>CM071843.1:0-5000000 GCA_036507285.1 Trichosanthes cucumerina
CGCTGAGGATGACTGCTACCGCCTGTGCTGGCGGATCAAGGGAACCCCACTGCCTGGTGACTATGATGGTAGAGGTTGGGCGCACTTTGTGCGAGGCCACAAGAGCTACTCGCCAGTGCCCAAGCAAATCAGGGGCGAAACGATGCAACTCTGTGAGTCTCGATATCTCAAGGACTTAGAAGTATGATCCTGCATCTTTCGATGGGTCTTCCAAAGGACTCCCATCGCAGGTCGTGAAGTTGTGGTCATTCTCCATTGAAACCATGATTGGATGAATTGTCCTCGGTGATCCAGGTATCCCGTGCTACCTTCATGTTGAGAGACGACGCTATTTATGAAGGAGTCCGCCCGTGTGGGAACCATATAGTCGCCACGGGGAACGATCACATGGAATCAAGCTTAAGAAGCATCATGAAATTTTACCGCACTGCTATAGGAAACAGCAGTAATTTGCATAAATGAGCCGCATCAGGAGGGCAGCAGGTATATGAGAGAGAATTTTCACCCGGGCTATCACGCTTTTGCCCTCGAGGCTACAGGATACGCAGGCGTGCTAAATGTGTATCACTTTCGTCATGCGGGCCGATGAAAATGTTCGGCGGCTCATACGTACTAGCACCTCCTCGATGCCTCCGCGCTGGAGAGTGGCGTGACTGATTTGGGTGCAAAGTGCAGATCGCACACATATGGTTAACTGGGCAATGAAGCAAATCATAAGATGGAAATGGGACAACCAAATTCAAGCTCACAAGGTCCCTGGGCCGTATACACCGCATAGACCAGAAACTTTCAAAGTGTGTTCAAAAGTCGTAAACCACAAAGTCAATGTGACAAAGAACTAATGTTGGAGATAAGCCACAATGCAAAGCACCAATAAAGATCAGTAGGTGTTTGGCTCCATTCCGGGGAGTGTGCTTCGTATGTAGGGAAAGAAGGGCACGTAGCTAATAACCGCCCAGTCAAGCTGCTAGCCAAATCCTCATGTTAATAGTCAATAGTGGGACCGATGGTGAAGCTCAGACATATCAGGAAGAAGCTTATGCAAGCACAAGTAAAAGCATCCATGGCATTTACTGGTTACAGTACACTTCATTACTTGGGTACCTTGCCTTTGTATTATTCCAGGCCTCGAGTTCTACACAATTTCTTTACTTCGCATCCTTCGTAAGTCGTCAGTTAGAACCAGAAATGAAGCCATGCAAGATGCTTGTCTGCCTCCACTCCCGCGGGGATAAACTTGTTAGTCACCATGAAAGTCATGGATGGTAGTGTGACCATCGCGGTACCACGAGTTAACAATAAATCTAGTAGTCTTAGACACATTGACTTGATGATATCGAGCATGGATCAAGGCTGGTAACCATGCTTCTTGCATTGATTGTTTCGGGTGAAGGAGGGGCAAGGTTCACCCCCGACCAACTCCCGGCTACAAAGTTCGGGAGGCAATGATGGCGAAGTAGGCCTATAAGCCACGCCTCATGCCGTGAAGTTATTACATCAGGGAGCTCGTGGGATGTGCCTTAGCTTGCACATACCAGATGCAAGTGTGCACGGAGATCCAGCACACCTGCATCGCTGGTGAATGAATTTGGCGCATGCCTTCCCGAGGACCTCCCTGAATACCCTACGTAGAGGTAGATTTTAACATCTGGAGCTGGAATTAGTGGACGACCTCGACATCCAAGGCAACTGCATTTAATGGCAAGCAGTTGGAAAGAACTCGAACTACGCTACAAGGCTCATCGGGCAAGGGGTTTGTGGGCTAGCTGCCGCCTTCTCTTGGGAGCCCCCTTCGTGTTGGGCGTGAAAAAGAAAGACGTCCATGCGCTCAGGTATAGATTATGGGGAGGCAATAAGGTCACGATTACAATAAATACCCTTCCCGTATCGTATGATTGCTCGATCAGCTTGTAGCGAGCAAATAAGGTTTCAAGATTGATCTGGGATTAGGCTACCATCACTCGAGAATCGCAGGGAGGATATTCCTAAAATAACATTCGATCACGTTATGGGTATTACGAAGTTCGGCTGCGATGCCGCTGGTTTTAACCAACGCCCGCAGCTTTCACGGGACTTGAGGAACCGCTTATTCAAAGAGTTTCTGCATACATTCGCAGATTGTGTTTATTGGACTTATATTCCGCATATACTCCAGATGTGATGAAGACTGCGAAAGACACTGAGAAAAGTTCTACTTCCACGCTGAGAGAATAAGTTATATGCAAAATTCTTTTCCAAGGGGAATTCGGCTCGCATGTGCATTCCTTTCTTAGACATGGGTGTCCGGTCGAGTCTCATGGACTCCAAGAAAGTGGAGGCTGCCACACGTTGGCCTCAGCCCGACCACCGCATAAGAGGGTAATGCAGTTTTCTCTGGTCTCTGTGTTACTATAGACGTGCTTTGGGCAGATCAAAGCAAGATAGCTATGCCCATGATCACCGACGCGCAGTAACTCATTTGTTTGGGATGATGTTATGGAAGTAGCCTTCCCTGTGAACTCATGCATTAGGGCAGTCCGCCTCGGATTCTTACGCCTCCCGAGGGAACAGTGGAGCTTTGTGGTTTGCGCTGGATGCCTAAGAAAGGCTGTGGGCTGTACCAATGTGCAAAGCACTGCAAAGCAATAGCCTATGCATCCCTTTAATAATTAAAGACGACGAGAGAATTATCCAAACCTATGACTTAGAACTAGCGGGCAAAGTGGTTTTTTGCACTAAAGACTGAGACATTACCTTTATGAAGCCGAAAATCTTGCATTTTTACGCATCATAAAAGTCTCAAGATTTGTTCAAATTTAAAAGAGCTAAACATGAGGCAACGCAGATGGTTGAATTAGTGAAGGATTATTTACATAGACATTCAATATCACCACCCCTGGTATACATGTCGTGGGTCGATGTTCCTCAAAGAGGAAGTTGCTGCATACCAAAAACATCTAAAGCATCGATTAACTGAGTTACAGCAGAGTTTGCTCGAGTCAAATTGCAAAGGTTAGTAGAAAGACCACGCTCGCTTAGCTCGGGCTAATCTGCACAACTAACTTTGAGACAACGACGTTGAGTCTCATCATAGGGACCCTGCTTAGTAGAGAAGCTACGACAAGAATCAAAGTAGTTGGGATGAGTTTTCACTATCCGCAGATGGAGGACTACTATTTCAGTAGTCGATTATCGTGTTTTGATTTATTTACAAATTGAAAATCAAATCTTGAGCTTTCCCATAACTCACCACGGCGCATCCCGTAGTACCAAGATGTATCGAGATCCAAATCGCTCGTGGTTTAACATGAAGCGCGACGGTGGCGTAATTTGTTAGCAAGTGCCTCGACTTGTCGCTATAGCGCACCTAGACAGAGTTATTCATGTATCGCAGCCTTTACATGTACCCAAAGGAAATGGGAGGAGATCTCAGGACTTAAATGGTTTGCCTGTTAACCTACGAGGCTATCAAGAATTTGGGTCATCAGGGATGACAACCAAGTCAAGACATTTCATGGTGGAACCCACCCTATTCTACGATAAGGCACTTTTGATTCCCGAAGAGATAGTCCTACTGTATGGGATCCCACCGGGCGATTATTTCGCACAGGATTCACGCTTTCACCTCCAACTTTGAGGAGCCTGGCTGCAAAGCAAGTAGGTTCACGCTGAATTTTACGTACTTTTCATCCACGTGACGGACAAGGCATTGCGTAACGCTTGAACCAGATCTTGTACATATGTTACGAAGCCTGCACTTTGACTTCCCGTAGTTGGGACACTTACTGTACTTTTCATTTTTGGAGTTTGGCATACAATGTAATGATTACCGACCATCTAATGGTCATTTGAAGTTCTCATGGAAAACGCCGCAGTAACTCCCGCTGGGATGGAAGTCGCGTAACGCTTGCTGGGTCCACTAGTACACAGTCAACAATGAGGCAATACAAAGATTAGGGGCGCGACGCACCCAGCAGACAAGAGTTGGCGCCGATCAAAGACTCGCGGGTTCGCGGATCCCGCAATTCACACCAAGTATCGATTTCGCCACGCTCTTCATCGGCGCGAGAGCCGAGATATCCGCTGCCGAGTCGCTGTGAATAATACGACAGAATGCTCCGCCCCAGCACGCCGAGACCGGCAAGGGGCGGGCGAATTCGCTTGAGTTCCTTTGCGCGCGACCGCGCGGGGTTTGGTTTAGGCACCGAGGGGGGCACGAGTGCTCCCCGGCACGAAAGGTTTGTAAACGCGTCATGCGGTCGCTTGATGTTTAGGCATCGATAATGATCCTTCCGCAGTTCACCTACGGAAACCTTGTTACGACTTCTCCTTCCTCTAAATGATAAGGTTCGTGACTTCTCGCGACGCCGCGGCAAATGAACCGCCCACGCCGCCGCGATCCAACACTTCACCCCACCATTCAATCGGAGGAGCGACGCGCGTGTGTACAAAGGGGGCGTGGACGTAGTCAACGCGAGCCGATGACTCGCGCTACTAGGAATTCCTCGCTGAAGACCAACAATTGCAATGATCTATCCCCATCACGATGAAATTTCAAAGATTACCCGCCCGCTTACCAAGGCTATAGACTCGCTGAATACATCGCAGTAGCGCGCGCGCGCGCCCGTAACATCTAAGGGCATCACGCACTGCTATTGCCTCAAACTTCCTTGGCCTAAGCGCCATAGTCCCTCTAAGAAGTCGGGCCATGAGGGATTCCTCCGCATAGCTAGTTAGCAGGCCGAGGTCTCGCTCATAACTAAATTAACTGCATAAATCGCCCCACCAACTAAGAACGCCATGCCATGCACCACCACCCATAGAATCAAGAAAGAGCTCTCACCACAATCCTTACTATGTCCGACTCGTAAGTTTCCCCGTGTTGAGTCAAATTAAGCCGCAGCTCCACTCCCGTGGTGCCCTTCCGCCAATTCCTTTAAGTTTCAAATTTGCGACCATACTCCCCTAACCCAAAGACTTTGATTTCTCATAAGATGTCAAGCGAGTCCTTAAAGCAACATCCGCCAATCTCCGGCCTGCATCGCTTATGGTTGAGACTAGGACGGATCCGATCGCCTTCGAGCCCCCAACTTTCGCTTCTGATTAATGAAAACATCCTTGGCAAATGCTTTCAGCTTGTTCGCCTTTCATAAATCCAAGAATTTCACCTTCACCGACTATGAAATACGAATGCCCCGATCGCCCTCGTTAATCATTACTCCGATCCCGGCGGCTAACAATAATAGGATCGAAATCCTATGATGTTATCCCATGCTAATGTATACAGAGCGTAGGCTTGCTTTGAGCACTCTAGTTTCTTCAAAGTAACAAAGACGAGGCACGACCCGCCAGCTAAGCGCGTGAGCGCATCGCCGCAGAGGGACGAGCCGACCGGCTGCTCACCATAGGCGACCGATCGACCCAACCCAAGGTCCAACTACGAGCTTTTTAACCGCAAATAACTTAAATATACGCTATTGAGCCGAATTACCGCGCCGCCGCACCGCACTTGCCTCCAATTGATCCTCGCGTTATGGGATTTAGATTGTACTTATTCCAATTACTGCACTCAAGAGCCCGTGATTGTTGTTTTTATTGTCACTACCTCCCCGCGTCGATTGGGTAATTTGCGCGCCGCCGCCTTCCTTCCTTGGATGTGGTAGCCGCTTCGTGCTCCTCCCTAATCGAACCCCACCTCCGCCACCCGTCACCACCATAGTAGGCCACCATCCTACCATCGAAAGTTGATAGGCGTAAATTTGAATGATGCGCCGCCGCACGATGGCCGCGGCGATCCGCCGAAAGTTATCATGAATCATCGTGAGCAACGCGCAGCCCGCCGCGACCTTTTATCTAATAAATGCATCCTTCCGTAAGTCGGGTTTGTTGCACGATAGCTCTAGAATTACTACTGCTATCCGAGTAGCGTATACCATCAAACAAACTATAATCGATTTAATGAGCCATTCGCAGCTTCACAATCAATTAGTTCATACTTACACATGCATGGCTTAATCTTTGAGACAAGCATATGACTACCGCGCAGATCAACCGTAGCATTCCTACACGACGTCGCAAACCCGCCCGCCACCACTGCATGATGCTCTCCTCCTCCTCCTCCCATGCGAGAGGGAGCGAGAGAGGCAAAGCAGGGGGCGACAATGCGGAGCGAAAAGCCATTCGCTCGCGGCTTCGCTCAAGCAATACACAGCAACACGCTCGAGGGACCCCGAGCACATCATGCCGCCAAATGCACCGCATCCGAGAGCGAAAGCAACCGACGACGCGGGCCGCGACGAGCCTTGCAAAGGTCGGCGAACGCGACGCGCTGGCTTTTTGTTCGCCGCACCCGACGAGGGGTGCCGGCGTAGCGGACTAACGAGACGCGACGCTTCCATCGCGTGAGGTAACCGATGCAAGAACCGATCGATTGCGTACTCACACGAAATACTTCGGGCACATCAATGAGGAGGAGCCGGCACCGACGCTCGATGCCCGAGCACCGAGCCCGCCACCCAAACAACCAAATCACCACTCACGCCACCCAGACGCTAAAACGAGCTCGCGACGCCGACTATTCACACTCCCACAAGCAAGCAAGCAAACAAGCAAGCACGCAAGCAAGGGTACGAAATCGCCGCGGCGGTTAAACCCAAAACGCCGCGGCGCGATCGAACAACTTTCACTTCAATTTAGGGGCGAAGCGAGCCTTTCTTCAAACGGAGCGATCGCAGCCGCCTCGCCTCGCCGAGGCAAGCACGCCGCGACATCGCAAGCTAGGCCATTTTTCAACATCGGCATGCGAGCCGCCAAAACAAACCATGTGCAAGCGCCGCCTAAGCAAGCCCACTTCTCTAGCTCGACTCAACATCCCACTCTCACCCCCGCCCGACGGCGGGGGGGCGGGCGCATCCGCTCCAATCCACCCGGTGGGGAGGGTGGATCGCACCTAGCTCCACGCCGCCGACACGCTGCGCCCAAGAGTCGCGCGCGGCCAGAGCGCCACCAACGCGAACGCCCGCCTTTGCAAAGACGTCACCATTGCCGATCCCACCCCACGCCGCCGCGCGCCGACGCGCCTAAGAATGCCCACCGCCGGCGGCGCGCAGCAGCCTTTTGACCTCCGCGCATGCCTTGAGCGCGAAGCCCATGGCCGGGTAAGCAACACAACAACATCCCGCGCCCAACGAGGTTCATGTCGCGCGCCCAAAGGCACCCGACCCCACCCCACCGCACGCCCGGCCGCGCCGCCCCTCCTCCTCGCCTCCGATCGCCACGCCACGCCCCAAGCATATGCCCATGTGCGCGCGATCGTGCTTGGGGCGTGGCGTGGCGACATAGGGGTACTCCCACGCCCCGCCCATGCAGCAGCAGTGTCGCCTCTATATATATACAATGTGGTTTTTTGGTCCGCAGCTTGCACATCAAAATGGCGAAGGTCATACGGCCAAAAATCTCAAGTTTTAGATTGTTTCAGATAAGAACAACATTGATGCATCATTGGGACAATCAAATGAGTGTATAAAATAAGTTTCATAATTTTTCAATCGATCGATTATTTTTTATGAATTTTTAATATTAAAAATTCAAAAATTCAAAAAAATAGTTAGAGTGCGAAAAATTCTAAAATCGTTGGGGAATCATTCGCTTATGTTTCTTAGATCGCAAAAAAATTTTCACAACAATACAAGCTCTACAAATGTATTTTGACATTCCATGGGTGGGCGTGTGATGACACGTGCATGGTGTGTGGCTTTGTCTCTTATACCTACATACTTTGTGCAAACATGTTCATGTTGTTTTGTGGGAAGCATCATTACATGGTTCGTAGTTTCAAAGAACATTTTTCATAGCAATACAATCATCGTAGATGTTTGGAACGATGAGCTTACTATATAATGTTATTACTGATATGGTTGGCTCTTGTGTGATTCTATGTTTCAATACAAAATGATATGATCTTTGTAATAAGCATCATTTTATGGTTATTAGTTTCATAATAGCAAATTTCATGACAACAGTATAGTTGAGTTCAATGGGTGTGTTGGGTATATGACACGTGGAAGAAGGTTAGAAACATTGAGTCATGTGTAGAGGAAACGTGGGGCGATTTGGTATCATGTTTCAACATTACTAGACTATGTGACACCATGATTGACTCTATCATTGAAACTATTAACTTACTCTAGTATCAACACTCCTTCTTTTAGGCTTCAAGGATCTATTGAACTGAAGGCGATGTTATAAACCCTCTATTCCACTTGTCTCCAACTAACATGAATCTTCATAGAGGTGAACCTCCATGGCTATGTGTTCCCTTTGATAGTTGTAGGGTGTTTGAAGGGATGTGGAGGCTAGGGCGTGCACATGATCCTCGGGATCGTATAGATGTGCTAGTGATGAGGTGTCGAGGGGTGTTGGTGGGACAAGGCAAGGGCTGGTGAGAATGGGTTGGCATGGTCAAAGTTGGGGAAATGGGGGCATGCACGGCCTTGGGGGTGAGGGGGGCAGGAGTGCGCACGAGGCTCTGGGGGTAGGGCGTGTGCGCACGGGGCCTTGGGGGCATGGGCGCATGCACGGGGCCTTGGGGGTCTAGGCGTGCACGCACGGGGCCCTGGTGGGGCTAGGTGTGCGCCCAAAAGGGCTGGGGGCATGAGCGCAGGCATGGCGCTGTACGGACATTGGCGCGACCACGGGGCCATGGGGGGCCATGATGCGAGCACGAGGGGTTGCGCACGGCCCTCGGGCTAGCGCGCGCGCATGGGGCCTGGGGCATGGCGCGCGCATTGGGGCTGGTGGGGCTAGCGTGCGTCGCACAATGGGTTGGGGGGCATGGCGGTTGGGGGCGCGCGCGCGCGCGGTTGATGGCATGGGCGAGTGCACACGGGGTGTTGTGGGCGAGGTGCGCGGGGCCTGGGGGGGGGCATGCGAGAGCAGGGGGGGCATGGCTCGGGCGCACGGGGCCGGGGGGGCAGGGGCGCGCGGGGACTTGGGGCGGGCGCGGTGGGGGGGCGCGCGCGCAAAGCCTGATGGCATGGCGCGCGCGGGGCTTGTGGGTATGGGCGAGGGCGCACGGGGCCGGGGCATGGCTGGGGCGCGCGCGGGGCGGGGGCATGGGGCGCTGCGGGGGCCTGGCGGCATGGGCGAGGGCGCAGGGGGGGCTGGGGGCATGGGGCGCCGCGGGGCTCGGGGCATGGCTCGGGCGCCGCGGGCATTGTGGCATGGGGAGCTCGCGAGGGGTGGGGGGGGGCGAGGGCGCAGGGGGCAGGGGCAGGGGCTGGGGCATGGCGCGCGCGCACGGGGCCTCGTGGTCAAGGCGCGCGCAGGGACAAAGGTCGATAACCTCTTAATAGGTTTTCCTGCACACTTGACGCCATGCGCACGCCAAAGCCATTGACCGTAGCAAGCATGCAAGCGCCAAGGCTAGTGGGGCGTTGAGCTTGACAAAGACGCTAACCTCTTAAATGTTTTTCCCGCACACTTGGGGCCCATGGGGGCATGGGCTTAGCAAGCATGCGAGCAAAGCAGTCCGGCAGCCGCCGCGCGCGCGCATGGTGGGTCAAGGTTGCGCCTCGCCGCGCGCGCGCATGGTGGGGCCGCGGGGCCGGGCTTGGTGCTCGCAGGTCGTGGGGGGCGCACGCGCAACCCTTTGGTGGGGCGCGCGCGCGCGCAAGGCAAGGTCACTAACCTCGTAGAGGTTTTTGGGCACACACGCAGCTGGGCGCCATGCGCGCGCAGGCATCCAATCACACACACCATGCACCACGCACTGCACCCCAACACCCGCCTCGCCAACAACACCTGCCAACGCCATGGCACTTGCCCATGGCTTCAAGATGTCCTTGCATCATAGCATTTTCGATCACCAACACTTGGTCCATAGAATCCTTTGCTTGGGTTATAACCTCTATGGCACTTGGAAGAAATAAATGAGTTTTTTGTGTGGGGAGGGACGAATCGAGCGACGGCGGGGTCGAATCTCGCGGATCGTGGCAAAGAAGGCCACTCGCCACTTACAATACCCCGCGCAGATTTAAGTCGCCCGCAGCGATTCTACCCGCCGCCGGGGAATTACGTTATAGCGCGCCCCGCGACTCATCCGTCACGAGGGCTTAGCCAACGACACGCGCCTTTGGGGGCCGGGCGGCCCCACCGCTGGTCGGCAATCGAGCGATGGGCGCGATGCGCCGCTTCTAGCCCTGATTCTCGACTTTCTAGAGGCGTTTCACCATAATCCAAATAAGACGGTAGCTTCGCATCGCTTTTTCAACCAAGCGCGATGACCAATTGTGCGAATCAACCGCCTCTCTCGCATTTCAGGTTGAATTACTATCATGCGACACCGCCATCGCGGGGGTAAAACTAACTCGCCTCACGACGGCCTAAACCCACCACGCTCCCTATTGGTGGGTGAACAATCCAACACTTGGTGAATTCTCGCTCACAATGATAGGAAGAGCCGACATCGGCGGATCAAAAGCAACGCCGCTTATGAACGCTTGGTCGCCACAAGCCGCTTATCCCCGTGGTAACTTTTCCGACACCTCTAGCTTCAAATTCAAGGTCTAAAGGATCGATAGGCCACGCCACTGCTCAGATTCGCATCGGAAATCGTAATCAAATGAGCTTTTACCCTTTGTTCCACACGAGATTTTGCTCGCTGAGCTCATCTTAGACACCGCCGCTATCTTTTAACAGATGTGCCGCCTCACCAAACTCCCACCGACAATGTCTTCCGCGCTCGACGCCCGCCGAGGCAGCCTTGGGACTAAAAAGAGGGGCAAGGCCCCGCCTCCGATTCACTAATAAGTAAAATAACGTTAAAAGTAGTGGTATTTCACTTTCGCTTTCTGGCCCCACTTATCCTACACCTCTCAAGTCATTTCACAAAGCCTGACTAGAGTCAAGCTCAACAGGTCTTCTTTCCTCACGACATGCCAAGCCCGCTCTTGGTCGTGGTTTCACTGATAGTAGAGAGACAGGACAAAGGGGAATCTCGTTAATCCATTCATGCGCCACTACTAATTAGATGACGACGGCATTTTGGCTACCTTAAGAGAGTCATAGTTACTCCCGCCGCTTACCCGCGCTTTTGGTTGAATTTCTTCACTTTGACATTCGTGAGCATCGCGTAAATCACATTGCGTTAGCATCCGCAGGACCATCGCAATGCTTTGTTTTAATTAAACAATGATTCCCTTGTCCGCATTTCGCTCTCGAAGTTGATCGCTCGACGCCGGGGAAGGCTCCCGGAGCCGCTCCAAATTGCCTCTCTCGCCGCACGCTGGCGACCCGCCCGCCCGCCATGCGCGGCGCAGCCGAGCAGCCCACCGACAATGACGGTTCGGATCGACCCCGTGCTCACTTTCTCTCGTGAGCCAATCCTTTTCCCGAGGTTACGATCCATTTTGCCGACTTCCTTGCTTACATTGTTCCATCGACTGCAGGTCGCTCACCTTGAGACCGATGCGCGGCGAGTACGACGCGTGGAGGCACTCGGCCCTCCGGATTTTCAAGGGCCGCGGGGCGACGGACACCACGCGACGCGGCGGTTTCTTCCAGCTACCGACTCTACCTCCTACCGAGCCGCTTCTGTGGTGGGCAGTCGTTAAACAGTAAAAGATAACTCTTCCCGAGGCCCCCGCCGACGCCTCCGACTTCTAACGCTGCCGCCACCGCCACGCCCCGCTCAGAATTTTAACCCGATTCCTCGGCTCGCTCACACACAAGCTTATCGACGCTTCCCCGCCTCTTAGGATCGACTAACCCATGTGCAAGTGCCGCTCACATGGAACCTTTCCTCTTCTACTTCAAAGTTCTCATTTGAATATTTGCTACTACCACCAAGATCTCGACCGACGGCCGCCCGCCGCTCTCGCGCTTCGCTTGTTTTGCAAATGACCGCCGCGCTCCTCCTCATCTGGGGCTCGCACTTGCCCCGACGGGCCGGTATAGGTCGCGCGGCTCAAATCCCATTTTCGGGGCTAGTTGATTCGGCAGTGAGTTGTTACACACTCTTAGCGGATTTCGACTTCCATGACCACCGCCCCGCCGCCTTAATCGACCAACACCCTTTGTGGGATCTAGGTTAGCGCAGCTAGGCACCACCGTGAACCCGCCTCCTGCTCATCCCGCACGCGCTCGCTACCAAAAATGGCCCACTTGGAGCTCGATCTCCGTGGCGCTGCCAACAAAGCAAAACACGCCGGCCCTACCTATTTAAAGTTTGAGAATAGGTCGAGGGCGCTGCGCCCGATGCCTCTAATCATTGGCTTTACCCGATAGAACTCGCCCGCGGCCCAAATGCCTATCCCGAGGGAAACTTCTGAGGGAACCAAATACACTAGACGGCTCGATTAGTCTTTCGCCTCTATACCCAAGTCGACGAACGATTTGCACGCCAAGATCGCCGCGCCCTCACCGTAGTTTCTCTCGCTTCGCCCCGCCAGCATAGTTCACCATCTTTCGGTCCCGACAGCATGCTCACACTCTCAACCCTTCTCGTAAGATCAAGGTCGGCCGGTGGTGCAACCCACAAGGGGATCCCACCACCACCTTCCTTGCGCTTTTACGGGTTACTTCTCGCCTGCTAACTCGCATACATGTCGACTTTCTTGTCCGTGTTCAAGACGGTCGAATGGGGAGCCCACAGCCGATGCCGAGCGCCGCAGATGCCGGCACGCACGCCGTATAGGCGCGCGCCACACGACGGGGCGACGACGCCTCCACACAGCGTAATAAAGGCCCGGGCTTTGGCCGCCGCCTCAATCCGCACGGCCCATGCCCTGTCGATCGGCGACCGGCCACCACCGCTCCACATCCGATCGGGGCACATCGCCGCCCCATCCGCTTCCCTCCCGACAATTTCAAGCACTATTTGACTCTCTTTTCAAAGTCCTTTTCATCTTTCTCTCGCGCATTTGTTTGTTTGCTATCTGCCTCTCGCCCATATTTAGCCTTGGATGCACTTACCGCCCGATTGGGGGTCGTGATTCCCAAACAACCCGACTCGCTGATGCTACTGCGTGGTGCGACAGTGGTCCGAGCGCAACGGGGCTCTCACTCTTCCCCGCGCCTCTTCCAGTGGACTTGTGCCCGGCCCGCCGCCGAGGACGCTTTCTCCAGATTACACCCGACGCCGAGGGCGCCCGATTCTCAAGCCGGGCTCTTCCTGCTCGCCACTACTACTAGGGGATCCTTGTAAGTTTCTTTTCCTCCGCTTATTGATATGCTTAAACTCACGGTAATCCCGCCGACTGGGTCGCTACGAGAGCATCGCCTTGGGGGACGACGCTCGTGAGGGTCGACATAGGAGTCTCACTTGCTCACCGCCGCAGGAGGAGGAGCGCGCGCGAGGTCGCGACGCGCGCACCGAGGTTGATCAACCACCGAGTGTCGCGACGACAGCGCCGCCGACTCGACTTAAGCTTATCCGCGCGACGGCGCGCGGAGGAGGCCAGCCGGCCCCTCGCCGCGCAACGAACCCGAGTGGGGTTGCGGGGGGGGGGCGCGATGCGCGACGCCCAGCAGACGCGCGTCTCGCCGTATAAGCTCCGGCGCAACTTGCGCTCAAAGACTCGGTGGTTCGCGGATCCCGCAATTCACACCAAGTATCGATTTCCCACGCTCTTCATCGGCGCGAGAGCCGATATCCGCTGCCGAGAGTCGCTGTGAATAATACGACAAGAATGCTCCGCCCCGCACGCCGAGACCGGCAAGGGGCGGCGCGAATTCGCTGAGTTCCTTTACGCGACCGCGCGGGTTTGGTTTAGGCACCGAGGGGGCACGAGTGCTCCCCCCACGCAAAGGTTTGTAAACGCGTCGCGGGTCGCTTGATGTTTAGGCATCGACAATGATCCTTCCGCAGTTCACCTACGGAAACCTTGTTACGACTTCTCCTTCCTCTAAATGATAAGGTTCGCGACTTCGCGACGCGACGCGGCAAATGAACCGCCCACGCCGCCGCGCCGCCAACACTTCACCTTCACCATTCAATCGGTAGGAGCGACGCGCGTGTGTACAAAGGGCGTGGACGTAGTCAACGCGAAATGATGACTCGCGCTACTAGGAATTCCTCGCTGAAGACCAACAATTGCAATGATCTATCCCCATCACGATGAAATTTCAAAGATTACCCGCCCGCGCTTACAAGGCTATAGACTCGCTGAATACATCGCAGCAGATAGCGCGCGCGCCCGCGCCCATCTATCTGGGGGCATCACTGCACTGCTATTGCCTCAAACTTCCTTGGCCTAAGCGCCCATAGTCCTCTAAGAAGTCGGCCGCGAGGGATTCCTCCCCATAGCTAGTTAGCAGCAGTCGAGTCTCGCTCGCTAACTAATTAACTGCATAAAATCGCCCCACCAACTAAGAACGCCATGCACCACCACCCATAGAATCAAGAAAGAGCTCTCACCACAATCCTTACTATGTCCGACTCGTAAGTTTCCCCGTTGAGTCAAATTAAGCCGCAGCTCCACTCCCGTGGTGCCCTTCCACAATTCCTTTAAGTTTCACCTTTTATACCATACTCCCTAAACCCAAAGACTTTGATTTCTCATAAGATGTCAAGTGAGTCCTTAAAGCAACATCCGCCAATCTCTCGGCCTGCATCGCTTATGGTTGAGACTAGACGGTATCCGATCGCCTTCGAGCCCCCAACTTTCGCTTCTGATTAATGAAAACATCCTTGGCAAATGCTTTCGCAGCTTGTTCGCCTTTCATAAATCCAAGAATTTCACCTCCTACTATGAAATACGAATGCCCCGATCGCCCCTCGTTAATCATTACTCCGATCCCGGCGGCAACCGTATTAGGATCGAAATCCTATGATGTTATCCCATGCTAATGTATACAGAGCGTAGGCTTGCTTTGAGCACTCTAGTTTCTTCAAAGTAACAAAGACCGAGGCACGACCCGCCGCTATGGCCGAGCGCATCGCCGCCGCAGAGGGGACGAGCCGACCGATGCTCACCATATAGCGACCGATCGACCCAACCCAAGGTCCAACTACGAGCTTTTTAACCGCAAATAACTTAAATATACGCTATTGAGCCGAATTACCGCGCGCGCACCGCACTTGCCTCCAATTGATCCTCGCATGGGATTTAGATTGTACTTTATTCCAATTACTGCACTCAAGAGCCCGTGATTGTTATTTATTGTCACTACCTCCCCGTGTCGATTGGGTAATTTGCGCGCCGCCGCTTTCCTGGATGTGGTAGCCGCTTTCTCGTGCTCCTCTCCTAATCGAACCCCAATTCTCCGCCACCCGCCACCACCATAGTAGGCCACTATCCTACCATCGAAAGTTGATAGGCGTAAATTTGAATGATGCGCCGCCGCGACGATGGCCGCGCGATCCGCCGAAAGTTATCATGAATCATCGTGAGCAACGCGCGCAGCCCGCGCCGACCTTTTATCTAATAAATGCATCCTTCCGTAAGTCGGGGTTTGTTGCACGATTAGCTCTAGAATTACTACTACTATCCGAGTAGCAGCGATACCATCAAACAAACTATAATCGATTTAATGAGCCATTCGCAGCTTCACAAATCAATTAGTTCATACTTACACATGCATGGCTTAATCTTTGAGACAAGCATATGACTACCGGGCAGATCAACCGTAGCATTCTACACGACGACGCCGCAAAACCGCCGCCACCACTGCATGCGCCCCCTCCTCCCCCATGCGAGGGAGCGAGAGAGGCAAAGCAGGGGCGACAATGCGGAGCGAAGCGCCATTCGCTCGCGCTTCGCTCAAGCAATACACACACAACAACACGCTCGAGGGACCCCGAGCACATCATGCCGCCAAATGCACCGCATCCGAGAGAGCGAGCAACCGACGACGCGGCCGCGACGAGCCTTGCAAAGGTCGGCGCGAACGCGACGCGCGCTTTTTTCGCGCACACCCGACGAGGTGCCGGCGTAGCGGGACTAACGAGACGCGACGCTCCATCGCGTGAGGTAACCGATGCAAGAACCGATCGATTGGCGTACTCACACGGGGCTTCTTCGGGCACATCAATGAGGAGGAGCCGCACCGACGCGCTCGATGCCCGAGCACCGAGCCCGCCACCCAAACAACCAAATCACCACTCACGCCACCAGACGCTAAAAACGAGCTCGCGACGACGCCGACTATTCACACTCCCACAAGCAAGCAAGCAAACAAGCAAGCACGCAAGCAAGGGTACGAAATCGCCGCGGCGGCCAAACCCAAACGCCGCGGCGCGATCGAACAACTTTCACTTCAATTTAGGGGCGAGCGAGCCCTTTCTTCAAACGGGAGCGATCGCAGCCGCCTCGCCTCGCCGAGGCAGCACGCCGCGACATCGCAAGCCAGGCCATTTTTCAACATCGATGCGAGCGCCAAAACAAAATGCATGTGCAAGCGCCGCCTACAAGCCCACTTCTCTTCTCGACTCAACATCCCACTCTCACCCCGCCCGACGGCGGGGGCATGGCGCGCATCCGCTCCAATCCACCCGGTGGGGAGGGTGGATCGGCACCTAGCTCCACGCCGCCGACACGCTGCCCGCCCAAGAGTCAGCGCGCCAGAGCGCCACCCCAACGCGAACGCCCCGCTTTGCAAAGACGTCACCATTGCCGATCCCACCCCACGCCGCCGCCGCCGCGCCGACGCCTAAGAATGCCCACCGCCGGCAGCGCAGCAGCCTCCTTTGACTCCGCGCATGCCTTGGAGCGCGAAGCCCATGGCCGGCAAGCAACACAACAACATCCCGCGCCCAACGAGGTTCATGTCGCGCGCCCAAAGGCACCCGACCCCACCCCACCCCACCGCACGCCCGCCGCGCGCGCCCGCCTCCTCCCGCCCCGCCGCGCCACGCGCCCACGCCCGCCCCAAGCATATGCCCATGTGCGCGCGCGTGCTTGGGGCGTGGCGTGGCGTGGCGACATAGGGTACTCCCACGCCCGCCCATGCAGCAGTGTCGCCGCCTATATAGTATACAATGTGGTTTTTTGGTCCGCAGCTTGCACATCAAAATGGCGAAGCGGTCATACGGTCAAAAAATCTCAAGTTTTAGATTGTTTCAGATAAGAACAACATTGATGCATCATTGGGACAATCAAATGAGTGTATAAAAATAAGTTTCATAATTTTTCAATCGATCGACTTTTTATGAATTTTTTAATATTAAAAATTCAAAAATTCAAAAAAATAGTTAGTTAGAGTGCGAAAAAATTCTAAAATCGTTGGGGAATCATTCGCTTATGTTTCTTAGATCGCAAAAAAATTTCACAACAATACAAGCTCTACAAATGTATTTTGACATTCCATGGGTGGGCGGTGTGATGACACGTGCATGGTGTGTGGCTTTGTCTCTTATACCTACATACTTTGTGCAAACATGTTCATGTTGCTTTGTGGGAAACATCATTACATGGTTCGTAGTTTCAAAGAACATTTTTCATAGCAATACAATCATCGTAGATGTTTGGAACGATGAGCTTACTATATAATGTTATTACGGGATATGGTTGGCTCGGTGTGTGATTCTATGTTTCAATACAAAATGATATGATCTTTGTAATAAGCATCATTTTATGGTTATTAGTTTCATAATAGCAAATTTCATGACAACAGTATAGTTGAGTTCAATGGGTGTGTTGGGTATATGACACGTGGAAGAAGGTTAGAAACATTGAGTCATGTGTAGAGGAAACGTGGGGCGATTTGGTATCATGTTTCAACATTACTAGACTATGTGACACCATGATTGACTCTATTCATTGTGAACTATTAACTTACTCTAGTATCAACACTCCTTCTTTTAGGCTTCAAGGATCTATTGAACTGAAGGCGATGTTATAAACCCTCTATTCCACTTGTCTCCAACTAACATGAATCTTCATAGAGGTGAACCTCCATGGCTATGTGTTCCTTTGATAGTTGTAGGTGTTTGAAGGGATGTGGAGGTTAGGGCGTGTACATGATCCTCTGATCGTATAGATGTGCTAGTGATGAGGTGTCGAGGGGTGTTGGTGGACAAGGCAAGGGCTGGTGAGAATGGGTTGGCATGGTCAGGTTGGGGAAATGGGGGCATGCACGGGGCCTTGGGGGTTGAGGGGCAGGGGAGTGCGCACGAGGCTCTGGGGGGTAGGGCGTGTGCGCACGGGGCCTTGGGGGCATGGGCGCATGCACGGGGCCTTGGGGGTCTAGGCGTGCACGCACGGGGCCCTGGTGGGGCTAGGTGTGCGCCCAAAAGGGCTGGGGGCATGAGCGCAGGCATGGCGCTGTACGGACATTGGCGCGACCACGGGGCCATGGGGGGCCATGATGCGAGCACGAGGGGTTGCGGGCACGGGGCCCTGGGGGCTAGGCGCGCGCATGGGGGGCCTGGGGGCATGGCGCGCGTGCATTGGGGCTGGGTGGGGCTAGGCGTGCCCGCACAATGGGTTGGGGGCGGGCGCGCGCCGGGGTTGATGGCATGGGCGAGTGCACACGGTGTTGTGTGTGGGGGGTGCGGGGCTTGGGGGGCATGGGCGAGAGCGCAGGGGGCATGGCCTGGGCGCACGGGGCTGGGGGGCGGGGCGCGCGGGGACTTGGGGCGGGCGCGGGGGGGGCGCGCGCGCGCGCTCGATGCAAAGCATGGCGCGCGCGCGGCTTGCGGGGCCTGGGGCGGGGGCGCGCACGGGGGCCGGGGCATGGCTGGCGCCGCGGGGCTCGGGGGCATGGGGCGCCGCGGGGCTCGCGGCATGGGGGCGGGGCGCAGGGGCTGGGCGGGCATGCCGCGGGGCTCGGGGCATGGCCTCGGGCGCCGCGGGCATTGTGGCATGGGGAGCTCGCGAGGGGGGGGGGGGGCGGGGGCGAGGGCGCAGGGGCAGGGGCAGGGGCTGGGGCATGGCGCGCGCGCGCACGGGCCGGGTGGTGGTGGGCGCGCGCGCGCAGGACAAAGGTCGTCGATAACCTCTTAATAGGTTTTCCTGCACACTTGACGCCATGCGCACGCCAAAGCATTGACCGTAGTAGCATGCAAGCGCCAAGGCTAGTGGGGCGTTGAGCTGAGACAAAGATCGCTAACCTCTTAAATGTTTTTCCCGCACACTTGGGGTGCCCATGGGCATGGGCTTAGCAAGCATGCGAGCAGCAGTCCGGGCAGCCGTGGCGCGCGCATGCATGGTGGGGTCAAGTTGCGCCGCCGCGCGCGCGCGCGGGGGGGGCCGGGGGCCGGGCTTGGTGCTCGCAGGTCGGGGGGGGCGCGCGCGCAACCCTTTGGGGGCGCGCGCGCGCGCGCGGGGCACTCACTAACCTCGTAGAGGTTTTTGGGCACACACGCAGCTTTTTTTGCGCGCGCAGGCAGCATCGCATGCACACGCATGCACGCACACACACATCCAATCACGGCCACACCCATGCACCCGCCTCGCCAACAACACCTGCCCAACGCCATGGCACTTGCCCATGGCTTCAAGATGTCCTCTTGCATCATAGCATTTTCGATCACCAACACTTGGTCCATAGAATCCTTTGCTTGGGTTATAACCTCTATGGCACTTGGAAGAAATAAATGAGTTTTTTGTGGGGAGGGACGAATCGAGCGACGGCGGGTCGAATCCAAAGGATCGTGGCAAAGAAGCGCCACTCGCCACTTACAATACCCCGCCGCAGATTTAAGTCGCCCGCAGCGATTCTACCCCCCGCCGCCGGGGGAATTACGTTATAGCAGCGCCCCCGACTCATCCGTCACGAGGGCTTAGCCAACGACACGCGCCTTTGGGGGCCGGGCCCCCTACCGCCGGGTCGGCAATCGAGCGATGGGCGATGCGCGCGCTTCTAGCCCTGATTCTCGACTTTCAGAGGCGCTTTCACCATAATCCAAATAAGACGGTAGCTTCTTCGCGCATCGCTTTTTTCAACCAACCAAGCGATGACCACCAATGTGCGAATCAACCCGCTCTCTCGCATTTCAGGTTGAATTACTATCATGATAATCGCCATCGCAGGGGTAAAACTAACCTGCCTCACGACGGCCTAAACCCACCACGCGCCCTCCTATTGGTGGGTGAACAATCCAACACTTGGTGAATTTCGCTTCACAATGATAGGAAGAGCCGACATCGGCGATCAAAAGCAACGCCGCTTATGAACGCTTGGTCGCCACAAGCCGCTTATCCCCGTGGTAACTTTTCCGACACACCTCTAGCTTCAAATTCAAGGTCTAAAGGATCGATAGGCCACGCCACGCTCTCGTCAGATTCGCACCGGAAATCGTAATCAAATGAGCTTTTACCCTTTGTTCCACACGAGATTGCTCGCTGAGCTCATCTTAGACACCGCGCTTATCTTTTAACAGATGTGCCGCCCACCAAACTCCCCACCGACAATGTCTTCTCTCGCTCGACGCCCGCCGAGGCAGAGGCGTGCCTTGGGACTAAAAAGAGGGGCAAAGGCCCCGCCTCCGATTCACTAATAAGTAAAATAACGTTAAAAGTAGTGGTATTTCACTTTCGCTTTCTTCTCCCACTTATCCTACACCTCTCAAGTCATTTCACAAAGTCTGACTAGAGTCAAGCTCAACAGGTCTCTTCTTTCCCCACGACATGCCAAGCCCGCTCCTCTTGGTCGTGGTTTCACTGATAGTAGACAGACAAGTGGGAATCTCGTTAATCCATTCATGCGCCACTACTAATTAGATGATGACGCAGGCATTTGGCTACCTTAAGAGAGTCATAGTTACTCCCGCCGCTTACCCGCGCTTTTTGGTTGAATTTCTTCACTTTGACATTCGTGAGCATCGCGTAAATCACATTGCGTTAGCATCCGCAGGACCATCGCAATGCTTTGTTTTAATTAAACAATGGATTCCCTGTCCGCACTCGGGCTCGAAGTTGATCGCTCGACGCCGGAAGGCTCCCGGCGAGCCGCTCCTAGCCCGCCCTCTCCGCCGCACGCGCTGCGACCCGCCTCGCCGCGCGCAACCGAGCACCCACCGACAACGACGGTTCGGATCGGGACCCCGTGCTCAAAATTCTCGTGAGCCAATCTTTTCCCGAGGTTACGATCCATTTTGCCGACTTCCTTGCCTACATTGTTCCATCGACTGCAGGTCGCTCACCTTGAGACCGATGCGCGCGCGAGTACGACCGCGCGGAGGCACTCGGCCCCCCCGGATTTTCAAGGGCCGCCGGGGCGACGGACACCACGCGACGCGGGTTTTCCAGCTACCGACCTACTCTCCTCCCCGCCGCTTCTGTGGTGGGCAGTCGTTAAAACGTAAAAGATAACTCTTCCCGAGGCCCCCGCCGACGCCTCCGACTTCCTAACGCTGCCGCCACCGCCACGCCCCGCTCAGAATTTTAACCCGATTCCTCGATTCTCACTGCACGTCACTCATCGCTTATCGACGCGCTTCCCCGCCTCTTAGGATCGACTAACCCATGTGCAAGTGCCGCTCACATGGAACCTTTCCCTTCTACTTCAAAGTTCTCATTTGAATATTTGCTACTACCACCAAGATCCGCAGACCGACGGCCGCCCGCCGCTCGCGCTTCTGCGTTTTTGCAAATGACCGCCGCGCTCCTACTACTCATCGGGCTCGCACTTGCCCCGACGGCCGGGTATAGGTCGCGCGCGCTCAGCCATCCATTTTCGGGCTAGTTGATTCGGCAGTGAGTTGTTACACACTCCTTAGCGGATTTCGACCATGATGACCACCGCCCCGCCGCCTTAATCGACCAACACCCTTTGTGGGATCTAGGTTAGCGCGCTAGCTAGGCACCGTGAATCCGCTCCCGCTCATCCCGCACGCCGCTCGCTACCAAAAATGGCCCACTTGAGCTCGATTCCGTGGCGCGCCAACAAAGCAAAGCACGCCCGCCCTACCTATTTAAAGTTTGAGAATAGGTCGAGGGCGCTGCGCCCCGATGCCTCTAATCATTGGCTTTACCCGATAGAACTCGCCCGCGCTCCAAATCCCGATCCCGAGGGAACTTCTGAGGGAACCAAAACACTAGACGGCTCGATTAGTCTTTCGCCTATACCCAAGTCGATTTAACGATTTGCACGCCAAGATCGCCGCGCCTCCACCGTAGTTTTTCTCCGCTTCGCCCGCCAGCATAGTTCACCATCTTTCGGTCCCGACAGCATGCTCACACACTCAACCCTTCTCGTAAGATCAAGGTCGGCCGGCAGTGCAACCCACAAGGGGATCCCACCACCGCCTTCCTTGCGCTTTACGTTTACTTCCGCCTGCTAACTCGCACACACATGTCGACTCTGGTCCGTGTTTCAAGACGGCCGAATGGGGAGCCCACAGTGCCGATGCCGTGAGCGCCAGATGCCGGCACGCCGTAAGGCGCGCGCCGCCGCCACCACGACGGGGGGGCGACGCGCTCCACAGCGTAATAAAGGCCCGGCTTTGGCCGCCACCAATCCGCATCGGCCCATGCCCTGTCGACGGCGGGCGGACCGCCGCCACCGCTCCACATCCGATCGGGCACATCGCCGCCGCCCCATCCGCTTCGCTCCCCCCGACAATTTCAAGCACTATTTGACTCTCTTTTCAAAGTCCTTTTCATCTTTCTCGCGCAGATTTGTTTGCTATCGGCCTCTCGCCCATATTTAGCCTTGGATGCACTTACCGCCCGATTGGGGTCGATTCCCAAACAACCCGACTCGCTGATGGGCTGGCGACAGTGGTCCGAGCGCAACGGGGCTCTCTCTCTCCCCGCGCCTTCCAGGGGGACTTGTGCCCGGGCCGCCGCCGAGGACGCTTTCTCCAGATTACACCCTGACGCCGAGGGCGCCCGATTCTCAAGCCGGGCTCTTCCTGCCGCTCGCACACTACTAGGGGGAATCTTTGTAAGTTTCTTTTCCTCCGCTTATTGATATGCTTAAACTCACGGTAATCCCGCCCGACTGGGTCGCGCGAGCATCGCATCGCCTTGGGGACGACGCTCGAGGGTCGACATAGGAGTCCTCACTTGCTCACCGCCGCAGGAGGAGGAGCGCGGGCGAGGGTCGCGACGCGCGCACCGAGGTTGATCAACCACCAGAGTGTCGCGACGACAGCGCCGGACTCGACTTAAGCTTATCCGCGCGACGGCGCGCGCGGAGGTTGCCAGGCCAGCCCCCCGCCGCGCAACGAACCCGAGTGGGGTTGCGCGGGGGGCGGCGCGCGACGCCGCAGCAGCACGCGCGCGTTCGCCGTAAGGCTCCGGCGCAACTTGCGCTCAAAGACTCGGGTTCGCGGATCCCGCACCACACCAAGTATCGATTTCGCCACGCTCTTCATCGGCGCGAGAGCCGAGATATCCGCTGCCGAGAGTCGCTGTGAATAATACGACAAGAATGCTCCGCCCCGCACGCCGAGACCGGCAAGGGGCGGGGGGGGGCGAATTCGCTTGAGTTCCTTTACGCGACCGCGCGCGGTTTGGTTTAGGCACCGAGGGGGCACGAGTGCTCCCCCACCTAAAGGTTTGTAAACGCGCTCATGGTCGCTTGATGTTTAGGCATCGATAATGATCCTTCCGCAGTTCACCTACGAAACCTTGTTACGACTTCTCCTTCCTCTAAATGATAAGGTTCGCGACTTCTCGCGACGTCGCGGCAAATGAACCGCCCACGCCGCCGCCGATCCGAACACTTCACCGACCATTCAATCTGTAGGAGCGACGCGCGGCGTGTACAAAGGGCGTGGACGTAGTCAACAACGCGAGCCGATGACTCGCGCTACTAGGAATTCCTCGCTGAAGACCAACAATTGCAATGATCTATCCCCATCACGATGAAATTTCAAAGATTACCCGCCCGCTTACCAAGGCTATAGACTCGCTGAATACATCGCAGAAGCGCGCGCGCGCGCCCGCGTAACATCTAAGGGCATCACATCACTGCTATTGCCTCAAACTTCCTTGGCCTAAGCGCCATAGTCCCTCTAAGAAGTCGGGCCGCGAGGGATTCCTCCGCATAGCTAGTTAGCAGTCGAGGGTCTCGCTCATAACTAATTAACTGCATAAAATCGCCCCACCAACTAAGAACGCCATGCACCACCACCCCCATAGAATCAAGAAAGAGCTCTCACCACAATCCTTACTATGTCCGACTCGTAAGTTTCCCCGTGTTGAGTCAAATTAAGCCGCAGCTCCACTCCCGTGGTGCCCTTCCGCAATTCCTTTAAGTTTCAAATTTTTTGCACCATACTCCCCTAACCCAAAGACTTTGATTTCTCATAAGATGTCAAGTGAGTCCTTAAAGCAACATCCGCCAATCTCTCGGCCTGCATCGCTTATGGTTGAGACTAGACGGTATCCGATCGCCTTCGAGCCCCCAACTTTCGCTTCTGATTAATGAAAACATCCTTGGCAAATGCTTTCAGCTTGTTCGCCTTTCATAAATCCAAGAATTTCACCTCACGACTATGAAATACGAATGCCCCCGATCGCCCCCTCGTTAATCATTACTCCGATCCCGGCGGCCACACAATAGGATCGAAATCCTATGATGTTATCCCATGCTAATGTATACAGAGCGTAGGCTTGCTTTGAGCACTCTAGTTTCTTCAAAGTAATAAAGACCGAGGCACGACCCGCCGCTAAGGCCGTGAGCGCGCGCGCCAGTAGGGACGAGCCGACCGATGCTCACCATAGGCGACCGATCGACCCAACCCAAGGTCCAACTACGAGCTTTTTAACCGCAAAACTTAAATATACGCTATTGAGCCGAATTACCGCGCCGCACCGCATTTGCCTCCCAATTGATCCTCGCATGGGATTTAGATTGTACTTATTCCAATTACTGCACTCAAGAGCCCGATTGTTATTTATTGTCACTACCTCCCCGTGTCGATTGGGTAATTTGCGCGCGCCCGCCGCCTTCCTTGATGTGGTAGCCGCTTTCGTGCTCCTCCTCCGAACCCCACCCTCCGCCACCCGCCACCACCATAGTAGGCCACCATCCTACCATCGAAAAGTTGATAGGCGTAAATTTGAATGATGCGCCGCCGCACGATGGCCGCGCGCGATCCGCCGAGTTATCATGAATCATCGTGAGCAACGCGCAGCCCGCGCGACCTTTTATCTAATAAATGCATCCTTCCGTAAGTCGGGGTTTGTTGCACGATTAGCTCTAGAATTACTACTACTGCTATCCGAGTAGCGTATACCATCAAACAAACTATAATCGATTTAATGAGCCATTCGCAGCTTCACAAATCAAATTAGTTCATACTTACACATGCATGGCTTAATCTTTGAGACAAGCATATGACTACCGCAGATCAACCGTAGTATTCCTACACGACGTCGCAACCCGCCGCCACCACCACATGCGCCTCCTCCTCCCATGCGCGAGGGGAGCGAGAGAGGCAAAGCAGGGGCGACAAATGCGGAGCGAAGGCCATTCGCTCGCTCGTGCTCGCTCAAGCAATACACAGCAACACGCTCGAGGGACCCCGAGCACATCATGCCGCCAAATGCACCGCATCCGAGAGAGCGAGCAACCGACGACGCGGCCGCGACGAGCCTTGCAGGTCGGCGAACGCGAACGCGACGCGCGCTTTTTGCGCTGCGCACCCGACGGGGCCGGCGTAGCGGGACTAACGAGACGCGACGCGACGCCCATCGCGCGAGGTAACCGATGCAAGAACCGATCGATTGCGTACTACACGAAATACTTCTTCGGGCACATCAATGAGGAGGAGCCGGCACCGACGCTCGATGCCGAGCACCGAGCCCGCCACCCAAACAACCAAATCACCACTCACGCCACCAGACGCTAAAACGAGCTCGCGACGCCGACTATTCACACTCCCACAAGCAAGCAAGCAAACAAGCAAGCACACGCAAGCAAGGGTACGAAATCGCCGCGCGCGGTTAAACCCAAACGCCGTGGCGCGATCGAACAACTTTCACTTCAATTTAGGGGCGAGCGAGCCTTTTCTTCAAACGGGAGCGATCGCAGCCGCCTCGCCTCGCCGAGGCAAGCACGCCGCGACATCGCAAGCCAGGCCATTTTTCAACATCGATGCGAGCGCCAAAACAAAACATGCAAAGCAAGCCGCCGCAAGCCCACTTCAGCTCGACTCGACATCCCACTCACTCACCCCCCCCCGACGACGGCATGGGCGCGCATCCGCTCCAATCCACCCCACCCGGGGGTGGATCGGCACCTAGCTCCACGCCGCCGCCACACGCTGCTCGCCCCAAGAGTCGCGCGCCAGCGCCAAATTTCAACGCGAACGCCCGCCTTGCAAAGACGCCACCATTGCCGATCCCACCCCACGCCCCCGCCCGCGCCCGACGCCTAAGAATGCCCACCGCCGGCGGCGCGGCAGCCTCCTTGACCTCCGGCGCATGCCTTGAGCGAAGCCCATGGCCGGGCAAGCAACACAACAACATCCCGCGCCCAACGAGGTTCATGTCGCGCGCCCAAAGGCACCCGACCCCACCCCACCGCACGCACGCACGCCCGCCCGCCGCCCGCCTCCTCCGCCGACCGCCACGCCCACGCCCCAAGCATATGCCCATGCGCGCGCGCGCGTGCTTGGGGCGTGGGCGGCGGGCGATATAGGGGGTACCCCACGCCCGCCCATGCAGCAGTGTGTCGCCTCTATATAGTATACAATGTGGTTTTTTCCGTCGCAGCTTGCACATCAAAATGGCGAAGCGGTCATACGGTCCAAAAATCTCAAGTTTTAGATTTTTCAGACAAGAACAACATTGATGCATCATTGGGACAATCAAATGAGTGTATAAAATAAGTTTCATAATTTTTCAATCGATCGATTATTTTTATGAATTTTTTAATATTAAAAATTCAAAAATTCAAAAAAAAAAGTTAGAGTGCGTAAAAATTCTAAAATCGTTGGGGAATCATTCGCTTATGTTTCTTAGATCTGCAAAAAAATTTCACAACAATACAAGCTCTACAAATGTATTTTGACATTCCATGGGTGGGCTGTGATGACACGTGCATGGTGTGTGGCTTTGTCTCTTATACTTATACATACTTTGTGCAAACATGTTCATGTTGTTTTGTGGGAAGCATCATTACATGGTTCGAGTTTCAAAGAACATTTTTCATAGCAATACAATCATCGAGATGTTTGGAACGATGAGCTTACTATATAATGTTATTACTGGATATGGTTGGCTCTTGTGTGATTCTATGTTTCAATACAAAATGATATGATCTTTGTAATAAGCATCATTTTATGGTTATTAGTTTCATAATAGCAAATTTCATGACAACAGTATAGTTGAGTTCAATGGGTGTGTTGGGTATATGACACGTGGAAGAAGGTTAGAAACATTGAGTCATGTGTAGAGGAAACGTGGGGCGATTTGGTATCATGTTTCAACATTACTAGACTATGTGACACCATGATTGACTCTATTCATTGTGAACTATTAACTTACTCTAGTATCAACACTCCTTCTTTTAGGCTTCAAGGATCTATTGAACTGAAGGCGATGTTATAAACCCTCTATTCCACTTGTCTCCAACTAACATGAATCTTCATAGAGGTGAACCTCCATGGCTATGTGTTCCCTTTGATAGTTGTAGGGTGTTTGAATGTGGAGGTGTTAGGGCGTGTGCATGATGATCCTGGATCGAGATAGATGTGCTAGTGATGAGGTGTCGAGGGGTGTTGGTGGGACAAGGCAAGGGCTGGTGAGAATGGGTTGGCATGGTCAAAGTCGTGAAATGGGGGCATGCACGGCCTTGGGGGGTTGTGGGGCAGGGGAGTGCGCACGAGGCTCTGGGGGGTAGGGCGTGTGCGCACGGGGCCTTGGGGGCATGGGCGCATGCACGGGGCCTTGGGGGTCTAGGCGTGCACGCACGGGGCCCTGGTGGGGCTAGGTGTGCGCCCAAAAGGGCTGGGGGCATGAGCGCAGGCATGGCGCTGTACGGACATTGGCGCGACCACGGGGCCATGGGGGGCCATGATGCGAGCACGAGGGGTTGCGCACGGCCTCGGGGCTAGCGCGCGCGCGCGCATGGGGCTGGGGGGCATGGCGCGCGTGCATTGGGGCGGGGGGGCTAGGCGTGCCCGCACAATGGGTTGGGGGGTTGGCGCGGCGCGCGCGCGGGGGTTGGGCATGGGCGAGTGCACACGGGGTGTGTGGGCGTGGGTGCGCGGGGCCTGGGGGGCATGGGCGAGAGCGCAGGGGGGCATGGCCTGGGCGCACGGGGGGGGGGGGGGCATGGGGGCGCGCGGGGGGACTTGGGGCGGGGGGGGGGGGGGCGCGCGCGCAAAGCCTGATGGCATGGCGCGCGCGCGGGGCCTTGTGGCATGGGCGAGGGGCACGGGGCGGGGCTGGGCTGGGGCGCCGGGGGGGGCTCGGGGGGCATGGGGCGCGGGGCTCGGGCGGCATGGGCGAGGGCGCAGGGGGGCTGGGCGGCATGGGGCGCTGCGGGGCTCGGGGCATGGCCATGGGCGCCGCGGGCATTGTGGGCATGGGGAGCTCGCGGAGGGGGGTGGGGGCATGGGGCGAGGGGCAGGGGCGGGGCAGGGGGGGCATGGCGCGCGCGCACGGCGGCTCGTGGTGGTCAAGGCGCGCGCAGCGCAGGACAAAGGTCGATAAACTCTTAATAGGTTTTCCTGCACACTTGACGCCATGCGCACGCCAAAGCCATTGACCGTAGCAAGCATGCAAGCGCCAAGGCTAGTGGGGCGTTGAGCTTGACAAAGACGCTAACCTCTTAAATGTTTTTCCCGCACTTGGGGTGCCCATGGGCATGGGCTTAGCAAGCATGCGCAGCAGCAGTCCGGGCAGCCGCGCGCGCGCATGCATGGTGGGTGGGTTGCTGCGCCGCGCGCCATGGTGGGGCCGGGGGGCCGGGCTGGGCTTCGCAGGGTCGGTGGGGGGCGCACGCGCAACCCTTTGGGGGCGCGCGCGCGCGCGGCAGGCGGTCACTAACCTCGTGAGGGTTTTTGGGCACACACGCAGCTGGCGCCATGCGCCAGGCACGCGCACACACGCCAGCATGCATGCGCGGCATCCAATCACGGCCACACCCATGCACCCGCCTCCGCTCGCAACAACACCTGCCAACGCCATGGCACTTGCCCATGGCTTCAAGATGTCCTCGCATCATAGCATTTTCGATCACCAACACTTGGTCCATAGAATCCTTTGCTTGGGTTATAACCTCTGGGCACTTGGAAGAAATAAATGAGTTTTTTGTGTGGGGGGGACGAATCGAGCGACGGGGTCGATCTCGCGGATCGTGGCAAAGAAGGCCACTCGCCACTTACAATACCCCGCCGCGCATTTAAGTCGCCCGCAGCGATTCTACCCGCCGCCGGGGGAATTACGTTATAGCGCGCCCCCGCGACTCATCCGTCACGAGGGCTTAGCCAACGACACGCGCCTTTGGGGCCCTGGCGGCCCCCCGCCGGCTCGGGCAATCGAGCGATGGGCGATGCGCGCTTCTTTCTAGCCCTGATTCGACTTAGAGGCGCTTCAATATAATCCAATCCACGGACGGCTTCGCACACACGCTTTTCAACCAAGCGCGATGACCACCAATTGAATCAACCGCTCTCTCGCAGGTTGAATTACTATCATGATAATCGCCATCGCAGGGTAAAACTAACCTCGCCTCACGACGGCCTAAAACCCACCACGCTCCCTATTGGTGGGTGAACAATCCAACACTTGGTGAATTCTCGCTTCAATGATAGGAAGAGCCGACATCGGCGGATCAAAAGCAACGCCGCTTATGAACGCTTGGTCGCCATGCCGCTTATCCCCGTGGTAACTTTTCCGACACCTCTAGCTTCAAATTCAAGGTCTAAAGGATCGATAGGCCACGCCACTTTCACTTCGCTCAGATTCGCATCGGAAATCGTAATCAAATGAGCTTTTACCCTTTGTTCCACACGAGATTGCTCGCTGAGCTCATCTTAGACACCGCGTATCTTTTAACAGATGTGCCGCCCACCAAACTCCCCACCGACAATGTCTTCTCGCTCGACGCGCCCCGCCGAGGCAGCCTTGGGACTAAAAAAGAGGGGCAAAGGCCCCGCCTCCGATTCACTTTAATAAGTAAAATAACGTTAAAAGTAGTGGTATTTCACTTTCGCTTTCTTCCCCCCTTATCCTACACCTCCTCAAGTCATTTCACAAAGCCTGACTAGAGTCAAGCTCAACAGGTCTTCTTTCCCCACGACATGCCAAGCCCGCTCCTTTGGTCGTGGTTTCACTGATAGTAGATGTGACAAGGGGGAATCTCGTTAATCCATTCATGCGCCCACTACTATTAGATGACGAGGCATTTGGCTACCTTAAGAGAGTCATAGTTACTCCCGCCGCTTACCCGCTTTGGTTGAATTTCTTCACTTTGACATTCGTGAGCATCGCGTAAATCACATTGCGCTAGCATCCGCAGGACCATCGCAATGCTTTGTTTTAATTAAACAAATGATTCCCTTGTCCGCACTCATTCGCTCGAAGTTGATCGCTCGACGCCGGAAGGCTCCCGGGGAGCCGCTCCTACCCCGCCTCTCTCGCCAAGACGCTGGCGACCCGCCCGCCGCGCCGCCGCGCGCAAGCGCAGAGCACCCACCGACACCGACGGACGGTTCGGATCGGGACCCCGTGCTCACTTCTCGAGCCAATCCTTTTCCCGAGGTTACGATCCATTTTGCCGACTTCCTTGCCTACATTGTTCCATCGACTCGCAGGTCGCTCACCTTGAGAGACCGATGCGCGCGCGCGAGTACGACCGGGCGTGGAGGCACTCGGCCCCCTCCGATTTTCAAGGGCCGCCGGGGCGACGGACACCACGCGACGCGGCGGTGCTCTTCCAGCTCACCGACTCTACCTCCTACCGAGCCGCTTCTTGTGGTGGGCAGGTCGTTAAACAGAAAGATAACTCTTCCCGAGGCCCCCGCCGACGCCTCCGACTTCTAACGCTGCCGCCACCGCCACGCCCCGCTCAGTGAATTTTAACCCGATTCCTCGGCTCGCACACACGCATCGCTTATCGACGGCTCCCTTCCCGCCTCTTAGGATCGACTAACCCATGTGCAAGTGCCGCTCACATGGAACCTTTCCTCTTCTCTTCTTTCAAAGTTCTCATTTGAATATTTGCTACTACCACCAAGATCTCGCACCGACGGCCGCCCGCCCGCCGCGCTCTTCGCGCTTTGTTGGTTTGCACCGCCGCGCGCCGCCTACTCATCTGGGGCTCGGCACTTGCCCCGACGGCCGGTATAGGTCGCGCGCTTCAATATCCATTTTCGGGGCTAGTTGATTCGGCAGTGAGTTGTTACACACTCCTTAGCGGATTTCGACTTCCATGACCACCGCCCCGCCAGTTTTTCCACCAACACCCTTTGTGGGATCTAGGTTAGCGCGCAGCTAGGCACCGTGAATCCGCCTCCGCTCATCCCCCGCACGCGCCGCTACCAAAAATGGCCCACTTGGAGCTCGATTCTGGCGCGCTCAACAAAGCAAAAACGCCGCCCTACCTACCTATTTAAAGTTTGAGAATAGGTCGAGGGCGCTGCGCCCCGATGCCTCTAATCATTGGCTTTACCCGATAGAACTCGCCCGCGGCCCAAAATGCCTATCCCGAGGGAAACTTCTGAGGGAACCAAACACTAGACGGCTCGATTAGTCTTTCGCCCTATACCCAAGTCGACGAACGATTTGCACGCCAAGATCGCCGCGCCCTCCACCACCAGTTTCTCTCTCTTCGCCCCGCCAGCATAGTTCACCATCTTTCGGTCCCGACAGCATGCTCACACTCAACCCTTCTCGTAAGATCAAGGTCGGCCGGCAGGTGCAACCCACAAGGGGATCCCACCACCGCCTTCCTTGCGCTTTTTACGGCTTACTTCGCCCGCTAACTCGCATACACATGTCGACTTTCGGTCCGTGGTTTCAAGACGGTCGAATGGGGAGCCCACAGTGCCGATGCCGTGCGCGCCGCAGATGCCGGCACGCCGTAGCGCCGCGCGCCGCCACCACGACGACGGACGACGACGCCTCCACAGCGTAATAAAGGCCCGGCTTTGGCCGCCACTCAATCCGCATCGCCCATGCCCTGTCGATCGGGCGACGGCCGCCACCGCTCCACATCCGATCCGGGCACATCGCCGCCCCCCATCCGCTTCCCTCCCGACAAATTTCAAGCACTATTTGACTCTCTTTTCAAAGTCCTTTTCATCTTTCTCTCGCAGATTTGTTTGCTATCGCCTCTCTCCCATATTTAGCCTTGGATGCACTTACCGCCTGATTGGGGTCGATTCCCAAACAACCCGACTCGCTGATGCTGCGGTGCGACAGGTCCGAGCGCAACGGGGCTCTCACTCCTCTTCCCGCGCCCCTCCAGTGGACTTGTGCCCGGCCCGCCCCGAGGACGCTTTCTCCAGACATACACCCGACGCCGAGGGCGCCCGATTCTCAAGCCGGGCTCTTCCTGCTCGCCGCCACTACTAGGGGAATCTTGTAAGTTTCTTTTCCTCCGCTTATTGATATGCTTAAACTCACGGTAATCCCGCCGACTGGGTCGCTGCGAGCAGCATCGCCTTTGGGGACGACGCTCGAGGGTCGACATAGGAGTCCTCACTTGCTCACCGCCGCAGGAGGAGGAGCGCGCGCCGAGGTCGCGACGCGCGCACCGAGGTTGATCAACCACCAGAGTGTCGCGACGACAGCGCGCGGGGACTCGACTTTAAGCTTATCCGCGCGACGGCGCGCGGAGGGCGCCGCGGTGCCCCCGCCGCGCAAACGAACCCGAGTGGGGTTGCGGGGGGGCAACATGCGCGACGCCGCCAGCAGCGCGTCGCTCGCCGCCGTAAGCGGCGCGCACTTTGCGCTCAAAGACTCTGCGGTTCGCGGATCCCGCAATTCACACCAAGTATCGATTTTCGCCACGCTCTTCATCGGCGCGAGCCGAGATATCCGCTGCCGAGTCGCTGTGAATAATACGACAGAATGCTCGCCCCGCACGCCGAGACCGGCAAGGGGCGGGCGCGGCGATTCGCTTGAGTTCCTTTACGCGACTCGCGGGGGTTTGGTTTAGGCACCGAGGGGGGGGCACGAGTGCTCCCCCGACACGCAAAGGTTTGTAAACGCGTCATGGGTCGCTTGATGTTTAGGCATCGATAATGATCCTTCCGCAGTTCACCTACGGAACCTTTGTTACGACTTCTCCTTCCTCTAAATGATAAGGTTCGCGACTTCTCGCGACGCCGCGGCAAATAAATCCGCCCCGCCCACGCCGCCGCGATCCAACACTTCACCCACCACCATTCAATCTCCAGAGGAGCGACGCGCGTGTGTGTAAAGGGGGTGGACGTAGTCAACGCGAGCCGATGACTCGCGCTACTAGGAATTCCTCGCTGAAGACCAACAATTGCAATGATCTATCCCCATCACGATGAAATTTCAAAGATTACCCGCCCGCTTACCAAGGCTATAGACTCGCTGAATACATCGCAGAAGCGCGCGCGCCGCCCGTAACATCTAAGGGCATCACACACTGCTATTGCCTCAAACTTCCTTGGCCTAAGCGCCATAGTCATAGTCCTCTAAGAAGTCGGGCCGCCGCGAGGGATTCCTCCGCATAGCTAGTTAGCAGGCCGAGGTCTCGCTCGCTAACTAATTAACTGCATAAATCGCCCACCAACTAAGAACGCCATGCACCACCACCCATAGAATCAAGAAAGAGCTCTCACCACAATCCTTACTATGTCCGACTCGTAAGTTTCCCTGTTGAGTCAAATTAAGCCGCAGTGCTCCACTCCCGTGGTGCCCTTCCGCAATTCCTTTAAGTTTCAAATTTTTACACCATACTCCCCTAAACCCAAAGACTTTGATTTCTCATAAGATGTCAAGTGAGTCCTTAAAGCAACATCCGCCAATCTCTCTCCTGCATCGCTTATGGTTGAGACTAGACGGTATCCGATCGCCTTCGAGCCCCCAACTTTCGCTTCTGATTAATGAAAACATCCTTGGCAAATGCTTTCGCAGCTTGTTCGCCTTTCATAAATCCAAGAATTTCACCTCCGACTATGAAATACGAATGCCCCGATCGCCCCTCGTCATTACTCCGATCCCGGCGCTAAATGTAATAGGATCGAAATCCTATGATGTTATCCCATGCTAATGTATACAGAGCGTAGGCTTGCTTTGAGCACTCTAGTTTCTTCAAAGTAATAAAGACGAGGCACGACCCGCCGCCGCTATGCCGTGAGCGCATCGCGCGCCATTATGGGACGACGAGCCGACTGCTCACCATAGGCGACCGATCGACCCAACCCAAGGTCCAACTACGAGCTTTTTAACCGCAACAACTTAAATATACGCTATTGAGCCGAATTACCGCGCCGCCGCCGCCGCACCGCACTTGCCTCCAATTGATCCTCGCATGGATTTAGATTGTACTTTATTCCAATTACTGCACTCAAGAGCCCGTGATTGTTATTTATTGTCACTACCTCCCCGTGTCGATTGGGTAATTTGCGCGCTCGCCGCTTTCCTTGGATGTGGTAGCCGCTTTCTGCTCCTCTCCTAATCGAACCCCACCTCTCCGCCACCCGCCACCACCATAGTAGGCCACCATCCTACCATCGAAAGTTGATAGGCGTAAATTTGAATGATGCGCCGCCGCACGATGGCCGCGCGCGCGATCGCCGAGTTATCATGAATCATCGTGAGCAACGCGCGCAGCCCGCGCCGACCTTTTATCTAATAAATGCATCCTTCCGTAAGTCGGGGTTTGTTGCACGATAGCTCTAGAATTACTACTGCTATCCGAGTAGCGTATACCATCAAACAAACTATAATCGATTTAATGAGCCATTCGCAGCTTCACAAATCAATTAGTTCATACTTACACATGCATGGCTTAATCTTTTGAGACAAGCATATGACTACCGGGCAGATCAACCGTAGCATTCCTACACGACGTCGCAAAACCCGCCGCCACCACCACCACATGCATGCCCCCTCCTCCTCCCATGCGAGAGGAGCGAGAGAGGCAGCAGGGGCGACAATGCGCGAGCGAAGCGCCATTCGCTCGCGGCTTCGCTCAAGCAATACACAGCAACACGCTCGAGGGGGACCCCGAGCACATCATGCCGCCAAATGCACCGCATCCGAGAGAGCGAGCAACCGACGACGCGGCCGCGACGAGCCTTGCAGGTCGGCGAACGCGACGCGCGCTTTTTGTTGCCGCACACCCGACGAGGGGCCCGGCGTAGCGGGACTAACGAGACGCGACGCTCCATCGCGTGAGGTAACCGATGCAAGAACCGATCGATTGCGTACACTACACGAAATACTTCGGGCACATCAATGAGGAGGAGCTGGCACGACGGCTCGATGCCCGAGCACCGAGCCCGCCACCCAAACAACCAAATCACCACTCACGCCACCAGACGCTTAAAACGAGCTCGCGCGACGCCGACTATTCACACACACCCACAAGCAAGCAAGCAAGCAAGCAAGCAAGCACGCAAGCAAGGGTACGAAATCGCCGCGGCGGGTTAAACCCAAACGCCGCGGCGCGATCGAACAACTTTCACTTCAATTTAGGGGCGAGCGAGCCTTTTTCAAACGGGAGCGATCGCAGCCGCCTCGCCTCGCCGAGGCGAGGCACGCCGCGCGACATCGCAAGCTAGGCCATTTTTCAACATCGGCAAGCGAGCGCCAAAACAAATGTGCAAGCGCCGCCTAAGCAAGCCCACTTCTCTAGCTCGACTCAACATCCCACTCTCACCCCGCCCGACGGCGGGCATGGGGCGCATCCGCTCCAATCCACCCGGGGGGAGGGTGGGATCGGCACCTAGCTCCACGCCGCCGACACGCTGCCCGCCCAAGAGTCGCGCGCAGCAGAGCGCCAGCCTTCAAACGCGCCCGCCGCTTTTTGCAGACGCGCACCATTGCCGATCCCACCCCACGCCGCCGCCGCCGCCCGACGCCGCCTAAGAATGCCCACCGCCGGCGGCGGCGCAGCAGCCTCCTTGACCTCCGCGCATGCCTTGAGCGAAGCCCATGGCCGGCAAGGCAACACAACAACATCCCGCGCCTAACGAGGTTCATGTCGCGCGCCCAAAGGCACCCCGACCCCACCCCACCGCACGCCCACGCCGCCGCGCCGCCCCGCCCGCCTCCTCCTCCCTGCCGCGCCACGCCCACGCCCCGCCAAGCATGCCCATGTGCGCGCGCGCGCGTGCTTGGGGCGTGGGCGGGCGGCACATAGGGGGGTACCCCACGCCCGCCCATGCAGCAGTGTGTCCTCTATATATATATACAATGTGGTTTTTTGGTCCGCAGCTTGCACATCAAAATGGCGAAGCGGTCATACGGGCAAAAAATCTCAAGTTTTAGATTGTTTCAGATAAGAACAACATTGATGCATCATTGGGACAATCAAATGAGTGTATAAAATAAGTTTCATAATTTTTCAATCGATCGACATTTTTTATGAATTTTTAATATTAAAAATTCAAAAATTCAAAAAAAGTTAGAGTGCGTAAAAAAATAAAATCGTTGGGGAATCATTCGCTTATGTTTCTTAGATCAAAAAAAAATTTCACAACAATACAAGCTCTACAAATGTATTTTGACATTCCATGGGTGGGCGGTGTGATGACACGTGCATGGTGTGTGGCTTTGTCTCTTATACCTACATACTTTGTGCAAACATGTTCATGTTGTTTTGTGGGAAGCATCATTACATGGTTCGTAGTTTCAAAGAACATTTTTCATAGCAATACAATCATCGTAGATGTTTGGAACGATGAGCTTACTATATAATGTTATTACGGGATATGGTTGGCTCGGTGTATGATTCTATGTTTCAATACAAAATGATATGATCTTTGTAATAAGCATCATTTTATGGTTATTAGTTTCATAATAGCAAATTTCATGACAACAGTATAGTTGAGTTCAATGGGTGTGTTGGGTATATGACACGTGGAAGAAGGTTAGAAACATTGAGTCATGTGTAGAGGAAACGTGGGGGGATTTGGTATCATGTTTCAACATTACTAGACTATGTGACACCATGATTGACTCTATTCATTGTGAACTATTAACTTACTCTAGTATCAACACTCCTTCTTTTAGGCTTCAAGGATCTATTGAACTGAAGGCGATGTTATAAACCCTCTATTCCACTTGTCTCCAACTAACATGAATCTTCATAGAGGTGAACCTCCATGGCTATGTGTTCCCTTTGATAGTTGTAGGGTGTTTGAAGGGATGTGGAGGCTAGGGCGTGCACATGATCCTGGATCGTATAGATGTGCTAGTGATGAGGTGTCGAGGGGTGTTGGTAGGACAAGGCAAGGGCTGGTGAGAATGGGTTGGCATGGTCTGGTTGGGGAAATGGGGGGGCATGCACGGGGCCTTGGGGGTTGAGGGGCAGGGGAGTGCGCACGAGGCTCTGGGGGGTAGGGCGTGCGCGACGGGCTTGGGGGCATGGGGCGCATGCACGGGGCCTTGGGGTCTAGGCGCACGCACGGCCCCCGTGGGCTGTGCGCCCAAAAGGGTTGGGGGCATGAGCGCAGGCATGGCGCTGTACGGACATTGGCGCGACCACGGGGCCATGGGGGGCCATGATGCGAGCACGAGGGGTTGCGGCACGGGGCCCTGGGGGCTAGGCGCGCGCGCATGGGGGGCCTGGGGGCATGGCGCGCGGCATTGGGGCTGGGGGGGCTAGGCGTGCCCGCACAATGGGTTGGGGGCATGGCGGCGCGCGCGCGCGGGGTTGATGGTTGATGGCATGGGCGAGTGCACACACGGTGTTGTGGGCGAGGGTGCGCGGCTCGGGGGGCATGGGCGAGCGCAGGGGCATGGCTCGGGCGCACGGGGCTGGGGCATGGGGGGGCGGGGGGCTTGGGGCGCGCGCGGGGGGGGGGGCGCGCGCGCGCGAAGCTCGGCATGGCGCGGCGCGCGCGGCTGCGGGGGGGCGAGGGCGCACGGGCCGGGGCATGGCTGGGGCGCTGCGGGGGCCTGGGGGGCATGGGGCGCTGGGGGGGCCTGGCGGCATGGGCGAGGGCGCAGGGGCTGGGCGGGCATGGGGCGCCGCGGGGCTCGGGGCATGGCTCGGGCGCCGCGGGGCATTGTGGGGCATGGGGAGCTCGCGAGGGGGGGGGGGGGCATGGGGGAGGGCGCAGGGGGCTGGGGGGGCTGGGGGCGCGCGCGCGCACGGGGCTCGTGGTGGTCGGGCGCGGCGCGCAGGACAAGTGGTCGATAACCTCTAATAGGTTTTCCTGCACACTTGACGCCATGCGCACGCCAAAGCCATTGACCGTAGCAAGCATGCAAGCGCCAAGGCTAGTGGGGCGTTGAGCTTGACAAAGACGCTAACCTCTTAAATGTTTTTCCCGCACACACTTGGGGTGCCCATGGGCATGGGCTTAGCAAGCATGCGAGCAAAGCAGTCCGCAGCAGCAGCGCGCGCATGCATGGTGGGTCATGTTGCGTGGCCGCGCGCGCGCGGTGGGGTGGGGTGGGGCCGGCTGGTGCTCGCAGGTCGGGGGGGCGCACGCGCAACCCTTTGGTGGGGCGCGCGCGCGCGGCAAGGGGCGGGCACTAACCTCGTAGGGTTTTTGGGCACACACGCAGCTGGGCGCCAGGCAGGCCAGCGCTTTGGCACACACGCAGGCGCATCCAATGCACGGGGCATCAATCACGGCCACACCATGCACCCGCCTCGCCAACAACAACACCTGCCAACGCCATGGCACTTGCCCATGGCTTCAAGATGTCCTCCATCATAGCATTTTTCATCACCAACACTTGGTCCATAGAATCCTTTGCTTGGGTTATAACCTCTATGGCACTTGGAAGAAATAAATGAGTTTTTTGTGTGGAGGGACGAATCGAGCGACGGCGGGTCGAATCTCAAAGGATCGTGGCAAAGAAGGCCACTCGCCACTTACAATACCCCCGCGCGCATTTAAGTCGCCCGCAGCGATTCTACCCGCCGCCGGGGAATTACGTTATAGCGCGCCCGCGACTCATCCGTCACGCAGGGCTTAGCCAACGACACGCGCCTTTGGGGGCCTGGGCCCCCACCGCTGGTCGGCAATCGAGCGATGGGCGATGCGCGCGCTTCTAGCCCTGATTCCGACTTTAGAGGCGCTTCACCATAATCCAAATAAGACGGTAGCTTCACACATCGCTTTTCAAACCAAGCGCGATGACCAATTGTGCGAATCAACCCGCTCTCTCGCATTAGGTTGAATTACTATCATGACACATCGCCATCGCAGGGGTAAAAACTAACCTCGCCTCACGACGGCCTAAACCCCCACCACGCTCCCTATTGGTGGGTGAACAATCCAACACTTGGTGAATTCTCGCTTCACAATGATAGGAAGAGCCGACATCGGCGGATCAAAAGCAACGCCGCTTATGAACGCTTGGTCGCCATGCCGCTTATCCCCGTGGGTAACTTTTCCGACACCTCTAGCTTCAAATTCAAGGTCTAAAGGATCGATAGGCCACGCTTTCACACTGCTCAGACGATCGCATCGGAAATCGTAATCAAATGAGCTTTTACCCTTTGTTCCACACGAGATTTCTCGCTCGCTCGCTGAGCTCATCTTAGACACCGCGCTTATCTTTTAACAGATGTGCCGCCCACCCAAACTCCCCACCGACAATGTCTTCTCCGACGCCCGCCGAGGCGTGCCTTGGGACTGGGGAGGGGCAAAGGCCCCGCCTCCGATTCACTTTAAATAAGTAAAATAACGTTAAAAGTAGTGGTATTTCACTTCGCGCTTTCTACCCCACTTATCCTACACCTCTCAAGTCATTTCACAAAGTCTGACTAGAGTCAAGCTCAACAGGTCTTCTTTCCCCACTGACATGCCAAGCCCGCTCCTCATTGGTCGTGGTTTCACTGATAGTAGACAGACAGTGACAAGGGGGAATCTCGTTAATCCATTCATGCGCCACTACTAATTAGATGACGAGGCATTTGGCTACCTTAAGAGAGTCATAGTTACTCCCGCCGCTTACCCGCCGCTTTGGTTGAATTTCTTCACTTTGACATTCGTGAGCATCGCGTAAATCACATTGCGTTAGCATCCGCAGGACCATCGCAATGCTTTGTTTTAATTAAATTAAACAATGATTCCCTTGTCCGCACTCACTCGAAAGTTGATCGCTCGACGCCGGAAGGCTCCCGGCGGAGCCGCTCAGCCCGCCTCTCCGCCGCAAGCGCTGCGCGCCGCCCGCCGCCGCGGCGCTGAGCACCCACCGACACCGACGACGGTCGGATCGACCCCCCCGTGCTCACTTTCTCGAGAGCAATCCTTTTCCCGAGGTTACGATCCATTTTGCCGACTTCCTCGCCTACATTGTTCCATCGACTGCAGGTCGCTCACCTTGAGACCGATGCGCGCGCGAGTACGACCGACGTGGAGGCACTCACTCCCTCCGGATTTTCAAGGGCCGCCGGGGCGACGGACACCACGCGACGCGGCGGTGCTCTTTCCAGCTCACCGACCTACTACCTCCCCGAGCCGCTTTCTGTGGTGGGCAGTCGTTAAACAGAAAGATAACTCTTCCCGAGGCCCCGCCGACGCCTCCGACTTCCTAACGCTGCCGCCACCGCCACGCCCCGCTCAGAATTTTAACCCGATTCCCGATTCGCTCGCACACACATGCGCGCTTCGACGACGCGCTTCCCCGCCTCTTAGATCGACTAACCCATGTGCAAGTGCCGCTCACATGGAACCTTTCCTCTTCTACTTCAAAGTTCTCATTTGAATATTTGCTACTACCACTAAGATCTCGCACCGACGGCCGCCCGCCGCTCGCGCTCGCTTTTTTTGCAAATGACCGCGCGCCTCCTCCTCATCATCGGCTCGCACTTGCCCCGACGGCCGGGTAGGTCGCGCGCTCAAAAGGCCGCCATCCATTTTCGGCTAGTTGATTCGGCAGTGAGTTGTTACACACTCTTAGCTGGATTTCGACTTCCATGACCACCGCCCCGCCGCCCTTAATCGACCAACACCCTTTGTGGGATCTAGGTTAGCGCGCAGCTAGGCACCGTGAATCCGCCTCCGCTCATCCCGCACGCGCTCGCTACTAAAAAAATGGCCCACTTGAGCTCGATCGATTCCGTGGCGCGCGCAACAAAGCAAACACGCCACGCCCCCTACTATTTAAAGTTTGAGAATAGGTCGAGGGCGCTGCGCCCCGATGCCTCTAATCATTGGCTTTACCCGATAGAACTCGCCCGCGCCCCAAATATCCCCCGAGGGAAACTTCTGAGGGAACCAAATACTAGACGGCCTCGATTAGTCTTTCGCCTCTATACCCAAGTCGACGAACGATTTGCACAAGATCGCCGCGCCTCCACCGTAGTTTCTTCTCTCGCTTCGCCCCCGCCGCATAGTTCACCATCTTTCGGTCCCGACAGCATGCTCACACTCAACCCTTCTCGTAAGATCAAGGTCGGCCGCGGTGGTGCAACCCACAAGGGGATCCCACCACCGCCTTCCTTGCGCTTTTACGGTTTACTCGCCCGCCCGCTAACTCGCACACATGTCGTCGACTTTGGTCCGTGTTTCAAGACGGTCGTCGAATGGGGAGCCCACAGCCGATGCCGAGCGCGCGCGATGCCGGCAGCACGCCGCGCGCGCGCGCGCGCCACCACGACGACGGGGCGACGACGCGCTCCACAGCGCGTAAAAGGCCGCGCTTTGGCCGCCGCCTCAATCCGCATCGGCCCATGCCCTGTGTCGATCGGCGACCGGCCACGCCACCGCTCCACATCCGATCGGGCACATCGCCGCCCCATCCGCTTCCTCCCGACAATTTCAAGCACTATTTGACTCTCTTTTCAAAGTCCTTTTCATCTTTCTCGCAGATTTGTTTGCTATCTGCCTCTCGCCATATTTAGCCTTTGATGCACTTACCGCCCGATTGGGGTCATTCCCAAACAACCCGACTCGCTGATGACTACTGCAGTGCGACAGGTCCGAGCGCAACGGGGCTCTCACTCTCTCCGCCTCCTTCCCAGGGACTTGTGCCCGGCCCGCCGCCGAGGACGCTTCTCCAGATTACACCGACGCCGAGGGCGCCCGATTCTCAAGCCGGGCTCTTCCTGCTCGCTCGCCACTACTAGGGGAATCTTTTGTAAGTTTTTTTCCTCCGCTTATTGATATGCTTAAACTCACGGTAATCCCGCCGACTGGGTCGCTGGCGAGAGCATCGCCTTTGGGGACGACGCTCGAGGGTCGACATAGGAGTCCTCACTTGCTCACCGCCGCAGGAGGAGGAGCGCGCGCCGAGGTCGCGACGCGCACCGAGGTTGATCAACCACCAGAGTGTCGCGACGACAGCGCGCCGGGACTCGACTTTAAGCTTATCCGCGCGGCGCGCGCGCGAGGGGGAGCCGGTGCCCCCGCCCTCGCCGCGCGCGCAACGAACCCGAACCCGGGGGGGGCGGGGGGGCAATGCGCGCGACGCCCAGCAGCACGCGCGTCTCGCCGTAAGGCTCCGCGCAACTTGCGCTCAAAGACTCGGTTCGCGGATCCCGCACCACACACCAAGCATCGATTTCGCCACGCTTCTTCATCGGCGCGAGAGCCGATATCCGCTGCCGAGAGTCGCTGTGAATAATACGACAAGAATGCTCCGCCCCGCACGCCGCAGACCGGGCAGGGGCGGGCGAATTCGCTTGAGTTCCTTTACGCCGACCGCGCGCGCCGGGTTTGGTTTAGGCACCGAGGGGGCACGAGTGCTCCCCGGCACCTAAAGGTTTGTAAACGCGCTCGCGCGGTCGCTTGATGTTTAGGCATCGATAATGATCCTTCCGCAGTTCACCTACGAAACCTTGTTACGACTTCTCCTTCCTCTAAATGATAAGGTTCGCGACTTCTCGCGACGTCGCGGCAAAAATGAACCGCCCACGCCGCCGCCGCCGCGATCCAACACTTCACCGACCATTCAATCCTGAGGAGCGACGCGCGCGTGTGTACAAAGGGCGTGGACGTAGTCAACGCGAGCCGATGACTCGCGCTACTAGGAATTCCTCGCTGAAGACCAACAATTGCAATGATCTATCCCCATCACGATGAAATTTCAAAGATTACCCGCCCCGCGCAAGGCTATAGACTCGCTGAATACATCGCAGAAGCGCGCGCGCCCGCGCCGTATCTAAGGGCATCACACACTGCTATTGCCTCAAACTTCCTCAAACTTCCTTAAGCGCCATAGTCCTCTAAGAAGAAGTCGCCATGAGGGATTCCTCCGCATAGCTAGTTAGCAGCCGAGGTCTCGCTCATAACTAATTAACTGCATAATCGCCCCACCAACTAAGAACGCCATGCACCACCACCCATAGAATCAAGAAAGAGCTCTCACCACAATCCTTACTATGTCCGACTCGTAAGTTTCCCCGTGTTGAGTCAAATTAAGCCGCAGTGCTCCACTCCCGTGGTGCCCTTCCGCAATTCCTTTTTTAAGCTTTTTGCACCATACTCCCCTAACCCAAAGACTTTGATTTCTCATAAGATGTCAAGAGTCCTTAAAGCAACATCCGCCAATCTCTCTCGGCTCATCGCTTATGGTTGAGACTAGACGGTATCCGATCGCCTTCGAGCCCCCAACTTTCGCTTTCTGATTAATGAAAACATCCTTGGCAAATGCTTTCAGCTTGTTCGCCTTTCATAAATCCAAGAATTTCACCTCTCGACTATGAAATACGAATGCCCCGATCGCCCCTCGTTAATCATTACTCCGATCCCGGCGCCGTACCGTAATAGGATCGAAATCCTATGATGTTATCCCATGCTAATGTATACAGAGCGTAGCTTGCTTTGAGCACTCTAGTTTCTTCAAAGTAACAAAGACGAGGCACGACCCGCCGCTATACCGCTGAGAGCGCATCGCCGCAGTAGAGGGACGAGCCGACCGATGCTCACCATAGGCGACCGATCGACCCAACCCAAGGTCCAACTACGAGCTTTTTTTAACCGCAACAACTTAAATATACGCTATTGAGCCGAATTACCGCGCCGCCGCACACCGCATTTGCCTCTCCAATTGATCCTCGTTGGGGATTTAGATTGTACTTATTCCAATTACTGCACTCAAGAGCCCTGTGATTGTTATTTATTGTCACTACCTCCCGTGTCGATTGGGTAATTTGCGCGCCCGCCGCTTTCCTTGATGTGGTAGCCGCTTTCTCGTGCTCCTCTCCTCCTCCGAACCCCACCTCCGCCACCCGCCACCACCACCATAGTAGGCCACCATCCTACCATCGAAAGTTGATAGGCGTAAATTTGAATGATGCGCCGCCGCACGACGGCCCGCGCGATCCGCCGAGTTATCATGAATCATCGTGAGCAACGCGCGCAGCCCGCCCGCCCTTTTTTATCTAATAAATGCATCCTTCCGTAAGTCGGGTTTGTTGCACGATAGCTCTAGAATTACTACTACTATATCCGAGTAGCGTATACCATCAAACAAACTATAATCGATTTAATGAGCCATTCGCAGCTTCACACAATCAAATTAGTTCATACTTACACATGCATGGCTTAATCTTTGAGACAAGCATATGACTACCGGCAGATCAACCGTAGCATTCCTACACGACGACGTCGCAAACCGCCGCCACCACTGCATGATGCGCTCCTCCTCCCCTCCTGCAGAGCGAGCGAGAGAGAGCAAAGGGGGGCGACAATGCGGAGCGAAGCGCCATTCGCTCGCGGCTTCGCTCAAGCAATACACACACAGCAACACGCGCTCGAGGACCCCCCGAGCACATCATGCCGCCAAATGCACCGCATCCGAGAGAGCGAGCAACCGACGACGCGCCGCGACGAGCCTTGCAAAGGTCGGCGAACGCGACGCTGCTTTTTGTTCGCCGCTGCACCCGACGAGGGGTGCCGGCGTAGCGGGACTAACGAGACGCGACGCCCATCGCGCGAGGTAACCGATGCAAGAACCGATCGATTGACATACACACGAAATACTTCGGGCACATCAATGAGGAGGAGCCGGCACCGGCGCTCGATGCCCGAGCACCGAGCACCGCCACCCCAACAACCAAATCACCACCACGCACGCCACGCTTAAAACGAGCTCGCGCGACGCCGACTATTCACACTCCACAAGCAAGCAAGCAAACAAGCAAAAGCAAGCAAGCAAGGGTACGGTAAATCGCCGCGGCGGTTAAACCCAAACGCCGTGGCGCGATCGAACAACTTTCACTTCAATTTAGGGGCGAGCGAGCCCTTTCTTCAAACGGGAGCGATCGCAGCCGCCTCGCCTCGCCGAGGCAGGCAGCACGCCGCGACATCGCAAGCTAGGCCATTTTTCAACATCGATGTTTAGAGCCAAAAAACAATGTGCAAGCGCCGCCTGCAAGCCCACTTTCTCTCGACTCAACATCCCACTCACACCCCCGCCCGACGGCGGGCATGGGCGCATCCGCTCCAATCCAATCCACCCCACCGGGAGGGTGGATCGGCACCTAGCTCCACGCCGCCGCCGCACGCTGCCCGCGCCCGCCAAGAGTCGCGCGCCAGAGCGCCACATTTCAACGCGAACGCCCGCCTTTGCAAAGACGTCACCATTGCCGATCCCACCCCACGCCGCCGCCGCCGCCGCCCGACGCCTAAGAATGCCCACCGCCGGCGGCGCAGCAGCCTCCTTGACCTCCCGCGCATGCCTTGAGCGAAGCCCATGGCCGCAAGGTAAGCAACACAACAACATCCCGCGCCCAACGAGGTTCATGTCGCGCGCCCAAAGGCACCCGGCCCCACCCCACCCCACCGCACGCCCGCCCGCGCCGCCCGCCTCCTCCCTGCTCTCCGCGCCACGCCCACGCCCCAAGCATATGCCCATGTGCGCGCGCGTGCGTGCTTGGGGCGTGGCGTGGGCGACATAGGGGGGGGTCCCGCCCCCCCCATGCAGCAGTGTCGCCTCTATATATAGTATACAATGTGGTTTTTTGGTCCGCAGCTTGCACATCAAAATGGCGAAAGGTCATACGGCCAAAAATCTCAAGTTTTAGATTGTTTCAGATAAGAACAACATTGATGCATCATTGGGACAATCAAATGAGTGTATAAAATAAGTTTCATAATTTTTCAATCGATCGATTATTTTTTATGAATTTTTAATATTAAAAATTCAAAAATTCAAAAAAATAGTTAGAGTGCGTAAAAATTCTAAAATCGTTGGGGAATCATTCGCTTATGTTTCTTAGATCTGCAAAAAAATTTCACAACAATACAAGCTCTACAAATGTATTTTGACATTCCATGGGTGGGCTGTGATGATGACACGTGTGCATGGTGGTGGCTTTGTCTCTTATACCTACATACTTTGTGCAAACATGTTCATGTTGTTTTGTGGGAAGCATCATTACATGGTTCGTAGTTTCAAAGAACATTTTTCATAGCAATACAATCATCGAGATGTTTGGAACGATGAGCTTACTATATAATGTTATTACTGGATATGGTTGGCTCTGTGTGATTCTATGTTTCAATACAAAATGATATGATCTTTGTAATAAGCATCATTTTATGGTTATTAGTTTCATAATAGCAAATTTCATGACAACAAAGATAGTTGAGTTCAATGGGTGTGTTGGGTATATGACACGTGGAAGAAGGTTAGAAACATTGAGTCATGTGTGTGTAGAGGAAACGTGGGGGATTTGGTATCATGTTTCAACATTACTAGACTATGTGACACCATGATTGACTCTATTCATTGTGAACTATTAACTTACTCTAGTATCAACACTCCTTCTTTTTTTAGCTCAAGGATCTATTGAATCAAGGGGATTATAAAAACCCTCTATTCCACTTGTCTCCAACTAACATGAATCTTCATGTAGGTGAACCTCCATGGCTATGTGTTCCTTTGATAGTTGTAGGTGTTTGAAGGGATGTGGAGGTTAGGGCGTGTACATGATCCTGGATCGTATAGATGTGCTAGTGATGAGGTGTCGAGGGGTGTTGGTGGGACAAGGCAAGGGCCGTGAGAAATGGGTTGGCATGGTCGTTGGGGGGGAAATGGGGGCATGCACGGGCCTTGGGGGTTGAGGGGGCAGGGAGTGCGCACGAGGCTCTGGGGGGGGCGTGGCGCGACGGGGCCTTGGGGGGCATGGGCGATGCACGGGGCCTTGGGGTCTAGGCGCACACACGGGGCCCCGTGGGGGCTAGGTGTGCGCCAAAAGGGTCTGGGGGGCATGAGCGCAGCATGGCGCTCAGCACGGACATTGGCGCGACTACGGCCATGGGGGGGGGCATGGGCCGCGAGCACGAGGGGGTTGCGCACGGCCCTCGGGGCTAGCGCGCGCATGGGGGGCTCGGGCATGGCGCGCGCGCATTGGGGCTGGTGGGGCTAGGCGTGCCGCACAATGGGTTGGGGGGCATGGCGGCGCGCGCGGGGTGGTTGGCATGGGCGAGTGCACACGGTGTTGTGGGCGAGGGGCGCGCGGGGCTCGGGGGCATGGGCGAGCGCAGGGGGCATGGCTGGCGCGGGGGGGGGGGGGCATGGGGCGCGGGGCGGGACTTGGGGCGGGCGCGCGCGGGGGGGCGCGGGCGCGCGCGCAAAGCTCGATGGCATGGCGCGCGCGCGCGGCTGGTGGGCATGGGCGAGGGCGCGGGGGGCCGGGGCATGGGCTGGGGCGCGCGGGGCTCGGGGGCATGGGGCGCTGGGGGGCGGGCGCGCATGGGCGAGGGCGCAGGGGCTGGGCGCATGGGGCGCCGCGGGGCTCGGGGGCATGGCTCGGGGCCGCGGGGCATTGTGGCATGGGGAGCTCGCGAGGGGGGGGGGGGGGGGGGGCATGGCAGGGGGCAGGGGCTGGGGGCATGGCGCGCGCGGGGCTCGTGGTGGGCGGGCGCGCAGGCGCAGGACAAGGTCGATAACCTTAATAGGTTTTCCTGCACTTGACGCCATGCGCACGCCAAAGCCATTGACCGTAGTAGCATGCAAGCGCCAAGGCTAGTGGGGCGCGAGCTGACAAAGATCGCTAACCTCTTAAATGTTTTTCCCGCACACACTGGGGTGCCCATGGGCATGGGCTTAGCAAGCATGCGAGCAAAGCAGTCCGGGCAGCCGCGGCGCGCGCATGCATGGTGGGTCGGGTTGCGCCTGCCGCGCGCGCGGTGGGGGGCCGTGGGGGCCGGGCTTGGTGCTCGCAGGTCGGTGGGGCGCACGCGCAACCCCCTGGTGGGGCGCGCGCGCGCGGGCGGCAGCGTCACTAACCTCGAGGTTTTTTTGGGCACACACGCAGCTGGGCCATGCGCGCACGCGCGCCAGGCCACGCTTGGCATGCACGCGCAATCACGGCCACACCCATGCACCCGCCTCGCCAACAACAACACCTAAGCCAACGCCATGGCACTTGCCCATGGCTTCAAGATGTCCTCGCATCATAGCATTTTCGATCACCAACACTTGGTCCATAGAATCCTTTGCTTGGGTTATAACCTCTATGGCACTTGGAAGAAATAAATGAGTTTTTTGTGTGGGAGGGGACGAAACGAGCGACGGCGGGTCGATCTCGCGATCGTGGCAAAGAAGGCCACTCGCCACTTACAATACCCCGTCGTCGCGCGGCGTTAAGTCGCCCGCAGCGATTCTACCCGCCGCCGCCGGAATTACGTTATAAGGCGCCCCCCCGCGACTCATCCGTCACGAGGGCTTAGCCAACGACACGCGCCTTTTTTGGGGCTGGGCCCCCCCCGCCGGTCGGCAATCGAGCGATGGGCGATGCGCGCGCTTCTTCTAGCCCTGATTCTCGACTTAGAGAGCGCTCAACCATAATCCAATAAGAGACGGTAGCTTTTCACACACATCGCTTTTCAAACAAGCGCGATGACCAATTGTGCGAATCAACCCGCCTCTCGCATTAGGTTGAATTACTATCATGATAATCGCCATCGCAGGGTAAAACTAACTCGCTCTCACGACGGCCTAAACCCACCACGCTCCCTATTGGTGGGTGAACAATCCAACACTTGGTGAATTTCGCTTCACAATGATAGGAAGAGCCGACATCGGCGGATCAAAAGCAACGCCGCTTATGAACGCTTGGTCGCCACAAGCCGCTTATCCCCGTGGTAACTTTTCCGACACCTCTAGCTTCAAATTCAAGGTCTAAAGGATCGATAGGCCACGCCACTGGTTCAGATTCGCATCGGAAATCGTAATCAAATGAGCTTTTACCCTTTGTTCCACACGAGATTTCTCTCGCTGAGCTCATCTTAGACACCGCGTTATCTTTTAACAGATGTGCCGCCCACCAAACTCCCACCGACAATTCTTCTTCGCTCGACGCGCCCGCCGAGGCGTGCCTTGGGACTAAAAAGAGGGGCAAAGCCCCCGCCTCCGATTCACTAATAAGTAAAATAACGTTAAAAGTAGTGGTATTTCACTTTCGCTTTCTGGCCCCACTTATCCTACACCTCCTCAAGTCATTTCACAAAGCCTGACTAGAGTCAAGCTCAACAGGTCTTCTTTCCCCACTGACATGCCAAGCCCGCTCTCTTTGGTCGTGGTTTCACTGATAGTAGACAGTGACAAGTGGGAATCTCGTTAATCCATTCATGCGCGCCACTAATTAGATGACGAGGCATTTGGCTACCTTAAGAGAGTCATAGTTACTCCCGCCGCTTACCCGCGCTTTTTTGTTGAATTTCTTCACTTTGACATTCGTGAGCATCGCGTAAATCACATTGCGTTAGCATCCGCAGGACCATCGCAATGCTTTGTTTTAATTAAACAATGATTCCCTTGTCCGCACTCGGGCTCGAAAGTGATCGCTCGACGCCGGAAGGCTCCCGGCGGAGCCGCTCCTCAGCCTGCGCTCGCCGCAAGACGCGCTGGCGCCCGCCCGCCGCGCCGCGCAGCTAGCTTCGAGCACCCACCGACACCGACGGGTTCGGGATCGGGACCCCGCGCCCACTTCTCGTGAGCCAATCCTTCCCGAGGTTACGATCCATTTTGCCGACTTCCTTGCCTACATTGTTCCATCGACTGCAGGTCGCTCACCTTGAGACCGATGCGCGCGCGATGAGTACGACGCGTGGAGGCACTCGGCCCCCGGATTTTCAAGGGCCGCCGGGCGACGGACACCACGCGACGCGCGCGGCTTCTTTCAGCTCTACCGACCTCTACCTCCTACCGAGCCGCTTCTGTGGTGGGCAGTCGTTAAACAACAAAAGATAACTCTTCCCGAGGCCCCCGCCGACGCCTCCGACTTCTAACGCTGCCGCCACCGCCACGCCCCGCTCAGAATTTTAACCCGATTCCTCGCTCCACAGTCAAGGCTTATCGACGGCTTTCCCCGCCTCTTAGGATCGACTAACCCATGTGCAAGTGCCGCTCACATGGAACCTTTCCTCTTCTTCTTCAAAGTTCTCATTTGAATATTTGCTACTACCACCAAGATCTCAGACCGACGGCCGCCCGCCGCTCGCGCGCTCGCTTTTTGCAAAATGCACCGCCGCGCCTCCTACTCATCTGGCTCGCACTTGCCCCGACGGCCGGGTAGGTCGGTCGCGCGCGCCACATCCATCCATTTTCGGGGCTAGTTGATTCGGCAGTGAGTTGTTACACACTCCTTAGCTGATTTCGACTTCCATGACCACCGCCCCGCCACCGCCTTAATCGACCAACACCCTTTGTGGGATCTAGGTTAGCGCGCAGCTAGGCACCGTGAACCCGCCTCCGCTCATCCCGCACGCGCTCGCTACCAAAAATGGCCCACTTGGAGCTCGATCTGTGGCGCGCGCTCAACAAAAAGCAAACACGCCACGCCGGCCCTACCTATTTAAAGTTTGAGAATAGGTCGAGGGCGCTGCGCCCCGATGCCTCTAATCATTGGCTTTACCCGATAGAACTCGCCCGCGGCCCAAAATGCTATCCCGAGGGAAACTTCTGAGGAACCAAATACTAGACGGCTCGATTAGTCTTTCGCCCTATATACCCAAGTCGATTTAACGATTTGCACGCCAAGATCGCCGCGCCCTCCACCGTAGTTTCTCCGCTTTCGCCCCCGCGCCCGCATAGCATAGTTCATCTTTCGGTCCCGACAGCATGCTCACACTCAACCCTTCTCGTAAGATCAAGGTCGGGCCGGCAGTGCAACCCACAAGGGGATCCCACCACCGCCTTCCTTGCGCTTTACGGGTTTACTTCCCCGCTAACTCGCATACATGTCGTCGACTTTGGTCCGTGTTTCAAGACGGCCGAATGGGGAGCCCACAGTGCCGATGCCGAGCGCGCCGCAGATGCCGGCACGCCGTATATGCGCGCGCGCCACCACGACGATCGGGCGACGACGCCTCCACAGCGTAATAAAGCGCCCGGGCTTTGGCCGCCACCTCAATCCGCACGGCCCATGCCCTGTCGATCGGCGGACCGGCCCACCGCTCCACATCCGATCGGGCACATCGCCGCCCCCATCCGCTTCCTCCCGACAATTTCAAGCACTATTTGACTCTCTTTTCAAAGTCCTTTTCATCTTTCTCGCGCAGATTTGTTTGCTATCTCCGCCTCGCCTCCTATATTTAGCCTTTTGGATGCACTTTACCGCCCGATTGGGGTCGATTCCCAAACAACCCGACTCGCTGATGGGCTGTGTGCGTGCGAGTGTCCGAGCGCAACGGGGCTCTCACTCTCCCGCGCCCTCTTCCAGGGACTTGTGCCCGGCCCGCCACCGAGGACGCTTTCTCCAGACTACACCCGACGCCGAGGGCGCCCGATTCTCAAGCCGGGCTCTTCCTGCTCGCCGCCACCACTATAGGGGAATCTTGTAAGTTTCTTTTCCTCCGCTTATTGATATGCTTAAACTCACGGTAATCCCGCCGACTGGGTCGCGCGAGAGCATCGCCTTTGGGGACGACGCTCGAGGGTCGACATAGAGTCCTCACTTGCTCACTCGCCGCAGGAGGAGGAGCGCGGGCCGAGGTCGCGACGCGCGCACCGAGGTTGATCAACCATCAGAGTGTCGCGACGACAGCGCGCGGGGACTCGACTTTAAGCTTATCCGCGCGACGGCGCGCGCGGAGGCCAGCCAGGTGTGCCCCCGCGCGCGCAAACGAACCCGAGTGGGGTTGCGGGGGGGGGCAAATGATGCGCGACGCCCAGCAGCACGCGTTCTCGCCGTAAGGCTCCGGCGCAACTTGCGCTCAAAGACTCTGGGTTCGCGCGGATCCCGCAATTCACCACCATCGTGATTTCGCCACGCTCTTCATCGGCGCGAGCGAGATATCCGCTGCCGAGAGAGTCGCTGTGAATAATACGACAAGAATGCTCCGCCCCGCACGCCGAGACCGGCAAGGGCGGCGGGCGCGAATTCGCTTGAGTTCCTTTACGCGACCGCGCGGGTTTGGTTTAGGCACCGAGGGGGCACGAGTGCTCCCCCCACACACGCAAGGTTTGTAAACGCGTCATGGTCGCTTGATGTTTAGGCATCGATAATGATCCTTCCGCAGTTCACCACTTTAAACCTTGTTACGACTTCTCCTTCCTCTAAATGATAAGGTTCGTTGACTTCTCGCGACGCCGCGGCAAATGCAACCGCCCACGCCGCCGCCGATCCAACACTTCACCCCACCATTCAATCGGAGGAGCGACGACGCGGTGTGTGTAAAGGGGCGTGGACGTAGTCAACGCGAGCCGATGACTCGCGCTACTAGGAATTCCTCGCTGAAGACCAACAATTGCAATGATCTATCCCCATCACGATGAAATTTCAAAGATTACCCGCCCGCTTACCAAGGCTATAGACTCGCTGAATACATCGCAGAGCGCGCGCGCGCGCCCGTAATCTAAGGGCATCACGCACTGCTATTGCCTCAAACTTCCTTGGCCTAAGCGCCATAGTCCCTCTAAGAAGTCGGGCCACGAGGGATTCCTCCGCATAGCTAGTTAGCAGCGAGAGGTCTCGCTCTCTCGCTAACTAAATTAACTGCATAAATCGCCCACCAACTAAGAACGCCATGCACCACCACCCATAGAATCAAGAAAGAGCTCTCACCACAATCCTTACTATGTCCGACTCGTAAGTTTCCCCGTGTTGAGTCAAATTAAGCCGCAGCTCCACTCCCCCGTGCCCTTCCGCAATTCCTTTTTTTCAAATTTTGCGACCATACTCCCCTAACCCAAAGACTTTGATTTCTCATAAGATGTCAAGTGAGTCCTTAAAGCAACATCCGCCAATCTCTCCGCCTCGCATCGCTTATGGTTGAGACTAGACGGATCTCGATCGCCTTCGAGCCCCCCCAACTTTCGCTTCTGATTAATGAAAACATCCTTGGCAAATGCTTTCGCAGCTTGTTCGCCTTTCATAAATCCAAGAATTTCACCTCCGACTATGAAATACGAATGCCCCGATCGCCCCTCGTTAATCATTACTCCGATCCCGGCGCCAAATGTATTAGGATCGAAATCCTATGATGTTATCCCATGCTAATGTATACAGAGCGTAGGCTTGCTTTGAGCACTCTAGTTTCTTCAAAGTAATAAAGACGAGGCACGACCCGCCGCTATGCCCGTGAGCGCATCGCCGCAGAGTAGACGACGAGCCGACCGATGCTCACCATAGGCGACCGATCGACGACCAACCCAAGGTCCAACCACGAGCTTTTTTTTTCGCAAATAACTTAAATATACGCTATTGAGCCGAATTACCGCGCGCGCCGCACCGCACTTGCCTCCAATTGATCCTCGTTATGGGATTTAGATTGTACTATTCCAATTACTGCACTCAAGAGCCCCGTGATTGTTATTTATTGTCACTACCTCCCGTGTCGATTGGGTAATTTGCGCGCCCGCCGCTTTCCTTGGATGTGGTAGCCGCTTTCGTGCTCCTCTCCTAATCGAACCCCAATTCTCCGCCACCCGCCACCACCATAGTAGGCCACCATCCTACCATCGAAAAAGTTGATAGGCGTAAATTTGAATGATGCGCCGCCGCACGATGGCCGCCGCGCGATCCGCCGAAAGTATCATGAATCATCGTGAGCAACGCGCAGCCCGCGCGACCTTTTTTTCTAATAAATGCATCCTTCCGTAAGTCGGGGTTTGTTGCACGATAGCTCTAGAATTACTACTACTGCTATCCGAGTAGCGATACCATCAAACAAACTATAATCGATTTAATGAGCCATTCGCAGCTTCACAAATCAATTAGTTCATACTTACACATGCATGGCTTAATCTTTGAGACAAGCATATGACTACCGCAGATCAACCGTAGCATTCCTACACGACGTCGCAAACCCGCCGCCGCCACCACCACTGCATGCGCCCCCTCCTCCTCCCATGCGAGGAGCGAGAGAGAGGCAAAGCAGGGGCGCAATGCGGAGCGCGAGCGCCATTCGCTCGCTCGCTTCGCTCAAGCAATACACACACACAACACGCTCGAGGGACCCCGAGCACATCATGCCGCCAAATGCACCGCATCCGAGAGAGCGAGCAACCGACGACGCGGCCGCGACGAGCCTTGCAAAGGTCGGCGGAACGCGACGCGCTTTTTGCGTTCGCCGCACCCGACGAGGGGTGCCGGCGTAGCGGGACTAACGAGACGCGACGCTCCATCGCGTGAGGTAACCGATGCAAGAACCGATCGATTGCGTACTCACACGAAATACTTCGGGCACATCAATGAGGAGGAGCCGGCACCGGCGCTCGATGCCCGAGCACCGAGCCCGCCACCCAAACAACCAAATCACCACCACGCACGCCACAGACGCTAAAACGAGCTCGCGCGCGACGCGACTATTCACACACCCTCCAAGCAAGCAAGCAAACAAGCAAGCACGCAAGCAAGGGTACGAAATCGCCGCGGCGGCGGTTAAACCCAAACGCCGCGGCGCGATCGAACAACTTTCACTTCAATTTAGGGGCGAGCGAGCCCTTTCTTCAAACGGGAGCGATCGCAGCCGCCTCGCCTCGCCGAGGCAGCACGCCGCGACATCGCAAGCTAGGCCATTTTTCAACATCGATGCGCGAGCCCAAAACAAACCATGCAAGCGCCGCCTGCAAAGCCCACTTCTCTAGCTCGACTCAACATCCCACTCTCACCCCCGCCCGACGGCGGGGGCATGGGCGCGCATCCGCTCCAATCCACCCGGGGGGGGAGGGGGATCGGCACCTAGCTCCACGCCGCCGACACGCTGCTCCGCCCGAAGAGTCAGCGCGCGCAGCCAGCGCGCCAGCAACCAACGCGCGAACGCCCGCGCCTTTGCAAAGACGTCACCATTGCCGATCCCACCCCACGCCGCCGCCGCGCGCGACGACGCCTAAGAATGCCCACCGCGGCGGCGCAGCAGCCTTTGACTCCCGCCGCATGCCTTGAGCGAAGCCCATGGCCGGGTAAGCAACACAACAACATCCCGCGCCTAACGAGGTTCATGTCGCGCGCCCAAAGGCACCCGGCCCCACCCCACCCCACCGCACGCCTCCGCCGCCGCCCGCCGCCTCCCTCGCCTCCCGACCGCCACGCCCCCACGCCCCAAGCATATGCCCATGTGCGCGCGCGATCGTGCTTGGGGCGTGGGCGGCGGCATAGGGGGGTACTCCCCGCCCGCCCATGCAGCAGTGTCGCCGCTCTATATAGTATACAATGTGGTTTTTGGTCCGCAGCTTGCACATCAAAATGGCGAAGCGGTCATACGGTCAAAAATCTCAAGTTTTAGATTGTTTCAGATAAGAACAACATTGATGCATCATTGGGACAATCAAATGAGTGTATAAAAAATAAGTTTCATAATTTTTCAATCGATCGATTATTTTTTTTTTGAATTTTTTATTTAAAAATTCAAAAATTCAAAAAAATAGTTAGAGTGCGAAAAATTAAAAATCGTTGGGGATCATTCGCTTATGTTTCTTAGATCAGAAAAAAATTTCACAACAATACAAGCTCTACAAATGTATTTTGACATTCCATGGGTGGGCTGTGTGATGACACGTGCATGGTGTGTGGCTTTGTCTCTTATACCTACATACTTTGTGCAAACATGTTCATGTTGTTTTGTGGGAAGCATCATTACATGGTTCGTAGTTTCAAAGAACATTTTTCATAGCAATACAATCATCGAGATGTTTGGAACGATGAGCTTACTATATAATGTTATTACTGGATATGGTTGGCTCTGTGTGTGATTCTATGTTTCAATACAAAATGATATGATCTTTGTAATAAGCATCATTTTATGGTTATTAGTTTCATAATAGCAAATTTCATGACAACAATATAGTTGAGTTCAATGGGTGTGTTGGGTATATGACACGTGGAAGAAGGTTAGAAACATTGAGTCATGTGTGTAGAGGAAACGTGGGGGATTTGGTATCATGTTTCAACATTACTAGACTATGTGACACCATGATTGACTCTATTCATTGTGAACTATTAACTTACTCTAGTATCAACACTCCTTCTTTTTTTAGCTTCAAGGATCTATTGAATCAAGGCGATGTTATAAACCCTCTATTCCACTTGTCTCCAACTAACATGAATCTTCATAGAGGTGAACCTCCATGGCTATGTGTTCCCTTTGATAGTTGTAGGGTGTTTGAAGGGGATGTGGAGGTTAGGGCGTGTACATGATCCTGGATCGATATAGATGTGCTAGTGATGAGGTGTCGAGGGGTGTTGGTGGGACAAGGCAAGGGGCCGGGTGAGAATGGGTTGGCATGGTCGTTGGGGGGGAAATGGGGGCATGCACGGGCCTTGGGGGTGAGGGGCAGGAGTGCGCACGAGGCTCTGGGGGTAGGGCGCAGCGGGGGCTTGGGGGGGCATGGGCGATGCACGGGGCCTTGGGGGTCTAGGCGCACGCACGGGCCCCGTGGGGGCTAGGTGTGCGCCAAAAGGGTCGGGGGCATGAGCGCAGCATGGCGCTCAGCACGACATTGGCGCGACGACGGCTGCCATGGGGGGCGATGCGCGAGCACGAGGGGTTGCGGGCACGGGGCCCTGGGGGCTAGGCGCGCGCGCATGGGGGGCCTGGGGGCATGGCGCGCGTGGCATTGGGGCTGGTGGGGCTAGCGTGCCCGCATAATGGGTTGGGGGGGGCGGCGCGCGCGGGGTTGATGGCATGGGCGAGTGCACACGGTGTTGTGGGCGAGGGTGCGCGGCTCGGGGGGCATGGGCGAGCGCAGGGGCATGGCTCGCGCACGGGGCTCAGGGCATGGGGCGCGGGGGGGGGGGGGGGGGGGGGGGGGGGGGCGCGCGCGCAAAAATCGATGGCATGGCGCGCGCGCGGCGGCTCGGGGGTATGGGCGAGGCGCACGGGGCGGGGCCGGGGCATGGCTGGGGCGCGCGGCGCTCGGGGGCATGGGGGGCGCTGCGGGGCTCGGGCGGCATGGGCGAGGGGCGCAGGGGGCTGGGGGCGCATGGGGCGCCGCGGGGCTGGGGCATGGCTCGGGGCCGCGGGGCATTGTGGCATGGGGAGCTCGGGAGGGGGGGGGGGGGGGGCGGGGGCGGGGCGCAGGGGCAGGGCTGGGGCATGGCGCGCGCGCGCGGGCCTCGTGGTGGTCGGCGCGGCGCAGCAGACAAGGTCGATAACCTCTAATAGGTTTTCCTGCACACTTGACGCCATGCGCACGCCAGCCATTGACCGTAGCAAGCATGCAAGCGCCAAGGCTAGTGGGGCGTTGAGCTTGACAAAGATCGCTAACCTCTTAAATGTTTTTCCCGCACACTTGGGGTGCCCATGGGCATGGGCTTAGCAAGCATGCGCAGCAGCAGTCCGCAGCAGCGGCGCGCGCGCGCATGCATGGGTGGGTCGGGCGCCTCGCCGCGCGCGCGCATGGTGGGGGGGGGGGGCCGGGCTTTGGTGCTCGCAGGTCGGGGGGGCGCACGCGCAAACCTTTGGTGGGGCGCGCGCGCGCGCAAGGTCACTAACCTCGTAGGTTTTTTGGGCACACACGCAGCTGCGGCGCCATGCACGCCAGGCATCCATCCACGGGCATCAATCACATGCACACACACATGCACCCACCTCGCTTGCAACAACACCTGCCAACGCCATGGCACTTGCCCATGGCTTCAAGATGTCCTTGCATCATAGCATTTTCGATCACCAACACTTGGTCCATAGAATCCTTTGCTTGGGTTATAACCTCTATGGCACTTGGAAGAAATAAATGAGTTTTTTGTGTGGGGGGATTTAATCGAGCGACGGCGGGGTCGAATCTCGCGGATCGTGGCAAAGAAGGCCACTCGCCACTTACAATACCCCGCCGCGCATTTAAGTCGCCCGCAGCGATTCTACCCGCCGCCGCCGGGAATTACGTTATATAGCGCCCCCGCGACTCATCCGCCACGAGGGGCTTAGCCAACGACACGCGCTTTGGGGGCCTAAGGCCCCCCACCGCTGGTCGGCAATCGAGCGATGGGCGATGCGCGCTTCTAGCCCTGATTCTCACTTTAGAGGCGCTTCACCATAATCCAAATAAGACGGAGCTTTTCGCGCATCGCTTTTCAACCAAGCGCGATGACCAATTGTGCGAATCAACCCGCCTCTCGCATTAGGTTGAATTACTATTACTCATGCGACAATCGCCATCGCAGGGTAAAACTAACCTGCCTCACGACTCGGCCTAAAACCCACCACGCTCCCTATTGGTGGGTGAACAATCCAACACTTGGTGAATTCTCGCTTCACAATGATAGGAAGAGCCGACATCGGCGGATCAAAAGCAACGCCGCTATGAACGCTTGGTCGCCACAAGCCGCTTATCCCCGTGGTAACTTTTCCGACACCTCTAGCTTCAAATTCAAGGTCTAAAGGATCGATAGGCCACGCCACTTCGCTCAGACCATCGAAATCGTAATCAAATGAGCTTTTACCCTTTGTTCCACACGAGATTTCTCGCTCGCTGAGCTCATCTTAGACACACCGCGTCTTTTTAACAGATGTGCCGCCTCACCAAAACTCCCCACCGACAATGTCTTCCGCTCGACGCCCGCCGAGGCAGCCCTTGGGACTAAAAAGAGGGGCAAAGGCCCCGCCTCCGATTCACTAATAAGTAAAATAACGTTAAAAGTAGTGGTATTTCACTTTCGCCTTTCTCCCCACTTATATCCTACACCTCTCAAGTCATTTCACAAAGCCGACTAGAGTCAAGCTCAACAGGTCTTCTTTCCCCACTGACATGCCAAGCCCGCTCTTTGGTCGTGGTTTCACTGATAGTAGACAGACAAGTGGGAATCTCGTTAATCCATTCATGCGCTACCACTAATTAGATGATGATGACGGGCATTTGGCTACCTTAAGAGAGTCATAGTTACTCCCGCCGCTTACCCGCCGCTTGGTTGAATTTCTTCACTTTGACATTCGTGGCATCGCGTAAAATCACATTGCGCAGCATCCGCAGGACCATCGCAATGCTTTGTTTTAATTAAACAAATGATTCCCTTGTCCGCACTCGGGCCTCGAAGTTGATCGCTCGACGCCGGGAAGGCTCCCGGCGGAGCTGCTCTCCCCGCCTCTCGCCGCAAGACGCGCGGCGACCCGCCCGCCCGCCGCGGCGCGAGCAAATGAGCACCACCGACACCGACGGGTTCGGATCGGGACCCCGTGCCCACTTTCTCGAGCTAATCCTTTTCCCGAGGTTACGATCCATTTTGCCGACTTCCTTTACATTGTTCCATCGACTGCAGGTCGCTCACCTTGAGACCGATGCGCGGCGAGTACGACCGCGTGGAGGCACTCGGGCCCTCCGGATTTTCAAGGGCGCGCCGGGGCGACGGACACCACGCGACGCGGCGGTGGTTTCCAGCTACCGACTCTACCTCCCCCGAGCCGCTTCTGTGGTGGGCAGGCAGTCGTTAAACAAAAGATAACTCTTCCCGAGGCCCCGCCGACGCCTCCGACTTCCCTAACGCTGCCGCCACCGCCACGCCCCGCTCAGAATTTTAACCCGATTCCTTTTCGGCTCGCACACAGCGCTTATCGACGGCTTTCCCCGCCTCTTAGGATCGACTAACCCATGTGCAAGTGCCGCTCACATGGAACCTTTCCTCTTCTACTTCAAAGTTCTCATTTGAATATTTGCTACTACCACCAAGATCTCGCACCGACGGCCGCCCGCCGCTCGCGCGCGCTTGTTTTTTGCAATGACCGCCGCGCTCCTCCTCATCTCTGGCTCGCACTTGCCCCGACGGCCGGTATAGGTCGCGCGCGCGCGCAAATGGCCATCCATCCATTTTCTAGTTGATTCGGCAGTGAGTTGTTACACACACTCCTTAGCTGATTTCGACTTCCATGACCACCGCCCCGCCCGCCTTAATCGACCAACACCCTTTGTGGGATCTAGGTTAGCGCAGCTAGGCACCGTGAACCCCCCGGCTCATCCCGCACGCGCTCGCTACTAAAAAAATGGCACTTGAGCTCTCGATTCCGTGGCGCGCTCAACAAAGCAAAACACGCCGGCCCCCCTATTTAAAGTTTGAGAATAGGTCGAGGGCGCTGCGCCCGATGCCTCTAATCATTGGCTTTACCCGATAGAACTCGCCCCGCGGCCCAAATATCCCCGAGGGAAACTTCTGAGGGAACCAAATACTAGACGGCTCGATTAGTCTTTCGCCTCTATACCCAAGTCGACGAACGATTTGCACGCCAAGATCGCCGCGCCCCACCCGTAGTTTCTCCGCTTCGCCCGCCCGCCAGCATAGTTCACCATCTTTCGGTCCCGACAGCATGCTCACACTCAACCCTTCTCGTAAGATCAAGGTCGGCCGGTGCAACCCACAAGGGATCCCACCACCACCCTTCTTGCGCTTTACGGCTTACTTCGCCGCCTGCTAACTCGCATACATGTCGACTTTTGGTCCGTGTTTCAAGACGGCCGAATGGGGAGCCCACAGCCGATGCCGTGAGCGCCGCAGATGCCGGCACGCCGTAAGGCGCGCGCGCCACCACGACGGGGCGACGACGCCTCCACAGCGTAATAAAGGCCCGGGCTTTGGCCGCCACCTCAATCGCGATCGGCCCATGCCCTGTCGATCGATCGACCGACCGCCACCGCTCCACATCCGATCGGGGCACATCGCCGCCCCCATCCGCTTCCCTCCCGACAATTTCAAGCACTATTTGACTCTCTTTTCAAAGTCCTTTTCATCTTTCTCTCAGCAGATTTGTTTGCTATCTCCTCTCGCCCATATTTAGCCTTGGATGGATACTTTACCGCCCGATTGGGGGGTCGATTCCCAAACAACCCGACTCGCTGATGCTACTGTGGTGCGACAGGTCCGAGCGCAACGGGCTCACTCTCCCGCGCCTCTCTTCCCAGGACTTGTGCCCCGGCCCGCCACGAGGACGCTCTCCAGACACACCGACGCCGAGGGCGCCCGATTCTCAAGCCGGGCTCTTCCTGCCTCGCTCGCCAAGCATACTAGGGGAATCTTTGTAAGTTTCTTTTCCTCCGCTTATTGATATGCTTAAACTCACGGTAATCCCGCCGACTGGGTCGCGCGAGCATCATCGCTTTGGGGGGACGACGCTCGTAGGGTCGACATAGGAGTCCTCACTTGCTCACTCGCCGCAGGAGGAGGAGCGCGGCCGAGGTCGCGACGCGGCACCGAGGTTGATCAACCACCAGAGTGTCGCGACGACAGCGCCGGGACTCGACTTTAAGCTTTATCCGCGCGACGGCGCGCGCGACGGAGGCCAGCCGGTGCCCTCGCCGCGCGCGCGCAACGAACCCGAGTGGGGGGCGGGGGGGCAAATGCGCGCGACGCCCAGCAGACGCGCGTTCTCGCCGTAAGGCTCCGGCGCGCACTTGCGCTCAAAGACTCTGGTTCGCGGATCCCGCACCACACCAAGCATCGATTTCGCCACGCTTTCATCGATGCGAGAGCCGAGATATCCGCTGCCGAGAGTCGCTGTGAATAATACGACAGAATGCTCCGCCCCGCACGCCGAGACCGGCAAGGGGCGCGGGCGAATTCGCTTGAGTTCCTTTACGCGACCGCGCGGGGTTGGTTTAGGCACCGAGGGGGCACGAGTGCTCCCCCGGCACGCAAGGTTTGTAAACGCGTCATGCGTCGCTTGATGTTTAGGCATCGATAATGATCCTTCCGCAGTTCACCTACGAAACCTTGTTACGACTTTCTCCTTCCTCTAAATGATAAGGTTCGCGACTTCTCGCGACGCCGCGCAAATGAACCGCCCACGCCGCCGCGATCCAACACTTCACCGACCATTCAATCGGTAGGAGCGACGCGTGTGTGTACAAAGGGCGGCGGACGTAGTCAACGCGAGCCGATGACTCGCGCTACTAGGAATTCCTCGAAGAAGACCAACAATTGCAATGATCTATCCCCATCACGATGAAATTTCAAAGATTACCCGCCCCCGCTTACGCCAAGGCTATAGACTCGCTGAATACATCGCAGAAGCGCGCGCGCGCCCGTAACATCTAAGGGCATCACGCACTGCTATTGCCTCAAACTTCCTTGGCCTAAGCGCCATAGTCCTCTAAGAAGTCGTCGCGCGAGGGATTCCTCCGCATAGCTAGTTAGCAGTCGAGGTCTCGCTCGCTAACTAAATTAACTGCATAAATCGCCCCACCAACTAAGAACGCCATGCACCACCACCCATAGAATCAAGAAAGAGCTCTCACCACAATCCTTACTATGTCCGACTCGTAAGTTTCCCCGTGTTGAGTCAAATTAAGCCGCAGCTCCACTCCCGTGGTGCCCTTCCACAATTCCTTTTTAAGTTTCAAATTTTTATGACCATACTCCCTAACCCAAAGACTTTGATTTCTCATAAGATGTCAAGCGAGTCCTTAAAGCAACATCCGCCAATCTCTCGCCTGCATCGCTTATGGTTGAGACTAGACTAGACGATCCGATCGCCTTCGAGCCCCCAACTTTCGCTTCTGATTAATGAAAACATCCTTGGCAAATGCTTTCAGCTTGTTCGCCTTTCATAAATCCAAGAATTTCACCTCCGACTATGAAATACGAATGCCCCGATCGCCCCGTTAATCATTACTCCGATCCCGGCGCTACCGTAATAGGATCGAAATCCTATGATGTTATCCCATGCTAATGTATACAGAGCGTAGGCTTGCTTTGAGCACTCTAGTTTCTTCAAAGTAACAAAGACCGAGGCACGACCCCGCCGCTATGCCGTGAGCGCATCGCCGCAGTAGGGACGAGCCGACCGGCTCACCATAGGCGACCGATCGACCCAACCCAAGGTCCAACTACGAGCTTTTTAACCGCAACAACTTAAATATACGCTATTGAGCCGAATTACCGCGCGCGCCCGCACCGCATTTGCCTCCAATTGATCCTCGCATATGGGATTTAGATTGTACTTATTCCAATTACACTCAAGAGCCCGTGATTGTTATTTATTGTCACTACCTCCCGTGTCGATTGGGTAATTTGCGCGCCGCCGCTTTCCTTGATGTGGTAGCCGCTTTCTCGTGCCCTCTCCTAATCGAACCCCACCTCCGCCACCCGCCACCACCATAGTAGGCCACTATCCTACCATCGAAAGTTGATAGGCGTAAATTTGAATGATGCGCCGCCGCACGATGGCCGCGCGATCCGCCGAAAGTTATCATGAATCATCGTGAGCAACGCAGAGCCCGCGCGACCTTTTATCTAATAAATGCATCCTTCCGTAAGTCGGGGTTTGTTGCACGATTAGCTCTAGAATTACTACTGCTATCCGAGTAGCGTATACCATCAAACAAACTATAATCGATTTAATGAGCCATTCGCAGCTTCACACAAATCAATTAGTTCATACTTACACATGCATGGCTTAATCTTTGAGACAAGCATATGACTACCGGGCAGATCAACCGTAGCATTCCTACACGACGTCGCAAACCCGCCCACCACCACTGCATGCGCCCTCCTCCCTCCCCATGCGAGAGGAGCGAGAGAGGCAAAGGGGGCGACAATGCGGAGCGAAGCGCCATTCGCTCGCGCTTCGCTCAAGCAATACACAGCAACACGCTCGAGGGACCCCGAGCACATCATGCCGCCAAATGCACCGCATCCGAGAGAGCGAGCAACCGACGACGCGGCCGCGACGAGCCTTGCAAAGGTCGGCGAACGCGACGCTGGCTTTTGTTCGCCGCACACCCGACGAGGGTGCCGGCGTAGCGGGACTAACGAGACGCGACGCCCCATCGCGTGAGGTAACCGATGCAAGAACCGATCGATTGCACTCACACGAAATACTTCGGGCACATCAATGAGGAGGAGCTGGCACCGGCGCTCGATGCCCGAGCACCGAGCCCGCCACCCAAACAACCAAATCACCACCACGCGCCAGACGCTTAAAACGAGCTCTCGCGACGCCGACTATTCACACTCCCACAAGCAAGCAAGCAAACAAGCAAGCACGCAAGCAAGGGTACGAAATCGCCGCGGCGGTTAAACCCAAACGCCGCGGCGCGATCGAACAACTTTCACTTCAATTTAGGGGCGAGCGAGCCCTTTCAAACGGGAGCGATCGCAGCCGCCTCGCCTCGCCTCGCCGAGGCAAGCACGCCGCGATCATCGCAAGCCAGGCCATTTTTCAACATCGATGCGAGCGCCAAAACAATGTGCAAGCGCCGCCTGGGCAAGCCCACTTCTCTAGCTCGACTCAACATCCCACTCTCACCCCGCCCCGACGGCGGGCATGGGCGCATCCGCTCCAATCCACCCGGGGGGGGTGGATCGGCACCTAGCTCCACGCCTTTATCACCATTAAAAATTGCTTTTATCTTTGATTTCTTTTGCGGCGTAAATGGTTAAATACCTTTTACATTTTTAAATGAACGTGAGTTCGAACCCTGCTGTATACATCTGTTTTTTTGGGTTTTTTTCCGGGAAACTCCGCGCGTTTTCGTTATGAGAAAGCTGAATCATTTCAAAATCCAAAAACCCCCCACCAAATTCAACAAAAAAAATTGAACACTCCTACAAAACGCCAACCAAAACCACGTCCCCATGAATCCCTCTTTCATTCTAGTACCCGAAACACCAACTTTTATGTACAGATACCATCAACGCCAAGCAATCGGGGTTGTTGTATTTTGAATAGGAATGGTAGGTCTTCTATCTTCCTTCGGCGAAATAGAGAGCGGCGGACGGTGTGGCGGAGGGACTCGAGGTTTAGGGCGGAAGGTGGGGTTTGGCCGGATTTGCTTCACGCCAAGTAGATATCCCAGCCTGTTCTCTTGCTTCGTTCGTATCGTCTATCTTCTAACCCACCTTCAATTTCGCAGGATAGAGTTCTTTTGCTAATTCAAAAAGGGTTTAATTGCAATTTCAATGGCTACTGTGCACTAGCTTACAATGTTTTGTTGCTAAAAGCTCTTAATTAGGTAAGTATCATAGTATTTGAATCCATTTTTTGCAAGGCTAAACTCTTCATTTGGGTTTATTTTTAGTCCTTATAATTGTATAAAAGTTCAAACATCGTTCCTAACCATATTAAAAAGATGAAGTCTATTCTAGTGGTTTTTCGGAGGATTAATGGTCCAGGTCCTTTACGTTCTGTTCTGTTTATGAGCGTAGTTGTAAAGAACACGATAACACGTATGAATGAGTGGTCAGTTGCCTAAAACCTGGTGTTAGTCCATTGAAAACTCTGACAGCTCAATTGGAATTTGCTTCACGCCAAGGATCTATTCAATATTTGAATAGTTGTAGCTGTTTGGTTGGATGCTGAAAAATGATGGAAAATCAATAGTTGTTTTAATTTTGTTTTCTATTTCTAATGGTTTTTTGGAATATTTCTCCAGGTTAACAGAATTAAGAAACTTTCACAGAATGCTATAATTGTTGCCACACACAGTGATTTACCAGATGTATCATGTATGTGCCATTACTTTTTAGTCTTTGCATATTGTTCCAATGAGTACATACATTCATTGGTGCCGCAACTTTTTGCCCAGATTTGATAATTCAGCAAAAATACTTGATTGCTAAGATAGTTCTTTGCTGTCTCTTACATGTTTCTATATCTTAAAGCTCTGCTTTACAGCGTTTGGTGCCACAAATTTTCGCCTAGATTTGGTTTAGAATGTTTTGTTGTTAGAGGCATCTAATAACTTAATTAGGTAGACTTATAGGAACATACTTATTCAACGAACCATTAAAACTACTGTGGTCACCTACAAACAACAATAGAATGTTAAAAAATGGGAGATACGGTAAAGCCTACTTCACCCATGGAAAAGAAAAGGTTCAGTATGAACCTTCAACATTTATACTGAGAAGCTAGATGTCATTCTACACATTATTAAAAATATTAAAATAGAAACTTTGAACTTATCCAATAAGATGATGAAATAGAATTAGACATTGATAGTGTTGACACTGAGACTTTATGAGAGCTTGATAGACTTGTTACGAATTACATATTGAGTTTGAACAAGAATAAGAGGAAGTTTGATCAAGAGCAGAAGCTCAACATAATGACCAAGAGAAGGTAAGCCACATTAATTTTCCAGTCTCATTTCTTCTAAGTGAAAATCATCAACTGCTATTTGCTAGTAAAGCCCTTCTGCTCTCTCGTATAGATCCAACCCCATATTGTTCAAAGTTACTTAGAGAAAATCATAGTCCAGGGTAGGTTAGTACTATACACAAAATTTGGTGGGGTTTTGCTTTTAGTGTTTTGGTTTTTTGTATTGTCACTTTATTGTATTGTCTGGATCTTCTTCTAGTCGTATGTATGACGCTTGTTTACTTAGGTTTGCTTGTCAAAATGTCATACCATTCATTTTGTTCAGAACTTGTCTGCATGGTATTTGTGATATATTAGCAGTTTTTGGGGTTCACGTGGTGCAGGTTGTAATAGTGACAGCTCTTCAACATCAAGATCTGATGCAGTATCAATCAATATCCATTCAGGTAATAATGGATGTAATTAAGCTTTTACATGCAATGATTTAAGTTATTTTCTTACACAACTACTATAAAAACCAAATTGAGAAAAAGCTTGTACTTTAGGGAATTAATTGAGACTTTTAAAACTACTCGGACAATCAACAAAATTTATATTTTTAATTACTTTTTATTCAAATTTTGTGTGGTATATGTACATTGATTAGGAAGGTACATTCATAAGTTACAAGATTTTTATTGTGCATTACGATATATGATATTGTTCTGCAATTTTAACTTGTGTGTTATATGTACATTCATTAGATTTTTGTGTAGAACACATAGACATATAACAAAAAAACAACTATAATGGAATATAAAATGTTCTGAAAAAACATCTCAATGGGAGAAACAATAACCTACCGAAGGAAAAAATGTCAAAACAGCCGACAACAAAAGATAAAAACTAACTGAAAACACTCCAAAACAGCACAATAAATTACTAACCAGCATCATAGCATACAAAAACTCCAAAACAACAAACTAACTAGCAACAAACAAACCAAATGCCAAAGTTACATGCCAACAAATGGAAGAATAACAAAAGAACTACAAAAATTTAAAAAAAACGAGAAGGGATCTTCCCACTTCTAAGAGATGCCAACTTGGTCTTTGGTCTTTACATAATCAATAGTTACATCATACTTCTCAATCCAATTACAGTTTTTTTATTATATTCAAGCATTTGTATAATTTTGGTTAATCAAACTTTCATGTTTTCGTCTTTAGCTAAATCCTCTATTTCATGGACACAACTTTTCTTTCTTTCCTTCTATTTCATTAAACAAATTCTATATGATCTTTAGAATAGGAAAATGGTTCTTTGGATCACATGAAAGCTTTCTTTTGCATACTTTCCAACTTTTGATTTAAGAATTGGGATATATAAAAACCTAAAACATCATTAACTTGAGCAATTGCACACCCTTGTCAGTCCCTCCACCATTCTCTAACTCCATTTCAAGCTCTAGTGCTGTCTAAAGTTAATCATTTCGGTGGTACCATATTTCTTAAAATAACAATTCATTTACTTCTACCATTCAGGGCCAAATGATTCCATGTTCCAAATTCAATATATATGTAAGGTTTTTTCTGTTGCTACAATTTTCTGTTAAAGATGTAATTTTGTGGCTTCTTTAAATTGGTTATAAGGCCATTAAAGTCGACAGAAACCATCTGCTTCTAAACATTATTGATTTGCACTACGCTACCCATGGTTTCCATCGTTATTCTCTATAGTATTCATACGATACATAACGAAGGAGACTGTACATTATGAACACATTCCTAACACCTGGATAGGATTTTTGCAGTAGATCGGACGGTTTTATAAAGCATTTGACCCAAGCAATATTGATTGGTGCCATTGATTCAAGTGGTTTTCTTTGTGATAGAGCTTGCCATAAGTTTCTTTCTTAAATTTCATCTTTTGTAAGGACATTTGTTTTGTCTGCTGAACCTCAAAAAGTGATGGGTAATTATTTGGTTTTAAGATTTTAAACGTGATTTAATTTTCTTCTCAAATTGTAACTTGTAACTTAGGTGGTGTATTTATCTCTAGTCTCTAGTATAAAATTCTCTCTTCTTTGTTTTATCTATTTTTTTTTTTGCAAAATGAATCCACATTGTTTTCTTCTTCAAGGATTGTTAGGATTCTCCAACACGACCTGCAAAATAGAATCACACAACACACAAACACACTAGAAATCCAAGAAGAAACCTACTGTTGCATTGGTAGTTCTCCAATGAACATAAGGTTATTCATTCAGATTAAGTCTCCTTGAAAAAAACACAGGAACAAAGAAGTCCCTCAAACAAACAGATACTCCGGTTGAACTTCCCTCTGATCTAGCAAACTTCCTAACGCCCTCTGATCAGTCAACACCGTGAATTTTTGTCCCAACAGATAATGTCTCCACTTTTGAACCGCTAAGACGATTGCCATAAGCTCTCTTTCATAAACAGATTTCATTCTTGCCCTCATCGACAAGGCTTGGCTAAAAAAAGCTATGGGCCTTAATGCTTGAGATAACACTGCCCCTACTCCTATTCCCGAAGCATCCGTCTCAATTACAAATGGTTTATTGAAATCTGGTAGTGCCAAAACGGGTAGGGTCACCATTGCCAATTTAAGCTTCTCGAAGGCTTCGTGCACTTCCTCACTCCAGTGAAAAGAATCCTTCTTCAACAGTGTCGTTAGGGGGGTCACCAGATGACCATAATTCTTTACAAATCTCCGGTAATACCCCGTGAGCCCTAGGAATCCTCTTAGTTCCTTTACATTTCTGGGTGTTGGCCATTGCGTCATGACCTTGATCTTGTCTTCATCCGCCTCCACCCCTTGTGAAGAGACCCAGTGCCCCAAATAAGCCACCTTTCCTTGTGCAAAAACACACTTCTTTCGGTTGGCAAATAAGGAATTCTCCCTCAAAGTCTCCAGGACTATGTGTAAATGGGTTAGATGAGTGTTCATATCTGGGCTGTACACGAGGATGTCGTCAAAGAAAACCAAAATGAACTTGCGGAGGAAGGGCCGGAATACCTGATTCATCAGAGATTGAAAAGTAGCTGGGGCGTTGGTCAACCCAAAGGGCATAACCATGAACTCATAATGGCCCTCATGGGTTCTGAAGGCTGTTTTCTCCACATCATCTTCCCTCATTCGTATCTGATGATAGCCAGATTTCAAGTCTAACTTCGAGAAAATTGTAGATCCATGGAGCTCATCTAGTAGTTCATCAATCACTGGGATTGGGAACTTATCAGGAACGCCACCCTCCGTCTTTCTTCTTCACCAATAAAACTGGGCTTGAGAACGGACTCTTGCTTGGTCTAATAATTCCCGTGGATAACATTTGCTCAATCAATCGTTCGATCTCATTCTTTTGACTGTGGGCATATCTGTAGGGTCGCACGTTTACAGGGGGATGTCCTTCTTTCATGATAATTCTGTGATCCACCTCCCTTTATGACGGTAATCCATCCGGCATTTGAAAAACATCTTGAAATTGGTTCAATATGTCCGAAACAGACTTAGGCCATTCTTCTCCGTCTCGATTACTTGTCAATAACATCTGGTCTTGACCTTCCTCATGACGCAGACCATTAAACTCAATCAAGAATCCTTGGTCAGACTCTTCCCAGGACTTTGCCAGCATTTTAAGAGATACTTCCGCTCTCGTTAACGATGGGTCCCCATGTAGCGTTATCTGATTTCCCCCCAGAATCGAAAGTCATTGTTAGCGTAGACCAATCCACATTCATTGATCTCATGGAACGTAACCACTGCATTCCCAAAATCACGTCCACACTCCCCAATTCTAGCGGTAAGAAATCCTCACAGATGGTCAATTCTGGAAACGAGATGGTCACTGCCTTGCAAACCCCCTTCCCTTTAGTAGCCACTCCATTTCCCATAACAATTCCGTAGTGCGTGGTTTCTGTTCTATTCAATTTCAGTTCGTCAGCTAGCGTCTGGGATAGAAAATTGTGAGTGGCTCCGCAATCTATCAATACTACTACCTCCTTACCAGCCATTCTCCCTTTTAGCTTCATTGTTCGAGGGGAGGAGAATCCTATCACAGATTTTAGATCAAGCTCAACTAAATCACTAACCTCGTCGTTTGGGCTACTCGTTTCGTCGATTTCGTGCGATCCTTGAATCAACTCAACTTCGATGTCGCCTTCGACAAGCAAAACTCTCAGTTCCCGATTCTCCTGGAACTTACATTTGTGGTCGGCGGTGTACTTTTCGTCACAGCGAAAACAGAGACCCTTTGCTCGTTTGGCAAGGAATTCGGCGTCTGATAAACGGCAGGTTGGGGGATCTTTGCGAATAAAGCCTCTGCCGGGTAGGGTTATCATTCGGGTTGCTCCATTTTCGTTCCACCGCCCTCCCTCATTAACCGTCTTCATAGGGTTGCTTTTAGATCCACTGGTGCTATTGGGCTTCGATTTCTCTGTTACCGACCCAATTTCTTCCAGGGCTAAATTCAAGGCCAATTCTCTATCTTCTATGAGTTGGGCCTATTTCATTATGTCCTCCAGCCCTTTAGGTTGCCTACTGATCACTGCCGCTCTGATCGCCGGTTTAAGTCCGATCAAGAAAGTGTTCTCCATAACCTCTTCTTGCAAGTACGGTAAGGGTGCTGAATATATTTCAAACTTCTTCCGATACTCAGCCACAGTTCCTAACGGCTTCACTGTTAAGAAGCGCGCGCAAAGGCTACCCTCCTGAGAAGGTCTGAATCGTTCAAATAGTCGAGTCTTGAGGTCTGACCAGGATTTAAACTTCCTCCTATTATGCGCCATCGGAACCACTCCACAATATCTGGTTCAAAACTGATGATCGACACCACAATCTTCTCTTTATCCGTGAGTTGATTTATTTCGAAATAGTTCTTCGCCCGAAACATCCATGAATTCAGGTTCTCTCCGTTAAACACAGGCATTTCCAGACGTTTCAGTTTTCCTCTATCGACTCCTCCAAATTCCTTCCCTGAGTTGGACACCTCCCCTACCTCCGTCGCCTCTTTCTCAGAGAATTCAGCAATCATTTCCTCCACATTCGGCCTCTGGGTTGACATTTTAGTCACTGACGAGATGGCTTTGCCTTTTCCCGCCACTGCTTCCATAACCAGCAGAGTTAACCTTTCCATGTTCTTCTCGATACCCTGTATGGACCCTTTCATTTCGCCCATTTCTTTTTCCATAATCGACACTCTGTCTTCTACTTCCTTTTGCGCCATCTTACGTGTTCTCCCCAGGATGACGGGCTCTAATACCAATTGTTAGGATTCTCCAACACGACTTGCAAAATAGAATCACACAACACACAAACACACTAGAAATCCAAGAAGAATCCTACTGTTGCATTGGTAGTTCTCCAATGAACATAAGGTTATTCATTCAGATTAAGTCTCCTTGAAAAAAACACAGGAACAAAGAAGTCCCTCAAACAAACAGATAGGCCATTCGAGAGGGCCAAGATCTCCTCCCTCAGAGACTTCTACTCTCTAAGATAATTCCTCCAAAAAGATGCCACTCCCCACAACAACTAACCCCTACATAAACCCTATCACTCTTGGGACTGTACAGCCATACACGATCCCACTAACCTCTCCCACTTTCTCTAACAGAATTCCTGGCCCACATCTCTCTCTTTCTCTTTTTTACCCTTTCTCTTGTAAGTATGTATAATTTGGGGTCTCACAGATTTTCTCTGGATGTGTTGTTTTCCATCTTGGAAATATTTAAGAAGATGACTAGATGAAGTTTCTTGATGAGATAGATTGTTGCAATTTCTTTTACCACATCGACAACCTGATCGATTTCCTTATAGAAGACCTTCACCTTGACTCCAGATCTCCAGCGTTGAGTCCAATACTACATTCCGCCCCATTGGTTGACTCAATTCAATTCATGACCCAGGTCTGACTCGGTCTTTTAATTATTCAAGCTATATTTCTTAGGTCCCACAATAATTTCCTTCTGTTCTTTGTTATGAAGTTTTGTTCAATCACTTTTCTTACAAATTGTAACTTGTAACTTAGGTGGTGTATTTATCTCTAGTCTCTAGTATAAAATTCTCTCTTCTTTGTTTTATCTATTTTTTTTTTTGCAAAATGAATCCACATGGTTTTCTTCTTCAAGGATTTTCTCTGGATGTGTTGTTTTCCATCTTGGAAATATTTAAGAAGATGACTAGATGAAGTTTCTTGATGAGATAGATTGTTGCAATTTCTTTTACCACATCGACAACCTGATCGATTTCCTTATAGAAGACCTTCACCTTGACTCCAGATCTCCAGCGTTGAGTCCAATACTACATTCCGCCCCATTGGTTGACTCAATTCAATTCATGACCCAGGTCTAACTCGGTCTTTTAATTATTCAAGCTATTTTTCTTAGGTCCCACAATAATTTCCTTCTGTTCTTTGTTATGAAGTTTTGTTCAATCACTTTTCTTGTTTTTCTTAAAGGGGTTGATAAAATGGTTGCAGATGAAGATAATTTTGCTACATAAATGAGTTGCCAGCATTGCGTAACTGGGGCATTGGTTGTGGTTTTATTTTTATGTCTTTGGGGCAATGGTTGTTTTTTTTTAATTTCTTTTAACCCTTTGTGTTTAGTCTGCAAATTTTTTGTGGCAAGTTCTACTTCTTGGATCTAAACCTTGTCAAAATGTTGGAATTAAGGTTGGAAAAGCAACGCAGTTAGGCAATTTTGAGAACAGAGAACCCACCAAGTGTTAATACATGTATTCACGAAAAATGACATGCTATTTAAGTGTTTTATATGATGAAGTATTCTTGTTCACTTGATGAAGCATGCGTAAAATGGCGCATGTTTTAGCATACTAGAGAATCTAGTTAATTTTATTTCCTCCAAGTTTCTTTTTGTGGGATATTTTGATAACATAAAACTTAAGTCGTTTATGCTTATTCGTCTTAATTGAATAAATCTTTTCTTTTTCCCTCTATTCGTCTTTTCTCTCTTCCTTTCATTTTTTAAATGAATTTCTCTTTGCTATATTGCTTAAACAATTTTCAATTGGGATTGTTTAAATCAACATCTGGTTGTGAGAATTTTTATTTTTGAATCGTTGAAGTGTTACAGTAATAGACATAAATATTTCAACCACGTTTATTGACACGTGGTTATGTGATAGTTCCTTGTGGGGTTGTTTGGCACGTTGTTTTGAAATAAGAAATTCTGAGGTTCTGGAATCTTAGAGTTTCTTGGCTGGAATCAGTGTTTCTGATTTCAGTGTTTGGGGTGTTGGGTTGTGTTGGGTTGGTTTGCTGAAACTTGTGTTTGGGATGCAGGGTTGGGTTGGGTTGTGTTTGTTTAGACTGTATTTTTATAACAGTTTTTTTAGGATATCTTTTTTCTAGATCCAATTTTTTTACTTGATAATTGTTTGTTGAAATACATATCAATATTTTAACCAATTATGTGGATCAATTGTTTCAATAATAGTTAAATATGAATGTGTAGTTTGTATAATTAATACTCAGAAAACTATTTTAGAAATTAAAAAAATTTGAAGTCTATTTAATAAATTAGAGAATCTAAAACTCTAGTTAAATATGGATGCCCGCGACTCATCCGTCAAGTGGCCAAGTCGCTGGAGTCGTTGCCAAAGTGGTAAATATGATGGTTGGGTTGTTGGGTGGTCACTAAAGTGGTCACCAAGTGGTTGTCAACAATGGTTTTGGGTGGTTGGGTACGGTTGGGGTGATCATCAATAGTAGTCATCGAGGTGATCGAGTTGCTAGGATGGTCGGGTCATTGAAGTGGTCATCAACAATGGTTGCTAGGTGGTCAAAGTTTGGGAATGGTTGTCAACTATGATCGTCAGGTCGTCAGAGTAGTCTTCAACTATGGTTATGGGTTGTTTAGTAGGCGAAGTGGTTGTCAGATGGTCGTTGTCGGTGGCTTGGACCAATCAGGCTTGTTGTGGTAGGGGCATCAAAGTATCAAGTTGTTTGGGTGGTCGAGTTGCAGCGGTGATCGTTAAATTAATCTATAGAGTTTTCATCGTACTTATCGATGGAGGTAATCGTCTCGGTGGTCGGGTCACCGGTGTGGTCGTCGAAGTTTTTGTTATCGATAGTGATCAGGCGATTGTCGGAGTTGTCATTAGAGTTAGTTGGATCGCCGGTGTGGTCGTTAGAATTGTCATCGGAGTTGGTTGGGTCGCCGGTGTGATTATCGAAGTTGTCATCGAAGTTGGTCGGGTTGCCGGTGTAATCGTCAGAGTTGTCGTTGTTGGTGATCGTCGGAGTTGGTCGGGTCACCGGAGTAGTCGTCGGAGTTGTCGAAGTTGTCATCCAAGTTGTTGTCGATGTGGTCATCGAAAATGGAAAATGACAAATGAAAATGGAAAACATGGTACAAAACCCATCGGGTTGCACTGTAGTAACTCATAGGGTTGTGTTTCAAAACTCATGGGTTTGTGTTTCAAAACTCATGGGGTTGTGTTTCAAAACCCTTGTACCAAACATGGTTTTGGGTTTGAAACCCAAAACCACCCTAACCCAAAACCATGGACCAAACACCCCCTATATGTTCTGACTTCTAATTTATCTTTTGTCTACCTATGCTTTATGAGAATTTGAAACTTATCTTTTACTCTTTCTAAGTAAAAATTCATTATATATTCATTTATTTCTTAGTTGACAACTTTTTGTAGGTGGGTAAAAGAACTATTTTATTGATAGAGTTTATATTTTGATCATCTCAAAGATGATGATGTTCTTTACTATATATCTATTTTGTAGGATAATATGAAATTTGTATGAACCTTTAATTTAATAAAGGTACATTTTGATTGTATTTATTTTTATGGATTATATATTTATTATTTACCATTGTTATGTAACAAGTTATGCAACCATCACTATGAACATATTAGAAAAGTTATAAAAGATATAATAATAGCATATATTAATTGGTTAACTTAATATATATTAATAGTTAGAAAAAGTCGAGCGAAAAAAGCGCTATAAAACGTTTAGCTTCATATCATTGTTTTATCCATTGCGCTATAAAACGTTTAGCTTCATATCATTGTTTTATCCATAAACATATTGACAACATAATCCACTCAGCATAAACATAGTTGACTTATTTTGTTACCATTGACATCGTTGCATTCTAGTTTAGCATTGTTGCTTTATTCATTTACTCACAACGATCATCACATTTTTGAGGTTTTCCTTATTGTAATCTGATAAAGATTTTACTTAAATGTTCACAAATGCATATAGTTTATGTGGGACCGTAATTGGGATATTTTCATTATTACTTGCTATGACAATTTTACACTAGAAAGAGAATGAATATTTCACCTTGCAACGAAAGATTATGATTTCTAAACAATTTAGAAAGTAAATTTTGGATCGACATTGATCTTATTTAGAATTATACTAAAACAATAAAGTTTAGGCAATTAAATACTTCAACAATATGGAGAAATTTTTGTCGCGTTTTACTTCTTGTATTCCAACAAATCTCACGTGTTTCACTAAATCTCGAATCTCTATAAGATCTTCCTTACTATGAATTGAACACGGGACCAAGATTTTGTGGAAACTCTTTTAAAGAAGAGAGGAAAAATTTAGAGAGAATTCTTAATTTTGGACACGATTCTTAATTAATTTTGTATCATCAAACCTTATAATTAAATTCCCCTTCCCAGCTTAACAAAATCATTAATGGATCAATTATGTGAAAAGAAAAATAAAAATTTGAAACGCTCAAGTTCATATTTTAATTTAATGAATTAGATACATTAATTAAACGAGAAATGTATAATAATTTGAGAATTTGTAATGGGTAGCAATTATGGTTTTAGTATTTGTACATATAGCAACATTTTAAAAGAATTGCAAATATGGCAAAAATCTTTAATTTTTTTTAAATTCCAATTATACCCTTGGCTTAAACCTATTCCCTTTTTAATTGGTATTTGTTTTTCAATTGGTATTTGTTCTTCACGGTATTTATTTTTCACGGTTACTTAAATATTCCTTGTTATTTTTATATTTTTATATTCAAAACAAACATGATTATGCCCGACATTTATATTTTTGATTATTTTACAATTTTAAGCATTTAAACATTTCAATTTTCTAGATTATCAAACATGAATAAATATTTAACTACTTGTAAGGCTCTAAATTCATAGCCAAATCTAATGAGATGTATTATAATTTATTTAATATACCTATTTTTTAGAGAATTTGTAATAGGTAGCAATTATGGTTTTAGTATTTGTAGATATAGCAACATTTTAAAAGAATTGCAAATATGACAAAAATCTTTAATTTTTTTTTTTTATAATTCTAATTATACCCTTAGCTTAAACCTATTCCCTTTTTAATTGGTATTTGTTTTTCAATTGGTATTTGTTCTTCACGGTATTTTTCTTCTTCCGATTTTTGCGACAACATCTTCTTGATTCCAGTCCAATCTTCCCAAACTCTTCTCGATTCCAGTCCAATCTTCCCAAACTCTTCTCGATTCCAGTCCAATCTTCTGTCGAGTCGCAAGTTTGAGTATCTTCTCAAATTCAATCGGAGTCGCAAGCCTTCACCTATTCGATCGGGTATCTTCCAGTTTGATCTGTTGAATTGCAATCCATGAATTTTCATCGAGTTTATTTGATTATCTTCTCCAATTCGATCGAAGTCGCAAGTTTGTCTGATTATCTTCTCCAATTCGATCGCATTGTAGTATCTTCTTATTCGGTTGAAGTATCTTCCAATTTGATATTTTCGAAGTCCAACAGAGCTTTTTTCGTGGGTATTTGAGTTTTTCAATCAACATTTTTCGTGGGCATTTCTTATGTTCATTTTGTTACATCACTGTTTTTCTGCTTTGGAGTCGCAAGTCTTCTTCATTTTTTGTTCTATTAGCAATACTGTTTTCTAGATGATCGACGATATACGTGACATCAGTGATATCTATCATTGTTTTCTAGATATGATCAATAGATATCAGTCATATCAGTAATCAATAGATATCAATGATATTAGTGATATACGAGTGACTATTGTGCTTCCAATTAGTGATATACGATCTTCTGTTGGAGCTCTTTTCGTGGGTATTTGAGTTTTTCAATCAACCAAAGCTTTTTTCGTGGGTATTTCTTTTGTTCATTTTGTTATATCACTGTTTTTCTGCAATGTTTTGGAGTTGCAAGTCTGATTTTAGTGATTGTTTTGTTTTCTAGATATGCTAGTGAATACACATGACATCAGTGATATCAGTGATATCTATCATTGTTTTCTAGATATCAATGATATCAGTGATATCATTGATCAATATATATGATATCAGTGATATCAGTAATATCTATCACTGTTTTCTAGATATCAATGATATCAGTGATATCATTGATCAATAGATATGATATCAGTGATCAATAAATATCAATGATATCAGTGATATCTGTGATCGATTGATATCAATACTATCAGTGATATCAATGATATACGAGTGACTATTGTGGTGATCGGTTTCTATATTACTTGTTGTTAATGTTGTTATTAATTTTCGTAGGAGCTATGATGAAGCTTCCAATAGTTATTTTTTATACTGGGCAATGGAATGAGAAAAAAATTCTATGAGAATTACAAGACCATTGGAATTTTGGTTGATGAGATCATGTGTTTTGATGATTTTATTAATCTGATTGTGAAAGAAGTTCGAATGGATAGTTCTATTTCTTCTATAGAATTGTCGATGTTATTAGGTAATGGGATGAATGGTGCTCAGGATGTGGTTAAAATTCAAGAAGATAAATATGTTGCTTGGTTTTAACTTTAGTGAAAGATCAAAATACAAGATATCCTTTAGTTTCTCATATTAATGATGCTTGTTTTGATGGCTCCTCTTGTGCAATTAGTGATGGGAGTGACAACTTATGAAGGTGTAATCCGCTCAGTTGGAAATCATTCTGAATGGAGTTCGATAGATGTTGACATGAATGCATTGCCTCCAATTGTTAAACGTCAAGCAGGAAGACCCCGAAAGTAAAAGATTCCATCGATTGATGAAGCAATAAGTCACACAAAATGTAATCATTGTCATCGTGTTGGTCACAATCGTAGGACATGTAAATTTCCACCATTTTTACCATGATGTAATTTTTGACAATTAGTTTTAGATATATTTTTTCAAGATAGAACTCAATATTGTTGTTATCATACTATTCATACTATCAATACAAGGTTTGTGATTATTTCAAAAGTTTAATATCAATACTATGAACACAAGAACTTTGGCATCTGATGAGAAAGTTTGAAGACCACACAACAAACAGTAATAGCTAACAGATAGACAACTATCAGTGATAGTGATAGACAACTACCACTGATAGACGTCTATGTCACACCCCCTCCCGAACCACCTACTAACTTAGCCCGGAAAGAGGCATGAAGCCAACAGACATTGTTCACCTCTTAACAATACCTGATGACCCTGTTCTACCTGATAAACATACTATGCTCGTATATGGTAAACTTTAATATAACACAGCGGAAACTTGATAACTACCTAACATACATAGGGAGAAACATTTCTTAAGTCTCCCATTTGAAAACTTAAACGAGAAATAGCATCACAACCTGCAACAAGCCAACCCACTCGCTTATACAACCTCTTATGTACAAACAACTATAACTACACAACGACTTGCTATACAACACCAGCCACCTACAAAATACCAACTTATGAAACTTCCAGCAGACTATAGCAGGATGTCAGGTACCAGGAGCTCGATCTCTACCTGAAAAGGTTTGAAAACATTGAAAGAATGAGCCTAAAAGCTCAGTGAGTGTCTATCTTTAAAACATTACAAGCTCACAGGTGAATCATAATAATGGCAGATTAGAAGTAGTAAATAGCTTAACATCTGTTTGTAAACACAAACAAACCATGCTTCCAATTTATAGGTTTAAGTCACCACTTATGCATAGCACACAACTCGAAATGTACTATCATATAGAGGGTAGATAGATCAATAATATAGAAGCTCATAACAATAAAACATATGACAAGATACCACATTCAAATCATAGAGGTGGTAGAGTTACATTTATACCAATAAGGTTCATACCTCTCTCTCTCACGTGCACGTGGAATACCTTTGGTCGTTTGGTTTTCTCTAATACCTTCTCTACGTCCTTCAGTATTAAGGTAAAACCATATACTACCCGAATACCTTCTCATTATCCTCAGTATTAAGGTAAAACCATTTACTACCCGAATACCTTCTCATTGTCCTTCAGTATCGGGATATCATGATTCATTCCCCACAAATACCTTCTCGAATGTCCTTCAAGATGTTAGGGTTAACCACAAACAAGAGCATACTTTGTTTACCATGAAAATCATGTTTTTATAATACATACTTTCATAATTTAGGTTTCATACTTGGATTTATGGTTACAAATTAATTCAAAACATGCTTATGTTCCATCATGAACTTATGTTAGAAAACTCTATGAAGCCATACATAATTAGTTCAAACAGGATGTAATTATCAACACTTATGTTCTTGAAGAAAAACATAAGTCAAGCATAGTTCTAAGATAGAGTCACTCACAATATTAGAATTAGAACCTTGGCTTGTAAACTTGACCTATTTGCTCTTGGCCTATCAAACAAACCAACTCAACCATTAGAACCTCGAGCTCATGATTTTTTACCTTAAAACTTGCAAGAAAACACACTTTCAAATTTCCAGCATTTTCAGATTTTCTGCCCTGTTTTCAGACAACCATAACTTCTTCATTACTTATCCAAAAATAATGTAATTTATACCAAACTCTTTCTTTTTGAACCCTATAAAATTTATATGAAGACATAAAATTGAAATTCCAAACGGATTTATTCAGAAATACCTCGAAAGCTACTTTCCTCAAAACAGACTTCTGTTGTTTCCAGATTCGGATTTCCTGCTGCACAACAAATTTAACCTGATATTTAAAATATCTTCTAGACATTTTCTACTCACGATTTCTTCACGAAAGTTGTAGGAAATTCAATAATCTTTTGAACCATACCAATTAGAGCTTCTAACTCCAAGTATACAGATCAGAACAACCAAAACATCATAGACTTCTCAGATTTGACAGCAAATTCTGTCTTCTGTCTTCCTCTTAACAAAACAGTAACTTAACACAAAAATTTGCTCGAGTTTCCTTCATGAACTTTGTTAAAAAATGAATTAGATTTCAAGAAAACTAAACCTCAACTCTTACCTCTTCTTTTGGAGCTCGAGATGAACAAAAAACCAGAACAGGGTTGAGTTGATCACCTTGCTGCTATAATAATTCCCTTGAGATCTTCTCTTTTCTTCTGCAATTCCAGCTCCAAAATCAGAGCTTTTCTCCTTCTTCTTATCCCTTGAACTTCAACTCACGAAGCTTACAGCTTCCTTTTGGTAAATGAAGAAGAAAATTGAGAAGATAAAGCCTTTTGAAAAAGCAAACGGTGGAGGCAAATCTTGTCTTTTTCCCTTATGCTTTTTCTTTTCTTTTTCCTTTTCTTTTTCCTTTCCTTTATCCCTTTCTTTCTTTTCTTCTTTTCTTTTCTTTTCTAAACAAAACAAAATATGATATAATATCCATTCCTTTCATTTCATTTTCTTCATTATTTTTATAGCAAACCAAACCAAAATGGTTTAAGCTTTTCCTTCCTTGTTTTCCTTTTATCTTTCACTTCATTTCTTTCCTTTTGTTTTTTTTTATAAGGAAGTTCGAAAGGAAGATCTTGGGTTTACCACTTCTATCAGTGATAGACATCTATCACTGATAGAAGTCTATCACTGGAAAGAAGTTAATGATTGATAGACAACTATCAGTGATAGACATCTATCACTGATAGAAGTCGGATAGAAGAAAGAAGTTAATAATCATGAAGAACGAGAAGTCTAATAGAAAAGTTATGAGTAATAGGTAATAGATAGGTAGAAGTCTATCAGACAACTATCACTGATAGAAACCTATGACTTCTATCAGTGATAGTAGTCTATCACTTCTATCAGTGATAGTAGTCTATCACTTTTTTTTCATTAACTTTTATCAATCATTAACAGGATGGTAGTCTATCACTTCTATCAGTGATAGACAGTGATAGAAGTCAAATAGGAACAAGAAGTCTAATAGATAATAGAAAAGTTATGAGTAATAGGTAATAGATAGACAACTGTGGTAGAAGTCTATCAGACAACTATCACTGATAGAAGTCAGACTTCTATCAGTGATAGATATCGCAATAGTAGTTTATCAAAATTATAAGAAAAAAAATTAGTTATTAAATAAACAGACAAAAAAAATTAGTTAATAAATAAACAGACTTTTATCAGTGATATCACTGATATCATCCTATCAGTGATATTACTGATAGCAGTGACTGGCGTGGGGGTGTTTTAGTAATTTCAATTTTTTTTTTCAAATTTTTGCTATTTTTACAAATAGATTGAGCCATTTGCTATATGGACAATTATATTGGGCCTTTTTGCTACCAACCCAATTGCCCCTTAATTAAATCACGTTTAATTAATCATAATTAAATATCATATATTTAATATTGATTAAATCACATTTAATCAATTATCCCTCTAACCTATTGTTTTAATGCACATCTAATGCACATTAAATTTTAACCTATAGTTTTCAAATATGAATCACATTCACATTTGATTTTAATATTTGAACTCTTTCAAATATTTAATTCTCTCATATAATTTAATATGAATCATATTCACATTAAATTTATAATATATAGTTCCAAATGATCTAAGAACCCTTATGAATCTATATACATTAAATTTACTCCCTTATGAATTTGAACATTTCAAATTCAAATGATCTAAGAACCCTTTACGAGTTAGAAGGTGGACCTAATGGACCTACAGATCAGAAGCTCCAACGATACGAGATTACTCGGTTAATCTCATTAACCTCCTAATCAACATTCGTTAACTGCGGGAACAATCCACTAAAGTCCCACAGCTGCACTCTTCTCACTACAGATATATTTCTATGTCCACGGATATTGACCAATAACAGCAAGTCAATCCTTAACGAATGTTCGTAACACCAGCTGGGTCAAATTACCGTTTTAACCCTGGGTCTCATTCTTGTACCTTAAGTACCATTGCTCCTCTAATGAACCATTTGTTTGTGGTCCTACCAACAAACAGAGTCCCTCTCAGGCCAATGAGAGGGTCGAGCGCTTTGTTCAAGTCCCGGATACACCACTTAAGGGAACATTCCTCTACTTACCCTAGTAGGCGGGAAGGAGTGAATTCTATCTTTCTAAGTTAAGTTCCCAGCCGCTCACTCGGTCTTGTCCCCAAGAAGGTAGGCATATTGAGTCGGCGAATCTGGCCACTCTCACAAATACTAGTCAAAGGGCAATCCTCGCAAAAACGAAGTTCGTGAACTCCGCCTCGATTGAGATTAAGTTGCCTAGGTCATCCTAGTGAAATAGAAACCTAACTAGTCAACGGAGTTACATCTAGAGGTTACTATTTCGTGGTCTAGTCTTATGTAATCTCATTACATAGGATATCTCCACTCACATGCCATCTACACGAACACGTTAGGATCACTGTGTTTGTATCATATACAAAGTGGGCCACATCCATAATTTTACCAGGGTAAGGTACCCAAACCTTATCGCCTAACTATAGACCCTTTAGGCTGTATCTCGAACCGAGATCCTTTATATGTACACTACATTCAGTTAAAGATACATGTAACAGCCTTGGATGTTTAGTTTATTGGATTTGGGGTTAAAACAATGGCAGTTTCATAATAACACTTTATTGAAGTAATAACAATTTATTACAATAATTAGAACAAAAATACAAACTACGAGTTTTAGGGCACAAATCCCAACACAATAAACATATGCTCACATATAAATTTCATTGAGAAATCTAGGCTCACAACGAGCACTTGAAATCATTTGTAGGAAAACATGTATGCTCATAAGTATGTGTTCAAAAGAAAACATAAAGCATTTAAGCCATTTCATTCTAGGAAAACCTTGTATTTCCTTAAGAATAATTGAAGCATAAAAATCATTTTGAAGGTTCGTTTTGTCACTCACAGTGTTAGAACTAGAACCTTGACCCATATACTCGACCTATTTCCTCTTGGCCTGTCAAACAAACCAAAACCAAGCATTAGAACCTCGAGCTCATGAATTCCAACCTTAAGATTACAAAAACCACTCTATCTATTTTCCAGCATTCTATAGATTTCATACACTGGCTTCACACACTCATGACTTCTTCATTACTTAGTCAAAAAGGTTGTAATTTATATCAAACTCTTCCTTTTTGAACCCTCTAAAACTAATATGAAGAAATGAAATTAAAACTCCAAAAGGATTTATCCGTAAATACATCGAAAATTGCTTCGTTAACAATAAGTTTATGCTATTTCCAGATTCGTTTTCCTGCTGCACCCTGAACTTTACCTGAATTTTAAAGTAACTTCCAGTCGTTTTCTACTCACGAGTTCTTCATCAAAGTTATCACAACTTAAATAAGCTTTCCAACCATACCTATTATAGCTTCTAATTCGAATTCTACAGATCAACACGACTCAAAGGTTTCTCAGATTTGATAGCAAATTCTCTCCTCTGCCTTCCTCTTCACAAATCAGTAACTTAATGTCAGAATTTTCTCGAGCTTCCTTAACGAAATTTGTTAAAAAATGGATTAACTTTCAAGAAAATCAAACCCACCTCTTACCTCTTCTTGTGGAGTTCAAAACGATCCAAATATCAGAACTGAGCAGAATTGATCACAAAACCTTCCATGCACCCTTGAATTGAGCTTTCCCCTTTCTTCTTCAACCTCAACACAAACAACCCCTTTTTCTTCTTCCTTCAACCCTTTCCCACGAAGTTCTCTATTTCTTTTAGTGAATGTGAGACAAAAGAGAAGCAAATGGTGGTGCTTCACTTTCCTTTTCTCTTCTTCCTTCCGTTTCTTTTTTTTTTCTTAAAAACAAAAATAAAACAAAAACACTTCCATATTTCTTTTCTTTTCCTTTTTTTTAAAGAATTTCCAAAGACAAATCTCGAGTTTACAACTTACCTCCCTCTTAAGAAATTTCGTCCTCGAAATTTAGTAGTCCTTAGGTGAAGAGCGTCGGATAATTCTTCCTTATTTGGTCCTCTAACTCACAGGTTGCCTCCTTCACTCCGTGATGTCTCCAACGAGTTAGCTTTCAGGAAAAGTAAACTTCAACACTTACCTCTTCTTGTAGAGCTCGAGAAGATCAAAACATCAGACAATGGCAGAATGATTCACCTTGCTGCTATAATAATTCCCTTGAGTTCTTCTCCTTTCTTCTGCAATTCCACCTCCGAAATCAGAGGTTTTCTCCTTCTTCTTCTCCCTTGAACTTCAACTCTCGAAGCTTACAGCTTCCTTTTGGTAAATGAAGAAGAAAATGGAGAAGATAAAGCCTTTTTAAAAGCAAACGGTGGAGGACAAAAGCATAAAGTTAAAAACTTTGTCTTTTAGCCCTTTTTGCCTTTTCCTTTTCTTTTCTTTTTGCTTTTTCCTTTTCTTTTTCTTTCCTTTATCCCTTTCTTTCATTTCTTTTCTTTTCTTTACAAAACAAAATAAAACTTAATATATTTAAGTTTTCTTTCATTTTCTTTTCTTCTTTTATCTTTTAAAGCAAAGCAAACCAAAATGGTTTGAACTTTCCTTCCTTGTTTTCCTTTTGTCTTTCACTTCATTTCTTTTCTTTTTAAAACATGGAAAACCAAGTTTTAAACATTCATTTCTTCTTTCCTTTTGTTGTTTTTTAATAAGGAAGTTCCAAAGAAAGATCTCGGGTTTACATCTACAGTGAGGAGAGTGCAACAACAAGTCTATAGTGGAGTGACTTGTAGTCAATGAATATTGATTAACTGGATCAAAGAGTTTGATCAGTTAATCTCATATAATTGGAGCTCATGAACTGTAGGTCCATTAGGTCCCTCCGTTGGCTCAACATGGTAACATTGAGGGTATAAACTTAGGAATGAAATTGAAGTGTTCAATTTCGTACATGAGGTGTTATATCAATTATATATGATATAATAGATATAATATATAGTTTTAATGTGAATTAGATTCATATATAAACCATATACTAAAGAGAGAATAAAGGAGGGGTAGGATGGCCATTTCCATCCTATTTCCCTATATATATGGTTGCATGAGATGCAACTAGGTAAAGGAATTTGAAGCCTTTGTTGTGTTGTTGGAAGAGTTCCAAAACATAAACCTCTCTCTCACAAAACACCTCATCTCTCCTAAAGGGAACCCACCTTTCTCCCTCACCTAGAGAACAACGGAGAAGATCCGGTGGTAGTGTCGGTGTTCGTTCTGTTGGGTTTTATGTCCTAAAACTCGTGGTTTTGTAAATTGAATGTATATTCTATTTCGCAATAAAATTGTTATTGAAATTTATTCAGTAAATATGTTATTGAATAAAGTGAATTGTGTAACCTTAATCCAATAAAGAACCCTTGGCTATAGGATGAATACTTGAACTTTTTATGTGACATAAAGGTGGATCGAGTTCAAGTTATAGCCAGAACAGTCTATAGTATAAGTGTAAACTCGAGAATCATTCTTTGGAATTTCCTTATAAAGAAAAAAAAACAAAAGAAAGGAAGAAATGAATGTTTAAAACTTGGTTTCCCATGTTTTAAAAAGAAAAGAAATGAAGTGAAAGACAAAAGGAAAACAAGGAAGAAAAAGCTTAAACCATTTTTGGTTTGGTTTGCTTTAAAAGATAAAAGAAGAAAAGAAAATGAAACAAATGTAAATCATGTTAAGTTTTGTTTTGAAAAGAAAAGAAAAGAAAAGAAAAGAAAGGAAAAAGAAAAGAATGAAAAAGGAAAAAATGAAAAAGGGAAAAGGGAAGTGGATGGTGGACCCCCACCTTTATTTTCTTTTTAAAGAAAACCATTCCATCGATCTTCTTCTTCATTTATCAAAAAGAAAGCAAGGGTTTTCGTGAGAGAAGCAGAAAGGAAGAGGAAGAAGGAGATTTTGGAGCTGGAATTGCGAGAGAGAGGGAGGAGAGAACTCAAAGTTTATTTGTGTAGCAAAGAAGGTGAACAACTCAGACCAGTTCTGCTATTTTGTTCATATCGAGCTCCACAGAAAGAGGTAAGAGTTGAGATTTTGTTTCGTGCAATTTAACTCATATTGGAACAAAATTCGTGAAGGAAGCTCGAGCAAATTCGGATCTTAAGCTACCGATTTGTGAAGAGGAAGACAGAAGATAGAATTTGCTGTCAAATCCGAGAAGTCTCTGGTGTTTTGGTTGTACTGGTCTGTAGAGTTGGAATCAGAAGCTCTAATAGGTATGGGTGGAAAGCTTATTAAATTTCCTACAACCTTCATGAAGAAATCGTGAATAGAAAATGATTGGAAGATGTTGTAAATATCAGGTCAAGTGTCGGGTAGCAGCAGGAAATCGAATCTGGAATAGCAGAAGTTAGTTCTTGGGAAAGAAGCTTTCGAGGTATTTCTGAACCAATCTGTTGGGAATTTCAATTTCATGTCTTCATATGATTTTCAGAGGGTTCAAAAAGGAAGAGTTTGGTATAAGTTACATTATTTTTGGTTAAGTAATGAAGAAGTTATGGCTGTCTGAATACAGAGCATAAAATCTGTTAAATGCTGGAATTTTTGTTGGAGTGTTTTCTTGTAGTTTTAAGGTTAAAAACCATGAGCTCGAGGTTCTAAAACATGGTTTTGGTTTGTTTGGCAGTCCAAGAGGAGATAGGTCGAGTGTACGGGCCAAGGTTCTAGTTCTAACACGGTGAGTGACAAAACGAACCTTGAAAATGGTTTATAGGCTTGTATTATGCTTATGAAAATGCAAGGTTTTGCTAAAACGAAATGGTTTCAATGCTTAATATTCTCCTTGAAACACATGTTTATGAGTATTCATATTTTCTAAGAAATGATTTCAAGTGCTCGTTGTGAGCCTAAATGTCTTGAATAAATTTATACATAAGCATATGTCTAATGATTGCCGAAATTATGGAAATGTTATGATTTTGAGAAAGTATGTACTAGCAAGTATGTTTTAAAGGTTTTTAGTTTTATGAACAAGCTGAGTAAGCTTGAGTTTTATGAAAGAGAAGATAAGCAGGCATGTTCAAATTTTTTCATGTGATTTTCTGAGATATTGAGCCCGAGGCTTTATGGTACCGTGTGCACACATGTCATTTCTGTTGTCGACGTTGAGTGAACTTCGTGACAACAGCGCTGTCGTGAGTGTTGGGCGGGCCCCACTACATCATAGAATAAACGTTGGTTGTACTGGGCGTGCCCTACACAACGTAGATTGTGACATGTTTTAAAAAGAGTTTATATCATTTACATGCCTTACGAGATTTTAACGATATACTTGTTGGTTTTCCTGAAAAGCTATTATGATTACACAGTTACTTTTAACGTTTGATTACAGATGCATATGCTCATAGATAGCCAGGTGATATGATTTTCGAGTTAGTAGTCTCTTTTAAACTCAAGTCACTCACTGAGATTCATAGCTCATTCTTTCAGTGTTTTCCCACTTTTCAGGTAGGATCGAGCTCCCAGTGCCTGATAACCTGCCATAGTCTGCTGGAAGCTTCACAAGTATTACAACATGACTAAGACTTTGAGCCCGAGGCTATATAGTACCGTGTGCACACAGGTCTTATTCTGTTGTCGACGTTGAGTGTACTTCGTGACAACAACGCTGTCGTGAGTGCTGGGCGGGCCCCACTATGATAAAGACGATGGGAGTGCTGGGCGGGCCTCACTATATCGTAGAATAAACGTTGGTTGTACTGGGCATGCCCTACACAACGTAGATTGTGACATGTTTTAAAAAGAGTTTATATCATTTACATGCCTTACGAGATTTTAACGGTATACTTGCTGGTTTTCATGAAAAGCTATTCGATTACAAAGATTTCTTTTAACATTTGATTACGGATGCATATGCTCATAGATGGCCAGGTGATATAATTTACGAGTTAATAATTTTCTTTTAAACTCAAGTCACTCACTGAGCTTCATAGCTCATTCTTTCAGTGTTTTTCCCACTTTTCAGGTAGAGATCGAGCTCTCGGTGCCTGAAAACCTGCCATAGTCTGCTGAAGCTTCATGAGTTTGATATTTTGTACGTGGCTGGTGTTGTATAACAAGTTCATATGTTTTGTAAATTATTTTGAGAGAACTATGTAGTTATAGTCGTATGTGCTTTAGAGGTTGTGGTTGTTTAATTAGTGGTTTGGACTGTTTGTGGTCCTGATGTTCTTGCTTGTTTTAGTTTCCAAGAGAGACTTAAGAAGAGTTTCTCCTCATGTATGTTTTATAGTTGTCCAGTTTCCGCTGTGTTAAGTTTAAAGTGTTCCATATGCGAACATAGTTTGTTGATCAGGTAAAGCAGTGTCAGCAGGTATGGTTAAGAGGTAACAATGTCTGTTGGCTTCATGCCGTCTCTTGGGCTAAGTTAGCAAGTGGTTCAGGAGGGGGTGTGACAATAAGGATAGTGCTGGGTACCTTATCCTGGGGACACTATGGACGCGACCCACTTTGTAGAGTATAAACGATGTGATCCTAAATCGTTCATGTGGAGACGTGCGAGTGGGGGCGTCCAATGTAATGAGTTTGCATAAGACTGGACTGCGAAATAGTCGCTTAGACTTTAAACTCCGTTTACTGTCTTAACTGACTATATTCATACGATGACCGAGGTAACTCGATCTTAATCCTTAGCGTTCTATGAACTCCTGTTTATTCGGATTGTCCTTAGATTTGCATGGGTGAGAGTGGCCCGAGACTGCCGACTCAACAAGCCTCCCATTTCAGGGATAAAACTGGGTAGATAGCCGGGAACATAGTTCTGCAAGATGGAATTCATTCCTACCCGCTTTAGGGATTAGTAGAGAGGTTGTTCCCTTAAGTACTGACTTCGGGTCTTGAACAATGAGTTCACCCCTCTCATTGGCTCGAGAGGAATTCGGTTTGCTGGTTGGACCACAAACCAATTGTTCATTAGAGGATCAGTGGGACTTAAGAAACAAGAGGTAATTACAGGGGTAAAACGGTAATTTTGACCCAGCTGTAATTACGAACAACCTGTGAAGGGTCGACTTACTAATCATGGTTATATCGAGTGGACAGAAATATATCTACAGTGAGAAGAATGAAGCCACTGGGCTTTAGTGGAATGTCCCGGTGGTTAACGAATGTTGATTAGCTAGGCTAAAGAGTTTGGCCGGTTAATCTCGTATCGTTGGAGCTCATGATCTGTAGGTCCATTAGGTCCTCCTTACTAGCTCGGAGTTAGCCTTATAACATTTTGAGAGAAAAGAATTTGAATTGTTCAAATTCGAGTTTGGAAGAAAACATTAATTATATGTGATATATTTAACAAATCATAGCTTAATTATGAATTAAACTATGATTAATAAGAGGTGGATATATTTAAATATGATTTAAATATTGGATCAGTTTATAGCATGAATAAGGATTCATGTACGGAAAATCGATTGGGATCGGTCAATTTATTTAATTTAATATTTGATATTAAATTAAATTAAAAATTAATTAATTAAATTAATTTTGAATTATTTAATTAATTATATTAATTTTAATTAAAAATTAATTTAATATTAATTTTTGAATTAAAATTAAATGAAAAATAAATAGATTTTCATGATTTTCATGAAAATCAACTTGACGAGTTGCCTAATCCTCATCATCTTCAAAATTCACTAAAATTGGCCACCTTTATCTCAAAGCATCCTCATCACCCTTGAGTTGTCACTCCATTAAAGCTTATTGAAGCTTTATATAATGGTGATTTGAGGGATGTTGAGAGAATTTTACAGAAAATTTAATATTCCCGAATTAGTGACATTTGAGGTCTTTTCTTCCAAATTATCTCAACCTAGGATCCCACTGTCACACCCCCTCCCGAACTACCTGCTAACTCAGCTCGAAAGGCGGCGTGAAGCCAACAGACATTGTTTACCTCTTAACAATACCTGTTGACCCTGATCCACCTGATAAACATACTATGAACGCAAATGGAACACTTTAACACAACACAGCGGAAACTGGACAACTATTAAGCATACACAAGGAGAAACCCTTCTTAAGTCTCTTTTGGAAAATAAAAAGTCAAGTGCATCAAAACAACACAAGACAACTCATTGTTCATAAAACCTCTAATGTACAAACAACTATAACAACATAGTCCTCTCAAAATAAACTATAACACATAAGGACTAGCTATACAACACCAACCACGTACAAAGTATTAAACTTATGAAGCTTCAGCAGACTATGGCAGTAACTTAGGTGCCAGGAGCTCGATCTCTACCTGAAAAGTTTGAAAACATTGAAAGAATGAGCTATGAAGCTCGGTGGTGTGACCTGTTTAAGATCTATAACTTTTAAAACATGTCACCTGAAAACTATGAGCATATGCATTTGTATTCAAGCGTTGAATATAAACGTAAAATCATAATAGACTTTTAGAAAACCAACAAGTATATTATCAAAATCTCGTAAGGCATGTAAATGAGATAAACTCTTTTTAAAACATGTCACAATCCACGTTGTGTAGGGCACGCCCAGTACAACCAACGTTTACTCTACGATGTAGTGGGGCCCACCCAGCACTCCCATCGTCTTTGTAGTAGTGGGGCCCGCCCAGTGTCACGGTCATGCTTGTCCAAGGCGTGTTGCCCATGGCCGCATGGCCGTCCCCATCCTTTTTCATTATGTTTTCATGTATGTTTTTGCTTTAGCATTGTTATTTCATTTCCATGATTTTTGTGGGCATATGACTCCTCGCCAAAATGACGTGCAAGAGGGTCATAGCCAAAATTCCTAGAATGTACTATAGGGGGATGCGAACATTCATCAATTCTCCCTACCAAGAGTTATATGCTAGATAAGTATGGCTTTCTTTATTATTGCTTATCACCGTGATAACTAACTTTCTAAACTCTCAAACGCTTTCTAAAATGTTTTCCCAAATTCTCTCTGACCCCGTTTTCTAAAACCTTTTCTCAAGAACGGGGGTGGAGGTTGCGATATAGGCCCATTGTGCCGCCGACGATCCGAATTTGAGTTGGCTGACTTGCTCGTGAGCGAGAGCAAGTGCCGCACGGTCGTGTCAAGACCCTTTAAGAGGTGCGACCGTGACAGTTGGTATCAGAGCCTAGTTGGCTTCGGAAGGCAAGACACAGTGATCATGCCTGCAAACAAATTAAACAAGTCGGACAAAGAGCGGTTGACCGAGATCGAGGAGCAATTGCTTCTCTTGACTAAGTCCTCGATAGTATTCGGTTCTTTGAATCTCGATTGGAAGAGATTGCGCCAAGGCCGACGCGATTGATGCGATTGCCGGGCGATCGATGGAATGTCCGTCTATGAACCGATGGGAGAGTTGAGACCCTCGAAGACAGGGTAAACCGATGTGAAAACTTCGAGCGTGGTGCTAGCTCGTCGGGCGGCATTGCCCAAATTGAGGAACGTGTCGATGGTCCGGGCGCTTCCCACAAAGAGTTAGGTCGAGATGTTTTCGACTTTTCTGCTGATGTGAGAGATGCCCTTAAGATCTGTAGGGCGAGATAGGTGAGATGGCCGCAAAGCTAAATCTCACCATGATTGCGATGGGAAGTCAAGCCTCACCTCACAAGGCGCGACCAAGTCGAGGAAGAAGAAGATTTCGAGCCGAAAGCCTTCGTGGGGTTCGAGATGCCAAAGTGTTGGAAAACTTCATCTTCGATATGGAGCAATACTTTCGAGCAAACAGAGACGGTGGATCGCGAAGAAAGAGTCACCTTAGCAACGATGCATCCGGAAGACGATGCCAAACTATGGTGGAGGACCCGTTATATGGACATCCAGAAAGCGGATGTACCATTAACACATGAGAGACTGAAACAAGAATTGCACTCTCGCAATTCTTCCCTGAGAATGTTGAGATAATAGCAAGGCGCAAGCTTCGAGAGTTGAGACATAAAGGTGCCATCCGCGAATATGTCAAACAGTTTGCCAAGTTGATGTTGGACATCCGAGATATGAGTGAGAAGGACAAGATCTTCTCCTTTGTCAAAGGGCTACAACCATGGGCCAGGGCTAAGTTGTACGAGCAGCGAGTACAACACTTGATCGAAGCATATACAACAGCGGAACGACTGTTTGACCTGAGTGGTGACGGTATTAATGCACAGTCCCAAGAAGCAGGACCGAGCAAAACCTCCCCATGGGGAGATGATCGATCTCATCGGCCTAACTCTCCCAAGAGTGGGGAGAGATAGGCCTAGAAGTTCGGGGAAGGGACAACAGAAGTCCCCACCGAGGAATGGAAATTCGTGGCGCAGACCACATAACAAGAGCAACTACTACCGTAAATGCGTTCTTTGCGACGGGCCTCACCGAGTGAGTGACTGCCCGAGTAAAGTAGCCCTCAAGGCCCTTCAAGCGTCCTATGAGGCAAAGAATGGAAAGGAAGTTGATGATACGAAAATCGAGTCCAGATGAGACGAAAGATCTAGAGAATCCGCGCGCATTGGCGCCATAAGATTCTTATCGACCTCCGTAAGAATGGGGAGAGACAAAGGGTCCATCCAGTGAAGGGGCTCATGTATGCGTTGGCGCACATGTCAACAACAAAACAACCAAGAGCACAATGGTCATTCGGAGCCACCCATAATTTTGTCTCGAGACGGCGGCGAGAGCGATTGAACTTGTCGTGGAGTCGAGATCCCGGAAGGATGAAAGTCGTGAATTCAAAGCGACCACTACCTATTTCGTAGAATTGCAAAGGCGTCTCGGTCAAGATGAGAGACGGGGTGGTCGAGTAGACCTTGTCGTCGTCGGGATTGGCGACTTCGATGTTGTGTTGGGAATGGAGTTCCTTCTTCAAAGACAAAGTCATACCGTGCCCCTAGCGAGTTGTCTAGTAATCACGAGGAAATCCCGCCGTAGTGCCAGGCGAGTTGAAGCGACCTAAGGCGCGCGAGTAATCTCGGCCTTGCAACCGAGAGCGGGCCCAAGTGAATGTTGTGGCGAGGTGCCACGAGTAATGAACCATTGCGACGCGAGAAGCGCGGCGGTCGAAAGTACACCCCAAGAGGAGGGAAGGAAAGAATAGTTCAGTGCAAGAGTGCACACAAAGAGCGCCGACATGCGCGAAGTCGAGGACACACAAATGAGAGACGAGCCCTCAAGAATTGAAGCCAAAGCGGCAGAGCCCGTAGTGCCGAAGCCGGACTACCACTGGGCTTGGAAGACGCAATCACAAAGCGTGGTATGATGAAGGCGGCGCGACGTGACAAGCCCGCCGATCAAATCAAGAACTCCTTTGAGGTCCTAGTGAAGGGACGAGTCGAGCGACGCCCCATATGAGAAAGTGCGGCAGTTCTTGCAGATGTGGAAGGAAGCCGTGAGAGCAGAAGTCCGTTGGGACCGAGTTGAAGACTTGAAGACTGCGACCCAGGACCATCCCGTTCGAAGAATGTTGGTTGACGGGGACGTCAACCAATTAAGTGGGGGAGAATGTCACGGTCATGCTTGTCCAAGGCGTGTTGCCCATGGCCGCATGGCCGTCCCCATCCTTTTTCATTATGTTTTCATGTATGCTTTTGCTTTAGCATTGTTATTTCATTTCCATGTATTTTTGTGGGCATATGACTCCTCGCCAAAATGACGTGCAAGCGGGTCATAGCCAAAATTCCTAGAATGTACTATAGGGGGATGCGGACATTCATCAATTCTCCATACCAAGAGTTATATGCTAGATAAGTGTGGCTTTCTTTATTATTGCTTATCAGCTGTTTTCACAAATTCTCTCTGACCCCGTTTTCTAAAACCTTTTCTCAAGAACGGGGGTGGAGGTTGCGATATAGGCCCATTGTGCCGTCGGCGATCCGAATTTGAGTTGGCTGACTTGCTCGTGAGTGAGAGCAAGTGCCGCACGGTCGTGTCAAGACCCTTTAAGAGGTGCGACCGTGACACCCAGCACTCACGACAACGTTGTTGTCACGGAGTACACTCAACGTCGACAACAGAATAAGACCTGTGTGCACACGGTACCATAGAGCCTCGAACTCAATATCTCAGAAAATCACATGAAAACATTTGAACATGCCTGCTTATCTTTTCTTTCATAAAACTCAAGCTTACTCAGGTTGTTCATAAAACTGGAAATCTTTAAAACATACTTGCTAGTACATGCTTGCTTGAAATCATAACATTTCCATAAGTTTTGGCAACCATTGGACATATGCTCATGTATAAATTTTATAAAGAATTTTAGGGTCACAATGAACACTTGAAGCATTTCTAGGAAAATAAGAATACTCATAGACATGTGTTCAAAAATAAAACACAAGCTTTGAAACAATTCATTCTAGCAAAACTTGCATTTCTTAAAGCATATAGCATATTTCAAGCATTTGGTTAATTTTCGAAGTTCGTTTAATCACTCACAGTGTTAGAACTAGAATCTTAGCGCATACACTCGACCTATCTCCTCTTGGCCTGTCAAACAAACCAAATCAATCATTAAAACCTCGAGCTCATGCTTTTTAACCTTAAAATTACAAGAAAACACACTTTCAAATTTTCCAGCATTTCCAGATTTTCTGCCCTGTTTTCAGACAGCCATAACTTCTTCATTACTTATCCAAAAATAATGTAATTTATACCAAACTCTTCCTTTTTGAACCCTTTAAAACTATTATGAAGACATGAAAATGAGATTCCTAACGTATTGGTTCAAAAATACCTCAGTAGCTTAATCCCTAAAATGATCCTGCTGCTGTTCCAGATTTCAATTCCTGCTGCAACCCGAAAATTAACCTCATGATTACAACATCTTCAAATCATTTTCTTCTCACGGTTCCTTCACGAAAGTTGTAGGAAATTCAATAAGCTTTCGATCCATACCTTTTAGAGCTTCTAACTCCGAGTATACAGATCAGAATAACCAAAACATCAGAGACTTCTCGGATTTGACAGCAAATTTCTGTTTCTGCCTTCCCTTTAACAAAACAGTAACTTAACATAAGAATTTGCTCGAGCTTCCTTCATAAACTTTGTTTTAACATTAGTTAGAGTTCAAGAAAACTAAGCCTCAACTCTTACCTCTTCCTGTGGAGCTCGAGAAGATCAAAACATCAGGACTGGTCTGAGTTGATCTCCTTGCTGCAATATTAACTTCCTTGAGTTCTCCTCCTTTCTTCTGCAACTCCAGCACCAAAATCACGAAAAAATGGCTTCTTCTTCTTCCTTTCTCCTTCTCCCATGAAACTTCAGCTTGGTTTGTAAAGATAGAGAAGAAAATGGAGAGATAAGGCTTTTAACAAAAAAACAATCGGTGGAAGAGGTTTTGTTTTTTGTCTTTTTCCCTTTTCCCTTTTTGCTTTTTCTTTTTCTTTTTCCTTTTCTTTTTCTTTCCTTTATCCCTTTCTTCCATTTCTTTTCTTTTCTTTTCAAAACAAAACAAAACTTAACATATTTACATTTGTTTCATTTTCTTTTCTTCTTTTATCTTTTAAAGCAAACCAAACCAAAAATGGTTTAAACTTTTTCTTCCTTGTTTTCCTTTTGTCTTTCACTTCATTACTTTTCTTTTTAAAACATGGGAAACCAAGTTTTAAACATTCATTTCTTCTTACTTTTTTTTGTTTGATAATAAGGAAGTTCCAAAGAGATCGGGTTTACACCCACAATCCGTTCTAAGTTCTGAAGATAGTAGGGAAGAATCTAACGTTGTCCACGAAGTGTTCGTGTTGAAAACCATCCACCGGGTGAAGAGAATTTGATCTTCAAAGTTGAGTTTTCTATCCCTCTGTTTTTCCAATTTTGAGCATGTTTTTTATTTTACAAAATTGATCAACTTAGAGTGTTCAAGATCCAAAATTGCTTCCGCTTTCTTAATCTAGACTCTTTCAATTGGTATCAGAGCAATTTTGAGCACTCAATTTGATCAATTGTGTTCTGTGGTGGGTGTTTTTTGATATACATTTTTTATGGGCGTCTAAAGTATTCTTCTGGTTTTGGCATTTAAATTGAGCATCAATTTGTGCTTTGTTTTCAAATTTCTCAAGTGTGTTTGAGCATTAATGTGTATAGAATAAGCTGTAAAAATTTCGGGTCGTTTGGAGTTCGGGAAGGCCTTCAATTTGAAGAAAAAAACCTCGAACGTCTTGAAAACGAAGAACAGAGCAGCTGCTGGAATTTTATTATTTTTCTGCTACAGTGTTTTTGCCGTTCAGCACGCGTGATGTTGAAAAGGAAGAAGAATCTTTCACCTTTGACTTTGACTTGGGTTGGTTGACTTTGACCGGTTCAATTATTTTTAGACCGGTCCGGCTCGATTTTGGTCCGGATCGGGTATTTTTAGACCGGTTCTGACTATTTCGAGGCCGGTTTTTCCATTTTGGAGGTCCGTTTTATCATTTGGAGGACCGGTTCAGCCTTTTACAGCCTGGTTCAACCTTTTAAAGGTCCGGTTCACACATTTGCAAGCCGGTTCGACCCAAATTTGAAGTGTTCAAAGTGGTTCGATGTTAATCCTAGATTATTATTGTAATAATTTAGTAGTTTGCTTGCATTAGATGCCAAAACCAGTCCACTTTAGTGTGGTTAATTAATTATGCATTGTGAATGTATGTTTTAATTAAAATCCCTGATTATATGTGCATAAAGTATGCCATATAGTTTTTAAAATCCCACCATAGGAAACATGCTTCATACATTGAAAGTATGTTATAAGTGTCATAATATATTGTATGCATGTTTATGGGTTTCATAAGAATTAATATAAGTGTTATATTAATTTATGAAACAAATATTATATGTTTTAAATATAATTAATATAAGGGTTATATTAATTAAAAATTAAACATATAATTGCTATGCATTTATTCATGTGATGAATTTGTTATAAATGAATGTTTATTCTTGTGATGAATGTTGAAACAATTTATAACATAAAAATGCATGTAACTTAAGGTTAATTAATTAGTTTTAAAATGGTTTTAGAACTGGAAATTAATTAGACCTTAGGTTATCTAATTCTAATAAGATTATAATTAGGCAACCAATAATTTATAAACTTTGATTAAAGAGGGACTCTGACTAAAGAAGGTTCTGGCTAGGTTGGGGTACTTAAGTCGATTTGAAACGAAACACCCCTACACGGAACCGACTCAGGAGTGAATTTAATATAGAGGTTTATAAATTATCTTTCGTGAGTGGCGTTTATTAAAAGTTAATAAATTGAACTCATAAACCTAGGTTATTAAAAGGTTAATAAGCTTAGGTAATTCCAGTATAATTGTTATATTGGTAGACTTAGGTCATATTGTTTTAGCCGAAATCTGCCTAAGTAAAAGTATACCCAAACTGTTTAAAATACTTAGTGGGAGTTAAAAGGTATATATGATATATCAATTTCCTCTTACGCTCTCCGCAAAGTTCACACCGTGAGATTTATGCTTGGCCTCGTGATGTTAATAGGGCATCCCCATTCAGATGGTGTTTGCATAAATCAAGAGCAAGGTGAATGGAGAAAGTATTTATAGTAAGTGAGAGAAGGAAGTGTGTCAACACATCCTACGGTCTCCTCCATTAGGTTGGGCCGTGAGATTCCCATGTTGCGCTGCGGCTTGCCCAAAAGTAGCACCATCCATTCTGGAGGGATGTAACATGGGATTGAGAACAACTCAAACTCCGAGAAATGGATAGGGTCTCTTAGGTCCATTCCCGACTTTGTCCGTGTCGGGCCTTCGGTAGCATTGTTGGGGCCGACCTCCGAGAGGTCCGAAAATGGCGGGTCACACTTACAAGAATTGCTAAGTGTTAGTAATTCTTGACCAAAGTAGCGATAATTAGAATGTTATAGGAATAAGAGTTATTCCTAAGATAGCATTTAGTCAAGAATGTCTTGGTTCGGTGAAGGAGTGATTGATCGCCTCAGTAGCGGTTGCTCGACTCATCTTGAAGTATCGTTGCAAAAACAATAATGAGTTTATGGGTACATTATTACTTTTGCTAAATTCTTAAATTGGATAGGTTACAAACAATTCACTAATAGAATTCATTCTTTTTCAAAGATGTCGAACTCTTTTATCCAATTACTCGCATTCAATAAACTTATATAGTGGCGATAATTATGGAACCTGGAAATCAAACTTGAATACGATTCTTGTTCTTGATGATCTGAGGTTCGTCTTAACGGAGGAATGTCCACCCCCTCCCAGCTCGACTGCAAAACGAATTATTCGGGATGCTTATGACAGATGGATTAATGAGAAGGCCCGAGTCTATATCTTAGCCAGCATATCTGATGTGTTGTCTAAGAAACATGAGACCATGGTCACCACAAAGGAGATCATGGGATCATTACAGCGATGTTTGGACAACCGTCCTCATCGGTCCATTATGATGCTGTCAAATACGTTTACAACTCCCGTATGAAGGAGGGAACCTCTGTTAGGGAACATGTCCTTGACATGATGACCCACTTCAACGTGGCTGAAGTGAATGAGGCAGTCACAGATGAGAAAAGTCAGGTAACCTTTATTATGAAATCTCTTCTGAAGAGTTTCCTGTCATTCCGCACAAATGCGGTGATGAATAAAATAGAGTATAACCTGACTACTCTCCTCAACGAGCTACATACTTTTGAGTCCCTCATGAAATCAAAAGGAAAAGAGAAGGAGGCAAATGTTATCACTTCGAAGAAGTTCCTAAGAGGATCGTCCTCTAGGACCAAGTCTGGTCCTTCTAAGAATAAGGGTATTCAGAAGAAGAAGAAGAAGGACAAAGGGAAGGGACAGGCTCCTGAAGGGAATGAGAATCTCGTGCAGCGGAAGACGATTGAATCGTCGATGTATCAATTATGCAAACCGTCTTTGTTAAAAATGATCTAATACATAGATCTAGGCTAAACATGCTTCTAAGAAGAAGAAAAACAGTAAGAAATGAATTTACTTACTTGTTGAAGACTTTCTTCAAGATTTCTTCTACAAATCCACGAACTCTTCGTGCTCCTCGTACACAACGAACACCTCCAATAGTTATGAACCGAACACCACCAAAAAGCCTTCTCGATTGTTCTCTTTTGGAGAAAGGAGGCTTGTGGGAACCTTTTTGGTTTTGGAGAGGGAGGAGAATTTGAGAGAGAATAGAGAGAGTTTCTCTTCTCCTTTTTGTGTAAAACTAAAAAATGATAGAATCAAGTTAAGTCCTTCTTGTAAGAAGGGTTTATATAGTGGGATTAGTGGAGATGTCCACATTATTACCACTTTACCACAACCATAGGTTATGCAAATCTCATTTGCATAACCACATAATATAAGATATCTCATATCTCATATTGCAAATCTCATTTGCAATAATTGTGGATTTATTAAATTGAATCACATCCAATTTAATTTCTCTCAATCAAATTCTCCAATTAGCCCTAATTCAACAATTAGGCTAACCTATACTTTATTATGAATCTCATTCACATTAAACTATATATTATATCATTCATATCTCATATAAATGACATAAATGCCCTAAAGGTGAAATTGAACACTTCAATTTCATACCAAAACTTTATCTCTTCTTAAATCCAGATGGAGCCAACCGAGGGACCTAATGGACCTACAATGACGGGCTCCAATGATCCGAGATTAACCTGCCAAACTCTTTGACACGGTTAACCAACATTCATTAGCTACGGTAACACTCCACTATAGCCCGTAGCTGCACTCCCGTCAGTGCAGAATATTACGTGTCCACTGATATAACCAATACCCATGAGTCGACCCTTCACAGTTGTTCGTGAGACACCGTTGGGTCAAATTACCGCTTTACCCACAGTGTCTACCTCTTGTTCCTTAAGTCCCCACCGCTCCTTTAATGAACAACATATTGTGATGGTCCAACCATACACAACACCCTTCTCGGGCCAGTGAGAAGGTGGGCGCCAGTTGTCCAAGCCCCGGAGACAGCACTTAAGGGAACAACCCCTCTAGTTTCCCTAAAGGCGGGAACGAGTGAATTCCATCTCGCGTAGTTAAGTTCCTAGCTCCCTACTTGGTTCTGTCCCTGAGAAGATAGGCATATTGGGCGAGTAACTGTGACCACCCTCACCCGTACTAGTCAAAGAAACGGACCCTCGCAGATGCGAGTCCGTAACACGCTCGTGATTCGTGTCGAGTCACTAATGGTCATCTACGAAATTATTAGTCCTCATCACAGCGGTGTTACATCGTGAGGTCTAATAATTCACGGTCCGATCTTGTACAATCTCATTGCACAGGATGCCCCCACTCGCATGTCAACTACATGAACGAGTCGAGATCACCTCGTCCTCAGTATCTAATACAAAGCGGGTCGCATCCACGGTGTATCTAGGATTAGGTCTCCAATCATATCCATATCATCAGAGACCGCTTGGGGTCATTAACTCGAACGTGATCTTCCCTGTGTGTCCACTACACACCGCTTCAAGTTCTAGTTCTCTCATAAAATCAATGACCACCGAGCTTAGTTTATTGGAAAAGTTTATAAATATTACGAGACACAAAGTGATGAAATAAATAACTCTTATTAATTTCAATCAATATATTACAAACACGAGATTAGGACAAAAATCCCAACAGCTCCCACACGCAAGGCCAAAGCCACAGGAAAATGTTTCCACTGTGGTGCAGACGCGAACCGAAGAGGAACTCGCCCAAAGTACCTTTGCGAGAAAAAGAAAGGCGAGAAAGAAAAATAAGGTAAATATGATTTACTCATTATTGAAACATGTTTAGTGGAACATGATGATTCCGCTGGGATATTAGATTCAGGAGCCACTAACCGTGTTTGTTCTTCTTTCGAAACTAGTTCTGGCAAAAGAACTTCTGGTGGGGAGATATCTCTCAGGGTTGGAACAAGAGAGGTTGTCTCAAATAAAGCGAAAGGGCTGTGAAGTTGTTGTTTAGAGATAGATTTATTTTATTAGAAAACATACTTTTGGTTCCTGGAATCAAAAGAAATCTTGTATCTATTTCTTGTTTACTTGAACATATGTATAAAGTATCTTTTGATCATAATGAAGTGTTCATTTGCAAAATATGTTCTGCTAAACTTGAAAACAACTTATATGTGTTAAGACCAATCGAATTAAAAGCTATTTTGAACACTGAGATGTTTAAAACAACTGATACTCAAAATAAAAGGCAGAAACTTTCTCCTAGTACCTATCTTTGGCACTTGAGACTAGGCCACATTAATCTCAATAGGATTGGGAGATTGGTCAAGAGTGGTCTCCTAAGTCAGTTAGAGGACAACTCTTTACCACCATGTGAGTCCTGTCTTGAGGGAAAAATGACTAAAAGACCTTTTTCAGAAAAAGGTTATAGAGCCAAAGAACCCTTGGAACTCGTGCATTCGGATCTTTGTGGTCCTATGAATGTCAAGGCATGAAGAGGGTATGAATACTTCATCAGTTTTATTGATGATTATTCAAGGTATGGCTATCTTTACCTAATGCATCATAAGTCTGAAACCCTTGAAAAGTTCAAGGAATATAAAGCAGAAGTTGAGAACACATTAGGTACAACAATTAAAACACTTCGATCAGATCGAGGTGGAGAGTATATGGATTTGAGATTCCAAGACTATATGATAGAACATGGAATCGTATCCCAACTCTCGGCGCCAAAGTACACCTCTCAAAGAAAATGGTGTATCGAGAGAGGAGAAATAGGACCTCATTAGACATGGTTCGATCCATGATGAGCTATGCTCAGCTGCCTAATTCGTTTTGGGATATGCAGTAGAAGCTGCTGCATATATTTTGAACATGGTTCCCTCTAAGAGTGTTTCAGAAACACCCTATGAGTTATGGAAAGGGCGTAAAGGTAGTTTACGTCACTTCAAGATTTGGGGATGTCCGACACATGTGTTGGTGTCCAATCCAAAGAAATTAGAACATCGTTCAAAATTATGCCTATTCGTAGGGTACTCCAAAGAAACAAAAGGTGGTCTATTTTATGATCCTCAAGAGGATAAGGTGCTTGTGTCAACAAACACCACGTTCTTAGAGGAAGACCACATGAGAGATCATCAGCCTCGAAGCAGGATTATCTTGAGCGAATTTCCAGGGAAGCTACAGATAAATCAACAAAAGTTGTTGATCAAGCTGGTCCTTCTCAAGTGTTGAGAATGCCTCGACGTAGTGGGAGGGATGTGAGACAACCTGACCGTTACATGGGTTTGACTGAAATCCAAGTCGTCATACCTGATGATGGCGTTGAGGATCCATTGACCTATAAACAGATAATGAATGATATAGATAGAGACCAGGGGATTAAAGCCATGGACTTCGAAATGGAGTCAATGCACTTCAATTCAGTTTGGGAACTTGTAGATCAACTAGATGGTGAAAGACCTATCGGTTGCAAGTGGATCTACAAGAGGAAACGAGACCAAGCCGGTAAGGTGCAAACCTTTAAGGCTCGACTTGTGGCAAAGGGTTATACCCAAAGGGAAGGGGTAGACTATGAAGAAACCTTCTCCCCTGTTGCCATGCTTAAGTCCATTAGAATACTCTTGTCCATTGCCACGTTTTATGACTTTGAAATTTGACAAATGGATGTCAAGACAACATTTCTTAATGGCAATCTTGAAGAGAGTATCTATATGGATCAACCAGAGGAGTTTATAGTTCAGGGTCAAGAGCAAAAGGTTTGCAAGCTTAAACGATCCATCTATGGATTGAAACAAGCATCTAGATCTTGGAATATAAGATTTGATACTGCGATCAAATCTTATGGCTTTGAACAAAATATTGACGAGCCTTGTGTTTACAAGAAGATAGTCAATACCACTGTAGCTTTCTTAGTTCTATATGTAGACGATATCTTGCTCATTGGGAATGATACAGGATTCCTGACTGGCGTTAAGCAATGGCTAGCAACCCAATTCCAAATGAAAGATTTGGGAGAGGCTCAGTTTGTTCTTGGAATCCAAATTATTCGGAATCGCAAGAACAAAACGCTAGCGCTGTCTCAGGCATTTTATATTGACAAGATGTTGGTTAGATATAAGATGCAGAATTCCAAGAAGGGTTCATTACCTTTCAGGCATGAAATTCATTTTTCTAAGGAACAATGTCCTAAGACACCTCAAGAAGTTGAGGATATGAGACACATTCCCTATGCATCTGCTGTCGGTAGTCTGATGTATGCCATGTTGTGTACTCGACCCGACATATGCTATGCAAAGTGGGAATAGTCAAGAGGTATCGCACTAATCCGAGATATGATCACCGGATGCCGTTAAGAACATCCTCAAGTATCTTAGGAGAACGAGGGACTATATGCTTGTGTATGGCGCAAAGGATTTGAACCTTGCAGGATACACTGACTCTGATTTTCAGACTGATGTAGATTCGAGGAAATCCACATCAGGATCAATGTTCACTCTTAACGGAGGAGCTATAGTATGGAGGAGTATAAAGCAAGGTTGTACTGCTGACTCCACCATGGAGGCTGAGTACGTCGCAGCTTGTGAATCAACGAAGGAGGCAGTATGGCTTAGGAAGTTCTTGACTGATTTGGAAGTTGTTCCAAATATGAATTTGCCTATCACCCTTTATTATGATAATAGTGGTGTAGTGGCAAATTCTAAAGAACCTAGAAGCCATAAGCGCGGAAAGCACATAGAGCGCAAATACCATCTCACCAGGGAGATTGTGCAACGAGGAGATGTGATCGTTGCACAGATCGCTTCGGAGCACAATATTGCTGATCCGTTTACAAAGCTCCTCACGACTAAAGTGTTTGAGGGACACCTAGAGAGTCTAGGACTACGGGTTGTACAGTAGGGCAGTTTTTCTTTGCTCAACATATTTTACCCCACAGATGTTTTAGTCCAAGTGGGAGTTTATTGGGTTTTATGTCCTAAAACTCGTGGTTTTGTAAAGTTAATGTATATTCTATTTCGCAATAAAATTGTTATTGAAATTTATTCAGTAAAGGTGTTATTGAATAAAGTGAATTGTGTAACCTTAATCGAATAATGAACCCTTGGCTATAGGATGAATACTTGAACTTTTTGTGTGACATAAAGGTGGATAAAGTTCAAGTTATAGCCAGATCAGTCTATAGTATAAGGATAGGACTGGGTACCTTATCCTGGAGACACTATGGACGCGACCCACTTTGTAGAGTACAAACGATGTGATCCTAAATCGTTCATGTGGAGACGTGCGAGTGGGGGCGTCCAATGCAATGAGTTTGCATAAGACTGGACTGCGAAATAGTCACTTAGACTTTATAACTCCGTTTACCGTCTTAACTGATTATATTCATACGATGACCTAGGTAACTCGATCTTAATCCTTAGCATTTTATGAACTCCTGTTTATTCGGATTATCCTTAGATTTGCATGGGTGAGAGTGGTCCGAGACTGCCGACTCAATAAGTGTTAATTATATGTGATATATTTAACGAATCATAGCTTAATTATGAATTAAACTATGATTAATAAGAGGTGGATATATTTAAATATGATTTAAATATTGGATCGGTTTATAGCATGAATAAGGATTCATGTACGGAAAATCGATCGGGATCGGGCAATTTATTTAATTTAATATTTGATATTAAATTAAATTAAAAATTAATTAATTAAATTATTTAATTAATTATATTAATTTTAATTAAAAATCAATTTAATATTGATTTTGAATTAAAATTAAATGAAAAATAAATAGATTTTCATGATTTTCATGAAAATCAACTTGACAAGTTGCCTAATCCTCATCATCTTCAAAATTCACCAAAATTGGTCACCTCCATCTCAAAGCATCCTCATCACCCTTGAGTTGTCACTCCATTAAAGCTTATTGAAACTTTATATAATGGTGATTTGAGGGATGTTGAGAGAATTTTACAGAAAATTCAATATTCCCGAATTAGTGACCTTTGAGGTCTTTTCTTCCAAATTCTCTCAACCTAGGATCCCACAATCTGTTCTAAGGCCTGAGGATAGTAGGGAAGACTCTAACGGTTGTCCACGAAGTGTTCGTGTTGAAAACCATCCACCGGGTGGAGAGAATTTGATCTTCAAATTTGAGTTTTCTATCCCTCTATTTTTCTAGTTTTGAGCATGTTTTTTATTTTACAAAATTGATCAACTTAGAGTGTTCAAGATCCAAAATTGCTTCCGCTTTCTTAAGCTCGATCTCTACCTGAAAAATGGAAAAATACTGAAAGAATGAGCTATGAAGCTCAGTGAGTGACTGAGTTTAAAAAAAACTATTAACTCGTAAAACATATCACCTGAAGAGTTATGAGCATATGCATCTATAAACAAGCGTTAAAAGTAAATGTGGAATCATGATAGCTTTTCAGAAACACAACAAGCATGACATTAAAATTCTGCAAGGCATATCGATAAAATTAACCTATATATAACATATATAAACCTACGTAGTGTAGGGTACACCCAGTACAACCAACGTTTACTCTACGATGTAGTGGGGCCCGCCCAACACTCCCATCGTCTTTGTCGTAGTGGGGCTCGCCTAACACTCACGACAACACTGTTGTCAGGAGTACACTCAACGTCGACAACAGAATATGACCTGTGTGGACACGTTACTATACAACCTCGGGCTCAATATCTTAGACATTTACTAATCGAGTCTCAGGAAAAATACATAAAAATATTTGAACATGCCTGCTTAACTTTTCTTTCATAAAACTCAAGCTTACTCAGCTCGTTCATAAAAACTGGAAATCTTTAAATCATTCTTGCTAGTACATGCTTGCTTGAAATCATAACATTTTCACTAATTTTCAGTAACCAACAAACATATGCTCTCATATAAATTTCATCGGGACATCTAGGCTCACAACGAACACTTGAAATCATTTTTAGGAAAACGTGTATGCTCATAAGTATGTGTTTCAAGAATACATTAAGCATCTAAGTAATTTCATTCTAGGAAAACCTTGTACTTCTATAAACATAATTCAAGCATAAAGATCGTTTTGGAGGTTTGTTTGTCACTCACCGGGTTAGAACTAGAACCTTGGCCCGTACACTCGACCTATTTCCTCTTGGCCTGTCAAACAAACCAAATCTATGTATTAGAACCTCGAGCTCATGAATTTCAACCTTAAAATTACAAAAACCACTCTATCATTTTTCCAGCATTTTGCAGATTTCATGCCCCTTACTTCATACTCTCATAACTTCTTCATTACTTAGCAAAAAAGGATGTACTTTATACCAAACTCTTCCTTTTTTTAACCCTCTAAAACTCATCAGAAGGAATGTAATTGAAATTCCTTACGGATTTATTCGAAAATACCTCAAACGCCTCTTCCCTAAAAACGAACTCCTACTATTTCTAGTTTCGTTCCCCTGCTGCACACAGAAATTGACCTGAAATTTAAAACATCTTCCAATCGATTCCTACTCACGAGTTCTTCATGAAAGTTGTAGGAAATTCAATAAGCTTTCCAACCATACCTATTAGAGATTATGATTCGAGTCCTACTAATCAGAACAACCCAAAAACCAGAGGCTTCTCGGATTTGACAACAAATTCTCTCCTCTGTCTTCCTCTTCACAAATCAGTAACTTAAGATCAGAATTTGCTCGATCTTCCTTCACGAATTTTGTTCAAATATTAATTAACTTTCAAGCAAAACAAACCTCACCTCTTACCTCTTCTTGTGGAGCTGATTCAAATAACAGAACTGGGCAGAATGATTACCTTGCGGCTATACTAACTTGCCTTGGTTTTTCTTCCTTTCTTCTGCAACTTCAACTGCAAAAAAATCACTTTCTTCCTCTTCCTTCATCCTTCTCCCACGAGCCCTCATCTTTCTTTTGTTAACAAAAAACAAACCAAAATATATCAAACTTTTCCTTTCTTGTTTTCTTTTGTTTTCTTTTTTTTTGTAAAGAAGTTCCAAAGAGAGATCTCGGGATTACAGTACAACATGTTTATTATTGCTTAATCCATGCTTAATTTGATTAATTTTTTATTCTCTGTTAATTTCCAATGTACTGATTTTTGGAGTAAACTAAGAGCAAACAAGCAAATCGATGTTAAACTACATTTCTGCTGCTCACGGGGATTCGATTCCCTTCAAAGACTTGATCGCACTATCAAATCTTATGTTCCAAGATCTGGATGCTTGCTTCAACCCATAAATGGATCAATTGAGCTTACAAATTTTTTGCTCTTAATCTTGGGTAATGAACCCTTCGGGCTGAGACATATAGATACACTAGTAAAGATTACCATTCAAAAAGACAGTCTTGACGTCCATTTGCCAGATCTCATAGGCATAAAATGGGGCTATGGACAAGAGTATCCTTATTGACTTTAACATAGCAACAGGGGAAAAAGTTTCCTCATAGTCAACTCTTTCCCTTTGGGTAAAATCTTTTGCTACGAGTCTAGCCTTAAAGGTTTGTACCTTTCCGATTGCATCTTTCTTTCTCTTATAGATCCATTTGCACCCTATGGTTCTTACCCCTTCAAGTTGGTCTACAAGTTCCCAAACTGAATTGAAGTACATTGACTCCATTTCAAGGTCCATGACTTTGATCCAATGGTCATTATCTACGTCATTCATTGTCTTTCTATAAGACAATGAATCCTCTACGTCGTCATCCAGTATGACAACCATAGTTTCAGTTAAACCCAAGTAGTGGTCAGGTTGGGAAACAACTCTCCCACTGCGTCAAGGCATTCTCAACAATTTAGAAGGACGAGATTGACTCGATGTGCCGACGTGTTCATCAACCCTTGATGAAGGTCCAGTCTGGTCAACAACTCTTGTTGACTCATGTGTAACTTCATTCAATACTAATTTACTACGTGGTTTGTGGTTTCTCATGTGATCTTCCTCCAAGAAAGTGACGTTTGTCGATACAAACACCTTATTTTCTTGTGGGTCGTAGAAAAGACCACCTCTCGTTTCCTTGGAATAACCTACAAATAAGCATAATCCTGAACGAGGTTCCAGTGTAAACCCGAGATCTCTCTTTGGAGGTTCTTTACAAAAATAAAAAAGAAAATAAAAGCAATTTAAATTTTAAAAATAAAAAGAAAATAAAGAAAAGAAATATGAAAATGTTGGATTATTTTTTTTAAAAAAAAAAAAAAAAGAAAAATGAAAGGAAAAGAAAAAGCAATGTGTTGGAGTGGGAAAGGGAAAAAAAAAAAAAAGAAAAGTTAAATCACTCCACCACCGCCTAGATTTGGTTCTTAAACCATTTTTAACCCATTTCCTTCTCATTTTCACAAAAACAATCAGAGCTTCGTGGTAGAGAATTGAAGGAAGAAGAAGGGAGAAAATTTTCTGGTTTTGAGGTTGAAGAAGAAAGGAGAAAGAACATTCAAGCTTCCATGACAAATCTATGATCAATTCTGCCCAGTTCTGATATTTTGATCATTTTGAGCTCTACAAGAAGAGGTAAGAGGTTAGGTTTGATTTTCTTGGAAGTTAACTCATTTTTTAACAAATTTGGTGAAGGAAACTCGAGCAAATTATGACCTTAAATTACTGATTTATGAAGAGGAAGACAGATGAGAGAATTTGCTGTCAAATCTGAGAAACCTCTGGTTTTTCGGTCGTGTTGATCTGTAGAATTCTATTTAGACGATTTAATAAGTATGGTTCGAAAGCTTATTTAATTTTCTACAACTTTTATGAAGAACTCGTGAGTGGAAAATGACTGGAAGTTACTTTAAATTTCAGGTCAAGTTCAGGGTGCAACAGGAAAATGAATATGGAAATTGCAGAAGTTATTTTTAAGGAAGTAACTTTCGAGGTAGTTACATACAAATCCCTTTGTAATTTCAATTTCATTTCTTCTTATGAGTTTTAGAGGGTTCCAAAAGGAAGAGTTTGGTATAAAGTACATTCTTTGGGTAAGTAATGAAGAAGTTATGAGTGTGAGAAGTCAGGGTATGAAATCTGTAGAATGCAGGAAAATAGGTAGAATGGTTTTGCAATCCTAAGCTTGTAATTCATGAGTTCGAAGTTCTAATGCTTGGTTTTGGTTTATTTGACATACCAAGAGGAAATAAGTCGAGTATACGGGCCAAGCTTCTAGTTCTAACGGTGTGAATGAAAAAACGAACTTCGAAAACAATTTATATGCTTGAATTATGCTTAAGGAAATACAAGATTTTGCTAGAATGAAATGGTTTAAATGTTTTATGTTTTCTTTTGAACACATACTTATGAGCATACATGTTTTCCTAGAAATGATTTCAAGTGCTCGCTGTGAGCCTAGATTTCCCAATGAAATTTATATGTGAGCATTGATGGAGATCGGATCTACTTGAGCAGCGGAAACGTAATTGAAATCGTAATTGCTAGTTTGTTTTTGGTTAAACACAAATACCAGTACATTGGGGAAAAACACAAAATAGGCATATAATTCTAATCTAATTAGGCATGGATTCTAGACATGCAAACATGTTGTGAAGAAATGGCTAAACTAAAAGGAAATAGACAAATACCTTTGTAGTTTTCATACCTGCAACTCTTTGCTCAAAATTGACAGCAATACAGCAACCAAGGTTCCTCTGTTCTAACAGAACACTACCACTAGTGAGAACTTCCTATTCTCTGGATTCTACTTAGATCTAACCTCGGTGGAAAGGTCTCCAACAGTTGGAAAGTAGAAGAAGGGAATTGAGAGAGAATTTTGAGAGAGAGAACAATTTTCCAAAAATCACAACAATGATCGATTCATTCATTCCTTTTCTCACCAGGAGAAGAGGAGTTCTCTGGGTAACTCCCCCACTCCCTATCGAAAGGGAATTGGGGAGTGGTGGAAACGTGTCATCTTGACACGTTCCCAATTAATTAATAAAAAATAATTAATTAATTAAATGATTAAATCACATTTAATCATTTTACCCTTTATCCTATAGTTTAATGTACATCTCATGCACATTAAATTTTAACCTATAGTTTTCAAATATGAATCATATTCACATTTAAATTAATATTTGAACTCTTTCAAATATTTAATTCTCTCACATAATTTAATATGAATCATATTCACATTAAATTTATAATATATAGTTCCAAAACTATATATTATATCGTATCTATATACATTAAATTTATTCCCTAATGAATTTGAACATTTTAAATTCAAACGATCTAAGAACCCTTTACGAGCTAGAAGGTGGTCCTAATGGACCTACAGATCAGAAGCTCTAACGATACGAGATTACTCGGTTAATCTCATTAACCTCATAATCAACATTCGTTAACTGCGGGAACACTCCACTAAAGTCCTGCAGCTGCACTCTTCTCACTGCATATATATTTCTGTGTCTATATATTGACCAATAACAACAACTCAATCCTTCACAAATGTTTGTAACACCAGCTGGGTCAAATTACCGTTTTACCCCTAGGTTACATCGTGTACCTTAAGTACCAGTGCTCTCTAATGAACAATTTGTTTGTGGTCCTACCAACAAACAGAAGTCTCTCTCGGGCCAATGAGAGGGTCGGGCCCTTTGTTCAAGTTCCGGAGACACCACTTAAGGGAACATTCATCTACTTACTCTAGTAGGCGGGAAGGAGTGAATTCCATCTTGCTAGGCTAAGTCCCTAGCTGCTCACTCGGTCCTTATCCCCAAGAAGGTAGGCATATTGAGTCGGAATCGGCCACTCTCGAGCAGGGGAGTTTGTAACCTGCTCAGGATTGAGATCAAGTTGCCTAGGTCATCCTAGTGAAATAGAAACCTAACTAGTCAACGGAGTTACACCTAGTGGTTACTATTTTGCGGTCTGGTCTCATGTAATCTCATTACATAGGATATCCCCACTCACATGTCATCTACACGAACAAGTTAGGATCACAGTGTTTGTATCATATACAAAGTGGGCCACATCCATAGTGTTACCAGGGTAAGGTACCCAAACCTTATCCCCTTACTATAAACCCTTTAGGATGTATCTCGAACCGAGATCCTTTTTATGTACACTACATTCAGCTCAAGACACATTTTACAGCCTTGGATGTTTAGTTTATTGGATTTATGGTTAAAACAGGGGCAATATCGTAAATAACGAACAATAACTTTTTATTGAAATAATAACACTTTATTACAATAATTAGAACATAATTACAAACTACGAGTTTTAGGGCATAACCCCAACAAACATATGTTTATTGATTACCGAAATTTAGTGGAAATGTTATGATTTCAAGCAAGCATGTACTAGCAAGTATTATATAAAAATTTCTAATTTTCATGAACAAGCTGAGTAACCTTGAGTTTTACGAAAGAAAGGATAAGAAAACATGTTTAAGTATTTTCATGTATTTTTCTGAGACTCGAATGAGTAGATGACTGAGATATTCAGCCTGAGGCTATATAGTACTGTGTGCACACATGTCATTTTCTCTTGTCGACGTTGAGTGTACTCCGTGACAACAATGTTGTCGTGAGTGTTGGGCGGGCTCCACTACGACAAAGACGATAGAAGTGTTGGATGGGCCCAACTATATCATAGAGTAAACGTTGGTTGTACTGGGCGTGCCCTACACAACGTAGATTGTCATATGTTTTATAAGGGTTAATATTATTGATATGCCTTACGAGATTTTAATGACATACTTGCTGGTTTTCTGAAAAACCTATTATGGTTACACGTTTATATTTAACGTTTGATTACAGATGCATATGCTCATAGATTGTTAGGTGATATGATTTACAAGTTAATAGATTTTAAACTCAGTCACTCACCGAGCTTCATAGCTCATTCTTTTAGTGTTTTCCAACTTTTCAGGTAGAGATCGAGCTCCCAGTGCCTGATATCCTGCCATAGTATGTTGAAAGCTCCACAAGCTTAATATTTTGTACGTGGGTGGGGTTGTATAGCAAGTCCATATGTATTGTAGTTATGTTTGTGTGTTTTTTAGAGGTTGTGGTTGTGTAAACCATTGTTGAAAATATTTTTGGTGTATTGCTCCTTACGTATGTATAGGAATTGTCAATGTTCCGCCGTGTTATGTCTAAAGTATTTCATATACAAGTATAGTATGCTTTTCAGGTAAAATAGGGTCAACAGGTATCGTTAGAGAGGTGAACAATGTCTGTTGGCTTCACGCCGTCTGCAGGGCTAAGTTAGCAAGTAGTTCGGGAGGAGGTGTGACATCAGTTCCTTTGGATTTGTCACTAGCACGTGTGCCAGACAACCCCAAATCCTGAAGTGTTGTAAACTAGGTTTACGCCCCTTCCACAACTCAAAAGGTGTTTCTGAAACACTCTTAGTGTTTAAGATTTGAACCGCAGTCTCTACTGCGTAACCTTAAAACGAGTCAGACAACTGAGCATAGCTCATCATAGATCAAACCATGTTTAACAAGATTCTATTTCTCCTTTCAAATACACCATTTTGTTGTGGTGTATTTGGTGCTGAGAGTTGTGACTGGATTTCAGGTTCTATTTCTCCTTTCAGATACATCATTTTTTTGTGGTGTATTTGGTGCTGAGAGTTGTGACTCGATCGGATCGAAGTGTCTTAATGGTTTTCCATAATGCATTTTCCATTTCATCCTTGAACTGTTTGAACTTTTCAAGAGCCTCGGACTTATGAGGCATTAGATATAGATAACCATACCTCAAATAATCATCTTGTTGGGATTTGTGCCCTAAACTTATGTAATTTTGATCAAATAAATAAAAAGTTATTTGTTTTGATAAAATTATATTCTTGCTTTATAAATCCAATAAACTAAGCTCCAAGGTTATAATGTATCTTGAACATCAGTGTAGTAGACACTATTTGGATTATGTTCAAGAGTATAACCTAAATGGTCTATGGTATAAGAATAAGGTTGGAAATCTTATTCTGGTAACACCATGGATACGACCCACTTTGTAATTAGTACAAATGAGGTAATCCAACTCATTCATGTGGTTGACATGCAAGTGGGGGCATCCTGTATGAAGAGTTCATACAAGACTGGACTGCAAATTATTAAGTCTAATCAGTATAACACCCTTAAGAGGATAAAACTGATAATTTATAGATGGTTATTAGTGACTTGACCTAAATCTTGAGCAAGTTAAGAACTCCTGCTTATAGGGGCTTGTCCTTATACTAGTATGGGTGAGAGTGGCCTATAGCCGACTCAATAAGCCTACCTTCTCAGGGACAGAACCTCGTAGGTAGCTGGGGACTTAACTGTGCAAGATGGAATTCACTCATTTGTACACTAAGGAATTAGATAGGTAGTTCCCTTAAAAACTGACTCCAGGTCTTGAACAACGGAGCCCCACCCTCTATGAGGGTATGAGTCTATGGTAGGACATTATACTTGTTGTTTATTAGAGGATCAGTAGTGCTTAAGGAACAAAGAGGTAATCACATGGGTAAAACGGTAATTTGACCCAGCCATGATTATGAACAATCTGTGAAGGGTCGACTCATGGGTAATGATTATATCAGTGGACATAATATAATCTACAGTGAGGAGAGTGCAACTACAAGTCTATAGTGGAGTGACTTGTAGTTAATGAATATTGATTAACTGGATCAAAGAGTTTGATCAGTTAATCTCACATCATTGGAGCTCATGAACTGTAGGTTCATTAGTTCCCTCCGTTGGCTCAACATGGTTATATTGAGGGTATAAAGTTAGGAATGAAATTGAAGTGTTCAATTTCATATATGAGGTGTTATATCTGTTATATGTGATATAATTGATATGATATATAGTTTTAATGTGAAGTAGATTCACATATTAACTATATAATAATGAAAGAATGAAAGAGGGATAGGATGGTAATTTCTACCTTATTTCCCTATATATAGTTGCATGAGATGCAACTTTGATCTAATCTTTGGAAAACCTAGATTGTCATCTTGTTGTGTTGTTGGAAAGGTTCCACAAACACATTCTCTCACTACCTCCACATCTCACCCTAAAAGGAACCCATCTTCCTCCTTCACCTAGAGAACAATGGAGAAGATCCGGTGGTAGTGTCCGTGATCGCTCGGGTTCGTGTTGCTGAGATCGTGATCGTGGAAAAAGGAGCACTTGAATAAAAGTTCTTCAAAGGTATAATTCGTGTTGTCCAATATGTTATTACATGCTTAATCTTAGATAGATTTGTTCTTGATTAATATCCATGTAACGAAATTAAGAACGCGCGATTCACAATCGCTTCCGCTGCGGGGTTCGATTCCCTTCACATCTATGAAGGAGATAAAATATTCGTACCCTCCTCGAGTTTTAACATTCACAAGACCACAAAGATAGTCATAATATGCGGCAATGGCTAGAAGGATTCTGATAGACTTTACCATGGCAACAGGTGAAAAGGTTTTCTCATAGTCAACCCCTTTAACCTGGGTAAAACCCTTTGCCACTAGTCTAGCTTTAAATGTCTACACCTTCCCATCTACGCCACGTTTACGCTTGTAGATCCACTTGCAACCAATAGGTTTAACCCCATCCGGTTGGTCCACAATGTCACACCCCCTCCCGAACTACCTGCAAACTTAGCCCGACAGACGGCGTGAAGCCAACAGACATCATTTACTTCTAAACAATACCTGTTGACACTGTTTTATCTGATAAACATACTATACCTATATATGGAACATTTTAATCATAAACACTGCAGAATATTGACAATTACGAAACCTACGTAAGGAGTAACCCTTAAGACTCTCTTGAAAACTGAAACAGGTGTGAGCATGTAAACCCGAGATCTTTCTTTGGAATTCAAAAGGAAAAAAAAATAAAAACAAAAGAAAACAAGAAAGGAAGGATAGTATATTATAGTTGGTTTGTTTTAGAAAGAAAAGAAAAGAAAAGAAAAGAAAGGAAAAGGAAAAAAGAATGAAAAGGGAAAAGGAAAGTGAATGGTGGACCCCACCTTAGTTTTCCTTTTAAAATAACTCATTCCATCGATTTCCTTCTCATTTTCAACAAAGAGCAGCAAGGGTTTCGTGGGAGAAGGAGAAAGGAAGAAGAAGAAGAAGCTTTTCGTGAGTTAGAGTTGCAGAAGAAGGAAGGAGAGCTCAAAGCTTGGTTGTTTAGCAGCAAGGAGATCAACTCAACCCTGTTCTGGTTTTCTGTTCATCTCGAGCTCCACAGGAAGAGGTAAGAGTTAAGGCTTGGTTTTCTTGAAAGTTAATTCATTTTTGAACAAAGTTTGTGAAGGATTCTTGAGCCAATTCTGACCTTAAGTTGCTGTTTTGTGAAGAGGAAGAGAGAAAGCAGATTCATTGCTCAAATCCGAGAAGTCTCTGATGTTTTGGTTGTACTGATCTGTACAGTTGGAATCAGAAGCTCTAATTGGTATGGTTCGAAAGTTTATTGAATTTCCTACACGTTTTGTGAAGAAATCGTGAGTAGAAAATGTCTAGAAGATGTTTTAAATCTCAGGTTAAGTTTGTTGTGCAACAGGAAAAACGAAACTGGAACAGTAGGAAGTTGTTTTGAGGAAAGTAGTTTTCGAGGTAAATTCGAACAATTCCGTTTGGAATCTCATTTTCATGTCTTCATAAGAGTTTTAGAGGGTTAAAAAAGGAAGAGTTTGGTATAAATTACATTCTTTTGGATAAGTAATGAAGAAGTTATGGTCATCAAATCAAAGCAGGCGGAAAAAGTTGTGAAATCTTTGGAAAATTGGTTGGAGTGTTTTCTTGTAGTTTTAAGGTTAAAACCATGAGCTCGAGGTTCTAATACATGAATTTGGTTTGTTTGACAGGCCAAGAGGAGATAGAGTCGAGTGTACGGGCCAAGGTTCTAGTTTAACACTCATGGAGTGACAAAACGAACTTCAAAAAATGTTCTATATGCTTGAATTATGTTTTAAGAAAATACAAGTTTTGCTTGAGTGAAAGAGTTTAGATGTTTATTGTTTTCCTTGAACACTTGTTTATGAGCATTCATGATTTCTTAGAAATGTTTTAAAGTGTTCATGATGAGCCTAAATGTCTTAATGAAATTTATACACGAACATATGTTTATTGAATTTCCGAAGTCTATGGAAATGTTATGATTTCGAGCAAGTATGTTTTTAAAGATTTCCAGTTTTATGAACAAGCTAAGTAAGCTTGAGTTTTATGAAAGAAAAGATAAGCAGGCATGTTTAAATGTTTTCATGTGATCTTCTGAAATATTGAGCCCGAGGCTTTATGGTACCGTGTGCACATAGGTCATTTCTGTTGTCGACGTTGAGTGAACTCCGTGACAACAGCGCTGTCGTGAGTGCTGGGTGTCACTGTCATGCTCGTCAAGGGCGTGTTGCCCATGGCTGCATGCCCGTCCAACCCCTTTTACAATGCTTTCATGTACTTACTTTCCCTAGTGTAGGTTGTTTACTTTTCCTTGTATTTTCAGCAGTGTATGACTCCTTGCCACTTTGCATGTTTATGCCTGTAATAGCTAAAATTTCATATAATATACTATAGGGGGATGCGACTAGTTGTCAAATCTTCCTACCCGGAGTTATATGCTATCGTGAGCGTGGTTGTCCCTTGATTGCTTGCTAGCCTATAACAATCTTTTCTCAAAATGCTTTTCCAAACGCTTTCTAAACTTTCTCGACCCGTTTTGCTGAAACCGTTTTCTCTTGAAACGGGGTGGAGGTTGCGAGATCGACCATTGTGCCACGGCGATCCCTTTCTCTGAGTTGGCTTACTTGTTCGAAAGTGCGGGAACAAGTGCCGCACGATCACTCAAGACCCTTCAAAAAGTGTGATCGTGATGGGTTGGTATCAGAGCCTAGTTGGCTCCTCATACTCGACCCGACGATCATGACTGCCTCTAAACAATTGAACAAATCGGACAAAGAACGATTGACTGAGATCGAAGAGCAACTGCTCTATCTAGTCGAAGTCCCTGACAGTATTCGGTTTTTGGAGTCTCGTCTGGAAGAGATTGCATCCAAAGCCGACAGGATCGATGCGGTCGCTGGCCGCCTTGATGGGATGCCCATCAAAGAACTAATGATAAGAGTTGAGACCCTGGAGGAGAAAGTTACTCAACGTGGTAGCTTCGAACGAGGTGATAGCTCATCGGGCTCTGTTGCCCAAATGGAGGAACGCGTCGATGGCATAGACAGTTCCCAAAAAGTACTAGGTCAGATGATGGCTGACCTCTCTGAAGACGTAAAAGCAGCCCTAGAAGTTTGTAGGGCCGAGATGACTGAAATAACTGACAAACTGAACGTTACCATGAGAGCGGTTGGAAACCAAGCCCCAATCAAAGGTGATTCAATCCAAGAAATACAAGGTCCACTGAACCAAAACCCTTCAGTGGGGTTCGTGGCGCCAAAGCCATAGAGAACTTCCTCTTCGACCTCGAGCGATTTTTGAGGCAAGCCGAGACGGTGACGAGAGGGGCAAAGATTATGATTGCCACAATGCATCTATCTCAAGATTCCAAGTTATGGTGGAGGTCCAGATCACGTGGACATCCGGGATGATGGTCGCTTTCGATAGACACGTGGGAGAAATCAAGCAAGAACTACGTTCTCGGTTCTTCCCGAGAATGTCGAAATCACAGCACGAAGGAAGTCATGGAACTAAAACACACAGGCAGCATCCGAGACTACGTCAAACAATTCGCTGGGCTGATGTTGGACATCCGTGACATGTCCGAGAAAGACAAAGTTTTCTGTTTTGTCGAGGGGCTCAAGCCTTGGGCAAAGACGAAGTTATATGAACAAAGAGTGCAAGACCTGGTGTCTGCTTATGCCGCCACTTGAGCGATTGTTTGACCTAAGTCATGAACCGAACCAAGACACGAGACGTAATCAATCGTCCTCCGGTGGAGGACAAAGGAACACCCAACAAGGTCCCCCTAGAAGCGGGGGAGGAGACAGGCAAGGGGGGGAGATCGCAGACCCTCCCAGCCGCGAAATGACAGTAATTGGCGAGGGCCTAACCAGAACTATACACCGAGGGCCCCCTATCAAGGTCCCTTCTCTTGTCTCATTTGCAAGGGAAACCACCGAGTAAGGGATTGCCCTCAGCGAGCAGCCCTTCAAGCCTTCACAGCTACCCTTGCTCCAAATCAAGAATCTGAGACACCGGAACACGAAGGCGAGACAGGCCATAACAAGGGCGAAGACAACCCCCGCATGGGGGCACTGAAATTCCTATCCGCCCTCCAAAGGAAAACAGATCAGGCCAAGGAACCGGTAGAGCGGGGCTTGATGTATGTGGAGGCGTGGGTCAACCACAGGGCGGCCAAGAACACTATGGTCGACTCTGGGGCTACCCACAACTTCATGACAGAGACCGAAGCCCGACGACTGAATTTGCTATGGCATCGAGACTCAGGAAAAATGAAAGCCGTCAACTCGGCAGCTCTACCCATTTTGGGGATTGCGAAGAGAGCGGCAATAAAATTGGGTGATTGGAAAGGGCAAGCTGTCACACCCCGTCCCAGCTTACTTGCCCTACCTAGGAAGAGATGCAAAGACAAAGATAACAAAACCTCTTGTTGGCTTTTGCTTGACTATCCCAAGACTTAACTTAAAATACACGTAACACATCATGTTTGAATAAGTAAAGTTAAGCACTGATATACACTATAATATGAAACACATTCACTTCCTTTACTATGTTCTTTAGGTAGTCATAAAGTTTCCATGTTTATTACAACCCATCTAATATGTTCTCACTACAAACCATATACAAATGGAAGTGTATATACAAGGAGCTAAATGGCGTGGTGGCAAATAGGTCTTGTGAAGGCTAAGCACTGGAAACTCGTCTGCTACCTGGGAAGAGTAGACATAGAGAAAACGTGAGCTAGGAAGCTCAGTGAGTGTCTATTATAAGCTCAAAGGTGAAGCATAATAATGGCAGATTATAAGTAGAAAATAGCTTAACATAAACAAACCATGCTTCCAATTTACACAAGTCACCACTTAGGCATAACACATAACTCATAATATAGTATTATATTGAGTGTAGATAGATCAATAATGTAGAAGCTCATAACAATAAAACACATAGCATGATACCACTTTTGAACCATAGAGGTGGTAGAGTTACATTTGTACCAACAAGGTTTATACCTCTCTCACGTGCACGTGGAATACCTTTTGCCCTTTGGCTTTCCCTGTAAGCCCTAAACCCTATTCTCTTTTATCATTGAGCACTCGTTCATGATGTTTTGAAATATGCAAAATCGTATAGGTTGCACTAAACGATGTCGTGATCGAATTTGGGAATCTATTGAATTTGGAGCTACAATGTGTCTAAACTTCATAAAGGGATAGGTAAACATTGAAATAAGCATATTAAAAGTTTCATTGAAGTAAGTTCAAATCATTAGCAATTTGGAGAAGTTTTAGGTGCATCATGTATTGAATGGAAGATCATATGTCTCACAGACTTGGGATAAGTTGGCTAAATGCTTAGGGTTTCTTTACACACTTATTTTGGTGTTTTAAAAAAAAGAAAAGAAATGAAGTGAAGGATAAAAGGAAAACAAGGAAGGAAAAGCTCAAGCCATTTTGGTTTGGTTTGCTTTAAAAATAATGAAGAAAATGAAATGAAATGAATGGATATAATATTGTGTTTTGTTTTGTTTAGGAAATAAAAGGAAAGAAAAGAAAAGAAAGAAAGAGATAAAGGAAAGGAAAAGAAAAGGAAAAAGAAAGAAAAAAGCAAAGGGAAAAAGACAAACCTTGCCTCCTTGGTTTATTAAATGACTTTATCTTCTCCATTTTCTTCTTCATTTATCAAAACCAAGTTGAAATTTCGTGGGAGAAAGAGAAGAAAGGAAGAAGAAGGAAGCCATTTTTCATAAACTTGGAGCTGTAGTTGCAGAAGAAAGGAGAAGAACTCAAGGGGATTCTTTATTGCAGCAAGGAGATCAACTCAGACCAGTTCTGATGTTTTGGTCTTTTCGAGCTCAAAAGAAAGAGGTAAGAGTTGAGTTTTTGATACATGAAAGTTAACTCAATTTGGAACAAAGTTTGTGAAGGAAGCTCGAACTAATACTGAAGTTAACTTACTGTTTTGTGAAGAGGAAGACAGAAGACAGAATTTGCTGTCAAATCTGGGAAGTCTCTGATGTTTTGGTTGTTCTGATCTGTATACTTGGAGTTAGAAGCTCTAATTGGTATGGTTAGAAATCTTATTCAATTTCCTACAAGTTTCGTGAAGGAATCGTGAGAAGAAAATGATTGGAAGATGTTGTAATCTTCAGGTTAAGTTTCGGGTTGCAGCAGGAAGTGAAATCTGGAACAGCAGCAGATTCATTTTAGGGGTTAAGCTACTGAGGTAATTTCTAACCAATACGTTAGGAATCTCATTTTCATGTCTTCATAAGCGTTTTAGAGGATTCAAAAAGGAAGAGTTTGGTATAAAGTACATTCTTTTTGGATAAGTAATGAAGAAGTTATGGCTGTCTGAAAACAGGGCAGAAAATATGAAAATGCTGGAATTTTGAAAGTGTGTTTTCTTGCAAGTTTTAAGGTCAAAAATCATGAGCTCAAGGTTCTAATGATTGATTTGGCTTGTTTGACAGGCCAAGAGCAAATAGGTCAAGTGTACAAGCCAAGGTTTCAATTCTAATACTGTGAGTGACTCTATCTTAGAACTATGTTTGACCTATGTTTTTCTTCATGAACATAAGTGTTGATAATTACATCTTGTTTGAACTAGTTGTGAATGTCTTCATGGAGTTTTCTAACATAAGGTTCATGATGGAACCTAAGCATGCTTTGAATTAGTTGTAACTATAAATCAAAGTATGGAAACTAAATTATGAAAGTATGCTTTCCTTTAGAGAATGTTTTGTGTAAATCCACTTGGGAACATATTTAGATGATAATATGAAATTGTCAAGAAATTGTTGTATGTGTTATAAAGACATGTTTTCCATGGTAAACAAGTTATGCCTTGATCTTGATTAACCCCTAATACTGAAGGACATTCGAGAAGGTACTTAGGGGGGGAATGAATCATGATATCCCGATACTGAAGGACAATGAGAAGGTATCCGGGAAGTAAATGGTTTTACCTAAATACTGAAGGACAATGAGAAGGTATTTGGGTAGTAAATGGTTTTACCTTAATACTGAAGGACATAGAGAAGGTATTAGGGAAAACCAAACGACCAAAGGTATTCCACGTGCACGTGAGAGAGAGAGAGAGGTATGAACCTTATTGGAATAAATGTAACTCTACCACCTCTATGGTTTGATGTGGAGTCATGTCATGTGCTTTATTGTTATGAGCTTTTACATTAATTTATCTACCCTCGATAATTTAGTACATTTCGAGTTTTGTGCTATGCACAAGTGGTGACTTAAAACCTGTAAATTGGAAGCATGGTTTGTTTATGTTTACAAACAAATGTTAAGCTATGTTCTACTTATAATCTGCCATTGTTATGATTCACCTGTGAGCCTATAATGTTTTAAAGGTAGACACTCACTGAGCTTTTTAGCTCATTCTTTCAATGTTTTCAAACCTTTTGGTAGAGATCGAGCTCTGCAGTACACGACATCCCGCCATAGTCTCTTTGGAAGTTCATAAATTGTTAGTTTGTACGTGGTGGTGTTGTATAGAAAGTCGTTATGTAGCTATAGAAGTCTTGTACATTAGTGGTTGTATAAACAATGAGTTGTCTTGTGTTGTTTTGATGCACTTGACTTTTCCAAGAGAGACTTATGAAGGGTTTCTCCTTGTGTATGTTTAATAGTTGTCCAGTTTCTGCTGTGTTATGTTAAAATGTTCCCTATGCAAACATAGTATGTTTATCAGGAATACAGGGTCAGCAGGTATTGTTAAGAGGTAAACAATGTCTCACATTGGTTTCCACGCCTTTCGCTAAGTAGCGGAGAGTAGTTCGGAGAGGGTGTGACATTCCCTAATACCTTCTCTATGTCCTTCAGTATTAAGGTAAGACCATTTACTACCCGAATACCTTCTCATTGTCCTTCAGTATCGGGAAATTATGATTCATTCCCCCCTAAGTACCTTCTCGAATGTCCTTCAGTATTTAGGGGTTAACCAAGACCAAGGGCATAATTTGTTTACCATGGAAATCATGTCTTTATAACACATACAACAATTTCATGACAATTTCATATTATCATCTAAACATGTTCCCAAGTGGATTTACACAAAACATTCTCTAAAGGAAAGCATACTTTCATAATTTAGCTTCCATACTTGGATTTATAGTTACAACTAATTCAAAGCATGCTTAGGTTCCATCATGAGCTTTATGTTAGGAACTCCATGAAGCTATACATAATTAGTTCAAACAAGATTCAATGATCAACAATTATGTTTTTTAAGGAAAACATAGGCCAAGCATAGTTCTAAGATAGAGTCACTCACAGTATTAGAATTAGAACCTTGGCTTGTAAACTTGACCTATTTGCTCTTGGCCTGTCAAAAAAACCAACTCAAACATTAGAACCTCTAGCTCATGATTTTTAACCTTAAAACTTGCAAGAAAACACACTTTTAAATTTTCCAGCATTTTCAGATTTTCTGCCCTGTTTTCAGACAGCCATAACTTCTTCATTACTTATTCAAAAATAATGTAATTTATACCAAACTCTTCCTTTTTGAACCCTCTAAAATTCATATGAAGACATGAAATTGAAATTCCAAACGGATTTGTTCAGAAATACCTCGAAAGCTACTTTCCTCAAAACAGACTTCTGCTGTTTTCAGATTCAGATTTCCTGCTGCACAACAAATTTAATCTGATATTTAAGACATCTTCTAGACATTTTCTACTCACGGTTTCTTCACAAAAGTTGTAGAAAATTCAATAAGCTTTCGAACCATACCAATTAGAGCTTCTAACTCCAAGTATGCAAATCAGAACAACCAAAACATCAGAGACTTCCCGGATTTGACAACATACTTCTGTCTTCTGCCTTCCTCTTCAAAACAGTAGCATCAATTCCTTTCTTTGCACCTTAGAAACAGGTCTAACTCAGTCCCATAACTCAATTCAGAATAACCATACACACAATTGATTGTAAGGTATATAGAAATGAAAGAAAATCTCCCTCAATCTCTTGCTAGAAGTTTTTCCCTTTCACCTAAAACTACAGGTTCAAATTTCAGCTTGGGTTCCTCCAAATTTATCAACACAACCACCAAATATTTTTTGATAAACCTCAAGGACAACATCTTATCTTACTTACCTCAAAATTTCAGCTTCTAATTCCTCCTCAAGAGCTCAAAACAGACTGATCTCCTCATACTGTTCTGCTACCCGAGAAACTTGAACACCCTTCACTGTTCTGCACTTTTCTCTTTCGTCCTCTTGGTATTTTCTGCAAAGCCGACCAGTTTCGTATTTTACACTCAATTTATGAGATTTTGACACAAAAATCATCGAATTTGGTTCAGTAGATAGAGAGATATGGTCGATTGAAGATGACCCTTTTTCCAGCTGCTTGCTGTTTTTCTGCAGAATTTGACAAAGACCTACTTGCCTTGTTTAACTCCAAGCTTCACCTCCCTTTGCCAGCTCCTCCTTCAGTTTTACATCTTAATCACCTTTTTAAAACAACAAAATAAGTGTGTAAATAAACCTTAAGCATTTAGCCAACTTATCCTAAGTTTGTAAGACATATGATCTTCCATTCAATACTTGATGCACCTAAAGCTCCTCCAATTTGCTAATGAGTTGAACTTACTTTAATGCAACTTTGAATATACTTATTTCAATGGTTTACCTATCCCCTTATGAAGTTTAGACACATTGTAGCTCCAAATTCAATAGATTCCCAAATTCGATCACGACATCGTTTAGTGCAACCTATACCATTTTGCATATTTCAAAACATCATGAACGAGTGCTCAATGATAAAAGAGAATAGGGTTTAGGGCTTACACAAGCGGACTTCGTGATAGTTAAAATGGATGACTTCGACGTCGTGTTGGGGATGGAATTCCTCCTCGAACACAAAGTCATACCTATGCCCCCCCGCCCATCTTGGTGATTCACGGGGACCAACCCCACGGTTGTCCAAACTATCATCAAACCACCACACGACACGAGAATGATATCAGCCCTTCAGCTGAAGAGGGGCCTCGCCCATGACGAACCAACATTTATGGCCATTCCCTTGTTGGAGGAGAAAAGTGGGGAACAGACAGTCCCAAGAGAAATTCAGGGCGTCTTAGACAAGTATGTCGACGTCATGCCTGATAGCTTGCCTAAGTCCTTACCCCCGGGAGAGGAATCGATCACGAGATTGAGTTGATACCGTGTCAAACCGCCCGCCAAAAATGCCTCTGGATGGCACCACCCGAGTTGGCTAAACTCATAAACGACTCGACGAACTACTAGATGCTGGGTTCATTAGACCAGCGAAGGCCCCCTATGGAGCCCCAGTCCTGTTCCAGAAGAAGAAAGATGGCAGTCTCCGTCTGTGCATCGACTATAGAGCTCTGAACAAGCTCACCGTCCGAAACAAGTATCCATTGCCCATTATAACTGATCTGTTCGATCGTCTCCATGGGGCAAAGTACTTCTCTAAACTAGACCTGAGATCGGGATACTACCAAGTTCGAATTGCAGAAGGGGACGAGCCTAAGACAACCTGCGTCACCAGATATGGGGCTTTTGAATTCCTTGTGATGCCTTTCGGTCTCACCAATGCTCCAGCTACCTTCTGCACTCTAATGAACCAAGTGTTCCATGAATACCTCGACAAATTCGTGGTGGTGTACAGGCGACATCGTGGTTTCTGACCCGACATTGGAAGAACATCGAGTCCACCTTCGACTTGTCTTGATAAACTAAGACGAGAATCGATTATACGTGAAGAAGGAGAAATGCTCTTTTGCCCGAGGCGTATAAGCTTCTTGGGGCACGTCATCGAGTGTGGAAAGATCGGAATGGAAGATGGAAAGGTCGAAGCCATACGAGACTGGAAGGTGCCGACCTCAGTCACAGAGTTGCGATCCTTCCTCGGGTTAGCCAATTACTACAGGCGATTCGTGGAAGGATTCTCAAAACGAACAGGTCCCCTGACCGATTTGCTGAAGAAGAACCTCAGTTGGAAGTGGACAACGAGAATGTAATGTTGCCTTTGAAGACTGAAAAGGCAATGATGGAAGGGCCAGAATTCTCGGAATTGCCGATGTAACCAAACCCTTTGAGATTGAGACCGACGCTTCTGACTTCGCATTGGGGGGCGTCCTCTTGCAAGACGGCCACCCCATCGCGTACGAGAGTCGAAAGTTGAACGAAGCGAAAAGAAAGTATGTCGCTTCAGAGAAAGAAATGCTAGCAGTTGTACATTGTCGAGAGCACGGAGACAATACCTCACCGGGAGCCAAGTTAAGTAGTGAAGACGGACAATAGTTCGATCTGTCACTTTTTCAACCAACCAAGGCTCTCATCTAAGCAAGCACGCGGCAAGAGTATCTAGCGAATTCGATTTTCAATTTGAACATAAGCCCGGACGGGCTAATCAAGCTGCAGATGCCCTTAGTCGCAAGAGCGAGCATGCGGCCCTGTGCATGCTAGCCCACTTGAAAAGCAGCAGGTTAGATGGAACGGTTCACGAGAACATAAAGAACCACCTGAGTAACGACCCCGCCGCTCAGACGATCATGCAACTAGCTTGAGAAGGAAAACCCGGCGGTTTGGGTGGAAGATGACCTCTTGTTCACTAGAGGAAATCGATTATCGTGCCGTTCGGGAACTTGAGGAAGTTGTTGTTAGAAGAATGCCACAACACGCTATGGGCAGGCCACGCTGGATGGCAGAGAACTTATGCCCTACTAAAAAGGGGGTACTACTGGCCCAATCTACGTGACGACGTGATGCAGTTCACCAAGACTTGTCTAATCTGTCAACAAGACATAGTCGAGAGAACCAAGGTAGTAGGGTTGCTGGAACCCCTGCCAGATCCACAAACCGACCTTGGGAAAGTGTCTCGCTAGATTTTATCACCCACCTTCCCAAAGTCGGCGAATTAGAAGCGATCTTAGTGGTCGTCGATAGATTCTCGAGTATCGACCTTTATTCCGACTACGAGAATGTGTTCACAGAGAGATGACACCCCACTTGTTCTTTAAGAACGTCGTAAAACTATAGGCGTTCGAAAAGCATCGTCGTGGCCGAAGTGGGCGATTCACGAGAACCTTTTTGACAGAGAATTGTTCGGGTTGTTAGGCTCCAACCTTAACATCTCTTCCGATTATCACCCGCAGGGCCGACGGACAAACCGAACGCTTCAACAAAGATGTTGGAGGAATACCTCGACACTTCATCGATGCAAGACGTAAAAAGCGGGTTGATATGCTTGGCGTGGCTCGGTTTAGCTTCAATCGCCAACAGAGTTCCGCAGCGGAAAAACCCCATTTGAAATTGTGAGCGGAAGACAACCGACAATGCCTCATGTCATGATCACCCTTATGTGGGGAAAGCCCTCAAGCTTATAACTTCACTAAGGAGTGGAAGCAAGCGTCGGAAGTGGCTCGTGCTTATCTTGAAAAGCGACAAAGAGGATGAAGAAGTGGGCCGATCAAAAACGTCGCCCTTAGAATTCCAAGCGGGAGAAAGTGTTGATCAAGTTGCGACCCGAGCGACTCCGATTTCGGGGAAACAAAGACCAACGTCTAGTGCAAAAAAGTCTGAAGGCCACGTGGAAGTGATCCGGAAAGTCGGCAAAGCATCATATAGGGTTCAACTTCCTTCGTGGATGAAAGTCCACCACCCATCATTCACGTAAGTAACTTGAAACCCTATCATCCGGATCTCGAGGATGAATCTCGTAACGAGGTATCCGGACCCCTGTGACGATCAAGAACACTTCCGGAAGGAGGTAGAAGAGATATTGGGTGACGAGCGCGGCGAATCGGCGGACCAAGGAAAGACGTCACAGAATTCCTAGTGAAATGGAAAGGTCTCCTAAAGTGAGAGATCGGTTGGGAGCGCTGTTGAAGACACAAGTCACCGCGCTAAGATTGCCGAGTTTGAAGAAAGTCGGTTGTGCGGGACGTCAACCAATTAAGTGGGGAGGATGTCACGGTCATGCTCGTCGGGCGTGTTGCCCATGGTCGCATGCCCGCCCAACCACTTTTACAATGCTTTCATGTACTTACTTTCCTAGTGTAGGTTGTTTACTTTACCTTGTATTTTCGCGAGTGTATGACTCCTCGCCACTTTGCATGTTTATGCCTGTAATAGCTAAAATTTCATATAATATACTATAGGCGGATGCGACTAGTCGTCAAATCTTCCTACCCGGAGTTATATGCTATCGTGAGCGTGGTTGTCCCTTGATTGCTTGCTAGCCTATAACAATCTTTTCTCAAAATGCTTTTCCAAACGCTTTCTAAACTTTCTCGACCGTTTTGGCTGTTTTCTCTTGAAACGGGGTGGAGGTTGCGAGATACGGCCGTTGTGCCACCGGCGATCCCTTTTCTCTGAGTTGGCTTACTTGTTCGAGTGCGGGTAGGAAGATTTGATCGTGACACTGGGCGGGCCCCACTACGATAAAGACGATGGAAGTGCTGGGCGGGCCCCACTACATCGTAGAACAAATGTAGATTATGACATGTTTTAAAAAGAGTTTATACCATTTACATGCCTTACGAGATTTTAACGATATACTTGCTAGTTTTTTACGAAAAGTTATTATGATTACACAATTACTTTTAACGTTTGATTCTGATGCATATGCTCATAGATGGTCGGTGATATGATTTACTGAGTTAATAGTCTTCTTTTAAACTCAGGTCCACTCCTTGAGCTCAGTAGCTCATTCTTTCAGTGTTTTCAACCTTTTGGTAGAGATCGAGCTCCTGCATTTTTGACATCCTGCCATAGTCTCTTTGAAACTTCATAAGTTTGATATTTTGTACGTGGTCAGGTGTTGTATAGCAAGTCCATATGTTTTGTAAATTATTTTGAGAGAACTATATAGTTATAGTCGTATGTGCTTTAGAGGTTGAGGTTGTTTAATTAATGGTTTGGTCTGTTGTGGTTCTGATGTTCTTGCTCGTTTTAGTTTCCAAGTGAGACTTAAGAAGAGTTTCTCCTCATGTATGTTTTATAGTTGTCCGATTTCATTGTGTTGAGTTTAAAGTGTTCCATATGTGAACATAGTATGTTTATCGTAAAGCGAGTTAGCGGTATTGTTAAGAGGTAACAATGTCTGCATTGGCTTCATCTTTAGTCTTACAGGCTAAGTTAGCAAGTGTTTGGGAGGGTGTGACAACTTGGTATCAGAGCCAGGTTAGCTCCATGGGAATGAGACAGGGCAAGTTAGCTCTGAGAATAAAGTAAAAGTCATAGCAAGTTATTGAGTTAGTTCAGATTGAACTAGTAGATTATGGTTCAAGTAAGGATAAGAGCAAGTCTAGTTAGGGCTAAAATACAAGTTTTGCTAGAATGAAAGGGTTTCAATGCTTCTTGTTTTCTTTGAACACATACTTATGAGCATTCATGTTTTCCTAGAAATGATTTCAAGTGCTCATTGTGAGCCTAAATTTCTTGATGAAATTTATACATGAGCATATGTTTATTGTTTGCCAAAATTTATGGAAATGTTATGATTTCTAGCAAGTGTGTACTAGTAAGTATGATTTAAAGATTTTCAGTTTTTATGATGAGCTGAGTAAGCTTGAGTTCTACGAAAGAAAAGATAAGCAGGCATGTTCAAATATTTTTATGTTATTTTCTAAGACTCGAATGAGTAAATGACTGAGATATTGAGCCCAAGGCTTTATAGAACCGTGTGCACACAGGTCATATTCTGTTGTCGACGTTGAGTGTACTCCGTGACAACAATGCTGTCGTAAGTGCTGGGCGAACCCCACTACGACAAAGACGATGGGAGTGCTGGGCGGGCCCCACTACATCGTAGAGTAAACGTGGTGTTCTGAACGTGCCCTACACAATGTGGATTTTTATATGTTTTTATAAGGGTTATTAATATCGATATGCCTTACGAGATTTTAATGTCATGCTTGTTGGATTTCTGAAAAAGCTACTATGATTACACATTTACTTTTAACGCTTGTTACAGATGCTTATACTCATAGGTTGCCAGGTGATACGATTTATGAGTTATAGATTTTAAACTCAGTCACTCACTGAGCTTCATAGCTCATTCTTTCAATGTTTTTAAACTTTTCAGGTAGAGATGGAGCTCCTGGTACCTGACATCCTGCCATAATCTGCTGAAAACTCCATAAGTTTGATATTTTGTACGTGGATGGTGTTGTATAGCAAGTCCTTATGTGTTGTAGATTATCTTGAGAGGACTATGTAGGTATAGTTGTTTGTACGTTAGAGGTTGTATAAACAATGGTTTGGCCTCTTTGTGGTTCTGATGCTCTTGTCGTTTTAGTTTTCAAGAGAGACTTAAGAAGAGTTTCTCCTTATATATGTTTAGTAGTTGTCAAGTTTCTGTTGTGTTGTGTTAAAGTGTTTCATATGCGAGCATAGTATGTTTATCAAGTAAAACAGGGTCAATAGGTATTGTTAAGTGGTAAACAATGTCTGTTGGCTTCATGCCGTCTTCCAGGCTAAGCTAGCAGGTAGTACGGGAAGGGGTGCGACAGTCTAGATAGTCCTCTCTGACTAACCATCTGTCTGAGGATGGAATGTTGTACTAGAATTCAGTTTTGTCCCCATATCTTTCTGTAAACTAGGCTAAAACTTAAAAGTAAATCTCAGGTCCCTATCTGAAACTATGGACACTGGCACTCCGTATTGACTCACAATTGTGTCGACGTATAACTTAGCAAGCTGATCAAGTGTAGACGTCGCTTTAATTGGTATAAACCGTGTTGTCTTAGTGAGTCATTGTTGGGTTTAATGTCCTAAAACTCGTGGTTTTGTAAATTGAATGTATATTCTATTTTGCAATAAAGTTGTTATTGATATTTATTCAGTAAAAGTGTTATTGAATGTTGTGTATTATGTAACCTTAATCCAATAAAGAACCTTTGGTTATGGGATGAATACTTGAACTTTATGTGTGACATAAAAGTGGATCAAGTTCAAGTTATAGCAAGAACAGTCTATAGTATAAGGATAGGGTTGGGTACCTTATCCTGGGGACACTATGGGCGCGACCCACTTTGTAGAGTACAAGCGATGTGATCCTAAATCGTTCATGTGGAGACATGTGAGTGGGGCGTCTATGCAATGAGTTTGCATAAGACTGGGCCCGTGAAATAGTCACTTAGATTTTTTAACTTCGTTTACTGTCTTAACTGACTATATTCATACGAGACCTAGGTAACTCGATCTTAATCCTGAGCGTTCTATGGACTCCTGTTTATTCGGATTATCCTTAGATTTGCATGGGTGAGAGTGGCTCGGGACTGCCGACTCAATAAGCCTCCCATTTCAGGGATAAAACCGGGTAGATAGCTGGGAACATAGTTTACGCAAGATGGAATTCATTCCTACCCGCTTTAGGGATTAGTAGAGAGGTTGTTCCCTTGGCATCGACTCGGGTCTTGAACAATGGGCCCACCCTCTCATTGGCCCGCGAGAGGATTCGGTTTCTTTGGTTGAACCACAAACCAATTGTTCATTAGAGGATCGAGTGGGACTTAAGGAACAAAGAGGTAATTACAGGTAAAAGCGGTAATTTTGACCAAATTGTAATTCTGAGCGACTGTGAAGGATCGACTTACTAATCATGGTTATATCGAGTGGACAAAAATATATCTATAGTGAGGAGAATCAAATGCTTGGGCTTTAGTGGAGTGTCCCGTGGTTAACGAATGTTTATTAGATAGGCTAAAGAGTTTGGCCTAAGTTAATCTCGTGTCGTTGGAGCTCATGATGCAGTAGGTCCATTAGGTCCTCCTTACTAGCTCGGACTTAGCCTTATAACATTTTGAGAGAAAAGAATTTGAATTGTTCAAATTCGAGTTTGGAAGAAAGTGTTAATTATATGTGATATATTTAACGAATCATAGCTTAATTAAACTATGATTAATAAGAGGTGGATATATTTAAATATGATTTAAATTATCGGATCGGTTTATAGCATGAATAAGGATTCATGTTCGGAAAATCGATCGAGATCGGGCAATTTATTTAATTTAATATTTGATATTAAATTAAATTAAAAAATTAATTAATTAAATTTATTTTTGAATTATTTAATTAATTATATTAATTTTAATTAAAAATCAATTTAATATTGATTTTTGAATTAAAATTAATTGTAAAATGAGGGATTTTCATGTTTTTCAAGTTGACAACTTGCCCAATCTTACTCATCTTCAAAATTCACCAAAATTGGCCACCTCCATCTCAAAGCATCCTCATCACCCTTGAGTTGTCACTCCATTGAAGCTTTTTGAAGCTTTATATAATGGTGATTTGAGGTGTTTGAAGAGAATTACATAGAATATCCAATATTCTCGAATTAGTGACCTTTGAGGTCTTTTCTTCCAAATTCTCTCAACCTAGGATCCCACAATCCGTTCTAAGGCCTGAGGATAGTAGGGAAGACTCTAACGGTTGTCCACGAAGTGTTCGTGCTGAAAACCATTCACCGGGTGAAGAGAATATGATCTTCAAAGTTGAGTTTTCTATCCCTCTGTTTTTCCAGCTTTGAGCATGTTTTTATTTTACAAAATTGATCAACTTAGAGTGTTCAAGATCCAAAATTGCTTCCATTTTCTTAATCTACACTCTTTCAATTGGTATCAGAGCCATTTTGAGCACTCAATTTGATCAATTGTGTTCTGTGGTGGGTGTTTTTTGAAATACAATTTTTCTGGGCGTCTTAAGTGTTCTTCTGACTTTGGCATTGAAATTGAGCATCAATTTTTGCTTTATTTTCAAATTGCTCAAGTGTGTTTGAGCATTAATGTATGTTGAATAAGCTGTAAAAATTTCAAGTCGATTGGAGTTCGGGAAGGCCCTCAATTTTAAGAGAGAAGCACGAAAGGTCTTAAAAATAAAAAAAAAACAGAGCTGCTGGTTTTTGTTTTTTTTTATTGCTACAGTAAAATCAATTCTTCAGCCCGTGTTTTTTAAAAAGGAAGAAGAAAGAGTTGACCAGCCATTGACCGTTGACTTTGACTCCGGTCTGGTTGATTTTGACCGGTTCAATGGTTTTTGGACCGGTTTGGCTCATTTTTTGTCCGGTTCGGGTGTTTTTAGACCGGTTCTGACTATTTCGAGGCTGGTTTTTCCATTTTGGAGGTTCGTTTCACCAACTGGAGGCTCGGTTCACTCTTTTAAAGCCCAGTTCAACCTTATGAAGGTCCAGTTCACACATTTGCAAGCCGGTTCGACCCAAATTCGAAGAGTTCGAAGTGGTTCGATGTTAATTCTTGATTATTATTGTAATAATTTAGTAGTTTGCTTGCATTAGATGCCAAAACCGGTCCACTTTAGTGTGTTTAATTAATTATGCATTGTGAATGTATGTTTTAATTAAAATCCCTAATTATATGTGCATAAAGTATGCCATATAGATTTTAAAATCCCACCATAGGAAGCATGCTCCATGCATTGAAAGTATGTTATAAGTGTTATAATATATTGTATGCATGTTAATTGGGTTTCATAAGAATTAATATAAGAGTTATATTAATTTATGAAACAAATATTATATGTTTTAATTATAATTAATATAAGGGTTATATTAATTAAAAATTAAACATATAATTGCTATGCATTTTTCATGTGATGGATTTGTTATAAATGTATGTTTATTCATGTGATGAATGTTCAATCTGTTTATAACATAGAAATGCATGTAACCTAAGGTTAATTAATTATTTTTAAAATGGTTTTAGAACTGGAATTAATTAGACCTTAGGTTATCTAGTTCTAATAAGATTAGAATTAGAAACCAATAATTTATAAACTTTGATTAAAGAGGACTCACGACTAAGGAAGGTTACAGCGAGGTTGGGGTACTTAAGGTGACGGAAGCGGAACACCCCTACACTGGAGGCGACACAGGAGTGAATTTAATCCATAGGTTTATAAATTATCTTTAAATGAGTGCTTAGTTTAATAAAAGTTAATAAATTAAACTCGTAGACCTAGGTTTATTAAAGGTTAATAGACTTAGGTAATTCCAGTATAATTGTTATATTGGTAGACTTAGGTCATATTGTTTTAGCCGGAATATGTGTCACACCCCCTCCCGAACTACCTGCTAACTCAACATGAAAGGCGGCGTGAAGCCAACAGACATTGTTTATCTCTTAACAATACCTGTTGACCCTGATTCACCAAACAAACATACTATGTTCAAAAATGGAACACTTAAACATGACATAGCGGAAATTGGACAACTATTAAACATATACAAGGAGAAACCATTCAGAAGTCTCTCTTGGAAACTAAAAGTCTAGTGCATCAGAACCAACACAAGACAAACCAGTGTTTATACAACCTCTAATGTACAAACAACTATAACCCAAAGTCCTCTCAAAATAATTTACAAACATAGAGACTTGCTAGACAAAACCGACCACGTACAAAGTATTTAACTTATGAAGCTTCAGCAGACTATGGCGAGAACTTTCGGTGCCGGGAGCTCGATCTCTACAGAAAGGTTTGAAAACATAGAAGGAATGAGCTATGAAGCTCAGTGAGTGACTGTGTTAAATATCTGTAACTTGTAAAACATGTGACCTGAAACTTATGAGCATATGCATTTGTATTCAAGCATTGAAAGTAAACGTGGAATCATAATAGACTTTCAGAAAACCAACAAGTATAACATCAAAATCTCGTAAGGCATGTAAATGACATAAACTCTTTTAAAAACATTTCACAATCCACGTTGTGTAGGGCGCCAAGATACAACCAACGTTTACTCTACGATGTAGTGGGACCCGCCCAACACTCCCATCGTCTTTGTCGTAGTGGGGCCCGCCAAAGCTACTCACGGCAGTACACGTTGTCACTGAGTACACTCAACGTCGACAACGAGAATAAGACCTGTGTGCACACGGTACCATAAAGCCTCGGGCTCAATATCTCGAGAAAATCACATGAAACATTTGAACATGCTCACCTTATCTTTTCTTTCATAAAACTCAAGCTTACTCAGCTTGTTCATAAAACTAGAAAACTTTAAAACATACTTGCTAGTACATGCTTGCTTGAAATCATAACATTACCATAAATTTTGCAACCATTGGACATATGCTCATGTATAAACTTTATAAAGACTTTTAGGGTCACAATGAACAATTGACACATTTCTAGGAAAACATGAATAGTCATAAACATGTACTCAAAAGAAAACATAATGCATTGAAAACTTTATTCTAGCAAAACTTGCATTTCTTGAACATAATTCAAACATATATACACTTTTGAAGTTCCTTTTATCACTCACGAGTGCTTGAACTAGAATCTTAGCCCGTACACTCGACCTATTTGCTCTTGGCCACAAACAAACCAAATACATGTATTAGAACCTCGAGCTCATGGTTTTTAACCCTAAAACTACAAGAAAACACACTTTCAAAAATTCCAGCATTTTCAGATTTTCTGCCCTGTTTTCAGACAGCCATAAATTATTCATTTCTTATCCAAAAAGAATGTACTTTATACCAAACTCTTCCTTTTTGAACCCTCTAAAACTCTTATGAAGACATGAAAATGAGATTCCTAACGTATTGGTTAGAAATTACTTCAGAATCTTAACCCCTAAATTGATTCTGCTGCTGTTCCAGATTTCACTTCCTGCTGCAATTCGAATCTTAACCTGAAGATTACAACATCTTCCAATCATTTTCTTCTCACGATTCCTTCACAAAACATGTAGGAAATTGAATAAGCTTTCGAACCATACCAATTAGAGCTTGTAAATCAAAGTATAGAGATCAGAACAACCAAAACATCAGAGACCTCTCGGATTTGACAGCAAATTTCTGTCTTCTGCTTTCCTCTTAACAAAACAGCAACTTAAAATCAGAATTGGCTCGAGCTTCCGTCACGAATTTTGTTCAAATATGAGTTAACTTTCATGAAACAAAAGCTCAACTCTTACCTCTTCTTGTGGAGCTCGAGATGAACAGAAAATCAGAGCTTGTCTGAGTTGATTTCCTTGCTGTAAAAATGAATTCCCTTGAGTTTTCCTCTTTCCTTCTGCAACTCCCAGCCCAAAATCACCAAAAATGGCCTCCTTCTTCTTCCTTTCTCCTTCAACCACGAAATTTCAGCTTGGTTTGTGATGAAAGAGAAGAAAATGGAGAGAAACTCTTTTTAAAAAAAAGTCAATCGGTGGAAGAAGCATCCATTTGTCTTTTTGCACTTTTGATATTTTCATTTCTTTTTCCTTTTCTTTTCTTTCCTTTATCTTCTTTCTTTCTTTTCTTTTCTTTACAAAACCAAAATAACTTAATATAAAACATTTGTTTCATTTCCTTTTCTTCTTTTGTGTTTAAAAGCAAACCAAACCAAAATGGTTTAAACTTTTTCTTCCTTGTTTTCCTTTTGTCTTTCACTTCATTACTTTTCTTTTTTTAAAACATGGGAAACCAAGTTTTAAACATTCATTTCTTCTTTCTTTTTGTTGTTTGATAATAAGAAAGTTCCAAAGAAAGATCTCGGGTTTACAACTTACCTCCCCCTTAAGAAATTTCGTCCTCGAAATTGAGTAGTCTTTAAGTGAAAATCATTGGGTACTTCCTCCTCATTAGATCCTCTAACTCCCGGTTTGCTCCTCCACTCCAAGTGATGTCTCCAACGAACCTTCACGAGTGGGATTGTCTTGTTCCTCAAAACTTGTTCTTTCCTATCGAGGATTTGAACTGCATCCTCTACGTAACTCATGTCTTCTTTCACTCAATCAAGTTGTGCTTGCAAAACATGTGTCGGATTTGAAATATACTTCCTTAACATGGACACATGAAAAACATCATGTACTCGAGATAGTTCTCTGCTGCAACTCCGATCAGAGGTTCTTTGGTCCAACTCGTCCGTTACTTGATAAGGACCAATATATCTAGGGCTTAGTTTACCCTTCTTGCCAAAACGAAGGACACCTCTCCATGGAGATAACTTCAAGAAAACTTGATCTCCAACTTGGAATTCTAAGTCCTTTAAATCGCTTATCTGCGTAAATCTTACGACGGTCTTGAGCTACCTTTAGATTCTCACTGATTAACTTAACATTATCCGTTGTAACTTGCACCAATTCAGACCGATAAGCTTCCGCTCTCCAACTTCATTCCAACATACGGGGCGTTCTACATGGTCTTCCATCTGAGCCTCAAATGGTGCCATACCAATACTCGACTGGTAGCTGTTATTGTAAGCAAATTCCATAAGCGATAAGTGTGTATCCCAACTCCTTTAAATTGAAGGACACATGCTCTCAACATGTCCTCTAAGGTCTGGATGGTCCTCTCTCGACCATCCGTCTCGAGGATGTAATCTTTGTACTAAACTTCGACTTTGTTCCCATAGCTTTACGTAAACTAGGCCAAAACTTAGAAGCAAATCTTGGATCTCTATCTGAAACGATAGACACTTGCACTCCGTCTTGACTCACAATTGCAGCCGACGTATAGCTTAGCAAGTCGATCAAGCGTGACGCGTCGCTTTGATCGGTACAAACCGTCTTCTTTTTTTAGTGAGTCTATCCACTATTACCCATATACCATCATGCCCACTTGAAGTGCGTGGTAATCCAAGCAGAAAATCCATAGTGATATGCTCCCATTTCCACTCCAAGCACCGACAAGGGTTAAGGAGTCCTCCACGCCTCTGTCTAATCGGTTTTAACATGTTGGCGAGATCAAACATCTATCAACATAATCAGCTATCTCTCGTTTCATCCCGTGCCACCAATCGTTCCCTTCAAAGTTTTGTACATCTTGGTGCTTCTGGATGCATAGCGTAAGTGAATCTGTGAGCTTCCTCTAGAATAGCATCTTTAAGCTCACTAAATTTGGAACACATAGTCTTCCTTGCCTTTCTATGGCTCCGTCGATCTCATCTCAAACTCTTTACAGGGTCTGTTTGGACTTCCCAAACATTTTCTCGCAAGTTACTATCCTCTCCTTGTCTTCTCACAACCTCTGCTCACGAGTGAAGACTGACACAGGCCCAGGCTAAAAGGCTCCACTGAACTCTCTGCATTTACAAGCGCCTTAGAATCCCTTAGAGTTCTTAAAAATGTTGCTCGAATACCACACAAGGCATCCCTAGGAAGTCTTGACTTCACCTTTCAAAGCATCTCTGCTACCACATTCGCCTTCCACTGGATGGTATTCTATAGTACAATCATAATCTTTAATCGGTTCTAACCATCTTCTCTGTCTCATATTCAACTCCCTCGATCAAAGATATACTTGAACTCTTATGATCTGTGTAGATGTGACACCTTTCACCAAACAAGTAATGTCTCCAGATCTTCAGTGCTAGAACAACTGCTGCTAACTCAAGATCGTGGGTAGGGTAATTACATTCATGCTTTTTCAATTGCCTTGATGCATAAGCTATTACTTTTCCTTCTTGCATCAGAACACACCCTAAACCTTGTCTCGAGGCATCACAGTAAATCACATACTCTTTTCCCGTTACGAAAGTGTCGAATAGGTCTTTGTAACTAATCTCTTTTTCAGCTCCTGAAAACTCTGTTCACACTTATCTGACCACTCAAACTTAGCATTCTTTCTTGTCAAAGCTGTTAAGGGTAATGCTAATCGTGAGAAATCCTCAACAAACCGCCTGTAGTATCCTGCCAAGCCTAGGAAACTACGTACCTCTGTCATAGTTGGTGAGGTCTCTCCCAGTTGACTACAGCTTTAACTTTATTTGGATCCACACTAACACCATTTGCTGAGACAACATGCCCCAAAAACACTACCTGATCCAACCAAAACTCACATTTGGTGAATTTAGCGTACAACTGTTTATCTCGTAGTGTTTGCAGAATAATCCTCAAATGTTCCTCATGAGCTTTCACAACAAGCGAGTAAACTAGTATATCATCAATAAATACTATCACGAATCTGTTCCAAATCTTGGTGGAATATCCTGTTCATGAGGTCCATGAAAATCTATTTGGTGCATTCGTCAAAACCGACGACATTACTAGAAACTCATAATGCCCGCACAGTTACGAATCTTTGTCTTAGGAATATCTGATTCCCTTACCTTTAATCGATGGTATCCTCGATCTTAAATCAATCTTAGAAAATACCGATGCTCTCGAATGGCGGTCAAACAAGTCATCAATACGGGGTAAAGGATACTTGTTACGTATCGTGACTTTGTTTAAGCGCTCAGTAATCAATGCATAATCTCGTGGTACCATCTTTCTTCTTTACAAATAACACCTGGAGCTCCCGGGCGCGATACACTAGGTCCGATGTATCCCTTATCAACTAGTTCTTGTAATTGCATCTTGACTCTTTGAGCTCACTTGGAGCCATTCTATACGGCGCTTTGTGAAATAGAGTCTTTCTTCTGGTAACAATTCAATAGTGAACTCTACCTCCCTATCGGTGGCAACCACAGACAGATCTTTGGAAAAAACATCTAGAAATTCGTTCACAACAAGAACATCTTACGGTTTTAACTTTTCTTCCTGCACCTCCACTACGTGAGCAAGAAACGCCGTGCATCCTTTTCTCAACAATTTCGAGCTTTGAATCTTTGAAATCAAACTCGTAGGAATAATCTTCTTTTCACCGTTGAAAACCACTTCACCAACCTGGTTTTCTAAAAACAACTTCCTTTTATGGCAATCCATGGAAGCATAATGAGTGAATAAGAAATCCATCCCTAAGATTGCATCTAACATACTCTGCAACTCTATTGGAAGAAGATCCACTAACATATTGAGACCTTCTACTAAGACCTCACGATCTCGCAACACTCGAATTGACTAGTAAAGCATCACCAAGCTGGAGTGTATATAACTAACTCCTCAAATAAAGGCTCTAGCTTCCTACTAAGCTTAGTTAGGAATAAATCGAAACAAAGGAATGCGTAGCACTGGATCTATCAAAACACAAGCGGTACATTACAAATAGAAATCGTACCGATAATCACATCACAGGTGCATCCTCTGCTTCTGTTGAGTCATAGCGTAGACATTTCCTGTTGCCTGTGGTCTCCTACAACTCCCTTCTCGTTTTGCACCACCGGTGCCCTCTCCTGCAGCCATCTTTGGAACTCTCATTTGCTCAACCGCTCAGGACCCAACTCCCACGGTCCCTCTGTGCGGCCGCTCTAAGGCGTGGACAATCCTCTTTGAAATGCCCCGCAGCGCCCACATGCTGGTAACACACACCGACACCAACAAGACATTGGCCTCGATGATTCTTGCCACAATTTGCACATGGAGTTCTCCTTGCTTGCCCGGCAATGAGACTCTCTGCATTGTTGTCGTGGTCTTGCTATGGATCCGCGGTGACTAGGTGCTCTTTGACTCTGCCTCGATAGGCACCACTAACATTCATCGCCTCGAAATCGGCCACCACTCAATTCTTAAAGTCCTGACGACTTGAAACATTCACCCAGTGTGAATCTTGGCCCGTCAGCGACCAAAAACTACCCGTCGTTGAAGGCCCACGAGTAGGCTCCACTCATCGATGCGCCTTTGCTATACTCGCTCAACACGTGAAGCGGTCTCTACCAGTGAGAGAAGTCGGTCCACTTAGCAATGGTATGGCGAATCGCGTATCTCGGTCGTAACCCTCTTTCAAATCGTCGACACTGTCACTCTCGGATGCCACAATAACATCAGCATACCGTGATAGCTCGATATACCTTCTCTCATACTCACCCACCGATAGTGACCCTTGCTTTAATTCTAAAAATTCATCTCTCTTAACCCAGCGGTATGTGCGGTAATATTTATCTTCAAATATGCCTCGAAAGTTTGCCGATCTAAAGTGCGTGCATCACTCCGTCGGCTAAAATTGACTTCCACCATCCTCTCTACTTCTTTCTCTAGCGGGAAATGTGGCTAGCTTGACTTTACGCTCTTGAGCGACTCATCACATCAAAACATTTCTCAAGTTTATTCAGCCACAACTCGGCGTCAGCTGGATCTGTCGAACCCTCAAAGACTGTGGCTCCCAATTTCTTCAGACGTTCTATTCCATACGCCTTTTCTGGATAACTTGGCCCTGCTCTCTCTGGCCTGCCTACCTCCTGTGAGGAAATGGCATCTTTGCTTGATCTCTGCCTCAGTTTGGACTCTCTGGCACTAGATCCCCTCTCAGATTGGCCTTGGGTAGGATCCTGTGTCCTGCCCTGATCCTGCCTGCGTCGTCTGCTAGTACGTGGTGGCATGTAAACCCAAGATCTTTCTTTGGAACCTCCTTATTATCAAACAACAAAAAGAAAGAAGGAATGAATGTTTAAAACTTGGTTTTCCATGTTTTAAAAAGGAAAGAAATGAAGTGAAAGGCAAAAGGAAAACAAGGAAGGAAAAACATAAACCATTTTGGTTTGGATTGCTTTTAAGACAAAAGAAGAAAAGGAAATGAAAGAAATGTTTAATGTACTAAGTTTGTTTTGTTGTGCAAAGAAAAGATAAAGAAAGGGAAAAGAAAAGAAAAGAAAAGAAAAGAAAAGGAAAAGGAAAAAAAGAAAGAAAGTGGAAGGTGGGCCCCCACCTTGGTCTTTCTTTTTAAACAACCAAGTACCTTCAATTTTCTTCTCATTTTCATCAAAGAGGAGCTGAGGGTTCGTGGGAGAAGCTTAAAGGAAGAAGAAGAAGAGGGTTTCAGCTGGAAATTGAAGAAGAGAGGGAGAGAACTCAAGCAAATTAGTATGACAGCAAGGTAATCACTCTGCCATGTTCTGCTATTTGGTTCATCTCGAGCTCCACAGAAAGAGGTAAGAGCTGAAATTTTGTTTCGTGCAAGTTAACTCATATTGGAACAAAATTCGTGAAGGATGCTCGAGCAAATTCGGATCTTAAGCTACTGGTTTGTGAGGAGGAAGACAGAACACAGAATTTACTGTCAAATCCGAGAAGTCTCTGATGTTTGGGTTGTACTGACCTGTAGAGTTGGAATCCGAAGCTCTATTAGGTATGGTTGGAAAGCTTATTGAATTTCCTACAACTTTCGTGAAGAATTCGTGATTAGAAAATGATTGGAAGTTGTTGTAAATAGCAGGTCAAGTTTCGGGTTGCAGCAGAAAATCGAATCTGGAATAGCAGAAGTTAGTTCCGGGGAAAGGAGCTTTCAGGTATTTCTGAACCAATCTATTGGGAATCTCATTTTATGTCTTCATAAGAGTTTTAGAGGGTTCAAAAGGAAGAGTTTGGTATAAAGTACATTATTTTTGGATAAGTAATGAAGAAGTTATGAGTATCTGAATATAGGGCATAAAATCTGTTAAATGCTGGAATTTTGAAAGTGTGTTTTCTTGCAAGTTTTAAGGTCAAAAATCATGAGCTCGAGGTTCTAATGATTGATTTGGCTTGTTTGACAGGCCAAGAGCAAATAGGTCAAGTTTACAAGCCAAGGTTCTAATTCTAATACGGTGAGTGACTCTATCTTAGAACTATGTTTGACCTATGTTTTTCTTCATGAACATAAGTGTTGATAATTACATCTTGTTTGAACTAATTGTGAATGGCTTCATGGAGTTTTCTAACATAAGGTTCATGATGGAACCTAAGCATGCTTTGAATTAGTTGTAACTATAAATCAAAGTATGGAAACTAAATTATGAAAGTATGCTTTCCTTTAGAGAATGTTTTGTGTAAATCCACTTGGGAACATATTTAGATGATAATATGAAATTGTCAAGAAATTGTTGTATGTGTTATAAAGACATGATTTCCATGGTAAACAAGTTATGCCTTGATCTTGATTAACCCCTAATCTTGAAGGACATTCGAGAAGGTACTTAGGGGAATGAATCATGATATCCCGATCTTGAAGGACAATGAGAAGGTATCCTGAAGTAAATGGTTTTACCTAAATCTTCAAGGACAATGAGAAGGTATTTGGGTAGTAAATGGTTTTACCTTAATAATGAAGGACATAGAGAAGGTATTAGGGAAAACCAAACGACCAAAAGGTATTCCACGTGCACGTGAGAGTGAGAGAGAAAGTGATATGAACCTTATTGGAATAAATGTAACTCTACCACCTCTATGGTTTGATGTGGAGTCATGTCATGTGCTTTATTGTTATGAGCTTTTATATTATTGATTTATCTACCCTCGAAAAGTTAGTACATTTCGAGTTGTGTGCTATGCACAAGTGGTGACTTAAAACCCAGTAGATTGGAAGCATGGTTTGTTAATGTTTACAAACAAAGGGTTAAGCTATTTTGTACTTATAATCTGCCATTATTATGATTCACCTGTGAGCTTATAATGTTTTAAAGATAGACACTCATCGAGCTTTTTAGCTCATTCTTTCAATGTTTTCAAACATTTACAGTAGAGATCGAGCTCCTTGTACTGACATCCCGCCATAGTCTGCTTTGGAAGTTTCATAGGTTGATAGTTTGTGCGTGGTGGTGTTGTATAGCAAGTCGTTATGTAGTTATAGAAGTTTTGTACATTAGTGGTTGTATAAACATTGAGTTGTCTTGTGTTGTTTTGATGCACTTGACTTTTAGTTTCCAAGAGAGACTTATGAAGGGTTTCTCCTTGTGTATGTTTAATAGTTGTCCATTTACTGGCATGTTATGTTAAAATGTTCCATATACGAACATAGTATGTTATCGTGGAGTACTGTGTCAAGAGTATTGTAAAGAGCTAAACAATGTCTGTTGGCTTCACGCCGCTTTTTTAGAGCCTAGTTTTGGTGTAGTTCGGAAGGGGTGTGACAATTTGGTATCGGAGAAGTTAGCTCCATTGGAATGAGACAGAGCAAGGTAGCTCTAGAAGAAATTGAAAAGTAAATAGCAAGTTATTGAGTTAGTTCAATAGAACTAGTCGAGCATGGTCCAAGTAAGGGCAGAGTAAGTCCATCGGGACTAGAATGTGAACACAAGTCTAGAATTGTGCGTTTGAGTTGAGTACTCATTACATGTCTAGTATGTTAATATGTTATAGAAGTCATGCCACCACGTACTAGCGGATGACGATGCGAGCAAGATCGGGGCGGGGACGCGAGATCCTACCCAAGATCAATCCCGGTGGAGGTCTAGTGCCCCGAGAGTTCGGGATGGGGCGCGAATTACAAAGATGCTAATTCCTCACAGAGAGGTAGGTAAGCCATAGGGAGCAGGGGCTAAGTAATCCGATAAGACACATATAATAGATCACCTAAAAAGAATTAGGAGCCACGTGTTTGAGGGTTCCAAAGATCCAATTGAAGCTAAGGTTTGGCTAAATAAGCTTGATAAATGTTTTGATGTTATGAGTTGCTCTGAGGAGCGAAATGCTAAGTTGGCCACATTCTTGCTGCCAAAGAAGGTAGAAGGATGATGGAAATCGATGTTAGCCATTGTAGTGATACACGTACTTCACAATCGCAAACTTTCGTAAGTATATTTGAAAATAAATATTACCCTAGCACGCATCGAGAGGCGAGAGGGATGAATTTTGTTAGAACTAAAACAAGATACACTTTCAAAGTGGTCGAGTATGAGAGAAGATATACCGAGTTGTCGCGGTATGTTGATGTGATTGTGGCATCTAAGAGCGATAGGTGTCGACAATTTGAAAGAGGGTTACGACACGAGATACGTACTCCCGCCACGAGCATTGCTAAGTGGATTGATTTCTCCCACCGGTAGAGACGCTCTACGTGTTGAGCGAGTATGGCGGCGAAGAGGTGCGATCGATGAGAAGCCTAGTTGTGAAGGCTTCGGCAACAACCAGCTCCAAGGTCGTGAGCAAAATGAGATTCACACTTGGAGTAAATGTTTCTAAGTCAATATGACTTTAAGGAGCAAGCTAGTAGCCAAGTAGCCGGCATCGAGGCGGATGATTGTGGGTAGTGCCTATCGAGGCGAGTTAAAAAGAACCTAATTAGTTTGTTTGATTAGCGAAGAAGGCGCAAAGAGGGCAAGAGTCTATGCCAAAGATAGCAAGGAAAAAACTCCATGTGTGATCTCATTTGCAAGAATCATCAAGATCATTGTCTTGTGAGTGTTGGTACATGCTACCAATCTTGACAACGAGGACATGTCAAGAGGGATTGTCCACGACTATGGACAAACCGCAGACAAAGGGACTAGGGAGTTGAGTCCCAGTTAGTTGAGCAAAAAGAGAGTCGAGAGTCGCAAAGAGAGGGCACCAGTGGTGTTAGACTAAAGAGAGTTGTAGGGAGGCCTAGGCAACACGGAAAGGTCTAGGTTATGACTCAAAGAAGAAGGCGAGGATGCACCAGATATGATTATTGGTACGATTACTATTTGAAATGTACACACTTTGCTTTAATAGAACAAGGTGCTACACATTTCTTTGTTTTTAGTATGTTCTTGACTAAGTTGAATGGGAAGCTAGAACCTTTATGTAAAAGGTTAGTTATATACACTCCAGATTGGTGATGCTTTATTAGTCAATTCGTTGATGCGGAATTGTGAGGTTTTAGTAAAAGGTCTCAATTTGTTAGTGGATCTTCTTCCACTAAAGTTGCAGTGTGAGATGCAATCCTAGGAATGGATTTCTTATTCACTCACTATGCTTCCAGAGATTGCCATATAAAGGAGGTTGTTTTCAAGAAACCAGATTAGTTTGAAGTGGTTTTATGGGATGAAAGAAAGACTATCCCTCACGAGGTTGTTTTCAGCATTCAAAGCTCAGAAGTTATTGAGAAAAGGTTGCACGACGTTTCTTGCACACATAGTTGAGGTGCAGGAAAAAAAAAGTTACAACAAGAAAATGTTCTTGTTGTGAATGAATTTTCTTGTTGTTTTTCTAGCAGATCTATCAGGATTGCCACTTGATAGGGAAGTTGAGTTCACCATTGAACTGTTATCATGAATAACACCTATTTCGCAAGCGTCGTATAGAATGGCTCCAAGTGAGATCAGGGAGCTAAAGATGCAGTTACAAGGACTAGTTGATAAGGGATACATCAGACCTAGTGTATCGCCTTGGAGAGCTCCAGTGTTATCTGTGAAAAAGAAAGATGGTATCCGTAGATTATGCATTGAGTATAGATAGTTAAACAAAGTCACGATACGTAATAAGTATCCTTTACCCTGAATAGATGACTTGTTTGACAAGTTAAGAGGTGCATCGATGTTTTGTAAGATTAATTTAAGATCAGGATATCATAAGTTAAAGGTCGAGAATCGATATACATTCCTAAGACATTATTCATAATGAGGTACGAGCATTATAAGTGTTTAGTAATGCCATTCGGTTTAACAATGCACTAGCAGTTTTCATGGGCCCCATGGACAGGTTTTCCACCAGTATTTGGATCAGTTTATAATAGTATTTATTGACGATATACTAGTTTACTCAGTTGACAGGAAAGCCTACGAGGAACACATGAGTATTATTCTGCAAACACTACGAGATAAACAGTTGTACGCTAAATTCACCAAATGTGACTTTTGGTTGAACCAGGTAATGTTTTTGAGGCATGTTGCCTCAGCAAATGGTGTTAGTATGGATCCAAATAAAGTTAAAGTTGTAGTCAACCGGGAGAGACTAGTTAGTATGACAGAGGGTACGCAGTTTCCTAACTTGGCAGGATACTGCAGATGATTTGTTGAGAACTTCTCACGATTAGTATTATCCTTAACAGTTATAACAAGAAAGAATGCTAAGATTGAATGGTCAGATAAGTGTGAACAGAGTTTTCAGGAGCTGAAAAAGAGATTAGTTACAACACCTATTTTGACACTTCCTATAACGGGAAAAGAGTATGTGGTTTACTGTGATGCCTCGAGGAAAGATTTAGGGTGTGTACTGATGCAAGAAGGACAAGTAATAACTTATGCGTTAAGGCAATTGAAAAGGCACGAATGTAATTACCCTACCCATGATATTGAGTTAGCAGCAGTTATCTTAGCACTCAAGATCTGGAAACATTACTTGTTTGGTGAAAGGTGTCACATTTACACAGATCATAAGAGTCTGAAGTATATCTTTGATCAAAGGGAGTTGAATATGAGACAACGAAGATGGTTAGAACTGATTAAAGATTATGATTGTACCATAGAATACCATCCTGGTAAGGTGAATGTGGTAGCAGTTGCATTGAGCAGGAAGTGAAGACTTCCTAAGGACACCTTGTGTGGTTTTCGAGCAACATTTTTAAGTACTGTAAGGGATTCTAAGGCAGTTGTAACTGCAGAGAATTCAGAGGATCTTTTAGTTTAATTTCAAATCAGGCCTTCACTCATAATAGAGATTGTGAGAAGACAATCAAAGAATAGTAACTTGCAAAAGATGTTTAGAAAGTCCAAATAGGGCCAAGAAACAAAATTTAAAATGAGATCGAGGCGAGACCATAGAGAAACAGGGAAGACTATGCGCGTCCGAGTGTTAGTGAGCTTAAGAATGCTATTCTAGAAGAAGCTCACGATTCAACTCACGCTATGCATCCGTGAAGCACCAAGATGTGTAAAACCTTGAATGAGACTTATTGGTGACCTGGGATGAAGCGGGAGATAGTTGATTATGTGATGGATGTTTAATCTGTCAGCAAGTTAAATCAGTTAGACAGAAGCAAAAAGGACTCCTTAACCCATTGCTAGTGTCGGAATGGAAATGGGAGCGTATTACTATGGTTTTTTCTGCTTAGATTACCACGCACTTCAAATGGACATAATGGTACTTGGGTAATGGTGGATAAACTCACTAAGACAACACGGTTTGTACCGACATAAATGATGTCACGCTTAATCAATAGCTAAGCTAAGCTATGCGCGTCGACGAGCATTGTGAGACAATACAGAGTGCCGGTGTCCATAGTATCGGATAGAGATTCGAGATTTACTTCTAAGTTTTGGCCTAGTTTACAGAAAGCTATGGGAACAGAACTGAAGTTTAGTACAACATTCCATCCTTAGACAGATGGGCGGTCAGAGAGGACCATCCGCACCCTAGAAGACATGTTGCAAGCATGTGTCTTTCAAGTTAAGGGAAGTTGAGATACACACCTATCACTTATGGAATTTGCTTACAATAACAATGATCACTAGTTTTGACATGGCACCACTTGAAGCTCTAGATAAAAGACCGTGTGTAGAACGCTAGTATATTGAAATGAACTAGAAGAGCGGAAGCTAATCGGTCCCCGAGTTGGTGCAAGTTATGACAAACAATACTAAGGTAATCGTAGAAAATCAAGGTAGCACAAGACCGTCGGAAGAGTTATGCAGATAAGCGGCGAAAGGACTTGGAATTCGGATCGGAGATCAAGTTTTCTTGAAGTTATCTCCATGGAGAGGTGTCCTTCGTTTTGGTAAGAAAGGTAAACTAAGCCCTATATATATTGGTCCTTATCAAATAACGGACAAGTTGGGCCAGACCTCTGCTGACTAGAATTGCCAGCAGAACTATCTTGAGTACATGATGTTTTTCATGTGTTCATGTTGAGAAGTATATTCCAGATCTGACACATGTGCTACAAGCACAACCCGTTGAGCTGAAAAAGACATGAGTTACGCAGAAGATGCAATTGAAATCCTCGACAGAAAGAACAAGTTTTAAGAAACAAGACAATCCCACACGTGAAGGTTCGTTGGAGACATCACGAAGTGGAAGAGGCAACTTTGAGAGTTAGAAGACTAAATGAGGAGGAAGTATCCGATGATTTTCACCTAAGAACTACTAAATTTCGAGGACGAAATTTCTTAAGGGGAGGTAGGTTGTAAACCCAAGATCTTTCTTTGGAACCTCCTTATTATCAAACAACAAAAAGAAAGAAGGAATGAATGTTTAAAACTTGGTTTTCCATGTTTTAAAAGGAAAGAAATGAAGTGAAAGGCAAAAGGAAAACAAGGAAGGGAAAAACATAAACCATTTTGGTTTGGATTGCTTTTAAGACAAAAGAAGAAAAGGAAATGAAAGAAATGTTTAATGTACTAAGTTTGTTTTGTTGTGCAAAGAAAAGATAAAGAAAGGGAAAAGAAAAGAAAAGAAAAGAAAAGAAAAGGAAAAGGAAAAAAAGAAAGAAAGTGGAAGGTGGGCCCCCACCTTGGTCTTTCTTTTTAAACAACCAAGTACCTTCAATTTTCTTCTCATTTTCATCAAAGAGGAGCTGAGGGTTCGTGGGAGAAGCTTAAAGGAAGAAGAAGAAGAGGGTTTCAGCTGGAAATTGAAGAAGAGAGGAGAGAACTCAAGCAAATTAGTATGACAGCAAGGTAATCACTCTGCCATGTTCTGCTATTTGGTTCATCTCGAGCTCCACAGAAAGAGGTAAGAGCTGAAATTTTGTTTCAGCAAGTTAACTCATATTGGAACAAAATTCGTGAAGGATGCTCGAGCAAATTCGGATCTTAAGCTACTGGTTTGTGAGGAGGAAGACAGAACACAGAATTTACTGTCAAATCCGAGAAGTCTCTGATGTTTGGGTTGTACTGACCTGTAGAGTTGGAACTGAAGCTCTATTAGGTATGGTTGGAAAGCTTATTGAATTTCCTACAACTTTCGTGAAGAATTCGTGATTAGAAAATGATTGGAAGTTGTTGTAAATAGCAGGTCAAGTTTCAGGGTTGCAGCAGAAAATCGAATCTGGAATAGCAGAAGTTAGTTCCGGGGAAAGGAGCTTTCGAGGTATTTCTGAACCAATCTATTGGGAATCTCATTTTTATGTCTTCATAAGAGTTTTAGAGGGTTCAAAAAGGAAGAGTTTGGTATAAAGTACATTATTTTTGGATAAGTAATGAAGAAGTTATGAGTATCTGAATACAGGGCATAAAATCTGTTAAATGCTGGAATTTTGAAAGTGTGTTTTCTTGCAAGTTTTAAGGTCAAAAATCATGAGCTCGAGGTTCTAATGATTGATTTGGCTTGTTTGACAGGCCAAGAGCAAATAGGTCAAGTTTACAAGCCAAGGTTCTAATTCTAATACGGTGAGTGACTCTATCTTAGAACTATGTTTGACCTATGTTTTTCTTCATGAACATAAGTGTTGATAATTACATCTTGTTTGAACTAATTGTGAATGGCTTCATGGAGTTTTCTAACATAAGGTTCATGATGGAACCTAAGCATGCTTTGAATTAGTTGTAACTATAAATCAAAGTATGGAAACTAAATTATGAAAGTATGCTTTCCTTTAGAGAATGTTTTGTGTAAATCCACTTGGGAACATATTTAGATGATAATATGAAATTGTCAAGAAATTGTTGTATGTGTTATAAAGACATGATTTCCATGGTAAACAAGTTATGCCTTGATCTTGATTAACCCCTAATACTGAAGGACATTCGAGAAGGTACTTAGGGGGGGAATGAATCATGATATCCCGATACTGAAGGGCAATGAGAAGGTATCCAGGAAGTAAATGGTTTTACCTAAATACTGAAGGACAATGAGAAGGTATTTGGGTAGTAAATGGTTTTACCTTAATATCTTGAAGGACATAGAGAAGGTATTAGGGAAAACCAAACGACCAAAGGTATTCCACGTGCACGTGAGAGTGAGAGAGAAAGTGATATGAACCTTATTGGAATAAATGTAACTCTACCACCTCTATGGTTTGATGTGGAGTCATGTCATGTGCTTTATTGTTATGAGCTTTTATATTATTGATTTATCTACCCTCGAAAAGTTAGTACATTTCGAGTTGTGTGCTATGCACAAGTGGTGACTTAAAACCTGTAGATTGGAAGCATGGTTTGTTAATGTTTACAAACAGTGGTTAAGCTATTTTGTACTTATAATCTGCCATTATTATGATTCACCTGTGAGCTTATAATGTTTTAAAGATAGACACTCACTGAGCTTTTTAGCTCATTCTTTCAATGTTTTCAAACATTTACAGGTAGAGATCGAGCTCCTTGTACCTGACATCCTGCCATAGTCTGCTGGAAGTTTCATAGGTTGATAGTTTGTACGTGGCTGGTGTTGTATAGCAAGTCGTTATGTAGTTATAGAAGTTTTGTACATTAGTGGTTGTATAAACATTGAGTTGTCTTGTGTTGTTTTGATGCACTTGACTTTTAGTTTCCAAGAGAGACTTATGAAGGGTTTCTCCTTGTGTATGTTTAATAGTTGTCCAGTTTCTTTGTGTTATGTTAAAAATGTTCCATATACGAACATAGTATGTTATCAGGAGTACAGGGTCAGCAGGTATTGTAAAGAGCTAAACAATGTCTGTTGGCTTCACGCCGCTTTTCGAGCCTAGTTTTCAGGTAGTTCGGAAGGGGGTGTGACAATTTGGTATCAGAGAAGTTAGCTCCATTGGAATGAGACAGAGCAAGGTAGCTCTAGAAGAAATTGAAAAGTAAATAGCAAGTTATTGAGTTAGTTCAATAGAACTAGTCGAGCATGGTCCAAGTAAGGACAGGAGTAAGTCCAGTCAGGACTAGAATGTGAACACAAGTCTAGAATTGTGCGTTTGAGTTGAGTACTCATTACATGTCTAGTATGTTAATATGTTATAGAAGTCATGCCACCACGTACTAGCAGACGATGCAGGCAAGATCAGGACAGGACGCAGGATCCTACCCAAGATCAATCCCAGTGGAGGTCTAGTGCCCCGAGAGTTCAGATGGGGGCCAGAATTAAGCAGCATGCTAATTCCTCACAGGAGGTAGGTAAGCCATAGGGAGCAGGGCTAAGTAATCCAGATAAGACACATATAATAGATCACCTAAAAGAATTAGGAGCCACAGTGTTTGAGGGTTCCAAAGATCCAGTTGAAGCTAAGGTTTGGCTAAATAAGCTTGATAAATGTTTTGATGTTATGAGTTGCTCTGAGGAGCGAAATGCTAAGTTGGCCACATTCTTGCTGCCAAAGAAGGTAGAAGGATGATGGAAATCGATGTTAGCCAGTTGTAGTGATACACGTACTTCACACTGGCAAACTTTCAGAAGTATATTTGAAAATAAATATTACCCTAGCACGTACCGAGAGGCAGAGAGGGATGAATTTTGTTAGAACTAAAACAAGATACACTTTCAGTGGCTGAGTATGAGAGAAGATATACCGAGTTGTCGCGGTATGTTGATGTGATTGTGGCATCTAAGAGCGATAGGTGTCGACAATTTGAAAGAGGGTTACGACCTGAGATACGTACCCCAGTTACAGGCATTGCTAAGTGGATTGATTTCTCCCAGCTGGTAGAGACTGCTCTACGTGTTGAGCAGAGTATGGCAGAGGTGCAGTCAGTAGTGAAGCCTAGTTGTGAAGGCTTCGGCAACAACCAGTTTCCAAGGTCGTGAGCAGCGGAGATTCACACTTGGAGTAAATGTTTCTAAGTCAATATGACTTTAAGGAGCAAGCTAGTAGCCAAGTAGCCGTGCATCGAGGCGGATGATTGTGGGTAGTGCCTATCGAGGCGAGTTAAAAGAACCTAATTAGTTTGTTTGATTAGCGTGCAAGACCGCAAAGAGGGCAAGAGTCTATGCCAAGATATAGCAAGGAAAACTCCATGTGTGATCTGCTGCAAGAATCATCAAGATCATTGTCTTGTGAGTGTTGGTACATGCTACCAATGCCGACAACCGTGACATGTCAAGAGGGATTGTCCACACCTATGGGACAGTAGTACAAAGGACTAGGGAGTTGAGTCCCAGCTTAGTTGAGCAAAGAGAGTTTCAAAGAGTCGCAAGAGAGGGCACCAGTGGTGTTAGACTAAAGAGAGTTGTAGGAGGCCTAGGCAACACGGAAAGGTCTAGGTTATGACTCAAAGAAGAAGTCGAGGATGCACCGAATATGATTATTGGTACGATTACTATTTGAAATGTACTGCACTGCTTTAATAGAACAAGGTGCTACACATTTCTTTGTTTTTAGTATGTTCTTGACTAAGTTGAATGGGAAGCTAGAACCTTTATGTAAAAGGTTAGTTATATACACTCCAGTTGGTGATGCTTTATTAGTCAATTCAATGATGCGGAATTGTGAGGTTTTAGTAAAAGGTCTCAATTTGTTAGTGGATCTTCTTCCACTAAAGTTGCAGGTGTGAGATGCAATCCTAGGAATGGATTTCTTATTCACTCACTATGCTTCCAGAGATTGCCATATAAAGGAGGTTGTTTTCAAGAAACCAGGATTAGCTGAAGTGGTTTTATGGGATGAAAGAAAGACTATCCCTACGAGGTTGTTTTCACATTCAAAGCTCGAAAGTTATTGAGAAAATGTTGCACGACGTTTCTTGCACACATAGTTGAGAGTGCGGGAAAAAAAGTTTACAACAAGAAAATGTTCTTGTTGTGAATGAATTTTCTTGTTGTTTTTCTAGCGAGATCTATCGAGATTGCCACTTGATAGGGAAGTTGAGTTCACCATTGAACTCATTATCATGAATAACACCTATTTCGCATAGCGTCGTATAGAATGGCTCCAAGTGAGATCGGGAGCTAAAGATGCGATTATAAGGACTAGTTGATAAGGGATACATCAGACCTAGTGTATCGCCTTGGAGAGCTCCAGTGTTATCTGTGAAAAGAAAGATGGTATCCGTAGATTATGCATTGAGTATAGATAGTTAAACAAAGTCACGATACGTAATAAGTATCCTTTACCCTGAATAGATGACTTGTTTGACAAGTTAAGAGGTGCATCGATGTTTTGTAAGATTAATTTAAGATCAGGATATCATAAGTTAAAGGTCAGAGAATCAGACATTCCTAAGACATTATTCATAATGAGGTACGAGCATTATAAGTGTTTAGTAATGCCATTCGGTTTAACAATGCACTAGCGATTTTCATGGGCCCCATGGGCGGTGTTTTCCACCAAAGATTTGGATCGATTTATAATAGTATTTATTGACGATATACTAGTTTACTCGGTTGACAGAAAGCCTACGAGGAACACATGAGTATTATTCTGCAAACACTACGAGATAAACAGTTGTACGCTAAATTCACCAAATGTGACTTTTGGTTGAACCAGGTAATGTTTTTGAGGCATGTTGCCTCAGCAAATGGTGTTAGTATGGATCCAAATAAAGTTAAAGTTGTAGTCAACTGGGAGAGACTAGTTAGTACGGCAGTGAGGTACGCAGCTTCCTAACTTGGCGGATATGCGAGATGATTTGTTGAGAACTTCTCACGATTAGTATTATCCTTAATGATTATAACAAGAAAGAATGCTAAGATTGAATGGTCGATAAGTGTGAACGAGTTTTCGGAGAGTGAAAAAGAGATTAGTTACAACACCTATTTTGACACTTCCTATAACGGGAAAAGAGTATGTGGTTTACTGTGATGCCTCGAGGAAAGATTTAGGGTGTGTACTGATGCAAGAAGGACAAGTAATAACTTATGCGTTAAGGCAATTGAAAAGGCACGAATGTAATTACCCTACCCATGATATTGAGTTAGCGATTATCTTAGCAATCAAGATCCGGAAACATTACTTGTTTGGTGAAAGGTGTCACATTTACACGCATCATAAGAGTCTCAAGTATATCTTTGATCAAAGGGAGTTGAATATGAGACAACGAAGATGGTTAGAATCGATTAAAGATTATGATTGTACCATAGAATACCATCCCGGTAAGGTGAATGTGGTAGCGATTGCATTGAATTGAGCAGAAGTGAAGACTTCCTAAGGACACCTTGTGTGGTTTTTTGAGCAACATTTTTAAGTAAATCAGTAAGGGATTCTAAGGCGATTGTAATCTGCAGAGAATTGAGAGGATCTTTTAGTTTAATTTCAAATCGAGCCTTCACTCATAATAGAGATTGTGAGAAGACAATCAAAGAATAGTAACTTGCAAAAGATGTTTAGAAAGTCCAAATAGGGCCAAGAAACAAAATTTAAAATGAGATCGACGGAGCCATAGAGAAAGAGGAAAGACTATGCGTTAGAGTGTTAGTGAGCTTAAGAATGCTATTCTAGAAGAAGCTCACGATTTCAAATTTACGCTATGCATCCGAGAAGCACCAAGATGTGTAAAACCTTGAATGAGACTTATTGGTGACACAGGATGAAGCGGGAGATAGTTGATTATGTGATGGATGTTTAATCACATCCGCAAGTTAAATCGATTAGACGAAGCAAAAAGGACTCCTTAACCCATTGCTAGTGTCGGAATGGAAATGGGAGCGTATTACTATGGTTTTTTCTGCTTAGATTACCACGTACTTCAAATGGACATAATGGTACTTGGGTAATGGTGGATAAACTCACTAAGACAACACGGTTTGTACCGATTACAAATGTTCACGCTTAATCGCCTAGCTAAGCTATGCGTCGTCATTGCAATGTGAGACAATACAGAGTGCCGGTGTCCATAGTATCGGATAGAGATTCGAGATTTACTTCTAAGTTTTGGCCTAGTTTACGTAAAGCTATGGGAACAGAATCAAGTTTAGTACAACATTCCATCCTTAGACGGATGGGCGGTCAGGAGGACCATCCGGACCCTAGAAGACATGTTGCAAGCATGTGTCTTTCAAGTTAAGGGAAGTTGAGATACACACCTATCACTTATGGAATTTGCTTACAATAACAATGATCAGTCTAGTTTTGACATGGCACCACTTGAAGCTCTAGATAAAAGACCGTGTAGAACGCTAGTATATTGAAATGAACTAGAAGAGCGGAAGCTAATCGGTCTGAGTTGGTGCAAGTTATGACAAACAATACTAAGGTAATCGAGAAAATCAAAGGTAGCACAAGACCGTCGTAAGAGTTATGCGAGATAAGCGACGAAAGGACTTGGAATTCCAGATCGGAGATCAAGTTTTCTTGAAGTTATCTCCATGGAGAGGTGTCCTTCGTTTTGGTAAGAAAGGTAAACTAAGCCCTATATATATTGGTCCTTATCAAGTAACGGGACAAGTTGGGCCAGCAGCCTACAGACTAGAATTGCCAGCAGAACTATCTTGAGTACATGATGTTTTTCATGTGTTCATGTTGAGAAGTATATTCGGATCCGACACATATGCTACAAGCACAACCCGTTGAGCTGAAAAAGACATGAGTTACGCAGAAGATGCAATTGAAATCCTCGACAGGAAAGAACAAGTTTTAAGAAACAAGACAATCCCACACGTGAAGGTTCGTTGGAGACATCACGGAGTGGAAGAGGCAACCTGAGAGTTAGAAGACTAAATGAGGAGGAAGTATCCGATGATTTTCACCTAAGAACTACTAAATTTCGAGGACGAAATTTCTTAAGGGGAGGTAGGTTGTAAACCCAAGATCTTTCTTTGGAACCTCCTTATTATCAAACAACAAAAAGAAAGAAGGAATGAATGTTTAAAACTTGGTTTTCCATGTTTTAAAAAGGAAAGAAATGAAGTGAAAGGCAAAAGGAAAACAAGGAAGGAAAAACATAAACCATTTTGGTTTGGATTGCTTTTAAGACAAAAGAAGAAAAGGAAATGAAAGAAATGTTTAATGTACTAAGTTTGTTTTGTTGTGCAAAGAAAAGATAAAGAAAGGGAAAAGAAAAGAAAAGAAAAGAAAGAAAGGAAAAGGAAAAAAAAGAAAGAAAGTGGAAGGTGGGCCCCACCTTGGTCTTTCTTTTAAAACAACCAAGTACCTTCAATTTTCTTCTCATTTTCATCAAAGAGAGAGCTGAGGGTTCGTGGGAGAAGCTTAAAGGAAGAAGAAGAAGAGGGTTTCAGCTGGAAATTGAAGAAGAGAGGGAGAGAACTCAAGCAAATTAGTATGACAGCAAGGTAATCACTCTGCCATGTTCTGCTATTTGGTTCATCTCGAGCTCCACAGAAAGAGGTAAGAGCTGAAATTTTGTTTCGTGTGCAAGTTAACTCATATTGGAACAAAATTCGTGAAGGATGCTCGAGCAAATTCGGATCTTAAGCTACTGGTTTGTGAGGAGGAAGACAGAACACAGAATTTACTGTCAAATCCGAGAAGTCTCTGATGTTTGGGTTGTACTGACCTGTAGAGTTGGAATCCAGCTCTATTAGGTATGGTTGGAAAGCTTATTGAATTTCCTACAACTTTCGTGAAGAATTCGTGATTAGAAAATGATTGGAAGTTGTTGTAAATAGCAGGTCAAGTTTCGGGTTGCAGCAGAAAATCGAATCTGGAATAGCAGAAGTTAGTTCCGGGAAAAGGAGCTTTCGGTATTTCTGAACCAATCTATTGGGAATCTCATTTTATGTCTTCATAAGAGTTTTAGAGGGTTCAAAAGGAAGAGTTTGGTATAAAGTACATTATTTTTGGATAAGTAATGAAGAAGTTATGAGTATCTGAATATAGGGCATAAAATCTGTTAAATGCTGGAATTTTGAAAGTGTGTTTTCTTGCAAGTTTTAAGGTCAAAAATCATGAGCTCGAGGTTCTAATGATTGATTTGGCTTGTTTGACAGGCCAAGAGCAAATAGGTCAAGTTTACAAGCCAAGGTTCTAATTCTAATACGGTGAGTGACTCTATCTTAGAACTATGTTTGACCTATGTTTTTCTTCATGAACATAAGTGTTGATAATTACATCTTGTTTGAACTAATTGTGAATGGCTTCATGGAGTTTTCTAACATAAGGTTCATGATGGAACCTAAGCATGCTTTGAATTAGTTGTAACTATAAATCAAAGTATGGAAACTAAATTATGAAAGTATGCTTTCCTTTAGAGAATGTTTTGTGTAAATCCACTTGGGAACATATTTAGATGATAATATGAAATTGTCAAGAAATTGTTGTATGTGTTATAAAGACATGATTTCCATGGTAAACAAGTTATGCCTTGATCTTGATTAACCCCTAATACTGAAGGACATTCGAGAAGGTACTTAGGGGGGGAATGAATCATGATATCCCGATACTGAAGGACAATGAGAAGGTATCCGGGAAGTAAATGGTTTTACCTAAATACCGAAGGACAATGAGAAGGTATTTGGGTAGTAAATGGTTTTACCTTAATCTTGAAGGACATAGAGAAGGTATTAGGGAAAACCAAACGACCAAAGGTATTCCACGTGCACGTGAGAGTGAGAGAGAAAGTGATATGAACCTTATTGGAATAAATGTAACTCTACCACCTCTATGGTTTGATGTGGAGTCATGTCATGTGCTTTATTGTTATGAGCTTTTATATTATTGATTTATCTACCCTCGAAAAGTTAGTACATTTCGAGTTGTGTGCTATGCACAAGTGGTGACTTAAAACTCAGTAGATTGGAAGCATGGTTTGTTAATGTTTACAAACAAGTGGGTTAAGCTATTTTGTACTTATAATCTGCCATTATTATGATTCACCCGTGAGCTTATAATGTTTTAAAGATAGACACTCACCGAGCTTTTTAGCTCATTCTTTCAATGTTTTCAAACATTTACTGGTAGAGATCGAGCTCCTTGTACCTGACATCCTGCCATAGTCTCTTGGAAGTTTCATAGGTTGATAGTTTGTACGTGGCTGGTGTTGTATAGCAAGTCGTTATGTAGTTATAGAAGTTTTGTACATTAGTGGTTGTATAAACATTGAGTTGTCTTGTGTTGTTTTGATGCACTTGACTTTTAGTTTCAAGAGAGACTTATGAAGGGTTTCTCCTTGTGTATGTTTAATAGTTGTCCAGTTTCTGCTTGTGTTATGTTAAAATGTTCCATATACGAACATAGTATGTTATCGGAAGTAAAGGTCAGCAGGTATTGTAAAGAGCTAAACAATGTCTGTTGGCTTCACGCCGCTTTTCGAGCCTAGTTTTCAGGTAGTTCGGAAGGGGGTGTGACATGGCATGACTCCTATAACATATCAAAATATTAGACATGCTATGGATACTTAACTCAAATACACACTACTAAACTTCTATTCATATTTTAGCCCTAACTGGACTTGCTCTTACCCTTACTTAAACCATACTCTACTAGTTCGATCTGAACTAACTCAATAACATGCTATGACTTTTACTTTATTCTCGTGAGCTAGCTTGCCTGTCTCATTCCCATGGAGCTAATCGCTCTGACGATACCAGTTGTCACACCCCTCCCGAACTACTCGCTAACTCAAAGACGAAAAGGCGGCGTGAAGCCAACAGACATTGTTTATCTCTTAACAATACCACAGTGACCTGATTCACCAAACAAACATACTATGTTCAAAAATGGAACACTTAAACATGACATAGCGGAAATTGGACAACTATTAAACATATACAAGGAGAAACCATTCAGAAGTCTCTCTTGGAAACTAAAAGTCTAGTGCATCGTAACCAACACAAGACAAACCAAAGGTTTATACAACCTCTAATGTACAAACAACTATAACCCAAAAGTCCTCTCAAAATAATTTACAAACATAGAGACTTGCTAGACAAAACCGACCACGTACAAAGTATTTAACTTATGAAGCTTCAAAGAGACTATGGCGTGACTCAAAAGGGGAGCTCGATCTCTACCGAAAGGTTTGAAAACATAGAAGGAATGAGCTATGAAGCTCAGTGAGTGACTGTGTTAAATATCTGTAACTTGTAAAACATGTGACCTGAAACTTATGAGCATATGCATTTGTATTCAAGCATTGAAAGTAAACGTGGAATCATAATAGACTTTCGTAAAACCAACAAGTATAACATCAAAATCTCGTAAGGCATGTAAATGACATAAACTCTTTTAAAAACATTTCACAATCCACGTTGTGTAGGGCACGCCCAAAGACAACCAACGTTTACTCTCCACGATGTAGTGGGGCCCGCCCGGCACTCCCATCGTCTTTGTCGTGAGTGGGGCCCGCCCGGCACTCACGACGCAACAGCCGCTGTCACGAGTACACTCAACGTCGACAACAGAATAAGACCTGTGTGCTGCGGTACCATAAAGCCTCGGGCTCAATATCTCGAAAAATCACATGAAACATTTGAACATGCCTCGCTATCTTTTCTTTCATAAAACTCAAGCTTACTCGACTTGTTCATAAAATCGAAAACTTTAAAACATACTTGCTAGTACATGCTTGCTTGAAATCATAACATTACCATAAATTTTGCAACCATTGGACATATGCTCATGTATAAACTTTATAAAGACTTTTAGGGTCACAATGAACACTTGACACATTTCTAGGAAAACATGAATAGTCATAAACATGTACTCAAAAGAAAACATAATGCATTGAAAACTTTATTCTAGCAAAACTTGCATTTCTTGAACATAATTCAAACATATATACACTTTTGAAGTTCCTTTTATCACTCACAGTGCTTGAACTAGAATCTTAGCCCGTACACTCGACCTATTTGCTCTTGGCCTGTCAAACAAACCAAATACATGTATTAGAACCTCGAGCTCATGGTTTTTAACCCTAAAACTACAAGAAAACACACTTTCAAAAATTCCAGCATTTTCAGATTTTCTGCCCTGTTTTCAGACAGCCATAACTTATTCATTTCTTATCCAAAAAGAATGTACTTTATACCAAACTCTTCCTTTTTGAACCCTCTAAAACTCTTATGAAGACATGAAAATGAGATTCCTAACGTATTGGTTAGAAATTACTTCAGAAGCTTAACCCCTAAATTGATTCTGCTGCTGTTCCAGATTTCACTTCCTGCTGCAATTCGAATCTTAACCTGAAGATTACAACATCTTCCAATCATTTTCTTCTCACGATTACTTCACAAAACTTGTAGGAAATTGAATAAGCTTTCGAACCATACCAAATAGAGCTTGTAACTCAAAGTATAGAGATCAGAACAACCAAAACATCAGAGACCTCTCGTATTTGACAGCAAATTTCTGTCTTCTGCTTTCCTCTTAACAAAACAGTAACTTAACATCAGAATTGGCTCGAGCTTCCTTCACGAATTTTGTTTATATATGAGTTAACTTTCATGAAACAAAAGCTCAACTCTTACCTCTTCTTGTGGAGCTCGAGATGAACAGAAAATCAGAGCTTGTCTGAGTTGATTTCCTTGCTGTAAAAATGAATTCCCTTGAGTTTTCCTCTTTCCTTCTGCAACTCCCAGCCCAAAATCACCAAAAATGGCCTCCTTCTTCTTCCTTTCTCCTTCAACCACGAAATTTCAGCTTGGTTTGTGATGAAAGAGAAGAAAATGGAGAGAAACTCTTTTTAAAAAAAAGTCAATCGGTGGAAGAAGCATCCATTTGTCTTTTTGCACTTTTGATATTTTCATTTCTTTTTCCTTTTCTTTTCTTTCCTTTATCTTCTTTCTTTCTTTTCTTTTCTTTACAAAACCAAAATAACTTAATATAAAACATTTGTTTCATTTCCTTTTCTTCTTTTGTGTTTAAAAGCAAACCAAACCAAAATGGTTTAAACTTTTTCTTCCTTGTTTTCCTTTTGTCTTTCACTTCATTACTTTTCTTTTTAAAACATGGGAAACCAAGTTTTAAACATTCATTTCTTCTTTCTTTTTGTTGTTTGATAATAAGAAAGTTCCAAAGAAAGATCTCGGGTTTACAATATGCCTAAAAGTATACCCAAACAGTTTAAAATACTTAGTGGGAGTGAAAAGGTATATATGATATATCAATTTCCTCTTACGCTCTCCACGATGTTCACACCGTGAGATTTATGCTCGGCCTCGTGATGTCAATAGGGCATCCCCATTCAGATGGTGTTTGCATAAATCAAGAGCAAGGTGAATGGAGAAAGTATTTATAGTAAGTGAGCGAAGGAGGTGTGTCAACACATCCTACGGTCTCCTCCATTAGGTTGGACCGTGAGATTCCCATGTTCGCCTGCAGGTTGCCCGAAGTAGCACCATCCATTCGGAGGGATGTAACATGGGATTCGGAACAACTCAAACTCCAGAAATGGATAGGGTCTCTTAGGTCCATTCCCAGCTTTGTCTCTCCAGTTCGGTAGCTTTGTTGGGGCCGACCTCTGAGGTCTGAAAATGGTGGGTCACACTTACAAGAATTGCTAAGTGTTAGTAAGTTCTTGACCAAAGTAGCGATAACTAGAATGTTATAGGAATAAGTGTTATTCCGGTATTAGCATTTAGTCAAGAATATCTTGGTTCAGTGAAGGAGTGATTGACTGCCCCTCGGTAGCGATTGCTCTAACTCACTGAAGTATCGTTGCAAAAACAATAATGAGTTTATGGGTATATTATTACTTTTGCTAAATTCTTAAATTGGATAGGTTACAAACAATTCACTAATAGAATTCATTCTTTTTCAAAGATGTCGAACTCTTTTATCCAGCCTTACTCGCCTTCAATAAACTTAGCGGCGATAATTATGGAACCTGGAAATCAAACCTGAATACGATTCTTGTTCTTGATGATCTGAGGTTCGTCTTAACGGAGGAATGTCCTTCCCCTCCCAGCTCGACTGCAAATCGAATTGTTCGGGATGCTTATGACAGATGGATTAGGGCTAAGGAGAAGGCCCGAGTCTATATCTTAGCCAGCATATCTGATGTGTTGTCTAAGAAACATGAGACCATGGTCACCGCAAAGGAGATCATGGGATCAATACACGATGTTTGGACAACCGAGTCCTCATTGGTCCATTATGATGTTGTCAAAATCGCTTTACAACTCCCGTATGAAGGAGGAGCCTCATTAGGGAACATGTCCTTGACATGATGACCCACTTCAACGTGGCTGAAGTAAATGGGGCAGTCATAGATGAGAGAAGTCAGGTAACCTTTATTATGGAATCTCTTCCGAAGAATTTCCTGCCATTCCACACAAATGCGATAATGAATAAAATAGAGTATAACCTGACTACTCTCCTCAACGAGCTACTGACTTTTGAGTCCTCATGAAATCAAAAGGAAAGAGAAAGAGGCAAATGTTGTCACTTCAAAGAAGTTCCTAAGAGGATCATCCTCTGGGACCAAGTCTGGTCCTTCTTTTTCTAAGAATAAGGGTATTCAGAAGAAGAAGAAGAAGGACAAAGGGAAGGGACAAACTCCCACACGCAAGGCCAAAGCCACAGGAAAATGTTTCCACTGTGGTGCATTTGACACCTTTGAAGAGGAACTGCCCAAATACCTTGCGAGAAAAGAAAGGCGAGAAGGAAAACCAAGGTAAATATGATTTACTTGTTGTTGAAACATGTTTAGTGGAACATGATGATTCCGCTGGATATTAGATTCGGGAGCCACTAACCATGTTTGTTCTTCTTTTGAAAAACTAGTTCTGGCAAATTCATTGTAGATGGGAGATAACTCTCGGGGTTGGAACGAGAGAGGTTGTCTCAGCCAAAGCAGTGGGAGCAGTGAAGCTCTTGTTTAGAGATAGATTCGTTTTATTAGAAAATGTACTTTTGGTTCCTGGAATCAAAAGAAATCTTGTATCTATCTCTTGTTTGCTTGAACATATGTATAAAGTTTCTTTTAATCATAATGAAGCGTTCATTTGCAAAAGAGGTGTACGAATATGTTCTGCTAAACTTGAAAACAACTTATACGTGTTAAGACCAATCAAGTAAAAGCTATTTTGAACACCAAAAATGTTTAAAACAGCTGATACTCAAAATAAAAGGCAGAAACTTTCTCCTAGTACCTATCTTTGGCAATTGAGACTAGGCCACATTAATCTCAATAGGATTTAGAGATTGGTCATGAGTGGTCTCCTAAGTCAGTTAGAGGAAAACTCTTTACCACCATGTGAGTCCTGTCTCGAAGGAAAAATGACTAAAAGACCTTTTTCTGAAAAAGGTTATAAAGCCAAAGAGCCCTTGGAACTCGTACATTCTGATCTATGTGGTCCTATGAATGTCAAGGCACGAGGAGGGTATGAATACTTCATCAGTTTTATTGATGATTATTCTAGGTATGACTATCTATACCTAATGCATCATAAGTCCAAAACTCTTAAAAGTTCAAGGAGTATAAGGCGAGAGGTTGAGAACACATTAGGTAAAAGAATTAAAACACTTGATCGATCGAGGTGGAGAGTATATGGATTTGAGATTCCAAGACTATATGATAGAACATGGAATTATATCCCAACTCTCAGCGCCTGGTACACCTCAGCAGAATGGTGTATCTGAGAGGAGAAATAGAACCTTGCTAGACATGGTTCGATCTATGATGAGCTACGCTCAACTGCCTAGTTCGTTTTGGGGATATGCAGTAGAAGCTGCTGCATATATTTTGAACATGGTTCCCTCTAAGAGTGTTTCAGAAACACCCTATGAGTTATGGAAAGGGCGTAAAGGTAGTTTACGTCACTTCAGAATTTGGGGATGTCCGGCACATGTGCTAGTGTCCAATCCAAAGAAACTGGAACATCGTTCAAAATTATGCCTATTCGTAGGATACTCCAAGGAAACGAAAGGTGGTCTGTTCTATGATCCTCAAGAGGACAAGGTGCTTGTATCGACAAATGCCACGTTCTTAGAGGAAGACAACATGAGAGATCATCAGCCTTGTAGCAGGATTGTCTTAAGTGAAATCTCTAGGGAAGCTACAGATAAATCAACAAAAGTTGTTGATCAAGCTGGTCCTTCTCAAGTGTTGAGAATGCCTCGACGTAGCGGGAGGGATGTTAGACAACCTGACCGTTACATGGGTTTGACTGAAACCCAAGTCGTCATACCTGATGATGGCGTTGAGGATCCATTGACCTATAAACAGGCAATGAATGATACAGATAGGAACGAGTGGATTAAAGCCATGGACCTTGAAATGGAGTCAATGTACTTCAATTCAGTCTGGAAACTTGTAGATCAACCAGATGGTGAAAGACCTATCGGTTGCAAGTGGATCTACAAGAGGAAACGAGATTAAGCCGATAAGGTGCAAACCTTTAAGGCTCGACTTGTGGCAAAGGGTTATACCCAAAGGGAAGGGGTGGACTATGAAGAAACCTTCTCCCCTGTTGCCATGCTTAAGTCCATTAGAATACTCTTATCCATTGCCACATTTTATGACTATGAAATTTGGCAAATGGATGTCAAGACAGCCTTTCTGAATGGCAATCTTGAAGGGAGTATCTATATGGATCAACCAGAGGGGTTCATAGTTTAGGGTCAAGAGCAAAAGGTTTGCAAGCTTACACGATCCATCTATGGATTGAAACAAGTATCTAGATCCTGGAATATAAGATTTGATACTGCGATCAAATCTTATGGCTTTGAACAGAATATTGACGAACCTTGTGTTTACAAGAAGATAGTCAATACCACTGTAGCTTTCTTAGTTCTATACGTAGACGATATCTTGCTCATTGGAAATGATGCAAGGTTCCTGACTGGCGTTAAGCAATGGCTAGCGACCCAATTCCAAATGAAAGATTTGGGAGAAACTCAGTTTGTTCTTGAAATCCAAATTGTTCGGAATTGCAAGAACAAAACGCTAGCATTGTCTCAGGCATCTTATATCGACAAGATGTTGGTTAGATATAAGATGCACTAATTCCAAAAAGGGTTAATTACCTTTCGTGCATGGAATTCATTTGTCTAAGGAACAGAGTCCTAAGACACCTCAAGAAGTTGAGGATATGAGACGAATTCCCTATGCATCTGCTGTCGGTAGTCTGATGTATGTCATGCTATGTACTCGACCCGACATATGCTATGCAAAGGGGAATAGTCGCAGATATCGATCTAATCCGAGATATGATCACCGGGGTGCCGTTAAGAACATCCTCAAGTATCTAAGGAGAACGAGGACTATATGCTTGTGTATGGTGCAAAAGATTTGATCCTTGCAGGATACACTGACTCTGATTTTCAGACTGATGTAGATTCGAGGAAATCCACATTAGGATCAGTGTTCACTCTTAACGGAGGAGCTATAGTATGGAGGAGTATAAAGCAAGGTTGTATTGCTGACTCCACCATGGAGGTTTGAGTATGTCGCGACTTGCATGGCAAAAATGAAGGAAGCGATATGGCTTAGGAAGTTCTTGACTGATTTGGAAGTTGTTCCAAATATGAATTTGCCTATCACTCTTTATTGTGATAATAGTGGTGCAGTGGCAAATTCTAAAGAACCTAGAAGCCATAAGTGCGGAAAGCACATAGAGCGCAAATATCATCTCATCAGGGAGATTGTGCAACGAGGAGACGTGATCGTCACGCAGATCGCTTCGGAGCACAACATTACTGATCCGTTTACAAAGCCCCTCACGGCTAAAGTGTTTGAGGGACACCTAGAGAGTCTAGGACTACGGGTTGTATAGTAGGCCCTTTGCTCAACATGTTTTACCCTACAGACGTTTTAGTCCAAGTGGGAGATTGTTGGGTTTAATGTCCTAAAACTCGTGGTTTTGTAAACTCGAATGTATATTCTATTTTGCAATAAAGTTGTTATTGATATTTATTCAAGAAAAGTGTTATTGAATGTTGTGTATTATGTAACCTTAATCCAATAAAGAACCATTGGTTATGGGATGAATACTTGAACTTTATGTGTGACATAAAAGTGGATCAAGTTCAAGTTATAGCCAGAACAGTCTATAGTATAAGGATAGGGTTGGGTACCTTATCCTCGGGACACTATGGACGCGCGACCCACTTTGTAGAGTACAAACGATGTGATCTCTAAATCGTTCATGTGGAGACATGTGAGTGGGGCGTCCTATGCAATGAGTTTGCATAAGATCGGGCCGTGAAATAGTCACTTAGATTTTTAACTCCGTTTCTGTCTTAATCGACTATATTCATACGAGACCTAGGTAACTCGATCTTAATCCCGAGCGTTCTATGGACTCTCGCTTATTCTGGATTATCCTTAGATTTGCATGGGTGAGAGTGGCTCGAGGCTGCCGACTCAATAAGCCTCCCATTTCGTGGATAAAACCGGGTAGATAGGCGGGAACATAGTTACGCAAGATGAAATTCATTCCTACCCGCTTTAGGGATTAGTAGAGAGGTTGTTCCCTTAAAATCACCGACTCGGGTCTTGAACAATGGGCCCACCCCTCTCATTGGCCCGAGAGGGATTCGGTTTCTTGGTTGAACCACAAACCAATTGTTCATTAGAGGATCGATGGGACTTAAGAACAAGAGGTAATTACTGAGGTAAAACGGTAATTTTGACCCAAATTGTAATTACTAACGACTGTGAAGGATCGACTTACTAATCATGGTTATATCGAGTGGGCGAAAATATATATACGATGAGGAGAATGCAGCCACCGGGCTTTAGTGGAGTGTCCTTGGTTAACGAATGTTTATTAGCTAGGCTAAAGAGTTTGGCCTGAGTTAATCTCGTATCGTTGGAGCTCATGATCCAGAGGTCCATTAGGTCCTCCTTACTAGCTCGGACTTAGCCTTATAACATTTTGAGAGAAAAGAATTTGAATTGTTCAAATTCGAGTTTGGAAAAAAACGTTAATTATATGTGATATATTAAACGAATCATAGCTTAATTAAACTATGATTAATAAGAGGTGGATATATTTAAATATGATTTAAATTATCGGATCGGTTTATAGCATGAATAAGGATTCATGTTCGGAAAATCGATCGAGATCGGGGAATTTATTTAATTTAATATTTGATATTAAATTAAATTAAAAATTAATTAATTAAATTAATTTTTGAATTATTTAATTAATTATATTAATTTTAATTAAAAATCAATTTAATATTGATTTTTGAATTAAAATTAATTGTAAAATGAGGAATTTTCATGTTTTTCAAGTTGACAACTTGCCCAATCTTACTCATCTTCAAAATTCACCAAAATTGGCCACCTCCATCTCAAAGCATCCTCATCACCCTTGAGTTGTCACTCCATTGAAGCTTTTTGAAGTTTTATATAATGGTGATTTGAGGTGTTTTGAGAGAATTACATAGAATATTCAATATTCCCGAATTAGTGACCTTTGAGGTCTTTTCTTCCAAATTCTCTCAACCTGAGATCCCACAATCCGTTCTAAGGCCTGAGGATAGTAGGGAAGACTCTAACGGTTGTCCACGAAGTGTTCGTGCTGAAAATCATTCACCGGGTGAAGAGAATTTGATCTTCAAAGTTGAGTTTTCTATCCCTCTGTTTTTCCAGCTTTGAGCATGTTTTTATTTTACAAAATTGATCAACTTAGAGTGTTCAAGATCCAAAATTGCTTCCGTTTTCTTAATCTACACTCTTTCAGTCTATCCATTATTACCAAATACCATCATGTCCACTTGAAGAACGTTGTACTAACAAACAGAAAATCCATAGTGATATGCTCCCATTTCCACTCCGGCACTGGTAGTGGGTTAAGGAGTCCCCTTGGCCTCTGTCTAATTTGTTTAACCTGCTGGTAGATTAAACATCTATCAACATAATCAGCTATCTCCCGCTTCATTCCAGTGTAAACCCGAGATCTTTCTTTGGAATTCAAGAAAGAAAAGGTTAATGTTTTATGGTTGGTTTTGTTTTGTTTTGAAAAGAAAAGAAAAGAAAAGAAAGGAAAAGGAAAAGAATGAAAAAGGGAAAATGGATGGTGGGACCCTCACCTATGTTATCTTTTTAAAACTCATTTTTCCATCGAATTCTTCTCATTTTATCAAGTAAAAGCAAGGGTTTTCGTGGGAGAAGCAGAAAGGAAGAGGAAGAAGGGGGTTTTTGGAGCTGAAGTTGCAGAAGAGAGGAGAAGAACTAAAGGTTTGTCTTTTTAACAGCAAGTTAATCAATTCAATCCTATTCTGGTTTTCTGTTCATCTCGAGCTCCACAGGAAGAGGTAAGAGTTGAGATTTTGTTTCGTGAAAGTTAACTCATATTGGAACAAAATTCGTGAAGGAAGCTCGAGCAAATTCTGACCTTAAGTTGATGTTTTATGAAGAGGAAGGCAGAAGACAGAAATTTGCTGTCAAATCTGAGAAGTCTCTGGTTTTTTTTGTTGTCCTGATCTGTATACTTGGAGTTAGAAGCTCTAATTGGTATGGTTCGAAAGCTTATTGAATTTCCTACAACTTTCATCACGAAATCGTGAGTAGAAAATGTCTAGAAGATGTTTTAAATATCAGGTTAAATTTGTTGTGCAGCAGGAAATCCGAATCTGGAAACAACAGAAGTTAGTTCCTGGGAAAGAAGTTTTCGAGGTATTTTTTAACAAATCCGTTGGGAATATCAATTTCTTGTCTTCATATGATTTTTAGAGAATTCATAAAAGAAGAGTTTGGTATAAATTTCACCCTGTTTGGCTAAGTAATGAAGAAGTTATGGCTGTCTGAAAACAAGGTAGAAAATCTGAAAATGCTGGAAAATTTGAAAGTGTGTTTTCTTGTAATTTTAAGGTTAAAAAGCATGAGCTCGAGGTTCTAATGGTTGAATTTGGTTTGTTTGACAGCCAAGAGAAAATAGGTCGAGTGTACGGGCCAAGGTTTTAGTTTAACACTGTGAGTGACAAAACGAACTTCGAAAATGAACTATATCCTTGAAAAATGCTTTAAGAAATGCAAGTTTTGCAAGAATGAAAGATTTCAATGCTTTAAGTTTTCCTTGAAACACATGTTTATGAGTATTCAAGTTTTCCTAGAAATGTTTTCAAGTATTCATTGTGAGCCTAAATGTCTTGATGAAGTTTATATATGAGCATATGTTTACTGAATTTCCAAAGTTCATGGAAATGTTATGATTTCGAGCAAGTATGTTTTAGCAAGTATGATTTAAAGATTTCTTGTTTTATGAACAAGCTGAGTAAGCTTGAGTTTTATGAAAGAAAAGATAAGCAGGCATGTTCAAATGTTTTCATGTGATTTTCTGAGATATTGAGCACGAGGCTTTATGGTACCGCAGCACATTGGTCATTTCTCATTGTCGACGTTGAGTGAACTCCGTGACAACAAATCTTTGTCGTGAGTGTTGGGCGGGCCCCACTACATCGTAGAACAAACGTAGATTGTGACATGTTTTAAAAAGAGTTTATATCATTTACAGGCTTTACGAGATTTTAACGATATACTTGCTGGTTTTCCTGAAAAGCTATTATGATTACACAGTTACTTTTAACGTTTGATTATAGATGCATATGCTCATAGATGGTCAGGTGATATGATTTACGAGTTAATAGTTTTCTTTTAAACTCAAGTCACTCACTGAGCTCATTCTTTCAGTGTTTTCCACTTTTCAGGTAGAGATCGAGCTCCCGGTGCCTAAAAACCTGTCATAGTCTGCTGGAAGTTCCAAGAGTTTGATACTTTGTACGTGGGTGGAGATGTATAGAAAGTCTATATGTATTGTAGAGGGACTATGCAGTTATGTTTATGAGTACATTTTAGGTTGTGGCATGTGTGATCCATGGTTGGGTATGTTTTTGGTTGTGATGTTCATATCTCTTTCAGTTTTCCAGAGAGTCATAAGTAGGGTTACCCCTTACGTAGGTTACGTAATTGTCACTATTCCGCGGTGTTATGTTTAAGTGTTTCTTATACATGTTTAGTATGCTTATCAGGTAAAACAGGGTCAACAGGTATCGTTATAGAGGTGAACGATGTATGTTGGCTTCACGCCGTCTACCGGGCTAAGTTAGCAGGTAGTTCGGGAGGGGGTGTGACACCCAGGCCACCAATAAGTTCCCTTCAAAGTTTTGTACATCTTGGTGCTTCCTAGATACATAGTGTAAGTTGAACTGTGAGCTTCCTCTAAAATATCATCTTTAAGCTCACTAATACTCGGGACGCATAGTCTTCTCTATTTAACTATGGTTCCGTTTGTTCTCATTTTAAATTCTGCCTCTGGGTCCTGTTTGGACATTCCAAACATTTTTTGCAAATTACTATCCCCTGGTTGTCTTCACGCAATCTCTGCTACGAGCGAAGACCTGACCTGGAATTGAGCTAAAAGGCCCCCTGAATTCTCTGCAGTCACAACTTCCTTAGAATCCTTTAGAGTACTTAAAAAGGTTGCTCGAATACCACACAAGGCGTCCCTAGGAAGTCTCGACTTCCTGCTTAATGCATCTGCTACTACATTCGCCTTATCTGGATGGTATTCTATGGTACAATCATAATCTTTAATCAGTTCTAACCATCTTCTCTGTCTCATATTCAATTCTCTCTGATCAAAGATATATTTCAGACTCTTATGATCTGTGTAAATGTGACACCTTTCACCAAACAATAATTACTCCAAATTTTCAATGCTAAAACAACTGCTGCTAACTCAAGATCATGGGTAGGGTAATTACATTCGTGCTTTTTCAATTGCCTTGAAGCATAACCTTTTACTTTTCCCTCTTGCATGAGCACACACCCTAAACCTTACCTCGAAGCGTCACAGTAAATCACATACTCTTTTCCCGTTACAGGAAGTGTTAGAATATGTATTGTAACTAACCTCTTTTTCAAATCTTGAAAACTCTGTTCACACTTATCTGACCATTCAAACTTAACATTCTTCCTTGTTAAAATTGTTAAAGGTGATGCTAATTGTGAGAAATCTTCAACAAATCGTCTGTAGTATCCTGCCAAGTCTAGGAAACTACGTACCTCTGTCGCACTAGCTGGTTTCTCCCAGTTGACCACAACTTTCACTTTATGCGGATCCACACTAACTCCATTTCCTGAGACAACATGCCCCAAAAACATTACCTGATTCAACCAAAACTCACATTTGGTGAAATTAGCGTACAACTGTTTATTACATAGTGTTTGCAGAATAATCCTTAAATGTTTCTCATGGGCTTTTCGGTCAACCGTATAAACTAATATGTCATCAATGAATACTATTACAAACTGATCCAAATACTGGTGGAAAAACCTGTCCATGAAAACTGCTAGTGCATTTATTATGTCGAATGACATTACTATAAACTCATAATGCCTGTATCTCATTCTGAATGTTGTCTTAGGAATATCTGATTCCCTTACTATTAACTGATGGTATCCTGATCTTAAATCAATCTTAGAAAACACTGATGTTCCTTGTAACTGGTCAAACAAGTCATCTATTCGGGGTAAAGGATACTTGTTACGTATCGCGACCTTGTTTAACTGTCTATAATCAATACATAATCTAAGGGTACCATCTTTCTTCTTTACAAATAACATTAGAGCTCCCTAAGGTGATACACTAGGTCTGATGTATCCCTTGTCAACTAGTTCTTGTAATTGCATCTTCAGCTCTCTGAGCTCGCTTGGAGCCATTCTATATGGTGCTTGCAGGTGTTGTTCCTGGTAGCAATTCAATAGTGAACTCAACTTCCCTATCTGGTGGCAACCTTGATAGATCGGCTGGAAAACATCAAGAAATTCGTTCACCACAAGAACATTTTCTGGTTTTAGTTTTCCCCTTGCACTTCCACTAGGTGTGCAAGAAACGTCGTATAACCTTTCCTCAATAACTTCTCAGTTTTAATATTGTAATCAAACTGGTAGGAATAATCTTTCTTTCACCCCTGAAAACCACTTCACCAACTGGAGTGTATATAACTAACCTTTTACATAAAGGTTCTAGTTTCCCATTCAACTTAGTTAAGAACATACTAAAAACAAAGAAATGTGTAGCACCTGGATCTATTAAAACACGTGCAGGTACATTACAAATAGTAATCGTACCAGTAACACATCCGAGCATCATCCATTTCTTAATGAGTCTTAGCATAGACCTTCCCCTATTGCTTAGCTCCCTACAACTCCCTTGTGTCTAGCACCGTTGGTGCCCTCTCCTCGCAACTCTACCGGAATTCTCTACCGCTTCAACTGTCTCGGACTCAACTCCTCGGTCCCTCGTGCATACCGTCCTCACCGTGGACAATCCCTCTTGACATGTCCTGGTTGTCCGCACTGGTAGCACGTACCAACACTCACAAGACAATGACCTCGATGGTTCTTGCAACAAATCACACATTGAGTTTTCCTTGCTATACTGGCAATAGACTATTGCCCTCTCTGCAATCTTGATGCTAATTAAACAAACTAACTAGGTCCTCTTTAACTCTGCCTCTGATAGGCACTACCCACATTCATCTGCCTCGATGCCCGACTACTAGCTCGATTCTTAAAGTCTTATTGACTTGGAAACATTTACTCCAAGTGTGAACCTCCGCTTCTCACGACCTTGGAAACTGCTTGTTGTCGAAGCCCCACAACTAGGCTTCACTACTGATTTCTCCTCTACTATAGTCTGCTCAACATGTAGGGCAGTCTCTACCAGCTGAGAAAAAGTCAACCCACTTAGAAATAGTTGTGACTGGGGTATGTATCTCAGGACGTAATCCTCTTTCAAACCTTCGACACCTATCACTCTCAGATGCCACAATCACATCAGCATATCACGACAGCTCGTATCCTTTCTCTCGTATTAAGCAACTGAAAGTGACCCTTGCTTTAGTTTCTAAAAATTCATCCCTCTTTGCCTCGCAGTACGTGCTACGGTAATACTTGTCCTCGAATATGCTTTTGAAAGTTTGCTAGTCTAAGTATGTGTATCACTACACCTGACTAATATTGATTTCCATCATCCTTCTGCCTCCTTCTGCAGCAAGAATGTGGCCAACTTGACTTTCTAATTCTTACGACAACTCATCACATCAAAACATTTCTCATGCATATTCAGTTAAACCTTGACGTCATCTGAATCTATGAAACCTTCAAACACTGTGACTCCTAATTCTTTTAGTTCTATTTTATATATCTTGTCTGGATCACTTAGCCCTGCTCTCTATGGCTTACCTACCTCCTGTGAGGAATTAGCATGCTGCTTAATTCTGTCCCCTATCTGGACTCTCGGGGCACTAGATCCCCTCTCAGATTGGACTTGGGTAGGATCCTGCGTCCCGTCCTGTTCCTGCCTGCATCGTCTGGTAGTACGTGGTGGCATGACTTCTATAATATATCAACATACTAGACATGTAATGAATACTTAACTCAAATGCACAATTCTAGACTTGTGTTCACATTCTAGTCCTGACTAGACTTACTCTTATCTATACTTGGACCATGCTTTGCTAGTTATATTGAATTAACTCAATAACTTGCTATTTACTTTTTAGTTTCTTCTAGAGCTAACTTTCTCTTTCTCATTTCCCATGGAGCTAACTGCTCTGATACCAAGTTGTCACACCCCCTCCCGAACTACCTGCAAACTTAGCCCGACATACGACGTGAAGCCAATAGACATCATTTACTTCTTAACAATACCTGTTGACCATGTGTTTATCTGATAAACATGCTATACCTGTATATGGAACACTTTAATCATAAACACCGTGGAATATTGACAATTACAAAACCTACGTAAGGAGTAACCCTACTTAAGACTCTCTTGAAAATTGAAACGGGTGTGAGCATCACAAACTTAAACATACCTAACCATGGTTTACACCGCTACAACCTAGTATGTACACACAAACATAACTTCATAGTCCTCCTACAGTACATATTGACTTTCTATACAACTCCACCACGTACAAAATATCAAACTCGTAGAGCTTCCAGTAGACTATGGCAGGATATCAGGCACCAGGAGCTCGATCTCTACATGAAAAGTTTGGAAAACACTGAAAGAATGAGCTATGAAGCTCAGTGAATGACTGAGTTTAAGATTTAATAACTCATAATGTAAACCCGAGATCTCTCCTTGAAATTTCAAAAAAAAAACAAACAAAAGAAAACAAAAGAAAAAGGAAATGTTGGATATATTTGGTCTTATTTGTTTTAAAAAGTAAAAAAAAAGAAAAGTGAAATAAAGATAAAGGAAGAATTTAAAAAAAAAAAAAGAGAAAAGGAAAAAGGAAAAGAAGAAAAGGACAAAAGGACAAAAACCACCGTATATGCCTTTTTAACATTATTTTAACCCACCTTCTCCCCATTTTCATCTCATTTTTCACAAATTAAGCCAGAGCTTCATGGGAGAGAAATGAAGAAACAAGAAGGAAAGTTGGTTTTGGTTTGAAGCTGAAGAAGAAAGGAGAAAGGTTCAATTGAAGGTTCCATGGAAACTCAATATTTAACTCAATCCAGTTCTGATATTTGGATCATTTCGAGCTCCATAAGAAGAGGTAAGAGCTGAGATTTGAATTTATTGAAAGTTAACTCATATTTGAACAAAATTCGTGAAGGAAGCTCGAGCAATATCTGACCATAAGTTACTGATTTGTGAAGAGGAAGGCAGATGACAGATTATACTGTCAAATCCGAGAAGTCTCTGGTTTTTGGATTGTGCTGATCAGTAGGATTCGAATCAGAAGCTCTAATAGGTATGGTTGGAAAGCTTATTGAATTTCCTACAATGTTCATGAAGAACTCGTGAGAAGAAATCGATTGTAAGATGCTTTAAATTACAGGTCAAGTTTCGGGTTGCAGCAGGGAAACGAATCTGGAATAGCAGAAGTTTGTTTCTGGGGAAGAGGATTTCGAGGTATTTTCGAACAAATCTGTTGGGAATCTCAATTTCATTTCTTCATATTATTTTTAGAGGGTTCAAAAAGGAAGAGTTTGGTATAAAGTACATCCTTTTTGGCTAACTAATGAAGAAGTTATGATTGTCTGAAATCAGGGCATGAAATCTGTAAAATGCTGGAAAATTTAATGGTATGCTTTTTTGTAATTTTAAGATTGAAATTCATGAGCTCGAGGTTCTAATACATGGATTTGGTTTGTTTGACAGGCCCAGAGGAAATAGGTCGAGTGTACGGGTCAAGGTTCTAGTTCTAACACTGTGAGTGACAAAACGAACCTCGAAAATGGTTTATAGGCTTGTATTATGTTTATGAAAATGCAAGGTTTTGCTAAAACGAAATGGTTTCAATGCTTATTGTTTTCCTTTGAACACATTTTTATGTGTATTGATATTTTCTAAGAAATGATTTCAAGTGCTCGTTGTGAGCCTAAATGTCTTGATGAAATTTATATGTGAGCATATGTTCTTGATTGTCAAAATTTATGAAAATGTTACGATTTCGAGCGAGTATGTTCTAGCAAGTATGATTTAAAGATTTCCAGTTTTAATGAACAAGCTTAGTAAGCTTGAGTTTTACGAAGGAAAAGAAAAGCAGGCATGTTTAAATGTTTTTATGTGTTTTTCTGAGTCTTGAATGAGTAAATGACTGAGACATTGAGCCCGAGGCTATATAGTACCGTGTGCACACAGGTCATTTTCTATTGTCGACGTTGAGTGTACTCCGTGACAACAATGCTGTCGTGAGTGCTGGACGGGCCCCACTACGACAAAGACGATGGGAGTGCTGGGCAGGCCCAACTACATCGTAGAGTAAACGTTAGTTGTATTAAGTGTGTTTGTAAACCCGATCTCTTTGGAACTTCCTTATTATCAAACAACAAAAAGAAAGAAGAAATGAATGTTTAAAACTTGGTTTCCCATGTTTTAAAAAGAAAAGAAATGAAGGGAAAGACAAAAGGAAAACAAGGAAAGGAAGTTTAAACCATTTTGGTTTGGTTTGCTTTTAAAGACAAAAGAAGAAAAGGAAATGAAACAAATGTTTTATTTGTTAAGTTATTTTGGTTTTGCTAAGAAAAGAAAAGAAAAGAAAAGAAAGAAAGAAGATAAAGGAAAGAAAAGAAAAGGAAAAAGAAATGGAAAATGAAAAGAAAACAAAAGTGCAAAAAGACAAAACATTATCTTTCCACCGATTGTTTTGTTTTAAAAAGGGTTTCTCTCCATTTTCTTCTCTTTCATCACAATCTAAGGCTGAAGCTTCGTGGTTGAAGGAGAAAGGAAGAAGAAGGAGGCCATTTTTGGTGATTTTGGGCTGGAGTTGCAGAAGGAAAGAGGAAAACTCAAGGAAATTCATTATTACAGCAAGGAAATCAACTCAGACAAGCTCTGATTTTCTGTTCATCTCGAGCTCCACAAGAAGAGGTAAGAGTTGAGCTTTTGCTTCATGAAATTTAACTCATATTTGAACAAAATTCGTGAAGGAAGCTCGAGCCAATTCTGATGTTAAGTTGCTGTTTTGTTAAGAGGAAGGCAGAAGACAGAAATTTGCTGTCAAATCCGAGAGGTCTCTGATGTTTTGGTTGTTCTGATCTCTATACTTCGAGTTACAAGCTCTAATTGGTATGGTTCGAAAGCTTATTCAATTTCCTACAAGTGTTGTGAAGGAATCGTGAGAAGAAAATGATTGGAAGATGTTGTAATCTTCAGGTTACGTTTCGGGTTGCAGCAGGAAGTGAAATCTGGAACAGCAGCAGAATCATTTTAGGGGTTAAGCTACTGAGGTATTTTCTAACCAATACGTTAGGAATCTCATTTTCATGTCTTCATATGAGTTTTAGAGGGTTCAAAAAGGAAGAGTTTGGTATAAAGTACATTCTTTTTGGATAAGTAATGAAGAAGTTATGGCTGTCTGAAAATAGGGCAGAAAATCTGAAAATGCTGGAATTTTTGAAAGTGTGTTTTCTTGTAGTTTTAGGGTTAAAAACCATGAGCTCGAGGTTCTAATACATGAATTTGGTTTGTTTGACAGGCCAAGAGCAAATAGGTCGAGTGTACGGGCTAAGATTCTAGTTCAAGCACTGTGAGTGATAAAAGGAACTTCAAAAGTATATATATGTTTGAATTATGTTCAAGAAATGCAAGTTTTGCTAGAATAAAGTTTTCAATGCATTATGCTTTCTTTTGAGTACATGTTTATGAGTATTCATGTTTTCCTAGAAATGTTTCAAGTGTTCATTGTGACCCTAAAAGTCTTTATAAAGTTTATACATGAGCATATGTCCAATGGTTGCAAAATTTATGGTAATGTTATGATTTCAAGCAAACATGTACTAGCAAGTATGTTTTAAAGATTTCCAGTTTTATGAACAAGCTGAGTAAGCTTGAGTTTTATGAAAGAAAAGATAAGCGGCATGTTCAAATGTTTTCATGTGAATTTCTCGAGATATTGAGCCCAAGGCTTTATAGTACCGCGGTGCACACAGTCTTATTCTCGCTGTCGACGCTGAGTGTACTCCGTGACAACAGTATTGCCGCGTGAGTCTTTGGCGGGCCCCACTACGACAAAGACGATGGGAGTCTTTGGCGGCCCCACTACATCGTAGAGTAAACGCGTTGGTTGTACTTTGGCGTGCCCTACACAACGTGGATTGTGAAATGTTTTTAAAAGAGTTTATCTCATTTACATGCCTTACGAGATTTTGATGATATACTTGTTGGTTTTCTGAAAGTCAATTATGATTCTACGTTTACTTTTAATGCTTGAATACAAATGCATATGCTCATAGTTTTCAGGTCACATGTTTTACAAGTTACAGATATTAAACGCAGTCACTCACTGAGCTTCATAGCTCATTCTTTCTATGTTTTCAAACTTCACAGCTGGTAGAGATCGAGCTCCTGCACCCGAAAGTTATCGCCATAGTCTGCATTGAGCTTCATAAGTTAAATACTTTGTACGTGGTCGGTTTTGTCTAGCAAGTCTCTATGTTTGTAAATTATTTTGAGAGGACTTTGGTGTTATAGTTGTTTGTACATTAGAGGTTGTATAAACACTGGTTGTCTTGTGTTGTTTCTGATGCACTAGACTTTTAGTTTCCAAGAGAGACTTGTGAAGAGTTTCTCCTTGTATATGTTTAATAGTTGTCCAGTTTCCGCTATGTCATATTTAAGTGTTCCATTTTCGAACATAGTATGTTTATCAGGTGAATCAGGGTCAACAGGTATTGTTAAGAGATAAACAATGTCTGTTGGCTTCACGCCGCCTTTCGGGCTGAGTTAACAGGTAGTTCGGGAGGGGGTGTGTCAGTGTTCCACACAACGTAGATTATCATACGTTTTTAAATGTTTACTAGTATCGATATGCCTTGCGAGATTTTAATGACGTACTTTCTGGATTTCTGAAAAGTTTTTATGATTACACGTGTATTTCTAACACTTAATTACAGATGCTTATGCTCATAGGTTTCCAGGTGATATGTTTTATGAGTTATTAGATCTTTAACTCAGTCACTCACTGAGCTTCATAGCTCATTCTTTCAGTGTTTTCAAACTTTTCAGGTAGAGATCGAGCTCCCGGTGCCTGATAACCTTCCATAGTCTGCTGGAAGCTCCCAGAGTTTGAGATTTTGTACGTGGGTGGAGTTGTATAGGAAGTCTATATGTATTGTAGAAGGACTATGAAGTTATGTTTATGTGAACATTCTAGGTTGTGGTTGTGTTATGTTTAAAGTGTTTCTTATACAAGTATAGTATGCTTATCAGGTAAAATAGGGTCAACATGTATCGTTAGAGAGGTGAACGATGTCTGTTACCTTCACGCCGCCTGCCGGGCTAAGTTTGCAGGTAGTTCGGGAGGGGGTGTGACACATAAAGCATATCACCTGGAAACTTATGAGCATATGCATCTGTAATCAAGCGTTGAAAATACACATGTAATCATAATAACTTTTTAGAAATCCAGCAAGTACGTCATTAAAATCTCGCAAGGCATATCGATACTACTAAACATTTAAAAATGTATGACAATTACGTTGTGTAGGAAAGACCCAATACAACCAACGTTTACTTTACGATGTATTGGGGCCCGTCCAACACTCCCAACCTCTTTGTCGTAGTGGGGCCCGCCCAGCACTCACGACAACATTATTGTCACGGAGTACACTCAACGTCGACAATAGAAAATGACTTGTGTGCACACGGTACTATAAAGCCTCGGGCTCAATATCTCAGTCATTTACTCATTCGAGTTTCAGAAAATAACATAAAAATGTTTGAACTTGCTCACGACACACCCTCCCGAACTACACGCTAACTCACTCCTTTAGATTTGGCATGAAGCCAACAGACATCGTTCACCTCTCTAACGATACACCATGGACCTTTTTACCTTATAAGCATACTAAACTTGTATAAGAAACACTTAAACATAACACAAATGGAATATAGACAATCACGTAACCTCACGTGAAGGGGTAACCCTACTTATGACTCGTGGAAAATCGAAAGAGATAAGAACATCACAACCAAAAACATACCCAACCATTAGTCACACAACCACAACCTAAAATGTACACATAAACATAACCTTATGGTCCTTCTACAATACATATAGACTTCCTATACAACTCCACCCACGTGCACAACATGTTATACTTGTGAAGCTTCCAGTGACTATGACAAAGTTATCGTGCACCGGGAGCTCGATTCTACCTGAAAAGTGGGAAAACACTGAAAGAATGAGCTATGAAGCTCAGTGAGTGACTTGAGTTTAAAGGAAACTACTAACTCGTAAATCATATCACCTGGTCATCTATGAGCATATGCATCTGTAATCAAGTGTTGAAAGTAATCGTGTAATCATAATAGCTTTTCGAGAAAAACCGCCAAAGTATATCGTTTAAATCTCGTAAGGCATGTAAATGATATAAACTCTTTATTAAAACATGTCACAATCTACTTTGTTCTACGATGTAGTGGGGCCCGCCCAACACTCCCATCGTCTTTGTCGTAGTGGGGCCCGCCCAGCACTCACGACAGCGCTGTTGTCACGGAGTTCACTCAACGTCGACAACATAAATGACCTATGTGCACACGGTACCATAAAGCCTCGGGCTCAATATTTCAGAAGATCACATGAAAACTTTTGAACATGCCTGCTTATCTTTTCTTTCATAAAACTCAAGCTTACTTAGCTTGTTCATAAAACTGGAAATCTTTAAAAACATACTTGCTAAAACATACTTGCTCAAAATCATAACATTTCCATAGACTTCAGAAATGCATTAAACATATGCTCGTGTATAAATTTCATCAAGACATTTAAGCTCATCATGAACACTTTAAAACATTTCTAAGAAATCATGAATGCTCATAAACAAGTGTTCAAAGAAAACAATAATCTTCTAAACTCTTTCATTCAAGCAAAACTTGTATTTTCTTAAAACATAATTCAAGCATATAGAACATTTTTGAAGTTCGTTTTGTCACTCACGAGTTAAACTAGAACCTTGGCCTGTACTCTCTCGACCTACTTGCTCTTGGCCTGTCAAACAAACCAAATTCAACCATTAGAACCTCGAGCTCATGCTTTTTAACCTTAAAATTACAAGTAAACACACTTTCAAATTTTCCAAAGATTTTCGAAATTTCTGCCTGTTTTGAGACAGCCATAACTTCTTCATTACTTAGCCAAACAGGGTGAAATTTATACCAAACTCTTCCTTTTTGAATCCTCTAAAACTCATATGAAGACATGAAATTGAAATTACCAATAGATTGGTTCAGAAATACCTCGAAAGCTTCTTTCCCAGGAACTAACTTCTGCTATTCCAGATTCGATTTTCTGCTGCAACCCGAAACTTTCTCCCCTCTTCTTCTCTCAAACCTCTCCCACGATGCTCTGCCCTTTCTTGGTTGAAAATGATAACAAAATGAGTTGGAAATTAATTGGAAATGGTTTAATATAGCCCAAACGGTTGTTTTTGTCTTTTTCTTCTTTTTCTTTTTCCTTTTCTCTTTTCCTTTATCTCTTCATTTTACTTTTCTTTCCTTTGCTTTTGTTTTCAAAGAAAAGCCAAACCAAACTATTCCTTTCTTGTTTTCTTTTGTTTTCTTTTTTTTTTTAAACATAACATAATATAATAACCATAGCTTTCATTTTCTTTCCTTCATTACTCTTAGAGCAACCAAGCCAAAATGGTTTATGTTTTTCCTTCCTTTTGTTGTTTGATATTAAGGAGGTTCCAAAGAAAGATCTCGGGTTTACAACTTACCTCCCCTTAAGAAATTTCGTCCTCGAAATTTAGTAGTCCTTAGGTGAAAATCATCGGATACTTCCTCCTCATTTAGTCTTCTAACTCTCAGGTTGCCTCCTCCACTCCGTGATGTCTCCAACGAACCTTCACGAGTGGGATCGTCTTGTTTCTTAAAACTTGTTCTTTTCTGTCGAGGATTTGAACTGCATCCTCTGCGTAACTCATGTCTTTTTTCAGCTCAACGGGTTGTGCTTGTAGCACATGTGTCAGATCTGGAATATACTTTCTCAACATGGACACATGAAAAACATCATGTATTCAAGATAGTTCTGCTGGCAATTCTAGTCTGTAGGCTGCTGGCCCAACTTGTCCCGTTACTTGATAAGGACCAATATATCTAGGGCTTAGTTTACCTTTCTTACCAAAACGAAGGACACCTCTCCACGGAGATAACTTCAAGAAAACTTGATCTCCAATCTGGAATTCCAAGTCCTTTCGTCGCTTATCTGCATAACTCTTCTGACGGTCTTGTGTTACCTTCAGATTCTCTCTGATTACATTAATATTGTTCGTAGTAACATGTACTAACTCAGGACTAATTAACTTCTGCTCTCCTACTTCGTTCCAATATACGAGCGTTCTACACGGTCTTTTATCTAGAGCCTCAAATGGTGCCATGTCAAACTAGACTGATAGTTGTTATTGTAAGCAAATTCCATGCGATAGGTGTGTATTTCAACTTCCCTTAACTTGAGGGACACATGCTTTCAACATGTCTTTTAAGGTCTTGATGATCTTTTCTTACTGCCAATCTGTCTGAAGATGGAATGTTGTACTAAACTTCAGCTTTGTTCCCATAGCTTTCTGTAAGCTAGGTCAAAACTTAGAAGTAAATCTTGGATCTCTATCTGAAACGATAGACACTGGCACTCCGTATTGACTCACAATTCCAATGACGTGATAGCTTAGCTAGGTGATCAAGCGTGAGCGTCGCTTTAATCGGTACAAACCGTGCTGTTTTAGTGAGTCTATCCACTATTACCCAAATACCATCATGCCCACTTGAAGTACGTGGTAATCCAAACAGAAAATCCATAGTGATATGCTCCCATTTCCACTCCGCACTGGCAGTGGGTTAAGAAGTCCTCCTTGCCTCTGTCTAACTGGTTTAACCTGTTGGCAGATCAAACATTTATCAACATAATCAGTTATCTCTCGCTTCATCCCAGGCCACCAATACGTTCCCTTCAAAGTTTTGTACATCTTGGTGCTTCCTGGATGCATAGCGTAAGCTGAACTGTGAGCTTCCTCTAGAATAGCATCTTTAAGCTCACTAAAATTCGGAACACATAGTCTTCCTTGCCTTTCTATGACCCCGTCTGATCTCATCTTAAACTCTGCTTCTGGGCCTTGTTTAGACTTTCCAAACATTTTCTGCAAGTTACTATCCTCTGGTTGTCTTCTCACAACCTCTCACTACAGAGTGAAGACTGACACAGGCGAGCTAAAAAGACTCCACTGAACTCTCGCATTCACAACCGCCTTAGAATCCCTTAGAGTTCTTAAAAAGTTGCTCAGATACCACACAAGGCATCCCTAGGAAGTCTTGACTTCCTGCTCAAAGCATCTGCTACCACATTCGCCTTCCCTGGACGGTATTCTATAGTACAATCATAATCTTTAATCAGTTCTAACCATCTTCTCTGTCTCATATTAAACTCCCTTTGATCAAAGATATACTTCAGAATCTTATGATCTGTGTAGATGTGTAAGCCCTAAACCCTATTCTCTTTTATCATTGAGCACTCGTTCATGATGTTTTGAAATATGCAAAATTGTATAGGTTGCACTAAACGATGTCGTGATCGAATTTGGGAATCTATTGAATTTGGAGCTACAATGTGTCTAAACTTCATAAAGGGATAGGTAAACATTGAAATAAGCATATTAAAAGTTTCATTGAAGTAAGTTCAAATCATTAGCAATTTGGAGAAGTTTTAGGTGCATCATGTATTGAATGGAAGATCATATGTCTCACAGACTTGGGATAAGTTGGCTAAATGCTTAGGGTTTCTTTACACACTTATTTTGGTGTTTTCAAAAAAAAGAAAAGAAATGAAGTGAAGGATAAAAGGAAAACAAGGAAGGAAAAGCTCAAACCATTTTGGTTTGGTTTGCTTTAAAAATAATGAAGGAAATGAAATGAAATGAATGGATATAACATTGTGTTTTGTTTTGTTTAGGAAATAAAAGGAAAGAAAAGAAAAGAAAGAAAGGGATAAAGGAAAGGAAAAAGAAAAGGAAAAAGAAAAGAAAAAGCAAAAGGGAAAAAGACAAACTTTGCCTCCTTGTTTTTTAAAATGACTTTATCTTCTCCATTTTCTTCTTCATTTATCAAAACCAAGCTGAAATTTCGTGGGAGAAGGAGAAAGGAAGAAGAAGGAAGCCATTTTTCATAAACTTGGAGCTGTAGTTGCAGAAGAAAGGAGAGGAACTCAAGAGGATTCTTTATTGCAGCAAGGAGATCAACTCAGACCAGTTCTGATGTTTTGGTCTTTTCGAGCTCAAAAAGAAGAGGTAAGAGTTGAGTTTTTGATACATGAAAGTTAACTCAATTTGGAACAAAGTTTGTGAAGAACGCTCGAGCTAATACTGAAGTTAACTTACTGTTTTGTGAAGAGGAAGACAGAAGACAGAATTTGCTGTCAAATCTGGGAAGTCTCTGATGTTTTGGTTGTTCTGATCTGTATACTTGGAGTTAGAAGCTCTAATTGGTATGGTTAGACAGCTTATTCAATTTCCTACAATTTTTGTGAAGGAATCGTGAGAAGAAAATGATTGGAAGATGTTGTAATCTTCAGGTTAAGTTTCGAGTTGCAGCAGGAAGTGAAATCTGGAACAGCAGCAGAATCATTTTAGGGGTTAAGCTACTGAGGTAATTTCTAACAAATAAGTTAGGAATCTCATTTTCATGTCTTCATAAGAGTTTTAGAGGGTTCAAAAAGGAAGAGTTTGGTATAAAGTACATTCTTTTTGGATAAGTAATGAAGAAGTTATGGCTGTCTGAAAACAGGGCAGAAAATCTGAAAATGCTGGAATTTTGAAAGTGTGTTATCTTGCAAGTTTTAAGGTCAAAAATCATGAGCTCAAGGTTCTAATGATTGATTTGGCTTGTTTGACAGGCCAAGAGCAAATAGGTCAAGTTTACAAGGCAAGGTTCCAATTCTAATACTGTGAGTGACTCTATCTTAGAACTATGTTTGACCTATGTTTTTCTTCATGAACATAAGTGTTGATAATTACATCTTGTTTGAACTAGTTGTGAATGGCTTCATGGAGTTTTCTAACATAAGGTTCATGATGGAACCTAAGCATGCTTTGAATTAGTTGTAACTATTAATCAAAGTATGGAAACTAAATTATGAAAGTATGCTTTCCTTTAGAGAATGTTTTGTGTAAATCCACTTGGGAACATATTTAGATGATAATATGAAATTGTCAAGAAATTGTTGTATGTGTTATAAAGACATGATTTCCATGGTAAACAAGTTATTCCTTGATCTTGATTAACCCTTAATCTTGAAGGACATTCGAGAAGGTACTTAGGGGGGAATGAATCATGATATCCCGATCTTCAAGGACAATGAGAAGGTATCCGGAAGTAAATGGTTTTACCTAAATACCAAGGACAATGAGAAGGTATTTGGGTAGTAAATGGTTTTACCTTAATACTGAAGGACATAGAGAAGGTATTAGGGAAAACCAAACGACCAAAGGTATTCCACGTGCACGTGAGAGAGAGAGAGGTATGAACCTTATTGGAATAAATGTAACTCTACCACCTCTATGGTTTGATGTGGAGTCATGTCATGTGCTTTATTGTTATGAGCTTTTATATTATTGATTTATCTACCCTCGAAAAGTTAGTACATTTCGAGTTGTGTGCTATGCACAAGTGGTGACTTAAAACACAGAAATTGGAAGCATGGTTTGTTAATGTTTACAAACAGGATGTTAAGCTATTTTGTACTTATAATCTGCCATTATTATGATTCACTGTGAGCTTATAATGTTTTAAAGATAGACACTCACCGAGCTTTTTAGCTCATTCTTTCAATGTTTTCAACCATTTTCGTGAGATCGAGCTCCTTGTACTGACATCCTCGCCATAGTCTGTGGAAGTTTCATAAGTTGTTAGTTTGTACGTGGGTGGTGTTGTATAGCAAGTCGTTATGTAGTTATATAAGTTTTGTACATTAGTGGTTGTATAAACATTGAGTTGTCTTGTGTTGTTTTGATGCACTTGACTTTTAGTTTCCAAGAGAGACTTATGAAGGGTTTCTCCTTGTGTATGTTTAATAGTTGTCCAGTTTCATTGTGTTTATGTTAAAATGTTCCATATGTGAAGATAGTATGTTTATCAGAGTACAGAGTCGTGAGATATTGTTAAGAGGTAAACAATGTCTCTGTTGGTTTCACGCCGCCTCTTTCGGGCTAAGTAGCGAGTAGTTCGGGAGGGGGTGTGACAATTTGCATCGTCAGAGCGATTAGCTCCATGGGAATGAGACAGGGCAAGTTAGCTCGAGAATAAAGTAAAAGTCATAACAAGTTATTGAGTTAGTTCGGATCGAACTAGTAAGGTATGGTCCAAGTAAGGATAAGAGTAAGTCCAGTTAGGGCTAAAATGTGAATAGAAGTTTAGTCTTCGTGTATGGGAGTTAGATATCCATAGTATGTCTAGTATATTGATATGTTATTGGAGTCATGCCACCACGTGCTAGCTGAGGCATTTATTTGGCGGATCGGGCGGGATGCGAGATCCTACCCAAGGCCAACTGAGAGGGGATCTAGTGCCCCGAGAGTCCAAATCGAGGTTACAGCTTGAGCAACATGTTAGTTTCTCACGGGGCGGGTGGGCGAGAGAGCGGGGGCCAAGTGATCCAAAAAAAAAAAAAAGGGGTGTATAGAATAGAAACGTCTCAAGAAATTAGGAGCCACGGTGTTTGATGGTTCCATAGATCCAGCTGATGCCGAAGTTTGGCTGAATATGCTACAAAATGTTTTGATGTAATGAGTTGCTCTGAGGAGCAAAGTCAAGCTAGCCACATTCCTATTAGAGGAAGAAGCAGAGGGATGGTGGAAATCGATTTTAGCGGATGGAGTGATGCACGTACTCGGATTGGCAAACATTCGTGAGGCATATTCGAAGATAAATATTACCCTAGCACGTATCGTGAGACAAAGAGGGATGAATTTTTAGAATCGAAAGGAAGGGCCACTTTCGGTGGAGTATGAGAGAAGATATACCGAGCCGCCACGGTATCTTCGATGTGATTATGGCATCTGAGAGTGACAGGTGTCGGAGATTTGAAAGTGGGTTACGTCCTGAGATACGAACCCCAGTCACAGGCATTGCAAAGTGGGCTGACTTTTCCCTGCTTGTAGAGAGTGCTCTACGTGTTGAGCAGAGTATAACAGAGGCACAAACAGTGGTGGAGCCTACTCAAGGGCCTTCACCGACGAGCAGTTTCCATGGTCGTGAGCAGCGACGATTCACACCTGGAGTGAATGTTTTGAGTCGTCAGGACTTTAAAAGTCGAGCTGGCGGCCAGACATCGAGGTAAACGAATGTTAGTGGTGCCTATCAGAGGCAAAGTCAAAGAGCACCTAGTCAATCTGCCAGATCCACAGTAAGACCACTGACAATACAGGAGTCTGTTGCAAGTGCAACAAGGAGAACTCCATGTATAAATTGTGGTAGGAATCACCGAGGCCAATGTCTGGTTGATGTCAATGTGTGTTACCAATGTGGGCAACAAGGACATTTCAAGAGGAATTGTCCACAGCTTAGAGTAGCCACACAGAGGGACCAGGAGTTCGGTCCCAGACAGTTGAGCAGCCAAGAGTTCCAGTGAGTTGCAAGAGAGGGCACCAAGTGGTGCTAAATAGAAAGGAAGTTGTTTTCAAGAAACCGAGGATTAAATTGGAATCGTTTTTAGGGGTGAAAGGAAGATTATTCCTACGAGCTTGATTTCAAGATTAAAAGTCAAAAGTTGTTGAGGAAAGGTTGCATGGCATTTTTTTGCACACGTAGTGGAGGTGCGGGAGAAAAACTAAAACCGTAAGATGTTCTTGTTGTGAACGAATTTCTTGATGTTTTCCAGTGAGATCCGCCGAGTTGCCACACGATAGGGAAGTTGAATTCACTATTGAATTGCTACCGAGAACAGCACCTATTTCTTAAGCGCGTATATAATGGCTCCAAGTGAGCTCAAGGAGTTGAAGATGCGATTACAAGAACTAGTTGATAAAGGATACACGGACCTAGTGTATCACCCCAGGGAGCTCAAGTGTTATTTGTAAAGAAAAGAGATGGTACCCTTAAATTATGCATTGATTATAAACAGTTAAACAAGTCACAATACGTAACAAGTATCCTTTACCCCATATAGATGACTTGTTTGACCGCTAAAGAGGAACATCGTTGTTTTCTAAGATTGATTTGAGATCGAGATACCATCGATTAAAGGTAAGGGAAACAGATATTCCTAAGACAATATTCGAACCAAATATGGACATTATGAGCATTTAGTAATGTCATTCGGTTTAACGAATGCACCAACAGTTTTCATGGACCTCATGAATATGATATTCCACTAGTATTTGGATCAGTTCGTGATAGTATTTATTGATGATATACCAGTTTACTCAATTGATAGGAAACCTCATGAGGAACATTTGAGGATTTCTCACGATTAGCATTACCATTAACAATTTTGACAAGGAAGAATGCTAAGTTTGAATGGTTAGATGAGTGTGAACAGGGGTTTTAAAGAGCTGAAAAAGAGGTTAGTTACAGTACGTATTTTGACACTTCCTATAACGGGAATAGAGTATGTAATTTATTGTGATGCCTCGAGGCAAGGTTTAGGGTTTGTGCTCGTGCAAGAAGGAAAAATAATAGCTTATGCGTCAAGACAATTGAAAAAGCACGAATGTAATTACCCTACCCATGATCTCGAGCTAGTAGCAGTTGTTTTAGCACTGAAGATCTGGAGACATTACTTGTTGGGTGAAAGGTGTCACATTTACACGGATCATAAGAGTCCAAAATATATCTTTGATCAGAGGGAGTTAAATGTGAGACAAAGAAGATAGTTAGAACTGATTAAAGATTATGATTGTACTATAGAATACCATCCAGGTAAGGCGATTGTGGTAGCAGATGCTTTGAGTAGGAAGTCAAGACTTCCTAAGGACACCTTGTGTGGTATTCGAGCAACATTTTTAAGTACTCTAAGGGGTTCTAAGGCAGTTGTCAATGCAGAGAGTTCAAGGAGTCTTTTAGCTCTGTTCCAGGTCAGGTCTTCACCCATAGCAAAGGTTGTGAGAAGACAACCAGAGGATAGTAACTTGTAGAAAATGTTTGGAAAGTCCAAACAGGGCCCAGAGGCAGAATTTAAGATGAGACCAGATGAGCCATAGAGAGGCGAGAGAAGACTGTGTGTTCCATGTTTTAGTGAGCTTAAAGATGCTATTCTAGAGGAAGCTCACAGATTCGAGTTACGCTATGCATCCAGGAAGCACCAAGATGTATAAGACATTGAAAGGGAACGTATTGGTGACATGGGATGAAGCGAGAGGTAGCTGATTATGTTGATAATGTTTGATCTGCCAACTGGTTAACCAGTTAGACAGAGACCAGGAGGACTCCTTAATCCATTGCCAGTGCCGGAATGGAAATGGGAGCATATCACTATGGATTTTCTGTTTGGATTACCATATACTTCTAGTGAACATGATGGTATTTGGGTAATGGTGAATAGACTCACTAAAACAGCACGGTTTATACCGATTTAAGCGACGTTTACACTTGATCAACTTATTGAGCTATATGTCGAAAGAATTGTAAGTCAATACGGAGTGCCAGTGTCCATAGTTTCAGATAGGGATCCAAGATTTACTTCTAAGTTTTGGCTTAGTTCACAGAAGGCTATGGGGACAAAGTTGAAATTTAGTACAGCGTTCCATCCTCAGACAGATGGTCAGTTAAAGAGGACCATCCAGACCCTAGAGGATATGTTGAGAGCATGTGTCCTTCAAGTTAAGGGTAGTTGTGATACACACCTATCACTTATGCAATCCGCTTATAATAACAACTATCATTCAAGTATTGGCATGGAACCATTTGAGGCTCTGTATGGAAGGTCGAGTAGAACGCCCGTATGTTAGAATGAAGTAGGAGAGCGGAAGCTAATCGGTCTGAGTTGGTACAAATTCTGACGGATAATATTAAGGTAATCGAGAGAAAATCAAGGTAGTACAAGATCGTCAAAAGAGTTATGCGAGATAAGCGACGAAAGGATTTAGATTTCAAGGTCGGAGATCAAGTATTCTTGAAGTTATCTCCGTGGAGAGGTGTCCTTCATTTTGGCAAGAAAGGTAAGTTAAGTCCTAGATATATTGGTCCTTATCCAATGAACGGGCGAAATTAGACCAAAGACCTACAGATTGGAGTGGCGGCAGAAACTATCTTGAGTACATGATGTTTTTCATGTGTTCATGTTCGTGAAGTATTATCCAGATCCGACACATGTGTTGCAAGCACAACCGGTTGAGTTGAAAGAAGACATAAGTTACATAGAGGATGCGGTTCAAATCCTCAACAGGAAAGAACAAGTTTTGAAAAAGAAATCGATCTCACTCGTGAAGGTTCGTTGGAGACATCACGACGTCGAGGAAGCAACATGGGAAAGCGAAGACACAATGAAAGGAAAGTACCCACAACTTTTCTCGTCTTTGAATTTCGAGGCGAAATTCCTCTTAAGGGGGTAGTAAATTGTAAGCCCTAAACCCTATTCTCTTTTATCATTGAGCACTGTTCATGATGTTTTGAAATATGCAAAATTGTATAGGTTGCACTAAACGATGTCGTGATCGAATTTGGGAATCTATTGAATTTGGAGCTACAATGTGTCTAAACTTCATAAAGGGATAGGTAAACATTGAAATAAGCATATTAAAAGTTTCATTGAAGTAAGTTCAAATCATTAGCAATTTGGAGAAGTTTTAGGTGCATCATGTATTGAATGGAAGATCATATGTCTCACAGACTTGGGATAAGTTGGCTAAATGCTTAGGGTTTCTTTACACACTTATTTTGGTGTTTTCAAAAAAGAAAAGAAATGAAGTGAAGGATAAAAGGAAAACAAGGAAGGAAAAGCTCAAACCATTTTGGTTTGGTTTGCTTTAAAAATAATGAAGGAAATGAAATGAAATGAATGGATATAACATTGTGTTTTGTTTTGTTTAGGAAATAAAAGGAAAGAAAAGAAAAGAAAGAAAGGGATAAAGGAAAGGAAAAAGAAAAGGAAAAAGAAAAGAAAAAGCAAAAGGGAAAAAGACAAACTTTGCCTCCTTGTTTTTTAAAATGACTTTATCTTCTCCATTTTCTTCTTCATTTATCAAAACCAAGCTGAAATTTCGTGGGAGAAGGAGAAAGGAAGAAGAAGGAAGCCATTTTTCATAAACTTGGAGCTGTAGTTGCAGAAGAAAGGAGAGGAACTCAAGAGGATTCTTTATTGCAGCAAGGAGATCAACTCAGACCAGTTCTGATGTTTTGGTCTTTTCGAGCTCAAAAAGAAGAGGTAAGAGTTGAGTTTTTGATACATGAAAGTTAACTCAATTTGGAACAAAGTTTGTGAAGAACGCTCGAGCTACTACTGAAGTTAACTTACTGTTTTGTGAAGAGGAAGACAGAAGACAGAATTTGCTGTCAAATCTGGGAAGTCTCTGATGGTTTGGTTGTTCTGATCTGTATACTTAGAGTTAGAAGCTCTAATTGGTATGGTTAGAAAGCTTATTCAATTTCCTACAATTTTTGTGAAGGAATCGTGAGAAGAAAATGATTGGAAGATGTTGTAATCTTCAGGTTAAGTTTCGGGTTGCAGCAGGAAGTGAAATCTGGAACAGCAGCAGAATCATTTTAGGGGTTAAGCTACTGAGGTAATTTCTAACAAATACGTTAGGAATCTCATTTTCATGTCTTCATAAGAGTTTTAGAGGGTTCAAAAAGGAAGAGTTTGGTATAAAGTACATTCTTTTTGGATAAGTAATGAAGAAGTTATGGCTGTCTGAAAACAGGGCAGAAAATCTGAAAATGCTGGAATTTTGAAAGTGTGTTATCTTGCAAGTTTTAAGGTCAAAAATCATGAGCTCAAGGTTCTAATGATTGATTTGGCTTGTTTGACAGGCCAAGAGCAAATAGGTCAAGTTTACAAGGCAAGGTTCCAATTCTAATACTGTGAGTGACTCTATCTTAGAACTATGTTTGACCTATGTTTTTCTTCATGAACATAAGTGTTGATAATTACATCTTGTTTGAACTAGTTGTGAATGGCTTCATGGAGTTTTCTAACATAAGGTTCATGATGGAACCTAAGCATGCTTTGAATTAGTTGTAACTATTAATCAAAGTATGGAAACTAAATTATGAAAGTATGCTTTCCTTTAGAGAATGTTTTGTGTAAATCCACTTGGGAACATATTTAGATGATAATATGAAATTGTCAAGAAATTGTTGTATGTGTTATAAAGACATGATTTCCATGGTAAACAAGTTATTCCTTGATCTTGATTAACCCCTAATACTGAAGGACATTCGAGAAGGTACTTAGGGGAATGAATCATGATATCCCGATACTGAAGGACAATGAGAAGGTATCCGGGAAGTAAATGGTTTTACCTAAATACTGAAGGACAATGAGAAGGTATTTGGGTAGTAAATGGTTTTACCTTAATACTGAAGGACATAGAGAAGGTATTAGGAAAACCAAACGACAAAGGTATTCCACGTGCACGTGAGAGAGAGAGAGAGAGGTATGAACCTTATTGGAATAAATGTAACTCTACCACCTCTATGGTTTGATGTGGAGTCATGTCATGTGCTTTATTGTTATGAGCTTTTATATTATTGATTTATCTACCCTCGAAAAGTTAGTACATTTCGAGTTGTGTGCTATGCACAAGTGGTGACTTAAAACACAGTAAATTGGAAGCATGGTTTGTTAATGTTTACAAACAGGATGTTAAGCTATTTTGTACTTATAATCTGCCATTATTATGATTCACCCGTGAGCTTATAATGTTTTAAAGATAGACACTCACCAGAGCTTTTTAGCTCATTCTTTCAATGTTTTCAACCATTTTCAGTAGAGATCGAGCTCCTTGTACACGACATCCCGCCATAGTCTGCTTTGGAAGTTTCATAAGTTGTTAGTTTGTACGTGGCTGGTGTTGTATAGCAAGTCGTTATGTAGTTATATAAGTTTTGTACATTAGTGGTTGTATAAACATTGAGTTGTCTTGTGTTGTTTTGATGCACTTGACTTTTAGTTTCCAAGAGAGACTTATGAAGGGTTTCTCCTTGTGTATGTTTAATAGTTGTCCAGTTTCTGCTGTGTTATGTTAAAATGTTCCATATGTGAAGATAGTATGTTTATCAGGAGTACAGAGTCAACAGATATTGTTAAGAGGTAAACAATGTCTGTTGGTTTCACGCCGCCTTTCGGGCTAAGTAGCAGGTAGTTCGGGAGGGGGTGTGACAAGATGTGACACCTTTCACCAAACAAGTAATGTCTCCAGATCTTCAGTGCTAGAACAACTGCTGCTAACTCAAGATCGTGGGTAGGGTAGTTACATTCATGCTTTTTCAATTGTCTTGATGCATAAGCTATTACTTTTCCTTCTTGCATCAGAACACACCCTAAACCTTGTCTCGAGGCATCACAGTAAATCACATACTCTTTTCCCGTTACAGGAAGTGTCAGAATAGGTGTTGTAACTAACCTTTTTTTTCAGCTTCTGAAATCTCTGTTCACACTTATCTGACCACTCAAACTTAGCATTCTTCTTTGTCAAAGCTGTTAAGGGTAATACTATTCGTGAGAAATCCTCAACAAATCGCCTGTAGTATCCTTCCAAGCCTAGGAAACTACGTACCTCAGTCGCACTGGCTGGTCTCTCCCAGTTGACTATAGCTTTAACTTTATTTGGATCCACACTAACACCATTTGCTGAGACAACATGCCCCAAAAACACTACCTGATTCAACCAAAACTCACATTTGGTGAATTTAGCGTATAACTGTTTATCTCGTAGTGTTTGCAGAATAATCCTTAGATGTTCCTCATGAGCTTTCCTGTCAACTGAGTAAACTAGTATATCATCAATAAATACTATCACGGTATCCTGATGTTATTGTGGCATTTGAGAGTGACAGGTGCCGAAGATTTGAAAGAGGGTTACGACCTGAGATACGTACCCCACTTACAGCCATTGCTAAGTAGATTGATTTCTCACAGCTGGTACAGACTGCTCTACGTGTTGAGCAGAGTTTAGCAGAGGCGCAGTCAGTAGTGGAGCCAACTCGTGGGCCTTCAACGACGAGTAGTTTTCGAGTCGCGAATAGCCAAGATTCACACACAGGGTGAATGTTTCAAGTCGTCGAGACTTTAAGAATCGAGTTGGCGGCGGATATCGAGGCGGATGAATGTTAGTGGTGCCTATCGGAGGCGAGTCAAAGAGCACCTAGTCAATCTGCCAGATCCACAGCAAGACCACAAACAATGCAGGAGTCTGTTGCCAGTGCAACAAGGAGAACTCCATGTGCAAATTGTGGCAAGAATCATCGAGGCCAATGTCTTGTTGGTGTCGGTGTGTGTTACCAGTGTGGGCAGCCAGGGCATTTCAAGAGGGATTGTCCACAGCTTAGAAGCGGCGCCTGCAGAGGACCAGGAGTTGGATCTAGACGGTTGAGCGGTAGAGTTCCGAAGAGCTGCGGGAGAGGGCACCAGTGGTGCAAAAGCAGAAGGAGTTGTAGGGAGACCTAGGCAACAGGGAAAGGTCTACGCTATGACTCAGCAGGAAGCAGAGGATGCACCAGATGTGATTACTGGTACGATTTCTATTTGTAATGTACCTGCATGTGTTTTGATAGATCCAGGTGCTACGCATTCCTTTGTTTCCAGTATATTCCTAACTAAGCTTAATAGGAAGCTAGAGCCTTTACTTGAGGAGTTAGTTATATACACTCCAGTTTGTGATGCTTTACTAGTCAATTCAGTGTTGCGAGATTGTGAGGTCTTAGTAGAAGGTCTCAATATGTTAGTGGATCTTCTTCCACTAGAGTTGCAGATGTTAGATGCAATCTTAGGGATGGATTTCTTATTCACTCATTATGCTTCCATGGATTGCCATAAAAAGGAAGTTGTTTTTAGAAAACCAGGGTTGGCTGAAGTGGTTTTCAGGGGTGAAAAGAAGATTATTCCTACAAATTTGATTTCAGCATTCAAAGCTCAGAAGTTGTTGAGAAAAGGATGCACGGCGTTTCTTGCTCACGTAGTGGAGGTGCAAGAAGAAAAGTTAAAACCAGAAGATGTTCTTGTTGTGAACGAATTTCTAGATGTTTTTCCAGCAGATCTGTCAGGGTTGCCACCTAATAGGGAGGTAGAGTTCACTATTGAATTGCTACCAGGAACGGCACCTATTTCACAGGCGCCGTATAGAATGGCTCCAAGTGAGCTCAAAGAGCTGAAGATGCAATTGCAAGAACTAGTTGATAAGGGATACATCAAACCAAGAAAGGGCAGAGCATCGTGGGAGAGGTTTGAGAGAAGAAGAGGGGAGAAAGTTTCGGGTTGCAGCAGAAAATCGAATCTGGAATAGCAGAAGTTAGTTCCTGGGAAAGAAGCTTTCGAGGTATTTCTGAACCAATCTATTGGGAATTTCAATTTCATGTCTTCATATGTGTTTTAGAGGATTCAAAAAGGAAGAGTTTGGTATAAATTTCACCCTGTTTGGCTAAGTAATGAAGAAGTTATGGCTGTCTCAAAAAGCAGGCAGAAATTTCAAAATGTTGGAAAATTTGAAAGTGTGTTTACTTGTAATTTTAAGGTTAAAAGCATGAGCTCGAGGTTCTAATGGTTGAATTTGGTTTGTTTGACAGGCCAAGAGCAAGTAGGTCGAGAGTACAGGCCAAGGTTCTAGTTTAACACTGTGAGTGACAAAACGAACTTCAAAAATGTTCTATATGCTTGAATTATGTTTTAAGAAAATACAAGTTTTGCTTGAATGAAAGAGTTTAGAAGATTATTGTTTTCTTTGAACACTTGTTTATGAGCATTCATGATTTCTTAGAAATGTTTTAAAGTGTTCACGATGAGCTTAAATGTCTTGATGAAATTTATACACGAGCATATGTTTAATGCATTTCGGAAGTCTATGGAAATGTTATGATTTTGAGCAAGTATGTTTTTAAAGATTTCCAGTTTTATGAACAAGCTAAGTAAGCTTGAGTTTTATGAAAGAAAAGATAAGCAGGCATGTTCAAAAGTTTTCATGTGATCTTACAAATATTGAGCCCGAGGCTTTATGGTACTGCAGTGTGCACCAGGTCATTTATGTTGTCGACGTTGAGTGAACTCCGTGACAACAGCGCTGTCATGAGTGTTGGGCGGGCCCCACTACGACAAAGACGATGGGAGTGTTGGGCGGGCCCCACTACATCGTAGAACAAAGTAGATTGTGACATGTTTTAATAAAGAGTTTATATCATTTACATGCCTTACGAGATTTAAACGATATACTTGTCGGTGGATTTCTCGAAAAGCTATTATGATTACGATTACTTTCAACACTTGATTACAGATGCATATGCTCATAGATGACCAGGTGATATGATTTACGAGTTAGTAGTTTCCTTTAAACTCAAGTCACTCACTGAGCTTCATAGCTCATTCTTTCAATGTTTTCCCACTTTTCAGGTAGAATCGAGCTCCCGGTGCCTGATAACCTGTCATAGTCTGCTGGAAGCTTCACAAGTATAACATGTTGTACGTGGGTGGAGTTGTATAGGAAGTCTATATGTATTGTAGAAGGACCATAAGGTTATGTTTATGTGTACATTTTAGGTTGTGGTTGTGTGACTAATGGTTGGGTATGTTTTTGGTTGTGATGTTCTTATCTCTTTCAGTTTTCCACAGAGTCATAAGTAGGGTTACTCCTTATGTAGGTTACGTCATTGTCTATATTCCGCTGTGTTATGTTTAAGTGTTTCTTATACAAGTTTAGTATGCTTATAAGGTAAAACATGGTCAACAGGTATCGTTAGAGAGGTGAACGATGTCTGTTGGCTTCACGCCGTCTACCGGGCTGAGTTAGCAGGTAGTTCGGGAGGGGGTGTGTCACCTGCTTATCTTTTCTTTCGTAAAACTCAGACTTACTCAGCTTGTCATAATAACTGGAAATCTTTAAATCATACTTGCTAGTACATACTTGCTCGAAATCATAACATTTCCATAAATTTCGACAATCAATAAACATATGCTCATGTGTAAATTTCATCAGGACGTTTAGGCTCATAACGAGTACTTGAAATCATTTTTAGGAAAACATGAATACTCATAAATATGTGTTCCAAAAGAAAACATAAAGCATTTACAACATTTCATTCTAGAGAAATCACGTGTTTTCTTAAGCATAATTCAAGCATATAAATCGTTTTAGAAGTTTGCTTTGTCACTCACAGTGTTAGAACTAGAACCTTGGCCCGTACACTCGACCTATTTCCTCTTGGCATGTCAAACAAACCAAATCCAAGCATTAGAACCTCGAGCTCATGATTTTTAACCTTAAAATTACAAAAATCACACCATCCAATTTTTCAGCATTTACAGATTTCATACCCTGTCTTCAAACAATCATAACTTCTTCATTACTTAGCCAAAAAGGATGTACTTTATACCAAACTATTCCTTTTTGAACCCTCTAAAAATAATATGAAGAATTTAAATTGAGTTTCCCAACAGATTTGTTCGAAAATACCTCGAAAGCTTCTTCCCTAAAAATAACCTTCTGCTGTTTCCAGATTCGATTTCCTGCTGCACCACAAATTTGACCTGATATTTAAAACATCTTCCAGGCATTTTCTACTCACGTTTTTTTCATGAAAGTATTAGAAAATTCAATAAGATTTCCATCCATACCTTTTAGATCTTCTGACTTGAATCCTACTGATCATCACGACCCAAAAACCAGAGGGTTCTCAGATTTGACAGCAAATTCTGTCATCTGCCTTCCTCTTCACAAATCAGTAACTTATGGTCAGATATTGCTCGAGCTTCCTTCACGAATTTTGTTCAAATATGAGTTGCCTTTCAAGAAATTCAAACCTCAGATCTTACCTCTTCTTGTGGTGCTCGAAATAATCCAAATATCAGAACTTGGTTGAGTTAAACATTGAATTTCCATGGAACCTTCAATTGAACCTTTCTCCTTTCTTCTTCAACTTCAAACCAAAACCAGCTTTCCTTCTTCTTTCTTCAGTTCTCTCCCACGAAGCTCTGGTTTATTTTGTGAAAAATGAGATGAAAATGGGGAGAAAGTGGGTTAAAATAAAGTTTAAAAGACATATACGGTGGTTTTATCTTTTCCCAATTCTTTTCCCTTTTTAAAATCCTTTTTTTTTTTATTTCTTTCTTTCCATTTTCTTTTCTTTTCTTTTCTTTTCTTTTCTTAAAACAAAACAAATCAAAATATATTAAACTTTTCCTTTCTTGTTTTCTTTTGTTTTCTTTTTTTTTTTGTAAAGAAATTTCAAAGAGAAATCTCGGGTTTACACACAAGCTCCCAGACGGAATTGAAGTACATCGACTCCATTTCCTGGTCCATAGGATTAATCCATTCGTCTTTGTCAACGTCTGCCATTGCCTGATCATAGGTCAATGGATCCTCACAGTCATCATCAGGGGTGACGACTTGGGTTTCAGCTAAACCCATGTAATGTTCAGGTTGTCTCACAACCCTCCCACTACGTCGAGGAATTCTCAACTCTTGAGAATGAACTTGACTAAACGAGCTAGGATCAACAACACATGTTGACGTACTAGCCCCATCAGCAATTCTTGTTGATTAACTGCCCATTTCATTTAACACAATCTTACTCCTTGGTAAGTGATCCCTGATGTGGTCTTTCTCAAGGAACGTGGTGTTTGTCGACACAAGCACCCTATTATCCTTAGGATCGTAAAACAGACCACCCCTAGTCTCTTTTGGGTAACCTACAAAGAGGCACAACTTTGAACGGGGTTCTAACTTCTTCAGGTTTGATACCAACACATGGGTCGGGCATCCCCAAATTCTGAAATGTCGTAACTAGTTTTACGACCATGTCAGAGCTCAAAATGTGTTTCACAAACACTCTTCGACGGAACTGTGTTCAAAATGTATATCGCAGTCTCCACTACGTAACTCCAAAAAGAATCAGGGAGACGAGCATAGCTCATCATCGACCGAACCATGTCCAACAGGATTCTGTTTCTCCTCTCCGATACACCATTCTGCTGTGGCATACCAGGTGCTGAGAATTGGGACGTAATTCCATGTTCTATCATATAGTCCTGGAATTTAGTGTCCATATATTCTCCACCTCGATCTGATCGAAGTGTTTTAATCGTTTTACCTAACAGGTTCTCAACCTCAGTCTTGAACTCCTTTAACTTTTCAAGAGTTTCAGACTTCCTATGCATTAGGTAAATGTACCCATACCTCGAATAGTCATCTATAAAAGATACAAAGTATTCGTAACCTCCTCGTGCTTTAACATTCATCGGACCACAGAGGTCAGAATGTATAAGCTCAAGAGGCTCTTTGGCTCTATATCCTTTTCTACTAAAAGGACGTTTGGTCATTTTGCCTTCAAGACATGACTCACAAACCGGTAAAGAGTTTTCTTCCAACTCGCTTAGAAGTCTGCTCTTCACTAGTCTTTCAATCCTATTGAGATTTATGTGGCCTAACCTTAGATGCCAAAGATGGGCACTTTCTTTTGGAGAAACTTTTACTCTCTTAGCTCGTGTTTCTATTGTTTTAAACAATTCAGTATTCAAAACACTTTTGACCGAATTAGGCTTTAAAACATACAAACTACTCTCAAGTGAAGCAGAACATAACAAATTTCCATTTGAGAAATAAACGTTTTATTACTCATGAAAGAAACAAAAATATTTTGTTCTAATAGGCAGGAAATAGAAACTAGGTTTCTAGTAAACCCCGGAACTATGTACATATTATCCAATAATAAGTACTTGCCGCCAAAGAATGATTTCATCACTGCCAATTCTTTGCGCAAATTGAGACAACTTCTCCGGATCCAACCCTGAGTGTTATCTCACCCTCTTGCAACCGCTGCCAGGAACTTAATCCTTGAAAAGAAGAGAAAACATGATTAGTGGCACCTGAATCCAATATCCAGACAGAGTCATTACTCTCCACTAAGAAAGTTTCAGTAACAAGCAAGTCACATTTACCTGTCTTCTTCTTTTCTACAAGGAACTTGGGACAACTCCTTTTCAGGTGACCACCGTTGCAGTAGAAACACTTTCTTGCAACTTTCTTCATCTCTTTGCCCGTTAGGGCTGCAGCGCGGTCAACCCTAACCTCGTTCAACTTTTTCTTCTTCCCTTTCGGGCCTGAAGAATTTACAAACTTTATCCCAGAGGTCGAACCCCTGTGAAAAGGTCTAAAGGGAACACTTGCCTCAACTTCTTGTCCCTTGATTTTCACCAAAGACTGGAAGGTTTGTAGATCGTTGAATAGGACTGTTGGACCGGGCATCTGAGGACCCTCCTCAGGTGAGCACAAACTCTAGGTCGTCATTTACCAAAATCGTGTTAATATTGTCTTTCTACGTTTAAAAATTATCGTCGACTAACTTATCGGAAGCTAAAGGAGCATTAAAAGCGTTTGACATTTTTTTGCTGAAAAATGAAAAAAAAAACTTTGTATTAGTCTCGCAAAAACTTTGAAAATCCAATCAGGTTTTAGTAAATTTTTATCCTATGATCCCTAGGTCATTAAAAAACTGCAATGATACCCTAAAGGTTTAGAATGACTGACACCGTAGGGTAGACAAAGCTACTCCTCCTCTAGGACGAGACTTTCTCGACCAGACCCTAATACCAGAATAACTCTTATTCCATTAGGCATCCAGTTATCATTTTTCGATCTGAATCCATTAACTCTTAATGAATCCTGTGAGTGTCACCCTCTATCTTTAAATTTCCACGTATCCGTCCAAACAATAGCCGTCGTAGGGAGGACTACGAAGGAAAACTAACAAGAAAATCGTATCCCTTTCGGGAATTCACGGTGTTCCGACTCCCATGATCAAGGCCCTCCGTAGGGATTGTCTGGTCTAGGCCAAACTAGCAGGCGGATCATGGGCGTCTCACGGTGTGAATCAAAAGAAGAGACCTTGGCTCCCATTTTCACTGATCCCGCTCCCACTCACTATAAGTACTCTCTCCATTCACGTTGAATTTTGACCCATACTGTCACACCCCGTCCCAGCTTACTTGCCTAACCTAGGAAGAGATGCAAAGACAAAGATAACAAAACCTCTTGCTGGCTTTCCTTGACTAACCCAAGACTTAACTTAAAATAGACGTAACACATCGTGTTTGAATAAGCAAAGTAAAACACTGATATACACTTATATATGAAATACATTCACTTCCTTTAATACGTTCTTTAGATTATCATAAAGTTTCCAAGTTTATAACAACCCATCTAATATGTTCTCACTACAAACCATATACAAAGAAAGTGTATATACAAGGAGCTAAATGGCGTGGTGGCAAGTAGGTCTTGTGAGGGCTAAGCACTGAAACTCGCCTGCTACAGGGAAGAGTAGACATAGAGAAACGTGAGCTAGGAAGCTCAGTGAGTGTCTATTATAAGCTCAAAGGTGAAGCATAATAATGGCGATTATAAGTAGAAGTTAGCTTAACATAAACAAACCATGTTTCCAATTTACACAAGTCACCACTTATGCATAGCACATAACTCATAATATAGTATTATATTGAGTGTAGATAGATCAATAATGTAGAAGCTCATAACAATAAAACACATAGCATGATACCACTTCCGAACCATAGAGGTGGTAAAGTTACATTTGTACCAACAAGGTTCATACCTCTCTCACGTGCACGTGGAATACCTTTGGCCCTTTGGTTTTCCTAATACCTTCTCTATGTCCTTCAATATTAAGGTAAGACCATTTACTACCCGAATACCTTCTCATTGTCCTTCAGTATCGGGAAATTATGATTCATTCCCCCCTAAGTACCTTCTCGAATGTCCTTCAGTATTAGGGGTTAATCAAGATCAAGGGCATAACTTGTTTACCATGGAAATCATGTCTTTATAACACATACAACAATTTCTTGACAACTTCACATTATCATCTAAACATATTCCCAAGTGGATTTACACAAAACATTCTCTAAAGGAAAGCATACTTTCATAATTTAGTTTCCATACTTAGATTTATAGTTACAACTAATTCAAGCTTGCTTAGGTTCCATCATGAACTTTATGTGTTAGGGACTCCATGAAGTTATACATAATTAGTTCAAACAAGACTCATTGATCAACAATTATGCTTATTAAGAAAAACATGGGCCAAGCATAATTTAAAGATAGAGTCACTCACAGATATTAAATTAGATTCCTGGCTTGTAAACTTGACCTATTAGCTCTTGACCTATCAAACAAACCAACCCAACCATTAGAACCTTGACCTCATGATTTTTAACCTTAAAGCTTGCAAGAAAACACACTTTTAAATTTCCCAGCATTTTCAGATTTTCTGCCCTGTATTCAGACAGCCATAACTTCTTCATTACTTATCCAAAAATAATGTAATTTATACCAAACTCTTCCTTTTTGAACCCTCTAAAAATCATATGAAGACATGAAATTGAAATTCCAAACGTATTTGTTCAGAAATACCTCAAAGCTACTTTCCCCAAAACAGACTTCTGCTGTTTTCAGATTCGGATTTCTGCTGCACAACAAATTTAATCTGATATTTAAGACATCTTCTAGACATTTTCTACTCACGATTTCTTCACAAAAGTTGTAGGAAATTCAATAAGCTTTCGAACCATACCAATTAGAGCTTCTAACTCCAAGTGTACAGATCAGAACAACAAAAACATCAGAGACTTCCCGGATTTGACAGCATACTTCTGTCTTCTGCCTTCTTCTTCAAAACAGTAGCATCAATTCCTTTCCTTGCACCTTAGAAACAGGTCTAACTCAGTCCCATAACTCAATTTAGAATAACCATACACACAATTGATTGTAAGGTATATAGAAATGAAAGAAAATCTCCCTCAATCTCTTGCTAGAAGTTTTTCCCTTTCACCTAAAACTACAGGTTCAAATTTCAGCTTGGGTTCCTCAAAATTTATCAACACAACCACAAAATATTTTTTGATAAACCTCAAGGACAACATCTTAGCTTACTTACCTCAAAATTTCAGCTTCTAATTCCTCCTCAAGAGCTCAAAACAGACTGATCTCCTCATACTGTTCTGCTACCCGAGAAATTTGAACACCCTTCACTGTTCTGCTCTTTTCTCCTTCGTCCTCTTGTTTTTTTCTGCAAAGCCGACCAGTTTCGTATTCTACACTCAATTTCTGAGATTTTGACACAAAAATCATCAATTTGGTTCAGTAGATAGAGAGATATGGTCGATTGAAGATGACCCTTTTTCCAGCTGCTTGCTGTTTTTCTGTGAATTTGACAGCACCTACTTGGCTTGTTTAACTCCGAAGCTTCACCTCCCTTTGCCAGCTCCTCCTTCAGTTTTTACATCTTAATCACCTTTTTAAAACACCAAAATAAGTGTATAAATAAACCTTAAGCATTTAGCCAACTTATCCTAAGTTTGTAAGACATATGATCTTCCATTCAATACTTGATGCACCTAAAACTCCTCCAATTTGCTAATGAGTTGAACTTACTTCAATGCAACTTTTAATATGCTTATTTCAATGGTTTACCTATCCTCTTATGAAGTTTAGACACATTGTAGCTCCAAATTCAATAGATTCCCAAATTCGATCACGACATCGTTTAGTGCAACCTATACGACTTTGCTTATTTCAAAACATCATGAACAAGTGATCAATGATAAAAGAGAATAGGGTTTAGGGCTTACACATACAAATACCACCCGTAGAGGACGCTCCCATTTGCGCCATGAGGCCGAGTATGGATCTCACGGTGTGAACTTAATGGAGATTTGTGGATGGAAAATTAAATGTATCTCATACACTTTATTTCCTCTCACTCAACACTTTAAAATAAGCAGGATTGACCTAGATAAACCGGCTAAAATTTACCTAAGTCTACTAATATAACTCTTATATTGGATTAGCCTAAGTCTATAATCACATTATTAACTTAGGTCTATGTGAGTAAATTAATTAACTCTTAATTAACGACACACACGAGAATATAACCTATGAATCTCCGGACCAAATTCACTCCCAAGTCGGTTCCCAGGTACGGGTGTTCCGTAAAGCGTCAGCTTAAATACCCCAGCCTTAGACAGAGTTACTAATTAGTCACCATTCATAAGTCATATTGATTTCCTAATTCTAATCTTATTAGAACTAGAAAACCTAAGTCTAATTATTAAAGTTCTAAATCATTTAAAACTAATAATTAACTTAGGTTACATGCATTTCTATATTATAATGCTTGATCATTCATCACATGAATAATTAAACTATATAATATACATACATCTCATGTATAAATGCATGTCAATGCTTTTAATCTAAGAAATATAACTCTTATATTAATTAAATTAAAATACATACAAACATTATATTATAACTCTTATAATATAATCCTATCATGCATTTCTATATATTATAACTCTTATAATATAAATATGATGTATGAAATGTTTAACCTAAGGTGGGATTTTCATCTATATGACATACATTGTGCACATAGAAAAAATAAATCATACAACAATTGCATAATTTAATAAATAGCATAATTGGACCAATTGGCACCCTAGGGACATTAATTTTTTATTAAATAGCATAATTGGACCAATTGGCACCCTAGGGACATTAATTTAATTAATTAACATTAATATAAAAATATATTAATATTAATTAAAAATAAATGAATTAAAACTTCATTTTACAAAGAAAAAGAATTAAAAATAAAAATAAAACCGGCAGTTGCGTCAAGTCAGGCTCGAACCGCTGCACGATATCCCACTTGTCACTAACCGCACGATATCCCACTTGTCACTAACCGCACGATCTCCTCGCTGGAACTGGCCACTACGCGACAGCGTTGCAACATTGCAGCGTTTAGCGTTGCACCTTGCGCGCCCATCGCCTCAGCGTTACAACGCTACACCCACCGTTGCAACACTGACCTGCAGCACCGCCTGGATCCGCACGGACAATGTTGAAACGCCCGTCGTCGACAGAACAATAAACTCCTTTGCTGTTCTTCGTCATTTTTCGCCCGTTTCCACTTCGATTTCTTCATAGCATCTCATGCCACGAACGACACGGGCATACAGACTCCATTCAATTAAAAAATGCCCAAAACACCGAGCCCCTTACATTGATCTCATCAACTTTTAATGTAAATCTAACAAGTGTCAAACATTGAAAACATCCAAAAATTCAAACCATTAACATTCATCTCATGAAAATTAATGCTACCCACCTAATTTTAAGAAAATACAGAATACACAACGAAGAGCAACGATTGACTCTGACACCAATTGAAGGGATTTAAAATTCCCGCAGCAGAAGACGTCGTGAAACGTTATTGTTTCGTTATGTAATTCGTATCTTAAAATTGAATTAATCTCATTAATCCTAGGCTAAACATGCATAAAAAGAAGAAAAATAGTGAGTAATTGTACTTACTTGTTGAAGAACTCTTCTTCAAAGCTTTCCTCCTCCGATCACGATCTCTCTCGAACCAACGATCTCTACGAACTCGGTCCTCGAACCAAACAATGAGACACTTCCAAAAATGTCTTCTCAATTGTTCTCGGGAGGTTGAGGGAGAGTGTGTGGGACTCCCTTTGGTTTTGGGTGAGGAGAGTTTGAGAGAGAATTGAGAGAGAATGAGAGAATGATTCTTTGCTCTCTTTGGACGAAAATCCAAAAAATGACAAATGGCTCACCAAAGGCTTCTTGCAAGCCCTTTAAATACTAGTGAGTGGTGGAGTTAAAACCTCCACCAAATCACAATTTTACCACAACCATATGATATTCAAATCATATTTGCATATCATATAATATAAGGTATCTCATACCTTATTATACAAATCTCATTTGCATAAATGTGGAATTTTAAATTGAATCACATTCAATTTAATTTCTCTCAATTCAATTTCTCCAATTAGCACTAATTAATCAATTAGGCTATACTATAGTTTATTATGAATCTCATTCACATCAATCTATATATTATGTCATCTATATCACATATAAATTACATAAATACCCAAATAATGAATTTCAACACTTCAAATTCACACCAAACTATAAACCCTCAATTTGTCCAATTTGAGCCAACCGAGGGACCTAATGGACCTACAAATAACGACCTCCAATAACACTCCACTAAATCTCATAGTTGCACTCTCATCACTGTAGGACAAGTTGTGCCCATCGATATAACCAATACCCGTGAGTCGACCCTTCACGGGTTGTTAAGTGAGTCACAATGGGTCAAATTATCGTTTTACCCCTGTGTCTACCTCTTGCTCCTTAAGTCCCCATTGCTCCTCTAATGAACAACAACGTTGTATGGTCCAACCATAAACAAAAATCCTCTCGGGCCAGTGAGAGGGTGGGGCCCCGTTGTTCAAGCCCTGGAGACAGCACTTAAGGGAACTGTAAACTCGAGATTTTTTTTAGGAATTTCCCTAAGAAAAATAATCAATAAAGGAAATAAGAAAGGAAAATTTAATATATCTTGGTTTGGTTTGGTTTTGTTTTAAAAATAAAAGAAAAGAAAAGAAAAGTAAAAGAAAATTATTTAAAAAGAAAAAAGAAAATGAAGGAAGTGAATGGAAATGATTTAAAAAAAAGAAAGTGGAAGTTGGTCAAAAGCCCACCACCGTTTGGTTTTTTTTTAAACCATTTTAAGTCCATTTACATCCCACTTTGTTTTCACTTTCAACATAGAAAAGAAGGGCTTCGAGGGGGAGAACAGAAGGAAGAAGAAGGAAAGAAAGTTTTGGTTTTGAGCTTGAAGAAGAAAGGAGAAAGGTTCAGTTCAAGGTTCCATGAAAATTTTTCAGTCATTTCAGTCTAGTTCTGATGTATAAGTTATTTCAAGCACTACAAGAAGAGGTAAAAGTTAAGGTTTGGTTTTCTTGAAATTTAACTCAAATTTGAACAAAATTCGTGAAGGAAACTCGAGCCAATTCTGATCATAAGTTACTGATTTGTGAAGAGGAAGGCAGAGGACAGATTTTGCTGTCAAATTCGAGAAGCCTCTGGTGTTTGGGTTGTGCTGATCTGTAGAGTTGGAGTCAGAAACTCTACTAGGTATGTCTGGAAAGCTTATTGAATTTCCTACAACTTTCGTGAAGAACTCGTGAGTGGAAATCGACTGGAAGATGCTTAAAATATCAGGTCAAATTTGTGGTGCAACAGGAAAACGAATCTGGAAACAGCAGAAGGTTGTTTTTAGGGTAGAAGCTTTCGAGGTATTTTCGAACACATCCATTAGGAATCTCAATTTTGTTTCTTCATATGATGTTTAGAGGGTTCAAAAAGGAAAAGTTTGGTGTAAAGTACATCCTTCTTGGATAAGTAATGAAGAAGTTATGATTGTTTGAAGACAGGATATGAAATCTGTAAAATGCTGGAAATTGGATGGTGTGTTTTTTGTAATTTTAAGGTTGAAAATCATGAGTTCGAAGTTCTAATGCTTGGTTCTGGTTTGTTTGACAGGCCAAGAGGAAATAGGTCGAGTGTACGGGCCAAGGTTCTAGTTCTAACACTGTGAGTGACAAAACGAACTTCGAAAACGATCTATGTGCTTGAAATATACTTTAAGAATTGCAAGTTTTGCTAGATTGAAAGGGTTTCAATGCTTTATGTTTACCTTTGGAACACATATTTATGAGCATTCATGTTTTCCTTAAAATGTTTTCAAGTGCTCGTTGTGAGCCTAGATTTCCCGATGAAATTTATACGTGAGTATATGTTTATTGTTTGCCGAAATGTATGGAAATGTTATGATTTCGAGAAAGTATGATTTAAAGATTTCCAGTTTTTATGAACAAGTTGAGTATGCTTGAGTTTTACGAAAGAAAAGATAAGAAGACATGTTCAAATATTTTTATGTGTTTTCTGAGACTCGAATGAGTAAATGACTGAGATGTTGAGTCCGAGGCTTTATGGTACCATGTGCACACATATCATATTCTCTTGTCGACGTTGAGTGTACTCCGTGACAACAATGCTGTCGTGAGTGCTGGGTGGGCCCCACTATGACAAAGACGATGGGAGTGTTGTACGGGCCTCACTACATCGTAGAGTAAACATTGGTTGTACTGGGTGTGCCCTACACAACGTGGATTATGACATGTTTTAAAAGGGTTTATATCATTTATATGCCTTACGAGATTTTAACGACATATTTGCTTGTTTCCTGAAAATCTATTGTGATTCCATGTTTACTTTTAACGCTTGACTACAAATACGTATGCTCATAAGTTTTTTTCAGGTGAAATGTTTTACAAGTTAAAGATTTTAAATTCAGTCACTCACTGAGCTTCATAGCTCATTCTTTTAATGTTTTCCGAACTTTTCAAGTAGAGATCGAGCTCCTGGTACCTTATATCCTGCCATAGTCTGCTGGAAACTCCACGAATTTGATATTTTGTACGTGTGGTTGGAGTTGTATAGCAAGTCTATATGTATTGTAGGAGGACTATGTAGTTATGTTTGTGTGTACATTCTAGTTTGTGGTTGTGTAAACTATGGTTGGGTATGTTTTGGTTGTGATTTCCTTACCCGTTCTAGTTTAAAGAGAGACTTAAGAAGAGTTTCTCCTTACGTATGTTTACTAGTTGTCTAGTTTCCGTTGTTTTATGTTTAAAGTGTTCCATATGCAAGTATAGTATGTTTATCAGGTATAACAGGGTCAACAAGTATGGTTAAGAGGTAAACAATGTCTGTTAGCTTCACGCCGTCTTTCGGGCTAAGTAGTGAGTAGTTCGAGAGAGGGTGTGACAGGAACAACCCCTCTAGTTTCCCTAAATCGAGAACAAGTGAATTCCATCTCGCGTAGTCAAGTTTCCAGCTCCCCACGTGGTCCTGTCCCTGAGAAGATAGGCATATTGAGCGAGTAACTGTGACCACCCTCACCCGTACTAGTCAAAGGACAGACCCCCGCAGACAGGAGTTCGTAACACACTTAGGATTAAAGTCGAGTCACTAATGGTCATCTACGAAATTATTAGTCCTATGTTGTTAACAGTATTACATCAGTAAGTCAAATAATTCATAGTCCGGTCTTGTACAATCTCATTGCACAGGATGCCCCCATTCGCATGTCAACCATATGAACGAGCTGGATCACCTCGTTTGTATCTAATACAAAGCGGGTCGCATCCAAAACGTATTCAAGATTAGGTCTCCAACCCTATCCGTCTACTGTAGACCGTTCGAGTCATTAACTCGAACGTAATCCTCCCCGTGTGTCCACAATGTTGGGATTTTTGTCCTAATCTCGTGTTTGTAAATTACTGTTTGAAATTAATAAGAGTTATTTATTTCATCACTTTGTGTCTCACAATATTTATAAACTTTTCCAATAATCTAAGCTCCAGGGTCATTGAATTTATGAGAGAACTAGAACTTGAACGGTGTGTAGTGGACACACAGGGAGGATCACATTCGAGTTAATGACCCGAACGGTCTATAGTATATGGATAGGGTTGGAGACCTAATCCTGGATACACTGTGGACGTGACCCGCTTTGTATTAGATACAAACGAGGTGATCTGACTCGTTCATGTGGTTGACATGCGAGTGGGGGCATCCTGTGCAATGAGATTGTACAAGACCGGACCGTGAATTCTTAGACCTACTGATGTAACACCGTTGATAGTAAGGACTAATAACTTCGTAGATGACCATTAATGACTCGACCTGAATCCTGAGCGTGTTACAGACTCTTGTCTGCAGGGGTTTGTCCTTTGATTAGTACGGGTGAGGGTGGTCACAGTTACTCGCCCAATATGCCTATCTTCTCAGGGACAGTACCAATTAGGGAGCTGGGAACTTAACTACGCGAGATGGAATTCACTTGTTCCCGCCTTTAGGGAAACTAGAGGGGTTATTCCCTTAAGTGTTGTCTCCAGGGCTTGGACAACGGGCGTCCACCTTCTCACTGGCTCGAGAAGGGTGTTGTGTATGGTTGGACCAACACAATATGTTGTTCATTAGAGGAGCGGTGGGGACTTAAGGAACAAGAGGTGAACACGAGGGGTAAAGCGGTAATTTGACCCGATCGTGTCTCACGAACAACTGTGAAGGGTCGACTCATGGGCATTGGTTATATCGGTGGACACGTAATATTCTACACTGGGAGTGCAGCTACGGGCTATAGTGGAGTGTTACCGTAGCTAATGAATGTTGATTAACCAGGTCAAAGAGTTTGACTAGTTAATCTCGGATCATTGGAGCCCGTCACTGTAGGTCCATTAGGTCCCTCGGTTGGCTCAATCTGGGTTAAAAGAAGGGTTAATGTTTTGGTATGAAATTGAAGTGTTCAATTTCACTTTAAGGGCATTTATGTCATTTATATGAGATATGAATGATAGAATATATAGTTTAATGTGAATGAGATTCATAATAAACTATAGGTTAGCCTAATTGTTGAATTAGGGCTAATTGGAGAAATTAATTGAGAGAAATTAAATTGGATGTGATTCAATTTAATTAATCCACATTTATTGCAAATGAGATTTGTAATATGAGATATGAGATATCTTATATTATGTGGTTATGCAAATGAGATTTGCATCACCTATGGTTGTGGTAAAGTGGTAATAATGTGGAGATTTTAACTCCATCATTCCACTATTTAAACCCTTTGCAAGAAGGGATTGGTAAGCTTTCTCTCATTTTTTGATTTTGATCAAAGAGAAGAGATCAAAATTCTCTCTACTCTCTCAACTCTCCTCCCTCTCCAAAACTTTAGAATCCCACCATTCTCCTTCTTTCCAAAGGAAGAACAACCGAGACTCCAAGTGATAGTGTTCGGATTCCGTTCGTGGGAAGCGTTCGTTGAGATCGAGAAGCACGAAGTGTTCGTGACCGAGGAAGAAACCTTGAAGAGAGTCTTCAACAAGTAAGTACTTTTATCTTGCTGTAATTTCTTCCTTCTTTTGCATGTTTAACCTAGATCTAATAGTTAGATCGTTTTGACAAGATTCAAGTAGCATAATGATACCATGACGATTCAATCGTCTTCCGCTGCGCGAGGATTTTCATTCTCTTCAATTGGTATTAGAGTCATTTCGATGGTTCTTCATTATGCACTGTTTTTTGTTAAAATAGGTGGGTAATTTACTTTCAATTCATGAGATGAATGCTAGTTTGCGAATTTGGATGTTTTCGATTTTGGCACTAGTTTAGATTTACAATTTATGTTGATGAGATCAATGTAAGGGCCCGTTGTTTTTGGGCATTTTGTTGTAAATCGAGTCTGTAAAGTCCGAGTCTTTAGTAGCAAGAGTTGTTGTGAAGAAATCGGAGCAGAAACGGGCGAATTTCGAAGCACAAACAGCAAAGGTGTTTGTTGTATAGGCGACGGCGTTGAGACACTGCTCTTTGGCGTCTCAACGCGCCCCGCAGCGCGGAGCAAGGCGCCTTGCGAGATGATGTTACAACGTCGGCTGGCGTTGAGAACGCTGGTCGACGCCGAAGTAGCGGCGTTACGCTTTCCACACGCGTTACAGCCGCACACGCACGTTGTGGAAGCGATTCCACGGCGATTGCGATCGTGGGCGATTGCTTTTGGAGTTAGTGGGGCGTTTTTCATCCGAAATTAATTTGTACTTTAATTTTATTTTTGTAAAATGTATTTTTTATTTTATTTTTAAATTATTTTGTTAAATAATATTAATATAAGTGTTATATTAATGTTATTTAATTAAATAATTGCCCCTAGGTGCCAAAATCGGTCCAATTTTGCTATTTAATTATTTTATGTATGAGATGTATTCTTTAATTAAATTTTATGTGCATTTTGTATGTCATATAGATTTAAAATCCCACCTTAGGTTAAACATTTCGTGCATCATTTATATTATAAGAGTTATAATATATAGTTTGCATGATAGGTTATATTATAAGAGTTATAATATAATTAAATGCATGTTTAATTTAATTAATATAAGTGTTATATTTTTTAGATTAAAATATGCTCATACATTTATATTCATGTGATGAATTATATTATGTTATAATATATAGTTATTTATGTGATGAATGATCAAGGACTATAACATAGAAATGCATGCAACCTAAGTTAATTATTAGCTTTAAAAAGTTTAGAACTTGAATAATTAGACTTAGGTTTTCTATTTTCTAATGAGATTAGAAATTAGGAAATCAAAGTTTAGTCTATGAATGGAGACTGATTAGTAACTCTGTCTAAGGAAGGTTTTGTCTAAGGTTGGGGTATTTAAGTTGACGCTTGCGAACACCCTACCTACCGAAACCGACACAGGAGTGAATCGATCCGAGATTCTTAGATTATACTTATCGTGAGTGCTGCTAATTAAATGTGTTTTAATTAACTCACATAAACCTAAGTTATAATGTGATTATAGACTTAGGTTAATACCATATAAGAGTTATATTGGTAGACTTAGGTAAATTTTAGCCGGTTTATCTATGTCAATCCCTATTAAAATTAAAGTGCTGAGTGGGAGAAAATAAAGTGTATGAGATACATTTGATTTTCCAACCACAAATCTCCTTTAAGTCCACACTGTGAGATCTATACTCGGCCTCGTGGCGCAAATGGGAGCGTCCCCCTTCGGGTGACATTTGTATAGGTCAATATCATCGTGGATGGAGAGAGTACTTATAGTGAGTGGGAGCGGGACTTGTGAAAACGAGACCCAGGGTCTCTTCTTTCGATTCACACCGTGAGACGCCTATGATCCACCCGCTAGTTTGGCTCGACTGCACAATCCCTTGGAGGGCTTTGATCATGGGAGTCGAACACCGTGAATTTCCGAAAGGGATACAGTTTCCTAGTTGGTTTTCCTTCTTGGTTCACCCTTCGGTGGCTATTGTTTGGACGGATGCTTGGAAACTTAAAGATTGAGGGTGACACTCACAGAATTCGTTAAGTGTTAATAAATTCGATCGAACAATGGTAATTAGACGCCTAATGGAATAAGGTTACTCTGGGATTAAGGTGTGATCGAGAAAGTCTCGTCCTAGAGGAGGAGTGTTCTGTTCACCCTTCGGTGGCGGTCATTCTAAACCTTTAGGGTATCATTGCAAAATTTTGAATGACCTAGGGATCATGAAACAATTTTGCTAAAACATGATTGGATTTCAAAAGTTTTTTGCGAGACTAACACAAAGTTTTCTTAATTTTTCACTTAAAACATGTCTAGCGCAATAATAATAGCTCTACTCGCATCCGATAAATTAGTGGGAGATAATTACCAAAGTTGGAAAAACAACATAAACACAATTTTGGTAATCAAGCGACAATAAGTTCGTGGCTGTTATGCGAGGAGTGTCCTCGAATCACGAGCTCGATCTAACGTCGCGAAGTGTTCGCGATGCATCGATCGGTGGATCGGGGCCAATGAAAAGGCCAAGGTCTACATCATTGCCAGCATGTCTGATGTATTGGCAAAGAAGCATGAGCTGACGGTCACTGCCAAGGAGATCATGGAGTCCTTGCGAGAAATGTTTGGAAGACCAGTCCTTTCAGTCCGCATGACTCGCTCAAATCGTCTTCAACGCTTACCGATGAAAGAGGGTCGTCTATCGTGAACATGTTCTGAGACATGATGACCCACTTTAATCGGGCTGAGATGAACGGGCTTCGATCGATGAATCGAGGCAAGTCAGTTTTATTTTGGAGACTCTTAGAAGAGTTTCCTTCGGTTTAGTAGCAATCTTTGTTATGAAAAAATTAGCTACACTCGACTACCCTCCCGAATGAGCTACAGAATTTCCAGGTCCTTGAACAGGTCAAGGCATCGCCGAATCTGAGGCAAATGTTGCCTCTGAGTCTTATCACGAGAGTACGACCTGCAGGGGCGAAACCTATTGCTCCTTCACGCGCAAAGGGAAGAAGAGGATGAAGAGGAGTAAAACTGACCAAGTTGCCGCCCACAAGGGCAAGAAGGTCAAGGACGTTGCAGAGAAAGAAAAGTGTTTCCACTGCAATGGGGGCGGACACTGGAAGAGGAATTGTCCTAAATTCCTGGCCGAGAGGAAGAAACAAGGTAAATGTGATTTACTTGTGACAGAAACTTGTTTAGTGGAGAGTTGTGACTCTGCCTGGATATTGGATTCGGGCGCCACTAACCATGTTTGTTCTTCTTTTCAGGGGATTGATTCCTGGCAACCGCTGCGAGAGGGTGAGGTGACTCTACGGGTTGGATTCGGAGAGCTTGTCTCTGCTGCAGCGATCGGCACGGTGAACCTACATTTTGGTAGGAGCTACATTTTGTTGGACAATTTGTACATAGTTCCAGGGTTTACTAGAAACCTAGTTTCTATTTCCTGGCTTTTAGAACAGTGTATTTCCGTTTCATTTCATGGTAATAAAGCGTTTATTTCAAGGAATGGTAATCTTATCTATTCTGCTTCACTTGAGCATAATCTGTATGTTTTGAAACCTAATTTGGTCAAAAGTGTTTTGAATACTGAATTGTTTAAAACTGCAGAAACACGAACTAAGAAAGCGAAAGTTTCTCCTAAGAAAAATGCCCATATTTGGCACCTACGGTTAGGCCACATTAATCTCAATAGGATTGAGAAACTAGTGAAGAGTGGACTTCTAAACGAGTTGGAAGAAAACTCTTTGTCGGTGTGTGAGTCATGCCTTGAGGGCAAGATGACCAAACGTCCTTTTAGTGGAAAAGGATATAGAGCCAAAGAGCCTCTTGAGTTAGTACATTCTGACCTCTGTGGTCTGATGAATGTTAAAGCTCGGGGTGGTTATGAGTCCTTCGTGTCTTTCATAGACGATTACTCGAGGTATGGGTATATTTACCTAATGAACAGGAAGTCTGAAACTCTTGAAAAGTTCAAGGAGTACAAGACTGAGGTTGAAAAGCTCTTAGGTAAATCGCTTAAAACACTTCGATCGGATCGAGGTGGAGAGTACATAGACACTGAATTCCAGGACTATATGATATAACATGGAATTACATCCCAACTCTCAGCACCTGGTATGCCACAGCAGAATGGTGTATCGGAGAGGAGAAACAGAACCTTGTTGGACATGGTTCGGTCGATTATGAGCTATGTTCGTCTCCCTGATTCTTTTTGGGGTTACGCAGTGGAGACTGCGGTCTATATTTTGAACAATGTTCCGTCGAAGAGTGTTTGTGAAACACTTTTCGAGCTCTGGAGTGGACGTAGAGGCAATTTACATCACTTCAGAATTTGGGGATGCCCGGCTCACGTGTTGGTGTGAAACCCGAAAAAGTTTTGCTGATGGGGCTAGTACGTCAACAAGTGTTGTTGATCCTAGCATGTCTAGTCAAATCTGTTCCCAAGAGTTGAGAATGCCTCGACGTAGTGGGAGGATCAGCGACGACCGATCGTTACATGGGTTTAATTTGAAACCTCGGTTGTCGCTCCCGATGATGATCAGACGATTCATTGACCTATGATCGGGCAATGGTTGATGTTGACAAAGACGAGTGGATTAAAGCTATGGACCGAGAAATGGAGTCCATGTACTTCAGTTACATGCAGGATCTTGTGGATCAACCGGATGGGGTAAAACCTATTGGATGCAAATGGATCTACAAGCGTAAGCGTGGCGTAGATGGGAAGGTGCGCACCTTCAAAGCCCGACTAGTGACAAAGGGTTTTACCCGTTTGAAGGGTTGACTATGAGGAGACCTTTTCACTGTTGCCATGGTAAAGTCGATCGAGATCCTTCTAGACATTGCCGCGTATTATGACTACGGTAGGTATGACGGATGGACGTCAAGACGACCTTTACGAATGGCAAACTTGATGAGACCATCTACATGGACCAAATTTAAAGGGTTCATTGCCCAAGGCCAAGAGAAAAAGGTTTGTCGACTTCATAGGTCCATTTATAAGGGTGAAACAAGCTTCAAGGTCATGGAATATGAGGTTTGATGAGGCGATCAAATCTTATGGCTTTAATCAAAATATCGACGAGCCTTGTGTCTACAAGAAAATCGTTGACAAAACTGTCGCATTTTTTGTGTTGTATGTGGGCGATATTCTTCTCATTGGGAATGAGGTAGAATTTCTTCGACGTTAAGAAGTGGCTAGCTTCGCAATTCCAAATGAAAGATTTGGGAGAAGCTCGGTATGTTCTAGGTATCCAGTTGTCCTAACCAGGAAGAGCGACGCTAGCCTTGTCTCAGCGTCTTATATTGACAAGATGTTGTCTAGATATAAGATGCAGAACTCAAAGAAGGGCTTGTTGCCTTTCAGGCATGAGGTTCACTTGTCTAAGGATCAGTGTCCTAAGACTCCTCAAGATGTTGAGGATATGAGAGGGATTCCATATGCTTACTTTGTAGGGAGCTTTGATGTATGCCATGTTGTGTACTAGGCCCGACATCCGTTATGCAAAGAGGAATTGTCGGTGAGATATCACCCAATCCAGATTAGATCACCGGGCGGCCGTAAAGGCAATCCTCAAGTATCTTAGGAGAGAGCGAACTACTGACTTAGTGTATGGCGGTGGAGATTTGATCCTTACGGGATACACGAATTCTGACTTTCAGACCGATAAGGATTCTAGGAAATCCACTTCGGGGTCAACCTTCATTCTGAATGGAGGGGTTGAAGTATGGCGAAGCATCAAGCAGGGATGCATCGCTGATTCCACTATGGAAGCGGAGTATGTTGCGGCTTGTGAAGCTGCAAAGGAAGTTGTTTGGCTTAGGAAGTTCATGACGGATTTGGAAGTTGTTCCAAATATAAACTTGCCAATCACACTGTTCTATGATAACAGTGGTGCAGTAGCCAATTCACGTGAGCCTCGGTGTAAACTCGAGAATCATTCTTTAGAATTTCCTTATAAAGAAAAAAAAACAAAAGAAAGGAAGAAATGAATGTTTAAAACTTGGTTTCCCATGTTTTAAAAAAAAAAGAAATGAAGTGAAAGACAAAAGGAAAACAAGGAAGAAAAAGCTTAAACCATTTTTGGTTTGGTTTGCTTTAAAAGATAAAAGAAGAAAAGAAAATGAAACAAATGTAAATCATGTTAAGTTTTGTTTTGAAAAGAAAAGAAAAGAAAAGAAAAGAAAGGAAAAGGAAAAGAATGAAAAGGAAAAATGAAAAAGGGAAAAGGGAAGTGGATGGTGGACCCCCACCTTTATTTTCTTTTTAAAGAAAACCATTCCATCGATCTTCTTCTTCATTTATCAAAAGGAAAGCAAGGGTTTTCGTGAGAGAAGCAGAAAGGAAGAGGAAGAAGGAGATTTTGGAGCTGGAATTGCAGAAGAGAGGGAGGAGAACTCAAAGTTTATTTGTGTAGTAGCAAGGTGAACAACTCAGACCAGTTCTGCTATTTTGTTCATCTCGAGCTCCACAGAAAGAGGTAAGAGTTGAGATTTTGTTTCGTGCAATGTAACTCATATTGGAACAAACTTCGTGAAGGAAACTTCAGCAAATTCGGACCTTAAGCTACTGATTTGTGAAGAGAAAGACAAAAGATAGAATTTGTTGTCAAATCCGAGAAGTCTCTGGTGTTTTGGTTGTACTGGTCTGTAGAGTTGGAATCAGAAGCTCTAATAGGTATGGTTGGAAAGCTTATTGAATTTCCTACAACCGTCATGAAGAAATCGTGAATAGAAAATGATTGGAAGATGTTGTAAATATCAGGTCAAGTGTCAGGTATCAGCAGGAAATCGAATCTGGAATAGCAGAAGTTAGTTCCTGGGAAAGAAGCTTTCGAGGTATTTCTGAACCAATCTGTTGGGAATTTCAATTTCATGTCTTCATATGATTTTTAGAGGGTTCAAAAAGGAAGAGTTTGGTATAAGTTACATTATTTGTGGTTAAGTAATGAAGAAGTTATGGCTGTCTGAATACAGGGCATAAAATCTGTTAAATGCTGGAATTTTTGTTGGAGTGTTTTCTTGTAGTTTTAAGGTTAAAAACCATGAGCTCGAGGTTCTAAAACATGGGTTTGGTTTGTTTGGCAGTCCAAGAGGAGATAGGTCGAGTGTACAGGCCAAGGTTCTAGTTCTAACACGGTGAGTGACAAAACGAACCTTGAAAATGGTTTATAGGCTTGTATTATGCTTATGAAAATGCAAGGTTTTGCTAAACGAAATGGTTTCAATGCTTAATGTTCTCCTTGAAACACATGTTTATGAGTATTCATATTTTCTAAGAAATGATTTCAAGTGCTCGTTGTGAGCCTAAATGTCTTGAATAAATTTATACATAAGCATATGTCTAATGATTGCTGAAATTATGGAAATGTTATGATTTTGAGCATGTACTAGCAAGTATGTTTTAAAGGTTTTTAGTGATATGAACAAGCTGAGTAAGCTTGAGTTTTATGAAAGAGAAGATAAGCAGACATGTTTAAATGTTTTTATGTGTTTTTCTGAGTCTTGAGTGAGTAAATGACTAAGACATTGAGCCCGAGGCTATATAGTACCGTGTGCACACAGGTCTTATTCTGTTGTCGACGTTGAGTGTACTCCGTAACAACAACGCTGTCGTGAGTGTTGGGCGGGCCCCACTACGACAAAGACGATGGGAGTGCTGGGCGAGCCCCACTACATCGTAGAATAAACGTTGGTTGTACTGGGTGTGCCCTACACAACGTAGATTGTGACATGTTTTAAAAAGAGTTTATATCATTTACATGCCTTACGAGATTTTAACGGTATACTTGCTGGTTTTCATGAAAGCTATTCTGATTACACAGTACTTTTAACATTTGATTATAGATGCATATGCTCATAGATGGCCAGGTGATATGATTTACGAGTTAATAGTTTTCTTTTAAACTCAAGTCACTCACTGAGCTTGATAGCTCATTCTTTCAGTATTTTCCCCACTTTTCAGGTAGAGATCGAGCTCCCAGTGCCTGAAAACCTGCCATAGTCTGCTAAAGCTTCATAAGTTTGATATTTTGTACGTGGCTGGTGTTGTATAGGAAGTCCATATGTTTTGTAAATTATTTTGAGAGAACTATGTAGTTATAGTCGTATGTGCTTTAGAGGTTGTGGTTGTTTAATTAGTGGTTTGGACTGTTTGTGGTTCTGATGTTCTTGCTCGTTTTAGTTTCCAAGAGAGACTTAAGAAGAGTTTCTCCTCATGTATGTTTTATAGTTGTCCAGTTTCCGCTGTGTTAAGTTTAAAGTGTTCCATATGCGAACATAGTTTGTTGATCAGGTAAAGCAGTGTCAGCAGGTATTGTTAAGAGGTAACAATGTCTGTTGGCTTCATGCCGTCTCTTGGGTTGTAAACCCGAGATCTTTCTTTGGAACTTCCTTATTATCAAACAACAAAAAGAAAGAATAATTGAATGTTTAAAACTTAGTTTTCCATGTTTTAAAAAGGAAAGAAATGAAGTGAAAGGCAAAAGGATAACGAGGAAGGAAAGTTTAGACCATTTTGGTTTGGATTGCTTTTAAGACAAAAGAAGAAAAGAAAATTTAACAATTGTTTAATATATTAAGTATGTTTTGTTTTGCAAAGAAAAGATAAGAAATGAAAAAGATAAAGGAAGGAAAAAGAAAAGAAAAGAAAAGAAAGGAAAGGAAAGGTGGATGGTGGGACCCCACCATTGTTATCTTTTTAAAAACACAATTCCATCGATCTTCTTCTTCATTTATCAAAAGGAAAGCAAGGGTTTTCATGAGAGAAGCAGAAAGGAAGAGGAAGAAGGAGATTTTGGTGCTGGAATTGCAGAAGAGAGGGAGGAGAACTCAAAGTTTATTTGTGTAGCAGCAAGGTGAACAACTCCGACCAGCTCTGCTCTTTTGTTCATCTCGAGCTCCACAGAAAGAGGTAAGAGTTGAGAATTTTTTTCGTGCAAGTTAACTCATATTGAAACAAAATTCGTGAAGGAATCTCGAGCAAATTTGGATCTTAAGCTACTGATTTGTGAAGAGGAAGACAGAAGACAGAATTTGCTGTCAAATCCGAGAAGTCTCTGATGTTTTGGTTGTACTGGTCTGTAGAGTTGGAATCAGAAGCTCTATTAGGTATGGTTGGAAAGCTTATTGAATGTCCTACAACTTTCATGAAGAAATCGTGAATATAAAATGATTGGAAGATGTTGTAAATAGCAGGTCAAGTTTCGGGTTGCAGCAGAAAATCGAATCTGGAATAGCAGAAGTTAGTTCTTGGGAAAGAAGCTTTCGAGGTATTTCTGAACCAATCTATTGGGAATTTCAATTTCATGTCTTCATATTATTTTTAGAGGACTCAAAAAGGAAGAGTTTGGTATAAATTTCACCCTGTTTGGCTAAGTAATGAAGAAGTTATGGCTGTCTGAAAACAGGGCAGAAAATCTGAAAATGCTGGAATTTTTGTTGGAGTGTTTTCTTGTAGTTTTAAGGTTAAAAAACCATGAGCTCGAGGTTCTAAAACATGGTTTTGGTTTGTTTGGCAGTCCAAGAGGAGATAGGTCGAGTGTACGGGCCAAGGTTCTAGTTCTAACACGGTGAGTGACAAAACGAACCTTGAAAATGGTTTATAGGCTTGTATTATGCTTATGAAAATGCAAGGTTTTGCTAAAACGAAATGGTTTCAATGCTTAATGTTTTCCTTGAAACACATGTTTATGAGTATTCATATTTTCTAAGAAATGATTTCATGTGCTCGTTGTGAGCCTAAATGTCTTGAAGGAATTTATACATGAGCATATGTCTAATGATTGCCGAAATTTATGGAAATGTTATGATTTTGAGGAAGTATGTACTAGCAAGTATGTTTTAAAGCTTTTCGGTTTTATGAACAAAAATTTGAGTAAGCTTGAGTTTTATGAAAGAGAAGTTAAGCGAGCATGTTTAAATGTTTTTATGTGTTTTTCTCGAGTCTTGAATGAGTAAATGATCGAGACATTGAGCACGAGGCTATATAGTCACAGTGTGCACACAGTCTTATTCTGTTGTCGGCGTTGAGTGTACTCGTGACAACGGTATTGTCGTGAGTGTTGGGCGTGCCCCACTCGACAAAAGACGATGGGAGTCTTTGGCGGGCCCCACTACATCGTAGAATAAACGTTGGTGTCTTTGGCGTGCCCTACACAACGTAGATTGTGACATGTTTTAAAAAGAGTTTATATCATTTACATGCCTTACGAGATTTTAACGGTATACTTTCTCGGTTTTCATGAAAAGCTATTATGATTACATGATTACTTTTAACATATGATTACAGGATGCATATGCTCATAGATGGCGGTGATATGATTTACGAGTTAATAGTTTTCTTTTAAACTCAAGTCACTCAACGAGCTTCATAGCTCATTCTTTCGATGTTTTTCCCACTTTTCGTGTAGAGATCGAGCTCCCGGTGCACGAAAACTCCATATATCTGCTTTGAAGCTTCATAAGTTTGATATTTTGTGCGTGGCGGTGTTGTATAGCAAGTCCATATGTTTTGTAAACTATTTTGAGAGAACTATGTAGTTATAGTCGTATGTGCTTTAGAGGTTGTGGTTGTTTAATTAGTGGTTTGGATTGTTCGTGGTTCTGATGTTCTTGCTCGTTTTAGTTTCCAAGAGAGACTTACGAAGAGTTTCTCCTCATGTATGTTTTATAGTTGTCCAGCTTTCATTGTGTTAAGTTTAAAGTGTTCCATATCACGAACATAGTATGTTGATCAGTGTAAGCGATGTCGTGGTATTGTTAAGAGGTAACAATGTCTGTTGGCTTCACGTCGTCTTCCAGGCTGAGTTAGTAGGTAGTTCGGGAGGGGGTGTGACACGGGCTAAGTTAGCAAGTGGTTCGGGAGGGGGTGTGACAACTTGGTATCAGAGCAGTTAGCTCCATGGGAATGAGACAGGGCAAGTTAACTCTGAGAATAAAGTAAAAGTCATAGCAAGTTATTGAGTTAGTTCAATAGAACTAGTAGAGCATGGTCCAAGTAAGGATAATAGTAAGTTCAGTTAGGACTAGAATGTGAACACAAGTCTAGAATTGTGCATTTGAGAGTATTCATTACATGTCTAGTATGTGATATGTTAGAGAAGTCGTGCCACCACGTACTAGCGAGGCAGTGCGTGCAGATCGGGGCGGGGCGAGGATCCTACCCAAGATCAATCCCAGGGGATCTAGTGCCCCGAGAGTCCGATATAGGGGCGAGTTAAGCGACATGCTAATTCCTCCTGAGGTAGTAGGTAAGCCATAGGGAGCGGGGCTAAGTAATCCGGACAAGACATATAGAATAGATCACCTAAAAGAATTAGGAGCCACAGTGTCTGAGGGTTCCAAAGATCCAGCTGAAGTTGAGGTTTGGCTGAATAAGCTTGATAAATGTTTTGATGCGATGAGTTGCTCTGAGGAGAGAAATGTTAAGTTGGCCACATTCTTGCTGCTAAAGAAGGTAGAAGGATGATGGAAATCGATGTTAACCAGTTGTAGTGATGCACGTACTTTACACTGGAAAACTTTCAGAAGTATATTTGAAGATAAATGTTACCCTAGCACGTACCGAGAGGCAAAGAGGGATGGATTTTTAGAACTGAAGCAAAGGACACTTTCAGTGGCTGAGTATGAGAGAAGATATACCGAGTTTTCGCGGTATGTTGATGTGATTGTGGCATCTAAGAGTGACAGGTATCGAATATTTGAAAGAGGGTTACGACACGAGATCGTACCCGATTCAAACCATTGCTAAGTGGATAGCGAGAGGCATCGATGGTGAAGCCTAGTTGTGGAGGCTTCGACAACAAGCAGTTTTCAAGGTCGTGAGCAGCGGAGGTTCACACTTGGAGTAAATGTTTCCAAGTCAATATGACTTTAAGCATCGAGCTAGTAGCCAAGTAGCCAGGCATCGAGGCAGATGAATGTGGGTAGTGCCTATCAGAGGCAGAGTTAAAGAGGACCTAGTTAGTTTGTTTGATTGGCAACAAGTTGCAGAGAGGGCAAGAGAGTCTGTTGCCGATATAGCAAGGAAAACTCCATGTGTGATCTCATTTGCAAGAATCATCAAGGTCATTGTCTTGTGAGTGTTGGTACATGCTACCGCAGTCTTGACAACGAGGACATGTCAACGGGGATTGTCCATAGCTATGGACAACCGCACAGAGGGACTAGGGAGTTGAGTCCCAGACAGTTGAGCAACCAAGAGTTTCAGTAGCTGCAAGAGAGGGCACAAGCGGTGTCAGACTAAAGAGAATTGTAGATAGACCTAGGCAACACGGAAAGGTCTACGCTATGACTCGATAAGAAGCGAAGATGCATCATATGTCATTACTTTGGTATGATTAGTATTTGTAATGTACCTGCACCTGTTTTAATAGAACCAGGTGCTACACATTTCTTTGTTTTTAGTATGTTCTTGACTAAGTTGAATGGGAAGCTAGAACCTTTATGTAAAAGGTTAGTTATATACACTCTAGTTGGTGATGTGTTACTAGTCAATGCAGTGTTGCGGGACTGTGAGGTCTTAGTAGAAGGTCTCAATGTGTTAGTGGATCTTCTTCCACTATACTTGCAGGTGTGAGATGCAATCTTAAGGATGGATTTCATATTTACTCATTATGCTTCCAGAGATTGTCATATAGAGGAAGTTGTTTTCAGGCAACAAGGATTAGTTAAAGTGGTTTCAGGGGTGAAAGAAAGATTATCCCTATGAGTTTGATTTCAGCATTAAAAGTTGAAAAGTTGTTGAGGAAAGGTTGCACGACGTTTCTTGCACATGTAGTAGAGGTGCAGGAGGAAAAGCTAAAACCAGACAATGTTCTTGTTATGAACGAACTTCTTGATGTTTTTCCAGTAGAACTGTCAGGGTTACCACCTGATAGGGAAGTTGAGTTCACTATTGAATTGCTACCAAAAACAACACCTATTTCATGAACCGCCGTATATAGAATGGCTCCAAGTGAACTCAATGAGCTAAAGATGTAATTACAAGAATTAGTTAATAAGGGATACATCATACCTAGTGTATCGCCTTGGGAGCTCTAGTGTTATTTGTGAAGAAGAAAGATGGTACCCGTAGATTATGCATTGATTATACAGTTAAACAAAGTCACGATACGTAACAAGTATCCTTTACCCCGAATAGATGACTTGTTTGACCAGCTAAGAGGTGCATCGGTGTTTTGTAAGATTGATTTAAGATCGAGGATATCATCGGTTAAAGGTCGAAAAATCGAGACATTCCTAAGACATTATTCGAATGAGGTACGAGCATTATAAGTGTTTAGTAATGCCATTCGGTTTAACAATGCACTAGCAGTTTTCATGGACCTCATGAGGCAGTTTTTCCACGATATTTGGATAAGTATGTGATAGTATTCACTGATGATATACTAGTTTATTCGATTGACAGGAAAGTCCATGAGGAACACATGAGTATTACTCTACAAACACTACGCGATAAACAGTTGTACGCTAAATTCACCAAATGTGAGTTTTGGTTGAATCAGGTAGTGTTTGGGGTAAGTTGTTTCAACAAATGGAGTTGGTATGGATCCGCATAAAGGTAAAAGCTATGGTCAACTTAGAAAGACCAACTAAGGCGACAGAGGTATGTAGTTTCCTAGGCTTGGCGGGATACTACAGATGATTTGTTGAGAATTTCTCGCGTTTAGCATTACCTTTAATAAGCAAACAAGAAAGAATGCTAAGTTTGAATGGTCGGATAAATGTGAATGAGTTTTTTCAGAGTGAAAAGAGATTAGTTACAACGCCTATACTAGCACTTCCTGTAACAGGAAAAGAGTATGTGATTTACTGTGATGCTTCGAGACAAGGTTTAGGGTGTGTGCTCATGCAAGAAGGAAAAGTAATAGCTTATGCATCAAGGCAATTGAAAAAGCACGAGTGTAATTACCCTACCCATGATCTTGAATTAGCAGAAGTTATTCTAGCATTGAAGATCTGGAGACATTACTTGTTGGTGAGAGGTGTCATATTTTAAGAGTCTGAAGTATATCTTTGATCAAAGAAAGTTTATTATGAGACAGAGAAGATAGTTAGAACAGATTAAAGATTATGATTGTACCATAGAATACCATCCTGGTAAGGTGAATGTGGTAGCAGATGCATTGAGCAGGAAGTCAAGACTTCCTAGGGATGCCTTGTGTTGTATTTGAGCAACATTTTTATGTACTCTAAGGGATTCTAAGGCAGCTGTGATTGTAGAGAATTCAGGGGGGGCCTCTTAGCTCAATTCCAAGTCAGGTTTTCACTTCTAGCAGAGATTGTGAGAAGACAACCAGAGGATAGTAACCTGCAGAAAATGTTTGGAAAGTCCGAACAGGGCCCAGAAGCAAAATTTAAAATGAGATCAGACGGAGCCATAGAGAAATAGGGAAGACTATGCGTTCCGAGTGTTAGTGAGCTTAAAATGCTATTCTAGAGGAAGCTCACAGTTCAGCTTACGCTATGCATCCAGGAAGCACCAAGATGTATAAAACCATTAATGGGACTTATTGGTGGTCTGGGATGAAGCGGGAGATAGTTGATTATGTTGATAGATGTTTGATCCGCGTGAGAGTTAAACCAGATTAGACGAGAGACCGGAGGACTCCTTAATCCATTGCGATCTTAGGAATGGAAGTGGGAGCATATCACTATGGATTTTTCTGTTTAGATTACCACGTACTTCAAGTGGACATGATGGTATTTGGGTAATAGTGGATAGACTCACTAAGACAGCACGGTTTGTACCGATTAAAACGACGTCTACGCTTGATCAGCTAGCTAAGCTATATGTCGACAAAATTGTGAGACAATACGGAGTGCCTGTGTCCATAGTTTCAGATAGGGACCGGAGATTTACTTCTAAGTTTTGGCCTAGTTTACTGAAAGGCTACATGGAACAAAGTCAAGTTTAGTACTGACATTCCATCCTCGGACATATGGGCGGTCGAGAGAGGACCATCCGGACCTTAGAGGACATGTTGAGAGCATGTGTCCTTCAATTTAAAGAGAGTTGGGATACACACCTATCACTTATGGAATTAAACACAATAACAACTACAGATCGAGTATTGGTATGGCACCATTTAAGGCTCATATGAAAGACCATGTAGAAACGCCCATATGTTGGGAACAAGTAGGAGAGCGGAAGCTAATCGGCCCTGAGTTGGTATAAGTTACTACAGACAATATTAAGGTAATCAGGGAGAATTTGAAGGTAGCACAAGACCGTCAGAAGAGTTATGCAGATAAGCGACGAAAGGACTTAGAATTCCAGGTTGGAGATCAAGTTTTCTTGAAGTTATCTCCGTTGAGAGGTGTCCTTCGTTTTGGTAAGAAAGGTAAACTAAGCCCTAGATATATTGGTCCTTATCAAATAACTTGGGGCGAGTTGGGCGACCTCTGTTTGGAGTTACCAGTGAGAACTATCTCGAGTACATGATGTATTTCATGTATCCATGTTGAGAAGTATATTCCAGAGCGCGGACACATGTGTTGCAAGCACAACCAGTTGAGCTGAAAGAAGACATGAGTTACGTAGAGGATGCAGTTCAAATCCTCGACAAGAAAGAGCAAGTTTTGAGAAACAAGACGATCTCACTCGTGAAGGTTCGTTGGAGACATCACGGAGTGGAGGAGGCAACCTGGGAGTTAGAGGACCTAATGAGAAGGAAGTACCCGACGATATTCACTTAAAGACTACTCAATTTCGAGGACGAAATTTCTTAAGGGGGAGGTAAGTTGTAAATCCGAGAACCATTCTTTCGAATTTCCTTATAAAGAAAAAAAACAAAAGAAAGGAAGAAATGAATGTTTAAAACTTGGTTTCCCATGTTTTAAAAAGAAAAGAAATGAAGTGAAAGACAAAAGGAAAACAAGGAAGAAAAAGCTTAAACCATTTTTGGTTTGGTTTGCTTTAAAAGATAAAAGAAGAAAAGAAAATGAAACAAATGTAAATCATGTTAAGTTTTGTTTTGAAAAGAAAAGAAAAGAAAAGAAAAGAAAAGAAAGGAAAAGGAAAAGAATGAAAAAGGAAAAAATGAAAAAGGGAAAAGGGAAGTGGATGGTGGACCCCCACCTTTATTTTCTTTTTAAAGAAAATCATTCCATCGATCTTCTTCTTCATTTATCAAAAGGAAAGCAAGGGTTTTCGTGAGAGAAGCAGAAAGGAAGAGGAAGAAGGAGATTTTGGAGTTGGAATTGCAGAAGAGAGGGAGGAGAACTCAAAGTTTATTTGTGTAGCAGCAAGGTGAACAACTCAGACAAGTTCTGCTATTTTGTTCATCTCGAGCTCCACAGAAAGAGGTAAGAGTTGAGATTTTGATTCGTGCAAGTTAACTCATATTGGAACAAAATTCGTGAAGGAAGCTCGAGCAAATTCGGATCTTAAGCTACTGATTTGTGAAGAGGAAGACAGAAGACAGAATTTGTTGTCAAATCCGAGAAGTCTCTGGTGTTTTAGTTGTACTGGTCTGTAGAGTTGGAATCAGAAGCTCTAATAGGTATGGTTGGAAAGCTTATTTAATTTCCTACAACCTTAATGAAGAAATCGTGAATAGAAAATGATTGGAAGATGTTGTAAATATCAGGTCAAGTGTCGGGTAGCAGCAGGAAATCGAATCTGGAATAGCAGAAGTTAGTTCCTGGGAAAGAAGCTTTCGAGGTATTTCTGAACCAATCTGTTGAGAATTTCAATTTCATGTCTTCATATGATTTTTAGAGGGTTCAAAAAGGAAGAGTTTGGTATAAGTTACATTATTTTTAGTTAAGTAATAAAGAAGTTATGGCTGTCTGAATACAGGGCATAAAATCTGTTAAATGCTGGAATTTTTGTTGGAGTATTTTCTTGTAGTTTTAAGGTTAAAAACCATGAGCTCGAGGTTCTAAAACATGGTTTTGGTTTGTTTGGCAGTCCAAGAGGAGATAGGTCGAGTGTACGGGCCAAGGTTCTAGTTCTAACACGGTGAGTGACAAAACGAACCTTGAAAATGGTTGATGGCACCGAAGGAATTGAAAACTCAGTTGCAGGAGTTGGTGGATAAGGGTTATATTCGACCAAGTGTATCTCCGTGGGGAGCACCTGTGTTGTTTGTTAAAAAGAAGGATGGGACATTACGATTATGTATTGATTACCGACAACTGAATAAGGTAACAATACGTAACAAATATCTTTTGCCCCGCATAGATGACCTGTTCGATCAACTAAAGGGTGCCTCAGTGTTTTCCAAAATTGATTTACGATCAGGTTACCATCAGTTGAAGATCAATGAGTCTGATGTACCAAAAACAGCTTTCAGGACAAGATATGGGCATTATGAATTCTCGGTAATACCATTCGGGTTAACAAATGCCCCAGCAGCATTCATGGATCTCATGAATCGGGTATTCCATCCTTATCTTGATCAGTTTGTGATAGTATTTATTGATGACATCTTGGTGTACTCAGAAAGTAGAGAGAAGCATGCGAGAACATCTCGAATAGTGCTCTGGACATTACGAGATCGGAGTTGTATGCTAAATTTAGTAAATGTGAGTTTTGGTGGAACAGGTTGTGTTTTTGGGACACGTAGTCTCAAAGTTTGGGGGTTCAAGTGGATCCTCGGAAGACGAAGCTATAGTAAAGTGGGAGCAACCCACTTCAATAACGAAGTCAGTAGTTTTTGGGACTTGCGGATACTATCGACGTTTTGTTGAGGAATTTTCAAGATAGCTCTTCCATTAACCAGGTTTGACAAAGAAGAATACGAAGTTCGAGTGGAGTGAAAAGTGTGGAAAAAGTTTTCAAGAGTTAAAGAAACAGACTTGTCACAAAGATCTGGTACTAACTCTACCCACCACGGAAAAGAGTTTGAGGTTTCTTGTGATGCCTCACATCGGGGCCTTGGATGTGTACTTATACAGGATGGGAAAGTGATTGCTTATGCCTCAAGACAGTTAAAAGCATGAATGTAATTATCCTACTCATGATCCGAGCTCACAGCAGCTTGTGTTGGCCTTAAAGATTTGGAGGCATTATTTGTTTGGTGAGAAGTGTTGTATTTACGGATCATAAAAGTTTAAAATATATCTTGAGCAGAAAAGAGTTGAATTTGAGACAAGGGCGGTGGCTTGAGTTGATAAAAGACTATGACCGCACGATTGAGTACCACCCAGAAAAGCTAATGTTGTAGTTGATGCACTTAGTAGGAAGTCGAAGCAACGTAGGGGTTCACTTAATGCTGTTAGAGTGGCTCTATTTGAGGAACTCAAGAGTTCTAATGCAAAAGTGTATGTTGGTGACAAATGGAACTTCTTAGCTCATTTTCAGGTAAGACCTACCGTAATTAATGATGTTATCACAAGTCAAGCTAAAGACCCTATCCTGAAGAAATTGATAGAAGAGGTGAACTTGAATCAGAGAGCAGATTACGAAGTAAGGCGTGATGGAGCATTGATGAAATATGGTAGATTTTGTGTATCTAAAGATGAATCTTTGAGAAATGCGATACTAGAAGAAGCACATAGTTTAGCCTATGCGATGCATCCAGGAGGTACAAAGATGTATCAGACCTTAAAGAACCATTATTGGTGGCCAGGAATGAAACGAGAAATAGCAGAGTATGTCTCTAAATGTCTAATTTGTCGTGGTGAAACTCAGGCAGCGATGAAACCAGGAGGGCTTCAAATCCACTCCCAATACGAATGGAAGTGGGAGCATGTAATCATGGATTTCTTATTTGGACTTTCCCAAACACCGAGTGGTTATGACGAGATTTGGGTGATAGTAGACAGATTGACTAAGACTGCTCGATTCTTACCCGTCAAGGTAACTTTTACTCTGGATAAACTTGCTAAATTATATGTTGACAGGATTGTAAGTGTCACACCCCCTCCCGAAACACTTGCTAACTTAGCCCGGGAGACGACATGAAGCCAACAGACATTGTTACCTCTTAACAATACCTGCTGACACTACTTTACCTGAAAAGAAACTATGTTCGCATATGGAACACTTTAAACTTAACACAGCGGAAACTGGACATCTATAAGACGTACATGAGGAGAAACTCTTCTGAAGTCTCTCTTGGAAACTAAAACGAGCAAGAACATCAGAACCACAAACAGTCCAAACCACTAATTAAACAACCACAACCTCTAAAGCACATAGGACTATAAGTACATAGTTCTCTCAAAATAATTTACAAAACATATGGACTTGCTATACAACACCAGCCACGTACAAAATATCAAACTTATAAAGCTTCAGCAGACTATGGCAGGTTTCAGGCACCGGGAGCTCGATCTCTACCTGAAAAGTGGGAAAAACACTGAAAGAATGAGCTATGAAGCTCAGTGAGTGACTTGAGTTTAAAGGGAACTACTAACTCGTAAATCATATCACCTGGCCATCTATGAGCATATGCATCTGTAATCAAGCGTTGAAAGTAATCGTGTAATCATAATAGCTTTTCATGAAAACCAAAGAAGTATACCGTTTAAATCTCGTAAGGCATGTAAATGATATAAACTCTTTTTTAAAACATGTCACAATCTACGTTGTATGCACGCACGCCAAAGATACACCAATGTTTATTCTCACGATGTAGTGGGGCCCGCCCAAAGACTCCCATCGTCTTTGTCGTGAGTGGGGCACGCCAAGCCCGGCACTCACGACACAATGGCTGTTGTCACGGAGTACACTCAACGTCGACGATGAGAATAAGACCTGTGTGCACTGCGGTACTATATAGCCTCGGGCTCGATATCTCGAAGATCACATGAAAACATTTGAACATGCCAGCTTATCTTTTTCTTTCATTAAACTCAAGCTTACTTAGCTTGTTCATAAAACTAGAAATCGTTAAAACATACTTGCTAGTACATGCTTGCTTGAAATCATAACATTTCCATAAGTTTTGGCAATCATTAGACATATGCTCATGTATAAATTCCTTCAAGACATTTAGACTCACAACGAGCACTTGAAATCATTTCTTAGAAAATATGAATACTCATAAACATGTGTTTCAAGGAAAACATTAAGCATTCAAACCATTTCGTTTTAGTAAAACCTTGCATTTTCATAAGCTTAATGCAAGCCTATAACCATTTTCAAGGTTCGTTTTGTCACTCACAGTGTTAGAACTAGAGTCTTGACCCGTACACTCGACCTTTTTGTTCTTGGCCTGTCCAACAAACCAAAACCATGTTTTAGAACCTCGAGCTCATGGTTTTTAACCTTAAAACTACAAGAAAATACTCCAACAGAAATTCCAGCATTTAACAGATTTTATGCCCTGTATTCAGATACTCATAACTTCTTCATTACTTAGCCAAAAAGGATGTACTTTATACCAAATTCTTCCTTTTTGAACCCTCTAAAACTCATATGAAGACATAAAATTGAAATTCCCAATAGATTGGTTCAGAAATACCTCGAAAGCTTCTTTCCCAAGAACTAACTTCTGCTATTCCAGATTCGATTTTCTGCTGCAACCCGAAACTTGACCTGCTATTTACAACATCTTCCAATCATTTTATATTCACGATTTCTTCATGAAAGTTGTAGGACATTCAATAAGCTTTCCAACCATACCTAATAGAGCTTCTGATTCCAACTCTACAGACCAGTACAACCAAAACATCAGAGACTTCTCGGATTTGACAGCAAATTCTGTCTTCTGTCTTCCTCTTCACAAACCAGTAGCTTAAGATCCGAATTTGCTCGAGCTTCCTTCACGAATTTTGTTTCAATATGAGTTAAGTTTCATAAAACAAAATTTCAACTCTTACCTCTTTCTGTGGAGCTCGTGATGAACAAAATAGCAGAACATGGCAGAGTGATTACCTTGCTGCTACACAAGTAATCTTTGAGTTCTCCTCCCTCTCTTCTGCAATTCCAGCACCAAAAACCCCTTCTTCCTCTTCCTTTCTGCTTCTCTCATGAAAACCCTTGTTTTCCTTTTGATAAATGAAGAAGAAGATCGAAGGATACATGGTTTTAAAAAGAAAATTAGGTGGGGTCCCACCATCCACTTCCCTTTTCCCTTTTTAATTTTTCCCTTTTCATTCTTTTCCTTTTCCTTTCTTTTCTTTTTTTTTCTTTTCTTTTCTTTTCAAAACAAAACTTAACATGATTTACATTTGTTTCATTTTCTTTCTTTCATTATTCCTAGAGCAACCAAACCAAAATGGTTTATGTTTTTCCTTCCTTGTCTTCCTTTTGTCTTTCACTTCATTACTTTTCTTTTTAAAAACAAGGAAAACCAAGTTTTAAGCATTCATTTCTTCCTTTCTTTTGTTGTTTGATAATAAGGAGGTTCCAAAGAAAGATCTCGGGTTTACAACTTACCTCCCCTTAAGAAATTTCGTCCTCGAAATTTAGTAGTCCTTAGGTGAAGATCATCGGATACTTCCTCCTCATTTGGTTATCTAACTCCCACGCTGCCTTCCCTACTCCGTGATGTTAGTGGGATCGTCTTGTTTCTCAAAACTTTTTCTTTTCTGTCGAGGATTTGAACTGTATTCTCTACGTAACTCGTGTCTTCTTTCAGATCAACGGGTTGTGCTTGCAGCAAATGTGTCGGATCCGGAATATACTTTCTCAACATAGTCATATGAAAAACATCATGTACTCTAGATATTCTTACATTGGTAATTCCATCAGAGATCTTGATCCAACTTGTCCGTTACTTGATAAGGACCAATATATCTAGGGCTTAGTTTACCTTTCTTACCAAAACGAATGACACCTTTCCACGAAGATAACTTCAAGAAATCTTGATCTCCGACCTAGAATTCCAAGTTCTTTCGTCGCTTATCTGCATAACTCTTCTGACGGTCTTGTGCTACCTTCAAATTCTCCTTGATTACCTTAAAATGTAACTTGCACCAACTCAAATGGTGCCATGTCAAAACTAGACGATAATTGTTATTGTATGGCGAATTTCATAAGTAATAGGTGTGTATCTCAACTTCCCTTAACTTGAAGGAAACATGCTCTCAACATGTCCTCTAAGGTCTGGATGGTCCTCTCTAACTGCCCATCTGTCTGAACATGAAACGTTGTACTAAAACTCAGCTTGTCCCCATAGTTTTGTAAGCTAGGCCAAAACATAGAAGTAAATCTCGGATCTCTATCTGAAACTATGGACATTGGCACTCCGTGTTGTCTCACAATTACAATTCGGCGTGTATAGCTTAGCTAGCTGATCAAGCGTAGACGTCGCTTTAATCGGTACAAACCGTGTTGTCTTAGTGAGTCTATCCACCATTATCATATACCATAACGTCCACTGGGAGTATGATGTACAAGCAACTGGAAATCCATAGCGATATGCTCTTATTTCCACTCCGACAAGAGTAGTGGATTAAGGAGTCCTCCTGGTCTTTGTCTAACTGGTTCAACTTGCTAACAGATTAAACATCTATCAACATAATTAACTATCTCCCGCTTCATCCCAGGCCACCAATAAGTCCCATTCAAGGTTTTACACATCTTGGTGCTTCCTGGATGCATAGCGTGGCCCGAACTGTGAGCTTCTTCTAGAATAGCATTCTTAAGCTCACTAACACTCGAAACGCATAGTCTTCCCTGTTTCTCTATGGCTCAAAATCGATCTCATTTTAAATTTTGCTTCTTGGCCCGTTTGGACTTTCCAAACATCTTACGCAGAGTTACTATTCTCTCGATTGTCTTCTCACAATCTCTATTACAGTGAAGGCCTGATCTCAAATTAAACTAAAGACCCTCTGAATTCTCTGCAGCTTACAAACGCCTTAGAATCCTTTAGAGTACTTAAAAATGTTGCTCAATACCACACAAGGCATCCCTAGGAAGTCTTGACTTCCCTGCTTCAATGCATCAGGCTACCACATTCACACTTACCAAGATGGTATTATATGGTACAATCATAATCTTTAATCAATTCTAACCATCTTCGTTGTCTCATATTCATCTCCTCTCGATCAAAGATATATTTGAGACTCTTATGATCCAGTGTAAATGTGACACCTTTCACCAAACAAGTAATGTCTCCAGATCTTCAGTGCTAAAACAATTGCTGCTAACTCAAAATCATGGGTAGGGTAATTACATTTGTGCTTTTTCAATTGCCTTGACGCATAAGCTATTACTTTTCCTTCTTGCATCAGTACACACCCTAAACCTTTCCTCGAGGCATCACAGTAAACCACATACTCTTTTCCCGTTACAGGAAGTGTCAAAATAAGTGTTGTAACTAATCTCTTTTTCAACTCTTGAAAACTCTGTTCACACTTATCTCACCATTCAAACTTAGCATTCTTCTTTGTCAAAGTGTTATAAGGGGTAATGTTATTCGTGAGAAATCCTCAACAAACCGCTTTGTAGTGTCACCCGCCAAGCCTAGGAAACTACGTGCCTCTGTCGTACTAACTGGTCTCTCCCGATTGACTACACACTTTAACTTTATTTGGATCCACACTAACACCATTTGCTTGAGGCAACATGCCCCAAAAAACACTACAGGTTCAACAAAAACTCACATTTGGTGAATTTAGCGTACATTACTTTATCTCGTAGTGTTTGCGGGGATAATACTCATGTGTTCCTCGTAGGCTTTCCTGTCAACTGAGTAAACTAGTATATCATCAATAATCACTATTACAAAGTTATCCAAATACTGGTGGAAAACCTGTCTATGGGGTCCATGAAAACTGCTAGTGCATTGTTAAACCGTATGGCATTACTAAACACTCATAATGCTCGTACCTCATTATGAATAATATCTTAGGAATGTCTGATTTTCTGACCTTTAACTGATGATATCCTGATCTTAAATTAATCTTACAAAACATCGATGCACCTCTTAACTGGTCAAACAAGTCATCTATTCAGGGTAAAGGATACTTATTACGTATCGTGACTTTGTTTAACTATCTATAATCAATGCATAAACTACGGGTACCATCTTTCTTTTTCACAGATAACACTGGAGCTCTCCAAGGCGATACACTAGGTCTGATGTATCCCTTATCAACTAGTCCTTATAACTGCATCTTTAGCTCCCTGATCTCACTTGGAGCCATTCTATACGGCGCTTGCGATATAGATGTTATTCATGGTAACAGTTCAATGGTGAACTCAACTTCCCTATCAGGTGGCAATCCTGATAGATCTGCTAGAAAAACAACAAGAAAATTTATTCACAACAAGATCATTTTCTTGTTTTAGCTTTTCTTCCTGCACCTCAACTACATGTGCAAGAAACGTCGTGCAACCTTTCCTCAATAACTATTAAGCTTTTAATGCTGAAATTAAACTCGTAGGGATAATCTTTCTTTCATCCCATAAAACCACTTCAGCTAATCCTGGTTGCCTGAAAACAACTTCCTCTATATGGCAATCTCTGGAAGCATAATGAGTAAATAGGAAATCCATCTTTAAGATTGCATCTCACACCTGCAAGCCTAGTGGAAGAGGATCCACTAACATAATCAGACCTTCTACAAAGATCTCACAGTCCCGCAACACTGCATTGACTAGTAACACATCACGAACTATAGTGTATATAACTAACCTTTTACATATAGGTTCTAGCTTCCCATTCAACTTAGTCAAGAACATACTAAAAACAAAGAAATGTGTAGCACCTTGTTCTATTAAAACAGGTGCAGGTGCCTTTCAAATAGTAATCGTACTAGTAATCATATCTGGTGCATCCTCAGCTTCTTGCTGAGTCAAAACCTAGACCTTTCCGTGTTGCCTAGGCCTCCCTACAACTCTCTTTAGTCTAACACCACTGGTGCCCTCTCTTGCAGCTACTGAAACTCTCGGCTGCTCAACTAACTGGGACTCAACTCCCTAGTCCCTCAATGCGCATTGTCCCATAACTATGGACAATCCTCTCTGACATGTCTGGTTGTCAGCACTGGTAGCATGTACCAACACTCACAAGACAATGACCTTGATGATTCTTGCAACAGATCACACATGGAGTTTTCCTTGCTATACTGGCAATAGACTCTTGCCCTCCCTGCAACTTGCTGCCAATCAACAAACTAACTAGGTCCTCTTAAACTCTGCCTCTGATAGGAACTACCCACAATCATCTGCCTCGATGCCTGGCTACTTGGCTACTAGCTTGCTCCTTAAAGTCATATTGACTTGGAAACATTTACTCCAAGTGTGAACCTCCGCCGCTCACGACCTTGAAATCGCTTGTTATCAAGCCTCCACAACTAGGCTTCACTCATCGATCGCGCCTCTGCTAAACTCGCTCAACATGTAGAGCGGTCTCTACCAGCTGGGAGAAATCAATCCACTTAGCAATGCCTGTAACTGGGGTACGTATCTCAGGTCGTAACCCTCTTACAAATCTTCGACACCTGTCACTCTCAGATGCCACAATCACATCAACATACCGCGAAAACTCGGTATATCTTCTCTCATACACAACCACTGAAAATGATCCCTGCAATTCATCCCTCTTTGCCTCTCGGTACGTGCTAGGGTAATATTTATTTTCAAATATACTTCGAAAGTTTGCGGTGTGAAGTCGTGCATCACTACAATCGCTAACTTAACATTTCGCTCTCGAGCAATTCATCACATCAAAACATTTATCAAGCTTATTCACCAAACCTCGACCGAGTTGGATCTTTGGAACCCTCAAACACTGTGGCTCCTAATTCTTTTAGGTGATCTATTCTATATGTCTTATCTGGATTACTTAGCCCTGCTCCCTATGGCTTACCTACCTCCTGTGAGGAATTAGCATCTTTGCTTAATTCGCCCCCTATCTCGAACTCTTGGGGCACTAGATCTCCACCGGGGATTGATCTTGGGTAGGATCCTGCGTCCGTCCTGATCTTGCCTGCATCGTCTGCTAGTACGTGGTGGCATGACTTCTATAACATATCAACATACTAGACATGTAATGAGTACTCTACTCAAATGCACAATTCTAGACTTGTGTTCACATTCTAGTCCTGAGTGGACTTACTCTTGTCCTTACTTGGACCATGCTCTGCTAGTTCTATTGAACTAACTCAATAACTTGCTATTTACTTTTGAGTTTCTTCTAGAGCTAACTTGCTCTGTCTCATTCCCATGGAGCTAACTGCTCTGATACCAAGTTGTCACACCCCCTCCCGAAACACTTGCTAACTTAGCCCGGGAGACGACATGAAGCCAACAGACATTGTTACCTCTTAACAATACCTGCTGACACTACTTTACCTGAAAAGAAACTATGTTCGCATATGGAACACTTTAAACTTAACACAGCGGAAACTGGACATCTATAAGACATACATGAGGAGAAACTCTTCTGAAGTCTCTCTTGGAAACTAAAACGAGCAAGAACATCAGAACCACAAACAGTCCAAACCACTAATTAAACAACCACAACCTCTAAAGCACATAGGACTATAAGTACATAGTTCTCTCAAAATAATTTACAAAACATATGGACTTGCTATACAACACCACCACCACGTACAAAATATCAAACTTATAAAGCTTCACAAGAACTATGGCGGAGTTTGAGCACAGGAGCTCGATCTCTACCGAAAAGTGGGAAAAACAACTGAAAGAATGAGCTATGAAGCTCGTTGAGTGACTTGAGTTTAAAGGGAACTACTAACTCGTAAAATCATATCACTGGCCATCTATGAGCATATGCATCAGTAATCAAGCGTTGAAAGTAATCGTGTAATCATAATAGCTTTTCATGAATGAAACCCGGCAAAAGTATACCGCTTTAAATCTCGTAAGGCATGTAAATGATATAAACTCTTTTTAAAAACATGTCACAATCTACGTTGTGTAGGGCACGCCATGATACACCAACGTTTATTCTACGATGTAGTGTAGGGGGCACGCCAAAGACTCCCATCGTCTTTGTCGTGAGTGGGGCACGCCCGGCACTCACGACAAATACATGTATCACGAGTACACTCAACGTCGACAATGAGAATAAGACTTTGTGTGCACACGGGTGCTATATAGCCTCGGGCTCAATATCTCGTAAGATCACATGAAAACATTTGAACATGCCACTTATCTTTTTCTTTCATTAAACTCAAGCTTACTTAGCTTGTTCATAAAACTAGAAATCGTTAAAACATACTTGCTAGTACATGCTTGCTTGAAATCATAACATTTCCATAAGTTTTGGCAATCATTAGACATATGCCCATGTATAAATTCCTTCAAGGCATTTAGACTCACAACGAGCACTTGAAATCATTTCTTAGAAAATATGAATACTCATAAACATGTGTTTCAAGGAAAACATTAAGCATTCAAACCATTTCGTTTTAGTAAAACCTTGCATTTTCATAAGCTTAATGCAAGCCTATAACCATTTTCAAGGTTCGTTTTGTCACTCACAGTGTTAGAACTAGAGTCTTGACCCGTACACTCGACCTTTTTGTTCTTGGCCTGTCAAACAAACCAAAACCATGTTTTAGAACCTCGAGCTCATGGTTTTTAACCTTAAAACTACAAGAAAATACTCCAACAGAAATTCTAGCATTTAACAGATTTTATGCCCTGTATTCAGATACTCATAACTTCTTCATTACTTAGCCAAAAAGGATGTACTTTATACCAAATTCTTCCTTTTTGAACCCTCTAAAAATCATATGAAGACATAAAATTGAAATTCCCAATAGATTGGTTCAGAAATACCTCGAAAGCTTCTTTCCCAAGAACTAACTTCTGCTATTCCAGATTCGATTTTCTGCTGCAACTCGAAACTTGACCTGCTATTTACAACATCTTCCAATCATTTTCTATTCACGATTTCTTCATGAAAGTTGTAGGACATTCAATAAGCTTTCCAACCATACCTAATAGAGCTTCTGATTCCAACTCTACAGACCAGTACAACCAAAACATCAGAGACTTCTCGGATTTGACAGCAAATTCTGTCTTCTGTCTTCCTCTTCACAAACCAGTAGCTTAAGATCCGAATTTGCTCGAGCTTCCTTCACAAACTTTGTTTCAATATGAGTTAACTTTCATGAAACAAAATTTCAACTCTTACCTCTTTCTGTGGAGCTCGTGATGAACAAAATAGCAGAACATGGCAGAGTGATTACCTTGCTGCTACACAAGTAATCTTTGAGTTCTCCTCCCTCTCTTCTGCAATTCCAGCACCAAAAACCCCTTCTTCCTCTTCCTTTCTGCTTCTCTCATGAAAACCCTTGCTTTCCTTTTGATAAATGAAGAAGAAGATCGAAGGATACGTGGTTTTAAAAAGAAAATTAGGTGGGGTCCCACCATCCACTTCCCTTTTCCCTTTTTCATTTTTCCCTTTTCATTATTTTCCTTTTCCTTTCTTTTCTTTTCTTTTCTTTTCTTTTCTTTTCAAAACAAAACTTAACATGATTTACATTTGTTTCATTTTCTTTCTTTCATTATTCCTAGAGCAACCAAACCAAAATGGTTTATGTTTTTCCTTCCTTGTCTTCCTTTTGTCTTTCACTTCATTACTTTTCTTTTTAAAAACAAGGAAAACCAAGTTTTAAGCATTCATTTCTTCCTTTCTTTTGTTGTTTGATAATAAGGAGGTTCCAAAGAAAGATCTCGGGTTTACAGTAAGCCAATACGGAGCCCCAGTATCTATTGTGTCGGATAGGGATTCGAGATTTACTTCCAAGTTCTGGCCGAGTCTCCAAGATGCCTTGGGAACAAAGTTGCACTTTAGTACAGCATTTCATCCACAAACCGATGGTCAGTCAGAAAGAACCATTCGGACCCTCGAAGACATGCTTCGAGCATGCGTGTGCAATATAAAGGAAAGTCTGAAACTCACCTATCATTGATGGAGTTTGCATACAATAATAGTTATCATTCTAGCATCGGAATGGCAAAGCATTTGAGCATTATATGGAAGGAAATGTAGAACCCCTATTTCTTTGGGGAGGTAGGAGAAAGGAAGGCGATAGGGCTGGAGAGTTGGTCCAAGTTACCTCGGAGAATGTTAAATTTATCGGGGAAAGACTGAAGACAAAGACAAGATAGACAAAAGAGTTACGACAAACAAACAAAGAAGAGATTTAGAATTCAAATTGGAGACAAAGTTTTCTGAGACTATTCTCATGGAAGAGTATTTTGCGGTTCGGAAGGAAGGGAAAACTGAGCCCGAGATATATAGGGCCTTACGAGATTCTGGAGCGTGTAGGGCCATCAGCTTACAAATTAGCTTTACCGATAGAATTGTCTCTGCACACATAATGTTTTCCATGTATCAATGTTGAGGAAATACATTTCTGATCCATCACATGTGCTCAAGGTAGAACCAATACAACTTAAGGAGAATCTATCATATGAGGAAGAACCTCTATAAGTACTGGATCGGAAAGAACAAGTGCTTAGGAACAAGTCAAAACCACTGGTAAAGGTCTTGTGGAGAAATCACGACGTCGAGGAAGCAACATGGGAAAGCGAAGACCTAATGAAAGAAAAGTACCCACAACCTTTCTCGTGCTAAATTTCGAGGGCGAAATTCCTCTTTAGGGGGTAGTAAATTGTAAGCCCTAAACTCTATTTTCTTTTTATCATTTTGCACTCGTTCATGAAGTTTTGAAATATGCAAATTCGTATAGGTTGCACTAAATGATGTCATGATCGAATTTCGAAATCTATTGAATTTGGAGCTACAAGGTGTCTAAACTTCATAAGGGGATAGGTAAACCATTGAAATAAGCATATTAGAAGGTTAATTGAAGTATGTTAATGTCATTAGCAAATTAGGCAAATTTTAGGTGCATTACGTATTGAATGAAAAGTTCATATCTTTTATAAACTTAGTTAAAGTTGGTTAAATGCTTTAGGTTGGCTTATTTACTTATTTTGGTGTTTTAAAAAGGAGATTATGATGTAAATAATAAAGTAGGAGCTGGCCAAAGGAGGTGAAGGCTCAGAGCTAAGTTTAGCAAGAAGGTGATGTCAAATTCTTACTAAGACAGCAAGCAGCTGGAAAATGGGGCAACTTCAATCGACCATATCTCTCTGTCTACTGAACCAAATTCGATGATTTTTGAGTCAAAATCTCAGAAATTGAGTGTAGAATACGAAACTGATCGGTTTTTCAGAAAATACCAAGAGGACGAAGGAGAAAAGTGCAGAACAGTGAAGGGTATTCAGGATTCTCGGGTAGCAAAACAGTACGAGGAGATCAGTCTGTTTTGAGCTCTTGAGGAGGAATTAGAAGCTGAAATTTTGAGGTAAGTAAGCTAAGATGTTGTCCTTGAGGTTTATCAAAAAATATTTGGTGGTTGTGTTGATAAATTTTGAGGAACCCAAGCTGAAAGTTGAACCTGTAATTTTAGGTGAAAGGGAAAAACTTCTAGCAAGAGATTGAAAGAGATTCTCTTCCATTTCTATATACCTTACAACCAATTGTGTGTATGGCTATTCTGAATTGAGTTATGGGACTGAATTAGACCGTTTTCTAAGGTGCATAAGGAAAGAAATTGATGTTACTAATTTCATTTTCAGGGCAAACGGAGATAGGAAAAGCGTATAACACTTGGAACTCTTTTGGTGATTGTGAGTGACTCTATTCTAGAATTATGCTTGACCTATGCTTTTCTTCATAAACATAGTTGTTGATCATTGAATCTTGTTTGAACTAATTATGTATAGCTTCATGGAGTTTCTAACATAAAGTTCATGATGGAACCTAAGCATGCTTTGAATTAGTTGTAACTATAAATCCAAGTATGGAAACTAAATTATGAAAGTATGCTTTTCTTTAGAGAATGTTTTGTGTAAATCCACTTGGGAACATGTTTAGATGATAATGTGAAAATGTCAAGAAATTGTTGTATGTGTTATAAAGACATGATTTCCATGGTAAACAAATTATGCCCTTGATTGTGGTTAACCCCTAATACTGAAGGACATTCGAGAAGGTACTTAGGGGGGAATGAATCATAATTTCCCGATACTGAAGGACAATGAGAAGGTATTCGGGTAGTAAATGGTCTTACCTTAATACTGAAGGACATAGAGAAGGTATTAGGGAAAACCTAAGGGCCAAAGGTATTCCACGTGCACGTGAGAGAGGTATGAACCTTATTAGTACAAATGTAACTCTACCACCTCTATGGTTCAAAAGTGGTATCATGCCATGTGTTTTATTGTTATGAGCTTCTACATTATTGATCTATCTACCCTCAATATAATACTACATTATGAGTTGTGTGCTATGCATAAGTGGTGACTTTAACCTGTAAATTGGAAGCATGGTTTGTTTATGTTAAGCTATTTTCTACTTATAGTCTGCCATTTTTTTTATGCTTCACCTGTGAGCTTATAATAGACACTCACTGAGCTTCCTAGCTCACGTTTTCTTTATGTATACTCTTTCCAGGTAGCAGACGAGTTTCCAGTGCTTAGCCTTCACAAGACCTATTTGCCACCACGCCATATAGCTCCTTGTATATACACTTTCTTTTGTATATGGTTTGTAGTTAGAACATATTAGATGGGTTGTAATAAACTTGGAAACTTTATGATTATCTAAAGAACATAGTAAAGGAAGTGAATGTGTTTCATATATAAGTGTATATCAGTGCTTAATTTTGCTTGTTCAAACATGTTGTGTTACATTCATTTTAAGTTAAGTCTTGGGTTAGTCAAGGAAAGCCAACAAGAGGTTTGGTTATCTTTGTCTTTGCATCTCTTCCTAGGTTAGGTAAGTAAGCTGGGACGGGGTGTGACAGGGCCCCACTACATCGTAGAATAAACGTTGGTTGTACTGGGCGTGCCCTACACAACGTAGATTGTGACATGTTTTAAAAAGAGTTTATATCATTTACATGTCTTACGAGATTTTAACAGTATACTTACTGGTTTTCATGAAAAGCTATTCTGATTACACATTACTTTTAACATTTGATTACAGATGCATATGCTCATAGATGGCCAGGTGATATGATTTACGAGTTAATAGTTTTCTTTTAAACTCAAGTCACTCACTGAGCTTCATAGCTCATTCTTTCAATGTTTTTCCCACTTTTCAGGTAGAGATCGAGCTCCCGGTGCTTGAAAACCTGTCATAGTCTGCTGAAGGTTCATAAGTTTGATATTTTGTACGTGGCTGGTGTTGTATAGCAAGTCCATATGTTTTGTAAATTATTTTGAGAGAACTATGTACTTATAGTCCTATGTGCTTTAGAGGTTGTGGTTGTTTAATTAGTGGTTTGGACTGTTTGTGGTTCTGATGTTCTTGCTCGTTTTAGTTTCCAAGAGAGACTTAAGAAGAGTTTCTCCTCATGTATGTTTTATAGTTGTCCAGTTTCCGTTGTGTTAAGTTTAAAGTGTTCCATATGCGAACATAGTTTGTTGATCGAGTAAAAGCGATGTCGATGAGGTATTGTTAAGAGGTAACAATGTCTGTTGGCTTCATGCCGTCTCCTGGGCTAAGTTAGCAAGTGGTTCGGGAGGGGGTGTGACACTCGGAGCCATAAGAGAGGCAAACACATTGAGCGCAAGTATCATCTGATACGGGAGATTGTGCACCGCGAAGACGTGACGATCACACAGATAGCATCGGAGCACAACGTAGCTAATCCATTTACAAAGCCCCTCACGGCTAAGGTGTTTGAGGGTCACCTAGAGAGTCTAGGTCTTCGAGAGCTTCCTGACTAGGGCAAGTGGGAGATGTGTAAACGGGTATTCAATGCCCTAGTTTATTGTATTACTTCATTGTAATTTATGTACATTTCAAAAATGTATTTTCTCCACTAGCTTAGTCCAAGTGGGAGTTTGTTGGGATTATTGTCCTAATCTCGTGTTTGTAAATTACTGTTTGAAATTAATAAGAGTTATTTATTTCATCACTTTGTATCTCGCAATATTTATACACTTTTCCAATCAACTAAGCTCTAGGGTCATTGAATTTATGAGAGAACTAGAACTTGAACGGTGTGTAGTGGACACACAGGGAGGATCACGTTCGAGTTAATCACCCGAACGGTCTACTGTATATGGATAGGGTTGGAGACCTAATCCTGGATACACTGTGGATGCAGCCCGCTTTGTATTAGATACAAATGAGGTGATCTGACTCGTTCATGTGGTTGACATGCGAGTGGGGGCATCATGTGCAATGAGATTGTACAAGATCGGGCCGTGAATTATTAGACCTACTGATGTAACACCGTTGACAGTAAGAACTAATAACTTCGTAGATGACCATTAATGACTCGACCGAATCCCGAGCGTGTTACGGACTCCTATCTCGTGGGGTCCGTCCTTTGACTAGTACGGGTGAGGGTGGTCACGATTACTCGCCCAATATGCCTATCTTCTCGTGGACAGGACTAAGTAGGGGCTGGGAACTTAACTACGCGAGATGGAATTCACTCGCTCCCGCTTTTAGGAAACTAGGGGTTGTTCCCTTAAGTGCATGCCTCGGGGCTAGGACAACGGCGCCCACCTTCTCACTGGCCCGAGAAGGTTGTTGTGTATGGTTGGACCATCACAATATGTTGTTCATTAGAGGAGCAGTGGGGACTTAAGGAACAAGAGGTAGACACAGGAGTAAAACGACAATTTGACCCAGCCGTGTCTACGAACAACCTGTGAAGGGTCGACTCATGGCCATTGGTTATATCAGTGGACACGTAATATTCTACATCGACGGGGAGTGCAACTACGGGCTATAGTGGAGTGTTACCGTAGCTAATGAATGTTGATTAACCGGTCAAAGAGTTTGACAGTTAATCTCGGATCATTGGAGCCCGCCACCAGAGGTCCATTAGGTCCCTCGGTTGGCTCAATCTGGGTTAAAAGAAGGGTTAATGTTTTGGTATGAAATTGAAGTGTTCAATTTCACTTTAAGGGCATTTATGTCATTTATATGAGATATGAATGATATAAAATATAGTTTAATGTGAATGAGATTCATAATAAATTATAGGTTAGCCTAGTTGTTGAATTAGGGCTAATTGGAGAAATTAATTGAGAGAAATTAAATTTGATGTGATTCAATTTAATTAATCCACATTTATTGCAAATGAGATTTGCAATATGAGATATGAGATATCTTATATTATGTGGTTATGCAAATGAGATTTGCATAACCTATGGTTGTGGTAAAGTGGTAATAATGTGGAGATTTTAACTCCATCATCCCACTATTTAAGCCCTTTGCAAGAAGGGATTGGTAAGCTTTCTCTCATTTTTTTATTTTGATCAAAGAGAAGAGATCAAAATTCTCTCTACTCTCCCAACTCTCCTCCCTCTCCAAAACTTTAGAATTCCACCATTCTCCTTCTTTCCAAGGGAAGAACAACTGAGACTCCAAGTGGTAGTGTTCGGATTCCGTTCGTGGGAAGCGTTCGTTGAGATCGAGAAGCACGAAGTGTTCGTGACCGAGGAAGAAAGCTTGAAGAGAGTCTTCAACAAGTACTTTTATCTTGCTGTAATTTCTTCCTTCTTTTGCATGTTTAGCCTAGATCTAATAGTTAGATCGTTTTGACAAAATTCAAGTAGCGTAATGATACCATGACGATTCGATCGTCTTCCGCTGCGCGGGGATTTTCATTCCCTTCACACAACACACCGTTCAAGTTCTGAAGCTTAGTTTATTGGATTAAGTTTATGAAATATGTGAGACGCAAAGTTCGAATAAATAACTCTTATTTATTTACAATAATGAAATATTACAAACTACACAAGATTAGGGCATACACCCCAACATATTTGCAGTTTTAAACGTCCAATAATTTAAAATTGCTTTAGTTTGGTTCGATTTTAATACATACAAGTCGTTTTCTAATTTAGCTGAACAAATATTGACACTCTTTTTCAAAATCAACGCTTCATTAAAAGAAAAAGAAATACAATAACCATGTTCAATTAAACAAGAGATAGATAATAAGTTCCTCTTGATTCTAGGAACTATATACACATTTTCTAAAAATAAAAATTTATCTCTAAAAAACAGCTTCGCATCTCCCACTGCACGAGCTGAGACGACGTCTCCCGTTCCAACCCTGAGCGTCATCTCACCCTCATCGACTCCCTGAAGGAACTAGTCTCGTTTAAAAAAGAGCAAACATGGTTAGTGGCTCCTAAATCAAGTATTCAGGTAAAGTCATCATTTGCCACTAAGCAAGTTTCTAGAACAAGTAAATCTCATTTACCTTTCTTATCTTTGAGCTCAGCAAGGTATTTTGGGCAGTTTCGCTTCCAGTGTTCGTCCATGTTTCAGTGGAAACACTTTCTTTTGCCTGCAACCTTGGCCTTTCCCTTGCCCTTATCTGCAGCGGGAGGTGCTTTCCCCTTCCCTCCTTTCTTCCTCTTCTGGATCTTCTTAAGGCCAGAAGAGGAGTCGCAGGACTTTGTCCCAGAGGATGAACCCTTCTGGAACTTTCTGGAATGGGCAAAAAGATTTGCCTCTCTATCAACCTGCCCCTTATTCTTCATAAGAGACTGGAAAGTCTGCAACTCGTTAAGGAAAGTAGTCGGGTTGTACTCTATCTTGTTCATCACCGCATTGCTGCGAAATTGAAGGTAACTCTTCGAAAGAGATTCCAAGATGAACGATACCTGACTTTGCTCGACGATGATCGACCCGTTCATTTCTGCCACATTGAAGTGAGCCATCAGATCGAGAACGTGTTCTCTTACCGACATTTCCTCCTTCATACGGGAGTTATAAACGTATTTAAGGGATTCGTGTCGAAGCTGTCCAGACGGTTGTCCGAACATGCTCTACAACGAAATCATGATCTCACGAGCTGAGACTATGCCATCGTGCTTTTTGGCCAGAACTTCAGACACACTAGCAAAAATGTAGACTTTGGCCTTGTAATTGGCCTTGGTCCAACGGTCATACGCGTCCTTAACAGATTGAGGTGCGTTTCAAGCAGGGATTTGAGGGCATTCCTCAGTCACTACAAATCGAAGGTCGTCCACAATCAGAATCGTATTCACGTTAGACTTCCACGTTGCATAGTGTTCCCCAGTTAATCGTTCACTTTTAAGTAAGGCTATAATCAAGGACGACATGCTGAAATTTCAAAAGTAGTTCTAATTAGTTATGCCTTTAACCCATTACAAACCAACCTAATTTAGCAAAATTATTAAGAACCCTAGTGTACTTTTAAGAAACACTCTTCGACGGAATGTTGTTCAAAATGTAATCTACAGTCTCCACTGCGTAACCCCAAAACGAGTCAGGGAGATGAGCGTATGTAAACCCGAGATCTTTCTTTGAAATTTTCTTATTTAAAAAAAAAACAAAACAAACAATAAAAGGAAAAGTTAAAAACCATTTTGGTTTGGTTAGTTTTAAAAAAAAAAAGAAGAAAAGAAAATGAAAGAAATGTTTATTATATTTTTGTTTTGTTTTAAAAAGAAAAGAAAAAAAAAGAAAAGAAAAGGGAAAAGAACAAAGCAAATAAAAAAAGAAGGAAATGGGTGGTGGGAACTCCACCATCGTTTGGTCAATTTTAAACCAATTTCTTTCCCTTTCCTTCTTCATTTATCAAAAGGAAGCTAAGGTTTTCGTGGGAGAAGCATAAAGGAAGAGGAAGAAGGTGAAGTTTTGGTTTTGAGCTTGAAGAAGAAAGGAGAAATGTTTGTTCAAGGTTCCATGGAAATTCAATGTTGAATTCAACCCTGTTCTGATATTTTGATCATTTCGAGCTCAACAAGAAGAGGTAAGAGTTGAGGTTTGGTTTCTTGAAATTAAATTCATTTTTGAACAAAGTTCGCGAAGGAAGCTCGAGCAAATTCTGACCTTAAGTTACTGTTTTGTGAAGTGGAAGGTAGAAGACAAAAATTTGCTGTCAAATCCGAGAAAGCTCTAGTATTTTGGTTGTCATGATCTGTAGAGTTGGAATCAAAAGCTCTAATAGGTATGTTTGGAAAGCTAATTTCATTTCCTACAACTTTTGTGAAGAAATCGTGAGTAGAAAACAACTCGAAGATGTTTTAAATTTCAGATTAAGTTTGTTGTGCAACAGGAAATCGAATCTGGAAAAAGCAGCAGATTATTTTTAGGGAAGACGCTTTCGAGGTATTTTCGAACAAATCCGTTGGGAATCTAAATTTCATTTCTTCATAGGATTTTTAGAGGGTTCAAAAAGAAAGAATTTGGTATAAATTACATCCTTTTTGGATAAGTAATGAAGAAGTTATGAGTGTCTGAATACAGGGCATGAAATCTGTAAAATGCTGGAATTTTGAATGGTGTGTTTTTTGTAATTTCAAGGTTAAAATCCAAGAGCTCGAGGTTCTAAAACATGGTTTTGGTTTTTTTGGCAGGCCAAGAAGAAATAGGTCGAGTATACGGGCCAAGGTTCTAGTTTAACACTCTGAGTGACAAAACGAACTTCAAAAATGAACCATATGCTTCAAATATGCTTTAAGAAATGCAAGTTTTGCTAGAATGAAAGATTTCAATTCTTTATGTTTTCTTTTTGAACACATGCATATGAGTATAAATATTTTCATAGATATGGTTTCAAGTATTCATTGTGACCCTAAATGTCTTGATGAAATTTATACATGAGCATATGTCTATTGATTACCGAAATTTATGGAAATGTTATGATTTCAAGCAAGTATGTACTAGCAAGTATGATTTAAAGATTTTAAGTTTTATGAACAAGCTGAGTATGCTTGAGTTTTATGAAAAAAAATAAGCAGGCATGTTCAAACATTTTTATGATGTTTTCTGAGACCTGATTGAGTAAATGACTGAGATATTGAGCCTGAGGCTTTATGGTACCGTGTGCACACAGGTCATGTATTGTTGTCGACGTTAAGTGTACTCCGTGACAACAATGCTGTCGTGAGTGCTGGGCGGGCCCCACTACGACAAAGACGATGGGATGCTGGGCGGGCCCCACTACATCGTAGAGTAAACGTTGGTTGTACTGGGCGTGCCCTACACAACGTGGATTGTGACATGTTTTAAAAGGGTTTATATCGTTTATATGCCTTACGAGATTTTAATGACATACTTGCTGGTTTTCTGAAAATCTATTATGATTCCATGTTTACTTTTAATGCTTGACTACAAATACATATGCTCATAAGTTTTTCAGGTGAAATGTTTTACAAGTTATAGATTTTAAATTCAGTCACTCACTGAGCTTCATAGCTCATTCTTTCAATGCTCTTTACACTTTTCAGGTAGAGATCGAGCTCCTGGTACCTGACATCCTACCATAGTCTGCTGAAAGCTCCATAAGTTTGATAATTGTACGTGGCTGGTGTTGTATAGCAAGTCCATATGTGTCATAGTTTATTTTGAGAGAACTATGTGATTATAGTGTGTGTAGATTAGAGGTTGTATAAACAATGTTTTGTCTTGCTTGGTTTCTGATGCCCTTGTTGTTTAAGTTTTTATAGAGAGACTTATGAAGAGTTTCTCCTTATGTATGTTTAGTAGTTGTCAAGTTTCCGCTGTGTTATGTTAAAGTGTTCCATATGCGAGCATAGTATGTTTATCAGGGAAAACAGGATCAATAGGTATTGTTAAGAGGTAACAATGTCTATTGGCTTCATGCCGTCTTCCGGGCTAAGTTAACAGGTAGTTCGGGAGAGGGTGTGACAGCGTAACTCATCATCAATCGAACCATGTGCAATATAGTTTTGCTTCTCCTCTCCGATACACCATTCTGCTGTGGCATACCAGGTGCTGAGAGTTGGAACGTAATTTCATGTTCTATCATATTGTCCTGGAATTTAGTGTCCATATACTCTCCAATCTCCACCTCGATCCAATCAAGTGTTTTAATCGTTTTACCTAACTGGTTCTCAACCTCAGTCTTGTACTCCTTGAACCTTTTAACAGCTTCAGACTTGTTATGCATTAGGTAAACGTACTCATATCTCGAATAATCATCTATAAAAGAGATGAAGTATTCATAACCTCTCCGGGCTTTAATACTCATCGGACCACAAAGGTCAGAATGTTTAAGCTCCCAAGACTCTTTGGCTCTATAACCTTTTCCACTAAAAGGTCGTTTGGTCATTTTGACTTAAAGGCATGACTCACAAACCAGTAAAGAGTTATCTTCTTACTCGCTTAGAAGTTCATTCTTCACTAATCTCTCAATCCTATTAATATTTATGTGGTTTAACCTTGGATGCCAAAGATGGGTGTTTTCTTTTGGAGAAACTCTTAACTTTTTCGTTCGTGTTTCAACAGTTTTAAATAATTCAGTATTCAAAACACTTTTGACCGAATTAGGCTTCTAAACGTACAGATTATTCTCAAGTGAAGCAGAACACAACTCTATACTTTTGAATGAAATAAACGCTTTATTGCAATAAAAAAGACGGAGATAGTGTTCTATAACGCAGGAAAATGAAATGAGGTTTCTAGTAAACCCTGGAACTATGTACAAATTATCTAATAATAAATACTTCCTGCCAAAAAAGAGTTTCACCGTGCCAATTGTTGCAGCTAAGACAACTTCCCCGGATCCAATCCTGAGTGTTATCTCTCCCTCCTGCAATCGTTGTCAGGAATTAAATTCCCTGAAAAGAAGACCAAACATGGCTACTGGAGCCTGAATCAAGTATCCAGACAGAGTCATTACTCTCCACTAAACAAGTTTCTGTAACAAGTAAATCACATTTACCTTCCTTCTTCTTGTCGGCAAGGAATTTGGAGTAGTTCCTCTTCTAGTGTCTGTCCCTGTTGCAGTAGAAACTTTTTCCTTTTTCTGCAACTTCTTTGACCTTCTTGCCCTTTTTTGCGGCAGTGCAGTCAGCTTTCTCAACCTTCTTCAACTTCTTCTTCTTCCTTTCGAGCCTGAAGATGAACCCACAGATTTTGTCCTAGAGGTCGAACTCCTGTGAAAGAACCTGAAAGCAACATTGCCTCAGGTTCCTATCCCTTGACTCGCATCAGAGACTGGAAGGTATGTAGTTTGTTGAGGAGGGTTGTCAGAGTGTAGCTAATTTTGTTCATAAAAACATTGCTACGAAACTAAAGGAAACTCTTCGGAAAAGTCTCCAGAATGAAGCTGACCTGGCTCGATTCATCGATAGAAGCATCGTTCATCTCCACGAGATTAAAGTGGATCATCATGTCGATAACATGTTCCCTGACAGACGATCAATCTTTCATCTGGGCGTTGAAAACGTGCTTGATGAAGGGAATTAGATCCCCGTGAGAAGCGGAAACGTGGTTTAAAGGATCAAATACTTGTTTATTTTGGTTTATTCCAAATACCAATACATTGAGAAAAAACAGAGAGATAAGCAATAAATCTAATCTAATTAGACATGGATTCTAAACATGCAAACATGTTGTATAAGTTCTAAAATTAAAAGGAAAGAGGTATTAATTACTTTTGTAGTTTTCACAAACACAACTTCCTTGCTCCAAATATACAACAACACAGTAAGTTTTCCCTTTGTTCTCCGCAAGACACAACCACTCAGCAAAACTTCTATTCTCTGAGTTTCTACTTAGATCCAATCCTTGGTAGGAATGATTCAAACTAGTTTGGAAGGAGGAAGGGAAATTGAGAGAGAGAATTTTTTACTTCTGTTACACAAAAACAATCAATCGATCTACTTCTCCCCATTGGAGAAGAAGTAGCAGAGGGATGACTTCCTCCACTCCCTATCGATGGGGAGTTGGAGGGAAGTGAGGAGCGTGTCACACGTTCCCCTTTTTTATTTATTTAATTAATAATTAATCATATTAATTATTAAAAAATTTAATTAAATTACATTTAATTAAAATAAATTAAATATCATATATTTAATTTGGATTAAATCACATTTAATCAATTTTTCCTCTAACGTATAGTTTTAATGCACATCTTATGCACATTAAATTTTAACCTATAGTTTTTAAACATGAATCTCATTCACATTTAAATTAATATTTGAAATCTTTCAAATATTTAATTCTCTCATATAATTTAATATGAATCATATTCACATTAAATTTATAATATAAAGTTCCAAAACGTTATATTATAATGTATCTATATACAATAATATTTTTTCCCTAATTGAATTTGAACATTTCAAATTCAAACGATCTAAGAACCCTTTATGAGCTAGAAGGTGGACCTAATGGACCTACAGATCAGAAGCTCCAACGATACTAAATTATTCGGTTAATCTCAGTAACCTCCTAACCAACCTTCATTAACTGCGGGAACACTCCACTAAAGTCTCACAACTGCACTCTTCTCACTGCAGATGTATTTCTGTGTCCACGAATATTGACCAATAACAGCAAGTCAATCATTCACGAATGTTTGTAACACCAGCTGGGTCAAATTACCGTTTTACCCTTGGGTTACATCTTTTACCTTAAGTACCAGTGTTCCTCTAATGAACAATTTGTTTGTGGTCCTACCAACAAACAAAAGTCTCTCTTGGCCAAATGAGAGGGACGAACCCTTTGTTCAAGTCCCAGAGACACCACTTAAGGGAACATTCATCTACTTACCCTAGTAGGCGGGAAGGAGTGACTTTCATCTTGCTAAGTTAAGTCTCCAGCCGCTCACTCAGTCTTGTCCCCAAGAAGGTAGGCATATTGAGTCGGCGAATCTGGCCACTCTCACCCATACTAGTTAAAACACAATCCCTCGCAAACAGGAGTTTGTAACCTGCTCAGGATTGAGATCAAGTTACCTAGGTCATCCTAGTGAAATAGAAACCTAACTAGTAAACAGAGTTACATCTAGTGGTTACTATTTCGCGGTCCGATTTTATGCGATCTCATCACATAGGATATCCCAACTCCCATGTCGTCTACACGAACACGCTAGGATCACTGTGTTTGTATCATATACAAAGTGGGTCATATCCATAGCATTACCAGGGTAAGGTACCCAAACCTTATCCCCTTACTATAGACCCTTTAGGTGGTATCTCGAACTGAGATCCTTTATATGTACACTACATTCAGTTCAAGAGACATGTTACAACCTTGGATGTTAGTTTATTCGATTTAGGGTTAATACAAGGGTAATACTGTAATTAATGAACAATAACGCTTTATTGAAAATAATAACTCTTTATTACAATAATTAGAACAAAAATTTACAAACTACGAGTTTTAGGGCACAAACCCCAACAAACTCCCACTTGAACTAAAACTCTAGTGGGGTACATTACAATCTAAAACAATGGTTACAGAGATACAAAATACAATAAACTAGGGCATCCATATACCCATTACATATCTCCCACTTGCCCTAGATTACCCTATGTACATATCTCGTAGACCTAGACTTTCCAGATGACCATCGAACACTTTAGCCGTGAGAGTGTTTGTAAACGGATCAACAATGTTGTGCTCCGAAGCGATCTTCGTGACTGCCACATTTTCTCGTTACACTATTTCTCGTATTAGGTGATACTTCCTCTCGATGTCTTGTCTCGCTTGTGGCTGCGAGGTGTTGGGATGTATGTCCTAATCTCGTATATGTTTGTAATACTCCTTATTGAAATAAATAAAAGTTATTTTTTCATCACTTTGTGTCTCGCATATTTACAAACTTAATCCAATAAACTAAGCTCCAGGGTCATTGAATTATGAGAAAACTAGAACTTGAACGGTGTGTAATAAACACACAGGGAGGATCATGTTCGAGTTAATGACCCGAACGGTCTACAGTATATAGATAGGGTTGGAGACCTAATCCTGGATACGTTGTGGATGCGGCCCGCTTTGTATTAGAAACAAACGAGGTAATCCAACTCGTTCATGTGGTTGACATGCGAGTGGGGGCATCCTGTGCAATGAGATTGTACAAGAACGGACCGTGAATTATTAAACTTACTGATGTAACACCGTTAACAATATTGGACTAATAACTTCGTAGATGACCAATAGTGACTCGACCTTAATCCTGAGCGTGTTACGGACTCCTGTCTGCGAGGGTATGTCCTTTGACTAGTACGGGTGAGGGTGGTCACAATTACTCATCCAATATGTCTATCTTCTCAGGGACAGGACCATGTGGGGAGCTGGGAACTTGACTACGCGAGATTGAATTCACTCGTTCCCGAATCAGGAAAACTAGAGGGGTTATTCCCTTAAGTGATGTCTCCAGGGCTTGGACAACGGGCGCCCACCCTCCCACTATCCCGAGATGGATGTTGTTTATGGTTGGACCATACAACGTTGTGGTTCATTAGAGGAGCAGTGGGACTTAAGGAGCAAGAGGTAGACACAGGGGTAAAACGGTAATTTGACCCAACAGTGTCTACGAACAACCTGTGAAGGATCGACTCACAGGCATTGGTTATATCAATGGACACAACTTTTCCTACAGTGATGGGAGTGCAGCTACGGGTTTTAGTGGAGTGTTACCGTAGCTAATGAATTTTGAATAACCGGGTCAAAGGGTTTGACACGTTAATCTCGGATCATTGGAGCTCGTCATCTGTAGGTCCATTAGGTCCCTCGGTTGGCTCAAACTGGATAAATTGAGGGTTTACAGTTTGGTGTAGATTTGAAGTATTCAAATTCATTAAAAGGGTATTTATGTCATTTATATGAGATATGATTGACATAATATATAGTTTAATGTGAATGAGATTCATAATAAACTATAGGTTAACTTAATTGATTAATTAGTGCTAATTTAGAGAAATTGAATTGAGAGAAATTAAATTGAATGTGATTCAATTTAAAATTCCACAATTATACAAATGTGAATTGTATAATAAGGTATGAGATACTTTATTATATGTGTTATGCAAATATGATTTGCATAATATAAGGTTGTGGTAAAATGGTAATTTAGTGGAGATTTCAACTCCACATCTCACCATTATATAAAGGCCTTTGCAAGAAGGCTTTGGTAAGCTTTTGCTCATTATTTTTGGAATTCCATCCAAATGAGCTCTCTCTATTCACAAATTCTCTCTCAAAATTTCTCTCCACCCAAACCAAAGGGAGTTCCACCACTCTCCCTCAACCGATCGAGAAAAACTGAGAAGATCGATTTGGAGGTGTCCAAACTTTCTGGTTCGTTAGATCGTTGGAACGAAAAAGATGGAGATCGGAGAAAGAATCGGCGAAGAATTGTTCTTCAACAAGTAAGTATTTTACTTTACTGTTTTTCTTCTTCTAATTGCATGTTTAGGGATTGAAAGAGTTTAGTTCAATTTTAAGAAACAATTTTCACAACGAAAACCACGACATTCAAAGTCGTTTCCGCTGCGGGAATTTCAATCCCTTCACGAGGTTCCTTCGAATTGGCTACCACACCACTGTTGTCACAGTATAAGGTGATAGGAAATTCCATATTTGGAAGAACTTCCAAATCAGTAAGGAATTTCCTTAGCCAAACAACCTCTTTAGTTGTTTCACAAGCAGCGACATACTCTGTCTTCATTGTAGAGTCAGCGATGCATCCTTGCTCGATGTTTCGCTACACTATAGCTCCCCCGTTAAGGGTGAAAACTGATCCCGATGTGGATTTCCTAGAATCCTTATCGGTCTGAAAATCAGAATCAGTGTATCCAGTAAGGATCAAATCCTTAGTCCCACACACAAGCGTATAGTCTCTCGTTCTCCTAAGATACTTGAGGATATTTTTAACTGTGGTCCAGTGGTCTAACCTTGAATTAGACTGGTACCTACTGACTATTCTCACTGCATAACAAATTTCTGGCCTCGTCCACAACATAACATACATTAAGCTACCTACTGCAGAGGCATAGGGAATACGTCTCATATCCTCAACCTCTTGAGGTGTCTTAGGACACTGTTCCTTAGACAAATGAACTTTATGCCTGAAGGGTAATAAGCCCCTCTTGAAATTATGCATCGAATATCGGGCCAACATTTTTCGATATAAGACGTTTGAGACAGAGCTAGCGTTCTGTTATTGCGATTCCTGAAAATTTGAATCCCAAGAACATACTGCGCCTCTCACAAATCTTTCATTTGGAATTGAGTCGTCAACCACTTTTTTATGTCAGTTAGGTATCCTACATCATTCCCAATGAGTAGGATATCATCCACATAAAGTACTAAGAAAGCTACTTTGTCATTGATGATCCTCTTGTAAACACAAGGCTCATCAACGTTTTGGTCAAAACCATAAGACTTGCTCGCAATATCAAATCTTATGTTCCATGATCTGGATGCTTGTTTCAACCCATAAATGGATCGATTCAGCTTGCAAACTTTTTGCTCCTGACCTTGGGTTATGAACCCTTCGGGTTGAGACATATAGATGCTCTCGTCAAGATTACCATTCAAAAAGGCAGTCTTGACGTCCATTTGCCAAATTTCATAATCATAAAATGCGCCTATGGACAAGAGTATCCTTATAGACTTAAGCATAGCAACAGGGAAAAAAATTTCCTCATAGTCAACTCCTTCCCTTTGGGTAAAACCCTTTTCTACAAGTCTTGCCTTAATGTTTGTACCTTTCCGGCTGCATCTCTCTTTCTCTTATAGATCCATTTGCACCCTATGGGTCTTACCCCTTCAGGCTGGTCTACAAGCTCCCAAACTGAATTGAAGTACATTGATTCCATTTCAAGGTCTATGGCTTTGATCCATTGGTCCTTATCTACGTCATTCATTGCTTGTTTATAGGACAATGGATCCTCTACACCGTCATCAGGTATGATAACTTGAGTTTCAGCTAAACCCAAGTAGCGGTCAGGTTGGGAAACAACCCTCCCACTGCGTCGAGGCATTCCCAACGATTGAGAAGGACGAAACTTACTCGATGTGTCGGCTTCTTCATCAACTCTTGATGAAGGTCCATCTTGATCAACAACTCTTGTTGACTCATCTGTAGCTTCATTTGATACTAACTTACTACGCGGTTTATGATTTCATTTGATCTTCCTCCAAGAAAGTGGCGTTTGTCGATACAATCACTTTGTTTTCTTGTGGGTCGTAGAAAAGACCACCTCTCGTTTCTTTGGGATAGCCAACAAATTGACATAATCTTGAACGAGGTTCTAGTTTCTTTGGATTTGTCACCAGCACCTGTGTCAGACAACCCCAAATCCTGAAGTGTTGTAAACTAGGTTTACGCCCCTTCCATAACTCAAAAGGTGTTTCTGAAACACTCTTTGATGGAATAGTGTTCAAGATTTGAACCGCAGTCTCTACTGCATAACCCCAAAACGAGGTAGGCAATTGAGCATAACTCATCATAGATCAAACCATGTCTAACAAGGTTTTATTTCTCCTTTCAGATACACCATTCTGCTGAGGTGTATTATGTGCCGAGAGTTGAGATTGGATTCCATGTTCTATCATATAGTCCTGGAATCTTAGATCCATATACTCTCCACCTCGATCGGATCGAAGTGTCTTGATGGTTTTCCCTAATGCATTCTCTACTTCTGTCTTATACTCTTTGAACTTTTCAAGAGCCTCAGACTTATGATGCATTAGGTATAAGTAACCATACCTCGAATAATCATCTACGAAAGAGATGAAATATTCGTACCCTCCTCGAGCTTTAACATTCACCGAACCACAAAGATTCGAATGTATAAGTTCTAAGGGTTTTTTGGCTCTATAACCTTTTCCAGTAAAAGGTCGCTTAGTCATTTTACCTTTCAAGCATGATTCGCAAGGAGGTAAAGAATCATCTTCTAACTTATTTAGAAGTTCATTCTTAGATAATCTCTCAATCCGGTTGAGATTTATGTGACCAAGTCTAAGATGCCAAAGGTAGGTATTATTATTTGGAGAAATTCTTTGCCTTTTACTTTGAGTATTTGCAATTTTAAACATCTCATGATTTAAAATTACTTTAGTTTGGTTCAGTTTAAGTACATACAAGCCATTTTCTAATCTTGCAGAACAAATATTGACACCATTTTTCGAAATGAACGCTTCATTAATTGAAAAAGAAATACAATATCCACATTCAATTAGACAAGAGATAGATATCAAGTTCCTCTTAAGCTTAGGAACTATATACAGATTTTGCAATAATAAAAATCTATCTCTAAAAAACAGCTTGGCATCTCCCATCACACGAGTGAGGCGATGTCTCCGTTCCACTTCCACTGGCCATCTCACCCTCTTCGAGCTCATTGAAGGAACTAGTTTCCTGTAAAGAAGAGCAAACGTGATTAGTAGCTCCTGAACCAACTATTCAGGTAAAGTCATCACTTTCCACTAAATAAGTTTCAAGAATGAGTAAATTGCATTTATCTTTCTTCTCTTTGAGCTCACTGTCTGCAGTAGTAGAAGCTTTCCCTTTTCCTCCTTTCCTCTTCTTCCAAGTCTTCTTAATCCCAGAAGAAGAACCGCAGGGCTCTGTTCGGGATGAACCCATCTGGACCCTTTTGGAATGGGCAAACTGATTTGCCTCTCCATCAACCAGTCCCTTATTATCCATAAGAGACTGGTAAGTCTGCAATTCATTTATGAGGGAAGTCAGGCTATACTCTCTTTTGTTCATCTCCGCATTGCTGCGGAATTGCAGAAAACTCTTCGGAAGAGATTCCAGGATAAACAAATACCTGACTTTGCTCATCCAAGACCGCTCTGTTCATTTCTGTCACGTTGAAGTGAACTATCACATCGAGAACATGTTCTCTCACTGAAGTTCCCTCCTTCATGCGCGCGTTATAAACGTACTTGAGGGATTCGTGCTGAATTTGTTCAAACGGTTGTCCAGACAAACTCTGCAGATAATTCATGATCTCACGAGCTGAGACCATTCCCTCCAACTTCCTGGCCAAAACATCAGATATGTTAGCCAGGATGTAGGCCTTGGCCTTTTCATTGGCCTTGGACCAACGGTCATACGCATCCTTAACTGTTGAGGTGCGTTTTAAGCAGGGATCTGAGGACATTCCTCAGTTATTACAAACTAAAGGTCATCCATAACCAGAATCGCATTCAGGTTGGACTTCCACGTGGTATAATTCTCGCCAGTTAAACGTTCATTTTTTAGTAAGGCTATTATCGAGGACGACATGCTGAAATTTCAAAAATAGTTCTAATTAGTTATTGCCTTTAACCCATTACAAACCAATCAATTTTAGCAAAATTATTAAAGAACCTAGTGTTTAAATTAAACCTTTAATTTTGCAACGATACTTCAAGGGTTTAGAATAAAAGCCACCGTCGAGTGGTCAGTCACTCCTCTAAATTGAGACTATCTCAGCTAATTCTCACCACCAAAACATCTCATGTCCCGATGATTCTTAGCTACTGTTTGTTTGGTCAGGGACTTGTTAACTAACTTAACTTATCCCGTAAATGTGACCCTACCATTTTCAGATCCAATAGGTCCGAGCCAACATGCTACTATTAAGAAAGACAACTGTTGGAAAATTACCTAAGAGGCCCTATCCATTTCTAGAGTTCGCGGTGTTCCGACCCCTATACTCAAGCCCTCCATAGGGATTGGTTGTTCCAGGACAACCTAGCAGGCGGACTATAGAAATCTCACGGTGCGACCTAATGGAGGAGATCGTAGGATACGTTAACACGCATCCTACTCCCATTTACTATGGATACTTCCCTCATTCACCTTGGTATTGAATCATGCAAACACTTACCGTAGGGGGACGCCCTAATGACGCCACGTAGCCGAGCATGGAACTCACGGTATGAACTCTTGAGGACGTGAGAGTAAACTCGATGCGAACACCTCGTTTTCTCCCACTCAAGCTCCTAAGGTTAGGGTATAGGTTTAACTTAGTTGGATTCTATTGTCCTTATAACCAATGTCCTATTGTCCTACTATATTTTAAACTGTTTAAAATACTATGTAAGACTAACTGCTAATCCTATTAGAAATTAAACTTAGGTCTAAATTAATTTTAAATAATTTAAAACTAATTTTATTTAACCCAAGTTCCTATGTTTGCATGCAGTTTTTTGTTATAGGTTATGGTTTCTAAAACCTCTTCTATAACTTTTATAAATTTTAATAATTAACCTATGACGACAAACTATATGATAAATCCAACAAACGATTTCAAATTGGAAGTATATTCAACTAATTGAATCATGCTGAAATACTTAAATAAAATAACACTTTATTTTAATCTAAGTAATTTCATGCTCCATGCAATTTATTTTTCATATAATCTAATTATAACAATTATAATCAATTACTCATGGAAAATAAATAAAATCATGCATTTCTACCATATTTATATAACATTTATACAAATAAAAATGTATGAGCATGCTTATCCTAAGGTGGGAAAAAATTCTAAATGACATTCATAAAGAAAATAGTCGTAAAACTAAAAAAATTTAGCCCCTAAATTGCAAAAAATAATAAAATTACACTAATTTTATTACAAAACCGGTCCAAAACTCATTGAGCCGAGCTCAGACTGCTCGAACCGAACCAACCACGACCCGAATCGCTCGAACCGCCTCTGAACCGGTCTGCTTCTTCAAGTTGATGGCACGACGTTGCAACGCTGAGGGGAGCATTGCAACGCCGCCTCCTCAAGCGCCTGGGACGATTATCGAGGTAGCGTTGCAACGCTATGGGACAACGTTACAACGCTTCTGACCCATTGGAATTCCTTGTCGATAGAGGCTTTGGCGTTGCAACGCTACTGGTTCTGCCAGTAGCTTATTCCTTCGAAAACAGTACCTTCCAATGGCAATTTCTCCCCCGATACTCATCTGAAATGCTTCAAACTTGTCACGAACGACTCATAACACTATTACAAACTCGATTATGCACTTAATTGCCCAAAAACACAGGGGCCTTTACATTTAATTTGATCAAATCACAATTAAAACTAAGGCCAAAATTTTCCTAAACTAGTTTTATAGCAAACAATATGCAATTCCCACCTATCCAATGCAAATTTGTTTCAACCAAAACAAAACAAGCATTGCTCTGATACTAATTGAAGGGAATCGGATCCCCGTGAGCAGCGAAAACATGGTTTAAAGGATCAAATACTTGTTTATTTTGGTTTATTCCAAATACCAATATATTGGGTAAAAACAGAGAGATAAACAATAAATCAAATTTAATTAGGCATGGATTCTAAACATGCAAACATGTTGTATAAGTTCTAAAACTAAAAGGAAAGAGTTATTAATTACATTTGTAGTTTCAAAAACACAGCAACTTCCTTGCTCTAAATGTACAACAACACAGTAAGTTTTCCCTTTGTTCTCAGCAAGACACAACCACTGAGCAAACCTTTTATTCTCTGAGTTTCTACTTAGATCCAATCCTTGATAGGAAGGATTCCAACTAGTTTGGAAGGAGTAAGGAAAATTGAGAGAGAGAATTTTTTTTTACTTTTGTTACACAAAAACAATCAATCGATCTACTTCTCCCCATTGGAGAAGAAGTAGCAGAGGGATGACTTCCCTCACTCCCTATCGATGGGGAGTTGGAGGGAAGTGGGGAACGTCCCACACGTTATCTTTTTTTATTTAATTAATAATTAATCATATTAATTATTAAAAAAATCAATTAAATCACATTTAATTAAAAATAAATAAAATATCATATATTTAAGGGGCAATTGGGTTGGTAGCAAATAGGCCCAATATAATTGCCCATATAGCAAATGACTCAATCTATTTGCAAAAATAGCAAAAATTTGAAAAGATGAATTAAAATTACTAAAACACCCCACGTTATTACCGCAACCCACATCAGTCACTGCTATTGATATCACTGATAGGATTCTATCAATGATATCACTGATAGAAGTCTATTTATTTAATAACTAATTTTTTTGTCTGTTTATTTAATAACTAATTTTTTTCTTATAATTTTGATAAACTACTATTGTGATATCTATCACTGATAGAAGTGATAGACTTCATCGCTGATGATAGTTGCTGATAGACTTCTACCACAGCTTGTACATCTATTACCTATTACTCATAACTTTTCTATTATCTATTAGACTTCTTGTTCCTATTCTACTTCTATCACTGTCTATCACTGATAGAAGTGTTAGACTAATGATTGATAAAAGTTAATGAAAAAGAAGTGATAGACTACTATCACTGATAGAAGTGATAGGCTTCTATCAGTGATAGTTGTTTGATAGACTTCTACCTATCTATTACCTATTACTCATAACGTTTCTATTAGACTTCTTCTTGATTATTAACTTCTTTCTTCTATCCGACTTCTATCAGTGATAGATGTTTATCACTGATAGTTGTCTATCAATCATTAACTTCTTTCCAGTAATAGACTTCTATCAGTGGTAGTTATCTATCACTATCACTGATAGTTGTCTATCTGTTAGCTATTACTGTTTGTTGTGTGGTCTTCAAATTTTCTCATCAGAAAAGTTCTTGTGTTCATAGTATTGATATTAAACTTTTGAAACAATCACAAACCTTGTATTGATAGTATGAATAGTATGATAACAACAATATTGAGTTCTATCTTGAAAAAATATATCTAAAACTAATTGTCAAAAATTACATCATGGTAAAAATTATGAAAATTTACATGTCCTACGATTGTGACCAACACGATGACAATGACTACATTTTATGTAACTTCTTGCTTCACCAATCGACGGAATACTTTGCTTTCGGGGTCTCCTGCTTGACATTTAACAATTAGAGGTAATGCATTCATGCCAACATCTATCGAACTCCATTCAGAATGATTCCCAACTGGGCGGATTACACCTTCATAAGTTGTCACTCTCATCACTAATTGCACAAGAGGGGCCATCAAAACAAGCATCATTAATATGAACAACTAAAAGATATCTTGTATTTTGATCTTTCACTAAAGTTAAAAACCAAGCAACATTTTTATCTTCTTGAATTTTAACCACATCCTGAGCACCATTCATCCCATAACCTAATAACATCGACAATTCTATAGAAGAAATAGAACTATCCATTCGAACTTCTTTTACCATCAGATTAATAAAATCATCAAAACACATCATCTCATCAACCAAAATTCAAATGGTCTTGTAATTCTCATAGAAATTTTTCTCATTCCATTGCCCACTATAAAAATAACTATTGGAAGCTTCATCATAGTTCCTACGAAAAGTAATAACAACATTAACAACATTAAGTAATATAGAAATCGATCACCACAATAGTCACTCGTATATCATTGATTAATGATATCACTTATAGTATTGATATCTATTGATCACTGATATCACTGATATCATTGATATCTACTGATCACTGATATCATATCTATTGAACAATGATATCACTGATATCATTGATATCTAGAAAACAGTGATAGATATCACTGATATCACTGAACTGATATCGCTGATATCATTGATATCATATATATTGATCAATGATATCACTGATATCATTGATATCTAGAAAACAATGATAGATATCACTAATGTCATGTGTATATCGTTGATGATCACTCACATAACTAGAAAACAAAACAATCACCAAAATCAGATTTGTGACTCCAGAACATTGCAGAAAAACAGTGATATAACAAAATGAACAGAAGAAATACCCACGAAAAAAGCTCCGGTTGATTGAAAAACTCAAATACCCACGAAAAGAGCTCCACAGAAGATCGAATTGAAAGATACTCCAGAGGTTTGCGACTCCGATCAAATAGGAAGATACTACAATCAAGGCTTGCGACTCCGATCGAATTGAAGAAGATAATCAAACAAACTTGCACGGGAATTTCTGGTTTGGAAGATAGGCTTACGACAATCGATATTAGGCCCCTGAATTTTGTTATTCCTCTGCAAAAATTTTTCTGGATTGGAAGATAGACTTCTATTTATATTTTTTATCTCTTCTGATTGAAGTTTATCTGTGATAGAAGTTTATCACTATCACTGGTAGACTTTTTGTTTGGTATTGTTTTTTTGTGTTGATTGAAGTATATCAGTGATAGAAGTTTATCATTATCACTGATAGACTTCTTAATTGGTATATTTATCTATGTTGATTGAAGTCTATCACTCTCGCTAATAGACTTCTTGTTTTGTGACTGATAGACTTCTTGCTTGATGTTGTTCATCAATGTTCAATGTTGATTAGAGTCTATCAGTGATAGAAACCTATGATATAAACCTATCACTATCATTGATAGACTTCTTGTCTGGTATTATTTATCTGTGTTGATTGAAATCTATCAATAATAGAAGGATCTCACTATCACTGATAGACTTCTTGTCTGTTGTTATTTATCTGTGCTAATTAAAGTTTATCAGTGATAGAAGTCTATCGTTTTCACTGATAGACTTCTTGTTTGGTATTGTTTATTTGTGATGATTGAAGCCTATCACTATAATTGATAAACTTCTTGTTTGGTGTTGTTTTCAGTGTTGATTAAATCGATCAGTGATAGAAGTCTATCACTATCACTGATAGACTTCTTGCTTGATGTTGTTTATTAGTGTTGATTGAAGTCTATCACTGATAGACTTTCTTGCTTGGTATTGTTTATCAATGTTGATTGAATCTATCAGTGATAGAAGTCTATCACTATTAGTGATAGATTTCTTGTTTGTTGTTGTTTATCATGTAATAATAATGTCCGTAATAATTGACATTGATAACATCCATAAACTATGGGTGGTTTTTATTTGAATTTTCTCTTCTTCTTTTTAATATAATAACACATGAAATTTTCCCTCTATGATGAACACGAAAGAGAGAAAGAGACGTACAAGGCATAATAATCAACCACAAACAATGATGCGAACAAGAGTTCCTAATCTCTGTATAAATCCTACATTCCCGCAAATGTTTCGCAGCACACTTCACAAAAAGTTAAAAAATTTCCAAATCAGTTACATTGGAAAATGGAGTCCCTTCTAATTTCTACAACCACGGTAGTAAAATCACTCCGCCCAAAATCCTTGCACCATCCATCCCAACCCTCCTTCTCTATCGGAGACTCTTCCATTATGTTTCGCAACACAAATAGCGTCATCAGAGTTTCAAAACCATCTTGAGTCCGAGGTCGTGGATGCTGAAGACTGGAGCGTAATGACAGCAGCAAATGGGAATGAGTACACATGAAGAATTGGAGATAGTAACGATAGGGTAAAATGGGAATTAAATTTTTTTTAAAAAAATATTTTCCATATTGCAAATTTTTTTAAAAAAACTTGTTAAATCTGCAAATAACAAGTCTAATTTTGTCACCCATTACAAATTCTCTATATTTAATTTGGATTAAATCACATTTAATCAATTTTTCCTCTAAAGTATAGTTTTAATGCACATCTTATGCAAATTAAATTTTAACCTATAGTTTTTAAACATGAATCTCATTCACATTAAATTAATATTTGAACTCTTTCAAATATTTAATTCTCTCATATAATTTAACATGAATCATATTCACATTAAATTTATAATATAAAGTTCCAAAACTTTATATTATAATGTACCTATATACAATAATGTTTATTCCCTAATTGAATTCGAACATTTTAAATTCAAACGATCTAAGAACCATTTACGAGCTAGAAGGTGGACCTAATGGACCTACAAATCAGAAGCTCCAACGATACGAAATTATTCAGTTAATCTCATTAACCTCCTAATCAACATTCGTTAACTGCGGGAACACTCCACTAAAGTCTCACAACTGCACTCTTCTCAGTGCAGATGTAGTATTTCTGTGTTCACGGATATTGACCAATAACAACAAGTCAATCTTTCACGAATGTTCGTAACACCAGTTAGGTCAAATTACCATTTTACCCTTGGGTTACATCTTTTACCTTAAGTACCAGTGCTCCTCTAATGAACAATTTTTTTGTGATCCTACCAACAAACAGAAGTCCCTCTTGGGCCAATGAGAGGGTCGGACCCTTTGTTCAAGTCCCGAAGACACCACTTAGGGGAACATTCATCTACTTACCCTAGTAGGCGGGAAGAAGAGAATTCCATCTTGCTAAGTTAAGTCCTCAACCGCTCACTCGGTCTTGTCCCCAAGAAGGTAGACATATTGAGTCGGCGAATCTGGTCACTCACACTCATACTAGTCAAAGAACAATCCCTCGCAAACAGGAGTTCGTAACCTGCTCAGGATTGAGATCAAGTTGCCTAGGTCATCCTAGTGAAATAGAAACCTAACTAGTGAACTGAGTTACATCTAGCAGTTACTATTTTACAGTCCGGTCTTATGGGATCTCATCAAATAGGATATCCCCACTCACATGTCGCCTACACGAACACGCTAGGATCACTGTGTTTGTATTATATACAAAGTGGGTCATATCCATAGCATTATTACAGTAAGATACCCAAACCTTATCCTCTTACTACAAACCCTTTAGGTTGTATCTCGAACTGAGATCCTTTATTGTAATTAATGAACAATAACACTTTAATGAAAATAATAACTCTTTATTACAATAATTAGAACAAAAATTTACAAACTACGAGTTTTAGGGCACAAACCCCAACACTTGAGAGCGTCATGCCTGACCAGAAAGAACTGTTGTCCAAACATGGCCTGTAGTGACTCCATGATCTCCTTGGGGTGACCATGCTCTCGTGTTTCTTAGCCAAAACTTTAGATAAGTTGGCTAAGATGTAAATTTTAACCTTTTCATTAGCCATGGTCCACCTATCGTACACATCACGAACACTTCATGATGCAGTCTGGCTGGGCACTTGAGGACACTCCTTAGTGAGCGCGAATTTCAGGTTGTTGGTGACTAAGATCGTGTTAATATTATTCTTCCACGTTTGATAGTTATCACCTATAAGTTTATTGGAAGTTAATAGGGCTATAATTGAACTTGACGTATTTGCTGAAAAATAAAACACTTTGTATTAATTTCTCGCAAAAACTTTTGGAAATCCAATCATTTTTAAGCAAATTTTAATCCATGATCCCTAGGCTATTTGAAATTGCAATGATACCCCAAAGGTTTATAATGACCGCCACCGAAGGGTAGACATAATCACTCCTCCTCTGGGACGAGACTTTCTCGACCAGACCCTAATTCCACAATAACTCTTATTCCTATAGGCATCAAGTTACCATTTTTCAATCAAACTCATCAACTCTTAATGATTCCCGTGAGTGTAACCCTCTATCTTTAAACCCTAGAGTTCCCATTTCAAACAATAGCCACCGAAGGGAGGACTACGTAGGAAGATAAACTAAGGTGATTGTATCCCTTTCAGGAATTCACAGTGTTCCGACACCCATGATCAAGCCCTCCGAAGGGATTGTCTGGTCCAGGTCAAACTAGCAGGCGGATCATAGGTGTCTCACGATGTGAATTGATAGAAGAGATTGTGGATCCCGTTTTCACAAGTCTCGCTCCCACTCACTATAAGTACTCTCTCCATTCACCTTGAATTTTGACCCATACAAATACTATCAGAATGGGGACACTCTCATTTGCGTCACGAGGCCGAGTATGGATCTCACGGTGTGAACTTAACAAAGATTTGTGGGTGAAAATTAAATGTATCTCATACACTATTTTTCTTCGTCAACACTTTAATTTACCTAAGTTTACCAATATAACACTTATATTGGATTAACCTAAGTCTATAACAATTATTAACTTAGGTCTATGTGAGTTCGAATTATTAACACTTAATTATCGCCACTCACAAAAATATAACCTATGAATCTTCAGACCAAATTCTCTCCCAGGTATGGGTGTTCCGTAAACCGTCAGCTTAAATACCCTAGCCTTAGACAGAGTTACTAATTAGTCACCATTCATAAGTCATATTTGATTTCCTAATTCTAATCTTATTAGAACTAGAAAACCTAATGATGGAACACGAGACATACGCAGCGAAAAAAGGATCTAATGACACTCTAATTGCATCTAACTTAACAGAAATTAACATGCAAACAAGGCAAAAAACAATGAACTAAAAAAGGAAAAAAGTACCACCTTTGTAGCTTGATTTCTTCACGATCTCCTTACCAAAGCACAAACCGAACAACCACTAGAGCTTCCACGCTATCCTCTGGACTCAGAACCGGGTTATGGAACCCGGTGAATGAAGGATTGAAAAGAAAGAATAGAAGGTTCAAAGCTTAAAGTGAGGAAAGGAAAATAAGTATTTTTTGGTGAGACTTCTTTTGAAAAAAGTAAAATTTCAACTAGAGGAACCGTTTGTTTTAAAATCAATCCTATTTATAAAACAATTAATGCATCAAATGCATGTCAAACCTCACCAAAATGCAACATCTCACAAAACACTAACTAAAGTAGATTATGTGTAGTCATTCTATAATGTTTACACATAGTCCACTTAAGTTAGTGGAATTGTCCAACAAAAAGTTGGATAATTCCACTAACTCTAGTCAAGGGTAAAATAGTCTTTTCCATTTGGTCAAAGTCAAACTTTGACTTTTCTCAAGCCAAAAAGGCAACCCTTTGACTTTTTACGATTTTGACCCTCTTGACTAATTTTGACCTCCCGAACTTGAATCCATATTCATATTTTTGAAATTCAAATCACATTTGAATATATTGCATCATAAAAAACCAATAGTTATATCACATATACTTGTCAAAAAAAAGAAACACGAAAAATGTTGATCAATTACAAACTACGAGTTTTAGGACATAAAATCCAACACCTAAGTCTAATTAATCAAGTTCTAAACCATTTAAAACTAATTAATTAACTTAGGTTACATGCATTTTTATGTTATAGTGTTTGATCATTCATCACATAAATAATAAACTATATAACATACATTTATCAGATGAATTAAATGCATGTCAATGTTATTTATCTAATTAATATAACACTTATATTAATTAAACATGCATATCTTATATTATAACACTTATAATATAACCTAATCATGCATACTCCTTAAGGTTGCCATCTCTGACCAGACTTGGTCACGCCGACCCCTCCTCGAGTCAGCCCACTCGAGCCCATGGAGTCGGCCTCCGGAGTCGACACGACCTCTCGAGACAGCTTGGCGAAGCGCCCCCTCGATCGGCCTTTTGGACCATCTCCTGGGGTCGCCCCACGCACACCCTGGTTGTCCCCCTGATGGGCTCGACCTGACAAACTCTCGGGTATTATCATTTCTACCCACAACAATATTCAAATAAGCATAGTGAATTTCTAATTTGGAAAATGTTGAAATTGCAATTTCCCCTCTACATCCCATTAGCTACATTTCTACATTTAATATAAACCAAGGATTGAAATGCACAAAGCTGCAACAAGATCTCTAAAATGAGACAATTTAGCAAATTGGGATTGAACATAAACAATTGTGAACAATAAAAAATTATTGTCATCATGCCCTGAGATTGTTGTTGTCAATCATTTACAACTTACAAGAACAACCATGGAAGCTAATTGAATTTTCTCAAAGACCCGTTTGGTAACATTTCAATTTCTTGTTTCATGTTTCCTTTTTTTGGGATGGTTTGGTTTTAATTTCCTGTTTCTTTTTCTTTTAAAAAAGAAAAGCAAAATTGCATTTGGTAACTCCTTTTTATTTATTGTTTATTGAAAAAACTAAAAAAGAAACAAAACTTGTTTGGTAAGTTTTTTGTCCTAAAAAATTTTAAAATAAAATTTTTATATAAAAATTATTTTTTTAAATTAACCTTTATTTATTTTAAACTATCTATCATGCACTTTTAAATCAAGAATGATAAAATATTATGTTTATGTTTGGGGAAAAACTGGAAATAGAAAAAAACCAAAACAAAAACAAATCCAATTTGTTTTGCACAAATTAAAAATGCTTCATGAAACAAAAAATAGAGTAGTTACCAAAGGAGCTCTAGAGTTACCCATCTCATAGGGCCACAAATCAACCTATGTGAAGAAAAAAAAAAAATAAAAGTTCAATTTTTAAAAGGGAATGTAATAATAATAACGTTACCCATCTCAATCCGATGAATTCAGGCATATAACAAATAAATGATTTAATGTTGATTTCCTATCAACTTGTGGTTGGGCACAGAGAACTAAGTCGAGTTGCGAGTTTCGCGCTCTTGTAATCTTCTCTAAGCTGGATAAACCTGATTACATATCAATCATCACATAGAATAAGGTACCAAAAAATATAACTATAATTTAATGGTAATCATGATCAAATCTCACTTTTGAAGATTATTTCTTTTTTTTTAAATGTTGAAACCAAGTAGAACATAATATAATACCATTTAAGAGTTTGTTTGAAATGACTTTCAAGTGTTTACGAATAACTATTTTGTGCGCATTTTGAACGTTGTTCTAAACAGGCTCTAAGAAGAGAAAATTAAGAAAGAAAAACTAAGTTTCCGTTTGATGACCATTTAGTTTTTGGTTTTCGATTTTTGGTTTTTGAAAATTAAGCTTATTTTCTCCTAATTTCTCTAGAATGATTTTCATTTCTTTTGAGGAAAGATTTGAATTCTTTGCTAAATTTCAAAAACAAAAATGAAAACTACATTTTTTAGTTTTCAAAATATGGTTTGGTTTTTGAAAACATAAGCAAAATGTAGATAACAAAACAAATAAATCCTTAGGTGATAGTAGTGTTTATTGGCTTAATTTTCCAAAAACCATAAACCAGAAACAAAAGCCGTGTTTGGATTATTAACTTCCTAACTAATTTTGGAGGGTTAAAAGACCTTTTTTCTAAATTCTATAGTGTTTGGTAGCAAATAGAAATGATTTTTAAATAATCAAATGTGATTAGAATCATATTTTAAAGAATCGCTTTAAAATCGATTATCAAAATGGGGATTGAGAAATAACTTTAGTATAAATTTAAGCATCTGTAGCATCAGTTTTAGATGTAGATAACCAAATACACGAATTTTAATTAAAACCAAAGATAACCAAATACACGAATTTTAATTAAAACCATTTTCATAAAATAAACACGTTTTAAAAAAAATATTTTTATAAAAAGTGTTTAAATTATAAGGTATGCATGTCAAACTAACTCTGCAAGCGCAGGGATTTCCTACAAATCTACGGTACACACCACAGTTCAATGAGATCTTAACGAATACCTTTGTGCATCTTTTCGAATACTTGGGGTGCCTTCAAACAGAGACGAGAGGCTTTCTGGAGCAACAATAAAGACATTGGCCATGCTGTAAAAAATATAACGCCAAACAAGAAATTAGACCTAAAAAATGGATGATAAATGTCAGACATCTGGATTTATTCTTTTTTTTTTACTTACATTCCCAGTAACTCAAATTTCTCATCAACAGAAGGAGCAATAAAGCTGCGCACAAACTCTCCGTATTCTGTTATGTCTCGCTTCAGGTGTAGGCCTCCACTTAACTCAACAAAAAGCACAAGTTTAGATGAGAACTGGTTAAAGCATATACTCTTCTCTCGATCAATCAAGAGGTTTGAAGTTCAAATCTCTATCCCACATATTGAATTCAAAAAAAACAATAGCGCATAAATGTAGGAGTGCAAATGGATGTGTACATTATTTCTTTACGAAACAGATTCTTTAAACTGTAATTAGTATGTGCTTCCTCTCTACACTCTCTGTGCCTAAAAACCTTAAAATCTCTAGTTTATAGTATACATCATGTAGAAGAAAAAAACTAAGTCAATAAACTATTGAGAATGCATAGAGGCGTCCATTAAAAGAGACGCAATTAAGGGTTATTTGGCACACTGACTGAATTATAATAATCTGAATTATAATGATTTTTGGAGTTATATAGTATGTGTTGAGGATGCAGATTTGTTTAGTTTGGATTATAATAATCTGTGTTTGAGGTGTAGAGTTATTTAACACCACAAAGGATTATACCCCAAATTGTTATAACTCACACAGTACTCCAAACAGGTTCTTACAGTTTTTTTTTTTGTAGATAAGATATTGTTAACAGAAGCATCACTATATGTCATGACTTCTGCCAACAATCTGTTGACCAATAGGCATATCCAAACATCACACAGAAGGAATTTGGTAAGGGTATATAACTTTTCACATGAGAAACACAAGAAAATGGGCAATTACCTAGGATTAAATGTGAACTTCTGCCAGTGGTTTAGGAGGCCTTTGTGGAACCGATTTCCCTGCAGCAATGAAACTTTTCTCATTACTTCACCATTGCACATTGACCATTAATCACAGCAGAAGAGAAAAATTCAAAGATCATAAAGAAATCTTGCAAAGCAATAATCAAAATCTCAATGTTCGCCAAAACAAACAGAGGAAATGGAAAAATGAGAGGGTGGAATCGATAGATGAATAAATAACTTCTAATTGAAATGAAACAAAAAGTGGTGATACTCAAGAGTTACATGGAAGTTCATTTTTATATAGGTACGAGAATGAACTCTAATTAATAACCACGGCCTTATTGTGAAAGACACCAGTAAAAGTGGAAACTCAAAAACTAAAAAGAAACTTTAAAGAAAAAAATTGAAAATAAAGAATAAGCTTAAAAGACTTAATGGATCACTGGTGAAATTATAACATCTGGTAAATTTGAGAACTTTCAGAATCATACCAGCTCAGTTAAGAAAGCTTGCTTGTTAAGACCTTCAAGGGCAGTAAATGCAGGCTCAAGCACGCGAGAAAGGTAAGCCACAACTCTATCAAAGAAAAGAAAATACATTGAATAATAGAAAATTTTGCATATTCAAGACCAAATTTCAGCTGTCAGATAACATTGAACTTCCGACCTAAAAAAAACAAACTTCAGTTAACTGGTTTTCATTGATCCTTGAGTTGATGAATAACACTAGAAAGAAAAATAATAATTCTACAATTCTTTGGCTATAACTTTCAAATACTCCCTCAGGATGCCAGTGTTATAAATTCAACATCATCTTTTTCCCCAAAAAGTCTATGCTAGCCGGGTACGCATTCCTCAAAGACTGAGGGCCTTAGACAACAGAGACGCATAAAATTGTTTATACTATTTAAAAACCTAGTTCAACAAAAATTGTTTATTCTATTTAAGTTGAATGTACCTTGTGCAGGCATTTGTTGGCCGATGATCAGGAGCAAATCCATCATCAAGAGACCGATAATCAGTAGCCTTCTGTTCAGCAGAAAGCAATCGCTCAACCTGCATAACAGGAAATTATGACATGAAGAACAAATTGGACATATGGAAAGTTTATGGGTTGGATAAGATAGATTGGAAAAGAAGTGACATTGTAAAATGAGAGGAGGCGGTTCGAGCCCTCAGGTGAGTCCGGGCCTTGGGTTGGGCACGTATACCCTCATATAAGGGAGCAAAGCTCCAACTTCCGGTTATCCAAAAAGATCAGCTTACATGCCTATAAATCCATATTTTGACTGGGATCATAAACAAGGCTAACTGACCTCCGCCATTACAGTTTCAATGCACTGTTGTAGTCCTTTATAAGCAGCAGCCTCTGCACTAGACATAGCAGTTGACATCTCTTCGCATGAAGAAGCATGGGCACCATCCACAGGAAGCAGGAGCCGAGAAATTGAGTTTGTAAAGTACTACAAAAAGGAAGTTTAAATCATTCCTTTGCATATATTATGGAGCTGGTCTCAACGTGACTAAATAAGAGAAAGCATCATCTTACTTGCTGGACTATTGCCACACTACCACCACAACGTTGTACAGCAACCATGAAAGATTTGAAACTGCTTTCACCAGCTGCTGCAGCTGCTTCTGCCTGCACACATGATTTAAGACCGAATGAGTTTCCATTGTCAGTTTTGTGTAAACTAAGGCAACGCCAATCTTAAATCACCCATTAACCTAAAAGTTTAAGTTGGTGGGCTATGATAAATTTAATTATATTAACACTCTCCCTTCACTTGCGGGCTTGACAAATTTGTAAGAGGCCCACAAGTAGAAAATCAATATTAATTCGGGGTTTGAAATCAAGATCTCTTGCTCTGATACCATGTTAAATCACTAATTCATCCAAAAGCTTAAGCTAATAGGTTATCGTAAATTTAATTATATCAACACTCTAACATACAAAAATTCAAAAAATAAAATCTAAGATAATTCTGAATGCAACAACAAGAGTAATTATCAGAAAATTACTGCAGAAGCAGCTGCAGCAGCCACTCTTCTACTAACGCTTGTACCCAGCAAAAACCTTTCCCTCAAAGCAGCTGCTTCAGTCAGGCTTTCCCTAGCCCGTTCAAGCCCATTTGTAATATACTGACTGACCTGCAATTGGAAAAGAAGGAAAGAAACAAAAAATCCCCAAGTAAATACATAACCAAAAAGAAAACAATTAAACTTGCAATTGATTCTATCCAACTTACTTCATCAAGCAGACAAGTAAATGCAGATTTTACATTGGCCGCCCAAGTAGCAGGCTGCAAGGGAACCATATAAAAATTAACAAATGAAAGGTAAAGGTTCAAAATCTATGTAGTTGTCACTCTATTTCTTCCAAAGTTATTGAAATCTAAAATAAAAATTTATGAAGTTGTATATCAAACATTAGATGAACATGCATATATAACAAATCAGAACGATTAACCATGTCTTTCAATTCATGAGGTCTTATCAAAAAACATGTTTCAACTTTCCAAATATTTTTAATATTGATTACATTGGATAAGACCTTATTTGAATACATTATTTCTTGCAGATATGAAGATACTGGATTTCTTTTTAGTAATTCTTAATCTGAAATCTTTTAATTGGAAATGCATAATGAACAGGATTGATTGATGGAACAAATATTACTTGAGATGAGAATAACGTGCATCTAGAAATTGCTTCCTCATTCCATCGCACAAACTCTGTAACAACAGTAACAGAAATTTGCTGAGGTGAAGATTGTATTGAAGATCCTTTTGAACGTCCTATAGTACCAGATGACTCAGGAACCTGCTGATTCTCAGCACGTAACTCTTCCATCTGCAAAGCATACATATTTAGTTCCTAGTAAAAACATGAACTGAAAACTCAAATCAAAACAAAGCATCTGCAGTAAACCTTGGCCTGATACAACTGTTTGAGAGATGCCTGTTCATGCTCAGGATACTCGTCCTTGTGAACAGAAAACAAAGACTCCGTGAGGCCTGAACCAACAGTTTAAACTTTACGTCACCCCGGCAAGATAAAATATCGGATGAAGCTACTTCACAAGGTAGGAGACTAAATAAATAATTGAATGACTACATTAAATAAAACGATAGAACTACAAATATGAGAGAATTCTTATCTCATCCCAGAGCCAAATACATATCAGCATACTTGAAAGCCCTAAACTAATAATAGTAAAATTACAATAAAGGATAAAAGACTAATAATCTTCTAATTCTACATATGTATACTATAACACTCCCCCTCAAGCTGGGCCATATATGTTAATCATGTTCAGCTTGTTACGGAGATAATTTATTCGAACTCCATTCAAAGCTTTCGTGAAAATACCTTCTAATTGTTCTCTGATCCTCACATATTCAGTAGACACCAAACCTTGTTGTATTTTCTCACGAACAAAATGACAATAAAAATTTCAATATATTTAGTTCGCTCATGAAATACCGAGTTCGGATGAAATATGAACGGTAGCTTGGTTGTCACCCCACATCTTGGTCGGAACTGTAATATTGAAGCCTAATTCGAGCAAGAGTTGATGTACCTACATTATTTCACATACTGATTTTGTCATAGCTCTGTATTCTAATTCAACACTTGATCGCGGACTACATTTTGTTTCTTACTTTTCCATGAAACCAAATTGCCTCCAACAAAAACACAATAACCAGAAGATGATCTTCTATCTTCTTTGATCTTGCCCAATCAACATCGAAAAAACACTCAATATTCATATGACCATGATCTTTATGTAAGATCCCACGTCCAGGTGTAACCTTCAAATAACATAGAATTTGAATTTGTTGTATTGCAGCTCAATGATCCAATGTAGGTGAAGACATAAACTAACTCACAATACTTACTGAATAAGCTATGTCTCGTCGCGTCCCTGTAAGATAATTCAGCTTTCCAACTAATCTTCTATATCTCTCAGGATCTTTAAATGGTTCTCCATCTTTTGTAAGTTGCAGATTAGGCCTCATTGGATTACTACATGACTTGGCTCCCAATTTTCCCTTCTCAGATAGAAAATCAAGTACATATTTCCTTTGTGATATAAAGATATTATTCTTGCTGCTCATTACTTAAATACCCAAGAAGTACTTTAATGCACCCAAGTATTTAGTATGAAATTGACTTTGGAGGAAAGTTTTGAGAGAATAAATGTCTAATGTATCATTTTCGATAATAACAATGTCATCAATATATAGGGCAAGTAGAACAATACCACTCTTAGTTCGTCGGTAGGAGACAGAGTGATTTAGCTCTAGAAGAAACTAAGAAGTAAATGGCAAGTTATTGAGTTAATTTAATAGAACTATCGGAGCATGGTCCAAATAAGGATAAGAGTAAGTCCAGTCAGGACTAGAATGTGAACACAAGTCTAGAATTGTGCATTTGAATTAAGTATTCATTACATGTCTAATATGTTTATGTGTTAAAGAAGTCATGCCACCACGTACTAGCAGACGATGCAGGCAGGATCAGGACGGGATACAGGATCCTACCCAATCTAAGAGGGGATCTAGTGCCCCGAGAGTCCAGATAGGGGCCAGAATTATGCAACATGCTAATTCCTCACAGGAGGTAGGTAAGTCATAGAGAGCAGGGCTTAGTGATCCAGACAAGACATAGAATAGAACACCTAAAAGAATTAAGAGCCACAGTGTTTGAGGGTTCCAAAGATCCAGCTGATGCTGAGGTTTGGTTGGATATGCTTGAGAATTGAAGCAAAGATGGATGAATTACCCTGCACGTACCGCGAGGCAAAGATGGATGAATTTTTAGAATTGAAGCAAGGGTCACTTTCAGTGGCTGAGTACGAGAGAAGGTATACCGAGTTGTCACGGTATGCAGATGTGATTATGGCATCTGAGAGTGACAGGTGTCGAAGGTTTGAAAGAGGATTACGTTCTGAGATACGTACCCAGTTACAGTTATTTCTAAGTGGACTGACTTTTCTCAGCTAATAGAGTCTGCTCTACGTGTTGAGCAGAGTATAGCAGAGGAGAAGGCAGTAGTGGAGCCTAGTTGTGGGACTTCGACAACAAGTAGTTTTCGAGGTCATGAGTAGCGGAGGTTCACACCTGGAGTAAATGTTTCCAAGTCAATGAGACTTTAAGAATCGAGCTAGTAGTCAGGCATCGAGGCAGATGAATGTAGGTAGTGCCTATCAAAGGTAGAGTTAGAGAGCATCTAATTAGTCTGTTTGATTAGCAACAAGATTGTAGAGAGGGCAAGAGTCTATTGCCAGTATAGCAAGGAAAACACCATGTGCGATTTGTGGCAAGAATCATCGAGGTCATTGTCTTGTGAGTGTTGGTACGTGCTACCAGTGCAGACAATCAGGACATGTCAAGAGGGATTGTCCACAGTTGAGAGCAGTCGCACAGAGGGACTAGGGAGTTGGGTCCCAGACAGTTAAGCAACCGAGAGTTCCAGTAGCTGCAAGAGAGGGCACCAGCGGTGCTAGACTAAAGGGAGTTGTAGGGAGACCTAGGCAACACGGAAAGGTCTACGCTATGACTCAGCAAGAAGCAGAAGATGCACCAGATGTGATTACTGGTACAATTTCTATTTGTAATGTACCTGCACGTGTTTTAATAGATCTAGGTGCTACGCATTCCTTTGTTTCTAGTATGTTCCTAACTAAGCTGAATAGAAAGTTAGAACCTTTATTTGAAAGGTTAGTTATATACACTCCAGTTGGTGATGTTTTACTAGTCGATGCAGTGTTGCGGGACTGTGAGGTCTTAGTAGAAGGTCTCAGTATGTTAGTGGATTTTCTTCCACTAGAGTTGCAGGTGTGAGATGCAATCTTAGGGATGAATTTCTTATTTACTCATTATGATGTTAAGATTCTTCTTAACTGTTTCCTTTTCCGAGCTGAAATAGACTTCTACAAACTTGGAATTGATAATTACGTAGATAATATGGTTGCATTCATTGTGATTCAAAAGACAAATCCCACCATTCGAGAGGGCGGAGCTCTCCACAATACAGAGTGTTTAACCACAATCAAAACTAAAAAACATGAAAACATCAAAAGACAGTCTTCCCTAACTTATACAACAAGGAAATTAACTATGGGATGGTCCTGCAGGCGAAAAGACCTTTTTGCCCTTCCTAACATAAACTTGAGTAATCAGGGGCCTAACAACTTCCCCCTCAATAACACCCAGCTTGTCCTCAAGCTGGAATTCTGGAAACTGCTTGCGCATAAACTCTACTGCTTCCCAGGTGGCTTCATGTTCGGGTAATCCTTTCCACTGCACTAACACTTCTTCTGTCTTTGTTTCTCTGTTCCATCGGTGAGCGAATATCTCTTGAGGTTCAGCCACCCATTCAAAGTCTTCTGTCAGCCAGGGAGGGTTCTTCGCTAGTTCCTCATGATCTCCTCGAACTTTCTTCAATTGCGAAATATGGAACACCGGATGAATGTTGGCCTCTTCGGGAAGCTCCAGTCGATATGCTACCTTCCCTACCTTTTCCTTGACTTGGTATGGTCCGAAAAACTTGGGCGCTAGCTTTTCATTCCTTCGTCGCGCCACCGATGCTTGCCGATAAGGCCTTAGCTTCAGGAATACCCAGGTTCCCACCTCGAATTCTAACTCCCTGCGCTTCCTATCTGCGCTTTTCTTCATCCGCTGCTGAGCCTTGGCCAGTTGTTCCTTTAGGCGTTCCAACGCTATATCTCTTTCTTTCAACTGTTGGTCGAGGATAGCATTGTTGGTTTTCTGCTCTCCGTAATACGAAATTGTGGGGGGCACCCTCCCATAGACAATCTGGAAAGGGGTCAATCCTGTGGAGGAGTGGTAGGTGGTATTATACCGATGATTCACCCCCATGCCACCACATCAGGTCCACTTTGCTTGGGTTGTTCCCCATAGAAACATCTTAAATAGGATTCCACGCATTTGTTCACAATTTACATGCGCGCCCGCTTGATTGAGGGGGTAGGTCGTGGCTTCGTAACTTGGTACCTTGGATGCGAAATAATTCCTGCCAGAAGTTGCCAATAAAAACTTTGTCTCTGTCCGATACCATAGTCTTCGGAAATCCGTGAAGCCTCACCACTTCTTGGATGAATGCAGCCGCAATAGTCTTGGCTGTATAGGGGTGCCCTATGGCTATGAAGTGTGCGTACTTGCTCAGCCGGTCTACCACAACCATGATTGCATCATTTCCCTTGGATTTGGGCAGTCCTTCTATGAAATCCATTGATATATCCTCCCATACTCGATCAGGGAGAGGAAGGGGTTGTAGGAGGCCGTGGGGCTTAGGGATGACGATTTGTTCCGTTGGCATATCCGCACTCCTCCACATGCTTTACGATATCACGCTCATGTCGGGCGAAGATAGTTCTCTTGTTATCCTCTTGTAAGTTCTAAGGAACCCCGAGTGACCCCCCAATACCGAGTCGTGGTAGGCGTATAATACTGCCGGCTTCAAGACAGAGTCACGGCTCATAACCAACCGGTCTTTGTATAACAACGTTCCATTCTGGACGGAAAATTTGTTATGCGAGTTCGGATCTTCTTCGCATTCTGCTTTCCGGCGAGATAAGATTGGATCTTCGTCCACCTCTTGTTTCACCTTTTCCACATCGAGCAGGGGGGAGCTTGCAATACAGCCAGGGTCGGTCTTGGTCCCATCCTCGACAGTGCGTTTGCCGCCTTATTCTCTAGCCCGAGTCTGTATTGGATCTCAAAATCATACCCCATCAACTTGTACATCCACTTTTGGTATTCAGGCTGTATTTCCCGTTGTTCCATCAAATGCTTGAGTGCTTGTTGATCCGTTCGAACAATAAACCTCTGCCCCAGCAGATACGCCCTCCAACGCTGTACGGCCATCACAATTGCCATGAGTTCTCGCTCATATACTGATTTCGGACGCGCACGCGCAGAGAGGGTATGGCTAAAGTAGGCAATCGGTTGTTGCTTCTTTGCCAGGACGGCGCCTAACCCAATCCCCGAGGCGTCGGTCTCGACTACAAATGACATTGTGAAGTCCGGTAGGGCCAGGACCGACAGCGTTATCATAGCCTGCTTCAATTGTTCGAATGCTGCAATTGCGTCCTCCGTCCATGCGAAGGCATCTTTCTTGGTAAGTTGTGTGAGGGGGGCTGCCAGCGATCCATAGTTGGCCACAAATCTCCTATAATATCTGGTCAGCCTGAGAAATCCTCTGAGTTCCCTGAGGCTAGTCGGCACAGGCCACTCTATCATCGCTCTTACCTTCTCCGGGTCAGCTTCCACACCATTTTCTGATATCCAATGACCCAAGTACTCGATCTTGGTCTGTCTGAACTGGCACTTCTTGGCATTGGCCACTAACGAATTCTCCCTCATAACTTCCATTACCGCAGCTAAGTGACGAATGTGAGATTCCCAGTCCGGATTGTAGATCAGTATATCGTCAAAGAAAACCAGTAAACAACGCCTAAGAAAGGGACGAAATACCTGGTTCATGATGGCTTGAAAGGTGGCCGGGGCGTTCGTAAGGCCGAATGGCATGACCATAAATTCATAATGGCCCTCATGTGTACGGAAGGCAGTCTTTGGTACATCATCTTCAGCCACGCGGATCTGATGATATCCAGAACGGAGGTCCAACTTGGAGTAGACCCTTGCCCCGTTGAGTTCGTCGAGTAGTTCCTCAATAACCGGAATGGGAAACTTATCTGGTACCGTGGCTTCGTTCAGCGCCCGATAATCTACGCAAAACCGCCAACTACCATCCTTCTTCTTTACTAACAGAACTGGGCTGGCGTATGGACTAGTGTTGGGTCGAATGACTCTAGCTCTCAACATTTCTTCCACTAGCCTCTCTATCTCCTCCTTCTGCGTATACGAGTAACGAAAAGGACGCACGTTGATGGGTTCCCGCCCTTCCTTGAGAGTGATACGGTGGTCCTGAGCTCGCTGCGGGGGTAGCCCGGTTGGTTCCCTAAAAACGTCCTCATACGCCTCTAGCAACTCCCTTAACTCCCTTGCGGGACCCTGGGGTGGCGGAACTGTGGTTGTTTCCACGGCATTGATTTGTGCAGTCAGGGCCCGACATTCGATTAGGAAGCCTTGATCATCTTTTTCCCATGCACCTTTTAACTTCTTTAAAGAAACCTCGGCCCGCATGAGTGTGGGGTCTCCCCGAAGAGTCACCTTCTCTTCCCCCTGTCCGATGGTCATCGTCAAGGCTCGCCAATCCACCTCAGTTATTCCCAAGGAACTCAGCCATTGCATTCCCAATATAGCGTCAATCCTTCCCAGCTCCAGTGGCAGGAAGTCTTCTCGAAGGGTGATATCGATGAGGGGCTACTACCACCCCTCACACACTCCTTTTCCTCTAACGACGATGACTCGAACCCATGATCACCCCGAAATGAGTGGTTTCTGATATGGGAATCTTTAATTTATCAACTAACCTTTGCGATATAAAATTGTGCGTTGCTCCACAGTCCACCAGTAGTACTATTTCTTCTTGCTCGATGCGTCCCTTCAGTTTGATTGTTCCGGGAGCGTTAAAGCCTACTACCGTGTTCAGGGATAGCTCGGCTAGCTCAGCCATTTCTGGAGCTTCAGCTGTCTCAACCCTCGATTCCGGTATCTCTTCTCCTGCCACCTCGTTGTTGATCACTAGTACACGGAGCTCCTTAGTCTTGCACTTATGTCCCACGAAGAACTTCTCATCACAGCGATAACATAGTCCTTTTTCTTTTTTGTTTTGTAGCTCGGAATCCGTGAGACGTCGATAGGAGTTCTCCTTTCGTGCATTTGGATTCGGGCTTGCCAGGGTGATTGTGCGGATTGGGTTTACCTCGGGATTCTTGGGGGCGGATTTGCTGACCAGCGGCGTAACCTCTACCCCACACGTGCCGTTCATTCCTTGGTGGGCCCATCCCTTGGATTGGAAAGGTCTCCGCCTACCGCATTGGGCCTGATTCTTGTCCTCTACTCGCTGGGCCGCCTTCATCATAGCTTCTAGGCCCACGGGCTCAAAACAGAGGACTTCTGCCCGAATGTCTTCTAAGAGCTCGTTTAAGAAGGTGCTTTCCAAAACTTCTTCGGAAAGGTGGGGTAGTGGGGCCGCTAGGGATTCGAAATTCGCGCGGTATTCCGCTCTGATCTTTCGTCTTGTCGTGCAATGCGCCAGAAACGAGCGCACAAAGAACCTTCCTGTGACGGCCTGAAACGTTCCATCATACGTCTCCTCAAGTCAGTCCACCCTTCAAATGGTTGCCGCCCTTCGGCCCAACGAAACCACCTCAGTGTCGTGCCCGCGAAACTGACCGTCGACACCGTGACCTTCTCCTTCTCCGTCAACTGGTTGATGTCGAAATACCGTTCCGCTCTAAATAGCCAATCGTCCGGTTGGTCCCCATCAAACACCGGCATATCTACTTTCTTAAATTTGTATCTAATGCCTTCCTCTTCCCGGTACTCGTCGTGGCTTGGTCCACGCGATTTACTGTTCTGGGAACTAGTCGTCGTTGCCTCTTCTTCCGTCACCTTTCTCTTTAAGCCTGGCTCTCTGTCACGTTTTGGGGAGCCACGAGAGTACTCTGCCACCAGAGTTGCAAGAGCCTTTTGGTTGTCCTCCGTGGCTTGTCTCTGATCCTCCATGCTGGTGAAGATTCTTTCTATGTTTTTACTCATATCTGCGATCGATTTTTCCATGGCGGAAAGTTTGCTTCGTACTTCGTGCAGCGATTTTTCGGATTCTTCCATCCTTCCCTCCAACACTCGCTGCGACATTTCGCGAGTCTTTCCCAGGGCGAAAGATGCTCTGATACCACTTGTTAAGATTCTTCTTAATCGTTTCCTTTTCCAAGCTGAAATAGACTTCTACAAACTTGGAATTGATAATTACGTAGATAATATGGTTGCATTCATTGTGATTCAAAAGACAAATCCCACCATTCGAGAGGGCGGAGCTCTCCACAATACAGAGTGTAACCACAATCAAAACTAAAAAACATGAAAACATCAAAAGACAGTCTTCCCTAACTTATACAACAAGGAAATTAACTATGGGATGGTCCTACATGCGAAAAGACCTTTTTTCCCTTCCTAACATAAACTTGAGTAATCCGGGGCCTAACATATGATTCCATGGATTGCCATGGAAAGGAAGTGATATTTAGGAAACCTGGGTTGGCTGAAATGATTTTCAGGGGTGAAAGGAAGATTATTCCTACAAGTTTGATTTCAGCATTAAAGCTGAGAAAGTGTTGAGGAAAGGTTGCACGACGTTTCTTGCACAAGTAGTAGAGGTACAGGAGGAAAAGCTAAAACCAGAAAATGTTCTTGTCGTGAACGAATTTCTTGATGTTTTCCAGCAGATCTGTCAGGGTTGCCACCTGATGGGGTAAGTTGAGTTCACTATTGAATTGTTACCAGGAACAAGACCTATTTTGCAAGCGCCGTATAGAATGGCTCAAAGCGAGCTCAGAGAACGGAAGATGCAGTTACAGGAACTAGTTGATAAGGGATACATCAGATCTAATGTATCACCTTGGGGAGCTCCAGTGTTATTTGTAAAGAAGAAAAATGGTACCCTAGGGACGCCTTGTGTGGTATTCGAGTAACCTTTTCAAGTACTTTGAGGGGTTCTAAGGCAGTTGTGACTGTAGAGAATTCAGGGGGTCTTCTAGTTCAATTCCAGATCAGGTCTTCACTCGTAGCAGAGATTGTGAGAAGACAACCAGAGAATAGCAACTTGCAAAAAATGTTTGGAATGTCCAAACAGGGCCCAGAGGCATAATTTAGAATGAGAACAGACGGAACCATAGTTAACCAAAAAAGACTATGTGTCCCGAGTATTAGTGAGCTTAAAGATGCTATTTTAGAGGAACCTCACAGTTCAGCATACGCTATACATCCAGGAAGCATCAAGATGTACAAAACTTTGAAGGGAACGTATGGGTAGCTCGTAATGAAGCGGGAGGTAACTGATTGAGTTGGTAAAATGTTTGATATGCCAACAAGTTAAACAAATTAGAAAGAGGCCAGGGGGACTCCTTAACCCACTACCAGTGCCGGAGTGGAAATGGGAGCATATCACTATGGATTTTCTGTTTGTTAGTACAGCGTACTTCAAGTGGACATGATGGTATTTGGTAATGGTGGATAGACTCACTAAGACAACACGGTTTATACCGATTAAATCGACGTCTACACTTGATCAGCTTGCTAAGCTATACGTCGATAGGATTGTGAGTCAATACGGAGTGCTAGTGTCCATAGTTTCAGATAGGAACCCGAGATTTACTTTTAAGTTTAACCTAGTTTACAGAAAGCTATGGGGACAAAACTGAATTTTAGTACAACGTTCCATCATCAGACAGATAGTCAGTCAGAGAGGACCATCCGGACATTAGAGGACATGTTAAGAGCATGTGTCCTCCAAGGGAAGTTGGGATACACACTTATCACTTAGGGTGTGTTTGGCCCATGGGTTTGGATTTGGATGGGTTTGGATTCCAAATCCAAACCCATTTGTCGACTACTTCGACAACTCCGGTAAAAACTTCGGCGACCACCGACGACCATCGACAACGCAACTCCGGTAAAAACTCCGACGACCACCCGACGACCATCGACAACGATAACTCCGACGACCGCACCGGCGTCCACTTTGGCAACAACTCCGGTGACAACTTCGACGACCACTCAACAACCACCGACGACGACAACTCCGACGACCGTATTGGCGACCACTTTGGCAACAACTCCGGCGACCACCCGACACCATCGACAACGAAAACTCCGACGACCACACCAACGACTTGACTACCGCCGATGACTGCCTCCAAAAAACACTTGATTTTCCATTTCCTCTTCAATTTGTTGTTTTTCATTATCAGTTACCGGTTCGACAATTAACTCCGATGACAACTCCAGCGAGCACCCGACAACGACAACTACAACTACAACGACCACACCAGGGTCTCAACCACCGTTGACGGTTACCTCTTGCGACCACTTGCTTTCTCATTTCCTCTTTCATTTGTCGTTACCATTTTTCAGCCACCACTTCGACAACAACTCCAGTGACAACTCCGGCGACCACAGACAACGACAACTCTGACGACCACATCGGCGGCTAGCCACCACTGATGGTTGCCTCAACGAACTTTTCAACAATAACTCCGACGACCCGATGACCATCGACAACCAAAAATCCAACGACCACCTCGACAATCTCACCACCTCATCAACTCGACCACTCCAACAATTTGACAATCTAGTCATTTTTTTAAAAGGTTAAAATAAAACTAATTAGGGCTAATAAACAATTTTTTATGCTACTCTCAACACCTTTGAATTTTGTGAAATTTTTATTAAAAAAAAACTTGGTATTTTTTTTAATGTACACTCAAATGGCTCAATTTTGTAATTTCTCTTTTAAAAGTTAAAAAAAATGAAATACATTTTTTTCTTTCGCACAAAGGCGTTTTATGTTCTTTTGGTTCATGTTAGTTGCAACATTTTTGGACGATGTATTTGTATATGAAACTCGTGGTAGGGGTTTTCAAAAAACCTGATGACCCGAAAAATCTGATCAACCCAACCCAATTCATTGGGTTAAAAAAAAACTTTATGAGTTGGGTTGAACCTAGAACCGAACCAACCCAAACTGTCTATTAGTTTTAGAAAAATATTTTTTTTACTTATATTACAACTATATGAACATATATTTATTTAATTTTATAATTATTTTTAGATGATTTATTCTTCAATAACTTTTTAAAATAAGTTTTTGAGTCTTTTGGAAATTAAAAATTCATAATATAAATTAAAATGAAGTTTCTAATCTTAATTTAATCTTAATGCAATATATATATATATATATTTATATTACGTATCAACCTAAACTAACCCAACCCAAATGTCTCATGGTTGGGTTAGATTTGAGTTCATCACTTAATTAGGGTTGTTTGGATTGAAGATATTTGCAACCCGAATAGTTGGGTTGGGTCTAAATGCTAAAAATTGTTCTAAAGGTTTAAAACTCTTTTTTTATTCCTCAACAACTACCTAAATTGAAAGTTTCATGGAAAAGTTACTAAAAAAATTGATCCATGTTAGATATTAACTTCTACAATTCACATAAGATCAATTACAAAAATTTGAAAGGAATAAAATAGCTAAAAGAAAAAAGGTGAAACAAAATCAGTATTAAACCTAGAGTTGTAAAATCGCACCCAAGACACAGCTCTCTGATTCCCAGGCTTCAGAACACTACACCCCAAACACAGTTTTCTTATTCCCGGACTTCAGAACACTACACCCCAAACACAATTTTCTGATTCTCAGGCTTCAGAACCCCTCAGGACAAACCCTCCAGACTTCTAATTCGGAACCTGCGCCCCAAACAACCCCTTATGGAGTTCGCTAATAATAACAGCTAGCAGTCTAGTATTTGCATGGCACCATTTGAGGCTCTATATGGAAGACCGTGTAGAACGCCTATATGTTGGAACGAGGTAGGAGAGCGAAAGCTACTCGGTCCTGAGTTGGTACAAATTACGACGGACAATATTATGGTAATTAGAGAAAATCTGAAGGTAACTCAAGATCGTTAGAAGAGTTACGCAGATAAGCAACGAAAGGACTTAGAATTCCAGGTCGGAGATCAAGTTTTCTTGAAGTTATCTCCATGGAAAGGTGTCCTTCGCTTGGCAGGAAAGATAGGTTGAGTCCTAGGTATATTGGTCCTTATAAGATAGTGGAACGAGTTGGGCCAGCAGCCTACAGACTTGAGTTGCCAGCAGAACTATCTCGAGTACATGATGTTTTACTAGTCGATGCAGTGTTGCGGGACTGTGAGGTCTTAGTAGAAGGTCTCAGTATGTTAGTGGATCTTCTTCCACTAGAGTTGCAGGTGTGAGATGCAATCTTAAGGATGGATTTCTTATTTACTCATTATGATTCCATGGATTGCCATGGAAAGGAAGTGATATGTAGGAAACCTAGGTTGGCTGAAGTGATTTTCAGGGGTGAAAGGAAGATTATTCCTACGAGTTTGATTTCAGCATTAAAAGCTGAGAAAGTGTTGAGGAAAGGTTGCATGGCGTTTCTTGCACAAGTAGTAGAGGTACAGGAGGAAAAGCTAAAACCAGAAAATGTTTTTGTTGTGAACGAATTTCTTGATGTTTTTCCAGCAGATTTGTCAGGGTTGCCACCTGATGGGGTAAGTTGAGTTCACTATTGAATTGTTACCAGGAACAACACCTATTTTGCAAGCACCGTATGGAATGGCTCCAAGCGAGCTTAGAGAGCTGAAGATGCAGTTACAGGAACTAGTTGATAAGGGATACATCAGATCTAATGTATCGCCTTGGGGAGCTCCAGTGTTATTTGTAAAGAAGAAAAATAGTACCCTTAGATTATGCATTGATTATACACAGTTAAACAAGGTCACGATACGTAACAAGTATCCTTTGCCCCAAATAGATGACTTGTTTGACCAATTAAGAGGAGCATCAATGTTCTCTAAGATTGATTTAAGACCAGGATACCATCAGTTAAAGATTAGGGAATCAGATATTCCTAAGACAACATTCAAAATGAGGTACAGGCATTATGAGTTTATAGTAATGTCATTCGATTTAATAAATGCACTAGCAGTTTTCATGGACCTCATGGAAAAGTTTTTCCACCAGTATTTGGATCAGTTTGTGATAGTATTCATTGATAATATACTAGTTTATTCGGTTGACAGGAAATCCCATGAGGAACACATGAGGATTATTTTACAAACACTACGCGATAAACAGATGTACGCTAAATTCACCAAATGTGAGTTTTGGTTGAATCAGGTAGTGTTTGGGGTAAGTTGTTTCAGCAAATGGAGTTAGTGTGGATCCGCATAAAGTGAAAGTTATGGTCAACTTAGAGAGACCAGCTAATGCAACAGAGGTACGTAGTTTCCTAAGGATACTACATATGATTTGTTGAGGATTTCTCACGATTAACATTACCCTTAACAATGAAGAATGTTAAGTTTGAATGGTCAGATAGGTGTGAACACAGTGGACAAGAGTTGTTTGCCACCACGCCGTTTTAGCTCCTTGTATATACACTTTCTTTTGTATATGGTTTGTAGTGAGAACATATTAGATGGGTTATAATAAACCTGAAAGCTTTATGACTAGCTAAAGAACATAGTACCGGAAGTGAATGCGTTTCGTTTATATGTGTATTTCAGTGTTCAATCTTGCTTGTTCAAACGTGTTGTGTTGCATTTAATATTAGGTTAAGTCTTGGGTTATTCAGGGAGAGCCAGTAAAAGGGTCGGTTTTCTCTGTCTTTGCATCTCTTCCTAGGTTAAGCAAGTAGGTTGGGACGGGGTGTGACAATTTGTCATCAACGTTAATCCCGACGAATCTGTTGCTTGCTTGGTTGCTAAAGGTTATGTTCAAACTTATGGGATAGATTATTCTGACACATTTTATCCAATTGCTAAATTAACTTCTATTCGATTGTTTATTTCCATGGTTGCTACTCACTGTTGGCCCTTGCATAAGCTTCACATTAAGAATGTCTTTCACCATGGTAATCTTCAGGAAGAAGTATATATGGAGCAATCACTTGGTTTTGTTGCTCAGAGGGAGAGTGATAAAGTTTGTCGTCTTAGAAAATCTTTGTATGGATTGAAATAGAGCCCATGAGCATGGTCTGGTAAATTTAGTCAAGCACTTGAGCAGTTTGGAATGAAGAAAAGCACATCTGATCATTCTGTCTTTTATCGACGATTTGAGAAGGGTATTACACTGCTTGCAGTGTATGTCGATGATATCGATATCACTGGAGATGATACATCAGGTGTATCCTCTTTGAAAACCTTCCTTCAGGGGGAGTTTAATACTAAGGATCTAGGAACATTAAAGTATTTCTTGGGCACTGAAGTGATGAGAAGCAAGAAAGGTATCTTTTTGTCGCAATGGAAATATGTACTTGATTTGCTATCTGCTTTGCTAGAAAAACTAGGTATCAGAGCAGGAGGTCCTGTGTTCGAACCTTGGTGAAATCATTTCTCCTAATTAATATTGATTTGTACTTGTTGGGCTTTTGTTCAAATTTCAAAGCCCAGAAGTTAGGGGGAATATTTGATTTCCACTTGTAGGCCTTTGTTCAAATTTCTAAGCCCACAAAAGTGAAGGGGAGTGTTGGTATTGTGATAGGATTGTTTGTAAGGGTATATAAGTAATTAGAGGAACTTGGACCCTCCCCTTTCTTGAGCACTCTCACTCAAGCCCTAAACCAAGTCTCACTGAATTAATGTCTACCTTCTTCATAACCCACTCCCTCTATTTATAACCAAATACCCTAACAAACTCCCTAACTAATTACTAATATACCCTTATAAACAATCCTATCATATTGATATAATTAAATTTGCAACAAAACTCACACACCTTAAGCTGTTAAACAAAAGGGTTCTAATCCTCAAACCCAATTCCTAAAACTCTAATGGTTAACAAACCTAATTCGCTAGGAACAACTTCTCTGATTCCATGTTAATGTGGAACCAAATATGAGAGAAATCTTATCTCATTCTATACAATAGAGCCAAATATATATAGGTATACTTGGAAGCCCTAAACTAATAATAGTAAAATTACAATAACGAACAAAAGACTATAAAGACTATAAGCTTCTAAATCTACATATATATATACTATAACAACCTTCAACGTCCAAATCACCACACCCAACAGCTCGTAAGTCTCTAGCAAGCTCTTGCGTCTTCTCATATGCCACCGCCAGCATTCTAAGGTACTGAAAATACATAATCGAAACAAACACACAAGATCAATATAGAAGATCAGATGGAAGTACAAATCTCAAGATTCTAGTAGGTCCACCCACTAATAAAAGCCCGCCTTCTTTCATTGGAGGAAGATTCACAAGGGATGGCTTGACCAATAACTTGTCTAAAAGAGCTGTGACCCGCTGCTCCAGTACACGCTGTAGTTACACATCATAAAATCAGATTCATAGTGAATACGTATCACATTCCTGCTTAAAAAATAAAAATATTGAACAATGCAATTGAGAGAGATAAAGTTGTAACATGCCTGGACTAAGATTGACATAACATCATTGGGAGAGGGAAACACGGCCATAATTGTAGCAGCTTCTTTTCTTACAGTATCTGCATGACACAATCAAGATATAACAACTTCATAGAGCAAATGCTGAAAATGAGCGAGCCTTCACACTTTCCAACCTGTAATCTCTTTGTACAAGGAAGATAGCCCACGAGCAACACTAGTCGGAGTGGCCTGCAAACCCTGCTCCCCAAGGACCAATCGGGTGTCCGCATTCATAATTTCAACATCAATAAACATGGGACGTGTTGCCACATAATGTTGCATGGCACTAGTACCTCTGTTAAACTGCACAGAAGTTTTCAATAATCAAACTTTTCTGGAAAAAAAAAAAGAGTGTTGATTCTTAGATTAACTAATATGTTTCCCATGTTAATGTTAAAGGTTTGAGAGAGTCAATCATCATTTCATTCACTCAAAAGATGTATTTATACAAGTATACAACGCTAACCTAAATACCACGATGCAAAAGACAATAAAAAACAACCTAATTAATATATATACACAAAATACAATTTTACTAATATAAGGACTCTAATACTCCCCCTCAAATTGGAGCATATATATCCATCATGTTGTTGGAGAAGTAATCAATTCGTGCTCCATTCAGTGCCTTGGTGAAGATATCTAATTGCTCTCCAGCCTTCACGTATCCTATTGATAGCAAACCTTGTTGTATCTTCTCATGTACAAAATGACAATCAACCTCAATGTGTTTAGTTCGCTCATGAAATACTGGAATAGACACTATATGCAGAGATGCTTGATTATCACACCACAATTTGGTCGATGTTGTGATATCAAACTCCAATTCAATAAGAAGTTGACGTATCCAGACTAATTCACATGTAGATGGTGCGTTTTCTCTATATTATGACTCAGCACTTGATCGTGACACCACATTTTGTTTCTTACTCTTCCAAGAAACCTAATTACCATCAACGAATACACAATATCCTGAAGTTGACTTTGTATCTTCCTTAGATCCTGTCCAATCAGCATCTGAGAAACATTCAATGTTCATATGCCCATAATTCTTGTATAATAAACCACGTCCAAGAGTTGCTTTCAAATAACACAAAATTTGTTCCACTGCAACCCAATGATCAACCGTAGAAGAAGATATATATTGGCTCACAATGCTCATTGAATAAGCTATGTATGGTCGAGTTACTGTAAGATAATTGAGTTTCCCCACTAACCTCCTATATCGTTCGGGATCTTTTAGTAATTCTCCCACTTTTGTGAGTTGTAAATTAGGCATCATCAAGGTACTGCATGGCTTAGCCCCTAGCTTCCCTGTTTCACTCAACAAGTCAATTACATATTTCCTCTTTGATAGCATAATTCTCTTCTTGCTTCTCATTACCTCAATTCCTAAAAAGTATTTCAACGTTCTCAAATCCTTTGTGTGGAATTGACTATGGAGAAAAGTCTTGAGTGATTGGATGTCCAATGCGTCATCGCCTGCAATAACAATATCATCAACATACACAACCGCCAAGATGACACCACTATCAGACCGCTTATAAAACACAAAACGATCTGATTTGCTTTTTCTCATTCCAAAGCTTTCAATCACCTGAGTGAATTTTCCAAACCATGCTCGTGGACTCTACTTTAATCCATATAAGGATTTATGAAGACAACAAACATTTCCCTTCTCCCGTGAGCAACAAATCCTAGAGGTTGCTCCATATACACCTCGTCCCCCAGATCATCATGAAGAAAGGTGTTTTTAATATCAAGTTGATGCAATGACCAATGATGAATGGATGCTAATGAAATGAATAACCTGACAGAGGTCATTTTAGCAACAGGAGAAAAAGTATCAGAATAGTCAACCCATAAGTTTTTTTTTTTTTTGACAAGGTAACAAATGAAATTTCATAGATAGAATGAAATGAGACTAATGCTCAAAATACAACAAATAGAAAAGAACAGAAAATGTCCAAAAGAACATGAGACAAGCCCAAGGAAAACGAAAATTAAAGCGTCTAACGAACCCCAATAACTACCACCCTTGCCGAACGTTCCTCAAAAGGCAGATCCAAGAATAACTGAATTTGCCTAGACACTCTTGTATTTTCATAACAATCCATCTTTAATCTTCCCACAATAAACTTTCTTTCCTAATAATGATCGGCCCATAAAAGTTGGAGATCCAACAGAAACTTTTCTGAAGATGATCATGCACGAATTGATAAGGAGTAACCCCGTTTCAACACTTCCTCAATCGATAAACTAACCCACAAATAAAACATGCCACCTGATCTTCCATAGACGCCCACATGCACCCATCCAAACTCCCTTGAACTTCATAACGTCTTGACCACCTTTTCAGCATCAACCACTAGATTGGAGTCTTGAACCAACAAAGCATCCAGACAAACTTTCTGCAAATATTTTCATACTTACTTTTTTCGATCCAAACCCCAGCCCTCTGGTGTTCCAAGAAACAAATTTATGCAAATATTTTCATACTTACTTTTTTCGATCCAAACCCCAGCCCTCTTGTGTTCCAAGAAACAAACTTCATCATAAAGGAGACGACCTACCACCAACTGCTATTTCTTTAAATTGCAATTCACTCGCCTTTATAAGGGATTCAAAACAAGCCAATTCACGAGAACAATCTAAGCACCCTCATCCTGCCCACCCACCAGAGAGGAATTACTAATAGGGGAGGCAAACAAGCCTTCAAGATTAACCACTGAAGAGGCTTCTTCCGTCAGATCAGGCTTCATTCTCCAAAAAGAAAACAAATCAAGGCTACTCAAACTAATCTCAGAGCCCACTATCGAGCCATAATCAAAGACCGGGGAAGACAAAACAAACCCACTAGATTTTTTAACTACTGATTGAAAAAAGGCCTTAAAAAAAGAGATCTTGTGTGGTCCAACGGTTGGGTTTTATGTCCTAAAACTCGTGGTTTTGTAAACTGAATGTATATTCTACTTTGCAATAAAGTTGTTATTGAGATTTATTCAGTAAAGGTGTTATTGAATAAAGTGAATTGTGTATTGTGTAACCTTAATCAAATAAAGAACCCTTGGCTATAGGATGAATACTTGAACTTTATGTGTGACATAAAAGTGGATCAAGTTCAAGTTATAGCCAGAACAGTCTATAGTATAAGGATAGGGTTGGGTACCTTATCCTGGGACACTATGGATGCGGCCCAGTTTGTAGAGTACAAACGATGTGATCCTAAATCGTTCATGTGGAGACATGCGAGTGGGGGCGTCCTATGCAATGAGTTTGCATAAGATCGATCATGAAATAGTCACTTAGACTTTATAACTCCGTTTACTATCTTAACTGACTATATTCATACGATGACTTAGGTAACTCGATCTTAATCTTGAGCGTTCTATGAACTCCTGTTTATTCGGATTATCCTTAGATTTGCATGGGTGAGAGTGGCCCAAGACTGCCGACTCAATAAGTTTCCCATTTCAAGGATAAGTCTGGGTAGAAAGCTGGGAACATAGTTTTGCAAGATGGAATTCACTCCTACCCGCTTTAGGGATTAGTAGAGAGGTTGTTCCCTTAAGTGCTGACTCCGAGTCTTGAACAAAGGGCCCACCCCTCTCATTGGCCCGAGAGGGATTCGGTTTGCTGGTTGGACCACAAACCAATTGTTCATTAGAGGATCAGTGAGACTTAAGGAACAAGAGGTAATTACAGGGGTAAAACAGTAATTTTGACCCAGTTGTAATTACGAACGACCTGTGAAGAATCGACTTACTAATCATGGTTATATCGAGTGGACAGAAATATATCTACAGTGAGGAGAGTGCAGCCACTGGACTTTAGTGGAGTGCCCCTATGGTTAACAAATGTTGATTAGCTAGGCTAAAGAGTTTGGTCGGTTAATCTCGTATCGTTGGAGCTCTTGATCTGTAGGTCCATTAGGTCCCCCTTACTAGCTCGGACTTAGCCTTGTAACATTTTGAGAGAAAAGAATTTGAATTCTTCAAATTCGAGTTTGGAAGAAAGCGTTAATTATATGTGATATATTTAACGAATCATAGCTTAATTATGAATTAAACTATGATTAATAGGAGATGGATATATTCAAATATGATTTAAATATTGGATCGGTTTATAGCATGAATAAAGATTCATGATCGAAAAATCGATCGGGATCGGGCAATTTATTTAATTTAATATTTGATATTAAATTAAATTAAAAATTAATTAATTAAATTAATTTTGAATTATTTAATTAATTATATTAATTTTAATTAAATATCAATTTAATATTGATTTTAGAATTAAAATTAAATGTAAAATTAATGGATTTTCATGGATTTCCCATGAAACCCAACTTGGCAACTTGCCCAATCTTACTCATCATCAAATTCACCAAAATTGGCCACCTCCATCTCAAACCATCCTCATCATACTTGAGTTGTCACTCAAATGAAGCTTGATGAAGCTTTATTTAAAGGTGTTTTGAGGTGTTTTGAGAGAATTTTGGAAAAACAAAAAGAATTCCCGAGTTAGTGACCTTTGAGGTCTTTTCTTCCAAATTCTCTCAACCTAGGATCCCACAATCCGTTCCAAGGCCTGAGGATAGTAGGGAAGACTCTAACGGTTGTCCACGAAGTGTTCGTGTTGAAAACCATCCACCGGGTGAAGAGAATTTGATCTTCAAAGTTGAGTTTTCTATCCCTCTGTTTTTCCAGTTTTGATCATGCTTTTTATTTTACAAAATTGATCAACTTAGAGTGTTCAAGATCCAAAATTGTCTCCGCTTTCTTAATCTAGACTCTTTCACCAACCTGACACTCCTCCGTTGTAAAGGAAGGAGAATTAGGTAAAGGTTTAGAGTTGACTTGAGAGCATGGCACCAAGGAAAGGCACTTAGCCGACAAACCTTCACGTTGTTCCAACAAATCCTGGAAAACTTCTTCCTCCTGAATCGCATATCCCTCAACCAAGGCCTTTTCCTTTCTTCTTGTATAGTATTTCCCACAAAAAACATCTCTAATCTCCTTTACGCTTAACTGTGGAGGGGAGGAAAATAGCATAGCCTCAGAATTCAAATCCCTGGCAAGGAAATCAGCTTTCGATTTTTCCTCCAACTCACTCTCACGGACAGAGGGAAAATTCAAAAATTTCATAGACTCCAAATCCCTTTCCTCATTATTACCCGTCTTCTTATCAACGCAACCTTTTGGGAACACCCCCAAGCACCCATTCATCTCCAATGAACCAACATCTTATTGGGACCCAAAGAGTCCATACAAATCCCCATAGAGATTAAGACACTCTATCGAAAGGCCATCCCCTAGAGGTTAAGAACCTCTGTTTCGTCAATATAACCCGCAACTTCTGGCATTGAATGAGACGAATTATCCATATCATGATGAGCATCCAAAGAGTCACCCAAAAAATGTTCTGACACTTAATAAATCTCATCCTTCAACACTTGATTAACTTTTGTCAAATCAATCGGATTAGAGAGATCTTTCAATACAGAGGAGTTCAACAACCTAGGAGGAGGATCCAAGGCTTCCACCTCCCCAAAACATAAAGAAAAAGCCCCCCCCCTTTTGAATCATCAATCATTATAGATGTCGGAAGAAAGCCACACAAGTTTGGAGCCACCTTAACTTAGCCACCATAATAGCCACCAAATTCAAAGTATCTGGCGAAATGTCCTCCAAGCCCCCAAAGTGAACTCCAATGGCCTAAAAAACACTCTTTTGCCACATTCTCAACGGCAAATTTTTAATAGCAATCCTTTTCATAGCAATCCATCCTCCGTAACCTCCAATATGCTCTGGCAGACTATGCAAGCTATTGTTCCATTTTTCCAGTTTTAGGTGAAAAGCGCCAACAACTTACCACTTTCCACTACCTGACACCTCTTCTGTCGAACCTTCATCAATGAGGAGAATGGCTTTATCAACTTGAAAGGGATTAATCTGCACTTTCATCTTAAAATGATCCTCCACTTCTCTCTTAACCAGACTTCAATGTATATGCGCAAAGAGTCGAGTCACCACCCAAAGATCTTCAAAATTCACTTCCACCACCTCATCTGCTTTTCGAACCCAGCTCCCCAGAAAGATTGGGAGAAGCACCTTTAAAGGATCGGGGTGTTCCACAAATTCATCACTACTCCCAGTGTATCAAACAGAGAATCCAGATGGACCGACTGCTCAACAAAACCCAAAAATCAGCCAACAAATCCCTGAACACCACCCAACCATTCGAAAAGACCCCTATCGGAACTCTAAAAAACTGTCCCCCCCCCCGAAGGAGGCCAAACCACCCCTTCCGCTACCCAGTCGACCAATTTTTTAATCTTGAAAAGACCAAGCACTGCCTCCATATCTTTAAACTTCTTTCGTACAAAAGGAGAGCTATCTTCTGAACACAAATCACCAAAAGAATGAAGAAACCACCTGACATGAGCCACAGATAAGGAAACCGAAGCGTCTCTTGCGCAGTCCTTTATCACAACCTTCGAATTCTCAAACTAAATCCAGAAATAACAATTCCCCACACAACAACTAAATCGCCTCATTTGAAAGGCCAACTTGAACCTCTCTGAGTAAAGCCGTTGGGTCAATCTAACGGTAGAAGAACAACCTACGAGAAAGAGGGAAAAGACGTCGACTAGAAAAGGATGAGAAAGAGAGACAGACGGTGAACGGCGAGAAGGCTCGAGGATGAGATCGGAATGATCGAAAGGGGTGGTGACGACACAAAATCTGAAAAGACAGAAGCCGAAGAGGAGAGAGAAGGGAGAAAACCGAAACAAACCCTTTAATCGGGAGCAGCGATCCAAGACAGAAGCGCGAGACCCTCCGAAGACCGTCGAAGCAAAGAAGAAATCAATGGAATCGGTAGGGAGGTTGGGTTGCTGGCAGTTTCGTGAAACGGAAGAGGAGAGTGCACGACGATCGGCGAGGGGACGTCATCGGTCGGCGACGGCTCGGCGACGACACGGCGGCCTTGATCGGCGGGTTTTGCGATCGGAAGAGGAGAGGTAGAGAAACGAAAGGAAATGGCGGAGGAAGACAGTGAATGGAAGGGTTGGGCAGAGGCGAAGAGGTAGGCGGGGGAGAAAAGAGAGGAGAAAATCGGGGGGCACTACCTTTACGAAGAGCAATAGGAAGATCATCGTTTGGTACATGGAATTGAAGGGGGTCGACGTCGAGAATAAACTTGAGTGATAGGGGGTGAGTAGAAATAGATGGAGATGGAGACAAAGTGCTAGATGACTCACAAGAGGAGAGAGTTGTGTAAACAAGAAAATCATCCTCGTCCTCTCTATGGCTCCCCCTTACGGTCACTCAAAGATGAAGAAAAGAAAGACGAATCTTTAAAGAATGTGACATCATGAGACACAAAATAAGGATCAAGACTAGGACAATGACACCAAAATAACCAAGGAAGACACATTTTAAAGATTTTGGATCGAGTTTGGTGAGTAGAGGGTGAACATCCCAAAAAAAAACAAGTAAAACCAAAGATTTTTTGTGTAAGAGGAAATGATCGGAGGTTGGGACACAATACGATAAGGTATCTCACTCTTAAGAACCGAAGATGACATGCGATTTATTAAGAAGCAAGTCACCGACACAGCATCAACCCAAAAATATTTGGGGCAATCATCTGAAACATTAAGGCTCTCGTTGTTTCAAGGAGATGATGATTCTTTTGTTCTGCAACCCCATTTTGAGATGGAGTATCAACACATGAGGATTGACGGAGAATGTCATGTTCACTCAGATAAGAACCAAAAGCATGAGAGAAGTATTCTTTAGCATTATCACTGTGTAGAACTTTAAGAGAACTATTAAGTTGAGTTCGAATTTCAGCATGAAAGTTACGAAGATGAGAAAGCAACTCAGAACGATTTTTCATTAAATATAACTATGTTACACGAGAAAAATCATCGACAAAGGTAACAAAATACTGAAACTCTCTCTTAGACACAACAAGACAAGAACCCCAAATATCAGATTGAACTAATTCAAATGGAGCACTAGCTCGTTTATTGACTCTGGGATACAAGCTCAGACGATGAAATTTAGCGAACTGACATGACTCACAATCTAAAAAAGGCAAGTGGTTAAATTGACGACAAAGACTCGTTAAAACGGAAAAATATGGATGACCCACACGACAATGTTCTTCAAAGACAAAGGACACTTTAGAGCAACCAACGACTGTGGGCATTTGTGATTAAAAAATGTAGAGACCTCCAGATTCATGTCCTTTACCAATAGTCTTCTTCGTCAAAAGTTCCTGAAAAAAACAATAAACAGGAAAGAATAAGGCACAACAATTTAGATCGCGAGTGAGTTTACTAACTGAAATCAAATTAAAGGAGAATTATAGTAAACTTAGAACAGAAGACAACAAAATTGAGTTTGTAAGATTGACAGTGTCAGATCCTAAAACAAGAGAGGTGGTCCCATCAGCTATAGTAACATTAGGCAAAGATTTAGACGGACAAATATGAGAGAATAAACTGGGATTACCTGTCATATGATCAGAAGCGCCAAAGTCTATGACCCATTTCGAAGAGGAGAAAAGAAGACATATAGATGTATTACTTGTGTTGGCAATGGTCATAATAGGAGTAGAATGTGACGCCTTTAGGGACTCTTGATACTGGCAGAATTTACCAAACTCCTCTGCAGAGATCGAAATAGACTTGTCGGGATTATCAGGAGTAGAGCAGCATGCACAAATGGAAACCTCTGGCCCTTATTCAACTATCTTCTGCAATCGTGTTTCATATGACTAGGCTTATGACAATAGTGACAAACAATATTTCTCGAGTTTGCTCTCTGAGCGTTAAGTTTCCTCTGGACTTGTTGGATCCAACCCCTCTATTTCCTTTATATTCACCTGTCTGTCCAACCAAGGCACTAGTTTATGACTTCTTAGTACGAAGTATTCAAGTATAAGCATCTTCCAACAACGAAATTTCTGAACTAGACAGAACTTGATGTCTGGCCATATCATATTTAAAGGCAAGGCCAACCAAAAAACTCATAATGAATAATTATTCATGTTGGACAGTCTGAACTTTTACATCAGTTCTAACAGGCAGCAAAGCATTAAATTCTGCATATGATCTTTTGCACTCCATAAAATAACTAGTTAAAGATTTCTGACATTGATCAGGTTGAAATTGAATCTTACACACATCGAATACTCTACTAATATTTCATTTCCCAAAGTAAAGAAATTTCAAATATTCTAAGAGTTCGTGAACAGATTCATAATGATTGACCAACCCATCTATGTCGCTCTCAATGGATTTCTTTATCTGCATGATAAGCCTAGAGTCATCTCGTAACCAATTCTTCCTAGTATCATTAGTCGTTGGTAGTTTTACGGTGATGTGATCATCCATATCAAGACTCCAAAGATAGTGACAAATGTTTGTCTGCCGACTGCCAAGCATAAAAGTTAGACCCATTCAGCTTATGTTCTATAATCTTTGACACCATAAGAATCATCTACGACTTCACTATAACTTTCTTTTCAGTCATAATTATAAAAACAGACAAAAAATTCAGATTTAAATCCCAAAACCTGTTGTACCACAGAAACCCTAGATTTCCAATGGGGTGTTTCTTCCACCGACCCTAAATCGAGCAATATATGACCAAAAGAAGTTGGCCACTAGAAAGAGCACCAAATTCCAATCAAGACCAGGAGTTGATGTCGGCTATCCACGCTCCCTCATGCGTCGGCACGTGAAAACTGCGATAGAATACAGGGTCGGTGCGTGTGCTTCACTCGTTGCTCCGATCAGGACCAAATTTTGGGGATAAACTAGTCAGAGGATGGGCTATCGAATGATATTGGCGGTGAGAAAAAAAAATGAAAAAAATTGGCCAAATCGGGCAGCAAAAATCATCAATGGCAGTGGCGAAATCTGACCAACTGGGTTCTGCAAAAATCATCAATGGCAGTGGCGAAATCTGACCAACTGGGTTCACAAAACCCAGAAAGAAACAAATGGGTTCTAAACTCAAAACCTAAAGTTCTCAAAACTCTAGGCTCACCGAAGAAAACCCCCTAATTGACCTAATTCTCTGATACCATGTTAATGCTAAAGGTTTGAGAGAGTCAATCATCATTCCATTCACTCAAAAGATGTATTTATATAAGTATACAAGGCTAACCTAAATAGGAAGACGATGTAAAAAGACAATAAAGGACAACCTAATTTATATATACACACAATACAATTTTACTAATATAAGGACTCTAACAACTCATAATTTTCTCAATACCTTAATCATTATCAATGTAATACTTTACTAATTTGCATGGTCTAATTTCTTCAAATTAAACAGTTTGTAAGGAATCAGTTACTAGGATAATGTAAGGAGTGCTGAAGCATAACAGTAACCCCCCCCCCCCCCCCCTCTCTCATCTTTAAAGTCTATACCACACACCTCTAAACAGAGAAATGGATCGACTGAATTAATGTACTCAACAAATCCACAATTCATTAAAATAATCAGTCTACATTAGAAAACACCTAAGATGAAACATAACTCTGGTGCAAGAAATCAGCTGATATGATAATAAGGATAACACATATACGAAACGATTCTAGAGTCTGCCATTAGTGCCCACCTAAAAATAGGTATAATAGGGAAAACAGAAAACTTAGACCCTCGTTTGATAACCATTTAGTTTTGGGTTTTTATTTTTTAAAAATTGTGTTTGCTTTCTCACAATTTCTCTATAATGGTTTTCATCTTCTCTACAATGTTTCCATCTGTCTAATGAAAACACTTCAATTTCTTAGCCAAATTTCAAAAACAAAAACAAATTTTTGAAAACTACTTTTTTTAGTTTCCAAAACTTGACTAGGTTTTTGAAAATACATCTAAAAGGTAGATAAGAAAACATGGAAAGCCATATGTGGAAGTAGTATTTATAGGCTTAATTTTCAAAAACCAAAAACTAAAAACCAAACGGTTATCAAATGGGACCTTATAAATTTAAAAAAAAATATATGTGTAAAAATTCTGCTGATTTGATATTTGACATTAAGGATAACAAATTAACATGCAACCCAATGAGTGATTAACAAGAAAAAATGATAGCAAGTAGGGCAGTGCAAATTTACAGTGAAGAGACCAAAATGATAGTTGTTGGATCAACAAGACAGAATTACCTGCGATAGAATTTTAGCACATTCAGCCATGGTAGATAATTCTCTTCTTTGTGATGCAGCATCAAAACGAGACAGCAACCTATTCTCCAATTCTATAGAAAAAATAAAATGATAGCCATTCTTCATAATATAACAAAACAAGCATTAGTAAAGAATGGAACCATACTAATATTTATTAGAAAATCATCATAAAATTCATGAAACACGTGTCATAGAAACTAACTATGAAGAAAAGAAACGGTAGAAAATCAAGTAGTAATTTAGGGCTTTATATTTGGGATTGTTTCCTTGTATATAGCTGTATTTTGTTTCCATACATGTTTAGATTGATTGCATATTTTCAGCTTATTAGATTGAGAGCCTCTTGTATAATTGTATCTTTTCTATACTTAATGAAATATAGAGAAATATATTTTTTGGATATATAGCTTTATGGAATCAGACCTTGAAACTATTCAAACTCTAACCGTCTGTTAGGTAACACAAATACTATTCCCCTGCCAAACAGATAAATCACAACAAACAGACCCAAAAACAGAACAAGAACTCTAAGATGAATCCAGATAGGAATTCGAGATTCATTCACAATAGCAAGTTTAGTTCCAGCAACAATAAAAGATAGAGAAAGCAAGTAAACACTCAGCTAATTCGAGAGAGTTGAGAACCTCTCCTCACTACAGACTTCTCTGAGAAATTTCACACCCTTCTCACTCCAAAACAGACTCCCTTTAACCCCTCACCCAAGGAACCGTACACTCGCTCCACCACCTCTCACACTGGTCCCCCCAACTAACTACCTTTTCCCACTTTACCCTTCCTTGCATACGTTTTGGTAATGGGAGGTCTAACAACACCCCTCGGGGTCACATACACCTTGTCCTCAAGGTGGAAATCAGGGAACGATCGTTGAAGCTCAGCTACAGCTTCCCACGTAGCATCACATTCTGGAATCCCGTGCCATTTGACCAACCATTCTTCCTCCTTCGATTTTGTGTTCCATCGAAGGCCTAACACTTCTTGTGGTCGCGCGCGCCTGCCATTCATAACAATTGAATAAGTCCTGCAGCTTGGGTTGCATTGTGGTGTCTGGTGGAAGAGCGTGCTTCAACCAGGAGACATGGAATACATTATGCACAGATGTGTCGGGGGTAAGTCCAAGCGGTAAGCCACTGCTCCAAAGCGATCAAGGAACAAAAACTACCCAAAATATTTGAGAGACAACTTTGCATTACGTCGTTTGGCCAAAGACTGCGTGCGATACGGCCTGATTTTCAAATGCACCCAGTCCCCAACACTAAACTGAATTTCCCTGCGCTTCTGATCCACATATTTCTTCATACGCTCTTGGGCTGATCGGAGATGTTCCTTTAGTGCTATTAGGGCCCTGTCACACTCTTGCAACTGTTGTTCCAAAGAGTTATTTGTCGTTTTTTTATCCCCATAAGAAATTGGAAGAGGGGGTCCACCATAAACCACATGAAAAGGGGTGGTGTTGATGGATATGTGGTATGTGGTGTTATACCAATACTCAGCCCACGGAATCCACTTCTCCCACTGCTTGGGATGTTCGCCACAGAAACAACGCAAATACGTTTCGAGGCATCGATTGACCCGTTCTATTTGTCCATCCGTTTGGGGATGGAATGTCGTGCTCTTCCTGAGCTGAGTCCCCTGAAGTTTGAATAATTCACTCCAAAAATGGCTTACAAAAATTTTATCTCTATCAGACACTATCGATTGAGGAAAACCGTGCAGCCTCACAATTTCCTTAATGAATAAGGCAGCTACTTCCTTGGCCGAAAAAGGATGCTCGAGGGTGAGGAAATGATTGTATTTGCCTAAGCGGTCCACCACCACCATCATAGTGTCAAACGCTGCTGATTTAGGCAATCCTTCCACAAAATCCATGCTTCTACCTTCCCAGATCATATTGGGAATAGGTCGGGGTTGCAACAAACCCGCGGGGGCCACTGAATCTACCTTATTCCGCTGACACGTCTTGCATTTACTCACATAATCCTTGGCATCGCCTTTCATATTCTTCCAGAACAGTTCCCAGTTAGTCTTTTGTAAGTTCTCAAAAATCCCGAATGACCTCCTATAACCGAGTCGTGGTATGCATGGAGTATAGTGGGGATTAAAGTCAATTGCCTAGATAGCACCAACCGACCTTTATATAGCAGACGCCCTTGTTCTAGGGAGTACTTTGTGTGTCGCAAGGGATCGGAGGATAGCTCGACAATTATCTTCTTCAATTCAGCATCTTGTTCCACTTCTCTTTGAACCTCCTCTACATCCAATATATGAGGAATCAATATAGCGCACAATTCGCCCTCTAATGATACTCGGGCCAGGGCATCTGCCGCCTTGTCAACTGCCCAGGATTATACTTCATCTCAAAGTCGTACCCCAAGAGTTTCGTTAACCACTTCTGATATTCCAGTTGAACTTCTCGTTATTCTAGGAGGCTTCCCAGTGCTCGTTGATCGGTTAGAATGGTGAACTTTTGCCCCAACAGATAGTGCCTCCATTTTTGTACTGCTAACACAATAGCCATCAGTTCACGTTCGTAAATGGGCTTAACTCGTGATCTGGCCGATAAAGATTGGCGGAAAAAAGCAATGGGTTGTTGCTTTGTGAAAGAACAGCCCCTACCCCATGCCAGAAGTGTTCGTCTCAATCACAAAAGGCAATGAGAAATCAGGCAATGAGAAATCAGGCAATGCGAGTACGGGTAAAGTCACCATGGCATTTTTCAGGGCCTCAAACGCGGTTGTGGCTTCCTCCGACCAGACATAAGCATCCTTCTTCAACAATTGATTCAGAGGTGCGGCAATATTTCCATAACTCTTAACAAAACGGCGATAATATCCTGTCAGCCCCAAAAATCCTTGAAGTTCCTTTATGTTCTTTGGTATTGGCCATCTAACCATGGCCTGAACCTTTTCCCCGTCAGCTTCTACCCCTGCCGCAAAGATCCAATGCCCCAAGTAAGAGATTCGTTGATGCACAAATACACATTTCTTCCAATTCGCAAAGAGGGCATGATCCCTCAGAGTTTCTAACACGATTTCCAAGAGTTGGAGGTGTGTTGGGATATCGGGGTTGTAAATCAGAATATCATCGAAGAATACCAATATAAATCGACATAAACAAGGGCGAAAAACCTGGTTCATCAAGGATTGGAAAGTCACTGGAGCATTCGTGAGGCCGAAAGGCATTACCAGAAACTCGTAGTGACCCTCATGAGTGCGAAAAGCCATTTTCGGTATGTCTTCGGTTTTCATTCTAATCTGATGATACCCTGACTTCAAGTCCAATTTAGAAAACACTGTGGCTCCGTGTAACTCGTCCAAAAGTTCATCGATCACCGGTATTGGAAATTTATCCAGGATGGTTGCTCCATTAAGTGCTCGAGAATCAACACAGAATCGCCAACCGCTGTCTTTTTTCTTGACCAGCAACACCGGACTCGAGAACGGGTTGGTGCTTGGTCTGATCAACCCTGTCATTAGCATCTCTTGGATCAAGCGTTCAATCTCGGATTTCTGGGCATGGGCATAACGATAGGGCCTCACATTAACTGGTTGTTGTCGTTCTTGTAACACGATTCGGTGATCCACATGCCTTTCGGGAGGTCACCCTGTGGGCAATTCAAAGACTGACAAGAATCGGGTTAGTAAATCGACTACCTCAAAACGTACTTCGGATGATTCCTCCATTCCGTCTTCTGAGTCAGTATTTGAATCATCCTGTTTGTTTAAGCCTCTCAACTCTACCAGGTAGCCCTGATCATCCTCTGACCATGACTTCGCGAGCATTTTCAGCGAAATCTCTGCCTTAGTAAGGGATGGGCCTCCCTTAATGGTGATCAACTGCCCCTGATACGAATTTCATGGTTAGAGTTGACCAATCAACATTCATACTGCCCATTGTTCGCAACCACTGCATCCCCAAAATTACCTCCACATTCCCCAATTCCAGTGGTAAGAAATCTTCACATACTGTTAATTCTGGCAACGTCGCTACCAAGGATTTACACACCCCTTTTCCTCTCGTGGCTACCCCATTCCCCATAACTATGCCATAGTTCATCGTCTCGACTAACAGCAACTTCAACTCCTCTACCACCTTCTGCGAAACGAAGTTATGAGTGGCCCCACAGTCAATCGGGACAATTACCTCTTTGTCTCTTATCAACCCTTTGATTTTCATCGTACCTGGGGTTGAAAACCCTATCACGGATTTCAAATCCAATTCCACCAGTTCTCCTAATCAGCTCAATCTCATCCACACCACTGACTAGTAACACCCTTAACTCCCTGGTGTCTCGATTCTTATAGACATGATCCTTCGAATATTTCTCGTCGCATCGAAAGCAAAGCCCTTTCACCCTTTTAGCTTGGAAATCAGCGTCGGAGAGTCGCTTGGACAATGGATCCCTTTTCCCAAGACACCTTTCTCTGGTAGGGTTACCGATCGAGTGGAAGTGATTTCGAGAGATCGTGTGTTTGCCTTACTCGAAGCATTTGGATCCATCTTTTGTTTTTGGGCTCGCGGTTGTTTCGATTGGGATGGGCCTGGATCCCAACTCCCCTCTTCTTGGATCAAACGAAGGGCCATTTCCCTGTCCTCTATTAGTTGGGCTTGCTTCATTATGTCTTCTAGCCCATTAGGTTGTCAACTCACCACTGAAGCCCTAATCGCCAGCTTCAACCATTAAGGAAGGTGTTTTCAAGAACCTCCTCCGATAATCCAAATAGCGGTGAGGCATAGATTTTGAATCTTTTGCGAAACTCGGCCACCATGTCGTCCTGTTTAATCGCCAAAAATCGCACACATAAACTACCCTCTTGCGAAGGCCAAAATCTCTCGTACAACCTCGACTTTAGTTCTACCCAAGACGATATCTTCCTCCGATTATCACTCCAACGAAACCATTCGACTACGTCGAAATAGTGCTCAGCCCTGAGAATCCAAGCATTTGGATTCTCTCCGGTGAATACTGGCATTTCCAACTTCCTCAACGAAATCCAATCACCACTCTCTATTTCTCTTCTCCGCCAAGAAGATCCCTATTCCTCACCTTTCTTCTCAGAACATTCCTCCTCCATATCTCCTTCCTTCGCCCTCTGATCAAAAGATTCAGTAATCACTGATTTTCCTTTTGATACTGCCAGGTCAGTGATTAGATAAGTCAACTTTTCCAACGTTTTTTCGATCCCCTGAATGGACATTTTCATCTCCCCGATGTTCCTTTCGTTCGGCTACTGCCACTTTGTCTTCTACTTCTTTCTGTGCCATTCCTCGTGTTCTCTCCAGGATGGCGTGCTCTGATACCAGATTGTTAGGTAACACAAATATATTCCCCTGCCAAACAGATAAATCACAACAAACAGACCCAAAAACAGAACAAGAACTCTAAGATGAATCCAGATAGGAATTCGAGATTCATTCACAATAGCAAGTTTAGTTCCAGCAACAATAAAAGATAGAGAAAGCAAGTAAACACTCAGCTAATACGAGAGAGTTGAAATTGCAACCTCTCCTCACTATAGACTTCTCTGAGAAATTTCACACCCTTCTCACCCCAAAACAAACTCCCTTTAACCCCTCACCCAAGGAACCGTACACCCGCTCCACCACTTCTAACATTGGTCCCCCCTCCAACTAACTACCTTTTCCCACTTTACCCTTCCTTGCATACGTTTTGGTAATAGGAGGTCTAACACCGTCGTCGTTGGAACCTTAGCCGTTGTCGTTGGAACCCTGGTTGTTGTCACCAGAACACTAGTTACAGTCTCCTTCTCCTCTCTATTCCCCTTTCAAACGCCATTGTCGCATCCAGATGCCATCGGCATCGGAACCTTAGTTGTCGCAGCCAGACACTATCACCACATCCGATCTGAGCCACCGTCACTTCCAGCCCAGCCACCTCTACACTCAGACGTTGCCAATCAGACTCATACGGCTTCGTCTTCCAAACGTCCGCACTCTATAGCTCCTCTAGCCACCGCACTCCGTAGCTCCTCACGATATCTCGACTGCACAGCATTACTGCCACCTCCGCAACCGTCACCTCCTCTGCAAGTCGCAACGACCGTCGCCGCCGCCACCACTGACAACTTCATTCCAAATTTGCCCTTATTTCAGATCTGGAGTATTTGTATTTTTTTTCTAGGGTTTCTATTTCATAACCCACCTTTTTGGGTTTTGCTCTTATTCTCAAAATGATAGATTCTCAAATTACCCTTTCATCCTCTAATCAGAACAACCTCACATGTATCACATGTCACCGACTCAAAGGCTACAAATATCTTCAGTGGTCTCAATCTGTGATGATGTTCTTGTTCATATATGGTCATTGATGGGAAGACTATATCACCGACAAAACAAATACTTCAGATCTGAAATAGGGGCAGATTTGCAATAAACTTGTCGTACAGTCTAGTTGTGAGTCAGCTTATGTTTCAAAATCTTTAGATCATAGAGATAATCATGTCATGATGTGGCATTATCATCTTGGTCATTCAAATTTTGCCTATCTTAAGCATTTGTTTCTTTCGTTATTTGTCAATAAAAAGAGTACGCTTTTCCAATATGAGATTTGCTAACTCTCAAAACACACACGTACTCATTTCTCACCTCATTCTTATATTCCTTCTCAACCTTTCTCTCTTTATCTATGGAGACATTTGGGACCTTCGAGAATAAAAATGTCAATGGGGCATGATTGTTTCTTTTACTTGTTGATGATCATAGCCGTTTGAGTTGAACAATTCTTATGAAAGATAAGTTTGAGACTAGTCAACTATTCAAAATCTTGTTGATGATCATACTTGTTTGCGTTGGACAATTCTTATGAAAGATAAGTTTGAGACTAGTCAACTATTCACAATCTTTGATAAAATAATCCAAAATCTGTTTCAAGTCAATATCAGAATTCTTAAAACTGATAATGCTCGAGATGTCTTCAACTCTACTCTTGGCCCTTATCTTCAATCTCATGGCATTGTTCATCAAAGTTCTTGTGTTGACACACCCAACAAAATGGTGTAGTTGAATGCAAAAATCGCCATCTTCTGGATGTAGCTCGTTCCCTCGTGTTTACTTCAAATGTTCCAAAACGTTTTTGGGGTGAAGTTGTTCTAGCAACTACTTATCTTATAAATCGCATGTCATCTCGCATTCTCAAATTCAAAACACCTTTACAAAGTTTACTTATTGTAAATCCTACATCTCATCTCGTGTCTCAATTACTACTAAAAATATTTGGATGTACTGCCTTTGTCCATATCTACCCCCTTAACACTGTAGTAAACTTGATGGCTGGTGCCCGATCCATGAAATGTATCTTTCTAGGTTACTTGCCAAATAAGAAAGGATATAAATGTTATTATCCTCCAACTGATCAATTCTTTCATACCATGGATATAACCTTCGTTGAGAGTCAATCATATTTCTCCAATTCTGAGCTTTGGGGGTGGTATGACATTAAATCAAAAAATTGGGATTGCATACCTTATTTTCCTTCTAACTCATTTGAAAAACTTGTTGAATCCTCCTCTGAGCCAATCTCTGAGACTAAATTATAAATTTATTCGCGAAGAACAAGACAACTTAAAGTGCAACCTTCATATGTCTAGCAGAGCAAAGATCTAAACAAAAATCCTAATGTCCTTGAAATAGTACACGAGACTACGTAAAGATGATACAAACATACCTATTGTTGTAAGAATAGGTGTTCGCTCATGTACTCAACATCTTATACGGTACCATTTATCTTACACTAATCTGTCATCAATATTTCAAGCATTGGTGACTTCACTAGATAGATCAAATACAAACTCCCAACACAATACAGGAAGCTTTATAGAGACTTGAATGGAAAGCAACCACTGTGGAGTGCAAGCACTTGAAAAGGGCATGGATTCTGACAGATTTGCCTCCAGGCAAGTGCACAGTTGGATGTAGATGGATTTTCTCTACCAAACACAAACCAGATGACAGTTTAGAACGATTCACAGCTCGTCTTGTGGCTAAGGGATTCACCCAAACTTATGGAATCGACTATCAAAAAACATTTTCTCCAGTCACCAAGTTAAACACTATTCGGGTACTTCTCTCTATTGTAACTAATCTAGACTGACCATGGTTTCAACTTGATGTAAAATGCATGTTTGAATGGTGACATAGTTGAAGAAGTCTATATGGATATACCTCCTGGATTTGAATACAGATATACCGGAGGAAAGGTATGTAAACTCAAGAAATCTCTTTATAGACTAAAATAGTCACCTCGAGTTTGGTTTGATAAATTCACAACTGTGTTGGAGCAAGATGGCTATACTCAGTGTCAATTCTATCGCACCTTATTCTAACCAAGTAATATTCTTGTGTTAATAGTACATGTCGATGATATTATTCTCACCGGGAATGTTTGTGAAGAAATAGCTCAACTTAAGCAACTTCTCTCAAAGGAATTTGAAATAAAAGACTTGGGGCATCTAAGATATTTTCTAGGAATGGAAGTAGCAAGATCCAGCAAAGGGATTTCTATCACTCAACGAAAATACACTTTAGATCTCTTTAGAGAGACTGGGATGAGTGGTTGCAAACCAGCAGATACACCTATGATGCAAATACGAAACTTAGAGTTAATTCTGAAGGTGAAGTAGTCGATCGAGGCAGGTATCAACGGCTAGTTGGAAAGTTAATATGCTTGACTCATACTCGACCAGATATTAGCTTTGTTGTCAGTGTGGTAAGTAAATTTTTGTACAAACCTTCTAAGAACATATGGAAGTTGTGTATAGAATACTAAGATATCTAAAGAATGATCCTAGGAAGGGACTTATGTTCAGAAGACCACAAATCGATCTTTGGAAGTCTACATTGATGCAAATTCGGTTGGATCTCTATTGACCCTAAGTCAACCTTAGGGTATTGTTCCTATGTATGGGGAAACTTAGTTACCTGGCAAAGCAAGAAGCAACAAGTTGCAGCTTGAAGGTACTGCTAAAGTCAAGTTTCAATCACTAGCTCATAGGATTTGTGAAGGAATTTGGTAAAAACGCCTTCTCATTAAACTCAAGGTCAAGACAGATGGTACCATGAAAGTACTATGTGATAATCAATTAACCATAGTTATTGCAAAGAATCCAATACATCATGATAGAATGAAGCCTGTTGAGATAGACCACCACTTTATTAGTGAGAAAATTGAGACAACCGTTGTTGCACTAAGATATGTGTCATCCCAACAACAAGTTGCAAATATATTAATTAAAGCTCTATACTGATCCAATCATGGTGGTTCAGTCTCCAAGTTCGGCAAGACAAGCATATATCTCCCCAGAAAATCAAGCTATAATTTAAGGCTTTACATTTGGGTTTGTTTCCTTGTATATAGTTGTATTATGTTTCCATATATGTTTAGATTGATGGCATATTTTCAGCTTATAACATTGAGAGTCTTGTATAAATGTATCTCTTCTATACTCCATGAAATATAGAGAAATATATTATTTGTATTGTTGGAATTTCTACTATTTAGAAATGTTTTGTGTAAGTAAATTGTCAAATATTTAACCTTTATTATCCTAATTTTTTTTTCATATCTATAATAGGTCCTCCTATATAAGTAGACCTAAATTGCGCATACATGCTGTTGGTTTAAATTTTGCTTTTGGGTGAATTGGTGATTTAACATGGTATCAGAGTTCATGAAGTCATTTTCTCCTAATTATTGATTTGTTTAAATTTCTAAGCCTACAAGTGTGGGGAGTGTTTGATTTCCACTTGTTGGGTTTTCGTTCAAATTTTCAAGCCCACGAGTGAGAAGAAGTGTTAGTGTTGATGTAATTAAATTTACCATAACCTATCCGCTTAAGTTTTTGGGTGAATTTGTGATTTAACAAATATATTGTTTATTCTCTCAAAATTAAGATGGTATCAAAGCAGGAGATCCTAAGTTCGAACCTCTGTAAAGTTGTTTCCTCCCCAGTTTATTTTGATTTGTACTTGTTTGGCTTTTCTTCAAATTTCTAAGCCCACAACTAAGAGGAGTGTTAGACTAGCGTTGATATAATTAAATTTCCAACCTATTGCCTTAAGTTTTTGGGTTATCGGTGATTTCTGATGGTATCAAACCAGAAAAATTAAAAAAAAAACCCTAGCTACTAGTGTCGTTGTCGGGACCCTAGTTGCCATATAAAATGACACACCCTACTTCCAGGCTTCCAGCACGATAGGTTTCAATTCTGAAATGAACACTAGCTTCCCTCACAACTGCAGATCGGCTTGCTCCTAGGTTCACGTCCATTCACTCGCAGGTTTAGAGGACCGACGTTTGCGAGCTGCAGGTTTACTCGAAGCTTCTCTATTTGTCGTTAAATTCGCCACCAATTCGAAAATTCACTGTGCGCCGTGTTGCAATTTTTTGATTTTGTTTTTTGGTTCGTTTCGTGTTGCACCAATTCGCAAATTCACCGTGCGACGTCAACATCCAGTATTCGCCAGTGGGCTTGGTTGTGATTTTATCTGCTTCGGACTGTTTTAGGGTTACAACTTACAATCGGGTTCGGTCCAAGGTTCATCTGGTTCGGTTCAGGCATTTAGCCTGGTTCAACCTCAGTCCAATTCGAGTTAGCAGAATTTAGTTTGGTTCAGTGTTTTTTTTTTTTGTTTTTTTGCCCTAGTTTCTTTTGGTTCAATTTTTCATTGTCGTACTGGTTCAGTTTGATTCAAGCATCATCTTTGAATATTGTTTATTCCTTCATTAAAATGGACAAGGTTGAAAATTGTAGTGACTCAAAGTTAATGGTAGAGCAAAGTCGTCAACCCTTGAAATTGCTACCGGCCAATTTTCTATCTAATAATTCATGTGTATCCTTGGCTCTAACAAGTACTTGTCCTAAGGCCTTCTCCCGTGGTAACCTATCTCCGTGGATCATAGATTCCGGAGCCTCTAGTCATATGACAAGTTCTTATCATCTAAAACTCATACTCTCCTTTATATTCTAATGAAAAAATTCAAATTGATGACGGCAGTTTTTCTTCAGTTGTAGGAAAAGGAACCATTAAATTGACTCAAAATATCTCTCTACAGTTTGTTCTCTTTGTTCCAAAATGAGCCTGTAATCTTTTATTTGTTACCCAACTTTCTAGAGATTTTAATTGTCGTGTTATATTTTTTGAAACTCGTTGCATTTTTCAGAATCAGAAGTCGAAAAAGATGATTGCGAGTGTTAGGATGCTCAATAACTTGTACTACTTTCATGAAGGTTCTTTTAACAACAAAATAACTCATCTTTTCAGTAGATAGTTCTCTGTCTATTAAAGAACAAATTATACTTTGGCATCTTAAGCGAGGGCATCCTAGTTTTTTTTATCTCAAGCATTTATTTCTAAATTTATTTAAAGGAATTGATGGTTCTTTTGATTGTGAAAGTTGCATTTGAGCCAAAAAAAACACCATTCCACTTATTTACCAAAAACGTATAAAGTTTTCAAACCTTTTTATACTAATGTTTGGAGTGCTTCTAAAATTAGGACTCTGTGAGAGTACTAATAGTGATAGTTGGGGATAGTAGTAAGGGTATTGAGGGTAATTAGCTAGAGAGTCTTGGTATAAATAGAGGGAGTAGGGTTTGTAGAAAGGAGGTCATATTTTGTTAAGTTAGTCCTTAGTGGATTGGTTGTGGGAGAGACCTCTCTCTCAAAAGGCTATTGGTTAGTGTAATTTTCTTCATAGTTATTGCAATATATCAATTTCTTAATGTTCTTTGTATTTTCTGTGTTTTGATACCTAACAAATTGGTATCAGAGCATGTTCATCCTGGAGTGTTAGACTATGTTGATATAATTAAATTTATCTCAAACTATCAGCTTAAGTTTTTGGTTTGATTGGTGATTTAAGATGGTATCAGAGTTCATTAAGCCCAAACGAGCATTCAGTCCAATCCAAGAATGGTGAATCTAAAGAGGCACCATCTTCAGGGGGCATATTGAAGATTCAACATTGGAAAAGTGGAGAGAAACCTCACAACTTTTAAGATATGTGGGTTACTCCTCTCATAGCCAATTGGTTTTGAGATGGAACCCCATATAATCTAGCGTGGAGAATGGGGCAAAACAATCGGAAGAGAGAATAGAGGAGGATGTGGTTGAAATGAAAGAAGCATTGCAGAGGATAGCCAAGAACATAGATCAATTGGTGGCAACGATATTGTCTAAAATCTTCAATAGCAAGGTTCGATTAACTTCTACACTTGTTGTATGTTCTTCTCATAAACAAATGATTTGACAGAAGAGAAGGAAGAATCAGTAGAACCCATGGTTCTTGATGAAGATGAATCATCTCAGTGCAAGAGAGATGGAGAAGAAACAGGTAATCACAAGTTGATCCAGTCTAAGAAATACGAAGTTTGATCAAGTCTCCAACGAATGTGAAGAAAGAAAGTCTTAAAACGTCGAAGATGGAAAACAAAGCTCATGCGATCAAGAAAGAGGGTCGAAAGAAAGAAATCAAGGCTGAAATGTAGTTGTTTTGGAATTCGAGGAATGTGCACAAAGGGGTGGGAATGATGTTCGTTGTAACAAAGTCAGAAATTCAGGGGGAAACGCCATCTAAAGTTGATGGAGCGAAAAATTCAAAGGAGGCGCAGACGCAAGTTTCATAAGTGGTGGAGGTAGTAGATTGGGGAAACAACGAAGAAATCGTAGATAAAGGCCATTATCGACGACAGATGCAGATATGGTCGAAGAAGAAACTGTGGAGGAGGTGTCGACTCAAGGGGAGTGAAGACACGAAAACCATCTATGGAGGCTATTACCGGCGACGATTACGTGTATGGTCGAAGATGAAGCCAAGGGAAGAGCTTGACATGCTATCTTTTAGTAGTCAGGGTCGTCGGTATGGTCGTCAGAATTGTCGCCAGAGGTAGTCGTCAACATTGGCGGGGTTGCCGATGTGGTCGTCGGAGTTTCCACCGGAGGTAGTCGTCGGTGTGGTCGTCGAAATTGTCGTCGGAGGTAGCGGGGTCACTAGTGTGGTCGTCGGAGTTGTCGCCGGAGGTAATTGTCAGCAGTGGTCGGGTCGTCGGAGTTGTTACCGGAGGTAGCCATTAACTATAGTCGGGTCACCGATGTAGTTGTTGGAGTTGTCACTGAAATTGTTGTTGAAGTAATCGCCGAAAATGGAAGATGACAAATAAAATAAGAAAACATAGAACAAACCCATGGGGTTGCACTGTTGTAACCTATGGGGTTATGTTTCAAAACCAAGGGTTTTGAACACATTGGGCCAAACATGGTTTTGGATTTGGAATCTAAAACCATCCAAATCCAAAACAGGGGGCCGTTTAATGGGTTGGATTTAATTTGTATGGACCAGGTCCATTATTTTCCAATGATAGAAAATCTAATTGTTTTACAAGTTGGGATCTTGGGTTGGACTTCCCTTTGTTTTAAACCCCAAAAACATAACCGATGGTCTGCCCCTTTGAAGGAAGTAGCCCTAGTCGCAATTTTACTCTCCTCTACGCTCACGTAGGCAACCATCGCCATTGGGCAAACTCAAGTCATCGGTCTTCACCGCCATCTGTTGCCACCATTGTCGGCCATCACTAACAACTATCGTCGGTTGCCGCCATCAACCACCTCACCAACATCCACGAAGTTCACCGTTGTCCCAACATTCTTGTCCCTTGCACCCCCCCTCATTTTCAGCAACCGCCCGCTGCCAATTCATCACTGTCGACCATCAACTTCTACGGTTCTACCATTGCATATAGAGGATGATTAGCCATCTAGCTGGGTTTTGTTTACATTAGCCTTACTTTCGTTTTTTCTTTTAAAGTTTTGAGTTTTGGGTTGTTAACAAAAAGAAAAAAAATGTGTTGGATCGTTGCTCAATTTTAAATTGTGTTTTGTTAACCACACCTTGAGGACAAGGTGTTTTTGAAGGGTGGAGTACTATGAGAGTACTAATAGTGATAGTTGGGGATAGTAGTAAGGGTATTAATGGTAATTAGCTAGATAGTCTTGTTATAAATAGAGGGAGTAGGGTTTGTAGAAAGGAGGTCATATTTTGTTAAGTCACTCCTAGTGTTCTTTGTATCTTCTGTGTTTGGATACCTAACAAACTCATTGTGGAAAAAGATGGTTTGTTACTTTTATTGATCTTGAGTTTATTTAATGGAAAAAAAAAAATTTGAGGTGAAAGATATTCTTAAGCATTTTTATAATAGGATTGAAACTCAATTTCAAACTAAAATTTTGCATTTTACATTCTGATAATGGAACTGAGTATTTCAATGGATTTTTTGAAAGATAACGGTATTATTCATCTGTCTACCTGTTGGGATACTCTTCAACAGAATGGGATTGCTGAAAGCAAAAAATAGGCATTTACTTGAAGTAGCGCATGTTATAATGTTTTCCATGCATGTTCCAAAATATTTATAGAGTGAAGCAATTTTCATAGTTGTCTACCTCTAATAAATAGAATGCCTAGTAAAACTCTCGTTGATTGTTTTAAAAATATTTTTCCAACATCATGCATATATTCTGACTTCCCATCAAAGTTTTTGGATGTACTACTTATGTTCACATTCCTAGTCACTTTCGGTCAAAACTTTATCATAGAGTTGTTAAATGCATTTTCTTGGGTTACTCTTCAAGTAAAAAAGGTTATAAATGTTTTGATCTTCAACCAAAAAAACTATTGTAAGTACGGATGTATTTTTTTTTAGAAAATCAACCATATTTTACCTAAATTTCTCTTCAAGGGGAGAAACCAGATTTGGAAAAACTTTTGTAAGTACGGATGTCTTATTTGTCCTGATATTACTAGTCCTTTGGTGCCAACTGTAGAAATTTCTAATTTAGGGGATAAATACTACAAAATGATCCTATTAATCAAGTTCCTAAGTTTTAAGTTTTATATTAGAAGAAAATTCAATTAAAGGAATAAGGACTAGATAGTTGATCCTTCACAGAACCAATCTGAAACTCCAATGAATGAAACTGAAGAATCTGGTAATCCTTCTTCAATTCCTACTTTTTCAACTAGTCAAAATACTTAGCAAATTGTGTCTAAGTTTGATGTTCCAATAGCCATTAGAAAAGTTATTCGGAACTGTTCCAAATATCCTATTGCAAACTACATGTCATATCAAAATTTATCAAATAGTCATAAAGATTTCACATCTTGGAAAATGAGTTGTTTGTTCCAAGGAATATACATGAGACATTAGAAGATCCAAATTGGAAATTAGCAGTTATGGAGGAAATGAATGCTTTAAAACAGAATAGAACTTGGGAAATAATACCATTGCCAAAAGATAAGAAACCAATAGACTGTAAATAGGTGTTTACCATTCAGATTGGTGCTTCATTAACTTGATGTGAAAAACGCTTTTCTTAGCGGCGATCTTGAGGAAGAGGTTTACATGAGTTTACCACTAGGTTTTGAAAATGATCTCGATTGTAGTAAAATTTGCAAATTAAAGAAACCCTTTTATAGTCTTAAACAGTCTCCGAGAGCTTGGTTTGAATGTTTTGGAAAAGTTGTCTAGTCATGGATTTCTTCAAAGTCAAGCAGATTTATACTAGATTTTATAAACACTCCGAGGATAATAAAATCCCAATTTTGATTGTTTATGTAGATGATATTATTCTCACAAGTGATGATGAAGTAGGTTTAGCTAATCTCAAGAAAAATCTTGCAAGTGAGTTTCAAATCAAGGACTTCAGAACATTGAAATATTTCCTAGGGATAGAATTTGCAAGATCAAAGTAAGGTATCTTTGTTAATCAACGAAAATATGTTCTTGACTTACTTTAAGAAACAGAACTACTTGGTTGCAGGATTGCAAAAACACCCATTAAACCTAATCTAAAGTTACAAGTACTACACATAGAAGATCTACTTCTGGTTATTGTTCTTTTGTTGGAGGGAACTTGGTTAGTTGTAGGAGTAAAAAACAAAATGTAGTGGCTAGGAGTAGTGTTGAAGCCAAGTTTAGAGCTTTAGCCCATGGAATTTGTGAGAGGATATGGATCAAAAGGATACTTGAAGAATTGAAGATTCCTCTGAAGACACCAATACGAGTTTATTGTGACAATAAAGTTGTCATCTCTATAGCTCATAATCCAGTTCTACGTGATAGAACAAAATATATTGGGGTTGATAAGCATTTTGTCAAGGAGAAGATTGATGCAGGTGCAATATGTATTCCTTATCTTCCTACATTAGAGAAAATTGTTGATATATTGACTAAAAGACTTCCAAAGAAGCAATTCGACAGACTTACAAGTTGGTTATGGAAGACATCTTTAAACCAGCTTGAGGGGGAGTGTTGGAATTTCAACTATTATTTGGGACTGTTTTGTGTAATTAAAGTGTCAAATATTTGACCTTTATTATCCTAATTCTTTTCCATATATGTAAGAGGTCTTTCTCCTATATAAGTAGACCTAAATTGCACATATGTATGTATGAATATATTGTTTATTCTCTCAAAATTAAGATGTGTACATAGCTTCAGAAACAAATGATCAATAGTTTCAAATTCAGTTTCAATTTTATTTATTTATTTTTATGTTGGGGGGTGCTGCCATGACAGACAAGGTCTTATCTGATAACTCATATCAGCCATCTTTGTTGTAAAAATGTAGACAAAATAATGAACAATAATATAAAGAGAGGGAGGAGGAAGCTTGATGAGCAGCAAGAAAAATTAAAAAAGATTGAATATCAAACATTATAACTATCTAAATTCATTAAAATTACAAAATGTCATGATGCTGCCATACCATTACAGTAGTCCTGAAGGTTAGCAACTGCAACTTCTAAACCCCTGCTGGCAGTTGCATTTCCTACAATTGATGGAACAATCCCTCGTCGTCCAATATCTTCTTCAGCAAATGACCCTACAACCAAATAACATGTACCAAACACACACAGAACCCTGAAATTTATTTTGATAATATGAGGATTTAGAAGGAATTGAACATCCAGAATTAATAAAACACAAAAGGTTTCATAAATTATGGATTTGTGCAGTAGTCCAAATGAATGGTGAATAGCTTGATTTCTTCTTTTTTTGAGCATATAGAGTTTTCCAATTCGAAGTACATCAAAATACACTTGATTTTTGGGGGAGCTCCCTTCTTCCATATGATCTGTTTGTCACTAGTACAAGTTCCTAAGTGTTATTATCATTATTTTTTTTTAATATCAAAGGCAATATCTATCTACAAAAAGAAAAAAACGATTATTTTATAAGAAACAAATTTGATTGATGTATGAAGTTTATAAATGAAGGGCTAATCTCATCCAATTGGATAGAAGTGTAGTGTATAAGAATTAAAAGGATAAGAAAATTTACATGAAGACAATGCCATCAAGACAACATAAAGGACAATTGAAAGTTCTTTAAGAGCATGGTTTTGCAACTACAATTGAAAGCGAAAAGGACCAAACATGTAGTTTCCACAAGAACTAGGCAGAAGGACTACAATCAAAATAGCAATATAATGTTACTCATGGATTTAACTGAAACATGGTTTAACTATGTTGCTAAGCATTAATGACAATGACTTACGCAATTTTTGTGCAATTGAGGCCGCCTCTGCAACACGACTATCATCAGAGAATAATGGTGAAAGCTCCATCAAGTCACCAGGGCTACCATTGAATTCCATCAAGTACTGGAGTGATTGATTATAAGGATATTTTTTCATTTCATTATAATTAACTTAAAATGAAAAGGAAGAAAACTAACGAAAAGACAAACCAAAAGAAGTATTAAAGTAAATAATATATTAACATTGGTGGTACTTGGTAGTGACACAAATTCAGTCAATGAACTCATAGTACCTTTATCAACTCTATTGTTTGACTAGCAGTTTCCCTTTGGGCATCTGCACTCTGACAAGAGAAAATCGAACAAATTCAAAATCTTAGTCCCAGTTCCCACACTTATTGCATGATTAGGATTTTGTGAATCAACCATTCGATAAAATCTAGATGCCATTGACGATAAAAAATAATCACCTGCAGATGATCTCCTATTTTTGCAGCTGTCTGTCCAACACTTGAGATACGTGAATCTAGCCTTGCAAAACTGTGGAACAGGCCATCTACACCTTTTTCCAACTGCCAATTATGATGTATGTTTGATGGATTAAAAAACATTTTAATCAGTTTCAAAAAACAAAAATAGAGATTTAAAAGCTACCTCTCCTAATGAAGGTAGAATGTAGGAAATTAATCAGTTTAATCTAAATCCATGACTATATACTAAAGATTCTAACAAACGGTTTCTACCTACCAATCTAGATTGGTCGTATTAGTGATCCTCAATAAGCTGCTTTGTAAATTCCATTCAATGAAGAGGAGGTTTACCTTGCTGCCCAATCTTTGGGCTCAAGTAAGTCTTCTAGACCGGATGGATTTACTGCTGACTCTTTTAAACATTCTTGGAACACCATTAAACAGGTTGTCATGAGAATGATGCTTGGTTTTTTTACCAATGGGATTATTAATGTGGCTTTTATCGAAATTTATATTTGTCTCATTCATAAAAGAGTGGACTCTAGAACAGTGAATGATTCTTTTTTAGAAGAGAAGCAATTTCATTTATAAATGAAAATAAAGGGAGATAAACACTCCTATTCACCAAAAGGTGAATACATGAAAGAGCTTGAATTAGTCATTAAAGATGAAAGGCTATAATTAGAAAAAGAGTGTTTACATTTACACCAATACAAAGAATTAAAAACAACCAACTCTATAAAAGCCTCAAAACTGGTGAGTATATCTCTGAAAATTCGACCGTTTCTCTCACACCAAAGGGACCAAATGAACACCCTGCTAAAAGCCAGCCATAGCACCTTCTTTGGACCACAAAGGGGTGACCCACAAAAATCAAACACATTAACGTAGAAGTCCAGTAACCATAAGGCAAAGCAAAGCCAAACTCCATCCATAAACTTTTAACATAGAAGTCCAGTAAACATGAGCAAAGGAAAAGCAACCAAAAAGGTGTCCAGGGTTCTCATTTTCAACATACACATAACACACAGAGAAGGAGATAAAGAACAATATGGCATTCTTCATTGTAATCGATCAGCAGTATTGAAACCTCCATGATTGAGTTTTCATAAGAAACCCTTTATTTTCTTTGGGTAGGTACCTTTCCAAATAACAGAATAAAGGTTGTTTGAAGTTGGACCATTTGAATGAATTAAATCTGTCATCAAAGACTTTGAGGGGTCTAGAGGCCAAATCCAAGAATCATTTGAGTTCCTCAAAATTAATCAGTGATTGAGAAAGATGAGTCCATTCCAAAATTTCAGCTTCATTAGGATTCCTCCAAAGGCCTAGATCCCAAGAAGAGTGAGTTGAATTCCAAAAAGAAGCAATAACTTCATGTTTTTTGTTTGATAATCTAATAACCTTGGGAATACAGTAGCTAAAATCTCACCATTTAACCAAACATCATGCCAAAACACTGTATGAAACCCATTTCCAACCCTTTTCTGAGTTCGATTACGAATGATAGCAGTGGTGAGACTAATTTGCTTCCAAGGGGACTTTGAAAAAAACCCTCAAAATTGGGGGCGTCCATAATCAATCAGCATTCGATGAGTAATATGTAAACACAATTAGTTGTTGCCAAAGAGAATTTTTCTCATGTAGAAACTGGCAAATCCATTTAGCCAAAAGAGCCTTGCTCCGATGTTTTAAATTACCAATCCCAAAGCATCCCATAAGTTGAGGAAGTTGAGTCGTCATCCAATTTACATTGTGCATACTGCATATCGCCATCCATTTGTGTACCTTCCCAAAAAAAATCATGAAAGAGCTTTTCTAAAGAAAGGCTACTTTAGATGAAAGATGAATAATGAGAGGTACTATATTGGCAAATTAGAGAGAATTGCTTGAATAAGAATATGTCTACCTCCTTTGGAAATAAATGCATATTTCCAATTGTGTAGCTTGTGATGAATCTTCTCAAGAACATGCTACCAAAACAAAGACTTTTTGGGTTACCACCCAGAGGAAGCCCGAGGTAAATAGAAGGCCAGGAGCCTATTTTGCAACCAAAAAATCCAGCTACTGTTTCTAAATCCTCCATAGATGTCTTAATTCCCAAAATTTCGCTCTTTCCAAAATTGATATTCAAACCCCAGGCTAATTCAAAAACGTTGATAAGATTCAACAAATTATCCAATGCAACAGGATCCGTCATAGAGAACAATAATGTATCACCTACAAATTGTAAATGATTTAGGTAAAATGAAGAGGTACCAAAAGGATGAGTCAAAATTTTGCCCAAGGAAGCTCCATGAGATAATAGACGGCTAAGGTAATCAGATCCACTAATAAAAAGGAAAGGAGAAAGGGGGTCACCTTGTCGAATGCCTCCAGTGGGAATGATCTTACCTCTAGGCCTCCCATTTATAGTTATTGAATAGTTGGCACTAGAGATACATCCATGGATCCATTTACGCCATAAAGGCCCAAAACCTTTCATTTGTAGAACCGCATCTAAAAGTTCTCGATCCACTTTATCAATGGCCTTTTCAAGATCGAACTTGATAACTACACCTTGTTTATTAGAGCTACGCCAATCATCTATTAACTCATTTGCCATCAAGGAGGCATCAAGAATTTGACGGTTTGCAACAAAAGCCATATGATTTTCAGCAATCGTATGTGGAAGAACATTCTTTAACCGATTCGATAGAAACGCTAACAATAATCATATAAACACAAGGGATAAGACTAATAGGTCGGTAATCAGTTACTGATTTTGAATCCAACCTCTTCAGAATAAGGCAAATATAAGTTTCATTCAAAGCTACATTGATAATCTCATTTTCAAAAAAAAAAATCAGAGAAGATAGGCAAAATATCGTGGGTAATAATCTGCCAAGAATTTTTTAAAAATTCAACAGTAAAATCATCAGGACCAGAAGACTTACTTGAACACAAGGAATTCACAACATGTAGAACTTCCTCTTCTAAGAAGACTCTCTCAACATTTAAAGATTGAGGTTCATAATTGGACTCCAGTCCATATTTGTAGGAAGAAATCTGAATTTATTCTTTGGTATACAATTTCTGAAAAAAGTCAATAAATTCATTCTCAATCTCATTAGCATATAGCAAGCTGACCCTTCTCTAGAAAGCACTTCAGTAATTGTATTCTTCCTTTTTCTAGAAGCCAATAAACGATAAAAGAACTTTGTATTTTCATCCCCTTCTTTGAGCCATTTAAGTTTACAATATTGCCTCCAAAATGTAGCTTCCAAAGCAGTTAAATCTTGGATTTTTTCTCTAAGACCCTGCCTTGTATAGAAAAGTGAATGATTATCACCCAATTAACATTATTCCTTGTGCTTATTATTGTACGGGATTTATCTAACCGGTTAAAGCAAGTTCTAACTTTCACTATTGTTGAATACCAAATGGCTTTTGTGTCTAATCGTCGAATTTTGGACGCTTTTTTTATTGCAAATGAATTGATCGATGACTGGAATACTTCTAATAAGAAAGGAATGGTTATTAAGTTGGACTTGGAAAAGGTATTGGATAAAGTTGATTGGAATTTTCTGGATGCGGTTCTACATGCTAAAGGCTTTGGGATAATTTGGAGGAAATGGATTCGAGGTTCAATCTAGTGCTAACCATTCGATCACTATTAATGGGCAGTCTAGAGGTAAAATCATTCATACAAGGAGTATTCAACAAGGTGGTCTAGTTTTCTCTTTATCTTGATTTCAGATTGGCTCAGTCATTTATTGTCTCATAGTGCTTGTTAAATCACCAATTAACCCAAAAACTTAAGCTAATGGGTTATAGTAAATTTAATTATATCAACACTCCAACACTTTCCCTCACTTGTGGGCATAGAATTTGAAGAAGACCCAACAAGTGAAAATCAATATTAATTGAGGATGAAACAACGTCATAGGGATTCGAACACAAGAACTTCTACTTTGATACCATGTTTAATTACCAATCAACCCAAAAGCTTAAGCTGATGGGTTATGGTAAATTTAATTATATCAACACTTCAACAATGCTCATTTGTGAAAGATTGTGACTAATCCTATTGGCACCTCTTCTCTTGGTTTGAACCATTTACAATTTGTGGATGATACATTGTTGTTCTCTATCATGTATTCTTTAGCTCTCGACAAACTTTTTGATGTTATTAAAGTTTTTGAACTGGCTTCCGACTTGAATATTAATTTCAGTAAGAGTGAATTGTTGGGGATAAATGCTTGTGGTTTGGAATTGGAAGTTTTTACTTCAAAGTTTGGCGGTAAACTAGGAGTTTGGCCCACAACCTATCTTGGTTTTTCTTTAGGTGGTAATCCTAAATTCTCACCGTTTTGACAACCGGTGTTAGAGAGAATTAGAGTGAATTCAACAGAAGCTTCATAATTAGAAGTATACGTATATTTCAAAAGGTGGTTGGCATACCCTTATACAAGCTACCCTATCTAGTATACCTACTATTATCTCTCTTTGTTTAAGTTACCATCAAAGTTGGACAAAGCTTTAGATAAACTCATTTGAGATTGTTAAATCACAATCCACCCAAAAGCATAAGCTTATGGTTATGGTAAATTTAATTATATCAACACTCAATACTCCCTCTCACCTGGGGATTTGGAAATTGGTAGAAAACCCAAAAGTGGAAATCAAATATTAATTGGGAGAGGAAATGACATTACAATGGTTCGAACTTAGGACCTCTTACTCTGATAGCATGTTATATCATCAATTAACCCAAAAGCAGTGTTTTCGAGGCGCTCGCCCGAGGCGCAAGGTGTCACGGTTGCACCTCTCGGACCGTGCGGCGCCATGATTCATCCCTCGAACATGGCCAGCCTTGAGGGGAACTCCTGCCCCATCGTTATGATCGCAACGCTTTGTGGCCTCGTCGGGTCTTTAGGCGAGGTTCTTCAGTCCTCAACCAAGCATCAAGTAAATAAGCAGCGGAATATAACTTGGTCGTACACGTCGCCCGTCCGTGTACTTGCACTTGTCTTTCCCATGAGTTGGCTTTGACGGGACATTCTCGGATCGCCGCGCTAACGGCCCTATAGTTTGAACCTCCACCCCATGGGAAGGGGCGCAATGTCGGCACACCACCGGTGCCGTCCCGACACCGCCCCTTGAAAACCCGTTACAAAGGAAACGCCAAGACACTTCTCTTGAGACGCTCCCCAACCATGACACGCGAACGCGTGCTACTTGGGTGACTCACTTAGGCCCACAAGCCCGGGGTGGTGGAGAGTCGACACCATGGTACCCCTATAGTATATTATGTGAAATATTGGGTCTTCCTCCCTTGCACGTCATTTTGGCGAGGAGTCATACGCTCATACATCGACCCCTCCGACGCGGCACGGTTGGCTGGCCCTCCACATGCCTTGAGCCCACCTATCTTGGTGTGTTAGATGATGCATCGTCCTCCTCGATCGCATCATGGCACGACTTGTCACTGTGAGGTTCACAAACATACGTTCTTCTAGTATGATTGTGACACAAGGCGCGGCGAAAATGAGGAGTTGCGCCTCCAACACCTGCAAGGCGGGCTACTTCAAGGAGGCGCGCGCCTGGTTGCACCTGGTGGCGCCTCGCCATCGTTGCAGGTGCCTCGCCTGCGCATCGAAGGCTTTTTTTTTTTAATTTAAACTTAACTTCATCTACACGAAACCCTAAATGTCAGCCCACACATAAGCCCATGAACTCCATGCACCATGCATTTGACGCTTCATAGGTTTTTTTTTAATGAAAAGTTGAAAACGGTCCAGACTTCTCCTCTCTTCTCGAGTCCTCTCTTCATCGATTGCTTTGCTACTGGACATTGGTTGGACGTTTTTCTTCATCGATTGTTGTTGGTCGTTGGTGGTGCTGGTGGTGCTGTCGTGCAGGAAGCTTTCCTTCATCGACTGCTGCTGGAAGCTTTCCTTCATCGACTGCTGCTGGAAGCTTTCCTTCATCGACTGCTGCTGGAAGTTCATCGATTGTTGTCTGTTGCTGCTTCTTCTGTTCATCGATTGCTTCTGTTCATCCTCATCGATTGCTTCTGTTTGCTGCTGCTTCTTCTGTTGGTTTTTCTTCATCGATTTCTTCTTTCTTCTTCTGTTCGTTTGCTGCTGCAGTGCTGCTTCTCTTCTTAGTTTTGGTTGGTTGTTTGGTTAGGTTGGTTGTTTGGTTTGGTTGTTCTGTTCCTAGTTTTTCTTCTTGCTTCTTCATTGATTGCTGGTTGGTGGTGGTGTTGTTGTGGCTAGCTTCTTCAATTTTCCTTCTTCTAATAGGAATCAATCAATATGGGAGATGTTGATACAAAAAGAAAGCACCCCTGTTGTAAATATGTTGTTTTGGAGGATGAGAAAGACACAAATTCTTGCAAATGCACATTTTGTGGAAAAATCACAAAAGGTGGAATTTGTAGAGCAACTCATCATTTAGTTGGTGGGAATCGAAATGTAAAAGCATGTTTAAAGTGCCCAACCAATGTAAGAGAGGAATAGAGAGGAATTGAAGGATTATCAAACAAAAACAAAAGCAAAGCGAGAAGAAAGTAGTGCACTAACAAACTTCGAGGATTATGATTTGAATGCAATTGATGAAGAGGATGAGATGGATGCCATTGGAGGATCGAGTTCAAGTACTGGAACATCTAGAAAGCGAGCTCTTGGCAGTGCAGAAGGATCTAGTGGAAGTTGGTCACAATTGAACTTGAAGCCACCACGACAAAAGGGAGCCATGGATAAATTTGTTTATCCCGATCCAACCAAAGTTGTTGATGATAGGAATAGGATGAAGAAGTTGAAGCAATCTAGCATTACAGAAAAATATAACAAGGAGTGAAGGGATACTACGATTCAATTCATCATGCGTTGGATTTATCAAGCAGGTATCCCGTTAAACACCATTCGCTTAAGAAGTTTTCATGTAATATTAGAAGCAGTTGGTCAATTTGGTCCTGGTTTGAAGCCTCCTTCTTATCATGAGGCTAGAGTTACATGTTTGAAAAATGAGGTAGAATTTACTAAAACAATAGTTAGTAATCATGAGGTTGAATGGAAAAAAAATGGATGTTTGTTGATGTCAGATGAGTGGACAGATAGAAGAGATAGAACTTTAATAAACTTTTTAGTTCATTCTGCGGCTGGAACATTATTTTTGGAATCCATTGATGCATCTTCATGCATCAAAACTGGTGAAAAAGTATTTGAACTCTTTGATGGAATGGTAGAGAAGATTGGAGAAGAAAATGTCATACAAGTTGTTACTGATAATGCCTCAAATTATGTCCTAGCTGGTAAATATTTAGAAGCGAAACGGCCACATTTATATTGGACACCATGTGTTGCTCATTGTTTAGATTTGATGTTAGAAGATATTGGAAAGATGGATCAAATCAAAAGGTGTATTAAAAAGGTCGTGGCACTTAGTGGTTTTATTTATAACCACTTGTATGTGCTAAACATGATGAGAGAATTCACTAATCAACATGAATTGGTAAGACCCGCCGTTACTCGATTTGCAACATCATTCTTGACACTATCGAGTATTTATAAAAATAAGGCGAATTTGAGAAAGATGTTCATCTCTGAGAAATGGACAATTTCTAAATGGGCAAAGGATCCAAAGGGTAAGAGAGCAGCTGACACTATCTTGATGCCATCGTTTTGGAACTCAGTTGTCTATACATTAAAGGCATCGGGCCCACTAGTTCGTGTTCTTAGATTAGTTGATGGTGACAAACCAGCTATGGGGTACATATATGAGGCTATGGATCGAGCAAAGAAGGCTATCAAGAGCCGGTTTAATGATAATGAAGCAAAATATAAACCTATTTGGGATATCATTGACAAAAGATGGGATTGCCAACTTCATCGACCTTTACATGCAGCCGGTTATTATTTAAATCCATCTCTTTTTTATGATCACAAAGATAGAATTATTCAAGATGTAGAAGTTATGAGTGGTCTACTTCAAGTTGTGCAACGACTAATACCATCAAAGAATGACCAAAACCGATGCACGGTGGAATTGGAGTTGTATTCGGAAGCTAAAGGCATGTTTGGCATCGATTTAGCTATCAACACGAGGAAAATTAAGACGCCAGGTATTGTTATTCTTTAAATGTTTGGGTTTTAAACTAAAGTTATTCCAAGAGTTAATCCTAAACCATTTTAAACATGTGACAATGTGAACAACATCATGGTGGGCTCTTTATGGGGGTAGTACTCCAATTCTACAAAGGTTGGCCATGAGAGTTCTAAATCTCACATGTAGTGCTTCTGGTTGTGAACGCAATTGGAGTGTTTTTGAACACGTGAGTGGTTAATTTGTCTTATACCTTATTAATTTAATATTTAAACATTACTTTTTAACTCTATATTCATTATTAATTTTGTAGATTCATTCAAAGAAGAGAAACAGGTTAGAGCAGAAGCGTTTAAATGATTTAGTTTATATAAAATACAACCAAGCACTTAAAGAACGCTTCGATTTGAAGGATCAACTTTATCCAATTTCTCTTAATCATATTGATGAGAGTAATGAATGGTTGGTTGGAACGCTTGAAGAAGAAGATAATGAACTTGAAGCTGATAATGAGTTGGTTTTTTATGATGACGACCTCACATGGGGAGATGTGGCAGATGCTAGTGGTGTTAGAGAACCTCTAAAGTACACTAGGTCTAAAGGGAAGTCAACTGTTGCAGCTTCATCTTCTAGAATTCGAACACCAACACCTACTATACAGGCGGTTAGTGATAAAGATGATGACAATGTAGAGGAATTTGATCTTGAAGAGGAGAATGATCAAGGAGTAGCAGGAGATGACGAGTTAGATTTAGATGGGGAGGAAAATTATGATTATGACATTTGATTGATATTTTAGACTTTTAAATTTAGAGTTTTATACTAGTTTTTCCTTTATTGTTGGTTCACTGATTCATTATTTCATAATTTTCATTCTTGATAACCTAAGAAGCACGGACACTCTATTTTAGACAGAGTGTCCGTGTCGGACACGGACACGCTCGAACACGCTCCGGACACGTGTCGGACACGCCAATTTACGTGTCCCTTATTATTATTATTATTTTTAATTTCGGACACGTTATGGACACGCGACGGACACGTTGTGGACACGCGACGGACACGTTGTGGACACGCATTGGACACGCTGGGTAAATTTTTAACCGAAAAAAAAGGCCTAACCCTTTTTTTTTTAGCCCAAAGTTAAAAACTCATTTAATTTTAAATTTTAAACACAAAAAAGACATTAAAAACATAAATAATAAAACTAAAAATTAAAAACTCTTCTACCACTCATGAACAGAACATGTTTTCTATTTTCTTTTTGTATATAAAACTGTTTTCATTTTTTTTTTTGGTATTTACTCTTATTTCATTTGAAAACTTTGTTTATTGAATGTTGGATAATGTGTTTTGTACAATTACTATGGTTAATTAACTTGACATTTTATGTTTTTTAGTGGATTAAGTTTAGAATTTTATGTTTTTTAGTGGATTAAGTTTAGAATTTTATGTTAAATGTACATATATCCTAAAATAATAATAAAAAAGAACGTATCCCCAACGTGTCCGTGTCCTAGTTTTTTAGAAATTGACGTATCGCCGTGTCGTGTCGTGTCCGTGTCCGTGTCCCGTGTCTGTGTCCGTGCTTCTTAGTTGATAACTTTAGACATTTGATTGATATATTAAGTTTTTAAGGTTTTTTCATTTTATATGATATTTACTATACAATTTATGGTGTATATATTATTTATTTATATATTTAATTATTGCGCCTCGCATCACTCGGGCCACGCCTTTTTGTCGCCTCTCGCCTTCGGGCTATCACAGGGCTTGTCGCCTTGAGGTGCGCCTTGCGCTTTGAAAACACTGCCCAAAAGCTTAAGCTTCAGTGTCACGGTCGCACCTCTCGCACCGTGCGGCGCCATGAATCATCCCTCGAACATGGCCAGCCTTAAGGGGAACTCCTGCCCTATCTCTATGATCGCAACGCTCTGTGGCTTCGTCGGACCTTAGGTTAGGTTCTTCAGTCCTCAACCAAGCATCAAGTAAATAAGCAGCAGAATACAACTCGGTCGTACACGTCGCCCGTCCGTGTACTTGCACTCGGTCTTTCCCATGAGTTGGCTTCGACGGAACATTCTCGGATCGCTGGCTGCTAACGGCCCCTATATTTGAACCTCCAAGCCATGGGAAGGGGTGCAATGTCGGCACACCTGTGTCGTCCGACACTGTCCCTTGAATACCCGTTACAAAGGAAGACGCCCAAGACACTTCTCTTGTGACGCTCGCCCCAGCCATGACACGCTAACGTGTCACGGGGTGACTCACTTAGGCCCTCAATTTCCCATAGAGATTTCGTTTGGGAAGTCTCAATTTTCCCATCTTATCGGAGGCCTTGGTATTGGAAATTTCCAGCTTAGAAATTTGGCTCTATTGGCTAAATGGATTTGGAGATTTTTGTATGAACCTGATGCCCTTTGTAGGAAAATTGTTGTGGCTAAATATTATAAGAGAGTATGATGTTTTCTATTTGTTGCCAAAATCCATTATAAGAGGGTCATCTAAGTTACTTTGAAGCTTTACTTGTAGTACCATCGAAGTTACTTTGCCCACGGTTCATTTGCTTGTGAGTTTTGGTCAATTTTGGAGGAAGCATTTGGTTGGCACTTTCTTCTGCCAGGAACTATTTTTGATATTCTTGCTTCAATTTTGTGGGGCACCCCTTGCATGGTGTTAAGCTCTTTGTCTAGCATCAACCGAGCCTTGTTTTGGTACCTTTGGTGTGAGCGTAATGGAAAAATTTTCAAGGGTATGTTTCTTTAAACTTTGGTAGTTTTGTGGATTTGGTCTTATTCAATTCTTTTTATTGGTGTAAATGTAAATACCCTTTAGCTATAGTATTTCTTCTTTGCTCTCCAATTGGAATTCTTTATTGTAATTCTTCTTGATTTTGGGAGCTTTTACCACTCTTTATTTCATTTAACAATAAAATCTGTTTCTCTTCTAAAAAAAAGCAACCAGTGACTTGTGGATCTTTTTGGTTAAGGTTCTATAAAACCTTAACTAATGGCCAACATGAGCCTATCTCAACTAGTTTAGTATATATCTTCGACTAAAAGACTAGAAGTTCAAACCTCTCACCCCTACATGTTGTTGAACTAAAAAACCCTTAGCTAATTAATAATTAATTGTTTTACAATGATAGTGTAAGGTATCTACCCTCTTAAGAATCAAATAATAACTAAACTCAGCAAGTACTCAAGAAATCGGAAACAATCCAACCTTCTAATAACTGAGAGTTCTTCAATTATAGAAGGAGGAGCTATTCATTCATTGACGATATTACAGGGAAAGAAGAAAAACAGAACAACTCAGCAATTCGAGAGGCTGGTTCTCTCCACCACTAGGCAAAGCCCGCAAAACCCAAAAAGTGCCCTCTCTCTTCGCGCACCTCTCCACAAAAACATACTCACACTCCCCCTGGCTACCCGTACACCCGCACTCTCAGGTGGTCCCCATCTCACTTGACAACATTACCTTTTTACCCCTTCTAGAATATTTTTTAAGAATTGGGGGTCTTACAGATAGTTGTGCTGAATGATTCCTTTAGCACCCATAAGAAACGAACACAATAGAAACAAAAATAGAAATCGAAGTTGAATGTTATTTATGAATGACAAATACTCGAACTTTAAATGGTTGTGCATATAGAATTTTTATCATGACCGAAAAGAAATATGGGATAGTCAACAAACCTCAGCAAGTGTCTTGCGATGCTTGGAATCTTGGGCAGCAACATCTTTCTTGAGATTGTAAAGCTTACCATCGATCTTTAACCAAAATGAAGGGGGAAAGTTAAAGCCTTCATATAGATTTATGACGTTTTGGAAGAACTTTGATGCTCTTCAGTCCAATGTCATACCTGTTTTCGAATATCAACCAACTCTTGGCTGGAATCCTTGAACAAGGCCAAGAGCTTGTCAACTTCTGGAAACAAAGGAGTAGGCAGCGCTTGGGAGAATTTAACTGTATCCGATGGTGTCCGTAAATGCCCAGTAGGGAAAACATCATTGTTAATGTTGTTGTGTCCTTCTATTGAATCAGTTTCTTCCTCTTGAAATGATGGAAGGAGCTCATTCACCAAATTTCCAAACAATGCATCAAAGGAAAAATTGCCCTACAAAACCAAAATATAACTAAAGATTAATATGATGGGTATCTCAAATGGTATATTATTTGCTTGAAAACAGGGTCTTTGCCTTAAAGTCATCAACATCCAAAATGAGGGGAAGTGAGCTAACAGATGGATTTTTTCTGTGTATTTCATTCTTGGACCCATCTCTAGTCTCTTTCATCTGGTTTGTAGAGAATAAATCAGAGAAAAAAAAAAAGAAAAAAGTAAGGTTGTGAGCTGCAAGTCTGGAATAAAAGAATAAGCTACAGAGAAACTGTAACGACCCTAATTTTTAGACTCTCTTTCTAAGGGGTCATTACTAAACATGCATGCATTTGAGGCCATAAAACAACATCCACTAAGTGAAATCCGTTGAAAATTTAAAACTACATAGGTTTTGGGATCCCATAAAAGAAAAATCATTCAAAATAATAAGATTTAAAGGTTAAGGCCTCTAGTTTAAAACAATTAAATTTTTGTGTCAAACATTGACAAATGAGATTAACTTTATTATAATTTTTTCTAAGCTACTAAAATAATTGCAGAAGACATGACTTTCTATTTCCCATGGCCATAGTAGCTCGATTACCCGTCATTCGTCTTGCATACCTTGCCTTTACCTGAAAAATATATATGTGTGTATTTATTATTATGTAAGCCATGAATGACTTAGAGTCGACTTAAACTAAGAGGTCATGGATTAGGAAATTTTAATTTCCCACGGAAAGTCGAAGAGAAAAGCCATGAAATATATTTTCTTTTATGTCTGGGTCTCACATAAAGCCATGAATTGTTTGTGACAACACGTTTTCAAACCCCGACAGTGGTGTCTCTTACTGAGTATTATAATATAATACTCGCCCCTTTTTATTTAATTACACTAGGAAGATTTTACCGCAGACTTCGCAAACATTTCAAAACATACATGTTCAAGGCCCCAAGAGAAAATAGTAAATGATGGTGCAACATTTCATGGCATAAACAAGATCAGAAAACCCAATTTAAAAACAACGATAGCATAACATTCATGGCCTTTGAGAAAATATCAAAGGAATATAAAACAGATTATGGCATTTTAAAGAGACTTTTCATTCAACCCCTCTTTTAAATCATGGCATTTTTCAAACAGAATCCTTAAGTCTCAAATTTTAAAGTTTAGCGTGGTCCCTTACCTTGGTTTAAATTCTAAAATTTCAAATCTTTAACTCCTGGCAGGGCGCCCCTTCCAAACCAAGATTGCTTTGAAATCGAATGGGTTGTCGAAACGTGATCTCAAATGCCCAACTACGTTTTTTTCTTGAATACCAAAACTCCAGAGATCTCCTAAAGCCAAAATAAAAATCCACATTACGCTCAATTTGCCCAACTTTAAACCAATGAAAAATCTAGTAAAAAAAATAGTCCAACTTACACTTTACCAATAGTTCAAGAATGAATCAAACTCAATAATTACTCGATTGAGCTTTTTCGACGAAATCGAGAGTTGTAGATCTAAGGTCCGACTGAACGAAACTCATGGTGACGCTCTGAAAACATTTCGACCGTGTGTGTGGAACGTCGACACCAAACCGGTCCAATAGCTTCTTCTGATGGCAGTCCAAAACGCAAGCCAGAACTGGACTGAGCGAAACGCAAACGAAAGGCCAGACTGATGAAGCACGTGCACCTCGTGGATGGTGGCGGCGTCGCAGGGGTTCAACGACAGGTCTGGGCGGTACGAGAATTCGACGACAAGCGTCCTGGCGTGCAACCGCAGCGATGAATGGCGGATGGTTGAGGCGTTGTTCGGCTAAACCAAACCGTAGAGATTTGTGCGACTTCAGATCTGTGACGAGGTCGATGGCTGCAACTCGAATGGCGTTGGTTCAGCGTGCGGCTCCGGCGTGGTCGACGGAAAGGTAAAGCTCTTTGGTGATGAACTTGAGGAAGAAGGAGAAGATGAGATAAGGAGAGCCACACGTTTTTCTTTTTAAAAAAAAACAAAAATAAAAATCCAATAGAAGACAAAAATATATATATATATATATATATATTTTTTGAGCATTCAATTTCCTAAATTGCTCTTCAACTTCTTTTAATCTACAAACATGCCACATGTATAAATTCAACCAATAAAACAATCAAACACAAGGGGTTGTTTGGTGTAAGGTTTTGTATATAGGAATGGGTAAGGGTTTTAAATCTCCTTGTTTGGAACAAGGTTTGTGAGCATGGGCATGGGTATCACCTATTCCCATGCATCACTTTTTCCCATGATGAATGGATTTTTTATATCCTTCAAGAATGATGGGTTTTCTTTATACACATTCATCTTTATTTCTCTCTCTTCTTTATTAATATCTCTCTCTTTTTTATTACATAAAAATCTGATAACATTCTCATGTAGAACCAAACACAGTCATCTTATACTCAGGCATTTATTATTCTCAGACATCTTATTCTCAGACATCTATTACTCATGGGCATCCAATAAAATCTTCAACCAAACGGTCCCTAGTTTCAAACTCCAACCTAACAATACTTAATGAACTTTAGCGTATTCTAGCTTGAGACTTACGAGTCACACGGATTATATATTCAACGTTGCAGGTTGCAAGGGGGTAAACAATCATATATGCGTGTTCTAGCTTGAGACTTATTTGACGAGAGAATGTCTTTTCTAACTTGAGCGTCGGAGTGCGTGTGGCTTAGCACCACACCGGTGTTAGCTATCTGTTTTGCAGGAGATCAATATTTCCGACAATACAAATTCACCGTTGATCCGTCCGTCTAAATTTCAGCATCAACAGTTGGCGTCGTCTGTGGGGACAAACTTTTCTTGCAAAGTGTCACGTGTTGAGAATCCTAACATCGTTCACCATGAGTAGCCATTTGAACCAAGTCAACCCGATGAACGACAGAGAGGAGTCAAATGATGGTCGACATCATCGTCGGGTACCAGCTAGGGCGCAGGATGTACAACCGGAGGAGGCCAACCAGCGTGTTGCACCGGCGGAGGCGGATCAGTACACAACGCTAGAGCAACAGGTCCGGGGCCTAGATGAAAACATCGCGAGAATTCTGGAGATATTGAACCATCTGAATCCTATCGTAGAAGCTCTAAAACATGGATCAGGACAGAATCTCAACGATGTCCAACCCGAAGAACGGATTCAGGCTCCGGCACCGCGTAGATCCTTACCTTCAATCCGAGACCATGCCAAGGGTAATGGTCCGACAGAGGAGGGGCAAGGAGAACTCGGGTGCCACCCCAAAGGTTTAATGACAGGCTACGGTCAGGAGGCAATGACAGGCAATCCCATCATTCAGGGCTGCAAAGGTATGTGTCTCGAGTGAGAGTTTCCCAGGCTAAGACATAGGTGATCCACGGAAACCAAGGACACAACAGCCATCGTGCGCCTGAAGCCAAACAGCAACAAGGGCGAAGGAATGGTCGATCAGGAAGACCTGACACGGGGTCAGATCTTAGAGAATTGATCAACAAGAAACGGAATGGGCTAGAGGCCGAAAGTAAACCCTGGGCGCAGAGATGCGGAGGATCCAAGATGAGCTCGGAGACATGAAGAATGCTCAAGATCACAGCGGACTGGACTTGGAAAATCTCGTTGACCAGGTAGACCCTCATTTTTCTGACAAAATAATGTAGGAAGAGGTCCCCCCAAAATTTAAGTTGCCAACAATCAAAGCCTACGATGGATCAAAAGATCCAGTGGAGCACCTTGACACATTTCGGTCATGGATGAAGCTCCATGGAGTCCGAGATGTGATAAAGTGTTGTCATTCTCCTTCACACTGATGAGACCAGCTCGAAAATGGTTCAGGCAGCTTAAGAGGAAATTAATCGTTTCCTTTCGGGAGCTGGTCCTTGCCTTTGTCACCCAGTTCAATGGGGATAAGGATCAACGACGACCAGCAACGCATCTCCTTACCATTAAACAGGGAAATAATGAGACATTGAGGGAATACGTATCCTGCTTCAACAACGAATCCCTCTAGATCGAAGGGTATACTGATGGGGCAACCCTAACAACAATCGTAGCTGGATTGCGAGATGAGAGGTTCCTTTGGTCGTTAGGTAAGAAAACTCCTACAACTTACGAAAGCGGAGAAAAGCAGACCAGGGACCGCGAGAAAACCAAGAGTCGACCAGAGAAAGACAGAAACGACTCTCGAAAGCGGAAGCATGGGGAACGATTCGATATCAACGACAAGTCCGTAAAGAGGGGTTTACCACCAAGTAAGTTTTAGCGGTATACCCCAACGAGTGTCCCTATCGAGCAGATTTTGATGGAGGTGCGTGACAAAAATATTCTCAAATGGCCAGCCAAGCTGAAGACAGGGTCCCATAGGAGGAATAAGGACAAATATTGTCTGTTCCACCGGGATCACGGGCACTCTACTTCAGATTGCTATGACCTGAAGGAAGTTATAGAGGCTCTAATCCAGAAGGGACAGATGAAAGAGTATGTAGGCGAAAGTGGACGGCGTGAGGCCAGGCCGAATCGACAAGAACCAAGCGACAAGGACGAAGAGTCACCTCCACCCCGGGAAATTCGAACTATTCTTGGAGGATCAGCTGGAGGTGACTCGATTTGAAAAAGAAAGGCCAAAGCTCGGGTCGTCCGAGCCCCGCCAGCTGATTGAGAGGTTTGTTCAACTTCCTTATCTAACGAGGTTGTTAGTTTTTCAGAAGAAGAAGCGGTCAAGTTACATCAACCTCATAAACGATGCATTGGTAATCTCTCTACTGATTGCCAATATCAAAGTCCGTCGCATCCTGGTCGATGGAGGATGTTCTGTGGGCGTGCTCTCCTTAAGCGCCTATGACGCTATGAAGCTAGGACGAGATCGACTCAAGGTTAGTATCTCTCCCTTAGTAGGGTTCAGAGGTAGTAAAGTGTATCCCAAGGGAAGCATCGAGTTGCCAATAACGTTTGGGGGCAGATCGACATGTGTTACAACTATGGTCGAATTCTTGGTGGTGAACCACGACTCGACCTACAATGCCATCCTGGGACGTCCAACCGTACATGCGATGAAGGTTGTAGCCTCGACTTATCATCAGGTACTAAAATTCCCAACTCCAAGTGGAGTTGGGGTTGTGCATGGAGAACAACAGGCATCCCGAGAATGTTACCACAACGCGATGAGAGAGTCAAATGGAGAAGTAGAAGAGGTCGCGACAGTAGAGGGATGCCCAGGATAGTCTAGCAATGCAGGAAAGGCCGAGATGGACATTGACGTCTCGACACCGACATCGACCGAACCAGAAGCGGTGGAGGACGATATAGAGGAACATCCCACAGTTGAACGAGGGGAACCAACAGAAGCGTTGGAGTCTGTACCGGTATTGTCACCGGAGCAATGTGTGAATATTGGAACCAAGCCAGCATCTGATCAGAGAACGAGTCTCATCGAGTTCCTCCGGAGGAATGTCGATGTATTCGCATGGAAAACGTGTGATATGCATGAGATAGATCCAAAGGTGATCACACATCAACTGAACGATGACAGGGACTACAAGTCTGTCCGCCGAAAGCGATGAGCTTTCAACCATGCCCGGAACGATGTTGTGGCTGAGCAAGTTAGGGAGCTGTTGGAGACTAAGTTCCTTCGGGAAGTCAATTATCTGCAATGGCTTTCCAACGTAATACTGGTAAAAAAGGCCAACGGGAAGTGGCAGATGTGCGTAGACTTCACCGATCTAAACAAAGCATGTCCAAAGGACAACTTCTCGCTACCTAGGATAGACCAGTTGGTAGATGCGACAACAGACCACGAGATGCTTAGTTTCATGGATGCATACTTCGGGTATAACCAAATACGGATGTACACTCCGGATCAGAAGAAGACATCCTTCATTACTAGCAGAGGCTTGTACTGCTACAACGTTATGCCTTCGGGTTAAAGAACGCGGGGGCAACATACCAGCGACTAGTTAACAAAATGTTTTCTCATCTTATTGGCCGGAGCATGGAGGTGTATGTCTATGACATGCTCGTAAAAAATCAAAAGGTCAACTCGCATCAGAACGACTTGGTGGATGCCTTTGCGACACTACGGAAGTACCAGATGAAGTTGAATCCTAGCAAGTGTGCTTTTGGGGTGACTTCTGGCAATTTCCTGGGGTTCATGGTCAACCAAAGGGGCATTGGGGCAAACCCCGACAAAATTCGAGCGATATTTGAGATGGAGTCTCCAAGAACCATGAAGCAACTACAAAGTTTGAATGAGAAGATCGCAGCACTAAACCACTTTGCATTCGAGTCACTGAAGAAATACTTCAGTTCAACTCCGTTACTATCCAAACCTACGTCGAGGGAGGAACTCGTCTTGTACTTGGCAACCTCCGACACAACAGTGAGTTCCGTCTTGATAAATGAGGTAGACGGATGACAGTACTGTTGAGATGTATGTCCTAATCTCGTATATGTTTGTAATATTCCTTATTGAAATAAATAAGAGTTATTTTTTCATCACTTTGTGTCTCGCATATTTACAAACTTTATCCAATAAACTAACCTCCAAGGTCATTGAATAATGAGAGAACTAGAACTTGAACGGTGTGTAGTGGACACACAGTGAGGATCACGTTCGAGTTTATGACCCGAACGGTCTACAGTATACGGATAGGGTTGGAGACTTAATCCTGGATACGTTGTGGATGCGACGTGGTTTGTATTAGATACAAACGAGGTGATCCAACTCGTTCATGTGGTTGACATGCGAGTGGGTGATCCAACTCGTTCATGTGGTTGACATGCGAGTGTGGGCATCCTGTGCAATGAGATTGTACAAGATCGGACCGTGAATTATTAGACCTACTGATATAACACCGTTAACAGTATAGGACTAATAACTTCGTAGATGACCAATAGTGACTCGACCTTAATCCTGAGCGTGTTACGGACTCCTGTCTGCGGGGGTATGTCGTTTGACTAGTACGGGTGAGAGTGATCACAGTTACTCACCCAATATGCCTATCTTCTCAGGGACAAGACCACGTGGGGAGCTGGAAACTTGGCTACGTGAGATGGAATTACTCGTTCTCGACTTAGAAAAACTAGAGGGGTTGTTCCCTTAAGTGTTGTCTCTAGAACTTGGACAACGGGTGCCCACCCTCTCACTGGCCCGAAAGGGGTGTTGTTTATGGTTGGACCATACAACGTTGTCGTTCATTAGAGGAGCAGTGGGGACTTAAGGAGTAAGAGGTAAACACAGGGGTAAAACGGTAATTTGACCCAACAGTGTCTACGAACAACATGTGAAGGGTCGACTCACGGGCATTGGTTATATCCATGGACACAACTTGTCCTAAAGTGATGAGAGTGCAACTACGGGCTTTAGTGGAGTGTTACCGTAGCTAATGAATGTTGAATAACCAGGTCAAAGAGTTTGATAGGTTAGTCTCGGATCATTGGAGATCGTCATTTGTAGGTCCATTAGGTCCCTCGGTTGGCTCAAACTGGATATATTGAGGGTTTACAGTTTGTTGTGGATTTGAAGTGTTCAAATTCATTAAAAGGGTATTTATGTCATTTACATGAGATATGATTGACATAATCTATATTTTAATGTGAATGAGATTCATAATAAATTATAGGTTAGCCTAATTGATTAATTAGTGCTAATTTAGAGAAATTGGATTGAGAGAAATTAAATTGAATGTGATTCAATTTAAAATCCACAATTATACAAATGTGATTTGTATAATAAGATATGAGATATCTTATTATATGTGTTATGCAATTATGATTTGCATAACCTAAGGTTGTGGTAATGTAAACCCGAGAATCATTCTTTGGAATTTTCTTTTAAAGAAAGAAAACAAAAGAAAAGAAGAAATGAATGCTTAAAACTTGGTTTTCCTTGTTTTAAAAAGAAAAGAAATGAAGTGAAAGATAAAAGGAAAACAAGGAAGGAAAAGCTTAAGCCATTTTGGTTTGGTTTGCTCTAAAAATAATGAAGAAAAGAAAATGAAAGGAATGATTATTATATTATGTTTTGTTTAGGAAAGAAATGTCACACCTCCTCCCGAACCACTAGCTAACTTAGCCCGGGAAACGGCATGAAGCCAATAGACATTGTTACCTCTTAACAATACCTGCTGACACTGCTCTACCTGATCAACAAACTATGTTCGCATATGGAACACTCTAAACTTAACATAGCGAAAACTGGACAACTAAAAAACGTACATGAGGAGAAACTCTTCTTAAGTCTCTCTTGGAAACTAAAACGAGCAAGAACATCAGAACCACAAACAGTCCAAACCACTAATTAAACAATCACAACCTCTAAAGCACATACGACTATAACTACATAGTTCTCTCAAAATAATTTACAAAACATATGGACTTGCTATACAACACCAACCACGTACAAAATATCAAACTTATGAAGCTTCAGCAGACTATGACAGGTTTTCAAGCACCGGGAGCTCGATCTCTACCTGAAAAGTGGGAAAAACACTGAAAGAATGAGCTATGAAGCTCAGTGAGTGACTTGAGTTTAAAAGAAAACTATTAACTCGTAAATCATATCACCGCCATCTACGAGCATATGCATCCAGAATCAATCAAATGTTAAAAGTAATCGTAGAATCATAATAGCTTTTATGAAAACCAAAGAAGTATACCGTTAAAATCTCGTAAGACATGTAAATGATATAAACTCTTTTTAAAACATGTCACAATCTATGTTGTGTAAGGCACGCCCAGTACAACCAACGTTTATTCTACGATGTAGTGGGGCCCGCCCAGCACTCCCATCGCCTTTGTCGTAGTGGGGCCCGCCCAACACTCACGACAATGACCGTTGTCACGGAGTACACTCAACGTCGACAACGAGATAAGACCACTGTGTGCACACGATACTATATAGCCTCGGCTCAATGTCTTAGTCATTTACTCACCAAGACTCGTAAAAACACATAAAAACATTTAAACATGCCCGCTTATCTTCTCTTTCATAAAACTCAAGCTTGCTCAACATTCATAAAAACTGAAAAACTTTAAAACATACTTGCTAGTACATACTTGCTCAAAATCATAACATTTCCATAAATTTCGGCAATCATTGGACATATGCTCATGTATAAATTCCTTCAAGACATTTAGGCTCACAACGAGCACTTGAAATCATTTCTTAGAAAATATGAATACTCATAAACATGTGTTTCAAGGAAAACATTAAGCATTGAAACCATTTCGTTTTAGCAAAACCTTGCATTTTCATAAGCATAATACAAGCCTATAAACCATTTTCAAGGTTCGTTTTGTCACTCACCGTGTTAGAACTAGAACCTTGGCCCGTACACTCGACCTATCTCCTCTTGGACTGCCAAACAAACCAAAACCATGTTTTAGAACCTCGAGCTCATGGTTTTTAACCTTAAAACTACAAGAAAACACTCCAACAAAAATTCCAAAGATTTAATGATTTTATGCCCTGTATTCGATACACCATAACTTCTTCTTTACTTATCCAAAAATAATGTAATTTATACCAAACTCTTCCTTTTTGAACCCTATAAAATCATATGAAGACATGAAATTGAAATTCCCAATGCATTGGTTCAGAAATACCTCGAAATCTTCTTTCCCGTGAACTAACTTCTGCTATTCCGCATTCGATTTCCTGCTGCTACCCGACACTTGACCTGATATTTACAACATCTTCCAATCATTATCTATTCACGATTTCTTCATGAAGGTTGTAGGAAATTCAATAAGCTTTCCAACCATCTCTATTAGAGCTTCTGATTCAAACTCTACAGACCAGTACAACCAAAACACCAGAGACTTCTCGGATTTGACAAAGAAATTCATGCTTTCTGTCTTCCTCTTCACAAATCAAGAGCTTAAGATCCGAATTTGCTCGAGCTTCCTTCACAAATTTTGTTCCAATATGAATTAAATTTCACGAAACAAAACCTCAAATCTTACCTCTTCCTGTGGAGCTTGAGATGAACAGAAAACCATAACGTGGTTGGAGTTGATCACCTTGTTTGCTATATAATCAAACTTTGAGTTCACCTCCTCTCTCTTCTCGCAATTCCAAAGACCAAAATCACCTTCTTCCTCTTCCTTTAAGCTTCTCCCACGAAACCCTTACCTTTATTTTGATAAATGAAGAAGAAGATCGTTGGAAACTTGGTTGTTAAGAAGAAACTTAGGTGGGGTCCCACCATCCACTATCCTTTCTTTGTTTTTTTTTCCTTATCCTTTTCTTTTCTTTTCTTTCATTTTCTTTCCTAAACATAACATAATATAATAACTATAGCTTTAATTTTCTTTTCTTCATTATTCTTAGAGCAAACCAAACCAAAATGGTTTAAGCTTTTCCTTCCTTGTTTTCCTTTTATCTTTCACTTCATTTCTTTTCTTTTTAAAACAAGGAAAACCAAGTTTTATGCATTCATTTCTTCTTTTCTTTTGTTTTTTCTTTATAAGGAAATTCCAAAGAATGATTCTCGGGTTTACAACTTACCTCCCCCTTAAGAAATTTCGTCCTCGAAATTTAGTAGTCCTTAGGTGAAAATCATCGGATACTTTCTCCTCATTTAGTCTTCTAACTCCCAGGCTGCCTTCCCTACTCCGTGATGTTTCCAATGAACCCTCACGAGTGGGATCGTCTTGTTTCTCAAAACTTGTTCTTTTCTGTCGAGGATTGAACTGCATTCTCTATGTAACTCATGTCTTCTTTCAGTTCAACAGGTTGTGCTTGCAGCACATGTGTCGGATCTGGTTTTACTTCCTCAACATGGACACATGACAAACATCATGTACTTGAGATAGTTCTGCTGGCAATTCTAGTCTGTAGGCTGCTGGCCCAACTTGTCCCGTTACTTGATAAGGACCAATATATCTGGGACTTAGCTTACCTTTCTTTCAAAAATAAAAGATACCTCTCCACGGAGATAACTTCAAGAAAACTTGATCTCCAACCCGGAATTCTAAGCCCTTCCATTGCTTATCTACATAATTCTTTGACGGTCTTGAGTTATCTTCAAATTCTTTCTGATTACCTTAATGTTGTTCGTTGTAATTTGCACCAACTCAAGACCGATTAGCTTCCGCTTTCCTAGTTCATTCCCATATATGAGCGTTCTACAGGGTCTTTCATCCAGAGCCAAAATGGTGCCATGTCAAAACTAGACTGATAATTGTTATTGTAAGCGAATTCCATAAGTGATAGGTGTGTATCCCAACTTCCCTTAACTTAAAGGACACATGCTCTCAACATGTCCTCTAGGGTCTGGATGGTCCTCTCTGACTGACCATCTGTCTGAACATGAAACGCTGTACTAAAACTCAACTTTGTCCCCATAGTTTTTGTAAGCTAGGCCAAAACATAGAAGTAAATCTCGGACCTCTATCTGAAACTATGGACACTGGCACTCCGTATTGACTCACAACTTTGTCGACGTATAGCTTAGCAAGCTGATCAAGTGTAGACGTCGCTTTAATCGGTGTAAACCATGCTGTTTTAGTGAGTTTATCCACTTTTACCCAAATACCATCATGTCCACTTGAAGTGCGTGGTAATCCAAATAGAAAATCCATAGTAATATGCTCCAATTTCCATTCCGGCACTGGCAATGGATTAAGGAGTCCTCCTGATCTCTGTCTAGCTGGTTCAACCTGCTGACAGATTAAACATCCATCAACATAATCAACTATCTCCCGCTTCATCCCAGGCCACCAATAAGTCCCATTCAAGGTTTTATACATCTTGGTGCTTCCTGGATGCATAGCGTAGTGACTGTCATGAGCTTCCTCTAGAATAGCATCTTTAAGCTCACTAACACTCTAACGCATAGTCTTCCCACTGCTTCTCTATGGCTCAAAATCGATCTCATTTTAAATTTTGCTTTTCGGGCCTGTTTGGACTTTCCAAACATTTTCTGCAGTTACTATCCTCTGTTTGTCTTCTCACAATCTCTCATATAAGTGAAAACTCGACTTGGAATTGAGCTAAGAGGCCCCCCCAGAATCTCTCTCGCAATTACAAGCGCCTTAGAATCCCTTAGAGTACATAAAAATGTTGCTCGAATACCACACAAGGCATCCCTGGAAGTCTTGACTTCCCGCTCAATGCATCTGCTACCACATTCACCTTACGGGATGGTATTCTATGGTACAATCATAATCTTTAATCAATTCTAACCATCTTCGTTGTCTCATATTCAAATCCTCTCGATCAAAGATATATTTGACTCTTATGATCCATGTAAATGTGACACCTTTCACCAAACAAGTAATGTCTCCGCATCTTGATTACTAAAACACTTGCTGCTAGCTCAAGATCATGGGTAGGGTAATTACACTCGTGCTTTTTCAATTGCCTTGACGCATAAGCTATTACTTTTCCTTCTTGCATCAGTACACACCCTAAACCTTGCCTCGAGGCATCACAGTAAACCACATACTCTTTTCCCGTTACAGGAAGTGTCAAAATATGTAACTAATCTCTTTTTCAGCTCCTAAAAACTCTGTTCACAATTATCTGACCATTCAAACTTAGCATCCTTTCTTGTAAAAGCTGTTAAGGGTAATGCTAATCGTGAGAAATCCTCAACAAACCGCCTGTAGTTTCCTGCCAAGCCTAGGAAACTACGTACCTCTGTCGTACTAACTGGTCTCTCCAAGTTGACCATAGCTTTTACCTTTATGCGGATCCATACCAACTCCATTTGTTGAAAAACTTACCCCAAACACTACCTGATTCAACCAAAACTCACATTTGGTGAATTTAGCGTACAACTGATTATCGCATAGTGTTTGTAGAATAATACTCATGTGTTCCTCGTAGGCTTTCCTGTCAACCGAATAAACTAGTATATCATCATTGAATACTATCACAAACTTATCCAAATACTTGTGGAAAACCTGCCCATGAGGTCCATGAAAACTGTTAGTACCTTGTTAAACCGAATGGCATTACTAAACACTCATAATGCTCGTACCTCATTATGAATAATGTCTTAGGAATGTCTGATTCTATGACCTTTAACTGATGATATCCTGATCTTAAATTAATCTTACAAAACAACGATGCACCTCTTAACTGGTCAAACAAGTCATCGATCCAGGGTAAAGGATACTTATTACGTATCGTGACTTTGTTTAACTGTCTATAATCAATGCATAATCTAAGGGTACCATCTTTCTTCTTTACAAATAACACTAGAGCTCCCTAAGGCGATACACTAGGTCTGATGTATCCCTTATCAACTAGTCCTTGTAACTGCATCTTTAGCTCTCTGATCTCACTTGGAGCCATTCTATACGGCGCTTGCGATATAGATGTTGTTTTTTGTAGCAATTCAATAGTGAACTCAACTTCCCTATCAGGTGGCAACTCTGACAGTTCTACTGGAAAAACATCAAGAAGTTCGTTCATAATAAGAACATTGTCTGGTTTTAGCTTTTCCTCCTGCACCTCTACTACATGTGCAAGAAACGTCGTGCAACCTTTCCTTAACAACTTTTCAACTTTTAATGCTGAAATCAAACTCATAGGGATAATCTTTCTTTCACCCCTGAACCCACTTTAACTAATCCTGGTTGCCTGAAAACAACTTCCTCTATATGACAATCTCTGGAAGCATAATGAGTAAATATGAAATCCATCCTTAAGATTGCATCTCACACCTGCAAGTCTAGTGGAAGAAGATCCACTAACACACTGAGACCTTCTACTAAGACCTCACAGTCCCGCAACACTGCATTGACTAGTAACACATCACCAACTAGAGTGTATATAACTAACCTTTTACATAAAGGTTCTAGCTTCCCATTCAACTTAGATAGGAACATACTGGAAAAAAAGGAATGCGTAGCACCTGGATCTATTAAAACACGTGCAAGAACATTACAAATAGAGATCGTATCAGTAATCACGTATGATGCATCTTCTGCTTCTTATTGAGTCATAGCGTAGACCTTTCCGTGTTGCCTAGGTCTATCTACAATTCTCTTTAATCTGACACCGCTGGTGCCCTCTCTTGCGACTCATCAAACTCTTGGTTGCTCAACCGTCTAGGACTCAACTCCCTAGTCCTCTGCATGCGGTTGTCCATAGTCAGTGGACAATCCTCTTGACATTCCTCGGTTGTCGAGACTGGTAACACGTACCAACACTCACAAGACAATGTCCTCGATGATTCTTGCAACAAATCACACATGGAGTTTTCCTTGCTATACATCGGCAATAGACTCTTGCCTCTCAAAGAACTTGCGCCAATCAAACAAACTAACTAGGTCCTCTTTAACTCTGCCTCTGATAGGCACTACCCACATTCATCTGCCTCGATGCCTGGCTACTTGGCTACTAGCTCGATTTTTATAGTCATATTGACTTGGAAACATTTACTCCAAGTGTGAACCTCTGCTGCTCACGACCTTGGAAACTGCTTGTTGTCGAAGCCCCGCAACTAGGCTCCATTATTAATTTAACCTCTACTATACTCTGCTTCAACACGTAGAAGCGGTGCACTATTAGCTGAGAAAAATCAATCCACTTAGCAATGGTTGTAACTGGGGTATATATCTCAGGTCGTAACCCTCTTTCAAATCTTCGATACCTGTCACTCTTAGATGCCACAATCACATCAACATACCGCGAAAACTCGGTATATCTTCTCTCATACTCGACCATCGTAAGTGTCCTTGTTTCGCCTCTAAAAATTCATCCCTCTTTTGCCTCTCGAAGCGTGCTAGGGTAACATTTATCTTCAAATATACTTCAAAAGTTTTCCGATTATACAGATCGTGCATCACTACAATCAAGCTAACATCGATTTCCATCATCCTTCGCGCTTCTTTAGCAAAGCAAGAATGTTGCCAACTTAGCATTTCGCTCCTCAGAGCAACTCATCGCATCAAAACATTTATAAAGCTTATTCAGCCAAACCTCAGCTTCAGCTGGATCTTTGGAACCCTCAAACACTGTGGCTCCTAATTCTTTTAGGTGATCTATTCTATATGTCTTATCTGGATTACTTAGCCCTGCTCCCTATGGCTTACCTACCTCCTGTGAGGAATTAGCATGCTGCTTAATTCTGGCCCCTATCTAAACTCTCGGGGCACTAGATCTCCACTGGGATTGATCTTGGGTAGGATCCCGCGTCCCGTCCTGATCTTGCCTACATCGTCTGCTAGTACGTGGTGGCATGACTTCTATAACATATCAACATACTAGACCTGTAATGAGTACTGAACTCAAATGCACAATTCTAGACTTGTGTTCACATTCTAGTCCTGACTGGACTAACTCTTATCCTTACTTGGACCATGCTCTGCTAGTTCTATTGAACTAACTCAATAACTTGCTATGACTTTTACTTTATTCTCAGAGCTAACTTGCCCTGTCTCATTCCCATGGAGCTAACTGCTCTGATACCAAGTTGTCACACCCCCTCCCGAACCACTAGTTAACTTAGCCTGGAAGCGACATGCGACCAACAGACATTGTTACTTCTCTTAACAATACCTGCGACACGCTTTCTACCGATCAACAAACTATGTTCGCATATGGAACACTCTAAACTTAACACAAATAAAAAGCGGACAACTAAAAACGTACATGAGGAGAAACTCTTCTTAAGTCTCTCTTGAAACTAAAACGAGCAAGAACATCGAACCACAAACAAATTCAAACCACTAATTAAACAACCACAACCTCTAAAGCACATACGACTATAACTACATAGTTCTCTCAAAATAATTTACAAAACATATGGACTTGCTATACAACACCAAATCCACGTTCAAATATCAAACTTATGAAGCTTCAAAGAGATTTATGGCGAGTTTTTCGTGCACCGTGAGCTCGATCTCTACACTCAAAGTGGGAAAACACTGAAAGAATGAGCTATATGAAGCTCGTGAGTGACTTGAGTTTAAAAGAAAACTATTAACTCGTAAATCATATCACCTGACCATCTATGAGCATATGCATCTGTAATCAAATGTTAAAAGTAACTGTGTAATCATAATAGCTTTTCATGAAAACCAGCAAATATACCGTTAAAATCTCGTAAGAAATGTAAATGATATAAACTCTTTTAAAACATGTCACAATCTACGTTGTGTAAGGCACGCCAGATACAACCAACGCTTTATTCTACGATGTAGTGGGGCCCGCCCAAGCCTCCTTATCGTCTTTGTCGTAGTGGGGCCCGCCCAACACTCACGACCAGTATTTGTTGTCACGGAGTACACTCAACGTCGACAACAGAATAAGATCTGTGTGCACACGGTACTATATAGCCTTGGGCTCAATGTCTTACTCACTCAAGACTCAGAAAAACACATAAAAACATTTAAACATGCCTGCTTATCTTCTCTTTCATAAAACTCAAGCTTGCTCAAACATTGTTCATAAAATCAAAAACTTTAAAACATACTTGCTAGTACATACTTGCTCAAAATCATAACATTTCCATAAATTTCGGCAATCATTGGACATATGCTCATGTATAAATTCCTTCAAGACATTTAGGCTCACAACGAGCACTTGAAATCATTTCTTAGAAAATATGAATACTCATAAACATGTGTTTCAAGGAAAACATTAAGCATTGAAACCATTTCGTTTTAGCAAAACCTTGCATTTTCATAAGCATAATACAAGCCTATAAACCATTTTCAAGGTTCGTTTTGTCACTCACCGTGTTAGAACTAGAACCTTGGCCCGTACACTCGACCTATCTCCTCTTGGACTGCCAAACAAACCAAAACCATGTTTTAGAACCTCGAGCTCATGGTTTTTAACCTTAAAACTACAAGAAAACACTCCAACAAAAATTCCAAAGATTTAATGATTTTATGCCCTGTATTCAGACAGCCATAACTTCTTCTTTACTTATCCAAAAATAATGTAATTTATACCAAACTCTTCCTTTTTGAACCCTATAAAATCATATGAAGACATGAAATTGAAATTCCCAACAGATTGGTTCAGAAATACCTCGAAATCTTCTTTCCCAGGAACTAACTTCTGCTATTCCAGATTCGATTTCCTGCTGCTACTCGACACTTGACCTGATATTTACAACATCTTCCAATCATTATCTATTCACGATTTCTTCATGAAGGTTGTAGGAAATTCAATAAGCTTTCCAACCATCTCTATTAGAGCTTCTGATTCAAACTCTACAGACCAAAGATAACCAAAACACCAGAGACTTCTCGGATTTGACGGACAAATTCTGTCTTACATCTTCCTCTTCACAAATCAGTAGCTTAAGATCCGAATTTGCTCGAGCTTCCTTCACGAATTTTGTTCCAATATGAATTAAATTTCACGAAACAAAACCTCAAATCTTACCTCTTCCTGTGGAGCTTGAGATGAACAGAAAACCATAACAGGGTTGGAGTTGATCACCTTGCTGCTATATAATCAAACTTTGAGTTCACCTCCCTCTCTTCTGCAATTCTAGCACCAAAATCACCTTGTTCCTCTTCCTTTAAGCTTCTCCCACGAAACCCTTACCTTTCTTTTGATAAATTAAGAAGAAGATCGTTGGAAACTTGGTTTTTAAGAAGAAACTTAGGTGGGGTCCCACCATCCACTATCATTTCTTTGTTTTTTTTTTCCTTTTCCTTTTCTTTTCTTTTCTTTCCTTTTCTTTCCTAAACATAACATAATATAATAACTATAGCTTTCATTTTCTTTTCTTCATTATTCTTAGAGCAAACCAAACCAAAATGGTTTAAGCTTTTCCTTCCTTGTTTTCCTTTTATCTTTCACTTCATTTCTTTTCTTTTTAAAACAAGGAAAACCAAGTTTTATGCATTCATTTCTTCTTTTCTTTTGTTTTTTCTTTATAAGGAAATTCCAAAGAATGATTCTCGGGTTTACAAGAAAAGAAAAGAAAGGAAAAGAAAGGAAAAGGAAAAACAAGAAAGAATGTGGAAGGTGGGACCCCCACCTTTGTTTTCTTTTTAAAAACACTTCCTCCATCGATTTTCTGCTGCAACCCGAAACTTGACCTTATATTTACAACATCTTCCAATCATTTTCTATTCACTATTTCTTCACGAAAGTTGTAGGAAATTCAATAAGCTTTCCAACCATACCTAATAGAGCTTCGGATTCCAACTCTACAGAGCAATACAACCAAAACATCAGAGACTTCTCAGATTTGACAGCAAATTTTGTGTTCTGTCTTCCTCTTCACAAATCAGTAGCTTAAGATCCGAATTTGTTTGAGCTTCCTTCACGAATTTTGTTCCAATATGAGTTAACTTGCACGAAACAAAACCTCAAATCTTACCTCTTCCTGTGGAGCTCAAGATGAACAGAAAACCAGAATAGGATTGAATTGATTAACTTGCTGTTAAAAAGACAAACCTTTAGTTCTTCTCCTCTCTTCTGCATCTTCAGCTCCAAAAACCCTCTTCTTCCTCTTCCTTTCTGCTTCTCCCACGAAAACCCTTGCTTTTATGTTTTCTTTTTAAAAACACTTCCTCCATCGATTTCTTCTCATTTTATCAAGTAAAAGCAAGGGTTTTCGTGGGAGAAGCGAAGGAAAGAAGAAGAAGAGGGTTTTGAGCCGAAGATGCAAGAGAGAGAGAAGAACTAAAGGTTTGTCTTTGTAACAACAAGTTAATCAATTCAATCCTATTCTGTTTTTTTGCTCATCTCGAACTCCACAGAAGAAGGTAAGATTTGAGGTTTTGTTTCAGTGTGTTAACTCATATTGGAACAAAATTGAAGAAGAAAGCTTCGAGCAAATTCGGATCTTAAGCTACCGATTTGTGAAGAGGAAGACAAACACGCAATATTGTCAAAATCCGAAGTCTCTGATGTTTTGCTGTAGTGGTCTGTAGAGTTGGAATCAGCTCTATTAGGTATGGTTGAAAGCTTTATTGAATTTCCTACAACTTTCATGACGAAAATCGTGAATAGAAAATGATTGAAAGATGTTGTAAATATCAGTCAAGTTTCGGAATTGCAGCAGAAAATCGATTCTCTGAATAGCAAGTTAGTTCTTGGGAAGTAGCTTTCGAGGTATTTCTCAACCAATCTGTTGGGAATTTCAATTTCATGTCTTCATATGATTTTTAGAGGGTTCAAAAAGGAAGAGTTTGGTATAAATTACATTATTTTTGGATAAGTAAAGAAGAAGTTATGGTCTCTAAAAAGAAGGCGAAAAATCAAAATGCAGAAAATTTGAAAGTGTGTTTTCTTGCAATTTTAAGGTTAAAAGCATGAGCTCGAGGTTCTAATGGTTGAATTTGGTTTGTTTGATGTTCCAAGAGCAAATAGGTTCGAGTGTACTGGGTCAAGACTCTAGTTCTAACACTGTGAGTGACAAAACGAACTTAAAAAATGTTCTATATGCTTGAATTATGTTTTAAGAAATACAAGTGTTGCTTGAATGAAAAGAGTTTAGTATGCTTATAAGGTAAAATAGGGTCAACAGGTATCGTTAGAGAGGTGAACGATGTCTGTTGGCTTCACGCCATCTATCGGGCTAAGTTAGCAGGTAGTTCGGGAGGGGGTGTGACAGGTAAAATGGTAAATAGTTGGAGATTTCAACTCCAACTATCACCATTATATAAAGCCTTTGTGAGAAGGCTTTGTAGAGTTTACAAGTCATTTTTTGGAATCTCACAAAAAATTTAATCTTTCAATCTCTTTCAAATCCTCTTTACCCCTAAACCAAAGGGAGTCTCACTACTCTCCCTCTACCGACCGAGAACAACCGAGAAGATCAATTGGAGGTGTCCAATTTGTTCAGTTCGAGAGATCGTGATCGTAGAGATCGACAACACGAAGAGTTCATAATCGGAGAAGGAAATCTCGAAGAAGTGTTATTCAACAAGTAAGTAATCTTTCCTTACTGTTTTTCCTTCAATTAATGCTTGTTTAGCCTGGAATTAAATTGTTTAGTTCATTTTTAAGAAACGTTTTTTCACAACGAACACCACGACGATTCAAAGTCGTTTTCCGCTGCGAGAGTTTCATTCCCTTCAAGTCCCCTATCTACTACACGAGTAAATCCATGGTGGGAGTTGAGTCCAAATATCCGCAGGTAGAAAAGTTGGCTTTGGCCTTAGAAGTTTCTACACGGAGACTGCACTCATATTTCCAGGCTCATAAGATAGTGGTGTTGACTAATTATCCATTGAGACAGGTCCTACAAAAGCCAGAAACTTCTGGACGACTGATGAAGTGGGCGGTGAAACTCAACTAGTACGATCTCTCGTTTCGACCTCAGACTACCATGAAAGGGCAAGTTGTAGCAGATTTCGTAGCTGAGATGACCTCACTGCAAGAAGTGAGTTTAGTCCAACTCCAGAAGGACGTTGATCTCCCTTGGAGGTTGTACGTCGATGGATCCTCTAACAGTCGTGGATGCGGGGCATGATTGCTTATGATATCCCCTGATGGAGAGAGGTTCGAGTATGCGTTGAGGTTTAAGTTTCGTGCATCAAACAATGAAGCAGAATACGAGGCATTGCTGGCAGGGCTGAGGATCGCCAAGTTATTCGAGGTAAAATACCTGCTCATCCTTAGTGATTCTCAGTTGGTTGTAAACCAGGTAGCAGAAGCATATCAGGCCAAAGAGCAGCACATGGTCGTCTATTTGGCCAAGGTGAAACAATACTTGGGGTCGTTCGATAAGTTCGAGATCAGACAGATCCCGAGGTCAGAGAATGCCAACACTGACTCGCTCACGAGATTGGCTGCGACATACGACACCAAGCTACGAAGAACAGTCCCAGTTGAGATCCTGGACGAGCCAAGTGTCGAAGAAAGCGAGATCATTGAGTTGGATGGTTCGTCTACCGACAGACGAACCTGGACAAGCTCGTTGATCGAGTTCCTCAATAACGGGAAACTCCCTTCTGATACACTTGAGGTGCGCCGACTGAAGTATAAGGCAACACGATATGTCTTACAAGATGGTAAGTTATATCGAAGAAGCTACTCTATGTCGCTCCTCAAGTGTCTCGAGCCTGACGAGGCAACATATGTCTTACGGGAAATACACGAAGGTGAAGGGATCGAATCCCGCAGCGGAAGCGATTGCAAATCGCGTGTTCATGATTTTGTTACACGAATCTAATACAAGAACTAGATCTAAGATTAAGCATACATTTCTAATTAGGATAACAAGATAACATACCTTTGAAGAACACTTTCTTCACGATTTCCTCCTCCAACGATCACGATCTCAGCAACAAACCCGAGTCGTATGAAGATCCACAACTAGGTCTTCTTCGTTGTTCTCTAGGTGAGGGAGGAATGTGGGTTCCTTTAGGATGAGGTGTGGAGGTTTTGAGAGAAGTTGTGTTTGGAACTTTTCCAACAACACAACAATGTGGAACTCTAGGATTACAACCTTAAAACTTAGTTTCAAAGTTGCATCTTATGCAACTATTTATAGGGAAATAGGATAGAAATTACCATCCTATCCCTCCTTCATTCTCTCATTAGTATATAGTTAATGTGTGAATCTAATTCACATTAAAACTATATATTATATCAATTATATCACATATAATTGATATAACACCTCATATATGAAATTGAACACTTCAATATCATTCCTAACTTTATACCCTCAATATTACCATGTTGAGCCAATGAAGGGACCTAATGGACCTACAGTTCATGAGCTCCAATGATGTGAGATTAACTGATCAAACTCTTTGATACAATTAATCAATATTCATTAACTACAAGTCACTCCACTATAGACTTGTAGCTGCACTCACCTCACTGTAGATTATATTGTGTCCATTGATATAATCATTACTCATGAGTCAACCCTTCACAGGTTGTTCGTAATCATAGTTGGGTCAAATTACCGTTTTACCCCTGTGATTACCTCTTTGTTCCTTAAGCTAGTTTAGAGGGTGGGGCCCCGTTGTTCAAGACCTGGACTCAGTTCTTAAGGGAACAACCTATCTAATTCCTTAGTGTAGGAATGAGTGAATTTCATCTTGCATAGTTAAGTCCCCAGCTACCTACAGGGTTTTATTGAGTCGGCTGCAGGTCACTCTTACCCATACTAGTTAAGGACAAACCCCTATAACCAGGAGTTCTTAACTTGCTCAGGATTCAGGTCGAGTCACTAATGACCATCTATAAATTATCACTCTTATCCAGTTAACGGCGTTATACTGGTCAGACTAATAATTTGCAGTCCGGTATTGTATGAACTTTTCATACAGGATGCCCCCACCCGCATGTCATCCACATTAATGAGTTGGATTACCTCATTTGTACTAATTACAAGGTGGGTCGCATCCATGGTGTTACCAGAATAAGGTTTCCAACCTTATTCTTATACCATATACCATTTAGGTTATACTCTTGAACACAATCCAAATAGTGTCTACTACACTGATGTTCAAGATATATTATAACCTTGAAGCTTAGTTTATTGAATTTATAAAGCGAGAATATAATTTTATCAAAACAAATAACTCTTTATTTAGACCAAAATTACATAAGTTTTAGGGCACATATCCCAACAAAAGGGGTATGCGGTAATCATTCTGGTGCTCGGTCCCTTGCGCAAAAGGTGATGCGACAGAGTTACTATTGGCCCACGATGCATGACAATGCACGAACTTTCGTCAAGTCATGTGACTAGTGCCACCGATTTGCGGTGGTATAGAGGCAGCCTCCTGAACCATTTACCAGTGTGATGAGCCCTTGGCCCTTTGCTCAGTGGGGGGTAGACTTCATTGGACCCCTTCCACAAGATAAGAGGCAGACAAAGTTTGCAGTAGTAGTAGTTGACTATTTCACGAAATGGGCAGAGGCAGATGCACTCATAACCATCATCGAGAAGAAGGTAACTAGTTTCATATGGAGGGATATAATATGTCGATTTGGCATACCTTATGCTTTGGTGACGGATAACGGGCGCCAGTTCGACAATGAAACATTTCAGAAGTTTTGATCCGAGTTAAATATTAAGCACTTCTTCTTCTCTCCTTCACATCCGCAAGCAAATGGTCAGGTGGAGGCAGTGCATAAGATTCTCAAGAGGAACCTCAAGACCAAGTTGGAAGGATTAAAGGGCTCGTGGGCAGAGGAGTTACTGAACGTCTTATGGGCCTACAGGACAACATCCCGATTCAACAGGGGAAACTCCTTTTTTCCTTTCATTCGGATCCGAGGTTGTCATTCCATTGGAGATTGGACTCCCGTCCCCCGAGTTGAGCATTTTGATCCTAGTATGAAATCTGATTCCTTGGGTATGCATCTGGATTTGCTGGAAGAACGGAGAGAGAAAGTCCGATTGCGAACGGCAGAATACAAGAGTAGGATCGCTCGATACTACAAACCCGTGTGAAGCGGCGTAGTTTCAAAGAAGGTGATCTTGTACTTCGCCGCGTTATGCAAAACACTAGGGATCCGACTTCCGGGGCCTTTGGTCCAACTTGGGAAGACCCGTACAAGATCATAAGGGTGGTTCGTCCCATAACGTATAAAATTACTGACATGGGTGGAAAGCGAATGCCCCATCCATGGAATGCTGAGCATCTGAAAATTTATTATCAATAGATTTGAGTTTCTTTTTACTTTGTATTTCTCGTTTTTTTATTATTAATGAGAAACTTTTTACTCAAGCAATTTTCTATGAGTAAAACTTTTCGTCTAAGGGTCAGGCAAGTTGTCCATGGAGATGTCATTGAGAAACTTTTAATCTAGAACCACGTCCTCTAGAGCGAAAACTTGATCCACAAATCCGAAAGGTTGCCCAAGGTCAAATTCGGGAGGATTACAGCACTCCATGCGCTCCATGAAAGAAGATTTGAGCTAGCTCAAATCGGTCTCAGGACATCGTTCTTGGGTTGTTCGAATTGACTAACTCACACCTTAAAGCATGGCCTTATTTGAAAAGCCAGTATACTCCTCAGAGCGTTCAAAAGTCGCGGTCAAGTAACCAACATCGTTAAGTTTGTCTTCAACCTTTTTCAGTTGAGATCGGAGTGAAGATAACTAAGATCGAAGTGAGGAGAGCTCGCCTTCAGTGCATGATTGATAGTTCTGATGCTCAGAGCGCAAGGATCGTTGTTCAGCTTGCACAGATTGATGTTCGACTTGTAAAGATTCGAACCTCGCTTGCAAGGATTGAAGAGATTAAGCTGCTTGGGCATGAAGGCATTGGGCTTACTTCAGTTCTGCCCTAGAGACGCGACTTTGACGAAGGTGAACGAGTTCGTTCGACATACGACGTAAAGCTATGGTTGTGAGAACAAAGGCCTGCATACGTATGACGAGTCAACAAAAGGTGAGAAGAGAAGGGAGGTACTAAAAAAAGGGTTCACGTCGCGTGTACGATCTATTGCGGCGTTCATAGTAGCTTCAGGGCAGTGACAGACACCTAGAAGCTCGGAAGAGCTGCAGGAGGAGTCATTATCAGAAAGTCCACCCCATAAGGCAAAAGCTCGCTCCACTTCAGCTGTTACGTCGAAGGGAGAATCATAAGGCCCGGTATACGCAAGTTGAAGAGCGCCCCTATCGTTAGTATTCCTGGGGGAATCGAATTGGTCAGTCCTACCGCTGAGGTTGGTAGGAAGTGGCATAGGATCAGGTAGACCCTCCTGGAAAGAGGAGCGAGCGCGAGACGACCGCCTGCAGGGGCTCGTGGTGGCGCGACGATCGATATTTGAAACGTGGCAGAGCCGAAGAACAACTGAACGATTCAGGATCACATCGTTTAAGACGCCCCCACTCGCATGTCTCCACATGAACGATTCAGGATCACATCGTTTGTACTTTACAAAGTGGGTCGCGTCCATAGTGTCCCAGGATAAGGTACCCAACCCTATCCCTATACTATAGACCGACTATAACTTGAACCTGATCCACTTTTATGTCACACATAAAGTTCAAGTATACATCTTATAGCCATGGGCTATTTATTGAATTAGGGTTTCAAAACATACAATTCACTTTATTCAATAACACCTTTATTTAAATAAATCTCAACAACATCTTTATTGAAAAATAGAATATACATTCAGTTTACAAATCCACGAGGACATGTGTCACACCCCCTCCCGAACTACCTGGTAACTTAGCCCGGTAGACGGCGTGAAGCCAACAGACATCGTTCACCTCTCTAACGATACCTGTCGACCCTGTTTTACCTGATAAGCATACTAAACTTGTATAAGAAACACTTAAACATAACACAGCGGAATAGTGACAATTACGTAACCTCGTAAGGTAACCTACTTTATGACTCTCTGGAAAACTGAAAGAGATATGAACATCACAACTAAAAACATACCCAACCATGGATCACACATGCCACAACCTAAAATGTACACATAAACATAACTTTATAGTCCTTCTACAATACGTATAGACTTCCTATACATCTCCACCCACGTACAAAGTATCAAACTCTTGGAGCTTCCAGCAGACTATGGCAGGTTTTCAGGCACCGAGAGCTCGATCTCTACCTGAAAAGTGGGAAAAACACTGAAAGAAAGAGCTATGAAGCTCAGTGAGTGACTTGAGTTTAAAAGAAAACTATTAACTCGTAAATCATATCACCTGGCCATCTATGAGCATATGCATATGTAATCAAACGTTAAAAGTAACTGTGTAATCATAATAGCTTTTCAGGAAAACCAACAAGTATATCGTTAAAATCTCGTAAGGCATGTAAATGATATAAACTCTTTTTAAAACATGTCACAATTTACGTTTGTTCTACGATGTAGTGGGGCCCGCCCAAAGACTCACTTTCACGGCAATGTGTTGTCACGGAGTTCACTCAACGTCGACAATAGAAATGACCTGTGTGCACACGGTACCATAAAGCCTCGGGCTCATTATTTCAGAAGATCACATGAAAACATTTGAACATGTCTGCTTATCTTTTCTTTCATAAAACTCAAGCTTACTTAGCTTGTTCATAAAACTGGAAATCTTTAAAAACATACTTGCTAAAACATACTTGCTCGAAATCATAACATTTCCATAGACTTCGGAAATTCAATAAACATATGCTCGTGTATAAATTTCATCAAGACATTTAAGCTCATCATGAACACTTTAAAACATTTCTAAGAAATCATGAATGCTCATAAACAAGTGTTCAAGGAAAACAATAAACATCTAAACTCTTTCATTCAAGTAAAACTTGTATTTTCTTAAAACATAATTCAAGCATATAGAACATTTTTGAAGTTCGTTTGTCACTCACAGTGTTAAACTAGAACCTTGGCCCGTACACTCGACCTATTTGCTCTTGGCCTGTCAAACAAACCAAATTCAACCATTAGAACCTCGAGCTCATGCTTTTTAACCTTAAAATTACAAGAAAACACACTTTCAAATTTTCCAAGCATTTTCAGATTTTTCTCCTGCTTTTGACTACCATAACTTCTTCATTACTTAGCCAAACAGGGTGAAATTTATACCAAACTCTTCCTTTTTGAGTCCTCTAAAAATCATATGCAGACATGAAATTGAAATTCCCAACAGATTGGTTCAGAAATACCTCGAAATCTTCTTTCCCAGGAACTAACTTCTGCTATTCCAGATTCGATTTCCTGCTGCAACCCGAAACTTGACCTGATATTTACAACATCTTTCAATCATTTTCTGTTCACGATTTCTTCACGAGAATTGTAGGAAATTCAATAAGCTTTCCAACCATACCTATTAGAGCTTCTGATTCCAACTCTACAGATCAGTACAACCAAAACATCAAAGACTTCTCAGATTTGACAACAAATTCTGTTTTCTGTCTTCCTCTTCACAAAGAAGTAGCTTAAGTTCCAAATTTGCTCGAGCTTCCTTCACGAATTTTGTTCCAATATGCGTTAACTTTCACCAAAAAAAACCTCAACTCTTACCTCTTCCTGTGGAGCTCGAGATGATCAAAACATTAGAACATGGCAGAGTGACTACCTTGCTGTTATACTAATTTGCTTGAGTTCTCTCTCTCTCTTCTGCAATTCCAGCTCCAAAATCACCTTCTTCCTCTTCCTTTAAGCTTCTCCCACGAACCCTCAGCTCCTCTTTGATGAAAATGAGAAGAAATTTGAAGGTACTTGGTTGTTTAAAAAGAAAAACCAAGGTGGGGGTCCCAACTTCCACTTTTTTTTCTTTGTTTTTCCTTTTCCTTTCCTTTCCTTTTCTTTTCTTTTCTTTTCATTCCTAAACAAAACATAATATAATAACCATTCCTTTCATTTTCTTTTCTTCATTATTCTTAGAGCAAACCAAACCAAAATGGTTTAAGCTTTTCCTTCCTTGTTTTCCTTTTATCTTTCACTTCATTTCTTTTCTTTTTAAAACAAGGAAAACCAAGTTTAAAGCATTCATTTCTTCTTTTCTTTTGTTTTTTCTTGATAAGGATATTCCAAAGAATGATTCTCGGGTTTACAACATGCTTCGTGCATGCGTGTTGCACAAGGACAGACCCTCGAGGGCATGCTTCGTGTATGCGTGTTGCAGTACAAAGGAAGTTGGGAGACTTATCTATCCTTAATGGAGTTTGCATACAATAACAATTATCATTCTAGCATTGGAATGGCACCATACGAAGCATTGTATGGAAGGAAATGTAGAACCTCTATTTGTTGGGGTGAGGTAGGAGAAAGAAAGCTAATAGTGCCAGAGTTGGTCCAAGTTACCTTGGAGAATGTTCAGTTTATCAGGGAAAGACTGAAGGCAACGCAAGATAGACAAAAGAGCTACGTTGACAAACGAATGTGTGATTTGTTGGGATGTATGTCTGAATCCCGTATTGTTGGGATTTATGTCCTAAACTTGTGTAATTTTGATTAGATAAATAAAGAGTTATTTGTTTTGATAAAATTATATTTTTGCTTTATAAATCCAATAAACTAAGCTCCAAGGTTATAATATATCTTGAACATCAGTATAGTGGACACTATTTGGATTGTGTTCAAGAATATAACCTAAATGGTCTATGGTATAAGAATAAGGTTGGAAACCTCATTCTGGTAACACCATGGATATGACCCACTTTGTAATTAGTACAAATGAGGTAATTCAACTCATTCATGTAGTTGACATGCGAGTGGGGGCATCCTGTATGAAGAGTTCATACAAGACCGGACTGCAAATTATTAGTCTAGCCAGTATAACACCGTTAACATGGTAAGACCAATAATTAATAGATGGTCTTTAGTGACTCGACCTGAATCCTGAGCAAGTTATGAAATCATTCTTATAGGGGTTTGACCTTAGACTAGTATGGGTGAGAGTGGCCTGTAGCCGACTCAATAAACCTACCTTCTCAGGGACAGAATCTCGTAGGTAGCTGGAGACTTAATTGTGCAAGATGGAATTCACTCATTCCTACACTAAGGAATTAGATAGATTGTTCCCTTAAGAACTGACTCCAGGTCCTGAACAACGGGGTCCCGCCCTCTATGAGGGTATGAGTCTATGGTAGGACCTTAGACTTGTTGTTCATTAGAGAATCAGTGGTACTTAAGGAACAAAGAGGTAATCACAATGGTAAAACGGTAATTTGACCCAACCGTGATTACGAACAACCTGTGAAGGGTCGACTCATGGGTAATGATTATATCAGTGGACACAATATAATCTCTGATGAGGAGAGTGCACTACAAGTCTATAGTGGAGTGACTTGTAGTTAATGAATATTGATTAACTGGATCAAAGAGTTTGATCAGTTAATCTCACATCATTGGAGCTCATGAACTGTAGGTCCATTAGATCCCTCCGTTGGCTCAACGTGGTTATATTGGGGGTATAAAGTTAGGAATGAAATTGAAGTGTTCAATTTCATATATGAGATGTCATATTAGTTATATCTGATATAATTGATAGAATATATAGTTTTAATGTGAATTAGATTCACATATTAACTGTATACTAAAGAGAGAATGAAAGAGGGATAGGATGATAATTTCTATCCCTATCTCCTAATATATATATATAGTTGCATTAGATACAATTAGGTCAAACCAATCAAAAGCAAGCCAAACCTAAGCTTTTGTTGTGTTGTTGGAAAAAGTTCCAAAAATACAAACTCTCTCACAACATCTCATCACACCTAAAGGGAACCCACATTCCTCCCTCACCTAGAGAACAACGGAGAAGATCCGGTGGTAGTGTCGGTGAAGATTCGGGTTCGTGTTGCTGAGATCGTGAACATGGGAGAAATAACACTTGAAGAAAAAGTTCTTCAAAGGTAATATCTCGTTGTCCATATTGTTAATATATGCTTAATCTAGGTATAATTGTTCTTGAATGTAATCTTTGTAACGAAATTAAGAACGTGCGATTAACAATCGCTTCCGCTGCGGGATTCGATTCCCTTCACGTGTAAGTTTGTAATATTACATATTGAAATAAATAAGAGTTATTTTTTTTCATCACTTTGTGTCTCGCATATTTATAAACTTAATCCAATAAACTAAGCTCCAGGGTCATTGAATTATGAGAGAACTAGAACATGAACGGTGTGTAGTGGACACACGGGGAGGATCACGTTCGAGTGAATGACCCGAATGGTCTACAGTATACGGATACAAGTGGAGACCTAATCCTAGATACGTTGTGGATGCGACCCACTTTGTATTAGATACAAATGAGGTGATCTAGCTCGTTCATGTGGTTGACATGCGAGTGGGGCATCCTGTGCAATGAGATTGTACAAGACCGGACCATGAGTTACTAGACTTACTGATGTAACATCGTTAACAGTATAAGACTAATAACTTCGTAGATGACCATTATTGACTCGACCTTAATCCTGAGCGTGTTACAGACTCTTGTCTGCAGGGGTCTGTCCTTTGACTAGTACGGGTGAGGGTGGTCACAGTTACTTATCCAATATGCATATCTTCTCAGGGACAGAACCACGTGGGTAGTTGGGAACTTGACTACGCGAGATGGAATTCACTCATTCTTGAATTAGGAAAAACTAGAGGGGTTGTTCCCTTAAGTGCTGTCTCCAGGGCTTGGACAACGGGCGTCCACCCTCTCACTAGCCCGAGAGGGATGTTGTTTATGGTTTGACTATGCAACGTAGTTTTTCATTAGAGGAGTAGTGAGACTTAAGGAGCAAGAGGTAGATGCAGAGGTAAAACGGTAAGTTTGATCCAGCTGTGACTACAAACACCTTGTGAAGGGTCGACTCACAGGCATTGGTTATATCGATGGACACAACTTGTCCTACAGTGATGAGAGTGCAGCTACGGGCTTTAGTGGAGTATTATTGTAGCTAATGAATGTTGAATAACTGGGTCAAAGAGTTTGACAGGTTAATCTTGAATCATTGGAGCTCTTCATCTGTAGGTCCATTAGATCCCTCGGTTGGCTCAAACTGGATAAATGGAGGGTTTACAGTTTGGTGTGAATTTGAAGTGTTCAAATTCATTATTTGGGTATTTATGTCATTTATATGTGATAGAGTTGACATAATATATAGTTTTATGTGAATGAGATTCAGAATTCTAAGAAGATATAGGATATACCTCCCTTAGAAAAATTTGAAATCAACAAAAAGAAAAGATATATTTGGAGAAAATATGTATTTTATTGGCTCTGATACCAAACGTTCTCCTGCTTACTGCAAAAGAGAGAATAGGATCGGTAATAGATACAAAAGCTTGTATGAGAACTTTGCAGGAGATAGCGTGCAAATTTCTCGATGCCCCTTACAACACTAGATGGATGTCTTTTATAGACACCGGACTTGAAACAAAACTAAAACTGGCTAATTAAGAGATAAGATCGACAAGACATGTTCCTGACTTATCTTTCTCATAATTGCTAGACAACTTTAACAAAATCTAAATTATTACTAGATGACAAACAACTTTAACAAAATCTAAATTATTTAAAGGTGACAGGACATGCCCCATCACTTTAGGAAAAGCAAATTTAAATAATTACATAGTGACAAACAAAGCAGGGTAAAAAGATGAAAGGAATCTCATCAATTGCCGACAGGTACTTTCTTTCATACTTTAATAAAGTGGCTTTATTAAAGTGTTGTCAGTTCTTTCATTATTATGCCAAAGATGCTTCAAACTTGTCTTCGAGGCGAGGACACACCGGAAAGCTTACCAACGGTTTTACTGCGCAAACACGCGGCTTACGACCGGGAACACTATCCTAAAGGTCCGCAGCAGGTCCTTTAAAACAAGTCTTGGAATCTCTGAATAATAATATCGAACTGTAATAAGCTGCAACTCCTGAGAAGAGACTAATTACGCCGCTTAGTCAGTTGAACGCCCTAGCATGATTTGTCTTTGTTGATGAGGAATTGATTTACAAATTAAAGATATGTACATGATTTAATATATACAAGAATTTAAAACAAACACTTTTTTTTTTTTATGGTGGTTGTGAGTCTAAGAAAGGATCATCTAGATCATATTGAGCAGAATCATCTGAAGCTTGAGAACAAGAGACTACACTCCTCGAGGTATTAAGAATTCTCTGGAATTCTTGATCCGAAGAGGCTTGTGCTAGCCTTGAGATTAATTGAGACCTAGAGTTGAGGAATTCGGCCTCAGCTCTAGACTTGTTTTGCTGATCTGGATTTTCAGCAAACCATTCTTTTATAGCTTCGAGGCTGGCTGGGGAACTGTTGAATTTCTCCCACCATTTTACCTTTATCGATCTGTAAAGATACTTGAAATCTTCTTTCTGCGTTACTTGAAAGTTCCAACAGAGAATCCATGGAATCTTAAAATTTAGACAAAAACGAAATAAATTTGGGTACTCGTTCTTCTCTAAATTCTGGCAGAAATAGAAATATGATTCTTGAATCGTTGTTGGGAAAACGTCTTCGACGATGCCGAAAGTTTTCCACCAAGTAAGAAACCAATATGGAAAAACCATACGGTATGTCCTCTGGCAAAATTGGATGAACCATGAGTGTTCAAACCTTATAAACCAAAATACATTATACCAAGCTCTGACGTAGTCTCGGTATTGAAAGGTTGGGGGTTTAAAGGGTTTTGAGAACGCTCTTGGTGTATGTAAACTCTGATTCCAATGGGTTGGAGTCAGGACTTTGAAAATCTTAATTTTAGAGAATGCGATCCTGGATGGATCGTCTCTATCTGGAATATGGGTGATCTCTACTGACTTGGTGTTGATTAAGATCAGCTCGTAAAATTTTCTGGTTTTTAGAGGATCTTCTGGGATGAACAGAAATCCTTCTGGAAAGATGGTTTGATAATTGAGACAATGGATTCTCCTTCGAATTCTGGTTCAATAACTGGTTCGAAGAGTTGACTGGATTTTTCAAAATAGGTTTTCACCTCTGGTCGAGGTACAAACCTTTGTTGAGATGGAGTTGGTGTAACTCTTGATGAGGATCCCTGTTGAGAGGGAGTCACTGAAGGTGCTCTTCTAGAGCTTTGTACAGTCGTTGTCGGAGAGACAGGTCGTCTTCTCTGACGGGTAAGGTTGGCCGATGGCCTTGGTGGAGTTTGAGACGGAGTTGATGACTCCAGAGGTTCCCTTATGCTTATGCCTGGGGATGATCTTCCTCTCGATCTGACCACCAGTGTGAAATCAGAATCTGAGAGATAGTCATCAATTGACATTGGCTTGGGATTTGAGACGATGAACAGATTGGATTTTTTCCCTTTTCCTTGAGTGTTGCTAGGGTTTTCCCCTTTCTACTCGTCATTATCTTTTTTCCTAGTATTTTTCAAAGAAGAGGAAGAAAGAGAAAGAGAATTTTGTTTTGGAGTTAGGAACTCCCTTGTGAGATAATCTGCAAGAGGGTTTTCTACTCCTTTTATAGGCAAGATTTTGAAATCAAAGCATGATAAAATCGCTTGCCATATCGCGAAAATTTGTTTTGAAACGAGATTTTCTACATCTTTTTCTATAATGAATTTTGAGGCTCTTGAATCTGTTTTAATTTTGAACCTTTTATTAGTTAGATCTCCTTGAAATTTTTGGACACATAAAACAATTGCTAAAATTTCTTTTTTAACAACTGAGTAATTTTTCTGGGCCTCATTCCAGACACCAGAATAAAAACGTATTATCCCTTCTTTTCCTTCAAGAGACTGTTTCAGGATCCCTCCATATCCAATTTCGGATGCGTCGAATTCCACTATTAAATCTGCTTTTGGATTTATAAGATTTAAACAAGGAATTGATTTGACTAAAGTTTTAACCTTTTATACAGCTTGAGTGTGTTCAACTGTCCAAGGCTTTGCGTTTTTTCTAAGTCTTTGAAACAGTGGCTTGCAAATGGGCCTCAGATCTTTAATAAATTCTGAAACATAATTAAGGCAACCCAAAAACCTTTGCAATTGGATTTTGTTTAAAATTTGGTCTGAAAATCTGTCGGCAAATTCAATAGACCTGTAAATTGGTTTTATTTGGCCCATATAAATTTCAAATCCAAGGAACCTAATTTTTGTTTGAAATAATTTTATTTTTTAAATTGAAACAACCAAACCATTTTGTTTTGTTATTTTCAAAAATTTTTCTAAATGAGAAAAGTGTTGATCAATCCCTCTTGAGAAGATTAACACATCATCTATATAGATTAATGAAAAGTCTTGAATCGGTTCAAGAATGTCATTCATGATTTTTTGGAACTCTGACGGAGCGTTTTTTAAGCCGAATGGCATAACGTTCCATTCATATTGTCCAAAAGGAACATTGAATGCAGTCTTGTATCGATCATTTTCTGCAATTTGTATTTGCCAAAATCCTGACTTCATGTCAAATTTTGAAAATACATTTGCATTAGAAATTCTTTTTAACAGATCCATTTTGTTAGGGATTGAATATCTAATCCATTCCAAAACTTTGTTGAATGGTTTGTAATTGATGACTAACATGGGCACTCCACGCTCCTTTTCGGCTGCGTTGTTTACGTAGAATGCTGCACATGACCATGGGCTCTTGCTTGGTCTAATTAATTTCTTTTGAATCAATTCTTCTATTTCCTTTTTGCAGTGCTCTATCAATTCAGAATTCATCTGAATCGGCCTTGCCTTGGTCGAAATTTTACTTTCATCAAACTCCTTTATGTACGGTAATTCGACTTCATGCTTCTTTCTATTCCAAAATGCATTAGGATGTTCAGCACAGACTTCTGATTCGAGTTTCTTTTTTCGAGCTTGAATTCGATCTTGCATCTCCTTTTCTTGGAGATTTTCTTCAATCCTTTTATAGATGATTTCTTCCTTCAAGAAAGCTATTTGCTTTTCCTTCAGATCAATTTCTGTGAGTTCTTTGTCCTTAGTAAGAACATGGACCTTGTGGACTTGCATTGGTCTTTTGAATTCAAATAGTATTTTCTTACCTAAAATCCTGGTAGAAATTCCTTCATCTGAAACCTCGAATGGGTATAATTGAGTGATGAACGGAGTCCCCAAAACCATTGCTTAGCTTAGGTTCTTTACCAACAAAAAATGAGGTTACGAAGCAAATACCTTCTTTGCAGATGTGTGCCTCTGAGAGCTTGTGACTGATTTTCAATGGAACTCCATTGGCCCCTCTTAAGACTTCAGTCATCTTTTCGAAGTACTTTGAAGGTATTATTCCTTCGTGAATACAATTCTGGTCTACTCCTGAATCTATCAGGGTTGGAAGAGTCATATTGAAGTCTCCAATTTTTAATGTGACTTCTGTATACCACTTTTGATAGGGTACCTTCAAAATGGTGTTCAAGAATACTTGTTCATCAACTGAGACTTGTGGTTCTTGAATTTCTACTACCTTTTGTTTTTCCTTTTTGAGTGTGGCTACTTCAGAATTTACCTTAGTAAGCTGTTTTCTGAATTCTCTTCTAAGGTTTGAAACTTCTTCCTTCAGGTTGTTGATTTCAAATTGTAGGTCTTGTACTGAAATTTCTCTTTCGATACTGATTCTTCCCAATACATCGTTGATTGTTATTGGGTAATGTCTAGGATGTCTGTTGTTCTTTTCTTCTTTTCATCTTTAACTTCTTTCTTGAGAGAGTTTCGAAGTTGTTTGAGAATTGTTTCTCTGATATGTTCATCAGGTACTTTGTCCACGAGTTCTAGGAGTAGCTCTTGATCTTCACTGAGAACATTTATGCAGCTATAGCAGTTGCATAGCCGTCCTCCCTGACATTCAAGATCATGCATTTCTCCTTCTTCTGATGAATATGTATCCGGTTCTTCTCTTAGTTCGAGGATGTCGTCGTTAGTGCTTTCTGAATGGCTGCTAGAATCTGAATCGAATGCCATGAGTAATTCTTTCTTGAATTCCTCATCAATGTTGAGTTCGTTGATTCTTCCCTTTAATGGGTATTTATTTGAATAATGCCCAAACTTCTTACACTTGTAGCACTAAACTTGCTTATTAGATCCTCTTCGTGCCTTCTCATAATGGGATTGAGGTTTCCTCCCATCTTTTCTAGACATCTTCCTTTTTGAGCCACTGTGTTCTCTGTATGTTGTAGGCTGAGCATACGAAACACTCTTTCTGTTAGAGTATCTCTTGATTCTTCTTTGACTTCTCTTGTGTCTATGCGATGGAGCTTGTGACGTTGGATTGACATTATACATGTCGCAAAACTGTCCCAACTCTCTTCTTCTATTGGCCTTTGTATTTGTTCTCTCATTGGCTTTCTGCTGAAGACACTGCATGGTGCCGAAATTAATAATATGGGCTATCAAATCGCCATACGGTAGTTGTTCCCATTTTATTTCTCCTCCGAACCCGTTCTTCAGGTGCAAGATTAATTGAGACTGGAATAGTCTTGGAAGTCCTGAGATGAATCGTTCTTTCCAGTCTTTGCTTTCACAGTCTTCTCTTTTGTATATCCCTGTTAAGAAGTTGTCTTTGTACCACCTGAAGTCTTGCAGCTTTGGACACCCTAGGTTGTTCAAAGTCATGCTAGCTAGAGTTCTGTAATTATTCGTCTCTCCTATGAATGCTTTCGCCAGAGCATGCGTGAGAGTGATAACAACATCCTCTACTTCTTCTTTTACTATCGTTCGACCTGTAGTGGTCGACGATGTTGCTTCAGCTGTCGTTGAAGATTCTCCTTCGTGAATTCCTTCTTGCACTACCACTATCTTTTCTGTAGTGTGTTTAAGGATTCTTTTCCTTTCGTCTACAGTGAACTTGTGATCCCACCATCCTTTTAGGATTCCTGTGAATCGTGCTGCGATAAGCCTTGCAGATTCATGATTGGTGTACCCTTTGGATAGATACGCCGTGTTTTCCATTAGCATTTCTTGAATTAGACCGATTATCAGGTACTCAGATAATCCATCTATATTCCACTCGTATATTGATTCACCATCAAAGGATTTGTAGGTCATCAGGTGCCTTTCTTCGAATTGGAGATCGGGCCTGGTTGGTCTTGGATACCAATTTCTCTGATAAGAATTTTCTCTTGCCTTTCCCTTTTGAATCTTAAAAATTCTTCTAGAATCACTTTGATCTTCAGAGTCTTCTTCTCTTAATGCTATGCTACTCATCTGTTCAATCATCTCATTTATTTCTTCGTCGTTTAAGACGTTGATCTGAGATGTTGATGTTAGCGATTCTTTGATAGAGATATGAGATATCTTCTTCTCTATTTCTTCAAGGAATCTTTCCGCCTTAGACTTCAACTGGGGAATAGGACTTCCAACATCTGCTTTGAAATATGGAGCTGAAGATGTCTCTTGAAAAGAGAAATTGTTTAAAGATACAACAGGCTTTGTCTTCTCATCTCGCCTAGTTTGTTCTTCTATTCTGTCCATCTGTTGAGATATGGTGTACAAAATCTTGTTAGTATAGTTGTTTTGAAGTTGTACTCCTCTTATTCCTTTGGAAGGGTTGGACTCTTCATCTTTCTGGTCAATTAACTTGAATGGGGCTGCTGACACAGTTTGATTAAAGCTTTCAAACTGTATTGACTCTAGCGATGGATGAGTTGAACTTACTGTAAGGCCTCTGGCAGTTCTCCAAGTTGTTTGAGTTACCATGTTGAGTTCCTTTTCTTGTAGCTCGTCTCGTCCTACATACCATTCAAAGAACGAAATGTTTTCTTGAACGATTTCCATTGTTTTAATCCATTCTTGCTTTAGCTCTTCTCTTTCTTCTTTGTTGTATCCTTGGAAGAAGGATCTTCTTGCGTCTTGCCATTCAAGGCTAAGGAAATCTCTCTTTAGGCTTTCCATATCTATTTTGAAATCTTGAGTCATGACATTAAGCTGGTTAGCTTCCATGTCAGTATGAGTCGGCGAGGTTTGCCCTTCATATCTTATTTCTGGAATCGTCTGGTCAAGATTTACCCTTTCAATTCTAAGGGAATTTGACCTTTATATTCTGGAGTTTCTTGAGGGTGATCTACTGCTCTCTGCGCTGTGTCTGGCTGGAGCAAAGTGAGTAATCTTTGAGACTTATGGCTCTTCTTCTTCGAAGACTATCCTTACGCTTCCGTCTGGATTAGATTCAATAAGAGTTAAGGTTCTTTGTCTCGGAGGAGGAAGAGTAAAAGCATTTTCTAATCTCCACTCCGATGTTCTAGTGATTTCGTCCCATGTAAAGGTCTTTGGTACCTCAATGAGGCCTTTATCCAGATTGGCTTCGAATACTATAGTCGTTCCCTTTTCTGGGGCTTGGACTATACATCTCGACTCAATAGTAGTCTTTATGAGTCTGTAATTGAGTCTGAAGATGACAACAAATCCTTCTATCCGATCATCTACCCTTAGTCCTTTGAAATGAATATCGAGGACTAGAGTATTTAAGATCTTGGGGTTCGTCATTGATATGGTGTAGTTAGGATAACAATTGAAATAAACTGGCCCTCCTTGCATGTTTGTTTCTATGAGACCAAACATGGACTTTTCGTATTCCAAGAGTCTCTTATCCCGTAATGAAACAAGAACATGAGTGTCTAACCCCGATCTAAACAGAGGTTTTATGCCTACTTGTACCAGTCCTAGGTGAAGGAACTAGTATCCATCTTCTCTAGATTTAAGAATCATGTCCCTTGAGAATAGTCTAAGGGATTCTGGGTTGTTGACGATAGGGATCGTTCTTTCAGCAACTTTTACTCCTTTTCTTTGGAGAAAGCTGAAGGTCCCGAAATCATAGATCGTTGATGGATCTATTTCGGGGAGTCCCCATTGCTCGAGTCTTTTCTCAACATCTTTGATGTTGGAGTAGGAGTTATTCAAATAGATGTGTTTGACTTCTGCTGAGTCTCCTTCTTTGAATCTATGCTCATTGGCGACTTGAACCATTTTGCCTTTTGCCTCTGCGACCCTTTCATTCTCTTTTCTTTAGCTTTTGAGACCAAATTTCTCCATAGGTGTGACATACACCGTATCTTCAAATCCTGAAAAAGAAACAAATTTCTCTTCTTCTTCTCTCGAATCTGGCACACTCCGAATGTAGGGGGAACAGACTGGCTTACCAACGGACTTACACCAACTGCCGGGAACACCGCTGTCCTTGCCAAACACCTACAATCCACGGAGAGACTAACACCTGGCGATCTGAATGAATTAAAAAGTTGTTTGTCGATCTCTTCTAATTTCAGAATTCTAAGAAGATATAGGATATACCTCCCTTAGAAAAATTTGAATCAACAAAAAGAAAAGATATATTTGGAGAAAATATGTATTTTATTGAAAAATTGAATTGAGAGAAATTAAATTGAATGTGATTCAATTTAAATTCCACAATTATACAAATGAGATTTGTATAATAAGGTATAAGATACCTTTATTATATGTGTTATGCAAATATGATTTGCATATTATAAGGTTGTGGTAAAATGGTGATTTGGTGGAGATTTCAACTCCACCACACACCATTATAAATAGATGCAATCAAAGGCATATTGATACAAGATTTGTCATTTTTTGGATTTGGCATCCAAGAGAAAAAAGTTCTCTCTCACAAAATTCTCTCTACTCTCTCCAAAATTCTCTCCAACCCAAAACCATAGGGAGTCCCACAACTCTCCCTCAACCGATCGAGAACAACCGAGAAGTTCTTTTGGAGGTGTCCAAACAGTTGAGAGATCGTAGGCACGAAGTGTTCGTGATTGAAAAAGAAAACCTTGGACAAGTGTTATTCAACAAGTAAGTACCTTGATTACTTTCTATTTTCTTCTAATTCAACATGTTTAACCTAGGATTATATTAGTTTACTTCAATTTTAAGGAATTAGTAGCACAACGAACACCACGACATTTCATGTCGTTTTCCGTTGCAGGATTTTTATTCCCATCAATTGGTATCAGAGCTAATCGTTGTGAATTCTAAATTTCTTAAAATTAGGTGGGTTGCCTTTAATTTCATGTGATGAAATTGTGGTTTGCATATTGGATGTTTCAATTTTTGGCACTTAGTTTAGATTTACATTAAAGTTGATGAGATCAATGTAAGGGTCCAATGTTTTGGGAAATTTTTAATGTAAATCGAGTCTGTAAGTCCGTGTTATTCGTGGCATGAGATGCTATGAAGAAACGGAGCAGAAACGGACGAAAACGGCAAAAACAGCAAAGGGAGTTTGTTGTACAGTCGAGGGCATTAAAACGTTTTTCGGCGTCTCAACGTCGTCCGTGCGGAACCAGGCGCGCTGCAGGCACAACGTTGCGACACCAGGTGCGGTGTCGCAACGCTGTGGGCGTTGCGCACGCTGCCAAGGCGGTTGGCAATGCAACATTGCAACGCTGGCCACGGCGTTGCAACGCTGCATCGATAGTGGGCAGTTGCTGCGAGCAAACCACGCGAGAGTGTCATCATGGGGCATTATGGAGCGGTTGGAGCCGAATTTTACTTAATTTATTTTGTATAAATTAAGTTTATTTATTAATTTTATTAATTAATATTGATATAAGTGTTATATTGATATTAATTAATTTAATTAATGTCCCTAGGGTGCCAAAACCGGTCCACTATTGCTATTGAATTAAATTTTATGCATGTGATGTATGAAAATTTATTTTTCTATGTGCATATTGTATGTCATATAGATTAAAATCTCACCTTAGGTTAAACATTTCATACATCATTTTTATATTATAAGAGTTATAATATATAGTATGCATGATAGAATTATATTATAAGTGTTATAATATAATGTATGTTTTTAATTTAATTAATATAAGTGTTATATTTCTTAGATTAAAAGCATTGACATGAATTTATACATGTGATGTATGTATATTATATAGTTTATTATTCATGTGATGATTGATCAAGCATTATAATATAGCAATGCATGTAACCTAAGTTAATTATTAGTTTTAAATGGTTTAGAACTTGAATAATTAAACTTAGGTTTTCTAGGTCTAATAAGATTAGAATTAGGAAATCAATATGACTTATGAATGGTCACTAATTAGTAACTCTGTCTAAGGGAGGTTCTACCTAAGGCTGGGGTATTTAAGCTGACGCTTTGCGGAACACCCCTACCTAGGAGTGAATTTGGTCCGGAGATTCATAGATTATATTCTCGTGAGTTGCATTTAACTAAAAGTTGATTAAATTACTCACATAGACCTAAGTTAATAATGTGATTATAGACTTAGGCTAATCCAATATAAGTGTTATATTGGTAGACTTAGGTAAATATTAGTCGGTTTATCTAGGTCAATCTTGATTAACTTAAAGTGTTAAGTGGGAGGAAATAAAGTGTATACGATACATTTAATTTTCCAACCACAAATCTTCATTAAGTTCACACCGTGAGATCCATACTCGGCCTCGTGGCGCAAATGGGAGCGTCTCCGTTTGGATGGTATTTTCATGGGTCAATATCAACGTGAATGGAAAGAGTACTTATAGTGAGAGGGAGCGGGATCTGTGAAAACGAGACCCACAGTCTCTTTTATCAATTCACACCGTGAGATGCCTATGATTCGCCTGCTAGTTTGGCCTGGACCAGACAATCCCTTCGGATGGCCTTGATCATGGGAGTCAGAACACCGTGAATTCTCGAAAGGGATACAATTTCCTTGTTGGTTTTCCTTCGTAGTCCTCCATTCGGTAGCTATTGTTTGAACAGATACTTGAAAATTTAAAGATAAAGGGCGACACTCACAGGATTCATTAAGAGTTAATGGATTCAGACCGAAAATGGTGACTGGATGCCTAATGGAATAAGAGTTATTCTGGTATTAGGGTCTGGTCGAGAAAGTCTCGTCCTAGAGGAGAATTGTTTTTGTCTACACATCGGTGGCAGTCATTCTAAACCTTTGGGGTATCGTTGCAATTTTTTATGACCTAGAGATCATAGGATAAAAATTTGCTAAAACCTGATTGGATTTTCAAAGTTTTTGCGAGACTAATTCAAAGATTTTCTTATTTTAGCAAAAATGTATAGTTCAATAATCGCTCTCTTAGCTTCTGACAAACTAGTCGGCGACAATTTTCAAACTTGGAAAAACAATATCAACACAATTTTAGTAACTGACAACCTTAAGTTCGTGCTCACTAAAGGGTATCCTCAGGTGCCAAGCTCGACCGCATCGCGAAGTGTTCGTGATGCGTACGATCGATGGATCAGAGCTAATGAAAAGGCCAAGGTTTATATCATTGCCAGCTTATCTGAAGTATTGGCAAATAAGCATAAGGTTATGATCACCGCTAAGGAGATCATGGAATCACTGCAAGATATGTTTGGACAACAGTCCTTTCAGGTCCGCCATGATTCCCTCAAACACGTCTTCAATGCAAGGATGAAGGAGGGGATGTCTGTCTGTGAACATTTTCTGTACATGATGACCCACTTTAACCTGACAGAGATGAACGGGGCTTCGATCGACAAGTCGAGCCAGGTCAGTTTTATCATGGAGACTCTTCTGAAGAGTTTCCTGCAGTTTCGTAGCAACGTTGTTATGAACAAGATAAGCTACACTCTGACCTCCTTACTCAATGAACTGCAGAACTTCCAGTCTCTGATGTGAGTAAGGGGACCGAAAGTTGAGGCAAATGTTGCCTACAGGTCCTATCACAGGGGTTCAACCTCTAGGACTAAGTCTGGAGGTTCTTCAGGCCCGAAAGGGAAGAAGAAGACATTGAGAAAGAGTAAAGTTGACTGCGCTGTCGCCCAGAAGGACAAAAAAGGTCAAGGAAGTTGCGGAGAAAGGAAAGTGTTTCAACTGCAACGGGGATGGTGACTGGAAGAGAAACTGTCTCAACCTTGCCGACAGAAAGAAAAAAGGTAAATTTGATTTACTTGTAACAGAAACTTGTTTAGTGGAGGGTAATGACTCTGTCTGGATACTGGATTCAGGTGCCGCTAACCATGTTTGTTCTTCTTTTCAGGGAATTAGTTCCTGACAGCGGCTGTAAGAGGGTGAGATAACGCTACGGGTTGGATCCGGGGAAGCTGTCTCTATTGCATGGGTTTTATGTCCTAAAACTCGTAGGTTTGTAAACTGAATGTATATTCTATTTTGCAATAAAAAAATTGTTATTAAGTTTTATTCAGTAAAGGTGTTATTGAATAAAGTGAATTGTATGTTTTGAATCCCTAATCCAATAAAGAACCCATGGCTATAGGATGTATACTTGAACTTTATGTGTGACATAAAACTGGATCAGGTTCAAGTTATAGCCAGAACGGTCTATAGTATAAGGATAGGGTTGGGTACCTTATCTTGGGGACACTATGGACGCGACCCACTTTGTAAAGTACAAACGATGTGATCCTGAATCGTTCATGTGGAGACATGCGAGTGGGGGCACCCTATGCAATGAGTTTGCATAAGACTGGAACGAGAAATAGTCACTTAGACTTTATAACTCTGTTTACTGTCTTAACTGACTATATTCATACGATGACCTAGGTAACTCGATCTTAATCCTGAGCGTGCCATGAACTCCTGTTTATTCGGATTATCCTTAGATTTGCATTGGTGAGAGTGACCTGAGATTGCCAACTCAATAAGCCTCCCATTTCAGGGATAAGACCGGGTAGATAGCTGGTAACATAGTTCTGCAAGATGGAATTCACTCCTACCCGCTCTAGGGATTAGTAGGGAGGTTGTTCCCTTAAGTCCTGACTCCGGGTCTTGAACAAAAGGGCCACCCCTCTCATTGGTCCGAGAGGGATTTGGTTTGTTGGTTGGACCACAAACCAACTGTTTATTAGAGGATCGGTGGGACTTAAGGAACAAGAAGTAATTACAGGGGTAAAACGGTAATTTTGACCCAACTGTAATTACGAACGACCTATGAAGGATCGACTTACTAATCATGGTTATATCGAGTGGACAAAAATATATCTACAGTGAGGAGAGTGCAGACATTGGGCTTTAGTGGAGTGTCCCGGTGATTAACGAATGTTGATGAGCTAAGCTAAAGAGTTTGGCCGGTTAATCTCGTATCGTTGGAGCTCATGATCTGTAGGTCCATTAGGTCCCCTTACTAGCTCGGACTAAGCCTTGTAACATTTTGAGAGAAAAGAATTTGAATTTGTTCAAATTCGATTTTGGGAGAAAACGTTAATTATATGTGATATACTTAACGTGCCACAGTTTAATTATGAATTAAACTATAATAAAGAAGAGGTGGAAATGTATAAATATGGTTTAAATATTTGTTCGGTTTATAACATGAATAGAGATTCATGTTCGAACGGTCAATTTAAGAAATCGGGATTGGTCCAATTATTTAATTTGATATTTGATATTAAATTAAATAAATTATTTAAAATTAAATTAATTAAATTATTTAATTAATTAAATTAATAAATTGATTTTAATTTAAAATTAATTTTATATTAATTTTGGATTAAAAAAATAAATGAAAATTCAAAATTAAATTTGGGATTTAAATTGGACCAAAAATCAAAAGTGTGATTCATCTCTTTACTTTTTCAAATTCACACAAATTGACCATCTCTTTCTTGCTAAATCCTCATCATCTTCATGTTGTCATCTTCTCCTAGCTTGAAGAAGCTTTTGGTTTGCTTTAATTGAAGAAGAAACACATGGATTTTAAGGATTTATCAGATTTTTTCTGATTCACGTTTTTCAGACCTTTCTCCCATCTCTCTTCAAATTCTCTCTATCAAAGATCCCACAATCTGTTCCAAGGCCTGAGGATAGTAGGGAAGACACTAGAGGTTGTCCACAAAGTGTTTGTGACAAGAAATTGCCCACGGATTAGGAGAATTTTGAACAACAAAGGTATGTGTTCATACTCTCTATTTTTCCAGATTTGAGCATGCTTTTTATTTCATAAAATTGATCAACTTAGAGTGTTCAAGATCCAAAATTGCTTCCGCTTTCTTAATCTACACTCTTTCACAATCCACACGGTGAAATTGTTTTTTGGCGGAAAGTACTTATTATTAGATAATTTGGACATAGTACTAGAGTTTACTAGAAACCTAGTTTCTATTTTCTGCCTTTTAGAACATTGTATTTCAATATCTTTTTCTGGTAATAAAGCGTTTATTTCTAGAAATGGAAACTTGTTATGTTCTTCTTCACTTGAGAGTAATCTTTATATTTTAAAACCTAATTCGGTCAAAAGTGTTTTGAATACTGAATTCTTTAAAATAGCTGAAACACGAACTAAAAGAATAAAAGTTTCTCCAAAAGAAAATGCCCATCTTTGGCATCTAAGGTTAGGCCACATAAATCTCAATAGGATTTGGAGAGTAGTGAAGAGTGGACTTCTAAGTGAGTTGGAAGAAAACTCTTTACCTGTTTGTGAGTCATGCCCTGAAGGCAAAATGACCAAACATCCTTTTAGTGGAAAATGATATAGAGTCAAAGAGCCTCTTGATCTTATACATTCTGATCTCTGTGGTCCGATGAGTGTTAAAACACGAGGAGGTTACGAATACTTTATATCTTTCATAGATGACGATTCAAGGTATGGGTTCATTTACCTAATGCATAGGAAGTCTGAAACTCTTGAAAAGTTCAAGGAGTACAAGACTGGGGTTGAGAACCTGTTAGGTAAAACGATAAAAACACTTCGATCGGATCGAGGTGGAGAGTATATGGACACTGAATTCCAGGACTATATGATAGAACATGGAATTACGTCCCAATTCTCAGCACCTAGTATGCCGCAGCAGAATGGTGTATCAGAGAGGAGAAATAAAACCTTGTTGGACATGGTTCGGTAGATGATGAGCTATGCTCGTCTCCTTGATTCTTTTTGGGGTTACGCAGTGGAGACTACGGTTTACATTTTGAACAACGTTCCGTCGAAGAGTGTTTCATTCGAACTCTGGAATGGACGTAAAGGCGGTTTACACCATTTCAGAATTTGGGGATGTCCGACCGATGTGTTGGTGTCAAACCCGAAGAAGTTGAAATCCCGTTCAAAGTTGTGCCTCTTTGTAGGTTACCCAAAAGAGACTAGGTGTAAACCCGAGATCTTTCTTTAAAATTTTCTTACAAAAAAAAGAAGAAAGGAGATGTCTATTATATTTGGTTTGCTTTGTTTGAAAAAAAAGAAAAGAAAAAGGAAGAAAGAAATAAAGAAAGGAATAAAAAAAAAAGAAAAAGTAAATGGTAAAAGAAAAACCACTCTACCGCTTAATCTTTTTCTTTTAATTTAACCCATCTTCTCTCAATATTCTTCTCATTTTTATCAAATTAAAGCAGAAGGTTTTGTGGGAGAAGGGTGAAGGAAGAGGAAGAAAGAGATTTCTTGTTTTGAGGTTGAAGAAGAAAGGAGAAAGGTCATTCAATTTCCATGGCAATTCTATCATTAATTCAACCCAGTTCTGATTTTTGATCATTTCGAGCTCCATAAGAAGAGGTAAGTGGTGAGGTTTGATTTTCTTGAAAGTTAATTCATATTTGAACAAAATTCGTAAAGGAACCTCGAGCAAATTCTTAATCTAAGTTACTGATTTGTGAAGAGGAAGGCAGAGGAAAGATTTTGCTATTAATTATGAGAAACCTCTGGTTTTTGAGTCGTGTTGATCAATAGGATTCGAATCAGAAGTTGTAAGAGGTATGGTTGGAAAGCTTATGAAATTTTTTATAACTTTTATGAAGAACTCGTGAGTAGAAAACGACTGGAAGATGTGTTAAATTTCAGGTCAAGTTCTGAGTGCAGCAGGGGAACGAATCTGGAATTAGCAGATGTTTATTTTTAAGGAGGAAACTTTCGAGGTATTTTCGAACAAACCCGTTGGGAATTGCAATTTAATTTCTTCATATGAGTTATAAAGGGTTTAAAGAGGAAGAGTTTGGTATAAAGTACATCCTTTTTGGCTAAGTAATGAAGAAGTTATGATTGTGTAAAGTCAGAGTATGAAATCTGTAAAATGCTGGAAAATTAGATGGTGTGTTTTTTGTAATTTTAAGGTTTGAAATTCATGAGCTCGAGGTTCTAATACTTGGATTTGGTTTGTTTGACAAGCCAAGAGGAAATAGGTCGAGTGTACGGGCCAAGGTTCTAGATCTAACGTCGTGAGTGACAAAACGAACCTCGAAAACGATTTATATGCTTGTATTATGCCTATGAAAATACAAGATTTTGCTAGAATGAAATGATTTCAATACTTATTGTTTTCCTTTGAACACATATTTATGAGCATTCATGTTTTCCTAGAAATGATTTCAAGTGCTCATTGTGAACCTAGATTTTACGATAAAATTTATATGTGAGCATATGTTTGTTGGTTACCGAAATTTAGTGAAAATGTTATGATTTCAAGCAAGCGTGTACTAGCAAGAATGATTTAAAGATTTCCAGTTTTTATGAACAAGCTGAATAAGCTTGAGTTTTACGAAAGAAAAGATAAGTAGGCATGTTCAAATATTTTTATGTGTTTTTCTGAGACTCGAATGAGTAAATGACTGAGATATTGAGCCCGAGGTTGTATAGTACCGTGTGTACACAGGTCATTTTATGTTGTCGACGTTGAGTGTACTCCGTGACAACAATGCTGTCGTGAGTGCTGGGCGAGCCCCACTACGACAAAGACGAAGGGAGTGCTAGGTTGGCCCTACTACATCGTAGAGTAAACGTTGGTTATATTGGGCGTACCCTACACAACGTAGATTTTCATATGTTCTATATAGGTTAATATTATCGATATGCCTTGCGGGATTTTAATGAAAAGCTATTATGATTCCATGTGTACTTTATCGCTTGATTACATATGCGTATGCTCATAGGTTGTCGGGTGATATGATTTACGAGTTATTAGATTTTAAATTCAGTCACTCACTAAGCTTCATAGCTCATTCTTTCAGTGTTTTCAAACTTTTCAGGTAGAGATCGAGCTCCTGGTGCCTGACATCCTGTGATAGTCTACTGAAAGCTCCTCAAGTTTGATATCTTGTACGTGGCTGGAGTTGTATAGCAAGTCCATATGTGTTGTAGTTTATTTTTAGAGGACAATGTAGTTATAGTTGTAGGTACATTAGAGGTTGTATAAACAATGGGTTGTCATGTTTTTTGTTATGATGTTCTTGTCCGTTTCAGTTTTCAAGAGAGACTTAAGAAGAGTTTCTCCCTACGTATGTTGAGTAATTGTCATTGTTCCGCTGTGTTATGTTTAAAGTGTTCGATGTTGAAGTATAGTATGTAAATCAGGTAAAAAAGGGTCAACAAGTATTGTTAAGAGGTAAACGATGTCTGTTGGCTTCACGTCGTCTTCCGGGCTAAGTAGTGAGTATTTCAGGAGGGGGTGTAACACCAGGGGTGGTTTGTTTTACGATTCTAAGGAAAATAGGGTGCTTGTGTCGACAAACGCCACTTTCCTTGAGGAAGACCACGTCAGGGATCTATTACCAAGGAGTAAGATTGTGTTAAACGAAATGGGCAGTACATCAGCAAGAGTTGCTGATGGTGCTAGTACATCAACAAGTGTTGTTGATCCTAGCTTGTCTAGTCAAGTTCGTTCTCAAGAGTTGAGAATGCCTCGACGTAGTGGGAGGGTTGTGAGACAACCTGAACGTTACATGGGTTTTGCTGAAACCCAAGTCGTCACCCCGGATGATGACTGCGAGGATCCATTGACCTCTGATAAGGCAATGACAGACGTTGACAAAGATGAATGGATTAAAGCTATGGACTAGGAAATGGAGTCGACGTACTTCAATTCCGTCTAGGAGCTTATGGACCAACCGGATGGGGTCAAACCTATTGGTTGCAAGTGGATCTACAAGCGTAAACGTGACATTGATGGGAAGGTGCAGACCTTCAAAACCAGACTAGTGGCAAAGGGGTTTACCCAAGTTGAAAGGGATGACTATGAGGAAACCTTTTCTCATGTTCTCATGTTGTCATGGTAAAGTCCATTGCCGTATATTATGACTATGAGGTATGACAGATGGATGTCAAGACAATCTTTCTAAATGACAATCTTGATGAGACCATCTACATGGACCAACCCAAGGGGTTCATTGCCCAAGGCCAAGAGCAAAAGGTTTACCGGTTTCAAAGGTCTATTTATGGACTGAAACAAGCCTTGAGGTCTTGGAATATAAGGTTTGATGAGGCAATCAAATCTTATGGCTTTGATCAAAATGTTGATGAGCCTTGTGTTTTTAAGAAAATCATCAACAACACTGTCACATTTCTAATATTATATGTGGATGATATCCTGCTCATTGGAAATGACATGGGATTTGTTACTAACATTAAGAAATGGTTGGCTTCGCAATTCCAAATGAAAGATTTGGGAGAGACCCAGTATGTTCTAGGTATCCAGATAGTCCGGAACCGGAAGAACAGAACGCTAGCATGTTTGTATTGGGGTTTGTGTCCTAAAACTCGTAGTTTGTATTTTTTGTTCTAATTAATGTAATAAATTGTTATTATTTCAATAAAGTGTTATTATTCGTTATTTACGATATTGCCATTGTTTTAACCCCAAATCCAATAAACTAAACATCCAAGGCTGTAAAATGTATCTTTAACTGAATGTAGTGTACATATAAAGGATCTCGGTTCAAGATACAGCTTAAAGGGTCTATAGTAAGGGGATAAGGTTTGGGTACCTTACCTTGGTAAAACTATGGATGTGGCCCACTTTGTATATGATACAAACACTATGATCCTAACGTGTTCGTGTAGATGACATGTGAGTGGGGATATCCTATGTAATGAGATTACATAAGACCGAACCACGAAATAGTAACCTCTAGATGTAACTCCGTCGACTAGCTAGGTTTCTATTTCACTAGGATGACCTAGGCAACTTGATCTCAATCTCGAGTAGGTTCACGAACTCACTGTTTTATGCGGGATTGTCCTTTGACTAGTATGGGTGAGAGTGGCCAGATTCGCCGACTCAATATGTCTACCTTCTTGGGGACAAGACCGAGTGAACAGTTGGGGACTTAGCCTAGCAAGATGAAATTCACTCATTCCCGCCTACTAGGGTAAGTAGAGGAATGTTCCCTTAAGTGGTTTCTCCGGGACTTGAACAAAGGGCCCACCTTTCTCATTGGCTCGAGAGGGACTCTGTTTATTGGTAGGACCACAAACAAATTGTTCATTAGAGGAGCACTGGTACTTAAGGTACAAGATGTAGCCTAGGGCTAAAACGGTAATTTGACCCGACTTATGTTACGAACATTTGTGAAGGATTGACTTTCTGTTATTGGTCAATATCCGTGGACACAGAAATATATCTGCAGTGAGAAGAGTGTTGCTGCGGGACTTTAGTGGAGTGTTCCCGCAGTTAACGAATGTTGATTAGGGGTTAATGAGATTAACCAAGCAATCTAGTATCGTTGGAGCTTCTAATCTGTAGGTCCATTAGGTCCACGCTCTAGCTCGTAAAGGGTTCTTAGATCGTTTTAATTTGAAATGTTCAAATTCATTAGGGAATAAATTTAATGTATATTGATACGATATAATATATAGTTTTGGAACTATATATTATAAATTTAATGTGAATATGATTCATATTAAATTATATGAGAGAATTAAATATTGGAAACAGTTCAAATATTAAATTCAAATGTGAATTTGATTCATATTTGAAAACTATAGATTAAAATTTAATGTGCATAAGATGTGCATTAAAACTATAGGTTAGAGGATAAAAGGATTAAATATGATTTGATCTTAATTAAATAATTAATTAAATATATGATATTTAATTAATTAATTAAATAAATTTGAGGGAAGTAACCTATAGTTTAATGTATGATCTTAATTAAATCATATTTAATCATTTTACCCTTTAACCTATAGTTTAATGTACATCTCATGCACATTAGGATTTAACCTATAGTTTACAAATATGAATCACATTCACATTTGAATTTAATATTTGAACTCTTTCAAATATTTAATTCTCTCATGTAATTTAATATGAATCATATTCACATTAAATTTATAATATATAGTTCCAAAACCATATATTATATCGTATCAATATACATTAAGTTTATTCCCTTATGAATTTGAACGTTTCAAATTCAAATAATCTAAGAACCCTTTACGAGCTAGAAGGTGGACCTAATGGACCTATAGATCAGAAGCTCCAACGATTCGAGATTGCTCGGTTAATCTCATTAACCTCCCAATCAACATTCGTTAACTGCGAGAACACTCCACTAAAAGTCCCTGCATTTCTCTCTTTTCATCACCGAGATATATTTTTGTGTCCACAGATATATTGACCAATAACAAAGAAGTCAATCCTTCACGCGAATGTTCGTAACACCACTGGTCAAATTACCGCGCTTTACCCCTAGGTTACATCTTGTGCCTTAAGTACCAAAGTCTTCTTTAATGAACAATTTGTTTGTGGTCCTACCAACAAACAGAGTCCGTCCCGGGCCAATGAGAGGGTCAGACCCTTTGTTCAAGTCCCGGAGACACCACTTAAGGGAACATTCCTTTACTTACCCTAATAGACGGAAAAGAATGAATTCCATCTTGCTAAGTTAAGTTCCCAACCGCTCACTCGCGCTTGCCCCTAAGAAGGTAGGCATATTGAGTCGGCGAATTTGGCCACTCTCACCCTTACTATTCAAAGGACAATCCCTCGCGAACAGGAGTTCGTAACTTGCTCAGGATTGAGATCAAGTTGCCTCGGTCATCCTAGTGAAATAGAAACCTAACTAGTCAATGGAGTTACAACTAGAGGTTACTATTTCGTGGTCCGGTCTTATGTAATCTCATTACATAGGATATCCCCACTCACATGTCATCTACACGAACACGTTAGGATCACTGTGTTTGTATCGTATACAAAGTGGGCCACATCCATAGTTTTACCAAGGTAAGGTACCCAAAACCTTATCTCCTAACTATAGACCCTTTAGGTTGTATCTCGAACCGAGATCCTTTATATGCACACTACATTCAGTTAAAGACACATTTAACGGCCTTGGATGTTTAGTTTATTGGATTCAGGGTTTAAATAAAGGCAAACTCGTAGATAACAAACAATAACTCTTTATTGAAATAATAACATTTTATTACATTAATTAGAACATAATTACAAACTACGAGTTTTAGGGCACAAACCCCAACAGAAGGATCAGCGTTGCAGCGCCGTTCATCAGCGTTGCAACGCTGAGGAACGACGTCACAACGCCATGCTTCCCTATTGATGCGGGTTCTCCTGTGCAATGAGATTGTACAAGACCGGACCATGCGTTATTAGACATATTGATGTAACACCGTTAACAGTATAGGCCTAATAACTTCGTAGGACCATTAGTGACTCGACCTTAATCCTGAGCGTGTTCATGACTCACATGCAGTGGGGTGCATCCTTTGACTAGTACGGGCGAGGGTGGTCACAGTTACTCATCCAATATGCCTATCTTCTCAGGGACAGGACCACGTGGGGAGCTGAGAACTTGACTACGCGAGATGGAATTCACTCGTTCCCGAATTAGGGAAATTAGAGGGGGATGTTCCCTTAAGTGTTGTCTCCAGGGCTTGGACAACGGGCACCCACCCTCTCACTGGTCCGAGAGGGATGTTGTTTATGGTTGGACCATGCACCGAGTCGTTCATTAGAGGAGTAGTGGGACTTAAGGAGCAAGAGGTAGACACATGGGTAAAACGATAATTTTGACCCAGCTGTGAATACGAACAACCTGTGAAGGGTCGTCTCACGGGCATTGATTTTATCGATGGACACAACTTGTCCTTTAGTGATGGGAGTGCAGCTACGGGCTTTATGGAGTGTTATTAGCTAATGAATGTTGAATAACCGGGTCAAATAGTTTGATAGATTAATCTTGAATCATTGGAGCTCGTCATCTGTAGGTTCATTAGGTCCCTCAGATGGCTCAAACTTGATAAATTGAGGGTTTACAGTTTGGTGTGAATTTGAAGTGTTTAAATTCATTATTTGGGTATTTATGACACACCATTATAAATAGATGCATTCAAAGGCTTCTTGATATAAGATTTGTCATTTTTTTGATTTGGCATCCAAGAAAAAAGAATTCTCTCCCACAAAATTCTCTTTACTTTCTCCAAAATTCTCTCCAACGCAAAATCAAAGGGAGTCCCACAACTCTCCCTCAACCGATCGAGAACAACCGAGAAGTTCTTTTAGAGGTGTCCAAACAGTTCGATTCGACAGATCGTGTGTAGAGATCGTAGGCACGAAGTATTCGTGATTGGAGAAGAAAACCTCGAAAAAGTGTTCTTCAACGAGTAAGTACCTTGATTTACTTTCTGTTTTCTTCTAATTCAACATGTTTAGTCTAGGATTAAAGTAGTTTAATTCAATTTTAAGGAATTGGTAGCACAACGAATACAACGACGTTTCATGTCGTTTTCCGCTACAAGATTTTCATTCCCTTCAAGATTTAGAATTCGAAATTGGAGACAAGTTTTCTTGATACTGTCCCCGTGGAAGGGTATTTTACGGTTCAGAAGAAAAGGGAAGTTGAGCCCGAGATATATAGGGCCTTATGAGATTCTAGAACGTGTAGGACCATAAACTTACAAATTAGCTTTACCTTTAGAATTGTCTCGGGTACACAATGTTTTCCATGTATCAATGTTGAGGAAATAAATTTCTGACTCATCACATTTGCTCAAGGCAGAACCAATATAACTTAAGGAGAATCTATCCTATGAGGAAGAACATCTACAAGTACTTGATCGGAAAGAACAGGTACTTAGGAACAGGACGGTACCATTGGTAAAGGTATTGTGGAGAAATCACGAGGTCGAGGAAGCAACATGAGAGAGCGAAAACCAAATGAATGAAAAGTACCCACAACTTTTCTCATGTAGATGATGTTGCTTAATTTCGAGGGTGAAATTCCTCTTAATAGGGTAGTAAATTGTAAGTCCTATACTCTCTTTTGATCATTTTACACTCATACATGATGTTTTGACATATGTAAAATGATATAGGTTGCACTAAAGGATGTCGTGATCGGATTTGAGAATCTTTTGAATTGTGGACTATAATGTGTATAAAGCTTCATAAAGAGATAGGTATGTTGGGATTCGTGCCCTAAACTTATGTAATTTTGAACAAATAAATAAAAAGTTATTTATTTTGGTAAAATTATATTCTCGCTTAATAAATCCAATAAACTAAGCTCCAAGGTTATCATATATCTTGAACATCAGTGTAGTAGACACTATTTAGATTGTGTTCAAGAGTATAACCTAAATGGTCTATGGTATAAGAATAAGGTTGTAAACCTTATTCTGGTAACACCATGGATGCGACCCACTCTGTAAATAGTACAAATGAGGTAATCCAACTCATTCATGTGGATGACATGCGAGTGGGAGCATCCTGTATGAAGAGTTCATACAAGACCGGACTGCAAATTATTAGTCTAACCAATATAACGCCGGTAACAGGATAAGACTGATAACTTATAGATGGTCATTAGTGACTCGACCTGAATCCTTAGCAAGTTAAGTACTCCTGCTTATAGGGGTTTGTCTTTAGACTAGTATGGGTGAGATTGGCTTGTAGTCGACTCAATAAGCCTACCTTCTCAGGGATAGAACCTCGTGATGGAGATCTGATCTCCTTGAGCAGCGGAAACGAGTTTGGGATCTTAATTACTTGATTGTTTTGCTTAAAACAAAAACCAGTACATTGACAAAAAGAACAGAACAAACATGAATTCTAATCCTATTAGACATGGATTAATTGCATACAAACATGCTACAAGTTTAACGTTTAAACTAATAAAAGAGAGCGATACCTTTGTAGACTTTCTCCAGCAACTTGTTGCTCCAAAGGTTGAACAACAAATCAATTGTACAATGACTTCTCTGTTTTCTTCAAGCAAGAACACAACCACTAGAGATCACCTTCTATATCTCTGAGTTCTCAGATCTTCCTTGGTGGGAAGGATCCAACAATTGGAGGTTTTAGAAATTAGCGAGTGAGAGAGAGAATTTCAAGAAGTTGCAATTCCTCAATTGCAAGAATGATCGATCGATTAAAAAAATCACACCCCTTCTCCCTGTTAAGCTATCGATAGGGAGAAGGAAGGGGATAGTGGGAACGTGTCTGGAAGACACATTCCCTTATTTTATTATTAAAATAATAATAATAATAATAATAATAATAATAATAAAATCAAATTTAATTATTAATTAAATAATACAAATTAAATATCATATATTTAATTTGGATTAAATCTCATTTAATCATATTACCCTTTTAACATATAGTTTTAATGTACATCCAATGCACATTAAATTTTAACCTATAGTTTTCAAATGTGAATCACATTCACATTTAATATAATATTTGAACTCTTTCAAATATTCAATTCTCTCATATAATTTAATATGAATCACATTCACATTAAATTTATAATATATAGCTCCAAAACTATATATTATATTGTATCAACATACATTAACTTTATTCCCTAATGAATTTGAACATTTCAAATTCAAATGATCTAAGAACTCTTTACGAGCTAGAAGGTGGACCTAATGGACCTACAGATCAGAAGCTCCAACGATACGAGATTGCTCGGTTAATATCATTAACCTCTCAATCAACATTCGTTAATTGCGGGAACACTCCACTAAAGTCCCACAGCTGCACTCTTCTCACTGCAGATATATTTCTGTGTCCATGGATATTGACCAATAACAACAAGTCAATCTTTCACGAATGTTCGTAACACCAGCTGGGTCAAATTACCGTTTTACCCCTGGGTTACATCTTGTGCCTTAAGTACCAGTGCTCCTCTAATGAACAATTTGTTTGTGGTCCTACCAACAAATAGAGTCCCTCTCGGGCTAATGAGAGGGTCAGACACTTTGTTCAAGTCCCGGAGACACCACTTAAGGGAACATTCCTCTACTTACCCTAGTAGGCGGGATGGAGTGAATTCCGTCTTGCTAAGTTAAGTTCCCAGCCGCTCACTCGGTCTTGTCCCCAAGAAGGTAGGCATATTGAGTCGGCGAATCTGGCCACTCTCACCCATACTAGTCAAAGGACAATCCCTCGCAAAAGCGAGAGTTCGTAACTTTGCTCGAGATTGAGATCAAGTTGCCTAGGTCATCCTAGTGAAATAGAAACCTAACTAGTCAACGGAGTTACAACTAGAGGTTACTATTTCGTGGTCCGGTCGTATGTAATCTCATTACATAGGATATCCCCACTCACATGTCATCTACACGAACACATTACGATCACAGTGTTTGTATCAAATACAAAATGGGCCACATCCATAGTTTAACCAGGGTAAGGTACCCAAACCTTATCCCCTAACTATAGACCCTTTAGGTTGTATCTCGAACCGAGATCCTTTTTATGTACATTACATTGATTAAAGATTCATTTAATGACCTTGGATGTTTAGTTTATTGGATTTAGGGTTTAAATAAAGGCAAACTCGTGGATAACGAACAATAACACTTTATTGAAATAATAACACTTTATTATATTAATTAGAACATAATTACAAACTACGAGTTTTAGGGCACAAATCCCAACAAACTCCCACTTGAACTAAAACTCTAGTGGGGTACATCATAATCTAAAATAGTGGTTACAAGAGATAGAAATACAATAAACTAGGGCATCTATATACCCCATTACATATCTCTCACTTGCCCTAGATTAGCTTATGTACATAGCTCGTAGACCCAGACTTTCCAGATGACCCTCGAACACTTTAGCCGTGAGAGTCTTTGTAAACGGATCAACAATATTGTGCTCCGAACCGAGCTTCGTGACTGTCACATCTCCTCGTTTTACTATTTCTCGTATCAGGTGATACTTCCTCTCGATTTGCTTACCTCGCTTATGGCTGCAAGGTTCCTTCGAATTGGCTACCGCACCACTGTTGTCACAGTATAAGGTGATGAGAGATTCCATATTTGGAACAACTTCCAAATCAACAAGGAATTTCCTTAGCCAAACAACCTCCTTAGCTGCTTCACAAGCAGCGACCTACTCAACCTCCATTATGGAGTCAACGATGCATCTTTGCTTGATGTTTCGCCATACTATAGCTCCCCCGTTAAGGGTGAAAATGTTGGGATTTCTGTCCTAATCTCGTGGTTGTAAAATATTGTTTTTGAAATTAATAAGAGTTATTCATTTCTTCACTTTGTGTCTCGGAAATATTTTAAACCTTTCCAATAAACTAAGCTCCAGGGTCATTGAATATATGAGAGAACTAGAACTTGAGCGGTGTGTAGTTGACACACAGGAGGATCACGTTCGAGTTAATGACCCGAACGGTCTGATGATATAAGGATGGGGTTGGAGACCTAATCCTAGATACATTGTGGATGCGGCCCGCTTTGTATTAGATACAAACGAGGTGATCTGACTCGTTCATGTGGTTGACATGCGAGTAAGGGCATCCTGTACAATGAGATTGTACAAGACCGGACCGTGAATTATTAGACTTAATGCGATATAACACCGTTGTGATAAAGACTAATAAATTCGTAGATGACCATTAGTGACTCGACCGAGAATCCACGAGCGTATTACGGACTCCACATGCGGGTGCAATCCCTTTGACTAGTACGGGTGAGGGTAGTATCGCTTACTTGCCCAATATGCCTATCTTCTCGGGGATGAACCAAGTAGATAGTCGGGAACCTACTTACGCGAGATGGAATTCACTGCGTTCCGCGTATAGGGAATCTAGAGGGGTTGTTCCCTTAAGTCTTGTCTCCGGGGCTTGGACAACGCGCGCCCACCTTCTCACCGCCCGAGAAGGTTGTTGGGTATGGTTGGACCATCACAATATGTTGTTCATTAGAGGAGCCGTGGGGACTTAAGGAACAAGATGTAGACACTGGGGGTAAAATGGTAATTTGACCCAGTGTCTAACGAACAACTTTGTGAAGGGTCGACTCATGGGCATTGGTTATATTAGTGGACACGTAATATTCTACAACGATGGGAGTGAAATCACAGTTTTAGTGGAGTGTTCATGTAGCTAATGAACATTGGTTGGCCGGGTAAAAGAGTTTGACCGGTTAACCTCAAATCATTGGAGCCCACAATGTAGGTCCATTAGGTCCCTTGGTTGGCTCAATGCTGGGATAAAAGAAGGGTTAATGTTTTGGCATGAAATTGAAGTGTTCAATTTCACTTTAAGAGTATTTATATCATATAGATGATATAATATATAGTTTAATATGAATGAGATTCATAATAAACTATATATTAGCCTAATTGTTGAATTAAAGGCTAATTGGAGAAATTGATAGAGAGAAAATAAATTGAATGTGATTCATTTTAATTAAATCCACAATTATTGCAAATGAGATTTGCAACATAAGATATGAGATATCTTATATTATATAATTATGTAAATAGGATTTACATAACATATGGTTGTGGTAAAGTGGTAATAATGTGAAGTTGTGAACTTCATCATTCCACTATATAAACCCTTTGTAAGATGGGTTTAGTGTGCCAAGGAGAGTGAAGAAAAGCTAAGTTCTCAATTTTGGATCTTGACCTAAGAATCCAAAAGTGAACTCTCTCCATTCTCTCATTTCTCCTCTCTTTCCAAAAACAAAAAGTTCCCACCAACTTCCCTTCTCCAAAAGAGAACAACCAAGAAGATCATTTGGTAGTGTTTGGGATCTGATCGTGGAAGAGTTCGTAGAGATCAAGGAGCACGAAGAGTTCATGATTAACAAGGAGAGTTTGCTGAATTGGTCTACAACAAGTAAGTGTTTTTCTTCTTATTGTAAAATTTCAGCATGTTTAGCCTAGATCTAATATTTAGATCAATTTTAATAAGCATGTTGCATAATGATACCACGACGATTCGATCGTCTTCCGCTGCGCGGGGATTCTCATTCCTTTCAGAAAACTGATCCCGATGTGGATTTCCGAGAATCCTTATCGGTCTGAAAATCAGAATAAGTGTATCCAGTAAGGATCAGATCCTTAGATCCATACACAAGCATATAGTCCCTCGTTCTCCTTAGATACTTGAGGATATTTTTAACTGTTGTCCAGTGGTCTAACGCTGGATTGGACTGGTACCTACTGACTATTCCCACTGCATAACAAATGTCCGGCCTCGTGCATAGCATAACATACATTAAGCTACCTACTGCAGAGGCATAGAGAATATGTCTCATATCCTCAACTTCTTTAGGTGTCTTGGGACACTGTTCCCTAGACAGATGAACTCCGTGCCGGAAGGGTAATAAGCCCCTCTTGAAATTCTGTATCGAATATTTGGACAACATTTTATCGATATAAGACGCTTGAGACAGTGCTAGCGTTCTGTTCTTGCGATTCCTAAAGATCTGAATCCCAAGAACATACTGCGTCTCTCCCAAATCTTTCATTTGGAATTGGGTTGCCAACCAATTCTTTATGTCAGTTAGGTATCCTACATCATTTCCAATGAGTAGGATATCATCCACATAAAGTACTAACAAAGCTACTTTGTCGTTGATGATCCTCTTTTAAACACAAGGCTCGTCAACGTTTTGGTCAAAGCCGTAAGACTTGATCGCAGTATCAAATCTTATATTCCAAGATCTTGATGCTTGTTTCAATCCATAAATGGATCGATTAAGCTTGCAAACTTTTTTCTCCTAACCTTAGGCTAATAGATGCTCTCGTCAAGATTACCATTCAAAAAGGCAGTCTTGACGTCCATTTGCCATCATAATCATAAAACGCGACTATGGACAAGAGTATCCTTATAGACTTCAACATAGCAACAGGGGAAAAAGTTTCTTCATAGTCAACTCCTTCCCTTTGGGTAAAACCCTTTGCTACAAGCCTAGCCTTAAAGGTCATGCCTTTAGAAATTTGCATCTCTATTGCTCTCATAGATCCATTTACACCTCTATGGGTCTAACCCTTCCAGTTGGTCTACAAGTTTCCATCCTGAATTGAAGTCCATTGACTCCATTTCAAGGTCCATGGCTTTGATCCATTGGTCATTGTCTACGTCATTCATTGCCTGTTTATAAGACAATGGATCTTCTACGTCGTCATCAGGTATGACAACTTGAGTTTCAGTTAAACCCAAGTAGCGGTCAGGTTGGGAAACAACCCTCCCACTGCGTCGAGGCATTCCCAAACGATTGAGAAGGACGAGACTGACTTGAGGTGCTGACTCCTCCATCAACTCTTGATGAAGGTCCATCTTGATCAACAACTCTTGTTGGTTCATGTGTAGCTTCATTTAGTACTGATTTACTACGCAGTTTATGGTTCCTCATGTGATCTTCCTCCAAGAACGTGGCGTTTGTCGATACAATCACCTTGTTTTCTTGTGGGTCGTAGAAAAGACCACCTCTCGTTTCTTTGGGATAGCCAACAAATTGACACAATCTTGAACGAGGTTCTAGTTTCTTTGGGTTTGTCACGAGCACGTGTGCCGGACAATCCCAAATCCTGAAGTGTTGTAAACTAGGTTTACGCCCCTTCCAAAGTTCAAAAGGTGTCTCTACTGCATATCCCCAAAACGAGGCAGGCAATTGAGCATAGCTCATCATAGAACGAACCATGTCTAACAAGGTTTTATTTCTCCTTTATGACACACCATTTTGCTGTGGTGTATTAGGTGCTGAGAGTTGAGATTTAATTCCATGTTCTATCATATAGTCCTGGAATCTCAAATCCATATACTCTTCACCTGTCACATCCCGTCCCAGCTTACTTGCCTAACCTAGGAAGAGATGCAAGGACAAAGATAACCAAACCTCTTGTTGGCTTTCCTTGACTAACCCAAGACTTAACTTAAATTAAAATGTAACACAACATATTTGAACAAGCAAAATTAAGCACTGATATACACTTATAAATGAAACTTATTCACTTCTATTACTATGTTCTTAGGTAATCATAAAGCTTCCATGTTTATTACAACTCATCTAATATGTTCTCACTACAAACCATATACAAAAGAAAGTGTATATACAAGGAGCTAAATGGCGTGGTGGCAAATAGGTCTTGTGAAGGCTAAATCTTTGAAACTCGTCTCACTGCACAGGAAGAGTAGACATAAAGAAAACGTGAGCTAGGAAGCCCAGTGAGTGTCTATTATAAGCTCAAAGGTGAAGCATAATAATGGCAGATTATAAGTAGAAAATAGCTTAACATAAACAAACCATGCTTCCAATTTACGGGTTTAAGTCACCACTTATGCATAGCACATAACTCATAATGTAGTATTATATTAAGTGTAGATAGATCAATAATGTAGAAGCTCATAACAATAAAACACATAGCATGATACCACTTTCGAACCATAGAGGTGGTAGAGTTACATTTATACCAATAAGGTTCATACCTCTCTCACGTGCACGTGGAATACCTTTGGCCATTTGGTTTTCCCTAATACCTTCTCTATGCCCTTCAGTATTAAGGTAAGACCATTTACTACCCGAATACCTTCTCATTGTCCTTCAATATCGGGAAATTATGATTCATTCCCCCCTAAGTACCTTCTCGAATGTCCTTCAGTATTAGAGGTTAACCACAAACAAGGGCATAATTTGTTTACCATGGAAATCATGTCTTTATAACACATACAACAATTTCTCGACATTTTCACATTATCTTCTAAACATGTTCCCAAGTGGATTTACACAAAACATTCTCTAAAGGAAAACATACTTTCATAATTTAGTTTCCATTCTTGGATTTATAGTTACAAACTAATTCAAAACATGCTTAGGTTCCATCATGAACTTTATGTTAGAAACTCCATGAAGCTATACATAATTAGTTCAAACAGGATTCTATGTTCAAAAATTATGTTTTTGAAGTAAAACATAGGTTAAGCATAATTCTATAATAGAGTCACTCACAATCACCAAAAAGAGTTTCAAGGGGTTATACGCTTTTCCTATCTCCGTTCATACAGAAAATGAAATTAGTAATATCAATCTTTCCCTATGCACCTTAGAAACAGATCTAATTCAGTCTCATAACTCAATTCAGAATAGACATACACACAATTGGCTGTAAGGTATATAGTTATGGAAGAGGATCTCCTTCAATCTCTTGCTAGCAGTTTTTCCCTTGCACCTAAAATTACAGGTTCAACTTTCAGCTTGGGTTCCTCAAAATTTATCAACACAACCACCAAATATTTTTTGATAAACCTCAAGGACAACATCTTAGCTTACTTACCTCAAAATTTCAGCTTCTAATTCCTCCTAATGAGCTCAAAATAGAATGAACTCCTCACACTGTTCTGCTACCCGAGAACTTTGAACACCTCTCACTGTTCTGCACTTTTCTCCTTCGTCCTCTCTGTATTTTTTTCTAAAGTCGACCAGTTTCGTATTCTACACTCAATTTATGAGATTTTGACTCAAAAATCAACGAATTTGACTCAGTAAATTGAGAGATATGATCGTTTGAAGATGACCCATTTTCCAGCTGCTTGCTATTTTTCTCGAATATGACAAAGACACCTACTTGCCTTGTTTAACTCCGAGGCTTCACCTCCCATGGCCAGCTCCTCCTTCAATATTTACATCATAATCACCTTTTTAAAACACCAAAATAAGTGTGTAAATAAACCCTAAGCATTTAGCCAACTTATCCTAAGTTTGTGAGACATATGATCTTCCATTCAATATATGATGCACTTAAAACTTCTCCAATTTGCTAATGATTTGAACTTACTTCAATGCAACTTTTAATATGCTTATTTCAATGGCTTACCTATCTCCTTATGAAGCTTAGACACATTGTAGCTCCAAATTCAATAGATTCCCAAATCCGATAACGACATCATTTAGTGCAACCTATATGATTTTGCATATTTCAAAACATCATGAATGAGTGTAAAATGATAAAAGAAAACAGAGTTTAGGGCTTACACCACCTCGATCGGATTGAAGTGTTTTAATGCTTTTCCCTAATGCATTCTCTACTTCAACCTTATACTCTTTGAACTTTTCAAGAGCTTCAGACTTGTGATGCATTAGGTATAGATAACCATACCTCGAATAATCATCTATGAAAGAGATGAAATATTCGTACCCTCCTCGAGCTTTAACATTCACCCCCTGAAAGATCCGAATGTACAAGTTCTAAGGGCTCTCTATGGCTCTGTAACCTTTTTAAAGAAAAGGTCGCTTGGTCATTTTACCTTCCAAGCAAGACTACATGAGCGGTAAAGAATCATCTTCTAACTTGTTTAGAAGTCTTTTCTTAGAGAGTCTCTCAATCCGGTTGAGATTAATATGACCAAGTCTAAGATGCCACAAATAGGTATTATTATTTGGAGAAATTCTTTGCCTTTTATTTTGAGTGTTAGCATTCTTAAACATCTCATGATTTAAAATTGCTTTGGTTTTATTTGGTTTCAGTACGTACAAGCTATTTTTCAATTTAGCAGAACAAATATTGACACCCGCTTTCAAAATGAACGCTTCATTAATTGAAAAAGAAATACAATATCCAAGTTCTATTAAACAAGAGATAGAAATTAAGTTCCTTTTAAGCTTAGGAACTATATACAGATTTTTTAAAGAAAGAAATCTATCTCCGAAAAATAACTTGGCATCTCCCATCGCACGAGCAGAGAGGCAGCGTCTCCGTTCGACCACGAGCGTCATCTCACCCTCTTCGAGCTCCTTGAAAGAACTAGTTTCCTGAAATGAAGAGCAAACGTGATTAGTGGCTCCTGAATCAAGTATCCAGGTAAAACCATCATTTTCCACTAAACAAGTTCCAAGAAACAAGTAAATCTAATTTACCTTTCTTCTCTTTGAGCTCAACAAGGTATTTTGGGCAGTTCCTCTTCCTGTGCCCATCCATGTTGCAGTGGAAACACTTTCCTTTATCTGCAAGCTTGGCTTTTCCCTTGCCTTTGTCAAGAGTGGATGCCTTCTCTTTTCCTCCTATTTTCTTCTTTTGGGTCTTCTTAAGCCCGGAAGAAAGAGTTCTGAGACTTAGTCCCATAGGATGAACCATTCGGAACCTTACGGAATGGGCAAACAGTTTGCCTCTCCATCACTGTCCCTTATTCTTCATAAGAGACCGGAAAGTCTCAGAGTTCATTAAGGAGAGTAGTCGGGTTATACTCTATCTTGTTCATCACCACATTCTTTGCGGAATTGCGAGAAACTCTTGGAAGAGATTTCGGGATGAGCGATGCACGACTTTGCTCGTCAATGACCGCTCCGTTCATCTCGTACGTTGAAGTGGACCATCGGATCAAGAACGTGTTCTCTCACCGATGACCCCTCCTTCATACGGGAGTTATAAACGTATTTGAGGATTACGTGCGAATTTGTTCGAGCGGTTGTCTAGACAAATTACGCAAATAGTCCATGATCTCACGAGCTGAGACCATACCCTGCAATCTCCTGGCTAAAACATTAGATATCCCAACCAGGATATATGCCTTGGCCTTTTCATTTGCCTTGGCCCAGCGGTCAAACGCATCCTTAATTGATTGAGGTGCGTCTAGAGCAGGAATCTGAGGACATTCCTTAGTTAGTACGAACCGAAGGTCGTCAAAAACAAGGATCGCATCCAGATTTGACTTCCACGTTGTAAAGTTTTCACCAGTTAAACGTTCCTTTTTTAGTAAGGCTATAAATGAGGACGACATGCTGAAAATCCAAAATAGTTCTAATTAGTTATGCCTTTTAAACCCATTGTAAAAAACCAATCAAATTTAGCAAAATTATTAAAGAACCCTAGTGTTTAAACTAAACCCACTGTTTAAGTTAACCTTTAATTTTGCAACGATACTTCAAGGGTTTAGAACAAAAGCCTCCGTCGGGTGGTCAGTCATTCCTCCCTTGAATTGAGACTTTCTCAGCCAATTCTCACTACTAGAACATCTCATGTCCCAATGGTCCTTAGCTACCGTTTGTTTGGTCAAAGATTTGTTAACTAGCTTAACTCATCCCGTAAATGTGACCCTACCATTTTCAGATCCAATAGGCCCGAGCCAACATGCTACTATTAAGAAAGACAACTGCTGGCAAACAACCTAAGAGACCCTATCCATTTCTGGAGTTCGCGGTGTTCCGATCCCTATTGTCAGGCCCTCCGTAGGGTTTGGCTGTTCCAGGACAATCTAGCAGGCGGACTATAGAAATCTCACGGTGCCACCTAATGGAGGAGACCGTAGGATACGTTGACACGCGTCCTGCTCCCATTTACTATGGATATTTCCCTCATTCACCTTGGTATTGAACTATGCAAACACATACCGTATGGGGACGCCCTATTGACGCCACGTAACCGAGCATGGAACTCACGGTGTGAACTCTTGAGGACGTGGGAGTAAACTCGATGCGAACATCTCGTTTTCTCCCACTGAAGTTCCTAAAATTAGGGCATGGATTTAACTTAGTCGGATTCTGGTTAAAAGAATCTATCTAAGTCTATGCCTATTTTAACTATTATAACTAGGTCTTAAAACCTTATGTCTAGGTGAATAAACATTTTAATTACCTAGAGATAAAACAGAACTAAGGTTAATTCAACTCAAATTCCGGGTCAGTTCCCAGGTAGGAGGTGTTCAGATTGCTAACCGACTTAAGTACTTTCACACTTTAGACAGAACTTCACCGGTAGAGTTCCCTTATAACCAAAGTCCTAAAGTCCTACTATATTTTAAACTATTTAAAATACTACGTAAGACTTATTTCCAATCCTAATAGAAATTGAGACTTAGGTCTAAATTAATTTTAAACAATTTAAAACTAATTAAATTTAACCCAAGTTCCTATGTTTGCATGCATTTCTTTATTATAGGTTATGGTTTCTAAAACCCCTTTAATTTATAACTTTTATAAATTTTAATAATTAACCTATGATAAAGAAACTATATTATAAATCCAACAATCAATATTCAAATTGGAATTATAAAAGGAATTCAACTATTTGAATTATAAAATTACTTAAACAAAATAACATTTATTTTAAACTAAGTAATTTCATGCCCATGCAATTTATTTTCCATATAATCTAATTATAACACTTATAATTAACTACTCATGAAAAAATAAAGGGGAATTATAATGGGTAGCACAAAATATTAGCATATTTGCAAACTTAGCTATGATTTTTTAGATTTGCAAATCTAGCAAATTTTTTTAAATTTAAATTTAATTTTTTTATTATTCCATATTTACCCTCATTGGTGTAGCAGCAAGTATATCAGTAGTATATCTAATATACTTTACATTTGGTATATCAGTAGTATATCTGATATATTTTATATTGGTATATCATAAGTATATGTGATATACTTTATATTGGTATATCAGAAGTATATCTGGTATACTTTATTTTTATATACCAATATATACCTAAAACAAAGTATGTTAATAGTATATTACTGATATACTACCGGATACCCTTCTTTTAGGTATATCATTTAGAATGATATACTTCCTATATATCCGTAGCAATTTAGAGATATTTTGCATATTAGTATATCATTAATGTACTAGATATGTTTATTTCACTAATATACCTAACATTTAGTATATCATTGAAATGAACATATATCATATGCGAGTTACTGATATACTCTTAATTAACTTCATATACATATATCACTAGTATATTAGTGATATACTCTATACAATAACACATCTCACACAATAAGATATAACAATCCAATTTGGTTTTAAATTATGAATTCTACCTGAAATTTAAAAGCATAACCTGAAATTTACTCTACCTGAAATGTCAGACATTACAAATAGCTTTTGAGATCCCGTTGATATACTTAATATTACTGAATAAAGTATATCATCATAAATCGCTATCAAGCATAAATCACTATTTGTGATATATATATATATACCGAATAAAGTATTTTGGTAGTATATCACACCGATATATACTTAATATTAGTGAAATCAACGAGTATTAGTTATTTTTTGGTTAGATATATCATTGGTATATATGATCTATTGTTAATAAACTATTTATTTTTTTGATATTGAAAAACACGGGAGGGCATTTCCAAATCTAGCAATAGTTTTTTAGATTTCGTTGATATACTTAATATTATTGAATAAAATATATCAGCATACATCACTGTTAAGTATAAATCACCATTTGTGATATACCGTTGATATATTAAATAAAGTATATCGTTAGTATATCACACTGATATATATTTAATATTAGTGAAATCAACAGATATCATATCATTCATGTAGTTACTTTTTGGTTGGATATATCATTGGTATATCGGATGTATTATTGATAAACTACTTATTTTCTCGATATTGAAAAACACAAGGAGGACATTTGTAAATCTAGCAATAAATTTTGAGATTCCATTAATATATCTAATATTACTGAATAAACTATGTCAGCATAAATCACTATCAAGCATAAATCCTTATTTGTGATATAATATTGATATACTAAATAAAGTATATCAGTAGTATATCACATCGATATATACTTAATATTAGTGAAATCAACATAATCAGTAATATATCACTTACGCAGTTATTTTTTGGTCAGATATATCGTTGCTATTGTTGGGATTTTTGTCCTAATCTCGTGTTTGTAATATATTGATTGAAATTAATAAGAGTTATTTATTTCATCACTTTGTGTCTCATAATATTTATAAACTTTTCCAATAAACTAAGCTCCGTGGTCATTGAATTTATGAGAGAACTAGAACTTGAGCGGTGTGTAGTGGACACAGGTAAGATCACGTTCGAGTTAATGACCGAATGGTCTCTGATATGGATAGGGTTGGAGACCTAATCCTGGATACACCGTGTGGATGCGGCCGCTTTTGTATTAGATACGAGGCGAGGTGATCCGACTCGTTCATGTAGTTGACATGCGAGTGGGGGCATCCTGTGCAATGAGATTGTACAAGATCGGACCGTGAATTATTAGACCCTCTCGATGTAACACCTGTTGTGGTGAGGACTAATAATTTCGTAGATGACCATTAGTGACTCGACACTCGAATCCTCGAGGTGTGTTACGGACTCGCTGTCTGCGAGGGTCCATTCTTTGACTAGTGCGGGTGAGGGTGGTCACGATTACTCGCCCAATATGCCTATCTTCTCGTGTGACGAGAACCAAGTAGGGAGCCGGAAACTTAACTCTACGCGAGATGGAATTCACTTGTTCCCGCCTTTAGGGAAACTAGAGGGGTTGTTCCCTTAAGTGCTGTCTCCGGGGCTTGGACAACGGGCGCCCACCTTCTCTTTGGCCCGAGAAGAGTGTTGTGTATGGTTGGACCATCACAATATGTTGTTCATTAGAGGAGCGGTGGGGACTTAAGGAACAAGAGGTAGATCTGAGGGTAAACGGTAATTTGACCCAGCCGTGTCTACGAACAACCTGTGAAGGGTCGACTCATGGGTATTGGTTATATCAGTGGACACGTAATATTCTGCACTGACGGGAGTGCAGCTACGGGCTATAGTGGAGTGTTACCGTAGCTAATGAATGTTGGTTAACCGGGTCAAAGAGTTTGGCAAGTTAATCTCGGATCATTGGAGCCCGTCACTGTAGGTCCATTAGGTCCCTCGGTTGGCTCCATCTGGATTTAAGAAGGGATAAAGTTTTGGTATGAAATTGAAGTGTTCAATTTCACCTTAAGAGCATTTATGTCATTTATATGAGATATGAATGATATAATATATAGTTTAATGTGAATGAGATTCATAATAAACTATAGGTTAGCCTAATTATTGAATTAGGGCTAATTGGAGAATTTGATTGAGAGAAATTAAATTGGATGTGATTCAATTTAATAAATCCACAATTATTGCAAATGAGATTTGCAATATGAGATATGAGATATCTTATATTATGTGGTTATGAAAATGAGATTTGCATAACCTATGGTTGTGGTAAAGTGGTAATAATGTGGACATTTTAACTCCACTAATCCCACTATATAAACCCTTCTTTCAAGAAGGATGACACTTCACTCTCTCATTTTTTAGTTTTACACAAAAAAGAGAAGAGAAACTCTCTCTATTCTCTCTCAAATTCTCCTCCCTCTCCAAAACCAAAAAGGTTCCCACAAGCCTCCTTTCTCCAAAAGAGAACAACCGAGAAGGCTTCTTGGTAGTGTTTGACTTACAATCGTTGGAGGAAATCGTTGTGTACGAGGAGCACGAAGAGTTCGTGGATTTGAAGAAGATATTGTGAAGAAAGTCTTCAACAAGTAAAATCCTTTCTTATTGTTATTCTTCTTCTTAATTGCATGTTTAGCCTAGATCTATGTACTAGATCAATTTTAACAAAGACGGTTTGCGTAATTGATATATCGACGATTCAATCGTCTTCCGCTGCACGGGATTTTCATTCCCTTCAGCTATATTAGATCTATTGTTGATAGACTACTAATTTTCTTGATGTTGAACAACACGGAAAAGGTATTTGTAAATCTAGCAATAGTTTTTTTAGATACAGTAGTATATCAACAGTATATCTGATATAATTTATATTTGGTATATTAGTAGTATATCAATAGTATATTTCATTTTAGGTATATCATTAGTATATCAAAAGTATGTTTTTGATAGACTATAGGTAAATATGTTTTTGATAGACTATTGATAGACTATTAATATACTTCAGATTGAAAAACAACCGCGAAAAATATAAGGGTATTTTTGACAATGCACGCCATTTGTTTGGGTTGCGCCTTTTTTTGTTGCTAATTTTGCAAATTGAATTAAGAAGTGACATTGGTGCAATATTTATATATTTTTTTGCTATTCATGTAAGTGCCCCAAAAATAAATTAGTCATGCATTCAACCATATTCATATAACATTTATATAAATAAAATGCATGAACATGCTTATCCTAAGGTGGGAATAATCTAAATGACATTCATATAGATAAATAGCTGTAAAACCGGAATAATTTGGCCCCTAAAGTGCAAAAAAAAAAAAATACATTAATTTATTTCATTAAATCGGTCAGAAAACACCCTGAACCGGCCTTGAACCGCTCGAACCGGACCAAAACAATTGAATCAACCGAACCGGTCTGCAGCTGCTGGAATGCCCCACGGCGTTGCAACGCCCGCTTTGTCGTCTTGTGCGCCTGGTATCGGGGTGACGTTACAACACTGAGGAGCAGCGTTGCAACGCAGCTGACCCCTTGATTGCCCGCGTCGATAGGGAACGTTGGCGTTGCGGCGGCCGTTTCTTCGCCAAGTTATGTAACGCTGCTGGTAGCGTTACCAACGCTTCTTTGCTTTGCGACAACTTTCTTCCACGAACACAACAGCTTCAAACTTCAATTTCTCCTTCGATTCTCAACCGAAATGTATGAAACTGGTCCCGAACGACTCGTAACTCAATTACAGACTCAATTTTGCACTTTTTGCCCAAAAACGCTGGGGCCTTTACATCCAATTTGAACAAAATTCGAAGTAAACTATGGCCAAAACATTCCTAAACAAGTTTCACAGCAAACTAAATGCATTTCCCACCAAATCAATGTAATTTTGTTTCAAAACAAAACAATACAAGCATGCTCTGATACCAATGGATGGAGATCTGATCTCCTTGAGCAGCGAAAACGAGTTTGAGATCTTAATTACTTGATTGTTTTTCTTAAAATAAAAACCAGTACATTGACAAAAAGAACAAAACAAGCATGAATTCTAATCCTATTAGACATGGATTAATTGCATACAAACATGCTACAAGTTTAACGTTTAAACTAATAAAAGAGAGCGATACCTTTGTAGACTTTCTCCAGCAACTTGTTGCTCCAAATGCTGAACAACAAATCAATTGTACAGTGACTTCTCTGTTTTCTTCCAGCAAGAACACAACCACCAGAGATCACATTCTACATCTCTGAGTTCTTAGATCTTCCTTGGTGGGAAGGATCCAACAATTGAAGATTTTAGGAATTAGAGAGTGAGAGAGAGAATTCCAGGAAGGTTCAATTCCTCAATTGCAAGAATGATCGATCAATTCAAAAAAGCACACCCCTTCTCCCTGTTAAGCTATCGATAGGGAGAAGGAAGGGGATAGTGGGAACGTGTCTGGAAGACACATTCCCTTATTTTATTATTAAAATAATAATAATAATAATAATAATAATTAAATCAAATTTAATTATTAATTAAATAATACAAATTAGATTAAATCTCATTTAATCATATTACCCCTTTAACCTATAGTTTTAATGTACATCCAGTGCACATTAAATTTTAACCTATAGTTTTCAAATGTGAATCACATTCACATTTAATATAATATTTGAACTCTTTCAAATATTCAATTCTCTCATATAATTTAATATGAATCACATTCACATTAAATTTATAATATATAGTTCCAAAACTATATATTATATTGTATCAACATACATTAAGTTTATTCCCTAATGAATTTGAACATTTCAAATTCAAATGATCTAAGAACCCTTTACGAGCTAGAAGGTGGACCTAATGGACCTCTGGATCGGAAGCTCCAACGATCACGAGATTGCTCGGTTAATCTCATTAACCTCCCAATCAACATTCGTTAACCTGCGGGAACACTCCACTAAAGTCCCACAACGCACTCTTCTCACTGCAGATATATTTATGTGTCCATGGATATTGACCAATAACAAGAATCAATCCTTCACGAATGTTCGTAACACCGGTGAGTCAAATTACCGTTTTACCCCAGTTTACATCTTGTGCCTTAAGTACAGTGCTCCTCTAATGAACAATTTGTTTGTGGTCCTACCAACAAGCGAGTCCCTCTCGGGCCAATGAGAGGGTCGGGCCCTTTGTTCAAGTCCCGGAGACACCACTTAAGGGAACAGTCCTCTACTTACCCTTGTAGGCGGGAAGGAGTGAATTCCGTCTTGCTAAGTTAAGTTTCCAGTCGCTCACCGGTCTTGTCCCCAAGAAGGTAGGCATATTGAGTCGCGAATCTGCCACTCTCACCTATACTAGTCAAAGGACAATCCCTCATGAACAAGAGTTAAGTAACTCTGCTCGAGATTGAGATCAAGTTGCCTAGGTCATCCTAGTGAAATAGAAACCTAACTAGTCAACGGAGTTATAGCTAGAGATTACTATTTCGTGGTCCGGTCGTATGTAATCTCATTACATAGGATATCCCCACTCACATGTCATCTACACGAACACGTTAGGATCACAGTGTTTGTATCAATTACAAAGTGAGCCACATCCATAGTTTAACTAGGGTAAGGTACCCAAACCTTATCCCCTGACTATAGACCCTTTAGGCTGTATCTCGAACCGAGATCCTTTTTATGTACATTACATTCAGTTAAAGATTCATTTAACAGCCTTGGATGTTTAGTTTATTGGATTTAGGGTTTAAATAAAGGCAAACTCGTGGATAACGAAAAATAATACTTTATTGAAATAATAACACTTTATTACATTAATTAGAACATAATTACAAACTACGAGTTTTAGGGCACAAATCCCAACACCTCGTAGGTAGTTGGGGACTTAACTATGCAAGATAGAATTCACTCATTCCTACACTAAGGAATTAGATAGGTTGTTCACTTAAGACTTGAGTCCAGGTCTTGAACAACGGGGCCCCACCCTCTAAACTAGCTTAAGAGGGTATGAGTTTATGGTAGGACCATAGACTTGTTGTTAATTAGAGGATCAGTAGTGCTTAAGGAACAAAGAGGTAATCACGGGGTAAAACGGTAATTTGACCCAATTGTGATTACGAACAACTTGTGAAGGGTCGACTCATGGGTAATGATTATATCAATGGACACAATATAAACTACAGTAAGGAGAGTGCAACTACAAGTCTATAGTGGAGTGACTTATAGTTAATGAATATCGATTAACTGGATCAAAGAGTTTGATCAATTAATCTCACATCATTGGAGCTCATGAACTGTAGGTCCATTAGGTCCCTCCGTTGGCTCAACATGGTAATATTAAGGGTATAAAGTTAGGAATGAAATTGAAGTGTTCAATTTCATATATGAGGTGTAATATCAATTATATGTGATATAATTGATATAATATATGGTTTTAATGTGAATTAGATTACATATTAACTATATACTAATGAGAGAATGAAAGAGGGATAGGATGATAATCTCCATCCTATTTCCCTAAATAGTTGCATGAGATGCAACTTTGAGATTAATCTTTGGTAATCCAAGAGTTCCATATTATTGTGTTGTTGAAAAAGTTTCAAACACAACTTCTCTCAAAATCTCCACATCTCACCCTAAATGAACCCACATTCCTCTCTCACCTAGAGAACAACGGAGAAGATCTAGTGATGGAATCTTCATACGTTCAAGTTCGAGTTGCTGAGATCGTGATCGTGGGAGAAGGAGCTCGAGAAGAAAGCGTTCTTCAAAGGTAATTTTCTTGTTGTCCTTGTTGTAAAGCATGCTTAATTTTAGATATATCGTTCTTGAATGTAATCTGTGTAATAAAATAAAGAACACGCGATTCACAATTGGTTCTACTGCGGGATTCGATCCCTTCATGTTAAAGCTCGAGGAGGGTACAAATATTTCATCTCTTTCATAGATGATTATTCGAGGTATGGTTATCTATACCTAATGCATCATAAGTCAGAGGCTCTTGAAAAGTTCAAAGAGTATAAGACTGAAGTGGAGAATGCATTAGGGAAAACCATTAAAACACTTTGATCCGATCGAGGTGGAGAGTATATGGATTTGTGATTCCAGGACTATTTGATAGAACATGGAATCCAATCTCAACTCTCAGCACCTAATACACCACAACAGAATGGTGTGTCAGAAAGGAGAAATAGAACCTTGTTAGACATGGTTCGATCAATGATGAGTTATGCTCAATTGCATGCCTCGTTTTGGGGTTACGCAGTAGAGACTGTAGTTCAAATCTTGAACATTGTTCAATCAAAGAGTGTTTTCGAAACACCTTTTGAATTATGGAAGAGGCGTAAACCTTGTTTACAACACTTCAGGATTTGGAGTTGTCCGGCACACGTGCTGGTGACAAACCCAAAGAAACTGGAACCTCGTTCAAGATTATGCCAATTTGTTGGCTATCCCAAAGAAACGAGAGGTGGTCTTTTCTATGACCCACAAGAAAACAAGGTGATTGTATCGACAAACGTCACTTTCTTGGAGGAAGATCACATGAGTAACCATAAACCACTTAGTAAGTTAGTATTATGAAGCTACAAATGAGTCAACAAGAGTTGTTGATCAAGCTGGACCTTCATCAAGAGTTGATGAAGAAGCCAACACATCAAGTCAGTCTCGTCCTTCTCAATCGTTGAGAATGCCTCGACGCAGTGGAGAGTTGTTTCCCAAACTGACCGCTACTTGGGTTTAGCTGAAACTCAAGTCGTCATACCTGATGACGGTGTAAAGAATCCATTGTCCTATAAACATGCAATGAATGACGTAGATAAGGACCTGTGGATCAAAGCCATGGACCTTGAAATGGAGTCAATGTACTTCAATTCAGTATGGGAACTTGTAGACCAACCTGAAGGGGTCAGATCCATAGGGTGTGTTTGGCCCATGGGTTTGGATTTGGATGGGTTTGGATTCCAAATCCAAACTCATGTTTGGAGCAAGGTGTTCCAAATCCTTGGTTTTGAAATTCATTCCTATGAGTTACAATAATATATTCCCATGGGTTACAACAGTGTAATCTCATGGAATTTGTTCCATCTTTTTCTCATCCATTTGTCGACTAATTCGACAACTCCGGTAAAAACTCCAGCGACCACCGACGACTATCGACAACGACAACTCCGGTAAAAACTCCAGCGACCACCGACAACGACAACTCCGGTAAAAACTCCGACGACCATCGACAACGATAACTTCGATGATCGCACCGGTGATCACTTTGGCAACAACTCCGATGACAACTCGGACGACCACTCAACAACCACCAACAACGACAACTCCGACGATCGTACCGGCGACCACTTTGGCAACAACTCTGGTGACAACTTCGACGACCACCCGACACCATCGACAACGACAACTCCGACGACCACACCAGTGACTCGACTACCGCTGATGACTGCCTCCGAAAAACACTTGATTTTCCATTTTCTCTTCAATTTTTAGTTTTTCATTATCGGTGACCGCTTCGACAATAACTCCGATGACAACTCCAGCGACCACCAGACAATGACAACTACAACTACAATGACCACATCAGGGACTCAACCACCGTTGACGGTTAACTCTTGCGACCACTTGGTTTTCCATTTCCTCTTTCATTTTTCGTTACCATTTTTTCAGCCACCACATCGACAACAACTCCAGTGACAACTCCGGCGACCACATACAATGACAACTCTAACGACCACATCGGTGACTATCCACCACTGATGGTTGCCTCAATGACCTTTTCAACAACAACTCCGACGACCCGATGACCACCGACAACTAAAAATCCAACGACCACCTGGAGAATCCCACCACCTCATCAACTCGACCACTCCAACAATCCGACAATCTAGTCAATTTTTTAAAAAGGTTAAAATAAAACTAAAAAATTGCTAATAAACATTTTTTATGCTACTCTCAACACCTTTGAATTTTGTGAAATTTTTATTAAAAAAAAAAGAAAAACAACTTGGTATTTTTTTAATGTACACTCAAATGGCTCAATTTTGTAATTTCTTTTTTAAAAGTTAGAAAAAATGAAATAATTTTTTTTCTTTCGCACAAAGGCGTTTTATGTTTTTTTGTTTCATTTTAGTTGCAACACTTTTGGACGATTTATCTGTATGTGTAAACTCGTGGTAGGGTGTTCAAAAAACTACCTAAATTGAAAGCTTCATGGAAACGTTACTTAAAAAATTGATCAATGTTAGACATTAATTTCTACAATTCACATAAGATGAATTACAAAAATTTGAAAGGAATAAAATAGCTAAAAGAAAAAAGGTGAAACAAAACTGTACCAAACCTAGAGTTCAGAAAACTGCACCCAAGACACAACTCTCTGATTCCCAGGCTTCAGAACACTGCAACCCAAACACAGTTTTCTGATTCTTGACTTCAGAACACTACACCCCAAACACAGTTTTCTGATTCCTAGGTTTCAGAACCCCTCAGGACAAACCCTCCAGGCTTCTGATTCCCAGGATTCTGATTTCGAACCTGCGCCCCAAACAACCCCATAGGGTGTAAATGGATCTACTCAGAGAGATGCAGCCGAAAAGGTACAAACCTTTAAGACTAGACTTGTAGCAAAGGGTTTTTACCCAAAGGGAAGGAGTTGACTACGAGGAAACTTTTTCCCCTGTTACTATGCTTAAGTCTATTAGGATACTCTTGTCCATAGCCGCATTTTATGATTATGAGATTTGGTAAATGGACGTCAAGACTGCCTTTTGAGTGGTAATCTTGACAAGAGCATCTATATGTCTCAGCCCGAAGGGTTAATAACCCAAGGTCATGAGCAAAAAGTTTACAACCTCAATCGATCCATTTATGGGTTGAAACAAGCATCCAGATCTTGGAACATAAGATTTGATACTGCGATCAAGTCTTATGGCTTTGACCAAAACGTTGATGAGCCTTGTGTTCACAAAAGGATCATCACGACAAAGTAGCTTTCTTAGTACTTTATGTGGATGATATCCTACTCATTGGGAATGATGTAGGATACTAACTCACATAAAGAATTGGCTAGCGACCCAATTCCAAATGAAAGATTTGGGAGAGGCGCAATATGTTCTTGGGATTCAGATTTTCAAGAATCACAAGAACAGAACGCTAGCTCTGTCTCAAGCATCTTATATCGACAAAATGTTGGCCGGATATTCGATGCAGAATTCCAAGAGGGGCTTATTTTCCTTAAGGCATGAAGTTCATCTGTCTAAGGAACAGTGTTCTAAGACACCTCAAGAAGTTGAGGATATGAGACGTATTCCCTATGCCTCTGCAGTAGGTAGCCTAATGTATGTTATGTTGTGCACGAGGCCAGACATTTGTTATGCAGTGGGAATAGTCAGTAGATACCAATCCAATCCAGGGTTAGACCACTGGACCGCAGTTAAAAATATCCTCAAGTATCTTAGGAGAACGAGGGACTATACGCTTGTGTATGGGTCTAAGGATTTGATCCTTACTAGATACACTGATTCTGATTTTCAGACCGATAAGGATTCTAGGAAATCTACATCGGGATCAGTTTTCACCATTAACGGGGGAGCTATAGTATGGCTAAACATCAAGCAGGGATGCATCGCTGACTCCACGATGGAGGCTGAGTATGTCGCTGCTTGTGAAGCAGCTAAAGAGGTTGTTTGACTAAGGAAATTCCTTACTGATTTGGAAGTTGTTCTAAATATGGAATCTCTCATCACCTTACACTGTGACAACAGTGGTGCGGTAGCCAATTCAAAAGAACCTCACAACCATAAGTGAGACAAGCACATCGATAGGAAGTATCACCTGATACGAGAAATAGTGCAACGAGGAGATGTGACAGTCACGAAGATCGCCTCGGAGCACAACATTGTTGATCCGTTTACAAAGACCCTCACAGCTAAAGTGTTTGAGGGTCATCTGGAAAGTCTAGGTCTACGAGATATGTACATAGGCTAATCTAGGGCAAGTGGGAGATATGCCCTAGTTTATTGTATTTGTGTGTCTGTACTATTTTAGATTATGATGTACCCCACTAGAGTTTTAGTTCAAGTGGGAGTTTGTTGAGGTTTGTGCTCTAAAACTCGTAGTTTGTAATTTTGTTCTATTTTTTGTAATAAAGTGTTCTTATTTACAATAAAGAGTTATTGTTCGATATTTACGATATTGCCCTTGTATTTGTTGGGATTTATGCCCTAAACTTGTGTAATTTTGATCAATTAAATAAAGTGCTATTTTTTTTATAGAATTACAGTCTTGCTTTATAAATCCAATAAACTAAGCTCCAAGGTTATAACTTTTATCTTGAACATCAGTGTAGTGGACACTATTTGGGTTGAGTTCAAGAATATAACCTAAATAGTCTATGGTATAAGAATAAGGTTGGAAACCTCATTCTGGTAACACCATGGATGCGGCTCACTTTGTAATTAGTACAAATGGGTAATCCAACTCATTCATGTAGTTGACATGCGAGTGGGGGCATCCTGTATGAAGAGTTCATACAAGACCGGATCACAAAATATTAGTCTAACCAGAGTGTAACAATCGCTATTAACGAGGATAAGACTAGTAATTTATAGATGGTCATTAATGACTCGACCTGAATCCTGAGCAAGTTAAGATCTCCTGCTTATAGGGGTTTGTCCTTAGACTAGTATGGGTGAGAGTGGCACATGGCCGACTCAATAAGCCTACCTTCTCGGGGGCGAGAACCTCGTAGGTAGTGCTGGGAACTTAAGCTGTGCAAGATGGAATTCACTCATTCCTACACTAAAGAATTAGATAGGTTGTTCCCTTAAGAGCTGACTCCAGGTCTTGAACAACGGGGTCCCGCCCTCTATGATGGTATGAGTCTAAGGTAGGACCTTAGACTTGTTGTTCATTAGAGGATCAGTGGTGCTTAAGGAGCAAAGAGGTAATCACATGGATAAAATGGTAATTTGACCCAGCTGTGATTACGAACAACTTGTGAAGGGTCGACTCATGGGTAATGACTATATCAGTGGACACAATATTATCTACAGTGAGGAGAGTGCAGCTACAAGACTATAGTGGAGTGACTTGTAGTTAATAAATATTGATTAACAGGATCAAAGAGTTTGATCAGTTAATCTCACATCATTGGAGCTCATGAACTGTAGGTCCATTAGATCCTTCCGTTGGCTCAATATGGTAATATTGAGGGTATAAAGTTAGGAATGAAACACCTCACTTTTTCTAAAGGGAACCCACCTTCCTTCCTCACCTAAAGAACAACGGAGAAGATCCGGTGGTAGTGTCGGTGTTCGTACGAGTTCGTGTTGCGTTGAAATTGATCGTGAGAGAGGAGGAGCACTTGAAGAAAGGTTCTTCAAAGGTAACTTTCTTATTGTCCATTATATTTATATGCTTAATCTAGTTTTATTTGTTCTTGAATTTATCGTTGCAACTAAATCAAGAGCGCGCGATTAACAATCGCTTCCGCTGCGGGACTTCGATTCCCTTCAGTATTAACCCTAAATCCAATAAACTAAACATCCAAGGCTGTAAGATGTCTCTTGAACTGAATGTAGTGTACATAAAAAGGATCTCGGTTTGAGATACAACCTAAAGAGTCTATAGTAAGGGTATAAGGTTTGGGTACCTTACCCTGGTAATATTATGTGTGTGGCCCACTTTGTATATGATACAAACATTGTGATCCTAACGTGTTCGTGTAGATGACATGTGAGTGGGGATATCCTATGTAATGAGATTACATAAGACCGGACCGCAAAATAGTAACCACTAGGTGTAACTCCGTTGACTAGTTAGGTTTATGTTTCACTAGGATGACCTAGACAACTTGATCTCAATTCTGAGCAGGTTAGAACTCCTGTTTGTGAGAGATTGTCCTTTGACTAGTATGGGTGCGAGTGACCAGATTCGCCGACTCAATATGCCTACTTTCTTGGGGACAAGATCGAGTGAGCAGCTGGGGACTTAGCCTAACAAGATGGAATTCACTCATTCCCAACTACTAGGGTAAGTAGATGAATGTTCCCTTAAGTGGTGTCTCCGGGACTTGAACAAAGAGTCTGACCCTCTCATTGGCCCGATAGGGACTTTTGTTTGTTGGTAGGACCACAAACAAATTGTTCATTAGAGGAGCACTGGTACTTAAGGTACAAGATGTAACCTAAGGGTAAAACGGTAATTGACCCAGCTGGTGTTACGAACATTCTTGAAGGATTGACTTGTCGTTATTGGTCAATATCTGTGGACACTGAAAAATATCTGCAGTGAGAAGAGTGCAGTTGTGGGACTTTAGTGGAGTGTTCCCGCAGCTAACGAATGTTGATTAGGAGGTTAATGAGATTAATCGAGTAATCTCGTATCGTTGGAGCTTCTGATCTGTAGGTCCATTGGTCCACCTTCTAGCTCGTAAAGGGTTCTTAGATCGTTTGAAATTAAAATGTTCAAATTCATTAGGGAATATATATTTATGTATATGGATACATTATAATATAAAGTTTTGGAACTTTATATTATAAATTTATTGTGAATATGATTCATATTAAATTATATGAGAGAATTACATATTTGAAAGAATTCAAATATTAATCTAAATGTGAATGTGATTCATATTTAAAAACTATTGGTTAAAATTTAATGTGCATAAGATGTGTATTAAAACTATAGATAAGAGGTGAGATAGATTAAATATGATTTAATATTATGTTAATTAAATATGTGATATTTAATTAATTTAATTAATTAATAATTGATTAATCAATTAAAGGAAACGTGTCAGGAGGACATTCCCTCCTTCCCCACTAACTCCCTATCGATAGGGAGTGGGGGGAAGGACACCTCTTTCTTTAAGTTTTCAGTACAAAGAACTTGATCGATGATGAAAAATTAGAGCAATTGTTGAATTGCTGGAAAAATCCTCTCTCTCAAATCCCCTTCTTATTCCAATTGTTGGAATCCTTCCCACAAAAGATTGGATCGAAAGAAACTCAGAGATATAAAAGGTTCTCCATTTGGTTGTGTCTTGTTGAAAGAATAGAACAGAGAAGTTCTTGTTGTGTTGCTGTCAATTTGGAACAAGGAGTTGCTCAAACTACAAAGGTAAACTTCGAATTCCTTTTAATTTAAATTAATTGCACAACATGTTTGCTTGTTTAGTTTCATGCCTAATTAGATTAGGAATAAAATGCTTATCTTTGTAGTTTACACAATGTACTGGTATTTGTTTTTCAACCAATAACAATTAAGCAATTTCGTTCTTTAAAACACATTTTCGCTGCTCAAGGGGATCAGATCCCCATCAAAAGCATATATGTTGATCGTTGAATCATGCTCAAATTACTTTTGTATAGTTTCATGGAGTTTTTAATAGAATGTCCTTGATGGAACTTAAACATGTTTTGAATTAGTTTGTAACTATATATTCAAGTATGAAAACTAAATTATGGAAGTATGATTTCCTCTAGAGAATGCCTTGTGTAAATCCACTTGGAAACATGTTTAGAAAGGAAATATGCAAATGTTGAAAATTTGTTGTATGTGTTTTCAAAACATGATTTCCATGGTAAACAAAATATGCCCCTGTATGTTGTTAACCCCAAGTACTGAAGGACATTGAGAAGGTACTTGGGAGGGAGGAATCATGATTTCCCGATACTGAAGGACAATGAGAAGGTATTCGGGTAGTAAGTGGTCTGATCCTAATATTGAAGGACATAGAGAAGGTATTACGGAAAACAAAAGTGCCCAATGGCATTCCACGCACACGTGAGAGAGGTATGAATGTTGTTGGTATAGAGATGACTCTACCACCGCTAAGGTTCGAAAGCAGTATCATGCCATGAGTTTTATTGTTATGAGCTTCTACGCTTTTGATATGTCTATTCTTCATTATAGTACTCCATTGTGAGTTTCTATGCTATACATAATGTGGTGACTTAACCTGTAAATTGATAGCATGACTTGATTATTTTTACAAATAAGTGTTAAGTTATCTCTACTTATAGTTTGTCCATCATTATGCTTCACTTTTGAGCTATAATGTTTTAAAAATAGACACTCACTGGGCTTCCCAGCTCACGTTTTCATTATGTTTACTCTTCCCAGGTCACAGACGAGTTCCCGGTGCTTAGCCTTGACAAGACCTGTTTGCCACCACTTCATTTTAGCTCCTTGTATATACACTATGTAAGCCAAAAACTCTATTTTCTTTTATCATTTTGCACTCGTACTTGATGTTTTAAAATATGCAAAATGATATAGGTTGCACTAAAGGATGTCGTGATCGGATTTGGGAATCTATTTAAATGGGAGCTACAATGTGTTAAAAGCTTCATAAGGAGATAGGTAAGCCATTGAAATAAGCATATTAAAAGTTGAATTGAAGTAAGTTAAAAGCTTTAGCAAATTGGGAAATTTAAGATGCAATATGTATTGAATGGAAGATCTTATACCTCACAAACTTAGTATAAGTTGACTAAATGTTTAGGGTTTATTTACTTACTTATTTTGGTGTTTTAAAAAGGGGATTATGATGTAAATATTAAAGTTGGAGTTGGCCAAAGGAGGTGAAACCTCGGGGTTAAACTTTGCAAGTAGGTGCTGTCAAATTCGTAGGAAAACAGCAAGCTGCTGGAAAATGGGTCATCTTCAAACGATCATATCTCGTAATTTACTGAGCCAAATTCGATGATTTTTAAGTCAAAATCTCAAAAATTGAGTATAAAATACGAAACTGGTCGGCTTTTCTAAAAATACGAAGAGGACGAATGAGAAAAGTGCAGAATAGTGAGAGGTGTTCAAGGTTCTCGGGTAGAAGAACAGTGTGAGGAGACCAGTCTGTTTTGAGCTCTTGAGGAGGAATTAGAAGCTGAAATTTTGAGGTAAGTAAGCTAAGATGTTGTACTTGAGGTCTATAAAAAAATTTTGTGGTTGTTGTGATAAATTTTGAGAAACCCAAACTGAAAGTTGAACCTGAAATCTTAGGTGCAAAGAAAAAACTGCTAGCAAAAGATTGAAGGAGATGTGCTTCCATTTCTAGATACCTCACAACCAAGTGTGTATGGTTATTATGAATTAAGTTATGGGATTGAATTAGATCTGTTTTTAAAGTGCATAAGGAAAGGAATTAATGTTATGAATTTCATTTTCAGGGCAAACGGAGATAGGAATAGCTTATAATCCTTGGAACTCTTTTGGTAATTGTGAGTGACTCTATTTTAGAACTATACTTGACCTTTGTTTTTCTTCAAAAACATAAATGTTGATCATTGAATATTGCTGGAATTAGTTATGTATAGTTTCATGGAGTTTTTAACATAATGTTCTTGATGGAACCTAAGCATGTTTTGAATTAGTTTGTACTATAAGTCCAAGTATGGAAACTAAATTATGGAAGTATGATTTCCTCTAGAGAATGTCTTGTGTAAATCCATTTGGGAACATGTTTAGAAAATAATATGCAAAGGTTGAGAAATTGTTGTATGTATTATTAAAACATGATTTCCATGGTATACAAATTATGCCCATGTTTGTTGTTAACCCCTAATCTTTGAAGGACATTTAGAGAAGGTACTTAGGGGAAGGAATCATGATTTCCGATCTTTGAAGGACAATGAGAAGGTATTCGGGTAGTAAATGGTCTTACCTTAATCTTCAAGGACATAGAGAAGGTATTAGGGAAACCAAAGTGCCAATGGCATTCCACGTGCACGTGAGAGAGGTATGAACGTTATTAGTATAAATGTAACTCTACCACCGCTAAGGATCGAAAGCGGTATCATGTCATGAGTTTTATTGTATTGATCTATCTACCCTCAATATAGTACTGCATTATGAGATTTATGTTATACATAAGTGGTGACTTAAACCTGTAAATTGAAAGCATGGCTAGATTATGTTTACAAACAAATGTTAAGTTATTTTCTACTTATAGTTTGCCCATTATTATGCTTCACCTTTGAGCTTATAATGTTTTAAAAATAGACACTCATTGGGCTTCCCAGCTCACGTTTTCGTTATGTTACTCTTCCCAGGTAGCAGACGAGTTTCCGGTGCTTAGCCTTGACAAGACCCGTTTTCCACCACGCCGTTTTAGCTCCTTGTATATACACTTTCTTATGTATATGGTTTGTAGTGAAAAGATATTAGTTGGATTGTAATAAACTTGAAGGCTTTATGACAAGCTAAAGAACATAGTATTGGAAGTGAATGTGTCGTGCTTATATGTGTATTCAATGTTCAATCTTGCTTGTTCAAACATGTTGTGTTGCGTTTAATTTTAGGTTAAGTCTTTGGTTAGTTAGGGAGAGCAAGTAAGAGAGTTGGTTATCTCTGTCTTTGCATCTCTTCCTAGGTTAAGCAAGTAAGATGAGAGGGGTTGTGACTGTTGGGATTTTTGTCCTAATCTCGTGTTTGTAATATATTGTTTGAAATTTATAAGAGTTATTCATTTCTTCACGTTGTGTCTCGCAATATTTATAAACTTTTCCAATAAACTAAGCTCCAGAGTCATTGAATTTATGAGAGAACTAGAACTTGAACGGTGTGTAGTGGACACACAGGGAGGATCACGTTCGAGTTAATGACCCGAACGGTCTATAGTATATGGATAGGGTTGGAGAACTAATCCTGGATACACTGTGGATGCGACCCGCTTTGTATTAGATACAAGCGAGGTGATCGGACTTCGTTCATGTGGTTGACATGCGAGTGGGGTCATCACGTGCAATGAGATTGTACAAGATCGACCGTGAATTATTAGACCTCACGATGTAACACCGCTGATGATGAGACTACTAATAATATCGTAGATGACCATTAGTGACTTGGCACGAATCCACGAGCGTGTTACGGACTCGCCATGCGAGTGCACGTCCTTTGACTAGTACGGGTGAGGGTGGTCATAGTTACTCACCCAATATGCCTATCTTCTCGGGGCGGGACCAAGTAAGGAGGTTGAAACTTAACTACGCGAGATGGAATTCACTCGTTCCCGCCTTTAGGGAAACTAGAGGGGTTGTTACCTTAAGTGTTGTCTCCAGGGCTTGGACAACGGGTGCCCACCTTCTCACCGGCCCGAGAAGGGTGTTGTGTATGGTTGGACCATCACAATATGTTGTTCATTAGAGGAGCGTTGGGGACTTAAGGAACAAGAAGTAGACACGAGGGTAAAAGCGATAATTTGACCCGGTAGTGTCTCACGAACAACCCGTGAAGGGTCGACTCATGGGCATTGGTTATATCGGTGGATACGTAATATTCTCGTGAGCGACGGAGTGCAACTACGGGCTATAGTGGAGTGTTACCGTAGCTAATGAATGTTAGTTAACCGGTCAAAGAGTTTGGCGAGTTAATCTCGGATCATTGGAGCCCGTCATCAGTAGGTCTATTAGGTCCCTCGGTTGGCTCAATCTTGGTTAAAAGAAGGGTTAATGTTTTGGTGTGAAATTGAAGTGTTCAATTTCACTTTAAGAACATTTATGTCATTTATATGAGATATGAATGATATAATATATAGTTTAATGTGAATGAGATTCATAATAAACTATAGGTTAGCCTAATTGTTGAATTAGGGTTAATTGGAGAATTTAATTGAGAGAAATTAAATTGGATGTGATTCAATTTAATTAATCCACAATTATTGCAAATGAGATTTGCAATATGAGATATGAGATATCTTATATTATGTGGTTATGCAAATGAGATTTGCATAACCTATGGTTAAATATAAAGTGGTAATAATGTGGAGATTTTAACTCCATCATTCCACTATATAATCCCTTCTTGCAAGAAGGAATGTGATCACTCTCTCATTTTTTTATTTTCATCAAAGAGAAGAAGAAAGTTCTCTCTACTTTCTCTCAATTCTCCTCCCTCTCCAAAACACCAAAGTTCCCACAAACTTCCCTCTTTCCAAAGGAAGAACAACTGAGACTCCAAGTGGTAGTGTTCGGGTTCCGTTTGTGGGAAGCACTCGTTGAGATCGAGAAGCACGAAGCGTTTAGTGATCTGAGGAAGAAATCTTTAAGAGTGTCTTCAACAAGTAAGTACCTTTATCTTGCTGTATTTTCTTCCTTTTCCAGCATGTTTAGCCTAGATCTTTTAGTTGATCGTTTTAACAAAATCGAGTAGCGTAATGATACCATGACGATTTGATCGTCTTCCGCTGCGCGGGGATTCTCATTCCCTTCATTGACAACTTGGTATCAGAGCCAGATTTTGAGAAGGGAACTAGGTTCATGCATTAAACTAGGACCTTGTTGTCTTAACTATTTTAATAAGATTGTGTAATTAGGACATGGCTCGAGGTGGCAAACGAGGCAGGCAAGTGGAGGTCGGAACTCAATAAGCTACCAGCGATAGAGGAAGAGAGAACTCAGAGGGGGAGTCAAGTAATCCCCAACAATAGGTGAACATGGAGGAACAGATCTTCACGAGGATAACTCAAAGATTAGCTGAAAGTGTTGGATCAGCACAAGCAGATCAAGAAAAGAAGTATGGCATTGAAAGATTGAAGGCGTTAGGTGCAACAACATTTGAAGGTACGACAGATCCCGTTGATGCTGAGGTTTGGTTAAATTTGATTGAGAAGTGTTTTAGGGTCATGGGATGCCCTGAAGACAGGAAGGTCGATTTAGCAGCATTCTTGCTTCAGAAAGGAGCAAATGATTGGTGGAAGATAATAGAGAGCAGAAAAGGGGCAGCTTGGAGCTGGAAAGAGTTTCCAAAGGCTTTTGAAGATAAGTATTATCTGAGATCATATCATGATGCGAAGAGGAACGAGTTTCTAGGACTTGTTCAGGGGTTGATGACTGTAACAGAATATGAGAAGAAGTTCACAGAGTTATCAAAGTATGCTAGCACTATTGTTGCAAGTGAGATAGATCGATGCAAGAGGTTTGAGGATGGTCTACGAACAGAGATCCGAACGCCTGTGACAGCAAGTTCGGAGTGGGTTGAGTTCTCCAAGCTTGTGGAGACGACATTACGAGTAAAGCGAAGCCTAGTAGATGATAGAATGGGAAAATGAGTTGTAGGTGGTGGTCATACCACTTATTCTGTTGGTTTACCACGAGACCGATTCCAACGAGGAGATAATAGGAGATTCACTTCAGGTGTCTCTGGAAAAGGAAGCTTTAAACCCCATCGTGGTTGGCAAACTACTCCAAGGACCGTGCACAGTGGGCGTGGGGAAAGACAGAGGCGGCGGATCAAGATCAAGTTTTCGATAGGATCGGCTAGGGACTCCGTCTGCAGAGCAACCCAGATGAGTCGAGAGCTAGTTCGACAAGGAAACCTTTGTGCAAAGACTTGTGGAAAAGTATCATTGGGGTCGATGTTTGAGTGGCGAAAATGTATGTTTCAACTGTGGGCAAGGCGGTCACTTCAAAGGGAATGCCCCACTAATGCAAGAAGGCATGGTAGGACGAGAGAACCACGTCGCAGGCCAAGTGAACCAAAGACAAAAAATCATCTGGGTAGGCTGGAGAAGAAGGCACTAGTAGTGCCAAGCAGAAGGGACAAGTAGGTCGACCCCGACAACAGGGGAAGATTTACGCCATGACACAGCAAGAGGCAGAGGATACACCAGAAGTTGTTACGGGTACACTTTCTATTTGTAGTAAACCTGCACATGCATTATTAGATCCAGGAGCTACGCATTCTTTTATCTCTAAAATGTTTGCTACTAGCATTGTTGCGAAGTTAGAACCTTTATCTGACGAGTTGTGTATTTATACTCCTATTGGTGATATGTTGATAGTTTGTAGTGTTTATACTAATTGTATGATGGAAGTGAATGGTATGACTATGACAGTTGAACTGATCCCCTTAGATCTTCAAGAGTTCGACGTTATCTTGGGGATGTATTTCTTATCTAGGTATCATGCCTTAATGGACTGTCATAGGAAGGAAGTTGTGTTGAGGAAGCCAGGCGACACTGAGGTTGTGTTTAAGGGGTATAGGAAGATATTGCCTACTTGTATCATATCAACTATTAAAGCTAAAAAATTATTGAAGAAAGGTTGTACAGCATATCTTGCATATGTAGTTTGTGCACCAGTGAGTAAATTGAAACCTGAAGACATTCCAGTAGTATGTGAGTATTTAGATGTCTTCCCAGAAGAGCTAGCAGGGTTGCCACACGATAGAGAGGTGGAGTTTACCATAGACCGATGTCGAGAATGCAGTCAATATCTCAAGCCCCGTATAGGATGGCAATCAAGGAATTGAAGGAATTGAAAACTTCGATTCTGCGGAGTTGGTGGATAAGGGTTATATTCGACCAAGTGTATCTCCGTGGGGAGCACCTGTGTTGTTTGTTAAAAAAAAGGATGGGACATTACGATTATGTATTGATTACCGACAACTGAATAAGGTAACAATACGTAACAAATATCCTTTGCCCCGTATAGATGACCTGTTCGATCAACTAAAGGGTGCCTCAGTGTTTTCCAAAATTGATTTACGATCAGGTTACCATCAGCTGAAGATCAATGATTCTGATGTACCAAAAACAACTTTCAGGACAAGGTATGGGCATTATGAATTCTTGGTAATGCCTTTTGGGTTAACAAATGTCCCAGCAGCATTCATGGATCTCATGAATCGGATATTCCATCCTTACCTTGATCAGTTTGTGATATTATTTATTGATGACATCTTGGTGTATTCAGAAAGTAAAGAGAAGCATGCAGAACATCTCAGACTAGTGCTATAGACATTACGAAATCGAAAGTTGTATGCTAAATTTAGTAAATGTGAGTTTTGGCTGGAACAGGTTGTGTTTTTGGGACACGTAGTGTCAGCAGCTGGAGTTCAAGTGGATCCTCAGAAGACAGAAGCTATAGTTAAGTGGGAACAACCCACTTGAATATCGGAAGTCCGTAGTTTTTTGGGACTTGCAGGATACTATCGACGTTTTGTTGAGGGGTTATCGAAGATAGCTCTTCCATTAACCAGTTTGACAAAGAAGAATACGAAGTTCGAGTGGAGTGAAGAGTGTGGAAAAAGTTTTCAAGAGTTAAAGAACAGACTTGTCACATCACCAGTACTAACTCTACCCACCACGGGAAAAGAGTTTGAGGTTTACTGTATGCCTCACATCAGGGCCTTGGATGTGTGCTTATGCAGGATGGGAAAGTGATCGCTTATGCATCAAGACAGTTGAAAAAGCATGAATGTAATTATCCTACTCATGATCTGGAGCTCGCAACAGTTGTGTTAGCTTTAAAGATTTGGAGGCATTATATGTTTGGTGAGAAGTGTTGTATTTACACAGATCATAAAAGTTTAAAATATATCTTCGAACAGAAAGAGTTGAATTTGAGACAACGGCGGTGGCTTGAATTGATAAAAGATTATGACTGCTCGATTTAATACCACCCAGGGAAGGCTAATGTTGTAGCTGATGCACTAAGTAGGAAGTCGAAGCAACATAGGGGTTCACTTAATGCTGTTAGAGTGGCTCTATTTGAGGAACTCAAGAGTTCTAATGCAAAAGTGTATGTTGGTGACGAAGGGAATTTGTTAGCTCATTTTCAGGTAAGACCTACCTTAATTAATGATGTTATCTCAAGTCAAGCTAAAGACCCTACCCTGAAGAAATTGATAGAAGAGGTGAACTTGAATCAGAGAGCAGATTACGAAGTAAGGCGTGATGGAGCGTTGATGAAGTATGGTAGATTTTGTGTATCTAAAGATGAAACTTTGAGAAATGCGATACTAGAAGAAGCACATAGTTCAGTCTATGCGATGCATCCAGAAGGTACAAAGATGTATCGGACCTTAAAGAACCATTATTGGTGGCTAGGAATGAAACGAGAGATAGCATAATATGTCTCTAAATGTTTAATTTGTCAGCAGGTGAAACCTAAACGACAGAAACCAGGAGGGCTTCTAAATCCACTCCCAATACCTGAATGGAAGTGGGAGCATGTAACCATGGATTTTTTATTTGGACTTTTCCGAACACCGAGTGATTATGACGGGATTTGGGTGATAGTAGACAGATTGACTAAGACTGCTCGATTCTTACCCGTCAAGGTAACATTTACTCTGGATAAACTTGCTAAATTATATGTTGACAGGATTCTAAGCCAATACGGAGCCCCAGTATCTATTGTGTCGGATAGGGATTCGAGATTTACTTCCAAGTTCTGATCGAGTCTCCAAGAGGCCTTAGGAACTAAGTTGCACTTTAGCACAACATTTCATCCACAAACCGATGGTCAGTCAGAAAGAACCATTCAGACCCTTGAAGACATGCTTCGAGCATGCGTATTGCAATATAAAGGAAGTTGGGAGGCTCACCTATTGTTGATGGAGTTTGCATACAATAATAGTTATCATTCTAGCATCGGAATGGCACCGTATGAAGCATTATATGGAAGAAAATGTAGAACCCCTATTTGTTGGGAAGAGGTAGGAGAACGGAAGCTGATAGGGCCAGAATTGGTCCAAGTTACCTCGGAGAATGTTAAATTTATCAGGGAAAGACTGAAGACAGCACAAGATAGACAAAAGAGCTACGCTGACAAACGAATAAGAGATTTAGAATTCGAAATCGAAGACAAAGTTTTTCTGAGACTATCCCCGTGGAAGGGTATTTTGCGGTTCGGAAGGAAGGAGAAACTGAGCCCGAGATATATAGGGCCTTACGAGATTCTGGAGCGTGTAAGGCCATCAACTTACAAATTAGCTTTACCGATAGAATTGTCTCGGGTACATAATGTTTTCCATGTATCAATGTTGAGGAAATACATTTCTGATCCATCACATGTGCTCAAGGTAGAACCAATACAACTTAAGGAGAATCTATCATATGAGGAAGAACCTCTACAAGTACTTGATCGGAAAGAACAAGTGCTTAGGAACAAGTCAATACCATTGGTAAAGGTGTTGTGGAGAAATCACGACGTCGAGGAAGCAACATGGGAAAACGAAGACCAAATGAAAGAAAAGTACCCACAACTTTTCTCGTGCTGAATTTCGAGGGCGAAATTCCTCTTAAGGGGGTAGTAAATTGTAAGCCCTAAACTCTATTTTCTTTTATCATTTTGCACTCGTACTTGATGTTTTGAAATATGCAAAATGATATAGGTTGCACTAAAGGATGTCGTGATCGGATTTGGGAATCTATTTAATTGGGAGCTACAATGTGTTAAAAGCTTCATAAGGAGATAGGTAAGCCATTGAAATAAGCATATTAAAAGTTGAATTGAAGTAAGTTAAAAACTTTAGCAAATTAGGAAATTTAAGATGCAATATGTATTGAATGGAAGATCTTATACCTCACAAACTTAGTATAAGTTGACTAAATGGTTAGGATTTATTTACTTACTTATTTTGGTATTTTAAAAAGGGGATTATGATGTAAATATTAAAGTTGGAGCTGGCCAAAGGAGGTGAAGCCTCGGAGTTAAACTTTGCAAGTAGGTCTTTGTCACAATTCGTAGGAAAACTGACAAAGTCTTTGGAAAATGGGTCATCATCAAACGATCATATCTTGTAATTTACTGAGCCAAATTCGAGGATTTTTGAGTAAAAATCTCAGAAATTGATTGTAGAATACGAAACTGATCGGCTTTTCTAAAAATATGAAGAGGACGAAGGAGAAAAGTGCAGAATAGTGAGAGGTGTTCAAGGTTCTCGGGTAGCAGAACAGTATGAGGAAATCAGTCTGTTTTGAGCTCTTGAGGAGGAATTAGAAGCTGAAATTTTGAGGTAAGTAAGCTAAGATGTTGTACTTGAGGTCTATCAAAAAATAGTTTGTGGTTGTTTTGATAAAATTTGAGAAACCCAAACTGAAAGTTGAACCTGAAATCTTAGGTGCAAAGAAAAAACTGTTAGCAAAAGATTGAAGGAGATGTGCTTCCATTTCTAGATACCTTACAACCAAGTGTGTATGGTTATTATGAATTAAGTTATGGGATTGAATTATATCTGTTTTTAAGGTGCATAAGGAAAGGAATTAATGTTATTAATTTCATTTTCAGGGCAAACGGAGATAGAAATAGCTTATAATCCTTGGAACTCTTTTGGTAATTGTTAGTGACTCTATTTTAGAACTATACTTGACCTTTGTTTTTCTTCAAATACATAAATGTTGATCATTCAATCTTGATGGAATTAGTTATGTATAGTTTCATGGAGTTTTTAACATAATGTTCTTGATGGAACCTATGCATGTTTTGAATTAGTTTGTACTATAAGTCCAAGTATGGAAACTAAATTATGGAAGTATGATTTCCTCTAGAGAATGTCTTGTGTAAATCCATTTGGGAACATGTTTAGAAAATAATATGCAAAGGTTGAGAAATTGTTGTATGTATTATTAAAACATGATTTCCATGGTATACAAAATTATGCCCATGTTTATTGTTAACCCCTAATACTGAAGGACATTAGAGAAGGTACTTAGGGGAGAATGAATCATGATTTCCCGATACTGAAGGACAATGAGAAGGTATTCGGGTAGTAAATGGTCTTACCTTAATACTGAACGACATAGAGAAGGTATTAGGGGAAACCAAAGTGCCAATGGCATTCCACGTGCACGTGAGAGAGGTATGAACGTTATTAGTATAAATGTAACTCTACCACCGCTAAGGTTTGAAAGCGTATCATGCCATGAGTTTTATTGTATTGATCTATCTACCTCAATATAGTCTTTGCATTATGAGATTTATGTTATACATAAGTGGTGACTTAAACCTGTAAATTGAAAGCATGGCTAGATTATGTTTACAAACAAATTTTAAGTTATTTTCTACTTATAGTCTGCCAATTATTATGCTTCACCTTTGAGCTTATAATGTTTTAAAAATAGACACTCGCTGGGCTTCCCAGCTCACGTTTTCGTTATGTTACTCTTCCCGGTGTGCGATTTAGTTTCCTGTGCTTAGCCTTGACAAGACTGTTTGCCACCACGCCGTTTTAGCTCCTTGTATATACACTTTCTTATGTATATGGTTTTTAGTGAAAACATATTAGTTGGATTGTAATAAACTTGAAGGTTTTATGACTAGCTAAAGAACATAGTATTGGAAGTGAATGTGTCGTGCTTATATGTGTATTCAATGTTCAATCTTACTTGTTCAAACATGTTGTGTTGCGTTTAATTTTAGGTTTAGTCTTTGGTTAGTCAGGGAGAGCAAGTAAGAGAGTTGGTTATCTCTGTCTTTGCATCTCTTCCTAGGTTAAGTAAGTAAGTTGGGAGGGGGTGTGACACACTTTCTTATGTATATAGTTTGTAGTGAAAGATGTTAGTTGGGATGTAATAAACTTGAAAGTTTTATGACTTGTTAAAGAACATAGTACTAGAAGTGAATGTGTCTTGCTCATATGTGTATTTCTGTGTCCAATCTTGCTTGTTCAAACGTTTTGTATTGCGTTCAATTTTAGGTTAGTTTTGGGATTATTAGGGAGAGCCAATAAAAGGGTTGGTTTTCTCTGTATTTGCATCTCTTCCTAGGTTAGACAAGTAAACTGGGAGGGGGTGTGACATATCCTAAGGTGGGATTTAACGAAATGGCATTCATAAACTAATAAATACCATATAAACCAAAAAATTTTACCCCTAAAAAATAATAAATAAATAAAATTACATTAATTTTATTAAAAATGGACCAGATTACACGAACCAGGCCGAACCGGACCAGATCTCATGAACCATACCAAATCTCCAAAAATCGGACCAAATCTCCAACATGATTTTATCGATTTCTGCAGAAATTCTCAATACATAACACCTTCTTAGAAATCCCAATACAGAACCCTTCTGCAAAAATTTGCTGCAAATCTTCTGTTCCAATTGGCTTCTTGAGTAAATCATAACCAATTACAAACTCATTTGATACAAAAATGCCCAAAAACGCAGGGGCCTTTACAATTTGATCAAAAACAAAAAACGGTAAAGTTATGACGAAAAATTCATAAACAGTCTAATGACAACCCATAATGCACAATCCTACTAAGCCAATGCAAATTTGTTTTGTCAAAACAAAAGACGAGTTGACTCTAATACCAATTGATGGAATCTAGATCCCAATTGCACAACGGATGTTAAAATTGGATCAAAATCTCGTTTTGGTTTAGCAAACTCAAATACAAGTACATTGAGAAATTAACTATGGATAAGCAATTTAGCCATGGATTTACAGTAGAAACATGTTGATATAGTTTTTCTAATCTAAAGGTTAAGAAAAAAAATTACTTTTTGGCTTTTAATTTGCAACACCTTGCAATTCCAGCAATTTTCATCTGCAACCTTCCTTTTTGTAAAACCATAACACTACCACAAGAAAAGCACCTCCTATTCTCTGGATTCTATCGATCAAGGTTTGTGGGAACCTTTCCAACTTTTGGTTGAGGGAAAAATTAGAGAGAATTTTGGAGAGGGGGAATTGCAAGATCCTTCAACAATTTTTTTTAATCAACCAAATCAATTCAACTACTCGTGCTGCACTTATCGATAAGGAGAGGGAGAAGGAAGTGGTGAGTGGGGAACGTGTGTCTCACACGTTCCCACTAACTCTATTTAATTAAATAATAAATATTTAATTAATTAATATAATAATTAAATCATATTTAATATATATATATATATATATATATAACCTATTTATTTAATTAAATCATATTAAATTAATTAATTAATTAATTCTAAAATTAATGAATTAAATATCATATATTTAATTTAAGTTATCAATGATTAAATCATATTTAATCAAACTCACTTTAATCTATAGTTTTAATGTACATCTCATGCACATTAAATTTTAACCTATAGTTTTAAATATGAATCCTATTCATATTTAAACAATATTTAAACTCCTTCAAATATTCAATTCTCTCATTTAATTTACTTTGAATCATATTCAATTTAAATTTATAATATAAAGTTTTAATATGCATAAAAACTTTATATTATAATGTATCTCTATACATAATGCTTATTCTCTAATTGAATTTGAACGTTTCAAATTCTAATAATCTAAGAACCCTTTACGAGCTAGGAAGTGAACCTAATGGACCTACAAATTAGAAGCTCCAACGATACAAGATTATTCAGTTAATCTCATTAACCCCCTAATCAACATTCGTTAACTGCGAGAACACTCCTCTATAGTCTCGCAGTTGCACTTTTCTCACTTTAAATATATTTCTGTGTCCATGGATGTTGACCAATGACAACAAGTCAATCCTTCACGAATGTTCGTAACACTAGTTGGGTCAAATTATCGTTTTACCCCTGGGTTACATATTTTACCTTAAGTCCCCGTGCTCCTCTAATGAACAACTTGTTTATGGTCCTACCAATAAACAAAAGTCCCTCTCGGGCCAATGAGATGGTCGGATTCTTTGTTCAAGTCCCGGAGACACCACTTAAGGGAACATTCATCTACTTACCCTAAAGTTGGGAAATAGTGAATTCCATCTTGCTAGGTTAAGTCCCCAGCCGCCTGCTCGGTCTTGTCCTCAAGAAAGTAGGCATATTGAGTCGGTGTCTCGAGCCACTATCACCATACTAGTCAAAGGACAATCCCTCGCAAACTGGAGTTCGTAACCTGCTCAGGATTGAGATGCCAAGGTCATCCTATTAAAACAGAAACCTAACTAGTCAACGGAGTTACATCTACTGGTTACTATGTCTTGGTCCGGTCTTATGTGATCTCATCACATAGGATATCCTCACTCACATGTCGTCTACATGAACACGTAGGATCACTGTGTTTGTATCAAATACAAAGTGGGTCATATCCATAGTATTACCAGGATGAGGTACCCAAACTTATCCCTTTACTATAGACCTTTTAGACTGTTTCTCGAACTGAGATCCTTATATGTCTACTACATTCAGTTTAAGAGACATACAACAACCTCGGATGTTCCTTTATTGGATTTAAGGTTAATATAAGGCAATGTAGAGAAATCATCAAATAAACAATAACACTTTATTGATTTAATTAGAACAATATTACAAACTACGAGTTTTAGGGCATAAAACCCAACAACACCTCCACTTGATCTTCTCGGTTGTTCTCCAGCGGTGAGGGAGAGTAGGTGGGACTTCTTTTGGTTTAGGGAATGGAGAACTGTAAATGAATGGAATCCTTATGGAATGTCTCACATTCCACCATTATATAGTGGTATGTGTTGGAGGTAAAATCTCCACTAATTTACCAATTTACCACTTTACCAGAACTATATAATATGCAAATCATATTTGTATATCATATAATATAAGGTATCACATACCTTATTATACAAATCTATTTGCATAATTGTGGAATTTAAAATTGAATCACGTTCAATTTAATCACGTTCAATTAAATAATTAGGTTATGTTATAGTTTAATATGAATCTCATTCACATTAAACTATATATTATGTCAATCATATCTTATATAAATGACATAAATACCCTTTTCATGAATTTGAACACTTCAAATTTACTCCAAACTGTATATCCTAATTAAGTCCAAATTGAGCCAACCGAGGGATCTAATGGACCTACAGATCATGGTTCCAATGATTCGAGATTAACTTATCAAACTCTTTAACCCGATTAATCAACATTCATTAACTACGGGGTCACTCCACTATAGCCCCGTAGCTGCACTCTCCTCACTGTGATAACTTGTGTCCATCGATATAACCAATGCCTGTGAGTCGACCCTTCATAGGTTGTTCATAGTCATAGATGAGTCAAATTACCGTTTTACCCCTGCATATACCTCTTGCTCCTTAAGTCTCACTGCTCCTCTAATGAACAACTTTGTTGCATGGTCCAACCATAAACAACATCGCTCTCAAGCCAATGAGAGGGTGGGGTCCCGTTCCTCAAGCCCTGAAGACAACACTTAAGGGAACAATCCCTCTAGTTTTTCTAGCTCGGGAACGAGTGAATTCCATCTTGCGTAGTTAAGTTCTCAACTCCCCACGTGGTTCTGCCCCTAAGAAGGTAGGCATATTGGGCGAGAAATAAAGGTCATCCTCACCCGTACTAGCCAAAGGACATACCCCCACAGACAGAAGTTTGTAACACGCTCAGGATTAAAGACGAGTCACTAATGGTCATCTATGAATTTATTAGTCACGGTGTTACATCAGTAGGTCTAATAATTCATGGTTCGGTCTTGTACAATCTCATTGCACTGGATGTCACCACTCGCATGTCTACCACATGAACGAGCTGGATCGTCTCGTTTGTATCTAATACAAAGTGGGGTGCATCCATAATGTTGCCAGGATGAGGTTCCCAATCCTATCCATATACTGTAGACCGTTCGGGCCAATAACTCAAACGTGATCCTCCTTGTGTGTCCACTACACACCGTTCAAGTTCTCATAAGTATGACCCTGGAGCTTAGTTTATTTGATTAAGTTTTTAATTTTGAATAATAATTATGTTGGGTTTTATGTCCAAAAACTCGTGGTTTTGTAAACTGAATATACATTATGTTATGCAATAAAGATGTTATTGAGGTTCATTCAGTAAAGATGTTATTGAGTAATGTGAATTGTGTATTCTATAACCATAATTCAATAAAGAACCCTTGGTTATAGGATAAATATTTGAACTTTATGTGTGATATAAAAGTGGATCAAGTTCAAGTTATACCCAGAACGGTCTATAGTATAAGGATAGGGTTAGGTACCTTATCCTGGGGACACTATGGGCGCGACCCACTTTGTAAAGTACAAACGATGTGATCATAAATCGTTCATATGAAGACATGCGAGTGGAGGTGTCCTATGCAATGAGTTTGCATAAGACTGACCGAGAAATAGTTACTTAGACTTTATAACTCCTTTTACTGTCTTAACTGACTATATTCATACGATGACCCAAGTAACTCAATCTTAATCCTGAGCATGTTGTGAACTCCTATTTATTCATATTATCCTTAGATTTGCATGGGTGAGAGTGGCGCGAGATTACCGACTCAATAAGCCTCTCATTCAGGGATAAGACCGGGTAGATAGCTGGGAACATAGTTTTGCGAGATGGAATTCACTCCTACCCGCTTTAGGGTTTAGTAGAGAGGTTGTTACCTTAAGTGCTGACTCCAAGTCTTGAACAAAGGGTCCACCTCTCTCATTGGCCTGAGAGGGATTCGGTTTGTTGGTTGGACCACAAACCAGTTGTTCATTAGAGGATCAATGAGACTTAATGAACAAGAAGTAATTACAGGGGTAAAACGGTAAATTTGACCAAGCTGTAATTACGGACGACCAGTGGAGGATCGACTTACTAATTATGGTTATATCGAGTGGACAAAACTATATCTACAGTGAGGAGAGTGCATCCACTAGGCTTTAGTGGAGTGTCCCGGTGGTTAACGAATGTTGATTAGCTAGACTAAAGAGTTTGGTCGATTAATTTCGTATCGTTGGAGCTCATGATCTGTAGGTTCATTAGGTCCCCCTTCCTACCTCGAACTAAGCCTTGTAACAATTTGAGAGAAAATAATTTGAATTGTTCAACTTCGGTTTTGAGAGAAAGCGTTAAATTATATGTGATATATTTAACATGTCATGGCTTAATTATGAATTAAACTATGATTAAGAAGAGTTGGACATATTTAAATATGATTTAAATATTGGTTCGGTTTATAGCATGTATAGGGATTCATGTTTGAACAATCGATTTGAGAAATCGAGGTTGGTCCAATTATTTAATTTGATATTTGATATTAAATTAAATAATTATTTAAAATGTTTAATTAATTAAATTAAAATTGATTTTAATTTAAAATTAATTTTATATTAATTTTGAATTAAAATTAAATGGGAAATCAAATTCATTTTTATTGTGTTTTGGACCAAATACATGAATTAGTGAGTAAGCTCCTTGCTTTGATAAATTCACTAAAATTGCCTACCTCCTACTCAAATCATCTTCATCACACATTTGTTGGCATCTTCCCAAAGCTTATTGAAGCTTTATATGATGGATATTGAGGTGATTGAGTAGAATTTTGCAGAAATTTTCATTGCACTTGGTTTTTAACCATTCTCCTTCTCTCTTCAAATTCTCTCAATCTAAGATCTCACAATCTGTTCCAAGCCCTGAGGATAGTAGGGAAGACACTAGAGGTGGCCCAAAAAGTGTTTATGACAAGAGATTGCCCACGGATTTGAAGAATTTAGAGTTTGAAAGGTATATGTTCTTACTCTCTGTTTTTCCGAATTTGAGTATGAATTTTATTTTGCAAAATTGATCAACTTAGATTGCTCAAGATCCTTATTTGCTTCTGCTTTCTTAATATAGACTTCTTCAAAATAATCTTTATTCATTAAATCAACAACTGTTACAAACGACACGATATTAGGGTACACACCCCAACAACGATAACTTGACTTCAATAACGCATTCCTAAATGGACAACTTGATGAGGAAGTCTATATGACCCAACCACAAGGTTTTCTTGATCCACAACGTCCACATTTTCTTTGTCAACTTACTAAAGCTATCTACGGTCTAAAGCAGGCTCCACAAGCATGGAATAATACTTTGAAGGTTGTGCTAAATTCTTGGGGCTTTGTTAACTCCAAGTTTGACTCCTTTCTCCTTATCCTTCGATCAGGTACTTCCTTGGTTCTTCTTCTGATTTATTTGGATGATGTTATCGTAACAGGGAATGACAATGAATTCATTCAATGTTTGGTCACTACTTTGGACAATCGGTTTGCTCTCAAAGACCTTTGCACCCTCAGGTACTTACTAGGTGTTCAAATCCACTATTTAGATTATGGTATCCTTTTAAATAAATCTAAATATGTGGATGATTTTCTCCATAAGTTGGACTTACTTGATCTGAAACCAGCTCCATCTCCCAGTGCAGTGGGTAAACAACTCTCTATACATGAAGGAACTCCTCTTTCTGATCTGTTTTTGTATCGTAGCTGAAGAGAATCGAAGTCCCTGCAGCGGAAGCGATTGTGAATCGCGCGCTCTTGATTTAGTTACAACAGAAAATTCAAGAACGTAAACATGGATTAAGCATATAATAAGAGTATAGACAGCAAGAATTTACCTTTGAAGAACCTTTCTTCAAGTGCTCCTCCTCTCTTCACAATCAAGATCTACGCAACACGAACTCGTACGAACATTGACACCACCATCGGATCTTTTCCGTTGTTCTCTAGGTGAGGGAGGAAGGTGGGTTCCCTTTAAGAATAGTGAGGTATTTTGAAAGAGAGATCTTTGTTGTCTTGGAACCTTTCCAACAACAACCAAAGGTTAGGATACACTTAGAATGTCTTGACCTAGTTGCATCTCATGCAACTATATATATAGGGGAATGGGATGGAAATGACCATCCTACCCCTCCTTTAATCTCTCTTTAGTATATAGTTTATATATGAATCTAATTCACATTAAAACTATATATTATATCAATTAAATCATATATAATTGATATAACTCCTCATGTATGAAATTGAACACTTCAATTTCACTCCTAACTTTATACCCTCAATATTACCATATTGAGCCAACGGAGGGATCTAATGGACCTACAGACCATGAGTTCCAATGATGTGAGATTAACCGATCAAACTCTTTGATCCAGTTAATCAATATTCATTAACTACAAGTCACTCCACTATAGACATGTAGTTGAACTCTCCTCACTGTAGATATTATTGAGTCCACTGATATAGTCATTACCCATGAGTCAACCCTTCACAGGTTGTCCGTAATCACTGTTGGGTCAAATTACCATTTTACCCCTGTGATTACATCTTTGCTCATTAAGCACTACTGATCCTTTAATGAACAACAAGTCTAAGGTCCTACCTTAGACTCATATCCTCATAGAGGGTGGGGCCCCGTTGTTCAAGAACTGGAGTCAGTTTTTAAGGGAACAACCTATCTAATTCCTCAGTAGAGGAATGAGTGAATTCCATCTTGCACAGTTAAGTTCCCAGGTACCTACGAGGTTCTGTCCTTGAGAAGGTAGGCTTATTGAGTCGGCTACATGCCACTTCACCCATACTAGTCTAAGGACAACCCCCTATAAGCAGGAGTTCTTAACTTGCTCAGGATTCAGGTCGAGTCACTAATGACCATCTATAAATTACTAGTCTTATCTTGTTAACGGTGTTATACTGGTTAGACTAATAATTTGCGATCTAGTCTTGTATGAACTCTTCATACAGGATGCCCCCACTCGCATGTCAACTACATGAATGAGTTGGATTACCTCATTTGTACTAATTACAAAGTGGGTCGCATCCATAGTGTTACCAGAATGAGGTTTCCAACTTTATTCTTATACCACAGACTATTTAGGTTATAATCTTGAATTCAACCCAAATAGTGTCCACTACACTGATTTCAAGATAAACGTTACAACCTTGGAGCTTAGTTTATTGGATTTATAAAAGCAAGACTGTAATCTTATCAAAACAAATAACACTTTATTTAATTGATCAAGATTACACAAGTTTAGGGCTTAAATCCCAACAGTAGCACCATTGGTGCATTATAATACTTAACTAATACGCGGTCTGACATAACATATATAGTGAATCACTTGAGTCAGTTCTTAAAAGCTCTAACTGACTTATACTGGTAGACGGTCAAATGGGTGCTACAGTATCTGTGTGGAACTAAACACTTTGGTCTCTTAATCCAACCAAGCACAAATCTTTCTCTCTCTACCTTTTCAGATGTTGATTGGGCTTCAATGGTAGATTATAGGAAATCTATTGTAGCCTACTATGTCTTTGCTAGTGAATCACTAGTGTCGTGGTCTTCTAAGAAACAAAGTGTTGTTGCCCGGTCAAGCATGAAATCTGAATACAGAGCCTAGCTCATGCTTATGCTGAAGTTCTTTGAATCCGACAACTCTTGGGTGAAATTGGCGTTCTTCCCACCACGGTTCAAGTTCTCTGGTGTGACAATCTCAGCGTTGGTGCTCTTGCTGCTAACCCGCGTTTCATGTCCGAACGAAACACATAGAAATCGATGCTCACTTGTGAGAGATCAGATGCTAAATGGTCAACTTCAGGTTCGGTATGTACCTTCATTAGATCAACTTGCAGACTGTCTCACCAAGCCATTGTCACATTCTCAATTCCATCTTTTACGGAGCAAACTCGGGGTAATTGAGCTACCCTCTCGTTTGAGGGGTGGATGTCAAGGGTGCAAGCCCATTAAGAGCCTACAGTGGGTCGAACAACTTGTTGAAAGATCAGAACCCAACCAATGAAGAAGAGAAAGATAAAGTCCTGGCTCAAAAGAGTTGTAGAAAATTCCAGAATCCTAACGTTTTATGCCTCAGCTCAACCTACTCAATGATTTGCAACGAATCCTACTTTGCCATGTGTTTCGTCCTTTCTTCTTTTTCTTTTGCCCTAATTTAGAGTTGTACTATTTATTCTTTGGTTATTGTCGTTCTTTATACAGAAATATAGAGAGAAGAATTCAATACCGAGATTTCATTAAACATTAACTCTCAGTTGGTTCATGCGCTCAACATATCTCTTAAACTTATGGTTATAGTTTTGTAGATACATATACAATCTAACATTTGTAATGACTCTATAATATTTTTTACAAATATAATTTTTCTCTCACATTCTAGAAATTTCTTCATTATACTTTACAACATTTTCAAAGAAAAGTGATTTCTCCAGAATACTCGACTCATAAAGAGCATTGAGACGAGAGGGAGTGAGAGTAGATGAGGAGGCTAGTGAGGTTGGTGATCATGTGGTTATAATTGGATTGGGTTGGGTTTAAAAAAATCATTCAACATTAAAAATTAATAAAAGAAATTTATATTAATTTTTTTATAAAAAAAATAACATGAAAGACCTTTTAAACCTATCTCTTAAAACTCATTGATTAAAAAGAATACATTTTGAAATTTCACGGTTTGAGGGCATCTATTGATCCAGTGACCAAAAAGGGATATGTTTTTTTTTTCTTATAAACTAAATTAGGAACTCAATCTATTTATAAGATGAACAAAGTCTAAATCATTCAATAATAAAAATCGATATTTAATTTTAATGGAAACTTTTAGGGTAGAGACTAAATTGACTTTCATAAAAAAAATGTTATTGAACCAAAATTTGGTTTAATTAATTTTTGGGAAAAATACCTTTTTAGTCCTTGGTGTTTAAAGTTTGTGTCAATGTAGTCCATCTATTTTAAAATCGGACAATTAAATCCCTGAATTTTATGAAATAGTTCAATTAAGTCCTTGGGCCCTTAATTATTTAATGGAAGATAACAGAAAGCTGATGTGGATGTTTTTATTATTAAAGTAATAAATATAATAATAAAATAATATATTTTTTAAACCCCATTCTTCTCCTCCTTTCTTCTTTCTTTCTCTCTTCTTTTCTCTTTCTCTCTCTCTTTCTCGAGGTTCTTCTTTCTTTCTCTTTTCTGCCTTCATTTCTTATCTCTCTTCTCTCTCTCCTCTCTCTCACCTTCTTTCTCTCAATCCACTACCACTCCAATTATCTTGAATCTAATTTGTAGGCCAACATTACCAAATTTTTGCCCAACTTCCATTATTTCCACGCCAAACGCAATGATCCTCATAAAACAAATCAGAAAGAATTTCAAAATTCAAATGTTCAACAGCGGGACCATCGAAGATCTGAAAAAATAACCATACTTTACTTACTGTTACAATTTAAATCTTGAAGTTGGTTCGAGAAAGATTTGTTGGACGGAATCTGGCGAGGATCGAATATAGATCTGCAATGGTTGGACACGAGTGTGCGGCGACGGTGGGTTTTCTGCTCAGATCGACTGAAACCACGAAACAGACGGCTTAGGCTTGTTGTAGATTTGTGGCTGCACGACGAAGAGTCGCCGATTTGACTTGGTGGTGGATGGAGACGTTGTGATTGGCTAATCAGTGCGGTGAATGGTTGCAGCAAAAGGTATGTGCGACTCCGTCGTGCGTGCAGTGGGGATCAATGAACGAGTGTCGGTGACTAGCTGGCTGGAACAACAAATAAGAAGAGGAAGAAGAAATGCAGTGGTCGACGATTACCCTTCTTTTTTTTTCTCAAATCCTAAAGCCAATTCCTTTTTTAATGCCATTCTCAAATAAGAAGAGAGAGAAAGAAGGGATTGAGAGGAATAAAGGGAAAGAGAGGAGAGAGAGAAGAAATGAAGGGAAGGGAGAGCAGGAAAGAGAAAGAAAGAAGAACCTCGAGAAAGAGAAAGAGAAAGAGAAAGAGAAAGAGAAAAGGAGAGAGAGAGAAAGAAAGGAGGAGAAGAATGGGGGTTTTAAAAAAATATTATTTTATTATTATATTTATTACTTTAATAATAAAAACATCCACATCAACTTTCTGTTATCTTCCGTTAAATAATTAACGGTCTAAGGAGTCAATTGAACAATTTTATAAAATTCAGGGACATAATTGTCCGATTTTAAAATAAATGGACTAAATTGACACAAACCTTAAACATAATTAAAGGACCAAAAAGGTATTTTTCCCTTAATTTTTTTAGTACAAGGGAGAACATAAAATTAAAGCGAGTGAGGGAAGACAGAGTTTGTGAGGGTATTTGATCTGGCAACACAAAAACAAAGTTAAGCAAAAGCCACAATATATCATCATATTATGATATAAAAGATTCAAAACTGATTACAAATGAATTAAAAGCAACAGAAGATGAGAGATATGAATTAAAAAAAAGTAGCTGTTAATTCCGTAAGCTTAGCATCAAACTTGGACTTCTTGGACAAAAGCTCAATGTACATAAGCAATTGAATTTCCCAGTCTTTCCTAAGATATTCCAAACATGAAGGCTTTAAACAGTTGATATCAATCTCCATTTGTTGAAGATAGTCCATGAATCCTTTTGCTCGATTGTTGTTGATTTTGTCAGGTCCCCATATTCTGTTCGATAAAACAAACACTTGCCATTCATGACGCTCTGAGAATTGCAAACCATTCTCTTTCCTTCGACAATCATTCTCCAAATATTCCTTTTTAAATCCATCGATTTTGTTTCTCATTTCATTCATCGATACTTCCCTCTTCCTTAATCTCCTCTTCACAAACTCATAGAATGCCTTTGAATACGAACCATTCTTCCCTGAGAATTCGTACAGCTGTTTCAGCACAATGATTTCCTCATCTTCCTCCCATTGGAATCCACCTGATGATCTCATCTTTTTTTTTCTTTTTTTGCACTTAATATTCTTTTTGCTTTCGCGCCCACGGTTTCTTTTTGACTTTGAATCTGAAGATTCTTCACTACTTTCCAACTCTATTTTGTACTCTCTATCTGATTTCTCTTCACTTGAACAAGATTCCAACATTCTTGAATGGCGTTTAGGACCCATTATGCATATGGGATGTGGTCAACAAATACTTAATTTCCAAGACTACAACCAAAATAAAGCAGATAACATCAAAGCAAACACAGCCTAGCTAGCTAATTAACATTTGTTGAACTAAAAAAATGATATAGGCTTCAAATCATCACAAGTGAAGAAATGGAATTGGTAAAGAAAAAAAAAAGCCTAATGGCAACATTTTGATCTTTGTTAATGTTGACACCAATACCTTATTCTGATTTAGATGTATAGAGTGGGATCCAGAAAAAAAATAAGAAGGGAGCAATTGGAATATGTTACCAGCTGTGTTTGTTTGAACTGTTGGTTGGATGCCCCAGACTCAAAGCTTTTCCTCAGAGACAGAAGTTAAACCTAAAAGAAAACTATATATATATATATATATTGGAAGTAAGTGTGCTTTTGTGTTTCTATTTTTCGTGATTGTTCTTTAATTTCCCATATGTACCAGGTAATAAAAATGGTGGTAATATATTTTAAAAAATAATGATAAAAAATAGTGATGGTAATTAATTAATATATATTACCATTTGTGATTCTCAATATTTTCGTTTTCACCAAAAATGGAGTTGAAGGAATTCCGAAATTTGTGTGTGTGTGTTTATTGAGATATACATTTTACATATATATTCTGCATTCCATAAATTTGATTTTCTCAAATATAACATACATCCACATACATTTAGAATATTCTTACTTATAATTTCTGTAGAGAAGAAGAAAAAAGAAAGAAATATAGAAAATGGTCCCCTTGATCTTTTTAGTCCATTCTCATCTTGGTCCTCGATCTTTTTTTAAATTCCTAAATTCATCATATTAAAAATTCTCAACTAAATCTTCCTAAAAAACAGAAATTATTAAAAGTTGTTAACAAAAGTTTGATAATGAAAGAGTTTAGGGAAGCAATTTGAATCAAAAACACTCTAATCTGATCAATTTAGCTATACAAAAAAAACAAGCTCAAAATTGAAAAAAAAATAGAGGAAATTCAAAATTCACTTTTTAAGATCAAATTCTCTCAACCCGATGGATAATTTGTAACACGAACACTTGGTGGACTACCTTTAGCGTCTTCCCTGCTATCCTTAGGCCTTGAAACATATTTTTTTGAAAGAAAGCAAAGGTCTGAAACAGAGAATTGAGAATTTTCAGTAAAATTTCTTCTTTATTCAAGTATTTCTTCTTCAATTAAATGTAATTCAAAGGTTCCTTAAGGAGGGTGAAGAAGACAACACATAGATGAGATGGATAAATCAACAAGAAGATATTCAATTTTGGTGAATTTGAGAATCAAAGTAGGTTACTCACTAAAACAATCAACTTGGTCCAATTTTCAATTCAAAATGAATTTGAATTTCTTTTTAATTTTAATTCAAAATTAATATAAGATTAATTTTAAACTAAAATTAATTTCTTAATTTAATTAATTAATTTTAAACAATTATTTTATTTAATATCAAATATCAAATTAAATAATTGGAACAATCTCAATTTCTTAAATCGATTGTTCAAACAAGAATCTCTATTCATGTATTAAACTGAACCATTATTTAAATCATATTTAAATATGTTCATCTCTTGTTTATCATAGTTTAATTCAAAATTAAGCTATGAAACGTTAAGTATATCGTATATCGTATATAGGGGTGTGCATCGGTCAATTGGGGTCGATTTTTTGCAAAAATCGACCAGAACCGACTTGTGTCATTTTCGAGTAACAAAACCGAAGCGACCTTTTTTTGAGAGCTTTAAATCGACCGGTCAGCCGACAGGTAGGTCGACCGGTCGGTTTGTCGGTTTATACCTCGGTTTTTTTTTACAATAGATTTTGGTTCTTTCTTGCCTTGAGTTTGCTCATTTGAAATTCGGATTTTGAACTTTGAAGTTACAATGTATCTTTCCTCTTTAGTTTTTTTTTTCTTCTTACTTTTACTATTTTAGATTTAAACCCTTTTTAGTTAATAGTTATCATTCATACTTCACTCCATCGTACTTTAATTGCAATTGGTTATTTCTTGCCTTGAATTTGCTCATTTGAAGTTCGAATTTCGAACTCTGAAGTTACACTATATTTTCACTCTTCAATTTTTTTCCCTTTTACTATTTTAGATTTAAACCTTTATTAGTTATCATTCATACTCCATAGTACTTTAATTGCAATTACCATACTCTAGTTCGTAATTGGTAATTGTAAATTGTAATATACAATAGGAATAGGAGTCAAGTCATAACTCATAATAACATAAATAGACAAAATAACAATTCACAACATTCTTCAAGAACAAAAGTATTTAAAATCACAACTATTAAACAAAGGTCTTTAAAATCACCAAGTTACAAACTCATAAACAAAAGTCTTTCAAATCACCAACTTTGAAAAGTTGGGGAGGTCTTTCAAATTTTTTTCTCCATTCATAACAACACTGTAACCTATAATAGAAAAAAATGAAGACAACATTATTAACTATTAGGATATATAAATTAAATATTAAAAAAAAGGTCAAAATCAATACCTTCTTCAAACATTGCATCTTCCTCCAAATCTTGATGAAATTCAAGGTCTATTGGATTAGAATCTAGTCAATTTTGAGTGCATATAAGAGCTTCTACCATTCTTGGAGCCAATGAACAACGAGATGATCGAACTGCACGTCCTCCAAGATCGAAAGTGACTCGGATGCTCATCAGAGATACCGGGTATTGCCAGAATATCTCTGCTTATACGACTAAGAACTTCAAATCGATGCCCATTTTGCTTCCACCAAAGAAGAATGTCAAAAGTACTATTGTCCTGATCAGAAAGGGTTTCTAACAAATATACATCAATTTCTAACTCTTTATCGAAAGTAGCATTATCAGCACTCTTAAATGTAGGTCTTACATCATAATCTACCTCCAAATCCAAATCAACCTCCAAATCCACATCAAAATCTTCATGTAAATTAACATCCTCAACTATTGGTGCATATGTGCTTGTACTGGTACTATGAATAGCACGAGCACTAGGCTTACTAGCAGTAGAACTAAAACAAGCACTGGCACTGACACTGGCACTAGCACTGGCACTGACACTAGCACAAACACTGGCACTGGCACTAGCACTAGCACTAAGTCCAACAATATTGTATGCATGAAAGAGACGTCTCAGAACATACTCCACTATCTTTGTCAAACTTTCGCTAATGTCTGGTCCAAAAACATTGTTCCAACAATATGATAAAAACTTCAATTTATATCGAGGATTCAACACTACAGCAATGCACAATAACATGTTATTTTTCTTCAATCTCTCATTATTGATATATCCCCAATATTTCTCAAATTTAGTCTTCATGTTCTTAGCCATACTAGAAAGCATTCTATTTGAACTACAAGAATTCACTTGTATACAATTTTGAATCAGAGAGATTTGGTGGAAAACCAAATTAGAAGTAGTATACAAAGAGCCTGAGACTGTCAATGTGACATTATAAAAAACTTTCAAAAACCTAATCAACATCCTAGCATTTGCCCAATCCAATTTAGTAGGTGGTGAATCATTCCTATAAGCATCATTTTCATCCTCTAATCTATCAAATACTTTTGCAAACTTTATAGCCACCTCAAGCATCATATATGTAGAGTTCCATCTAGTTGGGACATCAAGACATACAACACTCTTACAATAAATCTTTTCATGCTCAGTACACTTCTTAAATTTCAACAAACGTGCCGGAGAAGACCTTACAAATCTAACAGCATTGCGAATCCTACTAATGCATTCATAATGTTCCTTCAAAGCATCACATACAATAAGATTTAATATGTGTGTACAACATCTAACATGTACATATTCACCATTAAATATCAACCCCTTATTGAATCTCTTGATCAGAAAAGCAATAGCAGTATCATTTGAACTGGCATTATCAACTGTTACAGTCATTATCTTTTCAATACCCCAATCTTTCAAATTATTTTCAATAGTCTTACCAATTGTATCCCCTTTGTGATTCTCAACTTGAGAAAAACTAAGAATCCTTTTATGTAATTTCCAATCTAAATCAATGAAATGTGCAGTCAATACCATATAGTTAATGTTTTGTTCTGAAGTCCAACAATCAGTAGTGAGATAAACTCTATATTTCTTATTCATAAACATTTCATTCAAACGTTCCTTCTCACTCACATATATCTTAAGAACATCTCTAGCAGTTGTAAATCGCGATGGAACCACAAATCTATGTTCAATTGGACTTCCACATATTAACTTATTGACAAATTTTCGAAAACCTTTACGTTCTACAAACTTAAAAGGCACTTCATCTAGAATTATCATTTCAGCTAAAGCTTCCCGACAACTCTGCAAATCAAATGACTCACATACAACTTGGCATTCCCCACCCTCAGTAGCTTGAGTTTCTATAGGTTTGAAAGCTAATGTCTTTTGGGTTGGATCTCTCTTCTTTTGATAAGGATATTTCTTACAATTGTCTAAGTGATTTTTCATACTCCCAGTACCATTACGTTTAGAATGACATGCATAAGTAGCTCCACAATATTTACACTTAGCATATAAGGATCATTAGGATCACCTTCTAACCGCTCAAAATGATCCCACACCATTGATTGTTTGGAGTTCTTACGTTGCTTCTTACTTGGATTCTCATAAGCTTCTTTTGGATCGAGATCGACATCTTTGCTTTTTGTAGTCTCCTTCGAGCTAGTTGTCCCTCTCTCTACATTGGAATCCATATTTACACTACAAAATAATAATGTATGTAACAATTAACAAAAATTAACAAATTAGTAAGTATACAAAATGTATGAAACTTAGTTTAGACTTTTGCAAATTCTGTCCAAAATCTTCCCTTTCAACTTAGTTTAGACTTTTCCCCTCGCATGTATCTCAACAGGAAGGTGCAACTGATGCAGATTTAAGTATGCTTCCTAGTTCCTACGACCTAAGTATAGATATCAAGTGTCCAAGTCCAACAATGTATGCCCCCTCATATAGTAAAAAAACCCAAATCATTCAAAAATACCAAATCAGAAATTAAATGTTCTATACCCTTCTCAAACGTTCGGCAGGCGTCGGCGACGGCGAGATGGACGGAAGCAGCGTGCGTCTGGCGTCGGAAGCTGCGTGCGTCTAGCGAAGAGGAAGAAGCGGCGCCGCAGACGAAGAAGGAAGGCAGCAGGCGAAGACGAAGGGCGTCGCGTGGGCGTGCCGCCAGCCAACTGTGAACTGGAGCTGAGCTGAGGCGCTGCGATTCTGCGAAGAAGACGAAGAAGGAACGGAAGATGAGGAGGGAGGGTGACTGTCGAGAGACTCGAGGCCGAGGGTTTCTTTCTTTCTGTTTTTGTCTTTATTTTTATTTAATAGAATAATCAATAATATATATATATACAATAATACAATATACTAAATATTAAGTATAATAATATATTTATATATTAAATATTAAATAAAACTTAAATAAATAAATATATTAATATACTATAAGTCGATCGGTTGGTTCCACGATATCTGAACTAACGACCGACCGACCGATCGGTCCACCAATTTTTTAAAAGAACCGAAACCGACCGCCCCTGTAGTGTCTCCGACCGGTCGACGTCAGTTCGACCGATTTTGGTCGGTCGTGTCGATTTTCGGCATTTTTTCGCTCACCCCTAATCGTATATAATTAACGAAGTATATCGTATATAATGGACCTACAGATCATGAGCTCCAACGATACGAGTGATAGGATAGAATCCCGTAGCGGGAGCAATTTGAATCGCGTGTTCTTGTAGTGTGTTACATATATCTAATCATAAACATACACAAAAGCGATTAAACATGCATATAAGATTATGGGTAGCAAGTATATTACCTTTGTAGACTTAAAACTGCATGTACTCCTTTGTTCCTCTCGTTCTCACGATCTCAACGATCTCGTGTTCTCCACAAACTACGAACTAGTTTAGACACGCCCACTAGATCTTCTCCGTTGTATCTCTAAGAGAAGGAAGGTGGTGGAACTTCTTTTGGAGTTAGGAGGGGTTTTGAGAGAAAATGAGTGTTTTTAGGAACTTTTCCAATAACACACACAAGAGAGAGCACTCTAGGGTTTCTCACAAAGTTGACTTGAACTCCATTCAAATGTGCATCTCATGCACATATTTATAAGATGGAAATGTTCATTCTACCCCTATAGTGCTCTTATGATATATTTCCATTCAATATATGGATTAAACCATAAATTATATCAATTATATCACATATAATTGATATATCTCCTTAAACATGAAATTGAACACTTCAATTTCACTCCAAACTATAAACCCTCAATATTTCCATGTTGAGCCAACGGAGGGACCTAATGGATCTATAGATCATGAGCTCTAATGATACAAGATTAATCGATCAAACTCTTTGGTCTAATTAACCAACATTCATTAACTACGAGTCACTCCACTATAGACTCATAGTTGCACTCTCCTCACTGTAGATTATGTTGTATCCACTGATATAATCAATACCCGTGAGTTGACCCTTCATAGGTTATTCGCAGTCACAGTTGAGTCAAATTACCGTTTTACCCCTGTGACTGCATCTTGCTCCTTAAGCACCATTGATCCTCTAATGAACAACCAGTCTATGGTCCTACCATAAACTTAATCCTTCTTAGGCCAGTAAGAAGGCAGGGCCCCGTTGTTCAAGACCTGGATTTAGCTCTTAAGAGAACAACCTATCCGATTCCCTAATTTAGGAATGAGTGAATTTCATCTTGCAGAGTTAAGTTCTCAGCTACCTACAAGGTTATGCCCCTGAGAAGGTAGGCTTATTGAGTTGGCTACAGGTCACTCTCACCCATACTAGTCTAAGGACAAACCCCATAAACAGGAGTCTGTAACTTGCTCAGGATTCAGGTCAAGCCACTAATGATCATCTATAAATTATTAGACCATCTTGTTAACGGTGTTACACTAGTAGGTTAATAATTCGCGGTCCGGTCTTGTATAATCTCATTATACAGGATGCCCCCACTCGCATGTCTACCACATGAACGAGTTGGATTACCTCGTTTGTACTAAATACAAAACGGGTCGCATCTATGGTGTTACCAGTATAAGGTTACCAACCTTATGCATATACCATAGACCTTTTAGGTTATACTTGAACAACTTAATCCAACTTGTGTCTACTACACAATTGTTCAAGATCAATCATTTTAACCTTGGAACTTAGTTTATTGGATTTAGGTTTATGTACGAGAATATAGTATAACATTTTTATTTATTTGAAATATGATTATTACAAAACTACACTTGTTTAGGGCATAAACCCCAACAACGAGATTAACCGATCAAACTCTTTAGCTTAGCTAATTAACATTCGTCGGGACACTCCACTAAAGTCCAGTGGTTGCACTATCCTCACTGTAGATATATTTATGTCAACTTGATATAACCATAATTAGTAAGTCGATCCTTCACAGGTTGTTTGTAATTACAGTTGGGTCAGATAAACTGTTTTACCCCTGTAATTACTTATTGTTCCTTAAGTCCCGTTGATCCTCTAATAAATCATTGGTTTGTGGTCGAACCAGCAAACCAAATCTCTCTCGGACCAATGAGAGAGTGAGACCATTTTTTAAGACCTGGAGTCAGCTCTTTAGGGAACAACCACTCTACTAAACCCTAAAGCAAGTAGGAATGAATTTCATCTTGCAGGACTATGTATATCATTGATATATGTGATGAACTTTAAAGAAATGCATGTGGGTTTTTTGGATGAAGTTTGAAGAAATGCATGTGGGCCCACAGATCTGTCGACACGACTTCCTTTCTACTGAAGAAGGCGATTGACGACACTCGTGGGTTGTTTGCTAGTCGAAGGAGGTGCATCGCTGCTGGAGGATGGTGGCAACTATGAAGCTATATCAAAAAATAGGGGAAGACAGGGATAATGTCTTTGTCTTTTTCTTTTTTAACATTCCTGTTATATACATTGTAGTGTCTGTATATACATTGTATGATATTGATATTATATACTAGATGAAGGGTGTACATACACTGTGTACCATAAAATACAAATTGAATGATGGTGCATATATTTGTAAAAAAGTGTGTTTTACATAATATAATACATTGTATATATTTCGACAAATGTTCTATATTAATCAACTTATTCTCTTTTTCTTTTAGCATATTTTGTAGGTTTACAGATATATATAATACTTGATATAAATATTGATAAATATATTGTTCATACTATGATGAAACTGGATTCAATCCCATAATCATTTTTTTTTAAATGTGAGTATATATCAAATATATATATGCTTAATGCTAAATTTACCGGGTATGTATGGTGAAATGGATATAAGAATAATTATTATGTGATGAATATATAGTTCATACTAGGATTGAAAGAATTTGTATATATCAATTATATATTTGTAAAAGCTAAAAATATTAGGTATATATGACAAAATGAATACATAAGCAATTATTATACTACAAGATATAGTTGTATAATAAAGTATGATAAAAAGATACATGATATATGAATAAATGTATACACAAACAATTTTCATATTATGGTTATATACACATGAATATATATGAAATATATGTGAGAAAAACTATTATTGTCAGGTATATGTGGATTGTGAGGTATATAAAAAATAGATTATTAAAATAATGTAAAATAAAAATTAAATGCATTAGAAACTATGAAAACAAAAACGGAACATAATAACAATGTGTAACTAAAATGGCTTTACAATTAGTCATGTCGAAAAATGGACTTGTCAACGAAAATGGGGTCGAAAATTCTCGAGAATTTGAAAATTGAAGAAAATAAAAAAAAAAAGTAAAAATGGAATAAATATTTTAATAAATGTAAACATTAATGATACTTGCTCTAATAATGAAAAACATTTATTTGGAAAGATAAACATATATATTTATACCATTTAATGATATATGAATTTAATAACTGAAAAAATGTATATATAAGAAAAGTATATATATAATTAATAAAATACCCGATTTAATAGGGACAATTTTGTCCCATAAATTTATTTTTTCCATTTCTACAAAATTGGAAAATCCATGAATGCAAAATCTAAACTTTGTGGGCAAAACTATAAATGAGTCTGCAAAAATGATCATTTATCACAATTTCTCTAAGTTTAAATTCGGAAGTGCCACAATTGAAATCTTTATATGTTCTCAAAATTTCACCAACATAACGGTGTTACTAGAAGCACTACAAAAGTTACCATTTTTTCGATGCAATCAAGTGTTTGGAAAGCCACTACATGCATCGACAAGTCTAACGTCACCATAACAACGTTAGGTATGATTTTTGCGATGCAAAATCTTTAACATCGAGAGTAATAGTAACGTTGGTAAAAATAGCAGTTTTTCTTACGCAATTACTTCACGCGTCGATATTTTCTTGCTTTTCACAATGCACATTGTGTGGGCATCATATAGGTTTTCCCAAGCCTTTGTACCTATACCAATGCATTTTTGCATAGGGATAGAATCATATTATAGCTTTTTTTATATAATTATTTTATCTTATCAACACTAGTTATCTCGATGCAAATTGGTGTCGGTATAGCCTCATTCAAACTTTTTATTTTTTATTTTTTATTCTAGTTTTTTTTAATTACCTAAAAGTTCATTTCAATGGAAGACAATGGCACCATTTTATTTTTAACATATGTAACATAATAAAAGATAATATATTAAAGTATATAAGGGTGTGTTTGGCACATGAGTTTGGATTTGGATAGGTTTGGGTTCCAAATCCAAACTCATGTTTGGAATAAAGTGTTTATAATACCCATGGCTTTGGAACCCAACCCCATGGGTTACAACATGCAACCCCATGGGTTTCAACAGTGTAGGCTCATGGGTTTCAACAGTGCAATCACATAGAATTTGTTCCATGTTTTTCTCCTTCATTTGTTGATTACTTCGATAACTCCAGTGAAAACTCCAGCGACCACCCGACGATCGCTGACAACGACAACTCCGACGACCATATCGGTGACTCGACCACTGCTGACGGATGCTTCCGATGAACACTTCGACAATAACTCCGGTGACAACTCCGACGACCACTCGATGCAACCACCGATAACGATTGCCTCTGACGACCACATCGGCGACTCGACCATCGCTGACGACTGCCTCCAACGACCACTTGGTTTTTCATTTTCGACGACCACCTGACAATCACCGACAATGACAACTCCGACGATCACAATGGCGATTCGACCACTGTTGATGACTGCCCTCAAGCGAATACTTGATTTTCCATTACCTCTTCAATTTGTCGCTTTCCATTTTTTGTGATCACTTCGACAACAACTCTGACAACCATCAACAACGACAACTCCGACCACTACACTGGGAACTTGACCACCGCTGATGACTAACTCTTTCGACCACTTGATTTTTCATTTTCTCTTCCATTTGTCATTTTCATTTCTTATCACCACTTTGACAACAACTCTAGTGATAACTCCGACGACCACAGACAACGACAACTCTGACGACTACGCCGGCGCGTTGTCATCACTGACGACTGCCTCAAGCGAACACTTGGTTTTTCATTTACGGTGATCTCTTCGACAACAACTCCGGCGATCACCCAATCACCACCGACAACGAAAACTTTGGCGGCCTGCTTAACAATCTAACCATCTCATCAACTCAACCACCCCAATAACCCGAGAATCTAGTCAATTTTTTAAATGGTTAAAATAAAACTAAGAAATAGCTACTAAACATTTTTTTTTACATAATAACATGCAATTATACTCTAAAAACCTTTGAATTTTGTAATTTTTTTACAAAAGAGACAAGAAAAAACTTTGTGTTTTTTGTTCTTTTTTATTTAATGTACACTCAAATGGCTCAATTTTGTAATTTTTTTTTAAGTTAGAAAAATTGAAATATTTTTTTTCTTTTGCACAAATGCATGTTATGTTCTTTTGTTTCATGTCAGATGCAAAGCTTTTGGAATGTGTAACTGTATGTGTGAACTAGTGGTAGAGGTCCTCAAAAACACGAGTTCACACGTACAGTTACATAGTCCAAAAGTTTTGAAGGGAATCGAAGTCCCCACAGCGGAAGCGATTGCGAATCACGCGCTCTTGATTTAGTTACAACGATTAATTCAAGAACATATAACAAAGATTAAGCATAAAATAAGAGTATGGACAGCAAGAATTTACCTTTGAAGAACCTTTCTTCAAGTGCTCCTCCTCTCTTCACGATCAAGATCAACGCAACACGAACTCGTACGAACACCGACACCACCACCGGATCTTCTCCGTTGTTCTCTAGGTGAGGGAGGAAGGTGTAAACCCGAGATCTTTCTTTGGAACCTCCTTAATATCAAACAACAAAAGAAAGGAAGAAATGAATGCTTAAAACTTGGTTTTCCTTGTTTTAAAAAGAAAAGTAATGAAGTCAAAGGCAAAAGGAAAACAAGGAAAGAAAGTTTAGACCATTTTGATTTGTTTTGCTTTTAAAGACAAAAGAAGAAAAGGAAATGAAACAAATGTTTTATATATAAAGTTATTTTGTTTTGTTAAGAAAAGAAAAGAAAAGAAAAGAAAAGAAAAGAAGATAAAGGAAAGAAAAAAAAGAAAAGGAAAGGGAAAAGAAAAAGCAAAAGAGAAAGGGAAAAGACAAAACCTTATCTTCCACCGATTGTTTTGTTTTAAAAAGTGTTTTCTCTTCAATTTCTTCTCTTTCATCACAAACCAAGCTGAAATTTCGTGGGAAAAGGAGAAAGGAAGAAGAAGGAAGCCATTTTCCATAAATTTGGAGCTGTAGTTGCAGAAGAAAGGGGAAAACTCAAGAGGATTCTTTATTACAGCAAGAAAATCAACTCAGACAAGTTCTGATTTTCTGTTCATCTCGAACTCCACAAGAAGAGGTAAGAGCTGAGCTTTTGTTTCATGAAAGTTAACTCATATTGGAACAAAATTCGTGAAGGAAGCTCGAGCCAATTCTGATTTTAAGTTGCTGTTTTGTTAAGAGGAAGGCAGAAGACAGAATTTTGCTGTCAAATCCGAGAAGTCTCTGATGTTTTGGTTGTTCTGATCTGTATACTTGGAGTTAGAAGCTCTAATTGGTATGGTTCGAAAGCTTATTCAATTTCCTACAAGTTTTGTGAAGGAATCGTGAGAAGAAAATGATTGGAAGATGTTTTAATCTTCAGGTTAAGTTTCGGGTTGCAGCAGGAAGTGAAATCTGGAACAGCAGCAGAATCATTTTAGGGGTTAAGCTACTGAGGTAATTTCTAACCAATACGTTAGGAATCTCATTTTCATGTCTTCATAAGAGTTTTAGAGGGTTCAAAAAGGAAGAGTTTGGTATAAAGTACATTCTTTTTGGATAAGTAATGAAGAAGTTATGGCTGTCTGAAAACAGGGCAGAAAATCTGAAAATGCTGGAATTTTGAAAGTGTGTTTTCTTGCAAGTTTTAAGGTCAAAAATCATGAGCTCGAGGTTCTAATGATTGATTTGGCTTGTTTGACAGGCCAAGAGCAAATAGGTCAAGTTTACAAGCCAAGGTTCCAATTCTAATACGGTGAGTGACTCTATCTTAGAACTATGCTTGACCTATGTTTTTCTTCATGAACATAAGTGTTGATAATTACATCCTGTTTGAACTAGTTATGAATTGCTTCATAGAGTTTTCTAACATAAAGTTCATGATGGAACCTAAGCAAGCTTGAAGTTAGTTGTAACTATAAATCCAAGTATGGAAACTAAATTATGAAAGTATGCTTTCCTTTAGAGAATGTTTTGTGTAAATCCACTTGGGAACATGTTTAGATGATAATGTGAAAATGTCAAGAAAGCTGTTGTATGTGTTATAAAGACATGATTTCCATGGTACACAAATTATGCCCTTGTTTGGGGTTAACCCCACATCTTGAAGGACATTCGAGAAGGTACTTAGGGGAATGAATCATGATATCCCGATCTTTGAAGGACAATGAGAAGGTATCCTGAAGTAAATAGTTTTACCTAAATCTTTGAAGGACAATGAGAAGGTATTCGGTAGTAAATGGTTTTACCTTAATACCAAGGACATAGAGAAGGTATTAGGGAAAACCAAACGACCAAAGGTAATCCACGTGCACGTGAGAGAGAGAGAGAGAGGTATGAACCTTATTGGTATAAATGTAACTCTACCACCTCTATGGTTTGATGTGGTGTCATGTCATGTGTTTTATTGTTATGAGCTTCTATATTATTGATCTATCTACCCTCGATATGTTAGTACATTTCGAGTTGTGTGTTATGCACAAGTGGTGACTTAAACCCTTGTATTGGAAGCATGGTATGTTTATGTTTATAAACAGATGTTAAGCTATTTTCTACTTATAATCTACCATTATTATGTTTCACCTGTGAGCTTATAATGTTTTAAAGATAGACACTCACTGAGCTTTTTAGCTCATTCTTCCAATGTTTTCAAACCTTTTCAGGTAGAGATCGAGCTCCTTGTACCTGACATCCTGCCATAGTCTGCTGGAAGTTTCATAGGTTGTTAGTTTGTACGTGGTTGGTGTTGTATAGCAAGTCGTTAAATAGTTATAGAAGTTTTGTACATTAGTGGTTGTATAAGCAATGAGTTGTCTTGTGTTGTTTTGATGCACTTGACTTTTAGTTTCCAAGAGAGACTTATGAAGGGTTTCTCTCTCCTTGTGTATGTTTAATAGTTGTCCAGTTTACATTTGTGTTATGTTAAAATGTTCTATATGCGAACATAGTATGTTTATCAGAGAATGCAGGATCAGCAGATATTGTTAAGAGGTAAACAATGTCTGTTGGTTTCACGCCGCCTTTCGGGCTAAGTAGCAGGTAGTTCGGGAGGGGGTGTGACAGAAGGTGGGTTCCCTTTAGGAATAATGAGGTGTTTTTGTGAGAGAGATCTTTGTTGTCTTGGAACCTTTCCAACAACAAAAGACTAGGATACACTTAAAATGTCTTAGAAATTTCTTAACCTAGTTGCCTCTCATGCAACCATATATATAGGGGAATGGGATAGAAATGACCATCCTACCCCTCCTTTAATCTCTCTTTAGTATATAGTTTATATATGAATCTAATTCACATTAAAACTATATATTATATCAATTACATCATATATAATTGATATAACTCCTCATATATGAAATTGAACACTTCAATTTCACTCCTAACTTTATACCCTCAATATTACCATATTGAGCCAATGGAGGGATCTAATGGACCTACAGATCATGAGCTCCAATGATGTGAGATCAACTGATCAAACTCTTTGATCCAGTTAATCAATATTCATTAACTACAAGTCACTCCACTATAGACTTGTAGGCTGCACTCTCCTCATCAGTAGATATTATTGTGTCCACTTTGATATAGTCATTACCCATGAGTCGACCCTTCACGAGTTGTTCGAAATCACAGGTTGGGTCAAATTACCATTTTACCCCTATGATTACCTCTTTGCTCCTTAAGCACCACTCGATCCTCTAATGAACAAATGTGTCCCAAGGTCCTACCTTAGACTCATACCCTCATAGAGGGCGGGGCCCCGTTGTTCAAGACCGAGAAGTCGATTCTTAAGGGAAAACCTATCTAATTCCTCGGTAGAGAATGAGTGAATTCCATCTTGCACAGCTTAAGTTCTCGGCTACCTCACGAGGTTCCGTCACTGAGAAGGTAGGCTTATTGAGTCTGGCTACAGTCACTCTCACCCATACTAGTCTAAGGACAAACCTCTATAAGCAGGAGTTCTTAACTTGCTCAGGATTCAGGTCGAGTCACTAATGACCATCTATAAATTACTAGTCTTATCCTGTTAGCGGTGTTATATTTGTTAGACTAATAATTTGCGATCCAGTCTTGTATGAACTCTTTATACAGGATGCCCCCACTCGCATGTCAACTACATGAATGAGTTGGATTACCTCATTTGTACTAATTACAAAGTGGGTTGCATCCATGGTGTTACCAAAATGAGGTTTCCAACCTTATTCTTATACCATAGACTATTTAGGTTATAATCTAACTCAACCCAAATAGTGTCCACTACACTGATTTCAAGATAAATGTTATAACCTTGGAGCTTAGTTTATTGGATTTATAAAAGCAAGACTGTAATCTTATCAAAACAAATAACACTTTATTTAATTGATCAAAATTACACAAATTTAGGGCATAAATCCCAACAATCTCCCACTTGACCTAAAGCTTGTGGAGTACTAAACATTACATTAATGTAAATACAATAAACTAGGGAATTTAAACCCCTTTGTACAAAATACTCCCACTTGCCCTAGTTGGGGAAGACTTGTAAACCTAGACTTTCTAGGTGACTCTCAAAAACTTTAACCGTGAGAGCCTTTGTAAAAGGATCAGCAAAGTTGTGCTCTGAGGCTATCTTCGTGACAATCACGTCTCCTCTATGCACGATCTCCCGGATGAGATGATACTTCCGCTCTATGTGCTTTCCCCTTGATAGCACACAAAATGTGCTATCCTTAGGCTTAATTATTGCTAGTTTTATGATGATTTCGAGGCTTTTACGTGGTTAATTTATTCAATTTCAGGTTAAGAGCTTAAACGGAGCTATTGGAGACAATTTGGATCACTCGGGATCAAAACAAGGCTATTTGGAGCTAAATATAACATCAAATGGAAGAGAGAAGACCAATCCAAGCATGATGACCCGAGGCGATGGCGTTGCTAACGTCGATTATAGCGTTACAACAACGCCGAATGTGCACCAAGACGCGCGTTGAAGACCCGGCGAAGCGTTGCAGCGGTGCCTAAGCGTCGCGTGCAACGCCGTCTCGATAAGAAAGGCATGCACGAGGAACCGCACGGCCAAGGCGTTGCAACGCCGCCGCGCAGCCGTCGTAACGCCATTTCGAAAAGGAAGCGCGCGTTAGGGTAGCGGCGTTGCCAACGCAACGCCTCGGCGTTACTGCGCGACATCGATTATTTCCTTAATTGCCGGCCGCTTAGCAGGTGCGGCGTTACCATGCCCCTAGCGTTACAACGCCGCACCGATTCCTTCTATAAATATATCCTTATGATTTCATTGCAAGGGAGCACAATTTGGTAGAGTTTTGCCTAAATTCGAAATACACCTTGTAAGAAGAGAGAAAAGAGTGATTTTGGGAGCCAAAGCATTCGTGGAGGTTCGAGATCGAAGACGGGAGCTCGTGGAGACGAAGGACCCGGCATCGACACCTAAGTTTATTTCTCTTTCTTTCAATTTGTAATAGCGTTCTAAGACGTTTTCTACTTGGAGTAGCTAAACATAGTAGTTAGGATTTGAATTACTTGTTATGACTTTCTTGTGATGTATTGAAGTACTTGTTATGACTTTCTTGTGATGTATTGAAGCATGTTATGTCGTTATTTTTGGCAATTCGTTCTTTACTTTTTAATTTGTTGATTTAAGTGGACTCGAGAGATAAAGCTTGAATTAGAGCAAAATTATCAAAACCCTTGGAAGTCCGCACGAGAGTGACCTAGAAATCTTAGGGGAAACACATAAAGAAGTTGCTTAATGCCATGCATGTTGTAGGTTCATATGGAGACTATGAGTTTATTGCATGTGTGAGGCTCACTAAGAATCGAGATATTTTCTTGAGTATTTCACTTCTTGTTTATAATTTCATCTCATTGGTTCAATGCATGTGCTAGTTAGGTCTTTAACTTGTAAAATCACTTCTCCCAAATCTATCAATTTGTGTCTCCACATGTTTGTTCGTTTGTTTGTATTTACTTCAACCAACTATCCATGTTATGTTTCTTTAGCTAAAATTGAGAATTAGTACCTTAATAATTAATTAATCTAGAAACCCATTCCCGAGGACGATACTTGGACTCATAAATCACTATACTAAAACTTGACCCGTACATAATCTGCGGTATTGCAAAATAATTTTACGCAACAAGTTTTTGGCGCTTGATGTCTTGGGAATGGCGATTATTTAGATTAATTAATATTAGGAGAAAATTTGAAATTTTAGACTAAAGCTTGTTTGTTTGTCTTTCCTTAATTGTTTTGTGTGATTGTTTGTTTCTTTATTTGTGTTATTTTAGTTTTGTGTGTTTTTTTAGTCTTTGTCCTGTTTTTGGTTGTGTTGCTATTGTGTAGAAGTCTTATCTCAATTAGTAATTTTTCAAGCATGACTTTGCATGATTTTTCTCCATCATTCTATTACTCCTCTCGGGACCTTAGTTTTGTGCATCATGATTTTTCTCGAATACCATGTGTCTAATTTTTACCATTCTGCACTGACATATATGAAAATTCACATGAGGGTAGTTATTTAGGCACTTGGAACCATAGTTTTTCATACCTTAACCAACCCCTTGAAAAATCTTCTCTTGTAGACCAATTGATGGAATATACCTTAGAATTGAAAATTAAAAATTTGGTTCATGATGAATTGAAAGGTTGGATAGGTTAGAAGTCGAGGTGGTAAGACTTTGGGAAATAGTGCAGGATAGATCCCATATCTTAATCAATTAGTAGTTTCCTTAAAACCTTACAGAACAATTTATATTCTTTACCACTCGGAGATGCCACCTAGGAGGATTTGTTTAGATGTTAGTGAGGATAGTTTGGGAGACTGAGGCACACCATGATCGGAGTTAGTGAGGAGGACACGGTGATACACTTAGTTCCACAGAGAGATCCAGTGATAGAGTTAGAGGTCAGAGAAGTCTTCTTTCCCTTTATCCCCAAAAATTTCCTTGATTTTTATAACCATTGGTCTTTCACTCACGAGTCTTGTTTTGATTTCAGATTCTTTCATTTTATTAAACAAAAATACCAAAAATAATTATGTCTCTGGCGCCATGAAAAGCAAGATAGCCTTTTAGACTTAGAGGGCTACATTGATTCAAGCAAGAAGGGCCTGAGAAGTATGAGCAATTTTATGTGCCCGATAAGTCACCATCTAGCTAAAGACGTTAAAGAAAGCGTTTCTTGGGAGGCAACCCAAGTTTTATGCTTTATATCTTTATTTTCTATTTTATTTTCTAGTTGTTTGTGCTTTTCTTTCTTATCTAATTTCTTTCTTTTTGTTCCTCCAGGTGTATGCCCAAGGGAGAATCTACAGACTTGCACCCTTTTGATCCCGAGATTGAAAGGACTCAGGGAGACTCCTAAGGGAAGGAAGAGCGAGAACCTTAGGAGATGGGTGATCGAGAGCTCATCAATAACCCTAAACCTATAAGGGAGTATTTCCAACCTGTGTTTAATTCGAGCAGGTGGAATAGTCCATGCCCCTATCAATGCTAATAACTTTGAATTGAAAGCAGGGGTTGATACAAATGGTTAGGGAAGGTGCTTTGAGGCCTAGCCACGTAAGATCCTAACTCTCATCTTCAAAATTTTTGGAAATCATGTGGTACATTTAAAATGAATGGTATCTCTGTGATAGTATTAAACTTACGTCTCTTTCCTTTTTCTTTGCGGGTAGAGCCAAAGAATGGCTAGGTCCCTTCCTCGTGGAGTAGTATCACTTCGGGAGGAGTTGGCCCAAGCCTTCATGACCAAATTCTTTCCACTGTTAAAGCCGCAAAGTTGAGGACCGAGATAGGAACATTCGAGCAAGTGCAAGAGGGAGAGCGCTTATTTGAAGCTCGGGAAAGGTACAAGGACATGCTCGGGAGGTGCCCACAAAGATGGCTATCCGGACCGGCTCCAGTGCAATTTGCTTTATAATGGACTGGAAGGTAAGACCAGGACCATTACGGATGCTACTTCTTTGGAGGGGCTTTCATGGCGAAGACGTGCTGCAAGCACGTGCCCTCCTAGAGGAAGTGTCAATCGCCACCCACTACCGATGGCCTCTGAGAAAATGATGAGATCTAAGCCGATGAGCTGGATTATATCAACTGGACGAGGTAACCTCTCTTAGATCTCATATGGCGTCTCTCACTCATGCCTTGAATAATTTTGCAGATCACCACGCAGACAGGATGTCCTCTCAATGCTCCCACCCCAATGGAGAATCCAATATGGAGAAATTGAACTACTCAAACAATAGAAGCAACCACTATGGAGGAAATCGGACTCGAGAATAACCTACCAACACATTACAATCCGTGTTTGAGGTATCATGAGAATTTCTCTTATGCTAACAACAAGAATGTGTTGAATCCTCCTACAGGCATGCTTCTACATCGAGAGGAAACCATCTCTCGAAGATACATTGCACTCCTTCATAGCTGAATCTAGAAGTCGGTCCAACCAAATGGAGAATGCAACATCACCGATTTATCTCGTATATAGTGACCATCATGGAGTGCAATAAAAATATAGAGACCTAGATTGGCCAAATGAACACATCACTCCGTGCACTCGCAAGCAAGGAAAGAAACACCTTGAGGGAGTACAGTCTAGCTAAAGACGTTAAACAAAGCGCTTCTTGGGAGGCAACCCAAGTTTTACGTATTTTTATTTTCCTGTCTTTAGCTTGCTTTAGTTGTTTTTTTTTGTTGTTTTTCAATTCTTAGTTAGTTGTTGTTTTACTTCGTAGGTTGTGGAGATGCCCTTCTTCGTTGAAATCCATGCTCCCATTCAGAGGAACTCCAACACACATGTTTTGGCTATCCAAGGAACTCAGAAAGATCTCCATCACCCATGACAGTATCGTTCACTTCTACCCTTATACTTATCTCATGTTTATTTCTACAAACATTGAGGACAATGTTTAGTTTAAGTTTGGGGGTGGGATTGTGTTTATTTGTTGTGACTGTCCTAAGTATGTGCTGAATGGTTGGTTGATCTTTTACATAAGTATGAGTATGATAGCCTAGGATGAGATATAATTGAAAATCTTTGTGATTCTGCTGAAACCTGAAAGCATGACATGAATTTGAGTTAATTTAAAATTTTTCTTAAGTTTTTCCTGCATTATATGCGCATAGCCTTTGTTCCTGTAGTTTTGAAATGCTTAGAACAAAGTTATTAGGGTTAGAAGTTTGATGTCACCTCGATAGGTCTGAGAACTGATTTGAGAGTTAAACTGTAGGATAGGGTGAATGACAATATGAAGTGCATGATCTGTATAATATGTGCATTATGTGAAAGGGTTGTCGTCTGTTTTTGTTGTTATGTTTGTTAAAGAAAAAAAATCGTGAGGACAAAAGAGCTACCTTCAACGTGATCGCTTAGGCCACTCATTGAGCGAGTGCTCTGGGTAAGGGTCCCCTGCAGGTGGATGTGTGAAAGCTAGTGTCCTTGCACAAAAAAAAAAAAAGAAGAAAATAGAAAAAGTGGCATCAAAAGAGTGATTAAGTGCTGAGTAAAATTGTTTATTTCTTGAATGTGGAGAGGCTCAAAGATTAGTAATTAAGACCAGATGTAGGGAAGTTGAATAGAGAACCTAATAAAGTTGATCCGGCTTAGTAAAAATGAAGGGAACATAGGCTAACCACACACACACGTAGGAACACTTAGGAAATGTTTTAAATTACTTGTCGAAGTGTTATGTTTAAGTGTTTCTTGTGATTGCAAAATTTTCTCTTAAATCTTTGAGGCTTGAATCAAATGTATGTTTAAGAACAATCTAATGTTTAACTCTGTTTTTGCTCAGGACTAGCAAAGGTTTAAGTTTGGGGTGTTTGATAGCACACAAAATGTGCTATCCTTGGCTTAATTAATTATTGCTAGTTTTATGATGATTTCGGGGCTTTTACGTGGTTAATTTATCAATTTCAGTGTTAAGAGCTTAAACGGAGCTATTGGAGACAATTTGGATCACTCGAGATCAAAACAAGGCTATTTGGAGCTAAATATAACATCAAATGGAAGAGAAGACCAATCCAAGCATGATGACCGAGGTGATGGCGTTAACGCCGATTATAGCGTTACAACGCCGAATGTGCAACCAAGACGCGTTGAAGACCCCGAGCGATAAGCGTTACAACGCAGCCAGCAGCTAGCGCGCGCGCTGCTCTCTCGATAAGAAGGCATGCACGAAGAAAATCGCATACGGCCCGGCGTTACAACGCCGCCTTGCGTCGTCGCAACGCCATTTCGGCGAGGAGCGCGCGCGTTAGGGGTAGCGGTGTTGCAACGCGTTGCCTCGGCGTTGCAACGCCATCGATTATTTCCTTAATTGCCGGTAGCCTAGGGTGCGGCGTTACCTTAACGCTGTCCCTAGCGTTACTGCAACGCACCGATTCCTTCTATAAATATATCCTTATGATTTCATTGCATGGGAGCACAATTTGGTAGAGTTTTGCCCTAAATTCGAAATACACCTTGTAAGAAGAGAGAAAAGAGTGATTTTGGGAGCCAAAGCATTCGTGGAGGTTCGAGATCGAAGACGGGAGCTCGGAGACGAAGGACCGGCATCGACACCTAAGTTTATTTCTCTTTCTTTCAATTTGTAATAGCGTTCTAAGACGTTTTTCTACTTGTTTAGTTTGTTTTTCTTGTGATTTAGAGTAGCTAAACATAGTAGTTAGGATTTGAATTACTTGTTATGACTTTCTTGTGATGTATTGAAACATGTTATGTCGTTATTTTTGGCAATTCGTTCTTTACTTTTTAATTTGTTGATTTAAGTGGACTCGAGAGATAAAGCTTGAATTAGAGCAAAATTGTCAAAACCCTTGGAAGTCTGGCACAAGAGTGACCTAGAAATCTTAGGGAAACACATAAAGAAGTTGCTTAATGTCATGTATGTTGTAGGTTCATATGGAGACTATGAGTTTATTGCATGTGTGAGGCTCACTAAGAATCGAGAGATTTTCTTGAGTATTTCACTTCTTGTTTATAATTTCATCTCATTGGTTCAATGCATGTGCTAGTTAGGTCTTTAACTTGTAAAATCACTTCTCCCAAATCTATCAATTTGTGTCTCCACATGTTTGTTCGTTTGTTTGTATTTACTTCAACCAACTATCCATGTTATGTTTCTTTAGCTAAAATCGAGAATTAGTACCTTAATAATTAATTAATCTAGAAACCCATTCCCGAGGACGATACTTGGACTCATAAATCACTATACTAAAACTTGACCCGTACACTGCGGTATTGCAAAATAATTTTACGCAACACCCCTCTTGTGACTTCGAGGTTCCCTCGAATTTGCCACTGCACCACTGTTATCGCAATATAGTGTGATGGGCAAAGTCATATTTGGAACAACTTCCAAATTTAGCATAAATTTCTTTAACCAAACGGCCTCCTTAGCTGCTTCACAAGTTGCTACATATTCGGCCTCCATGGTGGAATCAGCGATGCATCCTTGCTTGACATTTCGCCATACTACAACTCCTCCGTTAAGAGTGAAAACTGACCCTGATGTAGATTTCCGAGAATCTTTATCAGTCTGAAAGTCAGAATCCGTGTATCCTGTAAGGATCAAATCCTTAGCCCCATACACAAGCATGTAGTTCCTTACGAAGATACTTAAGGATCGTTTTAACTGTTGTCCAGTGTTCAAGTCCTGGATTGAATTGATACCTACTGATCATCCCAACTGCAAAACAGATGTCAGGCCTAGTACACAACATGGCGTACATCAGGCTCCCAACAGCTGATGCGTAAGGAATCCGTCTCATATCCTCAACTCCTTGAGGTGTCTTAGGACACTGTTCCTTAGACAAATGGATTCCATGTCTAAAAGGCAACAAGCCCTTTTTGGAATCTTTCATCTTAAATCTTGACAACACTTTGTCTATGTATGATGCTTGAGACAAGGCTAGTGTTTTATTCTTGCGATTCCGAACAATCTGGATCCCAAGAACAAACTGCGCATCACCCAAATTTTTCATTTGGAATTGCATAGCTAGCCATTCCTTGATGTCAGTAAGATAACCTACATCATTTCCAATGAGTAGGATATCATCCACATAGAGAATTAGGAATGTGACAGAACTATTGATGATTTTCTTGTATACACAAGGTTCATCATCATTCTGGTCAAAACCATAAGATCTGATAGCCTCATCAAATCTTATATTCCAAGACCTAGAGGCTTGTTTCAGTCCATAAATCGACCTTTTAAGCCTGCAAACCTTTTACTCTTGTCCTAGTTTAATAAACCCTTTAGGTTAGTCCATGTAGATGGTTTCTTCAAGATTGCCATTCAAAAACGTTGTCTTGACATCCATTTGTCATACCTCATAGTCATAATATGCAGCAATGGCAAGAAGGATACGAATAGACTTTACCATAACAACAGGTGAAAAGGTCTCCTCATAGTCAACCCCTTCAACCTGGGTATAACCCTTTTCTACTAGCCTAGCTTTACAGGTTTGCACCTTCCCATCTACACCACGTTTTCTCTTGTAGATCCACTTACAACCTATAGGTTTTACCCCATCAGGCTTATCTACAAGATCCCAAACAGAATTGAAGTGCATAGACTCCATTTCTTGGTCCATGGCTATGACCCATTTGTTTTTGTCAATGTCAACCATTGCTTGATTATAAGTCAATGGATCCTCGCAGTTGTCATCTGGTATAACAACTTGGGTTTCAACTAAACCCATGTAACGGTCAGGCTGTATCACAACCCTCCCACTACGTCGAGGCATACTCAACTCTTGAGATGGACCCTCTTGACTAGACAAACTAGTATCAACAACTCTTGTTGACGTACTAGTGTTCTTATTAGCAACCTTTGCTATTGTTCGGTCTAACTCACTCAACACTACCTTACTTTTTGGTTTGTGGTCCCTTATGTGGTCCTCCTCCAAGAAAGTGGCATTTGTCGACACAAAGACCTTATCTTCCTTAGGATCATAGAATAAACCACCTCTTGTTTCTTTTGGGTATCCTACGAATAGGCACAACTTTGAACGTGAATCCAAGTTCTTTGGATTTGTCACAAGCACATGTGCTGGACATCCCCATATTTTGAAGTGACATAAACTACCTTTACGTCCTTTCCAGAGTTCAAAAGGTGTTTCAGAAACACTTTTGGAGGGCACACTATTCAAAATGTATACTGCAGTTTTACTGCATAACCCCAAAAGGAACTAGGGAGATGAGCATAACTCATCATTGATCGAACCATGTCCAACAAGGTTCTATTTCTCCTTTTCGATACACCGTTTTGTTGTGGTGTGCCGGGAGTGAGAGAGTTGGGATGTAATTCCATGTTTTATCATATAGTTCTGGAATTTTAAATCCATGTACTCTCCACCTCGATCCGATCGAAGTGTTTTAACTCTTTTACCTAATTGATTTTCAACCTCAGTCTTGAATTCCTTGAACTTTTCAAGTGCTTCCGACTTGTGGTGCATTAGGTAAATATGCTCATATCTGGAATAATCATCTATAAAAGATATGAAATATTCATATCCTCCCCTGGCTTTAACATTCATCGGACCACAAAGATCTGAATGCATAAGCTCTAGAGTATCTTTGGCTCTATAACCTTTTCCACTAAAAGGTCTTTTAGTCATCTTGCCTTCTAGGCAGAATTCACATACTGGCAAGGAATTTTCTTCTAACTCGTTTAGAAGTTCGTTCTTTACCAATCTCTCAATCCTATTGAGATTAATGTGACCCAATCTTAGATGCCAAAAATGAGCATTTTCTTTAGGAGAAATTTTACGTTTCTTAGTTTGTGCGTTTTCAGTTTTAAATAATTCAGTGTTCAAAACCATTTTGACTGAATTAGGCCTTAAAACATACAATCCATTTTCTAATGAAGTTGGACATATTTCTAAACCTTTCTTTAAAATAAACACTTTATTCATAGAAAAGGAAACAGAAATACATTGTTCAATAAGGCAAGAAATGGAAATGAGGTTTCTAGTAAACCCTGGTATCACTAATATATTGTCCAACAATACTTATTTCTTGTCAAAATAAAGCTTCATTGTGCCTCTTGCTACAATCGAGACGCACTTCTCCATTTCCAACCCGAGCGTTATCTCTCCTTCTTTGAAGTATTCTTTGCGAATCAATTCCACGAAAAGAAGAGCAAACATGATTAGTGGCGCTGAAATCAAGTATCCAAGTTGTTTTATCATTATCCACTAAACAAGCTTCTAGGCAAAGTAAATCGTATTTACCTTCCTTCTTCTTCTTTCTCGCAATGTACTTCTGACGATTCCGTTTCCAATGTCCGTCTTCGTTGCAAAGTGAAACACTTTCCTTTGTCAAGAACGTCTTTGACTTTCTTGCCCTTCCAGGCGCGCTTTGTCGATGTTTCCCTTTACCAACCTTTCTTCATGTTCTTCTTCTTACCTCTCGAGGTTAGAAGAAGATGAAACCACCATTTTTGTCCCGAGAGATCGAACCTCTCAGCGATAACTCCTACGGCAACATTTGCCTCACCTTTCGATCCCCGAATTTTCTTCAAAGACCGAAAGGTCCGAGTTCATTCGAAGGAGGTAAGATTAAAAGTAAGCTTGTTCATAACAACATTACTTCTAAATCTGCAGGAAACTATCTCGGAAGGATTTCCGAATGAAGTGACTTTCGACTCGACTCATCGATGGAAGCACCATTCGACTCGCGCTGATGTTAAAGTGCACCATCATATCGGGACATTATCCCAACAGATGATGTACCCTCGGCATCCTCGAGTTGAATATGTACGTTAGGGCATTATGTCGGGCTTGTGTGGACTGTTGTCCAAACATACTCTGCACAGAATCCATGATTTCCTTAGCGGTAATCATGCCCTCATGCTTCTTGGCTAATATGTCAAACATACTTGCCAGCATGTAGACCTTGGCCTTATCATTGGCCTTGATCCATCGATCATATGCATCACGAACATTTCGTGACCCATTCGAGCCTGGCACCTGAGGACATTCCTCAGTTAGCACAAACTTCAGATCATCCACTACCAAAATAGTGTTGAGTTTGTTTTTCCATGTCATCATATTCTCTCCGGTTAACTTTTCCGCACCCAATAAGGAAATTATAGAGTTAGACATTTTTGCTGAAAAATTACAAACAAACTTGTATGAGTTTCTTGCTATAACTCTAATCCAATCATGTTTTAGCTAATTATCAAATGATTCCTAGGCCATTTATAATTTGCAATGATACTCCAAAGGTTTAGAATGTATGACATCGAAGGGTAATCAAAAACACTCCTCCTTTGGATCAAGACATTCTTGACCAAAACCTAACACCAGAATAACTCTTATTCCTATAGGTTTTAGTTACCATTTTTCGGTCTGGATACATACACAACTTATGTACCCTGTGAGTGTGACCCTTTGTCTTTAGATCCCAGAGTCTCGATCCAATAAAATCCGCCGAAAAGGGAGGACTAGATTGGAAAATAGTCTAAGAAAATCTTTATCCCTTTCGGGTGTCTCTCGTGTTAGATCCCCTATGATCAAGCCCTCCAAGGGATTGTCCAGTCCCGAGACTAAACTAGCAGTGACCATAGTGGTCTAACGGTGTAAACCGACAAAAGAGACCGTAGGTTTTGTTTTCACTAAACCTGCTCCCACTCACTATAAGTACCCTCTCCATTCACCTTGGTATTGATTCATACAAACACCATTCGAAGGGAGACGCTCTCGTTTGCGCCACGAGGCCAAGTATGAGTCTCACGGTGTGAACTTCCCGGAGATAGCGTAGGTGGAAAAATATGTACACTTTTTCTCCAACTGAATACTTTAAGTCTATAGGAATCTTTCTTAGGTTAAAACCCGACTAATGGTTTTACCTAATTCTATCAACATAACTCTTTATATTGATGATCAATATAACTCTTATATTGATTTTATCCTAAGTTTGTTAATATAACTCCTTATATTAAACCTATGATTTCTAGTTTATTAACCCCTTAATAAACCCGCTGACGCTACTGTAATTTATAAGACTCTCTGATTAAATTTCACTCCCAGGTCAGTTCCCAGGTAGGGGTGTTTCGTTTTCGTCAGCTTAAATACCCCAGCCTAGACAGAACTTTCCTTAGACAGAGTTCCTCTTTTAATCATAGCTTATAAATTACTTGGTTCCTAATTCTAATCTAATTAGAACTAGATAACCTAAGGTCTATTATTTCCAAGTTCTAAACACTTTAAACTAATAATTAACCTTAGGTGACATGCATACTATGTTATAGTGCTTGATCATTCATCACATAAATAATAAGACGTTCATAGCATATTCATCTCATGAAAAATAATGCATGTCAATGCTGTCCAAAATTAATATAACAACCTTATATTAATTAATCATGCAAACTATATAATATAACTTCTTATATTATAAATGATGCATGAAAATGCTTAACCTAAGGTGGGATTCCTAAAATACAAGCATAGTTTATGCATGACAATAATTACACAACAATTGCATAATTAAAATAGCAAAAATTAGACCAATTTTGGCATCCTAATTTTAATTTTAAATAATATAATATAATTATATTAATTAAAATTAATTAATTAATATAAATTAAATATAAAACGTTTTTATATTTAATATATAATAAAATTAACGTTTACGCGAATTCTTTGCCTTGCGTGAAAGCGGCTCGGCGTAACATTGCGATAACGCGTTACTGTAACGCTGCTTTTGTCATCTTCTGCCGAGCGTTGTGCAACGCTGAGGACAGCGTTACAACGTTGTCGCCTTCTACGTTGCGTGCGCTGCCGCGATGGCGTTACCGCGATGAATAGCGTTACGCGCCATTCCACGTAACAACGAATGGAATCACCATTCCTTGCTCGTTTTCGCTCGATCTTCTCAAAGAAGCGCTTTGCCTTGATCGACACGGACTTACGGACTCGATTTACAATTAAATTTGCCCAAAAAATGGGTCCTTACATTGAACATTTCAATGGAAATTGTAAATCTAAGTGCCAAAATTGAAAACATCTAATTTTGCAAAAACCGTTCATACATCTCATGCAAAAACAATAAATCCCACCTTGTTCTTGAAAAATCCGAACATAAATCAAGAACGCATGATGGGCTCGATACCAATTGAAGGGAATTGAAATCCCAAGCAATGTAGGCGATTGCGAATCGCACGCTCTTGATTTAGTTACAACGATTAATTCAAGAACATATAACAAAGATTAAGCATAAAATAAGAGTATAGACAGCAAGAATTTACCTTTGAAGAACCTTTCTTCAAGTGCTCCTCCTCTCTTCACGATCAAGATCAACGCAACACGAACTCAAATGCGAACACCAGCACCACCACCGATCTTCTCCGTTGTTCTCTAGGTGAGGGAGGAAGGTGGGTTCCCTTTAGGAATAATGAGGTGTTTTTGTGAGAGAGATCTTTGTTGTCTTGGAACCTTTCCAACAACAAAAGACTAGGATACACTTAAAATGTCTTAGGAATTTCTTAACCTAGTTGCATCTCATGCAACCATATATATAGGGAATGGGATGGAAATGACCATCCTACCCTCTCCTTTAATCTCTCTTTAGTATATAGTTTATATATGAATCTAATTCACATTAAAGTTATATATTATATCAATTACATCATATATAATTGATATAACTCCTCATGTATGAAATTGAACACTTCAATTTCACTCCTAACTTTATACCCTCAATATTACCATATTGAGCCAACAGAGGATCTAATGGACCTATAGATCATGAGCTCCAATGATGTGGGATCAACTGATCAAACTCTTTGATCCAGGTTAATCAATATTCATTAACTACAAGTCACTCCACTATAGACTTGTAGTTGCACTCTCCTCACTTGTAGATATTATTGTGTCCACCGATATAGTCATTACCCACAGTCGACCCTTCACGGGTTGTTCGTAATCACAGCTGGGTCAAATTACCGTTTTACCCCTATGATTACCTCTTTGCTCCTTAAGCACCACTGATCCTCTAATGAACAACAAGTCTAAGGTCCTACCTTAGACTCATACCCTCATAGAGGCGGGGCCCCGTTGTTCAAGACACGAGTCGGTTCTTAAGGGAACAACCTATCTAATTCCTCGATAGAGGAATGAGTGAATTCCATCTTGCACAGTTAAGTTCTCAGCTACCTACGAGGTTCTGTCCCTGAGAAGGTAGGCTTATTGAGTCGGCTACATGCCACTTCACCCATACTAGTCTAAGGACAAACCTCTATAAGCAGGAGTTCTTAACTTTCTCAGGATTCAGGTCGAGTCACTAATGACCATCTATAAATTACTAGTCTTATCCTATTACCGGTGTTATATTGGTTAGACTAATAATTTGCGATCCAGTCTTGTATGAACTCTTCATACAGGATGCCCTCACTCGCATGTCAATTACATGAATGAGTTGAATTACCTCATTTGTACTAATGACAAAGTGGGTCGCATCCATGGTGTTACCAGAATGAGGTTTCCAACTTTATTCTTATACCATAGACTATTTAGGTTATAATCTTGAACTCAACTCAAATAGTGTCCACTACACTTATTTCAAGATAAATGTTATAACCTTGGAGCTTAGTTTATTGGATTTATAAAAGCAAGACTGTAATCTTATCAAAACAAATACACTTTATTTAATTGATCAAAATTACACAAGTTTAGGGCATAAATCCCAACAAGTTTTGCATCTGACATAAAACAAAAGGACATAACATGCCTTTGTGCAAATGAAAAAAATATTTCATTTTTTCTAACTTTTAAAAAATAAATTACAAAATTGAGTCATTTGAGTGTACATTAAAAGAAATGAACAAAAAATACAAAGTTATTTTTCTTGTCTCTTTTGTAAAAAAATTACAAAATTCAAAGGTTTTGAGAGTATAATTGCATGTTATTATGCAAAAAAAAAAATTAGTAGCTATTTCTTAGTTTTATTTTAATCATTTAAAAAATTGACTAGATTTTCGGGTTATTGGGATGGTTGAGTTGATGAAGTGGTTAGATTGCCAAGGAGGCCGCCAAAGTTTTCGTTGTCGGTGGCGATTGGGTGATCGTCGGAGTTGTTGTTAAAGAGGTCGTCGTAAATGAAAAACCAAGTGTTCGCCTGAGGCAGTCGTCAGTGATGGCAAGACGTCGATGTAGTCGTTGATGTTGTCGTTGTCTGTGGTCGTCGGAGTTATCACTAGCGTTGTTGTCAAAGTGATGATAAGAAATGGAAATGACAAATGGAAGAGAAAATGAAAAATCAAGTGGTCGGAAGAGGCAGTCATCAACAGTTGTTGAGTTTCTAGTGTAGTGGTCGGAGCTGTCGTTGTTGATGGTTGTCGGAGTTGTCATCGAAGTTTTTGTCAAAGTGATCATAAAAAATTAAAAATTGAAGAGGTAATGGAAAATCAAGTATTCGCCGGATGACAGTCATCTGAAGGGAATGAGAATCCCCGCGCAGCGGAAGACGATCGAATCGTCATGGTATCATCATGCAATGTACTTATTAAAATCGATCTACCTATTAGATCTAGGCTAAACATGCTGAAAAGATTACAACGATGAGGATAACTTACTTGTTGTAGATCGATTCAGCAACCTCTCCTTGCAGATCACGAACTCTTCGCGCTCCTCGATCTTCACGAACTCTTCCCACGAACGGATCTCGAACACTACCAAAATAGATCTTCTTGGTTGTTCTCTTTAGGAGAAGGGAAGTTGGTGGAAACTTCCTTTTATTTTGGAAGAGGTGGAGAAATGAGAGAATAGAGAGAAAGCACTTTTCGATTCTTAGGTCAAAATCCAAAAAATGACAACTTGGCTTTCCAAACCCATCTAACAAAGGGTTTAAATAGTGGAATGATGAAGTTCACAACTTCACATAATTACCACTTTACCACAACCATATGTTATGTAAATCTCATTCACATAATTATATAATATAAGATATCTCATATCTTATGTTGCAAATCTCATTTGCAATAATTGTGGATTTAATCAAATTGAATCACATTCAATTTATTTTCTCTCTATCAATTTCTCCAATTAGCCTTTAATTCAACAATTAGGCTAACATATAGTTTATTATGAATCTCATTCATATTAAACTATATATTATATCATCATATAATCACTCTTAAAGTGAAATTGAACACTTCAATTTCATACCAAAACTTTAACCCTTCTTTTATCCCAGATTGAGCCAACCAAGGGACCTAATGGACCTCTGATGGCGGGCTCCAATGATCTCGAGGTTAATCACCAAACTCTTTGACTGGTCAACCAATATTCATTAGCTACTGGTGACACTCCACTAAAGCTGTGAGTTGTACTCCCATCAGTGTAGAATATTACGTGTCCACTGATATAACCAATGCTCATGAGTCGACCCTTCACAGGTTGTTCATAGACACGGTTGGGTCAAATTATCGTTTTACCCCTGTGTCTATATCTTGTTCCTTAAGTCCCCACTGCTCCTCTAATGAACAACATATTGTGATGGTCCAACCATACACAACACCCTTCTCGGCAAAGGAAGGTGGGCGCCCGTTGTCCAAGTCCCGGAGACAAGCCTTAAGGGAACAACCCTCTAGTTTCCACATGGCGGGAACGAGTGAATTCCATCTCGCGTAATTAGGTTCCCGACTCTCTACTTGGTTCTGCGTCCTGAGAAGATAGGCATATTGGGCGAGTGGCTGGGACCACCCTCACGTATTAATCAAAGGATGCACTCTCGGCTGCATGCGTGAGTCCGTAATACGCTCGTGATTGTGTCGAGTCACTAATGGTCATCTACGAATTTATTAGTCTTTTCGCCGTTAGCGGTGTTATATCAAGTAAGTCTAATAATTCACGGTCCGATCTTGTACAATCTCATTGTGCAGATGCCCCACTCGCATGTCAACCACATGAACGAGTCGAGATCACCTCGTTTGTATCTAATACAAAGCGGGCGCATCCACGAGTGTATCGAGGATTAGGTCTCAAACCCCATCCTTATATCGTAGACCGCTTCGGTCATTAACTCGAACGTGATCCTCCTTGTGTGTCAACTACACACCGCTCAAGTTCTAGTTTTCTCATATATTCAATGACCACGGAGCTTAGTTTATTGGAAAGGTTTAAAATATTTGCGAGACACAAAGTGAAGAAATGAATAACTCTTATTAATTTCAAAACAATATTTTACAACCACGAGATTAGGACAAAATCCCAACAAACTCCCACTTGGACTAAGCTAGTGGAGAAAGTACATTTCAAAATGTATTTGAGTTAATATTACAATAAACTAGGGCATTGAATACCCGTTTACACATCTCCCACTTGCCCTAGTCGGAAGCTCTCGAATACCTAGACTCTCTAGGTGACCCTCAAACACTTTAGCCGTGAGGGGTTTTGTAAATGGATCACCTACATTGTGCTCGATGCTATCTCTGCGTGGATCATCACGTCTCAGCGGTCAGTAATTTCCGTGTCGGATGATACGTGCGCTCAATGTGTTTACCTCTTTTATGGCTTCGAGGCTCACGTGAGTTGGCTCTTTGCATCAAGTATATCACGAAACAGCGTGATTGGCAAGTTCATATTTGGAATAACATCCAAATCCATCATGAACTTCCTAAGCCAAATACTTCGCTGCGCCTTCACAAGCGCAACATACTCTGCTTCCATAGTGGAATCGGCAATGCATCCTCTGTTTGATGCTTCGCCATACTACTGACTCTCCCATTCGAATGAAGGTGACCCAGGGGTGGATTTCCTAGAATCCTTATCGGTGCGAAAATCGAGAATCTGTGTATCCCGTAAGGATCAAATCCCTACTACCATACACTAAAGTCGTAGTTCCTCGTTCTCCTAAGATACTTGAGGATTGTCTTTACGGTACCGCCCGTGATCTAATCCTTGATTGGACCGATATCTCTTCGACAATTCCTCGGGCATAACGGATGCTCGGGTCTAGTACACAACATTGCATACATCGGACTCCCTACAATTTGAAAGCATATGGAATGCGCCTCATATCCTCAACATCTTGAGGAGTCTTAGGACACTCGATCCTTAGACAAGTGAACCCCATGCCCGAAGGCGAAGAAGCCCTTCTTGGAGTTCTCAGATCTTATATCTAGACAACATCTTGTCAATATAAGACGCCTTTGAGACAAGGCTAGCGTTACGTTTCTTCCTGCCTGCACTATCTCGGATACCTAGAACGTCTTGAGCTTCTCCCAAATCTTTCATTTGGAATTGTGAAGCTAGCCACTTTTTACGTCGATGAAATTCTACCTCATTCCCAATGAGAAGAATATCGCCCACGTACAACACCAAAAATGCGGCGCTTTTTTGTCAACGATTTTCTTGTAGGCACAAGGTTCGTCGACATTTTGATCAAAGCCATAAGATTTGATCACCTCATCAAACCTTATATTCAAGACCTCAAGCTCTTTTCATCCATAAATAGACCTATGAAGCCGACAAACTTTTTGCTCTTGACCTTGGGCAATGAACCCTTTGAATTTGGTTCATGTAGATGGTCTCATCAAGTTTGCCATTCAGAAAGGTTGTCTTGACGTCCATCTGCCATACCTCGTAGTCATAATACGTGGCAATGGCGAGAAGGATCCTGATCGACTTTACCATGGCAACAAAGCGAAAAGGTTTCCTCATAGTCAACCCCTTCAACTCGGTAAAACCTTTGCCACTAGTCGGGCTTTGAAGTCCGCACCTTCCCATCTACGCCACGCTTACGCTTGTAGATCCATTTGCAACCAATAGGTTTTACCCCATCCGGTTGATCCACAAGCTCCCGCATGTAATTGAAGTACATAGACTCCATTTCTTGGTCCATAGCTTTAATCCATTCGTCTTTATCAACATCGACCATTGCACGATCATAGGTCAATGGATCCTCACAGATCATCGTCGGGAACGACAAGCGAGGTTTCAATTTAAACCCATATAAGCGATCGGTGTCTCTCACGATCCTCCCACTACGTCGAGACATTCCCAACTCTTGGGAACGGATTTGACTAGACGTGCTAGGATCAACAACACTTGTTGATGTACTAGCCCCATCAAGAACTCTTCGATGAACCGCCCATTTCATTCAATACAATTTTACTTCTTGGTACATGATCCCGACGTGGTCTTCCTCTAGGAAAGTGGCGTTCGTCGACACAAACACCCTATTTTCCCTAAGATCGTAAAATGTACTCACCCCTAGTCTCTTTAGGGTAACCTATGAATAGGCACAATTTCGAACGAGGTTCCAACTTTTTCGGTTTGACACCAATACATGGGCTTGGCATCCCAAATCCCGAAGTGATGTAAACCGCCTTTACGTCCACTCCGCAGCTCGAAAGGTGTTTCACAAACACTCTTCGAGGAACATTGTTCAAAATGTAAACCGCAGCTTCTCTCTGCACTACCCCGAAAGAATCGGGAGACGAGCATAGCTCATCATCGACCAACCATGTCCAACAAGGTTCTGCTTCTCCTCTCCGATACACCATTCTGCTGGCATACCAGTCTTTGAGAGTTGGGACGTAATTCCGTGTTCTATCATATAGTCCTGGAATTCAGTGTCCATGTACTCTCCACCTCGATCCGATCGAAGTGTTTTAAGCGATTTACCTAAGAGGTTCTCAACCTCAGTCTTGTACTCCTTGAACTTTTCAAGAGTTTGGACTTCCTATGCATTAGGTAAATGTACCCATATCTAGAGTAGTCGTCTATAAAAGACACAAAGTACTCATAACCGCCCCGAGCTTTAACATTCGTGCCGGACCACGAGGTCGAAATGTACTAACTCAAGAGGCTCTTTGGCTCTATATCCTTTTCCACTAAAAGGATCGTTTGGTCATTTTGCCTTCAAGGCATGAATCACATCTTGCAAAGACTTTTCTTCCAACTCGTTTAGAAGTCCACTCTTCACTAGTTTCTCAATCCTATTGAGATTAATGTGGCCTAACTGTAGATGCCAAAGATGGGCATTTTCTTTTGGAGAAATTTTTGCTTTCTTAGTTCGTGTTTCCATGATTTTAAACAATTCATAAGATTCAAAATACTTTTAATCGAATTGGGTTTTAAAACATATCTGATTATTTTCAAGTGAAAAACAACAAATAACATTACCTTTGAAAGAAATAAACGCTTTATTTAATTCAAAAGAAATCTGAAATACAAGTGTTCAATTAAGCGAGAAATAGAAACAAGGTTTCTAGTAAACCCGGAACTATGTACAAATTGTCTAACAATAAGTACGTCCCGCCAAAATGCAAACTTCATCATGTCGATTTCTTTGCAGCGAGAGACAAGCTCTCCTGATCCAACCCGTAGAGTCACCTCACCTCTCTCAGCAATGGTGCGCGGAATCAATCCTCGAAAGAAGAACAAACGTGGTTAGTGGCACTTTGAATCTAATATCCGTGAATAGTCATTACTCTCCACTAAACATGTTTCTACCACAAGTAAATCACATTTACCTTGGTTCTTCCTCTCGGCCGAGAATTTCTGACGATTTCTTTTCCAATGTCCTGGTTCCATTGCAGATGAAACACTTTCCTTTCTCTACAACCTCCTTGACCTTCTTGCCCTTACGGCGGCGCAAATCGGTCGCTTTTACCTCTCTTCATCATTTTCTTTCCTTTCGGGCGTGAAGGAGCATGCGATTTTGTCCCAAAGGTCGAACCCCAGTGATAAGACACCAGAGGCAACATTTGCCTCAGATTCCTTGACCTGCTCAGTGGACCGAAATTCGTAGCTCATTAAGGAGGGTAGTCAGATTGTAGCTAATTTTGTTCATACTGACATTGCTACTGAAATCAAGGAAACTCTTGGAAGAGTCTCCATGATAAAATCGACTGCTGCTCGACTCGTCGATCGAAACCCCATTCATCTCGGCCCAGTTAAAGCGGGTCATCATGTCTAGAACATGTTCACGACGAGCGACCCCTCTTTCATCCGAAGCGTTGAAAATGTATTTGAAGCGAGTCATGCGGACTGAAAGAATCGTTGTCCAAACATTTCTGCAAGGACTCCATGATTTCCTTAGCGGAAACCATCAGCTCATGCTTCTTTGCCAAGACATCAGACATGCTGGCAATTATGTAGACCTTGGCCTTTTCATTGGCCCTGATCCATTGATCGTACGTATCGCGAACAACTCGCGATGCGGTCGCGCCCGGAATCTGAGGACACTCCTCGGACAACACACGAACTTTATGTCGCCGCTATTACCAATATTGTATTGATGTTGTTTTTCCAAATTTTGGTAATTATCTCTCACTAACTTATCTAAAGCAAGTAAAGCTATAATAGCTTTAGACATTTTTAGCTGAAAATTTAAGAAAAACTTTGTATTAGTCTCGCAAAAAAAAAAACTTTTGAAAACCAATCTAATTTTAGCAAAAAATATTTCATGATCCCTAGGTCATTCATAATTTTGCAATGATACCCTAAAGGTTTAGAATGACTCACACCTCAGGGAGGTGAACAGAACATTTCTCCTCTAGGGCGAGACTTTCTCGATCAGACCCTAATCCCAGAATAACTCTTATTCCATTAGGCATCCAATTACCATTTTTCTGGTCGAATTCATTAACACCTAACGAATTACGTGAGTGTCACCTCAATCTTTAAGTTTCTAAGTACCCGTCCCAAACAATAGTCACCAAGGGTGAACTAAGAAGGAAAACCAACCAGAAATCTGATCCCTTTCGAAATTCATCGTGTTCCGACTCCCATGATCAAGCCCTCCGGCGGGATTGTCCGGTCCAGCCAAACTAGCGCATGAGATCATGGGTGTCTCACGGTGTGAATCAAAAGAAGAGACCGTGGGTCTCGTTTTCCTGAAAGTCCCGCTCCCACTCACTATAAGTACTCTCTCCATCCACAATGGTATGGACCTATACAAATGCCATCCGAAGGGAGACGCTCCCATTTGCGCCACGAGGCCGAATATAGTTCTCACGATGTTAACTTAAAAGAGATTTGTGGTTGGAAATGGAAATGTATCTCATACACTATATTTCCTCTCACTCAGTACTTTAATTTTAATAGGGATTGACCTAGATAAACCGGCTAAAATTTACCTAAGTCTACCAATATAACACTTATATGGTATTTTGCCTAAGTCTATAATCACATTATTAACTTAGGTCTATGTGAGAAAATTAATTAACACTTAATTAACGACGCTCACGTAAATATAATCTAAGAATCTCCGGACCGAATTCACTCCCGTGTCGGTTTCTAGGTAGGGTGTTCATGCGCCAACTTAAATACCCAAATTTCCTTAGACAAAACCTTCCTTAGACAGAGTTACTAATCACTCACCATTCAAAGATCATATTTGATTTCCTAAAATTCTAATCTTATTAGAAAATTAGAAAACCTAAGTCTAATTATTCAAGTTCTAAACACTTTAAAACTAATAATTAACTTAGGTTTGCATGCATTTCTATGTTATAGTGCTTGATATTTCATCACATGAATAAGTATATACTATAACATAATTACCATTCATCACATGAATATAAATGCATGAGCATACTTTAATCTAAAAATATAACACTTATATTAATTAAATTAAATATGCATTTAATTACATTATAACTCTTATAATATAACCTATCATGCAAACTATATTATAACTCTTATAATATACATGATGCATGATTATGTTTAACCTAATGTGGGATTTTAAATCTATATGACATACATTATGCACATAGAATTTAATTAAAATCATACATCTCATGCATAAAATAATTAAATAGCAAAATTGGACCGATTTTTGGCACCTAGGGGCAATTATTTAATTAAATAAAATTAATATAACATTTATATTAATAATATTTAATAAAATAATTAATAAAATAAATTAAAAAACGTTTTTGTAAAAAAACTGAAAAATAAACTAAAAAACGGAAATAAAACGCTGCAGTTAAGACTTGAACCCACGTCCTCGGACTTACAGACTCGATTTACAACAAAATTGCTCGATTTCTTCACGACAACTCTTGCCACGAACGACCCGGACTTACAGACTCGATTTACAACAAAATTGCCCAAAACAACGGACCCTTACATTGATCTCATCAACATAATTGTAAATCTAATCTAGTGCCAAAAACCGAAAACATCCATTTCGCAAACCAAACATTCATCTCATGAAAACATGGTAAATTACCCACCTAGCTCTTAATAAAACAATGCATAGATGAAGAACCATTGAGATGGCTCTGATACCAATTGAAGGGAATGAGAATCCCCGCGCAGCGGAAGACGATCGAATCGTCATGGTATCATCATGCAATGTACTTATTAAAATCGATCTACCTATTAGATCTAGGCTAAACATGCTGAAAAAATTACAACGATGAGGATAACTTACTTGTTGTAGATCGATTCAGCAACCTCTCCTTGCAGATCACGAACTCTTCGCGCTCCTCGATCTTCACGAACTCTTCCCACGAACGGATCTCGAACACTACCAAAATAGATCTTCTTGGTTGTTCTCTTTAGGAGAAGGGAAGTTGGTGGGAACTTCCTTTTGTTTTGGAAGAGGTGGAGAAATGAGAGAATAGAGAGAAAGCACTTTTCGATTCTTAGGTCAAAATCCAAAAAATGACAACTTGGCTTTCCAAACCCATCTAACAAAGGGTTTAAATAGTGGAATGATGAAGTTCACAACTTCACATAATTACCACTTTACCACAACCATATGTTATGTAAATCACATTCACATAATTATATGATATAAGATATCTCATATCTTATGTTGCAAATCTCATTTGCAATAATTGTGGATTTAATCAAATTGAATCACATTCAATTTATTTTCTCTCTATCAATTTCTCCAATTAGCCTTTAATTCAACAATTAGGCTAACATGTAATTTATTATGAATCTCATTCATATTAAACTATAAATTATATCATCTAGATGATATAATCACTTTAAAGTGAAATTGAACACTTCAATTTCATACCAAAAACTTTAACCCTTCTTTTATCCCGCATTGAGCCAACCAAGGACCTAATGGACCTCGAGGCGGGCTCCAATGATCTCGAGGTTAATCAGGTCAAACTCTTTGACACGGTCAACCAATATTCATTAGCTACGGTGACACTCCACTAAAGCCTCGTAGTTGTACTCCCATCGATGTAGAATATTACGTGTCCACCGATATAACCAATGCTCATGAGTCGACCCTCTTCACAGTTGTTCATAGACACGGTTGGGTCAAATTACCGCTTTACCCCTGTGTCTATATCTTGTTCCTTAAGTCCCCACTCGCTCCTCTAATGAAAAACATATTGTGATGGTCCAACCATACACAACACCCTTCTCGGGCGGTGAGAGAGGTGGGTGCCTGTTCTCCAAGCCACCGGAGACGGCACTTAAGGGAACAACCCTTCTAGTTTCCCATAGGCGGGAACGAGTGAATTCCATCTCGCGTAATTAGGTTCCCGGCTCTCTACTTGGTTCTCGTCCCGAGAAGATAGACATATTGGGCGAGTGGACCGGGACCACCCTCACCCGCATTTCAATCAAAGGACAAACCCCATGCAGGCGAGTCCGTAATACGCTCGTGATTCTGTGTCGAGTCACTAATGGTCATCTACGAATTTATTAGTCTTTTCTTTGTTAGCGGTGTGTTATATCGGTAAGTCTAATAATTCACGGTCGATCTTGTACAATCTCATTGTGCAGATGCCCTACTCGCATGTCAACCACATGAACGAGTCGGATCACCTCGTTTGTATCTAATACAAAGCGGGCGCATCCACAGCAGTGTATCCGAGATTAGGTCTCCAACCCCATCCTTATCTCAGAGACCGCTCGGGTCATTAACTCGAACGTGATCCTCCTTGTGTGTCAACTACACACCGTTCAAGTTCTAGTTTTCTCATATATTCAATGACCCTGGAGCTTAGTTTATTGGAAAGGTTTAAAATATTTGTGAGACACAAAGTGAAGAAATGAATAACTCTTATTAATTTCAAAACAATATTTTACAACCACGAGATTAGGACAGAAATCCCAACATCATCAACAGTTATCGAGCCGCTAGTGTGATCGTCGGAGTTGTCGTTGTCTGTGATTGTCGGGTGGTCGCCGAAGTTGTCACCAGAGTTGTTGTCGATGCAGTCGTCGAAAATGAAAAACCAAGTGGTCGTCGGAGGCAGTCGCCAACGATGGTTGAGTCGCCGGTGTGGTTGTTGGAGGTAGTCGTTATCGGTGGTTGTATCGGGTGGTCGTCGGAGTTGTCACCAGAGTTGTTGTCGAAGTGGTCATCAAAGGCATCCGTCAGCAATGGTCGAGTCGCCGGTTTGGTTTTTGGAGTTGTCGTTGTCGGCGATCGTCGAGTGGTCGCTGGAGTTTTCACTGGAGTTGTCGAAGTAATCGACAAATGAAGGAGAAAAACATAGAACAAATTCCATGGGATTGCACTATTGAAACCCATAAGGTTGCACTATTGAACCCCATGGGTTGCACTGTTGTAACCCATGGGATTGGGTTCTGAAGCCATGGGTTTTATAAACACCTTGCTCCACACACATGGGTTTGGATTTGGAACCCAAACCCATCCAAATCCAAATCCATGTGCCAAACACACCCTAAATGTGTACCTCACTCTCTCGAAACTTCTAAAGTTGCCTATGTTGGGTTTTATGTCCTAAAACTCGTGGTATAAATATGTTATTGACATTTATTCAGTAAAGTTGTTATTGAATAAAATGAATTGTGTATTGTATAACCTTAATCCAAGAAATAACCTTTGGCTATAGGATGAATACTTGAACTTTATGTGTGACATAAAAGTGGATCAAGTTCAAGTTATAACAGAACGGTCTATAGAATGAGGATATGGTTGGGTACCTTATCTTGGGGACACTATGGACGCGACCCACTTTGTAGAGTACAAATTGTTGGGTTTTATGTCCTAAATCTCGTCGTTTTGTAAATTGAATGTATATTCTATTTTGCAATAAAGATGTTATTGAGATTTATTCAATAAATGTGTTAATGAATAAAGTGAATTGTGTATTGTGCAACCTTAATCCAATAAAGAACCATTGGCTATAGGATGAATACTTAAACTTTATGTGTGACATAAAAGTGAATCAAGTTCAAGTTATAGCCAGAACGGTTTATAATATAAGGATAAAGTTGAGTACCTTATCCTGGGGACACTATGGACGTAACCCACTTTGTAGAGTACAAATGATGTAATCTTAAATCGTTCATATGGGACATGCGAGTGGGGGTGTCTTATGCAATGAGTTTGCAGGACAGTACCACTTGGAAAACTTCCTATGACTCTGAGTTCTACTTAGATCCGACCTTGGTGGGAAGGTTTCCAACTTTTGGAGAGGAAAGAGAATTTCTGATTGAGAGAGAATTCTTTTGGTTGCCAAAGATAAAAAATGATCGATCAATTCAAAAACTCCTTTGGCTTGAGAAGTTAAGGAAGAAGAGAGCTTCCCCCACTCCCTATTGATAGGGAGTTAACGGGGAAGTGGGGAACGTGTCCTCCTCACACGTTCCCATCATTTTTTTTATTAAACAATAATTAAATTAAATAATTATTAAATAAATTAATTAAATCAAATTTAATTAATTATTAATTAAATATCATATATTTAATTAAGATTAAATCCTATTTAATCAATTTCTCCTCTAACTTATAGTTTTAATGTACATCTTATGTACATTAAATTTTAACCTATAGTTTTAAATATGAATCTCATTCGCATTTAAAATAATATTTGAACTCTTTCAAATATTTAATTCTTCCATATAATTTGATATGAATCATATTCACATTAAATTTATAATATAAAGTTCCAAAACTTTATATTTTAATGTATCTATATACATTAACATTTATTCCCTAATTGAATTTGAACATTTCAAATTCAAACGATCTAAGAACTCTTTACGAGCTAGAAGGTGGATATAATGTACCTACAGATCCGAAGCTTCAACGATACGAAATTATTCGGTTAATCTCATTAACCTCCTAATCACCATTCGTTAACTGTGGGAACACTCCACTAAAGTCTCGCAGTTGCACTGTTCTCACTGCAGATATATTTATGTCTCCACGGATATTGACCAATAACAACAAGTCAATCCTTCACGAATTTTCGTAAGTACCAACCGGGTCAAATTACCGTTTTACCCCTAGGTTACATCTTTTACCTTAAGTACCAGTGCTTATTTGTTTGTGGTCCTACCAACAAGCAGAAGTCCCTCTCGGGCCAATGAGAGGGTCGACTCTTTGTTCAAGTCCCGAAGACACCACTTAAGGGAACATTCCTCTGTTTACCCTAATAGGCGGGAAGGAGTGAATTTCATCTTGCTAAGTTAAGTTCTCAGCTGCTCACTCGGTCTTGTCCCCAAGAAGGTAGACATATTGAGTCGGCTAATCTAACCACTCTCACCCATACTAGTCAAAGGACAATCACTCGCAAACAAGAGTTCGTAACATGCTCAGGATTGAGATCAAGTTGCCTAGGTCATCCTAGTGAAATACAAACCTAACTAGTCGACGGAGTTACACATAGTGGTTACTATTTCGTGGTCCGGTCTTATGCAATCTCATTACAATGTTTGTATCATATACAAAGTGGGTCATATCCATAGTATTACCAAGGTAAGGTACCCAAACCTTATCCCCTTACTATAGACCCTTTAGGTTGTATCTCGAACTGAGATCCTTTATATGTACACTACATTTAGTTTAAGAGACATTTTACAGCCTTCGATGTTAGTTTATTAGATTTAGGGTTAATAAAAGGGCAATATTGTAAATAATCAACAATAACTCTTTATTGAAAATAATAACTCTTTATTACATTAATTAGAACAAAATCTACAAACTACGAGTTTTATGGCACAAACCCCAACAGTGGATATATTTAAATATAATTTAATATCAGATCGTTTATAACATGAATAAGGATTCATGTTCGAAAAATCGATCAGGATCGACCAATTTATTTAATTTAATATTTGATATTAAATTAAATTAAAAATTAATTAATTAAATTAATTATTTGAATTAATTAATTAATTTTAATTTAAAATCAATTTAATATTGATTTTTGAATTAAAATTAAAAAGAAAAAATGGATTTTCATGGATTGCAACTAGAGATGTCCACGGGCGGGGTCGGGGAATGGCTCCCCGTCTCCGTCCCCGTTCCCCATTTAATTTTGCGGGAAATGGGGCGGGGATTTCCCGCGAGGAATAATTCCTCGTTTATAGTTTTATTTTTTAAAATTGTATTGATTAATTTCTTTTTAAAAAAAAAATTGTATTTAAATGGTTAATTAGTCTTTAGAAATTTCTAGTTAAGAATCATTTTTTCAATTTTCTTAGAAAAATAAAATTATACTTAATAAAATTTTAGACTTATGGTTTATTAAATGTATAAAAATATATATATTTAAAATTAAATAAATTAATCGAGGCGTGGACGGGGTCGGGGTCGGGGATGGGGAATGTATTCCCCGTCTCCGTCATTCCCAGTCTCCGTCCACGTTTAGCCAACGGAGAAAATTTTGTCCCCGCTCCCTCCCCGTTCCCCGCCTAAATGGGGATTCCCCGCCCCGTTAGGAGCGAGAAAAATGGACATCTCTAATTGCAACTTGCCAAATTGCCCAAAATGAGTCATCTTCAAAATTGGCCACCACATCTCAAGCTATCCTCATCACACTTGAGGTGTCACTCTAATGAAGCTTTATTTAATGGTGATTTGAGGTGTTTTGTAAGAATTTGGCAGAAAATTCAAAAATTCCCGTTTTGTAATCTTTGTGGACTCTTCTTCCAAATTTTCTCAATCTAGGATCCCACAATCCGTTCCAAGACCTGAGAATAGTAGGGAAGACACTAGCGGTGGTCCACGAAGTGTTCATGTTGCAAATCGCCCATCGGGTGAAGAGAATTTGATCTTCAAAGGTGAGTTTCTTAACTCCCAGTTTTTCCAGATTTGAGCATGCATTTTATTTTACAAAATTGATCAACTTAGAGTGTTCAAGATCCTAAATTACATCCGTTTTTTTTAATTTAGACTCTTTTCAACCTAAAAGCGTTTAAATTGCCTAAAAATGTCCAAAAATGTACTTAAACATTTCCTTGAAAATCTTAATGCGCTTCTTCTCTCCTCCAAAACCTACTCAAGTATTGATAACTCTTAGATAATAAGAGTTATTCCTTAATATTTAGTTATGTCTTTCATAGAATTTTTTTGACTTTATGTGTGAAACCCCCTAAATTTGTGTACTTTGCTATAATATTAATTTTGAGATAGTAAAAATATTATTTGAGCTTAATTGCCTTAATTAATGAGTTTATGCTTCGAAATTAGGTGTGAAGTAAAGAAGATGGCTCAAGGTTCTAGGGTAGCAGATGTTGAACTATTTGCTGGAGCAAAACAACCAAACAGAATTCACACGTGGGAATTAAGACTTAATTAATTGACGTGGATTTTGTCGGTCTGTTAAGCTTCAATAGATCGCAGAGCTGCTACCACGTAGATAACAACGTCTACTCAATCCTGATTTGCCCAATAAGAGAGGAAATGGATTAGGGTAACTGCATTTAAGGAAGGAAGCTTGGGATATTCTTGGGAGCTATTCTTTTTGGAAGAGACTTGTATGGAAAGAAAGGAGAAATCCCCTATGATAGAGCTGTCGGAGTGAAGACGTTTTGTCCAAAATGGAAGGTTCCTCGCCGGAGCTTTCCTCGGAGATGGAACAAAAGACTCAAAACAACAATTCTTCTCTCTTTCTCTTATTCTGTAGTTGCTTAGCGTTAGTTACTATCTTCTTAATATATATTCATTCTCGACTCTATTTTTCTTTACTTTCGGCTATGAACTAACTCACCTAAGGGTGAGAATTAGAGGATGATTGTATTCTTTTAACTACATTTTAGTTAAGTAAATTTCATAGTAAATCAAATTGGTTTTTATGTAAGCTTAATCCTAGCTCGATTTCATTTGGCCAATCATTTCTTACTTTATTCGCTTGATTTATGGGAAGAATAGGGAGAGTCGATTTCATAAAAACCACATTTTTAATTCCTAAAATTGAATTCCAAATAAAGGTTACTGAATACTTTGTGAATGAAATTTTCCCCTAATTTTTTAAATATACTTGTATTTTTTTAAATTTCTTAAATAGAATTTCAATTTTGTAATTCATCAGGTTTGAAATAAGTTTTCCATTAATGTACGTTAGAAAATATAGTTGTTATTACATGCCTGTTTCGACTAATGATATTTTTTACACTAGGATTATGGGGGAAAAGTTTTATGTTCATATGCAATCAGAAAAATAATTATAAATCAAAAAATGAATTTAAAAAATACCCTACAAATTATTATTTTTTTTTAAACCTTAAACCAACTGTCCAATCTAGAGATGTCCACGGGGCGGGGACGGGGAGCCACCACCCCCCATTTCATTCACCATCCCCGCGAAATTCCCCATTTAATTTCGCGAGGAACGGGGCGGGAATTCCCGTCGGGTTCCCCGCGGGGAATAATTTCCCGTTTATAATTTTATTTTTTAAAATTGTATTAACAAATTTCTTTTTTGTTTGAAAATTTGTAATTAAATGGTTAATTATTCTGTAGAGATTTCTAGTTGAGAGACATTTTTTCAATTTTCTTAGAAAAATAAAATTATATTGAATAAAATTTTAGACTTATGGTTTACTAAATGTATAAAAATATATATATTTAAAATTAAATAAATTAATCGAGGCGTGGACGGGGTCGGGGACGAGGAATGTATTCCTGTCCCTGTCCCCGTTTAGCCAACGAAAAATTTTTTGTCCATGCTCCCTCCCCCGTTCCCCGCCTAAACGGAGATTCCCCGCGCTGTTAGGGGCGGGTCCCTGCAGGGAAAATGGACATCTCTAGTCCAATCCAATCGTTGTCACACCCCCTCCCGAACCACTTGCTAACTTAGCCCTGAGAGGCGGCATGAAGCCAACGCACATTGTTACCTCTTAACAATACCCTGCGACACTACTTTACTCGAAAACAAACTATGTTCACATATGGAACACTTTAAACTTAACACGAAGTGGAATCGGACATCTATAAGACGTACATGAGGAGAAACTCTTCTTAAGTCTCTCCCGAAACTAAAACGAGCAAGAACATCGTAACCACAAGCACCCAAACCACTAATTAAACAACCACAACCTCTAAAGCACATACGACTATAACTACATAGTTCTCTTAAAATAATTTACAAACATATGGACTTGCTAAACCACACCAACCACGTACAACATATCAAACATGAGAAGCTTCCAGTGACTATGGCAAAGTTATCGTGCACCGGAGCTCGATCTCTACCGAAAAGTGGGAAAACATCGAAAATGAATGAGCTATGAAGCTCGAAGAGTGACTTGAGTTTAAAGGAAACTACTAACTCGTAAATCATATCACCGGTCATCTATGAGCATAAGCATCCGTAATCAAGTGTTGAAAGTAATCGTGTAATCATAATAGCTTTTCGAAAAAACCAAAGAACTATATCGTTTAAATCTCGTAAGGCATGTAAATGATATAAACTCTTTAAAAAAACATGTCACAATCTACTTTGTTCTACGATGTAGTGGGGCCCGCCCAACACTCCCATCGTCTTTGTCGTAGTGGGGCCGCCAAAGACTCACGACAATGGCTGTTGTCACGAGTACACTCAACGCCGACAACGAGAATAAGACTGCAGCACACTGCGGTACCATAAAGCCTCGGCTCAATATCTCGTAAAATCACATGAAAACATTTCAACATGCCCGCTTATCTTTTCTTTCATAAAACTCAAGCTTACTTAATTGCATTCATAAAATCGAAATCTTTAAAACATACTTGCTAAAACATACTTGCTCAAAATCATAACATTTCCATAGACTTGAAATGCAATAAACATATGCTCGTGTATAAATTTCATCAAGACATTTAAGCTCATCATGAACACTTTAAAACATTTCTAAGGAATCATGAATGCTCATAAACAAGTGTTCAAGGAAAACAATAAGCATTGAAACCATTTCGCTTTTAGCAAAACCTTGCATTTCATAAGCATAATACAAGCTCAGAAATCCATTTTCAAGGTTCGTTTTTTGTCACTCACCGTGTTAGAACTAGAACCTTGGCCCGTACACTCGACCTATCTCCTCTTGGATCACAAACAGACTCAAAACCATGTTTTAGAACCTCGAGCTCATGGTTTTTAACCTTAAAACTACAAGAAAACACACTTTCAAAAATTCCAGCATTTTTAGATTTTCTGTCCTGTTTTCAGACAGCCATAACTTCTTCATTACTTATCCAAAAAGAATGTACTTTATACCAAACTCTTCCTTTTTGAACCCTCTAAAACGCTTATGAAGACATGAAAATGAGATTCCCAATAGATTGGTTCAGAAATACCTCGAAAGCTTCTTTCCCAGGAACTAACTTCTGCTATTCCAGATTCGAATTTCTGCTGCAACCCGAAACTTGACCTGCTATTTACAACATCTTCCAATCATTTTCTATTCCCGATTTCTTCATGAAAGTTGTAGGAAATTCAATAAGATTTCCAACCATACCTATTAGAGCTTCTGGTTCCAACTCTACAGACCAGTACAACCAAAACATCAGAGACTTCTCGGATTTGACAGCAAATTCTGTCTTCTGTCTTCCTCTTCACAAAACAGTAGCTTAAGATCTGAATTTGCTCGAGCTTCCTTCACGAATTTTGTTCCAATATGAGTTAACTTTCATGAAACAAAATCTCAAATCTTACCTCTTTCTGTGGAGCTCGTGATGAATAAAATAGCAGAGTTGGTCTGAGTTGTTCACCTTGCTGCTACACAAGTAATCTTTGAGTTCTCCTCCCTCTCTTTTGCAATTCCAGCACCAAAACCCCTTCTTCCTCTTCCTTTCTGCTTCTCTCATGAAAACCCTTGCTTTCCTTTTGATAAATGAAGAAGAAGATCGAAGGAACATGGTTTTAAAAAGAAAATTAGGTGGGGTCCCACCATCCACTTCCCTTTTTCATTTTTCCCTTTTCATTCTTTTCCTTTTCCTTTCTTTTCCTTTCTTTTCTTTTCTTTTCTTTTCAAAACAAAACTTAGTATTATAACCTTTCCTTTCATTTTCTTTCTTCATTAATTTTAGAGCAAACCAAACCAAAATGGTTTATGTTTTTCCTTCCTTGTTTTCCTTTTGCCTTTCACTTCATTACTTTTCTTTTTAAAACAAGGAAAACAAAGTTTTAAGCATTCATTTCTTCCTTTCTTTTGTTGTTTGATAATAAGGAGGTTCCAAAGAAAGATCTCGGGTTTACAACTTACCTCCCCTTAAGAAATTTCGTCCTCGAAATTTAGTAGTCCTTAGGTGAAAATCATCGGATACTTCCTCCTCATTTAGTCTTCTAACTCTCAGGTTGCCTCCTCCACTCCGTGATGTCTCCAACGAACTTTCACGAGTGGGATCGTCTTGTTTCTTAAAACTTGTTCTTTTCTGTCGAGGATTTGAACTGCATCCTCTATGTAACTCATGTCTTTTTCAGCTCAACAGGTTGTGCTTGTAGCACATGTGTCAGATCTGGAATATACTTTCTCAAGATAGTTTTGCTAGCAATTCTAGTCTGTAGGCTGCTGGCCCAACTTGTGTTGTTACTTGATAAGGACCAATATATCTAGGGCTTAGTTTACCTTTCTTACCAAAACAAAGGACACCTCTCCACGGAGATAACTTCAAGAAAACTTGATCTCCGATTTGGAATTCCAAGTCCTTTCGTCGCTTATCTGCATAACTCTTCTGACGGTCTTGTGCTACCTTCAGATTCTCTCTGATTATCTTAATATTGCACCAACTCAGGACCGATTAGCTTCCGCTCTTCCAGTTCATTCCAATATACGAGCGTTCTACACGGTCTTTTATCTAGAGCTTCAAATGGTGCCATGTCAAAACTAGACTGATAATTGTTATTGTAAGCAAATTCCATAAGTGATAGGTGTGTATCTCAACTTCCCTTAACTTGAAAGACACATGCTTGCAACATGTCTTCTAGGGTGCTGATGGTCCTCTCTGGACGAACCATCTGTCCAGAACATGAAACGTTGTACTAAAACTCACTTTGTCCCCATAGTTTTTTTTTTTTTTTGTAAGCTAGGCCAAAACATAGAAGTAAATCTCGGATCTCTATCTGGAAGTATGGACACGGTCTTTTGTCTTAGTGAGTCTATCGACCATTATCATATACCATAATGTCCATCGGGAGTAAGATGTACAAGCAACAGGAAATCCATAGCGATATGCTCTTATTTCCACTCCGACACACGAGTAGTGGATTAAGGAGTCCTCCTAGTCTTTGTCTAATCGGTTCAACTTGTCGGCCAGATTAAACATCTATCAACATAATCAACTATCTCCCGCTTCATCCTGTGCCACCAATAAGTCCTTTCACGCTTTTACACATCTTGGTGCTTCCTGGATGCATATCGTAGCTGAAATGTGAGCTTCCTCTAGAATAGCATCATAAGCTCACTAATACACGGGACACATAGTTTTCTCTGCTTAACTATGGTTTCATCTGTTCTCATTCTAGATTATACCTCTGGGCCCTGTTTGGACATTCCAAACATTTCGCAAGTTACTAATCTTTGGTTGTTTTCTCACGAGTCTACATATTCACAGTGAAACTCCGATCCGAATTGAGCTAAGAGACCCCCCCTGAATTCTTTGCAACCACAGCTGCCTTAGAATCCCTTAGAGTACTTAAAAAAAATGTTGCTCGAATACCACACAAGGCGTCCTTAGGAAGTCTTCACTTCCTTCTCAATGCAACTGCTACCACATTTCACCTTACCAGGATGGTATTCTATGGTACAATCATAATCTTTAATCAGTTCTAACCATCTTCTCTGCCTCATAATAAACTTTCTTTGATCAAAGATATACTTCAGACTCTTATGATTTATAAAAATATGACACCTCTCACCAAACAGTTAATGTCTCCAAATCTTCAATGCTAGAACAACTGCTATTAACTCAAGTTCATGGGTAGGGTAATTACATTCGTGCTTTTTCAATTGCCTTGATGCATAAGCTATTACTTTTCCTTCTTGCATCAGTACACACCCTAAACCTTACCTCGAGGCATCATAGTAAATCACATATTCTTTTCCCGTTACAGAAAGTGCTAGTATAGATGTTGTAACTAATCTATTTTTTTTTCAGCTACTGAAAAACTCTGTTCACATTTATCTGACCATTCAATCTTAGCAATCTTTCTTGTTAGAACTGTTAAGGGTAATACTAATCGTGAGAAGTTCTCAACAAACACCTGTAGTATCCTGCCAAGCCTAGGAAACTACGTACCTCTGTCGTACTAACTGGTCTCTCCCAGTTGACTACAGCTTTAACTTTATTTGGATCCACACTAACACCACTTGCTGAGGCAACATGCCCCAAAAACATTACCTGGTTCAACCAAAACTCACATTTGGTGAATTTAGCGTACAACTGTTTATCTCGTAGTGTTTGCAGAATAATACTCATGTGTTCCTCGTAGGCTTTCCTGTCAACTGAGTAAACTAGTATATCATCAATAATCACTATTACAAAGTTATCCAAATACTGATGGTAAACCTGTCCATGGGGTCCATGAAAACTGCTAGTGCATTGTTAAACCGAATGGCATTACTAAATACTCATAATGCTCGTACCTCATTATGAATAATGTCTTAGGAATGTCTGATTCTCTGACCTTTAACTTATGATATCCTGATCTTAAATTAATCTTACAAAACATTGATGCACCTCTTAACTGGTCAAACAAGTCATCTATTCAGGGTAAAGAATACTTATTACGTATCGTGATTTTGTTTAACTATCTATAATCAATGCATAATCTACGGATACCATCTTTCTTTTTCACACGATAACACTTGAGCTCTCAAGGCGATACACTAGGTCCGATGTATCCCTTATCTACTAGTCTTTATAATCGCATCTTTAGCTCCTCGATCTCACTTGGAGTCATTCTATACTGCTTTGCATGATACGTGAGGTTGTTTTTGGTAGCAATTCAATAATGAACTCAACTTCCCTATCGTGTGGCAACCTTGACGATTCTACTTTGGAAAAACATCAAGAAGTTCGTTCATAACAAGAACATTGTCTGGTTTTAGCTTTTCCTCCTGCACTTCTACTACATGTGCAAGAAACGTCATGCAACCTTTCCTCAATAACTTCGAGCTTTGAATGTCGAAAACAAACTCGTAGTGGGATAGTCTTTCTTTCATCCCATTAAACCACTTCACTTAAATCCTGGTTTCTTGAAAACAACTTCCTTTATATGACAATTTACTGGAAGCATAATGAGTGAATAAGAAATCCATTCCTAGGATTGCATCTAACACCTACAACTCTAGTGGAAGAAGATCCACTAACATATTGAGACCTTCTACTAAGACCTCACAATTTTGCATCAACGGATTGACTAATAAAGCATCACCAATTGGAGTGTATATAACTAACCTTTTACATAAAGGTTCTAGCTTCCCATTCAACTTAGTCAAGAACATACTAAAAACAAAGAAATGTGTAGCACCTTGTTCTATCAAGACAAGTGCGGTACATTTCAAATAGTAATTGTACCAATAATCATATCTCGTGCATCCTCGACTTCTTCTTTGAGTCATAACCTAGACCTTTCCGTGTTGCCTAGGCCTCCCTACAACTCTCTTTTAGTCTAACACCACTGGTGCCTCTCTTTGCAACTCACTGATACTCTGGCCGCTCAACTAATCGGGACTTAACTCCTAGTCCCTCTCAGTGCACTGTTTGTCCATAGCTGTGGACAATCCTCTTGACATGTCCTAGTTGTCAAGATCGGTAGCATGTACCAACATTCACAAGACAATGACCTTGATGATTCTTGCAACAGATCACACATGGAGTTTTCCTTGCTATACCGGGCATAGACTCTTGCCCTCCCCGCAACTTGCGCCAATCAAACAAACTAACTAGGTCCTCTTTAACTCGCTCTCGATGAGGTAGTGCGACCACAAACATCCGCCTCGATGCACAGCTACTTGGCTACTAGCTTGCTCCTTTAAAGTCATATTGACTTAGAAACATTTACTCCAAGTGTGAACCTCATTGCTCACGACCTTGAAATCGCTTGTTGCCGAAGCCTCCACAACTAGGCTTCACTCACGACTTCTCCTCTGCTATACTCGCTTTCAACACGTGAGCGCGTCTCTACTGGTGAGAGAAGTCACCCACTTAGCAATGATCAGAATCGGGTACGTATCTCGTGTCGTAACCTCTTTTCAAATCGTCGACACTGCCGCTCTTAGATGCCACAATCACATCAACATACCGCGACAACTCGGTATATCTTCTCTCATACTCACCACCGAAAGTGTATCTTGTTTTAGTTCTAAAAATTCATCCCTCTTTGCCTCTCGGTACGTGCTAAAGTAATATTTATTTTCAAATATACTTCTAAAAGTTTGCCAGTGTGAAGTACGTGCATCACTACAACTGGCTAACATCGATTTCCATCATCCTTCGCTTCCTTTAGCAGCAAGAATGTAAACTTAGCATTTTGCTTCTCGGAGAAACTCATAACATCAAAACATTTATCAAGCTTAATCGGCCAAACCTCGACTTCACCGATAACCTCGACCACTGGATCTTTGGAACCTCAAACACTTTGTGGCTCCTAATTCTTTTAGGTAATCTATTATATATGTCTTATCTGGATTACTTAGCCCTGCTACCTATGGCTTACCTACCTCCTATGAGGAATTAGCATGCTGCTTAGTTTTGGCCCTTATCTGAACTCTCGGGGCACTAGATCTCCACTGGGATTGATCTTGGGTAGGATCCTGCGTCCCGTCCTGATCTTGCCTGCATCGTCTGCTAGTGCGTGGTGGCATGACTTCTATAACATATTAACATACTAGACATGTAATGAGTACTCAACTCAAATGCACAATTCTAGACTTGTGTTCACATTCTAGTCCATTTGATGACTTACTCTTGTCCTTACTTGGACCATGCTCTGCTAGTTCTATTGAACTAACTCAATAACTTGCTCTGTCTCATTCCCATGGAGCTAACTGCTCTGATACCAAGTTGTCACACCCCCTCCCGAACCACTTGTTAACTTAGCCCGGAGATTTAAGGCATGAAGTCAACGGCACATTGTTACCTCTTAACAATACTGCGACACTACTTTACTCGAAACAAACTATGTTCACATATGGAACACTTTAAACTTAACACAAATGAATGCGGACATCTATAAGACGTACATGAGGAGAAACTCTTCTTAAGTCTCTCCCGGAAACTAAAACGAGCAAGAACATCGAACCACAAGCGGTCCAAACCACTAATTAAACAACCACAACCTCTAAAGCACATACGACTATAACTACATAGTTCTCTTAAAATAATTTACAAACATATGGACTTGCTAAACCACACCAACCACGTATAACATATCAAACATGAGAAGCTTCCAGCAGATTATGGCGGGTTATCGTGCACCGGAGCTCGATCTCTACCGAAAAGTGGGAAAACATCGAAAGAATGAGCTATGAAGCTCGGTGAGTGACTTGAGTTTAAAGGAAACTACTAACTCGTAAATCATATCACCCTGGTCATCTATGAGCATAAGCATCTGTAATCAAGTGTTGAAAGTAATCGTGTAATCATAATAGCTTTTCGAAAAAACCAGCAAAGTATATCGTTTAAATCTCGTAAGGCATGTAAATGATATAAACTCTTTAAAAAAACATGTCACAATCTACTTTGTTCTACGATGTAGTGGGGCCCGCCAAAGACTCTCACACAGCATATTGTGTTGTCACGAGTACACTCAACGCGTCGACAACGAGAATAAGACTCAATGTGCACACGGTACCATAAAGCCTCGGGCTCAATATCTCGAAAAAATCACATGAAAACATTTCAACATGCCCGCTTATCTTTTCTTTCATAAAACTCAAGCTTACTTAGCTTGTTCATAAACCTGAAATCTTTAAAAACATACTTGCTAAAACATACTTGCTCAAAATCATAACATTTCCATAGACTTGAAAATGCAATAAACATATGCTCGTGTATAAATTTCATCAAGACATTTAAGCTCATCATGAACACTTTAAAACATTTCTAAGGAATCATGAATGCTCATAAGCAAGTGTTCAAGGAAAACAATAAGCATTGAAACCATTTCGTTTTAGCAAAACCTTGCATTTCATAAGCATAATACAAGCTCAGAAACCATTTTCAAGGTTCGTTTTGTCACTCACCGTGTTAGAACTAGAACCTTGGCCCGTACACTCGACCTATCTCCTCTTGGACTGTCAAACAGACCAAAACCATGTTTTAGAACCTCGAGCTCATGGTTTTTAACCTTAAAACTACAAGAAAACACACTTTCAAAAATTCCAGCATTTTTAGATTTTCTGTCCTGTTTTCAGACAGCCATAACTTCTTCATTACTTATCCAAAAAGAATGTACTTTATACCAAACTCTTCCATTTTGAACCCTCTAAAACTCTTATGAAGACATGAAAATGAGATTCCCAATAGATTGGTTCAGAAATACCTCAAAGCTTCTTTCCTGGAACTAACTTCTGCTATTCCAGATTCAATTTCTGCTGCAACCCGAAACTTGACCTGCTATTTACAACATCTTCCAATCATTTTCTATTCACGATTTCTTCATGAAAGTTGTAGGAAATTCAATAAGCTTTCCAACCATACCTATTAGAGCTTCTGGTTCCAACTTTACAGACCAGTACAACCAAAACATCAGAGACTTCTCGGATTTGTGACAAATTCATCTGTCTTCTGTCTTCCTCTTCACAAAACAGTAGCTTAAGATCTGAATTTGCTCGAGCTTTCCTTCACGAATTTTGTTCCAATATGAGTTAACTTTCATGAAACAAAATCTCAAATCTTACCTCTTTCTGTGGAGCTCGTGATGAATAAAATAGCAGAACTGGTCTGAGTTGTTCACCTTCTTTGCTGCTACACAAGTAATCTTTGAGTTCTCCTCCTCTCTTCTCGCAATTCCAAAGACTAAAACCCTTCTTCCTCTTCTCTCCTTCTGCTTCTCGCTTCTCTCATGAAAACCTCGCTTTCCTTTTGATAAATGAAGAAGAAGATCGAAGAATATATGGTTTTAAAAAGAAAATTAGGTGGGTCCCACCATCCACTTTCCTTTTTCATTTTTCCTTTTCATTCTTTTCCTTTTCCTTTCTTTTCTTTTCTTTTTTTCTTTTCTTTTCTTTTCAAAACAAAACTTAGTATTATAACCTTTCCTTTCATTTTCTTTCTTCATTAATCTTAGAAAGAAACCAAACCAAAATGGTTTATGTTTTTCCTTCCTTGTTTTCCTTTTCGCTTTCACTTCATTACTTTTCTTTTAAAACAAGGAAACCAAGTTTTAAGCATTTATTTCTTCCTTTCTTTTGTTGTTTGATAATAAGGAGGTTCCAAAGAAAGATCTCGGGTTTACAATCGTGCACCAAAATAAATTTCAACAAACCAAACAAATTATGCACCAAAATAAATTTTAGCAAACTAACGAAATTCAACCCTACACTAAAACACACGGATTACTATATTCAAACGAGAGGTGATCGCTGGTCGGTTGGAGTCGGTTTCAACCCCAATGGACTCCGAACCGACCAAACTCAATCTTTTTAAAAAAAAATTTTGGCCTTAAACCGACCAAAACCGATCGATTCGGTCAGTTTATTTATTTTTTAAATTAATTATTTTTTATTATTTAATTATTGATTTAAAAAAATATATCTAAAATGTTATTCCGTTTTTTTTTTTTACAGTTTTCTATTATTATTATTATTATATATTTAAATTTCAGTCTGTTTGGTTGGTTTTAGTCGGTCGATTTTGGATTTTTTTTTTCTCACCCCTCAAACTATCACACCAACCTAACCTAAGTTTGTCGAAATCATAAGGATCAGTTATATAATTTAGGGTCTGTTTGGTAGGCAATCCGAAAACAGAAACTTGAAAACAAAGTTGTATTTTATATTTTCAGATATGTGTTTGGTAGCAGATTTAGAAATTCAATTCTATTTTAAACAGTAGTTTAAAGTGTGTTCTATAATATATTTATAGATCATAAAATTAGTTATAGTTGCAAAATTAAATATTAAGTTAAATATAAGACATTATTAATTAATTTATGAACACATTTTAATATAAATTTTATATAATTATTATTTTATAATATAATATTTTATATTTTATATTATACATATTTTAATTTAACAAAAGTAAATTAATTTTATAAACATGAAATATTATTATTAAGATTTTATCTTTGTTTAATACAATTGTACATTTTAAACTTTCAAATTCAGAATCTAGATATAATGAAAATATAAAAATGTTGCTTTCAGAATTTCTACTATTTCGATCACAGAATCCAAAAACAGTTTTCGAAAACACATCTAAATCCAAAAACATAAAACATAATCTCAATTGCATACGAAAAGCTTAAATTCCCCACCGACAAAAATGAAGGCGGTAAAATTGTTGAACCAATTAATAACCCAAAAAAGATGCGCGCCAAGTTCATAAAGTTCATAAAGTGATCATTTCCTGTGCGCTAAATGCTCTTCCTTCTCGGCAGCCGGCATGACTGCAACTACGATCATCAACCCTAATGTCTCCCCTCCATCCTCTTCTACATATCCGGATGATTTGTTTTCCCAATTCGCCTTTCGAGGTAGTTCCTCCTCCAGATTTCGCTTTCCTCCTTCCAAATGCCCATCCGAATCGAATCATCAAAACCCTACGCCGAAGGATTTTACTCAAAAGAGTAGGATTCTCATGAGGCAAGACTCTCCAATTTCAACTTCAGAAGCGACTCATCAGAAGAAATCCTCAGGCCACGAGATTCCGATTTCGTCTATTGGGGATCTTCTAGATAACCCGAAGCGTGAGATTCCCACATTAACCCTAGAGGATGTCCAAGAAGTTTCACCTAATGCACCAACTTTAGAAGCGGAGAGAGTTTTAGCGCACGAGCCTCCTATATTAACTCTAGAGGATCTTCAAAATACAAAATCAGACCATCAACCGGCAAAAAAGCCTCCACTGGCGCGTAGGGTCTTACAGTTTTACCGGCAGTTCGGGTTTGATCAACCAATGGCGCAAAGAACTCCGCCTTCTGTCCGAAATTCAATACCAGTTCAACAAGGTGTACCCGTAGTTTCACGTTATTTCCAGAAAGCAAAACCAACCCAACAAAGAGAACGAATTGTATCGCGCTACTTTCAAAACTCGGAGATGGAACGAGCAGCCCATAATGAGGATGAGGATACCAATGTCACAGAACAGCCAAGCAAAAGATCAAGGGTCGGAGATTATAGCAGAGGGAGGAGGAAAGACGTAGTTCCCAGCTCCGATAATTCAAAAGCGTATCAACACTCAATGAGAAAAGCTTCACGTTCTGTTCAAAACTCAGGAGCTGACAAACGGGTGCGAAATGTTTCACGCTATTTCCAAAATTCAAAAAAGAATCCTGAATTGGAGCGAGAAATTTCACATTCGTTACAAAATTCAGAAATAAATCAACAAGGAGAGCGCGTAGTCTCACGTTTCTTTCAAAAATCAGAAAAACAACAAGTGGTGAACAATCAGCAAGAGGTTATAGAGCAGCCAAATCAGTGTGCAGAATCTGTTAAAAGAATCCGTAAACCAGCCAAGGAAAGGAAAGTGAGGGATAAAAGTTCTGCCAGGCCTAGAGGCACTCTTTCTGCTGCCGAGTTGTTTTTGGAAGCTTATAGAAGAAAATCGTTAGATGATACATGGAAGCCTCCTTCCTCTGGGATTCGCCTTCTCCAACAGGATCATGCGTACGACCCTTGGAGGGTTCTAGTCATATGTATGCTCCTTAACCGGACGACTGGGGTGCAGGTATTTCTTGATCTTGAATGGAATTTCCAATTTCGTACTGTACTATATTTTCCCATAGCACATAAACTTGCTTTGCTTTCATTACAGTTTTGCCACTCCATATATGAAGTTTAACAACAATGTCTTTCAATCAAATAAACAAAAAAGTGGATAAACATCATCTCAATCAACCTACTCAATTACCATGTTCACTTTGTCCTTTGAAGATATTCTGTTAGGTATCCAGATTATACTTTATGCATGGAATTATACTATAGTATTCTCCAATACTCACTTTCCTTCCCAAATCACAACATACCGTCAGCTACCTTACTAACCCACATTCCTTGGTTCCCGCAATAATACAATATGCACAATACCAGGTAGTACACCCACCCCTCACTTTGTTATGCGAATACACTTTGAGAACTGGGGTCTATTAGTTTACAAAGCATCGTTTGGGGAATTTGGAGGGGCGGGAACCAAAGTATAATTGAAGAGGATAATAGGCTGAAACTAATTAGGCATCAAACAGCAACTTTGTGTGCTATTTCTAATGAAGTTTGTTAATATTCTTCCAGTGTGATTAACTGAACTTTTGTTCTCTTGTTTTATTGTAAATTCTTTAAGGGAATTCTTTATGTCTGTGTCGTAACTGTTCAAATATCAATGAAAATTTTGTGTTGCATTTAAAAGAAAATCTAAGAAATTGTGGTCCTGCTTCTTTGAGAGCTAGAAGGTATAAGTTTCTCATATATATGTGAGTGATACACATAAAAATCTGTATTATCATCGTTGATGCACATGTTTGTTGCTTTAAAAGTGAAGTTCCTATACCTGGTCTTTGATTCTCGGTTGTGACAGTCTATTGGGGTGATCATCTTGTTGGTCCTGCACGTATTTATGAATGGTGGGGGAATAAACTCAAAGGATACTATATATTATCACAACCAAAACCTGGAGCAATGTGATTGCTACATTAACTTTCTGTCATTTCTTGTTTCTGTGCCAACTTGGTACTCATAAGTGATAATTTCATCTCTCTGTTTTCTGATTATGCACACTTCGTCCTGTAGGTTTCCTTTTTGGTGAAAATTTTTAATTTGACTCTTAGTCTGACCTGTCATTTTGAAAATTGTAGGCAAAAGAAGTGATACCTAAACTCTTCACTCTGTGTCCCAATCCAAAGGCTACTTTGGAGGTATCACAAGAGCAAATAGAAGATATTATTCGACCTCTTGGTCTTCAAAGAAAAAGATCGCGAACAATGCAGCGTTTATCTGAGATGTATTTAAAAGAAAGTTGGAGTCATGTCACTCAGCTTCCTGGTGTTGGCAAGTAATTTAGACCATCCTTATAAACTTTTTGGTTTATTTTTCTATCTCTTCCGTGCTTATTTTAGTAATGTTCCAAATGTCAAAAGTGATGAACCCGCCCCCCATTAAGGCCTTATGTTGGTGGTGAAACACAAACACCTGCTCACTTACTATGCACGGGTGCTTGTGAATATGCATGCTTTTGTTAGGCCTCCTATTGTGAATGTTTATACTAGGAGTATGGTGTACCCACCCATTGTAAATGTTTATAAGGGAAAGGGTGAAATAGGAAATTAAATGAAAGTTAGTTAGAATGGGGGTCTGTTCTTTATATAGCATAGTAGTCTGTGTGAATTCCTTATCTGTTATCTGGGGAATTGTGGAGCGTAGAGAACGAACCTCTTTAATAGGCTGGTGTTTTATATGGTGATATTGTCACCTTTTGTCTCTACATTTGCATAAATAATATCCCAAATACCTATCAACTTTCTCGTAATACAGTATGGAAGGAGGGGCTAGTGGTTTCGGATGGCATTAGGTGTTATTTTCTTTCCCTTTTGGCTCGCAAATGAACTTTTCTTCCTTGTCTTAACAGATACACCTACACAAAAGTATTCTTTTTCTTCGAAAACCAAACCAGCCATTAATATTTTCATAATATAAGCTATCTTTGGAAGATATTTTAGGCAACCTAATATTTTTGGAATTGGCCGCACAAGCAAATTGTGGAAGAGTAAGGGAAACAAGGGCTGATAAAGCCTTAGTTTCGGTGGTGGAAGGCTCTCTAGGGGAGGTTATGCCTTGTTTGGGGAAATGGCAAAGGGTGGAGGACTCCTTTCTCAAGGTTGAGAGGTGGTCGGTTAAGGAGCATAGTCTGCCTGAGTTTATTGCTAGTTATGGTGGTTGGGTTTGTATTAAGAGTCTCCCTCTAAAATTTTGGAAGAAAGCAACTTTTGAGGCAATTGGTTTTCATTTGGTGGGTTTATTAGAAATTGCCAATGATACCCTGAATTTGATTGACCTTTCGGTTGCTCGTATTAGGGTTAAGTCTAATGTTTGTGGATTCCTTCTAGCTTCCATCGAAGCTTCGCTTGATTCTCTTGGTAAGTTCGATTTGAGGGTCGAGGTTTTTGAAGTTATTTCTCCCCCTGATGAGGTCGTTGATTCTCTTGTGTTGGATGATTTTTTAATTCGGTTGATCTGACTCGAATTGCTCAAGTCTTGCAGAATGATTTTGGGGTGGATGAGGTTCCCAACCTAAGGAGAGTTTTGAATTTTGAGGACACGAAGAAGGAAGGTACGGAGGACTCTTCTTTGAGTGTTCCACTGATTGAAAATTTGGTGCTTGATAGGCCCCTTAATTTGGCCAAGAATTTGGCCCCCTCGGTTGCTGGTCATTTTGATTTGGCTCAGTACTCTCCTATTAGGTCTGTTTCTAGAGTTTATGAGAGCAACGCGTTTTGGTAGAAAAGAAAATGGGTGGCGTCGTTCAGTTCCCTTCAGATGGTTTTCCTGGGTATTTCCAAGAGCAAGTTGATGTTTCGGTCTCTTCCTCGATCACCGATCCCAACCCTCGGTTAAGGAAGTAAGGGATAATTTTTGTACTAAGTATTATACAAGGAGGGGGAATAAGGAGTTGCGCTCAGAGAAAGGAAGTATTTTGATTCACTCCTCTTTGGATTTGTCTGGGGATGCCTTGCCATCTCCTCCACCCTTAAATGTTTCTTTGTTGGGTTCTAAGCAGGATGTTGATGTAATCGGAAGGATAACTCATTTGTTTTTGAAGAATGTCAGGTAGGCCTGAAAGGAATTCATTTCTTTAAGGCTTCTTTTCAACCTTTTGAAGGAAAGTCTTGATCTGTGGATTGTGTTTCCTCTGGAAAGATAGAAGGCTCGAACCTTGGTTCAGAAGTTAGTTTGAGTAGTCCTGAATTGGATTCTTCTAGGAAATCTTTGCACAATGAGCCTGATTGGCTTGCCTCTGATTTGGGGAATTTTTTTTGCATCGTAAGGGGAGGACAATTCTTTGAAGGTGAATGATGGGGTGGAGGTTTCTTCATGTCCTGAGTTATGTGGTTTTAGTTCCTTAATCAAAGCAAGTGGTCTACAATTTAAAGCAGTAGCTGCTGGTGGGGGTTCATCCTCTTGTTTTTTATTCTTGATAGTTGATTTGTTTTTTTTTTTCAAAACAAAATCTTGAAGGAAGTTTGCCTCGGTTGGGTGAGATCTCCATGGCTCTTTGTTGTCTCTTTGGTGGTGTTGATAGTTGTAGTAGTTGCAGGGTTGGTGGCTTTTTGAAGGTTTCCTCCACTGTTTGTCTTAGTTATGGAAATTTAGGGAGATGGTAGCTTTGTTGAGGCTTATGATCGGTTCCAAGAATAGCTAATGGTTGTTGGAGGTTTGGGTGGTGCGGTTTGGGTCTGTCGCTTTGATGACTTCGTTCTGGAGTATTCTCCTTTGTTGGCGTTATTGGCTCCTCTTCTTCAGCCATTTATAGAATTTGGTCTTTGTTTTTCCTTTGATTCTTGTAATTTTATGGTTATTCTTCTCTTATTCTTGATTTCTTTTTGTTTGTTCTTGGTGAGGTGTTGTTTTTTCTTTTGTCCTCACTTTATTTTTGAAAGTTTCATCGCTCTCTTGGAGTTTGTACTTTGAGCATTAGTCTCATTTCATTATTTCAATGAAAACTTCTTGTTATCTTGTCATACAAGGGGAATGTGACCTCAGAAACAGCTTTAGGAAGATGGTTAGGGTGTAGGGGAGCACACATTCTAATATATAGTTATGAAACATGGAAGTGGAGGTAGGTTAGATTTTTGTGTGAGTGGGTGGTAGAGAAGTTAGCACTCTTGATCGGACTAGCCTAGTGAATGTATCCTGTACCTGTTATGAGTAAAACCAAGATATTGAGAAATCTTGTTTGATTCATACCAATTGGGTATTAGAGCATGTTACGATCAAGGAGGAGAAGAATGGTGCTAGACGTGATGGAGATGGAGATGAGAGAGTTGAGCGAGAAGCTTTAAAGATCACTTGAATTTGAACTCATGATCATCACGAAGGAACATGTTAGGTATCCGAATTGAATCTAAAATTTACGAATAATCAACACAATAAGAAAAACAACTCACAAGATAAACAAGAGAACCAACCCTTCAATAATTGAAAGTTTTTCAATTATGAAAGGAGGTTATTTCATTACGAAGGCTGTATGTAATAGTAAACAGTACTTTAATACTGTGGCAAAGATCATTTTAGATCGAGGGAAGTTATGCATAAAAAGCAGGCTATTTAATATTGTTTTCATGCATGTTGAGAGTACTTTGGGACTAAGTTAGTAGATTGGGGGAGTAATGGAAGCTCTTGAATCTTCCCCTAGATTTGTACTTGTTTACTTTTGAGTGTTAGTTGGAACTCTATACAGTCGGACCTTGGTTCAGAAGTTAGAGAATTAATGGGAGATCTGTATTTGAGAGCTTAGGGAGATATCTAGTTACTTGAATTGGCTCAGTTTTTATATTTCTTGTATTTCTCATTGTTCCATGGATATTGTAGATATTGGCCTTCTTGGAAACATGTTGCTTTACATGAATATTTCCAACATATACATTTGATTATTGAGCTGGGGACGTGTGTTTAAAGTTTGAGTTGATTTGAGACAGGTATGGAGCTGATGCACATGCAATATTTTGCACTGGATATTGGACCCAAGTAGCGCCTAAAGATCACATGCTTAATTATTACTGGGAGTTTCTCCGCAGCATAAAACACCTGCTCTGAAGTCTGATCTTATCTGACTGTAGATGGTTTGGGAAGTTGTAAATTTCATGGTCTACTTCCTCTCTCTCTATATATATATTATATTTTGGAACGTTACATTTTTTTGTGCTCTCGGTTTTGTAAATGTTCTTTTTGTTGTTGTTGGGAGTCTGTGAGAAGGGGAGAAATGGGAATTCTCCTCCAACAGCTAATTAGACTGTAGGCTGAATGAAGTAGCGTGAGGGTTATGCTATGTTTTGTCTGGGGAAAGGTCGACTAAAGATCGGATCTTTTGTAATAAGACTATGGGCTGTAACCTTCGTAGCTCGCATTTAATCTATGAGTATATGATAAGGGATAACTTTGTGCCAGGTCTTGTTCTGATAATTCTGGTTAGAAGTTGGCAAACGACGGAATGAAAAACACTTATTGGAATAGAAATTTTGACAAATTCAAAATTGTTATGTCATCCCCAACATTGATGACGAAATTATATTTAATTAAAGTTGTAAAGATTCCTAAATTAAATTATGACAAGTCCAAACCCATATTTGAAGACCAAAGCCCAAATTGAAAATCCAAAATTAGTCAAACCTAGTAAAAAAAAAGTTAACCCAAAGTTCAGGCCCAATCTAGAAGATTGATCCAAAGTCAAACACGCTCAATCCAAAAGATTGACTCAAAGTCAAACAGACTCAACCTAAAAAACTGACCTAAAAGCAAACAGACTCAACCCAAAAGATTGGTCCAAGGTCAATAGGGTTCAACCCAAAAGATTGGTCCAACATCAACCTGACTCGGTCCAATAGGCCCAAGCTCATTTGGAGGCCCTGAGGAACCCTATAAATAGAGACATTCTTTCTTCATTTTGAAGGTTCATAATTGAAGAAACTCAAAGAGAATTTAGAGGCAAAGTTGTGAAGTCTTTAGAGGCTCCTGAAGATTAAACACTGTCTGAACGAAAAACGCTTCAAGGGAATCGTCAAGAACCCACCGCGAATCCATTGGAGTCTTCAACATCGAGAACAAGTTTTTTCAGCCCTCGATCCAAGCACATACGTAGGAGAGAAAATTAGAGGATCAAATACTAGAGATTGTACTCACAACACCTGAAATCAATATAAATACAAATTCATTTACACGTGTCTCATTTCCATTCGTTAGTTGAATTCTCGTGTGAACAGATTGACACACCCAGTGAGACCTCTCTACCTCTCATCTCTTTCTCCTTCAAATCAAATCAAATCAAATTAAGTCACGACATTAAAGAAAGTCGAATCAAACCTGCGAGCAACACCTACATGGTTCCGATAACTCGTAGTTGTTCCAAAGGGGTTAAAACAAGTGATGATCGAACCCTTGATGCGATGACAAGCAATATCATCAAACTACTGGGTGAAGCTTCCAAAGGCAAGGTTATCGTCAAAAGATAACCCTCTGTTTGACCATTCAACTCTTGCTCCTAATCAACGAAGGGAGACAAGAAATCAGGATGTAATGTCAGTCATGATGGTGATGTGGACCATGACGAAAGGATGACAGAGATGGAAAGAACAATCAATCTCCTGATGAAGGCAGTATAAGAAAGATTCTCGGAATCGCCTATCTAAGAAATCAAGTCCAAAATAAAGAAACAGTTGAATCCAACCAAACCCCTACAATAAGAAACAACGATAAGGGGAAAAAATATCATCCAAAAGGAGCAACTGCCACTACCAGCTTCAGCTGCTTTTCTATCCGTTCAACAACTGCAGGACATGATCATGAACTCTATCAGAGCTTAGTATGGCGGGCCTGCTCAAAATTCTCTCATGTACTCCAAACCGTACACCAAGAGGATCAACAACTTAAGGATGCCCACAGGGTACTAACCTCCAAAGTTTCAACAGTTTGACGAGAAATGCAACCTAAAGCAACACGTTGCACATTTCGTTGAAACTTGTGAAAATGCAGGGACACACGGCGATCTCCTGGTGAAGCAATTTGTGCGAACCTTGAAGGGGAATGCTTTTGACTGGTACATAAACTTAGAGCTAGAGAAGATTGACAGTTGGGAGCAGTTCGAGAGAGAATTCCTGAATCACTTTTATAACACCAGGCGAACCGTGAGTATGATGAAACTCACCAATGCCAAACAACGCAAAGGCGAACCTGTCATCGATTAGATCAACCGCTGGAGGGCTTTAAGTCTTGACTGTAAGGATCGACTCACAGAGATTTCGGCTGTAGAGATGTGTATCCAAGGTTTGCACTGAAGACTACTTTATATTTTGCAGGGAATTAAACCTCGTTCTTTCGAGGAACTAGCGACTCGTGCTCATGATATGGAGCTAAACATCGCTGCTAGAGGGAATAAAGACCTCATAGTCCCAGACGTGAAGAAAGAGAAGAAAGAATTTAAAGGTGCATAGAAGGCTACGAAAAGCACCGCCAAAGAGACAATGGTCGTCAACGTGACCCCTCTGAAGTTTTCCTCAAAAAAAAAAAAAAGAAGCTAAGTTAGCAAAACAACAAGAAGTGGGCGAACAACGTCGTCCAACCTTGAGAGAAAGACAAGAGAAAGTTTATCCGTTTCCAGATTCTGACATCCAGATATGCTGGAACAACTGTTTGAGAAGCAACTCATCGAGCTCCCAAAATGCTAGTGATTAGGAGAGCTCGGAAAGGTAAACGATCCTAACTATTGCAGGTACCACCGTGTAATTAGCCATTCGGTGGAGAAATGTTTCGTTATGAAGGAGCTAATTTTAAGGTTGGCTCGTGAGAGAAAAATTGAGTTAGATCTCGATGAAGTGGCTCAAGCAAATCATGCGACAATAATGGTGAATCCAAGCGTCCAACCGTCTACAACCCCTTTCTGCGGGAATGAAGAATATTTGATCCAGTTCGGGTCTCTTAAACCCGTTATGATTCATTCACAGAGATTCACCTCAAGCAATGATGTTCAAGAAATAAGCTGCCAAATACGGAACATTCAAGAGAAATGTGAACCAGTTGAAGATGATGATGGTGGATGGATAGTCGTGACCCGTCGCAAGAAGCGACAACAGAACTATACTCAGAAAGAGGCTCGTGTTTTTCGGGAGCGGAAGAGAAGAAGTAAACTCCCGAAGAGAAAAGACAAGAAGATTTTCAAGAAGCCGAAACTGCTTGTACGAGAAAATGAAGAGTTCATCCGACCTCGACAGACTGTTACCTTGACAGAGTTCTTCCCAAGTAGCTTCCAAGAAGTTATCCGAGAAGAAACAGTTGAGTTTGGTGCATGCCATGTCATGAACACTAATGAAGAGCCGACAATTTCGTCAAAAAGGGTAACCAAGTCAGAAGCCTCATCTACTTTCAGCGTGGAGGAATTGTTGTCACTCCCTCAAGCGGCCAAAGGTGTTCTCATCGAAGCCTTAATCAACTCCAACAACATAGGTGTCTCAACCTCCGTAGCACACTCATGTGTTACATGTTGCATGTCAATAGGTTTTACCGATGCAGATTTACTACTAGGATCAAAACCTCATAACAAACCGTTGTTCGTCTCAGGATACATTCGAGAGCAGAAGGTGAGTCGCGTCCTCATTGACGATGGATTAGCCGTCAATATAATGCCTAAGTCAACTATGAAACAACTAGGCATCTCGATGGAGGAATTCACAAGTAGCGAATTGGTGATCCAAGGCTTCAATCAAGGAGGCCAACGAGCGATTGGCATGATTCGTCTAGAACTCATCATCGGTGACTTAAAAGTCAAAAATTTGTTTCACGTCATCGACTCTAGAACTACGTATAGGTTGTTAGGTTGCCCCTGGATTCACGGAAACGGAGTGATAACTTCCACATTGCATCAATGCTTCAAATTTTACCAGGGTGACATCAAGAAAGTGGAGGCTGACATAAATCCGTTTTCAGAGGCTGAGTCCCATTTTGTTGACGCAAAGTTTTACCTTAAGAGCGACAACATAGGAGAAACCGTACCGACAGAAGTCCTCATGATTAAAGCCAACGATGAGATAAAACTAGAGTCTCGTATTGAGAAGGGAAAGAAAGTTGTCAAAGAGATGAATACGACCCACCCCGAAGGAGATATGACTTCAGCAAACCTAGCAAGGGGCAGGATTTCAAAAGATAGGGACGTCACAAGTCTCCCTATTTTGCGCTATGTTCCCCTATCTCGACGCAAGAAGGGCAGATCTCCTTTTGCAGAATGTTTAGGAAATTTGAAGGTCGGTGATATTGACATCCTGAAAGAAAACTTTGTCACGCCTCTCACTAAAATGACAAAGCAAGAAGTCAAGAAACATGATGATGAACAGGTAAAAACTGTATTACCTGAAAGAGGAACGAAGGACGGATTTGACCTGAAGGCAGAATATGACTTTTCGAAACATACCAAGTTCAGGAGTTTGAGGATCGTTAACGAAAGACCTGAATTGTCTTCGACGCAAAAGAAGCTATTAAAGGAGGGTTACACCATACCCACATCAAGAAGAGGACTTTGATATAAGTCGTTGGAACCTGTTCGCATAACAAAAAGAGGAAAAGCGAAAATGGCAGATGTGAATCACATAACGGTGAATGAAATTGATGGTACAAAAAATGAGGAAAATACTAGTCAAAGGGTTCCAGCTCTTAGGCGCCTCGGATCATCAACTACACGCGTTCCAGTCTTACACAGATTAGGCGTGGCTGCAACAAGTGGGGAAGAGTTACAGCCTGATGCCGACTTCACCTGACATTCAACTTTTCAGAGTTTGAACATGCCTATCACAAGAGGAGGAAGCATCTTAGCAGATCAAACTTCTGATGCTACCTTCGGCATTCCAGATGCTAAATATGCCTGCGTACAAAGAGAATAGTACTGCATCAGACCCAACTTTGATAAGGTCATCTGCCTTCCAAAGGTTAAGCGTGTCTAAGAAGGAAAAGAAGAAAATACTTTCAACTTCGTCTGTGATGCGACCGCCAGCTCTTCAAACGTTGAGCGTGACCACATCAAGAAATGAAGGGTCTGTCGCATCCGTTTTTGACCGAATTCAACCTGAAAGATCGATGGGGACTTCAAAAGATGTGGCATATAACAAGCAAGGAGTCGATGAAGATATTCGCAACGTTGTTCCCTCTCGCATGAAAAGAAAGACTTTTTGTTAACTGTGAACACAAAGGGTTCATTAAGAGTAAAGAGACGTGACGTGGTCATCACCAATCCTGCAAAGGAAGATTTAGAACATGACGAAGGTGAGACTTCTTGCCACCATATTACATTCGAAGAAGAGACGGAAGACGAAATTTCTGAAGAGGATGCAGATGAAGCTCCACCGCCACTTGAGGATGGGAGTCAGTCGACAGTGGACGAACTTAAAGAAATAAATCTTGGGACTATGGAAGAACTACACCCCACTTTTATAAGTTCATCACTTACTCGCGAAGAGGAAGGTGACTATGTGAATCTTCTCACTGAATGCAAAGACATTTTTGCTTGGTCATATAAGGAGATGCCAGGGTTAGACCCAAAAGTAGCGGTCCACTGCCTTGCAATTAAACAGGGGTATCGACCGATCAAGTAGGCTCAAAGGCGTTTTCAGCCCGAACTCATCCCCTAGATCGAAGTAGAAGTTAATAAATTGATTGAGGCAAGATTCATTCGCGAAGTTAAATATCCAACATGGATAACAAATATCGTCCCTGTTAGAAAAAAGAACGGGCAACTTCGTATTTGTGTCAACTTTCGCGATTTGAACCATGCATGTTCGAAGGATGATTTCCCGCTACCTATTACAGAAATTATGGTAGATGCCACCATGGGCCGTGAAGCTTTGTCCTCCATGGACAGATCGTCAAGGAACAATCAACATCGAATGACTCTTGAAGATGAAGAGAAAACGACTTTTCGAACCCCAAAAGGGATATATTGCTACAAAGTAATGCCATTCGGATTAAAGAATGCTGGTGCCACTTATCAGCGGGCGATGCATGAAAGGATTGAATCCCGATGCAGAAGCGAATGATCTCCGTTGCTCTTAATTGTGTTGCATAGAAATAACTCAAAAACAGAAAACTAAGGCTAAGCATACAAGTAGAAAGCATAATAGTAAAGAGAGATTACCTTTGAAGACCGATCTCTTCGCGTAATCCTTTCGTTGTCAACTATTTCTCTGTTCTCTACATACTCTACGATCGCACACCTCCAAATGGCCTTCTCGGCTGTTCTCTAGGAGAGGGAGAGATGTGAGATCTCCTTTTTGGGAATTAGGGAGAGTGGAGAGAATTTGAGAGAGTTTGGCTTTTGCTTAGGATGCAAAACCTTGCAAATGACTTAAGTTCCTCAAAATGCATCCAAAAGGATGCTTTTATAGGCAATGTGGGTGGAGACAAATTCTCCACCCATTATGCCACAATTTCCTCCATTTATGCATAAATGCATAATATAAGGTATCAAATACCATATTATGTAAATCAAATTTACATAACGAGGAAATTAAATTGAATCATATTCAATTTACACATCTCTCAAATTGATTTCTCAAATTATGCCTTAATTCCATAATTAGGCAATAATTAGGTTCATCATGAATCATATTCACATTGAACTATATATTATATCAATTATATCATATATAATTGACATAATTCCCTAAATTGAATTTGAATACTTCAAATTCATTACAAAACTCTATACCCTCATGCAATTGAGCCAACTGAGTGACCTAATGGACCTACAGATCATGAGCTCCAACGATACGAGATTAACTAATCAAACTCTTTGATCCCGTTAATCAACATTCGTTAATTACAAGCCATTCCACTATAGACTCGTAGTTGCACTCTCCTCACTGTAGGACAAGTTGTGTCCATTGATAATCAATGTCTGTGAGTCAACCTTTCACAGGTCGTTCGTAGTCACAGCTGGGTTAATTGACCGTTTTACCCCTGTGAATACTTCTTGCTCCTTAAGCACTACTGATCCTCTAATAAACAACAAGTTTATGGTCTGACTATAAACAATATCCCTCTCGGGCCAAGCAAGAGGGAGGGGCCCCGTTGTTCAAGACCTGTAGTCAGTTCTTAAGGAAACAACCTATCTAGTTACCCTAATTCGGGAACGAGTGAATTCCTTCTTGCGAAGTTAAGTCCCCAACTCCCTACGAGGTTTCATCCCTGAGAAGATAGGCATATTGAGTCGGCATCTGTGCCACTCTCACCCGTACTAGTCTAAGGATAAATCCCCGCAGACAGGAGTTTGTAACTCGCTCAGGATTCAAGTTGAGTCACTAATGGTTATCTTTGAATTATTAACTCTAATCTATCAACGACGTTACTAGAGTGGTCTAACAATTCTCGGTCCAGTCTTGTACAATCTCATCGCACAGGATGCCCCTCACTCGCATGTCAACTACATGAACGAGCTGGATCGTCTCGTTTGTATCAAATACAAAGTGAGCCACATCCATAGTGTTTCTAGAATGAGGTTCCCAACCTAATCCATGTACTATAGACGATTCGAGTCAACTACTTGAACTTGTTCCTAGATATGTATCAACAACACACAATTCAAGATCTCCTCCTAGAGCTTAGTTTATTGGATTTTAGTTTGTAATAGCGAGAATACAAGATTTGAGGAAAAATAACACTTTTATTTATTTCCTTGAATAATTACAAATACACAAGTTAGGGCATAAATCCCAACAAACTCCCACTTGACCTAAAGCTAGTGGAGTACTAAAAACATTACATTAATGCAAATACAATAAACTAGGGCATTGAATGCCCTTTGATACAATACTCTCACTTGCCCTAATCAGGTTCTAATGACACTTAGAGTTTCTAGGTGACTCTCGAACACCTTAGTCGTGAGAGTCTTTGTAAAAGGATCAGCAACGTTGTGCTCCGATGCTATCTTCGTGACGATCACGTCTCCTCGATGTACAATTTTCCGTTCGTTCGATGTGTTTTCCCCTTTTGTGACTACGAGGTTCTCTCGAGTTGGCCACTGCACTGTTGTTATCATAATAAAGAGTGATCGAAAGGTTCATATTTGGAACAATTTCCAAATCAGACATGAACTTCCTAAGCCATACTGCCTCTTTTGCCGCTTCACAAGCTGCTACATACTCAGCCTCCATAGTGGAGTCAGATGCATCCTTGCTTGATGCTCCGCCAGACTACTGCTCCTCCATTGAGAGTAAACACTGACCCAATGTGGATTTCCTAGAATCCTTATTGGTCTAAAAGTCAGAGTCCGTGTATCCCGTAAGGATCAGATCCTTAGACTCATACACGAGCATATAATCCCTTGTTTTCCTAAGATAATTGAGGATTCCTTTTACCGCAGTCCAGTGATCTAATCCTGGATTGGGTTGATACCTACTAACAATCCCAATGCATAATAGATGTCGGGCCTAGTACACAACATGACGTACATGAGGCTACCTACAACTGATGCAAAAGGGATTCGTCTCATGTCCTCAACTTCTTGAGCTGTCTTAGGACACTATTCCTCAGACAAATAAACCTCGTGCCTGAAAGGTAATAAACCTTTCTTGGAGTTCTGCATCTTATATCGAAACAACATTTTGTCGATATAGGAGGCTTGAGACAAGGCTAGTGTTTTGTTCTTAAGGCTAGTGAAAATATTATAATCCATTCATCAAATGTCGAATAATAGTATTTTAGGTTTAACACATACAAACAGTAAAATATTACTAAGAACTCATGAACCACACGGTAGTCTTCTTCTCGAATAGACTCCCCAACAAGGTCATGGAACATCATATTGTGGTTGTATATCATCAATTTCTTCTTGTACAATAGGTGGTAGGGGATCTTGTATATAGTCCCCCTGGTTATGGCCAGAACTTGAAGCAATGTCGGTATGAACATCTGGTGAGGGCATTTGAGGAATCGGAATGTGATCATCAACTATAGGAGGCTCTTGGTCCACGTGTGCTTCTGGAATGTCTTCAGCTTTGTTAAAACTAAAGCAGCAGATAATCGAAGAGTATCACAGAAGAAAATCACACACAGTATTTACGTGGTTCACTAATGTTGTGTTAGCTACATCCACTGGCAGAGGAGAGAGTAATTTTATTGGTGAGAGAGAATAAAATTACACAGCAATTAAACAACAGATAGGTGTTTAGAGGGTTTATATATGGCACCCTCCTAAACCCTAATACAGAGTCGGCCCAATAGGCCCCCGTACTTGGTCATTCGAACCGGCAGATAACAAATTCAAGGCATCTTTACAAGCTTGTTGTCATCGACACCTCCGACGAGCACGTGTCCTATCAGTCTCAACTACAGTCAATCTTCTTGTTTGTTGAATTATATCAGTGACTGTGATGACATATTCCTCCCACATAGAACCTAAAGCAGGTAAACTTTGATCTATCGAATATTGTTGAACACTTTGAACAAAGTTATTCTGCAAATGAATTATATATCAATTATATATATATATATATACATATATATATATATATATAATGTAATATCCAATATAGAAAATTGATGTAAATAAAAATGAATTTAGTAAGTAATCTTTACCGTGCAAGCATAATAAGCACCATCACGTGTGATATACCTCATCGTGATAGAATCATACCACGTTAGGTAGTCATCAGATACAGTCGGTCGTTGTACTATGTCACCTAATGCACAACGATCCCGACGTGCACGCCATAGCGAAATAAATGATGCATGATGTCATCGCCAATCATGGTCATGCTTACCTCGTAAGTCTAATTGATGCAATTGTGTGCTTGTGTCATAATACGGTGGCACTGTCTGTCGCATTCCAAACTGTCTCAACACCCGATCAGGTTGATGCCACTCTACAATATGAAAGCATATGAGAGGGCTTAGAGTCAACCAAATGTCTTGTCTATCATGCCAATATTCAGGTAATAATCCCATAATTTCAGGTATATATGGCGTCCAGATAATTTGAAATTTATGAATAATAATTAGAATACTTAAAATTGGTGTTAAAATGTGTGTCAAGCATAGTAAACTATAGTTATACCTGATTGTGCAAGAGACGATCAAATGCAATGCGATATTGAACCAACATATTGGAAGTTTGTTCAGAGGTAGCTAAAATGCCACTCCAACTACACACATGTATAATAAAGTCAAAACCTTATTTAATTTATAATTATAATAAACAATATGAAAATAAACATATCGAGCACTAAGTGGTCGATCCGTATATTGATCAGGGGTTTGTAACTGACGTTGTGGTGCAATTGTGTTAAATAGATCAAATGCCCATACTTGTAGCAATATTAATGGACCTGCTACTTCTAAAGCATTGATACTGCTAGCTCGACATAGATCTCGATACAACCATGCAAGAGATGCCCTACCCCATGAATATTGTCCAACAATCTCGAAATCACCCAGTAGAGGAAGAAACATGAGATGGACTAATTATTTGACTTGTCCGCAAATAAAAATCCTCCAATAAGTTGCATTAAATAGGCTATTGCATACCTCTGTATCATGATGTCATCTGCATCGGGAGGTAACTCTAAAAATTGTGATGCTAACCACAGGATGCTTAATCTAGATCTAGTCAATTCAGGAGGACGAACTCCAAAAAAATCTTCACATACTTGACCTCAATTATATTGTAATGAACCAGTTACAGGTTCTCCATCTACTGGTAGTCCAAACTGGACAACAACGTCTTGGAGTGTAATAGTACATTCTCCACTAGACATGTGAAATGTATGTGTTTCTAGTCTCCAACGCTCAACTAACGCAGTTATGAGATGCCAATCTAGTTGGATAAATCCAATTTGTGTAACCCCTAAAACCCAGCCTATTGTAAATAAGGAACAATACGTTCATCTAATTGAATATTGCGATGAACTACTGCTTACCTTCTTCGATATTGTAATATAATAGTAGATTGTGTATCCCAGATTGATTGAGAACTATGTGCACGCTGTAAATATAACTGAGTTGGATTGGATGGTCTAGGATCCATCGGTTATACTGAAACAATTTAGTAATTTTGAACATTCCATGAGTTTTACGTCGACATGCACGAAGCCTCCACCTACAACCCTCACTGGCTCACTCCATTGTTTGCATTTCACATACCAAATATTTGGATTTGATTCCATCACAGTAATTTGATGGTGTTTTTTAACACAATATTTTTTTTATGGCAAGGTGTAAGTGTTCTTTAGTCTCAAATAACAATCCTCTACTTATTATACGCGAGCCCAATTCTACGCATCTTGCCTCTTCTTCTAAAGTAGACCCTACTTCACATATTGAATTGGTAATCTCTCAATTTATATCTGTGAAAAAATCTGAAGGTTCCTTTTCGCTTTGACTTGAGGACATGAGATTAAGGTTATCCCCATATAATTCATCAAGTTCCTCCTCTATATCACTATCTCAACCATTTCCAAGTTCAAGTATCACTAATTCCTCACGACGCAAGACATATTTTACCAACGTGATTACAACAGTACAAATTTAATACTTTATAATTAGTTTAGAACAAATAGCTTCTAATGTCAACTACTAAGCTTGTTCAATAAATTAAATACAAAGCTTAGCCCAAAAACTTACAACAGCTTAAAAAATTAAGCCCAATCCAACCACAATCATAAACCAATAAAATAAGCCCAATCGAAAAACCCAATCTATGAACATGTCCAAAACTAATAAATCCAAAACTAAGAAATCCAATAGTCAAAACCCTAACAAAATAAGCCCCAAATCTATGAAACTAGTCCAAAATCAACCCAATCTAAACCCTAATAAAATAAGGTTGAAATAACATACATCAAAATTAGGGGTGTACATAAGCCGGGTTGTGCCGGATTATGTTAGTTTTTTTGACCAACCCGAATTTTCAGGTTGGTCATTCTTCCAACCCAAATAACCCTATTCATGAGGGTAACCCAACCCAACCCAACCCAACATTTTCGGGTTGGGTTGGGTTGGATTGGGTCATCGGGTTAGCTTTTTTTTTTTTCATTTTTTTTAAAATTAAAATTTAAAAAAAATAAAAAATTAATATAAATATAAAAAATTCAAGAATTAAAAAACTCTAAATGTTTTTATACTAAATAACAATCATAAAACTTAAATATTCTATTACAAATTTACAATTATCCCAAGAAATTTCTAAATAAATCGTCATCATTTAAAGCAAAAACTATTTGTTTTTCAAAAATTGAATTAAAATTAGCCACTTAGTTTTAATTTATATTATGAAAAATTACACCATAACGACTTAAAAAATGTATTTTAAGAGCAATTAAATAATAAATAGTTACAAAAATAAATAAAAATAAATTACATGTATATATAGTTGTATGGTAGGTAAAAAGATATTTAAAATTAATAATAACTTCGGGTTGGTCGGGTTAACCCAAATTAATTTTAGGTGAACCCAACCCATACATTTTAATTTATTTGAACCCAATCCAACCCAAATAAATTCATTACCTAACCCAGTTGGATTGGGTTGATCGGGTTGGTCCAATCAAAATAATATAGATCTATGCAAATAAATATCAAAATAATAAAAAACAAGGTAGAAAATATATAAATCCATGACAAAAACATACAAATCTGACCATAAACTTGCTGAAAATTTAAAAAATAAAAAATAAAAAATAACCTATAGGTTGTTCCGTTGTAACTAGTGGACGGTGACGACTGGCGGCTGACGGTAGGTCGCGATGGCGAGGGAGCTGGAATGGGGTCGGCGACGTCGATATAGAGAAGAAGGGATTCACCTCGATGGAGAGAAGAGGAAATGGGGCAGGTGGGTCCTTTAGGGACCACTAAATCAACCTGGTACATGAGATCTATATCGTACACGATTTCCGTGGCGACATCTGCCTCACACCTAGACAAACCGTGACCAACGACCGCGATTCATGCCGCCACGAGATTTAGAAACCATGACCCCCTACACGATTCATCTACCGCAGATTTGGAAATAGTTTTAAACTCACCCTATTTTTGTCATTAATTTTTAAAATAACATTATTTTAAAAAAAATCCTAGATATTAATGATAATGAATTTAACCTTTAAAAAAAGAGAAACCCCAGAACTTTCTGGAACTTTCTTGAGATGGTCTATTTCCTGATTCTCAAGCCGCCGCAGTATCCTTCCGGTTGGATACAAATAAAATACAATCCCTTGCGTTTACTCCCCGAATAAGAAGAAATTCGCAGAAACTTCATGAACAATATCTTCAACTTAGTGTTGTTTCTAGCAGCATTTTCATAGTCCCCCTCGTCGACTTGCAGGTTCTTTAAATAACGATCATTCTCCTCCTATAGAAATTCACATTACAACTTCCGTCGACAGCAATATGATGCTCAGAATTCGCAGTAGAGATGGCCTCGAGCGAGTCGCGATAGAGAACCCACATATCACAATCGCTCAGCTCAAAGCCATAATACAATCACAGCTCAAAATCCCAATCCAAAACCAAACCCTCTCCACAAACCAAAATATTCTGTTGGCTAATACTCACGACGGTCTTTCCAAATTCACTGACATGTCTAATCCTAATACCCTCCTTTCCTCACTCAATCTGTCTCATGGGTCTATTGTGTTTCTTGCCTACGACGGCGAGCGCACTGTTGCCGGCCCTACTTTCCATCCCGCCGGATCTTTTGGCCGTAAAATGACTATGGATGATCTGATTGCAAGGCAGATGCGGATCGCCGGTCAAGAAAACCCGCACTGCGAATTGGTTTCGTTCGACCGGGATTGCGCGAATGCTTTCCAGAATTATGTTAACGAAACGCTAGCCTTCGCTGTCAAACGTGGGGGGTTGATGTACGGAACGGTGTCACCAGAAGGCAAGGTCGAGGTAGATTTCATATACGAGCCGCCACAGCAAGGGACTGAGGAAAATTTACTGTTTTTCCGAGATCACGATGAGGAAAGATTGGTGGAAGCGATTGCAGTTGGGTTGGGGATGAGGAAAGTTGGGTTTATATTCACGCAGACGATTAGTCGGGACAGAAAGGACTACACCTTATCCAACAGGGAAGTACTTCAGGCGGCTGAGTTTCAGTCCGAGAGCGAGTTGAAGGAGTGGGTGACAGCAGTTGTGAAGTTGGAGGTGAACGAGGATGGGGGTGCTGATGTTCATTTTGAGGCTTTTCAAATGAGTGACTTGTGTATTAGATTGTTCAAGGAAGGTTGGTTTGAGACGGATATTCCAGACGATTTTGATCCTAAGCTATCTAAGATGAAGAAGGACGTTGTTGTTGGTGTCAAAGACACTAGAGATGTTGACAATGATTTTTTCCTGGTGGTGGTTAAGATTTTCGATCATCAGGTTCGTGATCCCTTTTATTTTTACTCATCACATTACCTAATTCCTCTGCTGCCTTGAATTAACGACTGATAATTGCAAAGGTTCACCTTCTTGTGTTCATACAATTCTCGGATTTCTCTAAATTTGCTTTGCATTTTGGTTCCTTGGAATTGCCTTAGGTTGGTTAATTAATTTTGGTTAAGGGTAGCTTCTATGGAGTGGTTAGGCAGGGATACCCCTTATCCCTTTTCTTTTTCTGGTTGATGTTGATGTCCACAGCAAATTAGTCTCCACAAAAATAGATAAAGATCTTATTGAATGGTTTTATGTGGGGGAGGTAAAAAATTTGCCTTTCTCGTTTTTAGTTTGTCGATAATACAATACAATCTATTTTTCTCGGTTTGGGAGGGGCTCTCTCATTAGTCTCAACATAATCCTGTCTGTTTTTGAAATCATATTTGGTCATAATTAGAGATAAGAGTTTTGTGATTGGTATCAATTGTGAACCTGTGATCCTTTTAAGCTGGACGGATGGACGTCTATATTGAGGTTTGAAGTAAAGTGACTTCCGACCATTTATATTTATTTAGTGCTTCCACTTGGTCATACCCCCAATCATTGGTTGTTCTATTATGTTAGCTTGGCTCCTTTTGGGGTTGGTTTTTTTTTTTTTATCAATAAACAACATTTTATTAAGAATATGAAAAACGACTAATGCTCTAAAAGATACAAACCCCACAGAGGAGTGAGAAATAAGTAAAGGAGAAATAAAAATAAAAATATTACAACAATTAAACTATCATAAAAACATTCATATTCCAATGAATGTATATATCATTAATAGAATAAGCGGAAATAAATTTGGGAACTGCACACCAAGAAGACACTTTTAAACTTGCAGAATCAAATCTCTCCAACCACGGAAGACACTTGTTATAAAAAAAATCCTTGAATTCCTCTCCATCGATAACTCTTAACAACAGTGCTTTAATCGCATTAGACCATATAAGAAAGGGGAATTGTAATGGGTGGCAAAAGAAATTAGGTAAATTGCAACTTTGTTATCTATTTATTACTTTTGCAAATATAGCAAAAATTTTGATATACTAGCGATATTCTAATGATACACTATGATATATCGTAATGATTCTCATAAATCATTTCTTGTGATATACCATTAATATACTGAATTAAATTTCCAGTTCATTTATATATGTAAACAAAGTATATCATTAGTATATAACTGATATATTTATTTTAGATAATCTTATATACCATTGATGAATCAATATTGTACTCTTTATATAATAAGTATTTTTTTTTTAATTGATAATGGTTTATATATTAATTGATAACATTCATATTATGGTACATTATGATATATTGATGGTGAATAGAAGAATTAACTACTGTCAAATAGAAATACCGTTGATATATTAATGATACATTGTGATATATTACATTACTTGTGATATTCTAATGATACATTATGATATATCTAATTATACTCATAAATCATTTCTTGTGATATACCGTTGATATACTGAATTATATTTTCAGTTCATTTATATATCTAAATAAAGTATATCATTAGTATATAACTGATATACTTGCTTTAGATAGTCTGGTATACCATTGATGAATCAATATTGTACTCTTGATATAATAAGTATTTATTTTTTTTATTAATAATAGTTTATATATTGACTGATAACATGCATATTTGGTACATTATGGACATTTCTACATAATACATTGTGATATATTGATGGTGAATAGAAGAATCAACTCCTACCAAATAAGAATACCATTGATATACTAATGATACATTGTGATATATTGCACTACTTGTGATATTCTAATGATACATTATGATATATCGTAATTATCCTCTTAAATCATTTATTGTGATATACCATTGATTATACTGAATTACATTTACAGTTCATTTATATATCTAAATAAAGTATATCATTAGTATATCACTGATCTACTTGCTTTAGATGATCTCATATACCAGTAATGAATCACTATTGTACTCTTGATATAATAAGTATTTCTTTTATATATATATATATATAGATAGATAGATAGATAGATAAATAAAGTATATCAACAATATATTACATTGATATATACTTAATGTTAGTGAAATCAACGGGTATCAATAGTATATCACTCATGTAGTTACTTTTTAATTAGATATATCGTTGATATATCAAATATAACGTTGATAGACTACTAATTAGATATAACGTTGATAGACTACTGATTTTCTTGATTTTGTAAAACATGGAAAGGGCATTTTGGACTTTTTGTTTCATGTTGTTGGGTTGGGGTTGCACATTTTGCTATTTCTGCAAATCAAATAAATGAATGATGTGGTTGCAAATACAATAAATCATATTGCCATCTATGCAAGTGACCCTATAAGAAAAGACATCAAAGGCAATGAAGGTACCAAAAGAAGCTGAGTCAAGTTATCCTTTGTCATGAGGTTAACCCCAATTTGTCTTGAAGACCAAGAGGAGCTTGTACCAACAATTCAAGGAATAAGGACATCCAAAAAAAATATATGATTTGTTGGTTAGAATGCCCAAGAAGATGAATTTTTACAGTAGTTGTATTGGCTGCTTCGCTTTGCTTTTATGTGTAATAAATTTTCTTGTCATTGTAATTTTAAGATGTTGTTGGCATAATTCATTACTGGCTGCCGTGTTTAATAATGCAGGGTCCACTTTCGACAACTTTTCCAATTGAAAACCGAAATTCTCCAGTGACCATGAAGGCATTGAAGAATCACCTAGAACGTTCAAAAGGGCTTCCGTTCGTGAAGCGAATTTCTGACTTTCATTTGTTGCTGCTGCTGGCCAGGGTGTTAGACGTGAGCTCTGATGTTCCTGCACTCGTCGAGTGCGTTCAGACTCAGACACCCGTGCCTGAAGGTTACAAAATATTAATCGAGTCTATGGCAACTGCGGCTTGATATACTACAGACAGGAAGTTGTTCTCGATTGACTATGTTGATGTTGAGTTGAGGATCTCTCAATTACTTTCCTTCAAGCTCAAGACTGTAAATATATTGTCATCTGTAAATGGTGTTCTGGATAACTTATGTTTTTACCATAACAAAATGGCTTCTGTGTGTCGTGTTCAGGTAAAAAAAAAAAAAAACCACCTGTAGAACGAATTACAGGACATGGCATTATTTGTTTCTTACATAACTTCGAATTTACCCCCCTTCAAGCTATTATGCCTCTTTTTCTGTCTTTGATGAGGACGATGATTTATCACTCTTCTTTACCATCTTTAAATTCAAAGGCTTCATTATAAAAAGTATCCCTAGATTATAGATTTTGTTTCAATAATATTTTTCATTCGGATAATACTCCTAAATTTTAAGAAGTTTTAAAACTACTCTCCACTTTTTAAAAAAATCAAAAAAAGGTTGTTATCGTGCTCTTATTGAAAAATGTTTCTTGATTATTAGTATTTGAAACATCGTAGTAATAATTTGATTAAATAAAATTCAAAAACTCGAAATTCATAACCATAACCTTCATTGTAACTTTTCAAGGACAATAGTAATAATAATAATAATAGGCTAAATTGTTATTGGAATGGATTTAGAAGCCTACTAAATGACAATGGATTTAGAAGTCTACTAAATGGGTAGATTTGTTCGATTCTTCAAAGTTGAAAGATAATTTGTCGCCATCTTGCTTCATGGGATCGATTTTTTTAACTTGAATTTGTTTAAAATTCAGCCTCGATAACTCACCTACTGTTTTCACCTCTAGGTTTGTTGTTTTTCATTGCATCAAGATTGACACTTGAATTTGAAGTTCATTTGTGACTATGTGTTTGTGTTTAAACTTTTGGGTTTCTCTTAAGCAAACATTAATGTAGCATTAAACTTAAAAATTTAAGGCGCGCTATAACTAACAAATCAATTGGTTGATAGCTAGGCTAGCATGTAATAGTTTGTTTTGCATTGGTATTGCATAAAATTATTCAATGTAATACTACAACTTTAACATATATGTAAGAATGTCAAAGTATCATCCACTAGTTCACTTAATTACAATGGATACAATCATCCAATTTTATTTAGAGAAAGAAATAGAAAGATGAATAAGATCAAAACAAAATAAATACATAAAATAGAAGATACAGAACAATTAGGAGAGAAATATCTTAGAGAGTTGATTTAAATCAGACCAAAATGATTCAATTAATCAAACAACTAAGATTGACATGCAAATAATCCATAAGTCAGACAAACAAAGGTAGAAATTGCCTCTTACGACCACAATTAAATATCAAAGGTGTTGGAATAGAAATTTTGACAAATCCAAACTTGTCACGTCATCACCCAAATGGCGAAGTTATATTTAATTAAGGATTATTGAATTTGTAAGAATTCCTAAATTAAATTATGGCACATCCAGGTACATATTTGGGCTCTTTAAATTTGGAAGGATAAAACCCAAATTGAAGGCCCAAATTAGCCAAGCCTAGCCCAAGAAGGTTGGACCAAAGTCCAGTTCAGAGATGCGACCCAAGAAATCAACCAGGTCAAGTCTAGAAGCGAAGACCCAAATCATCCAAGTCTAGCCCAAGGTCCAACATCAACAAGGTCTGATCCAGAGGTGAAGGCCCAAACCAACCAAGCTCAGTTCTAAATGATTGGCCCAAAGCCGATCAGGCCCAAACCAAATGGTTGGCCCAACTTCAATCGGGCCTAGTCCAACAGGCCCAAGTCCACCTAGAGGCCTAGGAGAACTCTATAAATAGAGATATTCCTCCTTCATTTTCAAGGTTCAGAACTGAAAAAACTCAGAGAGAATTCAGAAACAAAAGTTGTGAAGTCTCTAGAAGTTTCGGAAGATCAAACATCGTCTGAACGAAGAACGCTTCAAGGGAATCGTCAAGAACACACCGTGAATCCATTGGAGTCTTCAACATCGAGAACAAGTTGTTTCAACCCTCGATCCAACCACGTAGGAGAGAGAATCAAAGGATCAAATACTAGAGATTGTACTCACAACACTTGAAATCAATACAAACACAAATTCATTTACACGTGTCTCATTTTCATTCGTTGGTTGAAATCTCGTGTGAATAGATTGGCACGTCAGTGGGACCACTCTACCTCTCATCTCTTCCTCCTTCAAATCAAGCCAAATCAAGTCATGGCTTTAAAGAAAGTTGTGTCAACTATTGCTGCTGCAAGCAACTCTTACATGGGACCAATAACTCGTAGTCGTTCTGAGGGGCTGAGACAAGTGCTGATCACAATTAATATCAAAGGTATTAGTGAAACTTTAATGTTTTCCATCTAACACATAATGGTAAGGGCATTTTTAATGTTTTTAAAAGTTTATAGGTATTTTTTAAACTTAAAGTTCAGAGGTATTGTTAAAATAAAAATTTAAAGTTTTCCATCCAAAACTTAATGGTAAGGTACTTTTGAACCTTTTTTAAAGATCATAGGTTGAAACTTTTTAAGATTTAGGGGTAATATCAAAATAAAATCCATAGTTTAGAAGTATTTTCTGTAATTTTCCCTTCAAACTGAGAAGAGTGCTTGAGTTAATTATCTGAAAACAAAGATTTGATTCAATAAAAGATACAATTGAATTTAAGGGTCTGTTTGGTAAGGAATCTGGAAACATAAATTTGGAAACAAGCGATTCAATGAAAACAGAGTTGTATTTCATGTTTTTAGATATGTGTTTGGTAGCAGATTTAGAAATTTGATTTCATTCTAAACAGTTGTTTAAAGTGTGTCCTATAACATATTTATAGATCATGGAATTAGTTGTAGTTGCAAAACTATTTATTAGATTGAATATAAATTATTATTAATTAATTTATGAAATGATTTTGTAAATTTTATAGAATTATCATTTTATAATATAATATTATATAGTTTATAATATATTATATTATATATTTTTTAATTTAACAAAAGTAAATTGAGTTCATAACATGAAATATTGTATTTATTAAGATTTTTATCTTTGTTTAATATAATTCGCATTTTAAAATTTTAAATTCGAACTGATACAATGAAAACATAAAAATGTTGTTTTCATAATTTCTACTATTTGGATCCCAGAATCCGAAAACAGTTTTCGAAAACACACCTGTCAAACACATATTCACTGAATTCAGTCAATCCGAAAACATAAAACAGAATTCAGATTGCATACCAAACAAACCCTAATGTTTTCGATGTTTTCGAATAGATATATATTGGAGCAGATTTTATACACATGTTCTCAAATCAAACCATAGTTCAAAATGTGCTTGATTATATATTTATAAATTATAAAAACATTACAAACGAAATATTAAGTTGAATTTCATAGGTTTTATTTTACAATATCGGATAGTTATGCATATTTTAATTTAACAAAATAAAATGAATTTATAACATGAATTATGTTATTGCCAAATTTTGAATGGGAGAACATCTACCTCCACATGATAATTAACAATGGTGAATTTTTAATATTGGAGGGAAGAATGTGATCTTCAAGACAAGAAAAACCTCCACGTTGATGTGGGGTAGGGCACACAGGCAACGATGCTTAAGTTAACTGAAAGTGAATTAGGATTTTCTGGGTATTTTTGGTAGCGAGAATGAACCTACCATCTCTTTTTTGAAACAAAATTTAAATGTCTTCTCTCTAAGATTTTTTGTGGGTTTCCTCGTTAAACTGGTTCAAAAGGATTGGATCGAGCTAGACTAGGGACGCATGGGCCGAGGGAAAAGAGATTGTTGGGTAAAAGAAATGAAGGATAGAAAAAAAATATTGCGGAAGCAATAATCAATTCAAAGTCTCAATGTTTGTTGAACAAAGTGAGAAAATTGAAAAATGAGAGAACGAAATCCAATAAATAAATAGTTTTCTATTAAAATTGAAAGTATTGGTGATGCATCCTTCACATGGAAGTTCATCCTTTTATAGGTACAAGGAATTGACACCCATTTAATTTGCAACATTAAAAGATTAGAAACTTACAAACTTAAAAAACAAAAAATAAAAGACAAAAAATCGAAATGTGTTAAATCTAACTTTTAAAAGAAAAAAAACATAAAACATTAATTGAAAAACTTAACGTAATTAAAAAAGAAAAACTCATAACTCAACACTCCTCCTTGAGGTTTTTCTTTGTGATGGCCAGCTTTTGGCGTAGAAATACAAACTGCCTATGTGGTAGAGCTTTTGTTAGAATGTCGACAAGTTGTTCTTCAGAACTACAAAAAACGAGTTTTATTTCGCCTTTTTTCCCTGTTTCTCTCAATAAATGAAATTTGATTTTGATGTGCTTTGTTCTACCATGTTGTTCTGGATTGGAGGCAATAACAATAGCAGACTTGTTATCACAAAACAAATTGGTAGGTTCTTCAAGTTCAAATCCCAAATCACTAAGCAATTTGCGAAGCCATATTGCTTGATTTGCGGCTGATGCAACTAAAATATATTCAGCTTCAGCAGTAGATTGAGCCGCTACTTCTTGTTTTCTTGAATTCCAAGAGAAAATTCCATTGCCAAGAGAAAAAACATAACTGGAAGTGCTTTTAGAATCATCAACACAACCAACCCAATCGCTGTCGAAATATCCAGTTAATTTCAAATTACCTGTAAATTCGAACCAAATTCCAAAATCAAGAATAACCTTTAAGTATCTAAGGACTCTTTTAGCAATACCAAAATGAATTTCACTAGGTGAATTCATATATCTTGAGAGCAAACTTGCAACAAACATCAAGTCTAACTTGGATGTTGTCAAATACAAGAGACTTCTACTAAACTTCTATAATTTGTAGGATAAGAAAACTTCTCACCATCATTCTTTGATACTTTCAAGTTTATCGCTAAAGAAGTGAAAACAACTTTACATGTTTCCATTTTAAATTTCTTCAAAATTCCTTGAGCGTACTTTCTTTGGGCAATAAAAATACCCTTATCTTCTTGAAGAATTTTCATACCTAGAAAATAATGCATGTAACCAAGATCTGACATCTCAAACATTTTTTCCATCTCGATTTTAAAATCTTGTAGCATTTGATAATCATTTCCGGTCACAAGCATATCATCAACATAAAGGGAAAGATGAGTTGATTAGAGTTGTTACCAACCTTAATATAGAGAGTAGTTTCGCTCATACTCCTTCTGAAGCCTTGAAGAAGCAAGTAGGAACTAATTTTACTATACCAAGCACATGGTGCCTGCTTCAATCCATAAAGAGTTTTCTTCAAATGGTATACTTTGTTTTCTTGGTCTTCATCCACGAACCCTTCAGGTTGGTTCACATAAATCTCCTCCTCAAGATCACCATTCAAAAAACCTGATTTGACATCTAGATGGAATATTTTTCACCCCAAATGTGCAACTAAAGCAATAATCAATCGTATTGTGTCATGTCGTGCAACTGGAGCAAATGTATCTCCATAATCAACTCCAGGTTGTTGTGCATAACCTTTTACCACTAACCTTGCTTTATATTTGTTGATCGAACCATCGTAATTATACTTCACTCAACACCCATTTCACACCCAAGCGTTTCTTTCCTCATGGTTGCTCTACAAGCTCCCATGTATTATTTTTATTGATCATCTCCAATTCTTCTTTCATAGCAACAATCCATTCAGTAGATTGTGAAGCTTCGTAATAGCTATTTGGTTCAACAATAACAAGATTACAACTTTTATATACATCAAAAAGTGATCTTACATTGTAATATGGATTATCACCAGTTGCATCAACATGATCATCATCATTTGAAAGAGGATATTGGCTATCTCGATCATTAGAATCAATTGAATCAAAGGAGGATTCATTTTGTTCTAAGATTCAAAATTGGTGGATGAATCTCTCACAATTGTTTGCTCCTCAAAATCCCAATAAAAATCTTCATCAATAATGACATCACGACTCAAGATAATCTTTTCCGAGTTCAAATAAAAAATTTTGTACTCTTTTGAATCAGCAGCTAGCATAGCCAATACATACTCCTTTTATTGTCTTGTCATCAAGTTTAGATCTCTTAATAAAAGTAACAAAAGAGTAACAAATAGATCTAAAAATCTCCAAGTTCTTAACTGAAGGTTTTCTACCTGACCAAGCTTCATAAGGAGTCTTGTCCTCAACTGCCCTTGTAGGTAGTCTATTGAGCAAGTAAACAACAATACATACAACTTCTGCCCAAAATTTCTTTGGTAATTTTTTTCAAAGAGTAGACTTCTTGCCATCTCCATTACAATTCTGTTTTTTCTTTCTGATACACCATTCTGTTATGGTATATAGGCAATGGACAACTGGTGTTGGATTCCCAAATCTTCACAAAACTTGTCAAATTGATTGGAAGTATATTCCTTCCCGTTATTTGTTCTCAAAGTTTTGAGCTTACAACCACTTTGAGTTTCAACCAAATTTACGAACATTTTAAAAATTTGGAAAACTTGAGTTCTCTCAACTAAAAAATATACCGCAAACATCACTGTGCACTAATTCAAGCTTGTCTTTGGCTCTAAGACTGCCACCTTTGGGAAAAGGTAATCTGTGCATCTTCCCTTCTTAACAACTTTTACAAATCTGATCAAATGAGGTAAAATTGAAAAAATCATCAACCATATTAGTAGAATGCAAAATTTTCAAAGCTTTATTGTTATAGTGACCAAAACGATGATGCCACCTCTTGCTTTCTTCTACTTTGACATTTAGTGCATGATGACATAAAGAGTCACCATTCAAAAAGAAAGCATTTCCAACCATGTTGACCCTTGCGATCTCTACTCCTTGTGGGTCATAAATAACACAAACTTGGTCCTTGAAAACCACGAAAAATTTGTTATGCAACAATTGAGCAATACTGAGCAAGTTTTGAGATAATATTGGAACATATGAGACATTGAATATTTTTTTTTCACCTTTCTTAGTATGCATAATGGTAGTACCTTTACCTTCAGCTAGTACCGTCCGCCATGTCCAAGAACCACCTTAGACTGTATGGATTTGTCAATTTGGCTAAAAAGATTGATATCTTTAGCCATGTGAGTAGTGCATCCGCTATCAATAAGCCATAAACAAAAAATTTGTTTCATGATTATTGTGGGCACAATTCGCTTGTTCCTTAGGATGTTGGGTTTGGGTTTTCTTGGCATAGCAAAACTTCTCTATATGACCATCCTTGTTGCAATATTCACAATGATAGACTTGCTTGTTTTTGGACCAACAATTTTTCTCAGTATAATTTGTCTTTTTACAATAATGACAAGGAGGAAATTTACCTTTCTTTGATGCTCCTCTTTTTCCCTTGCTCCCCTGATCTTTGGTCTTTCGTCTATCATCTTCTGCAACAGGTTTCTTGCCTTTAGACTTGACATGAAATGCTCCCTCAACATGCTCTTCATTGCGCATTGTATCCCTTTGTTCTTGAGCTTGTAATTTGCTAATTAACTCAACTATAGACAGAGTAGTCAAATCAGAAGACTCCTCTATGGTTAAGATCTTCGATTCAAATTTGTTGGGAACACTAACCATTATTTTTTCCACAACTCTTTGATCTGGAAACTTTTCACCAGATAGTCTTATCTAGTTTACGATGGTCATCACTTTTGTTGTGTAGTTCCTCAAAGAATCTGAATCCTTCATTTTCAACATCTCAAACTCTCTCTTGAGAGTCAATAATTTGACAGCCTTCACCCTCACGCTTCCTTCAAATTCCTCATGCAATTTATCTCAAGCTTGTTTTGTTGTTTTACAATCAATAACCCTAGAAAAAATAGGATCTGATAAAGCGACATGAATAACGGATAAAGCTTTCGATTTTTTCAATTTCTCCTTTTCGTGTAGTCTTATATGATTCAACGTCAGATTTTCTCCTCATGGTTAGGGATCAACATTAATTGAGACAGATTCCCAAAGGACAAGTTCCATGAGGTAGGATTGCATTTTAACAACACAAAATTGGTAGTTTTCGCCATTAAAATGTGGAGGAGAGGTTATACCAAAATCAGAAGACATTTTTCAAATACAAAAATTGAACTTCTCACTCTCAAATAAAAACACAACCCTTTAAATCTAAGGCTCTGATACCATTGTTGGGTAAAAGAAATGAAGGATAGAAAAAAAATATTGTGGAATCAATAATCAAATCAAAGTCTCAATGTTTGTTGAACAAAGAGAGAAAATTGAAAAAAGAGAGAATGAAATCCAATAAATTAATAGTCTTCTATTAAAATTGAAAGTATTGGTGATGCATCATTCACATGGAAGTTCGTCCTTTTATAGGTACAAGGAATTGACATGTCACACCCCCTCCCAGCTTACTTGCCTAACCTAGGAAGAGATGCAAAGACAGAGAAAACCAACCCTCTTGCTGGCTCTCCCTGACTATCCCAAAACTTAACTTAAGTTTGAACGCAACACAACACGTTTGAACAAGCAAGATTGGACACTGAAATACACATATAAGCAAGACACATTCACTTCCAGTACTACGTTCTTTAACAAGTCATAAAACTTTCAAGTTTATTACAACCCAACTAACATGATTCCATTACAAGCCATATACATAAGAAAGTGTATATACAAGGAGCTAAAACGACGTGGTGGCAAACAAGTCTCATCAAGGCTAAGCACCGGGAACTCGTCTGCTACTTGGGAAGAGTAAACATAATGAAAATGAGAGCTGGGAAGCCCAGTGAGTGTCTATTTTTAAAACATTATAAGCTCAAAGGTGAAACATAATAATGGACAAGCTATAAGTAGAAATAACTTAACACTTATTTGTAAACATAATCAAGCCCTGCTACCAATTTACAAGTTTAAGTCACCACATTATGTATAACATAAAAAACTCATAATGTAGTACTAAAGATTAGCCAACAAATCTTCCCAATCTTCCCTATAAATAGCAGGAAGAGGAATGAACTCATTATTCCATATTGAAGTCAATCATCTATCAAACTCTCTCTAAATTTTCCTTTTGTACGATTTTTTTTGTAGAAAATTTTCTTTCAACCATTTTTTTTTTACATTTTTTTTACACTTTTTAGCACTTATTACACTTCTTTTTTTATTTTTTTTTAAACTTTTTTTAATCAAAATTTTCTCGTCAAACTTTTTTAATCCCTTTTTTATTTCATACTCTTTTTCTTTTTTTTTTTGCATTGCAACTAGGATGCCCCCTTCATTTTGTTTGGAGCTAATTAAACTCCTTCCATTCCTCAACCTCGATGGAGGTGACAACATTTCTCGCTGAAGGATGGTTCTTCACGGATGCTCTGATATTAGGGGTGAGTGGATTGCTCACGCTCTCTACTGTCGTTCGTGCAAATGGAGGTGAGTAGATTGCTCATGCTCCCCGCTGCTCTGTCGTTTGCGCAACCGTTGCATCATCAACTTGGCGCATCATTCCTAAAGGTGAAAGTGACTACATTTCTCGTTGAGGGATGATTCACTTTCACGACCACTTCATCATCAACTTGGCGCATCACTCATGAAGGTGAAAGTGACTACATTCCTCGCTGAGGGATGATTCACTTTCACGCCCGCTTCATCATCAACTTGGCGCATCACTCATGAATGTGAAAGTGACTACATTCCTCGCTGAGGGATGATTCACTTTTACGATCGCTTCATCATCAACTTGGAGCATTACTCCTGAAGGTGAAAGTGACTATATTCCTCGCTGAGGGATGATTCACTTTCACGGTCGCTTCATCATCAACTTGACGCATCACTCCTGAAGGTGAAAGTGACTACATTCCTCGCTGATGGATGATTCACTTTCACGGTCGTTTCATCATCAACTTGACGCATCACTCCTGAAGGTGAAAGTGACTACATTCCTCGCTAAGGGATGATTCACTTTCACGGTCACTTCATCATCAACTTGGTGCATCACTCCTGAAGGTGAAAGTGACTACATTCCTCGTTGAGCGATGATTCACTTTCACAGACACTTCATCATCAACTTGGCGCATCACTCCTGAAGGTGAAAGTACTACATTCCTCGCTGAGTGATGATTCACTTTCACGACTGCTTCATCATCAACTTGGCGCATCACTCCTGAAGGTGAAGGTGACTACATTCTGATGGAGATCCGATCTTCTTGAGCAGCGAAAACGTGTTTAAAAGATCGAAAAAGCTTGTTTGTTTTGGTTTAATACAAATACCAATACATTGGTAAAATACAGAGAGTAAGCAACTTAATCCTAATCTAATTAGGCATGGATTCTAGACATGCAAACATATGTTGTGTATTAAACTAAACTAAAAGGAAAAGTTTAGTTACCTTTGTAGATACGAATTTCCAGCAACTCCTTGCTCCCTTTTTCACAGCTACACAGGAACACCCAATGAACTTCTCTGTTTTCTTCAACAGGGACAACACCAACAGGAAAACCTCCTATCCTCTGAGTTCTACTTAGATCTAACCTCGGTGGGAAGGTCTCCAACAATTGGAAGGTGAGGGAAAATGAGAGAGATAATTTTTTAGAGCACAATTTACCAATTGCACTAATCGATCAACCATTTCTTCTCCATTGAAGAAGAATTAAACGAGGGATCACTTTCCCCACGCTCTATCGATAAGGAGTTGGAGGGAAGTGGGGAACGTGTCCTCCTGACACATTATATATCTATTTAATATTAAAATTAAATAAAATTAATTAATCTAATTATTTATATTAATTAAATCATATTTAATTAATCGAATTAAATATCTTATATTTAATTAAGATTAAATCATATTTAATCATATTTTTCCCTCTAACCTATAGTTTTAATGTACATCTTATGCACATTAAATTATAACCTATAGTTTTCAAATATGAATCATATCCACATTTAAATTTAACATTTGAACTCTCAAATATATAATTCTCTCATATAATTTAATATGAATCATATTCACATTAAATTTATAATATATAGTTCCAAAACTTTATATTATATCGTATCTATATAAATTAAATTTATTCCCTAATGAATTTAAACATTTCAAATTCAAACGATCTAAGAACCCTTTACGAGCTAGAAGGTGGACCTAATGGACCTACAGATCGTAAGCTCTAACGATATTTAAATTACTTCCTGCTAATCTCATTAACCTCCTAATCAACATTCGTTAGTTATGAACACTCCACTAAAGTCCCGCAGTTGCACTCTTCTCACTGCAAATATATTTCTGTGTCCACGAATATTGACCTATAACAACAAGTCAATCCTTCACGAATGTTCGTAACACCAGCTGAGTCAAATTACCGTTTTACCCCTGGGTTACATCTTGTACCTTAAGTACCAGTGCTCCTCTAATGAACAATTTGTTTGTGGTCCTACCAACAAACAGAAGTCTCTCTCGGGCCAATGAGAGGGTCGGACCCTTTGTTCAAGTCTCGGAGACACCACTTAAGGGAGCATTCATCTACTTACCCTAGTAGTCGGGAAGGAGTGAATTCCATCTTGCTAAGTTAAGTCCCCAGCCGCTCACTCGGTCTTGTCCCCAAGAAGGTAGGCCTATTGAGTCGGCGAATCAACCACTCTCACCCATACTAGTCAAAGGACAATCCCTCGCGAACAGAGTTCGTAGAATCTTTCGAGATTGAGATCAAGTTGCCTAGGTCATCCTAGTGAAATAGAAACTTAGCTAGTCAACGGAGTTACATCTAGTAGTTACTATTTCACGGTCCGGTCTTATGTAATCTCATTACATAGGATATCCCCACTCACATGTCATCTACATGAACACGTTAGGATCACAGTGTTTGTATCATATACAAAGTGGGCCACATCCATAGTTTTACCAGGGTAAGGTACCCAAACCTTATCCCCTTACTATAGACCCTTTAGGTTGTATCTCGAACCGACATCCTTTATATGTACACTACATTCAGTTCAATATACATTTTACAACCTTAGATGTTTAGTTTATTGGATTTAGGGTTAAAACAAAGGCAATATCGTAAATAATGAACAATAACTCTTTATTGAAATGATAACACTTTATTACAATAATTAAAACAAAATTACAAACTACGAGTTTTAGGGCACAAACACCAACACATTCCTCGCTGAGGAATGATTCACTTTCACGGTCGCTTCATCATTAACTTGATGCATCACTCTTGACTTGGTGGAGGGGCGTGCAACGACGAAGAGGAACGACGACTCTATTTTGGTGGAGAGACGTGCGACGATGAATGACAACTCTGGATTGGGTTGAGAGAGACACACAAAAATGAACGATAACTCCTGATTTGGCAAAGAGACGCGCAATGACGAATGACAACCCTTAATTTGGCGGAGAGGCGCGCGATCCTCAAACTTGGTGAGCAGAGCGCAAACTCGAAACTTGACGAGCAAGGTGCAAACTCGAAACTTGGCGAACAAACTCGAAGCTGGCGAGCAAATTTGAAACTTGGTGAGTGATCTCTAAACTTGACGAGTGAACTCGGAGCTTCGCGAGCAAACTCAAAACTTGACGAGCAAACTCGACACTTAAGGAGCAAGGTGCAAAATCGAGACCTGACGAGTAGGGCACGAACTCCGAACTTGGTGAGCGAACTCAAAACTTGGCGAGCAAACTCAAAAATTGACGAGCGAACTCAGAACTTGACGAGCAAACTCGAAACTTGACGAGCAAACTCAAAACTTTACGAACAAACTCAAAACTTGACGAGCAAACTCGGAATTTAGCGAGCAAACTTAGAATTTGGCGGGCGAACTCGAAACTTGACAAAGCGAACTCGAAACTTGGCGAACGAACTAGAAACTTGACGAGAAAACTTGGAACTTGGCAAACTCTGAACTTGACGACCGAACTCGGAGCTTGACGATCAAACTCCTAACTTGGCGAGCAAACACGGAACTTGACGAGTAAACTCGAACTTGGTGCAAAAATTTTGATGCTCGTCTTTGAGGAATAGAAGACTTTAAAATGTGTGGGAAAATGAGTGTAGTTGAAAATACCTTGCTTGCTAGTGACGAGAATTGCAAGTCTTCATATGGACAATTTAACTTTTATTTCCTGTCATAATGTAAATGTTTTATTTGCCTAGTTGGCTTGTTGCGTAAAATGATATTGCAATATCGCAAGTGTACGGGTCAAGTTTTAGTATAGTGATTTGAGAGTTCCAAGTATCGTCCTCGGGAATGGGTTTTTAGATTAATTAATTATCAAGAGATACTAATTTCAATTTTAGCTAAAATAACATAACATGGATAGATGGGAAAACAAAGATAAACGATAGACAAACAAATGGAGACACGAATATGATAAATTTGGAGGAGTTTGATTTCACAAGTTAACACTTATTTAACACATGCAATGAACTAATGTGATGAATTTATAAACAAAAAGTAAGATATTCAAGAAAATCTCTCAATTCTTAGTGAGACTCGCATACACAATAAATTTTATAGTCTCCATATGAATCTAAATCATGCACGACATTAAGCAACTTCTTTATGTGTTTCCCTTAGACTTCTAGGTAATTCTCATGATAGACTTCTAAGAGTTTTGACAACTTTGCTCTAATCTAAGATTTTTCTCTCGAGTCCACTTAAATCAACAAGATCTAAGAATTGAAGAACGAATTCCCAAAAATAAACAACAAAACATGATTCACTACATAAGGAAACAAGTCTTAAACAAGTAAATCAAATCCTAACTACAACTTTTAGCCACAATCTGAAAGAAATAATCGACACATAGGAATAGCCGACACAAAGGAATAATCGGCACAACGTTGCAATGCTAGGGACAGTGTTGCAACGCTGTACCCTAGGCACGTATCATATATGGAATGTGTCGATGGCGTTGCAACGATGAGGGCAACGTTGCAACGCCACTACCCTAAGTGCGCACGCCCTTATCGATCTGGCGTTGCAACGCTAGTACGCAGCGTTCCAACACCCTCTACAAGATCCCTCAACGCATCAAAACAACAATCACGACGTTGCAATGCCATCACCTCGGGTCCTCTAGCTTGTAATGATCTTTTTACTTCCAATTGATATTATTTTTAGCTCTAAAAAGCCTCGTTTCGATCCGAGTGATCCAAAATGTCTCCAAATGTCCTGTTTAAGCTCTTAACCTGAAATTCAATGATTAACACACATAAAAGCCCTGAAATTATCATAAAACTAACAATAATTAAGCCTAAGGATAACACATTTTGTGTGCTATCAAACACCCCCAAACTTAAACTTTTGCTAGTCCCGAACAAAAACAGAATTAAACATGAGATTGTTCTTATACATACATCTGATTCAAGCCTCAAAGATTTAAGAGAAAATTTTGGCAATCACAGGAAACACTCAAACATAATACTTCAATGAGCAATTTAAAATTCTTCCTAAATGTTCCTACGTGTGTGTGTGCTTAGCCTATGTTCCCTTCATTTTTACTAAGCCCGGATCAATTTTATTAGGTTCTCCATTCAACTTCCCCCTACACTAGTCATCATTACTAATCCTGGAGCCTCCCCACATTCAAGAAATAACCAACTTTATTCAACACTTAATCACTTTTTTTATCACTTTTTTTCTATTTTCTTCTTTTTTGTGCAAGGACACTAGCTTTCACACATCCACTGCAGGAACCCTTACCTAGAGCACTCATTGAATGAGTGGCCTAACTGATCACAGTGAAGGTAGCTATTTTTGCCCTCGCGAATTTTTTTTATTTAACAACAAACAACAAAAACCAACTTTTTCACATAAAACACATATTATACAGATCATGCACTTCATATTGTCATTTACCCTATCTTGCAGTTTAACTCTTAGATCAGCTTTTAGACCTATCGAGGTGACATCGAACTTCTAAGCCTAATAACTTTGTTCTAAGAATTTCAAAACTACAGGAACACAGGCTATGTGCATAATAATGCAGGAAAAACTCAAGAAAATTTTTAAATTAAAAATTCATATCATGCTCTCAAGTTTCAGCAGAATCACAAAAATTTTCAATTAATTCTCATTCTAGGCTATCATGATCATACTTATGCACAAGATAAATCAACAAATCAACATACTCAAGACAGTCTCAACATATCAATAACATCCCACCCCCAAACTTAAACTAAACATTGTCCTCAATGTTTGCAAAAATAAGCACAAAGCAAGTATAAGGGTAAGAGTGAACAATACTGTCCTGAGTTATGGAGATCTTTATTATTTTCTGAGTTCCTTGGATAGCCAAAACACGTGTGTTGGAGTTCCACAAAACGGGAGCATGAGTTTCAACGAGAGAAGACATCATCACAACCTAACAAAGCAAAACAAACAAACTAGTGAGAAAACAACAAACAACCAAAACAAACTAAAAACAAAACTGACAAAAATGTAAAGCTTGGGTTGCCTCCCAAGAAGCGCTTTTTTTAACGTTTTTAGCTAGACTGTACTCCCTCAAGGTGTTTCTTTCCTATCTCTGCAACGCTTCGGGTGATGTATTCATCCGGTGATCTGGTCTCAATATTCTTTATGGCGGCTCCATGACTAGTCACTATGCCGCTTAGGATCGGTGACTCGCATTCTCCAAATTGGTTAGACCTATTTCTGGATTCAACTATAAAGGAGTGCACTGTCTCTTCCAGAAATAGTTTCCTCTCAGATGTAGAAGCATACCATCTAGGAGGATTCAACACATTTTTATTGTTAGCATACGAGAAGTTTTATGATACATCAAACCAAGATTATAATGTGTTGGAAGGGTATTCTGAGTCTGGTTTCCTCCATAAGTGTTGCTTCTATTGTTCAGATAATGTATTTGCTCTAAAATAGATTCTCCATTGGGCTGGGTGCATTGAGAGGGTACCACTGTTTGGGGTGATCCTGCAAAATTATTCAGAGCATGAGTGAGGGATGCCATATGTGATTTAAAGGAAGTTACCTCATCCAATTGAGACTATCCAGCTAGTAGCTTAGATCTGTCATTGTCTGTGGGCCATTGGTAGCTGGCAGTTGACACTTCCTCTAAGAGGGCACGTGCTTCTAGCATAGTCTTTGCCATGAAATCCCCTCCAACAGTGGCATCCAGAATAGTCTTGGTCTTACCTTCAAGTCCATTATAGAATAATTGTACCTGGAGCCAATTTGGGTAGCCATGTTGTGGGCATCTCTTGAGAATGTCCTTATAACGGTCCCAGGCCTCAAATAGGTGCTCTCCCTCATGCTGCCTGAATGTTCCTATCTTTGTCCTTAACTTTGCAGCTTTCACATGTGGAAAGAATTTGATCATGAAGGCTTGGGCCAACTCCTCCCAAGAAGTGATACTGCTTGGTGGGTGAGACCCTAACCATTCCTTAGCCCTACCCTGCAAAGAGAAAGGAAAAAGACGTAAGCGAATACTGTCCACAGAAATACTATTTAACTTAATTGTACCACAGATTTCTAGAAAATTCTGTAAATGTGAATTAGGATCTTCTGTGGCTTTTCGTTGAAAAACACCTTCCCTAACCATCTGAATAAGCCCTGTTTTAAGTTCAAAATTGTTAGCATTTAAAGGAGCATGGACAATTCCAGCCTGCTCAGAATTAAACACAGGTTGGAAATACTCCCTGATGGGTTTAGGGTTGTTGATTAGCTCCTGATTTGCCATTATCTGAGTTTCTGCTCTTCCTTGCCTTAGGAGTCTTCTGCAAGTTCTCTCGATTTCAAGATCAAAAGGGTGCAAATCTGCAGCTCTATCCTTGGGCATACACTTGGAGGTACCAAAAAACAGGAATTAGACAACAAAACTAGGAAAGGAAAGAAAACATAAAAAGAAAGAGAACACAAAAAAGAAAAAAATAAAACAGAGAACTAAAACATAAACTTGGGTTGCCTCCCAAGAAGCGTTTTCTTTAACGTCTTTAGCTAGACGGTGACTTATCAAGGCACGTAAAACTGCTCATATTTCTTTGGGCCATTTTTCCTTGAATCGATATAGTCTTCTAAGTCTAGGTTAACTAGTTTTTTCTAGGAACCAGAAAGAAGATTATTTTTGGTATTTTTGTATATTGAAATAAAAGAACACAAGTCAAAACAAGACTCGTGAGTGTAGGACAAATGACTATCAAGATTAAAGGAAATTTCTGGGGATAAAAGGGGGAAGGACTTTTCGACCTCGAACTCTATCACCTGAATCTCCCTGTGAAAGTGATTGTATTTACCATTGTCTACCTCACAAACCTGTTTCTGGTGTGTTTCAGTCTCCTCCAACCCAACCTCACTATCACATGAATAAGTCCTCCTAGGTGGCTACTCCTTAGTGGTAAGAATAAGAAACTGTTCCTGTAAAGCCTTAAGGGAATTTACCAGTTGATTGAGATAATGAGTTCTTTCATGTACTATTTTCCAAAGCTCTGCCACTTTAGTCTCTAACCTATCCAACATTTCCAATTCATCATGAACCAAATTTTTAATTTTCAACTCTAACGTATATTCCATTAATAGGTTCACAAGAGAAGAGTTTTCTATAAGTTGGTCAGGGTACGAGAAATTTTGGTTCCAAGTGCCTAAATGATTACCATCAAAAGAATTTTCATCCATCATAGATTCATAATGGTAAAGATTAGACAAATGGTATCCAGAAAAATCATGATGCACATACCTAGGGTCCTGAGAAGGACAGTACAATGGTGGAGAATCGAATTCATGCAAAGTCATACTTTAAAAATCAGTAGTTCAAAACAAGACTTTTACACAAAAATCAACACACTCAAAACAGGATACAACGACTCAAAAAAACAAACAAGACACACTCAAGACAAATAAGGAAAAAAAACAACAAACACACAAAGAAAACAAATAAGGAAAGAAAACACAAACAAACATTAGTCTAAAATCTCAAATTTTCTCCTAATATTAATTAATATAAATAATCGTCATTCCCCGACAACGGCGCCAAAATCTTGTTGCATAAAATGATATTGCAATACCGCAAGTGTACGGGTCAAGTTTTAGTATAGTTATTTGAGAGTTCCAAGTATTGTCCTCGGGAATGGGTTTCTAGATTAATTAATTACCAAGATACTAATTCTCAATTTTAGCTAAAGTAACATAACATGGTTAGAAGGTGAAAGTAAAGACAAACTATAATAAACAAGTGGAGACACGAATATAATAGATTTAAAGGAAATTGACTTCACAAGTTAATAACTTATTTGACACATGCAATGAACTAATGTGATGAATTTATAAACAAGATGTAAGATACTCAAGCACTACAACAAATTATAGATTTCTTGACACTTGCAAGTTTTAAATACTTGTCGTTTTTATGAAAAAACGTCAAGTAAGATGAAGTTTTAAAAGAAAAACGTCAAGAAAAATTAAAAAAACACGGAGGTTGACAAAAATTTCGGATTTTTCTCGCTTCAAGTTTCTTGACATTTCAAAAAGGTCAAGTGTAGCAAAATGAATTTTTTTTTTTAAAAAAGAACCAATTAAACCCCGCCTTCGGCAGCCAAATCCCTTCCATTCGCGAGACGTCAAGCGTACGATTATCTGCTGCAACCTCACCCATTCGCGAGACGTCAAGTGTACGGTTAGGAGAGGAAAACCCAGACTCACCATTTCGCTCGATTATCTGCTGCTGCAACCTCACCCTTTCGCTCCGACGACCTCTCTCCGAACTCGCAGCCGCCGACCGCCCAACAACGACCTCTCTCCGAACTCGAAGTCGCCGAACTCTATTGATAGTCACATTTTTTGGATGACTACCAAATAGTTTTTTGTGTAAATGTTGTTCAGGCTAGGACCCATAGATTGACTAGCTATGGTGGAGATGATTAGGTGTTTGAACATATATTGTGGAGATAACTGTATAGTTTGACATTGTGAATGTATAACCATGATGGGAGTTACTAATGTTGGAGGTTGAACTTTCTTGTCATTTTAGAATTGTTCATATGGGAAAGAGGATTTGAATTTTTGTAGGTATTGTTGATGAACTTTTATTTCATACATCTTGAATATAATTTATTGGAGTGCAATGCAGAAAATTCCAGCTTTTAGGGAATAATTGCTTGAAAAATAAAATCACTAACCAACAAGACATGTATAATGTGTCAAGATTTCATTCAAATTAACACTTTTCAAATGTAAAAAAAAAAAACATTACATTTGACACTTTACAATTGTCAAGGTTTTTCTTTTATTTGACGTTTTAGGACTGTCAAGATAAACTTATATTTGACACATTTTAAGCGTCAAATAACTTTTATTTGACATTTCTGCAAATGTCAAGAAAAACCTATTTTTGACACAACGAAAACGTCAAGTATTAACATAAACTTGACACTTTTTAAAAGTCAAGATAACACTACATTTGACGAATAAAAAGTGTCAAGATTGTAGGTTCAAAATGACACGTTATAAGCGTAAAAAAAGACTATACATAACACTTTATAAGTGTCAAGTATTCTCAGTATTATTCTTGATGTTGGGATTCCTTGACGTTTTGAAAAACGTCAAGTAAAGCAATATTCGACATTTTATAAGCGTCAAGAAAACTAGTTTTTCTTGTAGTGAAGAAAATCTCTCGATTCTTAGTGAGCCTCACACACACAATAAATTTTATAGTCTCCATATGAATCTAAAACATGCACGGTCTTAAACAACTTCTTTATATGTGTTTCCCTTAGACTTCTCGGTCATTCTCATGCCAGACTTCTAAGATTTTTGACAACTTTGCTCTAATCTAAGCTTTTTCTCTTGAGTCCACTTAAACCAACAAGATTAAAGAATTCAAGAACGAATTGCCAAAAATAAAGAACAAAACACAATTCAATTCATAATCAAACAAGTCTTAAACAAGTGAATCAAATCCTAGCTACCACGTTTTGTAACTCTAAATCACAATAAAACCAAACTAAAAGTGTAGAAAACATCTTAGAACGATGTTACAATTTGAAAGAAAGAGGAAATAAACTTATGTGTTGATGTTGGTCCTTCGTCCCCGAGCTCCCGTCTCGATCTCGAACCTCCACGAATGCTTTGGCTTCCCAGGAATGCTCACTTTTCTCTTCTTACAGAGTGTATTTTGAAATTAGGGTGCAATCTCTATCAATTTTGGCTCCCTTTGCAAGAAGATGCAATCTTCTATTTATAATGGAAATCGGTACAGCGTTGCAACGCTAAGGACAACGTTGTAACGTTGTACCCTAGGTGGTTGGCATATAAGGAAATTGTCGATGGCGTTGCAACGCTGAGGGTAACGTTGCAATGCCACTACCCTAAGCGTGCGCCTCTCTATCGATCTGGCATTGCGTCGCTGCCGCCACGGTCCTTCACGCTCACCTTCACGCTGCAACGCTATCGACATTAGTTCTCTATGCACAAAATTAGCAAGTACGGCGTTGCAACGCTTTGCATGGCGTTGTAACGCCATCACCTCATGTCTACTAGCTTGGATTGGTCCTTCTTCTTCCAATTGATAATATTTTAAGCTAAAAAATCCTCGATTCGATCCCGAGTGGTCTATAATATCTCCAAATGTCCTGTTTATGCTCTTTACCTGAAATTCAATGATTAACACACATAAAAGCCCTGAAATTATCATAAAACTAGCAATAATTAAGCCTAAGGATAACACATTTTGTGTGCTATCAGGACTCATTTGTAACCCTACTTGCTTATGAATAATAATAACTTTGAATTCGATTCACAACTTGGAATTTTTTTTATTTATTGCTTTGACCGAACTTAAAGTTTTTTTTTTGTTTCCTTTAAGCTGCCTACGTACCCTTTTAAATGAAGGGATCAAGTCATATAACGTAGTTCATAAAAAATGTAAATTTATTACAATTGGTTGTTCACCGTTTAAGCTCATGCAGGTCAGGAGCATCATGTAGTTTATAGTTTTACGATTAGGAGTGTTTACAATATTTTTTATGCTTTTGTCCTTATTAAGGTCTTAATCGAATCCTTTAGAACTTGTTAAGATGATGACATTTGTCTTCACCTTCAAGGAACCCTCCGTGATTTTGAGAACGAAAAACTTCCTTTTCATACGTGAAGGAACAAAATTATTGTGAATCTTCTTATCATTATCCACCTCATCGAACGATTCTGCCTTCAAAGATTTCATCCTCCTTCCATGTTGATCGCTTTTTACTAGGTGATCAAAAACAAATGTTGAAAGTCGATCTTTCTTTGATGTGGAGACACTTAGCCTCTAGAAGACTGAAGGTCGAGTGGGTCTAGAAGTTAGACCCTGATTTTCTTCTTTTATCGCAACTATACTCATCCTTTGGAAGACTGAAGGTCGAGTAGTTGAGGCTTGATGCGATTAAAGACAAAAGTCCTTTATATTTTGCCCTCTATTTATTCTTCAAATGTGATGTGGTGGCGAGAGGCTTCATTTTCATCTTGTTCTAAAACTTCCTTTGTAGGATTGGTGATGACCACGTCACGTCGCTTTACTCTCAATGAACCTTCTGTGTTGACGACAACAAAAGTCTTTCTTTTTATTCGAGAAGGAACAACACTGCGAATATCTCCATTGGTCTCTTCCTTGCTATATGACACATCTTTTGAAGCCTCCTCCGATATTTTAGGTTGAATTCAGTCAAAGACTGATGCAATAAGCCCCTTATTTCTTGATGTGGTCACACTTAGTCTTTGAAGAGTTGATGGGCGTGCCACAGTCGAAACTGAAGGTATATTTTTTCTCTCCTTCACAGGCATGCTTAATCTCTAGAATGTCGAAGGTCGGGCAGTATCAGAAGTTTGAGTTGATAAAGTACTTTCTTCTCTTGCAGTAAATTTGTTCAACCTTTTAAAAGTTGAACGCCGGGTGGAGCCAGCATTAGGCAGTGACTCTCCCTCACTTGTTGAAGCCTCACCTAATCTTTGTGAGATTGGAGTGTGTGCAGTTGATGACCCAAAACGCCTAAGAGCTAAAATCCTTTGATTGGTATTTCCCTTATTTCCTTGATCATCGGTTTCATTCACTGTTATGTGATTTACATGGCCATTTTCTCTTTTCCTCTTCTTGTTATGTGAACGAGCTCGGGTTGTCACACCCCCTCCCGAACTACCAGCTAACTTAGCCCGACAGACGACGTGAAGCCAACAGACATCGTTCACCTTTCTAATGATACTTGTTGACCCTGGTTTACCTGATAAGCATACTATACTTGTATAAGAAACACTTTAAACATAACACAGCGAAATATTGACTATTACGAAACCTACGTAACGAGTAACCCCTACTTAAGACTCTTTGAAAACTGAAACAGGTATGAGCATCACAACCAAAAACATACCCAACCATGGTTTACACAACCATAACCTAGAATGTACACACAAAGATAACTACATAGTCCTCCTACAATACATATAGACTTGCTATACAACTCAAACCACGTACAAAATATCAAACTCGTGGAGCTTCCAGCAGACTATGGATGGTTATCAGGCACCGGGAGCTTGATCTCTACCTGAAAAGTTTGAAAACAAACTGAAAGAATGAGCTATGAAGCTCAGTGAGTGACTGAGTTTAAGATCTAATGACTCATAAATTATATCACCTGGAAACTTTTGAGCATATGTATCTGTAATCAAGCGTTAAAAATACACGTGTAATCATAATAACTTTCCAGAAATCCAGCAAGTACGTCATTAAAATCTCGCAAGGCATATCGATACTACTAACCATTTAAAAACGTATGAAAATCTACGTTGTATAGGACACACCCAGTACAACCAACGTTTACTCTACGATGTAGTGGGACCCGCCCAACACTCCCATCGTCTTTGTCGCAGTGGGGCCCGCCCAACACTCACGACAGCATTGTTGTCACAGAGTACACTCAACGTCGACAACAGAAAATGACCTCGTGTGCACACTGCTGCGGTACTATATAGCCTCGCTCAATGTCTCGATCATTTACTCATTCAAGACTCAGAAAAACACATAAAAACATTTGAACATGTCTGCTTATCTTTTCTTTCGTAAAACTCAAGCTTACTCAGCTTGTTCATAAAAACTGGAAATCTTTAAATCATACTTGCTAGTACATACTTGCTCGAAATCATAACATTTTCATAAATTTCGACAATCAAGAACATATGCTCACGTATAAATTTTATCAAGGCATTTAGGCTCACAACGAGCACTTGAAATCATTTCTTAGAAAATATGAATACTCATAAACATGTGTTCAAAGGAAAACAGTAAGCATTGAAACCATTTCGTTTTAGCAAAACCTTGCATTTTCATAAGCATAATACAAGCCTATAAACCATTTTTGAGGTTCGTTTTGTCACTCACAGTGTTAGAACTAGAACCCTGGCCCGTACACTCGACCTATTTCCTCTTGGCCTGTCAAACAAACCAAATCCATGTATTAGAACCTCGAGCTCATGAATTTCAACCTTAAAATTACAAAAACTACTCTATCATTTTTCCAGCATTTTACAGATTTCATGCCCTGATTTCAGACAATCATAACTTCTTCATTACTTAGCCAAAAAGGATGTATTTTATACAAAACTCTTCCTTTTTGAACCCTCTGAAAATTATATGAATAAATGAAATTGAGATTCCCAACAGATTTGTTCGAAAATACCTCGAAAGTAGCTTCCTTAAAAACAACCTTCTGCTACTTCCAGATTCGGTTTTCTGCTCTACCCTAATCTGATCCTGAAATTTAAAACATCTTCCAATCATTTTCTACTCACGAGTTCTTCATGAAAGTTGTAGAAAATTCAATAAGATTTCCAACCATACCTAATAGAGATTTTGAATCCAACTCTACAGATCAGGACAACCCAAAAACTAGAGACTTCTTAGATTTGACAACAAATTCTCTCCTCTTCCTTCCTCTTCACAAATAAGTAACTTAAGATCCGAGTTTGCTCGAGCTTCCTTCACGAACTTTGTTCAAATATGAGTTAACATTCAAGAAAATCAAACCTCACGTCTTACCTTTTCTTGTGGAGCTCGAAATGATCCAAATATCATAACTTGGTAGAAATGATCACCTTGCTGCCATGGGAGGGTGGATTAAGCTTTCTCCCATTCTTCTTCAGCTTCAAACTAAACCCACTTTCCTTCTTCTTCCTTGAGTTCTCTCCCACGAAGTCCTCATCTTAATTTGTGAAAAATGAGTTGGAAATGAGTTTGCAAATGGGTGAGAGATGTTTTAATCGGTGGTGAGGTTTCCTTGTCCTTTTCCCCTTTTACTTTTTCTTTTTTTTTAATCCTTCCTTTATCTCTTTCTTTCCCTTTTCTTTTCTTTTCAAAACAAAACCAAATATTTAAACATTCCTTTCTTCTTTTTTTTTTGTTTTTTTAAAGGAAAATTTCAATGAGAGATCCCGGGTTTACAACTTACCTCCCCCTTAAGAAATTTCGTCCTCGAAATTTAGTAGTCTTTAAGTGAAAATCGTCGGATACTTTTTCCTCATTTGGTCCTCTAACTCCCAGGATGCCTTCTCTACTCCGTGATGTTTCCAACGAACCTTCACAAGTGGGATCGTCTTGTTCCTCAAAACTTGTTCTTTTCTGCTGAGGATTGAATTGCATCCTCTAAGTCACTCATGTCAACTTTCAACTCAACTGGTTGTGCTTAAAACACATGTGTCGGATCTGGAATATATTTCCTCGACATGGACACATGCAAACATCATGTACTCGAGATAGTTTTATTGGCAACTCAAGTCTGTAGGCTGCTGACCCAACTCGTCCCATTACTTGATAAGGACCAATATATCTAGGACTTAGCTTACCTTTCTTGTCGAAGCGAAGGACACCTTTCTACGGGATAATTTCAAGAAAACTTGATCTCCGACCTTGAATTCTAAGTCCCTTCGTTGCTTATCTGCGTAACTCTTGACGATCTTGAGTTACCTTCAGGTTCTCTCTGATTACCTTAATATTGTCTGTCGTAATTTGCACCAACTCAGGACCGATTAGCTTCCGCTCTCCTAGTTCGTTCCAACATATGAGCGTTTTACACGATCTTTTATCCAGAGCCTCAAATGGTGCCATGTCAATACTAGACTGATAGTTGTTATTATAAGCGAATTCCATAAGTGATAAGTGGGTATCCCAACTTCCCTTAGACTAAAGGATACATGCTCTCAACATGTCCTCAAATCCCCGGATGGTCCTCTCTGACTGACCATTTGTTTAATAATGGAACGTTGTACTAAAATTCAGCTTTGTCCCCCATAGCTTTCTGTAAGCTAGGCCAAAACTTAGAAGTAAGTCTCGGGTCCCTATCTGAAACTATGGACACTGGCACTCTGTATTGCCTCACAATTCTGTCGACGTATAGCTTAGCAAGCTGATCAAGTGTAGATGTCGTTTTAATCGATATAAATCGTGCTGTCTTAGTGAGTCTATCCACTATTATCCAAATACCATCATGTCCACTTGAAGTACGTGGTAATCCAAACAGAAAATCCATAGTGATATGCTCCCACTTCCATTCTGGCACTGACAGTGGGTTAAGGAGTCTTCCTGGCCTCTGTCTAACTGGTTTAACCTGTTGGCAAATCAGACATCTATCAAGATAATCAGTTATCTCCCGCTTCATCCCAGACCACCAATAAGTCCCCTTCAATGTTTTGTACATCTTGGTGCTTCCTGGATGCATAACGTAAGCTAAACTGTGAGCTCTCTCTTAGCATCTTTAAGCTCACTAAAACTTGGAACGCATAGTCTTCCCTACCTCTCTATGGCTTCGTCTGGTCTCATTTTAAATTCTGCTTCTGGGCCCTATTTGGACTTTCCAAACATTTTCTGCAGGTTACTATCCTCTGGCTGTCTTCTCACAATCTCCTTTCTGAGCGAAGACTCGACTTGGAATTGAGCTAAAGGCCCTTTGAATTCTCTCTCATCACTACAATCGCTTTAGAATCCTTTAGAGTACTTAAAAAGATTGCTCGAATACCACACAAGGCATCCCTAGGAAGTCTTGACTTCCGGCTTAATGCATCTGCTACCACATTCGCCTTACCTGGATGGTTTTCTATGGTACAATCATAATCTTTAATAAGTTCTAACCATCTTCTCTGTCTCATATTCAACTCCCTCTGGTCAAAGATATATTTCAGACTCTTATGATCTGTAAAAATGTGACACCTCTCACCAAATAAATAATGCCTCCATATCTTTAATGCTAAAACAACTACTGCTAGCTCATGATCATGGGTAGGGTAATTACACTCGTGCTTTTTCAAGTGCCTTGACGCATAAGCTATTACTTTTTCTTCTTGCATGAGCACACACCCTAAACCTTGCCTCGAAGCATCACAGTAAATCACATACTCTTTTACCGCTACAGGAAGTGTTAGAATAAGTGTTGTTCACCAATCTTGTTTTAGCTCCTGAAAACTCTGTTTACACTTATCTGACCATTCAAACTTAGCATTCTTCCTTGTCAAAGCTGTTAAGGGTAATGCTAATCATGAGAAATCATCAACAAATTGTATGTAGTATCCTTAGGAACCTACGTACCTCTGTCGCATTAGCTGGTCTTTCTAAGTTGACCATAGCTTTCACTTCATGCGGATCCACACTAACTCCATTTGCTGAAACAACTTACCCTAATCACTACCTGATTCAACCAAAACTCACATTTGGTGAATTTAGCGTACAATTGTTTATCGCGTAGTGTTTGTAAAATAATCCTCATGTGTTTCTCATGGGCTTTCCTGTCAACTGAATAAACTAGTATATCATCAATGAATACTATCACAAACTGATCCAAATACTGATGGAAAAACCTGTCCATGAGGTCCATGAAAACTGCTAATGCATTTGTTAAACCGAATGGCATTACTATAAACTCATAATGCATGTACCTCATTCTGAATGTTGTCTTAGGAATATCTGATTCCCAAACCTTTAACTGATGGTATCCTGCTCTTAAATCAATCTTAGAAAACACTGATACTCCTCTTAACTGGTCGAACAAGTCATCTATACAGGGCAAAGGATACTTGTTACGTATCGTGATTTTGTTTAACTGTCTATAATCAATGCATAATCTAAGGTACCATCTTTCTTCTTTACAAATAACACTGGAGATCCCCAAGGCGATACATTAGATCTGATGTATCCCTTATCAACTAGTTCTTGTAACTGCATCTTCAACTCTCTGAGCTCGCTTGGAGCCATTCTATACGGTGCTTGCAAAATAGGTGTTGTTCCTGGTAGCAATTCAATAGTGAAATCAACTTCCCTATCAGGTGGCAACCCTAACAGATCTGCTGGAAAAAACATCAAGAAATTCGTTCACAACAAGAACATTTTCCGGTTTTAGCTTTTCCTCATGCACCTCTACTACATGTGCAAGAAACATCGTGCAACCTTTCCTCAACAACTTCTCAGCTTTAATGTTGTAATCAAACTCGTAGGAATAATCTTCCTTTCACCCCTTGAAACCACATCCTTTCTATGACAATCCATGGAAGCATAATGAGTAAATAAGAAGTACATCCCTAAGATTGCATCTAACACCTGCAACTGTAGTGGAAGAAGATCCACTAACATATTGCGACCTTCTGCTAAGACCTCACAATTTCGTAACACTGCATTGACTAATAAAGCATCACCAACTGGAGTATATATAACTAACCTTTCAAATAAAGGCTCTAACTTCCTATTCAGCTTAGTTAGGAACATACTAGAAACAAAGGAATGCGTAGCACCTTCTCCTTTTGCTTAAGTCTCCCTACAATTCCCTTTTGTCTAGCACCGCTGGTGCCCTCTCCTACAGCTACTGGAACTCTCTGTTGCTCAACTGTCTGGGACTCAACTCCCTGGTCCCTCTGTGCGGCTGTCCTCAGCTGTGGACAATCCCTCTTGACATGTCCTAGCTGTCCGCACTGGTAGCACGTACCAACACTCATAAGACAATGACCTCGATGATTCTTGCAACAAATCACACATGGAGTTTTCCTTGCTATACTAGCAATAGACTCGTGCCCTCTCTGCAATCTTGTTGCTGATCAAACAGTCTAACTAGATGCTCTCTAACTTTACCTTAGATAGGCACTACCCACATTCATCTGCCTCGATGCCTGGTTACTAGCTCGATTCTTAAAGTCTTATTGATTTGGAAACATTTACTCCAGGTGTGAACCTCCTCTGTTCACGACCTCGGTAACTGCTTGTTGTCGAAGCCCTGCAACTAGGCTCCACTACTAATTTTACCTCTGTTATACTCTGCCCAACACGTAGAGCAGACTCTATTAGCTGAGAAAAGTCAGTCCACTTAGAAAGAGCTGTAACTAGGTATGTATCTCAGAACGTAATCCTCTTTCAAACCATCGACACCAGTCACTCTCAGATGCCATAATCACATCAGCATACCGTGACAGCTCGGTATACCTTCTTTTATACTCAACCATTGAAAGTGACCCTTGCTTCAGATCTAAAATTCATCCCTCTTTGCCTCGCGGTACGTGCTAGGGTAATACTTGTTCTCGAATATGCTTCTGAAAGTTTGTCAGTTTAAAGTATTTGCATCACTACACCTGGCTAATACTGATTCCATCATCCTTCTGCCTCCTTCTACAGTAGGAATGTGGCCAACTTGACTTTCCGCTCGTCAGGATAAATCATCACATCAAAACATTTCTCAAGCATATCCAACCAAGCCTCAGCGTCAGCTGGATCTATGGAACCCCCAAACATTGTGGCTCCTAATTCTTTTAGGTGTTCTATTCTATATGTCTTGTCTGGATCACTTAGCCCTACTCTCCATGGCTTACCTACCTCCTGTGAGGAATTAGCATACTGCTTAATTCTGGCCCCTATCTGGACTCTTGGGGCAGTAGATCCCCTCTCAGATTAGGCTTGGGTAGGATCCTGCGTCCCGTCCTGATCCTGCCTACACCGTCTGCTAGTATGTGGTGGCATGACTTCTATAACATATCAACATACTAGACATGTAATGAATATTTAACTAAAATGCACAATTCTAGACTTGTGTTCGCATTCTAGTCCTAACTGGACTTACTCTTATCCTTACTTAGACCATTCTCTGCTAGTTCTATTGAATTAACTCAATAACTTGCTATTTACTTTTTAGTTTCTTCTACAGCTAACTTGCTCTCTCTCATTTCCCATGGAGCTAACTGCTCTGATACCAAGTTGTCACACCCCCTCCCGACCTACCAGCTAACTTAGCCCGGCAGACGGCGTGAAGCCAACAGACATCGTTCACCTTTCTAATGATACTTGTTGACCCTGTTTTACCTGATAGCATACTATACCTGTATAAGAAACACTTTAAACATAACACATCGGAATATTGACTATTACGAAACCTACGTAACGAGTAACCCTACTTAAGACTCTTTGAAAACTGAAATAGGTATGAGCATCACAACCAAAAACATACCCAACCATGGTTTACACAACCACAACCTAGAATGCTCACAGAAAGATAACTACATAGTCCTCCTACAATACATATAGACTTGCTATACAACTCCAACCACATACAAAATATCAAACTCGTGGAGCTTCCAGCAGACTATGGCAGGTTATCAGGCACCGGGAGCTCGATCTTTACCTGAAAAGTTTGAAAACAAACTGAAAGAATGAGCTATAAGCTCAGTGAGTGTCTGAGTTTAAGATCTAATGACTCATTAATCATATCACATGGAAACTTATGAGCATATGTATCTGTAATCAAGCGTTAAAAATACACGTGTAATCATAATAGATTTTCAGAAATCCAACAAGTACGTCATTAAAATCTCACAAGGCATATCAATACTACTAACCATTTAAAAACGTATGACAATCTACGTTGTATAAGACACACCCAGTACAACCAACGTTTACTCTACGATGTGGTGGGGCCCGCCCAACACTCCCATCGTCTTTGTCGTAGTAGGGCCCACCCAACACTCACGACAACATTGTTGTCCCGGAGTACACTCAACGTCGACAACAGAAAATGACCTGTGTGCACACGGTACTATATAGCCTCAGGCTCAATGTCTTAATCATTTACTCATTCAAGACTCAGAAAAACACATAAAAACATTTGAACATGTCTGCTTATCTTTTCTTTCGTAAAACTCAAGCTTACTCAACTCGTTCATAAAAACTGGAAATCTTTAAATCATACTTGCTAGTACATACTTGCTCGAAATCATAACATTTTCATAAATTTCGACAATCAAGAACATATGCTCACGTATAAATTTCATCAAGACATTTAGGCTCACAACGAGCACTTGAAATCATTTCTTAGAAAATATGAATACTCATAAACGTGTGTTCAAAGGAAAACAGTAAGCATTGAAACCATTTCGTTTTAGCAAAACCTTACATTTTCATAAGCATAATACAAGCCTATAAACCTGTTGGGATTTATGCCCTAAACTTGTGTAATTTTGATCAATTAAATAAAGTGTTATTTGTTTTGATAAGATTACAGTCTTGCTATTATAAATCCAATAAACTAAGCTCTAAGATTATAACATTTATCTTGAAATCAGTGTAGTGGACACTATTTGGGTTGAGTTCAAGATTATAACCTAAATAGTCTATGGTATAAGAATAAGGTTTGAAACCTCATTCTGGTAACACCATGGATGCGCCCCACTTTGTAATTAGTACAAATGAGTTAATCCAACTCATTCATGTAGTTGACATGTGAGCGGGGGCATCTTGTAAGAAGAGTTCATACAAGACTGGATCGCAAATTATTAGTCTAACCAGTATAACACCGTTAACAGGATAAGACTAGTAATTTATAGATGGTCATTAGTGACTCGACCTGAATCCTGAGTAAGTTAAGAACTCCTGCTTATAGGGGTTTGTCCTTAGACTAATATGGGTGAGAGTGGCCTGTAGTCGACTCAATAAGCCTACCTTCTTAGGGACAGAACCTCGTAGGTAGGTGGGAACTTAACTGTGCAAGATGAAATTCACTCATTTCTCTACTGAGAAATTAGATAGGTTGTTCCCTTAAGAACTGACTCCAGGTCTTGAACAACGGGGCCCCGCCTTGTATGAGGGTATGAGTCTAAGGTAGGACCGTAGACTTGTTGTTCATTAGAGGATCAGTGGTGCTTAAGGAGCAAAGAGGTAATCACAGGGGTAAAACAGTAATTTGACCCAGCTGTGATTACGAACAACCTGTGAAAGGTCGACTCATGTGTAATGACTATATCAGTGGACACAATAATATCTACAGTGAGGAGAGTGCAACTACAAGTCTATAGTGGAGTGACTTGTAGTTAATGAATATCGATTAACTGGATCAAAGAGTTTGATCACTTAATCTCACATCATTGGAGCTCATGATATGTAGGTCCATTAGATACCTCCGTTGGCTCAATATGATAATATTGAGGGTATAAAGTTAGGAGTGAAATTGAAGTGTTCAATTTCATACATGAGGTGTTATATCTATTATATATGATATAATTGATATAATATATAGTTTTAATGTGAATTAGATTCATATATAAACTATATACTAAAGAGAGAATAAAGGAGGGGTAGGATGGTCATTTCCATCCCATTCCCCTATATATATGGTTGCATGAGATGCAACTAGGTTAAGCTAATCTAAGCTATTGGAAGTGATTTTGGAAATCATTCTAAGCTATTCCTAGCCTCTTTATTGTTGTTAGAAATGTTCCAAGACAACAAACCATCTCTCTCACAAAACACCTCAATTTTCCTAAAGGGAACCCACTTTCCTCCCTCACCTAGAGAACAACGGAGAAGATCCAGTGGTAGTGTCGGTGTTTGTACAAGTTCAAGTTGCTGTGATCTTGATCGTGAGAGAGGAAGAGCACTTAGAGAAAGGTTCTTCAAAGGTAATTTCTTGCTGTCCATTCTATTATACATGCTTAATCTAGTTTTCATGTTCTTGAATTTACCGTTGTAACTAAATCAAGAGCGCGCGATTTTCAATTGCTTCCGCTGTGGGGACTTCGATTCCCTTCAATTGGTATCAGAGCCCAATTGCGTTCTTGATTTATGTTCTGGTTTTTTCAAGAACAAGGTTGGATTTACTGTTTTTGCATGAGATGTATGAACGATTTTGCAAAATTAGATGTTTTTCAATTTTGGCACTTAGATTTAAAATTTCCATTGAAATGTTCAATGTAAGGGCCCAGTGTTTTGAGAAAATTTAATTGTAAATCGAGTCTGTAAGTCCGTGTCGTTTGAGGCAAGGAGGTTGCTTAGAAGATCGGAGCAAAAACGAGCAAGGAATGAGATTCCTAGTTGCTGTCTGTGTGTAGCGTTGCAACGCTGTTCATCGGCGTTGCAACGCGCGCGCTGCGAAAAGCGCGCGCGATAGGAGGCGGCGTTACAAACGCACCTCGGCGTTACTGCAACGCCGGCGTAAGACGACAAAAAAGCAACGTGTTCGTTATTTGCAACGCCAGATACATTTCACGCAAAGGAGCAACGGGCAGAAATCGATTTTTTATTATATATATTAATTATAAAAATGTTTTATTTTTAATATATTTGATATATTTAATTTTAATTAATATAATTAGATTATATTAATTAAAATTATTTCTAGGGTGCCAAAATTGGTCTAATTTTTGCTATTTTAATTATGCAATTGTTGTGTAATTATTGTCATACATAATGTATGCTTGTATTTTAGAAATCCCACCTTAGGTTAAGCTTTTTCATGCATCATTTATAATATAAGGAGTTATATTATATAGTTTGCATGATTAATTAATATACGGTTGTTATATTAATTTTTGGACAACATTGACATGCATTTTTTTTTCATGAGATGAATATGCTATGAATGTCTTATTATTCATGTGATGAATGATCAAGCACTATAACATAGTATGCATGTCACCTAAGGTTAATTATTAGTTTTAAAATGATTAGAACTTGGAAATAATAGACCTTAGGTTATCTAGTTCTAATTAGATTAGAATTAGGAACCAAGTAATTTATAAGCTATGATTAAAAGAGGAACTCGTCTAAGGAAAGTTCTGGTCTAGGGTCAGGGTATAGTTTGACTTTAACGAAACACCCGTGCACTGAACTGACTGGGGAGTGAAATTTAATCAGAGAGTCTTATAAATTACAGTAGCGTCAGCGAGTTTATTAAGGTGTTAATAAACTAGAAATCCTAGGTTTAATATAAGGAGTTATATTAACAAACTTAGGATAAAATCAATATAAGAGTTATATTGATTATCAATATAAGAGTTATGTTGATTATCAATATAAGAGTTATGTTGATAGAGTAAGGAAAAACCATTAGTCGGGTTTTAGCCTAAGTAAGATTCCTATAAACTTAAAGTATTCAGTGGGAGGAAAAGTGTATGAGATACATATTTTTCCACCTACGCTATCTCCGGGAAGTTCACATCGTGAGACTCATACTTGGCCTCGTAGCGCAAACGGGAGCGTCTCCCTTCGAATGATGTTTGTATGAGTCAATACCAAGGTGAATGGAGAGGGTACTTATAGTGAGTGAGAGCAGGTTTAGTGAAAACAAAACCTACACATCTATCTTTGTCTGCCACACCGTTAGACCACTATGGTCACCGCTAGTTTGGCTCGACTGCACAATCCCTTCGGAGGGCTTGATCATAGGGGATCTAACACAGTAGACACCCGAAAGGGATAAAGATTTTCTTAGACTATTTTCCAATCTAGTCCTCCCTTCGGCGGATTTTATTGGATCGAGACTTTGGGATCTAAAGACAAAGGGTTACACTCACGGGGTACATAAGTTGTGTATGTATCCAGACCGAAAAAAAATGGTAACTAAAACCTATAGGAATAAGAGTTATTCTGGTATTAGGTTTTGGTCAAGAGTGTCTTGATCCAGAGGAAGAGTGTTTTTGATTACCCTTCGGTGTCATACATTCTAAACCTTTGGAGTATAATTGCAAATTATAAATGGCCTAGGAATCATTTGATAATTAGCTAAAACATGATTGGATTAGAGTTATAGCAAGAAACTCATACAAGTTTGTTTGTAAATATTTCAGCAAAACTGTCTAGCTCTATGATTTTCTTATTGGGTGCGAAAAAGTTAACCGGAGAGAACATAGTGACTTGGAGGTGGACTCAACATAATCTTGGTTACACATGATCTTAAGTTCGTTCTCAATGAGAAGGGTCCTCAATTTCTTGCTCAAAATGCATTTCAAGCTGTTGAGGATGCGTATGACCGCTGGATTAATGCCAACGAAAAGGCGAAAGCCTATATCCTGGCTAGCATACCTGATGTTTTAGCCCGGAGGCTGGAGGGCAAGGTCTCAGCTCGAGAGACTATGAATTTCGTGCTAAATTTGTCTAGACAACCGTCCAAACAAATTCGGTATGAAGCCCTGAAATTCGTTTATAACGCACGTATGAAGGAAGGAATATCAGTGAGAGAACATGTTCTCAATCTGATTGCCCACTTCAACATAGCGGAGTTAAACGAAGCGGTCATAGATGAGAAATGTCAGATTTTGTTCATTCTAGAATCTCTTCCGAAGAGTTTCCAGCGATTCCGTAGCAATGGAGTGATGAACAACATAGAGTATGATATGACTTTTCTGCTACATGAGAAGCAGAATTATCAGTTTCTTATGGATGATAAGAGACAACAAAATGGAGAGGCAAATTTGTTTGCTCATTCCAAAAGTTCTCAGGAGGATTCATCCTCTGGGAAAAAGAATTGCAACCATACTTCTGGACTTAAGAAGATACAGAAGAAGAGGAAAAGGAGCAGATAAAGAGAAATTGTCTGGCAAAGAAAAGCTGTTATTTGATAACATGTAGCTTAAGGGTTTATTAGAAACCTTATTTCTTGCCTTAGCAAACATTGTACTTCTTTTACTTTTCAATTAAATAAAATGTTCATTTCATTGGAAAAGTATTGTACTATGTGTTGCTTTCCTTGATAATTATTTGCAAATAGTTTAATTCAGTTAAAATAGTTTTAACAAGTGAATTCTACAAAATTGCAAGTACACGAACTAATTTCTCCTAAAGAAAATGCTCATCTTTGGCATCTAAAATTGAGTCACATTAATCTCAATAGGATTGAGAGATTGGTAAAGAAAGGACTTCTAAACGAGTTAGAAGAAAATTCTTTGCCAGTATGTGAATCCTGCCTAGAAGGTAAAATGACTAAAGACCTTTTAGTGGAAAAGGTTATAGAGCCAAAAACCCTCTGGAGCTTATACATTCAGACCTTTGTGGTCCGATGAATGTCAAAGTCAGGGGAGGATATGAATATTTCATCTCTTTTATAGATGATTATTCCAGATTTGGGCATATTTGCCTAATGCACGACAAGTCTGAAGCACTTGAAAAGTTCAAGGAATTCAAGACTGAGCTTGAAAATCAATTAGGTAAAACTATTAAAACACTCTGATCGGATCGAGGTGGAGAGTACATGGATTTAAAATTCCAGAACTATATGATAGAACATGGAATTACATTCCAACTCTCAGCTCCTGGTACACCACAACAAAACGATGTATCGGAAAGGAGAAATAGAACCTTGTTGGACATGGTTCGATCAATGATGAGTTATGCTCATCTCCCTAGTTCTTTTTGAGGATATGCAATGGAGACTGCAGTATACATTTTGAATAGTGTGCCCTCCAAAAGTGTTTCTGAAACACCTTTTGAACTCTGGAAAGGACGTAAAGGTAGTTTATATCACTTCAGAATATGGGGTTGTCCAACACATGTGCTTGTGACAAATCCAAAGAAGTTGGATTCACGTTCAAAGTTGTGCCTATTCGTAGGATACCCAAAAGAAACAAGAGGTGGTTTATTCTATGATCCTAAGGAAGATAAGGTTTTTGTGTGGACAAATGCCACTTTCTTGGAGGAGGACCACATAAGGGACCACAAACCAAAAAGTAAGGTAGTGTTGAGTGAGTTAGACAGAACAATAGCAAAAGTTGCTAATAAGAACACTAGTACGTTAACAAAAGTTGTTGATACTAGTTTGTCTAGTCAAGATAGTCCATCTCAAAAGTTGAGTATGCCTCGACGTAGTGGGAGAGTTGTGATACAGCCTAACCGTTACATGGGTTTAGCTGAAACCCAAGTTGTTAAACCAGATGACAACTGCGAGGATCCATTGACTTATAATCAAGCAATGGTTGACAAAGACAAAGACAAATAAGTCATAGCCATGGACCAAGAAATGGAGTCGATGTACTTCAATTCTATTTGAGATCTTGTAGATAAGCCTGATCGGGTAAAACCTATAGGTTGTAAGTGGATCTACAAGAGAAAACGTGGTGTAGATGGGAAGGTGCATGTAAACCCGAGATCTTTCTTTGGAACCTCCCTATTATCAAACAACAAAAAGAAAGAAGAAATGAATGTTTAAAACTTGGTTTTCCATGTTTTAAAAAGGAAAGAAATGAAGTGAAAGGCAAAAGGAAAACAAGGAAGGAAAGTTTAAACCATTTCGGTTTGGATTGCTTTTAAGACAAAAGAAGAAAAGGAAATGAAACAAATGTTTAATATACTAAGTTTGTTATGTTTAGAAAAGAAAATGAAAGAAAAGAAAAGAAAGGAAAAGAAAAGAAAAGGAAAAAGAAAGAAAAACAAAGAAAGGATGGTGGATGGTGGGACCCCACCTAAGTTCTTCTTAAAAACAAAGTTTCTATCGATCTTCTTCTTCATTTTATCAAATGGAAGGTAAGGGTTTTGTGGGAGAAGCTTTAAGGAAGAGGAAGAAGGTTGTTTTGGTGCTGGAATTGCGTAAGAGAGGAGGTGAACACAAAGTTTGATTATTTAGCGTTAGAAGGTGAGCAACTCCAATCCTATTCTGGTTTTCTCTGCTCATCTCGAGCTCCACAGAAGAGGTAAGATTTGAAATTTTGTTTCATGAAAGTTAACTCATATTGGAACAAAATTCGTGAAGGATGCTCGAGCAAATTCGGATCTTAAGCTACTGATTTGTGAAGAGGAAGTCGAACACGAGAATTCTTTCACAAATCCGAGAAGTCTCTCGATGTTTTGGTTGTACTTGACTGTAGAATTGGAATCAGAAGCTAGTATGGTTGGAAAGCTTATTGAATTTCCTACAACTTTCATGAAGGAATCGTGAATAGAAAATAACTGCAAGATGTTGTAAATAGCGAGTCAAGTTTCGGGTTGCAGCAGAAAAATCGAATGGAATAGCGAAGTTGGTTCCTGGGAAAGAAGACTTCGAGGTATTTCTGAACCAATCTATTGGGAATCTCATTTTCATGTCTTCATAAGAGTTTTAGAGGGTTCAAAAGGAAGAGTTTGGTATAAAGTACATTATTTTTGGATAAGTAATGAAGAAGTTATGAGAATCTGAATACAGGGCATAAAATCTGTTAAATGCTGGAATTTTTGAAAGTGTGTTTTCTTGTAAGTTTAAGGTTAAAAGCATGAGCTCGAGGTTCTAATGGTTGAATTTGGTTTGTTTGACAGGCCAAGAGCAAATAAGTCGAGTGTACGGGTCAAGACTCTAGTTCTAACACTGTGAGTGACAAAACGAACTTCGAAAATGAGCTATATGCTTGAAAAATTCTTTAAGAAATGCAAGTTTTGCTAGAATGAATTGTTTCAAAGCTTTGTGTTTTATTTTTGAACACTTGTTAATGAGCATTCATGATTTCTTAGAAATGTTTTAAAGTGTTCATGATGAGCCTAAAAGTCTTTATAAAGTTTATACATGAGCATATGTCCAATGGTTGCCAAAACTTATGAAAATGTGATGATTTCAAGCAAGCATGTACTAGCGGTGTATGTTTTAAAGATTTCTAGTTTTATGAACAAGCTGAGTAAGCTTGAGTTTTATGAAAGAGAAGATAAGCGGCATGTTCAATGTTTTCATGTGATTTTCTCGAGATATTGCGCCCGAGGCTTTATGGTACCGCAGCACACAGTGTCTTATTCTCGTTGTCGACGTTGAGTGTACTCTGTGACAACGGTATTGTCGTGAGTCTTTGGGCGGCCCCCACTACGACAAAGACGATGGGAGTCTTTGGCGGGCCCCACTACATCAGTAAAATAAACGTTGGTGTATCAAGTGCCCTACACAACGAGATTGTGACATATTTTAAAAAGAGTTTATATCATTTACATGCCTTACGAGATTTTAACGGTGTCTTGCTTGTTTTCATGAAAAGCTATAATGATTACACGATTACTTTTAACGCTGATTACGTATGCATATGCTCATAGATGGCCAGTGATATGATTTACGAGTTAATAGCTTTCTTTTAAACTCAAGTCACTCACCGAGTTTCATAGCTCATTCTTCCAAAGGTGTTTTCCACTTTTCGTGTAAAGATCGAGCTCCTGCACTCGAACTCCGCCATAGTCTGCTGAAGCTTCACATGTTTGATATTTTGTACGTGGTCGTGTGGTTTAGCAAGTCCATATGTCTCAGAAATTATTTTAAGAGAACTATGTAGTTATAGTCGTATGTGCTTTAGAGGTTGTGGTTGCTTAATTAGTAGTTTGGACTGCTTGTGGTTCCGATGTTCTTGCTCATCTTAGTTTCCAAGAGAGACTTATGAAGAGTTTCTCCTCATGTACGCCTTATAGATGTCCAGCTCACGAGTTAAGTTTAAAGTGTTCCATATGCGAACATAGTTTGTTTTCGTGTAAAGTAGTGTCGCAGTATTGTTAAGAGGTAACAATGTCTGCTGGCTTCATGCCGCCTCCCGGCTAAGTTAGCAAGTGGTTCGGGAGGGGGTGTGACAACTTGGTATCGAGCGCTTAGCTCCATGGGAATGAGACAGAGCAAGTTAGCTCTAGAAGAAACTCAAAAGTAAATAGCAAGTTATTGAGTTAGTTCGGAGAACTAGTAGAGCATGGTCCAAGTAAGGACAAGAGTAAGTCCAGTCAGACTAGAATGTGAGCACAAGTCTAGAATCAACGCATTTGAGTTGAGTACTCATTACATGTCTAGTATGTTAATATGTTATAGAAGTCATGCCACCACGTACTAGCGACGATGCAGGCAAGATCGGGGCGGACGCAGATCCTACCCAAGATTAATCCCAAAGTGGAGATCTAGTGCCCGAGAGTTCGAATCACGGGCGAATTAAGCAAAGATGTTAATTCCTCACGGGAGGTAGGTAAGCCATAGGGAGAGCGGGGCTAAGTAATCCGGATAAGACATATAAAATAGATCAACTAAAAGAATTAGGAGCCACAAAGGTGTTTGAGGGTTCCAAAAATCCAATTGAAGTTTGAGGTTTGGCTAAATAAGCTTGATAAATGTTTTGATGTTATGAGTTGCTCGAGGAGCGAAATGTTAAGTTGGCCACATTCTTGCTACTAAAGAAGGCGTAAGATGATGGAGATCGATGTTAGCCATTTGTAGTGATGCACGTACTTCACAATCGCAAACTTTTAGAAGTATACTTGAAAATAAATATTACCTTAGCACGCACTCGAGAGGCAAAGAGGGATGAATTTTTAGAACTAAAACAAGAGACACTTCCAAAGGTCGTAGTATGAGAGAAGATATACCGAGTTGTCGCGGTATGTTGATGTGATTGTGGCATCTAAGAGCGGCAGTGTCGACGATTTGAAAGAGGTTACGACACGAGATACGTACATTCCCGCCATGACCATTGCTAAGTGGGTGACTTCTCTCACCGGTAGAGACCGCTCACGTGTTGAGCAGAGTATAGCAGAGAGAGAAGTCGAGAGTGAAGCCTAGTTGTGAAGGCTTCGACAACAAGCGATTTCAAGGTCGTGAGCGGCGGAGGTTCACACTTGGAGTAAATGTTTCAAAGTCAATATGACTTTAAGGAGCAAGCTAGTAGCCAAGTAGCCGTGCATCGAGGCGGATGATTGTGAGTAAGTGCCTATCGTGAGGCGTAATTAAAAAGAACCTAATTAGTTTGTTTGATTAGCAGCAGGACTGCAAAGAGGGCAAGAGTCTATTGCCAGTATAGCAAGGAAAACTCCATGTATGATCTGTTGCAAGAATCATCAAGATCATTGTCTTGTGAGTGTTGGTACATGCTTCCAAAGGTCATAAACGGGACATGTCAAGAGGGATTGTCCACAGGCTATGGACAAATTGTCAGACAGAGGACTAGGAGTTGAGTCCCAGTTAATTGAGCAAAAAAGGAGAGTTTCATGGAGTGCAAGAGAGGGCACCAGTGGTGTTAGACGAAAGAGAGTTGTAGGGAGGCCTAGGCAACACGGAAAGGTCTAGGTTATGACTCAGCAAGAAGCTGAGGATGCACCAGATATGATTATTGGTACAATTACTATTTGAAATGTACCTGCACCTGTTTTAATAGAACAAGGAAGCTAGAACCTTTATGTAAAAGGTTAGTTATATACACTCCAGTTGGTGATGCTTTATTAGTCAATTCAGTGATGCAGAATTGTGAGGTCTTAGTAGAAGGTCTCAATATGTTAGTGGATCTTCTTCCACTAGACTTGCAGGTGTGAGATGCAATCTTAAAGATGGATTTCCTATTTACTCATTATGCCTCCAGAGATTGCCATATAAAGGAAGTTGTTTTCAAGAAACCAGGATTAGCTGAAGTGGTTTTATGGGATGAAAGAAAGACTATCCCTACGAGTTTGTTTTCAGCATTCAAAGCTCATAAGTTATTAAGTAAAGGTTGCACAACGTTTCTTGCACATGTAGTTGAGGTGTAGGAAGAAAAGCTAAAACAGGAAAATGTTCTTGTTGTGAATGAATTTTCTTGTTGTTTTTCTAGCAGATCTATCAGGATTGCCACCTGATAGGGAAGTTGAGTTCACCATTGAACTGCTACCAGGAATAGCACCTATTCGCAAGCGCCGTATTGAATGGCTCCAAGTGAGATCAGGGAACTAAAGATGCAGTTACAAGAACTAGTTGATAAGGGATACATCAGACCTAGTGTATCGCCTTGGAGAGCTCCAGTGTTATCTGTGAAAAAGAAAGATGGTATCCATAGATTATGCATTGATTATAGATAGTTAAACAAAGTCACGATACGTAATAAGTATCCTTTACCCTGAATAGATGACTTGTTTGACCAGTTAAGAGGTGCATCGATGTTTTGTAAGATTTATTTAAGATCAGGATATCATAAGTTAAAGGTCAGAGAATCAGACATTCCTAAGACGTTATTCATAATGAGGTACGAGCATTACGAGTGTTTAGTAATGCCATTCGGTTTAACAAGGTACTAGTAGTTTCCATGGACCTCATGGGCAGGTTTTTCCCCAGTATTTGGATAACTTTGTAATAGTAATTATTGATGATATACTAGTTTACTCAGTTGACAGGAAAGCCTACGAGGAACGCATGAGTATTATTCTACAAACACTACGAGATAAACAGTTGTACGCTAAATTCACCGAAGGTGAGTTTTGATTGAATCAGGTAGTGTTTGAGGTAAGTTGTTTCAACAAATGGAGTTGGTATGGGTCCACATAAAGTAAAAGTTATGGTCAACTTAGTGAGACCAGCTAGTGCGACAGAGGTACGTAGTTTCCTAGGCTTGGCAGGATACTACAGACGGTTTGTTGAGGATTTCTCACGATTAGCATTACCCTTAACAGCTTTGACAAAGATGAATGCTAAGTTTGAATGGTCAGACAAGTGCGAACAGAGTTTTCAGGAGCTGAAAAAGAGATTAGTTACAACACCTATTCTGACACTTCCAGTAACGGGAAAAGAGTATGTGATTTACTGTGATGCCTCGAGACAAGGTTTAGGGTGTGTTCTGATGCAAGAAGGAAAAGTAATAGCTTATGCATCAAGGCAATTGAAAAAGCATGAATGTAATTACCCTACCCACGATCTTGAGTTAGCGCAGCTTGTTCTAGCAATCAAGATCCGGAGACATTACTTGTTTGGTGAAAGGTGTCACATCTACACAGATCATAAGAGTCTAAAGTATATCTTTGATCGAGAGGAGTTGAATATGAGACAGAGAAGATGGTTAGAAGCTCGATTAAAGATTATGATTGTACTATAGAATACCATCCAGGAAGGTGAATGTGGTAGCAGATGCTTTGAGCAGAAAGTCAAGACTTTCTAGGGATGCTTTGTGTGGTATTCGAGCAACATTTTTTAGAACTCTAAGGGATTCTAAAGGCGGTTGTGAATGCAGAGAGTTCGGGAGTCTTTAGCTCGGCCTCAGTCAGTCTTCACTGTGAGTGAGGTTGTGAGAAGACAACCGAGAGGATAGTAACTTGCGAAAATGTTTGGAAAGTCCAAACAAGGCCCGTAGCGAGTTTAAGATGAGATCGACGGGGCCATAGAAAGGCAAGGAAGACTATGTGTTCCGAATTTTAGTGAGCTTAAAGATGCTATTCTAGAGGAAGCTCACGATTCAAATTTTACGCTATGCATCCGAGAAGCACCAAGATGTACAAAATTTGAAGGGAACGTATTGGTGGCACGAATGAAACGAGAGATAGCTGATTATGTTGATAGATGTTTGATCTCGCCAACAAAGTTAAACCAGATTAGACAGAGGCCGGAGGACTCCTTAACCCATGCCAAGGTCTTGGAGTGGAAGTGGGAGCATATCACTATGGATTTTCTGTTTTGGATTACCACGTACTTCAAGTGAGCATGATGGTATTTGGGTAATAGTGGATAGACTCACTAAAACAGCACGGTTTGTCCGATTAAAGCGACGTCTCACGCTTGATCGACTTGCTAAGCTATACGTCGATAAAATTGTGAGTCAATACGGAGTGCCGTTGTCTATCGTTTTATAGAGATCCAAGATTTACTTCTAAGTTTTGGCCTAGTTTACGAGAAAGCTATGGGAACAAAGTGAAGTTTAGTATGAAAGATTCCATCCTCGACGGATGGCGAATCGAGAGAGGACCATCCGGACCTTAGAGGACATGTTGAGAGCATGTGTCCTTCAGTTTAAAGGAGTTGGGATACTCACCTATCGCTTATGGAATTTGCTTACAATAACAGCTACCAGTCGAGTATTGGTATGGCACCATTTGAGGCTCTGTATGGAAGACCATGTAGAACGCCCGTATGTTGGAATGAAGTTGGAGAGCGAAAGCTAATCGGCCCTGAGTTGGTACAAGTTACTACCGACAATATTAAGGTAATCAGAGAAAATTTGAAGGTAGCACAAGACCGTCAGAAGAGTTATGTTGATAAGCGACGAAAGGATTTAGAATTCCAAGTTGGAGATCAAGTTTTCTTGAAGTTATCTCCATGGAGAGGTGTCCTTCGTTTTGGTAAGAAGGGTAAACTAAGCCCTAGATATATTGGTCCTTATCAAGTAACGGGACGAGTTGGACCAGCAGCCTACAGACTAGAGTTGCCAGCAGAACTATATCTCGAGTACATGATGTTTTTCATGTGTCCGTTAAGGAAGTATATTCCAGATCCGACACATGTTTTGCAAGCACAACCAGTTGAGCTGAAAGAAGACATGAGTTACGTAGAGGATGCAGTTCAAATCCTCGATAGGAAAGAACAAGTTTTGAGGAACAAGACAATCCCACTCGTGAAGGTTCGTTGGAGACATCACGGAGTGGAGGAGGCAACCTGGGAGTAAAGGATCTAATGAGGAGGAAGTATCCGATGATTTTCACCTAAAGACTACTAAATTTCGAGGACGAAATTTCTTAAGGGGAGGTAAGTTGTAAACTCGAGATCTTTCTTGGGAACCTCCTTATTATCAAACAACAAAAAGAAAGAAGAAATGAATGTTTAAAACTTGGTTTTCCATGTTTTAAAAAGGAAAGAAATGAAGTGAAAGGCAAAAGGAAAACAAGGAAGGAAAGTTTAAACCATTTCGGTTTGGATTGCTTTTAAGACAAAAGAAGAAAAGGAAATGAAACAAATGTTTAATATACTAAGTTTGTTATGTTTAGAAAAGAAAATGAAAGAAAAGAAAAGAAAGGAAAAGAAAAGAAAAGGAAAAAGAAAGAAAAACAAAGAAAGGATGGTGGATGGTGGGACCCCACCTAAGTTCTTCTTAAAAACAAAGTTTCTATCGATCTTCTTCTTCATTTTATCAAATGGAAGGTAAGGGTTTCGTGAGAGAAGCTTTAAGGAAGAGGAAGAAGGTTGTTTTGGTGCTGGAATTGCAGAAGAGAGGGAGGTGAACTCAAAGTTTGATTATTTAGCAGCAAGGTGAGCAACTCCAATCCTATTCTGGTTTTCTGTTCATCTCGAGCTCCACAGGAAGAGGTAAGATTTGAAATTTTGTTTCATGAAAGTTAACTCATATTGGAACAAAATTCGTGAAGGATGCTCGAGCAAATTCGGATCTTAAGCTACTGATTTGTGAAGAGGAAGTCAGAACACAGAATTTACTGTCAAATCCGAGAAGTCTCTGATGTTTTGGTTGTACTGACCTGTAGAATTGGAATCAGAAGCTCTATTAGGTATGGTTGGAAAGCTTATTGAATTTCCTACAACTTTCATGAAGGAATCGTGAATAGAAAATAACTGCAAGATGTTGTAAATAGCAGGTCAAGTTTCGGGTTGCAGCAGAAAATCGAATCTGGAATAGCAGAAGTTGGTTCCTGGGAAAGAAGACTTCGAGGTATTTCTGAACCAATCTATTGGGAATCTCATTTTCATGTCTTCATAAGAGTTTTAGAGGGTTCAAAAAGGAAGAGTTTGGTATAAAGTACATTATTTTTGGATAAGTAATGAAGAAGTTATGAGTATCTGAATACAGGGCATAAAATCTGTTAAATGCTGGAATTTTTGAAAGTGTGTTTTCTTGTAAGTTTAAGGTTAAAAAGCATGAGCTCGAGGTTCTAATGGTTGAATTTGGTTTGTTTGACAGGACAAGAGCAAATAAGTCGAGTGTACGGGTCAAGACTCTAGTTCTAACACTGTGAGTGACAAAACGAACTTCGAAAATGAGCTATATGCTTGAAAAATGCTTTAAGAAATGCAAGTTTTGCTAGAATGAATTGTTTCAAAGCTTTGTGTTTTATTTTTGAACACTTGTTAATGAGCATTCATGATTTCTTAGAAATGTTTTAAAGTGTTCATGATGAGCCTAAAAGTCTTTATAAAGTTTATACATGAGCATATGTCCAATGGTTGCCAAAACTTATGAAAATGTGATGATTTCAAGCAAGCATGTACTAGCGGTATGTTTTAAAGATTTCGGTTTATGAACAAGTTTGAGTAAGCTTGAGTTTTATGAAAGAGAAGATAAGCAGGCATGTTCAATGTTTTCATGTGATTTTCTGAGATATTGAGCCCGAGGCTTTATGGTACCGTGTGCACACAGGTCTTATTCTGTTGTCGACGTTGAGTGTACTCCGTGACAACAATGCATTGCCGTGAGTGTTGGGCGGGCCCCACTCGGCGACAAAGACGATGGGAGTTTGGGGGCGCCCCACTACATCGTAGAATAAACGTTGGTGTATCATGGCGTGCCCTACACAACGTGATTGTGACATATTTTAAAAAGAGTTTATATCATTTACATGCCTTATGAGATTTTAATGGTGTCTTGCTTGTTTTCATGAAAAGCTATAATGATTACACGATTACTTTTAACGCTTGATTACGTATGCATATGCTCATAGATGGCCGTGTGATATGATTTACGAGTTAATAGCTTTCTTTTTAAACTCAAGTCACTCATCGAGTTTCATAGCTCATTCTTCCAAAGTGTTTTTCCCACTTTTCGTGAGATCGAGCTCCCCTGTGCTCGAGAACTCGCCATAGTCTGTGAAGCTTCACATGTTTGATATTTTGTACGTGGTGGTGTGGTTTAGCAAGTCCATATGTCTGTAAATTATTTTAAGAGAACTATGTAGTTATAGTCGTATGTGCTTTAGAGGTTGTGGTTGCTTAATTAGTGGTTTGGACTGTTTGTGGTTCTGATGTTCTTGCTCATCTTAGTTTCCAAGAGAGACTTATGAAGAGTTTCTCCTCATGTACGTCTTATAGATATCCAGTTTCCGCTGAGTTAAGTTTAAAGTGTTCCATATGCGAACATAGTTTGTTTTCGTAAAAAGTAGTGTCGCAGGTATTGTTAAGAGGTAACAATGTCTGTTGGCTTCATGCCGTCTCGCGGGCTAAGTTAGCAAGTGGTTCGGGAGGGGGTGTGAGAGTGCAAACCTTTAAAGCTAGACTAGTAGCAAAGGGTTATACCCAGGTTGAAGGGGTTGACTATGCGGAGACCTTTTCACCTGTTGCTATGGTAAAATCTATCCGTATCCTTCGTGCCATTGCTGCATATTATGACTATGAGGTATGGCAAATGGATGTCAAGACAACCTTTTTGAATGGCAATCTTGAGGAAAACATCTACATGGACCAACCCAAAGGTTTCATTAAACCATGACAAGAGCAAAAGGTTAGCAGGCTTAAAAGGTAGATTTATGGACTGAAACAAGCCTCTAGGTCCTGGAATATAAGATTTGATGAGGCTATCAGATCTTATGGTTTTGACCAGAATGATGATGAACCTTGTGTCTACAAGAAAATCATCAATAGTTCTGTCGCTTTCCTAATTCTCTACGTGGATGATATCCTACTCATTGAGAATGATGTAGGTTATCTTACTGATGGCTAGTTATGCAGTTCCAAATGAAAGATTTGGGTGATGCACAGTTTGTTCTTGAGATCCAGATTGTACGGAACCGCAAGAATAAAACACTAGCCTTGTCTCAAGCATCATACATAGACAAAGTGTTGTCAAGATTTAAGATGCCAGATTACAAAAAGGGTTTGTTGCCTTTTAGACCTGGAATCCATTTGTCTAAGGAACAGTGTCCTAAGACACCTCAAGTGAGTGACTGAGTTTAAGATCTAATGACTCATAAATCATATCACCTGGAAACTTATGAGCATATGTATCTGTAATCAAGCGTTAAAAATACACGTGTAATCATAATAGGTTTTCAGAAATCCAGCAAGTACGTCATTAAAATCTCGTAAGGCATATCGATACTACTAACCATTTAAAAACGTATGACAATCTACGTTGTATAGGACACACCCAGTACAACCAACGTTTACTCTACCGATGTAGTGGGGCCTGCCCAACACTCACGAAAACATTGTTGTCACGGAGTACACTCAACGCCGACAACAGAAAATGACATGTGTGCACACGGTACTATATAGCCTCAGGCTCAATGTCTCAATCATTTACTCATTCAAGACTCAGAAAAACACATAAAAACATTTGAACATGTCTGCTTATCTTTTCTTTCGTAAAACTCAAGCTTACTCAACTCGTTCATAAAAACTGGAAATCTTTAAATCATACTTGCTAGTACATACTTGCTCGAAATCATAACATTTTCATAAATTTCGACAATCAAGAACATATGCTCACGTATAAATTTCATCAAGACATTAAGGCTCACAACGAGCACTTGAAATCATTTCTTAGAAAATATGAATACTCATAAACATGTGTTCAAAGGAAAACAGTAAGCATTGAAACCATTTCGTTTTAGCAAAACCTTGCATTTTCATAAGCATAATACAAGCCTATAAACCTGTTGGGATTTATGCCCTAAACTTGTGTAATTTTGATCAATTAAATAAAGTGTTATTTGTTTTCATAAGATTACAGTCTTGCTTTTATAAATCCAATAAACTAAGCTCCAAGATTATAACATTTAGCTTGAAATCAGTGTAGTGGACACTATTTGGGTTGAGTTCAAGATTATAATCTAAATAGTCTATGGTATAAGAATAAGGTTGGAAACCTCATTCTGGTAACACCATGGATGCGACCCACTTTGTAATTAGTACAAATGAGGTAATCCAACTCATTCATGTAGTTGACATGCGAGCGGGGGCATCCTGTAAGAAGAGTTCATACAAGACTGGATCACAAATTATTAGTCTAACCAAGATAACAATCGCTAATGTGGATAAGACTAGTAATTTATAGATGGTCATTAGTGACTCGATCTGAATCTTGAGCAAGTTAAGAACTCTTGCTTATAGGGGTTTGTCCTTAGACTAATATGGGTGAGAGTGGCTTGTAGCCGACTCAATAAGCCTACCTTCTCAGGGACAGAACCTCGTAGGTAGCTTGGAACTTAACTGTGCAAGATGGAATTCACTCATTCCTCTACTGAGGAATTAGATAGGTTGTTCCCTTAAGAACTGACTCCAGGTCTTGAACAACGGGGCCCCACCCTCTATGAGGGTATGAGTCTAAGGTAGGACCTTAGACTTGTTGTTTGTTAGAGGATTAGTGGTGCTTAAGGAGCAAAGAGGTAATCACAGAGGTAAAACGGTAATTTGACCCAGCTGTGATTACGAACAACCTTTGAAGGGTCGACTCATGGGTAATGACTATATCAGTGGACACAATAATATCTACAGTGAGGAGAGTGCAACTACAAGTCTATAGTGGAGTGACTTGTAGTTAATGAATATCGATTAACTGGATCAAAGAGTTTGATCAGTTAATCTCACATCATTGGAGCTCATGATCTGTAGGTCCATTAGATCCCTCCGTTGGCTCAATATGGTAATATTGAGGGTATAAAGTTAGGAGTGAAATTGAAGTGTTCAATTTCATACATGAGGTGTTATATCTATTATATATGATACAATTGATATAATATATAGTTTTAATGTGAATTAGATTCATATATAAACTATATACTAAAGAGAGAATAAAGGAGGGGTAGGATGGTCATACATGAGATGCAACTAGGTTAAGCTAATCTAAGCTATTGGAAGTGATTTTGGAAATCATTCTAAGCTATTCCTAGCCTCTTTGTTGTTGTTGGAAAGGTTCCAAGACAACAAACCATCTCTCTCACAAAACACCTCAATTTTCCAAAAGGGAACCCACCTTCCTCCCTCACCTAGAGAATAACGGAGAAGATCCGGTGGTAGTGTCGGTGTTCGTACAAGTTTGAGTTGCTGTGATCTTGATCGAGAGGAGGAGCACTTGAAGAAAGGTTCTTCAAAGGTAATTTCTTGCTGTCCATTCTATTATATATGCTTAATCTAGTTTTCATGTTCTTGAATTTACCGTTGTAACTAAATCACGAGCTCGCGATTTTCAATCGCTTCCGCTGCGGGGACTTCGATTCCCTTCAAAATCGTTTTCGAGGTTCATTTTGTCACTCACGGTGTTAGAACTAGAACCCTGACCCGTACACTCGACCTATTTCCTCTTTGCCTGTCAAACAAACCAAATCCATGTATTAGAACCTCGAGCTCATGAATTTCAACCTTAAAATTACAAAAACTACTCTATCATTTTTCCAGCATTTTACAGATTTCATACCCTGATTTCAGACAATCATAACTTCTCATTACTTAGCCAAAAATGATGTACTTTATACAAAACTCTTCCTTTTTGAACCCTCTAAAAATTTATGAATAAATGAAATTGAGATTCCTAACAGATTTGTTCGAAAATACCTCGAAAGCAGCTTCCTTAAAAACAACCTTCTGCTACTTCCAGATTCGATTTTCTACTCTACCCTGATCTTATCTTGAAATTTAAAATATCTTCCAATCATTTTCTACTCACGAGTTCTGCATGAAAGTTGTAGAAAATTCAATAAGCTTTCCAACCATACCTAATAGAGATTCTGAATCCAACTCTATAGATCAGGACGACCCAAAAACCAGAGACTTCTCGGATTTGATAGCAAATTCTCTCCTCTTCTTTCCTCTTCACAAATCAGTAACTTAAGATTCGAGTTTGCTCGAGCTTTCTTCAAGAACTTTGTTCAAATATGAGTTAGCTTTCAAGAAAATTAAACCTCACGTCTTACCTCTTCTTGTGGAGCTTGAAATTATCCAAATATCAGAACCTTGTAGAAATGATCACCTTGCTGCCATGGGAGGGTGGATTAAGTTTTCTCCCTTTCTTCTTCAGCTTCAAACTAAAACCCACTTTCCTTCTTCTTCCTTGAGTTCTCTCCCACGAAGCCCTCTGCTTAATTTATTAAAAATGAGTTGGAAATGAGTTTGCAAATGGGTGAGAGATGCTTTAATCGGTGGTGGAGTTTCCTTGTCCTTTTCCCCTTTTACTTTTTCTTTTTTTTTTAATCCTTCCTTTATCTCTTTCTTTCCATTTTCTTTTCTTTTCCTTTCTTTTCAAAACAAAACCAAATATTTAAACATTCCTTTCTTATTTTTTTTTTATTTTTTTTAAGGAAAATTTCAATGAGAGATCCCGGGTTTACACGGGTGACTTATATCCAAGTCTCCTTTTTGACGTAGGTAGGGTGTAACCCTCTTTCAATAGCTTCTTTTGTGTCGAAGACAGTTCGAGTCTTTCATGAACAATCTTCAAGTTCTCGAACTTAGTGTGCTTCGAAAAGGCGTAGCTTGCTTTTACTATAAGCTTGTATGCCTTAGGGTCAAATCCATCCTTCATTCGTCTTTCAGGTAACACTATCTTTATTTATCCATCATCAGGTTTATTGACCTCTTGCTTTGTTATCTTGGTAAGAGGTGTGATAAAGTTCTCTTTCAGGATTTCAATATCACCAACCTTCAAATTTCTTGAACATTCTGCAAAAGGTGATTTTCCTTTCTTGCGTCTTGATAGAGGAACATAGCGCAAAATAGGAGGACTTGGGACGTCCATATCTTTTGAAACTTTGCCCCCTGCCAGGCTTGCTGAGGTTTCATCTTTTATAGGACTAGTCTGAAGGGAATGGATTTCCCGCAGTGAAAACGATGTTAATCATCGTTGATTCGTTGTAGCTCTAATTTTCTTAAAATTAAAAGTATCAACATACTAACTAGATTAAGCTTGCTTAAAACGAGAAGAAAACAATAAGTAAATCGTTACTAACCTCTTGTAGAACTCTTCTTTACGTTTCCTCCTCGGTCACGATCTCAACGATCCAACGATCTCTCGAACCTCGAACGGATCAACATGACACTTCCATTTGATCTTCTTGGTTGTTTTCGGGAGGATGAGGGAGAGTTGTGGGACTCCTTTTGGATTTCGGGGTGGAGAGAATTTCGAGATTAAGAGAGAAGTAGAGAGAATTTTGTGTCCCTTTTGGCTTGAATTCCAAAAAATGATAACATAGACTTATGGAATGTCTCACATTCCACTTATTTATAATGGTATGAGGTGGAGTTAAAATCTCCACCATTTACCATTTTACCACAACTATATAATATGCAAATCATCTTTGCACATTATATAATATAAGGTATCTCATACTTATTATACAAATCACATTTGCATAATTGTGAAATTTTAAATTGATTCATATTCAATTTAATTTCTCTCAATCCAATTTCTCCAAATTAGCCCTAATTAATTAATTAGGCTACACTATAGTTTATTATGAATCTCATTCACATTAAACTATATATTATGTCAATCATATCACATATAAATGACATAAATACCCTTTTAATGAATTTGAACACTTCAAATCCACTCCAAATTGTAAACCCTCATTTAGTCCAATTTGAGCCAATCGAGGGACCTAATGGATCTACAGATGACGAGCTCCAATGATACGAGATTAACCCATCAAACTTTTTGACTCGGTTAATCAACAATTATTAACCATTGTAACACTAGAAGAAAACAGGGTTTTAATGACGGGCATTGCCTGTCAGTAAAGGGTTTTGATGACGAGTGCGCGTCCGTCATCCATGCGAGTGTCATTGTAACATACAATGAAGGACGATTTTAATGACGGGCAATGCCCATCATTAAAGCCCTTGTCCGTCATTAAAACTGGGTTGGAACCCGATGTTTAATGACGGGCATTGCTCGTCATGAAAAGTGAGATTTAATGACGGGCAATGCCTGCCATTAAAAACCAGGTTCCAACCCAATTTTGAATGACGGATTTTGCCCGTCATCTATATTTTGGTAAAAAAAAAATTTAAATACCCGTTTTCCGTCATTATATGTTGTCTGTCATTAATTTAGTTCACAATTTTTTATTTAATGACAGACAATACCCGTCATCGTTTTTAGCGTAATTTAATAAAAAAAAAGTTGATAGCCTGATAGCTAACCAACAATATTTAATAACTAATTTACCTGAAATATTGAATATATATTAACTTCTATATTGAAACCACACATGAAATCACTACACAATTTACAAACATGCAACAAAACACTTGTATATTCAAAACATACATGAAATTTCCATAACAACATCCAACAAATTTTTTTTTTTACCAAAACAATGCACATAGAACATTTTTATATCCAAACCACCAAAACCATAAACTACTATATCATAAACCAGAAATTCTTGGATCACAAACCATAAACTCCTATATCACGAACCTTAACCATAAACTTATATATAACCTTAACACCTATATTACAAAAACCATAAACTCGTATATCACAAACCTTAACCATAACTCTAAAACCATAAACTCCAAAACCATAAACTCACCTATATCACAAAAACAATAAACTCTAAAACTAAGACGAAATCAAACCAATAAGTAAAAATTTCGGCATGACCTCTACAGAACATCAGCTAACCACTAACCTGAAACATTGTACTATATCCAAAAAAACATGAAATCACTAATTCATCCACAAACATCCAACAAGATTAACATTAATTCCTTTTACGAGAAGAGCATAACACTTCATTATAAAGAATATACATAAGACGATCTCTACATAACCTTAACGACTATATCACAAAAACCATAAACTCGTATATCACAAACCTTAACCATAACTCTAAAACTATAAACTTCTATATCACAAACCTTAATACCTATATCACAAAAACAATAAACTCTAAAACTAGCACGAAATCAAACCAATAAGTAAAAATTTCAGCATGACCTCTACAAAACATCAGCTAACCACTAACCTGAAACATTGTAGAACACCTCTATATCCAAAAAAACATGAAATCACTAATTCATCCAAAAACATCCAACAAGATTAATATTAATTCCTTTTACGAGAAGAGCATAACACTTCATTATAAAGAATACACATGAGACGATCTCTACATAACCTTAACGCCTATATCACAAAAACCATAAACTTGTATATAAAAAATCTAACCATAACTCTAAAACCATAAACTCCTATATCACAAACCTTAACACCTATATCACAAAAACAATAAACTCTAAAACTAACACGAAATCAAACCAATAAGCAAAAATTTCGGCATGACCTCTACAGAACATCAACTAACCACTAACCTGAAACATTGCAGAACACTTCTATATCAAAAAAAAAAAAAACTTATAGGGAATGAGGCCACCCGCCTCTCCATTCATAGACAACATCCAACAAAAAAGTATGTACATCAAAAAACACATTCATTCATAGACAACATCTAACAAACACCAATCTCAAATTCAGAAGAATGAGGCCACCCACCTCTCCAAAAACTACTAAATATTATATACACTTCTACTATATACATTATTATAAACAAGTATATTGTACATCTAACCAACATATTAACTTACCTAACTTCATACAAATCTAGTACTTTTTCACAAAATTAAGAAATCCACAAATGGCTTACACAAATCTACCAACGAAATCCGACCATTGTACTCGAATCTCGTCGATTTCTTCTTATTTATATGCAGTTTTTGTGTTAAACTACAAAGAGAAATAAATATATATAACATTAGACTAAATTATATTTTGAATCACTAAGAAGATAAAATAAGAGTACTTACAAGGTTACTTATAGGGATACTAGAATTATATACTATTTCTCGTATATACTTCTGTACATAGTACCCGCACTCTACAGAACCCGATTGACGGGGGCACTACATGCAAAATAATTTAAAAAATAGCATGTTTGAGTTAAATTTTGTTCCAACTTTGATCAAAACAATCGAATATATCAATTATGTTTACCTTTACAAGTTTCCAACTGATGGCAGAACGATATTGTGGAAGTGAGTGCTTGGCTTGCCACATTCTCAAGGATCTAAAGAGTTTGAAGCATTAGAAAAATTAATAGAAAGTAATTAATTCAAATGGTTTAAAACACTCACGTATTTATTGTTCATTGAAAACTTTCTTCGATCTTACTCCTCAATGAGTTTAAGACATAAACGGTGTTTGCCCACGGATGGATAACGATCAACATCCAATGATATCTATTAAACAATGAATATTCTAATTTCATTGTTTTATGAACAAAAAAAGTATAAATAAGTTGAAATAATTTAAATGATGACTTATCCAGTATTATATGGGATGAAAACTTGTTGATCCAAGTCCAAATTAACCAGCAAGAACTGGGCGATTATTTCATAGTCACATACATTCCAAAGATACCTAAATAAAAGTAAAGTTATTTTATAAAACATTCAAAAGCGTAGTCAATATAGTTGTAAATGAAAGATGTTGTATACTTACGCAATGTATGTGACTATGCAGGAGTACCCTATCTCCACCATCCCACAGTAATGCAGGATATCATCGCGATGTAAATAAATTAACTTTTCCTCCCAGAACGTGTGCTCGCTCAACTTGACTTGAATCGTATCATCTTCTTACATCGATAACATTGCATAACGATTTAGAAGTTTAATAGTCACATGAGCATCTGTGTACTTTATAGAATGTGAAGTAGGCACATGTACAAAAACATCCGACTTATGTTTTGCTGGAGAAGCCACCTATCACAACAAAACAATATTTAAATTTGTAAACAAACAATATAGTAATTCTTAAACATTGAGTTGAAGAATTTCATACATTTTTCCCTTATTAAAAATGACAAGGTCACGAGGCCATGCCACAAAATTTCTCATTGATTGACTCAGAGACTTTACTTCTCCCCGTATAGGAATTGGTAATGGAGCATCTTCACCTACGATCATGTCCACTACCACTCTAACATTTTCAACTCCTAAGGGAACTCCATGACCTGTGGGAAATTGAACGTCAGACGTGTACATTGTGCCTACAACAACCACATTATCCTTTGATCCTATTGCTAGATGGCATGGAGTTTCCTTCAAAAATTAAAAAAAAATGTCAAATTAAAGTATCATAGATCACATCTTACTGCCTATGCTTGCAGACTTTTTGGAAGGTGAGCAATCAGTCGACATTTTGTTGCCAGACTCTTTGCTTGATTTTGATTTCACTCGAGGAATGTTAAATTATGTTCATGGATTGACAGACATACCTATTCCTCTAACACACCCTCTGTGTTCTGGCGTGCCTAATGCTTCGGTCAATATGTCTTTACCTTTATTCTTCTTAGTTAGTTCGTCCTGTCACAACCATTTAGATTGACATTGAAACTAACCATAAGATATTTAAACTAAGAATCATTTTTACATCATGTTAAAATAAAACATATTAACTTACGATTCAACCAGTGCATTGTTTGGTTTCTTCATCGAAGTATTCATTATTTTTTCCTTTTCGTGCTTGTATCCATAAGGTGGCACGAGTGGAAGGATCTTCTGCTAATTCCTATATAAACATACAAGTTATTAAATCTCATTTATGGAAAATTATAAGAAATAATGTTACTCACTAGTTCTTCAGCTAAGTTTACATATTCTTTGCGAGATATGTGATGATTATATTTACATTTCTCTCTTCTTTCCTTTTGCACACGACTTTGTGCGTGTATAACATAGTAGAATCAATTTGAATCATTTTAATACTTTTTTTACTAACTTTTAAAAGCGATAAGTATAATGTACTTACCTCTCATTCTTCCGATAATCTAACATTCACAAATGTTTCCCATTGTTTTTTATCAATACGTGAATACTTTTGTGGAGGATGTTTCAACAAGGACGACTCATCCTTAAATGAAAGTATGTGTTTTTTATACAATGTGTATCAAAATGTTCAAAATTTATTTGTCGTTGATTGAAGAATACTATTTTTGGACCGAGGGTCTATCACAAATGACATCTACATAGGAAACACATAATAAAGGGTTAAATAACTCTATATATTTAGAAGTATTTAGGGAAAAATACTATTATTATTCTTACCTCCACAGAATTAAAAATTTTATCTTTCAATTCTTGGGGAACTTTTTTCCAAGTGTTGTAACTTAATGGAATTTGTTGCCTAACACAAACTCCAATATAACTTTGCATTTGGTTTACATTATCACCAACACTCTGGCCTTGATTGTTGTATTGGCCCACTAAGCGTTCTCCTATAGTCCTTACGTGTATCAGACCACGCATAGTAGTTGAAGGGAATCGAAGTCCCGCAGCGAAAGCGATTGTGAATCGCGGGCTCTTGATTTAGTTACAACGATTTAATTCAAGAACATAAAGCACTAGATTAAGCATATAAACATAATGAACAACATGTATTATTACCTTTGAAGAACCTTTCTTCACGTGCTCCTCCTCTCTCACGATCATGATCTCAGCAACACGAACCACGAACGGAATAAGACACCACCACTGGATTTTCTCCGTTGTTCTCTAGGTGAGGGAGGAATGTGGGTTCCCTTTAGGAGATATGAGATTTGGTGAGAGAGATGTTAGTATTTTGGAACCTTTCCAACAACACAACAAAAGCTTGGAATCACTTAACCTAGTTGCATCTCATGCAACCATATATATAGGGAAATAGGATGGAAATGACCATCCTACCCCTCCTTTTATCTCTCTTTAGTGTATAGTTTATATGTGAATCTAATACACATTAAAACTATATATTATATTAATTATATCGTATATAACTGATATAACACCTCATATATGAAATTGAATACTTCAATTTCATTCGTAACTTTATACCCTCAATATAACCTTGTTGAGCCAACGGAGGGACCTAATGGATCTACAATTCATGAGCTCCAATGATATGAGATTAACTGATCAAACTCTTTGATCTAGTTAATCAATGTTCATTAACTACAAGTCACTCCACTATAGACTTGTAGCTGCACTCTCCTCACTATAGATAATATTGTGTCCACTGATATAGTCATTACCCATGAGTCGACCCTTCACAGGTTGTTTGTAATTATAGTTGGGTCAAATTACCATTTTACCCCTGTGATTACCTCTTTGTTCCTTAAGCACTACTGATCCTCTAATGAACAACAAGTCTAAGGTCTTACCTTAGACTCATACCCTCATAGAGGGCGGAGCCCCGTTGTTCAAGACCGAGTCGGTTCTTCTAGAGAACAACCTATCTAATTCCTTAGTGTAGGAATGAGTGAATTCCATCTTGCACAATTAAGTTCCCAGCTACCTACGAGGTTATGTCCCTGAGAAAGTAGGCTTATTGAGTCGGCTACAGGCCACTCTCACCCATACTAGTCTAAGGACAACCCCTATAAGCAGGAGTTCTTAACTTGCTCAGGATTCAGGTCGAGTCACTAATGCCATATATAAATTACTAGTCTTATCCTGTTAACGGTGTTACACTGGTTAGACTAATAATTTGCGGTCTGGTCTTGTATGTACTCTTCATACAGGATGCCCCCACTCGCATGTCAACTACATGAATGAGTTGGATTACCTCATTTGTACTAATTACAAAATGGGTCGCATCCATGGTGTTTCCAGAATGAGGTTTCCAACCTTATTCTTATACCATAGACCATTTAGGTTATATTCTTGACCATAATCCAAATAGTGTCCACTACACTAATGTTCAAGATATATATTATAACCTTGGAGCTTAGTTTATTGGATTTATAAAGCAAGACTATAATTCTATCAAAACAAATAACCCTTTATTTAATTGATCAAAATTACACAAGTTTAAGGCATAAATCCCAACAATCTCCCACTTGACCTAAAGCTTGTGGAGTATTAAAACATTACAGTAATGTAAATACAATAAACTAGGGCATTTAAACCCTTTTGTACAACATACTCCCACTTGCCCTAGTTGGGGAAGACTTGTAAACCTAGACCTTCTAGGTGACTCTCAAATACTTTAGCCGTGAGAGCCTTTGTAAAAGGATCAACAACGTTGTGCTCTGAGACTATCTTCGTGACAATCACGTCTCCTCTATGAACGATCTCCCAGATGAGATGATACTTCCGCTCTATGTGCTTTCCCCTCTTGTGACTTCGGGGTTCCCTCGAATTTGCCACTGCACCATTGTTATCGCAATACAACGTGATGGGCAAAGTCATATTTGTAACAACTTCCAAATTTAGCATGAATTTCCATAACCAAACGGCCTCCTTAGCTGCTTCACAAGCTGCTACATATTCGACCTCCATGGTGGAATCAGCGATGCATCCTTGCTTGACGCTTCGCTATATTACAACTCCTCTGTTAAGAGTGAATACTGACCCTGATGTAGATTTTCGAGAATCTTTAACAGTCTGATAGTCAGAATCCGTGTATCCTGTAAGGATCAAATCCTTAGCCCCATACACAAGCATGTAGTTCCTTGTTCTCCGAAGATACTTAAGGAATTTTTTAACCGTTGTCCAATGTTCAAGTCCTGGATTGGATTGATACCTACTGACCATTCCAACTGCAAAACAAATGTCAGGCCTTGTACACAACATGGCGTACATCAGGCTCCCAACAACTGATGCATAAGGAATCCGTCTCATATCCTCAACTCCTTGAGGTGTCTTAGGACACTGTTCCTTAGACAAATGGATTCCATGTCTAAAAGGCAACAAGCCCTTTTTGGAATCTTGCATCTTAAACCTTGACAACACTTTGTCTATGTAAGATGCTTGAGACAAGGCTAGTGTTTTATTCTTGCGTTTCGGACAATCTGGATCGAGAACAAACTGTGCATCACCCAAGTCTTTCATTTGGAATTGCGTAGCTAGCCAATCCTTAATGTCAGTAAGATAACCTACATCATTCCGAATGAGTAGGATATCATCCACATAGAGAATTAGAATGCGATGGTAACTATTGATGACTTTCTTGTAGACACAAGGTTCATCATCATTCTGGTCAAAGCCATAAGATCTGATTGCCTCATCAAATCTTATATTTTAGGACCTAGAGACTTGTTTCAGTCCATAAATTGACATTTTAAGCCTGCAACCTGGGTATAACCCTTTACTCCTTCAACCTGGGTATAACCCTTTACTACTAGTCTAGCTTTAAAGATTTGCACCTTCCCATCTACACCACGCTTTCTCTTGTAGATCCACTTACAACCTATAGGTTTTACCCCATCAGGCTTATCTACAAGATCCCAAACAGAATTGAAGTACATAGACTCCATTTCTTGGTCCATGGCTATGACCCATTTGTCTTTGTCTTTGTCTTTGTCAACCATTGCTTGATTATAAGTCAATGGATCCCCACAGTTGTCATCTGGTATAACAACTTGAGTTTCAGCTAAACCCATGTAACGATCAGGCTGTATTACAACCCTCCCACTACGTCGAGGCATACTCAACACTTGAGATGGACTCTCTTGACTAGACAAACCAGTATCAACAACTTTTGTTGACGTACTAGTTTTATTAGCAACCTTTGCTATTGTTCCGTCTAACTCACTCAACACTACTTTACTTTTTGGTTTGTGGTCCCTTATGTGGTCCTCCTCTATGAAAATGACATTTGTCGACACAAAAACCTTATCTTCCTTAGGATCATAGAATAAACCACCTCTTGTTTCTTTTGGGTATCCTACGAATAGGCATAACTTTGAACGTGAATCCAACTTCTTTGGATTTGTCACAAGCACATGTGTTGGACAACCTCATATCCTGAAGTGACATAAACTACCTTTACGTCCTTTCCAGAGTTCAAAAGGTGTTTCAGAAACACTTTTTGAGGGCACATTATTCAAAATGTATACTGAAGTCTCCACTGCGTAACCCCAAAAGGAACTAGGAAGATGAGCATAACTCATCATTGATCGAACCATGTCCAACAAGGTTCTATTTCTCCTTTCCGATACACCGTTTTGCGGTGGTGTGAAGGGAGCTGAGAGTTGGGATGTAATTCCATGTTCTATCATATAGTTCTGGAATTTTAAATCCATGTACTCTCCACCTCGATCCGATCGAAGTGTTTTAATAGTTTTACCTAATTGATTTTCAACCTCAGTCTTGAATTCCTTGAACTTTTCAAGTGCTTCAGACTTGTGGTGCATTAGGTAAATATGCCCAAATCTAGAATAATCAGCTATAAAAGAGATGAAATATTCACATCCTCCCCTGGCTTTAACATTCATCGGACCGCAAGGTCTGAATGTATAAGCTCAAGAGGTTCTTTAGCTCTATAACCTTTTCCACTAAAAGGTCTTTTAGTCATTTTGCCTTCTAGGCAGGATTCACATACTGGCAAAGAGTTCTCTTCTAACTCGTTTAGAAGTCCGTTCTTTACCAATCTCTCAATCCTGTTGAGATTAATGTAACCCAATCTTAGATGCCAAAGGTGAGCATTTTCTTTAGGAGAAATTAGTTCGTGTACTTGCAATTTTGTATAATTCACTGTTAAAACTATTTTAACTGAATTAAACCATTTGCAAATAATTCTCAAGAAGAGCAACACATAGTACAATACTTTTCCAATGAAATAAACACTTTATTCAATTGAAAAGAAAATGAAGTACAATATTTGCTAAGGCAAGAAATAGAAATAAGGTTTCTAATAAACTCTTAAGCTACATGTTATCAAATAACAGTTTTTCTTTGCCAGACGATTGTTCTTTATTTGCTCCTTTCCTCTTCTTCTCAGATCTTCTTAAGTTCGTAAGGTTGGTCATAGCTTCTTAGTCCCAGAGGATGAATCCTTCTGAGAACTTTTGGAATGGGCAAAAAAATCTGCCTCTCCATTTTGTTGTCTCTTATCATCCATAAGAGACTGATAACTCTGCAACTCATGTAGTAGAGAAGTCAGATTATACTCTATGTTGTTCATCCCTGCATTGCTACGGAATTGCAGAAAACTCTTCGGAAGAGATTCTATGATGAACAAAACCTGACATTTCTCATCTATGACCGCTCTGTTTAATTCCACTATGTTGAAGTGGGCAATAAGATTGAGAACATGTTCTCTCACTGACGTTCCTTCCTTCATGCGTGCGTTGTAAAGAATTTTAGGGCTTCATGCGGAATTTGTTTGGACGGTTGTCTAGACACATTTAGCACAAAATCCATGATCTCATGAGTGAGACCTTGCCTCCACCTCCCGGCTAAAAACATCGGTATGCTAGCCGGGATATAGGCTTTGCCTTTTCGTTGGCATTGATCCAAAGAATATATGCATCCTCAACGACTTGGTCAGCGTTTTTTGAGCAGAAATTGAGGACACTCCTCATTGAGAACGAACTTAAGATCATGTGTAACCAAGATTATGTTGAGTCCATTCCTCCAAGTCATTATGTTCTCTCCGGTTAATTTTTTCGCACCCAATAAGGAAATCATAGAGCTAGACATTTTTGCTGAAAATTTACAAACAAACTTGTATGAGTTTCTTGCTATAACTCTAATCCAATCATGTTTTAGCTAATTATCAAAATGATTCCTAGGTCATTTATAATTTGCAATGATACTCCAAAGGTTTAGAATGTATGACACCAAGGGTAATAAAAACACTCCTCCTCTAGATCAAGACACTCTTGACCAAAACCTAATACTAGAATAACTCTTATTCCTATAGGTTTTAGTTACCATTTTTCCGGTCATGATACATACACAACTTATGTACCCCGTGAGTGTAACCCTCTGTCTTTAGATCCCAGAGTCTCCATCGAATAAAATCCGCCGAAGGGAGGACTAGATTGAAAAACAGTCGAAGGAAATCTTTATCCGTTTCGGGTGTCTACTGTGTTCGATCCCCTATGATCAAGCCCTCCGAAGGGATTGTCTGGTCCAAGCCAAACTAGCAGGCTGACCATAGTGGTCTAACGGTGTAAATCGACAAAAGAGAACGTAGGTTTTGTTCTCACTAAACCTGCTCCCACTCACTATAAGTACCCTCTCCATTCACCTTGATATTGACTCATACAAACACCATCCAAGGGGACGCTCCGCTTTGCGCCACGAGGCCAAGTATGAGTCTCACGGTGTGAACTTCCCGGAGATAGCGTAGGTGGAAAAATATGTATCTCATAGACTTTTCCTCCTACTGAATACTTTAAAATTATAGGAATCTTACTTAGGCTAAAACCCGACTAATGGTTTTACCTAACTCTATCAATATAACTCTTATATCGATAATCAATACAACTCTTATATTGATTTTATCCTAAGTTTGTTAATATAACTCCTTATATTAAACCTAGGATTTCTAATTTATTAACCCCTTAATAAACCCGCTGACGCTACTGTAATTTATAAAACTCTCTTATTAAATTTCACTCCCAGGTCAGTTCCCAGGTAGGGGTGTTCCATTTCCGTCAACTTAAATACCCCAGCCTAGACAGAACTTTCCTTAGACAGAGTTCCTCTTTTAATTATAGCTTATAAATTACTTGGTTCCTAATTCTAATCTAATTAGAACTAGATAACCTAAGGTCTATTATTGTCAAGTTCTAAACACTTTAAAACTAATAATTAACTTTAGGTGACATGCATACTATGTTATAGTGCTTGATCATTCATCACATGAATAATAAGACATTCATAGCATAATCATCTCATGATATATAATGCATGTCAATTTTGTCCATAAATTAATATAACAACTTTATATTAATTAATCATGCAAACTATATAATATAACTCTTTATATTATAAATGATGCATGGAAATGCTTAACGTAAGGTGGGATTTCTAAAATAAAAACATACATTATGCATGGCAATAATTACACAACAATTGCATAATTAAAATAGCAAAATTAGACCAATTTTGGCACCCTAAAATTAATTTTAAATAATATAATCTAATTATATTAATTAAAATTAATTAATTAAATATAAATTAAATATAAACATTTTTATATTTAATATATAATTAAAAACGCTTTCCGTCCGCTTTTTGAAGTCGCGAGAAACGCCCAAATAAGCAGTAACGCTAATGGCAAAGGCGCAGTAACGCTGTGCCTTGTCCGCTTTACGCCCGTGGAGCACGCGTTAAAACGCCTTTGGCGTTGCAATGCTGCCTCCTGTGCGCGCCTCCTTCCGCAAGCACAGTGTTGCAACGCCAATGAACAGCGTTGCAATGCTGCACACAAACAACATATGGAATCACCTATTCCAAGTTCGTTTTTTGCTCCGATCTTCTCAGCAACTACCTTGCCTCGATCGACACGGACTTACAAACTCGATTTACATAATAAAATGCCCAAAACAATAGGCCCTTACATTGAACGATTCAATGGAAAATGTAAATCTAAGTGCCAAAATTGAAACCATCTAATTTGCAAAAACCGTTCATACATCTCATGCAAAAACAGTAAATCCCACATTGTTCTTGAAAAATCCAGAACATAAATCAAGAACGCAATTGGGCTCTCATACCAATTGAAGGGAATCGAAGTCCCACAGCGAAAGCGATTGTGAATCGCGCGCTCTTGATTTAGTTACAACGAACGATTTAATTCAAGAACATAAAACACTAGATTAAGCATATAAACATAATGAACAACATGTATTATTACCTTTGAAGAACCTTTCTTCACGTGCTCCTCCTCTCTCACGATCAAGATCTCAGCAACACGAGCCATGAACGAAATAAGACACCACCACTTGATCTTCTCCGTTGTTCTCTAGGTGAGGGAGGAATGTGAGTTCCCTTTAGGATATATGAGATTTGGTGAGAGAGATGTTAGTATTATTGAACCTTTCCAACAACACAACAAAAGCTTGGACTCACTTAACCTAGTTGCATCTCATGCAACCATATATATAGGGAAATAGGATGGAAATGACCATCCTACCCCTCATTTTATCTCTCTTTAGTATATAGTTTATATGTGAATCTAATTCACATTAAAACTATATATTATATTAATTATATCGTATATAATTGATATAACACCTCATATATGAAATTGAACACTTCAATTTCATTCCTAACTTTATACCCTCAATATAACCTTGTTGAGCCAATGGAAGAACCTAATGGACCTACAATTCATGAGCTCCAATGATATGAGATTAACTGATCAAACTCTTTGATCCAGTTAATCAATGTTCATTAACTACAAGTCAGTCCACTATAGACTTGTAGCTGCACTCTCCTCACTGTAGATAATATTGTGTCCACTGATATAGTCATTACCCATGAGTTGACTCTTCACAGGTTGTTTGTAATTACAGTTGGGTCAAATTACCATTTTACCCTTGTGATTACCTCTTTGTTCCTTAAGCACCACTGATCCTCTAATGAACAACAAGTCTAAGGTCCTACCTTAGACTCATTCCCATCATAGGGCGGGCCCCGTTGTTCATGACTGAGTCGCCTTAAGGGAACAACCTATCTAATTCCTTAGTGTAGGAATGAGTGAATTCCATCATGCACAATTAAGTTCAGAGCTACCTACGAGGTTATGTCCCTGAGAAGGTAGGCTTATTGAGTCGGCTACAGGCCACTTTCACCCATACTAGTCTAAGGATAGACCCCTATAAGCAGGAGTTCTTAACTTACTCAGGATTCAGGTCGAGTCATTAATGCCATCTATAAATTACTAGTCTTATCTTGTTAACGGTGTTACACTGGTTAACTAATAATTTGCGGTCCGGTCTTGTATGAACTCTTCATACAGGATGCCCCCACTCGCATGTCAACTACATGAATGAGTTGGATTAACTCATTTGTACTAATTACAAAATGGGTCGCATCCATGGTGTTTCCGAATGAGGTTTCCAACCTTATTCTTATACCATAGACCATTTAGGTTATATTCTTGACCATAATCCAAATAGTGTCCACTACACTAATGTTCAAGATATATTTTATAACCTTGGAGCTTAGTTTATTGGATTTATAAAGCAAGTCTATAATTCTATCAAAACAAATAACCCTTTATTTAATTGATCAAAATTACACAAGTTTAGGGCATAAATCCCAACAGTAGTGAGACCACGTTGATTAGTATGCCTAGCCTCCATTTGGATCGATACGTTCACTTCATCGTCACTTGATCCACTCATTGTAACAATCTGCAAAAAAAACAAAACCATGAAAAAATAAGTTATAATAGCGCATAAGATATATGAACTCATAAAATTGAACTAAAGTTCACTACTTACTCAATTTCAAATCCTTTCTCTCCCCCTCCCGTCACACACGCACAAACACCAACCATACTCATTAGACTAACAAAAAAAACTAACTTACCTAATCTAAATTTTTCAAACATAACCTAAACTAACTATTAAAATTAAATTTCTTACCATCTAATAAACAAAAGTATTCAACCTCTCCTCCATATTAGAATTAAACAAAACATAAAAAGTTCTCAACCCCTCCCCTTACATCATAATTCAAGTTCTCAACCCTTCTTCCCCTAAATTTTCTCCAAAACTTAGCAATCTAACCAAACTTACTAAAGTTGACTAAAAGTTAACAAACACCCATCATTAAAATTTAGCAAAACTTAGGAATCTAACCACAAATGTATTAAACTTAAACCATTTCTCCATCATAACTAATATTTTCCAACACATAAACCAACCCATTAACATTAGCATTAACTCCTAAAAAGAATTAAATTTTTCCTTAGTCAATTTAGGGTACATAATTTTTAGATTATTCACAAAAATAATCAATGCCCACAAGATCAAAGATACCAAAAAACGTTAAAGATACACTAATGCCCAAAATAATTTTCAAAGATACCGAATCGATTTTATAAAAATCAAAGATACCCAAAATAATTTTCTATTCTACACAAAAACATTTTGATCTATACAAAAAAAACTCAGGTCCACAAAAAAAATCAATCTAAAATAATAAAAGAAAAAAGAAAAGGGAAATCACCAACGTTGAAGCACGAAACTCAAAGTAAGGAAGCTCGAGATCCGCCGACGATCAAGCGAGGCGTGGAAGCTTGAGATCCGCAGAGGAAGCGCAGGGGAAGGAAACTTAGGCGAAGAAAGCTCGGTGGAAGCTCAGACGGACGATAGACGGTGGCAAACGGGGGAAGAAGGGTCGGTGACGACAAACAGCGAAGAGGGAGAATGAGATCGGCGGTGACAAACGACAAAGAGGGAGAGTGAGAGAGAGAGAGAGGTGAGCTGTTGTGAGAGAGAGAAAATGAGTTGGGGTGGTCGAAATGGTAAAGTGGAAAGAAAGAGAAAATGAGTTGGGGGTGTCGATTTTTTTTTAAATACCCTATGATGACGGGCAATGCATGTCATTAAAAATAACTTACTATGACGGGTAATGCCCGTCATTGTATGTCCGACCAAAATTTCCAGCGCGCCTTTTCCCCGTCCTTCATTGTTTCTCGCCCCTTGTTTTTTTCGTCCGTCATTGTATCCCTATTTTCTACTAGTGTAACACTCCACTAATGCCCATAGTTGCACTTTCATCACTGTAGGATAAGTTGTATCCATCGATATAATCAATGCTCGTGAGTCGACCTTGGATCAAATTACCATTTTACCCCTGTGTCTACATCTTGTTCCTTAAGTCCCACCACTCCTCTAATGAACAACTTTGTTGCATGGTCCGACCATAAACAACATCCTTCTTGTGCCAATGAGAGGGGTGGGCGCCCGTTGTCACGGTCGCACCTCTTAGAGGGTCTCGACATGATCGTGCGACACTTGCTCCTGCCCACGAGCAAGTAAACCAACTCTAATTCGGATCTTCGGTAGCCCACAGGTCCTATCTCGTAACCTCCACCCCCGTTCTTGAGAAAACGATTTTATGAAACGGAGTCAGAGATAATTTATGAAAACATTTGGAAAACATTTGAAAGCATTTAGAAAGTTAGTTATACAGCTGATAAGAAATTAAATGAAAGTCACGCTTGACTAGCATATAACTCTTGGTAGGGAGAATTGATGAATGGTTGTATCCCTCTATAGTACATTCTAGGAATTTTGGCTATGACACCCTTGCACGTCAATTTGGCGAGGAGTCATACGCCCACGAAAATACATGAAAATGAAAGAACAACGCTAAACGAAATACATAACATGAAAGAAAGATAAAAGGGGGTTGGAATGGTCATGCGACCATGGGTAACACGCCCCTAGACAAGCATGACCGTGACACTCGTTGTCCAAGCCCTAGACAACACTTAAGAGGACAACTCCTCTAGTTTTCCTAGCTCGGGAATGAGTGAATTCCTTCTAGCGTAGTTAACTTCCCAGCTCCCCACGTGGTCCTATCCCCAAGAAGAAAGGCATATTGGGCGAGCGACTCAGGTCACCCTCACCTGTACTAGTCAAAGCACAGACCCCCGCAGATAGGAGTTCGTAACACGCTCAGGATTAAGGACGAGTCACTAATGGTCATCTACGAAGTTATTAATCCTATATTGTTAACGGTGTTACATCAGTAGGTCTAATAATTCACGGTCCGGTCTAGTACAATCTCATTGTACAGGATGCACCCACTCGCATGTCAACCACATGAACGAGTTATATCACCTCGTTTGTATCTAATACAAAGCGGGTCACATCCACAGTGTCACTAGGATAAGGTTTCCAACCCTATCCGTATACTATACACCGTTCCAATCATTAACTCGAACGTGATCCTCCCAGTGTGTCCACTACACACTGTTCAAGTTTTAGCTCTCTCAAATAATATGACCTTGAGCTTAGTTTATTGGATTAAGTTTATAAAATGCGCGATACAAAGTTTGATAAATAAATAATCTTTATTTATTAAAACAATTGTATTACGAACTACACGAGATTAGGGCATGCAACCCAACACAGTCAACTTTGCTTCTTTGGCAACTTCCTTTTCCTTCTCAATTTGGGCTCTGGTTTAATCTTCTCGTTGGCTTTGATCATGGGGACTTCTGCCGGCATGGTTTCTCCTATGTTGTCGCCCTTCAAGTAAAACTTTGCGTCAGCAAAATGAGACTCAACATCTGAAAACGGATTTGTGTCAGCCTCCACTTTCTTGATGCCATTTTGGTAAAATTTGAAGCATTGATGCAATGTGGAAGTTATCACCTCATTTCCATGAATCTAAGGGAGACCTAACAACAACCTGTATGTGGTTTTAGAGTCAATGACATGAAACAAGGTTTCAACTTTTAGGTCACCGATGATTAGTTCTAAGCGAATCATGCCAATTGCTCGTTGACCTTCTTAATTAAAGGCCTGAATCACCAACTTGCTATTTGTCAATTCCTCCATCGAGATGCCTAGTTTTCATAGTTGACTTGGGTATAATATTAACGGTTGATCCATCGCAGCCATAAGCGAGGCAAGCACATCGAAAGGAAGTATCACCTGATACGTGAAATAATGGAACGAGGATATGTGACCGTCACGAAGATCGCTTCGGAGCACAACATTGTTGATCTGTTTACAAAGACTCTCGTGGCTATAGTGTTCGAGGGTTATCTGGAAAGTCTAGGTCTATGAGATATATACATAGGCTAATCTAGGGCAAGTGGGAGATATGTAATGGGTATATGGATGCCCTAGTTTATTGTATTTGTATCTCTGTTTTAGATTGTAATGTACCCTACTAGAGTGTTAGTTCAAGTGGGGTTTGTTGGAGTTTGTGCCCAAAAACTCGTAGTTTGTAATTTTGTTCTAATCATTGTAATAAAGTGTTATTATTTCAATAAAGAGTTATTTTTCGATATTTACGATATTGCCCTTATTTTAACCCTAAATCCAATAAAATAAACATCCAAGGCTGTAAAATGTCTCTTGAATTGAATGTAGTGTACATATAAAGGATCTCGGTTCGAGATAAAACCTAAAGGGTCTATAGTAAGGGTCTATGGAATTCACTCTTTCCCGACTATTAGGGTAAGTACATGAATGTTTCCTTAAGTGGTGTCTCCGGGACTTGAACAATGGGTCCGACCCTCTCATTGGCCCGAGAGGGACTTTTGTTTGTTGGTAGGACAACAAACAAATTGTTCATTAGAGGAGCACTAGTAATTAAGGTACAAGATGAAACCTAGGAGTAAAACGGTAGTTTGACCCAGCTGGTGTTACGAACATTCGTGAAGGATTGACTTGCTGTTATTGGTCAATATCCGTTGACACAGAAATATATCTGCAGTGAGAAGAGTGCAGCTGTGGGACTTTAGTGGTGTGTTCCCGCAGTTAACGAATGGTGATTAGGAGGTTAATGAGATTAACCGAATAATCTCGTATCGTTGGAGCTTCTGATCTGTAGGTTCATTAGATCTACCTTCTAGCTCGTAAAGGGTTCTTAGATCGTTTGAATTTGAAATGTTCAGATTCATTAGGGAATAAACATTAATGTATATAGATACGTCATAATATAAAGTTTTGGAACTTTATATTATAAATTTAATGTGAATATGATTCATATTAAATTATATGAGAGAATTTAATATTTGAAAGAGTTCAAATATTAATTTAAATGTGAATGTGATTCATATTTAAAAACTATAGGTTGAAATTTAATGTGCATGAGATGTGCATTAAAACTATAGGTTAGAGGAGAAATAGATTCAATATGATTTAATCTTATTTAAATATATGATATTTAAAGATTAATCAAATATATGATATTTAATTAAATAATTAATTAAATTTGATTTATTTAATTTATTTAATTTAATGATTGATTGATTAATTAATGGGAATGTGTCAGGAGGGCACGTTCCCTTCTTCCCCACTAACTCTTTATCGATAGGGAGTGGGGGAAGAACTCCTCTTGTAATAAACTTCTCTAGGCAGAGGGCTTTGGTTGATCGATGCATTTGAAGCATTTGTTGAATTGTTGTCATTCTCTCTCTCTCATTCCCTCACCTTCCAAATTGTTGGAATCCTTTCCTACCAAGGGAGATCTAAGTGGTACTTAGAGACATAGGAGGTTTACACAGTGGTAGTGTCCTGTTGAAAGAACAGAGGAACCTTTGTTTGTTGTATTGTTGTGCGAATTGGTGCAAGAAGCTGTTGTTGTGAAACTACAAAGGTATTTTTCGATTTCCTTTTTGGTTCAGTTGTTTTACAACATGTATATGTTTGCTTATTTAGCTCCATGTTTAATCTAATTAGATTAGGAATATGCTTATCTCTATATTTTACCAATGTATTGGTATTTGTGTTTAACCAAAAACAAACAAGCAAAATCGATTTTTAATCACGTTTCCGCTGCTCAAGGGGATCGGATTCCCATAAGAGGCGCTTGCGCTGTTGGAGTTAATCAAAACCTCAATGAGAACACCTTTATTGTCTAGGGGGGAGTGACAACAAGTCTTCTACGCTGAAGGTCGATGAGGTTTCTAGCTCGATTACCTTCATCGTCGAACTTGACGGATCTTCATTAGTGTTGATAACATGGCATGAAACAAACTCAACTGTTTCTTCTCGGATAACTTCTTAGAAGCTGCTTGAGAAGAATTCTGCCAAGGTAATGGTTTGCCGAGGTCGGATGAACTCTCCATTTTCTCGAATAATCAACTTCGACTTTATGAAAATCTTCTTGCTTTTTCTTTTCGGGAGTTTACTTCTTCTCTTCTGCTCCCAAAAAACACGAGCCTCCTTCTAAGCATAATTTTGTTGTTACTTCTTGCGACGGGTCACGACAGTCCATCCACCACCATCATCTTCAACTTGAATGTTATGTCTTTGATAGCTTATTTCTTAAACATCCTTTCTTGAGGTGAACCTCTGTGAATGAATCGCAACGGGTTCAAGGGACCTGAACTGGATCAAGTATTCTTCATTCCCGCATAAAGGAATTGCAGAAGGTTGGATGCTTGGATTCGCCATTATTGTTGCATGATTTGTTTGAGCTACCTCGTCGAGATCTAACTCAATTTTTTTCTCACGAGCCAATCTTAAAATCAATTCTTTCAAGACAAAAATTTCTCCACCGAATGGCTAACAACACGGTGGTACCTGCAATAATTATGATCATTTACCTTTCCGAGTTCCCCTGGTTGTTTACATTATGGGAGCTCAATGATTTGTTTCTCCAGCAGTTGCTCCAACATATTTGGAACATCAGAGTCTATAAATGGATATGTTTTCTTCTGTCTTTCTTTAAAAGTTGGGCGACGTCGTTCGCCCGCTTCTTGTTGCTTTCTTGACTCAGCTTATTTTCCTTTTGAGGAAAACTTCAGAGGGGCAGTGTTGACGACCATGGACTATTTGGTGGCACTCTTCACAACCTTCTCTGCATCTTTAAGTTCTTTCTTCTTTTTTTTCACATATGGGACTAAGAGGTCTTTATTCCCTCGGGCAAAGATGCTTAGCTCCATGTCATGAGCACAGGTCGCTAGCTCCTCTAAAGAGCGAGGTTTTATTCCCTGCAAAATATAAAGCAGCTCCCAGTGCATACCTTGTGTACACATCTCAACAGCCGATGTCTTTGTAAGTCGGTCTTTGCAGTTAAGGCTAAGAGCTCTCTAACAGTCGATGTAATCGATGACATGTTCGTCCTCGCATTTTTTGGCGTTGGTGAGTTCCATCATACTGACAGTTCACCTTGTGCTGTAAAAACGATTCAGGAATTCTCTCTCGAACTGCTCCCAACAATCAATTGTCTCTAGCTCTAAGTCGGTGTACCAATCAAAAGCATTTCCTTTCAAGGTACGCACAAATTGCTTCACCGGGAGATCACCGCGTATCCCTACATTTTCACAAGTTTCAACAAAATGTGCAACGTGTTTCTTTGGGTTGCTCTTCCCGTCAAACTGTTGAAAATTTGGAGGTTCGTACCCTATGGGCATTCTCAAGTTGTCAATCCTCTTGGTGTACGGTTTAGAGTACCGATGACGCTACACGCAAGTGCACGTGATCGAAGTAATATCAAATTGGAATATTCCAGAGTATCGAACCCACAAGGAACGGGGTTACAAGTTAAATCGAAAAAATAAGAAATGCAAGTGAAAATGCAAGTAAGGTAACCAAAGCTATAAAAGGTTGAATTAGGGGTGTTTAAGTTGTTGTAAATGAAAGGAAAAAACATTGAATCAAAAGAAGAGAATTCAAGTGTTTTTGCCCCTTCAGAGAAAATGATGCCAAAAATGTTACAGCAATTGTGTTAGCAATTCCAAATCCATGTAAATCGAGTTCAATTCCTATTCGGTTTTGCTCCAAAATCCTTTAAGAAACTAAGCAATTAAACCTACATGTCTATGGCTAATTGAGCTTAGATGGTTCTCGCACACAACTCTTGATTTAGGAGTCTCGCCCTATGTCTAGGGACGAAGTTTCGAATCTTATGTCTAAGTCCTTTCCTCTGTTGTTTTTAGGAGATTTTTTGTTCCTTGACCCTCTCGATATCAAGTTCGAGCTTGTTGAACACGACCTAGTGGTTAGCTAAGGTTGCCCCAATTTATTCACTAAAAACAAACTTAGATTTGGTTGCCAACACAACTAACTTGCTACTTTAAGCTAAACATCTCTCTTCTAGGGCATTCACACTTGAATCCTAAAGAGGATTTAGCTCATGATTAAAACAAAAGCAAACATGATTTTAGTTGCTAAAATATAAAGGAAAAAATAAACGAAATAAGATGGAATCAAAGAAAGAAAAAGACTTTTATTATTGCATGCAAAAGCTCTCGGATTTCTCCTTCTTTATTCACGAACAAGTAAGGAAACCAAGCTTACTACTAAACTGAATAAAGGGGAATAGAAAGAAAACAACAGAAAACAACAAGAAAAGAAAAATAGTAACTTAATTGAAGGAATGCTTTCGGGTTTCCTCTTGCTTTATTCCAAGAAAAAGGCTTTTAAACTAAGTACAAGATTTACTAGCTTGAAAGGTAAGACGGTAACTTATTTGAAAATTAAAGTGTGCAGACGGTAAAGAAAAACAGAAGGAACAATAACTCTAAACCACTTTGTTAATCGATTTCTACCCACACTTAGGTTAGAAAATATTAACCTCCAGTACGTTCACAAGAAGGGATTAACCAAGGGTTATTACAACTAATAAAAAGAATACAAGGTCGCTGAGAAAAAGAATGCAACTAGCTACTGTGATGAGTACAAACCTTGGAAGAAAAACAATAGAAAAACGAGAATAACAAATAGAGAGAATCCGAGTGTTTGGTCTCCTCTTCGCCTCCCTTCAAACCCTAAATTCGTAGCCTTTTATAGATGATGCAAGTAGGGATTTTCTCCAAGAATCCATCCTTAATTTGTTGGGGTATGTGCCCTAAAACTCGTAGTTTATAATTTTTGTTCTAATTAATGTAATAAAGAGTTATTATTTTCAATAAAGAGTTATTGTTCGTTATTTACGATATTACCCTTGTATTACCCCTAAATCCAATAAACTAACACCCAAGGTTGTAAAATGTCTCTTGAACTGAATGTAGTGTACATATAGAGGATGTCAGTTCGAGATACAACCTAAAGGGTCTATAGTAAGGAGATAAGGTTTAGGTACCTTACCCTGGTAATACTATGGATGTGGCCCACTTTTTATATGATACAAACACTGTGATCCTAACGTGTTCGTGTAGATGACATGTGAGTAGGGTATCCTATGTAATGAGATTGCATAAGACCATACCGCGAAATAGTAACCACTAAGTGTAACTCCATTGACTAGTTAGGTTTCTATTTCATTAGGATGACCTAGGCAACTTGATCTCAATCCAGAGCAGGTTACGAAATCCTGTTTGCGAGGGATTTTCGTTTGACTAGTATAGGTGAGAGTGGCTAGATTCGTCGACTCAATATGCCTACCTTCGTGGGGACAAGACTGAGTGAATGGTTGGGGACTTAACTTAGCAAACCGGGACTTGAACAAAGGGCCTGACCCTCTCATTGGCCCGAGAGGGAATTCTGTTTGTTGGTAGGACCACAAACAAATTGTTCAATAGACGAGCACTAGTACTTAAGGTAAAATATGTAACCGAAGGGTAAAACAGTACTTTGACCCAGCTGGTGTTACGAACATTCGTGAAGGATTGACTTGTTGTTATTGGTCAATATCCGTGGACACAAAAATATATCTGCAGTGAGAAGAGTGCAGCTGTGGGGCTTTAGTGGAGTGTTCCTGCAGTTAATTAATGTTGATTAGGAGGTTAAATGAGATTAACCGAGTAATCTCGTATCGTTGGAGCTTTTGATCTGTAGGTCTATTAGGTCCACCTTCTAGCTCGTAAAGGGTTCTTAGATCGTTTGAATTTGAAATGTTCAAATTTAATTAGGGAATAAATTTAATGTATATAGATACATTATAATATAAAGTTTTGGAACTTTATATTATAAATTTAATGTGAATATGATTCATATTAAATTATATGAGAGAATTAAATATTTGAAATAGTTCAAATATTAATTTAAATGTGAATGAGATTCATATTTGAAAACTACAGATTAAAATTTAATGTGCATAAGATGTGCATTAAAACTATAGGTTAGAGGGAAAATTGATTAGATATGATTTAATCATAATTAAATATAAGATATTTAATTTAATTTTGGTTAAATATGATAGAATTTAAATTTATATATAATTAAATATGATTTAATTATTAATTAAATTAATAAATAATTAGTTATTTATTAATTAGTTTAATTAAGAGAACGTGTCATCCAGATACGTTCCCACTACCCCTCTTCTTCTCCCTATCGATAGTTATACGGGGAGAAGAGAGATCAATTTGATTGATTGATCATTTGTACAATTAGGTGAATTGTTGTAAAACTCTCTCTCTCAATTTCCCTTACTCCTTTCAAACTAGTTGGAATCCTTTCAACCAAGGATTGGATCTAAGTAGAATCGAGAGGATAGAAGGTTTATCCTTTTGGTAGTGTCCTGTTGGAACAGAGGGGAACTTGGTGCTGCTGTGTTGTTGTAGATTCCAAGGAGCAAGGAGTTGCTGTGGAAATTCGAAACTACAAAGGTAATTGTTTTCCTTTTAGTTTAGTGTATTGTACAACATGTTTGTGTGCTTAAATCCATGCCTAATAAGATTAGATTGTACTGCTTATTCTCTGTTTTTTACCCAATGTATTGGTATTTGGAGTAAACAGAAATAAACTAGCATTTGATCCTTTAAACCACGTTTTCGCTGCTCACGGAGATCATGTTCCCTTCAATTGGTATCAGAGCAATGCTTGTTTTGTTTTGGTTTAAACAAATTTGCATTGGATACATGGGAATTGCATATGGTTTGCTGTAAAACTAGTTTAGGAAATTTTTGGCCTTAGTTTTAATGGTGATTTGATCAAATTAAATGTAAAGGCCCCCGTGTTTTGGGAAATTAGGTGCATAATCGAGTCTATAATAGTATTATGAGTCGTTTGTGACAAGTTTGAAGCATTTCGGATGAGTATCGGGGGAGAAAAGGCCACTTGAAGCTATTATTTTTCGAAGAAGGGGTTTGTTGCAGAACCATTAGCGTTGCAACACAGCCAGCAGCGTTGCAACGTCGTTCATCAGCGTTAATTAAGGTAGGTCTTACCTGAAAATGAGCTAACAAATTCTTCAGGGTAGGGTCTTTAGCTTGACTTGAGATAACATCATTAATTAAGGTAGGTCTTACCTGAAAATGAGCTAACAAATTCTTCAGGGTAGGGTCTTTAGCTTGACTTGAGATAACATCATTAATTAAGGTAGGTCTTACCTGAAAATGAGTTAACAAATTCCCTTTGTCACCAACATACACTTTTGCATTAAAACTCTTGAGTTCCTCAAATAGAGCCACTCTTACAGCATTAAGTGAACCCCTATGTTGCTTCGACTTCCTACTTAGTGCATCAGCTACAACATTAGCCTTCCCTGGGTGGTATTCAATCGTGCAGTCATAATCCTTTATCAATTCAAGCCACCGCCGTTGTCTCAAATTCAACTCTTACTGTTCGAAGATATATTTTAAACTTTTATGATCTGTGTAAATACAACACTTCTCACCAAACAGATAATGCCTCCACATCTTTAAAGCTAACACAACTGCTGCGAGCTCCAGATCATGAGTAGGATAATTACATTCATGTTTTTTCAACTGTCTTGACGCATAAGCGATCACTTTCCCATCCTACATAAGTACACATCCAAAGCCCTGATGTGAGGCATCACAGTAAACCTCAAACTCTTTTCCCGTGGTGGGTAGAGTTAGTACTGGTGTTGTGACAAGTCTGTTCTTTAACTCTTGAAAACTTTTTCGACACTCTTCATTCCACTCGAACTTCGTATTCTTCTTTGTCAAACTGGTTAATGGAAGAGCTATCTTCGAAAACCTCTCGACAAAACGTCGATAGTATCCTGCAAGTCCCAAAAACTACAGACTTCCGTTATTGAAGTGGGTTGTTCCCACTTACCTATAGCTTCTGTCTTCTGAGGATCCACTTGAACTCTAGCTGCTGACACTACGTGTCCCAAAAACACAACATGTTCCAGCCAAAACTCACATTTACTAAATTTAGCATACAACTTCCAATTTCGTAATGTTTGTAGCACTATTTTGAGATGATTTTGCATGCTTCTCTTTACTTTCTGAATACACCAAGATGTCATCAATAAATACTATCACAAACTGATCAAAGTAAGGATGGAATATCCGATTCATGAGATCCATGAATGCTGCTGGGGCATTTGTTAACCCGAATGGCATTACCAAGAATTCGTAATGCCCATACCTTATTCTGAAAGCTGTTTTTGGTACATCTGAATCATTGATCTTCAGCTGATGGTAACCTAATCGTAAATCAATTTGGAAAACATTGAGGCACCCTTTAGTTGATCGAATAGGTCATCTATGCGAGGCAACAGATATTTGTTACGTATTGTTACCTTATTTAGTTGTCGGTAATCAATACATAATCGTAATGACCCATCCTTCTTTTTAACAAACAACACAGGTGCTCCCCACGAAGATACGCTTGGTTGAATATAACCCTTATCCACCAACTCCTGCAACTGAGTTTTCAATTCTTTCAATTCCTTCGGTGCCATCCTATACGGGGCTTGAGATATTGGAATCAGTTCAGTTTTCATAGTCATACCATTCACTTCCACCATACAATTAGTATAAACACTACAAACTATCAACATATCACCAATAGGAGTATAAATACACAACTCCTCAGATAAAGGTTCTAACTTCGCAACAATGCTAGCAACAAACATTTTAGAGATAAAAGAATGCGTAGCTCCTGGATCTAATAATATATGTGCAGGTTTACTACATATAGAAAGTGTACCCGTAACAACTTCTGGTGCATCCTCTGCCTCCTGCTGTGTCATGGCGTAAATCTTCCCCTATTGTTGGGGTCGACCTACCTGTCCCTTCTGCTTAGCACTACTAGTGGCTTCTCCTCCAGCTACCCCAGTATTTTGTTGCTGGTTCACGGTCTGCGACGTGGTTCTCTGTTCTACCATGCCTTCTTGCATTAGCTGGGGGCATTCCCTTTTGAAGTGACCGCCTTGCCCACAGTTGAAACATACATTTTCGGCACTCAAACATTGACCCCAATGATACTTTCTACAAGTACTGCACAAAGGTTTCCTTGTTGAACTAGCTACTGACTCAATGGGTTGCCCTGTACAGGAGTCCCTTACTGATCCCATCATAAAACTTGATCCCTGCTGCCTCTGTCTTTCTCCACGTCCACTTGTACCAGTCCTTGGAGTAAATTGCCCACCACGATGGGGTTTAAAGCTCCCTTTTCCAGAAACACCTGGAGTGAATCTTCTATTATCTCCTCATTGGAATCGGTCTCGTGGTAAATCAACAGAATAAGTTGTATGACCACCACCTACAACTCTTTTTCCCATTTTGTCATCTACTAGGCTTCGCTCTACCCGTAATGTCTCCACAAGCTTGGAGAACTCAGCCCACTCCGAGCTTGTTGTCCCAGGTGTTCGGATCTATGTTCGCAGACCGTCCTCGAACCTCTTGCATCGATCTATCTCGTTTGCAACAATAGTGCTAGCATACTTTGATAACTCTGTGAACTTCTTCTCATATTTTGTTACTGTCATCGATCCCTGAACAAGTCCTAGAAACTCGTTCCTTTTTGCATCACGATAAGAGCTCGGATAGTACTTATCTTCAAAGGCCTTTCGAAACTCTTTCCAGCTCCAAGCTTCCCCTTTTCTGCTCTCTGTTATCTTCCACCAATCATCTGCTCCTTTCTGGAGCAAGAATGTTGCTAAATCGACGTTCCTGTCTTTAGGGCATCTCATGACCCTAAAACACTTCTCAATCAGATTTAACCAAACCTCAGCATCAGTCGGATCTGTCGTGCCTTCAAATGTTGTTGCACCTAAGGCCTTCAGTCTTTCAATGCCATACTTCTTTTCTGGATCTGCTTGTGCTGATCCAACACTTTCAGCTAATCTTTAAGTTATCCTCGTAAAGATTTGTTCCTCCATGTTCACCTCTTGTTGAGGATGACTAGACTCTCCCTCTGATACCTCTCTTCCTCTATCACCAGTAGCTTCTTGAGTTCCGGCCTCCACTTGCCTGCCTCGTTTGCCACCTCGAGCCATGGTCCTAAATTATACAATCTTATTAAAATAGTTAAGACAACAAGCACCTAGTTTAATGCATGAATCTAGTTCCTTTCCCAAAACCTTTTGCTCTGATACCAAGTTGTCACACCCCCTCCCAGCTTACTTGCTTAACCTAGGAAGAGATGCAAAGACAGAGATAACCAACTCTCTTACTGGCTCTCCCTGACTAACCAAAAACTTAACCTAAAATTAAACACAACACAACACGTTTGAACAAGCAAGATTGAACATTGAATACACATATAAGCACGACACATTCACTTCTAGTACTATGTTCTTTAGCTAGTCATAAAGCTTTCAAGTTTATTACAACCCAACTAATATGTTTTCACTACAAACCATATACATAAGAAAGTGTATATACAAGGAGCTAAAACGGCATGGTGGCAAACAGGTCTTATCAAGGCTAAGCACCGGAACTCGCTCACACACTCGGAAGAGTAAACATAATGTATACGTGAGCTGGGAAGCCCAGTGAGTGTCTGTTTTTAAAACATTATAAGCTCAAAGGTGAAGCATAATAATGGGCAGACTATAAGTAGAAAATAACTTAAGATTTGTTTGTAAACATAATCAAGCCATGCTTTCAATTTACAGGTTTAAGTCACCACTTATGTATAGCATAAATCTCATAATGTAGTACTATATTGAGGGTAGATAGATCAATAATGTAGAAGCTCAATACAATAAAACTCATGGCATGATACCACTTTCGAACCTTAGCGGTGGTAGAGTTATATTTATACCAATAACGTTTATACCTCTCTCACGTGCACGTGGAATGCCATTGGCACTTTGGTTTCTCCTAATACCTTCTCTATGTCCTTCAGTATTAAGGTAAGACCATTTACTACCCGAATACCTTCTCATTGTCCTTCAAAGATTCTGAAATCATGATTCCTTCCCCCCAAGTACCTTCTCTCAAATGTCCTTCAAAGATTAGGGTTAACAACAAACATGGGCATAATTTGTATACCATGGAAATCATGTTTCAATAATACATACAACAATTTCTCAACATTTGCATATTATTTTCTAAACATGTTCCCAAATGGATTTACACAAGGAATTCTCTAGAGGAAATCATACTTCCATAATTTAGTTTCCATACTTGGATTTATAGTACAAACTAATTTAAAACATGCTTAGGTTCCATCAAGAACATTATGTTAAAAACTCCATGAAACTATACATAATTAATTCCAACAAGATTCAATGATCAACATTTATGTTTTTGAAGAAAAACAAATGTCAAGTATAGTTCTAAAATAGAGTCACTCACAATTACCAAAAGAGTTTCAAGGATTATAAGCTATTCTTATCTCCGTTTACCCTGAAAATGAAATTAGTAACATTAATTCCTTTCCTTATGCACCTTAAAAACATATCTAATTCAGTCCCATAACTCAATTCAGAATAACCATACACACTTGGTTGTAAAGTATATAGAAATGGAAGAACATCTCCTTCAATCTCTTGCTAGCAGATTTTTCCTTGCACCTAAAATTTCAGGTTCAACTTTCAGCTTGGGTTCCTCAAAATTTATCAACACAACCACCCAATATTTTTTGATAAACCTCAAGTACAACATCTTGCTTACTTACCTCAAAATTTCAGCTTCTAATTCCTCCTCATGAGCTCAAAAGAGACTGACCTCCCCACACTGTTCTGCTACCCGAGACTGATCTCCCCACACCTAAAATTTCAGGTTCAACTTTCAGCTTGGGTTCCTCACAATTTATCAACACAACCACCCAATATTTTTTGATAAACCTCAAGTACAACATCTTGCTTACTTACCTCAAAATTTCAGCTTCTAATTCCTCCTCATGAGCTCAAAAGAGACTGATCTCCCCACACTGTTCTGCTACCCAAGAACTTTGAACACCTCTCACTGTTCTGCACTTTTCTCCTTCTTCCTCTTCGTACTTTCACAAAAGCCGACCTGTTTCGTATTCTACACTCAATTTTTGAGATTTTGACTCAAAAATCATCGAATTTGGCTCAGTAAATTACGAGATATGATCGTTTGAAGATGGCCCATTTTCCAGCAGCTTGCTGTTTTCCTACGAATTTGACAGCACCTACTTGATAACTTAACTTCGAGGCTTCACCTCCTTTGGCCAGCTCCTACTACCATGTTTACATCATAATCCCCTTTTTTAAAATACGAAAATAAGTAAATAAATAAACCCTAAGCATTTAGCCAACTTATCCTAAGTTTGTGAGGTATAAGATCTTTCATTCAATACATATTGCACCTAAAATTTCCCCATTTTGCTAATGCTTCTAACTTACTTCAATTCAACTTTTAATATGCTTATTTCAATGGCTTACCTATCTCCTTATAAAGCTTTTAACACATTGTAGCTTCCAATTCAATAGATTCCCAAATCTGATCACGACATCCTTTAGTGCAACCTATAACATTTTGCATATTTCAAAATATCATGTACGAGTGCAAAATGATAAAAGAAAATAGAGTTTAGGGCTTACAAAGACCTAGTTATAATAGTTATAATAGGCATATGTGTTCGCATCGAGTTTACTCTCACGTTCTCAAGAGTTCACACCATCGGAGAAAACAAGATGTTCGCATCAAGTTTACTCTCATTTTTTCAAGAGTTCACACCGTGAGTTTCATGCTCGGCTACGTGGCATCAATAGGGCATCCCACTACGGTAAGTGTTTGCATGGTTCAATACCAAGGTGAATGAAGGAAGTATCCATAGTAAATGAGAGCAGAACGCGTGTCAACGTATCCTACGGTCTCCTCAATTAGGTCGCACCGTGAGATTTCTATAGTCCGCCTGCTAGGTTGTCCTGGAACAACCAATCCCTACGGAGGGTCTGACTATAGGGGTCGGAACACCGCGAACTCCAGAAATGGATAGGGTCTCTTAGGTAATTTTCCAACAGTTGTCTTTTCTTAATAGTAGCTTGTTGACTCGAACCTATTGGATCTGAAAATTTTAGGGTCCCATTTACGGGATAAGTTAAAGTCTTTGACCAAACGAACGGTAGCTAAGAATCATTGGGACATGAGATGTTCTGGTAGTGAGAATTAGTTGAGATCGTCTCAATTCAGGGGAGGAGTGATTGACCACCCGACGGTGGCTTTTGTTCTAAATCCTTGAAGTATCGTTGCAAAATTAAAGGTTTAATTTAAACACTAGGGTTCTTTAATAATTTTGCTAAAATTGATTGGTTTGTAATGGTTAAAGGCATAACTAATTAGAACTATTTTTGAAATTTCCGCATGTCGTCCTCGATAATAGCCTTACTAAAAAATGAACGTTTAACTGGCGAGAATTATACTACGTGGAAGCCCAACCTGGATGCGATTCTGGTTATGGATAACCTTCGGTTTGTAATAACTGAGTTAAGTCCTCAGATCCCTGCTCAAATCGCACCTCAATCAGTTAAGGATGCGTATGACCGCTGGTCCAAGGCCAATGAAAAGGTCAAGGTCTATATTCTGGCTAGCATATCTGATGTTTTGGCCAAGAAGTTGGAGGGAATGGTCTCAGCTCGTGAGATCATGTGTTATATTCCGAATTTGTCTGGGCAACCATCTGAACAAATTCGGCACGAATCCCTCAAGTATGTTTATAACGCGCGTATGAAAGAGGGAACTTCAGTGAGGGAACCTGTTCTCGATGTGATAGTTCACTTCAACGTGGCCGAAATGAACGGAGTGGTCTTGGATGAGCAAAGTCAGGTATTGTTTATCCTGGAATCTCATCCGAAGAGTTTCCAGCAATTCCGCAGTAATGCGGAGATGAACAAAAGGGAGTATAACCTGACTACTCTCCTTAATGAGTTGTAGACTTTCCAGTCCCTTATGAAGAATAAGGGACAGGTTGATGGAGAGGCAAATTTGTTTGCCCATTCCAGAAGGGTCCAGATGGGTTCATCCTCTGGAACCAAGCCTAGCGGTTCTTCTTCTGGGATTAAGAAGACTTGGAAGAATAGGAAAGGAGGAAAAGGGAAAGCTTCTGCTACTGCAGACAGTGAGCTCAAAGAGAAGAAAGGTAAATGCGATTTACTAATTCTTGCAACTTGTTTAGTGGAAAATGAAGATTTTACCTGGATACTTGATTCAGGAGCCAATAATCACGTTTGCTCTTCTTTACAGGAAACTAGTTCCTTCAAAGAGCTCGAAGAGGTGAGATGACGCTTAGGGTCGAAACAGGATAAGTCGTCTCAGCTCGTGCAGTGGGAGATGCCAAGCTGTTTTTTAGAGATAGATTCCTATTTTTAGAAAATTTGTACATAGTTCCCAAGATTAAGAGGAACTTAATTTCTATCTTTTGCTTAATTGAACATGGCTATTGTATTACCTTTGCCATTAATGAAGTGTTCATTTCAAAGAAAGGTGTCAATATTTGTTCTGCTAAGTTAGAAAACGACTTATATGTACTTAAACCAAATCAAACTAAAGCAATTTTGAATCATGAGATGTTTAAAACTACGAATACTCAAAGTAAAAGGCAAAGAATTTCTCCAAATAATAATACATATCTTTGGCATCTTAGACTTGGTCATATAAATCTCAACCGGATTTAGAGATTATCTAAGAATTGACTTCTAAACAAGTTAGAAGATGATTCTCTACCCCCTTGTGAATCATGCTTGGAAGGTAAAATGACTAAACGACCTTTTACTGGAAAAGGTTATAGAGCCAAACAACCCTTATAACTTATACATTCGGATTTTTGTGGTCCGGTGAATATTAAAGCTCGAGGAGGGAACGAATATTTAATCTCTTTCATAGATGATTATTCGACGTATGGTTATTTATACCTAATGCAACATAAGTATGAGGCTCTTGAAAAGTTCAAAGAGTATAAGGCAGAAGTAGATAATGCATTAGGGAAAACCATCAAGACACTTCGATCCGATCGAGGTGGAGAGTATATGGATCTAAGATTCCAAGACTATTTGATAGAACATGGAATCCAATCTCAACTCTTGGCACCTAATACACCTCAACAGAATGGTGTATCTGAAAGAAGAAATATAACCTTGTTAGACATGGTTCGATTTATGATGAGCTATGCTCAGTTGCCTGCCTCGTTTTGGGGTTACGCAATTGAGACTGCGGTTCAAATCTTGAACACTGTTCCATCAAAGAGTGTTTCAGAAACACCTTTTGAGTTGTGGAAGGGGTGTAAACCTAGTTTACAACACTTAAGGATTTGGGGTTTTCTGACACACGTGTTGGTGACAAACCGAAAGAAACTGGAATCTCGCTGAAGATTATGCCAATTTATTGGCTACCCCAAAGAAACGAGAGGTGGTCTTTTCTACGACCCACAAGAAAACAAGGTGATTGTATCGACAAATGCCACTTTCTAGGAGGAAAATCACATGAGGAGCCATAAACCGCGTAGAAAGTTAGTATTAAATGAAGCTACATATGAGTCAACAAGAGTTGTTGATCAAGCTGGACCTTCATCAAGAGTTGGTGAAGAAGCCGGGACATCGAGTCAGTCTCGTCCTTCTCAATCATTGGGAATGCCTCGACGATGTAGGAGGGTTGTTTCCCAACCTGACCGCTACTTGGGTTTAGCTGAAACTCAAGTTGTCATACCTGATCACGGTGTAGAGGATCCTGAAGGGAATCGAATCCCGCAGCGGAAGCGATAGTGAATCGCACGTTCTTAATTTCATTACATGGATTACATTCAAGAATAAATTTAACTAGATAAGCACATAATATAAGATGGACAGCAAGATTTGTACCTTTGAAGAACTCTTTCTTCAAGTGCTCATTCTCCCACATTCACGATCTCAGCAACACGAACCCACACGTTCACCGACACTACCACCGGATCTTCTCCGTTGTTCTCTAGGTGAGGGAGGAAGGTGGGTTCCCTTTAGGTGAGATGAGGTGTTTTTTGAAAAACTAGTTGGAACTCTTTCCAACACTATGTGGTAGAATTCTCTAGGGTTTCTCAAAGAGATGGAATCACTTACTTAACCTAGTTGCATCTCATGCAACTATATATATAGGGAAATAGGATGGAAATTATCATCATATCCCTCTTATATTCTCCCACTATTATATGGTTTATATGTGAATCTAATTCACATTAAAACCATATATCATATCAATCATATCATATATAATTGATATAAAACCTCATGAATGAAATTGAACACTTCAATTTTATTCCCAACTTTATATCCTCAATATTAACATGTTAAGCCAACGGAGGGACCTAATGGACCTACAGTTCATGAGCTCCAATGATGTGAGATTAACTAATCAAACTTTTTGATCCAGTTAATCAATATTCATTAACTACAAGTCACTCCACTATAGACTTGTAGATGCACTCTCCTCACTGTAGATTATATTGTGTCCATTGATATAATCATTACCCATGAGTCGACCCTTCACAAGTTGTTCAGTAATCACGGTTGGGGTCAAATTCTTGCTTTTACCCTGTGATTATCTCTTTGTTCCTTAAGCACCACCGATCTTCTAATGAACAACAAGTCTAAGGTCCAACCATAGACTCATACCTCATGAGGCGGGGCCCATTGTTCAAGACACAGAGTTAGTTCTTGAGGGAACAACCTATCTAATTCCTTAGAGTAGGAATGAGTGAATTTCATCTTGCATGCTTAAGTCCCCGACTACCTACGAGGTTACGTCACTCAAAAGGTAGGCTTATTGAGTCGCCACTGTGCCACTCTCACCCATACTAGTTTAAGGACAAACTCCTATAAGCGGAGTTCTTAACTTGCTCAGATTCGAGTCGAGTCACTAATGACCATCTATAAATTATCGGTTTTACCACATTAATGATGTTATCTATAAGGTTAGACTAATAATTTGCGAGTTCGGTCTTGTATGAACTCTTCATATAGGGTGCCCCCACTCGCATGTCAACTACATGAATGAGTTGGATTACCTCATTTGTACTAATTACAAAGTGGGTCGCATCCATGGTGTTACCAGAATAAGGTTTCCAACCTTATTTTTATACCATTGACCATTTAGGTTATATTCTTGAACACAATCCAAATAGTGTCCACTACACTAATGTTCAAGATATATTATAACCTTGGAGCTTAGTTTATTGGATTTATAAAGAAAGAATATAATTTTATCAAAACAAATAACCCTTTATTTATTTGATCAAAATTACACAAGTTTAGGGCATAAATCCCAACAATCTCCCACTTGACCTAAAGCTTGTGGAATACTAAAACATTACAGTAATGTAATGTAAATACAATAAACTAGGGCATTTAAATCATTTGTACAAAATACTCCCACTTGCCCTTGTTGGGGAAGACTTGTAAACCTAGACCTTCTAGGTGACTCTCAAATACTTTAGCCGTGAGTGTTGAGATTTTTGTCCTAATCTCGTGTTTGTAAATTATTATTTGAAATTAATAAAGTGTTATTTATTTCATCATTTTGTGTCTCGCATTTTATACAAACTTTGACCAATAAACTAAGCTCTAGGGTCATTGAATATATGAGAGAACTAGAACTTGAACAGTGTGTAGTGGACACACAGGGAGGATCACGTTCGAGTTAATGACCCGAACGGTCTAAAGTATATGGATAGGGTTGGAGACCTAATCCTGGATACGTTGTGGATTCGACCCGCTTTGTATTAAGATACAAATGAGGTGATCTGACTCGCTCATGTGGTTGACATGCGAGTGGGGGCATCCTGTGCAATGAGATTGTACAAGACCGGACCGTGAATTATTAGACCTACTGATGTAACACCGTTGACAGTAAGGACTAATAACTTCGTAGACGATCATTAGTGACTCGACCTGAATCCTGAGCGTGTTACGAACTCCTGTCTCGGGCTCAACGTCTCAGACATTTACTTATTCGAGTCCCAGAAAACACATACAAAAATACTTGTGAAGGGAATGAAAATCCCGTGCAGCGGAAGACGATTGAATCGTCGATGTATCAACTACGCAAACCGTCTTTGTTAAAATTGATCTAATACATAGATCTAGGCTAAACATGCAATTAAGAAGAAGAAAAACAGTAAGAAAGGATTTTACTTACTTGTTGAAGACTTTCTTCACAATATCTTCTTCAAATCCACGAACTCTTCGTGTTCCTCGTACACAACGATTTCCTCCAACGATTGTGAATCAAACACCACCAAAAAGTCTTCTCGGTTGTTCTCTTTTGGAGAAAGGAGACTTGTGGGAACCTTTTTGGTTTTGAAGAGGGAGGAGAATTTGAGAGAGAATAGAGAGAGTTTCTCTTCTCCTTTTTGTGTAAAACTAAAAAAATGAGAGAAATCCTTCACATCCTTCTTGCAAGAAGGGTTTATATAGTGGGATTAGTGGAGTTAAAATGTCCACATTATTACCACTTTACCACAACCATAGGTTATGCAAATCTCATTTGCATAACCACATAATATAAGATATCTCATATCTCATATTGCAAATCTCATTTGCAATAATTGTGGATTAATTAAATTGAATCACATCCAATTTAATTTCTCTCAATCAAATTCTCCAATTAGCCCTAATTCAACAATTAGGCTAACCTATAGTTTATTATGAATCTCATTCACATTAAACTATATATTATATCATTCATATCTCATATAAATGACATAAATGCCCTTAAGGTGAAATTGAACACTTCAATTTCATACCAAAACTTTATCCCTTCTTAAATCCGGATGGAGCCAACCGAGGGACCTAATGAACCTACGATGGCGGGCTCCAATGATCCGAGATTAACTTTGCCAAACTCTTTGACCGGTTAACCAACATTCATTAGCTACGATAACACTCCACTATAGCCCGTAAATGTTGCACTCCCGTCGGTCGCGAGAATATTACGTGTCCACGGATATAACCAATACCCATGAGTCGACCCTTCACAGGTTGTTCGTGAGACACGGTTGGGTCAAATTATGTTTTACCCATGTGTCTACCTCTTGTTCCTTAAGTCCCCACTTTGCTCCTCTAATGAACAACATATTGTGATGGTCCAACCATACACAACACCCTTCTCGGGCGGTGAGAAGGTGGGCGCCTGTTGTCCAAGCCAGAAAGACAAAGACTTAAGGAACAACCCTCTAGTTTCCCTAAAGGCGGAACGCAGTGAATTCCATCTCGCGTAGTTAAGTTCCCGACTCCCTACTTGGTTTGTCCACTCGAGAAGATAGGCATATTGGGCGAGTAATGCGACCACCACCCTCACAGTACTAGTCAAAGAAGCACACACTCGCAGACGAGTCCGTCGTAACACGCTCAGGATTCGGTCGAGTCACTAATGGTCATCTCACGAAATTATTAGTCTCATCACAACGGTGTTACATCGGTGAGGGTCTAATAATTCACGGTCCTGATCTTGTACAATCTCATTGCACAGATGCCCTCACTCGCATGTCTACCACATGAACGAGTCGATCACCTCGTTTGTATCTAATACAAAGCGGGTCGCATCCACAGTGTATCCAGGATTAGGTCTCCAACCCTATCCATATACTGTAGATCGTTCGGGTCATTAACTCGAACGTGATTTTCCCTGTGTGTCCTCTACACACCGTTCAAGTTCTAGTTCTCTCATAAATTCAATGACCATTGAGCTTAGTTTATTGGAAAAGTTTATAAATATTGCGAGACACAAAGTGATGAAATAAATAACTCTTATTAATTTCAATCAATATATTACAAACACGAGATTAGGACAAAAATCCCAATAACTTGAACATGCCTACTATCTTTTCTTTCATAAAACTCAAGCTTACTCAGCTTGTTCATAAAACTGGAAATCTTTAAGTAATACTTGCTAGTACATGCTTGCTTAAAATCTTAACATTTTCACTAAATTTTGGTAATCAATAAACATATGCTCACATACAAATTTCATCGAGAAAATCTAGCTCACAACGAGCACATGAAATCATTTGTAGGAAAACATGTATGCTCATAAGTATGTGTTCAAAAGAAAACATAAAGCATTAAAGTCATTTCTTTCTATAGAAGTCATGTGCTTCCTTAAGAATGATTCAAACATATAAATCAGTTTCGAAGTTCGTATTGTCACTCACAGCGTTAGATCTAGAACCTTGGCCCGTACACTCGAACTATTTCCTCTCGGTCTGTCAAACAAACCAAATCCATGTATTAGAACCTCGAGCTCATGAATTTCAACCTTAAAATTACAAAAAACCACTCTATCATTTTTCCAGCATTTTACAGATTGCATGCCCTAATTTCAGACAATCATAACTGCTTCATTACTTAGCCAAAAAGGATGTACTTTATACCAAACTCTTCCTTTTTGAATCCTCTAAGAATCATATGAAGAAATGAAATTGAGATTCCCAACGAATTTGTTCGAAAATACCTCAAAAGCTTCTTCTCTAAAAACAAACTTCTGCTATCCCAGATTCGTTTCCCTGTTGCAACCCGAAATTGACCTGAAAGTTTAAACATATTCCAGTCGATTTCTACTCATGAGTTATGCATGAAAGTTGTAGGAAATTCAATAAGCTTTCCAATCATACCTATTAGAGCTTCTGGTTCGAATCATACTGATCAACACGACTCAAAAACCAGAAGTTTCTCAGATTTGACAGCAAATTCTCTCCTCTGCCTTTCTCTTCACAAATCAGTAACTTAAGATCCGACTTTGCTCAAGCTTCCTTCACGAATTTTGTTCAAATATGAGTTAACTTTCAAGAAAATCAAACCTCATCTCTTATCTCTTCTTGTGGAGCTCGAAATGATTAAGAAATCAGAACTAGGCAGAATGATTACCTTGTTGCTATACTGTTTTGCTTTGAGTTCTCTCCTTCTCTTCTCCAACTTTAACTCCAGAAAAAAAAACTTTCTCCCTCTTCCTTCGTCCTTCTCCCATGAAACCCTCAACTTCCTTTTGTTAAAATGAGAAAGAAATGGAAACAAATTGAGTTACTTAAAAGAGAAACGGTGGAGGGTCCCATTGACTTTTCTTTCTCCTTATCTTTTCATTTATTTTACTTTCCAATCCAGCATTTCCTTTTCTTTTTCTTCTTTTTTTTTAAACAAAACATATCCAACATATTAAGAGACATTTCCTTTCTTCTTTTCTTTTGTTTGTTTTTTTTTTTTTTTTTTTAAGGAAATTTCAAAGAGAGAATCTCGGGTTTACAGATTCAATTTAATAAATCCACAATTATATAAATATGATTTGTAAGATGAGATATGGGATATCTTATATTATATGGTTATGCAAATATGATATGCATAACCTATGGTTGTGGTAAAATGGTAATAATGTGGAGATTTTAACTCCATCATTTTCCATTATTTAAACCCTTCTCGCAAGAAGGAAAGCAATTCATTCTCTCATTTTTTGGATTTCACCAAAGAGAAGAGATTCAATTTTCTCTCAAACTCTCTCATTTTCTTCTCCCTTAAACCAAACTTAGAATCCCACCATTCTCCTTCTTTCAAAAGAAGAACAACCGAGATTCCGATTGGTGGTGTTCGTTCTTGATCGAGAGAAGAGTTTGAGAAGTTCGAGGAACGTGAAGAGTTTGTGACTGGAAAGGGAGATTCGAAGCACGTCTTCAACAAGTAAGTGTACATTTACTTTTTGTTTTTCTTCCCTTTTTATACGTTTAGCCTAAACTATTAGATAGTTGATTTTAGTGAAATTGAGTTGCAAAACGATACCACGATGATTCAATCGTCTTTCGTTGCGCGAGGATTCTTATTCCTTTCAATTGGTATCAGAGCCATACGTCGGTTCTTCGTTGTTGCACTTAATTTTGTTAAAATTAGGTGGGTAAAGCCTTAATTTATGTGATGAATTGTTTGTTTGCAATTATGGATGTTTTCGGTTTTGGCACTAGTTTAGATTTACAATTTATGTTGATTTGATCAATGTAAGGGCCCGTTGTTTTTGGGCATTTTGTTGTAAATCGAGTTTGTAAGTCCGAGTCGTTCGTGGTAAGAGTTGCTGTGAAGAAATCGGAGCGGAAACGGGCGGAAAGCGATTTAAGAAGAAAGCAAGAGGAGCTTATCGTTTTCATCGATAGCGTTGAGACGTTGTTCATCGGCGTCTCAACGCTGTTGGGATTTTTGTCCTAATCTCGTGTTTGTAAAATATTGTTTTGAAATTAATAAGAGTTATTATTTTCTTCACTTTGTGTCTCGCAAATATATTAAACCTTTCCAATAAACTAAGATCCAGGGTCATTGAATATATGAGAGAACTAGAACTTGAACGGTGTGTAGTTGACACACAAGGAGGATCACGTTCGAGTTAATGACCCGGACGGTCTACAGTATAAGGATGGGGTTGGAGACCTAATCCTGGATACACTATGGATGCGGCCCGCTTTGTATTAGATACAAACGAGGTGATCTGACTCGTTCATGTGGTTGACCTGTGAATGGGGGCATCCTGTACAATGAGATTGTACAAAGATCAGACCGTGAATTATTAGACTTACTGATATAACACCGCTAATGCGAAAAGACTAATAAATTCGTAGATGACCATTAGTGACTCGACTTTGAATCTCGAGCGTATTACGGACTCCGTCCACGGTCCGGCCCTTTGATTAGTATGGGTGAGGGTGGTCCCGGTCCACTCGCCCAATATGCCTATCTTCTCAAGGACAAAACCAAGTAGAGAGTCGGGAACCTAATTACGCGAGATGGAATTCACTCGTTCTCTCGCCTATAGGGAAACTAGAGGGTTGTTCCTTTAAGTCTTGTCTGTGGCTTGGACAACACGGCGCCCACCTTCTCACCGCCCGAGAAGGGTGTTGTGTATGGTTGGACCATCACAATATGTTGTTCATTAGAGGAGTAGTGGGGACTTAAGGAACAAGATATAGACACAGGGGTAAAACAGTAATTTGACCCAGCCGTGTCTATGAACAACCTGTGAAGGGTCGACTCATGAGCATTGGTTATATCAGTGGACACGTAATATTCTACACTGATGGGAATACAAACTCACAGTGCTTTAGTGGAGTGTTCATCAGTAGCTAATGAATATTGGTTGACCGGGTCAAAGAGTTTGACTGATTAACCTCAGATCATTGGAGCCCGTCACTGTAGGTCCATTAGGTCCCTTGGTTGGCTTAATCTGGGATAAAAGAAGGGTTAATGTGTTTGGTATGAAATTGAAGTGTTCAATTTCACTGTTAGAGTAATTATATCATATAGATGATATGATATATAGTTTAATATGAATGAGATTCATAATAAACTATATGTTAGCCTAATTGTTGAATTAAAGGCTAATTGGAGAAATTGAAATAGAGAAAATAAATTGAATAAGATTCATTTTGATCAAATCCACAACTATTGCAAATGAGATTTGCACCATAAGATATGAGATATCTTATATTATAAAATTATGTAAATGAGATTTACATAATATATGGTTGTGGTAAAGTGGTAATTATGTGAAGTTGTGAACTTCATCATTCCACTATTTAAACCCTTTGATAGATGGGTTTTGGAAGCTTAACCTAATCTACACTAAGCTTTGGAGGCAAAGTGAGATTCTCTCTACTTTCTTATTTCTCCTCTTTTTCCAAAACACAAAAGAAGTTCCCACCAAGAAGATCTATTTTGGTAGTGTTCGGGATCCGTTCGTGGGAAGAGTTCGTGGAGATCGAGGAGCGCGAAGAGTTCGTGATCTACAAGGAGAGGTTGTTGAATCGATCTACAACAAGTAAGTTATTCTCATCGTTGTAATCTTTTCAGCATGTTTAGCCTAGATCTAATAGGTAGATCGGTTTTAGTAAACACGTTGCATGATGATACCATGACGATTCAAACGTCTTCCGCTGCGCGGGGATTCTAATTCCCTACAAACGCTGCCATTGCAGAGGCAAGGCGCATCGCAGCGAGCAGCGTTAACGCGCCGGGCGTTGGGAACGCCCGCACAACGCCGACGCGTTGCGCGTTACAACGCTGCGCGTCGCGATAAGTAGGCGCCTCGTGGCGCTTAGACTTCGTGGCCAGTTACTTTATTTTTATTTTATTTTATTTTTTTGTAAAATGTATTTATTATTATTTATTTTATTTGTTTTATTAAATAATATTAATATAAAAGTTATATTAATGTTATTTAATTAAATAAATTGCCCCTAGGTGCCAAAACCGGTCCATTTTTGCTATTTAATTATTTTATGCATGTGATGTATGATTTAATTAATTTCTATGTGCATAATGTATGTCATATAGATTTAAAATCCCACCTTAGGTTAAACATAATCATGCATCATGTATATTATAAGAGTTATAATATAGTTTGCATGATAGGTTATATTATAAGAGTTATAATGTAATTAAATGCATATTTAATTTAATTAATATAAGTGTTATATTTTTAGATTAAAGTATGCTCATGCATTTATATTCATGTGATGAATGGTAATTATGTTATAGTATATTCTTATTCATGTGATGAATGATCAAGCACTATAACATAGAAATGCATGCAAACCTAAGTTAATTATTAGTTTTAAAGTGTTTAGAACTTGAATAATTAGACTTAGGTTTTCTAATTTTGTAATAAGATTAGAATTTTAGGAAATCAAATATGATCTTTGAATGGTGACTGATTAGTAACTCTGTCTAAGGAAGGTTTTGTCTAAAGGTCAGTATTTAAGTTGACGCTTGCGGAACACCCCTACCTGGAAACCGACCTGGAAGTGAATTCGGTCCGGAGATTCTTAGATTATATTTACGTGAGTGCCGTTAATTAAGTTAATAATGTGATTATAGTCTTAGGCTAAATACCATATAAGAGTTATATTGGTAGACCTAGGTAATTTGTAGCCGATTATCTAGGTCAATCCCTATTAAAATTAACGTACTGAGTGAGAGGAAATATAGTGTATAAGATACATTTGAATTTCCAACCACAAATCTTCGTTAAGTCCAAGATCGTGAGATCTATACTCGGCCGTGGCGCAAATGGGAGCGTTCCCTCTCTGATGGCATTTGTATAGATCAATATCATCGTGGATGGAGAGAGTACTTATAGTGAGTGGGAGCGGGACTTGTGAATTCGAGACCCACTGGTCTCTTCTTTTTCGATTCACACCGTGAGACACCTATGATCCGCTCCGCTAGTTTGGCTCGAACTGCATAATCCCTTTCGGAGGGCTTGATCATGGGAGTCTGAACACGATGAATTCTCGAAAGGGATACAGCTTTCTGGTTGGTTTTCCTTCTTAGTTCACCTTCTGGTGACTATTGTTTGACGGATACTTGGAAACTTAAAGATTGAGGTGACACCTCACGAAATTCGTTAAGTGTTAATGAATTCGGACCAACAATGGTAATTGGATGCCTAATGGAATAAGAGTTATTCCGAGATTAGGTCCGATCGAGAAAGTCTCGTCCTAGAGGAGGAATGTTCTGTTCACCCTTCGGTGGCAGTCATTCTAAACCTTTAGGGTATCATTGCAAGGTTATGAATGACCTAGGAATCATGAAAACATTTTTGCTAAAATTTAGATTGGTTTTTCAAAAAGGTTTTTGTGAGACTAATACAAAGTTTTTATTAAAATTTCAGCTAAAAATGTCTAGCGCTATTATAGCTTTACTTGCTTCCGATAAGTTAGTGGGAGATAATTACCAGAGTTGGAAAAACAACATCAATACAATTTTGGTGACTAACGACATAAAGTTCGTGTTATCTGAGGAGTGTCCTCAGATGCCGGGCTCGACCGCATCGCGTGTCGTTCGCGATACGTATGATCGATGGATCAGGGCCAATGAAAAGGCCAAGGTCTATATAATTGCCAGCATGTCTGATGTTTTGGCAAAGCATGAGCTGATGGTTTCCGCTAAGGAAATCATGGAGTCTTTGCAGGAAATGTTTGGACAACAGTCCTTTCAGGTCCGGCATGACTCGCTCAAATACATTTTCAACGCTCGGATGAAAGAGGGGTCGTCTGTCCGTGAACATATTCTAGACATGATGACCCGCTTTAATCTGGCCGAGATGAATGGGGCTTCGATCGATGAGTCGTGTCAGGTCAGTTTTATCATGGAGACTCTTCCGAAAAGTTTCCTCTGGTTTAGAGCAATGTCATTATGAACAAAATTAGCTACACTCGACCACCCTCCTCAATGAGCTCACAATTTCCGGTCCCTCAACAGGTCGGGAATGCGAGGCAAATGTTGCTGCGCAGTCTCATCACGGGGGTTCGACCTCTAGGCAAAACTCGTTGCTCTTCCTTCACGCCCCAAAGGGAAGAAGAGGATGAAGAGGGGTAAAAGCCATCGAGCCGCTCGAGAAGGGCAAGAAGGTCAAGGAGGTTGCAGAGAAAGGAAAGTGTTTCCACCGCAATGGAAGCGACATCTGGAAGAGAAATTGTCCCAAATTCTCGGCCGAGAGGAAGAAGAACCAAGGTAAATGTGATTTACTTGTGGTAGAAACATGTTTAGTGGAGAGTAATGACTCTTCTGGATATTGGATTCAGCGCCACTAACCACGTTTGTCCTTCTTTTCGTGAGATTGATTCCTCGCACCACCACGAGGGTGAGGTGACTCTACGGGTTGGATCCGGGAGCTTGTCTCTCGCACAGCGAAGAATCGGCGCAGTGAAGTTGCATTTTGGCGGAAGTACTTATTGTTAGACAATTTGTACATAGTCCCGGGTTTACTAGAAACCTTGTTTCTATTTCCGCTTAATTGAACAATGTATTTTCGTTTCATTTGAATTAAATAAAGCGTTTATTTCTTTCAAAGGGAATGTTATTTGTTCAAACTTCACTTGAAAATAATCTGTATGTTTTATAATCCAATTCGGTTAAAAGTGTTTTAAATATCAATTGTTTAAAATCACAAAACACGAACTAAGAAAGCAAAAATTTCTCCAAAAGAAAATGCCCATCTTTGGCATCTAAGGTTAGCCACATAAATCTCAATAGATTGAGAAATCGGTGAAGAGTGGACTTCTAAACGAGTTGGAAGAAAACTCTTTACCAAGATGTGAGTCATGCCTCAAGGCAAAATGACCAAACGCCCTTTTAGTGGAAAAGGATATAGAGCCAAAGAGCCTCTTGAGTTAATACATTCTCACCCTCTCGTGGTCCGATGAATGTTAAAGCTCGGGGTGGTTATGAGTACTTTGTGTCTTTCATAGACGATTACTCAAGATATGGGTATATTTACCTAATGCATAAGAAGTCTCAAACTCTTGAAAAGTTCAAGGAGTATAAGATCGAGGTTGAGAACCTCTTAGGTAAATCGCTTAAAACACTTCTTGATCGGATCGAGGTGGAGAGTACATGGACACCGAATTCCGTGACTATATGATAGAACACTTTAATTACGTCCCAACTCTCAAAGACTCGTATGCCACAAAAGCAGAATGGTGTATCGGAGAGGAGAAATAGAACCTTGTTGGACATGGTTCGGTCGATGATGAGCTATGCTCGCCTCCCCCGATTCTTTCTCGGGTACGCAGAGAGACTCGCGGTTTACATTTTGAACAATGTTCCTCAAAGAGTGTTTGTGAAACACCCTTTGAGCTCTGGAGTGGACGTAAAGGTAGTTTACATCACTTCAGAATTTGGGGATGCCCGATCCATGTGTTGGTATCAAACCCGAAGAAGTTGGAACCCCGTTCAAAATTGTGCCTATTCGTAGGTTACCCTAAAGAGACTAGGGGTGGTCTGTTTTACGATCCCAAGGAAAACAGGGTGTTTGTGTCAACAAACGCCATTTTCTTAGAGGAAGACCACATCAGGGATCATTTACCTAGAAGCAAAATTGTATTGAATGAAATGGACAAGACATCGCCAAGAGTTGTTGATGGAGCTAGTACGTCGATGGCGTTCGCGACCACTAGCGGGTCTAGTCAAATCCGTTCCCAAGAGTTGGGAATGCCTGGACGTAGTGGGAGGACTGTGAGACAACCCGATCGTTATATGGGTTTAGCTGAAACCTCAGTTGTTGCTGCTAACGATGACTGTGAGGATCCATTGACCTTTAATCAGGCAATGGTTGATGTTGATAAAGACGAGTGGATTAAAGCTATGGACCAAGAAATAGAGTCTATGTACTTCAATTCTGTCTGGGAGCTTGTGGATCAACCGGATGGGGTAAAACCTATTGGTTGTAAATGGATCTACAAGCGTAAACGTGGCGTAGATGGGAAGGTGCAAACCTTCAAAGCCCGACTAGTGGCAAATGGTTTTACCCAGGTTGAAGGGGTTGACTATGAGGAGACCTTTTCACCTGTTGCCATGGTAAACTCAATCAGGATCCTTCTGGCCATCGCCGCTATTATGACTACGAGGTATGGCAGATGGATGTCAAGACAGCTTTTCTGAATGGAAAACTTGACGAGACCATCTACATGGAACAACCCAAAGGGCTCATTGCCCAAGGCCAAGAGCAAAAAGTTTGCAAGCTTCATAAGTCCATTTATGGACTGAAACAAGCTTCGAGGTCTTGGAATATAAGGTTTGATGAGGTAATCAATTCTTATGACTTTGATCAAAATGTCGACGAACCTTGTGTGTACAAGAAAATCGTTAAAAAAACTGTCGCATTTCTGGTGTTGTACGTGGACGATATTCTTCTCATTGGGAATGAGGTAGAAATTCTTACTGACGTTAAGAAATGGCTAGCTTCACAATTCCAAATGAAAGATTTGGGAGAAACTCAAGATGTTCTAGGTATCCGATAGTCCTAAATCGAAAGAATGTAATACTAGCCTTGTCTCGGGCATCTTATATTGACAAGATGTTGTCTAGATATAAGATGCGAGAACTCCAAGAAGGGCTTGTTTGCCTTTTAGGCATGGGGTTCACTTGTCTAAAGGATCGGTGTCCTAAGACTACTCAAGATGTTGAGGATATAAGACGTATTCCATATGCTTGGTGTAGGGAGCTTTGATGTATGCAATGTTGTGTACAAGGCCCGACATCCATTATGCAAATCTGAATTGTCGATGAGATATCATCCAATCTGAGGATTACATCACTAAACAGGTAGTAAAGACAATCCTCAAGTATCTTAGGAGAACGAGGAACTACGACTTAGTGTATGGGCGTGGGGATTTGATCCTTACAGGATACATGTTATTCGATTTTCGGGCCGATAAGGATTCTAGAAATCCACTTCAGTCGTCACCTTCATCTTGAATGGAGGAGTCATGAGTCGCGAAGCATCAAGCAAGGATGCATTGTTGATTCCACTATGGAAGCGAGTATGTTGCGCTTGTGAAGTCGCAAAGGAAGTCGCTTGGCTAAGGAAGTTCATGACGGACTTGGAAGTTGTTCCAAATATGAACTTACCAATCACGTTGTTCTCGTGATAACAAAGGTGCAATGCCAATTCACGTGAACCTCGAAGCCATAAGAGAGTAAACACATTGAGTGCAAGTATCATCTCGATACGGAAAATTGTGCACCGCGAGACGTGTGATCCACGCAGATAGCATCGAGCACAATGTAGCCGATCCATTTACAAAGCCCCTCACGGCTAAAGTGTTTGAGGGTCACCTAGAGAGTCTAGGTATTCGAGAGCTTCTGACTAGGGCAAGTGGGAGATGTGTAACTGGGTATTCAATGCCCTAGTTTATTGTAATTTTTATTGTAATTCAAATACATTTTGAAATGTACCTTCTCCACTAGCTTAGTCCAAGTGGGAGTTTGTTGGGATTTTTGTCCTAATCTCGTGTTTGTAAAATATTGTTTTGAAATTAATAAGAGTTATTATTTTCTTCACTTTGTGTCTCGCAAATATATTAAACCTTTCCAATAAACTAAGATCCAGGGTCATTGAATATATGAGAGAACTAGAACTTGAACGGTGTGTAGTTGACACACAAGGAGGATCACGTTCGAGTTAATGACCCAAACGGTCTACAGTATAAGGATGGGGTTGAAGACCTAATCCTGGATACAAAGTGGATGCGACCCGCTTTGTATTAGATACAAACGAGGTGATCTGGCTCGTTCATGTGGTTAACATGCGAATGGGGGCATCCTGTACAATGAGATTGTACAAAGACCGGACCGTGAATTATTAGACTTACTGATATAACACCGTTAACAGTAATAGAGAAAAGACTAATAAATTTGTAGATGACCATTAGTGACTCGACTGAATCACGAGCGTATTACGGACTCATCGCGCACGGTCCGTCGCTTTGATTAGTACGGGTGAGGTGGTCCCACCACTCGCCCAATATGCCTATCTTCTCAATGACAGAACCAAGTAGAGTGCTGGGAACCTAATTACGCGAGATGGAATACACTCGCTTCTCGCCTATAGGGAAACTAGAGGGTTGTTCCCTTAAGTCTTGTCTCCTGTGGCTTGGACAACGGGCGCCCACCTTCTCACCGCCCGAGAAGGGTGTTGTGTATGGTTGGACCATCACAATATGTTGTTCATTAGAGGAGCAAAGTGGGGACTTAAGGAACAAGATATGACACGGGTAAAATGGTAATTTGATCCACCGTGTGTCTATGAACAACCCGTGAAGGGTCGACTCATGAGCATTGGTTATATCGGTGGACACGTAATATTCTACATCGATGGGAGTACATTTCAGTGCTTTAGTGGAGTGTTATTGTAGCTAATGAATATTGGTTGGCCAAGCCAAAGAGTTTGACTGATTAACCTCGGATCATTGGAGCCCGTCACCATGAGGTCCATTAGGTCCCTTGGTTGGCTCAATGTGGGATAAAAGAAGGGTTAATGTGTTTGGTATGAAATTGAAGTGTTCAATTTCACTGTTAGAGTAATTATATCATATAGATGATATGATATATAGTTTAATATTAATGAGATTCATAATAAACTATATGTTAGCCTAATTGTTGAATTAAAGGCTAATTGGAGAAATTGAAAGAGAGAAAATAAATTGAATAAGATTCATTTTGATCAAATCCACAACTATTGCAAATGAGATTTGCACCATAAGATATGAGATATCTTATATTATAAAATTATGTAAATGAGATTTACATAATATATGGTTGTGGTAAAGTGGTAATTATGTAAAGTTGTGAACTTCATCATTCCACTATTTAAACCCTTTGATATATGGGTTTTGGAAGCTTAACCTAATCTACACTAAGCTTTGGAGGCAAAGTGAGATTCTCTCTACTTTCTTATTTCTCCTCTTTTTCCAAAACACAAAAAAAATTCCCACCAACTTCCCTTCTTCTAAAGAGAACAACCAAGAAGATCTATTTTGGTAGTGTTCGGGATCCGTTCGTGGGAAGAGTTCGTGGAGATCGAGGAGCGCGAAGAGTTCGTGATCTACAAGGAGAGGTTGCTGAATCGATCTACAACAAGTAAGTTATTCTCATCGTTGTAATCTTTTCAGCATGTTTAGCCTAGATCTAATAGGTAGATCGGTTTTAGTAAACACGTTGCATGATGATACCATGACGATTCAAACGTCTTCCGCTGCGCGGGGATTCTAATTCCCTACAAACGCTGCCATTGCGGAGGCAAGGCGCATCGCTGCGAATGAGCAGTTGTAACGCTACCGGCGTTAGGAACGCCGCACAACGCCGACGTTGCGGCGTTGCAATGTCGCGCGCGATAGTGGGCGCCTCAGTGGGCTGGACTTCGTGCGCGATTGGACTTCGTCTTGTGCTTGACTTTCGTGGCGATTACTTTATTTTTATTTTATTTTATTTTTTTGTAAAATGTATTTATTATTATTTATTTTATTTATTTTATTAAATTATATTAATATAAAAGTTATATTAATGTTATTTAATTAAATAAATTGCCCCTAGGTGCCAAAACCGGTCCATTTTTGCTATTTAATTATTTTATGCATGTGATGTATGATTTAATTAATTTCTATGTGCGTATGTCATATAGATTTAAAATCCCACCTTAGGTTAAACATTTCATGCATCATTTATATTATAAGAGTTATAATATATAGTTTGCATGATAGGTTATATTATAAGAGTTATGATATAATTAAATGTATGTTTTAATTTAACAATATAAGTGTTATATTTTTAGATTAAAGTATGCTCATGCATTTTAATTTCATGAGATGAAATATTTAATTTGTTATAGTATATAGTTATTCATGTGATGAATGATCAAGCACTATAACATAGAAATGCATGTAACCTAAGTTAATTATTAGTTTTAAGGTGTTTAGAACTTGAATAATTAGACTTAGGTTTTCTAGTTCTAATAAGATTAGAATTAGGAAATCAAAGTATAGTCTTTGAATGGTGACTGATTAGTAACTCTGTCTAAGGAAGGTTTTGTCTAAGGCTGGGGTATTTAAGTTGACGCTTGCGGAACACCCCTACCTGGAAACCTACCTGGGAGTGAATTCGGTCCGGAGATTCTTAGATTATACTTATCGTGAGTGTCGTTAATTAAAAGTGTATTAATTTACTCACATAGACCTAAGTAATAATGTAATTATAAACTTAGGCTAAATACCATATAAGAGTTATATTGGTAGACTTAGGTAAATTTTAGCCGGTTTATCTAGGTCAATCCTGAAATTTATAAAGTGCTGAGTGTGAGGAAATATAGTGTATGAGATACATTTAATTTCCTACCACAAATCTTCGTTAAGTCCGCATCGTGAGATCCATACTCGGCCTCGTGGCGCAAATGGGAGCGTCCCCCTTCGGATGGTATTTGTATGGATCAATATCAAAGTTGATGGAGAGTACTTATAGTGAGTGGGAGCGGGACCTGTGAAAATGGGACCCACGGTCTCTTCTTTCGGTTCACACCGTGAGACCCCTATGATCCGCCTGCTAGTTTGGCCTGGACCAGACAATCCCTTCGGAGGGCCTTGATCATGGGAGTCGGAACACCGTGAATTCCCGAAAGAGATACAGTTTCCTTGAGGGTGACACTCACAGAATTCGTTAAGTGTTAATGAATTCGACCAAATAATGGTAACTGAACGCCTAATGGAATAAGAGTTATTCTGGGATTAGGGTCTGGTCGAGAAAGTCTCGTCCTAGAGGAGGAGTGTTTCTGTTCACCCTTCGGTGGCGGTCATTCTAAACATTTAGGATATCATTGCAATTTTTATATGACCTAGGGATCATAGGATTAAATTTTGACTAAAACTTGATTGGTTTTCAAAAAGTTTATGCGAGACTGATACAAAATTTATTTGATTTTTTCAGCTAAAAATATGTCTAGCTCAATAATAGTTTTATTAGCTTCCGAAAAATTAGTGGGAGATAACTTCCAAACTTGGAAGAATAATATAAACACGATTCTAGTAACTGACGACCTGAAGTTCGTGCTCACTGAGGAGTGTCCTCAGTTACCGAGCTCGACTGCATCACGGAGTGTTCGTGATGCTTACGATCGATTGATCAGGGCCAATGAAAAGGCCAAGGTCTACATAATTGCCAGCTTGTCTGAAGTCTTGGCAAAGAAGCATGAGTTGATGGTCACCGCTAAGGAGATCATGGATTCGTTGCAAGACATGTTTGGACAACAGTCCTTTCAAGTCAGGCACGATTCACTCAAACACGTCTTCAACGCCTGGATGAAAGAAGGGTCATCTGTCCGTGAACATGTTCTAGACATGATGACCTACTTTAATCTGACGGAGATGAATGGGGCTTCGATCGACGAGTCGAGCCAGGTCAGTTTTATTCTGGAGACTCTTACGAAGAGTTTCCTTCAGTTTCGTAACAATGTTGTTATGAACAAAATTAGCTACACTCTGACTACCCTCCTCAATGAGCTATAGAATTTCCAGTCCTTGATGAGGATCGAGCACCTAATCTGAGGCAAATGTTCCTCACAGGTCTTATCACGGGGTTCGACTTCTGGGACTAAACCTGTTGCTCCTTCTCACCGAGAAGGGAAGAAGAAGAAGATGAAGAGGGGTAAAGTTGACCGAGCCGTGCCTCCAAAGTGGCAAGAAGGTCAAGGAAGTTGCGAGAGAAAGGAAAGTGTTTCCACGCTGCAATGGGGACGACATCGGAAGAGAAACTATCCCAAGTTCCTTTGCGAGAGGAAGAATCAAGGTAAATGCGATTTCGTTTCTCAAAACATGTTTAAGTGGAGAGTAGTGACTCTGCCTGGATTTTAGATTCAGGCGCCACTAACCACGTTTGTTCTTCTTTTCAATTGATTCCTGGCAGCCGCTGCAAGAGGGTGAGGTGACTCTACGGGTTGGATCCGGGGAGATAGTCTCTGCTGCAGCGATCGGCAAAGTGAAGCTCTATTTTGGCAGTAATTTTTTATTGTTGGACAATATGTATATAGTCACAGGTTTACTAGAAACCTTGTTTCTATTTCTTGTCTCATTGAACATTGTATTTTAATTTCCTTTGATTCTAATAAAACGTTTATTTCTTTCAAAGGCAATTTGATTTGTTCACATTCACTTGAGTCTAACTTGTATGTTTTAAAGCCAAATTTAGTCAATAGCGTTTTAAACACTTAGTTATTTAAAACTGCAGAAACACGAACTAAGAGAATTAAGGTTTCTCCTAAAGAAAATGCCCATCTTTGGCATCTAAGGTTAGACCACATTAATCTCAATCGGATTGAGAGACTACTGGTGTGTGAGTCATGCCTCGAAGGCAAAATGACCAAACGTCCTTTTAGTGAAAAATGATAAGAGCCAAGGAGCCCCTTGAGCTTATACATTCTGACCTCTGTGGTCCGATGACTGTTAAAGCACGGGGTGGTTACGAATACTTCGTTTCTTTCTTTGATAATTATTCGAGGTATGGGTATATTTACCTAATGCATAGGAAGTCTGAAACTCTTGAAAAGTTCAAGGAGTACAAGACTGAGTTTGAGAACCTGTTAGGTAAAACGATAAAAACACTTCGATCGGATCGAGGTGGAGAGTATATGGACACTGAATTCCAGGACTATATGATAGAACACGAAATTACGTCCCAACTCTCAGCACCTGGTATGCCACAGCAGAATGGTGTATCGGAGAGGAGAAATAGAACCCTGTTGGACATGGTTCGGTCGATGATGAGCTATGCTCGTCTCCCTGATTCTTTTTGGGGTTACGCAGTGGAGACTGCGGTTTACATTTTGAGCAACGTTCCGTCGAAGAGTGTTTGTGAAATACCTTTCGAACTCTGGACTGGTCGTAAAGGTAGTTACACCATTTTAGAATTTGGGGATGTCCGACCCACGTGTTGGTGTCAAACCCGAAGAAGTTGGAACCCCGTTCAAAATTGTGCCTATTCGTAGGTTCCCTAAAGAGACCAGAGGTGGTCTGTTTTACGATCCTAAGGATAATAGGGTGCTTGTGTCGACAAACGCCACTTTCCTTGAGGAAGATCATATCAGGGATCATGTGCCTAGGAGCAAAATCGTGTTAAACAAAATGGATAGTACATCAACAAGAGTTGCTGATGAGGCTAGTACGTCAACAAGTGTTGTTCATCCTAGCACGTCAAGTCAAGTCCATTCCCAAGAGTTGGGAATACCTCGACGTAGTGGGAGGGTTGTGAGACAGCCTGAACGTTACATGGGTTTAGCTGAAACCCAAGTCGTCAGTCCTGATGATGACTGCGAGGATCCATTGACCTATGATCAGGCAATGGATGATGTTGACAAGGACGAATAGATTAAAGCTATGGACCAGGAAATGGAGTCGATGTACTTCAATTCTGTCTGGGAGCTTGTGGATCAACCGGATGGGGTAAAATCTATTGGTTGCAAATGGATCTACAAACGTAAATGTGGAGTAGATGGGAAGGTGCAGACCTTCAAAGCACGACTACTGGCAAAGGATTTTACCCAAGTAGAAGGAGTTGACTATGAGGAAACCTTTTCACCTGTTGCCATGGTAAAATCGATCAGGATCCTTCTAGCCATTGTCGCGTATTATAACTACGAGGTATGGCAGATGGATGTCAAGACCGCCTTTCTGAATGGCAACCTTGACGAAACCATCTACATGGACCATCCCAAAGGGTTCATTAATGACCCAAGGCCAAGAGCAAAAGGTTTGCCGGCTTCATAGGTCTATTTATGGACTGAAACAAGCCTCGAGGTCTTGGAATATAAGGTTTGATGAGACAATCAAATCTTATGGCTTTGATCAGAATGTTGACGAGCCTTGTGTCTACAAGAAAATCATTGACAAAACTGTCGCATTTCTGATATTATACATGAATGATATCCTTCTCATTGAGAATGAGGTAGGATTTCTTACTGACGTAAAGAAGTGGCTAGCTTCGCAATTCCAAATGAAAGATTTGAGAACAAGATGTTGTCTAGATATAAGATGCAGAACTCCAAGAAGGGCATGCTTCCTTTCAGGCACGGGGTTCACCTGTCAAAGGATCAGTGTCCTAAGACTCCTCAAGAGGTTGAGTATATGAGACGGATCCCCTATGCTTCACCGTAGGAGGAGCCCGATGTATGTCATGCTTTGTACTAGGCCCGACATCCATTTATGCGATGAGGAATTGTCGGTGAGGTATCAATCCAATCCAGATTAGATCAACCGACACCCGTAAAGGCAATCCTCAAGTATCATAGGAGAACGAGGAACTACATCTTAGTGTATGGCGGTGGGGATTTGATCCTCATACGATATACACGATTCGACTTTCGGTCGATAAGGATTCTAGGAAATCCACTTCGGGTCACCTTCATTCTCAATGGAGGAGTTGTAGTATGGGAAGCATCAAGCGGGGATGCATCGCCGATTCCACTATGGAAGCGAGTGCGTTGCGGCTTGTGAAGTCGCAGCGGAAGTTGTTTGGCTTAGGAAGTTCATGACGGATTTGGAAGTTGTTCCAAATATGAACTTGTCGATCACAATCTGCTTTGTGACAACAAAGGGTGCGAGCTAACTCCAAGGAGCCTCGGAGCCATAAGAGAGGCAAACACATTGAGTGGAAGTATCATCTGATACGGGAGATTGTGCACCGCAGAGACGTGACAAACACGCAGATAGCGTCGGAGCACAACTTAGCTGATCCATTTACAAAGCCCCTCACGGCTAAGGTGTTTGAGGGTCACCTAGAGAGTCTAAGTCTTCAAGTACTTCCTGACTAGGGCAAGTGGGAGATATGTAAACGGGTAGTCAATGCCCTAGTTTATTATATAACTTCGTTGTAATTTATGTACATTTCAGAAATGTATTTCCTCCACTAGCTTAGTCCAAGTGGGAGTTTGTTGGGATTTTTGTCCTAATCTCGCATTTTATACAAACTTTGACCAATAAACTAAGCTCCAGGGTCATTGAATATATGAGAGAACTAGAACTTGAATGGTGTGTAGTGGACACACAGGGAGGATCACGTTCGAGTTAATGACCCGAACGGTCTACAGTATATGGATAGGGTTGGAGACCTAATCCTGGATACGTTGTGGATGCGGTCCGCTTTGTATTAAGATAAGAACGAGGTGATCTGACTCGTTCATGTGGTTGACATGCGAGTGGGGGCATCATGTACAATGAGATTGTACAAGACCAGACCGTGAATTATTAGACCCTCGATGTAACACCGCTGTTGTGATAAGGACTAATAACTTCGTAGATGACCATTAGTGACTCGACCTAAATCCTGAGCGAGTTACGGACTCCTGTGTGCGGGGGTCTATCCTTTAACTAGTACGGGTGTGGGTGGTCACAGTTACTCGCCCAATATGCCTACCTTCTCAGGGACAGAACCAAGTAGGGAGCTGGAAACTTAACTACGCGAGATGGAATTCACTTGTTCCCGTCTTTAGGAAAACTAGAGGGGTTGTTCCCTTAAGTGTTGTCTCCAGGGCTTGGACAACGGGTGCCCACTCTCTCAGTGGCACGAGAGAGTTGTTGTGTATGGTCGGACCATTACAATGTTGTTGTTCATTAGAGGAGCAGTGGGAACTTAAGGAGCAAGAAGTAGACACAGGGGTAAAACGGTAATTTAACCAAGCAGTGTCTACGAATAACTTGTGAAGGGTCGACTCATGGGCATTGGTTATATCAGTGGACACGTAATATTATTCTTGACCGACGGGAGTGCAACTAAGGGCTTTAATGGAGTGTTACCGTAGCTAATGAAGGTTGATTAACCGTCAAAAAGAGTTTGATAGGTTAATCTCGGATCATTGGAGCTCGCCACTTTGGGGTTTATTAGGTCCTCGGTTGGCTCAAACCAAGTTAAAAGAAGGGTTAATGTTTTGGTGTGAATTGAAGTGTTCAATTTCACTTAAGCGCATTTATGTCATTTATATGAGATGTGAATGATATAATATATAGTTTAATGTGAATCAGATTGATAATAAACTATAGGTTAGCCTAATTGTTGAATTAGGGCGAATTGGAGAAATTAATTGAGAGAAATTAAATTGAATGTGATTCAATTTAATAAATCCACAATTATACAAATATGGTTTGTAAGATGAGATATGGGATATCTTATATTATATGGTTATGCAAATATGGAATGCATAACCTATGGTTGTGGTAAAATGGTAATAATGTGGAGATTTTAACTCCATCATTTTCCATTATTTAAACCCTTCTTGCAAGAAGGAAAGCAATTCATTCTCTCATTTTTTGGATTTCACCAAAGAGAATAGATTCAATTTTCTCTCAAACTCTCTCATTTTCTCCTCCTTTAAACCAAACTTAGAATCCCACCATTCTTATTCCCTTCAGTGAGAGCCTTTGTAAAAGGATCAGCAACGTTGTGCTCTGAGGCTATCTTCGTGACAATCACGTCTCCTCTATGCACGATCTCCCAGACGAGATGATATTTTCGCTCAATGTGCTTTCCCCTCTTGTGACTTCGGGGTTCCCTCGAATTTGTCATTGCACCACTGTTATCGCAATACAGCGTGATGGGCAAAATCATATTTGGAACAACTTCCAAATTTAGCATGAATTTCCTTAACCAAACGGTCTCATTAGCTGCTACATATTCGGCCTCCATGGTGGAATCAGCGATGCATCCTTGCTTGACGTTTCGCCATACTACAACTTCTCCGTTAAGAGTAAATAATGACCCTGATGTAGATTTCTAAGTGTCACACCCTCTCCCAAACTACTCATTACTTAGCCCAAAAGACGGCGTGAAGCCAACAGACATCGTTCACCTCTCTAACGATACCTGTTGACCCTGTTTTACCTGATAAACATACATAAGGAGAAACACTTCTTAAGTCTCTCTTGAAAACTAAACGAGCAAAAGCATCAAAACCACAAACAGGTCAAACCATTAATAACACAACCAAGACCCCTAATGCACATACAACTATAACTACATAGTCCCCTCAAACATTTACTACAACACATATGGACTTGTTATACAACACCACCCACGTACAAAATATCAAGCTCGTTGAGCTTCTAGTAGACTATGGCGTGGATGTCGCACTCTCTGAGCTCGATCTCTACACCGAAAGTGGGAAAACATCGAAAGAATGAGCTATGAAGCTCAGTGAGTGACTTGAGTTTAAAAGAAAACTATTAACTCGTAAATCATATCACTTGATCATCTATGAGCATATGCATTTGTAATCAAACTTTAAAAGTAACTGTGTAATCATAATAGCTTTTCAGGAAAACCAACAAGTATGTCGTTAAATCTCGTAAAACATATTAATGATATAAATCCTTTTTAAAACATGTCACAATCCACGTTGTGTAGGGCACGCCCAGTACAACCAACGTTTACTCTACGATGTAGTGGGGCCCGCCCAGCACTCCCATTGTCTTTGTCGTAGTGGGGCCCGCCCAGCACACACGACAACATTGTTGTCACAGAGTACAATCAACGTCGACAACAGAAAATGACCTGTGTGCACACGGTACCATAAAACCTCGGGCTCAATATCTAAGTCATTTACTCAATCGAGTCTCAGGAAACATCATAAAAATGTTTGAACATGCCTGCTTATCTTTTCTTTCATAAAACTCAAGCTTACTTAGCTTGTTCATAAAACTGAAAATCTTTAAATCATACTTGCTAGTACATACTTGCTCGTGATTTTTAAAACTTCAAGCTCGTGATTTTTAACCTTAAAATTACAAAAACCACACCATCCAATTTTCCAGCATTTCACAGATTTTATACCCTATATTCAAACAGTCATAACTTCTTCATTACTTATTCAAAAAGGGTGTACTGTATACCAAACTCTTCCTTTTTGAATCCTCTAAAAATCATATGATGAAAGAAAATTGAGATTCACAACGGATTGGTTCGAAAATACCTCGATAGCATTTTCCCTAAAAACAACCTGTTGTTGTTTCCAGAATCAATTTCCTGCTGCACAACAAATATGTCCTGCGATTTTAGACATATTCCAATCGTTTTCTACTCACGATTTCTTCACAAACGTTGTAGGAAATTCATAAGCTTTCGAACCATACCAATTATAGCTTCTGATATTCTAACTCTACAGATCAGAACAACCAAAACATCAGAGGTTTCTCGGATTTGACAGCAAATTTTTGTCTTCTGCCTTCCTCTTCACAAAACAGTAACTTAAGTTCGGAATCGGCTCGATCTTCCTTCACGAACTTTGTTCAAAATTGAATTAGCTTTCGAGAAAACCAAACCTTAATTCTTAACTCTTCTTGTTGAGCTAGAAATGATCAAAACATCAGAACATGGCAGAATGATTACCTTGCTGCTATACTAATTTGCTTGAGTTCTCTCCTCTCTTCTCGCAATTCCACCCAAAATCACCTTCTTCCTCTTCCTTTATGCTTCTCCCACGAAACCCTCACTCCTCTTTGTTGAAATGAGAAGAAGATCGATGGAAACATTGTTATTTAAAAGAAAACTAAGGTGGGGGTCCCACCTTCCACTTTCCTTTTTGTTTTTCCTTTTCCTTTCTTTTCTTTTCTTTTCTTTTCTTTTAAAACAAAACCAACCATAGTATTAACCTTTTCTTTCTTATTTTCCTTTGTTTTTATTTTTTTGAATTCCAAAGAAAGATCTCTGGGTTTACAACTTACCTCCCCTAAGAAATTTCGTCCCCTCGAAATTTAATAGTCCTTAGGTGAAAATCGTCGTAGTACTTCCTCCTCATTTGGTCCTCTAACTTCCGTGTTTCCTCCTCCACTCAGTGATGTCTCCAACGAACCTTCACGAGTGAGATCGTTTGTTTCTTAAAACTTATTCTTTCCCCGTCGAGGATTTGAACTGCATCCTCTACGTAACTCATGTCTTCTTTCACCAACAGTGGTTTGTGCTTGCAACACATGTGTCGGATCCGAATATACTTCTCAACATGGACACATGAAAAACATCATGTACTCGAGATAGTTCTGCTTTGGCAACTCCAATCAGTAGGCTGCTGGCCCAACTCGTCCCGTTACTTGATAAGGACCAATATACCTAGGGCTTAGCTTACCTTTGTTGCCAAAGCGAATGACACCTCTCCACGGAGATAATTTCAAAAAAACTCAATCTCCGACTTGGAATTCTAAGTCCTTTCGTCGCTTATCTGCATAACTCTTCTAACGGTCTTGAGCTACCTTCAAGTTCTCCTTGATTACCTTAACATTATCTGTCGTGACTTGCACCAACTCAGGATCGATAAGCTTCCGCTCTCCTACTTCATTCCAACATATGGGTGTTCTACATGGCCTTCCATACAGAACCTCAAATGGTGCCATGCAAATACTCGATTGATAGCTGTTATTATAAGCGAATTCCATAAGTGATAGGTGTGTATCCAAACTTCCCTTAAATTGAAGGACACATGCCCTCAACATGTCTTCTAATGTTTGGATGGTCCTCTCTGACGGACCATTTGTATGAGGATGGAACATTGTACTAAAATTCAACTTTGTCCCCATAGCTTTTTGTAAGCTAGGCCAAAACTTAGAAGTAAATCTCGGATCTCTATCTGAAACTATGGACATTGGAACTCCGTATTGACTCACAATTTTATCGACGTATAGCGTAGCAAGCTGATCAAGCGTAGATGTCGCTTTAATCGGTACAAACCACGATGTCTTAGTGAGTCTATCCACTATTACCCAAATACCATCATGTCCACTTGAAGTACGTGGTAATCCAAACAGAAAATCCATAGTGATATGCTCCCATTTCCACTCTGGCACTGGCAGTGGATTAAGGAGTCCTCCTTGCCTCTGTCTAACTGGTTTAACCTGCTGGCAAATCAAACATCTATCAACATAATTTGCTATCTCTCGCTTAATCTCAGGCCACCAATACGTCCCCTTCAAAGTTTTGTACATCTTGGTGCTTCCTTGATGCATAGCGTAAGCTGAACTGTGAGATTCCTCTAGAATAGCATCTTTAAGCTCATTAACACTCGGAACGCATAGTCTTCCTTGCCTCTCTATGGCCCCGTCTGATCTCATCTTAAACTTTGCTTTTGGGCCTGTTTGGACTTTCCAAAAATTTTCTGCAAGTTATTATCCTCTGGTTGTCTTCTCACAATCTCTGCTATAAGTGAAGACCTGACTTGGAATTGAGCTAAGAGGCCCCCTGAACTCTCTGCAGTCACAACTGCCTTAGAATCCCTTAGAGTACTTAAAAATGTTGCTCGAATACCACACAAGGCGCCCCTAGGAAGTCTTGACTTCCTACTCAATGCATCTGCTACCACATTCGCCTTACCAGGATGGTATTCTATGGTACAATCATAATCTTTAATCAGTTCTAACCATCTTCTTTATCTCATATTCAACTCTCTCTGATCAAAGATATATTTCAGACTCTTATGATCAGTAAAAATGTGACACCTCTCGCCAAATAAATAATGCCTCCAGATCTTCAATGCTAAAACAACCATTCTTAGCTCAAGATCGTGGGTAGGTAATTACATTCGTGCTTTTTCAATTGCCTTGACGCATAAGCTATTACTTTTCCTTCTTGCATGAGCACACACCCTAAACCTTGCCTCGAGGCATCACAGTAAATCACATACTTTTTCCCCATTACGAAGTGTCGAGAATAGGTGTTGTAACTAATCTCTTTTTCACTCACGAAACTCGCTCACACTTATCTGACCATTCAAATTTCGCATTCTTTCTTGTTAAAGCTGTTAAGGGTAATGCTAATCGTGAGAAATCCTCAACAAACCGTCTGTAGTATCATGCCAAGCCTAAGAAACTACGTACCTCTGTCGCACCAGGTGGTCTCTCCAGTTAATTACTGCTTTCAATTTATTCGGATCCACACTAACTCCATTTGCTGAGACAACATGCCTCAGAAACACTACCTGATTCAACCAAAACTCACATTTGGTGAATTTAGCGTGCAACTGTTTATCTCGTAGTATTTGCAGAATAATCCTCAAATGTTCCTCATGGGCTTTCCGGACAACCGAATAAACTAGTATATCATCAATGAATACTATCACAAACTGATCCAAATACTGATGGAAAATCCTGTTCATGAGGTCCATGAAAATTGTTGGTGCATTAGTCAAACCAAATGGCATTACTAAAAACTTATAATGTTCGTACCTCGTTCTGAGTTGTCTTAGGAATATCTAATTCCCTTACCTTTAACTGATGGTATCCTGATCTTAAATCAATCTTAGAAAACACCGATGCTCCTCTTAACTGGTCAAACAAGTCATCTATTTGGGGTAAAGAATACTTGTTACGTATCGTGACTTTGTTTAACTGTCTATAATCAATACATAATCTAAGGGTACCATCTTTCTTCTTCACAAATAACACTGGAGCTCCCCAAGGCGATACACTAGGTCTGATGTATCCCTTATCAACTTGTCCTTGTAACTGCATATTCAACTCCCTGATCTCACTTGGAGCCATTCTATACGGCGCTTGCGAAATAGGTGCTATTCCTGGTAACAGTTCAATAGTGAACTTAACTTCCCTATTAGGTAGCAATCCTGACAGATCTGCTGGAAAAACATCAAGAAATTCATTCACAACAAGAACATTTTCTGGTTTTAGCTTTTCTTCCTGCACCTCTACTACATGTGCAAGGAACGTCGTGCAACCTTTCCTCAACAACTTTTCAATTTTTAATGTTGAAATTAAACTCGTAGGGCTAATCTTTCTTTCACTCCTGAAAACCACTTCAGTTAATCCTGCTTTCCTAAAAACAACTTTCTTTATATGGCAATCTCTGAAAGCATAATGAGTAAATAAGAAATCCATCCCTAAGATTGCATCTCACACCTGCAACTCTAGTGGAAGAAGATCCACTAACATATTAAGATCTTCTACTAAGACCTCACGCCCATAACACTGCATCGACTAGTAAAACATCACCAACTGGAGTGTATATATAACTAAACTCTCAAATAAAGGCTCTAGCTTTCTATTAAGCTTAGCTAGGAATATACCACAAACTAAAGAATGTGTAGCACCTGGATCTATTAAAATACGTGCAGGTACATTACAAATAGAGATTGTACCAGTAATCACATCTGGTGCATCGTCTTGTTGAGTCATAGCGTAGACCTTTCCGTGTTGCCTGGGTCTCCCTACAACTCCCTTTAGTCTAGCACCGCTGGTGCCCACTCTTGCGCCATCGGAACTCTCTTTTGCTTTCAACCGCTCGGGACCCAACTCCTGGTCCTCTATGCGATCGCTTCTCAACTGTGGACAATCTCTCTTGAAATGCCCTGGTTGTCCACACTGGTAACACACATCAACACCAACAAGACAATGACCTCGATGATTTCTTTAAGTCCTAACGACTTGAAACATTCACCCCAGGTGTGAATCTTCGTTGTTCGCGACCCCGAAAACTACTCGTTGTTGAAGGCCCACGAGTTGGTTCCACTACTGATTGTGCCTCTGTTATACTCTGCTCAACACGTAGACGCGATCTCTACCAACCGAGAAAATCACCCACTTAGCAATGGTTGTGACTGGGTGCGATATCTCGTCGTAATCCTCTTTCAAACCTTTGACACTTGTCACTCTCAGATGCCACAATCATAACAGCATACCGTGAAAGTTCGGTATACCTTCTCTCGTACTCAGCCATTGAAAGTGACCCTTGCTTCAATTCTAAAAATTCATCCATCCTTGCCTCGCGGTACGTGCTAAGGTAATACTTATCTTCAAATATGCTTCTGAAAGTTTGCCAGTCTAAAGTGTGTGCATCACTACAACTGGCTAACATCGATTTCCATCATCCTTCTGCCTTCTTCAGCAGCAAGAATGTGGCCAATTTAACTTTTCGCTCCTCAAAGCAACTCATCACATCAAAACATTTATCAAGCTTATTCAGCCAAACCTCAGCATCAGCTGGATCTTTGGAACCCTCAAACACTGTGGCTCCTAATTCTTTTAGGTGATCTATTCTATATGTCTTGTCCGGATTACTTAGCCCTACTCTCTATGGCTTACCTACCTCCTGTGAGGAATTAGCATGCTGCTTAATTCTGGCCCCTATCTGGACTCCCGGGGCACTAGATCCCCACTGGGATTGATCTTGGGTAGGATCCTGCGTCCCATCCTGATCCTGCCTGCATCGTCTGCTAGTACGTGGTGGCACGACTTCTCTAACATATCAACATACTAGACATGTAATGAATACTCTCAAATGCACAATTCTAGACTTGTGTTCACATTCTAGTCCTGACTGGACTTACTATTATCCTTACTTGGATCATGCTCTGCTAGTTCTATTAAACTAACTCAATAACTTGCTATTTACTTTTCAGTTTCTTCTAGAGCTAACTTGCTCTGTCTCATTCCCATGGAGCTAACTACTCTGATACCAAGTTGTCACACCCTCTCCCGAACTACTCATTACTTAGCCCAAAAGACGGCGTGAAGCCAACAGACATCGTTCACCTCTCTAACGATACCTGTTGACCCTGTTTTACCTGATAAACATACATAAGGAGAAACACTTCTTAAGTCTCTCTTGAAAACTAAACGAGCAAAAGAATCAAAACCACAACACGCCAAACAATTAATAACACAACCACAACCCCTAAAGCACATACAACTATAACTACATAGTCCCCTCAAACATTTACTACAACACATATGGACTTGCTATACAACACCACCCACGTACAAAATATCAAGCTTGTTGAGCTTCTAGTAGACTATGGCAGGATATTAGGCACTGGGAGCTCGATCTCTACCTAAAATTTGGGAAAACACTGAAAGAATGAGCTATGAAGCTCAGTGAGTGACTTGAGTTTAAAAGAAAACTATTAACTCGTAAATCATATCACCTGATCATCTATGAGCATATGCATCTATAATCAAACGTTAAAAGTAACTGTGTAATCATAATAGCTTTTCAGGAAAACTAGCAAGTATTTCGTTAAATCCCGTAAAGCATATGAATGATATAAATCCTTTTTAAAACATGTCACAATCCACGTTGTGTAGGGCACGCCCAGTACAACCAACGTTTACTCTACGATGTAGTGGGGCCCGCCCAGCACTCCCATCGTCTTTGTCGTAGTGGGGCCCGCCCAGCACTCACGACAACATTGTTGTCACAGAGTACACTCAACGTCGACAACAGAAAATGACCTGTGTGCACACGGTACCATAAAGCCTCGGGTTCAATATCTCAGTCATTTACTCAATCGAGTCTTAGAAAACATCATAAAAATGTTTGAACATGTCTGCTTATCTTTTCTTTCAAAAAACTCAAGCTTACTCAGCTTGTTCATAAAACTGAAAATCTTTAAATCATACTTGCTAGTACATACTTGCTCGAAATCATAACATTTTCATAAATTTCGACAATCAAGGACATATGCTCACGTATAAATTTCATCAAGACATTTAGGCTCACAACGAGCACTTGAAATCATTTCTTAGAAAATATGAATACTCATAAACATGTGTTTCAAGGAAAACAAGATAAAGCATTGAAACCATTTCGTTTTAGCAAAACCTTGCATTTTCATAAGCATAATACAAGCATATAGTTCATTTTCGAAGTTCGTTTTGTCACTCACAGTGTTAAACTAGAACCTTGGCCCGTACACTCAACCTATCTCCTCTTGGCTTGTCAAACAAACCAAATCCATGTATTAAAACCTCAAGCTCATGATTTTTAACCTTAAAATTACAAAAACCACACCATTCAATTTTCCAGCATTTCACAGATTTTATATCCAGTATTCAAACAGTCATAACTTCTTCATTACTTATCCAAAAAGGATGTACTATATACAAAACTCTTCCTTTTTGAACCCTCTAAAAAGCATATGAAGAAATAAAATTGAGATTCCCAATGGATTGGTTCGAAAATGCCTCGATAGCTTTTTCCCTAAAAACAACTCATTCTTTCGTTTCTCGAAATCAATTTCTCTTTTGCACAACAAATTTGTCCTGCGATTTAAGATATATTCCAATCGTTTTCTAGTCACGCTTTCTTCACAAAAGTTGTAGGAAATTCAATAAGCATTCGAACCATACCTATTAGAACTTCTGATATTCCAACTCTACAGATCAGGACAACCTAAACATCAAAGGCTTCTCGGATTTGACAGCAAATTTCTGTCTTCTGTCTTCCTCTTCACAAAACAGTAACTTAAGGTCGGAATCGGCTCGAGCTTCCTTCACGAACTTTGTTCAAAAATGAATTAGCTTTCGAGAAAACTAAACCTCAATTCTTAACTCTTCTTGTTGAGCTCGAAATGATCAAAACATCAGAACATGGCAGAATGATTACCTTGCTGTTATACTAATTTGCTTGAGTTCTCTCCCTCTCTTCTGCAATTCCAGCTCCAAAATCACCTTCTTCCTCTTCCTTTATGCTTCTCCCACGAAACCCTCAGCTCCTCTTTGTTGAAATGAGAAGAAGATCGATGGAAACATTGTTATTTAAAAAGAAAACTAAGGTGGGGGTCCCACCTTCCACTTTCCTTTTTGTTTTTCCTTTTCCTTTCTTTTCTTTTCTTTTCTTTTCTTTTTAAAACAAAACCAACCATAGTATTAACCTTTTCTTTCTTATTTTCCTTTGTTTTTATTTTTTTTTGAATTCCAAAGAAAGATCTCGGGTTTACAACTTACCTCCCCCTTAAGAAATTTCGTCCTCGAAATTTAATAGTCCTTAGGTGAAAATCGTCGGGTACTTCCTCCTCATTTGGTCCTCTAACTTCCAGGTTTCCTCCTCCACTCTGTGATGTCTCCAACGAACCTTCACGAGTGAGATCGTTTTGTTTCTTAAAACTTGTTCTTTCCTGTCGAGGATTTGAACTGCATCCTCTACGTAACTCATGTCTTCTTCAGCTCAACTGGTTGTGCTTGCAACACATGTGTTGGATCTGGAATATACTTCCTCAACATGGACACATGAAAAACATCATGTACTCGAGATAGTTCTGCTGGCAACTCCAGTCTGTAGGCTGCTGGCCCAACTCGTCCCGTTACTTGATAAGGACCAATATACCTAGGGCTTAGCTTACCTTTCTTGCCAAAGCGAAGGACACCTCTCCACGGAGATAATTTCAAAAAAACTCGATCTCCGACTTGGAATTCTAAGTCCTTTCGTCGCTTATCTGCATAACTCTTCTAACGGTCTTGAGCTACCTTCAAGTTCTCCTTGATTACCTTAACATTATCTGTCGTGACTTGCACCAACTCAGGACCGATAAGCTTCCGCTCTCCTACTTCATTCCAACATATGGGCGTTCTACATGGCCTTCCATACAGAGCCTCAAATGGTGCCATGCAAATACTCGACTGATAGCTGTTATTATAAGCGAATTCCATAAGTGATAGGTATGTATCCAAACTTCCCTTAAATTGAAGGACACATGCCCTCAACATGTCTTCTAATGTTTGGATGGTTCTCTCTGACGGACCATTTGTCTGAGGATGGAACGTTGTACTAAAATTCAACTTTGTCCCCATAGCTTTTTGTAAGCTAGGCCAAAACTTAGAAGTAAATCTCGGATCTCTATCTGAAACTATGGACACTGGCACTCTGTATTAACTCACAATTTTATCGACGTATAGCTTAGCAAGCTGATCAAGCGTAGATGTCGCTTTAATCGGTACAAACCATGTTGTCTTAGTGAGTCTATCCACTATTACCCAAATACCATCATGTCCACTTGAAGTACGTGGTAATCCAAACAGAAAATCCATAGTGATATGCTCCTATTTCCCCTCTGGCACTGGCAGTGGATTAAGGAGTCCTCCTTGCCTCAGTCTAACTGGTTTAACCTGCTGGCAAATCAAACATCTATCAACATAATTTGCTATCTCTCGCTTCATCCCAGGCCACCAATACGTCCCCTTCAAAGTTTTGTACATGTTGGTGCATCCTTGATGCATAGCGTAAGCTGAACTGTGAGCTTCCTCTAGAATAGCATCTTTAAGCTCACTAACACTCGGAACGCATAGTCTTCCTTGCCTCTCTATGGCCCCGTCTGATCTCATCTTAAACTTTGCTTTTGGGCCCTGTTTGGACTTTCCAAACATTTTCTACAAGTTATTATCCTCTGGTTGTCTTCTCACAATCTCTGCTATAAGTGAAGACCTGACTTGGAATTGAGCTAAGAGGCCCCCTGAACTCTCTGCAGTCACAACTGCCTTAGAATCCCTTAGAGTACTTAAAAATGTTGCTCGAATACCACACAAGGCGTCCCTAGGAAGTCTTGACTTCCTACTCAATGCATCTGCTACCACATTCGCCTTACCAGGATAGTATTCTATGGTACAATCATAATCTTTAATCAGTTCTAACCATCTTATTTATCTCATATTCAACTCTCTCTGATCAAAGATATATTTCAGACTCTTATGATCGGTAATAATGTGACACCTCTCGCCAAATAAATAATGCCTCCAGATCTTCAATGCTAAAACAACCGCTGCTAGCTCAAGATCGTGGGTAGGGTAATTACATTCGTGCTTTTTCAATTGCCTTGACGCATAAGCTATTACTTTTCCTTCTTGCATGAGCACACACCCTAAACCTTGCCTCGAGGCATCACATTAAATCACATACTCTTTTCCCGTTACAGGAAGTGTCAGAATAGGTGTTGTAACTAATCTCTTTTTCAGCTCTTGAAAACTCTGTTCACACTTATCTGACCATTCAAACTTCGCATTCTTTCTTTTTAAAGTCATGTTAAGGTAATGCTAATCGTGAGAAATCCTCAACAAACCGTCCAGTAGTATCCCCGCCAAGCCTAGGAAACTACGTACCTCTGTCGCACAAGTTGGTCTCTCCCAGTTAATTACTGCTTTCACTTTATTCGGATCCACACTAACTCCATTTGTGGAGACAACATGCCTCAGAAACACTACCTGATTCAACCAAAACTCACATTTTCTCATGGGCTTTCCGGACAACCGAATAAACTAGTATATCATCAATGAATACTATCACAAACTGATCCAAATACTAATGAAAAATCTTGTTCATGAGGTCCTTGAAAATTGTTGGTGCATTAGTCAAACCAAATGGCATTACTAAAAACTCATAATGTTCGTACCTCGTTCTGAATGTTGTCTTAGGAATATCTAATTCCCTTACCTTTAACTGATGGTATCCTGATCTTAAATCAATCTTAGAAAACACCGATGCTCCTCTTAACTGGTCAAACAAGTCTTCTATTCGGGGTAAAGAATACTTGTTACGTATCGTGACTTTGTTTAACTGTCTATAATCTATACATAATCTAAGGGTACCATCTTTCTTCTTCACAAATAACACTGGAGCTCCCCAAGGCGATACACTAGGTCTGATGTATCCCTTATCAACTTGTCCTTGTAACTGCATATCAGCTCCCTGATCTCACTTAGAGCCATTCTATACGGCGCTTGCGAAATAGGTGTTATTCCTGGTAACAGTTCAATAGTGAACTTAACTTCCCTATTAGGTAGCAATCCTGACAGATCTGCTGGAAAAACATCAAGAAATTCATTCACAACAAGAACATTTTCTGGTTTTAGCTTTTCTTCCTGCACCTCTACTACATGTGCAAGGAACGTCGTGCAACCTTTCCTCAACAACTTTTCAATTTTTAATGTTGAAATCAAACTCGTAGGGATAATCTTTCTTTCACTCTTGAAAACCACTTCAGCTAATCCTGCTTTCCTAAAAACAACTTTCTTTATATGGCAATCTCTGAAAGCATAATGAGTAAATCAGAAATCCATCCCTAAGATTGCATCTCACACCTGCAACTCTAGTGGAAGAAGATCCACTAACATATTAAGATCTTCTACTAAGACCTCACAGTTCCGCAACACTGCATCGACTAGTAAAACATCACCAACTGGAGTGTATATATAACTAAACTCTCAAATAAAGGCTCTAGCTTTCTATTAAGCTTAGCTAGGAATATACCACAAACTAAAGAATGCGTAGCACCTGGATCTATTAAAACACGTGCAGGTACATTACAAATAGAGATTGTATCAGTAATCACATCTGGTGCATCGTCTTGCTGACTCATAGCGTAGACCTTTCCGTGTTGCCTGGGTCTCCCTACAACTCCCTTTAGTCTAGCACCGCTGGTGCCCACTCTTGCAGCTACTGGAACTCTCGGCTGCTCAACTGTCTAGGACCCAACTCCCTGGTCCCTCTATGCGACTGCTCTCAACTGTGGACAATCTCTCTTGAAATGCCCTGGCTGTTTTTAGCTCTTAGAATGAGAGCTAAGATTGAGCTTTTATTGTGATTATTCTTTGGTATTTCGAGATTTCTTGACTATTTTAACCCCTTGATTAAGTACTTTTGTGCGTTAATATCTACAGATTACTTTTGAAGTACCATAAGGTCATTAAAGTACTTTTCATTATTGAATGCTATCTTTTGGCCATATTTTCAGGAGTTTTGGGTAGATGGATGCTATGAAGTTTGGAAGGTCTGCTTTAAGCTGTTGTAGCTGTGAAATTGCTGAAGGATAAAGATTGTTGGAGCTCAATGCTGATATCAGATGCAGAATGCACACGTGGACAAAATTCATTAATTGAGCTGGATAGAAACTGCCCTATCAGCTGTTGTGAGCCAATGAGAGGCCTTCTTGTCATTACCTTTTTGTCTATCCAGCCCTTAATTCGAGGTGGATACGGTATAAATGTCTCTTTTTTGGTTGGGTTAAGAGGGGGAAAAAGAAGGAGAAAAACCTGATTTAGGAAGAAGACAAGGGGCGGATTTGTAGCAAGCCGAATTCGAGGAAGCTTCCTCCTTCTGGAAAGAAGCTGGGGAAGACCGAGAAGGGCTTGAGAATTTCACCAATCTGTTTATTCTTCATTCCTTTTACTCTTACTCTTCTATTTTGTAGCTAAGACCACTTTAAGTATGTTTAGTATTAGTTTTACTGCTTTATTGTTGCCCCTTCTTAATACCATGAACTAATCACCCTTGGGGTGAGGATTAGGAGACTTTATGTGGATGCAATTTTAATGAAAGAGTAGTTTGTTGCAACCTCACTCTCTTGCCTTGTGATTTTACTACTTAACTAAGGTTTGTTTGGCCATCTCATCTTAGTATTGTTTATTCCAACTTGGGAAATTGAAGAATAAACCGATTTCAAGGCATGACACTAGTTCTGATTAAGAGATTCACTTCTCTCAGGTGATTGAGGAGTCTAGGAATAGTCACTCACCTAGTGTTAACGGTAGGAGCTGAAATTAAGGTGTCTAATGGAAATTAAGTGCCTAAATCGCGAGGAAATCTGGAAAGATTCCGTGAATTATACTGTTTTGAGCTCTGGTGCAGTTTTGAGCTCTAGCATTAAGATTGTTGAAACATAATTTCGTCCTTAATCCTATCCCCTTTTTACTATTTTGGTTAAAACTTGTGTTGTTGCTGCCTTGGTGTCTTAATCCTCTTCTGCATTACTTAAGCAATTCAATTGTTACTTTTAATTTCTGGTTTCAATATTCATTTCATTTATGTTGGTTACCCTTGTTCACTAAACTCAACTCAACCCTGTGAATTTCCTACAACTAATCCTTGAGGAGACGATTAAAATACTTATCACTAGCTGCTTAGATTGTGTATGCTTGCATAGTTTAGGAGTGTTTTCTTAATAATTTTACACACCCCTTTTAAGCAAACAAGTTTTTGGCGTCGTTGCCGGGGATTAGTTTGATTTTTACTTTGTCTGAGTTGTTTTAGTGACTTTTGAGCTGAAAGAAAGGTTTAACTAAGGTGTTCTTTGTTTTTCAGGTGATATAATTGTGCATGAATGATTTCCTAGGTTTAGAATTTTTCTTAGATCCTGAACCTGAGAGAACATTTCATAGAAGAAGGAGGATTCAAAAGGAAAGAATGGCAGATTTTCGTGGTGGTCCTGTAGATCCTAATAATCCTCACAATAACCTTGGAAACCAACCACATGGCCAAGAAGTCTTTAGACCACCTCTAGTTGAACCCCAAGCTATGGTCCCTGCCAATGTTATTGTTCTAGCAGATGACAGGGAGAGAGCCATTAGAACCTATGCCAATCCCTTGGTTGAAGAGTTAAATCCTGGGATCATTAGGCCAGAAATCCAAGCCCCAACGCTTGAGCTTAAACCTGTCATGTTTCAAATGCTCCAAATCATAGGACAGTTTCATGGACTATCATCTGAAGATCCTCACTTGCATTTAAAATCCTTCCTAGGGGTTAGTGATTCTTTTAAACTGCCAGGAGTGCCTAAGGATGCCCTAAGGTTGAGTTTGTTCCCTTACTCCCTTAGAGATGCAGCCAAGACATGGTTGAATACACTTCCTCCTAGGGCAGTTGACTCTTGGAACACCCTTGCTGAAAAATTCCTCATTAAGTATTTCCCACCAACTAGGAATGCTAAGTTTAGAAATGAAATTGTGGCTTTTCAGCAGTTGGATGATGAATCCTTGAGCGAGGCATGGGAGAGATTTAAGGATTTTCTTAGGAAGTGTCCTCATCATGGACTCCCTCATTGTATTCAAATGGAGATATTTTACATTGGGTTGAATTCAGCCACTAAACAAGTTGTTGATGCTTCGGCAAATGGGGCTCTTTTGTCAAGGACCTATAATGAAGCATTTGAGATACTGGAAAGAATATCTTCAAACAACTGTTAGTGGGTTGATTCAAGGAGCTCCCAAGGTAAAAAGATCAAGGGCATGTTGGAGTTAGATGCTTTAACCGCTCTAAATGCACAAATGGCATCAATGGCCAATATGCTGAAAAATCTAACCGTGGGAAACGCAGCCCAGATTTCCCCTAATGTTCAGAATGCAGTCGTGGTAAACCAAGTAGTAAGTTCTGAGTCATGTGTTTATTGTGGCGAAGGACATACATTTGAATGTTGTCCTAGTAATCCAGCCTCAGTCTACTATGTTGGGAACGAAGGTACTCAAAGGAACAATCCTTATTCTAATACCTATAACCCAGGCTGGAGAATTCACCCTAACTTTGCTTGGGGAGGTCAAGGAAGCAATTCTCAAACCCCTCAAGTGCAGCAAAAGGTGAATTATCCACTGTGTTTTGGGCGTGAGAATCAAGAGCCTATGGAAATCAGCAACCAATGCTCCAGCATCAGAGGGTTGTAGCAGCCCCACAGCATATTCCAGGTATTTCTCTTGAAAGTTTTTTGAAGGAGTATATGGCTAAGAATGATGTCATTATTCAAGACAAAATTCATTATTCAAAGTCAAGAAGCTTCGATGAGAAACTTTGAAGTGCAATTGGGACAACTTGCTAATGAGATAAGATCTAGGCCTCAAGGTAAGCTTCCTGCAGATACTGAACTCCCAAAAAGGGAACGGAAGGAACAAGTCCAAGCTATAGAGCTAAGGAGTGGAAAACCTTTAGCTAAGCCAGAAGAGAACAGTAAGAAAAACCATAAGGGGAAGGACTTTGCAGTGCAAATCGAAGAAGAAAGAAAGGAAGCGCAGATGGAACCTAATGAAGTAGAGGGTGAGGGAAGTGAAGAGCTATCAAGAGCACAGCCTTCAAATCCATTTGGATGTATACCTCTTGCCACTCTTGAGTTCATACCACCTCCTCCACCTTTCCCGCAGAGGTTGAAGAAAAAGAAAAAAAATGAAGTCCATTTTGAGAAATTCATGGATATTCTCAAGGAAATTCATATAAACATCCATTTGGTAGACGCTCTAAAACAAATGCCTAACTATATGAAGTTTCTTAAGGAAGTCCTATCTGAAAGGGAGAGATTTGAGGAGTTCAAAGTAGTGTCTCTGAATGAAGAATGTAGTGCCATGCTAAGAAGAAGGATTCCTAGTAAAGAGAAGGACCCAGGTGCTTTCACTATACCGATGTCCATAGGAGGACAACAGTTGGGAAGGGCCCTTTGTGACTTAGGCGCAAGCATAAACCTAATGCCATTGTCGATTTACAAGAAATTTGGCATAGGCGAAGCTAGGCCTACTACTGTCACATTGCAGCTCGCAGATAGATCCATTACTCACCCTGAAGGTAAGATTGAAGATATTTTAGTTCAAGTGGGTAAATTCATATTCCCTGCTGATTTCATTATTCTGGACTATGAGGCAGATAGTGAGGTACCTATAATTCTAGGAAGACCTTTTCTTAAGACTGGAAGGACAGTTGTTGATGTCTATGAAGGAACAATCACTCTAAAAATGAATGACCAAAAGATTGAATTCAGCATCTATGACACAATGAAACATCCTACAGACGTGAAAAACTGTTTTGTTCTTAACATGTTGGAGAAGATTGTTGACGAATCCATTGAACAAGAATTGTTGGAGCATCACATTCAGGGCTTGGGGCAGATTATATGTGAGGAATTGAATGCTTATGAGCTAAGTGAAGAGCGTGAGGCTGTTGCAGAATTAAGTAATTGCAAAAGGATTTTTGAGTCCCTAGAACTGAGTGAACGAAAAACACCACCTATGCAACCGTCCATTGATATACCACCTACTTTGGATTTAAAGTCGTTGCCAATGCACTTAAAATATGTCTTCCTTGGAGAATGTCAAACTCTTCCCATAATTGTTTCAGCCGGTTTAACGCCCAAGGATGAAGAACTGTTGCTTAAACTGTTAAGACAGCATAAGAAGGCTATTGGGTGGACGTTAGCTGATATTACAGGTATAAGTCCCTCCTTCTGCATGCACAAAATAAATTTGGAGGATGGAAACTTCAAATCTATTGAGCAGCAGAGAAGGCTTAATCCAGCCATGAAAGAAGTTGTCAAGAAGGAGGTGATTAAGTGGTTAGATGCAGGAATCATATACCCTATAGCTGATAGTAGTTGGGTCAGCCCTGTGCAATGTGTGCCGAAAAAAGGTGGGATGACAGTTGTGACTAATGAGGCAAATGAGTTGATCCCTACTCGGACAGTGACTGGATGGAGGGTCTGCATGGACTATAGGAGACTTAATAAGGCCACCCGTAAGGATCATTTCCCTCTACCCTTCATTGACCAATTGCTAGATAGGTTAGCTGGCAAAGCCTACTACTGCTTTTTGGATGGTTACAGTGGTTACAATCAAATCACAATAGCTCCTCAAGATCAAGAAAAAAAACCACGTTTACTTGTCCTTATGGAACCTTTGCCTTCAGGAGAATGCCCTTTGGCCTTTGCAATGCCCCTGCAACCTTTCAGAGGTGTATGATGGCCATTTTTGCTAATTTAGTGGAGAATGTCATGGAAGTATTCATGGATGATTTTTCAGTTTTCGGTGAATTATTCGAGAGTTGCTTGGACAATTTAGGGAAGGTGTTGACAAGGTGTGAAGAGGCTAATTTGGTTTTGAATTGGGAAAAGTGTCAATTATGGTGAAGGAAAGCATCGTTTTAGGCCACAAGATTTCAAGAAAAGGCATTGAGGTGGATAGAGCAAAGGTGGAAATCATTGAAAAGCTGGAGCCTCCAACATCAGTTAAGGAAATTATGAGTTTTTTAGGACATGCTGGTTTTTATAGGAGGTTTATTAAGGATTTTTCCAAGATATCCAAGCCTCTGTGTGCTCTTTTGGAAGCCAATAGACCTTTTGAGTTTAACTCTGCATGTTTGGTTGCATTTGTATCTTTGAAAAGAGTTTTGGTTACAACCCCCATTATGAGAGGACCTAATTGGGACTTACCTTTTGCAGTGATGACTGATGCAAGTGACTATGCAGTAGGAGCCATGTTAGGGCAAAAGTACGAGAAGCTTCTTCACCATGTGTATTATGCTAGTAGAACTCTCAATGAAGCCCAACTAAATTACACCACTACAGAGAAAGAATTGTTGGTTGTAGTTTTTGCATTAGAAAAATTTCGAGCTTATTTGGTGGGTTCCAGGGTCACTATCTTTACAGATCATGCAGCCATAAAATATTTATTGGCAAAGAAAGAGGCCAAGCCAAGGTTGGTGCGATGGGTGTTGTTGCTTCAAGAATTTGATATTGTCATAACTGATAGAAAGGCTCAGAAAACCAGGTAGCAGACCATCTCTCTAGATTGACACCAGCACCATCACTGCCATCACAATTTGTAATCAGGGATGAGTTTCCTGATGAACAACTGCTGACAGTAGCTCAAGTGCACGAAATTGGAACCCCTTAGTTTGCAGATTTTGCTAATTATGCAGCCAGTGGCATCCTACCTTTAGACATGCCGGGGAAATCATTGAAACGGTTCATTCATGATGCTAGGACTTATTTTTGGGATGAGCCTTACCTTTATAAACAATGTGCTGATGGATTATTGAGAAGATGTGTCACTGAAGCTGAATTTACTTCCATTTTACAGCATTGCCACACTTCACCCTATGGAGGACACTTTGGTGGCCAACGGACAGCCGCCAAGGTTTTTCAATCTGGTTACTATTGGCCTTCCATTTTTAAGGATGCACATTTGTTTAGTAAGACCTGTGATAGGTGTCAAAGAAGAGGAAATATAGGAAGGAGAGATGAATTACCCCTTTCCTACATTTTGGAAGTTGAGCTATTTGATGTTTGGGGCATTGATTTCATGGGCCCTTTTCCCCCTTCTAATGGAAATATATATATTTTGGTGGTTGTGGACTATGTCTCAAAATGGATTGAAGCAATAGCCTGCCCAGTGAATGATGCCAAGACAGTCATGCGGTTCTTACATAAGCATATTTTCACTAGGTTTGGAACTCCTCGAGCCTTAATTAGTGATGAAGGCTCTCATTTTGTGAATAAAGCCATGATTGCACTCTTAAGTAAATATAATGTTAAACACAAGATCTCAACTCCATATCACCCGCAGGCCAATGGACAAGCCGAAATCTCTAATAGGGAAATCAAGAAGATTCTGAAAAAGTAGTAAATCCTAGCAGAAGGATTGGTCCTTTCTTACTCAAGACTCTTTGTGGGCCTATAGGATGACTTTTAAAACCCCTTGGGCATGTCTCCTTATAGGTCGGGTTTATGGAAAGGCCTCGCCACTTACCTCTTGAGCTTGAGCATAAGGCATTTTGGGCCCCAAGGAGCTTAATCTGGATCAATCCAACTGAGCTTTGGAAGCTTCTTCACTGCTTGAAATGAATTGGAAGAGCTCGCCTTATTCTCCTATGAAAATGTTAAGTTTTACAAGGAGAAGGTTAAGTCATGTAACGATAGAAAAATTGTGCACAAACATTTTGAAAAAGGACAGAAGGTGTTGTTGTTTAACTCCCAGTTGAAATTGTTTCCTGGTAAGTTAAAATTCAAGTGGTCCGGTCCCTTTACCATCATGGGGTGTTCCCCCATGGTGTTGTTATGCTTAGGGATGAGAGGAACGGACGAGACTTTAAGGTTAATGGTCAGAGATTGAAACATTATTGGGGGGAAGAATTCCAAAGACGTATAGCCTCCCAGAGGCTAACTGATACTTAATCATGTTCTTCAGCAAGTTTTAATAATTGGGAGTGCACTTCCAAGCTCAGCCTTTCTCCCATTTTCTTATCCTTCTTTCAAATAGTTTTTCTTTGTTTACGTTCATTTCATTAATTACTTTCTTGGTTGATTTGTTCTTTCCTTTTTCAGCTTTCTATCGGTAAATAACTTGAGAGGTTATTTCATACCACCTCTGGCGTCCAAAGCCTCAATGCTCGATACCGCAGCCATTGTTTGAAATGCATCCTCTTTCTTCGGAGCTTTTATTGTGACGCTGACAAAGATCGCAAAAGGGAAAGGAATCAATTGTATCGACTTGCCTCCTCGCATTAATAAATGAAGTCTGCATGATTGGCTAAAATACAAATTAAGAGATTTTGGTTGATTTGGTTGAACTCTCCACGATTGCGCCACGTAGACCCTTGCTCGAGGATTGGAGTCTTTAAATTGCCCAGCTCATTAAGAGTTCTTCATCTGCCCAAGAAGCACCTTGCATGCTTTAGCTTCTGTACTCGAAGTTGCTGCGAGCATTCCATTCTCATGGCTCCGAAGGAGGCTAAGATTAAGAAGGCTAAAGCGGTAGCTCTGCAAAGATCTCGACGACCACGCATGAATGAGCTCGCCCGAGCCTCCGCCTCCCCCTCCTCCACCTAAGGCGTCTAAGCAACCCAAAGCAAAGGGCAGGAAGAAGAGTGCTCAAACTACAGAACCAGCCGCCGAACCATCCGAGGAACCTATCCCTCAGTTGGCAGGAGGAGACATTGTTGAGGAACCACCCGTCGAGTCGGTCGAACCTTCCACCCCTCGTAGGAAGTCCTCAAAGAAGAAGGAGCAAACTTCTCATGTCCGCTACAACCAGTCTCCACCACGTTTTATAAGTGAGCAGGCTAGAGAGCGGTTTGCCATATTACAATCCAAGGAGCTCTTCTTAGAAAGAGGTTTTGCTGCTCCATTCGCCAATCTTCCTCATTTTATCAAGGCCAACATCATTAATCATGGGTGGACTTTTTTCTGTCAACCACCGGAACCAGCCGTTGGCTCTCTGGTAAGGGAGTCTTACGCCAACTTTGAAGATACGGGTGAATTTCGCGTCATCGTTCGTGGAAAATCGGTGGATTGGTCTCCTGAAGCCATCAACAAGCTGTATGAGCTACCCGATATCCCTCGGACCAACTATAATGGGATGGTGTTGAATCCTTCCACCACTCATCTAAATGCAGCCCTATGGATGATAGGGTTGAAAGGTGCTCGATGGATGGTCTCAGCCACCAGTTCGAGGTCTTTTCAAGCAGCTTATCTGACGGATGAGGCAAATGTGTGGCTTTCCTTCCTCAAGAACAGACTACTTCGAACAACACATGATTCCACTGTCTCAAGTGAGCGAATGTTGCTTACCTATGCGATTTTGAAGGTTCTGAGCATTGATGTGGGACGAATCATTGCGGAGGAAATTCGGACTCACGCCAAGAAAATTGCTGGCAAACTCTTTTTCCCTAACACTATCACTAAGCTTTGTCTGACTGCAGGTGTAAATGTTGATCCTTCTAAGAACAGGCTGACTGATTCCTCTATGTTTGATAATGTTGCTATTGAGAGACTGCGTCGAAGAGATCTGGTGGTTTAGCTGTGGGGCTCACGAAACTTCTTGAACAACAAGAGATCATGCTGAAGCAAATGGAATACTCCAGTGCACACCAATTAGCATATTGGCATTATGCTGGGGACGAGAGACAATGCTTTCGTGGACGCATCGACACTTTCACTTCCCGCTCACCATACTCGATTTCCCTACCTTCCCGGACCGCCTTAAATCCTGGGCACCCTCATCGCTGTGGTGGATGAGGAAGTAGACACTCGTGATCACATCCTCGAGATGAAGACCGATCCAACAGGGGAAGTTCTCGCCCTTTTGTTCAAATTGGTAGTTGTCTCTTTGATAGTTAGCGTCTTTGTGTTTTTCATGTTCTCATGCGCCCTATGTGTACCGCTTGTTGTTGCTTTGTCAATTTTTAGTCTAGGCAGTGTGCTTTGTCCGTCTTTTCCATTTTATGACTTCTTTTGTGCTAGTTTAGGTGGCTGGTTGTTGTGAATTCTGTTAGGTTATCCACCGACAAAAGAACAAAAAAAAAATTTTTGAAACTAATGGTTGTTGGTGAGCTCGCCACCATAGTGAAATGAAACTTATGGTTTGACTAGTGTGTCCCTCTTCTTTTTCTTGCTTCTGATGTGTTTAACTGTGCTTAAGTTGTTTGCCATAATCCCTTTAATTTAACACAATGCTTGTAGCAACCTTATGGTGCCCCTAGCTTGCTAACCACCAACTCTTGAGAATTTGCTCCTTTAAACTTAGATTAAAACAGTTTGGATGCTCATTGCCTATAGTTTTTTTTTGTTTTACTGAAAAATAACTAAGTTTGGCGGGACATTCCCTTGCTTCTTTACTCATTGGGGACAATGAGCACATTAATTTTGGGGGTAAGGCTCCCTAGTAATAAAAGTTATCACTCCTAGGAGCATTTCTCTTCTCTTTATGACTCGTGTGAGCCCTCTTAAAAAAAAAAAAGAGAAGAAAAGAAAAGTGAAGTTTGAGAGTTATTCCTCTACCCAAGTTGCCTATTAAACCAGAGTTGGACATGACACCCATGCTCACCTTTGAGTTGAACAGTAATAAAGGGATATGAATATGCCTAGGCAACCCAATTTAGTAGCAGGGCTCGTTGTTAAGTAGCCTCCATCACAAATGTTGGTGCTTAAATCGAAGGTTCTGTTTACAAGAAGGGTTCTCTCTAACTTCTTTAGTGAAATAAGTTCAAAAAAAAAAAAGAGAGAGAGAACTAAGTTAAAGCCTAGTATAAGTTCTCGTTGCTTAGGTGAGTTGCATCATCAATGTGGCCATTCTAAGAACTAAGGAGAAGTTTATGCATAGGTGAGTGGCTAGGAGAACCTAAGGGAATGAATGTTTGCCTATTTAAGCATAAGGTTAGCTTTGTAGGATTCTTAGGAGTGATAGCTCTTGTTGCTGAAAAAAAAAATGTTTGCTGAAAGAAAAACTAAGGGTAGTAGAACTCATTCTTATTTTTGTGAGTTTATGGGGTGCATAGTGAATTCGAAGATGGATTAAGTGCTAGTTGAGTTGTGGGGTTGTTTTGTGAAGTTTGCTACTTTTGAATTGAAAGAAAAAAAAAACAAATTGATTATGGCAAATCTTGTGAAGGCTAAGTTTTGATGAACTTTGGAAAGAAAAAGAAATAGGACTGCTATATCAGTAACCATTTGTATCATTTGACTGCTGAATCATTCTCTTTTGAGCTAGTGGTAATTGTTGCTTCTTGGTGGGATTAGAATGTTTAAGCATTACTCAGGGACGAGTAATGATTTAAGTTTGGGGGTTTGTTAGCTCTTAGAATGAGAGCTAAGATTGAGCTTTTATTGTGATTATTCTTTGGTATTTTGAGATTTCTTGACTGTTTTAACCCCTTGATTAAGTACTTTTGTGCGTTAATATCTACAGATTACTTTTGAAGTACCATAAGGTCATTAAAGTACTTTTCATTGTTGAATGCTATCTTTTGGCCATATTTTCAAGAGTTTTGGGTAGATGGATGCTATGAAGTGTGGAAGGTCTGCTTCGAGCTGTTGTAGCTGTGAAATTGTTGAAGGATAAAGATTGTTGGAGCTCAATGTTGATATCAGATGCAGAATGCACACGTGGACAGAATTCATTAATTGAGCTGGATAGAAACTGCCCTATCAGCTGTTGTGAGCCAATGAGAGGCCTTCTTGTCATTACCCTTTTGTCTATTCAGCCCTTAATTTGAGGTGGATACGGTATAAATGTCTCTTTTTTTGGCTGTGTTAAGAGGGGGAAAAAGAAGAAGAAGAACCCGATTTGGGAAGAAGAAAAGGGGCGGATTTGTAGTAAGCCGAATTCGAGGAAGCTTCCTCCTTTTGGAAAGAAGATAGGGAGGACCGAGAAGGGCTTGAGAATTTCACCAATCTGTTTATTCTTCATTCCTTTTACTCTTACTCTTCTATTTTGTAGCTAAGACCACTTTAAGTATGTTTAGTATTAGTTTTACTGCTTTATTGTTGCCCCTTCTTAATACCATGAACTAATCACCCTTGGGGTGAGGATTAGGAGACTTTATGTGGATGCAATTTTAATGAAAGAGTAATTTGCTGCAACCTCACTCTTGTGCCTTGTGATTTTACTGCTTAACTAAGGTTTGTTTGGTCATCTCATCTTAGTATTGTTTATTCCAACTTGGGAAAGGGAAGAATAAACCGATTTCAAGGCATGACACTAGTTCTGATTAAGAGATTCACTTCTCTCAAGTGATTGAGGAGCCTAGGAATAGTCACTCAACTAGTGTTAACGGTAGGAGCTAAAATTAAGGTGTCTACAAATCCTGGATTGGATTGGTACCTACTGACCATTCCAACTGCAAAACAGATGTCAGGCCTAGTAAACAACATGGCGTACATTAGGCTCCCAACAGCTGATGCATAAGGAATCTGTCTCATATCCTCAACTCCTTGAGGTGTCTTAGGACACTGTTCCTTAGACAAATGAACTCCATGTCTAAAAGGCAATAAGCCCTTTTTGGAGTCTTGCGTCTTAAACCTTGACAACACTTTGTCTATGTAAGATGTTTGAGACAAGGCTAGTGTTTTATTCTTGCGGTTCCGGACAATCTGGATCCCAAGAACAAACTGCGCATCACCTAAATCTTTCATTTGGAATTGCGTAGCCATCCAATTTTTAATGTCAATAAGATATCCTACATCATTCCTAATAAGTAGGATATCATCCACATATAGACAAGTAGAATACGGATAGACTTTACCATAAGACTTTTCCTCAAGATTGTCATTCAAAAAGGTCGTCTTGACATCCATTTGCCATACCTCATAGTCATAATATGCGACAATGACAAGTAGAATACGGATAGACTTTACCATAGCAACAGGTGAAAAGGTTTCCTCATAGTCAACCCCTTCAACCTTGGTATAATCCTTTGCTACTAGTCTAGCTTTAAAGGTTTGCACCTTCCCATCTACACCACGCTTTCTCTTGTAGATCCACTTACAACCTATAGGTTTTACACCATCAGGTTTATCTACAAGATCCCAAACATAATTGAAGTGCATAGACTCCATTTCTTGGTCCATGGCTATGACCCATTTGTCTTTGTCAACCATCGTTTGATTATAAGTCAATGGATCCTCGCAATTGTCATCTGGTATAACAACTTGGGTTTCAGATAAGCCCATGTAACGGTCAGGTTGCGTTATAACCCTCCCACTACGTCGAGGCATACTCAACTCTTGAGATGGACTCTCTTGACTAGACAAACTAGTATCAACAACTTTTGTTGAGGTACTAGTTTTATTAGCAACCTTTGTTATTGTTCCGTCTAACTCACTCAACACAATTTTACTTCTTGGTTTGCGGTCCCTTATGTGGTCCTCCTCTAAGAAAGTGGTATTTGTCGACATAAAAAACTTTATCTTTCTTAGGATCATAGAATAAACCACCTCTTGTTTCTTTTGGGTAGCCTACGAATAGGCACATGTTTGAACGTGAATCCAACTTCTTTGGATTTGTCACAAGCACATGTATTGGACAATCCCAAATTCTGAAATGACATAAATTACCTTTACGTCCTTTCCAGAGTTCAAAAGGTGTTTCAGAAAGACTTTTTTAGGGCACATTATTCAAAATGTATACCGCAGTCTCTACTACGTAACCTCAAAATGAACTAGGGAGATAAGCATAACTCATCATTGATTGAACCATGTCCAACAAGGTTCTATTTCTCCTTTCCGATACACCGTTTTGTTGTGGTGTACCGGGAGCCGAGAGTTGGGATGTAATTTCATGTTCTATCATATAGTTCTGGAATTTTAAATCCACGTACTCTCCACATCGATCTGATCGAAGTGTTTTAATTGTTTTACCCAGTTGATTTTAAACCTCAGTCTTGAATTCCTTGAACTTTTTAAGTGCTTCAGACTTATGTTGTATTAGGTAAATATGCCCAAATCTGGAATAATCATCTACAAAGGAGATGAAATATTCATAAGCTCCTCTGGCTTTAACACTCATCGGACCACAAAGGTCTGAATGTATAAGCTCAAGAGGTTCTTTGGCTCTATAACCTTTTCCACTAAAAGATCTTTTAGTCATTTTGCCTTCTAGGCAGGATTCACATACAGGTAAAGTATTTTCTTCTAACTCATTTAGAAGTTCATTCTTTACCAATCTTTCAATCCTATTGAGATTAATGTGACCCAATCTAAGATGCCAAAGATGAGCATTTTCTTTAGGAGAAATTTTACGTTTCTTAGTTTATGCGTTTGCAGTTTTAAATAATTCAGCTTGTTCATTAAAACTGAGAATCTTTAAATCATACTTGCTAGTACATACTTGCTCGAAATCATAACATTTTCATAAATTTCGACAATCAAGAACATATGCTCACATAAAAATTTCAGCAAGACATTTAGGCTTACAACGAGCACTTGAAATCATTTCTTAGAAAATATGAATACTCATAAACATGTGTTCAAAGGAAGACAATAAGCATTGAAACCATTTCATTTTATCAAAACTTTGCATTTTCATAAGCATAATACAAGCCTTTAAACCATTTTCGAGGTTCGTTTTGTCACTCACAGTGTTAAAACTAGAACGTTGGCCCGTACACTCGACCTTTCTCCTCTTGGCCTGTCAAACAAACCAAATCCATGTATTAGAACCTCGAGCTCATGATTTTTAACCTTTAAATTACAAAAACCACACCATCCAATTTTCCAGCATTTCACAGATTTTATACCCTGTATTCAAACAGTCATAACTTCTTTATTACTTATCCAAAAAGGATGTACTCTATACCAAACTCTTTCTTTTTTAATCCTCTAAAAATCATATGATGAAATAAAATTGAGATTCCCAACGGATTGGTTTGAAAATACCTCGATAGCTTTTTCCCTAAAAACAACCTGTTGTTGTTTCCAGATTCAATTTCCTGCTGCACAACAAACTTAACCTGAAATTTAAAACATCTTCCAGTCAGTTTCTACTCACGATTTCTTCACAAAAGTTGTAGGAAATTTAATAAGCTTTCCAACCTTACCTGTTAGAGCTTCGAATTCCAACTCTACAGATCAGCACAACCAAAAAACCAGAGGCTTCTCAGATTTGACAGCAAATTCTATCTTCTGCCTTCCTCTTCACAAAACAGTAACTTAAGGTCAGAATTGGCTCGAGCATCCTTCACAAACTTTGTTCAAAAAAGAATTAGATTTCAAGAAAATCAAACCTTAACTCTTACCTCTTTCTGTGGATCTCGGGATGAACAGAAAAACAGAACAGGGTTGAGCTGATCATCTTGCTGCTATACAAACAAACTTTGAGTTCTCCTCCCTTCTTCTGCAACTCTAACTCACGAAAATCACCTTCTTCTTCTTCCTTTCTCCTTCTCCCACAAAACCCTCAGCTCCTCTTTGTTTAAATGAGAAGAAGATCGATGGAAATAGAGTTATTTAAAAAGAAAACATAGGTGGGGGTCCCACCTTCCACTTTCCCTTTTTCATTTTTTTTTCCTTTTCCTTTCTTTTCTTTTCTTTTCTTTTTAAAACAAAACCAACCATAATATATTAACCTTTTCTTTCTTGTTTCCTTTTTTTTTTCTTTTTCTTTCTTGAATTCCAAAGAAAGATCTTGGGTTTACAACTTACCTCCCCCTTAAGAAATTTCGTCCTCGAAATTTAGTAGTCCTTAGGTGAAAATCGTCGGATACTTCTTCCTCATTTGGTCATCTAACTCACAGGCTGCCTTCCCTACTTCGTGATGTTTTCAATGAACCTTCACGAGTGAGATCGTCTTGTTTCTCAAAACTTGTCCTTTCCTGTCGAGGATTTGAACTGCATCCTCTATGTAACTCATGTCTTCTTTCAGCTCAACTGGTTGCGCTTGCAACACATGAGTCTGATCTGGAATATACTTCTTCAACATAGACACATGAAATACATCATGTACTCGAGATAGTTCTACTGGCAACTCTAGTCTGTAGGTTGTTGGCCCAACTCGTCGTTACTTGGTAAGGACCAATATATCTAGGACTTAGCTTACCTTTCTTGCCGAAACGAACGACACCTCTCTACGGAGATAACTTCAAGAAAACTTAATCTCCGACTTGGATTTCAAAATCCTTTCGTTGCTTATCTGCGTAACTCTTTGACGATGTTGAGTTACCTTCAGATTCTTTCTGATTACCTTAATGTTGTCCGTCGTAATTTACACCAACTCAGGATCGATTAGCTTCCGCTCTCCTACGAGCGTTCTACACGGTCTTTTATCCAGAGCCTCAAATGGTGTCATGTCAATACTAGACTGATAGTTGTTATTGTAAGCGAATTCCATAAGTGATAGGTGTGTATCCCAACTTCCCTTAACTTGAAGGACACATGCTCTCAACATGTCCTCTAGGGTCTGGATGGTCCTCTCTGACTGACCATTCGTCTGAGGATGGAACGTTGTACTAAAACTCAGCTTTGTCCCCATAGCTTTTTGTAAGTTAGGCCAAAACATAGAAGTAAATCTCGGGTCCCTATCAGAAACCATGGACACTAGCACTCTGTATTGACTCGCAATCCTATCGACGTATAACTTAGCAAGTTGATCAAGTGTAGACGTCGATTTAATCGGTATAAACCGTGTTGTCTTAGTGAGTTTATCCACCATTACCAAATATCGTCATATCCCCTTGAAGTACGTGGTAATCTAAACAGAAAATTCATAGTGATATGCTTCCATTTCCATTCCGACACTGGCAATGGGTTAAGGAGTCCTTCTTGCTTGTGTCTAACTGGTTTAACCTGTTGGCAGATCAAACATCTATCAACATAGTCAGCTATCTCCCGCTTCATCCCAGGCCATCAATAAGTCCCCTTCACAGTGTTAAACATCTTGGTGCTTCCTGGATGCATAGCGTAAGCATAATTGTGAGCTTCCTCTAGAATAGCATCTTTAAGCTCACTAATACACGGGACACATAGTCTTCTCTGCTTAACTGTGGTTCCGTCTGTTCTCATTCTAAATTATGCCTTTGGGCCCTGTTTGGACATTCCAAACATTTTCTGCACGTTACTATTCTCTGGTTGTCTTCTCACAATCTCTGCTCTGCAGTGAAGAGTCGATCCGAATTGAATTAAAGACCCTTGAATTCTCTGCAGTCACAACTGCCTTAGAATCCTTTAGAGTACTTAAAAAAAAAAGTTGCTCGAATACCACGCAAGGCGTCCCTAGGAAGTCTCGACTTCCTGCTTAATGCATCTACTACTACATTCGCCTTATCTGGATGGTATTCTATGGTATAATCATAATCTTTAATCAGTTCTAACCATCTTTTTTATCTCATATTCAACTCTCTCTGATCAAAGATATATTTCAGACTCTTATGATCGGTAATAATGTGACACCTCTCGCCAAATAAATAATGCCTCCAGATCTTCAATGCTAAAACAACCGCTGCTAGCTCAAGATCGTGGGTAGGGTAATTACATTCGTGCTTTTTCAATTGCCTTGACGCATAAGCTATTACTTTTCCTTCTTGCATGAGCACACACCCTAAACCTTGCCTCGAGGCATCACATTAAATCACATACTCTTTTCCCGTTACAGGAAGTGTCAGAATAGGTGTTGTAACTAATCTTTTTTTCAGCTCTTGAAAACTCTGTTCACACTTATCTGACCATTCAAACTTCGCATTCTTTCTTTTTAAAGTTGTTAAGGGTAATGCTAATCGTGAGAAATCCTCAACAAACCGTCTGTAGTATCCTGCCAAGCCTAGGAAACTATGTACCTCTCTCGCACTGGTTGGTCTCTCCCAGTTGACTACTGCTTTCACTTTATTCGGATCCACACTAACTCCATTTGCTGAGACAACATGCCCCAGAAACACTACATGATTCAACCAAAACTCACATTTGCTAAATTTAGCATGCAACTGTTTATCACGTAGTGTTTGTAGAATAATCCTCAGATGTTCCTCATGGGCTTTCCTGTCAACCGAATAAACTAGTATATCATCAATGAATACTATCACAAACTAATCCAAATACTGATGGAAAATCCTGTTCATGAGGTCCATGAAAACTTCTAGTGCATTTGTTAAACCAAATGGCATTATTAAGAACTCATAATGCTCGTACCTCGTTCTGAATGTTGTCTTAGGAATATCAGATTTTCTGACCTTTAACTGATGGTATCCTAATCTTAAATCAATCTTAAAAAACATTGATGCTCCTCTTAACTGGTCAAACAAGTCACCTATTCGAGGTAAAAGATATTTGTTACGTATCGTGACTTTGTTTAACTGTCTATAATCAATGCATAATCTAAAGGTACCATCTTTCTTCTTTACAAATAACACTGGAGCTCCCCAAGGCGATACACTAGGTCTGATGTATCCCTTATCAACTAGTTCTTGTAACTGCATCTTCAGCTCCCTGAGTTCACTTGGAGCCATTCTATACGGCGCTTGCGAAATAGGTGTTGTTCCTGGTAGCAATTCAATAGTGAATTCAACTTCTCTATCAGGTGGCAACCCTGACAAATCTGCTGGGAAAACATCTAGAAATTCATTCACAATAAGAACGTTTTCTGGTTTTAGCTTTTCCTCCTACATCTCTATTACATGTGCAAGAAACGTCGTGCAACCTTTCCTCAATAAACTAGTATATCATCAATGAATACTATCACAAACTGATCCAAATACTGATGGAAAATCCTGTTCATGAGGTCCATGAAAACTGCTGGTGCATTTGTTAAACCAAATGGCATTACTAAGAACTCATAATGCTCGTACCTCATTCTGAATGTTGTCTTAGGAATATCAGATTCTCTGACCTTTAACTGATGGTTTCCTGATCTTACATCAAACTTAGAAAACATCGATGTTCCTCTTAACTGGTCAAACAAGTCACCTATTCGAGGTAAAGGATACTTGTTACGTATCGTGACTTTGTTTAACTGTCTATAATCAATACATAATCTAAGGGTACCATCTCTCTTCTTTACAAATAACACTGGAGCTCCCAGAGCGATACACTAGGTCGATGTATCCCTTTATCAACTAGTTCTTGTAAATCGCATCTTGACTCCCGAGTTCACTGGAGCCATTCTATCTGCAAGGCTTGCGAAATAGGTGTTGTTCCTGGTAGCAATTCAATAGTGAATTCAACTTCCCTATCAGGTGGCAACCCTGACAGATCTGCTGGGAAAACATCTAGAAATTCATTCACAATAAGAACATTTTCTGGTTTTAGCTTTTCCTTCTGCATCTCTACTACATGTGCAAGAAACGTCGTGCAACCTTTCCTCAATAACTTCTCGGCTTTTAATGCTGAAATCAAACTCGTAGGGATAATCTTCCTTTCACCCCTGAAAACCACTTCAGCCCATCTTGGTTTCCTGAAAACAACTTCCTTTCTATGGCAATCTATGGAAGCATAATGAGTAAATAAAAAATTCATCCCTAGGATTGCATCTAACACCTGCAATTCTAGTGGAAGAAGATTCACTAACATATTGAGACATTCTACTAAGACCTCACAATCTCGCAACACTGCCTCGACTAGTAAAGCATCACCAACTAGCGTGTAAATAACTAACCTCTCAAATAAAGGCTCTAGCTTCATATTCAGCTTAGGTAGGAATATACTGGAAACAAAGGAATGTGTAGCACCTGGATCTATTAACACACGTGCAGGTACATTACAAATAGAAATCGTACCAGTAATCACATCTGCTAGTACATACTTGCTCGAAATCATAACATTTTCATAAATTTCGACAATCAAGGACATATGCTCACGTATAAATTTCATCAAGACATTTAGGCTCACAACGAGAACTTGAAATCATTTCTTATAAAATATGAATAGTCATAAACATGTGTTCAAAGGAAGACAATAAGCATTGAAACCATTTCGTTTTATCAAAACCTTGCATTTTCATAAGCATAATACAAGCCTATAAACCATTTTCGAGTTTTGTTTTGTCACTCACAGTGTTAGAACTAGAACCTTGACCCGTACACTCGACCTATCTCCTCTTGGCCTGTCAAACAAACCAAATTCATGTATTAGACCCTCGAGCTCATGATTTTTAACCTTAAAATTACAAAAACTACACCATTCAATTTTCCAGCATTTCACAGATTTTATACCCTGTATTCAAACAGTCATAACTTCTTCATTACTAATCCAAAAAGGATGTACTCTATACCAAACTCTTCCTTTTTGAACCCTCTAAAAATCATATGATGAAATGAAATTGAGATGCCCAACGGATTGATTCGAAAATACCTCGATATCTTTTCCCCTAAAAACAACCCGTTACTGTTTCCAGATTCAATTTCCTGTTGCACAACAAATTTAACCTAAAATTTAAAACATCTTCCAGTCGTTTTCTACTCACGATTTCTTCACAAAAGTTGTAGGAAATTCAATAAGCTTTTCAACCATACCTGTTAGAGCTTCTGATTCCAACTCTACATATCAGCACAACCAAAACACCAGAGGCTTCTCGGATTTGACAGCAAATTCTGTCTTCTGCCTTCCTCTTCACAAAACAGTAACTTAAGGTCAGAATTGGCTCGAGCATCCTTCACGAAATTTATTCAAAAATGAATTAGCTTTCGAGAAAATCAAACCTTAACTCTTACCTCTTCCTGTGGAGCTCGGGATGAACAGAAAAATAGAACAGGGTTGAGCTGATCATCTTGCTGCTACACAAACAAACTTTGAGTTCTCCTCCCTTCTTCTGCAACTCTAACTCACGAAAATCACCTTCTTCTTCTTCCTTTCTCCTTCTCCCACAAAACCCTCAGCTCCTCTTTGTTGAAATGAGAAGAACATCGAAGGAAAATGAGTTATTTAAAAAGAAAACATATGTGGGGTCCCACCTTCCACTTTCCCTTTTTCATTTTTTTTTCCTTTTCCTTTCTTTTCTTTTCTTTTCTTTTTAAAACAAAACCAACCATAATATATTAACCTTTTCTTTCTTGTTTCCTTTTTTTTTTTCTTTTTCTTTCTTGAATTCCAAAGAAAGATCTCGAGTTTACAATTAGTGGCGCCTGAATCAAGTATCCAAGCAGTTTTATCATTATCCACTAAACAAGCTTCTAGGCAAAGTAAATCATATTTACCTTTCTTCTTTCTTTTTGCAATGTACTTCGGACAGTTCCGTTTCCAATGCCCGTCTTCGTTGCAGTGAAAACACTTTCCTTTGTCAGTAACTTCTTTGACTTTTTTGCCCTTCTGGGCGGCAGCTTTGTCAGCTCGTTTCCCTTTACCAACCTTCTTCATGTTCTTCTTCTTCCCTTTCAGGTTAGAAGAAGATGAAGCCATTATTTTTGTTCTAGAGTTCGAACCTCTGTGATAACTCCTACTGGCAATATTTGCCTCACCTTTCGATCCCTGAATTTTCATCAAAGATTGAAAGGTCTGGAGTTCATTCAGAAGGGAGGTACGGTTAAAAGTAAGCTTGTTCATAACAAAGATTACTTCTAAATCAGTAGGAAACTATCTCGGAAGGATTTCGAATGAAGTGACTGCTCGATTCATCGATGGAAGCACCATTCGACTCCGCGATGTTAAAGTGCACCATCATATCCAGGATATGATCCCGAACAGATGTACCCTCTGGAATCCTTGATTTAAATATGTACTTTAGGGCATTGTGTCGGGCCTTTGTGGACTGTTGTCCAAACAAACCCTACAATGAATCCATGATTTCCTTGGCGGTTATCATACCCTTATGCTTCTTGGCTAATATGTCAGACATACTTGCCAGCATGTAAACTTTGGCCTTATCATTGGCCTTAATCCATCGATCATATGCATCACGAACATTTCGTGACGCGTTCGAGTCTGGCACATGAGGACATTCCTGAGTTAGAACAAACTTCAGATCATCCACTACCAATATAGTGTTCAGTTTGTTTTTCCACGTCATCATATTCTCTCTGTTTAACTTTTCCGCACCCAATAAGAAAATTATAGATCTAGACATTTTTGCGGAAAATTTACAAACAAAACTTGTACGAGTTTCTTCCTATAATTGTCTAATCCAATCATATTTTAGCTAATTATTAAATGATTCCTAGGTCATTTATAATTTGCAATAATACTCCAAAGGTTTAGAATGTATGACACCGAAGGGTAATCAAAAACACTCCTCCTCTAGATCAAGACACTCTTGACCAAAACCTAATGCCAGAATAACTCTTCTTCCTATAGGCTTTAGTTACCATTTTTCGGTCAGGATACATACACATCTTATGTACCTTGTGAGTGTAACCCTCTGTCTTTAGATCCCAGAGTCTCCATCCAATAAAATCCGCCGAAAGGAAGACTAGATTGAAAAATAGACTAAGGAAATCTTTATCCCTTTTGGGTGTCTACTGTGTTCGATCCCCTATGATCAAGCCCTCCGAAGGGATTGTCTGGTCCAATCCAAACTAGTAGGTTGACCATAGTGATCTTATGGTGTAAACCGACTAAAGAAACCATAGGTTTTGTTTTCACTAAACCTGCTCTCACTCACTATAAGTACCCTCTCCATTCACCTTGATATTGACTCATACAAACATCATCCGAAGGGGGACGCTCCTGTTTGCGCCATGAGGCCAAGTATGAGTCTCACGGTGTGAACTTCCCGGAGATACGTAGGTGGAAAAATATGTATCATATACACTTTTTCCTCACACTAGATACTTTAGATCTATAGGAATCTTACTTAGGTTAAACCCAGCTAATGGTTTTACCTAAAGTTATCAATATAACTCATATATTGATTTTATCCTAAGTTTGCTAATATAACTTTTATATTAAGCCTAGGATTTCTAGTTTATTAACCCCTTAATAAACCCGTTGACGCTACTCTGATTTATAAACCCTCTGATAAATTTCACTCCTGTGTCGGTTCAGGTAGGTAGGGGTGTTAGTTTACGACTTAAATACCCCAACCTAGACAGAACTTTCCTTAGACACAGTTCCTCTTTTAATCATAGCTTATAAATTACTTGGTTCCTAATTCTAATCTAATTAGAACTAGATAACCTGAGGTCTATTATTACTAAGTTCTAAACACTTTAAAACTAATAATTAACCTTAGGTGACATGCATACTATGTTATAGTGCTTGATCATTCATCACATGAATAATAAGACATTCATAGCATATATTCTCATGATATATAATGCATGTCAATGTTGTCCATAAATTAATATAACAACTTTATATTAATTAATCATGCAAACTATATAATATAACTCCTTATATTACAAATGATGCATGAAAATACTTAACCTAAGGTGGGATTTCTAAAATAAAAGCATACATTATGCATGGCAATAATTACACAACAATTGCATAATTAAAATAGCAAAAATTAGACCAATTTTGGCACCCTAGAAATAATTTTAATTAATATAACCTAATTATATTAATTAAAATTAAATATATTAAATATATAAATATAAACGTTTTATAATTAATATATATAAACAAAACAGTTTTTTGCCCATTGCTGAAATTCGCGAAATGTCTCTGGCGTTGCAACGTTGCTCCTTGTCGTCTTCTGTCGAGCGTTGCAACGGTAGAGGCTGCGTTGCAACGCTGCCTCCTGTGCTTGCCTTCTCCCGCAAGCGCAGCGTTGCAACGCTACACACAAACAACAATGAGATTTCTCCAAATCTTGCTCGTTTTCGCTTCGATCTTCTCAGCAACCGCTTTCCCTCGATCGACACGGACTTACAGACTCGATTTACAATTAAATTTGCCCAAAACACCAGGCCCTTACATTGAACATTTCAATGGAAATTGTAAATCTAAGTGTCAAAATTGAAAACATCTAATTTTGCAAAATCGTTTATACATCTCATGCAAAAACAGTAAATCCCACCTTATTCTTGAAAAGTCCAGAACATAAATCAAGAACGCAATTGGACTTTGATACCAATTGAAGGGAATCGAAGTCCCCGCAGCGGAAGCGATTGAGAATCGCGCACTCTAAAATTAATTACAACGATAAATCCAAGAACATACATAACAAGATTAAGCATAAAATCAGAATGGACTGCAAGAAATTACCTTTGAAGAATCTTTCTTCGAGTGCTCCTCTCTCCCACGATCACGATCTCAGCAACAGGAACTCCAACTTGCGAAGACACGACCACCGGATCTTCTCCGTTGTTCTCTAGGTGAGGGAGGAAGGTGGATTCCCTTTAGGAGAGTTGAGGTATTTTGAGAGAGATGTGTGTATCTTGGAACCTTTCCAACAACACAACAAAGAGCTTGTAATTCCTTAGAATTCCTTCACCTAGTTGCATCTCATGCAACCATATATATAGGGGAATGGGATGGAAATGACCATCCGACCCCTCCTTTATTCTCTCTTTAGTATATAGTTTATATATGAATTTAATTCACATTAAAACTATATATTATATCAATTACATCATATATAATTGATATAACACCTCATGTATGAAATTGAACACTTCAATTTCACTCATAACTTTATACCCTCAATATTACCATGTTGAGCCAACGGAGGGATCTAATGGACCTACAGTTCATGAGCTCCAATGATGTGAGATTAACTGATCAAACTCTTTTGATCCAATTAATCAATATTCATTAACTACAAGTCACTCCACTATAGACTTGTAGCTGCACTCTCCTCACTGTAGATATTCTTGTGTCCACTAATATAGCCATTACCATGAGTCGACCTTCATAGGTTGTTCGTAATCATAGTTGGGTCTAATTATCGTTTTACCCCTGTGATTACCTCTTTGCTCCTTAAGCACCATTGATCCTCTAATGAACAACAAGTCTAAGGTCCTACCTTAGACTCATACCCTCATAGGCAGCGGTGCCGTTGTTCAAGACACAAGTCGGTTCTTAGGGAACAACCTATCTAATACCTTAGTGTAGGAATGAGTGAATTCCATCTTGCACAGCTTAAGTTCCCAAATTACTCACGAGGTTTTGTCCTTGAGAAGGTAGGCTTATTGAGTCGACTGCCACAGCCACTCTCACCCATACTAGTCTAAGGACAAACCTCTATAAGCGGGAGTTCTTAACTTGCTCGAGATTAGTGTCGAGACACTAATGACCATCTATAAATTACTAGTCTTATCATGTTAACTGTGTTATCTTTGGTTAGACTAATAATTTCTGCGATCCAGTCTTATATGAACTATTCATACAGGATGCCCTCACTCGCATGTCAACTACATGAATGAGTTGGATTACCTCATTTGTACTAATTACAAAGTGGGTTGCATCCATGGTGTTACCAGAATGAGGTTTCCAACCTTATTCTTATACCATAGACCATTTAGGTTATATTCTTGAACTCAACCCAAATAGTGTCCACTACACTGATTTCAAGATAAATGTTATAATCTTGGAGCTTAGTTTATTGGATTTATAAACGCAAGAATGTAATCTTATCAAAACAAATAACACTTTATTTAATTGATCAAAATTACACAAGTTTAGGGCATAAATCCCAACACACCGACACTACCACCGGATCTTCTCCGTTGTTCTCTAGGTGAGGGAGGAAGGTGGGTTCCCTTTAGGTGAGATGAGGTGTTTTGTGAAAAACTAGTTGGAACTCTTTCCAACACTATGTGGGAGAATACTCTAGGCTTTCTCGAAGAGATGGAATCACTTACTTAACCTAGTTGCATCTCATGCAACTATGGATGTAGGGGAATAGGATGGAAATTACCATCCTATCCCTCTTATATTCTCCCACTATTATATGGTTTATATGTGAATCTAATTCACATTAAAACCATATATTATATCAATCATATCATATATAATTGATATAAAACCTCATGTATGAAATTGAACACTTCAATTTTATTCCTAACTTTATACCCTCAATATTACCATGTTGAGCGGAGGGACCTAATGGACCTACAGTTCATAAGCTCCAATGATGTGAGATTAACTGATCAAACTCTTTGATCCAGTTAATCAATATTCATTAACTACACAAGTCACTCCACTATAGACTTGTAGTTGCACTCTCCTCACTGTAGATTATATTGTGTTCATTGATATAATCATTACCCATGAGTCGACCCTTCATAGGTTGTTTGTAATCACGGTTGGGTCAAATTACCGTTTTACCCCTATGATTACCTCTTTGTTCCTTAAGCACCATTGATCCTCTAATGAACAACAAGTCTAAGGTCCTACCATAGATTCATACCTTCATAGAGGGCGGGGCCCCGTTGTTCAAGACCTGGAGTCAGTTCTTAAGGGAACAACCTATCTAATTCCTTAGAGTAGGAATGAGTGAATTTCATCTTGCACAGTTAAGTCCCCAACTACCTACGAGGTTCTGTCCCTGAGAAGGTAGGCTTATTGAGTCTGGCCACAGCCACTCTCACCCATACTAGTCTAAGGAAAAACCCTATAAGCAGGAGTTCTTAACTTGCTCAGGATTCAGGTCGAGTCACTAATGACCATCTATAAATTATCAGTTTTACCCTGTTAACGTTGTTATACTAGTTTGACTAATAATTTGCAGTCTGGTCTTGTATGAACTCTTCATACAGGATGCCCCACTCGCATGTCAACTACATGAATGAGTTGGATTACCTCATTTGAACTAATTACAAAGTGGGTCGCATCCATGGTGTTACCAGAATAAGGTTTCCAACCTTATTTTTATACCATAGACCATTTAGGTTATATTCTTAAACACAATTCAAATAGTGTCCACTACACTGATGTTCAAGATATTTATAACTTTGGAGCTTAGTTTATTTGATTTATAAAGCAAAAATATAATTTTATCAAAACAAATAACTCTTTATTTATTTGATCAAAATTACACAAGTTTAGGGCATAAATCCCAACAGATCCATTGTCTTATAAACTTGCAATGAATGGCGCAGATAAGGACCAATGTATCAAAGTCATGGACCTTGAAATGGAGTCAATGTACTTCAATTCAGTTTGAGAACTTATAGACCAGCCTGAAGGGGTAAGACCCATAGGGTGCAAATGGATCTATGAGAGAAAGAGAGATGCAGCCGGAAAGGTACGGACCTTTAAGGCAAGACTTGTAGCAAACGGTTTTGCCCAAAGGGAATGAGTTGACTATGAGGAAAATTTTTCTCATGTTGCTATGCTTAAGTCTATAAGTATACTCTTGTCCATAACCGCATTTTAAGATTATGAGATTTGGCAAATGAACGTCAAGACTGCCTTTTAGAATGGTAATCTTAACGAGAGCATCTATTTTCTCAACCCGAAGGGTTCATAACCCAAGGTCAGGAACAAAAAGTTTGCAAGCTCAATCGATCCATTTATGGGTTAAAACAAGCATCCAGATCTTGGAACATAAGATTTAATATTGCGATCAAGTCTTATGGTTTTGACCAAACGTTGATGAGCCTTGTGTTTACAAGAGGATCATCAATGACAAAGTAGCTTTCTTAGTACTTTATGTGGATGATATCCTACTCATTGGGAATGATGTAGGATACCTAACTGACATAAAGAAGTGGTTGGCGACCCAATTCCAAATGAAAGATTTGGGAGAGGCGCAATATGTTTTTGGGATTCAAATTTTAAGGAATCATAAGAACAAAACCTTAGCTTTGTCTTAAGCATCTTATATCGACAAAATGTTGGCCCGATATTCGATGCAGAATTCTAATAGGGGCTTATTACCCTTCAGGCATGGAGTTCATTTGTTTAAGGAGCAGTGTCCTTAGACACTTCATGAAGTTGAGGATATGAGACGTATTCACTATACCTCTGCAGTAGGTAGCTTAATGTATGTTATGTTGTGCTCGAGGCCAGACATTTGTTATGAAGTGGGAATAGTCAGTAGGTACCAGTCCAATCCAGAGTTAGACCACTGGACCGCAGTTAAAAATATCCTCAAGTATCTTAGGAGAACGAGGGACTATACGCTTTTGTATGGGACTAAGGATTTGATCCTTACTAGATACACTTATTCTGATTTTCAGAGCGATAAGGATTCTAGGAAATCCACATCGGGATCAGTTTCACCCTTAACGGGGGAGCTATAGTATGGCGAACCATCAAGCAGGGATGCATCACGACTCCACGATGGAGGCTGAGTATCTCGCTGCTTGTGAAGCAAATGAAAGAGGTTTGTTTGGCTAAGGAAATTCCTTACTGATTTGGAAGTTGTTCCAAATATGGAATTTCTCATCACCTTATACTGTGACAATAGTGGTGTGGTAGCCAATTCAAAGGAACCTCGCAGCCACAAGTGAGGCAAGCACATTGAGAGGAACTATCACCTGATACGAGAAATAGTGCAACGAGGAGATGTGATAGTCACGAAGATCGCTTCGGAGCACAACATTCTTGATCCGTTTACGAAGACTCTCACTACTAAAGTGTTCGAGGTTCATATGGAAAGTTTAGGTCTACGAGATATGTACATAGGTTAATCTAGGACAAGTGGGCCGGGAGATATGTAATATGTATATGGATGCCCTAGTTTATTGTATTTTGTATCTTTGTAACCAATGTTTTAGATTGCAATGTACCCTACTAGAGTTTTAGTTCAAGTGGGAGTTTGTTAGGGTAAAGAATCAAATTCTTAGATAGTCTCTCAATCCGGTTGAGATTTATATGTCCAAGTCTACGATGCCAAAGATAGGTATTATTATTAGGAGAAATCCTTTGCCTTTTACTTTGAGTATTTGCAGTTTTAAACATTTCATGAATTAAAATTGCTTTAGTTTGGTTCGGTTTAAGTACATACAAGCCGTTTTCTAATTTAGCAGAACAAATATTGGCACCTTTCTTTGAAATGAACGCTTCATTACTAGAAAAGGAAATAATAACTATGTTCAATTAGACAAGAGACAGAAATGAAGTTCCTCTTGATCTTAGGAACCATGTAAAAATTTTCTAAAAATAAAAATTTATCTCTAAAAAACAGCTTAGCATCTCCCACTGTACGAGCTGAGACGACGTCTCCCGTTCCGACCCTGAGGGTCATATCACCCTCTTAGAGCTCCTTGAAGGAACTAGTTTCCTGTAAAGAAGAGCAAACGTGATTTGTGGCTTCTTAATCAAGTATCCAAGTAAAATCATCACTTTCCACTAAACAAGTTTCAAGAACAAGGAAATCGAATTTACCTTTCTTCTCTTTGAGCTCAGCAAGGTATTTTGGGCAGTTTCTCTTCCAGTGCCCGTCCACGTTGCAGTAGAAACATTTTCCTTTATCTGCAACTTTGGCTTTTCCCTTGCCTTTGTCTGCAGTAGCGGGTGCCTTCTCTTTCCCTCCTATCTTCTTCTTTTGGGTCTTCTTAAGCCCAGAAGATGGACCGCAGGACTTAGTCCTAGAGGATGAACCCTTCTAGAACCTTCTGGAGTGGACAAACAGATTTGCCTCTCCATCAGCTTGTCCCTTATTCTTCATAAGGGACTGGAAAGTCTGCAGCTCATTTAGGAGAGTAGTCAGGTTGTACTCTATTTTGTTCATCACCGTCTTGCTGAGGAATTGCAGTAAACTCTTCGGAAGAGATTCTAGGATGAAGGACACCTGACTTTGCTCGTCGATGACTGCGTCGTTCATTTCTGTCATGTTGAAGTGTTATATGATACAAACACTGTTATTCTAACGTGTTCGTGTAGATGACATGTGAGTGTGGATATCCTATGTAATGAGATTACATTAGACCGGATCGCGAAATAGTAACCACTAGGTGTAACTCCGTTGACTAGTTAGGTTTCTATTTCACTAGGATGACCTAGGCAACTTGATCTCAATCCTGAGCAAGTTACGAACTCCTGTTCGAGAGGGATTGTCCTTTGACTAGTATGGGTGAGAGTGGCCAGATTCGCCGACTCAATATGCCTACCTTATTGGGGACAAGACCGAGTGAGCAGCTGGGAACTTAGCCTAGCTAGATGGAATTCAATCCTTCTCGCCTACTATGGTAAGTAGATGAATGTTCCTTAAGTGGTGTCTCCGGGACTTGAACAAAGGGTCCAACCCTCTCATTGGCCCGAGAGAGACTTCTGTTTGTTGGTAGGACCACAAAAAAATTGTTCATTAGAGAGGCACTGGTATTTAAGGTACAAGATGTAACCTAGGGGTAAAACGGTAATTTGACCCAGTTGGTGTTAAGAACATTCGTGAAGGATTGACTTGTTTTTATTGGTCAATATCCGTGGACACAGAAATATATCTGCAATGAGAAGAGTGCCGCTGCGGGACTTTAGTGGAGTGTTCACGCAGTTAACGAATGTTGATTAGGAGGTTAATGAGATTAACCGAGTAATCTCGTATCGTTGGAGCTTCTAATCTGTAGGTCCATTAGATCCACCTTGTAGCTCGTAAAGGGTTCTTAGATCGTTTGAATTTGAAATGTTCAAATTCATTAGGGAATAAATTTAATGTATATAGATACGACATAATATAAAGTTTTGGAACTATATATTATAAATTTAATGTGAATATGATTCATAATAAATTATTTGAGAGAATTAAATATTTGAAAGAGTTCAAATATTATTTTAAATATGAATGAGATTCATATTTGAAATCTATAGGTTAAAATTTAATGTGCATAAGATGTATATTAAAACTATAGGATAGAGATAATTGATTAAATGTGATTTGATCTATGTTAAATATATGATATTTAATTATGATTAATTAAATATGATTTAATTAAATATATTATATTATTTAATTTATATTTTGATTATTTATTAAATAATATAATTAAAAATTAAAAAAATGAGAACGTGTCAGGAGGACACGTTCTCCATATCTCCCAACTCCTAATCGATAGGGAGTGGGAGTTGCCCTCTGGAGTGATTCTCCTTCTCCAATTGAGAGAAGAGAAGTGTTGATCGATCTGTGATTTTGTAATTTTCTCTCTCCTAAAATTCTCTCTCTAATTCCCTTTTCATTTCTCTCCAATTGTTGGCTCCTTCCCACAAAGGAGAAGAGCTAAGTAGATACTCAAAGGATAGGAGGTTAACATAGTGGTGGTGTCCTGTTGGAGAATACAGAGAAGAAACTTCTAGTTGTTCTTGTGTTGTTGTGCAACTATAAAGCAAGGAGTTGTTGAATTGACTTAATCTACAAAGGTAATCTCATTTTTCCTTTAGTTTAATTATTGTACAGAGCATGTTTGCATGTTTAATTTCCATGCCTAATTAGATTAGAAATGTATGCTTATTCTCTGTTTTTTTTCCAATGTATTGGTATTTGTTTTCAACCAAAAATAAACTAGCAAAATCGATTTCAAACCACGTTTCCACTGCTCAAAGAGATCTGATCTCCATCAATTGGTATCAGAGCAATGCTTGTTTTGTGTTGCTTGAAACAATTTGCATTGGATAGGTGGGAATTTCATTTTGGTTTGTTGTAAAACTGTTTAGGAATTTTTTTTCCTTAGTTTCCTTTGATTTGATTAAATTAAATGTAAAGGCCCATACGTTTTGAGCAATTAAATGCATAATCGAGTCTGTAATCGAGTTGTGAGTCGTTCAGGACCAGTTTCGTGCAATTTGGATGAGTATCGAAGGAGTTATTGGCGATTGAAGTTGTTGTGTTCGAAGGAAAATGTTGTCGGCGAAGCAACAGCGTTGCTACGCTGTTCATCAACGTTGCAACGCTGAGGAACGGCGTCGCAACGCCGAGTCTCCCTATCAATGCGGAAGCTCCAGAGGTCAGCAGCGTTGCAACGCTGCCCCTCAGCGTTGCAATGTTATCCTGATGTCAGGCGCACGCGCGAGATGAGGTGGCGTTGCAACGCTTCTATCAGCGTTGCAACGCCGTGATGCCAAACTGAAGCAGCAGACCGGTCTGGACGGTTCGATTCGGTTTAGGTTCGGTTCGAGCGATTTGAGCCCGGTTCAAGGAGTTTTGGACCGGTTTTGTAATAAGATTAGTGTAATTTTATTATTTTTGCACTTTAGGGGCCAATTTTTTCTGGTTTTACAGCTATTTTTCTTTATGAATGTCATTTAGAATTTTTCCCACCTTAGGATAAGCATGTTCATGCATTTTATTTGTATAATTGTTATATAAATATGGTAGAAATGCATGAGCTAATTTATTTTTCATAAGTATTTATTTATAATTGTTATAATTAAATAATATGGAAAATAAATTGCATGGAGCATGAAATTACTTAGTTTAAAATAAATGTTATTTTATTTAAGTAATTTTGTTATTCAATTAGTTGAATAATTTTTTATAATTCCAATTTGGTTTTATAACATAGTTACTTGTCATAGGTTAATTATTAAAATTTATAAAAGTTATAAATTAAAGGGGTTTTAGAAACCATGATCTATAACAAAGAATTGCATGCAAACATAGGAACTTGAGTTAAAATTAAATTAATTTTAAATTGTTTAAAATTAATTTAGACCTAAGTTTTATTTTCTAATAGGATTAAGTTTGTCTTACATAGTATTTTAAATAGTTTAAAATATAGTAAGACAATAGAACTTTGGTTATAAGGGAACTCTACCGATGAAGTTCTATCTAAGGTTGGGGGTACTTAAGCTGACGATTAACGGAACACCTCTTACCTGGGAACTGACCCGGAGCTTGAGTTGCATTAACCGTAATCTTGTTTTATATCTAGGTAATTAAAATGTTTATTCACCTAGACATAAGGTTAAAAGACCTAATTATAATAGTTATAATAGACATAAACTTAGATAGCTTCTTTTAGCCATAATCCGACTAAGTTAAACCTACACCCTAACCTTAGCAGCTTCAGTGGGAGAAAACGAGATGTTCGCATCAAGTTTACTCTCACGTCCTTAGAGTTCCATGCTCGACTACGTGGCGTCAATAGGGTGTCCCCTACGGTAAGTGTTTGCATGGTTCAATACCAAGGTGAATGAGGGACGTATCCATAGTAAATGGGAGCAGGGTGCATGTCAACGTATCCTACGGTCTCCTCCATTAGGTCGCACAGTGAGATTTCTATAGTCCGCCTGCTAGGTTGTCCTGGAACAACCAATCCCTACGAAGGGCCTGACTATAGGGATGGGAACACCGCGAACTCCAGAAATTGATAGGGTCTCTTAGGTAATTTGCCAACATTTGTCTTTCTTAATAGTAGTTTGTTGGCTCGGACCTATTGGATCTGAAAGTGGTAGGGTCACATTTACGGGATAAGTTAAGCTAGTTAACAAGTCCTTGACCAAACAAACGGTAGCTAAGGATCATTGGGACATGAGATGTTCTGGTAGTGAGAATTGGTTGAGATAGTCTTAATTCAAGGGAGGAATGACTGACCTGAAGGGAATCGAAGTCCCCGCAGCGGAAGCGATTGCGAATCGCGCGCTCTTGATTTAGTTACAACGGAAAATTCAAGAACGTAAACATGGATTAAACATATAATAAGAGTATGGACAACAAGTATATACCTTTGAAGAACCTTTCTTCAAATGCTCCTCTATCCACGGTCACGATCTAAGCAACAAGAACTCGTATGAACACCGACACCACCACCGGATCTTCTCCGTTGTTCTCTAGGTGAGGGAGGAAGGTGGGTTCCCTTTTGGAGTGGTGAGGTATTTTTGTGAGAGAGATTTGTGTTTTGGAACTCTTCCAACAACACAACAAGGAGGCTAGGAATACTCTTTTTGAAGACTTTTTTTAGTTGCATCTCATGCAACTATATATAGGAAAATGGTATGGAAATGACCATTCTACCCCTCCTTTAATCTCTCTTTAGTATATAGTTTAAATATGAATCTAATTCACATTAAAACTATATATTATATCAATTACATCATATATAATTGATATAACTCCTCATGCATGAAATTGAACACTTCAATTTCACCCTTAACTTTATACCCTCAATATTACCATGTTGAGCCAACGGAGGGATCTAATAGACCTACAGATCATGAGCTCCAATGATGTGAGATTAACTGATCAAACTCTTTGATCCAGTTAATCAATATTCATTAACTACAAGTCACTCCACTATAGACTTGTAGCTGCACTCTCCTCACTGTAGATAATATTGTGTCCACTGATGATAGTCATTACCCATGAGTCGACCCTTCACAGGTTGTTCGTAATCACAGTTGTATCAAATTACCGTTTTACCCCTGTGATTACCTCTTTGCTCCTTAACCACCACTGATCCTCTAATGAACAACAAGTCTAAGGTCCTACCTTAAACTCATACCCTCATAGAGGGCAGGGCCCTGTTGTTCAAGACCTAGAGTCAGTTCTTAAGGGAACAACCTATCTAATTCCTCAGTAGAGGAATGAGTGAATTCCATCTTGCACAGTTAAGTTCTCAGCTACCTACGAGGTTCTGTCCCTAAGAAGGTAGGCTTATTGAGTTGGCTACAGGCCACTCTCACCCATACTAGTCTAAGGACAAACCCCTATAAGCAAGAGTTCTTAACTTGCTCAGGATTTAGGTCAAGTCACTAATAACCATCTATAAATTACTAGTCTTATCCTGTTAACGGTGTTATACTGGTTAGACTAATAATTTGTGATCCAGTCTTGTATGAACTCTTCATACAGGATGCCCCCACTCGCATGTCAACTACATGAATGAGTTGAATTACCTCATTTGTACTAATTACAAAGTGGGTCGCATCCATGGTGTTACCAGAATGACCTTATTCTTAACCCATAGACTATTTAGGTTATAATCATGAACTCAACCCAAATAGTGTCCACTACACTGATTTCAAGATAAATGTTATAACCTTGGAGCTTAGTTTATTGGATTTATAAAAGCAAGACTGTAATCTTATCAAAACAAATAACACTTTATTTAATTGATCAAAATTACACAAGTTTAGGGCATAAATCCCAACAATCTCCCACTTGACCTAAAGCTTGTGGAGTACTAAACATTACAATTATGTAAATACAATAAACTAGGGCATTTAAACCCCTTTGTACAAAATACTCTCACTTGCCCTAGTTGGGGAAGACTTGTAAACCTAGACCTTCTAGGTGACTCTCAAATACTTTAGCCGTGAGAGCCTTTGTAAAAGGATTAGCAATGTTGTGTTCTGAGGCTATCTTCGTGGCAATCACGTCTCCTCTATGTACGATCTCCCGGATGAGTACTGCCCCATCAAGCAAGGATGCATCGTTGACTCCACGATGGAGGCTGAGTATGTCGTTGCTTGTGAAGCAGCTAAAGAGGTTGTTTGGCTAAGGAAATTCCTTACTGATTTGGAAGTTTTACCAAATATGGAATTTCCCATCATCTTATACCGTGACTACAATGGTACGGTAGCCAATTCGAAGGAAACTCGCTGCCATAAGCGAAGCAAGCACATCGAGGGGAAGTAACACCTGATACGAGAAATAGTGCAACAAGGAGATGTGACAGTCACGAAGATTGCTTCGGAGCACAACATTGTTGATCCGTTTACAAAAACTCTCACGGTTAAAGTGTTCGAGGGTCATCTGGAAAGTCTAGGTCTACGAGATATGTACATAGGCTAATCTAGGGCAAGTGGGAGATATGTAATGGGGTATATGGATGCCCTAGTTTATTGTATTTGTATCTCTGTAACCACTGTTTTAGATTTTAATGTACCCCACTAGAGTTTTAGTTCAAGTGGGAGTTTGTTAGGGTTTGTGCCCTAAAACTCGTATTTTGTAATTATGTTCTAATTATTGTAATAAAGTGTTATTATTTCAATAAAGAGTTATTGTTCGTTATTTACGATATTTCCATTGTTTTAACCCTAAATCCAATAAACTAAACATCCAAGGCTGTAAAATGTATCTTGAACTGAATGTAGTGTATATATAAAAGATCTCGGTTCGAGATACAACCTAAAGCGTCTATAGTTAGGGGGTGAGGTTTGGGTACCTTACCCTGGTAACACTATGGATGTGCTCCACTTTGTATATGATACAAACACTGTGATCCTAACGTGTTCGTGTAGATGACATGTGAGTGGGGATATCCTATGTAATAGATTGCATAAGACCGGGCAACGATATAGTAACCACTAGGTGTAACTCCGTTGACTAGTTAGGTTTCTATTTCACTAGGATGACCTAGGCAACTTGATCTCAATCCTGAGCGGGTTATGAACTCCTATTTGCGAGGGATTTTCCTTCGACTAGTATGGGTGAGAGTGGCCAGATTCGCCTACTCAATATGCCTACCTTCTTAGGGGCAAAATCGAGTGAGCAGCTGGGGACTTAGCCTTGTAAGATGAAATTCACTCCTTCTCGCTTACTAGGGTAAGTAGATGAATGTTCCCATAAGTGGTGTCTCCAGGACTTGAACAAAGGGCCCAACCCTCTCATTGGCCTGAGAGGGACTTCTGTTTGTTGGTAGGACCACAAACAAATTGTTAATTAGAGAAGCATTGGTACTTAAGGTACAAGATGTAACCTAGGGGTAAAACGGTAATTTGAACCAGCTGGTGTTACGAACATTCGTAAAGGTTTGACTTGTTGTTATTGGTCAATATTCGGGGAAATAGAAATATATTTGCAGTGAGAAAAGTGCAGTTGCGGGACTTTAGTTGAGTGTTCCCGCAGTTAACGAATGTTGATTAGGAGGTTAATGAGATTAACCGAGTAATCTTGTATCGTTGGAGCTTCTGATTTGTAGGTCCATTGGGTCCACTTTCTAGTTCGTAAAGGGTTCTTAGATCGTTTGAATTTGAAATGTTCAAATTCATTTGGGAATAAATTTAATGTATATAGATACGATATAATATAAAGTTTTGGAACTATATATTATAAATTTAATGTGAATATGATTCATATTAAATTATTTGAGAGAATTAAATATTTTAAAGAGTTCAAATATTGTTTTAAATATGAATGAGATTCATATTTGAAAACTATAGGTTAAAATTTAATGTGCATTAGATGTGCATTAAAACTATAGGTTAGAGGGTAAATTGATTAAATGTGATTTAATCTAAATTAAATATATTTAATTTAATTTCATTAAATGAGATTTAATTGATTTATTAATAATTAATATGATTAATTATTAATTAAATATTAAATAAAAAAATGAGAACGTATCAGGAGGACACGTTCCCATGTCTCCCAACTTTCTAATGGATATGGAGTGGGGAGTTGCCCTCTTGAATGATTCTTCTTCTCCAATTGGGAGAAGAGAATCGGTTGATCAATCTGTGCAATTGTGAATTGCTGATAGCTCTCTCCCAAAATTCTCTCTCATTTTCCCTTCTCATTTCTTCCAAAATTGTTGGATCCCTTCCCACCTAGGGAGATCTAAGTAGAATAGGATAGAAGTTTCTCACTTTTGGTGTTGTCCCTGTGGTGAAGAAAGAACAGAGATTTTTCTCTGTGTTGTTGAGTTATTGTAGAACCTAACTGGAGCAAGGAGTTGCTGTTGGACATTCGTATTTACAAAGGTAACTAACTTTTCCTTTTAGTTTAGTTAATTGTACAACATGTTTGCATGTTTAATTTCCATGTCTAATTAGATTAGAAATGTATGTTTATTCTCTGTTTTTTCCTAATGTATTGGTATTTGCTTTCAACCAAAAACAAACTAGCAAAATCGATTTCAAATCACGTTTCCGCTGCTCAAGGAGATCCGATCTCCATCAATTTAGTGGAAAATAATGATTTTACCTGGATACTTGATTCAGGAGTCACTAATCACGTTTGCTCTTCTTTTCAGGAAACTAGTTCCTTCAAGGAGCTCGAAGAGGGTGAGATGACGCTCAGTGTCGGAACGGGAGACGTCGTCTCAGCTCGTGCAATGGGAGATGCCAAGGTGTTTTTTAGAGATAAATTTATCTTTTTAGAAAATTTGTTCATAGTTCCTAAGATTAAGAGAAACTTAATTTCTATCTCTTGTTTAATTGAACTTGGCTATTGTATTACCTTTTCGTTTAATGAAGCGTTCATTTTAAAGAAATGTGTAAATATTTGTTCTGCTAAGTTAGAAAACGGCTTGTAGGTACTTAAATCAAATCAAACTAAAGCAATTTTGAATCATGAGATGTTTAAAATTGTTAATACTCAAAGTAAAAGGCAAAGAATTTCTCAAAATAATACCCATCTTTGGCAGCTTAGACTTGGTCATATAAATCTCAACCGGATTGAGAGGCTATCTAAGAATGGACTTCTAAATAAGTTAGAAGATGATTTTTTACCTCCTTGCGAATTTTGCTTGGAAGGTAATGGAAGGTAAAAATGACTAAGCGACCTTTTACTGGAAAAGGTTATAGAGCCATAGAGCCCTTAGAACTTATACATTTAGATCTTTATGGTCCGGTGAATGTTAAAGCTCGAGGAGGGTACGAATATTTCATCTCTTTCATAGATGATTATTCGAGGTATGGTTATCTATACCTAATGCATCATAAGTCTAAGGCTCTTGAAAAGTTCAAAGAGTATAAGGCTGAAGTAGATAATGCATTAGGGAAAACCATCAAACACTTCGATCCGATTGAGGTGGAGAGTATATGGATTTGAGATTCGAAGACTATTTGATAGAATATGGAATTAAATCTCAACTCTCAACACCTAATACACCACAGCAAAATGGTGTGTTAGAAAGGAAAAATAGAACCTTGTTGGACATGGTTAGATCTATGATGAAATATGCTCAATTGTCTGCCTCATTTTGGGGATACGCAGTAGAGACTACAGTTCAAATCTTGAACACTGTTCCATCAAAAAGTGTTTCAGAAACACCTTTTGAATTGTGGAAGGGGCGTAAACCTAGTTTACAACACTTTAGAATTTGGGGTTGTCCAGCACACGTGCTGGTGACAAACCCAAAGAAACTGGAACCTCGGTCAAGATTATGCCAATTTGTTGGCTATCCCAAAGAAACGAGAGGTGGTCTTTTCTACGACCCACAAGAAAACAAGGTGATCGTATCGACAAACACCACTTTCTTGGAGGAAGATCACATGAGAAACCATAAACCACGTAGTAAACTAGTACTAAATGAAGTTACAGATGAACCAATAAGAGTTGTTGATCAAGCTAAACCTTCATCAAGAGTTGATGAAGAAGCCAACACATCAAGTCTGTCTCATCCTTCTCAATCGTTGGGAATGCCTCGACGTAGTGGGAGGGTTGTTTTCCAACCTGATCACTACTTGGGTTTAGCTGAAACTCAAGTTGTCATACCTGATTACGACATAGAAGATCCATTGTCTTATAGACATGCAATGAATGACGTAGACAAGGACCAATGGATCAAAGCCATGGACCTTGAAATGGAGTCAATGTACTTCAATTCAATATGGGAACTTGTAGACCAACCTGAAGGGGTAAGACCCATAGAGTGTAAATGGATCTATAAGAGAAAGAGAGATGCAGCCGGTAAGGTACAAACCTTTAAGGCTAGACTTATAGTAAAGGGTTATACCCAAAGGGAAGGAGTTGACTATTAGGAAACTTTTTTCCCTGATGTTATGCTTAAGTCTATCAGGATACTCTTGTCCATAGCCGCATTTTATGATTATGAGATTTGGCAAATGGATGTCAAGATTGCCTTTTTGAATGGTAATCTTGATTCTTGACAAGAGCATCTATATGACTCAGCCCGAAGGGTTCATAACCCAAGGTCAGGAGCAAAAAGTTTGCAACCTCAATCGATCCATTTATGGGTTGAAACAAGCATCTAGATCTTGGAACATAAGATTTGATACTGCGATCAAGTCTTATGACTTTAACCAAAACGTTGATGAGTCTTGTGTTTACAAGAGGATCATCAACGACAAAGTAGCTTTCTTGGTACTTTATGTGGTTGATATCCTACTCATTGGGAATGAAGTAGGATACCTAACTGATATAAAGAATTGGTTGGCGACCCAATTCCAAATGAAAGATTTGGGAGAGGTGCAGTATGTTCTTGGGATTCAAATTTTCAGGAATCACAAAAACAGAACGCTAGCTTTGTCTCAAGCATCTTATATCGACAAAATGTTGGCCCGATATTCGATGCAGAATTCCAATAGGGATTTATTACCCTTCAAACATAGAATTCATTTGTCTAAGGAACAATGTCCTAAAACACCTCAAGAGGTTGAGGATACGAGACGTATTCCCTAGGCCTCTGTCGTAGGTAGCTTAATGTTTGTTATGTTGTGCACGTGGTCAGACATTTGCTATGGAGTGAGAATAGTCAGTAGGTACCAATCCAATCTAGGGTTAGACCACTGAACAACAGTTAAAAATATCCTCAAGTATCTTAGGAGAACGAGGGACTTTATGCTTGTGTATGGGACTAAGGATTTGATCCTTACTGGATACACTGATTCTGATTTTCAGACCGATAAAGATTCTAAGAAATCCACATCGGGATCAGTTTTCACCCTTAACCGGGGAGCTATAGTATGGAGAAACATCAAGCAAGGATGCATCGTTGACTCCACGATGGAGGTTGAGTATGTCGCTGCTTGTGAAGCAGCTAAAGAGGATGTTTGGCTAAGGAAATTCCTTACTGATTTGGAAGTTGTTCCAAATATGGAATTTCTCATCCCCTTATACTATGACAACAGTGGTGCAGTAGCAAATTCAAAGGAACCTCACAGCCATAAGCGAGACAAGCACATCGAGAGGAAGTATCACATGATACGAGAAATAGTGCAACGAGGAGATGTGACAGTCACGAAGATCGCTTTGGAGCACAACATTGTTGACCCGTTTACAAAGACTCTCACGGCTAAAGTGTTGGAGGGTCATCTGGAAAGTCTAGGTCTACGAGATATGTACATAGGCTAATCTAGGGCAAGTGGGAGATATGTAATGGGGTATATGGATGTCCTAGTTTGTATCTCTGTAACCACTGTGTTTAGATTGTAATGTACCCCACTAGAGTTTTAATTCAAGTGGGAGTTTGTTGGGTTTGTGCCCTAAAACTCGTAGTTTGTAATTATGTTCTAATTATTGTAATAAAGTGTTATTATTTCATAAAAAGCTATTGTTCGTTATTTACGATATTGTCATTGTTTTAACCCTAAATCCAATAAATTAAACATCCAAGGTTGTAAAATGTATCTTGAACTGAATGTAATGTACATATAAAGGATCTCGGTTCGAGATACAACCTAAAAGGTCTATAGTAAGGGGATAAGGTTTGAGTACCTTACCCTGGTAACACTATGAATGTGACCCACTTTGTATATGATACAAACACTGTAATCCTAACGTGTTCGTGTAGATGACATGTGAGTGGGGATATCCTATGTAATAAGATTACCTAAGACCAGACCGTGAAATAGTAACCACTAGGTGTAACTCCGTTGACTAGTTATGTTTTTATTTCACTAGGATAACCTAGGCAACTTGATCTCAATCCTGAGCAGGTTACGAACTCCTGTTCGCGAGGGATTGTCCTTTGACTAGTATGGGTGATAGTAGTCTGATTCGCCGACTCAATATGTCTACCTTCTTGGGGACAAGACCGAGTGAGAGTAGCTGGGGACTTAGCCTAGCAAGATGGATTTCACTCCTTCCCCCTACTAGGGTAAGTAAATGAATGTTCCCTTAAGTGGTGTCTCCGAGACTTGAACAAAGGGTCTGCCCCTCTCATTGGCCCGAGAGAGACTTCTGTTTGTTGGTAGCCACAAACAAATTGTTCATTAGAGGAGCATTAATACTTAATGTACAAGATATAATCTAGGGGTAAAACGGTAATTTGACCTAACTAGTGTTACGAACATTCGTGAAAGATTGATTTGTTGTTATTGGTCAATATCCGTGGACACAGAAATATGCAACTGCGGGACTTTAATGGAGTGTTCCCGCAGTTAACGAATGTTGATTAGGAGGTTAATGAGATTAACCGAGTAATCTCGTATCGTTGGAGCTTCTGATCTGTAGGTCCATTAGGTCCACCTTCTAGCTCGTAAAGAGTTCTTAGATCTTTTGAATTTGAAAATTTCATATTCATTAGGGAATAAATTTAATGTATATAGATACGATATACCATAAAGTCTTGAAACTATATATTATAAATTTAATGTAAATATGATTCATATTAAATTATTTGAGAGAATTAAATATTTGAAGGAGTTCAAATATTATTTTAAATATGAATGAGATTCATATTTGAAATCTATAGGTTAAAATTTAATATGCATAAGATGTGCATTAAAACTATAGGATAGAGGGATAATTGATTAAATGTGATTTAATCTATGTTAAATATATGATATTTAATTATGATTAATTAAATATGATTTAATAATTATATTATATTATTTAATTTATATTTTGATTATTTATTAAATAATATAATTAAAAATAAAAAAAAGGAGAACGTGTCAGGAGAACAAGTTCTCCATGTCTCCCAACTCCCTAATCGATAGGGAGTGGGGAGTTGCCCTCTGGAGTGATTCTTCTTCTCCAATTGGGAGAAGAGAAGTGCTTATCGATATGTGATTTTGTGATTTGCTCTCTCCCAAAATTTTTTCTCTAATTCTCTTCTCATTTCTCTCCAATTGTTGGCTCATTCCCACAAAGGAGAAGATCTAAGTAGATATTCAGAGGATAGAAGGTTAACATAGTGGTGTTTTCCTGTTGGAGAATACAGAGAAGAAACTTTCCAGTTGTTGTTGTGTTGTTGTGCAATTATAAAGCAAGGAGTTACTGAATTGACTTAATCTACAAAGGTAATCTCGTTTTTCCTTTAGTTTAATTATTGTACAGAGCATGTGTTGCATGTTTAATTTTCATGCCTAATTAGATTAAAAATGTATGCTTATTCTCTGTTTTTTTCTCAATGTATTGGTATTTGTTTTCAACCAAAAATAAACTAGCAAAATCAATTTCAAACCACGTTTTCGCTCCTCAAGGAGATCTGATCTCCATCATCTGTGTCCACGGATATTGACCAATAACAAGCCAACCCTTCACGAATGTTCGTAACGCCAGCTGGGTCAAATTACCGTTTTACCCATGGGTTACATCTTTTACTTTAAGTCCTAGTGCTTCTCTAATGAACAATTTTTTTGTGGTCCTACCAACAAACATAAGTCCCTCTCGGGCCAATGAGAGGGTTGAACTCTTTGTTCAATTCCCGGAGACACCACTTAAGGGAACATTCCTCTACTTACCCTAATAGGAGGGAAGGAGTGAATTCCATCTTACTAAGTTAAGTCCCAACTGCTCACTCGGTTTTGTCCCTAAGAAGGTAGGCATATTGAGTCGGCGAATCTGGCTACTCTCACCCATACTAGTCAAAGGACATTCCCTCGCAAACAAGAGTTCGTAACTTGCTCAGGATTGAGATCAAGTTGCTTAGGTCATCCTAGTGAAATAGAAACCTAACTAGTCAACGAAGTTACACCTAGTGGTTACTATTTCGCGATCCAGTCTTTTGCAATCTCATTACATAGGATATCCCCACTCACGTGTCATCTACACGAACACGTTAGGATCATAGTGTTTGTATCATGTACAAAGTTGACCACATCCATAGTATTACCAGGGTAAGGTACCCAAACCTTATCCCTTTACTATAGACTCTTTTGGTTGTATCTCGAACTGAGATCCTTTATATGTACACTACATTCAGTTAAAGAGACATTTTACAGTCTTGGATGTTAGTTTATTGGATTTAGGGTTGATACAAGGGCAATACTGAACAATATCACTTTATTGAAAATAATAACTCTTTATTACATTAATTAGAACAAAATTTACAAACTACGAGTTTTATGGCAAAAACCAAACCCCAACACATATCATGCAGTTGTTGGATAAATAAAGAAGCAACTGAAGCTAGTTGTGGTGGATGCTCCTCCTGGATGATGGTTTTCCTCTAATCATTGTTTCTTACTGTAGGGGTTTGGCTAGATCTAACCGTTTCTTTGTTTTGAACTTGATTCTTGAGATATGCGATTTCAAGATCTCTTTCTTCTACCGCCTTCATCAGGAGATTGATCTTTCTTTCCATCTCCGTCATTCTTTCATCAAGGTCGACATTAACCATCATGACCAACATTACATCAAGATTTAATGTTTATCTTTGTTGATTAGGGGCAGAAGTTGATTGGTCAAACATGAGGTTATCTTTGATGACAACCTTGCCTTTGGAAGCTTCATCCAGTAGTTTGATGATGTTGCTTGCCATTACACCAGGGGTTCAATCATCACTTGTCTCAACCCCTCTAGAACGACTGCGAGTTATTGGTCCCATGTAGGAGTTGCTTGCAGCAACAACAATTGACACAACTTTCTTTGATCATTGGTTTTCTTTGATTTGAAGGAGAAAGAGATGAGAGGTAGAGTGGTCCCAGTGGTTTTGCCAATCTGTTCACACGAGATTCCAACAAAAAAATTTAGTACGTGTAAATAATTTGTATTTGTATTAATTTCAGGTAATTGTGAGTACAATCTCTAGTATTTAATCATCTGATTCTCTTTCATACGTATGTGCTTTGATCGAGGGTTGAACAACTGATTCTCGATGTTGAAAACTTAAATGGATTTGTGGTGTGTTCTTGATGAGCTCCGTGAAGTGTTCTTCGTTTAAATGATGTTTGATCTTCAGGAGCTTATAGAGACTTCACAACTTTGTTTCTGAATTCTCTGAGCTTCTTCAATTATGAACCTTGAAAATGAAGGAGGAAAATCTCTATTTATAGAGTTCCTCTGGGCCTCCAGAGGGGTTTTGGCCTATTCGACCGGGCCTATTGGTCCGCGCCAGGTTGATGTTGGACCCTGTTGATCTTGTACCAACTCTTTTGGCCGAATCGGTTTGACTTTAGGCCAGTCTTCTTGACTGGGCCAACCTTTTTTTGGACTAGGCTTGGCTCATTGTGGGTATATAATTTCGCCATCAATGTTGGGTGTTGACGTGACAATTTTAGATTTGCCAAAATTTCCATTCTAACAGTATTTTTTCTTCAAAATTTTATTTTCTTTAAGTAAAATTTCAAAATATAAATAAATTAATAGAAATAAAAATATAAATCTTAAGATTTATGGGAACAATTTTACCATAATGAAAATTTGAGAAATTGTAGAAAAATTTTGAGAATTTGACACCATAACTCCAAATTAATAAATATGCACCCAAACACAAAGTTGAAAACTCTACTTTCTACGCTTGTCCCAAACACACTTTATCAAAACTCACCAAAAACAAATTTCTTTTTTCTTTTTTGTTTTTAGTTTTTGGAAGTTAAGCTTATTTTCACAAAATTCCTCTACAATACGTATCTATCTCCCTTAAGTAAACATTTGAACCCTTAGCCAAATTCTAAAAACAAAGTCAAGTTTTTAAAAGCTACATTTTTAATTTTCAAATGTTGGTTTGATTTTTGAAAACACAAATACAAAATAGATAAGATAACATATAAATTTATTGGTAGAAATAATATTTTTAGGTTTAAATTATAAAAACTAAAAACTAAAAATAAAATGGTTATGAAACCGAGCATGAACTCCTTATTTACTTCTACTATCCTACTCTCCTAGTTGGAGCGAGACGGAGTTCTGCGCCCTCGTCATTTGGCGGGATATCTTCATTTTCCACCCGCTCGATCTACGGAGGCTACCATAAGTCCCTAACATAGGGTATAATTTGTATAATTATCCACTCATCTTCTTCTTCTTCCTTCCCGCGTCAGAATCTTCGGGACAGGGTCGAGTGGGGAAGTCGGTGTTGGCGACCCGAGCCTCTGTTCATCAGATATCGCTTTTAATTGTTCTTCCAGTTTGTAGAAATCCAATTTTCCCCTAGGTAAATTTACAATCTGTTTTTACGCCATCTGTTCAACTGGGGGCCTGTCTTGTTGATCAATTATGCTTGATTTTGTTTGGGAATCTGATTTTGTTTTGTTTTTGCTTTCGCTTTTGGTTGTTTTGATGAGATCAATCTCTGTTTTGAGGACCATTCGTTGGTAGTGTGTGTTGGGTTGCTGATCGAATCATCTTTTAACAGCAATGGAGCGTGCTGCTGCTGCTGCTACTGCTTCTGGACTGTCCACTCGCCGCTTGGTGACGATTGTTCTCAGTTCTCGTGGAGTTTTTTTCCCTTCTTTTTTTTTTTGGTTGGACAATGATGTATTTATTTGGGGTAATTTATGGTCTTCGAGTCAGCAGAAAAGGACGAGAGCTCATACTGTAGTCGCCGAAGCTCAACCTACCAATGCAGATGGTGGTGGCGCCGACAACAATGACAGGACCAGCGATGCTAGCGACCAGGCCAACCGAGAGAGCTCACCTGAAAACTTTGAAGAGGCTCAACCTCCTAAAACTAAGCGGAACCGTTTGGAAAGCACTTCGAGTGCTGCGCATGAAGTCTCCGATCAGAGTCTGATTGGTGACTAATTTTATATTCATTATCGGCATGATGAATGTTTACTTTCTGAATTGGGTTCAATTTATCTACTACTCAATGGCGTTTCTTTTAATTTTGATAATTGAAATAACAAACTTGGGCCATGGTTGAATGCTTCTAGGTTTTAGGCATTATGGTGATACTGCTCGATGAATTACTGTCATTTTCATCTTTTGCAACTGTGCTTATATTCTCAATAAAACTCTTCCTTCAACGTTGAATGCCTGAAATATATGGACGTGAATATTGGAAATGGGACAGTTCTCGGGTGCTCACTCACTGTTACAATGCAAGATTTACTATGCTATGCTTTCAGGAGATAAGGTGTGTTGTTAAACTCTATCATATCCTATATTTTTCTGCAGAAGTTATAAAAGGAAATGGGAAACTTATTCCTCAAGTTGTTAAGCTTTGGGTGGAGAGGTATGAAAAAGACCCAAAAACTTCAATGGTTGAGCTCCTGGCAATGCTGTTTGAGGTAATTCAAAGTTTTATTTCTTCTCAGATCTTATTTGAGAGAGCATTTAGAAAGTAACCCTTTATTTCCAAGTTTTCTCTCTGAACCTCGGACAATTTAAGTAGGAGGGAAGCTGATTTTGATCTATTGAACCCTAGGATGCTTATTTTAATGGTTAATTAACAATGGGACAATCCTCTTTTAGAAGCTATATTGTAATGAAAGAAAGGTTGTTGATTATTTAAATCTACAAACTTACAGGCGTGTGGAACTAAATACCATATCAAGGGCGACTTCCTGGAAGAGACAGATGTTGATGATGTTGTCGTTGCTCTTGTCAATCTTGCAAAAAGAGTATCCTAAATCTGCCTTTTAATCTTTTATGCACATATTTGATATTAAACCCTCTTTTACGTTCTCCATTTTGTTGTCACCTTTTAGTCTTCTACTGTCAATTCTTATTCGTGTTCTCTGAAATTTTGCTCAAATTTGCCTTTGAACATCATCTGGACTTTGGCATCATAGGGTGAAGTTGAAGATTATCAAAGCTCGAAAAGGAAGGAGTTCAAAAACTTCAAAGATAATCTCGAGTCATTTTGGGACCACTTGGTCCATGAGTGTCAACATGGGCCTTTATTTGATCAGGTGTTATTTGATAAATGCGTGGACTACATAATTGCATTATCGTGGTCAGTAAACAATTGCAAAGTCTGAATATATGATTTATTATTTTTGTAAAAGTAATTCTATCTCTCCCTTGAATAACTTTTTTTTTTTAAAAAAAAATATGGAGCAGCACTCCTCCAAGGGTTTATCGTCAAGTAGCTTCGTTGATGGGCCTCCAACTTGTTACTTCTTTCATAAGTGTCGCCAAAATGCTTGGTGCTCAACGTGAAACTACTCGTAGACAGTTAGATGCTGAAAAGAAGAAAAGAGCTGAGGGACCACGTGTGGAGTCTTTAAATAAAAGGTTTTCTATGACCCATGAAAATATTACAGTATTGGAGGAAATGATGCGCAAGATTTTTACTGGGTATAATCTTTTTCTTAAAATTTTAAAATGGGTCAATGAAGTGCTTCGAACTATTACCTTCTGTTAGTAATCTTGGATTCTTTTTCATTACTTCCTAAGTTTGATTATCTCCTTCTTTTAAAGGTTATTTGTGCATCGTTATCGAGATATTGATCCAAACATTAGAATGTCGTGCATACAGTCATTAGGAGTATGGATTTTGTCCTACCCATCACTATTTTTGCAGGATTTATACTTAAAATATCTTGGATGGACATTGAATGACAAAGTAAGTTACTTGATTTGAAATATTTACCAAATCTTTGTCATTCCTAGTCACTAACTCACTATCTATGTGGAAACATCTTCAATATTTTCTTTTATTTTGTTGGTGCAGAATTCGGGAGTCAGAAAAGTTTCCGTTCTTGCTTTACAGAATCTTTATGAGGTTGACGATAATGTGCCAACACTCAGTCTATTCACTGAGAGGTTTTCTAATCGGATGATTGAATTGGCAGATGACATCGATGTTTCTGTGGCTGTGTGCGCCATAGGGCTTGTTAAACAACTACTTAGGTAACTTGGTGGAATTTATTCCAAATGCTTGTTTATTTTACAGAAATTTATTTATTAATATTTATTTTCTATGTTTCAGACATCAACTTTTAGCTGATGACGATTTAGGTCCCCTTTATGATTTACTGATTGATGATCCACCAGAGATCAGGCATGCCATAGGAGGATTAGTGTATGATCATTTGATTGCTCAGAAGTTCAATAGCTCCCAATCTTCTCGGAGAGGTTCTGCTTTATTTTAAAAATATATCTCATTCTTGCTGTTATTGTTTGTGCAGAGAAAGTAACTATGATGCTAATTATTGTCTCAGGTGATGGCAATAATTCTTCTGAGGTTCATCTTGGCAGAATGCTGCAAATCCTGAGAGAGTTCTCAACGGATCCAATATTAAGTATCTATGTTGTCGATGATGTTTGGGAATATATGAAGGCCATGAAGGTGTGTTATAATCATCTCTACAAGAAGATTTTGGAAGTGTCATGAACTGTGAGTGAAAAAAGAGGCCCGGGTTTGGTTTTTGGGATATTTAATAATAAACCGACCGTTTAGCTTTATAAAGAAATTAAACTTAAGTTCAATTTATTTATGACAGCAGTACAAAGCAAGCTGAATCTTTTTTTTTTTTTTTTTATAAGAAACAATTTCATTGATGTATGAAATTTACAAAAGGATTCAAGATCCATGGAGATTACAAAAGGCTTTCCCGACTGACTAATAGGGAAGCATAAGAGCAAGATATATCATAATAGATTACAAGATCAAAGAAATCTTCAAAGGAGAGCTCTTTTTCTTGAAAAACTCTATAGTTTCTTTCATTCCAAAGCACCCAAAAGAAGGCTCTGATAACATTCATCCGTAGCAAGGCTTTAACATTCTTGAATGGGTGTCCTTACAGGACAATTGGGAGAAGATCCTTCACATTACCAGGGAGAATAAAATACCAACGGAAGGATTTAAAGATCTTGTTCCAGGACCTCCAAGCAAAAAAACACAACATACAAATATGATTTTGTGAATCGTTGTCTGTTTTGCATAAGGAGCACCACTCAAGGAGTAGGGCCATAGAAGGCATGCACCTTTGCAATACGTCTTTGGTGTTGGTGGCTCTGTGAGCGAACTCCCAAAGGAAAAATTTAATCCTCTTGGGGTAATTGTCAGCCCATATAGCTTTGGCCAAAGATGGTTCGATGAGACAAGTGTGTCTCCCATGTCAACTAGAAGGGATTTTGTTGAAAATATACCGTTGGGAGTGAGGGGCCAACTCCAAGTATTATCTCTTTGTGAAAGAGTAATGGGTTCATTGACAATACTAAAATCCACCCATTCGATGGGCTCTATATCTTCAAATTCCTGTCCAATCGGAGATTCCAGAATCTAAGTGCATCATTCCACACTTCTTTAACTGTAACCTTTTTGCAATGAGAGAGATGATACAAAAGAGGGAAACGAGTGGCCAATGGGGTGCTAATGAGCCAAGGATCATTCCAGAAAAGTATATTACCACCATTACCAATTTGATGACAAATGTGGCTTGAGATGAGGTGTTGTTGCTTTACAATATTTTCCAAGGGCCTTTTGAATTGGCTAGAGCCACACCGTTCAAGAAGGTGGGAGATTCATATTTAGCTTGTATAAGCTTTCTCCTCAAGACATTTTTTTCATGATTGTATTGCCAAATCCATTTAGCCAAGAGAGCTTTGTTTTTATCCGTCATAGATCTTATTACCAAGGCCTCCTTTATCGATGGGGTGGAGAATATCACTCCATTTGACATGATGTTGACCATTAGTGTTTAATCCCCCTTCCCATAAGAAGTTTATGAATAATCTCTCCATCTCTTGGCCAACCTTGCTAGGCAATAAAAATATAGAAAGATAGTAAGTGGGAAGATTAGATAGTGTTGCCTAAAGGAGGGTGAGTCTTCCCCTTTTAGATGTAAAGGATGAGCCCATGTCAAGAACCTTCTTTCTATCTTTTCTATAATTGGTGCCCAAAAGCCACGAGTTTTTAAGCACCATTGAGCAGTAAACCCAAGTAAGTATTCGGTCACATCCCCCATCTGCAACCATATTTGTGCAGATTAATGTTTTGTCCTGATGACTGTTCAAAAGTTTCCACCGTATGAAACATATACTGAGCAGATGACTCATCTTCGAACTCAGAGAATAGCATGGTTGTCTGCGAATTGAATGTGGTTGATGCTAATGTTTCCAAGGTCTAACCGAAGACCTTTGGTGTGCCCTTTTCATTCTTCTTTGGAAAGCAAATGACTAAAGTTGTCCATGAACTATATGAAAAGAAGGGCGATAATGGATCTCCCTGTCTAAGACCCTTGGAAGCAAATATCTTTCCCCGAGGGCGATCGTCAATGACGATCGAGAAATTGGCTGTTGAAATACATCCGCTTATCCATACTCTCCATTTTGTACCAAAGCCTTTAATAAGAAGGATATGATCTAGAAAATTCCAATCCACCTTGTTGAAGGCTTTTTCAATATCGAGCTTTATGACTATACCTTTTTTGTTCTTACGCTGCCATCCATCAATGAGCTTGTTGGCCATGAGAGATGTGTCGAGAACTTGTTTCCTAAAACAAAAGCATTTTGGTAATCTGTAATGATAAGGGGAAGAATCTTTTTGAGCCGTTTCGATAAGACTCGAGCAATGATTTTATAGAGGCAAGTGCTGAGGCAGGCTAATAGGCCGAAAGTTGGCCACCGTGCAAGTATCAACTTTCTTTTTTTTGAAAAAGCGACAATCTTTTCATTGAAAGGATGAAAAAAGACTAATGAAAAGAGACTAATGCTCAAAATACTGGAAAAAAGAACAAAAAGCAAAAGTACAATAACCCAAATGAAGAACAAAATTAAGAAATAAAGGCATGCCTATTTAAGGAAATATCATGAACAGAAAACCCCTCAAAGTCTTTGGAAAGAACACACCAGGTAGAAGCTTTGAGAACAATTGACTCAAAACGAAGCAACCATCCAACGAACTTATCCGCAAAAATACGTTGATTCCTCTCCTACAAAATATCCGAAAGAATAGCTTTGACTGCGTTATTCCAAAGAATAACAGCTCTAGAACAACTCGACGACCCCATCCACAACTGAATCACATTATCTTGCATAGAGTTGGAGAAAACCCAACTAACATTAAAGATACTGAAAAGACTGTACCAACACTTAATCCCAAATTCACATTGGAACATCAAATGAAACAGAGACTTGCTCGCCTTAAAACACATCGCACAAACCGACGATTGTAACTGGAAAGAAGGCATCTTTCTTTGTAAAACCTCAGCTGAATTTAATTTCCCATTCAGAAGGGATCCACACAAAAACCTTGATTCTTTTTGGACACTTAAAAGAGCCAAACAACCCTATAGGTCAATTTATCCATAGGTGAACTATCCATCAAGTGAGAGACCAACGATGGACAGTTGTCCAGTTGAGTCCAATCTCCAACCTTTAATATCACCCCTTATAAAGGGTTTAAACCTTTCCAAGGATACCAACATGTGTTGAAAATCCACAATTTCATTATCTTTCAACAGACGCCGAAACGAAATAGACCAGGAACCAGTGATTTGATCCCAAAAATCTGACACCCAACCCTTCTGATTGTCTGAAATCAAGAACAAAGTGGGAAAATGGTCTTTTAATGCCAAATCCTCCTACATCCTCCCAAAATCAAACTCCACAAGTTAGTGAAACAAGAACAAAAAGAACATAGGAAACAAAGGCATCCCATAATAAACATATAAATGTATGATCTATAAAGAAAACCCTTCAAAAAGACATTGAAAATAGAAAGAGCACCAAAACTCATTCTAGACCATGAAAAATGACCGACAAGACAAAGCAACTCATTCTACGCCCATCAAGCTGCTCAAGCTTCGAACCAGAAGAAAAAAACATCTAGAAACCAAATTTAGGAATTGCACTAATTCCTTGAACATAAGACTCCAGAAACCAACTGAAACCTTGCTCAACCATAGAAAATAATTTTGCTGCTCACCAACCAAAGAAATAACTTGAAATAACTTGAACTCCAAGCATGATAAATGGGGCAATTGCCGCAAGCATACCAATGAAGAATTAGATACTCGGGAAAAGAACAAACACCAGGGGTGCCATAAATAACAACCAAAATAATAACAACATCCCGGTGTATCACAAGATGCTCAACAAAATCTTCTCATGGTAGACAACTTGCTTTCACTGATTAGTAAAATCTAAACATATCTCTCTCCCGGTGACTATAAAACATTTGATGCCATTTTTACGCCGAAGAGACCACCTTCTTGCAACAAAGACGTGAACTTCTTCCTAACACCTTAGACAGGGTGTTGAGGAAGGTGCCTACCTTGGTGGGGCTTTGGTGTTGCATTCTGTGTAGGAGGGTTGCGGAGGATCTTGATCACACTTTCTGGAGTTGTGATATGGCTTATGATGTTTGGAATCAGTTCTTTGCGGAGTTTGTCCTTGTTCTTGCTAGGCAGAGGGATTGTAGAGAGATGATTGTGGAGTTTATGTGGTACGTAGGGGTGTGTGCTATCTTGTGGGGGCTTGAGGCTTTGGGGAGAGAGAAACGATAAAATATTTTGGGAATTGGAGAGGTCCCGCTGTGATGTTTGGTCCCTTGTTATATTTTATGTTTCTCTTTGGGCTTCGGTTGTGAAGCCTCTTTGTAATTGTTCGTTAGGTTTTTTTCTGCTTGATTGGAAGCCTTATTCTTCGGTTGTGAAGCCTTCAGGTCTTATTCTTTTGTAATTGTAGTCTTTCCATGATTATGAACAACCGGAAAACTCTTCTTTAGTTTTTTGTGGGGAGGGGAGCCCTCTTCCCTGGGCCCTTAGGCTATTTTTTACCTTTTCTGTTGTCAATATATTCCAGTTTCTTATAAAAAAATATTCTGCTTGATTGAAGACTCTTCTTGTAGGTGGCTCTCTTTTTTTGTATGCCCTGCCCCTATATTCTTTCAATTTTTTATCAATGAAAGCTCGGTTTCTTATAAAAAAAAATCTCTTCATTAAAAGCTTTCCTTGAAAACCACATATTTATAAAATACTGCCTTGAATTACGGTTACTCCTGGAGTATTTGAGGGTAAAAGAGAACACAAGAGGAAAAGGAGAAAAACGCAACTCTTTTGACAATGTTTGAGGCAAGTTGTAGGGTCGGTAGGGAGGCTTTCAGTATTTGTAAGGAAGGGAACGTGGTTGTTGTGAGGAATGAATCCAAAGGGGCTCGATTCCTCTAACTCAGTCGCATTACTTAAGCCGGTTCAACAAGCATTTCAAGTTCTTTGGTTAGTCACCACACCTCATTCGTTCGGGACAAGTTTAAAGATGAGGACGGCACATTAGGCCTGTTTAGGTTGAGAAGAGTGGTTCCGGATGCAGTTCAGTGTGTAGTGTGGTTTCCTGGGGGAGGGAGAGCGTGTCTCCAAGTCTCAGCTGGGGCTTACGGTCAAGGTTGGTTGGTGTTCGGGGATATGCTAGAGGACTTCACTAATTCAAGTAAGGGGGCCTTCCCCACGCCGGAGAAGGTCATGCCACCGGTAGAAAATGGTAAAATGGCTCCCTCAGGGGATGGGGAACCATATTTCTCGGCTTCTCCTACTCAGAGAGCGCAAGGCCTCAAGGATAGATGGTAAGAACTCTTTTAGTTATTGGGTCAAAAAGCATAGAGAGGTAATTAATGTGGATTTTGAAAGTTTGATAGTGGTCTCTCGTTTATTTGCTCATTCTTCGTGGATTGAAGTTAAAGAGGCAGTGGAGTGCCATTTTAAAATTAGGTGTCAAGTTAATCCCCAATACCGACAAGGTTTTGTTGATGATAGTCAAGGTAGGGAGATTTTGGGGATTCAAAGTGGGAGGAAAATGGATGAAAGTAAGGGATTTAGATCTCAAAACTAGAAAATTGGTCGATTTGCGAGTACAGGCCGGTCGTAGGAGGTCATCTTTGGGATATGGTGGATGGATCTCAGTTTTAAATCTGCCCATTCAGTTCTGGTCCAGGGGCGTGTTTGAGGCTATTGGGGCTCACTTTGGGGGTTTAGAGGAAATAGCCTTGGAAACGCTAAATTTCACAAATCTGGATAGAGCAAGGATTAAGGTGAAAAGGAATATATGTGGATTCATGCCCGCAACTATTGAAGTAAACACCTCCCCCTTGGGTTCTGTATGGCTCTCCTTTGCTGACATTGAATTTAGAGACCCCCCGGCTTACGCCCATGGTCCTCTTTTTGTGAAGGATTTTGATAATCAGATTGACTTGATGCGCTTAAAAGAAGTTTTAATTAACGAGCCTGATCTATTAGTGTCTGATAGTTTGGGAGGAACAGATTCTTGTCGGAGGGGGCTGGTGTTCTTTGATGTTTCAGGGGACTGGGGTGGCTGTCCAGCTTCGGGCGCCAGTCCTCCAGCCGGCGGCCTCTTGGGACGTTCAGATTCGGGCGCCATTCCTCCAATCCAGGCCGGGGGAGACCAAGAGACTTTGGCATGGGGGGCGGAGGAGGAAGTGAATGCGGAGATAAATGCAAATTTAGGTGGTTCTGCAGTTAATACTCAGGCGGCCGCTTTGGATGGTGAGATAAGAGGCTTAGTCCCTTCTTCTTCCCCTCTAGGTTTCGACTCACAACCAGATTTATTGAAAGGTGCGGACCCCGGGGTAATGAATTCATTGCAAGGAGAGAGAATGTCGAAGATGGAAAGCCTTCAATAGCATGGGTGTCTGGTCTTCCCCACTCCCTTCCCTCGGTAAAAGAAGTAAGAGACAACTTTTGTGCCAAATATTATGTTAGGAAACAGGCAAGGAATTTAAGAAGAAAGAGGGGTCGCACCTTTTCTAATCGATAAGATTTTCTGATGATTCAGATTGGCTCATGGCAAACCGACAAGTATCGATGATTGGTCGGATGGTCCTCAAGGGCAGTGTGGTAGCAAGGGGAGATCCTCAAAGGTCGTCAGTAGTGGGCCCGGACAGTTATACTCATCAATAGTTGAACACAAAAGTCCTCCCCGTATAAGCACCGGCCTTGACCGAACTTTCGGCGTCGAGGATCTCTTTGATCGAGATTCGAAGTCGATCTTTAGCGACCACGATGTGGAAACAAAGGTAGCAGTGGGTAGGGCTCTTTGCAACAGTCAGGTAGACTCCCCTTTAGCAGGTATCAAACACCTTTTCTCTCCCCCGGAGGTGGTCACTTAGACTCCTCTGGTGGGGGAAGTAGGTGAAGGCACCACCCTAGCCGAGTTTGATACGTTGGTTCAGGCCTGTGGGCTGTAGTTCCGGGGTGTGGGACCAGTTGGTTCTTTCTCCTCGGGTAAATGAGGATCCTTTCTTGGAATACAAGGGGGTTGGGGGATCCATCGAAGCGGGTAAGTTTGAAAAATTTCATCATTAAGGTCAACCCGATATTGTCATGATTCAAGAATCTAAATTGGTGTCGGTGGATGGTATTTTAATTAAGTCGTTATGGAGCTCCAAAGAAATAAGCTGGGACTTTGTGGAGGCCATTGGAAAGTCGGGGGGTTTGTTGTTTATGTGGGATGACAATAAGGTCAAAGCTTTAGAGGTACTAAAAGGGATCTTTTCCATTTCTATCAAAGTTCTGTTTGCCAATCGCCACCAGTGTTGGATCTCGAATTTTTATGGGCCAAATAAATATAGGAAGAGAAGGCGGCTCTGGGAGGAGTGGTGCGCATTGGCAGCCTATAGGGAAGGGCCTTGAGTGCGTTGGAGGCGACTTCAATGTCATCGGTGGGGTTCATGAGAGGTACCGGAAGGAAGGCAAACTAGGAGCATGAGATCTTTTAACAAGGTCATCCGACCTTGGATTACTGGAGCTACCCCTTAGAAATGGAAGCTATACCTGGTCTCGGTTAGGGCTGGACAATTCCAGGTCTTTGTTAGACAGGTTCTTCATCAATGCAAGTTGGGATAGTGTTTTTGAGGGCTCTAGGGTCTCTAGGGAAGCAAGGATCTTTTCAGACCACTTTCCCCGCTCCTGGAAGCGGGTTCAATTCATTGGGGACCCTCTCCTTTTCCGGTTTGTTAATACCGCTTGGAAACAAGGAGTGTGTTTCTCTCATTTCCAAAGCTTTAAAGGAAGATCACCCTATGGATGGGCGATTTGTGTTGTCTCTGAAGCTAAAGCAGCTGAAAGGGAAGTTGAAGTCTTGGGCTGCGGACTATGACCGGGCTGCCAGAGGAAAAGAAAAGAATCTTATTGATGAAATCTCTTTATTGGATGTAAAGGCAGAAACCTCCCCTTTAACATCCCAAGACCTACTAGTTCGGGCCATAGCCAAAGGGGAATTACTGGAATTGTACATGGATAACGAGCGGAGGTTGATTCAGAAATGCAAGCTAGCGTGGCTCAGGGAGGGAGATGAAAATTCGGGCTTTTTCACAGGTTTTTAGCAAAGAAAAAAGCGGAGGTCATTGATTTCCAACCTTCTGTCATCAGAGGGCATTTCACTGGTGAATTTCTCAGATATTGAATCAGAAATAGTTGGATTTTTTAGTAAGCTTTATGGGCGTGTCCTGTGTCGTGATTTGTGCCGGTTTTTTGAAAGTGGAAGAGGGTTTCTGAGTGGAAAATTGTTCTCTCACAACTTTCGATTTTCATTAGAAGAGATAAAGTTGGCTCTCAAGCATTTGGGAAGGAATAAGGCTCCGGGCTCGATGGTTTCACAATTGAGTTTTATCTCAAATTCTGGGAAGTTTTGAAGCTGGACCTATTTAGGTTTTTCAAGGAATTCCACAGCAGGGGTCACATCAACTCGATGAAGGAAAAATTTCATTTGTTTGGTGCGAGAAGAAAGGAGTAGCAAGCTCGGTTAAGGATTATAGGCCTATCGATCAGTTTCTTCAACTTATAAAGTTCTTTCCAAAGTCCTAGCAGATCGGTTGAAGAGAGTAATGCCTCCATCATTTCTAAGTCAGAGTGCATTCATCCAAGGTAGGCAAATCTTAGACTCGGTCCTAATTGCTAATGAGGTAATTGAGGAGTATAGGGCTCACAAGAAGAAGGGTTGGGTGCTCAAGTTAGACTTCGAGAAAGCTTTCGATTGTGTGGACTGGGGGTTTTTGGAGGAAGTGCTTAGGCTGAAAAGTTTTAGCGCAAAGTGGATCCAGTGGATGAGGGAGTGTGTGGTGGATCAGAAATTCTCCATATTAGTTAATGGAAGACCTAGAGGCCGGATCTTGGCCTCTCGAGGGTTCTGACAGGGGATCCCCGTCCCACTTTTCTGCTCATCTTGGTTGCGGAAGTTTTAAATGCCCCAGTGGATAAGGTGTATGAGCGTGGTCTCTTGAAGGATTTAGAGTGGGGAAGGAGAAGGTCCATGTGTCCATTTTACGGTTTGCGAGATTTACACAATCATTTTTGTAAAGATGATGAGGGAATGCCGGATTGTATACTCGATGTGGTAAAGAAGGTGTCAAGCTTGTGCGGGCCTGAAGGTTAATTGGTCTAAGTCAGCCATCTGTGGGATTAATATTGTGGAATCCAAGGTGGAGGAGGCCGTAGCAAAGGCAGGGTGCAAGGGAGTCAAGCTGCCATTCACATATTTGGGGCTTCCGCTGGGTGGTCACCCAAGATCTCTGGAATTTTGGCAGGTTGTGATAGATAGTTTCGAAAGAAGGTTGGATAGGTGGAAGAGGTTCAGCCTGTCAAGGGGGGGGCGCTTGACTCTTTGCAAGGCAGTGTTGGAAAGCCTACCTTTGTATTTCTTTTCGTTGTTTCAGCTCCCAGCTCAAGTTGGTCTGGTCTTGGAAAGGTTAATCAGGGCCTTCTTCTGGGAAGGGTCCGAGGGAGGCAAGTTTAAGCATCTAATAAGATGGAAAGAAGTTGCTAAACCACTGGCCTCGGGAGGTCTCGGCATTGGGGCTTTGAAAATAAAGAATCAAGCTTTGTTAGCCAAGTGGGGGTGGAGATTTTCAGTTGAATCTTCTTCCTTCTGGAGGAGAGTGGTGGTTAGCATCCACGGTTTGATGGACAATGGGTGGGACCCCAATTTTTCCAAGAAGAGCAGTTTGAGAAGCCCTTAGTTAACATCGTGAAGAATTGGAGGCAAATGCAAAGACCGGCTTCTTTTAATTTGGGCAACAGTAGGAATTTGAGGTTCTGGTGGGAGTCGTGGGCGGGAAGCACCTCTCTTAAAGAACAATTCCCAGACCTGTTCTTATTAGCAAGCAACAACTTGGCAACGGTGGCTGAGTCTTGGGATGGTACTTTGGGAGCATGGGGCTTCTCCTTCAGAAGGTCCTTGAAAGATGAAGAAATTGGGAGGTTTTCAGAGCTTCTGGCAGCCCTGGACAACTTCAGGCCCTCCCTCGATCTGGACTCCAGGAGGTGGGAGCTCGAGTCTTCAGGGACATTCTCGGTAAAATCTTTGACTAAGTTTTTATGCCCTCACCCCCAGGTGGACAAGCTAGTTTACAAGATGATATGGAAGACTAAGTGCCCGAAGAGGGTGAAGGTTTTGTCCTGGATTCTTATGTTTGGAAGCCTTAATACAGCAGACACTTTGCAAAAAAGGCTGCCGAGCATGAGTCTTCAACCCTCGGTTTGTTCTCTCTGTTTGGGAGGGGCAGAAATGGGTCTTCATCTGTTTGTGGAGTGTCCTTTTGCCCGGTGCTGTTGGTTGAAGCTGTTTAGGAAGTTCAACCTCGGGTGGGTCTTTGCAGGCAGCCTTAAGGAATGTATTTATCAGCTGCTGGTGGGTCCTCCTCTACCAGGTAGGGCCTCGGTTTTGTGGGGTAATGCCGTAAGAGCACTGTTGTCAGATATTTTGTTTGAACGGAATCAGCGGGTGTTTCAGGACCTTAGTAAGACTTGGGAAGACATCTTTGAGGCCTCCCATCTTAAGGCATCGGCCTGGTGCACTCTTTCGGGGGCTTTTGAGGGTTTTTCTATCTCTGATATTCAGACCAATTGGAATGCTTTCATTGTTACAGCCTAGCTTTTGGGTTGATGTTGTTGCTGTTTGTGTCTCAGTTTTTTGATGGATGTTACTATTGTGGTTTTTCAACTCATTAGGTTTTTGGTTTTTACTTTTTCCTTTGTTCTATTGAACTTATTTTTGTACTTTGAGCATTAGTCTCTTTTCATTACATCAATGAAATTTTGTTACCTTTTCAAAAAAAATACTGCCTTGAAGCTATTGAATTAACAAAAGAACGTGAGCTTCATCCCCAAGCTTTGGCCATGTAATTACCTCTTGATCAGAGAATTTCCAATAGACCGAGCTCTACCATGGGCCTTCACAATAGTATGAAAGAGAATGTAATTCATTCCAAAGAAGTTTCCTTTCTCAGTCATCATTAGGCTCATAAACATCATAAATCCGACAGAGTTTTTCTTGTATCAACACTACATCAGAACACAAATTTTGCATAAAGTTCTTTAAACTAACTCACATTGAACCATCTCATCTCCCAAACCACTGGTAATCCACAAAATGATCTCCTTAAGGGAGAAAAAATTGACTGAACATTAAGAACCGTTACCAGTGCTATCCAAGGATGTAGGTAGAATTTCACGAAATTGAAAACCACTAGCCTTGATTAAAGAAGAGAATTCATCCACTAGAATATTCTCAATCAAAATTAAGAAAAATGCAGAATTGCATCAATAACATTCTGTTCATGGTTTTTCTTTTCCTAATATCATAACTAGATGCTGCTTTAATCTAGTTCATAACTTGGCAACAAAGAATATATTGTTGGCAATCAAAGTCCTTATGGTATCTTGTCAATTCACCAATTCCAACAGTTGGCGTTGAGATTGTTTGTGCCAAAAAAGGGATTGAGATTCTTTTGAATGGCAGCCTTAATACGGCAGAGGTTCTTCAAAGGAAGCTTCCAACACTTTCTCTTAGGCCCTTTGTGTTTTGTCTGTGTAGCGCAGGAGAGGAGTCTTTACTCCACATTCTTTTTAGTTGTCCTTTTGCATGTAACTTATGGGATAGGCTCCTTAGGATGTTCGAAGTTGGCTGGGTTTTTGATGACAGTGTGAAAGGGAATGTATATCAGCTTCTCATTGGGCCTCCTCTTGGGGGCAGGGCTTCTTGCTTTGGCGAAACGTGGTCAAGGCGATTTTGTATGACATTTGGTTTGAAAGGAACCAACGGATCTTCGAGGATAAGTCTTCCTCCCCTTCTCGTATTTTTGATTCCTTGCTGATTAAAGTTTCTTTGTGGTGCTCTCTCTCCAAGCTTTTTGATGGCTTCCCTTCATCGGTTATTAGTCTTAATTGGCATGCTTTTGTGGCTCCTAATGCATAGTTAGAATTTTTATTTTGTACTTGATGTGTTATCACAGTTTTCTTTGTTATTGTAATTTGAGCATTAGCCTCATTTCATTATATCGATGAAAATATTGTCGCCTTTTTTTTTTAAAAAAAGGGATTGAGATTAAGTCGTTCTTGTCTAATACGGGGAGCTTGTTTTTGCTTAATTTTGAGTTTTAGATTGCTTTCAAGAAAAAAATTGCATTATTGACATCTATTGTTCTGTACCACAATTTCTTCTAAACTTGGAAGTTTAGATTTCCGGCGCCACTTGTTCTTTCAAAGAACAGAGAAGTAAATTGAATAAGCAGCAAAGATGTTTAAAGTTCTTGGTTTTATTAAAAAAAGTTTTGCACGGTAAAGTTCTATGTTTAGATGATATTGTTTCAAATTTTGACTGTAGGACTGGAAGTGCATTATTTCCATGCTCCTAGATGAAAATCCTTTAATCGAGCTTACTGATGAGGATGCCACAAACTTGGTTCGTCTCCTTTCTGCATCTATCAAAAAGGCAGTTGGGGAGAGGATTGTTCCTGCATCTGATAATCGAAAGCTGTACTTCAGTAAAGCTCAAAAGGTGTGTAATATGTAATGATTTGCCTTCCTTTAAGGTTTAGGTTACAGTTAACATAACTCTTGCCTTCATTTTTGTTCTTAAAATGTTCAACATTTCTAGTTCAGATAATCAAAATTTGTGGTTGATGTTGGTAATACATATTGTCGGTTATTTTGGATTTTTTCCTTCTTTAGCTCAATAGAATATTTGTACTTAATGTAATATATTGCTGGAAATAGTATAGCTAACAACTTATAGCAAAAAACTATCCTGTCCTCCTCTCAGAGACCACCTTGACTCTGACACCTCTGTTGTTTCACAATTCTTCCTCCTAGCAATTATAAACCGAATAAGCGGTCTCGTGCTTCTATCAAGATGGTATTGAAGAAATTAGAAAAGTGATGTGATGATCGGATGAAGATAAAACAGATGATAGGTTTTCTTAGGAAGGCTCCCTGATCTCCGGCTCCTCTCCCCTCCTTCCGGCCATGACCTCCATTGGTCATTCCAATCCTTGGAATCATTTGACCGTTCTGTTCTAATAGATCGCAAAGTTTTTTCAATTGCTTTTGATGAGCTTTATAGAGGAAACCATGCTAAGATTTCAGAAAAAGGTAGGCTTTCAACACATTCTATCACCCTGTCATGGAGATCCTTGGCTTGGCTCTCCTCCTCCTTTGATATCCTTTGCAAAGAGCCTTCTACATATAAGTTCTTTAAGAAACTTCAGGGAGAAGAAGACACCCTTTGGCTGGAGAAACATAAAAACAAGCATGGTTTCTTTGTAGAATTATCTCAACTCAAGCATTCTGGTGAAAGAAAGAAATTATTTATTCCTTCTGAGGAAAACAAACAGGGCTGGCATTCCTTTTTGTCACTCATTTCGGAATATCCTGGTGAAATCCATCGCAAAAAGGTTTCAACTACCAAGACTTTTAAAGAGGTTGTCCAACCAGTTGTTCATCCTACTGACTCGATTCAACCACCTTTTTCACCTTCTCTTTTGGAGGACTTCGATGGATTAGTTGTGATTCAACGTCGGTTGCAATCTGATAAGTGGCCAGGCATTCTCTCATCCATCCAGGACTCCCTCTCCATCAACCGATGTACAATCAATCCTTTTCAGGATAATAAAGCCCTCCTATTGGTTTATGATAAACAACAAGCTTCACGACTTTGTACTTTAACTGATTGGTCAGTCATTGGCTTCCACACTCTGAGGTTTCATAGCCTAACAACTTCTTCTTGTTTACAGGATCAAAAAATTGCCTCATATGGAGGATGGATTGAGATCTCAAATCTACCTCCAACACTTTGGTCAGATCAGATTTTTTTTTTCATAGGTGATCAGTGTGGAGGTTTTCTTCAATCTTCAGAACAAACAACAAGGGGTTGCTTCTTTCGGTTGCAAAAATTAAAGTGAAGCAGAACGAAACAGGTTTCATCCCAGCCTTCATCGATATTCTAGAGGACTTGGCTGACGTTCGACTTTTCGTTCAAATTCGAGGTCACTCTGTTGGATTTTCTTTGGACAACAACTTTATTAGGAAAGTGCCGATTAGGGGAATTTCCTTATCGAGAAAAGAGGATTTGAAGGAAAATAATGATTTGAATAAAGGCAAAAGCAAATCCCCGATTTTTGTGGAATTAGACATTATTGCCGATTCAAATTTGCTATTTTCGGGGAAGATCTCAGTTCTTCCAAATATAGGGGTATTGACTTCGATAAGGAAGGTAATATTCTCCTTGATTCGAGTGAAAATTTAAAGGATTTGGAAAATATCCCTATTAATTCGGTCAACCTGTCTTTGAATCTTTCACCTGCCCTCCCTCAACCGACATTGAATGCGGTTTCTTTGGAGAAGGATCCGACTCTTCCCAACTTGGTTCCTTAAATTTTACGACACGTAAAAATCCAATTTTACCCTTCCCTGGCTTTGACACCGAGGTGTATCTATCCAACCCAAACTCCGTAAAATCAGCTAAGCACTCCGAATTTCTTCCAGAACCCATCGATATGGCAATTCGGAGATGAACCAACCATTGACCTTCAATTACCTATCGAAATCCTACCACCCCTTCCGATTGACCTTTCACCCCTACCTTCGGTTACCATTCCTGAATCCATACCCAGCCACTTGATTACATCTGATCCTTTAATTCCACCTCCACTGATTTCAGATCTCCCAAGTTCCTCAAATACGCCTCACGACCTACCATCGACCCCCTTTGGGCTTCGGGATATAGCTAATTACCTCACTGACCATGGGTTATGTATTATGCCAATTCTATCTTTGCCCCTACCTACCAAGCAACCGAAGAACTACTCAATGAAAAGAAAGAAAAATAAATTACAAAGGTGATGCACACAAGTGAAAGAATAAAGAGGAAGAGTTTATTTTCAATCAAAAGCTATTTTTAATGAATACAAGGCTGCCATATTTATAGATATGGCAGAGGCTTAACCAACTCAAGGTTGTTGGTTAGGAGGTTACAACAAACAACCAGAAAACTAACTTAACCACCTAACCTCCCATGGTCACAACATAAAAAGAATAAGATGACCCTACATCAAACCCTTCCCCCAAAAAATACAACTCGTCCGCGAGTTTATGCAGCCAATGAAAACTCGTCAGGGGCATGGTAGGCGTAGATATCAGAAATATTGAAAGTATTACTTATTCGAAGAGTTGGAGGCAAATCGATCTGATAGGCATTATCACCGAGCTTCTGAATGATAGGGAATGGACCAATTTTTTTGTTTGTCATTTTTGAGTGAAGACCGACTGGAAGTCTTGCTTTTCTCAAATGAACCATGACTAAGTCCCCAACGTTAAAGGAGTTCTGTCTTCGACGGGAGTCAGCCGACTTTTTATAGAAATTATTGGCCATTTCCAGATGGAGCTTTACTTCCTCATGAATGTTCTTTATTCTTTCAGCCATGTGTTCTGCTTCGGAGCTAAGGTCAACAGAAGATGGAATGTTAGATAAATCGAACGTTATTCTAGGTAGATTAGTATAAACAATCTCAAAAGGTGACTTCCCTGTAGACCGGTTGGCCATATGGTTAAAAGCAAACTCTGCTTGTGCCAAAGCTAGGTCCCATTGTCTTGGTTTATCTCCACTGATACATCGAATTAGATTTCCAAGTGTGCGGTTAGTAACCTCAGTTTGGCCATCTGTTTGAGGGTGGCTTGTTGTGCTAAAAAGAAGTCCTGTTCCAAATAATTTCCACAAAGATTTCCAAAAAAAACTCATGAACTTTACATCTCGATCAGAGACAATAGATTTAGGGATTCCATGTAAGCGGACAATTTCTCTAAAAAACAAGTGTGCTATGTTAAGAGCATCTGCTGTTTTTTTACATGGTATGAAATGGGCCATCTTACTGAACCTGTCAACCACTACAAAGACTGAGTCGTAGCCTCGTTGCGTCCGTGGGAGGCCTAAAATGAAGTCGATTGACAGGTCTTCCCATATTGTTTTAGGGATAGGCAAGGGTGTATATAAGCCAGTATTTTGTTTTACACCTTTAGCTGTCTGGCAGATATAGCACCTTTTGACAAAGTTGTTGACATCTTTTCTTATTTGAGGCCAATAATAACGAGAAGAAATGAATTGTAATGTTTTGTCTCTTCCAAAATTGCCAGCCAATCCTCCCGCATGAGCCTGTGTAATCAAGGCTTCTCGTAAGGAAGTATGTGGTATACAGAGGGTGTCATTTTTGAATAAGAACCCGTCAAGTAAGTGGAAGTTTTGGCATTGCATATGACTATTACATTTATGCCATATATCCTTAAAATCAGGGTCTTCGGAGTACAATTTAGGTATTATATCAAATGCAATGATTTGGCCTCTTAGAAGTGTAAGAAGTGTACCTTTGCGGCTTAATGCATCAGCTACTTTGTTTTGTTTCCCTTTTGTATGCTTTATCACAAACTCAAAGCGTTGTAGAAATTGCAGCCACCTTGCATGCATCTTACTAATGTTTTTCTGAGCATGTAAAAACTTTAATGAAAAATGGTCAGTGAGTAATACAAAAGATTTTCCCAATAAGTAATGTTCCCAAGTTTTCAATGCACGAACAAGAGAGTAAAGCTCCTGTTCATAAGTTGACCAATTCTGACGAGCAAGGCTTAGTTTTTCACTAAAAAATTCGATTGGATGTCCTTCTTGAGATAGGACAGCTCCAATCCCTACACCCGAGGCATCAACCATTACCTCGAATTGCTTGCTGAAATTGGGGAGTGCCAGAACTGGAGTTGAAGACAATTTATCTTTTAGACAGTTAAAGCTTTCAAGCTGGGTTTCTCCCCAAGTGAAATTACCTTTCTTTAAACAATTTGTCAAAGGGGCAATAATGGTGCTAAAATTTTTAATGAATTTTCTGTAAAAGGAGGCAAGTCCTAAGAAACATGGGATGTTTTTTACATCTTTTGGTGGAGGCCAATTTTTAATAGCCTCAATTTTTTTAGGATCCACCGATATACCTTTCAAATTGATTATGAACCCAAGGAAATGAACTTGATGAGTAAGGAAACCGCATTTTTTCAGATTTATGATAAGTTGGTTTTCATGAAGAATCAAAAAATTGTAGATAGATGATCCAAGTGTTCTTTATAAGAGTTGCTATAAATGAGAATGTCATCAAAATAAACAACAACATATTTATTCAAGTATGGTTGGAAAATTTGGTTCATTAATCTCATGAAGGTACTAGGAGCATTTGAAAGTCCAAAAGGCATTACAGTCCATTCAAAAAGTCCTTCATTAGTTTTAAATGCTGTTTTCCACTCATCTCCAGGTTTTATTCGTATTTGATGATATCCACTCTTTAAGTCTATTTTGGAAAAGATAGTTGCCCCTCCTAATTGGTCTAAAAGATCACTAAGTCTAGGAATAGGAAATCTATATCTTGTGGTTATCCTATTAATGGCCCGACTATCTACACAAAGCCTCCAAGATCCATCTTTCTTTGGTGCTAACAAAGCTGGAACTGCACATGGACTTAAGCTATGTTGTATATGGCCTTTATCAAGTAGTTATTGTATTTGATTATGAAGAATTTTATATTCAGTTGGGCTCATTCGGTAGTGTGGTAAGTTAGGGAGTGTGCTACCTAGAATAAGATCTATTTGGTGCTGAATATCTCTAAGAGGTGGTTTTCTAGTAGGTTCCGATAATATTGAAGGAAATTGGTGAAATAAATCTGTTATGTCAGTAGGGATGTTCATATTTTCTTGATATTGATCACCTTTGACAACAAATGCTATTAAATGTTTAGCGTCTTTACCTATTTCCTTTCCTTTAACTAAGGTGAATAGATGAGAAGAAGTTGTTGGCTGTTTTTTATTTTCAGATTTTCCTATAGGCAATAAAACCACTTTCTTGTTCATCCAAGTAAATTCATACGTGTTGTCCCTCCCTTTATGTATAGTTTGATTATCATATTGCCAAGGTCTCCCAAGTAAAATATGACATACATCCATATCCATGACATCACATACAATTTGGTCTTTGTAATGATTTCCAATTGATAAAGGCACAGAACATATTTCAGTCACATTAGCTTCACCACCGTTTTTAATCCAACTAATTTTATAGGGATTAGGGTGTGGATCTAACTTTAGGTTTAAAATTTGGGTTAGTTTCTTGGATACTATGTTTTCACTGCTACCACTATCTATAATTACACGCAAACCTTACCGCTACGAAGGCATCCGTTCGAAAGAGTGAGTGCCTTTGTGGTTGATTTTCCAGTTTGGGAGTTAGAAGAACCTTTTGCAAGATGCATGAAAGTTGGTCACCATCATCTGGTTCAAGAACTTGAATGTTGTCCTCCGAATCTTCAGAATCTTGTTCCTCGAACTCAACTTCTTCCCGGATGGTTAGTGTTCTTCTTTGAGGGCATTCATTAGATAAATGTCCTTGCTGTCCACACCTAAAACATTTGCCAAGGGAAGGTCTATTGTAAGGGTTAGTAGATTTTCTAGAAATATTACCTTCGAACCCTTTATTAATTGAAGTTCCCTTTTGTTGGATATCTTCTTTCTTGTTTTGCTTGAGGATCGAATCAGTATTGCTTCCAGGAGTAGTTTTTGATAAATCCACCGTAGCCCTTCTTGGATTTGGTACTTGCCTTTCCCAAGTATTCCTTCTCTGATAGGTTTTAAGACTTTTTGTGGATTCTTGCTCTTCCACTTTTGTGGCCAAAGAAATTGCATCGACTAGATAAGTCATTCGATGTAAGTTGACTGCATCTTTTATCTCACCTTTGAGACCATTGACAAATCTTGATATTTGTTGTTGTTCATTCTCGGGTAAATTATTTCTTGCGCTTAAACGGTGAAATTCTTGATGTAATCTAGTCTTTGAGCGTTCCCCTCAAGTGCATTGTTGGTATTGGTTATATAAAATCTGCTCAAAGTTTAGAGGGAGAAACCTTTTTTAAATCAACCGAAGCATTTTAGGCCAACTTCTGACCGGTTGTTTCCCACAATATCGCCTATTATTTTGCAGTTGATCCCACCATGCGGAAGCACCACTTTGTAGTTTAAAAGCTACTAGCTTAACTTTCTTATGCTCGGGGGTATTAGCATAGTCAAAAAAGTTTTCCACATTTTTCACCCAATCTAAAAATTTTTCAACATCCAATCTTCCATTGAATGTTGGGAGATCTATTTTCATTCGAAATTCTGAATTTTCTTGATCTATGAAGTCTCTTTGCTGCCTTCTTGGACCCCTTTCTTGAATTTGTTGATTTTCTTGAAGTAAGGCATCTTCATCATCCGAGGATTCTGAATCAATAGCCATGTAACCAGGTTGGAATCCCAGGGTTGGGCGTCGGACGGGGTCATTGATTTGTCTTGAATGTGTTCTTGGATGTTTCGATTTTCGAGCCTATGTATTGGAGGGTTTCTTGGTTGATCTTGATGGAGTAAAGATAGTGCAGCGAATTGTTGAGACATGTTTTCCACCGAGCGAGTAAGGGTAACAAGGTTCCTGTTGATGTCAATGATGGATAGTTCTACCGATTGAAGCCTTGTATTTACCGAGTCTGAAGAAGAAGCTTCCGCTTCCATGTTGCTGGAAAATTTTTCCAAAAGATCCAATTCTAGAACAATTCTTGGCCTTGGATCAAGGCGCTCTGATACCACTTGATGCACACAAGTGATAGAATAAAGAGGAAGAGTTTATTTTCAATCAAAAGATAGAATAAAGAGGAAGAGTTTATTTTCAATCAAAAGCTATTTTTAATGAATACAAGGCTGCCATATTTATAGATATGACAGAGGCTTAACCAACTCAAGGTTGTTGGTTAGGAGGTTACAACAAACAACCAGAAAACTAACTTAACCACCTAACCTCCCATGGTCACAACATAAAAAGAATAAGATGACCCTACATCAAAAGGGAATTGCAAAATCTGAAATCCACGGTTCACTCTGATAAATCCACAACTTTGGCTATCATGGAGGGTTCTTTGGTTGATCCATGAAGTTCTTAACATCGAATGTTCAAAGGTTGGGTTCTTGGAAAAAGCAATCTTTAATCAAGAAGACTGTTCAATTAGAAAATCCGGGCTTTGCACTGTTCCAAGAAACGAAATTAGCTGCCATTGATTCACTTTTGATTAAATCGATTTGGAGCTCTTCTCATATTGGATGGATTGCTCTTGATGCTCTTAACTCGGCTGGGGGTATCCTCATTCTGTGGAGTGAACAAGATTTTACTGTACATGAGGTTATTAGGGGTGTTTTCTCTATCTCTATTCATGTTTCTCTAGCTGACGGTTTCTCGTTTTGGCTGACAACAGTTTATGGTCTTCGGCTTCAGGTTATCATGAGGATTTTTGGCAAGAGCTTGATGACTTGGCAGGCTTGGGAGGAGATCGTTGGATTATAGGTGGTGATTTTAATGTAACTCGTTGGACTTGGGAAAAATCACATGACCACTCTATCACCAAGAGTATGTGTGCTTTTAATCAATGGATTTCAAATTATGAGTTGTTAGATATTCCTTTACAGAATGACAGATTTACTTGGTCCTCCTATGGTCAAACGCAATACAAATCACTCTTAGATCGGTTTTTAATTACCGATGGTTGCCTCGTTTGGACAGAATCACTTCAGACCAATTTTCGTTGATCTTATCATTTGGTAATTTGGAGTGGGGGCCTTGCCCCTTTCGTTTTGAAAATGCTTGGCTTCGGAATTCTTCTATTCGACAGGTTGTTGAGGTTTGGCGGCAGCAAAATAGGTTGGAAGGTTGGCCAGGTCACGGTTTTATGAAGAAATTGAAAGGCCTCAAATTTGTTCTTAAGCAGTGGAGTAAATCTATTCATCCTCAGATTTCCCATTTATCCTCACTTATGGCTTAGTTACGTTTGCTAGACAACATTGAAGATGGTATTCCACTTACGAGTTTGCAGTTGGAAACTTGTCATTCTCTTCGTGAGCAAATTGAGGAACTGACAGTGCAAGACCACATTTCCTGTCAACAAAGGTGTAAATTGAAGTGGCTCAGTGAGGGGGATGAGAACAAAATTTTTTCATCGAATATTGGCGGCTCGTAAACGTAAAAATTCAATAACAAAGATTCTCTCTCGGGATGGCCATAGTTTGATGATAGCCTGCGATATTGAGTGTGAATTCATTGGTTTCTATACCACTTTATTTAAAAAAGATGGTAACTAGAGGTTCCTTCCCACTAATGTGAATTGGAGTCCACTTATGAATGATCAAGCCATAAGTCTTGAGGGGTTTTTCACTGAAGAAGAGGTCTTCAAAGCTGTCTCTTCTTTGGGTTTTAGTAAGTCACCTGGACCTAATGGTTTTACTGCAAAATTCTTTAAATTTTTTTGGGATACAATTAAATCTGATGTTATGGCAATGTTACATGATTTGTTCTCATCCGAAATTATTAATGCCTCTCTAAATGAGACTTACATCTGCTTAATCCCAAAGAAACTTGCCCCTAAATCAGTCTCTGAATTTCGGCCTATCAGCCTAATTTCTTGTGCCTACAAGATTATTGCTCGAGTCCTTTCTAACAGACTGAAGTCGGTTTTACAGTATACTATTTCAGAAAATCAATTAGCTTGTGGCTGACCGACAAATTGTTGATGCTTCATGAACAGAGTTAGGAAGACAGGTAGAATCAAGGGATGTAACAAAAGAATATGTAGGTTGTGACAATTGGTGATAAGAGACACAAGAAGCAATAGGGGTAAGTACAAGTGCGTTTACCTTTACGAAAGGCAATGGGAAGCTCATCACAAGTTCCTGGATCAGATGTCGAAGAATCTTCTGGCATAGGACATGTGTCTGAAGGATGTTGTGGTATCCGTCTGGTGTAAACTTGGGTAATAGGCGGACGCTGAGGGATAGGTGTTGAAGGAAGCGGAGTAGGGAGAGATGAAGTATAGACGATCTCATAGATAAGTGTGTCGTCCTCCTCCTGACATGCACTCGACAATGATGGGGTAAAGGGTAAATTCTCAAAAAAACGTAACATCAGGAGAGACAAGATACTTGTTAAGACTAGGACAATAACAACGATACCCCTTTTGAACACGAGAATAACCCAGAAAGATGCATTTTAAGGACTTAGGATCTAATTTCGTACGATGAGAACTGATATCTCGAACAAAACAAGTGCAACCAAATATTTTGGGTGCAATTGGAAATAAAGATTTAGTTGGACAAAGAACACGATAAGGGATCTCACCATGGAGAATTGAAGAAGGCATTCTATTTATCAAAAAACAAGCTGTGGAAACTGCATCTGCCCAAAAATGCTTTGGTACATTCATTTGAGAGGATAAAGCTTTAGCTGTTTCAAGTAAGTGTCGATTTTTTCGTTCAACGACCCCATTTTGGGATGGAGTATCAGCGTAAGAGGATTGATGAAAAATGCCATTTGTACACAAGTAAGATCCCAACATGTTAGAAAAGTATTCACCCGCATTATCAGTTCGCAAAATTTTAACAGAGGCATTAAACTGATTCGGAATCTCAGCATGGAAATTGCAAAAATGAGTTAGTAACTCAGATCGACTTTTCATTAAATATAACCAAGTCAGACGTGAAAAATCGTCGACAAAAGTAACAAAATATCGAAATCCAGTTTTGGACATTACAGGACACGGACCCCAGACATCAGAATGGACTAATTCAAATGGAGCACTAGCTCGTTTATGGACCCTAGGACTCGAACTAAGACGATGAAATTTTGCAAACTGACACGACTCACAATCCAACGAAGTCAAAGAAAGAAATTTTGGATACATTTTCTTCAACACAGTCAAAGATGGATGACCTAAATGACAATGGACCTCAAACGAAGATGCAACACCAGAGCATGCCACAACTTTCGGTATGTGTTGATAAAAAATGTAAAGGCCTTCAGACTTGTCCTTTACCAATAATCTTCTTCGTCATACGATCCTGAAACAAGTAATAACCAGGAAAGAATGAGATAAGGCAATTAAGGTCATGAGTGAGTTTACTAACAGAAATCAAATTAAACGAAAGTCGAGGCAAATGTAAGACAAAAGATAAAGAGAGCGAGGGTGTGAGGTTAATGGTGCCAGATCCAAGAACAGAAGATGTTGAACCATCTGCTAAAGTGACAAATGAAAAAGGTGCAGAGGACAGAGAGGTACAAAATAAGCTAGAATTACCTGTCATGTGAGCTGTGGCACCAGAGTCGATGACCCATTTGGTGGAAGATGTAAGGAGACAATGATTCTTACCTGAGTCAGCAATAGTTGCAATAGGATTCGATGAACAAGATGCTTGTAGTGAGTCTTGGTATGACTGGAATCTAGCAAAATCGTCTGCAGAAATAGTTGCCGTTCTCTCAGGTGTATCATTTGTAGACGCAAGCTGAGCTACTTCAGGTCTTTGCCCCCCATTCAACAACTTCCAACAGTCACGTTTCATGTGACCCGGCTTACGACAATAGTTACATATAATGTCTTGTGGCTTTTGTCGTCGATGATGATCAGACCCAAGTCTCTAGTGGTTCCCGGCAACGGACCCATATCTCTGATGATCAGAACTAGGTCTTTGATGACCCAACTTACCATTCATTCCTTTAGTGACCTTAGGATCATTGCGACTAACTAAAGCACTGTTGAGAAACAGAAGAGCTAGACGAGGAATTTTCTGTACGGAGAACTCTACTAAAAACTTCATCCAAAGAGGGAATCTCGGAACCTGAGAGAATTTGTGATTTGGCCATATCAAATTCAGAGGAAAGGCCATTAAGAAAGCTCATGACACCCATCTTTTCTCTTTGAGCTTGTTGAACTTTTATGTCTGTACTAAATGGGAGCAAAGTGTTCAATTCTACACATGTCTTCTTAACCTGCATAAAATAATTCGTGACAGATCGATCTCCCTGTCTCGCATGATAAAGAGCTGTGCAGACTTCATACATTCGGTTAACTTTCTCTTTTCCTGAGTATAAGAATTCTAAAAATTCGAGCAGTTCTTTTACAGAATCACAGTGATTGACCAATCCAACCACCTCACTCTCAATCGAATCTTGATTTGAATATACAAACGTGCGTCATCGCGCAACCAAGTCCTCCTTGTATCGTCCTCTGGTGGATCCTGATCGATATGATCATCCATCTCAGTGCTTCGCAAATAGAACCTAATTGTTCTACTCCAATGATAATAGTTTGAACCATTCAACTTATGCTCCATGTTCTTTGACGAAAGGGGAACCAAGTTGGATACAACCATAGGTTTCATCTCAGCCATTCTTAAGTAAACAATAGGTTAAATTCAAGGAAAACAACAAAAGAAACAGATCTGAAACAGTACCCAAAAACAAATGGCTTAATCTCACCCAAAAGCACAAAACCGTGACAGCCAAGAGGCTAATGCCGAAACAAATTTGACAGACAGACCAGAAAAGTCAATCGGAGACGAACCCAACCGGCGGCGGACTGAACGGGCTTCTCACGTGCTCCCACGCACCGGCGTGTGGCGGTGAACACGGTGACTTCCGGCGGGGCGCGATCCTCATGCGCGGCTGCTTCCGGCGAACGACGACGACGGTTTTCCTTCCCTGACGGCGACACTCCTCCTAGGCTAGGTGGTGTCGACAAACGACCACCCTAAGTGATGACCCAAACTTCAAACCCTAACGTTACTTAGGAGGAAGAAACCTTAATTTTCAAATGCAAACCCTAAACCCTAGAGGTTGCTCTGATACCATGTAACACAAAATTGAGAAAGAAAATATTCGTTCTATTCACATTTGAGCTCTATGACAAATATATATAGGTATACAAAGAAATCCTAATACTAAAGAATGTACAATTACGATAAAGGACAACAATATATATATTATAACAACCCCGACCTTATAAGGCTTCCACACCTTTTTATGTAATTCACAGTGATGTTTGGGGATCCTAAAAAATTTTGACACATAGTGGAAAACGGTGGTTTGTTACCTTTATTGATGATCACACTCGTTTAACTTGGGTTTATTTGTTAACTAAAAAGTCAGAAATAAAAGAGGTTTTTATTTGTTTTTACAATATGATTGGAAACCAATTTCAGACCAAAATCAACATTCTGCATTCTGATAATGGTACTGAGTACTTCAATACTTGTTTAACTAATTTTTTCCAAGATAAAGGAATTGTGCATCAATCTACGTGTACTGACACTCCCCAACAAAATGGTATTGCGAAAAGAAAAAATAGACATTTGCTTGATGTTGCTCGTGCTTTATGTTCTCAATGCATGTGCCTTCTTATTTATGGGGTGAAGCTGTTCTTATGATTAATAGGATGCCTACAAAAATACTGGATTTTAAAACCCCGCTTGATTATTTTACCAATCAAAGTCTTTGGTTGTACTGCTTATATTAGCACCTCTAATCTTTCTAGGTCTAAACTTGATCCTAGGGTTGTCAAATGCATCTTCTTAGGTTATGTCTCGCACAAGAAGGCCTATAAATGTTTTGATCCAGTGACTAAAAAATATTTTGAAAGTATGGATGTGTCTTTTTTGGGAAATCAATCCTTTTTTACCAAAACTTCTCTTCAGGGGGAGATTTCTAACTTAGAAGATATTTTTTGGGATACATCTCCTCTTCCTAATATCATTTATCCCGAGGTTACTACTTCTAGTTCCATGCCAAGCACAGAAAGTACTCCTCCAAGGGGAGAAACACTACAAAGTGATTGAAATCCTGAACTTCAGGTTTATACGAGAAGGGCAGTACATCAAAGGAACCAAGACAAGATAGTTGACTTAGCACGAGACCAATCCAATGCTCCGATGAATGATTTTGAAGATTAAGGTATCATACCTTCGATTCCCATTTCTTCCCCTATCTATAACTGTTTATCTGATCTTGACATTCCAATAGCCCATAGAAGAGGAACTCGAAATTGCACCAAATCCCTATTGCCAATTACCTGTCTTACCATAGGCTTTTTGATAGTCAAAGAACTTTTGTCTCTAGGATAACAAATTTGGTTGTTCCAAGGAATATACAGGAAACACAAAATGACTCGAATTGGGAGTTAGTAGTGATGGAAGGGATGAATGCTCTTAAACAAAATCAAACATGAGACATAGTAGAATTACCAAAGGATAAGAAAACAGTCAGATGCAAATGCGTGTTCAATATAAAGTGCAAAGCTGACGGGAGCATTGAAAGATATAAAGCCAGGCTTGTTGCTAAACGCTTCACTCAGACTTATGAAATTGATTACCAAGAAACATTTGCTCCCGTGGCTAAAATTAACTCCATTAGAGTTATGTTATCTGTTGCTGTTAATGCAGACTGGCCTTTTTATCAACTTGATGTCAAGAATGCTTTTCTCAATATGAACTTGAAAAAGAGGTATTCATGAATTTGCCCGTTGGTTTTGAGGAAGATTTTGGGAGTAACAAAGTATGCAGATTGAAGAAATCCTTATATGGCCTAAAACAATCCCTTAGAGCTTGGTTTGAAAGGTTTGCCAAAGCAGTCACGAGCTATGGTTTCCTCCAAAGTCAAGCAGACCATACTATCTTCTATAAACATACTGGAAATGACAAGATTGTCATTCTAATAGTCTATGTTGATGACATTATTCTTACAGGAGATGACGAGGCATAGGGGTGTACAACTAACCCGGTAACCCGAGCAACCCTGACTACCCAATCCAAACCGTAAGCGTTGGGTAAGGTTAGATTTTTGTTCGGTTTAGGTTGGGTTAGAAGTTTTGAAAACCAAAAAGTTTGGGTCGGTTCTCATGTTGGGCTTTTTAGGCTCGGGTTGACCCAACCAAACCCAACACAAAGTTTATGTTTTTTAATTTTATTTTAATTAAATATATACTTATAAATGAATTATTTGTCAATTTCTTATGTTTTTCTTCTTAGACTTCTAACAAAGGTTGTTAAAATGTTATGAATTTTGAAATTTGATATTTGATATTTGAATTTTATGTGATTTTAGTTATTAATTCAAGAAAAAATATTTCAAATAATTTAAAAAATTAAAAAAAAAAAGTAACCCGGTGACCCAACCCAACCCAACCCGAAAATATTGGGTTGGGTTACTCTCATGAATAGGGTTGGCTGAGTTGAAGGAATATTTTCGGGTTGGTCCAAAAATCTCCCCCAACTCAACCCGGCTTATGTGCACCCCTAACGAAGCATGCCTAACTATCTTGAAAGAAAAACTTGCCAATGAATTTCAAATAAAAAATATGGAAGCCCTGAAATATTTCTTAGGAATGGAATTTTCTAGATCGAAGGATGGTATTCTAGCCAATCAAAGGAAGTATATTATTGACTTACCTGAAGAGACAGATTACTGGGTTGTAGAGCAACAAAAACTCCAATTGAGCCTAATTTAAAATTGCAAGTTGCAACAGAAAAAGAAGTAAAAGATAAAGAAAAATATCAGAGACTTGTAGGAAGACTTATTTACCTGTCACACACACGTCCTGACATTGCCTTTGCAGTTAGTATGGTAAGTCAGTTTATGCATGCCCCAGGACTTACTCATGTTGAAGCCGTCTATAGAATTTTGAGATACCTAAAAGGTACTCCTGGGAAAGGAATACTGTTTAAGAAACATGGTCATCTGCATGTTGAAGTTTATACAGATGCTGACTGGGCAGGCAGTACAATAGATAGAAGATCTACCTCTGGTTACTGTTCCTTTGTAGGGGGAAATCTTGTTACCTGGCGAAGTAAGAAACATAGTGTAGTAGCCAGAAGTAGTGTTGAAGCTGAATTTAGGGCTTTAACCCATGGCATTTGTGAAGGCATATGGATAAGGAGATTGTTGGAAGAATTGAAGTCTTCTCAGAGTGCACCTATACGTATCTATTGTGACAACAAGGCAACAATTTCCATAGCTCACAACCTAGTTCTTCACGATAGGACAAAACATATTGAGGTTGATAAACATTTTATAAAAGAGAAAATCGATTAAGGAGTAATCTGCATTCCCTATCTTTCTACTACAGAGCAAATTGCTGATGTGTTGACAAAACGGCTTCCTAAGTTGCAGTTCGACAAGATGATCAACAAGCTAGCCATGGAAGATATTTTCAAGCCAACTTGAGGGGGAGTGTTGGTTATTTTGGTCTTTTTCGTTCTTTAGCTCAATAGAATATTTGTACTTAATATAATATATTGCTGGAAATTTATTTCCTTATGTGTATATGGGTATTTCTTCTATTTAAGAAACCTTAATCCCAGTTAATGAAATATAGAGAAAAAATTATCTCTTCATTAATGACTCACTCTCTGAAAATTTAAAGCAAATATTTCAATCTCTAGTTTACTTAATTATGTTCCTTGTTTTATGCTCCATGTATCACGTCTGGTATGTGCCAATGCATTGAACTAAGTATGCTAAGATTTTAGCTCTTTGTCAGCATCCCCAATTTTCATATTGTCCTGGTGTTTATGATGGTTACTTCGTGATGCTTTACACAAATTTCTCATGACATTTGAAGGCTTCTTCTGGTGTGTTCTTTCCAAAGACTTTGTTGGATATTCGGTTTCTGACTTATGTCTTACTTGGCATCCTTTCCTATTTAGTATCTAACTTTTAAGTTTTGTTGATCTTTTTATTTTTCTGATTCATTGGACTGCTTGGTTTTATCCTTGTTCTACGTCTGTCTTACATAGTCTTGTACTTTGATATCAATGAAATTACATTGTTTCCTTGTCAAAAAATAATAAAAAAAAAATTCTCATGACATTTGACATTTTTTGCATTTCTTTTTTTTTTTCTCCCTTGCTAAGCTTCGTCCGGAGTTTTGTCTAAATCATTATTTCTTTTGGTTGTCAGGAAATGCTTGAAAGCAACAAACGGGACATAACTATTGCCATGATGAAGAATTATCCACTACTTCTACGCAAGTTCATGGCTGATAAAGCAAAAGTACCATCTTTAGTTGAAATTATTGTGCACATGAATCTTGAACTTTATTCCTTGAAGAGGCAAGAGCAGGTGCTGTACAGTTCTTGCTGCAGCTTGATATTCAATTTTTTTTTCAGCTTAGTTCTAATGCATAATATCTGCCTTGCCTTTTCCTTTCTCCCTTCAGAATTATAAAAATGTTCTTCAACTAATGAAAGACGCATTTTTCAAACATGGTGAGAAGGAAGCATTGAGATCTTGCATGAAGGCAATTAACTTATGCTGCACTGAGAGTCGAGGGGAGTTACAAGATTTTTCCCGTAATAAATTGAAGGAACTTGAGGATGAGCTTTTTGCAAAACTGAAACATGCTATGAGGGAGTTAGAGGTATATAGAGTCGATATTGTTCCTTTAGTCCCTCCCCTTCTCCCCCCTGAATATATGTTATTAGAATGCTTAATGTCTGCAGGATGGGGATGATGAATACTCTCTTCTTGTAAATTTGAAAAGGTTGTATGAGTTTCAATTGTCCAGACCTGTTCCTATGGAAAGCTTATATGATGATATTATGATGATTCTCCAGAAATTTAGAAGCGTGGATGATGAGGTAAGGGTGGCTAATAGGTGAACAGTTAATTATTTAAAAGTCCTTATCATTTCTTTTTTCTTTTTTTTTCCTTGCAGGTTGTATGTTTTCTTCTTCTCAACCTCTACTTACATTTAGCATGGTCTCTACACTCCATCATAAATTGTGAAACAGTGTCTATAGAATCCTTATCATCCTTATTGAATAAACGGAATGCATTGCTTGAACATCTGAGTCAATACCTGGATGATCCTACAGAAGTTGGTAAGAGTGGCACTCAGCTGGCCTGTCGAGTATGTACACTTTACCCCCATATCTGTCAAGTTCAATAAGCATATTGAAACCCTCAGTGATCTCTTGCAGTATCATACTGATCTAACAACATTGGATACGTGTAGGTTTGTACTATTTTTGCGGAGATATGGTTTTTATTTAGGAAGGAAAATTATTCTTCCACAAAACTGGAAAGATTAGGATATTGTCCTGATGCATCTGTTGTTCAAAAATTCTGGAGGTTATGTGAGCGACAGCTAAGCATTTCAGGTATTGATTTAATTGTTTTGGGATTAGTTTTTGGCTGGAAGGGGGAAAACAAATAGCACATTCATCGCAGTGATGGCTGAAGTAAACTGTGGAAATTACTTGTAATGAAAACCATATATTATATATAAGACTTATCCTCGACAATTTAAAATTTAGTTAATGAAAGTAGGAACACTATTAAGTGACATTAAATGGATACCGAGTGATTTTTAATAACTATATGCATGTGTTTCTGGCTTTCTACTTGTCTATGTACGTATACATTGTTCTTGTACCAACCAAAAAACTAAGAGGGACTAAAAGAAACAAGAAAAATTGGAGAACTGTTGAACCTTATTTTCATTGTGAACCATGATAAAGAGCTGAGGCTATTCTTCCCTTGGAGAACAAAGGAACTCACATGGATGGCCTTGGAGCCAGAAAAAAATTAAGCAGTTTGAGATGTTGTCAAAAACGAGAAGAGGATCACTCACTCTAGCCTAGGATTCATACAAACATCCAAAGAATGGAGACATGAGGTATGAGCTATCACAAATTGAGAGGAAAAGATGAACTACTTCTCTTATTAATATTCTCTTATTAATAAGAATTGAATATTCGTCACAAAAAATTAGAAACATTCCTTTAACTTAATACCCACCCACGAAACTGACCCCCTCGAGCCTCGACCTTTCGACTTCCTCCGGTCACCAACTTGTCGATTTCTTTTGTTTTCAATCTTTCCTCCGCCGACCCAAGCCAGCCGCCGCCGCCGAGCCATCGTTCCTCGCCGGCCGACGACCTCCCTACCCGACCGCCCTTCTTCTCCTTGTTCTCGGACCTGATTCTCTCTCTTCTCTCTCCTCTCCCCATCTAGCCCTGGTGTTTTCGTTCTTTCCTCCACCGACCGAAGGCAGCCGCTGCTGTGCCTTCGATCCCTGCCGAGTGCCGACCGACGACCACCCTACCCAACCGCCGTGTCTCTGCCTTCGCCGAGCTGATAAGTAGGGGTGTACATAAGCCGGGTTGGGTTGGGTTGAGGGAGATTTTTGGACCAACCCGAAAATTCGGGTTGGTCATTCATTCAACTCAACCAACCCTATCCATGAGAGTAACCCAACCCAATATTTTCGGGTTGGGTTGGGTTGGGTTGGGTCACCGGGTTAACTTTTTTATTTTTTTAATTATTTTTTAAATTATTTAAAATATTTTTTTCTTGAATTAATAACTAAAATCAAATAAAATTCAAATATCAAACTTCAAAATCCATAACATCTTAATATTTTGTTAGAAGTCTAGAAGAAAACATAAGAAATTGACAAATAATTCATTTATAAGTATATATTTAATTAAAATAAAATTTAAAAAATATAAACTTTGAGTTGGGTTGGGTTGGGTCGGGTCAACCCGAGCGTAAAAGGCCCAACCCGAGAACCGACCCAAACTTTTCGGTTCTCCAAACTTCTAACCCAACCCAAACCGAAAAAAAATCTAACCCTACCCAACCCTTACGGTTTGGGTTGGGTAGTCCGGGTTGGTCGGGTTACCGGTTTACTTGTACACCCCTACTGATAAGTATTGCTGTGAGAAATTATTTGAAGTTGGAGATTTAGTCATGGTTCATCTACATAAAAGCCGATTGCCTTCTAGTGCTCTTGCCTAACTTCATCCCATGATGATTGGGCCTTACACTATAGTACATAAATTAAATGACCATGCTTATCGGGTTGATCTTCCTTTTGAATACAAAATTTCTCCTATCTTCAATGTGGCTGATTTGTTCGAGTATCATTCTCCTGACCAGTTCCAGCTTTCTTCTTAAACTCGAGGACGAGTTTTATTTTTCAAAGAGGGGTACAATTGGTCTAATTATTAAGGGATTATTATCTTGGGAGGCTATAAGTTGGTCTGTTGAAATTGTTTTTTTCATTAAAGTCTTTTAGTTTTTTACCGCAGGTAAACAGTGGTTGTTATTTAGGACTTCGATGCTTTTGTTGTATTTTAAAGGCTTGTCCAGCCTTCTTTTTGGGACGTTTTTTGAATGAAATTACAGCAGCATTAATTTTCTTCTTCAAGATTTGTTCCTCACTGATTTACATCAGCGTGGAAGCATAGCAAAGATAGTCAAACACACGTGAATGAGAATAAACAAACTTTTGATTATATAAAACAGTAAAAGGAGCACTGTTGAACAATAAAGGCATTGGAGTACGATTGATGATTGTTGATTATTAACCTTTATGGAATTTTTCTAGAATTATTCTCCCCTTTATTTAATTCCCTTATTTGCTTCCTTAATTCTTGTCCTTTCCTTAGTATGTATTCTTCCCGTTGTAATTCCTTTTTTGGTTTATTAGTTATATTTCCTTATTTGTACAAATCTACCCCTTTAAATCTAGGGTCGTAGTATACTGAACAATGCAATCTACAATAGAAAATATTCTTCTCTTGTAAAAGTTACATGGTATCAGAGCCCATTAAGCCCAAACGGGCATTCAGTCCAAAAAAAAATTAAATTTGGGATCCGATCCAAGAATGGTGAACCCAAAAAGGCACCATCTTGAGGGGCATGTTGAGGATCCCACATTAGAAAAATGGAGAGCAACCTCACAATATATAAGATATATGAGTTACTCCTCTCATAGCCAATTGGTTTTGAGATGAAATCTCATATAATCTAATAATGATATAAGTGGTTGTTAAACACAATCTCCCCAGAAATGAAGAGATTGAAAAACAAGTAACGTATTAAGATTAAAAAAGTATATTTTAGATTAATCCGTATTATAATGTAAGAAATTAAAATTTAAAAAAGGTTAACAGATTAAAATAAAAAAGTATTTTATTTTTGAATTAATCATATTAAAAGGAAAAAAACTTAATTATATTAAAATAGCATAAATATTTAATATTTTATTTTTAACTCAGGTGTTTTAAACCTCCAAAGAATACATTATATTTTATTTACAAACTTTAGATAATTCATTTCATTGTTTTGTTAGAAATTAAACTCTTAAATTATGCAAAAGATATTATAGAAAATAAATCTTAAATTAAAATTTTAAAACTGACGATAACAAGTCTTTATTTAAAAAAAAAACTGAAAAAGAATGAGCGAATTTATTTTATTTATCTTAACTGAAATTGATACTTGATTGTATTTTGAGCATTAGTCTCATTTCATTATTTTAATGAAAGTTTGTTGTTTCCTTGTCAAAAAAAAAAAAAAAAAAACCGAAATTGATACTTTAACAAAATTGTAAAATAGTCATAAAATAAAATGACTTAAAATCTCAATTTTGGAATGGATGAGAACAAATCTGTAATAATTAATTTTTTAAAAAAATCATTGGAATCTAGGTCTAATTGTATGGTACAACAAAACTGTAAATAAATAAAAACAGCTCGCACAAATCCGGACTTCATAACTCCAGGTTAAACAACTTTGCACTCCAAGCACATAATTCATAACGTCAGATTAAACAACTCTGCACTTAATCACAACTTAAATAACTCCCCCAGACTAAACAACCATTCCAAAGTGGTGACTTGACTTTCAAACTCCAGCCTCACTTGGAAGGGAGAATCCTAACTGCCTCAAGATTCCGTGTAAACTAATAGAAAGTTATCAAAGAATACTCAATGTTATTCCATTCGCCAGAGTCATTTATATTTGGTCATTTGTGGGAATTACTGTAAGAGAATTAATAATTGAATCAATAGCTGAGATATTTAAATCGATACAAAATTATAGGGCGATCAATTTATACCCTTAAACTTTGATGATTGTATCAATTAAAATCCCAAACTAATAATTGTATCAATTTAAACCCTAAAGGGTATCGATTTATACTCTTGTTGGTGATTTATAACTAGTTTTACTTATTTCCATTTAAAATCAACTAAAATTGCCTAAATGAAATTGTTCTTCTCCCCAAATCCTATCAAAGTACCAAGAAAAATTATCATGTAATTCTTCCTAAATAAGTAGAGAAAAATAGAAGAAAACGAGAAGATGAAACTATTATCCATTTCATTTTAGCAAGTTTACCTTAGATACGTTAATTTTAACATTTAAAGAAGTCTTATTCACGTATGCACATTATGCATTAACAGTGTTTTAAAATAGAATTCTAACAGATGGTGAAAATTATCAATTCACCTATGAAATTGTTTAAATTGATGCAATTATTAGTTTGAGGTTTTAAGCGATACAATCCCAAAGTTTAGGAGTATAAATTGATTTTTTTTATTCAAAATTATATATGTAATCTATTAACAGTAAAAGAAGAAGTCTAAAAGCATCAATAAGCTGGGTTGCTTTTCATCATTCTTACCCTTGTTGTATGATGATTTTACCTTTCTGTGTTTAATGCATCTTGTATATTTGTCCATATAGATGAGAGTGAAGATGAGGATGTAAGTAAAGAATATGTGGAGGAGACAAATAAAGATGCAATCATGATTGCTGCCGCAAAGTTGGTTGCTAGTGATACAGTTTCTAAGGTAACCTTGTTTTGAATTGGAAATCATTTTGGTGTATAGTTTCTATCATTCGAAGTCCTTTGGTTCAGTGCTGGCAAAGCTCTTTGTTGTAATTTGTAGCTTGAGAGGAATTTTTTTGAAAATTAATGTTAAAGTTAGGGCATTCTTGTAATTTTATTTTATGATTTATCTCTTTCATTGTTTTGATATTTTTAAGTTTCAAATAGGATAGAATATCCTTTTCCTTCTTAGAAAACGGTTTTGTACCTAGTATTTATATAGGTTTTTGTAGGGTTGAAATCAATGAGAAATACAGAAATTTTTTCAGAATTATTGAATCTTTTAAAGGAAAGAGTTAAGATGTAATCGAAGCTCTATCACTCTTTTCCTTGAGTAGTTCTTATATTGTTTTTCCTCTTGGGCTCACGATGGTGTTCTCCTGAGTATGAATAGTGTGATACTGTTTATATTTCTCACGTCAAAACTCATTGCATCCTATTCTTAGTGCAGGAGTATCTTGGTCCGGAAATTATTTCTCATTTTCTGATACATGGGACAAGTGTGGCGGATATTGTTAAGCATTTCATTACCATTTTGAAAAAGAAGGATGGCAATATCCCAGTTATCTTTCTGGAAGCCATGAAAAGAGTAAGGATCATCACTTGTATAGGGTTTTCTTCTCTATAACAGGGACTTCTTCCTATCTCTCTCTCACCACATGCATATATGGATATATATATGCATGCATGCATGCTTGTGTGATTTGAGTATGCTGATTAGAAGGTATTTTGTAGTAAACAACTTGAAATGAAGATTATCAATCAATTGCTTGAATTCTTTTATAGACTTGTCTTGTTCGAATCCAACATTTTTTTGGGCTATGCAAGCTTATATTATTTGCTCGTAGTTATGTCATCACACACGAGAGAATTATGGTAGCCCTGCAATATGATTTACATATATCAAGAGAGCGAAGTCTAATTAGAGGTAGAGTAACATGAAGATGGAATGGTAATTAGGAGAAATGTGAAGAGAGGATGTTGAAAATTATAGTTAAAGTTAGGGTTTTCTTGTAATTTTGTTTTATGATCTATCTCTTTTCTTTTTAAATATTTTAAGTTTTAAATAGGATAGAATCCTTTTCTTTATTTGAAAAGGGTTTCTTACCTTGTATTTATATTGGTTTTTGTATAGTTAAAATTAATGAAAAAAATAAAAAACTTTCATGGTATTAGAGCTGTGAAAAAGAAAATCCTAATTTCAGTCGCTGCCCTTCTCTTCGCCGGAGCATCCACCGTTGTCAAACTCCAACGGAACCTCACCTCCAACCTTCTCCTCCGGCGCTGTCCGAATCACAATCGCAAGTCACAAAATCACTTAACCCAAATTGTGAATGGCGGGTTTTTAAGGTTGCGACAATTAACCCAAATCGCAAATTGTAGGTTTTAAGGTGTAATTGCAACTCCTCAGACTCCTTCAGGCAGATTCCTCCTTCAGCTTCTTTAACGATAAACTAAAAAAATCCTTCAAGGACCAACCCACGGGACTACAGACAATTGGTGCGACTCTGGAAGGACCAAAATCAACAGTTTCGAGTGGTCAAATGGGCAGTTTTGAGCAGCGAAAATCGTGGGTTTTGAGCAATGAATACAGATCAACGACTAACAGTTTTTCTCCCATTGTGGGGTTTGCTTAAAACAGGGTTTGTCTACTGGATTTTTGTTTCAAGTTTGATTTACTATGGCTTCTTCCAAATCTATCGAACCAATCTCCCATAATCAAGGAGGCTATGATTCTTATATCACGGGTCACAAACTGGATAGCCACAATTATGTTCAATGGTCACAGTCGGTCATGATGTTTATATGTGGCAACGAAAGAAAATGTGCAACCTAAAGCAAGTTATCCAGAATTCAAGAAGTGAAAGGTAGAAAATAACATGGTCATGTCATGGTTAATTAACTCCATGACCAATGAGATATATGACAATTTTCTTTTATATGGAACAACTCATCGGATATGGAAAGCGGTTAAAAAACATACTCTAGTAAGGAAAACACTTTAGAATTGTTTCGAATCGAATCCATCCTTCATGATCTTTGCCAAGGTAACCAGTCCGTTATTGATTACTTTAATACTCTCTCGTTATTGACAACAATTTGATTTGTTTGAAGTATATACATTGAAGTGTGCTGATGATACAACTCAATACTCGAAAATTCTTGAACAAAAGAGGACAATCAAATTTCTCCTTGGTCTTAACAATGATCTTCATGAAGTTCAAGGTCGAAATGCAAACCAAGCCATTGATGAATATTCGTGCAACGTTCTCTGAAGTAAGGCAAGAAGAAAGTTGGAAAAACTTTATGTTGGGCAAATCAGAATCAATCCCTGCAGTCTTGGAGGCCTTAGGACTTATTACTCGCAACTTTAATTCAACAACATTAGGTGACAATAAACAGAAACGAGAGAGACCTTTGTGCGAACATTACAAAAAGGTAAGTCATATAAAAGACACATGCTGAAAGATCCATGGAAAGCCTGCTAATTGGAAACCTAAGCATCGTGATGGTCGGGCCTGTGTAGCTAATATAGCTTCAGATAACTCTGTTACTTCAAAGACAACTATATTTAGCAAAGAACAAATAGATGCACTGCAAAGGATCATTGGTCACACAATATAGGGAATAGGATTGGTTGCACAGAAAATTACATCTATTGCCCTAGCAGCTAGCTAGTTAGTAAAAGAGGGATACAATCTTGGATTATAAACACTGGAGCTTCATATCATATGATAGAGAATCTATCACTATTTCAAAACTATCAAGCTGACACCTCCAACTGCTCTGTGAAAATTGTAGATGGGCCATACTCGAATGTGGTTGGGACAGGTTCCATTCAAGTTAATCAAAATCTATATCTCAACTTTGTGGTACATGTGCCAGGATTGGATTGTAATTTACTTTCAATAAGCAAATTGACACGTGATCTAAAATATGTGACTAAATTTATCCAAACTTATGTGTTTTGCAAGATTTGGAATCAGGGAAGACGATTGGCAGTGCTAAACTTTGTTTTGGGCTCTATCTTTTCAACTATGATCAAGGCTCACTAGCATTGGGAGACAAATCATCCTTTTTATCTTCCTTTGTTTCTAGTAATAGTGGTCAGTTATCTAGTAGTAGTCAGTTTTCTCATTTTGTCAACCAAGATAGTGAGATATATTATTACACTATCGATTAGGTCATCCAAATTTATTTCTAAATCTTTTTCGTCATAAAAATCCTGCATTGTTCAATTGTGAGTTTTGGCAAATTGCCAAACATACTCGTAACTCCTATTCTCGTATTGATTATAAACCGTCAAGTTCTTTTTCATTGATTCATAGTGATGTTTGTGCCCTTCAAAAATAAAAAAATATCTTTGGAGCTCGTTGGTTTGTTTCGTTTGTTGATGATCATACACAGATTACATGGATCTTTCTTATGAAAGAAAAATATGAAGTTCATCGACGATTCAAGCATTTCCATAATATGCTTCAAACTCAATATCAAATCAAAATTTGTGTCCTAAAAACAGATAAGAAGGCATGAGAAGGGGGCGGTTGTAGATCAAATTTCTCTGGTTGAAGATGTTTGGCTGGATTTTCTTGAGCAGCTGGCTGGCCTTACTCCTGAGATCTAAAGATCAAGGAAGTTCGCAAGGGAAGCCAAACATTCGGTTAGTTTTGAAGTGGAGTACATCTTAGGTGAGAGGGAGGTATCTTTTGTTAGAGCTTCTTTCCAAACGGTTCAGGGGTGTGCCGAGGCCTCTAGCCCTGTCAATGGGTGCCATGAGTTGGATGGGTGGTCGGTTCAGAGTCTGAGCAGTGTTGATTGTGAGTCGGGGAGAAAGAGAGTGGTGGAGGTGTGGAGGGCAGATTCCCCGGTTGTCAATCTGGTAAGTTTATTTGAGTCACCCCAGGGGCAGCAAGGAAAGGCTGTGGTTGAAAGGGTGACTAGTCCTATTATCCCTACGAAATTGTCTCGGTTTGCCTCCCTCATTAAGGCAAGTGGTATGCAATTCAAGGGGTGGAAGTTGGGGGGAATTTTCCTTTTGCAATTTGAAAGTTGTTTATTGGTTTGCGAGAGGTTTGGGTGGAGGAGCTATAAGGTGAGCCTTAAAAATTTTTGAATAGCCAAAGTTCGGTTGTAGTGCTTTTTCATGAGACAGTTAAAAGCCGTGGTTAGAAAGCTGATCAAGTCGTTTTGGTGTTCATAGGGTTGGGTGCGTGTGGTTGCCTTGGGAAGGTTAGGGGGGTTGCTGGTTTTATGGGGTGAATTTCGATTCTAAGATGGCAGTTGTGTTTTGTGTGTTTGTTTTTGGGGGTGGTTTGGTGGTGGTTTGCGAGTTTTTGTGAGGGTCAAGGCGTTTTGGGGGGGGGGGGGGGTATCATTAGTTGGGTTCTTGACAGAGAGCCTCAAGGAAGGGTGGCTAGAAGTATGAAAGTAGTTGTGGTTTGTGCGGTTTTCGCTTGTTGGTTTCTGTGAAGGGCCTTGGTGCTTGAGGGGTGGTTTTATTTTTTATTTGGTCTTTGGTTGTTCGGAGGGGATAACAATCTTCTTTTTTCAGGGTGAGCAGGCTTTTCTGGTGGGTGGTTAAGTTGGTGGTTTGGAGCTAGTTTTGTGTTGGAAGGAGTTCTGAAGGTTGTTTCTTGTTTGTTTCAGAGGATTCGGATGTTTGGGGCTTCGAGTTGTTTCATAGCTTTCGTTTGACTTCTGTTGTTATGGGATTTGTTTTGGTTGGTTTTTTGTGGGGTTTAGTGCCTTTGTTTTTTAATTTCTGGAAAGGGGTTTCTATTTGGTTGTTTTTTTTGTCCTGTTCTTTGAGCTGTTGCTCGTTTCGATTTGTACTTTGAACTTTTGATCTTTTCATTACATCAATGAAATCTATTGTTACCTTGTTCAAAAAAAAAAAAATAATAATGCAAAAGAATTCTTCAAGATTATCTATCAGCTCAAGAGATTCTCCACCTTAGCACTTGTATTGACACTCCCCAACAAAATGGAGTAGCTGAACGCAAAAATGGTCAACTTCTTGAAGTTACTCGATGTTTGATGTTCTCTACTTATGTTCCTAAATTTTATTGAGAATCCATTCTCACTGTCACATACTTGATCAATCGTATGCCCTCTCGCGTTCTTAAATTCTCCATTTCTCGTTAAGTTTTTCTTCAATCTTGTATCTATCTTCGTGTTCAATCTCTTGATTTGGTCCCTAAAGTTTTTGTGTGTAGTGCCTTTGTTCACATTCATTTTCAACATCGTAGTAAGTTGGATCCTCGAGCCCATAAATGCATTTCCTTGGGATACTCACCAAATGAACGAGGATATAAATGTTACTCTCCTATCACCAAATGGGTATATGTCACTATGGATGTTATGTTCGAATATCTATCATTCTATTCCAAAATTGATCGTCAGGGGAGAAGGTGAGTGACAATCAGTTATGGATCTCTTTACTTGAGACTGAACTTGAATCTGTCAGCCTACTTCATTCTCCTCCTCAAGATCCTATGATTCTATCTATTTCTTCTGAAATTAATCCAAATGTTGTTCCTCCAAATGCTAGTGAAAGTCTCCTCACCTACAAAAGGAGAAACAAACAAGTTGAGAAAATAGATTCTAGAACAATCAACACTCTCCAATGTCTGAACCGATTTTAACATCCAATGAACAATCCATAAGTGAGGGTAAAGGTGAGATGGGAGAAGATGTATTTTTTTTTTTAAAATTTTTTTTTCTGAGAAACTTATAAGCATTTCATTGATTGTATGAAATGTACAAAATGGTAAGGGGTCCGACAATAAGAGGGGACCCAATTACAAAATTTTTCCAATTGCTAATAAGGGAAGTGAGACTATAGTCACCAAAAAAGGGGGTAAATTTACACCAATAGAGAGCAAGATAGATGATATGTTCAAGGACTGTGTGAGAGTCTTTCTCGATGTTGTTGAAGAGTCTATTATTCCGTTCGAGCCATGTGGACCAAAGGATGACTTTAACCATGTTGTCCCATAAACAAGCTTTCTTTTGGGTGAAGGATGCCCCAATAATAGTAGTTCAAGGACCTAAAGTATAGAATTTGGGGATGTAATTCTAGAAGTTGAGGATTTAGACTTGCCGATTGCAGTAAGAAAGAGAGTCAGAAGTTGCACCATTCTCCCTATAGGGAACCATGTGTCATATGATAGATTATTATAAATCATATCGAGCATTTCTTTCCATCATTGATAATGTTCAAGTACCAACTGATATTCATGAAGTATTGATATATCCTAGTTGGACAAAAGCTGTACAAGATGAGATTGAAGCTCTCGAGAAAAATGTCACGTGGACAGTGACAGATCTACCTGGTGGAAAAAGAACTGTTTGATGTAAGTGGGTCTTTATAGTGGAACATAAAGCAGATGGAAGCATTGAGAGATTGTAGGCCAGACTTGTTGCTAGAGGATTCACTTAGTTTTATGGAATTGACTACCAGGAAACCTTTGCACCTGTTGCTAAACTCAACACCAGAAGAATTATCTTATCTCTAGAAGTTAATCTTGATTGGAGTCTTCAACAGTTAGATATTAAAAATGCCTTTTTGAATGGAGATCTAGAAGAAGAAGTATATATGAATATTCCTCTTGGATGTGAAGAGAATATCAATTCACCAACGGTTTGCAAACTTAAAAAATCTCTCTATGGACTTAAGCAATCTCCTTGTGCATGGTTTGGTAAATTTGCAAATTTTGTTCCTAGTCCTGGATATTCACAATGCCAGTTAGACCATACTTTATTTGTTAAAAAGAGGCCGAAAATTTACTTGCTCACTTAATAGTATATGTAGATGATATCATTTTTTCTGGAAATGATAAATTGAAATTGCAAATGTTGAAGAAACAAGAATAGCTTTTTGTCTTGTAGGGAAAAATTAGTCAAAAACCTCTCTTCGCTCTCTTCTCTCTCCTCCCTTTTTCCTAGCCGCCCCTTTCGGTAGCCCTTCTCCATTTCAGGCGCTCCTTTTCCGGCCAGCTCGCCTCCGGCGTCCTTGCTTCTCGTCGTCGCCGTTTCGCTTTCCCTCCCGTTGGTGTCATTGCCTGTCGGCAGCGTCAAGCCCTTTTCACCGTTCTACTTCCCCTCCCATCGCTTCGATGCCCTTGTCTGGACCCAAGAGTCGCTTCGATTTTCTTGTCTAAAGCCTTCCCCGAGTCGTTCTCCGCCGTCTGGTCTCCTCCTCTTCTTTTCCCTTCCGTTTTGCGCCATCTGGTCTGGTCTCCTCTTCTTCTTCTCCTCTCCGTTTTCTGTTTTCCATCTTCTGGTCTCCTCTCCTTCTTCTCCTTTTCCGTTCAGTTTACTGTTTACCTCCGTCGTCTAGTCTCCTTTTTCACCGCTCTTTTTGTTGTCGGCTTTCCTTTGGCTAGTGGTATTCCATCGTCTCCTTTCCGTGTTCGTCCCTCTCTGTAGTCGGCCTGTCTCCCTTTTAGCCTTGTCGCCCTCTTTCAGCTCTCTTCTGCCGGCGTGGGTGTTGTTCTCCTCTGTCTGTCATATCGTTGTGTTCTTACCTCTTTCGCGGATTGTTTTCGAGTTCATTCCAGGCCCATTACCCTTGAGTTTTCATGGATTTGTCTGGTTGCAACATTGGTGGCTCCATTTTCAGTATTCGAAGGTATGAAGATCGGTTTTGGTTGGAAGATGAGTCAAAAGGAGGTATGCTGGTCTTATCTTTGGTCCAATTGCAATGGTTTAAAGATGGTTTTGAGGTCCCGTGTCATCACTCAAATCCTTCTTTCAAAGGAGGAAATTCCAAGACAACAATGAAGTGCTTGGTTTGTTTAAAGTCCAAAGTGGAAATTCTTGGTTTGCTGATTGTGTGCATTGGCCACCCTCTGGTGGCCGGAAAAGGCTCAAAGTGGATCTATGGAAGTATTTGAATGACTGGTTGGTTTTTGGGGATATGTTGAGCGATTTCTTGTTGAGTTTTGATGCATTGGTTGGGGTTCCTGACACAGTTTTTGGTGAGAAATTTTGAAGCAATACCGGTGCGAGAGCTGTCTTTGACTCTTTGGAGCAACAAAGGTTGGTTGGTTCGCATTTCAGTACTCCTTCAGGGTTGAAGCAATGGGTTAGGAGAGAGGTGGAGGTGTTGGATTTAGAATTTGATGGCTTGTTGGTTATTACCCATCTATTTGCTCGTATTCCTTGGGTGGAGATTAAATTGGCCATTGAAAAGTTCTTTTGTGTAAAGATTCAGATTAACCCTTTTGCAATGGATAAGGCTTTGGTCAAGGTGGATGAAAATGCTAAGGAGTTATTTAAGGATAATTTTGGTTAGTGGCAAAGAATAGGTGATTCCTTTATCAAAGTTGAAAGGTGGTCAGGGAAGGATCATAGCTTGTCTAATCTTATTGAGAGTTATGGAGGTTGGGTTTCCATATCTAATCTTCCTTTAAATTTGTGGAAAAAGGTAGTCTTTGAGATCATTGGGTTACATTCGGGGTTGGTTGAGATTGCATTGGACACTTGGACACTGGACACTTTGAACTTGACGGATCTCTCTTACGCGGGATAAAGGTTAAACCTAACCTTTGTGGATTTCTTCCAGCTCATATTGAGGTCTCCGATGGCTATAGTGGTGATTTCGAAATAAAAGTTACGGATGTTGAAGGTTTGAGACCTCCATGGTTGGAAGTTTGTTCCTTGGTGGTAAAGGACTTCTCAAACCCTATTGATTTGGAACGTAGTGAACCTGCCCTGCGAGATGCTTTTGAAGAATCCGAAGGTAGTTTTCAGGGAAATCAACCGAATAATGTTATTAAGGTGTTGGCTGGTCTGGAGGTTTCTTCCAAGTTACTTGAGTTGATTTTGGAGAATTCGGGTTCGTTGGTAGGGGGAATGATTTGACAGTGGTAGGAAGTGTTGACTCTTTCTGTGACGCCCCCAAAATTTTCAATGTTGAGAAGTTAAAAGGAGCAAGATAAGGTCTCTGTCTCCGGTGAAGTTGATGCTCTCGGATTTTGATGGACAGGGTGATGCGGATGGGGTTGGGGATTCATTCTCATCCCCGATTCCAATCACAGTTAAAGAGGTAAGAGATCGGTTTTGTGGTAATTATTACATTAGGCGTAGTAAAAGGTCTTTGCAACCAGTAGCTTCCCTTGCACTTGAGGTTGCTTACCCAAATTTTCTGGAGCGTTCGATGCCTTGCATCCAACATGGTAAGACAAATTTGTTGGCCTCTAAGTGCCCAGAGAATTTGGTTTTAAAGGAGTTCTCAATTTCTTTTGAGGATTGCCCGGTTGCTCCGAAGGGAGTTCGTTTGTTAAAGCATCCTTTTTACATTCGGGAGAGGATGCTTGAGTTTTAGACTCTTCTTCTCCTTTGCTTGGGGGTGGTTCAATCATAGATTCTTTGGTGAGTTTAAGTAGTCTTGATTTGGGTTCGGTTAGGAATTCATGGGTGAGTTTGATGGATGGGCCCCTATCATTAATCTTGCAAGCTTTTTTTATTCTCCAAAGGGGTGCTCTCCTTTGGGGGTAACGGATTCGGTAACTCATTATCCACAACTGAGTCGGTTTAGCTCCCTGATTAAAGCAAGTGTGCAATTTAAGAAGGTAGCTGTTGGTGGATGTCTGTCCTACTTATAATAAAGATCGTCTCTTGATCTTGTGGGTCTGTGTTTTAGTTCTTTCTCTGCAGTGTTGATAGGAGTGTAGAAACGGGTGGATTTGTTGAGCTTTCTCTTGCTGGAATTTTTGGATTTAGTTGCTCTCAGTTGCTTTTTGTGAGGATTTTTCTTTGCTGGTCTTGGGCTATTTTCAATTCTGGACTTTGGTTGGTTGAGTCAAATACGAAGCAGTTTATGGAGTAAAGTTTTCTTCTTCTTTGACGCGCTGGTGATCACATTTGCGGTCCATGCTCTTTGCCATTGCTGGTTGTTTGTCTGATGAGCTGGTGATCACATTTTGATGGCTTCTTTATGGAGTTCTCTCCTCATTGGCATTATTGGGTTTTGGTTGTTGACGGTTGTTTATTTTCGGTTCTAAAAAATTTGGCTTGTTGGCTCTCTTCTTTTGTTCTTGGATTTTATTTGTTTGTTCGTTGTGTGATGTTCTCACTCTTTTGTTCCTAGTTAGGTTTATTGTGGCATCATTTCAATTTTGTTCTCCTTTTTGAGATTATATTTTGAAACATTAGTCTCATTTCATTATTTCAATTAAAGTTTGTTGTTTTCTTGTCAAAAAAAAAAAAAAAGAAAAAGAAAAAGAAAGAAGCACTTGGCTCAAGAATTTAAAGTCAAAGATCTAGGAAATCTCAAATATTTTGCTCGGTCAAAAAAATGTATAGTTGTATCCCAAAGGAAATATGTTTTAGATCTTTTCAAAGAGTTCGACATGTTAGGATGTAAACTACCAGACTCTCCTATGGATCCTCAAAAGAAACTTGGTCTCAACCATATGAGACCACACCTGTGGATAGGGGGAAATATCGACTTGTAGGATGCCTTATATATCTTTTCCATATACATCCAGATATTGGATTTGCTGTCAGCATAGTTAGCCAGTTTATGCATAGTCCCAATGAAGAACATATGGAAGTAGTATATTGAATCCTCAGATATCTAAAAATAACGGCTGGAAAGAGACTGGTTGTTACCAATACAGATTATGTGTGATAATCAAGCTGCAATAAGTATTGCAAGAATCCAGTTCATCATGATAGGACAAAACATGTTGAACTTGATCGACACTCCATCTCAGAAAAGGTCAATAATGAAATGGTTCAACTCAATTATGTGCCTACTAAATAACAGTTAGTAGATATCCTTACCAAACCTTTACCAAGACCTAACTTTGAAGATTTGAATAGCAAGTTAGGATTGTATAATATTTACAAATTACAACCCACCTTGAGGGGGAGTGTTGAAAATTATGGTTAAAGTTAAGACATTCTTGTAATTTTATTTTATGATTTATCTCTTTCCTTTTGAAATATTTTAAGTTTTAAATAGGATAGAATATCCTTTTCCTTCCTTGAAAAGGATTTTGTACCTTGTATTTGTAGAATTGAAATTAATGAGAAAAAATAGAAAACTTTCAGAGGAAGTTGTAATAAAATGTGTAGTGAGAAAAAATAGAAAACTTTCAGAGGAAGTTGTAATAAAATGTGTAGTGGGAATAAGTGGAAGTTTGTTTAGGGAGTCGTATGTAGGAGACTAGAGGAGGGTGGGCTGACTATCTGACTAGTGAGTAGGGTTAAGCTTAGGCTTGGAAGGGTTTCCAATCTCTTTAGTTCTTCTGCGGTAGCATCCTATTTGTTATTTGCAACCGTTGCTTTTATATATCAGTGGAAGTTTCCATTGCATTACTGTGTAAACTAAGGATACACCAAATGATGAGGCACCATGTGAAGATACCCTTTTACTTTTATCACATGTACCGTGAAATTTTATTTAGTATATAAATTTCTGAGTTTGTGAAGATTCATGCCATTCACTTTCTTTTCTTTTTGGGGTTGTGTTAGGCCTATCATCGACATATAGTTGAACTCTTGAGAAATAATGATGAGCCTTCAACAAGCAAATCCTTTCTAGAATGTAAGGAGTTGGCTGCTCGGCTTTCTGGAACATATGTAGGCGCAGCTAGGAGCAAGCATAGATCAGATATTTTAAAGATTGTTAAGGATGGAGTTGAGCATGCCTTCTCTGATGCACCGAAGAATTTATCTTTCCTGGAATGTGCCGTTCTACATTTTGTATCCAAACTACCTACACCTGATATTCTGGAAATGTAAGACTCTTGTTTTTTTTTTTAAAAAAAAAAAAATTAGGTTGAGTTAAAACTTTGTTATTACTTGAAATGACCAATTTAATTCGTAATCATTTTTCAAATAGTATTAGGGATGTCCAGAATCGAACAGAAAATATTAATACAGATGAAGACCCAAGTGGTTGGCGCCCATATCACACGTTTGTTGACAGCTTGTGCGAAAAGTATGCTAAAAGTGATGGTTTGCAAGGTAACTTGCTTCTCTCAATTTAAGTTGTCTTTAGAGGCAAATCCGATCTCTCTTTGTTTAATGTGCACGATTCTTAATTAGATTTAGATGATCTTGAGAAAATTTTGGATTTTTTGGCTTCCTGGATTTACTTTATTTAGTTCTGGATTTGTTTTTTTTGCTTAAAATAAAATAAGTAAGGCCTCCTGATAACTATTTCTGTTTTTTTTTAATTCTAGGTTTTTTTTTTTGCATTTATTTTATGTCTTTGGTTTTCTATTTTTAGAAAACAAAAACCATTCATGTTTGTTAACTATTTTTGGTTTTCTATTTCTTAAAGAGTTAGAGAGAAAAATATGTGGAGGTATGGAAATACAAATTTAGAGTTGGAGATTTTCTTTTAGGAGCTGTTTGGGGCAAGGAGTTGGAGAGAGCAGGGGTTAGGAAGTTTGGGTTTGGAGTGCAGAGTTGTTTAGTCTGGAATTAGGAAGTTTGAGGTTGAGACAAGAAGTTGTTTAGTCTGGACTGGAGTACTAAAGTTTATTTTTTCTATTTCAATATTAAGGATTTGTTCTCTAAATTTTAAGGTTGAGATTTTTTTGTCTTTATTAATTTATGTATATTTTACAAATTTCTTAAAAAAAATAATTTTGAACAAAACACCCTATAGAATTTTTCAATATCTCTCACATTAATTATTCCTTTACCTTGTATTGTTTTCAAATAAAAGAAAGTCTTACAATAGTTTTTAAAATATTACATGTGATTTGGAAAGATTTCAATACATTAATTTAAAGGGATTGAGATAAACTTCAAGATTTTTATGTTTTTATTCTCTCAATTCTAGAAATAATATAGATTTGTTTCTGTCCATCCTAAAATTGAGATTTTAAATTATATTATTTTATGAATATTTTATAATTTTGCTAAATACTTGTTTTTGTCAATTTAAAATTTTAATTTAAGATGTGTTTTCAAAGCTCAATAAAGTTATAATAATAATAATAATATTATTATTATTATATATATATATATTTTTTCAGCATTTGATTAATTTGAAAATAATGTATATTCTTTGAAGTCTTAAAATAACTAAGTTAAAAATAAAATATTAAATATTTTTGCTATTTTAAAATAATTAAGTTCAAAATGAATGTATATTTTTTTAACACTATAATATGTATTCAAAATACTATATATTTATGTTATTTATTTTAATAATTTTATTTTATTAAGTTTGCAAGTAGAAACTATTTATCTTTTTACTTTGAATATGATTAATTTGAAAATCATTTTTTTAATACGATAACTTTTTTAAATACTAATTTCTTAAATTGTAACACGGGTTAATTTAAAATATGTTTTTTCTTATTTTTGAATCATAAAATTATATATATTTTTGAGTTAATAATAAAAAATATAAGTTCAAAAGATAAGATTGATATTTGTTATTAGTAATTTTAGTTTAAACTTTAAAAGGATTGTAGATGACATGTGGAGGGTTTTTTTTAACAATAGCAGTATCATATCTTATAACCAACGAGACTGATGTACACAAGTGTATGAAAGAGTAATGATTTTATTCAATAATAATTCCAAACTACCAAAACTGCCATATTTATAGATATGACAGAATGTAACTGTTAAATCACCAATCAATCCAAAAGCTTAAGCTACGAGCAGTGATGGTATGGTGTATGCCAATGGTTGTAGCTCATCCACGAGGTCCTCTTCACTGATGAACGATGACATGGAGTCATGTACTACAATAATACCTTTGGGCATATCCAATCCAAGCAGCATCCAATGCTTCTTTATGTTTAGTGGAGCGTAGACGTAGTCGATTTAATACCATGCTGGACGGTAGTTTGCATAAACACCGAGAACGTATTCCACGAACATGTGATCAGTCGACCATGCAACGCATGAAGCTTTGGAGTCTTTATTAACAATTTTTTTTATATATTCCGTTGCGATTTCTTAGATGATCCTGCACAAGGCATCAAATATGCTGAATGTATAGCATACGACCACGAACATACACATACGAGTATACATACCAATGCACTGGAAGGGAGGACAGTGAATTTTTGTGTACGTTTATGATGTTCATGAATGAGCTTCTGTTTTATCAACATGAAAATCGTATTCATTTTCTGTAAAAGAATGGAATATTGAAAACGAGTCAGCTAATGGAATCGAGAAGACTTTGATACATATCAGACAATGAATGCATGAACTAAAGAACTAACTTACATCACAGGTAACCCACGTGTTCCTTCGGGACAATGAACGTATGAACGTTCTGTCTAGCGGTCCGCATGTAGACCATTCACATACCCTGTACTCATCCTGGGTACTGGTCGTGTTCTTCAATCGTAGCAAGAAGTTCATCATGACCTTCATCTCTGTCGGGTTGGGATGCAATGGATCGTACGTGTTGCGTACATTGGACGGTGTCATCTCATCAGACAGACTGCATTGCATACCTCTCGATGTAGATGTAGTGTGTTTCTTGGACGGAAGGTCGGGAGTCTCTAATTCGTCTGACTTCCTTTTTGACGAATCACTGACAACACAGTTGTTGCTTCGTCCACATTTTCGAAAGGGACAAGATCAATAGCTGAAATTTCGTCGGTCTGACCTTCAATCTCTGTTAATTCGACCCCAGCACGTGGTGCATCTCAACTGGGTAGATCGCACACTAACACATCCACATCTTCGTCATCCGGACGAAGTGTTTCATCGACTGCGCTGACCGATGCATGTCCTACGGGATTTTCTGGAGTATGAACGTCCGTGGGGACCTGAAAACATATATCAAAACATGAGAAATTGAATATTGTCATATGAACATGAGATAAAACTACAACTTCCCACTAGGTTACATCATGAAATTACATTTGCGTACCTGAATGTTTTGGCCAAATCTACAAATAAGTATTCTGATGTCGTCGTGCACGACTTGAAGTTTGTCCTTCATATCTTGCATTTCTGCCCGCAAGACATGAACGTCGTCTTTCACTTTTTGAACACTGTCTTCAATCATACCAAGACGACGCTCAATCCGTTGCATGAATTGACCTGTACCACGCGTACTTGACGTCTGGATACGTCGGTTGGGCGCACGAGACCGAACCCGCGTTTTAGTACATTGAGGGACAAAACTTTGTTGATTCAGATGCACGTCCTTCCTACGTGAAGTGTCATCAGCAATACCTCCAGAGGGCCCTTCAAATTCTGGATTGAGACCATCTAACGTTTGAATTGCAGGACTTCATGTCGTGTGAATGTCTGTCATTGTGTCTACATTGGCGGTTTCCTGGACGACACTCTCACCTTCTGCTTGTGTCGGCGAAATCGTCGTTCCGCATCGGACATTACAAGTTTGGTAGTTACAACAGTCTACACACATATGTACAAACAAAATTGACTAATTAGTTTGCAACGTTAAATTTAGTCAAACAATATATTACATAAAACGAAGATTATTGTCAATTTACTTACTTGAGGACAGTCAAACACATTTGTCTGCAACCATTTAAATGTGATGGACCGTTCGCACGACCATCGAAGTAAACGCGAGATTTTATCATCATTCAATCGTCGTGCGACCGAGTCCTTCAACGTGGACAGTGTCTTGTATATCCAGACCTACATATTAAAACCACATTGTACTGTTATATAGATATTCGTGGATGCAAATTAAGAACATGGTATGAAAATATCAGCACAATAACTTATCTGAAATGCATGTGGGAATCCTAGAATACTATACTTCACAATATAATCGTCATTATTAGTCAAATTCTTCTTATATAAGTCAACCTTCCTGTGCAAAGTGATTTGAAGACCTTTCAATGTCATATCCCATATTCTTGTACCCAAGTCTAGACTATTGAATCGGTCAAGATGCTCGATTTCATCGAATAGCGACTGGTCTACAACAGTCTTCTTCCTATCTTTATCAAGTATAACCATCTCCGTATAGTACACGAGGGTTATCTTGACAGCGTCTTCATCGTTCTCGAACTTCATCTCTTTGTACTTCGTCTCAAATCTAGAAAAATGAAGTTGTGCCTTACAATCGGTGGTTAGCTCCGAGAAGTATTTGACCTTCAAACTTTGACCTCCGGTCTGATGAGATTCGTGAATGTTTTCTGTACCAATCGGGGTGTGCCACAACCCGGTCATCAAGAGAAATTCCTTCTTACTGAAGGTAATGGTCGTTCCCCTGACCTCGAATTTCATACCACCGTCCACAGTTTCGCCCACCTCCCTCAGAAGCATATTGTGAACGAGCGGACTGTTAAAAAACCATATCCAAGTCGACATAGGGTCCGAATATGGTAGTATTACGGAATAACTAAAGCTAAGCCTTGCTAAGCTTTGACCTCACCAGCACGTTCGTGTTACTCAAATGCGATAGGCATGTCGCCTGTGCGATAAAATGGTCTTCAACACTAATCTTCGTGGGTGTCATTTACAAGTAGAAAACAAAGAAAGACGGTAAATATTATAACATATATTGCATGAACAATAATTGCCCCTAACGTTCATGGACTACACACGGTATTTGAACATCAATTCAAAATGAACTTGAAGTTTTATAAAAGCGAGAACCACACCTCTGTGATATTACAGCAAAAATCCGACTACCGTTCGATATGTGGCAGTGACGACGAAGGGGATGCAGGAATAGAGTGCAAACCAAAGTCAATTGAATAGTAAAAAACAGAAAGTGAACCGAGAGATAGAGTTCTGAGGAATCAGGGTCTCATATACAAGCTTTTTAGGGATTATTCAAGTCTCGCGAATTTAAATATTGTAGTTGAGCGATGCGTTCAGAAAACGGAAAAAGACAAGCTCTCGGTCTCGGTTGGATGTGAAAATCAGTCTGAATCTCGGTCTAATTTGTCGTTTCACTTTCCCGCTCATACGTCAGTCAGACTTTCGATCTAGTTACGTACGTCAGAACAGTTGTCCTACATATACGTATCATGGGGGATCGAGATCAAGATTCCTGTATGCGAAAAATGTGTAATTGAACCTCCTGAAACCGAGACTCTCGACCACGAAAAATCGGGATTTTATATTCGAACAGTCAGGCTGAAAATCGATTTAACGAATTCTTCCACGTCTTAAACTTTACCGACTAATTAGGAATTAACTTAAATTAATTTATTGTGCGTCAAGTTCGTTAAAAAAGTAACTCGATACCATTTGAATAATGCATTAATAAGTAAGGGCACATTTGGGTACGATAAGTAAGAGAACATTGATAAATAAATAATATTAATAAGTAAATGGCACATAATAAATACAGAAGATTAAAAAAAAACATACAAAAAAATATAAAAAACAAAAAAAAAAATATGAAAAATATTGAATCCTATACGATACGGTAGACGAACCGTTAGTCTGAGACTCTTCATGGGATGAAATTAATAAAAAACTTTTCATGGGATGAAATTAAGTTTTAACCAAGGAAAATAAGTAAAAGAAATAAGTTTCAACTTTCAAGTATTAATGTTTGAACATAAAGACAATAGATACTCTATTAAAAAACATGAAACAATACAACACTATAAATTATAAACACTACAAGATCAAAAACCTTAAATATCACTCTCTTATTCACTAAATAGATCTTCTTCAACCCCATTCTCTTCATCATTGGGCATATAGCCATCTGTATCTTCTTCATCAGTCTCATTCTCATAGTCATCCAAGTTAACAGGTGGGGACATGAGTTGTGGATCTCGTGGCAATGGTTGTGTGGACGTGGAGGATGAACATGAAGCATTATTCTTGGTTCTTGATTTAACTCTAGAATAGTACGCAAGTTCCTTCACTGATTTTAACGATGTTAAACCCTAAATGAAATGAGTTTATTGTGTTTTGTGTTTTTTTTTTAAAATATATATTTAAAATACATAAAATGAAAGAAAAAAAAAACTGAAGATCGAGGGCTTCATGGAAGGCGCGCGCCTTCTTACATGTCGGCGGCGGCGGCGAAGGCTGCGCCTCGCGCCTAGGTCGCGCCCCGAGTCTTTTTAGGGCTTTGATGCGAGTCGCGATATTTCGATCGACATCATAGATGATACACCAGCAGAAGGGCCCACGACCTCGTCGTCGGAACCGACGCGTTCTGGTCCATTGACCCTCATATCGGAGCATCTATCTCCTCTCCGACGGTTGCAGACACCACCCATGTCAGGACTTTCTGGTGGCGAGTCGGGCACCTCCTCTTTTTCATCATTGTCGTATTCGTCTTCATCCTCGTCCTCATCGTTGCTCTCTTCTCCTTCCACGTACTCCTCGTTCATGTGTTTGTCATCTTCATCTTCCTCTTGCATCTCATCTACCTTTTCATGGTCATCTTCATCGCTGGAGTATTCGGTAGTGTCGGAGCGCAGGGGATGAAGTTTCCCGCCATACCCGTACGAATCACAATCAGAGGAATGTGATGGTGGCTCACTGAGTAGGTTGAAGAAACTATCGTCCGAAGACATTTTTTTTTTTTTTGGTATATTATTGACGGGACCAATGCACTGTACGTTAAACGCGGTGGAACCTCAGACGATAGTTTATTCGGAACGTTGTGAATTAGGGAAGGATTACATCGAATTTATAGGGGAGAAGACCATTGGACTTTATGCATGGAGTCATCGGTGACTCCAAGCGACATCATAAAACTACTCGATTATTCCATACTACTCCCATTGACTGTTTGGAAGATATGTCGCGTCCATCATAAATGAGAAAGAAGCAATGGTTGTTAGGCACGGTGTGAATATCGGAGGAGTTTAGAATTCAATGTATGATCGAGATTCGATAAAGGGTTGGTGGTGTAATTAATATTTATTAATAATGGGTCAAACATATTCACAATATAAATAGATAAGTAATGTTAACATGTAAACCCTACCCTCACAACATTGTGTGAACAATGGAAATTCCTTCTGACGACGACGTTTCAAATTTATCAAGTCCGATGCAATTCTTGGGATCAAGAGTTGGGGATCTTGGCGGAGGGCGGCGACTGCAGTCGGTAGCGACGATTGGAGCGAGGCGAAGACAACCAAGGACATTCATGGAGTACGTCCAATGGTTGAATGAGAGAGTGGACAGATTGGAGGCGCAATGGAATGATGAAGATCATCTAATAAATCAACCGGTCTCCCCACCAAGAGATGATCGTCATCCTCCCCGGATATTACCATCAATCCCGTCCCCTACTGTTCATCACCCACATGCCCGGGCACCTGTTATGCAATCTTTCTTCTCCGTCAACATGCCCCCTCCTATGCGAAGCATGAACGACGTCCGTTCGGGTTTGGACACACGTCCGAGTACGAGCGGTCGACTTCCATTGGTGATCATAGACTCATCAGACTTTGATTCTGAATAATCTATATATTGTAATCCTATATTATAAACATATAATATATTACATTTGAAGTTTACATGTTTTCTCCGATTTCACTAACTTTATTTCTGTAAATAACTTAGTAGTAGGGGTGTACATAAGCCGGATTGGGTTGGGTTGAGGGAGATTTTTGGACCAACCCAAAAATTCGGGTTGGTTATTCCTTCAACCCAACCAACCCTATTCATGAGAGCAACCCAACTCAACCCAACCCAATATTTTCGGGTTGGGTTGGGTTGGGTTGGGTCACCGGGTTAACTATTTTATTTTTTAATTATTTTTTAATTATTTAAAATATTTTTTTCTTGAATTAATAACTAAAATCACATAAAATTCAAATATCAAACTTCAAAATCCATAACATCTTAACATTTTGCTAGAAGTCTAGAAGAAACATAAGAAATTGACAAATAATTCATTTATAAGTATATATTTAATTAAAATTAAATTAAAAAAAATAAATTTTGGGTTGGGTTGGGTTGGGTTGGGTCAACCCGAGCCTAAAAGGCCCGAGAACCGACCCGAATTTTTCGGTTCTCCAAACTTCTAACCCAACCCAAACCGAAAAAAAAATCTAACCCAACCCTTACGGTTTGGGTTGGGTAGTCCGGGTTGGTCGGGTTACCGGGTTACTTGTACACCCCTACTTAGTAGTTAGTTTTAAATACTATTACTCTGGTAAAAACATAGCGACGAAAGCGAGATGTGCACAATTATTGGTTTAAATTGACAGCCTAGACTCTCGGTTAAGTGTGGAGTCGACCAGATCGAGATCGGTATATATGGGTAAACCACCATGAGATCGAGAGCGATTGAGAGCGGTAGTATTTGCGTTTGAAATGGTGCGATCGAGAGCGGTAGTATTTGCGTCTGAAACGGTAAAGATACCCGCTCGTATATGTATGACGACGTTAAATGACGTTGGGTTCGTCTAGTCTTGGCGTTGACGGTGGTCCGAGAGCGGTAGTGTTTGGTTTCATCAAAAAACACACGAATATGCCTAGATCGAGAGCGGCTGACGACATCAAAAGGTTATTTATCGATAAATTTTAAAACCGGGTCTTCTATCGATAAAACAACCGAAAGGAGGTTATCCGTACAAAAACCCCATTCATCATAGTGAACACCAAATTTTGCAATTCCCTCTGCAATTTATTTTTCTTATTCATCGGATTGTATGATTTTTTTGATTTAGACGGTGGAATGACCATTATACACAAACCATGTGTCATGAGGTAGTTGGCAATATCACTAAAATCAAAGGGAAGTGAGGCTGGAGGATGGATATTGATGCTCGGTGGAGAGTGAAGTAAGGTAGAAGAAGGGTTTGATGAAAGCAAGTCAGGTTCGGGATTGGTTGGTGAAGGTTGAATATCGCTAGGGGTTGGTGCTAAAATGTTGATGGAAGGGCAGAGGATATGGATGGGTTATCGTCGAATACAGCAGGGTCAATGGGTACGATGAAACTCGAAATCAAGGTTGGATTTGAGGGAAGTGGGGCTAGATAGGTAGGCTTCTGTATCGAAAACAATGTAGGGTAGATTGGAGTTTTCCAGTGACGTTGACCCTTTTAAACCTAGTTGAAGGGTGGGGTGGTCAACAATGGAGGAGCCAACCGCAAAGGAAATTGTGGAGAATGTAGGTTGTGTGAGATTTGGTGAGAATGGATTTCAGATCACTTATTCGACATATCCGATCTTGATATTCCAATAGCCCATAAGAAAGGTACCCGTAATTGCACCAAATATCCCATATCAAATTACCTCTCTTACCATAGATTGTTTGACAATCATAGAGCTTTCACCCCTAGGATAACAGACCTATTTGTTCTAAGAAATATACAAGAGACCCTAAATGATTCGAATTGGAGGTTAGCAGTTATGGAAGAGATAAATGCTCTTAAACAAAATGGCACATGGAACATAGTAGAATTATCGAAAGGTAAGAAGACTGTAGGATGTAAATGGGTGTATACTATAAAGTGTAAAGCCGATGGAAGCATTGAGAGGTACAAAGCTAGACTTGTTGCTAAAGGTTTCACTCAGACCTATGAGATTGACTCTAAGTTAACATTTAACCCTGTTGCTAAAATTAACTCTATTAAAGTATTATTATCTATTGTTGTCAATGCAAATTGACCCTTTTATCAACTTGATGTCAAGAATGCGTTTCTTAATGGGGACCTTGAGGAAAAGGTATTTATGGATCCTCCACTTGGTTTTGAAAAAGAACTTGGGATTGACAAAATGTGCAGATTAAAGAAAGCTCTATATGGACTTAACAAAGTTGTTATTCTAATGGTGTATGTTGATGATATTATTATCACAGGAAATGACGAAACATGAGTGACTACCCTGAAGAAACAACTAGCAAATGAATTTCAAATTAAAGACTTGGGAACTTTGAAGTAGTTTCTAGTAATGAAATTTGCTAGGTCAAAATAAGGTATTCTTGTGAATCAAAGGAAGTACATCGTTGATTTACTCGAAGAGTCAGACTTACTTAGGTGCAGAACAACAAAAACTCCTATTGAGCCAAATTTGAAATTGCAGATTGTAACATGAGGAGATGTAAAAGACAAAAAAAAAAAATATCAGAGGCTTGTGGGGAGACTCATTTATCTGTCTCACACACGTCTTTTTGCCATAAGTGTGGTAAGTCAGTTTATGCATGCCCCAAGACAATCTCATTTTGAAGTTGTTTACAGAATCCTAAGATATCTAAAAGGTACTCCTGGAAAAGGTATACTATTTAAGAAACATGATAATTTACATGTCGAAGTATACACTGATGCTGACTGGGCAGGAAGTATAACAGATAGAAGATCTACTTCTGGGTATTGTTCATTTGTTGGAGGCAACCTAGTCATCTGGAGAAGTAAAAAAACATAGTGTGGTGGCTAGAAGTAGTGTTAAAGTTGAATTTAGAGCCTTAACTCATGGAATTTGCAAGGGCATATGGATAAAGCGATTATTGGAGGAATTAAAATTCATTCAGAATAGACCAATGCATATTTATTGTGACAACAAGGCAACTATTTCCATTGCCTGAAGTAACCGTCGATCAACTATTTCCTGCCCTTCATGATAGGACAAATCATATTGAAGTTGATAAACACTTCCTAAAGGAGAGGATTGATGCAAGAGTAAAATGTACTCCCTATCTCCTTACGATAGAGTAGGTAGTTGATGTGCTAACAAATGGTCTTCCCAAATTACAGTTTGACAAGATGATCTCCAAGCTGGCGATGGAAGATATATTCAAACCAGCTTGAGGGGGAGTGTTGGTTATTTTCCTTACTTGTTAATAAGGAAATATTGGTTATTCTCTTATTTGTTAATAAAGATTTCTTTGCATTTACTATATTATAGATGCTGAAATATTTATTTCGTTGTATGTAAATGTAGGTTTCTTCTATATGAGAAACCTTTTAGTCTCATTGTGAATATACAGAAAATATTTTATTCTTATTATTTTGTACACACATACTAGACCAGACATTGCATACTCCGTTAGCATTATTAGCCAGTATATGAACAATCCAAATGAACATCATCATAGGGTTGTTAACAGGATAATTGAAAAGCACTCCAGGTCATGGGTTATTGTTTAAAAAGTCGTCCAACAGAATTGTAGAACTCTATACTGATGCTAGTTGTACTGGAGACTTAATTGATCATCTACATTGGAATATTGCTCTTATGTCTGGGGCAACTTAGTCACTTGGAGAAGCAAAAAGCAACTAGTTGTAGCAAGATGCAGTGCGGTGGATATGGATTCAAAAGCATTTGAAAGAACCGAGGATAGAAACTCAGAGTTCATTCAAAATGTTTTGTGATATTCAAGCAACACTCAACATAGCAAAGAATCCCGTACATCATGATAGAACAATTAACATAGAGATTGATTATCATTTTATATCTGAAAAGGTCAACAATAGTATAGTGGAACTAAACTACATCCCATCTCGCCATCAAATTGGTGACATTCTGACCAAAGTATTTCACAGAGAACAAGCTTTGACGAATTCAATTCCAAATTTCCAAGCTTGGCTTGTATTCTATCTACAACCTAGCTCGAGGGGAAGTGTAGAATAGTGTTCCGTATAATTGTATTTAGATTGAAATATTATTAATTTATCCTTTTCTTTTCTAAAAGTTAGTTTTCTTTCTTAGAATTTCTCTTGTATTATATTTATCCATTATGGGATCCTGGAATAAGAAAATTAATTTCTCCTACAACCTACACTATTTTTATTTTCAAGTGTAAAACTAATTTTCTTATTTAGCTTATATTTGGTTTAATTTACTATTTTGTGCTTGTGTGTTGTACAATTGTAGAGGAGAAGGAAGGAAACTCTACCAGACGGAGGGGTCGACCACGTAAAAAAAATACCATACAGGGAAAGAGACTTTTTCATGAGCAAAGTACAAGTGAAGAAGAGGAATCAATTGGTGCATCTGACCAAGAAGATGCACATGATGAAGAGAAGCGAGATGAGGAAGATGATGAAGCACCACTCATCCATTCAATTAAGTCATCCTCCAAATTGAGGTCACTGAGAATATCAAGAGATGAAAGAAAAGGGACTGCAACGGGAAAAGCTACAGGTAACATGTCTGCTTCCCGAATTTTAGGTAGGGGGTCAAATTTTTGTATTGGAATTTCTAAGTAGTAACATGAAGTATGGTTTTTAAGTAACTCATAGTTTTAAGGAGTGAGCCCTGGTTTAACATACACTCCTCGAGGGCATATGGTGTGGGAGCCTTGGGGTTGATTGTGTTATATTATTAAAAAACTACACGTTTCTACATATAGATTTTTATCTTCATGGCACCTGACACAAATATAGGAGTAACTATCATTTAAATATATCATTGTAGCATGAATCCAGGCAATATGCTTGCTGTGTACAATTCTTGTATGGTAGAAAGGATCGAAAAAGTTGTTGCTGACAAGGGATAATATTTGTTTTTCCTCCCATAAGATTTGTTGTCAAGCGAAGCCCATCATGGTTTATGTGGTGCTTCAACCGTTTTCGCTTCATGTGATGATTGAACAGTGCTATTTGAAAATGAATTATCAATTTCTGGTCGATCCTTTTCTATTATTAACACTACTACTCTACTGATAGTTAATCATAAGTACCAGCTGCATGTAGATCTGTAGCAGGTTAATGCCCGTTGTTGATTTGTATAAACCTACACATGATTAATCGTTTTCTTTCTGCAGGGCCATCTCCATGACTTGAATCGACAGTCTGAATTTTGCATTGCATGGCTCATCATGGTGTACAAATATGCCCACATTAAGATATGTAGCAGTTGTGTTTATTATTTATATACAAACCGAAATTATGTTGATGTATTCTTAATTAAAAGGGCGTTCGTGAAACTTGCTTAAGAATGCTACCCAAGGAGTGTAGCCATGGTGAAAATAGTTGATATTCCTGTTAGCCTCCGACATTTCTGTTAGCGGTAGAGCACCCCTTTGTTGCCTCTCTTATAACTAGGAGCCTGCTACTGCTGACAACTACCTCCGACGACATTTCTGTTAGCGGTAGAGCACCCCTCTCTCTTGGCTTTTGTTTTTGTATGTTTGATTTGCATGGGTATTGTGCTTTTTTTTTTTAATGTAGCTTTCGAGAATGTCCACCTCTAAAAATGATAGATGTCACAAAATAATATATAACTAAAGCATGTTTGGCCGACAAATTTGAATTTTGTTTTATGTTTTTAGATTCATTGAGTTCAACAAATATGCATTTTACGAATGTATTTTTTAAAATTGTTTTCGAATTCTATGATCCAATGATCTAAATTGTGAAAATTTTGAAACATTTGTCTGTTTTTAGTATATTTAGATTGAGTTTAAAATTAAAAATAGTTAAAAACTTTAATGAATATAGTATTTTAGGTTATTAACTCAACTCATTTGTTAGATTAAAATATGTATAATATAATATATTTTAAATTAATAATATTTATATAAAATTTATAGCATCAAACATATTCATAAATAAATTAATAATAATTTATATTCAACCTATTTAGTTGGTATTACAAGGAGTTTTATGGTTTATAAATGTATTATCAAATATATTTTGAATTGAACCATTGTTAAAATTGAAATCTAATTTTTAACTTCAGTGGACCTCACAAGTATCGCTTCTCAAAATATGCCTTCTTTTCTATGAACACCCCATTACTGATGAACTTTGTCAGTCTTTGCCTCCGACTCGACCCGGAGAGAACACAGGGTAAGGGCTTGGCCTGCCTGAATATAATTCATATCTCTTTCGTCTGGTCGAGAAGGCCCCAGGTGATAGCCTAATCGAAGAAGTTGAGACTAAACACATTTGGGGTCGTTTGGCCCCCTGTTTTGGATTTGGATGGTTTTGGATTGCAAATCCAAATCCATGTTTGGCCAAATGTGTTCAAAATCCTTGGTTTTGAAACACAACTCCATGGATTAAAACAGTGTAATTCCATGGTTTGTTACATGTTTTCTTATTTTATTTGTCATCTTCCACTTTCGGTAATTAATTCAAAACAATTTCAGTGACAACTCCAACAACTACACCGGTGACTCGACTACAACTAATGGCTACCTCCAGCAACAACTTCGGTGACCTGACCACTGATGACATTTACCTGCGACGACCATACCGATGACTCCGACTACCACTGACAACTACCTCTGACAAATTTTGACGACCACACCGACGACTCCAACCACTGTTGACGACTACCTCCGACGACAACTCCGACGAACTCACTGGCGACCTCGACCACCGCTGACGACTACCTCTGATGACAACTCCGACGACCACATCGACAACCCCTTCCACCGTTGACGACTACCTCTAATGACCATATCGATGACCCCGACCATCGCTGATGTCTACCTCCGACGATAACTTCGACCACCACATCGACGACCCACCGCCCGCTGCACGACAACTAGCTCGGCGACCATCACGATAACCCGAGCCACTCACGGCGACAACCGATTTCCACACCGACGACCTTAACCACTTGTGACGACTACCTCCGACGATCATACTGGCGACCCCAGCCACCGTTGACGACTACCTTCGACGACATCTCTAATGACTATATCAACGACCTAACCACTACTAACGACTACTTTCGTCAACCACTCAAGAGACTTGTATACGCCTACTCCAACAACCCGATCACTCGAGCAATCAACTAACCTAACGACCTAACTTGTGCGCAATCACCACTTTATTAGAGTTCCAAAAATAGGTTTTTGGATATTTTGTGGAATAAATTTTTAAATTTTTTAATCACTTAAATACACTTTCAATTTTTTAATTTCTAAAATAAAATTTCAAAAATAAATTTTTGAATATTTTATAAAATATAGATTCAAATTACCTAATTTATTAAATAGGCTTCCAGTTTTTTTAATTTTAAAGTAGAATTTCAAAAAGTAGTTTTCAGAATACTATGTGACGTGAAATAGAGTTTTTAATTCTCTAATTTTTTAAATATACTCCTAAATGTTTATTTCTAAAATATAGTTCCAAAAATACTTTTCTAAATATTTTTTGAAATAGGCTTTTAAATCCCTAATTTCTTAAACGGACTTGTTTTTCTAAATATTTTGTAAAATAGAGTTTTAAATTCCCGAAATTCTTACCTTTCTTAATTTCTAAAATAAAGTTTCAATTATGTAACCCATTATGTTATACAAAAGTTTCTACAATTGACAAAACATCCACTAAAAAATAAGAAAACAAAACAGCTAAAAAAAAAAGAAAAAAAAACAACATAAACCCAGAATTCAGAACATTGTATCCCAAACACAACTTTCTGATTCTTAGGCTTCAAAACCCAGAATAAATCCCCCAAGATTTTGATTTTCAGGATTTTGAAACCAGCCCCGAAATATAATCGCCTTGTTTTCAAATCATCACCCACCAAACGTGCTCTAAAAGACCCTCTTTCTACCATTGAAGTTGTAAGGTGACAGCAGCAGGCTTCTTTCAATTTTGGAAGTTTTGGTTTAGCTAGTGGTTTTGTTGTGAGGTTAATTAATGTGGGACCGTTGCTACCACGTGTCTTTTGCTTTATATTTTTCTTGGGTTGAGACGCTTAGGGTGTGTTTGGCACATGTGTTTCGATTTGGATGGGTTTAGATTCCAAATCCAAACTCATGTTTGGAGCAAGATGTTTCAAATCCTTGGTTTTGAAACTCAATCCCATGGGTTACAACAGTACAATCTCATGGAATTTGTTCAATGTTTTTCTCATCCATTTGTCAACTAGTTCGACAACTCCGATAAAAACTCCAGAGACCACCCGACGACCATCGACGACGATAAATTCGATAAAAACTCTGACGACCATCGACAACGACAACTCCGACGACCACTTTGGCAACAACTCCGACGACCACCCAACAACCACCGACAATGACCACACCGACGACTAGTTTGGCAACAACTCCGATGACAACCCCGGCGACCACCCGACACCACCGACGACCACATCGGCGACTCGACTATTGTTGACAACTGCCTTCGACAAACACTTGATTTTCCATTTTCTCTTCAATTTGTCGTTTTTCATTGTCGGTGCCGCTTCGACAATAACTCCGATGATAACTCTTGCGACCACCGACAATGACAACTACAACGACCACGCTAGGGACTCAACCACCGTTGACGGCTACCTCTTGCAATAACATCTCCGGTGACCACAGACAACGAAAACTCCGAGAACCACACCAGTGACTCGCCACCACTAACGTCTGCCTCAATGACCTTTTTAACAACAACTCTGACGACCCGATGACCACCGACAACCAAAAATCCAGCAACCACATCGACAATCCAACCACCTAATCAACTCGACCACTCCAACAATCTGACAATCTAGTCAATTTTTTAAAAGGTTAAAATAAAACTAAAAAACGGCTACTAAACAATTTTTATGCTACTCTTAAAACCTTTGAAGTTTGTGAAATTTTTAATAAAAAAATAAAGAAAAACAACTTGATATTTTTTTATTTTTTTTTAATGTACACTCAAATGACTCAATTTTGTAATTTCTTTTTAAAAGTTATAAAAAATCATTTTTTTTTCTTTCGCAGAGCGACGTTTTATGTCCTTTTGTTTCATGTCAATTGCAACACTTTTGGACGATATATCTGTATGTGTAAACTCGTGGTAGGGGTGTTCAAAAAATCCAATGACTCGAAGAACCCAATCAACCCAACCCAATTCTACGGTTTGAGTTGGGTTGGGTTAAAAAAAGAAAAACTTTATGAGTTGAATTGGTTCGTGGGGCTCACGAAAAATTAGTTTGGGTTGAACCTAGAACCAAACCAACCCAAACTTCATATTAATTTTAGAAAAATATTTTTTTACTTATATTACAACTATATGTACTTATATTTATTTAATTTTATAATTATTTTGAGATGATTTATTCTTTAATAACTTTTTAAAATAAGTTTTTGAGTATTTTGGAAGGTAAAAATTCACCATATAAATAAAATGAAGTTTCTAATCTGAATTCAATATTAATATATATATATATATACTAATTAGGGTTGTTTGGATTGAAGATATTTGCAACTCGAATAGCTGGGTTGGGTCTAAATGAAACGTTGCATCGGTTTCATTGATGATTATTCTAGGTATGGCTATCTTTGCCTAATGCATCATAAGTCTAAAATCCTTCGAGTATAATGCAAAGGTTGAGAACTCGAGATCTTTCTTTGGAACCTCCTTAATATCAAACAACAAAAGAAAGGAAGAAATGAATGCTTAAAACTTGGTTTTCCTTGTTTTAAAAAGAAAAGTAATGAAGTGAAAGGCAAAAGGAAAACAAGGAAAGAAAGTTTAAACCATTTTGGTTTGGTTTGGTTTTAAAGACAAAAGAAGAAAAGGAAATGAAACAAATGTTTTATTTGTTAAGTTATTTTGGTTTTGCTAAGAAAAGAAAAGAAAAGAAAAGAAAAGAAAGAAAGAAGATAAAGGAAAGAAAAGAAAGAAAAGAAAAAGAAATGGAAAATGAAAAGAAAACAAAAGTGCAAAAAAAAGACAAAACATTATCTTCCACCGATTGTTTTGTTTTAAAAGTGTTTTCTCTTCAATTTCTTCTCTTTCATCACAAACTAAAGTGAAGCTTCGTGGTTCAAGGAGAAAGGAAGAAGAAGGAGGCCATTTTTGGTGATTTTGAGTGGAGTTGCGAGGAGAAAAGGGGAAAACTCAAGAGGATTCTTTATTACAAAGAAGAAAATCAACTCGACAAGTTCTGATTTTCTGTTCATCTCGAGCTCCACAAGAAGAGGTAAGAGCTGAGCTTTTGTTTCATGAAAGTTAACTCATATTGGAACAAAATTCGTGAAGGAAGCTCGGGCCAATTCTGATTTTAAGTTGCTGTTTTGTTAAGAGGAAGGCAGAAGACAGAATTTTGCTATCAAATCCAAGAAGTCTCTGATGTTTTGGTTGTTCTGATCTGTATACTTGGAGTTAGAAGCTCTAATTGGTATGGTTCGAAAGCTTATTCAATTTCCTACAAGTTTTGCGAAGGAATCGTGAGAAGAAAATGATTGGAAGATGTTGTAATCTTCAGGTTAAGTTTCGGGTTGCAGCGGAAGTGAAATCTGAACAGCAATGCAGCGGAATCATTTTAGGGGTTAAGCTACTGAGGTAATTTCTAACCAATACGTTAGGAATCTCATTTTCATGTCTTCATAAGCGTTTTAGAGGGTTCAAAAGGAAGAGTTTGGTATAAAGTACATTCTTTTTGGATAAGTAATGAAGAAGTTATGGTTGTCTGCAAAACAGAGCGAGAAAAATCTGAAAATGCTGGAATTTTGAAAGTGTGTTTTCTTGCAAGTTTTAAGGTCAAAAATCATGAGCTCGAGGTTCTAATGATTGATTTGGCTTGTTTGATGGGCCAAGAGCAAATAGGTCAAGTTTACAAGCCAAGGTTCCAATTCTAATACGGTGAGTGACTCTATCTTAGAACTATGTTTGACCTATGTTTTTCTTCATGAACATAAGTGTTGATAATTACATCTTGATTGAACTAGTTGTGAATGGCTTCATAGAGTTTTCTAACATAAAGTCATGATGGAACCTAAGCATGCTTTGAATTAGTTGTAACTATAAATCCAGTATGGAAACTAAATTATGAAAGTATGCTTTCCTTTAGAGAATGTTTTGTGTAAATCCACTTGGGAACATGTATAAATGACAATGTGGAAATGTCAAGGAATTGTTGTATGTGTTATAAAGACATGATTTCCATGGTACACAAATTATGCCCTTGTTTGGGGTTAACCCCTAATACTGAAGGACATTCGAGAAGGTACTTAGGGGGGGGAATGAATCATGATATCCCGATACTGAAGGACAATGAGAAGGTATTCGGGTAGTAAATGGTTTTACCTTAATCTTGAAGGACATAGAGAAGGTATTAGGGAAAACCAAGCGACATTAAAGGCATTCCACGTGCACGTGAGAGAGAGAGTGGTACGAACCTTATTGGTATAAATGTAACTCTACCACCTCTATGGTTTAATGTGGTATCATGTCATGTGTTTTATTGTTATGAGTTTCTATTTTATTGATCTATCAACCCTCGATATGTTAGTACAATTCGAGTTTTGTGCTATGCACAAGTGATGACTTAAACCTGTAAATTGGAAGCATGATTTGTTTATGTTTACAAACAGATGTTAGGCTATTTTCTACTTATAATCTGCCATTATTATGATTCATCTGTGAGCTTATAATGTTTTAAAGATAGACACTCACTCACCGAGCTTTTTAGCTCATTCTTCCAATGTTTTCAAACCTTTTTGGTAGAGATCGAGCTCCTTGTACACGACATCCTGCCATAGTCTGTGGAAGTTTCATAAGTTGTTAGTTTGTACGTGGTTTGGTGTGTCGTATAGCAAGTCGTTAAATAGTTATAGAAGTTTTGTACATTAGTGGTTGTATAAGCAATGAGTTGTCTTGTGTTGTTTTGATGCACTTGACTTTTAGTTTCCAGAGAGACTTATGAAGGGTTTCTCCTTGTGTATGTTTAATAGTTGTCAGTTTGTTTGTGTTATGTTACAATGTTCTATATGCGAACATTGTATGTTTATCAGGAGAACAGGATCAGCAGATATTGTTAAGAGGTAAACAATGTCTGTTGGTTTCACGCCGCCTTTCGGGCCAAGTAGTAGGTAGTTCGGGAGGGGGTGTGACAGAAAAACATAAACCATTTTGGTTTGGTTTGCTCTAAGAATAATGAAGAAAGAAAATGAAAGGAAAGGTTATAATATTGTGTTTTGTTAGGAATGAAATGAAAAGAAAAGAAAAGAAAAGAAAAGAAAAGGAAAAGGAAAAAAGAAAGAAAGTGGAAGGTGGGACCCCCACCTTGGTTTTTCTTTTTAAACAACCAAGTACCTTCAATTTTCTTCTCATTTTCATCAAAGAGGAGCTGAGGGTTCGTGGGAGAAGCTTAAAGGAAGAAGAAGAAGGTGGTTTCAAATGGAAATTGCAGAAGAGAGAGAGAGAGAACTCAAGCAAATTAGTAGAACAGCAAGGTAATCACTCTGCCATGTTCTGCTATTTGGTTCATCTCGAGCTCCACAGAAAGAGGTAAGAGCTGAAATTTTGTTTCGTGCAAGTTAACTCATATTGGAACAAAATTCGTGAAGGATGCTCGAGTAAATTCGGATCTTAAGCTACTGATTTGTGAAGAGGAAGACAGAACACAGAATTTACTGTCAAATCCGAGAAGTCTCTGATGTTTTGGTTGTACTGACCTGTAGAGTTGGAATCAGAAGCTCTATTAGGTATGGTTGGAAAGCTTATTGAATTTCCTACAACTTTCGTGAAGAATTCGTGAATAGAAAATGACTGGAAGATGTTGTAAATAGCAGGTCAAGTTTCAGGTTGCAGCAGAAAATCGAATCTGGAATAGCAGAAGTTGGTTCCGGGGAAAGAAGCTTTCGAGGTATTTCTGAACCAATCTATTGGGAATCTCATTTTCATGTCTTCATAAGAGTTTTAGAGGGTTCAAAAAGGAAGAGTTTGGTATAAAGTACATTATTTTTGGATAAGTAATGAAGAAGTTATGAGTATCTGAATACAGGGCTTAAAATATGTTAAATGCTGGAATTTTTGTTGGAGTATTTTCTTGTAGTTTAAAGGTTAAAAACCATGAGCTCGAGGTTCTAAAACATGGTTTTGGTTTGTTTGACAGGCCAAGAACAAAAGGTCGAGTGTACGGGTCAAGACTTTAGTTCTAACACTGTGAGTGACAAAACAACCTTGAAAATGGTTTATAGGCTTGTATTATGCTTATGAAATGCAAGGTTTTGCTAAAAGCGAAATGGTTTAGATGTTTATTGTTTTCTTGAACACTTGTTTATGAGCATTCATGATTTCTTAGAAATGTTTTAAAGTGTTCATGATGAGCCTAAAAGTCTTTATGAAATTTATACATGAGCATATGTCTAATGATTGCCAAAACTTATGGAGATGTTATGATTTCAAGCAAGCATGTACTAGCAAGTATGTTTTAAAGATATCTAGTTTTATGAACAAGCTAAGTAAGCTTGAGTTTTATGAAAGAAAAGATAATTTGGCATGTTCAAATGTTTTCATGTGATCTTACGAGATATTGAGCCCGAGGCTATGTAGTGCAGCAGTGCACGCACAGGTCTTATTCTCGTTGTCGACGCGTTGAGTGTACTCAGTGACAACAGCTATTGCCGTGAGTGTTGGGCGGGCCCACTACTTACAAAGACGATGATAAGTCTTTGGGCGCCCCCTACTACATCGTAGAATAAACGTTGGTGTCTTCTGGCGTGCCTACACAACGTGATTGTGACATGTTTTAAAAAGAGTTTATATCATTTACATGCCTTACGAGATTTTAACGGTGTCTTCTTGGTTTTCATGAAAAGCTATAATGATTACACGATTACTTTTAACGCTTGATTACAGATGCATATGCTCATAGTGGCCAGGTGATATGATTTACGAGTTAATAGCTTTCTTTTGAACTCAAGTCACTCACTCGAGCTTCATAGCTCATTCTTTCGATGTTTTTCCCACTTTTCGTGTGAGATCGAGCTCCGGTGCGATAACTCCGCCATAATCTGTTTGGAAGCTTCTCATGTTTGATATGTTGTACGTGGTTGGTGTAGTTTAGCAAGTCCATATGTTTGTAAATTATTTTAAGAGAACTATGTAGTTATAGTCGTATGTGCTTTAGAGGTTGTGGTTGTTTAATTAGTGGTTTGGACTGCTTGTGGTTCTGATGTTCTTGCTCGTTTTAGTTCCAGGAGAGACTTAAGAAGAGTTTCTCCTCATGTACGTCTTATAGATGTCCAGTTTCCGCTGTGTTAAGTTTAAAGTGTTCCATATGCGAACATAGTTTGTTTTCAGGTAAAGTAGTGTCAGCAGGTATTGTTAAGAGGTAACAATGTCTGTTGGCTTCATGCCGTCTCCCGGGCTAAGTTAGCAAGTGGTTCGGGAGGGGGTGTGACAACTTCGATCAGATCGAGGTAGAGAGTATATGGATTTGAGATTCCAAGACTATATAATAGATCATGGAATCGTATCCCAACTCTTAGTGTCCGGTACACCTCAACAGAATGGTGTATCTGAAAGAAGAAATAGAACCCTATTAGACATGGTTCGATCTATGATGAGTTATGCTCAGCTGTCTAGTTCGTTTCGGGGATATGCAGTAGAAGTTGTTACATATATTTTGAGCATGGTTCCCTCTAAGAGTGTTTTAGAAACACCATATGAGTTATGGAAAGGGCGTAAATGTAGTTTACGTCACTTCAGGATTTGGACATGTTCGACACATGTGTTAGTCCAATCCAAAGAAATTGGAATATCGTTCAAAATTATGCTTATTCACAGGTCCTGCTCCCACTCACTATAAGTACTCTCTCCATCCACTTTGATATTGACTCATACAAATACCATCCGAAAGGGGACGCTCCCATTTGCGCCACGAGCCCGAGTTTGGATCTCACGGTGCAGACTTAACCGAGATTTGTGGTCGAAAATTAAATGTATCTCATACACTATATTTCCTCCCACTCAACACTTTATAAATTTCGGGATTGACCTAGATAAACCGGTTGAAATTTACCTAAGTCTACCAATATAACTCTAATATGGTATTTAACCTAAGTTTATAATCACATTATTACTTAGATCTATGTGAGTAAATTAAAACTCTTTTAATTAACGACACTCACGATAAGTATAATCTAAGAATCTCCGAACCGAATTCACTCACAGTCAGTTTCTAGGTAGGGGTGTTCCGCAAGCGTCAACTTAAATACCCCAGCGTTAGACAAAACCTTCCTTAGACAGAGTTACTAATCAGTCACCATTAAAAAACTATACTTTGATTTCCTAATTCTAATCTTATTAGAACTAGAAAACCTAAGTCTAATTATTCAAGTTCCAAACACTTTAAAACTAATAATTAACTTAGGATGCATGCATTTATATGTTATAGTGTTTGATCATTCATCACATGAATTACTTTATACTATAACAAAATAATTCATCATAGGAATATAAATGCATGAGCATACTTTAATATAAAAAATATAACACTTATATTAATTAAATTAAAACATGCATTTAATTATATTATAACACTTATAATATAACCTATCATGCAAACTATATATTATAACTATTATAATATAAATGATGCATGAAATGTTTAACCTAAGGAGAGATTTTTAAATCTATATGACATACATTATGCACATAGAAATTAATTAAATCATACATCACATGCATAAAATAATTAAATAGCAAAAATGAACCGGTTTTTGGCACCTAGGGGCAATTATTTAATTAAATAACATTAATATAACAATTATATTAATATTATTTAATAAAATAAATAAATAAAAAACATTTTACAAATGAATTTAAAATAAAACTAAAATTAAAAACTGCCCACGTTGAGAAAAGAAGTTGCACGCCCACGTCCTCACGAACTTGGCGCTGGGCAGTGTTGCAACGCTGCCGTGCTCCGTGGTGCGCCCCGCGCGCTCCACGCCTCGGTGTTGCAACGCTACGCCTAGCGTTGCAACGCTGCTCTGCAGCCAAGCCTCCGCCCGCAATTGTAGTGTTGAGACGCCGATAAATAGCGTCTCAACACTGTCGACAGAACAACAAGCTCATCTCGTTTTTTTTCGTCGTTTCTTGCCTGTTTCCGCTTCGATTTCTTCACAGCAACTCTTGCCACAATCGACACAAACTTACAGACTCGATTTATTTTCTAAATTGCCCAAAAAATACGGGCTCTTACATTTGATCTCATCAAACAGAAAATAAATCTATTCTAGTGCCAAAAACCAAAACATCCATTATGCAAACCAAACATTTATCTCATAAATCAAAGTTTTACCCACCTAATTTTAATGGAAAACAGTGCATAACGAATAACCAAACCTGGCTCTGATACCAATTGAAGGGAATGAGAATCCCCGCGCAATGGAAGACGATCAAATCGTCGTGGTATCGTTATGCTACTCGATTTCACTAAAATTAACTATCTAATAGTTTAGGCTAAACATGCTCAAAAGGAAAGGAAAACATTGTGTACTTACTTGTTGAAACCCCTCTTCAAAAGTCATTTCCAGATTCACGAACTCTTCGTGTTCTCCCAACGATCTCGAACTTCTCGAACTCTTCTCCCGATTAAGAACGAACACTACCAATCGGAGTCTCGATTGTTTTTTTTTTTTTGGAAAAATGAAAGTTGTGGGACTTTTGTGTTGGTGAATGAGGAGAGCAATTGAGAGAGAAATGAGAGAGAGTTTTCTCTTCTTTTTGGGGAGAATCCAAAAAATGAGAAAATGACGTAAGAAACTCTTCTTGCAAAGGGTTTAAATAGTGGAAAATGATGGAGTTAAAATCTCCACATTATTACCACTTTACCACAATTATAGGTTATGCAAATCATATTAAACTATATAGTTTATTATGAATCTCATTCACATTAAACTATATATTATATCATTCATATCTCATATAAATGACATAAATGCCTTTTAAGTGAAATTGAACACTTCAATTCACACCAAAACATTAACCCTTCTTTTAACCCAGTTTGAGCCAACCAAGTGATCTAATGGACCTACAGTGACGAGCTCCAATGATCCGAGATTAACCTATCTGTAGGGAATGAGAATCCCCGCGCAGCGAAAGACGATCGAATCGCCGTGGTATCATCATGCAACATGCTTATTAAAATTGATCTAACTATTAGATCTAGGCTAAACATGCTGAAATTTTACAGCAAGAAGAAAAACTTACTAATTGTGGACCAATTCAGCAAACTCTCTTTGTTGATCACGAACTCTTCGTGCTTCTCGATCTCTACGAACTCTTCCACGATCAGATCCCAAAGCACTACCAAATGATCTTCTTGGTTGTTCTCTTTTGGAGAAGGGAAGTTGGTGAGAACTTTTGAGTTTTGGAATGAGTGGAGAAATGAGAGAGAAAAGAGAATTTCACTTTTGGATCCTTAGGGCAAAATCCAAAAATGACAACTTAGCTTCCAAATCTTAGCTTAGGTTAGGTCACCAAAACCCTTTTGCAAAGGGGTTTAAATAGTGGAATGATGAAGTTCACAACTTCACATAATTACCACTTTACCACAACCATATGTTATGTAAATCTTTTACATAATTATATAATATAAGACATTTCATATCTCATATTGCAAATCTCATTTGCAATAGTTGTGGATTAATTAAATTGAATCACATTCAATTTATTTTCTCTCTATCAATTTCTTCAATTAGCCTTTAATTCAACAATTAGGCTAATATATAGTTTATTATGAATCTCATCCATATTAAACTATATATTATATCATCTATATCTCATATAAATGATATAAATACTCTTAAAGTGAAATTGAACACTTCAATTTCATACCAAAACATTAACCCTTCTTTTATCTTAGATTGAGCCAACCAAGGGACCTAATGGAGCTACAGTGACGGGCTGCAATGATTTGAGTTTAACCAGTCAAACTCTTTGACCCGGTCAACCAACGTTCATTAGCTACAGTAACACTCAACTAAAGCCTGTAGCTGTACTCCCATTAGTGTAGAATATTACGTGTCCACTGATATAACCAATGCTCATGAGTCGACCCTTCACAGGTTGTTCGTAGACACGGTTGGGTCCAATTACCGTTGTACCCCTGTGTCTACATCTTGTTCCTTAAGTCCCCACTGCTCCTCTAATGAACAACATATTGTGATGGTCCAACCATACACAACACCCTTCTCGGGCCAGTGAGAAGGTGGGTGCCCGTTGTCCAAGCCCTGGAGACAGCACTTAAGAGAACAACCTCTCTAGATTCCCTATAGGCGGGAACGAGTGAATTCCATCTCGCGTAATTAGGTTCTCAGCTCTCTACTTGGTTATGTCCCTGAGAAGATAGGCATATTGGGCGAGTAACCAAGACCACCGTCACCCGTACTAGTCAAAGGACAGACCCCCGCATACAGGAGTCCGTAATACGCTCAGGATTTAGGTCGAGTCACTAATGGTCATCTACGAATTTATTAGTCTTTCATCACAACGGTGTTATATCGATAAGTCTAATAATTCACTATCCTGATCTTGTACAATCTCATTGTACAGGATGCTCCCACTCGCATGTCAACCACATGAACGAGTCAGATCACCTCGTTTGTATTTAATACAAAGCGGGCCGCATCCACAGTGTATCCAGGATTAGGTCTCCAACTCCATCCTTATACTGTAAACCGTTCGGGTCATTAACTCGAACGTGATCCTCCTTATGTGTCAACTACACACCGTTCAAGTTCTGGTTCTCTAATATATCCAATGACCCTAGAGTTTAGTTTATTAGAAAGGTTTAAAATATTTGTGAGACACAAAGTGAAGAAATGAATAACTTTTATTAATTTCAAAACAGTATTTTACAAACACGAGATTAGGACAGAAATCCCAACAAACTCCCACTTGGACTAAGCTAGTGGAGAAGGTACATTTCCAAAATGTATTTGAGTTACAATAAAAATTACAATAAACTAGGGCATTGAATACCCGTTTACACATCTCCCACTTGCCCTAGTCAGGAAGCTCTCGAATACCTAGACTCTCTAGGTGACCCTCAAACACTTTAGCCGTGAGGGACTTTGTAAATGGATCAGCTACATTGTGCTCCGATGCTATCTACGTGACTGTCACGTCTCCGTGGTGCACAATTTCCCGTATCCGATGATACTTGCGCTCAATGTGTTTACCTCTTTTATGGCTTCGAGGCTCACGTGAGTTGGCTACTGCACCACTGTTATCACAAAACAGCGTGATTGGCAAGTTCATATTTGGAACAACTTCCAAATCTGTCATGAACTTTCTGAGCCAAACAGCTTCCTTTGCAGCTTCACATGCCGCAACATACTCTGCTTCCATAGTAGAATCAGCAATGCATCCCTGCTTGATGCTTCGCCATACTACAGCTCCTCCATTCAAAATGAAAGCTAACCCCGAAGTGGATTTCCTAGAATCCTTATCGGTCTGAAAATCAGAATCCGTGTATCCTATAAGGATCAAATCCCCACGACCATTCACTAAGCTGTAGTTCCTCGTTCTCCTAAGATACTTGAGGATTGTCTTTACGGTTGTCCAGTGATCTAATCCTGGATTGGACTGATATCTACTGACAATTCCTACTGCATAACAGATGTCGGGCCTAGTACACAACATTGCATACATCAGGCTCCCCACAGCTGAAGCATATGAAATACGTCTCATATCCTCAACATCTTGAGGAGTCTTAGAACACTGATCCTTAGACAAGTGAACCCCATGCCTAAAAGGCAGCAAGCTCTTCTTGGAGTTCTTCATCTTATATCTAGACAACATCTTGTCAATATAAGACGCCTGAGACAAGGCTAGCATTCTGTTCTTCCGGTTCCAGACTATCTGGATACCTAGAACATACTAAGCTTCTCCCAAATCTTTCATTTGGAATTGTGAAGCTAGCCATTTCTTAACGTCAGTAAGAAATTCTATCTCATTCCCAATGAGAAGAATATCGTCCACATACAACACCAAAAATGCGACAGTTTTGTAAACGATTTTCTTGTAGACACAAGGCTCGTCGGCATTTTGATCAAAGCCATAAGATTTGATTGTTTCATCAAACCTTATTTTCCAAGACCTCGAAGCTTGTTTCACTCCACAAATGGACCTATGAAGCCGACAAACCTTTTGCTCTTATCCTTGGGTAATGAACCCTTTGGGCTGGTCCATGTAGATGGTCTCATCAAGTTTTCCATTCAGAAAGGTTGTCTTGACATCCATCTGCCATACCTCGTAATCATAATACGTGACAATGGCAAAAACAATCCTGATTGACTTTACCATGACAACAGGTGAAAAGGTCTCCTCATAGTCAACCCCTTCAACCTGGGTAAACCTCTTTGCCACTAGTCGGGCTTTGAAGGTTTGCACCTTCCCATCTACGCCACGTTTACGCTTGTAGATCCATTTACAACCAATAGGTTTTATCTCATCCGGTTGATCTACAAGCTCCCAGACAGAATTGAAGTACATAGACTCCATTTCTTGGTCCATAGCTTTAATCCACTCGTCTTTATCAACATCAGGCATTGCCCGATCATAGTCAATGGATCCTCATAGTCATCGTCGTGCAATGACAACCGAGGTTTCAAATAAACCCATATAGCGATCGGGTTGTCTCACAGTCCTCCCACTACGTCGAGGCATTCCCAACTCTTGGGAACGGATTTGATTAGACGTGCTAGGGTCAACAACTCTTGCTGATGTACTAGCCCCATCAGCAACTCTTGCTGATGTACTGTCCATTTCATTCAATACAATTTTACTTCTTGGTAAATGATCCCTGATGTGGTTTTCCTCTAGGAAAATGGCGTTTGTCGACACAAGCACCCTATTTTCTTTGGGATCGTAAAATGCACTCACCCTAGTCTCTTTAGGGTAACCTCACGAATAGGCACAATTTCAACAGGGTTCCAACTTTTTTGGGTTTGACACCAACACATGGGTCGGGCATCCCCAAATTTTGAAGTGATGTAAACTGCCTTTACGTCCACTCCAGAGCTCAAAGGGTGTTTAACAAACACTCTTTGATGGAAAATTGTTCAAAATGTAAACCGCAGTCTCTACTGCGTACCCCCAGAAAGAATCAGGGAGACGAGCATAGCTCATCATCGACCGAACCATGTCCAACAAGGTTCTATTTCTCCTCTCCGATACACCATTATGATGTGGCATACCAGGTGCTGAGAGTTGGGACGTAATTCCGTGTTCTATCATATAGTCCTGGAATTCAGTGTTCATGTACTCTCCACCTCAATCCGATCGAAGTGTTTTAAGCGATTTACCTAAGAGGTTCTCAACCTCAGTCTTATACTCCTTGAACTTTTCAAGAGTTTCAGACTTCTTATGCATTAGGTAAATATACCCATATCTGGAGTAATCGTCTATGAAAGACACGAAGTACTCATAATCGCCCCGAGCTTTAACATTTATCGGGTCACGGAGGTCAGAATGTACTAACTCAAGAGGCTCTTTGGCTCTATATCCTTTTCCACTAAAAGGACGTTTGGTCATTTTGCCTTCAAGGCATGACTCACATACTAACAAAGAGTTTTCTTCCAACTCGTTTAGAAGTCCACTCTTCACTAGTTTCTCAATCCTATTGAGATTAATGTGGCCTAACCGTAGATGCCAAAGATGGGCATTTTCTTTTGGAGAATTTTTGTTTTCTTAGTTCGTGTTTCCGCAATTTTAAACAATTAAGTATTCAAAACACTTTTAACCGAATTGAGTTTTAAAACATACAGATTATTTTCAAGTGAAGCTGAACAAATAACATTCATTTTAAAAGAAATAAACGCTTTATTTAATTCAAAAGAAACGGAAATACAGTGTTCAATTAAGCAGGAAATAGAAACAAGGTTTCTAGTAAACCATGAAACTATGTACAAATTGTCTAACAATAAGTACTTCCCGCCAAAATTCAGCTTCACAGTGTCGATTGCTGCAGCAGAGACAAGCTCCCCGGATCCAACCCGTAGAGTAACCTCACCCTCTTGCAGCGACTGCCAGGAATCAATCCCCTGAAAAGAAGAACAAACGTGGTTAGTGGCGCCTGAATCTAATATCCAGGAAGAGTCATTACTCTCCACTAAACATGTTTCTACCACAAGTAAATCACATTTACCTTGGTTCTTCCTCTCTCGCCAGAATTTGGGACGCTTCTCTTCCAGTGTCCGCTTCCATTGCAGTGGAAACACTTTCTTTTCTCTGCAACCTCCTTGACCTTCTTGCCCTTCTGGGCGGCAACTCGGTCAGTTTTACCTCTCTTCATCCTCTTTTTCCCTTTCAGGCGTAAAGGAGCAACAAGTTTTGTCCCAGTGGTCGAACCCCTGTGATAAGACACAGAGGCAACATTTACCTCAGATTCCTTGACCTGCTCAGGGACCGGAAATTCTCGTAGCTCATTGAGGAGGGTAGTGATTGTAGCTAATTTTGTTCATAACAACATTGCTCTGGCTGAAGGAAACTCTTCGGAAGAGTCTCCATGATAAAACTTACATGGCTCGACTCGTCGATCGAAGCCCATTCATCTCGGCCAGATTAAAGCGGGTCATCATGTCTAGAACATGTTCACGGACGACGACCCTCTTTCATCCGGCGTTGAAAATGTATTTGAGCGAGTCATGCCGACCTGAAAGGATCGTTGTCCAAACATTTCTGCAAGACTCCATGATTTCCTTAGCGAAACCATCACTCATGCTTCTTTGCCAAAACATCAGACATGCTGGCAATTATATAGACCTTGGCCTTTTCATTGGCCCTGATCCATCGATCGTACGTATCACGTACAACTCGCGATGCGGTCAAGCCCGATATCTGAGGACACTCCTCAGACAACACGAACTTTATGTCGTCAATCGACCAAAAATTGTATCGATGTTGTTTTTCCAGCTCTGCAATTATCTCCCACTAACTTATCGGAAGCAAGTAAAGCTATAATAGCGCTAGACATTTTTAGCTGAAAATTTAAGAAAAGCTTTGTATTAGTCTCACAAAAACCTTTTGAAAAACCAATCTGGTTTTAGCAAAAAATGTTTCATGATCCCTAGGTCATTCAAAATTTTGCAATGATACCCTAAAGGTTTAGAATGATCACCACCGAGAAGGGTGAATGCAGAACACTCCTCCTCTGGGACGAGACTTTCTCGATCGGACTCCTAATCCCGAAATAACTCTTATTCCATTAGGCATCCAATTACCATTGTTCTGGTCGAATTCATTAACACTTAATGAATTCTCATGAGTGTCACCCTCAATCTCTAAGTTTCCAAGTATCCGTCAAACAATAGCCACCGGCGGGGTGAACTAAGAAGAAAAACCAACCAGAAATCAGTATCCCTTTTGGGAATTCACTGTGTTCCGACTCCCATAATCAAACCCTCCGAAGGATTGTCCAGTCCAGAGCCAAACTAGCGAGTGCGGATCATATGTGTCTCAAGGTGTGAATCGAAAGAAGAGACCGTGGGTCTCGTTTTCTACAAGTCCCGCTCCCACTCACTATAAGTACTCTCTCCATCCACGATGATATTGACATATACAAATGCCACTCGAGAGGAACGCTCCCATTTGCGCCACGAGGGCCGAGTATAGATCTCACTTGCAGGACTTGAAGGAGATTTGTGGTTGGAAATTTAAATGTATCTCATACACTATATTTCCTCCCACTCGAGACTTTAATTTTAATAGGGATTGACCTAGATAATCACTAAAATTACCTAAGTCTACCAATATAACTCTTATATGGTATTTAGCCTAAGTCTATAATCACATTATTAACTTAGGTCTATGTGAAAAAAAAAATTAACACTTAATTAACGACGCTCACGTAAATATAATCTAAGAATCTCCTGACCGAATTCACTCCCGTGCGGTTTCTGTGTAGGGGTGTTCATGCAAGCGTCAACTTAAATACCCTGTACCTTAGACAAAACCTTCCTTAGACAGAGTTACTAATCAGTCACCATTCAAAGATTATATTGGATTTTCTAAAATTCTAATCTTATTAGAAAATTAGAAAACTTAAGTCTAATTATTTAAGTTCTAAACACTTTAAAACTAATAATTAACTTAGATTGTATGCATTTCTATGTTATAGTGCTTGATCATTCATCACATGAATAACTATATACTATAACATAATAATCATTCATCACATGAATATAAATGCATGAGCATACTTTAATCTAAAAAATATAACACTTATATTAATTAAATTAAAAAAGCATTAAATTACATTATAACTCTTATAATATAACCTATCATGCAAACTATATTATAACTCTTATAATATACATGATGCATGAATATGTTTAACCTAAGGTGGGATTTTAAATCTAGACATACATTATGCACATAGAAATTAATTAAAATTATACATCTCATGCATAAAATAATTAAATAGCAAAATTAAACCGATTTTTGGCACCTAGGGACAATTATTTAATTAAATAAAATTAATATAACATTTATATTAATAAAATAATTAAATAATTAAATAATAAAACGTTTTTAGTAAAAGAAAACTAAAAAATTAATAATATAAACGGAAAAACGGTCACGTTCGCGCGTAATTAATCTTCAATCGTTACAGCGTTGCAACGCTGTCGCCTGCAACGTTGAGCTGCGTTCTCAACGCCCGCGACGTTGCAACGCTGTCTGCTGCAGAGCCTCTTACCGCGAGCATGGCGTTGAGACGCTGTTGGGCAACGTCTCAACGCCATCGACAGACAGCATGCTCCTTGCTGGTTTTGCCCTGGTTTTTCGCCTGTTTCCGCTCCGATTTCTTTACAGCAACTCTTGCCACGAATGACCCAGACTTACAGACTCGATTTACAACAAAATTGCCCAAAACAACGGGCCCTTACATTGATCTTATCAACATAATTGTAAATCTAATCTAGTGTTAAAAACCGAAAACATCCATTTCGCAAACCAAACATTCATCTCATGAAAACATGGTAAAAATACCCACATAAATCTTAATAAAATAGTGCATAGATGAATGACCATCGAAATGGCTCTGATACTAATTGTAGGGAATGAGAATCTCCGCGCAGCGGAAGACGATCAAATCGTCGTGGTATCATCATGCAACATGCTTATTAAAATCGATCTAACTATTAGATCTAGGCTAAACATGCTAAAATTTTATAGTAAGAAGAAAAACTTACTTGTTGTGGACCAATTCAGCAAACTCTCCTTGTTGATCACGAACTGTTCATGCTTCTCGATCTCTACGAACTCTTCCACGATCAGATTCCAAAACACTACCAAATGATGTTCTTGGTTTGATTTTCTTGGTCGTTTCCCTTATGGAGAAGAGAAGTTTGGGTTAAAAAAGAAAAACCCCAAAACTCAATGACAGCCGCCTAACTCACCATCTTCATCTCTATTTTTCCTCTTCTGCTTCTTCCACACAGCCGGCAAGCCTTCTTCTCCCTCAGTGTAGTCACGTTGCCAGCAGCTTCTTCTCCGGAGGCAGCACGCAGCGGCCCCTCTCCGGCAGTGACAAACGGCACGCGAGAAGATTTAGCACGTTCTTCGTCTCCTCGCAATCTCCGACAACCCGAGCCTCCTCCCTCGCGCGATCGACGCTCATTCCGGCGAGACCAGTGGGTGCGTGTACTCCCTCTCCGGCGGCGGTGGTTGTGAGTGTTGGTGATCGTTCGGGCAGGAACCTTCGTGGATAGCAACGTTCGGCCTTTTTCCGGTTCAGTTTTGTGATCCGCATAACTCCAACTGTGCGCACTCACAGCCGGGTAATTCTAAATCCGCAAGGTAGGTTTCGTTTCAGCCAAAGATTTAGGTTGATTTTGTGTTTCGAGTTTAATCCACGACTGTTTTGTTTTGTTTTGTTTTCGTTTCAGGATATACTTAGGCTGTAAAGACCCAATTGGGGAGTTTTTTTCTTGGTTTTTGGAAACTTTTCATGGTAAGCTTCTCTGGGAATGGATCGGTCTACTGCTCTTCGGACGTTGTTAGGTGATATGTTTTAGGTATTAATTTTTGAGCCGTTGTGTGCAGTTTTGAACTTATTATGTGAGGTTTAAGGTTAGGATCGGATATGGGACTCTTTGGGTTACCTTCCGACCACCTGTTTGGGGCAAGTGTTATCCTTCAAGAGTTAAAAACCTTGATTTTGAATGTTGGAATTTAGTTAATTGTAATTTCAATTGGAAATTGTTCAGTTTGGGCAAGAACACCTGTTAAAGGGGTCGAGGTTGTTTGAAATCACCTTCTAGTGTAAGTAGCCTAATTGGATCAACTCCTTAAAATCTTGGGGAAGGAGTACATGAAATTTGGAATGCATGTTTGTTGATCTGTGATTCTATTAAGTATATGTGATGTAGCATAATTTTCAGGGGGGATGATTTGTGCATAATGACCTGAAATTTTCTTAAGTATGTGGTCTAGCATGAGGATTAGAGGGTCCTAGTTATGTGGCATGGATTGTTTTTGAATGATTATGATCCTTAGCATGATAATCGGAGGAGGGCCTTAGCTAAATGTATGTTTTTTCCTAAGTTAATGAGATTTCTAGTGACAATTACTTTCCCGGCATGTCATGAATGTTTTCATATATGTTTTCATGAGGTATTATGTTGGGATAGGCCCGGTTTTACTATGCCAACTAACCTCTAATTTTTCTTTTCCTTACAAGATTGATCCACATAGGCACCATAGTTGGTCCAACTTTAGGGTAGCTCCCCTATATATACTCATATTGTTTTCATGAGGTACTGTCTTGGGATAGGCTTAGTACCATTAGAGGGTTGCCAACTAACTTTTAGTGGCGCTTGGCCTTACAGGATTAATGTGCACATGGACCATAGTTGGTTCAGTTTTGGAAAAGGATAATCGTTCTCTTGGACAAAATGTTTGCAAGTTTTCCATTACAACCTTAAAGTATCATAACACAAATGTATACTTTAGTAAGGACTCCACATGTTTTCAGTATCATGAATGTTATAGGTGTTTGCAGCTTCAGCCCCTCGAACGGGGCTACTAACTAAGTATATTTTAAGTGTATTTCAAGGATATTATAGAAAAAAAGAGTTGCCAACTTGAGCTTAGCTTAATTGGTTTAAGTACCTACTCTCTACCTACTCTCTACCATGAAGTCAGTTGGATTTTTTTTTTTTGAGTTCCTTAACATTCACATTTATTTACTTCTGTTTAGCCCTAATATTTCCATACCTACTCACAGATTAAAATCCAACGGAGATAGAGCTACCATTTTTTTCTGTTCGTTGTCCTCTTTCTCCTTTTGGTGGTGGAGTTCTTCATCCAGTACTATAGACTCAAAAAAACCTAATCTCTGTCAAGCTTTTGTTTGCAATTCTGGATTTCCAAAATGAAGAGCATGTTGTTTTCAACCTTAATTCTTCAATCCTGGTACCCAAGTCCTAAGCTTTTTGTGCATCATCAATGTCGAGGAATAGCGAAGGTTCGCCTCAAATGGGTCAAGAATCGGAGTCTTGATCACATCATTGATACAGAGACCGATTTGAAGGCCGCTTGCCTCCTCAAGGACGCCATTAAGCGCTCCTCTACTGGCTTCATCACCGTCAAATCCATGGTCGATTGGCAAAAGTTGCTCGGTCTGACCATCCCTGTTCTTCGATTCATTCGGAGGTACCCCACTCTCTTTCACGAATTTCCTCATTCTCGTTACGCTAATTTGCCTTGCTTTCGTTTGACGGAAACCGCATTATTCTTAGATCAACAAGAGAGTAGTATACACCAAATTCACGAGAGCGACACTATCGAAAGACTTTGTAGAGTGCTTATGATGATGAAAACTAGGACTATACCTCTTCAATCGTTGCGCCCTTTAGAATGGGATTTAGGTTTACCATGTGGTTTTGAGAGGTCATTGATTCCCAAGTATCCGAATCATTTTCGATTAGTTAAGGCCTCAAATGGGGATTGGTGTTTGCGGCTTGTACAGTGGCGTGAAGAATTTGCAGTTTCAGCCTTGCAAAGGGGCAATGAGAGCTCTGAATTAGGAGATGCATATAGGCAATTCAAAAGGGGGCGTACGACGTTGGCTTTTCCTATGAGTTTTCCGAGGGGATATGGAGCACAAAAGAAGGTAAAAGCCTGGATGGAAGAGTTTCAGAAGTTACCTTACATTTCTCCATATGAGAGTTGTAGGCAAATTGACCCCAATAGTGATCTCATGGAGAAAAGAGTTGTTGGGGTTCTGCATGAGCTTTTGAGTTTGACACTTCATAAGAAGACTAAACGAAACTATTTGAGAAGCTTGAGAGAGGAAATGAATCTTCCCCATAAGTTCACTCGAATCTTCACTCGATATCCTGGAATCTTCTATCTCTCATTGAAGTGTAAAACTACTACTGTTTCTCTTAGGGAAGGGTATCAGCGAGGAAAGCTAGTGAACCCACATCCTTTGACATGTCTAAGGGAAAAGTTTTATCACGTAATGAAGACTGGACTGTTATACCGTGGAAAAGGTGCTGCATTGATAGCCAAGGAGGGCATTTTGCTTAATAATATAGCCGAGGAGATGGTGGATGATGTTTTGGATGTTGAATCAGATGAGACAGGTGATGATGAATGCTTCGAGGACAAGAACTCACAGGAAGAGGAATCTGATTCAGACTAATGGAGTCAGATATCTGGATCATATTGCTAGTTGCGAAATAAGAGGGACCAAAAAACAATGCCTCCTGGATATATCTGAGAAATGTGAGTTTACTCTTTTCCTTGATATTTTTTTATGCATGTCGTTATTGTTTGAAAAAAATTGTCGTCATGCTAACATCTTCAGTATTACTTTCTTCTTTGACACAAGTTTTTCCATCATTATTTTCGTTCAGCACTCGTCTTGGAGGACCCTAGAAGATTGGGAAATTAGGGAGCAATTGATTTGACTGCAGTTTTGGCAGATTGAGTGATATCTTTTGTTTGCTTGCAGTTTCATTGGTAATTGACTCCATTTGAGGGATCAACATTGTCCTATGTAACGCAATGTCGTATAGTTTCTGTGATAAAGGCAAGCTATAGAGGAAAGAAATGGATTGTAGTGACAAAGATTTGAAAAATTGGTATTATCCACTTTTCCCGACATGGACAAAGAAATGCAGGAGCTTTGCTATGTAAGAAACAACTTATTTTTCCTACTTATACTAAAGAATTGATCCACCAGAAAGTTGAAGTAGGACGTGGCTGGTAAAGAAGTTATATATTTGCTATTTTGTCTTTATAAAGATTGGAGACAGTTTATTTTGTTATAATTTTTGGCCTTTCTTTGTTTCTGTTATACTTGCTTTAAAGGCTGAAAAGGAGTTGTTCAGGCACTTCTCTTCTAGAGGGTTAGACATTGAGATGCATTTCGTTGGCCTTTTCCTATTTGAAATCATATCTGGAAATTTATTTGTTTGCTTGTAGATTATGAACAAGGTAGAGACAAGCTAAGCTATCATGACACATTTATGGTGCTGATGTTGGTATCAAACTTGTGAATTCTTATTATGGCTGATTCAGTGAAGGTTTGATTCTGTTATAAATTTCATTTTGCTTTCATTCTACGCCCCAGCTTTTGGTTTGACGAAACTTTGTTGCCTTTACTGCAAACGCAATCAATCAAACTCAATTTGAAAAACTGGTCTCAACTTAGTACGATTGAATATATTGTTTTCTGTAAACGTAATCCATTGTGGGATTCACCTCTAATGCGTAATTCAGTTTCGTAATCACAATATATCCAAAAGCTATTCAATTTGATTAAGGATGGGTATTACGTGGGTCCACTCATCTTTTTGTTTACTTTGCCCCCCGATTAGTTTTTCTTCTTCCTTTCCTCCTTCCTCTCTCCTTTCTTTTTATGGAGTTTCTTCAAGTTGATGAAGAGAACCCTGGCTTTTCAAGTAAATTTCTTATTCGTTTTTTGAGATCGATATTTTTCTATGTCAGTCTATTTTAATATCGTAACGATAACGATAATTAAAACCATAATGATAATCTTTTCTTTCTTTCTCTTCTTTTTTTTTTTTTGTTTTTTTATGTGTGAGATGGCTAAACTATATTTTGATATTACTGTTTTTTTTTATTCATCATAAATATATGATGGCATAATGGTAATCTATCTATTTGGGACATTTGAATTGCCATTCTGAATTACAAACGTAATTCCTTTTCGGTCATTCAGTTTGGTAAACACGTTTTTAATTTACTCATTGACAGACCAATTCATTTATTTGGATGATTAACGGGTTGTTTGGATTGAGGAATTGGGGGGAGTAGGAGTAAACAAGTTTGGGGAGTTCTGAAATCTGTGTGTAGGGTGCAAAGTTGTTTACTCTAGAGTTCTAAGAAACTGTGTTTGCGGCAATAAGTTGCAAGAAGTAGGAGTTGGAGAAAGAGTTAAGAGTTAGGAGAGTTGAAAAAAAAGTTAATAAATCTGTGGGATCCATTAGGGGTGAGCAAAAAAAGACCGAAAACCGACACGACCGACCGAAACCGACCAAACCGAGGGCGGTCGGTCGGTTTTGTGAAGGGATTCGGTCGGGGTCGGTTTTACCCTTCACAAAAGCCAAATCAGCGTTGATCAGTCGGTTTTGGGGCAAAGCCCCAAACCGACCGAAACCGACCAAAATTAAAAAAATTATATATATATATATATAATAATGATAATAAATTAATAATAATAATAATAATTAAAAAATAAAAACTAAAAATTTTTCAAAATAATTAAATAATAATTAAAAATAATTATAAATTATTAAATAATAATAAAATAATAATTATAAATATTTAATATTTAGTTAAATAAATATTTTTATATATATATATATATAAACCGAAATCAAATCGACTGAGGCAAATTAGATTCATTGGTCAGGTCGATTTTAGTAAGATTTTTTTTAAAAAAAAAACCCTCTGACCGACCGCCTTTGGTGGGTTCGGGGTCGATTGGGGTTGAAAACCGACCCCGACCGACCGATGCTCACCCCTAGGATCCATGAGTTTGGAATGAGTTAAGAAATATGTGGGACCCACAAAAAGGGGTTAATAAATCTGTGGAATCCATAAAAAGAAGTTAATAACTTCTTAGGCCAAAACTTCTAACTCCTCAATGCAAACGATCCCTAAGGGTGCACTGTAAAATAAAAGGAAATATGTAGCCTAGGGTTGGTGGCGTAGAAAACTAATGCAAAATAAAGCTAGTCTTGCGAGTTCTCTGTCAAAAGTCTTCTCCCAAGCCTTAAATGTCAGGTCTCAGATTCAATTAGTTATGACAAAACCTCTTAGATGTGGAAGCTATAGAATACTAGAAAGGTTAAAAAAACGTTTAGGGTTTCTAAAATTTTAAACTAGTAACAATTTAGTTTATGAATTTTAATTTATAACGATTTAGTCTATATACTTTTAAATTTTTAACAATTTAGTTCTTAAACTTTAGCCTATAACAATTTAATCTCAATTTAATTTATAACGGAAAAAATTCTATGAAAAATAAGTGTTAATTTTTATTATTTAATGCTCAACATTTCAAAATCAGGCTATTTTAGAGTTCAAATATGCTTGAAGTCTTTTTTTGTCCATTAATTTTAGATTAATTGGACATCTTTATTAATGAGTTAATTTGGAAAATTGGAATTTCAGTTTAGTCTGTTTACTTTGATAGATTAAATTTCTGATAATTTTAGCAAAAAAGGATTTTAGTTTAAATCAATTCCCAAAGTTTGGAAGTTTAATTTTAAGCTTTTATCCCTAAATTCAAAAGGAACCAAAATCAATAATCAATTAGATTTCCCTAAATCTTTTCAGAGTTTAATTTGAGTTTTGAAGATTAAGGATAGAGGAAAATGAGGGAGATGACTCGGAGCGCCTTTAGGAGAGGGGTGGTGGGGAGCTGCAGGTCCGGCGGGGAGGCTTTCTCTATTTGGAAGGAAGGGGAGTCTTGGTTGGTTAAAAGTGATTCTCGTGGAGGTCAGATTCCCCTATCTTCGTCGCATCTAGGTTGGTTTGCAAGATCCTTCAAGGCGCTGGAAGGTAAGTCGCCTACGATGCTGGTGAGGGAAAAGTTTAGGGATGAAAATCGCACTTTGGGACTTTTTGGATTGCGGAGGACAACTCAGGAGGTGGTGCAGTGTGTGGTCTGGTTCCCTTGGGGGGGAAGAGCGTGCATCCAGGTCCCGAGGGGGATAAAGGGGAGGGCTGGAAGGCGTTTGGGGGATTGTTGGAAGCTGGTGTGCAGGGAAGCAGTAAGGAGGGGGGACTGCAGAAGAGGGAAGGGAGTGAGCGAGGAGTGGAGAGGTCTCCCCTTTTAGGGGATAGGATTGTAGGGAGTTGTAGCAAGGGTCTCTCTTCGTTCTGGGTCAAAAAAGAAAGGGAGGTGGTGAAGGTGGATTTTGATAGTATTTTGGTGGTTTCTCGCCTGTTTGCACATACCTCGTGGCTAGAAGTAAAGGAGGAGGTGGAGAGACACTTTAAGGTAAGGTGCCAGGTAAATCCACTGTCGGCGGACAAGGCGATGTTGAGGGTAAATGCAGGGGTTGAAGCCTTGGGGTCTGTAAGGAAAGGGTGTTGGTTGAAGGTAGGGGACCTGTATGTGAAGATGGAAGGCTGGTCCTTAGAAAGACATGGAAGGCCAGAGTACATCAGGGGGTATGGGGGATGGATATCAGTGCTAAATCTGCCGGTGCAGTTCTGGTGCAGGGGGGTGTTTGAAGCTATTGGGGCTTACTTTGGAGGATTGGAGGAGGTGGCGCTGGAAACCATAAACCTCACCTTTCTGGGGGCTGCAAGGATCAGAGTAAAAGAAACATGTGTGGGTTTATGCCGTGAGCCATTGAAGTGGGCTACCACAAGTTGGAACCTTTCTGGCTATCGTTTGAGGAGGTGGAGTTTAGAGACCCGCCGGCTTTTGCTAATGGCCCTGTCTTCCTGGAGGATTTCGACAATCCCATTGATATGGCTCGAATTCAGGAAGTATTAAGGGATGATTTAAGTTCCTCAGAGTTGGGAGGAGTAGGGGGAGGCGATCCATTCGAGGAAAGTACGGCGGTCTCGGCCACTCCGAAAGAACAGATCGGCCGGCGACCGGTTGGGGGAGAAGCAGCTGCCCGGACCAAAGGAGGAGGCCAGCGGGCGCGTAAGCGGTGGGAGGCGGAGACATTAATGGGGGTGGTTGGGTTAGGAGTGGGGGATGCTGCAGTAAATGAGAAAAGGAAGGGGCAGATTTGGGTGTCCCGAGGGGATGCCTCCTCCGCTGCCTTTGGTGGCGCCAACTTTCAAGATGAGTTATTGGATGGTGCGGATACCAGGGCAGTGAGTTCAGATGAAATTAAAGAAGGGTCCAAAGGGAAAAGCATCCCAAGAAGCGTCTCTCGATCTCCCTCCATTCCTTTATCGGTAAGAGAAGTCAGAGATAGATTTTGTGCTAAATACTATGCGAGAAGGCAGGACAGGACATGTCAGCAAAAAAAGGGGCGGCAACCTTTCCTAATTAGCAAGGATTTTTGGGATGACTCCGAGGGGCTGGCATTTACGGAGGGTAGGCAGGGAGTAGGGGTGCGCAAGTTCCAAGTACAGGCTGGGAGGGAATGCAGGAGTTTGGTGTCGGCCAGTAATGGGAATGGATCGGTTGGTTTCTCAAAAATAAATTTCAATAGTCCTCCCAAGAAGGCCGGCGTTTCCGAGGAAGGCTTAGGAGATGGGGGATTTTTTGATCATGAATCAGAGGCTAGTCTAAGCAGCCCGGAAGGGGTGAATGAGACAATCTGAGGCGATGGGTGTTGGGGCGATGATAGATCCCCATAGCAAGTGTCAGGCTTCTCTTCTCTCCCGAACCTCTGGAGAAAGGGGGGGTCGGGGTTGAGCCTGCCTTAGCTGAGTTTAGTTCTTTAATAAAGACGTGTGGTCTGTAATTCAGGGGGGTTGGGGGTATCAGTCCCTCTTCCCTATCCAAATGAGGATAATTTCATGGAACACCAGGGGATTGGGGGACCCTTCTAAGCGCTTGGCATTGAAAAACTTTGTTTGCAAGGTCAACCCGGATGTAGTTATGATACAAGAAACTAAGATAGATTCGGTGGATGGAACGTTTGCAAAATCCTTGTGGAGTTCCAGAGATATCAGTTGGGAATTGCTCGAGGCAAATGGACGATCGGGGTCTGTGATTCTTTGGGACAACTCCAAAGTTAGAGTGTTAGAAGTGCTCAAAGGGGTGTTCTCCATCTCGGTTAAGGTATTATACGTCAATAGCCATTCATGTTGGATTTCGAACTTTTATGGGCCAAACAAGTGCAGGGACAGGAGGCGGTTGTGGGAAGAGTGGAGTGCCCTCGCTGCATATCGAGAGGGGCCCTGGTGCATAGGAGGGGACTTCAATGTTATCAGATGGGCACATGAGAGGAGCCCGGAAGGGAGGCACTCTAGGAGCATGAAGGCCTTTAACAGGATCATTCGAGACTTGAATTTATGGGAGGTCCCCCTCAGTAATGGAAGCTACACTTGGTCCAGGCTGGAATTGGAGTCCTCTAGGTCCCTGTTGGATAGATTCTTTATTAACAAAGATTGGGACAGATTGTTTGTGGATTCCAGGGTGCTTAGGCAGCCAAGGGTAGTGTCAGATCATTTTCCCTTGCTTCTCGAAGCAGGGTCGTTTATGTGGGGACCGACCCCCTTTCGCTTTGTCAATGATTGGCTGGATAACAAGGACTGTGTGGCTATGGTTAGCAAAGAGCTGGAGGAGGATCAGTCCTATGGATGGGCAGGGTTTGCACTACCTTTAAAGTTAAAAAAGCTAAAAGGCAAGCTTAAGAGGTGGGCAGCAGATAGGGAGAAGGAGGCAAAAAGAAAGGAAGGGGATTTAATCGATGAAATCTCCTTTTTGGATGGCAAGGCAGAGTCCTTTGCTCTCACTTCTCAAGAGCTGTTGGTCCGGTCCATGGCTAAAGGGGAATTAATGGAATTGTATATGGAAAACGAAAGGAAAATGATACAGAAATGCAAATTGGTGTGGCTCAAAGAGGGGGATGAAAATTCAGGATTCTTTCATCGATATCTAGCAGCAAAGAAGAGGTCGTCCTTGATAGCAAGCATACTGTCATCAGAGGGAGTTCAGTTGGTAAGGAGTGCAGACATTGAATCTGAAGTTGTAGGATTCTTTGCCAAGCTCTTTGGCGTGTTCCGTAAAGAGTTTGTCAGCGCCGCTGCTTGAGGGGTCGGAAGGGGGTCTCAATGGAGGAAAATGGGGCACTAACAGCTGCATTTTCATTGGAGGAAATAAGGGGGGCGCTAAAGCAGTTGGGAAGGAATAAGGCTCCTGGACCAGATGGCTTCACAATAGAATTCTATCCCAAGTATTGGGACTTTTTGAAAGGAGACCTTCTGCGATTTTTTAAGGAATTTCACAGCCACAGTCACATCAACTCAGGGCAAAAAGAAAACTTCATCTGCCTTGTCCAAAAGGGGGTGCAGCAAGTTCTTTAAAGGACTATAGGCCCATTAGTTTAATCTCCTCAACATACAAAATCCTTTCCAAGGTGTTAGCTGACCGACTGAAAAAGGTAATGCCCTCAATAACATCAGAGGTTCAGAGCGCTTTCATTCAAGGAAGGCAGATATTAGATTCAGTATTGGTGGCTAGTGAGGTTATTGAGGATTTCAGAATTCATAAGAAAAAGGGGTGGGTGGTGAAGCTGGATTTCGAGAAAGCATTTGATTGTGTAGACTGGGGCTTCTTGAAAGAGGTCTTCAAGTTAAAACATTTTAGTTCCAAGTGGGTACAGTGGATGAGGGAGTGCGTGGCTGGTCAAAGGTTCTCAGTCCTCATAAATGGAGGACCGAAAGGCAGAATAGAGGCAACCCGAGGGCTGCAGCAGGGAGATCCCCTGTCTCCCTTTCTCTTTGTTCTGGTGGCGGATGTTTTGAATGCCTTAGTGAGCAAAGGGCTGGAGCAGGGGATGTTTGAAGGTTTTAAGGTGGGAAAGGAGAAGGTTGAGGTCTCCATTTTACAGTTTGCGGATGATACTATTTTGTTTTGCAAAGAAGAAACAGGAGCATTGGATAATTTAATCAGAATGGTGAGATTATACGAGGTTTGCTCTGGATTAAAGGTGAATTGGACAAAATCAGCCATTTGTGGGGTAAATTTAGTTAAGGAGGAGGTGGAGGGGGCTGCTGCGAAAATAAGATGCAAGGGAGTTCAACTGCCATTCATATATTTGGGTCTTCCGTTGGGGGGACACCCAAAGTCCCGTGAGTTCTGGCAGCCGGTGGTGAACAGTTTTAAAAAACGGCTGGACAGATGGAAGAGGTATGGCTTGTCAAGGGGAGGTCGAGTAACTCTTTGTAATGCGGTTTTAGAGGTTCTGCCCCTGTACTTTCTATCTCTGTTTCAGCTTCCAGTAGGGGTTGGTCTGGAGTTGGAAAGGCGCATCAGAAGCTTCTTCTGGGAGGGGACAGAGGGGGGTAAGCTCAGGCACTTGGTAAGATGGAAGGAGGTGGCCAAGTCACGTGCCTCGGGGGGTTTAGGCATTGTGGCGCTGAAGGGGAAGAACCAGGCTTTGCTTTCTAAGTGGGGATGGAGATTTTCAGTAGAGACATCTGCTCTTTGGAGAAGAGTCATTGTTAGCATTCATGGTCTGGAGGAAAATGGTTGGGATCCCAGCGTCTCTACAAGGTGCAGTCTGAGGAGTCCTTGGGTGAGTATTGTCAGGGCTTGGAGGCAGTGGAGGCATCTGGCCTTGTTCAAATTGGGGAGCGGCAGGACCATTAGGTTTTGGGAGGAACCGTGGCTGGGTAATATGCCCCTCAAAGATAAGTTTCCTGGCCTTTATGTGATCTCAAGGGATAAGGGAGCAGTGGTGGCTGAAGTATGGGACAAGCAGCTGGAAGTGTGGGGTTTAAAGTTTAGAAGGTTGTTAAAGGATGAAGAAATAGGGTGCTTGGCAGAACTTTTGGGGTCTCTGGGTGTCAAGCCTTCCCTTGGGCTGGACACCAGAAGCTGGTCTCTTGAGGTGACAGGGGGGTTTTCTGTGAAGTCCCTTTCAAAATACATGTGCCCCCCCTTGATGGATAAACTGATGTACAGGCTCTTGTGGAAGGTAAAGTGCCCAAAGAGGGTGAAAGTGCTGATGTGGATTCTGATGCACGGGAGTCTAAACACGGCTGACACGCTGCAGAGGAAATTGCCTCACATGAGTCTTCTTCCTTCAGTCTGCCCCCTATGCTTGCAGGAAGGAGAATCAGGGTTTCATTTGTTTGTAGAATGTTCATTCGCGAGGAGTTGTTGGTCAAAGTTATTTCGGGAATTCAACCTAGGATGGGTTTTTGCAGGAAGCCTAAAGGAAAGTGTGTTCCAACTGCTGGCAGACCCATTGCTTTCGGGGCTCGATTCTTTGGGGCAATGCAGTAAGGGGGTTGCTGACAGACATATGGTTCGAGCGGAATCAGAGGGTCTTCAATGATCTTAGAAAACCTTGGGAAGTTTGCTTCGAAGCCATGCACCTCAAGGCATCGGCTTGGAGTTCTTTATCAAGGGCATTTACTGGGTTCTCTGTTTCTGATATTCAAGTTAATTGGGAGGCTTTTGTTTTTCCTATTTAATTATCTTTTGTTGCTTTAGGATGCAATTCTATCTTATGGGATGTAAGACATATTTGGACTTGTATGCTTTCATTATCTTAATGAAATTCTATTGTTACCTTTTCAAAAAAATTTGAGTTTTGAATTTTGATAAAAAGAAAGATTTGAAAAATTAGAAGTCGTTAGATTTTTCTCTCCTCTATTCATTGGGAGTTTATTTGAGATAGAATATCGGTAATTAGAACAAAGAAAGGTAAATTAAGAAAAAGAAATCCTAGATCCGCAATTTCTCCTTTCACGAATCCTCTTCTTCTCTCTGTCATGTATTTCATTCGATTACCTAAAGATCAAATTTTTAGCCTAAGAGTCGAGTACTCCACAAGATAGGATGATCAATCCTACTTAAATGTTGCACGTGAATTACAAAATTTAAGAACCCCTCCACTAAAAAAAGCACATAGACTAAAACCTCAAATTTATTGTAAAAAATTGTTCTGTACAATCGAATGACCAAGTTTTAAATAGCTCTCTAAACCTTAAATGTCACATAATCAATCAGAGCAGAAAAAATAAAAACATCCCTACTTAATATGTAGTAAAAATGATAAAATAGATTAACAATAAAATTACATCAACATTATTAATTAAAATACTAACTCGCCTTAGCAGTTCATATTACGACACCCTTCCACTTTTGATTTTCCTCTTCTCCGACTGACTACTCCGTGCGACGCGACGATAGTGCATCGGTGAACTCCGACGTTCCTTATGCGCACGACTTTCGCTATAGCAAGACTCACATGAAAACCTCAGGTGCTTTGATGGCATTTTGCAAAGGCCATTCCATTCGCAACTTACAGTGGCTTTGGGGAAGGAGACGAGTTTCAATGCTTAATCACACTTTGTTTGCCCTCAAAATAAAATATACACATCCCAAAAACTTTCGTTCGGTAAATTCAAACATCTTCGAACACTGATCAGCAAGGATTTGAAGCTTTTGAGTAAGAATTAGTGGGAATTGTTCCCTTATCGATGGTTAGCTCCTATTTGCAATTTTGAACACTTTTGGACGTGACCTACTCTTCAAGGGGGTTGTTTGGACCCCTGCGAATCAAAACCTTAGGAATTTTTGTTGCCAAATTTCGGACAGGAGAATACACCTGACCTCCACGTGACAACGACGGTAAATTTGTAATTCTTAGGGGAAGAACGCAGCTTGCAAGACAAGGAAAACCTGGACACAGGTGTGGTGTAGGCCACACAACCTTCGAGATGCCTAAGTCAGTGAGGATGTTAGAGAGAATTATAGAAAAGTTTTTGTATGATAATGACCATAATTCACTTACCCTTCTCTCCCCTCCTGGGAGAGATTAAATAGTTTTCCCTAATGTTCTTCCGTGGCCTCTTGGGTAAAGGAGAGATCGTGGGGAAGTTGAATATGGGCTTTCGGGCCTTTTCCAGTCGCTGCGAGGCCTGCAGATCAAACTTGTAGTTGGTTGGCCTCGGCCGAGGCTGACCATTGGTTTGGGCCAAAACCCAAACTCAAGCCCATGCTTTGTGTCATAGGGCTTGGATAGAGCTCAAACAGAAGAGCTTTACCCTGGTCGGCCTCGACCCATGCCGAGGCCGACCACGCGCTTGGGCCAAAGCCCAAACGCGTCTTCTCGCTTCGTCTCTTCTCGGTTCTGGGTCTTCTATGGGGTTTCTTGGCCTATTGAGGAAAGGAAAGGTCGGGAGAGTGCTGGAAACAAGCCTATAGGTCGTGTGGGATTGAAGCAAGGCCCAGGATATGACCTTGGATCTGGTCGGCCTCGACCTCGTCCGAGGTTGACCACGGGCTTGGGCTTAAGCCTAAGCCTTGACTTTTTTCTTGGAGTGTTGGGCGATGGTAGAGCCCAAATGGGAAGGTCCTACCCTGCAGTCGGCCTCGGCCTATGCCGAGGCCGACCACCACGCTGGTCGAAGCCCAGCACGCCCGCTAAATCTTGTTTCACCTTGGTTCGGTCCTCTTCGATTTCAACTGCTTTTGACCTCGTATTGGGCTTCTTATTCATCTCGACTCTATGCCTTGGTCATTTGACCGCCCATTCTCGTTGGTCCAATTTTAACCCATAACATTAGCCCCACTCCTAGTTAGGATTTGAGATTTGAGTCATGAATTAATAGCATGAAGCCTTACTTGGGAGTAGCTTACTGAACTTCATATTCAATCTCATAGAATGTCAATTTCTCTGTTATTAAATTTTGAATTTTAGGTTCTCGTCACGCTTATTCTGCGTTTCGATTTGCCTAGTTCCTTAGTCAAATTTCCTCAGAGTCATTTCAAACATTTCGAGGGTTGCCTCGAATTCTCTCTAGTTATTGCTGTCCATCCTTATGAGGATATTCAGTCTCCTAGAGTGCCAATTTCTCTGGTATTCAATTTGGAATTTTAGGTTCTCGTCACGCTTATTCTGCGTTTCGATTTGCCTAGTTCCTTAGTCAAATTTCCTCGGAGTCATTTCAAACATTTCGAGAGTTGTCTCGAATTCTCTCTAGTTATTGCTGCCCATTCTTATGAGGATATTCAGTCTCCTAAAGTGCCAATTTCTCCGGTATTTAATACAAATGTCAGGATCTCGTTACGCTTAATTTGCGTTTTCGATTCTCCTAGTAAGGTTTATTCATAGTCATTTTAGACATTTCGAGGGTTGCCTCGAATTTTTCCCAGTTTCTGCTGTCCATCCTTATGAGGATATTCAGTCTACTAGGGGGTCAATTTCTTCGTTATCCAATGAGATTCTAGGTCAATCGTCATGCTTATTCTGCATTTCGGATGTTCCCTTTTCCCTTAGATCATCCCAAGATTGCTTCTCTTGGGGGTTTATGCTCTTATCCGGATTCACGACTTGTGTCATACTCTAGTGATTTTGCATACTTGAGGTTGTTCTCAGGTTTAAGCAGGATTGTCGCTAACCCCTACGAGGATTATTTTGGACTTCTTGTCCCCTCGTAGGAGGAAAATTTTGTCATCCAACAATTGTGTTGCTTCACATCGAGCTTGCCTCAGACCATGAGAGAAGAAAAATAGAAATTGAAGAATTGAAGTGGGAGGTTGAGGTCTGCTCGGCCTCGGCTTTGGTCGAGTTGGCCTCGGCTTCGGTCGGGTCGGCTCGGGTTCGACCAAGTACCCTTCGGCCTCGGCTTATTCTGGTCATCCTCGGCTTCGGCCCCGACCAAGTTGCCTTCGACCTTGGTCAGGTCGGCTCGGCCTCGGCTTATTCTAGTCGTCCTCGGCTTCGGTTAGGTCAACTCGAGCTCGACCAGGTTCACCTCGACCTCGGTCAGGTCGGCTCGACCTCGGCTTACTCTGGTCGTCCTCGGCTTCGACCAGGCTGACCTCGGCTTCGGTCAGGTCGGCTTGAGCTCGACCAGGTTGACCTCGACCTCGGTCAGGTCGGCTCGGCCTCGGCCAGGTTGACCTCGGCTTCGGTCAGGTCGGCTCGAGCTCGACCAGGTTGACCCCGACCTCGGTCAAGTCGGCTCGGTTTCGCGTAGCTTCTGCTTTTTTGTTAAATATGGAAGCATATCTCTTTAGTAGCCCCCTTACTTAAGTAAGAGTTTCAGTTTTGAAAATTGTGCTTGAGTGATACAATTATAGCTTGAGAAAGATGATTCATTCATAATAGAATATCATGTATGATTGAAATTCTAAATGTTGGCAAGAACTGTCCTAACCGAACGAGAGAATAAAACAAAGAAAAAAATCTATTGGTAGTAGATTCATTATCTTAATGAATTCATATTGTTACCTTTTCAAAAAAAAAAAAATTAGAGTGTATGTGCCAGACTTGACGATTTTAGCGATTTGGTATGGTCCTTCCCACGTTGGGTCTAGCGCACCAGATGATGGATCCTTGGTGTTTTGCATGACTCTTCTTAGCACGAGATCTCCTTATTTAAAACTTCGTTTCTTGACTGTTGTATTGTAGTACCTTGTAATTCTGTTCTTGTACTCTGCTGCTCGAAGGTGAGCTTTTTCTCTGTGCTCTTCTAGTAGGTCTAAGCTTAGTCTCATTGACTCCTCATTCTGTTGAGGGTCAAATTCTTCTACTCTTGGCGAGGGTAAACCAATCTCAACAGGGATGACTGCCTCAACACCATAAGTGAGTGAGAAAGGGGTCTACTTTGTGGTAGATCTTCAGTTGGTCCCAGTATGCCCATAACACATTATGCAACTCTTCTGCCCATGCTCCCTTTAGATTTTTCAACTTTGTCTTAAGATTTAGTTTGATGATCTTGTTCACTGCTTCCACTTGTCCATTGGCTTGAGGGTGTGCTGGAGATGAACATCGATGATCAATATTGAGATCTTCACAAAATTTTCTGAAGGCTGCATTATCGAATTGTTTTCCGTTGTGAAATAATGACATTAGGAATTCCAAAACGACATACTATATTTCTCCAAACAAAGTTAGTTATCTTCTTTTCTGTGATTGTTGCCAATGCTTCTACTTCAACCCACTTTGTGAAGTAGTCTACTGCCACAACTGCGAATTTAGTTTGTCCTTTACCTAGGGGAAGGTGTCCAATAAGGTCTATTCCCCATTGTGCAAAAGGCGGCTCACTACACTCGTCAATGGTTCTGGCGGTTGCCTTGGAATTGGGGCGAATCGTTGACATTGGTCACAGGATCTTGCAAAATTTCTTGCATCCTGAAGCATTGTCGACCAATAATATCCTTGTCTTGTGATCTTGTGACATAAGGATCTTCCGCCTGAGTGGTTGCCACATATTCCTTCATGGATCTCTCTCATCACATATTCCGCTTCATTTGGTGTAAGACATCTCAAGAGTGGCATTGAATAGCCCCTCTTGTAGAGTTTACCTTCTCTGAGTAGGTAATGAGTGATCGCCTCTCAGCACTCGTTTGGCTTCCGCTTTTCTAAGGGCAATTTTCCCTCTTTCAAGTATTCCAATATAGGATCCATCCAGGAAGAGGTCTTCTCGGCCTCGGCTGGAATCTCCTCGACCTCGGCTGAAATCTCCTCGGCCTCGGCCGAATTCTCCTCGACTTCGCTCGAGTCTTTCTCGGTTTTGGCCGAGTTGTCTTCGACCTTTGCCTCATCTGGCTTGCTTCCTGATTCCATTATCTCCTCTTTGCGTATGGATGAATCGTACAAGATTCCAACTGGAACTATTCGACTCAGTTCAGTTTCATAAGCTGCTGCTAATCGGGCTAAAGAATCAGCATTGGCATTTTGTGATCTTGGGATTTGCTTGAACTCGTGTTTGGAGAACGAGGCAAGTAGTTCCTTGATTTTGACAAATATTTTGCCATTTTTCTTTCTTTAGCTTGATATTTATTGGTTACTTGTTTTACTATTAGCTGAGAATCACTCAGAACTAATAGATTAGAGATTCCTATCTCCTTGGCGATTCTCAATCCTGCTAGGAGCGCCTCATATTCCGCCTCATTATTTGATGTCTTAAACTTGAATTTGGGAGCATATTCATACCTTTCTCCTTCAGGGGATTCAAGTAGGATTCCTGCTCCACATCCTTTGACGTTGGAGGACCCATCATCGAACAGTTTCCAGGACAGATTAGGGGTTTCTGAATGAGATGTCTCCATCTCCATTGCATATTGGAGATGATCGATCCTTTTCCTCTTATGGTCGGTCTCGGCTTTCACGTGGTCGGCCTCGGCCTCAACTTCCGTGTGGTCGGCCTCGACCTCGACCTTTATGTGGTCGGCCTCGGCCTCGGCCTTTATGTGGTTGACCTCGACCTTGGCCTCCATACGATCGGTCTTGGCCTTAGCCCCCACGTGGTCGACCTCGTCCTTCGTTCCCATGTGGTCGGCCTCGGCCTTCGCGTGGTCGGGCCTCGACTTGTGATGGGGTGAGCTCACTCTGAAATCGCCAAGCTTTGTCCTTTGATTGATGTCCTCGGTTTGTAGTGTGAATATCGTATTCACTAAGTTCCCACCGCCCACTTCATTAGACGTCCCGAAGCTTCTGGCTTCTGCAACACTTGCTTGAGAGGGAAATTTGTGAGAACAGTTATCTTATGCGCCTGGAAGTAAGGACGCAATCTCCTGGCTGAGCTAACTAGAGCTAGTGCAAGTTTTTCTACTCGAGGATATCTAGTTTCAACCCCTACCATTGCTCTGCTGGTATAGTAGATTGGTCTTTGATGACCTTTCTTTTCTTTGATTAATGCAGAACTTATAGCAGTGTTAGAAGCAACTACATAAAGTAGCAACTCATCTCCTTTAACTGGTTTGGCTAGGAGGGGAGCTAAACTTAGATAAACTTTTAGTTCTTGAAAAGCTTGTTCACACTCTTTAGACCATTCAAATGGGAGACCCTTCTTCAGAATTTTAAAGAAGGGTTGGCATTTGTCAGTAGCTCTACTGATGAACTTGTTCGATGCTGCAATTCTTCCATTGAGACTTTGAAGTTGCTTGAGATTGGTTGGGGAAGACATCTCTAAGATAGCTTTTATCTTGTCTGGATTTGCTTCGATTCCTTTTTGATGTACCATGAATCCCAGGAATTTTCCTGATGTTACACCGAAACCACACTTACTTGGGTTCAACTTCATCTTATATTTTCGAAGTATCTGGAAAGCTTCATGGAGGTCAGTTTCATGTTGATATGCTTTAATGCATTTTACTAGCATATCATCTACATACACCTCCATATTCTTCCCTAGCAAGGGAGCAAACATTCGATTTACCATTCTTTGGTAGGTGGCTCCTGCGTTCTTGAGACCAAATGGCATGACTTTGTAGCAAGAAAGCCCACATCGGTGATAAAAGAGGTCTTCTCTTTATCGGGTCCATACATCTTGATTTGATTATATCCAGAGTAAGCATCCATGAAACTCAATAATTCATGGCCCGTTGTTGCATCTACTAACTGATCTATCATAGGTAAAGGGTAACTGTCCTTAGGACAAGCCTTATTTAGATTAGTGAAGTCGATACACATTCGCCATTTGCCATTAGATTTCTTTACTAAAACCACATTAGATAGCCATTGGGGATAATGGACTTCCCTAATGAAATTGGCTCTTAGTAAATCATCTACCCGTTGGCTATGATCTCGTTTTCGCTCCCCGATTGAATGCACGCCGCCTTCGCTTTCACCGCTTGAAAACTCTGTCTACATTCAACCGGGTGCACCATGACATCAGGATCTATCCCTGGCATATCCTCATGAGACCATGCGAATAAATCTGCATTGCCTCTCAAGAAACTAATCAGTTTTTCTTTCTGCTTAGCCCCTAGGTTTGCTCCAATGTTTACTCGTCTGTCTTCCGATGTGAGCGAGATTGATTCTAATTCCTCGGCAGATTGCCCTCTTTGGTCGGTTTCATCCTCCCTAGGAGTGGGAGGCTGGGTGGTCACCTTCTTTATTGTCTCATCTTGTAACTCTTACGTGCGCAGACCGCCACGTGAGCTTGAACGAACAAGTCGTCGTTGGCTTTATCCTGGCGCTGGTCGGCCTCGACCAACGAGCGGAGGTTACCGTCTTCACACGATCCTTCTTGTTTGTGTCGCCATGTAGCTTGAACGGTCTGACAGACCTTGTCTTTCTGGTGCTGGTCGGCCTCGGCCTCGGTATGAGGCCGAGGAGATATGTTTCCTCGCGTTCGCCGCACACGACGATCCTGATCAGAATTGCGTTGTTTTTCGTTCAAGAACGTGTTTCTTTGCATTCTTTTCATCACTCTGGACTGATTGACTTCGACACTAGGTTCTCCAAGCAAGCGTTTGTTCGTTCCCCACAGACGGCGCCAAGTGTTGTTGCCAAATTTCGGACAGGAGAATACACCTGACCTCCACGTGACAACGACGGTAAATTTGTAATTGTTAGTGGAAGAACGCAGCCTGCAAGACAAGGAAAACCTGAACACTGGTGTGGTGTAGGCCACACAAGCTCCGATGCCTAAGTCAGTGAGGATCTTAGAGAGAATTATAGAGAAGTTTTTGTATGATGATGACCAAAATTCACTTACCCTTCTCTCCCCTCCTGGGAGAGATTAAATAGTTTTCCCCTGGTGTTCTTCCGTGGCCTCTTGGGTAAAGGAGAGATCGTGGAGAAGTTGAATATGGGCTTTCGGGCCTTTTCCAGTCGCTGCGAGGCCTGCAGATCAAACTTGTAGCTGGTCGGCCTCGGCCTCGGCCGAGGCTGACCATTGGTTTGGGCCAAAACCCAAACCCAAACCCATGCTTTGTGTCATAGGGCTTGGATAGAGCTCAAACGGAAGAGCTTTACCCTGGTCGGCCTCGACCCATGCCGAGGCCGACCACGCGCTTGGGCCAAAGCCCAAGCGCGTCTTCTCGCTCCGTCTCTTCTCGGTTCTGGGTCTTCTGTGGGGTTTCTTGGCCTATTGAGGAAAGGAAAGGTCGGGAGAGGGCTGGAAACAAGCCTATAGGTCGTGTGGGATTGAAGCAAGGCCCAAGATATGACCTTGGATCTGGTCGACTTCGGCCTCGTCCGAGGCTGACCACGGGCTTGGGCTTAAGCCTAAGCCTTGACTTCTTTCTTGGAGTGTTGGGCGAGGGTAGAGCCAAAATGGGAAGGTCCTACCCTGGTCGGCCTCGGCCTATGTCGAGGCCGACCACGCGCTTGGGTCGAAGCCCGAGCACGCCCGCTCGTCTTGTTTCACCTTGGTTCGGTCACTATTCGATTTCAGCCTGTTTTGACCTCGTATTGGGCTTCTTATTCTGTCTGACTCTATGCCTTGGTCATTTGACTGCCCATTCTCGTTGGTCCAATTTTAACCCATAACAGGAATCAAAATTTTGAGGGTTTTATTCTGGGGTTCCGAAGTCTGGAAATTTAAAAATTGTGTTTAGGGTGAAATGTTCGCTAAGAAGAAGAAAATAATGTTTGGGGTGCAATGTTCTAAATCCTAGGTTTATGTTTTTTTTTCCTTTTCCTTTAACTGTTTTCTTATCTTATTTTCTCTTATTTTTTTAGTAGAAGTTAAACCCTTGTATAACATAAATGAATTACAAAATTGAAACTATATTTTATACATTAAAAAATTGGAAGTCTAGGTAAGAAAATAGGAAATTTAAAACTCTATTTCACAAAGTATATAGAAAAGTATTATTGGAACTCTATTTTAGAAATTAAAAAATTAAAAGTTTATTTAAGATATTAGGGATATAAAACTTCTATTTAAAAAATATTTAAAAAAGTATTTTTAAAACTCTATTTTAGAAATTAAAAAAATAGAAGTCTATTTAAAAAATTAGACAATTTAAAACTCTATTTCACATCACAAAGTATTTTGAAAACTATTTTTTGGAACTCTACTTTAAAAATTAAAAAATAAATTGAAAGTCTATATTTAATAAATTAGGAAATTTAAAACTCTATTTTACAAAATATTTAAAAACTTATTTTTGGAATCCTATTTTAAAAATTAAAAATTTGAAGTCTATTTAAGTAATTAGGAAATTTAGAATGTTATTCCACAAATTATCTAAAACTTTATTTTTGGAACTCTATTTTAGAAATTAAAAAAATAGAAGTTTATTTAAGAAATTTGAAAATTTAAAACTCTGTTTTACAAATTATTTAAAAAACTATTTTTAGAACTATATTTTAGAAATTAAAAATTAGAAGTCTACCTAATAAATTAAGGAATCCAAAATTCTACTTCAAAGTATTAATCTATTTTAATTTTTTTTAAAGTCTATTTAAGAAATTAAGAAATTTAAGATTTTATTTCACACAATATTAAAAATTCTATTTTTGGAACTCTATTTTAGAAATTAAAATTTTTGTTTGTCATCCATTTTTAGTTTAATTTTAACATTTTTTAAAAAAATTAAAAATCGTCGAGGTGGTTGGGTTTTTGGGGTGGTTGTCAGCAGTGGTTGCAGGGTGGTTAGGTTGCTAGAGTAGACATTTGGTGGTCGTTGGCAGTGGTTGTCGGATGGTTAGGTCCCTAGAGTAGTTGCATGGGTGTTCGTCAACGTGGTCATTAAGGTAGTAGGGTTGTTAGGTGGTCGTGTCATCGGGGTGGTTGCTAGAATGGTCAACGGTCGTCGGCGGTAGGTTTTTTTGTGGTCAAGTTGTCGAGGTGGTCAGTGATAGTGGTTGTCTAGTGGTTGGGTGGCCAGTGATAGTGGTTATCAGGTGGTCAGGCCACCAAGGTTGTTGTTGGATGGTTGAGTTCGTGAGGTGGTCATTGAAGTTATTATCAGAGTGGTCGGGTCGTTAGGGTATGGTCATCAGGTGCTCGTCAACGTTGATTGTTAGGTGGCCGAGTTGTCAGGGTGGTTGTCAATACTGGTTGTCGAGTGGTTAGGTCTCTAAAATGGTCAGGTCGTCGAAGTGGTTTGTCAACTGGTCGTTGGTGGTGGCTGTGGGCAAGTTAGTTCATTGGAGTAGTTGATTGCTCGAGTGATTGGGTTGTTGGGGTATGTGTGTACACATCTCTTGAGTGATCGCCCAAAGTAATCGTTAGCGATGGTTGGATCGTCAGTGTCGCCATCGAAGTTATCGTCGGAGGTGGTCGTGTTGGTGACAAACCCAAAGAAATTGAAACCTCGTTCAATATTATGCCAATTTGTTGGTTATCCCAAAAAACGAGAGGTGGTCTTTCCTACGATCCACAAGAAAACAAGGTGATTTTATCGACAAACACCACTTTCTTGGAGGAAGACCACATGAGGAACCATAAACCGCGTAGTAAGTTAGTATTGAATGAAGCTACAGATGAGTCAACAAGAGTTGTTGATCAAGCTGGACCTTCATCAAGAGTTGATGAAGAAGCCGACACATCGAGTTAGTCTCGTCCTTCTCAATCGTTGAGAATGCCTCGACACAGTGGGAGAGTTGTCTTCCAACCTGACCGCTACTTGAGTTTAACGGAAACTCAAGTCAGACATGATGATGGTATAGAGGATCTATTATCTTGTAAACAAGCAATGAAAGACGTAGATAAGGACCAATGGATCAAAGCCATGGACCTTGAAATGAAGTCGATGTACTTCAATTTAGTTTAGGAACTTGTAGACCAACCTGAAGGGGTAAGACCCATAGGGTGCAAATGGATCTATAAAAGAAAGAGAGATACAGCCGGAAAAGTACAAACCTTTAACGCAAGACTTGTAGCAAAGGGTTTCACCCAAAGGGAAGGAGTTGACTACGAAGATAATTTTTCCCCTGTTGTTATGCTTAAGTCAATTAGGATACTCTTGTCCATAGCCACATTTTATAATTATGAGATCTGGAAAATAGATGTCAAAACTGCATTTTTGAATGGTAATCTTGACGAGAGCATCTATATGTCTCAACTTGAAAGGTTCATAGCTCAAGGTCAGGAGAAAAAGTTTGCAAGTTCAATCAATTCATTTATGGGTTGAAACAAGCATCCAGATCTTGGAACATAAGATTTGACATTGCGATCAAGTCTTATGGCTTTAACCAAAACGTTGATAAGCCTTGTGTTTACAAGAGAATCATCAACGACAAAATAGCTTTCTTAGTACTTTATGTGGATGATATTCTACTCATTAGGAATGATGTAAGATACCTAATTGACATAAAGAAATGACTAGCGACCCAATTCCAAATGAAAGATTTGGGAGAGACGCAATATATTCTTGGGATTCAAATTTTCAGGAATCGCAAGAACAAAACGCTAGCTCTGTCTCAAGTATCTTATATCGATAAAATGTTGGTCCGATATTCGATGCAGAATTCCAAGAGAGGTTTATTACCTTTCAGGCATGGAAATCATTTGTCTAAGGAACAGTGTCCTAAGACACCTCAAGAAGTTGAGGATATGAGACATATTCCCTATTCCTCTGCAGTAGGTAGCTTAATGTATGTTATGTTGTGCACGAGACCAGATATTTGTTATGTAGTGGGAATAGTAAGTAGGTACCAGTCCAATCTAGAGTTAGACCACTAGACCACAATTAAAAATATCCTCAAGTATCTTAGGAGAACGAGAGACTATACGCTTGTGTATGGAACTAAGGATTTGATCCTTACTGGATACACTGATTCTGATTTTCAGACCGATAAGGATTCTACGAAATCCATATCGGGATCAGTTTTCACCCTTAACGGGAGAGCTATAGTGTGGCGAATCATCAAGCAAGGATGCATCTCTGACTCCACCATGGAGGCAGAGTATGTCGCTGCTTGTGAAGCAACTGAAGAGGTTGATTGGCTAAGTAAATTCCCTACTGATTTGGAAATTGTTCCAAATATGAACTTTTTCATCACCTTATATTGTGACAACAGTGGTGCGGTAGCCAATTCGAAGGAACCTCACAGCCACAAACGAGCAAGCACATCGAAAGGAAGTATCACCTGATATGAGAGATAGTGAAACGAGGAGATGTGATAGTCACATAGATCTCTTTGGAGCACAACATAGTTTATCCGTTTACAAAGACTCTCACGGCTAAAGTGTTCGAGGGTCATCTGAAGAGTCTTGGTCTACGAGATATGTACATAGGCTAATCTAGGGCAAGTGTGAGATATGTAATGAGTATATGGATGCTCTAGTTTATTGTATTTGTATCTCTGTAACCACTGTTTTAGATTGTAATGTACCCCACTAGAGTTTTAGTTCAAGTGGGAGTTTGTAGGGGTTTGTGCCCTAAAACTCGTAGTTTGTAAATATTGTTCTACTTAATGTAATAAAAAGTTATTATTTTCAATAAAGAGCTATTGTTCATTGAAACTACGAGTCCCTCATCAAGGGTTAAATACCCCAGCCTAGACAGAACCTTCCTTAGACAGAGTCCTTCTTTAATCATAGTCTATAAATTATTCGGTCCCTAATTCTAATCTAATTAGAACTTGATAACCTAAGGTCTATTAATATCAAGTTCTAAATATTTTTAAACTAATTAATTAACCTTAGGTGACATGCAATACTATGTTATAATTGTTTGATCATTCATCACATGAATATAATAAACATACATAACATATTGAACTCATGAATCATAATGTATGTCAATGCTATCCAAAAATTAATATAACACTTTATATTAATTTATCATGCAAACTATATAATATAACACCTTATATTATAAAATAATGCATGATCATGCTTAACCTAGGTGAGATTTTCTAAATAGCATACATTATGCATGGTAATTATTATACAACAATTGCATAAAAATAAATAGCAGAATTAGACCACTTTTGGCACCCTAAAATTAATTTTAACTAATATAATCCAATTATATTAATTAAAAAAATAATAAATTAAATTCATACAAAAACATTGTTGCAACACTACTTATAACGTTGCAACGCTGATCCACCATCAGTTACGCGTAACTCCTTTGGCATTGCAACGCCGAGGATGGCGTTGCAACGCTGCCGTCTCTTCAACGAAAATTCGTTGCAGTGGCGTTGCAATGCCGATGAATAGCGTTGCAACGCCATTCATAGAACAACAATCTCCTCTTTAGTTTTTGCTCGTGTTTGCTCCGTTTTTCTCAACAACCACTTTGCCTCGGTCGACACAGACTTACAAACTCGATTTACAATTAAAATTGCCCAAAACACCAGACCCTTACATTGAACATTTCAATGAAAAATTGTAAATCTAAGTGCTAAAAATGAAAACATCTAATTTGCAAACCTTCGTTCATCAAATGAATAAAATACAATCTCACCTATGTTTTTGACAGATCTAGAACAAAAACAAGAACACAACTGTCTCTGATACCAATTGATGGGATCGAATCTCGGAGCGAAAGCAATTTGAATCGCGTGTTCTTGTAATATGTTATGTAGATCAAATCAAAAACAGAAATATACTAGGTTAAACACATAAATTAAGAATGGACAACAAGTAATACCTTTGTAGACTTAAAACAACATGTGCTCCTTTGCTCTTCTCGATCTCCCGATCTCAACGATCTCACGTTCTCCACAAACTTCGAACTAGTTTTAACACAACCGCTAGATCTTTTTCGTTGTATCTCTAAGAGAGGGAAGATGGTGGGAATCTTCTTTTGGAGTTAGGAGAGATTTTGAGAGAATTAGTGTCTTGGAACATTTCCAACAACACACAAAAGAGCACTAGGGTTTTCACAAATGCCTTAGATTGCCTTCCAAATGTGCATCTTATGCACATATTTATAGGAAAATAGGGTGGTAATGACCATCCTACCCCTATAGTGCTCTTACTATGTATTTCTCATTTTGTATATAGATTAAACTATATATTATATCAATTATATCACATTTAATTGATATATCTCCTTATATATGAAATTGAACACTTCAATTTCACTCCAACCTTTATACCATCAATATTTTCATGTTGAGCCAACATAGGGACCTAATGGACCTACAAATCATGAGCTCAAATGATACGAGATTAACCGATCAAACTCTTTTATCTAATTAACCAACATTAATTAACTACGAGTCATTCCACTATAAACTCGTAGTTGCACTCTTCTCACTGTAGACTGTGTTGTGTCCATTGATATAATCAATACCTGTGAGTTGACCCTTCACAGGTTATTCGTAACCACAGTTGGGTCAAATTACCGTTTTACCCCTGTGATTACATCTTTCTCTGTAAGCACCACTGATCCTCTAATGAACAACAAGTCTATGGTCCTACCATAAACTTAATTCTTCTTAGTCCAGTAAGAAGGCGGGGCCCCGTTGTTCAAGACCTAGATTCAGTTTTTAAGAGAACAACTTATCTGATTCCCTAATTTAGGAATGAGTGACTTCCATCTTGTAGAGTTAAGTTCCCAGCTACCTACAAGGTTCTGTCAATGAGAAGGTAGGCTTATTGAGTCGGCTACAGGCCACTCTTATCCATACTAGTCTAAGGAAAAACCCCGATAAGCAGGAGTCCGTAACTTGCTCGGGATTCATGTCAAGTCATTATTGATCATCTATAAATTATTAGACCTATCTTGTTAATGGTGTTAACTAGTGGGTTAATAATTTACGGTCCGGTCTTGTATAATCTCATTATACAGGATGCCTCCACTCACATGTCTACCACATGAACGAGTTGGATTACCTTGTTTGTATTGAATACAAAGCGGGTCGCATCCATGGTGTTACCAGTATAAGGTTCCCAACCTCATGCATATACCATAGACCATTCAGGTTATACTTGAACAACTTTATTCAATTTGTGTCCACTACACAATTGTTCAAGATCGATCATTATAACTTTGGAACTTAGTTTATTGGATTTAGATTTATGTGCGAGAATATAATAAATAACTCTTTGTTTATTTTAAATATCATTATTACCAAAATGTTGGGGTTTGTGCCCTAAAACTCGTAGTTTGTAATTTTTGTTCTAATTAATGTAATAAAGGGTTATTATTTTCAATAAAGAGTTATTGTTCGTTGTTTACGATATGGCCCTTGTTTTAACCTTAAATCTAATAAAATTATTGGGGTTTGTGCCCTAAAACTCGTAGTTTGTAATTTTGTTCTAATTATTGTAATAAAGTGTTATTATTTCAATAAAGAGTTATTGTTTGTTATTTACGTTATTGCCTTTGTTTTGTTTTAACCCTAAATCCAATAAACTAAACATTCAAGGCTGTAAAATGTATCTTTAACTGAATGTAGTGTACATATAAAGGATCTCAGTTCGAGATACAACCTAAAGGGTCTATAGTTAAGGGATAAGGTTTAGGTACCTTGCCCTGGTAAAACTATAGATGTGGCACACTTTGTATAAGATACAAACACTGTGATCCTAAAGTGTTCGTGTAGATGACATGTGAGTGAAGATATCCTATGTAATGAGATTACATAAGACCGGACCGCGAAATAGTAACCACTAGATTTAACTCCGTTGACTAGTTAGGTTTCCATTTCACTAGGATGACCTAGGCAACTTGATCTCAATCTTGAGCAGGTTACGAACTCCTGTTCGCGAGAGATTGTCCTTTGACGAGTATGCGTGAGAGTGGCTAGATTCGCCGACTCAATATGTCTTTCTTCTTGGGGACAAGACCGAGTGAGCGGCTGGAAACTTAACTTAACAAGATGAAATTCACTCCTTCTCGCTTACTAGGGTAAGCAGATGAATGTTCCCTTAAGTGGTGTCTCCGAAACTTGAACAAATGGCCCGACCCTCTCATTGGTCTGAAAGGGGCTTCTGTTTGTTGGTAGGACCATAAACAAATTGTTCATTAGAGGAGCACTGGTACTTAAGGTACAAGATGTAACACAGGGGTAAAACGGTAATTTGACCCAGCTGGTGTTACGAACATTCATGAAGGATTGACTTGCTGTTATTGGTCAATATCCGTGGACACAGAAATATATCTGCAGTGAGAAGAGTGCAGCTGCGGGACTTTAGTGGAGTGTTCTCGCAGTTAACGAATGTTGATTAGGAGGTTAATGAGATTAACCGAGTAATCTCGTATCGTTGGAGCTTCTGATCTGTAGGTCCATTAGGTTCACCTTCTAGCTCATAAAGGGTTCTTAGATCGCTTGAATTTGAAATGTTCGAATTCATCAGGGAATAAATTTAATGTATATAGATACGATATAATATATAGTTTTGGAACTATATATTATAAATTTAATGTGAATATGATTCATATTAAATTATATGAGAGAATTAAATATTTGAAAAAGTTCAAATATTAAATTCAAATGTGAATGTGATTCATATTTGAAAACTATAGGTTACATTTTAATGTGCATGAGATGTACATTACACTATAGAATAAAGGGTAAAATGATTAAATGTGATTTAATCATTTAATTAATATTATATTTGAATTAAATATGATTTAATTTAATATAATCAATTAATTGTTAATTAGTTATTATATTATTAATTGGGAACGTGTCAGGATGACACGTTCCCACCACTCCCCAACTCCCTCTCGATAGGGAGTGGGGAGTTACCCACTGAAATGCCCTTCTCCTGGTGAGAAGGGTAGCTATGATCGATCAATTGATTGATTGAACACACTGTAGAATTCTCTCTCTCTCTCAATTCCCTTCTTCCAAAAAGTTGGATCACTTCCCACCTAGGGTGATCTAAGCACTCAGAGAATATGAGGTTCTCTATTTTGGTAGTGTCTTGCTTAGAGGAGAACAGAGGTTTCTTTCTGTGTTGCTGAGTCATTGGAGCAACGAGTTGCTGAATCGTAGAAACTACAAAGGTAATTTTTGAATTCCTTTTAGTTTAGTTTAATTTCACAGCATGTTTGCATGAAAATATCCATGTCTAATTAAATTAGGATTTTTGTATGCTTATTCTGTATTTTTACCAATGTATGGGTATTTGATTTTCAACCAAAATAAACTAGCAAAATTACGATTTCTATCACGTTTCCGCTGCTCAAGGAGATCTGATCTACATAAAAAATAACATCCAAGGTTGTAAAATGTCTCTTGAACTGAATGTAGAGTACATATAAAGGATCTTGGTTCGAGAAACAACCTAAAGGGTCTATAGATGTGGCCCACTTCGTATATGATACAAACACTGTGATCCTAACGTGTTTGTGTAGATGACATGTGAGTGAGGATATCCTATGTAATGAGATTACATAAGATCGGACCGTGAAATAGTAACCGCTAGATGTAACTCCGTTGACTAGTTAGGTTTCTATTTCACTAGGATGACCTACGCAACTTGATCTTAATCCTAAGCAGGTTACGGGCTCTTGCGAGGGATTTCCCTTTGACTAGTATGAGTGAGAGTGACCAGATTCGCCGACTCAATATGCCTACCTTCTTGGGGAAAAGACTGAGTGAGCAACTGGGAACTTAACTTAATAAGATGAAATTCACTCAATCCTGACTACTAGAGTAAGTAGATGAATGTTCCCTTAAGTTGTGTCTCATCGGCCTGAGAGGGAATTCTGTTTGTTGGTATGACCACAAACAAATTGTTAATTAGAGGCACACTGGTACTTAAGGTACAAGATGTAACCCAGGGGTAAAATGGTAATTTGACTCAACTGGTGTTACGAACATTCGTGAAGGATTGACTTGCTGTTATTGGTCAATATCCATGCACACATAAAAATATATGCAGTGAGAAGAGTGCAGCTGCGGGACTTTAGTGGAGTGTTCCCGCAGTTAACGAATGGTGATTAGAAGGTTAATGAGATTAACCGAATAATTTCATATCGTTGAAGCTTCTGATCTGTGGGTCCATTAGGTCGACCTTTTTGCTCGTAAAGGATTCTTAGATCGTTTGAATTTGAAATGTTCAAATTTATTAGGGAATAAATTTAATGTATATAGATACGTTATAATATAAAGTTTTGAAACTTTATATTATAAATTTAATGTGAATATGATTCATATTAAATTATATGAGAGAATTAAATATATTAAATATTTGAAGAGTTCATATATTAATTTAAATGTGAATGTGATTCATATTTAAAACTATATGTCCCCCACTTAATGTGAATTTAATGTGCATAAGATGTACATTAAAACTATAGGTTAAAAGGGAATATGATTAAATGTGATTTAATCATATATATATATATAACCTAAATGAAATATAAGATATTTGAATCAATTAATTAATTATGTTATTATTAATTAAAATAGGGGAACGTGTAGATGACACGTCCCCCACTTCCCTGCTTTGTCTCCACTCCCTATCGTTAAGTGTAGGGAGTTGGGAGATGAAGAAGGATCGATCATTTTTGTGCATTTGGCAGAATTGCTGCAAAATTGATTTTGATCTCTCAACTCTCTCTCAATTCCCATTTTTTCACTACCAAATTGTTGGTCCCTTCCCACCAAGGGAGATCTAAGGGGAATCCAGAGGATACGAGGCTTGCCATTTTGGTGGTGTCCTGTTGGAGAAGAAAGAATAGAGGAGCATTTGTTGTTGTTGTGTTGTTGTACACTTGGAGCAAGGAGTTGCTACGAAACTACAAAGGATAGTATCTTTCTTTTAGTTTTGTATCTTTTACAACACGTTTGCATGCTTAATTTCCATGCTCTAATTAGATTAGAATTGCTTATTCTCTGTATTTTACCAATGTATTGTTATTTGTGTTAAACGAAAACAACCAAGTAATTGATCCATTAATCATGTTTCTGCTACTTAAGGGGATCAGATCCCCATCAATTGGTATCAGAGCAATGCTTGTTTTGTTTTGGTTGAAACAAATTTGCATTGGAAAGGTGAGATTTGCATATGGTTTGTTGTAAAACTGTTTAGGAAATTTTTTGCCTTAGTTTTAATTGTGATTTGATCAAATTAAATGTAAAGGCCCCTGCGTTCTGGGCAATAAAATGCATAATCGAGTCTGTAATTGAGTTATGAGTCGTTTGTGACAACTTTGATACAAATCGGATGAGATTCAGGTGAGAAATTGACAATTGAAGCTGATGTGTTCGAAGGAAGAAGCTGCTGCAGAAGCAACAACGTTGCAACGCCGAAGCCCCTATCGATACAGAAGTGCGAGGGGCCAACAACGTTGCAACACTGCCCCTCAGCGTTGTAACGCTACCCCGATCTCAGGCGCACGCGCGAGATGAGTCGGCGTTGCAACGCTCTCCTCAGTGTTGCAACGCCCCGACGCCAACTTGAAGGTGCAGACTGGTTTGGGCGGTTCGGGTTGGTTTTGGTTCGGTTCGAGCAGTCTGAGTCCGGTTCAAGGAGTTTTGAACTAATTCTGTAATAAAATTAGTGCAATTTTATTATTTTTGCACTTTAGGGACCAAATTTTTCTTGTTTTATAGCTATTTTTCTTTAAGAATGTTATTTAGAATTTTTCCCACCTTAGGATAAGCATGTTCATGCATTTTTATTTGTATAAATTTTATATAAATATGGTAGAAATGCAAGATTTAATTTATTTTTCATGAGTAATTAATTATAATTGTTATGATTAGATTATATGGAAAATAAATTGCATGAAACATGAAATTACTTAGTTTAAAATAAATGTTATTTTATTTAAGTAATTTGCTTTATTCATAATTTTTTATAATTCTAATTTGACATCGATTGTTGGTTTTATAATATAGTTCCTTGTCATAGGTTAATTATTAAATTTTATAAAAGTTATAAATAAAGGGGTTTTAGAAACCATAACCTATAACAAAAAATTGCATGCAAACATATGAACTTGGGTTAAATTAAATTTGTTTAAAATTATTTAAAATTAATTTTGACCTAAGTTTAATTTATAATAGGATTAGAAATTAGTCTTACATAGTATTTTAAATAGTTTAAAATATAGTAGGACAATAGGACATTGGTTATAAGGGAACTCTACCGGTGATGTTCTATCTAAGGTTGGGGGTACTTAAGCTGACGGTTAACGGAACACCTTCTACCTGGGAACTAACCTGGAACTTGAGTTGAATTAACCATAGTCCTGTTTTATATCTAGGTAATTAAAATGTTTATTCATCTAGACATAAGGTTAAAAGACCTAGTTATAATAGTTATAATAGGCATAGACTTAGATAGATTCTATTAGCCAGAATTCGACTAAGTTAAACCTACACCCTAATCTTAGGAACTTCAGTGGGAGAAAACGAGATGTTCGTATCGAGTTTACTCTCACGTCCTCAAGAGTTCACACCGTGAGTTCTATGCTTGGCTACGTGGCGTCAATAGGGTGTCCCCCTACGGTAAGTGTTTGCATGGTTCAATAACAAGGTGAATGGGGGAAGTATCCATAGTAAATGGGAGCAGGACGCGTGTCAACGTATCCTACAGTCTCATCCATTAGGTCGCACCGTGAGATTTCTATAGTCCGCCTGCTAGGTTGTCCTGGAACAACCAATCCCTACGAAGGGCCTAATTATAGGGGTCGGAATACCGCGAACTCCTGAAATGGATAGGGTCTCTTAGGTAATTTGCCAACAATTGTCTTTCTTAATAGTAGCCTGTTGGCTCGGACCTATTGGATCTTGAAATGGTAGGGTCACATTTACGAAATAAGTTAAGCTAGTTAACAAATCATTGACCAAACAAATGGTAACTAAAAATCATTGGGACATGAGATGTTCTGGTAGTGAGAATTAGCTGAGATGGTTCCAATTCAGGGGAGAAGTGACTGACCACTCGATGGTGGCTTTTGTTCTAAACCTTTGAAGTATCGTTGCAAAATTAAAGATTTAATTTAAACACTAGGGTTCTTTAATAATTTTGCTAAATTTGATTGGTTTGTAATGGGTTAAAGGCATAACTAATTAGAACTGTTTTGAAATTTCAGCATGCCGTCCTCAATAATAGTCTTACTCAAAAGCGAACATTTAACTGGCGAAAATTATACTACGTGGAAGTCCAACCTGAATACGATTATTGTTGTTAACGACCTTCAGTTTGTACTGACTGAGGAATGTCCTCAGGTCCCTGCTTGAAACGCTCCTCAATCTTTTAAGGATGCGTATGATCACTGGATTAAGGCCAATGATAAGGCCAAGGTCTACATTTTGGCTAATGTTTCTGAAGTTCTAGCCAAAAAGCACGAGGGTATGGTCTCAGCTCGTGAGATCATGAGTTCGTTGTAGAATATGTTTGGACAACCGTTTGGACAACTTCAACACGAAACCCTCAAGTATGTTTATAACTCCCGTATGAAGGAGGGGTCGTCGGTGAGAGAACACGTTCTCGATCTGATGGTCCACTTCAACGTGGCTGAAATGAACGACGCGGTCATAGACAAGCAAAGTTATAGGTCGTTCATCCTGGAATCTCTTCCGAAGAGTTTCCTGCAATTCCGCAGCAATGCGGTGATGAACAAGATAGAGTACAACCTGACTACTCTTCTCAATGAACTGCAGACTTTCCAGTCTCTTATGAAGAATAAGGAACAAGCTGATGGAGAGGCAAATATGTTTGCCCATTCCAGAAGGTTCCAGAATGGTTCATCCTCTAGAACTAAGTCATGTGGTCCATCTTCTGGGTTTAAGAAGACCCAAAAGAAGAAAATAGAAGGGAAAGGGAAGGCACCTGCTGCTGATAAGGGCAAGGGAAAGGCCAAGGTTGCAGACAAAGGAAAGTGTTTCCACTGCAATATGGACGGACACTGGAAACGATACTGCCCAAAGTACCTTGCTGAGCTCAAAGACAAGAAAGGTAAATTTGATTTACTTATTCTTGAAACTTGCTTAGTGGAAAATGTTGACTTTACCTGGATACTTGATTCAGGAGCCACTAATCACGTTTGCTCTTATTTACAGGAAACTAGTTCCTTCAAGGAGCTCGAAGAGGGTGAGATGACGTTCGAGGGTGTGGCAACGGAGACATCATCTCACTGCGTGCGATGGGAGATGTCAAGCTGTTTTTTAGAGATAGATTCTTATATTTAGAAAATCTATACATAGTTCCTAAGATTAAGAGGAACTTGATATCTATCTCTTATCTAATTGAACATCATTATTGTATTTCCTTTTCAAGTAATGAAACGTTCATTGCAAAGAAAGGTGTCAATGTTTGTTCGGCTAAATTAGAAAACGACTTATATGTACTTAGACCGAGCCAAACTAAAGCAATTTTGAATCATGAGATGTTTAAAACTGTTAATACTCAAAGTAAAAGACAAAGAATTTCTCATAATAATACCTATCTTTGGAATCTTAGACTTGATCATATAAATCTAAACCGAATTGAGAGATTATCCAAGAGAATGGACTTCTAAACAACTTAGAAGATGATTCTTTACCTCCTTGCGAATCATGCTTGGAAGGCAAAATGACTATGTGACCTTTGACTGGAAAAGGTTATAGAGCCATAGAGCCCTTAGAGCTTATACATTTGGATCTTTGTGGTCCGGTGAATGTTAAACCTCGTCGAGAGTACAAATATTTCATCTCTTTCATAGATGATAATTCAAGGTTTGGTTATCTATACCTAATGCATCATAAGTCTGAGGCTCTTGAAAAGTTCAAAGAGTATAAGGTTCAAGTAGAGAATACATTAGGGAAAACCATTAAAACACTTCGATCCGATCGAGGTGGAGAGTATATGGATTTGAGATTCCAGGACTATTTGATAGAACATGAAATCAAATCTCAACTCTCAGCACCTAATACACCACAACAGAATGGTGTGCCAGAAAGGAGAAATAGAACCTTGTTAGACATGATTCGGTCTATGATGAGTTATGCTCAATTGCCTGCCTCATTTTGGGGTTACGCAGTAGAGACTGCGGTTCAAATCTTGAACACTGTTCCATCAAATAGTGTTTCGGAAAAACCTTTTGAATTATGGAAGGAGCGTAAACCTAGTTAACAACACTTCAAGATTTGGGGTTGTGCGACACACGTGATGGCGACAAACCCAAAGAAATTGGAACCTCGTTCAAGATTATGCCAATTTGTTGACTATCCCAAAGAAACGAGAGGTGGTATTTTCTACGACACACAAGAAAATTAGGTGATTGTATCGACAAACGCCACTTTCTTGGAGGAAGATCACATGAAGAATCATAAACCACGTAGTAAGTTAGTATTAAATAAAGCTACAAATGTGTCAACAAGAGTTGTTGATCAAGTTGGACTTTCATCAAGGGTTGATAAAGAAGCCGACACATCGAGTCAATCTCGTTCTTCTCAATTCTTGGGAATGCCTCGATTGAGTGGGAGGGTTGTTTCCCAACCTGACCGCTACTTGGGTTTAGCTTAAATTCAAGTTGTCATACCTGATGACGGTGTAGAGGACCAATTGTCCTATAAACAGGCAATTAATGACGTAGATTAGGACCAATGGATCAAAGCCATGGACCTTGAAATGGAGTCAATGTACTTTAATTAAGTTTGGGAACTTATAGACCAACCTAAAGGGGTAAGACCCATAGGGTGCAAAATGGACCTATAAAAGAAAAAGGGATGCAGCCAGAATGGTACAAACCTTTAAGGCCAGACTTGTAGCAAAGGATTTTAATCAAAGGGAAAGAGTTGACTATGAGAAAACTTTTTCCCCTGTTTCTATGCTTAAGTGTATATGGACACTTTTGTCCATAGCCGCTTTTTATGACTATGAAATTTGGCAAATGGACGTCAAGACTACCTTTTTGAATGGTATTCTTGACGAGAGTATCTATATGTCTCAGCCCGAAGGGTTCATAACCCAAGGTCAGGGGCAAAAAGTTTGCAAGCTCAATTGATCCATTTATGTGTTGAAACAACCATCCAAATCTTGGAACATAAGATTTGATATTGCGATCAAGTCTTATGGCTTTGACCAAAACGTTGATGAGCCTTGTGTTTACAAGAGTATCATCAACGACAAAGTAGCTTTCTTAGTACTTTATGTGGATGATATCCTACTCATTGTGAATGATGTAGGATACCTAACTGACATAAAGAAATGGCTAGCGACCAAATTCCAAATGAAAGATTTAGGAGAGGCACAATATGTTATGGAGATTCAGATTTTCAGGAATCGCAAGAACAGAACGGTAGCTCTGTCTCAGGCATCTTATATTGACAAAAATGTTGGCTCGATATTCGATGCAAAATTACAACAGGGGCTTATTACCCTTCAGGCATGGAGTTCATTTGTCGAAGGAATAATGTATACTATGGTGTGCACGAGGATATGAGACGTATTCCCTATGCCTTTGCAGTAGGTAGCTTAATGTATACTATGTTGTGCATGAGGACAAACATTTGTTATGCAGTGGGAATAATTTCTAGGTACCAGTCCAATCTAGGGTTAGACCAATGAAACACAACTAAAAATATCCTCAAGTATCTTAGGAGAACGAGAGACTATACGCTTGTGTATGGGACTAAAGATTTGATCCTTACTGATTCCGATTTTCAGACCGATAAGGATTCTAGGTAATCCACATCGGGATCAGTTTTCACCCTTAACGGGGGAGCTATAGTATGGCGAAGCATCAAACAAGGATGTATCGCTGACTCCACAATGGAGACTAGGTATGTCGCTGCTTGTGAAGCAACTAAAGAGGCTGTTTGGCTAAGGAAATTCCTAACTAATTTGGAAATTGTTCCAAATATGGAATTTCCCATCACCTTATACTTTGACAACAGTGGTGCGGTAGCCAATTCGAAGAAACCTCGCAACCATAAGCGAGGCAAGCACATCGAGAGGAAGTATCACCTGATACGATAAATAGTGCACCGAGGAGATGTGACAGTCACGAAGATCACTTTGGAGCACAACATTGTTGATGTGTTTACAAAGACTCTCACGACTAAAGTGTTCGAGGGTCATCTGGAAAGTCTAGGTCTTCGAGATATGTACATTGGCTAATCTAGGGCAAGTGGAAGATATGTAATGGGTATATGGATGCCATAGTTTATTGTATTTGTATCTCTATAACCACTATTTTAGATTGTGATGTACCCCACTAGAGTTTTAGTTCTGTTGGGATTTCTGTCATAATCTCGTGTTTGTAAAATATTGTTTTTGAAATTAATAAGAGTTATTCATTTCTTCACTTTGTGTCTCGCAAATATTTTAAACCTTTCCAATAAACTAAGCTCCAGAGTCATTGAATATATGAGAGAACTAGAACTTGAACGGTGTGTAGTTGACACACAAGGAGGATCACGTTCGAGTTAATGACCCAAACGATCTACAGTATAAGGATGGGGTTGGAGACCTAATCCTGGATACACTGTGGATGCGACCCGCTTTGAATTAGATACAAACGAGGTGATCTGACTCGTTAATGTGGTTGACATGCGAGTGGGGGCATCCTGTACAATGAGATTGTACAAGACCGGACCGTGAATTATTAGACTTGTTGATATAACACCGTTGACAGTAAAGACTAATAAATTCATAGATGACCATTAGTGACTCGACCTAAATCCTGAGCGTATTACGGACTCCTGTCTGCGAGGGTCTGTCCTTTGACTAGTACGGGTGAGGGTAGTCTCAGTTACTTGCCCAATATGCCTATCTTCTCAGGGACAGAACCAAGTAGAGAGCTGGGAACCTAATTACGCGAGATGAAATTTACTCGTTCCCGCCTATAGGGAATCTAGAGGGGTTGTTCCCTTAAGTGTTGTCTCCAGAGCTTGGACAACGGGCGCCCACCTTCTCAATCGCCCGAGAAAGGTGTTGTGTATGGTTGGACCATCACAATATGTTGTTCATTAGAGGAGCAGTGGGGACTTAAGGAACAAGATGTAGACACAGGGGTAAAACGGTAATTTGACCCAACCGTGTCTACGAACAACCTGTGAAGGGTCGACTCATAGGCATTGGTTATATCAGTGGACACGTAATATTCTACACTGATGGGAGTACAACTACAGGCTTTAGTGGAGTGTTACTATAGCTAATGAACATTGGTTGACCGGGTCAAAGAGTTTGACTGGTTAACCTCAAATCATTGGAGCCCGTCACTGTAGGTCCATTAGGTCCCTTGGTTGGCTCAATCTGGGATAAAAGAAGGGTTAATGTTTTGGTATGAAATTGAAGTGTTCAATTTCACTTTAAGAGTATTTATATCATTTATATGAGATATAGATGATATAATATATAGTTTAATATAGATGAGATTCATAATAAACTATATATTAACCTAATTGTTGAATTAAAGGTTAATTGGAGAAATTGATAGAGAGAAAATAAATTGAATGTGATTCAATTTAATTAATCCACAACTATTACAAATGAGATTTGCAATATGAGATATGAAATGTCTTATATTATATAATTATGTAAATGAGATTTACATAACATATGGTTGTGGTAAAGTGGTAATTATGTGAAGTCGTGAACTTCATCATTCCACTATTTAAACCCTTTGTAAGATGGGTTTGATAAGCCAAGTTGTCACTTTTGGATTTTGCCCTAAGGATCCAAAAGTGAAATTCTCTCTTCTCTCTCATTTCTCCACTCTTTCCAAAACTCAAAAGTTCTCACCAACTTCCCTTCTCCAAAAGAGAACAACCAAGAAGATCATTTGGTAGTGTTTGGGATCTGATCGTGGAAGAGTTCGTAGAGATCGAGAAGCACGAAGAGTTCGTGATCAACAAGAAGAGTTTGCTGAATTGGTCTACAACAAGTAAGTTTTTCTTCTTGTTGTAAAATTTCAGCATGTTTAGCCTAGATCTAATAGTTAGATCGATTTTAATAAGCATGTTGCATGATGATACCACGACGATTCGATCGTCTTCCGCTGTGCGGGGATTCTCATTCCCTTCAATTGGTATCAGAGACATTTCGATGGTCATTCATCTATGCACTGTTTTAGTAAGATTTAGGTGGGTATTTTTACCATGTTTTCATGAGATGAATGTTTTGTTTGCGAAATGGATGTTTTCGGTTTTTGGCACTAGATTAGATTTACAATTATGTTGATGAGATCAATGTAAGCGCCCATTATTTTGGGCAATTTTGTTGTAAATCGAGTCTGTAAGTCCGGGTCGTTCGTGACAAGAGTTGCTCTTAAGAAATCGGAGCGAAACAGGTGGCAACCGGCGAAAACAAAGAAGAACAAAGTGATGTTCGTCCGATGGCGTTGAGACGCTGCCCAACGGCGTCTCAACGCCGTCCTTTCGGTCGGGGCCCTGCAGCACGATGGCGTTGAGGACGCGCCTCAACGCTGTATACGTTGCAGAAGTAATTGTGCGCGAACGTGACCATTTTTTCAGTTTTTTTTATTTATTAATTTCAGTTTTTTATTTTAAAAAATGTTTTTTTTAATTTATTAATTTAATTATTTATTAAATTATTATTAATATAATTGTTATATTAATTTTATTTAATTAAATAATTTCCCCTAGGTGCCAAAAACCGGTCTAATTTTTGCTATTTAATTATTTTATGCATGAGATGTATAATTTTAATTAATTTCTATGTGCATAATGTATGTCATATAGATTTAAAATCCCCCCTTAGGTTAAACATATTCATGCATCACGTATATTATAAGAGTTATAATATAGTTTGCATGATAGGTTATATTATAAGAGTTATAATGTAATTGAATGCATATTTTATTTAATTAATATAAGTGTTATATTTTTAGATTAAAGTATGCTCATGCATTTATATTCATGTGATGAATGATTATTATGTTATAGTATATAGTTATTCATGTGATGAATGATCAAGCACTATAACATAGAAATGCATGCAACCTAAGTTAATTATTAGTTTTAAAGTGTTTAGAACTTGAATAATTAGACTTAAGTTTTTCTAATTTTCTAATAAGATTAGAGTTTTAGGAAATCAAATATAATCTTTGAATGGTGATTGATTAGTAACTCTGTCTAAACAACCTAATAAGATTAGAATTTTAGGAAATCAAATATAATCAAATATAACATAGAAATGCATGCAACCTAAGTTGACGCTTGCGGAACACCCCTACCTGAAAACCGACCTGGGAGTGAATTCGGTCCGGAGATTCTTAGATTATATTTACGTGAGCGCCGTTAATTAAGTGTTAATTAATTTTCTCACATAGACCTAAGTTAATAATGAGATTATAGACTTAGGCTAAATACCATATAAGAGTTATATTGGTAGACTTAGGTAATTTTTAGCCGATTATCTAGGTCAATCCCTATTAAAATTAAAGTACTGAGTGGGAGAAAATATAGTGTATGAGATACATTTAAATTTCCAACCACAAATCTCTGTTAAGTCCACACCGTGAGACCTATACTCGGCCTCGTGGCGCAAATGGGAGCGTTCCCCTTCGGGTGGCATTTGTATAGGTCAATATCATCGTGGATGGAGAGAGTACTTATAGTGAGTGGGAACGGGACTTGTACAAACGAGACCCACTTGCCTCTTCTTTTCGATTCACACCGTGAGACATCTATGATCGCACTCGCTAGTTTGGTATGGACCGCATAATCCCTTCCTGAGGGCTTGATCATAGAGCCTGAATGCAGTGAATTCTCGAAGGGATACAGTTTCCTGGTTGGTTTTCCTTCTTAGTTCACCCTTCCGTGGCTATTGTTAGGACGGATACTTGGAAACTTAAAAATTGAGGGTGACACTCACAAAATTCGTTAAGTGTTAATGAATTTGACCAAACAATGGTAATTGGATGCCTAATGGAATAAAAGTTATTCTGGGATTAGGGTCTGATCGAGAAAGTCTCGTCCTAGAGCAGGAGTGTTCTGTTCACCCTTCGGTGACAGTTATTTAAACCTTTAGGGTATCATTGCAAAATTTTGAATGACCTAGGGACATGAAACATTTTTGCTAAAATTATATTGATTTTTCAAAAGGTTTTTTCCGAGACTAATACAAAGTTTTTCTTAAATTTTATGCTAAAAATGTCTAGCGCTATTATAACTTTACTTGCTTCCGATAAGTTAGTGGGAGATAATAACCAGAGCTGGAAAAACAATATCAATACAATTTTGGTAACTGACAACATAAAGTTCGTGTTGTCTGAGGAGTGTCCTCAGATGTCGGGCTCGACCGCGTCGCGAGTCGTTCGCGATACGTACGATCTATGGATCAGGGCCAATGAAAAGGCCAAGGTCTACATAATTGCCAACATGTCTGATGTTTTGACAAAGAAGCATGAGCTGATGGTTTCTGCTAAGGAAATCATGGAGTCCTTGCAGAAAATGTTTGGACAACAGTCCTTTCAGGTCCGGCATGACTCGCTCAAATACATTTTCAACGCTCGGATGAAAGAGGGGTCGTCTGTCTGTAAACATATTCTAGACATGATGACGCGCTTTAATCTGGTCGAGATGAATGAGGCTTCGATCGACGAGTCGAGCCAGGTCAGTTTTATTATGGAGACTCTTCCAAAGAGTTTCCTTCGGTTTAAATAGCAATGTCATTGTATGAACAAAATTAGCTACACTCGACTACCCTCCTCAATGAGCTCACAGATTTCCAAACCTGAGCAGGTCGTGAATGAGGCAAATGTTGCCTCAGTCTTATCACGGGGATCGACCTGCAGGACAAAACTCCGCTTTCTCCTTTACGCTGAAAGGGAAAAGAGGATGAAGAGGGGTAAAACTAACTGAGTTGCGCACTTGGGCAAGAAGGTCAAGGAGGTTGCAGAGAAAGGAAAGTGTTTCCACTGCAATGGAAGCTGACACTAGAAGAGAAACTGTCCCAAATTCCTGGCCGAGAGAAAAAACCAAGGTAAATGTGATTTACTTGTGGTAGAAACATGTTTAGTGGAGAGTAATGACTCTTCCTGGATATTGGATTCAGGCGCCACTAACCACGCTTTGTTCTTCTTTTTGGGGATTGATTCTGGCACCACGTGCAAGAGGTGAGGTGACTCTACGGGTTGGATCCGTGGAGCTTGTCTCTCTTCAAGCAAAATCAAAGATGATGAAGCTGCATTTTAGCGGGAAGTACTTATTGTTAGACAATTTGTACATAGTTCTAGGGTTTACTAGAAACCTTGTTTATATTTCCTGCTTAATTGAACACTGTATTTTCGTTTCTTTTGAATTAAATAAAGCGTTTATTTCTTTTAAAGGGAATGTTATTTGTTCAGCTTCACTTGAAATTAATCTGTATGTTTTAAAACTCAATTCGGTTAAAAGTGTTATGAATACTGAATTGTTTAAAACTGCGGAAACACGAACTAAGAAAGCAAAAATTTCTCCAAAAAAAAAATGCTCATCTTTGGCATCTACGGTTAGGCCACATTAATCTCAATAGGATTGAAAAACTAGTGAAGAGTGGACTTCTAAACGAGTTGGAAGAAAACTCTTTGCCAGTATGTGAGTCATGCCTTGAAGGCAAAATGACCAAACATCCTTTTAGTGGAAAAGGATATAGAGCCAAAGAGCCTCTTGAGTTAGTACATTCTGACCTCTGTGGTTCGATGAATGTTAAAGCTCAGGGCGGTTATAAGTAATTCGTGTCTTTCATAGACGATTACTCCAGATATGGGTATATTTACCTAATGCATAAGGAGCCTGAAACTCTTGGAAAGTTCAAGGAATATAAGACTGAGGTTGAGAACCTCTTAGGTAAATCGCTTAAAACACTTCGGTCGGATCGAGGTGGAGAGTACATGGACACCGAATTCCGTGACTATATGATAGAACACTTAATTACGTCCCCAACTCTCAAAGACCGCATACCACAATGCCAGAATGGTGTATCGGAGAGGAGAAACAGAACCTTGTTGGACATGGTTCGGTCGATGATGAGCTATGCTCGTCTCCCTAATTCTTTCTGGGGGTACGCAGTAGAGACTGCGGTTTACATTTTGAACAATGTTCCATCAAAGTGTGTTTGTGAAACACCCTTTGAGCTCTGGAGTGGACGTAAAGGCAGTTTACATCACTTCAGAATTTGGGGATGCTCGACCCATGTGTTGGTGTCAAACCCGAAAAAGTTGGAACCTCGTTCGAAATTGTGCCTATTCGTAGGTTACCCTAAAGAGACTAAGGGTGGTATGTTTTACAATCCCAAGAAAAATAGGGTGCTTGTGTCGACAAACGCAATTTTCCTAGAGGAAGACCACATCAGGGATCATTTACCAAGAAGTAAAATGGTATTGAATGAAATGGACAGTACATCAGCAAGAGTTGCTGATGGGGCTAGTACGTCAGCAAGCGTTGTTGACTCTAGCACGTCTAGTCAAATCCGTTCCCAAGAGTTAGGAATGCCTCGACGTAGTGGGAGGACTGTGAGATAGCCCGATCGTTATATGGGTTTAGCTGAAACCTCAGTTGTCGCTCCTGACGATGACTGTGAGGATCCATTGACCTATGATCAGGCAATGGCAGATGTTGATAAAGACGAGTGGATTAAAGCTATGGACCAAGAAATGGAGTCTATGTACTTCTATTCTGTATGGGAGCTTGTGGATCAACCGGATGGGGTAAAACCTATTGGTTGTAAATGGATCTACAAGCGTAAACGTGGCGTAGATGGGAAGGTGCAAACCTTCAAAGCCCGACTAGTAGCAAAGGGTTTTACCCAGGTTGAAGGGGTTGACTATGAGGAGACCTTTTCACCTGTTGCCATGGTAAAGTCAATCAGGATCCTTCTGGCCATCGCCGCGTATTATGACTACGAGGTATGGCAGATGGATGTCAAGACAACCTTTCTGAATGGCAAACTTGAAGAGACCATCTACATGGACAAACCCAAAGGGTTCATTACCCAAGGCCAAGAGCAAAAGGTTTGTCGGCTTCATAGGTCCATTTATGGACTGAAACAAGCTTCGAGGTCTTGGAATATAAGGTTTGATGAAGCAATCAAATCTTATGGCTTTGATCAAAATGCTGACGAGCCTTGTGTCTACAAGAAAATCGTTGACAAAACTGTCGCATTTTTGGTGTTGTATGTGGACGATATTCTTCTCATTGGGAATGAGATAGAATTTCTTACTGACGTTAAGAAATGGCTAGCTTCACAATTCCAAATGAAATATTTGGGAGAAGCTCAGTATGTTATAGGTATCCAGATAGTCCTAACCAAGAAGAGCAGAATGCTAGCCTTGTCTCGGGCATCTTATATTGACAAGATGTTGTCTAGATATAAGATGCGTAACTCCAAGAAGAGCTTCTTGCCTTTTAGGCATGGGGTTCACTTGTCTAAGGATTAGTGTCCTAAGACTCCTCAAGATGTTGAGAATATGAGACGTATTCCATATGCTTCACCGTGGGGGAGCCCGATGTATGTATGCAATGTTGTACTAGGCCCGATATCATCTGTTATGCAATAGGAATTGTCGGTGATATCATCCAATCCAGATTAGATCACCGGGCGGTAGTAAAGACAATCCTCAAGTATCTTAGGAGAACGAGGAACTACAGACTTTAGTGTATGGTCGTGGGGATTTGATCCTTACAGGATACACAGTTTCGATTTTCGACCGATAAGGATTCTAGGAAATCCACTTCGGGTCAACCTTCATTTTGAATGGAGGAGTCGTAGTTTGGCGAAGCATCAGCGAGGATGCATCGTTGGTTCCACTATGGAAGCGAGTATGTTGCGCGCTTGTGAAGTCGCAAAGGAAGTCGTTTGGCTAAGGAAGTTCATGGACGGATTTGGAAGTTGTTCCAAATATGAACTTGCCAATCACGCTGCTCGTGATAACATGGTGCGATAAAGAGCCAACTCACGTGAGCCTCGAAGCCATAAAAGAGAGGTAAACACATTGAGCGCAAGTATCATCGATACGGAAATTGTGCACCATGAGACGTGATGATCACGTAGATAGCATCGAGAGCACAATGTAGTGATCCATTTACAAAGCCCTCACGGCTAAAGTGTTTGAGGTCACCTAGAGAGTCTAGGTATTCGAGAGCTTCTGACTAGGGCAAGTGGGAGATGTGTAAACGGGTATTCAATGCCCTAGTTTATTGTAATTTTTATTCCAACTCAAATACATTTTGGAAATGTACCTTCTCCACTAGCTTAGTCCAAGTGAGAGTTTGTTGGGATTTCTGTCCTAATCTCGTGTTTGTAAAATATTGTTTTTGAAATTAACAAGAGTTATTCATTTCTTCACTTTGTGTCTCGCAAATATTTTAAACCTTTCCAATAAACTAAGCTTCAGGGTCATTGAATATATGAGAGAACTAGAACTTGAACGGTGTGTAGTTGACACACAAGGAGGATCACGTTCGAGTTAATGACCCGAACGGTCTACAGTATAAGGATGGGGTTGGAGACCTAATCCTGGATACACTGTGGATGCGACCCGCTTTGTATTAGATACAAACGAGGTGATCTGACTCGTTAATGTGGTTGACATGCGAGTGGGGGCATCCTGTACAATGAGATTGTACAAGACCGGATCGTGAATTATTAGACTTGTTGATATAACACCGTTGACAGTAAAGACTAATAAATTCATAGATGACCATTAGTGACTCGACCTGAATCCTGAGCGTATTACGGACTCCTGTCTGCGAGGGTCTGTCCTTTGACTAGTACGGGTGAGGGTAGTCTCAGTTACTTGCCCAATATGCCTATCTTCTCAGGGACAGAACCAACTAGAGAGCTGGGAACCTAATTACGCGAGATGGAATTTACTCGTTCCCGCCTATAGGGAATCTAGAGGGGTTGTTCCCTTAAGTGCCGTCTCCAGAGCTTGGACAACGGGCGCCCACCTTCTCACTGGCCCGAGAAGGGTGTTGTGTATGGTTGGACCATCACAATATGTTGTTCATTAGAGGAGCAGTTGGGACTTAAAGAACAAGATGTAGACACAGGGGTAAAACGATAATTTGACCCAGCCGTGTCTACGAACAACCTGTGAAGGGTCGACTCATAGGCATTGGTTATATCGGTGGACACGTAATATTCTACACTGATGGGAGTACAACTACAGGCTTTAGTGGAGTGTTACTATAGCTAATGAACATTGGTTGACCGGGTCAAAGAGTTTGACTGGTTAACCTCAAATCATTGGAGCTCGTCACTGTAGGTCCATTAGGTCCCTTGGTTGGCTCAATCTGGGATAAAAGAAGGGTTAATGTTTTTGTATGAAATTGAAGTGTTTAATTTCACTTTAAGAGTATTTATATCATTTATATGAGATATAGATGATATAATATATAGTTTAATATGGATGAGATTCATAATAAACTATATATTAGCCTAATTGTTGACTTAAAGGCTAATTGGAGAAATTGATAGAGAGAAAATAAATTGAATGTGATTCAATTTAATTAATCCACAACTATTGCAAATGAGATTTGCAATATGAGATATGAAATGTCTTATATTATATAATTATGTAAATGAGATTTACATAACATATGGTTGTGGTAAAGTGGTAATTATGCGAAGTTGTGAACTTCATCATTCCACTATTTAAACCTTTTGTAAGATGGGTTTGGTAAGCCAAGTTGTCACTTTTGGATTTTGCCCTAAGGATCCAAAAGTGAAATTCTCTCTTCTCTCTCATTTCTTCACTCTTTCCAAAACTCAAAAGTTCCCACCAACTTCCCTTCTCCAAAAGAGAACAACCAAGAAGATCATTTGGTAGTGTTTGGGATCTGATCGTGGAAGAGTTCGTAGAGATCGATAAGCACGAAGAGTTCGTGATCAACAAGAAGAGTTTGCTGAATTGGTCTATAACAAGTAAGTTTTTCTTCTTGCTGTAAAATTTCAGCATGTTTAGCCTAGATCTAATAGTTAGATCGATTTTAATAAGCATGTTGCATGATGATACCACGACGATTCGATCGTCTTCCGCTGCGCGGGGATTCTCATTCCCTTCAAGTTCAAGTGGGAGTTTGTTGGGGGTTTTACCCTAAAACTCGTAGTTTGTAATTTTTGTTCTAATTAATGTAATAAAGAGTTATTATTTTCAATAAAGAGTTATTGTTCGTTATTTACGATATTGTCCTTGTTTTAACCTTAAATCTAATAAAATAACATCCAAGGCTGTAAAGTGTCTCTTGAACTGAATGTAGTGTACATATAAAGGATCTCGGTTCGAGATACAACCTAAAGGGTCTAAAGTAAGGGGATAAGGTTTGGGTACCTTACCCTCGTAACACTATGGATGTGACCCACTTTGTATATGATACAAACACTGTGATCCTAACGTGTTCTTGTAGATGACATGTGAGTCGGGATATCCTATGTAATGAGATTACATAAGACCAGACTGCGAAATAGTAACCGCTAGATGTAACTCCGTTGACTAGTTAGGTTTCTATTTCACTAGAATGACCTAGGCAACTTGATCTTAATCCTAAGCAGGTTACGAACTCCTGTTTGTGAGGGATTGTCCTTTGACTAGTATGGGTGAGAGTGTCCAGATGCGCTGACTCAATATTCCTACCTTCTTGGGGACAAGACCGACTGAGCGACTGGGGATTTAACTTTGCAAGATGGAATTCACTCATTCTCGACTACTAGGGTAAGTAGATGACTGTTCTCTTAAGTGGTGTCTCTGAGACTTGAACAAAGGGCCCGACCCTCTCATTGGCCCGAGAGGGACTTCTGTTTATTGGTAGGACCACAAACAAATTGTTCATTAGAGGAGCACTGGTACTTAAGGTACAAGATGTAACCCAGGGGTAAAATGGTAATTTGACCCAGCTGGTCTTACAAACATTCGTGAAGGATTGACTTGCTGTTATTGGTCAATATCCGTGGACACAAAAAAATATATGTAGTGAGAAGAGTGCAGCTGCGGGACTTTAGTGGAGTGTTCCCGCAATTAACGAAGGGTGATTAGGAGGTTAGTGAGATTAACCAAATAATTTCGTATCGTTGGAGCTTCTAATCTATGGGTCCATTAGGTCCACCTTCTAGCTCATAAAGGGTTCTTAGATCGTTTGAATTTAAATGTTCAAATTCATTAAGGAATAAATTTAATGTATATAGATACATCATAATATAAAGTTTTGAAACTTTATATTATAAATTTAATGTGAATATGATTCATATTAAATTATATGAGAAAATTAAATACTTGAAAGAGTTCAATATTAATTTGAATGTGAATGTGATTCATATTTAAAACTATAGGTTAAAATTTAATGTGCATAAGATGTACATTAAAACTATAGGTTAATAGGGGATATGATTAAATGTGATTTAATCATATATATATAAACTAAATGAAATATAAGATATTTGAATTAATTAATTAAGATTTAATTAATTGTTTTAATTAAATTTGATTTAATTAAATAGGTTATAATTAATTAATTAATTAATTATATTATTATTAATTAAAATAGGGGAACGTGTAGATGACACGTTCCCCACTTTCTTGCTTTGTCTCCACTCCCTATCGTTAAGTATAGGGAGTTGGGAGATGAAGAAGAATCGATCATTTTTGTGCATTTGGCAGAATTGCTGCAAAATTGATTTTGCACTCTCAACTCCTCTCTCAATTCTCATTTTTTCACTATCAAATTGTTGGTCCCTTCCCACCAAGGGAGATATAAGTGGAATCCAGAGGATAGGAGGCTTTCCATTTTGGTGGTGTCCTATTGGAGAAGAAAGAATAGAGGAGCATCTGTTGTTGTTTTGTTGTTGTACACAACGAGCAATGAGTTGTTGCGAAACTACAAAGTTAATAAGTATCTTTCTTTTAGTTCTGTATCTTTTACAACACGTTTGCATGTTTAATTTTCATGCCCTAATTAGATTAGAATTGTTTATTCTCTGTATTTTACCAATGTATTTGTATTTGTGTTAAACCTAAACAACCAAGTAATTGATCCAAATCACGTTTCCGCTGCTTAAGGGGATCAGATCCCCATAAAAAACTTTACTTGTTTAGGGCATAAACCCAACATAATGAACAACTTGTTTATGGTCCAACCATTAAATAACCCCGTTCTCAGGCTAGTAAGAGGGTATGACCCTTTGTTCAAGTCGCGAAGGTACCATTTAAGGAAACACTCATCTACTTACCATAAGTTAGGAATGAGTGAATTACATCTTTCAAAGTTAAGTCTCCAACTAGCCACAAGATTTGTCCTCAAGAAGGTAAGCTTATTGAGTCGACGTCTCAGGCCACTCTCACCCATACCTAGTCAAAGGATAATCTCTTGTAGATAGAAGTTCGTAACTAGCTCAGGATTAAAATTAAGTTGCCTAGATCATCCTATTGAAGTAGAAACCTAAAGAGTCAATGGAGTTACATCTATCGGTTACTATTTCGTGGTCCAATCTTATGTGAACCCATCACATAGGATACCTTCACTCACATGTCACCTATACGAAGGCATTGGATCATTATGTTTGTATCAAATACAAAGTGGGTAGTATGCATAGTGTCACCAGGATAAGGCACCCAACCTCATCCTTATACTATAGACCCTTTAGGTTGTTTCTTGAACATTGATCCTCGTATGTTTCCTCATACAGTTCAAGACACATAACACAACCTAAGATGTTTGTTTATTGGATTTAGGGTTATTTTAAGGTAAACTAATATAAAATTCAACAACACCTTATTGAATATTAACAATAACATTTTATTGATAAAAGTGAACAAATTACAATTTTATAAACTACAAGTTTTAGGGCATAAAATCCAACACTGGTGTCGTTGCCGAAAAACGACATTTTTAAGAAATCTTTATTTTGGTTACAAAACTTGTGAGCAAAAGTGGAAGTAGAATTGCAATTGTATTTGTATTTGTAGTTGCAATCTCTCTCTCAGGAAGTATGAACTTGGTTTACAGGTACTTGTAGGTTAAGTTTGGTGCATGCAAAAACAACCTCATATGGGCCCACCTGTAGTTGATCCTCAAGTTAATCCTCGAGGAGGGAATTTGTAACAAAATGCAGGACATAATGTTGGGCAAAGAAATGCACAACCATATCATGTTGGGATGTTTGTCCTAATCTCGTTCTGTTTGTAAATTTTGAAATTTATAAAAGTTATTTATTTCATCATTTTGTGTCTCGCATTTATTACAAAATTTGTCCAATAAACTAAGCTCCAGGATCATTGAATATATGAGAGAACTAGAACTTGAACGGTCTGTAGTAGACACAAAGGGAGGATCACATTAGAGTAAATGACCCGAACGGTCTACAGTATATGGATGGGGTTGGAGACCTAATCCTGGATACGCTATGGATGCGACCCGCTTTGTATTAAGATACAAACGAGATGATCTGACTCGTTCATGTGGTTGACATGCAAGTGGGGGCATCCTGTACAATGAGATTGTATAAGACCGGACCGTGAATTATTAGACCTACTGATGTAACACCGTTAATAGTATGGACTAATAACTTCGTAGATGACCATTAGTGACTCGACCTGAATCCTGAGCATGTTACGGACTCCTGCCTGCGGGGGTCTGCTATTTGACTAGTACGAGTGAGGGTGGTCACAGCTACTCGCCCAATATGCCTATCTTCTCAAGGACATGACCAAGTAGGGAGCTGGGAACTTAACTACGCGAGATGGAATTCACTCGTTCCCACCTTTAGGGAAACTAGAGGTGTTGTTCCCTTAAGTGTGTCTCTAGGGCTTGGACAACGAGCGCCCACCCTCTCACTAGCACGAGAGGGTTGTTGGTAATTATTAGTTTTAAAGTGTTTAGAACTTGAATAATTAGACTTAGGTTTTCTAGTTTAATCAGATTAGAATTAGGAAATCAAAATATAATCTTTGAATGGTGACTGATAACTAACTCTATCTAAGGAAGGTTTTGTCTAAGGCTGGAGTATTTAAGTTGACGCTTGCAGAACATCCCTACCTTTAAACCGACCTGGGAGTGAATTCGGTCCAGAGATTCTTAGGTTATATTTTTTAGTGAGTGTCGTTAATTAAAAGTTGATTAATTTACTCACATAGACCTAAGTAATAATGTGATTATAAACTTAGGCCTAATTCAATATAAGTGTTATATTGGTAGACTTAGGTAAATTTTAGCCGGTTTATCTAGGTCAATCCCGAAAATTATAAAGTGTTGAGTGGGAGGAAATAAAGTGTATAAGATACATTTAATTTTTCGACCACAAATCTCTCTGTTAAGTCTGCACCGTGAGATCCATACTCGACCTCGTGGCGCAAATGGGAGCGTTCTCCTTCGAATGGTATTTGTATGGGTCAATATCAAAATGGATGGAGAGAGTACTTATAGTGAGTGGGAGCGGGACCTGTGAAAACGGGACCCACGGTCTCTTCTTTCGATTCACATCGTGAGACCCCTATGATTCGTCTGCTAGTTTGACCTGGACCAGACAATCCCTTCGGAGGGCCTTGATCATGGGAGTCAGAACACTGTGAATTTCCGAAAGGGATACAGTTTTCTTGTTGGTTTTCTTTCGTGGTTCACCCCTCGGTGGCTATTGTTTGGACGGATACTTTGAAACTTAAAGATTGAGGGTGACACTCACGAAATTCGTTAAGTGTTAATGAATTCAACCAAATAATGGTAACTGGACGCCTAATGGAATAAGAGTTATTCTAGGATTAGTGGTCTGGTCGAGAAAGTCTCGTCCTAAAGGAGAAGTGTTTTTGTTCACCCTTTGATGGCGGCCATTCTAAACCTTTAGGATATCATTGCAATTTTTAAATAACCTAGGGATCATAGGATTAAATTTTGCTAAAACTCGATTGGATTTCAAAAGTTTATGCGAGACTGACACAAAATTATATTTGATTTTTTTTCAGCAGAAATGTCTAGCTCAATTATCGTTTTACTCGCTTCGGATAAGTTAGTGGGAGATAACTTTCAAACGTGGAAGAACAATATTAACACGATTCTTGTAACCGACAACCTGAAGTTCGTGCTTACTGAGAAGTGTCCTCAGTTGCCGACCTCGACTGCATCACGAAGTGTTCGTGATGCATACGATCGACGGATCAGGGCCAATGAAATGGCCAAGGTCTATATCATTGCCAGCTTATCTGAAGTCTTGACAAAGAAACACGAGTTGATGATCACCGCTAAGGAGATCATGGAGTCGTTGCAGGACATGTTTGGACAACAGCCCTTTAAGATCAGACACGATTCGCTCAAACACGTCTTCAACGCTCGAATGAAAGAAGGGGCGCTCATCCGTGAACATGTTCTCGACATGATGACCCACTTTAATTTGGCGGAGATGAACGGGGCTTCGATTGATGAGTCGAGCCAGGTCAACTTTGTCACACCCCCTCCCGAACCACCTGCTAACCTAGCCCGAAAGACGACATGAAGCCAACAGACATTGTTACCTCTTAACAATACCTGCTGACTCTGTTATACCTGATAAACATACTATGCTCACATATGGAACACCTTAAACTTATCACAGTAGAAACTGGACAACTATTAAACATACATAAGGAGAAACTCTTCTTAAATCTCTCTCAAAAACTAAAACGAGCAAGAACATCAGAACCACAAACAGTCCAGACCATTAATTAAACAACCACAACCTCTAAAGCACATACGACTATAACTACATAGTCCCCTCAAACACTAACTACAATACATAAGGACTTGCTATACAACCCAACCACGCACAAAAATCACTTGTGGGAGCTTTCAAAGATATGGCAGGATGTCGGTGCGTAAGCTCGATCTCTACCTGAAAAGTTTGGAAACATTGAAAGAATGAGCTATGAAGCTCAGTGAGTGACTTGAGTTTAAAAGAAAACTATTAACTCGTAAATCATATCACCTGACCATCTATGAGCATATGCACCTGTAATCAAACGTTAAAAGTAATTGTGTAATCATATTAACTTTTCAGGAAAACCAGCAAGTATGTTGTTAAAATCTCGTAAGGCATATGAATGATAGAAATCCTTTTAAAACATGTCACAATCTACGTTGTGTAGGGCACACCCAGTACAACCAACATTTGTTCTACGATGTAGTGGGACCCGCCCAACACTCCCATCGTCTTTGTCGTAGTGGGGCCCGCCAAAGACTCTCACGACAAATGGCTGTTGTCACGGAGTACACTCAACGTCGACAACAGAAATGACATGTGTGCACACAGTACCATAAAGCCTCGGGCTCAATATCTCAAAAGATCACATGAAAACATTTGATAAAACTTTGTAAACATGCTTTCTAAAACTCAAGCTTACTTAGCTTGTTAATCAGATTAGAATTAGGAAATCAAAATATAATCTTTGAATGGTGACTGATAACTAACTCTATCTAAGGAAGGTTTTGTCTAAGGCTGGAGTATTTAAGTTGACGCTTGCAGAACATCCCTACCTTTAAACCGACCTGGGAGTGAATTCGGTCCGGAGATTCTTAGGTTATATTTTTTAGTGAGTGTCGTTAATTAAAAGTTGAGTTGCACAACAATACCACGACGATTCGATCGTCTTCCGCTGCGTTGGCGCTATAATTTCCTTCATATCAAGCAATTCCTCCAAAAAATCCAATCTTTATTACAGAGAGCAAGATTGAGCAATTACGAATTATGCAGCTGCAACCTTTCTGAATCTGAATACTAGGATTGCAGAACCAAAGACTGAAGCAAATCACTTTGAGCTAAAATTAGTGATGTTCAAGATGTTTAATGCAATGAGTCAGTTTGCAGGACTAAAAGAGGAAGACCCACATAAGCATTTAAAAACGTTTCTCAAGATGTGCAATTCTTTCAAATTAACAGGAGTCTCCAACGATACCTTAAGGCTAAACTTTTCCCTTTTTCCTTATATGAAAATATTCAAGCATGACTCAACTCTTTTGCTTCTGACTCTATAAGAACATGAGATGAACTGGTAGAGAAGTTCCTTTTAAAGTATTTCCCTCCAACAAAGAATGGGCATATTATAGGAGAAATAACCACGTTCAAACATTGAGTAAATGAATGGGGATATACCGCGTGGGAACGTCTCAAGAAGTTGGTTCGAAAATGCAAATACCATGGGCTGCCAACTTTTCTTCTTATAAAGCATTTCTATAATGGATTGACACAACCATCAAAGACTCTAGTCAACGCATTAGCTAATGGATCATTATTGAATAAGACGATGAATGAGGCCAACGAAATTTTGGATGCTAAGGTTTCAAACAACAACCAATGGGGAGAGGACGAGTCACACAATACCATAAACGTCATAGGAATACATGAAGTGGATGTAATAGCAACATTAAGGACCCGAATAGCAGTAATGAACAACACCTTGAAGAACTTTACTTTGAGAAATCAGACCCCTATTGCTAATGTAAACTATATTGCCACTTCTAGTTTCTATTATTGCAATGAGAATAATCTAGTTAACTATTGTCCTTACAATCATGCTTTTGTATGTTATGTTGGGAAAAATAGGTTAGTCCGTACTTAAACACATATAACCCATGTTGGAGGCAACACTCGAACTTTTTTTTAGGAGGGCAGAACGCAAGCGCATCAAATTCAAATAAGTATGTGAAGTAAGGAACTCCACCTGGATTCAACAATCAACCACTACATCTAAATACATAAAAGAATGCTACACAATTATAACTACAATCATCAACACAAAATTTTTCATTGAAAATTTTGATGAAAAGAATTCATGGCTAAAAATCATTCTATTATTCAGAGCCAAGCCACCATCATTCAGAGACAAGTTGCATCTCCGCATAATCTTGAAATAAAGGTTGAACAACTAAAAAATGAGATGAGACATAGGCCACTAGAGGCATTACCAAGCAGTACAGAGAATCCGCAACACGAACGGAATGAGCATTACAAAGCAATTACATTAAGAAGTGGACTCAATTATGAAGGTTCAGAAATGCATAAGGAACAAGAAAGTTTAAAGAAGACCAAGAGTTCAGAAGATGAAGGAAAGGATTACATAGAAGAAGAAGTACAAGAACTTGTAAAAGAAAAATCAGGTGAAGCGAAAGAGGAAGTAATCGCAAAGCACCCAAACTACAAAAGGAAAATACAACAGCTAAGATTCCAAAACCATCAGTTCAGAGTTACAAACCACCACCGCCTTTTATGCAAAGATTCATGAAAAAGAATCAAGACACTTAATTTAACAATTTTTTTGACATCCTTAAGCAACTTCACATTAATATTTTGTTAATGGAAGTGCTTTAGCAAATCCCTAATTACGTTAAATTCTTGAAGAATATCTTAACGAAAAAGTGGAGATTGGGAGAGTTTGAAGTTGTGACTCTAATGGAAAATTACAACGCTCTAATTATGAGAAATTGTCACCAAAGCTACGAGATCCAAAAACTTTCAAGATCCCGTGCATGATTGAAAGCACGGGTATAGGAAGGGCACTATGTGATCTAGAAGCAAGCATCAATCTGATGCCCCTATCAATTTTCAAGAAGTTAGGAATTGGGGAAGCAAAACCTACCACTGGAACATTGAAGTTGGCAGATAGGTCGATAGCACATTCAATAGGAAAAATTGAAGATGTGCTGGTCAAAGTAGATAAATTTGTTTTCCCTGCTGATTTCATCATCCTCGATTGTGAAATTGATAAAGATGTCCCAATCATTATAGGAAGGTTATTCCTAGCAACTAGTAGAACAGTGATCGATGTGTAGAAAGGAGAACTCACAATGCGATTAAATGATCAAGAGATCAAATGTAACGTACTCAATGTATTAAGGTGCCCAAGGGAGATGGAAGAATGTTCAATGATCAATATTGAAGAATTTTTACATTTGCATGAGTTTCACGGGCAATCAAATGAGGAAGAAGATTCTAAAGGAAAAGATGAAGAAATGACACTCTCAGAATATTAATAAAGAATTTAAAGATCGAATTCCAATGGAAACTCTTCTACGCAAAATTGAAGTTGAGATGGACAGAGTCTATTTTAATTCAATATGGAGATGTGGATTTACAAGGTGGAACAAAAAGCGCTTTCAAAGTCACTGGTTAAAGAATCAAACTCTATTGGGAGGAAGACCTAAGGAGGATAAGGTCAATCACTTTGATCAAAGTTGCGTAAGTGTCCAAAAAAAAAACTTATTTCTATCAATTAAAAACTAATGGGCAAATTTTGTCTGAGGAAAGATCTTGTTTAGGTTGAAGTACTTAAGCCGACCATTTAGAGAACACCTCTACTTGGGGATCTACTTGAAAAATTACTTAAGAGCTTCAAAAGTTCAAAAAGAAATAAGGAAAAAAAAGAAAAAAATTGCAAAATGGAGTAAGATATTCAACATAAGAAACACAAATAGATTGAAATTGCATAAGTGCAAGTAAAGTGTCCAGAATATGAGGAGAATTTCAAAGGAAATGGAAAGTGATGACTCATATGATGAAGGAAGTTGTTCTTTGCACTTTAAATTTTACTTCTTAAGCATGCAATAGTATAGATCTTTGCTTGTCTTTGTCCCTTAAAATTTGTCATGTTAACTTCCACGATGTTTTGAAGTCTAATTTCACTTGTGTTTGATCTTTTATTTTTGCGTGTTTTCCAAATATGTTTCAAAGTTATATATATATATATATATATATATATATATATATATGTATGTATGTATGTATATATAAGATCCTTGATGAGGATAATTAGAATAGACTTGATTCATTAAACACTTCTTAGTTATCAATGCAATTTTATAACTTCCTTACTTCTTAGCATCTCACCACTCATGTACCCTAGATTGTGTTTTTAAATTTTGGAGTCATTGAGCTTGTAAATAATTATGCTCATCCCTGTTGGGTTTTATGCCATAAAACTCGTAGTTTGTAATTTTGTAATTTGTTCCAATTTATTAAATAAAATGTTATTATCACTGTTCATTCAATTGTTGTTGAATTTTATTTAGTTTGCCTTAAATTAACCCTAAATCCAATAAACTAACATCTTAGGTTGTATTATGTATCTTGAATTGTGTGTGGATACATACGGGGATTAAGGTTCAAGAAACAGTCTAAAGGGTCTATAGTATAAATATGAGATTGGGTGTCTTATCCTGTTGACACTATGGATACGACCCACTTTGTATTTGATACAAACGCAGTGATCCAACGCGTTCATGTAGGAGACATGCAAGTGGGGGTATCGTATGTAATGAGCTCACATAAGACCGGACCGTGAAATAGTAACTGATAGATGTAACTCTGTTAACTAATTAGGTTTCTATTTCAATAGGACAACCTAGGCAACTTGATCTTAATCATGAGCAGGTTACAAACTCCTGTCTGCGAGAGATTGTCCTTTGACTAGTGTTATGGGTGATATTGGATCGACAATAAACGGACTGGTTAAAGGGCTGCAACGAAAGGTCGAACAAGCAAAGAAGTCCAATACGAAGTCCAAATGGACCGAAATCGAACAGGGACCGACCGAGGCGAAAGGGGCGATAGGGTGTGCTTGGGCTTTGTCCCAAGCACGTGGTCGGTCTCGACCGAGGCCGAGGTCTTCCAGGTGGTAGAGCCTAAAATTGGGCTCTACCTTGGACCAATAAGCCAAAAGGGAGACCCGGGCTTGGGCCTCAACCCAAGCCCGTGGTCGGCCTCGGTTGAGGCCGAGGCTAACCAGATGCAAGGCCCACTTCGGGGCCTTGCATCGATTCCATTTGGTTTGTAGGCCCGGTTCCAGCCCACTTCTGGCCTTTCCTTTTTCCATTAGGCAACGGAAACCCACGAAAAACCCTATGGAGGAGTTATTTAAGCTCTCTGAAGAGGGGAGAGCCAGGTAAAAGCATTCTAGCCACCATAACTCTAAGAACTCCTAAATTCTCTCTAAACTCTCTCTGACTTAAGCATCGAAATCGATGTGGCCTACACCACACCAGTGTCCAGGCTTTTCTTGTCTTGCAAGCCGCGTTCTTCCCCCTAGAGATACAAATTTACCGTCGTTGTCATGTGGAGGTCAGGTGTGTCCTCTTGTCTAAAATTTGGCAACAACAGTTGAGTCGTTTGTGAGGAACGACATCGCTTGCTTGGAAACCCTTGTGTTTAGGTCTATTCTACGAAAGATGAGCATAATTCTGGGAAACAAGTGCTGGAACGAGAAGAAACGTGATTTTTATCACGACCGACGACAATCGCAGGAAGACAAGCCTCTTTAACCTCATATCGAGGTCGAGGCCGACCAGATTGAGGTTGAGGTCGACTTGATTGTTGAAGCAAAAACGGGGTCGAAATCCGTCATGTGCACGAGATCAAAAAGTCAAGGTAGGGGACGGAGTCGAGGTCGAGGCCGAGGCAAAAATCAAACCCTAACCTTTGATCAATACGAAGAAGGAACAGATTTAAGAAGCATAATCGAGGATAAGAAGCGACAGAGAACCCTGGTCGAAGCCGAGGCAAGCAATTCTCCAAGTATTGAAGCGACAGATCTGAGAAACATCATCGAGCAAAAAAAACAACAGAGGGTCGAGGCTAAGGCTGACATTGAGGTCGTGGTCGAGGCTGACCTTGAGGTCGAGGCTAATGTTGAAGCTGAGGGCAACTCTATAGTCAAAGGTGAAGCAATCAATCCAGCATGGAAGGCAGAATTATTAAAGATTCAAAGAGAGTTAGATCACATACAAGGTAATAGAGTTAGACCACATACATGGTAATTTACACCAAGTGAGTAATGTAAGATTTGACATTGAAACTTTGATAGAAGAGGTAGATCCACCTTTTACCGATGAAATCATGAATGTAAAACTACCTCCCACATTCAAAGTTCTAAAAATCAAACCCTATGATGGAAACAAAGACCCTGTGGTACAGATCACCGGTGCATCTAGATATATACAGATCATGGATGGAACTTCATGGGGTGAACGACACAATGAGATGTAGATCCTTCTCATTCACTCTAGTAGGACCAACGAGAAATTGGTTTCGCAACATAAAAAAAGGATCTATAGGTTTGTTTAAGGAATTGGCTCGAGCATTCGTGACACAATTCTTAGGAGGAAGAAATCAGCGCAAGCCAACAACTCATCTACTCTCCGTCAAGTAAGGATCCAAAGAAACTCTGCGATAATATATTACTCGGTTTAATAGTGAAGTTTTATGTGTTGAAGATTGCACTGAGCAACATTAATGGCTATAGTTAATGGACTCAAAGATCGAAGACTCATACGATCTTTGAGAAAAAGAAAACCCACATCATATGTAAAGCTTATCACTCGAGCTCAAAAGTACGTTCGTGCAGAAGAATTGTTTCATACGATGAAGAAAACTGATTTACTTGAAAAAATATCAAGTGAAACATTACATCAAGAAGCCAAGAGATAGAAGATGGACAACCAGAAACCACTTCGACTTGGCCACTCATCCAAAAAGTTTGAAAAGTACACCCCAATATTCTCCTTTAGTAGGGGGTTTAATTTTGCTTATCTTTCCTTAAGGTAGATTTAATTTTGTTAATTCCATCAATTCATTTAAGGTAGATTTAATTTTGTTAATTCCATCAATTCATGTAAGATTGAAGTTCTATTAGTAATAGACTTATCTTCTTCAAGCTACAAGTGGTGTCACTTAAGCATGAGTTCAATAAAAACTCTTACTTGAGTAGGGGGCTTTTGAGGGGATGTGCTTCCCTATTTAATAAGAATCAGAAGCTACATGGGAGATATGTCTCTCTATTGAACAAAAAAACAAAAGCTACATAGGAGATATGTCTCTCTATTAAACAAAAGGCAGAAGCTACATAGTGAAGGGATCGAATTCCGCAGCGGAAGCAATTGTGAATCGCGTGTTCTTAATTTTGTTTCGTAAATTACAATCAAGAACAAATCTATCTAAGATTAAGCATATTATAAGATATTGGACAACAAGTAATTACCTTTGAAGAACTCTTTCTTCAAGTGCTCATTCTCCCACGATCACGATCTCAACAACTTGAACCCGAACGAATGAAGACATCACCATTGGATCTTCTCCGTTGTTCTCTAGGTGAGGAAGGAAGGTGGGTTCCTTTAGGATGAGGTGAGATGATCTTATGAGATTGTTCTTAGAACTCTTTCCAACACAATTTGAGAGAATGCTAGGGTTTTGTCAAAAAGCCTCAACTTTGCTTAGCCACAAAGTAGCATCTCATGCAATCATTTATAGAGAAATAGGATGGAAATTACCATCCTATCCTTCCTTCATTCTCTCATTAGTATATAGTTTATATATGAATCCAATTCACATTAAAACCATATATTATATCAATTATATCACATATAACTGATATAACACCTCATATATGAAATCGAACACTTCAATTTCATTCCTAACTTTATACCCTCAATGTTACCATGTTGAGCCAACGGAGGGCTCTAATGGACCTACAGTTCATGAGCTCCAATGATGTGAGATTAACTGATCAAACTCTTTGATCCAGTTAATCAATATTCATTAACTACAAGTCACTCCACTATAGACTTGTAGTTGCACTCTCCTCACTGTAGATTTTATTGTGACCATTGATATAATCATTACCCATGAGTCGACCCTTTACAGGTTGTTCGTAATCACGGCTGGGTCAAATTACCGTTTTACTCCTGTGATTACCTCCTTGTTCCTTAAGCACCATTGATCCTCTAATGAACAACAAGTCTAAGGACCTACCATAGACTCATACCCTCTTGGAGGGTGGGGCCCCGTTGTTTAAGACCTGGAGTCAGTTCTTAAGGGAACAACCTATCTGATTCCTTAGTGTAGGAATTAGTGAATTTCATCTTGCATAGTTAAGTCCCCAGCTACCTACGAGGTTCTATCCCTGAGAAGGTAGGCTTATTGAGTCGGCTACAGACCACTTTCACCCATATTATTCTAAGGACAACCCCCTATAAGCAGGAGTTCTTAACTTGCTCAGGATTCAGATCGAGTCACTAATGACCATCTATAAATTATCAGTCTTATCTTGTTAACGGCGTTATACTGGTTAGACTAATAATTTGCAGTCTGATCTTGTATGAACTCTTCATACAGGATGCCCCCACTCGCATGTCAACCACATGAATGAGTTGGATTACCTCATTTGTACTAATTACAAAGTGGGTCGCATTCATTTTGTAATAATTCTAACCTTATTCTTACATCATAGACCATTTAGGTTACACTCTTGAACACAATTCAAATAGTGTCTACTACACTGATGTTCAAGATACATTATAACCTTGGAGCTTAGTTTATTGGATTTATAAACCAAGAATATAATTTTATCAAAACAAATAACTCTTTATTTATTTGATCAAAATTACATAAGTTTAGGGCACAAATCCCAACACACAGGAGATATGCCTCATTGTTAAACAAAAAGCAGAAGCTACATAGGAGATATGCCTCTTTATTAAACAAAAGGCAGAACCTACATAAGAGATATGCCTCTCTATTAAACAAAAGGCACAAGCTACATAGGAGATATGCATGTTTATTGAACCTACATAGAAGATATGCCTCTTTATTAAACAAAAGGCAGAAGCAACATAGGAGATATGCATCTCTATCGAACAAAAAGCGGAAGATATACAGTACAAACCTAAAGACCAATTCTAGTAGGGTCGAGGTCATAAGAAGAGGTCGAGGCCGACCACCATAGGCCAAGGCCAACCATACTGTAAAGATATCTGGAGAATAGAAGCAACATAATCATGAGTTAGAGAAAACAAACGAGATAGAGGGTTGGAAAAGAGAGACTGGACACATGGTCGAGGCCGAATTCATGTGGCCGAGGTCGACCACCTCTTTAGCCGAGGCCGACCACCTTGGTCGAGGCTGACCACCCTGGTCGAGGCTAACCACTGTCATTAGAAAACATTCTCATAGTTATAGTTGAGTTCTTTCCAGCATTCTAGAAAAAATGAGGAAGACAAGATCGATCATCAGAATTAGAGCCAAAATATGGAGCCTACTCCAGATACGACAGATTATGTCGTGCGAACAAAGCACGAAACATGCAAAACTCTTGAGCACTTAGGTGCAGAGGAAGCGACCCAGAAGGTTGATTAGACCACAAAAGGGTTTGATTAACTGATCTTGGCAACCCAAAAATCTGAGAAAAATCTCACGATGGGTCCCTATTGAACACGCCCAGAAAATTAGTTAGGTCCATAAGAGGGACTTGATTAATTAATCTGAGCAACCTAAAAATCCGAGCTAAGTCTCACGATGGGTTTCATAAAATGAAATGAGAAGCAGAAAATAGAGAAGTAGAAATCAAGCTGATTCACTGAGAAATTCCAGGATCACAAAAATAAGATGTAGAGGCTGAGGAGAACTTGTTCACAGTTGACAAAACGGCGCGCGCAAGGGTTTGGGCAGCCATATCGGCCGAGGCTAACCAGACCGACCAAATCGACCGAGGTCGACCAAATCGGTCGAGGCTGACCAATCTAGTCCATTGCCCAACCCTCAATTCCCACTTTCTTGCTCATTTTCTCTTATCCTCTCTTGCAATCGACTCGAGATAAACTTACATTAGTCCTAAAATTCCTATGAAAAGCTTGAAGCTACAAGGCAACCTGAAGCTACGTATTTGAAGACCACCTCAAAACTATACATTCTCTCTAGGAAAACGACATAGATCGTGAATCCAAAGAAGAATTCCAGAGGAATTGACATTCTAGAAGACATAATACCCTCATAAGGATGGACAACAATAACTAGAGAGAATTCGAGGTAGACCTCGAAAGATCGACAATGCCTCTAAAAAAGCTTAGTAGGCTACTCCCAAGTGAGGCTCCAGACAATTACTTCACATGCTCTAAATCTAGAATTCTAACTAGGGAGTGGGGCTAATGTTATGGGTGAAATTGGTTCGACAATGAACTGCTAGTTAAAGGGCTACAACGAAAGGTCGAACGAGGAAAGAAGCTCAATACGAAGTCCAAATGGACTGAAATCGAACAGAGACCGACCCAAGGAGAAAAGAGGCGAGAGGGCGTGTTTGGGCTTTGGCCCAAGCACGTGGTCGGCCTCGGTTGAGGTCGAGGTCGATCAGGTGGTAGAGCCCCAAATTGGGCTCTACCTTGGCCCAATAAGCCAAAAGGGAGACCCGGGCTTGGGCCTCATTCCAAGCCCGTGGTCGACCTCGGCTGAGGCCGAGGCCGACCAGATGCAAGGCCTCCGGGCCTTGCATCTGTCCCATTTGATCTGTAGGCCCCGTTCCAGCCTACTTTTGGCATTTCCTTTTTTCATTAGGCAACGGAAACCCACAAAAAATCCTAAGGAAGAGTTATTTAAGCTCTCTGAGAAGGGGAGAGCCAAGTAAGTGCATTCTAGCCACCATAACTCCAAGAACTCCTAAATTCTCTCTAAACTCTCTCTGACTTAAGCATCAGAGTCGGTGTGGCCTGCACCACATCGGTTCCAGGTTTTTCTTATCTTGTAGGTCGCGTTCCTCCCCCTAGAGATACAAATGTTAGGATATGTGCCCTAAACTTGTGTAATTATAGTCAAATAAATAAAGAGTTATTTGATTTGATAGAATTATCTTCTCGTTTTATAAATCCAATAAACTAAGCTCCAAGGTTATATTTAATATTGAACATCAGTGTAATAGACACTATTTGGATTATGTTCAAGAGTATAACCTAAATGGTCTATGGTATAAGAATGAGGTTGGAAACCTTATTCTGGTAACATCATGGATGCGACCCACTTTGTATTATGAGGTTCGGTAAGAAAGGGAAGTTATGCCCTAGGTTTGTTGGTCCTTTCGAGATCTTGGAGCGCATTGGGGCAGTGACTTATCGGTTGGCCCTACCGCCGTCCCTTGCGTCGGTCCATAACGTGTTCCATGTGTCTATGTTGTGAGGATACATGTCAGATGCCTCGCACGTCGTCGACTTTGAACCACTGGAGTTAGACAAGGACCTGAGTTATGAGGAAAAGTCGGTGCAAATTCTTGCTCATGATAGCAAAGTTTTGAGGAACAGAGAAATCAATTTTGTGAAGGTCTTTTGGCAAAACCATCATCTCAAGGAAACCACTTGGGAGCGCGAAGAGGAGATGCGAGCAAGCTATCCAGAGCTGTTCGAGAGCTAGCTACCTTCGAGGGCGAAAGTTTCTAAAATGGGTAGATCTATGCTGATCGGTTTGTTTAAAGTATATATATATATATATATATATATATATATATATATATATATATATATATATATATATCGTAAGAAGAAAAGTCGGGGAGGGTGAAGCCCTCCCCCTTCCCTTCGCGCGTCTGCAGGCTAAGTGGTCGTTGGTAGTTTCGGCCACCAGCTCACGCCCGATCAGTTATGCCCAATCGGTATGGCAACCCTAGAGAGGGGGTGAATAGGGTTTAATTAAAATTTTTGCTAAATATGCTCAATTTATCTAATTAACAAACTTTTTAAGAAACAATTAAAAAAAATAATTAAGAGAAATTAATCCAATATGCAAGATAGATAAAAAGTATAACAAAAATTAATTCTATCCAATACTTAGCAATTAATTAAGGAACAAATTAAAACATGCATAAATAACTACTAGTAATTGCAAAAATAAATTGGAAAGAGTTAGAGAAGATGACACCGTAATTTTATAGTGGTTCGGTCAAACACGACCTACTCCACTCCCCAAGTGCCTCTTGGGAATTTGAATAAAAAAATTTCACCGACTATTTCCACGGATTAGAGCCCAACCGCTACACCACTCTTTTTACGGGTTCAAGAGAAAATCCGATCCTTTCCACGGCTTAGGATCAAACCGTTACAAAGTTTGGTAAAGATTTGAAGAACACACTAATACACTATCTTGATAGAGTAGATTCACAAATTTTAACTCTCACAAAATAATCCTCACAATGCAACAAAACTCTCTCAAGAAAAAGATGAAAAGAAAAAAAAATTGAGAGCTTGGAGAGAGCAACAATGGAGGCTTTTGATTTTTGGAGGATTGTAAAATGCCAAAACTTGTTGTAAAAACTTAATGAAGAAGATGGTATAAAAAGAGAGGGAAATGAGATAAAAACCAAAATTTAATTTAGACCAATGGATTGTGGTAAAAAAGAAATAAATGGTGGAGATTAAAAGTAAAAAGAAAATAAATATTAAAAGAATAATATATATATATATATGTATGTATACTGACTAACGGTAAAAAGAAAATTTTGATTTTTCAATTTTTTTTTTAAACACCTCAACGGTCAATTGCATTTAATGCAATATGACTTTTTTTTTTAAATCATTCCAACGGCTATATATATATATATATATATATATATATATTTTTCTTTTATTTTAAAACAACCAAAATCTCACCAAATGTTACTCTCCCATAGGTCCACATGACACACTTTAATTAGTCTACAATGGTGACTTGGCCGCCACGTCATCGCGTCGGAAAATTCCGTTCAAACTTGTTTTGGTCATAACTTCTTCGTTTTAGCTCCGATTTGAGTGATTCAAGAGGCGTTGGAATCGTTATTCCGAGCTCTATGCAATAGACACTTCAAAATAATTAAACTATTAGTAATTAATAGCAGGTTTGTTATCATCAAAATATTAATTAATTACTAATTAAAATTAATTAATTTTAGATTAAGGGCCAAAAAGCCAACAATCTCCCCCTTTTTGATGATGACAAACCATTAAAGAAAAATAACTTGAAGTTCATGAAATAAATAAGATAAGCCAAGTATTCAAGTAATAATTTCAATATAAAGTCTAATATGCCACCATAAAACTCATACTTGAACAATCACTCAAATAAATATAATATATCATTCTCCCCCTAAATTAATGCAAAACTAAAACATGATACAAATTAAAACTAAAACATGATACAAATTTTAGAATATATTTTTCTTAAACTTCTCCCCCTTTTGAATCATCAAAAAGACACAATTAAGAAAGATTAAGAACTACATGCAAGCTCCCCCTAAGAACATGAATACATACTTTACATAACTCCCCCTATCAATATGCCATAGAAAACTAAAATTATAGATTCAAGAGGCATCACAACGAATAATATCAAGCTCAAGCCTATTTTTGCAAAAATTTTCTTCATTCAAAGGCTTGGTGAAAATATCCGCTAATTGATTATTAGAGCTCACATAATCAAGAGTAATATGACCATTTTGCACATGTTCTCTAATAAAGTGATGTCTAATATCAATATGCTTAGTTCTAGAATGATGAATAGGATTTTTAGTCAAATTAATAGCACTAGTATTATCACAAAATATGGGCACATTATCAAACTTTAATCCAAAATCACAAAGAGTTTGTTTCATCCAAAGAATTTGAGCACAACAACGAGCAACCACAATATATTCCGCTTCGGTAGTGGATAAGGCAACCGAATTTTGCTTTTTACTAAACCAAGATACTAAAGAGCTACCAAGAAATTGACAAGTTCCACTAGTACTTTTCTGATCAAGTAAGCTTCCAAAGAAAATCCGCATCTGAATATCCTATCAAATAAAGCTCAACATTTCTAGGATACCATAAACCTAAATCAATAGTCCCAAGTAAATATTTAAATATTCTCTTAACGACATGCAAATGGGATTCCTTAGGACAAGATTGAAATCTAGCACAAAAACATACACTAAACATGATATCGGGTCTACTAGCGGTTAAATAAAGTAAAGATTCTATGATATCTCGATAAGTTTTTATGTCCACACATTTACATTTTTCATCCTTGTCAAGCTTAGTGGATGTGCTCATAGGAGTTTTTGCAATTTTACCTTCATTGAACTTGAACCTTTTGATCAAATCTTTTGTGTATTTCTCTTGACTTATGAAGATACCATCCTTGAGTTGTTTGATTTGAAGTCCAATGAAGAAACTAAGTTCTCCCATCATACTCATCTCAAACTCACTATGCATACATTTAGAAAATTCTTCACACAAAGAAGGGTTAGTAGAACCAAAGATAATATCATCTACATAGATTTGTACTAAAACCATATCATTTTCCTTAGTCTTAATAAAAAGAGTAGTGTCAAGTTTACCCATTTTAAAACCATTCTCAAGAAGAAAATTACTAAGCATATCACACCAAGCTCTTGGAGCTTGTTTTAAGCCATAAAGAGTCTTTTTCAACTTATAAACATGATTAGGCAAATTGAAACTTTCAAAGCCCAGAGGTTGTTCTACATAAACTTCCTCCATAATATAACCATTTAAAAAGGCACTTTTCACATCCATTTGATACAAGATAAAATTTTTCTAGGAAGCAAAAGCAAGTAACATTCTAATAGCTTCTAATCTAGCAACGGGTGCAAAAGTCTCTTCATAATCTATACCTTCCTCTTGAAATTAACCTTGACCTACAAGTCTAGCTTTATTTCTAATGATATTTCCATTTTCATCCATTTTATTTCTAAAAACCCATTTAGTCCCAATAATAGAAGCATTAGAAGGCCTAGGGACTAATTCCCAAACTTTGTTCCTTTCAAATTGATTCAATTCTTCTTGCATAGCTAAAATCCAAAATTCATCATTTTCCGCATCTTTAAAACTTTTAGGTCCAATTTGAGAAACAAAAGCAAGATTATTAAACAAATTAAGAGAGGAACGAGTTTTCACACCTTGTTTGGGATCACCAAGAATCATGTAACGCCCCTACTTTTTAATAACTAAACTCTTAGGGACATTACTACACATGCATGCATTTATAGGCCAAAAGATACAAAACGATCTTTAAAACTCCACTTTAAACAAATTGTCTTTAGGGATCCCATTAAAACATTCAAAACGCGCAAAAGAAGCGGCTTTAAACATGGCCTATTTAAAAATCTGGAAAGTAAATTTAAACTCAAAAAACATAAACGACAACATCATTTATAGAAGAATTTATGCGGAAGACATGTCTATTCCCATGGTTCTACGATAACGCGCTCCCAGTCACTCACTCGCCTGCACGCCCTTGGCCTTACTCAAAAACATTTTTTTAAAAGAAAGGGTGAGTATTGCAAAACAATACCAGTAAGTGACCTCGCTACCGAGGTTTGGGATATGCAAACACATGCAATGATGACTTTTAAACTGTTCGAATGTACATATGCGGGACCTAAAACTTTCTCATATCATCATGACTATAATTCATGACTTCCTTTTTCTTTAAGTGGCCAATTGGTCATCCCGAGTCATTTCATTTTGAGTCCCTCACTGCACTTCTAATAATTTGAGTCCTCATGACCCTGTATGGTTTGAGTCCCTCACAGGACCTGTATAGATTGAGTCCTCACGCACCCTCAGTAATTTGACCCATAGGGTCTCTAATGCATGTTTGACCATGCACACAATGCACTCGGAGACCAATTTCCACATTTTTCATCAAATCATTTCATGGCATACATAACATGCATGAGGTCCCATCATTCAACATAACAATAGTGTACATGCCACAAGCATCATCATAATATGCAAATCATCATTTCCTTATAGACAGTTTGTTGATAACAATCTTATAGGTAATCATGAAATATCCTCATACAAGATACTGTAATATCCTCACATAAAATACTGGATTTTTCTTACGTAAAATACAAGGATATTCTCACATAAAATATTGAATTATGCTCACATAAAATAGGGAGATATTTTCACATAAAATCTTAGAATATTCTCACGTAAAATCATCAAACCTTTTTGAGTAAAATCACTAATTAATTTCGCATAAAATAATGAAATTCATTTTCTTTAATCTCATTTAAAAAGTTCGGCACAAGGTCCCTTACCTCGATTTAGATTCCAACCCAAACTTTAATCCTCGTTCTTAGTATGTGCGCTTCTTTTAAGGGATCTGTTTAACAAGTAACCTTCGAAATTACCCTCCGAACATAACTTCACCTACATAATTAAGTACACATAAATACAGCTCTTAGAACCCTTTACCTACTTCCGCTAGTTCTAAGTCATGTGTTGGATAATTTCTCTCGTGCGTCTTTAGTTGTCGGGATGCATAGGCTATTACCTTCCCGTGTTGCATTAGAACACAGCCCAAACCTTTCTTTGAAGCATCACTGTAAACTACAAAGCTCCTTGTTCCCTCGGGGACTGTAAGAATCGGAGCTGACACCAACCTACACTTGAGCTCCTGGAAGCTCGCCTCACAATTGTCATCCCACACAAATGGGTTACCTTTGCGCGTCAGCTGGGTCATGGGCAAGGCTATCTTGGCGAAGTCCTCGCACGTAAACGTCTATAGTAACTCCTCACGCAAGACCCGAAAACTACGTACCTGCTGTGGGTGGTGGACGAGGCCACCGTGGTGACGGCTCTCCACTTTCGCTGGGTCAACGGAGACTCCAAATTTTCACCACATGCCCTAAGAAGGATACCCGCTCGCGGAATTCACACTTGGAAAATTTTGCATATAACTTATTCTCTCTCAGCGTGAGTAAAACTTTTCTCAGGTGCCTTTCGTGATCTTCATCACATCTGGAGTATATCAGAATATCGTCAATGAATACAATCACGAACGTATCTAGAAACTCCTTGAATAAACGGTTCATCAAGTCCATGAAAGCGGCGGGGGCGTTGGTCAAACCAAACGGCATCACTGTGAACTCGTAATGCCCATAACGTGATCTGAATGCTGTCTTAGGAATATCCTCTTCACTAATTCTCAACTGATGGTAGCCTGATCTCAGATCAATCTTGGAAAACACTGTTGCTCCCTGCAACTGATCGAACAAATCGTCTATCCTAGGAAGAGGGTATTTATTCTTGATCGTAACTTTATTCAATTCCCTGTAATCTATACACAGGTGCATGGATCCGTCTTTCTTTTTCACGAACAACACTGGGGCTCCCCAAGGCGAAACGCTAGGGCGTATAAATCCCTTGTCCAGTAAGTCTTGTAACTGTAGTTTCAGTTCTTTCAACTCTGCCGGTGCCATTCTGTATGGTGCCCTGGATAACGGAGTCGTCCCTAATTCCAACTCGATGTTAAAATCTACCTCTCTGACCGGAGGTACTCCGGGGAGGTCCTCGGGGAAAACGTCTGGAAATTCATTCACCATCGTACCGGTGACACCGAGATCTCCGTACACCTTGCATCTAGTATGCAAGCTAAGACGCCCCAAGCTCCCGATGTAATAACTTCCGGCCTTAAGGCGGCGGTACACCTTAGGCCTACTTCCTGCTAACGTGCCTCTGAACCTGTAGCCAAGGTTGGTCGGGAGGAGTAAACACTACCTCCTTCCGGAAGCAATCAATGCAAGCATGGTTCTGCGCTAACCATCCATACCCAATATCACATCAAAGTCAATCATGTCTAAGACCACTAGATTTCTTTGTTAACTCATGGTCTGCGATGGTCACACTACCATCCTTGACTTTCATAGTGGCTAACAAGTTTATCCTCATGGGAGTGGAAACAGACAAAGCATATCAGAATCGTTTCTAATTCTAACTCACTTGACTTACGAAGGATGCGAGAAATAAAAGAGTGTGTAGAACCGTAATCAAATAATACAAAGGCAAGGTGCCCAAGTAATGGAAGTGTACACATGTAACCACCGAGTCTGTGCCATAAATGCTTTTCTTTGGTGCTTGCATAAGCTCTTCCTTGGTGTATTACGGGCTTGGCAAAGAACCCCACTATTGATAACTTTGAGGTTGGCTAGCACCGCTTGACTCGGGCGCTTATTAGCTCTGTGCCCTTCTTTCCCACATCCAAACACACTCGGACCGGGCCAAACACTTACCCCAATGATGTTTACCACGGTCCTTGCATTGTGGCTTATCTCCACCGTTAGTTCTGTCCTGTTGACTTGTGGTTTCGACCGAACACGCACGAAAGTTTCTGGTCTATGTTGTGTACGCTGGGACGCTGCGAGTTTGAATTTGGCCGGTCCCATTTCCTCTTATGATTTGTCATGGTCGCCAGGTTAACCACTACTGCTGTGTGCGATCTGCGCTGCACCCAAATCAATTCTCGCCACTCTCACCTGCGGAGGCATAATCGTAAGGTGCTAGTGCTCAGTATGAAGCCTCGGACATTTTCATCTAGTCCCATAATGAAACGCCTCTGCTTTTCTTCGCCTCTGTGTCTCTACTAGCTCGGGGGCAAAGCGTGATAAGCGGGTGAATTCTCTCTCATATACCTCCACGCTCCTTACATTCGCTAAGTTGTAAGAATTTGCTTTTCTGTGACGAGCCGCAGCGAGGTAAAATTTCCGCCGTAACGCTTCCTTAAACAGATTCAGTGTAATCGTTTCCCATTGCGACTATGGTTCCCCAGGCGGACTCCCACCATAAATAAGCGTCGCCTCTCAAAGATAAAGGTTGCCTGGACACCCTCTCGGTCTTGAGGCGGTTCATCGATCTGAAAATGATCTCAATGGAGGACAATCATAATTCAGCCACAGTGGGGTCACTAGAAGACCCATCAAAAGATCTGGGATCATACTTCCTGAAGTCCTTGAGATATCGAGACTCCAGAGTTGCATCGTTCCGCCCCGATTTGCTTGGGCGGTGAGTGGCTCTCAGAGTAGCTCGCACTGCAGTCTGCATGGCCTCTACCATCATAGTCATGACATTAGATTTCCTTGATCCGCCACTGAGAAGCGGCGCAGTGCATTCTCCTGGCGATTTGGTGGTCCCGGGGAGATCTCGCACGGGTGGGGTAACTTCCTCCTGCTCGATGGTAGGTCCGGTGGGTGTTAACATTAACTCCCGATCTCCCACCCTACCACGTCCTCTACCTCTCCCACGACCTCTAGGTGGCATTTTGTCAATCTTACAATGCAGAGAGTTTCTAACTCGCCATTACTTTCTAACTATAAGATAGGATCACCCTTAGGGTTTAAATTCATTTACATTCACAAAACAATTACATCATAATCATTTACTTCGTATATAAATTACCAAACTTACAGCGGTGGCCTAACAACGTTACTCAACCATGGGAACTACTCATGTGCTTACTCAGAAAGCAAGTCTCTGAGAACCCTTAAACCTAGGGCTCACGATACCAACCGTAACGCCCTACTTTTAATAACTAAACTCTTAGGGACATTACTACACATGCATGCATTTATAGGCCAAAAGATACAAAACGATCTTTAAAACTCCACTTTAAACAAATTGTCTTTAGGGATCCCATTAAAACATTCAAAACGCGCAAAAGAAGCAGTTTAAACATGGCCTATTTAAAATCTGGAAAGTAAATTTAAACTCCGAAAACATAAACGACAACATCATTTATAGAAGAATTTATGCGGAAGACATGTCTATTCCCATGGTTACGATAACGCGCCTCAAATCACTCGCCTGCGCACGCCCTTGGCCTTACACAAAACATTTTTTTAAAAGAAAGGGTGAGTATTGCAAAACAATACCCAGTAAGTGACCTCGCTACCGAGGTTTGGGATATGCAAACACATGCAATGATGACTTTTAAACCTGTTCGAATGTACATATGCGGGACCTAAAACTTTCTCATATCATCATGACTATAATTCATGACTTCCTTTTTCTTTAAGTGGCCAATTGGTCATCCTGAGTCATTTCATTTTGAGTCCCTCACAGACCCCTGTAATAATTTGAGTCCTCACATGGACTCTCGTATGGTTTGAGTCCTCACGGACCCACTCAGATAGATTGAGTCCCTCTCACTGACTCTGTAATTTGACCCATAGGGGTCTCTAATGCATGTTTGACCATGCACACAATGCACTCGGAGACCAATTTCCACATTTTTCATCAAATCATTTCATGGCATACATAACATGCATGAGGTCCCATCATTCAACATAACAATAGTGTACATGCCACAAGCATCATCATAATATGCAAATCATCATTTCCTCATGTACAGTTTTTTGTTGATAACAATCTTATAGGTAATCATGAAATATCCTCATACAAGATAATTTGTAATATCCTCACATAAAATACTGGATTTTTCTTACGTAAAATACAAGGATATTCTCACATAAAATATTGAATTATGCTCACATAAAATAGGAGATATTTTCACATAAAATCTTAGAATATTCTCACGTAAAATCATCAAACCTTTTTGAGTAAAATCACTAATTAATTTCGCATAAAATAATGAAATTCATTTTCTTTAATCTCATTTAAAAGTTCGGCACAAGGTCCCTTACCTCGATTTAGATTCCAACCCAAACTTTAATCCTCGTTCTTAGTATGTGCGCTTTCTTTAAGGGATCTGCATTAACAAGTAACCTTCAAATTACCCTCAGAACATAACTTCACCTACATAATTAAGTACACATAAATACTGACTCTTAGAACCCTTTACCTACTTCTCTCAACTCCTAAGTGTATGCCGGATACTCCTTAGCTCCTTCTCCTGCTCAAGATCTGGACTCTGCGTTACGTTTGAGCCTTCAAAGTTATGCTTCTACAACATGGAACCCACTCTTCAATTAGTACTTTCAAGCAAACTTAGTCAATCAGTCTATGATCTCATTACAATACAGAGAAGGGTTCGCAGCAAGCTCACCTGCCACAAACTCAATCTTCAAATAACCTCTGGTGGCGGCGTTGACGGTCTGGTAGATGGACAACGTACCGGTGAGAGGTGCGTGACTGCCGTTGGGCTGAGTAAAACACGGACGGAATTCCGAGCGGCGAAACGCGTGGAGCTCGCGAACGAAAGCGGCGCTGGAAAGGTTGCTGACTAGGGTACGGATGGAGTCGCGTGCAGTCCGGCGCTGCAAGACTTCGACGGCGGCTTCACGTTTGATCTCCGGCGCAACTCAGATGCGAGCGGCTTCAAAGAAACGGCTTCAAGGAGCGACTTTAACGAACGGCTGCGGCTGGGGATCTTCGTCCGTGCTTGCAGGCGTATGGCGCGGCAGCTCCGAACGGCGAGGTCGATGACGTCCCGTGCGCACGCCGGCGAGGTTCCGTGAAGCAGCTGAACGGTTCCTGTCGTGTGGGTTCTGGCCGGCGGTGGGGTAGCACAATGAGAGTAGGGTTTCAACTAGGTTAATTAGTAAAAGAATGAGAAGGAGAAGAGGTGATGGTTCAAGGATTAGGGTTTTCTTTTGGGTTGTAGTCATAAGGAGATTAAATACTAAGAGTTAGGTTAAAAATCCAATTGTCAATTATAACCCTCAATTAGGCAATATTCACTAAAGTGCCATTGACACTTCCTCTTCTTCTAATTTTATAAGAAATTCCTTTCAAAGCGAATAATTTACATAAGTCCGCATGAAATGAAGGGTTCACTCACAACGAGCTCGATAATATTCACTAAACCGACTAAACACAAGGGTTGATAGAACGTTAACTAAAAGAAAATACGAGTACCTGTGATTGTGGTCGTCACAAATCATGTCCTTAGGATGGGATGGAGCATACCTCCATTCTTTAGACATAGATGAAGAACCATTTTCTTTCTTTTCATTCAAGCTCACTTCTTGCTTACTTGAGTCAATTTCCTTGCCTTTGTCACTAATAAGTAAATCTCCAAAATTCATTTCTAAATCATCACTACAAATAGACTCATTAGAAACATTATTGCAATATTCATCAAATACAACATGCATAGATTCCTCAATAATTAAAGTTCTCTTATTGAAAACTCTATCATCTTTACTAGTAGATGAATAACCTAGAAAAATACCAACATCCGTCCTAGAATCAAATTTTCCAAGTTTTTCTTTATTGTTCAAAATAAAACATTTGCAATCAAAAACTTTGAAATACCCAATATTTGGAATTTTGTTATGCCAAAGCTCATAAGGAGTTTTATCTAAAGAAGGTCTAATTAAAACTCTATTTAAAACATAACAAGCGATGTTAACTAGCTTCCCCAAAAAGTATTTAGGTAAATCATACTCATGCAACATTGACCTAGCAAATTCTTGCAAAGTACGATTTTTGCTTTCAACCACACCGTTTTGTTGAGGAGTTCTTGGAGTGGAGAAATTATAAGAAAAACCATTTTCTTCACAAAAAATTTCAAAAGCAATACTATCAAATTCTCCTCCATGATCACTCCTAATTTTAGAAATAAAAAATCCTTTTTTCATTTTGAACTCTTTTTGCAAAACTAGAAAAACTTTTCAAAGCATCATGTTTATGTTTTAACATTAAAACCCAAGTAAATCTTGAAAAATCATCAACTATCACAAAGGCATAATAATTTCCTCCAAAACTAGCAATTCTAGAAGGGTCAAATAAGTCTATGTGTAATAGTTGAAGGGGTCTAGAGGTAGAGATCACATTTTTAGATTTGAAAGAGGATTTGGTTTGCTTACCCATTTGTGACAAGCATCACAAACTTTATCTTTTTCAAATTTAAATTTAGGTACACCTCTAACTAAAGAATTCTTAAAAATATTTGAAATTAAGTGCATGCTAGCATGTCCTAGTCTTCTATACCATAACCAAGAATCATCATGCAAAGCCGAAAGACATTTATCACTAATAGGGCAATCATTCAAATCAATAGTATACACATTTTCATCCCTATTACCAACAAACAAGACTTTTCTATCACTAGAATTTTCAATGATACAATTCTTATTATCAAACACAACTCTAAAACCTTTATCACATAATTGACTAATACTAAGTAAATCATGCTTTAGACCATCAACTAAAAGTACATTTTCAATCAAAGTAGAAGAACTATTACCTACACTTGTTGGGTTTTATGTCCTAAAACTCGTGGTTTTGTAAACTGAATGTATATTCTATATCACGATAAAGTTGTTATTGAAATTTATTCAGTAAAGGTGTTATTGACTATTGTGTATTGTGTAACCTTAATCCAATAAAGAACCCTTGGCTATAGGATGAATACTTAAACTTTATGTGTGACATAAAAGTAGATCAAGTTCAAGTTATAGCCAGAACAGTCTATAGTATAAGGATACGGTTGGATACCTTATCCTGGGGACAATATGGACGCGACCCACTTTGTAGAGAACAAACGATGTGATTCTAAATCGTTCATGTGGAGACATGTGAGTGGGGGCGCCCTATGCAATGAGTTTGCATAAGACTGGACCGCGCAATAGTCATTTAGACTTTATAACTCCGTTTACTGTCTTAACTGAAAATATTCATACGATAACTTAGGTAACTCGATCTTAATCTTGAGCGTTCTATGGACTTCTGTTTATTCGGATTATCCTTAGATTTGCATGGGTGAGAGTGGCTCGAGACTGCCGACTCAATAAGCCTCCCATTTCAGGGATAAAACCGGGTAGATAGCTGGGAACATAGTTCTGCAAGATGGAATTCACTTCTACCCGATTTAGGAATTATTAGAGAGATTGTTCCCTTAAGTACTGACTCCGAGTCTTGAACAATGGGTCCACCCCTCTCATTGGCCCGAGAGGGATTCGGTTTGCCGGTTGGACCACAAACCAATTGTTCATTAGAGGATCAGTGGGACTTAACGAACAAGAGGTAATTACAGGGGTAAAACGGTAATTTTGACCCAGCTGTAATTACGAACGACCTGTGAAGGATCGACTTACTAATATCGAGTGGGCGAAATATATCTACAAAGTGAGGAGAGTGCAACCACTGAGCTTTAGTGGAGTGTCCCGGTGATTAACAAATGTTGATTAGCTAGGTTAAAGAGTTTGACCGGTTAATCACGTACCGTTGGAGCTCATGATCTGTAGGTCCATTAGGTCCTCCTTACTAGCTCGGACTAAGCCTTGTAACATTTTGAGAGAAAAGAATTTGAATTGTCCAAATTCGAGTTTGGGAGAAAACGTTAATTATATGTGATATATTTAACGAATCATAGCTGAATTATGAATTAAACTATGATTAAAATGAGGTGTATATATTTAAATATGATTTAAATATTGGATCGGTTTATAGCATGAATAAAGATTCATGTTCGGAAAATCGATCGGGATCGGGCAATTTATTTAATTTAATATTTGATATTAAATTAAATTAAAAATTAATTAATTTAATTATTTAATTAATAATTTAATTAATTAAATTAATTTTAATTAAAAATCAATTTAATATTGATTTTTGAATTAAAATTACATGAAAAATAGTGGATTTTCATGGAAAACAAATTGGCAACTTGCCCGATCCCTCTCATCTTCAAATTCACCAAATTTGGCCACCTCCATCTCAAATTATCCTCATCACTATTGAGATGTCACTCTAATAAAGCTTAATGAAGCTTTATTTAATGGTGATTTGAGGTATTTTGAGAGGATTTTGCAGAAATTAATAGAATTCTCGTTTTTTGACCTTTGAGGTCTTTTCTTCCAAATTCTCTCTATCAAAGATCCAACAATCTGTTCCAAGGCCTGTGGATAGTAGGGAAGACTCTAACAGTTGTCCACGAAGTGTTCGTGTTGAAAACCAAACCATTCACCGGGGGAAGAGAATTTGATCTTCAAAGTTGAGTTTTCTATCCCTCTGTTTTTCCAACTTTGAGCATGTTTTTTATTTTACAAAATTGATCAACTTAGAGTGTTCAAGATCCAAAATTGCTTCCGCTTTCTTAATCTAGACTCTTTCAATTGGTATCAGAGCAATTTTGAGCATTCAATTTGATCAATTGTGTTCAGTGGTGGGTATTTTTTGAAATACAATTTTTTTTAGCATCTAAAGTATTCTTCTGGGTTTGGCATTTAAATTGAGCATCAATTCGTGCTTTATTTTCAAATTCCTCAATTTTTTTTTAGCGTTAATGTCTGTAGAATAAGCTGTAAAAATTTCAAGTCGTTTGGAGTTCGGAAAGGCCTTCAATTTGATGAAAGAAGCCACGGAGGTTTAGAAAATTGAAAAACAGAGCTGCTGGAAAATTTTTCTATTTCTGCCCAGTTTTTAAGTACAGCCCGTGAATTGCCATTTGGAGAAGGTGAAGTTGACTTTCCTTTGACCGTTGACTTTTGACTTCTGGTTCGGTTGACTTTGACCAGTTCAACTATTTTGGATCGGTTCGGCTCGTTTTCGGTCCGGTTCAGGTATTTTTAGGTCGGTTCTAACTGTTTCGAGGCTGGTTTTTCCATTTTGGAGGTTCGTTTCAGCATTTGGAGACCCGATTCAGCCTTTTATAGTCCGATTTAACCTTTTGAAGGTCTGGTTCACACATTTACAAGCTGGTTCGACCCAAATTCGAAAAGTTCGAAGTGGCTCAATGTTAATCCTAGATTATTAATGTAATAATTTAGTAGTTTGCTTGCATTAGATGCCAAAACCAGCCCACTTTAGTGTGTTTAATTAATTATGCATTGTGAATGTATGTTTTAATTAAAATCCTTGATTATATGTGCATAAAGTATGTCATATAGATTTTAAAATCCCACCATAGGAAGCATGCTCCATGCATTGAAAGTATGTTATAAGTGTTATAATATATTGTATGCATGTTTATTGGGTTTCATAAAAATTAATATAAGTGTTATATTAATTTATGAAACAAATATTATATGTTTTAATTATAATTAATATAAGGGTTATATTAATTAAAAATTAAACATATAATTGTTATGCTTTTATTCATGTGATGAATTTGTTATAAATGTATGTTTATTCATGTGATGAATGATGAAACAATTTATAACATAGAAATGCATGTAACCTAAGGTTAATTAATTAGTTTTAAAATGGTTTTAGAACTTGAATTAATTAGACTTAAGGTTATCTAGTTCTAATAAAATTAGAATTAGGAAACTGTAAACCCGAGATCTTTCTTTGTAACTTCCTTATTAACAAACAACAAAAAGAAAGAAGAACTGAATGTTTAAAACTTGGTTTCCCATGTTTTAAAAAGAAAAGAAATGAAGTGAAAGACAAAAGGAAAACAAGGAAAGAAAGTTTAAACCATTTTGGTTTGGTTTGCTTTTAAAGACAAAAGAAGAAAAGGAAATGAATTAAATGTTTTATATATTAAGTTGTTTTGTTTTGTTAAGAAAAGAAAATAAAATAAAATAAAAGAAAGAAAGAAGATAAAGGAAAGAAAAGAAAAGGAAAAAGAAATGGAAAATGAAAAAGCAAAAAGTGCAAAAGGACAAAAGAACCTCTTCCACCGATTGATCATTTTTAAAAAGGGTTTTCTCTCCATTTTCTTCTCTATCTTTACAAACCAAGCTGAAGTTTTGCGGGAGAAGGAGAAAGGAAGAAAAAGGAAGCCATTTTTCGTGAATTTGGAGCTGGTGTTGCAGAAGAAAGGAGAAGAACTCAAGGGGATTCTTTATTGCAGCAAGTTGATCAACTTAAACCAGTCCTGATGTTTTGATCTTCTCGAGCTCCACAGGAAGAGGTAAGGGCTGAGGCTTAGTTTTCCTGAAAGCTAACTCATTTTTAAACAAAGTTTATGAAGGAAGCTTGAGCAAAATCTTATGTTAAGTTACTGTTTTATTAAGAGGAAGGCAGAAGACAGAAATTTGCTGTCAAATCCGAGAAGTCTCTGATGTTTTGGTTATTCTGATCTGTATACTTAGAGTTAGAAGCTCTAATTGGTATAGTTCGAAAGCTTATTGAATTTCCTACAAGTTTTGTGAAGGGATCGTGAGGAGAAAATGATTGGAAGATGTTGTAATCATCAGGTTAAGTTTCGGGTTGCAGCAGGAAGTGAAATCTGGAATAGCATAAGTTAGTTCCTGGGAAAGAAGCTTTCGAGGTATTTCTGAACCCATCTATTGGGAATCTTATTTTCATGTCTTCATACGAGTTTTAGAGGGTTCAAAAAGGAAGAGTTTGGTATAAATTACATTATTTTTGGATAAGTAATGAAGAAGTTATGGCTGTCTGAAAACAGGGCAGAAAAACCGAAAATGCTGGAAATCTGAAAGTGTGTTTTCTTGCAAGTTTTAAGGTCAAAAATCATGAGCTCGAGGTTCTAATGGTTGAGTTGGTTTGTTTGACAGGCCAAGAGCAAATAGGTCAAGTTTACAAGCCAAGGTTCTAATTCTAATACTGTGAGTGACTCTATCTTAGAACTATGCTTGACCTATGTTTTTTCTTCATGAACATAAGTGTTAATAATTACATCCTGTTTGAACTAGTTATAAATGGCTTCATAGAGTTTTCTAACATAAAGTTCATGATAGAACCTAAGCATGCTTGAAGTTAGTTGTAACTATACATCAAAATATGGAAACTAAATTGTGAAAGTATGTTTTCCTTTAGAGAATGTTTTGTGTAAATCCACTTGGGAACATGTTTAGATGATAATGTGAAAATGTCAAGAAGTTGTTGTATGTGTTATAAAGACATGATTTCCATGGTACACAAATTATGCCCTTGTTTGGGGTTAACCCCTAATACTGAAGGACATTCGAGAAGGTACTTAGGGGGGGAATGAATCATGATATTTCGATACTGAAGGACAATGAGAAGGTATCCGGGAAGTAAATGGTTTTACCTTAATAATGAAGGACAATGAGAAGGTATTCGGGTAGTAAATGGTTTTACCTTAATACTGAAGGACATAGAGAAGGTATTAGGAAAAACCAAACGACCAAAGGTATTCCACGTGCACGTGAGAGAGAGAGAGAGGTATGAACCTTATTGGTATAAATGTAACTCTACCACCTCTATGGTTTGATGTGGTATCATGTCATGTGTTTTATTGTTATGAGCTTCTATACTATTGATCTATCTACCCTCGATAAGTTAGTACATTTCGAGTTGTGTGCTATGCACAAGTGGTGACTTAAAACCTGTAAATTGGAAGCATGGTTTGTTTATGATTACAAACAGATGTTAAGCTATTTTCTACTTATAATCTGTCATTATTATGATTCACCTGTGAGCTTATAATGTTTTAAAGATAGACACTCACTTTGTGCTTTTTAGCTCATTCTTCCAATGTTTTCAAACCTTTTCGGTGAGATCGAGCTCACGGTACGACATCCTGTCATAGCTTTCTGGAAGTTTCATAAGTTGTTAGTTTGTACGTGGCTGGTGTTGTATAGCAAGTCGTTATGTAGTTATAGAAGTTTTGTGCATTAGTGGTTGTATAAACATTGAGTTGTCTTGTGATGTTTTGATGCACTTGACTTTTAGTTTCCAAGAGAGACTTATGAAGGGTTTCTCCTTGTGTATGTTTAATAGTTGTCCAGTTTCTGTTGTGTTATGTCAAAATGTTCCATATGCGAACATAGTATGTTTATCGAGAGAAACAGTAGTCACAGTATTGTTAAGAGGTAAACAATGTCTGTTGGTTTCACGCCGCCTTTCGGGCTAAGTAGCAGGTAGTTCGGGAGGGGGTGTGACAGAAACCAATAATTTATAAACTTTGATTAAAGAGGGACTTTGACTAAGGAAGGTTCTGGCTAGGTTGGGGTACTTAAGCTGACGGAAACGGAACACTTTTACCTGGGAACTGACCTGGGAGTGAATTTAATCTAGAGATTATAAATTATCTTTCGTGAGTGGCGTTTATTAAAAGTTAATAAATTTAACTCATAGACCTAGGTTTATTAAATGGTTAATAGACTTAGGTAATTCCAGTATAATTGTTATATTGGTAGACTTAGGTCATATTGTTTTAGCCGGAATATGTCTAAGTAAAAGTATACCCAAACTGTTTAAAATACTTAGTGGGAGTGAAAAGGTATATATGATATATCAATTTCCTCTTACGCTCTCCGCGAAGTTCACACCGTGAAATTTATGCTCGGCCTCGTGATGTCAATAGGGCAACCTCATTCGGATGGTGTTTGCATAAATCAAGAGCAAGATGAATGAAGAAAGTATTTATAGTAAGTGAGAGAAGGAAGTGTGTCAACACATCCTACGGTCTCCTCCATTAGGTTGGACCGTGAGATTCCCATGTTGCGTCTGCAGGTTGCCCGAAATAGCACCATCCATTCGGAGGGATGTAACATGGGATTCGGAACAACTCAAACTCCAGAAATGGATAGGGTCTTTTAGGTCTATTCCCAGCTTTGTCTCTCCAGTTCGGTAGCATTGTTGGGGCCGACCTCTGAGGTCTGAAAATGGTGGGTCACACTTACAAGAATTGCTAAGTGTTAGTAAGTTCTTAACCAAAGTAGCGATAACTAGAATGTTATAGGAATAAGGGTTATTCTGGTATTAACATTTAGTCAAGAATGTCTTGGTTCAGTGAAGGAGTGATTGGTTGCCCCTCGGTAGCGGTTGCTCTGGCTCATTGAAGTATCGTTGCAAAAACAATAATGAGTTTATGGGTACATTATTACTTGTGCTAAATTCTTAAATTGGATAGGTTACAAACAATTCACTAATAGAATTTATTCTTTTTCAGCATGTCGAACTCTTTTATCCAGTTACTCGCCTTCAATAAACTTAGCTGCGATAATTATGGAACATGGAAATCAAACTTGAATACGATTCTTGTTCTTGATGATCTGAGGTTCGTCTTAACGGAGGAATGTCCCCCCCCCCTCCCAGCTCGACTGCAAACCGAATTGTTCGGGATGCTTATGACAGATGGATTAGGGCTAATGAGAAGGCCCGAGTCTATATCTTAGCCAGCATATCTGATGTGTTGTCTAAGAAACATGAGACCATGGTCACCGCAAAGGAGATCATGGGATCATTACAGGCGATGTTTGGACAACCGTCCTCATCGGTCCATTATGATGTTGTCAAATACGTTTACAACTCTCGTATGAAGGAGGGAGCCTCTGTTAGGGAACATGTCCTTGACATGATGACCCACTTCAACGTGGCTGAAGTAAATGGCGCAGTCATAGATGAGAAAAGTCAGGTAACCTTTATTATGGAATCTCTTCCGAAGAGTTTCCTGCCATTCCGCACAAATGCGGTGATGAATAAAATAGAGTATAACCTGACTACTCTCCTCAACGAGCTACAGACTTTTGAGTCCCTCATGAAATCAAAAGGAAAAGAGAATGAGGCAAATGGTGTCACTTCGAAGAAGTTCCTTAGAGGATCGTCCTCAGGGACCAAATCTGGTCCTTATTTTCTAAGAATAAGGGTATTCAGAAAAAGAAGAAGAAGGACAAAGGGAAGGGACAGACTCCCACACGCAAGGCCAAAGCCACAGGAAATGTTTCCACTGTGGAATAGACGGGCACTGGAAGAGGAACTGGCCGAAATACCTTGAAGAAAAGAAAGCTGAGAAAGAAAAACAAGGTAAATATGATTTACTCGTTATTGAAACATGTTTAGTGGAACATGATGATTCCGCCTGGATATTAGATTCAGGAGCCACTAACCATGTTTGTTCTTCTTTTCAGAAACTAGTTCTGGCAAAGAAACTTGCGATGGGGAGATAACTCTCGAGGGTTGGAACGGAGAGGTTGTCTCACCCAAAGCGATGGGAGAGAGTAGTGAAAATTTATTGTTTAGAGATAGATTCGTTTTATTAGAAAATGTACTTTTGGTTCCTGGAATCAAAAGAAATCTTGTATCTATCTCTTGTTTGCTTGAACATATGTATAAAGTATCTTTTGATCATAATGAAGCGTTCATTTACAAAAGAGGTGTACGAATATGTTCTGCTAAACTTGAAAACAACTTATATGTGTTAAGACCAAATGATAAAAGCTATTTTGAACACCGAGATGTTTAAAACAAATGATACTCAAAATAAAAGGCGTAAACTTTCTCCAGTACCTATCTTTGGCACTTGAGACTATGCCACATTAATCTCAATAGGATTGAGAGATTGGTCAAGAGTGGTCTTCTAAGTCAGTTAGAGGACAACTCTTTACCACCATGTGAGTCTTGTCTTTAGGGAAAAATGACTAAAAGACCTTTTTTCTGAAAAATGTTATAGAGCCAAAGAGCCCTTGGAACTCGTGCATTCGGATCTCTGTGGTCCTATGAATGTCAAGGCACGAGGAGGGTATGAATATTTCATCAGTTTTAGTGAGGATTATTCTAGGTATGGTTATTTATACCTAATGCATCATAAGTCTGAAACCCTTGAAAAGTTCAAGGAGTATAAGGCAGAGGTTGAGAACACATTAGGTAAAATGATTAAAACACTTCGATCAGATCGAGGTGGAGAGTACATGGATTTGAGATTCCAAGACTATATGATAGAACATGGAATCGTATCCCAACTCTCACGCCTGCACAACTCAAAGTGAATGGTGTATCCGAGAGGAGAAATAGAACTCTGTTAGACATGGTTCGATTCATGATGAGCTACGCCACCGCCTAGTTCGTTTTGGGGATATCACGATAGAAGTTGTTGTATATATTTTGAACATGGTTCCCTCTAAGAGTGTTTCAGAAACACCCTATGAGTTATGGAAATGGCGTAAAGGGAGTTTACGTCACTTCAGAATTTGGGGATGTCCGACACATGTGTTGGTGTCCAATCCAAAGAAATTGAAACATCGTTCAAAATTATGTCTATTCGTAGGATACTCCAAAGAAACGAAAGGTGGTCTGTTTTATGATCCTCAAGAGGACAAGGTGCTTGTGTCGACAAACGCCACGTTCTTAGAGGAAGACCACATGAGAGATCATCAGCCTCGTAGCAGGATTGTCTTAAGTGAAATTTCCAGGGAAGCTACAGATAAATCAACAACAGTGGTTGATGAAGCTGGTCCTTCTCAAGAGTTGAGAATGCCTTGACGTAGTGGGAGGGATGTTAGACAACCCGACCGTTACATGGGTTTGACTAAAACTCAAGTCGTCATACCTGATGATGGCGTTGAAGATCCATTGACCTATAAATAGGCAATGAATGATATAGATAGGGACCAGTGGATTAAAGCCATGGATCTTGAAATGGAGTCAATGTACTTCAATTCAGTCTGGGAACTTGTAGATCAACCAGATGATGAAAGACCTATCGGTTGTAAGTAGATCTACAAGAGGAAACGAGATCAAGCCGGTAAAGTGCAAACCTTTAAGGCTCGACCTGTGGCAAAGGGTTATACTCAAAGGGAAGGGGTGGACTATGAAGAAACTTTCTCTCATGTTGCCATGCTTACGTCCATTAGAATACTCTTGTCCATTGCCACGTTTTATGACTATGAAATTTGGCAAATGGATGTCAAGACAACCTTTCTGAATGGCAATCTTGAAGAGAGTATCTATATGGATCAACCAGAGGGGTTCATAGTTCAGGGTCAAGAGCAAAAGGTTTGCAAGCTTAAACGATCCATCTATGGATTGAAACAAGGATCTAGATCCTGGAATATAAGATTTGATACTGCGATTAAATCTTATGGATTTGAACAGAATATTGACGAGCCTTGTGTCTACAAGAAGATAGTCAATACTACTGTAGCTTTCTTAGTCTTATACGTAGATGATATCCTTCTCATTGGAAATGATGCGGGATTCTTGACTGGCGTTAAGTAATGGCTAGCAACCCAATTCCAAATGAAAGATTTGGGAGACGCTCAGTTTGTCCTTGGAATTCAAATTGTTCGGAATCGCAAGAACAAAACGCTAGCACTGTCTCAGGCATCTTATATTGACAAGATGTTGATTAGATATAAGATGCAGAATTCCAATAAGGGTTCATTACCTTTCAGGCATGAAATTCATTTGTCTAAGGAACAGTGTCCTAAGACACCTCAAGAAGTTGAGGATATGAGACGCATTCCCTATGCATCTGCTGTCGGTAGTCTGATGTATGTCATGCTATGTACTCGACCCGACATATGCTATGCAGTGGGAATAGTCAGCAGATATCAGTCTAATCCGAGATATGATCACCGGATCGCCATTAAGAACATCCTCAAGTATCTTAGGAGAACGAGGACTATATGCTTGTGTATGGTGCAAAGGATTTGATCCTTGCAGGATACACTGACTCTGATTTTCAGACTGATGTAAATTCGAGGAAATCCACATCAGGATCAGTGTTCACTCTTAATGGAGGAGCTATAGTATGGAGGAGTATAAACCAATGTTGTATTGCTGACTTCACCATGGAGGCTGAGTATGTCGCAGACTTGGCAAATGAAGGAGGTTGTATGGCTTAGGAAGTTCTTGGTGATTTGGAAGTTGTTCCAAATATGAATTTGCCTATCACCCTTTATTGTAATAAAAGTGGTGCAGTGGAAAATTCTAAAGAACCTAGAAGCCATAAGCGTGGAAAGCACATAGAGCGCAAATATCATCTCATCAGGGAGATTGTGCAACGAGGAGACGTGATCGTCCACGCATCGATCGCTTTCCTGAGCACAACATTGTTGATCCGTTTACAAAGCCCCTCACGGCTAAAGTGTTTGAGGACACCTAGAGAGTCTAGGACTACGGGTTGTTCAAGAGGCGCGCTTTCTTTGCTCAAAGATGTTTTACCCCACGACGTTTTAGTCCAAGTGGGAGATTGTTGGGTTTTATGTCCTAAAACTCGTGATTTTGTAAACCAAATGTATATTCTATATAACAATAAAGTTGTTATTGAAATTTATTCAGTAAAGGTGTTATTGACTATTGTGTATTGTGTAACCTTAATCCAATAAAGAACCTTTGGCTATAGGATGAATACTTGAACTTTATGTGTGACATAAAAGTGGATCAAGTTCAAGTTATAGCCAGAACAGTCTATAGTATAAGGATAAGGTTGGGTACCTTATCCTGGGGACACTATGGACGCGACCCACTTTGTAAGGAACAAACGATGTGATCCTAAATCGTTCATGTGGAGACATGTGAGTGGGGTGCCCTATGCAATGAGTTTGCATAAGATCGATCGCAATAGTCACTTAGACTTTATAACTCCGTTTACTTCGCCTTAACTGACTATATTCATACGATAACCTAGGTAACTCGATCTTAATCCTAAGCGTTCTATGGACTCCTATTTATTCGGATTATCCTTAGATTTGCATGGGTGAGAGTGGCTCGAGACTGCCGACTCAATAAGCCTCCCATTTAAGGGATAAAATCGGGTAGATAGCTGGGAACATAGTTCTGCAAGATGGAATTCACTCCTACCCACTTTAGGGATTAATAGAGAGGTTGTTCCCTGGCAAATCTTGACTCGGAGTCTTGAACAATGGGCTCACCCTCTCATTTGCCCGAAGGGATTCGGGTTCTTTGGTTGGACCACAAACCAATTGTTCATTAGAGAATCGGTGGGACTTAACGAATAAGAGAGGTAATTACGGGGTAAAACGGTAATTTTGACCCAGCTGTAATTACGAACGACCTGTGAAGGATCGACTTACTAATATCGAGTGGACAGAAATATATCTACAGTGAGGAGAGTGCAACCACTGAGTTTTAGTGGAGTGTCCCGGTGATTAACAAATGTTGATTAGCTAGGTTAAAGAGTTTGACCGGTTAATCACGTACCGTTGGAGCTCATGATCTGTAGGTCCATTAGGTCCTCCTTACTAGCTCGGACTAAGCCTTGTAACATTTTGAGAGAAAAGAATTTGAATTGTTCAAATTCGAGTTTGGGAGAAAATGTTAATTATATGTTATATATTTATCGAATCATAGCTGAATTATGAATTAAACTATGATTAAAATGAGGTGTATATATTTAAATATGATTTAAATATTGGATCGATTTATAGCATGAATAAAGATTCATGTTCGAAAAATCGATCGGGATCGAGCAATTTATTTAATTTAATATTTGATATTAAATTAAATTAAAAATTAATTAATTTAATTAATTATTTAATAATTTAATTAATTAAATTAATTTTAATTAAAAATCAATTTAATATTGATTTTTGAATTAAAATTACATGAAAAATAATGGATTTTCATGGTAAACAAATTGGCAACTTGCCCAATCCCTCTCATCTTCAAATTCACCAAATTTGGCCACCTCCATCTCAAATTATCCTCATCACTATTGAGATGTCACTCTAATAAAGCTTAGTGAAGCTTTATTTAATGGTGATTTGAGATATTTTGAGAGGATTTTGCAGAAATTAATAGAATTCTTGTTTTTTGACCTTTGAGGTCTTTTCTTCCAAATTCTCTCTATCAAAGATCCCACAATCTGTTCCAAGGCCTGAGGATAGTAGGGAAGACTCTAACGGTTGTCCACGAAGTGTTCGTGTTGAAAACCATTCACCGGGGGAAGAGAATTTGATCTTTAAAGTTGAGTTTTCTATCCCTCTGTTTTTCCAACTTTGAGCATGTTTTTCATTTTACAAAATTGATCAACTTAGAGTGTTCAACCTTAATCCAATAAAGAACCCTTGGCTATAGGATGAATACTTGAACTTTATGTGTGACATAAAAGTGGATCAAGTTCAAGTTATAGCCAGAATAGTCTATAGTATAAGGATAGGGTTTGGTACCTTATCATGGGAACATTATGGACGCGACCCACTTTGTAGAGAACAAAAGATGTGATCCTAAATCGTTCATGTGAAGACATGTGAGTGGGAGTGCCCTATGCAATGAGTTTGCATAAGACTGGACCGCGCAATAGTCACTTAGACTTTATAACTTTGTTTACTGTCTTAACTCACTATATTCATACGATAACCTAGGTAACTCAATCTTAATCCTGAGCGTTCTATGGACTCCTGTTTATTCGGATTATTCTTAGAGTTGCATGGGTGAGAGTGGCTCGAGACTGCCGACTCAATAAGCCTCCCATTTCAGGGATAAAACCGGGTAGATAGTTGGGAACATAGTTCTGCAAGATGAAATTCACTCCTACCCGCTTTAGGGATTAGTAGAGAGATTGTTCCCTTAAGTACTGACTCCGAGTCTTGAACAATGGGCCCACTCCTCTCATTGGTCCGAGAGGGATTCGGTTTGCTGGTTGGACCACAAACCAATTGTTCATTAGAGGATCAGTGGGACTTAACGAACAAGAGGTAATTACAGGGGTAAAGCGGTAATTTTGACCACCATTGTAATTCTAACGACCTATGAAGGATCGACTTACTAATCATGGTTATATCGAGTGGACAGAAATATATCTACAATGAGGAGAGTGCAACCACTGGGCTTTAGTGGAGTGTCCCGGTGATTAACAAATGTTGATTAGCTAGGTTAAAGAGTTTGACCAGTTAATCACGTACCGTTGGAGTTCATGATCTGTAGGTCCATTAGGTCCTCCTTACTAGCTCGGACTAAGCCTTGTAACATTTTGAGAGAAAAGAATTTGAATTGTTCAAATTCGAGTTTGGGAGAAAGCGTTAATTATATGTGATATATTTAACGAATCATAGCTAGGGGTGTACATAAGCCGGGTTGGGTTGGGTTGAGGGAGATTTTTGGACCAACCCGAAAATTCGGGTTGGTAATTCATTCAACCCAACCAACCCTATTTATGAGAGTAACCCAACCCAACCCAACCCAATATTTTCGAGTTGGGTTGGGTTGGGTCACCGGGTTAACTTTTTTATTTTTTAATAATTTTTTAAATTATTTAAAAAAAAATTTCTTAAATTAATAACTAAAATCACATAAAATTCAAATATCAAACTTCAAAATCTATAACATCTTAACATTTTGTTTGAAGTATAGAAGAAAACATAAGAAATTGACAAATAATTCATTTATAAGTATATATTTAATTAAAATAAAATTAAAAAATTATAAACTTTGGGTTGAGTTGGGTTGGGTTGGGTCAACCCGAGAACCAACCCGAACTTGTCGGTTCTCCAAACTTCTAACCCAACCCAAACCGATTAAAAATCTAACCCTACCCAACCCTTACGGTTTGGGTTGGGTAGTCCGGGTTGGTCGGGTTACCGGGTTACTTGTACACCCCTAATCATAGCTGAATTATGAATTAAACTATGATTAAAATGATGTGTATATATTTAAATATAATTTAAATATTGGATGGATTTTTAGCATGAATAAAGATTCATGTTCGAAAAATCGATTGGGATCGGGTAATTTATTTAATTTAATATTTGATATTAAATTAAATTAAAAATTAATTATTTAAATTAATTATTTAATAATTTAATTAATTAATTTTAATTAAAAATCAATTTAATATTGATTTTTGAATTAAAATTAAATGAAAAATAGTGGATTTTCATGGAAAACAAATTGGCAACTTGCCCAATCCCTCTCATCTTCAAATTCACCAAATTTGGCCACCTCCATCTCAAATTATCCTCATCACTATTGAGATGTCACTCTAATAAAGCTTAATGAAACTTTATTTAATGGTGAGGTATTTTGAGAGGATTTTGCAGAAATTAATAGAATTCTTGTTTTTTGACCTTTGAGGTCTTTTCTTCCAAATTCTCTCTATCAAAGATCCCACAATCTGTTCCAAGGCCTGAGGATAGTAGGGAAGACTCTAACGGTTGTCCACGAAGTGTTCGTGTTGAACACCATTCATCGGGGGAAGAGAATTTGATTTTCAAAGTTGAGTTTTCTATCCCTCTATTTTTCCAACTTTGAGCATGTTTTTTATTTTACAAAATTGATCAACTTAGAGTATTCAAGATCCAAAATTGCTTCCGCTTTCTTAATCTAGACTCTTTCAACACTACCCTTAGTCTCGTGCTTAGTTTGAAGTAACTCGGAAAATGTCGTTGAGCCTTAGAATTGTAGTTAGCACAACTAGCCCTAGTGTAGGCCCAAGTCTCTGTGTAACCCTTGGTAGTCTGAGACTCGAAGTTGGCGAGATGACGATGATGTTATGTGATGTGATGGTCCGCCCTCCATCCAGTTTATGCGACTTCAGTGTGATCCTTAGAGTCGAGGGGGTTGATAGAGTCCTTCGCCTAAATGCGGGCTAGAGAATGAGCCCGTGGTCGATTGTGTGTGGTAGTGTCGCCTTTGATGCTTTATGGAATGTGGTGGCCCATCTCTCATCCAGTTGTGCGACTCGGGGTGTGATCCTTGGAGTCAGAGGGGTTGGATAGAGTCCTTTCGCCCTAGTGCAGGCCCGGAAATGAGTCTCGTGGTCAGTTGTTGCCAACCTCGTCCAGAAGCTAAGGGTAGGACAGGACTAAGGAATATGAGTGAGAAATAGGGTCAGGATGCTTGTTGAGATTGTGTGGCGGGTTAGGTGTCGTGCTTAGCTAGGTCTAAGGCTGTTCTTTTGTGTTCTTTACTCTTAGACGAAGTGGGCTACTTATTGAGTATTTTTATACTCATCACTCGTTTATTTCTTCTTATGTTGCAGGTAAGACAAACCAGTGAGATAACCACCGACGACGAGACCCCTGCGAGGCTATGGAAGACTTGAAGGACTTAGTTAGAAGTTTTCGTTTAGGAGTTATTTTTATTCCTTTTTCTTCTATTGTGCGCTTCTTCTTTTAAGTTATGTTTTAAATTTTAGCATGTTTCGTTCTTTATTTGTTCGAATCGAAGTATGTTCTGTTATGTTTCTTTCATTTTCGAAGCATGTGTAGTTGCCTTATGGTTTTCTGATAACTCCGAGGGACTGGAGCCCAGCCTTTCGTGTCTTTGTAGTTTGGTGGAGGTTGGGTGCCCTTGCGAGTCCTATTGAAGTGTTTTGTTCAGGTTTAGGTTTTTTAAAATTTTTTATTTGTCCAGGTTGCCCGTTATGCTGCCGGATTTTCGGCGCGAGTGGGCAACTTGGAAGTAATGCCCCAAGTAGGAAGTGTTCAAATTACGGGGTGTTACATCCGATGTTGGGACTACTGGTCCAAAAATCTCACGTTTTGAAAGTGAGTTCAACTCTGCTTGGATTGCTTCTTTCCATTTCGACCAATCCTTTCTACGTTGATATTCTTCGATAGATTTTGGATCAAAATCTTCACTTTCATGAATTATATCGTGAGCAACATTATAAGCAAAAATGTTGTCAAAAATGATATCATTTCGGTTCCATCTCTTTCCTGTTGTAACATAGTTTATAGAAATTTCATTATTATCTTCAAGCGTTTGATTTTCATCAATACTCTTTTGAGTAATTGTATTATGGATTTCTTCTGGAACATTCATATCTTTTATTGAATCATTTTGATTCTCAACTACTTTTCTTTTTCGAGGATTTTTATCTTTGGAACTCATTAGTCTACCACGCTTCTGGCGTGCTCCAAACTCATTATTGACAACTTGTTCTTTTTGGATATCAATTTTTGATGGAGCATTTGCAGCTGGTATATATGATTTAGTCACTCTTTTAGCATTTGTGAATACTCTGGTAATTGATTTGTTATATTTTGCAAATGAATTATGTTTTGAACTTCAAGTTCACATTGATCTCTACGATAATCTAAATGAGATAATGATGATGCATTCCATGTAATTTATTTTTTCAACTTCTTAATTCCTCCCGCTAATGTTGAAAAATTTGTCTCATTAAAATGACAATCGGCAAATCTTGCAGTAAATACATCACCCGACAGGGGTTCAAGATATTTAATAATTGATGGAGAATCAAAACCAACATATATTCCTAACCTCCTTTAAGGACCCATCTTAGTACGTTGTGGTGGAACAATTGGAACATATAGTGCACATCCAAAAATTCTCAGATGAGATATATTTGGTTGTTGGTCATAAGCTAATTGCATGGGGGAACATTTATTATAGGCTACTGACCTAATACGTAATAATGATGTAGCGTGCAAAATAGCATGACCTCAAAACCGATGTAGGAAGTTTAGCTCTCATAAGCAATGGTCTTGCAATTAGTTGCAAACGTTTTATAAATGATTCTGCTAGACCATTTTGTGTATGAACATGAGCTACATGATTCTATTCCAACTGAAATTATAAAAGAGAATAATAAAATAAAAATAAATAAATTAGATCTTTTAACTAGAATTTTAAAAAACATCATTGCTCAAAAACACATACATAATAAGCTAATCTAAAATCTTTGAAAAAAAAATAAGAAGAAAAATGAGAGAAATGAAATGAAAAGAAAATAGATAAAACGGAGAAAGAATGAGAGAGGGGCGAGAAAAAGTGGAGCTAAGTTTGCTAGGTGGGGAAGAAGAATTAAAAATAATAAATCGAGCAGGTTATTTTTGTAGAAAACTCTAAACTAATTCATAACTTTGAGTTGTCCATCCAAAGAATTGGAGCAAAGGACAACATTACCTATATATATCTGCTCATATGTAATAATCACTTAATTGAAATTTTGGGCCTCGATATGCAAATTGGGCCCGATAGATTTTTTTAACGAAATATGTCGACATTTGGAGAGCTAGCCAAATGTCGATAATATCGACGATATTTGGATAAAATAAAATAAAATAAAAAGAATTTAATATATTGAGGAGTTCGACATAGTGACCTGTTGAACGAAAAGTTGTGTGAATTAGAATAACAGAGATTATAATAGTATGTATTTAGGGGTGGATAGGTTTTAAGTAATTTAATTAGACTCTCAATAATAAATAAACTCCGACCAAGTAATGGCTTGAAATAATCCAACGAAAATGTATGCAATAGGGTATTTTATAACATAACAGAAAGGGAAAAAACACAATTGATACGTATGAAGGACAAAATTCTATTTTCTGAAGTGCAGTTTGGAAACACGGCATGCTAAGGTGGTTAGTGGCTGGTACTTAATTGCCATTCCGTGGACGAAACAATTCAATTATGCGGGAAACACAAGAGAGGAGAGAAGACGAAGAGGAAGAGAACCAAAAATTTCAGTACCTTAATCCATTGGGTTCTTGTCCCTCTGCCGCACCATGAGTATCGTAGTTGGTCAACATTCGTTATGGCGATCGGGTGATGCGATTTCAAGGTTAAATGCCTCTTATCATGGAACTACTGTTGTTAACCCCAAGTTTCTTCGATCAAAACAGCCTCGTGCAGCTCTAGTTGAGGCCAGACCTACGGCTGTACCTGCGATTCACCAACTGGTTTTGGCTGTCGATCGAACTGATGATTTGCAGGCTGAGGCCAGGGCTATGGCGCGTGCTGCTAGCGCTCCCATCTACAGTCCTCAACTTCTTGCCAATACCTACGGTTCTCGCCCAGTTGAGGTTTTCTTCTCCCTTCCCTTCCCTTCCCTTCCCTCCAGCTTTACCGGATTGCTCTACCTACTTGAGAGTTTAATGATGTGTTTACCGAAATTTCCAGGTATTGCGGAGGGCTCTGCAAATTTTTGTTGCGGTTACTTCTTTTGGCGTCAAATTATGGTTGGACAAAAACAGTGGCCAACTCGATCAGAATAAAAGGCGGCGAGCTGTTGAGCTCCGAGGAATTTTTACTCGATTAGGTCCTACTTTCGTAAAATTAGGCCAGGGATTGTCCACCAGGCCAGACATCTGCCCCCCTGAGTACCTTGAGGAGCTTTCTCAACTCCAAGTGTGTTATCCTCATTTATTCTTTCCTTTCATTTGGGCATCCTACTTAATTCAGCAATTTTCCATTTTTCTCTCAGAACTATATTCTGGGAAAGGTTGTCAATCGTAATCCTAGGAACTTGGCCTAAGATATTGCTTTTAAAGTTGGTATTTGTCTTGTGAAATTCAAGTGATTCTGATGAAAACTTCCAAAAGAACAATTGAGATTACTTAAAGTTGAGTGGTTCAAGCCCATTCTTGATAAGGCATTCAAAATTCACTGTATGTTTTTATGTAATATTTCAACTATATATGGAGCTTAGATGGTTGTGTCATCTTAAACTGCTACTCTCTCTGAACAGGATGATCTACCAACCTTCCCAGATGCAGAAGCATTTTTGTGCATTGAGAATGAGCTGGCACTATCGCTTGATTCCATTTTCTCATCATTATCCCCATCTCCCATTGCAGCTGCCAGCTTGGGTCAAGTTTACAAAGGCAAACTCAAGCAATCTGGCAAAGTGGTTGCCATAAAGGTTCAGCGCCCTAACATTGAAGAAGCTATAGGACTAGATTTCTACCTGATAAGGAGCTTAGGATTTCTCATTAATAAATATGTTGACATCATCTCAAGTGATGTTGTTGCTCTTATAGATGAATTTGCACGCAGAGTTTATCAAGAGCTTAACTATGTACAGGTTAGATTTTCTTATTATACATCTTTTGTATATCGAAAGTCTATCATAAATAAAATATGTTGATTTCTTTTGGACCTATGCAGGAAGGGCAGAATGCTAGGAAGTTTAAGAAATTATATGCTGACAAGGAAGATGTCCTTGTCCCAGACATATTTTGGGATTATACGAGTGGTAAAGTTTTGACTATGGAGTGGGTTGATGGTGTGAAATTAAATGAGCAGGAAGCTATTGAGAGACAGGGGCTGAAGGTTTTGGATCTGGTGAATACTGGCATACAGTGCAGCCTCAGACAGCTACTTGAGTATGGATACTTTCATGCAGATCCTCATCCTGGTAATCTGTTGGCAACGCCGGAGGGAAAACTTGCCTTTCTTGATTTTGGAATGATGAGTGAGACTCCAGAAGAAGCAAGATGTGCGATTATTGGGCATGTCGTTCACATGGTTAATCGGGATTATGAAGCTATGGCTCGTGATTATTACGCTTTAAACTTCTTGTCACCTGATACTGATGTTTCTCCAATTGTCCCAGTGCTTAGGAATTTCTTTGACGACACACTTAATGCAACTGTGAGTGAACTAAACTTCAAAACAATAGTAGATGGTTTGGGTGCAGTATTTTATCAATATCCATTCAATGGTGAGTTAGTCCACCTCCTCCAAATTTCAATTTTCTAAAACCTTGTAGCTTAATTAAGAAGAGTCATTAGAGTTCTTATTAATTAAAGTGCTAATAGGCACCAACATTTCTCTTTACAATTATTAGATGTATAATAATTAGAAAAGCACAAAATCAATTTGATCATATAGATTTCTTTTGTTCTTTTTGGTATTAAAAAAATCTAAATCCAACTATGGGTAGTTTATTCTTTATTTTCAATTGGAAGCTGTAGATGGTCTCCATGTTTTCACATGATTACTAAACCTTTTATTTATTTTTGTTTTTGTTTTGATAGAAACGATATCCTATTACAAAACTTGATGGCTTGCTTTCTTAATTATTGTTCAGTGCCAGCATACTACGCATTAATATTGAGATCGCTTACTGTACTGGAAGGGTTAGCACTGTATGCTGATCCAAATTTCAAAGTTCTGGCTGCTTCATATCCATATTTTGCTAAAAGGCTTCTGACAGATCCAAATCCTTATCTGAGAGATGCTCTTATCGAGTTGCTTTTTAAGGACGGGAAGTTTAGGCATGTACCAGTTCACAATTTATGCCTCGTTTCATTTCACAATCTATACAAGACCCGATGTCTTTTCATTAATATGGTGATTATGTATTTATCCCATTGAATGCCCACTTGAAACTTTTTTGTCTCGTCGTCTGCTCATTACAGATGGAGTAGACTTGAAAACTTGTTGCTTCAGGGAAGAAAAGACAGAGACTTCTCTGTAAAAGACGCTCTACAGCCTGTCCTGAAGCTTTTATTGGGTCCAGATGGCGAGGGTCTCCGAGTTTTAGCTGTTAAGGAAGCTATTCGTGTGACTGAAGCTTTTGTTTTAGGGACAGTAAATGATACGTATAATTCTATCCCTGATTTTATGAAACTTGTACTATTTAGGGATAGTAGTTCTCTAACTCTTGGGATGAGCAATGAAGAAAAAGAAAGCATGATTGAACTTCGAGATCAGGTACTGAGGATATGGAGACTACTTCAATCTTCTGAAAATTTTGATCCTGCCCTTTTGCAACCCATAGTGCAGGTACGGATTAACATATTTTTTCTTTTAGTGCTTTTACTGAAGCTACCTGTTGATACACAAATCTGAAACCACCATGTCCGAAGGAGAGTTTGTTATAATTGTAATTGAATGTGGCTCGCATTTTGTTGTAGATGAGAATCTCATGTGAGATGAAGTTCAATTAAACCATAAGTAACTTGCCTAAATTTGAAAGATATTTTGCACAAACAGGTCCTACAACAGCCTGAGGCTCGCAGTCTTGGCGGGCGCATTTTCAATGGGATTACTCAACGCCTTGCAGCACGGATGCTGCAGCAAGTACTTCGGGCTTCAACAACAGTGTCTGCTTCGACTGTGTAAGCATTGTTGATGCAGATTTAAATTTTTAATATGCTGATTCGTGTAACTTTGTTAATTTCTTATATATATATATATTCAATATTACCAGTGCTAATACACGCGCCATCTTTTGTTACATCAACAGTGATACCAAAAAGAAAATAATAATACCATTCATTTTATATGTTATGGAATTATTCCATCCGGTGCAATTGAGGGAAGTTTTGGTGGAGAATATTGCGTAATAATGTGCAGTAGAAGTGTGCACTGTGCATTTGCTAGGAGATTCTTAGTTTATAGAGCAAATTGTATGGCTTGAAAGAGAATTGAACTGCTTTAATCTATATTTACTGCTTAACCATTAACAGAAGGGTAGGATGACAGAGTACAAATGCAACCATGCATCATAATGATCAAAAGTTAATAGGAAAAAGGAAACATCCAACTGCCCATATGAAAATGGGAGCGATTTTGTGTTGCTTTCGAGCAAAGGGATAACTCTGTGAGAGTTGCTTTCAACATTGGTGTTGAGGGTTGATATAATTATTAAGTTGATTAGTGATTTAACAAGTGGCTTCAAAAAGGTAGAACTCAACTCAAATACATGAACCTCGTGTTTGGAACGTCTGGATTTTGGATGATCCCAAATCAGTTATGATTTGAAATCATTTCCTACATTTGGATGCCATAAAAATGTGAGGTATTTGAAATCGTTTATGATTACAAATCTTGTTTTCTTAAAAAAAATAAAAAAAAAATCATTTCAAATAGTTCAGATTTGGTGGGATTTTAAGTTTCAAAAAATCGGTTTCCAATTTTGCTCATCAAATACAATGGTTTCTTCATGATAATTTTTCTCTATTCAACTTCATATTATCAATATTTCTTCTATATTCAAACTCAACACAAAAGCAAATTCAAGATTAGATTTTTAATTTATTTCTTCAGTGTAATTTTCTATTATTTTTTTTAAATTGATAACAATAATTTTAATCTTTCTCTTGAGAAGTGGTTTTTTTCCTTTGATCTTCTTCTTAAACATTTTTTTATTTATTGATTTAGTCCTTTTTTAAATATATTGATTCAATGAATTCCTGTATAATTTTTTTTGTTTTGTGTTTTCATACTTGGGTTGAAGAAGAAATCAACAACCAAAAAAATTCTTTTAATTTTTTTTCTACATTGTTGCACAAAACCAATCAAATCTATTTTGATGGATTTTGTTTAGATTCAATTGGGTTCAATTTTTTTTTATATTTAAATTAAGACCTTTGTAATTTTTTATTTTCATTTTTAACAATAATGATAACACTGGTAAATTTTAATTTAATAAGTTTACTTGTTTTGATTATTGGTATGTTTTCATGTTCATATGTATTTGATAATATTATTTGATATTAAAATATTTTATTACAAATTAAAATAATCTCCTATAAAATCCATAAAGGCATAACAGTAAAATATTATACTTTATTTTCATTTCTCATGACCATCCAAACGAATAATTTTAATTTTGGTAATTTCAAATCAATTTAGTTCCAAACGCAAATATGAATTTGAAATCATTTTCATCTTTTAAAATCTTAGAATTTGAAATCATTTCTTACTAATTCCATCCGCCAAACGGAGCAAAAAAAAGTTGCTTTAAGAGGATTTGATTATGCACATGCGTGTTTCGACGAGCTTGGAAAACAGAATTGTAAAGCAAGGTTACTATATGGGGGATTACACACAAGATGTCAGGATGATAAATTAAAATTTTAGTCTATCAACATTGATGTTAATTATGTTTATTTAGGTTATAAATTTTAAAAATTTTAAAATTTGATTTTGACAAGCTGGTATATAAACAAAGGAGAAGTTTTTCTTTAGTTAAACTACAAGTTTAGTCCTTGAGTTTACAAGTTTGTATCTATTTAATTTTTGAATTTTGAGAAGTGTCAAATAGGTCTCATAACTTTCAATTTTGTATCTAATAAATCCTTGAACTTTAAAAATGTCTAACAAATCTCTGAATTTTCAATTTTGTATCTAATAGGTCTATGACATATTAAAAAAATTCAAAAATTAATTGATCTATTAGATATAAAATTGAATTTTATGTCTAATAAGATAATAAACTTTCAATTTTGTGTCTAATAAATTTATGAATTTTAAAAAACGTAAACAAGGTCAAAGACTTATTAGACACAAAATTGAAAATTTAAAGTCTAAGGACTTATTAGACACATTTTAAAATTGAGGGACAAAATAGATACAAATATAAAAATTTAGGACTAAACTTGTGATTTAACCTTTTTCTTTTTATTAATCAATGCCAAAAGAACTCATCAGCAATAGTATTAATAATAATAGTGATTAGTGAATACAAACTGAAAGGCTAACAAACTCTAACTACCATCGATTTACAAGACCATCTAAGAAGAATAGTCAAACGGATATATTAAAGAAAAAAGAGAAATTGCTCAGGGCGAGAAACATACGCAAAACAAGTATCTACATCAGATTATTGCCTTGTTATGGGAAAATAACTTGTCCTTGAGTTTGGATGCAAGCTGAAACAAGTGAAGAGATCCGCCAAATTGAAAATTGGATTAATTTTGTAGCTTTCAAGCAATGAAGTCTCAATGAAAAATTTCTATGGAAATATCAATAAAATGTGAATATCGATTGATATTTCTGAAAATTTTTTAAATATATAATAAAATTAGAAAATAAATTTTATACACCTTTAAATGAGTTAAAATGTTTCTTATAATATTACATTCACATTATATTACATTTTGTTACTATTTTCTTTAATATTTAATCAATTTTGTACGATATAATGCAAATGTCGATTCATCAATTGTGTCGATGTCGAACCCATTGATATTTAGTAATATCAATGAAAATGTCGACATGTCTACGAAAATTTAATACCCTGCTTTCAAGTAAAACCAAACGATAGGCATTGTCACCAAACTTCAGTAAAATTTTGAATGGACCAATCTTCTTCTCCTTAGTTTATTGCACGTGCCCTTAGGAAATGTGCTAATGCGAAATCAAAGGTACAGAGAAAGTTCTGGGGCATTTTTTATTAATATTGTAATTTTTTAAACTTATTATAAAAATATTGTATTTTTCAAACTATTTATAATAATATTGTTGTTTTAATGAGTTGGAGATGGTCGTCTCTTCTAGAGATGACCATCTCGTGCGTGGATATTGGTCTACAACCAAAATGCTGTCGCAAAATTTTAAAAAATTTGTGGACGATCGTCTCTTCAAGAGACGACAAGAGACGACAATCTCCAAATTTTAACAATAACAGCTTATGGCATAGTGGTTTATGGTAGTTTATATAAATTTGTGTGTATGAGTTTGATTCCAGGTCAACGTAGTTTTATAACATTTTTATTTTTCATTTTTTCTATATTCTCTATTTTTCTTTCTTTTATTTATTTTACATTTTTTCTCTTTCTTTCATTCTTCATTTTATCTATAGTAAATAATAAATATAATATTTAATTTACTTAAAAAATTAAAATATAATAAATTACATAAACTATTCAATTTACTTAAATCTTGTGCATGGAAAATGGTCGTCTCTTCAAAAGACGATCAAATTTGTCATTTGTCGAAAAATGTAAAAAATTTTGTGGACGACTATTTGATATTCAATTTTCTTTCCACAAAATTTTTAAAATTTTTTGACAAATGACAAATTTAAAAAAAAAATTATTATATGGGTTCGACAAATTACAAATTTAAAAAAAAAATTGTGGAAAGAAAATTGAATATCAAATGGTCCACAAAATTTTTTAAATTTTTCGACAAATGACAAGAATTTGATCGTTTATTGAAGAGACGACCATTTTTCATGCACAAGATTTAAGTAAATTGAATAGTTTATGTAATTTATTATATTTTAATTTTTTAAGTAAATTGAATATTATATTTATTATTTACTATAGATAAAATGAAGAATGAAAGAAAGAGAAAAAATGTAAAATAAATAAAAGAAAGAAAAATAGAGAATATAGAAAAAATGAAAATCGAATCCATACATACAAATTTATATAAACTGTTGTAAACCACTATGCCATAAGCTGATATTGTTAAATATTTGGAGATGGTCGTCTCTTGAAAAGAGACCATCCACAAATTTTTTAAAATTTTGCGATAGATGGCATTTTGGTCGTCTTTTCAAGAGACGACCATCTCCAACTCATTAAAACAACAATATTATTATAAATAGTTGAAAAAGACAATATTTTTATAATAAATTTAAAAAATTACAATATTAATAGAAAATGCCCAAAGTTCTGAGACCATATAATGCACTCAAACCTATTACAAAATTGCTTAAGTTGTAAACCCGATCTCTTTGGAACTTCCTTATTAACAAACAACAAAAAGAAAGAAGAAATGAATGTTTAAAACTTGGTTTCCCATGTTTTAAAAAGAAAAGTAATGAAGTGAAAGACAAAAGGAAAACAAAGACGAAAAGTTTAAACCATTTTGGTTTGGTTTGCTTTTAAAGACAAAAGAAGAAAAATGAAATGAAAAAATGTTTTATATATTAAGTTATTTTGTTTTGTTAAGAAAAGAAAAGAAAAGAAAAGAAAGAAAGAAAGAAGATAAAGGAAAGAAAAAAAAAAGGAAAAAGAAATGGAAAATGAAAAAGCAAAAAGTGCAAAAGGACAAAACCTCCACCGTTTGATTTTTTAAAAGAAGTTCTCTCCATTTTCTTCTCTTTCATCACAAACTAAGGCTGAAGCTTCGTGGTTGAAGGAGAAAGGAAGAAGAAGGAGGCCATTTTTGGTGATTTTGAAGTTTGGAGTTGCGAGAAGAAAAAGAGGAGAACTCAAGGAAGTCAATATTACAAAGAAGGAGAAATCAACTCGCACAAGTTCTGATTTTCTGTTCATCTCGAGCTCCACAAGAAGAGGTAAGAGTTGAGGTTTTGTTTCATGAAAGTTAACTCATATTGGAACAAAATTCGTGAAGGAAGCTCGAGCCAATTCTGATTTTAAGTTGCTTTGTTTTGTTAAGAGGAAGGCGAAAGACATAATTTTGCTTGTCAAATCCGAGAGGTCTCTGATGTTTTGGTTGTTCTGATCTGTATACTTGGAGTTAGAAGCTCTAATTGGTATGATTCGAAAGCTTATTGAATTTCCTACAAGTTTCGTGAAGGCGTCGTGAGAAGAAAATGATTGGAAGATGTTGTAATCATCAGGTTAAGTTTCAGGTTGCAGCGAGGAAGTGAAATCTGGAGCAATGAGCAGGATCATTTTAGGGGTTTAAGCTCACGAGGTATTTTTGAACCAATACGTTAGGAATCTCATTTTCATGTCTTTATAAGAGTTTTAGAGGTTCAAAAAGGAAGAGTTTGGTACAAATTACATTATTTTTGGATAAGTAATGAAGAAGTTATGGTAATGCTCAAAGCAGTGAAGAAAATCAAAAATGCTTTGGAATTTTTGAAAGTGTGTTTTCTTGTAGTTTTAAGGTTAAAAACCATGAGCTCGAGGTTCTAATACATGAATTTGGTTTGTTTGACAGAAGCAAGAGCAAATAGGTCGAGTGTACGGGCTAAGATTCTAGTTCAAACAACGTGAGTGATAAAACGAACTTCAAAAGTGTATATATGCTTGAATTATGTTCAAGAAATGCAAGTTTTGCTAGAATAAAAGTTTTCAATGCATTATGCTTTCTTTTGAACACATGTTTATGAGTATTCATGTTTTCCTAGAAATGTTTCAAGTGTTCATTGTGACCCTAAAAGTCTTTATAAAGTTTATACATGAGCATATGTCCAATGGTTGCCAAAATTTATGGAAATGTTATGATTTCAAGCAAGCATGTACTAGCAAGTATGTTTTAAAGATTTCCAGTTTTATGAACAAGCTAAGTAAGCTTGAGTTTTATGAAAGAAAAATAAGCGAGCATGTTCAATGTTTTCATGTGATTTTTTGAGATATTGAGCCCGAGGCTTTATGGTGCAGTGTGTGCACAGAGTGCTTGTCTGTTGTCGACGTTGAGTGTACTCGTGACAACAAATATCGTGAGTCTTTGGCGGGCCCCCTATTTACAAAAACGATGGGAGTGTTGGGCGGGCCCCACTACATCGTAGAGTAAACGTTGGTTGTCTTTGGCGTGCCCTACACAACGTGGATTGTGACATGTTTTTAAAGAGAGTTTATCTCATTTACATGCCTTACGAGGTTTTGATGATATACTTGTTGGTTTTCCGAAAATCTATTATGATTCTACGTTTACTTTCAATGCTTGAATACAAATGCATATGCTCATAGTTTTCAGGTCACATGTTTTACAAGTTATAGATATTAAATACAGTCACTCACTGAGCTTCATAGCTCATTCTTTCAATGTTTTCAAACTTTTCAGGTAGAGATCGAGCTCCTGGCACCTGAGTTACTGCCATAGTTTGCTGAAACTTCATAAGTTTAATACTTTGTACGTGGCTGGTTTTGTTTAGCAAGTCTCTATGTTTGTAAATTATTTTGAGAGGACTTTGATGTTATAGTTGTTTGTACATTAGAGGTTGTATAAACAATGGTTTGTCTTGTGTTGTTTCTGATGCACTTGACTTTTAGTTTCCAAGAGAGACTTGTGAAGGGTTTCTCCTTGTGTATGTTTAATAGTTGTCCAGTTCCCGCTGTGTTGTGTTAAAGTGTTCCATTTGCAAACATAGTATGCTTATCAGGTCAAACAGGGTCAACAGGTATTGTTAAGAGGTAAACAATGTCTGTTGGCTTCACGCCGCCTTCCGAGCTGAGTTAGCAGGTAGTTCGGGAGGGGGTGTGACAACTTAAGCATCCCCTTTAAGAACAAATACCTCCTAAACATACATGACAACATCTAGTACATACAAAGAATAACTCAATAGAAGACAAAAAGATTAACTTTTAATAAAGGAACTATCTTAATTATGTTCGTAAACTTCCCTTATACAAGGTGAACCACCACAATAATAATAAGAAAACTCCAAAATGATAAGCAACCTCAAGAAAGTTAAACATATTTTTTCTTGGAAAAATGGATCGATGATCAAGAAGAAAGGAGACCTTATTCCTATCTTCGAGATTTCTAACTCTCCATAATCTAATAGATCAAATTAGATTAAAAGTTCTAAACATGCATTCTAACACAAAATACAAAGAAAGCATAAAGTTTGAGGGATTAAAACTCACACATGAGGTTTTATTCAACTTCAACTTGTGTTTAAACTCTCCACAATCTAATAGATCAAATTAGATTAAAAGTTCTAAACATGCATTCTAACACAAAATACAAAGAAAGCATAAAGTTTGAGGGATTAAAACTCACACGTGAAGTTTTATTCAACTTCAACTTGTATTCAAATTACAAAGTGACAACCCTATTTATACTAATTGAATAGACATCATGAAAGTGTTGGGGTGTATGCCCTAAACTCGTGTCGTTTGTAACATTTGATAAATGAATAAAAGTTATTCTTTCATCAACCCTTGTATCTCACATTTTAAACTTAATCTAATAAACTAAGCTCCAGGGTTATACTTAAATATGAAATCTTGAACGGTGTGTAATGGACACACAAGTAGGATCACGTTCGAGTAATTTACCCAGATGGTCTACAGTATATAGATAGGGTTGGGAACCTTATCGTGGTGATACTGTGGATACGGCCCAATTTGTATTGGATACAAACGAGGTGATCCAACTCGTTCATGTAGTTGACATGCGAGTGGGGGTATACTGTGTAATGAGATTGTACAAGATCGGGTCGTGAATAGACCAACTGATGTAACATCGTTAACAGTTTAAGACTAATAAATTTGTAGATGACCATAAGTCACTCGACCTAAGTCCTGAGCGTGCTACGGACTCCTGTCTGCGGGGGTCTGTCCTTTGACTAGTACGGGTAAGAGTGGCATGTGTTACTCGCTCAATATGTCTACCTTCTCAGGGGCAGAACCACGTGGGTAGCTGGGAACTTAACTACGCGAGATAGAATTCACTCGTTCCCGAGTTAGGAAACTATAGAGGTTGTTCCCTTAAGTTTTAACTTTAGGGCTTGAACAATGGGGCCCTACCCTCTCACTGGCCCGAGAGGGACGTTGTTTTATGGTAGGACCATGAATAAAGTTGTTCATTAGAGAAGCAGTGGGACTTAAGGAGCAAGAAGTAGGCACATGGGTAAAACGGTAATTTGACTCAGCTGTGACTAAACAACCTGTGAAGGGTCGACTCATGGGTATTGGTTATATCGATGGACACAATTTGTCCTACAGTGAGGAGAGTGCAAATACGGGGCTATAGTAGAGTGTCCCCGTAGTTAATTAATGTTGATTAACGTGATCAAAGAGTTTGGTCAGTTAATCTCGGATCATTGGAGCTCATGATATGTAGGTCCATTAGGTCCTTCGGTTGGCTCAATTATGGATTTAATGAGTGTATACAGTTTGGAGTGAATTTGAAGTGTTCAAATTCATAAAAAGGGTATTTATGTCATTTATATGAGATATAATTGACATAATATATAATTTAATGTGAATAAGACTCATATTAAACTATAGTATAGCCTAATTATGTAATTAAGGCTTAGATTGGAGAAATTGATCTGAGATAAATAAAATTGAATGTGATTCAACTTTAATTCCACATTATGCAAATGAGATTTATATAATAAGGTATGTGATACCTTATACTATATAATTATGCAAATATGATTTGCATATTATATGGTTGTGGTAAAGTGGTAAATGGGTGGAGAACTTGTCTCCACCACATACCACTATATATTGATGCTTTTAGAAGCATCATTGATCTCATTCTCTCATTTTTTGGTTTTTCAACTAATAGCTATCTAGAGAATTCTCTCTACTCTCTCAACTCTCTCCATACCCAAAACCTCCAAAGGGAATCCCACAATTCTCCCTCATCCGCCAGAGAACAACCGAGAAGGCTTGGTGGTTCCTACAATGAGATTGTTGTGGAGATCATTGATCGAGAGATTGTAGAGATCGTGATACGGGAGGAGGAAAACGAGAAGAACGTTATCTTCAAAGGTATTTATCGTTGTATTTGTTTTCCTCTTTTCCTTTTTGCTTAACCTAGGATTGCATGAGATGTAGTTGAACTTTAAGAAATTTTGTAACACAACGGGGGCAATGCGATTTGCATTGCTTCCGCTGCGGGATTCCATCTCTTCAGAAAGGAAATATCCTCCCCCATGTAATATAAATCCAACCCCCAACCTTTCAAACCCATAGATGAACGAAATTAAATGTAAATATGTGAATTTAATAGGTACATAATGCATTAAAGATGTGAATGAATCTAGATTTTTAGATTCATTATGACTCTTAGGTCAATCGGTGTTTTTTCAAGCTTGAAATGATGCAACTCTTCATTATGCAGACACCTTAGCTCGGTTGGAAGTGAGCATTCAATACTTCTTGAAGCTTTTTAGTGCTAGCTGTTGTCATTGGATTTTGTGGTATAATGATTGTTTTGTGGTTAAGTTAAATTGGAGTTGGCTCTTCCATTGACTTTGAGTATGAGTTTTAATTGTTGTTAATTACAACATTTATTTAATTTAACTCGAATCTATATTCTATATCCGTTTGAGTTGGAGAATTTGATTCTACATATCTCTCACTTCGCAATGGAAGCATTGGATCGTCTTTGATTTTATTTAAATTAAATTAAAAATATATAAGGTTAAACAAACTTACTTAGAGTTAAATATGAAGACAATTCAGACGAGTTTTTATCTCCAGATTTGTGGGAGCCTATTGAAAGAAAATCCACAAAGGATTGGAGAAGAAAAGTTTAGAGAGATTTCTCGAAAAGTTTGGAGAAAATCCCCAAAGTTTTCTATTGAGGAAATCTCTTAAAAAAATTCACTAAATGACTCACCCTAAGGTCCTATTTATAGTGGCCTAGGAGAAAAATTAAATAATATATCTTGATCCACGAATCGAACAAGAGTAACACTTTCACTAAGACTTCTCGGTTGTTCTCCAACAGATGAGGGAGAATGGTGGGGTTCCTTTGGATTTTGGGTGAAGAGACTAGAGAGAATTTGCTAGAGAGTTTTTTGGAGGAAATCCAAAAAATGAACTTTTGTCTTCTGAGATGCTTTTACAAGCATCATTATATAGTGGTATGGGGTGGAGACAAATTCTCCACCTGTTTACCATTTAACCACAACTATATAATATGCAAATCATATTTGCATAATTATATAGTATTTATCACATACGTTATTATACAAATCTCATTTGCATAATGTGAGATTAAAATTGAATCACATTCAATTTTACTTCTCTCAAATTAATTTCTCCAACTATGCCTTAATTTCATAATTAGGTTATAGTATAGTTTAATCTGAATCTCATTCACATCAAACTATATATTATATCAATTATATCTCATATAAAATACATAAATACCCTTTACATGAATTTGAATACTTCAAATTCACTCCAAACTTTATACCCTCATTAAATCCATAATTGAGTCAATCGAGGGACTTAATGGACCTACAGATATGAGCTCCAATGATCCGAGATTAACTGACCAAACTCTTTGATCTCGTTAATCAACATTTATTAACTACGTGGTCACTTAACTATAGACTCGTAGTTGCACTCTCCTCACTGTAGTTGTGTCCATTGATATAACCAATACCCGTAAGTCGACCCTTCACAGGTTGTTCGTAGTCACAGCTGGATCAAATTATCGTTTTACTCATGTGCCTACCTCTTGCTCCTTAAGTCCCACTGATCCTCTAATGAACAACTTTTGTTTATGGTCCTACCATAAACAACATCCCTCTCGGGCCAGTGAGAGGGTGGGCCCCGTTGTTTAAGCCCTAGAGTCAACACTTAAGGGAACAACCTCTCTAGTTTCCCTAACTCGGGAATGAGTAAATTTCATCTTGTGTAGTTAAGTTCCCAGCTACCCACGTGGTTCTGCCCGTGAGAAGATAGGCATATTGAGCGACGACTCTAGCCTACTCTCACTCGTACTAGTTTAAGGACAGACCCCCGCAGACAGGAGTTCGTAACATGCTCAGAATTGAGGACGAGTCACTAATGGTCATCTACGAATTTATTAGTCCTAAACTGTTAACGGTGTTACATCAGTTGGTCTAATAATTCACGGTCCGGTCTTGTACAATCTCATTGCACATGATGTCCCCACTCGCATGTCAACTACATGAACGAGTTGGATCGCCTCGTTTGTATCCAATACAAAGTGAGTCGCATTCACAGTGTTACTAAGATGAGGTTCCCAACCCTATTCATATACTGTAGAGCATTCGGGTCAATTACTCGAACGTGATCCTACTTGTGTGTCCACTGCACATCGTTCAAGATTTCATAAATAAGTATGAACTTGGAGCTTAGTTTATTGGATTAAGTTTGAAATGTGAGATACAAGGTTTGATGATAAAATAACTTTTATTTATCAATACATCGATTGTTACAAACGACACAAGTTTAGGGCATACACCCCAACAAACTGTCACTTGAACTAAAGCTAGTGGAGTACATGATACATTTCAGAAATACAAATAATACAATAAACAAAGACATTGAATACCCCTTTTACAATACTCCCACTTGCCCTAGTCAGGAATCACTCGTAGACCTAGACTCTACGAGAGATAGCTGATTATGTTGATAGATGTTTGATGTGCCAACAAAGTTAAACCGCAGTTAGAGGCAGAGGCGGAGGGACTCCTTAACCCACTGCCAAAGGTCTTGGGAGTGGAAATGAGAGCATATCACTATGGATTTTCTGTTTGGATTACCACGCATCTTCAAGTGGGCATGATGGTATTTGGGTAATAGTGGATAGACTCACTAAAACAGCACGGTTTGTACCGATTAAAACGACGTCTACGCTTGATCAGTTTGCTAAGCTATACGTCGATAGAATTGTGAGTCAATACGGAGTGCCAGTGTCTATCGTTTCAGATAGAGATCCAAGATTTACTTCTAAGTTTTGGCCTAGCTTACAGAAAGCTATGGGAACAAAGCTGAAGTTTAGTACAACATTCCATCCTCAGACAGATGGGCAGTCAGAGAGGACCATCTAGACCTTAGAGGACATGTTGAGAGCATGTGTCCTTCAATTTAAAGGGAGTTGGGATACACACCTATCGCTTATGGAATTTGCTTACAATAACAGCTACCAGTCGAGTATTGGTATGGCACCATTTGAGGCTTTGTATGGAAGACCATGTAGAACGCCCGTATGTTGGAATGAAGTTGGAGAGCGGAAGCTAATCGGCCCTGAGTTGGTACAAGTTACTACAGACAATATTAAGGTAATCAGAGAAAATTTGAAGGTAGCACAAGACCGTCAGAAGAATTATGCTGATAAGCGATGAAAGGACTTAGAATTTCAGGTTGGAGATCAAGTTTTCTTGAAGTTATCTCCATGGAGAGGTGTCCTTCGTTTTGGTAAGAATGGTAAACTAAGCCCTAGATATATTGGTCCTTATCCAAAGATGCTTGGGACGAGTTGGGCCAGCAGACCTCTGTGACTGGAGTTGCCAGTGAGAATTATCTCGAGTACATGATGTATTTCATGTGTCCATGTTGAGGAAGTATATTCCGGATCCGACACATGTGTTGCAAGCACAACCAGTTGAGTGAAAAGAAGACATGAGTTACGTAGAGGATGCAGTTCAAATCCTCGACAGGAAAGAGCAAGTTTTGAGGAACAAGACGATCCCACTCGTGAAGGTTCGTTGGAGACATCACGGAGTGGAGGAGGCAACCTGGGAGTTAGAGGATCTAATGAGGAGGAAGTACCCAATGATTTTCACTTAAAGACTACTCAATTTCGAGGACGAAATTTCTCAAGGGGAGGTAAGTTGTAAACCCGAGATCTTTCTTTGGAACTTCCTTATTAACAAACAACAAAAAGAATGAAGAAATGAATGTTTAAAACTTGGTTTCCCATGTTTTAAAAAGAAAAGAAATGAAGTGAAAGACAAAAGGAAAACAAGGAAAGAAAGTTTAAACCATTTTGGTTTGGTTTGCTTTTAAAGACAAAAGAAGAAAAGGAAATGAAACAAATGTTTTATATATTAAGTTATTTTGTTTTGTTAAGAAAAGAAAAGAAAAGAAAAGAAAAGAAATAAAGAAGATAAAGGAAAGAAAAGAAAAGGAAAAAGAAATGGAAAATGAAAAAGCAAAAGTGCAAAAGGACAAAACCTCTTCCACCGATTGATTTTTTTTTAAAAAGGGTTTTCTCTCCATTTGCTTCTCTTTCATCACAAACTAAGGCTGAAGCTTCGTGGTTGAAGGAGAAAGGAAGAAGAAGGAGGCCATTTTTGGTGATTTTGAAGCTGGAGTTGCAGAAGAAAAGAGGAGAACTCAAGGAAGTCAATATTACAGCAAGGAAATTAACTCAGACAAGTTCTGATTTTCTGTTCATCTCGAGCTCCACAAAAAGAGGTAAGAGTTGAGGTTTTGTTTCATGAAAGTTAACTCATATTGGAACAAAATTCGTGAAGGAAGCTCGAGCCAATTCTGATTTTAAGTTGCTGTTTTGTTAAGAGGAAGGTAGAAGACAGAAATTTGCTGTCAAATCTGAGAAGTCTCTGATGTTTTGGTTATTCTGACCTGTATACTTGGAGTTAGAAGCTCTAATTGGTATGGTTCGAAAGCTTATTGAATTTCCTACAAGTTTCGTGAAGGCGTCGTGAGAAGAAAATGATTGGAAGATGTTGTAATCATCAGGTTAAGTTTCGGGTTGCAGCAGGAAGTGAAATCTTGAACAGCAGCAGGATCATTTTAGGGGTTAAGCTACTGAGGTATTTTTGAACCAATACGTTAGGAATATCATTTTCATGTCTTCATAAGAGTTTTAGAGGGTTCAAAAAGGAAGAGTTTGGTATAAGTTACATTATTTTTGGATAAGTAATGAAGAAGTTATGGTTGTCTCAAAACAGGCGTGAGAAAATCAAAATGCTTGGAATTTTTGAAAGTGTGTTTTCTTGTAGTTTTAAGGTTAAAAACCATGAGCTCGAGGTTTTAATACATGAATTTGGTTTGTTTGACAGGTCAAGAGCAAATAGGTCGAGTGTACAGGCTAAGATTCTAGTTCAAACACTGTGAGTGATAAAACGAACATCAAAAGTGTATATATGCTTGAATTATGTTCAAGAAATGCAAGTTTTGCTAGAATAAAAGTTTTCAATGCATTATGCTTTCTTTTGAACCCATGTTTATGAGTATTCATGTTTTCCTAGAAATGTTTCAAGTGTTCATTGTGACCCTAAAAGTCTTTATAAAGTTTATACATGAGCATATGTCCAATGGTTGCCAAAATTTATGGAAATGTTATGATTTCAAGCAAGCATGTACTAGCAAGTATGTTTTAAAGATTTCCAGTTTTATGAACAATTTGAGTAAGCTTGAGTTTTATGAAAGAAAAGATAAGCGAGCATGTTCAAATGTTTTCATGTGATTTTCTCGAGATATTGAGCCCGAGGCTTTATGGTGCCGTATGCACACACAGCAGTTATTCTGTTGGACGACGTTGAGTGTACTCGTGACAACAGCCACGTCGTGAGTCTTTGGGCGGACCCCACTACGACAAAGACGATGGGAGTGTTGGGCGGGCCCCACTACATCGTAGAGTAAACGTTGGTTGTACTGGGCGTGCCCTACACAACGTGGATTGTGACATGTTTTTAAAAGAGTTTATCTCATTTACATGCCTTACGAGATTTTGATGATATACTTGTTGGTTTTCTCAAAGTCTATTATGATTCTACGTTTACTTTCAATGCTTGAATACAAATGCATATGCTCATAGTTTTCGTGTCACATGTTTTACAAGTTATAGATATTAAACACGATCCACTCACCGAGCTTCATAGCTCATTCTTTCTATGTTTTCAAACTTTTCGGTAGAGATCGAGCTCCTGCACCGAGTTCTCGCCATAGTCTGCTTGAAGCTTCATAAGTTAAATACTTTGTACGTGGTTGGTTTTGTCTAGAAAGTCTCTATGTTTGTAAATTATTTTGAGAGGACTTTGGTGTTATAGTTGTTTGTACATTAGAGGTTGTATAAACAATGGTTTGTCTTGTGTTGTTTCGATGCACTAGACTTTTAGTTTCAAGAGAGACTTGTGAAGGGTTTCTCTCAGTATATGTTTAATAGTTGTCCAGCTTCAGCTATGTCATGTTTAAGTGTTCCATTTTCGAACATAGTATGTTTATCAGGTGAATCAGGGTCAACAGGTATTGTTAAGAGATAAACAATGTCTGTTGGTTTCACGCTGCCTTTCGAGCTGAGTTAACAGGTAGTTCGGGAGGGGGTGTGACACCCTCAAACACCTTAGCCGTAAGAGCCTTTGTAAACAGATCAATAACGTTGTGCTTCGAAGCAATTTTTGTGACAATCACGTCTCCGTGATGCACAATCTACCGTATCAGGTGATACTTTCGTTCAATATGTTTGATCCTCTTATCACTTCGAGGTTTCCTCGAGTTGGATACTGCACCATTGTTGTCACAGTACAGAGTGACTGGCAAGTTTATGTTGATGGGATCTGTTGGAGTTTGTGCCCTAAAACTCGTAGTTTGTATTTTTGTTCTAATTATTGTAATAAATTGTTATTACTTCAATAAAGTGTTATTATTCATTATTTACGATATTGCCTTTGTTTTAACCCTAAATCCAATAAACTAAACATCCAAGGCTGTAAAATGAATCTCTAACTGAATGTAGTGTACATATAAGGGATCTCAGTTCGAGATACAACATAAAGGATCTATAGTAAGGGGATAAGGTTTGGGTACCTTACCCTGATAAAACTATGGATGTGGCCCACTTTGTATTTGATACAAACACTGTGATCCTAACGTGTTCGTGTAGATGACATGTGAGTGGGGATATCCTATGTAATGAGATTACATAAGACCGAACCACGAAATAGTAACCACTAGATGTAACTCCGTTGACTAGTTAGGTTTCTATTTCACTAGGATGATCTAGGCAACTTGATCTCAATCCACGAGCCGGATTACTGAACTCCTGTTTGCGAGGATTGTCCTTTGACTAGTATGGGTGAGAGTGGTCGATTCGCCCACTCAATATGCCTACCTTCTTGGGGACAAGACCGAATGAGCAACTGGGGACTTAGCCTACCAAGATAGAATTCACTCCTTCCCGCCTACTAGGGTAAGTAGAGGAATGTTCCCTTAAGTGGTGTCTCCGGGACTTGAACAAAGTGGTCGACCCTCTCATTAGTCCGAGAGGACTCTGTTTGTTAGTAGGACCACAAACAAATTGTTCATTAGAGAGCACCGCATGATTTAAGGTACAAGATGTAACCTGGGGTAAAGCGGTAATTTGACCCAACCGGGTGTTACGAACATTCTGAAAGGATTGACTTGCTTTGTTATTGGTCAATATCCGTGGACACGAAATATATCTGCAGTGAGAAGAGTGCACCATGGGACTTTAGTGGAGTGTTCCGTAGTTAACAAATGTTGATTAGGAGGTTAATGTGATTAACAGAGTAATCTCAGATCGTTGGAGCTTCGATGCAGTAGGTCCATTAGGTCCACCTTCTAGCTCGTAAAGGGTTCTTAGATCGTTTGAATTTGAAATGTTCAAATTCATTAGGGAATAATTTTAATGTATATAGATACGATATAATATATAGTTTTGGAACTATATATTATAAATTAAATGTGAATATGATTCATATTAAATTATATGAGAGAATTAAATATTTGAAAGAGTTCAAACGTTAAATTCAAATGTGAATGTGATTCATATTTGAAAACTATAGGTTAAAATTTAATGTGCATAAGATGTGCATTAAAACTATATGATAAAGGGATAATTGATTAAATGTGATTTAATCTATATTAAATATATGATATTTAATTATGATTAATTAAATGTGATTTAATTAATTATATATTATTATTTAATTTATAATTTTAATTATTTATTAAATATAATAATTAAATAAAAATGGGAACGTGCCAGAAGGACACGTTCCCCATGTCTCCCAACTCCCTAATCGATAGGGAGTGGGGTCCTACTGAAGTATTATTCTCCTGGTGAGAAGAGGAATATTTGATCGATCGATTCTCTGATTGATTGCACTCTCTGTAGAATTCTCTCTCTCTCTTTCAATTCCCAAAATTTCTTCCAATTGTTGGAATTCCTTCCCACCAAAAGGAACTGATCTAAGTAGTACTCAGAGGATAGAGAGTTCTCAAAGTGGTAGTGCCCTGTTGTTAAAGCAGAGAAGCTTGGTGTTCCTGTGTGGCTGAGTTGTTGTTTTTCTTGGAAGCAAGGAGTTGTTGTGTGGAAAAACTACCAAGGTAATCTTTCTTCATTTTATTTTAATTGTTAATTACAACATATTTGCATGTATATCTCCATGCCTAATTAGATTATAAATGTATGTTTATCTCTGTTATTTTCAATGTACTTGTTTTTGTTTTTCAACCAAAACAAGCTTGCAGTTACGATTCCAAACTCGTTTCCGCTGCTCAAGGGGATTAGATCTCCATCAGGATCGAATCCCAGAGCGGAAGCGATTTGAATCGCGTGTTCTTGTAATATGTTACTTACATCAAATCAAAAACATATATAAAACAGATTAAGCATATAAACTAGAGAATTGGACAACAAGTATATTACCTTTGTAGACTTAAAACGACACGTGCTCCTTTACTCCTCACGATCTCAACGATCTCGCGTTCTCCACAAGCTACGAACTAGTTATGACACGACCGCTAGATTTTCTCCGTTGTATCTCTAGGAGAGGGAAGGTGGTAGGAAACCTCTTTTGGAGTTAGAAGGGATTTTGAGAGAGATGAGTATTTTGGAACTTTTCCAACAACACTTATAAAAGGAGCACTTAGGGTTTCTTACAAATGCCTTGGATTGCATATCAAAGGTGCATCTCGTGCACATATTTATAGGGAAATAGGGTGGAAATGACCATCCTACCCTTATGGTGCTCTTATAATGCATTTCTCATTTTGTATATAGAATAAACTATATATTATATCAACTATATCATATATAATTGATATATCTCATTATATATGAAATTGAACACTTCAATTTCACTCCAAACTATAAACCCTCAATATTTCCATGTTGAGCCAATGGAGGGACCTAATGGACCTACAGATCATGAGCACCAATGATACGAGATTAACCGATCAAACTCTTTGATCTAATTAACCAACATTCATTAACTACGAGTCACTCCACTATAGACTCGTGGTTGCACTCTCCTCACTGTAGACTGTGTTGTATCCATTGATATAATCAATACCCGTGAGTTGACCCTTTACAGGTTGTTCGTAATCATAGTTAGGTCAAATTACCGCTTTACCCCTATGATTACATTTTGTTCCTAAGCACCACTGATCCTCTAATGAACAACCAATCTATGGTCCTACCATAAACTTAATCCTTCTTATACCAGTAAGAAGACGGTGCCCCGTTGCTCAAGACCTGGATTCAGTTCTTAAGAGAACAACCTATCTGATTCTTTAATTTAGGAATGAGTGAATTCCATCTTGTAGAGTTAAGTTCCCAACTATCTACAAGGTTATGTCCATGAGAAGGTGGACTTATTAAGTCGGCTACAGGCCACTCTCACTCATACTAGTCTGAGGACAACCCCTTAAACAGGAGTCCGTAACTTGCTCAGGATTCAGGTCAAGTCACTAATGATCATCTATAAATTATTAGACCCATCTTGTTAATGGTGTTACACTAGTAGGTTAATAATTTGCAGTCTGGTCTTGTATAATCTCATTATACAGGATGCCCACACTCGCATGTCTACCACATGAACGAGTTGGATTACCTCGTTTGTACTAAATACAAAGCGGGTCGCATCCATGGTGTTACCAGTATAAGGTTCTTAACCTTATGCATATACCATAGACCATTCAGGTTATACTTGAACAACTTTATCCAACTTGTGTCAACTACACAATTGTTCAAGATCGATCATTATAACCTTGGAACTTAGTTTATTGGATTTAGTTTTATGTGCGAGAATATAATAAATAACTCTTTATTTATTTGAAATATCATTATTACAAAACTACACTTGTTTAGGGCATAAACCCCAACACATGCTTGGAACAACCTCCAAATCCATCATGAACTTCCTAAGCCAAACTGCCTGCTCATCTGCTTCACAAGCTGCTACATATTCGACCTCCATCGTGGAATCCGCGATGCATCCCTGCTTGATGCTTCGCCAAACTACAACCCCTTCATTAAGAGTGAACACTGACCCAGCTGTAGATTTCTTAGAATCCTTATCGGTCTAAAAGTTAGAGTTTGTGTATCCCATAAGGATCAAATCCCTATTTCCATACACAAGCATGTAGTCCCTCGTTCTCCGAAGATACTTGAGGATTGCCTTTACAGCTGTCCAGTGATCTAATCTTTGAGTGGATTGATACATACTGACTATCCCAACTGCATAACAGATGTAGGGTCTAGTACACAACATGCCGTACATCAGGCTCCCTATAACTGAAGCATAAGGGATTCATCTCATATCCTCAACTTCTTGAGGTGTCTTAAGATACTGTTCCTTAGATAGGTGAACCCCATGCCTGAAAGACAACAAGCTCTCCTTGGAGTTTTGCATCTTATACCGTATCAACATCTTGTCGATATAAGACGCCTGAGACAAGGCTAGCGTTTTGTTCTTCCAGTTTCTGACAATCTGGATACCTAGACCATATTGCGCTTCTCCCAAATCTTTCATTTGGAATTGCGTAGCTAACCATTCATTAATATCAGTAAGGAACCCTACGTCATTCCTAATGAGTAGGATATCATCCACATACAATATAAGAAATGTGATAGTAGTGTTGATGATTTTCTTATAGACACAAGACTCATCCACACTTTGGTTAAAGCTATAAGATTTGATAGCCTCATCAAAACCTTATATTCTAAGACCTCAAGGCCTGTTTCAGTCCATAAATAGACCTTTGAAGCCTCCAAACCTTTTTCTCTTGGGCTTGTACAATGAACCCTTTGGGTTGGTCCCTTGTACAATGAACCCTTTGGGCTGGTCCATGTAGATGTTCTCGTCAAGAATTCCATTCAGAAAGGTCGTCTTGACATCCATCTGTCATACCTCATGGTCATAATATGCAACAATGACAATAAGGATTCTGATAGACTTTACCATGACAACAAAAGAAAAGGTTTCCTCATAGTCAACCCCTTCTCGCTAGGTATAACCCTTTGCCACTAGTCTAGCTTTGAAGGTACGCATCTTCCCATCTACACCACGTTTTCGCATGTAGATCCATTTGCTACCTATAGGTTTTACCCCATTAGGTTGATCCACGAGCTCCCAAACAGAATTGAAGTACATAGACTTCATTTTCTTGGTCCATGGCTTTAATCCATTCGTCTTTATCAATATCATCCATTGCCTGATCATAGGTCAATGGATCCTCACAGTCGTCATCAGGTATGACAACTTGGGTTTCAACCAAACCCATGTAACGTTCAGGTTGTCTAACAACCTTCCCACTACGTCGATGCATTCTCAACTCTTGAAAAGGACGTACTTGATGTTGGGATGTATGTCCTCATCTCGTGTAGTTTGTAATATTCCAAGTTGTAAATAAATCAGAGTTATTTATTTGAACTCTGTGTGATAAATAAGAGTTATTTATTTAAACTTTGTGTCTCGCATTTTTCATAAACTTAATCCAATAAACTAAGCTCCAGGGTCATTGTATTATGAGAGAACTAAGAACTTGAACGGTATGTAGTGGACACACAAGGAAGATCACGTTCGAGTTAATGACCCGAACGGTCTACAGTATATGGATAGGGTTGGAGACCTAATCCTGGATACACTGTGGATGCGACCTGCTTTTGATGGAGATCTGATCTTCTTGAGCAGCGGAAACGTGTTTGGGATCGTTAGTGTGCTTGATTGTTTTAATTGAAAAACAAAAACCAGTACATTGATAAATACAGAACAAGCATGGAAATTCTAATCCTATTAGACATGGATAATAACATACATGCAAACGTGATTAAAGTTTAACAATTAAACTAAGAAGGGAGGTGAATAAATTACCTTTGTAGTTTTTTCGCAGCAACTCCTTCCTCCACGATAAACAACAACAAGGAAGAACTTCTCTGTTTTTCTCTGTGTAACAACACCACCACTTGGATCACCTCCTATATCTCTGAGTTCTACTTAGATCCTCCTTGGTGGGAAGGATTCCAACTTCTGGAAGAATTTTGGGAATGAGAGTGAGAGAGAGAGAGTTTCTTCTGTGAGTTCAATCTAATTGATCATCAATCGATCGATCCAAATGATCAACCCCCTTCTTCCTGTTAAACTGTCGATAGGGAGAAGGAGAGGGGTAGTGGGGAACGTGTCTGGATGACACGTTCCCTTTTTATTATTAAAATAATAATAATAATAATATAATTAAATCAAATTTAATTATTAATTTAAATTATATTTAAATAATACAAATTAAATATCATATATTTAATTTGGATTAAATCTCATTTAATCATATTACCCCTATAACCTATAGTTTTAATGTACATCCAGTGCACATTAAATTTTAACCTATAGTTTTCAAACATGAATCACATTCACACTTGAGTTCAATATTTGAACTCTTTCAAATATTTAATTCTCTCACAAAATTTAATATGAATCATATTCACATTAAATTTATAATATATAGTTCCAAAACTATATATTATATTGTATCAATATACATTAAGTTTATTCCCTAATGAATTTGAACATTTCAAATTCAAATGATCTAAGAACTCTTTACGAGCTAGAAGGTGGATCTAATGGACCTACATATCAGAAGCTCCAACGATACAAGATTGCTCGGTTAATCTCATTAACCTCCCAATCAACATTCGTTAACTGCGGGAACACTCCACTAAAGTCCCGCAACTGCACTCTTCTCACTGCAAATATATTTCTGTGTCCACGGATATTGACCAATAACAGCAAGTCAATCCTTCCCGAATGTTCGTAACACCAGCTGGGTCAAATTACCGTTTTACCCCTGGGTTACATCTTATGCCTTAAGTACCAATGCTCCTCTAATGAACAATTTGTTTGTGGTCCTACCAACAAACAGAGTCCCTCTCGGGCCAATGAGAGGGTCGGACCCTTTGTTCAAGTCCCAGAGACACCACTTAAGGGAACATTCCTCTACTTACCCTAGTAGGCGGGAAGGAGTGAATTCCATCTTGCTAAGTTAAGTTTCCACCAGCTCACTCGGTCTTGTCCCCAAGAAGGTAGGCATATTGAGTCGGCGAATGTGGCCACTCTCACCCATACTAGTCAAAGGACAATCCTCGCGAATGAGGAGTTCATAACTGCTCAGATTGAGATCAAGTTGCTAGGTCATCCTAGTGAAATAGAAACCTAACTAGTCAACGGAGTTACAATTTAGAGATTACTATTTCGTGGTCCGGTCTTATGTAATCTCATTACATAGGATATCCCCACTCACATGTCATCTACACGAACACGTTAGGATCACAGTGTTTGTATCAAATACAAAGTGGGCCACATCCATAGTTTAACCAGGGTAAGGTACCCAAACCTTATCCCCTAACTATAGACCCTTTAGGTTGTATCTCGAACCGAGATCCTTTTTATGTACATTACATTCAGTTAAAGATTCATTTAACAACCTTGGATATTTAGTTTATTGGATTTAGGGTTTAAATAAAGGCAAACTCGTAGATAACGAATAATAACACTTTATTACATTAATTAGAACATAATTACAAACTACGAGTTTTAGGGCACAAATCCCAACATCTTTGTATTAGATACAAATGAGGTGATCTGACTTGTTCATGTGGTTGACATGCGAGTGGGGGCATCCTGTGCAATGAGATTGTACAAGACCGGACCGTGAATTATTAGACTTACTGATATAACACCGTTAACAGTATAGGGCTAATAATTTTGTAGATGAGCATTAGTGACTTGACCTTAATCCTGAGCGTGTTACGAACTCCTGTCTGCGGGGGTCTATCCTTTGACTAGTAAGGGTGAGGGTGGCCACTATTGCTCGCCCAATATGTCTATCTTCTCAGGGACAGGACCACGTGGGGAGCTGGAAACTTGACTACGCAAGAATGAATTCACTCGTTCCCGACTTTAGGGAAACTAGAGGGGGTTGTTCGCTTAAGTGCTGTCTCCAAGGCTTGAACAACGGGGCCCCACTCTCTCATTGGCTTGAGAGGATTGTTGTTTATGGTTGGACCATACAACGTAGTTGTTCATTAGAGGAGCAAGAGGTAGACACAGGGGTAAAACGGTAATTTGACCCAGCAGTGTCTACGAACAACCTGTGAAGGGTCGACTCATGGGTATTGGTTATATCGATGGACACAACTTGTCCTACAGTGATGAGAGTGCAGCTACGGGGTTTAGTGGAGTGTTACCGTAGCTAATGAATGTTGAATAACCGGGTCAAAGAGTTTGACAGGTTAGTCTCGGATCACTGGAGCTCGTCACGTGTAGGTCAATTAGGTCCCTCGGTTGGATCAAATTGGACAAATTGAGAGTTTACAGTTTGGTGTGAATTTGAAGTGTTCAAATTCATTATTTGGGTATTTATCTCATTTATATGAGATATAGATTACATAATATATAGTTTGATGTGAATGAGATTCATAATAAACTATAATATAACCTAATTGATTAATTAGTGCTATTTGGAGAAATTGAATTGAATGTGATTCAATTTATAATTCCACATTTATGCAAATGAGATTTGTATAATAAGGTATGAGATACCTTATATTATATAATATGCAAATATGATTTGTATATTATATAGTTGTGGTAAAATGGTATTTTGGTGGAGATGTTAACTCCACATCTCACCATTATTTAAAGGCTTTGGAATAAGCCTTTTGTAACTTTCTTGCCATTTTTTGGATTTCCATCCAAAGAGAGCAAGTGATTCTCTCTCAAATCCTCTCTCAATTCTCTCTCATTCTCCAAAGATTTCTCCTCACCCAAAATCCAAAGGGAGTCCCACACACTCTCCCTCAACCTCCCGAGAACAATCGAGAAGACGTTTTGGAAGTGTCTTGTTGTTCGGATCGAGGTTCGTGTTCGAGGAGAACGTTGGATCGAGAGAGATCGTGACCGGAGGAGGAAAGCGTTGAAGAAGTGTTCTTCAACAAGTAAGTAACTTTTACCTTACTGTTTTTCTTCTTCTTTTGCATGTTTAGCCTATGATTAATGTAGATTAATTCAATTTTAAGATAAGAATTACACAACGGATCAACGACGTTTCACAACGTCTTCCACTGCGGGAATTTCAAATTCCTTCACTTGACTAGACAAACTAGGATCAACAACATTTGTTGTTGTACTAGCACCATTAGCAACTTTTGTTTCAACTAGACGAGGTAGGACCATAAACAAGTTGTTCATTAGAGGATCAGTGGTACTTAAGAAGCAAGAGGTAAGCACGATGGTAAAATGATAATTTAACCCAACTGTGACTACGAACAACCTGTGAAGGGTTGACTCATGGGCATTGATTATATCAATGGATACAACTTGTCTTACAGTGAGGAAAGTGCAACTACGAGTCTATAGTGAAGTGACTCGTAGTTAATTAATGTTGATTAACGGGATCAAAGAGTTTGGTCAGTTAATCTCGAATCATTAGAACTCATGATTTGTAGGTCAATTAGGTCCTTCTATTGACTCAATTATGGAATTAATGAGGGTATAAAGTTTGGAATGAATTTGAAGTGTTCAAATTCATATAAGGGGTATTTATGTCAATTATATGAGATATAATTGATATAATATATAGTTTGATGTGAGTGAGATTCATATTAAACTATACTATAGCCTAATTATGGAATTATGACATAGTTGGAGAAATTAATTTGAGAGAAATGAAAAATTGAATATGATTCAATTTAATTTCACATTATGCAAACGTGATTTGCATGATGAGGAGTATGATACCTTATATTATACAAATATGATTTGTATAATATAAAGTTAGGCCTTTAGTGGCCTAAATGAGTGGAGAAATTCTCTCCATCCTACACCACTATAAATAAGTGATTGATGAAGCACTTTGGTGAAGGAATGCTTATTTTTTGGATTTGGCAAGAATTTCAAAACTCCTCTCTCTCAAAATTCTCTCTACCCTTTCTTCAAAGAGGAACCCACATTCCTCCCTCATCCAACGAGAACAACTGAGAAATCAAGTGGAGGTATCCGATTCGTTGTTCGATTTGTGGCTTAGATCGAGGATCGAGAGATCGTTGAGAACGAAAAAGATTGTGGGAGAAGGATCACGATAAGAAGCATTCTTCAAGAGGTAGGTTACTGTTTTCCTTCTCTCCTTAGGCTTAACCTATATTACATGAGATGTATGTTTGTTTTTAAGTAGAATTCATGTAATACAACATGGCCAATGCGATTCACATCGCTTCCGCTGCGAGATTCAATCCCTTCACATTCAACTTCCAAAACCTCATCTTCCAACTGCCTCCTATCACTTGGATTGCATGGCGAGCTGGGGAAGGGGAAAGTAGGGTTCATCCTATTGAGCCCACTTAAAGCTCCAAGTTGTGGGGCTAAAGAAACCTCGATCGCCTTGATAAGATCTTTGGTAGACAATCAAACCATGTTAAATTGAACTTTGTTCCTATAACACCAAATTTTTTCAAGAATTTTAAGGACTCGACCCAACTCCTCATTCAACTAGTCTCTTTTGATACAGTCCTAACAATCACAAGAATTCCACGAACCCCTGCTCAAATAAAAACTGCATATTAGAAGGATAAAAATGCTCCCACACCTTCCTAACAAACTTACATTCCCACATGATATGAGAGGTTGTTTTACAGGGGAGTCCTAAAAAACTATTTAGATTATAAGTGGGAATTTTGAGTACCTATTCATATTATAAGGTATTAAAAGGGATACTTTTAGTCATTAGGATTTGAAAAATGATTCTAAATGGCCTCTCTCTATATTTTATGATAATAGTTTAATTCAAATATTGCTTTTATCTTAGGTGAAACTTCTTTTAAATAAGGTGATATTGATTAATTTACTGATTTTTTTTTACAATAAAATATTTTATTTATTAAATTATACTATGAATTTTGAAGTCTACAGTACTCAAAATACTCTTGATTGAATGTGCTTTTATGTGTTGAAAAAAAAGAAAAAGAAAAAGAAAAATTGCACTCCTAAATTATGGAGTTTGTTAGAATCACATCAATGATTTTTTTAATTTAATCAATTAACCCCTAAACTTTGTTAAATGTAGCAATCATGCTTCTGAATTTGTAATTTAATCAATTAACCCCTATATTTTGTTAATTGTTGTAATGAACCCTTGTGTTACAATCAACCTTGTACTTTTTTTCCCATTCAAAATTGTCAACAATAAGTTTGCTATTCCAATTTATGAGTCATACTTGTGAAATTCAATTAAATGGTAATTTAATAACTAATAGAAAAGATTGACTGCAACACTTAACAAAATATACGACTTAATTGATCAAATTTAAAATTCACGACATTAATATTTTTTTTAATATTTATTCGATTAGTTTGGGTCTTTCTTAGGTTTGATGACTGATTGACCTCTGACAATTCCGTCAAGATTTCTTTAAAAAAATGTTAATGTCTCTTTTTGTTGAAAAAAAAAAGTATGAAAGTTGATTGCAACACTTTACAAAGTACTTGAGTTGATTGTAACAACAAAATATAGGAGACTGATTATTCAATGTGGTTGAGACGTCTAAAAAGTAAGAGAGTTAATTGATCAAATTAAAAATTTAAGGGTCTCTCTTTGGGACACAAGTTATAATAACGTGTGTAATACTCTACACCTCAAATACAGACTATTATAACTCCCATTTTAAATAATACTATATGATTTCACAGACTATTATAACGTGTTATGATAACTCACTCAACACCCTAACAGCTCTAATGGGGGAGATTGTAAAGGTGTGATTGTAATAATTTTTCAAAAAAATAAAAAGAAAACTTTATGCAATTTGTCCTTATTTGAAAAACAGTTGTGATCGTGAATTTCCTCCTGCAACCTGCAACCCAGCCCTCGTGAAAAGAAAAGAAGAGAAAAAAAAACAAAAACTGAGCCCTCGTTTTTTGCCGTAGGTCTGGTGATTGATTTCGAGCGTATCCCCGTAGCTCTCGGTTCAACTCTCTCAAATCCAAGAGTTTCGCCAGTACTCTGTATGCATCTTTAATCTTCATTCTGCTGCTATTTCCCTTTTTTTTTTCTTTGTCCTCTCACGGTTGTTGATGGAGGGTTGCTGCAAGAGCCTGTGAGGTCGGAGTTGGAGTTCGAAAGGGACGACGACAGGAGATTTCAAAAAGACGAATTGGTAAGGGGAGGATTTGTTACGCTGGGTGGATCTGCTTGGAGATAAGGGTTATGGGTCGGGGTGGGGGAGGGGTTCACAGGGGAGAGAGTGGGTTAGGTGACGAGAATTCCTCGTAGAATCTTCTCATTGGGCATTGCCATTAATTGTGTTCTAAAGCTTCAATTTGTGCATGATATAGTGTTTTTTTTTTTAATTGTGTAAAGTTAACTTTGGAATACTTCATCGTGTTGGTGAATGAGGATGCTGTCTTAGAGGTTGGTGCATCAGAAAGGATTGGAAAGGATAGAGATGAGCTACAATGAGTAGGTTGTCATTCAGGCCTCGTCCGCTTGACATTCATAAGAAGCTTCCTATTGTCAAGTCTGTGAAAGAATTGGAAGATGACGAAACCCCCACTTCTACCCGCAATTCCCAATTGCTTCGTCTTGCGGCCGAGGTAGATAATGAGGTACTGGTTCTGCATTTATCTTAGTACTTCCCGTCATCCCAGGTTTGTCTGGATCAATCTAAATTATTCTTTCCCCTTAATTTAGGTACATCAAGTGCCTTGCAAGAAATTGGCTCCTGATATACCCACTCCTCAATTTGTTGTGGTTGATACATATGAGATAGACTACTCCCGCACTTTTAGTCAACCAACTTCTTACTTACGTGGCAGAGGAGGTTGGTGATAAGCAGTGTTCTGTAGATATTTTTAGGCTTATAAAATTTTCTACCTTTATCAATGCCTGCGTGCAAATATGTACACATTAGCTCTTTATTTGCAGCTCGGACAGAGCTTGGAGAGTTTGTTGAGTATGACTTGGACAATGAAGACGAGGACTGGCTTCAGGACCTTAATAGAGAAAGAAAGATACTTACTCCTGAAAGGCAATTTCTCAACTTGTTCCAATGCCATCCCCCTCCCCTCTTTCCTCATTCCATAAAGAAAAAACTATATTTTCTGAATTCTGATACCACTTAAAACAGTTGATGTCATCATACGAAGACAGTAGGAGTTTCTTAATTGTTATTGCTGGAGGAAAACGTTATTTAACATCCTGTCATTGCACTTCTCATTATCATTTTGCTTGCTAATATTCTGAGTGTATTTGGACTCTCTCTCTTGCATATACACATTTCCTTCATTTTGTTTGGAAAATTTCCTTAGTTCAACTTTCATTTTTGGTCATGCAGAGTTTTTGTTTGTTTGAGATATGAATTCTAGAAACTTGTTTAATCTCTTTTCCTTTGCGAAACCTACTGTTTGTTCTTTAAATTTATTGGCTAATGAGGGTCATAATCATTTGTTCTTCCATTGTCCTTATTCGATGGATTTTTTGCACTTTCTATTTGGATTCTTCAACTTACTGTGGCTTTTTGACTGTGATTCTAAAGACAAAATGAACCAGTTGGTTTATGGACCTTCATTGCAATCTCAAGCTCAATTGATTTGGGTTGTTGAAGTTGATGTAGGTTAGGTGCTAGTTAGGGGTTAGTTAGTTGCTTAAAAGTTAAAACTAGCCGTTGGGGACTAAGTAACCATTTTGTGTAAACTTCTGTTAAAAGTTAAGTTAGTTGATAGATCGTTGGGTGGTTAGTTATTATTATTATTATTTTTTTATAAGAAACAATTTCATTGATATATGAAATTTACAAAATGGCAATAGAAACCGTGGGGATTGCAAAAAGCATTCCCAATTAGACAGAAGAGTTGCATAGCTGTAAGAAGTAAAAAGACTATTCGATTTACACCCAGAGATAGCATAATAGAGAACAAGATCGAAAAACCCATCGAAGGTGGATTCCTTTTCCAAAAATACACGTTGGTTTCTTTCCTTCCACAAAACCCAAAAGAAAGCTCTTGTAAAATGGAGCCATAGCTGGGCCTTCACACCCTTAAAAGGGTGACCAGTAAGAACAATGGAGAGAAAAATCTTTATGTCATAAGGCAGAGTGAGGGACTCAGGGACCAATCAAAAGCCTTGAGAACTTTAGTCCAGAAATTCCCATCAAAAGGACAGTGTGAAAATATGTGGATTTGTGTCTCCTCAGCAGCATTACGAAGGGAACAACAACTTAGGGAGAGGGCCAAAGTTGGTTGTAGGATCTTGGAGGTATTGATAGTTTGGTGAGACAATTCCCATAAGAAGAATTTCATCTTCTTGGAATATCGTCCTTTCCAAATACCTTTGGACAGTGTTGGCTCCAAAAGATTAGGAGAATCACCCAAATCAGCAAGCAAGGGCTTTACGGAAAAAATACCATTTATTTCGGGAAGCCATTTCCAAGAGTCGTCCCTTTGTGAAAGAACAATCGGAGCAACATCAAGGCTCAGAGCTGCCCATTCATTAGCTTCAGGATCCTTCAGATTTCTGCCAAGTTTCAAATTCCAATAATTGTAGAGTAGATCCGTACCTCTTTAACAGTGGCTTCCTTGCAATGAGATAGGCGGAAAAGCAAGGGATATCAAGAGGCAAACATAGTATTGGAAGCCCAAATATCTGTCCAGAAGGGAGTTGATCCACCATCGTCCAAAATATGGCCAATACGGCTATTAATGAGATCCTTCAGCTTGAACATGAATTTCCATGGACCTTTGGTTGAGTGGTTAGTTATAAACTAGCCCTTGGAAACTTGGAAGATATGGCTGGTTAGGTTAGCTAGGAAATGCCTATAAATATTAATTCTCACTTCTATTCAAACACAACTTGATCAATAAAACTCTTCTCATTTGGTTATACGCTAAAAGTGGCATGAGAACACCTAGATTTTAGGGCCTAGAATGCTTCGGTTAATAAAGGGTCGGTTCTTGCTCGCCAACTATGAACAATTGTTGTATCATCAATACCAACGATGCTATCAAGGAAATTGTTAGGTTGGAGACTACATGGTGGAGTTCCATCATTTCAGTGCTCACACTAATCTCGTTGAAAATGAGAATGATTAAATCACAATATTTGGGAAGGCCTACATGAGGACATTTAAGACCAATTGGATACATGTTAGGATATACTCACAATAGGTGGTTAACGAAGGGTCACACCATGGCTTTCTCAACCAAAGTCTCTACCCCAATCTTTTCCATATGGACTCTTATCGGAAAAGCCCTTTGGTCATTCATCTACCAATCTTTAAAAGGTATGTTTACTACTTCTAAGGCATTATGCAAGCTTTCTTCGAAGATTGAATACAAAACCCTATCGTGTGAATTTGATAGAAAGGCTAGGGGAAGGATTGTTTGTATTTTTAGGGACTCACCTAAAAAAATTGCTCTACATTTCCATAGAGGCAGTAGTGGTTTTGGGTTATTGACACGTTGGAAGACCTGTTACTTTCTCCCCAAACGCAAAAGTTTTTTCGAAAGTCCTTTTGTCAAGATTGCTTTGTTTGGGTTCAAAAGACAACGGACAAGAGAGGAAGTTTCATAGAAGTAATGAAGGTTTTGAACAAAGGTGGCAAGAGCAACTTGGTAATACCTTCAAGTAAAGATTTCAGAGGATGGAAGTGTAAATCACCAATTAACCCAAAAGCACAAGCTGATAGGTTATGGAAAATTTAATTATATCAACACCAACACTCCCCCTCACTTGTGGGCTTACAAATTTAAACAAATTCCCAACAAGTGGAAATCAAACACCCCCCAACTTGTCGGCTTGGAAATTTGAACAAATGCCCAACAAGTACAAATCAATACTAATTGGGAGAAAACGACTTCAACAGGGTTGGAACACAGGATCTCCTGCTCTGATACTATGTAAATCACCAATTAACCCAAAAGTTTAAGCTGATAGGTTATGGCAAATTTAATTCTATCAACACCAACATGACGAAAACTATTGTTTAGTGTCACGGTTGCACCTCTTAGAGGGTCTCGACACGACCGTGCGGCACTTGCTCTCGCTCACGAGCAAGTCAGCCAACTCAAATTCGGATCGCCGGCGGCACACAAGGCCTATATCGCAACCTCCACCCTGGTCCTTGAGAAAACAGTTTTAGAAAACGGGGTCAGAGAGAATTTGTGAAAACATTTGGAAAACGTTTGTGAGAGTTTAGAAAGTTAGTTATACAGCTGATAAGCAATAATAAGAAAGTCACGCTTAACTAGCATATAACTCTTGGTAGGGAGAATTGATGAATGTTCGCATCCCCCTATAATACATTCTAGGAATTTTGGCTATGATACCCTTACAAGTCATTTTGGCGAGGAGTCATATGCCCATCAAAATACAAAGAAATGAAATAACGATGCTAAACGAAATGCATTACATGACAATATGATAAAATAGGATGGGGACGGCCATGCGGCTATGGGCAACACGCCTTGGACAAGCATGACCGTGACATTCTCCCCCACTTAAATGGTTGACGTCCTCGTCAACCGACACTCTTCGAACAGGATGGCCCTGGGTCAGCAGTCTTCAAGTCTTCCACTCGGTCCCAACGGACTTCTGCTCCCACGACTTCCTTCCACATCTGCAAGAACTGTTGCACCTTCTCATATGGGTCAACATCTGATTCCGTCCCTTCAGCTAGGACCTCGAAGGAATTCTTCAATTGGATCGGTGGGCTTGTCACATTGCTCGCCTTCGCACTACGCTGCAATTGCGTCTTCCAAGCCCCAAGGTAGTTCGACCTCGACACTACGGGCTCTGTCGCTTTGGCATCGACTCTAGGAGGGGCATGTCTTTGACTGAGTCCCTCAACTTCGCGCCTCGGCGCTCTTCGCGTGCACTCTTGCACTTGAACTGTTCTTTCATTCCCTCCTCTCGGGGAGGTATAACCTCGACCGCCACTTCTCTCGTAGCGATGATCTGTTACTCGTGGCACCTTGCCACAACATTCATTTGGGCCTGCTCTCAGCTGCAGGGCCGATATTACTCTCGCTCCACTAGGCTGCTTCAACTTCGCAAGCACTACGGCGGGATTTCCTCCTGTGATTACTAAACAACTCGCTAGGGGCACAGGTATGACTTTGTGTTGAAGAAGAAACTCCATTCCCAACACAACATCAAAGTCGTCCATTCTAACGACGACAAGGTCAACTCGACCACCCTAGTCTCCCATCTTGACTGAGACGCCCTTTGCAATTCCCGAAATAGGTAGGGCTGCTAAATTCACAGCTTTCATCCTTCCCGGACCTCGGTTCCACGACAAGTTCAACCGCCTCGCTTCTGGCTCTGAGACGAAATTATGGGTGGCTCCCGAATCAACCATAGTGCTCTTGGTTGTTTTGTTGTTGATGTATGCGTCAACGTACATGAGGCCTTACTGGATGGGCCTTTTGTCTCTCCCCCATTCTTCTGGAGAGCTGACAAGAATTTTATGGCGCCAATGCGCGGATTCTCTAAATCCTCTTCTCGTATGGACTCAATTTCCGTATCGTCAATTTCTTTTCCCTTCTTTGCCTCATAGGACGCTTGAAGGGCCTTGAGGGCTACTTTACTCGGGCAGTCACTCACTCGGTGAGGCCCGTCGCACAGAATGCACTTCTGGTAGTTGTTATTCTTGTTCTGTGGTCTCTGCCACGAATTTCTATTCTTCTGTGGGGACTTTCTGCTGTCCCTTCCTGAACTTCTAGGCCTATCCCCTCCCTCACTCTTGGGAGAGTTAGGTCGATAAGATCGATCGTCTTCTCGTGGGGAGGTTTTACTCGGTCTCGCATCTTGAGACTGTTCACCATTATTGTCACCACTCAGGTCAAACAGTCGTTCCGCTGCGGCATATGCTTCGGTCAGGTGTTGCACTCGCTGCTCGTACAACTTAGTCCTGGCCCACGGTTGTAATCCTTCGACAAAGCAGAAGATCTTGTTTTTCTCACTCATATCTCGGATGTCTAACATCAATCCAGCAAACTGTTTGACATACTCGCGAATGGTCCCTTTATGTCTCAGCTCTCGAAGCTTGCGCCTTGCTATTATCTCAACATTCTCGGGAAAGAATTGCGAGCGCAATTCTTGTTTCAGCGTCTCCCATGTGTCAATGGTACATCTCCCTTCTTGGATGTCCATATAACGGGTCCTCCACCACAATTTGGCATCGTCTTCCAGATGCATCGTTGCTAAGGTGACTCTTTCTTCGCCGACCACCGATTCATTGCCGAAAAGTCTTGCTCCATATCAAAGATGAAGTTTTCCAGCACTTTGGCATCTCGAACCCCACAGAAGGGTTTCGGTTCGGGAATCTTCTTCTTCCCCGACTTGGTCGCTCCTCCAGGCGAGGCTTGACTTCCCATCGCAATCATGGTGAGATTTAGCTTTGCGGCCAATTCCCCCATTTCGCCCCTACAGACCTTAAGGACATCTCTCACATCAACAGAAAGGTCAACAACCATCTGACCCAACTCTCTTTGGGAACTGTCCAGACCATCGACACGTTCCTCAATTTGGGCGACATAGCCCGACGAGCTATCACCACGCTCGAAGTTTCCACATCGGTTTACCCTGTCCTCGAGGATCTCAACTCTCCCCAACAATTCATAGATGGGCATTCCATCGATGCGTCCAACAATCGCATCAATCATGTCGGTCTTGGCCGCAATCTCTTCCAGTCAAGATTCCAAGAACTGAATACTATCAGGGGCTTCCGTCAAGAGGAGCAATTGCTCCTCGATCTCGGCCAACCGCTCTTTGTCTGGCTTATTTAACTGTTTTGAAGGCATTATTATTGTGTCTTGCCTTTCCGAAGCCAACTAGGCTCTGATACCACTTGTTACGGTCGCACCTCTTAGAGGGTCTCGACACGACCGTGCGGCACTTGCTCTCGCCCACGAGCAAGTCAGCCAACTCAAATTCGGATCGCCGCGGCACACAAGGCCTATATCGCAACCTCCACCCCCGTTCTTGAGAAAACGGTTTTAGAAAACGGGGTCAGAGAGAATTTGTGAAAACATTTGTGAGAGATTAGAAAGTTAGTTATACAGCCGATAAACAATAATAAGAAAGCCACGCTTAACTAGCATATAACTCTTGGTCAGTTTTATTGAGGCGACCCCGGGCGCGCGCCTCGGCGGCGGCGAGGCGATCCGGCCTTTGCGCCTCGAGTTTTGTCCAGCAATGACTTCACTAGGGCGCCGCCTGCTGCGCCTATGAGCGCTGCGGTGCTTGCCGCGCTTTCAGCAAAGTAGCGCTGTTTAAATGATGCAAGTTTTCTTTTTTTTTTTTTCAATTTCTTCAAACATAATAAAGCTAACTTACTTCCCACGATAACCTAAGGGGCAACCCACCAAAAAAAGCCCACGAAATGGACAATCATGCATGCAGAGTTCGACACTTCGACGATTCATTCTTAAGGACTTATTTATGTCTTATGAAACTACTAGAAGTAGAACCTGATTATTATTGGATGTTTTTAACATTTTGTTGTTTTTACCAATTAGTATTAAGCTTTTAAGGCTTTGACATTTTATGTGACTATATTTACTATAAATTTGTGCTCTATATATTATTTATTTATATATTTATTTATTGCGCCTCGCTTCACTCGGGCGACGCCTTTTTGTCGCCTCTCGCCTTCGGGCGATCAAAGGACTTGTCGCCCTGAGGTGCGCCTTGCGCTTTGAAAACACTGCTCTTGGTAGGGAGAATTGATGAATGTTCGCATCCCCCTATAGTACATTCTAGGAATTTTGGCTATGACACCCTTGCACGCCATTTTGGCGAGGAGTCATATGCCCATCAAAATACAAGGAAATGAAATAACGATGCTAAACGAAATACATTACATGATAATATGATAAAATAGAATGGGGACGGCCATGCGGCCATGGGCAACACGCCTTGGACAAGCATGACCGTGACATTTAGCATCCAAGAATTTCCAAACAGAAAAGGACTTGGCCCCCAAGAATTGTCTCCAAAATTAAGAGCCAGGCCACCCCTGAATAGTATTGGAAAATCATGGTTAAAAGCGAAGTACTAAGGTGGAGTTTGGAAGAATCTAAAGAGCTTTGTATTTATCCTTTTTTGCTTCTTCTTACAAACTGGCAAGCTCTCATATAAGCTCTTTCTTGTACATTTTCCCCTTTAACTCATTGAGTTTTATCAATTTTTTTGGGGCTCATTTTAATTCCTCTAGAGACATCTTGGAATTAAAGGCAAGACCATAGAGGCCAATGGTGGAAGATAGACTGAGAAGTCAAGGAATCTTTCATTGCTCTGTTAATTATGAAAAAACAAGAAGTTGATTACTTGTGATTGAAAGCTAGTTCCTATTGTTATCCTCTCATGAAATGTGAGAGGCCTTGGTTTCATGGCCAAAAGATGCTACGCTGAAGTTCAATCTGGACCTCATCATTCTCATGAAACTCAGTTGAAGTCCATTAATCGGAGGTTGATCAAGTCCCTTTGAAGCTTTAGAGATGTGACCTCTCTTAATCCTGTGGGTTCTTGGGTTCTTTCAATGTTATTCATTGTCCTTCGGAGCGATCCTCCAAACTGTGTCTCTAAGATGGTACTAGGCTTGTTGTCTCACTCTTGATTTGTAGGTGTGGTGTGCTAAAGTATTTCAGCATTTGTGACCAAAGTGATTGAAGAATCCCTTTTTATTTCTTTCCAGAATCCAGAAGGAAAAAAAGAAGTGAAAAGGCATTTGATATTTTGGTCGGTGCAAAGACGTGCAAGGACCTTGCCATGAGGGATGTGTTGAAAAATGAAAAAATATTACTTCGTACTTTGTTCATGTTACAAATACTGAAGATCTCGGACAAGGGTACTATTTGTGGGGTACCTTTCATGGAAAGCAAGATCACAATAGAAAAATAATGTGGCTCCCGAGGAGAAAAATTTTGCAAGTGATTAATCATCCTAACTTTGATGTCGATCAGAAACAAAATCTGCTGTTGGCCAAAAGAGAATGACAAAAAATTCAGAGTTGAAATCCTGAATGGTTTGAACTTATAGTTTTTAAGTGTTTGAGTAGAAACTGTTTTGGAGGATCAGCTGATGAAGAATCTGTCTTGCGTTGTTTATGGTAGACGATGTATATAATTCCTCCTTAACCTCAGTTCTTCTATAGCTTCATGTGAAACTATTAGGCATTCTAGAACATGCTTCCTCCTGATTGACCATTGCCATCTTTCATTATGTGAGTCATCCCCTTGGTTTGCATCATGGGCATCTTCATTTCTTTCCAAGGTATACAGTTGCCATGTGTCACGGTCATGCTTGTCCAAGGCGTGTTGCCCATGGCCGCATGACCGTCCCCATCCTATTTTATCATATTATCATGTAATGCATTTCATTTAGTATTGTCATTTCATTTCCTTGTATTTTCATGGGCATATGACTCCTTGCCAAAATGACGTGCAAGGGTGTCATAGCCAAAATTCATAGAATGTACTATAGGGGGATGCAAACATTCATCAATTCTCCCTACCAAGAGTTATATGTTAGTTAAGCGTGGCTTTCTTATTATTGCTTATCAGCTGTATAACTGACTTTCTAAACTCACTCAAACGTTTTCTAAATGTTTTCACAAATTCTCTCTGACCCCGTTTTCTAAAACCGTTTTCTCAAGAACGGGGGTGGAGGTTGCGATATAGGCCTTGTGCGCCGCCGGCGATCCGAATTTGAGTTGGCTGACTTGCTCGTGAGCGAGAGCAAGTGCCGCACGGTCGTGTCGAAACCCTCTAAGAGGTGCGACCGTGACAGTTGGTATCAGAGCCTAGTTGGCTTCGGAAAGGCAAGACCCAGCAATCATGCCTACAAAACAATTAAATAAGTCGGACAAAGAGCGGTTGGCCGAGATCGAGGAGCAATTGCTCCTCTTGACGGAAGTCCCTGATAGTATTCGGTTCTTGGAATCTCGACTGGAAGAGATTGCGGCCAAGGCCGACGTGATTGATGCGATTGCTGGACACATCGATGGAATGCCCGTCTATGAATTGATGGGGAGGGTTGAGACCCTCGAGAACAGGGTAAACCGATGTGGAAACTTCGAGCGTGGTGATAGCTCGTCGGGCGGTGTCGCCCAAATTGAGGAACGTGTCGATGGTCTGGACAGTTCCCAAAGAGAGTTGGTCGATGGTTGCCGACCTTTACGCTGATGTGAGATGCCCTTAAGGTCTGTAGGGGCGAGATGGGGGAGTTGGCCGCAAAGCTAAACTCACCATGATTGCGATGGGAAGTTAAGCCTCACCTGGGGGCGCGACCAAGTCGGGGAAGAAGAAAATTCCCGAACCGAAACCCTTCTGTGGGGTTCGAGATGACAAAGTGCTGGAAAACTTCATCTTTGATATGGAGCAAGATTTTCTGGAACATGAATCGGTGGACTCACGAAGAAAGAGTCACCTTAGCAACAATGCATCTGGAAGACGATGCCAAATTATGGTGGAGGACCCGTTATATGGACATCCAAGAAGGGAGATGTACCATTGACACATGGGAGACACTGAAACAGGAATTGCACTCGCAATTCTTCCCCGAGAATGTTGAGATAATTGCAAGGCGAAAACTTTGGGAGCTGAGACATAAAGGAACCATTCGTCAGTACGTCAAACAGTTTGCAGGGTTGATGTTGGACATCCGAGATATGGGTGAGAAAGACAAGATCTTCTCCTTTGTCGAAGGGTTACAACCATGGGCCAGGACTAAGTTGTACGAGCAGCGAGTGCAACACCTGACCGAAGCATATGCGGCAGCGGAACGACTGTTTGACCTGAGTGGTGACAGTAATGGCGAACAGTCTCAAGAGGCAAGACCGAACAAAACCTCCACACGGGGAGACGATCGATCTTATCGGCCTAACTCTCACAAGAGTGGGGGAGGGGATAGGCCTAGAAGTTCAGGAAAGGACAGCAGAAAGTCCCCACCGAGGAATGGAAATTCGTGGCAGAGACCACACAACAAGAGTAACTACCACCAGAAGTGCGTTCTTTGCGACGGGCCTCACCGAGTGAGTGACTGCCTGAGTAAAGTAGCCTCAAGGCCCCTTCTGCGCCACTATGAGGCAAAGAAAAAAGGAAGTTGACGATACGAAAATCGAGTCCGTACGAGACGAGGATCTAGAGAATCCGCGCATTGGCGCCATAAAATTCTTGTCAGCTCTCCAGAAGAATAGGGGAGAGACAAAGGGCCCACCCAGTAAGGGCCTCATGTACGTTGACGCACACGTCAACCACAAAACAACCAAGAGCACTATGGTTGATTCGGGAGCCACCCATAATTTCGTCTCAGAGACAGAAGCGAGGCGGTTGAACTTGTCGTGGAACCGAGATCTGGGAAGGATGAAAGCTGTGAATTCAGCAACCTACCTATTTCGGGAATTGCGAAGGGCGTCTCAATCAAGATGGGAGACTGGGGTGGTCGAGTTGACCTTGTCGTCGTTAGGATGGACGACTTCGATGTTGTGTTGGGAATGAAGTTTCTTCTTCAACACAAAGTCATACCTGTGCCCCTAGCGAGTTGCCTAGTAATCACAGGAGGAAACCCCGCCGTAGTGCCTGCAAAGTTGAAGCAGCCTAGTGGAGCGAGGGTAATATCGGCCCTACAGCTAAGGGCGGGCTCAAGTAAGCGTTGTGACAAAGTGCCACGAATTACTGATCATCGCTATGAGAGAAGTGGCGGTCGAAGGTATACCTCCCCGAGAGAAGGGAGGGAGAGAACAATTCAAGTGCAAGAGTGCACGCGAAGAGCGCCGAGGCGCGAATTGAGAGGGACTCGGCCGAGACATGCCCTCCTAGAACCGGGCCAAAGCGGCGGCCCGTGAGTGTCGAGTCGAACTACCCCGGGCTTGGAAGACGCAATTGCAACGTGGTGCGGCGGCGATGATGTGACAAGCCCGCCGATCCAATTGAAGAACCGCTGAGGCCCTAGTCGGAAGGGGACGGAGTCAGATGCTGACCCATATGAGAAGGTGCAACAGTTCTTACAGATGTGGAAGGAAGCCGTGGGAGCAGAAGTCTGTTGGGACCGAGTGGAAGACTTGAAGACTACCGACCCAGGGCCATCCTGTTCGAAGTGTGTCGGTTGACGAGAACGTCAACCATTTAAGTGGGGGAGAATGTCACGGTCATTCTTGTCCAAGGCGTGTTGCCCATGGCTGCATGACCGTCCCCATCCTATTTTATTATATTATCATGTAATGCATTTCATTTAGCATTGTCATTTCATTTCCTTGTATTTTCATGGGCATATGACTCCTCGCCAAAATGACGTGCAAGGGTGTTATAGCCAAAATTCCTAGAATGTACTTTAGGGGGATGCGAACATTCATCAATTCTCCCTACCAAGAGTTATATGCTAGTTAAGCGTGGCTTTCTTATTATTGCTTATCAGCTGTATAACTGACTTTCTAAACTCATTCAAACGTTTTCTAAATGTTTTCACAAATTCTCTCTGACTCTGTTTTCTAAAGCCATTTTCTCAAGAATGGGAGTGGAGATTGTGATATAGGCCTTGTGTGTCGCTGGCGATCCGAATTTGAGTTGGCTGACTTGCTCGTGAGCGAGAGCAAGTGCCGCACGGTCGTGTCGAGACCCTCTAAGAGGTGCGACCGTGACACCATGCTGTGTCTAGTGATAGATGACTGACCAATTGGAGTTTAAAGATTGAATTGGTTCTAATGAGGTTTTAGTTTCTCTTTGATCGCAGAGTTTTCTTTGACTTAATTTTCTTAAGATTTTTATTTTTATCAGGCCTAATTTGGGTGATTCTCTAAAATCTCCTTCATTCAGGTGGGGATGACTTTTTTTTTGGTTTTTTGTTTTTTTTTATGACCTTCTTACCTATCTTTCTCCCTCCCTCCTAAACTACTACCTCCCATGTTTGAAAAGTGCAATTCGTTTTACCTTTTTCCTCGGAGTTCCTTGATTATTTATTGTCATTGAGGTGCATTTGTTAATGCAGATTTGAGAGTTTCCTCTTTAAATTGGAGGTATTGGATCACAAAGCTCGAGAAAGAGCTGGTATAATAACAACTACTCTTGGTTCACCCGTTCCTGTACTTCTACAACATGATAATGCTATTGAGGTGATATATTTTTATAATATTTGGGCATTTTGTACTAACTATATATTTAATTTTGCATATTTTAACACTGAATTGTTGCTGTTATTTATTTGTAGATCGATTATATTCATCACAATACAAGTCTCTTCCATTTGATTTATCTTTTGTTCAATGCTATGCTATACATCTTAATGTGTGACTTTCATTTGGCACAGACAATGTAATTTTCTTGTATATGATTGAGTGAGAAAATAAGAACAATTATACGAGAAGGATCCCAATCATAGACCCAAAAAATCAGCAATTAGCATAAGTCTAAAAAGGAAATTATGACTATAGATATACAAAGAAATATATAATATCCCTCATTGATAGCTTGATTTTCTATGATTTCCCCAAGTTCGATGGTATATGCTAGTCATTCTTAGCTTGGAAATCAAACTACCAAAGCTAGTCCGATGTAGTGCCTTTGTCAATAGGACTGCAGCTCGATGTTGGAAAGGTAAGTGGCGGTCTATCTTGACATGCTTCAAATCAACCAGTTTTTTGCAATAGATATGGCAGATTGGTTGGTGTAAAAAAAAAAGCAATTCCATTTTGTTGAGGAGTGTCTCGACACGTAGATTGATGTAAAATGCCTTTATCCTTTAAAAAATCATTCAGGTATTCATTGAAATATTCAGTCCCATTGTCAGAGTGTAAAATACTGATTTTTGTTTGAAATTGGGTTTCAATCATATTATAAAAATGTATGAATAGATCTTTCACCTCAGTTTTTTTTGCATTAAATAGACCCAAGATAGACGTATGTGGTCATCAATAAAAGTAGGGGTGAGCATCGGTCGGTCAGGGTCGGTTTTCGACTTAACCGACTCCCGAACTGACCAAGGCCTCGGCTGTTCCTAAGAGCTATTTTATTTTATTTTATTTTTAAAAAATCTTATTTAAACCAACCGACCTAATCGGTTCGGTTGGTCGGTTTGGTCGGTTTATATATATATTTTTAAATATTTATTTAATATTTATAATTATTATTTTATTATTATTTAATAATTTATAATTATTATTTTATTATTATTTAATATATTTTGAGAAAATCTTTTTATTTTTATTTTTTAAATTATTATATATATATATATAATTTTTTTTTTAAATTATCGGTCGGTTCGGTCGGTTTGAGACTTTTGCCTGAACCGACCGATCGACTCGGTCGTAAAAGGCAGCAAATCGACCGACCGCCTCGCCTTGGCCAGTCGAGAGTCGGTTTTTAGTCTTTTTTTGCTCACCCCTAAATAAAAGTAACAAACTATTTTTTACCACTATGAGTCATCATCTTAGAAGGACTCCAAACATCACTTTGTATTACGTAAAATGGTTTGGAGGCTTTGTAAGATTTTGGTAAATATGTGGATCGATGGTTTTTTTGCAAAAATACAACTTTCACAATGAAAATAAGAGCAATCAACATTTTTGAATAAATTTGGAAATAAATGTTTCAAATAGAAGAAATTGAGATGTCCTAACCTACGATGCCAAAGTAAGACTTGCTCAGGACTAGAGAGAGAACTAATACTACTGAGACCCTGAGTTACTTTATTATTAAAAGAATCTTCATCAAAGTAGTAGAGACCGTCAAGCATCCTTGCACTCCCAATTTTCTTTCCTGAGTTTTGATGCTGAAAAATACAATGAGATTCAAAGAAAGTGACATGGCAGTTAGAATCTTTACACAGTTTACTAACAGATAAGAGGTTACAGGCTAGTTTAGGAACATGAAGGACAGACTGTAGGGAAAGACTATCAGTCAATTTAATTGTTCCTTTTCCTGCCATAGAAACTACCATATGCAATTCTAATTTTTTCATTTTTATAGGAAAAAGTGTAAGAATCAAATAAGTGAGAAGAACTAGTCATTTGATCAGATGCTCCAGAATCAATAATCCATGGAGATGAGTTACTACAAGAAAAAGCTTGAGGATAGTTACCTATTTGTGCCAAGGAAACACAAAGATTACCAGATGATAAATTGGTTTGCAACAATTTCAAAGATTGATCAACTTGCTCTTTACCGAAAAGTTTTGAGTTAATGGTTGTATTATCGAACAACTCACACTCACTTGTGCTCTGTTTCTGAGTCATTTCAACCATCAATTTAGACATTAGCAAAAAACAAATCAAACCAATTAAGAGGTTGAAAATAAACCAAATCGAACCAGATAAAATGAACCACTGATTCTTTAACCCACTGTTGTACTGTCCGAATCAATGCTAAAATAAACCGGACCAAGCTAACCAGAATAATATAACTAAATCACGGGAAGAAGTCAAAGAGAAGTCGATTAAAATCCTTGTAGCAGCAATCAAGATCCAGAAAACCCACTGGCAGGAGATAAAAAAACCAGAATGATTAGGGGAAGAAGGTTCTTCACCAGCACGCGATGAAATTTGGATTCTTCAGAAAGCTTGCTCCTTCATCTCTGTCCTTCTTCCCTTTGATTTGGTATATGTTATAGAGACCCACGGAAGCAACGACAATAGAAGCAACAAAAGCAACGATTAGAGACCCACAAATTTGAGAAGTCGATTTGAGCATCCACGGATCTGAGCAGATCTTCACGATCTGATTTATGGAGAACGCCGGAAACGCCGGATGAAACCCACGGATGGAACACGATCTGATGAAATTCGTCGGATGGAATTCGCCATTGTTGTTCGGATGAAATTCACGATCTGATTCACGGATCTGATTCGCAAACCTTCACGATTTTGGGTCTTCACCGAAAAACAATTTGCCGTTGTTGTCCGGATGAAATTCATGATCTTGAAGATGATAGCTAGGGTTCCGGCGGTTTAACGGCTAAGGTTTTTGGCTCTGATACCAACTTGAATTTAGGAGAGAAATAAAGATATTATATTTCTTCACATTTAATCAAGATACAAGGTCTTCTTATAGGAGAAAGAATCTACTAATAAGGAACTACCAATAAGGGAAAAAGAATATTACGGGTATAAATGATAAAGATACACAAAAATACACATTATTATCAAAGATATACAAAAAACCAACACCCTTATACACAACCCAAATCATATATATAATAAGCTACCGCCTAAGAAGAAGGTGAATTCCCCATTCTACCCCTCCTTACATTAGTATTGATTATTGGAGGTCTAACAAATTGGTCTATCCCTTCTAGTTCTAAGAGTGTGCCTAAACTTTGTTCATTGGGAGGATCTTCTAACAGTGTGCCCACCCTTATACACAACCCAAATCATATATATAATAAGCTACCGCCTAAGAGGAAGGTGAATTCCCCATTCTACCCCTCCTTACATTAGTATTGATTATTGGAGGTCTAACAAATTGGTCTATCCCTTCTAGTTCTAAGAGTGTGCCTAAACTTTGTTCATTGGGAGGATCTTCTAACAGTGTGCCCAAACTTTGTTCAACGGGAGGATCTTCGGTAATTTTCTCTATACCCCATTGATTTCCTCAATTGATCTCGACACTATATCCACTTCTTCCAACCAGTTTCCCAGGACCAACCGTTGTACTTATTGGAATGTAGTCTTACTAGAGAGTTTTCAACAATCTAGAGCTTTTGAGAGATCTGGAATTTCTCCCAATTTCTGTATGATCTTTCTGTTTATAGAGAAATTTCGACCAATCTCCAATTGTCATGTCGATTCCCAATTAATGATGAAGCTACAAATAATTAAATTTGCGGCCAATTATAAATTAACATGTGCCCCAAATTTAATTTGAAGAAAAAAATTGACAAATCCCAAAATTAAAATGCCACCTGTCTTCATTTGACCTAAGAAGCATGGACACTTTAGTTAGACACATATCAGACACTTGTTAACACAATATCGGACACTTGTTAACACAATAAATATTTGTTATAAACTAGTCGTACAAAGTCAATATAGGTCTAATATTTGTTAGACACATAATAAACACTGTTAGGTGCATAATAATATATGACAAAAATAATAAAGTTTGAGAACGAGAAACATCAAAATCATTTTTTAAAACATATAGATGCATAAACTTATTGACTTTGAATTTCTTTCAAATATAAAAATGATATATATTTAAAAAAATGAATATTTTAATAAATGTGTCCTAGCCGTGTCCATGTCCTAACTGTGTCCGTGTCCTAACTGTGTCCGTGTCCTAGATTTATAAAAATTGGCGTGTCGCCGTGTCTGTGTCGTATCATATCCGTGATTTGTATCCGTATCTGTGCTTCTTAGCATTTGATTAAATAATTAAAGTTAATTTGGTCAAGTTGGATCGTATGAAATTTGGGTAAAGGTAAACAAAACCCAAATTCAAATGGTCAAGTCCAAAACTAACAAGCCCAAGTCCAATGGTTGGGCACAAAAAGCCATTATGACCCAAGCCCACATGCCCATGGAAACCTCTATATAGAAGGGCTCTCCTTCATTTGAAAGGTTCAGGCGGGAATTTAGACTCCTTGAGGCCCTTAGGTGCTAAACACTCTCTAAAGCCTTTAGGTGCCTAACACTTTGTGAAGTTCTTAGGTGCCTTAAGAACACGCTGCAAAGCCCTCGAGACAAATTTATATTCGAGAACAAGCTCCAAAGCTCTCGAAACAAATCCACAATCGAGAATAAGATATGAAGCCCTCGAATCACATCTATTGGGTCTTTTTGCATTTCTTTTGGTAATATTTAAGTTGTTGACCCCCGTTTTCAACGTTGGGGCCTCTATTTGTGGAAAATTTTTCTAATCATACTGATTTAATTCGTGTTCATGGGGTGTTGAAGGATATTGCTGATCCGGAAGGATGTTTCCTGGTGAACGAAGGGGTGGTTCCCGAGGGTTCACCCGTTAAATCGGTTTGTGAGTTGAAGAGTCATATGTTAGAAGCTTCGGCTGCCACTACTCTTTTCGCCTCCGATAGTCTCGATGATTTTGTCTGCTTGGAAGTTGAAGGGTTAAACGGCAAGGTGCAGGGTAACGACTGCAATATGGTGTTTTCACCACCTGTTTCGGAAGGGCAGTTAAAATTTACTCAATCGGTGGCGATTAACGAAGGGGTGGGATTGTCTATTAATGATGGAAGGGGTAGTGAGGTCGGTTTGAACAGGTTTTTTGAAAATTCAGTTCCCTTGGCTCTGTCACCAACCCCAATTACTGTGAAAGGAATTCGTGATCATTTTTGTTCTCCTTATGCTAACTATTATACTCGAAGAAAGGGGAAGGAGTCAGGGTCAAGGCAAGGTTGCTCTTCTTCTTGTTTAAATTTTGCCTTCCAAGATTATACTCCTTATAAGCTTTTGTTACCAGATGTTGAGGGGTTGACAAGGAATGTTGGGTGTTCCTCTGAGAAGGTGGCTTCTACCTGTGTTGAAGAAGTTTATTTGGGCCCTTCTCAGTCTCGTTTTTTTTAAGTTGCCCTGCAGAGTGAGGCTTCGCTTGATCAGCTTGAGGAGCCTTTGGGTGTTGGTGTGTTGGACGAGGAGGTGAGTTCGGAGGTAACCTTAAACAACCCGAAAAACTATAGACAGAAGTGGATTGCACGTGTTGATTCTCCCTTGGCCAGGGATTTTTCTGTGGCAGATCTATCGCTTTTGTTTAATTCTTCGATTGCCAGAGGTGGAAATTGTAAGGAGCTTCCGGTCCTTAGTTTGTTGGAAGGGGAGAATTTTAGTGATTTAATCAAGGCTAGCGGGTTGCAATTTAGAGGAATTGGACCTGTCGCTCATTCCTCTCCTTGTCATTGAGATCCTTCTCTTAGAGCTTGTGAGGTTTGGAGGTTGGGTCCTAGGGTATGAGCTTGAAGTTTTTCGTGGTTTGGAATTTGGATGATGTAGTTTGTGGTTTGATTGAGGTGTTTGGGTTGGGTTATTAGCTGGTTTCTCTTGCTTGTTTCTTTGTTTATAGGTGGTTTCTTGTGGTGTGAGTTTGGAAACTTTGGTGGGACAAATCGTGTTGCTCCTTTAGGGCATCTCAAGCAAAGTGAAAGGGAGGTGGGTGTGGCTTGGAGCTTGGCTTTGATATTTTTGTGAAATGAGCTTATTTCGTCGGTTGAGGAAGTGTTGGAAGGGGGATTCTCCCTATCATTTCGTGCATGATCATCTGCAGAAATGTTTCTGGTGGATCTCTAACTTTTTTGGGTCGAGCATTATTAGGCAAGAAAGTTTACTGTGGGAAGGTCGGAGTTGGATTGTTATGAATCTACAAGAGTGTCTTCGCAATTCTGGTTATTCTCGGTTCTGTCCTTTGAGGATCGTTCGACTAGGGTGATGGTTTTTGGGTTTCTTTACATGCTCTATTTTTGGCTCTCTTTGGGCTTGTTTCTAGTTCTTTTGGACATTTTCTGTTCTTTCTGTTCGTTGTATTTTGAGCATTAGTCTCATTTCATTTTTTCAATGAATGTCCCGATTTCAGCGGCTCTTTTGGTACCAGTGGTGGACGAAGGGCCTGAAGCACTAATCATCACCCAATCGGTTGACTCTCTCCACTCTCCAGTGCCAGTTTCGATAAAGGCAATCAGAGATAGTTTCTGTGCAAAATATTATGAAAGAAGACCGGTCAGGGAGAGAAAGAGGTCAGGAGCGAACGAGCCTTTTCTAATTAGCAAGGACTTCCTGGACGAACCATTCCATTTAGTTCTTGGCTATACAGGAACTTCAAAGCAGAAGGATATTCTTGGAAGGGGACGCCCGGTAAAGGTGAGAAGGTCGGAGGAAATTGCTTGGGGGCCAAAGTGTACTAAATTCTCGAAAGTGGTGGCTGACAACTCAGTTAGATGTGTTTCGGATCTTCTTGACTCCCCCCTTTCCAATCACCTCCAAGTTGATTGCAATTCCGAGGTGAGTTTAAGCAGTCCAGAGCCTGTGGAAGATAGCCCTGTTATTGAACCTTTCGACAACATTCAAAGGGAGTCCTCTCTGCAAGGTATAAAACAACTCTTCTCTCCGGCTGACCGTCAACCTTCTCAGGTACTTAATGAGCATAATTCACTGTTGAAGAAAGAACTTCTCCTTGCTAATTTGGAGAACTTCGATAATCTGATCCAAGCTAGTGGGCTTCTATTTCGAGGAATAGGACCTGTCACTCTTTTCTCATAGGACATATGAAGATTTTATCGTGGAACACTAGGGGTTTGGGGGATCCATCCCAAAGAGTAAGTCTGAAAAAATGTGTCTTGAAATGGGAGCTGGATGTTGTAATAATTCAAGAAACTAAAGCCGTATGCATAGACCATCAGTTCACAAAATCCTTGTGGAGCTCGAGGGATGTTAATTGGGAGTTTATTGAAGCTAATGGCAAGTCTGGGGGGCTGTTGATTATGTGGGATGAAAGCAAGGTAAAGGTCCAGGAGACCCTAAAAGGAAGGTTTCCCATCTCAATTAAGGTATTATTTGTTGAAAGACATCTCTTCTGGATTTCAAACTTTTATGGCCCAAACAAGTACAGAGCAAGGAAGAAACTGTGGGAGGAATGGAGTGCACTAGCAGTCTATCGAGAAGGGCCTTGGTGTGTAGGGGGAGATTTTAACATTACCAGATGGGTGCATGAGAGGTTTCCAGAAGGAAGACAGACTAAAAGCATGAGATTATTCAATAAGGTCATAGCCGAACTCCGGTTGTTAGAGATTCCGTTGAGCAATGGGAACTACACATGGTCCAGATTGGGTTTGGACAATTCCAGGTCTCTATTAGACAGGTTTTTCATCAATGTAGATTGGGACGATTTGTTTGAAAACTCTCGAGTCACAAGGCAGGCAAGGATTTTCTCCGACCATTTCCCCTTGATGTTGGAGGCTGGCATGATCCACTGGAGGCCTGCACCTTTCCGTTTTTTTAACTCTTGGCTTTCCAACAGGGAGTGTGTCTCTGTCATCAAGGACTCCCTGGAAAAAGGCCATTCTTTTGGATGGGCTGGCTTTGCTTTATCCTTAAAATTAACACATCTGAAATTAATTCTTAAAACGTGGGTTGCTGGTTTTGAGGAGGCCAAGAAGAGAAAGGAAAAGGACCTGATTGATGAAATAAATTTTCTGGACGATAAGGCAGGGGTCTCTCCTTTGACCTCTAATGAGCTGGTGGTTAGATCTATTGCAAAAGGAGAGTTGCTGGAGCTATACATGGCCAATGAAAGGGACTTGATTCAAAAAAGCAAGCTGAATTGGCTCATGGAAGGGGATGAAAACTCTGGTTTTTTTCACAGATTTTTAGCTGCTAAAAAAAGAAGGATGCTGATTTCAAACATTCTCTCGCTGAATGGGGAGGTTTTGGCCTCCTCTAAGGATATTGAATCTGAAATTCTAGGTTTCTTTAGTGGTTTATATGAACGACCTCCAGGGCAGCGTTTCATTCCTTTAATTGAAGGGTGGGGGGTGGTGTCGAAAACTGAGAACATTGTCCTTACAACCCCTTTTTCCATTGAAGAAGTGAAGATGGCAGTCAAGGGTCTGGGCAAGAATAAATCTCCAGGGTCGGACGAGTTTTCAACAGAATTTTACTTCCTTTCGATTTTTGAACTACCCGCTCGAGTTTCTTTGGTCTTGGAACGTTTAATCAGGGCTTTCTTCTAGGAAGGTTCGGAGGGGGGCAAGTTGAAACACTTGGTCCGTTGGAAATGGTTTCTAAACCCCTAGCTGTGGGGGGATTAGGGATTGGAGCATTGAGATTGAAGAACCAGGCCTTGCTAGCAAAATGGGGATGGAGGTTTTCACAGGACTCTTCTTCTTTATGGCGGGGAGTTATTGTTAGTATCCATGGGCTGGCAGACAATGGATGGGACCCTTCTTTGTCTAAAAGATGTAGTCCATAAGTCCCCGGCAACATTATGTAGAGCTTGGATGAAAGTTCAACACCTATTAGTTTTTAAATTAGGAAATGGGGGGAACATTCGTTTTTGGCTTGATCCATGGGCAGGCGAGAATACTTTAAAGGAACAGTTTCAGCAGCTGTTCGCGCTTTCAATCTTTAAATCAGCTCGAGTAACGCACTATTGGGACAGTAGCACAAATGCGTGGGGTTTTTCATTTGGAAGACCTCTGAAGGAGGAAGAAATAGTTAGCTTTGCAGATCTTCTGTTGAAATTGGAAAAGTTTAAGCCCTCCTCCTCCCTGGATACCAGACTTTGGACAATCGAAGCATTCGATAGGTTCACGGTTAAATCACTTTTCAATCGGCTAAATTCTCACCCTCCCCTGGAAAAGGTGGTCTACAAGGCTTTATGGAAGTCTAAATGCCCAAAGAGAGTAAAGGTGTTAGTTTGGATTATTATCTTTGGAAGCCTAAACACAGTTGATACTTTGCAAAAGAGGATGCCTCTCTTGAACCTACAACCATCAATTTGCCTCCTTTGTTATGGTGCGGCAGAATCTGGTTTGCATTTGTTTGTGGATTGCGTTTTTAGTCGGAAATGTTGGCATAGGCTCTTTCAGATCTTCGGTGTCAGTTGGGTCTTCTCTGGCTGCCTTAAGGGTAGCATTTTACAGCTCATGGTGGGCCCTCCTTTTCCTTTGAGGGCTTCAATTTTGTGGAGGAATGCAGTAAAAACAATTCTATCAGATACATGGTTCGAGCGAAATCAACGAACGTTTGAAGGGGCTTCTGTTTCATGGGATGCTCACTTTGAAGCAATTCATCTCAAGACATTCTCCTGGTGTTCTCTTTCCAAGTCCTTTGAGGGCTTTTCTATCTCGGATATTGATTCAAATTGGAACGTTTTTATCGCTTCTAGTTCTGGTTAGTCTTAGTTGGTTGTTGTTTTCTTGTTTTGGAACGTTTTTATCGCATAATAGTGTGTGTGTGGCTCTCGGGTTTGGTTGTTGTAGTTTTGTTTTTCGTTCCTTTTATGGTTTCTGTGTTTAGAGCTTTAGACTCTTTTCATTTCCTCAATGAAATCTCTCTTGTTGCCTTGTCAAAAAAAATTGCACTTGAAAGAAAAAGATTCAAAAGATAAATATTAGAGATTGTATTCCACACCCACAAAATGAATACAAATTAAGTTTATTTACACGTGTTTCATTTCTCTCTTTCTTTTAAAATTATGTGTGAACACTTCCCATTAACTGCCCTTTCCTATTTATCATTCATCTTCCTATAGTTAGCTTTAGTACTTACAATAGATTATAGGCTAGCTAACTAATAACTTCCCTTCCCAACCGCTTTACCTGCCCAATGTTCTCATTTCCCTTTGCTAGCATACGTAAACCCTGGCTTTTTCTGAAAAAATACATCAGATGATATCCATTTCTTGTCAGTTTAAGACCATTTTCTCTTTTGTGTTTATTTTTCAAGAGTAATTATTATTTATTAGTCTGATATGCTTATTCATGTTGGTTGACGAGTATTTGTGAAATATTTTCATGTTCCTATCCCGCAAATTTATTTTTTATCTGCTTCAACTAGAAGTTCCTCTGCTCATGTGACTTTACACCTTCCAAGCACCTTGGATGCATATACAAAAAACATCACACAGAACATGGAATATTTCTAACGCTTTCGCTCTTGGATACTTGCAATGAATGACTTTGTTGATCAATTTTTGATAGATATTTTAGTCTTCTAAATATTTATTGTTTCTTTTATTTTTTGAGTAACAGTTTGTTTCCTTTATTTCAATGTCAGGCTCTACAAACTCAAGCAATCAGATATTCAATTATTGAATCTGTTTTCAATTATTGGAAGGAAAAGGTGCGAATAAACCCCCTAGTTTTATACAAGTTTTGAATAGTACTTCGGACATACTCGCTTTTATTAATTTATTTAAAAATTGGAGGAATTCAAAAGGAGGATGAGACATCCTCAAGAACGCCAAGGATACATACATAAATGCACTTCAATTGTCATCAATGTTTAACAAACAGTAGCTGCAAGAAGATTTACAGATAGCTCCATTTTGAAGTTTGACCAACCACCCTTTCCCGGCCTAAATAAATATTTATTCACCCAACTAGGGCAATAATAACATTATTCTAGAGATAAAAAGATGTCTTTTAATTTTAATAAATGAGCTCAATAAGATATAAGTAATTTTTTTTTTTGTTGTGTGCGACTGTGTGAGCTCTTTCTTATTTGACACTATGGCCGAATTCTTTAATATTCAATACTATTTAAATATAGCTTAATTTTGATGGGATAGTATTTTAAGAAGTTGAAAATTCTTTAATTGGGCTCCTGGATTTCGGTGGGATTAGTATGCGTAGAGCTCTGTAGGCTGAGAGGACGGTGGAGATGAGTTAGGTGGGTGGGTGGGTGGGTGGGTGTGTGGGGGGGGGGGGGGTGGATTTTCCATGACCATAGAAATTATGCTGGGGGATGGAGATGGGGTTTGGCTAAATGAGCGTTTGAGGGCCAAATAATGAAAGGGAGGAAAGATTTTTTGAGGAGCTGAGAAGCATATATGGCAATGCTGCGGGGTGACGAGAGTGGTGCATTATCGGGGGACTTTAATGTGGCATGAAGAACATATGAAAAATCTCTCAGTTGAAGCATTAAAATATGGAGTATTTCAACAAATTAGTAGATGTTTTATTTTTTGTTTTGAAAAGATAGAAAAACATTCAAATGTACAAACTCTCAAATGGAGTGAAAAGAAAAACAAACTACCAAACTCAAAGAAAAGCATCGAAGAATGCCATAAAAGATCTAGCAACCAATGTTGTTAAAATCGTACGTTTCACGAGTTGAATCGTACGATTCAACTCGAAACGGACCAAAATCGATTCAACTCATGATTTTGAATCGTAAATGGGACGTATCGTACGATTCGAAAAATAAAATCGTATGTATCGCTTAAAATCGTAACAAACCGATTCAAAAAAAAAAAAAAATACTGTGATTCGTGGTAGTAGGAGAAGAAGACGTGCTCTTGTAGTCTTGTTGCAGCCGCATGAGAAGAAGAAGACTGGAATTCTGGAAATCTAAAGTTGAAGAAGGAAGTTTGAAGGTTGAAGAAGAAGTTTTAGAAAGAGGGAAGTTTGAAGGTTGAAGAAGAAGTTTTCGAAAAAAGTGTTAAGAAGAAAGAGAAGAAGAATGAGAAAGTAATGTTGTGTTGTTGGGAATTCCTAAAGGTTCTAAATGTGAAGAGAGAGAAATGAAATAATGGAATTGAAAATATAAATGAAATGATGGCAAGTCATTTCACATTGAAAAAAGGAAGTGATATGATGACCATTAATAAATAAATATTATTTTAAATATATTGTTAAACATATTTTTTCCTCTACACGTTTTTATTAAAAGAAAAATATTCTAAATAGGTTATTTTTTATTTTAAATTATTATTTGTTTATTTTTGTCAATTGGCTTTTTGTCTTCATCATGGCTAATATAGAATATGAAAAGTTTTTTCTTTTATTATAAATAAAGGACAACCAACTTTCCATTAAAAAAGATAGAAAGAACAACAACCACTATTGTTGTTTAATTTTCTTGAGTATTTTGAACTTTAAAGTTAGTTTATGTTTTGATCTTATTTTGGAATTATTTAATATTTGGAATTTTATTTCATTCTTTGTTATTTAGATTTATATTTCAATATTCTTTACTAAACTGAAACTTACGATACACGATACGTTACGATACACGATACATTAAAATTGAATTTCAATACTCGTTCCGTTTCACGAGTTAATAACCTTGCTAGCAACCACGACAAGTTAGTAGATGAAATTAAAGTATTTGATATCCCCTTAATTAATTTCTGATGTAAATAGCTGAATCTAAGGGAGAACTTGGTACGATCCTTATTTGGTATATTTTTGTATTTTAGGAATAGTTGATTTTTTTGATGAAAGGTTTATTACATCAACTTTTTAAGAGGGCATTTGTCTAGCAGAGTTGAGTTGAATTGGGTAGAATTAGTTTATCAGTTAGTTTAGAAGTCTTTGTTTGGGGTGTAGAGTTGGGTTGAGTTGAGTTAGAAAGTATGTGCTTGGGTTGCAGAGTTGAGTTAAGTTGTCAAGGGTATATGGTGTAGTTTTTTGTAACTCGAAATAGACTGATTTTTAGCTATTGTTTTTGTTTCCTTTATTTTTGTTTTTCCAATCATTCATCTAGAAACATATTTTTCCAACTTTCCAACACCAAATTCAGATGTCCATTTAAAAAAAAAAAAATATATTTATATATTTCAACATTGATATTTTTTAAAGAAAACATCATTCTTTATCTTTCTTTTTTTTAGAAATTGACTTCTGCCAAACTATAGGCAATGTAGTCTTGCTCTCTTTCTGCTACACATTGAACTTCTTTCAATTTATAGAAATCAAATATTTGCATTACACATTGAACTTCTTTCAATTTATAGAAATCAAAAGTTGTTCTTTATAACAACAAATAACAATTGGTGAATGGAAAAAGTACCTGTATTTTTTTTTTCTTTAAACACAAGTTGGAACTTTTATCAAAATAGAGAAATCTAAGGTTTCATTTTCTAAACACACATCAAACTTCTTTGAAACTTACAAATGAGGAACTTCTTATGAGTTTTTTCAATTACTAATAGGGTCTTGAGAGTTTTTTTTAACACATTGACCATTATGTTTTTTTTTTTTTTGGCAAAAGAACATTGTTAGTTGACATTTGTTTAATCACAGATACTAAAATGAACATCTTTGGAGAAGAGAATGCCAGTATTTTACTTTTTCAAGATGACAAGAAAACGATAATATATTTCAATATTAGTGTCATGTAGAAGTGGAATATTCACAAAATATTAGTAGGTCATCAAAGATCTATTTGCATGATTCACAAAACATAACAATGGTTCACAAAATATAAGTAATGATAAAAAATGGGTCAAAGTCGTAAGCCTGAAGGAAGATTGTTGAAGTGAAATATTCACAAAATATTAGTAGGTCATCAAGAGTCTATTTGCATGATTCACAAAACATAATAATGGTTCACAAAATATAAGTAATGATCAACAATGGGTCAAGGACGTAAGTTTGAAGAAAGATTGTTGGAGCAGAGAGTCAGACCAACTAAGTACATGTGCATTCATATTATTTTGAACCATGGGAGTGCCTTTGGTCGCTAGGAATTGTTGATGCTGATAGTTTTCGGAGAAGGTACTGCCGGTTGCCGAATACGGTCGCCAACAATTGCTGTCGATTGTCGGAGAAGGTAGCCGACAATGGTTGTCAGTTGCTGCATATGGTCGTCAGTATTCGAAGAAGGTTGCCGGTGGTGGGTGCTGGTCACCGGAGAAGGTCGTTGGAGGTGGCTGTCAATCGATGGAGTAGGTCGTTGGAGAAGCGATGATAAAATATGTTAATAGGGTTACTTTATAAATCTGTGGAGTTGATATCCTAATGCAGTAGCAAGTCGGTAAAGTTGAGTTTATTTATCCAAGTTAATTTCTCCATGGGCGAAACGGTGAGTTGGATTTAAAATTTAATTCAACTCAACTCAGGTGGCCAAATGCCCCCTAAAAGAACATCAACAAATGATTTTTCTATTTCTTATACATCTTTTTTTTGTATTGCTTCTCTTCTTGCTATAAGTTATCTTAAAAAAATATCATCAATGAGTTGAAATGAGAAATAATTTTAAACTAGTAGGTTGTAGTGAACACACTCTTGGGATCTATCGTATTTTAAATTTTTTAGAATGTTACGGAATTTATCTCGTTTTTATCTGCTTTTTTAAGAAATTAAACCCATCACCCCAAGAGAGCCACAAGAAGGGTCTCACATTGTAATGAAACAGTCTAGTTTGTTGGACACTAAAGTTTAGATGTAATTTAAAAAAGAAAAGAAATAGAGAGAAAAAAAATGATTAGGTTTATCTTTTGAGAATGATTTGCTTAAGTTTGTTACAGTATTCTTATCTAAAAAAAAGTTTGTTAGAATGTCTTGCTCTTTGTGTTCTTGCAAGTATATCAAATTCTTCTCATTTTTTTCCTATTTTTTTTTAATTAATGGCATGCATATTTATACTTGTTTTATTTTTTCCTTTTGTTAACAGCGTGAACGGTGGCAAAAGCCTGTTCTGCGGCGTTTGCAGGTTAGCATCGTTGTTGCATGTTTTCATGTTATAAATTATTAATTGCTTCATTGTCAACACACATTCTCTACAATCCGTCTTTTTCAGGGTCTAGGAATGTAGGGACTACACAAGGGCTTATTGCACATGTACCCTTTATCTAGTAATTCATGCTCTTGATCGTGCAAAATTTTGTACTCATTAGGCATACTCTATGAAGTGGTAGGTTAGATCACGCCCACCCCCTCGCATTTATCTCCTCTCTCTCCTAATAACCCATCATTTTTCATCTTCTCCTTTTGGCCATCTCACCTCCAAGGCGTCGCACCCTCATGGCAACATCCTCCTCCGACTGGCGATGCGACGTGAGGTCACATGCAGCGACATCTCCCTCTCACATTCGACTGCTGCTTCGTTCGAAATACTAAAGCAGTCCGTCTGGCTTTTGGTCTTCTCTCTCGCGCCCCTTCTTTTGCTTTGATCCCCAATGCGCTTTCTACCGTTTCTTCTTCGTCAGTCGCTTCTTCTTTATCGGACACTATCTTCCGGTTGTCTTTTTGGAGTCTCATGGAATCCCTTAGCTGCTACATCGAAAGTTCTTGTTTTAGTGGGGTTGGTGATCTGTTTCACTTGGAGGACCAGTCTCATGATTTATTCAGGGTCTTAAAACAACATATAGATTCCTTTTTTCAGAGGAGGTAGTTCTGCGATGAGGATGGAACACTCGAGTTGTTCAAGGTTCGGCTTGGTTCTTTCTGGTTTGCGGATTACGTTGTTTGGCCTCCTTCTGGTGGTCGAAAGCGGATCAAGGTTTTGTTAGGTTTGCATAGCACAGGTTTGTTGGGGAGATGTTATCTGATTTTTTCAGCGGTTTGATTCTCAATTCAATGTCATTTGCTCGGTTGTTCCTTCTTCGGGGATGGAAGGTGGGGATGTGGAGTTGACTTTGCCTGTTGGAAACATTCGGTGTATCCATTCTAGGATGTCTTTGAGTCAAACTTTTTGGGTTAGAAAAGAAGATGGAAGTACTTAATCTTAATTTTAGAGGTTAGTTGGTGGTCTCTCGTCTCTTTGCTCATATTTCTTGGGTAGATATCAAGTTGATGATTGAGCATTATTTTGGTGTTAAGCTTCAAATTAATCCCTTTATGGTTGATAAGACATTAATTTTGGTGGTGGAAGGTTCTTTTGAAGCGCTTTTGGAAAATGGCAAAGAGTGGATGTTTCTTTTCTCAAGTTTGAGTGTTGGTCAGATAAAGATCACAGTTTCCTGGATTTCATTGGTAGTTATGGGGATTGGATTTCTATTAGAAATCTCCCTCTCAAATTTTGGAAGAAAGCGACTTTTGAGGCGATAGGTTAACATCTGGGGAAGCTTGTTAGAAATCTCAAATGATATTTTGAAGTTGATTAACCTTTCGATCGCTCGTATTAAGGTAAATTCTAACCTTTGTGGATTCCTTTTCGCTTCCATTGAAATTTTGGTTGAATCTCTTGGTAAGTTTGACTTGAAGTTTGGGGACATTGAAGCAACTTCTCCTCTTGAAAAGGTTCTTAATTCTCGTGTGTTGCAAGACTTTTTTGATGTTGTTAATTTGGCTAGGATTGCTCAAGTCTGGCATGATGAATTTGGGGAGGATGAGTTTTCTATAAAGATTGGAAAGTTGCATTTGGGTGGCTCTGAGCAGGAAGGTCAGGGGGCTTCTCCCCAGTTGGATTCACCAAATGACAAGGTGGAGTCAGTGGAAAGGGAAGTGGTTGGTGAGATTCTTATCCCTTTGGAAGCTCTCTCTTTGGTAATTCATGAAAAGAGGCTTATCGAATCGAGTATTGATTTGTCTAAGGAAGTTCAGAGTGACTCTTTGTTGGAAGGTTTGTTTAATAAGGATCATATTGATTTTTCGGATCTGCCTCTTGATGGCATCAGTGAGAAGCAAAGGGGCATTTCCTCAAATTCAGAGCATCTGTTGCACTTGTTTTTGGATTCTGGTAATGGTGAGAAGGGGGTTGCTGATTTGTTGTCATCCCCGATTGCTTCATCGGTTTAGGAGGTAAGGGATAAGTTCTGTGCTAAATACTACACGAGAAGGGGTGATAAAGAGTTGCATTCGAAGAAAGAAAGCATTTTTGGGCCGTTCTCTCCGGACTCTTTTGAAGAAGTTTTGTTGTTTTCTCTTCCTCTAAGGTTTCTTCTTTTGTTTCCAATCAGGCTGCTGAGGTTCCATGGAAGGATGATTTCGTTCTTATTAATGATTGTCAGTTAGGTCCGAAAAGGGTTCACCTTTTTAAGACTACTTTTGAGCTTTTGGGTGGTGCTTTAGATTCTTTGGATAGCTTCTCTCCTTTTGATTTCGATTCGAAAGTCAGATTGAGTAGTCCTGATTTGAGTTATTGTAGGAAATCCATGCAAGATGATTCTTTGGCGGGTTCTCCTCGTATTAATCTGGAATTTTTTTTTTGCATCTCCAGGAGAGGACTTTTCTTCAAAGGTGTTTGATGGTTTAGTTGGTACATCCTGTGGTCTCTGGTTTAAAGAAGTGGTTGTTAGTGGAGGATCCTCCTCTGTTCATTGAAATTTCGTTCTTGGAATCCAAGGGAAAGGAAGTTGTTCAAGTCTGTTTTGAGGTTGAGTGGTATTTTTTGGGCTTTGTTTTGGCAATTAGATTTTTTGAAAGTAAGTTAGCATTTGCTGATTAGTTGGTGCGAGGAATTTAGGGCTTGTTTGGTAAACAATTTGAAAACAGAAATTTGAAAACAAGGGATTCAATGAAAACAGAGTTGTATTTCATGTTTTTAGATATGTGTTTGGTAGCAGATTTAGAAATTTGATTCCATTCAAAAAAGTTGTTTAAAGTATATCCTACAACATATTTATAGATCATGAAATTAGTTGTTGTTGCAAAACTAATTATTAGATTGAATATAAGTTATTATTAATTAATTTATGAACATGATTTTTATAAATTTTATAGAATTATCATTTTATAATATAACATTATATAATTTTTAAATATATTATATTATACATATTTTAATTTAACAAAAGTAAATTGAGTTTATAACTTGAAATATTGTATTTATTAAGATTTTTATCTTTATTTAATATAATTCTGCATTTTAAAATTTAAAATTCAGAATCTGGATACAATGAAAATATAAAATGGTTGTTTTAAGAATTTCTACTATTTGGATCACAAAGAGGTAAATCAAGAATTCCCCCGATTCTCTCTTCTCTCCTCCCGTCCGCCCTCCTTTCATCTTCCGGGCCGGTTCCGATCGCTTTCCAGATCGATCTTGCCCCGGTGCCCCTGGGGGTGATTCAGGCTGCATCTTGAGGTTCCGAGCAGCCTTGTTATCTTCCTCTAAGTGCAATCGACAATGTCGGGGAAGTCGAAGAGGTTCAGTTGTAGCATTGGAAGCCTAAGATTCGAGATTTGGGCTGAAGGGTCTGTAGTATTCTTGCAAGTGGGGTCGGGGAACCCGAAGATTCAGATGACTTTGGACCATGTTTGCTGGTTTCGCGATTCCTTCGCTTGTCTATCTGATAATGTGTCGGCTTATTTTGCTAGAAGGAAATACAGGGATGAGGCTGCGGTTTTGGGGCTGTTTAGAATGCGGAAGAAAGTGGGCTGGATAGCTGAGGGAGTGGTCCGCCGCCTCGTGGGGCGAAGACTTTTCATGGTGCCGCTAGGAAAATCTGAAGTTGGCTGGTTGGTCTTCAAGGACTTTCTTTCAGACTTCCTTCGAGATTGGTGTGGGAGCGTGAAGGAAGGGGGTCCTCTGACTGCTAATTTGCTGGAAAAGGACAGTAGTGAATGCATTGTCAAACAAGATAATCCAACGGTCACAAAAGGGTATTGGGTTCGCAAAGATTACCAGGTAGTGGATGTGGAGTTTTCCGAACTCTGGGTGGTCACCAGGCTTTTCGCTCATGTTCATTGGGGAGTTATTAAGGTTGCGGTGCAAAGCTTTCTTCAGTGTCGGGTGCAGCTCAATCCTTTTGCAGGTGATAAGGCTATTTTGTGCCTTGAAAAGGAGCCAGCCTCGGATGTAATAAAGAAATTGGAAGGGTGTGGTAGCAAGTGGAAGGTCATTGGGGGTTTGCATCTGTTGATGGAAAAATGGAATGAGAGGAGTCATAGCTTACCTTCGATGATGATTGGTTATGGAGGGTGGATATTGATTAAGAACCTGCCATTACGGTTATGGAAGAGAAAGATCTTTGAAGGAATTGGACAACTATTTGGGGGCTTGGAAGGTATCTCCTCGGATACGTTGAATCTTATTGATATTTCTGCGGCTAAACTCAAGGTCGCATCCAATATCTGTGGCTTCTGTCCCGCCGCCATCCCTATAGAGGACCCAAGGCTTGGAAAGTTCTGGATCCATTGTGAATTTTTGGGATAGCAAACAATTCCTGCTAAACTTAGGGAAGATCTATTATTGAGAGATGTTGAAAATCCAATAGACTTAGAAAGGATAAGCCGAGTCTGGGAGGATGAATGTGCGTCTGAAGGGAATGTTAACGGTTGCAGCCTGGAAAGGGGGCATCTCCCAGAAGGCGTGCTTGTTAAAAGTAAAGGGGACTTAATTGAATCTTGCGGCTGCTCTGGCGACTTGGGCATTAATACCATGGGGAAAGTAGTTGAAGGGGTGGTTTTGGTGGACAACCTTTCGGATTCTGGAGACTATTCAATGGATTCTTGCATTAATGAGTGGTTAAAGTCTCAGGTAGGAGCTCCACCCCTCAAAACAAATGGTTGGAGGAGCAGAGAGTGGAGAGGATTTCGCGGGAGGGGCTTAAGGAGGCGTGAGTGTGCTCTCGCCAGTACTGCTCTCACCAGGCCGAACTTGACACCCCTGCAATCGATGGTGATCTTTTCGCTTCTTTTGAACCAGAAAGTGTGAGGGAGGTAAGGGACACCTTCTGTGGAAAATATTATAATAGGAAGCGAGGAAGGGAGGTCATAGGGGCGCCAGATTTTCAGGGGTCCGCTTGTTTTCCGGATTTTTTGGAGCGGGGTGATTGTCAGAAGGCGTCTTTGGCGCCAGCTCTGAGTAATTCTTTAGCAAAGGTAGCAAGGAAAGTGGGGAAGGCCGGTTCAGTGGAAGTTTGTGTTCTAGGAGGAAGGAGGTGTCCTTTGTTCGTGCCTCTTGTTCAAGCAGACGATTACAAGGGGCCTTCCGTTCTCCGCTGGAGCCTGGGTTGAGCGAGGTGGAGGACTCAGATGTGAGTATCAGCAGTCCGGAGGTCTCCTCAGTGAGAAAGGTAACTGGCAAGACTTTAGTTGGCTCCCCTCCTGTGATTAATATTGCTAGATTGTTTGATGTAGAAGTGGAAACCGCGGATGCTGAGAAGAAGGCAGCTGAGGGTGATGCTGATCATACGCCAGCCTTGAGGTGTTATGAATCCATCTTACGTGCAAGTGGATTGCAGTTGAAAGAGGTCCCGGTAAGGGGGATTCTTCTGAGCTGAAAATGAAAATCCTTTCGTGGAACACATGTGGATTTTGGAACATTTCATTTAGGAGGTACTTAAAGGATGAAGAAACGAGTGAGCTGATTGAGATGCTGGGGTGCATTGACCGCGTGAGACCAGTGCCCGGGGTGGATGTAAGGAGGTGGGCACTTGAGGCCTCGGGGGCTTTTTCTGTTAAGTCTCTTGTATCTTCTCTTGGCAATGGTGTTTTGATGGACAACTTATTATACAAGGCAGTCTGGTCCTATTTTTGTCCCAAAAGGATCAATATCCTCATGTGGATTTTGTTGAAAGGAAAGCTGAACACGGCCGAGGTACTTCAGAAGAAGCAACCTAGTTGTATGCTCAAGCCCTCAGTTTGTGGGCTCTGTTTGGGGCATGAGGAAACCGCAGTGCATATATTTTTCCAGTGTCCATATGCAAGTAAATGTTGGCAGGAGTTTTGTGGTGTCTTCAATGTTAGTTGGATTTTTGGTAATTCGGTTGCTGACAATGTGTGTCATTTGTTGGTGGGGCCGTCCCTTGATCCAAAGGCTAAGATTTTGTGGTTGGCGGGGGTCAAAGCCATTCTTTCAGAAATATGGTTTGAGAGGAATCAGAGACTGTTCGAAGGGAAGGGTTGGGAGTGGTCACGAAGATTCGATTCTGCTATGGTCAAAGCCTCATCTTGGTCTTCCCAAAGCAAAGAGTTTGCCGGCTACTCTATTTCTGTTTTAACTTGTTCTTGGCAGCCCTTTTTGTTTAGTTTGTAGTGTTGATGCTTGCCTTAGTTTTGAATGTTTTGGTCTTTCTGGTTTGCTGCTTTCCTTTTTGTTTCTAGGTCGAGGTCTTTGTTTTGGGACCATGTTGTTACTATGATACTGGGCTTATGTTGGTGGTTTTATGGGGTGTAGCTCTTTATTTTGAAGTTGTGGTTACGGTTCTAGGTTCTTTCAATATTCCTTTAGATTTATGAGGAATTTTGTATTTAGAGCATTAGTCTCTTTCATTATCTCAATGAAATTCCCTTGTCACTTTGTCAAAAAAAAATGGATCACAAAATCCAAAAACAGTTTTCAAAAACACATCTGCCAAACACATATTCACTGAATTCAATGAATCCGAAAACGTGAAACAAAATCCGGATTGCATACCAAACAAACCCTTAATATCCCAACATGGTTTTCAATCGATTGCCTAAGTTGGCTGGCTTTTGGAGTTTCGAGTGTCAATTTCCTTTTCGTGGAATTTTTTCTTGTGAAGTTTGTTGAAGTTTGATGAGTTCGTGGAATTTGATTTTTTGTTGGGTACTTTTGCTATTTTGAAGTTGGTTTCTAGTTCTTGGTGTGCTCTTTCCTTTTCCCCCGAAGGTTGTTTTGGTTGTGAGTTAATGTGTTTCTCCATGCGTTTTTTGGCTTCATTATTTCAATGAAATCTTTGTTGGGTGGTAGGTTAGGTTGAATGGCACCTGGGGCGAGATTTGTATGATGTTGTATATTTCCCAAGGGTAGCAATAGGTCAATTCATCATTCTCATTGATATGTCTCTCTTTCTTCCAAAAATAAAAAGATAAAAAGAAAAGGGTAGCAATTGATTAGGCAATTTTGTAGGTTACAAATTCTCAAAGAATTTTAATGGTATAGATGTGGGTTGATGGATCTCTTCCGTCTCTTTATCTATCTAAACTACCTTGACCACTCGTGCAAACAAACTTTTATTGCATTTATGTATAAATTTACTCGACGTCTATAGAACACAAACACTCTATTTTAGAAAGAGTGTCTGTGTTAGACACGCCAATTTACGTGTCCCTTATTATTATTATTGTTGGATTTTCTGTATATCTTTGATAATAATGTGTATTTTTGTATATCTTTATTATTTATACCTGTAATATTCTTTTTCCTTTATTGGTAGATGTTTTTTTATTAGTAGATGGTATTTCTCCTCTATAAGAAGACCTTGTATCTTGATTAAATGTGAAGAAATACAATATCTCTATTTCTCTCCTAAATTCAAGTTGGTATTAGAGCCAAAAACCCTAGCCGCTAAACTGCCGGAACCCTAGCTATCGTCTTCAAACGAAGCACTTTACTTCCGGTCGGAGTATCAAGGTTAAGGTGTTTGTGGTTGTAATCTTCCTCTCTCCGTGAGTTAAAATTCTTTAACATCGACGAGACAATACCCACGCACAAGTCTTCTTCAACATCGGCTGCAACTCCTAGCAATAGCGTGTTTCCGCTGGTGGATTTGATCGGACAACGACGACATTCCTCTTTCAGTGATTCCTCTCTCGCGCACAAGCCCAACCCACGCGTTTAACCAGATCTTCGTAGATTCATCCGAGAGTTTCGTGGGTTTCAACCAGATCTTCGCTTCACAGATCCGCGGGTTCCTTGTTTGTCTACCCAAAAACATCAAATCGAAGGGTTACGACTCAAACAACCTAACAACCAATTCCTGTTGAACAACGCCCACGCATGCAAGAGAGAATCAGATCAGAGACCGACCTTTCAAGTTTACACAACCCAATCGAACAACACAACCCAATCGCACAAAGACAACTCATCCCGGTCCGGCCCAGCCCTGGCTTCTCTCGCATCGGGCTTGATCCGTTCACCCAAATTGGTTTGGCTTGCTCCCTTGGTTTAGTTCTATTACTTTGTTCAGTTTGGTCTGGTTCATTTTGGCATTTATTTGGGCAGTACAACAGTGGGTTAAAGAATCAGTGGTTCATTTTATCTGGTTCGGTTTGGTTTATTTTCAGCTTCTTAATTGGGTTATTTTTTTACTAATGTCTATATTGGTTGTTGAAATGACTCAGAAACATAGCACAAGTGAGTGTGTGTTGTTCGATAATACAATCATTACCTCAAGGCTTTTTGGTAAAGAGCAAGTTGATCAATTTTTGAAATTGCTGCAAACCAATTTATATCTGGTAATCTTTGTGTTTCCTTGGCACAAATAGATAACTATCCTCAAGCTTTTTCTTGTAGTAATTCATCTCCATGGATTATTGATTCTGGAGCATCTGATCACATGACTAGTTCTTCTCAGTTATTTGATTCTTATTCTCTTTCCTATAAAAATGAAAAAATTAGAATTGCAGATGGTAGTTTCTCTTCTATTACAGGAAAAGGAACCATTAAATTGACTGATAGTCTTTCCCTAGAGTCTGCCCTACATGTTCCTAAACTAGCCTGTACCCTCTTATCTGTTAGTAAACTTTGTATTCTTTGAATCTCATTGTATTTTTCAGCATCAAGACTCAGGAAAGAAAATTGGGAGTGCAAGGATGCTTGACGGTCTCTACTACTTTGATGAAGGTTCTTTTAGTAATAAAGTAACTTAGGGTCTTAGTAGTATTAGGAAAGGAAAAGACGATTCGATGGCCTTTTTTCCTCTCTTCTCTCTCCTCGACTTGTTTCCTTCCTTCTGCATCTCCTCACCCTTCACTGCCAACCATGTCTCCGCTTTTCGGTGAACCAGCTTCCGGCGTCTTTCTCTGACAACCCCTTCGGTTTCCGGTATTTTTCTCGTCTCCGTCCTCTCTTTTCTTTCTCCGTCGTTTCGTCTTCGTCTTCTCTACCATTGTCCTTTGCTTCTTCGTCCTTTCTTTCTTCGTCTCTTCTGCCTTTTCGTTCTCCGTCTCCTTTTTCGTGCTGGGTTGCTATCTTCTTCTCCGACTTCTTCTTCTTCTCTTCTCTGTTTTTCTTCTTTCCTCGTTCCAATTTGATTGCAATCTTCTTTCTTTGTTCCTTTGATTCTTCGGATTTCGTTTTCTTCTCCGTTTGGCTGGTATTCTCCTAGGTGTTTGTCGACTCTTTTGTTGAACTTTTTCGGAGTCTTCGAAGGTGTGGTTTTTGGTTGGCTCTGGCTCTGTTTCTTTGGGTTGTGGAGTGGATTTGCTGGGCTTGGATTTAGCCCTCTTTCGTTCATTCTGTGAATGTGAATATGAGTTTGCTGGGCTTGGATCGAGGTGGATGGGAGGAGTTCAATTGTAGTATTGGAGGTGTCTCTTTTGGGATTTGGTGTGAGGGGGTGGAGATTTTTCTGAAAGGCAGCACAAGTGATGGGTTGATCTGTTTATCCCGAAAGCATGTTTAATAGTTTCTGGAAGGCTTTAAGGAGTTAGTTGTGGGTGGGGTTTCCTTTTTTCAACTAAAAAAATTTAAAGATGAACAAACAGTCTTAGGATTATTCAAAAATTGGAAGATGAGGGGTTGGGTTGCTGAAGGTATGATCTGGCCTTCTTCGGGAGGTCGAAGGGTGTTTCGAATTCTGCTAGGAGGTGTTGGGTTGTGTTGGAAAGTCTTTAGTGATATGTTGGAGGGTTTTTTTGGAAAGATGGGAGGAAGTAAGCCTTGATTTGCAGCTGCCCATTGTTCGGAGTTTGCCTTTGTCTGAGTCTCTGGATTGTTGTTCCTTTGGGAGTTCCCGCTCGGATGCGGGGGCACTTTTTGGGTGTGTAAGGTTGAGGAGGTGGTTGGTTTGGATTTCTCGAACCTTTAGGTGGTATCTCGGTTGTTTGCTCATATTCAGTGGGGGGCGGTTAAAAAGGAATTGGAAAGCCACTCTCAGGTTAAGATCCAAATTAATCCTCTTTACACTGATAAGGCGGTTATCATCACTGATGAGGAGGCTGAGAATTGGTGTCCAGTCTTGGGTAAATGGCAGATTGTTGGTTTGTTGCATCTGAAAATTGAAAAGTGGGATGATCAGAGGCATAGTTTGCCGGAGTTTGTGGAAGGCTATCGGGGTTGGTTAGCGATTAGAAATCTGCCGCTGAGGCTCTGGAAAAGGAGTGTTTTTGAGGCAATTGGTTCGCATTTTGGGGGTCTGGTGAATATTGCCTTCGACACTTTGAATTTGGTGGATATTTCGGTGGCGAAAATTAAGGTGGCTCCGAATCTTTGTGGTTTTTTAGTGGCTAATGTCACGGTTAAAGATCCGAGTATAGATGACTTTTTTCCTTGAGGTTTGGGGACATTCAGGGGTTGGAACTTCCTTCAGTTTTGTTGAAACCTTTGGCTTTAAAGGACGTCTCAAATCCTGTTTATTTGGCTCGTGTTCATCAGGTTGTAGATGATGAAGAGGGGGGTCTTCCTTCGCAGCTCTTTAGTGGTTACTTGTCTTCTAATGAGTTATTGGAGGAGATGGCTGGAGATGTCTCTTTGGGGGTGGTGCACTCGGAGGTGCATCCACAGGGCGACTTTTTGGGAGAAATGGATGGGGTGATCTGCGGTCCTCTTTGTCGGGATTCATTGTTGGGAGCTCCCGTTGTGGACGGGGTTGGAAGGGCTACCTCTGAGTTAGAGGATACTAGAGGGGTAGGTGGAAGAGATTCTGTTTTTTTGGTGAAAGATGCAGTGGCTGACATTTTGTTGGTTCCTTCTTCCGATCAGAAAGGGGCTAAAGAGGGTGAAGATAGGTTGTGAGGGAAGGTTTATGCAAGAAATTATGGGAAGTGGGGTGCAGTTGTCCATGATTCCCAAGCTGAGGAACTTTTCCCTGATTTTCTTGAGCAGGAAGTGGCTGGTTGCCCCGTGGTGCATGGATCAAGTCAGACGTTGAGAGGAGCTGGCCCTGTGGTTAATTTTTCAGTTGAGGAATGTTCTTTAGGCCCCAGAGAGGTGTCCTTTACAAAAGTTAATTTTCAGTTGGTGAATAAATGGACTTAGGAGGGTAATTTTTGCTCGTCGTTGGAGGGGTTGAACTCAGAAGGAGGGTCGATACTAAGCTTGAGTAGTGTTGATCTCAGTTCAGGTAGAAGGCTAAGGGGGAAGAATTGGGTGATTGATTCTCTTGTTATTAATCTAGAAAGTTTGTTTGATTCTCCTGAGGTGCAGCGGGGAGTGGATGAGGTCAAGAGGGTGGTTTGTCCAATTATTCCTACGAAGTTGGATAGGTTTGCTTCGCTTATTAAGGCAAGCGGTCTGCAATTCAAGGAAGTGGCAGTCGGGGGAGCTCTTCTTATCTGCTTTGATTTTATTAAGGTTCGTGTATGGGAGCCCTTTTTAAGTGTGTCTAGAAGCTTGAAGTAGTTTTTATTAGATTTCTGCCAAAACCGGGTGTTGTTATTTCAAGTTCCTGGACTGATTGTTTTTTTGTTGAAGCGGTGGGGAGAGCTGACTTCAAAGTTCCAGGGGGAGCATGCCTTTTTGTGGATTTGTTTGTTTGGGGCCTCGAGTTGTTTCATAGCTTTCTTTTGAATTTTGTTCTTTATGGGACTTCGACTATATTGGTCTCTTTTGGGGTTTTGTGAGTTGGGTTTTGATTCCTTGTAAGGGGGTTTATTTGTTGTTTTTGCTTCGTTTTGTATCTGAGACTTTGTCTCCTTTTTCATTATTTCAATGAAATTACCGTTGTCACCTTTTAAAAAAAAAAAGTATTAGTTCTCTCTCTATTCATGAGCAAGTCTTATTTTGGCATCGTAGGTTAGGACATCCCAATTTCTTCTATCTGAAACATTTATTTCCAAATTTATTAAAAAATGTTAATTGCTCTTCTTTTCATTGTGAAAGTTGTATTTTTGCAAAAAACTATCGATCCACATATTTACCAAAATCTTACAAAGCCTCCAAACCATTTTACGTAATACATAGTGATGTTTGGGGTCCTTCTAAGATTATGACTCATAGTGGTAAAAAATGGTTTGTTACTTTTATTGATGACCACACACGTCTATCTTGGGTCTATTTAATGCTAAAAAAATCTGAGGTGAAAGATCTTTTCATACATTTTTATAATATGATTGAAACCCAATTTCAAACTTAAATCAGTATTTTACACTCTGACAATGGGACTGAATATTTCAATGAATACCTGAATGATTTTTTAAAGGATAAAGGCATTTTACATCAATCTACGTGTCGAGACACTTCTCAACAAAATGGAATTGCTGAACAGGAAAATAGATATTTACTTGAAGTTGCACATGCCATAATGTTTTCTATGCATGTTCCTAAGTATTTATGGGGGGAAGCTATACTCACAGCTACCTATTTAATAAATAGGATGCCTAGTAAAGTCTTGACTTTTAGAACCCCCTCTTGATTGCCTTAAAACATTCTTTCCAACTAATCGTATACATTCTGATTTACCCATAAAAAATTTTGGTTGCATCGCATACGTTCACATACCAAATGTTTTTCGATCAAAACTTGATCATAGGGCTATAAAATGCATTTTTTTGGGTTATGCTTCAAAACCAAAAGGGGTATAAATGTTTTGATCCTCAAACAAAAAGATTTTATGTGAGTATAGATGTTTCTTTTTTTAGAAAAACAACCATATTTTACCCAAAATTCTCTTCAGGGGAGAAATCAAATTTAGAAGATAATTTTTGGGAAACATCTGAATCCCTTCCTTGTGTCATCCATCGTGACTTGTGTGTCACTAGTCCTTCGATGTTAAATATAGAAACTTCTCATTCAGGGGGAGAAATACTACAAAATGAATCTACGCTTCAAATTCCTGAGTTAAAGTTTTATACTAGAAGGACAGTCAATCAAAAGAACCAAGACCAAAGAGTTGACTCGACACAAATCCAATTTGAAATTCTGGAAAATGATGCTGAAAATTCATCTCCTATTCTCAATGATGAAAGGTCTAGTAATCCTCTCCTATCCCTAATTTGTCAAATGTTCAAAATTCCTTACCTATTACTTCTGATCTTGATATTCCTATTGCTATTAGGAAAGGTACTCGAACTTGTACTAAATATCCCATTGCATATCTCTTATGAAAAATTGTCAAATAGTCATAAAGCCTTTACTTCCAGGATAGACAATTTATTTGTTCCAAAGAACATTCAAGAAATCCTAGATGATCCAAATTGGAAATTAGCAGTCATGGAGGAGATGACTGCTCTGAAACAAAGTGGTACTTGGGAAATAACAGAGTTGCCAAGAGATAAGAAGACAGTGTGATGCAAATGGGTGTTTATCAGAAAGTGTAATGCTTGGTGCTCATTGAAAGATACAAGTCTCGATTAGTAGCAAAAGGTTTCACTCAAACCTATGGAATTGATTATCAGGAGACTTTTGCTCCCGTTGCAAAGATCAACTCTATCAGAATCCTTTTGTCTCTTGCAGCTAATTTAGATTGGTCACTTCATCAACTAGATGTTAAGAATGCTTTTTTCAATGGTGATTTAGAGGAGGAGGTATTCATGAGTCTACCACCAGGTTTTGAAATAGAACTTGGAAATAATAAAGTTTGTAGACTGAAAAAATCTCTATATGGTGTCAAACCGTCTCCAAGAGCTTGGTTTGAACGTTTTGGAAGGGCAGTCACTAGCTATGGATACCTTCAATGTCAAGCAGACCATACCATTTTCTACAAACACTCTGAAAATAGTAAAATTACTATTTTAATTGTTTATGTTGATGATATTATTCTTACAGGTAATGATGAAGAAGGCTTGACTGACCTTAAGGAAAAACTTGCAAGGGAATTTCATATCAAAGACCTGAGAGCCCTAAAGTATTTTTTTAGGGATGGAATTCGCAAGATCTAAGAAAGGTATCTTTGTTAATCAAAGGAAATATGTTATTGACTTACTTCAAGAGACATGTTTACTTGGTTGTCGAATGGCAAAAACTCCTATTGAGTCAAATGTAAAGTTACAAGCTGCAAAAGCTGAAGGGTAAAAGACAGAGACAGATACCAAAAGCTTGTGGGTAGACTCATCTATTTATCTCACACACGCCCGGATATAGCATTTGCAGTAAGTATGGTAAGTCAATTTATACACTTGCCTGGACCCACTCATTTCGAAGTTGTGTATAAAATCTTGAGATATTTAAAAGGAACTCCAGGTAAAGGTATATTATTTAAAAAACATGACCATCTTCAAGTTGAAGTGTGTACTGATGCCGATTGGGCTGGAAGTCCTATTGATAAAAGATCTACATCAGGTTACTGTTCATTTGTTAGAGAAAATTTAGTTACATGACGTAGTAAAAAACAAAATGTAGTAGCTAGAAGTAGTGCTGAAGCAGAATTTAGAGCCCTAGCACATGAAATTTGTGAAGGTATATGGATTGATAGGATACTCGACGAGCTGAAATTGTCTCAAAAGACACCTATAAGAGTGTATTGTGATAACAAAGCTGCCATTGCCATATCTCGTAATCCAGTTCTACATGACAGGACAAAGCATATAGAAGTTGACAAACATTTTATAAAGGAGAAGATTGATGCAGGTGTGATATGCATATCTTATCTTCCAATGACAGAACAAACGACTGATATGCTAACCAAAGGACTTTTAAAAGGACAATTCAATAAACTTATCAACAAGCTGGCTATGGAAGATATCTACAAACCAGCTTGAGGGGGAGTGTTGGATTTTCTGTATATCTTTGATAATAATGTGTTTTTTTGTATATCTTTATTATTTATATCTGTAATATTCTTTTTCCGTTATTGGTAGATGTTTCCTTATTAGTAGATGATCTTTCTCCTATATAAGAAGACCTTGTATCTTGATTAAATGTGAAGAAATACAATATCTCTATTTCTCTCCTAAATTCAAGTATTATTATTATTTGTAGAGAATATCAAGAGTAGAATATTTTATTCTGTATATTCACAATGAGAGCAAAAGATTTCTTATATAGGAGAAACCTCCCTTTACAGAAAAGGAAAAAATATTCCAACACCTATAATACAAGTAACAAAATAAACACAAAATATTCTTATTAACAAATAAGGAAATAACCAACACTCCCCCTCAAGCTGGTTTAAATATGTCTTTCATTGCCAGCTTGGAGATCATCTTGTCAAACTGTAATTTGGGAAGACTCTTTGTCAGCACATCAGCTGCTTGCTCTGTCGTAGGGAGATAGGGAGTACATATTACTCTTGCATCAATCTTCTCCTTTATGAAATGTTTATCAACTTCAATATGTTTTGTCCTATCATGAAGGACTGAATTGTGGGCAATGGAAATAGTTGCCTTGTTGTCACAATAAATATGCATTGGTTCATTCTGAATGAGTTTTAATTCCTCCAACAATCGCTTTATCCATATACCCTCGCAAATTCCATGAGCTAAGGCTCTAAATTCAGCTTCTGCACTACTTCTAGCCACCACACTCTGTTTTTTGCTTCTCCAGGTAACGAGGTTGCCTCCAACAAAGGAACAATACCCAGAAGTAGATCTTCTATCTGTCGTACTCCCAGCTCAGTCAACATCAGTATAAACTTCTACATGTAAATTATCATTTTTCTTAAAGAGTATCCCTTTTCCAGGAGTACCTTTCAGATATCTTAGGATTCTGTAAACAACTTCAAAGTGAGAATTTCTTGGGGCATGCATAAACTGACTTACCACACTTACTGCAAAAGCAATATCTGGATGCGTGTGAGACAAATAAATGAGTCTCCCCACAAGCCTCTGATATTTATCTTTGTTCTTTACCTCTTTTCCTATTGCAACTTGCAATTTTAAATTTGTCTCAATAGGTGTTTCTGTTGTTCTGCACCCGAGTAAACCTGTCTCTTCAAGTAAATCAATAATATACTTCCTTTGATTTACAAGGATACCTTCTTTTGACCTAGCAAATTCCATTTCTAGAAAGTACTTCGAAATTCCCAAGTGTTTAATTTGGAATTCATTTGCTAGTTGTTTCTTCAGGTAGTTACTCCTACTTTGTCATTTCCTGTGATAATAATATCGTCAACATACACTATTAGAACGACAACTTTGTTATTTTTAGTATGTCTATAGAAAATAGTATGATCAGCTTGACTTTGACAAAATCCATAGCTCATAACTACTTTTCCAAATCGTTCAAACCACGCCCTCGGAGATTGTTTAAGCCCCTATAGAGCTTTCTTTAATCTGCACACTTTGTCAATTCCAAGTTTTTTTTCAAAACTGGGTTGAAGATCCATAAATACCTCTTCCTCGAGATCCCATTAAGAAACACATTCTTGAAATCAAGTTGATAAAGGGGCTAGTTTGCATCGACAACAATAGATAACAATACTCTAATAAAGTTAATTTAAGCAACAGAGGCGAATGTTTCTTGATGGTCAATCCCATAGGTCTGATTGAAGCCTTTAGCAACGAGTCTAGCTTTGTACCTCTCAATGCTCCCATCAACTTTACACTTTATAGTAAACACCCATTTACATCCTACCGTCTTTTTACCTTTCGGTAATTCTACTATGTTCCATGTGCCATTTTGTTTAAGAGCATTCATCTCTTCCATAACTGCTAATCTCCAGTTCGAATCATTTAGGGCCTCCTGTATATTCCTTGGAACAAATAGGTTTGTTATTCTAGAGGTAAAGACTCTATGGTTATTGGACAATCTATGGGAAGAGAGGTAATTTGATATAGGATATTTGGTGCAATTACGGGTACCTTTCCTATGGGCTATTGGAATATCAAAATCGGATATGTCAGATAAATGATATGAAATAGAATGGGAAATAGAAATACCTGGATCTTCAAGATTAGTCGTCAGAGTATTAGATTGGTTTTGTGATAGATCTACTATCTGGTCCTGGTTTTTTTGATTTACTCCCCTTCTAGTATAAACTTGAAGCTCAAGTCTTCGATCAATTTGACCACTTTGTAGTGTTTCTCCCCTCGAAGAAGAGTTTTCCATACTTGGCATTGGAGAATTAGAACTCGTAACCTCAGAACTAATGAGTTTAGACAGAGGAGACGTATCCCAGAAATTATCTTCTAAATTAGATACCATCTCCCCCTGAAGATAATTTTGCTTAAAAAAGGGGTTGGTCTTCCAAAAAAAAAAACGTCCATGCTCTCAAAATTTTTTCTCGTCACGGGGTCAAAACATTTATACGCTTTCTTGTTGGAAACATATCCCAAGAAAATACATTTAGAAGCCCTAGGATCAAGTTTAGACCGAAACATATTAGGTAGATGAACTTATGCTGTGCAACCAAAAACTTTGATAGGTAGATCAGAAAATAAGCGTACAGATGGAAAAAAGGTCTTGAAATGATCCAGGGGTGTTTTAAAGTCCAAAACTTTTGTGGGCATTCGATTAATAAGGTATGTTGCTGTAAGAATGACTTCTCCCCATAAATAATTAGGAACATGCATAGAAAACATAAGGGCACAAGCAACATCTAGTAAGTGTCTATTTTTTCTTTCAACAATACCATTTTGTTGGGGAGTGTCTCGACACGTCGATTGGTGAAAGATACCTTTGATTTTAAAAAATTCGTTTAAGTATTCATTGAAATACTCTTTTCCATTATCAGAATGCAAAATACTAATTTTGGTTTGGAATTGAGTTTCAATCATTTTATAAAACTGAATAAAAATATCTTTCACATCCGACTTTTTTGTAAGCAAATAAATCCAAGTTAAACGAGTGTGGTCATCAATGAAGGTAACAAACCACCGTTTTCCACTATGAGTTAAGACTTTAGATGGACCCCAAACATCACTATGAATTAGGTAAAAGGGAGCGAAAGCTTTGTAAGGTTTGGGTAAATAAGTAGATCTGTGATTTTTTGCAAAAATACAGCTTTCACAATGAAAAACAGAACAATCAATGCCTTTAAATAAGTTTGAAAATAAGTACTTTAAATAGAAAAAACTGAGATACCCTAATCTACGATGCCAGAGAATTATAGTTTCTTTAATAGGGGAAGAACTAACACTACTCAAACCTTGAACTGTTTTATGACTAGTTGTGGATTCCTCAAAATAGTAGATACCTTCAAGCATTCTAGCACGTCCAATCATCTCCCCCGATTCCTGATCCTGAAAAACACAATGGGAATCACAAAAGATGACACGACAATTAGCATCCTTAGAAATTTTACTGAAAGATAACAAGTTACATTTTTGTTTTGGAACATGCAACACAGGGTGTAGAATAATTTTTGAGGACAACCTAATAGTTCCTTTTGCTGCAATAGAATTGAAACTACCGTCTGCAATTCAAACTTTTTGATTACAGTACATCGGGGAATATGATTCAAAAAGTTTAGAGGAACTGTCATATGGTCAGAAGCCCCAAAATCTATAATCCATGGGGATGAATTAAGATAAGAAAAAGCTTGAGGATAAGTACCTGTTTGTGCCAAGGAAACACTAAGATTACCTGATGATGAATTGGCTTTTAACAGTTTCAGGATTTGATCGACTTGCTCCTTGTTGAATGAATTAGAGTCAACAACATTAGCAGAAGATGAGTGTTGATTTATACTTCTGTCACCAGATGAAGTGGAACCATGTCTATGACCCTTCCAATTAGCAGGTTTCCCATGTAGTTTCCAGCACGTTTCACGAGTATGTCGAGATTTGTTACAGTAATCACACCAGACTCGAGGTTTTTCACTGGTCTTGGTTGACTGATCTGATGCCTTATGTGTTGTAGCTTCAACTACTTGGGCCGAACTCTCAATGGAATCAATAACTTTCTTGCCAATCGTAACATTACGACGACTCTCTTCCCTGCGAATTTCAGAAAACACATCATTAATAGTTGGAAGAATATTTTTGCCAAGTATTCACCCTCTAACTTTATCAAACTCAACATTGAGTCCTGCGAGGAATTTATAAATTCGGCTGTCTTCCACCATTTTCCTGTAATGCTTTTGATCATCAGTAGACTTCCATTCATACATGTCGAATAAATCAAGATCTTGCCATATTCGCTTCAACAAATGAAAATATTGTATAACGGAATTATTTCCCTGTCGCATATCACCCAGTTTCAAATTGAGTTCAAATACCTGTGATTGATTCTCTAGGTCGGAATACATCTGAGCCACGTTCTCCCATAATTCCTTAGCAATGGAATAACACATATAATTAGAACTTATATCTTCTACCATGGATTTTACTAACCTTCATCACCATGGAGTTTTCAGCAGGCATGGGTTTGTCTCCAGTAAGATAACCAATTTTTCCTTGTCCTCGGATGTACATTCGAACGCTTTGCAACCAACGAAGAAAGTTATCGCCATTAAGTCGAATTGTAGTAATCTGGATGATAGGGTTGTTGGCATGGATCCAACTATCTGAGACTTTTACAACAGGTAGAGATTTATTTTCCGACATGTTGTTGATCAACACACAGAGAATACAGACAAAGAGATATGAGTTAAAGACACTCCAAACACAAAACAAAATATAAGATATCCAAACTGACTATTTGAACCCAGATGATTGAAGTATTTGCAGCACTGATAGGTAATACTACAGTACGATGAACGATCGAAAAAGAAATAACAATCGATCGGTGAGGAGTTCGCCGACGGTAGCGAGTAATCACGTCGACGACGACAGCGAGGAGGTTGACAGCAACGAAGGAACTGGTAGACAACGACGAAGGAACCGGTAGACAACAATGCAACGATCAATCGGAAGGGTTGCGGTTTGCGGTTTTTTAAGCAGTCGGGTCGGGTAGCTCGCGGGTCTTCTCGAGATTCACTGGGTTTTAGGCAGTCGAGTCTGGTTTTGGCAAGGACCTTCGATTGCAAGGCAGAAAATGACAGTGGTGTTATCAGCTATGACACCTAAGGAACAACCATGATGGGCTGGAAAAAAAAAAGGCGGCCAGGAGGAAAAATTAGGGTTTCTGACAAAATTAGGGTTCTTGCTCTGATATCATGTAGAGAATATCAAGAGTAGAATATTTTATTTTGTATATTCACAATGAGAGTAAAAGGTTTCTTATATAGGAGAAACCTCCATTTACAGGAAAGGAAAAAAATATTCTAGCACCTATAATACAAGTAACAAAATAAACACAAAATATTCTTATTAACAAATAAGGAAATAACCAACATTATTATTATTTTTTAGTTTCGGACACGTGGACACACATTGACACGTTGGACAAATTTGTAACCAAAGAGCAGACCTAGCCCATTTATTTTGAGCCCAAAGTTAAAAGCCCATATAATTTTAAATTTTAAACACAAAAAAGACATTAAAAAAATATAAATAATAAAATTAAACGTAAAAACTTTTCTGCCATTCAAGAACAAAAAACGTGTTTTCTATTTTTTTTGTATATAAAACTGTTTTCCATTTCATTTTTTGTATTTACTCTTGTTTGTATGGACGTATCACTGTGTCCTGTCGTGTCCGTGTCCACATCTATGCTTTTAGCTCGGTGATAAAATAGAAAAAAGTTTTAGGGGATTTAAGTATGTTTAGACTCCTTTTATTAGGACTTGACAATCTGCTTATACCTATTGGAGAAGAAAGGAAAGGTGTTGTCCTTTTTGTATCCAACACTTGTTAAGTATGCTTAACGGGCATTGAATGTGTGTAAAGCAAATGTTGGATCCATATTGACTTTCGACAACTAGGGTCTAAAACATATCTATTGTGATAGGGGAGCAAAACCTCCAACACCCGATTATAAAATAATAATAATAATAATATAGGAGAAAAATAATAAATTTTAAGAGTGAATTATCAAACTCATTTTTTAAAGCAAACAAATACATAAATTTATTGACTTTGAATGTCCTGGTATAAAAATGATGTTTACTTTTTAAAAATATTTATTCATATTGTGTTGCATTTGTGTCTCATATTTGTATCCATGCTTCTGAGGAGTCCATTGTTGTCTATGGGCCATTTCAGCTGTAAAGCCTTTTCTATTGGAGGTCTTCTGTATCCATAAGGTCTGGTCATCGAGTCTTCTTCCCTTGAGTTATTTTTAGTTGAGGGGGTTTTTGGGTTAAATGCTAACAACTCTTAGCCATAAATCAGTGGGTTCATTAACAAACCTCCACAACCATTAGCCAGTGTTTTAAAAAGCCCATTCGGGCGTGCGCCTAGGCGCAAGGTCCACCTTAAGCGCCTCGCCTCATGTAAGAAGGCGTGCGCCTTCCATGAAGCCCAAGAGGCGCACCAAGCGCGTGCCTCTAGGGCTTCTTTAATTAATTTATTTTTTTCAGTTTTAAAAGTAAAACTTACCATTTTACTTATTTTAAATATATTTAGTAAAGAACAGATTGATATTTAAGGCTTTTGATCTTATATTGTTTATTAGTGTTGTATTGTTTCATGTTTTTTTAATGGAGTATTGACTCTATGTTCAAATACTAATACTTGAACCTTATTTTTTTTTACCTATTTTTCTTGGTTAAAACTTAATTTCTTTCCATGAAAGGTTTTTTCTTATTGTGTATGTATACATATATATTTTATATTTTTTTTTATATATAGTGCACCTTAGAAAAAAAAAGCCCGCGCCTTTTGGTGCGCCTTGCGCTTAGGCTCCAAAGGGCTATTGCGTCTTAGTGCGCCTTGAGCCTTTAAAAACATTGCCATTAGTAAAGTTTCGTTATCTTCTTTTCTTTTTTTTTTTTTTCCTTTTGTTTTTAAACTATCCACGTCGAACCCCCCACATTCAATAGGCATCATTATCTTCTACCATCCTACTAGGTGTGCTATTTTCTTTTCCTCCTTTCCAAAAGAAGTTTCTGTTCAACCTTGCAAATTTTCAATCTCAACTTTCTAGGCATTAGAAACAGAGACAAATATCAAGTTGGCAGATTAAGTGAAACCACTTTACCCAAGTAAATCTCCCACCTTTTGAAAGATAACTTTCTTCAACAACTTAGTATACGTCCTATCTCATCCACCATTGGCTCCCAAAACTTAATTTTTTTAGGATTTCCACCCAATGGCAGACCTAAATAACCAAGTACAACTTTTTCCAACAACTTCTCCACCTTCGGCCAAATTTTCCAGGCCTCTCTACCATTTCTGTCATCTTAAATATAATCTGCACAAAGAATATTTTCCCAATTTAACTCTAAACCCAATGAAATCTCGAAAATCTTAAGAATAACCCTTAAACTTTGTAACATTTCCTCTATATCCTTGCAAAAAATTACTGTATCATCAGCAAACTATAGATGTGAAATCTGAACATCTTTTCCCTCCTCAAAACCTTTGAAATCACCATTTTGAAGCCCTTTGTTCAGCAAGCAACTTAGCACTTCTCCAATTAATAGAAAGAGAAAGGATGATAGTGGATCCATATATCTTAAACCTCTTGAAGTCGTTCAACGGTTGTTTGTAAATCAAACGAGTTTGTAGGTAAAAACTTGGATGATACTGTGAGAGTACTATTAGGGGTATCTTGAGGATAATAGTAAGGGTATTAAGGGATTTAGCTAGAGGGTCTAGTTATAAATAGTAGGGTTTGTAGAAAGGGAGTCATATTTTGGTAAGTTAGTCCTTAGTGGATTGATTGTGGCCTGTGGGAGAGACATAGCCCTCTCAAAAGGCTATTGGATATTGTAATTTCTTCTTAGTATTGCAATAGTTTTATCTTTATCTCTTTCATGTTTTCTTGTTAGGGGTATCCTAACAGATACCAAGTAGATTAGGAGCTAGTAGGAGTAGAAGATTGTTCATTAGTCTCCTAGTAGGAGATTCTTAAGATTGTGGAGCCTAGTAATCCTTACAATAGGCCTTGTTAAAACCTAATTGAAGTCCGATTAAAAGTCCAAAAGAAAGGTTTAGTAAAGGCTAATGGGTGCCATGATATCAAACTTGAAGGTAAGTTAGTTAGTGTTCCAGAGGCTTAGGCACCAGGGAACAATAATAGTAGTACCACAAACACTAGATGAATTAAAAATGAATCATATAGAGCATTTTACTCATGTCTCAACACAAAGAGCTATGCCCCAGAACACAAATGCAGCAGAATGCAACTCTAGGTTTTTTGAAGTGTCAATTTGGAGATCTCGTATTTTTTCTTGTTCCAAAAAAAAAAAAAAACCGTTGGTTATCATGCTCCTTATTGAACTTTAACATTATTATTTATTCCGTAGACCTAGATGTAAGAACATTCTTTCAGAAAAAAGTTTCAGTGGCTTTTCATGATTTTCATCTCAGGGTTCTTTAGATTAGAGAGTATGATTTTGTCATGACATATGCTTTTTGTCCTAGTCTTCTTCAATTGTGATTTTTTTGTGATGCACTCTATTCAAAATGATATTCCTAAGTTAATTTGCTTGCTCACATTTCTTATGCAGCCACCTCCACCTGTCAATGATACAAACCCATACAATGTCTTTAGGCCAAGGGAGAAAGCTCACAGACTTCATACAAGAAGGGTATGAAAGATTTTTGCTTGCGTTCTCCCATTCTCAATTACTTCTCATTATGCTCTTTATATTTTTATTATTATCCTCCTCATTCTTGATATTTTAAATAGATGCAACGGAGGGAAAACAATGTGCAATCTTTTGAAAAGCTTCGCCAGGTCAGTACTACTTTCATGAATTTGATTTTATGTTACTTCCATGTGTAAACTGCTGGTTCTTCATGCTGTCACTTTCCTTTCTTTGTTGCCGTCGGTATGTCGTTATTCTTATTTTTATAACTAAGTGCATTCTCTCATGTACTTTAGTCTATCATTCTATGCTTATTGACCTTCCTTGTTTGATTGTTTATAAGATATTATTATTATATAGGTAAATCCATGTTGCATACATTATAGGACTATTTTGTTTTCACTTTTACATTCAGCAACAAGGTAATGACTTTGTGTGTGTGCTCGCTCTGCATGCATGTGTTAATGAGTATTTTTTGTATATTTATGAACTGTTTACAATCCTAATCTAAAAGCTAAAAAGCAATGGTAAAAAGGAATACGGAAAGCAAAAATATGGCCTGCAAGGGACGTATCTTCAAATTATTATACATAAAAGGCAATAGCTAAAATTTGGATCAAAATAATTGGGTGAGCTTCTTTAGTACTTGGCAATGGTTATTGAAATTTAGCATTGGTTGCTAAGTGGGGTGGGGTTGGTGGTTTATGAACGAGCCTAATGCTCTTTGGCGCAAGATGATTATTAGTATCCATGGTTGGTCCTCTTTTGATTGGCATACGGCTGGTAAACACGTTTCTAGCTTAAGGAGTCCATGGATGAATATTTTCAAGTATGAGAAGTGTTTTAAATCATTTGCGGCTTTAAAGTTGGGAACAGGCATCCGTATTGTCTTTTGACATGATATTTGGTTTGGAGATGTTGCTCTAAAGTCTAGGTTTCCTTTGCTTTTTACTATATCTTCTTCTTCAGATGGTTCGGTGTTGGAGTTCTGGGATTCTCAACATTATTCATGGAGAATTTTCTTTAGAAGACCTTTAAAATATGAAGAAATCTTGAATTTGAAATCTTTGTTGGGCTTTCTGAATTATTTGGTTGTTGGCACTTTAGAAGATGTAAGAACATGGTCTCAGTACCTTTTGGTCGGTTTTCGGTTAGCTCTTTATCACGACAGCTTGTCATGGCTTCTTCACTACATCCTGATTTATTTTGGGCCATATGGAAATAAAAAAGTCCTAGAAGAACTAATATCTTATTATGGATCATTTTAAACGGAGGCTTAAACACTGCCGATGTTCTTCAAAGGAAGATGCCTTTTTTCAAGTTGCTCCCTTTGGTTGTCCTCGTTTTGAGGAAGGAGATCATCTCTTTCATATCTTCTTTGGCTATGTTTATTTGCAAGTGCTGGTTCAAGTTCTTTTTCATTTTTAATATTCAATAGGTGTTTTCCAGCTCTTTAAGGAATAATGTTCTTCAGCTTTTTATTGTCCCTTCATTAGACTCACGTACTCGTCTTCTTTGGATTGATGAGATCAAAGCTTTATTATTGGACCTTTAGATGGGAAAAAAAACTAAGTGATTTTCTTAAGACAAGCTATCCTCGGTTTGATTGTTTTGATTTAGCTTGTTTGAAGCCTTTATCTTGGTGCATTCTTTCTAAATTATTTGCCGACTTGCTTTATAGAATATTTGTTTTAATTGGCATGCTTTCGTTGTTCTTTTGTAATTGTTCACTAGTTTTTCTTTACTTTTGTTTTTTATTCTGATTTTCTTTCACAACATTTGGAGTTTGTATCTTTTGACCTCTAGTCTCTTTTCATTATATCAACGAAAAGTTTCATTTTCCTTTTTAAAAAGTTGGCAATGTTTACTTTCAATAATTCTTCCTTACAAGATGGGATATTGATGTAGGTAGTTGCATATAATATAAAGGGCTATTAGTTAAACCCTTTGTAGTAGTTTTTTTTAACCAGATATAAAAATTTTCACTAAAGAAATGAAAAGAGTCTAATGCTCAAAGATACAAATTCCATCAGAGAGTAAAAATAAAAAAGAAATAAAACAGACAAACAATCAGTTAGAGTTACAAAGAATGTATAAAGACATTCCAGTTGAGATAAGTATCCTGTAATGATAATCCAACAAAAGATTTGGAATGAGAACACCAAGAAGTCTTTATATACGCGCTGTATCAAATGTTTCAAGCCAAGAGAGTTGCTTGCTTTGGAAGATTCTTTGATTTCTTTTCATCCACAATTATGATAGAATAGCTTTAACTGCATTAACCCATATTAGGTTGGCCTGAGGATCCAAAGGAGGAGACCAATAGGTAATTGTAAAACATTGTCCTTGAGAATGTTTGAGAAAACCCACTGGATATTGAATAAAGAGAGCAGCTTGGCCAACAAGATCGAGAGTAGGGGCGGTCAAAAAAGATATGGTTCCCATCATTGAGTATAATCCATGTCAATTCTCTTAAGGCATTTAATTTCTTTTTCCAGGGGATCAAAGAAGCCAAATGAGAAGATAACGATTTGACAGAGAAAATACCAAAGAAGTCAAGAGACGCTCTTCGAGAGTCTTCATTAGAATCAACCTTTACTGAAGAAAGGGAGGCTACTCGAAAGGGACTGTTATTCCATAATTTCCGCTTTCTTTAATAATCTTCGAAATATAAAGTTCCAAGAAAGAATTGATTTATCCTAATAAGCTGAAATCGATCCATTTGGAGAATAGGAAATTGAAAACAACCAAGGAAAACATAACTTCAAAGGAGAGTTATTAAGCCATGGTCATGCCAAAAGAATATCCTAATTGCAATTCCCAATTTGAAATGAGGAAGGGAATCCAAAACAATAGGACACAGTACATCGTTGCGAGACATGGATTAAATTAAATTTAATGCATGCATGCACGCACATATCACATATGTATATACTAGAGAGGGGGAACAATAACTTTTTATTGATGATGCAAAAGTTACTAATATTTTCTTTTGGAATAAGAAAAGAAGTTTTTTATTGAATAAATGAAGAGAGACTAATGCTCGAACCTCGAAGGTACAAACTCTATAAGAGAGTGAAAGAGAAACAGAAAAGAGATAATAATTGTACAAAGAAACACCCTGTAAAGAACAAACTTTACGAAAAACTTTGAGACTTGGACTATGCTTCTAACTTTAAAAAACCACCAAACTAAGAGAGGATGCTGAAAGAACGGCTGTTTTGGTGTAAATATTCTTCCCATTTTCATAGCTACAGTTTATCTTCTCTTTTGGCCAAGTGGGATTCCTTCCCCCTCTTTTATGTATATTTCATCTCATCAATGAAATACTAGAATGTTTCTCATAAAATTAAAAGAAAAGAAGTCTTTAGTTTGGGGGGTTGTTGGCTAGTTTGCTTTGTTAGTTGAATGGTTAGTTACCAGAATATGGTTTTTTGCCTATAAATCTCTTAACTTTTGGTATATTAAAGATTGACTTTGAATCATCTTGGACGAATGAAAACTAGCCTGCATCATTGTTTAATATGTTCTCACTTGTCTACTAATTAAAAAAAAAGAAGACAATTAGATTGAAGTCAGAGGCAGTAGTTTAATACTAGGAGTGTACGTAATGTAACATAGGAATGAAGTACTATGGAAAGAAATTATGTTGATTTACTAATTTATGTGTGAATTAAAACAATTTTTTATGATTTGAATGTTCATCACAAAATTATTAGAAGGATATTGTGCTTACTCGAGTCATTTGAGGCTCTTTTGGTTTGGTAGATGAGTAGGACGTGCACTCAAAATTGTATTTGTTTTGGCCTTTCTTTTGAATATTATGTCGTTTTCTCCCTTTTGGTGGTTTAAAGTCCTGTTGGTATCAAATATGTTTTTCAATCCTATCATATTGATCTTAAATGCCCGTCTTTTTTTTTAACATAGATTAGTTTGTCTACTAAATATTACTTTTATGTTTGGGATTGTCAAATTTCAGGTTAGGCGCAACCTGGAACAAGCAAAAACCTTATTGGAGGCTTTAATTAAGGTGATTACTCATTGTACTCCTGTATTATCATAGGTGCGTTTGCATTTGTTTTGACGCTAGTTATATGACATCGAAACACTGCATTGGCTCAAGACGTGATCTTTGTACAGAGAGAAGAGAAAAAGAGAGATCTGATGGAAAGTGAAGTCGGTCTTCAGAGGGTTCATTTGAAGTATAAGGTACGTGGGTATTATGTGTTTTATTTTTGTTGAGTTCTTTTATATCCAGGATAATTGGTTTGATCTTACTCTAGTGATCTTTATCTACTTACATTTTTCTTACGATATTGTTGATGGTTTCTCATGGGATTATCAGCATGAAACTGAACTTCTGGAAGAGAGCTTAGCACTTCCCAGGTTCTTACCCTTCTCTTGTAAGTTTGGTTCAAGCGAGGATGAATTTGTGGAGTTGGATGATATTGCACCCAGTCGCCCCCCACGAATACGAACTTCTGGATCTTTCATGGAGGCAAACACGATTATGCTCCCAACCGAAAGCGTGAAGCAAGAGTATAGGCAACAGCAGTTGCCACATGGATGGCTTCACAAAATGGTACCTTTATCGTTTATAACCTTACCTATCATCCTCTTTTTACTATAGCAGCAGCTGCTATAAATGTTCAAGCAACCCTGCCCTGCCGAGCAGTTAAATATATTTAAAATCAGTCTTTGTTGTTAGAACATTAACTGTTCAACGAATTTATGCAGGATCCTCTGGAGCCAGTTTTGTTGTTTGCAAAACCTGTGATTGCAGAGAAGTTGGCAGCTGCAGCAATAGTACCACCATCAGATTCTTCGTCAAGGAATAGTGTGTCAATGGGATCTCATAAATTTCGAGGAAGAATTGGCCGAGGTGGCAGGATAATATTTGACAGATGGAATCCATTGTTGCAGACTGCTATTGACTGTAGTAACTCATATTATTCACCACCAAAACAAGCGCATTTAGCATATAATTGATTGAGGGAGATTCACCATGATCTGTATTCTGTATAACGTGCCCCCAAAAGGAGTTAGCGTCAAAAAAAAAAAAAAAAAAAAAACCAACTTCCTTTTTCCGACTTATGTAATGTAATGCAAAAGCGAGCTCAGTCTGCACTTTGCATGTATCTAAAACTGCTGCCCAATTTATTATTCTTGTGTTTAGTTTGTCAATGACGTTATGATTAGATATTAAATTTGCTAAGCGCCAAAGTTGTTTTTACAAAACTAGATGTCCTCCTAGTTTCTTTGCAAACGTTCGCGAATAAAGCTAACTTAATGAGTTCATTCCAATCAAGAGTTTAGTTAGAAGGTGAATCACTCTTAGATCAAACTTAGAATCTATGATGATCACTCCTAGATCGTAAGACGAATCACTCCCAAATTAGCTTGATCGAGACTAATCCAATGAAATGGTGTAACATCACGTCTAAAATAAGATTTGAAAAAAATAACACCAAAGGGGTTTCAACAAAAACACAAAATTTTAACATCCATGGTCTATCATTTTCATGACGATACAAGCCTTTTAGAAGGCAAAAATGGTCATTCAAAGGGTCAAATATAAAAAAATCTTTGAAAAGTAATAAATGTAAATTGAAGAAAAATATGACCTAGAAAATTAAAACTCAATTGTGCAACGATTGAGAGATCTAAAAGGCGGAACAAAAAATGTGGAAATGTTTTAAATTGTCTTAAAAAGCTATTGTAGAGGCGCTTGACATGAAGATGATGTTTGATGAGGTTTGACGACACAAAATCTCAATAGGTGCAATGTGGACAGACACTTGTTCACAATTTCTTCACATTTTTTGTTCCCCCATGCCATCTTTCGAACTAGATGACTTTTTCCGTGCTATCGTCACTCTATTCTCATCTTGATTTGTACTAACATTATAAAGAATTTTGAGTTAAAAATCTATCTCTTCTTGTGCATTAGCTAGCTTTTGAAGATTTATTGTGAAAGCCTCTTAAATCTTCTTTGTCTTGCTTCTTGGTATTGCTCCTTCAAGCAAATGAATGGATTAGTGGTTGGATTCACATCATCCCCCTTTCTTTAAAAGGATTTGTCCTCAAATCAAGGTCTTCATTTTCTACATCAAAAGGAGTCAAATTAGCCACATTAAAAGTAGAATTTACATTGTACTCACCTTGGAAATTTAATTAGTATGCATTATCATTGGTCCGCTACATGAAACAGATCAACTCCCCTTAGTTGAAGCTTAGACTTCTTTTGATCTGGAAACCATTCCTTTCATAGATGCACCCAAACCCAATCACCCAGTTTAAAAATCAATTTCTTTCTCTCTTTGTTCTTTTGACTGACTAGCTTTTGATTCTTCTTTTCAATCATTTTCTTGATTTCTTTGTGCAAAGTTTTGATGTATTCAACCTTAGAAACTATCGCATTACTAGTAAACATATTAGGTGGTAAAGGTAATAAATCTAGAGGAGTTAAATGGATTAAATTCATACACAACCTTAAAAGATAAACAATGAGTGGTATTATTTATCGATCTTTTGTATGCAAACTCCATAAAAAAGTAGTCTTTTCCCAAGATTTAAGAATATTAGAGATTATTGATCTAAGCATTGCCCCTAATGTTCTATTAACTACCTCAGTTTGTCCATCGATTTGGGGGCGACAAATTGTAGAAAATAGAAACTTGGTTCCCAATTTTTTCCACAAAACGTTCCAAAAAATGACTTAAAAATTCGACATCTCTATCATTTACAATGATTTCATGCAATCTAACTACATCATCTATTTTGTTACATGGAATGCCATCTTACTAAACCTATCAGCCACCACAAAAATGCTATCTCGTCTTCTAGTCTTTGGTAATACTAGAACAAAATCCATGCTAATGTCAACTCACGGTTTACTAGGAACATCTAAGGATGTGTAAAGACTACGTGATTGTGTCTTAGACTTAGCTTTCTTACATTTGAAACACTACTTGCACACTTTATTCACATCTTTCCTCATTTTCAACCAATAGAAGTGTTCACACAATATGTTGTACGTTTTAGATTCTCCAAAATGTCCCAAAAGTCCTCCCCATGAGCCTCCTTCACAAGTAACTCTCGAGTGGAACACTAAGGAATACAAAGTTTACCCCTTCCTAAAAAGCATACCATCAAACACAACATGATTAAGTACATTGTTCCCCTCTAAACATTGTATATACACGTCATAAAATTCAGATTCTCAACTTTGCACAACTCAATCATGTGTTTAAAACCAAGAATCTTTGCACTAAGGGAAGAAAATAATGCATCAGCCACCACATTGTCTCTACCTTTTTTGTAATGAATTGATATAAGGAAATATCTCAATAAATTCTACTCATGTAGCATGACTCCTATTTAGCTTTGTTTAGATTTTGATGTGCTTCAAGCTTTCATGATCAATATGGATAACAAACTCTTTTGGCCACAAGTGATGTTGTCAAACTTGCAAAGTCCTCACAAGTGTGTGTAGTTTTTTGTCATAAGTCGAGTATTTGTGTGTGTTCCATTTAGTTTCTCACTGAAGAACATGTTTGGATTTTTTTAAAAATCAAAATCACTTCTATATCTATCCAACTTGCATCAAATTCAATCTCAAAAGATTTAACAAAGTTAGGTAAAGGAAGACAAGTTGTATTTGTCAGTTTATCTTTTAATTCATTGAATGCATTCTCTTGTTATTCTTTTCATTCAAATTTCACATGCTTTTTAACAAGTTCATTTAATGGTGAGACTATACTACTGAAATTCTTAATGAACCTTTTATAAAAACTAGCCAAACCATGAATAATCTTTACTGTTTCTTCATCAACTTGCATTCCATTCTTTCCAACAATGAAACCCTAGGAATTGACTTGGTCTAGACAAAAACTACATTTTTTGAAGTTAACATATATCTTAACATACAAAATATGATCATTCAAGTTTTCTGAGTGAAAAAAGAATATCATCAAAGTACACAACAACAAATTTTTCACTGTACTCTCTCAAAACATGATTCATTAGTCTCAACCTCATAAAAGTATTTGGTGCATTAGTAAGCCCCAGTGACATAACACGTCACTCATCAAGTCCAAACTCATTTTTGAAAATCGTTTTTCACTCATCTCCCGCATGCATTCGAATTTGTTGATAACCACTTTTAAGATCTATTTTCTAAAATAAATTAGCACCACGTAATTCATCTAGCATGTCATCCAATCTAGAAATAGGATGTCGATATTTTACCATAATCTTGTTGATGGCTCGACAATCAACACACATTCTTCATGCTGGGATTTTTGTCCTAATCTCGTGTTTGTAAATTGCTATTTGAAATTAATAAAAAGTTATTCATTTCATTATTTTGTGTCTTGCATTTTAATACAAACTTTGTCCAATAAACTAAGCTACAAGGTCATTGAATACATGAGAGAACTAGAACTTGAACGGTGTGTAATGGACACACAGGGAGGATCACGTTCAAGTTAATGACCCGAACGGTCTACAGTGTCACACCCCGTCCCAGCTTACTTGCCTAACCTAGGAAGAGATGCAAAGACAAAGATAACCAAACCTCTTGTTGGCTTTCCTTGACTAACCCAAGACTTAACTTAAAATAAACGTAACACAACATGTTTGAACAAGCAAAATTAAGCACTGATATACACTTATATATGAAACACATTCACTTCCATTACTATGTTCTTTAGGTAATCATAAAGTTTCCAAGTTTATTACAACCCATCTAATATGTTCTCACTACAAACCATATACAAAAGAAAGTGTATATACAAGGAGCTAAATGGCGTGGTGGCAAATAGGTCTTGTCAAGGCTAAGCACTGGAATCTCGTCTGCTACCTAGGAAGAGTAGACATAAAGAAAACGTGAGCTAGGAAGCCCAGTGAGTGTCTATTATAAGCTCACAGGTGAAGCATAAAAATGGTAGACTATAAGTAGAAAATAGCTTAACATCTGTTTGTAACATAAACAAACCATGCTTCCAATTTACAGGTTAAAGTCACCACTTATGCATAGCACACAACTCATAATGTAGTATTATATTGAGGGTAGATAGATCAATAATGTAGAAGCTCATAACAATAAAACACATGACATGATACCACTTTTGAACCATAGAGGTGGTAGAGTTACATTTGTACTAATAAGGTTCATACCTCTCTCACGTGCACGTGGAATACATTTGGCCCTTTGGTTTTCCCTAATACCTTCTCTATGTCCTTCAGTATTAAGGTAAGACCATTTGCTACCCGAATACCTTCTCATTGTCCTTCAGTATCGGAAAATTATGATTCATTCCCCCCTAAGTACCTTCTCGAATGTCCTTCAGTATTAGGGGTTAACCACAAACAAGGGCATAATTTGTTTACCATGGAAATCATGTCTTTATAACACATACAACAATTTCTTGACATTTTCACATTATCATCTAAACATGTTCCCAAGTGGATTTACACAAAACATTCTCTAAAGGAAAGCATACTTTCATAATTTAGTTTCCATACTTGGATTTATAGTTACAACTAATTCAAAGTATACTTAGGTTCCATCATGAACTTTATGTTAGAAACTCCATGAAGCTATACATAATTAGTTCAAACAAGATTCAATGATCAACAATTATGTTTTTGAAGAAAAACATAGGTCAAGCATAATTCTAAAATAGAGTCACTCACAATCACCAAAAGAGTTCCAAGGGTTATACGTTTTTCCTATCTCCGTTTGCCCTGAAAATGAAATTAGTAATATCAATTCTTTCCCCTATGCACCTTAGAAACAGATCAAATTCAGTCCCATAACTCAATTCAGAATAGTCATACACACACTTGGCTGTAAGGTATATATAAATGGAAGAGAATCTCCTTCAATCTTTTGCTAGCAGTTTTTCCCTTGCACCTCAAAGTTTCAGCTTCTAATTCCTCCTAATGAGCTCAAAACAGACTAACTCCTCACACTGTTCTGCTACCCGAGAACTTTGAACACCTCTCACTGTTCTGCACTTTTCTCCTTCGTCCTCTCTGTATTTCCCCAAAAGTCGACCAATTTCGTATTCTACACTCAATTTATGAGATTTTGACTCAAAAATCAACGAATTTGACTTAGTAAATTGAGAGATATGATCGTTTGAAGATGACCCATTTTCCAGCTGCTTGCTGTTTTTCTGCGAATTTGACAACACCTACTTGCCATGTTTAACTCCGATGCTTCACCTCCTTTGGCCAGCTCCTACTTCAATATTTACATCATAATCACCTTTTTAAAACACCAAAATAAGTGTGTAAATAAACCCTAAGCATTTAGCCAACTTATCCTAAGTTTGTGAGATATAAGATCTTCCATTCAATACATGATGCACCTAAAACTTCTCCAATTTGCTAATGATTTTTAACTTACTTTAATGCAACTTTTAATATGCTTATTTTGATGGCTTACCTATCTCCTTATGAAGCTTAGACACATTGTAGCTCCAAATTCAATAGATTCCCAAATCCGATCACGACATCATTTAGTGCAACCTATACGATTTTGCATATTTCAAAACTTCATGAACGAGTGCAAAATGATAAAAGAAAATAGAGTTTAGGGCTTACATACAGTATATGGATGGGGTTGGAAACCTAATCCTGGATACACTGTGCATGCAACCCGCTTTGTATTAAGATACAAACGAGGTGATCTGACTCGTTCATGTGGTTGACATGCGGGTGGGGGCATCCTGTACAATGAGATTGTACAAGACCGCATCACCAGTGAATTATTAGACCTCACCGATGTAACACCGCTGACAGATGTGACTAATAACCGTCGTATGACCATTAGTCACTCGATCCAATATCGAGCGTGTTACGGACTCCACTGCCCTGCAGGGTTTTGTCACACCCTCCCGAACCACCTGCTAACTTAGCCCGGAAAGAGGCATGAAGCCAACAGACATTTTTCACCTCTTAACAATACCTGATGACCCTGTTCTACCTGATAAACATACTATGCTCGTATATGGTAAACTTTAACATAACACAAATGGAAACTTGATAACTACTAAACATACATAGGGAGAAACATTTCTTAAGTCTCCCATTTTAAAACTTAAACGAGAAATAGCATCACAACCTGCAACAAGCCAACCTACTGCTTTATACAACCTCTTATGTACAAACAACTATAACTACACAACGACTTGCTATACATCACCACCACGTACAAAATACCAACTTATGAAACTTCCAGTGGACTATAGCAGGGATGTCGGTACTGTGAGCTCGATCTCACCAAAAAGGTTTGAAAACATTGAAAGAATGAGCCTAAAAGCTCAAAGTGAGTGTGTCTATCTTTAAAACATTACAAGCTCACAGTGAATCATAATAATGGCAGATTATAAGTAGTAAATAGCTTAACATCCTGCTTTGTAAACACAAACAAACCATGCTTCCAATTTACAGGGTTTAAGTCACCACTTATGCATAGCACACAACTCGAAATGTAATATCATATTGAGGGTAGATAGATCAATAATATAGAATCTCATAACAAAGAAAACATATGACAAGATACCACATTCAAATCATAGAGGTGGTAGAGTTACATTTATACCAATAAGGTTCATACCTCTCTCTCTCACGTGGAATACCTTTGGTCGTTTGGTTTTCCCTAATACCTTCTCTACGCCCTTCAAAGATTAAGGTAAAACCATTTACTACCCGAATACCTTCTCATTGTCCTTCAAGATTAAGGTAAAACCATTTACTACCCGAATACCTTCTCATTGTCCTTCAAGATGTCGGGATATCATGATTCATTCCCCCCTAAATACCTTCTCGAATGTTCTTCAAATATTGAGGTTAACCACAAACAAGAGCATACTTTGTTTACCATGGAAATCATGTCTTTAAAATACATACTTTCATAATTTAGGTTCCATACTTTGATTTATGGTTACAAATTAATTCAAAACATGCTTATGTTCCATCATGAACTTATGTTAGAAAACTCTATGAAGCCATACATAATTAGTTCAAACAGGATGTAATTATCAACACTTATGTTCTTGAAGAAAACATAGGTCAAGCATAGTTCTAAGATAGAGTCACTCACAATATTAGAATTAGAACCTTGGCTTGTAAACTTGACCTATTGCTCTTGGTCTGTCAAACAAACCAACTCAACCATTAGAACCTCGAGCTCATGATTTTTGACCTTAAAACTTGCAAGAAAACACACTTTCAAATTTTCCAGCATTTCCAAAGATTTTCTGCCCTGTTTTCAGACAACCATACCTTCTTCATTACTTATCCAAAAATAATGTAATTTATACCAAACTCTTCCTTTTTGAATCCTCTAAAAATCATATGAAGACATGAAATTGAAATTCCAAACGGATTTGTTCAGAAATACCTCGAAAGCTACTTTCCTCAAAACAGACTTCTGCTGTTTCTAGATTCGGATTTCCTGCTGCACAACAAATTTAACCTGATATTTAAAACGTCTTCTAGACATTTTCTACTCACGATTTCTTCCCGAAAGTTGTAGGAAATTCAATAAGCTTTCGAACCATACCAATTAGAGCTTATAACTCCAAGAATACAGATCAGAACAACCAAAACATCAGAGACTTCCCAGATTTGACAGCAAATTCTGTCTTCTGTCTTCCTCTTAACAAAACAGTAAGTTAACTTCAGTATTAGCTCGAGCTTCCTTCACGAAATTTGTTCCAAATTGAGTTAAATTTCATGTATCAAAAACTCAACTCTTACCTCTTCTTGTTGAGCTCGAAAAGATCAAAATATCTGAACTGGGATGAAATGGTTTCCTTGCTGCTACTTTGAGTTCTTCTCCTTTCTTCTGCAACTTCAACCCCAAAACCAGGTTCTTCTTCTTCCTTGAACTTCACCTCACGAGGCCTCAGCTTTCTTTTGTGAAAAATGAGTTTTAAAAATGGTTTTTAAAATAACTTAAAGAAAAGCAATCGGTGGAGGCAATCTTTGTCTTTTTCCCTTTTGCTTTTTCTTTTCTTTTTCCTTTTCTTTTTCCTTTCCTTTATCCCTTTCTTTTCTTTTCTTTTCTTTTCTAAACAAAACAAAACATGATATAATATCCATTCCTTTCATTTCATTTTCTTCATTATTTTTAAAGCAAACCAAACCAAAATGGTTTAAGCTTTTCCTTCCTTGTTTTCCTTTTATCTTTCACTTCATTTCTTTTCTTTTGTTTTTTTTATAAGGAAGTTCGAAAGAAAGATCTTGGGTTTACAACTTACCTCCCCTTAAGAAATTTCGTCCTCGAAATTGAGTAGTCTTAAGTGAAAATCATCGGGTACTTCCTCCTCATTAGGTCCTCTAATTCCCAGGTTACCTCCTCCACTCCGTGATGTCTCCAACGAACCTTCACGAGGGAGATCGTCTTGTTTCTCAAAACTTGTTCTTTCCTGTCGAGGATTTGAACTGCATCCTCTATGTAACTCATGTCTTCTTTCAACTTAACTGGTTGTGCTTGCAACATATGTGTCGGATCTGGAATACACTTCCTCAACATGGACACATGAAAAACATCATGTACTCGAGATAGTTCTGCACTGCAACTCCATCTGTGAGGCTCTTTGCCCAACTCCTCCCGTTACTGGATAAGGACCAATATATCTAGGGCTTAGTTTACCTTTCTTGCCAAAACGAAGGACACCTCTCCACGGAGATAACTTCAAGAATACTTGATCTCCGACCTGGAATTCTAAGTCCTTTAGTCGCTTATCTGCATAACTCTTCTGACGGTCTTGTGCTACCTTCCGATTCTCTCTGATTACCTTAATATTGTCTGTCGTAATTTGTACCAACTCAGGACCGATTAGCTTCTGCTCTCCTACTTCATTCCAACATACGGGCGTTCTACACGACCTTCCATATAGAGCCTCAAATGGTGCCATGCCAATACTTGACTGATAGTTGTTATTATAAGCGAATTCCATAAGTGATAGGTGTGTATCACAACTACCCTTAAATTGAAGGACACATGCTCTCAACATATCCTCTAGTAGTGCGGATGGTCCTCTCTGACCGACCATCCATCTCGAGGATGGAACAGTGTACTAAATTTCAACTTTGTCCCCATAGTCTTCTGTAAACTAAGCCAAAACTTAGAAGTAAATCTTGGATCCCTATTTGAAACTATGGACACTGGCACTCCGTATTGACTCACAATTCTTTCGACATATAGCTCAACAAGCTGATCAAGTGTAGATGTCGCTTAAATCGGTATAAACCGTGTTGTTTTAGTGAGTCTATCCACTATTACCCAAATACCATCATGTTCACTAGAAGTACGTGGTAATCCAAACAGAAAATACATAGTGATATGCTCCCATTTTCATTCCGGTACTGGCAATGGATTAAGGAGTCCTCCGGTCTCTGTCTAATCTGGTTTAACTCAAGTTAGCGCATCAAGCATTATCAACATATTCACTACCTCCCGCTTCATCCCAGGCCATCAATATGCTCCCTTTCAATGTCTTATACATCTTGGTGCTTCCTGGATGCATAGCGTAAGCTGAACTGTGAGCTTCTTCTAGAATAGCATCTTTAAGCTTACTAACACTCGGAACACATAGTCTTCCTTGCCTCTCTATGGCTCCATCTGTCTCATCTTAAATTCTCGCCTCACAGGGCCTGTTTGGACTTCTAAACATTTTCTCGCAAGTTACTATCATCCTGGTTATCTTCTTACAATCTCTCACAGAAATAAGACTTGACTTGGAATTGAGCTAAAAGACTCCTCAATTCTCTGCATTCACAATTGCCTTAGAATCCCATAGAGTACTTAAAAATGTCATGAATACCACACAAGGCATCCTTAGGAAGTCTTGACTTCTCGCTTCAATGCATCTGCTACCACATTCACCTTACCAGGATGGTATTCTATGGTACAATCATAATCTTTAATCTGTTCTAACTATCTTCTCTGCATGATAATAAACTTTCTTTGATCAAAGATATACTTCAGACTCTTATGATTTGTAAAAATATGACACCTCTCACCAAACAGGTAATGTCTCCAGATCTTCAATGCTAGAACAACTGCTGCTAACTTAAGATCGTGGGTAGGGTAATTACACTCGTGCTTTTCAATTGCCTTAACGCATAAGCTATTACTTTTCCTTCTTCTTCCGGAAAACACACCCCAATCCTTGTCTCAAGCATAAAAGTAAATCACATATTCTTTTTCCGCATTCAGAAGTGTTAGAATAGGTACTCGCCATCAACCTTGTTTCACTCCTAAAAACTCTATTCACACTTATCTAACCATTCAAGCTTAACATTCTTCCTTGTTAAAATCATGTTAAGGGTAATACTAATCGTGAGATGTTCTCAACAAATCATCTGCACAGATCCTCGCCAAGCTTAGGAAACTACGTACCTGCATCGCATTAACTGGTCTCTCTAAGTTGACCATAACTTTTACTTTATTCGGACCAACACTAACTCCATTTGCTTGAAACAACTTACCTTAACACTACCCGATTCAACCAAAACTCACATTTGGTGAATTTAGCGTATAAATCGCTTTATCTCAGAGTGTTTGTAGAATAATACTCATGTGTTCCTGTGGGCTTTCCCACAACCGAGTAAACTAGTTTATCATCAATAATTACTATTACAAAGTTATCCAAATCTTCGGTGGAAAACACGCTTGCCCATGAGGTCCATGAAAATCGCTAGTACCTTGTTAAACCGAATGGCATTACTAAACACTTATAATGCTCGTATGCCTCATTATGAATAATGTCTTAGGAATGTCTCGATTCTCCGACCTTTAATCGATGATATCCCGATCTTAAATCAATCATACAAAAAACATCGATGCACCTCTTTAACCGGTCAAACAAGTCATCTATTCGGGTAAAGGATACTTGTTACGTGTCGTGACTTTGTTTAACTCGTCTATAATCAATGCATAATCTACGGGTACCATCTTTCTTTTCACGATAACACTAGAGCTCTCCAGGGCGATACACTAGGTCCGATGTATCCTTATCAACTAGTCCTTGTAATCGCATCTTTAGCTCCCCGGTCTCACTTGGAGCCATTCTATCTGGCAAGCTTGCGAAATAGGTGTTGTTTCTGGTAGCAATTCAATAGTGAACTCTACTTCCCCATCGGTGGCAACCCCGATAGATCTCGTTGGAAAAATATGAAGAAACTCGCTTCACAACAAGAACATTGTCCGGTTTTAGCTTTTCCTCCTGCACTTCTACTACATGTGCAAGAAACGCCAGGCAACCTTTCCTCAATAACTTCTCACTTTTTAATGTCAAATCAAACTCGTAGGGATAATCTTTCTTTCATCCTATAAAACCACTTCACTAATCCTCGTTTCTTGAAAACAACTTCCTTTATATGGCAAACTCGGAAGCATAATGAGTAAATATGAAATCTATCCTTAAGATTGCATCTCACACTGCAGTCTAGTGGAAGAAGATCCACTAACATATTGAGACCTTCTACTAAGACCTCACGATCCCATGACAACACTGCATTGACTAGTAACACATCACCAACTAGAGTGTATATAACTAACCTTTTACATAAAGGTTCTAGCTTCCCATTCAACATAGTCAAGAACATACTAAAAACAAAGAAATGTGTAGCACCTGGTTCTATTAAAACAGGTGTAGGTACATTACAAATACTAATCGTACCAGTAATGACATATGATGCATCTTCTCGCTTCTTATCGAGTCATAGCGTAGACCTTTCCGTGTTGTCTAGGTCTCCCTACAATTCTCTTTAGTCCGACACCGTTGGTGCCCTCTCTGCGCCTCTCATCGAAACTCTCGCCGCTTTCAACCGCCTGGGACTCAACTCCCTAGTCCCTCTGTGCGGATGTCCATAGCTGTGGACAATCCTTCTTGACATGTCCTAGTTGTCTGCACTGGTAGCACACATTGACACCAACAAGACATTGGCCTCGATGATTCTTGCCACAATTTGAACATGAAGTTCTCCTTGCTACACTAGCAATGACACTCCTGCAATGTCTGCGCGCCTTCTGCCGTGGATCCGCGATTGACTAGGTGCTCTTTGACTCGCCTCGATAGGCACCACTCACATGCATCCGCCTCGATGCTCGACCGCCACTTTCGACTTTTAAAGTCCCGATGACTCAAACATTCACACCCAGTGTGAATCGCTCGTTGCGCCACTACCCTGCAACCGCTCGCTATTGAAGGCCCTCGAGTAGGCGCCACTATCGCTTGTGCCTCTGCTATACTCGCTTCAAGACGTGAGCGCCTCTACCAGTAGGGAAAAGTCACCCACTTTGCAATGGTTGTGGTAGGGGTACGTATCTCGGGACGTAACCCTCTTTCAAATCTTTGACACTGTCACTCTCTCGTGATGCCACAATCACATCAACATACCGCAAAAACTCCGGTATATCTTCTCTCATACTCACCACCGAAAGTGTCCCTTGCTTCAGATTCTAAAAATTCATCCCTCTTTTGCCTCTCGAGACGTATTAGGGGTAATATTTATCTTCAAATATACTTCAAAAGTTTGCCATTAAAATCACGTACATCACTACAATCAAGCTAACATCGATTTCCATCATCCTTCGCGCTTTCTTTAGAAGAAAGAATGTGGCCAACTTAACATTTCGCTCCTCGTAGCAACTCATCACATCAAAACATTTATCAAGCTTATTCACCAAACCTCCACTTCACTGGATCTTTGGAACCCTCAAACACACTGTGGCTCCTAATTCTTTTAGGTGATCTATTCTATATGTCTTGTCTGGATTACTTAGCCCTGCTCCCTATGGCTTACCTACCTTCTCGTGAGGAATTAACATGTCGCAGTTCGCCCCTATCTGGACTCTCTGGCACTAGATCCCCTCTCGGGATTGATCTTGGGTAGGATCCTGCGTCCCCCGCCTCGATCCCCGCTGCGTCTGTCTGCTAGTACGTGGTGGCATGACTCCTATAACATATCAACATATTAGACATGCTATGGATACTTAACTCAAATACACAAAACTAAACATCTATTCACATTTTAGCCCTAACTGGACTTAGTCTTATCCTGTCTTGGACCATACTCTACTAGTTTGATCTGCACTAACTCAATAACTTGTTATGACTTTTTAGTTTCCTCTCAGAGCTAACTTGCCCTGTCTCATTCCCCATGGAGCTAATCGCTCGATACTGGTTGTCACACCCTCCCCGAACAACCTCGCTAACTTAGCCCTGAAGAGGCATGAAGCCAACAGACATTGTTCACCTCTTAACAATACCTGATGACCCTGTTCTACCTGATAAACATACTATGCTCGTATATGGTAAACTTTAACATAACACAGCGGAAACTTGATAACTACTAAACATACATAGGGAGAAACATTTCTTAAGTCTCCCATTTGAAAACTTAAACGAGAAATAGCATCACAACCCAGAACAAGTCAACCTACTGCTTATACAACCTCTTATGTACAAACAACTATAACTACACAACGACTTGCTATACAACACCAACCACGCATACAAAATACCAACTTATGAAACTTCCAGTGAGACTATAGCGGGATGTCGGTACCGTGAGCTCGATCTCTACCGAAAAGGTTTGAAAACATTGAAAGAATGAGCCTAAAAGCTCGGTGAGTGTCTATCTTTAAAACATTACAAGCTCACAGTGAATCATAATAATGGCGATTATAAGTAGTAAATAGCTTAACATCTGCTTGTAAACACAAACAAACCATGCTTCCAATTTACAGGTTTAAGTCACCACTTATGCATAGCACACAACTCGAAATGTACTATCATATTGAGGGTAGATAGATCAATAATATAGAAGCTCATAACAGTAAAACATATGACAAGATACCACATTCAAATCATAGAGGTGGTAGAGTTACATTTATACCAATAAGGTTCATACCTCTCTCTCTCTCGTGCACGTGGAATACCTTTGGTCGTTTGGTTTTCCCTAATACCTTCTCTACGTCCTTCAGTATTAAGGTAAAACCATTTACTACCCGAATACCTTCTCATTGTCCTTCAATATTAAGGTAAAACCATTTACTACCCGAATACCTTCTCATTGTCCTTGAGTATCGGGATATCATGATTCATTCCCCCCCTAAATACCTTCTCGAATGTCCTTCAGTATTAGGGGTTAACCACAAACAAGAGCATACTTTGTTTACCATGGAAATCATGTCTTTAAAATACATACTTTCATAATTTAGGTTCCATACTTTGATTTATGGTTACAAATTAATTCAAAACATGCTTATGTTCCATCATGAACTTATGTTAGAAAACTCTATGAAGCCATACATAATTAGTTCAAACAGGATGTAATTATCAACACTTATGTTCTTGAAGAAAAACATAGGTCAAGCATAGTTCTAAGATAGAGTCACTCACAGTATTAGAATTAGAACCTTGGCTTGTAAACTTGACCTATTGCTCTTGGCCTGTCAAACAAACCAACTCAACCATTAGAACCTCGAGCTCATGATTTTTGTCCTTAAAACTTGCAAGAAAACACACTTTCAAATTTTCCAGCATTTCCAGCATTTTCTGCCCTGTTTTCAGACAGCCATACCTTCTTCATTACTTATCCAAAAATAATGTAATTTATACCAAACTCTTTCTTTTTGAATCCTCTAAAAATCATATGAAGACATGAAATTGAAATTCCAAACGGATTTGTTCAGAAATACCTCGAAAGCTACTTTCCTCAAAACAGACTTCTGCTGTTTCTAGATTCGGATTTCCTGCTGCACAACAAATTTAACCTGATATTTAAAACGTCTTCTAGACATTTTCTACTCACGATTTCTTCCCGAAAGTTGTAGGAAATTCAATAAGCTTTCGAACCATACCAATTAGAGCTTATAACTCCAAGAATACAGATCAGAACAACCAAAACATCAGAGACTTCCCAGATTTGACAGCAAATTCTATCTTCTGTCTTCCTCTTAACAAAACAGTAAGTTAACTTCAGTATTAGCTCGAGCTTCCTTCACGAAATTTGTTCCAAATTGAGTTAACTTTCATGTATCAAAAACTCAACTCTTACCTCTTCTTGTTGTGCTCGAAAAGATCAAAATATCTGAACTGGGATGAAATGGTTTCCTTGCTGCTACTTTGAGTTCTTCTCCTTTCTTCTGCAACTTCAACCCCAAAACCAGGTTCTTCTTCTTCCTTGAACTTCACCTCACGAGGCCTCAGCTTTCTTTTGTGAAAAATGAGTTTTAAAAATAGTTTTTAAAATAACTTAAAGAAAAGCAATCGGTGGAGGCAATCTTTGTCTTTTTCCCTTTTGCTTTTTCTTTTCTTTTTCCTTTTCTTTTTCCTTTACTTTATCCCTTTCTTTCTTTTCTTTTCTTTTCTTTTCTTTTCTAAACAAAACAAAACATGATATAATATCCATTCCTTTCATTTCATTTTCTTCATTATTTTTAAAGCAAACCAAACCAAAATGGTTTAAGCTTTTCCTTCCTTGTTTTCCTTTTATCTTTCACTTCATTTCTTTTCTTTTGTTTTTTTTTATAAGGAAGTTCGAAAGGAAGATCTTGGGTTTACAGGTTTGTCCTTTGACTAGTACGGGTGAGGGTGATCACAGTTACTCTCCCAATATGTCTACCTTCTTAGGGACACGACCATGTAGGGAGCTGGAAACTTAGCTACGCGAGACGGAATTCACTAGTTCCCACCTTTAGGGGAACTAGAGGGGTTGTTCCCTTAAGTGTTGTCTCCAGGGCTTGGACAACGGACGCCCACCCTCTCACTTGTCCGAGAGGGTTGTTGTGTATGGTCGGACCATAACAATGTTGTTGTTCATTAGAGGAGCAGTGGAGACTTAAGGAGCAAGAAGTAGATACAGGGGTAAAACGGTAATTTGACCCAGCATTGTCTACGAACAACCTGTGAAGGGTCGACTCATGGGCATTGGTTATATCAGTGGACACGTAATATTCTACACTGACGGGAGTGCTGCTACGAGCTTTAGTGGAGTGTTACCGTAGCTAATGGATGTTGATTAACCGGATCAAAGAGTTTGATAGGTTAATCTCGGATCATTGGAGCTCGTCACTGTAGGTCCATTAGGTCTCTCGGTTGGCTCAATCTGGGTTAAAAGAAGGGTTACTATTTTGGGGTGAATTGAAGTGTTCAATTTCACTAAAGGGCATTAATGTCATTTATATGAGATATGAATGGTATAATATATAGTTTAATGTGAATGAGATTCATAATAAACTATAGGTTAGCCTAATTGTTGAATTAGGACTTGTCACACCCCCTCCCGTACTACCTGCTAACTTAGCCCGAAAGACGGCGTGAAGCCAACAGACATTGTTTGCCTCTTAACAATACCTGTTGATCCTGTTTTACTTGATAAACATACTAGGTTCGCATATGGAACACTTTAACATAACACAGCGAAAACTTGACAACTACTAAACATACATAAGGAGAAACACTTCTTAAGTCTCTCTTGAAAACTAAAACGACAAAAGCATCAGAACCACAAAACAGGTCAAACCATTAATTACACAACCACAACCACAACCTCTAAAGCACATACAACTGTAACTACATAGTCGCCTCAAAATTAACTACAACACATATGGACTTGCTATACAACACCACCCACGTACAAAATATCAAGCTCGTGGAGCTTCTAGTAGACTATGGCAGGATGTCAGTCACTGGGAGCTCGATCTCTACCTGAAAAGTTTGAAAACACTGAAAGAATGAGCTATGAAGCTCAGTGAGTGACTGAGTTTAAGATCTAATAACTCAAAAATCATATCAGCTGGAAACTTATGAGCATATGCATCTGTAATCAAGCATTAAAAATACACGTGTAATCATAATAGCTTTTCAGAAATCCAGCAAGTACGTCATTAAAATCTCGCAAGGCATATCGATGCTACTAACCATTTAAAAACGTATGACAATCTACGTTGTGTAGGACACACCCTGTACAACCAACATTTTCTCTACGATGTAGTGGGACCCGCCCAGCACTCACGACAGCATTGTTGTCACGGAGTACACTCAACGTCGACAATAGAAAATGACTTGTGTGCACACGGTACTATATAACCTCGAGCTTAATGTCTGAGTCATTTACTCATTCAAGTCTCAGAAAAAAACATAAAAATATTTAAACATGTATGCTTATCTTTTCTTTCTTAAAATTCAAGCTTACTCAACTTGTTCATAAAAATCGGAAATCTTTAAATCATACTTGCTAGTACATACTAGCTCGAAATCATAACATTTTCATAGATTTCGACAATCAAGAACATATGCTCACGTATAAATTTCATCAAGACATTTAGGCTCACAACGAGCACTTGAAATCATTTATTAGAAAAAATGAATACTCATAAACATGTGTTCAAAGGAAAACAATAAGCATTGAAATCATTTCGTTTTAGCAAAACCTTGCATTTTACATAAGCATAATACAAGCCTATAAACCGTTTTCGAGATTCGTTTTGTCAGCGTTAGAACTAGAACATTGGTCCGTACACTCGACCTATTTCCTCTTGGCCTATCAAACAAACCAAAACCAAGCATTAGAACCTTGAGCTCATGAATTTCAAACCTTAAAATTACAAAACATTCTATCCAATTTCCAGCATTTTACAGATTTCATACCCTGACTTCAAACATTCATAACTCCTTCATTACTTAGCAAAACAGGTTGTACTTTATACCAAATTATTCCTTTTTGAACCCTTTAAAACTCATCGGAAGAAATGAAATTGAAATTCCCAACAGATTTGTTCGAAAATACCTCGAAAGCAGCTTCCCCAAAAATAGATTTCTGCTGTTTTCAGATTCGTTTCCCTACTGCAACCCGAAATTGGCTGAAATTTTAAACATCTTCCAGTCGGATTCTACTCACGAGTTCTTCATGAAAGTTGTAGAAAATTCAATAGGCTTTCCATCCATACCTATTAGAGATTCTGATTCGAATCCTACTGATCAGCACGACCCAAAAACCAGAGACTTCTCAGATTTGACAGCAAAATCTTTCCTCTGCCTTCCCTTTAACAAATCAGTAACTTAGCTTCATAATTTGCTCGAAATTCCTTCACGAATTTTGTTCAAATATGAATTAACTTTCAAGAAAATCAAACCTCAACTCTTACCTTTTCTTGTAGAGCTCGAAAGGACTTATACATTAGAACTGGACTGAATTGGCTGAAGAATTGTCATGGAACCTTAAATTGAACATTTCTCCTTTCTTCTTCAACCTCAAACCAGAAAATTCACTCTCTTCTTCTTCCTTCTATTCTCTCCCTCGATGCTCTCCTTTTCTGTTCTCCCCCTCGATGCTCTCCTTTTCTTTGTTGCAAATGAGACCAAAAATGAAAAGAAGGTGATTAAATAAACTTGGAAAAAAACTTGGCGGTGGAATTTATTTTTTTGTCTTTTACCCACTTTACCTTTTCCTTTTTGTCCTTTTCTTTTCTTTTATTTTAAAACAAAACATTACATATCAAACATAGCATTTTCTTTCTTTTTTTTTCTTTTCTTTTTTTTAAGGAAATTTCAAGGAGAGATCTCGAGTTTTACAGGGCTAATTGGAGAAATTAGGTTGAGAGATATTAAATTGGATGTGATTCAATTTAATAAATCCACAATATTGCAAATGTGATTTGTAATATGAGATATGAGATATCTTATAATATATGGTTATGCAAATATGATTTGCATAACCTATAGTTGTGGTAAAATGGTAAATAGATGGAGCTTTCAACTCCACCTATGTCCATTATTTAAACCATTTTTGCAAGAAGGGTGCTAAGCCATTCTCTCATTTTTGGAATTCTCACCAAAAGAAGAGAACTCTCTCTCTCAATTTTCTCTCTAAATTTTCTCCTCCCAATACCAAAACAAAAGAAGTTCCCACTAACTTCCTTCTTCCAAAAGAAGAACAACCGAGAAGCCGAAGGGTTGTGTTTGGTCTTTGTTCGTGAGAAGGATTCGAGATCGTTGAGTTCGAGAAAGCACGAAGAGTTCGTGGATCGTTGGAAGGATTTTTGAAGCACGTCTTCAACAAGTAAGTATTGTGTTTAACTTACTATTTTTCTTCCAATTTTATGCATGTTTAGCCTAGATCTAAGTGTTAGATTGATTTTAACAAATAATAGTTGCACAACAACACCGCGACGATTCGATCGTCTTCCGCTGCGTGGGAGTTTCATTCCCTTCACTTCATGTATCATCCTTCTTGGGTACCTGTTGTGATTTATGCCCTAAACTCGTGTATTTGTAATTTATTTAAGTAAATGAATAAAAGTGTTATTTTTCCTTCAATTCTCGCAGATTACAAACTTAAATCCAATAAACTAAGCTCTAGAGTCACATTTAGAAGATCTTGAACAGTGTGTGGTTGACACACATTTAGGATCAAGTTCAAGTAAAATACCCGAATGGTCTATAGTACATGGATTGGGTTGGGAACCTCATCCTGGAAACACTATGAATGCGACCCACTTTGTATTTGATACAAACGAGGCGATCCAGCTCGTTCATGTAGTTAACATGCGAGTGGGGGCATCTTATGCGATGAGGTTGTACAAGACCGGACCGAGAATTGTTAGACCACTCTAGTAACGTCGTTGATAATTAGGGCTAATAATTCACAGATGACCATTAGCGACTCAACCTGAATCGTGAGCAGGTTGCGAACTCCTGTCTGCGGGGGTTTATCCTTAGACTAGTACGGGTGAGAGTGGTCACAGTTGTCGACTCAATAAGCCTACCTTCTCGGGGATGAAACCTCGTAGGGAGTTGGGGACTCAACTTCGCAAGAACGAATTCACTGCTCCCCCGAACTAGGTAACTAGATAGGTTGTTCCCTTAGAGAGTCGAATACGTGTCTTGAACAACGAGTCCTCTCACTTGCTTGACCGAGAGGAGGACATTGTTTATGGTCAAACCATAAACTTGTTGTTCATTAGAGGATCAGTGGTGCTTAAGGTGCAAGAAGTAGTCACAGGGGTAAATGGTAATTTGACCCAACTATGACTACGAACGACTTGTGAAGGATTGACTCACGGGCATTGGTTAAACCAATGGACACAACTTGTCCTATAACGAGGAGAGTGCAACTACGAGTCTTTAGTGGAGTGACTCGTAGTTAACGAATGTTGATTAACGGAATCAATGAGTTTGATTAGTCAATCTCGTATCGTTGGAACTCATGATTTGTAGGTCCATCAGGTCCCTCGATTGGCTTAACATGGAATTAATAGAGGGTATAAACTTTTGGAATGAATTTGAAGTGTTTGAATTCAATTTAGGGATATGTCAATTATATATGATATAATTGATATAATATATAGTTCAATATGAATATGATTCACAATGAACCATATTATATCTAATTATGGAATTAAGGCATATATTATGGTAGTATTTTGAGAGACATGAAATTGAATTTGACTAAATTCAATTTATCCACATTATGTAAATATGATTTACATTATAAGGTATTTGATACCTTATATTATACATTTATGCATAATAAGTGGAGTTAGTGGCTTAATGGGTGGAGAATTTGTCTCCACCCACATTGCCTATAAAAGCATCATTTTGGATGCATTTTGCAAACACTTGAACCATTTGTGTAGTTTTGCACTTTGAGCAAACACAAGAGTGAAGGGAATGAGAATCCCACGCAGCGGAAGACGATTGAATCGTCGTGATGAAAATTGTGCAACTAGATTTCATTAAAATTAATCTAACACTTAGATCTATGTTAAACATGCAATTAAAGGAAAGAAAAGTACAGCAAGTAGAACTACTTACTTGTTGAAGACAATTCTTCATTGTTCCTTCCTTCGACCACGAACACTTCGTGAAATCTCGATCTCAACGAACTTGATCTCTTCTCACGAACAAGAACACAAACACAACAAATCGGAGTCTCAGTTGTTCTTTTTTTGGAAAGAAGGAAGTTTGTGGGAACTTTGTTTTTGGTTTAGAGAGTAGAAAAGCTAGAGAGAAAAATGAGAGAGATTGTTCTCTTCTTTTGGTGAGATTTCCAAAAATGAGAGATTAGCTTACAACCCTTCTTGCAAGAAGGGTTTAAATAATGGAGAGAACATGGAATTAAAATCTCCATATTATTACCATTTTACCACAACCATAAGTTATGCAAATCATATTTGCATAACCATATAATATAAGATATCTCATATCTCATTATACAAATCACATTTGCATAATTGTGGATTTATTAAATTGAATCACATCCAATTTAATTTCTCTCAATTAATTTCTCCAATTATCCTTAATTCAACAATTAGGCTAACCTATAGTTTATTATGAATCTCATTCACATTAAACTATATATTATATAATTCATATCTCATATAAATGACATAAATGCCTCTAAGTGAAATTAAACACTTTAATTTCACACCAAAACATTAACCCTTCTTTTAACCCAGTTTGAGCCAACCGAGGGACCTAATGGACCTACAGTGACGAGCTCCAATGATATGAGATTAACCTATCAAACTTTTTGACCCGGTTAATCAACATTCATTAGCTACGGTAACACTCCACTATAGCCCGTAGTTGCACTCCCGTCGCTCAAGAAGAATATTACGATCCCACCGATATAACCAATGCCCATTAGTCGACCCTTCACAGGTTGTTCGTAGACACGGCTGGGTCAAATTACCGTTTTACCCCGGTGTCTACTTCTTGTTCCTTAAGTCCCATTGTTCCTCTAATGAACAACATATTGCGATGGTCCAACCATACACAACACCCTTCTCGGGCCAGTGAGAAGGTGGGTGCCCGTTGTCCAAGCCCTAGAGACAGCACTTAAGGGAATAACCCCTCTAGTTTCCCTAAAGGCGGGAACAAGTGAATTCCATCTCACGTAGTTAAGTTTCCAGCTCCCTACTTGGTCCTGTCCCTGAGAAGATAGGCATATTGGGCGAGTAACTGTGGCCACCCTCACCCGTACTAGTCAAAGCGATGGACTTCGCATGACGAGAGTCCGTAACACACTCGGGATTCGTGTCGAGTCACTAATGATCATCTACGAAATTATTAGTCTTTACTGTCAACGGTGGTACATCAGTAGGTCTAATAATTCACGGTTCGGTCTTGTACAATCTCATTACACAGGATTCTCCACTCGCATGTCAACTACATGAACGAGTCAGATCACTTCGTTTGTATCTAATACAAAGCGGGCCGCATCCACAGTGTATCCAGGATTAGATCTCCAACCCTATCCATATACTGTAGACAGTTTGGGTCATTAACTCGAACGTGATCCTCCCTGTGTGTCCACTACACATCATTCAAGTTCTAGTTCTCTCATAAATTCAATGACCCTGGAGCTTAGTTTATTGGAAAAGTTTGTAAAATTTGCGAGATACAAAGTAATGAAATAAATAACTCTTATTAATTTCAAATAGTAATTTACAAACACGAGTTTCGGAAAAAAATCCCAACAAAAAGTTCTCTCTCAAATTCTCTACAACAATTCCCTAATCCCAAAAGAAGATCCCACCTCTCTCCCTCTCCTAGAGAACAAATGAGAAGTTTTTTTTGTGGTGTTCATGTATTCGATCGTAGAGGAAGAAGAGGTCTTTGACGACGAGGGAATTACATGAAAATTCGGTCTTCAAAGGTAATCCTCTAATTCATTTTATGCTTTTAACATGTATGCTTAGCTAGTTTTCTGTTTTTGAGCATTTTCTATGTAACACAATCGAGAGCAACGACGATCGTTCGCTTCCGCACCGAATTCGATTTCCTTCAGTACCAAGATCACCGTGACTGAGCAATGACTCATGCTTTCTCTAACATAACCTTTATCCATGAGTTCTTCCACTTGCCTTTGAATTTCCTTAGTCTTGTTTGGATTGGTCCTTTAGGTAGCCATACTCGGAAGAGGTGTCCTTGGTATGAAGTCGATTTAATGTTCAATCCATCTTAAAGGAGGTAAACCCGTATGTACATATTCATGTGGAAATATATCATTAAATTTCTGCAAAAGAGACTTACAAGTACTTGGCAAAAACACCATCAAATTTTGGTTTAGTTGTTAAACACATTGATGGGAATCGAATCCCCTTGAGCAGCGGAAATGTAGTAAATAAATCGTAATTTGCTTAATTGTTTTGGTTTACTCCAAAACCCATACATTGGCAAAAACAAATAAAACAGATAAACAATTAACAGAAACATGGATTAAATTTACTTAAACATGTTGTACATAAGCTAAACTAAAAGGAATTAGTGAATTACCTTTCTAGTTCCACACAACAATCCCTTGCTCCACAATTGTACAACAACAGTAAAGGTTTTTCTCCTCAGTAAAGGTGGGACACTACCAGTAGTGTTAATCTTTTATCCTCTGAATCCTTAGACCTCTCCTTGGTGGGAAAGAGCCAATAATTGGAAGAGGAAGGGAATAGATTTTTGAGAGAGAGTTGAGAGCTCTTCCAAAATTCAAAGACAAACAATCAAAAATTCAAATTTTCTTCTCTTCACCATCGAGAAGACAAAGCCAGAGGGACACTTCCCCTACTCCTTATCGATAGGGAGTTGGAGGGAAAGTGGGGAATGTGTCCTCCTGACACGTTCCTTTTTTTATTTTTATTTTATTTAAATATTAATTAATCATATTAATTATTAAATAAATTAATTAACTCACATTTAATTAAAATAAAATAAATATAATATATTTAATTTAGATTAAATCACATTTAATCAATTTTTTCTCTAACCTATAGTTTTAATGCACATCTTATGTATATTAAATTTTAACTTATAGTTTTAAATATGAATCTTATTCACATTTAAATTAATACTTGAACTTATTCAAATATTTAATTCTCTCATATAATTTATTATGAATCATATTCCAATTAAATTTATAATATAAATTTCAAAAACTTTATATTATAGTGTATCTGTATACATTAATATTTATTCCCTAATTGAATTTCAACATTTCAAATTCAAATGATCTAAAAATCTTTTACGAGCTAGAAAGTGGACCTAATGGACCTATAGATCAGAAGCTCCAACGATACGAGATTATTCGATTAATCTCATTAACCTCGAAATCAACATTCGTTAACTACAGGAACACTCCACTAAAGTCCCACAGTTGCACTCTTCTCACTGCAGATATATTTATGTGTCCACGGATATTGACCAATAACAACAAGTCAATCCTTCACGAATGCCCGTAACACCAGTTGGGTCAAATTACCGTTTTACCCCTAGGTTACATCTTTTACCTTAAGTCTTTGTGCTCCTCTAATGAATAACTTGTTTGTGGTCCTACCAGCAAACAGAAGTCCCTCTCGGGCCAATGAGAGGGTGACCCTTTGTTCAAGTCTCGGAGACACCACTTAAGGGAACATTCATCTACTTGCCCTAATAGACGGGAATGAGTGAATTCCATCTTGCTAGGTTAAGTCCCCACTTGCCTGCTCGGTCTTGTCTCCAAGAAGGTAGGCTTATTGAGTCGGCGAATCTGGCCACTCTCACCCATATTAGTCAAAGAATAATGTCTCGCAAACATGAGTTCGTAACTTGCTCAGAATTGAGATCAAGTTGCCTAGGTCATCCCTATTGAAATATAAACCTAACTAGTTAACGGAGTTATATCTAGTAGTTACTATTTCACGGTTCGGTCTTATGCAATCTCATTACATAGTACATCCCCACTCACATGTCGTCTACCCAAACACGTTAGGATCACTGTGTTTGTATCAAATACAAAGTAGGTCATATCCATAGTTTTACCAGTGTAAGGTACCCAAGCCTTATCCTCTAACTATAGACTCTTTAGGTTGTATCTCGAACTGATATCCTTATATGTCCACTACATTCAGTTCAAGAGACATATTATAACCTGGATGTTAGTTTATTGGATTTAGGGTTAATATAAGGCAATATAGTAAATAATAAACAATAACTTTTTATTGACAATAATAACTCTTTATTGATTTAATTAGAACATTATTTACAAACTACGAGTTTTAGAGCATAAAACCCAACACACATTCCTTTGCACATGAGTACAAATTTTGGTTCTTGTGTTAACAACACATTCTTCACTTCCCCCTTTCTTATAACCAAACTCACATTCTTTCTTTTTTTCTCAAAATCACTATTTTTTCTTTCTTAGTTTCACTCACCTCTTGCCCCTCACTTTTCTCTCTGTTATTTTTTTCACTCCTCTCTTTCTCTTTTAACTTACTTTCTTTTCTTCTTTCATATTCATCAAACTCTTTTCTTTTCTTCTCTAATATCAGGTGATCATAATATACTTCATATAGAGACAATGGAAGTAAAATAAATTTCACAATATACTTCATATGGAGATAATGGAAGTAAAGTATATTTCTTCCCATTCAAAGTAAAAGTATACATGTTCTTCAATCTATCAAATATGGCTTCTCTATCATATTGCCAAGGTCGGTCTACCAATGTGTCCCCCGCATGCATAAGTACAACATCACAAAGAACTTCATCCTTATATCTTCCCAAAGTAAAGGGACTAAAAACTTGAGAATTTACCTTAAGTTCTCCTATATTTGTCAACCATTGAAGTTTGTATGGTTTTGGATGTGGGCGGGTAGTAAGTTGAAATCTTTTAACAAGAAAACTACTTACCACATTTTAGCAACTTCCACTATCAATCACCAAGCTACATGTGTTTCCTTTAATTAGGCATTTTATGTGAAACAAGTTTTCCATTTGATCTTCAATTTTGTTTTCCTTGATTTGTACATTAAGTATCCTTCTTGTAATCAACGATATGGTGTTTCGTTCTTCAACATACTCATCACCATATATTTCAAATTCTTCTTTAAGTGGTGCATCATGCTTCTCACATTCATCCTTCGAGTCAAGTACACAATTTCTTATTGCCATAACACTTTTATTGACACATTCTTTGCCCATGTATTCAAATCCTTTGCACTTCCAACATTGAATAGAACTAGACTTCTTTCTTGCCTCCTTTGAAACTTTATTCTTTTTAGTATTGGAATTCTTGGCCTCCACTCTTTTAGCAGCTCCAAACTTTCTTTTTTGTTGTGTCGGTTCATTCCTATTATACTCCTTCATTCCTGATATGATAGAAACATCCTAGTCAGCTTCACAATCTAGGGCGTGGAAGTCAGTAGGGAAGACAAATTTATCTACTTTAACTAACACATCTTCAATCTTCCCTGTTGGTTGAGCTATAGACCTGTCTGCCAATTACAATGTAACTATGGTAGGTCTCACTTCACCAAACTGACAAGGGCATCAGACTGACGTTTGCCCCAAGATCGCATAATGCATGTCTGACATCTGTTTCTCCAATCATACATGAAATTGTGTAACTTCCTAGGTCTCACAGCTTTGTTGGGACTTTACTTTTAAACAACACGTTGCAATTCTCAATCAGTGCCACAGTCTTAAATTCTCCAAGCCTTTTTTTTTTTTTTGTTAAGATGTCCTTTAAGAATTTAACATAGTTAAGCATCTGCTCAAGTACTTTCACTAACGGGATGTTAATGTGAAGTTCCTTGAGAATGTCTAAGAACTTGTTAAATTGTGCATCCTGATTCTTCTTTCTAAATTTTTGGGAAAATGTGGTAGTGGCCTGTAAGTATGGACTACTTGTTCTGGTATCTTTGTTGTTTTGGTCTTCTTTTCTGTCTCTTGATGTTTTTTGATCACTTCCTCGATAGCTTCACTTGATTTTTCTTTCAATGGTTCTCCTATGCAATCCTCCTTTCGTTCACCTGCAATTTTTTCTGTTGAACTGCTCTTATTCTCTTTTTGCATTTCAGGCCTTTCATAGTTGAGTCTGATTCTTAATGTATCAACTTTGTAATGCTCTTTTCCTTCATGTTGTGGAGTCTCTGTATTGCATGGCAACATTCCTTATGGGCTTGTTTTCATCTCATTGGCCAATTGTCTGATTTGAATTTCAAAATTATGCAATGTTGCAGGTTGGCTTTGAATGATGGTAGCTTGGTTCAATATGATGGAATAATTTTTACTCATGGTAGCCTCATTTTTAGCCATGAATTCATTCATCCGAGTTTTCAAAGAAGGATTCTATGTTGATGATTGTAATTGCAATTGAGTAGCATTCTTATGTGTGTATTGTTGTTGCGGTTGATTCGCAAATCCTGGTGGAGTTCCTTATTCTGCATATTGATTCGCATCCGTTGTACCTGCATTTTGTCCTCCCCAAGAGAAGTTAGGATGTTGTCTCCAACCTGGATTGTTCGTATTAGAATATGGATTGAATTGATTTGGCCCTATATAACAAAGAAAGAGGATTGTAAGGACAATTGCCAAAAACATGATTATCGTGATAATAAACACCAGTTGGAGTTGAGATCCGATTAACAACAACAACAGGGGTCTAGTTCCCGAAAGTAAGATTCTTAAAAATGTTGTTCATGGCAGAAATCTGCACGCTTAGTGTTGACAATGTATAAACTTCATATATTTCTGCAACACTTTTTGCAGATTGTGATTCATCTCCCCATTGATTGTTATTGGAGGTCATGGCATCTAAAATTTCATTTGCCTCATTCACCATTTTCTTCAACAAGGATCCATTAGTTGATGCATCGACTAAGGTTATTGAGGCCTATGTCAATCAGTTGTTAGAGTGCTCTATGAGAAGACAAGTTGGTAAGCCATGATGTGGACATCTTCGTACCAACTTTTTGAAATACTCCCATGTAGAGTCTACTCCTTCGTTAGGTCCTTGTTTAAAAGTAATGATTTCCCCACAAATTTGTGTTTTTTTTGTAGGTGGAAAGTACTTCAGAGAAATTTATGTGTGAAGTCATCCCATGATACAATAGAATTTGGGAGAAAAGAATCTAACTATGCTTCAACATTTTTCTGCAAAGAGAAAGGAAATAATTTTAATCGCAATGTATCATTTGTGACTCCATTATATTTGAAAGAGTTGCAAATTTTGAGAAACATCTTTAAATGCTTGTGTAGATCTTCATGTTGGGTTTTTATGTCCTAAAACTCGTGAGTTTGTAAATTGAATGTATATTCTATTTTGCAATAAAGTTATTATTGAGATTTATTCAGTAAAGGTGTTATTGAATAAAGTGAATTATATATTTTGAAACCCTAATCCAATAAAGAACCCATGGCTATAGGATGTATACTTGAACTTTATATGTGACATAAAAGTGGATCAGGTTCAAGTTATAGCAACAACAGTCTATAGTATAGGGATAGGGTTGGGTACCTTATCCTGGGGACACTATGAACGCGACCCACTTTGTAAAGTACAAACGATGTGATCCTGAATCGTTCATGTGGAGACATGCGAGTGGGGGCGTCCTATGCAATGAGTTTGCATAAGACTGGATCGAGAAATAGTCACTTAGACTTTATAACTCCGTTTACTGTCTTAACTGACTATATTCATACGATGACCTAGGTAACTCGATCTTAATCCTGAGCGTGCTATGAACTCCTGTTTATTCGGATTATCCTTAGATCTGCATGGGTGAGAGTGGCCTGAGATTGTCGACTCAATAAGCCTCCCACTTCAGGGATAAGACTGGGTAGATAGCTGGGAACATAGTTCTGCAAGATGGAATTCACTCCTACCCGCTTTAGGGATTAGTAGAGAGGTTGTTCCTTAAGTCTTTGATTCCGGGTCTTGAACAAAGGGCCCGCCCCTCTCATTGGCCCGAGAGGGATTCGGTTTGTTGGTTGGACCACAAACCAATTGTTCATTAGAGGATCAGTGGGACTTAAGGAACAAGAAGTAATTACTGGGGTAAAACGGTAATTTTAACCCAGCTGTAATTACGAACGACCTGTGAAGGATCGACTTACTAATCATGGTTATATCGAGTGGACAGAAATATATCTACAGTGAGGAGAGTGCAACCACCAGGCTTTAGTGGAGTGTCCCGGTGGTTAACGAATGTTGATTAGCTAGGCTAAAGAGTTTGGTCGGTTAATCTTGTATCGTTGGAGCTCATGATCTGTAGGTCCATTAGGTCCCCTTACTAGCTCGGACTAAGCCTTGTAACATTTTGAGAGAAAAGAATTTGAATTGTTCAAATTTGGTTTTGGGAGAAAACGTTAATTATATGTGATATACTTAACATGTCACAGTTTAATTATGAATTAAACTATAATAAAGAAGAGGTAGAAATATTTAAATGTGATTTAAATATTTGCTCGGTTTATAACATGAATAGGGATTCATGTTTAAACGATCGATTTAAGAAATCGGGATTGGTCCAATTATTTAATTTAATATTTGATATTAAATTAAATAAATTAATTAAAATTAATTAATTAAATTATTTAATTAGTTAAATTAATAAATTTATTTTAATTTAAAATTAATTTTATATTAGTTTTGAATTAAAATTAAATGAAAAATTCAATTTTGATTTTGAATTTCAATTGGACCAAAGGAAAAAGCATGAGCAACCATGCTACTTTTTCAAATTCACTCAAATTGAGCACCTCCTTCTTGCTAAATCCTTCTCATCTTCTTCTTTCCATCTTCTCTAGCTTGAAGAAGCTTTTGGTTTCTTTAATTGAAGAAGAAACCATTAGATTAAAAGGAATTAATCGATTTTTGATTATTCACGTTTTTTAGACCTTTCTCCCATCTCTCTTCAAATTCTCTCTACCAAAGATCCTGACAACTGCTCTAAGGCCCGAGGATAGTAGGGAAGACATTAGAGGTTATCCACAAAGTGTTTGTGACAAGAAATTGCCCACGGATTAGGAGAATTTTGAACTACAAAGGTATGTGTTCATACTCTCTGTTTTTCCAGATTTGAGCATGTTTTTGGTTTTGTAAAATTGATCAACTTAGAGTGTTCAAGATCCAAAATTGCTTCCGCTTTCTTAATCTACACTCTTTCACTTCATTAGGTAATCCTGCAAGTTGGCCCATTGTTTGGAGCATTTGAAACATCATGGGCTTCAACTCAAAGTGATTAGCGTCAATAGTTGTTTATGCAATTCCTATATTAAGGTTTTGGAAAGTGGTGGTTGCATAATCTTTGATAGTTTTATACCGTTCTTCTGTAATGAAGATAGAATTTTGTAGAGGAATTGCTTGTGGTATTTGAGCAACATTCTGGTAGCATTTTGTCCGACATTTTCTCCTGCATTTTGTTGATTTCTCCTTTCATAAGGATTAACACAAAACGAGTCCTAGTTAGAGACCAGAAGAAGGAAAACAAAGAGTTAAATGAGAAATGAAGAAAACCCATGAGCATGGAAACAACCAAAGACGCCACAAGGTCCATATGGAAAGGTAGAGTTGAGCCAAAACCCAATCCTCTCCTTGACCTTGACATAAGGATGAAGTCAAGACCCTTTTTTGTTGGGATTTATGCCCTAAAGCCTCATAATTAATTATTTATTTAATAATTAATAATATTTTGTATTATTTTATTTGTAATATAATATTATCCATTATGTGACAAATATTATTAGTGTAATCTTGAACAGTATGTGGTTGGTATACGAGAGGATCACATTCAAGAAATAACTTAGAGGATCATAGTATCTGGATAAGGTTAAGTGTCTTATCTTGGTAACACCATTGATTTTATAATAGTTACAAACGATTTGATCCAAATCGTTCATGTGGAGATAGGTGAGTGGGGTATCTTGTACAATGAGTTTGTATAAGACTGAACCATAGAATATTTAATCTTTCTTTATAAATCGGTTAATTGAGAAGATTGATATTTCGTCAGGATAATCATATGCAACTCGATCTTAATCCTAAGTAAATTATGAACTCCCACTTGTGAGGGTTTGTCTTCTGATTTGCATAGGTGGGAGTGGCTTTTGTAGCCAATTCAATATGCCTACCATTTTGGAGATTTGACCAAATAAGAAATTGGGAACAACATTCTCACAAGATAGAATTCACTCCTTGAACCATGAGACCCCATGATAGGACCAAAAATAGTCCTATATATTATGCCTAATTGTTGCTTGTTTCATTGATTTTATGTGTGCATTGCATATTTTATAGATAAATTGAGTACAAAATACACTTTTAAGATAATACACTAAATTGAAGTTTTTATGTGATTAATTGATCATTTTGTAGGAATTTTAGTCCAAAGCCTATTCCAGGAGATTTTACATCAAATAAAGATTCCAACGCATCAAACTAGAGATCAATTGGACACACGGGCGAAAAGTTATAGAAAAAATGGTCAAAATTATCCGCAGGGTAGCGTCTAGACGCTACCACCTGATATAAATATTGAAGTTCGCAATTTTAGGTCATTTCTACCTGACTCCACAACCCTAAAACTCAATTAATCTCTGGGTTTCACCTATTTTTACTATTCTTTAGGATAGATTTTATTTTGAGGCTTGTATTATGGCCTCGGTAGCGAATTTTGAGGTATGTAGGTAGTCGTAACTAAGAGTCTATATTAAGAAAGCGAAAGCAATTTCGGATCTTGAACACTCTAAGTTGATCAATTTTATAAAATAAAAAGCATGCTCAAATCTGGAAAAACAGAGAGTAAGAATACTTACCTTTCTAACTCAAAATTCTTCAAATCTGTGGGCTTTCTTTGAGCACAAACTAGTTGTGGACCACCCTTAGTGTCTTCCATACTATCCTCAGGCCTTGGAACAGATTGTGGGATCTTTGATTGAGAGAATTTGAAAAGAGATGGGAGAAAGGTCTTAAAAACGTAAATCAGAAAAATTCTGATAAATTCTACTTAATCCATGTGTTTCTTCGTCAATTAAAACAAACCAAAAGCTTCTTCAAGCTAGGAGAAGATGACAATCAATTAAAACAAATCAAAAGCTTCTTCAAGCTAGGAGAAGATGATAACATGAAGATGAGAAGGATTAAGCAAGAAGAAGATGCTCAATTATGGTGAATTTCAAATTCAAAGTTGCTTGTTCACCATTTATGAATTTAGTCAAATTGAAACTTCAAAAATCAATTTGAATTTTCATTTAATTTTAATTCAAAATTAATATAAAATTAGTTTTAAATTAAATTTAATTTATTAATTTAATTAATTTAATTAATTGATTTTAAATAATTATTTAATTTAATATCAAATATCAAATTAAATAATTGGACCAATCCCGATTTCTTAAATCGATCGTTTGAACATGAATTCCTATTCATGTTATAAATCGAATCAATATTTAAATCATATTTAAATACGTTCACCTTTTCTTTATCATAGTTTAATTCATAATTAATCTATGACACGTTAAGTATATCAAATATAATTAACGTTTTCTCCCAAAACTGAAATTTGAACAATTCAAATTCTTTTCTCTCAAATGTTACAAGGTTTAGCCGAGCTTGTAAGGGGGACCTAATGGACCTACAGATCATGAGCTCCAACGATATGAGATTAACCGGCCGAACTCTTTAACGTAGCTAATCAACATTCGTTAACCACCTGGACACTCCACTAAAATTCAGTGGTTGCACTCCCTACATTGTAGATATATTTTTGTCCACTCGATATAACCATGATTAGTAAATCGATCCTTCATAGGTCGTTCGGTATTACAGCTGGGTCAAATTTACCATTTTACCCTTGTAATTACTTATTGTTCCTTAAGTCCCATTAATCCTCTAATGAACAATTGGTTTGTGGTCCAACCAACAAACCGATTCCCTTTTGGGTCAATGAGAGGGGTGGGCTCTTTGTTCAAGACCAGAGTCAGCACTTAAGGGAACAACTTCTCTATTAATCCCTAAAACGGGTAGGAGTGAATTCCATCTTGCAGAACTATGTTCCCAGCTATCTACCCGGTCTTATCCCTGGAATGGGAGGCGTATTGAGTCGGTAATCTCAGGTCACTCTCACCCAGTGTTTTTAAAGGCTCAAGGCGCACTAAGGCGCAATGGCCCTCTGGAGCCTAGGTGCAAGGCGCACCAAAAGGCGCGGGATTTTTTATCTAAGGCGCACTATATATAAAAAAAATATAAAATATATATGTATACATACACAATAAGAAAAAACCCTTCATGGGATGAAATTAAGTTTTAACCAAGGAAAATAAGTAAAAGAAATAAGGTTCAACTTTCAAGTATTAATGTTTGAACATAGAGACAATAGATACTCTATTAAAAAACATGAAACAATTACAATACAACACTAATAAATTATAAACACAACAAGATCAAAAGCCTCAAATATCAATATCTTCTTCATTAAATAGATCTTCTTCTTCAACCCCATTCTCTTCATCATTGGACATATAGCCATCCAGTATCTTCTTCATCGCTCATTCTCATAGTCATCCAAGTTAACAGTGGGGGCATGGGTTGTGGATCTCGTGGCAATGGTTGTGTGGACGTGGAGGATGAACATGAAGCATTATTCTTGGTTCTTGATTTAGCTCTAGAATAGTAGGCGTGTTCTTTTGCTCCAAAGAACTCTTGAAACATCACCCCATGTTAAAGAATCATCATCGAAGATAAGATCATTATCCTCTTCAGAATCATCATCCATTCTTCCAATCAACCACTCATTACTATCATCAATATCTTTTAAAGAAATGGGGTCAATGACATCTCGAATGCTATATCGACGTCTCAAGGCTCTATTATATTTTATGAACACCAAATCATTCAGACGACTTTGAGCAAGTCTATTCCTTTTCTTGCTATGAAGCTGCAAGTATAAATAATGAAAGTTCCATGATAATTCAAACTAAGAATTTAAAACGTAATTCTCAAGATATGATCTCCAATTACGTTCACATCCAGAGGCACTACAAGTAAGACCTAAAATTCTCACAGCAAACCTTTGCAAGTTTGGAGTTGATTGTCCAAAATCATCCCACCATTCCACTATAGGTCAAAACTATGTTAATAGCTTCCAATTCAACAATAAAAGTTTTATTGAACTCTAAAATTTAAAATATACCTGGAGATCTTTTGTTTCTTTGTCTAATGGCTATGCTTTGTCCAAATAATCCTTCAGCTTTTTTGTATTTGGCCAACTCTTCAAGTATCATATCTTGTACCTCTAAAGAAGGAACCATTTTTTTTATACATGAGTATAACCCATTAACAATTTCATCATCGACTTGAATGTTAGGATTCGAGTAATAGAATTATGGGTTTAAAAAATAACCCGCTGCATGCATGGGTCGATGCAACTGAAGCTCCCATCTTCGATCAATGATTGTAAAAATGTCCTTGTACTTTTCTTCCTTTCCATTAAAGGATCTAGCTATGGCCTCCTTAGCTCTATCCATTGCCTCATAAATGTATCCCATGGGAGGCTTCTTCTCACCATCCACCAACCTAAGAACTCGCACTAGAGGACCGAAGACTTTTAGCGCAAACACAATTGTATTCCAAAAAGTAGTCAACAAAATAGTTTGAACGACTCTTTTGCCCTGTTGCTCCTTACTCCATTTGCTATTCTTCCACTCATCAGAAGTAAACATTTTCCTCAAGTTGTTCTTTTGACGATGTATACTTGACAATGTAATGCAAGCGGTAGCAAAGCGAGTCTTAGCTGGTCTAACCAACTCCTTCTGATTGGTAAACTGTCTCATCATATTTAGCAATCCAGGGTGAACATAAATGAAATTGCTAATATCCATGCCTCTTTTCAATGTTCTCCAAATATTTGGAATCTTGTGGATATCTTCCAACATCAAATCCAGGCAATGAGCAGCACATGGTGACCAAACTAGGTGGGGTCGTTTTGCTTCTAATAATCTCCCTAATAAAAGTAAAGTAATTAGGCAACTTAAAAATGTGAAAAAATTAAGAGTCTAAGACTAATTTAAAAATGAGCAACTGAGATAGTATTTCTTACCTGCCATCACATTTGCTGAGGCACTATCGGTAACAACTTGTACTACATTGGCTTCTCCAATGCGCTCTACAAAATTATCTAGCAATTCAAACATTTTCTTCCCGTCCTTCACATATGATGAGGCATCAATAGACTCAATAAACATGGTGCCTTTAGGACTATTAACTAAGAAGTTAAGTAAGGTCCTATTTTTTCTATCTGTCCATCCATCGGTCATGATAGTGCATCCAACCTTGGCCCACTCTTCCTTATGATTTTTCATCAAATCATTTGTGATTGCTAGCTCTTTCTTCAAGCATGGCACCCTCAATTCATGATAAGATGGTGGTTTCAATCCAGGGCCAAATTGTCCTATTGCTTCAATCATAGGTGCAAAGCTTTCATAATTGCAAGCATTTAAAGGTATCCCAGCATCATAAAACCATCGAGCAATTCTTTGAATGGTGTGCTCTCTCATCTCCTTCTTGTAAGCGGCATTCAATGTTGTTTGCTTTCCTTTATCATTCTTTCGATTTTGAACCATAGTTTCTGGATTGGGGGTAAAATATGCATCCATTGGACCCTTTTGTTTTGGCTTTTTACAAGAATACTTAATTGATTCTAAACTTGATGCCGATCTCTTACCCGAATTGCTTGCCATTACATCTTCATCCACATCCTCATCTTCATACCATAATTTTCTGCATCAATGTCCAAAATCAAATTTCTTTGTTCTTTGACCTCCTTTTTCTTGGACATATATGCTTTAAGTTCTTCTTTTACATGATCCGGACATTTTTTACATGTCGTTGCATTTCTATAACCACCAACAAGGTGTTGCTTCATTCTATATACCCCTCCTTTCGTTATTTTGGAACAAAACCCATATATTAAAGAATTAACATCTCCATCATTTACCAAACGAGCATATTTCCATGCTAGATCTTTTTTTTGACCGTCCTCAGCCATCTAAATTCTAACAAATAAAGAATAACGTACCTAATGGATAAAAATACATTAATGATCTCATATTAGAAATTTAAATCACCAAATGAAACGGTAACTAGCACCAGAAAATGAAAATAGTTAGAGAGGGAGAGATATCATGGAGAAAAGTGTCGGAAAGCATTAAAATGAAACTAAATTCTATTCAATAGCTTGCCACTACAATCATCCAAATTTATGGAGAAAAGTGTCATGTTTATATCATGAATTATGGCTTCATTAATTCAATGAAATACTAAAATTCTAGTAACATCAGACGAAAACGATTGATGTGAAAATTTCAGTTCACCTTGTTCATCTTCTCCATGAAAAAAATATTCTTATGTTAAAAAATAATCAAAAAGTGATGTTTACATTTTTTATTTTAAGTGTATGTGTGTGTATATATATTTAATAGGCTACAATTAGATTACCAGAAAATTATAACAGAAAGAAGATGCAATGGAGAAATGGAAATGGTTTGGAGGAAAGAGAGGAGAAAAGAAAAAGAAATGGTTCTGAGAGTTAAGAACAGAAAGAACGAAAGAAAGAAAGAAAGAAAGAAAGAAAAAAAAGGCAGACGGAAGTTATCGGAGTCTGAAGAAAAAAAAATAAAAGAAAATGAAAATGAAAAAGAAAAGAAGAAGAAACAGAGAAAGAGGAAAAGAAGAAGAAAAAAGAAAAGAAAAGAAATGGAAGGACAGACGGAAGGGAGAAAAGAAGAAGAAAAAAGAAAAGAAAAGAAAGGGAAGGACAGACGGAAGGGAGAAAAGAAGAAGAAAAGAAGAAGAAAAAAGAAAAGAAAGAAAGGGAATGTATCAGAGGAAAGGGAAGGAGAAAAGAAGAAGAAAAGAAGAAGAAAAAGGAAAAGAAAAGGAGACTTACTTGGCTTGACCTTGAAGGAAAATTGGAGAAGAAGTTCCACTGATTTTCACGTTCTTAAACCTTAAATGAAATGATATTATTGTGTTTTTTTTAATATATATTTAAAATACCTAAAACGAAAAAAAAAATTGAAGAAGCCCCCGAGGCGCGCGCCTTCTTAGATGTGCCTCGCCTCTTCGAGGCGAGGCGCTGAAGTTGCGCCCCGCGCCTAGGCGCGCGCCCCAGAGGGCTTTTTAAAACACTGCTCTCACCCATGCAAATCTAAGGATAATCCGATTAAACAGAAGTTCATGGCACGCTCATGATTAAGATCGAGTTACCTAGGTCATCATATGAATGTAGTCAATTAAGATAGTAAACGGAGTTATAAAATCTAAGTGACTATTTCTCGGTCCAGTCTTATGCAAACTCATTGCATAGGGCGCCCCCACTCGCATTTCTCCACATGAACGATTCAGGATCACATCGTTTGTACTTTATAAAGTGGGTCGCGTCCATAGTGTCCCCAGGATAAGGTACCCAACCCTATCCCTATGCTATAGACCGTTATGACTATAACTTGAACCTGATCCACTTTTATGTCACACATAAAGTTCAAGTATACATCCTATAGCCATGGGTTCTTTATCGGATTAGGATTTCAAAATATACAATTCACTTTATTCAATAATGCATTTACTGAATAAACCTCAATAACAACTTTATTGCAAAATAGAATATACATTTAGTTTACAAAACCACGAGTTTTAGGACATAAAATCCAACAGTAACATCGTGTCGAGGTCGATTTGGGTCGAACTTGTATCGTTGGGAGGTCTAACCTTAATTTTTAGCTTTGACATATTGTTTTAAGCATGTTTGAGACTCTGTTTAATTACATTGAATGAATTTACATATTGGAATTGACGAATCTTTTATGTTGTTTTCTTAATTGCTATGTATGTTTCGGGTTTAATTGATTTGATTGCATGCTTAATTAAGTAGCGAGTAGACCGACTTGTGTTTGCAATTGAATGAGGCTTAACCTCTTCCTTGTAGATTGCATGATAGGACTTGAAAACAAAACAACTTCAGAGTTTAATTTAGGCTATCCAAATTAAATTAGAGGTTTAACCAACTCCCGAATAAATTGAAACTAAATCTCCCTAAGTATGGAACGTTATATATCATGCCCAACTTAAAAGTGAGTTTATTTAAGACTCATGGATGTTAGGTTGATTAGTTAGCTTAGGGAGCCCGTTAGAGGACATGTGTCTGGCTTTACCAGGCAGGCCGGTTAATTACTTAACATGTTAATCAAAGCACATCTTTAGTAACAAATGACTTCGATATAGAATTAGGCCCGATGAACCTCTGTTGGGTGTTTTTGCAGGTAATTTTGTACTTCCTCTTTTAATTTATGCATGTTTAATTTTCTTCTATTTAATTTTCTCTGTTTCACAATCAAATCCCGCCATTTTCGGTTAACTAGAAAGTTTTAATTAAATAAGTAAATAATCACAACAACCTCCCTGTGGTTCGACCCTACCACTATATTGCAAAATATTGTGGCACGGACTATAAATTATATTTGACGTACCTGACAAGTGCGATCACCCCACCCTCTCACTGGTCGAAGAAAGATTTAGTTTATGGTTGGATCATTAACAAATTTTCATTAGAGGATCGTTGGTACTTAAGGTACAAAATGTAACTGTGGGGGTAAAATGAATTTTTGACCAAGTTGTAATTACGAATAACTCGTGAAGGATCGACTTGTATGCAATGATTATATTCATAGATACAAATTGTACTACAATGCATAAGAATGCAACTGTAGGTGTGTATAGTGGAGTTACCTATAGTTAATGAATGAGAATTAATTAATTAAATAGTGTAATTAATTGATTTTGTATCATTGGAGCTTATAATCTGTTAGTTGATAAGGTTCCCTTGTTAGCTCATATGAACAAATAAGGATCAATTTCATTGAGAGAATTTTTAAAATGTTCAAATTAAAATTTAATATATTTGATATATTAAATGAGAAAAAATATTTTTGATTAGATGTGATGCGTTAAATATTAAAGAAATTATTAGTGTAATTAGATAAATTAAAGAAAAAATATTTATTAGTTTTATTTATATTCAAATAAGGAAATAAATGTCGTAGGAGAATTAGGAAAAGTATGAATATAAATCAAATTGGTTGGATAAATATATTTTAATATGTTAGGCATTAAAATATTATTTTTCCTTGGCCACTATAAATAGGGCTCTATGGGGTGAACTTATGGTGTGGATTCTAGAGAAGAGAAAGAAACTCTAGAAAATCTCCCCTCACTCTCTCATTCTATTTGCAAGAAGGTTCCTACAAACCCCTTTGAACTTTTGTTCGAGTCATAGTAAGAAAGACTTTATAGAAGTCTGAAGTTACACAACCTCCCCCTCTCCCAATACTACAAAAGTGTCTTAAATGTGTCTAAACATACTTTAAAAGCCAACAAACATTCTCAACTCTTACTTCAAATATTACAAACTCACTTAAACACACTTCACACACATCCCACTAACTCACCCAAACTAACTATAAAAATTGTGTCTAACATATATCTATTCTTAAAATCTCACTAACTTATCAAATTTCCCGCTCTTAAAAATAATGTGTCTAATTCATCAAAACTAACTTTTTATTTAAATGGCTACCATAACTGCAGGATAGCCATACATTCAAGTAGAAACTTTGACACTAAATAAAGTACCTTAATTCACCCAAACTAATTTCTAAACTCAATTATGGGTAAAATAACTTCTAAATAACCATATAAACTAGTGATTAAACGTAAAATACAACATAACATACAACCAAACATATAAAGACAATAAGTTTCATAATGATTTTATAACATTTAAGAAATCATCCATGCCTAGTTAGAAAGGTTCTCTTGTTTGTTTGTCATTGTACGATCAAAATAAATCTCTACTTCAAAAAAATGGATAAACCATCACTAATTATAAGTAGAAAATTATAAAGAAAGATTTTATCAATGGAGTTAAAAAAAAAAAAAATGAAACTATTACTAATTATAAATTGAATTTAATGCAAATTTAGTGTCTAATTCACTACAAAGTGTCTAAGGTGCAAATTTTAGATGATTAACTCATCCCAAACTCACTCTAAACTTTTTCAAAAAGTATCTAACTTCTCTAAAATGTCTTAAACTAACCTGAAAACATCCAAAAACACTTAATTTTAAATAAATATTGTTCTAACCCTTCAAGAATATGTTAAGGAAATGTACCTTTTAGTCTAGCATTTTCTGCACTAACCTAATTCCAAGTACAAAATTACAATATAATCTTCATTAAGCTCAAAATATAACACCCTAATTCAATATATAACCTTAAAAAGCTAAAAAGTAACATTTACACTTTAATGTCCAATAGGCTCAATAGGATAAAAATCACAAAATAGGCTACAAATCAAATTATAGAATAGGTTTAGAATCAAACTTTAATCACACACAATAAACTCAAAATCAAACTAATCACACTTGCTCTCAATGTTACAATTTAATCACGCAAATATAGGCTCAAAATCACACTTCTAGACACACAATAAACTCCAAATCAAACTTTAATCATATTAATAACCTACCAATCACAATTTAATCAAACACTAAGCTCCAAACCAAACATCAATCACATAAATAACCTCCAAATCACACAAATATTCTCCAAATTATACTTTGAACACATAATGCACTCAAAATAAAATTTTTAACTTCAAAGGCTCAATAACTAAGTTTAAATGTTAAATAAATTAACAAAAACACAATGTAAGAATTCTATGTACCTAAAAATATTGAGAAAAAGAGAAAAACTAAAAATAATTAGATTAATATGAGTTAAAATTAAACAAATACTTTTGGAAATAAACCCAAAAGCTTAAAATGGAACTAAATCCAAGAAATGGGATAAGGCAGCAAAACCCCAAAAATTTTCTCCCCCTCAAAAAGCCCAAAACCAGACCACCGCCTCATGTCGTCGAAATCTACAAGAAAAATACCAAAAATAGAAGAGAAAGGGAATGAGTGAAAGAATATGGGAGAAAATGGAGAATAAGAAGAAGAGATGGAACAAGAAAATGAGAAGAAGAAAAGGAGAAGAAGAGAGGGTTAGGGTTTTATTTTTTGGGACTTCTCCCGACGCAATTACAACGTCAACAAATGTACAAAAATCGTCGGGATATGTGAAGCGTGTTTCACTTAATTTAATTTTTCGACACAAATAAAGCATCACCATAGGTCCAAAAAAGCGTCGGCGTAGCCTTTGGCAAGCTATAGTACACAAAAAGATCTCTCGATGCAAGCTATTTCGTCGACATAGCTAACTTTTCCCGACGAAATTTGCAAGCGTCGGGAAAAGTACATAGATTTTCTAACGTTGGTCTGTTTCGTCGGGAAAAACACATTTTTCCCGACGAAAGGCGTTGCATCGAGAAAACCTTCGTCAGAAAATCTAAAAATTTCTGTAGTGTTGGGATTGGAGTACAAGGAGAAAAAGACCTGCCTGAATATTCTTCATAAGTTTAATTCTAAATAAATCAAAAACGATTTTAATGCTTTCATTGTGAGTTTAATTTGATTATTTGCTTCATTTTTATCATCAAAGAATCATGCGTCTAGAATGCCCTAGCCTACCCGACCCTTGTTGAACATGTTTTCTTTCATTGGTCCAAAATCAAAGAAAGAAATGGAGAACCATGAGAAGATTTTTATGTAAACACATTCCAAGCAAAAACTGAGACAAAATAGATACAATGATGACCGAACTCAAAATTGATAAAGCAATTCTAAACCAAGAAGCAACTCAGAATCCCATTAGGTTATGGAGAAGGAAGGCTCAATTCCACCACCTTGGCCTCAACCTATATAAGGTCGAGGTTGAGGCTAATTTTTTACCTTTCTCCAGTCCATACAAGAGTCATTTGAGTTAACGGTTACATTATGCTCATCAAGTTAGGAAGCTACAAAAGAAACATCACGAGAGATGGTAAAAAATAAATTGATTTTCATCTTTCTAAGAGCCGAGTAATAAACTAAAATCACCTTCTAATAAATTAATTCATCTTTCTAAGAGAAGAGTAACAAACAAAAACTATTTTCCAAGAAATCACTTTTCATCTTTCTAAGAGGAGAGTAATACACTAAAATCACTTTCCAATAAATTGATATTCATCTTTTTAAGAGGAGAGCTATAAACTAACATTTTCTCCAAGAAATTGATGTTCATCTTTCTAGAAGAGAATCTTACCCCTATAGAAGACTGAAGTTATCCCTACGACACTTGATTGGAAAATCATAAGTAATATCCAAGGAACTACCTTGGAGCACTGACATTTTCTCCAGAAAATTGATATTCATCTTTTTCGAAGAGAATTGTACCCCTATAGAAGATCGAAGTCATCCCTACAAGACTTGATCGACAAATCCTAAGGATCACCTTGGTGCACCAACAAAGGAAATCAATATTCATCTTTCAAAGAAGAATCTTAATTGGTTGTTTTGCAACTCATGTTCTTTTCCACTCAACTAAATTTTACCATTGTTGTCAGGTAAAAGCTAGGTGTATTATTCAATGTGGATTTTGGCAACAACTAGAGGAATGGAAAATGAGAAGGAAGAGAAAGAGGAGAGAGAGAAATAACACCTAAGTTAAAATAATAATAATAATATTAATTTCTTGCATCTGTACTTTTTAACCATGATTAGTAAAATGATTTAATTTTTATACATGTGAAAGTTGGAGGGTCTAATACTTGGGTTAAATTACAACTAGAGATGTCTATGGAGTGGGACGAGGACGGGGATGGCTTCCTCGTCCCCATCTTTGCCCACCATTTCGTTATCTATCCTCGCGAAATTCTCCATTAAATTTTATAGGATCGGGATGAGACGGAGAATTATTACTTGTTTAATTTTGTTAGAAAAACTTAATTAAATGACTTTTTAAAGAAAAATTTAATTAAATAATTAATTCTTCACTATGAATCCTCATTTAAAGGGTTAATTTCTTGTGAAAAAAATCTTAAATCTTTTAAATAAAACAAAATAATATTTCATATCAAGTTATTTACTTATATACACATAAGAGTTTTGATCCAAAAGTTATCAAAATTATTCATACAATATATCATAAGTATTAAACAAAAAATAAAATCTTAACTTTAAACATTACAATTCATAACCAAAGTGATTCAAATATATACATGTCTTTGTAATGAGAATTATTTGACCTAAACTAGATTATTCTTATAAATTTTGTGTGTTTTGTTGTAGGATGAGCAAATTAAAAATAGTGTTTATTAGATAAATTCATTAAAGCTTGTTGGAGCAATGAAAAAGAGGAAAGAAGTTGAAAAGAGATTGGAAATTACACTAATTTGTCATATTTTTGTGAGGATTGAAGCAAGTAAAAAAAAAAAAAGTTGCATTCTATTTCATTTCTTGGGAAAAATAAGTTGGTGAACAAGCACAAAAAGCAATCGCATTCCAAAGTTTGGAGTAAGTACAAAAGGCAATTACATTCCATTTTGAAAATGCACTTACATTTCTTTAGGAAATTAGGATAATGAGTAAGCACAAAAATACGATTACATTTACTGAAAATTTTAGAGATTGTGAGAACCACGGAAATCATGAGACCTATAAAAGAAAGTAAAACGAATAAAAAAGAGGGATGAGTTTTTCTTCTCGACCATAGTTCTAACTTCTCCATTTTCTATGATTTTCCAGTTGTAGTTCTTTGTTCTTGCTCTGTGAAACTCCGAGTTTAATCCCTCCTCAACGAAAGTTAAAGGAGGTGCAATAACATCCAAGTCCGTGTTGTTCCTATGTTTTGATTTGTTTTTTTAGTTGTTATTTGTCATTTCCTTCTTTGACTTTTAGTTATGCGTGGAATATAATTATTTCCTCATTTCTGCGCACTACTACCGCAAGAATAACTAAAAATAACTGAGAAATTAAGAAAAATCAACAAAATAAGAAACACAAGAATTTACATGGAAAAACTCCAATCCTGGAGAAAAAATCACGAACAGATAAAAATTTCACTATGTGAAAAATTGTTACAATCACACATAATTCTGTCCCCGACCCCAATTACAAAAACACTCTTCCAAACTTTATACCACTCACACCCTTGAGGGAATTTAACTAGAGTTATACACCAAGCTTAAAGTGTTTCTAACTGGAATGTTTTGTAACCAAAGCATAAGCTTTTTTTATAGTAACAAGAGCTCATCACTTCTATGCACCTTTCCGATGTAGGACAGTTTCACTTCTAATATATTGCCCAAAACCCAACAAATTCCACCTTGGTAAGATATTAAAAAAATCCACAACTCTTGTTGCATCAATTTCCTTACCGACAATCATAATCCTCAACTTAGAGAACTATAACCTACTACACCATAAATAGACCACTTGGAATGTCACCTTGACTTTTTTTTTGTCACACGTCGATAAACTCTGCTGAAATTTATGGTGCAACTTCTACCTACTTGGCTCACCCGGAAGTTCTTCAACCATTGACATAACTTCACCACACACCTTGCATAATCGCCAAGTCAATGCCCGTGTGCAAACTTGTGGAACTGCTAACATCACATCTTCTACCATGGCAAAGCGGACATACCATGAGGATGAATTCTGTCTTTCTTCAGAAGAAATCACCATCTACCCTAACGAGAGAGACCACGTTAGCATCCGACCCAGAGCCTTTTGGCGAACTTGCTTTGTTACGATAATTCTTTTTCATGTGTCCAGGATGTCCGCATTCTCAACAACCTTTCTTTTGCATGAAGTCTTTCTTTTTCTTCTTCCAAATCCATACTTTTGTATTGGACTTCTTAGAACTTTGTTGGAACCACCACTGGACTCCATTGGACCACCATCATCGCTTAACTTTTCAGGAACACCACAATTTGGTCTTCCCTTCAAAGCCTTTTATAACCCAGATTGTATCAGCACATCTTTGACTTGCACTTGCCACAAGCCAAAGTTCATCATTTCCGTTAAATTTCTCCATGTCAGTCTTTACTTGACTCATAAAGCTTGACAAATCTATTTCACTCCTATAACCCGTTTCAAGAAATTCTTTATGTTTCAAGAAATCCTTTCTGATGTGGAAGCTCAGACAATACTACAACCACAGAGCATACTCAGAAACTCAAGAAACTACAAAGAAAAAATTGAGAAAAAAATTCACTATGTGAAAAAAATGTTACAATCACTCTCCCTGACCGCAATTACAAAAACACTTTCCCAAAACTTTATACCACTCACTCCCTTAAGGGTATTTAACTAGAACTAGTACATCAAGCTTAAAGTGTTCTAACTAGGATGTTTTAAGACCAAAGTCATAAGCTCTTTTTATAGTGCAAGGAGCTCATCACTTCTATGCACTTTCCAATGTGGGACAATTTCACATCTGATATATGGGCAAAAACCCAACACTTATTGGGTGAGTTGTGGAAGTGTTTTTCTTAAATTCTTTTCTTGGATTGCATTAGTTTCTAACTTTTTCTTCCCTTTTATTCGATTGCTTAATCATGGGTTTATGTCAATTCAATTGTAAATCATGAGTTTATATATATCCTATATAATATTTGAAAATAAAGTTGATATTGTCAAAGAGTTTTTTTTTAAAAAAAATGTCATCACTTAAATGAAAAAGAAAATTCCTCTAAAAATTAAAATGAAAAAAATGAAAAAGAAAGAAAAAATAACTTAGAGAAGAGGTGCGGAAAAAATTAAATTATAAAAAATGCTCCAAACTATGGGTTGGTTTCAATTATACCCCTAAATTTAGAAAAAAAATTCATTTTAAGCCTTAAATTTTGAATTTATATCAAAACAATTCTGAAAGACTTTTTTCGTTAAATTTATAGACGAAAAATGGCATATTTGTAAATATTTTAATTTTATTTCAACGTATAAGCAACCATGCAAATACAAATGCAATATTTTCTATTCATGAAATTAAAGAAAAAAAATTCCAAAGATTGTTTGAAATAAACTTGAGAGTTCACAAGTATTAAACTGAAACACAGTAATATTTGAAATTAATTCTATAGTTAAGGGGTATTTTTTATCATTTAATCGAAAGAAAAAAAAAAAAAAAAAAAAAAAAAAAAAGTTAGATGGGCAGGCGGGTGCACTGCAGGCAGGTTTTTGTTGAAGGAGTATTGGGCGAGGAAAGGGCATTTTAAAGGAACGCGGCCGCAGGCGAAACTCAAAACCCAAATATCCCGATAGGGCATGGCGAACAGGGTAATCCGAGCTCTTGTTGTTGGCTGCACCACCATCACTTCATCTAATTCATCCTTCTTCCCCAACCTATCCTTACTAAAACATCATTTTCCAACTACCCAACCACCAATTCTTTTCCACAAATTATTTTCCTCCTCAAAAGCTAGCAAGATCAACACCAAAGTCAACTTCTCAATCTCAGACGACGACGACCATCAGGTTGGAGTGGCCAAAAGCAACAATCTTCCCCCGCCTTATGACCCCTTCAGCAAGGAAGAGCCCGAAGACCCAAAAAACTTGCAGGAAATCTTCCATAAGATGAGAACAAATGGTCTTTTAAACAATGCCGTCAAGATGTTCGACGCATTGTCTAAAGATGGCCTCACCCACGAGGCTCTCCAGCTCTTCTCTCAAATTAAGGACCAAGGTCACATGCCTGATGTTGTCGCCCACACCGCCGTTATAGAAGCCTACGTGAATGCAGGTCAGAGCAAGGAAGCTCACAAGGTCTACCTGCGAATGCTTGCCTCTGGAGTGGCCCCAAATGCCTACACTTACACTGTTCTCATCAAAGGACTTGCTGCAGCTCCCAAGTTGGTCGCCCATGCCAAGATTTTATTGCTGGAAATGATCGGCAGAGGATTGCGACCCAATGCTGGGACCTATACAGCCGTCTTTGAGGCTCTTGCAAGGGATACCAAATTGGGCGAAGCAAGAGAATTGTTGGTGCAATTGGAGGCTAAGGGGTTTGTGCCTAATGAGAAGGATGTTAAGGATGTTCTCCATGCCAAAAGGGAAAGAGGACCCTTATTTAGAACCCTCATCAACGTTCTCTTCAACAAGTAGACACAGCCAAATTTGGTTTAATCTCTTGTCAGGGAGAATTCTCATGCCTGGCCATGTCTATCATTATCCACTTTGCACTTCACAGTAACTTCAGATATCTATGCAATCTATGATTATATATGGTAATGGTATTACTTCTTTTACTTCTTTTATTATTATGGTTGTTATTATTGAGCTCACAAACAGAACAATCTTTGCCCTTTCCATGGATGAGATATTATTTTGTCGACTCATTATGGATAAACCGTGATCCTCAAACTTACTACCAATAAATTAGAGTAAATCAAGTTATAACCAATGGAATGCTATGCTGTTTTCATTTCTTCATTCTCTCTGAAACATATACATTCTACATGGGGGGGCGAAAAAGGGTATCCATACGATTCATAACATAGACAAAACAATTTTGAATGCTTCACTGCTCAAAGCTTAAATTAGAACAGACTGGGAATGTTGCAAATATTGTAGCTAGAAGTAATCTTGTAACGCAACATGAGAGTGAGCACCATTCCTGCAAGTCTTCCAAGAAGCATCTTCGAGATGTAAATACCAACCAGCCACTGAATATGAGATGGATGCAACTTAGTTGACGCCAAAAACCTACTTATAAGTCGACACAAAAACTGAAAGCTGAACCAAGTATATTTATCTTGCTTGTCACTTGTCAGGGCATTCTGATGCCCTGTGCCCCATCCTTCCGCAATTAAAACAGGAGCCTCCAAATCTGCAATACATGTTCAAATTACATCTCAATGTTATCTAAAATCGAGCATATCGATGTCAGCATATTCTCCTTTATCACAATTTTTTTGACAAATGAATTATTTAGTAGTGGGAGGAAAAAATTATATACAAGGGCAAAGTCACTTCCAAACTAGAAAACAAATTTCTTATTTCTACGGATGAGTTGATGTTTCATCAATGAACGCCAAAGAATTTCAAATCACGTTGGGGAAATATTCAACACCCTTAAGAATATGAACATTTTTCCAAAATTTAAGCTATTTAATACTAACAGTTCTTTCCCGGAAACACCTCCCCTCCCCCAGGAGAGAGAGAGAGAGAGAGAGAAGAGAAGAAAAAACCACAAACCTAAATACTCACAATGAGAAAAGAAAAGGAAATGGAAACCAAATCGACTGCATATTCAACTCACCCATCCCAAAAAATTATTCTTTCCCTGTGGATGTACAGTCTTGCTATAAACCCAACATTTTATTTCCAAAAGTGAATCGCAAGGAAATACACAATATCCACTATCATATTGAGCAAAAATTTACCTATCCATGGATGATGACCTGCTTGATCGTCTGCCTCCAATTAGCCAATCCTCTCCTGAGCTTTTAAAATTGCGGCCCCTGCTGCTGTTAGTTCTACTAAAACTGCGATTTCTACTAAATAAATCACCATCAACGTCAGAGTCCCGGCTGCCGCCCCAGCCCCTTGATGATCGAAAACCTCTGCGATCCCTAGAGTCATTTCGGCTATTTCTTTCTCTGCCAGAAAATCTTCCATAGTTGTCACTTGGTGGGCCATCATCTTGCAGAGGAGGTAACTGCAAAAATAAAGCATGGAACGTGTTCCAATATTCTGTTAGATAGCCCAATATTTATAATGGTCATTCATCAAAGAGACAAGAAACTATTTTTGTAGCGATACAAGAATATTAGTAATCAAGCAACAATTGAGATTGTGAGAGAAGGGGGGAAGAAAGAAAACACTTACCTTGGTGACCTTCAAAAGAGTGTTTCCTTCTGGCAGATTCTTATTCAGCAGCTCCTTTGCTATTTCCTCTGGAAGATCAAATACTGCTCCATTTATCTGGGATTAAACATCAATATTTAATTGTTTGTTAAAACAAAATTTTATGCCAACGAAATTTAAAAATAAAAGACATGAAATAGGGTGCAGCATGCAACAGATATTCACCCTTTCATCTGCAATTAGATGTATTTTTCCGACTTCGTCTGCAGCTGGGGAATAAATATCAGACAGAAATCCAGTGACAGATCTAGCAGACAAAAACCCACGAGAATAAGATGGATCTCTGGTCAGTTGCAATGTGACCCATCCCTGCAATACAAATGCTTACCTTCAATGTCATAGCCATCTGATAGATGAATTTTCCAATAATATCAAATTTGCAAACAACTCTTAATTACCTGTTCATGGTTAATAAGTGACCGTGATGAAGGAGGATGGGAGAACCCACTTAATTGTGCAAGTGCAGCTGCCAGAGCACCCGCTCCTTGTTCATCAATTAACTTCTGTGCAGTTGGAGTGAAAAACTCGATAGATTCAGGATGAACTCCACGAAGAGTAACAACCACTTGCTCAGCTGATGATTCTAAAACTTCCTCAATGCCCGGTGGATTTGCAAACTCAAATTTGCACCCCACATCACGCTCAAGGGATCTAACTGTTCTCCTTTGACTATTTGTAAACATTAAAATAGCAGTACCCTCTTTCCCTGCACGTCCAGTACGACCAGAGCGATGTACGAAAGTCTCAGGATCATTAGGAAGTTCATAGTGGATAACCTGAAGTGAAGGTAGAGAGAAAGTCAAATCATAATTTTTTTAAAAAAAATAAACATTTTAAAATCACCAAAAGGTCTAATTTCACAAGCTAACGAAAAATGAAAATGGAAATAAAATTTTAATTTAAAAGAAAGATACTTTGCAAGCCATCGACCGCATCTGAATAGAATGCTAAACTACAGTCTCAAATAGACAAAAACATCAGCGCATGACTCGGATTGAAAATCTGGACAGAGTTAAAAAGCTTGAAACTTAAAGCTCATAACCATGCATGTTATCATAAAACAAAGCCCATAGAACATATGATCAAAATAGTAGACAGACCAAGAAAATTTGCTGCTTACATCCTCGAAAAGTTCAAATATTTATTATTTTTGTAATTTTCTTTTATAGAAAAAATCAGCTTTAATTAAAAGATGAAGGTACAGAGAAGAGCCCTTACAGAACAAACGGTAGAAACAAAACTTATCCAAGCATTTGGTAATACAAAAGACCGGAAAATTACAAGACCAAATGAATGTGTCTACCCCCACCCACACCCACACCCACACCAAAAAAAAAAAATCTTCATCTTCCCCCACGGGCTATCTCCTCTCAAGATTGTTTTTCACTTTTTCTGAAGGACCAATGCATCCAAAGTTGTGAATAACTCCAAGATCATTGTGATTAAAATTTAAAATTTGAGACTATGAAAAACTCTAAGACTATTGTGATTAATAAATATACATTACAAGCCCAAAGGGAATAGTTAGATTCCCCCTACACATACCCCTTCTGACAGGAGAAGACAATTAGATACGAAGAAATAAAAATTTTAAAAAAAAAAAAAAAAAGAACTTGTTACCTACTCCAAAACGAAAAATATTGTTTTTTGACCTAAAGAACTACCAAAAAGCACAACATATTTTGAGTCCCTTCTCCCTTTTCATTTAGGAGTTACCTTCTCTTTTCTTTTCTTTTCCTTTTTTGTTTTGGTGGGGTAGGGTTTAAGTATATAAGTTTCACATTGAACAAGAGCAAAAGGAATTGACATAGATCAGAATAGAGCCCAATGAAATTACCAAATCAACATTTGGGATATCTAATCCTCGTGAAGCTACATCAGTTGCAACCAGCACAGTGAACTTCCCTTGCCGGAAGCCATTCAAGGTTCTTTCCCGTTGATGCTGTGAAATATCTCCATGCAACGCTTCTGATGTTATGCTATTAGCTAATGCCAAAGAGACTTCATCCGCATCGCGTTTTGTCTGGGTAAAAACAATGGTCTTGCCGCCCTTAGCATAAACCTGACATCATGACGTCATTGGGGTCACACAAGAAAATTGATTTTATCATAACAGGAAAAATGTAACAGTACTATAAAAAAAATGTGATTCTACCATAACAAGAAAATTAAGATATAACTTTTTAAATAGAAGGAATATATATACTCGTGTGTGTACACACTCGCATGGTTAAATATAAACATGATCAAGCATAAGTGTTTCATATTAAAAACAAACATATGAGAAGAACATTAATTGAATTTAAGCTAAAATCCATGTTGGAGGTGAATATAAAGAATTCATAGATCAAAGAAATTAATCTTCTATTTTTCATCAATGAAGGATAGTTTTTCGGAAAAAGAAATTATTTTTTTACCAAAACTTTAAACTTAAAGAATTAGTGATAATCTAACATATTCAAACCATCAACCACTTAAGATGACATCAAATATCAGAGTGGCAGTTACGGCATACAAAAGAATAAGTCCCAAATTAACTGGTCTATATATAATGTATGAAGGAGGGGTGATGTGCTTCCAATGCTTACTGTTACAAGATCTCTGAGAATGGTTTGCTTTGAAGTTGCAGTAGTTAATATGGCATAAAGTTTGATCCCTTCAGCAAGCTTTTCATCTTGATCGCCAACCTACAAATTTGCGCAGGATGATCATTTTTACGAAACAGCAATTGATCTTTATATGGACAACTAAATTCGATTTCTATCTCCAAAGTGAGTTGCATTTCTTAAAACTTGCAATATGCATTCAGATTACAATTGGCTTTTCCTTTTAACATACACTAGCTTGTCATGACAACATTGTCACATGGGAGATGCAAACCAAATTTAACTTCTTTTACTAAAATTGCATATGCCCATACATCACTGAAAAGTGATAAAAATAAGAACTGAAAGAGAACATATAAAAGGAAACTAACTCGTCTATCTTCAGACAACACAATTTTTAGAAATCAAATGATTATCAAACGAGCCTAATTAATTAAGATATTAAAAAAGGGTAAGAGATTACCAAATCAATGGTTAATGGATTTTCCAAATATTTGCGTGCAAGTTTCTTAACCCACATTGGCATTGTAGCAGAAAAAAGCATGTTCTGTCGCTGAGATGGAAGCTTTTCTAAAATTACTTCCACATCCTCCTCAAACCCAACAGCAAGCATCTGATCTGCTTCATCTAATACTAAATATTCAACTTCCCCCAAATTGAGGCTGTTACCGTTTATTAGGTCTATTATTCGACCAGGTGTTCCAACTACCACATCAACTCCACGAGAAAGAGCACTTTGCTGTGTAACATATGAAACCCCTCCATAAACACAGACAGTGTTCAGATAAGGTGCAGATTCTTTGATCTCTTTTTCCACTTGCTTGGCTAGTTCCCTGGTGGGAGTTAACACCAAAACTCTAGGAAGGCGTGACCGCCTGTGGAGGAATACAGAGAAGTTAGTAATTTTGAGAGAAACCTCTTGGTACCAGATTCTAGGGAATCACAAAATCGTACCTTCGCGAACTTCTTAATTCATCATCTTCAGTGAGTTTTTTAATAATTGGTATCCCAAAGGCTAATGTCTTCCCAGTACCAGTCTTTGCACGGGCAATGAGGTCTCGACCTTCTAATGCAGGGACAAGAACAGCTCTCTGTATTTTTTTTTAAAATGAAAAAAATAAAAAATTAGAGATAAAATCACACCACTTGACTAATCAACAAATAACAAATTTGAGGTTCGTAACATGATGCCCTCAAAAGAAATTACTTCAGCTTGTATAATTAAAATAACCTGGAAGACTAACTTAAGAATAAAATGAATCTATATCATAAAAGAAGACTACACTTAGTTTTCCTAAACAAGCAGGGGATGCAGCCTGCTCAAAACTTCTGCACATTGGATTTTACATGTTAGCACATCCCACGTCCTGGAACATTTTGAAACTTGAACTTAAGCGAACAGATAATAATTAACTTTAAACTAATAGCTTCAACAGAGTGAACAAAATTTCTGAAAGAGAATGGAGAAAATCAAGACTTGAAACTTCAAGTAGTTCTTCCGCGCTGTCTCAGGCAAAGTACTACTGAAGTAATTAAGAAAAAGAACTCTGAGTTCCCACCTTTTCGCAGTCAAGTCATATATATACATATACATATATATATATATATATAAAGTCCATAAAAAACGGGAGGAAAAACAAGCAAAGTAAGAGAGGGTGATAGTACTTGAATGGGGAAGAGTTGGGTAATCCCACGCTTCTCGAGAGAATCAGTGAGTCGTAGGGGCAAGCCTAGTTTGGAAATGGCGAGCTCATCATCGTCAGCAGGAGAATCGTCAGAGAATGCAAGAGATGAATTAGGTTCAGAATCGATGAGATCATCATCCAACGAGTCTTTAGAGAAGCCATCAAGACTTCTAAAAGCCTCTTCGCTGAGGATGGAATTGGGAGTCGCAATTGCAGAAGAGCTGAATCCGGAGAAGTTGCGACGGCTACTACAACTGAAACTAGTTTGAACTTTCAAGGCATTTAAGTGGGACTTGTCAGCAAAAGAAAGAGAAGGCGTCGGTGAAGCCGAAGCCGTCGCCGTCGCTCCCATCCTTCTGTACATATCAAGATTTGGTGCATGATGAATTGCAGTAACTCCAAGAATCGAAGCCATTTCTTGTTTTCAGCTCGTCTGTGGGTAACTAATTTGCGAGGCCTTCCTTCGCCAGCTTGAACTCGCTCAAAGTCCCAATTGAAGAAAAATCAAGAACTGAGAAAACCCAAGAACTCGAGAGGGGTTGCCTCAGGGTGAGAGGATGGGTTTATACACAGCGATAAGGATAGAACGTATGGACAGTATGGTTTTGGCTCAACGACATTACCCCCAACTCGTTTAATTGAATATATATAGTGAATGAAATTGCACTGCAAAATGTTTAGATATTTCCATTATATGGGAGGCCTTTTTACACGTCTTGTGCTTTTTTAAAATCCCCTCGGGGATGAGGGTGAGGATAAACCCTAGGATTTTTTTTCTCTCTCTTCGATAAACCCTAGATTTTATCAAGTCTTTTTTAAGTTGGTTCAAGAACATGTAACGATGGAGATTTTTTTTTTCTTTTCTTTTCTTTGAGAACAGAACAGTATCATTAAGAATAAGAAGAGAGTACTCCTTGGAGCATATTACAGTTTTCTCCCATCCACATATGATTTTAAACAAAGGGTTTGTGCCCTTTTCGTCAACTTATGTGCTACCACATTTTTAGAATGATGACTATAAATAAATCTAATCGGACTCCAGTTTTTTGCTTTCTTTCACTTCTCGAACATAATCTTGTGCCTTAGTTAAATCAACTCGTTCATCATTGTTCATATATTTGGCATTCACCAAATCAGATTCAACTTCTAAAGAAATTGAATGATTGTTATTATGTGTCAGTCCAAGTAGAATAGCAATAGCAATCAATTCATACATGAGTATATGTCATCGTTTAGTTAGAAATTCATGTCCCGCACAGATGATACTTCCATGAGAATCATGGAAAATGCATCTCAAACCACCACTCTTCTCTTCTTCATTATTCCAGGTTGGCATCAGTATTCAACTTCCACCACCCTTGATTCGTCGCCTTCCATCACAGAGAATTGTGAGTTAAAGTTGCCCCAACTCTTCGTGTTAGAAGAGAGTTTCGCCATAAGACTTCTTGTAGTTGAATCGTTGCATTTGCCACAACCCTTTCCCAATTCCACTCTCAATCGATATTTTGATGTTCAAGTGTATTTCTACAGCTCCAAATCTTCCAAACAATCAATAACATTGCACTCATTTCCTCTGGAAATCCGTTGTCCATAACTCGACCAAAGAAATCAACAATTGTCTAGCTATCCTTTTTTGCACAAAACACACTCGCATAAGAAGGTAATAAAAGATTCCAGAGTTTAGAAGTTACTTGGCATCCCCATAGTATGTGTGAGCGGCCGTTTCTAGGTGCTTATAACAAAATGGACACATCACAGGTATGAAGGGAATCGAATCCCCTTGAGCAGCGGAAATGTGATGTTAAAATCGTATTTGCTTGATTGTTTTGGGTTACTCCAAAAACCCATACATTGGCAAATAAAAATAAAAAAAAGAGATAAGCAATTCTAAATTAAGCATGGATTAAAGCATAAATTAACATGTTGTACATTCTAGACTAAAGGGAGAAACCATATTACCTTTGTAGTCACGCTATCAACTGCAACTCCTTGCTTCTCCAAAATGTACAGTACAACAACACAACAACTCCCTTCTTCCAACGGGACACTACCACGAGAGTTAACCTTCTATCCTCTGAATTCTTAAACCAAGGCTTGGTGGGAAGCCTCCAACTTTGAAAGAGGGATTTGTTGAGTTGAGAGAAAATTTCTGTAGCAATTCTCAATTGCAAGAAGCATCCATCATCCTCTTCTTCTCTCCATCGAGAAGAAGATAACCAGAGGGCCACTTCCCCCACTCCCTATCGATAGAGAGTTGGAGGGGGAGTGGAGAACGTGTCCTCCTTACACGTTCCTATTTATTTATTATTATTAAATAATAATTAATATAATTAATTATTATATTAATTAAATCACATTTAATTAATATTAATTAAATATCTTATATTTAATTAAGATAAAATCACATTTAATCATATTTCTCTCTAACCTATAGTTTTAATGCACATCTTATGCACATTAAATTTTAACCTATAGTTTTAAATATGAATCTCATTCACATTTAAATTAATATTTGAACTTATCTCTCATATAATTTAATATGAGTCATATTCAAATTAAATTTATAATATAAAGTTCTAAAACTTTATATTATAATGTATTTGTATACATTAATGTAATTTATTCCCTAATTGAATTTGAACACTTCAAATTCAAATTATCTAAGAACCCTTTACGAGGTAGAAGGTGGACCTAATGAACCTACAGATCAAAAGCTTCAACGATACGAGATTATTCGGTTAATCTCATTAACCTCCTAATCAACATTCGTTAACTGCGGGAACACTCCACTAAAGTCCCACAGTTGCACTCTTCTCACTGCAGATATATATTTTTGTGTCCACGAATATTGACCAATAACAGCAAGTCAATCCTTCACGAATGTTCGTAACACCAGCTGGGTCAAATTACCGTTTTACCCCTGGGTTACATCTTTTACCTTAAGTCCCAATGCTCCTCTAATGAACAACTTGTTTGTGGTCCTACCAACAAACAGAAGTCCATCTCAAGCCAATGAGAGGGTCGGACCCTTTGTTCAAGTCCCGGAGACACCACTTAAGGGAACATTCATCTACTTACCCTAATAGGCGGGAATGAGTGAATTCCATCTTGCTAGGTTAAGTCCCCAGTTGCCTGCTCGGTCTTGTCCCCAAGAAGGTAGGCTTATTGAGTCGGCGAATGTAGTCACTCTCACTCATACTAGTCAAAGGACAATCCCTCGCGAACAAGAGTTCGTAACCTTCTCAGGATTGAGATCAAGTTGCCTAGGTCATCCTATTGAATTAGAAACCTAACTAGTCAACGGAGTTACATCTAGTGGTTTCTAATTCGCGGTCCGATCTGATGCAATCTCATTACATAGGATATCCCCACTCACATGTCGTCTACACGAACACGTTAGGATCACTGTGTTTGTATCAAATACAAAGTGGGCCATATCCATAGTTTTACCAGGTTAAGGTACCCAAGCCTTATCCCCTAACTATAGACCCTTTTATGTTGTATCTCGAACTGAGATCCTTATATGTCCACTACATTTAGTTCAAGAGACATATTGTTGGGATGTATGTCCTCATCTCGTGTAATTTGTAATATTTCAAGTTGTAAATAAATAAGAATTATTTATTTGAACATTGTGTGATAAATAAGAGTTATTTATTTAAACTTTGTGTCTCGCATATTTCATAAACTTAATCCAATAAACTAAGCTCCAGGGTCATTGCAATATGAGGGAACTAAGAACTTGAACGGTGTGTAGTGGACACACATGGAGGATCACGTTCGAGTTAATGACCCGAACGGTCTACAGTATATGGATAGGGTTGGAGACCTAATCCTGGATACACTGTGGATGCGGCCCGCTTTATATTAGATACAAACGAGGTGATCTGTCTCGTTCATGTGGTTGCCATGCGAGTGGGGGTATCCTATGCAATGAGATTGTACAAGACCGGACCGTGAGTTATTAGACTTACTGATGTAACACCGTTAATAGTATAGAGCTAATAATTTCATAGATGACCATTAGTGACTCGACCTTAATCCTGAGTGTGTCACGGACTCCTGTTTGCGGGGTTTGTCCTTTGACTAGTACGGGTGAGGGTGGCCACTGTTGCTCGCCCAATATGCCTATCTTCTCAGGGACAGGACCACGTGGGGAGCTGGGAACTTGACTACGCAAGAAGGAATTCACTCGTTCCCGACTTAGGGAAACTAGAGGGGTTGTTCCCTTAAGTGTTGTCTCCAGGGCTTGAACAACGAGACCCCACTCTAACATTGGCCTGAGAGGGTTGTTGTTTATAGTTGGACCATGCAACGTAGTTGTTCATTAGAGGAGCAAGAGGTAGACATAGGGGTAAAACGGTAATTTGACCCAGCAGTGTCTACGAACAATCTGTGAATGGTCGACTCATGGGTATTGGTTATATCGATGGACACAACTTGTCCTACAGTGATGAGAGTGTAGCTACGGGCTTTAGTGGAGTGTTACCGTAGCTAATGAATGTTGAATAACCGGGTCAAAGAGTTTGACAGGTTAGTCTCGGATCATTAGAGCTCGTCACGTGTAGGTTCATTAGGTCATTCGATTGGCTCAAATTGGACAAATTGAGGGTTTACAATTTGGTGTGAATTTGAAGTGTTCAAATTTATTATTTGGGTATTTATGTCATTTATATGAGATATGAAGGCAATGAAAATTTCCGCGCAAAGGAAGACGATTGAATCGTCGTGGTATCAATACGCAACTCGATTTTGTTAAAACCGATCTACTATAGATCTAGGCTAAACATGCTGAATAAGGAAGAAAAATAGTAAGAATAGAGGTACTTACTTGTTGAAGACTTTCTTCAAAGTTTCTTCCTCAAATCACGAACTCTTCGTGCTTCTCGATCTCAACGAACTCTTCCCACGAACGGAACCCGAACACCACCACTTGGAGTCTCGATTGTTATCTTTTGGAGAAGGAAAGTGTCACACCCCGTCCCAGCTTACTTGCCTAACCTAGGAAGAGATGCAAAGACAAAGATAACAAAACCTCTTGTTGGCTTTCCTTGACTAACCCAAGACTTAACTTAAAATAGACATAACACATTACGTTTGAATAAGTAAAGTTAAACACTGATATACACTATAATATGAAACACATTCACTTCCTTTACTATGTTCTTTAGGTAGTCATAAAGTTTCCATGTTTAATACAACCCATCTAATATGTTCTCACTACAAACCATATACAAATGGAAGTGTATATACAAGGAGCTAAATGGCGTGGTGGCAAATAGGTCTTGTGGAGGCTAAGCCTTTGGAAACTCGTCTGCACTGCAGGAAGAGTAGACATAGAGAAAACGTGAGCTAGGAAGCTCGGTGAGTGTCTATTATAAGCTCAAAGGTGAAGCATAATAATGGCAGATTATAAGTAGAAAATAGCTTAACATAAACAAACCATGCTTCCAATTTACACAAGTCACCACTTTTGCATAGCACATAACTCATAATATAGTATTATATTGAGTGTAGATAGATCAATAATGTAGAAGCTCATAACAATAAAACACATAGCATGATACCACTTTCGAACCATAGAGGTGGTAGAGTTACATTTGTACCAACAAGGTTCATACCTCTCTCACGTGCACGTGGAATACCTTTGGCCCTTTGGTTTTCCCCTAATACCTTCTCTATGTCCTTCATGATTAAGGTAAGACCATTTACTACCCGAATACCTTCTCATTGTCCTTGATGTCGGAAATTATGATTCATTGCCCCTAAGTACCTTCTCGAATGTCCTTGATGTTAGGGGTTAACCAAGATCAAGGGCCTAACTTGTTACCATGGAAATCATGTCTTTATAACACATACAACAATTTCTTGACAATTTCATATTATCATCTAAGCATGTTCTCAAGTGGACTTACACAAAACATTCTCTAAAGAAAGCATACTTCCATAATTTAGTTTCCATACTAGGATTTATAGTTACAACTAATTCAAAGCATGCTTAGGTTCTATCATGAACTTCATGTTAGAAACTCCATGAAGCTATACATAATTAGTTTAAACAAGTTTCAATGATCAACAATTATGTTTTTTTATTTAAGAAAAACATGGGCCAAGCATAGTTCTAAGATAGAGTCACTCACGGTATTAGAATTAGAACCTTGGCTTGTAAACTTGACCTATTTGCTCTTGGCACATCAAACAAACCAACTCAAACATTAGAACCTCTAGCTCATGATTTTTAACCTTAAAACTTGCAAGAAAACACACTTTTAAATTTTCCAGCATTTTCAGATTTTCTGCCTGTTTTCAGACAGCCATAACTTCTTCATTACTTATCCAAAAATAATGTAATTTATACCAAACTCTTCCTTTTGAATCCTCTAAAAATCATATGAAGACATGAAATTGAAATTCCAAACGGATTTGTTCAGAAATACCTCAGAAAGCTACTTCCTCAAAATAGATTTCTGCTGTTTTCAGATTCAGATTCTGCTGCACAACAAATGTAATCCGATATTTAAGACATCTTCTAGACATTTTATACTCACGATTTCTTCATGAAAGTTGTAGGAAATTCAAAAAGCTTTCGAACCATACCAATTAGAGCTTCTAACTCCAATTGTATAGATCAGAACAACCAAAACATCAGAGGCTTCCCGGATTTGACAGCATACTTACTGTCTTCTCCTTTCTCTTCAAAACAGTAGCATCAATTCCTTTCCTTGCACCTTAGAAACAGGTCTAACTCAGTCCCATAACTCAATTCAGAATAACCATACACACAATTGATTGTAAGGTATATAGGAATGAAAGAAAATCTCCTCAATCTCTTGCTAGAAGTTTTCCCTTTCACCTAAAACTACAGAGTTCAAATTTCAGCTTGGGTTCCTCAAAATTTATCAACACAACCACCAAATATTTTTTGATAAACCTTAAGGACAACATCTTAGCTTACTTACCTCAAAATTTCAGCTTCTAATTCCTCCTCAAGAGCTCAAAACAGACTGATCTCCTCATCTTTGTTCTGCTACCTGAGAAACTTGAACACCCTTCACTTTTCTGCTCTTTTCTCCTTCGTCCTCTTAATGTTTTCTGCAAAGCCGACCAGTTTCGTATTCTACACTCAATTTCTGAGATTTTGACACAAAAATCATCGAATTTGGTTCAGTAGATAGAGCGATATGCTCGATTGAAGATGACCCTTTTTCCAGCTGCTTGCTGTTTTTTTTTTATGATTTGACACCTACTTGCCTTGTTTAACTCAGAAGCTTCACCTCCCTTGCCAGCTCCTCCTTCAATTTTTACATCTTAATCACCTTTTAAAACAACAAAATAAGTGTGTAAATAAACCTTAAGCATTTAGCCAACTTATCCTAAGTTTGTAAGACATATGATCTTCCATTCAATACTTGATGCACCTAAAACTCCTCCAATTTGCTAATGAGTTGAACTTACTTCAATGCAACTTTTAATATGCTTATTTCAAGGTTTACCTATCCCCTTATGAAGTTTAGACTCATTGTAGCTCCAAATTCAATAGATTCCCAAATTCGATCACGACATCGTTTAGTGCAACCTATACGATTTTGCATATTTCAAAACATCATGAACGAGTGCTCAATGATAAAAGAGAATAGGGTTTAGGGCTTACAGAAAGTTTGTGGGAACTATTTTGTGTTTTGGAGAGGGAGGAGAGTTGAAAGAAAATTGAGAGAGAATTCTCTTCTTTTTGGGTGAGAATCCAAAAAATGAGAGATTAACTTACATTCCTTCTTGCAAGAAGGGATTATATAGTGGAATAATCATGGAGTTAAAATCTCCACATTATTACCACTTTACCACAACCATAGGTTATGCAAATCTCATTTGCATAACCACATAATATAATATATCTCATATCTCATATTGCAAATCTCATTTGCAATAATTGTGGATTAATTAAATTGAATCACATCCAATTTAATTTCTCTCAATTAATTTCTCCAATTAGCCCTAATTCAACAATTAGGCTAACCTATAGTTTTATTATGAATCTCATTCACATTAAACTATATATTATATCATTCATATCTCATATAAATGACACAAATGCCCTTAAAGTGAAAATGAACACTTTAATTTCATACCAAAACATTAACCCTTCTTTTAACCCAGATTGAGCCAACCGAGGGACCTAATGGACCTACAGTGACGGGCTCCAATGATCCGAGATTAACCTGTCAAACTCTTTGACCTGGTTAACCAACATTCATTAGCTACGGTAACACTCCACTATAGCCCGTAGTTGCACTCCTGTCAGTGCAGAATATTACGTGCCCACTGATATAATCAATGTCCATGAGTCGACCCTTCACAGGTTGTTCGTAGACCCGGCTGGGTCAAATTATCGTTTTACCCCTGTGTCTACCTCTTGTTCCTTAAGTCCCCACTACTCCTCTAATGAACAATATATTGTGATGGTCCAACCATACACAACACCCTTCTCGGGCCAGTGAGAAGGTGGGCGCCTGTTGTCCAAGCCCTGGAGACAACACTTAAGGGAACAACCCCTCTAGTTTCCCTAAAGGCGGGAACGAGTGAATTTCATCTCGCATAGTTAAGTTCCCAGCTCCCTACTTGGTTCTATCCCTGAGAAGATAGGCATATTGGGCGAGTATGTAAACCCGAGAATCATTCTTTGAAATTTCCTTATAAAGAAAAAACAAAAAAAAAAAGAAATGAATGTTTAAAACTTGGTTTCTCATGTTTTAAAAAGAAAAGAAATGAAGTGAAAGACAAAAGGAAAACAAGGAAGAAAAAGCTTAAACCATTTTTGGTTTGGTTTGCTTTAAAAGATAAAAGAAGAAAAGAAAATGAAACAAATGTAAATCATGTTAAGTTTTGTTTTGAAAAGAAAAGAAAAGAAAAGAAAAGAAAAGAAAGGAAAAGGAAAAGAATGAAAAAGGAAAAATGAAAAAGGGAAAAGGGAAGTGGATGGTGGACCCCCACCTTTATTTTCTTTTTAAAGAAAACCATTCCATCGATCTTCTTCTTCATTTTTATCAAAAGAAAGGTAAGGGTTTCGTGGGAGAAGCTTAAAGGAAGCGAAAGAAGAAGATTTTGGAGCTGGAATTGCAGAAGAGAGGGAGGAGAACTCAAAGTTTCTTTGTGTAGCAGCAAGGTGAACAACTCAGACCAGTTCTGCTATTTTGTTCATCTAGAGCTCCACAGAAAGAGGTAAGAGTTGAGATTTTGTTTCGTGCAAGTTAACTCATATTGGAACAAAATTCGTGAAGGAACCTTGAGCAAATTTGGATCTTAAGCTACTGATTTGTGAAGAGGAAGACGGAAGACAGAATTTGCTGTTAAATCCAAGAAGTCTCTGGTGTTGTTGTTGTACTGGTCTGTAGAGTTGGAATTAGAAGCTCTAAAAGGTATGGTTCGAAATCTTATTGAATTTCCTACAACTTTCGTGAAGGAATCGTGAGAAGAAAATGATTGGAAGATGTTGTAAATAGCAGGTCAAGTTTCGGGTTGCAGCAGAAAATCGATTCTGGAATAGCAGAAGTTAGTTCCCTCGGGAAGTAGCTTTCGGTATTTCTGAACCAATCTGTTGGGAATTTCAATTTCATGTCTTCATATGATTTTTAGAGGGTTCAAAAAGGAAGAGTTTGGTATAAATTACATTATTTTTGGATAAGTAAAGAAGAAGTTATGGGTGTCTAAAAACAGGGCAGAAAATCTGAAAATGCAGGAAAATTTGAAAGTGTGTTTTCTTGCAATTTTAAGGTTAAAAAGCATGAGCTCGAGGTTCTAATGGTTGAATTTGGTTTGATTGACAGGCCAAGAGCAAATAGGTCGAGTGTACGGGTCAAGACACTAGTTCTAACACTGTGAGTGATAAAACAAACTTCGAAAATGAACCAAATGCTTGAAATATGCTTATATGCTTTAAGAAATGCAAGTTTTGCTAGAATGAATTGTTTCAAACCTTGTGTTTTATTTTTGAACACATGTCTATGAGTATTCTTGTTTTCCTAGAAATGCTTCAAGTGTTCATTGTGACCCTAAAAGTCTTTATAAAATTTATACATGAGCATATGTCCAATGGTTGCCAAAATTTATTGAAATATTATGATTTCAAGCAAGCATGTACTAGCAAGTATGTTTTAAAGATTTCCAGTTTTATGAACAACCTGAGTAAGCTTGAGTTTTATGAAAGAAAAGATAAGCAGGCATGCTCAAATGTTTTCATGTGATTTTCTGAGATATTGAGCCCGAGGCTTTATGGTACCGTGTGCACACAGGTCTTATTCTGTTGTCGACGTTGAGTGTACTCTGTGACAACAATGTTAAATGTGAGTCTTTGGGTGGGCCCCACTACGACAAAGACGATGGGAGTGTTGGGCGGGCCCACTACATCGTGAGAATAAACGTTGGTTGTATCTTTGGCGTGCCTACACAACGTAGATTGTGAAATGTTTTAAAAAGAGTTAATATCATTTACATGCCTTACGAGATTTTAACGATATACTTGCTGGTTTTCATGAAAAGATATTATGATTACACACTTACTTTTAACATTTGATTACGGATGCATATGCTCATAGATGGCGGTGATATTATTTACGAGTTAATAGTTTTCTTTTAAACTCAAGTCACTCACCGAGCTTCATAGCTCATTCTTTCAATATTTTTCCCACTTTTCGTGTAGAGATCGAGCTCCTGGTGCACGAAAACCTCGCCATAATCTCTTTGAAGCTTCATAAGTTTGATATTTTGTGCACGTGGTGGTGTTGTATAGCAAGTCCATACGTTTTGTAAATTATTTTGAGAGAACTATGTAGTTATAGTCGTATGTGCTTTAGAGGTTGTGGTTGTTTAATTAGTGGTTTGGATTTGTTTGTGGTTCCGATGTTCTTGCTCGTTTTAGTTTCAAGAGAGACTTAAGAAGAGTTTCTCCTCATGTATGTTTTATAGTTGTCCGATTTCCATTTGTGTTAAGTTTAAAGTGTTCCATATGCGAACATAGTTTGTTGATCGAGTAAAGCGATGTCGGTAGTATTGTTAAGAGGTAACAATGTCTGTTGGCTTCATGTCGTCTCCCGGACTAAGTTAGCAAGTGGTTCGGGAGGTGTGAGTGAGCTCGTGACCACCCTCACCCGCATTTAGTCAAAGCGACCCCTCGTAGAGCGGAGTCCGTAACACGCTCGGGATTCGTGTCGAGTCACTAATGGTCATCTCACGGTTATTAGTCCTTACTTTCAACGATGTTACATCGGTGAGTCTAATAATTCATGGTCCGGTCTTGTACAATCTCATTACACAGGATGCCCCCACTCGCATGTCAACCACATGAACGAGTCAGATCACCTCGTTTGTATCTAATACAAAGCGGGTCGCATCCACAGTGTATCCAGTATTAGGTCTAAAACCCTATCCATATACTGTAGACCATTCGGGTCATTAACTCGAACGTGATCCTCCCTGTGTGTCCACTACACACCGTTCAAGTTCTAGTTCTCTCATAAATTCAATGACCCTGGAGCTTAGTTTATTGGAAAAGTTTATAAATATTGCGAGACACAAAGTGATGAAATGAATCTCTTATTAATTTCAAACAATATATTACAAACACGAGATTAGGACAAAAATCCCAACAAGATATAGATGACATAATATATAGTTTGATGTGAATGAGATTCATAATAAACTATAGTATAGCCTAATTGATTAATTAGTGCTATTTGGAGAAATTGAATTGAGAGAAATTAAATTAAATGTGATTCAATTTATAATTCCACATTTATGCAAATGAGATTTGTATAATAAGGTATGAGATACCTTATAGTATATAATATGCAAATATGAGTTGTATATTATATAGTTGTGGTAAAATGGTGATTTGGTGGAGATGTTAACTCCACATCTCACCATTATTTAAGGCTTTGCAAGAAGCCTTTGGTAACACTTCTTGCCATTTTTTGGATTTCCATCCAAAGAGAGCAAGTGATTCTCTCTCAAATCCTCTTTCAATTCTCTAAAATTCTCTCCTCACACAAAACCAAAGAGAGTCCCATACACTCTCCCTCAACCTCCCGAGAACAATCGAGAAGATGTTTTGGAAGTGTCTTGTTGTTCGGATCGAGGTTCGTGTTCGAGGAGATCGTTGGTTCGAGAGAGATCGTGACCGGAGGAGAAGAGGATTGAAGAAGTGTTCTTCAACAAGTAAGTACCATTTTTTCTTACTGTTTTCTTCTCCTATTTTGCATGTTTAGCCTAGGATCTATGAGATAGGTTCAATTTTATGACACGTTTTACACAACGAAACAACGACGTTTCACAACGTCTTTCGCTGCGGGAATTTAAAATCCCTTCAATTGGTATCAGAGCCAATCGTTGCTATTCGTTGTGTATTCTGTTAATTCTTAAAATTAGGTGGGTTGCTTCATTTTCATGAGATGAAATTGTGGTTTGCGTTTTGGATGTTTACGTTTTTTGGCACTAGAATAGATTTACATTCAAAGTTGATGAGATCAATGTAAAGGCCTAGCGTTTTTGGGCATTTTTTGATGTAAATCGAGTCTATAAAATCCGTGTCGTTCGTGGCATGAGATGTCGTGAAGAAATAGGAGCTGAAACAAGCGAAATTCGACGAATAACGAGCAAGGAATTGTTGTTCTGTCGACAGCGTTGAGACGTTGTTCATCGATGTCTCAACGTTGTCCATGTTGATCAAGGCGCTACTGCAGGTCAGCGTTGCAACGCTGGGTGTAGCGTTGCAATGCTGAGGCGTTGCGCACGCGAGAGGCAACGCTGAACGCAGCAGCGTTGCAACGCTGTCGCGTAGTGGGAGGTTTCCAGCAGTTGCGCGAGATCGTGCGTGGAGTGGGATTATGGGACTGGCAGTGCGGCGGTTCGAGCGATGGGTCGTACAACTTTATTTTATTTATTTATTTTAATTGTAAAATGTATTTTTAAATGTATATATTTAATTATTTTAATTAGTATTAATATAATTGTTATATTAATGTTAATTGATTTAATTTTATGTTCCTAGGGTGCCAAAAATCGGTCCAATAATGCTATTTAATTATTTTATGAATGAGATGTATGATTTAATTATTTCTATGTGTATAGAGTATGCCATATAGATTTGAAATCTCACATTAGGTTAAACATTTCATGCATCATATTTATATTATAAGTGTTATAATATATAGTATGCATGATAGGATTATATTATAAGAGTTATAATATAATGTTAGCATGTTTTAATTTATTTAATATAAGTGTTATATTTCTTAGATTAAAAGCATGGTCATGCATTTAATTCATGTGATGAATGTATGTTATAGTTTAGTATTATTCATGTGATGAATGATCAAGCACTATAACATAGAAATGCATGTAACCTAAGTTAATTATTAGTTTTAAAAGGTTTAGAACTTGAATAATTAGACTTAGGTTTTCTAGTTCTAATAAGATTAGAATTAGGAAATCAAATATGACCTTTGAATGGAGACTGATAAGTAATTCTATCTAAGGAACGTTTTGTCTAAGGTTGGGGTATTTAAGCTGACGCTTTGCGGAACACCCCTACCTGAAAACCGACTTGGGAGTGAATTTGGTCCGGAGATTCTTAGGTTATATTATCGTGAGTGTCGTTAATTAAGAGTTAATTAATTTACTCACATAGACCTAAGTTAATAATGTTATTATAGACTTAGGTTAATCCAATATAAGAGTTATATTGGTAGACTTAGGTAAATTTTAGCCGGTTTATCTAGGTCAATCCCGATTATTTTAAAGTGCTGAGTGGGAGGAAATAAAGTGTATGAGATACATTTAATTTTCCATCCACAAATCTCCGTTAAGTTCGCACCGTGAGATCCATGCTCGCCCTCGTGGTGCAAATGGGAGCGTCCCCCTATGGGTGGCATTTGTATGGGTTAATATCAACGTTAATGGAGAGAGTACTTATAGTGAGTGGGAGCGGGACCTGTGAAAACGGGACCCACGGTCTTTTCTTTCGATTCACACCGTGAGACGCCTATGATCCGCCTGCTAGTTTGGCCTGGACCAGACAATCCCTACGGAGGGCCTTGATCATGGGAGTCGGAACACCGTGAATTTCCGAAAGGGATACAATTTTCTTGTTGGTTTTCCTTCTTAGTCCTCCCTACGACGGCTATTGTTTGGACGGATACTTGGAAATTTAAAGATTGAGGGTGACACTCACATGATTCATTAAGAGTTAATGGATTCAGACCGAAAAATGGTAACTGGATGCATAATGGAATAAGAGTTATTCTGGTATTAGGGTCTGGTCGAGAAAGTCTCGTCCTAAAAGAGGAGTGGGTTTGTCTACCCTACGGTGGCGATCATTCTAAACCTTTAGGGTATCATTGCAAATTTTGAATGACCTAGGGATCATAGGATAAAAATTTGCTAAAACCTGATTGGGTTTTCAAAAGTTTTACGAGACTAATACAAAGTTTTTTCTATTTTTCCAGCAACAAAAAATGTCAAACACTTTTAACGTTTCTTTAGCTTCCGTTAAGTTAGTCGGCGATAGTATTTCGTGAAAAAATAATATAGACACGATTTTGGTAAATGACGACCAAGAGTTCGCGCTCACTGAGGAGAGTCCTCAAAGTGCGGTCAATGAATCCTATTCAACGATCTACAAACCTTCCAAATCCTTGGTGCAAACTAGGGGACAGGAAGCTGAGGCAAGTGTTGCCTTAAGACCTTTTCACAGGGGTATGACCTCGAAAAAAAATTTTAGGCTCTTCAGGCCCTAAAGGGAAGAAGGAGAAGTTGAAAGAGGATAGGGTTAACCGCCCTAAAAGGCAAAGAAATCAAGGATGTTGTCAGAAAGTGTTTCTACTGCAAAAGGGACGAACACCTGAAAAGGAGTTGCCCAAGTTCCTTGATGAAAAAAAGATGACGGGTAAATGTGATTTACTTGTCACGAAACTTGTTTAGTGGAGAGTATTGACTCGCTTGGATATTGGATTGAGCGCCATTAACCACGTTTGCTCTTCTTTTCAAGAATTAAGTTCTGACGGCCGGTAGTGCAAGAGGGTGAGATAACACTCGGGGGTTGATCTCGGAGAAGTTGTCTCAAATTTGCACAATAAACACCATGAAGTCGTTTTTTGGTGGAAGTACTTATTATTGGATAATATGTACATAGTTCCCGGTTTTCACGAGAAACCTAGTTTCTATATTCTCGCCTATTAGAACAAAATATTTCTGCTTTCTTTCAAGAGTAATAAAGCGTTTATTTCTCGAAATGGAAATTTGATTTGTTCTCGCTTAAGCTGAGAGCAATTTATATGTTTTGAACCCTAATTCGGTCAAAAGTGTTTTGAACACAATCAATTGTTTAAAACAGCAGAAACGCGAACTAAGAGATTGAAAGTTTCTCCAAAAGAAAGTGCCTATCTTTGGAATCTACGGTTAGGCCACATTAATCTCAATAGGATTGAGAGACTAGTGAAGAGTGGACTTCTAAGCGAGTTGGAAGAAAACTCTTTACCGGTGTGTGAGTCATGCCTTGAAGGCAAAATGACCAAACGTCCTTTTAGTGGAAAAGGATATAGAGCCAAGGAGCCCCTTGAGCTTATATATTCAGACCTCTATGGTCTGATGAATGTTAAAGCACGAGGTGGTTACGAATATTTCGTATCTTTTATAGATGACTATTCGAGATATGAGTACATTTACCTAATGCATAGGAAGTCTGAAACACTTGAAAAGTTCAAGGAGTTCAAGACTGAGGTTGAGAACCTATTAGGTAAAGCGATTAAAACACTTCGATCGGATCGAGGTGGAAAGTATATGGACACCGAATTCCAGGACTATATGATAGAACATGGAATTACATCCCAACTCTCAGCACTTGGTATGCCACATCAGAATGGTGTATCGGAGAGGAGAAACAGAACCTTGTTGGACATGGTTCGGTCGATGATGAGCTATGCTCATCTCCCTGATTCTTTTTGGGGTTACGCAGTGGAGACTACGGTTTACATTTTGAACACAGTTCCGTTGAAAACCGTTTGTGAAACACCTTTCGAAGTCTGGCATGGTCGTAAAATCAGTTTACGTCATTTCAGAATTTGGGGATGTCCGACCCATGTGTTGGTGTCAAACTCGAATAAATTGGAACCCCGTTCAAAGTTGTGCCTCTTTGTAGGTTACCCAAAAGAGACTAGGGGTGGTTTCTTTTACGATCCTAAGGATAATAGGGTGCTTGTATCGACAAACACCACTTTCCTTGAGAAAGACCACATCAGGGATCACTTATCAAGCAGTAAGATTGTGTTGAATGAAATGGACAGTTCATCAGCAAGAGTTGTTGATGGTGCTAGTATGTCAACAAGTGTTGTTTATCCTAGCTCGTTTAGTCAAGTCCGTTCCCAAGAGTTGAGAATGCCTCGACGTAGTGGGAGGGCTGTGAGACAGCCTGAACGTTACATGGGTTTAGCCAAACCCAAGTCGTCACTCCTGATGATGACTGCGAGGATCCATTGACCTATGATCAGAGAATGGCAGATGTTGACAAAGACGAATGGATTAAAGCTATGGACCAGGAAATGGAGTCGATGTACTTCAATTCCATCTGGGAGCTTGTGAACCAACCGGATGGGGTTAAACCTATTGGTTGCAAGTGGATCTACAAGTGTAAACGTGGCGTAGATGGGAAGGTGCAGATCTTCAAAGCTCGACTAGTGGCAAAGGGTTTTACCCAGGTGGAAGGGGTTGACTATGAGGAAACCTTTTCACCTGTTGCTATGGTAAAGTCGATTAGAATCCTTTTGGCCATTGCCGCATATTATGACTATGAGGTATGGCAGATAGATGTCAAGACCGCCTTTCTGAATGGCAACCTTGACGAGACCATCTACATGGACCAGCCCAAGGGGTTCATTGCCCAAGGCCAAGAGCAAAAGGTTTGTCGGCTTCAAAGGTCTATTTATGGACTGAAACAAGCCTCGAGGTCTTCAAATATAAGGTTTGATGAGGCGATCAAATCTTATGGCTTTGATCAAAATGTTGACGAGCCTTGTGTCTACAAGAAAATCGTTAACAGTACTGTCGCGTTTCTTATATTGTATGTGGATGATATCCTTCTCATTGGGAATGAGGTAGGATTTCTTACTGACATTAAGAAATGGTTGGCTTCGCAATTCCAAATGAAAGATTTGGGAGAGGCACAATATGTTCTTGGTATCCAGATAATTTGGAACCAGAAGAACAAAACGTTAACCATGTCTCAGGCGTCTTATATTGACAAGATGTTGTCTAGGTATAAGATGCAAAACTCCAAGAAGAGCTTGTTGCCTTTCAGGCATGGGGTTCACCTGTCTAAGGATCAGTGTCCTAAGACTCCTCAAGAGGTTGAGGATATGAGACGTATCCTCTATGCTTCAGCTGTAGGGAGCCTGATGTATGCCATGTTGTGTACTAGACCCAACATCTGTTATGCAGTTGGGATTGTCAATAGGTATCAATCCAATCCAGGATTAGATCACTAGACAACCGTAAAGGTAATCCTCAAGTATCTCAAGAGAACGAGGAACTACAGCCTTGTGTATGGGAGTGGAGATTTGATCCTTACGGGATACAAGATTCTAACTTTCAGACCGATAAGGATTCTAGGAAATCTACTTCGGGGTCAACCTTCATTCTGAATGGAGGAGTTGTAGTGTGGCGAAGCATCAAGCAGGGATGCATTGCTGATTCCACGATGGAAGTCGAGTACGTTGCGGCTTGTGAAGTCTGCGCAGCGAAGTCGCTTTAGCTCGGGAAGTTCATGACGGATTTGGAAGTTGTTCCAAATATGAACTTGTCAATCACGCTGTTTTGTGACAACAGTGGTGCAGTAGCCAACTAGAGAGAACCTCGGAGTCATAAAAGGGGCAAGCACATAGAGCGTAAGTATCACCTGATACGGGAGATTGTGCACCGCGAAAACGTGACAGTCACGCAGATAGATTCGGAGCACAACGTTGCTGATCCATTTACAAAAGCCCTCACGGCTAAGGTGTTTGAGGGTCACCTAGAGAGTCTAGGTCTTCGAGTGCTTCCTGACTAAGGCAAGTGGGAGTATTGTAAAGGGGTATTCAATGCCCTAGTTTATTGTATTACTTTACTGTACATTTGAGAAATGTATTATGTACTCCACTAGCTTAGTCCAAGTGGGAGTTTGGGATGTATGTCCTCATCTCGTGTAGTTTGTAATATTCCAAGTTGTAAATAAATAAGAGTTATTTATTTGAACATTGTGTGATAAATAAGAGTTATTTATTTAAACTTTGTGTCTCGCATATTTCATAAACTTAATCCAATAAACTAAGCTTCAGGGTCATTGCATTATGAGAGAACTAAGAACTTGAACGGTGTGTAGTGGACACACAGGGAGGATCACGTTCGAGTTAATGACCCGAACGATCTACAGTATATGGATAGGGTTGGAGACTTAATCCTAGATACACTGTGGATGTGACCCGCTTTGTATTAGATAGAAACGATGTGATCTGACTCGTTCATGTGGTTGACATGCGAGTGGGGGCATCCTGTGCAATGAGATTGTACAAGACCGGACCGTGAGTTATTAGACTTACTGATGTAACACCGTTAACAGTATAGAGCTAATAATTTCGTAGATGACCATTAGTGACTCGACCTTAATCCTGAGCGTGTCACGGACTCCTGTCTGCGGGGGTTTGTCCTTTAACTAGTACGGGTGAGGGTGGCCACTATTGCTCGCCCAATATGCCTATCTTCTCAGGGATAGGACCACGTGGGGAGCTGGGAACTTGACTACGCAAGAAGGAATTTACTCGTTCCCGACTTAGGGAAACTAGAGGGGTTGTTCCCTTAAGTGTTGTCTCCAGGGCTTGAACAACGAGACCCCACTCTAACATTGCCCTGAGAGGGTTGTTGTTTATAGTTGGACCATGCAACGTAGTTGTTCATTAGAGGAGCAGTGGGACTTAAGGAGCAAGAGGTAGACACAGGGGTAAAACGGTAATTTGACCCAGCAATGTCTACGAACAACCTGTGAAGGGTCGACTCATGGGTATTGGTTATGTCGATAGACACAACTTGTCCTATAGTGATGAGAGTGAAGCTACGGGCTTTAGTGGAGTGTTACCGTAGCTAATGACTGTTGAATAATCGGGTCAAAGAGTTTGATAGGTTAGTCTCAGATCATTAGAGCTCGTCATATGTAGGTCTATTAGGCCTCTCGGTTGGCTCAAATTGGACAAATTGAGGGTTTATAGTTTGGTGTGAATTTGAAGTGTTCAAATTCATTATTTGGATATTTATGTCATTTATATGAGATATAGATGACATAATATATAGTTTGATGTGAATGAGATTCATAATAAACTATAGTATAGCCTAATTGATTAATTAGTACTATTTGGAGAAATTGAATTGAGAGAAATTAAATTGAATGTGATTCAATTTATAATTCCACATTTATGCAAATGAGATTTGTATAATAAGGTATGAGATACCTTATATTATATAATATGTAAATATGATTTGTATATTATATAGTTGTGGTAAAATAGTGATTTGGTGGAGATGTTAACTCCACATCTCACCATTATTTAAAAGTTTTGCAAGAAGCCTTTGGTAACACTTCTTGCCATTTTTTGGATTTCCATCCAAAGAGAGCAAGTGATTTTCTCTCAAATCCTCTCTCAATTCTCCAAAATTCTCTCCTCACCCAAAACCAAAAGAAGTCCCACACACTTTCCCTCAACCTCCCGAGAACAACCGAGAAGACGTTTTGAAAGTGTCTTGCTGTTCGGATCGAGGTTCGGGTTCGAGGAGATCGTTGGTTCGAGAGAGATCGTGACCGGAGGAGAAGAGGATTGAAGAAGTGTTCTTCAACAAGTAAGTACCGTTTTTCCTTACTATTTTCTTCTTCTATTTTGCATGTTTAGTCTAGGATCTATGAGATAGGTTCAATTTTAAGACACGTTTTACACAACGAAACAACGACGCTTCACAACGTCTTCCGCTGCGGGAATTCAAAATCCCTTCACATATTACAACCTTGGATGTTAGTTTATTGGATTTAGGATTAATATAAGGCAATATAGTAAATAATGATAAATAACTCTTTATTGACAACAAAAACTCTTTATTGATTTAATTAGAACATTATTTACAAAACTACGAGTTTTAGGGCATAAAATCCAACAAGGTATATGGAGTCTCTTTTGTACAAAAGCACACTTTGTTTGGTAGAATATCACGAACAACTTCCCGTAACAAATTTTCTTTTTTTTTCCAGAACTGTGTGTGCCAAAGTCCCTTCCAAAACCACTCTCTATTTTCAAGCTAGAAGTCGATGGTAGTTGACATTATACTAGTGAAATACCAATATATAGCACTTTTTACCGAGGGCATACTATTCGACGTAAGTTTCCATAGATCTCATCATTATTCTTTATTCTCAAGTTTGGAATAGATCGAATTATATTTGCATCTTCAGGTATGATATTAGAACCGATTATCTCATCTTTCTACCTCCTATGTTCACTCATAAGCATGGGCACCTGTTGGTCAACACAATCTGGTCCCACCCAAAGAGGTTTATTTCTATCATTGTAAGGAAACCACAAATCATTATTAATAGAAACTTATAACTCACATCCAATTTTCTATCGGTAACCTTTAAAAAATAAACTTCTCGCCCACAAAAATACTTTTCCATGTATAAGAAGGATTAGAGCCCACCTGCGCCTCCAGGAAGTTACCATTCTTGAAATATTGTTCCTGAAGTACGTGAAACAAAAGACTATCAGAACTTGTTAGAAAAATACAGAGATAAAATCGAATTATTTGTTTGTTCTTGGTTTACTCCAAAAACCAGTACATTAGAAAAATACAGAGATAAGCAATACTAATCTAATTAAGCATGGATTAAACAATTGGTAAACATGCTGTAAATTTCCTAAACTAAAAGGAAAGATATATTTACCTTTGTAGTTCAAATTTCCCACAACAACTCCTTGTACCTTGGAATCTACAGCAAAACAACAAGCTTTGTTCTTTCAACAGGACACTACCACTTAGCAAACCCTCTATCCTCTAAATTCTATCGATCAATTCTTTGGTGTGAAGGAATCCAACTTTTTGGAAGGAGAAGGGAATTGTTGTGAGAGAGAGACTTTTGTGAGTTTTTCCAGAAAAACTACAATAATTGCATCGATCAAAATTCAACCAACCCTCTCCCTCTGTATCTATTGATAAGGGAGAGGAAAGGGGAAGTTGACACGTTCTCCTTTTTTATTTTATTATTATTTAATTAATAAAATTAATTAATTTAATTAAACTAATTTAATTATATATATATATAACTTTATTTAATTAAATCATATTTAATTAAATCAATTAATTGATTCTTAAATCAATTAATCAAATATCTTATATTTGTGTTATATATACATATGATTAAATCACATTTAATCAACATCTCATGCACATTAAATTTTAACTTATAGTCTTTAAATATGAATCTCATTCATATTTAATTAATATTTGAACTCTTTCAAATATTTAATTCTCTCATATAATTTAATTTGAATATGCGAATCATATTCAAATTAAATTTATAATATAAAGTTCCAAAACTTTATATTATAATGCATTTGTATACATCAATGGTAATTTGACCCAGCTGTGATTACGAACAACCTGTGATTACTCAGTATCAGTGGTCCTTAAATCAATTGGATGTTATAAATACATTTCTTCATGGACGTCTAAAAGAGAAAGTCGACATGTCTCAACCTCTTGGATTTCTGGATCAAATACTGCATGCTTACTCCATAAGAGCCTTTATGGCCTTAAACAGACTCATCGAGCTTGGTTTGATCGTTTTACATCCTACTTATTAACTTTGAGATTTGTTGCTTATATTGTTGATCCATCATTGCTTATACAATATGTTGGTACTTCATTAACATATTTATTACTCTATGTGGATGATATTATCGTAACATAACATGATTCTCACTGCATCTCTCTTCTAAAGAAGAAATTAGCTACTGAATTTCAAATTTCATATCTTGAGAATTGAAATATTTTCCTCGTTTAAAAGTACACTCATCTTCTACTGGCATTTTCGTCAAGTACCTCAATGATTTGCTCCACACATTCGACAATATGTAACGCCCCAGGCCCAGGATCTCCTGCGATCTGGCTGCGTCACTATATCATTCATGACTGCTTGTAAGATTGAAGACACTATCCCCACAAACCAACACGGAGTCTTTTCAGCATGCTTTGTACTCACTTACATGCTCCCTATGAAAATTTCCAAAAGGTCACCCAACATAGGATTGCTCCAAGCCAAGCACGCTTAACTGTGGAGTTCCTATGATTGAGCCACCGAAAAGGAAGGTGCACCTTATTAGTATAGGTAGTAGCTATCAATTCTTTTAAGCTTTTCTGAACTACACTTTCATCTTTCTCAATCATACTATCATATCCTCAAGATCCCTTTCATTCAGATTGATGGAGATCTGATCTCCTTGAGCAGCGGAAACGTGATTGAGATCGTTAATGTGCTTGATTGTTTTGCTAAAAACAAAAAACCAGTACATTGACCAAAAATATACAGAACAAGCATATATTCAACTCTAATCTAATTAGGCATGGATTAAATGCATACAAACATACATGGAGTTTAACTATTAAACTAAAGAATGGAAAGGAAATTATTACCTTTGTAGACTCACAAAGAACTCCTTGCTCCAAGCAATTTCTGATAACTCAAAGAAGCTTTAGCTTCTCTGCATTTCTGAGAACACCACCAAAAGAATAAACCTTCTATCCTCTGAGTGCTTAGATCTTTCATTTGTGGGAAGGATTCCAACAGTTGGAAGAACTTTTGGGAATTCTAGAATTGAGAGAGAGTCAGAGAACAATTCATCAATTGCTTCAATAATATCGTTGATCGATCACCAACAATACACACCCCTTCTCCCTGTTAAGCTATCGATAGGGAGAAGGAAGGGGATAGTGGGAACGTGTCTGGATGACACGTTCCCTTATTTTATTATTAAAATAATAATAATAATAATAATAATAATAATTAAATAATAATTAAATCAAATTTAATTATTAATTTAAATAATACAAATTAAATATATTTAATTTGAATTAAATCTCATTTAATCATTTCACCCCTTTAACCTATAGTTTTAATGTACATCCAGTGCACATTAAATTTTAACCTATAGTTTTTTAATGTGAATCATATTCACATTTAATATAATATTTGAACTCTTTCAAATATTCAATTCTCTCATAAAATTTAATATGAATCATATTCACATTAAATTTATAATATATAGTTCCAAAACTATATATTATATCGTATCAATATACATTAAATATATTCCCTAATGAATTTGAACATTTCAAATTCAAATGATCTAAGAACCCTTTACGAGCTAGAAGGTGGACCTAATGGACCTCACAGATCGTAAAGCTTCAACGATCTGAGATTGCTCGGTTAATTTCATTAACCTCCAAATCAACATTCGTTAACTGCAGGAACACTCCACTAAAGTCTCACAGCTGCACTCTTCTCACTGCAGGTATATTTCTGTGTCCATGGATATTGATCAATAACAGCAAGTCAATCCTTCACGAATGTTCGTAACACTAGCTGGGTCAAATTACCGTTTTACCCCTGGGTTACATCTTGTGCCTTAAGTACCAGTGCTCCTCTAATGAACAATTTGTTTGTGGTCCTACCGACAAACAGAGTCCCTCTCGGGCCAATGAGAGGGTCGGGCCCTTTGTTCAAGTCCCAGAGACACCACTTAAGGGAACATTCCTCTACTTACCCTAGTAGGCGGGAAGAAGTGAATTCCGTCTTGCTAAGTTAAGTTTCCAGCCGCTCACTCGGACTTGTCCCCAAGAAGGTAGGCATATTGAGTTGGCGAATCTGGCCACTCTCACCCATACTAATCAAAGGACAATCCCTCGCAAACAGGAGTTCGTAACCTGCTCAGGATTGAGATCAAGTTGCCTAGGTCATCCTAGTGAAATAGAAACCTGATTAATCAACGGAGTTACAGCTAGAGGTTACTATTTCGTTGTCCGATCTTATGTAATCTCATTAGATAGGATATTCCCACTCACATGTCATCTACACGAACACGTTAGGATCACAGTGTTTGTATCAAATACAAAGTGGGCCACATTCATAGTTTTACCAGGGTAAGGTACCCAAACCTTATCCCCAACTATAGACCACTTTAGGTCAGTATCTCGAACCGAGATCCTTTTTATGTACATTACATTCAGTTAAAGATTCATTTAACAGCCTTGGATGTTTAGTTTATTGGATTTAGGGTTTAAATGAAGGCAAACTCGTAGATCACGAACAATAACACTTTATTGAAATAATAACACTTTATTACATTAATTAGAACATAATTACAAACTACGAGTTTTAGGGCACAAATCCCAACACAGATGTGGTCCCGGTTCATTCATGTACCCCTCCTTATCTCGGGTGTCACACGACATGAATTTTGCTAAGTTATGTTCAACACCAATTTCTACTTTTGTAGATTTATATACTTTTGCATCATTGTTCAATGAAGTAACACTTTATCGTCAACTTGTAGGTTCACTACAATATCTTACATTCACAAGACCTTACATTACCTTTGCAATAAACCGTGTAAGTCAATTCATGCATCGCCCAACAACTATTCATTTTCTGTTGTTAAACGCATCTTGCAGTATCTTTTTGGGTCAAAGCAACTTGGGATTATATTTCAAACATGGTGATATATGTCACTTATTGCGTATTCTGACTCTGACTGGGTTGGTGATACATATGATCGTCGGCCAAAAAGCAACCAACTATCTCACATTCTTCCATAGAAGCTGAAGCTCATTAGCCATTACAACAACATATCTCTATTGGCTACGCCAACTTTTTTGTGACCTTCATGTGACCTTTGGCAGTCCCTCCCACGCTATGGTGTGATAATGTCTCAACAATTTCTCTTGCAAATAACTCAGTTTTCAGCTTGATTGATACATATCGAAATTGACTATCATTTCTCCATGAAAAAGTCATTAGTAAAGATTTTTCCGTTTTCAGTTTATGTCTTCGAAAGATCAACTTGTTGATTTGCTTACAAAACCTCAATCTTAACACTCATTGACAAACTTTTGATTTCACCATAGTCTTCGGTTTGAAGAGGCATAATAAAGCCAACCATATTTGCCATATTTTTAGCATTTTAATTGTAAGTATGGTATTAGCTCAAGTCTTGCCTTAATTTAAGTTAACCGTCTGTGTATACTGAATGAAAATTAAGGCAAACATTTGCAATTCCTCTCCCTTTTAATATATACTGTACAAAATATATAAAAAAAAGATTATCAACCCATCACTATTGTTGATATAAGAACTTTTAATGCAGGTAAAAAGCATGAAAGACTTGATCAATAATGGCCTGTTTGGTATGCAATCCGAATTCTGTTTTATGTTTTCAGATTCACTGAATTCAGTGAATATGCGTTTGGCAGATGTGTTTTCGAAAACTGTTTTCGGATTCTGTGATCTAAATAGTAGAAATTCTGAAAACAACATTTTTATGTTTTCATTGTATCCAGATTCTGAATTTAAAATTTTAAAATGGCAGAATTATATTGAACAAAGATCAAAATCTTACTAAATACAATATTTTATGTTATAAACTTAATTTATTTTGTTAAATTAAAACATGTATAATATAATATATAATATATTATAAATTATATAATATAAAATGATAATTCTATAAAATTTATAAAAATCATGTTCATAAATTAATTAATAATGACTTATATTCAATTTAATAATTAGTTTTGCAACTACAACTAATTTCATGATCTATAAACATGTTATAGGACACATTTTAAACAACTGCTTATAATGGAATCAAATTTCTAAATCTGCTACCAAACACATTTCTGAAAACATGAAATACAACTCTATTTTCATTGAATCCCTTGTTTTCAAATTTCTGTTTTCAGATTGCTTACCAAACAGACCCTAATTTTTTTAATGTTTTCTTGATTTCTATAATTTTTGAAGCAATACTCATTCACATTGGTATTTTACCAATATTTCTATCAACATTTTAATAATATATTCATCGAGATCAATATTATTTAAATCTTCGAATTACCAGCACGTATGTAATTAGAGTCTCTTGTTGGCATAAACTCATCATATTTTTTTAATTAAAAAATATAATTTTTTTTTTAGAAAAAAATATAATTTTAACATAAGCCAAAATACCAAGGAAATTATAAGTTCAGTTCATCGTACGAAAAGATTAATTAAACTGCTAAGATAAGACCATCCGCTGGTTTACTTGCAAGAATTGTTCAAAAATAAAAGGAAAAAAAAGTTCACTTGTAGGAAAAGATATACAAGAAATATGTGGCATATATATAAATTAAATGACATAGCTTTACATCTCTCTCTCTTATCTCACATATATTAAAATAAGGAATTGAAATATTCATGAGAAAAGCTACATATATTGGGTGCACAATTTGAATCTTAAAAATTAATATATATCCCTTCCAACTCTTTAGTTAAAAATATAATACTTTATACCAGTTGACTTAGGCTTGTTTGTTGATAAGTTTAAATGTTCTTATATGCTTGATTTTGAGGCTAGATTGAGTATTGTCATCATTAAACCCCGTTTGATAACTATTTAATTTTTTAGTTTTTAGTTTTTGGTTTTTAAAAATTAAGCCTAAAAATACTACTTCTACCATGAGTTTCTATATTTTCTTATCTATTTTATATCTATGTTTTCACAAATCAAATTAAGTTTTAAAAACTAAAAAAAATAGTTTTTGTGTTTTAAAATTTTGCGAGAAACTTAAATGGTACCTCAACCTCAAGAAATATGAAAAACATTATATAGAAAATGAAGAGAAATGGTGGAAAAACAAGTCTAAATTTCAAAACCCAAAAACCAAATTGTTATCAAAACGGGATCTAAGTGTTTTGATAGTTGAATTTTATATGATTTGCATTGGATAGTTAGTTAATGAGTAATTTTGTAATTTAATTTGAAGAAGAAATTAATTAGAAAAATGATGAAAATGATATTTTGAGTCTTTAATTAATGTAAAGTAACAAGTTTAAGCAACGAAGTTAAGTGAAGAAGAAGAATTAAAGGGGTAGAACAGAAGTTTGTTTGTTACACCAATTTTAGAGTTTGATAGCCCTCCATATTTGAATGGAAGCTAAGTTTCAACTCTAATGACATAATCTCTTGGTCATGAGTCATATTTGATGTTGAGTTATGTTCTTGTTGGCTTCTCCGATTATTCTTTAAAATTCATTCTTATTGTTCTTAAATATGTGATTCTCCATCTATTTCTTTCTATAATATCTCTTCTCAAATCTCTCCATAGAGTCATTACCGGGTGGTCGACTTTCTTTCCATTTTCTCCTCCGTTCATTTGTTAGAGGTCGGAAAAGTTTCTAATACCATGGGATTACCATACTTTCTATCTTTACACTATGTTTTAATATTAATAATAATGGATCTCACATAATTTATTATGGACTCTACATAATTTTCAAAAAGATGATGACGAGTAAACAATAAATGAGAATAATATATGAGAGTAATATAGAAAAATATAAATTTTCCCCATAACTCACCTCTTCTTTCTGTCTATTATTAAATTTTTATTACACAGAAAATTAGAGGTTGTATAGTTTTTTTTTTTGTAATTTCAAAAGTACCAAAATATATATATATATATATATATATATTATACAACATACTACTCTTTCGTTCACATTACAAATTTTGTTTGATTAATTTATATTTTAATGTTATTGAATTCCTCACTATTCTTAAATATTGTTATGGGCAAAAGAAGCATACCTGAAAGGCCCGTTGGCTCAAGTCGATCAGCTGAGACGACCCAGATCGAGTCGAGGTGGGCCGACCCTCGGAGAGCGGACCCCAAGGGGTCCAACCAAAGTGGGCCGACCCCATGGATCGACCCAGCTCGGGAGGCCGACCCCGGTTCGGATAGCGGACCCTAGAAGTCCGCCCGAACCGAGGTGGGCCGACCCCAACTCGGGAGGCCAACCCCATGGGGTCAGCCCCGAGCCGAGGTGGGCCGACCCCCACGGGGTCGCCCCGGCTCGGAAGGCTGACCCCATGAGGTCGGCCCGGTTCGAGGAAAGAACCCCACGGGGTCCACCCCGAATCGAGTTGGGCCCCCTCGATAAACGGACCCAGACAGGTGCAGTCCTTCAACACTCCGTAACAGTTGGGGAAGACAAACGAAGAGTCGAAGTTTAACGCTCTCCGACATATAACGATTGTGATTATGAGCTGGATAATCATGACGGGTTAGTGGTCATAAACCCTTAGCAGCCGTTACGAATCATACGGATTATATATTCAACGTTGCAAGCTGGTAGAGGTAAGCAATCATTTTGGCCTGTGTTCTAGCTTGAGATTTACTTATGTACGAAATTATCCTCTCTAACTTGAGCGTCGGAGTGCGTGTGGCAGAGCACCACACTGGTGTTAGTTTTCTTTCTTGCAGGAGATCGTTGACCCCAGCGATACAAATTTACCGTTGATCCGTCCATCCAAATTCTGGCATCAACAGTTGCCGCCGACTGTGGGGACATTTTTTCTTGAAAAGTGCCACGTGTTTTGAAACCCTAGCACCGTTTACCATGAGTAATCACTTGAACCAAGTCAACCTGATGAACGATGGAGAGGAGTCGGATAATGACCGACACCCTCGCCGAGTGCCAGCTAGAGCACCTGATGTCCAACCCGAGGAAGTCAACGGTATCTTCGTCATCGCGAGACGGATCGATGCAGCCGCCAGAGCAACGAGTCCGAGGCCTGGACGAAAATATTGCGAGGATTCTGGAAATCCCGAATCGTTCGAACCCAATCGTAGAAGTTTTGAAAGATCGACCTGGACAGAATCTCAACAATGTCCAGCCCGGGGAGCGAATTCAGCCTCCGGTACCGCGAAGATCCTTGCCTTCAATCAGACTAGGCCAAGGGTAAGGGCCCGCCAGAGGAAGGTCAGGGGGAGTCTCGTGTACAACCCCAAAGGTCTAACGACAAGCTACGATTGGGAGGTAACGACAGACGATCCCATTATTCGGAGCTTCAAAGGGCTGCGTCTCGAATGGAAGAGTCCCAAGTTAAGACGCAGGTGATCCGCGGGAGCCGAGGACATAACAACCACCACGCGTCTGAAGTCAAGCAGCAGCAAGGCCGAAGGGATGATCGATCAAGGAGACCTGACACGGGGTCAGATCTTAGAGAATTAATCAACTAGAAACGAAAAGAACTGGAGGCCGAGAGTCAACCTTGGGCGGCAGAGTTGCGGAGGATCCAGAATGAGCTCGGAGATATGAAGAAGGCTCAAGACCACGGCGGATTGGACTTTGAGAATCTTGTTGACCAGGTAGACCTTCCTTTTACTGACGAAATAATGCAGAAGGAAGTTCCCCCGAAGTTCAAACTACTGACGATCAAGGCCTACGATGGATCGAAAGATCTACTGGAGCACCTTGACACATTTCGGTCATGGATGGAACTCCATGGAGTCCGAGATGCGATCAAGTGTAGGGCGTTCTTATTTACGTTGACGGGACCAACTCGAAAGTGGTTCAGACAGCTTAAGAGGAAGTCGATCGCTTCCTTCTAGGAGCTGGCTCGAGCCTTTGTGACCCAGTTTCTCGGAGGTAGGGATCAACGACGCCCCGCGACACACCTCTTAACCATTAACAGGGCAATAACGAAACATTGAGGGAGTATGTATCTCGTTTCAACAGCGAAGCCCTACAGATTGAAGGATATACCGATGGGCAGCCCTAATGGCTATCGTAGCCGGTTTGCGAGACAAGAGGTTCTTGTGGTTGCTAGGTAAGAAGGCTCCTACGAGTTATGTTGAGTTACTAACCAAAGCTCAAAAATACATGAGTGCAGGGGAATTGCTTCCGCCGAGACGCGCGCGCGCATTTACAAGGCGAGCGAGACCGCGAGAAAAACAAGGGTCGATCGGAGGAAGATCGAAGCGACTCTCGAAAGCAAAAACACGAAGAACGGTCCGACGTCAGCGAAAGTCCTGTGAGGAAGGGTTTACCACCAAGCAGATTTGAGCGGTACACCCCGACAAGTGTACGTATCGAGCAAATCCTGATGGAGGTACGCGACAAGAATATTCTTAAATGGCCAGCTAAGTTGAAGGCAAGGTCCCATAGGAGGAATAAGGACAAATACTGTCTATTCCACCGCGACCAAGGGCATTTAACTTCAGATTGCTACGACTTGAAGGAGGCCATAGAAGCACTGATCCAGACAGGACAGCTGAAGGAATACGTCGGCGGAAGTGGACGACATGAGGCTAGGTCGGGTCAACAAGAGCCAAGCAATAAGGAAGGAGACTCGCCTCCACCGCGGGAAATCTGGACAATCCTTGGAGGCTCATCCGAGGGTGACTCTAACAGAAAGAGAAAGGCAAAGGCTCGGGCTGCCCGATTTTCGCCAATCGATTGGGAGGTTTGTTCGACTTCCCTATCTAATGAGTCTGTTAGCTTTTCAGAAGAAGAAGCGATCAAGGTACATCAACCTCATAACGACGCGTTGGTAATCTCTTTACTGATTGCAAACATCAAAGTCCGTCGCATTTTGGTTGATGGAGGGAGCTCTGCAGACGTGTTGTCCTTAAGCGCCTATGACGCCATGATATCCCAAAATCGGCGTCAACTGGACCAGAGGTCGCAGAGGTCGACATGGAGGAACCTCCGACAGTCGAGCGAGGGGAACCAGCCGAAGCGCTGGAATCTTTACCGTTACTGTCGTCAGAGCAATGCGTGAGCATTGAAACCAAGTTGTCACCTGATCAGAGAGCGAATCTCATCGAGTTCCTCTGGAGGAATGTCGACGTGTTCGCGTGGAAGACGTGTGACATGCCAGGGATAGATCCAAAGGTGATCACGCATCGACTGAATGTTGACAGGGACTACAAGCCAGTCCGACAGAAACGACGAGCCTTCAACCACGCTCGGAACGAGATTGTAGCCGAGCAAGTAAGGGATCTCTTTGAGACTAAGTTCATTCGGGAAGTTAATTATCCCCAATGGCTTTCCAATATAGTGCTTGTAAAAAAGGCAAACGGGAAGTGGCGGATGTGCGTAGATTTCACCGACCTAAACAAGACATGTCCGAAGGATAGTTTCCCACTACCTAGGATCGACCAGTTGGTGGATGCGACTGCAGGCCACGAGATGCTCAACTTCATGGATGCGTACTCCGGGTATAATCAAATACGAATGTACACTCCAGATCAGGAGAAGACATCTTTCATTACTAGCAGAGGCTTGTATTGCTACAATGTTATGCCTTCGGGTTAAACAATGCGGGGACAACCTATCAACGGCTAGTTAACAGAATGTTTTCCCATCTTATTGGCAGGAGCATGGAGGTCTACGTCGATGACATGCTTGTGAATAGCAGACAGGCTAATCTGCACCAGAACGACTTGGCGGATGCCTTTGCAACATTGCGGAAGTACCGGATGAAGTTAAATTCTAGCAAGTGTGCCTTCGGGGTAACTTCAGGCAAATTCTTGGGTTCATGGTCAACCAAAGAGGAATCGAGGCGAACCCCAACAAAATACGAGCGATATTGGAGATGGAGTCCCCAGCAGCTGCAGAGTCTGAATGGGAAGATCGCAGCGCTGAATCGCTTTATAAGTAGATCGACCGATAAATGTCTTCCGTTTTTTAAACTCTTGCAAGAAAGCTAATTTCGAGTGGACGGATGAATGCAAACAGGCATTCGAGTCACTGAAAAAATACTTCAGTTCAACTCCGTTACTATCCAAACCAACGCCAGGGGAGGAGCTCGTCTTGTACCTAGCCACCTTCGACACTGCTGTAAGTTCCGTCTTGATAAAGGAGGTAGGCGGTCGACAGTCCCCTGTATACTACACGAGCAAATCCATGATAGGGGCGGAGTTCAGATATCCTCAGGTAGTTGGTTTTGGCCTTAGTGATTTCTGCACGAAGACTCCGCCCGTATTTTCAAGCTCATAAGGTAGTAGTGTTGACTAACTATCCACTGAGACAGGTTCTACTAAAGCCAGAGGCTTCCGGACAACTAATGAAATGGGCGGTGGAACTCAGCGAGTACGATCTCTCGTTTCGATCTCAGACTGCCATGAAAGGGCAGGCTGTAGCAGATTTTGTAGCTAAGATGACCCCGTCGTAAGAGATAAATTTAGTCCAACTCCAGAAGGACACTGTTCTCCCTTGGCGGTTGTACGTCGACGGATCCTCTAACAGTCGAGGATGCGGAGCAGGATTGCTTATGGAGGTTCGAGTATGCCTTAAGGTTCAAGTTTCGCACGTCGAACAACGAGGCGGAGTACGAGGCATTGCTAGTAAGACTGAGAATCGCCAAACTTTTTTAGGTAAAAAATCTGATCATTCTTAGTGATTCTCAGCTTGTTGTGAACCAGGTAGCAGAAGCGTATCAAGCCAAGGAGCAGCGCATGATCGCTTATTTGGCCAAGGTAAGACAATACTTGGGGTCATTCGATACATACGAAATCAGGCAGATCCCAAGGTCTGAGAACGCCAACGCTGACTCACTCGCAAGGTTGGCCGCGGCATACGACACCGATCTAAGGAGAACGGTCCCGGTTGAGATCTTAGATGCGTCGAGTGTCAAAGAGAGCGAGGTCATGGAGTTGGATGAGTCGTCACCCATTCAGCGGACCTGGATGAGCCCGTTGAGCGAGTTCCTCAAGGACGGGAGACTCCCTCCTGGTGCACTCGAGGCGCGACGACTAAAATATAAGGCAACGCGATATGTCTTGCAAGATGGCAGGCTATATCGGAGAAGCTACTCAATGCCGCTCCTCAGATGCCTAGAGCCCGATGAGGCAACATACATCTTACGGGAGATACACGAGGGAGTGTGCGGTAATCATTCTGGTGCTCGGTCCCTTACGTAGAAGGTGATGCGACAGGGATACTACTGGCCTACGATGTACGATGAAGCGCGAGCCTTCGTTAGGTCATGCAACTAGTGTCAGCGATATGCGGTGGTGCCGAGGCAACCTCCGTAACCGCTCACCAGTGTGATGAGTCCCTGACCCTTTGCTCAGTAGGGGGTAGACCTCATTGGACCTCTTCCGCAGGGTAAGGGGCAAACAAAGTTCGCAGTGGTCGCAGTAGACTACTTTACGAAGTGGGCAGAGGCAGAGACACTCGCAACTATCACCAAAAAAAAGGTGACTAATTTCATATGGCGAGATATCATATGTCGATTCGGCATACCTTATGCTTTAGTGACCGATAACGGGCATCAATTTGATAATGAGGCATTCCGAAAGTTTTGCTCGGAGTTGAATATCAAGCATTTCTTGTCACACCCTCTCCCGAACTACCTGCTAACTTAGCCGAGCAGACGGCGTGAAGCCAACAGACATCGTTCACCTCTAACGATACACCGTGAGACCTGCTTTACTCGATAAACATACTATGTTCGCATGTGGAACACTTAAACATAACACAGTGGAACTTGACAACTACTAAGCATACATAAGGAGAAACACTTCTTAAGTCTCTCTTGAAAACTAATCGGACAAAAACATAGAACCATAAACAGGCCAAACCATTAATAACACAACCACAACCTCTAAAACACATACAACTATAACTACATAGTCCCCTTAAAATTTACTACAACACATATGGACTTGCTATACAACACCACCCATGTACACAATATCAAGCTCGTGGAGCTTCTAGTAGACTATGGCAGGATGTCAGGCACTGGGAGCTCGATCTCTACCTGAAAAGTGGGAAAACACTGAAAGAATGAGCTATGAAGCTCAGTGAGTGACTTGAGTTTAAAAGAAAACTATTAACTCGTAAATCATATCACCTGATCATCTATGAGCATATGCATCTGTAATCAAACGTTAAAAGTAACTGTGCAATCATAATAGCTTTTCAGGAAAACCAGCAAGTATGTCGTTAAATCTCGTAAAGCATATGAATGATATAAATCCTTTTTAAAACAGGTCACAATCTACGTTGTGTAGGGCTTGCCCAGTACAACCAATGTTTGTTCTACGATGTAGTGGGCCCGCCCAGCACTCTCATCGTCTTTGTCGTAGTGGGGCCCGCCAAAGACTCACGACGGCATACCGTTGTCACGGAGTACACTCAACGTCGACAATGAAATGACCTGTGTGCACATGGTACCATAAAGCCTCTCGGGCTCAATATCTCAGAAGATCACATGAAAATATTTGAACATGCCTGCTTATCTTTTCTTTCATAAAACTCAAGCTTACTTAGCTTGTTCATAAAACTGGAAATCTTTAAAAACATACTTGCTAAAACATACTTGCTCGAAATCATAACATTTCCATAAACTTCGGAAATTCAATAAACATATGCTCGTGTATAAATTTCATCAAGACATTTAGGCTCAACATGAACACTTTAAAACATTTCTAAGAAATCATGAATGCTCATAAACAAGTGTTCAAGGAAAACAATAAACATCTAAACCCTTTCATTCAAGCAAAACTTGTATTTCTTAAAACATAATTCAAGCATATAGAACATTTTTTAAGTTCGTTTTGTCACTCACAGTGTTAAACTAGAACCTTGGCCCGTTCATTCGACCTATCTCCTCTTGGCCTGTCAAACAAACCAAATCCATGTATTAAAACCTCAAACTCATGATTTTTAACCTTAAAATTACAAAAACCACACCACCCAATTTTCCAGCATTTCACAGATTTTATACCCTGTATTCAAACAGTCATAACTTCTTCATTACTTATCCAAAAAGGATGTACTGTATACCAAACTCTTCCTTTTTGAACCCTCTAAATATCATATGAAGAAATTAAATTGAGATTCCCAACGGATTGGTTCCTCGATAGCTTTTTCCCTAAAAACAACCTGCTGCTGTTTCCAGAATCAATTTTCCTGCTGCACAACAAATTTGTCATGCAATTTAAGACATATTCCAATCGTTTTCGACTCACGATTTCTTCACAAACGTTGTAGGAAATTAAATAAGCTTTCCAACCATACCTAATAGAGCTTCTGATTCAAACGTTACAGATCAGGACAACAAAAACATCAGAGGCTTCTCGGATTTGACAGCAAATTTCTGTCTCCTGTCTTCCTCTTCACAAAACAGTAAGTTAAGGTCGGAATTAGCTCGCGCTTCCTTCACAAACTTTGTTAAAAAATGAATTAGCTTTCGAGAAAACCAAACCTCAATTCTTAACTCTTCTTGTTGAGCTCGAAATGATCAAAACATCAGAACATGGTAGAGTGATTACCTTGTTGTTATACTAATTTGCTTGAGTTCTCTCCCTCTCTTCTGCAATTCCAGCTCCAAAATCAACTTCTTCCTCTTCCTTTAAGCTTCTCCCACGAAACTCTCAGCTCATCTTTGATGAAATGAGAAGAAAATCGAAGGAACTTGGTTGTTTAAAAAGAAAACTAAGGTGGGGTCCCACCTTCCACTTTCTTTTTTTGTTTTTCCTTTTCCTTTCTTTTCTTTTCTTTTCTTTTCTTTTTAAAACAAAACCAACCATAGTATTAACCTTTTCTTTCTTGTTTTCCTTTGTTTCTATTTTTTTTAAAATTTCAAAGAAAGATCTCGGATTTACATTTCTTCTCTTCTCCAGCCCACCCGCAAGCCAACGGTCAAGTGGAAGCAGTGAATAAGATCCTCAAGAGAAACCTCAAGATCAAGTTGGAAGGGTTGAAGGGTTCATGGGCGGAAGAATTACCTAACGTCCTATGGGCCTACAGAACGACGTCTCGAAATTCGACTGGGGAAACTCCTTTTTCCCTCTCGTTCGGAATCGAGGCTATTATTCTAGTGGAAATTGGACTCCCATCTCCCCGGGTAGAACATTTCGATCCCAATATGAATCCTGATTCCCTGAGTCTGCATCTCGATCTACTGGAAGAGCAGATAGAGAAAGCTCGGTTGCGGATAGAAGAGTACAAGTGTAGGGTCGCTCGGTACTACAACTCCCGTGTGAAGCAGCGTTGCTTCAAAGAAGGCGACCTCGTACTCCACCGTGTTATGCAGAACACCAGAGATCAGACCTCTGGTGCTTTGGGTCCCAATTGGGAAGGCCCGTACAAGATCACAAGGATAGTTCGTCCTGGAACTTATGAGATTGTTGACATGAGTGGAAAACAGATGCCACATCCGTGGAACGCTGAGCATCTAAAGATTTATTATCAGTAGCTCTGAGTTTCTTTTCTTTGTTTTGTATTCCGATTTGTTTGTTATTATTAATGAAAATCTTTTTACTCAAGCAATTTGCTATGGATCAAACTGCGTGAGTGGGGGGTTAGTACGTTACAATAAAAATAGAGTTCAAGTAAGAGGCAATAGGAATGGAAGCAAAAGAAGTTCATGTTGAAAATTAAAAAGATACATCCCAAGAGAAGACAATTAAAGACGTTAATGGAGGAAGCACTAATGCGACAGAAGTACTCAAATACATCTAGGGGTCAAACAGTTGCTCCATGGAGATGTCGTCGAGGAAGTTCTCGTCTAGAACCACGTTCTCTAGAGCAGAAACTTGATCCCTAGATCCAGAAGATTGACCGAGGTCAAATCAAGGGGGGTTACAGGCCTCAATGCATTCAAGGAAGGAGGATTTGACCCACGCCAGATCGGTCTCAGGATGTCGTTCTTGGACTGTCCGAATTGACCAATTTACACCGCAAAGCATAGCTCTATTCGAAAAGTCACTGTACGTATCAGAGCGCTTGAAGGCTTCGGTCAGGTAGCCAACGTCGTTGAGTTTGTCTTCGACCCCTTTTAGTTGAGATCGGAGTAAGGATAGCTCAGACCGAAGTGATGACAACTCGCCTTCAGTACGCGACTGATAGTCCTGATGCTCAGCCTGCAGAGATTGATGTTCGACCTGTAGAGATTCGAACCTCGCTTGCAACGATTGAAGAGACTGTGCTGCTTGGGCGTGAAGGAATTGGGCTTGCTCCAGTTCAGTCTGTGAGACGCGACTCTGACGAAGGTGAACAAGTTCGTTCGACATACGACCTGAAGCCAAGGTTGTGAGAATAAAAGCCTGCACATATGAGGCAAGTTAGCAAAAAGGTGAAAAGAGAATGGGGGTAATGAAAGAAAAGCGCTTACCTCGCAGTTATGGTGTATTGCGGCATTCATAGTAGTCTCAGGGCAGTGGCTGACATCAAAGCGCTCGGAAGAACCGCGGGAGGAGCCACTGTCAGAAAGGCCACCCCATAGAGCGAAAGCTCGCTCTACTTCGACAGTCGTATCAAAAGGAGAATCATAAGGTCTGGTGTAGGTGAGGTGAAAAGTGCCCCTATCGTTGGTATTCCTGAGAAGATTAGGTTGATCAAGCCTACTCCCCAGATTGGTAGGGGGAGGGGCATGATCGGGTAGACTCTCCGGGAAAGAGGAGCGTGCGGGGGACGATCGCCTGCAAGGGCGCCTGGTGGCACGACTATCGATATTTGAAACGTGACTGGCTCGAAGGACGCCTCCAGTTACTGCAAGCTCCCGTTCGGTCAGGAGTTCTTCTTCCAGTTCCATCATGTTCGACGTCATCTCTGGTAGAAAGAGAGTATCTTGAGAGAGTGTCATAAGAAGATGTCATGCAAAAGCATTGTAGAAGGGGAGCCTGACCTTCTAAATTGTCAATTGGAGGAGGGATAAGGTCATGCGCCGAAAGAAGGTCGGTCTTGACAAGTCCAGGACCCCAACGTGACGACTCAGTGATTTTCTAACTGGAGTCTCGAAAGGCAAGAGCGGCGGAGGTTGGCTCAAGTCTCGTGTTCACTGGCAAAAGACAACATCATTGAGAATCAATAAGAGAGAAAAGCGATGTGCATGATAAAAAAAAAGAATAAGAACAAAGTAAAAATAAAAAAAGAGAGGAGGTCCCGGTCGACTAGAGGCGAACTCGCCTAGCATCCCGAAGCGGGTCGGAACCGGTAGAGTAACGCCCGTCTCATCTGGACATAACTACTGATCGCCGACAAAGAACCAGGGTTTTCTCCAATCTTTTATCGACCTAGGCTCTTTCACGATAGCCTCTACGTTTGGCAAGGGGCAGATGTAATAGAAAGGCTTGGTTTGGTCCTTTTGTTTGAAAATGTGGAGTGAGAGGAAGTCGGTGGCGGACATGGGGGTTTGGTTCCCGGCTCGGCACCAAAGGACGCAACACCCCATGAAGGAGCACCAGGAGTTCGGGAGAATCTGGAATGGGGCTAGGTTAACTAAAACTAGAACGTTTTGAACTACAGGTAACAAAGGTAATCTGACCCCACTCGAGAACATTTCGGGGTAGAAGGCAACCTCCCCAAGAGGGGGATGGTCAGGGGTCTCTCCTCGTCTTGGAGCTTGTAGTGTGACGGAGGAAGGTATGTCAAAATGGCGACGCAGGTCGTCAAGGGCTGTTTGGCTCAAGGTTCGGATCCTTGGAAGGGCCTCGGGGTTTCGGGCTCGAGAGCGTTGAGGGTCTCGCCCCCCAATGGGAGCGTTCAGATCGAAGTCTAAGTCGTCGGCGTCGGATGAGCTGTCGAGGATGTAGGGTGTTCGAGACCTATTCACCATAATGAAGGAAAAAAAGAATTGAACTTACCTGAAAACAAGAGTCTTCAAATGAGCTGAAAGGTTAAGGCAAGGATATGGTTAGTTTGGTGGAAAAATGAGTTTGGCCAAGTTCTTATATAACCTTGGAGGGCACGCCTTACGAGGTGAGTGGAGTATACTCATAGAGGGATGACGTCGAGGCAGGAGGTTGAAGACGTCAATAGACTCCCAATCAAACCTTGACTAAATGTCTCATGGGGTATGATTGGAAGTGGGGGCAACTGTTATGGGCAAAAGAAGCATACCTGAAAGCCCTGTTGGCTCAAGTCGATCAGCTGAGACGGCCCAAATCGAGTCGAGGTGGGGTCGGCCCGGTTCGGAGAGCAGACCCCAGGGTCAGCCCAGTTCGGAGAGCATACCCCAAGGGGTCCGCCCCGAACCAAAGTGGGTCGACCCCATGGATCGACTCAGCTCAGAAGGCCGACCCCATGGGGTCAACCCCGAGCCAAGGTGGGCCGACCCCACCGGTCACCGTTCGGGAGCGAACCCTCAGGGGTCCGCCTAATCGAGGTAGGTGACCCCATGTATGGGGTCGGCCCAGCGAGCAGATGACACGGGTCACCGGGGTCGGCTGCTCCGAAGTCGAGAGGGTCGACCCCACGGGGGTCGCTTCGGTTCGGGAGCGCACTTCCTGAAGTGCCTCAACCGAGGTTGGCCGACCCTGTGGGGTCGGCTCGGCTCGGGAGGTCGACCTCATGGGGTCGACCCCAAGCTAAGGGTGGTTGATCCCATGAGGTCGACCCAGTTCAAAAAACGAACCCCACGGGGTCCACCCCGAACCGAGTTGAGCTCCCTCGATAAACGAACCCAGACAGGTACAGTCCTTCAACACTCTGTAACAGTTGGGGGAGACAAACGAAGAGTCGAAGCTTAATGCTCTCCGACATGTAATGGTTGTGATTATGAGTTGGATAATCATGACGGGTTAGTGGTCATAAACCCTTAGCAGCCGTTACGAATCATACGGATTATATATTCAACGTTGCAAGCTGGTAGAGGTAAGCAATCATTTTGGCATGTGTTCTAGCTTGAGATTTACTTCTGTACGAAATTATCCTCTCTAACTTCAGCGTCGGAGTGCGTGTGGTAGAGCACCACACCGGTGTTAGTTTTCTTTGTTGCAAGAGATCGTTGTCCCCAACGATACAAATTTACCGTTGATCCGTCCATCCAAATTCCGGCATCAACAAATATAATGGTGCTGATGTAATTGATAATAAATAAAATAACTAAAAGAAGTACCTATACTATCATAGTTAAAGAAAAATTTTCAGTGAAAATACTACTACGTATTTCTAATTCAACCCACAATCCCACAATAGAAAGAAAGAACCATTACTTAGACTATCTCTTTGGCCCTACTACGTATTTCTAATATTATAATGTAAATGAGATTTTTTTTTTTGAATTCCCTTCTTTTAAAAAAGATATATATATATATATGGAATTCCTGAGGCCAAAAATGTCAACCATTTATTCTTGTGTACTCCCTCACTTTTCTTAAATATAATTAAGATCTACATATAATTAAAAGAAAATTCTATATATAATAAAACTCAAACCTACTGGTTGGCTGAGAAATTTCAGCCAATCTCCAATTGTTATATCATTATTTTAAATTAATGATAAAACTACAAATAATCAAATTTAGGACCAATTATAAATTGACATGTGCCCCAAACTTAATTCGAAACATAAATTGACAAGTTCTAATATTAAATGGTCACATGTCTTCATTTTGACCAAATAATTAAATTTAATTTTGGTCAAAAGTAAATAAAATTCGAATTCAAATGGTCAAGTCCAAAACCAACCAGGCTCAGGTCTAATGGTTAGGCCTAAAAAGTTATTATAGCCCACATGCCCATGGAACCTTCAAGACTTAAAGACTTCAAGATCCTAAATTAAATTGATTGAAACTTCAATCTTGAGAACAATTTGCGAATCTCTCAAGACAACATTCGTACATTTGAGAGAAAACATCGGAGTAACAAATCAGAGATTATACTCTAATACATTCAAATCAATACAAATATAAGGTTATTTACACGTGTCTCATTTTTTTCTTTATTAAAATTATGTGTGAACAAATTAACACCCCCTAGTAGAGTCATCTCTAGCTCTCATCTCTTTCTTTCATCTCAACATACAAGTGAAATAATGTCATCCAAAAGGATTTATTCGATGATCGTTGTCATGAGCAACTCGTACATATGTTATGTTACCCATAGTTGCTCCAATGAATCGAGGTTGCAAGACGATAAAGATTCTATTGCAGGCAAAGTTATGATATTATCGTGGGCATCAACTAACAACAAGTTTCTAGTCAAATGTAACCCTTTATTCGATTTCGATTCTGATGTAGTGCACGTCATGATTACTGAAACAAACATTATGGAAGAAAGAATGACAAAGATGCAAAAATAGATCAACATCTTGATGAAGGAAATTGAAGAAAAAAATTCTCAAATTGCATACTTAAAGAGCTAGATTGAGAACGTCAATCCCCCTGTCGTGAAAGACCACAACAAAGGAAAGAATGTTGTGCAGGAAGATCAACTGCAACCCTCCACTTCGATCGTTACACTATATGTCCAACAACTTTAAGACGTGATAACGAACTCCATTAGAGCTCAGTATGGTGGGACTTCTCAAAGTTCTCTCTTATATTCTAAATCATATACTAAGAGAATTAATCATTTGAGAATGCTAGTTGGATATCAACTACCCAAATTTTAGTAATTTGATGGAAAAAGCAACCTTAAGACACAAGTTGTTCATAATTTCATCAAGACATGTGAAAATGCTAGTACACGAGAAGATTTACTAATTAAACAATTCGTACAAATGTTGAAAGCAAACACATTCGACTGGTACACTAATATAGGTTGAGTTAATAGATAGTTGGAAACAATTTGAAAATAAATTCCTAATCCACTTATGCAACACAAGATGCCTCGTTAGCATATTCGAGCTCACCAACATTAGACAACAAAAAGGTGAATCTGTTGTTGACTATATAAATTGTTGGAGAGCCATGAGTCTCGATTATAAATATCGTCTCACTGAACTATCGGTTGTCGAAATGTGCATTCAAGGCATGCCCTGGGGACTTCTGTACATCCTCCAACATATAAAGGCTCACACCTTCAGAGAGTTAGCAACTCACACCCATGATATAAAGTTGAGTATTGCTAGTTGAGAAGATAAAAACTTTCTAGTCTCTAGCATGAAGAAAGAATGAAAGTACATCGAAGTGACTTTAGAAGAGTCTATGGTAGAGAATACAACCCCTCTTAAGTTTTCTTCGAAATACAATAAGATTGAAAAGCGACAAAAGGCGTTGCTTAACTTTAAAGGAAAAACAGGATAAAGTGTATCCTTTTCTAAATTCTGACATCCCTGATATGTTGGAACAACTACTAGAAATACGATTGATTGAAATTTCATAATGTAAACGACCGAAAGAGATAGAAAAAGTTGATGATCCCAAGTGTTGCAAGTTTCATCGAGTTATTAGTCATTTAGTGGAGAATTGTTTCATCTTAAAGAAGCTAATTCTAAGATTAACTAACGAAGAAAATATTGAGCTAGATCTTGATGAATTAGCTCAAACAAATCATATTGTAGTGACACATTCAGTTGAATACACTCTAGTTTGCTTCATGATTAAGGAGTGTGTCTAGGCAATTTGGGACCTTGGTACTTGATCAAGTGAAATTTGTGCATTAAAGATAAAAGAAAGAATTCTAGCCTAGTGCAAGTGCACACTATCAATGCAAGTAATAAAATTAGAAGTACTCAAAAGTTTCAAATCCACAAGGAACATAATTTAACAAAAAGTAAGATCAGCAAGACTGTATCAAAGTGAAACTTTGGAACCAACTTTAAAAAGTTGAGAATGTTGTTTGCTAGAAAGTAAAATACAAAAAATCAAGATAATGAAAAGCGGGATTCAAGGCGGGATTCAAGTATGATCATTCCATTTGGTGAGAATTACAACTCAATTCCAATTGCAATCGAATTGACTCCTATTCGATTTTGATTCAAAATCCTTGAGAGGCTAAGTGATTAGACCTATATATCTATAACAAATCGTACTTAGATAATTTTAGATCGTATTCTAGTAGTTTTGGGGGCTCGTCCTATGTTTAGGATAAAGTTTTGCTTATGTCTAAGCTTTTTATCGCATTACTTTTATGGGATTCGTCTTAATCCAACCTTTCATTATTAGATTCAAGCTCGAAAGACGACCTTAATTGATCAAACAAGGTTTCTCCAAAATAAGTACTTCAACAAAAGCAAACAACCATTATGTTAAGTTGGATTGCTTTTACATATAAACTTTACATTCTCACCTCTAGGGCATTCATATACTTGAATTCCTAAGAGAGATATTTAGCTCATGATAAAAGAAGAATATGAAAAAGTTTTTACATGAAAGAGAATTGATAATTTAAAAGGGAAGTGAACTTGTAGAGAATGAAAAGAAAAATTAAACTCAAACAAAAATTTTCAATATTAAAATGGAATCACTTTATAGAGAACAACCTTTTAGAATTGGTTCGTCACAAAGCTAAAGATGCAAACAGAATTGAAGAACTAAGTTAAAAGAAAAAAAAAAATTAAACTTAAATGAGAGGGAAAAAAACAACTCAAACAACATAAAAGCTAAAAAAGTTGCTCGAGAGAAACTGAAAGTATAAGAAAAATAGAATTATCGTCCACCTCTCTTTCCTTCCCTTGAATCGGACTCCATTCAGTCTTTTTCAAGATGAAATGAGTCTTAACAGTTTTAGGTGTTAGGGTTTAGGGATAGAGAAGAAAAAAAAAAGTGTAGAAAATGAGTTTTCTTCTAAGGAGGAATTCTGCCTTCTTCCTTATGTTTCTCTTCTCTTTATAGCCTTCAAGTATTTAGGGGTTTCTTCATTGTTCATGTATAGATTGCTGTAAGAAGTCATTGTTTGAATTAAGGAGGAATTGATGCCATTGATAGTGACGATTTTAAAAATCTGGCATGTCGACGACCCTATCAAAGTTATTTATAAAACCCGACCAACTAAAAATTTGTAGTGATTAGTTGTTGAGGTCATCTACAGGGATTAGAGATCTTGATGTTCATTATGTACCATAGTTACTTATATCCAATTTTATTTTGAGAAAACATAGCTTGAATTGATTTTGAAAATAAATAAAATCTAAACTAATATTTACAAGGTGGAGTCCAATTTTAGAGAGATATTTGTTAAATTGCAAATCATGAAGCATAATTATGAGATTGATAAACAAATTATGAAACATGCAATAATCCTAAGATAAGAATTACTAAAGTATTCAATCAACTCTCTCAAGCCCAATTGAACTCATTCAAAGATGCAAATCAACCTATTGGTATATTTTTCACAACTAAACATGAGATTAAAAACATTCTTTTAAAGGCTTATACAATTAACTTACTTCATCTCGTGCAATAGATTAATCCTAGTCATGAATTTATGTTTTTTTTTAGTAAAACTTACTTTCTCAAGCTAAATTTAAGTTAACAAACAAAACTATGGCCAAAACTTAGATGATTAAAGCAAGGTACACGAAACACATTACAAGAATCAATAATATATAAATCAACATAGTCTCAAAACAAGAGCAATAAAACCAGGGTTTATCATACATAATAATATTCTAATATAACCCACAAAATCCTAAAATTAAATAGAAACGAGTAAGGGAAAATAGAAAAAACTGGACGATGTGTGCGAACACTCGTTTTCGACGTGATTCCCACGATCCTGAGCTTTGAGGCCTCCAAACAACGCTTCTATTGATTTTAGAGGTCTGGTCTCTCAAAACGACTCTCCTATCTCAAAACACAAAGTTTCTTTAAATAGTGTCGAGTTAGCATTGCAACGCCTGCCCCTGCGGATTTTTAAAAAGAAAGAATATTTTTGGCTAGCGCTGCAACGTTATGCCTTCTAGTTTCCAATGTTGAAAGATAGCTATTATAGTGTTGCAACACGATGCTCTCGGATTCAAATGCTTTCTTCCTCCTCTTCAACATTTGAATCCTCAATTATAGCTCCAATATACTCCAAATTCATCCAAACACTCGACAATTAACCTGTGTTTGCTCCAATTGCTCGATTTCTGAGAAAATAACATAATAACACATGAAAACACTCAAATTCATAGCAAAACTAGCATAAAACTAAACCAGATAATAACATTATTTTGTTCACTATCAAATACCCCCAAACTTAGATTTTTGCTAGTCCTCGAGCAAAACAAAACCAAAATAATATTTTAGTAAGATTTTAAATACAAGAGTCATGATTCATGTCTCAATTTTCTAGTTGAGATAAAATAATAAAATAAAGTCTTAACACATCCTTCCTTAACAAAACTAAATTCTATCAATTAAGAAAACTAAATTCTATCAATCACATTCCTTGTGTGTAATTAACTTCTTTTCTATCATTTTCTATTGACTTGGAATACTTTAACCAAGGGCTTCCTTCGTTTTCCCCCCTACATTGACCCTAAGTTCCAATTTTAAGCTCTCTCACACTAAAGAAAGCAATCTACTTAAACATTAATATTTTTCTTTTTCTTTTTACACAGGTTACTAACCCCCAGACTACCTTTTTCCTTACAGGGATTCGGTTTGTTGAAGGCCCTATCAAGAATAAATTTATAAAAACCGAACTTCTAAATATTTTGCAATAACAGTGGCCAAGGTCATCAATAGAGACTAATTTAATTAAGTGTCATAGTTAATAATGTTCAATTTTATTTAGAAAAATATAACTTATTGGAATCAAGGGGAAAAAATTATAAACTAATATGCACATGCTTTGGAGTCCAATTTTGAGAAACATGCATGGTTGATTACCGTAACCCAACTTGATTTGATTAATAACTTACTAAGTTATCAATATCCTCTCTCGAGCTCAATTGAACTCATGTCTAGCAATAATCATCTCTCGATCTATTTCTATTACGAAGCATGGCATTAGGCAATTCTCTTAAGACTTCTAAAACTATTTTATTCACTCTCGTGCAATAGATTAAACCTAGTCATGCATCTGGTGTTCTACAAATAAACTTACACTCTCAAGTTAAATTTAGTTAAACATGCAAAATCATTGCCAAAGGTTAAGACAATATATAAATAGATGTATAAAAGACACCAATATAAAAATTAAACTAAAAAACAACTAAATGTTAAACAACTACAACCAAGCAAGGATCTAAACACAAATTCACAACATAAGTACATCCCACAAAAACTTTTAAATTCAAGAGAAAAGGAAAAGAAATAGAGAAGATACTTAGGCAACATGCCAACACTGAGTGACAGGAGTTTGTCAAGAGCTCCTACAAGAACAAAATTTATATAAACTAACCAACTAGATTGCAGTCTAGTGGGAAGGTTGATCTGTTATGAGGCGTGTTTGGTATTATCGTACTTAATTCACTTTATTTCAGTTTAGGAAATATAAGAGGGGGATGGGGAAGTTTTTGTGCATAGAAATGTAAGCATGCGAGGAATTAAAGGCATAAAATAAATTGACAGAAAAATTAACGGAATAAACAAAAAAAAAACTAATCGAATACCGATTCTTTGGGTCAGGTCAGGGTGTTAATTTATAATGTCAAGCACATAAATATTAATTCGAATTAAATTAACTTGTTGTTCTATATTGGACCTCCATTGGTGGGTAAGATGGAATGTTTTGCAGATTTTAAGTGATTTATTTTATGGGTACTTTAATTTAGTTGGAGATGATTTATTTTTAGGAGTAACACTTTGGTTCGACATAAAAAAATCATGGGATCTGGACAATTTTTGGGTCACGTTTCAGCAAGCGAACTAGATTTGAGGTATCGTGGGTGAGACTGTGAGACCTATAAGTTACCAGTTTAATGTTGCTTATTAATCAGATTTCAATTTAGGAACTTGTTCTTAACAGGTTCAAAGAGGTCGCCCTCCTTGGGATTCAAAACTAGAATTTTGGAATGTAGGCTAGGTAAGGGATCTCACGCCGACTTTTAAAATGAGATAAATTTGTCAAAAGCTATGTTTTTCAGGAAATCTACTCATATAAGCTATGATCTTTTTATTATTTTCATGATCTTTATACTTATAAAAAGACTTGAATGTTGCATCCATATGAATAAAAATGTGATATCTAAATTCATGTTCATTATGATTATTACGTCATTATTTTAATGAGGATGTTAGGACCTCATGCATATCTGTATGTTTCATGAAAATCGTGTTTACGAAGGTTGTGGCAATTAAACTCTTGATATAGTTTTTAAAATGCAAGTCATGAATGCAAATGGTCGACTCAAACCAAATGTCATAGATTAAGAGAACTTTTAATTGGCCGCTAGAAGCTGAAGAGAAAAACCATGATGTTTTAAAGTAAGTTTTAGGTCCTGCTTATGAAAGTTTACAGTCATAATTAAATGTGAGTGCATCCCAAACTCGGGGAGTGTGGTCACTTAGTGAGTATTATTTTATAATACTCACCATTTTTTTAAGAACAATGTTTTCAGGTAAAAGGCAAGGACATACAAAGTGAATGATGGGAGGCGTTATAAAAGCCATGTGAATTAAAAACCCATGATTTCTGCATTGATTGATATTAACCTTCTTTTTAAATGATTTTCTTTTGGATATTATTTTGTTTTAGGTATTGTGTTTATTTGAAATTAGAGGCCAAATTTTATTTAAGTTTATTTTTAAATGCTCTGAATTTGGGATCCCAATAAAGAATTGAATTTTATTTCAATTGAATTTTATTTCAATTGAATTTACTCCTCTTTCTTTTTAATATTTTATGGTCTCAAATGCATGCATGATTAGTAATTACTTTAGAAAGTAAGTCTTAGAGTTAGGGTCGTTACAACCACACTGACAACTCTACCACCATTGATGACTACCTCTCCATTGATTTTTCTATTTTCTCTTCAATTTACTGTTTTCATTTATGAGGACCACTTCGACAACAACTCCAGCAACTACCTAACGATCGTCGACAATGACAACTCTGATGACGACACTAGCGACTCGACCACCGTTGACGATTGCCTCCACCAACTACTTAGTTTTCCATTTCCCGCGACCTTTTCGACAACACTCCAGTGACAATTTCGACAACCACCCCACAACCATCGACAATAATAACTCCTACGACCACTGGTGACGGCTACCTCCGACGACCACTTGATTTTCCATTTCCTCTTCTATTTATCGTTTCCCATTTTGGCGACCACTTCAACAACAACTTCAGTGACAAATCTAGCCACTACTAACAACAACAACTCTGACGACCACACTGACGACTCGCCCACCGCTAATGACTGTCTCCCGTGACTACTTGGTTTCTCATTTTCGATGACCTCTTCGACAACAACTTCGGTAAAAACTCCGACGACTATTCGACGATCACCTCGACAACCCATCCACCCCATCAACTCGACCACCCCAACGACTACTTCAATGATCATCGTAACAACCCAACTATCTAGTCAATTTTTTAAGAGGTTAAAACAAAACTAAAAATGATACTAAACAATTTTTTGCATAATATCATGTAAATATACTTTCAAAACTTTTGAACTTTGTTAAATTTTTACAAAAAAAAAAAAAAAGACAAGAAAAACAACCCAATATATTTTGTTTCTTTTTTTTTTTAATGTACACCCAAATCACCTCAATTTTGTAATTTATTTTTTAAAAATGAGAAAAGAATAAAATATTTTTTTATATGTGTCTGGGCTATGAAATATATTTTAAAATATATATATTTCACATAAAGGTGTGTTATGTCCTTTTGTTTCATGTCAGTTGCAACACTATGTTTAATTTATCTTATTCTGCACTCTTGTTTGCATTTCAACCTTTTCGACTTTGTATTTGTATATGTGAACTTGTACATGTTATGCCTTCTTTTGTCTTAATGTCAAAAATTGTTCTAAATGTTTAGGGCTAATTTTATAGATAATGATTTTTAAAAATAAAATGACAAAATTGGGTAGTTTTGAAATTAATAATTTTTAAAATGTAAATAAAAGAAATTACAAATCTAAGGTAGAGAAGAAAAGTGTTGTTTAAAATAAGATAGCTAAATTGTGTACCATGTACACAATTTATACGTGTGAAACTTGTGTACGTGGTACACGATTTCCATGGAACTCATGTACACCGTATATTCCAACTATTACTATTTTGTAAATTTTTTTCCAACTTCCTTTATTTAGAAAATTGCTTGATTTTTTTTTTAATTTCTTTACATTCATTTTGACTTTATATTTGTCATTTAAGTCGAGAATAAGTTTTTTTAGACTCTTCCCCTTTGTTTTTAACTACCCATTTCATTTTCTTGTGCTTTGAACTAATAGATTCAATTAATATTTAAAATTTTACATTGGGCATACGTTGGAATTTATGAGATTCATTACTTGGTTATATTGAGATTGTTTATTTGATTCTATATTTAGCAAACACATGAAATTTCAATAGGTGGTACTAAGACTTGTACCATGTGCACGATTTACTTATTTTTTAATTAAACTTATAAAATATATTTCCAAAATTCGAGGTTGTAATAAAAAAAATATTATCTAAAGTATTTAAAAATACAATACTAATCCATTAAAATGAAATAGGTAGTTTTTTTTTTTTTTTTTGCAAATAATGAAGTTACATTGAACAAATGTCTAATGATTAGTAAGTATTGAGGTTTAACAAAAAAATTATGTACAAATGGTAAAAATATCATTAAAAAAACTCAGGTACCACATGGTGATTGTCTTCTCAGGCGCCACTAACCATATTTGCTCTTCTTTTCAGAGAATTAGTTCCTAGCAGCGACTGCAGGAAGGGGAGATAACGCTTAGGGTTGGATCCGGGGAGGTTGTCTCAGTCGAAGCAGTGGACACAGTGAAGCTGCATTTTGGCATGAAACATTTTTTACTGGGAATATGTACATAGTGTTAGAGTTTACTAGAAACCGTGTTTCTATTTCCTGCCTTATTGAACATTGTATTTCTGTCATTTTTTAATTTAATAAAGCGTTTATTTCTTTCAAAGGTGTTGAGATATGTTCAGCTTCACTTGAGAATAATTTATATGTTTTAAGGCCCAATTCGGTCAAAAGTGTTTTGAATACTGAATTGTTTAAAACTGTTGAAACACAAACTAAAAGGTTAAAAGTTTCTCCTAAAGAAAACACTCATCTTTGGCATCTAAGGTTAGGTCACATTAATCTCAATAGGATTGAGAGACTAGTGAAGAATGGACTTCTAAGCGAGTTAGAAGAAAATTCTTTACCGGTATGTGAGTAATGCCTTGAAGGCAAAATGACCAAACGACCTTTTAGTGGAAAAGGTTATAGAGCCAAAGAACCTTTGGAGCTTATACACTCTAACCTTTGTCCTGAGGAGGCTATGCATATTTCGTCTCCTTTATTGATGATCATTCGAGATATGGGTATGTTTACCTAATGCATTGCAAGTCTGAAGCTCTTGAAAATTTCAAGGAGTACAAGACTGAGGTTGAGAACCAATTAGGTAAAACGATCAAAACACTTCAATCGGATCGAGGTGGAGAGTACATGGATCTAGAATTCCAAGACTATATGATAGAACATGGAATTACGTCCCAACTTTCAGCACTTGGTATGCCACAATAGAATGGTGTATCACAGAGGAGAAACATAACCTTGTTGAACATGGTTCGGTCGATGATGAGTTACGCTCATCTCCCTGACTCGTTTTGGGGTTACACAGTGGAGTCTGCGGTATATATTTTGAACAACATTCTGTCGAAGAGTGTTTCTGAAACACCTTTCGAACTCTAGAATGGTCGTAAAGGTAGTTTATGTCATTTCAGGATTTGAGTATGCCCGACCCATGTGTTGGTGACAAACTCGAAGAAGTTGGAACCTCGTTCGAAGTTGTGCCTCTTTGTAGGTTACCCAAAGGAAATGATAGGTGGTCTATTTTACGATCCTAAGGAAAATAAGGTGTTTGTGTCGAAAAATGCCACATTCCTTGAGGAGGATCACATCAGGGATCATAAACCAAGGAGTAAGGTTGTGTTGAACGAAATGGACAGTTCATCAACAAGAGTTGTTGATGGTGCTAGTACATCAACAAGTGTTGTTGATCCTAGCTCGTCTAGTCAAATACGTCCTTCTCAAGAGTTGAGAATGCCTCGACGTAGTGGGAGGGATGTTAGACAACCTAATCGTTACATGGGTTTGGTTGAAACCCAAGTCGTCATATCTGATGATGACTGTGAGGATCTATTGACCTATGATCAGGCAATGGATGATGTTGACAATGACGAATGGATTAAAGTCATGGACCAAGAAATGAAGTCTATGCACTTCAATTCTGTTTGGGAGCTTGTGGACCAACCGGATGGGGTAAAACTTATTGGTTGCAAGTGGATCTACAAGCGTAAACGTGGTGTAGATGGGAAAGTGCAGACCTTCAAAGTCAGACTAGTGGCAAAGAGTTTTACCTAGAGAGAATGGGTTGACTATGAGGAAACTTTATCTCCTGTTGCAATGGTAAGGTCTATTAGGATCCTTCTGGCCATTGTCGCATTATTACTATGAGGTATGACAGATAGATGTCAAGACGGCTTTTCTGAATGACAATCTTGATGAGAACATCTAGATGGACCAACCCAAAGGGTTCATTGTATAAGGTCAGGAGCAAAAGGCTTGCAGGCTTTAAAGGTCTATCTATGGACTGAAACAAGCCTCAAGGACTTGGAATACAAGGTTTGATGAGGCTATCAAATCTTATGGTTTTAATCAAAATGTTGATGAGCCTTGTGTTTATAAGAAAATCATCAACAGTACTGTCGCATTTCTGATATTGTACGTGGATGATATCCTACTCATTGGGAATGATGTAGGGTTCCTTACTGACGTTAAGGAATGGCTAGCTACGCAATTCCAAATGAAAGATTTGGGAGAAACGCAGTATGTTCTAGGTATCCAGATAGTCCGAAAACTGGAAGAACAAAATACTAGTCATGTCTCAAGCATCTAATATTGGCAAGATGTTGATACGGTATAAGATGCATAACTCCAAGAAGGGTTTGTTGCCTTTTAGGCATGGGGTTCACTTATCTAAGGAACAACGTCCTAAGACACCTCAAGAAATTGAGGATATGAGACGGATCCCTTATGCTTCAGTTGTAGGGACCCTGATGTACGTCATGTTGTGTACTAGGTCCGACATCTGTTATGCAGTTGGGATAGTCAATAAGTATCAATCCAATCAAGGATTAGATCACTGGACAACCATAAAGGCAATCCTCAAGTATCTTAGGAGAACGAGGGACTACATGCTTGTGTATGGAAGTGGGGATTTGATCCTTACAAGATACACAAACTCTGACTTTCAGACCGATAAGGATTTGAGGAAATCCATATCGGGGTCAGTGTTCACTCTTAACGGAGGGGATGTAATGTGGTGAAGCATCAAGCTGTTGGGATGTATGCCCTAAAACTTGTGTAATTTTGATCAAAGAAATAAAGAGTTATTTGTTTTGATAAAATTACAGTCTTGCATTATAAATCCAATAAACTAAGCTCCAAGGTTAAAATATAAATCTTGAACATCAGTGTAGTGGACACTATTTGGTTTGTGTTCAAGAATATAACCTAAATGGTCTATGGTATAAGAATAAGGTTGGAAGCCTCATTCTGGTAACACCATGGATGCGACCCACTTTCTAATTAGTACAAATGAGGTAATCCAACTCATTCATGTAGTTGACATGCAAGTGGGGGCATCCCGTATGAAGAGTTCATACAAGATCGGATCAAGAAATCATTAGTCTAACCAAAGGTAACAATCGCTAATGGATAAGACTAGTAATTTATAGATGGTCATTAGTGACTCGACCTGAATCCTAAGCGAGTTAAGAACTCCTGCATATAGGGATTTTTCCTTAGACTAGTATGGGTGAGAGTGGCTCAGTGCCGACTCTCTCAATAAGCCTACCTTCTCGTGTGACGTAACCTCGTGGTAGCCGGGAACTTAACTATGCAAGATGGAATTCACTCATTCCTACACTAAGGAATTAGATAGGTTGTTCCCTTAAGAACCGACTCTGTGTCTTGAACAACGGGGCCCCGCCCTCTATGAGGGTATGAGTCTATGGTAGAACCTTAGACTTGTTGTTCATTAGAGGATCAGTGGTGCAAGGAACAAAGAGATAATCACAGGGGTAAAACGGTAATTTGACCCAGCTGTGATCACGAACAACCTATGAAGGGTCGACTCATGTGTAATGACTATATCAATGGGCACAATACAATCTACAGTGAGGAGAGTGCAGTTACAAGTCTATAGTGGAGTGACTTGTAGTTAATGAATATTGATTAACTGGATCAAAGAGTTTGATCAGTTAATCTCACCTCATTGGAGCTCATGAATTGTAGGTCCATTAGGTCCATCCGTTGGCCCAACATGGTAATATTGAAGGTATAAAGTTAGGAATGAAATTGAAGTGTTCAATTTCATACATGAGGTGTTATATCAATTATATATGATATAATTAATATAATATATAGTTTTAATGTGAATTAGATTCACATATAAACCATATACTAAAGAGAGAATAAAGAAGGGGTAGGATGGTCATTTCCATCCTATTTCTCCATATATATGATGCATGAGATGCAACTAGGTTAAGGAATTTTAAGCCTTTGTTGTGTTGTTGGAAGAGTTCTAAAACACAAACCTCTCTCTCACAACATCTCATCTCACCTAAAGGAAACCCACATTCCCCCCTCACCTAGAGAACAACGGAGAAGATTCGGTGGGAGTGTTCATCCGTTCTTGGGTTCGTGTTGCTGAGATCGTGGACGTGGGAGAAGGAGCACTCGAAGAAAGGTTCTTCAAAAGTATATTTCTTGTTATCCATATTCTGCTTTTATGCTTAATCTAGTCAATTTAGTTCTTGAATGTAATCGTAGTAACGAAATCAAGAGCGCGCGATTCACAATCGCTTCCGCTGCGGGACTCGATTCCCTTCACAAGCAGGGATGCATCGCTGATTCCACGATGGAGGTTGAATATGTAGCAGCTTGTGAAATAGCTAAGGAGGTTGTTTGACTTAGGATGTTCATGATGGATTTGGAAGTTGTTCCAAACATGAACTTGTCAATGACCTTGTATTGTAACAACAGTGGTGCAGTAGCCAACTTTAGAGAACATCGGAGTCATAAGAGGGGCAAGCACATTGAACGGAAGTATCACCTGATACGGGAAATTGTGCATCGCAGAGACGTGACTGTCACAAAGATTGCTTCGTAGCACAATGTTGCTGATCCATTTACAAAGGCTCTCACTGCTAAGGTGTTTGAGGGTCACCTAGAGAGTCTAGGTCTACGAGTTATTCTGATTAGGGCAAGTGAGAGTATTGTAAAAGGGGCATTCAATGCCCTAGTTTATTGTATTATTTGCATTTGAGAAATGGATATTGTACTCCACTAGCTTTAGTTCAAGTGGGAGTTTGTTGGGATGTATGCCATAAACTCGTATCGTTTGTAACAGTTGTTGATTTAATAAATAAAAGTTATTTGTGTAATCGAACCTTGTATCTCGCATTTTAAACTTAATCCAATAAACTAAGCTTCAGGGTCATACTAATGAGAACTTGAACGGTGTGTAGTGGACACACAAGGAGGATCACATTCGAGATAGTGAGTCGAATGGTCTACAGTAGATGGATAGGGTTGGGAACCTCATCCTGGCAACACTATGGATGTGACCCACTTTGTATTGGATACAAACGAGGTGATCCAACTCGTTCATGTAGTTGACATGCAAGTGAGGCCATCCTGTGCAATGAGATTGTACAAGACCGGACCGTGAATTATTAGACCAACTGGTGTAGCACCGTTAACAGTTTAGGACTAATAAATTCGTAGATGACCATTAGTGACTCGATCTTAATCCTGAGCGTGTTACGAACTCCTGTCTGCGGGGGTTTGTCCTTTGACTAGTACGGATGGGTGTGAGTTGTGTTGCTCACCTAATAAGTCTACCTTCTCAGGAGCAAAACCACGTGGGGAGCTGGGAACTTGACTACGCAAGATGGAATTCACTCGTTCCCGAGCTAGGAAAACTAGAGGGGTTGTTCTCTTAAGTGTTGACTCCAGGGCTTAAACAACCGGGCCCCACCCTCTCACTGGCTCAAGAGGGGCATTGTTTATGGTATGACCATAAACAAAGTTGTTCATTAGAGGATCAGTGGGACTTAAGGAGCAAGAGGTAGACACATGGGTAAAACGGTAATTTGACCCAGCTGTGAGTACAAACAACCTGTGAAGGGTCGATTCATGGGTATTGGTTATATCGATGGACACAATTTGTCCTACAGTGAGGAGAGTGCAACTATGAGGCTATAGTGGAGTGTCTCCGTAGTTAATGAATGTTGATTAACATGATAAAAAAGTTTGGCCAGTTAATCTCGGATCATTGAAGCTCGTGATATGTAGGTCCATTAGGTCCCTCGGTTGGCTCAATTATGGATTTAATGAGGGTATACAGTTTGGAGTGAATTTAAAGTGTTCAAATTCATATAAAGGGTAATTGTGTCATTTATATGAGATATAATTGACATAATATATAGTTTAATGTGAATGAGATTCATAATAAACTATAGTATAGCCTAATTATGAAATTAAGGCTTAGATTGAAGAAATTGATTTGAGAGAAATAAAATTGAAAATGTGATTCAATTTTAAATTCTATAATTATACAAAATGGGATTTGTATAATAAGGTATGTGATGCCTTATACTATATAATTATGCAAATATGATTTGCATATTATATGGTTGTGGTAAAATGGTAAATAGGTGGAAATTTTATCTCCACCACATACCACTATTTAAAGGTGGTTTATGAAGCACTTGGTAACTCAATTCTCTCATTTTTGGAATTCCACCAAAAAGAGAACACACAAATTCTCTCAATTTTCTCAAACTTTCTCCTTACCCAATTTCCAAAGGGAGCCTCACAACTCTCCCTCATCCGCCGGAGAACAACTGAGAAGATCTTTTGGAAGTGTTCCAACCCAAGATCGTTCGAGAGATCGGGAGATTGTGAGTTCGTGAGTTCGTGAGATCGTGACTTCGAGAGGAGGAATTTCGTGAAGAAGGGTTCTTCAAAGGTTAGTATTTGTTGTCCTTTCCTTCTCCTTCCATGCTTAACCTAGAAATTACATGTGATGTATGTTAATTTTTTAAGAAAAATTGTAACACAACGAAAGCAACGCGATTCACATCGCTTTCGCTGCGGGATTCAATCCCTTCATTAAGAACCTTCTTTTGGGTCAAACAATTTCTAATACAAATAAAATAAATATAAATTAATGAAAACCCCAACTGACTCGAAAAATGTTGGGTCGAGTCGGTTTTCTTCCCTTTGAAACCACTTGAATTGGGTCGGTCAATTTTTTTTTGCAAAACAGTCCTAACCTAACCTGTTTTCACCCCTACTTGGCGATAAATTGATTTGTACAAAATAGTTTCAAATCTCACACTAAAGGTGAGTTTTCAGTCTCTTGAACCTCACCAGTTACAGGTTAGTTTTCAGTCTCTTGAACCACATCAGTTACAAACCTTACTCGCCAAAATAAAGTTTTTATTTAAGAAAAGAATGTTAATCATTTTCTCGTCAACCAAAAATGAAAATACCAACATTCACACGAAATCGTCGAATCTGAAAAAGAATTACAAAATTTGGCTAAAACCGAACCGAACCGAATCAAATCAAATCAAACAAAAATCTGTTATGGTCCAGTTCAAACCAAAACGAGGAGAAAACATGTTCTCTTGGTTTAGTACTTCTGAAACTTAAGGTCTCGTTTGATAACCATTTGGTTTCTACCGATGGATTTATATATTTTCTTATCTACTTTGTACATATGTTTTCAAAAACCAAGCTAATTTTGAAAACTAAAAAAAGAAGTTTTCAAAAATTTGGTTTTGTGTTTTTAAATTTGGCTAGAAACTTAAATGATATTTCAAGAAAGATGGAAATCATTGTAGAGAACATGAGAGAAATTGTGAAAAAAAACAAGTATTATTTTCAAGAGAACCACAAGAAATGTCATTGAAATGAATGCTATGAATTTTAACAATCGTGGTGGTCATTATAATCATTGAAATGTCAAGAGAACCACAAGAAATGATGATCATAAAGAAAAAGCTCCATAAAATAAGAGTTAAAGAGATTATGAACATAAATGCTTCCAAAATGAAATGACTAAACATTAGTCACGTACCTGTTGTACGTCCAAACACTCTCTGATGATCTCTATCAAGCTTCCCTGAAGGAAAAAGGAAAAAATGTGGAAGCAAATCTTGCTTATCAAGATAATGATATATTTGACCCATCCAATATGACAAATTTAGATGTGGCAGACTTCTTTGCATCTCCTGAAGAGAAGATTGAAGCAATAGATGGATTAGCAAGTGCCTCTTTTGATTTTGAGAATGTCTAGTACTAATGTTTATTTTTATGTTAGCAATAGATGGATTAGCAAGTGCCTCTTTTGATTTTGAGAATGTCTAGTACTAATGTTTATTTTTATGTTTTTTTTTAGCTTTAAATTTTTTATATTATGTATCTCTTATTGTAATTATTTTTTGTTTAATGAAGAGATGTGAACATTTTTCATATGTTAAGTAACTCGAAAATGAGCAATGAGGATTTATGTCTGGCAGACTGCGCAACTACGCACACGATACTCATTCGTAGAAAATATTTTACTAGATTGACAATGCTGAGAGCAAAAGTCAATACTATATCAGGTTCTGCAGACTTGATTGAAGGTTTTGGAAAAACAAGTTTTATCTTGCCTAGAGGAACAAAATTTTCAATTAATAATGTTTTGTTCTCTAGCAAATCCAAGAGAAATTTATTGAGTTTCAAAGATATTTGGTTATCATGTTGAAACTGATCGTAAAAATAATATAGAGTGTCTTTATATCACATCTATTGTTTCACATGAAAAACGTATTTTAGAAACATTGCCTGCTTTTTCTTTTGGATTATATTATACTCATATACGAGTAGTCGAAAGTTATGCCCAATGAACTAGAAGTTCATGAATCCAGAAATATTCAGTGTTTGGCATGATCGATTAGGTCATCCGGGATCAATAATGATGAGGAAAATTATTGAGAATTCACATGGGCATCCTTTAAAGAACCAGAAGATTCTTCAATCCAATGAGTTGTCATGTGATGCTTGCTCTCAAGGGAAATTAATTATTAGATTATCACCAACTAAAGTGGGGATTGAATCACCTGCATTTTTAGAGCGAATTCAAGGTGATATTTGTGGATCTATTAACCCACCAAGTGGTCCATTTAGATATTTTATGGTATTAGTTGACGCATCGAACAGATGGTCACATGTATGCTTATTATCAAGTCGAAATTTTGCTCAAATAATTAAGTTAAGAACACAATTTCCTGATTATACAATTAAGATCATTCGACTTGATAATGCTGGTGAATTTACATCCCAAACTTTTAATAATTATTGTATGTCAATTGTGATAAGTATTGAACATCCTGTAGCTCATGTTCATACACAAAATGGTCTAGCAGAATCATTTATAAAACGTCTGCAACTAATTGTAAGACCATTGCTTATGAGAGCTAAACTTCCTATATCGGTCTGGGGTCATGCTATTTTGCACGTTGCATCATTATTACGTATTAGGTCAGTAGCCTATAATAAATATTCCCCTATGCAATTAGCTTATGGTCAGCAACCAGATATATCCCATCTGAGAATTTTTGGATGTGCAGTATATGTTCCAATTGCTCCACCACAACGTACTAAGATGGGTCCTCAAAGGAGGTTAGGAATATATGTCGGATATGATTCCCCATCAATTTATTAAATATCTTGAACCCCTGATGGGTGATGTATTTACTGCACGATTTGTTGATTGTCATTCTAATGAAACAAATTTTCCAACATTAGGGGGATGAATTAAGAAGTTGGAAAAATAAATTACATGGAATGCATCATAATTAGCTCATTTAGATCCTCGTAGAGATCAATGTGAACTTGAAGTTCAAAAGATAATTCATTTGCAAAATATAGCAAATCAATTACCAGATGCATTCACAAGATGCTAAAAGAGTGACTAAATCATATATACCAGCTGCAAATGCTCCATAAAAAATTGATATCCTAAATGAACAACTCGTCAATATTGAGTATAGAGCACGCTAGAAGCGTGGTAGACCAATGGGTTCCAAAGATAAAAATTCTCAAAAAAGAAAAGTAGTTGAGAATCAAAATGGTTCAATGAAAGTTATGGATGTTCCAGAAGAAATCCAAAATACAAGTACTCAAAAAAGTATTAATGAAAATCAAACGCTTGAGGATAATAATGAAATTTCTATAAACTATATTACAACATGAAAGAAATGGAACCGAAATGGTATCATTATTGACAACATTTTTGCTTATAATGTTGAATGTTGCTCACGATATTATTCATGAAAGTGACGATTTTGATCCAAAATCTATCGAAGAATGTCAACGAAGAAAGGATTGGCTAAAGTGGAAAGAAGCAATCCAAGCAGAGTTGAACTCACTTTCAAAATGTGAGGTTTTTGGACCAGTAGTCCTAACACCAGAAGGTGTCAAACCTGTGGTATATAAATGGGTATTTGTAAGGAAAAGAAATGAAAAGAATGAAGTCACAAGATATAAAGCGAGACTTGTTGCACAGAGATTCTCACAAAGGTCTGATATTGATTATGAGGAGACATATTCTCCTGTGGTGGATGTAATAACGCAAAGATATTTGATTGGCCTGACTGTATATGAAAAATTTGATATGCATCTAATGGATGTAGTCACATCGTATTTATATGGATCTCTGGATAATTACATTTATATGAAAATCCCAAAAGGATTTAAAATACCAGAAACATATGAATAATGATTTCTCGGGAATTATATTCAATAAAGTTAAAGAGATCATTATATGGATTAAAACAATCAGGACGGATGTGGTATAATCGCTTGAGTGAATATCTGTTGAAAGAAGGATATCAAAATAATCCAATATGTCCGTGTGTTCTTATAAAGAAATCTCAGTCAGGATTTGCTATTATAACTATGTATGTTGATGACTTAAATATAATTGGAACTTCTAAAGAGTTATCCAAGGCGATAGAATATCTTAAGAAAGAATTCGAGATGAAAGATCTTGGAAAAACAAAATTTTGCCTTGGTTTGCAATTGAACATTTAACAGATGAGATATTTGTTCGTCAATCAATTTATATAGAGAAAATCTTAAAAAGATTCTATATGGATAAAACACATCCATTGAACATCCCAATGGAGGTTCATTCACTGGATGTAAGAGAAAGATATATTTCGACCTCGAGATGACAATGAAGAACTACTTGGTCCTGAAGTACCATATCTTAGTGCAATTGGTGCACTTATGTATCTGGTTAATAACACAAGACCAGATATTGCATTTTTAGTAAATTTATTAGGTAGATATAGTTCATGTCCTACAACAAGACATTTGAACGGAGTTAAGCATGTACTCCAATATCTTCGAGGGACAATTGATATGGGTTTATTTTATTCTAAACAAATCAAATTTTGATCTAGTTGGTTATGCAGATTCTGGATATTTATGTGATCCACACAAAGGTAGATCTCAAACAGGTTATCTATTCACATGTGAAGGTACTGTTATACCATGACGATCAGTGAAACAAACCATCACGACCACTTCTTCGAGTCATGCTGAAATCCTCGCAATTCACAAGGCAAGTCGAGAATGTGTATGGCTAAGATCGATAACAAAACACATTCGTGATACATGTGGCTTGTCTTCGAGTAAACCTCTTTCAACAATATTATACGAAGATAACACAACATGCATAACTCAAATCAAAGGATGATATATTAAAGGAGATAGAACGAAGCATATCTCTCCAAAGTTTTTCTACACTCATGACCTTGAAGAAAATGACGACATCTCAATATAATAGATTTGTTCGAAAGATAACTTGGTGGACATATTTACAAATGCATTACCAAATACAATATTTGAGAAATTGGTTCACAGTATTGGAATGCAACGACTCAGAGATCTCAAGTGATGTGCTTCATGAGGGGGAGTAAATGTATTATATAACATATGTACTATTTTTCCTTCAATAACGTTTTTATCCCATTGGATTTTTCCCTAGTAAGGTTTTAACGATGCATATTTTATATATAAATGGGCATTTAAGGGGGAGTGTTATAAACATTATCATGTAAATGCCCATTTCCACATGTCCCTTTGATACCCATGTCATGTGACAAATTATCCATAGCCAAACTATATCCTATGTGTCCAACAAATGTCATAAATTAGTGTCCAAATGGGCCACATCAAGCTTATCATTTTACCTATAAATAGTGCCATTTAGTGGATAAATAATACACACTATTCGATTGATTTTCTCCCATCTCTCTTCTCTTCCTCCACTTTCTCTCAATTTTATTTCTTATTTAATTTGTCATAAATTTTCACTATCTCATATTTATATTATATATATATATTCTATTTACAAACACTTATATTATTATTATTATAATATTAATATTTAAATATTGATAAAATTATATCGAGTTTCTATTCTATTTTCCCAACAATATTCTTAATTTTGAAAAGTTATTTTCACCCGATATGGTTAGGTTTTTTATTTTGGTCAAAATTGGATGGAATCGAACCTTTAACACCACATGCGCAATTTGTGAAAATGATTTTCCCGGTTAAATAATGTAGGTGGTCTTCGCCTTCGGCCCATAGATATTCCTTTGTTCAAAATCCTTCGGCGGCTATCTGGTAGTTTCACTTGCCAGCAGCTTTCTCTGCTTCTTTTTCATACCCGTAGACGATTTGATTTTGGCTTCTTTCTGTAGTTTTTTTTTTCTTATCTAAAAGCCTTATATTTGCTTTAATTTCAGTCTGTATTTGATCGTCTATGGTGTTGAGAATCATGGATATTAAGCTTTTGTCATTTCCGGCCGATAGCCCTCCACTCTCCGTCATTGTGGCTGCTAAGATTGCTGGTATCACTTCCCCTGCTGATTCTTCTCTTCCTTCTGGCTCCGCTCCCACATTTCTCCTCACCAACGGGTATCATCAAATCTCTCTCTTCTCTCAGCTAATTTTACCTTGTTTAACTTCTAAAAGGGAAAAATGTTTGAGATTCGACCCTTTTTTTTATTATAATTATTTTCCATTCTCCAATTTTTACTCTCTTTCTGATTTTTGGCTATATTCTTGAGTTGATGTTGATGCTGTTAAGTCAAATAGCTTGGTTATGCAGAAATATGTTTTTAATGTCCATTTTGTCCTTGGATCCTTAAATTTTCCATTTTTATGAAATTTTCTTAACCATCATATTTTTTTACCCGGTTCATTAGAACACTCATTTTACTAACATCATCAAGATCAATGATACTAATAACTTCTTGTACCCTTTTATTCGACCATGTAATATTTTTATACAAGTGTTTGTTTTACTGCTTTTTGTAACCTAGCATTATTAACGCAAATTTTAGTTGATTTAGAGTAAAAAAAGAAGGTTAACGTGGTCTATTTTATGAAAAATTCAGTGATATTAGGTTAAGGGCGGAATTTTTATTTTATCCAAGATTTTATTTGGTACTTTGCATCATGGTCTAAATAGTAACATGGGTTGCCTTTTCTTTTTAAGTTTCAGAGACATGATGCTATTAAAAACTTATTTCTGCATATAAATTTTTAAAGGTGCTAATTTTCTACACGAGTCAACATTCTTTTTAATTGATGTAATGGCTATTCGAACTTGATTGAGCCAAGAAATAAAAACAGAAAGGAAAAGAAGACGTGACAATCATTGATGTATGTACAGAATTTGTATACGTGTCTATTGACTATTGAGGAAGCTTATGATGTTGACTAGGGGATAAACTAAACTTCTGTGGTTTAGTTATATACTTATATTTGATTGGAATTAGCAAACAAGTTGAAGCTTAAGCTTTTCATATTGGTTATTTAGAAGATAAAATTTAGACTTTTATACCTATTTGTGGATTCTAACACTGTCCTTCCATTACCCTCTGCATTTAACTTCAAATCCATAATTTATGTTCATAATAAATGTTCTTGTTTTATTTACTCTCTGTATAATCCGTTGGCACCAGAGAGGGCCTCTATCTTTCCTGATTATTATTTTATCATCTTTCCAAAATTTTCAACTTTTTGTACATGAAACTTATCTTCCAAACTTTTATGGTATTACATCTTCACTTAATTTGGAAATGGATCACTAATGAACTACAATTTCTGGATAATCACTTTATTGCAAGAATACACATGGTATGCTTTGATATCCATTGGTGCTTTAATAGTTGTCTTATAAAAAAACACGGGGGGATGCCTCATTTGTTGTCGTTATCTACATAATTTTCTTTTGGTGTATGAGTTGGAATTTGACCTTTGTTGAGGCAACATTAGTGATTATTTTAAATCTTGCTTGCACAACCTTTGATCTGATTGTAAATCATATGCACTAGACATTTATCTTTGAAAGCTTGCATTATACTCCTGCTGTTTAAACTTCGGATGGATTTTTACTCTCCATTTGATATGAATCAGAGGAAAGATATCTAATAGACTGTTTCTCAGTGCTTAAGTCAAGTTAATCTGTTATAGGCTGAAGTTGCATGGAACATCTGTGCTTCTACGTTATATTGGTCGAGTTGCCAGCATTCCTAATTTCTATGGACAGAATGCATACGAGTCCAGTCAGGTAAGTTGAAAAATAAATGCAATAACATAATCTAAATGTTTATAATAATGTATGCCTTGTTATTTTTTATTTTTTATTTTCATGATTATTTATGGGCTAATTGCTGATAAATGAACTTATTTCATATCAATGCATGGATTTTAACCCCAGATTGATGAATGGCTAGAGTATGCTCCTATCCTTTCGTCTGGTTCTGCATTTGAGAACGCATGCAGTTATGTTGATAAATACTTGGAAAGACGCACATTTCTCGTTGGCCATTCTTTGTCACTTGCAGATGTAGCTATCTGGTCTGGTTTAGCAGGTAATTTTTTTCAATAAAGAAAATAAAATCTTATGCGTTGACCATCCTCTTTAGTAGCTACCATTGTTTCTCAGAATCTTTTTCTTCATCACGATGCCTATCTTGAGAGAGAGAGAGAGAGAGAGGATGCCATCCCGTGTTTATTTTCTTTAAAGTTAATCATAATGTTCCTTGTTTTAAATCCACATGCCCACTTATACACAGACAGGCATACATACAGACACACTCACACACAAATATATATCGAGTGAGAGAGAGAATTGGCTTATGATACTATTGATATTGTATTCTTTACAGGAACTGGCCCACGGTGGGAAAGCTTGAGAAAGTCAAAAAAGTACCCAAATCTTCGACGATGGTTTAATTCACTCTTAGTAGAATATTGTGTAGACTTGGATGATGTCTTAACTACATATGTTGGCAAAAGAGGCGGAAAGCCTTCAGGAGTTAAAATGGAGGATCAACAGGGTCTCATTCAAAAGCCAAATAGTGTCAATCAGGACACCTCTGATAAGGGGAAACTGGGAAGCAGATTTACATTTGAAGTTGATCTTCCAAATGCGGAGATTGGGAAGGTGCGTTTGCGATTTGCACCTGAGCCTAGTGGATATCTTCACATTGGACACACAAAAGCAGCATTGTTGAATCAGTATTTTGCCCAGCGGTACAATGGTGAAGTTATTATCAGGTTTGATGATACAAATCCTGCTAAAGAAAGCAATGAGTTTGTAGAAAATATTCTGAAAGATATTGAGACTTTGGGTATAAAGTATGAAACTATCACATACACTACAGATTACTTCCCTCAATTAATGGAAATGGCTGAAAACTTAATTCGTCAGGGTAAAGCATATATTGATGATACTCCACGTGAGCAGATGCAGAAAGAACGAATGGAAGGCATTGAATCAAAACATAGAAGCAATAGTCCCGAAGAGAATCTAAGATTATGGAAGGAGATGATATTAGGAACTGAGCAGGGTTTACTTTGCTGTCTTCGTGGAAAACTTGATATGCAGGATCCTAATAAATCTCTTCGAGACCCAGTGTATTACCGCTGTAATCCAATTCCCCACCATCGGATTGGTTCCAAGTATAAGATATATCCAACTTATGATTTTGCCTGTCCATTTGTTGATTCTATTGAAGGTGTTACACATGCACTTCGGTCTAGCGAATACCATGACCGCAATGCACAGTACTACCGAATCCAGGAAGATATGGGTCTAAGGAAGGTTCATATATATGAATTTAGCCGGTTGAACCTGATGTATACACTTCTCAGCAAGCGTAAGCTTTTGTGGTTTGTTCAAAATGGGAAGGTTGATGGGTGGGATGATCCTCGTTTTCCAACAGTACAAGGGATTGTTCGAAGAGGTTTAAAAGTTGAAGCTTTAATACAGTTCATCCTTGAACAGGTGCAACAATTTTTGGTTTACAAATAAAATCCTTTAGTTGATGTTTATTAAAAAGTCAGCGATAAATCTTGCTCTATTACTGCCAAAAGCTGGTTGGCACTTGCAGTGGCCAAAAGGCTTTTTATTTGTCATTAGCACCAGTGGATGCTATGAATTTATAATTGAAGACTTGGTTTTTAGTCCTATAGAGGATCAAAGTATTTTATGATGATCCTTGTATATTGCATCTGTCATATCTATATTTCAAATGATAGATATCATGCTCGTTTCATTTTTTTAGGTGGGAAACTAGAACTCCACGATATGCATCTTTATGAAAGTCGCTCTCATATATTTCTTTTCTTTATTACAGGGGGCGTCAAAAAATCTCAACCTTATGGAATGGGATAAACTATGGACCATTAATAAAAAGATTATTGATCCTGTGTGTCCCAGACATACTGCTGTTGTAGAAGAGCGACGTGTGTTATTTATCCTTGATAACGGTCCTGAGAAACCATTTATCCGAACTATACCAAAGCATAAAAAATATGAAGGTGCTGGTGAGAAATCTTCAACTTTCACAAAGAGGATATGGATCGACCAAGTGGATGCAGAATGTATCAAGGTGGATGAAGAAATCACCTTAATGGATTGGGGTAATGCAATAGTAAAAGGCATCGAGAAAGACCAAGATGGATTTGTCACACAGTTGTCAGGAATTTTGCATCTGGAAGGTTCTGTGAAGACCACAAAGTTGAAGGCCACCTGGCTGCCTGATATAAACGAACTAGTCACCCTCTCACTTATGGAGTTTGATTATTTAATCACAAAAAAGAAGGTATGAACGTTTAGTATGTGGTATCATAAGCACTTCTCTAAATGGTAAATGATGTGAGTCTGTTTCTTTGGCTTGATTGTGGTATTATATTCTCACTTTCCTGTTGGTTTTGAAGCTCTGAAAGAGAGATGCGGCTTAAAATCAAAGTTCAAAACTATGCATACTGACATGAGTATATTTGCATTGAGGTTTTTGCATTTTTCTTATTTCTGTCTCCTATTTTTAGAAGTCAAAGTCAGATTGCAATATGCATCACTTGCTTCTCTGTTGAGTAGGTTGGATCATATATTCGTGTAAGTAGTAGGCAAGCCAGTTTACAAAGTATGAATAATGTTCAGTACTAAAGAAAAAAATGATTCGTAATTAGATGTTAATCTGAGCTGTGTTACATGGGTTACAAGTTGTTGGCAAACCTCGTCATACGAGGAATATGCATATGACTGTATGTCTCTTGTAACAATCTGTGGGGTGCGGTTTTTGGTTGCTTATTATTAGTTTTATCTTCTTAGAAAAGTGGTTATAGAAGTTGTTGATTTTTGCCTCTTTTAAATGGCTATTGCAGCTCGACGAAGGAGAGGATTTTCTTGATGTACTAAATCCATGCACGAAAAAGGAAACCATTGCTGTCGGGGATTCAAACATGCGAAATCTAAAGCGTGGAGACATATTGCAGTTAGAGCGGAAGGGGTATTTCAGATGCGATGTTCCATATGTCAGGCCATCGAAACCAGTAGTACTATTTGCAATCCCAGATGGCAGGCAACAGTCATGTTTGAAGTAAAATCTAGTAGCAATTGAACGATCGTGAAGTTTGGCCGGCCTAAAATTAATGATAATGATGTCCTTTTGTCAGACGGTCTTGCTTTTGATATCTATGCATAACTTTTTTTCTTCTTACTTTCTTTTTTATTTCTTTCCACATTCTGGCTGTTTTTAGATGGTAATAGATTTCTTTTTGGCCAATCATATACATATTATAGGTCTTGAGAAATTTGAGAATGACATATAACAGGTTTTTTGTTTCTCGAGAAAATGTTTACTGGGCTTAGGCGTTTGGGATTCAGAGTAGAACAGGATATATATCAAACGAACAATGATATTCTTAGAATTGGTACAATGATCAATATGAAAGAAACATGCATTGGAACTACAATGTTTGTTGATGTTGGAACAAATTACATTACAGGGCTGAATGAAGCATTTGTTTCAATTTTTGGGCGCAAAGCGAGACTTGATTTTCTCGATCTCTTTGGTACCAACTTGGAAAGCCTTGGTGAGTACGTTATCTGGTACTGAAGGAGTTGCCGCAAAGAGAGTGGTGGCAATAGACTGAGTTCCTGGTAATTGGCTATTGAATGCTGCAATCACAGCAGCAGCGTCTTTCCCATTGTTCTTCTGAAAGTGCACCAACCCTTTTGGGAAAACAAATATTTCTCCCTTCTTGATGGACTTGGTTATCAGCACATTGGCGGTCGTTATGAACCCGACATCTAGCTCGCCTTCGAGAACAAACACTATCTCAGTGGCGCGTGGATGCGTGTGGGGTGGATTGAGGCCACCAGGGGCATAGTCGATGCGAGCAAGGGACACTCCTAGAGTGTTAAGGCCTGGGATCTTTTGGACGTTGGCTCCGGTAACCACCGCGCCGGATGTAGTGTTGGTGAGGCCAGGATTGGCAAGGCCATCGAAGAAGAAGTCGGTGGCTGATATGTTTGCCTTGCATAGAAAGCCATTCACTTTAGTCCCTGCCAGAATTAGTCATTGTGTGTGAAGATTAAAGATCATGAGCTGAAAAAAATGCAGAGGGAGTTAGAAGTTGAAGATGGAAATACCAGAAGCGAGATCGGCAACGCAAATATCTTGAAGTAAGTCGACATCTGCAGCACAAATTGCGACGATCACAGCAAAGGTGAGGACAGAAATGGCAGCAATGGAGGCCATGGATTATTGTGTTGGTTGGAGAGATGGGTAATGAAGAAGAGGGAAATGAAGGAAGGGGCTTATTTATAATATAATGTGATTATATGAAGTTGATATAATCAATGATATTAAATTTCTGTTGAGTCGACATTTCCATCGATATTTCTACAAGTCCATAGATTCGACATCGAGTAAATCAATATTTCCATTATATCATACAAAATTGATGAAATATTAAAAAAAAAAATAGCAACAAAATATAACATAATGTGAATATAATATTATAACAAATATTTTAACTCATTTTAAAAGTGTAGAAGGTTTATTTTCTAATTTTAATATATTTTTAAATTTTTTGTTTTTAAAATTTTTCCAAAAATATCCATCGACACTGACATTTTATCAATATTTTCATCTATATGGATATTTTAAACTTTAGATATAATGAATATTATCAATAATGTTGATGTAAACCACCAAACATTCCACGACTTTAACCTAAAGCAAATTATTTTTTAGAGTGAAGGAAGATTGAATCAGAAAAATACAGCATACCAACACGCGGCCCCATGATGCGAGTTCAGTTGCCAACATCTCTGTTATTTCTTTACGTACAATTCATGCCCTTCTTTGCCTCAGTAAATTTCCTTTGGAGTTATTCTTTAATATAACATTATAATATGAATGTTTGAATTTTCTTAAGATTTAAACTTTTATATAGACTAGTTTATTACCACGTTGCATTGTATGTGTGTGTATATATACACTTTAATTTCTTAAGATTAAAATAATTTGAGTTGAATATTATAGACTACAATTATTTTACAATGAATTAAGACAGGTTTTATATGTACTAATAAGATTAGTTTTTGAAATTATTTTTTTAGTTCATTTTAAAACTAATTATTATGAGTTGTATATTTATTAGTTATTGAATATTATTATTTTATATTTCTATTACGAACACATTTGGTCTACCTCTTTGATTGATGACAATCTATGTTGCAACAGAACTGCGAAATAAGGTTACTAATATTGGCTTTAAAATAAAAGGAAACAAAAACCATGTTATTAGAAAGTCAAGAAAAAAAGTTCAAGAGAAGGAAAAAAGTTAGTTGCATTAGAAATTAAAAATAATTTTTTTTAAAAAAAGTAGAATTGAGTATAATTTAAAAAAACAAAAAAAAAAAAACAAGTTTCCAAAATCTGAGTTGAAATATTAAGAATTAAAAAATAAAATAATAAAGAAAAGGAAATGAGAGGTGTGAGAAAAAAAAAAGGCGTGAGTTTGAGTATAAAAGAAATTTTTAAAAAAAAGAAAGAAAAAAGAAAAATTTAGAATTAGAAGTGTAATTTAGGCCAATTTGAAGATTTTAGATTTGGATTTGAATTTAATTAACCAAATCATATATTCATTTGAATTCTTATCTAATTATATTTTTTATTCAAATTCATTAAAAAAAATTGTTTAAATTCTATTTTAAATCAAATTATCTTAATATCATTATTCAAATTTAAAATTAAATCGAATTATGATGAAGTATGAGATTTGATTCATGAATTAACTGAACTCTACCTTTGTTGAAAAAGGAAACTATGTAGGATAAATTGTCTTTCATCATTTTTCCTTCTCCTTTTTAAGAAAATTTGTAATTATTTTCTCTTTTCATTTTTTATTATGGTTTTCTTGAATTAATTAAGTATCTTTTTTTTTATTTAGAAAATTTAAATAAATTAAGTTCAAAATTGCAACTAAATTTTAGATTTTTAATTAAAACATATAAGTTTACACGAGATTTCAACCAACGAATGGAAATAAGAGTTTGTAATGATTTCAGGTGTTGTGAGTACAATCTTAGTATTTGATCCTCTCCTCTAATTATCTCTCCTACTTGTGTGTTGTGATCGAGGGATGAAACAACTTGTTGATTCGTGCCGTGTTCTTGACGATCACCGTGAAGTGTTCTTCGTTCAGACGGTGATCGAGACTTCACAACTTTATTTCTAAATTCTCTCTAAGTTTCTTCAATTTTGAACCCTGAAAATGAAGGAGGAAGGTCTCTATTTATAGAGTTTCTCTAGGCCTCCTGATGGGCTTGCGCCTGTTGGACTGGGTCAAGTTGATGTTGGGTCAATCTTTTGGGTTGAGCCTGTTTGACTTTGGGCCAGTCTTCTAGGATGAACCTGTTTGACTTTGGACCAGTCTTCTGGACTGGGCTAGGTTGATTTGGTCCTTTGCCTCTAGACTGGGCTTGGACTTTGGGCCAATCTTCTTCGGCTAGACTTGGCTAATTTGGGCCTTCAATTTGGGTAGAGCCCAAATGTGTACCTGAATTTTGCCATAATTTAATTTAGGGATCCTTGAAATTTAAATAATCCTTAATTAAATATGATTTCGTCATCAATCTTGGGTGATGACGTGACAATTTCAGATTTGTCAAAATTTCTATTCCAGCAAATGCTCCATTTTCGAGATTTATACACAAGTATATGTGCATGAATTTCGAAAAAATTACTTTGGAATCAAGACTTAAGAGACTTGCTCTAATATGGACGAGGTTTGTTCTTAGTTTGGATTCCATTTATGTGTCAATTTAATCAAATATAAAATTTGGTTCATAACTTGATTTTTTTTTCTCCGACACTTTTTTGTCAATTTATCAAAATATGAATTTGTGTAAATATTTTAATTTTTTTTGCATGAAATTTTGATTTGAATTTAGTAAAGTTTATGTTCTACTTTAATTCAAAATAAATTTGGGTAAGGTTAAACATTCTATCTCAAAAATTTGTAATTGGATTAAGTTTTGAAATTTTACCCAAACACTTTTTGTTCGAAAATTGTAAAACTTACTCCAACTTTGCTTTGAGACAAACTTAACCATGACATAATTGAGAATTTCATCAAAGTTTAGTTTGAGATTTTAATTCAAACCCAAAGTTTTGACCTAGAAGAGCTAAATTTGGAATATAGCCAAAATTTAGCTTAAGGCAAAATTAAGTTAAACCCAAAATTTAAAGGGCTTAATTTAAAATTTGGTCAAGTGCGGATAAAAGTTTGATTTGAAGACAAAAATTAAGCTCAAAATTTGAGAAATTGGACTTAAAACTTTGACATATATTTATTTGGGGCAATTTTAAGTTAACCCAAAATTTAAGAGACTTTATTTGAAATTTGGAAAAAGAAGAAAAAAAAAAAAATAAGTTCAACCCAAATTTTGAGAAACCCAACTTGAGATTTGACAAAGTTTGATTTATACCCCAGGTTTAAGGAATTAAACATTGCTCCAAATTTTAATTTGGGGACAAAACTTAGACCCAAAATTTGTGAAATTCAACTTAAAAGTTTGACAATATTTATTTTGAGACAAAAATTTAAGTTAAACCCACAATTTTTTGAACTAGTTATTTTGAATTAACTTTCTCACAAGTTAAGTGAAATTGGGGCATCCTCATATTTAACCATGCATTTCATTTAATTTTGGGCATTCAGGTGATAATAAAAAATAAAAAAAAATACTTTTCAAGACCCCCTTTTTCTTAAGTCAAACTTTCTCATGTTCAGTTTGGATTAAACAAACTTCAAACTCAACCCCATTTTTTTAGTCAAACTCTCTCATTTTCCTTCTGGGTTTAAAAAAAATTCAACCTCTTAGACCCCTTCTTTTTTGAGTTTACCACTATTATTTAGAAAAACTTTCATTAGACTTACCAGAAATTAAGCAACAAAATGCTTTCATTTCTTCCTATAAATATCGATCAAAGTAGTGTTCGTAAGCATCCAGTTCATCATCAATTTCTGACAGTGAGTCACTGCGTTTGCCGTGAAGCCACCGAGCCCCGATATTAGGCCGTCATCGTCGCAAAGCCACTAGATCTGTTCGAGCTTCCGTTGATTGTGAGCCACTGTGAGTCGCTGGAATCACTGTGAACCGTCGAAGTCGAAGCTGAAATTGTCGCAGAGCTACGCTTACCGTTGCTGGGAGTCATGGTCATCATATTTGCCACTACCGGAGGCGAACCGTCGATGTCGTTCGAGTTGCCGGATCAAGGTGAATGTTTTACCGAGGGTATGAAAGAGAGTGAAAGTGGGGGGAAGAAGGGAAGAGAAGAGAGGGAAAGTGAGAGGAAGTGAAAGAGAACAGAGGGAGAGAGAGAAAGAGTGATGGAAATAAGCGATGGGCAGAGAGAAAAAAAAAGAAAGAAAAGGGAAAAAAAAGATATGGGGTGTCGTGAAGCACCCTCTCTTCTTCCTTTTTTTTAATAAATAATAATAATAAAAAAATAATAATGATAAGAACTATTATATATATATATATTTATTTATTATTTTCATTATTTCCAATGTTTTATTTCAAGGGTTTTTTTTTACAACTCTTTCTTTTAATTATTTCTTTTCTTTTTATTTTTAACTATCTAAACCCTCATTTTTTTTTTGAATTAGCTCATGCTCTCTGCAACTTTGTCATTCGTGCCTTGGAGGTGGGTGGATTGCTCATGCTCCCCGCAACCCTGTTCGTGCCTTACCCCGCAGCCCTGTTCGTGCCTTGGAGGTGAGTGGATTGCTCACGCTCCCCACATTCGTGTTCGTGCCTTGGAGGTGAGTGGATTGCTCACGCTCCCCGCAGTCGTGTTCGTGCCTCGGAGGTGAGTGGAATGCTCGCGCGACGAGAGACGTGCGATGACCCCTGATTTGGCAGAGAGATGTGTGACGACCAACGACAACTCCTGATTTGGCGGAGAGACGCGAGACAACGAACGACAACTCTTGATTTGGCGGAGAGATGCGAGATGACGAATGACAACTCTTGATTTGGCGGAGAGACGCGCAACAACGAAAGACACCTTATTTGGCAGAGATATGCACGATGACGAACAACAACTCTTGATTTGGTAGAGAGACGCACGACGACGAACGCAACTCCTGATTTGGTGGAGAGACGCGAGACGACGAATAACAACTCCTGATTTAGCAGAAAGACGCGCAATGACGAAAGACACCTTATTTGGCGGAGATACGCACGACGACGAGCGACAACTCTTGATTTGGCAGAGAGACGCTGTAAACACGTGATTTCAGCGAATGAATAACAACGAGACACGTGTTATAAACTTTGTATTATATTAATTTTGTGGGTATGGAATACAATCTCTAAGTATGATCCTCTGATTCTCTCTCTTGTACGTATGTCACTCGAGGGCTAAAGAGCTTGTTCTCGAGGTTGGGGTCTTGGAAGAATCTTTGGTCTTCACGGAGTACTTAACACCTGTGGACTTGTAGTGTTTCGCACCTATGGACTTGTCTTACAAATGCTCAAAGACTTGAAGACTCGTCTTGCAAATGCTCAAAGACCAAGGACTTGAGAGTGTTCAACACTTGAGGACTTTGCTCTGTATTCTCTCTGAATTCCTTTTGGGAGTGAAATTTCTGAACCTTTGGAATGAAGGGGAAACTCTCTATTCATAGAGCTTTCCAAGGCATGTGGGTTTGGGCTTTAGTGGCTTTTGGGCCCAACAACCTGAACTTGAGCTTTATTGGAAGTTGTTTAAAGACATCGAAAAACTTCTTAAATTGAGCATCTTGAGTATTCTTTTTCTTCAACCTTTGAGGGAATGGTGGAGGAGGTGGTTTAAACTCAGGAGTAGTAGTAGGAATGCACTCAGATGGTTTTGAAGTTTGTGCTCTAGGTATCTTTTCAATCTCCTCATTTCCTACTTCCCTAGGTTCCAACTGGTCTTCTTTTTTCTCTTCCTCAACTTGCACTGCAAGGTCCTTCTCTTTTTGTTTCTTCTTACTGATTTCCTCAGGCTTAGACAATGTTTTCCCACTCCTTAACTCTATGGCTAGCACTTGTTATTGTTCTTCCCTTTTTGGAATTTCAGTGTCAGAAGGAAGTTTACCTTGAGACCTTGATCTTATTTCATTGGCAAGCTGACCCAATTGCATTTCAAAGTTTCTCATTGAAGCTTGTTGACTTTGAATAACAGCATCATTTTTAGCCATATATTCCTTCAACAAACTTTCAAGAGAAGTACCTGAATATGCCGTGGGTCATCATTCCCTCGATCTTTGGAGCATCACGGGCCGATTTCCTTAGGTCTGCTGATTCTGATGCCCAAAACCTGGTGGATAATTCACCTTTTGCTGCAATTGAGGGGCTTGAGAATTACTTCCTTGACCTCCCCAAGCAAAGTTAGGGTGATTTCTTCAACCTGGGTTATATGTATTAGAATAAGGATCGTTCCTTTGATTAACTTGGTTCCCAACATAGTAAACTGAGGCTGGATTACTAGGACAAAATTCAAATGTGTGCCCTTCACCACAATAAACACATGACTTAGTACTTACTACTTGGTTTACCATAGCTGCATTCTGAGCATTAGGGGGAATTTGGGCTACATTTCCAACAGTTAGATTCTTCAACATGTTACCCATGGACGCCATTTGTGCATTAAGAGCGGTTTTAAAGCATCTAACTCTAACATTCCTTTGTTCTTTTTGCCTTGGGAGTGCTGCGTTTTATGTCCTAAAACTCGTGAGTTTGTAAATTGAATGTATATTCTATTTTGCAATAAAGTTATTATTGAGATTTATTCAGTAAAGGTGTTATTGAATAAAGTGAATTGTATATTTTGAAACCCTAATCCAATAAAGAACCCATGGCTATAGGATGTATACTTGAACTTTATGTGTGACATAAAAGTGGATCAGGTTCAAGTTATAGCCACAACGGTCTATAGTATAGGGATAAGGTTGGGTACCTTATCCTGGGGACACTATGAACGCGACCCACTTTGTAAAGTACAAACGATGTGATCCTGAATCGCTCATGTGTAGACATGCGAGTGGGGGCGTCCCATGCAATGAGTTTGCATAAGATCGACTGAGAAATAGTCACTTAGACTTTATAACTCCGTTTCGCCTTAATCGACTATATTCATACGATGACCTAGGTAACTCGATCTTAATCCCGAGCGTGCTATGAACTCCTGCTTATTTGGATTATCCTTAGATCTCGCATGGGTGAGAGTGGCACCGAGATTGCCGACTCAATAAGCCTCCCATTTCGTGGATAAGACCGGGTAGATAGTCGGGAACATAGTTCGCAAGATGGAATTCACTCCTACCCGCTTTAGGGATTAGTAGAGAGGTTGTTCCCTTAAGTCGATTCCGGTCTTGAACAAAGGGCCCACCCTCTCATTGGCCCGAGAGGATCTCGGTTTGTTGGTTGGACCACAAACCAATTGTTCATTAGAGGATCGGTGAGATTTATGGAACAAGAAGTAATTACAGGGTAAAACGGTAATTTTAACCCAAATTGTAATTACTGAACGACTGTGAAGAAGGATCGACTTACTAATCATGGTTATATCGAGTGGACAGTAAATATATCTACAAAGTGAGAGAGTGCAACCACTAGGCTTTAGTGGAGTGTCCTTGGTTAACGAATGTTGATTAGTTAGGCTAAAGAGTTTGGCCTGCTTAATCTTGTATCGTTGAAGCTCATGATCTGTAGGTCCATTAGGTCCCCTTACTAGCTCGGACTAAGTCTTGTAACATTTTGAGAGAAAAGAATTTGAATTGTTCAAATTCGGTTTTGGGAGAAAACGTTAATTATATGTGATATACTTAACGTGTCACAGTTTAATTATGAATTAAACTATAATAAAGAAGAGGTGGAAATATTTAAATGTGATTTAAATATTTGCTCGATTTATAACATGAATAGGGATTCATGTTTAAACGATCGATTTAAGAAATCGAGATTGGTCCAATTATTTAATTTAATATTTGATATTGAATTAAATAAATTATTTAAAATTATTTAATTAAATTATTTAATTAATTAAATTAATAAATTTATTTTAATTTAAAATTAATTTTATATTAATTTTGAATTAAAATTAAATGAAAATTCAATTTTGATTTTGAATTTCAATTGGACCAAAATGAAAAGGATGAGCAACCTTGCTACTTTTTCAAATTCACTCAAATTGAGCACCTCCTTCTTTCTAAATCCTTCTCATCTTCTTGTTGTCATCTTCTCCTAGCTTGAAGAAGCTTTTGTTTTCTTTAATTGAAGAAGAAACCATTAGATTAAAGTGAATTAATCAGTTTTTTTGATAATTCACGTTTTTGAGACCTTTCTCCCATCTCTCTTCAAATTCTCTCTACCAAAGATCCCAGAATCTTTTCTAAGGCCTGAGGATAGTAGGGAAGACACTAGAGGTTGTCCACAATGTTTTTGTGACAAGAAATTCTCCACGGATTTGGAGAATTTTGAACAACAAAGGTATGTGTTCATACTCTCTGTTTTTCCATTTTTGAGCATGCTTTTTGTTTTGTAAAATTGATCAACTTAGAGTGTTCAAGATCCACAATTGCTTCCGCTTTCTTAATCTACACTCTTTCAGGGAGCTCCTTGAATCAGCCCACTGACAGTTGTTCGAGGATATTCTTTCCAATATCTCAAATGCTTCATTATAGGTCTTTGATAAAAGAGCTCCATTTGCAGAAGCATCTACAACTTGTTTAGTAGTTGTATTCAACCCATTGTAAAATATCTCCATTTGAATATAATGAAGGAGTCCATGATGAGGACACTTCCTAAGCAAGTCCTTAAATCTCTCCCAGGCCTCACTTAAGGATTCATCATCAAACTGCTGAAAAGCCACAATTTCATTTCTAAACTTAGCATTCCTAGTTGGTGAGAAATACTTAATAAAGAATTTTTCAGCAAGGGTGTTCCAAGAGTCAACTGCCCCAGGCGGAAGTGTATTCAACCACGTCTTGGCTGCATCTCTAAGGGAGTAAGGGAACAAACTCAACCTTAGAGCATCCTTAGGCACTCCTGACAGTATAAAAGAATCACTAATCCCTAGGAAGGATTTCAAATGCAAGTGAGGATCTTCAGATGATAGTCCATGAAACTGTCCTATGGTTTGGAGCATTTGGAACATGACAGGTTTAAGCTCAAACGTTGGGGCTTGGATTTCTGGCCTAATAATCCCAGGGTTTAGCTCTTCAACCAAGGGATTGACATAAGTTCTAATAGCTCTCTCCCAGTCATCTGCTAAGACAATAACATTGGCAGGGACCATAGCTTGGGGTTCAACTAAAGGTGGTCTAAAGCCTCCTTGGCCGTGTGGTTGGTTTCCAGGGTTATTCTGAGGATTATTAGGATCTATAGGACCTCCACAAAAATCTGCCATTTTTTCCTTTTCAATCCTCCTTCTTCTATGAAATGCTCTCTCAAGTTCAGGATCTAAGAAAAATTCTAAACCTGGGAAATCATTCATGCACAATTACAACACCTGAAAAACAAAGAAACACCTTAGTTAGACCTTTCTTTCAGCTCAAAAATCACTAAAAACAACTCAAACAAAGTAAAAATCAAACTATTCCCCGACAATGGCGCCAAAAACTTGTTTGCTTAAAAGGGTGTATGAAATTATCAAGAAAACACTCCTAACTGTGCAAGCATACACAATCTAAGCAGCAAGTGATAAGTATTTAATCGTCTCCTCAGGGAATAGTTGTAGGAAATTCACAAGGTTGAGTTGAATTTAATGAGTAAGGGTAACCAACATAAATGAAATGAATGTTGAAAACAAGAATTAAAGTAACAATTGAAATGCTAAAGTAATGCAGAAGATGATTAAAAACAGTAAGGCGGCAACAACACAAGCTTAACCAAAATAGTAAAAAGGGGACAAGATTAGGGACGAAATTATGCTTCAGCAATCTTAATGCTAGAGCTCAAAACTACACCAGAGCTCAAAACAATTTAATTCGTGGAATCTTCCCAGAATTCCTTTCGAGTTAGGCATTCAATTCCCATTAAACACCCTTAATTTAGCTCCTAACTGTTAATACTAGGTGAGTGACTATTCCTAGACTCCTCAATCACCTGAGAGAAGTAAATCTCTTAATCAGAACTAGTGTCATACCTTGAAATCGGTTTATTCTTCCCTTTCCGAAGTTGGAATAAACAATATTAAGATGAGATGGCCAAACAAACCTTAGTTAAGCAGTAAAATCACAAGGCACAAGAGTGAGATTGCAACAAATTACTCTTTCATTAAAGTTGCATCTACATAAAGTCTCCTAATCCTCACCCCAAAGGTGATTAGTTCATGGTGATAAGAAAAGACAACAATAAAACAGTAAACCTAGAGTTAAACATGCTTAAAATTGTCTTAGTTACAATATAGAAGAGTAAAGAGCAAGAAAACAAAAGAATAAACAGATGGGTGAAGTTCCAAGGCCTCCTTTGGTCCACTCCAGCCTCTTTCCAGAAGGGGAATGCTTCCAAAATTGACTTCTCTTGATTTTCTCTTGCTGTCTCCTCTCCCAATTGAGTTTTTCTCTTTTTCCTCTTGCCCACTCTCCTTCTTGCCCTAAAAACAGCTAAAGAAAGTATTTATATCACACCCATATGGAAATGAGGGCTGAATAGACAAGGAAAAATGGTCTGGCGGCTACCCATTGGTTCTCAACGACTGATGTGGCGATTTTCGTCCAGCTCAATTAATGAGATCTCTCCCACGTATGTGATACATGAATCGGTACAAGAATTTTTGCTCCAAAGAATCTTGATCGCTTCAAAGAATTGCACAACTACAATGAAATCAAAGCAGACCTTCAACACTTCATAACATCCATCTTCCCAAAAACTCCCGAAAACATGGCCAAAATGACAAAATTCAGTAATGAAAAGTACTTCAATGGCTTTAAGGTACTTCAAAAGTAATTTGTAAATATTAACACACAAAAGTACTTAATCAAGGGGTTAAAATAGTCAAGAAATCTCAAAATACCAAGGAATAATCACAATAAAAGGTCAATCTTAACTCTCATTCTAAGAGCTAACAACAAGCAAACTCAAAACTTGAAACTTGACGAGCGAACTTGAAATTTGACGAGCAAACTCGAAACTTGACGAGCGAACTCAAAACTTGACGAGCAAACTCAAAACTTGGAACTTGACGAGCGAACTCCAAATTTGACGAGCAAGCTCGAAATTTGACGAGCGAACTCAAAACTTGGCGAGCGAACTCAGAGCTTGGTGAAAGAATTCTGATGCTCGTCCTGCTAGTGACAAAAATTGTGAGGCTTCATACGCATAATTTAATTTTTTTTATTGCTTTCACTTGACTTAAAGTTTTTTTTTTGTTTTCTTTAAGCTGCCTACGTACACTTTAAATAAAAGGGATCAAGTCATATAATGTAGTTCATGAGAAAAAATATTGTAAATTTATTGCAATTGGGTCGTTCACCTTTTAAGCTCATGCGGGCCAGAAGCATCATGCAGTTTATACTCTTACGATTATGAGTTTTTACAACATTTTAAGCATAAAATTTCTTAAGAAACTTTCCGTTGATGGGGCCAATCCTCAAGCCGTTTTTGTCGACAATCTTGTATGGCCCCATGGTGTAGACTTCTTTGACAACATAGGGTCCGCCCCATTTGGATGTGAATTTACTTCCTGTATGTCGCGTTGTGATGATGGGTCTTCGAACAACAAACACTAGGTCGCCGACTTGGAATGATCGATGCTTGATATTCTTGTCGAATGCTTTAGTCATTCGAGCTTGGTAACATTCCAACGCTTGTTGAGCATCAAGTCTTCTTTCATCTAGTGCTTCCAACTTTTGAAGGTGCAACCTCACATTATCTTCAGTTGTCAACCCCTCTTGTATAGCCATCCTTAACGACGAAATTTCTCTTTCCAAAGGGAGCACAACTTCCACCCCATAGACAAGCGAATAAGGCGTGACTCCTGTGGGAGTGCGATGCGTAGTTCTATAAGCCCAGAGTGCTTCACCAATCCTTTCTTGCCAATCTCTTTTTGGCTTGGAAACCACCTTCTTCAATAGGTTGCATAAAGTCTTGTTGAAAGCCTCTGCTAAACCATTTGTCGCAGCGTTATATATGGACGACTTGTATTGCTTAAATTTGAATTTTTCACATACTTTGTTCATTAGGCTATTGGCAAATTGTCTTCCATTATCTATCACAATGCGATGTGGGATGTCGTAACGATAAATTATGTGTGTTCGAATAAAGTCTACCACATTTTCTTTCTTGGCTTCCCTTAACGTAACTGCTTCTGCCCATCTTGAAAAGTAATCTGTCGCCGCTAGAATATAAGAGTGGCCTGTCGAAGATTTAGGTGTTATTGGACCAACAAGGTCAAGCCCCCAAGCTTCAAAGGGCCAAGAAGCAACAGTTGGAAGTAGAGGCTCTGGCGGTTGATGGATGAAGTTGGCATGGAACTGACAAAATTCACATTTATTTACATACTCCATAGAGTCATAGATCATCGTAGGCCAGTAGTAACTCATTCTTTTCAATTGGAACTGAAGCTTTGGTCCGTGATGGGCACCGCAAATGCCTAAATGCGTCTCCTCTACTGCCTTTAAAGATTCTTCTCTTCCTAAGCATCGCAGGAAAACACCTTCATAAGAACGTCGATAGAGAATACCTTTGTAGATGAACCGTGCAGCTTTCTTTCGTATCTCAGCCTTATGTCGAAGGTCAGTGGGGAGTTTTCCATGCTGCAAGTAATCTATAATGGGTTGTCGTCAATCTTCTTGCTCAATTACGTAGGCGGATATGAGGTCGACTTCTTCACGTTGATCTTCTGCTGGTGGAACAATCCACTTTTGGCCAAGATTAATGTTTATGGTGACATTGTCCGTCACTGTCAAAGCAGTGGCCAGGCAGAGCATCTGCCATCATGTTTTCCATTCTAAGGACATGCTCTAATGCTACGTTGTCAAATTTCTCCAACAGTTGCTTGGCGTAGATAAAATAAGGCTTTAAATCTTCATGCTTCACCTCGTATTGGAGTAAGAGTTGATTTATTATCAACTTTGAATCACCAAAGACTTCCATGTGCACAATCCCAAAATCCACAACCATTTGAAGGCCGATGATAAGAGCTTGATATTCTGCTACATTGTTTGAACACAATTTACTCAAGGTGAAACTAAACGACAACATGTATTTTTCGGGCGAGATGAGGATTATGCCGACGCTTGCCCCACTTCTTCGTGATGCACCATCAAAGTACATAATCCAAGGCTCTGCGATTTCAACGTAGAATACTTCTTCGCCCGGGAGATCCTCGCATAATTTCCAATCAGAAGGAGTTGGATGATCGGCTAAAAAATCAGCCACTGCTTGTCCTTTTACCGCATTTTGAGGTATGTACACAATATTGTACTGTTGTAGTATAATTGCCCACTTAGCCAAACACCCTAAAATGATAGGTCTAGATAAAATATACTTTATGGGATCAACTTTTGCCGCCAAATGTATGGTGAAGGCTTGCATATAATGCCTTAATTTGTCAATGACAAAGAATAAGGCGAGACACATCTTCTCAATTGGGGAGTAATTTAGTTCAGCTCCCATCAAAGTTCTACTTAGGTAGTAGAGGGCTTGTTCTTTGTACTTTTCTCTCTCTTGTACTAATAATGCTCCAACAGATCTCTCTTGTGCAGCGATGTAAAGTATTATCGGCTTCCCAAGTACTGGAGCACCTAAAATCGGAGGATTAAGCAGATACCGTTTGATATTATCAAAAGCATTCTGACATGCTTCATCCCACTCGAACTCTGCATTTTTCTTCATAAGTTTTTGAAAAGGTTGGCATCTGCCGGCTAAATTCGCAATAAACCTCCTGATATAGGCCAAACGACCTTGAAGACTTCTCAACTCATGCAAGTTTCTGGGGTTTGGCATTTTTTGAATGGCATCAATCTTGGATTGATCTATCTCAATTCCTCGATACCTTACAACGAAGCCAAGGAACTTCCCCGAAGTCACGTCGAACGCGCATTTGAGAGGGTTTATTTTCAACTGATATTTCCTAAGGCGATTAAAGACAACTTTGAGATCTCTGAGGTGATCTTGTCGTTCTCTTGACTTGACCACGAGGTCATCTACATAACACTCCACATGCTTATGCAACATGTCATCAAATATTTTATGCATTGCACGTTGATAAGTGGCACCTGCATTCTTTAATCCGAATGACATCACCTTGTAGCAATATATCCCTTTTGGAGTTCTAAAGGTCGTCTTCTCTTTATCTTCAAGAGCCATTCGGATTTGATTGTCTCCTGATGATCCATCCATGAAGGATAGAGCTGCATGGCCTATGGTGGCATCCACCATGATTTCCGTAATAGGAAGTGGGAAATCATCCTTCGAACATGCGTTGTTCAAATCACGGAAGTCGACACAAATGCAAAGTTGTCCATTCTTCTTTCTAACAAGTGTTAGAGTTTGTGCCCTAAAACTTGTATTTGTAATTTTTGTTCTAATTAATGTAATAAAGAGTTATTATTTCAATAAAGAGTCATTGTTCGTTATTTACGATATTTCCATTTTCTTAACCCTAAATCCAATAAACTAAACATCTAAGGCTGTAAAATGTCTCTTGAACTGAATGTAGTGTACATATAAAAGATCTCGATTCGAGATACAACCTAAAGGGTCTATAGTAAGGGGATAAGGTTTGAGTACCTTACCCTGGTAACACTATGGATTTGGCCCACTTTGTATATGATACAAACACTGTGATCCTAACGTGTTCGTGTAGATGACATGTGAGTGGGGATATCCTATGTAATGAGATTACATAAGACCGGACTGTGAAATAGTAACTACTAGATGTAACTCCGTTGGCTAGCTAGGTTTCTATTTCACTAGGATGACCTAGGCAACTTGATCTCAATCCTGAGCAGGTTATGAACTCCTGTTTGCTAGGGATCGTCCTTTGACTAGTATAGGTGAGAGTGACCAAATTCGCCGACTCAATATGCCTACCTTCTTGGGGACAAGACTAAGTGAACAATTGGGGACTTAGCTTAGTAAGATGAAATTCACTCCTTCCCGACTACTAGGGTAAGTAGATGAATGTTCCCTTAAGTGGTGCCTCCAGGACTTGAACAAAGGACCCAACCCTCTCATTGGCCCGAAAGGGACTTCTGTTTGTTGGTAGGACCACAAACAAATTGTTCATTAGAGGCAATGATACTTAAGGTACAAGATGTAACCTGTGGTAAACGGTAATTTGACCCACCGGTCTTACGAACATTCGTGAAGGATTGACTAGTCAAGTATTGGTCAATATCCATGGACACGTAAAAATATCTCGTAGTGAGAAGAGTGCATTATTGCGGGACTTTAGTGGAGTGTTCTCGCAGTTAACGAATGGTGATTAGGAGGTTAATGAGATTAACCGAATAATTTCGTATCGTTGGAGCTTCTGATCTGTAGGTCCATTAGGTCCACCTTCTAGCTCGTAAAGAATTCTTATATCTTTTGAATTCGAAATGTTCAAATTCATTAGGGAATAAATTTAATGTATATAGATACGTTATAATATAAAGCTTTGGAACTTTATATTATAAATTTAATGTGAATATGATTCATAATAAATTATATGAGAGAATTAAATATTTGAAAGAGTTCAAGTATTAAATGTGAATGTGATTCATATTTGAAAACTATAGGTTAAAATTTAATGTGCATAAAATGTGCATTAAACTATAGGTTAAAGGGTAAAATGATTAAATGTGATATTTAAATTAAATATGATTTAATCATTTAATTAATTAATGTGATATTTAAATTAAATATGATTTAATTTAATTTAGTTAATTAATTATTTTTTAATTAACTAATTGAGAACGTGTCAAGATGACACGTTCCCACCACTCCCCAATTCCCTCTCGATAGGGAGTGGGGAGTTATCCAAATGACAGTTCTTCTTCTTCTGGTGAGAGTAGGGGATGATCGATCAATCAGTATGAGCAATTGGTGAATTGCTGGAATTTTTCTCTAAAAAACTTTTCCCATTCTATTTCAATTTGTTGGCTCCTTCCCACAAAAGAGAGATCTAAGTAGATACTCAGAGGATAGGAGGTTTACATAGTGGTTGTGTCCTGTTGGAAGAACAGAGGAACACTACAAAAAATTCTACTATTAATGACGGGCTGAATTTTTCACGCTTAGAAACAATGACAGGAGTGAAAAAAAAATGCTACTTTTAATGCTCGTCATCAAAATATAAAAATAAATACCATCTAGATTTACCCTAACTGAAGAGCCGCTCAACCTCTCTCTCCCTCTATTATTTTCTCTCTCTCACGATTTCTCTCGACTCATGGTTCTGATGCAAGATTACGACGATCTCGATTTCCTTTGAATCGTTCAGTTTTTTCGCATCGCAGATGTATCCAACGACAAGAAGCTCGAACTGAGGCTTGGGATTGAAACAACTTTGGCTCTTTCTTCATTGCCATTGCGATTAAGAAACAATTTTAGGTTTTTTTTAACTTCCTTAATCTGTATGTATCTATTCTTCTGCCTTTCTTTCCAAATCCCTATTACTTGATCTTCCTCTTTTGGTTGCTTGCTTTTAAACTCTCATTCTAGGATTTTATTTTGGCTAATTTTAGTTTCTCTTTGAATTTCTAAAGTTTTATGGTGGGGATGGTGATTGTTGGAAGTAGGGTTTATGGTGGGGATGGTGATTGTTGGGACTGTCGTTATTAGGGTTGTGATGTCCTTTTGATGGGTCGAAGATTTTGGCCCCTGTTTTTGAGTGGGATCTGTAGTTGATGAACCTGATTCAAATTGGGGAAAAAAGGTACAAACACTGAACTGATTTGTTTGGTTGTAATGTGTAACATGTTTCCTTTTCTGCTATGCATCATTGAAATGTAGAAATTTTGAGCAATTAGTCAAAAAAAAAAAAAAAGAAAAGAAAAGACTAGAGTAGTCTTTTCGAGTTTGTATTGTTACTTTTTGTTATAGTTATTTTGATGGTCACCCCTAAGTATGGATGAATTGTAATATTTTATATTCAATTTTATTTTTTGTGTCAGTATTTGGAACTTGTTATAGATACATAGGAACACTTAGAAGGGAAGATTTTCTTTTGTAAGAGCATTTTAAAAAAATATGTTCATACGACATTGAAATCTCTTCAAGATCATAACTTCTTATTGCTCAAGTATTGATGTTCAAGGGAATGAATTTAAAGCTCTAGTCTTTAATTTCATGTCCAATAAAAATCTTGATTGTTGGATTCATCCGACAAATCAAGGGCACAATCAAAGAAGGTTGAGTCTCATCAGAGATTGAACATTGCTATTGATATTGCATGTGGACTAGATTATCTCCATAATCATTGTGAAACTCCTATTATTCATTGTGATTTAAAGCCTAACAATATATCTTCCGTTTTTGTTTAGTCCTCTTCTTTGCTTTGATATGTGTTCAGGGGTGGGTTAATGAAATGAAGAAATTTTATGAACTTTCTTATTTTTCTTTTGTAGTTCTTCTAATGTACTATTATTTGTTTGTTATGTCTTTTTTTGGGAATGCTTCTCTATTGGACATGATTTTGTTTTAATTTCCTAAAATTTGTGTATATTGGTTGAAAGATCAAATGCAATTACAGGTTGATGACATGAGTTAATCCAGGTGCAGGAAAACTTTTTTGTTTATTTTGGATGTAGTTAATTTTTCAATTTAAATGTAGTTCTTGTATACTTATGCTTCATTTGAGATCTTTTGTAGCTTCGTTCGTGAGTAATCAAAATGATGTATGATTATGTTATTTGTTCTTGAAATCTTATGCAGAGTCTAATTGAGAGTGTTCTTTTCAAAAGTGGAGGTTCAAAAAAGGGGAGGTATGTTGGTCTTGTCTGTGCCTCATGAGTATTTCATTGGTAATTTTAAATTCTAGAAAAGAAGGGACTTGTTTTAGAAGTGTTTTAAGTTAGTTAAGTTTGAATATTGTTCAATTTGATTTGTTGAAGGGTAGTTCTTTTACTTCTCCTTCTATGCAGGTCTTTATTCTTCTCTCTTACCAATTTATATCTCGTCTCCTATAAAAAAATCTTGTTGTATTGGGTTTTGATTTGTTATCAATCTAATGAATATATGTCAAATAGTTACTATTCGAGCATTTTTGGTGCAAGTTGAGTTGCTCTATTTTGTTTTTCTTTTGCGATGTGGTTACTTTCCTTGTGAAGTTAATATGTTTCATTGTTCTCTCGAAAACCTCGTCGTCTCTCATTGATGTCTTCTTCTCAAAAGTACCCTACCAAATTTTTGTTCTTAAATTGTTTCTGCTATGCTGACATATTAGGGAATAAAAGTGAATAAATCATGAGTTATTGCATGTGTTTATGATGAAGCTCCCACCTAATTAGTATGGTTCGATATGCTTGCCTCCCAAAGTTGCTATTAGTTTAGGAAATCTTGGTCCTCTTGTAATTTGCACTAAAGTTACAAATTCCATTGCTTTGCTTTGTTGTTAGTTTAGGACATCCTTTAGGCCTCTACTTACCTAGCAGGCAACTTGTGGAATATATTGTTTTAGATATAGAGAATGTTTCCACTGAAGTTAATGTCGGTGGTTTGAAGTATATTTTTTCGATGCTCAGGTAGCTCGTGTAGCAAATTTTGGAAGGAATGACACGATATTCTCCATAAAAATCCATATGGGTCATATTCTAAACCTTGGATTATGGTAATTTTACTGTTTGAACCTAAAAACTTTAATGAATGAATTATGGTCACTGTGAGTTTAATTTGTTTCCTTGTTTTGAAATTAGTCTTACATAGTATTTTAAATAGTTTAAAATATAGGAGGACAATAGGACATTTGTTATAAGGGAACTCTACCAGTGATGTTCTGTCTAAGATTGAGGGTACTTAAGCTGACGGTTAACGGAACACCTCCTACCTGGGAACTGACCTGGAACTTGAGTTGAATTAACCATAGTCCTGTTTTATATCTAGGTAATTAAAATGTTTATTCGCCTAGACATAACGTTAAAAGACCTAGTTATAATAGTTATAATAGGCATAGACTTAGATAGATTCTATTAGCCAGAATCCGACTAAGTTAAACCTACACCCTAATCTTAGGAACTTCAGTGGGAGAAAACGAGATGTTCGCATCGATTTTACTCTCACGTCCTAAAGAGTTCACACCGTGAGTTCCATGCTCGGCTACGTGGCGTCAATAGGGCGTCCCCCTACGGTAAATGTTTGCATGGTTCAATAACAAGGTGAATGAGGGAAGTATCCATAGTAAATGGGAGCAGGACGCGTGTCAACGTATCCTACGGTCTCCTCCATTAGGTCGCACCGTGAGATTTCTATAGTCTGTCTGCTAGGTTGTCCTGGAACAGCTAATCCCTACGGAGGGCCTGACTATAGGGGTCGGAACACCGCGAACTCCAGAAATGGATAGGGTCTCTTAGGTAATTTGCCAATAGTTGTCTTTCTTAATAGTAGCCTGTTGGCTCAGACCTATTGGATCTGAAAATGGTAGGGTCACATTTATGGGATAAGTTAAGCTAGTTAACAAGTTCTTGACCAAACAAACGGTAGCTAAGAATCATTGGGACATGAGATGTTCTGGTAGTGAGAATTAGCTGAGATAGTCGCAATTCAAGGGAGGAGTGACTGACCACCTGACGATGGCTTTTGTTCTAAACCCTTGAAGTATCGTTGCAAAATTAAAGGTTTAATTTAAACACTAGGGTTCTTTAATAATTTTGCTAAATTTGATTGGTTTGTAATTGGTTAAAGACATGACTAATTAGATCTGTTTTGAAATTTCAGCATGTCGTCTTCTATAATAGCCTTACTCAAAAGTGAACGTTTGACTGACAAAAATTATACTACGTGGAAGTCCAACCTGGATGCGATTATGGTTATGGATGACCTTCGGTTTGTAATAACTGAGGAATGTCCTCAGACCTCTGCTCAAAACGCACCTCAATCAGTTAAGGATGCGTTTGACCGTTGGTCCAAGGCTAATGAAAAGGCTAAGGCCTATATCCTGGCTGCATATCTGATGTTTTTGGCCAGGAAATTGGAGGGAATGGTCTCAACTCATGAGATCATGGGTTATCTGCAGAGTTTGTCTGGACAACTGTCTGAACAAATTCGACACGAATCCCTCAAGTACGTTTATAACGCGCGCATGAAGGAGGGAACTTCAGTGAGAGAACATGTTCTCGATCTGATAGTTCACTTCAACGTGGCCGAAATGAACGGAGCGGTCTTGGATGAGCAAAATCAGGTATTCTTTATCCTGAAATCTCTTCCGAAGAGTTTCCTGTCATTCTGCAGTAATGCGGAGATGAACAAAAGGGAGTATAACCTGACTTCCCTTCTAAATGAACTGCAGACTTACCAGTCTCTTATGGATAATAAGGGACATGTTGATGGAGAGGCAAATAAGTTTGCCCATTCCAAAAGGGTCCAGATGGGGTTCATCCTCTGGAACCAAGCTCTGCGGTTCTTCTTCTGGGATTAAGAAGACTCGGAAGAAGAGGAAAGGAGGAAAAGGGAAAGCTTCACTGCAGACGTTGAGCTCAAAGAGAAGAAAGGTAAATTCGATTTACTTGTTCTTGAAACTTGTTTAGTGGAAAATGATGATTTTACCTGGATACTTGATTCAAGAGCCACTAATCACGTTTTCTCTTCTTTATAGGAAACTAGTTCTTTCAAGAAGCTCGAAGAGGGTGAGATGACGCTCAGGGTCGGAACGGGAGACGTCGTCTCAGCTCGTGTAGTGGGAGATGCCAAGCTGTTTTTTAGAGATAGATTTTTATATTTAGAAAATTTGTACATAGTTCCTAAGATTAAGAGAAACTTGATATCTATCTCTTGTCTAATTGAACATCATTATTGTATTTCCTTTTCAAGTAGTGAAGTGTTCATTTCAAAGAAAGGTGTCAATGTTTGTTCTGCTAAATTAGAAAACGGCTTATATATACTTAAACTGAACCAAACTAAAGCAATTTTGAATCATGAGATGTTTAAAACTGCTTACTCAAAGTAAAAGGCAAATAATTTCTCATAATAATACCTATATTTGGCATCTTAGACTTGGTCATATAAATCTCAACCGGATTGAGAGACTATCCAAGATTGGACTTCTAAACAAGTTAGAAGATGATTCATTACCTCCTTGCGAATCATGCTTGGAAGGCAAGATGACTAAGCGATCTTTTACTGGAAAAGGTTATAGAACCATAGAGCCCTTAGAGCTTATACATTCGGATCTTTGTGGTTCGGTGAATGTTAAAGCCCGTGGAAGGTACAAATATTTCATCTCTTTCATAGATGATTATTTGAGGTATGGTTATCTATACCTAATGCATCATAAGTCTGAGGCTCTTGAAAAGTTCAAAGAGTATAAGGCTGAAGTAGAGAATGCATTAGGGAAAACTATTAAAACACTTCGATCCGATCGAGGTGGAAAGTATATGGATTTGAGATTCTAGGACTATTTGATAGAACATGGAATTAAATCTCAACTCTCAGCACCTAATATACCACAACAAAATGATGTATCATAAAAGAGAAATAGAACCTTGTTAGACATGGTTCGGTGTATGATGAGCTATGCTCAATTGCCTGCCTCGTTTTGGGGTTACGCAGTAGAGAATGCGGTTTAAATCTTGAACATTGTTCCATCAAAGAATGTTTCAAAAACACCTTTTGAATTCTGGAAGGGGCGTAAACCTAGTTTACAACACTTCAGGATTTGGGGTTGTCCGGCACACGTGCTGGCGACAAACCCAAAGAAATTGGAACCTCGTTCAAGATTATGCCAATTTGTTGGCTATCCCAAAGAAACGAGAGGTGGTCTTTTCTACGACCCACAAGAAAACAAGGTGATTGTATCGATAAACGCCACTTTCTTGGAGGAAGATCACATGAGGAACCATAAACCACGTAGTAAGTTAGTATTAAATGAAGCTACAAATGAGTGAACAAGAGTTGTTGATCAAGCTGGACTTTCATCAAGGGTTGATAAAGAAGTCGACACATCGAGTCAATCTCGTCCTTCTCAATCGTTGGGAATGTCTCGACGCAGTGGGAGGGTTGTTTTCCAACCTGACTGTCATACTTGATGACGGTGTAGAGGATCCATTGTCCTATAAGCAGACAATGAATGACGTAGATAGGGACCAATGGATCAAAGCCATGGACCTTGAAATGGAGTCAATGTACTTCAATTCAGTTTGGAAACTTGTAGACCAACTTGAAGGGGTAAGACCCATAGGGTGCAAATGGATCTATAAGAGAAAAAGAGATGCAGCTGGAAAGGTACAGACCTTTAAGGCCAGACTTGTAGCAAAGGGTTTTACCCAAAGGGAAGGAATTGACTATGAGGAAACGTTTTCCCCCGTTGCTATGCTTAAGTCTATAAGGATACTCTTGTCCATAGTCGCCTTTTATGATTATGAAATTTGGCAAATGGACGTCAAGACTGCCTTTTTGAATGGTAATCTTGACGAGAGCATCTATATATCTCAGCCCGAAGGGTTCATAACCCAAGGTTAGGAGCAAAAAGTTTACAAGCTCAATCAATAGGGGTGTTCAATTAACCCGGTAACCCGAGCAACCCGGACTACCCAATCCAAACCGTAAGAGTTGGGTAGGGTTAGGTTTTTTGTCGGTTTTGGTTGGGTTAGAAATTTGGAGAACCGAAAAGTTCGGGTCGGTTCTCGAGTTGGGTTTTTTAGGCTCGGGTTGACCCAACCCTACCCAAAGTTTACATTTTTTTAATTTTATTTTAATTAAATATATACTTATAAATGAATTATTTGTTAATTTTTTATGTTTTTCTTCAAGACTTCTAACAAATGTTAAGATGTTTGAATTTTGAAGTTTGATATTTGAATTTTATGTGATTTTAGTTATTAATTCAAGAAAAAAAATATTTTAAATAATTTGAAACATTATAAAAAATAAAAAAAACTAACCCGGTGACACAACCCAACCCAACCCGAAAATATTGGGTTGGGTTGGGTTGGGTTACTCTCATGAATAAGGTTGATTGGGTTGAATAAATTACTAACCCGAATTTTCGGGTTGGTCCAAAAATCTCCCCCAACCCTGCTTATATACACCCCTATCAATCGATCCATTTATGGGTTGAAACAAGCATCCAGATCTTGGAACATAAGATTTGATACTGCGATCAAGTCTTATGGCTTTGACCAAACCGTTGATGAGTCTTGTGTTTACAAGAGGATCATCAACGACAAAGTAACTTTCTTAGTACCTTATGTGGATGATATCCTACTCATTGGGAATGATGTAGGATACCTAAATGACATAAAGAATTGGTTGGCGACCCAATTCCAAATGAAAGATTTGGGAGAGACGCAGTATGTTCTTGGGATTCAGATTTTCAGGAATCGCAAGAATAAAACGCTAGCTCTGTCTCAAACGTCTTATATCGACAAAATGTTGGCCCGATATTCGATGCAGAATTCCAATAGGGGGCTTATTACCCTTCAGGCATGGAGTTCATCTGTCTAAGGAATAGTGTCCTAAGACACCTTAAGAAATTGAGGATATGAGACATATTCCCTATGCCTCTGCAGTAGGTAGCTTAATGTATGTTATGCTGTGCACGAAGGCAGACATTTGTTATGCAGTGGGAATAGTCAGTAGGTACCAATCTAATCCAGGGTTAGACCACTGGACCGCAGTTAAAAATATCCTCAAGTATCTTAGGAGAACGAGGGATTATACACTTGTGTATGGGACTAAGGATTTGATCCTTACTGGATACACTAATTCTGATTTTTAGACCGATAAGGATTCTAGGAAATCCACATCGGGATCAGTTTTCACCCTTAACGGGGGAGCTATAGTATGGCGAAACATCAAGCAGGGATGCATCGCTGACTCAGCAATGGAGGCTTAGTATGTCGCTGCTTGTGAAACAGCTAAAGAGCCTGTTTGGCTAAGGAAATTCCTTACTGATTTTGAAGTTGTTCCAAATATGGAATTTCCCATCATCTTATACTGTGACAACAGTGGTGCGGTAGCCAACTCAAAGGAACCTCGCAGCCATAAGCGAGGCAAGCACATCGAGAGGAAATATCGCATGATACGAGAAATAATGCAACGAGGAAATGTGACAGTCACAAAGATCACTTCGGAGCACAACATTGTTGATCCGTTTACAAAGACTCTCAAGGCTAAAATGTTTGAGGGTCATCTGGAAGTCTAGGTCTACGAGATATCTACATAGGCTAATCTAGGGCAAGTGGGAGATATGTAATGGGTATATAGATGCTCTAGTTTATTGTATTTGTATCTCTGTAACCACTGTTTTAGATTGTGATGTACCCCACTAGAGTTTTAGTTCAAGTGGGAGTTTGTTGGGGTTTGTGCCCTAAAACTTGTAGTTTGTAATTTTTGTTCTAATTAATGTAATAAATAGTTATTATTTCAATAAAGAGTTATTGTTCGTTATTTACGATATTGTCATTATCTTAACCCTAAATCTAATAAACTAAACATCCATGGCTGTAAAATGTCTCTTGAACTGAATGTAGTGTACATATAAAGGATCTCGGTTCGAGATACAACCTAAAGGGTCTATAGTAAGAGGATAAGGTTTGGGTACCTTACCCTGGGAACACTATGGATGTGGCCCACTTTGTATATGATACAAATACTGTGATCATAACGTGTTCGTGTAGATGACATGTGAGTGGGGATATCCTATGTAATGAGATTACATAAGACCGGACAACGAAATAGTAACCACTAGATGTAACTCCGTTGACTAGCTAGGTTTCTATTTCACTAGGATGACCTAGGCAATTTGATCTCAATCTCGAAAGCAGTTACTTAACTCCTCGCTTGCAGGGATTGTCCTTTGACTAGTATGGGTGAGAGTGGTCAGATTCGCCGACTCAATATGCCTACCTTCTTGGGGACAAGACCGAGTGAGCAGCTGGGGACTTAGCCTAGCAAGATGGAATTCATTCCTTCCCGACTACTAGGGTAAGTAGATATGTTCCCTTAAGTGGTGTCTCCGGGACTTGAACAAAGGGACCGACCCTCTCATTGGCCCGCGAGGGGCTTCTGTTTGTTGGTAGGACCACAAACAAATTGTTCATTAGAGGAGCACTGGTACTTAAGGTACAAGATGTAACCCAAGGGTAAAACGGTAATTTGACCCAGCTGGTGTTACGAATATTCGTAAAGGATTGATTTGTTGTTATTGGTCAATATCCATGGACACAGAAAAATATTTTTAGTGAGAAGAGTGCAGCTGCGAGACTTTAGTAGAGTGTTCCCGTAGTTAACGAATGGTGATTAGGAGGTTAATGAGATTAACCGAATAATTGTGTATCGTTGAAGCTTCTGATCTGTAGGTCCATTAGGTCCACCTTCTAGCTCGTAAAAGGGTTCTTAGATCGTTTGAATTCGGAATGTTCAAATTCATTAGGGAATAAATTTAATGTATATAGATACGTTATAATATAAAGTTTTGGAACTTTATATTATAAATTTAATGTGAATATGATTCATATTAAATTATATGAGAGAATTAAACATTTGAAAGAGTTCAAATATTAAATGTGAATGTGATTCATATTTGAAAACTATAGGTTAAAATTTAATGTGCATTAAACTATAGATTAAAGGGTAAAATGATTAAATGTGATTTAATCATTTAATTAATTAATGTGGTATTTAAATTAAATATGATTTAATTTAATTTAATTAATTCATTGTTAATTAATTATTTTTTTAATTAATTAATTGGGAACGTGTCAAGATGACACGCTCCCACCACTCCGCAATTCCCTCTCGATAGGGAGTGGGGAGTTACCCAAATGACAGTTCTTCTTCTCCTGGTGAGAGTAGGGGATGATTGATCGATCAGTTTGAGCAATTGGTGAATTGCTGGAATTTTTCTCTAAAAAACTTTTCTCATTCTATTTCAATTTGTTGGCTCCTTCCCATAAAGGAGAGATCTAAGTAGATACTCAGAGGATAGGAGGTTTACACAGTGGTTGTGTCCTGTTGGAAGAACAGAGGAACCTTGTTTGTTGTATTGTTGTGCGAATTGGAGCAAGGGTTGCTGGATTGTTAAACTACAAAGGTACTTATTTCGAATTTCCTTTAATTTTATTTTTACACAACATGTTTGCATGTTTTAGCTCCATGCTCTAATTAGATTAGGATTATGCTTATTCTCTGTACAATCAAGCAATTGATCCTTTTTAATCACGTTTCTGCTTCTCAAGGGGATCAGATCCCCATCATAGGGACAATATTTGATACCCATGTTGGATACTTAACCTCACGAATGAAGCCTTCCTCAATCAGTTTATTGACTTCTATTTCTATTTGGGGAATGAGTTCAGGCTGAAATCGCCTTTGAGCCTGCTTGATTGGCCTATGGCCCTGTTTGGTTGCAAGGTGATGTACCACCACTTTCGGATCTAACCCTGGCATCTCCTTGTATGACCAAGCAAAAATATCTTATACTCAGTGAGGAGATTCATATAATCACCTTCGTCTTCGCGAGTAAGTGATGAACTTATAAGAGTGGGGTGTGGTTCTTTCCTCGTCCCAGGATTTACTTCTTTGAGTTCATCTACTGTTGACTGGCTACCATCTTGGAGTGATGGCGGGGCTTCGTCCACATTTACTTCAGACATTTCGGCCTCCGCTTCCTCTTCAAATGTGATGTGGTGGCAAGACGCCACACCTTCATCTTGCTCTAAGTCTTCTTTTTTGGGGTTGGTAATGACCACATCACGTCGCTTTACCCTCAAGGAACGAACCTTCTGTGTTGACCGTGACAAAAGTCTTCATTTTCATTCGAGAATGAACAACGATGCGGATGTCTTCATCAATTTCCTTCTTGCTATATAACACATCTTTTGAAGTCTTCTTCGATATTTCAAGTTGAATTCGATAAAAAATCGATTCGGTAGACCCTTCATTTCTTGACGTGGTCACACTCAACCTTTGAAAAGCTGATGGTCGTATCGCAAATGAAGTTGAAAGTAATTTCTTCTGTTTCTTCTTGGGCTCGCTTAACCTTTGAAAGGCTGATGACCTTACCATGGTTGGGCTCGATTCGATACCATTCTCTTTGCTTGCAGGCATATTTAGCCTCTGGAATATTTAAGGTCGAATAGTATCAAGAGTTTGATATGCTAAGATGTTGCCTTCTCCTATAGTAGACCTATTCAACCTCTGAAAAGCTAAACGTCGGGTGGAGTTGGCATTAGACAGTGGCTCTTCCTCACTTGTTGTAGTCTCGCCAATCTCTGTGAGATCGAATACGTGCGATTGATGATCAAAGGCGGTGAGAAAGTCAAATCCTTTGACCGTGTATTTCTCATTTTTGTATCATCAATTTCATTCATCATTATGTGATTCACATCAACCACCTTTGCTTTTCCCCTTCCTCAGTTATGCGGAATCGACTCGGACGACTTATATCCGAGTCCCTTTCTTGATGTAGGTAGGGCGTAACCATCCTGTAACAACTTCTTTTGCGTCGAAGATAATTCGGGCCTTTCGTCAACAATCTTCAACTTTTCGAACTTGGTGTGCCTTGAAAAGTCATACCCTGCTTTTGCTAGAAGCTTGTATGCCATTGGGTCAAATTCGTCTTCCGGTCGTCTCTCAGGTAACATTGTTTTTGCATGTTCATCATCAGGTTTCTTAGCTTCTTGTTTTCTTATCTTTGTGAGAGGCATAACGAAGTTTTGTTTCAAGATCTCTACATCGCCAACTTTTATATTTTTTGAAGATTCCACGAAAGGTGACTCATCCTTCTTGCGTTGAGATAGAGGAATGTAACGCAAAATAGGAAGACTTGTGGCACCCCTATCTTTTGAAACTTTGCCCCCTGCCAGATTTGCTGAAGTTTGATCTTTTCCGAGGCTATTCATATTTGCCTCTTTGGCCATTTTCTTATTCTCCAAATAGCGAGGTTTTGGTTCGCTCTTTGTGCTGGCTTCGATCATGGGGACTTCCACCGGCACAACTTCTCCTATGTCGTCGCCCTTCAAATAGAACTTCGCCTGAGCAAAATGGGATTCAACCTCTGAAAATGGATTTGTATCAACCTCCACTTTCTTGACGCCATCTTGGTAGAACTTAAAGCATTGATGCAATGTGGAAGTTATCACCCCGTTTCCATGGATCCAGGGGCGACCTAGCAATAACTTGTAAGTGGTTTTGGAGTCGATGACATGAAACAATGTTTCGACTTTTAGGTCACCAATGATGAGCTCTAAGCGAACCATGCCAATTGCTCGTTGGCCTCCTTGATTGAAGCCCTGGATCACCAACTTGCTGCTTGCCAGTTCTTCCATCGAGATGCCTAGCTGCTTCATGGTTGACTTAGGCATTATATTAAAGGTTGATCCATCGTCAATGAGTATGCGACAAACCCTTTGTTCTCGGATGTATCCAGAGATGAACAATGGCCTGTTGTGAGGCTTTGACCCTAGCAGCAAGTCTTAAGCAGAAAAACCTATCGACATACAACACGTAACACATGAGTGCGCTATAGAGGTCGAGGCACTTGTGTTGCTGGAGTTAATCAAGGCCTCGATGAGGACTCCTTTGGCTTCTTGGGGGAGCGACAACAAATCCTCTACACTGAAGGTAGATGAGGTTTCCAGCTCAGTTACCTTCTTCGAAGAGCTTGTCGGATCTTCACCGACATTGATGACATTGCATGCAGCAAACTCAACTATCTCTTCTTGGATGACTTTTGTGTAATTACTTGGAAATAATTCTACTAAGCTGACGCTTCGTCGAGGTCGACTTAGCTCTTCATTTTCCTGCACATTTAGCTTCGACTTTCTAAAAATCTTCTTTCTTTCTCTCTTCGGGACTTCTTCTCTTCCACTCCCGAAAAACACGAGCCTCTTTTTAAGCATAGTTTTGTTGTCGTTTCTTGCGTTGGGTTACGATAGTCCATTCACCATCGTCATTTTCAATTTGTTCATTCTTCTCTTGAATGCTTTGTTTTTGGCAGCTTATCCCCTGAACGTCCTTCCTTGATACAATCCTCTGGAACTGAATCACAATGGGTTCGAGAGACCCGAACTGGATCAAACATTCTGCATTCTCGCAGAAAGAAACTGCAGGCGAGTGGATGCTTGGATTCGTTACTATTGCTGCATTGTTTGTTTGAGCTACCTCATCGAGGTCTAACTCAATTTTCTTCTCACGAGCCAATCTTAAAATTAGCTCCTTCAGGACAAAGCATTTCTCCACCGGATGGCTAATAACTCGATGGTACTCACAATAATTAGGATTATTTACCTTTTCGAGCTCTCCTAATCGTTTAAATTATGGGAGCTCAATAAGACGTTTTTCCAGTAGCTGCTCCAACATATCTGAGACATCGGAGTCTGGAAATGGATATGTTTTCTCTTGCCTTTTTTCAGAGTTGGGCAACGTCTTTTGCCCGCTTCTTGCTGCCCTACTGGCTTAACTTCCTTTCCTTTTAAGGAAAACTTCAAAGGGATTCTGTTGGTGACCATTGATTCTTTGGTGGCGCTTTTCGTAGTCTTCTCTGTGCCTTTAAATTCTTTCTTCTCCTTTTTTGCTTTTGGGAGTAAGAGGTCTTTATTCCCTCTAGCAGCGATGCTTAGCTCCATGTCATGAGTGCGAGTCGCCAGTTCCTCGAAAGAGCGAGGTTTGATTCCCTGCAAAATGTAAAGTAGTCCCCAATGCGTACCTTGGGTGCACATCTCAACGACCGATATTTCTGTGAGTCGGTCCTTGCAGTCGAGACTTAGAGCCCTCCAGCGGTTGATGTAATCAACGACAGGATCTCCTTTGTGTTGTTTGGTATTGGTGAGTTCCATCATACTGACCGTTTGCCTCGTGCTGTAGAAGCGATTCAAGAATTCTTTCTCGAACTGCTCCCAACTATCAACTGTTTCTGGCTCTATGTCAGTGTACCAGTCAAAAGCATTTTCTTTCAAGGTACGCATAAATTTCTTCACCAGGAGTTCACCATGAGTCCCTGCGTTTTCGCAGGTTTCAACGAAATGTGCAATGTGTTGCTTTGGGTTGCCCTTCTCGTCGAACTGTTGAAATTTTGGAGGTTGGTACCCTATGGGCATCCTCAGGTTAATCAATCCTCTTGGTGTATGGTTTAAATTACATGAGAGGATTTTGACTGGGTCCGCCGTAATGAGCTCTGATAGAGTTCATGATCATGTCCTGCAGCTGTTGGACGGATAAAGAAGCAACTGAAGCAGGTTGTGATGGTTGTTCCTCATGGAAGACAGTTTTTTCTTTGTCACTATTTCTTGCTGCAGGGGTGTGGTTGGATTCAGTTGTATCCTTGCTTTGAATTTGACTTTTGAGGTAGGCGATTTCAAGATCTTTGTCTTTCATCGCCTTCATCAGGAGGTTGATTTTTTTCTGCACTTCCACCATACTTTCATCAGGGTCTTATTCAACCATCATGACTGACATTATATCTTGATTCAACGTCTTCTTCAGTGGATTTGAAGTAGGAGTTGATTGGTTGAACAAGGGGTTGTCTTTGATGACGACCTTAGCTTTGGAAGCTTCATTCAATAATTTGATGAGGTGGCTTGCCATTGCATCAGGAGTTCGATCATCGTTTTTCTCGGTCCCTTTGGAATGACTACGAGTTATCGGCCCCATGTAGGTGTTCTTTGCAGCAGCAACAGTTGATGTAACTTTCTTTGATTGCATTGGTTTGCTTTGATTGGAAGGAGAAAGAGATGAGAGGTAGAGTTGTCCCACTGGGCGTGCCAATCTGTTTACATGAGATTTCAACCAACGAATGGAAATGAGACGCGTGTAAATGAATTTTGTGTTTGTATTGCTTTCAGGTGTTGTGAGTACAATATCTAGTATTTGATCCTCTGATTCTCTCTCCTACTTGTGTGTTGTGATCGAGGGATGAAACAACTTGTTCTCAGTGTTGGAAACTTCAATGAATTCGTGGCATGTTCTTGACGATCTCTGTGAAGTGTTCTTTGTTCAGATGGTATTTGATCTTCATGAGCTTCTGGAGACTTCATAGCTTTTTGTTTCTGAATTCTCTCTAAGCTTCTTCAGTTCTAAACCCTGAAAATGAAGGAGGAAGGTCTCTATTTATAGAGTTTCTCTGGGCCTCTTGATGGGCTTGGGCCTGTTGGACTGGGCCAAGTTGATGTTGGACCAATCTTTTGGGTTGAGCCTGTTTGACTTTGGGCTAGTCTTCTGGGTTGAGTATGTTTGACTTTGGACCAGGCCTCTGGACTGAGCTAGGTTGATTTGGTCCTTTGCCTCTAGACTAGACTTGGACTTTGGGCAACCTTTTTCGGCTAGACTTGGCTAATTTGGGCCTTCAATTTGGGTAGAGCCCAAATGTGTACCTGAATTTTGCCATAATTTAATTTAGGGATCCTTGAAACTTAAATAATCCCTAATTAGATATGATTTCGTCATCAATCTTGGGTGATGACGTGACAATTTCAGATTTGTCAAAATTTCTATTCCAACAATATTATTAAAAATTAATAGAAATAAAAAAGACTAAACAAAAACTCGACCCACTTTTTTCTTTAAAAAGAAAAGGGGAAAAGAAAAATCACCCACTAAGAAAAAAAAATAGGGACAACAAGATGAACATCTAAATTTAACACATCCCACTTGAATTACAAATATGGCTAAAAGTTATTTTTAGTACCACCTTTAAATTACTCTAAGACAAAAATACCCTGGTTGAGATTTATACTTTTATTCATCCACACAAATGGCTATAAAAATGGAGGAGAAATTTAAAGATTTAACTTTCTAGAGGTAGGATGAAAAATCTTAACAAATTAAAATAATGGACAATTCTACGGCCAAACAAATACATCATATTGAAGATGAGAGAGATAAAGCTATATAAAAAAGTAACAAACAAGAATAAATTACGTATATCTAAGTATATATTTACACCTATAATCACGTGTCGATAAGTTTGAATATGAGTATATGGTTATATATACCCTAATTACACTAACTAGTTAAGTGATAACGGATTCAACTCCTTCTTAAATGTGAAAAAAATTCAAATGCATTTGTTGAAATAGAAATTTTGACAAATCCAAAATTGCCATGTCATCACCCACCATGGCGAAGTTATATTTAATTAGGGATTAATTAAATTTGTAAGGATCCCTAAATTAAATTATGGCATGTCCACATTTGGTCCTTTAAAATTTGAAGATCAAATCCCAAATTGAAGACCCAAAATTAGTCAAGCCCAGCCCAAAAAAGGTTGGCCCAAAGTCAAACAGACTCAACCAAGAAGATTGACCCAAAGTCAAATAGACTCAACCCAAAAGAACTGGTCCAAGGTCAACATAGTCCAACCCAAACAATTGACCCAACATCAACCTGGCCCGGTCCAATAGGCACAAGCCCACCTTAAGGCTCCAGAAGAAACTCTATAAATAGAGACCTTCCTTCTTCATTTGAAAGGTTCATAACTGAAGAAGCTCAGAGAGAATTCAGAAACAAAAGCTGTGAAGTCTCTAGAAGATCCAAAAGATCAAACACCAACTGAACGAAGAACACTTCACGGAGATCGTCAAGAACACGCCACGAATCCATTCAAGTTTTCAACATCGAGAATAGGTTGCAAAGCCCTCGAGTACAAATTCACATTCGAGAACAAGTTGCAAAGCCCTCGAATCAAATCTACGCTTGAGAACAAGCTGCAAATTCCTCGAACAACTTGAAGATCTTCAACAAGCTGCAATCCAAAGATCTTCAACAAGCTACAAGCTACAAGTCGAAAACCTTCAACAAGCTATAAGCTGAAGACCTTCAACGAGCTGCAAGTCGAAGACTTTCAACAAGCTACGAGTCGAAGACCTTCAACAAGCTACGAGCCGAAGACCTTCAACAAGCTGCAAAATCCTCAAGACAAGTCTATACTTGAGAACAAGCTGCAGAACCCTCAAGACAAATCTACATTCGAGAACAAGCTGTGAAGCCCTCGGGACAAGACCACATTCGAGAACAAGCTGCAAAACCCTCGAACAATTGTATATGAGAGAGAAAGAATTAGAGGAGAAATATTAGAGATTGTAATCCACTACGTTCAAATTAATAAAAATACAACGTTTAATTACACGTGTCTCATTCCCATTTGTTTGGTGGAATCTCGTGTGAACAAATTGGCACGCCCAGTGGGACCATTTCTACCTCTCATCTCTTTCTTTCATCTCAAAGCAGAAGTGAGGTGATGATATTCAAGCAGACTTCTCCAATGATCTCTCTTATGAGCAACTCATACATGGGTTCTATTACCCACAGTTGTTCCAATTGAAGGGAATGAAAATCCTGCAGCGGAAAATGACATGAAACGTCGTGATTTTTCGTTATGCAATTTGTAAACTCGAGATCTCTCTTTGGAATTTCCTTACAAAAAAAAAAGAAAACAAGAAAGGAATATATTTTGGTTTGGTTTTGTTTTGTTTTGAAAAGAAAAGAAAAGAAAAGGAAGAATGAGATAAAGGAAAAGAATAAAGAAAAAAGAAAAAGCAAAAAGGAAAAGGACAAAAAAACTTTTCCACCGCCAAACATTTCTAAAAGGATTTAATTCACCTTCTTTCCATTTTCTTGTCATTTTATCAAGTAAAACCAGAGAGCCTCGTGAGAGGAAGTTAAAGGAAGGAGAAGAAAGTGGTTTTTGGTTTGAAGTTGATGAAGAAAGGGAGAAATTCAATCCAACCTCCCATGGCAGCAAGATGAACAATTCAACCAAGTTCTGTTATTTGAATCATTTCGAGATCCACAAAAAGAGGTAAGAGTTGAGGTTTGATTTTCTTTAAATTTAATTCATTTTTGAACAAAGTTCGTGAAGGAAGCTCGGGCAAATTCTAAGTCTAAGTTACTGATTTGTTTAAAGAAAGGCAGAGGAAAGATTTTGCTGTCAAATCCGAGAAGTCTCTGGTTTTTGGGTTGTGTTGATCTGTAGAGTTAGAATCAGAAGCTCTACTAGGTATGGTTAGAAAGCTTATTGAATTTCCTACAACTTTTATGAAGAAATTGTGAGTAGAAAGTGACTGAAAGATGTTTTAAATGTCAGGTAAATTTTGGGTTGCAGTAGGGAAACGAATCTGGAATAGCAGAAGTTTGTTTCTGGCGAAGAACCGTTCGAGGTATTTTCGAAACAATACGTTGGGAATCTCAATTGCATTTCTTCATATGATTTTCAGAGGGTTCAAAAAGGAAGAGTTCAGTATAAAGTACATCCTATGTGGCTAATTAATGAAAGAGTTATGGATGTCAGAAGTCAGGGTATGAAATCTTTAAAATGCTGGAAATTGGATGGTGTGTTTTTTTGTAATTTTAAGGTTGAAAATCATGAGTTCGAGGTTCTAATGCTTGGTTCTGGTTTGTTTGACAGGCCAAGAGGAAATAGGTCGAGTGTACGGGCCAAGGTTCTAGTTCTAATGTTGTGAGTGACAAAACGAACCTCGAAAACAGTTTATAGGCTTGTATTATGCTTGTGAAAATGCAAGGTTTTGCTAAAACGAAATGGTTTCAATGCTTATTGTTTTCCTTTGAACACATGTTTATGAGTATTCATATTTTCTAAGAAATGATTTCAAGTGCTCGTTGTGAGCCTAAATGTCTTGATGAAACTTATATGTGAGCATATGTTCTTGATTGTCGAAATTTATGAAAATGTTATGATTTCGAGCAAGTATGTACTAGCAAGTATGATTTAAAGATTTCGGCTTTAATGAACAAGTTTAGTAAGCTTGGGTTTCTGAAAAGGAAAGATAAGCAGGCATGTTTAAATGTTTTTATGTGTGTTTTCTGAGTCTTGAATGAGTAAATGACTGAGACATTGAGCTCGAGGCTATATGGTATCGTGTGCACACAGGTCATTTTCTGTTGTCGACGTTGAGTGTACTCCGTGACAACAATGCTGTCGTGAGTGTTGGGTGGGCCCCACTACGACAAAGACGATGGCAGTGCTGGGCGGACCCCACTACATCATAGAGTAAACGTTGGATGTATTGAGTGTGTCCTACACAACGTAGATTGTCATACGTTTTTAAATGGTTAGTAGTATCGATATGCCTTGCGAGATTTTAATGATGTACTTGCTGGATTTCTGAAAAGTTATTATGATTATACGTGTATTTCTAACGCTTAATTATAGATGCATATGCCCATAGGTTTCCAAGTGATATGATTTATGAGTTATTAGATCTTTAACTCAGTCACTCACTAAGCTTCATAGCTCATTCTTTCAATGTTTTCAAACTTTTCAGGTAGAGATCGATCTCCCGGTGCCTGATAACCTGCCATAGTCTGCTGGAAGCTCCACGAGGTTGATATTTTGTACGTGGGTGGAGTTGTATAGGAAGTCTATATGTATTGTAGGAGGAATATGAAGTTATGTATATGTGTACATTCTAGGTTGTGGTTGTGTAAACCATGGTTGGGTATGTTTTTGGTTGTGATGCCCTTTACCCGTTCTAGTTTCAAGAGAGACTTAAGAAGAGTTTCTCCTTACGTATGTTTAGTAGTTGTCTAGTTTCTGCTGTTTTATGTTTAAAGTGCTCCATATGCGAACATAGTATGTTTATCAGGTAAAACAGGGTCAACAGGTATTGTTAAGAGGTAAACAATGTCTGTTGGCTTCACGCTGTCTTTCGGGCTAAGTAGGGTGTAGTTCGGGAGGGGGTGTGACACAATTGATTTCTTAAAATCGAATTTAACTCTTAAATTCTAGGCTAAACATGTTGAATTGAAAGAGAAAACAGTAGCTAAAGTTACTTACTTGTTGAAGAACTCTTCTTCGTTGTTTTCTCCTCCGACCACGAACTCCTTCGTTCCAACGATCTCTACTATCACGATCCTCGAACCAAGAAACAGTGACACTTCAAAAGAGTCTTCTCAGTTGTTCTCGATCGGTTGAAGGAGAGTTGTGGGACTCCATTTGTCTAGAGAGGAATTGAGAGAGTTGGAGAGAAGTTGTTTTGTTCTTCGAATGAGATTTCCCAAAAATGAACAAGTGCTTACCAAAAGGCTTCTTGAAAAGCCCTTATATAATGGTGAGAGAAGGAGTTGAAATCTCCATCAAATCACCATTTTACCACAACCTTATAATATGCAAATCATATTTGCATATTCCATATAATAAGGTATATCATACCTTATTATACAAATCTCATTTGTATAATTGTTATTTTAAATTGAATCACATTCAATTTAATTTCTCTCAATTCAATTTCTCCAAATTAGCACTAATTAATCAATTAGGTTGACCTATAGTTTATTATGAATCTCATTCACATCAAACTATATGTTATGTCAACTATATCACATATAAATGACATAAATACCCAAATAATGAATTTGAACACTTCAAATTCACATCAAACTGTAAACCCTCAATTTATCCAGTTTGAGCCCACCGAGGGACATAATGGACCTACAGATGACGAGCTCCAATGATACGAGATTAACCTGTCAAACTCTTTGACCCGGTTATTCAACCTTCATTAGTTACGGTAACACTCCACTAAAGCCCGTAGTTGCACTCCCATCACTGTAGGACAAGTTGTGTCCATCGATATAACCAATGCCTGTGAGTCGCCTTCACAGGTTGTTCGTAGACACTGTTGGGTCAAATTACCGTTTTACCCCTATGTCTACCTCTTGCTCCTTAAGTCCCACTACTCCTCTAATGAACAACTACGTTGCATGGTCCAACCATAAACAACATCCCTCTCGGGCCAGTGAGAGGGTGGGCGCCCGTTGTCGAAGCCCTGGAGACAGGACTAAAGGGAACAACCCCTTTAGTTTCCCTAATTCGTGAACAAGTGAATTCCATCTCGCGTAGTCAAGTTCCCAGCTCCCCACGTGGTCCTGTCCCTAAGAAGATAGACATATTGGATGAGTAATTGTGACCACCCTCACCCGTACTAGTCAAAGGACAGACCCCCGCAAACAGGAGTTCATAATTAACACGCTGAGGATTAAGGTCGAGTCACTAATGATCATCTACGAAGATATTAGTCCTATACTGTTAACGGCGTTACATCAGCAAGTCTAATAATTCACGGTCCGATTTTGTACAATCTCATTGCACAGGATGCCCCAACTCGCATGTCAACCACATGAACGAGCTGGATCCCCTCGTTTGTATCTAATACAAAGTGGGTCGCATCCACAGCGTATCTAGGATTAGGTCTCCAACCCTATCTGTATACTGTAGACCGTTCGGGTCATTAACTCGAACGTGATCCTCCCTGTGTGTCCACTACACACCGTTCAAGTTCTAGTTCTCTCATAATTCAATGACTCTAGAGCTTAGTTTATTGGATTAAGTTTATAAGACACAAAGTGATGAAAAAATAACTCTTATTTATTTCAATAAGGAATATTACAAACTTACACAAGATTAGGACATACATCCCAACACCAATGAGTTGAGGCCGCAAGAAGATGAAGTAATGACACTGTCGGGGGCATCAACTAACAACAAGTTCCTGATCAAGTTTAACCCTTTGTTTGATTCTGATTCTGACGTAGTGTCTGTCATGATGACTGAAACAAACAATATGGAAGAAAGAATGACAAGGATGCAGGAACAAATTGACGGCTTAATGAAGGCGATTGAAGAAAGAGATTCTCAAATCGCATACTGAGTCAGATTGAAAATCAAGATGCTGCTGAATCAAGTCAAACTCCTGTTGTCAGAGATTACAGTAAAGGAAAGAATGTTGTGCAAGAAGATCAACCACAACCTTCCAAGAATGTTGTGCAACAAGATCAACCACAACCATCCACTTCAATCGTTGAATTATCTGTCCAACAACTTCAAAACATGACAACGAACTCCATCAGAGCGCAATATGGTGGAGTTTCTCAAAGTTCCCTCTTGTATTCCAAACCATATATTAAGAGGATCGATAATTTAAGAATGCCAATCGGATATCATCCACCAAAGTTCCAACAATTCGATGTAAAAGGCAACCCTAAGCAACATGTTGCGCATTTCATCGAGACATGTGCAAATGTCGGCACACGAGGAGATCTACTAGTCAAGCAGTTCGTACGGATATTGAAAGGAAATGCTTTTGACTGGTACACTGATCTGGAGCCTGAGTCAATAAACAGTTGGGAACATTTTGAAAAGGAGTTTCTAAATCGCTTCTACAGCACAAGACGAGTCGTCATCATGTTCGAGCTCACCAACACCAGACAACGAAAAGGTGAACCCGTTGTCGACTATATAAATCATTGGAGAGCCACAAGTCTCGATTGCAAAGATCGTCTCACTGAACTATCCGCTGTGGAAATGTGCATTCAAGGCATGCACTGGGGACTTCTTTACATTTTTCAGGGAATAAAGCCTCGCACTTTTGAAGAGCCAGCAACGCGCGCCCACGATGTGGCGTTGAGTATTGTTAGCCAAAGAGATCAAGACCTTCCAATCTCTAACATGAAAAAGGAAGGAAAGTACATTGAGGAAACTTCATAAGAGTTTATGGTTATCAATACAACTCCTCTCAAGTTGTCTTCAAAACAAAAATACAAGAAATTTGAAAAGCGACAAGAAAATAAAAAGTGTCGCTTAAGTTTAAAGGAAAGACAAAACAAAGTCTATCCTTTTCCTAATTCTGACATGCCTGACATGTTGGAACAACTACTGGACGCACAACTGATCGAACTTCCAGAATGTAAGTACCTAAAAGAGATGGAAAAAGTCGATGATACCAAGTATTGCAAGTATCATCGAGTTATCAGTCATCCCGTGGAAAAATGTTGCGTCCTAAAAGAGCTAATTCTAAGATTTGCTAAAGAGGAAAAATTGAGCTAGACCTTGATGAATTAGCTCAAACAAATCATGTTGCAATGACGACAGACACATGTAGTCAAATACACTCTAGTCTGCTTCACAACCAAGGAGTGTGTCTAGTTCAATCTAGAAACCACAAACACAAGGGTAGACGTCAAAGAAAGACGGATTCAAGGAAACCTAAGTCTGAAAGGAAGAGAAGCAAAAAATATTCTCAACCTGGGAAATCGGTGATCTTGAATTTTTCTCTATAAATTTCTTTCACATGAAAGAAAAGGAAGAAAATTCGGTTGGTGTTTACTATATTGAAGCAGAAGAAGCTGACGACATAAAATAAGTCAAGCAAAAGACTTCTGTCTTCGATCGCATCAAGCCTGTAACTACTCGACCTTCAGTCTTCCAAAGAATGAGTATGATCGCGACGAAAGAAGAAACCCAAGACCCAACTCCTTTCTCACCTCGACCTTCAGCCTTCCAAAGGTTAAGTGTCTGCACATCAAAGAAAGATCGACCTTCGACATCTGTTTTTGGTCGCCTCAAAGTAACAAGCGATCAACAAGGAAAAAAAGATGAAATTCTTGAAGGAAGAACTGTTTGATGAAGTGAACCACAACAAGATTCATAGTATCGTTCCTTCACGTATGAAAAGGAAGTTATCCGTTCTCATAAATATAGAAGGCTCCTTGAAGGTGAAGAAGAATCTCGTCATTATAACTGTTGGGATGTATGTCCTAATCTCGTTTTGTTTGTAATATTACCATTTGAAATAAATAAGAGTTATTTCTTTCATCGCTTTGTGTCTCGCAATTTTACAAACTTTGTCCAATAAACTAAGCTTCAGGGTCATTGAATTTATGAGAGAACTAGAACTTGAACGGTGTGTAATGGACACACAGAGAGGATGACATTCGAGTTAATGACCTGAACGGTCTACAGTATATGGATAGGGTTGGAGACCTAATCCTGGATACGTTGTGGATGCAACCTGCTTTGTATTAGATACAAACGAGGTGATCTGACTCGTTCATGTGGTTGACATGCGAGTGGGGGCATCCTGTGAAATGAGATTGTACAAGACCGGACCGTGAATTATTAGACCTACTAATGTAACACCGTTAATAGTATGGGACTAATAACTTCGTAGATGACCATTAGTGACTCGACCTTAATCCTGAGTGTGTTACGAACTCCTATCCGCGGGGGTTTGTCCTTTGACTAGTACGGGTGAGGGTGGTCACAGTTACTCACCCAATATGCCTATCTTCTCAAGGACAGGACCACGTGGGGAGCTGAGAACTTAACTACGCGAGATGGAATTCACTCGTTCCCGCCTTTTGGGAAACTAGAGGGGTTGTTCCCTTAAGTGTTGTCTCTAGGGCTTAGACAACGGGCGCGCACCCTCTCACTGACCCGAGAGGGGTGTTGTGTATGGTTGGACCATTACAACGTTGTTGTTCATTAGAGGAGTAGTGGGGACTTAAGGAGTAAGAAGTAGACACAGGGGTAAAACGATAATTTGACCCAGCAGTGTCTACGAACAACCTGTGAAAGTTTGACTCATGGGCATTGGTTATATCAATGGACACAACTTGTCCTACAGTGATGGGAGTGCAACTGCGGGCTTTAGTGGAGTGTTACTGTAGCTAATGAATGTTGATTAACCGGACCAAAGAATTTGACAGGTTAGTATCGAGTCATTGGAGCTCGTCACTGTAGGTCCATTAGGTCCCTCGGTTGGCTTAAACTGGATTAATAGAGGGTTTACAGTTTTGGTGTGGATATGAAGTGTTCGAATTCATTAAAGGGTAATTATGTCATTTATATGAGATATGATTGACATATTATATAGTTTAATGTGAATGAGATTCTTAATAAACTATAGGTTAGCCTAATTGTCTAATTAGGGCTAATTTGGAGAAATTGGATTGAGAGAAATTAAGTTGAATGTGATTCAATTTAAAAATACACAATTATACAAATGCGATTTGTATAATGAGATATGAGATATCTTATTATATATGGTTATGCAAATATGATTTGCATAACCTATGGTTGTGGTAAAATGGTAAATAGGTGGAGATTTCAACTCCACCTATCACCATTATATAAACCCTTTGCAAGAAGGATTTGTAAGGCTTGTTGTTCATTTTTTGGATTCTCACCAAAAACAACAATCAAAATTCTCTCAACTTTCCTCTCTCAATCTCTCATCCCTTTCACCAAAAAGGAGTCCCACTACTCTCCTTCTTCCAAAGGAAGAACAACCGAGAAACCTTTTGGAACGTGTCCGGTTCGTTGGTTCGTTCGAGGAGATCGAGATCGTTGCTAACGTGAACACGAAGGGTTCGTGACCGGGTGAGGGTTACGTGAAGAAAGGTTCTTCAACAAGTAAGTGTTCTTACTGTTTTTCTCTTCTATTGCATGTTTAACTTAGATACTATGTGATAGAATCAGTTTTAAGAAAGCATTTTTCGCAACGATACCACGACGATTCGATCGTCCTTCCGCTGCGTGAGATTTTCATTCCCTTCAATTGGTATCAGAGCCAATCGTTGGCTTTTCGTTGTGCAAAATGTTTTTCTTAAAATTAGGTGGGTATTGCTTCAATTTCATGAGATGATTTTTTTGGTTTGTATAAATTGGGCGTTTTCGGTTTTGGCACTAGTTTTAGGTTTATTTTCGTTGATAAGATCAATGTAAAGACCCATGTTTTTGGGGCATTTAGAAAATAAATTGAGTCTGTAAGTTCGTGTCTTCGTCGGCAAGAGTTGCTGTGAAATAATCAGAGCGAAAACGGGCAAAAAATCGAAGAAAACAACAAAGGTGTTTGTTGTCCCATAGATGGCGTTGAGACGTTGTTCTTCAGCGTCTCAACGCCGTCCGCGAGGGTGGAGGCTTAGCTGCAGAGCATTGTTGCAACGCCCTGGCGTGGAACACGTGGCGTGCGACGATGAGTGTTGCAGCATTGCAACGCTTCTCACGGTGTTGCAACGTTGCGTGTGTTGAGGAGCGATTCAGCAGCGGTTTACAGCGAGGGGCGTGGTGGTGGAGTGGAGTTCAAGGCTTCGTGGGGCGTTCTTTCTTCTTTTTTATTTTTTGTAAAATGTATTTTTATTTTATTTAAATTAAATTAATTAATTAATATTAATATAAATGTTATATTAATCTTAATTAATTCATTTAATGTCTCATAAGTGCCAAAACCGGTCTAATTTTTGCTATTTAATTATTTTATGCATGAGATGTATGAAATATTTTTATTCTATGTGCATAATGTATGTCATAGAGATTTAAAATCCCACCTTAGGTTAAACATTTCATGCATCATATTTATATTATAAGTGTTATAATATATAGTATGCATGATAGGTTATATTATAAGTGTTATAATATAATGTATGCATGTTTTAATTTATTTAAATATAAGTGTTATATTTTTTAGATTAAAAGCATGCTCATGCATTTAATTCATGTGATGAATGTATGTTATAGTATAGTATTATTCATGTGATGAATGATCAAACACTATGACATAGAATGCACGTAACCTAAGTTAATTATTAGTTTTAAAATGTTTAGAACTTGAATAATTAGACTTAGGTTTTCTAGTTCTAATAAGATTAGAATTAGGAAATCAAATATGACCTTTGAATTGTGACTGATTAGTAGCTCTGTCTAAGGAAGGTTTTGTCTAAGGTCAGTATTTAAGTCGACGCTTATAAAACACTCCCTACCTGCTGGAACCACACCGGGAGTGAATTCGGTCTTGAAATTCTTAGGTTATATTATCGTGAGTGGTGTTAATTAAAAGTTGATTAATTTACTCACATAGACCTAAGTTAATAATGTGATTATAAACTTAGGTTAAATTAATATAAGAGTTATATTGGTAGACTTAGGTAAATATTAGCCGATTTATCTAGTCAATTCCAGATAATATAAAGTGCTGAGTGGGAGAAAATAAAGTGTATAAGATACATTTTTTTTTCCGACCACAAATCTCCGTTAAATTCGCACCGTGAGATCCATATTCGGCCTCGTGGCACAAATGGGAGTTTCCCCCTTCGGATGGTATTTGTATGGGTCAATATCATAGTGGATGGAGAGAGTACTTATAGTGAGTGGGAGCGGGACCTGTGAAAACGGGACCCACGGTCTCTTCTTTTGATTCACACTGTGAGACCCCTATGATCCACCTGCTAGTTTGGCCTGGACCAGACAATACCTTCGGAGGGCCTTGATCATGGGAGTCGGAACACCGTGAATTCTCGAAAGGGATACAGTTTCCTTGTTGGTTTTCCTTCTTGGTTCACCCTTCGGTGGCCTATTGTTTGGATGGATACTTGGAAACTTAAAGATTGAGGGTGACACTCACCGAATTCATTAAGAGTTAATGGATTCAGATCAAAAAATGGTAACTGGACGCCTAATGGAATAAGAGTTATTCTGGTATTAGGGTCTAGTCGAGAAAGTCTCGTCCTAGAGGAAGAGTGTTTTTGTTCACCCTTCGGTGGCGATCATTCTAAACATTTGGGATATCATTGCAAGTTTTTAATGACCTAGGGATCATATGATAAATTTTTGCTAAAACTTGATTGGATTTCAAAAGGTTTTGCGAGACTGACACAAAGTATTTTATTTGATTTTTCAGCAAAATGTCTATCTTAATAATAGCATTACTAGCATCCGAAAAATTAGTGGGAGATAATTTCCAATTATAGAGAAACAATATAAACACGATTCTAGTAACTGACGACCTCAAGTTCGTGCTCACTGAGGAGTGTTCTCAATTGCCGAGCTCGACCGCATCACAAAGTGTTCGTGATGCGTACGATCGATGGATAAGGGCCAATGAAAAGGCCAAGGTCTATATCATTGCCAACTTATCTGAAGTATTGGCAAAGAAGCATGAGCTGATGATCATCGCTAAGGAAATCATGGAGTCCTTGCAGGAAATGTTTGGACAACAGTCCTTTCAAGTCCGACATGACTCGCTCAAACACGTCTTCAACGCTCGGATGAAAGAAGGGGTGTCTGTCCCAGAACACGTTCTAGACATGATGACCCACTTTAATCTGGCGGAGATGAACGGGACTTCGATCAATGAGTCGAGTCAGGTCAGCTTTATCTTGGAGACTCTTCCGAAGAGTTTCCTTCAGTTTCGTAGCAATGATGTTATGAACAAAATTAGCTACACTCTGAACACCCTTCTCAACGAGTTACAGAACTTCCAGTCCTTGATGAGGATCAAGACACCGAAAGCTTAGGCAAATGTTGCCTTCAGGTCTTATCACAAGGTTTCGACCTCTAGGACAAAACCTGTAGCTCCTTCTCACCCGAAAGGGAAGAAGAAGAAGATGAAGAAGGGTAAAGCCGATCATACGCCGCCCAAAGGGCAAAAAGGTCAAGGAAGTTGCAGAGAAAGGAAAGTGTTTCCACTGCAATGGGGACGACCACTGGAAGCGTAACTGTCCCAAGTTCCTTGCCGACAGGAAGAATAAAGGTAAATGTGATTTACTAGTAACTGAAATCTGTTTAGTGGAGAGTAATGACTCTGCCTGGATTTTGGATTTGGGCGCCACTAACCATGTTTGTTCTTCTTTTCAGGGAATTAGTTCTTGGCAGCAGCTGCGAGAGGGTGAGGTGACTCTACGGGTTGGATCCGGGGAGATTGTCTCTGCTGCAGTGGTCGGCACGGTGAAGCTCTATTTCAACAGGAATTACTTATTATTAGATAATTTGTATATAGTATCAGGGTTTACTAGAAACCTTGTTTCTATTTCCTGCTTAATTGAACATTGTATTTCAATTTCCTATGAATATAATAAAGCGTTTATTTCTTTCAAAGGAAATTTACTATGTTCTGTTTCACTTGAGTCTAATCTGTATGTTTTGAAATCAAATTCGGTCAAAAGTGTTTTGAATACTGAATTATTTAAAACAGCAGAAACACGAACTAAAAGAGTGAAAGTTTCTCCTAAAGAAAATGTCCATTTTTGGCATCTACGGTTAAGCCACATTAATCTCAATAGGATTGAGAGACTAATGAAGAGTGGACTTCTAAGCGAGTTGGAAGAAAACTCTTTATCGGTATGTGAGTCATGCCTCGAAGGCAAAATGACCAAACGTCCTTTTAGTGGAAAAGGATATAAAGCCAAAGAGCCCCTTGAGCTTATACAGTCGGACCTCTGTGGTCCGATGAGTGTTAAAGCACGAGGTGGTTACAAATACTTTATATCTTTCATAGATGACTATTTGAGATATGGGTATATTTACTTAATGCATGGGAAATCTGAAACTCTTGAAAAGTTCAAGGAGTACAAGACTGAGGTTGAGAACCTGTTAGGCAAAACCATAAAAATACTTCGATCGGATCGAGGTGGAGAGTATATGGACACAGAATTCCAGACTATATGATAGAATACGGAATTACGTCCCAACTCTCAACACTTGGTATGCCACAGTAGAATGGTGTATCGGAGAGGAGAAACAGAACCCTGTTCGACATGGTTCGGTCGATGATGAGCTATGCTTGTCTCCCTGATTCTTTTTGGGGTTACGAAGTGGAGACTGCGGTGTATATTTTGGACAACATTCCGTCGAAGAGTGTTTGTGAAACACCTTTCGAACTCTGGAATGGACGTAAAGGCAGTTTACACCATTTCAGAATTTGGGGATGCCCGACCCACGTGTTGGTGTCCAACCCGAAGAAGTTGGAACCCCGTTCAAAATTGTGCCTATTCGTAGGTTACCCAAAAGAGACTAGGGGTGGTCTGTTTTTCGATCCTAAGGAAAAGAGGGTGCTTGTGTCGACAAACGCCACTTTCCTTGAGGAAGACCACGCCAGGGATCATTTACCTAGTAGCAAAATCGTGTTAAACGAAATGGACAGTACATCAACAAGAGTTGTTGATGGGGCTAGTACGTCAACAAGTGTTGTTGATCCTAACACGTCTAGTCAAGTCCGGTCCCAAGAGTTGGGAATGCCTCGACGTAGTGGGAGGGCTGTGAGACAGCCTGAACATTACATGGGTTTAGCTGAAACCCAAGTCGTCACCCCTGATGGTGACTGTGAAGATCCATTGACCTATGATCAGGCAATGACAGACATTGACAAGGACGAATGGATTAAAGCTATGGACCAGGAAATGGAGTCGATGTACTTCAATTCCGTCAGGGGACTTGTGGATCAACCTGATGGGGTAAAACCTATAGGTTGCAAATGGATCTACAAGCGTAAACGTGGCGTAGATGGGAAGGTGCACACCTTCAAAGCACGACTAGTGGCAAAGGGTTTTACCCAGGTTGAAGGGGTTGACTATGAGGGAACCTTTTCACCTGTTGCCATGGTAAAGTCGATCAAGATCCTTCTGGCCATTGTCGCATATTATGACTATGAGGTATGGCAGATGGATGTCAAGACAGTCTTTCTGAATGGCAAACTTGACGAGACCATCTACATGGATCAACCCAAAGGGTCCATTACCCAAGGCCAAGAGCAAAAGGTTTGTCGGCTTCGTAGGTCCATTTATGGCCTGAAACAAGCCTCGAGGTCTTGGAATATAAGGTTTGATGAGGCGATCAAATCTTATGGCTTTGATCAGAATGTTGACGTACCTTGTGTCTACAAGAAAATCGTCGACAAAACTGTCGCATTTCTTATATTGTACGTGGATGATATCCTTCTCATTGGGAATGAGGTAGGATTTCTTACCGACGTAAAGAAATGGTTGGCTTCGCAATTCCAAATGAAAGATTTGGGAGAAGCACAGTATGTTCTAGGTATCCAGATTGTTCGAAACCGAAAGAACAGAACGTTGGCCATGTCTCAGGTGTCTTATATTGACAAGATGTTGTCTAGATATAAGATGCAAAACTCCAAGAAGGGCTTGTTGCCTTTCAGGCATGGGGTTCACCTGTCTAAGGATCAATGTCCTAAGACTCCTCAAGAGGTTGAGGATATGAGACGAATCCCTTATGCTTCAGCTGTTGGGAGCCTCATGTATGCCATGTTGTGTACTAGGCCCGACATCTCATTATGCAAGTAGGGATTGTCGATAGAGTATCAATCCAATCCAGTTAGATCACTAGGCAGTAGTAAAAAGCAAATCCTCAAGTATCTTAAGAGAACGAGGAACTACAGCCTTGTGTATGGGAGTGGGGATTTGATCTTTACGGGATACACAGATTCTGACTTTCAAACCGATGAGGATTCTAAGAATTCCACTTTGGGTTCAACCTTCATTCTGAATGGAGGAGCTGTAGTATGGTGAAGCATTAAGCAGGGATGCATCGCTGATTCCACTATGGAAGCTGAGTACGTTGCGACTTGTGAAGCTGCAAAGGAAGCTGTTTGGCTTAGGAAGTTCATGATAGAATTGGAAGTTGTTCCAAATATGAATTTGTCGATCACACTGTATTCTGACAACAGTGGTGTTGTAGCCAACTCCAGAGAGCCTCGGAGTCATAAGCGGGGCAAGCACATTGAGTAGAAGTATCACTTGATACAGGAGATTGTGCACTGTGGCGACGTGACAGTCACGCAGATAGCGTCGGAGCAAAACGTTGCTGATCCATTTAAAAAACCCCTCACGGCTAAGGTGTTTGAAAGTCACCTAGGGAGTCTAGGTCTTCGATTGCTTCTTGACTAGGGCAAGTGAGAGTATAGTAAAGGGTATTCAATGCCCTAGTTTATTGTATTACTTTATTGTAATTCTTGTACATTTGAGAAATGTATGTTTACTCCACTAGCTTAGTCCAAGTGGGAGTTTGTTGGGATGTATGTCCTAATCTCGTTTTGTTTGTAATATTACCATTTAAAATAAATAAGAGTTATTTCTCTCATCGCTTTGTGCCTCGCAATTTTACAAACTTTGTCCAATAAACTAAGCTCCAGGGTCATTGAATTTATGAGAGAACTAGAACTTAAACGGTGTGTAGTGGACACACAGGGAGGATCACGTTCGAGTTAATGACCCGAACGGTCTACAGTATATGGATAGGATTGGAGACCTAATCCTGGATACGTTGTGGATGCGACCCGCTTTGTATTAGATACAAACGAGGTGATCTGACTCGTTCATGTGGTTGACATGCGAGTGGGGGCATCCTGTGCAATGAGATTGTACAAGACCGGACCGTGAATTATTAAACCTACTGATGTAACACCGATAATAGTATGGGACTAATAACTTCGTAGATGACCATTAGTGACTCGACCTTAATCCTGAGCGTGTTACGGACTCCTGTCTGCGGGGGTCTGTCCTTGGACTAGTACGGGTGAGAGTGGTCACAGTTACTCACCTAATATGCCTATCTTCTCAGGGATACCAATTGAATGGAATCGAATCCCGCAACGGAAGCGATTGTGAATCGCGCGCTCTTAATTTCGTTACAACGATTACATTCAAGAACAATTTTAACTAGATTAAGCATAAAACAGAATATGGACAACAAGAAATATACCTTTGAAGAACCTTTCTTCGAGTGCTCCTTCTCTCACGACCACGATCTCAGAAACACGAACCCAAGAACGGATGAACACTCCCACCGGATCTTCTCCGTTGTTCTCTAGGTGAGGGAGGAAGGTGGGTTCCCTTTAGGTGAGATGAGATGTTGTGAGAGAGAGGTTTGTGTTTTGGAACTCTTCCAACAACACAACAAAGGCTTAAAATTTCTTAACCTAGTTGCATCTCATGCAACCATATAATATAGGGAAATAGGATGGAAATGACCATCCTACCCTTCCTTTATTCTCTCATTAGTATATGGTTTATATGTGAATCATTGTTGGGATGTATGCCCTAAACTTGTGTAATTTTGATCAAAGAAATAAAGAGTTATTTGTTTTGATAAAATTACAGTCTTGGTTTATAAATCCAATAAACTAAGCTCCAAGGTTATAATATATATCTTGAACATCAGTGTAGTGGACACTATTTGGATTGTGTTCAAGAATATAACCTAAATGGTTTGTGGTATAAGAATAAGGTTGGAAACCTCATTCTGGTAACACCATGGATGCAACCCACTTTGTAATTAGTACAAATGAGGTAATTCAACTCATTCATGTAGTTGACATGCGAGTGGGGGCATCCTGTATGAAGAGTTCATACAAGACCGTACCGCAAGTCATTAGTCTAACCAGTGTAACACCGTTAACAAGATAAGACTAGTAATTTATAGATGGTCATTAGTGACTCGACCTGAATCCGGAGCGAGTTAAGAACTCCTGCTTATAGGGGTTTGTCCTTAGACTAGTATGGGTGAGAGTGGCCTGTAGCCGACTCAATAAGCCTACCTTCTCAGGGACAGAACCTCGTAGGTAGCTGGGAACTTAACTGTGCAAGATGGAATTCACCCATTCCTACACTAAGGAATTAGATAGGTTGTTCTCTTAAGAACTGACTTCAGGTCTTGAACAACGGGGTCCCGCCCTCTATGAGGGTATGAGTCTATGGTAGGACCTTAGACTTCTTGTTCATTAGAGGATCCGTGGTGCTTAAGGAACAAAGAGGTAATCACAGGGGTAAAACGGTAATTTGACCCAACTGTGATCACGAACAACCTGTGAAGGGTCGACTCATGGGTAATGACTATATCAGTGGACACAATACAATCTACAGTGAGGAGAGTGCAGCTACAAGTCTATAGTGGAGTGACTTGTAGTTAATGAATATTGATTAATTGGATCAAAGAGTTTCATCAGTTAATTTCACATCATTGGAGCTCATGAACTGTAGGTCCATTAGGTCCCTCCGTTGGCTCAACATGGTAATATCGAGGGTATAAAGTTAGGAATGAAATTGAAGTGTTCAATTTCATACATGAGGTTTTATATCAATTATATATGATATAATTGATATGATATATAGTTTTAATGTGAATTAGATTCACATATAAACCATATACTAATGAGAGAATAAAGGAAGGGTAGGATGGTCAATTCCATCCTATTTCCCTATATATATGGTTGCATGAGATGCAACTAGGTTAAGGAATTTTAAGCCTTTGTCGTGTTATTGGAAGAGTTCCAAAAACACAAACCTCTCTCTCACAACATCTCATCTCACGGAAAGGGAACCCACCTTCCTCCCTCACTTAGAGAATAACAGAAGAAGATCCGGTGGTAGTGTTCATCCGTTCTTGGGTTCGTGTTGCTGAGATCGTGGTCGTGGGAGAAGGAGCACTCGAAGAAAGGTTCTTCAAAGGTATATTTCTTGTTGTCCATATTCTGTTCTATGCTTAATCTATTTAAAATTGTTCTTGAATGTAATCGTTGTAACGAAATCAAGAGCGTGCGATTCACAATCGCTTCCACTGCGGGACTCGATTCCCTTCAAATGACCACGTGGGGAGCTGGGAACTTAACTACGCGAGATAGAATTCACTCGTTCCCGCCTTTTGGGAAACTAGAGGGGTTGTTCCCTTAAGTGTTGTCTCCAGAGCTTGGACAACGGGCGCCCACCCTCTCACTGGCTCGAGAGGGTGTTGTGTATGGTTGGACCATAGAGGAGCAGTGGAGACTTAAGGAACAAGAAGTAGACACAGGGGTAAAACGGTAATTTGACCCAGCAGTGTCTACGAGCAACCTGTTAAGGGTCGACTCATGGGCATTGGTTATATCAATGGACATAACTTGTCCTACAGTGATGGGAGTGCAGCTGCGGGCTTTAGTGGAGTGTTATCGTAGCTAATGAATGTTGATTAACCGGGTCAAAGAGTTTGACAGGTTAGTCTCGAGTCATTGGAGCTCGTCACTGTAGGTCCATTAGGTCCCTCGGTTGGCTCAAACTGGATTAATAGAGGGTATACAGTTTTGGTGTGGATTTGAAGTGTTCAAATTCATTAAAGGGTAATTATGTCATTTATATGAGATATGATTGACATATTATATAGTTTAATGTGAATGAGATTCATAATAAACTATAGGTTAGCCTAATTGTCTAATTAGGGCTAATTTGGAGAAATTGGATTGAGAGAAATTAAATTGAATGTGATTCAATTTAAAAATTCAATTATAGAAATGTGATTTGTATAATGAGATATGAGATATCTTATTATATATGGTTATGCAAATATGATTTGCATAACCTATGGTTGTGGTAAAATGGTAAATAGGTGGAGATTTCAACTCCACCTATCACCATTATATAAACGCTTTGCAAGAAGGATTTGTAAGACATGTTGTTCATTTTTTGGATTCTCACCAAAAACAACAATGAAAATTCTCTCAACTTTCCTCTCTCAATCTCTCATCCCTTTCACCAAAAAGGAGTCTCACTACTCTCCTTCTACCAAAGGAAGAACAACCGCGAAACCTTTTGGAACGTGTCTGGTTCGTTGGTTCGTTCGAGGAGATCGAGATCGTTGCGAACGTGAACACGAAGGGTTCGTGACCGAAGGAGGAATACGTGAAGAAAGGTTCTTCAACAAGTAAGTGTTCTCACTGCTTTTCTCATTTATTGCATATTTAACCTAGATACTATGTGATAGAAATAGTTTTAAGAAAGCATTTTTCGCAACAATACCACGACGATTCGATCGTCCTTCCGCTGCGTGGGATGTTCATTCCCTTCAATAACAAATTCTACAAATGAAGGATCTGGTCAAGACCATGATGAGAGAAAAATTATCTAAAATCGAAGAGCTCCTTGTCGCAAGAGCCTAAACTGCATGATGCTCTTGACCCACATGAGCTTAAAAGGTGACGACCCCAAAAAAATCTATGAACTACGTTCTGACTTGATCCCTTTTCTTAAGGGTACATAGGCAGCTTAAAGGAAACTTTAGTTTTAGTCCCACAAAATAAAAAAAAATGTGTTGCAACTACTAAGACATGACATTATAAGTTAAGGATTAACTATCTACCGGGGGTAATGCAAAAAAAAAAAAAAATTGAAGGTGTTCAATCCTATTGTTGATAGCAACACTGCAAATTCCTTGTGAGGATAACGCTACACCATGTATCCTCTCCAAATTCAAGGGACTTTGTCGCTTCCTCTCTAAATTTGAGGGACTTCCTTACTTCCTCTCCAAATTCGAAGGGTTTCATAGCTTCCTCTCCAAATTTTAGGGGCTTCCTTGCTTTCTCTCCAAATTCGAGGGGCTTCGTCGCTTCCTCTCCAAGTTCGAGGGACTTCGTCGCTCCCTCTAAAAATTCGAGCGGCTTCCTTGCTTCCTCTCCAAAATTTGAGGGGTTTCGTCGCTTCCTCTCCAAATTCGGTAGGCTTCATCGCTTCCTCTAAAAATTTGAGGTGTTTCCTTGCTTCCTCTCCAAATTCGAGGGGCTTCGTTGCTTCCTCTCCAAGTTCGAGGGACTTCGTCGCTTCCTCTAAAAATTTGAGGGGCTTCCTTTCTTCATCTCCAAATTCGAGGGGCTTCATAGCTTTCTCTCCCAGTTCGAGGGACTCCGTCGCTTCCTCTCCAAATTTGAGGGGTTTCATCGCCTTTCTCTCCAAATTCGAGGGATTTCCTTACTTCCTCTCCAAGTTCGAGGGACTCCGTCGCTTCCTCTCCAAGTTTGAGAGGTTTCATCGCTTCCTTTCCAAGTTCAAGGGACTTCGTTGCTTCCTCTCCAAATTCGGTTTCCAACGCTTCGTCTTCAAAGTCTAGCTTCCGGCGCTTCGTCTTCAAGGTCCAGCTTCCGGCGCTTCGTCTTCAAAGTCTCTAGCAGCGCTTCGTCTTCAAGGCTCCATACTCAAGCGCCACCTCGTAGATGCTTTAGAGTGAACACTTGAGGACCTACTCCAGCGTCACCTCGTAGATGCTTCAGAGTGAACACTTGAGGGTGTATACCATACTCAAGTGTCACCTCGCAGATATAAATGTTTCGTCTGGTTGGAGTGAAGAGTCAACACTTGAGGGCAGATACCATACTCAAGTGTCACTATGCTTGAAGTTCGTCCTGAAAAAAAAAAAGAAAAAAGAAAAAAGTCTTAAAAAAAATTTAAAAATTATAACAAAAGAGTTGTTAAAAAATGTAGAAGAATGATAAAGAGGGTGAAACTATTTTAATATATATATATATATATATATCTACAAAAAAAAATCAAATCTTCGTGGATTAATGTGCTTGCAAACCCATGTATGGAAAAATTGGTGTTTCACTATGTGACACCTCACTTTTTTCTCTACAGTATCATCATCTTCTCACTAAAATTTGTTGGCAAAAACAGCAACCCACATTTGGTCGATATTTATAGGGAAAAGACTGAAATTGTCATGGACCCTAAGTTCGGGATGGTGGTTTGGATTTTGTACCAAATCTCTAATTTGAAAATTGCAACTAAGAAACCAAATTCTTATTTTAAGGATAGAATGCCCAAGATCCACTTTAATTTGTATGGTCAAATATAGATTGCCCAAGTCTGCTATTGGGGTTTTTGTACGGATGAGCTCCTTTCGGCTGGATTATCGATAGAAGACCCACAGTTTAGATTTAACTACGAATGACCCTTTGATGTCGTCAGCCACTCTCGATCTAGGTACAATGTTGGTTATTTTGACATCATAAATGACTATCGGTCTTGTTCTCCCATCAACTCCCAAACTATGTTAACGAGACACTTGATGACGTCATAACTAGAGCTAGAGTGCCACAGGTAAATTGTAGGTGTCACTCTCGCTCTAGTTACCTGTGGCACTCTCGCTGTAGTCACATGTGGCATGTCTTTAAAAGAATGTGTTGTTATTTAGGAACACACGTCCCAGAAGAAGTGTTCCGAAGGAAATCGTATTGACTTACCATCACAGAATTTCGAGACTCTCGGTCTCGGATGAACACAACAAATTGTAGGTATCACTCGCGCTCTAGTTACCTGTGGCACTCTCACTCTAGTTACCTGTGGCACTCTCGCTCTAGTTACCTATGGCACTCTCACTCTAGTTACTTGTGGCACTCTCACTCTAGTTACCTGTGGCACTCTCACTCTAGTTACCTGTGGCACGTCTTTAAAAGAATGTGTTATTCTTTAGGAACACACGTCCCTAAAAGAATTGTTCTGAAGGAAATCGTATTGACTTACCATCATGTGATTTTGAAACTCTCGGTCTCGGATGAACACCACAAATTGTAGGTGTCACTCTCGCTCTAGTTACCTTCTTTGTAGATGACGCACAAAATACATCCTTTTACATACAACCCTACATTCGACCTCCACCTCGGCCAGACTATAGATTAATTAAAAAAATCCAACAAACTGAAGACTGTTAACTTTTCTTTTATTAAAGAATTAGACTTTTGCTGAATTTATATATTGAACTTCTTTTTAATCTATTCTTGATTTATGAATCTTATAATATTTTGGAATTATTGATAATTTAGTTTATAATATGAATTAATGTTGAAATATTATTATCAATTAGTTTTGCGTGAGAGTAAATTATGTATTCTTAAAATTTTCATCTTGATAAATTTTGTATCTTTAACTTATTTTGCTAGTTAATGTTTTGATCTGAAATAGACTTTCAAAAATTTTCAACTTATGAATCGTACAATTTAAATAAGTGATATATTTTGACCTAAAGTATTTAGAAAATACAAAGAACATAAATTATAGAGCTTATGTTAATATGAATCAAATAAAAATTATAAAGTGTTATGTACAAATTTGAAATTTCAACATATATAATAATAGTACACAATAAAAAATATAAATTACACAATACCTAGATCATGCATGTATATAAAAATAAAAACTAAATTGAGTTAAGAAAAGAACGTAAAAATATAATGTATTTGAATTATATAAAAATTATAAAGTACTTCCTACAAATTTGGAATTTCAACCATATAATATTAGTACACAATAAAAAAAAATATAAATTACATAGTAACTAGATAATTCACGCATAGAAAAACAGAAATTAAATTGAGTTAAAAAAAACTAGAAAATACCATGTATTTGTGAAAAATAAATGAAAAATTTTAAAAAGATTAAGATAACTGTAATTGTAATTGAACCTTCATGATTGAAAATAATATGAAACATATATAATGTAATTCTATAAGTTAAACTTATGCCACCCTAAAAAGAAGACGATATTTAGAGAGAGAACAAAATCGATGAAAATATACAAATAATCAAACTTGTAAAAAAAATGCAATTCTTTTAAAGACGTGCCACAGGTAACTAGAGTGAGAGTGCCGCAAGTAATTAGAGTGAGAGTGTCATAGGTAACTAGAGCGAGAGTGCCACAAGTAACTAGAGCGAGAGTGAAACCTACAATTTGTTATGTTCATCCAAGATCGAGAGTCTCGAAATCCCGTGATATAATAAGTCAATACGATTTCCTTCGGAACACTTCTTCCGGGACGTGTGTTCCTAAAGAACAACACAATATTTTAAAGACATGTCACAGGTAACTAGAGCGAGAGTGCCACAGGTAACTAGAGCAAAAGTGACACAGGTAACTAGAACGAAAGTGACACCTACAATTTACCTATGGCCGCATGCCCGTTCCCACCCTTTTACCTTGCTTTCACTTTACTTTTGTCTTTGTTGCATGTTAGGATAGTTTCCTTTCATTTTTGCTTCCGTATGACTCCTCGCCAAAATGACGTGCAAGGGGGTCATGGCTAGAATCCTTATTTTGTACTATAGAAGGATGCGACTATTCATCGATTCTCCCTACCAAGAGTTATATGCTAGTTAAGCGTGGTTTTCATTGAAATTGCTTATCAGCTGTATAACTAATTTTCTAAAATGCTTCCAAATGATTTCCAAAACGTTTTCACAAATTCTCTCTGACCCCGTTTTCTAAAAACTGTTTTCCCAAGAACGGGGGTGGAGGTTGCGAGATAGGCGTTGTAGGCCACCAACGATCCGAATTCGAGTTGGCTGACATGCTCGTGGGCAAGAGCAAGTGTCGCACGATCGTGTCGAGACCCTCTAAGAGGTGCAATCGTGTCGAGACCCTCTAAGAGGTGCGACCGTGTCAACGAGCGCCCACCCTCTCACTGGCACGAGAGGGGTGTTGTGTATGGTTGGACCATTACAACGTTGTTGTTCATTAGAGGAGCAGTGGGGACTTAAGGAGCAAGAAGTAGACACAGGGGTAAAACAGTAATTTGACCCAGCAGTGTCTACGAACAACCTGTGAAGGGTCGACTCATAGGTATTGGTTATATCAGTGGACACATCTTGTCTTACACTGACGGGAGTGCAACTACAGGCTTTAGTGGAGTGTTACCGTAGCTAATGAATGTTGATTAACCGGGTCAAAGAATTTGATAGGTTAATCTCGGATCATTGGAGGTCGCCACTTTGTAGGTCCATAAGGTCCCTCGATTGGCTCAAACTGGATTAATATAAGGTTTACATTTTTTGTGTGAATTTGAAGTGTTCAAGTTCACTAAATGGTATTTATGTCATTTATATGAGATATGAATGATATATTATATAGTTTAATGTGAATGAGATTCTTAATAAACTATAGGCTAGCCTAATTGTTGAATTAGGGCTAATTTGGAGAAATTAGATTGAGAGAAATTAAATTGAATGTGATTCAATTTAAAAATCCACAATTATACAAATGTGATTTGTAAAATGAGATATGAGATATCTTATAATATGTGGTTATGCAAATATGATTTGCATAACCTATGGTTGTGATAAAATGGTAAACGTGGCGCAGATTTCAACTCCACCTATCACCATTATTTAAACCCCTTTACAAGAAGGGGAGGTAAGCCATTTGCTCATTTTTGGAATTCTCACCAAAGAAGCAAATCAATTCTCTCTCAAATCTCTCTCTCTCAAAGTCTTCTCCCTTCACCAAAAACAAAGAATCCCACCATTCTCCTTCTACCTAAAGTAGAACAATCGAGAATTCGAGTGGAGGTGTCCGTTCGTTGGGATTGTTCGAGGAGTTGAGATCTTTGAGAAGAACACGAAGAGTTCGTGATCGGTAGAAGAAAATTTGAAGACAGTCTTCAACAAGTAAGCAACATTATCCTTGTTGTTTTTCCTTCTATTTTAGCATGTTTAACCTTATACTATTAGATAGTTTAATTTTAACAAAACGAATTGCATAACGATACCACGACGATTCAATCGTCTTCTGCTGCGCGAGAATTCTCATTCCCTTCAATTGGTATCACAGACAATCGTTGGCTTCTTGTTGTGCACTTGTTTTGTTAAAATTAGGTGGGTATATACTTTGATTTATGAGATAAATTGTGGTTTGCAAAATGGGTGTTTTTGGTTTTGGCACTTTGTTTTAAATTTACATTATGTTGATGAGATCAATGTAAGGGCCCGTGTTTTGGGCATTTTTTAATGTAAATCGAGTATGTAAGTCTGTGTCGTTCGTGGCATGAGATGTTGTGAAGAGATCGGAGTGGAAACGGGCGAGAAACGAAGAAGAACAACAAGAGGAGCTTGTTGTTCTGTCGACAGCATTGAGATGCTTTTCATCGGTGTCTCAACGCTGCAATCGCAGGCGGAGGCTTGGCTGCAGAGCAGTGTTGCAATGCTAGGCGTAGCGTTGCAACGCCGAGGTGTGGAGCACGCAGACGCCATTCTGACGTTGCAACACCGCTTACGACGTTGCAACGCCGCAAGCGTGTAAGCGAGTGGGCGATTCAGCGGCGATGCGCGCGCGAGACGTGGGTGGTTTCTCCATTATTCATTTGTGGGGCTTATTTTAGTTTTATTTTATTTAATTTCATTTTATAAAATGTATTTATTTATTTTATTAAATTTATTTTATTAATTAATATTAATATAAATGTTATATTAATGTTAATTAATTAAACAAATGCCCCTAAGTGCCAAAACCGGTCCATTTTTGCTATTTAATTATTTTATGCATGAGATGTATGATTTAATTAATTCTATGTGCATAATGTATGACATATAGATTTAAAATCCCACCTTAGGTTGAACATTTCATGCATCATTTATATTATAAGTGTTATAATATATAGTTTGCATGATAGGTTATATTATAAGTGTTATAATATAATTAAGAGCATGTTTTAATTTATTTAATATAAAAGTTATATTTCTTAAATTAAAAGTATGCCCATGCATTTAATTTCATGTGATGAATATTTTTGTTATAGTCTATAGTTATTCATGTGATGAATGATCAAGCACTATAACATAGAAATGCATGTAACCTAAGTTAATTATTAGTTTTAAAGTGTTTAGAACTTGAATAATTAGACTTAGGTTTTCTAGTTCTAATAAGATTGGAATTAGGAAATCAAAATATGACCTTTGAATGGTGACTGATAAGTAACTCTGTCTAAGGAAGGTTTTGTCTAAGGCTGAGGTATTTAAGTTGACGCTTGCGGAACACCCCTACCTGGAAACCGACCTGGGAGTGAATTCGGTCCGGAGATTCTTAGGTTATATTTTTTGTGAGTGTCGTTAATTAAAAGTTGATTAATTTACTCACATAGACCTCAGTAATAATGTGATTATAAACTTAGGCCTAATACAATATAAGAGTTATATTGATAGACTTAGGTAAATTTTAGCCGGTTTATCTAGGTCAATTCCGAAAAATATAAAGTGCTGAGTGGGAGGAAATAAAGTGTATAAGATACATTTGATTTTCCGACCACAAATCTCCGTTAAATCTGCACCGTGAGATCCATACTCGGCCTCGTGGCACAAATGGGAGCGCCCCCTTTCGGATGGTATTTGTATGGATCAATATTATAGTGGATGGAGAGAGTACTGATAGTGAGTGGGAGCGAGACCTGTGAAAACGGGACCCACGGTCTCTTCTTTCGATTCACACCGTGAGACCCCTATGATCCGCCTGCTAGTTTGGCCTTGACCAGACAATCCCTTCAGAGGGTCTTGATCATGGGAGTCAGAACACTGTGAATTCCCGAAAGGGATACAGTTTCCTTGTTGGTTTTCCTTCTTGGTTCACCCTTCGGTGGCTATTGTTTGGACGGATACTTGGAAATTTAAAGATTGAGGGTGACACTCACGGAGTTCATTAAGAGTTAATGGATTCGACCAAATAATGGTAATTGAACGCGTAATGGAATAAGAGTTATTCTGGGATTAAGGTCTGGTCGAGAAAGTCTCGTTCTAGAGGAGGAGTGTTTCTATTCACCCTTCGGTGGTGGTCATTCTAAACCTTTAGGATATCATTACAAATTTTAAATGACCTAGGGATCATAGGATTATTTTTTTGCTAAAACTTGATTGGACTTCAAAAGTTTTTTGCGAGACTGACACAAAATTTTAATTTAATTTTTTCAGCTATATGTCTAGCTCGATAATAGCTTTACTTGCTTCGGATAAGTTAGTGGGAGATAACTTTCAAACGTAGAAGAACAATATAAACACGATACTTGTAACCGACGACCTTAAGTTCGTGCTTACTGAGGAGTGTCCTCAGTTGCCGATCTCGACTGCATCACGAAGTGTTCGTGATGCATACGATCGATGGATCAGGGCTAATGAAAAGGCCAAGGTCTATATCATTGCCAGCTTGTCTGAAGTTTTGGCAAAGAAGCACGAGTTGATGATCACCGCTAAGGAGATCATGGAGTCGCAGCAAGACATGTTTGGACAACATTCCTTTCAGGTCAGGCATGACTCGCTCAAACACGTCTTCAATGCACGGATGAAAGAAGGAGCGTCTGTCCGTGAACATGTTATGGACATGATGACCCACTTTAATCTAGTGGAAATGAACGGGGCTTCGATCGATGAGTCGAGCCAGGTCAGCTTTATCTTGGAGACTCTTCCGAAGAGTTTCCTTCAGTTTCGTAGCAACGTTGTTATGAACAAGATAAGCTACACACTGACCACCCTTCTGAACGAGCTACATAACTTCCAGTCCTTGATGAGGATCAGGACACTAGAAGTTGAGGCAAATGTTGCCTACAAATCATATCACAGGGGTTTGACCTCTGGGACTAAATATGTTGCTCCTTCTCGCCCGAAAGGGAAGAAGAAGATGAAGAAGGGTAAAGCTGATCGAGCTGCCACCCAAAAGGGCAAAAAGGTCAAGGAAGTTGCAGAGAAAGGAAAGTGTTTCCACTGCAATGGGGACGACCACTGGAAGAGAAACTGTCTCAAGTTCCTTGTCGATAGGAAGAATCAAGGTAAATGTGATTTACTAGTGACTGAAACTTGTTTAGTGGAGAGCAGTGACTTTGCCTGGATATTGGATTCGGACGCAACTAACCACGTTTGTTCTTCTTTTCAGGGAATTGATTCCTGGCAACAGCTGTGAGAGGGTGAGGTGACTCTACGGGTTGGATCTGGAGAGATTGTCTCTGCTGCAGCGATCGGCAAAGTGAAGCTACTTCAGAAGGAAATACTTATTGTTAGACAGTTTGTATATAGTTTCAGGGTTTACTAGAAACCTCGTTTCTATTTCCTATCTGATTGAACACTCAATTTCTGTATTTTTTTCTAGTAATAAAGCGTTTATTTCTATAAATGAAAATTTCTCGTGTTCTGCTTCACTTAAGTCTAATTTGTATGTTTTGAAACCTAATTCGATAAAAAGCGTTTTAAACACTGAATTATTTAAAATGCAGAAACACGAACTAAAAGAGTTAAAGTTTCTCCAAAAGAAAATGTCCATCTTTGGCATCTACGGTTAGGCCACATTAATCTCAATAGGATTGAGAGACTAGTAAAGAATGGACTTCTAAGCGAGTTGGAAGAAAACTCTTTACCAGTGTGTGAGTCATACCTCGAAGGCAAAATGACAAAACGTCCTTTTAGTGGAAAAGGATATAGAGCCAAAGAGCCCTTGAGTCCGATGAGTGTTAAAGCACGAGGTAGTTACCGAATACTTTGTATCTTTTATAGATGACTATTCAAGGTATGGGTATATTTACCTAATGCATAGGAAGTCTGAAACTCTTGAAAAGTTCAAGGAGTACAAGACTGAGGTTGAGAACCTGTTAGGTAAAACGATAAAAACACTTCGATCAGATCGAGGTGGAGAGTATATGGACACTGAATTCCAGGATTATATGATAGAACGCGGAATTACGTCCCAACTCTCAGCACCTGGTATGCCACAGCAGAATGGCGTATCGGAGAGGAGAAACAAAACCCTGTTAGACATGGTTCGGTCGATGATGAGTCATGCTCGTCTCCCTGATTCTTTTTGGGGTTGCGCAGTGGAGACTGCGGTTTATATTTTCAACAACGTTCCGTCAAAGAGTGTTTGTGAAACACCTTTCGAAATTTGGAATGAACGTAAAGGTAGTTACACCATTTCGAACTTTGTGAAACACCTATTGGTTGCAAGTTGATCTACAAGTGTAAACGTGGCGCAGATGGGAAGGTGCAGACCTTCTAAGCACGACTAGTGGCAAAGGATTTTACCCAGGTCAAAGGGGTTGACTATGAGGAAACCTTTTCACCTGTTGCCATGGTAAAGTCGATCAGGATCCTTCTGGCCATTGTCGCATATTATGACTATGAGGTATGACAAATGGATGTCAAGACCGCCTTTCTGAATGGTAACCTTGACGAAACCATCTACATGGACCAGCCCAAAGGGTTCATAACCCAAGGCTAAGAGCAAAAGGTTTGTCGGCTTCATAGGTCCATTTATGGACTGAAACAAGCCTCGAGGTCTTGGAATATAAGGTTTGATGAAGCAATCAAATCTTTTGGCTTTGATCAGAATGTTGACGAGCCTTGTGTCTACAAGAAAATCGTCGACAAAACTGTCGCATTTCTGATATTGTAGGTGGATGATATCCTTCTCATTGGGAATGAGGTATCATTTCTTACTGGCGTAAACAAATGGCTAGCTTCACAATTCCAAATGAAAGATTTGGGAGAAGCTCAGTATGTTCTAGGTATCCAGATAGTCCGGAACCGGAAGAACAGAACGTTGACCATGTCTCAAGCGTCTTATATTGACAAGATGTTGTCTAGATGTAAGATGCAGAACTCCAAGAAGGGTTTACTGCCTTTCAGGCACGGGGTTCACTTGTTTAAGAATCAATGTCCTAAGACTCCTCAAGAGGTTGAGGATATGAGACGGATCTCCTATGCTTTAGTTGTAGGGAGCCTGATGTATGGCATGTTGTGTACTAGGCCCGACATCTGTTATGCAGTAGGGATTGTCAGTAGACATCACTCCAATCCATGATTAGATCACTGGAAAGCCTTAAGCCAATCCTTAAGTATCTTAGGAGAACGAGGAACTACAGCTTAGTGTATGACGGTGGGGATTTGATCCTTACGGGATACACAGATTCTGACTTTCAGACCGATAAGGATTCTAGGAAATCCACTTCGGGGTCAACCTTCATTCTGAATGGAGGAATTGTAGTATGGTGAAGCATCAAGCAGGGATGCATCGCTGATTCCACAATGGAAGCTAAGTATGTTGCGGCTTGTGAAGCTGCAAAGGAAGCTGTTTGGCTTAGGAAGTTCATGACGGATTTGGAAGTTGTTCCAAATATGAACTTGTCGATCACACTGTTTTGTGACAACAGTGGTGCTGTAGCCAACTCTAGAGAGCCTCAGAGCCATAAGATAGGCAAACACATTAAGCGGAAGTATCACCTGATACGGGAGATTGTGCACCGCGGCGTCGTGACAGTCACGCAGATTGCATCAGAGCACAATATTGTTGATCCATTTACAAAGCCCCTCACGGCTGAGCTGTTTGAGAGTCTTCTAGAGAGTCTAGGTCTTCTAGTGCTTCCTGACTAGGGCAAGTGGGAGAATTGTAAACGGGTATTCAATGCCTTAGTTTATTGTATTACTTCATTGTAATTTATTGTACATTTCAGAAATGTATTTGCTCCACTAGCTTAGTCCAAGTGGGAGTTTGTTGGGATTGATGTCCTAATCTCGTTTAGTTTCTAAATTTAACATTTGAAATTAATAAAAGTTATTTATTTCATCATTTTGTGTCTCGCAAATTTTACAAATTTTGTCCAATAAACTAAGCTCCAGGGTCATTGAATATATGAGAGAACTATAACTTGAACGATGTGTAGTGGACTCACAGTGAGGATCACATTCGAGTTAATGACCCGAACGGTCTACAGTATATGGATAGGGTTGGAGACCTAATCCTGGATACGCTGTGGATGTGGCCCGTTTTGTATTAGATACAAACAAGGTGATCTTACTCGTTCATGTGGTTGACATGCGAGTGAAGGCATCCTGTGCAATGATGATTAGAAACTTGTTCCCGCCTTTAGAGAAACTAGAGGGGTTGTTCCCTTAAGTGTTGTCTCTAGGGCTTGGACAACGGGTGTCACTGTCATGCTTGACCAAGGCCTGTTGTCCGTGGCCGCATGCCCGTTCTCACCCTTTTACCTTGCTTTCACTTTACTTTTGTCGTTGTTGCATGTTAGGATAGTTTCCTTGCATTTTTGCTTCTGTATGACTCCTCGCCAAAATGACGTGCAAGGGGGTCATGGCTAGAATCCTTAGTTTGTACTATAGGGGGATGCGACTATTCATCGATTCTCCCTACTAAGAGTTATATGCTAGTTAAGCGTGGCTTTCATTGAAATTACTTATCAGCTGTATAACTAACTTTCTAAAACGCTTCCAAATGATTTCCAAAACGTTTTCACAAATTCTCTCTGACCCCATTTTCTAAAAACCGTTTTTCCAAGAACGAGGGTGGAGGTTGCGAGATAGGCCTTGTAGGCCACCGACGATCCGAATTCGAGTTGACTTACTTGCTCGTGGGCGAGAGCAAGTGTCGCACGGTCGTGTCGAGACCCTCTAAGAGGTGCGATCGTGTCAGTGAGAGCAAGTGTCGCACGGTCGTGTCGAGACCCTCTGAGAGGTGCGACTGTGTCAGTTGGTATCAGAGCCATTTTGGCTTACGAGCGAATCAAGCGATAACCATGTCGCGTGACAGAGAAAGTTAGCGAGCCGTCTTTGGCCGATGCGGCGAGATTGAGGGGCAAATGCCCTTCCTGATGGAAGTCCCTGGTAGGATGTTGGTTTTTTAATCTCGTCTGGATGAGATTGCAACCAAAGCAAATAAGATTGATGCGGTAGTTGGCCGCCTAGATGGAATGCCCGTCCGAGAGTTGATGACGAGGGTTGAGATCCTCGAGGATAGAGTTATACGAGATTGTGATCTCAGGAGTGGGGAAAGCTCGTTGGGCCTTGTTGCCTGCATGGAGAGGCGTGTCGAAGGTTTAGACAGCTCCCAAAAGTTGATGGCTCAGATGATGACAGACTTAACTAATGAAGTTAGAGCTACCATAGAAGTTGTGAGAGCGGAGGTGGTAGAGTTGAAGGAAGGGGTGGCAGATTTGAACACCCGAGTTAATGTCACCATGAGAGCGGTGGAAAATCAAGCCCCAGCTGGGGGTGTAGCTCAAAAAGACAAGATCAAAGTACCTAGACCGAAACCCTTCTGTGGGGTTCATGATGCAAAAGCCCTTGAAAACTTCATGTTTGATATGGAGCAATATTTCAGGGCTACAAACACAGCGGTGGAAGAAAAGAGAGTTACATTGGCGACAATGCACCTGACAGACGACGCCAAGTTGTGGTGGAGAACACGTTATATGGACGTCCAAGAAGGGCGTTGTATCATTGATACGTGGGAAATATTGAAACAAGAATTGCGCTCACAATTCTTTCCTGAAAATGTGGTGATTTTGGCAAGGCACAGGTTGCGCGAATTAAGACATGATAAGACTATTCGGGAGTATGTTAAGGAGTTTGTTGATGTTAGACATTCGTGACGGAGAAGGACAAAATATTTTCGTTTTTTGAAGGGTTGCAACCATGCGCAAGGTCCAAACTCTATGAACAAAGGGTGCAGACCATGTCAGAAGCGTATGTCGTCGCAGAACGGTTGTTTGATCTGGCAAGTGATGGGCGCGAAGAACGACCCCAGGATGTGAAGTGGAGTCATACCTCCCCAAGTAGAGACAATGGGGGGCGTCACCCTAACTCCCCCAAGAGTGGGGGAGGGGATAAGGCAAGAAGTGGGGAAGGAAGTACATGGCGAATGACGAACCAACAATATGGACTGAGTCGGAGGCCCCCTTCTTGTTACTTGTGTAACGGGCCTCACAGCCGCAGAGTTGACGGCCTTGCAAAATTTTCAAGCCTCACTGACAAGTACTTCGGGGACCAAGGTTGGAACTTCTGAGGAAGATACCCCAATTGAAGGAGATGGGGACAAACCCTACATTGGGGCCTTGAGATTTTTGTCGGCGTTGCAGAAAGAAGAAGTTGGGACTAGGGAGTCCACATATGGCCTTATGTATGTGGACACGATCATTAACTAGAAACCCATAAAGAGCACTATGATTGACTCAGGAGCAACCCATAACTTTATGACTGAAATTGAAACCCGAAGATTGAACTTAAGTTGGACTAGAGATGTTGGAAAAGTGAAGGTCGTCAACTATGCGGCCCTGCCGGTGTTGGGAGTGGTGCGAAGAGTGGCGATGAAGTTGGGCACTTGGACCGGACAAACGAATTTTGTGGTTGTCAAGATGGATGACTTCGACGTTGTGTTAGGGATGGAGTTCCTCCTTGAACACAAGGTCATACCGATACCATTGGCAGAATGTCTAGTGGTCACAGGGACTAATCCAACTGTTGTGCACACTAGACTCAGACAACCAAGTGGTGTGAAGCGGTTGTCGGCCCTCAAACTAAGGGAGAGCCCAAGAAAGGTTGGGGAAGCCAACCCCATAACTAGGCTGAAGTTCGAATGTACTCGAAGGCCTGTGGAGACTCCGAGTTGTGTGAGGGACTGGGTCAAGCAGAAATGACCCCTTTTGATGAGAAGGAATGTGGAGTCAGCTCCACCAGTGGTTGTGAAGAATGTGTTTGAGGTGTTAGCCGATATGACGCCTGAAGAAGATTGTCAGAGTAGGGAGGTGAAAGAGTTTCTTGAAGCGTGGAAGAGAAGTTAGGATATAGAGGTCCGTTGGGACCGCCTCAGAAGCTGAAGAGAACTTCTTGTAGAATCGAGGGTTCGAGTATAGTTGGTTGACAGGGACGCCAACCGTTTAATTGGGGGAGAATGTCACGGTCATGCTTGTCTAGGGCCTGTTGCCCGTGGCCGCATGCCCGTTGTAAGCCCTAAACTCTATTCTCTTTTATCATTGATCACTCGTTTATGATGTTTTGAAATAAGCAAAATCGGATAGGTTGCACTAAACGATGTCGTGATCGAATTTCGGAATCTATTGAATTTGGAGCTACAATGTGTCTAAACTTCATAAAGGGATAGGTAAATATTGAAATAAGCATATTAAAAGTTGCATTGAAGTAAGTTCAAATCATTAGCAATTGGAGAAGTTTTAGGTGCATCATGTATTGAATGGAAGATCATATGTCTCACAGACTTGGGATAAGTTGGCTAAATGCTTAGGGTTTCTTAATACACTTATTTTGGTGTTTTAAAAAGAAAAGAAAGAAAGGGATAAAGGAAAGGAAAAGAAAAGGAAAAGAAAAGAAAAAGCAAAAGGGGAAAAGGACAAAGTTTGCCTCTTGGTTTATAAAATGGCTTTATCTTCTCAATTTTCTTCTTTATTTATCAAAACTAAAGTTGAAGCTTCGTGGGAGAAGGAGAAAGGAAGAAAATGGAAGCCATTTTCGTGAGTTTGGAGCTGGAATTGCAGAAGAAAGGAGGAGAACTCAAAGCATAATTGTATAGCAGCAAAGTGATCAACTCAGACAAGTTCTGATGTTTTGGTCTTTTCGAGCTCAACAAGAAGAGGTAAGAGTTGAGTTTTTGATACATGAAAGTTAACTCAATTTGGAACAAAATTTGTGAAGGAAGCTCGAGCTAATACTGAAGTTAACTTACTGTTTTGTTAAGAGGAAGACAGAAGACAGAATTTACTGTCAAATCTGGGAAGTCTCTGATGTTTTGGTTGTTCTGATCCGAATACTTGGAGTTAGAAGCTCTAATTGGTATGGTTCGAAAGCTTATTGAATTTCCTACAACTTTCGTGAAGAAATCGTGAGTAGAAAATGTCTAAAAGATGTTCTAAATATTAGGTTAAATATGTTGTGCAGCAGGAAATCCGAATCTGGAACAGCAGCAGAATCATTTTAGGGGTTAAGCTACTGAGGTAATTTCTCACCAATACGTTAGGAATCTCATTTTCATGTCTTCATAAGAGTTTTAGAGGATTCAAAAAGGAAGAGTTTGGTATAAATTTCACCCTGTTTGGCTGAGAAATGAAGAAGTTATGGCTGTCTAAAAACAGGGCAGAAAATCTGAAAATGCTGGAATTTTGAAAGTGTGTTTTCTTGCAAATTTTAAGGTCAAAAATCATGAGCTCGAGGTTCTAATGATTGATTTGGCTTGTTTGACAGGCCAAGAGCAAATAGGTCAAGTTTACAAGCCAAGGTTCCAATTCTAATACGGTGAGTGACTCTATCTTAGAATTATGTTTGACCTATGTTGTTCTTCATGAACATAAGTGTTGATAATTACATCTTGAATGAACTAGTTGTGAATGGCTTCATAGAGTTTTCTAACATAAGGTTCATGATGGAACCTAAGAATGCTTTAAAGTTAGTTGTAACAATAAATCCAAGTATGGAAACTAAATTATGAAAGTATGCTTTCCTTTAGAGAATGTTTTATGTAAATCCGTTTGGGAATATGTTTATATGATAATGTGAAAATGTCAAGGAATTGTTATATGTGTTTTAAAGACATGATTTCCATGGTAAACAAAGTATGCTCATGTTTGTGGTTAACCCACAATCTTTGAAGGACATTCGAGAAGGTACTTAGGGGAAAATGAATCATGATATCCCGATCTTCAAGGACAATGAGAAGGTATCCGGAAGTAAATGGTTTTACCTAAATCATCAAGGACAATGAGAAGGTATTCGGGTAGTGAATGGTTTTACCTTAAAGGACATAGAGAAGGTATTAGGGAAAACCAAGCGACTAAAGGTATTCCACGTGCACGTGAGAAGGGAGAGAGGTATGAACCTTGTTGGAATAAATGTAACTCTACCACCTCTATGGTTTGATGTGGAGTCATGTCATGTGCTTATTGTTATGAGCTTTTATATTATTGATCTATCTACCCTCGATATGTTAGTACATTTCGAGTTGTGTGCTATGCACAAGTGGTGACTTAAAACACATAAAATTGGAAGCATGGTTTGTTAATGTTTACAAACAGATGTTAAGTTATTTTGTCTTGATAATCTGCCATTATTGTGATTCACCCAGAGCTTATAATGTTTTAAAGATAGGCACTCACTGAGCTTTTTAGCTCATTCTTTCAATGTTTTCAAACCTTTTCAGGTAGAGATCAAGCTCCTGGTACCTGACATCCTGCCATAGTCTGCTGGAAGTTTCATAAGTTGATAGTTTGTACGTGGCTGGTGTTGTATAGCAAGTCGTTATGTAGTTATAGAAGTTTGTACATTAGTGGTTGTATAAACATTGAGTTGTCTTGTGTTGTTTTGATGCGCTTGACTTTTAGTTTCCAAGAGAGACTTGTGAAGGGTTTCTCCTTGTGTATGTTTAATAGTTGTCCAGTTTCTGCTGTGTTATGTTAAAATGTTCCATATGCAAACATAGTATGTTATCAGGAGTACAGGGTCAACAGGTATTGTAAAGAGCTAAACAATGTCTGTTGGCTTCACGCCGCCTTTCGAGCCTAGTTTTCAGGTAATTCGGAAGGGGGTGTGACACCCGTTCCCACCCTTTTACCTTGTTTTCACTTTACTTTTGTCGTTGTTGCATGTTAGGATAGTTTCCTTGCATTTTTGCTTCCGTATGACTCCTCGCCAAAATGACGTGCAAGTGGGTCATGGCTAGAATCCTTATTTTGTACTATAGGGGGATGCGACTATTCATCGATTCTCCCTACTAAGAGTTATATGCTAGTTAAGTGTGGCTTTCATTCAAATTGCTTATCAACTGTATAACTAACTTTCTAAAATGCTTCCAAATGATTTCCAAAACGTTTTCACAAATTCTCTCTGACCCCGTTTTCTAAAAATTGTTTTCCCAAGAACGGGGGTGGAGGTTGCGAGATAGGCCTTGTAGGCCACTGGCGATCCGAATTCGAGTTGGCTGACTTGCTCGTGGGCGAGAGAAAGTGCCGCAAGATCGTGTCGAGACCCTCTAAGAGGTGTGACCGTGTCAGTGAGAGCAAGTGTCGCACGGTCGTGTCAAGACCCTCTAAGAGGTGCGACCGTGTCAACGGGCGTCCACCCTCTCACTGGCACGAGAGGGGTGTTGTGTATGGTTGGACCATTACAACGCGTTGTTGTTCATTAGAGGAAGCGGTGGGGACTTAAGGAGCAAGAAGTAGACACGGGGTAAAGCGGTAATTTGACCCAAAGGTGTCTCACGAACAACTTTAATGAAGGGTCGACTCATAGGTATTGGTTATATCAGTGGACACATCTTGTCTTACACTGACGGGAGTGCAACTACAGGCTTTAGTGGAGTGTTACCGTAGCTAATGAATGTTGATTAACCGGGTCAAAGAATTTGATAGGTTAATCTCGGATCATTGGAGGTCGTCACTGTAGGTCCATAAGGTCCCTCGATTGGCTCAAACTGGATTAATATAAGGTTTACATTTTTTGTGTGAATTTGAAGTGTTCAAGTTCACTAAATGGTATTTATGTCATTTATATGAGATATGAATGATATATTATATAGTTTAATGTGAATGAAATTCATAATAAACTATAGGCTAGCCTAATTGTTGAATTATGGCTAATTTGGAGAAATTAGATTAAGAGAAATTAAATTGAATGTGATTCAATTTAAAAATCCACAATTATACAAATGTGATTTGTAAAATGAGATATGAGATATCTTATAATATGTGGTTATGCAAATATGATTTGCATAACCTATGGTTGTGGTAAAATGGTAAATAGGTGGAGATTTCAACTCCACCTACCACCATTATTTAAACCCCTTTGCAAGAAGGGGAGGTAAGCCATTTGCTCATTTTTGGAATTCTCGCCAAAGAAGCAAATCAATTCTCTCTCAAATTTCTCTCTCTCAAAGTCTCCTCCCTTCACCAAAAACAAAGAATCTCACCATTCTCCTTCTACCTAAAGTAGAACAACCGAGAAATCGAGTGGAGGTGTTCGTTCGTTGGGATTGTTCGAGGAGTTCGAGATTGTTGAGAAGAACACGAAGAGTTCGTGATAGGAAGAAGGAAATTTGAAGACAGTCTTCAACAGGTAAGTAGCATTATCCTTGTTGTTTTTCCTTCTATTTTAGCATGTTTAACCTTATACTATTAGATAGTTTAATTTTAACAAAACGAATTGCATAACGATACCACGACGATTCGATCGTCTTCCGCTGCGCAGGGATTCTCATTCCCTTCAGATATCTCATATCTCATTATACAAATCTCATTTGTATAATTGTGGATTTAAATTGAATCACATTCAATTTAATTTCTCTCAATCTAATTTCTCCAAATTAGCCCTAATTAAATAATTAGGCTAACCTATAGTTTATTATGAATCTCATTCACATTAAACTATATAATATGTCAATCATATCCCATATAAATGACATAATTACCCTTATAATGAATTTGAACACTTCAAATCCACACCAAGCTATAAACCCTCTATGAATCCAGTTTGAGCCAACCTAGGGACCTAATGGACCTACAGGTGACGAGCTCCAATGATCCGAGACTAACCTGTCAAACTCTTTGACCCGGTTAATCAACATTCATTAGCTACGGTAACACTCCACTAAAACTCGTAGCTGCATTTCCATCACTGTAGGACAAGTTGTGTCCATTGATATAACCAATACCCATGAGTCGACCCTTCACAGGTTGTTCGTAGACACTGCTGGGTCAAATTACCATTTTATCCCTGTGTCTACTTCTTGCTCCTTAAGTCCCCACTGCTCCTCTAATGAACAACAACGTTGTAATGGTCCAACCATATACAACACCCTTCTCGGGCCAGTGAGAGGGTGGGTGCCCGCTGTCCAAGCCCTGGAGACAGCACTTAAGGGAACAACCCCTCTAGTTTCCCTAAAGGCGGAAACGAGTGAATTCCATCTCGCGTAGTTAAGTTCCCAGCTCCCCACTGAAGGGATTTTGAATTCCCGCAGCGGAAGACGTTGTGAAACGTCGTTGATCCGTTGTGTAATTCTATCTTAAAATCGAACCTATCTCATAGATCCTTGGCTAAACATGAAAAAAGGAGAAGAAAACAGTAAGGAAAACAATACTTACTTGTTGAAGAACATTTCTTCAATCCTCTTCTCCTCCGGTCACGATCTCTCTCGAAACTACGAACTCCTCGAACACGAACCTCGATCCGAACAGGGAGACACCTCCAAAAGGTCTTCTCGGTTGTTCTCGAGAGGTTGAGGGAGAGTGAGTGAGACTCCCTTTGGTTTTGGGTGAGGAGAAATCTTAGAGAGATGAGAGAATTCTAGAGAGAATTGTCTTGCTCTCTTTGGATGGAAATCCAAAAAATGGCAAATGGCATACCAAAGGCTTATTGCAAGGCATTTAAATACTATTGTGTGATGGAGTTAAAACCTCCACCAAATCACAATTTTACAACAACCATATAATATACAAATCACATTTGCATATTATATAATATAAGGTATCTCATACCTTATTATACAAATCTCATTTGCATAAATGTGGAATTATAAATTGAATCACATTCAATTTAATTTCTCTCAATTCAATTTCTCAAAATACCACTAATTAATCAATTAGGCTATACTATAGTTTATTATGAATCTCATTCACACCAAACTGTAAACCCTCAATTTGAACACTTCAAATTCACACCAAACTGTAAACCCTCAATTTGTCCAATTTGAGCCAACCGAGGGACCTAATGGACCTACACGTGACGAGCTCCAATGATCCGAGACTAACTCACAAACTCTTTGACCTTGGTTATTCAACATTCATTACCTACGGTAACACTCCACTAAAGTCCGTAGTCGCACTCTCATCACTGTAGGACAAGTTGTGTCCATCGATATAACCAATACCCGTGAGTCGACCCTTCACAGGTTGTTCGTAGACACTGTTGGGTCAAATTACCGTTTTACCCATGTGTCTACCTCTTGCTCCTTAAGTCCCACTGCTCCTCTAATGAACAACTACGTTGCATGGTCCAACCATAAACAACAAACCTCTCAGGCCAATGAGAGAGTGGGTCTCCGTTTTTCAAGCCCTGGAGACAGCACTTAAGGGAACAACCCCTCTAGTTTCCCTAAGTCGGGAACGAGTGAATTCCTTCTTGCGTAGTCAAGTTCCCACCTCCCACGTGGTCGACCACGAGAAGATAGGCATATTGGGCGAGCAACAACGGTGGCCACCCCGACCGTGTACTAGTCAAAGGGACGGACCATGATGCGGAGTCCGTGACACGCTCAGATTAAGGTCGAGTCACTAATGGTCATCTACGAATTTATTAGCTCTATACTGTTAACGGTGTTACATCAGTAAGTCTAATAATTCACGGTCCAGTCTTGTACAATCTCATTGCACAGGATGCCCCCACTCGCATGTCAACCACATGAACGAGTCAGATCACCTCGTTTGTATCTAATACAAAGCGGGTCGCATCCAAAGTGTATCCAAGATTAGGTCTCCAACCCTATCCATATACTGTAGACCGTTTGAGTCATTAACTCGAACGTGATCCTCCTTGTGTGTCCACTACACACCGTTCAAGTTCTTAGTTCTCTCATAATACAATGACCCTAGAGCTTAGTTTATTGGATTAAGTTTATGAAATATGCGAGACACAAATTTTAAATAAATAACTCTTATATATTACACAATATTGAAATAAATAACTCTTATTCATTTACAACTTAGAATATTACAAACTACACGAGATGAGGACATACATCCCAACAAACTCCCACTTGGACTAAGCTAGTGGAGTACATGATACATTTCTCAAATGTACAGTAAAGTAATACATTAAAGTAATACAATAAACTAGGGCATTGAATACCCTTTTACAATACTCCCACTTGCCCTAGTCAGGAAGCACTCGAAGACCTAGACTCTCTAGGTGACCCTCAAACACCTTAGCCGTGAGGGCCTTTGTCACACCCCCTCTTTTCTGGAACTCCAAATCAAGAAAAACTCCTTCTTCCTCTTCCTTTCTGCTTCTCCCACGAAAACCCTTGCTTCTCCTTGATGAAATGAGAAGAAATTCGAAGGAACTTGGTTGTTTAAAAAGAAAAAACAAGGTGGGGGTCCCACCTTCCACTTTCTTTCTTTGTTTTTCCTTTTCCTTTTCTTTTCTTTTCTTTTCTTTTCTTTTCTTTCCTAAACAAAACATAATATAATAACCATTCCTTTCATTTTCTTTTCTTCATTATTCTTAGAGAAAACCAAACCAAAATGGTTTAAGCTTTTCCTTCCTTGTTTTTCTTTTATCTTTCACTTCATTTCTTTTCTTTTTAAAACCAAGGAAAACCAAGTTTCAAGCATTCATTTCTTCTTTTCTTTTATTTTTTCTTAAAAAGGAAATTCCAAAGAATGATTCTCGGGTTTACAACTTACCTCCCCCTTAAGAAATTTCGTCCTCGAAATTTAGTAGTCCTTAGGTGAAGATCGTCGGATATTTCCTCTTCATCTGGTCCTCTAATTCCAAGGTTGCCTCCTCCAGTCCGTGATATCTCCAACGAACCTTCACGAGTGGGATCATCTCGTTTCTCAAAATTTGTTCTTTCCTGTCGAGGATTTTTGAACTACATCCTCTACGTAACTCATGTCTTCTTTTAGTTCAACTGGTTGTGCTTGCAACACATGTGTCGGATCTGGAATATACTTCCTCAACATGGACACATGAAAAACATCATGTACTCGAGATAGTTCCGTTGGCAACTCCAGTCTGTAGGCTGCTAGCCCAACTCATCCCATTACTTGATAAGGATCAATATATCTGGGACTTAGCTTACCTTTCTTTCCAAAATGAAAGACACCTCTCCACGGAGATAACTTCAAGAAAACTTGATCTCCGACCTGGAATTCTAAGCCCTTCCATTGCTTATCTACATAACTCTTCTGACGGTCTTGAGCTACCTTAATATTCTCCTTGATTACCTTAATATTATCTGTCGTAACTTGCACCTTCTCAGACCGATTAGCTTCCGCTCTCCTAGTTCATTCCAATATACGAGCGTTTACACTGCGGTCTTTTTTATCCAGAGCCTCAAATGGTGCCATGTCAAAACTAGACGATAATTGTTATTGTAAGCGAAATCCATATGTGATAGGTGTGTATCCCAACTTCCCTTAACTTGAAGGATACATGCTCTCAACATGTCTTCTAGGGTCTGGATGGTCCTTTTTGACTGACCATTTATCTGAGGATGGAGCGTTGTACTAAAACTCAGCTTTGTCCCCCATAGCTTTCTCATAAGTCAGGCCAAAACTTAGAAGTAAATCTCGGATATCTATCTCAAACTATGGACACCGCACTCGTATTGACTCACAACTTTATCGACGTATAGCTTAGCAAGTCGATCAAGCGTGACGCCGCTTTAATCCAGTATAAACCATGTTGTTTTAGTGAGTCTATCCACTATTACCCAAATACCATCATGTCCACTTGAAGTGTGTGGTAATCCAAATAGAAAATCCATAGTGATATGCTCCAATTTCTATTCCGGCACTGGCAATGGATTAAGGAGTCCTCCTGATCTTTGTCTAACTGGTTTAACCTGCTGGCAGATCAAACATCTATCAACATAGTCAGCTATCTCCCGCTTCATCCCAGGCCACAAATAAGTCCCCTTCACAGTTTTACACATCTTGGTGCTTCCTGGATGCATAGCGTAGCTGAATTGTGAGCTTCCTCTAGAATAGCATCTTTAAGCTCACTAATACTCGGGACACATAATCTTCCTTGTCTCTCTATGGCCCCGTCTGATCTCATCTTAAACTCTGCTTCTGGGCCCTATTTGGACTTTCCAAACATTTTCTACAGGTTACTATCCTCTGGTTGTCTTCTCACAATCTCTGTTATAAGTGAAGACTTGACTTGGAATTGAGCTAAGAGACCCCCTGAATTCTTTGCAATCACAACTGCCTTAGAATCCCCTAGAGTACTTAAAAATGTTGCTCGAATACCACACAAGGCATCCCTAGGAAGTCTTGACTTCCTGCTCAATGCATCTGCTACCACATTAGCCTTACCAAGATGGTATTCTATGGTACAATCATAATCTTTAATCAGTTCTAACCATCTTCTCTGTCTCATATTCAACTCCCTCTGATCAAAGATATACTTCAGACTCTTATGATCTATAAAAATATGACATCTCTCACCAAACAAGTAATGTCTCCAGATCTTCAATGCTAGAACAACTGCTGCTAATTCAAGATCATGGGTAGGGTAATTACACTCGTGCTTTTTCAATTGCCTTGATGCATAAGCTATTACTTTTCCTTCTTGCATGAGCACACACCCTAATCCTTGTCTTGAAGCATAACAAGAAATCACATATTCTTTTCCCGTTCACAGAAGTGTTAGAATAGGTAATCTTGTCCATCAACCTTGTTTCAAATTTCTCCCAAAAACTCTATTCACACTTATCTAACCATTCAAGCTTAACATTCTTCCTTGTTAAAATCTGTAAGGGTAATACTAATCGTGAGAAGTTCTCAACAAATCATCTGCAGATATCCCCGCCAAGCTTAGGAAACTACGTACCTCATCGCGCATTAGTGGTCTCTAAGTTGACCATAGCTTTTACCTTTATGCGGATCCATACCAACTCTATTTGTTGAAACAACTTACCCCAAACACTACCCGATTCAACCAAAACTCACATTTGGTGAATTTAGCGTATAAATCGCTTATCATCGCGTAGTGTTTGTAGAATAATACTCATGTGTTCCTTGTGGGCTTTCTGTCAACCAAATAAACTAGTATATCATCGCGAATACTATCACAAACTTGTCCAAATCTTCGGTGGAAAACTCGTCCATGAGGTCCATGAAAACTGCTAGTGCATTGTTAAACCGAATGACATTACTAAACACTCATAATGCTCGTACCTCATTCTGAATAATGTCTTAGGAATGTCTGATTCTCTGACCTTTAACCGATGATATCCTCGATCTTAAATCAATCTTACAAAACACCGATGCACCTCTTAACTCGGTCAAACAAGTCATCTATTCAGGGTAAGGATACTTGTTACTTATCGTGACTTTGTTTAACTGTGTATAATAAATGCATAAACTAAGGGTACCATCTTTCTTCTTCACAAATAACACTAGAGCTCCCCAAGGCGATACACTAGGTCTGATGTATCCCTTATCAACTAATTCTTGTAATTACATCTTTAGCTCCTTGAGTTCACTTGGAGCCATTCTATACGGCGCTTGCGAAATAGGTGTTGTTTCTGGTAGCAATTCAATAGTGAACTCTACTTCCCTATCAGGTGGCAACCCCTGATAGATCTGTTGGGAAAAAATCAAGAAATTCGTTCACAACAAGAACATTGTCCAGTTTTAGCTTTTCCTTCTCGCACTCTACTACATGTGCAAGAAACGTCGTGCAACCTTTCTCAATAACTTCTCGACTTTTAATGTCAAAATCAAACTCGTAGGGATAATCTTTCTTTCATCCCATAAAACCACTTCAGCTAATCCTGGTTTCTTGAAAACAACTTCCTTTATATGGCAATCTCTGGAAGCATAATGAGTAAATATGAAATCCATTCTTAAGATTGCATCTCACACCTGCAAGTCTAGTGGAAGAAGATCCACTAACATATTGAGACCTTCTACTAAGACCTCACAGTCCCGCAATGCTGCATTGACTAGTAACACATCACCAAGACCTCACAGTCCCGCAACGCTGCATTAACTAGTAACACATCACCAACTAGAGTGTACATAACTAACCTTTTACATAAAGATTCTATCTTCCCATTCAACTTAGTCAAGAACATACTAAAAACAAATAAATGTGTAGCACCTGGTTCTATTAAAAGCAGTGCGGTACATTACAAATACTAATCGTACCCAAGTAATGACATATGATGCATCTTCTGCTTCTTACTGAGTCATAGCGTAGACCTATCCGTGTTGCCTAGGTCTCCCTACAATTCTCTTTAGTCTGACACCGCTGGTGCCCTCTCTTGCAGCTACTGAAACTCTCGGTTGCTCAACTGTTTGGGACCCAACTCCCTGGTCCCTCTGTGCAGCTACTCTAAGCTGTGGACAATCCCTCTTGAAATGCTCTGGTTGTCCACACTGGTAACACACACCGACACCAACAAGTCATTGGCCTTGATGATTCTTGCCACAATTTGCACATGGAGTTCTCCTTGTTGCACTGGCAACAGGTTCCTGCATTGTTTGTGGTCTTACTGTGGATCTGGCAGACTGACCAGGTGCTCTTTGACTCTGCCTCTGATAGGCACCACTAACATTTATCTGCCTCAATGCCTGGCTACTAGCTTGATCCTTAAAGTCTTATTGACTTGGAAACATTTACTCCAAGTGTGAACCTCTGCTGCTCACGACCTTGGAAACTGCTTGTTGTCGAAGCCCCACAACTAGGCTTCTGGTTGGGTTGTCGAAGCCCTCCAAAATATTTACTGGTTTTCTAGATCTAACTTGTAGAAATAGTGGACCAGGTCGAATCCCAAGGGAACCAATCAAATTAATTTCTCAAAGTTAAAAAAAATAATGATAACAAAAATAAAGGGGGGTTTGAATTGTCGAACAAAAAATGAAATTAAAAAAAAAAAGTAAAAATATAATTTTATGCAACTTCCAATTCAAGGATGTAAATTTCATCCAATTGTAATTTTGATCATAGGCTTCAAAAAAAAAAAGAAATCAATTTTAATTTTGCTAATTCAAGAACTTAGTCAATTTATTCGGAAAAGCCGCAATAAATATAAACTCTCCTAATTTAATTGATCTTAACCAAACATCAAAATCAAAACTTATAATTTAATCCATTGGGTACGATAGCGTTCCATATTGATTAAATAATAGCATTATGAGAGGACAAAACCAAAATTAACTAATTGAGATAACTACAAATTAATTAATTTTGTTTCTTTGTTTCCCTAGAGTCTATTATGCAAGATATGTAAAATGGAAAAGCCATTAATTACACACACATAAGCCAACCCCTTGCTACATTTTTTTTCAATCATTTGTGACAATTACGGATCACAAAATCATGGATAGCAATAAATTGATTGAAACTAAATTAAGGCGTCAATTTAATTAGTAACGACCAATCATAAAAATAAAACAAGAAACAAAGAATTCTTAAATTAGAAACAAAATTTCAATTAGGTCTAAAGCCTCACAAAATTATAATTGGAAATGAAATGACCCTTGAATCAGAAATTAAAGCTTAGCCACCCATGGTTGAAAAGAAAGAATAACTGTAAATGGGAGAAAACATAAAACAAAAAAAGATAAAAACAAAAAAACTAGAACACTCTCTAAACTTTTGTTTTTGTAGAGAACACGAAAATTCTGCACTCCCTTTGCTCAATGCATTGCCCTCCTTTTATACTTGAAAATGACCAAAAATAGGTCCCTTAAATGTGTCATTTCTTGCTCCACAATGTGTGCCAAGCCACAAGATAATTTCTCCCTTGCATTTCTCATGGAAGACTCCATGCATGCATGCCACCTACACAAAGAAAAAGAAATAAAAGAAAAATTAGATAATAAACTTTCATCTTTTTCCTTTTCATTTTTATGTTATTTTTCTCAATTTCTTTAATTCTTTTTTTATTTTCAATTCTCTCATTATTTTGTTTTCTAATTTTTCAATTTTTATTTCAATTTACGAATTTGAACTAAAAAGTACTTTTTAGACTAGTTTCACTAAATAATGATAAATTATCACCTAAACTAAATTGGACACAATTTCGACAATTAAACATTTTATTCACTTAGAATGTAAGGAAATTAGATATAATAAGTATAATTAATTTCTACTCATCAAATTCCCTCATACCTAATCCATGTTTGTCCTCAAGCATGCCTTAACTCAACATATGAACCTCCTCTTTACTCCTTTTCATATTTCTCAATATCCAAAAATACCAATAAAGCCAATTACACATCAATGTTGAATTGTAGTAACAATCAAGAGAATGAGCACTCATAGGAAACATTTTATAAAAACTTAAGCATCTCATCAATTCACCAAAATCACATGCAACAAGACTTAACACCCTCACGCGGTTTCACTCAATACACTCAAAGTATTTAGGTGCTTTTACTCTCAAAATCAAAACCTAGCATGTTATTACCATAAGCTTGCAAATGAATCAAATCTCTACCACTTAGATGAATTGGATGCAAAAATCGAAGGGACTTAATAAGGGTTGTAATGGGGCTTAGGTAAAGGTATGGTATGAGGAAAATTTTAGGTGTTTCACAATCAAGACCAAGAGTTGTATATTTTTCATGATATCAATGCCACCTAACAATCACACATTACCCAAGACATTGAACTTTATTGCTACATCTCATTTCAAGCACTAAGAATGTTGGAGAAGTAGCATTTTAATAAATGCTTTTGGCAAATTTTTCTCCAAAAATTTTTCTCTTTTTTTTCTTTTTCTTTTCTTCTTTTTCTTCCTTTTTTTTTTTGATGCTAAGGCCTTTTTTTGTTTTTTTTTTTTTTTTTTGCTTACTTTTTCACAATTTTTTTGTTTTTTTTCACTAAACACATTAATTACCATGCAATATTTTCTCTTGTCTTGAGAAAAGGTAAAAATGTTGAGGTTAACAAAAAAAAATGGTCATAGGTTGAATATAATGTGTTTGAAGCAAGAAAAAAAAGGAAATAGGCTCAAAATGGCTAACTAGAGGGAAAAAACATAAAGGTGGATATTTTTAGAGGTCCAAAAATCGGTTAATCCTAATTTGCTCTTATCATATTAAAGCATCAATCCAAAAAATGTAGTCTCAAAATGCATTCGCAAGCAAGTTCTAGAATAAGCATACTAAGTTTGATATCACTCAACGAGAAATAAATTGAGCAAAATATAATGAAATGCTCATAGGCTAAAAAAACTCACTGGGTTCTGTAATTTGTATCAAGCCTTGTACACTTTTCAATCAACAAATCGATGAGACACTATCATATAATTTTTAAAGAAAAACACTATTCATGCTCATCTCTCTCATGTATTGGAAATTCAAACTAAAGATGCATCCTTAATTTACAAAGGATTAAAAGATATTAATAAACATTCAAGGTTTCAAAAGAAAAATTAACATGTACGAATTAGGACATGCTAAATTCAAAGTAAAACCTATTTTTTTTAGATACGAAATTGTATAACAAAATCCTCCCCCACACCTAAACTATACATTGTCCTCAATGTATAAATAGAATATTGCTCAGAAAAGAAAAGAAAGAAAATTAAACTCCCCTGATTTGTGAACAACTTGAACTGGTATAGTTTAGGGTGTTGAAAGAATTGGTGGTCATGCTTTATTAAAAATTCATGCCCTGCAAAAAAAAAAAAGGAAAAATTGAAAGAAAAAAGAAAGAAAAAAAACTAACAATAAAGAGAAGAAAAAGTAAAGAAAACATTGGGTTGCCTCCCAATAGCGCAATTATTTAACGTCGTTTGCCCGACGAGATTCTTGTGCATGTTAGGGCACATAAAATTCTTCAATTTTCTTTGGTCCCTTCTTGCTCGAATCAATATAGCCTTCGATGTCTAAAAGACTCATATGTTTTTCTAGGGTACCTGAAAGATCATTATTTTTTAGATTTTTTATATAAGGAATGAAAGACATAAAATAAGACTCAACTGACTTGAAAGAAATAAGAGACTCTACAAACTCATGAGAATAAAGAAAAGACAATTCAGAATTAAGAAAAATGTAAGGAAATAAAACAGATGAAAGTTTTCCAGCCTCAAACTCTATCACTTAGATCTCCTTTTCGTGGTAAGGCTCATATTCTTTCTTTTTCTCACAAACTTGGACCTCGCATGACACAAAATTCTCGAGCTCAACATCGTCGTCATCCATGTACATCGCCACTTCAACCTCATTGGTCTCAATATATTGGTGCTCTTGTTGACTCTCAAATCTTCTCACTGAATTAGCCACTTGGGTAATTTGGTCATCCAAGCTTTGCATTCTAGCTCGAGTCTCCTCTTGAAATTGAAGAGTACTATTAGCAAGTTCATATACTATAGCCTCTAGAGACATACACAGTCTCAAGTCCGATGGCATGGGATTTTCTGGCTCCACTGTATCCACATCCATAGGTGGATTGATCCCATTCAGAATAGTAGTGATCCAAAGACTCGTACTTTACTTGATGGCCATGAAATTCTCTCAAGATGCAGGGAGTTGGGAATAATGTTACGCTGCGCGGAGGGGCATGCTTCGTGGGGTGTCCTTGAAGCGAGCATAATTTGCATGCCTCAATGCTTGTAGCTTCCTACAACTACTTGAAGAATAACGATGAAGTCAATTCGTAAATTTGAGTTTTGAGCTCACTAACCTCATCAACAAACGATGCAAATTCTACCAAATGCATAACAATGATGAAGGTTTTCCGCCATGTAAGAATAGGTATAGGGAAAAAAAATAGAAAAAATTCTTCTTTTTTTTTTATAAGAAATCTAACATTGAGAAACTAACAATGGTTCCCCGGCAACGGCGCCAAATTTTGGTCGGGTTGTCAAAGCCCTCCAAAATATTTACTGGTTTTCTAGATCTAACTTGTAGAAATAGTGGACCAGGTCGAATCCCAAGGGAACCAATCAAATTAATTTCTCAAAGTTAAAAATAATAATGATAACAAAAAAAAGGGGGGTTTGAATTGTCGAACAAAAAATGAAATTAAAAAAAAAGGTAAAAAGATAATTTTATGCAACTTCCAATTCAAGGATGTAAATTTCATCCAATTGTAATTTTGATCATAGGCTTCAAAAAAAAAAAGAAATCAATTTTAATTTTGCTAATTCAAGAACTTAGTCAATTTATTCGGAAAAGCCGCAATAAATATAAACTCTTCTAATTTAATTGATCTTAACCAAACATCAAAATCAAAACTTATAATTTAATTCATTGGGTATGATAGCGTTCCATATTGATTAAATAATAGCATTATGAGAGGACAAAACCAAAATTAACTAATTGAGATAACTACAAATTAATTAATTTTGTTTCTTTGTTTCCCTAGAGTCTATTATGCAAGTTATGTAAAATGGAAAAGCCATTAATTACACACACATAAGCCAACCCCTTGCTACATTTTTTTTCAATCATTTGTGACAATTACGGATCACAAAATCATGGATAGCAATAAATTGATTGAAACTAAATTAAGGCGTCAATTTAATTAGTAATGACCAATCATAAAAATAAAACAAGAAACAAAGAATTCTTAAATTAGAAACAAAATTTCAATTAGGTCTAAAGTCTCACAAAATTATGATTGGAAATGAAATGACCCTTGAATCAGAAATTAAAGCTTAGCCACCCATGGTGGAAAAGCAAGAATAACTGTAAATGGGAGAAAACATAAAACAAAAAAAGATAAAAACAAAAAAACTAGAACACTCTCTAAACTTTTGTTTTTGTAGAGAACACGAAAATTCTGCACTCCCTTTGCTCAATGCATTGCCCTTCTTTTATACTTGAAAATGACCAAAAATAGGTCCCTTAAATGTGCCATTTCTTGCTCCACAATGTGTGCCAAACCACAAGATAATTTCTCCCTTGCATTTCTCATGGAAGACTCCATGCATGCATGCCACCTACACAAAGAAAAAAGAAATAAAAGAAAAAATTAGATAATAAACTTTCATCTTTTTCCTTTTCATTTTTTATGTTATTTTTTCTCAATTTCTTTAATTCTTTTTTTATTTTCAATTCTCTCATTATTTTGTTTTCTAATTTTTCAATTTTTATTTCAATTTCACAATTTGAACTAAAAGTACTTTTTTTAGACTAGTTTCACTAAATAATGATAAATTATCACCTAAACTAAATTGGACACAATTTCGACAATTAAACATTTTATTCACTTAGAATGTAAGGAAATTAGATATAATAAGTATAATTAATTTCTACTCATCAGCTTCACTACTGACTTCTCCTCTACTATAGTCTGCTCAACATGTAGAGCAGTTTCTACTAGCGGGAAAAATCACCCACTTTGCAATGGTCGTGGTAGAGTACGTATCTCGGGACGTAACGCTTTTCAAATCTTCGACACCTGTCACTCTCAGATGCCACAATCACATCAACATACCGCGACAACTCGGTATACCTTCTCTCATACTCAGCCACTGAAAGTGTCCCTTGCTTCAGTTCTAAAAATTCATCCCTCTTTGCCTCTCGGTACGTGCTAGGGTAATATTTATCTTCAAATATACTTCTGAAAGTTTGCCAATCTAGAGTGCGTGCATTACTGCGCCTGGCTAGTATTGACTTCCACCAACCCTCTGCTTCTTTCTCTAGCAGGAATGTGGCTAGCTTGACTTTACGCTCCTCAGGGCTACTCATCACATCAAAACATTTATCGAGCTTATTCAGTCAAACCTCAGCTTCAGCTGGATCTTTGGAACCCTCAAAGACTGTGACTCCTAATTCTTTTAGGTGATCTATTCTATATGTCTTGTCTGGATTACTTAGCCCTGCTCCCTATGGCTTACCTACCTCCTGTGAGGAATTAGCATCTTTGCACTTCGGCCCCTAACTGGACTCTCGGGGCACTAGATCCCCACTGGGATTGATCTTGGGTAGGATCCTGCGTCCCGTCCTGATCCTGCTTGCACCATCTACTAGTACGTGGTGGCACGACTTCTCTAACATATCAACATACTAGACATGTAATCTCTCAAATGCACAATTCTAGACTTGTGTTCACATTCTAGTCCTGACTGAACTTACTATTATCCTTACTTGGATCATGCTCTGCTAGTTCTATTGAACTAACTCAATAACTTGCTATGACTTTTTAATTTATTCTCATAGCTAATGATAGAACACAAAATGTGTTATCCTTAGGCTTAATTATTGCTAGTTTTATGATGATTTCAGGGCTTTTACGTGGTTAATTTATTCAATTTCAGGTTGAGAGCTTAAACGGAGCTATTGGAGACAATTTGGATCACTTGGGATCAAAACAAGGCTATTTGGAGCTAAATATGACATCAAATGGAAGTGAAAGGATCAAACCAAGCTTTAAGACCGGAGGTGATGGCGTTGCAACGCCATATAGAGCGTTGCAACGCCGAAGGTGCAGCCAAGAGGCTTTGTAGGCTACAGGTGATGGCGTTGCAACGCTGCCTTTTGGCGTTGCAATGCCATCTCGATAAGAAGACGCTTATGAAGACCGTGCAGGTAGCGTTGCAACGCTACTTCGATAAGGAGCGCGCGTTAAGGTAGCAGCGTTGCAACGCTGTCGATAGTTTCCATATTTGATACACGCCTAGGGTACAACGTTGCAACGCTGTCCCTAGCGTTGCAACGCTGCCCCATTGATGCCTATAAATATAACCTTATGATTCTTGCAAAAGGGGAGCACAATTTGGTAGAGTTTTGCCCTAAATTCCAAATACACCTTGTAAGAAGGGAGAAAAGAGTGATTTTGGGAGCCAAAGCATTCGTGGAGGTTCGAGATCGAAGACGGGAGCTTGGAGACGAAGGACCGACATCGACACCTAAGTTTATTTCTCTTTCTTTCAATTTGTAATAGCGTTCTAAGACGTTTTCTACTTGTTTAGTTTGTTTTTCATGTGATTTAGAGTAGCTAAACATTGTAGTAGGATTTGATTTATTTGTTAGGACTTTATTACAATATATTGAAGCATGTTTTGTTCTTATTTTTGGCCATTCGCTCTGCACTCTTTAATTCGTTGATTCAAGTGGACTCGAGAGATAAAGCTTGAATTAGAGCCAAATTGTCAAAACCCTTAGTAGTCTTGCACGAGAGTGACTTAGAATTCTTAGGGAAACACTTAAAGAAGTTGCTTAATGCCATGCATGTTGTAGGTTCGTATGGAGACTATGAATTCTATTGCATGTGTGAGGCTGATTAAGAACCGAGAGGTTTTCTTGAGTAATTTACTTCTTGTTTATAAATTCATCTCATGAGGTCAATGCATGTGTAGTTAGGTTATTAACTTGTAAAATCACTTCCTTTAATTCTATCAATTCGTGTCTCCACATGTTTGTTTGTTTGGTTGTCTTGTTCGTCAAACACCTATCCATGTTTTGTTGCTTTAGCTAAATTTCAGAATTAGTATCTTAGTACTTAATTAATCTAGAAACCCATTCTCGAGGACGATACTTGGACTCATAAATCACTATACTAAAACTTGACCCATACACTGCGGTATTGCAATATTAATTTTACGCAACAAGTTTTTGGCGTCGTTGCCGGGGAATGGCGATTATTTAGATTAATTAATATTAGGAGAAAAATTGAAATTTTAGACTAAAGCTTGTTTGTTTGTCTTTCCTTAATTGTTTTGTGTGATTGTTTATTTCCTTATTTGTGTTATTTTAGTTTTGTGTGTTTTTGAGTCTTTGTTTCTGCTTTGGTTGTGTTGATATTGTGTGAAGTCTTGTTGTGAAATTGTTTGACCGATTTTTTAAGTATGACTTTGCATAATTTTGAGTTTCCACCATTCTACTTTCCCTCTCGGGATCCTAGTTTTGTGCATCATGATTTTTCTCGATTACCATGTGTCTAATTTTTACCATTCTGACTTTGACATATATGAAAATTCACATGAGGGTAGTTATTTAGGCACTTGGAACCATAGTTTTTCGTACCTTAACCAACCACCGGAAAAATCTTCTCTTATGGACCAATTGGCGAGAATATACCTTAGAGTTGAAATTGAAAAATTTGGTTCATAGTGAATTAGAAAGGTTGGATAGGTTAGAAACCGAGGTGGTAGGACTTTGGGAAATAGTGCAGGATAGAGCTCAATATCTTAACCACTAGTAGTTTCCCTTAATGCCTTACAGAACAATTTCTTATCCTTACCACTCGGGAGATGCCACCTAGGAGGATTTGTTTAGATGTTAGTGAGGATAGTTTGGGGAGACCGAGGCACACCATGATCAAAGTTAGTGAGGAGAACACTGTGATACACTTAGTGCCACAGGAGAGATCCAGTGATAGAGTTAGAGGTGAGAAGTCTTCTTTTATTTTATCCCCGAAATTTCCTTTATTTTTATAACCATTTGTCTCACACTCACGAGTCTTGCTTTGATTTCATTCTTTTCTTTTGATAAATAAAAATCCCAAAAATAATTTTTCTGGACCGGAATGAAGAAAAGCGGGATAGCCTTTTAGACTTAGAAGGCTACATCGATTCGAGCAAGAAGGGCCCGAAGAAATATGAGCAATTTTATGTGCCCTGATAAGTCACCGTCTAGCTAAAGACGTTAAAGAAAACGCTTCTTGGGAGGCAACCCAAGTTTTATGTTTTATGTCTTTATTTTATGTTTTATTGTCTAGTTGTTGGTGTTTTTCTTTTTTTAATCTAACTTCTTTCTTTTTGTTTCTCCAGGTGTATGCCCAAAGGGAGAGCTGCAGACTTGCACCATTTTGATCTTGAGATCGAGAGAACCTGTAGGAGACTCCTAAGGGAAGGAAGAGCAGAACCTCAAGAAATGGCTGATCAGGAGCTCATCAATAACCCTAAACCTATAAGGGAGTATTTCCAACCTGTGTTTAATTCTGAGCAGGCCGGAATAGTCCATACCCCTATCAATGCTAATAACTTTGAATCTAAATGTAGTGATACAAATGGTTAGGGAATGTGCTTTCAGAGGCCTAGCCACGTAAGATCCTAACTCTCATCTTCAAAATTTTTGGAAATCATGGTACATTTAAAATGAACAGTATCTCTGCTGATAGTATTCGCCACGTCTCTTTCCTTTTTCGTTGGCGGGGTAGAGCCAAAGAATGGCTAGATCCCTTCCTCGAGCAAGATCACTTCACGGGAGGAGTTGGCCCAAGCCTTCATGACCAAATTCTTTCCACCTCAAAGCTGCAAGGTTAAGGACCGAGATAGGAACATTCAGGCAGCAAGAGGGAGAGCAGTTATTTGAGGCCTGGGAATGGTACAAGGACATGCTCAAGAGGTGCCCACAACATGGCTACCAGATGGCTCCAGTACAAACTGCTTTATAACGGACTCGAAGGCAAGACCGTGACCATTCTCGATGCCACCGCTTGGAGGGGCTTTCATGGCGTAAAATCGTGCGTAAGCACGTGCCCTCCCGGAGGAAGTGTCAACCGCCACTACCAAAGTGGCCTCTGAGACAATGACAGATCTAAGCCGATGAAATGGATTGTATCAACTGGATGAGGTAACTTCTCTTAGATCTCATATGGCATCTCTCACTCACGCCCGAATAATTTTGCAGATCACCACAAACAGGATGTCCTCTCAATACTCCCACCCCAATGGAGAATCCACTATGGAGCAATTGCACTACCCGAACAACGTAGCAATCACTATGGAGGCAATCGACTCGAATAACCTACCAACACATTACAATCCAGGTTTGAGGTATCATGAGAATTTCTCCTATGCTAACAAAGCAAGAATGTGTTGAATCCTCCTACAGGGGCATGCTTCTACATCGAGAGAAACCATCTCTCGGAAGACACATTGCACTCCTTCATACCGAATCCGTGGTCGGTCCAACCACTGGAGAATGCAATCACCATCTATCCGTATTGTGACAAGTCATGGAGCCGCAATAAAGAATATAGAGACCCAGATTGGCCAAATGAACACATCACTCTAGCAACCGCAAGCAAGCAAAGAAACACCTTGAGGGAGTATAGTCTAGCTAAAGACGTTAAACAAAGCGCTTCTTGGGAGGCAACCCAAGCTTTACTTACTTTTGTTTTCCTGTCTTTAGCTTGCTTTAGTTGTTTTTGTTGTTTTTCAATTCTTAGTTAGTTGTTGTTTTACTTCGTAGGTTGTGGAGATGCCCTTCTTCGTTGAAATCCATACTCCCATTCGAGGAACTCCAACACACATGTTTTGGCTATCCAAGGAACTCGAAAAGATCTCCATCACCCAGGGGATGATGATCGTTCACTTCTACACCCTTATACTTACCTCATGCTTATTTCTACAAACATTGGGGACAATGTTTAGTTTAAGTTTGGGGGTAGGATGTTGTTTATTTATTATAACCGTCCTGAGTATGTGCTGAATTGGTGATTGTTCCTTTACATGAGTATGATCATGATAGCCTAGGATGAGATTTATTTGAAAATCTTTGTGATTTTGCTGAAACTTGAAAGCATGACATGAATTTGAGTTAATTTAAAAATTTTCTTGAGTTTTTCCTACATTATATGCACATAGCCTTTGTTCCTGTAGTTTTGAAATGCTTAGAACAAAGTTATTAGGTTTAGAAGTTTGATGTCACCTCGATAGGTCTGAGAACTGATTTGAGAGTTAAACTGCAGGATAGGGTGAACGACAATATGAGTGCATAATCTGTATAATATGTGCATTATGTGAAAGGGTTGTCGTCTGTTTTTGTTGTTATAGAAAAAAAATTGTGAGGACAAAAAGAGCTACCTTCACTGTGATCAGTTAGGCCACTCATTGAGCGGGTGCTCTGGGTACGGGTCCCTGCAGTGGATGTGTGAAAGCTAGTGTCCTTCACAAAAAAAAAAGAAAGAAGAAAATAGAAAAAAGTAGCATCAAAAGAGTGATTAAGTGCTGAGTAGAGTTATTTAGTTCTTGAATGTGGGGACACTCAAAGATTAGTAATTAAGACCAGTGTATGGGGAAGTTGAATGGAGAGCCTAATAGAGTTGATCCGGGCTTAGTAAAAATGAAGGGAACATAGACTAATCACACACACAAGTAGGAACACTTAGGGAAAGTTTTAAATTGCTTGCTGAAGTGTCATGTTTGAGTGTTTCCCGTGATTACCAGATTTTCTCTTAAATTTTCGAGGCTTGAATCAAATGTATGCTTAAGAACAATCTAATGTTTAACTCTGTTTTTGCTCGGGACTAGCAAAAGTCTAAGTTTGGGGGTGTTTGATAACACACAAAATGTGCTATCGTTAGGCTTAATTATTGCTAGTTTTATGATGATTTCAGGGCTTTTACGTGGTTAATTTATTCAATTTCAGGTTGAGAGCTTAAACGGAGCTATTGGAGACAATCTGGATCACTTGGGATCAAAACAAGGCTATTTGGAGCTAAATATGACATCAAATGGAAGTGAAAGGATCAAACCAAGCTTTAAGACCCGAGGTGATGGCGTTGCAACGCCGAAGGTGCAGCCAAGAGGCTTTGTAGGCTACAGGCGATGGCGTTTCAACGCCATCTCGATAAGAAGACGCTTATGAAGATCAGGTAAAGTAGCGTTGCAACGCCGCCTTGCGTTGTCGTCGCAACGCTACTCGATAAGGAGCGCCGTTAAGATAGCGGCGTTACAACGCCGCCCCGGCGTTGCAACGCTATCGATAGTTTCCATATTTGATACACGCCTAGGGTAGAGCGTTGCAACGCTGTCCCTAGCATTGCAACGCTGCCCCATTGATGCCTATAAATACAACCTTACGATTCTTGCAAAAGGGGAGCACAATTTGGTAGAGTTTTGCCCTAAATTCGAAATACACCTTGTAAGAAGAGAGAAAAGAGTGATTTTGGGAGCCAAAGCATTCGTGGAGGTTCGAGAAGACGGCAGCTCAGAGATGAAGGACCGACATCGACACCTAAGTTTATTTCTCTTTCTTTCAATTTGTAATAGCGTTCTAAGACGTTTTCTACTTGTTTAGTTTGTTTTTCATGTGATTTAGAGTAGCTAAACATTGTAGTAGGATTTGATTTATTTATTAGGACTTTATTACAATATATTGAAGCATGTTTTGTTCTTATTTTTGGCCATTCGCTCTGCACTCTTTAATTCGTTGATTCAAGTGGACTCGAGAGATAAAGCTTGAATTAGAGCCAAATTGTCAAAACCCTTAGTAGTCTGGCACGAGAGTGACTTAGAATTCTTAGGGAAACACTTAAAGAAGTTGCTTAATGCCATGCATGTTGTAGGTTCGTATGGAGACTATGAATTCTATTGCATGTGTGAGGCTCATTAAGAACCGAGAGGTTTTCTTGAGTAATTTACTTCTTGTTTATAAATTCATCTCATGAGGTCAATGCATGTGTAGTTAGGTTATTAACTTGTAAAATCACTTTCTTTAATTCTATCAATTCGTGTCTCCACATGTTTGTTTGTTTGGTTGTCTTGTTCGTCAAACACCTATCCATGTTTTGTTGCTTTAGCTAAATTTGAGAATTAGTATCTTAGTACTTAATTAATCTAGAAACCCATTCCCGAGGACGATACTTGGACTCATAAATCACTATACTAAAACTTGACCCGTACACTGCGGTATTGCAATATTAATTTTACGCAACAGCTAATTTGCCCTGTCTCATTCCCATGGAGCTAACTGCTCTGATACCAAGTTGTCACACCCCCTCTTTTCTGCAACTCCAAATCAAGAAAAACTCCTTCTTCCTCTTCCTTTCTGCTTCTCCCACGAAAACCCTTGCTTCTCCTTGATGAAATGAGAAGAAATTCGAAGGAACTTGGTTGTTTAAAAAGAAAAACCAAGGTGGGGGTCCCACCTTCCACTTTCTTTCTTTGTTTTTCCTTTTCCTTTTCTTTTCTTTTCTTTTCTTTCCTTTCCTAAACAAAACATAATATAATAACCATTCCTTTCATTTTCTTTTCTTCATTATTCTTATAGAAAACCAAACAAAAATGGTTTAAGCTTTTCCTTCCTTGTTTTCCTTTTATCTTTCACTTCATTTCTTTTCTTTTTAAAACCAAGGAAAACCAAGTTTTAAGCATTCATTTCTTCTTTTCTTTTGTTTTTTCTTTAAAAGGAAATTCCAAAGAATGATTCTCGGGTTTACAGCCTTTGTAAATGGATCAACAACGTTGTGCTCCGAAGCTATCTGCGTGGATCATCACGCTCTCATGCGGTGCACAATCTCCCGTGATCAAGTGATACTTACGCTCTATATGCTTGTCTCTTTTATGACTCGAGGGTTCTCTCGAGTTGGCTCTCGCACCATCGTTGTCACAAAAACAAGGTGTGATCGGCAAGTTCATATTTGGAACAATTTCCAAATCCGTCATGAACTTCCCCGAGCCAAATACTTCCTTTGCGCTTTCACAAGCCGCAACATATTCGGCCTATCGTGGGATCGATGATGCATCCTCGCTGATGCTTCGCCACACTACAACTCTCCATTCGGAATGAAGGTGACCCGAAGTGGATTTCCTAGAATCCTTATCGATCCGAAAGTCGTAATCTGCGTGTATCCCGTAGCGATCAAATCCCCACTCCCATACACAAGACCGTAGTTCCTCGTTCTCCTAAGATACTTGAGGATTGCCTTTACGGTTGTCCAAAGATCTAATCTCGGATTGGATTGATACCTCACCGACAATCCCAACCGCATAATGTATGTTGGGCCTAGTACACAACATGGCATACATCGGGCTCCCTACACAACAAGCATAGGGGATTCGCCTCATATCCTCAACCTCTTGAGGCGTCTTGAGCATTGATCCTTAGATGGTTCAACCCCATGCCCGAAAGGCAGCGCAGTAAGCCTTCTCTGAGTTCTCGTGATCTTATATCTAGAAAACATCTTGTCAATATAAGACGCTTGAGACATGGCTAGCGTTACTTGCTTCTTCCTGCATCGCACAACTGGATACCTAGAACATACTATGCCTCTCCCAAATCTTTCATTTGGAATTATGAAGCTACCCATTCTTTAATGTCAAGTAAGAAATCCTACCTCATTCCCAATGAGAAGGTTATCATCCACATACAATATAAGAAACACGACAAGATCAAGTTAACGATTTTCTTGTAAACACAAAGCTTCGTCAACATTTTGATCAAAGCCATAAGATTTGATCGCCTCATCAAACCTTATATTCCAAGACCTCGAGGCTTGTTTCAGACCATAAATAGACCTTTTAAGTCGGCAAACTCTTTGCTCTTGGCCTTGGGCAATGAACCCTCAATTTGGTCATGTAGATGGTCTCGTTAAGGTTGTCATTCGTAGTTGCGGTCTTGACATCCATCTGCCATACCTCATAGTCATAATATGCGGCAATGGCCAGAAGGATTCTAATCGACTTTACCATGGCAACAGGTGAAAAGGTTTCCTCATAGTCAATCCCTTCCACCTGGATAAAACTCTTTGCCACTAGTCGAGCTTTGAAGGTCTGTACCTTCTCATCTACACCACGTTTACGCTTGTAGATCCACTTACAACCAATAGGTTTTACCCCATCCGGTTGGTCCACAAGCTCCCAGACGGAATTGAAGTACATCGACTCCATTTCCTGGTCCATAGCTTTAATCCATTCGTCTTTGTCAACGTATGCCATTGCCTGATCATAGGTCAATGGATCCTCGCAGTCATCATCAAGGGTGACGACTTGGGTTTCAGCTAAACCCATGTAACGTTCAGGCTGTCTCACAGCCCTCCCACTACGTCGAGGCATTCCCAACTCTTGGGAATGGACTTGACTAGACAAGCTAGGATCAACAACACTTGTTGACGTACTAGCACCATCAGCAACTCTTGCTGATGTACTGTCCATTTCCTTTAACACAATCTTACTCCTTGGTAAGTGATCCCTGATGTGGTCTTCCTCAAGGAAAGTGACATTTGTCGACACAAGCACCCTATTATCCTTAGGATCATAAAAGTAACCACCTCTAGTCTCTTTTGGGTAACCTACAAAGAGGCACAACTTTGAACGGGGTTCCAGCTTCTTCGGGTTTGATACCAACACATGGGTCGGGCATCCCCAAATTCTGAAATGACGTAAACTGGTTTTACGACCATGCCAGAGTTCGAAAGGTGTTTCACAAACACTTTTCGACGGAACTGTGTTCAAAATGTAAACCGCAGTCTCCACTGCGTAACCCCAAGAGGAATCAGGGAGACGAGCATAGCTCATCATTGACCGAACCATGTCCAACAAGGTTCTGTTTCTCCTCTCCGATACATCATTCTGTTGTGGCATACCAGGTGCTGAGAGTTGGGATGTAATTTCATGTTCTATCATATAGTCCTGGAATTTAGTGTCCATATACTCTCCACCTCGATCCGATCGAAGTGTTTTTATCGTTTTACCTAACAGGTTCTCAACCTCAGTCTTATACTCCTTGAACTTTTCAAGTGTTTCTGACTTCCTATGCATTAGGTAAATGTACCCATACCTCGAATAGTCATCTATAAAAGATACGAAGTATTCGTAACCTCCTCGTGCTTTAACATTCATCGGACCACAAAGGTCAGAATGTATAAGCTCAAGGGGCTCCTTGGCTCTATATCGTTTTCCACTAAAAGGACGTTTGGTCATTTTGCCTTCAAGGCATGACTCACATACTGGTAAAGAGTTTTCTTCCAACTCGCTTAGAAGTCCACTCTTCACTAGTCTCTCAATCCTATTGAGATTAATGTGGTTTAACCGAAGATGCCAAAGATGGGCACTTTCTTTTGGAGAAACCTTTAATCTCTTAGTTCGCGTTTCAGCTGTTTTAAACAATTCGGTGTTCAAAACACTTTTGACCGAATTAGGGTTCAAAACATATAAATTACTCTCGAGCGAAGCAGAACAAATCAAATTTCCATTTCGAGAAATAAACGTTTTATTACTCTTGAAAGAAACGAAAATATTTTGTTCTAATAGGCAGGAAATAGAAACTAGGTTTCTCGTAAACCCAGGAACTATGTACATATTATCCAATAATAAGTACTTCCCACCAAAAAAAGCTTCACTGCGCTATTATTGTTGTTGCAAAGAGACAACTTCTCCGGATCCAACCCTGAGTGTTATTTCACCCTCTTGCAGCCGCTACCAGGAATTTAATCCTTGAAAAGAAGAGCAAACATGATTAGTGTCGCCTGAATCCAATATCCAAGCTGAGTCATTACTCTCCACTAAACAAGTTTCTGTGACAAGTAAATCACATTTACCTGTCATCTTCTTTTCATCAAGGAACTTGGGACAACTCCTTTTCAGGTGTCCGTCCCAAGCAAAGAGAAACATTTTCTGGCAACATCCTTGATTTCTTTGCCTTTTAGGGCGGCAGCGCGATCAACCATAACTTCTTTCAACTTCTCCTTCTTCCCCTTAGGGCCTGAAGAGTCTACAAACTGAGTCTCAGAGGTCAAACCCCTGTGAAAAGATCTTAAGACAAAACTTGCCTCAGCTTCCTGTCCCCTAGTTTGCACCAAGGACTGAAAGGTTTGTAGATTGTTGAATAGGACTGTTGAACCGAGCACCTGAGGACCCTCCTAGGTGAGTGCGAACTCTTGGTCGTCATTTACCAAAATCGTGTCTATATTGTTTTTCCACGAAATACTATCGCCGACTAACTTAACGGAAGCTAAAGGAACGTTAAAAGCGTTTGACATTTTGTTGCTGAAAAAAAATGAAAAACTTTGTATTAGTCTCGCAAAAACTTTTGAAAATTCAATCGGGTTTTAGCAAATTTTTATCCTATGATCCCTAGGTCATTCAAAATTTGCAATGATACCCTAAAGGTTTAGAATGACCGCCACCGTAGGATAGACAAACCCACTCCTCCTCTAGGACGAGACTTTCTCGACCAAACCCTAATACCAGAACAACTTTTATTCCATTAGGCATCCAGTTACCATTTTCAGTCAGAATCCATTAACTCTTAATGAATCCTGTGAGTGTCACCCTCAATCTTTAAATTTCCAAGTATCCGTCCAAACAATAGCCGTCGTAGGGAGGACTAAGCAGGAAAACCAACAAGGAAATCGTATCCCTTTCGGGAATTCATGGTGTTCCGACTCCCATGATCAAGGCCCTCCATAGGGATTGTCTGGTCCTGTCCCTAAGAAGATAGGCATATTGGGCGAGTAACTGTGACCACCCTCACCCGTACTAGTCAAAGGACATACCCCTGCAGACAGGAGTCCGTAACACGCTCAGGATTAAGATCGAGTCACTAATGGTCATCTACGAAGTTATTAGTCGTATACTGTCAACGGTGTTACATCAGTAGGTCTAATAATTCACGGTCCGGTCTTGTACAATCTCATTGCACAGGATGCCCCCACTCGCATGTCAACTACATGAACGAGTCGATCACCTCGTTTGTATCTAATACAAAGCGGGTCGCATCCACAAAGATATCCGAGATTAGGTCTCCAACCCCATCCATATATCATGAGACCGCTTCGGGTCATTAACTCAACGTGATCCTCCTGTGTGTCCACTACATACCGTTCAAGTTCTAGTTCTCTCATAAATTCAATGACCCTGGAGCTTAGTTTATTGTACAAAGTTTGTAAAATTGCGAGACACAAAGTGATGAAAGAAATAACTCTTATTTATTTCAATTGGTAATATTACAAATAAAAACGAGATTAGGACATACATCCCAGCAAATCCCTCGAACAACTTAAAGATCTTCAACAAGCTGCAAGCCAAATATCTTCAACAAGCTACAAGCTACAAGTCGAAGACCTTCAACAACCTATAAACCGAAGACCTTCAACAAGCTACGAGCCGAAGACCTTCAGCAAGCTGCAAAATCCTCATGACAAGTCTACACTTGAGAATAAGCTACAAAGCCCTCAAGACAAATCTACATTCGAGAACAAGCTGCGAAGCCTTCGGGACAAGACCTCATTCAAGAACAAGTTGCAAAGCCCTCGAACAATTGTATATGAGAGAGAAAGAATCAGAGGAGAAAGATTAGAGATTGTAATCCACTACAATCAAATTAATAAAAATACAACGTTCAATTACACGTGTCTCATTCTCATTTGTTTGGTGGAATCTCGTGTGAACAACATTATTAAAAGGAACAAAATTATATGATCATAGCTTTAGATTCTTATGAACTCAAAATGATTTATTAAACTATACAAAATTATTCGCTAATTGATTTTTTTTCCAAGGTAAATGTACCACCAATTGTGGAAAAATATACAAATTTGAAACAAAACAAAAACAAAAGAGCAATATTTTAAAGAGCAGTGCGATTTAAGAAGAAACTGTTAAATGAGAAATTTCGAAAAATCACAAATTGTCAAATCATTAATTTATATTAATGATAAAATAAAATTGAGACTAATTACAAATTTACATGTGTCCTAAAATTAAATTAAAAGGCATGAAAATTGATCAAATTAAATAATGTCACATGTCTAATATTTATCCATTGGACGACTTAAGTCGGTCCAATCAAATTATTCCACAAGGCAATTAGACCCACAACCAATTTATCTCGAGATCATTAAAAATGAATTGAGCTAAATTTCGATAATCCAAGTTTATTAAAAAATGAGTTTGATTAAGCCCAAATAAGGCTAAGTCCAAAAGTTGGTCCAAAGTCAACCAAGCCCAAGTCCAAGCCCATATAAGATCCATCAAACTCTATAAATAGAGGGGAGTCACCCTTCATTTGAAGGAAATTCAGAAGAGCATGAGTCTAGAGCATTCAGAGGCTCCAAAAGTCAGAAACTCCAAGAATCAGAATCCAGAGTCAGAATTCAGAGCATCCAACCACAGAGTTCAAAATTTTCCAGAATAAGAATTTAGAAACTTCAAGCTCAATGAGAGAATTCAGAGTCTTCAGGAGTAAGAACTCATAAACTTCAAGCTCAACCAGAGTATTCGGAAGCTTCAAATTCAGTCAAACAGTCCAAAGAATTCAATGGATTCAAAGATTCAGATTTCAGAAGATTCAACGACTAAAGACTTCAATAAATTGATCGTCTCTTCATCAACTACAAATCGAAGATTCAACCTCCCTTCGTTTGAGAACAAGCTCGTCGGTCCTCAGATCAAAGTCTACATTCCAAGATCAACAAACCAACTGGTCGATCCAAGATCAACAAACCGACAGGTCATTCCAAGATCAACAAACTGACGGACAAGTTAATTCAAGATCAACAAACCGACAAGTCGATCCAAGATCAACAAGCCTATAGGTCAATCCAAGATCAACAAGCTGACACATCGATCCAAGTCAACAAGCCAACACATCGATCTAAGATCATCATACCGACAGATCGATCCAAGATCAACAAGACAAAAGTCTGATCCAAGATCAACATGTCAGTGAGTCAATCAAAGAAGATCAACAAGCCAACATGTCGATCCAAGAAAGTCAACCAATCAGAGGTCAAGTCTTACATATTCGAGAAAAGAATCAGAGGATAAATACTAGAGATTGGAACACTCCAACATTTAATAAAATCAAGTTCATCCCACGAATTAAATTTTTTGTTGAAATCTCGTGCGAAAAAAAAAGCATTACCGAGTTTGAGGAGAGGAAAATAAAAGCAGATTAACTGCAAATCATTGAGGAACTTGGAAGCCCATGAGCCAAGGAAGAAACGGAAGGCACCGTGTGCGAAAAACTACGTAGAAACTAAACTAATCAACAAGGAACTCTGGAGGAAAAAGCATACTGTATACCCTCTTTCATCTCAGATTACTTGGTTGATTAAAAACAAAATCTAACATTTTTTAGTGATTTTGTTGAATGTCAAACTTTTTGGGTTGTAGGACCGATTTTTTTAGTTTTATATCATTTATTTATTGTTTAAACCATGTTTTTTTTGCTAACCTACTCTAAATGAATATCTCATTATATTTTTCGACGTTTTGATTTTTCTTTACAACGATTATTGTATAATTTTATTGTCCTAGATTTAGCTTATAGTTTGATGTTATTAAAATCGTTAATCGTAAATACAATGTAAAATATTATATAGTATTGTGAACTAAAATATTCTATGTATATACATACATATATAAGATAGAGATATTAATTGAACTATAATATATTATGTATATACACAAGCCATATAGATGAAATCATCACACATATTGTCTTTTAATATACTTGTATTTGCAATGTGAGCTAGATTCATCATTGTATTAATCCTTCTCTTTTGTGTATATCGATATTTACACTTCTGATTGATTTATGATAACATGTAATTATGTTATCTTATTTCCTAATATTTATGTTAGTCTTGTGATAATTTTGTGAACTTTCATGCCTATTTCTCTTAATTTTGTAGAAATCGAGCTTGAGGAGAAGAATCGAGTGTTCGAAAGTATTTTGGTGGATATTGGAACCTTTTTTTAGCTTAATTTAAGAATCAAGAAAAATAGAGATGTAATTTGAGTATAAGACATATTTAGGGAGATTTTACATCAAATCACGGTTCCAACGCATCAAACCGGAGGTCATTCGGACACTTGAGTGAAAAGATATGGCAAAAATAGTTGCAGTGTGTTGTCTGGCCGCAAGGGTAGCGTCTAGATGCTACGAAAATTTGAAAAAATGCTTATTTTTACGCAGAACAACATCTAGAGTCGTCCCAAGACCTATAAAAGCATTCTTATGAGCCCATTCTAAAGGAGAGCCAATTTGGAGATCTAAAATGCCCTAAAAATGATTTCTACACTGATTTTTGGGCTGAGAGGACTATTTTGGAGTCAAGGAACGTGAGTTCGAGCTGTAAATCATGGTGAGGTTCAGGAACAAGGATCGACACGACCATAGAGTTTTTCTTTCCCTTTCTCAGTTGTATTTGTTTTTTTTATAGATTTTAGTGATAAGTTTAGTAGTTTTATTTTTCGAAGTATGTGGAATTAAACTTTGTTTAGGGAGTAATTAGGCGTCACACTATTTATTGAATTGATTGTTTTTGGATTATTGTACGTGTTTTCATTCATGCAATTGTGTTCATAATGCTTATAAACTCTTGATCACGTTTTATTTGTTAATGTTAATCTAAACTTACGCTTGAGAGAAGTAGTTTTGATTTGATTTCGATTGCATGACTAATAATCACTTTGACATGAGAATGATTAGGGTGTTTTTAGAAATCGTAAAAGAACTCATCTTAGTACCATGCATGTTTTTTAAAAGCTAGACAGAGATGTTAGTTTTATCTTCATGCATGAGAGTCACTTGCCTCGAGAGAGTCATTTGTTATATTCGTTTCTTGATTTATGAAAACAAATGCACTCATTCAATAGCATAACCTCGATTAAATTGTTGGTCGATCGGTGAAATTAATTTCCTAAATTCTCATAAACTGCGGTTCACGTTATCTTTTGCTTTTTAGTTTAATTCTTAGGTTTAGACTATTTTCATTTGATTTAGTTCTCTAAATAAAGTTAAGAGAAAGTACTTACGATAATTAAATGAATTAACAAACCCAATTCCTGAGATCGACCCTAGCCATTTTTACTACAAATTTAAGAGGTATAGGTAAATAAATTATTATTTGATAAGACCTTCGACAAGCCCCTTCATCAAATTGGCGTCGTTGTCGGGGATTGGCTCATTTTAATTCATTTAATATGGTGAAGAAATTGATTACTTTAATTTAGAGGTTTTATTTTTCTGTTTATTTTTTTATTTTGGGTATTTTGTTTTATTTTGAGTCTTGTCTCCTATTTTAGTTGTGTTGTGTTAATTTTTGTGTAAAAGTATTAATTTAATTTTCGGTGATTTTGATTATGGCTTTTCACAATTTTAATTCTTTTCTTCCAATATTTTATCTCTCTTATGACCCTAGGAATGTGAATCATGATTTTCTTGAATATCAAGTGTCTAATCCTTACCATTTTGAACATATGATTTATGAAAATTCTTTTTATGGTAATGTAACGCCTAAGGAGTTAAGGTACGAGTAACTTTGGAAATTCGAATAAAATTTCGTGAAAATGAGTACTTAGAATTAAAATTTCTTATTTAGTTGTTTTAAATTGCAATTTTTGGGTATTTATTAAGTATTTGGGCTTATTGTAGTTTAATAGAAACCTGAGGGGTAGTTTTGGAAAAAGAGGGGATTAAGGTTTGGTGGAGGCCTTTTGTTTTATATAGGCACATTTATCAAGGAGTTCTTCTTCCTTCTTTGCCCTCACTTGTATGAAAAGAAAAAAGAAAAGGGAAGCAATCGTCGGAAGTCGTACACTAAATCGTCGGAGGGTCAGCTGCTCACCGTGAAGTTTCATTGTCGCCGCCCTGCCGCTGAAGAAGCCCGACTGCCAAACAAAACCTCGTCGCCCACTGCATCGCAAAGCCACACGCAGGACACTATCAGGTCAGACCCACCGTCAGAGGCGTCGAGATTCGTCGTATGAACGTTTGAATCACTGCAACCAGTGTCAACTCATCGTCGTCGCCGCCATTTCAAACTCAAGAGCGTGTTGTTTCACCGGATTCCGCCAAGTTGCTCGATTTCAAATCGGGTTTGAAGTTCGTCTTTAATCGTGAGTATTTTGGGTGTTTATAACTGGAACCTTTTAGGGGATGTTTGGTCCCATGTCTTGGAATAAGAACCTCGTGCTTGTTCGGGGCTTACGAAGCTCCTGTTCTGTAAGATCGTGTTTTGCATGCAGTGTTTTGAAGTATTTTAATCGAAAATCATGTTTGGGATGCGAGGTTTTGAAACACGGGAATGAGAAGTTGTGTTTGAGCAGCGTTGTTAAACCTCGGTTTGTGCGAGATTTTTTGTTGATTTTTTTGTAGCCGCTTTGTTCAATTCTTTTCCTCTGACTTTTTAATGTCTGCTTGAATTGTACAAGACTTAGGAAATGTGGATCAATTTTGTCAATGAACTTTTGAATGCAATTTCTAACTTATGTTCTAGTTGAAAATAAGAAAATTGTTATCATTGTTTTTTAAATAATGAGAAAGAAAGTTGCTCCAATTGTTTCCACAAAGTGAGAACGTTTTTTATCATTCACAAAAAAGTTTGACACAAATCACGTCACAATAATGTTTTGGCCATGAGTTGGCACACACAACAAAACATATCACCATAATTTGTTCGTCACATACTATAAAACCAAAGAAAACATAAAATCGACTGAAGAAAAGAAGTAGAGATAACACGATAAGTAAAGTGACGTAGTGTCTTCACCAAAATGATCCAACAAAACCTAGTGAGATGATCCCGAAGAGGAGGGCCCTGGTTGTCTTCCTAAGATCCGCATGCAACACTTATACTTCCACTCCGGTGGGTAGTCAAGGAAGGAGTGAAATTTAGTGGTGTCAGCTAGTAAAGTCTCGGCTATGGCTAAACAATCATCCATATCCATTCCAGGGATAGATTGAAGTTCTCCACACAACTGTTTACGTCGAGCAGACTCCATTTCATGATTCTCTTTGGGCCAAAGGGCGATCTTCTCGATATGGGTCGAGGCACATCGCATCTCTGAGCGAAAAACCTCAGTGAGTTCCCCATGCACCATGCGCCTTTTCTTACTCACTATGGATCCTACTGGCCCATCATTCCTCGAGTTAGATGTGGTAGATATGTCCTCCCCAAACACAGTTTCAGATACATGTGGATCAGGTATAGGGAGATCATGGAACTCTGGACTAGTGTCATCGTCTATGTCTGTGCCTGTCACTGAGGCCATGTCAATCGGAGTCTCCGCCCTCGTGTCGGTTGCCTTGTCTTTCCCGAAGATGATTGCTAGGTCATCGAAGAATGGAAATGGTTTGTTCCTGAGACCTCGGGCGTGGAGGTGACCCTACGTAACACAAATAAGAACCATTAGCTATATCATGTTCATTCATGCATGTTTTTATGGCTTACACAATAATCGTATTTGTGTTTTACCTTAACCCAGTCATCAAAAATTGATTTCTCTTCTTCAATACACTTTCGCTCGTCATTCCATCCAAAACCACTGCATGTCGGACCCATCATTTCAGCTATAGCTCCATATTGCTTCTTCAGAATCCTTACTCTTGATTCTAAGTTCGGTGACACCTGTATGTCGCTTCCTGGTAGCTTTTCCTTCATTAATTTTTGTACTTGAACTAGATATCCAGGCCTAAAAGTCCCATTATCACCTTTCCACCCACCTTGTTGAACAAGTTGCATCAAACTTTGGACTAACACCTCGTCCTCCATCATATTTCGTACATGCTTAGAACCTTTTTCTTTAGGAGTTGTCATCTGCATGAATAGGACAATGAAAATACTTAAGTTAAATGTACAGTACATCAGTAACAAAATTGAACATACATATTATGTCAATCATAATTCTAGAAGTAAGAAACATAGAAACTTTATTTACATAACAAATATAGTTTCAAAATTACATCCAAAACATAAGATTTAAACATGTAGTAGATTCAAGCATGTTACGAAGCGTAACAATTACAAAAGTTTGTTTTACACACAAAACCTAAGTGTAAATAGTAGATTCGATCATGTTACAAAAAATATTTCATACATTGTTCCAGGCATCAAACATTTCGTTTGCAAGTGCATCCCTCCATTCATTCCATTCCCCAGTTGATTCAATAAAATTTATGTTGTCAGAGCCCATTTCATTCGAATCAACTTCACCAGCATATGTCTCCTCATACGTTGAATCGGGACCCATTTCTCTCAATATCAAGTTATGTAGTAGGCAACATGCAGTTATAGTCCTACATTGGATTTGGATAGGATAATAACATTTCCCTCGTAAAATGGCCCACTGACCCTTCAACTTTCCAAAAGCCCTCCCAATAATGTTCCTAGCCCTAGAATGCCTCATATTAAACAACTCTTTCGCACTTGTGGGTGGATTCCCTCCACGCCATTTGATGAGATGATAACGTTGACCTCGATAAGGAGCAAGGAATCCTTCTGCATTCGAATATCCAGCGTCACACAAATAGTAATAACCTGACCATTGTATTATTGATCCAAATTAGCAACCTTAGATTTCAATGTGCATGCATGCAAAGTAAGGGAATAAGTGTAAAGAGAGGGAGTCATTTTACCCCTTGGAACTTTTAGACCATTAGGTCGTGATAGTGAATCCCTTAGTACTCTAGAGTCTGATGCAGAACCTTTCCAACCGGGAAGGACGAATATGAACTCAGCATTCTGTGAGCATACAGCTAGTACGTTCGTAGCAATCTCACCCTTCCTAGTTCTATAACGAGGTCGATCGATTGCACTTACATTCACTTTAATGTGTGTATCGTCCAACGCACCAAGACAATTCTGTTAACATGTTACACACTTCAGTGATTCTTGCAGGGTGATGTAATACGAAGATAAGTTTTTATGTGAACTAACTTGTATACCTCGAACCATCTCCACTTATCATCCGAACAGTTATTCGTTACTGGGTCAAGTGTCTTCAAAAGGACTTCATGAAGTCTGAGTACCGCGTTGAGAACAGTGTTGAAGTGTTTAGACACTATCTCACCTGAGCGTGTAAAATGTCGTCGAACAACTCTATTCTTCACATGGTGCGCTAAAATATGAAGAAACATTGCAACCATCTCTTCCACATCAATACATTGAGTTGTTGATAAACCTCTTGTTGTTCTAAGTAATGTACACATAATGGTAAAACATCTCCTGTCCATTCGTGTACTCTCATAACAAGCCAAGTCAGACTCGTGGATAAGGCGAAAAAAATTAAGTTGCCTAATTTGGTGTCGAATATGGGATGATTGACTTTCTATTCCTCCTTCTCCAAGTCTCATAGCCATGTTGAATAATAACATCCATTGTTGTTGTGTTGTGCATATGATAGTTAGTATTGCAATCAACTCACGAGGATCAACTCCTAGACCATCCATTACAACTGAGGGAAAAAGAACAAGAAAGTAGGATCCTAGGTACATCAACTTGAATGTTTTATCCATGTATCTACTACTAGTATGAAAGAAACCATTAGCTCTATATAGGCATATTTAGCTTCTGTTATGAAAAAGAACAAGAATGCATTGCTCTAAATCTCCAGTCTACTACTAGTATGAAAAGAACAAGACTGCATTGTTCTAAATTTCTAGTCTACGTTCAATAAAGATGACATAGAATTTTGATCCCCTAAAGTACTCCTTTCGACATGAATCATGGTTTCACGAGCGTTCATATAAGTCTTATAAATCTAATAGTAAGAAATACATAAAATAGATTTCTATTTCATTACACTAGGAATGAAAGTTATTTATCGTACTCAAACAATTATCTAATACACAAAGAAAAATTTAAATACAAATTTATTCATGTTTAATTGTTAAGACATTATCCAAATTATGCCCCACTTTTAAAAGAAATTGAAATTGAAATGCCAAATTTCTATGTGGAAAAAATCATCATTATGACCCTACATATGAAAAAATCATTGCATAAGAATTAATAAAAAAGACATTAGAAATGAAAAGAATTTTCATAACACAAAGTATGAAGCTAATTAAAATAGATTTCCATAAATTAAAAAAAAAAAAAAAAAGAACACCTAGTCAAATTACTTTCGAGTGAAAATGCTTAATTTTGTAAATGAAAGAAAAAAACACAGTATTATAAGTTAACTATTTACCTAAAATGGATTATTTATCTCGTTTTCTTTAGAGAACAACATGATAAAAAAGAATATTTAGATACAATTATAGATTTGGAAACAATTTTTTAAACAAAAACTAATAATAATAAAGAAAATACTATAATTGTACCATTTATTGCATTTTTTAGGAGTCGTTGTCCTAATTCGTTACCTACCATTTTTAAACACATGAAATCATGAAATGTAGGTTGAATATTAACATGCACTTCATATTACTTTAAAAAAAATATATTTTTGTTTGACAAAATTTTCATATTACATATGAAATTATTCTTATTTTTAAGAAAACACTTCTTTAAAATTTTTCTGAGTAGACCAAACAGTATGTGGGTTTGTGCAAGGTAAGTATAAGGTAAGTATAACGTTAGATACATGTATGGTGAACTTCATAATATATGATTTGAAAACAATTTTTGTAAACAAAAACTAATAATAATAAATAAAATACTATAGTCGTACCATTTGTTTTAGTTTTTTAGAAATCGTTGTCCTAATCCGTTCCTTACCATTTTTTAACACATGAAATCATGAAATTTAGGTTGCATATAAACATGCGCTTCATGTTACTTTGAAAAAGAAAATTTTGCTTGACAAAATTTTCATATTGCATATGAAATTATTCTTATTTAAAAAAAACAATTCTTTAAAATGTTTCTGAGTGTACCAAACAGTAGGTGGGTTTGTGCAAGTATAATGTTAGATACGGTATAAAAAAACAAATAAAGTATGACCATATTCACAACACAAAGATACTACAATAATGAATGGTAAAATTCATAATACATACACACAAAAAAAATATAAAAGTATAATGAAGTTATTAACAACGAAACAAAACAAAAAAGTTATGTTCAAGTCCATAACAAGTTCTTAGTCGATAAATATACTAAGAAATCAAAATACATTACATAATTCTTTGTGGTGTCCTTTTAGAGATCCACAAGGTATGCAATTTGAAGAACCCTAGAAGTAAAAAAACACTAAAGTTAGAATGAGAAAAGAGAAAATATATGCAAATACAAAATGAAAGAAAATATATGCAATGCTTACCTTAGATATGGTTGGGGATCTTTCACCTCAGGGAACTTGCATGTAGAATTGAATGTAAATAGTGTATAGAATGAAGGCATCACGTACAACAAATGTGGTATAAGAATATAGAAAAAGAAAATAGATTAGTTTAGAAAAATGAACGTGTAAACAAACAGATAACATGACCAAGTGTAAAAATGAGAAGAAAATGAGCTTACCAAGTGAAAGGAGAAGAAAGAGTTAACTCCCTCAGAGTGAATGGGCAGATACAAAACAGAGGGGTGGTGTTATCGAAGGGAGGAGTGACTTATTTATAACAAGTATCCTTAGTAGAATTCTTAGTAAATACGTTAACTTAAGTCAACCACCCATGAAAAGAAGGGAAGTCATCATTGCAATATATTGAATAAGAAGATTTGAATGAGATATAATAGTCACTTCTCACCTGACTAGTGTCAAATAACAATTAATATCATTTAAATAAATTAATAATTATATTGTTTGAGAATATTTCGATAGGTGTGGTGAGATGACATGTAATCAAAACAAAACATGAATACATAACAAAAAAATTGTCAACAACCATAATTATAAATTAAAAAAATCACAATGAACAATGTAAATTCAAGAAGGCCTTAGGCCAGGCCGAACACAAGTCATAATCTTGTAACAAACACCCGTCATAATCTTGTAACAAAAAAAATTGAGGCATTAAACATGATTCTTAATATGAAAAAATTGTCAATCCTAATAAATAAAAAAAAATTAGATCACAATGAAGAATGTAAATTCAAGAGAGCCTCAGGCTAGACTTTCATCTACTTCAAAATATTTTCAAACAACATAAATACATATCTAAATTCAAGGAGGTCTCACGTATGTTTGCAAATCTAAAAAATTGTTAACAAGCAATATAAATACAAAAACAAAATGCGAAAAAACTATCTTAGACCTCACATAAGTCATAATCTTAGAAAAATAAAATTGAGGCATGAAACATATTTGCTACATATCAGAATAAAAAAAAATGTTAATATCAAAACAAAAAAATAGTCAATAAAGATGATAAATAAAAAAAGAACAAAAACACTATGAAGAATGTAAACTCAAGAAGGCCTCAGATCTATTTCAAAATTTGGTCAAACAACAACATAAATACAAAATCAGAATGGATGATCAAAATTCAAGAAGGCCTCAAGCATGTTTGCAAACCTAAAAAATTAAAAATCATCAGAGGTCTCACAACAAAAAAAAACGTAAAATAGAAACAAATGGAAAATCACAATGAAGAATTTAACTTTAAGGAGACCTCAGGACCATTTGCTTCATCATTGAAATACTGTATAGAAAACAGGTTGATCATCATTGGCCTTAGTAAAGAACAAACCTGTTTAAACCAAGCCATTCCTACCAAAACTCCATTCAATCGAACCAAACCCCCTACCATGCCTATGGAATACAATTGTAGAGAATATAGAAGAGACGGCAAGAGGTCAGATTCCATGGTTGGAGTGGCAAGAGATGGGCATGCCAACCTTAGTAAGAACCCTCAACTCTCGCCTCTTGGTCCTCCTCTCAAAATCTAACCCCATCTGCTACCAAACCCATGTTTCGTGAATAAAGGCAGAGAAAGGGAAGATGAAAGTATGGGGAACGAGAAAGAAACTTTGTAACGTATGAGCGAACAGAGAATCTAGACTGCCCATGGAAAAGAGGAGAGATTGAGGGTTAGGGTTTCGTTGAGAGTTGAGTAAGAGACGAGAGAGATAGAGGGTTTTGGTTAGAGGTGAGGAAAAGACGAGAGAGATGAGAGTTATTGATGAGATATGACAGAAACCATCAATCGAGGAACAACTCACGAGAGGAAGAGGAAGAGGCGTGTACGCAAAACAGAGAGATTGTGTTTATGTGACCATTAGTGACTCGACCAATCCCGAGCGTGCGTGTTACGGACTCTGTCATGGGGTCCGTCCTTTGACTAGTACGGGTGAGGTGGTCACGCTTACTCGCTCAATATGTCTATCTTCTCGTGGATGGACCAAGTAGGGAGCTGGGAACTTAACTACGCGAGATGGAATTCACTGCGTTCCCGCCTTTAGGAAAACTAGAGGGGTTGTTCCCTTAAGTCTTCGCCTCTCGTGGCTTGGACAACAGGCGCCCACCTTCTCACTAGCCCGAGAAGGGTGTTGTGTATGGTTGGACCATCACAATATGTTGTTCATTAGAGGAGCAAAGGGGATTTAAGGAACAAGAGGTAGACACAGGGGTAAAAGCGGTAATTTGATCCAATCGTGTCTCACGAACAACCCGTGAAGGGTCGACTCATGGGCATTGGTTATATCGGTGGACACGTAATATTCTCGCAGACGACGGAGTGCAACTACGGGCTATAGTGGAGTGTTACCGTAGCTAATGAATGTTGATTAACCGGGTCAAAGAGTTTGACAGGTTAATCTCGGATCATTGGAGCCTGTCACTGTAGGTCCATTAGGTCTCTCGGTTGGCTCAATCTGGGTTAAAAGAAAGGTTTATGTTTTGGTATGAAATTGAAGTGTTCAATTTCACTTAAAGGGCATTTATGTCATTTATATGAGATATGAATTATATAATATATAGTTTAATGTGAATGAGATTCATAATAAACTATAGGTTAGCCTAATATATAGTTTAATGTGAATGAGATTCATAATAAACTACTGAATTGTTTACAACTGCAGAAACACAAACTAAGAAAGCGAAAGTTTCTCCTAAAGAAAATGCCCATCTTTGGCATTTACGTTTAGGCCAAATCTCAATAGGATTGAGAAACTAGTGAAGAGTGGACTTCTAAACGAGTTGGAAGAAAACTCTTTACCGGTGTGTGAGTCATGCCTTGAGGGCAAAATGACCAAACGTCCTTTAAGTGGAAAAGGATATAGAGCCAAAGAGCCTCTTGAGTTAGTACATTCTGACCTATGTGGTCCGATGAATGTTAAAGCTCGGGGCGGTTATGAGTACTTCGTGTCTTTCATAGACGATTACTCGAGGTATGGGTATATTTACCTAATGCACAGAAAGTCTGAAACTCTTGAAAAGTTCAAGGAGTACAAGACTGAGGTTGAGAACCTCTTAGGTAAATCGCTTAAAACACTTCGATCGGATCGAGGTGGAGAGTACATGGACACTGAATTCTAAAACTATATGATAGAACACGAAATTACGTCCCAACTCTCAGCGCCTGGTATGCCACAGCAGAATGGTGTATCGGAGAGGAGAAACAGAACCTTGTTGGACATGGTTCGGTCGATGATGAGCTATGCTCGTCTCCCCGATTCTTTTGGGGTTACGCAGCGTGGAGATCGCAGCATATATTTGAACAACGTTCAATCGTCAAGAGTGTTTGTGAAACACCTTTCGAGCTCTAGAGTGGACGTAAAGGCAGTTTACATCACTTCAGAATTTGGGGATGCCCGACCCACGTGTTGGTGTCAAACCCGAAAAAGTTGGAACCCCGTTTGAAATTGTGCCTATTCGTACGCTACCCTAAAGAGACTAGGGGTGGTCTGTTTTACGATCCTAAGGAAAATAGGGTGCTTGTGTCGATAAAAACGCCACTTTCCTAGAGGAAGACCACGTCGTGATCATTTACCAAGGAGTAAAATTGTGTTAAATGAAATGGATGCGACATTAGCAAGAGTTCTTGCCGATGGGGCTAGTACGTCAACAAGTGTTGTTGATCCTAAAGACGCCTAGTCAAATCCGCTCCCAAGAGTTGGGAATGCCTCGACGTAGTGGGAGGGTTGTGAGACACCGATCGCTACATGGGTTTAAATTGAAACCTCGGTTGTCGCTCCCCGATGATGATCGTGAGGATCCATTTACCTATGATCGTGCAATGGTTGATGTTGACAAAGACGAGTGGATTAAAGCTATGGACCGTGAAATGGAGTCTATGTACTTCAATTCAGATGGGAGCTTGTGGATCAACCTGATGGGGTAAAACCTATTGGTTGCAAATGGATCTTCAAGCGTAAATGTGGCGTAGATGGGAAGATGCGCACCTTCAAAGCCCGACTAGTGGCAAAGGGTTTTACCCGTGTTGAAGGGATTGACTATGAGAGACATTTTCACCGCTGCCATGGTAAAGTCGATCGAGATCCTCTCGCCATTGCCGCGTATTATGACTACGAGGTATGGCGGATGGACGCCAAGACAACCTTTCGAATGGCAAACTTGATGAGACCATCTACATGGACCAAACCCAAAGGGTTCATTGCCCTAGGCCAAGAGCAAAAGGTTTATCGGCCTCATAGGTCCATTTATGGGTGAAAACAAGCTTCGAGGTCTTGGAATATAAGATTTGATGAGGCGATCAAATCTTATGGCTTTGATCAAAATGTCGATGAGCCTTGTGTCTACAAGAAAATCGTTGACAAAACTGTCGCATTTTTGGTGTTGCATGTGGACGATATTCTTCTCATTGGGGTGAGGTAGAATTTCTTACTGACGTTAAGAAGTGGCTAGCTTCGGAATTCCAAATGAAAGATTTGGGAGAAGCTCAGTATGTTCTAGGTATCCAGATAGTCCGGAACCGGAAGAACAGAACGTTAGCCTTGTCTCAGGCGTCTTATATTGATAAGATGTTGTCTAGATATAAGATGCAGAACTCCAAGAAGGGTTTGTTGCCTTTCAGGCATGGGGTTCACTTGTCTAAGGATCAGTGTCCTAAGGCTCCTCAAGATGTTGAGGATATGAGACGGATTCCATATGCTTCGGCTGTAGGGAGCCTGATGTATGTCATGTTGTGTACTAGGCCCAACATCTGTTATGCAGTAGGAATCGTCAGTAGATATCAATCCAATCCAGGATTAGATCACTGGACAGCCGTGAAAGCAATCCTCAAGTATCTTAGGAGAACGAAGAACTACAGCTTAGTGTATGGCAGTGGGGATTTGATCCTTACGGGATACACGGATTCTGACTTTCAGACCGATAAGGATTCTAGGAAATCCACTTCGGGGTCAACCTTCATTCTGAATGGAGGAGCTGTAGTATGGTGAAGCATCAAGTAGGAATGCATCGCTGATTCCACTATGGAAGCGGAGTATGTTGCAGCTTGTGAAGCTGCAAAGGAAACTGTTTGGCTTAGGAAGTTCATGACGGATTTGGAAGTTGTTCCAAATATGAACTTGCCAATCACACTGTTCTGTGATAACAGTGGTGCAGTAGCCAACTCACGTGAGCCTCGGAACCATAAGAGAGGCAAACACATTGAGCGCAAGTATCATCTGATACGGGAGATTATGCACCGCGGAGACGTGACAGTCACGCAGATAGCATCGGAGCACAACGTAGCTGATCCATTTACAAAGCCCCTCACGGCTAAGGTGTTTGAGGGTCACCTAGAGAGTCTAGGTCTTCGAGAGCTTCCTGACTAGGGCAAGTGAGAGATGTGTAAACGGGTATTCAATGCCCTAGTTTATTGTATTACTTCATTGTAATTTATGTACATTTCAGAAATGTATTTTTTCCACTAGCTTAGTCCAAGTGGGAGTTTGTTGGAATTTTTGTCCTAATCTCGTGTTTGTAAATTATTGTTTGAAATTAATAAGAGTTATTTATTTCATTACTTTGTGTCTCACAATATTTATAAACTTTTCCAATAAACTAAGCTCCAGGGTCATTGAATTTATGAGAGAACTAGAACTTGAACGGTGTGTAGTGAACACACAAGGAGGATCACGTTCGAGTTAATGACCCGAACGGTCTACAATATATGGATAGGGTTGGAGACCTAATCCTAGATACACTGTGGATGCGGCCTGCTTTGTATTAGATATATACAAACGAGGTGATCTGACTCGTTCATATGGTTGACATGCGAGTGGGGGCATCCTGTGCAATGAGATTGTACAAGACCGGACCGTGAGTTATTAGACCTCACGATGTAACACCGCTTGTGATGAAGGGACTAATAACTTCGTGAGATGACCATTAGTGACTCGACACAACTCGCATGCGTGTTACGAACTCCTGCTTTGCGGTGTCCGTCCTTTGACTAGTACTGCAGGTGAGGGTGGTCACGCTTACTCGCCCAATATGCCTATCTTCTCGTGGACAGACCAAGTAGGGAGTTGGGAACTTAACTACGCGAGATGGAATTCACTCGCTCCCGCCTTTAGGAAAACTAGAGGGGTTGTTCCCTTAAGTGTTGTCTCCAGGGCTTGGACAACGGGCGCCCACCTTCTCACTAGCCCGATAAGAGTGTTGTGTATGGTTGGACCATCACAATATGTTGTTCATTAGAGGAGCGGTGGGGACTTAAGGAACAAGAGGTAGACACGGGGGTAAAGCGGTAATTTGACCCAACCGTGTCTACGAACAACCTGTGAAGGGTCGACTCATGGGCATTGGTTATATCGGTGGACACGTAATATTCTCGCAGATCGACGGAGTGCAAAATGGCTATGAGCTATAGTGGAGTGTTACCGTAGCTAATGAATGTTGATTAAGCGGGTCAAAGAGTTTGTGAGTTAATCTCGGATCATGGAGCCCGTCCACTATAGGTCCATTAGGTCCCCTCGGTTAGCTCAATCAAGGTTAAAAGAAGGGTTTATGTTTTGGTATGAAATTGAAGTGTTCAATTCCACTTAAAGGGCATTTATGTCATTTATATGAGATATGAATGATATAATATATAGTTTAATGTGAATGAGATTCATAATAAACTATAGGTTAGCCTAATTGTTGAATTGGGGCTAATTGGAGAAATTAATTGAGAGAAATTAAATTAGATGTGATTCAATTTAATTAATCCACAATTATTGCAAATGAGATTTGCAATAGATATGAGATATCTTATATTATGTGATTATGCAAATGAGATTTGCATAACCTATGATTGTGGTAAAGTGGTAATTATGTGGAGATTTTAACTCCATTAATTCCACTATTTAAACCCTTTGCAAGAAGGGATTGGAAGGTCACTCTCTCATTTTTTTTTATTTTCATCAAAGAGAATAAGAGAATTCTCTCAACTATTCTCTCAAACTCTTCTCCCTCTCCAAAACACAAAGAGTCCCACAACTCTCCTCCTTTCCAAAGGAAGAACAACCGAGACTCCAAGTGGTTGTGTTCAGGTTTCGTTCGAGAGAAGACTTTGTTGAGTTCGAGAAGCACGGCCGCTTTAAGTGATCAATGAAGGATTTTAGAAGAACCGTCTACAACAAGTAAGTATGTTCTTCTTGCTGTAAATTTCTTCCTTTCTAGCATGTTTAGCCTAGATCTAATAGTTAGATCGTTTTGACAAAATTCGAATAGCATAATGATACCATGACGATTCGATCGTCTTCCGCTGCGCGGGGATTTTCATTCCCTTCAAATCAGGCCAAAGGAGACGTGGTGTTAGGAATCTGGAATTATTATTTTGGAGATTAAGGCTAAGGTAAGAGAACCCACACCAACTTTTCAAATTGGAATTTAACTTCTCAAAGCCATGATTTTTAAGAAATAATTGGATGCAAGTTTCGCCTTAAAATGCCATGTCTTTTTCTAAATTCTTTTGTTTTTTTATATGCGAAATTCTTGAGACATGAATGTTGCATCGTTATTTGAGTCATTTACTGAATAGGTTGGAACCTCATGCATTATGTATTCTCATGAAGGAAGAAAAAATGTTTACGAAGTTGTGGCAAATAACCTCTTGTAGTTTTATATGCAAGCTATGAATGATTTAGAGTCGATTCGAACTAAGAAGCCATGACTAGGAGAATTTATTTGTCCACTAAAAGCCGAAGAGAAAAGCCATGTTATATTTTTTTTAGAGAATTTATTTGTCCTTCAAATTCATTGTACTTTTAACATCTACAAAATGTTTAGTTTACTTCCACTTGTTTTCTATGCATATTTTGGTGGGATGGAGTCAGGATACTGCATATCAGTATTTATGGAGTTGCAAAGAATACTTAGATAAGGTAATATGATGCCTGAATATAATGGAAAAGTCGAGAAAATATTTATTTAGTTACAGTTTCGTCATTTTGTTATTTGTTTTTTTTTAAAAAAAAAATCTTGTTAAGTTTGAAATACTAACAAAATTATTAACCTACCAAGGTTTCCCGCATTATCTAGTTGGTTGAGTCCTTAAAACTCGCAAAAGTTGCACATTTACCCTCTCATATCAACTTATTAATGCTAGAGTTTGGGATCCCTTGTAAATAATATTCTTATATACATTAAGCCCATGTACAACTTATTAATGCTTGAGTTTGGCAGTACGCTTTGCTTATTTAGGAGTCATTGATATTAAGCCCATGTACAACTTATTAATGCTAGAGTTTGGCAGTATGCTTTGCTTATTTAGGAGTCATTGAATTCCTACGTTAGGTTTTATATGGTGTCTTTTCTCTTACTCCAATGGTCACACTTTCTTTTGCAAACACTTTATAGAGTATACCAGACGGAGCAAAAAATGAATTGTTGCTAAATAATCTAATAGTTGGACATTAGAAAGGATAAACTAACTCATTATACTATATTCTACCGAGATAGTTTCTTTCCTGTAAAGCACGAATCATCAAGGCACGAATCATCAAAATTTTGGGATACTCATTTTCCTGGTCTCTTGCTCCAAGATTTAGTTTGATAGTTAATGTGCATTTTGACTTGTGATATGTCGTGTAGCTATGTTCATAGGAGGATTTAAACAAAGGATTAATTTGATAGCTAAAACTCCAGTAGCTTGGATTATTGTTATATTTGAAGTAGAGAGATCATTTTTCAATAGCCTTTGAACTCTTCTCCCCCGTTGAATGTGTAAATTAATGTTCATACATATGATGTGATCTTGAGCGTCATCTTAATGAGTCCAAACAACGTCTTCAAGAATCTGAACGACAAAGAAAAGTCGAGGTACAAGCCCTTAAAGATCAAAGTGTTGAATTAGAAAATTATGGTACAAGCCCTTAAAGATCAAAGTGTTGAATTAGAAAATTATTTTGAGGATAGATTTAAAACAGTGATGGCAGAGATGCGTAAACAATTTGTTACTAATTGATTGTGTAATAGTTAAATGTTCTAGAACTTTTGTAGTTATTTTGTCTAAGTTGTAGTTATTTTGTCTATATAAACAATTTATGAGATCATGTCAAAATTATTAGCTACTTTAAGACATCTATGTATACATTCATCTTAAACTACTTTAATAGTAGTTACTATTTCCCTGGTTTATTCTTTCTATTCTATATCCTTGTACTTGAAATTCAGGGAATCATGGGTAAGTAGATCAGTACAGAACATTCCGAAGTTTGCCAATAATAAGTTGAAGATAAATTTAATTTGGTTTATAGTATTGTATTCAAGTGATAAAGCTTTTTGAAAGAGTTTTTTCGAAGGATTTAAAAATATCGATAAAGATGTATTTCTGAAGGCTTTAAAGTCTTTGAAAATAGTATTATAAGCCTTTAAAAATAATAAAGACCTTCAAAAAAGATAATTGACAATGAATAATTATCGATAAACAATTTGACAAATTTTGAAGACATATGACCTTTGAAAAATAATCATTTTCGAAGGTTAATGTACCTTTGATAAAAGTTTTTCGACGGGATTTATTTCAACACTTTTTGAAGGTTTTGTTAACCTTCGAAAAAGGATTTATCGAAGGTTTGTTTAGTACTTTTTCGAAGGTTGTGACCTTCGAAAATAGTCAATTTTCTTGTAGTGTTCCTACATCTCGCATATATTCTGATTTACCTCTCAAAGTTTTTGGGTGTACTACTTATGTTCACGTACCTAGTCACTTTCGATCAAAATTTGTTCATAGAGCTATTAAATGTATTTTCTTGGGTTACTCTTCAAGCCAAAAAGGTTATAAATGTTTTGATCCTCAGACAATTTTTTTTTTGTGAGTATGGATGTGTCTTTTGTAGAAAATCAACCATACTTTACCCTAAGTTCTCTTCAGGGGGGAGACGCCAAATTTGGAAGATCACTTTTGGGATATCTCCATTCCTCTCCCTAGTCTTGTTAGTCCTAATGTTACTAGTTCTTTGATGCCAAGTGTAGAAACTTCTCAACCAGGGGGAGAAATACTACAGAATGATCCTACTGATCAAGTTCCCGAGTTTAAGTTTTATACTAGAAGAAAATTCAATCAAAGGAACGAGGACTAGAGAGTTAATCCTTTACAAAGCCAATCCGAGACTCCGACGAATGAAACTGAAAATCTTCAGATCAGCTAGACCAACTTCATCATCACCTATGAGAATAAGTTCATCCATAGACAATCAAAATTGAGATTTTATTATTCTCAAAGTGTCTATAAAATTTAGTATGATCTGCTTAACTTTGAAGAAATCCATAGTTAGACACAACTTTTCCAAAACACTCAAACCAAGCTCTTTGAGACTGTTTAAGACCATAGAGGGATTTCTTTAATTTGCAAATTTTATTATGACCGAGTTCTTTTTCAAAACCTGGTGGTAAGCTCATAAAAACCTCTTCCTCAAGGTTTCCATTCAGAAATGCATTTTTCACTTCTAGTTGGTAAAGTGGTCATTCTGAATTGTCTACAAGTGACAAAAGAACTCTAATGGAATTAATTTTAGCAACAGGAACAAACATTTCTTGATAATCAACCCCATATATTTGAGTGAAACCTTTAGCTACCAATTTGGCCTTATATCTCTCAATACTACCATTTACATTACATTTTATGGTAAATACCCATTTACAACCTACTGCTTCTTATCTTTTGGAAACTCTACTATTTCCCAAGTCCCATTTTGGTTTGGAGCATTCATCTCCTCCATAACTGCTACTTTCCAATTTGGATCCTCTAAGGCCTCATGTATATTCCTCGGAACAAACAAGTCATTTATCCTAAATGTGAAAGCTTTATGACTATTTGACAAATTATGATATGACATGTAGTTTGCAATAGGATATTTGGTACAACTTCGAGTACCTTTTTCTAATGGCTATAGGAACATCAAAATCAGATACAACTGATAAAGTATTTTGAGTAGTTGAAGGAGTAGGAAGTACTACAGATAGAAGATCCACTTCTGGTTATTGTTCCTTTGGTGGAGGGAACTTGGTTACTTTGAGGAGTACAAAAACAAAATGTAGTGGTGAGTAATGCTGAAGCAGAGTTTAGAGCTCTAGCTCATGCAATTTATGAGGGGATATGGATCAAAAGGATGCTTGAAGAATTAAAGGTTCTTTTGAAGACACCTATACGAGTTTATTGTGACAATAAAGTTGCCATCTCTATAGTCCATAATCCATTTATAAATGATAGAACAAAACATATCGAGGTTGATAAACATTTTATTAAGGAGAAGATTGATGCAGGTACAATATGCATTCCTTATCTTCCTACCTCAGAGCAAATTGTTGATATTCTAACTAAAGGACTTCCAAAGAAGCAATTTGATAGATTGATTGACAAGCTGGCTATGGAAGATATATTTAAACCAGCTTGAGGGGGAGTGTTGGAATTTCCATTATTTAGGAATGTTTATGTCTAAATATTAATTGTAAAATATTTTGTCTTTATTGTATTCATTTATTTCCATATTTGTAATAGGACTTTCTCATATATAAGAGGACCTAAGTTGCACATATTTGACATGAAATACATATTTATACCTTTAAAATTGGCCAACAAGAGCATAACCCAACTGACATCAAGTAAGACTTATGACCAATAGGTCATGAGTTCGAATTTCCCCACCCCCACATGTTGATGTACTAAAAACAAATACCCTCAAAATTGACATATGTGCACTGGGATACACTTTTGACACACTAGTCTCACCTTTTGGAATTGGAGAATTCCATAACACTTCATCATCTCAAAACTCTATCACAACTCCCTCTCTAAAATTCTCTCTAAGAGAATTCATTTTACCATTCTAAAAAGGGATCCCACCATCCTCCCTCTCCTAGATAACAATGGACAAGGCCTTTTGGAGGTGTTCGGGCGAACCGTTGAGATCGCGATCATGATCTAGAAAGAGAAGGAAAATTAGAAAAAGATTTTCTTCAAAGGTAACAATTTTTCTCCCATTTGTATATGCTTAACTTTTTTCGTTTTTGTGCATTGTTAACAACGATTTTGAAAGCAAAGCGATTCAAACGCTTTCGCATCGGGATTAGATCCCTTCAAATATAATATGAATCAAATTCATAGTTAGGTAATATTGAATCCAATTGAATTTTAGCATAAAGTTTAATTTTGAATCTTATTCGAAATAAACTTTATATTATATCAATTGTATCACATATAATCGATACATTCTCCCATATGCAATTTGAACACTTCAAATTCCTTCTAGAACTTTATACCCTCGATTAATCCATATTAAGCCAACATAGAGACATAATGGACCTACAGATCATGAGCTCCAATGATACGAGATTAACCGATCAAACTCTTTGATCGAGCTAGCCAATATTCATTAACTACAAGTCACTTTACTAAAGACTCGTAGTTGCACTCTCATCGCTGTAAGACAAGTTGTATCCATCTATATAACCAATACCCGTAAGTTGACCTTTCACAGGTTATTCGTAATCACAAATGAGTCAAATTACCATTTTACCTTTAGTGATTACCTCTTGCTGTTTAAGTACCATTGATCCTTTAATGAACTACATGTCTATGGTCCGACCATAAACAAAATTCCTCTTGGGCCAATGAGAGGGTGAGACCAGTTGTTCAAGACCGGAGTCAGCACTTAAGGGAACAACCTATCTAATTTTTCTAAGCTCGAGAACGAGTGAATTCTATTTCGCATAGTTAAGTTTTTAGCTCCCCACGAGATTTTATCCCAATAAGGTAGGCTTATTTAGTTAGCGACTCAGGTCACTCTCACTCATACTAGTCAAAAGACAATCCCTCGCAGATAGGAATCCGTAACCCGTTCAGAATTCATGTCGAGTTACTAATGGTCATCTATAAATTATTAAGCCTAAAGTGTTAACGGTGTTACATCAGTTGGTTAAGAATTTGCAGTCCAGTCTAGTACGAACTCATCACACAGGATGCCCCCACTCGTATGTCTACTACATGAATGAGTTGGATTGTCTCGTTTGTATCAAATACAAAGTGGGTCACATTCATAGTGTGACCAAGATAAAGTTTCCAACCTTATTCGATACTATAGACCGTTCGGGTTATTTACTTGAACATGATCCTGTTGGGAAAAAACCTCCCACCACTAGGAATAAGCAGAAATAAACTGAGAAATTAAAATAAAACAACAAAATAAGCGACACAAGAATTTATGTGGAAAAACTCCAAACCCGAAGAAAAAAACCACGAACAGAAAGAAATTCCACTATGTGAAAAATTGTTACAATCACATAGAATTCTCTCCCCGACCCTAATTACAAAAACACTCTTCCAAAACTTTATACCACTCACACCCTTCTTCCCACTCTCAGACCAGAGAATATAAAAAGGGAATTTAACTAGAGCTAGTACACCAAGTTTAAAGTGTTCCTAACTGGGATGCTTTGAAACCAAAGCCATAGACTCCTTTTATAGTGTCAGGAGCCCATCACTTTCTTGAACCTTTCAGATGTGGGACAATTTCACTTCTAATATATTGCCAAAAACCCAACAATTTCCACCTTGGCGAGATATTTGAAGAATCCACATCTCTTGCTGCATCATTGTCTTTACCGTCAATCATAATCCTCAACTCAGAGAACTATAACCTACTCCACCATAAAAGTAGACCACTTGGAATGCCACCTCCCAAGACTTTTCTTTTTTCACACATGCCGATATACCCAAATTGAAATTTATGGTGCAACTTCCACCTACTTGGCTCACCCTAAGTTCTTCAGCCATCGACATAACTTCCACCACACACCTTGCATAACCGCCAAGTCAATGCCCGTGTGCAAACTTGTGGAACCGCTAACATCACATCCTCTATCATGGTAAAACGGGCATACCATGGGGATGAATTCTGTCTTTCTTCAGATGCAGTCAAAGAGAGACCACGTTAGCATCCGACCCAGAGCCTTTTGACGAACTTGCTCTATTAGGACAATTTCTTTTCATGTGTCCAGACTGTCTGCATTCCCAACAACCTTTCTTTTGCACAGAGTCTTTCTTCTTCCAATTGTTAGCTACCAGTGTTGAATCCTCTTGTGAAGTACGCCCACCACTCTTCAACCTTCTTTCCTCTGATAGAAGTTTACTAGTAGCTTCCGCAAAATTCAAAGTCTCATTGCCATGCATCAAGATTGGTTTCATGTGTTCGTAAGAATGCAGAAGTGACAAGATCAACCTAAGAGCCTTATCCTCATCCTCTATCTTCACTCCGATCACCTCCAGCTCAGAGACGATGCCATTGAGGACACTCAGATGATCTGAGATTTTCATACCTTCCTCCATTTGCAGTGTGTGAAACTGCTCCTTCAGGTACAACCGATTTGAGATGCTCTTTGCTTGATACACCGCTTCAAGCTTCTCCCAAAGCTCTTTGGCTGTCGAAATTCCACGCACATTTGCAAGAATATTCTTAGCTAAATTTATTCTGATTGCACTTGCAGCTCTCAAATCTAATTCATCCCATTCTTCATCGCTCATGCTGGACTTCTTAGAACCTCTGCTGGAACCACCACTGGACTCCGTTGGATCACCATCACCGCTTAACTTTTCAGGACCACCACAACTTGGTCTTCCCTTCAAAGCCTTGTGTAATCCAGATTGTATCAATACATCTTTGACTTGCACTTGCCACAAACCAAAGTTCATCTTTCCGTCAAATTTCTCCACATCAATCTTTACCGAACTCATAAAGCTTGACATATCTGCTTCCCTCCTAGTGAATCTGCAAATAGTGAACAACTATAGCCCGTTTCAAGAAATCTTTTCTGATGTGGAAGCTCAGACAATTCTGCAACCACAAAGCATACTCAGAAACTTGAGAAACTACAAACCTAAAGCTCTGATACCACTTGTTGGGAAAAAACCTCCCACCACTAAGAATAAGCAGAAATACCACTAAGAATAAGCAGAAATAAACTGAGAAATTAAAATAAAACAACAAAATAAGAGACACAAGAATTTACGTGGAAAAACTCCAAACCTGAAGAAAAGAACCACGAACAGAAAGAAATTTCACTATTTGAAAAATTGTTACAATCACATAGAATTCTCTCTCCGACCCCAATTACAAAAACACTCTTCCAAAACTTTATACCACTCACACCCTTCTTCTCACTCTCAGACCATAAAATATAAAAAGGCAATTTAACTAGAGCTAGTACACCAAGTTTAAAGTGTTTCTAACTGTGATGCTTTGAAACCAAAACCATAGACTCATTTTATAGTGCCAGGAGCCCATCACTTTCTTGCACCTTTCAGATGTGGGACAATTTCACTTCTAATATATTGCCAAAAACCCAACAGATCCTACTTGTAAGTCCACTACATACTATTCAAGTTCTCATAATCACATAACCCTGGAGCTTAGTTTATTGGATTTAAGTTTAAATGCGAGTACAATAAAAAAAATAATAAAATAATACTTTATTGAATTCATTAAAATATTTACATATCCACAAGTTTATAGCATACAACCCAACATTATGTGAATTACTTATATGATTTTAATAAACTTCATACAAGTATATTAACAGTGTATCAGTTATAATGTTTTATATTAGGTATATCATTATTATATCAACAATATATCATTGATAGATTACTGACAAACTTCATATTAAAAAACATGCAAAAATAAAGTATATTAGTAGTGTATTAGTGATATATTTTATAATATGTATATATATATCATATGCGTCATACTTATATACTTTTGATAAACCTATAAGTATATTAGTAGTTTATTAGTGATATACTTTATATTAGGTCAGCAGTATATCATCGATAGACTACTAATATACTTACAGGAAATATATAGACATTCTTGACTTTTCGTGGAATACACCAATATACTACTGATATACTTACAGGAAATACAAGAATATTCTTGACTTTTCGTGTGGTCTATTTAGGCTGAGTCTTTTTTTTAATCTATTTTTTGCAAATAAACAATACACATCTCTGCAATTTATTATTATTATTTTTTCGATTCATGCAAGTGACCCTAAAAAAACCCATTGAGATTGTTTTAAAAATATCTCTTTTGTAAAAATAAAGTAATAGAAATTGACGTAGCAACCAATGTGTAAGAACCAAGCATTTATGATATTATTTTCAACTATATATAAGTTTAAGATGATTATTACAATTTATTTAATCTCGAAAGATATTGTTAAATCATTTACCTAATCAACTTTTACATCCATGTCAATATATATGGATGATATCGTAAATTATGTTACATTTGCTTTTCATTTTTTACCCCATTAGTTGTCTATCAATTTCCATCTTATTTTAAATTGATTATGTAACGATATTGTTTACCTACCATCTTAATTTTCTATATAGTTTAATGAAAGAGTGTAGATTAAGAAAGCGGAAGCAATTTTGGATCTTGAACACTCTAAGTTGATCAATTTTACACAACAAAAAGCATGCTCAAAACTGGAAAAACAGAGAATAAGAACTCATACCTTTGTAGCTCAAAATTCTCCTAATCCGTGGGTAATTTCTTGTCACAAACATTTTGTGGACAACCTCTAGTGTCTTCCCTACTATCCTCAGGCCTTGGAACAAATTGTGGGATCTTAAGTTGAGAGAATTTGGAAGAAGAGTGATAATGGTTCAAAATCGAGAATTCTATGAATATTTTTTTGTAAAATTCTCATTATCCTTTTCAATTTATCTTCAATTAAAGCTTCAATCAGCTTTGTGAAGATGCCAACACATGAATGATGAGGATTAATCAAGAAGGAGGTGTTGATTCAGGGTGAATTTCAAAAGCAAAGTAGCTTGTTCACCATTTGAAGTTTGGTTCAATTGAAATTTCAAGTTCAATTTTGAATTTTCATTTAATTTTAATTCAAAATTAATATAAAATTAATTTTAAATTAAAATCAATTTATTAATTTAATTAATTAAATAATTCAATTAGTTAATTTTAAATAATTTATTTAATTTAATATCAAATATCAAATTAAATAATTGGACCAATCCCGATTTCTTAAATCGACCGTTCGAACATGAATCGCTATTCATGTTATAAACTGAACCAATATTTAAATCATATTTAAATATTTTCACCTCTTCTTTTTCATAGTTTAATTCATAATTAAACCGTGGCACGTTAAGTATATCAAATATAATTAACGTTTTCTCCCAAAACCGAATTTGAACAATTCAAATTGTTATCTCTCAAATGTTACAAGGCTTAGTCCGAGCTAGTAAGGGGACCTAATAGACCTACATATCATGAGCTCCAACGATACGAGATTAACCGATCAAACTCTTTAGCCTAGCTAATCAACATTCGTTAACCACCGGGACACTCCACTAAAGCTCAGTGGCTACACTCTTCTCACCGTAGATTTATTTCTGTCCACTCGATATAACCATGATTAGTAAGTCGATCCTTCACAGGTCGTTCGTAATTACAGCTATGTCAAAATTACCGTTTTACCTCTATAATTACTCCTTGTTCCTTAAGTCCCACTAATCCTCTAATGAACAATTGGTTTGTGGTCCAACCAACAAACCGAATCCCTCTCAGGCCCTTTGTTCAAGACCCGGAGTCAACACTTAAGGGAACAACCTCTCTACTAATCCCTAAAGCGGGTAGGAGTGAATTTCATCTTGCAGAACTATGTTCCCAGCTATCTACCCAGTCTTATCCATGAAATGGGAGGCTTATTGAGTCGACAATCTCAGGTCACTCTCACCCATGCAAATCTAAGGATAATCCAAATAAACAGGAGTTCATGGCACGCTCGAGATTAAGATCGAGTTACTTAGGTCATCAGTATGAATATAGTCGATTAAGGCGATGGCGAAGTTATAAAGTCTAACCGACTATTTCTCGGCCCATCTTATGCAAACTCATTGCATAGACACCCCCACTCGCATGTCTCCACATGAACGATTCGAGATCACATCGTTTGTATTTTACAAAGTGGGTCGCGTCCATATGTCTCCGGGATAAGGTCTGGCGCTTAACCTTATCCCTATACTATAGACTCATTCTCGCTATCTATAAATAACTCCGATCTACTTTTATGTCACACATAAAGTTCAAGTATACATCCTATAGCCATGAGTTCTTTATTAATTAGGGTTTCAAAATATATAATTCACTTTATTCAATAACATCTTTACTGAATAAATCTCAATAACATTTTTATTGTAAAATAGAATATACATCCAATTTACAAAACCACGAGTTTTAGGACATAAAACCCAACATTTAAATAATATCACATACACATTCTGATTTATATATCTCAATTCTCAACTGCCATGCCATTTTTCATAATTTATTTTTTTAGAATAAATTTTAGAGTTATAGGGTAAAAATAAATGGGAGTATTTTGTATACTTTAACCTTTTGTAGTATAATGTATACACTTTTTATTTTTTATTTATTTTTTTTTTTAATTTAAAATTTTTGAATGTGTGTATTTTTATGAAGTTGTGATTTTATCTAGGTGGCTGGAAAAAGTGTTGGTCAATCAAACCAATCTGATTTTCATAGCTTTCTTCTACCTCCAGTCGCGCGATCTCCCACTGTCATGTTAGGAGGAGCAATCTTGATTTCGAGTATCAGAAGCTTCTTTCACTTTCCTTCATTCTTCCCCGTAACCGCAGCTAACGTGCTATCTGTTCTTCTCCAAGGTATGGGTTTCTTTTGCTTTTCTGAATTTGATAATTTCTTCCATCCACCATTCCTCTCCCCAATTTTCTCATATTTGGATGCTTTTCTCTGATTCAGGCGGCAGAGTGTCAGGAAGAACAGAACTTCCCTTTGCCATAATTTATTAACTTGGTTTAGAGCAGAATTTCCACTGGGTTGTGTTTGTGTATGTGTATGTGTATGTGTATGTTGGTTAAGAAAAAACAATAGTCTGCCTTGGCTTTGGTTTAGGTAGCTGCAGGGCTGCTACATCATCTGGCTTTAGTTCGCGTTTCTGAAATGGATAACAAGACTCACTCCAACACTAATAGAATAGTGAGTAGTTGGAGGAGACGAGAGCTGGGATTTCTTATTCTCTATGCCTTATCTTTTTACTTCTTCATCATCCGCCGTTCCCTTCATCTTTCTCTAGGTACTCTTTTCTTCCCATTTCCTATTCTTTCTTATACTGATAAATTTCATTGAATTATGCCATGCATTTTTTTTTGACTAACAGATCACTATGTCAAACTCTATGGCTTGCGTCCTGGTTGGATCTTTCCCCCTCGTCCCAATGTGTGCATTTTCTTTCCTTTTCTATCTCTTTGTTGTTGCTGTTTTAACTAAGGCTTTATAACCCTTGAAGAAGTGAAGCTTTGTGTTGTTTCAAAATTTTTTCTGTAGGATTTATCAGATGCCCAGTGGAGAAACTTTCGAGGAAATCTGCCCATTCTAACCATTGTTTTCCTAATTTACGCTTTGGTGGCAAATATTTTGAGATCCCAGTTTCTTCTAAGGGCTAAAGGAATGTCAGTTGTCTGGCTTATAATTTCTTTCACTTACCTTTTGTATCTCCATCAAGCTTGGTATGTCCTCGAGACAGTCTTGATGTTACTGTTTGTTCATCTAACCTTTTCTTATAAAATACTAACCAAATGTACCTTTACGTGTCTCCCTCCTTTATGCAGTATCATATTCATCATCTCAATTGCCTCGCTCAATTTTCTTATTGTTAAGGTTCATGCTGCTCCCTATATATGTGATTGCTTATTACACGTGCAATTCTTCTAGATTCCTTTCAAATAATGTTGCAAACTTGCAACAAGATGTTGTTAACGTGATTACTTAATGGATACTCTTATTGAAAAGGCTCCTTGGATTGTTTTATCTCCTAATTGGTGTGTTCTCTGCAAACAAGCCAACGAATCCACGAACCACCTTTTTACCACATGCCGATACACATCCCAAATTTGGACCAAGATTCTCACGACCTTTAAGTTACAAATTGCTCTCCCAAGCAAGATGGCGGTGCTTCTTGAGACTCTTCTTTTAGGTCATCCCTTCAGCACTGACAGAGCTTGCTTATGGGGTAATTTTATAAAAGCTTTATTTTGGTCCCTCTGGATTGAGAGAAACAACATGATCTTCCAAGACTGCACTCGGGATCATATCAATTTTATCATCTTTTTAGCCATCTCTTGGTGTAAATTAACCCCTTACTTTTGTGTTTACAGTCTCACATCTCTTGTTAATAGTTGAGACTCTCTTTTGTAATGGGTTCCTTGACCCTTTCTTTTGTACATTTCATACCATCAATGAAATGATATCACATGTTTCTCATCAAAAGAAAAAAAAAAGGAAGAACAATGAAATTGTCTCTTGGGAAGTCCTCATCCAATTGAAAGATCTTAATGCTTTTGTAGCACCTTGGGAAGCTTCAGAGACCATACAACGCCAATCTCCTAAATTTTATCTTTTGGACTAGGTGTCCAAAGGGATAATTTTAGGCCTCCACTAGGGAGTGTATCTACATTCGAAGGGGCAGAGGGAAAAGTGTAACTTTTAGAAGTTAGAGGGGAAAATGTAACTTTTAGAAGTTAGTTAGTGTAGTTTTCATTTTGCATATGTCGTAGTAAGGATGTAAGCATGAGGCAAGATGTGAGGGAGAGAAGTTAGTCCTCGTGAATTAGCTAGTTTGGTTCGTGTAAGGTGGGTTGTGCCCTCTTTTGTTAAACAAATAGTAAACACCAGTGTTTGTACCTATCACTATTCTGTCATGCTATCTCTGTAGCTTAGTTTTTAACTAAGTTGATACATATACCTTCGTAATTGCTTGCTTACTAATTTATATGCAAAGAATGCTTCACTTTGAAGGTGCTTTGTTGTAAGATATTACATGGAACTATATTAGAGAACAGAGGTGGTTGATTGGCCATGTGCTTCTCTCTCTCTCTCTTTTAAATTTCTATTTTTTTTTAAAGAATGACTATGCTTATTAACTAGTATATTTAGGGAATAATGTGCAAGCAAAACAGCTAAATGGTTGTTTGTCACGCATGTTAGTTATATTCAGTGGTACTTGTGTTATTACTTTTTTTCTATACGAGGCATTTTTGCTATTTTTTGGACTTCCTCTTCATGGCTGGTAATAGCTATATTTGTTATGTGTGATTTTATGGATATGATATTGATCTTTGGTAATTCTCCTTGATTGAACTTCATGCAGATTTTTGCTCGAACAAAGTCATTTTTATATCTACTCTGGACTTTCAACTTATTTTTCCTTCTTTGTAATCGTGTATATGAAGGTTATTCATTCTCAGCAATTGGGTGAGTTTTGTTATTTATAATATTAAGCACAGTTCAATGAGTAGTTGAATAAGTTGTTTTCTAGAATATGCCCACTATACTATTTACATTTTGTTTTTTCTTATCATGCATAGACTACGGTGGTCATACTTGGACAACTTTCGAGGAACATTTAGGTGGCACATTTGCTTTAACTTTGGTAATATATTATCTTGTATTCTCTGATTATGGACCTATATCTGTGGTTCCATCCTAGTCGATACATGGATATCTTTTGTTTTGTAAACTTGACCTCATAAATGTCACATGATCGTGGATTTTCAGTTAGAGTTACTTCTACTCTGCTTGGGAACTAGCTATATCTGTGCACATGATCAAGTTTATGTATGGTATGAAATATAGCTTGTCTCTTGGATTTTAAGATCATTTCATTCATGTCTGTAATGAAGTATCCAAGATCAATCATGAAGTAATTAGATAAGTTGAGAAATAGAAAATCTATTGGTTAACCATCATGGGTTCGATTGGCCTAGTGGTTAATAAGGGCCCTGACAACAATAAAGGGCTTAGATTGAGTCTCGAGGAAGTTGCCCAATTTGATTGGGTCGCTGTGTTGCATCCTTTGCGAGTGGGCGATTGAGGACCTTGATCATATCCACTGGAGCTGTAACTTAACCCGTGTTGTATGGAGCTATTTCTTCGAGGAGTTTGACTTGAGTCTGACTAGACATAGGGACTGTAGAGAGATGATTAAGGAGTTCTTTCTCCACCCTCCTTTTCATGAGAAAGGAAGGTTTTTGTGGCAGACTGAGGTGTGCACTGTTCTGTAGAGGCTATGGAGGGAGAGGACTAACATAGTCTTTAGAGGGCTTGAGAGGTCTTGGAGTGACATTTGGGCTCTTATTAGGTTCAATGCATCTCTGTGGGCTTTGGTGGTTAAGCTGTTTTGTACTTTCCCGTTAGGTTTTATTTTGCTTGAGTGGAGGCCCTTTCTTTAGTTTATCTCCTTTTATGGACTTTTTTTTTATGTGTTAGGATACCGCTAACAAGAAAACTGAAAATGTACTATATTGCAATATCGACCGAAACTACAATGTCAATAGCTTTTCGAGAGGGCTAAGTCTCTTCCAACCAATCCACTAAGGACTGACTTACCAAAATATGACCCCCTTTCTAAGAACCCTAGCTTCTCTATTTATAACAAGACACTACTAACTATTACTACTATGCCCTTACTAATAATATACTAATATTCCTAATATATCCTTTACCAGTACTCTCACAATATGCTTTTATATTCTTTCATTTTTTTTCTCAATGAAAGTTCAATTATTCATAAAACAAAAAAATAATAAAGGGCTTAGAAGGAATGAGTTTTAACCATGATGACGATCTACATAGGATTTAATATCCTACGAGTTTTCTTGGCAAACAAATGTAGTAGGATTAGACGGTTGTTCCATGAGATTAGTCGAGGTGTGCGCAAGCTGGTCTGACACTGAATGATATAAAGAAAAAAGGAATTTATTGATTGATTTTGAGTGGCCGATCATTGTTGTTATAAAATTGGAAAAATAAATGTTTGATCAAAGCAAAGAACTGTAGAATTGTTCATTCTCACGACTTTACTTGAACAGGATTTGTTCTCTAGGTTGTACGATTGTGTCCTTGAGCTCTAAGAATTATTTATTCTCTTTTAACTTGTTCAAGAAGTTTTTCTTCCTTTGTAAATTGTTGTGTAAAAACGATAGAAGTGAATATCTATCTGCTTTTTTGATGTTTTATTTGAATTGGTTCCAACAGTTGTTTTGCGCATGATAAGCTTTGGATATGATTACCATTGGGCATATGACCATTCTCATTTTGATCAGAAGGTATATTTGCATACATTCTTGTTAATGGGGATTAACCTTTTTGTATATTTCATTTCTAATTGTAGTTTGTTTTCTATAAACAATGTTGCTTTGTTTTTTGAAACAATTTTTTTTTGAAACAATGTTGCTTTGTTGTTCTTACCAAAATCCACAATTATTGGTATTTTGCCAACTACTACTTTTATGGGCTCTCAAAGCACACAAACACATCTTAAGGTAGGAAGTAGGGGTGAGAATTGTCAGTTTTCCGCCCAAACCGACGTCGAACTGACCATATCGATTTTTGGTCGGTCGGAATATTTTTTTCTAGCAGAAGGGTTAAACAGATCGATCGATTTTGGCGGAGAATCAATTTCTTTTTTTTTTAATATATGTATTTATTTTAACTTATATTTATATATATATATTGTTTAAAAAAAAAGTGTATAATTTTACAGTTTTTTGTATTTTATTATTATGTATATTAGATAATATAATTATACATATTATTTTTTTTTTTTAAAAATCAATCGGTCAGTTGAGTTTGGAATTTCTAGCTCCATGACCGACCGATATTGCCTATAAACTGCCTAACCGACTTTGGTTCGGTTGGTTTTGATCGGGTGGATAGATTTTTCGGGGTCCTTTGCTCACTTTGTTGATGTATAAGAATTTAAAGAAAGGCCCCAAGAGGAACTAAGGGAATTACAAAATTGTCCTCTAGCTGGCATTAGTAGTAGATAGGTTCCCTAACAAAAAAAAGCTTGGATTCAAAGCTCCAGGGAGAAGAAACAAAATAACTTCCCACAACTCTTTAATGCTTTGAAAATATTCAGCTTCAACCTCCTTGTTGCCATTCATATCCAGCTCGAGCTTTGTTGTTCACTGGCATTCATGGAAGTCGAAACACTCACGTTTTGGGGCACACCAATGAGTTGAGGGGTGCTTCAATTAGTTTACTTTATGCACTATTGCATGGAAAGGTTGATGGGTCGACTTAGACGAAGATCATGGTGGAGGAGTGCACGATGGGGGTGGCAACATTGGAAGCCAAGCGAAGATCTTAAAAGAATCGAAAGAATGGAGGGAGAAGAGGAGGAGAGGAGTGAGGGTGTGGGGGTGGGGAGGAGAAAGAGGAAAGGAGAGGGATGAAAAATTAAATATTTTATTTTTTAAAATATATATATTTTTAGAAATAATCTCGAATCCAACAAATCTCATTAAAATCAAGACACTGTACATAGAAATGCAAGAGCACCAACAGAGTCATCATCATCGTAAATAATACCCAAACAGAAGCACGAAAGAAACTACAACATGCAAAAGAATCCAATTCCCTCAAAAGCCATTTGAATTTCTAACTAAATTCCCTTCCTCTTTGATCAAAAAGAGGTTGGTTCTTCAAATGCTTTTTGATACAATCTTTTAGAAGCTATGGGATAAGTCAGCATTGTGGATGAGATATGTAAGTGCCAATGCCACCAACATTAAGATATAAGCTATCCCTTGGTCTATGGATGCCCCATCGTTGGAGGGAGCGGGAGTGGGAGTCAGAGTCATAGACGGAGGTTGAGCAACCATTAAGAAGATGGCGAAGACGAGAGCCGCGACCGCCATGAATCCAAAAGATGTTCTAGAAACCACCATTTAACTTTGAATCGTGCTATAATTTCTCCTCCTCTCTTCAGGCGTAGAAAGACAAGAAATGTAGTACACAGGGTTCAATCTCTCTCGGGGATGTGTCTCTCAGATCAAGACGCTTTAAGAGGCTTCTTCTTGTTCAATGGGTTCAAAGAGCCTCAAAATGAAGAAGACGAAATCTACGTCTGAACAAAAACAAAGGTAGTCTCGTGATGGGCAGACAGGGGAAATCAGGAAAACAAGAGAAAAACAGAGAGGAAAGAAAGTTTGGAGGAAATCCTCTTTTGCTCTGTATTTGTATATCTTTTTCTCAATGAATATACTAGAACCCTATTCCCCTGATATATACGATTGCCGAGAGGGAGGGAATAAGGACAAAACAAATAAAATAATCATGCCCCAATATGTGTAAACCAACTATATGTAAAGGAGTAACAAACTAGAGAGAGAAAAAAGATCTAGAAGCTTCTCTCCACTGGGGCACCACATGAGCACACTTCATCATCTGAGTAACAATGGTGATTGCCACCGTGTCTTCTGATTTCTTCCTTAGCATCCCCTCTCAAATGAGTGGGTAGGTCAACTAAACCGAGTTTGGATCGAAGATAGGAAAATTGACTATGCGTGAGGTGAGTGACTTGGTTAAGCAGTCTGCTAATTGTTCATTTGAAGGGACAACGAACCTTGAGCTTCTTACCAAGAACTTGGTCCTGAACGTAGTGAACATCAATTTCAATGTGTTTAGTTCTGGCGTGAAACATCGAATTTGCAGCAAGAGTACTTGCACCAATATTATCGCACCAAAGAACAAGAGTGCTGTGTATTTTAAATCCTAGTTCTTCAAGTAAATGGCAAACCCAAACTATTTCAACAGAAGCATGAGCAAGTGCTCTATATTTGGACTCTGTACTAGAGCGGGCAACAACCTATTTTCTAGATGACCAAGGGATTAATGAACTCTCAAGAAAAACATAGTAAGCCGTGACTGATTTTCTATCATCAACATTGGCAACCCAGTTAATGTCTGAGAAGGCAGTGATATTAATTTGATCACTCGGTTGAATTAAAAGTGTTAGTGTTGATATAATTAAATTTACCATAACCTATAAGTTTAAGCTTTTGGGTGAGTTGGTGATTTACATGGTATCAGAGCAGAAGGTCCTGTGTTTGAACACTGGTGAAGTCGTTTTCTCCCAATTATTGATTTGCACTTGTTGGGACCATGTATTTGCACGACTCAGAGCTTTGAATCCATTGTCCATGGCCTTTTTCCACTCTGGAGTAGCTAGCGCATTAGAGACCTTTGTTGGTTGAGTTACAACCAAAGCAACCAGAGTAGTGACAATCCAGGCTTTGGGACAGAAGATACCGACCTTTCCTCTCTTGATCATAGGATGATCGTTAACCACTGACGGTCGTGGAGGACTCTCCAACGATTTAGAGACGGACGAAACCACTGAAGAGTTGCTTGGGAACACAAGTAAGGTATCGGAATTGGAAGAGGGTGAGTTGTTCAGGTCATTTGATAAGGATGAGACAAATTGATGGACATGTGTCATTATGAGGTGAGGATTTTTATTGGGTGGGTTGTTTAGATTGGATAGGTTGTTTGGTGAAACAGGTTGGGCCAAATGTGAAGTTGGTCCGGTGGTAAACTGTGAATTTTGAATTGGGCTAAACCATGTTAGTATAGAGGGAATCATAGTGTTGGGTTTCTTTGTGTAGGCTGTGGGGGATGCCAAGCCAAACCCATCCTAAAAAGGAAAAGAATCCTCAATAAAATTAACATGCTTGGAAATAATTATCTTACCAGTGGCTTCGAGGCAACGAAAGCCTTTATGAATTGGAGAGGGACCCAAGTAAACACATCGTTCTGAATGAAAATTGAATTTGTGATTTTGATATGGCCTTAGGTTTGGATAGCACGCACACCCAAATACCCTGAGTGATGATATATCAAGGTTGTGGCAAATTAAAAGTTCCACAGGTGATTTGCCGTTAAGAACAGCAGTTGGAAGCCCATTTATAAGAAGAGCAACAATGCAGTGACATGGAGGCTTGAGCGAGCAGAGTAAGCCCTGTTTCAACTATATGAGGATGGTTTCTCTCAGCCCTACCATTTTGAGCGGAGGCATACGAGCAAGAAACTTGTTTTTTGTAACCCAAGTTGAGCATAAAGCTGAAGAACAGGCTTGTATTCACCTCCTCCGTCCATTTGAATACATTTGAGAGTTGTCTGGAATTGAGTTTCGATCATGATTTGAATTCCTTAAAGGGCACTATTGTATCGCTCTTCTGTCGAAGGAGAAATAACCAAGAAACTCTGTTGTGATCATCTATAAACACAACATAATAACGAAATCCATCTTAGGATAACATTGATGTTGGACCCCATAAATCAGTATAAATAAGATCGAGTAGAGGCACGGGACAAGGAAATCGAGAAGGGAACAACATGCATTTTTTCCAAACTAACAAGCTTTGCAAAATAACAGTGTACCATTTAATGGAATTCGAAAATTACATTCTCTAATCACCTGATCCAAAATTTTTAAAGACGGATGACCAAGTCGTTTGTGTAAAAGGGACTTGGTCATCACTACAAACTCTTGACATGATTTTGTATTGGAATAACCAACTGAAAAACAAGCTGAAGAAGAGGATAAGCTGGACGACCGAGTAGCAGAACACCCCGAGTAGTCATGAACAACTACTTGGTCCTTATTTATATGTTGTCCTGGTTGTTCAAACTTGTACAACCCATCTTTAAGAGTGCCCCTTAGCAATTCCATTCCGTATCCTTGTCCTTGACCATACAAAAGTCAAAGTGAAATTCAACGAACACATTATTGTCACTAGCCAATTTCAATACGCTAATCAGATTCTTTGCAATATTTGGTACACACAGAACATTTTGCAATCTAAGATATTCATTATTGGAAGATATAGTAGAATTTCCCAGATGAGAAAAGTTCAGTACCATTACCCACAACAACTTTTTGGTTACCTGAGTACTCAGATTTGGAGGTCAGGAAGTTCAGATTAGTTGTGACATGGCTCGGGGCACCACTGTTGGCATACCAATTTGGATCAATCACACTCTCTGGGGTTGCAACAATAAGGCTTGCAACCATTACATTCTGATTGGTACAGTAGATCTGACCTTGTCTGTTTGTTTGTGAGATAGAGCCTTCACGATTCTGAGCTTGGTTTAGATTATTGACATCCCTGTTGAAACGAAAGAAACACACGACAACAGTGTGTCCAAGCTTTCCACATACTTGACAGATTGGGCCACTCATTGAAGCATTATTCCAGCGCCCTCTACCACGACCGCGACCACTCGCTGTCCCTGGCCTTGCGTGTTGCTTGCGTTTTGACTTTGAACATTTCTATTAGGAGTAGCATTTTGATGTAGTTAGTTAGACTATCTAGGGTTCTCTTTGTAATCTAGCTTAGGCATTTTAATTTGTTCTCTTAGTTAGGTTGTTAGTTAGTTACTGTGGTTAATATAATTAACCACCTTTGTAATTAAAGCCCATTAGCCCAATAGCTAAGCCTATATATATAAAGGCTAAGGCTTCCCCTTTTGTACCTTTCTTTTGGAAATTAATAAAATACTGCCTAAGGCTTTTTGACTCCACCAAGATTGGTATCAGAGACCAAGATCCGACAAAGAAAGATGACCAACACCAAGAATGTGGAATCGGGTAAGGAAGTGGCCTATTCCAACGAGCTTTATGCGATTGTGCTCGATATCCAACATCGCATCCTTCCTTTGGAGGGTTTAATCGAACGGATGACAAGTGTAGAAGAAAATATTGAAGTTCTACAAAGAAGTCTTAGAGGATTAATGAGGGAACATACAAAAATCAAGTGCACAAATTGACAAAGGAAAAGAGAAAGTTGCAGAAAAAATCGAGGGGCCAAACAGAGAAAACAAAGAGGAAGAATCGGTTGATCTATTTGCAAAGAAGTATGAAAGGAAGAAAAGAAAGGATCGAACATCAAGAAGAAAAAGTGGAGCACTGCAGGCAAGAAGCGAAAAAATTCCAGCAGAGAAAAATCCAAGAAAAGCTCCAAGAATCACAAAAAATCCAAGAAAAAGAAGAAAAATTCCCAAGAATCAGATTCATCAACTAGCAGTGATAGTTCTTACCTTTCAAGTGATGAAGACAGCAGCGATTACAATTCAAAAACAAGGAGAAGGCAAAAATATAAAGAGAAGCACGAAGGATACAAGCTGAAAATCGACTTGCCGTACTTTGATGAGCGATTAGACATGGAAAATTTCTTAGATTGGATCAAACAAGTAGAAGACTTCTTCGAATGCATGGATATCCCCGAAAAAAGACAAGTTAAATTGGTAAAATACAAATTGAAAGGAGGGGCAGCAACATGGTGGGACCAACTAACCTCAAATAGAAGAAAAATGGGCAAGAAACCAGTGAAAGATTGGGAAAAAATGAGAAAGATGTTAAAGGCAAGATTCTTACCCGACAATTATGAGCAAATCTTGTATCAATCATATCAAGAATGCAAGCAACATAACCGGTCAGTACATGAGTATACAGGTGAGTGGTACCGATTGAATGCAAGAAATGATTTGTCAGAGTTCGACTATCAACAAGTAGCACGATACATTCATGGCCTTCGAGAAGAAATTCAAGATCGAATTGACTTATTTCCTTTAGGAGGAATACGGGAAGCAGTAGCAATGGGCTTGAAGGTTGAGAAGAAAATCAAGAAAGAAAGAAGTGGAGGCTATGGGCAACCAAGATGGAATGATAATCCAAGAAATTCAAATTGGAATAGAGGAGGAAGGACACCATTTGGTCGCACGATATCTAATTCAAGAAGAGATCCTAGTCAAGCTAATGTGAATTTGGGAACAAACTAACGGGCCTATGAAGGAGTAGAATCAAAGACAACATCTAGATCAAACCACACAAAGAATGGGAGTGAAAGGTATATAGTGTGCAGCCTACAAATATCAAGAAAGCAGCCACCAAACCAGAAAATCCATATGCAAGAACATCAAGTTCAAAGAAATGTTATAGGTGTGGACAAACCGGTCATTTTTCTAATGAATGTCCGGAAAGAAAAAAGATTGCTTTGGTAGAAGAAGGCTCCGAACAAGAAAATTACAACAACGAACATGAAGAAAGAAACTCAGAAGATGAACCAGAAATTCTTGAAGAAGGTGATGAAGGAGAAAGAGTAATTTGCGTACTTCAAAGGCTTTTACTAAATCCAAGAATGGAAGTGAATACAACTCAAAGGCACTCAATATTCAAGACAAGATGCACCGTGAATAACAAGGTGTGTGATGTAATAATAGATAGTGAGAGTTGTGAAAATGTTGTGTTTAAAGCATTAGTAAAGGCTCTTGGATTAAACATAGAACCTCATCCTAACCCTTATAAAATAGGATGGATCAAGAAAGGAAATGAGGTAGCCATTACCGACATTTGCACTATTCCATTATCCATTGGAAAGCATTACAAAGACCAAATCACTTGTGAGGTTATCGACATGGATGCTTGCCACATCTTGCTTGGAAGACCTTGGCAATTTGATCTTTCGGCCACCCACAAAGGGAGAGAAAACACATATGAATTTACTTGGCTTGGAAAGAAAATAGTTTTACTACCTAGCTAACCAAAGGAGGTAAATTCAACGGGTACATCTTCTAAACTCTTTTCTATTATTCCTGCAAATGAGTTTTTAGGTGAACATAACAAAAACTTAGTTGCACTTGTTATTAAGGGTCATAACGAGGATGTTCTAGACACTAAAACTCCACAAGTTATTTCTAATTTACTGCATGATTTCAAAAACTTATATCCTCAAGAATTGCCTAGTGAACTTCCACCTTTGAGAGATATACAACATCATATAGACTTAGTTCCTAGTGCATCTTTACCAAACTTACCACATTATAGAATGAGTCCAACTGAATATAAAATTCTGCATGATCAAGTTGATGACCTCTTAAAAAAAGGATTAATACGTCATAGTATGAGTCCTTGTGCGGTTCCTGCCCTACTTACACCAAAAAAAGATGGAACTTGGAGGATGTGTATTGATAGTCGTGCGATAAATAAAATTACAATTAGATATAGATTCCCAATTCCTAGATTACCCGACCTTCTAGATCAATTAAATGGTTCAAAAATCTTTTCTAAAATTGATCTTCGAAGTGGATATCACCAAATTCGTATAAGGCCGGGAGATGAGTGGAAAACCGCCTTTAAAATTAATGAGGGATTGTTTGAGTGGCTTGTAATGCCATTTGGACTCACTAATGCACCAAGTACATTCATGCGTCTTATGAACAAAGTTTTACAACCATTTTTTGGCAAATTTGTGGTAGTTTATTTTGATGATATCTTGGTATATAGCACAAATCTAGATGAACAGGTTATTCATTTAAAACATGTTTTTTCAACTCTTAAAGCTAATTCCTTGTATATTAACTTGAAGAAATGTATTTTTGGAGTACCCAAACTTGTCTTTTTAGGCTTTATAATAGGTGAGCATGGCATAGAAGTCGACCCTCTCAAGACTAAAGGCATAAGTGAATGGCCAACACCTTCAAATGTCAAAGAAGTTCAAAGCTTCCATGGTCTTGCATCTTTCTACAGGAGGTTTATTCGAAATTTCAGCACTATAGCATCACCTTTAACCGAATGTCTTAAGAAGAAGGGGTTCCATTGGGGCAAAGATCAACAAAGCAGTTTTGAAGCCCTAAAACAAAGGTTAACTTAAGCACCTATTTTAGCATTACCTAGCTTTGATAAACTTTTTGTTGTAGAAGTTGATGATTCGGGTTCGGGAATAGGTGGAGTATTAAGTCAAGAAAATAAACCAATTGAATATTTTAGTGAGAAACTTAGTGAAGCAAGACAAAAATGGTCTACGTATGAACAAGAACTTTATGCATTGGTTAGAGCTTTAAAACAGTGGGAGCATTACTTGATAGGAAAGGAGTTTATTTTATATACAGACCATCAATCCCTTCGTTATATCAATTCCCAAAAACACTTGTCTAGGATGCATGCTAGGTGGATTACTTTTATCCAACGTTTTGATTTTTCCATCAAGCACAAATCTGGACAAACTAATAAAGTAGCTGATGCATTAAGTAGAAGATCTCACCTATTAAATATATTGAAGAGTGACATAATTTCATTTGATGGCCTTGTTGATTTATATGAGTTTGATGAAGATTTCTCTGACATTTGGCTTAAATGCAAGGATGGACATGCTTATAAAGATTTTAGTATGACTAATGGATTTCTCTTTAAAGATAATGTACTTTGTGTTCCACACACATCATTGAGGATACAAATCCTTAGGGATATTCATTCGGGTGGCTTAGGAGGACATTTTGGCCGAGACAAAACATATGAACAAATCTCCAAACGATTCTTTTGGCCACACATTCGAAAGGATGTTGAGAATTTTGTTCAAAGATGTCCAACTTGCCAAGTTAATAAAGGCCAAGGACAAAATACAAGTTTGTACACTCCCCTAACAATTCCAAAAACAATTTGGGAAGATCTCACTATGGATTTTGTGTTGGGTTTACCGCGAACCCAACGAGGTAATGATTCTACCTTTGTGGTGGTTGACCGTTTTAGCAAAATGACTCATTTTATACCACGTAGAAAAACTAATGATGCTATTCATATTGCTAACCTTTTCTTTAAAGAAGTAGTTCGGCTACATGGAATTCCTAAAAGCATTACTAGTGATAGGGATACAAATTTTTTAAGCCATTTTTGGAAGTGTCTTTGGCGAAAGTTTGATACCCACTTGAAGTATAGCACCACTTGTCACCTGTTGACCGATGGTCAAACCGAAGTCACAAATAGAACTTTGGGAAATTTAATTCGGTGTTTAAGCGGTGATAAGCCAAAACAATGGGACATTTGTTTACCACAAGTCTGATTTGCCTTCAACAACATGCAAAATCGATCCACCGACAAAACACCCTTTGAGGTAGTATATACTAACCCTCCTCGCTTAACTCTTGATCTTATTAGTTTGCCTAGTGCTGCGATTTGAGTTCGTGTTTGAATTGATGGTGATCGGGTTCAAAGAATACACAAAGAAGTCACAGACCATCTTCATGAAGCTAATACCAAATATGCCCAATTGGCTAACATTAAAAGGAGGCATAAGGAGTTTTAGGAAGGTGATTTAGTCCTTGTACATCTTAAGAAAGAAAGATTTCCTAGGGGGACTCATAACAAACTGCAAAAGAAGAAAATTGGACCATGTCGGATCCTTAAAAGGATTGGTAGCAATGCCTATGTGGTGGAACTCCCTGAAGGATACAACATATCTAACACCTTCAATATTTCAGATTTATCTACCTATTTTCCTCCCGATGAACTTCATATTTAACTCGAGGACGAGTTCTTTTTCATGAAGGGGGGAATTGATGTAGTTAGTTAGACTATCTAGGGTTCTCTTTGTAATCTAGCTTAGGTATTTTTATTTGTTCTCTTAGTTAGGTTGTTAGTTAGTTACTGTGGTTAATATAATTAACCACCTTTGTAATTAAAGCCCATTAGCCCAATAGCTAAGTCTATATATATAAAGGCTAAGGCTTCCCCTTTTGTACCTTTTTTTTGGAAATTAATAAAATACTGCCTAAGGCTTTTTGACTCTACCACATTTGGAGAATTTTGCACAGGGGATGATCGGTTTTGTACCACATTCACAAAGGTAGAGGGCTACTGATTAAAATTCCTAAGGTTAAAATACATCAAAGAGATGCTCTCTTCTCTCTCTTCCCCTCTTTCGCCCATCTCCTTTGCCATCTTCCTTCGCCACCTTCTCCTAGTGTTTTGATTGCGACTCTATCCCCTCACGATAACGCTCATATCCCCCCGTCGTCGTTCTCTATCAACCCCTTTTGCCGGTGAACCCTTCCATCGATTTCTTCTGACGATTCGACTTCCAGAGTTTCAGTTTGTTTTGTCAAGTCGCTTCTGTCCTTTCAGTTTCCGGCCGATTCCTTTTGCTTTTCTCGGCTCCGGTGTCCTGGGTTACTTTCTTCGGCTAGTCCCGACCACGATAGTTCGGGTCCGACGATTAATCTTCCGACCGCAGTGTTGGCCGGTCGTCTCCTTTTGCTTCTCTGGTCATCTGGTTCTTTCTTCTTCGACCTCTCGCTTCTTTTTCTTTCATTCTCTTTGGCTGGGTCAAGTGGTAAGGCAACGGATTTTGTCAGAATCTTTGCACGTTTAGTTGGGTATTGGCGCTTGTGCTGGCTCTGAGGATGAGAATTTTCAGCTGCAATGTAGGAAGGTGCGATTTTCGGTTGGAAATGTTAGGAAGGTGCGATTTTCGGTTGGAAATGTTAGGTGAGACGGTCGTTATTCAGGGCAGTTGGACGAGGGACGTGATTCAACTCTCTGTGGAACAAGTCCGTTGGTTCTGGGAGGCACTCGAATGGGTATGTGCACGGGGAGTATCCTCGTTCAGTAGGCTGAAGGGTAAGGTGGGCGATGCTAGGTTGGGGTTGTTCAAATTCAGAAGGAGGGAAGGCTGGGTGGCGGAAGAAGCGATTTGGCCTTCTCATGGGGGACGTTCGATTTTCAGGGTTCCGAATGGTAGTTTCTTGAAAGGATGAATGGTTTTCAAGGAAATGTTGGAGGATTTTCTGGTCTTCTTTGATGGTTTTGGGTTGAGTAGCAGGGTGGTAGAGGAGTCGGTTGGCATTGTTTCTAATGGTGGTGACTTCGAAGTTGCTGGAGAGTTGGGTTTGCCAGTGTTTGGTCCTACTAAGCCCCTATTTCATCCCAATTCTGAGTACCATTGGGTTAAAAAAGATTCTGATGTGGTGGAGATGGACTTTTCCAAGGTTTGGGTGGTGAACCGGTTGTTTGCCCATGTACGGTGAGGGTTGATTAAGAAGGAGTTGGAGGACTTTTTTGGAGTGATCATCCAAATTAATCCTCTGTTTGTTGATAAGGCCATTTGCGTTGTTGATAGTGAGCAAGATAACCGGGAGGCCGATCGAGGAAATGGCGGTGGTTGGAGGGTTGCATTTGAAGATCGAAAAATGGGATGAAAATTCTCATAGTTTGTCGGAGTTCATGGGGGGCTATGGGGGGTGGTTGGCCATTTCGAATTTGCTTCTTAAACTGTGGAAAAGGAGTGTTTTCGAGGCAATTGGAGATCACTTTGGAGGATTGGAGGAAATTGCTCAAGAAACACTGAATATGTTGGATATTTCAAAGGCAAGGATCAAGGTGGCTCCTAATATTTGTGGATTTATGCCTTTATCTATTCCGGTTTCAGGGTTGGATTCAAAGGTATTTTCGTTGAGTTTTGAACTTCTTGATAGGGTGGTGCCTCCGGTGGGGTTAGAGATGCCATGGGTGATGAAGGACGCTTCCAATTCCTTAGATTTGGATCGATTTCTTCAAGTCTTTGAGGATGAGAGGGGGGCTGGTTTGTCTCAGCCTCAGGAGGATGTTAGGGGATCTTCTTGCTTCTTAACGGAAGTAAGGAGTGTGGGGGATGTGATTATGGGCAGTTAAATGTCGCCTGTGGCGAGCTATGAGAAGGGTTGCGGTGGTTCAAGGGGGTTAAAGCCACCTTTTGGGATGATTAATGAAGTTGCCTTGGAGGGGGTGCATTTAAAAGGGGGTTGTTCGGGGGAAGTGGCGGGGTTGTGAGGAAGAGGCACTGCTCGAGGAAAGGGTCTTTTGTGATTCTTGCTGCTTGATTTCCAATTTTGAGGAGGCAATGGTGGAAGAAGAGGGCAAGGTTAGCTTGCGGGTGGGAAATGAAGAGGATAGAAGTATAAGGGGTGATGTTGTTCAAAAAGAAGAAGTGGTGGCGGTCGATTGCTTGATTCTCTCAACTGCTTTGGGGAAGGAAAGAGAGGAGACTGATAAATTGTGGGGGAAGGTTTATGTAAGGAGGTATGAGAAGGGGAGGTTGTAGATCAAATTTCTCCTAGTTGAAGATGTTTGGCCGGATTTTCTTGAGCGTGGTGCACTGACCTTTCCCCGAGATGCAAAGATCAAAGAAGGTCGCAAGGGGAAGCCGAACATTCGGTTAGTTTTGAAGTGGAAGAGTGCATCTTAGGTGAAAGGGAGGTACCTTTTGTTGTGAGCCACTTTTCAAACGCGATTGGGGTGTGTCAAGGGGTTCTCTAGCCCGGTCAATGGGTGCCATGAGTCGGATGGGTGGTCAATTCGTAGTCCGAGCGGTGTTGATTGTGAGTCGGGAAAAGGAGTGTGGTGGAGGTGTGGAGGCGATTCCCGGTTGTCAATCCGGCAAGTTTTTTGAGTCACCCCAAGGGGCGAAAAGGAAAGGCGGGGTAGAAAGGGTGACTAGCCCTATTATTCCTCTGAGAATGTCTCGATTTGCCTCCCTCATTAAGGCAAGTGGGTTGCAATTCAAGGGGGTGAAAGTTGGGGGGGATTTTCCTTCTGCATCTTGAAAGTTGTTTACTGGTTTGCGAGAGGTTTGGGTGAAGGAGCTATAAGGGTGAGCCTTAAGCGAATTTCGAATCTAAATTGGCAGTTGTGTTTTGTGTGTTGGGTTTTAGGGTGGCATGGTGATGGTTTGCTTGTGAGGGGCCGAGGCGTTTTGGGGGATTGTCGGGAAGGGTTACTTGAAGTATGAAAGTAGTTGTGGTTTGGGCGGTTTTCGCTTGCGGGTTTCTGTGAAGGGCTTTGGTGCTTAAGGGGTGGTTTTGTTTGGTTGTTCAGAGGGGATAGCAGTCTTCGGTTTTCAGGGTAGTTAAGCTGGCGGTTTGGAGCTAGTTTTGTGATGGAAGAAGTTCTGAAGGTTGTTTCTTGTTTCGCTATTCGTTTCAGAGGGTTTGGATGTTTGGGGCTTCGAGTTGTTTCATTGCTTTCATTTGACTTCTGTTGGTATGGGTTTTGTTTTGGTTGGTTCTTTGGTGGGGTTTACTGTACCTTCGTTTTTTATTTCTTCAAAGGGGTTTCTGTTTGGGTGCTTTATTTTGTCCTGTTCTTTGAGTTGTTGCTCATTTTGATTTGTACTTCGAGCTTCTGCTCTTTTCATTACATCAATGAAATTTATTGTTATCTTGTCAAAAAAACAAAGGTAGAGGGCTTGGTAGGATGAAGAGACAGATTAGACAAACTTGTTTCCAGAGCTAGCTGATACTCTAGCCTTTTATTGTACGAAAGTAGGAGGGCTTGCATATCAACCCAACTATGTCCACTTTTCCTTGAATTCTGTAAGGTATTCCCTTACAAGTATTGATATTAACAGAGGAAGAATTGCCTTAAGGTTGTACAAAACGATATCCAACCTATTAGAGAGGGTCGGTAAGCTCTCCTTCCTCTCCAAGCGCTCACTAGCACGAAAACAGAAAAAGCATAAAAACAAACTAACGTCCTTCCCCTACCTAAATGCTACCCGATCCCTTAAGTGGTCCCACCCTTACAGTTGTATAATATAACTAATTCTTAGGAGGTGGAATGTCCTTCGTGCCCCTCCCTGTGTTTTGTTTGATAATCGGAGTGCCAGATTATTAGAGTATAATTTCATAGTAGCAAGATAATCACCCATTTTTAATGCACCTTTGCGTGTTTGCTGAAATATTTGCAAGATAGTCAATTTTAGCTTTCGATTGTATTCCAAATAATTCTTGAACAACTTCCCAAAGGTTTTTCAAGTTTTGATGACCCATTACCTCTGTGTGGCTATTTCAGGAGCCAGGGAATTGTAGAAAGCATTTGAGAAAGAGTGTATTGTACGCTAGCAAGCAATAAGACAACACAATAACTCTTGATAGCATACAATAAGACAACACATTTGAGAAAGAGTGTATTCTCTTTTGGATGGTCTTCGGTGTTGCCCGGACAGGAATGATGTTCGCCTTTGGCGCCCTGATCCGTTAGCTGGGTTCTCGTGTCGGTCTTTTTTCCCGTCTTTGGTTAATTCTTCTCCTTCTGCTTCTTAGGGGGCGTCAGGCTTTTCCTTAGTTTGGAAGGTGCATATCCCAAAGAAGGTAAGATTTTTTACTTGGCAGGTCCTTCACGGAAGGGTAAATACTTTGGACAGGGTTTCGAGGAGATGGTCGTCTTTGGCGGGGCCTTGGTGCTGTATCCTTTGTAAAAAGGCTGCTGAGGATCTCAACCATTTGTTTTGGAGGTGCGAGGTAGCTCAGGAGGTGTGGAGGCTCTTCTTCGGTGAGTTAGGGTCCCTTTCCCCAGGGGAGGGGAGGTTTGCAAAGATGTTTTGTTGGAGCTCCTTTTGCGCCCTCAGGTTTAGGGGAGAGAGGTGTTTTTGTGGAGAGTTGGAGTGTGTGCTATTCTTTGGAGGATTTGGGGGGAGAGAAATAATAGAATTTTTCGAGGGGTCGATCATTTCTTTTTTGATATTTGGACCCTCATTAGATTCTATGTTTCTCTCTGGGCCTCTGTGGTCAAGCCTTTTTGTAATTACCCTTTAGACTTTATTTTGCTTGGGTGGAGCGCTTTGTTGTAAGCTCCCCTTTTTTGTGGGCTTGTTTTTTGTATGCCCGTGTATTCTTTCATTTTTTCTCCATGAAAGCTTGGTTTACAATTAAAAAAAAACTCTTGATAGCATATAATCCGAGTTGGAAGTGTTAAATCACCAATCAACCCAAAAGCTTGAACTCATAGGTTATGGAAAATTTAATTATATCAACACTCCCCATCACTTGTGGGCTTGAAAATTTGAACAAAGGTCCAACAAGTGGAAATTAATATTAATTGGGAGAAAACGACTTTACAAGGATTCAAACACAGGACCTCTTGCACTGATACCATGTTAAATCACCAATCAACCCAAAAGCTTAAGTTGATAGGTTGTGGTAAATTTAATTATATTAACACCAACGGGAAGAATTGACAACTAGTTGCATCCCTCCATAGTACATTCTAGAATTTATGCCTATGACAGGCTTGAACATGAAAAGGGCAAGGAGTCTCACGCCAACAAAATTACAAGGAAAGCTAACTACTAAGAAAAATAAAGGACATAATATGAAATCATGATAAAAAGGGAAATGGAATGAGCATGCAGCCATGGGCAACACGCCCTGGACAAGCATGACCGTGACACTAGTCTCCAAAGTTTTTTGTAATTACCTATTAGGTCTTATTTGGGGGTAAGCCATTTTTTGTGTAGTTGGCCATTTGGCTCCTTTGGTGTGGGCTTTTTTAACAAAAAAATAATGTTAAATTGTTAATTACCTTTATCTGAAAACAAGTCCCCCCCCCCCTTTTTTCTCTCTTCTCTCTCCTCCCGTCTTGCCCTAAACGACGTATCCGATATCCCTTTCCGGCGTCTAATCTTTTCTGGTGAACGGATCCCGAGAAGTCCCCGACATCTTTCACCTTCCTTCGATCTTCCTCGAGGAGTGGACTCTCTACCCTGCGACGGTGTCTACTATTTCTGACCTAAACCCAGTTTTCGACGAGTTTCCCCAAGTCGAATAGCCTTCTTGATCGAAGAGGTCTTCTCTGAAACCAGACTCTCTTCAGTATCGTATCAACCATTCGTTTTCAGCCGTGGCGAATGGTTGGGTTTCTTCTGAGTCGTTGACCCCTAGCGTTGTATTGCCACTGTTAAACAGATCGATTTCCTTTTATTCGCGAGCCCCTCATGTCGTCCGTCCCTTCCACAACTATCTATTTCAATTGCGGTATGTAGTAGCTTCCTCTCGTACTTGTCTGCCTCCGTGAAAAGGACTCTTTGGTTTGACGTTTGAGCTTCCCTCTGTACTGATACCGAATTTTGTGAATGGGTAAGTTTAGTTGTAGTGTTGGCACTCGAAATTATCAGATTTGGCAAGACGGGGTAGAAATTTTCCTTTGGGATGGAGCAGTGCAGGGCCCGATTCGACTTTCCTTTAGTCAAGTGGTATGATTTCGGGATTCCTTTGCTGACATGACGATGAATGTGACCTCTTACTTCGGACGCAGGAAATTTAGGGACTTGGAAGCCACACTAGGCCTTTTTAAGACTAAAAAGGGTGCCAGATGGTTTGCGGAAGGAATGCTATGGCCTTCTTCGGGAGGTAGAAGACTGTTTACAGTTCCCTTGGGAAGATTTGAGATTGGTTGGGCTGTATTCAGGGATTTGCTAAGCGATTTCATCATCTTGGTAAAACCTCCTATGAAATGTATGGAACAGGAGGTGCCCTCTGATGCTCTGGCCCTAGTTGAAGACACTAATGAGAAGCTTTTGGGAGCACCAGTATCAGTATCTAGGAAGGGTCATTGGGTACGCAAGGAAAAGGAGATTGTGGCAATGGAATTCTCAATGATTTGGGTGGTCACTCGTTATTTGCTCATATACAATGGGGTTCCATTAATGAAGTATTGGAAACTTATTTTGCTGACAAGATTCAAATCAATCCTTTTATGAGTGATAAAGCCTTGTTTATCTTTGACAACGACTTGAATGAGTGTCCAAAGGAAGTTGTAGAATTCAGGGATCGGAAATGGAAAGTCATTGGAGACCTCCACCTTAAAATCGAAAGTTGGGAGGATAATCTACATGGACTTCCGACGATAATGGAAGGATATGAGGGTTGGATTGCGGTAAAGAATCTACCTCTTAGGTTGTGGAAGAGGGAGGTTTTTGAGGTGATTGGATCGTATTTTGGGGGTTTGGTGGAAATTGCCTCAGAAACTCTAAACCTTATTGACTTGTCAATGGCTAAAATAAAAGTTGCGCCAAATCTTTGTGGATTCTGCCCAGCTTTTATACTAATTAATGATCCAATTTTAGGGGCTTTTTGGATCAATTGTGAGAATATGGAAGGAATTAAGGTGCCTACCGAACTCAATAAGTCTCTGACTTTGAAAGATGTTGTTAATGTGATTGACCTGGAGCGAATTAACCATGTGATGAGGGATGAAATTGAGAATGAAGAGCAGTGGGGCTTTCTAGTTGAGGCAGATGCGTTTGGGTTGCAAAGCCGAAAGCCAACACCTGAGATTATTGCTCTCAATGGGGACGGGTTAGAAGGTGAAATGATGGAGGGACAACAAGAAAGACTCGGTATTGAGGATATTGACCTTAGTAATGAGTATTTGCAAGAAAAATCCCCTGCATCGGTTGATATTCAACATCGAAGGGTTGCGTCTTGTCTTCCGACATTTATGAAGCATAAAGATGATTTAGGAGTGATGATGGTTGTCTCTTTGAATTCTGAAACGGATGCAACTGGTTCATTAAGTGTAAATGAATTAGACACTTTGAACAGTTATGAGGGGAAGAAACCGAAAAGGCAAGGCAGTCAAGAGGCATCAGTTGTGGGTTGCTCTCTTAATGTGCAACCGATTGAAGGAGGACATTTAATTGCCAGTGGCTTTTCAACCAAGGAAGCAAAGATTGAAGCAGAAATATTCTCAACTTTAGAGCCTGAAAGTGTGAAGTTAGTGAAGGACACTGTGGGAAATACTATGTTAGAAGAGGTGGAAAGGAGATAAGTGCAGCAGAAGGAAATCAACAGGCAGACGCCTTCCTTGATTTCTTGGAGCAATCCGAAAGGTTAGTACCTATTGCTTCTGTCCCCCTGACTAAGGTGCAAAATAGTTTCAGTACCCTGACAAGATCTCCGAAGTTTTTGGTTGAGCAATGTCATTTGGGGCCGAAAGAAGTTCCTTTTCTCAAAGCATCATTTGTAATTGAAGAACGCCTGAGTAAGCAACTCTCTCACTCCCCTCTGTCTTTCGGTCAAAATTCTATTGTTGGCTCGGATGTTTGTCTTAGCAGCCCAGATTTGAACTCAATCAAGAACATAAGTCGAAGGTCAGTAGCCAATTTTTCTCCAATTATTAATCTGTCAAGTTTTTTTGATTCTCCGGGTTCTTGCTCGATTTCTAGAAGCAAAGGCTCCAAGGAACCTTTAACTTGCCCAACGGGTTTGAAGCCTTTTGAAGCATTAATAAAGGCAAGCGGATTGCAATTTAAAGAGATCTCAGTAAAGGGATTTCTAGGGGGTCCACATGAAAATCTTGTCGTGGAACACGTGCGGGTTGGGGGATGGCTCGAAGAGGATAAGTTTGAAGAAGGTACTACAGAAATTAAATCCTGTTATTGTTCTTATTCAAGAGACCAAACTACCGAGTGTAGATGAGAAATTAATTAAATCCATGTGGAGTTCAAGGGACATTGGGTGGGGCCCATGCTGAAGCTTTTGGTAAATCAGGGGGATTGCTAATTATGTGGGATGAATCAAAAGTTCAGGTAAAGGAAGTTTTGAAAGGAGGGTACTCCATTTCCATTTATGCTCATTCGGTAATAGGTATTACTTTTTGGGTTTCTAACTTTTATGGTCCAAACCATTACCGGAAGAGAAGATTTCTGTGGGACGAATGGCGTTCGCTTGCTGGTTATTGTGAAGGGCCTTGATGCTTGGGGGGAGATTTTAATATTACAAGGTGGATTCATGAGCGTAGGCCTCTAAGAAGGGTGACTAAAGGAATGAAGCGTTTTAATAAAATCATAGCAGAAACAAGATTGTTGGAAATACCACTATCTAATGGGGTATTCACGTGGTCAAAACCAAAGAATGAGAATATACGATCTCTAATCGATAGATTCTTTGTCAATGCAGCGTGGGATGCGGTCTTCGAAAACTCTAGGGTTGGTAGGCAGGCCAAAACCTTTTCAGACCATTTCCCCTTGTTATTGGAAACATGTTATTTCCTTTGGGGCCCCTCCCCCTTTCGGTTCTACAATTCATGGTTGGATGTGGGAGCATGTGTGAAACTAGTGGAAGACTCCCTTAGAAAAAACCTTACTTCCGGTTGGGTTGGTTTCGTGATAGCCTCTAAGCTTCAATCGGTTAGAAGCACTGTTAAAAAATGGTCAGTGGATTTTGAAAAACAGAAAAGGAAGGAGGCTGACTTGCTGGAAGAGATTAGAGATTATCTAGCTGGGGATTCCTTTTGCTTTTCTCGGCTCCGGTGTCCTGGGTTACTTTCTTCGGCTAGTTCCGACCACGATAGTTCGGGTCCGACGATTAATCTTCCGACCGCATGATGTTGGCGGTCGTCTCCTTTTGCTTCTCCGGTCATCTGGTTCTTTCTTCTTCGACCTCTCGCTTCTTTTTCTTTCATTTTCTTTGGCTGGGTCAAGTGGTAAGGCAACGGATTTTGTCAGAATATTTGCACGTTTAGTTGGGTGTTGGCGCCAGTTTGCCGCTCTCGAGGATGAGAATTTTCAGTTTGCAGTAGGAAGGTGCGATTTTCGCTGGAAATGTTAGGTGAGACAGTCGTTATTCGAGCGATTGGGCGAGGAGGTGATCCACTCTCTGTGGGAACAAGTCCGTTGGTTCCGGGAGGCACTCGAATGGGTCTATGCACGGGAGTATCCTCGCTTCGATGAGGGTGAAGGGTAAAGTGGGCGATGCTAGGTTGGGGTCGTTCAAATTCGTAAGGAGGAAAGGTCGGGTGGCGGAAGGAGCGATTTGGCCTTCTCATGGGGACGTTCGATTTTCAGGGTTCCGAATGGTAGTTTCTTGAAAGGATGGTTGGTTTTCAAGGAAATGTTGGAGGATTTTTTTGGTCTTCTTTGATGGTTTTGGGTTGAGTAGCATGGTGGTAGAGGAGTCGGTTGGCATTGTTTCTAATGGTGGTGACTTGAAGTTCTTTGAGTTGGGTTTGCAGTGTGTTTGGTCCTCACCGAGCCCTGTTTCATCCTTATTCTGAGTACCATTGGGTTAAAAAAGATTCTGATGTGGTGGAGATGGACTTTTCCAAGGTTTGGGTGGTGAACTGGTTGTTTGCCCATGTACGGTGGGGGTTGATTAAGAAGGAGTTGGAGGACTTTTTTGGAGTGATCATCCAAATTAATCCTCTGTTTGTTGATAAGGCCATTTGCATTGTTGATAGTGAGCAAGATAACTGGAGGCCGATCGAGGGGAAATGGCAGGTGGTTGGAGGGTTGCATTTGAAGATCGAAAAATGGGATGAAAATTCTCATAGTTTGTCGGAGTTCATGGGGGGCTATGGGGGGTGGTTGGCCATTTCGAATTTGCCTCTTAAACTGTGGAAAAGGAGTGTTTTCGAGGCAATTGGAGATCACTTTGGAGGATTGGAGGAAATTGCTCAAGAAACACTGAATATGTTGGATATTTCAAAGGCAAGGATCAAGGTGGCTCCTAATATTTGTGGATTTATGCCTTTATCTATTCCGGTTTCAGGGTTGGATTCAAAGGTATTTTCGTTGAGTTTTGAACTTCTTGATAGGGTGGTGCCTCCGGTGGGGTTAGAGATGCCATGGGTGATGAAGGACGCTTCCAATTCCTTAGATTTGGATCGATTTCTTCAAGTCTTTGAGGATGAGAGGGGGGCTGGTTTGTCTCAGCCTCAGGAGGATGTTAGGGGATCTTCTTGCTTCTTAACGGAAGTAAGGAGTGTGGGGGATGTGATTATGGGCAGTGAAATGTCGCCAGTGGCGAGCTATGAGAAGGGTTGCGGTGGTTAAAGGGGGTTAAAGCCACCTTTTGGGATGATTAATGAAGTTGCCTTGGAGGGGGTGCATTTAAAAGGGGGTTGTTCGGGGGAAGTGGCAGGGGTTGTGAGGAAGAGGCACCTTCTCGAGGAAAGGGTCTTTTGTGATTCTTGCTGCTTGATTTCCAATTTTGAGGAGGCAATGGTGGAAGAAGAGGGCAAGGTTAGCTTGCGGGTGGGAAATGAAGAGGATAGAAGTATAGGGGGTGATGTTGTTCAAGGAGAAGAAGTGGTGGCGGTCGATTGCTTGATTCTCTCAACTGCTTTGGGGAAGGAAAGAGAGGAGACTGATAAATTGTGGGGGAAGGTTTATGTAAGGAGGCATGAGAAGGGGGCGGTTGTAGATCAAATTTCTCCGGTTGAAGATGTTTGGCCGGATTTTCTTGAGCAGCCGACTGACCTTTCCCCTGAGATGCAAAGTTCAAGGAAGGTCGCAAGGGAAGCCGAACATTCGGTTAGTTTTGAAGTGGAGGAGTGCATCTTAGGTGAGAGGGAGGTACCTTTTGTTAGAGCCACTTTTCAAAAGGTTCAGGGGTGTGTCAAGGGGTTCTCTAGCCCGGTCAATGGGTGCCATGAGTCAGATGGGTGGTCAATTTAGAGTCTGAGCAGTGTTGATTGTGAGTCGGAGAAAAGGGGAGTGGTGGAGGTGTGGAGGGCAGATTCCTCGGTTGTCAATCTGGCAAGTTTTTTTGAGTCACCCCAAGGGCAGCAAGGAAAGGCAGGGGTAGAAAGGGTGACTAGCCCTATTATTCCTACAGAATTGTCTCGGTTTGCCTCCCTCATTAAGGCAAGTGGGTTGCAATTCAAGGGGGTGAAAGTTGGGGGGATTTTCCTTCTGCATCTTGAAAGTTGTTTACTGGTTTGCGAGAGGTTTGGGTGAAGGAGCTATAAGGGTGAGCCTTAAGTGAATTTTGAATCTAAGTTGGCAGTTGTGTTTTGTGTGTTGGGTTTTGGGGTGGCATGGTGATGGTTTGCTTGTGAGGGGTCGAGGCGTTTTTTTTTTTGGGGGAATTGTCGTGGAAGGGTTGCTTAAGTATGAAAGTAGTTGTGGTTTGGGCGGTTTTAAACGCCATGGTTTCGTGAAGGGCTTTGGTGCTTAAGGGGTGGTTTTGTTTGGTTGTTCAGAGGGGATAGCAGTCTTCGGTTTTAGGGTAGTTAAGCTGGCAATTTGGAGCTAGTTTTGTGATAGAAGAAGTTCTGAAGGTTGTTTCTTGTTTCGCTATTCGTTTCTGAGGGTTTGGATGTTTGGGGCTTCGAGTTGTTTCATGGCTTTCATTTGACTTCTGTTGGTATGAGTTTTGTTTTGGTTGGTTCTTTGGTGGGGTTTACTGTACCTTTGTTTTTGATTTCTTCAAAGGGGTTTCTGTTTGGGTGCTTTATTTTGTCCTGTTCTTTGAGCTGTTGCTCATTTTGATTTGTACTTCAAGCTTCTGCTCTTTTCATTACATCAATGAAATTTATTGTTACCTTGTCGAAAAAAAAGATTATCTCGCTGGACAGCAAGGCAGATTCCTCTGGTCTTTCCCCTTGGAGAGCTCTGCTAGGATTGTAGCGTTGGGGCTTCTAGCTGATTTGCAAGTGGAGGAGGAGAGGGATTTGATTCAGAAAAGCAAGCTTAATTGGTTAATCGAAAGGGACAAGAATACTTCTTTTTTTCACAGATTCCTGGCAACTAAGAAGAGAAAGAGACTTATTGTTGAAATTTTGAGTTTGAATGGGGAGGCCCTGGTTTTGGCAAGAGACATTGAACTAGAAATTGTTAGTTTCTTCAGTTCATTGTATTCGCGTATTGATTGAAGCCGGTTTTTGCCAGATTTCTTGAATTGGGAAATGGTCACTTGTGAGTAGAATGTTTCATTAATTAAAGCCTTTTTACCAGAAGAAATTTTGGGGGCTATTAAAAGCTTGGGAAGAAATAAGGCGCTGGGTCCGGATGGCTTCACTACGAAGTTCTATCTTAAGTTTATGGAGTTACTTAAAAATGATTTGTTTAGATTTTTTGACGAGTTTGTTGTCAATGGTCATTTGAATGCGGCGCAAAAGGAGACTTTCGTTTGTTTGATTCAGAAAAAGGATTTTGCCAGAACTATCAAAGACTTCCGACCTATCAGTCTGGTTACCTCCTCTTACAAAATCTTAGCAACGGTGTTGTCGGAAAGATTAAAGGAGGTGATGCCGTGTATAATTTCGGACACTCAGAGTGCCTTTGTCCATGGTAGGCAGATTGTGGACCCTATTTTGATTGCCGATGAAGTAGTGGAGGAGTATCGGGCTAAGAAGTTAAAAGGGTGGGTGTTAAAGATTGATCTTGAGAAGGCTTTCGATTGCGTGGACTGGGAGTTCCTTGAGGAAGTAATGATTCGCAAGGGGTTTTGTAGCAAGTGGATTCAATGGATTTTTGGTTGTATCAAAAACCCAATGTTTTCTGTGTTTATCAATGGGAGGCCGAAAGGCAGAATAAGGGCCTCTAGAGGTTTGAGGCAAGGGGACCCTCTTTCCCCCTTTTTATTTCTCTTGGTGTCGGAGGTTTTATCCTTCCTAATTAAGGCAATGGTGGAGAAAGGGCTATTAGAAGGCTTCGTAGTTGGGAGGGATCGAATTCAAGTCTCCATATTAAAATTTGCTGATGATACCTTGCTGTTTTGCAAGTTTGATGATGGTATGATGGACAATTTATTTCAAACCATTGCACTGTTTGAATCTTGCTCGGGACTTAGGGTCAACTGGTCTAAATCGGCTGTTTCAGGGGTTAATATTGAAAATTCAGTAGTTGAGGCGATGGCTGGAAAGCTTGGCTGCAGTGTGGGTCATTTTCCGATTCTTTACTTGGGGTTCCGTTAAATTACAGCTTGGCTGCAGTGTGGACAATTTATTTCAAATTTAATCTTTCTAGGGGCGGTCGTATGACTTTGTCCATGGCGGTTTTGTCAAGTTTGCCGTTATATTACTTCTCATTGTTTGAATGCCCGACTGCTGTAATTTGTGAGTTAGAAAAAATTATCAGAGATTTCTTTTGGGAAGGCAGGAGTGACTCAAAGATTAATCATCTAGTTCGGTGGGACTTGGTATCACAAGATAGGATGGGGGGGGCTTGGGCTTTGGTGATTTATGACGCAGAAATAAGGCTTTTCTAGCCAAATGGGGATGGAGGTTTGGGGGTGGAGACCTCAACTTTATGGAGGAGAGTGGTGGCTAGTATTGATGGGGTTTCTCGGAATGGTTGGACTTCCCAGGTGGCTAGAGGAAGAAGTTTGAGAAGTCCTTGGCTTAATATCGCAAAACTCTGGGGTGAGGTGATTTCTTTGACTCGACTCCAATTAGGGAATGGTTTTCGCATTCTTTTCTGGGAAGATTGGTGGGTTGGTGATGCCCCTCTTAAAGTTCAATTCCCTTCTCTGTTCTCGATTAGTGATAACGCCAAGGGCAGGGTGGTAGATTTCTGGGATGGGGTGACTTTTTCTTGGGGTCTCTCATTCCGCAGGAATTTGAAAGATGAGGAGGTAGTGGAGTTGGTAGCTTTGCTGGGTAGATTAGAAGTAGGGGTGAGCAAAAAAACACCGAAAACCGACTCGACCGACCGAAACCGACCAAACCGAAGGCGGTCGGTCGGTTTTGTGCTTGGTTCGGTCGGGGTCGGTTTTGTGCTTCACAAAACCAACCGATTATTTTAAAAAAAAAAATTATATATATATATAATAATAATAATTAAAAAAATAAAAAACTAAAAAGATTTTCTGAAAATATATTAAATAATTATAAAATAATAATTATAAATTATTAAATAATTATAAAATAATAATTATAAATATTAAATAATTAATTAAATAAATATTTAAATATATATATAAACCGACCAAACCGACCGAACCGACCGGTCGGTTTTGGTAAGTTTTTTTTAAAAAAAAAAAAAATTGGCCGAACCGACCGACCTTGGTCGGTTGGGGTCGAAAACCGACCCCGACCGACCGATTCTCACCCCTAATTAGAAGAGGTGCGTCCATCCCAAAAAGAAGACTGGAGAAAGTGGGTTATAGAGCCTTCGGGGCATTTCTCTATAAGCTCATTAGTTGCATATTCTAGCAAGGGGCAAGCTATGGATATGGGGCTTTATCATGCCATTTGGTGCTCTTGGTGTCCAAGGAGAATCAACATTTTATTGTGGATTTTGATTAAGGGGAAGGTGAACTCTTCAAAAGTTCTTCAAAGGAAACAACCTTCCTTATTGCTTCAGCCTTTGATTTGTGGCCTATGTTTGAAGTCTTCAGAAACATCCCTTCATCTATTTTTTCAGTGCGATTATGCAGTAAATTGTTGGGCAAAGTTCTTTGGCATCTTCAACATTAGTTGGATTTTCTCCGACTCAGTGATGGAAAATATCTCGCAGCTCCTAACCGGTTTTGTTGGAGGGCCTAAGGTGAGGGCTCTATGGTTAAATGGGGTTAAAGCTCTTATTTCGGAATTGTGGTTGGAAAGAAATCAAAGATTGTTGGAAGACAAAGAGTTAGAATGGTTGAGAAGATTCGAATCGGTTAATGCTAAAGGCTTCTACTCGGTGCACCCTTTCAAGGGAGTTTTCTGGCTACTTGATTTCTGATTTGTGCTTTTCCTGGCATCCCTTTTTGAACAATGTTTAATATGTTTTCTGCTTACTCCGTTTATATGCTTTGGTCTCTTATGTATTGGTAGGGGTTTTCGTGCCCCGCTTAGTCTTAGTTTATTTACTTTGCTTATTATTGTAATGTTTGTCTTTACATTTTCATTACATCAATGAAATCGTTTTGTTACCTTTTCAAAAAAAAAATAATTACCTTTATCTGGCTATTCAAGGTAGTTTCCTTGGAAGATGAATATTTTTTTGGATAGTGCATTTCCTTCATTGTCTTAAAATTTATGATTGAGGAAAAACAGGAGAATTTTTTAAGGATAAGTTTGATTATCGAGTCTGCTGTTTGCACTAAAGTGAATGTGTTACTCCTATCTTTTCTGTAAGTTGTTATCTGTACTTTTTATTCATTTTTTTCTCTTGAGCATTTCTAATCCACTAGATTAGATCTTATCATATTTCCACTTCTGATTCTGTGTTCTTTTTAGTAATTGATCTTATTATTCTTAAAAAGAACAAAATAAGTGAAAATTTCGGTCAATAACTTGATGGTTCCTTATTTGGATTTTGTACAAAGAGGAAAGATTATGTTTGTTATGCTTGCAATGTGTTGTTGCTTTTTGTACTTCCATTCCTCTTAATGAAAATACATTTCTTGCCCCCATCCCCCAAAAAAAAAAAAAAAAAAAAAAACTGTTCCTAATCGTATAGATTCTGGTGATTGCAGAAGCATAGTCAACGTTGCCAAGTTTGTAAATCAGGAAGAACTTGCTACCAACTTTTACAGGTTATTTGATGTTTAATAAGGATTGAAGTATAACTTTATGTTTAGTTACTGAACCCTTAAATGAATGAGGGTTTTGTCTGATACTTGCAAATACTTTTCTTTTTACCCAGGAGAGAGGTGTCCAAGATGACAAATTTACATTTAGCATATACCTCTGCTACTTGGTCTATGCGCCCCTTTATCTTGCTGGGCCAATTGTGAGCTTTAATGCATTTGCCTCGCAGGTCTGCCTTCTTATTTGAATGCTTCTGTCCTCCCATTTGCAGTTATGGTTCTGGATCATTTCTTTTATTTTTTTATTTCTAAATTTCCTCTCTGAGATCCTCAAAGATGGGAGTAAATTTCTTGTCGCCTTCTCAGTGCTTTTAATAGGGTGGAGATCCCTTTTGTAACTTCCCAGCCATTTTTCTTAATGAAAGCTTGCTTCCGTTTCTTTTTTTTAAAAAAAGAAATAATTGTTTTTACTGTGAGAGTTCCGAGGGAAAATAAAATCAAACCATTTAAATCAGTGCTACTTTTTTTTGGGATCTCTTAATAGTTCAGCATCGTTAAAATTTCATTTGAGCTTAAGAGTGTCTAACTTCATGAATGTTTCCCTAGATGGCCAGGTTTCCGTCTAATATACAACTGTGAACTTATTTGTTTTTTATTAATAGTTATTCAATCTGCTGAAATTCATTATTTTATTTTTCTTGTAGCTAGATGTGCCACAGAATAACTATAAACTTAGAGACTTGGCTTGGTATGGTTTACGTTGGACATTCAGTTTTCTCCTAATGGAAATAATGACGCATCTATTTCATTACAATGCCTTAGCCATCAGGTGAATTATATACAAACAGACGTATTTGGAGCTCCTTTTCTATTTGCACATCAATAGTAACTTGATTCAACTTTCTTTGTTAGTGGTTTGTGGAGACAGTTATCTCCACTGGATGTGTTCATCATCGGATATGGGGTAAGATCGTAACAAAAACGATTATCTTAATAGAAACCCTATAGCTTGCATTTCGTATATCGGTAGCAATGCACACCATACACCCTAGAAAGTATGTATGATGGATCTTTTCTTAGTTGCATCTGAGATGTTATAAAGATTAGATTATCATTAAGGGTCTGTTTGGGGCACATGTTATAATAATCTGTGTTATTATAACCTGTGGAATACTCTACGCCTCAAACACAGACTATTATAATTTCAGACTAAACAACTCTGTATTTTAAATAATATTATATAATTCCACAAATTATAATAACCCACAAACTATTATAACCTATGTTATTATAACTCACTCAATGCCTCAAACAACCCCTAATTTCTTAAACTTTAATTGGTTGATAGTGAGTACGTATGTCAAATAACAAAATCACAAGTAACGACTCATATTATTTTGGTATCTTTTTTATTTGGTGGAAAAATTATTGACTTTATTATTCTTTTCATTGTATCCTTTTACTTTGCATTGCAACAAGTTATATATAGTGAGGCTATGTGAATGTTGTAGTCGTAGATGCTGATCAACATTTTTGTAGACTATAAATATTCCCCTGGTGTAGAATTGGTTGTTTGTCGTCATTGTTTTGACAAATGCAGAAGTACCTTGGTGCTAGGGCATTTAATAGATGTGGATCTTGAACTTGACTAACTCCGGTCAAATTTCCTCCAAAAGGCACATGCCCAATACGCCTATAAACAAACCTATAAACACTCTTTTAAGGGTGGCAGCTTCTCGGAGACTAGCTCAGCACCCCTACCTCTTCTATCATCGAGCTGTCAAGTCATTTAGGGCATTCGGGTTGTTTTCCTCTCATCTCATTGGTCAACCTTAATCAACCACTGTTCAACCTGGTAGGAGCGGATCCACGTAGGGGCTAGAGGGGCATGTGCCCCCCTCAACTTCAGAGCTTATATCTTGTATATATCTTGTGGCTGCATAAATTTCAAAATTTGTAGTTGGCTCGTTGGTTAATGCTATTGATCACGTTCACATACCCCCTGTGGTCTCGAGTTCGATTCTGGGTTTTTGCAATTCTTTTTTTGTTTTGGTAATAAAATATATTCTTCATTTTTAAAATAAAAGGCACACCTAGGACCTGTGGTCTCGTGTTCTGGAGATCCCAATTCTTTTTTTAGTAATAAATATATATTTTCTATTTTAAAATAAAAAACAGAAAATAAATATTTTAGACTTTTTATAGTTTACCTAATAAAATTCAATTCTATTTTATTTTATGAATTCAAAATCCATCCCTGAGATTAAAATACGAAAACTTACCTGACAAGTTTATAATAAGTTTATTTAAAAAAAAAGTTTACAATCAGTCTACATTCTAAATAATGGAAAACATATTTTTAACTTTTTGAAGTAAATAATTTATAATGATTTTAGGTAAATAATTTAAACTTTTTATAGTGTATAGATCAAATTTTATCTTCTTTGATGAATCTATGCGATAAAATATGAAAAATTGTATACAGTTCTATAGTTTTTGAAATTTTTTTATTTGTAAATAAAAACGTAGAGTTATTTAATTCTAGTTTAGAAAAAGTTCACTACCTTGTTCAAGTTTTTTTTCTTTTAGTATATTTATATATATACTTTATTTATATTTTTTTTTAAAAAAATTAATATAAAATTATGTATACATAAAGTCATATTTTTAGTTTTTCTATTAAACAAACTAATATCATACATAATAGTTTAATAAATGATATTACTTGAAATTACGCATTTGCAATTACATATTATAAGAACTTGTTCCCCCTCTGACATAAATCCTGGTTCCGCCACTACAACCTGGTGTGGTGGTGTTGTAGCGATATTCAATGCTCACCATTTAGTGAGAGTTTGAGTCATGAACAAGGACCTCGGTGGAATATTTTTGTTACTGATTGAGCAAATAGATAGGTGTAAGATTGAGAAATGCTTCCTCCACAGTGGAAACTCATAAAGCCTTTGGAATGGAAATGGCAAAGAGATGAATAAAGCAGACAATTATGCTTTTTGGAAGAAGTCTTCTATAGAAGGAAAGCCTGTTATGTATGAGGGGAGAGGAAAGATGTCCCGAGATTCTTATCTCATTCCATTCCAATAAGCAGTAACCAAGGACGAAATCTCAAAAATTCATGGTTTCCTGGTAGAACCCCATTTCACCTAAGTTGTTGCAAGGTCACAAAGAGGAAAGTACTCTTGAGGCTCTTTCCCTCCCTCAAAAGGTGACCAACTTTCAATACATTTTGTTACATTATACTGCCATTTCATCAATATTATTAAATAGCATGAACGGGAGCTAAGGTAACTTATGTGGGAGGGCCATGTAGGTGCGAGCAAATCATCTCTCTGATTATAGTTTGCAAACATTCCCCCACGTGTTGTTTCCTTTCCTAGTTGTGGTTTGTCAGAAATCAAAAACAAACTTTCAATCAGTTTCCTTACCTCTCTGATTTTGGTAGATAACTATAGGAAAGGAAATATCAGATTTCAAAGTAAATGTTTTTGATTTTCAGCTTGTCAATAAAATTCTGAAAGTGTGACTAATTACTCCTCTTGTTAGAATATCAACTATTTGATTGTTTTTAGATATGAAAGTTGAACAGAGTAAACTAGCCCAGCTTTCTTTATGAACTGCCTGCCATCTTCCCTACACTTTATTTCATTCATGTTGGACAGTGTTGTGAACTTTATTGGTGGATATTTCGTTGTCACAAGCAGTGTTTTAAAAGGTGTGCGCCTAGGCATAAGGCACACATGAAGCGCCTCACCTCTAGGCGAGGCGTTGGTGAGAAGGCTCGGCTTAGGCATGCGCCTTCCATGAAGCTCCTGAGGCGCGTGCTTTGTGCGCCTTGAGGGCTTATTGAATTTCATTTTTTTATAAAATTTTGTAAGTCCAAAGGGTGCGTTTAGGTTGGTTATTATTTTTAAAAAATGGTAAAAACCCTTGGCGCATGGGCTTTTGTTTTGCTGTTTAGATTCTTACTTTTTTTTTTTTTATTAGTGTTGTATTGTTTCATGTTTTTTTATGGAGTATTGACTCTATGTTCAAAAACTAATACTTGACTTTTACATATTTTTCTTGGTTAAAACTTCCTTTCTTCCCCTGAAGATTTTTTTTATTGTGTATATATACACATTTATATATTTTTATGTTTTTTTTTTCACATACAGTGTGCCTTAAAAAAAAGCCGCACTTTTTTTTGAGCCTTGTACCTTAGTGTGCTTTGAGCCTTGAAAAACACAGGTCACAAGAAAGCCTTATACATCTACCCCATGGCATCTTAAAGTCTTCTAGAATAATTTTTATGATTTTATCATAGTAGTTTGTAGATCCCCAAATCCATTGCCCTAAATATAGCTTGAGAACTTGATCTAATCACCATTTTTTGTTTTTTTTTTCTTGCTTTTCAATGTTATAAGATTTCCTCCAGGAGTAGTCAAATTTTAGCTTCCAGTCATCAGATGAACCTGCATAATAGGCACATAGGCCAGTTGGTTACGTCTTTTTTTGATAATAAGGCTCTCCCCAAATTTCCTCTTGGATAATGGAAACTCTTGTTTGCTGCATAAAGAGTCAATTTGGATCATGCATAAGTTGACTTACTACCCCAACAATGCAGGTTGAGGTTTAAAATGAGATAGATATATGAATCTGCTGCCTGTATTTGATAGGCTTTCTTTTCCCATAAGTATTTTCCATTGCATTACAAAGCTAATGATTAGGTTCAATTCAGGTTTCCAGGTTTACGTTCCCTCTTTCCAGTTTTAGTAAGCAGATTGAGATATATTACGATCTAGGAAGCATGAACGTGTCCGACATGCGAAATTCCGTCTCTCCTTTTCTTATTATTTCTTTAAATTCGGACACGTGATGGACACGTCATGGACACGTCATGGACACGTCAATTAAAAACCCAAACCTTTCAAGTGTTAGCGACAAAATGACGATGTTGATAAAGAGGTGGTCGATGGGAGAATGGTAGCATCGGCAGAGACGATCGACGTTGAAGTCCATCAAAGGTAGGGAGGGAGATTGAATGAAGGAAAGAAGAATCGGGGGAGGGAGGGAAAGAATGGAGAAGAAGAACCAGGGGAGGGAGGAAAAGTAAAAAGGGGGGAGGGAAGAAGATTTTTAGGGTTAGTTTTATTATTATTATTATTTTTTTACTTACATTTTTTTTTATGAATTTTATTTTGTGGGCTTTTAATGGGAACTTTTGGCATGTTGGGCTTTTGTCTTTATTGGATTTAAGTGGGCTCATATGACTTGTTAGATTTTATGTACATTTAAATTTTCAACTAAATTCAATTGGAAATTAAATTTTCAGTTTTTCTTTCTTAATTTTTTTAAAATTTAATTATTATTAATAGTTAGTAAAAAAAAAACTAAAGTATTTTGGATTTGATCTCTTACTATTATTTAATAAATATTAAAAAAAAATCAACGTGTCCTTCACGTATTTGTGTCCTACATTTTTTAGAAATTGACATGTTGCCGTGTTTGTGTCGTGACGTGTCCTCCTATTTCCGTGTCTGAGCTTCTTCGATTACGATCTTCCTTTCTTACAGATTTATCTTTGCAAGAAGGAGATGTTGATTTCCACTCTCCTTTTCTTGAAGTCTTCTAGTATGGAGTTTGCTATGTAAAAAACCTTCTCAAATATGTGCAAAATATGCTTATGACATGATAAAAAGTAGTAATATAAAATCAAGATATGAAGAATTATTTAAAATTTGTGTGATTAGAAAAAAAGATGTGTTGATATATATATAACTTATGTGATTAAATTGAATAAACCATGTGCATTGCATGCAAGTCACATAATATGCCCACAGCTTTAGTTCTGATGTGTTACTTTTGGGAATTTTTTGAATGCGTCAAATTGTGGTCTCCTGTTCAAAGATTTTTGGAATTGGTCTACATTACTTTCAGCCAATAGATAAGACTTTTTCTAATTTCCTTGGTCCAAGATGGATATCTTATATCACTCCTCGTGTCCTTTTTTATAATGAAAATTTTTAGTTTCTTATTTAAGAATATAATACAATAAAACAGATGTGTTGAAATGAATACAAAATTGAACTGTGTTACCAATGTCAATGGCCCCGGAGTTACACTCTAGGGTACGTTCTCTCTAAGTTATATTCCTTGAATAATTGAATTAAGTAGTTAATACTCTTACGGTGTAGCATTATTGCTGTGATGTAGGTCTTAAATTTCATGTGGCTAAAGTTTTTCCTCATATGGCGTTACTTCCGCTTCTGGTCCTTGGTATGTGACCTGTGTACTTTACATGTACTTTTCCCTATAGTGAAACTCTGTGATGTGATGTTTATGTTAGGACAAGAAGTTTCTTCTTATTTCCACAATAGTATGATATTATATGACCTTACCTTAACAAGATTTGTTCTATAGGTTGTACCACTATTGTCCTTGAGTTCTATGATATTATCTATACTTTCAACCTAAGCTTGTATAGATTTGATCTTGTTCTTATATACCATGGATCTTCCCCATCTCAAGACTAATTTGCATCCTTGTCAATTTATTTTTCTTTTTTGTTTTTAGTGGTTTCTTTATTGCATTATTGTAGATATGTGGCATTGATGCCCCAGAAAATATGCCAAGGTGTATCAATAATTGCTACAACTTGGAAGGCTTCTGGAAAAGTTGGCATGCTTCTTACAATAAATGGCTTGTCAGGTGTAAACCTAGATTCTTGAAACTAGATTTCTTTGGCTTTCTATTTCTTTATCTGACTTGAAGGTTGCTTGTCATTCCATTTCAGGTACATGTACATTCCTCTTGGGGGATCCAAAAGGAAAGTCTTCAACGTCTGGATCGTATTCACATTTGTTGCACTCTGGCATGATTTAGAATGGTATGTGGAGCCTTCATATAATTTTCATGGTCCATTCAGTTATTTAAGATGGAAGCACAACTTATTCAATGTATGGTTACTATTCCATCGATGCAGGAAGCTCCTATGGTGGGCATGGTTAACATGTTTATTCTTTGTCCCTGAAATGGTTGTGAAGTCAGCAGTGAGTACGTTTAAGGTGATATTTCTTTTCTCTTGTAGTTCATTAACAGTGAATCACTATATTAACCTGATTCCTTTGTTCTTTTCCTCATATAGCCTAAAATCGATACTTACTGTATGGAAGAGTTTTGGGTCTGTATTCTCTTCTTTAATCTAAAAACCATTAAAAAGTGCGTAGGTAGATGCGCCATGAGATATGAAGATATATGCTAACTTGTAAGCAAAGATAAAAGGAAAACAGATAAAGAAAAGGGGTATATCAGTGATATGCTATTGATATACTTGATTTTAGTTCTTGACTTTATTAATGGATTTTGGTTACTACTTTTTTGTTGATGTACTGGTTTTTAGTCGATACACTTGTCTAGTACTATATCGGTAGTGAATGAATGATATAGTATTAATATACTTCATGGTAGGTATATTATTTCATTGATATATCTAATAGGAAGTATGTCAATCGTATGTAATACTACATATTCATTATATTAGATATACAATTGATATACTCTATATTTTAGTTTTTGACTTTATCGATAGTTATTCGTCACGTAAAGTGACGAAACATATCATTGAATGATATATATCATTGATATACTCAATGTTAGGTGTATCGGTGGATCGGTGATATAACATATGCAAAATATCTTTAATATACTGTTAATATACTTTGTTTTAGGTATATATTGGTTGACTGATATACAAATGTAAAGTATATTAGATATACTACTAATATACTATTGATATGCCAATGAGGGTAAAATTGGAATAATAGAAAAACATAAATCATATTTAATTTTTTTTTCTATATTGCAAATCTCTAAAAACCATGACTAGATTTGCAAATATCCTAATATTATTTTATTACCCATTACAATCCCCCTAAAGAAAAAGACTTCATGTTATAGTGCACTCGACATAGTATTAAATCCTGTATCCTTGAAAATGTAACTCTTTTGAGAGACATTTCCTCAAAAAAAAAAAAAAAAAGTCTTCTGGTGCAACCAAGCTAAGTGAAAATTTTAGATGACTCTTTTACATGAATTGGTTGGGACCATCCTCACTTACTTTTAGTCCTACTAACCCATGGTGAATCAAGAAACTTTCTATTGGGTACAAACTCTTCTAAAGATGATCTTGAACTTGTGGATATGTGTTGATATTTGTTTATATATTTTAATATAAGTATGTTTAATAGGTAGTATTGCTGATTTTTCTTTATATAAATAAACAAGAAAGAGCGACTCTTGAAATTACTAAAAGTTTAAAATGTTTTTAATAATTTCTATTTATATTTGATATCAAGAACAAAACAATCAAGTTTAAAGAAGAAATTAAAACAAAAAATTATATATGTATTGTTTCATGTGTAGATACTTTATGGATAAAATTCTTTCAAGAAAATATGGCTAACAATGTAAATGTATAAAATATAAAAATTTAAATTATTTAATTAAAATAAAAATAAAAAAGTTTTTGTTTTCTATTAAATGAAAATAAAAAATAGTTTTTTCTGTTGAACTATGTAATAATTAATGAACATTATATTTCGTATCACAAAATTCAACAAATCGAACCATGTGGCAAGGATTGAAATATATTTTGAAAGTTGTGGGGGACTCGAGTCCCTGAGCCTACAGTGAGTCTGCCGCTACTACAAACTCTTAGTGGGATACTTGGTGTATGAATAATAGGTCCTTTTCAAAACAATATTGCTTTCTACTGTCATAGCTCATTGCAAAAGTCCTCTGTAACCCAAGTTAGCTTGGTAGCACTGAATGTCTTATTTTCCCCTAATGTTCCTATTCTTTTTATAAATCTTGTTTCCTTTGAAGTGAAAATATCTGAGCACTCGATCTCTTATTACTGATGTTATCAGGCTCAGAGTACAATGACAGAGTTTGTTTTCCGCGAACTTAGTGCAATTGCTGGTGCCATCACAATCACTTGTCTCATGGTATGCGCATCCTACAGAGATTGTTTTTTTTTTTAATAATAAAAAATCTCTTATTTTTATTTTGAATTCAATATATGAGGAGAATTTGAACCTCTAACCTCTTGATCGAAGATGTATGTTTTAACTAGTTGAATTATCTGATGTTTAGCTTGTATCTGATGCTTTGTTCTTGTAGGCGTTTTTTGGTTTACTGGTTCTGTTTAAGGCTTAGAAGCTTTAATTTTGGGTTTCTTTGGGCTATGTCTCATGTTGTTCTGGTTATCTCTTGTTATTTTTGTTTGTTGTATTTTGAGCATTAGTCTCTTTTCATTATATCAATGAAATTTCTTTTGTTGTCTTGCCAAAAAAAAAACTAGTTGAATTATGCTTAGGTTGACATTCTATATGTTATGTTACTAATTGATTGATCACAAGAGTATTGTATTTTTATGGAGTGGTTGGTGTTGATATAATTAATCTTACCATAACCTATCAACTTAAACTTTTGGATTGATAGTGATTTAACATAGTATCAGAGTAGGAGGTTCTGTGTTCGAACTCCTGTAAAGTTGTTTTCTCCCAATTAATATTGATTTTCACTTGTTGGACCTTTGTTCAAATTTGCAAGCCCATAAGTGAGGGGGAGTGTTTGATTTCCACTTGTTGGGCATTTGTTCAAATTTTCAAGCCCACAAGTGAGGGGGAGTGTTGATATAATTGAATTTACCATAACCTATTAGCTTAAGCTTTTAGGTTGATAGGTGACTTAACAGTCTGGATATGTCTTTCTTCAATGAAAGGGAATTGAATACCGCATTTGCTCATGTCAAAGAAACACGACCTAATGATAGTACCTTCTTTATGCAGGTTGCAAACCTAGTTGGATATGTTATTGGACCATCAGGCATTAATTCTTTGGCGTCTAGATTCCTGAACAAACAAGGTTCATCATTAGTACCATATAAGTGGAATCATATGTTGTTTCTTTTCTTTATCTAGTGAAGCAATTACTAATACAAAAAAGATCATATGAAGCCATTATCATTATGACCGTAGTAAGAATGAATTTTTACAGGATTTCCTGTTCTGGGCGGCATGTTATTAACATTTTATGTGGGGACAAAGGTAATGACAGATATGCCTTCTCTTTCTTTTGAAATCAAGTTTATTTACTGTATAATTTGTACTCTGGAATTGGTTTTTTTTTTTTCTTCCTAAATTTTATCTGGCTTGATCTTTTTTTTTTTTTTTTTTTTTGCAGCTTATGTTTCACATCCGTGATGCTGAACAGAAGAGGTAATAAGTGTTTTGTGTATTATAGGCTGAAGTGCAAGAGTTCAAGTCTGAACTTGACAAGTTGAAACATCAACAATAGTATCTCTGCATATGGTCTATTGTTTTCCGGATCAATTTGCAAATGATATTCTTCTCGTGTAATTTCTAGGCCTCAAAAAAATTTTGAAGGAAAAGAATTAATTTCTAGAAATGAAGAGATGATATTATTTTTTTCAAACTTTTTCATGTCCAAATACCCACATTTCTTTTCTTAAAATACCTATTCTTGTAAAAATATATTTACTTTATTGACCACCATATTCAGCTGCAAAAAGGAACTATTTTGATTAATGTTGGTCCCTATGGATATCCTTATAGTTATATCCAAGGTTTAATATGTCAATGTCGGTGGAAATGTTGAAGTCTCAATTTTATGAAAATGTTGATGGAAATATCGATAAAATGTTGATGTCGATGGATATTTCTGAAAAAAATTTAAAACAAAAAATTCAAAAAAAATATTTCAATTAATAATAAACATTTTACCCTCTTTTGAACGAGTTAAAATATTTGTTACAATATTATATTTACATTAAGTTACATTTTCTTGCTTTTTTTAATTTTTAATTTTTATATTTCATCAATTTTGTGTGATATAGTGGAATTTTTAATTTCTCCTTTATGGCGATGTCGAAATCATAGACATGTGAAAGTATCGATGGAAATATCGACATGTTGATGGGAATTTAATACTAATATCTATGAAAGATTAATACAGGAGTCCCCCTAAAGGGCGGCTCTGTTGGTGAAAGCATGGGGTCTCTTGGTCATATCGGTTTAGAGGTCTCAAGTTTGAGCTCTTGTGTGAGCTTAATAAATAAAAACCTTTGATGTCTCTCGGGTTTAGGCGCGGTTGCCCCTACGTATAAAGGAGACTCAAAAAAGAAAGTGCTTTAGTGCAAGTTCCTATATTTTAGTTGTCTTCCAGAAGGGAGTTGACAATTTTGTATAGATTATAATATACAAAATGTGGCCATAATGACAACAATTCCCCACCCTTGGAACTTCTTGATGAAATTACATGGCTTCACAATGTTTTCTGAGTTTTCCTTTATTATTATTTTTTTTAATCACAATCTTTCGGGTTGAAAACAACCAGCTTCTTTCTAGGCATTTATGAAATGACTTTTTCGCACACACCAATGTAAGAAGTCTTGAACCTTTTTTTTAAAAAAAAAAAAAAATTATATCCTCATGTACGTTCCAAACCTGGAGTCTTGTATTTAATCTAGCCATTATTTTCTTAACCTTTAAATTTGAAGATTACAAAATTTGGCGCACTCTTTTGAAATCACAAACCTTAGGGTTCCCACAACCCTAAGGTGTGTTTGGCCCATGGGTTTGAATTTAGATGGGTTTGGCATCCAAATCCAAACCCATGTTTGGAGCAAGGTGTTCCAAATTCTTGGTTTTGAAACTCATTCCCATGGGTTACAATAGTGTAATCTCATGGAATTTGTTCCATGTTTTTCTCATCCATTTGTCGACTACTTCGATAACTCCGATAAAAACTCTAGCGACCACCGACGACCATCGATAACGACAACTCCGGTAAAAACTCCAGCGACCATCGACAACGACAACTCCGATAAAAACTCCGATGACCGCACAGGCGACCACTTTGGCAACAACTCCGGTGACAACTCCGACGACCACTCAACAACCACCGACAATGACAACTCCGACGAACGTACCGGCGACCACTTTGGCAACAACTCCGGCGACAACTCCGACAACCACCCGACACCATCGACAACGACAACTCTGACGACCACACCACGACTACCGCTAATCATGACTGCCTCCGAAAAACACTTGATTTTCCATTTCCTCTTCAATTTTTCGTTTTTCATTTTCGGTGACCACTTCGACAATGTTAATGCTAAAGTATGAGAGAATCAGTATGTTCTATTCCATTCACTCAAGATATATATATATACAAGTATACAGGGTTAACCTAAATAGAAGAGCGTAAAAAGACAATAAAGGACACCCTTAGAGTTATATTAACAAAATACAATTATACTAAGGACTCTAACACTCCCCCTCAAGTTGGAGCATATATATCCATCATGCACAACTTGTTAGAGAGAGGTAATCAATTCGTGTCTGCTCAATGCTTTGGTGAAGATATCTCCCAATTGCTCTCCGATCTTCACATATCCCGCCGATATCAAACCTTGTTGTATCTTCTCACGTACAAAATGACAATCAACTTCAATGTGTTTAGTTCTCTCATGAAATAATCGGATTAGATGCTATATGTAGAGTCGCTTGATTATCACACCACAATTTGGTCGGTGTTGTGATATCAAATCCCAATTCAATAAGAAGTTGACGTATCCAAACTAATTCACGCATGCATTGTGTCATTGCTCTATATTCGACTCAAAGACTTGATCGTGAAACCACATTTTGTTTCTTACTCTTCCAAGAAACCAAATTACCACCAACGAATACACAATATCCTCGACGTTGACCTTCTATCTTCCTTAGATCCCCTTGATCAAGATCCGAGAAAACATTCAATGTTCATATGCCCATAGCTCTTATATAATAAACCACGCCCGTGAGCTGCTTTCAAATAACACAAAACTGCTCCATCACTGCTGCGTGATGATCAATTGTAGGAGAAGACATGTCTTCGACTCACAATACTCACCGAATAAGCTATATGTCCGGTCGAAAGTTCTTGTAAGATAATTGAGTTTTCCCACCAACCTCCTATATCGTTCGTGATCTTTCAATAATTCTCCTCTTTTGTGAGTTGTACATTAGGCATCATCGGGTACTACATGGCTTAGCCCCTAACTTCCTCTGTTTACCAACAAGTCAATAACATACTTTCTCTGTGATAGCATGATTCCCTTCTTGCTTCTCATTACCTCAATTCCTAGAAAGTATTTCAACATTCCCAAATCTTTCGTGTGGAATTGACTATGGAGAAAGGTCTTGAGAGATTGGATGCCCAATGTATCATCTCCTGTAATCACAATATCGTCAACATACACAACCAACAGGATGACACCACTCTCGCATCAAGCTTGTAAAACACGTAGAATGATCTCGATTTGCTCTTTCTCATTCCAAAGCTTTCAATCACCCGAGTGAATTTCCCAAACCATGCTCGTGGACTCGCTTTAATCCATACAAGGATTTACGGCGACATACCTTTCCTTCTCTCCCCGAGCAACAAACCACGGAGGTTGCTCCATATACACCTCTTCCCCAAGATCACCATGAAGAAAGGCATTTTTAATATCAAGTTGATGCAATGGCGATGATGAATCGATGCTAATGAAATGAATAACCCGATGAAGTCATTTTAGCAACAGGAGAAAATGTATCGTAATAGTCAATCCCATAAGTTTGTGCGTAGCCTTTAGCAACAAGGCGAGCTTTCAATCGAGCAACCGATCCATCCGGATTGACTTTAACCGCAAAAACCCACTTACAACCAATAGATTTCTTTCCCGCAGGGAAGAGACACTAAATCCCAAGTACAATTGTCATCTAAGGCGGTCATCTCCTCCACCATTGCAAAAGACGCCAACCGATGATGAGACAAAGCTTCAGAAATAGTCTTAGAGAATGATATAGATTGGAGGATGCAATGAATGAACAAGTAGAAGATGACAAATGGTTATATGAAACAAAAAGGAAATAGGATATGTGCATTGACGCTTTACCTTTACGAAAGTGCAATAGGAAGATCATCGCTTGTTCCTCGAATCCAATGACGAAGAAGCCTGCAGTGCAGGGCATGCATCCGAAGGAGGTTGTCGCCGAGAATAAACCCGAGTGATAGGTGGGTTAATACAAACGGATGGAGATGGAGAAGAAGCACCCAAGACTCACAAGAGGAGAAAATTGTATAAACAAGAAAATCATCCTCGTCCTCTCGATGCTCCCCGACACGTGATTCAAGATGAAGTAAAGAAAGAAGAATCTTCAAAGAACGTGACATCGGGAGAGACAAAGTAACGATCAAGACTAGGAGAATAGCACCGATACCCTTTTTGGACACGAATAACCAAGGAAGACACATTTTAAAGATTTGGATCGAGTTTGGTGAGAAGAGGGCGAACATCTCGAACAAAGCAAGTACAACCAAAGATTTTCTGTGGGAGAGGGAACGCAGGAGGGTCAGGGGCACAAAATACGATAAGGTATCTCACCTTTAAGAACCAGCGAGGGCATACGATTGATTAAGAAACAAGCCACAAGATAGCATCAACCCAAAATTGTTTGGGGACATTCATCCAAACATTAAGGCTCTTGTTGTTTCAAGGAGATGGCGATTCTTTCGTTCGGCAACTCCATTTTGAGACGAGTATCAACACATGAGGATTGATGTAGAATGTCATGTTCACTTAGATAAGAACTAAGAGCATGAGAAAAGTATTCCTTAGCATTATCACTTTGCGTAACTTTAAGAGAACCATGATATTGAGTACGAATTTCAAAGCATGAAAATTGCGAAAATGAGAAAGTAACTTCGTAACGATTCTTCATTAAATATAACCACGTGACACGAGAAAATCATCGACAAATGTAACAAAGTACCAAACCCTCGCTTAGACTCAACAGACAAGGACCCCAAACATCGAATGAACTAACTCAAATGGAGCATTAGCTCGTTTATTGACTCTAGGATACATACTTAGACGATGAAATTTAGCAAATGACATGACTCGCAATCTAACGAAGACAAGTGATTAAATTGAGGACGAAGACTCTTCAAGACAGAAAAAAAGATGGATGACCCAAACGACAATGTTCTTCAAAAGGAGAGGTCACTATAGAGCATGGAACAACTTGTGGATATGTGTGGTTCAAAAATATAGACACCTCCCGATTCGTGCCCTTTACCAATAGTCTTCTTCGTCAAAAGATCCTGAAATAAACAATAACCAGGAGCTGCTTTCAAATAACACAAAATCTGTTCCACTGCAGCCCAAGTATACAGGGTTAACCTAAATAGAAGAGCGTAAAAAGACAATAAAGGACACCCTTAGAGTTATATTAACAATATACTAATATAAGGACTCTAACAGACAATAACTCCGATGACAACTCCAAGCGACCACCCGACAACGACAATTACAACTACAACGATCACATCAGGGACTCAACCACCGTTGACGGTTACCTCTTGCGACCACTTGGTTTCCCATTTTCTCTTTCATTTGTCGTTACCATTTTTCAACCACCACTTCGACAACAACTCCAGTGACAACTCCGGCGACCACAGACAACGACAACTCTGACGAACACATCGGCGACTAGCCACTACTGATGGTTGCCTCAACGACCTTTTCAACAACAACTCCGTCGACTCGATGACCACCAACAACAAAAAATCTAACGACCACCTCGACAATCCCACCACCTCATCAACTTGACCACTCCAACAATCCGACAATCTAGTCAATTTTTTAGAAGGTTAAAATAAAACTAAAAAATGGCTAATAAACATTTTTTTATGCTATTCTCAACACGTTTGAATTTTGTGAAATTTTTATTTAAAAAAATAAAAAATAACTTGGTATTTTTTTTAATATACACTCAAATGACTCAATTTTGTAATTTCTTTTTACAAGTTAGAAAAAATGAAATAATTTTTTTTTTTTCGCACAAAGGCGCTTTATGTTCTTTTGTTTCGTGTTAGTTGCAACACTTTTGGACGATGTATTTGTATGTGTAAACTCGTGGTAGGGGTGTTCAAAAAACTACCTAAATTGAAAGCTTCATGGAAAAGTTTTACTTAAAAAATTGATCCATGTTAGACATTAACTTCTACAATTCACATAAGATCAATTACAAAAATTTGAAAGGAATAAAATAGCTAAAAGAAAAAGGTGAAACAAAATCATACTCAAACCTAGAGTTCGTAAAAGCGCACTCCAAGACACATCTCTCGATTCCTGTGCTTGAACACTGCACCCCAAACACAAAGTTTCGATTCGCGAGCTTGAACACTTGCATCCCAAACACGCTTTTTCGATTCCTGTGCTTGACCCCTTAGACAAACCTCCCGGGCTTTTGATTCCCGGGATTCGATTCCGAACTCAACTCGCCCCAAATGAAATTTCAAGGTTTCTTGACTGGAATAAAGAAACTTGGGTTCACAGAAAACAGTGTTTGGGGTGTAGAGTTGTGTTAGACTTAATACCCAAAGGGTTAAGGAACAACGGATGTCATAAACACAGTGGAGGAAAAGACTTAAACTTAGAAATAGGTTTTGAAACATTGACACTAGACATAAGTTGAAAATCCAAAATTTTGAAGCTATATTATCCATAGAAATATAGTTTATTTTTAATGGTATTTCCTTCCAAGGAGGCATGATCAATTTAAAATCTAGTTTTCCTTATCTAGTGATTTTTTAAATATTTCTATTAGCAAAAACCTCTCAAATATTTTTACATGCTTGGATACCGAACTTAAATTTGAAAATAATTTTTGTTATCTTCTGGATTTTATTGTATCCGTTCCCTGTGGGATCAAGACTCTAGAAACTTCCAGTTTTATATTACTTGCATCGACAATGTGTACTTGCACTAAAGTGAAGTTTGTATTGAATAAAAAATCTTTTCTTAAAAAGTTTCACGTTTCAATTCGATCATCAGGTGGTCGAAGTGGTTGTCATATGGTCGTTGGCAGTTCAGGCAAGTTGGGCTGCGGTAGATGAGTCATCGAAGTGTCGAGTTGTTGGGGTGGTCGAGTCGTAGGGGTGGTCATCAGACTGATATATAGAGTTCTCGTCGTAGTGGTCGTTGTCGGCAGATGTTGGGTGGTCGTTGGAGTTTTCATCGTTTGTCGAAGTGCTCATGAGAAATAATAAACAACAAATGGAGGAAAACAAGATACAAACCCCATAAGGTTGCACTATTATAACCCATTCGATTGTGTTTCAAAACCAAGGGTAACACCTTGTATTAAACATGTTTTTGGGTTTGGAACCCAAAATTATGGGCCAAACACCCCTTAATACCTTAACCATCCATTACGTAAAGAAATATTTACAAGGATGCCAATACTTATTATACATATTTACATAGATGTACAAATATTTAAACATTTTCAAATCTAGATTTTAGATGTAATTTTCGACCAATATGCCCATTTTTTTTAATTTCTCTCTCCTTAAAAAGTATATATTTTTATTTTAAATATATCCTTTTCTATTCAATGTTTTATTCCAAATCCCACGATTTTAGCTATTAATTTTCTCCATTTACCCATTTTTGTTTCAAGTTTTTCCCATGATTTTAGCATTTTAATAAGTCAACTTCCAGCAACTCATTTCATAGAAACCTACCTTCATTTCTCATTTTGTCTCCAAAATTCTTGTGGCACAGTGTTCCATTTTCGTATTTTCTGTACACCGGTTTTCAAACTTCATCACTCATTTTCCATTGTTTCTCGATCTTCAACACCCATTTTTCACTCCAATATTTTTTATGTTCAACTACTTTATGGCGATGTTTTCATTGCACAATCTCATGTTTTAAACATCATTTCTTTTTTGAAAAATGACCATGTACACTTATATGAAAATATACTAAGTATGTATGAACCGATCATAATAATTATGTTATGCAATATTATATAACACTTTTCTACATATATACACTAACTTATATATTTTGATATCAATGTATAGGTGGTTGTAATGTATTAATGTTATATGACGAATCTTGGAATACAAGTGATAATTATGCTAATTACAAAGTATTAGAGATTCTTTTACATGATGGAATGACTTTTATTGAGTTACAACATTATATCATGCAAAAATTACAGTATTTGCTATCATGCAATATTGATATTCATATAAACACATCAAAATAACTTTTTTTTTAACTATTTTCAATGTTTGGCGTAAATCAATTTGTTTGAAGTTTAAAAAAAAAAATTGTTTACTTTGATTATACTTCTAAGTAGACACATTATATGTGACATTATTAAACTACTCATAATATTATATTTAACCATGAATAACTTTTGTATATTGTTACTAGAGAAAGGTGTTGACTTACATACATTCATTTATATTCTGTATATATCAAAATAACTATTTACACTACTTTTGATGACATGATGTTGTATGCCAACTTATTTGTCCAATTTCTTGCACAATAGATTTTCCGAGACTAAAATTCACTTTTTTTTAACGCCAGATTATTGAAGGGGCATAAGAGTAATTGAATCACCACTTTTGTGTAAAATCTCTAAACTAGTTAGCTATATATGTATAAAACGGTGAGCTTGAACATATCTGAAATTTGAGCCTCTTTAAAGGAGATTTTTTTTTTTTTTTAATATTGCAAGTTTCTAAACTCTTTTTAAACCTATGGTAGTTTCAAACTATTTTTTAAAATATAGTAATGTTGTCTCTTCTAGAGACGACCTACATTACGTGGTAGGAGGGATCTCGTATACGTGGATGTAGATCATCTCGACCTTTATGTACGTGGAGGAAGGTCGTCTTTTTTTAATGAGTTGGATTACACAACTTTGTCATATAATGTTAATTGGTGCAGTGGCTTGGCCACTCACTTGGAACGTAAGTAGGCATGAGCTCGATTCTTTGGTTATGTAGATTTTTTATTATTTATTTCTTTTTCTAATTTTCTTTTTCACTCTTTTTTTCCTCTTTTTTCTTTCTTTATTTTATTTATTTTGAAATTATACATTACTATTAGCAACTGTCATTTTTAAATATTTTAATTTTTTTCTCCTTATATTTTTTAATATTTTAATTAAGTATTAATTATTCAAATATTTTCTTAAATTAAAATAAATTAATATTACTCCAAAAAAAACTATAAATAGTTAAGTTTAAGGAGCCATCAAACCGAGCGAGAGCTACGCTTGGATACTCGGTTGTTATAGCTTGATTATTTATAGTTTCTTTTTGGAGTAATATTAATTTAAGAAAACATTTGAATAATTAATACTTAGTTTAAATATTAAAAAATATAAAGAGAAAAAAATAAAATATTTAAAAATCACAGTTACCATAAAAAAAAATATAATAATGTATAATTTCAAAATAAATAAAACAAAGAAAGAAAAAAAAGGAAAAAAAGTGAAAAGAAAAGAAAATTAGAAAAAGAAATAAATAATAAAAAATCTACATACCTCAAACTCATGCCTCCTTGTTTTCTAAGTTAGTGGCTAAACCACTTCACCAATTAACATTATATGACAAAATTGTGTAAAGGTCGTCAAAGAGACGACCTACATCCACGTATACGAGGTTGTCTCCTCCTAGCACATAATGTAAGTCGTATCTTAAAGAGTTATTGCTATATTTTTAAAAATAGTTTGAAAACTACCATATTTTTTAAAAAACGTTTAGAAACTTGCAATATTAAAAAAAAAAAAATCCCATTTAAAGGCTATCCATGTACTTATCCCTTAAGTAAATATTAGTTTAAACCCATTAATCACATACACTTAAAGAAACGAATATGCTGAAGAGCAGGAACAAAATCTTCATTCTTGAGAGGGGATTGTAGTTACACAAAGCATGCCCGCAAATACTCGAAGATCTACCTCCTCCTAAAGATTGCACAATCAGCTCAAATCAATACAAGAAAATTATTGTCCTATAATGTAATGTGCAACTATCTCCTAAAATTTGCAGGCAACGAAAGCTTTTAAATTACTCAAAAACAATAAGTTCGTTATACAAATTTGACAGTGGCGATGCAACCAACTCATCTACTTTCTTTTACCACCACTAGACTTCGATTTCTTAGTTATTGCTTGTTTGGTGGGCTTGAGTGATGTCTCCTGTTGGATTACAAATAAAATGTGAAACAGAAATAATGTTTGATAGTAGAGAGCAAATATACATGAATAGAAGCGATAACAGTGTAAATATCACAAATGCTCAACCACAACTACTTTTAAATTCATGCTCGATAGGACATATTCGAGGCAAGATGTCTTAAATCACCCATCAATTCAAAAGCTTAAACTGATGAGTTATGTTAAATTTAATTATATCAACATTCCAACACTCACCTTCACTTGTGGACTTGGAAATTTGTAAAACGACCCCATAAGTAGAAATTGAAGCTATGCATAAGGATAATGTATTTTTCTATCTTTCATACAGTATAGAAGAGACTCTCAATCTAATAAGCTGAAAATATGCAATCAATCTAAACCTATATGGAAAAGAAAAATACAACTATATAGAAGAAAACAATCTCAAATATATAATACTAATTACAACTTGATTTTCTACCTTCCCCTCAAGTTGGATGATATATGATTTTCTACCTTCCCCTCAACCATCAAGACTAAATCGAGGTAGAGTAGAGTTTTAGTTAATATATTTGCAATTTGTTGTTGAGATGACACATATCTTAGTGCAACAGTGTTTGTCTCAATTTTCTCACTAATGAAATGGCGATCTATCTGAACATGTTTCATTCTATCATGGTGTATTGGGAATTCTTTGCAATAGTCATGGTTGATTGATTATCACACATACTTCTATGGTACCTTTTGTCTTGACCTTGGGTTCATTGAGAAGGCGTTTTAACTAAATTCCTTCACAAATCCCATGAGCTAAACTTGTTGCTTCTTCAAGCTCGGGTTTAGCACTACTTCAAGCTACAACTTGTTGCTTCTTGCTTTGCTAGGTAACTAAGTTTCCACATACATAGGAACAATACCCTAAGGTTGACTTACAATCAATAGGAGAGCCAACCCAATTTGCATCAGTGTAAACTTCCAAAGATCGATTTGTGGTCTTTCAGAACATAACTAGGATCATTCTTTAGATATCTCAGTATTTTATACACAGCTTCCATATGTTCTTTAGAATCTTTGTTCAGAAATTGACTTACCATACTGACACCAAAGCTAATATCTGGTCGAGATGAGTCAAGTATATTAACTTTCCAACTAGTCATTGATACCTGCCTCGATCGACTATTTCGTATTTGCATCTACAGATGTATCTGCTGATTTGCAACCACTCATTCCAGTCTCTCTTAAGAAATCTAAATTGTATTTTCGTTAAGTGACATAAATTCCTTTGCTAGATCTTGCTACTTCCATTCTTAGAAAATATCTTAGATGCCTAAGTCTTTTACTTCAAATTCCTTTGAGAGAAGTAGTTTAAGTCGAGTCATTTCTTCACAAACATTCCCGGTGAGAATAAAATCATCGAAATATATTATTTACACAGTAATATTACTTGGTGAGAAATGTCTGATGAATAAGGTGTGATCGAATTGACACGGAGTATAGCCCCATCTTGCTTCAACACAGTTGTAAATTTATCAAACCAAGCTCGAGGCCACTGTTTTGGCCCATAAAAAGATATCTTGAGTTTACATATCTTTCCTCTAGTATATCGGTCTTCAAATCCATGAGGTATACCATATAGATTTCCTCAACTAGGTCATCATTCAGAAAATGCATTTTTACGACAAATTGAAACAATGGCCCATTTAGATTAGTTGCAATAGAGAGAAGTACCCGAATAGTGTTTAACTTGGCGACTAGAGTAAATGTTTTTTAATAGTCGATCCCATAAATTTTAGTGAATCCCTTAGCCACAAAACGAGCTTTGAATCGTTTTATACTACCATCTAGTTTGTGTTTGGTAGAGAAAATCCATCTACATCCAACTATGTGCTTGCCTGGGGCAAATCAGTAAGAATCTATCTCCCATTTTCTTCAAATGCTCGCAACTCTTCTGGAGTGGATGCTTTCCATTCAGGTCTCTGTAAAGCTTCTGATACTGTGATGGGAGTTTGTATATGATCTAGTACGGTCATATACGCTTTAAATATTGGTGATAGATTAGTGTAAGATAAATGGTATTGTATAGGGTGTTGAGTACGTGAGCGAACACCTTTTCTTACAGCAATAGGTTTGTCTATATCATCTTTCGTAGTTTCGTATACTATTTCGGGGACATTAGGATTTTGGTTTAAATCTTGGCTCTGCTGAACATGTGAAGGTTGTGCTTCAAGTTGTCTTGTTCTTCGCGAATAAACTTGTAATTCAGTCTCAGAGATTGGCTCAGAGGGGGATTCAGGAGGTTTTTCAAATGAGTTAGGAAGAAAATATGGTATGTCATCCCAATTTTGTGATTCAATGTCATAATGTCCCCCTGAAGCTCAGAATTGGAGAAATATGATTGATTCTCAAAGAAGTTACATTCATAGTATGCAAGAATTCATGAGTTGGAGGATAATAGCATTTATATCATTTCTTATTTGGTGATGATGGATTGGGCATCAGGGTAGATATCAAAAGCAATACATCCAAATATTTTTAGTGGTAGCTGAGACACGAGATGAGATGTAGGATATAGGGTAAGTAAACTTTGTAAAGCTGTTTTGAATTTGAGAATGTGAGATGACATGCGATTTATAAAAAAGTAGCTGCTAGAATAGCTTCACCCCAAAATTTTTTTGAAACATTTTAAGTAAACATGAGGGAATGAGCTACATCCAGAAGATGATGATTTTTGCATTCAACTACACCATTTTGTTGGGGTGTGTCGACACAAAAACTTTGATGGACAATACTGTGAGAATGAAGATAAGGTCCACGAGTAGAGTTGAAGAAATCTCAGGCATTATCAGTTTTAAGAGCTTTGATATTGACTTGAAACTGATTTGGATCATTTTATGAAAGATTGTGAATAGTTGACTAGTCTCAGACTTATCCTCCATAAGAAATATCCAACTCAAACGAGTGTGATCATCAACAAGTAAAAGAAACCACCGTGCCCCATTGACAATTGACATTTTTTATTCTCGAAGGTCCCTAAATGTCTCCATGGACAAGAGAGAAAGGTTAAAAAGGAATATAAGAATGAGGTGAAAAATGAGTGTGAGTGCATTTTGAGAGTTGGCAAATCTCACACTGGAAAGGCGTACTCTTTTTATTGATAAATAACGAAGGAAACTTACGCTCAAGATAGGCAAAATTTGGATGACCAAAATGATAATTCCACATCATGACAAGATTATCTCTATGATCTAAAGATTTTAAAACATAAGCTTACTCACAACTAGATTGAATGACAAATTTATTGAATCCCTTTGTTATTGGTGGATTTTCTACTTTGAGAAGATACAACCATGCACATAATTCAACATTGTCAATCGTCTTCCCCAATCCCAAATCCTAAAAAATACAAGAAATTTAGAGCTTGTTAGGTAGGCAATCAAAATTCTGTTTTATGTCTTCAGATTCACTGAGATCAGTGAATAAGCGTTTGGCAGATGTGTTCTCAAAAACAGGTTTCGAATTTTGTGATCCTTGTGGAAATTCTGAAAACAACATTTTTTGTTTTCATTGTATCCAGATTTTGAATTTAAAAAATTAAAATGCAAAATTCTACTAAAAAAGATAAACACTTTCATAGAAATAGTATTCATGTTTTTGTTAAATTAAAATATGTATAATACAATATAGGGCAAAATATACTTTTGGTCCCTGAGGTTTTAAGTTGATTTCTATTTAGTCCCTAAAGTTTCAAAATGAACACTTTAGTCCCTGAGGTTTGAAAAATAGTTCTAAATGGTCCTTGCAGTTAGTTGACCGTTAGTTGACTAAGGAAAAATGATGTGTCAAAATTTATATTTAAGATTATGTAGTTTTTTTTTTAATTTATATTTAAGATTATTTCTTTTATTTTTTTTGGGACTTCTCATGTGCATTTTTGTCGGTATTCCATTTCTTACCTATGCATTTTGTTTTTTCTTTTTATCAAACCACAACTCTACATAATAAAAAAAATAGAACCACAAAAAAAAATAAGAATCTCATCGCAAAAATCAAATCAATTAAAGAAAAATTAAGACGTGGGTACTTCAAAGTTGTGGACAGAGACGTTTTTTTAGGATTAAGAAGGTGGATGAGTAAGGATGGCGATCAATGCGATGAAAAAAGTCTTTATTGTCATCGTCGTTTTCGATATTGGTGTTGGAGCCAAGGAAATAAAAAGAGAATAAAAAATAGACAAGCAAAAGAAATAGAGATAAAGGAAGAAGAGAAAAGAAAAAAAAAGACAGAAGATGAAGAAAAAGTAAAAATAATTTTTTTAAAAATAACCACATAATGTTGAAATAATATAAATTTTAACACCTCGTTTAAAAATTATCAATTCAATAACATGCCACATCATTTTTCCATTAGTCAACTAACGGTCAACTTAACTTCATGGACTATTTAGAACTATTTTCCAAACCTCAAGGACTAAAGTGTTCATTTTTCATCTTGTTGATGCGCACTTTTATTGATCCACCTTCTTAATCCTAAAAACGCGTCTCATCACAACTTTGAAGTACCACGTCTTAATTTTTCTTTAATTGATTCGATTTTTGCGATGAGATTCTTATTTTTTTTGTGGTTCTATTTTTTTTTTATTATTATGTAGAGTTGTGGTTTGATAAAAAGAAAAAACAAAATGCATAGGTAAGAAATGGAATACCGAAAAAAATGCACATGAGAAGTCCTAAAAGAAAAGAAAAGAAATAATCTTAAATATAAATAAAAAAAACTACATAATCTTAAATATAAATTTTGACACATCATTTTTCCGTTAGTCAACTAACGGTCAACTAACTTCAAATGATTTTTAACTATTTTTCAAACCTCAGAGGCTAAAGTGTTCATTTTGAAACTTTAGGGACCAAATAGACATCAACTTCAAACCTCAAGGACCAAAAGTGTATTTTGCCCTACAATATATTATCTGATGAAGGTAGGATTAGGGTAAACTTAAATAAATTCCCTAGGTTAATCTTTTTTACCCCCATTTGTATTTTAATCTCTTATAAATAGAGAATCCCTCCCATGTATTCTACACAACTTTCATTCTAATAAAGATTCTTGATTGATTCTTGGAGAATTATCTCCTTTAGTCTCATTTAGGCCACATCAATTTGGTATTAGAGTAATCGCCTGGGCCAACAATGACTGTCGTCGGTGGAAGACCGAAAAACTCTTGGTGACGCCGATCGCAAGAGGGAGCTTCGTGAGTTGTGCTCGTTGCCAAACAATGCACCCTTATTTAGGGGGAACCCTATAGATTCAAGAAACTTGAAGAATTTTCCAAGAATTTGCAAGAATGAATAATTACCGTTCAAAGAAGATGACCAAGAAAAAATACAGCAGTTGGTATGGGTAAGAAAGTAAAAAATACTCTCAAAATCATTGCTGGAATTTTGATTCAAGTGATTCGAAAGAGGAATTTCAACATCACAACGTTGCTCATGCTCGATTTTATCAAAGAATCAATCAAGATCCGCATTGGAATTTTGATTCTAGTGATTCTAGCGATTCCGACAAAGATTACAATATAGTTTGGGACAAACTAACTAACCGACATTATCAAGAAAGAGCTCTACTATCTAATCAAATAAGTTTTTCAAGAAATCGATGTGAGAATTTGGACTTGGATGATTCAAAAAGTGATTCAGAGGCTGAAACATTTTCAAGAAAACATCAATATACGGATCAAACCATGAATTGGGAGGAATTTCAAAAGGGAATGGATAAAATCCGACGTCGTTTGGAAAAAAATCAAGGAAGACAAGTTCAACGCAAAGAAGAATTCACGGATTATATGATAAAGATTCAAGAAAATATAGCGGGAAGACCTCTTGAACATCAATTTTCAATATTCATGAATCAAGATGATGAATGTTCGAAAAGAGAAGATTTCTACCATGGAGATATATACCAAAATCGTGGAGATGATCAAGAAAAAATGCTGCAAAAACAGAAAGCCCACCTTCCAAGATTTATTAGAAACCCTTTTCATCATGATAAACTCCAAGAATGCCAAAATGAAGGTTTCTTGGTTCCAAATTCCAAATTTTCCAGCAAAGAAGAAGAATTTTTTTATGGATTTGATGTTAACAATTTTGATTTTTCTGGCAAAGAAGAGGAATGTTTTCTAAAATTTGAAAATTATTTTGATGAGGAAGATGAAGTTGAGAAAGAATTGATAGAGACAGTTGATGACTCTTCTTTTTATTCGGCTCAATTGTTCTTTGAAGTTGAAGAGCAAGACTTCAGTGGGCATAGTTCTTTAATCTTTCAAGAATATGTACAAACAAAACAAGAAATTGAGAAGGAAAATGAGAAGGAAGCCAAACCAATTTCTCACAACAATCAGATGAGTTCAAATGAAATAGATGATGAATTTCTTTTGAATTTCATTGAATATTTTGACGGTGAGGATGAAATTTTATTTTGTTTGGATAAACTTTTTACTGTCATGGAAGACACCTTAGGGGTGGAGAACTATCAAATCAAAACCCATGAAGTTGAATTTGAGGAGAATTGTGTCAAAACCCGTGAGGTCAATGTTGGAAGAATTACAAATAAAGCCAACATGGTTGAATTGGAAACTTCAAAAGGGTTTACAAGAAAATTCTCTCAAACATCCAATGTTGGCTTATTACATGAGAAAATTTTGCTTGAGTTGCAATTATTGAATAGGGAACCTCAAATTCTCAAAGTCATTTTGGAAAAAGTTCTATCATTGGGGAGGAAGTTAAAGGACCAAGAATTTCTTCTTTGGTTTGGCCAACAAATCGAGAGGGTTTAAAGAAAACCTTCCACAAATTTCACATGTCTTCTCTTTTGCAAATTATTTTTGTGAACAAGTTCGTGTATTTGGAGGAATTGTGGCAGTACCACAAGCAGTTGACTCAAAAACTTGCATTTCAAGAAATATTTTTCAAGATGATAAGCAAGGACCAACTGGGTTGGCATGCTGATGAATTCAGAAAGCAATTTTCAGTTGGAGTTTTTGGCAACCATCGAATAAAGCTTGTTTGTATTTTGTTTGTTTTCTTCTGTTTCCATTTTCTTTTTAAAACTCGAGGACGAGTTTTTTTTTTGGAGGGATAGAATGATGAAGGTAGGATTAGGGTAAACTTAAATAAATTCCCTAGGTTAATCTTTTTTATCCTCATTTGTATTTTAATCCCTTATAAATAGAAAATCCCTCCCATGTATTCTACACAACTTTCATTCTAATAAATGTCCTTGATTGATTCTTGGAGAATTATCTCCTTTAGTCTCATTTAGGCTACATCATTATCAATTATATGATATTGTAAAATAATAATTATATAAAATTTATAATAAAAAATATGTTCATAAATTAATTAATAATGGTTTATATTCCACCTAATAATAGTTTTGCAACTCCAATTAGTTTCATAGTCTATAAATATATTATAGAACACATTTTGAACAATTGTTTAAATTAGAATTCAATTTCAAAATCTGTTACCAAACAAATATCTGAAAACAAAAAATACAACTTTGTTTTCATTGAATTCATTTTCCATCGTTGGTCGGGCCTTGGTGTTGTATTCTTTGTAAGAAGGCGGCAGAGGATATTGACCATTTGTTTTGGAGGTGCGAGGTGGCTCAAGACGTGTAGAAGCACTTTGTCGGAGAGTTTGGGCTCCCCTTTTTTCTGGGTTGCAGAGAGTTTTTGGTGGAGTTCCTTTTGCACCCCCAAGTTCGGGAGAGAGGACTTTTTGTGGAGGGTTGGGGTTTGTGCTATTCTTTGGGGGAGGAAACAATAGAATCTTTCGAGGGCCAAGCGATCTTCTTTTGACATTTGGACGCTCACTAGATTTTATGTTTCTCTCTGGGGCTCGGTGGCTAAACCTTTTTGTAATTATCCTTTAGACTTTATTTTGCTTGGGTGGAGTGCTTTGTTGTAAGCTCCCCCTTGCTCTTTTTGTGGCTTGTTTTTATGCGCCCAGTGTTCTCTTTCATTTTTTCTCAATGAAAGCTTGGTTTTTCATTAAAAAAAAAGGCCCTTAGTTTCACAATTCAAGTTCTTATTCAGCTTACTCACAGACAGTAGATTTTATTCTAGTTTTGGCACAAATAATACAGACTCAGGAATCAAGGAACTTGATATTTGAATACTTCCCATTTTGATTACTTTAGTAGGAGTGCCATCGACAATTCGAACAAAAAAATCACCTTCACAAGGAGAAAAAGATGAGAATTAAGATCTATCACCTGCCATATGATTGGAGGCTTAGGGTCAACTATACATTCAGATGGAAGAGTTTAAGTATGAAGAGCAAGGGAGTTTGGTTATCTTGTTGTTGCATACTCCCAAAACCACTTACAACGGTTAGTTTTGTTTTGTTCAATAATTGTTGTAGCATATCCAAAATATCTTTGGAGAGTGGTAAGTGGTTAGGAGCTTTAGAAATAGCAGCATCACCCTTAGTTTCTTGATCAAATTTGACAATATTTGGTTTCCAATTTGTTGGCTTTCTGTGTATTTTCTAACAAGTGTCTTTAACATGTCTATGTTTGTGACAATGGTCGCACCATGGTCTCCCTTTGCATGACCTACTATCACCATGCATCTGAGAACTTTCACGAGTTGCAAGAGTTATTGGATCATTTGGATGATCCTAGTGCACAATGAGTGCATGCCCATTTTGGATGGTAGAATATTCGATTGGCCCCATCATGATTTGTTTTAAACTTTCTTTGTTGCGAACCTCAAAGAAAACATCACGAAACTAGGTAAAGGTTTAGTACCAAGGATATGACCACGGACTTCATCAAGATATTTATTTAGACCCGTAAGAAATTTGAAATTCCTGTTCTTCTCCATAAATTTGCGGCACATAACATTTCCAATCAGGATTCTCAAACAAGTCCAATTGTTGCCAATAAAGAGATAAAGTGGTGAAATGAGTTGTTACTTATAGTTCACCTTGTTTGAGATCGTGGATAGAAGCCTCGATTTGGAAGAGTTCAACCGTGTTTTCTTGACTGAAGAATGTATCATGAACAATCTCCCAAATTTATTTGGCAGTTGAATATAGGAGAAAAAATTCTCTACAATTTCAATGGTCATAGAATTGATCAACCAACTCATGAGTTCATTATTTTCGGCACTCTATATGCAAAATTTTGGATCCTTTGGTCTCGGTGAAGTAGATTTTCCAGTAATATAGTCTTCCCGTCCACAACCATATATGAATACCATCACAGATTGAGATCACTGAAGATAGTTGTGGCCTTTGAGTTTATGTCGTGCGATATGAGAGACGTTCTCATTAGAGAGAATCTAATCCTGCCATTTTGAGAATAAGAGCATAACCCAAAAAGTGAGTTATTAAACAAAAAAACCCAAAAAAAAATAATGTGCTTCCGATCTAAGACAAGGGGCAAATGTGGAATGATGTTGTGACATGTGCAGGAGGCGACGTTTGCGATGTGCGGAGGTGGTGGCAGCCTGCGATGTGTGGAAGAGAGAGTGTTTGAGTGCGAACGTGCAGATGTGCGAAAGACAGCAGTGTGATTGTGACGTCGTGCGAAAGAGGGCAACGTTTGAGTGCGAAGACGACGTGCAGAAGAGGGCAATGTCTGAGTGCAAAGGTGGTTGGGTTGGATGCAATAGCGACTCAGGTTGGATGTGACGACGGATGAAGAAGAAAAAAGTAAAGAGGAATAGAGAGGAGAAGACCACGACTAGGGTTTCAGCAACAGTGGCTAGGGTTCCGGCGATGATGGCTAAAGTTTGAATAGTTTCAAGGCTCTGATACCATGAAGCTATGCATAAAGATAATATATTTTTCTACCTTTCATTGAGTATAAGAGAGTAGTATTTATACAAGAGACTCTCAATCTAATAAGTAGAACATATGTCATCAATCTAAACCTATATGGAAAGGAAAAATACAGTTATATATAAGGAAACAATCCCAAATATAAGGCCCTAAATTACAACTTGGATTTTCTACATTACAGCTTGATTTTCTACCGAAATCAATATTAATTGGGGGAGGAATTGACATTAGTGGAGTTCAAACATAAGACCTCCTGTTCTGATACCATCTTAAATCATCAATCAACCAAAAAGCTTAAGCTAATGGAGCTTATGGATTTGTTCAAAGGGAGGCTCAAGTATGGTACTTTGTTCAAGGAGAGGATTGTTAGGAGTGCCAACAAAAGTCTCACATTGGCTAAGAAAGGAAGAGATCTTATCTCAATTGGTATCAGAGTCATGGTAAAAAATTCTAGCTGTGTCGGAAAAATCCTCAGTGGAACAAAGATTAGTGAGCCTCGATTGTGCTCTATTTGATTGTTATCTCGCTCGCCTTAATAAGAGCAAGAGACACCATCTTGAGAGGGCATGTTCAAGATCCCATATTGAAAAAATATATAGTGACCTCACAATTTATAAGATACATGAGTTACTCCTCTCATTGCCAATTGGTTTTGAGATGGAAACCTCATATAATCTAATATGATATCAGAGTTCATGAAGCCCAAACAGGTATTCGATTCACAAATTAAAATTAAGATCTGATCCAAGAATGATGAACTCTAAGAGCAAATATACATGAATAGAAGCAATGCCAATGTAAATCACAAATGCTCCACCACAACTACTTCTAAAATTCAAAGTCGATATGACATATTCGAGGCAAGATGATTGATCAGTGTGTATTGTCTCATTTCTTGTTGATAAATCACCAATCAATCCAAAGACTTAAGCTGATAGGTTATAGTAAATTTAATCATACATCAAGACTAGTCCAACGCTCTCGTTCACTTGTAGGCTTGAGAAATGCCAAACAAGTGAAAATCAATATTACTCGAGAGAAAATGATTTTACTACAGGAGTTTGAACACAGGACCTTTTGCTTTGATACTATGTTAAATCACCAATCAACTCAAAAGCTTAAGCTGATAGGTTATGGTAAATTTAATTATATCAACACTCCAACACTCCCCCTCACTTGGGCTTGAAAATTTATAGAAAGCCCAACAAGTGAAAATTAATATTAATTGGAGGAGGAATTGACATTAATGAAGTTTGAACACAGTACCTCCTGCTCTGATATCATATTCACTAATCAACCTAAAAGCTTAAGCTGATAGGTAATGACAAATTTAACTATATCAACACTAGTCTAACACTTGCACTCTTGTTTTTTTATCCCAATACTACAGTCATGCGCCAAAAACTCTTTCTACAACACTGCACACCAACCTTTTCAATATAAAAGAGCTACAGGGTGGGTTTTAATTAACCAGGACTCTGACAAATTCAGCACCTTCAGCTCCTTAATTATAGTTTCGATTCTTACAGATTTGAAGAGGTACAGTAGGTTCAAGGGAATTGAGGATGAGGATTTTCTAGTACATCTCTGAAAACCAAAGCAACTACAAAAGCACTAAGTGTACTTACTTCAATTAGATAGATTAGTTAATCACTCTAAAATTTCACCAGGGTTTTCAGCTTCATGTGCCGAAGCAAACAGCCAAAACTAATGGCCCTGACACCGAGTACTTGGAAGAATGGTCTAACATTGGCATGCCTAGGCTGCCAATGACCTTTGTCCTTGACGAATAAAAAGCTTGTGGAGAGTATTTATGCTGGACTCCTGGTTTGGGAGACCTAAGTACACATTTGTTTACCTGTCATTCAGTGTAGTAAGGTAGAGACGATTAGGTCTCTATATCCCACCAGTTCTTTATCGAACTTGATCAAAAAAATTTCTTTAATGCTTCTCGTTTATTAATGGATTTTGTAGGTAATTTGAGATAAGAGAGAGAAATGGAGAGTCTGAGGTAAATTAGACAGAAAGAGGCAAGGATGTACTCTTGGACAGATTATGCACGGTGGGACATAAAATTGCTGTCAACACCAATTAACCTTGAAGCTTAAAGCAATTTCAGTTCAATCAATGTTGATATTGAAGATCAACATAATTGAAGTTCAGTTTTTAAAAAAAATATATGATAAAGCAACAAATTCAAAATGAAGGAAAATTTACAGAGGTGTTAGATGTTACTGTCGTAATGCCATTAAAATATTGTTGCAGTTTTAAAATTCAAAGTTCAATACGTTTATTAGAATTATATAATGGAAGTTAAATTTCATCAGTCCTAACATCAGATAAAAATAAGACATCAGTAGGTAGTTAGTAATATACCTTTCTCTTAATGGATTCTGAAGGATTAGTTACGGGCTTGAAAAATGACTCCAACCTGAAAAGGAGGGATAAACAGCACGATTGGCCAAAGAGATGAAGAATTTTTATTATTAAAAAAATAAATGAAATTATATATTTAACACTTACCGGCCCTGTGATGACTTGTTCTTGGCTGCTTTAATTTTCTCTACTGCCTGGTGAAATATTAAAAAAATGATGAATGAGGCATAAACTTTCTTGAAGATTTAATCTAAATGACTTTCATTAAAAAACTGTATGATATAACAATTGAGATTCTTAGGAGGATAAACCTTCGTCACTCTATCGCTGTTGAACCCATTCTCATTCACCAAAAATGTTATTAAGCCCTGTAATAGACGTGAGAATACAACTATCATAATAAGCGCCTTTAATATTATAATATGTTTGTGTGTGTGCACACATATAAAATGAAGAAAGAAAAGAGTTACGAGAAGACTTTAAACCAGAAAAGTTAAATTACTTCTTCATCTGGAGTAGTCCACTTAATGTCAAGTTGCTCTTCATCAGTGCACGCTAGTGGTTCTTTAAAAAGCTGCCGGGCCTCTTGATAAGGCCAATCATCTGGAATTTGGTATCTGTTTACAACAAAATAATAATAATAAGGGAAACGAAGCATTTGGTGTTTTGTTGTTCCTCTGTAACTTGCCACATCAATAACATGAAACTGTTGTATATGTGCACCAAACTTGAATTCGAAAACGGAATTCAAAGGTCGTGCTAGGATGATTGGGGCGTGTTTGGATGCTTGATGGTCTCTACTATTTTAATGAATCGTCAACTAGTGATAAAAAAGTTTTGGGCTTGAGTAGTGTTCAGTTCCTTCTTTGTTAAAGAAACAATCATGCTTTGACATCGTAGGCGAGGACATCTCAATTTTTTTTATATTTAAAGTATTTGTTCTCCGACTTATTTAAAGGAATTGATTACTCAATTTTCAATGTGAAAATTGCATCTTTGCCAAGAATCATCGTACCACGTATCTCCCAGAACCTTACAAGACTTCTAAACTTTTTTTACTTAATTCATAGTGATGTTTGGGGTCCGTCTAAAGTTTTGACTCAGAGTGGAGAAACATTGGTTTATCACCTTTATTGATGATCATATTCGTTTAACTTGGGTTTATTTGCTAACTAAATCCGAGATCAAACATCAAAGATGCTTTCATCCGCTTTTACAATCTGATTGAAAATCAATTTCAAACAAAAATCAACATCTTACATTTTGATAATAAGACTGAATATTTGGATACTTTTTTGAAGAATAAAGGAATTTCTCATTAGTCTACTTGTCGAGATGCTCCTCAACAAAATGGGATTGTTGAACGAAAAAATAGACATTAACTTGACGTTGGTCGAGCCATTATGTTTTCTATGCATGTTCCTAATTATTTGTGGGGAGACGCAATCCTTACAACTATATATCTCATAAATCGTATGCCTTATCTTGCCTTTAAAAACACCTATTGATTAATTTAAAATTTTCTTTCCTACTGTTCACTTGTATTCAGATTTACCGTTAAAAAGTCTTTGGGTGTATTGCTTATTGTTCATTTTCCTAATTTCTCTCAGTATAAGCTTGATCCTCGAACAATTAAATGCATTTATCTTGGATATGCATCAAACAGAAAGGGTTGTCAATGTTTTTTTTACAAGGAAACAAAGATTTCATTGAAGTAATGAAAAGAAGCTAATGCTCTAAATACAAACTCTACAGGGGAGATAAATAAAAGAAGTAAAAGGATTACAAAACAATAATAAAAGCAAGCCAAATCAAACTAAAATCACAACAAGAAAAGCCTTCAAAAGAAATGGAAAGATCACACCAGAAAGAAACATTGAGCTGCAACGAAAAGTCAGAGAACCCAAAATGTAGCTGCCAAAACAAAAGACTAAGAACTAGAAACCAGCTTCAAAATAACCATCAAAATAACAAGAATCCCAAAAATGATCTCGTACTCCACAATCCATATATCTTAACACTAGAACCAAGATGTATTTTGGCCCCAACTTCCACCAAACACTTAAAAAACTTCTCGCGACCAAACTTGAAAATTTTCTTCTTTCACATCTTCATCAAATATTCAACTAAAACCCCCGGTAACATCTCCTCATGGAGCACAACTCGAACAAATAGCATAAATAGATTTAACAGACTTCCTATCAATAAAAGTCAATTTTGTTTCTTGAATCAATACCACAACCAAACATAAACTCTGCAAAAGTTTCTTCAAACTATATCTTTTTGATACATCACCCAAACCCCTTGTATTCTAGGATAAAATTTTCAATTTTCCAAAGCCAAACAGAGCAAGTGCCAAAGCCAAACAGAACAAGTGCCAACTCATGAAATTGCAACCCACTGGCTTTAATCAAAGAGTCAAATCTTAGTAATTCCGAACAAGAATACCCTTAAAATCCTTTTCAACCTCCAGATTGCACTCCTGACAAATGACTGAGATACCGCCCCTCAAGAACTAAAAATCTTCCCCAAATCTACAATAGGAGACTCACTGAAGGAACGAGCATCAATTAGTTGAAAATTCTGGTTAGTATCCACCTCCTGGCTACTCGAGCTAATTTCAAACTCAATATCCGAACCAAACTCCTTTGTCGGAGCGTGAAAATTTGACTTTTCGACATCAGAAGCTAGATTCTGAAAAGAAGCTTTGAAGAAACGGTATCCATCTGGACAAAATTGACACTCATCTACTGAAGATAAAATGTTCAACATGGGATGAGCAACGTGATCGGAACTCTTCTTAGATTCACTGTAAGGGAGTAATTTAAGGATAGGCTCTTTTAACAAGACATTGGTTAATAAACCAGAGACATTCTTTGTGATAATCCCTTTAATTAATGCATCTTCTAACATAATACTTGGCACAAAATCGATCTTTTACTTCCTTCACCGATTCACGGATAGGGGACAAGGAATGTGCCTTTTTGAAAATAATATCCTCTAGTCGAGCATTTCTTACACGAAAATAAATCCTCTTTGTTTTCCAAGTTTTTTTTTTTATTAAAAGACCGAACTTTCATTGAGAATGAATGAAATAATACAAGGACATACAAAAAAAATCAAGCCCACAAAAGAGAGCGAGGGGGAGCTTACAACAAAGGGCTCCACCCAAGCAAAAGAAAATCTGAAGGATAATTACAAAAAGGCTTCACCACAGAGGCCCAGAGAAAAACATAGAATCTAATAAGGGTCGAAATATCAAAAGAAGATTGTTGTAACCCTCGAAAAATTTTATTGTTTCTCTCCCCCAAAGCCCCGATAGCACACACCCCAACCTGCCACTAAACAACCATTTCCCCCTAACAGGGGATGCAAAAAGAACTCCTCCAACCTCTCTTACACCCCCACGTAAAAGAAAGCCTAAACTCTCCAAAAAGAAATAATTTCAGGCATCATGAGCCACATTGCAACTCCGGAACAAATGAGCAATATCCTCCACCGCCCTCTTGCAATGAATACAACACCACGAACCAACCAAAGAGGGCATCCTTCTCAAGACCCTATCCAGAGTATTAACTCTTCCGTGAAGAACCTACCAAGCAAGAAACTTACCCTTCTTTGGGATTCTCACCTTCCAAGCTGAGGCATAGGCAGACTCCCCCTTGAAGCAGAGGGAGAAGGATCAACCCAAGAGAGAAAAAAAGACCGACACGAAAAACCCGCAGTTGGGTTGGGACTCCAACAACGAACATCCTTCCAATCCGAACTACAACAAAGACCATCCAACAAGGAGAGGAGGGTCGTGACATCGGACGTTTCCCTATCGAACAAGGCACGCTGAAAACCCAACGAGGGAGACGCAAGGCAGCTAAAATGAAATAAGATATCAGCTACCATCTTATTTTTAAACAGAGATAAATGATAAAGACAGGGAAAAACAGAACAAAGAGGTCTATCCCCCAACCACCATCTTCCCAAAAAAGTGTATCTTTCCCATTCCCCACAATAGACAAGCCCAAAGAAAAAAGGAAAACCCTCAGCAATACCAATCCAAGGACTTCTAGAAGTACCTCTCCCACCATTATCATTCCACTCAAAAGGGGATCCTCATACTTGCTCACAATGACCCTATGCCACAGAGTGGAAGTTTCGTTGTGAAAACGCCACAACCATTTCGCCAACAAGGCCCTATTGCGAGCGCTCAAGTTTCCTATCTCCAACCAGGCTTAAAACAATGGCCCAATTAACCAAATGAGCTCTGCCCCCCTTTTCCACACCCTCCTACTGGAAGTCACACATTAATTTCTCAATACATTTGCACATCGAAACTGGAGTCGAGAAAAGAGACAAGAAGTAGATAGGTATTTCACTCGGAACAAATTGAAACAAGGTGAATCTACCTCCTTTAGAAAAGAAACTTAGTTTCCACGAAGACAACCTCTTATGGATCTTACCCACCACTGGATCCCAAAACGAAAGAGATCTGATGCTAGTGGTGGGAGAGGTACTTCTAGAAGTCCTTGGATTGGTATTGCTAAGGGTTTTCCTTTTTTCTTTGGGCTTGTCCATTGTGGGGAATGGGAAAGATACTCTTTTTTGGGAAGATGGTGGTTGGGGAATAGACTTCTTTGTTCTGTTTCCCCCGTCTTTATCATTTATCTCCATTTAAATATAAGATGGTGGTTGATATCTTACCCACCATCGAATCCCAAAACGAAAATGATCTAGGGCCCAGATACGAAGAGGGAAAGGAGCCCACTGTCCGACCAAATCAACCCATCTTCTCAGCTTCCCTGGGTCACAGTTCAAGCCCAAAAGTTGGCACTTACCCCTATTAATTTGCAACCCATAGATGGATTCAAAAAATGCTAAGAAATTATTCAGGTGCAAGAAGGACTCCTCCTTACCAGAGTAAAAGAACAGAGTGTCATCCACGAACTGAAGATGAGACACAGATAAATTATCCTTGCCTACCCTAAACCCCTCAAGAAGCCCACACTCCACCCCCCGTGGAATGACTCTACTCAAAACATTGACCACCAAGAGGAAGAGCCACTCCTTGTTTTCCAAGTTGATAGGATCTAAGCCACTCCTTAGATTACCAGATTCCAACCGAAGCTCTGAGTTATATCCCAATGTTGCAGCATCAATTTCCTTAGAACTCAAGGACACAGTAGTACAACCTATAGAACAGATCCTGTTCAAGTAAGGTCGTTGCAGCATCAATTCCATAAGAGAATAACTCAAACTAGATTCATTATATCCCTTGAGAACACCCGATTCATCAAGCTCTTTTCCTTTCCAAAAGGAATTGTTGAATAGTCATCCAACAGAGGCAGTTCAACATTAAAATCTAGTAACAATGCCCGACTTTTCACATGGACATCATCCAAAGAACCATCCTCTACAACATTCAATGTATTAAAAGCATTAGACACCTCTACTTCCTTTTCAGAATTAATTATGGAATTTTCCAAATTAATACCCTCATTAATTAAAAGAAAATGATTTGTTGTCATCCCTTCTTGACCCAAGAAGACCAATCAACTACCAAAAACTCGTTCTCCAAACATACATCTTCCGTGACTTGAGAAATACGAATTGTATCAAGAGGATTGGACAAGTCCTTGAACGCGAGAGCATTAAAACCCATATTAGGGGGATCGCTTGATTCAAAGTCTCCAAAATTCAAAATGAAGTTACCAAGAGAATTATTTTCAACTTCAATAGAGGAAGGTAGAAAACCACAAACGTTTTTCTTGACCTTAATCTGAGCAACAGACAGATCAATCAAATTCAATGTATCAAGGAAAATTTCTTCTAGCCCTCCAAAATGAATCCCAATAGCTCCCAATGTTGCCTTCTTCCAAAACCTAATAGGCAAGTTCCTCACTAAAAGCCAACCCCCATAACCTTCAATAAGCTTTGATAACCCATGAATTCCATCAGACCATCTTTCAATCTTTAGATATAAATCATCCACCAACGGTCATTTCCCAAACTTTGCCAGGATGTCCACATTAGACCCACCCTCAACACAGATTATAGCTTTGTCTACCATGAAGGAGTTTATTTGAATTGAGACTCTAAAATATGACTCCACGGTAGCTTTAATAACATTCCACCTAGTTGCGCAAAAAGTCGGGTGACAACCAACACTTTTTCAAAATCCATCTTCACTACCTTCGAATGTTTTTTGACCCAATGCTTCTAAATGCTCTGGGTCATTGACTTATGAGACAATGCCCCAAACGAGGAAGCCTTATCCTCCCCATCCTTTCATGAAATTCCACATAAGGGTTCAATTTACGTTTTTCACCTATTTCAACATTTACGTTATTTTTAATCAAAAAATTTCCCAAAAAATCTGCAATCATGTCTACAAATACTATCCAACTTGTTTTATTGAAACTAAGAGAAACCTTGATCCTCTTCCTACCACCCAAGGGAGGCCAGACAACACACTCTATTGAACAAGAGGTTCCTGAACGAACCTTGAATAAACCAATTGTTCCAATACCATCCCTAAACTTCGTCCTGTGAAAAAACTTATCAGTGTGCTTGCTCTACCGACTGAGATGTTGTCCATCTTCCCATAAGAAATTTCTAAAGAGTCTTTCCACCACATGAACCACCTTATTTGGCAGGTTGAAAAAAGACATGTAATAGGTTGGGAACTTGGGAGGTTCGATAATGTGGCTCGAGGAAGTGTGTTTCACCCCTTTGGGATACATAGAATGATCCCCATACTAAGAGTATTTTCTCAATCTTTTCAATGATGAGAGCCCTAAAGGATAATCGAGAAGTTAGCCATGGATAAGCACCCTCAAATCCATCTCCTCCATTTACAGTCAAAGCCTTTGGATCCTAAGATAGCATCCATCCCATCCATCTTGTCATATGCCTTTGGAAATGTAGTTTCAACAAGAAGTCTTTCTTCCTCCTTCCCTTCCAACCTCCCACTGCCTCTGAAGCTTACTTAAATAGCATCAAGTATCTGACAACCATGAACAAAGGCAGCTTGAGCATCATGCATGATGAAAGGAAGAACCTTCCTAATTCCCTTTGCCAATACCTTCGAAACAATCTTATAAAGAGGGTAATTAAACTTATGGGTCTAAATTCATTCACCTTTGTTGCTTTCTACTTTTTTTTGGGATGAGGCAAATGTAAGTCTCATTTAGTTATACAATTGACAAACGTGGTTTGGTAAAAATTCTTGGAACACCCCTAGGCCCTACTAAATTGGCTTTTAAGATGTTTCAAGAGTTCTTTATATAACTCATTAGCCACATCGGGTCCAGGAGATTTATGATTACCAAGATTCATGATGGCTTTGTAGATTTCCTCTTCCTCAAAAGGTGCTTCCAACATGTCATTCCAGTCCAGCCCATCGGAAGTAAATCTTACCCCAATCCTCCAAATGAAGATTTTCAAAAAAAAACTAACCAGCTCCAGAATAATCTCCCCCTCTCCTGTGATTAAATTCACATCTTTGTTTTCAATTAAGGAGATATAATTACGGCACTTTCAAAAAGAGACCCATCTATGAAGAAGTTTTTTTTTTAATAAGATCTATGAAGGAAGTTTGCGTTCTTGTCCCAATTTTAGCCATTTAAGCTTGCATTTTTGCGCCCAAAACTGCTGCTCTTTCATGATCAGATCAGCCAACTCAGCTCTCCTCTCTTTTCTGATGTTCCTCTTTTCTTCCATGAGAAGCCCAACTTCTTCTTTCACAAGAAATCCATTTTTTTTTAATAACGGGGTGTCGGAGCTTTGCTCTCCTATACGCGGGGGCACCCGCGCCCACCCCAAGACCTAGACTCGAGAGACATCAAGGATTTTTATTTATTAACCCGAGGGCTCAAACCTGAGACCTCTACTAATTTATTCTTTACCTGTCATACTTTTCAGAGATGATTGCAGATAGTTAGTTTAGCTGTAACTTATTTTTCCATGCACGTTGTACCGTTATTCTTTCCTTCTCTTCTAGATAGAATTTTGCTTAATAAGAAATATTTTGAATTTGCACAACTTATGTATACAACTTTCCTGTCACCACTCTCTCTAATCAAAGCAATTTCAAAGATACTTTAACTAGAGATAAATATAAGAGAAAGATGAGGTCATCTACTTATTTTACAAGATAACAGTGCCTTAAATAGGAATAGAATAATTTAGAAAATAGAATCATGATCCAACTGATTGCATTATACATGCATAACAATATCTGACGAGAATGAAGACTTCTACACTATAAGACTGTTGAAAATTATAGTTAAAGTTAGAACATTCTTCTAATTTTGGTTTATGATTTATCTCTTTCCTTCTTAGATGATTTGAATTTTAAATAGGATAGATAACCCTTTCCTTTTTAAAAAAGGGATTGTCACATGTGTTTATATTTGGTATTTTTCATATAGTTGTTATCAATTGAGAAAATAAAGAAAAGTTCAAAGACTATCTAGAACAGTTACTGGCTACCCCATATAGGATTCAATGCAATACAGATACATAGTGTGCAACGACTAAATGGTATAAAAGATTTCTCATTCAACAAGAACATTAGCTAGGACAACATCATCTCAAGATTCATAATAACCGAACCATATTTAACAAGTTGAGTATACCCATGCATCCATCAAATTGAGTAAACAAGTTTAAGCATATTCAAGATAAATTTGCACTTTATGATTTTCTTTCCTGAGAAATTGCACTTTATGATATATATTTCAATTCTAGAAAAAGGTCACCTCTCTTTATTTATGTTCTCTAGTATATTTTCTATAGACCCATGTTGACGGATAAGCTTTAGAGCAGTCTGCCCCCCTATACCTGTGGAGTAAATGCATAAGGGTTCTACATTCAGTATATATAAAACTGGAACAGCACAACAAAATTTTAACATCAACATTAGTAGGAGCACGATAAAACATATATACTATAGAGAATCCAAATACCTCGGATACTGTCACAATAATCACATCCAGAAAGAATGCACAAATCAACAAATTGATCCATGGTAAGGTTCAGCTCCTCCAAAATCTGAAATGAAACAAATTATTTGGTAAATGATAACAATAAGTAAATGCGCAAATTAAGATGGAGACAAATCACCTTTGCAACTTCAAATTCCATAACTGGGATCTTCCTTGAGCTGGGATCCATTAAATGACGAAGAAATCTGGGAGATCCAAATGTTAGTGAATCCATGTCTTCTGACGCCACAGCATAAACCTGAAATATTCGAACTTTGAGAACAGTCCCCTATTATTAACTAAAAACCAATATAGTACTAGAACACTAAGGCTTGTTTGGGGCACAGATTATTATAACATGCGTTATAATAATCTATAGAATAATTGCACCCCAAACATAGACTATTATAACCCTAGACTAAACAACTTTGCATTTTAAATAATTATATAATTTCATAGACTATAATAACCTACTATTATAGTTCATGTTATTATAACTCATTCAACGCCCCAAACAACCCCTAAAGAACCCCGACAAAAGGGAAAAAAAAAAAAAGAAATGGCAAGAAGTAGCTCATTTAGCGTGCAAAACTTACAAAATCAAGCCCAATTAAATCCATAAATCCTACTCCAAAAGTAAGCATGCATTTTAGCCATTCAGAAGAATCTAAAACACTAAGGACCCAAGCAAAAGGGGAAAAAAGGAAATTGCAAGAATAAGCTCATTTAGTGTGCAAAACTTACAAAATTAAACCCAACTAAATCCATAAATCCTACTCCAAAAGTAAGCATGCATTTTAGCCATTCAAAAGAATCTACCAGGTCGAGGGACCTTGCCTACCCTCAATGCCCCAACCCCAGCTGCCTCCCAGCCCCTATCGCAATTCCAGATCTAAACATGGGATGGGGACAGCAGGGAAAGAGGGGATTCTCCTAGGTACTTGGTAAGACTAGAAGCAACGAAAGGAGTGAAGAATCTGTTGTCCAAAGGTTGTTGAGGGTACAAGGGTCAGATATTCTTTGGGTGAGGACGATTGGAAAATGTCAGAAAAGTTTTTTAGTATGTAGCAGAAAAGGGGAAGAGTGGAAAATAGTGTTATAGATACTTGGTACGACTAGTGTATCTCTAGTAGTTTGAAGAGTTTCCAAGTTTTTTTCCTTTTTGATAAGAAACAATTTTGTTGATGTATGAAATTATAAAAGAGGAGAGAAAGAGCCTCAATCTAAAGGAGTTATAATAAACTTCTCCAATTAGACAAAACTGTTGCATAACTATAAGAATGAAAAATATTTGAACAATTACACTAAGACATAGCAAGAAGAACAATATTGGTAAAAAAAATCTTTCAAATGACTGCTCTTTTCGGCAAATATTCTCTGATTTCTTTCATTCCAAGTGGCCCAAAAGAAAGCTTAACAAGATTCTTTTTTTAAAAAAAAGATAACAAACTTTCATGTAATGAAAAGAGAACAACGCTCAAACTACAGTAGCAAACAAAACCTAAAGATTTTGAGAAACAAAACTACCATGAGCTATTACATAGAAAAAATAAAATTCTGCCAAAAAAGACAGATATCCGAACTAGTAAAACCATCAAAAGGTTTGGAAAAAGAACACTAAGAGGAAACTTTAAAAAGAATAGAATCAAAAAAGCGATTGGCAGAAGAAAACTCATCCTCGAAGATTCGCCGAAACCTTTCGAACCATATGCCATACAGAAAAGCCTTGGCAAATGACCAATCAACAGAATCCATTTAAAGACATTCACACGCCTTGGACCCTCCGACCTCCACAAAGCTGTAAACAACATTTTATCTACCAAGACAACATCTAAACTTGTAAAGGAAGCTCATCAGCGAATGAACCGAAAAAGATCTCCCATCATCTAAAATCCACATTCTTCTATCCTCTAAAGAGCCAACCCTCCAATTGCAAACCGGCCTAAGAGCCTCTCCTTTCAACAATCCATTACTTGTATTTTAGCTTCATCCCACATAACTAGCAATCCACCTGATCTCCCATGAGCTACAACAAGAGCCCAACCAACATCCCTTGAGCTCCAATTGATTTAATCACTTTTCATCAATATTCACCATTTTAGTCTCTTGAATGAGGAAAAATTCTGGATTTACTTACTGCAGGACTTGATTCTGTTGGACCCATCTCTCAAGCCACACGTATTCCAAGACAAAACTTTCATTTTGAATCCACTAAAATCCGCCTTGTTGGAATCTCTTTCAATTGTAAGCCACTCACTCTAAGTAATGACTCAAACCGAGCCAAATCGGCTAGGCAATCCACGGCTGCTTCAACCTCTTTACTTCCAGAATAAGAACCACCTTCCGAAGAGTCAAAACAAATTAGCAAGGTTAATAGCTGGAGAAAAATCACTTATAGGTCGCTTTCTTACCCTTTTGATTGAGCTTAAATCAGGACTGCTAATACTTACATTCGATTCCACCATCAAATCCTCTCCCCACACCGGAGAGGAGTAACAATCTTTTTGATCCTGTCTATTAGAAGGTTGAAAGGTGGCTTTAATAAAAGAGACCTCCTACGGCCCCAAAAGGCATTTCTCAACCGCCAAACCTAGCACTTCTGGCGGCTGGCAGGGACTACCCTGCAAAACCGACAATAAGGGATTACAATTCGACACTAACATTTCTGCTTGCTCCAAAAAATCTGAGAAGGCCTCTGTCCCTTGAGATCCAGTGATTGCAATGGAGACCTTTCCACTCCTTCTAACATAATATTTACAACAGAAAGTATCCTTCACGGCCTTGACACTTTCAGGTTCAAAGGATGAAAAGAGTTCCCTCTCAGTCTCCTCCTCTTCAGACGGTTGCACTTCCAAAACTGATCGTTCTCCTTCAATCGCCAAGTGTGTGCATTTACCCAACTTTTCAATTGACTCTTGAGTCTCCAACCCTCTCACATTTCCATTACAGCAAACGTTCCCCATTCTCGTTTCAATGTCATTCAAGGGACCTTCTAACTCCTCCCCGGAGCACGAGGAGACATCCTTTACTTTTGCAAAATGCTCCAACTGCTCCAACGGGCAAATGCCATTAATATCTTCCTTATCAAGGCAATAACCGCCCCCCACTGTGGCAAGTCAGCCCCTGCTTCATCCTTCCATACTTGATGAATTCGCACCAAATCAATCAGGTTCTCAACATCTTTCAAAACCAAGGAGTCCTTCAACCTAGCATTTACCTTTATTTCTTCCATAAACTCAAAATTAATTCCAAAACGCCCCAAGATCGGATCTTCTATTAGGATAAACGCAGGACAAACCCCACAAAGATTCGGTGCCACCTTGATTTTGGCCACCAATAAATCAATGAAGTTCAGGGTATCTGAGGAGATCTCCAACAACCCCCCAAAGTGCTGGCCAATTGCTTCAAAGACCTCTTTCCTCCACAATCTTAAAGGCAAATTATTAAAACCACCCTCCATATCCTTCTACCACCATAGGCAAACCGCGTAGGTGATCATCTCATTTTTCTACTAACAGATGAACTTATGAAGGTCCCCTATGACTCTCCATTTCCAGCTACTACAACCTATCCTATCATCCGACCCTGAGTTACAATTGCTATCAAAAAGAAGGAGGGCTTTATCACTCATAAATGGATTAATTTGCAACTTACTTCCAAAGTAAGACTCCAACACCCCCTTGACAAGCTTCCATTGGACATGTGCAAAAAGCCAACCACCCAAACTTTAGAAAAATCAACTGCTACAATGTCCTCTGCCTTGCGGACCCAATACCTTTTCGTACTTGAAGAGTTAGACCATTCGAAGCAGCCCCCGTGCCCTTTCGCACTCGGGGAACTATACCATTCGGAACCATTTTCATAGTGATAGTGTGCCCCTCGATTCATCATATTGCCCAGAGACTCCTCAGGTCTCAATACCGAATAAGGATCACTAAGGGAGTTTACAAAATCAACTAACAAATCCCTGAATACCACCAAACCTATCTCATATCTTCCCAATGCAACCATGAACAGTCTTCTTCCTCCTGAAGGCGGCCATACCACTCCCTTAGCAGCCCATCCAACTATCTTCTTAATCTTAAACAACCCTAAAGTAGCCTTCTCATCCTTAAACTTCCTTCGATTGAAGTAGGAGAAATATTCTCTGCTATGACGGTGAAGGAGTCATGAAACCAGACCACGTGGGTGAGGGAAAGACAAATTGTCGCACTGTTTGCTCCCTCTTGAAGTAGAATGTTTGCCTTCTTTACCCAAATCCGAAAGTCCTTGCTCCCAATACTGCAGCTAAAGGTCTTCATGGGTGGGAGTCCGAAAACAACAAAGAGTCGAAACTTCGAAGGGCCTATCAAGAGCCAAAGGGCGAAACGACCAAGCCCAAACGCAGCAAACGAAGGGTGAGACCTGGAAGAGGCGAAGCGGAACGATCTGATACGAGGAAACGAAGCAAAACGAGCAAGTCGGACATGTGAAACCAGGGGAGGCGGAGCGCCAAACCCCCAGGGGAAGACGACCCCTGTCGCCGACGACAGGTACCAGTTTACCTAGTTCGGAACGAGGCTATCGGAAAGGTTGAGAAAACGAAGAAAAACGAGCAAACCGAACACGTGAAACCAGGGAAGGTCAAGCGCCAACCCCACGGGGGGGAAGACGATCGGTCGTTGGCGACACCCCAAGCTCCTCGACGACGAACGATGCTATCGGAAAGGTTGAACTAGGGCTAGGCAGGAGGAGAGAGAAGGGAGAATCGGGGGGGTCTTTTAAAGCTTAACAAGATTCTCATTAGAATTCTTCATCAAATTGAAGGAGCGACCCAAGAGAGTGAGATATAGTAGACAGTTCAAATCAATTGGCAAATCCACTATCCATCAAAAACTGAAAGTATGTGATCCCAAAATTTTGTGGCAAATCGGCATGTGAGGAATAAGTCTTCTTGTGACTCTGTACTTTCTTTGCAAAGGACACACAAATGGGGTGAGAAAACATTCATTATTGCAGCATATTGTAAGTATTGATTGCCTTGTGAGAGAGTTCCCAAAGGAAAATTTTTGCCTTCTTCGGGTAATGGTCAATCAAAACAGCCTTGGGTAGATGGTGTTGAGTGTGGCCTTCCTTGCGAGTCAAGTCTGACACCAAGGATTTTGTTGAAAAGATCCCTCTGCTTTCAAGGATTCCAGGACCAGACATCTTCTGTTTGCACCAGGTTGATGGCAGCCAATCTAAGAACCACAGATACGGATACGAGACATGGATACGACGTGACACGGCAACACATCATTTTTTAAAAATCTAGGACACGGACACAGCTAGGACGCATATATCATTTTTATATTTGAAAGAAATTCAAAGCTAATAAGTTTATGCATTTATATGCTTTCAAAATGATTTTTTTTAAACAAGTGATAACCTTTTCATTGAAAAAATAAAAAGAGACTAATGTTCAAAATAAATCGCAAAAAAGATAAAACCCACTAAGAAAAATTGAAAAAATAAATCAACAATGAAAAATAAAAGCATGCCAATTTAAAAAGATATCCCTAACAGAAAATCCATCCAAAGTTTTGGATAGAGCACACCAAGATGAAGCTTTGAGAAGAATGGACTCAAATCGAATTTACCAGTCGACGAACTTATCAACAAAATCCCTCTGATTTCTTTCAAACCAAAGCTCCGAGAAGATGGCTTTAACCACATTGTTCCAAAAAAGATCAGCTTTAGCATTCACCGCTGGCCCGACTAGCAACGGAATAACATTATCTTGCAAAATATTGGAGAAGACTCAACTAACATTAAAGGTTTGAAGAAGCTTGAACCAACAATTCAATGCATAATCGCATTGAAAATACAAATGGAATAGAGTTTCGCCCGAACGGTAACACAACACACAGAACGAAGGTTGCATCTGAAAAGTAATCATCCTCCGTTACAAGACCTCAACAGAATTCAATTTCCCAAATAGAAGAATCCAAATAAGAACATTGACCCTTTTTGGGCTCTTGGACCTCCATACAACCCTAAAGATCAATTTATCCATTGATGAACTATCAACCAAATGACTATACAAGGATTTAACAGAAAACGGATCTGAAGAGTCAAGAACCCAAATTTTAGAATCATCCAATAAGGATGGTTTAAACTCCTCCAAAATCAACAGAAAGTTCTGAAAATCAACAATCGCCTCCCCTTTCAGTAGAAGAACTAGTATTTGAATCCCAAAACTCCAACACCCAACCAAACTGATGGGAGGAAATTAAAAACAATAAGGGAAATCGATCCTTCAAAGCAAAAGCTCCCAACCAAACATTCTCCTAGAATCTAATACGTTGCCCATTGCCCAGCTTAAAATGAGCCAAGTTCTCAAAAACTAGACCACAAATACAAATACTCAACCAAGGACTCCTTCGACTCAAATTATGAGTACGAGAAGTACCCCATCCACCTTTGGCAATCCCATGAATACTGGCCACAACTCTCCTCCAAAGGGAGGAAGATTCAAACCCAAATCTCCTGCCCCATTTTTCTAAAAGGGTCTGATTTTTCCATCTTAAACCGCCAATACCTAAGCCACCTGCAGATTGGCTTTTAGAAGCAACCCTCCAACTTACTAAATGATTAATCTTCCCTCCAGAACTGCCTTCCCAAAAGAAGTTTCTTATTAATTTGTTCAATTGATCGACACACATAGACATCTCAAACACAGACATAAAATAAAGGGGGCTAGCACCGATCTACACAGTCATTCGACCAGGTTAAACCTCTTCCATCTATCAAGACGCTTGCCAAAATTATCAATAACCGATTTCCAAAAAGAAACAGACTTTGGATGACCTCCCAGAGGCAGCCCTAAATAAGTGAAAGGGAGACATTCAACCTTACACCCCATTTTATCAGCCATTGCAATCACCCTGGAATTCTGAATATTGATACCACATATTGTTGATTTTTTCCAATTAATTCTCAATCCCGAACAAGTTTCGAACAAAGCAATTGTTTGAAACAACACATCCAACATACTATCATCTTTGCAAAATAAAAGGGTATTTTTTTTTTTTTGATATAAGAAACGATTTCATTGATAAATGAAATGGAGGAAACTCCAAACACCAAAATGTGCATTACAAGAAAGATTGCCAATTATAAATGAAAAAAGAAGAGTTAAACAAGCTAATGGGATAAACATCCTTACCCCAATGATAAACATTTAGAAGAATATTATCCATAAAACGATGAAAAGTAGAAGAAACATCCCTGAATAATCGCTCATTCCTCTCAATCCATAAGTTCCAAAGAAAAACTCGAACTAGAGCCAGCCAAATGACTTTCCTAATGCCTTTGAAAGGATGTCCCACCAAAACGTAGGATAGAAAATCAAAGATATTAATCGGAAGCGGCGATGACCAACCAAAAGCATTCAAAATCTTCCACCAAAAATTTAAAGAAAAGGGGCAATGCACAAAAAGATGACCTGCAGATTCAGAGTTCAAATTGCACATAAGACACCAAGAGGGGGATAAGTTCATATAGGGCATTCGTTTTTGAAGACGATCTGCAGTATTAACAGCTCCTAAACTTAGCTCCCAGATAAGGATTTTAATCTTTTTTGGGTAAAAATCCTTCCAAATGACTGAATAGGTATCCTTTCATTCCAGATTATCATAATTCAACAAATCAGCCGTGAGAGATCTCACAGAGAAGAACCCAGAAGGCTCTAATGACCATGCCCACGAGTCTGGTCTATTCGAGAAACGAACAGTAGATAATAAATGAGATAGAGATGTCCACTCATTAATTTCTAAATCTATTAAATTACGCCAGAGACGCAGGTCCCATGCCAACTCCATCACATTCCACATATTAGCCACAGTCAAATCAGAGTTCAAAGCCAATCTAAATAGCCTTGGAAAAGCCTGGCTGATAGGTCCACAACTAAGCCAGTGATCCTTCCAAAAAACTGTGGAGCATCCATTCCCAATACAACGCGTAGAACGTCGAATCACCAAATCACGTAAAAGGCAAATAAATCTCCATGGTGAATTGTGTTTAGTTCATAATGATCGGGGGCTAGTCAACTGAAGTCAAGGGACCATAATATTTAGCTACTATAAATTTCCGCCACAACTAAGCCAGTGATCCTTCCAAAAAACTGTGGAGCATCCATTCCCAATACAACGCGTAGAACGTCGAATCACCAAATCACGTAAAAGGCAAATAAATCTCCATGGTGAATTGTGTTTAGTTCATAATGATCGGGGGTCAGTCAACTGAAGTCAAGGGACCATAATATTTAGCTACTATAAATTTCCGCCATAAGGAATCAGGTTCATGCATGAATCTCCAAATACACTTAGCCAGCAAAGCCGAGTTTCTATGTGCAAAGTTACCAATCCCAAGACCACCCATGAGCTTAGGAAGCTGAACAGTTGCCCAATTCACATTATGTACTCCACCATCACCTTTAGCTCGTTCCCAGAAGAAATCATGAATAATTTTATTCAGTACTGAAATAATTCTCGACGGAAGTTTGAAAAGAGACATGTAGTAAGTAGGCATACTAGAAAGGGTGGCTTGAATCAAAGTATGTCGCCCACCTTTGGAAATGAAGGCATATTTCCAATTATGAAGTTTCTGTTTCAAACGCTCTATAATAGGTTGCCAAAAACAAACCGTTCTGGAATTACCTCCCAATGGCAAGCCTAGATAGCTGTTTGGCCAAAACCCCTATTTACAACCAAAAATTGTCAGTAACCTGTCCATCTCAGGTTGGTCAATATGCATGCCAATCATCTCACTCTTCGCCAGATTAATCCTTAAACCAGAAGCACTCTCAAAAATCTTAATCAGTTCATAGAGATGTTGCAAGGCAGAATGATCCGAAGTTGAAAAAAGGAGCGTATCATCCGCAAATTGCAAATGAGTTAAGGCAAAAGATGAGGTACCAATATGATGAGAAGATATTCTACCTGATCTGGCACCAAAGTCTAAAAGTCGACTCAAACAATCAGACACCAAAATAAAGAGAAACGGGGATAGAGGATCACCTTGTCGGATACCATGAGTAGGAATGATCTTCCCACGAGGGCGACCATTAATAATGATAGAGTAGTTAACACTCGTAAGACAACCCCGAATCCATTTCCTCCAGGTTGCCCCAAAACCTTTAATCTCCAGTACGGCATCTACAAAGTCCCAGTCAACTGTATCAAAAGCCTTTTCAAGGTCAAGTTTTATAACTACTCCCTTGATATTCCGGATGCTCCAGTCATCAATTAGTTCATTTGCCAATAATGGTGCATCGAGAATTTGTCGGTTAGCCACAAAAGCAAGCTGATTTTCTGCTATTGTTGATGGTAAAACAGATTTCAACCGATTAGATAAGACACGCGCAATTATTTTATAAACGCAAGAGATAAGACTTATAGGGCGAAACTCGGTCACAGATTTTGACCCAAACTTCTACGGTATTAAGCAAATATAAGTTTCATTCAATGAAACATTGATGATGCCCGACGTAAAAAAATCATTGAACCAGGCTCATAATGTCAGATTTAAGGATATCCCAAAAGAAACTGAAGAACTCAGCTGTGAAACCGTCCGGTCCTGGGGATTTATTGGAACCCAAAGAAGAAACAGCATGAAAAACTTCCTCTTCTGTAAAAGCAACTTCAAGAGTCGTTGCTTGTTCCGAGGAGATAGCACTCCAATCAACATTAGTGGGCAGAAATCTAGAGTTAACATCTCTGGTATACAACTTTGAGTAGAAATCAATAAACTCATTTTCAATATCTGATGCAGAAGTGAGACTAACACCTTCTCTTGACAAAATTTCAGAAATCGAATTCTTTCTCTTCTTCGCAGCCAAAATCCGATGGAAGAAATTAGTATTTTCATCACCTTCCTTAAGCCATTTCAGCTTGCATCTTTGACGCCAATAAACATGGTCTTGTGCAATCAAAGATTCAATTTGATCACGTAAAAGCTGACGGTTTTCAATCTGGGGGATAGTTAAAGGCCCACTATCCTCCAAATTGTCAAGAGTTTGCAACTACAAAACAAGGGAATGGAATTTAGAAGTCACAAAACTATTACCTTTACTCCAGTCTAATAAAATTCGTTTGAGGCCTTTTAATTTTTGCATCAAAGCATGTCCCGGCCAACCTTCAAAATGATTCTGATTCCACCAAATCAATACCACATCTTTAATTGATTCAATCTGAAGCCACGAGTTCTCAAAACAGAAAGGAGAAAGTCCCCAAACAACATTACCAAAAATTAGAGCAAGTGGATAATGATCCGATGTAATTCGAGCCAAACGATTGAGAGCAACCGAGCCAAACTTGTTGGAACAACCTTCAGTAATTAAGCTAGACCAGGTGAAACGACCATTCTGCAATGGGATATCGATCAAATCATAAGTTGAAATCCACTGATTGAAAGTATCCATATTTCTACTGATGGAATTGTCATGTGATTTCTCCCAAGTCCATCTAGTGACATTAAAATCCCCTCCAATAATCCAATTATCTCCACCCAAACCAGCCAAGTCCTCCAATTCGCTCCAAAAATCAACATGAAAACCATTCCCATATGGACCATAAACTGCTGTGAGCCAGAAAGAGAAACCATCAGCCAAAAAAATGTGGACCGATAAAGAGTACAAACCTGTTATCACTTCCTTTATTGCATAATCGAGTTCACTCCAAAGAATTAAAATACCACCAGAGGAGTTAACCGCGTTTAGGGTTGCCCAACCAATATGTGTCGAACTCCAGAGAGATTTAATTAAGTGATGATCAACAGCAGACAATTTTGTTTCCTGTAGAAGAACTATACCCGGGTTTTTTTTAATAATACAACGTTTAATCAATGCCTGTTTTCTCTACGAGCCCAAACCTCTAACGTTCCAGGACACCAGTTTCATTGATTCCCTGAAGAGCCCTCCAGTAAGGCCAAAGCAGCCGATTTATCATAATGAACATCGGTTTTCAAATTTTGCAATTTCATCTTCAATTTATTTTTCTTAGTCGCCGGATTGTATGATTTTTTTTATTTAGACGGTGGAATGGCCATTATACACAAACCATGTGTCATTAGGTAATTAGCAATATCACCGAAATCAAAGGGAAACGAGGTTGGAGGGTGAAAATGAATGCTCGGTGGAGAGTGAAGTAAGGTAGAAGGAGGGTTTGTTGGAAGCAAGTCAGGTTTGGGATGGGTTGGTGAAGGTTGAATATCGCTAGGTACTGGTGGTAGAAAGTCGATAGGGAGGGCAGAGGAAATTGATGGGTTATCGCCAAAGACATCAGGGTCAATGGGTACAGGGTGAAACTCGAAATCAGTGTTAGATTTGAGAGAAGTGGGGCTAGAAAGATAGGCTTCTGTATCGGAAACATTGAAGGGTAAATTGGGGTTTTCCAGTGACGTTGACCCTTTTAAACCTAGCTGAAGGATGGGATGGTCAACAATGGTGGAGCCGTCCGCAAAAGAGATTGAGGATAAAGTAGGTTGTGTGAGGTTTGGTGAGAACGGATGAGTTGGGGCTTCAGGACACATGGCAGAAGAAGGCAAGTTGACTAATGGATTTGGTTTGGGAATAGATCTTGCGAGATTTAGTGGGAGCGTATTAGTTGAGCTTTCTGGACACGTGGAGGAAGAAGGTTGGTTAGCTAAAAGATTTGGTTCGTGAAAAAAATTGAGAGGATTATCGCTGATTTTCTGCAAATTACCATTCGAAATCAAAGGAATCCGGGAGGGGGAATCATCGCAAGACTTAGCGAGAAAATCAGCCGCAAAATCAGAAGATCCTTTCCTTTTTAAGTCCGACAAATCACAGCATTCCATGCCTTCAGTTTCAACTAAATTTTCCGAAGAATCCGGCGGCTTCAAATTGCCATCAATCGCAATAAATGTTGTCGAGGAAGACCGAATCGAATTAATTGCACCCCCACGGTTCTTCACCGAAAACGGCTGGATCCTCACGGTTGTTGCTTCACCGGCGATTGATGTCGGAACGGATACCACTGCCGGAAGGAAACCCAAACTATTTTCCTTGACCTTGATACGAGCCGCCACCAAATTTAACCATCTCTCGGTATGGTTGGCCGTTTGGAGGAAGCCACCACACTGCTCACCAATGTAACAAAAAACCTCCTTCTTCCAAAGAGTGAGAGGAGATCCAATATATCTATCCAAATAGCCATATGAGATTATTTTCCTATCCTGCGCAAGAAAGAGTTAGTATTGGTATTTAAATCTCAACTTCAAAGCTCCAATCAGTTGCCAAGAAGAGTTTTGACATAAGCGCGCAGACAATGAGGGATCGTAGAGATGAATCAAAGCCTGGTTGTCGTGAAAAGGATTGACGGTACACCGTGGTGAAAAGCTTTCTTGGATGGTTGCGCAAATGTTCAACCAAGAATCGGATTCCATCATCTTTTGACAAATCAGAATACCGTTCCAATTCTCAAGCTGATTCGGATAAGGTGAGGTGATGGGTGGACGGTCCAAAGAATCAAGTGCAATGCCAGTTTGTGAATTGAGAATCTGGTGGTTGTCTTTATTGACAGCGTTGCTGAAGGGGGCAGGTTTGTGCGCTTCACCCGGATAATCTGAAATAAGAGAGAGGAAAGAGAACCAACCTTGTTTATTGTCCTCAGAGGGGATAACAATCTTCTTCCTTACACCCGATTGACTTAGGTGAGTAATTTCCACATAGAAGCCATATTTGTTACTAAGCTTTTCTATCCAAAACGTGTCCTCAGTTGTTCGATGTTTTCTAAAGAATTTGTAGGAGCAGGGATCGCGAAAGAGAGACTCAAAAGAGGAAACCATCCAATCAAGAGAGAGCCATGAAAGTGAAAGCGATTGAGAGGAAAGTCTCCCAAATTCTGTGATTTTAGATTTACTTCCCCGTGAATGAACATCAAAAGCAATGGAGAAAGTCTTGCGGCCAATAGAAACCGACCGAGTAGAATGGTTCTAAGGTGTGATGATCGGTTTAGTCATGGTGGCCTGAGAGATTAGTTAACGGCGAGGTGGTGTGAACGATGTTGGGAAGAGGAGAGAGGATAGAGCTTCATCAAGAGGTTTTTTAGGGTCGAGGAAATTATTAGGTGGTGTGAATCAGGTGTGTTGATTAAATGATTTGGTCTATGCCTTTGCAAAATAAAAGGGTATCATCAGCAAAATGCATAATACATACATGAACCTTATCTCTCCCAACCACAAAACCTCCATACAGACCTTGCAGAAACATATTATTGATCAATGAAGTCAACACTTCTAAAACCAACAAAAACAAAAAAGGAGATAATGGGTCTCCTTGACGAAGACCCCTAGACCCCTAGAAGCTGTAATTCTTCCTCTCAGTCTGCCATTTATGAAAATCGAAAAATCTGGGAGATTTAACACAACCCATGATCCACTAAATCCACTTGTTTGAGAAGTCCTTAAGAAAAAGAACTTCCAAAAATCCCATATCAACACTATCAAATGCTTTTTCGATATCAATTTTAATTACCCAACCTTTTCTTTATTCTGGCCCTTTTTCTTTTTTCTGGCCCTGTACTCCTCCACCACCTCATTTGCTAATAAGAATGGGGTGATTTAGTTCAGTCCACTTCATGACTTCTTCTTCTTTGAGATTCCTCCTTAAGTTTAACTGTTTAAGTCCCAAATGCCCAAATCATCCTTCCATATCTCCTTTGCCAATGCAACTTTGAAGTTTGTAATGGCAAGGAGGAAGGGGAAGTGAGAATCATCTGTATAAGGTACCTTCCTTATGATGACTTATACATTCCTTATGATGACTTGAATTCTGGGAAGAAACCTAATTGTTTTTTTTTTTTTTTGATGAAAAACCAAGCTGGGGGGTAATTGTAAAAAAGGGTTCTACCTCCAATCAAGTAAAATAAGGTTTAGAGGATAATTACAAAAAAACCCCGACACCGAGGCCCAAAGAGAAACAGAGAATCTAATAAGGGACCACACTTCTGAAGGAGGGCTCTCTTTTCCCCCTAAAGATTCTATTGTTTCTCACCCGCCACATAAACCACAAAATAGCACAAACCTCGGTCTGCCACAAATACAATCCTTTCTCCCGGAAAGGAGAATTGAGAATAAACTCCATAAAAATCTCTTTGCTCTCCAACTGCCCAACAAAACCAAAGTGAAACTGCGGGAAGAAACTACTCCAAATAGCACGAGCAAAGTCACAATTCCAGAGAATGTGATCCAGGTCCTCGTCTGCCCTCCTGCAAAGAATACAACAAAACGGACCAATCAGAGGAGACCCCCTAGCCAACAAACGATCCACAGTATTCACCCTTCCGTGCCAAACCTGCCAGACAAAAAATTTTACCTTCTTTGGAACCTTCACCTTCCACAGAGAGGAAAAGGCTGAGTCGCGAGACACAATAGGACTCACAAGACAATGAAAAAAAGAGCTACACGAAAAGCCTTTAGAGGGAGAGGGGGTCCAAAGGCGGGCATCCCTTCGATGAGGGTAGAGACGACACTGACTGAGCAGGGACAACAAAGATATAACATCGGTCGCTTCCCTATTAGTTAAAGCCCGACTGAATCCGAGGGAAGGAGACAAAGTGGTCGTATGCTCAGAAGAAGGATTGGAAAGAAACCTAATTGTTGTATTTCTTTTGTATATTGAATCAAAATAAAGGTCCTCTTATATAGAAGAAAGACCATCAACCATTAAGGAAAAAATATTACAGATATAAATAACAAATATATACATAAGCTGAAAACGAAGGGGACAGAAGCTCAAAATGTGCATATTGTCTTAAGCAGACGACCACCACCAAGATTGCATCATAACACAAGGGTTTTGGGTCACAAATATATCCTCCCAAATCCTATCAAGAATGGTATGGATTGCCCAACCCTCCCAAATCCTATCAAGAATGGTCTTGATTGCCCAACCAAAGAGAGATGTTGAACCTGGTTACTTGGCTCGCTTTGCATTTCTCGACATATGTCTTGATATTTGACTTCATGTCCATCCAAAATAATCCCCCCGCCAACCGCTTGTAGGTTTGAAGAAAACCTGAGTGACCACTCATCATTGAATTGTGACAAGTATTCAATACGGTGGGAAGAAGCTTGGAGTTCTTAGATAAGACCAAACGCCCCTTAGACATGAGAGTCTCTTGTTGTAACAAATACTTGGGTAAGGCCTCTAGGTCCTTTAATTGGTCAATGATCTCCCATAGTTATGGGTCATTTTGTACTTCTTTGACTACCTCAATGTCAAGCATGGAACGATAGTCAAAGTTGCTAATTGTGGAGTTGGGGGCAACTTTGAGAGTGCATCAGCAACTTTTATTTTCGAGGCATAGTCTATGATGGATCTCAAAATTGAAACCCAAAAGTTTGGCAACCCATTTCTAGAATTTCGATTGCACTCCCCTTTGTTCCAATAGGTACTTCAAAACTCTTTGGTCTGTGCAGATAATGAAGTGATTGCCTAAGAGATACTGTCGCCATTTCTAAACTGCAAACACAATGGCCATCAACTCCCTTTCATATGCTAACTTAGTCCTTGCTATAGCAAACAAGGTTGTATAATGGGCAATCAGTTGGTGTTCTTAGGGCAAAATTGCTTTTAACCTTATGCCCAATGCATCAATCTCCAAGGTGAAAGGAAGACTAAACTTAGGTACGCCAACGCTGGTAAGTCACCCTACCATGCTTCAACCACTCGGGCGCCTTTGTCACTCCCTCACTCCAAACAAAAGGCATCCTTCTTGCAATAGAATCTGTCAATGAGTGTGAGAATAGGGGTCTCTCCTAACCAACCGAGCTTTCATTGGGATAGATGAAAGAAGGTACGAGGGCATACAAAAAAAACCCAACAAAAGGAAGTCCCACAACAACTTATAGAAATGGTCTCCAATCCAACCAAAATCATAATTACAAAAAGGCGTCATCACTAACGCCCAAAAGGAGGCATTAAACCTCGCTACCTCCCAAACATCAACACATGACCTCTCCACCCCTCTAAAAATTTGATTATTTCTTTCAATCCACATACTCCATCAAATAGCAAAATAGCAAGCATGCCATAAAACTTTGTCCTCCCGAAAAAGAGATTTAGAAGCGCCTCCTCAATCATATCGTAATAATTACAATTCCACACCCAACATAAACCGAATGAGCTCAACCACCAAGGATAGAGAGTCTGAACAAACTAATAACCACCTCCCAAGCTTCAATAAAATTGTTGAAGCTTCGTCCCGGTCATTCTTTAATAATTAGACTCTGTTTTTTTTAGAAATCGTGCTTTCATTGAGAAAAGTGAAAGAATAAACAAGGGCATACAAAAAACAAACCCCATAAAAGAACGCTTTATAACCTATAGAAAGGGACTCCAACCTAACAAAATCAAACCAAGATCATAATTACAAAAAGGCCTAGTAACTAACGCCCACAACAAGACATGAAACTTCACCAACTCCCAAACCTCGTCACAAGACCGCTCAACCTCTCTTAAAAATCTACTATTCCTCTCAAGACAAACCCCCTACAACACATAAGAAAGCTAGCATGCCACAAAACAACACCCTTCTCACGAAAAGGAAAACCCAGGAGAACCTCCTCAATCACTGCAAAACAATCCTTATGCCAAACGAAGCATAATTTAAAAGAAACCAACCAACGGGCAACCCCACAAAAGACAATATGAATCCTTGGCCTAATGCCTACAAAAGCTTTTCTAATTATATTTTCTCTAGACCAATGAATAATGTTGAAGAGCCTATCCACCTTGGCTACTTTAGTCTCTTGTAAGATGATGATTGTGGGGTTGTGTTTGATAATAGAACTCTTGATTAGAGCCCTTTTCCCAATATACAACCCAGACCTCTGTCATTCTATGAGATTACAATCATAAAGAAGAGGTCTGCCCACCCAATTCTTTGATTACAATCATAAAGAAGAGGTCTGCCCACCCAATTCTTTTGATGAAGAAGGTATGTTATATTTGTCCGTGGAGTTCAAATTTGTAATCTCCTTAACCCCTTTTTTCAACTTCCTCGTGATCTTCATTTGCTTAGTAAGCTTGGTCGATAATGGGAGGATATCAAGGCCCGTAAATTTTAACCAAGGAACTGTAAATCACCAATTGACCCAAAAGCTTAAGCTGATAGGTTATAGTAAATTTAATTCTATCAACACTAACATTCCCCCTCACTTGTGGGGTTCGAAATTTGAACAAACACCCAACAAGTGGAAATCAAACATTCCCCACATTTGTGGGCTTAGAAATTTGAACAAAGGCCCAACAAGTGCAAATCAATAATTAGGAGAAAACGACTTCACCAGGGTTCGAACACAAGATCTCTTGCTCTGATACCATGTAAATCATCAATTAACCCAAAAGTTTCCACCCATTGAATATAGACAAATGGATGGATAGATGGGTCAAATAAAAAAAGATCCATTTGGTGCTCTTCCATGTAACCGTCTTCATTTTGACCCACGATAGTGTCTTTGGTAAACCCATACTCCTAATCTTGTTGGCCCATAGAGATTTGGAGGGTGGATGGGCAATGTTGGGATGGTGGGCAGGGAGGAGAGGAGGGAAAGGATGGAGTGGTGTGGAAGGATAAGGGTCGAATAACCAATCAAGTTCAGGCTCAAGGATAGGTAGGTTAGTTGTGTGCCCGGTGCCCGCTATGAGGAAGGTTTGTTTTTCTAAAAGGTTAACGACTATTTTTGGGCTCTTTAGGAGTTGTGTAGGTTTGAGGATGATTAAAGAAAAAGAAGGAAGTTTGGGCTCAAGAGATATCTGATTTGGTGAGGAGAAAATGATTGGTTCGAGAGGAATTTGATTTTGAAAAGGTTCCATGGTTTGGTTTGAAAGAAAGTGAGTCCCATTACTTCTATCGAAAGTGTGGCTAAAAGTTGGTCCTCGATTGGTTAATTTGTTGCCTTTTGGTTGACGGGTCAATGCCAATTAAAACATTCATACTAGATGGAGTCTTGGGTTTATCAAGGGTACAACGTGAGTTAGATGTGGGGCGACTAATTCTGTAGAAGGACCAAAAAAGCCTATTATAGGTTTGTACGAGGGTACAGTCCAAGAAGACCATCTAAACAACCAACTTGCTTCTGTGTTTTCAAAAAACCTACCAAAGAGAGTCATCGAGGGTGCAGAGCTATGAACTCCAACCAAAAGCCAATGTGATAGTCTGATGTGAAAAAGGGGTCTATAATCACCACCTTTTGAGTTGCATTTGATGATGTTGGGAGTCAAATTTTAGCTGGGATGACTCTTGTTAGGTTTGATGCATCCAGATCTAGAAGAGATAAGTCTTCTTCAAGGTCTCTAAGTACCCACCACAAGAATCTCCAATATACTTCAAAGTTTCGCCATCTCATTCATTAGGAGGAAGGTTCTTTATTTTGATCCATCCACTATAGGATGGGACCAAGGGATCTCTGTTGAAGTCATTACTATCACACATGTTAAATTTAAGGAAACAGTCACCCACTTTGTACCAATATTTGAAGTTACGAAGGATCGATGCTTGTTCCTTTCCTTCACATCTCGGAAGTCTTCGGTCAACTATGAACGGGTTGAGGAAACAGAAGAAGCTTATGTGTTCTTGTAGGGCCCTCGTAATATTGTACCAATCATCATGAAAGCATCTTCTATAAACGACAATGGAGGTATGTACTATGTAGTTGCGGGTCCACTTCAAGGTTATTTTCAATAGTCCTTATTGACGAATGGTGCGCTATGACAACTTGGAGATGGGTAAAGGTAGATCACACTTTGACTTTTTTGCCTTTGATAAGTGCATTATAATATGTAGTCACGGAAGGATCATTAATGTGGGGGCTCTTTAATGGTGGTTGTCCTTTAATTGAGTCAGTTGGTGGGTTTGTTTGAATGCGAGGTGTGGAGCTGCTCAGAAAGTATAAAAGATCCAATTTCTATCTTCACCAATTGGTATTACTATCTTGTTCAAGCCTCCATTATTGTCGATTTTGGCGATTTCAGTTAACATTCCTTTTCTACTCGAAACTTTTAGAAGCGCCATAATGCATTGCTACAGCCCCAACAACATAAAACGATACTTTTAAATACGACGACTAGTGTTACATTTCCCATGAAGGAACTACCATGCAAAAAAAATATTGACCTTGAGTGTGTCATGTTAGTATAACCTATTTTTTACTTTTTTCTTTATTTTATACCTTCTATTCAAAGAACAGATCTTGCTTATATTTGTAAGAAACTTTTGTCATCTTGTGCTTGCTCTAAGCTATTTGCGACCTCTCGAGAGAATCCTCCAGGGATACTTATTATCAACTTGGGCTATAAAATGCCTCTCATTTTGGTCTCTCCACTCGAACCTCTAGGCAAATAAAGCCACAATAGTTTCTATTTTCAAGCACACTTCCACACATTCAACCATAAGTTTTTTTTTTCCTTTGGCACAGTCAATGAAGCCCTACAAATATTCCCCATCAGTTTAGGTGTCTCTAAATTCAACATGTTTAGTCAAATGTTCTAAATCTTGATCCAGCCTATGTTGGGAAGGACCCATTAATTCCATGGCGCTTCTCTTGCAATGTTTCAAGCTTCAAAGTGAAGCCCCCTAAGGTTGACTAGCACCAAAACATTCTAAGAGAGCCTTCAGTGGTTGAAAAAAAAATATAAGCATCTCCTCACCACCACAATAAATCTCCTCCAACTAAGCCTCATGCACATTACCCACCTCCAGAGAGGAGGCGAAAACACTACCCCAGAATTCTAAAAGGCCTCCTTGTTTCCTATAAAAACCCTGGCAAATGTTTTTGAACTCTGGTTACATGTAAATAGCTTCTCAAAAAGGACTTTTGTTAAAAAAAAAACGAGATTAATCGTATCCTTCCATCCCTTTAACTTAGACCCTACTAAAATGATGAAATAACTCTTGACACCAAAATTCAAGACTTTCATATTCTCTGCAAAGCAAACCTCTCTTAATGATAATTATTTGAACACAAACAAATTCATTATTGTGCCTTTTTGTTCCAAAATATTTCTAGGTCAAGGAAGATATTACTAAAACCTGGAAAGCATTATCAATATGAATTATAACAACTGACGAAAAGGCAATCCCAAACAGAGAGTGAGAGAAATTGCTTGTTTCCAAAATCAAAATCTCCCTTCTTTTCTCTTTTTCATCAAAATCTACTGTGCACACTGATCGATTTTTTTCTTTTATAAGAAACTAAGCTTTCATTGATAAAAAAAATGAAAGAATACAAGGGCATACAAAAAGAAAAGCCCAACAAAAATAAGGGGGGCTTACAACAAAGGCCTCTACCCCAACAAAATAAGATGTAAAGGATAATTACAAAAGGCCTTGGTTAACGAGGCCCAAAGAGAAACGTAGAATCTTATGAGAGACCAGACGTCATAAGGAGAGCGCTCTAGCCTTCGAAAGATTCTATTATTTCTCTCACCCCAAAGCCCCAAAAAATAGCGCAAACCCCAGCGTGCCACAAAAACAAACTTTTCCCCTTCAGATGGAGAGAACATAATACATAAGCAAAACTGTGGTTGCATTTCAAACATCATCTCCACCAGAAAATAGCTTCCTCAAATGGTCTCAACCTATAAGACTCCTTAGTGAAGAGGGGGAGAACAGAATACATAAGCAGAACTATGGTTGCATTTCAAATATGAAACTTCAAAAATTCAACAGGTTAATCCATGCTAAAGTGTGAGATCTTATTTAAATCAAAAAGAATCTTCCAGGGTGTCCAAAGTAGTCTACATGGCAAAAGAAATATGTTGGTGATGGTGACTGAATATCATAGATTCATAATAATAATATGGTTTAATGGGAAGAACTAAATCTTCATCACCTAAATAAGAAGGGGGAGATTTAAAAAACTCAAGTAGCTTTTACAGATGCTACAATATATTTAGTCAGAGGATATTGCATCCCTGGAGAAAGAACAATTTGCTTTATGACATTAAAATTTATTCTAAATTTAAAATTGGAATGAGAGAACAAACATGTATAGTTAGCTCAATCTTTACATTGTAGAATTTATTGTGCTTGAAAGCATTGAAATATGTAGAGTATAAAAATAGTTTTCAAATATGTATCATTCGTGTTAGTAACTGGAAGGTCAATATGTGCCCCTTGATTCTTAGTTCATCGGTCCACATTCAAGAAACAAAAGAAGCATTATCATGCAGGAGAGGGGTACTTGCCTTTCCTAACTTGCAAAGCACGGCACATTGTGCCTCAGCTTCCGAGGGAGCCTGCAACATCCAAAAATAATTGCAATGTACTCAAACATGTTACAACTTACAACTGAAGCAATAGATTACTTGAACGAACATATGTAGTATTGTGTACAGTCACCTCGATCACAGGCACTCCCATGAGTCTCAAGAGTCTTTTACAGTCATCATTGTGCTGCTTTGTAACCTGCAAGTTTAACCACAAATTATATGATGTGTATACGATTTATTTCAATATTATACAACTTCCAGAATATTTGTGTGCTGCTCCAATCCCTTTACTGATCATTTGTGAGAGTATATAAATTGATTTACAATGTAATGTGTACGTTACTTGAGGAAAAATGTTAAAGCATATAACTAACCTTCACCGTCCTTTTACTGAATTTCTCAATGTCCTCCTTGTTGCCAACCTAGAATGACGAAAGGAGCAGTTGCTAGAAATAATTCACTGTCTTATGTGCTTAACAAGGAACAAAACACAAAAGTAAAGGAATGAAACTACCTCGATTGCATCTGCCAGGTCTTCAGTAGCATCTGCTCTCTTTGAGAAACTGCATACATAATTTACATGGAAGGCATGATGATCATGGCTGCCCCTTTGAACGTTATAAAGGACATACAATGAGATAGCATAGTTACCGTTTTGCAAGTTCTTGTTTTTTCAAATCGGGAGGCTTTCCGTCAAAGACATAGCTGAGTACATTTGTTCACATAAAAGGAAAACCATATCAGACAAAATTTTCATGACAAAACTCGAAAACGAAATGCCAGGACACAGAAAGAAATTACACTGGCTTAATTCCAGCTTCGAGAAGCCTTATTGTCCGGTTAAACATCCCTTGCAAATGGCTACAGTTTAACATTACAGAAATCATGAAATTAACATGAAAAAATCGAACACATCAAGCAAAAGCATGTAGAAATTTTTGAATTCAAACAGAATGTAGAAATTTTTCTAAAGGCCAACCTAGTGACTTCACCAGCTTCGTTGGTCAGCATCTCAGTCCCACTTCTTCCCACGACAATCTGCATTAGTTCACAGAGAGATATGAGATACCCAGAGTAGTTTTTAATTGGAAAAAAAAAAAAAGAAAAACTGGGGAAAAAGGTACTGACAAGAAATTGATAAATACTCATGCTTGCATCGATTGCGATTTTGCGGCCGAAATAGCTTTCGAACTTCTGCTCCTTCATGCCTTTGGGGGCATTGTCAGCTAAAAGCTTGGTTAAACCCTAAGAAAACCAGGGACGTCAAAATGGGAAAGTGGAAAACAAGAGCGGGAGAGCGAGGGAGCGGAGAATGATGTAGAGAGAGAAGGCAGATACCTTAATGCCCATTGTGGGATGTTGCTGTGCGAAAGGAGCAGTAGCAGAAAAGGAACCGCTTTGGAAGACGAAGCAAGAAGGGCGGGAAGAAGAAGTTCTAGTTGAAGGCTTTTATTTATGTAGTAGTGTTAGTGTAGGTTGAATGTGAATCTAATCTTATTTGACTCGCTGCACAATCACAACGCGCTCCTTTTCCTTTGGCTCATAATTTTGTATCGATGGATGTATGTGAGAGAATGGTAAGGTGTTGTTTGGGCACACGTTATCATAACCGTGTCATGATTTCATAATTCTTTGAGGTCATTCAAAGAACCATTGATTTGTAGGGTCTATTTGGCCCACTGGTTAGTTATTATAACCCGTATTATAATAACATGTGAAATACTCTACACCCCAAACACAGACTATTATAACCCCAGACTATACTACTCTGCATTTTAAATAATATTATATGTTTCACATACTATGATAACACACAGACTATTATAACCCCCTGTTATTATAACGCACTCAGCGCCCCAAACAATCCTTTAAGGATTTCGATAATTCATTGGATTTGAACAGGATCTCAAAAGTCAGGGAGGATACAAGGGTTATGGACGTTGCTTCGAACTTTGTTGGTTTTGGGAGTCTGAGCTTTCAGGAAGTAACTCTGTTGGGTGGTTGTTCGATTTTAAACCAGATGGAGCAGGGGAAAGGTTGCAACGGTTCAAATGAAATGGATGGGGTTTTAATACAAAGTACTGAATCTGAAGGGACATTAGTCTTAAACGGTTGCAATCAGCCAATTGGTTGCAGTGATTCAATTCCATTTAATGGGGCTTTATTGCAGAGCATTGAAATCGAAGGGTTAGAAATCCGCAGTGTAGAGTTTGAAAACGAAGGGGCTTTAATCAATAACAATTGCAACCAGTTAGAAGGTAAGGAGACCCGGGTTAGAAATTTTGTCGATGACTCTGTCCGTTTGAATATTGATTCTTTCGAACAGGAAAGGGAAATCGAGGTGAATCCAGCTTTAGTGGATGCGGTTGTAAGCATTTGCGAAAGGAAGGAAGGGGAACATGAAGGGTTGTCTTCGAAGGAAGGGAGTCACGGTAGTAAGGGAGGTCTTATTGTGCAGGAAGACGCGTGCGTAGTGCTGACCTTAATCCTCATTGCTCCAAAGACTATCATTCTCAAGGATCATGGTTTCCTTCCTCGATAAGAAACATAAAAAACAGATTTTGCCAATCTTATGCAAAATTCTATGTTAGGAAAAAAGGGGATTCTGCAAGTTTGACTGGTGTTTTATCTTCCCCTTTGTTTCAAGCTGATGATTTTGGTGAATGCTAAGCTGATGATTTTGGTGAATTGTTTCAAGCTGGTGATTTTCATGATTTTGGGGGTGGTTTAACTGGAGTTCAGAAGCAACAGGTATTGGATGAGAAGATAAGCAATCATCTTCACGGGTTAGATGAATGTTGGCTAGGACTGAATGATTCTAAGTTCTATAAAGCTTCCTTTAAGGGAAATGCTCGGGAAGATAAGCAATTAGGGGATTCCTTTCTTAGTAGGATTGAGGAGTCGGATATTGAGTCTTTAATCAGTATAAGTAGCCTTGAGAAGAGTGTGCAGGTACTTTGCAAGAAGGGGAAGAGGCCTATTGTTTATGAATCTGCAAGACTCAATTTAGATGAATGATAGCACACAAAATGTGTTATCCTTAGGCTTATTTATTGCTAGTTTTCATGTTAATTTCAGAGCTTTTATGTGTTTTAATCATCTAATTGCAGGTAGAGAGCTTAAACAGGACATTTGGAGATATTATGGTTCACTCGGGATCAAATCGATTTTGGAGCTTAAAATAACATCAAATGGAGAAAGAATGGACAAATCTAGCCAATTGACCCGAGGTGATGGCGTTGCAACGCCCTACAGGGCGTCGCAACGCTGCTGGTATTGTTTCTTTGCGTTGAAGACCCGTGAAGGTAGCATTGCAACTCTACTTCGACAAGGAGGCACGCGTTTAGGGTAGCGGCGTTGCAACGCCACCGAGACTTTCCTTATATGCTTACCGCGTAGGGCACAGCGCTGCAACGTTGTCCCTAGCATCGCAACGCTGTGCCGAGAACTTTATATAAAGAACATGATTTCCAACTTTGAGGGGGAGCCGAATTTGATAGATTTCACACCCTAATTTCGAAAATACACTATTTAAGAGGAGAAAGAAGAGCATTCCTTGGGAGCCAAAGCGTTTGTGGAGGCTCGAGATCGTGACGGGAGCTCGGAGACGAGGGACCGACATAGACACATAAGTTTATTTCTCTTTCTTTTAGATTGTAACTCCGTTTAAAGACGCTTATATGACTTTAGCTTGTTTTTATGGTGATTTTGAGTGACTAAACGTTGTAGTTAGGATTTGATTAGCGTGTTTTGAATTTGTTTAATTTATGTATTGAACTTTGTTATGCTATTCATTTTTGGCAATTCGTTCTTAATTTCATCAATCTTGTTGGTTTAAGTGGATTCGAGAGAAAGAAACTTAGATTAGAGAAAAGTTGTCAAAATCCTTAGAAATCTAGCATGATAATGACTTAGAGTTCTTAGGGAAACATATAAAGAAGTTGCTTAATGTCGTGCATGCTTTTAAAATTCATAAGGAAACTTTAGAATTTATCGTGTGTGCGAGGCTCGTTATGGATCGGGAGATTTTTTTGAGTATTTTCACTTCTTGTTTATAAATTCATAATATTAGTTCCTTGCATGTGTTAAATAGAAAATTAACTTGTGAAATCAACTTCCTTTAATTCTATCATATTCATGTTTCCAATTGTACATTTAATTTCTATCTTTGTTTTCACTATCTATCAAAGTTTTGTTGCTTTAACTAAAATTAAGAATAAGTATCTTGGTAATATTAATTAATCTAGAAAACTCATTCCTGAGGACGATACTCTGTACTCAAATCACTAAATTAAAACTTGACCCATACACTTGCGGTATTGCAATATCATTTTACGCAACAAGTTTTTGGCGTCGTTGCCGGGAATGACGATTATTTAGATTGATTAATATTAGGAGAAAAATCGAGATCTTAGACTAAATGTCATACCCCCTCTCGAACTACCTGCTAACTTAGCCCGGGAGACGACATGAAGCCAACAGACATTGTTACCTCTTAACAATACCTGCTGACACTGCTTTACCTGATCAACAAACTATGTTCACATATGGAACACTTTAAACTTAACACAACGGAAACTGGACAACTATTAAACATACATGAGGAGAAACTCTTCTTAAGTCTCTCTTGGAAACTAAAACGAGCAAGAACATCAGAATCACAAATAGTCCAAACCACTAATTAAACAACCACGACCTCTAAAGCACATACGACTATGACTACATAGTTCTCTCAAAATAATTTACAAAATATATGGACTTGCTATACAACACCAGCCACGTACAAAATATCAAACTTATGAAGCTTCAAATAGACAGACTATGGCGAGTTTTCAGCACCGAGCTCGATCTCTACACGAAAAGTAGGAAAAACACTGAAAGAATGAGCTATGAAGCTCAGTGAGTGACTTGAGTTTAAAATAAAACTATTAACTCGTAAATCATATCACCTGGCCATCTATGAGCATATGCATCTGTAATCAAATGTTAAAAGTACTGTGTAATCGAATAGCTTTTCATGAAAACCGGCAAAGTATACCGTTAAAATCTCACAAGGCATGTAAATGATATAAACTCTTTTTAAAACATGTCACAATCTACGCTGTGTGTAGGCACGCCCAAGACAACCAACGTTTATTCTACGATGTAGTGGGGCCCGCCCAAAGACTCCCATCGTCTTTGTCGTAAGTGAGTGCCCGCCCAACACTCACGGCAGTATTTGTTGTCATGGAGTACACTCAACGTCGACAACGAATAAGACTGTGTGCACACTGCACTACCATAAAGCCTCGGGCTCAATATCTCGAGAAAATCACATGAAAACATTTGAACATGCCTCGCTTATCTCTTCTTTCATAAAACTCAAGCTTACTCGAACTTGTTCATAAAACAATAAATCTTTAAATCATACTTGCTAAGACATACTTGCTCGAAATCATAGCATTTCCATAAACTTTGGAAATTCAATAAACATATGCTCATATATAAACTTCATCAAGACATTTAGGCTCACAATGAATACTTGAAAACATTTCTAGGAAAACTTGAATACTCATAAACATGTGTTCAAAAGAAAACTCATAGCGTTGTAACCATTTCATTATAGCAAAACTTGTTTTCTTAAAACATATCTCAAGCATATAGTTCATTTCCGAAGTTCGTTTTGTCACTCACAGTGTTAAACTAGAACCTTGGCCCGTACACTCGACCTATTTGCTCTTGGCCGGTCAAACAAACCAAATTCAACCATTAGAACCTCGAGCTCATGCTTTTTAACCTTAAACTTACAAGAAAACACACTTTCAATATTTCCAGTCAGATTTTATGCCCTGTATTCAGACAGCCATAACTTCTTCATTACTTAATAAAAAATAATGCAACTTATACCAAACTCTTCCTTTTCGAATCCTCTAAAAATCATATGAAGACATGAAATTTAAATTCTCAACAGATTGGTTCAGAAATACCTCGAAAGCTTCTTTCCCAGGAACTAACTTCTGCTATTCCAGATTCGATTTCCTGCTGCAACCCGAAACTTGACCTGATATTTACAACATCTTCCAATCAATTTCTATTCACGATTCCTTCTCGAAAGTTGTAGAAAATTCAATAAGCTTTCCAACCATACCTATTAGAGCTTCTGATTCCAACTCTACAGATCAGAGACTTCTCGGATTTGACAATAAATTCTGTCTTCTGTCTTCCTCTTAACAAAACAACAACTTAAGATCTGAATTTGCTCAAGCTTCCTTCACGAATTTTGTTCCAATATGAGTTAACTTGCACGAAACAAAATCTTAACTCTTACCTCTTTCTGTGGAGCTCGAGATGAACAAAATAGCAGAACTGGTCTGAGTTTATCAAAGAATTTCCATGGAAGTTGAATGATTCTTCTCCTTTCTTCTTCAACCTCAAACCAAAAACTTTCTCCCCCCTTCTTCTCTTAAACCTCTCCCACGAAGCTCTGCCCGTTCTCGGTTGAAAATGATAAAAAATTGGGTTGGAAATTAATTTAAAATGGTTTAAGATAGGCAAAGGGTAGTTTTTGTCCTTTTGTCTTTTTCTTCTTTTTTCTTTTTCCTTTTCTCTTTTTCTTTATCTCTTTATTTTACTTTTCTTTCCTTTGCTTTTGTTTTCAAAGAAAAACCAAACCAAAATATATTTCTTTCTTGTTTTTTTTTTAAGGAAATTCCAAAGAGAGATCTCGGGTTTACACTAAAGTTTGTTTTTCCTTTTGTGTTGTCATTCCTTATTTGTTTTCTCTGTGTGTTTGTTGGTTGTTTCTTTTTTTTTGTCTTAATTTAGTTTTGTGTGTTTGTCGAGTCTTTGTCTCCTGTTTTGGTTGTGTTGATTTTTTGTGTAAAAGTCTAGATTTGAATTGTTGTGATTTAAAGTATGACTTTTCATGATTTTAATTCTTCGCCAACGTACTATCCTTCTCAGGACCCTAGGTATGTGGATCATGGTTTTTCTGGATACCAAATGTCTATTCTTTATCATTCTAAATCTATGATTTATAAAAATTCTTTTGATGGTGATCATATAGACGTTTGGAACAAAGATTCTTCCACTCCGACCAACTTGTAAAAAACTCTTCTCTTGTGAATTTATTAATGGAATATACTTTACAGTTGATGATTAAAAATTTGTTTCATGCTAAACTAGAAAGGTTGGATAGGTTAGAAGCTAAAGTGGTAGAACTTGGGGCAATAATTCTTAGAAGGACTCATCACCTTAATCAAGTGGTAGAATCCCTTAAGGCCCTACAAGAACAAATTTTTGTTCTTGCCACTGAAGAGGAGCAACCTAGAAGGACTTATGCATATGATAATGAGAATGTGGTCAGGTTGTCGAAGCCCTCCAAAATATTTACTGGTTTTCTAAATCTAACTTGTAGAAATAGTGGACCAGGTCGAATCCCAAGGGAACCAATCGAATTAATTTCTCAAAATTAAAAATAATAATGATAACAAAAATAAAGGGGGTTTGAATTGTCGAACAAAAAATAAATTAAAGAAAAAAAGGTAAAAAGATAACTTTATGCAACTTCCAATTCAAGAATGTAAATTTCATCCAATTGTAATCTTGATCATAGGCTTCAAAAGGGGGAAAAAAAGAAATCAATTTTAATTTTGCTAATCCAAGAACTCAGTCAATTTTCTCGGAAAAGTCGCAATAAATATAAACTCTCCTAATTTAATTGATCTTAACCAAGCGATTAAATAATAAAATTAAAAGCAAATAGAGGACTAAACCAAAATTAACTAATTGAGATAACTACAAATTAATTAATTTTGTTTCTTTGTTTCCCTAGAGTCTATTATGCAAGCTATGTAAAATGGAAAAACCATTAATTACACACATATAAGCCAACCCCTTGCTACATTTTTTTCAATCATTTGTGACAATTACGTATCGCAAAATCATGGATAGCAATAAATTGATTGAAACTAAATTAAGGCGTCAATTTAATTAGTAACGATCAATCATAAAAATAAAACAAGAAACAAACAATTCTTAAATTAGAAACAAAATTTCAATTAGGTCTAAAGCCTCACAAAATTACAATTGGAAATGAAATGATCCTTGAATCAGAAATTAAACCTTAGTCACACATGGTGGAAAAGTAAGAATAACTGTAAGGGGGTGTTTGGTTTATGGGGTTGGGTTGAGTTGAGTTGGGTTAATAACCCAACTCCTTGTTTGTTTCACCAACAATTATAACCGGTGACTTAGTAACCTAATGTGACGACCACCACCACAGGTACTATTATTTATTTAAATTAGCGCTCTATTAACCGCTGTGTTTAGCTGGATTAGTGTTTTTAGTCAAGCTCGGCGAGAGTGAGGCCGTAATTTTGTTTAGCTTGGGTGAATTGTTCCTTTTAAGATGAGATTAATTATGAAATTAAAGGTAAAAGCAATCTCAAGGGCGTTTTGGTTATTATTGCTGAAATGAGGGTTATTGTGGACATTTAGATTTTAACCTAAACCTTAGTATTTAATCTCCTTATGTCTACAACCCAAGAGCAAACCCTAATTTTGGAACCATCACCTCTCCTCCTTCTCATTTTAACCTAGATGCAAACCCTAACCCTAATTCCCCATCATCTTCATCTTATCGTTGCCCTAACCCTAACCCTAGAGAAGAAACCGATTGCCCTCTCCCTCGTGAACTTGCCCTAGCCGGAACCCTAGCTTCAACGTGCTGCCGCCGCCATCCAGCCACCTCGTCTGCAGCTCACGAACGAAGAAAGACGTCGGCAACCCACGATCGAGGCTCCACTCGGCCGGTCCTTGCCGCGCCCGATCGCGACCACGGCCGAGCCACCACCGAGAGAGACCGGATCGGCAAATGCCTCCGATTCTTCGCCGCCTCTACGAATCTGTTGCCCATCCGATCAAAAACTCTCGCCGCGAAAGGAAAACACGAGCGACGAGACGCCCCAAAACCGCGAAAGAGTCCTCTTCGATCCGCGAACACTCTAGCACCGGAGTTGCCGCGGCGAGCCTTGCAAAGCGCCGAAGTTCCTCTGCCGCGCGAGCGACCATCCGCAAGACTTCGACGGACTTCACGTCACTCCAATGATCGAAAACGCCGCCGATCCACGAACACCTGCCGCCGTCGAGTCTTCACGGCCGAAAGCTTCCACGAGTAGACCGCAGCCGATCGTCAGATCACGATCACGAACAGCGGGCCGATCGTCAGATCACGATCCGTTCCTCCCAGCCGCAGCTCATGCCGGATCTACAACGCCACGGCAGAATCGTGCGATAGCTACGAGTTCAGCCCGGTGAGCGATCGGTTTAAGTTTCGTTCTTGATTGAGGATTATTCTTGACCTATTGATTATCTAAGCTTATAACCGAGAGCCTAAGCTATTATTTCGAACTCAAATTGTAGGGATTAAACTTGGAGCGGAATTTGGAGGTCAAACACCAAAACCAACTAAGGAATATTAAGTCCTCGCGTTGAACCCGAGGTAAGCGGGGCATGAAATTGTAAGGGCTTGATTTAGGTACTTCTACAATTATGGGTTTAGTGAAGGCTCGGTGAATAATTTTCGAATTGTGGTGTGAATCAGGTTTTACTAAAGGAAGAGTAGGCAAGGAGGTCGATTGGGTTTTGGAGCGAAGTCGGAACTAAGGTAAGGGACCTTGTGCCGAACTTTTTAATGGGATTGAAGAAAATGATTTTCATGATTTCATGCGAAATTAGTTTATATTTTTCATATGAAAATATACAGATATTATCGTGAGAATACTTAGTATTTTATGTGCAAATATTTCAATGCTTCATGTGGAAATAAACTATTATTTTATGTGAGAATATTCTCGTATTCTATGTAAAAGTATTCCAGTATTTCATGTGAGGATATGACGGTAATTTATATGAGAATATTTCATGTTTTCCTACAAGAGTATGATCTTCAAACTGTCTATGAGAAAAGTATGATTTGCATATCGACGATGATGTTTGTGACATGTGCACTATTATTATGTTTATGATGGGACCTCATGCATGTTATGTATGCCACGAAATGAATTAATGAAAAGTGTGGACATTGGTATCCTGAGATCATTATGTGCATGGTCAAACATGCAATAGAGACCCTATGGGTCGAATTACAGGGGTCTGTGAGGGACTCAAATTATTACAGGGGTCTGTGAGGGATTCAAAATGAAATGACTCAGGATGACCAGTCGACCACACAAATTAAAAAGGAAGTCATGGATTAAAGACCTGACAATACACAATCAAAAAGGAAGTCATGGATTAAAGACCTGACAATACACAATTAAAAAGGAAGTCATGGATTAAAGACCTGACAATATGAGAAAGTTTTAGGTCCCGCATATGTATATTACGAATAAGTTTAAAGGTCATGATTGTATGTGTATGCATATCCCAAACCTCGGTAGCGAGGTTACTTACTGGGTATTGTTTTGCAATACTCACCCCTTCTTTTAAAAATGTTTTTCAGGTAAAGGAAAGGACGTGCAGGGCGAGTGACGGAGGAGCGTTACTGAAACCATGGGAACCGACATGTTTTCCGCATATTCTTGTTTTAGACTGATGTTGTCTCTATGTTATATTGGAGTTTAAATTTACTTACAGTTTTAATAGGCCATGTTAAATTGACCCTTTTATCTGTTTTAAATGTTTTGATTTGGGATCCCTAAAGACTATTTATATTTATTTGGAAGTTTTCTTTTAAGATCTTTTATCGCTTGGCCTATAAATGCATGCATGTGTAGTAATGTCCCTAGGAGTTGGTCATAGAAAAGTAGGGGCGTTACACCTAACCCCATGGAGTTGAGTTATTAACTCAACCGTTCGGTACTTTCCGTCGGCGATCCGACAACTTTCCGACGAGACTCCGACGACGATCCGACGAGTCTTCAATGATGGTCTGGCGAGTCTCGGACGACGGCCCGGCGACTCTCCGACCACTTCCCTGATGACTGTCGACGAGATGAAGAAAGTGGAGAAAATAAGAAGATAAAAAGAGTTTTGAAGTGTGTCTTTAAGTTGCTAATACTCTAGTTTAAATAAACACTAAAAAGTCTTAATCCTTTTAGAACAAGAGATTCTAATCCTTTTAGAAAAAGAAATCCTAAACAAACAGAAATCCGAATCATTTTTTAAACTTTGAAACACCATTTTCTAATCCCGTTTTGATTATCCAAAGATTCAAATTTAAAACAAATACAATTAAAACATCTAATTTTACGGGGCGCCACAATATACCCATCTAAGAAAAACTTTCGTCCTCGAAAGTTGCTAGAACTTTACAACGGTCACATCTTCGAGTCATAATCTAAACTTAAACTCTAAACTACATTTGCACAAGAACAAAGGAGTCAAAAGCATAGCACAACAAATGTCAACACACAAGCAACTCAAATGACTTTAACTAGACTTCCTGCGAGAGACTATAAGGATCGTTGCCTACGATGTAGGCGAGTATGCAGAATCTAAGACCCATGCTCTGATACCAACTGTAACAACCCTAATTTTCAAACTCAAAATTTCTTAGGGACGTTACTAATCAACATTGCCTACACCGAAAATTTCGGTAGCATAACGACGCTATTAGGACCTTGATGACATATCTAATATTTTGTAGATATGCAACTTCAATATGACATAAAATATTTAAGTATGTTGACATATTTTTAACATCTTCACAAGGTAAACTATTTATTCCATTCTAAAGATGTCCATAAACAATGCATGTGTTTAGACAAATTTAAATAAACACTCTTCGTATGCAAAGTATTAATACTAAATTAAGACTTAACTAAATTAAAATAAAAAAGTAGTGGTGAACATGTGCATAAAAAAAGGAATAAAGTTCATATTGAAGAGTAAAATTTCTAAATAATGAATTTTATTGGAAAAAAAATATTGATATCAAACCCAATATCCATTACTTTTGCAAATACCCCTAACATACATTTGACAAATGGTAATATGTGTAATTTTATAATTGATCACATAATTGAGTTTTGAAATTGTAGACAAATGTGTTTGTATTTGATTTGTTGTGAAAACAAAGTAAGGAAAAAAAAGTCACAAAAAAATCAGACCTTTCACTTTACATAAGATAAAAATGATTTTTAGGGGAGAAGAAAAATTGATATCAATCTCAATATTCATCTTCGTTCTAAATATCCCATATATCTTGCAAATGGTAATATATATTGTAAATTTGTAATTGATCTCATAATGAAGTTTTGAAATTGTAGACAAATATGTTTGCAATTGATTTGGTGAAAACAAAAAAAGTAAAGAAAAAAATCACAAAAAATCAGACTTATTCACTTTACAAAAAACTGCATCAGATACCCCTGACATAATAACTAAACTCTGCAAACCAAACATTGATTTCCTGACTCAACTCAACTCTGCAAACCAAACACTGATTTTCAGAACTTACTGACAAAACAACTCTGCACAACTCAAACCAACTCTGCGATCCAAACGCCCCCTAAAGGGGAGAAAACATAAAATAAAAAGGATAAAAACAAAGAACTAGAACACTCTCTAAACTTTTGTTTTTGTAGAGAACAATAAAACTCTGCACTTCTTTACTTAATGCATTGCCCTCCTTTTATACTTGAAAATGACCAGAAATAGGCCTCTTATATGTGTCATTTCTTGCTCCACAATGTGCGTCAAGCCACAAGATAATTTCTCCCTTGCATTTCTCATGGAAGACTCCATGCATGTATGCCACCTACACAAGGAAGAAAAACAAAAACAAAAGAAAAATTTAGATAATAAGCTTTTTTTTTTTCCCTTTTCATTCTTTTTATGTTTTTTTTATAGCTTTAATTCTTTTGTTATTTTCAATTCTCTCATTCTTTTGTTTTTCTATTTTTTTTTCAATTTTTATTTCAATTTACGAATTTGAACTAAAGTATGCTTTTTAGACTAGTTCCACTAAAAATGATAATTTGTCACCTAAACTAAATTGGACACAATTTCAACAATTAAACATATTATTCACTTAGAATATAAGGAAATTAGATATAATAAGTATAATTAATTTCTACTCATCAAATTCCCCCACACCTAATCCATGTTTGTCCTCAAGCATGCCTTAACTCAACATATGAACCTTCTTTTTACTCCCTTTTCATATTTCTCAATATCCAAATACCAATAAAGCCAATTACACATCAATGTTGAATTTTAGTGACAATAAGAGAATGAACACTCATAGAAAATATTGTATAAAAAACTCAAGCATCTCATCAATTCACCAAAATCACATGCAACAAGACTTAACACTCTCACGTGGTTTCACTCAATACTCTCAAAGTATTTAGGGTACTTTTACTCTCAAAATCAAAACCTAGATTGTTATTACCATAGGCTTGCAAATGAATCAAATCTCTACCACTTAGATGAATTGAATGCAAAAATCAAAAGGACTTAATAAGGGTTGTAATGGGGCTTAGGTAAAGGTATGGTAGGAGGAAAATTTTAGGTGTTTCACAATCAAGATCAAGAGTTGTACACATGATAGCAATGTCACATAACATTCACACATTACCCAAGATATTGAACCTTATTCCTACATCTCATTTCAAGCACTAAGAATGTTGGAGAAGTAGCATTTTAATATTCAAATGCTTTTGGCAAATTTTTCTCCAAAATTTTTCCTCTTTTTGTTTTCTTCTTTTTTCTTCATTTTTAATTTTTTTGGATGCTAAGGCCCTTTCTTTTTGTTATTTTTTTTTGCCTTACTTTTTTCACAACTTTTCTTTTTGTTTTTTTTTTCACTGAGCACATTAATTACCATGCAATATTTTCTATTGTCTTGAGAAATGGTACAAAAGTTGAGGCTAACAAACAAAATGGTCTTAGGTTGAATATAATGTGTTTGAAGCAAGAAGAAAAAAAAGGGAAATAGGCTCAAAATGGCTAACTAAAGGAAAAAACGTAAAGGTGAGAATTTTGATAGGTCCAAAAATCGGTTAATCCTAATTTGCCCTTTATCATATTAAAGCATCAATCCAAAAAATGTAGTCTCAAAATGCATTCACAAGCAAGTTCTAGAATAAGCATACTAAGCTTGATAACACTCAACGAGAAATAAATTGAGCAAAATATAATGAAATGCTCATAGGCTCAAAAACTCACTGGGTGTAAAATTTGTATCAAGTCTTGTACACTTTTCAATCAACAAATCAATGAGACAATATCATATAATTTTTAAAGAAAAATACTATTCATGCTCATCTCTCTCATGTATTGGAAATTCAAACTAAAGATACATCCTTAACTTACAAAGCATTAAAAGATATTAATAAATATTGAAGGTTTCAAAAGAAAAATTAACATGTATGAATTAGGACATGCTAAATTCAAAGCATTTTTTTTAAAATAAATTGTATAATAAAAACCTCTCCCACACCTAAACATTGTCCTCAATGTATAAATAGAATATTGCTCACAAAAGAAAAGAAAGAAAATTAAACTCCCCTGATTTGTGAACAACTTGAACTGGTATAGTTTGGGGTGTTGAAAGAATGGGTGGCCATGCTTTATAAAAAACTAATGCCCTGCAAAAAAAAAAAAATAGAATTAGGAAAAATTGAAAGAAGAAAGAAAAAAAAAACAACAAATAGAAGAAAAAGTAAAGAAAACATTGAGTTGCCTCCCAATAGCGCAATTATTTAACGTCATTTTGCCCGACGAGATTCTTGTGCATGTCAGGGCACGTAAAATTCTTCAATTTTCTTTGGCCCTTCTTGCTCGAATCAATATAGCCTTCAAAGTCTAAAAGGCTCATCTGTTTTTCTAGGGTACCTGAAAGATCATTATTTTTTAGATTTTTTATATAAAGAATGAAGGACATAAAATAAAACTCAACTGACTTGAAAGAAATAAGAGACTCTACAAACTCATGAGAATAAAGAAAAGACAATTCAGAATTAAGAGAAATGTAAGGAAATAAAACAGATGAAGGCTTTCCAGCCTCAAACTCTATCACTTGGATCTCCTTTTCGTGGTAAGGCTCATATTCTTTCTTTTTCTCACAAACTTGGACCTCGCATGACACAAAATTCCCAAGCTCAACATCGTCGTCATCCATGTACATCGCCACTTCAACCTCATTGGTCTTGATATATTGATGCTCTTGTTGACTCTCCAATCTTCTCACTAAATTAGTTATCTGGGTAATTTGGTCATCCAAGCTCTGCATTCCAGCTCGAGTCTCCTCTTGAAATTGAAGAGTACTATTAGCAAGTTCATATACTATAGCCTCTAGAGACATACCTGAGTCTGAAGTCTGATGCCATTGGTTTTTCTGCTCCACCTGGTATCCACATCCATAGCTAGATTGATCCCATTCATAATAGTAGTGATCCAAAGACTCGTACTTTACTTGATGGCCATGAAATTCTCTCAAGATGCAGGAGTTAGGAATAAAGTTTCGCTGCAACCGAGGACATGCTTCTGTGGGGTGTCCTTGAAGCGAGCATAATTTGCATGCCTCGAGTACTTGTAGCTTCCCTACAACTACTTTAAGAATAACAAAAGTCAATTCAGAAATTTGAGTTTTGAGCTCACTAACCTCATCAGCAAACGATGCAGCTCTACCAAATGCATAATAATGATGAACGTTTTCTGCCATGTAAGAATAGATATAGGGAAAAAATAATAAAATAGAAAAAATTCTTTTTTTTATAACAAATCTAATATTGAGAAACTAACAATGGTTCCCCGGCAACAACGCCAAATTTTGGTCGGGTTGTCGAAGCCCTCCAAAATATTTACTGGTTTTCTAAATCTAACTTGTAGAAATAGTGGACCAGGTCGAATCCCAAGGGAACAAATCGAATTAATTTCTCAAAGTTAAAAATAATAATGATAACAAAAATAAATGAGGTTTGAATTGTCGAACAAAAAATGAAATTAAAAAAAAAGGTAAAAAGATATGCAACTTCCAATTCAAGGATGTAAATTTCATCCAATTGTAATCTTGATCATAGGCTTCAAAAGGGAAAAAAAGAAATTAATTTTAATTTTGCTAATTCAAGAACTCAGTCAATTTACTAATTTAATTGATCTTAACCAATTTATATAAACTTTCCTAATTTAATTGATCTTAACCAATTTATATAAAGCCGCAATAAATATAAACTCTCCTAATTTAATTGATCTTAACCAAGCATCAAAATCAAAACTTATAATTTAATCCATTGGGTACGATAGCGTTCCATATCGATTAAATAATAGCATTAAAAGCAATGAGAGGACTAAACCAAAATTAACTAATTGAGATAACTACAAATTAATTAATTTTGTTTCTTTGTTTCCCTAGAGTCTATTACACACACATAGGCCAACCCCTTGCTACATTTTTTTCAATCATTTGTGACAATTACGGATCACAAAATCATGGATAGCAATAAATTGATTGAAACTAAATTAAGACGTCAATTTAATTAGTAACGATCAATCATAAAAATAAAACAAGAAACAAAGAATTCTTAAATTAGAAACAAAATTTCAATTAGGTCTAAAGCCTTACAAAATTACAATTGGAAATGAAATGACCCTTGAATCAGAAATTAAAGCTTAGTCACACATGGTGGAAAAGCAAGAATAACTGTAAAGGGGAGAAAACATAAAATAAAAAGGATAAAAACAAAGAACTAGAACACTCTCGAAACTTTTGTTTTTGTAGAGAACACTAAAACTCTACACTTCTTTACTCAATGCATTGCCCTCCTTTTATACTTGAAAATGACTAGAAATAGGTCTCTTATATGTGCAATTTCTTGCTCCACAATGTGTGCCAAGCCACAAGATAATTTCTCCCTTGCATTTCCCATGGAAGACTCCATGCATGTATGCCACCTACAAAGAAAAAAAACAAAAACAAAAGAAAAAAATTAGATAATAAGTTTTTTTTTTTTCCTTTTCATTCTTTTTATGTTTTTTTTATAACTTTAATTCTTTGTTATTTTCAATTCTCTCATTCTTTTGTTTTTCTATTTTTTTTCAATTTTTATTTCAATTTACGAAATTGAACTAAAGTATGCTTTTTAGACTAGTTCCACTAAAAAATGATAATTTGTCACCTAAACTAAATTGGACACAATTTCAACAATTAAACATATTATTCACTTAGAATGTAAGGAAATTAGATATAATAAGTATAATTAATTTCTACTCATCAGGATGAGTTGGAGGAGACTGAAACAAACCAAAAATAGGTTTGTGAGGTAGAGAATGGTAATGCAATAACTTCCAGCGAAGAAATCCAGGTGATAGAGTTCGAGGCTGAAAAGTCTCCCCTCCCTTTATCTCAAAACGTTTCTTTTAATCTTGATAACCATTTTTCTTATACTCACGCGTCTTGTTTTGAATTGTTCTTTTATTTTGATAAACAAAAATAACAAAAATATTCATCTTTCAGGTGCCCAAGAAAAACAAGATAGCCTTTTAGACTTAGAAGGCTATATTGACTCAAGGAAGAAGGGCCCAAAGAAATACGAGTAGTTTTACGTGCCTTGATGTCAATCATGAGTTGCAATCTAGCTAAAGAAATTAATTAATATAATCAAATTATATTAATAATAATTAATAAAATAAAAAATAAACGAAAAAAATAAAAAATTGGCGCCTAAAATGAAGCCATTATGCTCCTAATTCCCGCGGATTTCGCGCGCGCATACTGCCACTAGCGCAGCAACGTTGAAACCCTCAACGCCTGCCTGACGTCTTCACGATGAGCGGCGGAGCCAACGTTGCCCCTGCAGCAAGCCTCCATCCGCACGCTAGGCGTTGCAACGCTGATGAATAGTGTTGCAACGCCATCGTCTATACAACAATGTCAGCTTCTGTTTTCCGCCCAATTTCGCTCCGTTTCTTCACAGCAACACTTTGCCACGATCGACACGGACTTACAGACTCGATTTACAATATATTTTGTGTAAACCCGAGATCTCTCCTTGGAGTTTCTTTACAAAAATTTTAAAAAAAAAGAAAGAAAAAAGAAAAAGAAAAGAAAAGGAAAAGGTTTGGTATGTTTTGGTTTTGTTTTGTTTTAAAAAGAAAAAAAGGAAAAAGAAAGAAGAATGGATTTTTTTTTTTAAAAAAAAGAAAATGGAAGGTGAGTGGAGCACCACTGCCAAACTCATTGTTTATAAACCATTCTTCCCCAATTTGCTCTCATTTTATCAAGGAAATCAGATAGCTTCGTGGGAGAGGGTTGAAGCAGGAAGAAAAAAGGTGAACTGTTGGTGTTGAGGCTGAAGAAGAAAGGGGAAAGATCATTACAAGCTTCCATGGTAATTTTATGATCAACTCTGCCCAGTTCTGATATTTGGATTGTTTTGATCTTCACAAGAAGAGGTAAGAGGTGATGTTTGATTTTATTGAAAGTTAACTCATTTTGAAACAAATTTCGTGAAGGAAGCTCGAGCAAATTCTGACTTTAAGTTAATGATTTGTGAAAGAGAATGAAGAGGAGAGGATTTGTTGTCAAATCTGAGAAACTACTGGTTTTTGAGTCGTTTGATCCGTAGAATTCGAATCAAAAGTTGTAATAGGTATGGTTGGAAAGATTATTTAATTTTCTAAAACTCTCGTGAAGAAGTCGCGAGTAGAAAATGATTGTAAGTTGTCTTAAAATTCAGGTTAAGTTCAGGGTTCAACAGTAAAACGAGTCTGGAAATAGTAGGAGTTATTGTTAAGGAAGTAGCTTTCGAGGTGTTTACATACAAATCCTTTTGGAATTTCAATTTCATTTCTTAAGATGCATTTTAGAGGGTTCAAAAAGGAAGAGTTTGATATAAAATACATTTTTTTTTGGCTAAGTAATGAAGAAGTTATGAGTGTGTGAAATTAGGGTATGAAATCTGTAGAATGCTGGAAAATAGATAAAATGGTTTTTGTAATCTTAGGGTTGAAATTCATGAGCTCGAGGTTCTAATGCTTGGTTTTGATTTGTTTGACAGGCCAAGAGGAAATAGGTCGAGTATACGGGCCAAGGTTCTAGTTCTAACGGTGTGAGTGACAAAACGAACTTCGAAAACGATTTATATGTTTGAATTATGCTTAAGGAAACAAATGATTTCCTTAGAATGAAATGGCTTAAATGCTTTATGTTTTCTTTTGAACACATACTAATGAACATACATGATTTCCTTGAAATGATTTCAAGTACTCGTTGTGAGCCTAGATTTTCCAATGAAATTTATATGTGAGCGTATGTTAATTGATTGCCAAAATTTAGTGGAAATGTTATTATTTCAAGCAAACATGTACTAGCAAGTATTATTTAAAGATTTCCAGTTTTCATGAACAAGTTGAGTAAGCTTGAGTTTTACGAAACAAAAAGATAAGCATGCATGTTCAAGTATTTTCATGTGTTTTTCTGAGACTCAAATGAGTAGATGAATGAGATATTGAGTCCGAGGTTGTATAATATCGTGTGTACACAGGTCATTTTCTGTTGTCGACGCTGAGTGTAATCCGTGACAACAATATTGTTGTGAGTGTTGGGTGGGCCCCACTGTTGGGATGTATGTCCTAATCTCTTTTTGTTTGTAATATTACCTTTTGAAATAAATAAGAGTTATTTCTTTCATCACTTTGTGTCTCGCATTTTTACAAACTTTGTCCAATAAACTAAGCTCCAAGGTCATTGAATTTATGAGAGAACAAGAACTTGAACGGTGTGTAATGGACACACAGGGAGGATCACGTTCGAGTTAATGACCCGAACGGTCTATAGTATACGGATAGGGTTGGAGACCTAATCTCGATATCTGGCGTGGATCACGACCATTTGTATTAGATATAAACGAGGTGATCGACTCGTTCATGTGGTTGACATGCGAGTGTGGGCATCATTTGCAATGAGATTGTACAAGACCGGACCGTGAATTATTAGACCTACTGATATAACACCGTTGACAGTATAGGACTAATAACTTCGTAGATGACCATTAGTGACTCGACCTTAATCCCGAAAGCGTTTCACGAACTCCCGCTCATGGTCCGTCCTTTGACTAGTACTGGTGAGGGTGGTCACGGTTACTCGCCCAATATGCCTATCTTCTCAGGGATAGGACCACGTGGGGAGCTGAGAACTTAACTACGCGAGATGAAATTCACTCGTTCATGACTTAAGGGAAACTAGAGGGGTTGTCTCTTAAGTGCTGTCTCCAGGGCTTGGACAACGGGCGCCCACCCTCTCACTGGCCCGAGAGGGGTGTTATATATGGTTGGACCTTTACAACGTTGTTGTTCATTAGAGGAGCAGTGGAGACTTAAGGAGTAGGAAGTAGACACAGGGGTAAAACGGTAATTTGACCTAGCAATGTCTACGAATAACCTGTGAAGGGTTGACTCATGGGCATTGGTTATATCAATGGACACAACTTTTCCTATAGTGATGGGAGTGCATCTATGGGCTTTAGTGGAGTGTTACCGTAGCTAATGAATGTTGATTAACCGGGTTAAAGAGTTTGATAGGTTAGTCTCGGATCATTGGAGCTCGTCACCTGTAGGTCCATTAGGTCCCTCACTTGGCTCATACTGGATACATAGAAAGTTTACACTTTGGTGTGGATTTGAAGTGTTCAAATTCATTGAAAGGGTAATTATGTCATTTATATGAGATATGATTGACATATTATATAGTTTAATGTGAATGAGATTCATAATAAACTATAGGTTAGCCTAATTGCTTAATTAGGGCTAATTTGGAGAAATTGGATTGAGAGAAATTAAATTGAATGTGATTCAATTTAAAATCCACAATTATATAAATGTGATTTGTATAATGAGATATGAGATATCTTATTATATGTGGTTATGCAAATATGATTTGCATAACCTATGGTTGTGGTAAAATGGTAAACAGGTGGTAACACCTATCACCATTATTTAAACTCCTTTGCAAGAAGGATTGGTGAAATTGAGTTTCATTTTTTGGATTTCTCACCAAAAGTAACTCACAAATTCTCTCAACTTTCATCACTCAAATCCTCTCCTCCCTTTCACCAAAGGAGTCCCACAACTCTCCTTCTACCTAAGGAGAACAATCGAGAAGCCCTTTCAGAGGTGTCCGGATTGCTCGAGGTTCGTTGAGATCGGGAACGCAAAGTGTTCGTGATTGGAGAAGGAAATCGCGAAGAACGGTTCTTCAACAAGTAAGTGTTTTCTTACTGTTTTTCCTTCTATTTTGCATGTTTAGCCTAGTTTCTATAGGATAGAAACGATTTTGAGAAAACGTTTTTCATAACGAAACCACGACGATTCAATCATTATTCCGCTGCGGGAGTTTAATTCCCTTCAATTGGTATTAGAGCCAGGTTGGCTTCTTCAGTGTGAAAATTGTTTTCTTAAAATTAGGTGGGTTGTACTTGGTATCAGAGCCAGGTTGGCTTCTTCGTTGTGAAAATTGTTTTTTTAAAATTAGGTGGGTTGTACTTCAATTTCATGTGATGAATTGTGGTTTGCGAAAATGGATGTTTCGGTTTTGACATTTTTCTTTAGATTTATTTTCGTTGATTAGATCAATGTAAAGGCCCATGTTTTTGGGGCAATTAGAATAAATCGAGTGTAAGTCCGGGTCTTTGTCGGCAAGAGTTGCTGTGAAAAAATCGGAGCGGAAACGGGCGAAAAACGATGAATGCAAGTATAGTATGTTTATCAGGTAAAAAAGGGTCAACATGTATTGTTAAGAGGTAAACGATGTCTGTTGGCTTCACGCCGTCTTTCGGGCTAAGTAGTGAGTAGTTAGGGAGGGGGTGTGACAACTTGGTATCGGAGCAAGGTTGCTCCATGGGGAATGAGACAGAGCAAGTTAGCTCTAAGAAGAAACTAAGAAGTAATAACAAGTTATTGAGTTGGTTCAGATAGAACTAGTAGAGCATGGTCCAAGTAAGGATGAGAGTAAGTCCAGTCAGGACTAGAATGTGAATAGAAGTTTAGTATTGTGCATTTGAGTTAAGTAGCCATAGTATGTGTAATATGTTGATATGTTATAGGAGTCATGCCACCACGTACTAGCAGACGACGCAGGCAGGATCAGGGCGGGACGCAAGATCCTACCCAAGGCCAATCTGAGAGGGGATCTAGTGCCTCGAGAGTTCAGACTGAGGTCGGAAATGAGCAACATGCTAGTTCCTCACAGGAGGTAGGTAGGCCAGAGAGAGCAGAGCCAAGTGATCCAGAGAAGACATATGGAATAAAGCGACTGAAGAAATTAGGAGCCACAATGTTTGAGGGTTCCACAGATCCAGCTGACGCCGAGGTTTGGTTGAATATGCTTGAGAAATGTTTTGATGTGATGAGTTGTCCTGAGGGGCAAAAAGTTAGATTGGCCACATTCCTGCTTCAGAAGGAGGCAGAGGGATGGTGGAAATCAATATTAACTAGACGCAGTGATGCACATACTTTAGACTAACAAACTTTCAGAAGCATATTCGAGGATAAGTATTACCCTAACACATACCGCGAGGCAAAGAGGGATGAATTCTTAGAGTTAAAGCAAGGGCCACTTTCAGTGGCAAAGTTAGAGAGCACCTAGTGAGTCTGCTAGATCAACAACAAGACCGCAGACAGGCAAGAGTCTATTGCCAGTGTGGCAAGGAGAACTCCATGTGCGAATTGTGGCAAGAATCATCGATTGTCTTGTTGGTGTCGGCGTGTGTTACCAGTGTGGACAACCAGGGCATTTCAAGAGGGATTGTCCATAGCTGAGAGCAGCCGCGCAGAGGGACCAGGGAGTTAAGTCTCAGACAATTGAGCAGCCGAGAGTTCTAGTAGCTGCAGGAGAGGGCACCAACGGTGCAAGACAAAAGGGAGTTGTAGGGAGACCTAGGCTGCAGGGAAAGGTCTACGCTATGACTCAACAAGAAGCGGACGATGCACCATATGTGATTACTGGTACGATTCCTATTTGTAATATACCTGCACGTGTTTTAATAGATCCAGGTGCTACACATTCCTTTATTTCTAATATATTCTTAACTAAGCTAAACGGGAAGCTAGAGCCTTTATTTGAGAGATTTGTTATATACTGATAGCACACAAAATGTGTCATCCTTAGGCTTAATTATTGCTAGTTTTATGTTAATTTCAGAGACTTGATGTGTTTAAATCACTCAATTTTAGGAAAAGAGCTTAAACATGACATTTGGAGACATTATGGATCACTCGGGATCGAATCAAGGCTTTTTGGAGCTTAAAATAATATCAATTGGAAGTAGAAAGACCAATCCAAGCTAGTAGACCCAAGGTGATGGCGTTGCAACACCATGCAGAGCGTTGCAACGCTGAGCTTGCTGCTTTTGTGCTTAGAAGGATCATGTCGATAGCGTTGCAATGTTGCCTTAAGGTGTTGCAACGCTATCTCGATAAAGAAGCTAACATGAAGGACGGTGGCGAGGGCATTGCAACGTTGCTTTGCAGCGTCACAACGCCAGATCGATAGAGAGGCGCGCACTTAGGGTAGTGGCGTTGTTAAGATGCCCTCAGCGTTGCAACGCTGCTGATGCTTTCCATATATACCTGCCGCCTAGGGCACAAGGTTGCAACGCTGTCCCTAGAGTTGCAACGTTGTGCCGAGAAACCTTATAAATAGAACATTATGCCATCTTGCAAGGGGAACCGAATTTGATAGTTTTTTACCCTAATTTCCAAATACATTATGTGAGAAGAGAAAAGAGAGCATTCCTTGGGAGCCAAAGCAGTCGTGGAGGTTCGAGATCGTGACGGGAGCTTGGAGACAAGGGGCCGACATCGACACATAAATTTATTTTCTTTTTCTTTCAGATTGTAACACCGTTTAAGACGTTTCTACTCTTTGAGTTTGGTTTTATTGTGATTTAGAGTGGCTAAAAGTTGTAGTTAGGATTTGATTTGCTTGTTTAAGACTTATTTGCTTATGTATTGAATTATGTTTTGTTATTTATTTTTGGCAATTCGTTCTTTAATTCATTGATATTGTTGGTTTAAGTGGACTCGAGAGAAAAAGCTTAGATTAGAGCAAAGTTGTCAAAACTCTTAGAAGTCTGGCATGAGAATGAACTAAAAGTCTAAGGGAAACACATAAAGAAGTTGCTTAATGTCGTGCATGCTTAGATTTTATATGGAGACTATAGAATTTCTTGTGTGTGCGAGGCTCAATAAGAATCGAGAGATTTTCTTGAGTATCTTACTTCTTGTTTATAAATTCATCACACTAGTTCATTGCATGTGTTAAATAAGTTATTAACTTGTGAAGTCAATTTCCTCCAAATCTATCACATTCGTGTCTCCAATTGTGTGTTTATCGTTTGATTTTTATTTTCACCATCTATCCATGTTTTGTTACTTTAGCTAAAATTGAGAATTAGTATCTTGGTAATTAATTAATCTAGAAAACAATTCCTGAGGATGATACTTGGAACTTTAAATCACTATACTAAAACTTGACCCGTACACTTGCGGTATTGCAATAGAATTTTACGCAACAAGTTTTTGGCGCCGTTTTCGGGGAATGACGATTATTTAGATTAATTAATATTAGGAGAAAATTTGAGATTTTAGACTAAAGTTTGTTTTTCCTTTTGGGTTTCCTTTTCTTATTTGTTTTCTTTGTGTGTTGTTGTTTGTTTCCCTATTTGTCTTAATTTAGTTTTGTGTGCTTTTGAGTCTTTGTTTCCTGTTTTGGTTGTGTTGATTTCTGCGTAAAAGTCTTGATTTGCATTGTTGAGATTTAAAGTATGACTTTTCATAATTTTGATTCTCCACCAATGTACTGTCCTTCCCAGGACCCTAGGTATATGCATCATGATTTTTCTGGATACCATTTGTCTAATCCTTACCATTCCAAATCTATGATTGATGAAAATTCTTTTGATGGTAATAATATAGACACTTGGAACCAAAATTTCTCGTGCCCTGACCAACCTATAGAAAACTCTTCTCTTGTGAATTTGTTAATGGAATATACATTAGAGTTGAGAATTAAAAATTTGGTTCATGATGAATTAGAAAGGTTGAATATGTTAGAAGCTAAAGTGGTAGAACTTTGGGAAATAGTACAAGAAAGAACTCATTATCTCAATCAACTGGTATGTAAACCCGATCTCTTTGGAACTTCCTTATTAACAAACAACAAAAAGAAAGAAGAAACGAATGTTTAAAACTTGGTTTCCCATGTTTTAAAAAGAAAAGTAATGAAGTGAAAGACAAAAGGAAAACAAGGAAGAAAAAGTTTAAACCATTTTTTGTTTGGTTTGCTTTAAAAGATAAAAGAAGAAAAGAAAATGAAACAAATGTAAATATGTTAAGTTTTGTTTTGTTTTGAAAAGAAAAGAAAAGAAATGAAAGAAAGAGATAAAGGAAAGAAAAAGAAAAGGAAAAAGAAAAAGAAAAAAGCAAAAAGGGAAAAGGGAAAAAGACAAAAGAAACCTCTTCCATCGATTGTTTTTTTTTAAAAATCCTTATCTCTCCATTTTCTTCTCTATCTTTAAAAACCAAGCTGAAGTTTCGTGGGAGAAGGAGAAAGGAAGAAGAAGGAAGCCATTTTTTTTGTGAATTTGGAGCTGGAGTTGCGAGAAGAAAGGAGAAGAACTCAAGGGATTTTTTTATAGCAAAGAAGTTGATCAACTCGGACCAGTCCTGATGTTTTGATCTTCTCGAGCTCCATAGGAAGAGGTAAGAGTTGAGGTTTAGTTTTCTTGAAAGCTAACTCATTTTTAAACAAAGTTTATGAAGGAAGCTCGAGCAAATGCTTATGTTAAGTTACTGTTTTGTTAAGAGGAAGGCGTAAGACGAGAAATTTGTCACAAAATCGAGAAGTCTCTCGATGTTTTGGTTATTCGATCTGTATTCTTGGAGTTAGAAGCTCTAATTGGTATGGTTCGAAAGCTTATTGAATTTCCTACAAGTTTTGTGAAGACTCGTGAGAAGAAAATGATTGGAAGATGTTGTAATCATCAGGTTAAGTTTCGGGTTGCAGCAGGAAGTGAAATCTGGAACAATGAGGGATCATTTTAGGGATTAAGCTACTGAGGTATTTTCGAACCAATACGTTAGGAATCTCATTTTCATGTCTTCATAAGAGTTTTAGAGGGTTCAAAAAGGAAGAGTTTGGTATACATTACAGTAATTTTGGATAAGTAATGAAGAAATTATGGCTGTCAAAAGCAGTAGTAAAAATCAAAAATGCCGGAAAATTTGAAAGTGTGTTTTCTTGTAGTTTTAAGGTTAAAAAGCATGAGCTCGAGGTTCTAATGGTTGTTTTGGTTTGTTTGACAGGCCAAGAGGAGATAGGTCGAGTGTACGGGCTAAGATTCTAGTTCTAACACTGTGAGTGATTAAACGAACTTCGAAAATGAACCAAATGCTTGAAATATGCTTATATGCTTTAAGAAATGCAAGTTTTGCTAGAATGAATTGTTTCAAAGCTTGTGTTTTATTTTTGAACACATGTCTATGAGTATTCTTGTTTTCCTAGAAATGCTTCAAGTGTTCATTGTGACCCTAAAAGTCTTTATAAAATATATACATGAGCATATGTCCAATGGTTGCCAAAAATTTATGGAAATGTTATGATTTCAAGCAAGCATGTACTAGCAAGTATGTTTTAAAGATTTCCAGTTTTATGAACAACCTGAGTAAGCTTGAGTTTTATGAAAGAGAAGATAAGCAGGCATGTTCAAATGTTTTCATGTGATCTTCTGAGATATTGAGCCCGAGGCTTTATGGTACCGTGTGCACCACAGTCATTTCATTGTCGACGTTGAGTGAACTCCGTGACAACAGCGCTGTCGTGAGTGCTGGGCGGGCCCCACTACGACAAAGACGATGAGAGTGTGGCTGAATAAGCTTGAGAAATGTTTTGACGTGATGAGCTGCCCTGAGGAGCGTAAAGTCAAGCTAGCCACATTCCCTGCTAGAGAAAGAAGCAGAGGATGGTGGAAGTCAATTTTAGCGAGACGGAGTGATGCACACACTTTAGATCGCAAACTTTCGTGAGGCATATTTGAAGATAAATATTACCTGGCACATACTGCATGGCGAGAGATGAATTTTTAGAATTAAAGCAAGGGTCACTATCGTGCATGGTGAGTATGAGAGAAGGTATACCGAGCTATCACGGTATGCTGATGTTATTGTGGCATCTGAGAGTGACAGGTGTCGACGATTTGAAAGGGGATTACGTCCTGAGATACGTACCCGATCCACGACCATTGCTAAGTGGACCGACTTCTCTCAGCTGGTAGAGACCGCTCTACGTGTTGAGCAGAGTATAGCAGAGGCGCAGTTAGTGGTGGAGCCAACTCGTGGGCCTTCAACAACGAGCAATTTTCGGGGTCGTGAACAACGAAGATTCACACTTGGAGTAAATGTTTCAAGTCGTCAAGACTTTAAGAATCGAGCTGGCGGCCAGATATCGAGGCAGATGAATGTTAGTGGTGCCTATTAGAGGCAGAGTCAAGAGCACCTAGTCGATGCGGATCCACGGTAAGACCACGATAATGCAGAAAGTTGCTGCTAGTGCGTGAGGAGAACTCCATGTGCAAATTGTGGTAAGAATCATCGAGGCAAATGTCTTGTTGGTGTCGGTATGTGTTACCGATGTGGACAAATTAGGGCATTTCAAGAGGATTGTCCACGACTTAGAAAGCGATCACACAGAGGGACCGGGGAGTTGGATCCCGCATACTTGAAGCGGCCAAAGGGAGTTGCGATGAATCGCATGAGAGGGCACCAGCAGGTGCAAAAATGTAAGGGAGTTGTAGGGGAGACCTGAAGCAACAGAGGAAAGGTCTACGCTATGACTCGGCAAGAAGCAGAGGATGCACGGATGTGATTCTTTGATACGATTTCTATTTGTAATGTACCGCATGTGTTTTGATAGATCCAGTGCTACGCATTCCTTTGTTTCCAGATATTCCTAACTAAGCTTAATAGGAAGCTAGAGCCTTTATTTGAGGAGTTAGTTATATACACTCCAAATGGTGATGCTTTACTAGTCAATTCGGTGTTGCGAGATTGTGAGGTCTTAGTAGAAGGTCTCAATATGTTAGTGGATCTTCTTCCACTAGAGTTGCAGATGTTAGATGCAATCTTAGGGATGGATTTCTTATTCACTCATTATGCTTCCATGGATTGCCATAAAAGGAAGTTGTTTTTAGAAAACCGAGGTTGGTTGAAGTGGTTTTCGGGGTGAAAAGAAGATTATCCCTACGAGTTTGATTTCGACATTCAAAGCTCGAAGTTGTTGAGAAAAGGATGCACGACGTTTCTTGCTCACGTAGTGGAGTGCGGAAGAAAAGTTAAAACCGTAAGATGTTCTTATTGTGAACGAATTTCTAGATGTTTTTCCAGCAGATCTATCAGGGTTGCCACATGATAGGGAGGTAGAGTTCACTATTGAATTGCTACCAGGAACAACACCTATTTCGCAAGCGCCATATAGAATGGCTCAAGTGAGCTCAAAGAGTCAAGAAGATGCAATTACAAGAACTAGTTGATAAGGGATACATCGGACCTAGTGTATCACCCGGGAGCTCCAAGCAGTTATTTGTAAAGAAGAAAGATGGTACCCTTAGATTATGCATTGATTACGAATGCTTAAACAAAGTCACGATACGTAACAAGTATCCTTTACCCCCGTATAGATGACTTGTTTGACCCGATTCTGAGGCATCAATGTTTTCTAAAATTGATTTGAGATCAGGATACCATCAGTTAAAGGTAAGGGAATCAGATATTCCTAAGACAACATTCAGAACCAGGTACGGGCATTATGAGTTTCTAGTAATGCCATTCGGTTTGACGAATGCACCAGCAGTTTTCATGGACTTCATGAACAGGATATTCCACCAGTATTTGGATCAGTTCGTAATAGTATTTATTGATGATATACTAGTTTACTCAGTTGACAGGAAAGCTCATGAGGAACATTTGAGAATTATTCTGCTAACACTACGAGATAAACAGTTGTACGCTAAATTCACCAAATGTGAGTTTTCGTTGAATCAGGTAGTGTTTTTGGGGCATGTTGTCTCAGCAAATGGTGTTAGTGTGGATCCAAATAAAGTTAAAGCAGTAGTCAACTGGGAAATACCAACTAGTGCGACAGAGATACGTAGTTTCCTAGGCTTGGCAGGATACTATAGGCGGTTTGTTGAGGATTTCTCATGATTAGCATTACCCTTAACAGCTTTAACAAGAAATAATGCTAAGTTTGAATGGTCGATAAGTGTGAATGAGTTTTGAGAGTTGAAAAGAGATTAGTAACAACACCTATTCGACACTTCCTTCAGAATAGGAAAAAGAGTATGTGATTTCTTGTGATGCCTCGAGACAAGGTTTAGGGTGTGTTCTGATGCAAGAAGGAAAAGTAATAGCTTATGCGTCAAGACAATTGAAAAAGCATGAATGTAATTACCATACCCATGATCTTGAGTTAGCGGCAGCTTGTTTTGCAATCAAAGATCCGAGACATTACTTGTTTGGTGAAAGGTGTCACATCTACACAGATCATAAGAGTCCAAGTATATCTTTGATCGGAGGAGTTGAATATGAGACAGAGAAGATGGTTAGAATCGATTAAAGATTATGATTGTACTATAGAATACCATCCGTAAGGCGAATGTAGTAGAGATGCATTGAGTAGGAAGTCAAAACTTCCAAAGGACGTCTTGTGTGGTATTCGAGCGACATTTTAAGTACTCTATGGGATTCTAAGGCGGTTGTGAATCCGGAAAGTTCGAGGTCTCTTAGCTCGGTTCAGTCAGTCTTCACTCAGTAGCGAGAGGTTGTGAGAAGACAACCGGAGAGATAGTAACTTGCGAAAAATGTTTGGAAAGTCCAAACAAGGCCTAGAAGCGAGTTTAAGATGAGATCGAGCCGGAGCCATAGAGAGGCGGGGAAGACTGCAGTGTGTTTCAAGTTTTAGTGTGCTTAAAGATGCTATTCTAGAGGAAGCTCACGAGTTCACTACACGCTATGCATCCGAGAAAGCACCAAGATGTACAAAACTTTGAAGGAACGTATTGGTGGCACAGGATGAAACGAGAGATAGCTGATTATGTTGATAGATGTTTGATCCGCCAACAAAGTTAAACCGATTAGACAGAGGCGGGAGGACTCCATAACCCATCGCCATGTCTTGAGTGGAAATGTGAGCATATCACTATGGATTTTCTGTTTTGGATTACCACGTGCACTTCAAGTTGGCATGATGGTATTTGGGTAATAGTGGATAGACTCACTAAGACATCATGGTTTATACCGATTAAAGTGACGTCTACGCTTGATCAGCTAGCTAAGCTATACGTCGACAAAATTGTGAGTCAGTACGGAGTGCTAGTGTCCGTAGTTTCAGATAGAGATCTAAGATTTACTTCTAAGTTTTGGCCTAGTTTACAGAAGGCTATGGGAACAAAGTTGAATTTTAGTACAACGTTCCATCCTCGAGACGGAGATGGGCGATGCAGAGAGGACCATCCGACCTTAGAAGACATGTTGAGAGCATGTGTCCTTCAATTTAAAGGGAGTTGGGATACACACCTATCGCTTATGGAATTTGCTTACAATAACAGCTACCAGTCGAGTATTGGTATGGCACCATTTGAGGCTCTGTATGGAAGACCATGTAGACGCCAGTATGTTGAAATAAAGTTGGAGAGCGGAAGCTAATCGGTCCTGAGTTGGTACAAGTTACTACAGACAATATTAAGGTAATTAGAGAGAATCTGAAGGTAGCACAAGACCGTCAGAAGAGTTATGCAGATAAGCGACGAAAGGACTTAGAATTCCAGGTCGGTGATCAAGTTTTCTTGAAGTTATCTCCGTGGAGAGGTGTCCTTTGTTTTGGTAAGAAAGGTAAACTAAGCCCTAGATATATTGGTCCTTACCTAGTAACGGGACGAGTTGGGCGAAGAACCTCTGATGATGGAGTTGCCAGCAGAACTATCTCGAGTACATGATGTATTTCATGCGTCCATGTTGAGGAAGTATATTCCAGATCCGACACATGTGTTGCAAGTACAACCAGTTGAGCTGAAAGAAGACATGAGTTACGTTGAGGATGCAGTTCAAATTCTCGACAGGAAAGAGCAAGTTTTGAGAAACAAGACGATCTCACTTGTGAAGGTTCGTTGGAGACATCACGGAGTGGAGGAAGCAACCTGGGAATTAGAAGACCAAATGAGGAGGAAGTATCCGATGATCTTCACCTAAGCACTACTAAATTTCGAGGACGAAATTTCTTAAGGGGAGGTAAGTTGTAAACCCGATCTCTTTGGAACTTCCTTATTAACAAACAACAAAAAGAAAGAAGAAATGAATGTTTAAAACTTGGTTTCCCATGTTTTAAAAAGAAAAGTAATGAAGTGAAAGACAAAAGGAAAACAAGGAAGAAAAAGTTTAAACCATTTTTGGTTTGGTTTGCTTTAAAAGATAAAAGAAGAAAAGAAAATGAAACAAATGTAAATATGTTAAGTTTTGTTTTGTTTTGAAAAGAAAAGAAAAGAAATGAAAGAAAGAGATAAAGGAAAGAAAAAGAAAAGGAAAAAGAAAAAGAAAAAAGCAAAAAGGGAAAAGGGACCGATTATTTTTTTTTTAAAAAAGCCTTATCTCTCCATTTTCTTCTCTATCTTTACAAACCAAGCTGAAGTTTCGTGGGAGAAGGAGAAAGGAAGAAGAAGGAAGCCATTTTTTTTGTGAATTTGGAGCTGGAGTTGCAGAAGAAAGGAGAAGAACTCAAGGGGATTTTTTTATAGCAGCAAGTTGATCAACTCAGACCAGTCCTGATGTTTTGATCTTCTCGAGCTCCATTGGAAGAGGTAAGAGCTGAGACTTAGTTTTCTTGAAAGAGTTTATGAAGGAAGCTCGAGCAAATTCTTATGTTAAGTTACTGTTTTGTTAAGAGGAAGGCAGAAGACATAAATTTGCTGTCAAATCCGTGAAGTCTCTGATGTTTTGGTTATTCTGATCTGTATTCTTGGAGTTAGAAGCTCTAATTGGTATGGTTCGAAAGCTTATTGAATTTCCTACAAGTTTTGTGAAAGACTCGTGAGAAGAAAATGATTGGAAGATGTTGTAATCATCAGGTTAAGTTTCAGGTTCTGTGAGAAGTGAAATCTGGAGCAATGGCGGGATCATTTTAGGGATTAAGCTCTTTGAGATATTTTCGAACCAATACGTTAGGAATCGCATTTTCATGTCTTCATAAGAGTTTTAGAGGTTCAAAAAGGAAGATTTTGGTATACATTACAGTAATTTTGGATAAGTAATGAAGAAGTTATGGCTATCTGAAAACAGGGCAGAAAATCTAAAAATGTTGGAAAATTTGAAAGTGTGTTTTCTTGTAGTTTTAAGGTTAAAAAGCATGAGCTCGAGGTTCTAATGGTTGTTTTGGTTTGTTTGTGAGCCAAGAGGAGATGGAGTCGAGTGTACGGGCTAAGATTCTAGTTCTAACACTTGTGAGTGATTAAACGAACTTGAAAATGAACCAAATACTTGAAATATGCTTATATGCTTTAAGAAATGCAAGTTTTGCTAGAATGAATTGTTTCAAAGCTTGTGTTTTATTTTTGAACACATGTCTATGAGTATTCTTGTTTTCCTAGAAATGCTTCAAGTGTTCATTGTGACCCTAAAAGTCTTTATAAAATATATACATGAGCATATGTCCAATGGTTGCCAAAAATTTATGGAAATGTTATGATTTCAAGCAAGCATGTACTAGCAAGTATGTTTTAAAGATTTCCAGTTTTATGAACAACTTTGAGTAAGCTTGAGTTTTATGAAAGAAGAAGATAAGCGGGCATGTTCAAATGTTTTCATGTGATCTTACGAGATATTGAGCCCGAGGCTTTATGGTGCCGTGTGCACACGGTCATTTTACGTTGTCGACGTTGAGTGAACTCCGTGACAACAAATTGCTCATCCGTGAGTCTTTGGGCGGGCCCCACTACGACAAAGACGATGGGAGTGCTGGGCGGGCCCCACTACATCGTAGTACAAACGTAGATTGTGACATGTTTTTTTAAAAAAAGAGTTTATATCATTTACATGCCTTACGAGATTTTGATAATATACTTGTTGGTTTTCTGAAAGTCTATTATGATTCTACGTTTACTTTCAATGCTTGAATACAAATGTATATGCTCATAGTTTTCAAGTCACATGTTTTACAAGTTATAGATATTAAACACAGTCACTCACTGAGCTTCATAGCTCATTCTTTCAATGTTTTCAAACTTTTCAGGTAGAGATCGAGCTCCTGGCACCTGAGTTACTGCCATAGTCTGCTAAAGCTCCATAAGTTTTAATACTTTGTACGTGGCTGGTTTTGTTTAGCAAGTCTCTATGTTTGTAAATTATTTTGAGAGGACTATGTTGTTATAGTTGTTTGTACATTAGAGGTTGTATAAACAATGGTTTGTCTTGTGTTGTTTCTGATGCTCTTGACTTTTAGTTTCCAAGAGAGACTTATGAAGGGTTTCTCCTTGTATATGTTTAATAGTTGTCCAGTTTCCGCTATGTTATGCTAAAGTGTTCCATATGCGAACATAGTATGCTTATCAGGTCAAACAGGGTCAACAGGTATTGTTAAGAGTTAAACAATGTCTGTTGGCTTCACGCCGCCTTTCGGGCTAAGTAGCGGGTAGTTCGGGAGGGGGTGTGACATGGTAAATTCCCTTAAAGCCTTACAGGACAGTTTCTTATTCTTGCCACTGAGGAGGAGCAGCCTAGGAGGACTTATTCATATGATAGTGAGGATGAGTTGGAGGAGACTGAAGCACACCAGAAACGGGTTTGTGAGGTAGATAATGGTAATACAATCACTTCCACGGAGGAAATTCAGGTGATAGAGTTTGAGGCTGAAAAGTCCTTTCCCCTTTTATCTCCAGAAATTTCCTTTAATCTTGATAACCATTTGTCCTATACTCACCAGTCTTGTTTTGACTGTTGTTCTTTTATTTCAATACACAAAAATACCAAAAATAATTATCTTTCAGGTGCCCAAGAAAAACAAGATAGTCTTTTAGACTTAGAAGGCTATATCGATTCAAGCAAAAGACTATCTTCACTGTGGTTAGTTAGGTCATATATTGAGCGAGTGCTCTGGGTAAGGGTCCCTGCAGTGGATGTGTGAAAGCTAGTGTCCTTACAAAAAAAAAAAAAATGAAGAAAATAGAAAAAAGTGATAAAAAGTGATTAAGTGTTGAATAGAGTTATTTATTTCTTGAGTGTGGGGAGACTCAAGGAATAGTAATTATGACCAGTGTAGGGGGAAGTTGAATGGAGAGCCTAATAAAGTTGATTCAGGCTTAGTAAAAATAAAGGAAACATAGGCTAATCACACACACACGTACCAACACTTAGGAAGAATTTTAAATTTCTCATTGAAGTATTATGTTTGAGTGTTTCCTATGATTTCCAAAAATTTCCTTTTAAATCTTTGAGGTTCGAATCAAATGTATGTATAAGAACAATCTCATGTTTAATTATGTTTTTGCTCGGGACTAGCAAAAGTTTAAGTTTGGGGGTATTTGATAGCACACAAAATGTGCTATCCTTAGGCTTAATTATTGCTAGTTTTATGTTTATTTCAGAGTTTTGATGTGTTTAAATCACTCAATTTCAGGAAAAGAGCTTAAACAGGACATTTGGAGACATTATGGATCACTCGGGATCGAATCAAGGTTTTTTGGAGCTTAAAATAATATCAATTGTAAGTAGAATGACCACTCCAAGCTAGTAGACCCGAGGTGATGGCGTTGCGAAACGTCGAGCTTGCTGCTTTTGTGCTTAGAAGGATCATGCCGATAGCGTTGCAACACTATCTCGATAAAGAAGCTAATATGAAGGACGATGGCGAGGGCGTTGCAACGCTGCTTTGCAGTGTCACAATGCCAGATCGGTAGAGAGGCGCGCGCTTAGGGTAGTGGCATTGCAACGTTGCCGATGCTTTCCATATATACCTGTCGCCTAGGGCACAACGTTGCAACGCTGTGCTGAGAAACCTTATAAATAGAACATTGTGCCATCTTGTAAGGGGAACCGAATTTGATAGTTTTTTTACCCTAATTTCCAAATACATTCTGTGAGAATAGAAAAGAGAGCATTCCTTGGGAGCCAAAGCAGTCGTGGAGGTTCGAGATCGTGACGGGAGCTTGGAGCCAAGGGATCGACATCGACACATAAGTTTATTTTCTTTTTCTTTCAGATTATAACACCGTTTAAGACTTTTCTACTCTTTTAGTTTGGTTTTATTGTGATTTAGAGTGGCTAAAAGTTGTAGTTAGGATTTGATTTGCTTGTTTAAGACTTGTTTGCTTACGTATTGAATTATGTTTTGTTATTTATTTTTGGCAATTCGTTCTTTAATTCTTTGATATTGTTGGTTTAAGTGGACTCGAGAGAAAAAGCTTAGATTAGAGCAAAGTTGTCGAAACTCTTAGAAGTCTGACATGAGAATGAACTAGAAGTCTAAGGGAAACACATAAAAATGTTGCTTAATGTCGTGCATGCTTAGATTTTATATGGAGACTATATAATTTATTGTGTGTGCGAGACTCACTAAGAATCGAGAGATTTTCTTGAGTATCTTACTTATTGTTTATAAATTCATCACATTAGTTCATTGCATGTGTTAAATAAGTTATTAACTTATGAAGTCAATTTCCTCAAAATCTATCACATTCGTGTCTCCAATTGTGTGTTTATCGTTTGATCTTTATTTTCACCATCTATCCATGTTTTGTTACTTTAGCTAAAATTAAGAATTAGTATCTTGGTAATTAATTAATCTAGAAAACCATTCATGGGGACGATACTTGGAACTTTAAATCACTATACTAAAACTTGACCCATACACTTGCGGTATTACAATATAATTTTACGCAACATATACACTCCAGTTGGTGATGCTTTACTAGTCGATGCAGTGTTGCGGGATTGTGAGGTTTTAGTAGAAGGTCTCAATATGTTAGTGGATCTTCTTCCACTAGAGTTGCAGGTGTTAGATGTAATTTTAGGGATGGATTTCTTATTTATTCACTATGCTTCCATGGATTTCTATAGAAAGGAAGTGGTTTTCAGGAAACCAGGGTTGGCTGAAGGGTTTTTAGGGGTGAAAGCAAGATTATTCCTACGAGTTTGATTTCAACATTAAAAGTTGAGAAGTTGTTGAGGAAAGGTTGCACGACATTTCTTGCACACATAGTGGAGGTGTAGGAGGAAAAGCTAAAACTAGAAAATGTTCTTGTCGTTAACGAATTTCTTGATGTTTTTCTAGCCGATTTGTCAGGGTTGCCACCTGATAGGGAAGTTGAGTTTACTATTGAATTGCTACCAGGAACAACACCTATTTTGCAAGCGCCGTATAGAATGGCTCCAAGTGAGCTCAGGGAGATGAAGATGCAGTTATAAGAACTAGTTGACAAGGGATACACCAGACCTAGTGTATCGCCTTGAGGAGCTCTAATGTTATTCGTAAAGAAGAAAGATGGTACCCTTAGATTATACATTGATTATAGACAGTTAAACAAGGTCACGATACGTAACAAGTATCCATTGCCACGTATAGATGACTTGTTTGACCAGTTAAGAGGAGCATCAGTGTTCTCTAAGATTGATTTAAGATCAGGATACCATCAGTTAAAGGTTAGGGAATCATATATTCCTAAGACAACATTCAGAACGAGGTATGTGCATTATGAGTTTTTAGTAATGTCATTCGGTTTAACAAATGTGCTAGCAGTTTTCATGGACCTCATGAACAGGATTTTTCATCAGTATTTGGATCAGTTTGTGATAGTGTTCATTGATGACATACTAATTTACTCGGTTGACAGGAAAGCCCATGAGGAACATCTGAGGATTATTTTACAAACACTACGTGATAAACAATTGTACGCTAAATTCAACAAATGTAAGTTTTGGTTGAATAAGGTAGTGTTTTTGGGGCTTGTTGTTTCAACAAATGGAGTTAGTGTGGATCCGCATAAAGTGAAAGTTGTGGTCAATTGGGAGAGACCAGCTAGTGCGACCGGGGTACGTAGTTTTCTAGGCTTGGCAGGATACTACAGACGATTTGTTGAGGATTTCTCACGATTAGCATTATCCTTAATAACTTGGACAAGGAATAATGCAAAGTTTGAGTGGTCAGATAAGTGTGAACAGAGTTTTAAAGAGCTGAATAAGAGATTAGTGACAACACCTATTCTGACACTTCCTGTAGCGGGAAAAGAGTATGTGATTTACTGTGACGCTTAAAGGTAAGGATTAGGGTGTGCTCATGCAGGAAGGAAAAGTAATAGTTTATGCGTAAAGGCAATTGAAAAAGCACGAGTGTAATTACCCTACCCATGATCTTAAGCTAACAATAGTTGTTTTAGCATTGAAGATCTGGTGGCATTATTTGTTCGGTGAGAGGTCTCATATTTTCACAGATCATAAGAGTCTGAACTATATCTTTGATCAGAAAGAGTTGAATATGAGACAGAGAAGATGGCTAAAACTGATTAAAGATTATGATTGTACCATAGAATACCATTCAGGTAAGGCGAACGTAGTAGCAGATGCATTAAGTAGGAAGTCGAGACTTCCTAGGGACACCTTGTGTGGTATTCGAGCAACCTTTTTAAGTACACTAAGGGGTTCTAAGGCAGTTGTGACTTCAGAGAATTCATGAGGCCTTTTAGCTCAATTCCAGGTCAGGTATTCGCTCGTAGCAGAGATTGTGAGAAGACAACCAGAGGATAGTAACTTGTAGTGTTTGGAAAGTCCAAACAGGGCCCAGAAGAAGAATTTAAAATGAGATCAGACGGAGCCATAGTGAGGCAGGGAAGACTATGTGTTCCGAGTATTAGTGAGCTTAAAGATGTTATTCTAGAAGAATCTCACAGTTCAACTTACACTATGCATCTAGGAAGCACCAAGATGTACAAAATTTTGAAGAGGACGTATTGCTGGCCTGGGATGAAGCGGGAGATAGCTGATTATGTTGATAGATGTTTGATCTGACAATAGGTTAAACCAGTTAGACAGAGGCCAGGAGGACTCCTTAATCCACTGCCAGTACCATAGTGGAAATGGGAACATATCGCTATGGATTTTCTGTTTGGATTACCACGTACTTCTAGTGGACATGATGGTATTTGGGTAATAGTGGATAGACTCACTAAGACAACACGGTGTATACCGATTAAAGCGACGTCTACACTTGATCAACTTGCTAAGCTATATGTCGAATGGATTGTGTGTCAATACGGAGTGCTAGTGTCCATAGTTTCAGATAAGGATCCGAGATTTACTTCTAAGTTTTGGCCTAGTTTAGAGAAAGCTATGGGGACAAAGCTGAATTTTAGTACAACATTCCATCCTCAGACAGATGGTCAGTAAGAGAGGACCATCCAGACCTTAGAGGACATGTTGAGAGCATCTGTCCTTCAGTTTAAGGGAAGTTGGGATACCCAGTTATCACTTATGGAGTTCACGTATAATAATAACTATCAGTCTAGTATTCACATGGCACCATTTGAGGCTCTGTATGGAAGACCATGTAGAATGCACGTGTGTTGGAACGAAGTAGGAGAGCGGAAGCTAATCGGTCTAAAATAAGTACAAGTTACGACGGACAATATTAAGGTAATTAGAGAGAATCAAAGTAGGCAAGATCGTCGTAAAGAGTTCTGTGAGATAAGCGACGAAAAAGACTTAGAATTCCAGGTCGGAGGTCAAGTTTTCATGAAGTTATCTTCATGGAGAGGTGTTCTTCGCATTGGCAGGAAAGGTAAGCTGAGTCCTAGATATATTAGTCCTTATCAGATAATGGAACGAGTTGGGCCAGCAGCCTACAGACTTGAGTTGCCAACAGAACTATCTCGAGTACATGATGTTTTTCATGTGTCCATGTTGAGGAAGTATATTTCAGATCCAGCACATGTGTTGCAAGCGCAACCAGTTGAGATAAAAAAAGACCTGAGTTACATAGAGGATGTAGTTCAAATCCTCGACAGGAAAGAACATGTTTTGAGAAACAAGACGATCCCACTCGTGAAGGTTCGTTGGAGACATCATGGAGTGGAAGAGGAAACCTGGGGGTTAGAAGACCAAATGAGGAAGAATTACCCGACCCTCTTCACTTAAGGACTACTAAATTTTGAGGACGAAATTTCTTAAGAGGGAAGTAAGTTGTAAACACGAGATCTCTTTTGGAGTTTCTTTACAAAAATTAAAAAAAGAAAGGAAAAAGAAAAAGAAAAGAAAAAGAAAACGTTTGGTATGTTTTAATTTTATTTTGTTTTAAAAAGAAAAAAAGGAAAATGGAAGGTGGAAGGTGGGTGGAGCACCACCGCCAAACTCATTGTTCATAAACCATTCTTCTCCAATTTGCTATCATTTTATCAAGGAAATGAGATAGTTTCGTGGGAGAGGGTTGAAGGAGGAAGAAGAAAGGTGAACTGTTGGTGTTGAGGTTGAAGAAGAAAGGGGAAAGATCATTACAAGCTTCCATGGTAATTTTATGATCAACTCTGCCCAGTTCTGATATTTGGATCGTTTTGAGCTCCACAAGAAGAGGTAAGAGGGGAGGTTTAATTTTATTGAAATTTAACTCATTTTGGAACAAATTATGTGAAGGAAGCTCGAGAAAATTCTGACTTTAAGTTACTGATTTGTGAAAGGGAAGGAAGAGGAGAGGATTTGCTGTAAAATCTGAAAAACCTTTGGTTTTTGAGTCGTGCTGATCTGTTGAATTCAAACCAGAAGCTGTAAGAGGTATGGTTGGAAAGCTTATTTAATTTTCTAAAACTCTTGTGAAGAAGTCGTGAGTAGAAAATGATTGTAAGTTACCTTAAAATTCAGGTAAAGTTCAGGGTTCAGCAGGAAAACGAATATGGAAATAACAGGAGTTATTGTTAAGGAAGCAAATTTCGAGGTATTTACAGACAAATCCTTTTACAAATTCAATTTCATTTCTTCAGATGAGTTTTAGAGGGTTCAAAAAGGAAGAGTTTAATATAAAGTACATTATTTTTTGCTAAGTAATGAAGAAGTTATGAGTGTGTGAAGTCAGGGTATGAAATCTGTAGAATGCTAGAAAATAGATAGAATGGTTTTTGTAATTTCATGGTTGAAATTCATGAGCTTGAGGTTCTAATGCTTGGTTTTGGTTTGTTTGACAGGCCAAAAGGAAATAGATTGAGTATACGGGTCAAGGTTCTCGTTCTAACGTTGTGAGTGAGAAAACGAACTTCGAAAACGATTTATATGCTTGAATTATGCTTAAGGAAACTCATGATTTCCCTAGAATGAAATGGATTAAATGTTTTATGTTTTCTTTTGAACACATACTTATGAGCATACATGATTTCCTAGAAATGATTTCAAGTGGTCGTTGTGAGCCTAGATTTCCCAATGAAATTTATATGTGAGCGTATGTTTTTTGATTACCAAAATTTAGTGGAAATCTTATGATTTCAAGCAAGCATGTACTAGCAAGTATTATTTAAAGATTTCCAGTTTTCATGAACAAGCTGAGTAAGCTTGAGTTTTACGAATAAAAAAGATAAGCAGGCATGTTCAAGTATTTTCATGTGTTTTTCTGAGACTCGAATGATTAGATGACTGAGATATTGAGCCCAAGGTTGTATAGTACCGTGTGCACATAGGTCATTTTCTGCTGTCGATGTTGAGTGTACTCCGTGACAACAATGTTGTCGTGAGTGTTGGGCGGGCCCCACTACGACAAAGACGATGAGAGTGTTAGGTACCTCGTAGAGTATACGTTGGTTGTCTGGGTGTGCCCTACACAACGTAGATTGTCATATGTTTTATAATTGTTAATTTTGTCGATATGACTTGCGAGATTTTAATGACATACTTGCTGGATTTCTAAAAAAGTTATTATGATTACATGTTTACTTTTAACGCTTGGTTACAAATGCATATGCTCATAGGTTGTCAGGTGATATGATTTACGAGTTATTAGATTTTAAACTCAGTCACTCACTGAGCTTCATAGCTCATTCTTTCAGTGTTTTCAAACTTTTCAGGTAGAATCGAGCTCCCGGTGCCTGATATCCTGCCACAGTCTGCTGAAAGCTCCACGAGGTTGATATTTAGTACGTGGGTGGAGTTGTATAACAAGTCCATGTATATTTTGTAGATATTTAGAAAGGTTTGTATAGCTAGTTCCGTATATATTCTAGAGATTGCAGTTGTATAAATCATTGATGGGTATGCTTTTGGTCGTAGTGCTCCCTATTGGTTTAGTTTTCGAGTGAGCATTAAATAGAATTGTTCCTTATGTATGTATGGTAATCTTTAAAGTTCCATTGTGTGGTGTTTAAAGTATTCATATGCAAGTATTGTATGTTTATAAGGTAAAATAGGGTCAACGGGTATTGTTAAGAGGTAAACGATGTCTGTTGGCTTCACGCCGTCTTCCGGGCTAAGTAGTGAGTAGTTCGGGAGGGGTGTGACAACTTGGTATCAGAGCAAGGTTGCTCCATGGGGAATGAGATAGAGCAAGTTAGCTCTAAGAAGAAACTAAGAAATAATATTAAGTTATTGAGTTGGTTCAGATAAAACTAATAGACCATGGTCCAAGTAAGGATAAGAGTAAGTCCAACCAGGACTAGAATGTGAATAGAAGTTTAGTATTGTGCATTTGAGTTAAGTAGCCATAGTATGTGTAATATGTTGATATGTTATAGGAGTCATGCCACCACGTACTAGCAGACAGCGCGAGCAGCGAGGATCAGGGCGGGACGCAGGATCCTACCCAAGGCCAATCTGAGAGGGGATCTAGTGCCTCGAGAGTTCAGACTGAGGTCGGAAATGAGCAACATGCTAGTTCCTCACAGGAGGTAGGTAGGCCAGAGAGAGCAGAACCAAGTCATCCAGAAAAGACATATGGAATAGAGCGCCTGAAGAAATTAGGAGCCACAATGTTTGAGGGTTCCACAAATCCAGCTGACGCCGAGGTTTGGTTGAATATGCTTGAGAAATGTTTTGATGTGATGAGTTGTCCTGAGGGGCGGAAAGTTAGATTAGCCACATTCCTGCTTCAGAAGGAAGCAAAAGGATGGTGGAAATCAATATTAGCTAGGCGTAGTGATGCACGTACTTTAGACTGGCAAACTTTCAGAAGCATATTCGAGGATAAGTATTACCTTAACACATACCGCGAGGCAAGGAGGGAAGAATTCTTAGAGTTAAAGCAAGGGTCACTTTCAGTGGCAGAGTCAGAGAGCACCTAGTCAGTCTGCTAGATCAACAACAAGACCGCAAACAGGGCAAAAGTCTATTGTCAGTGTGGCAAGGAGAACTCCATGTGCGAATTGTGGCAAGAATCATCGAGGTCATTATCTTGTTGGTGTCGGTGTGTGTTACCAGTGTGGACAACCAAGGCATTTCAAGAGGAATTGTCAACAGTTGAGAGCAGCCGCACAGAGGGACCATGGAGTTGAGTCATAGACAGTTGAGCAACCTCGAGTTTCAGTAGTTGCAGGAGAGGGCACTAACGGTGCTAGATAGAAGGGAGTTGTAGGGAGACCTAGGCAGTAGGGAAAAGTCTGCGCTATGACTAATCAAGAAGCGGACGATGCACCAAATGTGATTACTGGTGCAATTCCTATTTATAATGTACCTACATGTGTTTTAATAAATCCAGGTGCTACACATTCCTTTATTTCAAGTATATTCTTAACTAAGCTGAATGAGAAGCTAGAGACTTTGTTTGAGAGGTTGTTATATACACTCCAGTTGGTGATGCTTTACTAGTCGATGCAGTGTTGCGGGATTGTGAGGTTTTAGTAGAAGGTCTCAATATGTTAGTGGATCTTCTTCCACTAGAGTTACAGGTGTTAGATGTAATTTTATGGATGAATTTCTTATATACTCACTATGCTTCCATGGATTTCCATAGAAAGGATGTGTTTTTCAGGAAACCAGGGTTGGTTGAAGTGGTTTTCAGGGGTGAAAACAAGATTATTCCTACGAGTTTGATTTCAACATTAAAAGCTGAGAAGTTACTGAGGAAAGGTTGCACGACATTTCTTGCACACGTAGTGGAGGTGCAGGAGGAAAAGCTAAAACCAGAAAATGTTCTTGTCGTGAACGAATTTCTTGATGTTTTTCCAGCCGATCTGTCAGGGTAGCCACCTGATAGGGAAGTTGAGTTTACTATTGAAAATTGCTATCGGGAATCACACCTATTTTGCAAACGCCTTATAGAATGGCTCCAAGTGAGCTAAGGGAGCTGAAGATGCAGTTACAAGAACTAGTTGACAATAGATACATCAGACCTAGTATATCGCCTTGAGGAGCTTTAGTGTTATTTGTAAAGAAGAAAGATGGTACCCTTAGATTATGCATTGATTATAGACAGTTAAACAAGGTCACGATACATAACAAGTATCCTTTGCCATGTATAGATGACTTGTTTGACCAGTTAAGAGGAGCGCCGGTGTTCTCTAAGATTGATTTAAGATCAGGATACCATCAGTTAACGGTTAGGGAATCATATATTCCTAAGACAACATTCAGAACGAGGTATGGGCATTATGAGTTTTTAGTAATGCCATTCGGTTTAACAAATGCGCCAACCGTTTTCATGGACCTCATGAACAAGATTTTCCATCAGTATTTGGATCAGTTTGTGATAGTGTTCATTGATGACATACTAATTTACTTGGTTGACAGGAAAGCCCATGAGGAACATCTGAGGATTATTCTACAAACACTACGTGACAAACAATTGTACGCTAAATTCAACAAATGTAAGTTTTGGTTGAATCAGGTAGTGTTTTTGGGGCTTGTTGTCTCAGCAAATGGAGTCAGTGTGCATCTGCATAAAGTGAAAGTTATGGTCAATGGGTGAGAACAACTAATGCGACAGAGGTACGTAGTTGCCTAGACTTGGCAGGATACTACAGACGATTTGTTGAGGATTTCTTAAAAGCTTTGACAAGGAAGAATGCTAAGTTTGAGAGGTCAGATAAGTGTGAATAGAGTTTTCAGGAGCTGAAGAAGAGATTTGTGACAACACCTATTCTTACACTTCCTGTAGCGGGAAAAGAGTATGTGATTTACTGTGACGCTTCGAGGCAAGGATTAGGGTGTGTGCTCATGCAAGAAGGAAAAATAATAGCTTATGCGTCAAGGAAATTGAAAAAGCACGAGTGTAATTACCCTAACCATGATCTTGAGCTAGCAACAATTGTTTTAGCATTGAAGATTTGGAGGCATTATTTGTTCGGTGAGAGGTGTCACATTTTCACAGATCATAAGAGTCTGAAATATATCTTTGATCAGAAAGAGTTGAATATGAGACAAAGAAGATGACTAGAACTGATTAAAGATTATGATTGAACCATAGAATACCATCCAGGTAAGGCGAACGTAGTAGCAGATGCATTAAGTAGGAAGTCGAGACTTCCTAGGGGCGTCTTGTGTGGTATTCGAGCAACCTTTTTAAGTACACTAAGGGGTTCTAAGGCAGTTGTGACTGCAAGAATTCAGGGGGCCTTTTAGCTTAATTCCAGGTCAGGTATTCGCTCGTAGTAGAGATTGTGAGAAGACAGTCGGAGGATAGTAACTTGCAGTGTTTGGAAAGTCCAAACAGGGCCCAAAAGAAGAATTTAAAATGTGATCAGACGGAGCCATAGTTGTTGGGGTGTATATCCTCATCTCGTGTAGTTTGTAATATTCGAAGTTGTAAATAAATAAGAGTTATTTATTTGAACTTTGTGTCATAAATAAGAGTTATTTATTTGAATTTTGTGTCTCGCATATTTCATAAACTTAATCCAATAAACTAAGCTCCAGGGTCATTGTATTATGAGAGAACTAAGAACTTGAACGGTGTGTAGTGGACACATAGGGAGGATCACGTTCAAGTTAATGACCCGAACTGTCTACAATATTCGGATAGGGTTGGAGACCTAATCCTGGATATACTGTGGATGCTGCCCGCTTTGTATTAGATACAAACGAGGTCATCCAGCTCGTTCATGTGGTTGACATGCGAGTGGGGGCATCCTGTGTAATGAGATTGTATAAGACCGAACCGTGAATTATTAGACTTACTGATGTAACACCGTTAACAATATAGGGCTAATAATTTCTTAGATGACCATTAGTGACTCGACCTTAATCTTGAGCGTGTTACGGACTCCTCATGCAGAAGTCCATCCTTTGACTAGTACGGGTGAGGGTGGTCACAGTTACTCGCCCAATATGCCTATCTTCTTAAGGACAGGACCACGTGGGGAACTGGAAACTTGACTACGCAAGAAGGAATTCACTCGTTTCCGATTTAGGAAAACTAGAAGGGTTGTTCCCTTAAGTGTTGTCTCCAGGGCTTGAACAACAGGGTCCCACCCTCTCACTGGCCTAAGAGGGTTGTTGTTTATGGTTTGACCATACAACGTTGTTGTTCATTAGAGGAGCAGTGGGACTTAAGGAGCAAGAGGTAGACACATGGGTAAAACGGTAATTTGACCCAACTGTGACTACGAACAACCTGTGAAGGATCGACTCATGGGTATTGGTTACATCGATGGACACAACTTGTCCTACAGTGATGAGAGTGCAACTACGAGCTTTAGTGGAGTGTTACCGTAGCTAATGAATGTTGAATAACCAGGTCAAAGAGTTTGACAGGTTAGTCTCGGATCATTGGAGCTCGTCATCTGTAGGTCCATTAGGTCCCTCGGTTGGCTCAAATTGGACAAATTGAGGGTTTACAGTTTGGTGTGAATTTGAAGTGTTCAAATTCATTATTTGGATATTTATGTCATTTATATGAGATATAGATGACATAATATATAGTTTGATGTGAATGAGATTCATAATAAACTATAGTATAGCCTAATTAATTAATTAGTGCTAATTGGAGAAATTGAATTGAGAGAAATTAAATTGAATGTGTTTCAATTTAAAAATCCACAATTATGCAAATGAGATTTGTATAATAAGAAATGAGATACCTTATATTATGTGATATGCAAATATGATTTGCATATCATATAGTTGTGGTAAAATGGTGATTTAGTGGAGATGTTAACTCCACATCTCACCGTTATTTAAAGGCTTGGTGATAAGCCTTTGTTAAGGATTTTGCCATTTTTTTGGATTTTGATCCAAAGAGAGCAAAGCATTCTCTCTCAACTCTCTCTCAATTCTCTCTCAATCTCTCCTCACCCAAAACCAAAGGGAGTCCCACCTACTCTCCCTCAACCTCCCGAGAACAACCGAGAAGATCCTGTGGAGGTGTCTTGCCGTTCGATTCGAGGATCGAGTTCGAGGAGTTCGTCCGTTCGAGAGAGATCGTGACCGGAGGAGGAAAGCGTTGAAGAAGTGTTCTTCAACAAGTAAGTAACACATCCCTTACTGTTTTCTTCTATTGTTTGTCTGTTTAACCTAGAATTAAAGTAGTTTAGTTCGATTTTATGATAAGAATTACACAACGAATCAACAACGTTTCACAACGTCTTCAGCTGTGGGAATTCCAGATTCCTTCAATTGGTATCAGAGCCAATCGTTGCTCTTCGTTGTGTATTCTGTGAATTCTTAAAATTAGGTGGGTAGCATTAATTTCATGAGATGAATGTTAATGGTTTGCAATTTTGGATGTTTTCGATTTTTGGCACTAGTTTTGATTTACATTAAAGTTGATGAGATCAATGTAAAGGCCCGGTGTTTTGGGCATTTTTTGATATAAATCGAGTCTATAAGTCCGTGTCGTTCGTGGCATGAGATGCTGTGAAGAATTCGGAGCGAAAATGGGCGAAAAATTCTGTGGACGGCGTTGAGACACTTATCATCGACGTCTCAACGTTGTCCATGCTGATGGAGGCGCGCTGCAGGCACAACGTTGCGATGCCAGGCGTGGCGTTGCAACGCTCGAGCGTTGAGAACGCGTAGTGCAACGTTGGCTACGGCGTTGCAACGCTGCCGCGTAGTGGGTAGTTCCAACGGTTATTTCGTGCGGTAGTGGCTTAGTGGGACTTGGAGGGCAGTGGTTCGAGACGTGCTGACGTTTTTAATTTAATTTATTATTTTTTTTGTATTTTAAATGTTTTGTATTAATTATTTTAATTAATATTAATATAAATGTTATATTAATGTAATTTAATGTCCCTAGGGTGCCAAAAATCGGTCCAATAATGCTATTTATTTATTTTATGCATGAGATGTATGAAATATTTTTCTATGTGCATAATGTATGTCATATAGATTTAAAATCCCACCTTAGGTTAAACATTTCATGCATCATATTTATATTATAAGTGTTATAATATATAGTATGCATGATAGGATTATATTATAAGAGTTATAATATAATGTTTGCATGATTTAATTTATTTAATATAAGTATTATTTTTTTAAATTAAAAGCATGTTCATGCATTTTATTCATGTGATGAATGTATATGTTATAGTTTATTATTCATGTGATGAATGATCAAGCACTATAACATAGAAATGCATGTAACCTAAGTTAATTATTAGTTTTAAAATGTTTAGAACTTGAATAATTAGACTTAGGTTTTCTAGTTCTAATAAGATTAGAATTAGGAAATCAAATACAACCTTTGAATGGAGACTGATAAGTAACTCTGTCTAAGGAAGGTTCTGTCTAAGGCTGGAGTATTAAGCTGACGCTTTGCGGAACACCCCTACTTGGGAACCGACCTGGGAGTGAATTTGGTATGGAGATTCATAGGTTATATTCTCGTGAGTGCCGTTAATTAAAAGTTAATTAATTTACTCACATAGACCTAAGTTAATAATGTGATTATAGACTTAGGCTAATCCAATATAAGAGTTATATTGGTAGACTTAGGTAAATGTTAGCCGGTTTATGTAGGTCAATCCCGAATATTTTAAAGTGCTGAGTGGGAGGAAATAATGTGTATGAGATACATTTAATTTTTCATCCACAAATCTCCGTTAAGTTCGCACCGTGAGATCCATGCTCGGCCTCGTGGCGCAAATGGGAACGTCCCCCTACGGGTGGCATTTGTATGAGTCAATATCAACGTGAATGGAGAGAGTACTTATAGTGAGTAGGAGTGGAGCCTGTGAAAATGGGACCCACGGTCTCTTCTTTCGATTCACACCGTGAGACGCCTATGATTCGCCTGCTAGTTTGGCCTGGACCAGACAATCCCTACAGAGGGCCTTGATCATGGGAGTCGAAACACCGTGAATTCCCGAAAGGGATACGATTTCCTTGCTGGTTTTCCTTCTTAGTCCTCCCTACGACGGCTATTGTTTGGACGGATACTTGGAAATTTAAAGATTGAGGGTGACACTCACAAGATTCATTAAGAGTTAATGGATTCAGACCAAAAAAATTGTAACTGGATGCCTAACGGAATAAGAGTTATTCTGGTATTAGGGTCTGGTCGAGAAAGTCTCGTCCTAGAGGAGGAGTGGCTTTGTCTACCCTACGGTGGCTGTCATTCTAAACCTTTAAGGTACCATTGCAATTTTTAATGACCTAGGGATCATAGGATAAAAATTTGCTAAAACCTGATTGGATTTTCAAAAGTTTTTGCGAGGCTAATACAAAGTTTTTCCATTTTTTTCAGCAACAAAAATGTCAAACGCTTTTAACGCTCCTTTAGCTTTCGTTAAGTTAGTCGGAGATAATATTTCATGGAAAAACAATATTAACACGATTTTGGTAAATGATGACCTAGAGTTCGCGCTCATTGAGGAGGGTCTCAGGTGCACAGTTCAACAGTCCTATTCAACGATCTACAAACCTTCCAATCTTTGGTGCAAATCAAGGGACAGGAAGCTGAGGCAAGTGTTGCCTTTAGTCATTTTCACAGAGGTTTGACCTCTGGGACAAAGTTTGTAGATTCTTTAGGCCCGAAAGGGAATAAGGAGAAGTTGAAGGAGGTTAGGGTTGATCGCGCTGCCGCCCTAAAGGGCAAATAGATCAAGGATGTTGTCAGAAAGTGTTTCTACTGCAACAGGGATGATCACCTGAAAAGGAGTTATCCCAAGTTCCTTGATGAAAAGAAGAAGACAGGTAAATGTGATTTACTAGTCACAGAAACTTGCTTAGTAGAGAGTAATGACTCTATCTGGATATTGGATTCAGACGCCACTAATCATGTTTGCTCTTCTTTTTTAGGATTAAGTTCCTGACAGCGACTGCAAGAGGGTGAGATAACACTCAGGGTTGGATCCGAAGAAGTTGTCTCACCGCAAACAATAAGCACTGAAGTGAAGTTGTTTCTTTGGGCGGGAGTACTTATTATTGGAAAATTTGTACATAGTTCCTAGGTTTACTAGAAACTTGGTTTCTATTTCAAGCCTATTAGAACAAAATATTTCCTTTTCTTTCAAGAGTAATAAAGCGTTTATTTCTCGAAATGGAAATTTGATTTGTTCTGCTTCGCTTGAGAGTAATTTGTATGTTTTGAACCTTAATTCGGTCAAAAGTGTTTTGAATAACGAATTGTTTAAAACAGCAGAAACGCGAACTAAGAGATTGAAAGTTTCTCCTACAGAAAGTGCCCATCTTTGGCATCTAAGGTTAGGCCACATAAATCTCAATAGGATTGAGAGACTAGTGAAGAGTGGACTTCTAAGCGAGTTGGAAGAAAACTCTTTACCGGTTTGTGAGTCATGCCTTGAAGGCAAGATGACCAAACGTCCTTTTAGTGGAAAAGGATATAGAGCCAAGGAGCCCCTTGAGCTTATACATTATGACCTCTGTGGTCCGATGAATGTTAAAGCACGAGGAGGTTACGAATACTTCGTATCTTTCATAGATGACTATTCGAGGTATGAGTACATTTACCTAATGCATAGGAAGTCTGAAACACTTGAAAAGTTCAAGGAGTTCAAGACTGAGGTTGAGAACCTGTTAGGTAAAACTATAAAAACACTTCGATCGGATCGAGGTGGAGAGTATATGGACACTGAATTCCAGGACTATATGATAGAACATGGAATTACGTCCCAACTCTCAGCATCTGGTATGCCACAGCAGAATGGTGTATTGGAGAGGAGAAACAGAACCTTGTTGGACATGGTTCGGTCGATGATGAGCTATGCTCGTCTTCCTTATTCTTTTTGGGGTTACGCAGTGGAGACTGCGTTTTACATTTTGAACACCGTTCCGTCGAAAAGTGTTTGTGAAACACCTTTCGAACTCTGGCATGGTCGTAAAACCAGTTTACGTCTTTTTAGAATTTGGGGATGCTCGATCCATGTGTTGGTGTCAAAGCCGAAAAAGTTGGAACCCCATTCAAAGTTGTGCCTCTTTGTAGGTTACCCAAAAGAGACTAGGGGTGGTCTGTTTTATGATCCTAAGGATAATAGGGTGCTTGTGTCGACAAACGCCACATTCCTTGAGGAGCACCACATCAGGGATCACTTACCAAGGAGTAAGATCGTGTTAAACGAAATGGACAGTTCATCAGCAAGAGTTGCTGATGGTGCTAGTACGTCAACAAGTGTTGTTGATCCTAGCACGTCTAGTCAATCCGTTCCCAAGAGTTGGGAATGCCTCGACGTAGTGGGAGGGTTGTGAGACAGCCTGAACGTTACATGGGTTTGGTTGAAACCCAAGTCGTCACTCCTGATGATGACTGCGAGGATCCATTGACCTATGTTCAGGCAATATCAGACGTTGACAAAGACGAATCGATTAAAGCTATGGACCAAGAAATGGAGTCGTTGTACTTCAATTCCGTCTGGGAGCTTGTGGACCAACAGGATGGGGTTATACCTATTGGTTGCAAGTGGATCGACAAGCGTAAACGTGGCATAGATGGGAAGGTGCAGACCTTCAAAGCATGACTAGTGGCAAATGGTTCTACCCAGGTGGAAGGGGTTGACTATGAGGAAACCTTTTCACCTGTTGCCATGGTAAAGTCGATTAGAATCCTTCAAGATCGCCTTTCTGAATGGCAACCTTGACGAGACCATCTACATGGACCCGCCCATGGTTCATTGCCAAGCCGCCGAGAAGTTTGGTTTGCCGGCTTCAAAGGTCTATTTATGGACTGAAACAAACTTCGAGGTCTTGGAATATAAGGTTTGATAAGGCAATCAAATCTTATGGCTTTAATCAAAATGTTGATGAGCCTTGTGTCTACAAGAAAATCGTCGACAAAACTGTCACATTTCTTATATTGTACGTGGATGATATCCTTCTCATTGGGAATGAGGTAGGATTTCTTACTGACATTAAGGAATGGATGGCTTCGCAATTCCAAATGAAAGATTTGGGAGAGTCACAGTATGATCTAGGTATCCAGATAGTCCAGAATCGGAAGAACAGAACGCTAGCCATGTCTCAGGCGTCTTATATTGACAAGATGTTGTCTAGATATAAGATGTAGAACTCCAAGAAGGACTTGTTGCCTTTCAGGCATGAGGTTCACCTGTCTAAGGATCAATGTCTTAAGACGCCTCAAGAGGTTGATGATATGAGACGTATCCTCTATGCTTAAGCTGTAGGGAGCCTTATGTATGGCATGCTGTGTGTTGGGATTTTTGTCCTAATCTCGTGTTTGTAACATATTGTTTGAAATTAATAAGAGTTATTCATTTCATCACTTTGTGTCTCGCAATATTTATAAACTTTTCCAATAAACTAAGCTCCAGGGTCATTGAATTTACGAGAGAACTAGAGCTTGAACGGTGTGTAGTGGACACACAAGGAGGATCACGTTCGAGTTAATGGCCCGAACGGTCTCATGATATATGGATAGGGTTGGAGACCTAATCCACGATACACCGTGGATGCGACCCGCTTTGTATTAGATACAAACGAGGTGATCCGACTCGTTCATGTGGTTGACATGCGAGTGGGAGCATCCTGTGCAATGAGATTGTACAAGACCGGATCGTGAATTATTAGGCGTCGATCGATGTAACACCGTTGGCATGAGACTAATAACTTCGTAAATGACCATTAGTGACTTCGACCTAAATCCACGAGCATGTTACGGACTCCACACATGCGAGTGCATTCTTTGACTAGTACGGATGAGGGTGGTCACGATTTACTCGCTCAATATGCCTATCTTCTCGAGGACGAACCAAGTAGGAGGCTGGGAACTTAACTACGCGAGATGGAATTCACTGCGTTCCGCTTTTAGGAAAACTAGAGGGGTTGTTCCCTTAAGTCTTGTCTCTCGGAGGCTTGGACAACGGCGCCCACCTTCTCACCGCCCGAGAAGGGTGTTGTGTGTGTAGTTGGACCATCACAATATGTTGTTCATTAGAGAGCGGTGAGGACTTAAAGAACAAGAGGTGAGACACAGGGGTAAAGCGGTAATTTGACCCGGTAGTGTCTGAACAACTTAATGAAGGGTCGACTCATGGGCATTGGTTATATCACTTTGGACACGTAATATTCTCGCGCGACGGAGTGCGCAAATGCACGGGCTATAGTGGAGTGTTACCGTAGCTAATGAATGTTGATTAACCGGTCAAAGAGTTTGTGAGTTAATTTCGGATCATTGGAGCCCGTCACTGTAGGTCCATTAGGTCCCTCGGTTGGCTCCACATGGGTTAAAAGAAGGGTTAATGTTTTGGTATGAAATTGAAGTGTTCAATTTCACTTTAAGGGCATTTATGTCATTTGTATGAGATATGAATGATATAATATATAGTTTAATGTGAATGAGATTCATAATAAACTATAGGTTAGCCTAATTGTTGAATTAGGGCTAATTGGAGAAATTAAATGAGAAAAATTAAATTGGATGTGATTCAATTTAATTAATCCACAATTATTGCAAATGAGATTTGTAATATGAGATATGAGATATCTTATATTATGTGGATTTGCATAACCTATGGTTGTGGTAAAGTGGTAATAATGTGGAGATATTAACTCCCCCATTCCACTATGTAAACCCTTTGCAAGAAGGTTTTGGTAAACTCCCTTCTCATTTTTTGTTTTTCACCAAAGAGAAGAAAAGAGAATTCTCTCTACTCTCTCATTTCTCCTTCCTCTCCAAAACACAAACAAGTTCCCACCAACTTCTCTTCTCCAAAAGAGAACAACCGAGAAGATCACTTGGTGGTGTTCGAGATCGATTTGTAGGAAGAATCCGTTGAGATCGAGTAGCACGAAGAGAGTTCGTGATCCGGAAGAAATTGTTGTGTTTGTCTACAAACAAGTAAGTAAGATCTATTCTTCTTTGTAAATTTCTTCTTTTTTTAAGCATGTTTAGCCTAGGTCTAAGTGTTAGATCAATTTTAATAACCACAAGTTGCATAGTGATACATCGACGATTCAATCGTCTTCCATTGCGATGGGATTCTTATTCTCTTCAATTGGTATTAGAGCCATTTCGATGGTTCTTCATTTATGCACTATTTTATTAAAATTAGGTGGGTATTTTGCCATAATTCATGAGATGATTGCTTGGTTTGCATTATGGATGTTTTCGGTTTTTGACACTAGATTAGATTTACAATTATGTTGATGAGATCCATGTAAGGGCCCGTTGTTTTGGGTATTTTGTTGTAAATCGAGTGCAGTAAGTCCGGGTCATTCGTGGCAAGAGTTCTTTGTGAAGAAATCGGAGCGAAACAAAGTGGAAATCGATGGAAGAACAACAAAGTGTTTGCTTGCTTGCATCCGATGGCGTTGAGACGCCAGCCAACGGCGTCTCAATCTTTTTTTCTTCTGCGACGGAGGCATTGCTTGCGGAAGCGTTACCTTACGCCGGGCGTAGCGTTACTGTATTCTTTGGCATTGAAGCGCGACCTAAACGGCAGAGGCGTCAACGCCGCAGCGTTGAGGGCGATTCTTTGGAGGCGGTTTCGCGAGAACGTGGGGTGTTTCTTAAGTGGGCAACAGTTTATTTCGTTTTTTTTTTAATTTTTGATTTCTGAATTGTAATTATTTATTTATTTAATTATTTTATTAAATAATATTAATATAAATGTTATATTAATGTTATTTAATTAAATAATTGCCCCTAGGTGCCAAAAAAATCGGTCATTTTTTGCTATTTAATTATTTTATGCATGAGATGTATATTTTAATTAATTTTTATGTGCATAATGTATGTCATATAGATTTAAAATCCCACCTTAGGTTAAATATTATGCATCATTTTTATATTATAAGAGTTATAATATATAGTATGCATGATAGGATTATATTATAAGAGTTATAATATAATGTATGCATGTTTTAATTTAATTAAATATAAGTGTTATATTTTTTAAATTAACAGCATGCTCATGCATTTAATTCATGTGATGAATATATGTTATAGTATAGTATTATTCAGGTGATGGATGATCAAGCACTATAACATAGAAATGCATGCAACCTAAGTTAATTATTAGTTTTAAAGTGTTTAGAACTTGAATAATTAGACTTAGGTTTTATAATTTTCTAATGAGATTAGAAATTTAGGAAATCAAATATAACCTTTGAATGGAGACTGATAAGTAACTCTGTCTAAGGAAGGTTTTGTCTAAGGCTGGGGTTTTTAAGTTGACGGTTGCAGAACACCCCTACCTGGAAACCGACCTGGGAGTGAATTCGGTCTGGAGATTCTTAGGTTATATTCTCATGAGTGTCGTTAATTAAGTGTTAATTAATTTACTCACATAGACCTAAGTTAATAATGTGATTATAAACTTAGATTAATACCATATAAGGGTTATATTGGTAGACTTAGGTAAATTTTAGCCGGTTTATCTAGGTCAATCCCTAATAAAAATTAAAGTGCTGAGTGGGAGGAAAATAGTGTATGAGATACATTTGAATTTCCAACCACAAATCTCCTTTAAGTCCGCACCGTGAGATCTATACTCGGCCTCGTGGCGCAAATGGGAGCGTCCCCCTTCGGGTGGCATTTGTATAGGTCAATATCATCGTGGATGGAGAGAGTACTTATAGTGAGTGGGAGCGGGACTTGTGAAAACGAGACTCACGGTCTCTTCTTTCGATTCACACCGTGAGAACCCCATGATCTGCCTGCTAGTTTGGCCTGGACCAGACAATCTCTTCGGAGGGCTTGATCATGGGAGTGAGAACACCGTGAATTCTCGAAAGGGATCTGATTTCTGGTTGGTTTTCCTTCTTGGTTCACCCCTTCGGTGGCTATTGTTTGGACGGATACTTGGAAACTTAAAGATTGAGGTGACACTCACGAGTCGTTAAGTGTTAATGAATTCGACCAAACAATGGTAATTGGACGCCTAATGGAATAAGAGTTATTACGAGATTAGGTCGATCGAGAAAGTCTCGTCCTAGAGGAGGAGTGTTACTGCTCACCCTTTGGTGGCGGTCATTCTAAACCTTTAGGGTATCATTGCAAAATTTTGAATGACCTAGGGATCATGAAACAATTTTGCTAAAACATAATTGGTTTTCAAAAGTTTTTTGCGAGACTAATACAAAGTATTTTCTAATTTTTCAGCTAAAATGTCTAGCGCTATAATAACTTTACTCGTTTCGAATAAGTTAGTGGGAGATAATTACCAGAGTTTGAAAAACAACATTAATACAAACCCGGCGACATAAAGTTCGTGCTATCGAGGAGTGTCCCGATGCAGCTCGACCGTAAGCGTCGTGGCGAAGTGTTCGCGATCACGAACGATCGATGGATCGGGGGCCAATGAAAAGGCCAAGGTCTACATAATTGCCAGCATGTCTGATGTCTTGGCAAAGAAGCATGAGCTGATGGTTTCCGCTAAGGAGATCATGGAGTCCTTGCGAAAATGTTTGGACAACGATCCTTTCAGTCCGACATGACTTCGCACAATACGTTTTCAACGCATACGGATGAAAGAGAATCGTGCAATCGTGAACATGTTCTGACAGATGACCCACTTTAATCGGGCCGAGATGAACAGGGCTTCGATCGATGAGTCGAGCCAGTCGATTTATTTTAGAACTCTTCCGAAGAGTTTCCTTGATTCAGAGCAATCTTGTATGAATGTAATTAGCTACACTCGACTACCCTCCTCAATGAGCTACAGAATTTCCAATCCTTGAGCAGGGTGAAAGAATCTGAGGGCAAATGTTGCCTCACAGTGTCTTATCACGGGGGTTCGACCTGCAGGACGAAACTCGTTTGCTCCTTCACGCCCGAAAGGGAAGAAGAGGATGAAGAGGGTAAAAGCGACCGTGTTGCACGCCTGAAGGACAAGAAGGTCAAGGAGGTTGCAGGGAAAAGGAAAGTGTTTCCACAACATGGGGCGGGATCTTTGGAAGAGGAACTGTCCCAAATTCTGGCCGAGAGGAAGAATCAAGGGGATTGATTCTGGCAAACGCCACCGAGAGGGTGAGGTGACTCTACGGGTTGGATCCGGGAGCTTGTCTCTGCTGCATGATCGACACGGTGAAGCTACACTTTGGCGGAAAGTACTTATTGTTGGACAATTTGTACATAGTTCGTGGTTTACTAGAAATCTTGTTTCAATTTTACCTTAATTGAACATTGTATTTCAGTTTCTTTTGAATTTAATAAAGCGTTTATTTCTTTCAAAGGGAATGTTATTTGTTCAAACTTCACTTTCGAAAATAATCAGTATGTTTTGAAACCCAATCTGGGTAAAAGTGTTTTGAATCTCGAATTGTTTAAAGCTGCAGAAACACGAACTAAGAAAGCAAAAGTTTCTTCCAAAGAGAATGCCCATCTTTGGCATCTACTAAGTTAGGCCACATTAATCTCAATAGGATTGAGAAACTAGTGAAGAGTGGACTTCTAAACGAGTTGGAAGAAAACTCTTTGTTTGGTGTGTGAGTCATGCCTTGAGGGCAAAATGACCAAACATCCTTTTAGTGGAAAGGATATAGAGCCAAAGAGCCTCTTGAGTTAGTACATTCGACCTCTCCGTGGTCCGATGAATGTTAAAGCTCAAGCGAGTTATGAGTACTTCGTGTCTTTCATGTAGACGATTACTCCAGATATGGGTATATTTACCTAATGCACAAGAAGTCCAAACTCTTAAAAGTTCAAGGAGTACAAGATCGAGGTTGAGAACCTCTTAGGTAAATCGCTTAAAACACTTCGATCGGATCGAGGTGGAGAGTACATGGACACTAAGTTCCAAGACTATATGATAGAACACTAATCACGTCCCAACTCTCGTTTTGACCGTTGCCACGATGAGAATGGTGTATCGGAGAGAGAAAGCAGAACCTTGTTGGACATGGTTGATGTCGATGATGAGCTATGCTCGTCTCTCCCGATTCTTTTTGAAGTGCAGCGGTGGAGATGCGGTTTATATTTTGAACAACGTTCCATCGAAGAATGTTTGTGAAACACCTTTGAGCTCTGGAATGGACGTAAAGCGGTTTACATCACTTGAACTGGGGATGCCCGACCCACGTGTTGGTGTCAAACCCGAAAAAGTTGGAACCCCGTTCAAAATTGTGCCTATTCGTAGGTTACCCTAAAGAGACTAGGGGTGGTTTATTTTACGATCCTAAGGAAAATAGGGTGCTTGTGTCGACAAACGCCACTTTCCTAGAGGAAGACCACGTCGGGATCATTTACCAAGGAGTAAAATTGTGTTGAATGAAATGGGCGATATATCGCCAAGAGTTCTTTGATGGGGCTAGTCGTCAACAAGTGTTGTTGATCCTAGCACGTCTAGTCAAATCCGTTCCCAAGAGTTGGGAATGCCTCGACGTAGTGGGAGGGCGTGAGACGGCTTTGATATCGCTACATGGGTTTAAATTGAAACCTCGCTTGTCGCTCCCGATGATGATCAGCGAGAATCCATTGACCTATGTTCAGGCAATGGTTGATGTTGACAAAGACGAGTGGATGAAAGCTATGGACTAGGAAATGGAGTCTATGTACTTCAATTGCAGATGGGAGCTTGTGGATCAACCTGATGGGGTAAAATCTATTGGTTGCAAATGGATCTACAAGCGTAAACGTGGCGTAGATGGGAAGGTGCGCGACCTTCAAAGCCCGACTAGTGGCAAAGTGTTTTTCCCAGGTTGAAGGGGTTGACTATGAGGAGACCTTTTCACTTGTTGCCATGGTAAAGTCGATCAGGATCCTTCTGCCCATTGCCGCGTATTATGACTACGAGGAATGGCAGATGGACGTCAAGACAGCCTTTCTAAATGGCAAACTTGATGAGACCATCTACATGGACCAAATTGAAAGGGTTCATTGCCCAAAGCCAAGAGAGCAAAAAATTTGTCGGCTTCATAGGTCCATTTATGGACCAAAGCGAGCTTCGAGGTCTTGGAATATAAGGTTTGATGAGGCGATCAAATCTTATGGCTTTGATCAAAATGTCGACGAGCCTTGTGTCTACAAGAATATCGTTGACAAAGCGTCGCATTTTTGGTGTTGTACGTGGGCGATATTCTTCTCATTGGGAATGAGGTAGAATTCCCTTCGACGCGTTAAGAAATGGCTAGCCATAATTCCAAATGAAAGATTTGGGAGAAGCTCGGTATGTTCTAGGTATCGGATAGTCCGGAGCCGGAAGAAACGCGACGCTAGCCTTGTCTCAGCGTCTTATATTGACAAGATGTTGTCTAGATATAAGATCACGAGAACTCCAAGAAGGGCTTCTTGCGCCTTTCGGCATAGGGGTTCACTTGTCTAAGGATCGGTGTCCCAAGACTCCTCAAGATGTTGAGGATATGAGACAATTCCATATGTTTCATCCATGTAGGAGCCTCATGTATGCCATCTTTGTGTACTAGGCCCGACATCCGTTATGTAGTAGGAATTGTCAATAGATATCACCCAATCCAGATTAGATCAGCTTTGGGCGGTAGTAAAGGCAATCCTCAAGTATCTTAGGAGAACGAGGAACTACAACTTAGTGTATGGTAGTGGGGATTTGATCCTTACAGATATACGGATTCTCGATTTTCGGACCGATAAGGATTCTAGGAAATCCACTTGGTCGACCTTCATTTTGAATGGAGGAGTCAGTAGTATGGCGAAGCATCAAGCGAGGATGCATCGTTGATTCCACTATGGAAGCGAGTATGTTGCGGCTTGTGAAGGCTGCAAAGGAAAGCCGTTTGGCTTAGGAAGTTCATGACTGATTTGAAAGTTGTTCCAAACATGAACTTGTCGATCACAATGCTCGTGATAACGGTGGTGCGATGAGCCAATTCCACGTGAGCCTAGGAGCCATAAGAGAGCAAACACATTGGCGCAAGTATCATCCGATCACGGAGATTGTGCACCGCGAAGACGTGGCGGTCACGCGAGATAGCGTCGAGCACAACGTGAGCTGATCCATTTACAAAGCCCCTCACGGCTAAGGTGTTTGAGGGTCACCTAGAGAGTCTAGGTCTTGAGCTTCTTGACTAGGGCAAGTGGGAGATGTGTAAACGGGTATTCAATGCCCTAGTTTATTGTATTACTTCGTTATAATTTATGTACATTTCTGAAATGTATTTTCTCCACTAGCTTAGTCCAAGTGAGAGTTTGTTGGGATTTTAGTCCTAATCTCGTGTTTGTAACATATTGTTTGAAATTAATAAGATTTATTCATTTCATCACTTTGTGTCTCGCAATATTTATAAACTTTTCCAATAAACAAAGCTCCAGGGTCATTGAATTTATGAGAGAACTAGAGCTTGAACGGTGTGTAGTGGACACACAGGGAGGATCACGTTCGAGTTAATGACCCGAACGGTCTACAGTATATCGATAGGGATGAAGACCTAATCCTCGATACACTGTGGATTCGGCCCCGCTTTGTATTAGATACAAACGAGGTGATCTGACTCGTTCATGTGGTTGACATGCGAGTGGGGGCATCCTGTGCAATGAGATTGTACAAGACTCCGACCGTGAATTATTAGACCTACCGATGTAACATCATCGGCGCAGAAGGACTAATAACCGTAGATGACCATTAGTGACTCGACACGAATCCACGAGCGTGTTACGGACTCCACATGCGAGTGCATTCTTTGACTAGTACGGATGAGGGTGGTCACGATTACTCGCCCCAATATGCCTATCTTCTCGTGACGGAACCAAGTAGGGAGTCGGGAACTTAACTACGCGAGATGGAATTCACTCGTTCTCGCCTTTAGGGAAAACTAGAGGGTTTGTTCCCTTAAGTGTTGTCTCCAAGGCTTGGGCAGCAACGGCGCCCACCTTCTCACCGCCCGAGAAGGTGTTGTGTGTGGTTGGACCATCACAATATGTTGTTCATTAGAGGAGCGGTGGGGACTTAAGGAACAAGAGGTAGACACGGGGTAAAGCGGTAATTTGACCCAAATCGTGTCTACTGAACTACTGTGAAGGGTCGACTCATGGGCATTGGTTATATCATTTGGACACGTAATATTCTCGCTGACCGACGAGTGCAACTCACGGGCTATAGTGGAGTGTTACCGTAGCTAATGAATGTTGATTAAGCGAGTCAAAGAGTTTGACAGATTAATTTTGGATCATTGGAGCCCGCCACCGTAGGTCCATTAGGTCCCTCGGTTGGCTCCACACTGGTTAAAGAGAAGGTTAATGTTTTGGTATGAAATTGAAGTGTTCAATTTCACTTTAAAAACATTTATGTCATTTGTATGAGATATGAATGATATAATATATAGTTTAATGTGAATGAGATTCATAATAAACTATAGGTTAGCCTACTTGTTGAATTAGGGCTAATTGGAGAAATTAAATGAGAAAAATTAAATTGGATGTGATTCAATTTAATTAATCCACAATTATTGCAAATGAGAATTGCAATATGAGATATGAGATATCTTATATTATGTGGTTATGCAAATGAGATTTGCATAACCTATGGTTGTGGTAAAGTGGTAATAATGTGGAGATATTAACTCCCTCATTCCACTATTTAAACCCTTTGCAAGAAGGTTTTGGTAAGCTCTCTTCTCATTTTTTGTTTTTCACCAACGAGAAGAAAAGAGAATTCTCTCTACTCTCTCATTTCTCCTTCCTCTCCAAAACACAAACAAGTTCCCACCAACTTCCCTTCTCCAAAAGAGAACAACCGAGAAGATCACTTGGTGGTGTTCGAGATCGATTTGTAGGAAGAATCCGTTGAGATCGAGTAGCACGAAGAGTTCGTGATCCGAGGAAGAAATTGTTGTGTTTGTCTACAACAAGTAAGTAAGATCTATTCTTGCTGTAAATTTCTTCTTCTTTAAGCATGTTTAGCCTAGGTCTAAGTGTTAGATCAATTTTAATAAACACAAGTTGCATAGTGATACATCGACGATTCAATCGTCTTCCGCTGCGTGGGATTCTTATTCCCTTCACTGTGTACTAGGCCCAACATATGTTATGCAATTAGGATTGTCAGTAGGTATCAATCCAATCCAGGATTAGATCACTGGACAACCGTAAAGGCAATCCTCAAGTATCTTAGGAGAACGAGGAACTACAACCTTGTGTATGAGAGTGGGGATTTGATCCTTACGGGATACATAAATTCTAACTTTCAGATCGATAAGGATTCTAGAAAATCCACTTCGGGGTCAGCCTTCATTCTGAGTGGAGGAGCCGTAGTGTGGTGAAACATCAAGCAGGGATGCATCGCTGATTCCACGATGGAAGCCGAGTATGTTGCGACTTGTGAAGCTGAAAAGGAAGCTGTTTGGCTTAGGAAGTTCATGCTAGATTTGGAAGTTGTTCCAAATATGAACAGTGAGTCACGTTGTTTTGTGACAACAGTGGTGCAGTAGCCAACTCGAGAGAACCTCGGAGTCATAAAAGAGGCAAGCACATAGAGCGTAAGTATCACTTCATACGGGAGATTGTGCACCGCGGAGATGTGACAGTCACGCAGATAACTTCGGAGCACAACGTTGCTGATCCATTTACAAAGGCCCTCACGGCTAAGGGTCACCTAGAGAGTCTAGGTCTTCGAGTGCTTCCTAACTAGGGCAAGTGGGAGTATTGTAAATGGGTATTCAATGCCCTAGTTTATTGTATTACTTTTATTGTATTACTATACTGTACATTTGAGAAATGTATTATGTACTCCACTAGGTTAGTCCAAGTTGGAGTTTGTTGGGGTGTATGTCCTCATCTCGTGTAGTTTGTAATATTCGAAGTTGTAAATAAATAAGAGTTATTTATTTGAACTTTGTGTCATAAAAACGAGTTATTTATTTGAACTTTGTGTCTCGCATATTTCATAAATTTAATCCAATAAACTATGCTCCAAGGTCATTATATTATGAGAGAACTAAGAACTTGAACGGTGTGTAGTGGACACATAGGAAGGATCACGTTCAAGTTAATGACCCGAATGGTCTAAAGTATACGGATAGGGTTGGAGACCTAATCCTGGATACACTGTGGATGCGACCCGCTTTGTATTAGATACAAACGAGGTGATCTAGCTCGTTCATGTGGTTGACATGCGAGTGGGGGCATCCTGTGCAATGAGATTGTACAAGACCAGACCGTGAATTATTAGACTTACTGATGTAACACCGTTAACAGTATAGGGCTAATAATTTCTTAGATGACCATTAGTGACTCGACCTTAATCCTGAGCGTGTTACGGACTCTTGTCTGCGGAGGTCTGTCCTTTGACTAGTACGGGTGAGGGTGATCACAGTTACTCGCTCAATATGCCTATCTTCTTAGGGACAGGACCACGTGGGGAGCTGGGAACTTGACTACGCAAGAAGGAATTCACTTGTTCCCGATTTAGGGAAACTAGAAGGGTTGTTCCCTTAAGTGCTGTCTCCAGGGCTTGAACAACGGGGTCCACCTTGTCACTGGCCTGAAAGGGTTGTTGTTTAAGGTTTGACCATACAACGTTGTTGTTCATTAGATGACCAGTGAGACTTAATGAGCAAGAGGTAAACACAGGGGTAAAACGGTAATTTGACACAACTGTGACTACGAACAACCTGTGAAGGGTCGACTCATGGGTATTGGTTACATCGATGAACACAACTTGTCCTACAGTGATGAGAGTGCAACTACGAGATTTAGTGGAGTGTTACCGTAACTAATGAATGTTGAATAACCAGGTCATAGAGTTTGACAGGTTAGTCTCGGATCATTGGAGCTCGCCATCTGTAGGTCCATTAGGTCCCTCGGTTGGCTCAAATTGGACAAATTGAGGGTTTACAGTTTGGTGTGAATTTGAAGTGTTCAAATTCATTATTTGGGTATTTATGTCATTTATATGAGATATAGATGACATAATATATAGTTTGATGTTAATGAGATTCATTATAAACTATAGTATAGCCTAATTGATTAATTAGTGCTAATTGGAGAAATTGAATTGAGAGAAATTAAATTGAATGTGATTCAATTTAAAAATCCACAATTATGCAAATGAGATTTGTATAATAAGGTATGAGATACCTTATATTATGTGATATGCAAATATGACTTGCATATCATATAGTTGTGGTAAAATGGTGATTTAGTGGAGATGTTAACTCCACATCTCACCATTATTTAAAGGCTTGGTGATAAGCCTTTGTTAAGGATTTTGCCATTTTTTTGGATTTTGATACAAAGAGCGCAAAGCATTCTCTCTCAACTCTCTCTCAATCCTCTCTCAATCTCTCCACACCCAAAACCAAAGGGAGTCCCACCTACTCTCCCTCAACCTCCCGAGAACAACCGAGAAGATCCTGTGGAGGTGTCTTGTCGTTCGGTTCAAGGATCGAGTTCGAGGAGTTCGTCCGTTCGAGAGAGATCGTGACCGGAGGAGGAAAGCGTTGAAGAAGTGTTCTTCAACAAGTAAGTAACACATCCCTTACTGTTTTATTCTATTGTTTGTCTGTTTAACCTAGAATTAAAGTAGTTTTGTTCTTAAGATAAAAATTACACAACGAATCAACAACGTTTCACAACGTCTTCCGCTGCGGGAATTCCAGATTCCTTCAATAGTGAGACCGGGAAGACTATGTGTTCCGAGTATTAGTGAGCTTAAAGATGTTATTCTAGAGGAAGCTCACAGTTCAGCTTAGCTATGTATCTAGGAAGCACCAAGATGTACAAAACTTTGAAGGGGACGTATTGCTGGCCTGGGATGAAGGGGAGAGAGTTGATTATGTTGATAGATGTTTGATCTGCCAACAGGTTAAACCAATTAGATAGAGGCCAAAAGGACTCCTTAATCCACTGTCAGTGTCGGAGTGGAAATGGGAGCATATCACTATGGATTTTCTGTTTGGATTACCACATACTTCTAGTGGACATGATGGTATTTGGGTAATAGTGGATAGACTCACTAAGACATCATGATTTATACCGATTAAAGCGACATTTACACTTGATCAGCTTGCTAAACTATACGTCGACAGGATTGTGAGTCAATACGGAGTGCTAGTGTCCATAGTTTCAGATAGGGATCTTAGATTTACTTCTAAGTTTTGGCCTAGCTTACAGAAAGCTGTGGGGACAAAGTTGAATTTTAGTACAACGTTCCATCCTCAGACAGATGGTCAGTCAGAGAGGACCATCCAGACCTTAGAAGACATGTTGAAGGGAAGTTGAGATACCCAGATATCACTTATGGAGTTCACTTATAATAACAACTATCAGTCTAGTATTGACATGGCACCATTTGAGGCTCTGTATGGAAGACCGTGTAGAACGCTCATGTGTTGGAATGAAGTAGGAGAGGGAAAGCTAATCGATCCTGAGTTGGTACAAGTTACGATGAACAATATTAAGGTAATTAGAGAGAATATGAAAGTAGCTCAAGATCGTCAGAAGAGTTACGCAGATAAACGACGAAAAGACTTAGAATTCCAGGTCGGAGATCAAGTTTTCTTGAAGTTATCTCTATGGAGAGGTGTTCTTCGTTTTGGCACGAAAGGTAAGCTAAGTCCTAAATAAAAGAGTGTATATTAAGAAAACGGTAGCAATTTTGGATCTTGAACACTCTAAGTTCATCAATTTTACAAAATAAAAAACATGCTCAAATCTGGAAAAACAGAGAGTATGAACACATACCTTTGTTGCTTAAAATTCTCCTAATCCGTGGGTAATTTTTTGTCAAAAACACTTTGTGGACAACCTCTAGTGTCTTCCCTATTATCCTTAGGCCTTGGAACAAATTGTGGGATCTTTGATAGAGAGAATTTGAAGAGAGATGGGAGAAAGGTCTGAAAAACGTAAATCATAAAAATTCTGATAAATCCTACTTAATCCATTGGTTTCTTCTTCAATTAAAGAAACCAAAAGCTTCTTCAAGCTAGGAGAAGATGACAACAAGAAGATGAGAAGGATTTAACAAGAAGGAGGTGCTCAATTGTGGTGAATTTCAAATTCAAAGAAGCTTGTTCACCCTTTGTTCTTTGGTCCAATTGAGATTCAAAAGTCAATTTGAATTTTCTTTAATCTTAATTCGAAATTAATATAAAATTAATTTTAAATTAAAATTAATTTAATTCATTAAACAATTTAATTAATTTTAATTAATTAATTTAATTTAATTTAATATCAAATATCAAATTTAATAATTAGACCAATCCCTATTTCTTAAATCGACCGTTCGAACATGAATTCGTATTCATGTTATAAATCGAACAAATATTTAAATCATATTTAAATACACTCACCTCTTTTTTATCATAGTTTAATTTATAATTAATCTATAACACGTTAAGTATATCACATATAATTAACGTTTTCTCCCAAAATCGAATTTGAACAATTCAAATTCTTTTCTCTCAAATGTTACAAGGCTGAGTCTGAGCTAGTAAGGGGGACCTAATAGACCTATAGATCATGAGCTCCAACAATACGAGATTAATCGACCAAAATCTTTAGCTTAGCTAATCAACATTCGTTAACCACCGGGACACTCCACTAAAGCCCAGTGGTTGCACTCTCCTCACTGTAGATATATTTATGTCCACTCGATATAACCATGATTAGTAAGTCTATCATTCACAGGTCATTCGTAATTACAACTGGGTCAAAATTACCGTTTTACCCTGTAATTACTTCTTGTTCCTTAAATCCCACTGATACTCTAATGAACAATTAGTTTGTGGTCCAACCAACAAATCGAATCCCTCTCAGTCCAATGAGAGGGGTGGGCCCTTTGTTTAAGACCCAGAGTCAACACTTAAGGGAACGGCGTCTCTACTAACCCCAAAAGCAGGTAGGAGTGAATTCCATCTTGCAGAACTATGTTCCCAGCCATCTACCTAGTCTTATCCCTGAAATGGGAGGCTTATTGAGTCGGCAATCTCAGGCCACTCTCACCCATGCAAATCTAAGGATAATCCGAATAAACAGGAGTTCCATGGCACGTTCAGGATTAAGATCGAGTTACCTAGGTCATCGTATGAATATAGTTAGTTAAGACAGTAAACGGAGTTATAAAGTCTGAGTGACTATTTCTCGGTCCAGTCTTATGCAAACTCATTGCATAGGACACCCCCACTCGCATGTCTCCATATGAACGATTCAGGATCACATCGTTTGTACTTTACAAAGTGGGTTAAGCCCATAGTGACCCCAGAATAAGGTACCCAACCACATCCCTATACTATAAACCGTTCTGGCTATAACTTGAACCTGATCCACTTTTATGTCACACATAAAATTCAAGTATACATCCTATAGCCATGGGTTCTTTATTGGAGTAGGGTTTCAAAATATACAATTCACTTTATTCAATAACACCTTTATTTGAATAAATCTCAATAACATCTTTATTGCAAAATAGAATATACATTTAGTTTACAAACCCACGAGTTTTAGGACATAAAACCCAACACTAGATATATATTGGTCCTTATCAGATAACAGAACGAGTTGGGCCAGCAACCTACAGACTTGAGTTGCCAGCAGAACTATCTCGAGTACATGATGTTTTTCATGTGTCCATGTTGAGGAAGTATATTCTAGATCCGACACATGTGTTGCAAGCGTAACCAGTTGAGCCGAAAGAAGACCTGAGTTACATAGAGGATGCAATTCAAATCCTCGACAGGAAAGAACATGTTTTGAGAAACAAGATGATCCCACTCGTGAAGATTCGTTGGAGACATCACGGAGTAGAAGAGGCAACCTGGGAGTTAGAGGACCAAATGAGGAAGAATTACCCGACCCTCTTCACTTAAGGACTACTAAATTTCGAGGACGAAATTTCTTAAGAGGGAGGTAAGTTGTAAACCCGAGATCTCTCCTTGGAGTTTCTTTACAAAAATTAAAAAAAAAAGAAAGAAAAAAGAAAAAGAAAAGAAAAGGAAAAGGTTCAGTATATTTTGGTTTTGTTTTGTTTTAAAAAGAAAAAAGTAAAAAGAAAGAAGAATGGAAAATTTAAAAAAAGAAAAAAAGAAAAATGGAAGGTGAGTGGAGCACCACCGCCAAACTCATTGTTTATAAACCATTCTCCCCCAATTTGCTCTCATTTTATCAAGGAAATCAAATAGCTTTGTGGGAAAGGGTTGAAGCAGGAAGAAAAAAGGTGAATTGCTGGTGTTGAGGTTGAAGAAGAAAGGGGAAAGATCATTACAAGCTTCCATGGTAATTTCATGATCAACTCTGCACAGTTCTGATATTTGGATCGTTTTGAGATCCACAAGAAGAGGTAAGAGGTGAGGTTTGATTTTATTGAAAGTTAACTCATTTTGAAATAAATTTCGTGAAGGAAGCCAGAACAAATTCTGACTTTAAGTTACTGATTTGTGAAAGGGAAGGAAGAGGAGAGGATTTGCTGTCAAATCTGAGAAACCTCTGGTTTTTGAGTCGTGTTGATCCGTAGAATTCGAATAAAAAGCTTTAGCAGGTATGGTTGGAAAGATTATTTAATTTTCTAAAACTCTCGTGAAGAAGTCGTGAGTAGAAAATGATTGTAAGTTGCCTTAAAATTCAGGTTAAGTTCAGAGTTTAGCAGGAAAACGAATCTGGAAATAGCAGGAGTTATTGTTAAGGAAGCAACTTTCGAGGTATTTACAGACAAATCCTTTTGGAATTTCAATTTTCATTTCTTCATATGTTTAGAGGGTTCAAAAAGGAAGAGTTTGATATAAAGTACATCCTTTTTGGCTAAGTAATGAAGAAGTTATGAGTGTGTGAAGTCAGGGTATGAAATATGTAGAATGCTGGAAAATAGATAAAATGGTTTTTATAATCTTAGGGTTGAAATTCATGAGCTCGAGGTTCTAATGCTTAGTTTTGGTTTGTTTGACAGGACAAGAGGAAATAGGTCGAGTATATGAGCCAAGGTTCTAGTTCTAATGCTGTGAGTGACAAAACAAACTTCGAAAACGATTTATATACTTGAATTATGCTTAAGGAAACACATGATTTCCCTAGAATGAAATGACTTAAATGCTTTATGTTTTCTTTTGAACACATACTTATGAGCATACATAATTTCCTAGAAATGATTTCAAGTGCTCGTTGTGAGCATAGATTTCCCAATGAAATTTATATGTGAGCATATGTTTATTGATTACCGAAATTTAGTGAAAATGTTATGATTTCAAGCAAGCATGTACTAGCAAGTATTATTTAAAGATTTCCAGTTTTCATGAACAAGCTGAGTAAGCTTGAGTTTTACGAAAGAAAAAGATAAGCAAGCATGTTCAAGTATTTTCATGTGTTTTTCTGAGACTCGAATGAGTAGATGACTGAGATATTGAGCCCGAGGTTGTATAGTACCGAGTGCTAGGCGGGCCCCACTACGACATAAACGATGAGAGTGTTGGGCGGGCCCCACTACATCGTAGAGTAAACGTTGGTTGTAAACCCGAGAATCATTCTTTGGAATTTCCTTATTAAGAAAAACAAAAGAAAAGAAGAAATGAATGCATAAAGCTTGGTTTTCCTTGTTTTAAAAAGAAAAGAAATGAAGTGAAAGATAAAAAGAAAACAAGGAAGGAAAACCTTAAACCATTTTGGTTTAGTTTGCTCTAAGAATAATGAAGAAAGGAAATGAAAGGAAAGGTTATGATATTGTGTTTTGTTTAGGAATGAAAAGAAAAGAAAAGAAAAGTAAAGTAAAGGAAAAGGAAAAAAAGAAAGAAAGTGGAAGGTGGGACCCCCACCTTGGTTTTTCTTTTTAAACAACCAAGTACCTTCAAATTTCTTCTCATTTTCATCAAAGAGGAGCTGAGGGTTCGTGGGAGAAGCTTAAAGGAAGAAGAAGAAGGTGGTTTTGGAGTTGGATTTGCAGAAGAGAGGAGAGAACTCAAGCAATTAGTATAACAAAGAAGGTAATCACTCTGCCATGTTCTGCTATTTTGTTCATCTCGAGCTCCACTGAAAGAGGTAAGAGTTGAGATTTTGTTTCGTGCAAGTTAACTCATATTGGAACAAAATTCGTGAAGGATGCTCGAGCAAATTCGGATCTTAAGCTACTGATTTGTGAAGAGGAAGACAGAACACAGAATTTACTGTCAAATCCGAGAAGTCTCTGATGTTTTGGTTGTACTGACCTGTAGAGTTTAGGGTTTAGGAGCTCTATTAGGTATGGTTGGAAAGCTTATTAAATTTTCTACAACTTTCGTGAAGAAATCGTGAATAGAAAATGATTGGAAGATGTTGTAAATAGCAGGTCAAGTGTCGGGTTGCAGCAGACAATCGAATCTGGAATAGCAGAAGTTAGTTCCTGGGAAAGAAGCTTCCGAGGTATTTCTGAACCAATCTATTGGGAATTTCAATTTCATGTCTTCATATGATTTTTAGAGGATTCAAAAAGGAAGAGTTTGGTATAAAGTACATCTTTTTTGGTTAAGTAATGAAGAAGTTATGAGTATTTGAATACAGGGTATAAAATCTGTTAAATGCTGGAATTTTTGTTGGAGTGTTTTCTTGTAGTTTTAAAGTTAAAACCATGAGCTCGAGGTTCTAAAACATGGTTTTGGTTTGTTTGACAGGCCAAGAGCGAATAGGTCGAGTGTACGGGTCAAGACTCTAGTTCTAACACTGTGAGTGACAAAACGAACTTCGAAAATGAGCTATATGCTTGAAAAATGCTTTAAGAAATGCAAGTTTTGCTAGAATGAATTGTTTCAAAGCTTTGTGTTTTATTTTTGAACACATGTCTATGAATATTCTTGTTTTCCTAGAAATGTTTCAAGTGTTCATTGTGACCCTAAAAGTCTTTATAAAGTTTATACATGAGCATATGTCCAATGGTTGCCAAAATTTATGGAAATGTTATGATTTCAAGCAAGCATGTACTAGCAAGTATGTTTTAAAGATTTCCAATTTTATGAACAAGCTGAGTAAGCTTGAGTTTTATGAAAGAAAGGATAAGCAGGCATGTTCAATGTTTTCATGTGATTTTCTGAGATATTGAGCCCGAGGCTTTATGGTACCGTGTGCACACAGGTCTTATTCTCGTTGTCGGCGTTGAGTGTACTCCGTGACAACAAATACCATTTGTCGTGAGTCTTTGGCGGGCCCACTACGACAAAGACGATGGGAGTGCTGGGCGAGCCCCACTACATCGTAGAATAAACGTTGGTGTACTGGGCGTGCCCTACACAACGTAGATTGTGACATGTTTTAAAAAGAGTTTATATCATTTACATGCCTTACGAGATTTTAACGGTGTCTTGCTGGTTTTCATGAAAAGCTATAATGATTACACGATTACTTTTAACGCTTGATTACAGATGCATATGCTCATAGATGGCCAGGTGATATGATTTACGAGTTAATAGCTTTCTTTTAAACTCAAGTCACTCACTCACTGAGCTTCATAGCTCATTCTTTTAGTGTTTTTCCCACTTTTCAGGTAGAGATCGAGCTCCCGGTGCCTGAGAACCTGCCATAGTCTGCTGAAGCTTCACATGTTTGATATTTTGTACGTGGCTGGTGTTGTATAGCAAGTCCTTATGTTTGTAAATTAATTTAAGAGAACTATGTAGTTATAGTCGTATGTGCTTTAGAGGTTGTGGTTGTTTAATTAGTTGTTTGGACTGTTTGTGGTTCTGATGTTCTTGCTCGTTTTAGTTTTCGAGAGAGACTTAAGAAGAGTTTCTCCTCATGTACGTCTTATAGATGTCCTGTTTCCGCTGTGTTAAGTTTAGAGTGTTCCATATGCGAACATAGTATGTTGATCGAGTAAAGCGAGTCGTGAGTGGTGTTAAGAGGTAACAATGTCTGTTGGCTTCACGCCGCCTTCTTAGGCCGAGTTAGTAGGTAGTTCGGGAGGGGGTGTGACAACTGGTATCGAGCGATTAGCTCCATGGGAATGAGACAGAGCAAGTTAGCTCTAGAAGAAACCTAAAAGTAAATAGAAAGTTATTGAGTTAGTTCAATAGAACTAGTAGAGCATGGTCCAAGTAAGGATAAGAGTAAGTCCAGCTAGGACTAGAATGTGAACACAAGTCTAGAATTGTGCATTTGAGTTGAGTACTCATTACATGTCTAGTATGTTAATATGTTATAGAAGTCATGCCACCACGTGCTAGCGAGACGATGCGAGGCAAGATCGGGATCGGACGCAGATCCTACCCAAGATCAATCCCGGTGGAGATCTAGTGCCCGAGAGTTCGAATCACGGGCGAATTAAGCGAACATGTTAATGCCTCTCGGGGTAGGTAAGCCATAGAGAGAGAGCGGGGGCTAAGTAATCCGGATAAGACATATAGAATAGATCACCTAAAAGAATTAGGAGCCACACGGTGTTTGAGGGTTCCAAAGATCCAAATTGAAGTCGAGGTTTGGTGAATAAGCTTGATAAATGTTTTGATGTCATGAGTTGCTCTCGAGGATTGAAATGTTAAGTTGGCCACATTCTTGCTTTGCTAAAGGAAGCGAAGGATGATGGAAATCGATGTTAGCTTGATTGTAGTGATGCACGTACTTCACACCGCAAACTTTGAAGTATATTTGAAAATAAATATTACCCTAGCACGCATCTGAGAGGAAAGAGGATGAATTTTTAGAATTAAAGCGAGGATCATTTTGGTGGTTGAGTATGAGAGAAGATATACCAAGTTTTCGCGGTATGTTGATGTGATTGTGGCATCCGAGAGTGACAGTGTCGAAGATTTGAAAGAGGTTACGACACGAGATACGTACCCGATTCATGACCATTGCTAAGTGGATTGATTTCTCCCACTGGTAGAGCACTCGCTCTACGTGTTGAAGCAGAGTATAGCAGAGGTGCGATCGGTAGTGAAGCCTAGTTGTGGGGGCCTTGGCAACAAGCGATTTCAAGGTCGTGAGCGTGGAGGTTCACACTTGAGTAAATGTTTTCAAGTCAATATGACTTTAAGGATCGAACTAGTAGCCAGGGCATCGAGGCGGATGAATGTGTGTAGTGCCTATTAGAGGCGAGTTAAAAAGAACCTAATTAGTTTGTTTGATTAGCAGCAAGATCGCAAAGAGGGCAAGAGTCTATTGCCGTGATAGCAAGGAAAACTCCATGTGTGATTTGTTCCAAGAATCATCAAGGTCATTGTCTTGTGAGTGTTGGTACATGCTACCGATCTTGATAACCGGGACATATCAAGAGGATTGTCCACGCCTATGGACAACCGCATGCAGGACTAGGGAGTTGAGTCCTGAAATGGTTGAGCAACCAAGAGTTTGATGGAGTGCAAGAGAGGCACCAACGGTGTCAGTTAAAGAAAATTGTAGATAGACCTAGGCAACACGGAAAGGTCTACGCTATGGCCCAAAGAAGCGAGAAAGATGCATCATACGTGATTACTGATACGATCTCTATTTGTAATGTTCCCCACGCACGTGTTTTAATAGATCCGGATGCTACACATTCCTTTGTTTCCAGTATGTTCCTATCTAAGTCGAATAGGAAGCTAGAGCCTTTATTTGAGGGGTTAATTATATACACTCCAGTTGGTGATGCTTTATTAGTCAATTCAAGATGCGGAATTGTGAGGTCTTAGTAGAAGGTCTCAATTTGTTAGTGGATCTTCTTCCACTAGAGAGTTGCAGTGTTAGATGCAATCCTAGAAATGGATTTCTTATTCACTCATTATGCTTCCAGAGATTGCCATATAAAGGAAGTTGTTTTCAAGAAACCAGGATTAGTCAAGTGAAGAAAGATTATCCCTACAAGTTTGTTTTCGACATTCAAAGCTCGAAGTTATTGAGAAAGGTTGCATGACGTTTCTTGCACATGTAGTAGAGTGCGGGAGGAAAAGCTAAAACCAGATAATGTTCTTGTTATGAACGAACTTCTTGATGTTTTTCCAGAGAACCGCTGTGGTTGCCACCGATAGGAAGTTGAGTTCATTATTGAATTGCTACAAAAACAACCTCTCAGATGTATAAGCGCCAGATAGAATGGCTCCAAGTGAGATCGGGGAGCTAAAGATGCAGATTATAAGGACTAGTAGATAAGGGATACATCGGACCTAGTGTATCGCCTTGAGAGCTCCAGCTCGTGTTATCTCAGAAAAGAAAGATGGTATCCGTAGTTTATGCATTGATTATAGATAGTTAAACAAAGTCACGATACGTAATAAGTATCCTTTACCACTGAATAGATGACTTGTTTGACCGGTTAAGAGGTGCATCGATGTTTTGTAAGATTAATTTAAGATCGGGATATCATAAGTTAAAGATCGAGAATCGGACATTCCTAAGACGTTATTCATAATGAGGTACGAGCATTACGAGTGTTTAGTAATGCCATTCGGTTTAACAAGGTACTAGCAGCTTCCATGGACCTCATGGCGGTGTTTTCCACCGATATTTGGATAACTTTGTAATAGTAATTATTGATGATATACTAGTTTACTCGGCTTGATGAGAAAGCCCACGGGGAACACATGAGTATCATTCTACAAACACTACGTGATAAATGATTTATAGACGCTAAATTCACCAAATGTGAGTTTTGGTTGAATCATGTAGTGTTTAGGGTAAGTTGTTTCAACAAATGGAGTTGGTATGGGTCCACGTAAAGTAAAAGTTATGGTCAACCTAGTGAGACCAGCTAATGCGACAGAAGTATGTAGTTTCCTAAGCTTGGCAGGATACTGCAGATGATTTGTTGAGAATTTCTCACGATTAGTATTACCCTTAACAGTTTTAATAAGAAAGAATGCTAAGATTGAATGGTCGATAAGTGTGAAATGAGTTTTCGGAGTCAAAAAGAGATTAGTTACAACACCTATTTTGACACTTCCTATAACGGGAAAAGAGTATGTGGTTTCTTGTGATGCCTCGAGGAAAGATTTAGGGTGTGTACTGATGCAAGAAGGAAAAGTAATAACTTATGCGTTAAGGCAATTGAAAAAGCACGAATGTAATTACCCTACCCATGATCTTGAGTTAGCAGCAGCTTGTTCTAGCATTAAAGATCCGGAGACATTACCTGCTTTGGTGAAAGGTGTCACATTTACACGCATCATAAGAGTCCAAGTATATCTTTGATCAAAGGGAGTTGAATATGAGACAGAGAAGATGGTTAGAAGCGATTAAAGATTATGATTGTACCATAGAATACCATCCCAGTAAGGTGAATGTGGTAGCTTGATTGCATTGAGCAGAAGTGAAGAGTTCCTAAGGGACGCCTTGTGTGGTTTTCGAGCAACATTTTTAAGTACTCTAAGGATTCTAAGGCGGTTGTAATCGCAGAGAATTCAGAGGGTCTTTTAGTTTAATTTCGATCAGCCTTCACTCATAATAGAGATTGTGAGAAGACAATCGAGAGAATAGTAACTTGCGTAAAATGTTTGGAAAGTCCAAACAGGGCCTGTAAGCAAAATTTAAAATGAGATCAGATTTGAGCCATAGAGAAACAGGGAAGACTATGTGTTCCGAGTGTTAGTAGTGAGCTTAAAAATTCTATTCTAGAAGAAGCTCACAGCTCAGCTACGCTTATGCATCCGAGAAGCACCAAGATGTGTAAAACCTTGAATGAGACATATTGGTGGCACGGGATGAAGCGGAGATAGTTGATTATGTTGATAGATGTTTAACATGGCGGCCAGTTAAACCAGATTAGATGTAGCAAAAAGGACTCTTTAACCCATTGCTAGTGTCCTCGAATGGAAATGGGAGCGTATTACTATGGTTTTTCTGTTTAGATTACCACGTACTTCAAATGGACATGATGGTACTTGGGTATGGTGGATAGACTCACTAAGACAACACGGTTTTTACCATGACGTCTACGCTTGATCAGCTAGCTAAGCTTATACGCAGGCGCATTGTGAGACAATACAGAGTGCCGGTGTCCATAGTATCGAGATAGAGATCCAAGATTTACTTCTAAGTTTTGGCCTAGTTTACGTAAAGGCTATGGGAACAAGGTTGAAGTTTAGTACAAAGATTCCATCCTCGCACAGATTGGCGCTTAGAGAGACCATCAAGACCTTAGAGGACATGTTGAGAGCATGTATCCTTCAAGTTAAGGGAAGTTGGGATACATACCTATCACTTATGGAATTCGCTTACAATAACAATTATCAGTCTAGTTTTGACGTGGCACCATTTAAGGCACTGGATGAATGACCCTGTAGAACGCTCATATATGGGAATGAACTAGGAGAACAGAAGCTAATCGGTCTTGAGTTTGTGCAAGTTACGACACATAACATTAAGATATTCAGAAAGAATTTGAAGATAACTCAAGACCGTCAAAGAATTATGTAGATAAGCAACGAAAGGACTTAGAATTTCAAGTTGAAGATCAAGTTTTCTCGAAGTTATCTCCGTAAAGAGGTATCTTTAATTTTTGGAAAGAAAGGTAAGCTAAGTCCCAGATATATTGGTCCTTATCAAGTAACGGGACAAGTTGGGCCAAGAAATTTCTACTGTGGACTAGAATTGCCAGTGAGAACTATCTCGAGAACATGATGTTTTTCATGTGTCCATGTTGAGAAAGTATATTCCAGATCTGACACATGTGCTACAAGCACAACCTGTTGAGTTGAAAGAAGACATGAGTTACGTAGAGGATGCAATTCAAACCCTCAACAGAAAAGAACAAGTTTTAAGAAACAAGACGATCCCACTCGTGAAGGTTCGTTGGGGACATCACGGAGTGGAGGAAGCAACCTGGGAATTAGAGGACCAAAGGAAGAGGAATTATTTGATGATCTTCACCTAAGGACTACTAAATTTCGAGGACGAAATTTCTTAAGGGGGAGCTAAGTTGTAAACCCGAGAATCATTCTTTGGAATTTCCTTATTAAGAAAAACAAAAGAAAAGAAGAAATGAATGCATAAATCTTGGTTTTCCTTGTTTTAAAAAGAAAAGAAATGAAGTGAAAGATAAAAAGAAAACAAGGAAGGAAAACCTTAAACCATTTTGGTTTGGTTTGCTCTAAGAATAATGAAGAAAGGAAATGAAAGGAAAGGTTATGATATTGTGTTTTGTTTAGGAATGAAAAGAAAAGAAAAGAAAAGAAAAGTAAAGGAAAAGGAAAAAAAGAAAGAAAGTGGAAGGTGGGACCCCCACCTTGGTTTTTCTTTTTAAACAACCAAGTACCTTCAAATTTCTTCTCATTTTCATTAAAGAGGAGCTGAGGGTTCGTGGGAGAAGCTTAAAGGAAGAAGAAGAAGGTGGTTTTGGAGCTGGATTTGCAGAAGAGAGGGAGAGAACTCAAGCAATTAGTATAACAGCAAGGTAATCACTCTGCCATGTTCTGCTATTTTGTTCATCTCGAGCTCCACAGAAAGAGGTAAGAGTTGAGATTTTGTTTCGTGCAAGTTAACTCATATTGGAACAAAATTCGTGAAGGATGCTCGAGCAAATTCGGATCTTAAGCTACTGATTTGTGAAGAGGAAGACAGAACACAGAATTTACTGTCAAATCCGAGAAGTCTCTGATGTTTTGGTTGTACTGACCTGTAGAGTTAGAATCAGAAGCTCTATTAGGTATGGTTGGAAAGCTTATTGAATTTCCTACAACTTTCGTGACGAAATCGTGAATAGAAAATGATTGGAAGATGTTGTAAATAGCAGGTCAAGTGTCGGGTTGCAGCAGAAAATCGAATCTGGAATAGCAGAAGTTAGTTCCTGGGAAAGAAGTTTCCGAAGAATTTCTGAACCAATCTATTGGGAATTTCAATTTCATGTCTTCATATGATTTTTAGAGGATTCAAAAAGGAAGAGTTTGGTATAAAGTACATCCTTTTTGGTTAATTAATGAAGACGTTATGAGTATTTGAATACAGGGTATAAAATCTGTTAAATGCTGGAATTTTTGTTGGAGTGTTTCCTTGTAGTTTTAAAGTTAAAACCATGAGCTCGAGGTTCTAAAACATGGTTTTGGTTTGTTTGATGTTAAGAGCGAATAGGTCGAGTGTACGGGTCAAGACTCTAGTTCTAACACTGTGAGTGACAAAACGAACTTCGAAAATGAGCTATATGCTTGAAAAATGCTTTAAGAAATGCAAGTTTTGCTAGAATGAATTGTTTCAAAGCTTTGTGTTTTATTTTTGAACACATGTCTATGAATATTCTTGTTTTCCTAGAAATGTTTCAAGTGTTCATTGTGACCCTAAAAGTCTTTATAAAGTTTATACATGAGCATATGTCCAATGGTTGCCAAAATTTATGGAAATGTTATGATTTCAAGCAAGCATGTACTAGCAAGTATGTTTTAAAGATTTCCAATTTTATGAACAAGCTGAGTAAGCTTGAGTTTTATGAAAGAAAGGATAAGCAGGCATGTTCAATGTTTTCATGTGATTTTCTGAGATATTGAGCCCGAGGCTTTATGGTATCGTTGTGCACACAGGTCTTATTCTGTTGTCGACGTTGAGTGTACTCCGTGACAACAAATACTGCCGTGAGTGAGTCTTTGGCGGGCCCCACTACGACAAAGACGATGGGAGTCTTTGGCGGGCGCCCCACTACATCGTAGAATAAACATTGGTGTCTTCGGCGTGCCCTACACAACGTGGATTGTGACATGTTTTAAAAAGAGTTTATATCATTTACATGCCTTACGAGATTTTAACTGTGTCTTCTTTGGTTTTCATGAAAAGCTATAATGATTACACGATTACTTTTAACGCTTGATTACAGATGCATATGCTCATAGATGGCCAGGTGATATGATTTACGAGTTAATAGCTTTCTTTTAAACTCAAGTCACTCACTCACTGAGCTTCATAGCTCATTCTTTTAGTGTTTTTCCCACTTTTCGTGAGATCGAGCTCCGGTGCTCGAACTCGCCATAGTCTGCTGAAGCTTCACATGTTTGATATTTTGTACGTGGCTGGTGTTGTATAGCAAGTCCTTATGTTTGTAAATTAATTTAAGAGAACTATGTAGTTATAGTCGTATGTGCTTTAGAGGTTGTGGTTGTTTAATTAGTTGTTTGGACTGTTTGTGGTTCTGATGTTCTTGCTCGTTTTAGTTTTCGAGAGAGACTTAAGAAGAGTTTCTCCTCATGTACGTTTTATAGATGTCCTGTTTCCGCTGTGTTAAGTTTAGAGTGTTCCATATGCGAACATAGTATGTTGATCAGGTAAAGCAGTGTCAGCAGGTATTGTTAAGAGGTAACAATGTCTGTTGGCTTCACGCCGTCTTCCGGGTTGAGTTAGCAGGTAGTTCGGGAGGGGGTGTGACATTGGTTGTACTGGGTGTGCCATACACAACGTAGATTGTCATATGTTTTATAATTGTTAATATTGTCGATATGCCTTGCGAGATTTTAATGACATACTTGCTGGATTTCTGAAAAATCTATTATGATTACACGTTTACTTTTTACGCTTGGTTACGGATGCATATGCTTATAGGTTGTCAGGTGATATGATTTACGAGTAATTAGATTTTAAAATCAGTCACTCACTGAGCTTCATAGCTCAATCTTTCAGTGTTTTTAAACTTTTCAGGTAGAGATCGAGCTCCCGATGCCTAATATCCTGTTATAGTCTGCTGAAAGCTCCACGAGGTTGATATTTAGTACGTGGGTGGAGTTGTATAGCAAGTCCATGTATATTTTCTAGATATTTAGAAAGGACTGTATAGCTAGTTCCGTGTATATTCTAGAGGTTACAGTTGTATAAATCATGGTTGGGTATGCTTTTGGTTGTAGTGTTCCCTATCGATTTCATTTTCGAGTGAGCATTAAATAGAATTGTTCCTTACGTATGTATGGTAATCTTTAAAGTTCTACTATGTGGTGTTTAAAGTATTTCATATGCGAGTATAGTATGTTCATCAGGTAAAATAGGGTCAATAGGTATTGTTAAGAGGTAAACGATGTCTGTTGGCTTCACGCCGTCTTTCGGGCTAAGTAGTGAGTAGTTCGGGAGGGGGTGTGACATTTTGCCCAAAACACTGGGCCCTTACATTGAACTTTTCAATTGAATTGTAAATCTAAATGCTAAATCATGTAAACATCCATTTTTGCAAAACCACATACAATTTCTCTAAATTGAATGCTGCACCCACCTAATTTTGAGCAATTTCTAACACAATTAAGAGCATGACTTGGCTTTGATACCAATTGAAGGGAATTGAATCTTGTGCGGAAGAGAATGATCGCCTTTGCTCTCAATTGTGTGACATAGAAATACTAAAAAAACATAAAATCTAAGCTAAACATGCATCTTGAAAGCATAAAAGGATTAGTAGGTTACCTTTGAAGACCAATTCTTCAAGTAGTTCCTCGTCGTCTACGAGCTCCTCTTCTCTACGATCAATTCCTCGAACACCACCAAACACCACATATTATGCATAAATGCATAATATAAGGTGTCAAACACCTTATTATATGAATCATATTCACATAATGTGGAGAAGTTAGATTTAATTAAATCCAATTTCATCTCTCCCAAAATTCTACCATAAGTTATGTCCTAATTCCATAATTAGACACAATTAAGTTCAATATGAATCATATTCACATTGAACTATATATTATATCAATCATATCATATATAATTGATATAATCCCTAAATTGAACTTGAATATTTCAAATTAATTCCAAAACTTTATACCCTCTATTAATTCCATGTTGAGCCAACCGAGGGACCTAATGGGCCTACAGATCATGAGCTCCAACGATACGAGATTGACTAATCAAACTCATTGATCCCGTCAATCAACATTCGTTAACTACGAGTCACTCCATTAAAGACTCGTAGCTGCACTCTTCTCACTGTAGGACAAGTTGTGTCCATTTATTTAACCAATGCCCGTGAATCAACCCTTCACAGGTCGTTCATAGTCACAGGTGGGTCAAATTATCGTTTTACCCCTGTGACTACTTTTTGCACCATAAGCACTACTGATCCTCTAATGAACAACAAGTTTATGGTCTGACCATAAACATTATCCCTCTCGGGCCAGTAAGAGGGAGAGGCCCCATTGTTCAAGACCTGGATTCAACTTTTAAGGGAACAACTTATCTAGTTACCCTAGTTCGGGAACGAGTGAATTCCTTCTTGCGAAGTTGAGTCTCCAACTCCCTACGAGGTTTCATCCCTGAGAAGGTAGGCATATTGACTCGACGACTCTGGCCATTCTCACCCGTACTAGTCAAAGGATAACCCCCTACAGGCAGGAGTTCGCAACTCGCTCAGGATTCAAGTTGAGTCACTATTGGTCATCGTTTGAATTATTAGCCCTAACCTATCAACAGTGTTACTAGATTGGTCTAACAATTCTTGGTCCAGTCTTCTACAAACTCTTTGCACAGGATGCCCTCACTCGCATGTCAACTACATGAACGAGTTGGATCGCCTCATTTGTATCAAATACAAAGTGGGTCGCATCCATAGTGTTAGTAGGATGAGGTTCCCAACCTATTCCATCTACTATAGACCATTCGGGTCACAAAATTGAACTTGATCCTAGATATGTGTCAAGTACACAATTCAAAATTGTCTAAATGTGACCATGGAGCTTAGTTTATTGGATGTATATTTGAACTTTATGTGTGACATATAAGTGGATTAAGTTTGAGTAAATAGCCAGAACGGTCTATAGTATAGAGATAGGGTTGGGTACCTTATCCTAGGAGCACTATGGGTGTGACCCACTTTGTAAAGTACAAACGATGTGATCCTAAATTGTTCATGTGGAGACATGCGAGTGAGGGTGTCCTATGCAATGAGTTTGCATAAGATCGGACCGCGAAATAGTCACTTAGACTTTATAACCCCATTTTCTGTCTTAACTGACTATATTCATACGATGGCCTAGGTAACTCGATCTTAATCCTGAGCGCACTATGAACTCCTGTTTATTCGAGATTATCCTTAGATTTGCATGGGTTAGAGTGACCCAAGATCGTCGACTTAATAAGCTTCCCATTTTGGAGATAAGTGTAAGCCCTAAACTCTCTTTTGATCATATTACGCTCATACATAATGTTTTGACATATGCAATTGATATAGGTTGCACTAAAGGATGTTGTGATGGGATGGACTATAATGTGTATAAAGCTTCATAAGGAGATAGGTAAGCCATTGAAATAATCATATTAAGAGTTGAATTGAAGTAAGTTAAGGTCATTAACAAGTTGGGTAAATTTTAGGTGCATTATGTATTGAATGAAAAGTTCTCATTTCTCACAAACTTAAGTAAAGTTGGCTAAATGTGTTAGGTGGTTTATTTACTTGTTTTGATGTTATAAAAAAAAGGGATTAAGATGTAAATAAGGAAGTAGGAGCTAGCCAAAATTTATGAAGCTTCGGATTTGTGTTTGGCAAGTAGGTGTTGTCCATTTCTTGTTAAAACAACAAGCAGCTGGAAAGAGGATCAATTTCAAACAACCATATCTCTTAATTTACTGAACCAAATTTGATAATTTTTTAGTCAAAATCTTAGTTAGAATACGAAAGTGGTCGGTTGTCTTAAAAATACAAAGAGGAAGGTAGTGAAAATTACAGAAAACTGAGAGGTATTCACAGTTCTCGGGTAGTAGAACATTGTGTAGAAATCAGTTGTTCTTGAGCTCTTGAGGAGGAATTAGAAGCTGAAACTTTGAAGTAAGTAAGCTACGATGTTGTACATGAGGTTTATTAAAAAAAATAAAAAATAGGTTGTTGGTTTTCTAAATTGTGAGGAACCAAAGCTGAAAGTTGAACCTTAAATTTTAGGTACAAGGAAAAAACTGCTAGCAAGAGATTGAAGGAGATGTGCTTCCATTTCTATATACCTTACAACCAAGTGTGTATGGTTATTATGAATTGAGTTATGGGGACTGAATTAGATCTATTTTTAAGGTAAATAAGGAAAGGAATTAATGTTATTAATTTTATTTTCAGGGCAAACGGAGATAGGAATAACTTATAATCCTTGGAACTCTTTTGGTGATTGTGAGTGATTCTATTTTAGAACTATGCTTGACCTTTGTTTTTCTTAAAAGGCATAAACGTTGATCATTGAATCATGCTAGACTTACTTTTTGTCTATTTTTCATGGTTTTCATGGAGTTTTTAATAGAATGTCATTGATGGAACTTAAGCATGATTTGAACTAGTTTGTAATTACACATTCAAGCATGGAAACTAAATTATGGAAGTATGTTTTCATCCCACTTGGAAACATATTTAGAAAGGAAATATGCAAATGTTGAGAATTTGTTGTATGTGTTTTCAAAACATGCTTTCCATGGTAAACAAAGTATGCCCCTGTATGTTGTTAACCCCCAGTACTGAAGAACATTGAGAAAGTACTTGGGAGGGAGGAATCATGATTTTCCGATACTGAAGGACAGTGAGAAGGTATTTGGGTAGTAATTGGCCTGACCTCAATACTGAAGAACATAAAGAAGGTATTAAGGAAGACCAGTGTGTCCAATGGCATTCCACGTGCACGTGAGAGAGAGTTATGAACGTTGTTGGTATAGAGATGACTCTACCACAACTAAGGTTCGAAAGCGGTATCATGCCATGAGTTTTAATGTTGTGAGCTTCGATGCTTTTAAAATGTCTATTTTTCATTATGTTACTACATTACGAGTTTCTACGCTATACATAATGTGTTGACTAAACCTGTAAATTGGTTGCATGGTTTGACTATGTTTACAAATAAGTGTTAAGTTATCTTTAACTTACAGCTTGTCCATCATTATGTTTCACCTTTGAGCTTATAATATTTTTAAAATAGACATTCACAGGGCTTCCCAGCTCACGTTTTCATTATGTTTTCTCTTCCCATGTAGCGGACGAGTTCCCGGTGCTTAGCCTTGCAAAACCTGTTTGCCACCACGCTGTTTTAGTTCATTGTATATACATTTTCTTACGTATATAGTTTATAGTAAAAACATTTTAGCTGGGTTGTAATAAACTTGAAAATGTTATGACTTGTTAAAGAACATAGTACTAGAAGTGAATGTGTATTGCTCATATGTGTATTTGAGTATCCAATCTTGCTTGTGCAAACGTGTTGTGTTGCGTTCATTCTCAGGTTAAGGTTGGTATGGTCAGGGAGAGCCAGTTAGAGGGTTGGTTTTCTCTGTCTTCACATCTCTTCCTAGGTTAGACAAGTAAGCTGGGAGGGGTGTGTCAATAAGACCGGGTATATAGCTGGAAACATAGTTATGCAAGATGGAATTCACTCCTACCCATTTTAGGGATTAGTAGAAAGGTTGTTCCCTTAAGTGTTGACTCTGGGTCTTGCACAATGGGCCCACTTTTTCATTGGCCTTGAAGGGATTCAGTTTGCTGATTGGACCACAAACCAATTGTTCATTAGAAGATCAACGAGACTTGAGAAACAAGAAGTAATTATATGGTAAAACGATTTATTTGAACCAATTATAATTACGAACGATATGTGAAGTATTGACTTACTAATCATGGTTATAACGAGTGGACAAAAATATATCTACAGTGAGGAGAGTGCATAAATTGTAAGCCCTAAACTCTATTTTCTTTTATCATTTTACACTCATTCATGATGTTTTGAAATAAGCAAAATCGGATAGGTTGCACTAAATGATGTCGTGATCGAATTTCGAAATCTATTGAATTTGGAGCTACAATGTGTCTAAACTTCATAAGGGAATAGGTAAACCATTGAAATAAGCATATTAAAAGTTGCATTGAAGTAAGTTCAAATCATTAGCAAATTGGAGAAGTTTTAGGTGCATCATGTATTGAATGGAAGATCATATGTCTCACAGACTTGGGATAAGTTGGCTAAATGCTTAGGGTTTCTTTACACACTTATTTTGGTGTTTTAAAAAGAAAAGAAATGAAGTGAAAGATAAAAGGAAAACAAGGAAGGAAAAGTTTAAACCATTTTGGTTTGGATTGCTTTAAAGACAAAAGAAGAAAAGGAAATGAAACAATGTTTAATATATTAAGTTTTGTTTTGTTAAGAAAAGAAAAGAAAAGAAAAGAAAAGAAAAGAAAAGAAAGGGATAAAGGAAAGAAAAAAGAAAAGGAAAAACAAAAGAAAAACAAAAAGCAAAAAGGGAAGAAGACAAATACCACCTCCACCGTTTGTTTTTTTTAAAATAACTTTATCTTCTCCATTTTCTTCTTCATTTTATCAAAACCAAAGCTGAAGCTTCGTGGGAGAAGGAGAAAGGAAGAGAATGGAAGACATTTTCGTGATTTTGGAGCTGGAATTGCAGAAGAAAGGAGGAGAACTCAAAGCTTAATTGTATAGCAGCAAGGTGATCAACTCAGACCAGTTCTGATGTTTTGATCTTCTCGAGCTCTACAAGAAGCGTTAAGAGTTGAGTTTTTGATACATGAAAGTTAACGCAATTTGGAACAAAGTTTGTGAAGGAATCTTGAGCTAATACTGAAGTTAACTTACTGTTTTGTTAAGAGGAAGACAGAAGACAGAATTTTCTGTCAAATCTAGAAAGTCTCTGATGTTTTGGTTGTTCTGATCTGCATACTTGGAGTTGGAAGCTCTAATTGGTATGGTTTGAAAGCTTATTGAATTTCCTACAACTTTCATGAAAAAATCGTGAGTAGAAAATGTCTAGAAGATGTTCTAAATATCAGGTTAAATTTGTTGTGCAGCAGGAAATCCGAATCTGGAAACAACAGAAGTCTGTTTTGAAGAAAGTAGCTTTCGAGGTAATTCTGAACAAATCCGTTTGGAATTTCAATTTCATGTCTTCATATGATTTTTAGAGGGTTCAAAAAGGAAGAGTTTGGTATACATTACATTATTTTTGGATAAGTAATGAAGAAGTTATGGCTGTCTGAAAACAGGGCAGAAAATCTGAAAATGCTGGAAATCTGAAAGTGTGTTTTCTTGCAAGTTTTAAGGTCAAAAATCATGAGCTCGAGGTTCTAATGATTGATTTGGCTTGTTTGACAGGCCAAGAGCAAATAGGTCAAGTTTACAAGCCAAGGTTCCAATTCTAATACTGTGAGTGACTCTATCTTAGAACTATGTTTGACCTATGTTTTTCTTCATGAACATAAGTGTTGATAATTACATCTTGTTTGAACTAGTTGTGAATGGCTTCATAAAGTTTTCTAACATAAAGTCATGATGGAACCTAAGCATGCTTTGAATTAGTTGTAACTATAAATCCAAGTATGGAAACTAAATTATGAAAGTATGTTTTCCTTTAGAGAATGTTTTGTGTAAATCCACTTGGGAACATGTTTAGATGATAATGTGAAAATGTCAAGAAATTGTTGTATGTGTTATAAAGACATGATTTCCATGGTACACGAATTATGCCCTTGTTTGGGGTTAACCCCTAATACTGAAGGACATTCGAGAAGGTACTTAGGGGGGGGGGGAATGAATCATGATATCCCGATACTGAAGGACAATGAGAAGGTATCCGAGAAGTAAATGGTTTTACCTAAATACTGAAGGACAATGAGAAGGTATTCGGGTAGTAAATGGTTTTACCTTAATACTGAAGGACATAGAGAAGGTATTAGGGAAAACCAAACGACCAAAGGTATTCCACGTGCACGTGAGAGAGAGAGAGAGAGGTATGAACCTTATTAGTATAAATGTAACTCTACCACCTATATGGTTTGATGAGGTATCATGTCATGTGTTTTATTGTTATGAGCTTCTATATTATTGATCTATCTACCCTCGATAAGTTAGTACATTTCGAGTTGTGTGCTATGCACAAGTGGTGACTTAAAACCTGTAAATTGGAAGCATGGTTTGTTTATGTTTACAAACAGATGTTAAGCTATTTTCTACTTATAATCTGCCATTATGATTCACCTGTGAGCTTATAATGTTTTAAAGATAGACACTCACTGAGCTTTTAGCTCATTCTTTCAATGTTTTCAAACCTTTTTGTAGAGATCGAGCTCCTCAGCACTGACATCCTGCCATAGTCTCTGGGAAGTTTCATAAGTTGTTAGTTTGTGCGTGGTCGGGCGTTGTATAGCAAGTCGTTATGTAGTTATAGAAGTTTTGTACATTAGTGGTTGTATAAACAATGAGTTGTCTTGTGTTGTTTTGATGCACTTGACTTTTAGTTTCCAGGAGAGACTTATGAAGGGTTTCTCCTTGTGTATGTTTAATAGTTGTCCATTCATCTGTTTGTGTTATGTTAAATGTTCCATATGCGAACATAGTATGTTTATCGTGAGAAACAGTGTCAGCAGTATTGTTAAGAGGTAAACAATGTCTCGTTGGTTTCACGCCGCCTTCGCTAAGTAGCGGAGTAGTTCGGAGGGGGTGTGACAATCCACTGGGCTTTAGTGGAGTGTCCTGGTGGTTAACGAATGTTGATTAGCTAGGTTAAAAGTTTGGTTGGTTAATCTCGTATCATTAGAGCTCATGATCTGTAGGTCCATTAGGTCCCTTTTACTAGCTCAGACTAAGCCTTGTAACAATTTGAGAGAGAAAAATTTGAACTGTTCAAATTCAGTTTTGGGAGAAAACGTTAATTATATGCGATATACTTAGTGTTTCATAGCTTAATTATGAATTAAATTATGATAAATAAGAGGTTGACACATTTAAATTTGATTTAAATATTGGTTCGATTTAAAACATGAATAGGGGATTCATGCTCGAATGATCGATTTAAGAAATCGGGATTGGTCCAATTATTTAATTTGATATTTGATATTAAATTAAATTAAATATTTGTAATTAATTAATTTAATTTAAAAATTGATTTTATATTAATTTTAATTTTGAATTAAAATGAAATGAAAATTCAAATTCATTTTTTAGTTCAAAATAGACCAAGTTCATGATTTTGGTGAATAAGCTACTTCAAGCTCAAATTGACCAAAATTGGCCACTTCTTCTTGATCTAGCCTTATCACTCATGTGTTGTCATTCAAAGCAAGCATGAAGAAGTTGGTTGGTGGCTTTAATTGAAGAAGAATCAAATGGAATAAATGAATTTTGCAGAAAATTCTCATAATTCTTGGTTTGTGACCTCTTCCCCTTCTCTTTCCAAATTCTCTCAATCAAAGATCCCACAATTTGTTCCAAGGCCTGAGGATAGTGGTCCATAACCTGTTTTCGTTTAAAGAAAGCTCTCAGACTGCTTTAATTTTGAGCTTCAAAGGTAGTGTTCTTCCTTCTCTATTTTTCTAGTTTTGAGCATGCTTTTTATATTGTAAAATTAATCAACTTAGAGTGTTCAAGATCCAACATTGCTTCTAATTTCTTAATATGTACTCTTTCAAGAGGGTAACTGATTTCTAGCCTTTTCTTTTGGTTGATTCTAATTTGTTTAAGGAGGTGTTAATTTCTTTGATTCAAGAGTTCTTGCTCAACAAAAGCTTGGATCTTTGAGCTGAGAATTAGGGTGTTTTCTTATCATTGAGTATTGTTCTATTTTGTTCCATGTACTTTCAAATGCCTAATTTTAGTCCATGTACTTTCAATAAAACTTAAAATTGGTCCCTATTATTAGTTTATTGTTACTTTTTCTTTAAAAATATTAGTGTTTATTAGTTTTCCTCTACAAATTTAGAAAGTATGTTCATATTGTATCTTTTTCTTGTATTGAAATTATTATTACTATTTAACCAATTTTGATAAAAAATAACTTCAAACGTATCATAGGGACCAATTTTAAGTTTTACTGAGAGTACATGAGCTAAAATTGGGCATTTAAAAGTACATGGAACAAAATAAAACAAAACTCAAAATACAAGGGCCAAAATGGTATTTTTACTAAAAATAAAAAACTAAAGTTTTGTTTGATAACCATTTAGTTTTTTATCTTTGATTTTTAAAAATTAAGCTTATAAATACTATTCTCACCTATGGATTCCTATATTTTTCTTATCTACTTTTTGCATATGTTTTAAAAAATTATGCCAAGTTTTGGAAACTGAAAAAAAAAACTAAAATAAAAAGTAATTTTCAAAAACTTATTTTTATTTTTATAATTTAGCTAGAAATTCAAATTTTTTATTAAGAAAAATAGAAATTATTGTAGAGAGATGAAACCTATTGTAGAAAAATTGGGAGAAAACAAACATAATTCTCAAAGCCTAAAATAAAAAATTAAATGATCATCAAACAAGACCTAAATAATTATCAAACGAGACCTTAATTCAACGACAAATATAGAAGTAGAATGATTCGAACATTTAACTTCATACTCAATAATATAAGTTAGTTGGGCTTTATTACAATGACATCCTTTGAGTGGGAGATTGAGCGCGTCTTTATCATATTCACGTGCAGCTTGTGTTGTGTTGGTGCGATTCCCTAGTGCTCTACCAACCTCCTCTTTCTTACTTTAATGTTTTCCCATGTTATCATCAATCATGACTCTTTCACAAGCCACCCACTAATAACCCAATGATGTCATAAATATGTACATATTACCTATTCTTTTTACATATGGCATCATACAACATTATTGGATAAAATTCAAATATAAAACCACAACTAACTCGTGATATTTGCGACCTATTTTCACACGTCTGGATGTCATTTAATTCAAGAGGTCAAATTAATGATCAATGACCCTTTTCGTACTTTGCACTATGCTCAAATTACCTTGGAGGCATCATATTGTTCTCGTTCTAACTCTCTAATTCTCACTTTTGCTCTCGCTCATAATATTAATTGGTCAAAATTCTGGAGAAAAGAAATAGAAAAGAAAAATCGCTCTCTAGTTTTCACTCTCGCTATGCTACTTTAGCTCTTCTATGACTCATGTTTTTCTTATCTCTTTATTTTCACTCTAACTTTGCTACTATATGTAGCTCTTCTCTAACTTATTTTTTTTCTTGTCTCTTTTTTTCTCTAGATTTTCAAACACTCATTGAGCGAGAGCGAGAGAGTTAGAACGAGAGTGTTTCCATGTACGATAGCATAGACAAGCAATACCACCTCATACTCCCCTCTTAGGTAATTTCACATATTTTGCCAGGTCAAAATGGGCCATATTTCATTATTTTTAAAATCCAATTCAATCCATCATTAAAGCGCATAAAAATAGGAAATCTATACGAAAACCTTAACCAACTCATCCATCTAATCATTTAAATTGAGTTTTCCTCTATTCATCTAAATTCATATGCAGGAGAAAGTTTTGAGCACAAATTTAGATGCGGTCTTTTAAGGGTAGAGTACCTTACCTATGGTTGCTTTTTTTTTTCTTAATCAAATAATTAACATTGGATTAATGTTGCTTGTAATAACGTGACTGAGGTTAGAATGTCGAATATATGTCTCAAAGCAATAAGCATTCATAGGTTAGTGTTTAAGGATGTTTGGACATCCAATGTGGTATTTGTTTAAACACTATTTTTTTTTTTGTCTGTCAAACCAATTTAAGTATAGAGTTCAATGAAATTTTAATGTAGTGAATGTATTCTTAGTCATTATATATAGAGATAAAACACATGGTGATCATCTAAGTAGCCTAGTAGAATAGTGCGTAGACCAAATTGTCATGACATAACTTGATAAGATGTAAGAATAAAAACACGAACTATCTAAGGGGTTGTTTGGGGCACATGTTATAATAACTTGTGTTACTGCACTCCAAACACAAACTATTATAACCCCTGACTATACTACTCTGTATTTTAAATAATATTATATGATTCTACATACTATAATAACCCACAGACTATTATAACCCCCTGTTATTATAACCCACTCAACGCTCCAAACATCCCCTAAGAGACTAAGGGGTCACGACCCTCTAAAATTTGAAAGAAAAAGTAATATTAATTTTAAAGAATAATTACAAATATGATTTATGTCCTGAAATCTCGTAATTAGTATTTTATGTAATAATTAATAATGATTTTATTTGCAATATAATATTATCTATTATATAAAAAATCTAAGGTTATTAGTGTAATCTTGACATTATGTAGTTGACATACGAGAGGATGTTGTTCAAGAAATAACCTAAAAAGTCATAGTATATGATAAGATTGGGTATCTTATCCTAGTAACACTATTGATACAACCCCCTTTGTAATAGTTACAAATGATTTGATATAAATCATTCATGTAGAGACATGTGAGTGGGGTATCGTATACAATAAATTTGTATAAGACTGGACTATGAAATAGTTAATTTCTCTTTATAGATCCGTTAATTGAGAAGATTAATATTTTATCAGGATGATCATATGTGACTCGAACTTAATCATGAGTGAGTTATTGACTCTAACCAGTGAGGGCTTAACCTTTAATTTACATGAGTGAGAGTGACTTTTGTAACCGATTCAGTAAGCCTACCAATTTAGGGACTTGACCAAATAGGGAGTTGAGAACATAATCTCACAAGATAAAATTTTACTCTTTCTCATATGGGGGTAAGTAGATGAGTAGTTCGCTTAAGTGTTCATTTCAGGACTTGAACAATGGGGCTCCACCCTCTCACTGGCCCTAGAGGGACTTAGTTTATGATTGGGTCATAAATAAATTGTTCATTAGAGGATCAGTGGTACTCAAGGTGCAAGATATGTAATTACAGGGGTAAAACAGACTTTTGACCTACTTAATTTATGGTTGGATCATAAACAAATTGTTTATTAGAGGATCAGTAGTACTCAAGGTGCAAGATGTAATTACAGGGGTAAAACGAACTTTTAACCTAACTGTAATTATGAATAACTCGTGAAAGATTAGCTTGCATGTAATGATTATATTCATTGATGCAACTTGTTCTACAATGCATAAGAATGCAACTCTACGTCTATAGTGGAGTGACCTATAGTTAATGGATGAGAATTAATTAACTAAAGTGTTTATGCCTCGTTTCATAACTATTTAGTTTTTTAAAACTAAACTTCGTTTTCTCTCAATTTTTCTACAATGATTTTCCTCTCTCTTAAAGAAACATTTGAATTCTTAGTCAAAATCCAAAAATAAAAATAAATTTTTGAAAACTATTTATTTTTTTTAGTTTTTAAAACTCGGCTTGATTTTTGAAGCACATATGTAAAAGGTAGATAACAAAATAATGAAAAGCATAGGTGAAAGTAGCGGTGTGCAAGAACCGAACCAAACCGATAAACCGAGCCGAATCGAACTAAACCGACTGGTTCAGTTTGGTTTTAATAAAAAAATTAGTTTATTCAGTTTACTGCTTTAAAAATCGAATTTTTCGATTCGATTCGATTTGCGGTTCACTCTTAAAAAAAACTTAAAAACCCAAATCGAACCGAAACTCTTAAATATGTTACAGAAAACTTTCGCCCAGCTTATTTTAACCCTCTATTTGGAAGCCCACTCTTTATGTACATCTCAAGCCCAAAGCCCAAATCTATCTAAATCAAGAATTAGGTTTTTATTTTCTAACCTAACATCCTTATCACATTGCCTCCTTCATTCGTTCTCTCTCTCCTTCCCTCCCTCACGCTCCATCTCCCTCACTCTCTCTCCCCTTCCCTCCCTCACGCTCCAATCTCCCTCACTCTCTCTCCCTTATTTCTTCATCCCTTTCCTTCTCCAAAAAGGCAGCACACTATTACCCCTCACATCCACCTTCCACCACCGTCCTTCACGTCTTCATTCGTCGAAATATGCAGATGGCATCGATTAACACAATCCTTCAAAATCATTGTTGCAACAATGACGTCTCATATCCACTATCTACATTCTCTTACTCTATGTATGTGTTTTTTTTTTAATTTTTGAAACTCTCTTTCATTGCATCACTGGAAAAAATTAAGGTCAAAACCTTGCCCAAAAAAAGAAGCCAAATCGGTTAAAATCCGAGCCGAACAAATAGGAACCGAAAACCGAAGGTTCGGGTTTTAACCAAAACTGAGGGTATTTCAGGTTTTTTTCAGTTTAAAATATTCTAGAACCGGGGTGTTCGGTTCGATCATTGATTTTGGAAGTAGTGTTTATAGACTTGATTTTGAAAAACCAAGAACTTAAAACTGGTTATCAAACGGGACCTTAATTAATTGATTTTGTATCATTAGAGTTTATAGGTTTTATAAGGTCCCCTTGCTAACTCATAGGAACAAATAGGGATCAATTTAATTGAAAGAAATATTTGAAATGTTCAAATTAATATTTAATTTGAAGTGTCCAAATTAATATTTAATATATTAGATATATTGAATATACAAGAAGAATAAGATTCAAATAAATAAATATCGTAGGAGAGAAGAATGAGATTCAAATAAGTATAAGATATATTTTAATGTATTAGATATTAAAATATTAACATTTTAATTATGACAAAGATTTTTCCTCGGACTTTATAAATAAGACTGATAATTCTAATTTATGAGGATTTTTTAATCATAAACTAGGTTATTCTTGTCATTTTTGTATGTTTCTTGATTACCGAGAAAGCTAAAAATAGTGTTTGTGAGAAAAATTCTTAAAGCTTGTTGGAGCAGTAGAAAATAAAAAGAACTTGAGAAAAGAATAAAATTTGAACGAATTTGTTATTTTTATGTAGAGTTAGAGCAAATATGAAAAATGCAATTGCATTCCTTCACAAGAGCATGATGGTGAACAAACCCAGAAATGCTCAGAAAAATGCAACTACATTTTTTGAATTTTTTTTGAAGTTGCAGAAATCACGGATTTATCAAAATTGGAGAAGATTTTGCAAGATTTTTGGAGATTATACAACCTTATTTTGATATCTAGAATCAACTCAAGGTAGTATATAGAAACCCTGGAAAAATCGAAGCAAAATCGGAATGGATTTTTCTTCCCAAATAGTTGTCGTAGTTCATCTTGGGTTGAGCCATTATATCACATATATCACTACAAGAAATACCAGTTTTAGCGACGAAGACATTGCGACGGGAATCAATTTGTCGCATGCATTGCGACGCAATTTCAAGAACGTCACAACGTGTGCGACACAATCACTCAATCATTGCAAGGCATGCGACGAAAGCGATATGTCATCGCAGTGCGTGCGACGAAACATCAAGCCCGTCACATGACGTAGGTTTTATGGTATTGGAGTTGGAGTAAGAAGATTAAAACCCGCTAGAAATATCTCCATAAATTTTTCATGTAAATTTTTGCTTAACTTTATATATTTTTAGTTTAATTTAAATAAAATCAAAGACAATTTAATGCTACCGTTGTAGAGTGAAAAGCTCATTCCTTCACTTGGGTATCTATTTGAGTATTCCCTCTCAAACTGTCCATAACAAGAGTTGGGTTTTCCACACTCTTGAGGAAAGAGTGTGGAAGCCTTTGATAGCACACAAAATGTGCTATTCTTAGGCTTAATTGTGGTTAGTTTTATGATAATTTTAGGGCTTTGATGTGTTTAAATCACTCAATTACAGGTTAAGAGCTTTAACAGGACATTTGGAGACATTTTGGATCACTCGAGATCGAAACGAGGCTATTTGGAGCTAAAAATCACATCAATTGGAAGTAGAAGTAGCAATTCAAGCTTGAAGACCCGAAAAGATGGCGTTGCAACGTTATGCAAAGCGTTGCGACACCGAGCGTGCTGTTTAGAGGCGTTGAAGATCCCCTGTCGATAGCGTTGTAACGCTGCCTTGCAGCGTCACAACGCTATCTCGATAAGAAGGCGCATATGAAGATCCGTGCAGGTAACGTTCCAACGCTTCTTTGCAGCGTCGCAACATTACTTCAATAGAGAGGCGCGCACGTTAGGGTAGCGGCGTTGCAACGCTGCCCTCAACTTTGCAACGCCAACGATACTTTCCATATATACCACGCGGTTAGGGTACAACGTTGCAACGCTGTCCCTAGCATTGCAACGTTGTACCGTTGATGGCATAAATACAACCTTATTATTTCTTGCAAAGGGAGCCGAATTTGATAGAGAATTCACCCTAATTTCGAAATACACTTTGTGAGAAGAGAAAAGAGAGCGTTTTTTAGAGCCAAAGCATTCGTGGAGGTTCGAGATCGAAGACGGGAGCTCGGAGACGAAGGACCGACATCGACACATAAGTTTAATTTCCTTTTTTTTCAGATTGTAATACCGTTTTAAGACGTTTTCTACACATTTAGCTTGGTTTTCATGTGAGTTAGAGTAGCTAAGTGTTGTAGTTAGGATTTAATTTGGTTGTTAAAACTTATTTGCTATATATTGAAGCATGTTTTGTTCTTATTTTTGGCAATTCATTCTTTAACTCTTTGATTTTGTTGGTTTAAGTGGACTCGATAGATAAAACTTAAATTAGAGCAAAGTTGTCAAAACCCTTAGGAGTCTGGCATGAGAATGACCTAGAAATCTAAGGGAAACACATAAAGAAGTTGCTTAATGTCGTACATGTCGTAGGTTCATATGAAGACTATAGAATTTATTGCATGTGCGAGGCTCACTAAGAATAGAGAGGTTTTCTTGAGTATCTTACTTCTTGTTTATAAATTCATCTCCTTGGTTCATTGCTTGTGTTGATTAAGTCATTAACTTGTAAAGTCACTTTCCTCAAATCGATCAATTCGTGTCTCCACGTGTTAGTCTGTTGTTTGTCTTTACTTTCAATCACCTATCCATGTTATGTTTCTTTAGCTAAAATTGAGAATTAATATCTTGGTAATTAATTAATCTAGAAACCCATTCTCGAGGACGATACTTGGACTCTTAAATCACTATACTAAAACTTGACTCGTACACTGCGGTATTGTATTGCAAAATTTACGCAACAAGTTTTTGGCGCTGTTGTCGGGGAATGACGATTATTTAGATTAATTAATATTAAAAGAAAATTTGAGATTTTAGACTAAAGTGTGTTTGTGTTGTGTTTTCCTTATTTGTTTTATTTGTGTGTTTGCTATTTGTTTCCTTTTTGTCATATTTTAGTTTTGTATGTTTTTGAGTCTTTGTCCCCTGTTTTTGGTTGTGTTGCTATTGTGTAGAAGTCTTGATTAGAATTACTAATTTTTCAAGTATTACTTTGCATGATTTTGATTCTTCATCATTCTATTGTCCCTCTCAGGACCCTAGGTATGTGTTGATTTCTCTAAAGTTGTTATTTCCATCTCTAACAACTCTTAAACCCCCTAGTTTTAGAATGCCAAGCCTAGCTACACCCACCCAAACGTCAGAAACTTATTTGTAAACTACCTGTTAAACAATTAATGTGGGGATAAAGGTTTGGTGAGAGCGAACTTTATTTCATTTGATGTTAAGGACATCTTGAAAAATGCTCAACTACCAAAGATTAGAAGATAAAATCATTTGGAACTTGGATAGGAAAGACATGTTCTCGGTGTGGAGTGCTTACCATTTAGGGATACAAGCTTCCAAGGCTTTTGAGGCCTCCCCCTCGAATTCCTTCACCTCTGCTAACAGCGCGTGGAATATGAAAAATTGGCGTGACCCCTATGATCAAAATTTATAGATGGCAAATTTTAAATGATTTTATTTGTTCCCTCTTTAATTTGACCCAAAAAATGTGTTAAATCCAACCTAGTGTGTTGTTCGTATAGAAAAAGCTTGGAAACCACAAATCATGTGATTTGGGACGGTAAATTCTCTAGGAAAGTCTAAAATTTTCTTCCTCCTTTCCAATAAGGTATTTTTGTTGTTGGGCATGGGGCCAATGGAACAACTTACAATTTTAGGAAAGCTTAAGGAACAATATATCAAAAGGGGACATGAAATTGGCCCTTATTACCATGTAAAGCTTTTAGATGCATAGAAATTAGATGGCGCACAACAATGTAGAGCCAATTTGCAATCAACAATGTCATCAAATACCTTACAAAGGCTAAAATAGGACATGACATTGTTGTTGTTGGAGCCTACCCCTCATCCCATGTTCTCAATTCATACGTTCCAAGAAAGCTCTTCTTCTTCCATGGGCAACTGGAGGCTCAACATCGATGCTTCTTGGATGGAAAGGAAGAGCAATGGAGGCATGAGTTAGGTCTGAGAGACAATATGGGATCCACCTTTGTTGTCGGTTGTCACTACATGCTTAAGGGGCATTTGACCCATGGTTTTGGGTTCCAAATCTAAAACTATATTTGGTACAAGATGTTCAAAACCTTTGATTTTGAACCACAACCCCATAGGTTACAACAGTGTAACCCCATGAGGTTTGTGCTATGTTTTCTTCTTCCATTTTTCGTTTTTCATTTTTGATGACCACTTCGACAACAACTCCGATGACAACTTTGACGACCATCGACAATGATAACTCTGACGACCACACCGGTGACTCAACCACCACTGACGATTACCTCGGGTGACCACTGCGATGAGAACTCTATAGATCAGTTTGACGACCACCCATGCAACTCGACCACCCTAACAACTCGACCTTTCGATAACCCAACCACTGCAATCCAACTTGTCTGAACCACCACCAACGACTATCTGACAACCACTTCAACGCCCTAACCACCTGGCAACATAGTTGACGACCACTCCAACGACTCGACAACCATAATTGATGACTACTCCAAAAATTTGACCATCTAGTAACCACCATCGATGACCACTTAGTGACCATTATGATAATCCGACCATCTCGATGACTACTTTGACGATCATCTCGACAACCTGACAATCCAACCACCTAAAACTACTGTTGATGATCACCTGGTGATCACTCTAATACCCCCTGGCGACTCGACCACCCAGCAACCCAACCAATCTAATGGCTGATGGAATCTGAATTCCAATGAGCAGCGGAAACGTGTTTGGATCGTAAACTCAGTTTGTTGTGATTAAAAGTCAAATACCAGTACATTGGAAAAAAATACAGAATGATAAGTAATTTAAGCATGGATTAAAGCAGTACAACATGTTGTATTAGATCCTAAACCAAAAGGAAAAACAAGTTACCTTTGTAGTTCCAAAAGCAGCAACTCATTGCACCTTTTTTCCAGCAAATTCAACAACACAACAACTTTTCTTCTCCAACAGGACACTACAAGTAGAGATCACCTTCGATATCTCTAAGTTCCTATATTCAACCTTGAAGGAGGTTGCCAATAAAATTGGGAGAAAGGGAATTTGGAGAATTGAGAGAGAGAATGAGAGAGAGAGCTCTTTCACCAGAATTCAACAGTTGATTGATCACCCATTCAATCAATCCTATCGATTGAATAACCCCTTCATTCCACTCCCTATGTCCCTATCGAGAGGGAAGTTGAGGGGTAGTGGGAACGTGTCACAATGACACGTTCCCTAAATTAAATTAAATTTAATAATAATTAACTTATTTAATTTTAATTAATTAATTAATTAATTAAAATAATATAATTAAATCACATTTAATTATATATTAATTTTAATTAAGTCACATTTAACAAAAAATAAATTAAATATCATATATTTAATTTAGTTTATTAATGATTAATTCACATTTAATCATTTTCTCTCTAAGCTATAGTTTTAATGTACATCTTATGCACATTAAATTTTAACCTATAGTTTTAAATATGAATCTCATTCACATTTAAATAATATTTGAACTCATTCAAATGTTTAATTCTCTCAATTAATTTATTTTGAATCATATTCAAATTAAATTTATTATATAAAGTTTTAATATAAAAACTTTATATTATAATATATCTTCATACATCATGCTTATTCCCTAATGGAATTTGAACATTTCAAATTCTAATAATCTAAGAACCTTTTACAAGCTAGAAAGTGGACCTAATGAACCAACAGAGCAGAAGCTCCAACGATACAAGATTATTTGGTTAATCTCATTAACCCCCTAATCAACATTCGTTAACTGCGGGAACACTCCACATAGTCTCACAGTTACACTATTCTCACTGCAAATATATTTCTGTGTCCATGGATATCGACTAATAACAACAAATAAATCCTTCACGAATGTGTGTAACACCAGCTGGGTCAAATTACTGTTTTACCCCTAGGTTACATCTTATACCTTAAGTATCGATGCTCCTCTAATGAACAACCTATTTATGGTCCTACCAATAAACAGAAGTCTCTCTCGGGCCAATGACAGGGTCGAACCCTTTGTTCAAGTCCCGGAGACACCACTTAAGGGAACATTCATCTACTTACCCTAAAGTCGGGAAGGAGTGAATTTCATCTTGCTAGGTTAAGTCTTCAGCCGCCTGCTCGGTCTTGTCTCCAAGAAGGTAGGCATATTGAGTCGGCGTCTCGAGCCACTCTCACCCATACTAGTTAAAGGGCAATCGCTCACAAACAGAAGTTTGTAACCTGCTCAGGATTGAGATCAAGTTGTCTAGGTCATCCTATTGAGATAAAAACCTAACTAGTCAACGGAGTTACGTCTAATGGTTACTATTTCGTAGTCCGGTCTTATGTGATCTCATCACATAGGATATCCCCACTCACATGTCGTCTACACGAACACGTTGGATCACTGTGTTTGTATCAAATACAAAATGGGTCATATCTATAGTATTATCAGAATGGGTACCTAACCTTATTCCTTTACTATAGACCCTTTAAATTGTTTCTCGAACTGAGATCCTTATATGTCTACTACATTCAGTTCAAGAGACATGCAATAGCCTAAGATGTTCGTTTAGTGGATTTAGGGTTAATATAAGGCAATATAGAAAAACATGAACAAACAATAACAATTTATTGATTTAATTAGAACAACATTACAAACTGCGAGTTTTAGGGCATAAAACCCAACAATGGCCACTCCAACAACAACTCCAGCGACTAGATCACTCAACATCCTGATCACCCTAATGACCACTCCGAAACCGACTCCAACAATCCGACCACCAAACAACTACTGTCACTACCACCCAACGACTACTCCGACGACATGACCACCCGATAACTACTGCCACAATCACCAAACGACTACTCCAACGACCTAATTAACCACCGTGCAATCACCATCAACAACCACTTCGACAACCCAACCACCCCATCAACCCGACCACTCTAACAATCACCCCAACGACCTAACCACCTAGTCAGTTTTTTAAAAGGTTAATATACTTGTACAAACTACACGTTCATATTTAACATATTGAAACAATTGATTCACATAATTGGTTAAAATATTGATATGTAATTAAACAAACAATTATCAAGTAAAAAAATGGATTTAAAAAAAAAACCCTAAAAATAGTAAGAAAACAACCTAAACAAACTCAACCCAACCCAACCCTACACCCAAACACAAGTTTGAGCAAACCAGCTAAATCCAACCTTGCACTCCAAACACAATAATCAGGAATTTCAGGTTTTTTTATTTCAGACAAGGATTCTCAGAGTTCTTGATTTCAAACCAACACACCAAATAGCTCCTTCAAGAATAACTATCGGTGAAGATTCTGGAATTTCAAGCAATTATCGATGGCTTAAATGTTGCGCTGAGAATTTGGGAGTAAGAAACACACCTATATTATTGTTGTGGAATTTGATGCTTTAGAGGTGATCAAGTTGTTGAACGAGGAGGGGAATGACTTCACCGAAGCTAATGGATTCATTAAGGAAGCTCTTCATCTTGCTTCTCAGACTCATGTAGTCTCATTTATTTTTATTTCCAGATTTGTGAATGTTTTTGGCCCATTCCTTAACTGTGTATGCATGTTTTTTCAATGGAAGCTTGCGAAAATTGGGAAGGTTTCTTTTCCTTCTTGTTGTTTCCCTCTGTAATGAAACCAACTCTTTAAACAAAAATCTATCCCAAGGTAAAAACTGTCACAATTTTTTTTTAAAAAAAAATGGTAATTTCATCAAACACAAGAAGAGCAACCGACAGAATCCTCATAAATGAGTTTAACAAACCAGGCAAGGAAAACAGAGGACATTAAAACACCCTCCCCAGACTCGATGTCTCTCGGCTCCCCTCTGCATGAAAGATGAGAAGGGGAATCCATGGTTGTCCTGGTAAGGGTATGAGCCACCTTGTTACTTGTTCTTAGGCACTTCTAGAAGACCACCAAAGCAAGTCTTGGCATGAGGTTTTCGATATCCTCAACTAACAAAAAAATCCCCGAGAGATCACCTTTGTTAGAGGTAATAGCTTTTACAACTTCTATTGAGTCAGATTGGATCACCAGAGGGGGAGGTTGTTGATCTGAGAGGGAGAATAGGTGTTGCATGCCATCTCGAATTGCCATAGCCTCCAAGCATTTGATCGACCAGGCCTTCGTGATTGTCTTGAAGCCCGCGCAAATCGGAGATCCAAAAGAGTCATGGACTACCCAACCAATGTCTCCTTTCCTCTCCTTGGCATTCCAAGAAGCGTTAGAATTGAGCATTCAACAGTTTTGAGGTGGATGGGTCCAAAATCCATGACTCTCGGGGTTCTCAGATCTTTCCTTAGTCAGGTGTCTTTCTGATGGGAATCGGATCCCCGTGAGCAGCGGAAACGTGATTTAAGATCGATTTGCTTGTTTGTTTTGGTTTATTCCAAATACCAATACATTGGTTTAAAAAACAAAGAATAAGCATTAAATCCAATCTATTAGGCATGGATTCTAGACATGCAAACATGTTGTATAATCTTAAACTAATGAGTGAATTCGAAATTACCTTTGTAGTTTCACAGTTCAACAACTCCTTGCTTCTCTTGCACAGCAACTCAGCAACCAAATAAAATCCTTTATTCTTCCTTTCCAACAGGACAACACCACTTGGAAAACCTCCAATAGCTCTGAGTTCCACTTAGATCTAAGCTTTTGTGGGAAAGCCTCCAACAAATTGAAAAAGGTGAAAGGAGAGGAATTGAGTGAGAGAGAGTTATACTTTTTAGCAATTCACCATTGCAAAAATCGATAAACCCCCTCTTCTGTAAAAAGCAGAAGATAAAAAGGGGTACTTCCCCACTCCTATCGATAGGGGGTTTAGTGGGGAAGTGGGGAACGTGTCCTCCTGACATGTTCCCTCATTTTTATTATATTATTTAATAAATAACCAATTTAATTATTAAATAATACATTTAATTAATAAATAATACATTTAATTAATTAAATCATATTTAATTAACTTTAAATCAAATATCATATATTTAATTTATAAATGAATTAAATATTATATATTTAATTTAGATTAAATCATATTTAATCAATTTCCCTCTAACGTATAGTTTTAATGTACATCTTATGCACATTAAATTTTAACCTATAATTTTTAAATATGAATCTCATTTACATTTAAAATAATATTTGAACTCTTTCAAATATTTAATTCTCTCACATAATTTAATATGAATCATATTCACATTAAATTTATAATATAAAGTTCCAAAACTTTATATTATAATGTATCTATATACATTAATGTTTATTCCCTAATTGAATTTGAACATTTCAAATTCAAACGATCTAAGAACCCTTTACGAGGTAGAATGTGGACCTAATGGACCTACAGATCAGAAGCTCCAACTATACGAAATTATTCGGTTAATCTCATTAACCTTCTAATCATCATTCGTTAATTGTCGGAGCACTCCATTAAAGTCCCGCAGTTTCACTCTTCTCACTGCAGATATATTTCTGTGTCCACGGATATTGACTAATAACAGCAAATCAATCCATCACGAATGTTTGTAACACCAGCTATGTCAAATTACCGTTTTACCCCTAGGTTACATCTTTTACCTTAAGTACCAGTGCTCCTCTAATGAACAATTTGTTTGTGGTCTTACCAATAAACAGAAGTCTCTCTCGGGCCAATGAGAGGGTCGGGCCCTTTGTTCAAGTCCCGGAGACACTACTTAAGGGAACATTCCTTTACTTACCCTAATAGGCGAGAAGGAGTGAATTCCATCTTGTTAAGTTAAGTCCCCAGCTGCTCACTCGGTTTTGTCACCAAGAAGGTAGGCATATTGAGTTGGCGAATCTGGCCACTCTCACCCATACTAGTCAAAAGACAAGCCCTCGCAAACAGAAGTTCGTAACCTGCTCAGGATTGAGATCAAGTTGCCTAGGTCATCCTAGTGAAATAGAAACTTAACTAGTCAACAGAGTTACACCTAGTGGTTACTATTTCGCGGTCCGGTCTTATGTAATCTCATTACATAAGATATTCCCACTCACGTGTCATCTACACGAACACGTTAGAATCACAGTGTTTGTATCATATACAAAGTGGGTCACATCCATAGTATTACCAGGGTAAGGTACTCAAACCTTATCCCCTTACTATATGTAACGGCCCAAAACTCCAAGTATCTATTAATGGTGTCTTGAACTAATTTTATGGAAAAATATTTAAGTGGGGTCATTAAATTTGATAAATTGATTTAGTATTCTTGAGTAATTAAAGAAATTGGACCAATGGAGGTTCTAATCAAATACAATGGCATGAGTGTGGTTAAAAAGAAGTTGAGGGGTATTTTTGTAAAAAGGGGCCATTAGGGTTTTGAGAAGAGGGTCTTTATTTGTCTTCTTGTGCATGCTTTTCGAGGCAGCCATCCCCACTTCTCTCTCACCTTCTTCTTCACGAAAGTGCAACCCCCATCTACCATAGTTGTCGCCGATTGAAGCAGCAGGCGCCGCCGCTGTCGCACGAAGCCGCAATCGACCAGTCGTGCCGCCGATTTTCTTGCAGCTCAACTCCGGACGCCGGTCGCCGTTTGCCAGTTCAGCCCACGCGAAATCCTCGCCGCCGGGAGCTCCTCACACTGCAGGTCACTGCAGTCGCGCGCACCAGAAAACGTTGCTCCTTTTCCGTTTTGACATTACTACATAGACGCCACACGCCGACGGAAGCTCCCCGTTCAGACATCAAACGATCGGCGTCCTCGCCGATCGCTGTCCTTCCCCGTCGGCAGTCGTGGATCTGTCCGGCCAGCGGACTCCACATTGTCGCTGTTGCCGCCTCCGTTAGGTCTGTGGGCAGCGTTTTCGTCGAAGTCGGTTCTATCGACCAATCTTAAAATCAGTTTCAATCTGGACTTCTTTCGTAGGTGATTTTGAGCTGTTTTACAAATTTGCTTGTTTAACCTATGTCATGGATGTGTTAATGAATTTTGTGTGTGGTTCCTAGAAGACCCACCTTGGACGAATATCAAAATCACGGGTTCAAGAGGTATTTAGTAACTATTTAGTTAAGAGCTTGGATTCGAGGATAAAGGGGGATTGCTTTGTTAGAATCTTAAATTTTAGAGCAAAGCTAAGGTAAGGGAACCCACGTCAAACTCTAAAATCTCGAATTTAGGGACTTGCTTGAAAAATGTCATGTTCGGTTTGAGAAGTCCGATTTAAATGTCATGTTTAGGTTGAAAAGTCCGATTTAAATGTCATGTTTGGACTGAAAACCCTCTTTTGAATTCCATGAAACGTTTTATATAAATGTCGTGATCCGTTTGAAAGTTGTGTTTTAAATGCCATGATCTGGTTGGTTCAACGTCTATTTCAAACGCCATGAATGTCATGTTGTTTTTGTTATTTTGAAGTTGAGCATTCTTATTATTTTTGATATATGTTCATTCCATGAATGTCATGTTGTCGCTATTTCATTTGGGACCCTGAGCATGTGTTCCTGAAAATGTTTGCGAAGGCTGTGGTGAAATCTTCCTGATAATATCTATTATATATCTTATGAATGGGTTAGAGTCGACTCAAATTAGAGGCCATGTGCTGGGAGAAATTAATTGTTCACTAAAGACCGAAGGGAAATGTTACAAAATAAAAAATGCTTACAAAGGTCGTGGCAATTAAACTCCCAATATATATGTATAAACGTATTTAATGCTATGTAAGTCATGAAAGACTTAGAGTCGACCTAAATCAAGAAGCCATGGATCAGGAAGTCTCAATTTCCCACTAATAGCCGAAGAGAAAAAGCCATGAAATATGATTTATTATTTATGTGTCCCACATAAAGGCATGATTTGCTTATACCAGCATGTTTTCAAACCCCGGTATTGGAGTCACTTACTGGGTATTATTTTTATAATACTCACCTTTTTCTTTTTAAAATATTTTCAGGTAAGAGCAAAGGCATACACGGCGGGTGATGGGGGCACGTTACGAAGGCCATGGGACAAAGCCATGTTTTTTTTCTGCATTTAAGTTTTAAGAGTCATGGTTAAACGATTTTATGTTATGCATTATGATTTTAGAGCATTTGAAATTGAGACCAAACTGATTGATGTTGATTTAAATGTTTTGACCTTTTTGGGATCCCTAAATGTAGTTTTCATTATGCTTTAAAGTTAAATCATTCTTATTATTTATTTTCTTTTCTGGCCTGAAAAATGCATGCATGAGTAGTAATGTCCCTGGAGTTATGTTCATGAAAATTAGGGGCCTTACAGTTGGTATCAGAGCCCAAGGTTATGGGTTCTGTAGACTTGTTTACATCGTGAGCACGAGTAATCCCATGACTAAGTAACAAGTTCCAGTCACCGCCAAGTATGCCTTTGAAATAAAGTTTCACTTTATTCATGAAAAAGTATGTATTTCTGTATGTAAAGCTATGTGTAATGATATGACTATGATGTGTTTCTAAGTTGAGGAAAAATGAATATGTGTGATCCCTATTAGTGATGATAGAAAAGTAAATGTAAGAGTCAAGAATGTTCATGCTTAATGGGAGGTTAATGACATAAAACACATGTGGTGCATTATTGAAAAGGTTTGGTGTAGACAAAGGAAGGAAGAGTAAGTCTTAAGAGATCGAACTTGTTTCAGGGTCGTTAAGCAACTAAGTTCATTAAGTAGAACTTTGAAAGATAAATGTTAAGACTACTCTTGAAAGGTTCAAGATTTGAATGAGTTGGGTAAAATGTCTGTGATCTTATTGTACATGCCAGACTAAGTGGATAAAGAGGTTATGAGGTGTAGTATGTATGTTACTGCAGAGTGCCCCACTTTATTAGTCTTGAAGAAAGTTCCTCTATCCCCATTTGAGTGCCTAATCATGAAATTTAAAGAGTCAAAAGGTAAAGAGACGAAAAGTTATAAAAGATTGACGTTTGACTTTCGAAGGGATACTTGATATAGAAGTTTATGTCTTTTGGATGAGACTCTTAAAGAGATAATGTGTGTGACTACTATGTCATGCCAAAAGAATAGGAAAGTTAAAGATAGAATATAAGTGACCTTAGAAAGATCTCTCTTTCAAAGATCCAGCCTAGTTGATGCGAGGTAAGTGCAACCAAGATGTTTTAAAAGGGGGCTTGAGACCTAGATGGAAAAAAAAAAAGGGTTGTTAACTTTTGAATGGAAGCTAAATTTTCAAAGTGTTTCGAAATACTTGGATATCATCCATGGCGAGTAATGAAAGTAGAAACAACTAAGGTATTATTGAGTATGGGCATGGTACGGGGTTCAAAGGTGATACCATAAGCTTAATGATCCGAATAAAGACAAGTATGAAGGGGAAAAGTAAAGAGTTAGAGTTTTAGTTGGGAAAATAAGAGGGTTGATTGTCTGGACGTCGGATACTTGTGCATAACTTGGCATTCACATGGTCATGTGTGTGTCCAAGCTTTCTGAATTTGTATAAGGAACTTCGGTACTAATTCCAACTTTATGTTGGTTATATATAAGTTGGGAGAGTTTGTATAAGACTTCAACTTTGAAATTCCTTTTTTCTGGTTTATAGTTTTCTTTTCCTCGAGCGCAGAGGGTTAAACAAGGATGATTTGTTTATTAGAGGAAAGTTTTGGTGAGATTGATTTTTATCATGTAGGAGTCCAATTGAGGAACCCCTTTAATTTTGAATTTCACACAGTTTTAGTGGTCAAGAACCATTGAATGAAATTGAAGAATTTACTTAGTGAGGGATAGGTTGATGGCCTCTTAAGTTAAGTTTTAGAGGTTTTGATTTTAGAACCAAATCAGTACAAGAAACTGAAAAGGGTCTCAATTTGACTGAAAGTGAAAAGATAAAGTACGAGAAAGTTAATTTTGATCTTTTGAGACTACAATTAGTACAGAAAGTAAGCTTGAGCCTGAAGTTAATGTAGAAAGCATAAGTTCTTTCTGTTATCCTTACAGGATGATTCAATAGGGTCAAAGGAGCTAAAGGTATAAGTACAAGACCTTTGAGATAAAGATATCATCTTAGCAGATCGCCCTAAAGAGTGTTAATGTTGATTGTAAAGGAGAAAGGTGTATCTATGTGGTTGTGCATAGACTACAGAGAACGGAAGAAAGTCATTGCTAAGAATAAATATCTTCTTTCTCGATTGGGCGATCCTTTCGACCATTAATACGAAGCGACAACATACTCTAAAAGTAATTTGAGGTCAGGATTATTGTCAGTCAGGAATCAGAAATTGTTACATCCCAAAACAATTTTCAGATCGCGTTATGGACATCATGATTAGCAGTGATGCTGGCTAGGTTGACTAGCACACCCTCAGTGTTTATAGACTTAATGAATTGAGGACTCAATGATATCACACCCCCTCCCGAACCACTTGCTAACTTAGCCCGGAAAGAGGCATGAAGCCAACAGACATTACTCACCTCTTAACAATACTTGATGACCCTGTTCTACCTGATAAACATACTATGCTCGTATATGGTAAACTTTAACATAACACAGCGGAAACTTGATAACTACTAGACATACATAGGGAGAAACATTTCTTAAGTCTCTCATTTGAAAACTTAAACGAGCAATAGCATCACAACTCAGAACATGCCAACCCACTGTTTATACAACCTAGTATGCACAAACAACTATAACTACATAACGACTTGCTATACAACACCAACCACGTACAAACTATCAACTTATGAAACTTCCAGCAGACTATGGCAGGATGTCAGGTACCAGAAGCTCGATCTCTACCTGAAAAGGTTTGAAAACATTGAAAGAATGAGCTAAAAAGCTCAGTGAGTGTCTATCTTTAAAACATTATAAGCTCACAGGTGAATCATAATAATGGCAGATTATAAGTAGAAAATAGCTTAACATCTGTTTGTAAACATAAACAAACCATGCTTCCAATTTACAGGTTTAAGTCACCACTTGTGCATAGCACACAACTCGAAATGTACTATCATATCGAGGGTATATAGATCAATAATATAGAAGCTCATAACAATAAAACACATGACATGATACCACATCAAACCATAGAGGTGGTAGAGTTACATTTATACCAATAAGGTTCATACCTCTCTCTCTCTCACGTGCACGTGGAATACCTTTGGTCGCTTGGTTTTCCCTAATACCTTCTCTATGTCCTTCAAAGATTAAGGTAAAACCATTTACTACCCGAATACCTTCTAATTGTCCTTCAAAGATCGGGATATCATGATTCATTCCCCTAAGTACCTTCTCGAATGTCCTTCAAAAGATTAGGGGTTAACCACAAACAAGGGCATAATTTGTGTACCATGGAAATCATGTCTTTATAACACATACAACAATTTCTTGACATTTTCACATTATCATCTAAACATGTTCCCAAGTGGATTTACACAAAACATTCTCTAAAGGAAAGCATACTTTCATAATTTAGTTTCCATACTTGGATTTATAGTTACAACTAATTCAAAGCATGCTTAGGTTCCATCATGAACTTTATGTTAGAAACTCCATGAAGCTATACATAATTAGTTCAAACAAGATTCAATGATCATCAATTATGTTTTTGAAGAAAAACATAGGTTAAGCATAATTCTAAAATAGAGTCACTCACAAAGATTAAAATTAGAACCTTGGCTTGTAAACTTGACCTATTTGCTCTTGGCCTGTCAAACAAACCAACTCAACCATTAGAACCTCGAGCTCATGATTTTTAACCTTAAAACTACAAGAAAACACACTTTCCAATTTCAAGCATTTTCAGATTTTCTGCCCTGTTTTCAGACACCCATAACTTCTTCATTACTTATCCAAAAATAATGTAATTTATACCAAACTCTTCCTTTTTGAACCCTCTAAAAATTATATGAAGACATGAAATTGAAATTCCAAATTTATTGCTTCAGAAATACCTCGAAAGCTACTTTCCTCAAAACAGACTTCTGTTGTTTCCAGATTCGGATTTCCTGTTGCACAACAAATTTAACCTGATATTTAAAACATCTTCTAGACCTTTTCTACTCATGATTTCTTCACGAAGGTTGTAGGATACTCAATAAGCTTTCGAACCATACCAATTAGAGCTTCTAACTCTAAGAATACAGATCCGAACAACCAAAACATCAGAGACTTCCCAGATTTGACAGCAAATTCTGTCTTCTGTCTTCCTCTTCACAAAACAGTAAGTTAACTTCAGTATTAGCTCGAGCTTCCTTCACGAACTTTGTTCCAAATTGAGTTAAATTTCATGTATCAAAAACTCAACTCTTACCTCTTCTTTTTGAGCTCGAAAAGATCAAAATATCAGAACTGGGATGAAATGGTTTCCTTGTTGCTACTTTGAGTTCTTCTCCTTTCTTCTGCAACTTCAACCCCAAAACCAGGTTCTTCTTCTTCCTTGAACTTCACCTCACGAGGCCTCAGCTTTCTTTTGTGAAAAATGAGTTTTAAAAATGGTTTTTAAAATAACTTAAAGAAAAGCAATCGGTGGAGGCAATCTTTGTCTTTTTCCCTTTTGCTTTTTCTTTTCTTTTTCCTTTTCTTTTTCCTTTCCTTTATCCCTTTCTTTCTTTTCTTTTCTTTTCTTTTCTTTTCTTTTCTTAACAAAACAAAACTTAATATATTAAACATTTGTTTCATTTCCTTTTCTTCTTTTGTCTTTAAAGCAATCCAAACCAAAATGGTTTAAACTTTCCTTCCTTGTTTTCCTTTTGTCTTTCACTTCATTTCTTTTCTTTTTAAAACATGGAAAACCAAGTTCTAAACATTCATTTCTTCTTTCTTTTTGTTGTTTGTTAATAAGGAAGTTCCAAAGAGATTGGGTTTACAACTTACCTCCTTTAAGAAATTTCGTCCCTCGAAATTGAGTAGTCTTTAAGTGAAAATCATCAGTACTTCCTCCTCCTCATTAGGTCCTCTAACTCCCGTGTAGCCTCCTCCACTCCGTGATGTCTCCAACGAACCTTCACGAGTGAGATCGTCTTGTTTTTCAAAACTTGTTCTTTCCTCGCCGAGGATTTGAACTGCATCCTCTATGTAACTCATGTCTTCTTTCAACTCAATCTGGTTGTGCTTGCAACACATGTGTTGGATCTGGAATATACTTCTCAACATGGACACATGAAAAACATCATGTACTCGAGATAGTTCTCACTGGCAACTCCAGATCAGAGGTGGCCCAACTCATCCCGTTCATCGGATAAGGACCAATATATCTAGGGCTTAGTTTACCTTTCTTGCCAAAACGAAGGACACCTCTCCACGGAGATAACTTCAAGAATACTTGATCTCCGACCTGGTATTCTAAGTCCTTTCGTCGCTTATCTGCATAACTCTTCTGACGGTCTTGTGCTACCTTCCGATTCTCTCTGATTACCTTAATATTGTCTGTCGTAATTTGTACCAACTCAGGACCGATTAGCTTCCGCTCGCCTACTTCATTCCAACATACGGGCGTTCTACACGACCTTCCATACAGAGCCTCAAATGGTGCCATGCCAATACTTGTCTGATAGCTGTTATTATAAGCGAATTCCATAAGTGATAGGTGTGTATCACAACTACCCTTAAATTGAAGGACACATGCTCTCAACATATCCTCTAGGGTCTGGATGGTCCTCTCTGACTGACCATCTGTCTGAGGATGGAACGTTGTACTAAATTTCAACTTTGTCCCCATAGCCTTCTGTAAACTAAGCTAAAACTTAGAAGTAAATCTTGGATCCCTATCTGAAACTATGGACACTAGCACTCCGTATTGACTTACAATTCTTTCGACATATAGCTCAACAAGCTGATCAAGTGTAGACGTCGCTTAAATCGGTATAAACCGTGTTGTTTTAGTGAGTCTATCCACTATTACCCAAATACCATATGTTCACTAGAAGTACGTGGTAATCCAAACAGAAAATCCATAGTGATATGCTCCTATTTCCATTCCAGCACTGGCAATGGATTAAGGAGTCCTCCTGGTCTCTGTCTAACTGGTTTAACCTGTTAGCAGATCAAGCATTATCAACATATTCAGCTACCTCCCGCTTCATCCCAGGCCATCAATATGCTCCCTTTCAATGTCTTATACATCTTGGTGCTTCTCGGATGCATAGCGTAGTTTGAATCTGTGAGCTTCTTCTAGAATAGCATCTTTAAGCTCACTAACACACGGAACACATAGTCTTCATTGCCTCTCTATGGCTCCATCTCGGTCTCATCTTAAATTCGCCGCCTCAGGGCCTGTTTGGACTTTCCAAACATTTTCTCGTTAGTTACTATCATCCAGTTTATCTTCTTACAATCTCTCACATGAGCGAAGACTTGACTTGGAATTGAGAAAAGACTCCTAAATTCTCTGCATTCACAACCGCTTTAGAATCCCATAGAGTACTTATAAATGTCGCTTGAATACCACACAGCATGCCCTTAGGAAGTCTTGACTTCCTACTCAATGCATCTGCTACCACATTCGCTAACTTGGATGGTATTCTATGGTACAATCATAATCTTTAATCAAGATTTAACCATCTTCTTTGTCTCATATTCAACTCCTTCGATCGAAGATATATTTGAACTCTTATGATCTCATGTAAATGTGACACCTTCCACCAAACAAGTAATGTCTCCGCATCTTCATTGCTAAAACAACTGCTGCTAGCTCTCGAGATCATGGGTAGGGTAATTACATTCGTGCTTTTTCAATTGTCTTGACGCATAAGCTATTACTTTTCCTCCTTGCATCGTAACACACCCTAAACCTTGTCTCGAGGCATCACAAGAAATCACATACTCTTTTCCCGTTATGTGAAGTGTCGAATAGGTGTTGTAACTAATCTCTTTTTCACTCCACGAAAACTCTATTCACACTTATCCGACCATTCAAACTTAGCATTCTTCCTTGTTAAAGCCAAGTAAGGTAATGCTAATCATGAGAAATCCTCAACAAACCATCCAGAGTATCCTCGCCAAGCCTAGGAAACTACGCACTCACATACTCTTGGTTGGTCTCTCCTAGTTGACCACAACTTTCACTTTATGCGGATCCACACTAACTCCATTTGTTTGAAACAACATGCCCTGCAAACACTACTCCGATTCAACCAAAACTCACATTTGGTGAATTTAGCATACAACTGCTTATCTCGTAGTGTTTGTAGAATAATCCTCAAATGTTCCTCATGAGCTTTCCTATCAATTGAGTAAACTAGTATATCATCAATAAATACTATCACGAAATGATCCAAATATCGTGGAATATCCTGCTCATGAGGTCCATGAAAATCTATTTGGTGCATTCGTCAAACCGAACGACATTACTAAAAACTCATAATGCCCGCACTGCTTACAATGTTGTCTTAAGAATATCTGATTCCCTAACCTTTAACTGATGGTATCCTCATCTCAAATCAATCTTAGAAAACACTGATGCTCCTCTTAACTGGTCAAACAAGTCATCTATATGAGGTAAAGGATACTTATTACGTATCGTGACTTGTTTAACTGTATAATCAATGCATAATCTAAGGGTACCATCTTTCTTCTTTACAAATAACACTAGAGCTCCCCAGGGTGATACATTAGGTCTAATGTATCCTTTATCAACTAGTTCTTGTAACTGCGTCTTCAGCTCTTTGAGCTCGCTTGGAGCCATTCCAAACGACGCTTGCGAAATAAGTGTTGTTCCCGGTAGAAATTCAATAGTGAACTCAACTTTCCTATCGTGGCAACCCGATGATCTCACTGGAAAAACATCAAGAAATTCGCTCACCACAAGAACATCTTCCGGTTTTAGCTTTTCTTCCCGCACCTCCACTACTTGTGCAAGAAATGTCATGCAACCTTTCCTCAACAACTTTTCACTTTTTTAATGTCAAAATCAAGCTCGTAGGGATAATCTTCCTTTCACCCCCAAAACTACTTCACTAATCCTGGTTTCTTGAAAACAACTTCCTTTCTATTTAGCACCATTGGTGCCCTCTCTTCACAGCCTCATCGAACTCTTGGTCGCTTCAACCGTCTGGGACCCAACTCCTGGTCCTCTGTGTGGTTGCTCTAAGCCGTGGGCAATCCTCTTAAAATGTCCTGGTTGCCCACATTGGTAACACACATTGACACCAACCGACATTGGCCTCGGTGATTCTTACCACAATTTGTACATGGAGTTCTCCTTGTTGCACTTGCAACAGACTCCTGTATTGTCGATGGTCTTACTGTGGATCTGGTAGATTGACTAGGTGCTCTTTAGCTCTGCCTCTGATAGGCACCACTAACATGCGTTTGCCTCGATGTCCGCCGCCACCGACTTTTAAAGTCCTCGACGACTCAAAACATTCACTCTAGGTGTGAATCGTCACGCCGCCACGACCATGGAAATCGCTTCGTCGTTGAAGACCCTCGAGTAGGCTTCACCACCATCTTTGTGCCTCTCATTATACTCTGCTCAACACGTAGAGCGCTCTCTACCAAAGACAGGAAAAGTAAGCCCACTTTGCAATGCTCGTGACTAGGGGTTCGTATCTCAGGACGTAACCCTCTTTCAAATCTCTGACACCTGTTACTCTCGGATGCCAATATCACATCAGCATACCGTGAAAGCTCGATATACCTTCTCTCATACTTAGCCACTGAAAGTGGCCCTTGCTTCAGTTCTAAAAATTCATCCCTATTTGCCTCACGATACGTGCTAGGGTAATATTTATCTTCAAATATGCCTCTCAAAGTTTGTCAATCCAAAGTGCGTGCATCACTGCGCCTAGCTCGTATTGACTTCCACCATCCCTCCGCTTTTTCCTAGTAGGAATGTGGCTAGCTTGACTTTGCTCCTCAGAGCAACTCATTGCATCAAAACATTTTGTAGCATATTCACCAAACCTCGGATCACCGGATCTATGGAACCTCAAATATCGTGACTCCTAATTTCTTCGACGCTTTATTCTATACTTTTTTTTTTTTTTTGGATAACTTGGCCCCGCTCTCTCTCGCCTACCCGCATCTTCAGTGAGGAACTAACATGTTGCTCTTCTCTCCTGCCTCGCCTGGACTCTCGGGGCACTAGATCCCCTCTCAGATTGACCTTGGGTAGGATTTTGCGTCCTGCCCTGATCCTGCCTGCGTCGTCTGCTAGTACGTGGTGGCATGACTCCTATAACATATCAACACATTAGACATGCTATGAATACTTAACTCAATAACACAATATTAGACTACTATTCACATTTTGGCCCTAACTGGACTTACTCTTATCCTGTCTTGGACCATACTCTACTAGTTTGATCTGAACTAACTCAATAACTTGTTATGACTTTTTAGTTTCCTCTCAGAGCTAACCTGCCCTGTCTCGAATGGAGCTAACTGCTCTGATACCAATTGTCACACCACCTCCCGAACCACCTGCTAACTTAGCCCGAAAAGAGGCATGAAGCCAACAGACATTGCTCACCTCTTAACAATACCTGATGACCCTGTTCTACCTGATAAATATACTATGCTCGTATATGGTAAACTTTAACATAACACAGCGGAAACTTGATAACTACTAGACATACATAGGAGAAACATTTCTTAAGTCTCTCATTTGAAAACTTAAACGAGCAATAGCATCACAACTCGTAACATGCCAACCAACCGTTTATACAACCTATTATGCACAAACAACTATAACTACATAACGACTTGCTATACAACACCACCACGCATAAACTATCAACTTATGAAACTTCCAAAGCAGACTATGGCAGGATGTCGTACCAGTGAGCTCGATCTCTACTGAAAAGGTTTGAAAACATTGAAAGAATGAGCTAAAAAGCTCAAATGAGTGTCTATCTTTAAAACATTATAAGCTCACAGTGAATCATAATAATGGCAGATTATAAGTAGAAAATAGCTTAACATCCGCTTGTAAACATAAACAAACCATGCTTCCAATTTACGTGTTTAAGTCACCACTTGTGCATAGCACACAACTCGAAATGTACTATCATATCGAGGGTATATAGATCAATAATATAGAAGCTCATAACAATAAAATACATGACATGATACCACATCAAACCATAGAGGTGGTAGAGTTACATTTATACCAATAAGGTTCATACTCTCTCTCTCACGTGCACGTGGAATACCTTTTTAATTCGCTTGGTTTTCCCTAATACCTTCTCTATGTCCTTCAAAGATTAAGGTAAAACCATTTACTACCCGAATACCTTCTAATTGTCCTTCAAGATGACGGGATATCATGATTCATTCCCCTAAGTACCTTCTCGAATGTCCTTCAATGTTGGGGTTAACCACAAACAAGGGCATAATTTGTGTACCATGGAAATCATGTCTTTATAACACATACAACAATTTCTTGACATTTTCACATTATCATCTAAACATGTTCCCAAGTGGATTTACACAAAACATTCTCTAAAGGAAAGCATACTTTCATAATTTAGTTTCCATACTTGGATTTATAGTTACAACTAATTCAAAGCATGCTTAGGTTCCATCATGAACTTTATGTTAGAAACTCCATGAAGCTATACATAATTAGTTCAAACAAGATTCAATGATCATCAATTATGTTTTTGAAGAAAAACATAGGTCAAGCATAATTCTAAAATAGAGTCACTCACAGTATTAAAATTAGAACCTTGGCTTGTAAACTTGACCTATTTGCTCTTGGCCTGTCAAACAAACCAACTCAACCATTAGAACCTCGAGCTCATGATTTTTAACCTTAAAACTACAAGAAAACACACTTTCCAATTTCAAGCATTTTCAGATTTTCTCCTGCTTTTTGTGACACCCATAACTTCTTCATTACTTATCCAAAAATAATGTAATTTATACCAAACTCTTCCTTTTGAACCCTCTAAAAATTATATGAAGACATGAAATTGAAATTCCAAATTTATTGCTTCAAAATACCTCAAAGCTACTTTCTCAAAACAGACTTCATGTTGTTTCCAGATTCGGATTTCCTGTTGCACAACAAATTTAACCTGATATTTAAAACATCTTCTAGACCTTTTCTACTCATGATTTCTTCACGAAGGTTGTAGGATACTCAATAAGCTTTCGAACCATACCAATTAGAGCTTCTAACTCTAAGAATACAGATCCGAACAACCAAAACATCAGAGACTTCCCAGATTTGACAAAGAAATTCTGTCTTCTGTCTTTCCTCTTCACAAAACAGTAAGTTAACTTCAGTATTAGCTCGAGCTTCCTTCACGAACTTTGTTCCAAATTGAGTTAAATTTCATGTATCAAAAACTCAACTCTTACCTCTTCTTTTTGAGCTCGAAAAGATCAAAATATCAGAACTGGGATGAAATGGTTTCCTTGTTGCTACTTTGAGTTCTTCTCCTTTCTTCTGCAACTTCAACCCCAAAACCAGGTTCTTCTTCTTCCTTGAACTTCACCTCACGAGGCCTCAGCTTTCTTTTGTGAAAAATGAGTTTTAAAAATGGTTTTTAAAATAACTTAAAGAAAAGCAATCTATGGAGGCAATCTTTGTCTTTTTCCCTTTTGCTTTTTCTTTTCTTTTTCCTTTTCTTTTTCCTTTCCTTTATCCCTTTCTTTCTTTTCTTTTCTTTTCTTTTCTTTTCTTTTCTTAACAAAACAAAACTTAATATATTAAACATTTGTTTCATTTCCTTTTCTTCTTTTGTCTTTAAAGCAATCCAAACCAAAATGGTTTAAACTTTCCTTCCTTGTTTTCCTTTTGTCTTTCACTTCATTTCTTTTCTTTTTAAAACATGGAAAACCAAGTTCTAAACATTCATTTCTTCTTTCTTTTTGTTGTTTGTTAATAAGGAAGTTCCAAAGAGATTGGGTTTACAAATGAAATCTTGGATACTTTGGTAGTTGTGTTGTTTGACGATAGCTTGACGTACTATGGGTTTGATGAGGGACGTGAAGAGTAACTTGAAAGGATTTTGTTAATTGTTGAGACTAGTGAGTTATACGTAAAGTCCTTTAAAATGAATCTTGACTTGGACAAGTTTCCTTCATGGATGCGTAATGTCAAGGGCAGAAGTCATGGTGAGTCCTTCAAGGGTGAAGGTAGTGACACGATGACTTCGTCCAGCCACTGTCACTGAAGTAAGAAGTTTTCTGGGTATAGTATTTGTTCAGAAATTCTCGAAATTAGTCATTCCCTAACAAAGTTTATTCAGAAAGGCACCTCATTTGTGTGGGGTGAGCCTTGTGAAGCAGGTTTCTAGAATCTCAGACCACAAGAGTTTGGGGGTGGCTAGGTTGACAACAAGTAAAAACGTCGAGGTAGAAACCAACAGAGTTATTGCAATCCATAAGTGGAAATGTAATGAAGCCTTTATAGGCTTCATAGTCAGGCAAGTTAAAAGTTTAGAAAAGTTGAGAATAGAACTTATCCAAGGTTGTTAAAAGAAAGAAGAATAATTGTCTCTAACCTTTGGGATTAATTGTCTTAGCCGTACTTAAGATTAAGGTTCGCGGTGATGTTGCTAAGGGGGGGGAGGGGGGTTAGCCTATGTCTTACTATAATACTAGGAAGTTCATTCTCATGTCCAGTGATAAGTAGAGATACATAGGCTAAGCTTTTTTGTGCATGGTCCAGAACTTGCAATAAAATTATTGATATTTCATATTTGGTTAAGCACCAGAACTAAGTAATCAAGAAGAACTTATCACACTCTTTTATATTTCTTCTTTTTCAGGGTTGAGGTCGTAACAGAATTGCTACATTATCTTGTCTCTTGAGAGTTATTATTTGAAGTTGTTGAAAAAACTTAGTTTCACCCTTGTTTTGGTTGTTCAACATTTCTGCATATTGTGTATTTCTGAATGTTGGGTAGCCTCGAGTTGAAGTTCGGAGACATGATTGTTTGGTTATCTGAATTTAGAAGTGCAACCTTATGTTTATTAGGTACTGGAGAAATTTTGGTATTTTCGCAGTTACGTCGTTATGCTGCCGAAATTTCTAGGGCATTTTGGTAGTAAGATTGGTAAAGTTTTATAGAACGATGCATGCATCGCGACAATGAAAAGAGACCTAAGTTTGAGTTACCCCCCTTTTTTTTCATGACTAAAAGCTTGCAGTGAGTTATTGATGTTCAATAGAAGGTCCCGAAGTTAAGTAAATATGTGAGTGAGACTGTCACTACAACGTTTACTAAGAGGTTGTTAAGGGCAGCGAAAGGTTAACCGAAAATTTAAGGGATCTGGATCGCCTTATAGGGTTGCTAACCTTATCCTTAATGAGGTCATGTCTCTCGAAAGTAGTGGAGTTGTTGAATCGATGTTTAGATAGAACGATTGAGTCATGCTTTATAGGAAGTGTAGAGCGTTAACTAAGTAAGCAGGTCGAACTTTCAGAACTACCTCAAACCTAAGGGTGAATTTGAGCATATAACTCAAGTCATAATATCAGTTAATTAAAGCCCTATGTAAGGGTTCAAAGATAATTGAAAGGGGCGCCAGCTAGCAGGGATATGAACCTTCGTAATCAAGCAATCAAGTTTAGTCAAGGTTTTATGACCAGACCATTGAGCAGAAGGAGCTATCTGAAAACAGGATGCAGAAGTGCGAGTTAAGTACCTACTGCTATTTCAAGATTATGAACTTTCGAGGACGAAAGTTTTTAAGGAGGGAAGATTGTAACGACTCAAAACTCCAAGTATCTATTAATGGTGTCTTGAACTAATTTTATGGAAAAATATTTAAGTGGGGTCATTAAATTTGATAAATTGATTTAGTATGCTTGAGTAATTAAAGAAATTGGACCAATGGAGGTTCTAATCAAATACAATGGCATGAGTGTGGTTAAAAAGAAGTTGAGGGCATTTTTGTAAAAAGGGGTCATTAGGGTTTTGAGAAGAGGGTCTTTATTTGTCTTCATGTGCACGCTTTTCGAGACAACCATCCCCACTTCTCTCTCACCTTCTTCTTCACGAAAGTGCAACCCCCATCTACCATAGCTGCCGCCGATTGAAGTCGCAGCGCGCCATTGCATTGCCGCTCATTGCCGCCGCACGTGCCGCAAGGCCGCAATCGACCAGCCTGTCGGTGATTTTCTTGCACTCAACTCCGGACGCCGGTCGCCGTTCGCAAGTTCAGCCCACGCGAAATCCTCGCCGCAGGGAGCTCCTCACACCGCAGGTCACTGCAGTCGCGCACACCAGAAAATGTTGCTCTTTTTCTGTTCTGACATTGCTACATAGACGCCACACGCCGACGGAAGCTCCCCGTTCAGACGTCAAACGATCGGCGTCCTCGCCGATCGCCGCCTCCCTCCGCCGACGGGCCGTGGATCTGTCCCGCCACGACTCCACATCACTGTCGCCGCTGCCGCCTCGTTAGGTCTCAGTAGCAAGTGCTGCTTTTGCCGGGTTCGCTTCTATCGACCAATCTTAAAATCGGCCAATCTGACTTCTTTCGTAGGTGATTTTGAGTCGCTTTTACAAATTTGCTGGTTTAACCTATGTCATGGATGTGTTAATGAATTTTGTGTGTGGTTCCTAGGAGACCCACCTTGGACGAATATCAAAATCACGGGTTCAAGAGGTATTTAGTAACTATTTAGTTAAGAGCTTGGATTCGAGGATAAAGGGGGATTGCTTTGTTAGAATCTTAAATTTTAGAGCAAAGCTAAGGTAAGGGAACCCACGTCAAACTCTAAAATCTCGAATTTAGGGACTTGCTTGAAAAATGTCATGTTCGGTTTGAGAAGTCCGATTTAAATGTCATGTTTAGGTTGAAAAGTCCGATTTAAATGTCATGTTTGACCGAAACCCTCTTTTGAATTCCATGAAACGTTTTATATAAATGTCGTGATCCGTTTGAAAGTTGTGTTTTAAATGCCATGATCTGGTTGGTTCAACGTCTATTTCAAACGCCATGAATGTCATGTTGTTTTTGTTATTTTGAAGTTGAGCATTCTTATTATTTTTGATATATGTTCATTCCATGAATGTCATGTTGTCGCTATTTCATTTGGGACCCTGAGCATGTGTTCCTGAAAATGTTTGCGAAGGCTGTGGTGAAATCTTCCTGATAATATCTATTATATATCTTATGAATGGGTTAGAGTCGACTCAAATTAGAGGCCATGTGTCGAGAAATTAATTGTTCACTAAAGACCGAGGGAAATGTTACAAAATAAAAATGCTTACAAAGGTCGTGGGCAATTAAACTCCCAATATATATGTATAAACGTATTTAATGCTATGTAAGTCATGAAAGACTTAGAGTCGACCTAAATCAAGAAGCCATGGATCAGGAAGTCTCAATTTCCCACTAATAGCCGAAGAGAAAAAGCCATGAAATATGATTTATTATTTATGTGTCCCACATAAAGGCATGATTTGCTTATACCAAAGATGTTTTCAAACCCCTGATTGGAGTCACTTACTGGGTATTATTTTTATAATACTCACCTTTTCTTTTAAAATATTTTCGTAAGAGCAAAGGCATACACGGGTGGGGTGATGGGGGCATCGCACATTTAAGGCCATGGGACAAAGCCATGTTTTTTTCTCTCAGCATTTAAGTTTTAAGAGTCATGGTTAAACGATTTTATGTTATGCATTATGATTTTAGAGCATTTGAAATTGAGACCAAACTGATTGATGTTGATTTAAATGTTTTGACCTTTTTGGGATCCCTAAATGTAGTTTTCATTATGCTTTAAAGTTAAATCATTCTTATTATTTATTTTCTTTTCTGGCCTGAAAAATGCATGCATGAGTAGTAATGTCCCTGGAGTTATGTTCATGAAAGTTAGGGGCCTTACACTATAGACCCTTTAGGTTATTTCTCAAACTGAGATCCTTTATATGTACTCTACATTACATTCAGTTCAAGAGACATTTTACAGCCTTGAATGTTAGTTTATTGGATTTAGGGTTAATATAAGGGCAATACTGAACAATAACACTTTATTGAAAATAATATCTTTTTATTACATTAATCAGAACAAAATTTACAAACTACGAGTTATAGGACACAAACCCCAACAGTTTCCTCTTTAATCAGATTTCCATTAATATAAGAGTCAGCCCAATTGATGAAATGAGACGTGGTTGGGGTTGCTTTTCCTTTGTTTATAAAGTTTTTATAAGTCCATATGCACCAGATCAGAATAATAGCACTCTGTATATCATATCCCTTTCAGTTCTGCACGATCCAATGCCAAAAATCCATCGTCTTCCAAGAATCCCAACACATATCAAACAAGGGACATAAGTTGGGAAGACAAAGAGACCACGCTTGCTTTGAGAACTTGCACTCCCAAATTAGGTGGCTTGTAGTCTCTTCTTTTTTCCTCCACAAAATACAAAGAGCATTAGTGTCTATTCCTTTGGCAATTATATTAGCTTTCGTTGGGATGATATCCTTAAGGACTTTCCAAGAACAGATCTTAATTTTTGGTTGTAAATCTTGATTCCAAAGGGCTTTCCAGATGGAGGACGAAGAATCGTTACTCGAACTAGAGGGTAATAGGGTCGAAGATAAGTTTGTGGCTAGGTGGTAGGCCAATTTACCAGAGAAGATCCATTTTGGGTCAGCACCCCAAATGATAGTGTCAGCGGAACCAAGGCGACCCGCTCGCATATTTAGGATATCCTCCACGTCATTGTTAGAAAAGGCTTGTTTAACTTTTATAGGATCCCACCCTCTGTTTGGAAGGAAAATGTGGCGAACATAACGCCCTTTAAACGGATCTCTCACCAACAGAGGTTTGTTATACCCTTGTCTAACAATCCAAGGTTCGTTTTCATAGTTATTTAATTTTAAGATAATTATTGCAATACTTATCAAAGACTAAGTTTTGATTTAATAAAATAAAAAGTTCGAGATAAAATTTGATATATTGTTAATTTTATGGGAAAAAATGTTTTTTTTCGGGAAAAAAATGTTTTTTTTTATCTAATTCTTTTTTTCTTTCTCTTTAAAAAAAATACTTGGTGCAACCTAATATGCATCCCAGTAGAGAGTCAATTATATAAGTATTAATGTTAATATTTACAATTTATTTAGATAATGTAAAATATCAATTGAACCGTTTTTATAAGCATCTTGGTTTCCAAAAATTGTACATCTATCAATTCATATTTAAATTGACATCCTAATCCTTTTCGAATTCCAGCTCTTATGGTCAAACTATGTCTTACATGGGCTACATAACTTTTTGTCCCACTCGAATTAGGCAACCTACCAATTACTTGGATTCACTCCGACTTCGGTTTAGCTACTAGGGGCTTTTTTTTTATTAATATTGTACTTTTTAAAACTTATTATAAAAATATTGTAGTTTAAAAACTATTTATATTAATATTTTTATTTTTTTACAGGTGGCAGATAGTAAAAAAACGGAGGATGGTCCAAGAGACAACTATGTCGAAATGTGCACAATGTGGCAGATGGTTGTCTCTAAGACACGACCATCTCAACATTTTTAAGAAAATGCACTTTTGGCATAGTGGTTGGTTGGCCTTTTGGTTGGTTGGCCTTTCAACCAACCACTATGCGCCAACCAACCACTATGCCAGAAGTGCATCTTCTTAAAAATTTGGAGATGATCGTTTCTTGAAGATCATCATCTCGTTATATCACAAGACATTTGTACATACTGGCAGAGATTATCCCTATTTTTTTACCATCTGCCATCGGTAAAAAAATAAAAATATTAATATAATTAGTTTTAAAACTACAATATTTTTATAATAAGTTTTAAAGAGTACAATATTAATAAAAAAAATCTTAGCTAGTAGTGCTTACGTGGTAGACAGTAGGTTGTCCCATGTAAATTGTTTTAATTTAAACAATTGCACCCACATCAAATAAAATGTTTTTATCTATTTACAATATGTATGCAAAGCTTGATTAAAAAAAAACAATATGTATGCAAAGCCAACAAAATAAGTCATTTTCCTTCCGTACTAATGTTATTATTTAGGTTTAAATCTTATTTTTGATCTTCTAACCTTTTAAATTTATTCTATTTTGATCCTAAACTTGTAAAATATTTTTTTTTCTAAATTTTCAAGTTTGTTCATAAAATTGTAAACTCTCTATTTTAGACTTTGAATTTAAAAAAAAATAACTATTCTGATTCTTACCTTTATTTTAAATTTAATAAATTAATAACTACCTTCGAACATGTGTCCTATCATGAAATTTCAAGCTAAATAAGTTAGAGGCGAACATTAAAAAAAAGTAGACTTGAGGTAGAAAAGTAACATATCAACGATCAAAATGATTATTTTTTTCAAAAGGTTTGGTACTAAAATGGACATTTTGAAAGTCCAATGACCAAAATAGAACAAAATTCAAAGTTTAAAAACCAAAACTGACATTAGGGAGGTTTAAGAAATAAAATGGAACAAATTGGGCAAAAAACACTTTTAGTCCCTGAGGTTTGGAGGTAGTGTCTATTTGGTCCTCAAAGTTTCAAAAGGGACACTTTAGTCTTTGAGGTTTGAAAAATAGTTTTAAATAGTCCCTCAGTTAAGTTTGATCGTTAAGGGGGTGTTTGGCGTGCAAAGTTGAGTCGAGTTGGGTATAGTTGAGTTGAGTTGAGTTGGGTAGAGTTAGTTTGTTAGTGAGTTCAGAAGTCTGTGTTTGGAGTGAAAAGTCGGGTTGAGTTAAGTGAGAAAGTTTGTGTTTAGGGTGTAGAGTTGGGTTGAGTTTTCTAATCTGGAGTATATTGATTTTAGTTAACTATTTTTGTTTATTTTATTTTTAATTTTTTCATTCATTCATCTAGAAACATTTTTTTTTTCATATTTGCAACACAGATGTGTACTAAATATATATATATATATCAACATTGATTTTTTTTAAAAAAAAATATCATTCATTCTTTCTTTTAGAAATTGATTTTTTTTCAAAATATAGGCAATGTAGCATTGTTCCTCTTTTTGACTTCTTTCAATTTATAGAAATCACATATTTTTAGTACACATTGAACTTAATTCAATTGATAGAAATTAAATGTTGTATTCTTTATAACAACAAATAGCAATTGATGAATGGAAAAAAGACAATATACCAGTATTTTTTTTTTCTTCAAGCACAAATTAAACTTCTATTAAAATAGAGAAATCTAAAGTTTCATTGGCTAAACATATATTGAACTTCTTTGAAACTTACAAATGAGAAACTTATTATGACCTTTTTTAAGTACTAATAGGGTCGTTTGTTTTAAAATACAATGACCGTTTTTTTTTAAAGTAACATTGTTTGTTTACATTTGTTAAATCATATGAAAATGACAATAAAACGACGATATATTTCAAAATTAATGTCATGTTAAATTGAAATATTCACAAAATATTAGCAGGTTATCAAGGACCTATTTACATTCACAAACACATGGTATCAAGGACCTATTTACATGATTCGCAAACATAATTATGGTTCACAAGATATAAGTAATGACCAGCAATGAGTCAAGTTTATATGTCCAAAGAAAGATTGTTGGAGAAGAGAGTAAAACCAACTAAGTACTTGTGCATTTCATAGTATTTTAAACCATGAGAATCTTGTTGGTCGCTGGAAATTATTGTTGGTGATACTTGTCGGAGAAGATACTGTTGGTTGCAAGATAAGGTCATCAACGATTGTTGGAAATCATCAGACAAGGTAGTCAACAGTAGACGTCAATTGCCCCATACGGTCATCGATAGTGAAGGTCGCCCGGTAGTGGTCGTCGGAGAAAGTCATCAGAGATGGTTGTCTGTTCTCGAAGATGGTTGTCGATCACTGAAGATGGTCACGGGTCGCCAGAGATGGTCGTCGAATGTAGTTTTTGGTTGTCGGAGATGGTCATTGATTGTCAGAGATGATCATTGAAAGTGGTTTCAGTCGTTGAAGAAGGTCATCAGAGATAGTTGTTGGTTGTCAAAGAAGATTGTCGGTTATAGATGAGGTTTTTGGTCGCTGGAGATGGTCACCAATCACTGAAAATGATCGTTGGAGGTGATTTTTTCGATCACCATAGATGGTCACTAATCGCCGAAAATGGTCGTCGGAGGTGGTTTTCGATCGTCGAAGATGGTCTTCGTAGGAGGTTTTCAGTTGCCAAATGTGGTCGCACAGTCGCTGGAGATGGTCGTCGGGCGTGGTTACCGATCGTCGATGGTGGTTGTTGGTTGTTGGAGAAGCGATGATAAAATATGTTAATAGGGTAACTATACAAGTCAGTGGAATTAATATCTTAAGTCAGCATAGTTGAGTTGAGTTAGTTTATCTATGAGCTAAACGTTGAATTGAGTTTAAAACTCAACCCAACTCTACTCCCCCCAACTTCTCAATCCAAACAACTCTCATCCCGAAGTTGGGGGGAGTAGCGTTAGGGGGAGTGGAGTTGGGAGGAGTTAATAACTCTCCCAACTCCTAGTTTGGCCCAAGAAGTTATTAACTCTTTCTTGTGGGTCCTACAAATTTATTAACTTTTTTTCCCAACTCCTTTTTATGGGTCCCAAAGATTTATCAACTCTTTCTCCAACTTCTCATAACTCTTTTTCCAACTTCCCATAATGAGTCCCACAACTTTTCCATCTCATTTTTTTTACTACATCTCTCTATTATTCTCTCCTTTCTCTCTCTATTTTTTTTTATTTCTTAATTAACAAAACTATTTATTTGTTGGGATTTTTGTCCTAATCTCGTGTTTGTAATATATTGTTTGAAATTAATAAGAGTTATTCATTTCATCACTTTGTGTCTCGCAATATTTATAAACTTTTCTAATAAACTAAGCTCCAGGGTCATTGAATTTATGAGAGAACTAAAACTTGAACGATGTGTAGTGGACACACAGGGAGGATCACGTTCGAGTTAATGACCCGAACGATCTACAGTATATGGATAAGGAGACCTAATCCTGGATACACTGTGGATGCGACCCGCTTTGTATTAGATACAAATGAGGTGATCTGACTCGTTCATGTGGTTGACATGCGAGTGGGGGCATCCTGTGCAATGAGATTGTACAAGATCGGACCGTGAATTATTAGACCTACTGATGTAACACCGTTGACAGTAAGGACTAATAACTTCGTAGATGACCATTAATGACTCGACTGAATCTTGAGCGTGTTACGGACTCGTCATGCGGGTCCGCATCTTTTTGACTAGTACGGGTGAGGGTGGTCACGCTTACTCGCCCAATATGTCTATCTTCTCGGGGACAGTAACCAAGTAGGAGTCGAGAACTTAATTACACGAGATGAAATTCACTCGCTCCCGCCTTTAGGGAAACTAGAGAGGTTGTTCCTTAAGTGTTGTCTCCCGTGGCTTGGACAACGGGCGCCCCACCTTCTCACCGGCCCGAGAAAGGGTGTTGTGTATAGTTGGACCATCACAATATGTTGTCTTCATTAGAGGAGCAAAGTGGAGACTTAAGGAACAAGAGATAGACACGTGGGGTAAAGCGGTAATTTGACCCAAACATGTCTCACGAACAACATGTGAAGGGTCGACTCATGGGCATTGGTTATATCGGTGGACACGTAATATTCTCGTGACCGACAGGAGTGCAGCCTACTGGGCATAGTGGAGTGTTACCGTAGCTAATGAATGTTGGTTAACCGAGTCAAAGAGTTTGACATGTTAATCTCGGATCATTGGAGCTGTCCAACAGTAGGTCCATTAGGTCCCCGGTTGGCTCAATCAAGGTTAAAAGAAGGGTTAATGTTTTGGTATGAAATTGAAGTGTTCAATTTCACTTTAAGGGCATTTATGTCATTTTATATGAGATATGAATGATATAATATATAGTTTAATATGAATGAGATTCATAATAAACTATAGGTTAGCCTAATTGTTGAACTAGGACTAATTGGAGAATTAATTGAGAGAAATTAAATTGGATGTGATTCAATTTAATTAATCCACAATTATTACAAATGAGATTTGCAATATGAGATATGAGATATCTTATATTATGTGGTTATGCAAATGAGATTTGCATAACCTATGGTTGTGGTAAAGTGGTAATAATGTGGAGATTTTAACTCCATCATTCCACTATTTAAACCCTTTACAAGAAGGGATTTATGAAGAATTCTCTCATTTTTTAGAATTTCACCAAAGAGAAGAAGAAAGTTCTCTCTACTTTCTCTCTATTCTCTTCCCTCTCCAAAACTCCAAAAGTTCTCACAAACTTCACTTCTCCAAAAGAGAACAACCGAGACTCCAAGTGGTGGTGTTCGGGTTTTGTTCGTGGGAAGAGTTCGTTGAGATCAAGAAGCACGAAGAGTTCGTAATCTGAGGAAAAAAACCTTGAAGAGAGTCTTCAACAAGTAAGTACCTCTAAACTTGTTGTTTTTTCTTCCTATTTCCAGCATGTTTAACCTAGATCTTTTGTAGATCGTTTTAACAAAAACAAGTTGCATAATGATACCACGACGATTTGATCGTCTTCCGCTGCGCGGGGATTCTCATTCCCTTCATTATTTTGTATATTTATATTATCATTATTACTAATTAGTAATTATATACAAATATTTATTTCATTTTTTTTAATTTTTATCTTATAATTTTAATATATTTTTAACATAATTATATTTATTTTTATTCTCTACTTTCATTTTTTACATATAAATTATATAAAATAATTTAATTATGATATTATTATTTTCATTTACATTCTTATGGTAAATTAGAATACTACGTAACATATTTTTTAATTGACAAAAAATCTCTCTATCTCATTTCATTCACATGTCTTTTTTTTTTTACTTTAAACAAAAATTACTCTAACAAGTACCAATCCATTTTTTTTCTTATTCTTTTATTAATAGCTAAAAATATATTTAATTTTATGATTCGAAGATAATAAAAACATATTTTAAACTAACTCCTATTACAATTTAAGAAATAGTTGTAATGTATTAAAAAACAAATTTATATTCAAATTAACCATGTTCAAAATAAAAGGCCAAATGATTTTTCATTCCAACCTTACTAAATATAATTCAATAAATGACATAAATATATAGTAATTTAAACAAAAGTATGTATGATATTTATTTTGCATATGGTGTTAAAAAAATATATTCATTTTCGACTTAGTTGTTTTAAAATCAATATTTTATATTTTTTACTTAGGTATTTAAAATTTTAAATAATGTATTATTGAATAAATAATATGAGAGATATTGAAAAAAAATAATGTGGGGTAATTTTTATTATAAACACATGTATTATTTTTTGTGTTTAACAACGAAGTTTGACGATACGCCTTACGATTAATTCTACTTTTGACAACATGAAAGTTGTCATTCTTGTCATTTTTTAATTGACGAAATTCTTAAAACATATTAGATTGATTAATTATCAAAAGTTAAGTAATCAATTACATTGAGTAATTAGAAATATTAAATATTAAATTTTGCACGAAAAAAATATATTTTACTAAGGTTGAATAACAAATCTTAAATTAAAGTTCTTAAATTGATGTAAATATTTTATTAAACTTCAAAAAAATAAATCCATTACATTAATGTGATATTAAAATAAGAGTGTGAGATATTTTTTCTTCAAAATTTTGTTTTCTTTAGGTAAAATTTTAAAATATAAATAAATTAATAGAAATTAAAAAAAAATATAAATCTTAAGATTTATGGGAACAATTTTACAATAATAAAAAATTTGAGAAATTGTAGAAAGAATTTGAGAATTTGACACTGAAACTCCAAATTAATAAATATTCATCCAAACACAGACTTCAAAACTCCTACTTCCTGCAACTCTTTGCCTCAAACACAGTTTCTCAGAACTTTAGAGTAAACAAGGGTTCTAACTTCTTTACTCCTATTCTCCAACTTCTCAATCCAAACGGCCCCTAGTGACTAACAAAAAAAAAAAAGAAAAAAAGACTTGGCATAATTAACTTCACAAATTCTTTTATGATGTGGCAATATTAATTGATTTTATCTCATTTTTATCTCATGTGGCCATTTTTTTCTCCTTCCCTCTCTCTTTCTTTCTCTTTCCCTCCCTTTCTTCTTCACTCGTTCTTGTCCATGAGTTGTGCAGCAAGCCAGCAAGCTAGCAACCCCATCAGAACTTATTCATCAGAAATAAACATTAAGCAAACACACGAAATAAATTTTACTAATAAAAATATTAAGCTAATTTATTCTTATTAGAACAAATCAAATATCAAAATTTATGGGGAAGAATTATTTCCAAAAACTTAATTTTTACATCTTTTTACATTTCATTTAAATTTATTACTTTCCTTCTCGGATTTGATTTTTTTTTTTCCTTCAGAATTTCTTCTTAGATATGAAATTTCTTTTTCAACCAGAGATTTAGATCTAGAACAAAGAAAAAAAAAAGCAAAGGAAGCGTAGTTCATGAATAAAGAAGAAGAGTTTCGAAGGGGCAGGATCTAAGCAAATTCGAGCGTGGTGTTGGCCAAAGAAAATTAAGAATCTGTTGTGGCATCCTTGGTGTGAGGCGAATCCAGCCGTTGCAATATTGCCACTTCATAAAAAATTTGTCAACTCACTTTTTTCGTTAATGGTCAAATTTAACTTGGGGCCGTTATTTATATTTAGAACTATTTTTCAAATATTAAACACTAAAGTGTCTCTTTTGAAATCCCAATAATCAAATACACATCACTTTAACTTGGGGACCATTTTTTATATTTAGAATTATTTTTCAAATTTTAAAGGCTAAAGTGTCTCTTTTGAAACTCCAATAACCAAATACACATCACTTTCAAACTTTAACGACCAAAAATGTATTTTGCCCGAATAAATAAGATTTAAACTAATTATTTATTTGTTTTGTTAATCATTTCAGAATAATTTTTTCTCTTATATAAGAAAGGAGCAAAAAATGTCATTTTGATTTCCTCATTTAGCACCCCGTCTAATTGATTTTAATCTAGATTTTTTTTATATAAATTTACTATAATTTAAATTCAATTCTCATTCTAAATATTAACAAATAGATGTGCTTTTAAAAATAGTTTTGTACCCCCACAAAATTAAGGCTAACTTATAGAAAATCCTCTTCAGAGACACAAGAATTAATGGAAAAACTCCAAACTCAGAGAAAAAAAACACTAACAGAAAGAAATTACACTATGTGAAATTTTGTTACAATCACATATAATTCTCTCCCCGACTCCAATTACAAAAACACTCTCCCAAAACTTTATACAGACCAGAGGAAATTTAACTAAAGCTAGTACACCAAGCTTAAAGTGTTTCTAACTGTGATGCTTTTAAACTAAAGTCATAGGTTCCTTTTATAGTGTCAGAAGTCCATCACTTTCTTGCATTTTTTAGATGTGGGACAATTTCACTTCTAATATATTGTAAGACCCCAACAATAACAAGGGTCGAAGTGGAAACTACAACACCTACTCCTTCTTGACAATGAAGCCCAAAATGTCCTCTGAAAAATCATCTTTCTAGACCGAGAGTACCTAGAACCTGGGTTGATTTGATCTCCTCTCTAGAGATATTACAATCCTTAACAAGGAAAAGCTAGAATGAGAATATTGTTATGAATACAAAAAGAAATTTCAGATAAATCAACAATGGAGGAGCCAGTTAATAAATTAATAACTTCCATCCACCTATATATATGATTGAATGAATTGTGATAGTGATGGATGGTTAATTTTGATAATGTATGATTATGAGTTTAGTTAAATAAGGTAAGATGGTGGTGAGAGAAAGGATATAAGAAGAGAAATGGAGAGAAAACAAAAGGAAAGAGAAAGGGCGTTGGTTTTGGTTTTGGGCATTCATGAACATTACATTATTGATAATTTGGTTTTATGTCGGTGGGGGGCACTTGATAACATCGGTATCGGTACTACTATTTGATGTTGTTATTGCACAAGTAGCCTCGACCTGTACGCACCAACCATCCATTCTCTCGCTTTCAATCACTTCCTCCCAATTCTAATAATATATTTTTCATCTTTAAACAATTTAGCACCCCACCCCCTTTCATAATACTTTATATATATTTTCCAAAATAAAATAATAAAGATCAAGATTCCATTGAAACCAAATTAATTTTCATATATTATGTGATGAATCAATTATATCAATTATTGGGTTAAATAATAAGTTTGGCCGTATTTCAACGATTTAATAATTCTTTATACTTACAAAGTTGTTGGGTTAAGTTTATGTACTTTTCACAAGTTTTTTAAAAGATCTATGAAATCTCAAATTTTTTACCGGGTAGATTTTTATCATTAAAGTTGTAATTTGATGCTTATGTGATTTGCAATGTAACGTCTCTAAAAACTGAGACAAATCTATGCTAGGGAAGCATTCACACTCCCACCCGCGCCAAAAAATTTCTGGAAAGATAACTAAGATAGCAAGAAGAAAACCAAAAATTTTTCTGGGACCTATCAAGCAGAAAACACTTCAAAAAGTTGCAAGGAATGCCCAACCCCCATCAAGCTACAATTAGAGAATGGGTTGGGCTACAACTAGGGTTCCAAAGCACAATCTCTTAGACAAACGAACACACAGCGGAAACAGAACTCAACCAGAATAAAAGTTCACTAACTAAGAAGTACAAGAGGATCAAAGGGTCGCGCGACCAAACAAATAATAATAAAAAAAAAACTAAAGCATGACAGTGACTACGAGAACTCTAAGCAAAAGAAGACAGAAGGAAACTGGTCTCATGGCAAATTTTGTCGGTCGTCGCTGCCACAACCGCCTCAGGTTTTCTTACCTGCAACCAAAAACAACAAAGTAGACGGGTGAGTATAAAAATACTCAGTAAGTAGCTCACTCATGTCCAAACAACTAACCTGCAAACAAGACAATACTCGACTTCTAAACTCGTTCAAACCCAAACAAGCCTCACATTTAGCACACTTCACCCTGAGCCCCCCTACAGTAATAAACTCGAGCTCTACCTTCGGTCCTGGAACTTTGGTTGACGATGCAATGAGAGAAAGCAACCATCATGCCACTGCACACTGGCATAGAGCAGAGCAGGTACGTATCCTACACGTCCTATGGGGAGTCACCCCTAAGCCAGCACGGGATAATGGAAAGCAACTACTCCCTAACGGGGGCGTACCCCAGGCTCTCACAATACAATAAGTTGGAATAGAGTAGTGAGGTACGTAACCAACACACCCTATGGAGAATCACCCCTAAGCTAGTACGAGATAATGGAAAGCAACCACTCCTGGATCTCATCGGGGACGCACCCCAGTCTCACGAGCCTATCATATATCGTCAACCTAGAGGTTCCGACTCGCTCAGGCGTAACTCAGGGTTAATAAAGTGTTGGGTTTTGTGCTTCATAAGGTTATTTAGGATTCTAACAAGACGTTCCTACAATCCCCGACCCATTCTCAAGGGTCTCAAATTCAACCAGGCTTTCACTTTTAGCCAACACCTCAAGGTACCCAAAATCCACCTTCATACCACACTCAGCTAGACGTCCGGCTTAGCCTTACCCTAAGCCCACACATGGTTGCTCAGCCCCTTGCTTCACGTCGGTAAACGCCTCTCTAACTAGCATTCTAACATAGTGCAGACCCGCCCCGCAGGACGCTCGTAAGCTATGCCTCACTTCGAGTCTGTTGCCGCACTCATAATGACTCACCTCGATGTATTCTCGTCTTTGGTCTGTTGTCATTAATACCATGGCTCACCATAAGATTGAAGGGAATCGAAATCCCCGCAGCGGAAGCGATTGGGAATCGCGCGCTCTTGATTTAGTTACAACGATAAATTCAAGAACATACATAACAAGATTAAGCATAAAATCAGAATGGACAGCAAGAAATTACCTTTGAAGAACCTTTCTTCGAGTGCTCCTCTCTCCCACGATCACGATCTCAGTAACAGGAACTTCAACGTGCGAAGACACGATCACCGAATCTTCTCCGTTGTTCTCTAGGTGAGGGAGGAAGGTGGGGTCCCTTTAGGAGAGGTGAGGTATTTTGTGAGAGATGTGTGCTTTGGAACTCTTCCAACAACACAACAAGAGAGCTTGTGAAACCTTAACCTAGTTGCATCTCATGCAACCATATATATAGAGAGATAGGATGGAAATGACCATCCTACCCCTCCTTTAATCTCTCTTTAGTATATAGTTTATATATGAATCTAATTCACATTAAAACTATATATTATATCAATTATATAATTGATATAACTCCTCATGTATGAAATTAAACACTTCAATTTCACTCCTAACTTTATACCCTCAACATTACCATGTTGAGCCAACAGAGAGATCTAATGGACCTACAGTTCATGAGCTCCAATGATGTGAGATTAACTGATCAAACTCTTTGATCCAGTTAATCAGTATTCATTAACTACAAGTCACTCACTATAGACTTGTAGCTGCACTCTCTTCACTGTAGATATTATTGTGTCCACTGATATAGTCATTACCCATGAGTCGACCCTTCACAGGTTGTCCATAATCACAGCTGGGTCAAATTATCATTTTATCCCTGTGATTACCTCTTTGCTCCTTAAGCACCACTGATCATCTAATGAACAACAAGTCTAAGGTTCTACCTTAGACTCATACCCTCATAGAGGGCGGGCCTCGTTGTTCAAGACCTGGAGTCAGTTCTTAAGGGAACAACCTATCTAATTCCTTAGTGTAGGAATGAGTGAATTCCATCTTGCACAGTTAAGTTCCTAGCTACCTACGAGGTTTTGTCCCTGAGAAGGTAGGCTTATCGAGTCGGCTACAGGACACTCTCACCCATACTAGTCTAAGGACAAACCCCATAAGCGGAGTCCTTAACTTGCTCTGAGATCTCAGTCGAGTCACTAATGACCATCTATAAATTACTAGTCTTATCCTGTTAATGGTGTTACACTGGTTAGACTAATAATTTGCGATCCAATCTTGTATGAACTCTTCATACAGGATGCCCCCACTTGCATGTCAACTACATGAATGAGTTGGATTACCTCATTAGTACTAATTACAAAATGGGTCGCATCCATGGTGTTACCAGAATGAAGTTTCCAAACTTATTCTTATACCATAGACCATTTAAGTTATATTCTTGAACTCAACCCAAATAGTGTCCACTACATTGATTTCAAGATAAATGTTATAACCTTGGAGCTTAGTTTATTGGATTTATAAAAGCAAGACTGTAATCTTATCAAAACAAATAACATTTTATTTAATTGATCAAAATTACACAAGTTTAGGGCATAAATCCCAACAATCTCCCACTTGACCTAAAGCTTGTGGAGTACTAAACATTACAGTAATGCAAATACAATAAACTAGGGCATTTAAACCCCTTTGTACAAAATACTCCCACTTGCCCTAGTTGGGGAAGACTTGTAAACTTAGACCTTCTAGGTGACTCTCAAATACTTTAGCCGTGAGAGCCTTTGTAAAAGGATCAGTAATGTTGTGCTCTGAGGCTATCATCGTGACAATCACGTCTCCTCTATGCACGATCTCCCAGATGAGATGATACTTCTTCTCTATGTGCTTTCCCCTCTTGTGACTTTGGGGTTCCGTCGAATTTGCCACTGCACCACTGTTATCGCAATACAACGTGGTGGGCAAAGTCATATTTGGAACAACTTCCAAATTTAGCATGAATTTCCTTAACCAAACGGCCTCCTTAGCTGCTTCACAAGCTACTACATATTCGACTTCCATGGTGGAATCAGCGATGCATCCTTGCTTGACGCTTCGCCATACTACTACAGCCTCCTCCATTAAGAGTGAATATCGACCACGATGTAGATTTCGAGAATCTTTATCACCTGAAAGTCGTAACTCAGTGTATCCTGTAAGGATCAAATCCTTAGCCCCATACACAAGCATGTAGTTCCTTGTTCTCCAAGATACTTAAGGATTGTTTTAACCAGCCCCCCGTGTTCAAGTCCTCGGATTGGATTGATACCTCACCGATCATCCCAATCAGAAAAAGCGGATGTCGGGCCTAGTACACAAACATGGCATACATCGGCTCCCAAATACGGTGATGCGTAAGAAATCCGCCTCTCATATCCTCAACTCCTTGAGGTGTCTTAGGACACTGTTCCTTAGACAAATGGATTCCATGTCTAAAAGGAAACAAACCCTTTTTGGAATCTTGCATCTTAAACCTTGACAACACTTTGTCTATATAAGATACTTGAGACAAGGCTAGTGTTTTGTTCTTGCGGTTCCGGACAATCTGGATCCCAAGAACAAACTGCGCATCACCCAAATCTTTCATTTGGAACTGCGTAGCTAGCCATTCCTTGATGTCAGTAAGATAACCTACATCATTCCCAATGAGTAGGATATCATCCACATAGAGAATTAGGAATGCGACAGAACTATTGATGATGTTCTTGTAGACACAAGGTTCATCATCATTCTGGTCAAAACCATAAGACCTGATTGCCTCATCAAATCTTATATTCCAGGACCTAAAGGTTTGTTTCAGTCCATAAATTGACCTTTTAAGCCTGCAAACCTTTTGCTCTTGTCTCGTTCAATGAACCTTTGGGTTGGTCCATGTAGATGGTTTCCTCAAGATTGCCATTCAAAAGGTTGTCTTGACATCCATTTGTCATACCTCATAGTCATAATATGCAAGCAATGGCAAGAAGGATACTTGATGGACTTTACCATAGCAACAAGTGAAAAGGTCTCCTCATAGTCAACCCCTTCAACCTGGGTATAACCTTTTGCTACTAGTCTAGCTTTAAAGGTTTGCACCTTCCCATCTACACCACGGTTTCTCTTGTAAATCCACTTACAACCTATAAGTTTTACCCCATCAGGCTTATCTACAAGATCCCAAATAGAATTGAAGTACATCGACTCCATTTCTTTGTTCATGGCTATGACCCATTTGTCTTTGTCTTTGTCAACCATTGCTTGATTATAAGTTAATGAATCCTCGTAGTTGTCATATGGTATAACAACTTGGGTTTCAAATTTAAACCCATGTAACGGCCAAAGTCAGATCACAACCCTCCCACTACGTCGAGGCATACTCAACTCTTGAGATGGACTCTCTTGACTAGACAAACTAGTAGCAACAACTCTTGTTGACGTACTAGTGTTCTTGTTAGCAACCTTTGCTATTGTTCCATCTAACTCATTCAACACTACTTTGCTTTTTGGTTTGTGGTCCCTTATGTGGTCCTCCTCCAAGAAAGTGGTATTTGTCGATACAAAAATCTTATCTTCCTTAGGATCATAGAATAAACCACCTTTTGTTTCTTTTGGGTATCCTACGAATAGGCATAATTTTGAACGTGAATCCAACTTCTTTGAATTTGTCACAAGCACATGTGTCGGACAACCCCATATTCTGAAGTGACATAAACTACCTTTACGTCTTTTTCAGAGTTCAAAATGTGTTTCAGAAACACTTTTGGAGGACACATTATTCAAAATGTATACTGCAGTCTCCACTGCGTAACCCCAAAAGGAACTAGGGAGATGAGCATAACTCATCATTGATCGAACCATGTCCAACAAGGTTCTATTTCTCCTTTCCGATACACCATTTTGTTGTGGTGTGCCGGGAGCTGAGAGTTGGGATGTAATTCCATGTTCTATCATATAGTTCTGGAATTTTAAATCCATGTACTCTCCACCTCGATCCGATCGAAGTGTTTTAATAGTTTTACCTAATTGATTTTCAACCTCAATCTTGAATTCCTTGAACTTTTCAAGTGCTTCAGATTTGTGGTGCATTAGGTAAATATGCCCAAATCTAGAATAATCATCTATAAAAGAGATGAAATATTCATATCCTCCCCTGGCTTTAACATTCATCGGACCACAAAGGTCTGAATGTATAAGCTCTAGAGGGTCTTTGGCTCTATAACCTTTTCCACTAAAAGGTCTTTTAGTCATCTTGCCTTCTAAGTAGGATTCACATACTGGTAAATAATTTTCTTCTAACTCGTTTAGAAGTCCATTCTTTACCAATCTCTCAATCCTATTGAGATTAATGTGACCCAATCTTAGATGCCAAAGATGAGCATTTTCTTTAGGAGAAATTTTACGTTTCTTAGTTTGTGCGCTTGCGCTTTTAAATAACTCGATTGTTCAAAACCATTTTGACCGAATTAGGCCTTAAAACATATAATCCATTTTCTAATGAAATCAACATATTTCTAAACCTTTCTTCAAAATAAACACTTTATTCATAGAAAAGGAAACAGAAATACATTGTTCAATAAGGCAAGAAATGGAAATAAGGTTTCTAGTAAACCCTGGTATCACTAATATATTGTCCAACAATACATATTTCTTGTGAAAATAAAGCTTCATTGTGCCTCATCACTACAAATTGAGACGACTTCTCCATTTCCAACCTGGAGTGTTATCTCTCCTTGTTGTAGCCGCCAGAATCAATTCCCAAAAGAAGAAGAGCAAACATGATTAGTGACGCTTGAATCAAGTATCCAAGCTGTTTTTATCATTATCCACTAAACAAGTTGTGTTCGATCCGCTATGATCAAGCCCTCCGGAGGGCTAGATTGGAAAATAGTCTAAGGAAATCTTTATCCCTTTCGAGTGTCTACTGTGTTCGATCTCCTATGATCAAGCCCTCCGGAGGGATTGTCTGGTCCAGGCCAAACTAGCAGGCTGACCATAGTGGTCTAACGGTGTAAACCGACAAAAGAGACCGTAGGTTTTGTTTTCACTAAACCTACTCACACTCACTATAAGTACCATCTCCATTCACTTGATATTGACTCATACAAACACCATCCGAAGGGGGACGCTCCCGTTTGCGCCACGAGGCCAAGTATGAGTCTCATGGTGTGAACTTCCCGGAGATAGCGTAGGTGGAAAAATATGTATCTCATACACTTTTTCCTCCCACTGAATACTTTAAAGTTTATAGGAATCTTACTTAGGCTAAAAACTCGGCTAATGGTTCTACCTAACTCTATCAATATAACTCTTATATCGATAATCAATATAACTCTTATATTGATTTTATCCTAAGTTTGTTAATATAACTTCTTATATTAAACCTAGGATTTCTAGTTTATTAACCCCTTAATAAACCCGCTGACGCCACTGTAATTTATAAAGCTCTTTGATTAAATTTCACTTCCAGGTCAGTTCCCAGGTAGGGGTGTTCCGTTTTCGTAAATAAAACTTAAATACCCTGACCTAGACAGAACTTTCCTTCTCGATGCAGTTCCTCTTTAATCATAGCTTATAAATTACTTGGTTCCTAATTCTAATCTAATTAGAACTAGATAACCTAAGGTCTATTATTTCCAAGTTATAAACACTTTAAAACTAATAATTAACCTTAGGTGACATGCATACTATGTTATAGTGCTTGATCATTCATCACATAAATAATAAGACATTCATAGCATATTCATCTCATGAAATATAATGCATGTCAATGTTGTCCAAAAATTAATATAACAACCTTATATTAATCATGCAAACTATATAATATAACTCCTTATATTATAAATGATGCATGAAAATGCTTAACCTAAGGTGGGATTTCTAAAATAAAAGCATACATTATGCATGACAATAATTACACAACAATTGCATAATTAAAATAGCAAAAATTAGACCAATTTTGGCACCCTAGAAATAATTTTAATTAATATAATCTAATTATATTAATTAAAATTAAATATATTAAATATATTAAATATAAAACATTTTTATAATTAATATATAATAAAAAATCCATTTTCTGCCTGTTGCTCCTTTGCGTGAAACGTATCTGGCGTTACAACGTTGATAGCAGCGTTGCAACGCTGCTCCTTATCGTATTCTGTCGAGCGTTGCAACGCTGCCTCCTGTGTGTGCCTTCTCCCGCAAGCGCAGCTGCAACGCCGATGAACAGCGTTGCAACGCTGCACACAGATAACAATGGGAATCCACTATTTCTTGCTCGTTTTCGCTTCGATCTTCTCAGCAACCGCTTTGCCTCGATCGACACGGACTTACAGACTCGATTTACAATTAAAAATTGCCCAAAACACCGGGCCCTTACATTGAACGATTCAATGAAAATTGTAAATCTAAGTGCCAAAATTGAAAACATCTAATTTTGCAAAACCGTTCATACATCTCATGCAAAAACACTAAATCTCACCTTGTTCTTGAAAAATCCAGAACATAAATCAAGAACGCAATTGGTCTCTGATACCAATTGAAGGAATTGAAGTCCCAAAGAATGGCGATTATGAATCGCGCGCTTCTTGATTTAGTTACAACGATAAATTCAAGAACATACATAACAAGATTAAGCATAAAATCGTAATGGACAAAGAAGAAATTACCTTTGAAGAACCTTTCTTCGAGTGCTCCTCTCTCCCACGATCACGATCTCAGCAACAGGAACTTCAACGTGCGAAGACACGACCACCGGATCTTCTCCGTTGTTCTCTAGGTGAGGGAGGAAGGTGGGGTCCCTTTAGGAGAGGTGAGGTATTTTGTGAGAGATGTGTGCTTTGGAACTCTTCCAACAACACAACAAGAGAGCTTGTGAAACCTTAACCTAGTTGCATCTCATGCAACCATATATATAGAGAGATAGGATGGAAATGATCATCCTACCCCTCCTTTAATCTCTCTTTAGTATATAGTTTATATATGAATCTAATTCACATTAAAACTATATATTATATCAATTATATAATTGATATAACTCCTCATGTATGAAATTAAACACTTCAAGTTCACTCCTAACTTTATACCCTCAACATTACCATGTTGAGCCAACAGAGGGATCTAATGGACCTACAGTTCATGAGCTCCAATGATGTGAGATTAACTGATCAAACTCTTTGATCCAGTTAATCAGTATTTATTAACTACAAGTCACTCCACTATAGACTTGTAGCTGCACTCTCCTCACTGTAGATATTATTGTGTCCACTGATATAGTTATTACCCATGAGTCGACCCTTCACAGGTTGTCCATAATCACAGCTGGGTCAAATTACCATTTTACCCCTGTGATTACCTCTTTGCTCCTTAAGCACCACTGATCCTCTAATGAACAACAAGTCTAAGGTCCTACCTTAGACTCATACCCTCATAGGGGGCGGGGCTCCGTTGTTCAAGACCTGGAGTCAGTTCTTAAGGGAACAACCTATCTAATTCCTTAGTGTAGGAATGAGTGAATTCCATCTTGCACAGTTAAGTTCCCAGCTACCTACGAGGTTCTGTCTCTGAGAAGGTATGCGTATTGAGTCGGCTACAGGCTACTCTCACCCATACTAGTCTAAGGACAAACCCCTATAAGCAGGAGTCCTTAACTTGCTCAGGATTCAAGTTGAGTCACTAATGACCATTTATAAATTACTAGTCTTATCCTCATGCATGTTGTTACACCGTTAGACTAATAATTTGCGATCCAGTCTTGTATGAACTCTTCATACAGGATGCCCCCACTCGCATGCCAACTACATGAATGAGTTGGATTACCTCATTTGTACTAATTACAAAATGGGTCGCATCCATGGTGTTGCCAGAATGAGGTTTCCAACCTTATTCTTATACCATAGACCATTTAGGTAATATTCTTGAACTCAACCCAAATAGTGTCCACTACACTGATTTCTAGATAAATGTTATAACCTTGGAGCTTAGTTTATTGGATTTAAAAGCAAGACTGTAATCTTATCAACACAAATAACACTTTATTTAATTGATCAAAATTACACAAGTTTAGGGCATAAATCCAACAAAGATATCATTGCCCTTGGTCTGTTGCCACACGCACTGTGACTCACCACGAGACATCATCAATACAAATACTCCATGCTAGTTTCTCGCCACACAAGGTTGTAGGATAACGTCAACTAAATAAGGAGTAAGGTAGGGACTACTAGCCTGAGGGGTTCCATAAACTACTCTCTTGACTTGGTACTAAGACCATAATCGAAGATACATAATAATAATCACGTGAACGCTACAAACTGCATATCGCTTATGATCCCCAACCACACACGCACGAACTCAATCACGGTCGGAATCAACCCCTTTAACTTACACAACAACACAAGGTTTCAATCCACAAGCTATGCAAGCCATCCCTCTCACTTATGAGCTCGCTTACTGGATCAAGTTGGCCATATACATTGACTCGAGGGTCTAAGAACATCCATTTTCTTAAAAAGTAACACACAAGCTCGACTAAGCAATTCCAAAGAAACGAATGGTCACTAGCGTGTCTTAGAGCTCACCTTTAACAACTAACAAGTTAGTTAAAGCGATCCAAACAACTTAAACAGGAACCGAAGCTTAAGGCATTGCACCCAACGATCACATTTGGCCCAAACCTCAGTAACCAAAACATCACTGTGCAACTTCAAACCCTTTACCTGTTTAGTCCCACGCTTAGGCGACCTTAAGCCCAACGCAGTAATTCTCTATTTAGTTTGGTCAACTACACCTTGTCGCACTCGCCCATCTAGGGTATACTTGAGGTTTACGAATTCCAACTACCGATCTCGAGGTAGGACCCGAGCATAGAGCCACCTTTCAACTACGTCAAACTCGGACTCACAACGGTCTCTCTCAGCTTAATACGATCAAAGGCTTAAAGTCTCACTCTTAACTTGAAGCCTAAGCCTCTATTCCAACATTAACTACTTTCTTAATCCATCAGTGGTACAAGCAACACCAACACCAACCCGATCTCAACCATGGGCATCATAATGTAGTTTTCATGCATCAAACATAATTCATAGATTACCACATACAAACAAAATCGAATAATAACTTTAAAGGGGCTTAATCCAAATGACTACTTACCTAGATAACCAAGGTTCGGGAGTTCGATCCCGAGTTCCACACACGAGCCCCTAATCGATAAACAGAGAATCTGAAAAAGAACACGCTCCAAACACTTTTAATTGAACTAACTTGACTTAAATAACCGAGCAAACACCTGGAGGGTTAAAACGGAAACGAGATAACGGAAGCAATAGACTATACCCAACCGACGACGACGACGGCGACAAAATCCGGCGAGCAGCGGTGGCGGCTTCCAGTGAGTGTCGGCGCGTGGAGCACAGATCCGAGATGCCCATGACCCGATCTATTCAAAACCAACAACTAAATCAAGAGAACCGGATTAAAAGTTAACGAACCAGTTGAACCAAAACAATGGGTACTCTTGAAAACTTACCGACTGCGAGCTACATCGGTCATTTTCGCTAGGGCCTGGCCGGAGAAAGGACGCCGCTGAAGTTAGGAGGAAATTGGTGAGAGAGGATCAACGTTCAGCGCTAAATCGGTCGAAAAAAAATCGACCAAACTGAGGTTTCTACTTGTGTCGGCTTTGCGAAGAGACGAACCACGCTGACGAAACATCGGCCTGCGTCGACTTGAGGGAAGGACGTTCAGCTACTGGTGTCGATGGCGGCGGAGAAGAAGAGAAAGACGCCGGCGGCGGAGCGAAAGAGAAGAAGAATAAGAAGAGAACGTGAAATGAGGGGGGAGGGCGGCTGGGCGTTCTGCCCTACTTTCCTTTTTTTTTTTTAACGGGCGTTACATCCTCCCCACCTTAAGAACTCTCGTCCTCGAAAGTGGCTATCCCTAGACAATTTGGGTTAGTTCGCCCACATCCCATCCTCAAGCTTCCAAGTAGCTTCCTTGAGTTGATGGTTTTGCCACAAGATCTTAACAAGGTCGATTTCTGTGTTTCTCGACGTTTTCTCCTCGCGAGTTAAGATTTCCACCGATCTTTCCTCGTAGCTCAAATCCTGATCGATGTGTAGTGGCTCGAAATCTAACTCGTGGGACGCATCTGGCACATAGCCTTGCAACATCGACATGTAGAACACGTTGTGCATGACTGCTAGAGATGGTGGCAAGGCTAACTGCTAGGCCACCGAGCCAATCTGCTCCAAGATATCAAAGGGATCGATGAACCCAGGGCTCAACTCCCTTTCTTTGTCAAACCTCAACACATCTTTCATAGGTGCAACTTTCAGAAAAGTGAAACCCCAACATCAAAAACTAAATCTCCGCATCTCACGTCGGCATAACTCTTATGTCTAACCTGAATTGTCGACGTCCTCGCTCTAATCTCTTGTACGACCTCGATTGTTACTTGGACCAGCTCGGGTCCCAAGAGTTTGCACTCACCAATCCTCGCACCAATATGCTGAGGACCAACCCCTGTTACCATACAAAATCTCATAAGGTGTCATACTGATTGTTGCCAGATAACTGCTGTTATAGGCAAACCCCACTAGATGGAGGTGCGTAACTCAACTACTTGTAAACTCCAAAATTTAAGCTCGAATAAGATTGAGTCGTCCTCTCAGTCTGATCGTCTACTTGTGGGTGGAACGTCATGTTGAAACTACACTCACCCCTAAGACTCTCTGAAACTCATCCATAAGTTAGAGGTGAAACGGGGATCATTGTCAGAGACTATCTCAACTGGAACTCCGTGCGACCTGACAAACTCTCCCATAAAGAGCTTCACCTCCTCCTCCACTGCATAAGTCGGTTCCCCGAGAGGAGAATCATCAACTTAGTCAATCTATCCATGATTACAAATCACTATGAACCCTTTAACTACTCAGAGAAGGTCAAAAATGAAGTTCATCAAAATCTCTTTCCATTTCTACTGCAGTACCTCTGACGGTTACAACTCTCGATCTCGTAATATTTCACTAGCTCCAGCCATCTGTGTTGTCTCATACTCGCATCATTCTAAGCACCCAATTATTTCAAGCTCTAAAGACCTGTATACAACTGGATTTTCTCGTCGTAAAGATAGTGTCGCAGACTTTCAAGGCAAAGACCACGACAATTGGTTTCAAGTCATGGGTCGGGTAGTTCCACTCACAATCCTTCAGCTAGCAAGAGACATAGGCAATAAACTTCCCATTTGCATCAAAACGCAACTTAATATCTTCTTGGAAGCATCACTATACGCCATGAAAACTCATAAGTCATCAGGCACTGAGAGTACCAGTCGTTGAGATCTCTGATTCGAGTCCTGGAAACTCGTCTCACATGCGTCACTCCAGACAAGAGCATTCTCTCTCTGTGCCAATTGGGTGAGAGGTGTAGCCATTTTGGAGAAATCTCTCACGAACCATCAGTAAGAACCGATTAAGCCCAAAAACTGAAAACCTCGGTAGCAGTCTTGGGTCGAGGCCATTCTGAAACTACTTCTACTTTCCCTCGGGTCTACCGAGACTCCTTCCTTAAATACAACGTGCCCCCAGAAGGAACACTTGACTCAACCAAAACTCGCACTTGGAGAACTTAACTGACAACCGATTTCTCTTCAAAGTAACCAAGACTTTCCTCAAGTGGCTCTCGTGCCCTTCACTCGACCTTGAGTGGGTAAGGACGTCATCAATAACCACAAGCACGAAGGTGCCCAAGAACCTTTGAAAACTTTATTTATCTAATCCATAAAGACAGTCAGAGCGTTTGTCAAACCGAACGACGTCACGATAAACTCATGATGTCCTAACCTGGATCTGAATGTTGTCGTCGGGATGACCTACTCTCTTAATCTCAACTTGTGATAGCTCGAGTGCAAAAATGATTTTGGAGAACACGGTTGCTCCCTGTAACTGGGTTTTGAGTTCATTTAACTCAACATGGTCATTTGAAACGGGGCTTTTGATAGAGGTGTGGTGCCTGGCTCCAGCTCGATACTAAGATTCATTTCCTTGTCCGGAGGGAAACCATGTAAATCCTCGAAAATGCAACCGTGCACTCTCTGACTACAGGGATTGTCAACACGTCCCCTTCCTCGTTCCTCAAGTCTGTCACAAAGGCTCGAGCTCCTTAGCCAACCAACATGTTTGCCTTTAGGGTTGTAAACCCCTTTGGAACCGTTTCTGACTCGGTCCCCTTGAACTTGGAGCTCGGTTCTGATGGAGGTTTAAACACAACCCCCCTGAACATCCCGACCCCGCCTGCTGGCGGCATCCTTTCCACGACTCTTTTCCACGAGTCCATAACCTGAATTTCAAGTCAGCAAGCAAACATCTTACAACTACCCACTTTTAAAGTGAGGCTAAATAATTTCAATGCATAACAATACAAATACAACTAGATGAGCAAACAAATTAGTCCCTATCTACTTTACTAATTAGTTAACATATACCAAACCTGGCAGCGACATGACGACTTCCCTACGAGAGGCTGTGAAGATCAGGAAGCTCACGATGTGAGCGAGTCTACAAAATCTAGAACCTGATGCTCTGATACCAACTGTAACGACCCTAAAAACTGAGACAAATCTATGCTAGGGAAGTTACTCCGCTACCCTGCCCGCGCCAAAATTTCGGCAGCATAACGGCATAACAAGGAGAAAACCAAAAATTTTTCTAGGACCTATCAAGCAGAAAACACTTTAAAAAGTTGCAAGGAATGCCCAACCCCCACTAAGCTGCAATTAGAGAATGGGTTGGGCTACAACCAGGGTTCCAAAGCACAATCTCTTAGACAAACGAACACACAGCGGAAACAGAACTCAACCAAAATAAAAGTTCACTAACTAAGAAGTACAAGAGGATCAAAGGGTCGCGCGACCAAACAAATAAAAAAAAAGAAACTAAAGCATGACAGTGACTATGAGAACTCTAAGCAAAAGAAGACAGGAAGGAAACCGAGTCCCACAGCCTCGTCGGGTCGTCGTCGTGTCAACCGCCTCAGGGTTTCTTACCTGCAACCAAAAACAACAAAGTAGACGGGTGAGTATAAAAATACACAGTAAGTAGCCCACTCATGTCAAAACAACTAACCTGCAAACAAGACAGGACTCGACTTCTAAACTCGTTCAAACCCAAACAGGCCTCACATTTAGCACACTTCACCCTAAGCCCCCCTGCGGTAATAACTCAAGCTCTACCTTCGGTCCTGGAACTTTGGTTGACGATGCAATGAGAGAAAGCAACCCTCACGCCACTGCACACTGGCATAGAGCAGAGCAGGTACGTATCCTACACGCCCTATGAAGAGTCACCCCTAAGCCAACACGGGATAATGGAAAGCAACCACTCCCTAACGGGGACGTACCCCAAGCTCTCACAACACAATAAGCTAGCATAGAGTAGTGAGGTACGTAACCAACACGCCCTATGGGGAATCACCCCTAAGCTAGCACGGGATAATGGAAAGCAACCACTCCCGGATCTCATCGGGGACGCACCCCAGTCTCACGAGCCTATCATATATCGTCAACCTAGAGGTTCCGACTCGCTCAGGCGTAACTCAGGGTTTAGAAAGTATTGGGTTTTGCGACTCGCTCCACCTAGAGGTTCCACCTTCATACCACACTCAACTAGACGTCCGACTTAGCCTTACCCTAAGCCCACACATGGTTGCTTAGCCCCTTGCTTCACGTTGGTAAACGCCTCCCTAACTAGCATTCTGACATAGCCCAGACCCGCCCCGCAGGACGCTCGTAAGCTATGCCTCACTTCGATTCTGTTGCAACACTCATAATGACTCACCTCGATGTATTCTCGTCTTTGGTATGTTGCCATTAATACCATGGCTCACCACAAGATATCATTGCCCCTAGTCTGTTGCCACACACACTGTGACTCACCACGAGACATCATCAATACAAATACTCTATGCTAGTTTCTCGCCACACAAGGCTGTAGGATAACGTCAACTAAATAAGGAGTAAGGTAGGGACTACTAGCCTGAGGGGTTCCATAACACAACTCTCTTGACTTGGTACTAAGACCATAATCGAAGATACATAATAATAATCACGTGAACGCTACAAACTGCATATCGCTTATGATCCCCAACCACACACGCACGAACTCAATCACGGTCGGAATCAACCCCTTTAACTTACACAACAACACAAGGTTTCAATCCACAAGCTATGCAAGCCATCTCTCTCACTTACGAGCTCGCTTACTGGATCAAGTTGGCCATATACATTGACTCGAGGGTCCAAGAACATCCACTTTCTTAAAAAGTAACACACAAGCTCGACTAAGCAATTCCAAAGAAACGAATGGTCACTAGCGTGTCTTAGGGCTCACCTTTAACAACTAACAAGTTAGTTAAAGCGATCCAAACAACTTAAACAGGAACCGAAGCTTAAGGCATTGTACCCAACGATCACATTTGGCCCAAACCTCAATAACCAAAACATCAATGTGCAACTTCAAACCTTTACCAGTTCAGTCCCACGCTTAGGCGACCTTGAGCCCAACGCAGTAATTCTCTATTTAGTTTGGTCAACTACACCTTGTCGCACTTGTCCATCTAGGGTCTACTTGAGGTTTACGAATTCCATCTACCGATCTCGAGGTAGGACTCGAGCATAGAGCCACCTTTCAACTACGTCAAACTCGGACTCACAACGGTCTCTCTCAGCTTAATACGATTAAAGGCTTAAAGTCTCACTCTTAACTTGAAGCCTAAGCCCCTATTCCAACATTAACTACTTTCTTAATCCATCAGTGGTACAAGCAACACCAACACCAACCCGATCTCAACCATGGGCATCATAATGTAGTTTTCATGCATCAAACATAATTCATAGATTACCACATACAAACAAAATCGAATAATAACTTTAAAGGGGCTTAATCCAAATGACTACTTACCTAGATAACCATGGTTCGGGAGTTCGATCCCGAGTTCCACACACGAGCCCCTAATCGATAAACAGAGAATCTGAAAAAGAACACGCTCCAAACACTTTTAATTGAACTAACTTGACTTAAATAACCGAGCAAACACCTGGAGGGTTAAAACGGAAACGAGATAACGGAAGCCATAGACTATACCCAACCGGCGACGACAGAATCCAGCGAGCGGCGGCAGCGACTTCTAGTGAGTGTCGGCGCGTGGAGCACAGATCCGAGATGCCCATGACCCGATCTATTCAAAACCAACAACTAAATCAATAGAACCGGATTAAAAGTTAACGAACCAGTTGAACCAAAATAATGGGTACTCTTGAAACTTACCGACCGCGAGCTACATCGGTCATTTTCGCTAGGGCCTGGCCGGAGAAAGGACGCCGCTAAAGTTAGGAGGAAATTGGTGAGAGAGGACCAACGTTCAGCGTTGAACCAGTCGAAAAAAAATCGACCAAACTGAGGCTTCTGCATGTGCCAGCTTTGCGAAGGGACGAACCACACGCCGACGAAACGCTACTCGCTGCGTCGACTCGAGGAAGAGCGTTAAATTTCACCGCCGTGTCGATGGCGGCAGAGAAGAAGAGAAAGATGCCGGCGACAGAGCAAAAGAGAAGAAGAAGAAGAAGAAGAATAAGAGAACGTGAAATGAGGGGGGAGGGCGGCTAGGCGTTCTGCCCTACTTTCTTTTTTTTTTTTTTTAACGGGCGTTACATGCAATATATGCATATTAGACGCAACTTAAAAAATTCATAGACTTCTTTAAAAAAAATTTAGAAAAAAAATTAATTTTGACCTTAAACTTGGCACGTTGTATCAATTTTAAGTCTAAGTTTTTCGATTTCATCAATTTAAACCTAAAACTTGATAGATTGTATCAATTTTAACTCTAACTTTTAATTTCATCAATTTAAAGCTCAAACTTGGATAAATATATCAATTTACACCCTCATATAAGTTTTTGTTTCAATCACTGTTAGAAAGGTTTTCCACATATGCTCAAAGTCATGTGTTGTCTATGATATATACTTGTTTCTCATTTTAAAAAAAAATTACCGAAAAAGAATTAAATCATTCCGATTTGGTCGCCACCATTATGAAAACCACGAACTCGACTCTCGAAAGTAGAATCCACACGAAAATAAAAGGGACTCTTGTGTTCCCCTCGCATTTGGTGTCATATCAACGACGAAAAGTGTGAAGAAGATCCATGCAGTTACGTCATTGAAGATGACAATGACCATATGGCGATTTAATTGACTTCAGTGGTGAGGGTTTTAGCTTGACTAAAATGTGGGAGAGAACAAGTGGTGGACAAAGTGACACCCATATACACAATTAACTGGTCATGGTCGACTCTGTCAGTCCCAACGATAATGTTATGAAGGATTAAGGTGACATTGATACTGGAGAGGAATGTGATAAAGATTCTAACAAGGATGATTCCAAAATCTCTGCTTCTATTGTGTTGAATGGAGGACAGCATGAAGTTGACGAGAAATTAAAAAAAAAAAATCAATACTGGCGACTGATTCAATAATGGGAGTGTTCCGTTGAAAAAAACATATGGTGCAAATAAGTTTTGTTTCTACTAAATAGATCGAGTAGAATCATGCCTTAAAATTAAAAATCCCCCAATTAATGAAATGAAAAAAAAAACAGAATCAGAAAAAGATAAGAATGAAAAGAAAATCATGGTCTGAAATTGAAAAACATTGTGGCGGGGCTAGTCCAATTTATTCCACTATTTTATTTTTGTTAATAACAAATATGTATAGCAACACGTGGCTTTTGGACATGAGTAGGGAACCTTTCTAATGGAAATTGAAACGACAACTTAACCAAGGGTTGTAAATTGATACACTTATTCAAATTTGAGGTTTAAGTTGATGAAATTGAAAGAGTATGGTTAAAATTGATACAACCTACCAAATTTATGGTCAAAAATAATTTTTTCCCAAAAACTTTTGAAGAATAAAATTCACTAGACACAACCTTCAAAGTTTAGCCATCTATAAATATTTTTTTTAGTATAATTGGGGTGGGAGAGAGAATTGTTTCGTATGTTGTTGGATGGAGTTGTTAGAATCTTTCTTTGAAAGATCCACATAAAAAACATTTGGTGATATAAAATTAAAATTGAGGGATCTATTAAGTATTTTTTAAAGTTCAAATACCTATTTGATAAGGACAACGACGTTCGACATATCTCCAGTATGATATTTGTCCATTTTAGGCATAAACCCTCTTGTTTTTGCTTTTGGTTCTCAAAAAACCTCATAGCAATGAAGATACTTGTTACCACTTATATACTACCTATATATCATGGATCTCTTCCTTCCCTAACCAATGTAGGATTTTGTTTGCATTCCTAACAATTCTTCCCTTAAACAAATTAGTTCACTCCAACAGATTACTCACATTGTGGGATATCCTTGATGGTATCAATCACCGATCACACCATCCATTTCCTCCCTTCGAACAAAGATCTACTCTTTTACCAGTGCGGCTTGATAGCGTTATTACTTACTTGCCGCTCCAAACACTTTTTGTTCGATCTATAGGATTCATTTACAATATCAACATGAGGTTTCATTAATCTTTATTTCACTTTGAGGATTTCTCCGACACACAACTAAGTTTTTACCATGACTCTGATACTAATTAATAAGGATAATGACCTTCGAAAAAAATATCTTCACAATGGCATGATATTGTCCATTTTTAGTATAAGCACTCATGGCTTTGTTATTGGTTCCCAAAAGGCCTCATACCAATGGAAATAATTGTCTTCACCTATATACAATGGTTCTCTTCATTCCATTCTTTCCCTAATCAATGTGGGACTTTGTTAGTACCCCTAATCTATAATTTATAGCCAACAAAAGCATAGCTCAATTGGCATCAAGTAAGACTTATTGTTGGGAGTGCGACCAAAGTCCCAAATCGGGTAGAGAAGGGGAAGATCATGGGTATATAAGTGAGAGATATTATCTCCATTGGTATGAGGTCTTTTGGGTGAAACCAAAAGCAAAGCCATGAGGGCATATGCCCAAAGTGGACAATATCATACCAATGTGGAGATATGTGGAGGGTCATTGTCCCTAACAGTGGTATCAGAGCCATGCCCCTGAGCCGTGATCGATAGAATCCTCGGGTGTCGAACAAAGGAGGCGAGCCTTGAAGTGTAGTCATGGTGGAGATCCGTGGTAGAGCTCTCTCGGGATGAGGCGGTGTGCTCCGGGTAAAAGGAGTTGGCCTGGGTTGGCGGTGTCCTCCGGGTATAGGAGTTGGCCAGGATAAGAGCTAGGCGGATGAATGACTATTTGAGTGGAGGCTCGGTTGGTACTTTGTTCGAGGGGAGGATTGTTGGGAGTGCGACCAAAGTCCCACATCGGCTAGAGAAGAGGAAGATCATGGGTATATAAGTGAGGGATATTATCTCCATTGGTATGAGGGCTTTTGGGTGAAACCAAAAGCAAAACCATGAAGGCATATGCCCAAAGTGAACAATATCATACCAATGTGAAGATATGTGAAGGGTCGTTGTCTCTAACACTTATGACCAAGAGGCCATGAGTTTGAATCCACCATCCTTAAATGTTGATGATGTACTAAAAAAAATCTATAATCTATAATCTATAAATATAATATATTAAAAAGCTACAATATTTTAAAAACTTTTTTAGACTATTTTATCCTTTTATCAAGTTTTATATTTACAAAATATATTATCTATAATTAATTATCAAAAATTAATAAATGATATATTAAAATCTAATCATAAATATCTTCTTATTAATTATTAACAAAATGTAAATGTTTAGTAAAAAAACTCTTCACACAACCCACTCACCCACGGTTTTTTTTAAAAAAAAATTAGAATTTAGTAATTTATCAATGACAATAAATAAAGAGAATGCAAAAGGTTTTTTCTACTAGTTAAGATTTTTTTTCATTTTTTTTAAAATCAAGACAGAAAAATCAATTAATTTCAGAAAGGTTTGTTATAGAGGGAAAGGTTCCTGTTGTAAAAGAGGATTGCATGATCCAAATTAGGGAAATTCACAGTCCATAAGCCCCTAGTCCTCATTACACCTTTTCTAGCCAAATTTTGTGCTATAAAATTGAAATCTCTACTAGTATGACTAAGACGAAACTCAACAAAAGCTTGCCGAAGAGCCAAAATGTCACTTACATAGTTCTGAACAACAGAAGTGATCTCCAAATGACCATTTATCATTGCAACTAGTGATAATGAGTCCGAGAAGAAATGGACTCGGTGGATCTCCATGCGCTTAGCTAACGCCATACCCTCGTACAAAGCTCTAGCTTCAGAGCATAATGGATTGAAATAGTGCTCTAGACATTCTGCCAAGGCTACTTCAAGCTCTCCATTCGTACGACAAAAGGCAACCTCTATACCTGCTCGACCGTTGATCTCATTGCAAGCTGCATCTACAAAAATATTAGTACATGAATTATCCTAAGCCGGAAAGACCGTACCTACAGTAACCTATCTACAAAAATGATATTTCTTTCATCATTCTTTCACCAACATTTTTTCACCAAATATTTTTCTAGGATTATACTTTCTTTACTTTTGTTCTTTCATTTCGTTGTTCTCAAATGCATATCTAACTCATGAAAGATTAGTTGGATAGAAGTTTTAACCATTTGTGAAGGTTTGCAGTGTGCTCACAGCTAGGCGACACTAGACTATACTAGGTAGAAGCTCTCCTAAATAAAGAAGATGTTATGTTACCTGAACTTGAACTTTTCGTTGAAACATTCAAATACTAGGCTAGAGACAAAATTAAATTTTTTTTTCATCATAATCCTCGAAGTAAAAATAGATTGGCTAATGAGATGTAAAATATGTATGTTTGAATTTTTTCTCTCACCCTTAGCATAACTGTATTTTTAAATTTATTTTGAACATGAATGATGCTAATTTTTTTGAAGCATTAAGCCAAACAAGACGATGATTATTGCCCACCTATGAAATTTAATTCTAGGAATGTTTTTTCGTAAAAAAAAACCATTGTTCACAATAATCCTAAAAGCATGTCAAAATATGTTGTTGTTTATTCTTTTAATATTTTAATGTGTATTATTTTCATTTATTTTCTATCATCTCAAAGCCTCTTAAGATGGTGGCTATAAAATTAAATTTCTAAAAAAACATTTAATAATTTAGAGTATTATATTATATATAATAAGAAAAAGTAAATTATACATTATTATTGTGCAAAACTATATATATATAAAACCATAAAAAGTAAAATTATATATTTTAATATTTGGAGGTTCTATATCTTCATTGCAATTATAAAACTTGTACTGTATTTACATAAATAAAATAAAGCATAAGTGATTTTTCATCCAACTAACTAATACAATCTAAAATGATTTAATAATATAAAATAGTTATAGACATGAAGAGGCAGGATAAATCATTATAAATGGAGGGAGTTATAATTTTAGTTTTAAATAACATTGTAAATCATTATGAATAGGAGCGGTTATAAATTTAATTGTAATTATCATTATTAATGAAATAAAATAGCCAATTATTAAAGTTCTAATGACCAATAAAACACGAAATATATAAATACCATAAAAACTGATCCTCCAAATAAGGGATTTGCGAATGATGCTCATGAAGGAGAGAGTATTAATAAAAAGATAGGGCACTATTAAAAATTGCTCATTCTAAAGTTGAACGCCGGTCGTTGCATCAATGCCGTTGATATGTCATATAAGTTTATTTTTTTCATTGAAAATAGTTCTTTCAAATTTTTAAAATTGTAGTACAATTAATAGTTTCAACATGTCATACAATATTGTTCACTAACGATCCTATTCAACCAAAATTTAAACTATCTTGTCTCTAACCTTTGATGCCCATATTTCTCTCATGCCAATAGAGATTGAGCATCTAGGTCACTATAACTATTGAAAGACCGACAATATTTTCTTACTTAGGTATTTTTCTCTTCTTTTTTCTTTTTGAATTTTTGTTACCTCTATTGGCATATGGGTATCATCGTAACGCTTTAATGCTTGATGGATGACATTAACAAATAACAAGATGAGAGAGACTCAAAATGGAATGGGTTGTTAAATGGTGGAGTAGGGAGATGATGAAGATGAATTGAGATTTGAGAAGGTAGCCTTTCTCAAAGCAATTAAGTTAGTAATTTATAAAAATAATATGAAATATCGGTGATTTTAGGCCAAATCGAGAACCGAATCAATCCGATCGGTTTCATCAAAAGAGGAACCGAACCAAAGTCCAATAAAGGACAAAACCATTAGTTCAGTTGTCCATTGGTTTGGTTCTTCTTTGGTTCGATTTTCGTTTTTTTTTTTTACAAATCTTATGTTATTTTATTTCTTAGTTTCATCCCATTTTAATATTTTTTGTCTCTAAATTTCTCAATACCTCAATAAGAATTCATAGAGCTAACAATCTAATTTACTTTAAAATTAATTCAAAGAAAACGGATGAAACGACGCAATAATGGATAGCGATTCAATTTGGAGTTTTTTGAGGTACATATATATACACTTCGGTTTGGTTCGGTTTTTAATGATTTTTTTAAATGAAAATCGAACCAAACCAATATTTTTTCCGTTTTTCTAAAATAAAAATCGAGATGTCCAATTTTCTTCTAAAAAACCAAACCAAATCATTGGATCGGTTTGGTTCGGTTGGATTTGATCGGTTTTACTATCATCCCTAATCATAGGCTTCATAGCATTTAATTAGGAGAATTATTTTTTACTTAATTGAGTTAATTGAGTCCTTTAGTAGTGGATCTAAAATAAATAATGCTAATTAATGAGCCATATTAATAATGATTTTATATTTAAATAATGTAAGGAATTTATTTCAAAATGGAAAGAGAAAAAGAAAAAGAAAGGTGAATAAGTTGGCAATAAATTATGTTTTTAATAACAAAACAACAAATAAGTAAAAACAATTTGCGTTTGACGTTGAAAGAAGCAATAAAGTGAATAATAAAGAAATAGAGCATGTGAATTGGTTGATTAGAAAAAGAATTATTTGGAATATTGCTTTGTAGAGAAGAAAAAGATGTTTGATGTTTGGATCTCATCTACCTTCTCTAATGAAATGTCTGTGACTGTGGGTCAAATCTAATAAACAATTTTTCTCTTACATAAATTACAATAACTAAATTGTTTTTTTTTTTAATTTTAATTTTTAATTATATTATATCATATGCGAAGAAGAATCCAATCCAGACACAGACAGTGGTCTTCTACTTCTATCACCCATTTATTTTATTCATTTTTTTTAAATATAATAATAATAATTATGGCAAAATACATTTTTGGTCCCTAAGGTTTAAAGTTGATGTCTATTTAGTCCCTAAAGTTTTAAAATGAACATTTTAGTCACTGAGATTTAGAAAATAGTTTTAAATGGTCTCTAGAGTTAGTTGACTATTAGTTCACTAACGAAAAAATGATGTGTCAAAATTTATATTTAAGATTATGTAGTTTTTTTATTTATATTTAAGATTATTTCTTTTTTTTTTCTTTTGGAACTTTTCATGTGCATTTTTTTCGGTATTTCATTTCTTACCTATGAATTTTGTTTTTTCTTTTTATCAAACCACAACTCTAAATAATAAAGAATCAACAAAAAAAATAAGAAACTCATCACAAAAATCGAATCAATTAAAGAAAAATTAACACATGGGTACTTCAAAGTTGTGGATAAAGACACGTTTTTTAAGATTAAGAATGGTGGATTGAGTAAGGCGCTACATCAAAGCGGCGAAAAAGTTTTTCTTCATAATCGTCGTTTCGATATTGGTATTAAATGATGAAATAAAAAGATAATAAAAAATAGACAAATAAGACGAAATAGAGATAGAGGAAGAAGAGAAAAGAAAAGAAGATAGAGATGAAAAAAATAAAAATGAAATTTAAAAATATAACTACATAATCTTGAAATAATATAAATTTTAACACCTCATCTAAAAATTATCAATTCAACATGCCACATCATTTTTCCGTTAGTCAATTAACGGTCAACTTAACTCTAAGAATCATTTAGAATTTTTTTCCAAACCTCAGAGACTAAAATGTTTATTTTGAAACTTTAGACACCAATTAGATATCAATTTTAAATTTGAAGGACCGTGTATTTTGGCTTAATTATTATTATTATTTTTATTTAATTAAAAAAAAAAACAGAGTTCAATGGAGTGCTGCAACCAAAGACCGTGATGTGAAAAAGAGACTTGAGTGGGAGTGGGGGACAGACAGCGTAATTTATTCGGTGCGGCGGACTTCACGGTTCTTATCATGTTATTTTTGTTTCTCATTTCACCGCTCACCCACTTCTTTCTTCTTCTTCTTCTTTCTCTTTACATACCAATTCTAAAAAGGAAATACGTGCTTTTCAAATGTAGTAATCATTCATTGCTATCTATTTAACACATAGGAAAATACTTGCCAACGAAAATCTGAGTAAGATTTTTTACTATTTTTTTGGCTAAGAAATTCGAGTGATCTACCTTTTTAGATTCAACTGAATTAAATTTAATAAACACACACCATATTAATACACAATACGTGACTATCTTCTAATCAAAGTTCGAAAAATGATATTACATTACATGATATTACATCTCAAAACCAATTAACAATAAAAAGAGTAATTCATGTCTTTTATTTTTCGACTGTGGGATAGAGATGTCTACAGGATGCAGGAACTGGAGAGAGAATGACTTCTCATCCCGTTCCCACCTCCCATTTTCATTTTATGTATTCGTGAAAATTTTCATTTAATTTTGTGGGAAATGGGATGAGGTTCCTGATTTATTCTTTTCATTTCTCTAAATAATATTTTTTTTGAAAATTTCTATTTAAAAGACATTTTTTTTTAAATTTTCTTAGAAAAATGAAATGATATTTCATATAAATTTAGGACTATGGTTTATTATATAGATATAAAGAATAAATAAGGGCGGATACGAGAATTCCTCATCTAGAAAAAATGGACATTTCTAATGCAAATATCCTCAACAAAATTGAAGGAGTCTCATGGTAGGCTCATAAGGACATTTTGCTTGAATAAATTTTCACACCAACTCTTAATTAATAAGCACAAAGTAAAAAAAAATGAAATATTTTGTAGAAAATTAGTTTTGTGTAATATAGATGGAGTCTCAAATTATTTGTGTTGTTAAATTTTGTAGGGCACCGACGTCAGAGATGACGGACTGAGCGTGGTGGTGAGGAATTGTTTGTCATATCTATCTGCCGCTTTTACCCGCTCTTCTTGCTTTTAGTTTTAGCTTTACCCTCTCCCTCTCCCTGAAGCTTAAAAATCCTTTTGCATGAGATTCCAATTCCAATTCCAATTCCAGTTCTATCTTATTCCTCTCAAATCCCCTATTCTCTCTGTCTTTTTCCCCCTTCCCTCAACCTGCTGCATTTTCCTCTGTTTTCTCCCATTCCCCAAACCTCCAACATTTCTTCTCAATCATTTCATTTCCCTCTTCCACGCGCTTTCAAACCCATCCGCTTTTTCTCTTTTCCCATTTCTTCTTCCCCCCCCCTTTTGCTTTATTCCAAGATTTCTAAGCATTTCACTGTCATTCATACTCTGCCAGGAAGGAGCAGAGCCATGGCCAAGCTTTTGCTCCTTGCACTGGCTTTTACCAAATGGGTTCATGCCTTTCACCCCTCTAATCTCTCTGATTCATCTCTCTTCGATTCTTATGAAACTTCCTTTGCTGTCACTGCTAATCCTCTCATGGTGGGACTCACTCTCATTCATGGAGCTGATGCACAACAAGCTGGTGACCCTTTTGTTTTTTTGGGCACTTTTTTTGTTTTTTGCCTGCTAATCTAAATCTTTTCTTACTTTTTTTACTTTTTTTTTTCTTACCTACCTTGGATTTGTTGGTGGAATAGAAGGGGGGACTTATTGCTTTCTGATTTGCCGCTTCTTGTTGTAGTCTTGCTGAAGAACTATTTGTGGATAGTGGGCATCTTTGTCAGATTTATTCTATTTCCATTACTTGCATTGCACTTTACCTTCTTCCTTTTCTTTGTCAATTATCTTTTTTAATCCTTTGTGTACTGATTACTTCATATTGGGCCTCATCAATCGTTCTGCCAAATATTTATTAACTTCTCACCGGGGGGTGTTTAGGCTTCCTTGTCTGTAATTAAGCACCATTGATGGACCAAAATGTCATGGCGTTCTTCTTGCAATTTTTTTTTTTTATTTAGAATTTTAATTTACCGATCTGGATTGTGTTAACTAGTTCTTTTTATTTCTTACTTCCCATGATTCATGTTGTGTGTGTGTGTTTACTTTGTCCTCTGCAGTCTGTTTAGATGGCACATTACCTGGATATCACTTGCACCGTGGATATGGGTCAGGAGCAAATAGCTGGCTTGTTCAATTGGAGGTTTGTTGGAACAATGACACTCAAAGAAACGTGTTTTATATTATGTGTCAATCAGTTTTGAACTTGATATTCTTTTTGTATATCCCTTTCTTTCCATCTGTTTGTTGGGTCCTCGTAAATAGTCAGACGAAAGCTACATCTACAAGAATTGTCAGCCAACTGCTTGTCTTGTCTTTATGTTGCTAATGAGTTATAAGTTTCTTTTTATTTTTTATTTTTTTTGAGATTGATACTTTTCTCCAATTCTTCACCTTCCGGAGGTTTAGTTTAGAAGAATCTATTCCTGAACGCATTAGTTCAAGCATCCTATTAGAAGAATCTAATATGCTTAGGATTCTTAAATTTGAACCTTTGACCAGTCTGGATGCTACTAATCGATCATTTTTCTTTTATTCCTTAAAAAAAGAAAACTATGGTTCAAATAGATTTCATCTCAGTGTATTGCGAAAGTAACTATTAATATCTTTTACATCATTAACTTCCAAGATGAGACATAAATACCAATATGCTCAGGATTTTAATGTTGGCTATGATAGTTGCAACATTACTCTGCCATCATACTAATAATGTTGAAACCTGAGACCTCAACTTGAGCATCTTTTGGCAGGGAGGTGGATGGTGTAACAATATCAGGAATTGTGTCTACCGGAAAACAACCAGGCGTGGATCGTCAAGATTTATGGAGAAGCAGATACCATTTACAGGAATACTGAGCAACAGAGCTGAAGAAAATCCTGGTTTCTTTTCTTCTCTTGAATTTATTAGATAATCTTTTACTTTTTCTCTCATTTCCTGTCTTTATTAGATACACTAAAAATTACAATGCTCATATTTGCGTTCCAGATTTTTTTAATTGGAACAGAGTAAAGGTCCGTTACTGTGATGGTGCCTCTTTCACTGGGGATTCTGAAAACAAGGTTTGTAAAATATATATTTACATTTTTTGTGTCTGTCAAATGCAATTTCAAATCTAGCTCTCTAGACGGTCTAGAAATAGATCAGGAACTGCTGCTGTGCTATGGTTAGCCATTTTGTGCAGCATTGGATTGGCATATATTCATGTTTCAAAAGCTGCTTTAGTATTTTTCTGCTTATCCTTGTAATAATAACTAGATATTAAGGCTTACTTGAAAAAGAAAAGAAAAGATATTAAGGCCTTTCCCTGCTTAAACATTTTCTGAAAATTTCAAGTTTTGTATTCTTCTCTACCTTATGAGTTGATACAAAATTAGGGAACGTACTGGTTTTTTTCTACGTAGGCTGCTTTTGAATTAGAAATCTGTAGTTAAATCTTTAACTGCGGGTCCTGTTGTGCAATTGTCAATTGTCCCTTCTCTTCTTGCTATCTTGCATTTGTCACATTTTGAATAGAGTGAGTACTTTATAGGCTGCACAGTTGCAATTTAGAGGACAGCGGATTTGGTTGGCTGCAATGGAAGCATTGAAGGCTGAGGGAATGCGATTTGCAAATCAGGTCTAGTTTACCTGCCACATTATCTCAGCTTGTTTACTCATTAATTCTGATTTATGATATTTTCATGTTTCAGGCCTTGCTTTCTGGCTGCTCTGCGGGAGGTTTGGCATCTATTCTACACTGTGATGAGTTTCGAGACTTATTTCCAAGAACTACTAAAGTGAAATGTCTGAGTGATGCTGGACTATTCCTTGACGTGTAAGTGCTTTTATGCTCATATGCTATTGAATTCTTGGGACTTTATAACTTTATTAGTTATGTCTGTCAGCAATTGCTCTTATAAAAAATCCAACAGCCATGGCTTAAATTAGATGCTTCCAGTATTCATTGGTCTTCATGGAATTGCAGGGCTGATATATCTGGAGGGCACTATATTAGGAACTTATTTGGTGGTGTGGTGAGCTTGCAGGTACAAAATTATTCAATTTATTGGTTCATGTTTTTCATGTCCTGTCAATTAGTATAATAATATTAAAAATAACCCTAATAAAAAGCTTGACTTTAAGGATTAATACACTTGAAGTTGAGCGTCACACATTCTTTATATCTCTTGGAGCTCTTCCTCGTGTATACCACTCTCTCCCATGAAGACCATTTAAGCTATCATATTGATTTAGATTTTAGAAGCATAAAGGGGGATAATTTGGTCTTGAAATCAAGACGTTTTGTGAAGATTGAAGTAGTAATTGGCATCAATTAGTATAATAATATTAAAAAAAACCCTAATAAAAAGCTTGACTTTAAGGATTAATACACTTGAAGTTGAGCGTCACACATTCTTTATATCTCTTGGAGCTCTTCCTCGTGTATACCACTCTCTCCCATGAAGACCATTTAAGCTATCATATTGATTTAGATTTTAGAAGCATAAAGAGGGATAATTTGGTCTTGAAATCAAGACGTTTTGTGAAGATTGAAGTAGTAATTGGCATCATTCCTTATTTTTCCCTTCTTGATATTGTGGAAATCATAAAAGTGTCAATTTTTGATCTGAAAAAGGTTGTAGAAATTAGGATGATATTAAATAAACAATAATGTACTAGTCATCAACCATCCCGACTCTTAGATCACCAATGAATCCAAAAGGTTAAGCTAATAGATTATGATAGATTTAATTATATCAACACTCCAACACTCCCCCTCACTTGTGGGCTTGGAAACTTGTACAAATACCCAACTAGTGAGGGAGGAATTGACATTAATGGAGTTTGAACACAAGACCCCCTGGGCTTGTGGGCCTAAGTGAGTCACCCCGTGGCACGTTCGCGTGTCATGGCTGGGGCGAGCGTCTCAAGAGAAGTGTCTTGGGCGTTTCCTTTGTAACGGGTTTTCAAGGGGCGGTGTCGGGACGGCACAGTGTGTGCCGACATTGCGCCCCCTTCCATGTGGGCCGGAGGTTCAGCTATAGGGCCTGTTAGCGGCCAGCGATCCGAGAATGTCCCGTCAAAGCCAACTCATGGGAAAGACAAGTGCAAGTACACGGACGGGCGACGTGTACGACCAAGTTATATTCCGCTGCTTATTTACTTGATGCTTGGTTGAGGATTGAAGAACCTCGCCTAAAGACCCGACGAGGCCACAAAGCGTTGCGATCATAACGATGGGGCAGGAGTTCCCCTTAAGGCTGGCCATGTTCGAGGGATGAATCATGGCGCCGCACGGTTCGAGAGGTACGACCGTGACACGTGGTATCTGATACCATCTTAAATCACCAATCAACTCAAAAGCTTAAGTTGATAAATTATGGTAAATTGAATTATATCACCACTCCTACACCGACAAGTGGGAAAATGAAGGAACATGAGGGGTCAAATTTAAACTTATGGTTGCCACTTAGGATATTAAAATTTTACGAGTTTGTTTGGCTGCCAAATGTTCAGGGGCATTATTGACCTGTGAGATTAGTCGAAATGTTCATAAGCTATCATAGACACTTGTAAATATTGAAAAAGAAATCTACTTGTCATCATAACTTGGCTGAATCACCAATCCTAGGGCTTACTCTTCCATCTGTTATATGTAGCTGCATTAAATTGATTATAAGTTCAGTATAATAACAGTTGGGATAATGAGTTCTAGCTGTTAGAAACCTAGTCTTTTTTCACATTATCTTTATTCTTCATTTACGCATGTAGGACCTTATTCCCAGATTATTCTCTGTATTTTTTGTAATTGATTTATACCTAGATGTTCACGTGGTTTCTGATATGAAAGATAGCTAGGATAATGGTGCTCTTAAAGAGATCAATGGGCAGTATACATATGATTCTAATCTTCTCTCCTTTTGCCTTTGTGAAAACAAATTTGAACCTGTGAAATTGTTATGCTTTTTATTTGAGCTTATTTTCTCTTGATTTGCTGTTCTGGTTTCTTGAGTATTTCTTCTCTAAGAAGCTCAGTGTAAAATGATTACCCAATTTTAATGATTGTTACAGGGAGCTCAAAGGAATCTTCCATCCGGTTGTACTAACCATCTCAATCCAATTTCGGTAATCCTTTCCATATCTAATTTGGTAGTCTCAATATATTGAGAACTTCATGTTACAAGCTGCCATTGATATGCTGATGAATTGTGCTAAACCTGTGTGTTCTCACTTTGTTTTCCACCTCATAATTATTCAGTGTTTCTTCCCACAAAATTTAATTGCTGGAATCAGAACCCCACTGTTTCTTGTCAATGCTGCATACGATTCCTGGCAGGTATATTTTCCTGTGCTGAGAATCTTGTATTGTAATGTTTTATTTTAAACTTGGGTCGGGATCTGATGGTACAATCTCTTTCTCTTGCTGAACAGATACAATCTAGTATAGCCCCACCTTCTCTGGATCCGGCTGGGTATTGGCATGATTGTAGGCTGGATCACGCGAAATGTAACCAGCCTCAGATCCAATTTCTTCAAGGTAACTTTCCTGATTAGGGTTTGATCAAGCTCTTAATTCTTCTGGCTTTAAAACAAGATCAGAAAAACAGAGGGTACTGTCAGACCACCTGTTACGAATATACCAGGAGGGGCAAAACAGGAATTGCACCTTCTACACCTTCTACTAGTTAGGATGCTTATGTTATTTATATTTTGGAGGGGTTCATCGTTTTTGGGTACTTTTATGTGTTGTTTTAAGTAATACCAGTATAGGTATTATTGGGAGAGCCCCACCCTCTCGAAATGTGGTTGTTTATGAATGTACCACTGATTATCTCATTAGTATCAAGTATTTGCATCCTGTTGTTATCATTGCCATGTTCTTAAGTTACTCAAGTTTAGTTCATAGTACGAGTGTAGTATTCAGAAGAGTCTTAACAGGTACTCAGTGACTTTTGTTGCCTGTGTTTCTCTTAACAGGATTCAGGAACCAAATGTTGAATGCTGTTAGGGACTTCTCAAAATCATACAAAAATGGGTTATTTATTAATTCATGTTTTGCTCACTGCCAAACTGAAAGACAGGATACATGGTTTGGCGACAATTCTCCCGTCATTGGAAACAAGGTGAACTGACTGTCTAAATATAAAGTGTCTGAAAATACCATGTAATCAACAGATTTAGAAAAGGAGGAGAGTTTGGAAATCTCTAACATGTTGTGGATTGACATTATGCAGCCAATTGCTCTGGCTGTTGGAGACTGGTACTTCGACCGAGCAGCGGTGAAAGCAATCGATTGTCCCTACCCGTGTGACAGGACTTGCCACCATCTGGTTTTTAGAAGCGGTTAGCCCCAATGGCTGGTTTCTTTCATATCTGCATACCATTTTTTTTTCTCCCGACATCGTCATCGATCGCAAAGTCATAGTGCAATTTGATTAAGAAGTCAATAAACAAGAAAGGAGAAGCTGCTGAGATGCACAAATGTGATCTGCAGCCCTTCTGCAAACTTGTTTCAAGATAGAAGAAAGGTTGGTATCTTCCTTTAGTAATTTAAATAGTTGGAATTAATTAGCTTTACCTTCATTGGGAGAAGATTTGAATACCTTATAATATTAAGCAGCAAAAAATCAAAAAGAAAAACCACATCATTAGTACTCAATTCAAAGTTTGACAGAGTTGGTAATATCTCAATACAGTTATTATGAGAACCTAAATATTCCATTAAATATGGTCAATTTGGATGTTGTAATGTTTCAAGGTAGTAAATTACGTTATTCTTCCAGCTTAAAATTTATGTTCTACATCTTATTGAATTCAAACCCAACTTTGTAACTAATCATATTTATATAATTGTGGTAAAATTCTCGAGTGATTTATCACTAGCTTGAAATGCTGCTGGAAACAGGTGTTACAAATTTTATATTTGGTAAGGTTACGGTTTGAAGTTTTTAAAAGAGCAGTCCTCTAACATTGGCGTTTTTAAGCCTATTTGAGTATTTCTTTTTTAGTTCAACGGGTTGGAGTTTGAATTTTTACCTTTGAGTCGAAGATATAATGTCATGAATCGAAGACATACTGTCATGAGTCAAGTGATGTTCACGTTCAGCGGCAAGTCTAGAACTTTGTGTTAGGGGGTTTGATACATATATTAGTTTGTCCCATGAAAAATATAATAGACTTTTTATAGTGGTCTTTAGACTTTCATAAAAGTCGTTTGATAATAATTTAGTTTTTAAAAATTGTATTTGTTTTCTCATCATTTCTTTACCATGGTTTTCATTTTTCTTACAATAGTTCCCATCTTTCTTAAGAAAACACTTCAATTCCTGGTTAAATTTCAAAAACAAAAAGTTTTTGTAAACTACTTTTTTTAGTTTTCAAGAAAAGACATTTAAAAAGTAGATATGAAAACATGAAACTCATAGGTGGAAGTAGTATTTATAGGCTTAATTATAAAAAATTAATAATAAAAAACAAAATAGTTATCCAACGAAGTTTTTGTCCTTGAATTATGGATTATGATAAATCAATTCATGTATTTTGAAATTTGTAACCATTTAGTTTATACTTTAAAATTTATAATAATTTAATCTCACTGTGAGAAATTCTATCAAAATTAAGTTTAATTTTTATTGTATAATGACTTAATCTTTGTTTATAAACAAATTTGGTTCCTAATAAGGTTATTGATCTACAAATATAATCAATTTCATTTAATTTTAACAATATTTTTGTGGATAAAAGGAACATGGTTCGATTGACATAATAAATGTGTTAGTGATCATGAGAGCTATGATTCAAATTCCTTCAACTCTAAAAAAATATTTTTCATGATAGGAGCTTAATTGTTACACATTTTAAATGATAGAGCTTACATAAGTTCATGCATAAATTGTTGCAAAATTGAAACTTAATTGTTATAAATTAAAATTTAGGGGTTAGATTATTATTCCACAAGGATTAAAAGTACATTTTTTAAAATATTCTTATATAAATATACAAGAAAGAGAATAAAATTTGAAACAATATTAAAATTATTGTTCTACATTGAACTAATTTCTTAAAAGTAATTTACAAAAATTTTAAAATATTTTAAATCATAATATAAATAAAAGATAATACTTTAAAGAATGAATTCTGGCTTATGTTGGAACTGAGTTGAGTTGCGTTGAGTTGTGCAGAGTTGAGTTGAGTTGTTGCAGGAAGTCTGTGTTTGGGGTGTAGAGTTGAGTTGAGTTGTGCAGAGATATCTCAGTGCGCTTTTTTAAGATCAAATAATCGGTTTTTTATCTTTGCATTGATGGTTTTAAGATCAAATAATCGCTTTTATCTTCTCATCATTGATGATACATTCATTCATGACAAAAGAATTAATGACATGCTATCAAATCTTATCTCTCATGCCCCCAAAAAAATTAAAATATACAAAAAATATTATCGTTCGAAAAATATATCTAACGAAATAAACATGAAGTGCTTGGGTCATCTTGGTCTAGTAAAAGATGGGTGAAATAGGTGTTCAACCAGTGCTACCAAGAATATGCAAGCAGTATCTCTTCTTGGATTGTGGTGGGACTTGGAAGAAACAACTCGTCTTCTGGATGTCTGCGACTAAGGGGATCATCCTTGGTCAACCCTTCTATTGTATACAGTTGGTCTACAACATTTTTACGTCTAACAGATTCCATTTCATATTTTTCTTTTCTTAATTATTCCCATGTAACTTTTCTTTCCGTTTTAGCAACATAACTTATGGAACCCCCTCTTTTTTTGTAACCCTCGTAAAATCAAATGCATTAATTGTATTTGATTTAAATTTAAATTTTTAGATAATCAGATAAGAATTATAAATATAGAGATTTTTTAGGAAAGGGTGTTTCAAAGCTTAAAAAGGATTATGATTTATGTTATAAAAAAAGGATTAAGATTTCTTTTTTAAAAAAAGAGGATTAGGATTTCCTTTTTTAATAAATAGGATTTCTTTTTCTAAAAATGATTAGAACATTTTGCTACCTATTTAAACTAGAGTAATTGCAACGTAAAAGTGTACTTTAAAACTCTTCTATTCTCCTCCTTCTTTTCTTTTCATATCACTCTTCATCCCGCCGGATAATTGTGCGGAGTTTCGTCGAAAAGTTGTCGGGTCATCGTCGGAAAGTCGTCGGACCACTACCAGAAGTCGTCGGACCACCTCCGAAAGTCGTCGGACCAATGTCGGACCACCACCGGATCGTCGGAAGGGAATCAAGGTTTAGGAAAATTGGTGGAGAGGTGTGTGAATTGATTTTGTGGGGAGATGTAAGGTGAGAAAATTGGGAGAGATATTTGGGAAAGTGAGGAGTTGAGAACTCAACCCAACTCAATGCCCCATACTGAGTTGGTTTTTTAAACCAACTCAACTCAACCCATATCACCCATCCAAAAAACCCCTAAAAGGTAAGAAAAAACATTAAAACAAAAAAAAGCGCTCAAGGGAAACGAAAAACAAAAAAGAAGGGGAAAAACGAAAAAAAGGAGAAGCACAAAGGACCAAAAAAAAAAAAACACCTTGTGAGGTTCAAACACAGTCGTTGGGAGGATCATGCCAAAAAATTTCTTGTTATTTGAGGTGAGCTAAAAATATACTAATATAAAAGTAATTTAAGATGAAGGGAGGTCGAGCCCCTCGGCCTATAGTGGATTCCCCCTATTCACGTTGAATGCTTAACTTTATTTAGAAATCAATTATAGTATACAACAATTATTTTATAAAATTAAACAAAGTAAAATATCAATAAGATGAATATTGATAATATGTTTGGGAGTGATTTTGAAATGGTTAAGACTACTTTTGCCATATAAATTAATCTAAAACATGTTTTTAATTATTGAAAATCAATTTTTATGGTATAAAAAGTACCTTTAAAAATGTAAAATCAAATATTAAGTTGATTTTGTATAATTTAGGGGCATTTGAAGCATTGTTTCAAAATCAAAACCTTTGGAATTGAAACTCTTAGTTTGAAATTCTGAAAATCAGAAAACAATGTTTAGAGTGCAGTATTCTCAACCTCGAGAATTAGAAAGCAGTATTTGGCATGGAGTGTGTTGGGAATGACTTGGGCTTTGGGCCCAAAACTCACATACAAACCATTGGAACTAGGAATTTTTACACAAATGTATAGATTTGTGATACATATTTACATAAATATACATAATATACCATTTATTTCACTCGTAGACTTTTATAGTGATTTTGGGTCGAATATACCCTTTATCTCTCTTCTATAATTTGTTATGAAAATCTATTGTTTTATTTTCTAATTTTTTATTTTTATTAATTACTATCACAATTTGTGGTATTAATTGCATATATTTTTCATATGTGGTAATATTATATTTAGATATATTTTTCATAAATATTTTCTTATCCTTCCTAACATTTTCCTTAATTTACGTTCCATTTTTTTTAATTAATTAATATCACGATTTGTGATATTAATTGCATATACTTTCCATATGTGGTAATATTATATTTGAATATATTTTCCATAAACATTTTCTTATTTTTCATAACATTCTCCTTAATTTACATTATTTATGGCAAATTACTGGAAATCGTTTCTATTTACATATTTTTACTATTTTTTATTTTTGTTTTTCATTTCAATTTTCATTTACTCGTTGTACGAGAATGATCATTATACCAATTTCGAGTCTCTTTCATATCATTCACTTTTATTCATTGCAATGGGTATGCTATTTATGTATTGTTTAACTCTTTTCTGTTTTCGTTTGTTTTTTTTTATAACAATTGTTTGTCATATGAATTTGTTTCTCATGTTTATTTGATATTTATTTTAACGGTTTAGTATAACACATAATATATACTTTGAAATATATGTAAAATGACATGTATTCTTAGATGTATAACTAGTAAATGTTATGTATTAATGTTTCATTATACTTCTATATTTCCTATGTGTTTATGAATTATATTTGAAGGAATATATATATATATAGAGAGAGAGGTAGAATAGTGGATTATTTACATTAGTTTTGTATATTTAAATTTATATATTATATAATCTATTGTATATAACTCGTTTTTATACTTTTCATTGTATTCTTTATGCTCAATTTTATAAACAAATGTGCATATGCTTTAAATGACATGTATTAACATATCGTATCATTTGATATATAAAAAAATTAAATAATATAAAATATGAGTTTATACATCATATTTTGTTAGGCATACCGTATATATGTGATTCTAGATTTTGCAATATAATTGTTTCATTATGCTTGTGTGTTCCCTAGTTTTATGATGTATATTTGAAAGAATCAATAAATAACACAAAGGTAATATAACATTAATTTATGATAGATAAATGTATATATTATATATTTAACTCTATATATCAAATATTAACAATCTGATATATTTTATTACAATTCTATATGTAGTTGTGTTTACCTATGTTTTATGGTGGATCTTGGAACGAGATGGTTACAAAATATCTGAGATATCATTACACTATTAAATGACATTCATTGAGTTACAATAATATATCATGGAAGAGTGGTCATGTTGGCTCGACTGATATATATATATATGTTTGCATAAGCTCTCAATCTTTCAATCTATTACGAGTTGATATATATTATTAATATACGATAGTATATTCACATATTTTTCAAATATACAGTTCCATATATTATATATCTAACAAGTATGTTCCACATATCTGTTAACATGTTGTACAAGAAATTGGTCATGTTTGTCCCACTATTGCACAATCTCTTATTCAATGTCTTAATTTCTTCTAATCAGTTATTCAGTGTATTACAAACTTTACATATTTCTCAACTAAATAGACGACAAAAAAATATTGAGTTGATTGACACACTAATGTTATTGCCTAAGTAAATCATCTTGACATTTTACCCTCATCCAACAATTTAAAAAATATATTCCATTATATATATATATATATATATATATGACAATATACCTCATATTCTAGTGTTAAACACATTTTTGTTTTTTAGCTTCTTTGTGTACTTTCACTTTTTAGTGTATTTTACTCTAACCATTTTGATGTTTATAATGTCTATATATATGAAATATACAATTGTTTATGTGTTTCAAGCAATACAGTAGTCATCTTCTTCCTTAATTCCATAAGAAATATAATGAGAATACTACATATAATTGCAAAAAACTAAAATAAAGTTAAAAATGAATTCAATTATAATCATGGTTTTATCTTATTCATTTGGTATTTCAATTTAACAAAAACAAAAGACCCGTTTTTTTTTTCAAAATCAAATAGGTGGGTTTTGACTCATATTTTTCGAACTAAATAAAAATCATACTCAGTTCAATAATGTCAATATATTTAAGAAAGAGCTCATATAAGCTACGAAATTTATGAAAAAATTTATAGCAAAACTCATATATACTCAATACAGAACAAATAATGTAGAGGACATACCAGTGATATTTTCGTCTACGAACAAATTTTCTTTTTTTCTTCCAATTCACGCACGTATTTCTTCATCTTCTTCCAATTGCAATAAGAGAAGCTTTTCTTTTGGTCTAAAATCATTCAATCTCGTTTTTTCCAGTTTTTTCTTCCAAATTTGTCTCTTCAATCATAAACCAAATCTCATTTTCTTATTTGAATTTCTTCTTAACAAGGGATTTGAGAAATAATTTATTTTTTTATATATATTGTTTTTATTCTTCTATTAAAAAAAGCTAACAAATTGAAGTTTGGGTGTAATAATAAAAGACCTACAACTTTTTTTTAGTAAAAAAATAGACTTAATTGTTCATTTATGTAAAAAAAAATTATTGATTTGTATGTAAATTGAATCTCATTAATAAGGCATGTAGAAATCCCAAAATCTCACACAATGATACTATTTTATTTTTCCTTTTTTGAATTTATTCCTAAAATGGTACTTGATAAATCGTTGGAGTTTCCATATATTGTTTTTATTTTTGTTTAAAAACTGTAAAGTTGAATTTAAGGATATAAAAGTAAAAGACCTACGACATTTGTGTAAAAAATAGGTTCAATTGTTTATTTATGTAAAAAATAGTGAATGCGAGCTGATTATGTAAATTATGCCTCATAAATAGGCTATTTGTGTATAAAACCCTTGGAACTATTTTTGTCCCACATTGGAAGTTTTAGAAATATGGATCTGGTTTATATTACAATGGTAATATGTGGGTTGGTAAAAAGTGATTGTAGTGGTATCAAAATACTTGCCCACACATGTGCTCTTCTAATCGAAGGTACAAGAATTCTTCTCTAAATAAAGACAAGGATTTGCTTGCATTGCCAACTTACAACAGTTAGCCTATAATTCAAGTTTGGTGAAGACTCCTTGTTGTCCCTCATTTTCAGTCCTCTCTTCTCCTCTTGTTGTCCCTCCTTTTTTTTCTTTTCTTTTTTATCCACAAAGCCCCCCAACTCCTTTTTTTCTACAAAAGGCCCAAAAGGAAGGTAGTACACAGAAAAATTACAATCTGTTGCATGATTGGTGGGTCCTAAATTGATTTTTCTGCCCCGAAGTCAATGCTGATCATTGTTGTAGCATCCGCGTCAATGCCGAGCAATGTTGTAGCATCAACGTCTCAACATGCTTTCTTCTCTTCTGGTTTGGAGTCAATGTTGCACAATGTTGCAACATTGGCATCACAACAAACACTCTTCTCATCAAGGGTTGCAAAGCAAAGGGCACAACAACACACAAATAAGTTAAAAAAAGAACAAAACAACAAGAATACAACCAACTAACACCAAACTCGATTTCCGACAAGCTCGACACAAAACTCACTAAAGAAACGACCTAAAACATACACACAACTCAAGTGAAAACTAGCAAGAGAATATGCCAAAATACTCCCATGAAGGTGGGGATGCTTGGATTCATTTTAAGGATAATTAAGCACAAACCAAAAGACTTTTATGTAGCTAATTGCTTCCCATTAAGCCTATGCAAATCTCTTGATATCATAACAAGTATTCATGGTAGTTTTTCCTAAAACTAACCTAAATTTTTAGCAAATGAACTCCCATTCAAAATGTCAAATACGTGCTTGCTAATATTCTAGGTGAGAGATCGTTCTCAATCTTCCCTTTTTGACACAAGATTTCTCTTAATGCTTTATCCTAGAATGGAGATAGTAAATCAGTTTCCTCTCCTTTCCAATAGGAAGAAACGGGATGAAAATTAAATTGGTCAAATCTAATCCCAACATTAATCAATTAAAACAACCAATCTTCCAACATTCCAAAAAACTAAACTTGTGAGCAGTGATGAGAAGCTCTCGACTTTTTACTCAAAATGGGTAGAAAAATACAGTGCATAAGTTTTAACAAAGAACACGAATAATGATACAAGCTGAACCAAGTAATCAAAGCACAATAGCATTCAAATATGAAATAACAGTAAGTAAAAAGAGAAAGATGAACGCTGGAAAGCACAGTAGCATTCAAATATGATTTTACGTTTTTTGTTGTATTTTTCTGCCGTCAAGTTTCCTGCGATCAATTTTCTACTGTCAGCTATCTACCGCTGTTTTTCAGCCCCTTTTCAACTTCAAAACTCAATCCTTCCTCAACGAAAGTTGAGGAAAGTGAAGACTTAATTCCCTTTGAAAAAAGTGGAGTTGAATCAATTGAATATGAAGTAAAAAAGGGGTTGTTGTATTTTTTTCATTTTTAGAATTTCTTTTCTTCCTATTTTTAAGTCATTTGTTTATGTTTTAGGAACTTAGTTGTTGCTACATTTTTATTCATTTAATTGTATTTCGACATTCAAGTTAGTTGTTCAAATTTCGTTGCACTTCGTTTCAAGGCCTGAGTATAGTAGGGAAGATACTAGAGGTGGTCCACGAAGTATTCGTGTTGCAAATCGTCCACCGAGTAAGGAGAATTAATCTTCAAAGGTGAGTTTCCTAACTTTCTGTTTTTACAGTTTTGAGCATGCAATTTATTTTGCAAAATTGATCAAATTAGAGTGTTCAAGATCCTAATGGACTCCTTCAAAAAATCCTCATAAATGAGAATTATCACACCCCCAAACTTAAGTTATTGCTTGTCCTCAAGCAATATCATAGCAAACATTAAAACATATAAGCACATAACAAGCCAGATTGATTATATGAGTGATTATGATAAAATTACGTCTTTTAGTGGACGTCTCATGCTCATAACACTTACCAAACTTTAATGTTTCCGCTACATACAACTTCCATGCTTCCCTCGTCTAAACAAAATGCCTTCATCCTACAAGTACACCTTGGGCTTATACTACCTAGCACCTTTAGTCAAGTTTCACTTAATTGCCCACAAGCTAACTTTTTCTTGATTTCTTTAACAACATCCCCCAAACTTATTCTTCACTGCTAAGGTACATACTTTTTTTTTTCTCCTTTTCAATTCTTTTATTTTTTTTTCAAGAGGGAACCTTTTTGTCATTTGTGCCTTCGCTTTAGCTTACTAACGTTTTTTGGTAAAAGTATCTAACTACGAGCACCCCATCACATCAAGGTCATTTGCATACTCACTTCACTAAGTTAACTTTTCATGCAAAGGAAATGATGAGTGTCATGACTGTCCATGGTTACAATGCTAACTCTCGAATGAGGAGTACCCTCTTCTTTTCTTTTCTTTTTTTTTTCTTTTTTTTTTGAATCATAGCAGTGGTTACAACAACATTACAACAATAATATTACAACAATAGTATTACACAACATACTATTACAACATAGTATTATATATATTACATGACTCACCCCCCTAAACTTAAACGGGTCAATGTCCCAATTGGCCAAAAATGTAGCAACCAGAGGTGAAAGGAAGGGATGACTTGCAAAACATTTAAGTTATTCTCTTCTAAAGGGTAGGGTGCATAAACTTAGATGAGTCTTAGACTTGGATATTTCAATAGAGACAAGGAATCATGAAGGTGTTTGTTCGGGAAGCACTTAAATAATGATCTGGTGTTTAATGATTCGAGCAAACTCCAATGCCATCATTAAGGGGTATTTAATCAGAAAATACTCAAAGAATGTATCAAAAGAGTCCATCATAAAAAAATATTCCAGAGTTTCAAAAGAAACAAATAAACTAAAAGGCAAGAAAAACAACCTATCTAAACCAAAACAAAAAGAAAGAAACAACACACCAACAAAAATGACTTAAAAGAAACAACTTAAGAAAGCGAGTAAAAAAATAAACAACTACTCCTCTGTGGAGAAGAATGTGTCATTGCTCTCACCACTAGCATCTGGAATCTTTGGTTGTGGAAGAATAATTCTGGTAAGTCGAGAAGTGTGAGTCCTTTGTTTTTGTTCATCTACCCGAAACTCAACATTAACTTATCAAAAGGTTCACACAATTTCTTCCTTGGGTCTTAATGATTTTTTAGAAAACTCAATTCAAAACTTAGAGTTTATTGATCGAACTCCCAGGTAAATTCCCAGGTCGAGGTGTTCCCTAGACGGTCAGCTTAAGTATCTCGACCTAGATAGGATTTTCCTAGACAAAGATTCCCTTAATCAAACTTTTTTATTTGAATTGATTTTCTCAAAATCATACTTTTCTCGTAAGCACTTTTTTTTTTATTTTCCTTATTTTCTTTCAAACTTTTGAAATTCTCAGACAATTTTCTAGGTAGATCCCCAGGTAGAGGTGTTTCCTACGGTCAGGTTAAGTACCTCAACCTATACAGGATCCATCCTTAAACAGAATTTGCCCCAAAACTTCTCAATTAAAAGAAATAATAATTTTTATTTTATTTTTTGTGTTTTTTTTTTTTTTTAAATTAACGAAAAGATAACTTATTCTATTCGAGTTGGGAGACCGCAACCATGTTCCTTAATTTTGCACCTTGGTCTTGATGATGGACTAGATTTCAACCTTAGTTTTGGTACTTTCATCACAACGAGACTTTCCTGCTCAAGAGATTTACATAAGCTTTTGGAAGTAGAAAATGGAGTTGCAACTTGTATGACATCCTGTAATTTGTCATCAGTCATGCTTTGCTTTTTGCATTCTTCTTTATTTAGCCTTTCTTGTAAGTGCAATAAGTGAAAGCTGGGCATTTTAACGTCGGGTGCTCTTTGGATGTCATTTGCTTTAAAGTTGCAACTGCATAGGTCACTCCCACTTCCATGGGTGGTTCCTTCTCTTCTGGAGGTGGTTCTTCTTTTCTCCTTTCTGGCTCCTCGGTGCTTTTAGGTGTTCGAGTGCATTGTGCTTCTACTGGGAGTTCAAGGTCTTCATGTTCCAGTTCAGCTTGAAGTGGCATTGCCTCACATTGTTTTGTATCTTCTTGTTTGGAAGTCTCTATATTGTTGAACAAGATTCCTTGTGACCTGTCCTTCGATTCATCTACAATTTATTCTAACTGGATCTCCAAATTTCGTACGTATACATCTTGATTTTTCATCACCACATCTTACTTTACCATATATTCCCTGATGAGTTCTTCAATAGTAGGCTCTTTTGGAATCATCTTTTCTTGTTGGGCTACTGTTACTGATGTTGATTTGCAAAGCTGGGTAGAAATCCATAACACAAAGAATCAAGATTATAAGGGCAATTCTCAAATAAATGTCCTCCTTTACAATAAATACAAGAAATAGAACGAATAGAGTTAGAAGGAGCTATGAAATTTTTCTTCATCAAAGTCTCCATCATGTAGCTCAACGATGCTGCTTGTGCGCTCAATGTTGCAATGATGTCTACTTCCATCCTGTGGGTTATCTTGAGCAATCAAATCCTATGTTGTGGCTTTGTCCACTTGCAATTAGTCTCCTTCAACCTTCAACCAAAACTCTCTTTGCATGCACCAAACTCGTCTTGCAATTATTCCTGCAATTCAAGTTTGGGCCCAAAGAAAGTGAAATTGCGACTGCAAATGCATTATAAATTTGTCTTGCAATCTTGCTCGCAAATTTTGTAACCAAAGTAAAATTTGTTAAAATGTCGTTCCCCGATGACGACACCAAAATCTTGATCGCTACGCGACACACAAGTGCACGTGATCAAAGTAATATAAAACTGGAAGTATTCCAGAGTATCGAACCACATGGAACAGATTTTAACAAATCTTATTTGGAAGACAAAATATGCTAACAATAATGCAAGAGGTGAACCAATTTTATAAATGTAAACCCGAGAATCATTCTTTGGAATTTTCTTTTAAAGAAAGAAAACAAAAGAAAAGAAGAAATGAATGCTTACAACTTGGTTTTCCTTGTTTTAAAAAGAAAAGAAATGAAGTGAAAGATAAAAGGAAAACAAGGAAGGAAAAGCTTAAACCATTTTGGTTTGGTTTGCTCTAAGAATAATGAAGAAAAGAAAATGAAAGGAAAGGTTATTATATTATGTTTTGTTTAGGAAAGAAAAGAAAAGAAAAGAAAAGAAAGGAGAAAGGAAAAGAATGAAAAAGAGAAAGTGGGAGGTGAGAGGTGGGACCCCACCTTTGTTTCCTTTTTAAAAACACTTCCTCCATCGATTTCTTCTCATTTTATCAAGTAAAAGCAAGGGTTTTCGTGGGAGAAGCAGAAAGGAAGAGGAAGAAGAGGGTTTTTGGAGCTGAAGATGCAGAAGAGAGGATAAGAACTAAAGGTTTGTCTTTTTAACAGCAAGTTAATCAATTCAATCCTATTCTGGTTTTCTGTTCATCTCGAGCTGCACAGGAAGAGGTAAGATTTGAGGTTTTGTTTTGTGAAATTTAACTCATATTGGAACAAAATTTGTGAAGGAAGCTCGAGCAAATTCAGATCTTAAGCTACTGATTTGTGAAGAGGAAGATGAGAGATGCAATTTGCTGTCAAATCCGAGAAGTCTCTGTTGTTTTGGTTGTACTGGTCTGTAGAGTTGGAATCAGAAGCTCTATTAGGTATGGTTGGAAAGCTTATTGAATTTCCTACACCTTTCGTGAAGAAATTGTGAATAGAAAATGATTGGAAGATGTTGTAAATATCAGGTCACGTTTCGGGTTGCAGCAGAAAATCGATTCTGGAATAGCAGAAGTTAGTTCCTGGGGAAGTAGCTTTCGAGGTATTTCTGAACCAATCTGTTGGGAATTTCAATTTTATGTCTTCATATGAGTTTTAGAGGGTTCAAAAAGGAAGAGTTTGGTATAAATTACATTATTTTTGGATCAGTAAAGAAGAAGTTATGGCTGTCTGAAAACAAGGCAGAAAATCTGAAAATGCAGGAAAATTTGAAAGTGTGTTTTCTTGCAATTTTAAGGTTAAAAAGCATGAGCTCGAGGTTCTAATGGTTGAATTTGGTTTGTTTGACAGGCCAAGAGCAAATAGGTCGAGTGTACAGGTCAAAACTCTAGTTCTAACACTGTGAGTGACAAAACGAACTTAAAAAATGTTCTATATGCTTGAATTATGTTTTAAGAAATACAAGTGTTGCTTGAATGAAAAAGGTTTAGATGTTTATTGTTTTCCTTGAACACTTGTTTATGAGTATTCATGATTTCTTAGAAATGTTTTAAAGTGTTCATGATGAGCCTAAATGTCTTGATGAAATTTATACACGAGCATATGTTTATTGAATTTCCAAAGTTTATGGAAATGCTATGATTTCGAGCGAGTATGTTTAGCAAGTATGTTTTTAAAGATTTCCAGTTTTATGAACAAGCTAAGTAAGCTTGAGTTTTATGAAAGAAAAGATAAGCAGGCATGTTCAAATGTTTTCATGTGATCTTCTGAAATATTGAGCCCGAGGCTCTATGGTACCGTGTGCACACAGGTCATTTCTGTTGTCGACGTTGAGTGAACTCCGTGACAACAGCGCTGTCGTGAGTGCTAGGCGGGCCCCACTACGACAAAGACGATGGGAGTGCTGGACATCGTAGAACAAACGTAGATTGTGACATGTTTTAAAAAGAGTTTATCTCATTTACATGCCTTACGAGATTTTAACGATATACTTGTTGGTTTTCATGAAAAGCTATTATGATTACACAGTTACTTTTAACATTTGATTACAGATGCATATGCTCATAGATGACCAGGTGATATGATTTACGAGTTAATAGCTTTCTTTTAAACTCAAGTCACTCACTAAGCTTCATAGCTCATTCTTTCAGTGTTTTTCCCACTTTTCAGGTAGAGATCGAGCTCCCTGCACTGGCGAAAAACCTCGCCATAATCTGTGGGAAGCTTCTCAAGTTTGATATGTTGTACGTGGGTGGAGTTGTATAGAAAGTCTATATGTATAGAAGAAGGACTATGAACTTATGTTTATGTGTACATTTTAGGTTGAGGTTGTGTGATCCATGGTTGGGTATGTTTTTGGCTGTGATGTTCATATCTCTTTCAGTTTTCCAGAGAGTCATAAGTAGGGTTACCCCCTTACGTAGGTTACGTAATTGTCAATATTCCGCTGTGTTGTGTTTTAGTTGTTCCTTATACAAGTTTAGTATGCTTATAAGGTAAAACAGGGTCAACAGGTATCGTTAGTGTAAACCCCATCTCTTTGGAACTTCCTTATTAACAAACAACAAAAAAGAAAGAACAAATGAATGTTTAAAACTTGGTTTCCCATGTTTTAAAAAGAAAAGAAATGAAGTGAAAGACAAAAGGAAAACAAGGAAGGAAAGTTTAAACCATTTTGGTTTGGCTTGCTTTAAAGACAAAAGAAGAAAAGAAAATGAAACAAATGTAAATCATGTTAAGTTTTGTTTTGTAAAGAAAAGAAAAGAAAGAAGAAGATAAAGGAAAGGAAAGAAAAGGAAAAAGAAATGAAAAAGGAAAAAGCAAAAGAGCAAAAGGACAAAAAAACCCTTTATGGTTTTGTCCTCCACCGCCAATACATTTTAAAAGGGTTTTCTCTCCATTTTCTTCTCTATCTTTACAAACCAAGCTTGAAGTTTCGTGGGAGAAGGAGAAAGGAAGAAGAAGAAGCCATTTTTTCGTGATTTTGGTGCTTTGAGTTGCAGAAGAAAGGAGGAGAACTCAAGGAAGTTAATATTGCGACAAGGGAGATCAACTCAGGACCAGTCCGATATTTTGATCTTCTCGAGCTCTCTGAGGAAGAGGTAAGAGCTGAGGCTTAGTTTTCTTGAAATCTAACTCATTTTTAAACAAAGTTTATGAAGGAAGTTCGAGCAAATTCTTAAGTTAAGTTACTGTTTTGTTAAGAGGAAGGCGTAAGATGTAAGTTTCATCACAAATCCGAGAAGTCTCTCGATGTTTTGGTTATTTTGATCTGTATACTTGGAGTTAGAAGCTCTAAAAGGTATGGTTTGAAATCTTATTGAATTTCCTACAACTTTCGTGAAGGAACCGTGAGAAGAAAATGATTGGAAGAGCAGCAGGGTCATTTTAGGGTTTAAGCTATTGAGGTATTTTCGAACAAATCTAGGAATCTCAATTTCATGTCTTTATATGACTTTTAGAGGGTTAAAAAAGAAAGAGTTTGGTATAAATTACATTATTTTTGGATAAGTAATGAAGAAGTTATGGTGTCTCAAAAAAGCAGTGAGAAAATCAAAAATGCTTTGGAAAATTTGAAAGTGTGTTTTCTTGTAGTTTTAAGGTTAAAAGCATGAGCTCGAGGTTCTAATGATTGATTTAGTTTGTTTGATGTGCCAAGAGGAGATAGGTCGAGTGTATGCGGGCTAAGATTCTAGTTCTAACACTGTGAGTGATTAAACGAACTTCGAAAATGAACCAAATGCTTGAAATATGCTTATATGCTTTAAGAAATGCAAGTTTTGTTAGAATGAATTGTTACAAAGCTTGTGTTTTATTTTTGGACACATGTCTATGAGTATTCTTGTTTTCCCTAGAAATGTTTCAAGTGTTCATTGTGACCCTAAAAGTCTTTATAAAATTTATACATGAGCATATGTCCAATGGTTGCCAAAATTTATGGAAATGTTATGATTTCAAGCAAGCATGTACTAGCAAGTATGTTTTAAAGATTTCCAGTTTTATGAACAAGCTGAGTAAGCTTGAGTTTTATGAAAGAAAAGATAAGGAGGCATGTTCAAATGTTTTCATGTGATCTTCTGAGATATTGAGCCCGAGGCTTTATGGTACCGTGTGCACACATGTCATTTCTGTTGTCGACGTTGAGTGAACTCCGTGACATATCAGTCACTGCCGTGAGTCTTTGGCGGGCCCACTCGACAAAGACGATGGGAGTCTTTGGGCGGGCCCCACTACATCGTAGAACAAACGTAGATTGTGACATGTTTTAAAAAGAGTTGATATCATTTACATGCCTTACGAGATTTTAACGATATACTTGTTGGTTTCCTAAAAGTCTATTATGATTCTACGTTTACATTCAACGCTTGAATACAAATGCATATGCTCATAGTTTTCAGGTGACATGTTTTACAAGTTATAGATCTTAAACACAGTCACTCACTGAGCTTCATAGCTCATTCTTTCAATGTTTTCAAACTTTTCAGGTAGAGATCGAGCTCCTGGCACCTGAGTTATTGCCATAGTCTGCTGAAGCTTCATAAGTTTAATACTTTGTACGTGGCTGGTGTTGTATAGCTAGTCTCTATGTGTTATAGTTTATTTTGAGAGGACTATGTTGTTATAGTTGTTTGTACATTAGAGGTTTTATGAACAATGAGTTGTCTTGTGTTGTTTTGATGCACTTGACTTTTTAGTTTCCAAAAGAGACTTAAGAAGGGTTTCTCCTTGTGTATGTTTAATAGTTGTCCAGTTTCCGCTGTGTTGTGTTAAAGTGTTCAATTTGCGTTCATAGTATGTTTATCAGGTGAATCAGGGTTAACAGGTATTGTTAAGAGGTAAACAATGTCTGTTGGCTTCACGCCGCCTTTCGAGCTGAGTTAGCAGGTAGTTCAGGAGGGCGTGTGACAGTTAGTGAGGTGAACGATGTCTGTTGGCTTCACGCCGTCTACCGGGCTAAGTTAGCAAGTAGTTCGGGAGGGGGTGTGACAATAAAAGTGTTTTGAATGATATCTATGCTACTGGAAATTAAGGAAAAAATAATGATTAAAAAGAAGAAAATTCAAGTTGCTCTTGCCCTTTCAAAGAAAATGTTGTCGAAAATGCAGTAGTAATTTGTTGGGTTTTATGTCCGAAAACTCGTGGGTTTGTAAACTAAATGTATATTCTATTTTGTAATAAAGATGTTATTGAGATTTATTCAAATAAAGTTGTTATTGAATAAAGTGAATTGTATATTTTGAAAACCTAATCTAATAAAGAACCATGGCTATAGGATGTATACTTGAACTTATAAAAGTGGATCAGGTTCAAGTTATAGCCAGAACGGTCTATAGTATAGAGATAGGGTCGGGTACCTTATCCTGGGGACACTATGGACGCGACCCACTTTGTAAAGTACAAACGATGTGATCCAGAATTGTTCTTGTGGAGACATGCGAGTGGGGGCGTCCTATGATGGAAATTCGATCCCCTTGAGCAGCGGAAACGTGATTTGAAATCGATTTTGTTTGTTTGTTTTTGGTTAAACACAAATACAATTACATTGGTAAAAATAAAGAGATAAACATAAATTCTAATCTAATTAGGCATGGAAATAAAACATTCAAACATGCTGTAAATTTAAATAAATAATAAGAAAATTCTAAATTTACCTTTGTAGTTTTTCCAACAGCAACTCCTTGCTCCATTTGATTCTACAACAACACAACAACAAGTTTTTTCTCTGTTCTAACAGAACACTACCACTAGTGAGAACCTCCTATTCTCTGAGAAACTTAGATCAATTCCTTTGGTGGGAAGGACTCCAACTTTTGGAAGTGAAGGGAACTTTTTGTGTTGAGAGAATTCTTTTAGCAATTTCTCAATTGCACAGAATGCATCGATCAACAAAAACCCCTATGCCTAGAGAGGTTATTGTGAGAGGAATTTTTCGCCCCACTCGAGTTAGTGGGGAAGAGGGGAACGTGTCCTCCTGACACGTTCCCATTAATTAATTAATTAATTAATAAATAATTAATAAATTAATTAAATCAAATTTAATTAATTATTTAGTTAAATATCATATATTTAATTAATCTTTAAATATCATATATTTAAATAAGATTCAATCATATTTAATCTATTTCTCCTCTAACCTATAGTTTTAATGCACATCTCATGCACATTAAATTTTAAACTATAGTTTTTAAATATGAATCACATTCACATTTAAATTAATATTTGAACTCTTTCAAATATTAACTTCTCTCATATAATTTAATATGAATCATGTTCACATTAAATTTATAATATAAAGTTCAAAAACTTTATATTATAACGTATCTATATACATTAATGTTTATTCCCTAATGAATTTGAACATTTCAAATTCAAATGATCTAAGAACTCTTTACGAGCTAGAAGGTAAACCTAATGGACCTATAGATCAGAAGCTCCAACGATACGAGATTTAACCCCCTAATCACCATTCGTTAACTGCAGGAACACTCCACTAAAGTCCCGCAGCTGCACTCTTCTCACTGTAGATATTTTTTTGTGTCCACAGATATTGACCAATAACAAGATGTCAATCCTTCACGAATGTTCGTAACACCAGCTGGGTCAAATTACCGTTTTACCCCTGGGTTACATCTTGTACCTTAAGTACCAGTGCTCCTCTAATGAACAATTTGTTTGTGGTCCTACTAACAAACAGAAGTCCCCCTCGGGCCAATGAGAGGGTCGGACCCTTTGTTCAAGTCCCGGAGACACCATTTAAGGGAACATTCATCTACTTACCCTAGTAGTCGGGAAGGAGTGAATTCCATCTTGCTAGGCTAAGTCCCCAGCTGCTCACTCGGTCTTGTCCTCAAGAAGGTAGGCATATTGAGTCGGCGAATCTGACCACTCTCGCCCATTCTAATCAAAGGACAATCCCTCGCAAACAGGAGTTCGTAACCCGCTCAGGATTGAGATCAAGTTGCCTAGGTCATGCTAGTGAAATAGAAACCTAGCTAGTCAACGAACTTATATCTAGTGGTTACTATTTTGCGGTCCGGTCTTATGTAATCTCATTACATAGGATATCCCCACTCACATGTCATCTACACAAACACGTTAGAATCACAGTGTTTGTATCAAATACAAAGTGGGTCACATCTATAGTATTACCAGGGTAAGGTACCCAAATCTTATCCCCTTACTATAGACCCTTTAGGCTGTATCTCGAATCGAGATCCTTTTTATGTACACTACATTCAGTTCAAGAGACATTTTACAACCTTGGATGTTTAGTTTATTGGATTTAGGGTTAAAACAAGGGCAATATCGTAAATAACGAACAATAACTCTTTATTGAAATAATAACACTTTATTACAATAATTAGAAAAAAATTACAAAACTACGAGTTTTAGGGCACAAACCCCAACAACATACTGCGCCTCTCCCAAATCTTTCATTTGGAATTGGGTCGCCAACCATTTCTTTATGTCAGTTAGGTATCCTACATCATTCCCAATGAGTAGGATATCATCCACATAAAGTACTAAGAAAGCTACTTTGCCGAAAGTACTAAGAAAGCTACTTTGCCGTTGATGATCCTCTTGTAAACACAAGGCTCATCAACGTTTTGATCAAAGCCATAAGACTTGATCGCAGTATCAAATCTTATGTTCCAAGATTTGGATGCTTGTTTCAACCCATAAATGGATCGATTGAGCTTGCAAACTTTTTGCTCCTGACCTTGGGTTATGAACCCTTCGGGCTGAGACATATAGATGCTCTCGTCAAGATTACCATTCAAAAACGTAGTCTTAACGTCCATTTGCCAAATCTCATAATCATAAAATGCGACTATGGACAAGAGTATCCTAATAGACTTAAGCATAGCAACAGGGGAAAAAGTTTCCTCATAGTCAACTCCTTCCCTTTGGGTAAAACCCTTTGCTACAAGTCTAGCCTTAAAGGTTTGCACCGTTCCGGTTGTATCTCTCTTTTTCTTATAGATCAATTTACACCCTATGAATCCTACCCCTTCAGGTTGGTCTACTAGTTCCCATACTGAATTGAAGTATATTGACTCCATTTTAAGGTCCATGGCTTTGATCCATTGGTCCTTATCTACGTCATACATTGCCTGTTTGTAGGACAATGGATCCTCTACACCGTCATCAGGTATAACAACTTGAGTTTCAGCTAAATCCAAGTAGCGGTCAGGTTGGAAAACAACCCTCTCATTGCGTCGAGGCATTCCCAACGATTGAGAAGGACGAGACTGACTTGATGTGTTGGCTTCTTCATCAACTCTTGAGGAAGATCCAATTTGATCAACAACTCTTGTTGGCTTATCTATAGCTTCATTTAGTACTAGTTTACTACGTGGTTTATGGTTTCTCATGTGATCTTCCTTCAAGAAAGTGACATTTGTCGATACAATCACCTTGTTTTCTTGTGGGTCGTAGAAAAGACCACCTCTCGTTTATTTGGGATAACCAACAAATTGGCATAATCTTGAACGAGGTTCCAGTTTCTTTGGGGTTATCACCAGTACGTGTGCCGGACAACCCCAAATCCTGAAGTGTTGTAGACTAGGTTTACGCCCATTCCATAATTCAAAAGGTGTTTCGGAAACACTCTTTAATGGAACAGTGTTCAAGATTTGAATCGCAGTCTCTACTGCGTAACCCCAAAATGAGGCAGGAAATTGAGCATAGCTCATCATAGACCGAACCATGTCTAACAAGGTTCTATTTCTCCTCTCTGACACACCATTTTGCTGTGGTGTATTAGATGCTGAGAGTTGAGATTTAATTCCATGTTCGATCAAATAGTCATGGAATCTCAAATCTGTATACTCTCCACCTCGATCGGATCGAAGTATTTTAATGGTTTTCCCTAATGCATTCTCTACTTCATCCTTATACTATTTGAACTTTTCAAGAGCCTCGGACTTATGATGCATTAGGTATAGATAACCATACCTCGAATAATCATCTATGAAAGAGATGAAATATTCGTACCCTCCACGAGCTTTAACATTCACCGGACCATAAAGATCAGAATGTATAAGCTCTAATGGCTCTATGGCTCTATAACCTTTTCCAGTAAAAGGTCGCTTAGTCATTTTGCCTACTAAGCATGATTCGCAGGTAAAGAATAATCTTCTAACTTGTTTAGAAGTCCATTCTTGGATAGTCTGTCAATCCGGTTGAGATTTATATGACCAAGTCTAAGATGCCAAAGATAGGTATTATTATGAGAAATTCTTTGCCTTTTACTTTGAGTATTAGCAGTTTTAAACATCTCATGATTTAAAATTGCTTTAGTTTGTTTCCGTTTAAGTACATATAAGTCGTTTTCTAATCTAGCAGAACACATATTGACACCCTTTTTCGAAATGAACACTTCATTAATAGAAAAAGAAATACAATATCCATGTTCAATCAGACAAGAGATAGCAATTAAGTTCCTTTTAATCTTAGGAACTATGTACAAATTTTTTAAATATAAAAATCCATCTCTAAAAAATAGCTTGCCATCTCCCACTGCACGAGGCTGAGACGACGTCTCCCGTTTTGACCCTGAGCGTCATTTCACCCTCTTTGAGCTCCTTGAAGGAAGTAGTTTCCTGTAAAGAAGAGCAAACGTGATTAATGACTCCTGAATCAAGTATCCAGGTAAAATCATCATTTTCGACTAAGCAAGTTTCAAGAACAAGTAAATCGGATTTACCTTTCTTCTCCTTGAGCTCAACAAGATACTTTGGGCAGTTTCGCTTCCAGTGCCCGTCCATGTTGCAGTGGAAACACTTTTTTTTGTTTGCAACCTTGGCTTTTCCCTTGCCCTTATCAGCAGCAAGTGCCTTTCCTTTCCCTCATATCTTCTTCTTTTGGGTCTTCTTAAGCCCAGAAGATGGACCACAAGACTTAGTCCTAGAGGATGAACCCTTCTGAAACCTTCTGGAATGGGCAAACAAATTTGCCTCCCCATCAGCCTGTCCCTTATTCTTCATAAGAGAGTGGAAAGTCTGCAGTTCATTGAGGAGAGTAGTCAGGTTGTACTCTATTTTGTTCATCACTCCATTGCTGCGGAATTGCAGGAAACTCTTCGGAAGAGATTCCAAGATGAACGACACCTGACTTTGCTCGTCTATGACCGCGCCGTTCATTTTAGCCACGTTGAAGTGGACCATCAGATCGAGAACGTGTTCTCTCACCGATGACCCCTCCTTCATACGAAAGTTATAAACGTACTTGAGGGATTCGTGCCGAAGTTGTCCAGACGGTTGTCCAAACATATTCTATAATGAATTCATGATCTCACGAGCTGAGACCATGCCCTCGTGTTTTTTGGCCAGAACTTCAGAAACACTAGCCAAAATGTAGACCTTGGCCTTATCATTGGCCTTGATCCAACGGTTGTACACATCTTTAACAAATTGAGGAGCATTTCGAGCAGGGACCTGATGACATTCCTCAGTCAGTACAAACCGAAGGTCGTCAACAACGAGAATCGTATTCAAGTTGGACTTCCACGTAGTATAATTTTCGCCAGTTAAACGTTCACTTTTGAGCAAGGCTATAATTGGGGACAACATGTTGAAATTTCAAAATAGTTATAATTAGTTATGCCTTTAACCCATTAAAAACCAATCAATTTTAGCAAAATTATTAAAGAACCCTAGTGTTTAAATTAAACCTTTAATTTTGCGACGATACTTCAAGGGTTTAGAACAAAAGCCACCGTCGGGTGGTCAGTCACTCCTCCCCTGAATTGAGACTATCTCAGCTAATTCTCACTACCAGAATATCTCATGTCCCAATGATTCTTAGCTACCGTTTGTTTGGTGAAAGACTTGTTAACTAGCTTAACTTATCCCGTAAATGTGACCCTACCATTTTTCAGATCCAATAGGTCCGAGCCAACATGATACTATTAAGAAAGACAACTGTTGGAAAATTACCTAAGAGACCTATCCATTTCTGGAGTTCGCGGTATTCTGACCCCTATAGTCAGCCCCTCCATAGGGATTGGTTATTCCAGGACAACCTAGCAGGTAGACTATAGAAATCTCACAGTGCGACATAATGGAGGAGACCGTAGGATACGTTGACATGCGTCCTGCTCCCATTTACTATGGATACTTCCCTCATTCACCTTGGTATTGAACCATGCAAACACTTACCGTAGGGGGACACCCTATTGACACCACGTAGCCGAGCATGGAACTCACGGTGTGAACTCTTTTGGACGTGAGAGTAAACTCGATGCGAACATCTCGTTTTCTCCCACTGAAGTTTCTAAGGTTAGGGTGTAGGTTTAACTTAGTTGGATTCTGGCTAAAAGAATCTATCTAAGTCTATGCCTATTATAACTATTATAACTAGGTCTTTTAACCTTATGTATAGGTGAATAAACATTTTAATTACCTAGATATAATATAGGACTATGGTTAATTCAACTCGAGTTCCAACTCAGTTCCCAAGTAGAAGGTGTTCCGTTAACCGTCAGTTTAAGTACCCCCAACCTTAGACAGAACATCATCGGTAGAGTTCCCTTATAACCAAAGTCCTATTGTCCTACTATATTTTAAACTATTTAAAACACTATGTAAGACTAACTTCTAATCCTATTAGAAATTAAACTTAGGTTTAAATTAATTTTAAATAATTTAAAACTAATTTAATTTAACCCAAGTTCCTATGTTTGCATGCAATTCTTTGTTATAGGTATGATTTCTAAAACCCATTTAGTTATAACTTTTATAAATTTTAATAATTAACCTATTACAAGGAACTATATTATAAAACCAACAAACAATTTCAAATTGGAATTATAAATAATATTCAACTAATTGAATAAAGCAAATTACTTAAATAAAATAACATTTATTTTAAACTAAGTAATGCTCCATGCACTTTATTTTCCATATTATCTAATTATAACAATTATAATTAATTATTGTGAAAATAAAATAAATCATGCATTTCTACCATATTTATATAACACTTATACAAATAAAAAAAAATGCATGAACATGCTTATCCTAAGGTGAGAAATATTCTAAATGACATTGATAAAGAAAATAGCTGTAAAACCGGAAAAAATTTAGCCCCTAAAGTGCAAAAAAATAAAATTACACTAATCTTAAACTCCTTGAACCGGGCTCAGACCGCTCGAATCGGACCATAATCGACCTGAACCGCCCAAGCCAGTTTACACCTTCAGGTTGGCGTTACGGCGTTGCAACGCTGAGGGGAGTGTTGCAACGCCGCCTCATCTTGTGCGCACGCCTGACATCGGCGGCGTTACAGCCGCCACGACCCCTCGCTATTTCCGTGACGATAGGGGCTTGGGCGTTGCAACGCCGTTCCTCAGCGTCACAACGCTGGTGAACAGTGTTGCAACACTATTGGTTCTGCTAGTAGTTTGATCCTTCGAAAATAACAGCTTCAATTGCCAATTTCTCACCCGATACTCATCCGAATTGCTTCAAACTTGTCACGAACGACTCAAAACAATATTACAAACTCGATTATGCACTTAATTGCCCAAAACACAGAGGTCTTTACATTTAATTTGATCTAATAAAAAATAAATCTAAGGCCAAAATTTTCCTAAACTAGTTTTACAGGAAACCAAATTCAATTCCCACCTAACCAATGCAAATTTGTTTCAACCAAAACAAAACAATCATTGCTCTGATACCAATTGATGAGGGTCTGATCCTCTTGAGCAGCGGAAACATGTTTTAAGATCGATTAGCTTGATTGTTTTGGTTTACTAGAAATACCAGTACATTAGTAAAACATACAGAATAAGCATAATCTAATCTAATTAGGCATGGAACTAAAAAATGCAAACATATGCTGTAAAAAGGTTAAACTAAAAAGGAAAGATAGATTACCTTTGTAGTTTCGCAGCAACTCCTTGCTCTTTTTATACAACAACACAATAACGCTCTTCTCCTCTTTTCTTTTTTCTCCACAGGGACAACACCACGAGGAAAACCTTTTATCCTCTGAATTCTTTTGATCCACCTTGGTGGGAAGGTATTTCAACTTTTGGAGAGGAAGAGAATTTGAGAGAGAGAGAGCAAAAAATTTCCAGGAGTGAACTTAATTGAGCAACCAACCCTCTGTCTTGAGAGGTTAAGTTAAAGGAGGTCTTCCCCTACTCCCTATCGATAGGGAGTTAGTGGGGAAGAAGGGAACGTGTCCTCCTGACACGTTCCCATTGATTAATCAATTAATAATTAATTAATTAGTAAATTAATTAAATCAAATTTAATTAATTATTTAATTAAATATCATATATTTAATTAATCCTTAAATATCATATATTTAATTGAGATTAAATCATATTTAATCAATTTCTCCTCTAACCTATAGTTTTAATGCACATCTCATGAACATTAAATTTTAACCTATAGTTTTTAAGTATGAATCACATTCACATTTAAATTAATATTTGAACTCTTTCAAATATTTAATTCTCTCATATAATTTAATATGAATCATATTCACATTAAATTTATAATATAAAGTTCCAAAACTTTATATTATAACGTATCTATACATTAAATTATTCCCTAATGAATTTGAATATTTCAAATTCAAACAATCTAAGAACCTTTTACGAGCTAGAAGGTGGACCTAATGGACCTACAGGTCAAAAGTTCCAACGATACGAAATTATTCGGTGAATCTCATTAACCTCCGAATCACCATTCGTTAACTGCGGGATCACTCCACTAAAGTCCCACAACTGCACTCTTCTCACTGCAGATATATTTCTGTGTCCACGGATATTGACCAATAATAGCAACTCAATCCTTCACGAATGTTCTAACACCAGCTGGGTCAAATTACCATTTGACCCTTGGGTTACATCTAGTACCTTAAGTACCAGTGCTTCTCTAATGAACAATTTGTTTGTGGTCCTACCAACAAACAAAAGTCACTCTCGGGCCAATGAGAGGGTCAAACCCTTTGTTAAAGTCCTGGAGACCCCACTTAAGGCGGGAAGGAGTGAATTCTATCTTGCTAAGTTAAGTCCCCAACTGCTCACTCGGTCTTGTCCCCAAGAAGGTAGGCATATTGAGTCGGCGACACTCTCACCCATACTAGTCAAAGGACAATCCCTCGCAAACAGGAGTTCGTAACCTGCTCAGGATTAAGATCAAGTTGCCTAGGTTATCCTAGTGAAATAGAAACCTAGCTAGTCAACGGAGTTATATCTAGTTGTTACTATCTCGCGGTCCGGTCTTATGTAATCTCATTACATAGGATATCCCCACTCACATGTCATCTACACGAACACATTAGGATCACAGTATTTGTATCATATACAAAGTGTGCCACATCCATAGTGTTACTAGGGTAAGGTACCCAAACCTTATCCCCTTACTATAGACCCTTTAGGTTGTATCTCGAACCGAGTTCCTTTATATGTACACTACATTCAGTTCAAGAGACATTTTACAGCCTTGCATGTTTAGTTTATTGGATTTAGGGTTAAAATAAAGGCAATATCGTAAATAACGAACAATAACTCTTTATTGAAATAATAACTCTTCATTACAATAATTAGAACAATATTACAAACTACGAGTTTTAGAGCATAAACCCCAACAGTAGAGAGGTTGTTCCCTTAAGTGCTGACTCCGAGTCCTTAACAAAGGGCCCTCCCCTCTCATTGGCCCGAGAGGAATTTGGTTTGTTTGTTGGACCACAAACCAATTGTTCATTAGAGGATCAATGGGACTTAAGGAACAAAAAGTAATTATAGGGGTAAAACAGGAATTTTGACCCTGCTGTAATTACGAATTGTTCATTAGAGGATCGGTGGTTAACGAATGTTGATTAGCTAGGCTAAAGAGTTTGGCCGGTTAATCTCGTATCGTTGGACCTCATGATCTGTTGGTCCATTAGGTCCCCTTACTAGCTCGGACTAAGCCTTGTAACATTTGAGAGAAAAGAATTTGAATTGTTCAAATTCGGTTTTGGGAGAAAATATTAATTATATGTGATATACTTAACGTGTCACAGTTTAATTATGAATTAAACTATGATAAAGAAGAGGTGAAAATATTTAAATATGATTTAAATATTGGTTCGATTTATAACATGAATAGAGATTCATGTTCGAACGGTCGATTTAAGAAATCGGGATTGGTCCAATTATTTAATTTGATATTGATATTAAATTAAATAAATTATTTAAAATAAATTAATTAAATTGTTTAATTCATTAAATTAATAACTTGATTTTAGTTTTATATTAATTTTGAATTAAAATTAAATGGAAATTCAAATTGAATTTTGGGTTTTCAATTGGACCAAATTCATAAGTGTGAATCACCACTTTTCCTTTTCAAATTCACACAAATTGAGCACCTTCTTCTTGCTAAATCCTCATAATCTTCATGCTGTCATCTTCTCCTAGCTTGAAGAAGCTTTTGGTTTGCTTTAATTGAAAAAGAAACACATGGATTGACAAGGATTTATCATAATTTTTTTTTTTATTTACGTTTTTAGACCTTTCCCCATCTCTTTTCAGATTCTCTTTATCAAAGATCCCACAATCTGTTCTAAGATATGAGGATAGTAGGGAAGACACTAGAGGTTGTCCACAAAGTGTTTGTGACAAGGATTTGCCCACGGATTAGGAGAATTTTGAGCTACAAAGGTATGAGTTCTTATTCTCTGTTTTTCCAAATTTGAGCATGATTTTTGTTTTGTAAAATTGATCAACTTAGAGTATTCAAGATCCAAAATTGCTTCCGCTTTCTTAATGTACACTCTTTCAATTGGTATCAGAGCAATTTTGAGCACTCAATTTGATCTATTTTGTTATGTGGCGGGTGTTTTTTGAAATACAATTTTTCTGGGCGTCTAAAGTGTTCCTCTGGCTTTGGCATTTAAATTGAGCATCAATTTATGCTTTATTTTCAAATTTCTCAAGTGTGTTTGAGCATTAATGTGTGGAGAATAATCTGTAAAAGTTTTGGGTCAATTGGAGTACGGAAAAGCCTTCAATTTGAAGAGAGAAGCTCGAAAGGTCAGAAAACATGAAAAACAGAGGCTGGTGGAATTTTTTTTTTACTTTTGCTACAGTATCTCAAAATGAATGGCCCGCACGTAATTTCAAATTGAAGGAGAAAGAGTTGACCGATTCAGACCTTTGATCGATTCCATGGTTTTTAGACCGGTTCGACTAGATTTTGGTCCAGTTCGGGTGATTTTAGATTGATTTTGACCAATTCGAGGTCAGTTTTTCCGTTTTGGAGGCCTGTTTTACCATTTGGAGGCTCGGTTCACTTTTTTATAGCCCGGTTCATCCTTTTTAAGGTCTGATTACATATATGCAAGCTGGTTCGAAGTGGCTCGATTTTATTTCTAGATTATTATTGTAATAATTTAGTTGTTTGCTTGCATTAGATGCCAAAACCAGTCCACTTTAGCGTGTTTAATTAATTATGCATTGTGAATGTATGTTTTAATTAAAATCCCTGATTGTATGTGTATAAAGTATGCCATATCGATTTTAAAATCTCACCATAGGAAGCATATTCCATGCATTGAAAGTATGTTATAAGTGTTATAATATATAGTATGCATGAACTGGAGTTTCACAGGAATTAATATAAGTGTTATATTAATTTGTGAAACAAATATTATATGTTTTAATTATAATTAATATAAGGGTTATATTAATAAAAAGTTAAACATATAATTGTTATGCATTTATTCATGTGATGGATTTTTTATAAATGTATGCTTATTCATGTGATGAATGATCAAGCAATTTATAACACAGAAATGCATGTAACTTAAGGTTAATTAATTAGTTTTAAAATGGTTTTAGAACTGGAATTAACTAGACCTTAGGTTATCTAGTTCTAATAAGATTAGAATTAGGCAACCAATAATTTATAAACTGTGATTAAAGGAGAGACTCTGTCTAAGCAAGGTTCTGGCTAAGCTGGGATACTTAAGCTGACGGAAACGGAACACCCCTACATGGGAACCAACCTGGGAGTGGATTTAATCCAGAGGTTTATAATTATTTTTCGTGAGTGGCGTTTGTAGATACCGTATTTGGTCCGTTTTTTTGCTTATTTATTTATTTATTTATTTGTTACTCTTTTTTTTAAGTGGAAGTTTTGTCTTTAAGTTTTTATTTATTTATTTTTGTTAGTTTAGTTTTTTATTGTAATTTGATTTGATTTTGCTTTTGATTTGATTTGATTTGATTTCCTTTCTTTCTCTCTCTTTCTTTTTCACCTTTTTTCAGTCGATAAACAAGTGCTCTTCCCTATCGCAATAATAGGTCAGAGCTCACCTTCTACCTTAATAAGAGGATTGACAGGTTATCCCTTTTTAGTACTCTGGATGGTTTTTAAAAAGCGAGGAAGAGAGAAGAAAAGGAAGGAGGGAGGACGATTAATTAAAAGGGGGAAACCAGAGGGGATTCAAAGGGAGACCAGTAGTTTCAGGAAGGATTCTACATGAGAAAACATAACTAGAGGAAGAGGTGATTTTTCTTTAGGATTCGATTGAGAATAAACTTTCCTCAGTTTGTAAGGTTTTTTTCCCTTCCTTTCTTTTTTTTTTCTCTGCATTTGGCCAATTTGGTCGCGGTTCTTTCCTCTCGTTTCCAATGTATTAATATTTAGTCATTGATTTGGCCAATTTGCGCGGATGTATTATAAGTGTTATAATATAATTAAAGCATGTTTTAATTTATTTAAATATAAGTGTTATATTTTTTAGATTAAAAGCATGCTCATGCATTTAATTCATGTGATGAATGTTTGTTATAGTTTAATATTATTCATGTGATGAACGATCAAGCACTATAACATAGAATGCATGTAACCTAAGTTAATTATTAGTTTTAAAATGTTTAGAACTTGAATAATTAGACTTAGGTTTTCTAGTTCTAATAAGATTAGAATTAGGAAATCAAAATATGACATTTGAATGGTGACTGATAAGTAACTATGTCTAAGGAAGGTTTCGTCTAAGGCTGGGGTATTTAAGTTGACGCTTGTGGAACACCCCTACCTGAAAACGACTTGGGAGTGAATTCGGTCCGGAGATTCTTAGGTTATATTATCGTGAGTGGCGTTAATTAAAAGTTTAATTTACTCACATAGACCTAAGTTAATAATGTGATTATAAACTTAGGTTAAATCAATATAAGAGTTATATTGGTAGACTTAGGTAAATTTTAGCCGGTTTATCTAGGTCAATCCCGAATAATATAAAGTGCTGAGTGGGAGAAAATAAAGTGTATAAGATACATTTGAATTTCCGACCACAAATCTCCGTTAAAGTCTGCACCGTGAGATCCATACTCGGCCTCGTGGCGTAAATGGGAGCGTCCCTCTTCGGATGATATTTGTATGGATCAATATCATAGTGGATAGAGAGAGTACTTATAGTGAGTGAGAGCGGGACCTGTGAAAACGGGACCCACGGTCTCTTCTTTCGATTTACACCGTGAGACCCCTATGATCCGCCTGCTAGTTTGGCTTGGACCAGACAATTCCTTCGGAGGACCTTGATCATGGGAGTCGGAACACCGTGAATTCCCGAAAGGGATACAATTTTCTTGTTGGTTTTCCTTCTTGGTTCACCCTTCGGTGGCTATTGTTTGGACGGATACTTGGAAACTTAAAGATTGAGGGTGACACTCACGGGGTTCATTAAGAGTTAATAGATTCGACCGAAAAATGGTAACTGGACGCCTAATGGAATTAGAGTTACTCTGGGATTAGGGTTTGGTCGAGAAAGTCTCGTCCTAGAGGAGGAGTGTTTTTGTTCACCCTTCGGTGGCGGTCATTCTAAACCTTTAGGATATCATTGCAAATTTTTAAATGACCTAGGGATCATAGGATAAATTTTTGCTAAAACTTGATTGGATTTCAAAAAAGTTTTTTGCGAGACTGACACAAAGGTTTTATTTGATTTTTTCAGCAAATATGTCTAGCTCAATTATAACATTATTAGCATCCGACAAACTAGTGGGAGATAATTTCTAAACTTGAAAAAACAATATGAACACGATACTAGTAACCGACGACCTTAAGTTCGTGCTTACTGAGGAGTGTCCTCAGTTGTCGAGCTCGACTGTGTCACGAAGTGTTCGTGATGCATACGATCAGTGGATTAGGACCAATGAAAAGGCCAAAATCTACATTATTGCCAGTTTGTCTGAAGTTTTGGCAAAGAAGCTTGAGTTGATGGTCACCGCTAAGGAGATCATGGAGTCACTGCAGGACATGTTTGGACAACAGTCCTTTCAGGTCCGACATGACTCGCTCAAACACGTCTTCAACGCCCGGATGAAAGAAGGAACGTCTGTCCGCGAACACGTTCTAGACATGATGATCCACTTTAATCTGGCGGAGATGAACGAGGCTTCGATCGATGAGTCGAGCCAGGTCAGCTTCATCTTGGAGACTCTTCCAAAAAGTTTCCTTCAGTTTCGTAGCAATGTTGTTATGAACAAAATTAGCTACACTCTGACCACCCTTCTGAATGAGTTACAGAAATTCCAGTCCTTGATGAGGATCAGGACACCGGAAGCTGAGGCAAATGTTGCCTTCAGGTCCTATCACAGGGGTTCGACCTCTGGGACAAAACCTATAGCTCCTTCTCACCCAAAAGGGAAGAAGAAGAAGATGAAGAAGGGTAAAGCTGACCGCACTACCGCCCAAAAAGGCAAAAAGGTCAAGGAAGTTGCAGAAAATTGAAAGTGTTTCCACTGCAATGGGGACGACCACTGGAAGCGTAACTGTCCCAAGTTCTTTGCCGACAGGAAGAATACAGGTAAATGTGATTTACTAGTGACTGAAACCTGTTTAGTGGAGAGTAATGACTCTGACTGGATATTGGATTTGGGCGCCACTAACCACGTTTGTTCTTCTTTTCAGGGAATTAGTTCCTGGCAGCAGCTGCGAGAGGATGAGGTGACTCTACGGGTTGGATCCGAGAAGATTGTCTCTGCTGCAGCGATCGGCAAAGTGAAGCTCTTTTTCGGCAGGAATTACATTTTATTAGATAATTTGTATATAGTCCCAGGGTTTACTAGAAATCTTGTTTCTATTTCCTTCCTTATTGAACAATGTATTTCAATTTCCTTTGAACATAATAAAACGTTTATTTCTTTCAAAGACAATTTGATTTGTTCTGCTTCACTTGAGTCTAATATGTATGTTTTGAAACTAAATTCGATCAAAAGCGTTTTGAATACTGAATTATTTAAAACAGCAGAATCACGAACTAAAAGAGTAAAAGTTTTTCCTAAAGAAAATGCCCATCTTTGGCATCTACGGTTAGGCCACATTAATCTGAATAGGATTGAGAGACTAGTGAAGAGTGGACTTCTAAGCGAGTTAGAAGAAAACTCTTTACTGGTGTGTGAGTCATGCCTCGAAGGCAAAATGACCAAACGTCCTTTTAGTGGAAAAGGATATAGAGCCAAAGAGCCCTTGAGCTTATACATTCTAACCTCTTGTGGTCCGATGAGTGTTAAAGCATGGGAGGTTACCGAATACTTTGTATCTTTTATAGATGACTATTCGAGGTATGGGTATATTTACCTAATGCATAGGAAGTCTGAAACTCTTGAAAAGTTCAAGGAGTACAAGACTGAGGTTGAGAACCTGTTAGGTAAAACAATTAAAACACTTCGATCGGATCGAGGTGGAGAGTATATGGAAACAGAATTCCAAGACTATATGATAGAACACGAAATTACGTCCCAACTCTCAGAACCTGGTATTCCACAGCAGAATTGTGTATCGGGGAGCTATGCTCGTCTCCCTGATTCTTTTTGGGGTTACTCAGTGGAGACTGCACTGTCTATTTTGAACAACGTTCCGTTGAAGAGTGTTTGTGAAACACCTTTCAAACTCTGGAATGGACGTAAAGACAGTTTACACCATTTCAGAATTTGGGAATGCCTGACCCGCGTCAGGGATAATATGCCTAGAAGCAAAATCGTGTTAAACGAAATTGACAATACATCAACAAGAGTTGCTGATGGGGCTAGTACGTCAACAAGTGTTGTTGATCCTAACACGTCTAGTCAAGTCCGTTCCCAAGAGTTGGGAATGCCTCGACATAGTGGGAGAGTTGTAAGACAGCCTGAACGTTACATGGGTTTAGCTAAAACCCAAGTCGTCACCCCTGATGATGACTGTGAGGATCCATTGACCTATGATCAGGCAATGGTAGACGTTGACAAGGACGAATGGATTAAAGCTATGGACCAGGAAATGAAGTCGATGTACTTCAATTTTGTCTGGGAGTTTGTGGATCAACCGGATAGGGTAAAACCTATTGGTTGCTAATGGATCTACAAGCGTAAACATGGCGTAGATGGGAAGGTGTAGACCTTTAAAGCACGACTAGTGGCAAAGAGTTTTACCCAGGTTGAAGGGGTTGACTATGAGGAAACGTTTTCACCTGTTGTCATGGTAAAGTCGATCAGGATCCTTCTGGCCATTGCCGCATATTATGACTATGAGGTATGGCAGATAGATGTCAAGACCGCCTTTCTGAATGGCAACCTTGACGAGACCATCTACATGGACCAACCCAAGGGGTTTATTACCCATGGCCAAGAGCAAAAGGTTTGCCGGCTTCATAGGTCTATTAATGGACTGAAACAAGCCTCGTGGTCTTGGAATATAAGGTTTGATGAGGCGATCAAATCTTATGGCTTTGATCAGAATGTTGACGAGCCTTGTGTCTACAAGAAAATCGTCGACAAAACTGTCGCATTTATGGTATTGTACGTTGATGGTATCCTTCTCATTGGGAATGAGGTAGGTTTTCTTACTGACGTAAAGAAATGGCTAGCTTCGCAATTCCAAATGAAAGATTTGTGAGAAGCTCAGTATGTTCTAGGTATCCAAATTGTCCGGAACCAGAAGAACAAAACGCTGGCCATGTCTCAGGCATCTTATATTGAGAAGATGTTGTCTAGATATAAGATGCAGAGCTCCAAGAAGGGCTTGCTGCCTTTCAGGCATGGGGTTCACTTGTCTAAGGATCAACGTCCTAAGACTTCTCAAGAGGTTGAGGATATGAGACGAATCCCTTATGCTTCAGCTGTTGGGAGCCTCATGTATGCCATGCTGTGTACTAGGCCCAACATCTGTTATGCAGTTGGGATTGTCAGTAGGTATCAATCCAATCCAAGATTAGATCACTGGACAACCATAAAGGCAATCCTCAAGTATCTTAGGAGAACGAAGAACTACAACCTAGTGTATGGGAGTGGGGATTTGATCTTTCCGAAATATACAGATTCTGACTTTCAGATCGATAAGGATTCTAGGAAATTCACTTCGGGGTCAACCTTCATTCTGAATGAAGGAGTTGTAGTATGGCGAAGCATCAAACAGGGATGCATCGCTGATTCCACTATGGAAGTTGAGTACGTTGCGGCTTGTGAAGCTGCAAAGGAAGCTGTTTGGCTTAAGAAGTTCATGACAAATTTGGAAGTTGTTCCAAATATGAACTTGTCGATCACGCTGTTTTGTGACAACAGTGGTGCTGTAGCCAACTCCAGAGAGCCTCGGAGTCATAAGAGAGGCAAACACATTGAGTGGAAGTATCACCTAATACGAAAGATTGTGCACCGCGGTGATGTGACAGTCACGCAGATAGCGTCGGAGCACAATGTTACTGATCCATTTACAAAGGCTCTCACGGCTAAGGTGTTTGAGGGTCACCTAGAGAGTCTAGGTCTTCGAGTGCTTCTTGACTAGGGCAAGTGGGAGTATTGTAAATGATATTCAATGCCCTAGTTTATTGTATTACTTTATTGTACATTTGAGAAATGTATGTTTGGTCCACTAGCTTAGTCCAAGTGGGAGTTTGTTGGGATATATGTCCTAATCTCGTTTTTGTTTGTATTTACCATTTGAAATAAATAAGAGTTATTTCTTTCATCGCTTTGTGTCTCGCAATTTTACAAACTTTGTCCAATAAACTAAGCTCCAGGGTCATTGAATTTATAAGAGAATTAGAACTTGAACGGTGTGTAGTGGACACACAAAGAGAATCACGTTCGAGTTAATGACCCGAACAATCTACAGTATATGGATAGGGTTGGAGACCTAATCCTAGATACGCTGTGGATGCGACCCGCTTTGTATTAGATACAAACGAGGTGATCTGACTCGTTCATGTGGTTGACATGCGAGTGGGGGCATCCTGTGCAATGAGATTGTACAAGACTGGACCGTGAATTATTAGACCTACTGATGTAACACCGTTAACAGTATGGGACTAATAACTTCGTAGATGACCATTAGTGACTCGACCTGAATCCTGAGCGTGTTACGGATTCCTGTCTGCGGGGGTCTGTCCTTTGACTAGTACGGGTGAGGGTAGTCACAGTTACTCGCCCAATATGCCTATCTTCTCAGGGACAAGACCAAGTGGAGAGCTGGAAACTTAACTACGCGTGATGGAATTCACTCGTTCCCGCCTTTAGGGAAACTAGAGGGGTTGTTCCCTTAAGTACTGTCTCCAGGACTTGGACAACGGGCACCCACCCTCTCACTGGCCCGAGAGGGGTGTTGTGTATGGTTGGACCATTACAACGTTGTTGTTCATTAGAGGAGCAATGAGGACTTAAGGAGCAAGAAGTAGACACAAGGGCAAAATGGTAATTTGACCCAGCAGTGTCTACGAACAACCTGTGAATGGTCGACTCATGGGCATTGGTTATATCAGTAGACACAACTTGTCTTACACTGATGGGAGTGCAACTACGGCCTATAGTGGAGTGTTACCGTAGCTAATGAATGTTGATTAACCGGGTCAAAGAGTTTGACAAGTTAGTCTCAGATCATTGGAGCTCGTCACTGTAGGTCCATTAGGTCCCTCAGTTGGCTCAAATTGGATTAATAGAAGGTTTACAGTTTTGGTGTGAATTTGAAGTGTTCAAGTTCACTAAAGGGTAATTATGTCATTTATATGAGATATGTATGACATATTATATAGTTTGATGTCAATGAGATTCATAATAAACTATAGGTTAGCCTAATTATCTAATTAGGGCTAATTTGGAGAAATTGGATTGAGAAAAATTAAATTGGATGTGATTCAATTTAAAAATCCACAATTATACAAATGTGATTTGTAAAATGAGATACGAGATGTCTTATTATATATGGTTATGCAAATATGATTTGCATAACCTATGGTTGTGGTTAAATGGTAAATAGGTGGAGATTTCAACTCCACCTATCACCATTATATAAACCCTTTGCAAGAAGGATTTATGAGGAATTGGTTTCATTTTTTGGATTTCACACCAAAAGAAACTAGCTTTTCTCTCTAAAATCTACTTTCTCAATCTCTCATTCTTTCACCAAAAAGGAGTTCCACAACTCTCCTTCTACCAAAGGAAGAACAACCGAGAAACTTTATGGAGGTGTTCGGGTTACTCACTGTTCAAGGAGATCGAGTACGTTGAGATCGTGATCACGAAGGATTCGTGAACGGAGAAGGAAAACTTGAAAACGGTTATTCAACAAGTAAGTAGACTTACTGTTTTTCTTCCTAATTTTCATGTTTAGCCTAGTTTTTATGTGATAGAAATTGTTTTAAGAAAACGAATTTCGCAAGGATACCAAGGTGATTCGATCACCCTTCTGTTGCGCGGGATTTCATTCTCTTCAATATACACGAATTAAAAGTTTAACGACTGAACTTGTAATTTAACTTAATATGAACTTGTGTCGGTATAAAGTTCTACATCCATCATTTCCTTCGAGGTGAGCTTTGATCTACCTAGAAGATAACTTGCAAATGAAACCTCGCACCGATATGGTGTTTGATTCCGTACACTTTGAAGCTTAAGTCAATACTAAGTCGGAGTTGGTGTCAAGGCAAGCTAGAGTAGTATTGCATACCTGTTGAAGGAATGATCTTTGCTTTCTATAGAGAAGTAGTTGTCAGACGTTGACCTGCCACTTCTAACGGTTTGTACTTTGTAGGCAGTGGATTGCCCAATGATGTTGTCCCTACATTCAGGTCGGTCACGTGGCGGACGTTGCTCTTAGTTGGTATGTGCCTCCGCATTGCCCTTTCACCTCAGTGTGTCTGAGTTGGAGCCTAGACACGTTTTCTCTAGTGATTTTAGCCATGTGGCAAGTCTTGATTTATCCCATAACATTTTCCACGATATGAAAATATAGTATGAAATGTCATTAGGAATGTGAGTTGGTTCAACTATGTTTGGATCAAAATCAATATTGAGCTGACAACCTATTAGTTTTAGGAAATTGGTGCTAACTTTTATCATCCCACCAAAGTTGAATCCATATGGCTAAATTGGTGGCCCGGTTTTATAAAATTGAATTTAGGGTAAACTATATAAATGAACTTTTTACAATAGGGCTTTTATAAGTATGTCCAAATGTTTTAAAATTTTCATTCATGTCCACCTAATATAATCAACACGTTAAATAAATAGACCTAATTAAAAAATACCCTAGAGTTTATCAAAAAATGGAAAAAAACATAAAAGGAAAGTGCTTTTAAGGTAGTTTAAAAAACCCTCAAACATAGCAAATCAAAATCCCCAAAACGCCCAACAAATCGTGAAATTCACTTCCTTCTTAAAAAAAAAAACAAAAAGTCACAAAACTTCCTCTTCACTCATATGGTGCCTCTTGGTCATAACCTTGATGTAAAATTCCATAAGTATATATGTAATATAATCATGATTTTGATCTTTAATGAAGGATGAAAAGGAACATAATAAATATAAAAGAATGTTGAAGAATAGATTGACACTGTTAAAAACTAGTGACAATATACAAACTACAGAGGATTACCTTGATGTGGATCATGAGAAAGAAACTGATCCAATATTAGAGGAGATTGATGAGATATATTATTTAAATACTGGACTAGATATGTTAAATTTATATTGATTGTTGTATAATGCAATGATATTTATTTATCTTACATGATGTAAATTATATATTAAGTAGGAAGATGATATCATGTTGTCCGAGAGGAAATTAAAAGCAAAGAGAAAAGAATTAGATGAAACTCAACAAATAATATGAATTTGAATATATTTCGTTTATATGAGTAATCTTTAATATTACATATTATTCATTTATGAATGCATGTTGCTCGCAGATCTGTCGGTGCAACTTCATTTCAAATGAAAAGACGATTGACGACGTCAGTGAGTTGTTTGCTGGTCAAAAGTGATGCATCACTACTGGAGGATGGTAGCAAATGTGAAGTTAGATTGAAAAATAGGGAAAGATAGGAAGAATGTCTTTTTCCCTTTTCCTTTTTAATATTCCTGTTATATTTTTTAGATTTATAAGAAATAATTGAAGAATTGAAGATAGAGTTAAGTATAGAAATATATACACTATAGTGCATATATATACATTGTATGATATTGATATTATACACTATATGAAGGGTTAAGTCAGTAAGTATATATATATAGTGGCATAAAATAAAAATATAATGATAGTGTATATATTTACAAAAATTTGTGTTTTATAGAATATAATACATTGTATATATTTCGACAAATGTTTTGTACTAACCAACATTGTATAATACTTTAGATAAATATTGATAAATATATAAGATGCCATGAAACTGATTCAATTGCATAATCAATTTTTTTTAAAAAAAATATGAGTATATATCAAGTATATATGAAATGACATTCTAGGGACCATTTTTATCTCATAAACCTTGAATTTAACGTGATTGTCCTTTTCATTCCATACACGGTTAGAGTACAATTCGTATTGGATATGCATTTGAATCTTTGTAAAAATAATATGTATACCGTATATATATTAACTACAATGACATAATATTAGTGGCAGATCTATAGTAGGCCCAAGGGGCTTAAGCCCCCCTTGAACTTTGTGATTAATTATATTTGTATAAAAAATTTCACTATAATTCATAGTAAGATAGTGTGGCCCAGTGACATTATTCAACCTTCGCCCCCCTGCACCCGAGTTTGATTACAACGTGATTTAAATTAGAAATTATTTTGTTATCATTATTTTATCATTTTTTCCTTCTTTTTTTTTTTAAAATGATTTTTTTTTTACCTTTTTCTTCTTTTTATTTATATGCTTTGAAATTTGAGCTTCATTTTATTTTAACCTATATACTTTCAAATGTTGAATTTTATACTTCTAATAAATCTTTAAATTAGTTCATATAGTTAATTTTTATTAACTTATTTTTTAAATAGTCTCTATTGGCATTCATTTTATAACTTTTGATAATATATTCTCAGTATGTTGATTATTGCATGTTTCATTTTTATAACGGCAATAAATTATTTTTTATTAAATAATTATATAAGCCACTATAATTATTATACAAAAATTATAATTATTATTTCAAGTTTCATTTTTTTATATATTTATAAAAAAAAATATCAATCATATTTTTTATTGGACAAACTAATAAAAAAATCTCTAACATAAAATTGTGAATAAGTACTAATATAAGAGGAAAAAAGTTCTAGCACTATGGGAGCATGAAAATTTTCCATACCACTCTCATTTTATTGTTTGTCACGTTAGCATCATTTTGAAAATTATGTGCGGTCCACTAGTATTAAAATATAGTGTGGACATAGGGAGTATGGTACTCCCGTAGAACTAAAAAAAATTTCTAATATGAAAATATATCAAGCCCCCCTCACATGAATTTCTGGACCCACCACTGTAGAATATACAACAAAATTTTGACTAACTGTATTATGTCCTGATGTAATTTTTTTTTTATCAAATTGAATATATAAATAGTAGTACAAAAACACAAAATTTCAATGTCTAGAAAATTATTTGCTACATTAAAATATGTAAAATACACATAAATGTATAGGAAGAAATCTTACCCATTGGTGATGAAGAGGATGTTAGAAAAAAGCGAATTATGGAGGTTACGAAAATGGGGACGAAAAATGAAAGAAATTGGGATGAAAATGAATACAAATAATAGAAAATAATATATATATATATATATATATATATATAAGGGCAAAATACACTTTTGGTCCCTGAGGTTTGAAGTTGATGTCTATTTGGTCCCTAAAGTTTCAAAATGAACACTTTAATCTCCGAGGTTTGAAAAATAGTTCTAAATGATCCCTGGAGTTAGTTGACCGTTAGTTGACTAACGAAAAAATGATGTATCAAAATTTATATTTAAGATTATGTAGTTTTATTTATTTATATTTAAGATTATTTCTTTTATTTTCTTTTGGGACTTCTCTTGTGCATTTTTTTCGGTATTCCATTTCTTACCTATGCATTTTATTTTTATTTTTTTTATCAAACCACAACTCTACATAATATAAAAAAAATAGAACAACAAAAAAAATAAGAATCTCATCGCAAAAATCAAATCAATTAAAGAAAAATTAAGACGTCGGTACTTCAAAGTTGTGGACAGAGACTTTTTTTAGGATTAAGAAGGTGGGTCGAGTAAGTAGCCGCATCAACGCGATGAAAAAGTTTTTCTTGTCATCGCTGCTTTCGATATTGGTGTTGAGTCAAGGAAATAAAAAGAGAATAAAAAATAGACAAGCAAGAAGAAATAGAGATAAATAATGAAGAAGAGAAAAGAAAAGAAGACAGAAGATGAAGAAAAAGTAAAAATAATTTTTTTAAAAATAACCACATAATGTTGAAATAATATAAATTAAAAATAACCACATAATGTTGAAATAATATAAATTTTAACACCTCATTTAAAAATTATCAATTCAATAACATCATTTTTCCATTAGTCAACTAACGTTCAACTTAACTCCATGGACTATTTAGAACTATTTTCCAAACCTCAAGTACTAAAGTGTTCATTTCTCATCGCGTTCATGCAACGCCTTACTCAGTCCACCTTCTTAATCCTAAAAAACGTCTCTGTCCACAACTTTGAAGTACCCACGTCTTAATTTTTCTTTAATTGATTCGATTTTTGCAATGAAATTCTTATTTTTTTGTGGTTATATTTTTTTTTATTATGTAGAGTTATGGTTTGATAAAAAGAAAAAATAAAATGCATAGGTAAGAAATGGAATACTGAAAAAAATGCACATGAGAAGTCCCAAAAGAAAATAAAAGAAATAATCTTAAATATAGATAAATAAAACTACATAATCTTAAATATAAATTTTGACACATCATTTTTCCGTTAGTCAACTAACGGTCAACTAACTCCAGGGACCATTTAGAACTATTTTCCAAACCTCGGGGCTAAAGTGTTCATTTTGAAACTTTAGGGACCAAATAGACATCAACTTCAAACCTCAAGGAACCAAAAGTGTATTTTGCCCTATATATAAACATTAATGATGATTTAGTCATAATGATAATAAATAATTTGGAGAGAGAAATATATATTATATCATTTAATGATATATGAAATTAAGTGCCCAAAAACTTCAGGTAAGGAAAGTCAATATTCATATAAGTAATATACTGTAAATTTGTCCAATTTATGGACTCATTTATCACAATTTCTCTTGAATTTATTGATATATATTTCTTAATTTTCTAGAAATTGAGAGATTCGAACCACTGATCTTGTAGTCATTAACATACTTAATATGTCAATTAAGCTATACTATCTTTCACTTGTTCGAAAAAGAAATTAACTCAATTCTATCTCTTTTATCATATATTTTTAATTATTATTTAGATTTGTACTATGTTAACATTTTTGTTAAAGTGTAATGACATTTTTACGAGTTTCACGCAAAAAGGAAGATTCCAAGAAATAATAATGAAAAAACAAAACCTCCAAGGAAGGAGAAGAAAACAATAGGTAGAACTTACAAGGGATGGAATTGGAAACGAGGGGGAAATGCCTGAGAATGATTGGACGCTAAATGACATAAATGACCTTCAATGAGAAAAATAATACATCAATATTAATAAATGATGATTCGACAACTCAATGATATAAAGAAATCATATTAAATTTAACGATTCAATTAATATATGTTTAAAGATACGACTATACACACATATATGACTTTATGTAAGTTCAAATATCTCACTTTCCATGTTATTGCATAAAATACTTTCACTCACATGTCTCCACATGAACGATTTGAATTAAATTATTTGTAACTATTGCAAAGCGGATCGTATTAATATTATTACTATGATAAGAAACCCCTACCTTATCCATATTCTCTAACTCTTTAGGTTATTTCTTAAAACTGATTTCCCCATATATCAACCACATAATATTCAAGATTACATTGATAACCTTGGATTTTTCATATAGTGAATAATATTATATTGCAAATAAATAGTAAAAATTATTATAATTATTAAATAAATCATTAAGCGACAATACCCCAACAACAACACCTCATTCAAAACTGCAAATCAACAAAATATCTTCGCTTTACACCCCTTAACTTAGACATTAGTTTTTTTTAGCATATAGTATGATAACCATGATAATTTGATTCTTCATTTATAGCGACTAATTAAATTATTCTTAATTGGATGGAGAGACTTTTTTCCTATATTGCCTAACATGTTCATTCTTCAAAGATTGAATATCAAGGTTTTTACAATTCTAGAGATCAATTATCCTAGTTAGTTGCTTATAAATTTATTGAAAAATAAAATAGATTATTTTTTTTATCCCTAAAATATTTTGGTCAATTTTCATTAAATGCATTAGACTATATAACTAATCCTTGTCATCGTGGCATGAGCACGACATTGATTATGACACGTCAGACCCAAACACCATCTCACTCTTCTTCGTTTAGTTTCTTTTTCTTTCCTTTCATATCAAATCATCTCTTTCGGTACTTGCATAGTTACATGTAGATAGTGGCGGATCCAAGACTTCAAGTTAGGGGGGACTTGAATTCACATCAAAATTATTTTGAACGCATTAATATTGGTTGTATATAGTCTCATTCTATTTTTATGTTTTACTAAAATTAAGAAATTAAACTTTGAAAGTATAGAGACTAAAATAAAACAAACCACAAAGTACATGGATGAAAATGAAATCTTAATATGTTTATATATTTTGAAATAAGAAAAATGATTAAATTTGTTTACGTAAGTATACTGTATATGAGAAAAAAATTACAAATAATAAGATTTTTTTGTTTAATATGAATTCATAAAATCATATTTTCTTTTATGCAATTAACTTTTAAAAATAATTTTATAAAAATTAAAAAATATTTGCATTCAGTTTTATTTATATTTGATACCAAGAAGAAAAATCTTTAACAATAAATATTTTTAAGAATAGATTACAACAAAAGGTATGAGGAAATAGAGCATAACTCAACTGACATATCAAATCCTCCCAATCCCCATTGTACTTAAAAAATAAAAAGTATGATATATTATTTTTTAATTAGATATTTAAATTAGAGAAATTGTGATAAATGAGACATTTACAAGATGCCTTTACAAATTTGTCCACAACTTTTGTTTTTTTGTATTGATGGATTTCCGTTTTTTTATAAATGAAAAAATGAAAAAAACTTGACTTTTTTACCCTTATGTATCGTTGGGTGATTTTTTTATTATTATATAATGCATTCCATATATACAATTGCCCTAATATAATTACGCATACCATTAAATGTTGGTATTTATATTATTATCTTTCCATATTAATGAGTGTCAATTATAACAAATAATCATTAAAGTATATTATTTTCTCTGATTTTCCTCTTATTCCATTTATGTACATACGATTCGTTGTTTCAAACGTTGACCCTCATTTCTTTGATCCTTTCATGTTCATTTCTGCAAAATTTCGTACACATTTATGAAGTTTTAACCTATTCATTCCACCGCCCAATATTTTATGTTTAACGTACATAAATGTGTTCCTTTCATTATTTTCTATATTTTTACAGTTTTACGTGTGAATGAATATTATAACATTACATTTTTGCACGTTGTTTCTGTACATTTCACAATTGATATATATAATTTTATGGGTATATATCATTCTGTGATAGCAGGAGTGGGTTATAGTGTTTTTTCTGTTTTTCTGAAATTTATAATAAAGTACATTATGTATTCATAATTTGTACATTTCCTATTCAAAACTTTATTTCAACTTTATTTCTTATTATTATAACATTTGTGACTACTATTTATATATTCAATTCCATAAAAAAATTACATCATGTCATAATACTGTTAGTCAAAATTTTGTTGTATATTATGTCATTGTAGTTAATATATACGGTATACATATTATTTTTACACAGGTTCAATCGCATATCCCGTACGAATTGTACTTTATGGTGTATGGAATGAAAGAGACAATTACATTAACTTCAAGGTTTATGAGATAAAATGGTCCCTAGAATGTCATTTCATATATACTTGATATATACTCACATTTTTTTTTAAAAAAAATTGATTATGAAATTGAATCTAGTTTCATCGTGGTATATTATATATTCATCAATATTTAATTGAAGTATTATACAAAATGTTGTTATTGTCAAAATATATACAATGTATTATATTCTATAAGACACATTTTTTTGTAAACATATACACCATCATTATATTTGTATTTTATGGCGCATATATATATATACTTAACCTTTCATATAATGTATAATATCAATATCATACAATGTATATATAGACACTATAATGCATATATTTCTATACTTAATTATATCTTTCATTCTTCAATTATTTCTTATAAACCTAAAAATATAACATGAATATTAAAAAGAAAAAAGGAAAAAAAAACATTCTTCTTATCTTCTCATATTTTCCAATCTAGCTTCACAATTGCTACCACCCTACAGTGATGCATCACCTCTGACCAACAAACAACTCATCGACGTCGTCAATCGTCTACGTCTTCTTCATTGGAAATGAAATTGTGTCGACAAATCTGCGAGCCACATGAATTAATAAATGAATAATATGTAATATTAAAGATTACTCATAAATGAAGTATTTTCAAATTCATACCATTTGTTGAGTTTCATCTAATTCCTTTCTCTTTGTTTTTAATTTCTCTATCCTCTCGGACAACATGATATCATCTTCCTGCTTAATATATAATTCACATCATGTTAGATAAATAAATACCATTACATTAAATAACAATTAGTATAAATTTAACATAACTAGTCCAGTATTTAAATAATATATCTCATCAGTTTCCTCTAATATTGGATTAGTTTCTTTCTCATTATCCACATCTAGGTAATCCTGTGTATATTGTCACCAGTTTTAATAGTGTCAACCTATTCTTCAACACCCTTTTATATTTATTAGCTCATTTTCATCCTTCATTATAGATCAAAATCATGGTTATATTACATATATACTTATGTATATAATCCGATCCTAATTTTATATACTACATATTTAAAGTAGAATTTTACATCATATTTGACTTATTTTTTGAATCTTCATCATTTATCCTATTACAAGTATATTTTATTAGTACATTGTTATACAATATTATTAAAAAGATAAAACCTTTTATAAAATTTCATCTAAGGTAAACACAATGTATATATTCTATAGAACTATCTAATTAATACTAATGTGGTTTACCTAACTTTTTTAATGTAATACATAAATACAATTTTCCCACAATTTGCTTATTAGATTTTGTTTTAACTTAATAAGACTAGAGAAGTATACACTCTTTTTAAATGTTGTAAACACATCCTCATGGACAATGAAGTTACAGGACACACGAAATATTTGCATTATATTGCATAAATACCTTGTAAATCTTCAATTCCCTCGAAAAAAACGACAAGTTTCCTAAGAAATCTTTCTAAATAAACAAAATCAGGATGTATATTTCTGTTTTCGCTCTAAATACATCTTACTATATATTTTTTCCACCATGAATAAGAACATGCATTCCTACTAAAAATCAAATATACCCAAAACCCATAAGTGTATGAAGTTACTTACCGAAATATCAGATTCTCGTCGTTGATGGAGAAGAAGATGATGTCTGCAAAACTCTAGAGTCATTCATACTTTGACGAAGGAAAGAGTGTAGAGGAAGCTTTGTGACTTTTTGTTTTTTTTTTTAAGAAAGAAGTGAATCCCACAATTTGTTGAGTGAATTTGCTAATTTTGGTGATTTTGATTTGTTAATTTTTGGGGATTTTTTTTAAACTACCTTAAAAGCTCTTTCCTTTTATGTCTTATTTTTCAATTTTTTTTCCAGATAAACTCTAGGGTATTTTTGTAATTAGGTCTATTTATTTAAGGTGTTAATTATATTAGGTGGACATGAATGCAAATTTTAAAACTTTTGGACATACTTACAAAAGCCCTATTGTAAAAAGTCCATTTATGTAGTTTACCCTTTAAATTATTTACAAGAGGTGAAAAATATGATCTATTGTACTAAAAAAACAAATATGATTTATTAGATTTTTAAAAGACATGTCGAATCCTCCTAACCCCTATTTTACTTTAAAAAATAAAAAAATATATGATTTTTTTAATTAGATATATTTAAATTATTTACGAGATGTGAAAAATATATGGTTTGTTATACTAAAAAAAGAAATATGATTGATTAGATTTTTTAAAAATAGAAATTAAAGTATTAAAAGCTTTTATTTTTGTTGAGTGAAATATATATAACAAAATGTAAAATTACACACATATTCAAAAAATTGTACAAGCTGAGAATTGAACCTGTGAGTGCTGAAAAAAGAGTAAAAAATCAAAAGGAGCTAGCCACTGGGACAAAATAAAATTTGCAAATTAATATAACATTTTATATATACAAACTAAGCTTTTCTGCAGGTAGGCAATGCAACCAATTAAGCTTTGGTTTTGTTTGCTTCTCCAAATTGCAATCAAGGAATCACAATAAAATTTGTGAGAACTACCTTATTATTAAATTGATGGTGTTTACAGAAATCAAGAATTGAGGAATTAAATATGGAACCCACTCAAAATATCTGCAATCTTATTGTCATTTCTGTAAAAACAATTAACAATATATGGATAAAGACACACACAAAATAAAAGGAAAAAAAAAATTAAAAACTAAGGTCATGTTTGATAACCATTTTATTTTTTGTTTTTAGTTTTTGAAATTTAAACCTAAAAATACTACTTCTACCAATACGTTTATATGTCTTCTTATCTACTTTGTACCTATGTTTTCAAAAACCAAGTCAACTTTTGAAAATTAAAAAAAATAGCTTTCAAAAACTTGACTTTGTTTTTAGAATTTGGCTCAGAGTTCAAATGCTTACTTAAGGGAGATGATCTCTATTGTAGAGAAATTAGGTGAAAATAAGCTTAACTTTCAAAAACTAAAAAACAAAATTAAAATGGTTATCAAACGGTGCCTAAAGAAAGTAAATTTGAGTTGTCTCTCAAAAAATGTGTTATTTAACAATTTTCTTAACCCCTTCCTGCTTGAACCAATATAACTTACAATGTTTAATAAGCTCGCTTGTTTAAAATAGGTACCTGTAGAGATGTTTATTTTTCCCGAGGGGTGCACACCCACCTCTAACGAAACAAAGAATCACCGTTTAGGCGGGGAATGGAGGATGGAGTGAAGAATAATTTTTTACCATAAGCTAAACAGAGACGGGGTCGATGAATACATTCTTCGTCCTCGACTCAGTCCCTGCCCCATTCCCCACCCTGATTTCTTCTTTTATATATATATATATATATATATATATATATTTGAATTTATGAAAGAAATAGAGATATTGTATTTCTTCACTTTCTAATCACAATACAAGGTCCTCTTATCTAATATAAAGACCATCTACCAATAAGGAAAAACATCTACCAATAAGGAAAAATAATATTACAGGTATAAATAATCAAGATATACAAAAATACACATTACAAAGATATACATAAAATCCAACACTCTCCCTCAAGTTGTTTTATAGATATCTTCCATAGCCAGCTTGTTGATAAGTTTATTGAATTGTCATTTTAAAAGTCCTTTAGTTAGCATATCAGTCGTTTGTTCTGTCATTGGAAGATAAGATATGCATATCACACCTACATCAATCTTCTCCTTTTTATGAAATGTCTGTCAATTTCTATATGCTTTGTCCTATCATGTAGAACTTGATTATGAGATATGGCAATGACAACTTTGTTATTACAATATACCCTTATAGGTGTCTCTTGAGACAATTTCAGCTCGTTGAGTATCCTGTCAATCCATCTACCTTCACAAATTCTATGTGATAGGGCTCTAAATTCCACTTCAACACTACTTCTGGCTACTACATTTTGTTTCTTACTACACCGTGTAACTAATTTCCTCCAACAAATGAACAGTAACCTGACGTAGATCTTCTATCAATAGGACTTCCAACCCAATCGACATCAATATACACTTCAACTTGAAGATGATCATGTTTTTTAAATAATATACATTTACCTGGAGTTCCTTTCAAATATCTCAGGATTCTATACACAACTTTGAAATGAGTGGGTCCAGGTGAGTCCATAAATTGACATACCATACATACTGCAAATGCTATATCAGGATGTGTGTGAGATAAATAGATCAGTCTACCCATAAGTCTTTGGTATTTGTCTCTGTCCTTTACTTCTTTAGCTTTTGCAGCTTGTAACTTTACATTTGGTTCGATAGGAGTTTTTATTGTTCGATAACCAAGTAAATTGTGTCTTGAAGTAAATCAATAACATATTTCTTTTGACTAACAAAAATACCTTTCTTAGATCTTACGAATTTCATCAATAAAAAGTACTTAAGGGCTCCCAAGTCTTTGATCTGAAACTCACTTGTAAGTTTTTTCTTAAGATCAGTCAAGCCTTCTTCATCATTACTTCTAAGAATAATATCATCAACATAAACAATTAAAATAGCAATTTTACTATTTTTAGAGTATTTGTAGAAAATGGTATGGTCTGCTTGACATTGAAGGTATCCATAGCTAGTGGCTGCCTTTCCAAAACGTTCAAACCAAGCTCTTGGAGACTGTTTGAGACCATATAGAGATTTTTTCAGTCTTCAAACTTTATTATTTCCAAGTTTTATTTCAAAACCTGGTGGTAGACTCATGAATACCTCTTCCTCTAAATCACCATTGAGAAAATCATTTTTAACATCTAGTTGATGAAGTGACCAATCTAAATTAACTGCAAGAGACAAAAGGATTATGATAGAGTTGATTTTAGCAACTGGAGAAAAAGTCTCATGATAATCAATTCCATAAGTTTGAGTGAAATCTTTTGCTACTAATCTGGCCTTGTATCTTTCAACAGAACCATCAACATTACACTTTACAGCAAACACCCATTTGCATCCCACTGTCTTCTTATCTTTTGGCAAGCCTGTTATTTCTCAAGTACCACTTTGTTTCAGGGCATTCATCTCTTCCATGACTGCTAATTTCTAATTTGGATCATCTAGGGCTTCTTGTATATTCTTTGGAACAAATAAGTTGTCTATCCTAGAGGTAAAGACTTTGTGACTATTTGACAATTTTTCATAAGAGATATAGTTTGCAATGGGATATTTAGAACAACAGTTCGAGTACCTTTCCTAATAGCAATAGGAACATCAAAATCAGAAATAATAGGTAAGGTATTTTGAACATTTGACAAAGTAGGGATAGAAGCGGGATTACTAGACCTTTCATCATTGAGATAGGAGATGAATTTTCAGCATTATTTTCAAGAATTTCAAATTGGATTTGTGTCGAATCAACTCTTTGGTCTTGGTTCTTTTGATTGACTACCCTTCTAGTATAAAACTTTAACTAAGGAATTTGACATGTAGAGTCATTTTGTAGTATTTCTCCCCTGAATGAGAAGTTTCTATATTTGACATCGAAAAACTAGTGACACCCAAGTCACGATGGATGACACATGGAAGGGATTCAGATATTTTCCAAAAATTATCTTCTAAATTTGATTTCTCCCCATGAAGAGAATTTTGGGTAAAATATGGTTGTTTTCCTAAAAAAGAAACATTCATACTCACATAAAACTTTTTTGCCTGAGGATCAAAACATTTATACCCCTTTTGGTTTGAAGCATAACCCAAAAAATGCATTCTATAACCCTATGATCAAGTTTTGATAAAAAAACATTTGGTGTGTGAACGTATGCGATGCAACCAAAATTTTTTATGGGTAAATTAGAATGTATACGATTAGATGGAAATAACGTTTTAAGACAATCAAGAGGGGATCTAAGAGTCAAAACTTTACTAGGCATCCTATTTATCAAATAGGTAGCCGTGAGTACAGCTTCCCCCCATAAATACTTAGGAACATGCATAGAAAACATTATGGCACGTGCAACTTAAGTAAATGTCTATTTTTCCGTTCAACAATTCCATTTTGTTGAGGAGTATCTCGACAAGTAGATTGATGTAAAATGTCTTTATCTTTTAAAAAATCACTCAGGTATTCATTTTATTATTCAGTCCCATTGTCAGAGTGTAAAATACTGATTTTATTTTGAAATTGGGTTTCAATCATATTATAAAAATATATGAACAAATCTTTCACCTCAGATTTTTGTGGCTTTAAATAGACCCAAGATAGACATGTGTGGTCATCAATAAAAGTAACGAACCATTTTTTTACCACTATGAGTCATAATCTTAGAAGGACCCCAAACATCGCTATGTATTACGTAAAACATTTTGGAGGCTTTGTAAGATTTTGGTAAATATGTGGATCGATGATTTTTTTGTAAAAATACAACTTTCACAATGAAAAGACGAGCAAACAACATTTTTTAATAAATTTTGAAATAAATGTTTCAGATAGAAGAAGTTGGGATGCCCTAACCTACGATGTCAAAGTGAGATTTGCTCATAAATAAAGAGAGAACTAATACTACTAAGACCTTGGGTTATTTTATTACTAAAAGAACCTTCATTAAAGTAGTAGAGACCATCAAGCATCCTTGCACTCCCAATTTTCTTTCCTAAGTCTTGACGCTGAAAAATACAATGAGATTCAAAGAAAGTGACATGACAATTAGAATCTCTGCAAAGTTTACATGCTAGTTTAGGAATATGGAGGACAAACTGTAGGGAAAGTCTATCACTCAATTTAATAGTTCCTTTTCATGCAATAGAATAGAAACTATCATATGCAATTCTAATTTTTTTTTCATTTTTATAGGAAAGAGAATAAGAATCAAATAACTAAAAAGAGCTAGTCATGTGATCAGATGCTCTAGAATCAATAATCCATGGAGATGAATTACTACAAGAAAAAACTTGCGGATAGTTACTTATTTGTGCCAATGAAACACAAAGATTACTAGATGATAAATTGGTTTGCAACAATTTCAAAAATTGATCAACTTGCTCTTTACCAAAAAGCCTTGAGTTAGTAGTTGTATTATCGAACAACTCACACTCTTGTTATGTTTCGGAGTCATTTAAACAATCAATTTAGATATTAGCAAAAACAAATAAAACCAATTAAGAAGTTAAAAATAAACCAACCACAGTATCCACGATACAGTCCAATAGACACCGAAAAAAAAGGAGAGAAGCAACCGACGACCCTGATATAGTCTAATACGCCGACGAAGATGAAGTCGACGACGTCAGCGAGGAAGTCGACGACAAGGGCGCAACCAACGGATGATGACACTACGAACAGACACGCGGGTCGTGCGTTTGCAGATCTTGGGTCGAAGGTTTTAGGTCGCAACGCTTCGTAGTTCGCGATTTCAATCTTATGCGGCGTCGACTCTTTTTGTCTCTTGCAAAGGGGTGTCGATACCAAGTGTTAAAGCACAACGTCGACTCCGGTTTCAAAGTATTGAACGGTCGGCGAGGTCTCTGGCGGTGACACCTGAGAAAATGAGCGGCGACTAGGGGTTTCTTTGGTGTTTTTAGAAAGAAAGGAAATTATGGTTTCTTACAAAATTAGGGTTTCGCTCTGATACCCACTTGAATTTAGGAAAGAAATAGAAATATTGTATTTCTTCACTTTCTAATCACAATACAAGGTCCATATAGGAGAAAGACCATCTACTAATAAGGAAACATCTACAAATAAGGGAAAAGAATATTACAGGTAGATATAATAAAGATACAAAAAAATACACATTAGTACGAAAGATTCACATAAAATCCAACATATATATAATAAACCATAATTCTAAACTTTTATTAAATATTATTTTATCTTTCTAAGAAAATTTATATGAATAAAAAATCTCATAAATAAAAAAATCTCTTATTAAGAATTAATAATTTAAATTGAAATTCTAAAAAAGTTATTCCCCGACCCCTTCCCGCCTCGTTGGCATCTCTAGACACCTGAAAGAGAAATATTTTTTGTTATGTGAATTATAAAAAATTAAAAGACGGAAAAACAAAATCAAGATTATATTTACAAGACTTGTGAGGATAAAGAAAATAAAAATCAATTGTAACACCCCATAATTTTCATGTCATTCTACTTAGGTCTTACTCCAATTCGCACTGCTCGCGCTGAAACTTTGGCAGCATAACGATGCAACTAGGATAATCACAAAAATTTACCTATCACCTATATAAAGAAAAACACTTCAAAGGTTCCCATGAGGGTGCCCAACCTTCTCCAGACTACATATCTCAGTTAGGTTGGGCTTCAGTCCCTTAGAGTTTTCAGGTAGGCACACAGAACACCATAAAACATGTTTTCAGATCACAATACGTTTCAAGTCTAAAGTTATTGTTGGGATTTTTGTCCTAATCTCGTGTTTGTAAATTACTATTTGAAATTAATAAAGTGTTATTCATTTCATTATTTTGTGTCTCGCATTTTATACAACTTTGACCAATAAACTAAGCTCCAGGGTCATTGAATTCATGAGAGAACTAGAACTTGAACGGTGTGTAGTGGACACACAAGGAGGATCACGTTCGAGTAAATGACCCAAACGGTCTACGGTTTATGGATAGGGTTGGAGACCTAATCCTGGATACACTGTGGATGTGTCCCGCTTTGTATTAAGATTCAAACGAGGTGATCTGACTCGTTCATGTGGTTGACATGCGAGTGGGGGCATCCTTTGTACAAGACCGGACCGTGAATTATTAGACCTACTGATGTAACACCGTTGACAGTAAGGACTAATAACTTCGTAGATGACCATTAGTGGCTCGACCTGAATCCTGAGCGTGTTACAGACTCATGTCTTCGGGGGATCTGTCCTTTGACTAGTATGGGTGAGGGTGGTTAGAGTTACTCGCCCAATATGCCTATCTTCTCAGGGACAGAACCAAGTAGGGAGCCGGGAACTTAACTACGCGAGATGGAATTCACTGTTCCCGCATTTAGGGAAACTAGAGGGTTGTTCCCTTAAGTCGCTCTCTAGGGGCTTGGACAACGGGCACCCACCGTCTCACCGCACACGAGAGAGTTGTTCTGTATGGTCGGACCATTACAACGTTGTTGTTCATTAGAGAATCAATGGGGACTTAAGGAGCAAGAAGTAGACACAGGGGTAAAACGGTAATTTGACCCAGCAGTGTCTACGAACAACCTGTGAAGGGTCGACTCATGGGCATTGGTTATATCAGTGGACACGTAATTTTCTGCACTGACGGGACTGCAGCTACGGGCTTTAGTGGAGTGTTATCGTAGCTAATGAAGATTGATTAACCGGGTCAAAGAGTTTGATAGGTTAATCTCGGATCATTGGAGCTCGTCACCGTAGGTCCAATAGGTCCCTCGGTTGGCTCAATCTGGGTTAAAAGAAGGGTTAGTGTTTTGGTGTGAATTGAAGTGTTCAATTTCACTTAAAGGGCGTTTATGTCATTTATATGAGATATGAATGATATAATATATGGTTTAATGTGAATGAGATTCATAATAAACTATAAGTTAGCCTAATTGTTGAATTAGGTCTAATTGGAGAAATTAATTGAGAGAAATTAAATTGAATATGATTCAATTTAATAAATCCACAATTATACAAATGTGATTTGTAAGATGAGATATGAGATATCTTATATTATATGGTTATGCAAATATGATTTGCATAACCTACGGTTGTGGTAAATTGGTAATAATGTGGAGATTTTAACTCCACCATTTTCCACTATTTAAACCCTTCTTGCAAGCAGGAATGGAGGACATTCTCTCATTTTTTGGATTTCACCAAAGAGAAGAGACTTGACTTTCTCTCAAATCCTCTCTCATTTTCTCCTCTTTCACCAAAACTCAAACTCCCACAACTTTCCTTCTTCCAAAAGAAGAACAACTGAGACTCCGGTTGGTGGTGTTCGTTATTGATCGGGGGAAGAGTTCGAGAAATTTGAGATCGTTGGGAGAACACGAAGAGTTCGTGACCGAAAAGGAAAAGTCGAAGCACGTCTACAACAAGTAAGTGTTCTACTTGTTGTTTTTCTTTCCATTTTTTAGCATGTTTTGCCTAAACTATTAAATAGTTAATTTTAGTGAAATTGAGTAGGATAACGATACCACGACGATTCGATCGTCTTCCACTACGCGGGGATTCTCATTCCCTTCAATTGGTATCAGAGCCACTCGTTGGTTCTTCGTTGTGCACTGTTTTTCATTAAAATTTGGTGGGTAGAGCCTTAATTTATGTGATAAATTGTTGGTTTGCAATTATGGATATATCGATTTGTGACACTTTTAGATTTATTTTCTGTTTGATGAGATCAAATGTAAGGGCTCGTGTTTTTTGGGCAATTTAGAAAATAAATCGAGTCTGTAAGTCCGTGTCGTTCGTGGCAAGGGTTGCTGTGAAGAAATCGGAGCAGAAACAGCCAGAAAACAACGAAGAACAGCAAGAGGAGCTTGATGTTCTATCGACAACGTTGAGACGCAGTTCTTCGGCGTCTCAACGCTGTAATTGCGGGCGGAGGCTTGGCTGCAGAGCAGCGTTGCAACGCTCAGGCGTGGAGCGCGCGAGGTGCAACGTTGAGCACGACAGCGTTGCAACGCTACGTGCGTTGAGGGTGGTTCCAGCGCCTAGTTCGCGAGGACGTGGGAGCATGGAGAAGTTAGACTTCGTGGGCATTTTTTATTTTTAGTTTTATTTAAAATTTATTTCTAAAATGTATTTTATTTTTATTAATTAATTTATTTTATTAAATAATATTAATATAAAAGTTATATTAATGTTGTTTAATTAAATGAAGTGCCCCTAGGTGCCAAAACCGGTCCATTTTTGCTATTTAATTTTTTTATGCATGAGATGTATGATTTAATTATTTTCTATGTGCATAATGTATGTCATATAGATTTAAATCCCACCTTAGGTTAAACATTACATGCATCATTTATATTATAAGAGTTATAATACATAGTTTGCATGATAGGTTATATTATAAGAGTTATAATGTAATTAAATGCATGTTTTAATTTAATTAATATAAGTGATATATTTTTTTAGATTAAAGTATGCTCATGCATTTATATTCATGAGATTAATTATTTTGTTATAGTATATAGTTATTCATGTGATGAATGATCAAGCACTATAACATAGAAACGCATGTAACCTAAGTTAATTATTAGTTTTAAAGTGTTTAGAACTTGAATAATTAGACTTAGGTTTTCTAGTTCTAATAAGATTAGAATTAGGAAATCAAAGTATAGTCTTTGAATGGTGACTGATTAGTAACTCTTTCTAAGGAAAGTTTTGTCTAAAGGTCAGTATTTAAGTTGACGCTTATAAACACCCCTACCAAAACCGACACAGGAGTGAATTTGGTCCGGAGATTCTTAGATTATACTTATCGTGAGTGTCGTTAATTAAAAGTGTTTTAATTTACTCACATAGACCTAAGTAATAATGTGATTATAAACTTAGGATAAATATCATATAAGAGTTATATTGGTAGAGTTAGGTAAATTTTAGCCGGTTTATCTAGGTCAATCCCAAAATTTATAAAGTGCTGAGTGGGAGGAAAGATAGTGTATGAGATACATTTAATTTTCGACCACAAATCTCCGTTAAGTCCGCACCGTGAGATCCATACTCGGTCTCGTGGCGCAAATGGGAGCGTCCTCCTTCGGATGGTATTTGTATGGATCAATATCATAGTGGATGGAGAGAGTACTTATAGTGAGTGGGAGCGGGACCTGTGAAAACGGGACCCACAGTCTCTTTTTTTAATTCACACCCTGAGACCCCTATGATCCGCCTGCTAGTTTGGCCTGGACCAGACAATCCCTTCGGAGGGCCTTGATCATGGGAGTCGGAACATCGTGAATTCCTGAAAGGGATATAGTTTCCTTGTTGGTTTTCCTTCATGGTTCACCCTTCGGTGGCTATTGTTTGGACGGATACTTGGAAACTTAAAGATTGAGGGTGACACTCACAGAATTCGTTAAGTGTTAATGAATTCGACTAAATAATGGTAACTAGATGCCTAATGGAATAAGAATTATTCTGGAATTAGGGTCTGGTCGAGAAAGTCTCGTCCTAGAGGAGAAGTGTTTCTGTTCACCCTTCGGTGGCGGTCATTCTAAACCTTTAGGATATCATTGCAATTTTTATATGACCTAGGGATCATTGGATTAAATTTTGCTAAAACTTGATTGGTTTTCAAAAGTTTATGCGAGACTGACACAAAACTTATTTGATTTTTCAGCTAAAACATGTTTAGCTCAATAATAGCTTTATTAGCTTCCGACAAATTAGTGGGAGATAACTTCCAAACTTATAAGAATAATATCAACACGATCTTAGTAATCGACGACTGAAAGTTAAGTGTTTTTGAGGAATGTCCTCGGTTCTCGAAGCTTCGACTACATCACGAAGTGTTCGTGATGCTTACGATCGATGGATCAGGGCCATTGAAAAGGCCAAGGTCTATATAATTGCCAGCTTATCTGAAGTCTTGGGAAAGAAGCATGAGTTGATGGTCACCGCTAAGGAGATCATGGATTCGTTGCAGGACATGTTTGGACAACAGTCCTTACAAGTCAGGCACGATTCACTCAAACACGTCTTCAACACCCGAATGAAAGAAGGGTCGTCTGTCCGTGAACATGTTCTAGACATGATGACCCACTTTAATTTGGCGGAGATTAACGGGGCTTCGATCGACGAGTCGAGCCAGGTTAGCTTTATTCTGGAGACTCTTCCGAAGAGTTTCCTTCAGTTTCGTAGCAATGCTGTTATGAACAAAATTAGCTACACTCTAACTACCCTCCTCAATGAGCTACAGAATTTCTAGTCCTTGATGAGGATCAAGGCACCGGAATCTGAGGCAAATGTTGCCTACAGGTCTTATCATAGGGGTTCGACCTCTGAGACTAAACCTGTTGCTCCTTCTCACTTGAAAAGGAAGAAGAAGAAGATGAAGAGGGGTAAAGCTGACCGAGCTGCCACCCAAAAGGGCAAGAAGGTCAAGAAAGTTGCAGAGAAATGAAAGTGTTTCCACTGCAATGGGGACGACCACTGGAAGAGAAACTGTCCCAAGTTTCTTTCTGAGAGGAAGAATCAAGGTAAATGTGATTTATTGGTTACTGAAACATGTTTAGTGGAGAGTAATGACTCTGCCTGAATTTTAGATTCGGGCGCCACTAACCACGTTTGTTCTTCTTTTAAGGGAATTGATTCCTGGTAGCCGCTGCGAGAGGGTGAGGTGACTCTACGGGTTGGATCTGGGGAGATAGTCTCTGCTGCAACAATTGACAAAGTGAAGCTTTATTTTGGCAGGAATTTTTTATTGTTGGACAATATGTATATAGTCCCAGGGTTTACTAGAAACCTTGTTTATATTTCCTGTCTCATTGAACATTGTATTTCAATTACCTTTGATTCTAATAGAGCGTTTATTTCTTTCAAAGGTAATTTGATTTGTTCAGCTTCACTTGAGTCTAACTTGTATGTTTTAAAGCCAAATTCGGTCAAAAGCGTTTTGAATACTAAATTGTTTAAAACTGCAGAAACACGAACTAAGAGAGTTAAGGTTTCTCCTAAAGAGAATGCCCATCTTTGGCATCTAAGGTAAGGCCACATTAATCTCAATCGGATTGAGAGACTAGTGAAGAGTGGACTTCTAAGTCAGTTAGAAGAAAACTCTTTACCAGTGTGTGAGTCATGCCTCGAAGGAAAAATGACCAAACGTCCTTTTAGTGGAAAAGGATATAGAGCCAAGGAGCCCCTTGAGCTTATACATTCTGACCTCTGTGGTCCGATGAGTGTTAAAGCACGAGGTGGTTACGAATACTTCGTTTCTTTCATTGATGATTATTCGAGGTATGGGTATATTTACCTAATGCATAGGAAGTCTAAGACTCTTGAAAAGTTCAAGGAGTACAAGACTGAGGTTGAGAACCTGTTAGGTAAAACGTTAAAAACACTTCGATCGGATCGAGGTGGAGAGTATATGGACACTGAATTGCAGGACTATATGATAGAACAAGGAATTACTCCCAACTCTCAGCACCTGGTATGCCACAACAGAATGGTATATCGGAGAGGAGAAACAGAACCCTTTTGGACATGGTTCGGTCGATGATGAGTTATGCTCGTCTCCTTGATTCCTTTTGGGGTTATGTAGTAGAGACCTGCGATGTATATTTTGAACAACGTTCCGTCGAAGAGTGTTTGTGAAACATATTTCGAACTCTGGAATGGCTGTAAAGGTAGTTTACACCATTTTAGAATTTGGGGATGCCCGACCACGTGTTGGTGTCAAACCCGAAGAAGTTGGAACCCCGTTCAAAATTATGCCTATTCGTAGGTTACCCAAAATAAACTAGAGGTGGTTTGTTTTACGATCCTAAGGATAATAGGGTGCTTGTGTCGACAAACGCCACTTTCCTTAAGGAAGACCATATCAGGGATCATGTGCCTAGGAGCAAAGTCGTGTTAAACGAAATGGACAGTACGTCAGCAAGAGTTGCTGATGGGGCTAGTACGTCAACAAGTGTTGTTGATCCTAACACGTCAAGTAAAGTCTGTTCCCAAGAGTTGGGAATGCCTCGATGTAATGGGAGGGTTGTGAGACAGCCTGAACGTTACATGGGTTTAGCTGAAACCCAAGTCGTCAGTCTTGATGATGACTGCGAGGATCCATTGACCTATGATCAGGCAATGGTTGATGTTGACAAGAACGAATGGATTAAAGCTATGGACCAGGAAATGGAGTCGATGTACTTCAATTCTGTCTGGGAGCTTGTGGATCAACCGGATGGGGTAAAACCTATAGGTTGTAAATGGATCTACAAGCGTAAACGTGGCGTAGATGGGAAGGTGCAGACCTTCAAAGCACGACTAGTGGCAAAGGATTTTACCTAGGTCAAAGGGGTTGACTATGAGGAAACCTTTTCACCTGTTGCCATGGTAAAGTCGATCAGGATCCTTCTGGCCATTGCCGCGTATTATGACTACGAGGTATGACAAATGGATGTCAAGACCGCCTTTCTGAATGGCAACCTTGACGAAACCATCTACATGGACCAGCCCAAAGGGTTCATTACCCAAGGCCAAGAGAAAAAGGTTTGTCGGCTTCATAGGTCTATTTATGGACTGAAACAAGCCTCGAGGTCTTGGAATATAAGGTTTGATGAGGCAATCAAATCATATGGCTTTGATTAGAATGTTGACGAGCCTTGTGTTTATAAGAAAATCGTTGACAAAACTGTCGCATTTCTAATATTATATGTGGATGATATTATTCTCATTGGGAATGAGGTAGAATTCCTTACTGACGTAAAGAAATGGCTAGCTTTGCAATTCCAAATGAAAGATTTGGGAGAAACTTAGTATGTTCTAGGTATCCAGATAGTCTGGAACCGGAAGAACAGAACGCTAGCCATGTCTCAAGCTTCTTATATTGACAATATGTTGTCTAGATATAAGATGCATAACTCCAAGTAGGGCATGCTGCCTTTCAGGCACGGGGTTCACCTGTCTAATGATCAGTGTCCTAAGACTCCTCAAGAGGTTGAGGATATGAGACGGATTCCCTATGCTTCAGCTATAGGGAGCCTGATGTATGCCATGTTGTGTACTAGGCCCGACATCTATTATGAAGTAGGGATTGTCAATAGGTATCAATCCAATCCAGGATTAGATCACTGGACAGCCTTAAAGGCAATTCTCAAGTATCTTACGAGAACGAGGAACTACAGCTTAGTGTATGGCGGTGGGGATTTGATCTGTACGGGATACACAAATTTTGACTTTCAGACCGATAAGGATTCTAGGAAATCCACTTCGGGGTCAACCTTCATTCTGAATGGAGGAGCTGTAGTATGGCGAAGCATCAAGCAGGGATGCATCGCTGATTCCACTATGGAAGCGGAGTACGTTGCGACTTGTGAAACTGCAAAGGAAGCTGTTTGGCTTAGGAAGTTCATGACAGATTTGGAAGTTGTTCCTCATATGAACTTGCCAATCACACTGTTTTGTGACAACAGTGGTGCAGTAGCCAACTCCAGGAAGCCTCGTAGCCATAAGAGAGGCAAACACATTGAGCGAAAGTATCATCCGACACGGGAGATTGTGCCGCATGAGACGTGGCATCCACACGCAAATAGCATCGGAGCACAACGTAGCTGATCCATTTACAAAGTCCCTCACGGCTAAGGTGTTTGTGGGTCACTTAGAGAGTCTAGGTCTTCGAGTACTTCCTGACTAGGGCAAGTGGGAGATATGTAAACGGGTATTCAATGCCCTAGTTTATTGTATTACTTCATTGTAATTTATGTACATTTCAGAAATGTATTAACTCCACTAGCTTAGTCCAAGTGGGAGTTTGTTGGGATTTTTGTTCTAATCTCGTGTTTGTAAGTTACTATTTGAAATTAATAAAGTGTTATTCCTTTCATTATTTTGTGTCTCGCATTTTATACAACATTGACCAATAAACTAAGCTCTAGGGTCATTGAATTCATGAGAGAACTAGAACTTGAACGGTGTGTAGTGGACACACAGGGAGGATCACGTTCGAGTAAATGACCCGAACGGTCTACGGTATATGGATAGGGTTGGAGACCTAATCCTGGATACACTGTGGATGCGACCCGCTTTGTATTAAGATACAAACGAGGTGATCTGACTCGTTCATGTGGTTGACATGCGAGTGGGGGCATCCTGTGTAATGAGATTGTACAAGACTGGACCATGAATTATTAGACCTACTTATGTAACACCGTTGATAGTAAGAACTAATAACTTCGTAGATGACCATTAGTGACTCGACCTGAATCTTGAGCGTGTTACGGACTCCTGTCTGCGGCGGTCTGTCCTTTGACTAGTATGGGTGAGGGTGGTCAGAGTTACTCGCCCAATATGCCTATCTTCTCAGGGACAGAACAAAGTAGGGAGCTGGGAACTTAACTACGCGAGATGGAATTCACTCGTTCCCGCATTTAGGGAAACTAGAGGGGTTATTCCCTTAAGTGCTGTCTCTAGGGCTTGGACAACGGGCACCCACTGTCTCACTGTCACGAGAGAGTTGTTCTGTATGGTCGGACCATTACAACGTTGTTGTTCATTAGAGAATCAATGGGGACTTAAGGAGCAAGAAGTAGACACAGGGGTAAAACGGTAATTTGACCCAGCAATGTCTACGAACAACCTGTGAAGGGTCGACTCATGGGCATTGGTTATATCAGTGGACACGTAATTTTCTGCACTGACGGGACTGCAGCTACGGGCTTTAGTGGAGTGTTATCGTAGCTAATGAAGATTGATTAACCAGGTCAAAGAGTTTGATAGGTTAATCTCGGATCATTGGAGCTCGTCACTGTAGGTCCATTAGGTCCCTCGGTTGGCTCAATTTGGGTTAAAAGAAGGGTTAGTGTTTTTGTGTGAATTGAAGTGTTCAATTTTGACTTAAAGGGCATTTATGTCATTTATATGAGATATGAATAATATAATATATAGTTTAATGTGAATGAGATTCATAATAAACTATTGGTTAGCCTAATTGTTGAATTAGGGCTAATTGGAGAAATTAATTGAGAGAAATTAAATTGAATATGATTCAATTTAATAAATCCACAATTATACAAATGTGATTTGTAAGATCATATATGGGATATCTTATGTTATATGGTTATGCAAATATGATTTGCATAACCTATGGTTGTGGTAAAGTGGTAATAATGTGGAGATTTTAACTCTATCATTTTCCACTATTTAAACCATTCTTGCAAGAAGAAATGGAAGACATTCTCTCATTTTTTGGATTTCACCAAAGAGAAGAGACTTGACTTTCTCTCAAATCCTCTCTCATTTTCTCCTCATTCACCAAAACTCAAAGTCCCACAACTTTCCTTCTTCCAAAAGAAGAACAACCGAGACTCCGGTTGGTGGTGTTCGTTATTGATCGGGAGAAGAGTTCGTGAAATTTGAGATCGTTGGGAGAACCCGAAGAGTTCTTGACAGGAAAGGAAAAGTCGAAGCACGTCTGCAACAAGTAAGTGTTCTACTTGCTGTTTTTCTTTCCTTTTTTTAGCATGTTTAGCCTAAACTATTAGATAGTTAATTTTAGTGAAATCGAGTAGCATAACGATACCACGACGATTCAATCGTCTTCCGCTGCACGGGGATTCTCATTCCCTTCAGTTATACTAAGGATTAACAAGATAGGGTACTAGCTAGTCCAACAGAATTCACAACTATAAAAATCAGAGTGCAATAGAGAAAAAAAACAACATTCTATCAAGGTGTTTCTAAACCTAGGAACTAAACAGGCTCTTCATAGCCTCGCAGAGTCATCGCCAATGTCGGTCACCTCATGGTTTCGCCTTACCTGCAATCAAAACACACATAAAGAGGGGTGAGTATAAACATACTCAATAAGTAGCCCACTTAGGTCCAAAGAAAAACAACCTAGCTACACACGTCTCAAGGACACGATGCCACGTCCTAAAGTGTTTAACCTTCGCCCCGACCCTACCATTTACTCGGATTCTACTTTCTGCCCTACCCTTAGCCCCTGAACTTAGATTGACTTCGGTGGTGATGTTCCCACCACATGCTCGCAGCCGTGAGACTGGCTCCCTAGGCTAAAACCATGTGGAAGGACAAACCTACCCTCCTCTGCTCATGGAAAATCATCCCTGAGCCGCAACATCGGGCGATAGGACCAATCCAACCCCTATGCCCATCGAGAATTACTCCCTGAGCCACTACGCTAGATAATGGATTGGATTCATCATCCCACATCCTTCGGGAATCATTCTCTGGATTACATCTCTGGATGGGGAACGCGTCACGCGTCTTAGCCCACCAGGAATCACTCACTGGGCCTCAATCCAGGTTGAAGGAACAGGTCCAACACCCTCTGCACTCTGGAAACTGATCCCTGAACCTCAAACCAAGATGAAGGAATGTGTCCATTTGTAACGGCTCAAAACTCCATTTACCTTTTAATTTGTGTTTTGGATTAATTTAATGGAAATTAAATTAATCGGGCCTTGAAGTTTCTTATTCTAATTTAAGTTTTGCAAATTTAAGAGAATATATATGGATTTAACCATATATATGTTAAGTTGGGATGTTTAATTAAGTTAAAGGAAATTTTGTGGTTTTGTCTAAGATGAAGGGCATTTTGATAAAAGATCCATGAAGAGTTCTCTTTAAAAGATCCATTCTAGTTGATGCAAGGTAAAAAAAGTTAAAGTAATTTGAAAGGAACTTAAGACTTAAATGGAAGACAAGTTGTTTACTTTGTAATGAAAGTTAAATTTTCAAGGTACTTCGAAATACTTGGATCTATCCATGACGAGTAATGTGAATAGAGACAATCAATGTGTTATTAAGGATAGGCTTAGCATAGATTTTTGAAGGTGGCACCATAATCTTAATGACCATAGTAAGGATAAGCATGAAGAGGAAAAGTAAGGAGTTAGGGTTCTAGTGTGAGAACATAAGAGAGTTGAATGCTTGGACTCCAAATACTTGAGTAGTTTGACTCTTACGAGGTCATTTTTGTGCAAGAGCCCTCAGAATGGGTAAGAGGAACCTCACTGTGAGTTCCAACAATGTGTCATGGTATATGTATAAGTTGAAATAAACAATATGAGATTTTAACCTTGAAACCATTATTAGGTATAAAGTCTCATTTCCCCAAACAGAGGACTAAATAAGAACAATTCAGGTATCAGAGGAATGCTTTGTTGGGTTTTGTTTTGATCAGGTAAAAAGTAAAATGAAGTAATTTCTTTAAACTGGAAATTCCTATCGTTGTAGTGGTTCAGAACCATTGGAATGAAACTGGAAGATTTTTTTTTTTTTATAAAAGAATAGATTGATGGTCTCTTAAGTGAAGTTTTAGAGGTTTCGATTTTAGAACCAAAATTAGTACAAGAAACTAAAAAGGTTCTCAATTTGATTGAAGGAGAAAAGATCAAGTTCGAGAAAAACATGTTTGATCTTTTCGAGACTACCATTAGCACAAAAAGTAAACTTGAGCATGAATTAAGTTAAGGTAGAATGCATAAGTTGTTTCTAATATCCTTTACAGGACGATTCAACAGAGTCAAAAGAGCTCAGGGTGTAAGTACATGATTTTGAGATAAAGAGATCATTTTAGCGTATCACCCTAAAGAGTACTAATGTTGATCGTAAAGGAAAATGGTGTGTTTATGTGTTTGTGCATAGATTACAGAGAACTGAAGAAAGTCGCTGCTAAGAATAAATATCTTCTTCCTCGATTGGGCGATCTTTTCAATCAACGAAACGAAGCAACAATATACTCTAAAAAGAATTTAAGGCCAGGCTATTGCCAGTCAGGAATCATAGATCGTTATTTCCCAAAACAACTTCTAGATCATGTTATGGACATTATGAGTGTACATTGATGTTGTTTGGGTTGGCTAATGAGCCCACAGTGTTTATGAGTCTAATTGATTGAGTACTTTGGTGGTGGTGTTGTTTGACGATAGCTTGGCGTATTCTAAGTTTGATGAGGAACATGAAGAGCAACTTAGAGGGTTTGTAAATTGTTGAGGATAAATGAGTTTTGTATAGGTTGTTTAAAAATGAATCTTGACTAAGACAAATGTCCTTCCAAAGATGCGTAATGTCAAAGACAGGAGTCGTTGTGAGCCCTGCGAAGGTGAAAGTAGTGACACGGTGACTTCGTCCAACCACTGTCACTGAAATAATAAGCTTTCTGAGTATGGTAGGTCACTTTGGGAAATTGTTCAGAAATTATAGCCATTCTCGAATAAAGTTTATTCGAAAGGGCAAGTTACAAGCAAAGAGACAGAAACCAACAAAGTTATTGTAACTCATAAGTGGAAATGGGATGAAACCTCTTTATAGACTTCATAGTCAGGCAAGTTACAAGTTCAGAAAAGTTGGAAATGGAACTTATCCAAGGTTATTAAAAGTAAGAAGAGTAATTAGCATGATATTTCATAATTGGTTAAACACTGTAACAGAGTAAATTAAGAATGATTTATCACATTCTTGTATACTTCTTTTCAGAGTTGAAATCGTAATAGAATTGCTAGGTTATCTTGTCTCTTAAGCATTATTGTTGAAGTTGCTGAAAAAAATTTAGTTTCACCTTTGTTTTCGTTTGTTTAACATTTCTGCGTATTGTGAATTTCTGAATCCTGGGTAGTCCTGAGCTGAAGTTTGGAGGCATGATTGTTTGGTTATCTGACTTTAGAAGTGCAACCTTATGTTATACATGTACCTGAGAAATTTTGACATCGTTGTGGTTATATCATTATGTTGCCGAAATTTTCAGATCATTTTAGTAGTGAGATTGGTAAAGTTTTTGTAGAAAGATTCATGCATCACGTCAATCAAAAGAGACCTAGGTTTGAGTTACTCCTATCATGACTTTAAGCTTGCAGCGAGATATTGATGGTTAATAGAAAGACCCAAAGTTAAGTAAATGCATGTCTGAGGTTCATTAGAAAAGATATTTCTTTTTCAGTGCCTAACTAGCCATTGTACCAGGTGAAAGCTATGAGGAAAATGTCTTTTGATTTGTTACAACCTTAAGTGTTTTAATTTGAGAGGGAGACTGTCACTATTGTTGGGTTTTATGTCCTAAAACTCGTGGGTTTGTAAACTGAATGTATATTCTATTTTGCAATAAAGATGTTATTGAGATTTATTCAAATAAAGGTGTTATTAAATAAAATGCATTGTATATTTTGAAACCCCAATCCAATAAAGAACCCATGGCTATAGGATGTATACTTGAACTTTATGTGTGACATAAAAGTGGTTCAGGTTCAAGTTATAGCCAAAATGGTCTATAGTATATGGATAGGGTTGGGTACCTTATCTTGGGACACTATGGACGTGACCCACTTTGTAAAGTACAAACGATGTGATCCTGAATCGTTCATGTGAAGACATGCGAGTGGGGGCGTCCTATGCAATGAGTTTCCATAAGACTGGACCGAGAAATAGTCACTTAGACTTTATAACTTCGTTTACTGTCTTAACTGACTATATTCATATGATGACCTAGGTAACTCGATCTTAATCCAGAGCGTGCCATGCACTCCTGTTTATTCGGATTATCCTTAGATTTGCATGGGTGAGAGTGGCCTGAGATTGCTGACTCAATAAGCCTCCCATTTCAGGGATAAGACTGGGAACATAGTTCTGCAAGATAGAATTCACTCCTACCCACTTTAGGGATTAGTACAGAGGTTGTTCCCTTACGTGCTGACTCCGGGTCTTGAACAAAGGGCCAATGAGAGGGATTCGGTTTGTTGGTTGGACCACAAATCAATTGTTCATTAGAGGATCAGTGTGAGTTAAGGAACAAAAAGTAATTACAGGGGTAAAACGATATTTTTGACTCAACGGTATTTTTGCCCCAACTGTATTTACGAACGACCTGTGAAGGACCGACTTACTAATCATGGTTATATTGAGTGGACAGAAATATATCTACAGTGAAGAGAGCGCAACCATTGGGCTTTAGTGGAGTGTCCCGGTAGTTAACAAATGTTGATTAGCTAGGCTAAAGAGTTTGACAGAGTAATCTCGTATCGTTGGAGCTCATGATATATAGGTCCATTAGGTTCCCCTTACTAGCTTAGACTAAGCCTTGTAACATTTGAGAGAAAAGAATTTGAATTGTTGAAATTCAGTTTTGGGAGAAAACATTAAGTATATGTGATATACTTAATGTGTCATAGATTAATTATGAATTAAACTATGATAAATGAGAGGTGAACGTATTTAAATATGATTTAAATATTGGTTCGGTTTACAACATGAATAGGGATTCATGTTCGAACAGTCGATTTAAGAAATCGGAATTGGTCCAATTATTTAATTTGATATTTGATATTAAATTAAATAAATTATTTAAAATTAATTAATTAAATTAATAAAGTGATTTTAATTTAAAATTAATTTTGAATTAGAATTAAATGGAAATTCAAATTGAATTTTTGGTTTTCAATTGGACCAAAGATAAAGTGTGAATCATTTCTTTACTTTTTCAAATTTACACAAATTCAACACCTCCTTCTTGATTAATCCTCATCATTCATGTGTTGGCATCTTCACAAGGCTTGATGAATCTTTAATTGAAGATGAATTGAAGAGGATAAATGGAATTTTGCAGAAAATTCATATTATTTTCGGTTTTGACCATTTGTCACTTTTCTTCCAAATTCTCTCAACTTTGGATCCCACAATCCGTTCCAAGCAAATGCCCACGGAGAATAAGAATTTTGAGCTACAAAAGTATGAGTTCTTATTCTCTACTTTTCTAGATTTGAGCATGCTTTTTATTTTGTAAAATTGATCAACTTAGAGTATTCAAGATCTCAAATTGCTTCCACTTTGTTAATATAGATTCTTTCAATTAGTATCAGAGCAATTTTAAGCACTCAATTTGATCTATTTTGTTATGTGGTGGGTGTTTTTTGAAATACAATTTTTCTGGGCGTCTAAAGTATTCTTCTGGTTTTGGCATTTAAATTGAGCATCAATTTGTGCTTTATTTTCAAATTGCTCAAGTAAGTTTGAGCATTAATGTGTTTAGAATAATCTGTAAAAGTTTCGAGTCAATTGGAGTTCGGGAAGACTCTCAATTTGAAGAAAGAAGCCTCGAAGGTCAAAGAAAAATAAGAACAGAGTAGTTACTGCAATTTTTTTTTCTTTTGCTACAGTATTATACTTCAACCTGCATATTTTTTTCAATTTAAAGGAAGAAGACAAAGTTGACCTTTGACCTTTGACCGGTTCATTGACTTTAACCGGTTCAATTATTTTTGGACTGGTCCGGCTCGATTTTAGTTTGATTCGGGTGATTTTAGACCGATTCTGACTATTTCGAGGCCGGTTTTTCTATTTTGGAGGTATGTTTCACCATTTGGAGGCTCGGTTCACTCTTTTACAGTCTGGTTCAACCTTTTGAAGGTCCGCTTCACACATATGTAAGTTGGTTTGAAGTTGTTCGATTTTATTTCTAGATTATTATTGTAATAATTTAGTTGTTTGCTTGCATTAGATGCCAAAACCAGTCCATAGTGTATTTAATTAATTATGCATTGTGAATGTATGTTTTAATTAAAATCCCTGATTGTATGTGCATAAAGTATGTCATATAAATTTTAAGAAGCATGCTCCATGCATTAAAAGTATGTTATAAGTGTTATAATATATAGTATGCATGAATTGAGGTTTCATAGGAATTAATATAAGTGTTATATTAATTTATGAAACAAATATTATATGTTTTAATTATAACTAATATAAGGGTTATATTAATTAAAAATTAAACATATAATTGTTATGCATATTCATATGATGGATTTTGTTATAAATGTATGTTTATTCATGTGATGAATGATGAAGCACTCTATAACATAGAAATGCATGTAACTTAAGGTTAATTAATTAGTTTTAAAATGGTTTTAGAATTGGAATTAATTAGACCTTAGGTTAGCTAGTTCTAATAAGATTAGAATTAGGTAACCGATAATTTATAAACTATGATTAAAGAGGGATTCTGTCTAAGGAAGGTTCTAGCTAGGCTGGGGTACTTAAGCTCACAGAAACGGAACACCCCTACCTGGGAACCAATCTGGGAGTGGATTTAATCCAGAAATTTTTAAATTATTTTCGTGAGTGACGTTTATTAAAAGTTAATAAATTAAACTCATAGACCTAGGTTTATTAAAAGATTAATAGACTTAGGTAATTCCAGTATAACAGTTATATTGATAGACTTAGGTCATATTGTTTTAGCCGAAATATGCCTAAGTAAAAGTATACCCAAAATGTTTAAAATACTTAGTGGGAGTGAAAAGGTATATATGATATATCAATTTCCTCTTACGCTCTTCGCGAAGTTCACACCGTGAGATTTATGCTTGGCCTCGTGATGTCGATGGGGCATCCCCATTCGGATAGTATTTGCATAAATCAATAGCAAGGTGAATGAAGAAAGTATTTATAGTAAGTGGGAGAAGGAAGTGTGTCAACCCATCCTATGGTCTCCTCCATTAGGTTGGACCATGAGATTCCCATGTTGCGCCTGCAGGTTGCCCATAGTAGCACCATCCATTCGGAGGGATGTAACATGGGATTCAGAACAACTCAAACTCTAGAAATGGATAGAGTCTTTTAGGTCCATTCCCAGTTTTGACTTTCCAATTCGGTAGCATTGTTGGGGCCGACCTCTGACGTCTAAAAATGGCGGGTCACACTTACAAGAATTACTAGGTGTTAATGAATTCTTGACCAAAGTAGCGATAACTAGAATGTTATAGGAATAAGAGTTATTCTGGTATTAGCATTTAGTCAAGAATGTCTTGGTTCAGTGAAGGAGTGATTGTCTGCCCCTCGATAGCAGTTACTCTAACTCACTGAAGTATCATTGCAAAAATAATAATGAGACTATGGGTACATTATTACTTTTGCTAAAATTTTTAAATTGGATGCATGTTATGGGTTAAAAGCAATTCACTAATAGAATATGTTCTATTTTCAGCATGTCGTGCTCTTTTATTCAATTACTCGCCTCCGACAAACTTAACGGCGATAACTTTGGAACTTGGAAATCAAACTTGAATACGATTCTTGTGATTGATGATCTAAGGTTCGTCTTGACGGAGGAATGTCCTCCCCCTCCAAGCTCGTCTGCAACCCGAACAGTTCAGGATGCATTTGACAAATGGACTAGGGCTAATGATAAAGTTCGAGTCTACATCTTAGCCAACATATCTGATGTGTTGTCTAAGAAACATGAGGGCATGATCATCGCAAAGGAGATCATGGGATCATTACAGACCATGTTTGGACAACCGTCCTCGTCGGTTCGTTATGATGCTCTCAAGTACGTTTACAACTCCCGAATGAAGGAGGAAACTTCTGTTAGGGAGCATGTCCTTAATATGGTGGTCCACTTCAATGTGGCAGAGGTACACGAGGCTTTCATAGATGAGAACAGTCAGGTCAGCTTTATAATGGATTACTTCCGAAGAGTTTCCTGCAGTTCCGCACTAATAGTATAGCTTGACTACTCTTCTTAATGAGCTCCAGACTTTTGAGTCACTGATGAAATCAAAGGGAAAAGAGAAGGAGGAAAATGTTGTCACTTCAAGGAAGTTCTTGAGAGAATCGTCCTCAGGGACTAAGTCTGGTTCTTCTTTTTCTAAGAATCAGGGTATTCAGAAGAAGAAGAAGGATAAAGTTAAGGAAAAAGCTCTCATACACAAGGTTAAAACCACAAGAAAATGTTTCCATTGTGGTGAAGACGGGTACTGGAAGAGGAACTACCCGAAGTACCTTGCGGAAAAGAAAGCTGAGAAAGAAAAACAAGGTAAATATGATTTACTCATTGTTGAAACATGTTTAGTGGAACATGATGATTCCGCCTAGATACTAGATTCAGGAGCCACTAACCATGTGTGTTCTTCTTTTCAGGAAACTAGTTCCTGGAGGAAGCTTGCTGATAGTGAGATAACTCTCAGGGTTGGAACAGGAGAGGTTGTCTCAGCTAGAGCAGTGGGAGCAGTGAAGTTATTATTTAGAGATAGATTCATTTTATTAGAAAATGTACTTTTGGTTCCTAGAATCAAAAGAAATCTTGTATCTATCTCTTGTTTACTTGAACATATGTATAAAGTATCTTTTGATTATAATGAAGCATTCATTTGCAAAAGAGGTGTACAAATATGTTCTGCTAAACTTGAAAACAACTTATATGTATTAAGACCAACAGGAGTAAAAGCTATGTTGAACACCGAGATGTTTTAAAACAGTTGATACTCAAAATAAAAGGCAGAAGCTTTCTCCAAGTACCTATCTTTGGCACTTGAGACTATGTCACATTAATCTCAATAGGATTGGGAGAGTGGCCTCCTAAGTCAGTTAGAGGACAACTCCTTACCACCATGTGAGTCATGACTTAAGGGAAAAATGACTTAACGACCTTTTTCTGAAAAATGTTATAGGACAAAGAACCCTTGGAACTCATGCATTCGAATCTCTGTGGTCAAATGAATGTCAAAGTACGAGGAGTGTATGAATATTTTATTAGTTTCATTGATGATTATTCTAGGTATGACTATCTTTACCTAATGCATCATAAGTCTGAAACCCTTGAAAACTTCAAGGAATATAAGACAGAGGTTGAGAACACGTTATGTAAAACGATTAAAACACTTCGATCAGATCGAGGTGGAGTGTATATAGATTTGAGATTCCAAGACTATATGATAGAACATGGAATCGTATCCCAACTCTTAGTGGCAGTACACCTCAGCAAAACGGTGTATCTGAAAGGAGAAATAAAATCCTATTAGACATGGTTCGATCTATGATGAGCTACGCTTATCTGCCTTGTTCGTTTTGGTGATATGGAGTGGAAGCTGCTGCATATATTTTGTACATGGTTCCCTCTAAGAGTGTTTCAGAAACAACCTATGAGTTATGGAAAGGGCGTAAATGATGTTTACGTCACTTCAGGATTTGGGGATATCCGACACATGTGCTGGTGTCCAGTCCAAAGAAATTGGAACATCGTTCAAAATTATGCCTATTCGTAGGATATTCCAAGGAAACGAAAGATGGTCTGTTTTATGATCCTCAAGAGGACAAGGGGCTTGTGTCAACAAATGCCACGTTCATAGAGGAAAAACCACATGAGAGATCATCGACCTCGTAGCAGAATTGTCTTGAGCGAAATTTCTGAGGAAGCTACTGATAAATCAACAAAAGTTGTTGATCAAGTTGGTCCTTCTCAAGATTTGAGAATACCTCGATGTAGTGGGAGGGATGTTAGACAACCCGACCGTTACATGGGTTTGATTGAAACCCAGGTCGTCATACCTGATGATGGCGTTGAGGATCCATTGACCTATAAACAAGGAATGAATGATATAGATAGGGACCAGTGGATTAAAGCCATGGACCTTGAAATGGAGTCAATGTACTTCAATTCAGCCTGGGAACTTGTAGATCAATCGAAAGACCTATCGGTTGCAAGTGGATCTACAAGAGGAAACAAGATCAAGCCGGATAGGTGCAAACTTTTAAGGCTCGACTTGTGGCAAAGGGTTATATCCAATGGGAAGGGGTGGACTATGAAGAAACCTTCTTCCTTGTTGCCATGCTTAAGTCGATTAGAATACTCTTGTCCATTGCCACGTTTTATGATTATGAAATTTGGCAAATGGATGTCAAGACAACCTTTTGAATGGCAATCTCGAAGAGAGTATCTATATGGATCAACCAGAGGGGTTCAAAGTTCAGGGTCAAGAGCAACAGGTTTGCAAGCTGAAACGATCAATTTATGGATTGAAACAAGCATCTAGATCCTGAAATATAAGATTTGATACTGCGATCAAATCTTATGCCTTTGAACAGAATATTGACGAGCCTTGTTGTAACGCCCCTACTTTTATAACATAAATTCCTAGGGACATTACTACTCATGCATGCATTCGAGGCCCTAACTGAATTTAAATAAGTAAAAGTTGATAAATAAAAATCAATTTAATTTGGGATCCCATAGAAATACAAAACGTTTACAAGAAACATAACTAAGTTCGGCCTCTAGTTTCAAAACTCTATGTTACATAAGCGGAAGACAATAATCATTTAAAATTTTTTCTAAATCATGGATGCGGAATTCATGACTCGGTTCCCATGGCTTCTGTAGCGCATCCCTGCCACTCGCCTTGTATGCTCTCGCCTTTACCTGAAAACATTTTAAAACAGAGAAAACACAACAAAGGTAGAGGGATGAGTATTGTAAAATACCCAGTAAGTAGGGGTCGGGAAATGCAAACACATGCATATGACTTTCCTTCAAACCTGACTTTTAAACATGACTATTATTCGTGACTTTTAAAATCATAAATCTTTCTGTAGTGGGACCTAAAACTTTCTTTCATAAAATCATGACTTTTTCTCTTTGGCTATGCGTGGTCAATTGAGTCTACCTGAGTCTTTTCATTTTGAGTCCCTCACAAACCCCTATAGGTTTGAGTCCCTCATGCACTTCTATAAGATTTGAGTCCCTCACGCACTCTATAAGATTTGAGTCCCTCACAGACCCCTATAAGTTTGAGTCCCTCACAGACTCCTATAAATTTGACCCATAGGGTCTCTGATGCATGTTTTACCATGCACAAAATTCTCAGGAGAACAATTGCCACAGCCTACATAACATGTTCATGTTCACACAATATGCATGAGGTCCCATATGTCAGTCACACAAATATAGGCAGTCATAAGGACGCACAATCACATAATCATTACATTACTTTCATTAATTCAAAACCTGAGTCAATCAATCATAAATTAAAGCACAACACATTTACCTTTTTCTTAAATACGTATTCATCACAATAACGTAACTGAATAGCTCACTATATGTAAAGATACATAACAGTGTAAAAGAGACTCCTTTTCAAATACTTTAAAAATCATTTCTACTCGGGTCCACTCCGACCCTTAAGTCACTTGGAACCCTCTCAAATCCAAGGTTAAGTTATTTTCTAAATCTTTTAGAAATCATTTACTTAGGGTTATTTCAAACCCTTTGAAATATCTCTTTTCTAGGTTCAAGTCTTAAGCATAAATCCTTGCAAACCATTCCTTGAAATAAATCCATCATAATATCTTTTTGGAGTAACCTTTGAATTTCATCTTTTGCAATAAATAGTTCATAAAATACGCTAACTCCCATTTTCAAAATTATTTATAGAAAATCATTTACTCGAGGTTCTTTAAGACCTTTTGAAGTGTTACTTTTCTAAGTTCATGAGTGTAAGTTTCGGGAATTCGCCTTTTTGGAATAAATCCTCAAATTTCCTCTTTTAACAATACATATTTCAAGAAATCATATTCACTTCCCTTTTTAAGATCGTTTGTAGAAAAAGCCCTTACCTTAGCATAGCTTGAAACTCCTCAAGCTCCGATCCTAATTCAGTGTTCATCACAATCGTGTTTAATACGCCGGATCCCTAATTCCATATTATCAATTCCTTAATTAATTAACATATGCACAACTTAGAGTCTACATAGCAATTAGTTGGAACATCAAGTAATAATCAAGCGAAATTACCCAACCAGAGGCTGAAAACGAACTCGGGGAATTAAAACAGTGGGCCGGAATACGACTCGCGGCGGCGGCGGTGTGGCGGCGTGTGTGGTGTCGATCTTTGCAGCGTCACGGCCGCGTGAACGCCGAATCTGTGAACGTCGTGAGCCGATCTATCCAAAACCGGTCCTGAAACTTCAAAAACCGATCAGAACAGGCGTGAACCAGTCGAACCAACGGAGTGCCATTACCGGCCGAGGTTCACGACTTCCCTTCTCGCGGCTGGGCTTCTCCGGCGCACAGGCAACACCTCGCAGCGGCGCGACGCAACCAGATCGCGCCTTCGACCGACGACGAGGAGGCTGACGGTTGGTGCGGCTTCACGTACAGCAAATCTGGCGGCAAACACCTCAGACGGAGTAACGCCGGCGAGGTGGCCTACTCGGACTGACTGCTGCAGCACATCTCTCCCGGCGGTTGGACTCACTCTTTAGTGGAGTCACGTCTGCAGCTCGACGAGGCTTAAGCCCATGGCTTTGTCGACCGTTGGCGCTTGCAGCCGGAGAAGATGGTGGTGCTGGCTCGGGAAGGGAGAGGCTGGAGGTTCCTGTTACTCGTGAAATGGGAAGGAAGGAAGGAGATGCATTGGACTTCGTGTCAGTTAGTAGACAAACCCTAAATTCATTTTTCTCTTAATTACCAGATTGCCCCTCCTTCTTCATTTAATCACAAGCAAGCCCTTAAACCAATTTAAATGTTCTCAAAAGGGCTTTAATTACACAAAATTCTTAATTTACATTACCTTTAAATAAGTTACAGAGCCCCAAGGCCCAATTAATTTAATCTCCAATAAATTAACCCTAGTCACAAATTAAAAGGTACTTGAATTTCTGGGGCGTTACAATCTTCCCTCCTTAAGAACTTTCGTCCTCGAAAGTTTCTAATCTTGTAATACTTTGGGAAAGTTTGCTCACACCCGCTCCACTCGGTTACGATGAGTCTTCGATCCTTGTGCAAGAATTAGCACTAGTTGCTCCTCAAGTATCACACCTTAGCGTAAACTTATTACCCAACGGTCTCATAACTTTTAACTTGGGCTCGCTCTCTTCACTGGAGTCTTTCTACTAAGGCCTACATAACTGATGCCCTTGACTCGAATTCTAAATTTGGAAAGTTCTAGATTCAAATTCTAAGATAACTCGGGATATTTAGCTCGTATTTCCTTCTCTAGTCCTTTAATTAGTTTCTTCTGTTTTGTGATTTTAGAAAGGAACTCTTTGCTAAAACCATTACATTGTTGTTGAGTCACAAAATCCTCTTTAAGGTTTGCTGCACCAGCTACTAGCATTCATTTCAAGACATAACTAGATCATTCGGGCTGATCATCGTTTCCATAACTTTAACACCTTTCTAAGAGATGTGACTTCAAGGATAAAGTTAGCAACTTTGTTCGGTTGTTCGAGACTCTTCACATTAATGGTTAACCTTTCGCTACTCTCAACGACCTTTTAGTAAACGTTGCAGTGACGATCTCACTTGCGTATTTAATTAACTTTGGGGTTTTCTATTGAAATCAATAGCTCGTTGAAAGTTTCAAGTCACGGTAGGGGTAACTCAAACTTAGGTCTCATTTGGTTGTCGTGACACATGAAATGTTCCGTACAACTCTGTCATTCTTATTACAAGAATGCCCCGAAAATTTCGGCAACATAACGACGTAACTACAACAATGCCAAAATTTTCTCTACACCTGTTAGATAGAAATTGCACTTCTAAAATCAGAAAACAAACCAATCATGCCTCCAAACTTCATTTCAGATTACTCAGGGTTCAGGAACACACTATACACAGAAATGTTGAACAACAAAAAATAAGTGAAACTAATTTTCTTTAATTGTAAACAGTGATTCTTTAAAAACAAGAAAATCTAACAATCAGGTTGCGACCTTAATTTTTAAAACAAACTCTCAGAGAGTGTAACAAAATTCTCTTGACTTACCCTGATTTAGAGCCTAATCAATTATAGATTTTCACATTAAGTGTCAAAATTTTCATTGTAAGTTCAAGGAATCAGAATGAACCTTTTAAAGCAAGTTATTCATGATACAACTCGTACTCTATCACTTTTAATCTTTCCTCAGCCTATGGCACAACGCAACAGTCATTCATATCACTCTCTTTTAAAATAACTCAGCCGATAACAATTTCGATACTAAGCGATCTCGCCAAAATGAATTTAGTCTTTTTAAACTCATTCTCCCTTTACCATCCATCTCCTTAAATAACCTGTTCGGTGATCACTCGAATATAATGAAAATTTTCTTAACAGCAATAGGGTTGGATATTTTATAATGGTGTCCTCTACACTTCTTAGCTGTTCCGACTCTGTTGTCATGAAACCCTAACGTTCAACTTCAAATACGAATAGTTTATTCAACACCTCTAGACTTTGAACTTTTCAAGAACTACAATATTTCTCTGTTAAGGTTCTACTCGCGAACTTAGATGTTCGAGGTTTCTTGAAAGACTTTCACCTCGTAATGTCTACTCTTTCCTTCTTTTGTCCAAACTACCCCTTTTTGATACGCGCAAGTGAGTCTTATCTTGACAAAGTTTCCTTTAAGCCTTACACCCTGAACTCGGACATTTCTTTTCTAACATCAAACACCTGAGGTCACATATTCGTCTTTTCTTAGCTTAACAAATTTCATTATGCTCATCTTTTGAAGTTTACTTGAGCACTTAACTCCTTAGTGACCTTTCAACTACTTTCACCTATTAGGACTTACTCTTCCCTCCTTATGCCTAAACCAATCGTTCTAAAGTACTTTCTCTGTCCCTTCTTAGACTTGAACTAAATCAGAACATCTCTAGTAACTTATGCACAACAATATTTTTACATTTCCATGAGTCGTAATTTCGTCCTGTCTATAAACATCGTGGGTGTTCTAGTCGGATCTCTATAACTTCATAATGTTCATAACGTAATCTGATAGTTATCTCGGGATATCTTAACCCTGGTCCATGACAGGCGCTAACTTGACCCCAAAATCATCTTAAGGAACACTGTGTTCCTCGTAACCGGTGGAATAGGTCGTTCATCTAAGGACGAAAATATTTATTCTTAGCAACAAGTTTCTTCCACTTCCCATAACCTGTGCACAAACATAAGGATGTTTCTTTCTCCTTTACGAACAACACTAATACTCCTTAGGGTGCTATACTACTATTAACTCCTTCATAAAAGTTCTTGTACCTATAACTTGAGTTCTTTTACTTTACTGGGGCACTCTATAAGGAGTATTAAAAGCTACCGCTGCTTTCACTTTAACTTCATGCTTAAGTCTATCTCTTGTGTTAAGGATAAACTTAAAATATCAAACTTATTTTATCTAACACCAATGAATTGTTCCTCGTGCTTACTCTCTTTAAACTCGACTTTCTCCTTTTAGTCAAATTGAGGACTTTCTCAACTACTTGTACCATTGTGCTTCTAATGTCGATTTCTCTAAAATCTCACTTAAGAACCATTGGCCTAACCTTTACTAAATGGATCCTCCAGTTTCACTCTAATGGTCGCTCGACCACTACAGCTATACACTTTACTAATTCAAAGGGGTTCTCAGCTTGACTTCTACGTAACGAAGGAGAGATTCAAGGCACTTTCCAAATCCTCTCTCCTTAATCCTCTGATCGGGGAAAAAGGGACTTTACTACCTCTGAGTTCAATGTTAACACCTCACGTTATCTCTTTCAAGTTGTACACATATATCTAGTCCAACAGGTAGAAATTAGTGGCAAGGTTCCTTATGCACATTCCACAAGTTGAATACACAAGTGATCATATGAATGTCCATTCGTGTACAAGTTTCTGGAGTCCCGACAATCAATTCTCTTGTGTTCTCAAACTAAAACTCTAACTCCTTACTTTTCCTCTTTATACTTGTCTTTATTAAGTTTATTTAGTTTATGGTATCACTTTTGAAACTTCGTATCATGCCTATCTGCAGTAACACATTAATTGTGTATATCCCTGTAGCTTTCCTATCAGAGCAATGGTATAAATAAAATCGAAGTGTTTCGAGTATTTTGAAAAGATTAATTTTCATCTCAACATTAACAATCTATTTTTCCCTTTACATCTCGAGTCCATTTTCAAAACACCCTTGCTCTCTTTACTTTTCAACTCCTTAAATACTATAGTTATGTATTCACTTGAAGATGAAGGGACTTTATTCAGGAACCAACAAAGTCGAGAATTCCAAAGTGATACGTTTACTAAATCTCATTCCCTTTTTATCCAATTGTTCCAGCATGAAGGAATGAGACCACTAACCTCTTACCGAACACATTCAAACCTTGAACTTCTCATGAGTAGTCTTAACTTTTATTTTTGAAACCTATACTTAAGTAATCTAGTTGCTTCGCAACCACTAACACCCTAACCTCTTAAGTCTTACTCTTCACTCCCTTGGTCAAAGCAGACCTTTTAATAATCCACAACATGTGTTTTATGGCTATAAAACTTCATTTTTAGCGTAAACGTTCTTAACTAAAACATTTTCCTTTCTATCGTCAATAGCAGGGATCACATGTATTCTCTTTCCTTTCGGCGTAAAAAAAACACGTCAACTTTACGACATATACGCATATAGATTCACATATAAGTATTTCCTTTATGCATTTCCTTTTTATAGACATATAGTTTAGCTCATACATTCTCATTCTTTCTTAGTTTGGAAATTCATTAAACTCGATTTTAATATAAAAATAACTTTACATAGAATACCTAATTTCCTTGTTTATGAACGAATAAAACTTTAGTTCAAAGGCATACCTGGCGGTGACCTGGAGTTGCTACTTAGCCATGGGATACTTGTTGCTTACTCTGTAAGCGAGTCTACAAGACCTATAACCTTGGGCTCACGATACCAATCTAACGCCCTACTTTTATAACATAAATTCCTAGGGACATTACTACTCATGCATGCATTCGAGGCCCTAACTGAATTTAAATAAGTAAAAGTTGATAAATAAAAATCAATTTAATTTGGGATCCCATAGAAATACAAAACGTTTACAAGAAACATAACTAAGTTCGGCCTCTAGTTTCAAAACTCTATGTTACATAAGCGGAAGACAATAATCATTTAAAATTCTTTCTAAATCATGGATGCGGAATTCATGACTTGGTTCCCATGGCTTCTGTAGCGCATCCCTACCACTCGCCTTGTATGCTCTCGCCTTTACCTAAAAACATTTTAAAACAGAGAAAACACAACAAAGGTAGAGGGATGAGTATTGTAAAATACCCAGTAAGTAGGGGTCTGAAATGCAAACACATGCATATGACTTTCCTTCAAACTCCGACTTTTAAACATGACTATTATTCGTGACTTTTAAAATCATAAATCTTTCTGTAGTGGGACCTAAAACTTTCTTTCATAAAATCATGACTTTTCTCTTTGGCTATGCGTGGTCAATTGAGTCTACCTGAGTCTTTTCATTTTGAGTCCTCACAGGACTCTATAGGTTTGAGTCCTCACAGCACCCTATAAGATTTGAGTCCCTCACAGACCCCTATAAGTTTGAGTCCCTCACAGACTCCTATAAGTTTGACCCATAGGGTCTCTGATGCATGTTTTACCATGCACAAAATTCTCAGGAGAACAATTGCCACAACCTACATAACATGTTCATGTTCACACAATATGCATGAGGTCCCATATGTCAGTCACACAAATATAGGCAGTCATAAGGACGCACAATCACATAATCATGACATGACTTTCATTAATTCAAAACCTGAGTCAATCAATCATAAATTAAAGCACAACACATTTACCTTTTTCTTAAATACGTATTCATCACAATAACGTAACTGAATAGCTCACTATATGTAAAGATACATAACAGTGTAAAAGAGACTCCTTTTCAAATACTTTAAAAATCATTTCTACTCGGGTCCACTCCGACCCTTAAGTCACTTGGAACCCTCTCAAATCCAAGGTTAAGTTATTTTCTAAACCCTTTGAAATATCTCTTTTCTAGGTTCAAGTCTTAAGCATAAATCCTTGCAAACAATTCCTTGAAATAAATCCATCATAATATCTTTTTGGAGTAACCTTTGAATTTCATCTTTTGCAATAAATAGTTCATAAAATACGCTAACTCCCATTTTCAAAATTATTTATAGAAAATCATTTACTCGAGGTCCTTTCAGACCTTTTGAAGTGTTACTTTTCTAAGTTCATGAGTGTAAGTTTCGGGAATTCGCCTTTTTGGAATAAATCCTCAAATTTCCTCTTTTAACAATACATATTTCAAGAAATCATATTCACTTCCCTTTTTAAGATTGTTTGTAGAAAAATTCCTTACCTTAGCATAGCTTGAAACTCCTCAAGCTCCGATCCTAATTCAGTGTTCATCACAATCGTGTTTAATACGCCGGATCCCTAATTCCATTTCATCAATTCCTTAATTAATTAACATATGCACAACTTAGAGTCTACATAGCAATTAGTTGGAACATCAAGTAATAATCAAGCGAAATTACCCAACCGGAGGCTGAAAACGAACTCGGGGAATTAAAACAGGTGGACCGGAAACAGCTCCGGCGAGCGGCGGCGCGTGTGGCGGCGAGCGGCAGCGCGTGTGGTGTCAGATGCTGCGCGTACCGACGCGTGAACGTCAGATCTGTGAACGTCGTGAGCCGATCTATCCAAAACCGGTCCTGAAACTTCAAAACGATCGAGCAACGCGTGAACGGTCAAACAAACGGAGTGCCATTACCGGCCGAGGTTCACGGCTTCCCTTCTCGCGGTAGGGCTTCTCCGGCGCACAGGCAACACCTCGCAGCGGCGCGGCGCAACCAGATCGCGCCTTCGACCGACGGCGAGGAGGATGACGGTTGGTGCGGCTTCACGTACAACAGATCTGGCGGCGAACACCTCAGACGGAGTAACGCCGGCGAGGTGGCCTACTCGGGTCGCTCACTGCAAAGACATCTCTCCGGCGGTTGGACTCACTCTTTAGTGGAGTCACGTCTGCAGCTCGACGAGGCTTAAACCCATGGCTTTGTCGACCGTTGGCGCTTGCAGCCGGAGAAGATGGTGGTGCTGGCTCGCGAAGGGAGAGGCTGGAGGCTCCTGTTACTCGTGAAAGGGGAAGGAAGGAAGGAGATGCATTGGACTTCGTGTCAGTTTGTAGACAAACCCTAAATTCATTTTTCTCTTAATTACCAGATTGCCCCTTCTTCTTCATTTAATCACAAGCAAGCCCTTAAACCAATTTAAATGTTCTCAAAAGGGCTTTAATTACACAAAATTTTTAATTTACATTACCTTTCAATAAATTACAGAGCCCCAAGGCCCAATTAATTTAATCTCCAATAAATTAACCCTAGTCACAAATTAAAAGGTACTTGAATTTCTGGGGCGTTACACTTGTGTCTACAAGAAGATAGTCAATACTACTATAGCTTTCTTAGTCTTATACGTAGACGATATCGTGCTCATTGGGAATGATGCAGGATTCATGACTGGTGTTAAGCAATGGCTAGCGACCCAATTCCAAATGAAAGATTTGGGAGAGGCTGAGTTTGTCCTTGGAATCCAAATTGTTAGGAATCGCAAGAACAAAACGCTAGCGCTGTCTCATGCATCTTATATTGACAAGATATTGATTAGATATAAGATGCAGAATTCCAAAAAGGGATTATTACCTTTCAGGCATGGAATTCATATGTCTAAGGAACTGTGTCCTAAGATACCTCAAGAAGTTTAGGATATGAGACACATTCCCTATGCATCAACTGTCGGTAGTATGATGTATGCCATGCTATGTACTCGACCTGACATATGCTATGTAGTGGGAATTGTCAACAGGTATCAGTCCAATCCAGGATATGATCATTGGACTGCTGTTATGAATATCCTCAAGTATCTTAGGAGAACGATGGACTATATGCTTGAAGGATACACTGACTCTGATTTTCAGACTGATGTAGATTTGAGGAAATCTACATCAGGATCAGTGTTCACTCTTAACGGAGGAGGTATAGTATAAAGGAGTATGAAGCAAGATTGTATTGTTGACTCCACCATGGAGGCTGAGTATGTCGCAGCTTGCGAAGCAGCGAAGGAGGCTGTATGGCTTAGAAAATTCTTTACTCATTTGAAAGTTGTTCCAAATATAAATTTGCCTATCACCCTTTATTGTGATAATAGTGGTGCAGTGACAAATTCTAAAGAACCTAGAAGCCATAAGCGCGGAAAGCATATAGAGCGCAAATATCATCTTATCAGGGAGATTGTGCAACGAGAAGACGTGATCGTCACACAGATCGCTTTGGAGTACAACATTGCTAATCCATTTACAAAGCCCCTCACGAGTAGAGTGTTTGAGGGGCACCTAGAGAGTCTAGGACTGCAGGTTATACAATAGGGCAGTTTTCTTGCTCAACATGTTTGACTCCATTGACGTTTTAGTCCAAGTGGGAGTTGTTGGGTTTTATGTCCTAAACCTCGTGGGTTTGTAAACTGAATGTATATTCTATTTTGCAATAAAGATGTTATTGAGATTTATTCAAATAAATGTGTTATTGAATAAAGTGAATTGTATATTTTGAAACCCTAATCCAATAAAGAACACATGGCTATAGGATGTATACTTGAACTTTATGTGTGACATAAAAGTGGTTCAGGTTCAAGTTATAGCTAGAATGGTCTATAGTATAGGGATAGGGTTGGGTACCTTATCCTGAGGAAACTATGGACGCGACCCACTTTGTAAAGTACAAACGATGTGATCCTGAATTGTTCATGTGGAGAAATGCGAGTGAGGGTGTCCTATGCAATGAGTTTCAATAAGAATGGACCGAGAAATAGTCACTTAGACTTTATTACTCCGTTTACTGTCTTAATTGACTATATTCATAGGATGACCTAGGCAACTTGATCTTAATCTTGAGCGAGCCATGAACTCTTGTTTATTCAGATTATCCTTAGATTTGCATGGGTGAGAGTGGCCTGAGATTGCCGACTCAATAAGCCTCCAATTTCATGGATAAGACTGGGTAGATAGCTGGGACCATAGTTCTGCAAGATGGAATTCACTCCTACCCGCTTTAGGAATTAGTAGAGAGGTTGTTCCCTTACGTGCTGACTTCGGGTCTTGAACAGAGGGTCCACCCCTCTCATTGGCCCGAGAGGAATTCGATTTGTTTGTTGGACCACAAACCAGTTGTTCATTATAGGATCAGTAGGACTTAAGGAACAAGAAGTAATTACAGGGGTAAAATGGTATTTTTGACCCAACTGTAATTACGAACGACTTGTGAAGGATCGACTTACTAATCATGGTTATATCAAGTGGACAGAAATATATCTACAGTGAGGAGAGTGCAACCACTGGGATTTAGTGGAGTGTACCGGTCGTTAACGAATGTTGATTAGCTAGGCTAAAGAGTTTTATCGGTTAATCTCGTATCGTTGGAGCTCATGATCTGTAGGTCCATTAGGTCCCCCTTACTAGCTCGGACTAATCCTTGGAACATTTGAGAGAAAAGAATTTGAATTGTTCAAATTCAGTTTTGGGAGAAAACGTTAATTATATGTGATATACTTAACATGACATAGATTAATTATGAATTAAAATATGATAAAGAAGAGGTGGACTTATTTAAATATGATTTAAATATTGGTCCGGTTTATAACATGAATATGGATTCATGTTCGAACGGTTGATTTAAGAAATCGGGATTGATCCAATTATTTAATTTGATATTTGATATTAAATTAAATAAATTATTTAAAATTAATTAATTAATTAAATTAATAAATTGATTGTAATTTAAAATTAATTTTGAATTAAAATTAAATGGAAATTCAAATTGAATTTTCGATTTTCGATTGGACCAAAGATAAAGTGTGAATCATCTCTTTACTTTTTCAAATTCACACAAATTCAACACTTTCTTCTTGATTAATCCTCATCATTCATGTGTTGGCATCTTCACAAGGCATGATGAACCTTTAATTGAAGATGAATTGAAGAGAATAAATGGCATTTTGTAGAAAAATCATATTATTCTCGGTTTTAACCATTTGTCACGTTTCTTCCAAATTCTCTCAACTTTGGATCCCACAATCCGTTCCAAGGTCTGAGGATAGTAGGGAAGGCACTAGAGGTTGTCTATAAAGTGTTGTAACAAGCAATTGCCCACGGAGAAGGAGAATTTTGAGCTACAAAGGTATGAGTTCTTATTATCAGTTTTTCCAGATTTGAGCATGTTTTTTATTTTGTAAAATTGATCAACTTAGAGTATTGAAGATCCCAAATTGCTTCCACTTTCTTAATATAGACTCTTTCAAGTACAACGTTCTTTATAAGACTACCAAGGACCATGAAAGATTGCTCGACAATTTAGAGAATTCTGAACCACCAAACGAGGTTGCTAAAGCTCTACGCTTAATGAGTCACATCTCTAGAAAAGTGAGAAGGCGATTGAGTCGATGGTCAGAAGAAACGATTGAGTCATGCCTTAACCGAAATGCTAGCAACTTATACAGTAGACTTTGAACGAAATTTTGAGTTTTGACCATAGAAGGAAGCCAAGTCCATTCTTTGCAGGGTCATTTGAAAATCTAGAGTGAATTTACTTTGTGGCTTATAGGTTGGAATTGTTGTCATATCTTTGTAGCTCATATTGTATTCCATACATCTATATTGAGAAAGTATGTGTCAAACTCACCTCAGGTGTTTGATTTCGAACCCTTACAGTGAATGAGCACCTAAGTTACGAGAAGCGGCCTGAATTGAATGATTAAATGTGATCCCTACCTTATGGGTAGTAAAGGAATTGACTGAATTAGAGAAGACGTAGAAGGTTGGCTAAGTAAGTAAGCTGGACTTTCAGAACTATCTCCAACCTATGGGTAATTTCGGGCATAGAACTCAAGTCAGGAACATTAGATAATTTAAGGCCCTATAGAATGAGTCAGTAGCGTTGAAATGGACATCAGCTATAGGCATAGGATCCTTCGTAATCAAGAAACCAAGCTTCGTCAGGGTATTATGACTAAACTCTTGAACAGAAGGAGCTACCTGGGAGCAGGAGGAAGGGGTGTGGATTAAGTACCTATAGCCAAATTCAAGATTAGGAACTTTCGAGGACGAAAGTTTTTTAGGAGGGAAGATTGTAACGCCCCAAAACTCCATTTACCTTATAATTTGTGTTTTGGATTAATTTAATGAAAATTAAATTAATCAAGCCTTGAAGTTTCGTATTCTAATTTAAGTTTTGCAAATTTAAGATAATATATATGGATTTAACCATATATATGTTAAGTCGAGATATTTAATTAAGTTTAAAGGATTTTTTTGGTTTTGTTTAAGATGAAGGGCATTTTGGTAAAAGACATTGAATTAGGGTTTTGAAAAGAGACCTTTTGTCTTTTTAGGTGCACGTTTCCCAAGGTCCTTCTCCATCTTTCTCTCTCTCTCCCTCACCCTCTTCACGAAGCTTCTCATTGTCGTCGTCTCCTCCTTGCCGTCGGAGTCGCTCGTCCAGTCGCTGCTGGAGTTCTCTTGCGCTGCCAGTAGCCGAGTCGCCCCGAACGAAGTCGCTGCTTGCGCTTTGCCTGAAGTCTGAGTCGTCGCCTTGCCCATCAATCTGGCCTCAAATCCACGAGCTACAGCCGTCGAGAAGTCATGTGTTGATCGCTGGGACGTCGTGGCGTCGTGCTCGCTGCAACCCTGTCGCCGTCGTCGTTGCAGCCCCGTTGTCGCCGTCGATTGCAGAGCCTGTGGACGAAGCGTTTTGGCCTTCGTCGGATCCTTGCTAAGTGGGTAACGTATTTTTTGGTGGCTTTGAAATTTAGATTGTGTTAAGACTGATTTGGTTTGAGTCAAGATTTGTGCTAGGAGGTCTTCAAGGTTGGAAGAAAAGGCAGTGGAATCTAAGCGAATTTGGCACCATCTCGCTTTTTAGTTGGACGAAGTCACTAGACCCGTAGGCTTTGTGTTTTAGATTTGTTGTGGGTTGCTAGATTAATAATGGAATTATTGTTAAATTGTTGGGATTTGTGCCTTAAAACTCGTAGTTTGTAATTATGTTCTAATTAATGTAATAAAGTATTATTATTTCAATAAAGTGTTATTGTTCGTTATCTACGAGTTTGCTTTTATTTAAACCCTAAATCCAATAAACTAAACATCCAAGGCTGTTAAATGAATCTCTAAACTGAATGTAATGTACATAAAAAGGATCTCGGTTCGAGATACAACCTAAAGGGTCTATAGTTAGGGGATAAGGTTTGGGTACCTTACCCTGGTAAAACTATGGATGTGGCACACTTTGTATTTCATACAAACACTGTGATTCTAACGTGTTCGTGTAGATGACATGTGAGTGGGGATATCCTATGTAATGAGATTACATAAGACCGAACCACGAAATAGTAATCTCTAGCTGTAACTCCGTTGACTAGTTAGGTTTCTATTTCACTAGCATGACCTAGGCAACTTGATCTCAATCCTGAGCAGGTTTACGAACTCCTATTCGCGAGGGATTGTCCTTTGACTAGTATAGGTGAGAGTGGCCAGATTCGCCGACTCAATATGCCTACCTTCTTGGGGACAAGACCGAGTGAGCGGCTGGGAACTTAACTTAGCAAGAAGGAATTCACTCCTTCCCGCTTACTAAGGTAAGTAGAGGAATGTTCCCTTAAGTGGTGTCTCCGAGACTTGAATTGTCACACCCCCTCCCGCACTACCTGCTAACTTAGCCCGACAGACGGCGTGAAGCCAACAGTCATCATTCACCTCTCTAACGATACCTGTTGACCCTGCTTTACCTGATAAGCATACTAAACTTGTATAAGAAACACTTAAACATAACATAGCGGAATATTGACAATTACGTAACCTATGTAAGGGGTAACCCTACTTAAGACTCTCTGGAAAACTGAAAGAGATATGAACATCACAACCAAAAACATACCCAACCATGGAGCACACAACCACAACCTAGAATGTACACAAAAACATAACTTTATAGTCCTTCTACAATACATATAGACTTCCTATACATCTCCACCCACGTACAACATATATAAACTCTTGGAGTTCCAGCAGACTATAAGCGGGTTTTTCAGCAGGGAGCTCGATCTCTACACAAAAAAGTGGGAAAAATATCAAAGAATGAGCTATGAAGCTCAGTGAGTGACTTGAGTTTAAAAGAAAACTATTAATTCGTAAATCATATCACCTGGCCATCTATGAGCATATACATCTGTAATCAAATGTTAAAAGTAACTGTGTAATCATAATAGCTTATCATGAAAACCAGCAAGTATATCGTTAAAATCTCGTAAGGCATGTAAATGATATAAACTCTTTTTAAAACATGTCACAATCTACGTTTGTTCTACGATGTAGTGGGGCCCGCCCAACACTCCCATCGTCTTTGTCGTAGTGGGGCCCGCCCAGCACTCACGACAGCGTTGTTGTCATGGAGTTCACTCAACGTTGACAAAAGAAATGACCTGTGTGCACACGGTACCATAAAGCCTCGGGCTCAATATCTCAGAAGATCACATGAAAACATTTGAACATGCCTGCTTATCTTTTCTTTCATAAAACTCAAGCGTACTTAGCTTGTTCATAAAACTTGAAATCTTTAAAAACATACTTGCTCGAAATCATAACATTTCAATAAACTTCGGAAATTCAATAAACATATGCTCGTGTATAAATTTCATCAAGACATTTGGGCTCATCATGAACACTTTAAAACATTTCTAAGAAATCTTGAATGCTCATAAACAAGTGTTCAAGGAAAACAATAAACATGTAAACTATTTCATTCAAGCAAAACTTGTATTTTCTTAAAACATAATTCAAGCATATAGAACATTTTTGAAGTTCGTTTTGTCACTCACAGTGTTAAACTAGAACGTTGGCCCGTACACTCGACCTATTTGCTCTTGGTGTGAAGAGGAAGACAGAACACAGAATTTACTGTCAAATCCGAGAAGTCTCTGAAGTTTTGGTTGTACTGACCTGTAGAAATGGAATCAGAAGCTCTATTAGGTATGGTTGGAAAGTTTATTGAATTTCCTACACCTTTCGTGAAGAAATCGTGAATAGACAATGATTGGAAGATGTTGTAAATAGCAGGTCAAGTTTCGGGTTGCGTGAAAATCGAATCTGGAATAGCGAGAAAGTTAGTTCTGGGAAAGAAGCTTTCGGTATTTCTGAACCAATCTGTTGGGAATTTCAATTTCGTGTCTTCATATGATTTTTAGAGGATTCAAAAAGGAAGAGTTTGGTATAAAGTACATCCTTTTTGGTTAAGTAATGAAGAAGTTATGAGTATCTGAATACAGGGCATAAAATCTGTTAAATGCTGGAATTTTTGTTGGAGTATTTTCTTGTAGTTTTAAAGTTAAAACCATGAGCTCGAGGTTCTAAAACATGGTTTTGGTTTGTTTGACAGGCCAAGAGCGAATAGGTCGAGTGTCACGGGTCAAGACTCTAGTTCTAACATACTGTGAGTGACAAAACGAACTTCGAAATGAGCTATATGCTTGAAAAATGCTTTAAGAAATGCAAGTTTTGCTAGAATGAATTGTTTCAAAGTTTTGTGTATTATTTTTGAACACATGTCTATGAGTATTCTTGTTTTCCTAGAAATGTTTCAAGTGTTCATTGTGACCTAAAAGTCTTTATAAAGTTTATACATGAGCATATGTCCAATGGTTGCCAAAATTTATGGAAATGTTATGATTTCAAGCAAGCATGTACTAGCAAGTATGTTTTAAAGATTTCAGTTTATGAACAAAATTTGAGTAAGCTTGAGTTTTATGAAAGAAAAGATAAGCGAGCATGTTCAATGTTTTCATGTGATTTTACGAGATATTGAGCCCGGCTTTTATGGTACCGTGTGCACACGCAGGTCTTATTCTCATTGTCGACGTTGAGTGTACTCGTGACAACGTGTGTAATCGTGAGTCTTTGGGCGGGCCCCACTATTTACAAAGACGATGGGAGTCTTTGGGCGGGCCCCACTACATCGTAGAATAAACGTTGGTGTCTCGGCGTGCCCTACACAACGTAGATAGTGACATGTTTTAAAAAGAGTTTATATCATTTACATGCCTTACGAGATTTTAACGATGTCTTCTTTGGTTTTCATGAAAAGCTATAATGATTACACGATACTTTTAGCTTGATTACGGATGCATATGCTCATAGATGGCGGTGATATGATTTACGAGTTAATAGCTTTCTTTTAAACTCAAGTCACTCACTGAGCTTCATAGCTCATTCTTTCAATGTTTTTTCCCACTTTTCAGGTAGAGATCGAGCTCCCGGTGCCTGAGAACCTGCCATAGTCTGCTGAAGCTTCACATGTTTTGATGTTTTGTACGTGGCTGGTGTTGTATAGCAAGTCCATATGTTTGTAAATTATTTTAAGAGAACTATGTAGTTATAGTCGTATGTGCTTTAGAGGTTGTGGTTGTTTAATTAGTGGTTTGGACTGTTTGTGGTTCTGATGTTCTTGCTCGTTTTAGTTTTCAAGAGAGACTTAAGAAGAGTTTCTCCTCATGTACGTCTCATAGATGTCCTGTTTCCGCTGTGTTAAGTTTAAAGTGTTCCATATACGAACATAGTATGTTGATCAGGTAAAGCAGTGTCAGCAGGTATTGTTAAGAGGTAACAATGTCTGTTGGCTTCACGCCGCCATCTTCCGGCCGAGTTAGCGGTAGTTCGGGAGGGTGTGACAACTTGGTATCGTGAGCGATTAGCTCCATGGGAATGAGACAGAGCAAGTTAGCTCTAGAAGAAACTGAAAAGTAAATAGCAAGTTATTGAGTTAGTTCAATAGAACTAGTCGAGCATGGTCCAAGTAAGGACAAGAGTAAGTCAGACTAGAATGTGAACACAAGTCTAGAATTGTGCATTTGAGTTGAGTACTCATTACATGTCTAGTATGTTAATATGTTATAGAAGTCATGCCACCACGTACTAGCGAGACGATGCGAGCAAAGATCGGGGCGGGACGCGAGGATCCTACCCAAGATCAATCCCGGTGGAGATCTAGTGCCCGAGAGTTCAGATACGGGCCAGAATTATGCAGCATGTTAATGCCTCATAGGGGGTAGGTAAGCCATAGAGAGAGCAGGGCTAAGTAATCCAAATAAGACATATAGAATAGATCACCTACAAGAATTAGGAGCCACAGTGTTTGAGGGTTCCAAAGATCCACCTGTCGAGGTTTGGTGAATAAGCTTGATAAATGTTTTGATGTCATGAGTTGCTCTCGAGGAGCGAAATGTTAAGTTGGCCATATTTTTGTTGCTAAAGGAAGCGAGAAAGGATGATGGAAATCGATGTTAGCTTGATTGTAGTGATGCACGTACTTCACAACCGCAAACTTTCAAGTATATTTGAAAATAAATATTACCCTAGCACGCGTCGCAGAGGCAAAGAGGGATGAATTTTTAGAATTAAAGCGAGGATCATTTTCGGTGGTGAGTATGAGAGAAGATATCCCAGAGTTTTCGCGGTATGTTGATGTGATTGTGGCATCACGAGAGTGGCAGTGTCGAAGATTTGAAAGAGGTTACGACACGAGATACGTACTCCCGATTCTGACCATTGCTAAGTGGATTGATTTCTCCCACTGGTAGAGCACGCTCTACGTGTTGAAAGCGAGTATAGCGAGAGTGCGATCGGTAGTGAAGCCTAGTTGTGGGGGCCTTGGCAACAAGCGATTTCCATGGTCGTGGCGTGAAGGTTCACACTTGGAGTAAATGTTTCCAAGTCAATATGACTTTAAGGATCGAACTAGTAGCCGGGCATCGAGGCAGATGAATGTGGGTAGTGCCTATTAGAGGCAGAGTTAAAAAGAACATAATTAGTTTGTTTGATTAGCGGCAAAGACAAAGAGGGCAAGAGTCTATTGCCAGTATAGCAAGGAAAACTCCATATGTGATTTGTTCCAAGAATCATCAAGGTCATTGTCTTGTGAGTGTTGGTACATGCTACCAGTGCTGACAACCAGGACATGTCAAGAGGATTGTCCACAGACTATGGGCGTACCGCACGAGAGGACTAGGGAGTTGAGTCCCAGTTAGTTGAGCGGCCAAAGAGAGTTCGATGGCTGCAGAGAGGCACCAGATCGTGTTAGACTAAAGAGAGTTGTAGGAGGCCTGAGCAACACGGAAAGGTCTAGGTTATGACTCGGCAAGAAGGCGATGATGCACCGATATGATTATTGGTACGATTACTATTTGAAATGTACACACTTTTTTTTAATAGAACAAGGTGCTACACATTTCTTTGTTTTTAGTATGTTCTTGACTAAGTTGAATGGGAAGCTAGAACCTTTATGTAAAAGGTTAGTTATATACACTCCAGTTGGTGATGCTTTATTAGTCAATTCAGTGATGCAGAATTGTGAGGTCTTAGTAAAAGGTCTCAATTTGTTAGTGGATCTTCTTCCACTAGAGTTACAGGTGTGAGATGCAATCTTAAGGATGGATTTCGTATTTACTCATTATGCTTCCAGAGATTGCCATATAAAGGAAGTTGTTTTCAAGAAACCAGATTAGTCAAGTGGATTTATGGGATGAAAGAAAGATTATCCCTTCGAGTTTAATTTCAACATTAAAAGGTTAAAAGTTATTGAGGAAAGATTGCATGACGTTTCTTGCACATGTAGTAGAGGTGCAGGAGGAAAAGCTAAAACCAGACAATGTTCTTGTTATGAACGAACTTCTTAATGTTTTCGAGTAGAAGCGCGAGGTTGCCACACGATAGGGAAGTTGAGTTCATTATTGAATTGCTACCAAAAACAACCTCTGTATCGCAAGCGCCGTATAGAATGGCTCCAAGTGAGATCATGGAGCTAAAGATGCAGTTATAAGGACTAGTAGATAAGGGATACATCAGACCTAGTGTATCGCCTTGGAGAGCTCCAGTGTTATCTGTGAAAAAGAAAGATGGTATCCGTAGATTATGCATTGATTATAGATAGTTAAACAAAGTCACGATACGTAATAAGTGTCCTTTACCCTGAATAGATGACTTGTTTGACCAGTTAAGAGGTGCATCGATGTTTTGTAAGATTAATTTAAGATCGAGGATATCATAAGTTAAAGGTCGAAGAATCGGACATTCCTAAGGCGTTATTCATAATGAGGTACGAGCATTACGAGTGTTTAGTAATGCCATTCGGTTTAACAAGGTACTAGCAGTTTCCATGGACCTCATGGGCGGGTTTTCCACCAGTATTTGGATAACTTTGTAATAGTAATTATTGATGATATACGAGTTTACTCAGTTGACAGGAAAGCCCACGGGGAACACATGAGTATTATTCTACAAACACTACGTGATAAACAGTTGTACGCTAAATTCACCAAATGTGAGTTTTGGTTGAATCATGTAGTGTTTAGGGTAAGTTGTTTCAACAAATGGAGTTGGTATGGGTCCACGTAAAGTAAAAGTTATGGTCAACCTAGTGAGACCAGCTAATGCGACAGAAGTACGTAGTTTCCTAAGCTTGGCGAGGATCTGCGATGATTTGTTGAGAACTTCTCACGATTAGTATTACCATTATGATTTTAATAAGAAAGAATGCTAAGATTGAATGGTCGATAAGTGTGAACGAGTTTTCGAGGAGTTTGAAAAGAGATTAGTTACAACACCTATTTTGACACTTCCTATAACGAGAAAAAAAGTATGTGGTTTCTTGTGATGCCTCGAGGAAAGATTTAGGGTGTGTCTTGATGCAAGAAGGAAAAGTAATAACTTATGCGTTAAGGCAATTGAAAAAGCACGAATGTAATTACCCTACCCATGATCTTGAGTTAGCAGCGGTTGTTCTAGCATTAAAGATCCGGAGACATTACTTGCTTGGTGAAAGGTGTCACATTTACACAGATCATAAGAGTCTTAAGTATATCTTTGATCAAAGGGAGTTGAATATGAGATGCAGAAGATGGTTAGAACTCGATTAAAGATTATGATTGTACCATAGAATACCATTCCAGTAAGGTGAATGTGGTAGCGATTGCATTGGCGAAGTGAAGACTTCCTAAGGGCGCCTTGTGTGGTTTTCGAGCAACATTTTTAAGTACTCTAAGGGATTCTAAGGCGGTTGTAAATGCAGAGAATTGAGAGGGTCTTCTAGTTTAATTTCGAATCGAGGCCTTCACTCATAATAGAGATTGTGAGAAGACAATCGAGAGAATAGTAACTTGCGAAAATGTTTGGAAAGTCCAAACAGGGCCCGAAAGCAAAATTTAAAATGAGATCAGACGGAGACATATAGAAACAGGGAAGACTATGTGTTCCGAGTGTTAGTGAGCATAAGAATGCTATTCTAGAAGAAGCTCACAGTTCAGCTACGCTATGCATCCAGGAAGCACCAAGATGTGTAAAACCTTGAATGGGACATATTGGTGGCCTAGGATGAAGCGGGAGATAGTTGATTATGTTGAAAGATGTTTAATCACACAAAGACGTTAAACCATTAGACAGAAGCAAAAAGGACTCCTTAACCCATTGCTAGTGTCGGAATGGAAATGGGAGCGTATTACTATGGTTTTTCTGTTTAGATTACCACGTACTTCAAATGGACATGATGGCACTTGGGTGATGTTGGATAGACTCACTAAGACAACACGGTTTGTACCATGACGTCTACGCTTGATCAGCTAGCTAAGCTATACGTCGACAGAATTGTGAGACAATACAGAGTGCCAGTGTCCATAGTATCAGATAGAGATTCGAGATTTACTTCTAAGTTTTGGCCTAGTTTACAGAAGGCTATGGGAACAAGGTTGAAGTTTAGTACAGCATTCCATCCTCAGACAAATTGGAAGTCAGAGAGGACCATCAAGACCTTAGAGGACATGTTGAGAGCATGTGTCCTTCAAGTTAAGGGAAGTTGAGATACACACCTATCACTTATGGAACTTGCTTACAATAACAATTATCAGTCTAGTTTTGACATGGCACCATTTGAGGCTCTAGATAAAAGACCGTGTAGAACGCTCGTATATTGGAATGAAGTAGAAGAACGGAAGCTAATCGATCCTGAGTTGGTGTAAGTTATGACAAACAATATTAACGTGTCGAGAGAAATCAAGGGTAGCACAAGACCGTCAGAAGAGTTATGTAGATAAGCAACGAAAGGACTTAGAATTCCAGGTTGGAGATCAAGTTTTCTCGAAGTTATCTCCGTGAAGAGGTATCTTTAATTTTTGAATGAAAGGTAAGCTAAGTCCCAGATATATTGGTCCTTATCAAGTAACGGGACAAGTTGGGCCAGCAGCCTACAGACTAGAATTGCCAGCAGAACTATCTCGAGAACATGATGTTTTTCATGTGTCCATGTTGAGGAAGTATATTCCAGATCTGACACATGTGCTACAAGCACAATCTGTTGAGTTGAAAGAAGACATGAGTTACGTAGAGGATGTAGTTCAAACCCTCGACAGAAAAGAACAAGTTTTAAGAATCAAGACGATCCCACTCGTGAAGGTTCGTTGGGGACATCACGGAGTGGAGGAGGCAACCTGGGAGTTAGAAGACTAAATGAGAAGGAAGTATCCGATGATTTTCACCTAAGGACTACTAAATTTCGAGGGCGAAATTTCTTAAGGGGAGGTAAGTTGTAAATCCGAGATCTTTCTTTGGAACTTCCTTATTATCAAACAACAAAAGAAAGGAAGAAATGAATGGTTAAAACTTGGTTTTCCTTGTTTTAAAAAAAAAGTAATGAAGTGAAAGGTAAAAGGAAAACAAGGAAGGAAAAACATAAATCATTTTGGTTTGGTTTGCTCTAAGAATAATGAAGAAAGAAAATGAAAGGAAAGGTTATAATATTGTGTTTTGTTTAGGAATGAAAATAAAAGAAAAGAAAAGAAAATAAAAGGAAAAGGAAAAAAAGAAAGAAAGTGGAAGGTGGGACCCCCACCTTGGTTTTTCTTTTTAAACAACCAAGTACCTTCAAATTTCTTCTCATTTTCATCAAAGAGGAGCTGGGAGTTCGTGGGAAAAGCTTAAAGGAAGAAAAAGAAGGTGGTTTTGGAGCTGGATTTGCAGAAGAGAGAGAGAGAACTCAAGCAATTAGTATAACAGCAAGGTAATCACTCTGCCATGTTCTGCTATTTTGTTCATCTCGAGCTCCACAGAAAGAGGTAAGAGTTGAGATTTTGTTTCATGCGAGTTAACTCATATTGGAAAAAAATTCGTGAAGGATGCTCGACCAAATTCGGATCTTAAGCTACTGATTTGTGAAGAGGAAGACAGAACACAGAATTTACTGTCAAATCCGAGAAGTCTCTGATGTTTTGGTTGTACTGACCTGTAGAAATGGAATCAGAAGCTCTATTAGGTATGGTTGGAAATCTTATTGAATTTCCTACAACTTTAGTGAAAAAATCATGAATAGAAAATGATTGGAAGATGTTGTAAATAGCAGGTCAAGTTTCGGGTTGCAGCAGAAAATCGAATCTGGAATAGCAGAAGTTAGTTCCTGGGAAAGAAGCTTTCGAGGTATTTCCGAACCAATCTGTTGGGAATTTCAATTTCATGTCTTCATATGATTTTTAGAGGATTCAAAAAGGAAGAGTTTGGTATAAAGTACATCCTTTTTGGTTAGGTAATGAAGAAGTTATGAGTATCTGAATACAGGGCATAAAATCTGTTAAATGCTGGAATTTTTGTTGGAGTGTTTTCTTGTAGTTTTAAAGTTAAAACCATGAGCTCGAGGTTCTAAAACATGGTTTTGGTTTGTTTGACAGGCCAAGAGCGAATAGGTCGAGTGTACGGGTCAAGACTCTAGTTCTAACACTGTGAGTGACAAAACGAACTTCGAAAATGAGCTATATGCTTGAAAAATGCTTTAAGAAATGCAAGTTTTGCTAGAATGAATTGTTTCAAAGTTTTGTGTATTATTTTTGAACACATGTCTATGAGTATTCTTGTTTTCCTAGAAATGTTTCAAGTGTTCATTGTGACCCTAAAAGTCTTTATAAAGTTTATACATGAGCATATGTCCAATGGTTGCCAAAATTTATGGAAATGTTATGATTTCAAGCAAGCATGTACTAGCAAGTATGTTTTAAAGATTTCGATTTTATGAAACAAGTGAGTAAGCTTGAGTTTTATGAAAGAAAAGATAAGCGAGGCATGTTCAATGTTTTCATGTGATTTTCTCGAGATATTGAGCCCGAGGCTTTATGGTACCGTGTGCACACAGGTCTTATTCTCGTTGTCGACGTTGAGTGTACTCCGTGATAACGCCATTACCGTCGTGAGTGTCTTTGGCGGGCCCCACTACGACAAAGACGATGGGAGTCTTTGGCGGGCCCCACTACATCAGTAGAATAAACGTTGGTGTCTTTGGGCGTGCCCTACACAACGTAGATAGTGACATGTTTTAAAAAGAGTTTATATCATTTACATGCCTTACGAGATTTTAATCTGGTGTCTTCTTTGGTTTTCATGAAAAGCTATAATGATTACACGATACTTTTAACGCTTGATTACAGAGATGCATATGCTCATAGATGGTGGTCGATATGATTTACGAGTTAATAGCTTTCTTTTAAACTCAAGTCACTCACCGAGCTTCATAGCTCATTCTTTCGATGTTTTTCCCACTTTTCGTGTAGAGATCGAGCTCCGGTGCTCGAGAACTCCGCCATAGTCTCTGTGAAGCTTCACATGTTTGATGTTTTGTACGTGGCTGGTGTTGTATAGCAAGTCCATATGTTTGTAAATTATTTTAAGAGAACTATGTAGTTATAGTCGTATGTGCTTTAGAGGTTGTGGTTGTTTAATTAGTGGTTTGACTGTTTGTTTGTGGTTCCGATGTTCTTGCTCGCTTTAGTTTTCAAGAGAGACTTAAGAAGAGTTTCTCCTCATGTACGTCTTATAGATGTCCTGTTTCCACTGTGTTAAGTTTAAAGTGTTCCATATACGAACATAGTATGTTGATCAGGTAAAGCAGTGTCAGCAGGTATTGTTAAGAGGTAACAATGTCTGTTGGCTTCACGTCGTCTTCCGGGCTGAGTTAGCAGGTAGTTCGGGAGGGAATATGAGTTAACTTGCACGAAACAAAATCTCAACTCTTACCTCTTTCTGTGGAGCTCGAGATGAACAAAATAGCAGAACATTGCAGAGTGATTACCTTGCTGTTATACTAATTGCTTGAGTTCTCTCCTCTCTTCTTCGCAAATCCACTCCAAAACCACCTTCTTCTTCTTCCTTTAAGCTTCTCCCACGAACCCTCAGCTCCTCTTTGATGAAAATGAGAAGAAATTTGAAGGTACTTGGTTGTTTAAAAAGAAAAACCAAGGTGGGGGTCCCACCTTCCACTTTCTTTCTTTTTTTCCTTTTCCTTTTCTTTTCTTTTATTTTCATTCCTAAACAAAACACAATATTATAACCTTTCCTTTCATTTTCTTTCTTCATTATTCTTAGAGCAAACCAAACCAAAATGATTTATGTTTTTCCTTCCTTGTTTTCCTTTTGCCTTTCACTTCATTACTTTTCTTTTTAAAACAAGGAAAACCAAGTTTTAACCATTCATTTCTTCCTTTCTTTTGTTGTTTGATAATAAGGAAGTTCCAAAGAAAGATCTCGGATTTACACTTGGCCTGTCAAACAAACCAAATTCAACCATTAGAACCTCAAGCTCATGCTTTTTAACCTTAAACTTACAAGAAAACACACTTTCAAAATTTCCAGCATTTTTCAGATTTTATGCCCTGTTTTCCGACAGCCATAACTTCTTCATTGCTTATCCAAAAATAATGTACTTTATACCAAATTCTTTATTTTTGAATCCTCTAAAAATAATATGAAGACATAAAATTGAAATTCCCAATAGATTGGTTCAGAAATACCTCGAAAGCTACTTTCCTAAAAATGTACTTACTGTTGTTTCCATTCAATTTCCTGTTTTGCATAACAAATTTAACCTGATATATAAAACATCTTCTAGACATTTTATACTCACAATTTCTTCATGAAAGTTGAGGGATATTCAATAAGCTTTCTAACCATACCAATTAGAGCTTCTAACTCCAAGTATACAGATCAGTACAACCAAAACATCAGAGACTTCTCAGATTTGACAGCAAATTCTGTCTTCTGTCTTCCTCTTCACAAAACAGCAACTTAAGGTCAGAATTGACTCAAGCATCCTTCACAAACTTTGTTCAAAAATGAATTAGATTTCAAGAAAACTAAACCTCAACTCTTACCTCTTCCTGTGGAGCTCGAGATGAACAGAAAACCAGAACAGGGTTGGAGTTGATCACCTTGCTGCTATATAATCAAACTTTGAGTTCTCCTCCCTCTCTTCTGCAATTCCAGCACCAAAATCACCTTCTTCCTCTTCCTTTAAGCTTCTCCCACGAAACCCTTACCTTTCTTTTGATAAATGAAGAAGAAGATCGATGGAAACTTGGTTTTTAAAAAGAAACTAAGGTGGGGTCCCACCATCCACTATCCTTTTCCCTTTTCCTTTCTTTTCTTTTCTTTTGTTTTAAAAATAAAACCAAAACCAAACATTTCCTTCATTTTCTTTATTCCTTTTGTTTTATTTTTTTTTCTTTTCTTTCTTGATTTCTAATGAATGATCTCGGGTTTACATGAATAAAGGGCCCGACCCTCTCATTGGCCCGAGAGGGACTCTGTTTGTTGGTAGAACCACAAACAAATTGTTCATTAGAGGAGCACTAGTACTTAATGCACAAGATGTAACCCAGGGGTAAAACGGTAATTTGACCCAGCTGGTGTTACGAATATTCGTGAAGGATTGACTTGCTGTTATTGGTTAATATCTATGGACACAGAAATATATCTGCAGTGAGAAGAGTGCAGCTGTGGGACTTAAGTGGAGTGTTCCCGCAGTTAACGAATGTTGATTGGGAGGTTAATGAGATTAACCGAGCAATCTCGTATCGTTGGAGCTTCTGATCTGTAGGTCCATTAGGTCCACTTTCTAGCTCGTAAAGGGTTCTTAGATCATTTGAATTTGAAATGTTAAAATTCATTAGGGAATAAACTTTATGTATATAGATACGATATAATATATAGTTTTGGAACTATATATTATAAATTTAATGTGAATATGATTCAAATTAAATTATATGAGAGAATTAAATATTTGAAAGAGTTCAAATATTAAATGTGAATGTGATTCATATTTGAAAACTATAGATTAAAACGTAATGTGCATGAGATGTACATTAAACTATAGTATAAAGGGTAAAATGATTAAATATGATTTAATCATTCAATTAATACTATATTTGAATTAAATATGATTTAATTTAATGAAATTAATTAATTAGTTAATTAGTTTATATATTATTAATTGGGAACGTGTCAGGAGGACATGTTCCTACTACCCCCAACTCCCCCTCGATAGGGAGTGGGGAGTTGCCCACTGAATGTTCTTCTTCTCCTGGTGAGAAGAAGAAGTTGGTTGATCGATCATTGGATTTTTGCTGGCAATTAGAGAATTACTACAAAAACTCTCTCTCTCACACTCTCATCCCTTTCTTCTTCAAATTGTTGGATCCTTCCCACCAAGGAAGATCTAAGCACTCAGAGACATAGAGGGATTTCCATGTGGTAGTGTCCCTGCTTGAAAAATAGAGAGTTGTTGTGTTGCTGAGTTACTGGAATTTGCTTGGAGCAAGGAGTTGCTGCGAGTCTACAAAGGTAAACATTAATTCCTCTTCCTTCTTAGTTAATTGTTAAACTTAGTATGTTTGTATGCTATTATCCATGCCTAATTAAATTAGAGTTAATTTTCATGCTTATTCTGTTTTTGTCAATGTATCGGTTTTTGTTTCAATTAAAAGAATCAAACAATTACGATCCCAAACCACGTTTCCGCTGCTCAAGGAGATCAGATCTCCATCATAAATAGGCTCGAGTCAGGACGCGTGACAAGGGTTTAAAGATTTAGTTGTTGAACGAAGCTAAGGTAAGGGAACTCACTCCAACTTTAAAATTCAGAATTTAAGGACTTTGTTCGAAAAATGCCATGATCGATTTGAAAAGTCTCTTTTAAATGCTATGATCTGTTTGAAAAATCCTTTATAAATGCCATGATCTGTTTGAAAAGTCCTTTATAAATGTCAAGATATGTTTGAGAGGTCTGTTTTAAATGTCATGATCTGTGTTACTGGATATTTTTCTCAAAGGCCATGAATGTCATGTTATTGTTGTTTTTTTATTGTGCTTTTCTAATTTCAATTATGCCATGAAAAGTTGTATCACCATGTATTGTATATTGTTGAGACCTCGTGCATGTATGTTTTTTTAAAAGAAAAAGAACATTTGCGAAGGTTGTGAAATCTTCCTGATAATATTCATCATATAAATTATGTATGAGTTAGAGTCCACTCGAACTAGAGGCCATGATCCGAGAGAATTTAATTGTCCACTAAAGGCCGAAGAGAAATTTTATAAAATGAAAATGCTTACGAAGGTCATGGCGGTTAAACTTTCGATATGTATATGTATACGTATTTGATGTTATGTAAGTCATGAAAGACTTAGAGTCGACCTAAACTAAGAGGTCATGGATCAGGAAATCTTAATTTTCCACTGATAGTCGAAGAGAAAAATCCATGAAATATGTTTTATTATGTATGGGTCCCACATAAAGTCATGGTTTGTTTTGACAACATGTTTTTCAACCTCGGCAGTGGGGACACTTACTGAGTATTATTTCATAATACTCACCTTTTCTTAAAAAAATGTTTTCAGGTAAAGCAAGAACTTACAGGGCGAATGACAGGAATGCGTTGCAAAGGCCATGGGAATAGAAGTCATGTTTCCGCATATTTTGAACTTCGTTTCATGTCTTAAGTTGTTCTTATTTAAATTTTTTTTGTCAAGTGTTGAACTTTATTTGAACAGAGGTCAGATTTGAGTTTTTCTTTATTTTAGTTCGAGTGAACCTTGTTTTAAATTGTTGATTTCTTGGGATCCCAATAAAGAAGGTATTTCGTTCTCTATTTTACTTCTTGACTCTTTTGTTTTTGGCCTCAAATGAATGCACGGTTAGTAACGAGTTTAGGAAAAAAGTCTTGAAAAGTAGGGTTGTTACACTATTTTATATTATAAAAACTTAATATTATTTACATTACTATAATAGATAAATGAAATGTTTTCATAAATATAATTATCCAACGTTAGAAATCTTGATAGGGAGATGGAAAATTTTAACATTTTAGACTTGATAAGTATATTTTTAGTACAACAACATTTAGGGGTGTGTGGTTCGAACCCATGACCTTTTGGTAATAAATCTTACTTGATGCTAGTTGAGCTATAACTATTTGATTTTTAAAAATTAAGTCTATAATATAACTTCTATTTTCCTTGTTTTGTTATCTATTTTTAACCCATGTTTTAAAAAATCAAGCCAAGTTTGAAAAGTAAAAAAAAAAAATAGACTCTATTTGCTAACCATTTGGTTTTTTTATTTTTATTTTTAGAAATTAAGCCTAAAAATATTACTTCTACCAATAGTTTTTTATGTTTTCTTATCTATTTTATACTTATGTTTTCAAAAACCAAACTAAATTTTGAAAACCAAAAAAATATTTTGTAAAAACTTGTTTTTGTTTTTTAAATTTGGCTAAGAACTTAAATGGTACCTCAAGAAAAATGGAAACTATTATAGAGAAGATGGAGAGAAATTATGAAAAAACAAGTCTCATTTTTAAAAACCAAATGGTTATCAAATGGGAACGTAATTTTCAAAAACTTATTTTTGTTTTTAGAATTTGGTTAAGAGGTTAAGTGTTTTCTTAAAAAAGATGGAAAACACTATAGAGAACATGAAAACCATTGTAGAAGTGATATTGCCTGAGGGAAGCGACCCTAGCCATTCTTTAACTATACCCTGCAAAGAGAAAGGAAAGAGACATAAACGAATATTATCAGCAGAGATACCATTCATTTTAAATGTACCACAGATTTCTAAGAAATTCTGCAAGTGTTAGTTAGGATCTTCTGTGGCTAATCCTCGAAAATCACCTTCCCTAACCATCTGTATAAGCTCTGTCTTAATTTCAAAATTGTTAGCATTTATAGGGGCATAGACTATTCCAGCCTGCTCAGAATCAAACACAGGTTGGAAATACTCCCTGATAGATTTAGGGTTATTGATTAACTCCTGGTAAGCCATAGTCTGAGTTTCTGCTCTTCCTTCCCTTAAGAGTCTCCTATAGATCCTCTCGATCTCAGGATCAAAAGGGTGCAAGTCTGCAGCTCTCCCCTTGGGCATACACCTGGAGGTACAAAAAGATAAGAAATTAGATAAAAACAACAAAACTAGAAAATGAAATAAAACATAAAAAGAAATAAAACACAAAAACAGAGAACATAAAACATAAAACTTGGGTTGCCTCCCAAGAAGAGCTTTCTTTAACGTCTTTAGCTAGACGGTGACTTATCAGGGCACATAAAACTACTCATATTTCTTTGGGCCCTTCTTGCTTGCATCGACGTAGCCTTCTAAGTCTAAAAGACTATCCTGTTTTTCATGGGCACCAGAAAGAGAATTATTTTTGGTATTTTTGTTTATCAAAATAAAAGAACAAAAATCAAAACAAGACTCGTGAGTGTAGGACAAATGGCTATGAAGATTAAAGGAAATTTCTGGAGACAAAAGGGGGAAAAACTTCTCAGCCTCAACCTCTATCACCTGAATCTCTCCCGTGGAAATGGTTGTATCACCAATGTCTACCTCACTATCCTGTTTATGGTATGTCTCAGTCTCCCGCAAACTATCCTCACTATCGTATGAATAAGTCCTCCTAGGGTGCACATTCTCAGTGGTAAGGATAAGAAATTGTTCCTGTAAGGCCTTAAGAGAAATTACTAGCTGGTTAAGATACTGAGCTCTATCCTGTACTATTTCCTAAAGTCTTACAACCTCAGTTTCTAACCTATTCAACCTTTCTAATTCATTATGAACCAAATTTTTAATTTTTAATTCTAAGGTATATTCCATTAATTGGTCCACAAGAGAAGATTTTTCATTAGGTTGGTCAAGGTACGAAAAATTATGGTTCCAAGTGCCTAAATAACTATCATCACATGAATTTTTATCAATTTCAGGTACAGAATGGTAAAAATTAGACAAATGGAAATTCAAAGAAATCATGATGCACATACCTAGGGTCCTGAGAGGGACAATAGAATTGTGGAGAATCAAAATCATGCAAAGTCATTGTAAACCCGATCTCTTTGGAAACTTCCTTATTAACAAATAAAAGAAAAGAAAAGAAAGAAAGAAGATAAAGGAAAGAAAAGAAAAGGAAAAAGAAATAGAAAATGAAAAATAAATAAAAGTGCAAAAAGACAAATGAATGCCTCTTCCACCGCTTTGATTTTTTTTTTTTAAAAGGGTTTTCTCTCCATTTTCTTCTCTATCTTTACAAACCAAGCTTAAATTTCGTGGGAGAAGGAGAAAGGAAGAAGAAGGAAGCCATTTTTCATAAATTTGGAGCTGGAGTTGCAGAAGAAAGGAGAAGAACTCAAGAGGATTCTTTATTGCAGCAAGTTGATCAACCCAGACCAGTCCTGATGTTTTGACCTTTTCGAGCTCCACAGGAAGAGGTAAGGGTTGAGGTTTTGCTTCATGAAAGTTAACTCATATTGGAACAAAATTTGTGAAGGAAGCTCGAGCCAATTCGGATTTTAAGTTGCTGTTTTGTTAAGAGAAAGGCAGAAGACAGAATTTTGCTGTCAAATCCGAGAGGTCTCTGATGTTTTGGTTGTTCTGATCTGTATACTTGGAGTTAGAAGCTCTAATTGGTATGGTTCGAAATCTTATTAAATGTCCTACAAGTTTTGTGAAGGAATCGTGAGAAGAAAATGATTGGAAGATGTTGTAATCATCAGGTTAAGTTTCGGGTTGCAGCAGGAAGTGAAATCTGGAACAGCAGTAGGATCATTTTAGGGGTTAAGCTACTGAGGTATTTTCTAACCCATACGTTAGGAATCTCATTTTCATGTCTTCATAAGCGTTTTAGAGGGTTCAAAAAGGAAGAGTTTGGTATAAAGTACATTCTTTTTGGATAAGTAATGAAGAAGTTATGGCTGTCTGAAAACAGGGCAGAAAATCTGAAATTGCTGGAATTTTTGAAAGTGTGTTTTCTTGTAGTTTTAGGGTTAAAAACCATGAGCTCGAGGTTCTAATACATGAATTTGGTTTGTTTGACAGGCCAAGAGCAAATAGGTCGAGTGTACGGGCTAGGATTCTAGTTCAAGCACTGTGAGTGATAAAAGGAACTTCAAAAGTGTATATATGTTTGAATTATGTTCAAGAAATGCAAGTTTGGCTAGAATAAAGTTTTCAATGCATTATGCTTTCTTTTGAATACATGTTTATGAGTATTCATGTTTTCCTAGAAATGTTTTCAAGTGTTCATTGTGACCCTAAAAGTCTTTATAAAGTTTATACATGAGCATATGTTCAATGGTTGCCAAAATTTATGGAAATGTTATGATTTCAAGCAAGCATGTACTAGCAAGTATGTTTTAAAGTTTTCCAATTTTATGAATAAAATTTGAGTAAGCTTGAGTTTATGAAAAGAAAAGATAGCGGACATGTTCAAATGTTTTCATGTGAATTTCTCGAGATATTGAGCCCGAGGCTTTATGGTACCGCAGTGCACACAGGTCTTATTCTCATTGTCGACGCGTTGAGTGTACTCGTGATGACAACGTACTGCCGTGAGTCTTTGGCGGGCCCCACTTTACAAAGACGATGGGAGTGCTTTGGCGGGCCCCACTACATCGTAGAGTAAACGTTGGTTGTACTTGGCGTGCCTACACAACGTGGATTGTGACATTTTTTTAAAAGAGTTTATCTCATTTACATGCCTTACGAGATTTTGATGATATACTTGTTGGTTTTCTTCAAAGTCTATTATGATTCTACGCTTACTTTCAATGCTTGAATACAAATGCATATGCTCATAGTTTTGTGTCACATGTTTTACAAGTTACGAGATATTAAACACAGATCACTCACCGAGCTTCATAGCTCATTCCTTCTATGTTTTCAACCTTTTCAGTGAGATCGAGTTCCCGGCACCTCGAGTTCTCGCCATATCTGCAAGAAGCTTCATAAGTTAAATACTTTGTACGTGGGTCAGTTTTGTCTAGCAAGTCTCTATGTTTGTAAATTATTTTGTGAGGACTTGGTGTTATAGTTGTTTGTACATTAGAGGTTGTATAAACACCGGTTGTCTTGTGTTGTTTCGATGCACTAGACTTTTAGTTTCCAAGAGAGACTTGTGAATGGTTTCTCCTTGTATATGTTTAATAGTTGTCCAGCTTTCGCTATGTCATGTTTAAGTGTTCCATTTTCGAACATAGTATGTTTATCGGGTGAATCGGGGTCACTGGTATTGTTAAGAGATAAACAATGTCATTGGCTTCACTCCGCTTTTCGTGAGTTAGCGGTAGTTCGGGAGGGTGTGACAACTTGGTATCGAGCGATTAGCTCCATGGGAATGAGACAGGGGCATGTTAGCTCCGAAATAAAGTAAAAGTCATAGCAAGTTATTGAGTTAGTTCGGATCGAACTAGTAGAGTATGGTTCAAGTAAGATATAAGAACAAGTCCATTAGGGCTAAAATATGAATAGAAGTTTAGTATTGTGTATTTGAGTTAAGTATCCATAGTATGTCTAATATGTTGATATGTTATAGGAGTCATGCCACCACGTACTAGCAGGCAGCGCAGCAGGATCGGGCGCGGACGCAGATCCTACCCAAGGCCAACTGAGAGGGGATCTAGTGCCCGAGAGTCCAAACCGAGGCCGAGATCGCAAAGATGTCATTTCCTCACGGGAGGTAGGCGAGCGCAGAGAGCGGGGCCAAGTGATCCGAAAAGGCGTATGGAATAGAACGTCTCAAGAAATTGGGAGCCACAGTGTTTGAGGGTTCCACAGATCCAGCTGACGCCGAGGTGTGGCTGAATAAACTTGAGAAATGTTTTGACGTGATGAGCTGCCCTGAGGAGCGTAAAGTCAAGCTAGCCACATTCTGCTAGAAAGAAAGCGAGAGGATGGTGGAAGTCAATTTTAGCCGACGGAGTGATGCACGCACTTTAGACTCGCAAACTTTTCGAGGCATATTTGAAGATAAATATTACCCAGCACATACCGCCGGGCTTAAGAGAGATGAATTTTAGAATTAAAGCAAGGGTCACTATCGGTGTGGTGAGTACGAGAGAAGATATACCGAGCTATCATGGTATCTTCAAGTAATTGTGGCATCCGAGAGTGACAGTGTCGACGATTTGAGAGAGGGTTACGACCGAGATAGAGACCGACTTCTCCCGGTTGGTAGAGAGCGCTTTACGTGTTGAGCGCAGTAGCAGGTAGCAGAGGCGCAGATAGTAGAGAGCCTACTCGTGGGCCTTCAACGACGAGCGCGCTTTGAGGTCGTGAATGCAGAAGATTCACTCCGGAGTAAATGTTTCAAGTCGCCAAGACTTTAAGAATCGAGTGGCGGCGGACATCGAGGCGGATGAATGTTAGTGGTGCCTATCGAGGCAAAGTCAAAGAGTACCTAGTCAATCCGCCAGATCCACAAAGCAAGACCACACGCACAATGCGAGAGTTCATTGCCGGTCAGACAAGGAGAAACTCCATGTGCAAATTGTGGCAAGAATCATCGAGGCCAATGTCTTGTTGGTGTCGGTGTGTGTTACTAGTGTGGGCGGCGGGGCATTTCAAGAGGGATTGTCCACGGCTTAGAGCAAATGCACGCAGGGACCAGGGAGTTGGGTCCCGCATAGTTGAGCAAATGAGAGTTCCAAAGAGCTGCGGGAGGAGAGGGCACCAGTGGTGCAAAACAGATGGAGTTGTAGGGAGACCTGGCAACAGGGAAAGGTCTACGCTATGACTCAGGAGGAAGCAGAGGATGCACCAGATGTGATTACATCGTACGATTTCTATTTGTAATGTACCGCATGTGTTTTGATAGATCCAAAGCTACGCATTCCTTTGTTTCCAGTATTTTCCTAACTAAGCTTAGTAGGAAGCTAGAGCCTTTATTTGAGGAGTTAGTTATATACACTCCAGTTGGTGATGCTTTACTAGTCAATTCAGTGTTGCGAGATTGTGAGGTCTTAGTGGAAGGTCTCAATATGTTAGTGGATCTTCTTCCACTAGAGTTGCAGATGTTAGATGCAATCTTAGGGATGGATTTCTTATTCACTCATTATGCTTCCATGGATTGCCATAAAAAGGAAGTTGTTTTTAGAAAACCAGGGTTGGTTGAAGTTGTTTTCAGGGGTGAAAAGAAGATTATTCCTACGAGTTTGATTTCAGCATTCAAAGCTCAGAAGTTGTTGAGGAAAGGATGCACAACGTTTCTTGCTCACGTAATGGAGGTGCAGGAAGAAAAGTTAAAACCAGAAGATGTTCTTGTGGTAAATGAGTTTCTTGATGTTTTTCCAACAGATCTGTCAGGGTTACCACCTGATAGGGAAGTAGAGTTCACTATTGAATTGCTACCAGGAACATCACCTATTTCGCAGGCGCCGTATAGAATGGCTCCAAGTGTGCTCAAAGAGTTGAAGATGCAATTACAAGAACTAGTTGATAAAGGATACATCAGACCTAGTGTATCGCCTTGGGAGCTCCAAAGTTATTTGTAAAGAAGAAAGATGGTACCACGAGATTATGCATTGATTACGACATGCTTAAACAAAGTCACGATACGTAACAAGTATCCTTTACCCCGTATTGATGACTTGTTTGACCAGTTACGAGGAGCATCAGTGTTTTCTAAGATTGATTTGAGATCAGGATACCATCAGTTAAAGGTAAGGGAATCAGATATTCCTAAGACAAAGATTCAAAACCAGTGCGGGCATTATGAGTTTCTAGTAATGTCGTTCGGTTTGACGAATGCACCAAAGCGAGCTTCATGGACCTCATGAACAGGATATTCCACCAAGATCTAGATCGGTTCGTGATAGTATTTATTGATGATATACTAGTTTACTCGGTTGACAGAAAGCTCATGAGGAACATCTAAGGATTATTCGCAAACACTACGAGATAAACAGCTTTATACGCTAAATTCACCAAATGTGAGTTTTGGTTGGATCGTAGTGTTTTTTGGGGCATGTTGTCTCAAAGAAGTGGTGTTAGTGTGGATCCAAATAAAGTTAAAGTTGTAGTCAATCTGGAGAGACCAAATCATCACAGCAGGTGCGTAGTTTCCTAGGTTTGGCAGATATACTACGAACGGTTTGTTGAGGATTTCTCATGAATAACATTACCCTTAACAACTTTGACAAAGAAGAATGCTAAGTTTGAGTGGTCGATAAGTGTGAACAGAGTTTCGTGAGTCGAAAAAGAGATTAGTTACAAAGACCTATTCTCGACACTTCCGTAATCTTTTAGAAAAGAGTATGTGATTTAATGTGATGCCTCGAGACAAGGTTTGGGGTGTGTTACGATGCAAGAAGGAAAAGTAATAGCTTATGCATCAAGACAATTGAAAAAGCATGAATGTAATTACCCTACCCATGATCTCGAGCTAGCAAAGCAGCTTGTTCTAGCAATCAAGATCCGAGACATTACTTGTTTGGTGAAAGGTGTCACATTTACACGATCATAAGAGTCCAAAATATATCTTTGATCGGAGAAACCTGAATATGAGACAGAGAAGATGGTTAGAACTCGATTAAAGATTATGATTGTACTATAGAATACCATCCCGTAAGGCGAATATGGTAGCAGATGCTTTGAAAGGTGAAGTCAAGACTTCCTAGGGATGCCTTGTGTGGTATTCGAGCAACATTTGTAAGAACTCTAAGGGATTCTAAGGCGCTTGTGAATGCAGAGAGTTCAGGGAGTCTTTTAGCTTGGGTTCAGTCGAGTCTTCACTGTGAGTGAGGGTTGTGAGAAGACAACCAGAGGATAGTAACTTGCGAAAATGTTTGGAAAGTCCAAACAAGGTCCGTAAGCGAGTTTGAGATGAGATCGAGGCAGGGGCCATAGAAAGGCAAGGAAGACTATGTGTTCCGAATTTTAGTGAGTCGAAAGATGCTATTCTAGAGGAAGCTCACGATTCAAACTTTACGCTATGCATCCGTGAAGCACCAAGATGTACAAAACTTTGAAGGAAACGTATTGGTGGCACGGAATGAAACGAGAGATAGTCGATTATGTTGATAGATGTTTAATCGCCAACAAAGTTAAACTAGTTAGACAGAGGCCGGAGGACTCCTTAACCCACCGCCGCGAAGGCTGAGTGGAAGTGGGAGCATATCACTATGGATTTTCTCGCTTGGATTACCACGCACTTCAAGTGGGCATGATGGTATTTGGGTAATAGTGGATAGACTCACTAAAACAAAGACGGTTTGTGCTGATTAAAGCGACGTCTCACGCTTGATCGACTTGCTAAGCTATACGTCGATAAAAATGTGAGTCAATACGGAGTGCCAATTGTCTATCGTTTGAGATAGAGATCCAAGATTTACTTCTAAGTTTTGGCCTAGTTTACTGTAAGGCTATGGGAACAAAGTTGAATTTTAGTATGCTGCTCCATCCTCGCACAGATGGGCGATCGAGAGAGACCATCCAGACTCCTAGAGGACATGTTGAGAGCATGTGTCCTTCAATTTAAAGGAAGTTGGGATACTCACCTATCGCTTATGGAATTTGCTTACAATAAAACTACCAATCGAGTATTGGTATGGCACCATTGAGGCTCTGTATGGAAGACCATGTAGAACACCCGTATGTTGGAATGAAGTTGGAGCGGAAGCTAATCGCCCCGAGTTGGTACAAGTTACTACCGACAATATTAAGGTAATCAAGAGAAATCAAGGTAGCTCAAGACCGGCCGTAAGAGTTACGCAGATAAGCGGCGAAAGGACTTAGAATTCCAAGTCTGAGATCAAGTTTTCTTGAAGTTATCTCCGTGGAGAGGTGTCCTTCGTTTTGGCAAGAAGGGTAAACTAAGCCCTAGATATATTGGTCCTTATCAAGTAACGGGACGAGTTGGGCGAGCCTCTGCGTGATCGAGTTGCCAACAGAACTATCTCGAGTACATGATGTATTTCATGTGTCCATGTTGAGGAAGTATATTCCAGATCCGACACATGTGTTGCAAGCACAACCAGTTGAGCTGAAAGAAGACATGAGTTACGTAGAGGATGCAGTTCAAATCGTCGACAGGAAAGAACAAGTTTTAAGAAACAAGACGATCTCACTCGTGAAGGTTCGTTGGAGACATCACGGAGTGGAGGAGGCAACCTGGGAGTTAGAGGATCTAATGAGAAGCAAGTACCCGACGATATTCACCTAAGGACTACTAAATTTCGAGGACGAAATTTCTTAAGGGGGAGGTAAGTTGTAAACCCGATCTCTTTGGAAACTTCCTTATTAACAAATAAAAGAAAAGAAAAGAAAGAAAGAAGATAAAGGAAAGAAAAGAAAAGGAAAAAGAAATAGAAAATGAAAAATAACAAAAGTGCAAAAAGACAAATGAATGCCTCTTCCACCGTTTGATTTTTTTTTAAAAGGGTTTTCTCTCCATTTTCTTCTCTATCTTTACAAACCAAGCTTAAATTTCGTGGGAGAAGGAGAAAGGAAGAAGAAGGAAGCCATTTTTCATAAATTTGGAGCTGGAGTTGCAGAAGAAAGGAGAAGAACTCAAGAGGATTCTTTATTGCAGCAAGTTGATCAACCCAGACCAGTCCTGATGTTTTGACCTTTTCGAGCTCCACAAAAAGAGGTAAGGGTTGAGGTTTTGCTTCATGAAAGTTAACTCATATTGGAACAAAATTTGTGAAGGAAGCTCGAGCCAATTCGGATTTTAAGTTGCTGTTTTGTTAAGAGAAAGGCAGAAGACAGAATTTTGCTGTCAAATCCGAGAGGTCTCTGATGTTTTGGTTGTTCTGATCTGTATACTTGGAGTTAGAAGCTCTAATTGGTATGGTTCGAAAGCTTATTCCATTTCATACAAGTTTTGTGAAGGAATCGTGAGAAGAAAATGATTGGAAGATGTTGTAATCATCAGGTTAAGTTTCAGGTTGCAGCAGGAAGTGAAATCTGGAACAATGAATAGGATCATTTTAGGGGTTAAGTTATTCGAGGTATTTTCTAACCCATACGTTTGGAATCTTATTTTCATGTCTTCATAAGAGTTTTAGAGGGTTCAAAAAGGAAGAGTTTGGTATAAAGTAAATTCTTTTTGAATAAGTAATGAAGAAGTTATGGTTGTCTCAATACAGTGAGTGTAAAATGAAAATGCTGGAATTTTTGAAAGTGTGTTTTCTTGTAGTTTTAGGGTTAAAACCATGAGCTCGAGGTTCTAATACATGAATTTGGTTTGTTTGACAGGCCAAGAGCAAATAGGTCGAGTGTACGGGCTAAGATTCTAGTTCAAGCACTGTGAGTGATAAAAGGAACTTCAAAAGTGTATATATGTTTGAATTATGTACAAGAAATGCAAGTTTTGCTAGAATAAAGTTTTCAATGCATTATGCTTTCTTTTGAATACATGTTTATGAGTATTCATGTTTTCCTAGAAATGTTTTCAAGTGTTCATTGTGACCCTAAAAGTCTTTATAAAGTTTATACATGAGCATATGTTCAATGGTTGCCAAAATTTATGGAAATGTTATGATTTCAAGCAAGCATGTACTAGCAAGTATGTTTTAAAGTTTTCCAATTTTATGAACAAGTTTGAGTAAGCTTGAGTTTATGAAAGAAAAGATAAAGCGCACATGTTCAAATGTTTTCATGTGAATTTCTCGAGATATTGAGCCCGAGGCTTTATGGTACCGTGTGCACACAGTCTTATTCGCATTATCGACGCTGAGTGTACTCGTGACAACGGTAGCAATGCCGTGAGCGGGCGGGCCCCTACTACGACAAAGACGATGGGAGTCTTTGGGCGGGCCCCACTACATCGTAGAGTAAACGTTGGTTGTATCGGCGTGCCTCTACACAACGTGGATTGTGACATTTTTTTAAAAGAGTTTATCTCATTTACATGCCTTACGAGATTTTGATGATATACTTGTTGGTTTTCTCGAAAAGTCTATTATGATTCTACGCTTACTTTCAATGCTTGAATACAAATGCATATGCTCATAGTTTTCGTGTCACATGTTTTACAAGTTACGATATTAAACACGATCCACTCACCGAGCTTCATAGCTCATTCCTTCTATGTTTTCAAACTTTTCGTAGAGATCGAGTTCCCGGCACCCGAGTTATCGCCATAGTCTGCATTGAAGCTTCATAAGTTAAATACTTTGTACGTGGCTGGTTTTGTCTAGCAAGTCTCTATGTTTGTAAATTATTTTGTGAGGACTTGGTGTTATAGTTGTTTGTACATTAGAGGTTGTATAAACACTGGTTGTCTTGTGTTGTTTCGATGCACTAGACTTTTAGTTTCCAAGAGAGACTTGTGAATGGTTTCTCCTTGTATATGTTTAATAGTTGTCCAGCTTTCCGCTATGTCATGTTTAAGTGTTCCATTTTCAACATAGTATGTTTATCAGGTGAATCAGGGTCAACAGGTATTGTTAAGAGATAAACAATGTCTGTTGGCTTCACTCCGCCTTTCGAGCTGAGTTAGCAGGTAGTTCGGGAGGGGGTGTGACAGTCATATTTAAAAAAAATCAGAATTTCACATCAAGACTTCTACTTAATAGCACAGAGGTATCAAGACTAAAAAACACACAAAACTAGAATTAAACAAAAAATGAAACAAACAAACAAACAAACAATGAAATAAAACACACAAACACACTTTTGTCTAAAATTTCAAATTTTCTCCTAATATTAAATAATTTAAATAATCGTCATTCCCCGACAACGGCGCCAAAAACTTGTTGCGTATAATTTTGATAATGCAATACCGCAATGTACGAGTCAAGTTTTAGTATAGTGATTTAAGAGTCCAAGTATCGTACTCGAGAATGGATTTCTAGATTAATTAATTACCAAGATATTAATCCTCAATTTTAGCTAAAGAAACATAACATGGATAGGTGATTGAAAGTAAAGACAAACAACAGACTAAAACATGGAGACACGAATTGATAGATTTGAGGAAATTGACTTCACAAGTTAATGACTTAATTACATATACAAAGAACTAAACAAGAAGTAAGGTACTCAAGAAAACCTCTCGATTCTTAGTGAGCCTCGCACATGCAATAAATTCTATAGTCTCCATATGAACCTACAACATGCACGACATTAAGCAACTCCTTTATGTGTTTCCCTAAGATTTCTAGGTCATTCTCATGCCAGACTCCTAAGGGTTTTGACAACTTTGCTCTAATTCAAGTTTTATCTCTCGAGTCCACTTAAACCAATAATTTCAAGAGTTAAAGACCGAATTGCCAAAAATAAGAACAAAACATGCTTCAATACATAGCAAATTAAGTCTTAACAAGTAAATCAAATCCTAACTACAACATTTAGCTACTCTAAATCACATGAAAACCAAGCTAAACATGTAGAAAACGTCTTGAAATGGTATTACAATTTGAAAGAAAAGGAAATTAAACTTATGTGTCAATGCTGGTTCTTCGTATCCGAGCTCCCGTCTTCGATCTCAAACCTCCATGAATGCTTTGACTCCCAAATACACTCTCTTTTCTCTTCTCACAAAGTGTATTTCGAAATTAGGGTGAATTGTCTACCAAATTCGGCTCCATTTATTTGTTTATCATTTATTTTTTTTACCATCTATCCATGTTTTGTTACTTTAGCTAAAATTGAGAATTAGTATCTTTGTAATTAATTAATCTAGAAAATCATTCCTGAGGACGATACTTGGAACTTTAAATCACTATACTAAAACTTGACCCGTACACTTGCGGTATTGCATTATTAATTTTAAGTTACACTCTCTTTGGTGGATTTCGAAAATATGAGAAAGGGAATTATGAAAAGCTTTACAATCCCACCATTATATAGTGGTGTGTGGTGGAGGTAAATCTCCACCAATTTACCACTTTACCACAACTATATAATATGCAAATCATTTTGTATATCATATAATATAAGGTATCACATACCTTATTATACAAATTTCATTTGCATAATTGTGGAATTTAAAATTAAATTATTTCTCTCAAATCTATTTCTCCAATCTAAGCCTTAATTTCACAATTAGACTATACTATCGTTTATTATGAATCTCATTCACATTAAACTATATATTATGTCAACTATATCTCATATAAATGACATAAATACCCTTTATATGAATTTGAACACTTCAAATTCACTCCAAACTGTAAACCCTCATTAAGTCCAAAATTGAGCCAACCAAGTGACCTAATGGACCTACAGATCATAAGCTCCAATGATTTGAGATTAGCTGATCAAACTCTTTGACCTGGTTAATCAACAGTCATTAACTACGGGGTTACTCCATTATAGCTCCGTAACTGCACTATCCTCACTATAGGACAAGTTGTGCACATCGATATAACTAATATCCGTGAGTCGCCCCTTCACAGGTTGTTCACAGTCACAGCTAGGTCAAATTACCGTTTTACCCCTGTGTCTACCTCTTGCTCCTTAAGTCCCACTTCTTCTCTAATGAATAACTTTGTTGCATGGTCCTACCATAAACAACGTCTCTCTCAGGCCAATGAGAGGGTGGGGCCATGTTGTTCAAGCCCTGGAGACAATACTTAAGGGAACAACCCTTCTAGTTTTCCTAGCTTGGGAACGAGTGAATTCCGTCTTGCGTAGTTAAGTTCCCAGCTCCCTACGTGGTTCTAGTCCTGAGAAGGTAGGAATATTGGGCGAGCAACACAAACCCCCTCACCCGTACTAGTCAAAGGACAGAACCCCGCAGACAGGAGTCCGTAACACACTCAATATTAAGGACGAGTCACTAATGGTCATCTACGAATTTATTAGTCCTAAACTGTTAACGGTGTTACATCAGTTGGTCTAATAATTCACGGTCCGGTCTTGTACAATCTCATTGCACAGGATGCCCCCACTCGCATGTTAACTACATGAACGAGCTTGATTGCCTCGTTTGGGTGTCCAGTGATCTAATCCTTAGATACTTGAGGATTGCCTTTACGGTTGTCCAGGTGATCTAATCATGGATTGGATTGATACCTACTAACAATCCCAACTGCATAACAGATGTCGGGCCTAGTACACATCATGGCGTACATCAGGCTCCCTACAGTTGAAGTATAGGGGATCCATCTCATGTCCTCGACTTCTTGAGGTGTCTTAGGACTCTGTTCCTTAGACAAGTGAACCTCATGCCTGAAAGGCAGCAAGCCCTTCTTGGAGTTCTGCATCTTATACCGTAACAATATCTTGTCGATGTAAGATGCCTAAGACATGACTAGCATCTTGTTCTTTCGGTTTCGGACTATCCGGATACCTAGAACATTTTGCGCTTCTCTCCAATCCTTCATTTGAAATTGCCTAGCTAGCCATTCCTTAATTTCAGTAAGGAAACCTACATCATTCCTAATGAGTAGGAGGATATCATCCACATATAATATTAGAAATGTGATAGTGTTGTTGATGATTTTCTTGTAGACACAAGGCTCATCAACATTCTGATTAAAGCCATAAGATTTGATAGCCTCAGCAAATCTTATATTCCAAGACCTCGAGGCTTATTTCAACCCATAAATAGACCTTTGAAGCCTGCAAACCTTTTGCTCTTGGCCTTAGGAAATGAACCCTTTGAGCTGGTCCATGTAGATGTTTTCATCAAGATTGCCATTTAGAAAGGTTGTCTTGACATCCATCTGCCATACCACATAGTCATAATATGCGGCGATGGCCAGAAGGATCTTGATATACTTTACCATAGCAATAGGAGAAAATGTTTCCTCATAGTCAACCCTTTCTCTCTGGGTAAAACCCTTTGTCACTAGTCTAGCTTTGAAGGTCTGCACCTTCCCATCTACACCACGTTTACGCTTGTAGATCCACTTGTAACCAATAGGTTTTACCCCATCTGGTTGGTCCACAAGCTCCCAAACAGAATTTAAGTACATAGACTCCATTTCCTGGTCAATGGCTTTAATCCATTCGTCTTTGTCAACATCATTCATTGCCTGATCATAGGTCAATGGATCCTCACAGTCATCATCAGGTATGACGACTTGAGTTTCAACCAAACCCATGTAACGTTCTGGCTGTCTAACAACCCTCCCACTACGTCGCGACATTCTCAATTCTTGAGAAGGACGTACTTGACTAGACGAGCTAGGATCAACAACACTTGTTGATGTACTAACACCATCAGCAACTCTTGCTGACGAACTGCCCATTTCGTTCAACACAACCATACTTCTTGGTTTATGATCCCTAACGTGATCCTCCTCAAGGAATGTGGCGTTTGTCGACACAAGCACCCTAATTTCCTTAAGATAAAAAAATAGACCACATCTTGTTTCCTTTGGGTAACCTAAAAAGAGGCACAACTTCGAACAGGGTTTCAACTTCTTCAGGTTTGACACCAACACATGGGTTAGGCATCCCTCAAATTTTGAAATGATGTAAAGTACCTTTATGACCATTCCAGGGCTCAAAAGGTGTTTCAGAAACACTCTTCGACGGAACTTTGTTCAAAATGTATACTGCAGTATCCCCAAAACGAGTCAGGGAGATGAACATTACTCATCATCGACCGAACCATGTCCAATATGATTCTGTTTCTCCTCTCCAATACACCATTCTGCTGTGCCATATTAGGTGCTGAGAGTTGGGACGTAATTCCATGTTCTATCATATAGTCTAGGAATTCAGTGTTCATACACTCTCCACCTCGATCCGATCAAATTTTTTAATCGTTTTACCTAATTGGTTCTCAACCTCAGTCTTGTACTCCTTGAACTTTTCAAGGGCTTCAGACTTGTGATGCATTAGGTAAACGTACTCATATCTCGAATAGTCATATATAAAAGAGATGAAGTATTCATAACTTCCCCGAGCTTTAACACTCATCGGACCACAAAGGTCAGAATGTATAAGCTCCAGAGGCTCTTGCTCTATAACCTTTTCCACTACAATGTTGTTTGGTCATTTTGCCTTCAAGGCATGACTCACATACTGGTAAAGAATTTTCTTCTAACTCGCTTAGAAGTCCATTTTTCATAAGTCTCTCAATCCTATGAGATTTATGTGTCCTAACCTTAGATGGGAAAGGTGAGTGTTTTCTTTCGGAGAAACTTTTAACCTTTTAGTTTGCGTTTCAGCAGTTTTAAATAATTCAATATTCAAAACACTTTTGATCGAAGTTGGTTTTAAAACATACAGATTATTCTCAAGTGAAGGTGAACAAATCTGAACTCCTTTGATAAAAATAAACGCTTTATTCATATCAAAATAAACAGAAATACATTGTTCTAATAGGCAGGAAATTGAAACAAGGTTTCTAATAAACCCTAGGACTATGTACATATTATCCAATAACAAGTACTTCCTGCCAAAGTGAAGCTTCACCGTGCCAACTGCTGCAACTGAGACAACCTCTCCGAATCCAACCTTAAGTGTTATCTCTCCCTCATTCAGTTGCTACCAGGAACTAATTCCATGAAAAGAAAAGCAAACATGGTTAGTGGCGCCGAATCAAGTATCCAGACAGAGTCATTACTCTCCACTAAACAGGTTTCAGTAACAAGTAAATCAAATTTTTCTTCCTTCTTCTTCTCGGCAAGGAACTTCGGGCAGTTGCTTTCCAATGCCCATTACCGTTGCAGTAGAAATACTTTCCTTTTATCTGCAACTTTCTTGACCTTCTTGCCCTTCTGGGCGACAACACAATTAGTTTTTTTCAACCTTTTTCAACTTTTTCTTCTTCCATTTTGGGCCTGAAGATGAAGGTACAGACTTAGTCCCCCAAGGGCAAATCTCTGTGAAAAGGACCTAAAGGCAACATTTGCCTCAGTTTCCTGTTCCTTGACTCTCATTAAAGACTGGAAGGTCTATAGTTCGTTCAGGAGGGTGGTTAGAGTGTAGATAATTTTATTCATAACAGTATTACTATGAAACTGAAGGAAACTCTTCGGAAGAGTCTCCAAAATGAAGCTGACCTGGCTCAACTCATCGATAGAAGCCCCCATTCATCTCCCTTAGATTAAAATGGACCATCATGTCAAGAACGTATTCCCTGACAGACAATCCTTCTTTTATCCGTGCGTTGAAGATGTGCTTGAGAACGTCGTGCCTGACCTGAAATGACTATTGTCCAAACATGGTCTGCAATGACTCCATGATCTCCTTAGCAGTGACCATGCTCTCGTATTTCTTAACCAATACTTCAGACAAGGTGGCTAAGATATAGACTTTCGTATTTTGGCCTTGGTCCACCTATCGTAAGCATCACGAACACTTTGTGCCGATGTCGGGCCTGGCACCTGAGGACAGTCATCAATGAACGCGAATTTTAAGTCGTCGATAACTAAGATCATGTTGATATTATTCTTCCACGATTGGTAATTATTGTCTATTAACTTATATGACGCTAAAAGAGCAATGATAGAACTCGACATTTTTGCTGAAAAAATAAAAACTTTGTATTAGTTTCTCGCAAAAAAATTTGAAAAAATTCAATCATTTTTTTAGCAAATTTTAATCTATGATCTCTATGTCATTTAAAATTGCAATGATACTCTAAAGGTTTAGAACGACCGCCACCTAAGGGTAGACAGAATCACTCCTCCTCTGGGACGAGACTTTCTCGACCAAACTCTAATTCTAGAATAACTCTTCTTCCTATAGGCATCAAGTAACCATTTTTCAATCGGTCTCATTAACTTTTAATGATTCCTGTGAGTGTAACCCTCTATCTTTATACCCTAGAGTTCCCATCCAAATAATAGTCGCCGAAGGGAGGACTATGTTGAAAGATAAACTAAGGTGATCGTATCCCTTTCAGGAATTCACGATGTTCCGACCCCCATGATCAGGCCCTCCGAAGAGATTGTCTGGTCCAGACCAAACTAGCATGCGGATCATAGACCCTGGGTCCCATTTTCACAGGTCTTTCTCCCTCTCACTATAAGTACTCTATCCATTCACCTTGAATATTGACCCATATAAACACCATCTGAAGGGGGACACTCCCATTTGTGCCATGAGGTCGAGTATAGATCTCACGGTGTGAACTTAACGGAGATTTGTAGGTGGAAATTAAATGCATCTCATACACTGTATTTCCTCTCACTCAACACTTTAGTTTAACGGGATTGACCTAGATAAACCAACTATATTTACCTAAGACTACCAATATAACTCTTATATTGGATTAAACTAAGTTTATAACATTTTATTAACTTAGGTCTATATGAGTTTAATTATTTACATTTAATTTACGCTACCCACGAAAATATAATCTATGAATCTCAGACCAAATTCACTCCTAGGTCGGTTCTCAGGTAGGGGTGTTACATAACATCAACTTAAATATCTCAGCCTTAGATAAAGCCTTCCTTAGACAGAGTTACTAATCGGTTACCATTCATAAATCATATTTGATTTCCTAATTCTAATCTTATTAGAACTAGAAAACCTAAGTCTAATTATTCAAATTTTAAACTATTTAAAACTAATTAATTAACTTAGGTTACATGCATTTCTATGTTATTGTGCTTGATCATTCATCACATGAATAATTAAACTACATAACATACATAAATTAAATGCATGTCAATGCTTTTAATATAATTAATATAACTCTTATATTAATTAAACATGCATACCTCATATTATAACACTATAATATAATTAATCATGCATACTATATATTATAACTCTTATAATATAAATATTATGCATGAAATGCTTAACCTAAGGTGAGATTTTAAATCTATATGACATACCATATGCATATAAATAATTATACAACACTTTCATTATTTAAATAGCAAATTCAACCAATTTTGGCACCTTTAGGGATATTAATTAAATGAATTAACATTAATATATCAAATATATTAATATTAATTGATTAAAATAAAATTATATAAATAAATAAATAAATACATATTAATTCAGTTTCAAAAAACTCCCACGTCGCCTGTGCCCACATACGCGCGACAATGGCGCCCATCACACACGATGTTAAAACGTCGTGGGTTGCGTTGCAACATTGTGCACCTCAATACTGCTTTCGCATCTCAACACGCACGACGTTGCAACGCTGTGTCTGCAGCACGCCTGGGACTGCCTACACGACGTTGCAACCCTGTCTCATAGCGTTGCAACGCCATGCTCTGTTACAGAACAAAACTCTTCAATTCTACCTCGTTTCTGCTCCGTTTCTTCACAACAATGTCTTCCCACGAACGATACGGACTTACAAACTCGATTTACAACATTTTCGCCCAACATATCGAGCCCTTACATTCAATTAATCAATGAAATTGTAAACCTAATCTAGGTTCCAAAACCAAAAACATTCAATTTGCAAACATAAACATTCATCACATGAAAATTAAGGCTACCCACCTAATTTTAAGAAAAATACAGAACGGACAAGGAAAAACAAAAACTTGGCTCGGATACTAACAAATGGGATTGAATCCCGCAACGGAAGTGACGTGAATCACGTTGCTTTTCGTTGTGTTACCGTATTTCTTAAAACTAACATGCATCTCATGAAATATCAAGGTTAAGCATGCTTAAGAGAAGGAAAAATACAACAAGTGTACTAACCTCTTGAAAAACTGTTCTTCGCAAATTTCTTCTCTCGATCACGATCTCAATGATCTCTCTACAAGTCACGAACCGAACACGACCTAGGGACACCTCCACTTGATGTTCTCGGTTTTTCTCCGATGGACGAGGGAAAGTTTTGGGACACCCTTTGGATTTTGGGTGAGGAGAATAGAGAGGATTTGAGAGAATTGAGAATGCTCTCTTTGGTGGATTTCAAAAAAATGAGAAAGTGAGTTATGAAAAACCTTACAATCTACCTTTATATAGTGGTGTGTGGTGGAGGTAAATCTCCACCAATTTACTATTTTACCACAACTATATAATATGCAAATCATATTTTCATATCATATAATATAAGGTATGACATACTTTATTATACAAATCCCATTGGCATAATTGTGGAATTTAAAATTGAATCACATATCATATAATATAAGGTATCACATAGTTATTATACAAATCCCATTGGCATATTCTCATATCATATAATATAAGGTATCACATAATTATGCAAATCATATTTCTGCTGCTCAAGGGGATCGGATTCCCTAACGCATTCTCTACTTCAGCCTTATACTCTTTGAACTTTTCAAGAGCCTCATACTTATGATGCATTAGGTATAGATAATCATACCTAGAATAATCATCTATGAAAGAGATGAAATATTCGTACCCTCCACGAGTTTTAACATTCACCGGACCACAAAGATCTGAATGTATAAGCTTTAAGGGCTCTATGGCTCTTTAACCTTTTCCAGTAAAAGGTTGCTTAGTCATTTTTCCTTCCAAGCATGATTCGCAAAGAGGTAAAGAATCATCTTCTAACTTTTTTGGAAGTCCATTCTTGGATAGTCTCTCAATCCAGTTGAGATTTATATGACCAAGTCTAAGATGTCAAAGATAGGTATTATTATGAGAAATTATTTGCTTTTACTTTGTGTATTACCAGTTTTAAACATCTCATGATTTAAAATTGTTTTAGTTTGTTTCGGCTTAAGTACATACAAACTGTTTTCTAACTAAGCAGAACAAATATTGACACCTTTTTTTCGAAATGAATGCTTCATTAAATGAAAAGTAAATACAATATTCATGTTCAATCAGACAAGAGATAGAAATGAAGTTCCTCTTAATCTTAGGAACTATGTACAGATTTTTTAAATATAAAAATCTATCTCTAAAAAAGCTTGGCATCTCCCATCGCACGAGCCAGACGACGCCTCCTGCTCCGAATTCCGAGCGCGTCATCTCACCTCTCTTCGAGCTCCTTAAAGGAACTAGTTTCCTGTAAAGAAGAGCAAACGTGATTAGTGGCTCCTGAATCAAGTATCTAGGTAAAATCATCATTTTCCACTAAGCAAGTTTCAAGAATAAGTAAATCGGATTTACCTTTCTTCTCTTTGAGCTCAACAAGGTAGCTTAGCGCTTCGCTTCAAAGGTGCTCGCCATGTTGCAGTGGAAACACTTTCCTTTGTCTGCAACCTTGGTCTTTCCCTGGCCCTTACCAGCAGCAGGTGCCTTCCCTTTCCCTCATATCTTCTTCTTTTGTGTCTTCTTAAGCCCAGAAAATGGACCACAAGACTTAGTCCCAGAGGATGAACCCTTTTGAAACTTTTTGGAATGGGCAAACAAATTTGCCTCTCCATCAGCGTGTCCCTTATTCTTCATAAGAGACTGGAAAGTCTGCAGTTCATTGAGGATAGTAGTCAGGTTGTACTCTATCTTGTTCATCACCGCATTGTTGCGGAATTGCAGAAAACTCTTCGAAAGAGATTCCAGGATGAACGAAACTTGACTTTGTCCGTCTATGACTGCACCGTTCATTTCAGCCACGTTGAAGTGGACCATCAGATCGAGAACGTGTTCTCTCACCGACAACCCCTCCTTCATACGGGAGTTATAAACGTACGTGAGGGATTCGTGTCGAAGCTGTACAGACGGTTGTCCAAACATGTTCTACAATGAACTCATGATCTCACGAGTTGAGACCATGCCCTCGTGCTTTTTGGCCAGAACTTCAGAAACACAGGCCAAAATGTAGACCTTGGCCTTATCATTGGCCTTGATCCAGCGGTCGTACGCATCCTTAACAGATTGAGAAGCGTTTCGAGCATGGACTTGAGGACATTCCTCAATTAGTACAAATCGAAGGTCGTCAACAACAAGAATCGTATTCAGGTTGGACTTCCACGTAGTATAGTTTTCGCCAGTTAAACGTTCGCTTTTGAGTAAGGCTATAATTGAGGACGACATGTTGAAATTTCAAAAGTAGTTTTAATTAGTTATGCATTTAACCCAATATAAACCAATCAATTTTAGCAAAATTATCAAGGAACCCTAGTGTTTAAATTAAACCTTTAATTTTGCAACAATACTTCAAGGATTTAGAACAAAAACCACCGTGAATTGAGACTATCTCAACTAATTCTCACTACCAGAACATCTCATGTCCCAATGATTCTTAGCTACCATTTGTTTGGTCAAGGACTTGTTAACTAGCTTAACTTATCTCGTAAATGTGACCCTACCATTTTCAGATACAATAGGTCTGAGCCAACATGTTACTATTAAGAAAGACAATTGTTGGCAAATTACCTAAGAGACCCTATCCATTTCTGGAGTTTGCGGTGTTCCAATCCCTATAGTCAGGCCCTCCGTAGGGATTGGTTGTTCCAGGACAACCTAGCAGGCGGACTATAGAAATCTCACGGTGCGACCTAATGGAGGAGACCGTAGGATTCATTGACACGCGTCTTGCTCCCATTTACTATGGATACTTCCCTCATTCACCTTGTTATTGAACCATGCAAACACTTACCGTAGGGGGGCGCCCTATTGACACCACGTAGCCGAGCATGGAACTCACGGTATGAACTCTTGAGGACGTGAGAGTAAACTTGATGCGAACACCTCGTTTTCTCCCACTGAAGCTCCTAAGGTTAGGGTATAGGTTTAACTTAGTCGAATTCTGGCTAAAAGAATCTATCTAAGTTTATGCCTATTATAACTTTTATAACTAGGTTTTTTAACCTTATGTCTAGGTGAATAAACATTTTCATTACCTAGATATAAAACAAGTCTAAGGTTAATTCAACTCAAGCTCAGTCGCCTCCTGTAGGAGGTGTTCTGCTAACTGCCACCTTAAGTACCCCAACCTTAGACATGTAACTTCACCGGTAGAGTTCCCTTATAACCAATGTCCTATTGTCCTACTATATTTTAAACTATTTAAAATACTATGTAAGACTTAACTTTTAATCCTATTAGAAATTAAACTTAGGTTTAAATTAATTTTAAACAATTTAAAACTAATTAAATTTAACCCAAGTTCCTATGTTTGCATGCAATTCTTTGTTATAGGTTATGGTTTCTAAAACCCTTTATTTATAACTTTTATAAATTTTAATAATTAACCTATGACAACGAACTATATTATAAAACCAACAAATAATTTCAAATTGGAATTTTAAAAGATATTCAACTAATTGAATAACGCAAATTACTTAAGTAAAATAACATTTATGTTAAACTAAGTAATTTAATGCTCCATGCAATTTAGTTTTCATATAATCTAACTATAACAATTATAATTAATTACCCATGAAAAATAAATTAATCAAGCATTTCTACCATATTTATATAACACTTATACAAATAAAAAAAATGCATGAACATGTTTATCCTAAGGTGGGAAAAATTCTAAATGACATTCATAAAGAAAAATAGTTGTAAAATCGGAAACATTTGGCCCCTAAAGTGTAAAAATAATAAAATACATTAATTTCATTACAAAACTGGTCCAAAACTCCTTGAACCGGGCTCAGAACGCTCAAATCGAACCAAAACCAACCGGAACCGCCCAAAAGAGGTTTGCACCTTCAGGTTGGCGTCACGACGTTGCAACGCTGAAGGGAGCGTTGCAACGCCGCCTCATTTCGCGCACACGCCTGGCGTCGAGGTAGGGTTGCAATGCTGAGGGGCAGCGTTGCAACGTTGTTGACCCCTGGAACTTCCGCATCGATAGGGACTTCGGCGTTGCGATGTCGTTCCTCAGCGTTGCAACGCTGATGAACGGCGTTGCAACGTTGTTGCTTCGACAACAACATTTTCCTTCGAACATAGCAGTTTCAATTGCCAATTTCTCCTTCGATACTGATTCGAATTGCACGAAACTGGTCTCGAACGACTCACAACTCAATTACATACTCAATTATGCACTTTAATGCCCAATAACGCAAGGGCCTTTACATTTAAATTGATCAAATCAAAGCAAACTAAGGCCAAAAAGATCCTAAACAGTTTTACAGCAAACCAAAATGCAATTCCCACCTATCCAATGCAAATATGTTTCATCCAAAACAAAAGAAGCATTGCTCTGATACCAACTGATGGGGATCCGATCCCCTTGAGCAGCGAAAACGTGGTTAAAAGATCGAAATTGCTGGATTATTTTTGGTTGAAAACAAATACCAGTACATTGATAATAAAAAAGAGATAAGCATACAATTCCTAATCTAATTAGGCATGGAAATTAAACATGCAAACATGTTATTTAATAATTAAACTAAAACGATGGAGATGATTACCTATGTAGTTTCAATTCAGCAACTCCTTGCTAATCGTACAACAACACAGGAACACAAAGAAACTCCTCTGTTCTTTCTTCACCACAGGGACAACACGAAAGCAGTAAACTTCATATGTCTCTGAGTACCACTTAGATCTCCCTTGGTGGGAAAGGGTTCCAACAATTTGGAAGGTAAGGGAATGAGAGAGAATGACAACATCCACAAATGCTTCAAATTGCATCGATCAACCAAACCCCTCTGCCAAGAGAGGTTTATTACGAGATGAGTTCTTCCCCCCACTCCTCATCGATAGGGAGTTAGTGGGGAAGAAGGGAACGTGTCCTCTTGACACGTTCCCATTAATTAATTAATTAATTATTAATTAATTATTAAATTAATTAAATCAAATTTAATTAATTATTTAATTAAATATCATATATTTAATTAATCTTTAAATATCATATATTTAAATAAGATTAAATCACATTTAATCTATTTCTCCTCAACCAATAGTTTTAAGCACATCTCATGCACATTAAATTTTAACCTATAGTTTTTAAATATGAATCTCCTTCACATTTAAAATAATATTTGAACTCTTTCAAATATTTAATTCTCTCATATAATTTAATATGAATCATATTCACATTAAATTTATAATATATAGTTCCAAAACTTTATATTATAATGTATCCATATACATAAATGTTTATTCCCTAATGAATTTGAATATTTCAAATTCAAACGATCTAAGAACCCTTTACGAGCTAGAAGGTGGACCTAATGGACCTACAGATCAGAAGCTCCAACGATACGAGAATACTCGGTTAATCTCATTAACCTCCTAATCAACATTCGTTAACTGTGGGAACACTCCACTAAAGTCCCGCAGCTGCACTCTTCTCACTGCAGATATATTTCTGTGTCAACCCATATTGACCAGTAACAACAAGTCAATCCTTCACGAATGTTCATCACACCACCAGGGTCAAATTATCGTTTTACCCTTGGGTTACATCTTGTACCTTAAGTACCAGTGCTCCTCTAATGAACAATTTGTTTGTGGTCCTACCAATAAACATAAGTCCCTCTCGGGCCAATGAAAGGGTCGGACCCTTTGTTCAAGTCCCGGAGACACCACTTAAGGGAACATTCATCTACTTACCTAGTAGCCGGGAAGGAGTGAATTCCATCTTGCTAGGCTAAGTCTCCAACTGCTCACTCGGTCTCGTCTCCAAGAAGGTAGGCATATTGAATCGGCGAATATGGTCACTCTCACCCATACTATTCAAAGGACAATCCCTCGCAAACAGGAGTTCATAACTTGTTCAGGATTGAGATCAAGTTGTCTAGGTCATCCTAGTGAAATAGAAACCTAGCTAGTCAACGAAATTACATCTAGTGGTTACTATTTCACGGTCCGATCTTATGTAATCTCATTACATAGGATATCTCCACTCACATGTCATCTATACGAACACGTTAGGATCACAGTGTTTGTATCATATACTAAGTGGGCCACATCCATAGTGTTAACAGGGTAAGGTACCCAAATCTTATCCCCTTACTATAGACCCTTTAGCCTGTATCTCGAACCGAGATCCTTTATATGTACACTACATTCAGTTCAAGATACATTTTACAACCTTGGATGTTTAGTTTATTAGATTTAGGGTTAAAACAAGGACAATATCGTAAATAACGAGCAATAACTCTTTATTGAAATAATAACCATTTATTACAATAATTAGAACAAAAAATACAAACTACGAGTTTTAGGGAACGAACTCCAACACCTTGATCATGGGAGTCAAAAAACCGTGAATTCCTAAAAGGGATACAATTTCCTTGTTGGTTTTCCTTCGTGTTTCACCCTTCGGTGGCTATCGTTTGGACGGATACTTGAAAATTTAAAGATAGAGGGTGACACTCACGGGATTCATTAAGAGTTAATGGATTCAGACCGAATAATGGTAACTGGATACCTAATGGAATAAGAGTTATTCTGGTATTAGGGTCTGGTCGAGAAAGTTTCATCCTAGAGAAGGAGTGTTTCTGTTCACCCTTCGGTGGCGGTCATTCTAAACCTTTGGGGTATCATTGCAATTTTTTAATGACCTGGATCATAGGATAAAAATTTGCTAAAACCTGATTGGATTTTCAAAGTTTTTGCGAGACTAATACAAAATTTTTTACTTGTCTTTCAACAAAAATGTTTTGTTCAATTGTCGCTATTTTAGCTTCTGACAAACTGGTAGGAGATAATTTTCAAACGTGGAAGAATAATATCAACACAATACTCATAACTGACGACCTAAAGTTCGTGCTTACTGAGAAGTGTCCTAAGGTGTCGGGCTCGACCACATCGCGAAGTGTTCATGATGTGTACGATCGATGGATCAGAGCCAATGAAAAGGCCAAGGTCTATATCACTGTCAGCTTATCTGATGTTTTGGCAAAGAAGCATGAGGTGATGATCACCTCTAAGGAGATCATGGAGTCTCTGTAGGAAATGTTTGGACAACAGTCCTTTCAGGTCTTGCACGATTCCCTCAAACACGTCTTTAATGCGCGGATGAAAGAAGGGGTGTTTGTCTGTGAACATGTTTTGGACATGATGACCAACTTTAATCTGGCAGAGATGAACGACGTTTTGATCGACGAGTCGAGCCAAGTCAGCTTTGTTGGGATTTATGCCCTAAACTTGTGTAAATTTTGATCAAATAAATAAAGAGTTATTTGTTTTGATAAAATTATATTCTTACTTTATAAATCCAATAAACTAAGCTCCAAGGTTATAATATATCTTGAACATCAGTGTAGTGGACACTATTTGGATTGTGTTCAAGAATATAACCTAAATGGTCTGTGGTATAAGAATAAGGTTGGAAACCTCATTCTGGTAACACCATGGGATGCGACCCACTTTGTAATTAGTACAAATGAGGTAATCCAACTCATTCATGTGGTTGACATGCGAGTGGGGGCATCCTGTATGAAGAGTTCATACAAGACCGGATCTGCAAATTATTAAGTCTAATCAAGATAACAATCAGTTAATGTGATAAGACCGATAATTTATAGATGGTCATTAGTGACTCGACACAATCCTGAGCAAGTTAAGAACTCCTACTTATGGGGTTTGTCCTTACACTAGTATGGGTGAGAGTGGCACATGGCCAGACTCAATAAGCCTACATTCTCGTGTGACGTAACCTCGTGAGGGTAGTGGGGACTTAACTGTGCAAGATGGAATTCACTCATTCCTTTACTGAGGAATTAGATAGGTTGTTCACTTAAGAACTGACTCCAAGTCTTGAACAACGGGGCCCTACCCTCTATGAGGGTATGAGTCTATGGTAGGACCTTAGACTTGTTGTTCATTAGAGGATCAGTGGTGCTTAAGGAACAAAGAGGTAATCACAAGGGTAAAACGATAATTTGACCTAGTCGTGATTACGAACAACCTCTGAAGGGTCGACTCATGGGTAATGATTATATCAGTGGACACAATATAATCTATAGTGAGGAGAGTGCAACTACAAGTCTATAGTGGAGTGACTTGTAATTAATGAATGTTGATTAACTGGATCAAAGAGTTTGATAAGTTAATCTCACATCATTGGAGCTCATGAACTGTAGGTTCATTAGGTCCCTCCGTTGGCTCAACATGGTAATATTGAGGGTATAAAGTTCGGAATGAAATTGAAGTGTTCAATTTCATGCGTGAGGTGTTATATCAATTATATATGATATAATTGATATAATATATGGTTTTAATGTGAACTAGATTCACATACAAACCATATAATAGTGGGAGAAAATAAGAGGGATAGGATGGTAATTTCCATCTTATTTCCCTATATATATAGTTGCATGAGATGCAACTAGGTTAAGTAATTTAAGGCTTTTGAAACCCCTAGAGTGTCATTTTGTTGTGTTGTTGGAAAGGTTCCAAAACACAATCTCTCTCATAAACATCTCATCTCACCTAAAGGGAACCCACATTCCTCCCTCACCTAGAGAACAACGGAGAAGATCTGGTGGCAGTGTCCGTGATCGCTTGAGTTCGTGCTGCTGAGATCGTGGTCGTGGGAGAAGGAGCAATCGAAGAAAAGTTCTTCAAAGGTATTATTCTTGTTGTCCATCTTGTTATTATATGCTTAATCTAGATAGATTAGTTCTTGAATGTAATCCATGTAATGAAATTTAGAACACGCGATTCACAATCGATTCCGCTGCGGGATTCGATTCGCTTCAATTGGTATCAGAGCCCAATTGCGTTCTAAATTTACGTTCTTGATTTTTCAAGAACGAGGTGGGATTTACTGTTTTGCATGTGATGTATGAACGGTTTGCAATTTAGACGTTTTCAATTTTGCCACTTAGATTTACAATTTTTCATTGAATCGTTCAATGTAAGGGCCCGATGTTTTGGGCAATTTTAATTGTAAATCAAGTTTGTAAGTCCGTGTCGATCGAGGCAAGGTGGTTGTTGAGAAGATCGGAGCAAAAACGAGCAACAAATGGAAAATGGTGTTGTTGTTCTGTGAATGGCGTTGCAACGTTGTTCTATAGCGTTGCAACGCCACTGCGGCAGGCGCGCGGCTGGGAAGACGGCAGCGTTACAACAATGCCCATAGCGTTGCAACGCTGAGGCGTTCTGCTGAGGCGCGCTTCAACGGGTAGAAGAGGACAAATCGCAGCGTTGCAACGCTGATATCGCTACAACGCCACAAGCGCTTTCGCGAAGAAGAACAACAAAGTAAAAATGTTTTATTAATTTTTATATTAATTATAAAAATGTTTTATATTTAATATATTTATTTTATTTGATTTTAATTAATATAATTAGATTATATTAATTAAAATTAATTTTAGGGTGCCAAAATTAGTCTAATTTTGCTATTTAAATTATGCAATTGTTGTGTAATTATTGCCATGCATAATGTATGTTTTTAATTTAGATATCCCACCTTAGGTTAAGCATTTCATGCATCATTTATAATATAAAGAGTTATATTATATAGTTTGCATGATTAATTAATATAAGGTGTTATATTAATTTATGGACAGCATTGACATGCATTATTTTTCATGAGATGATTATGCTATGTATGTCTTATTATTCATAAGATGATTGATCAAGCACTATAACATAGTATGCATGTCACCTAAGGTTAATTATTAGTTTTAAAATGTTTAGAACTTGGAAATAATATACTTTAGGTTATCTAGTTCTAATTAGATTAGAATTAGGAACCAAGTGATTTATAAACAATGATTAAAAGAGGAACTATGTCTAAGGAAAGTTCTGTCTAGGCTGGGGTATTTAAGCTGACGGAAACGGAACACCCCTACTTGGGAACTGACCTGGGAGTGAAATTCAATCAGAGAGTTTATAAAATCATAGTAGCGTCAGCGGGTTTATTAAGGGGTTAATAAACTAGAAATCGTAGGCTTAATATAAAGAGTTATATTAGCAAACTTAGGATAAAATCAATATAAGAGTTATATTGATTATCGATATAAGAGTTATATTGATAACTTTAGGTAAAACCATTAGCTGAGTTTAGTCTATGTAAGATTCCTATAGATTTAAAGTATCCAGTGGGAGGAAAAGTGTATGTGATACATATTTTTCCACCTATGTATCTCCGGGAAGTTCACACCGTGAGACTCATACTTGGCCTCGTGGCGCAAACGGAGCATCCCTCTTCGGATGGTGTTTGTATGAGTCAATATCAAGGTGAATGGAGAGGGTACTTATAGTGAATGGGAGCAGGTTTAGTGAAAACAAAACCTATGGTCTCTTCAGTCGGTTTACACCGTAAGATCACTATGGTCAGCCTGCTAGTTTGGCCTGGACCAGACAATCCCTTCGGAGGGCTTGATCATAGGGGATCAAACACAAAGATTTCCTTAGTCTGTTTTTCAATCTAGTCCTCCCTTCGGCGGATTTTATTGGATGGAGACTCTGGGATCTAAAGACAGAGGGTTACACTCACAAGGTACATAAGATGTGTATGTATCCTGACCGAAAAATGGTAACTAAAGCCTATAGAAATAAGAGTTATTCTGGCATTAGGTTTTGGTCAAGAGTGTCTTGATCTAGAGGAGGAGTGTTTTTTATTACCCTTCGGTGTCATACATTCTAAACCTTTGGAGTATCATTGCAAATTATAAATGACCTAGGAATAATTTGATAATTAGCTAAAACATGATTGGATTAGACAATTATAGCAAGAAACTCATACAAGTTTTGTTTGTAAATTTTTAGCAAAAATGTCTAGCTCTATAAATTCCTTATTGTGTGCGGAAAAGTTAACCCGAGAGAATATGATGACATGGAAAAACAAACTCAACACTATATTGGTAGTGGATGATCTGAAGTTTGTGCTAACTGAGTAGTGTCCTCAGGTGCCAGCCTCGAATGCGTCACGAAATGTTCGTGATGCATATGATCGATGGATCAAGGCCAATGATAAGGCAAAGGTCTACATGCTGGCAAGTATGTCTGACATATTAGCCAAGAAGCATGAGGGCATGATGACCGCTAAGGAAATCATGGATTCAGTGCAGGGTATGTTTGGACCACAATCCACACAAGCCCGACACAATGCCCTAAAGTGTATTTTCAACTCGAGGATGCCAGAGGGTGCATCTGTTCGGGATCATGTCCTAGATATAATGGTGCACTTTAACATCGTAGAGTCGAATAGTGCTTCCATCGATGAATCGAGTCAGGTCAGTTTCATTCTGGAAACCCTTCCAGATAGTTTTCTACAGTTTAAAAGTAATGTTGTTATGAACAAGTTTACTTTTAATCTTACCTCCCTTCTGAATGAACTCCAGACCTTTCAATCTTTGATGCAAATTCAGGGATCGAAAGGTGAGGCAAATGTTGCCAGTAGGAGTTATCATAGAGGTTTGACCTCTGGATAAAAAACAGTGGCTTCATCTTCTTCTAACCTGAAAGGGAAGAAAAAGAACATGAAGAAGGTTGGTAAAGGGAAATGAGCTGACAAAGCTGCCGCCCAGAAAGGCAAGAAAGTCAAAGAAGTTGCTGATAAAGGAAAATGTTTCCACTGCAACGAAGACGGGTATTGAAAATGGAACTATCCGAAGTACATTGCAGAAAAGAAGGAAGGTAAATATGATTTACTTTGCTTAGAAGCTTGTTTAGTGGATAATGATAAAACTGCTTGGGTACTTGATTCATGCATCACTAATCATGTTTGCTCTTCTTTTCAGGGAATTGATTCCTGGCAGCAGCTACAGAAAGGAGAGATAACACTCCGGGTTGGAAATGGAGAAGTCGTCTCAACTATAGTAGTAGGCACGATGAAGCTTTATTTTGGCAAGAAATATATGTTGTTAGACAAATATTAGTGATACCAGGGTTTACTAGAAACCTTATTTCAATTTCTTGCCTTATAGAACAATGTACCAGGGTTTACTAGACAAATATTAGTGTTTATTTTTCAAGAAAGGTGTGGAAATATGTTCAGCTTCATTAGAAAATGGTTGTATGTTTTAAGGCCTAATTCAGTCAAAATGGTTTTGAACACTAAATTATTTAAAACTGCAAACACACAAACTAAGAAACGTAAGATTTCTCCTAAAGAAAATGCTCATATTTGGCATCTTAGTTTGGGTCAGATTAATCTCAATAGGATTGAGAGATTGGTAAAGAATGGACTTCTAAATGAGTTAGAAGAAAATAATTTACCTGTATGTGAATCCTGCCTAGAAGGCAAAATGACTAAAAGACCTTTTAGTGGGGTTATAAAGCCAAAGAACCTCTTGAGCTTATACATTCAGACCTTTGTGGTCCGATGAGTGTTAAAGCCAGAGGAGGATATGAATATTTCATCTCCTTTGTAGATGATTATTCTAGATTTGGGCATATATACCTAATACAACAAAAGAATAAAACGTTGCGATCAGATCGAGGTGTAGAGTACATGGATTTAAAATTCCAGAACTATATGATAGAACATGGAATTACATCCCAACTCTCGGCTCCCGGTACACCACAACAAAACGGTGTATCGAAAAGGAGAAATAGAACCTTGTTGGACATGGTTTGATCAATGATGAGTTATGCTCATCTCCCTAGTTCATTTTGGGGTTACGCAGTAGAGACTACGGTATACATTTTGAACAATGTGCCCTCAAAAAGTGTTTCTGAAACACATTTTGAACTCTGGAAAGGACGTAAAGGTAGTTTATGTCATTTCAGAATTTAGGGTTGTCCAGCACATTGTGCCTCTTCGTAGGATACCCAAAAGAAACAAGAGGTGGTTTATTCTATGATCCTAAGGAAGATAAGGTTTTTGTGTCGACAAATGTTATTTTCTTAGAGGAGGACCACATAAGGGATCACAAACCAAGAAGTAAAATTGTGTAGAGTGAGTTAGACGGAACAATAGCAAAGGTTGCTAATAAAACTAGTACGTCAACAAAAGTTGTTGATACTAGCTTGTCTAGTCAAGCGAGTCCATCTCAAGAGTTGAGTATGTCTCGACGTAGTGGGAGGGTTATAACGCAACCTGACCGTTACATGGGTTTAACTGAAACCCAAGTTGTTATACCAGATGACAACTACGAGGATCCATCGACTTATAATCAAGCGATGGTTGACAAAGACAAAGACAAATGGGTCATAGCCATGGACCAAGAAATGGGGTCTATGCACTTCAATTCTGTTTGGGATCTTGTAGATAAGCCTGATGGGGTAAAACCTATAGGTTGTAAGTGGATCTACAAGAGAGAGCGTGGTGTAGATGGGAAGGTGCAAACCTTTAAAGCTAGACTAGTGGCAAAGGGTTATACCCAGGTTGAAGGGGTTGACTATGAGGAAACCTTTTCACCTGTTGCTATGGTAAAGTCTATCCGTATCCTACTTGCCATTGTCGCATATTATGACTATGAGGTATGGAAAATGGATGTCAAGACAACCTTTTTGAATGGCAATCTTGAGGAAAACATCTACATGGACCAACCCAAAGGGTTCATTGAACCAGGACAAGAGCAAAAGTTTTGCAGGCTTAAAAGGTCAATTTATGGACTGAAACAAGCCTCTAGGTCCTGGAATATAAGATTTGATGAGGCAATCAAATCTTATGGTTTTGACCAGAATGATGATGAACCTTGTGTCTACAAGAAAATCATCAATAGTTCTGTCGCATTCCTAGTTTTATATGTGGATGATATCCTACTCATTGGAAATGATGTAGGATATCATACTGATATTAAGAATTGGCTAGCTACGCAATTCCAAATGAATGATTTAGGTGAAGCGCAGTTTGTTCTTGGGATCCAGATTGTCTGGAACTGCAAGAATAAAACACTAGTCCTGTCTCAAACATCTTACATCGACAAAGTGTTGTCAAGGTTTAAGATGCAAGACTCCCAAAAGGGCTTATTGCCTTTTAGACATGGAGTTCATTTGTCTGAGGAACAGTGTCTTAAGACACCTCAAGGAGTTGAGGATATGAGACGAATTCATCAGCTGTTGGGAGCCTGATGTACGCCATGTCGTGTACTAGTCCTGACATCTATTTTGCAGTTGGAATGGTCAGTAGGTATCAATCCAATCCAGGAACTGAACACTGGACAACGGTTAAAACAATCCTTAAGTATCTACGGAGAACAAGGAACTACATGCTTGTGTATGGGGCTAAGGATTTGATCTCACGAGATACACAAATTCTCGACTTTCGGTGATAAAAGATTCTCGAAAATCTACATCAGGGTCAGTATTTACTCTTAACGGAGAAATTGTAGTATGGTGAAGCGTCAAGCAAGGATGCATCGCTAATTCCACCATGGATGTTGAATATGTAGCAGCTAAAGAGGCCGTTTGGTTAAGGAAATTCATGCTAAATTTGGAAGTTGTTCCAAATATAACTTTGCCCATCACGCGGTATTGCGATAACAGTGGTGCAGTGGCAAATTCGAGGGAACCCCGAAGTCACAAGAGGGGAAAGCACATTGAGCGGAAATATCATCTCATCCGGGAGATCGTGCATAGAGGAGACATGATTGTCACGAAGATAGCCTCAGAGCACAACGTTGCTGATCCTTTTACAAAGGCTCTCACGGCTAAAGTATTTGAGAGTCACCTAGAAGGTCTAGGTTTACAAGTCTTCCCCAACTAAGGCAAGTGAGAGTATTTTGTACAAAGGGTTTAAATGCCCTAGTTTATTATATTTACATTACTGTAATGTTTTAGTACTCCACAAGCTTTAGCCCAAGTGGGAGATTGTTGGGATTTATGCCCTAAACTTGTGTAAATTTTGATCAAATAAATAAAGAGTTATTTGTTTTGATAAAATTATATTCTTGCTTTATAAATCCAATAAACTAAGCTCCAAGGTTATAATATATCTTGAACATCAGTATAGTGGACACTATTTTGATTGTGTTCAAGAATATAACCTAAATGGTCTATGGTATTAGAATAAGGTTGGAAACCTCATTCTGGTAACACCATGGATGCGACCCACTTTGTAATTAGTACAAATGAGGTAATCCAACTCATTCATGTGGTTGAATGCGAGTGGGGGCATCTTGTATGAAGAGTTCATACAAGACCGGATCGCAAATTATTAAGTCTAATCGAGATAACACCGCTAACGTGGATAAGACCGATAATTTATAGATGGTCATTAGTGACTCGACTGAATCTGAGCAAGTTAAGAACTCCTACTTATAGGGGTTTGTCCTTAGACTAGTATGGGTGAGAGTGGCACATGGCCAGGCTCAATAAGCCTACATTCTCGGGGACGTAACCTCGTAGGTAGTGAGGACTTAAGCATGCAAGATGAAATTCACTCATTCCTACACTAAGGAATTAGATAGGTTGTTCCCTTAAGAACTGACTCCAGGTCTTGAACAACGGGAGAAAATAATATATGGTAATTGATATAATATATGGTTTTAACTTGAATTAGATTCACATATAAACCATATAATAGTGGGAGAAAATAAGAGGGGTAGGATGGTAATTTTCATCCTATTTTCCTATATATATAGTTGCATGAGATGTAACTAGGTTAAGTAATTCAAGGCTTTTGAAAACCCTAGAGTGTCATTTTGTTGTGTTGTTGAAAGGTTCCAAAACTCAATCTCTCTCACAAACATCTCACCTCACCTAAAGGGAACCCACCTTTCTCCCTCACCGAGAGAACAACGGAGAAGATCCAGTGGTAGTGTTCGTGATCGCTTGGGTTCGTGTTGCTGAGATCGTGGTCGTGGGAGAAGGAGCACTCGAAGAAAAGTTCTTCAAAGGTATTATTCTTGTTGTCCATCTTGTTATTATATGCTTAATCTAGATAGATTAGTTCTTGAATGTAATCCATGTAATGAAATTTAGAACGCGCGATTCACAATCGCTTCCACTACAGGATTCGATTCCCTTCAAGCTTTATCTTGGAGACTCTTCCGAAGAGTTTCCTTTAGTTTCGTAGCAATGTTGTTATGAACAAAATTACCTACACTCAAACTACCCTTCTTAACGAACTACAGAACTTCCAGTCCTTGATGAGGATCAGGACACTGGAAGCTGAGGCAAACGTTGCCTTCAGGTCCTTTCACAAGGGTTCGACATCTGGGACAAAATCTGTAGGTTCTTCAGGCCCGAAAGGGAAGAAGAAGAAGTTGAAGAAGGGCAAAGCTGATTGTGCTGCCGCCCAAAAGGGCAAGAAGGTCAAGAAAGTTGCAGAGAAATAAAAGTGTTTCCACTGCAATGGGGATGATTACTAGAAGAGAAACTGTCCTAAGTTTCTTGCCGACAGGAGGAAAGGAGGTAAATGTGATTTACTAGTAACTGAAACCTGTTTAGTGGAGAGTAATGACTCTGCCTGGATATTGGATTCAGTCGGCACTAACAATGTTTGTTCTTCTTTTCAGGGAATTAGTTCCTGGCACCAGCTGCGAGAGGGTGAGATAATGCTACGGGTTGGATCCGGGGAGGTTGTCACTGCTGCAGCGGTCGGCACGGTGAGGCTCTATTTTGGCGGGAAATACATTTTATTGGATATGTATATAGTGTAAGGGTTTACTAGAAACCTTGTTTCCATTTCCTTCCTACTTGAACACTGTATTTCTGATATTTTTTTCTAGTAATAAAGTGTTTAATTCTAGAAATGGAAATTTGTTGTGTTCTGCTTCACTTAAGAATAATCTATACGTTTTGAAACTTAATTCCGTCAAAAGTATTTTGAATACTAAATTATTTAAAATGACAGAAACACGAACTAAGTGAGTAAAGGTTTCTCCTAAACAAAATGCCCATCTTTGGCATCTAAGGTTAGGCCATTAATCTCAATAGGATTGAGAGACTAGTGAAGAGTGGACTTCTAAGCGAGTTGGAAGAAAACTTTTTACCGGTATGTGAGTCATGCCTTGAAGACAAAATGACCAAACATCCTTTTAGTGGAAAAGGATATAAAGCCAAAGAGCCTCTTGAGCTTATACATTCTGACCTCTGTGGTCCGATGAGTGTTAAAGCACGAGGAGGTTACGAATACTTTGTATCTTTTATAGATGACTATTCAAGGTATGGTTATATTTACCTAATGCATAGGAAGTCTGAAACTCTTGAAAAGTTCAAGGAGTACAAGACTGAGGTTGAGAACCTGTTAGGTAAAACAATAAAAACACTTCGATCGGATCGAGGTGAAGAGTATATGGACACTGAATTTCAGGACTATATGATAGAACATGGAATTACGTCCCAACTCTCAGCACCTGGTATGCCATAGGAGAATGATGTATAGGAGAGCAGAAAACAGAACCCTGTTGGACATGGTTCGATCGATGATGAGTTATGCTCGTCTCCCTGATTCTTTTTGGGGTTACGCAGTGGAGATTGTGGTTTATATTTTGAACAACGTTCCGTCGAAGAGTGTTTGTGAAACACCTTTCGAACTCTAGAATGGACGTAAAGGCAGTTTACACCATTTTAGAATTTGGGATGTCCGACCCATGTGTTGGTGTCAAACCCGAAGAAGTTGGAACTCCGTTCAAAATTGTGCCTCTTTGTAGGTTACCCAAAAGAGACTATGGGTGGTCTGTTTTACGATCCTAAGGAAAATAGGGTGCTTGTGTCGACAAACACCACGTTCCTTGAGGAAGACCACATAAGGGATCATTTACCTATGTGTAAAATTGTGTTAAACGAAATGGACAGTACATCAGTAAGAGTTGCTGATGGAGCTAGTACGTCAACAAGTGTTGTTGATCCTAGCTTGTCTAGTCAAGTTCGTTCTCAAGAGTTGAGAATGCCTCGACGTAGTGGGAGGGTTGTGAGATAGCCTGAACGTTTCATGGGTTTAGCTGAAACCCAAGTCGTCACCCCTGATGATGACTGCAAGGATTCATTTACCTATGATCAGGCAATGCCAGACGTTGGCAAAGACGAATGGATTAAAGCTATGGACCAGGAAATGGAGTCGATGTACTTCAATTCTGTCTGGGAGCTCGTGGATCAACCAGATGGGGTAAAACCTATTAGTTGTAAATGGATCTACAAGCATAATCGTGACGTAGATGGGAAGGTGCAGACTTTCAAAACACGACTAGTGGCAAAGGGTTTTACCAAGGTTGAAGGGGTTGACTATGAGGAAACTTTTTCTCCTATTGCCATGGTAAAGTTGATCAGGATTCTTCTAGCCATTGCCCCATATTATGACTATGAGGTATGGTAGAAGGATGTCAAGACAGCCTTTCTGAATGACAATCTTGATGAAACCATCTACATGGACCAACACAAAGGGTTCATTGCCCTAGGCCAAGAGCAAAAGGTTTGTCGGCTTCATAGGTCTATTTATGGATTGAAACAAGCCTCGAGGTCTTGGAATATAAGGTTTAATGAGGCGATCAAATCTTATGGCTTTGATCAGAATGTTGATGAGCCTTGTGTCTACAAGCAAATCGTCAACATTACTGTCGCATTTCTAATATTATATGTAGATGATATCCTTCTCATTAGGAATGAGGTAGGATTTCTTACTGACATTAAGAAATGGTTGGCTTCACAATTCCAAATGAAAGATTTGGGAAATGTTTAGTATGTTCTAGGTATCCAGATAGTTCAGAACCGAAAGAACATGACGCTAGCCATGTCTCAGGCGTCTTATATTGACAAGATGTTGTCTAGATATAAGATGCAGAACTCCAAGAAGGGTTTGTTGCCTTTCAGGCATGGGGTTCACCTATCTAAGGATCAATGTCCTAAGACTCCTCAAGAGGTTGAGGATATGAGAGGAATCCCCTATGCTTCAGTTGTAGGGAGCCTCATGTATGTCACGCTGTGTACTAGACCCGACATCTGTTATGCAGTTGGGATTGTCACTAGGTATTAATCCAATCCAGGATTATATCACTGGACAACCGTAAAGGCAATCCTCAAGTATCTTAGGAGAACGAGGAACTACAGCCTTGTGTATGGGAGTGGGGTTTTGATCCTTACGGGATACACAGACTCTAACTTTCAGACCGATAAGGATTCTAGGAAATCCACTTCGGGATCAACCTTCATTCTAAATGGAGGAGTTGTAGTGTGGCAAAGCATCAAACAGGGATGCATCGCTGATTCCACGATGGAAGCCGAGTATGTTGCGGCTTGTGAAGCTACAAAGGAAGTTGTTTGGCTTAGGAAGTTCATGATGGATTTAGAAGTTGTTCCAAATATGAACTTGTCGATTACCCTGTTTTGTGACAACAGTGGTGCAGTAGCCAACTCGAGAGAACCTCAGAGTCATAAGAGTGGCTAGCACATTGAGCGAAAGTATCACCTAATACGGGAGATTGTGCACCGCAAAGACGTGACAGTCACGCAGATAGCGTTGGAGCACATCGTTGTCGATCCATTTACAAAGGCCCTCACGGCTAAGGTGTTTGAGGGACACCTAGAGAGTCTAGGTCTTCGAGTGCTTCCGGACTAGGGAAAGTGGGAGTATTGTAAAGGGTATTCAAATGCCCTAGTTTATTGTATACTGTACATTTGAGAAATGTATTTTGTACTCCACTAGCTTAGTCCAAGTGGGAGTTTGTTGGGATGTATGTCTTAATCTCGTATTTGTTTGTAATATTCACTATGGAAATAAATAAGAGTTATTTTTTCATCACTTTGCGTCTCGCATATTTACAAACTTTGTCCAATAAACTAAGCTCCAGGGTCATTGAATTATGAGAGAACTAGAACTTGAACAGTATGTAGTGGACATATAAGGAGAATCACATTCGAGTTAATGATCAGAACGGTCTACAGTGTACGGATAGGGTTGGAGACCTAATCCTGGATACGCTCTGGATACAGCCCGCTTTGTATTAGATACAAACGAGGTGATCCAGCTCATTCATGTGGTTGACATGTGAGTGGGGGCATCCTGTGCAATGAGAATGTACAAGATCGAACCATGAATTATTAGACTTACTAATGTAACACTGTTGACAGTATAGGACTAATAAATTCGTAGATGACCATTAGTGACTCAACCTTAAGACTAAGCATGTTACGGACTCCTGTCTGCAGGGGTTTGTCTTTTGACTAGTACGGGTGAGGGTGATCACAGTTACTCGCTCAATATGCCTATCTTCTAAGGGACAGGACCACGTGGGGAGCTGGGAACTTGACTACGCGAGATGAAATTCACTTGTTCCCGACTTAGGGAAACTAGAGGGGTTGTTCCCTTAAGTGTAACGCCGCAGAATTTCCAAGTACCTTTTAGATTGTACTTTGGAGTAATTTAGTGGAAAATATTCAAGTTGGGTCTTTAGAATTTTTTTAAGTGAATTGTTCCTTATACAATTAAGAGAATTAAAGAATTTGAAGTGTTAAGTAAGCTTTAGGGAAAAGTCATGATTTTCGCATCTTTAAAGTAGCAGTCTTAGTTAAAGTGTTTTTGTTTCTTTTCATTTAAGTTAAGAATTTAAAGCAGACCAACTTATTGAAGTTACTCAGATGTTTTAGTTATTTTGGGATCCCTAAGGATATTTAAGTATGTTTTAAGTTTCTATTGTTTTTAATTTAAACGTTGGCCTAAAAGTGCATGCATGTATAGTAGTGTCCCTAAGATTTTAGCTTTTAAAGTTAGGGGCGCTTCAGTTTGTATCAGAGCCTAGGTTAAGGGTTTTGTAGACTTGCTTACGCCGTAAGCACAGAATAGTCCCATGGTTGAGTAACGAGTTCCGGTCACCGCCAGGTACGCTTCTAAGATTTATAAGTACAATAAGTTATTTTAATACGAACATGTTTTATATGTGAGACTGAACTAAAGATTTAAATGTGATTATGCCTTACAATTAAAAGATGATGAGACTGAATTAGAAATCTTTTGTGTTGTAGTACTGAAAAAAAATGCCACCTAGAGGACGAGGAAGAGATAGGGGTCGTGGTAGTGGCTGGAGAACAGGAGGAAATGATAATCCACCACCAAAGTTGCCACTAGAACAAGAAGAGGCTACCCCACCCATGCCAGATCTTCCACAAGATCAACCAGATCGCCAAGAAGATGCCCCTATTGTAGCTCCAGCAGCAGACCAGGGTAACCCAAATGTCACGACCATGATGGTGGAGGCATTGCAGGCCTTGGTACGGGCTACAATGGCCACCCAGTTGGCCCAAGCAGGTTAGGCCCAGAATGATGCAACTGTAGAGTCCCGATATCTGAAAGATTTTAGAAAGTATGCCCCTCGACCTTTTGATGGGTCTTCTAGTGACCCCACTGTGGATGAATTATGGTTGTCCTCCATCGAGACCATTTTCAGATTGATGAACTGCCCAGAGTATCAGAGGGTGTCTTGTGCAGCTTTCATGCTAAGGGGTGATGCCTACATGTGGTGGGAGTCGCCCAGAGGACCATGGACACCAACGGAGGGCCGATCACATGGAATTTATTTAAAGAGGCATTCTGGCGAAAATTCTACCCCGCAGCAGCTCGTTATAAGAAGAAAGCAGAGTTCCTACAGCTTTGTCAGAACAAAAGAACAGTTGAAGTATATGAAAGAGAATTCACCAGACTGTTACGCTTTGCTCCCGAGTTAGTGGACACAGAGGCGAAGAAAACAGAACGTTTTATCATGGGTCTGGATGAGAATATTCGAGGCTTTGTGCAGGCACTGTCGCCTCCACATTATGCCTCTGCGGTGAGAGTGGCTGAGCTGATTGGGGTCCAGAAACAGAATGTCCAACAGATAGTAGTCAACCCGAGTCATCCACTAGTAGGCCAGAAGAGGAAGTGGGATCAGGAGGGCTCTAACCCTCAGCACTACCAGCAACCTTCGAGGCCACCAAACGATTCACGTTCCACTCCCAATCAGAAACAACAAGGTCGATCGGGAAAGGATAATGGTGAGAAACCACGTTGTGACAAATGTGGGAGGTATCATTGGGGTAAGTGTTTGGCTCGCTCAGGAGAATGTTTTAGATGCAAGAAAGAGGGGCACATAGCCGAGAACTGTCCTAATCAGGGTGTCAGGGATGATCAGCCTTCCAGATCGAGTGGAGCTAGGCCTTTTGAGCAAACAATCCAACAAGGAAGAGACTTTGCCAGTTCAAGTCGAGACACCAGAAGCTTCGATCCAACAATCACATGTACGAATCCCGTACTTAGATACTTTATTTTAGTATTCCTTAAGGATATATGCATTCCTTATGTTCTGCTTGTTGGTAGGATGAGTCAAGCTAGAGTTAGAGTTGTCAAACTTTTGTATTGTGGTTGCCACGTCAATGGGAGTGAGACGGTTGGCTTTTGAAGTGATTAAAGTTTTAAGTTGATGGTCTCCATAGTAAAGTTTAGCGGAAACGTAGAGTGTTGGCTAAGAAAATAAGTTGAACTTTCAGAACTAACTCCAGTCTAAGGGTAAATCCAAGCATAAAACTCAAGTCGGGAACACTAGTTAATTAAAGCCCTATAGAAGGGTTCAGTGGAACTGGAAGAGAAATTATCTAACAGGGGTAAGAGAAGCTTTAGTAATCACGAAACCAAGTTTAGTCAAGGTACTATGACAAAGCCATTAAGCAGAAGGAGCTACCTGGAAGCGAGAAGCAGAAGTGTTGGTTGAGTGCCTATAGCTAGTTCAAGATTGGAAACTTTCGAGGACGAAAGTTCTTAAGGAGGGAAGATTATAACACCCCAGAATTTCCAAGTACCTTTTAGATTGTACTTTGGAGTAATTTAGTGGAAAATATTCAAGTTGGGTCTTTAGAATTTTTTTAAGTGAATTGTACCTTGTACAACTAAGAGAATTAAAGAATTTGAAGTGTTAAGTAAGCTTTAGGGAAAAGTCATTATTTCTGCATCTTTAAAGTAGCAGTCTTAGTTAAAGTGCTTTTTGTTTCTTTTCATTTAAGTTAAGAATTTAAAACAAGCCAACTTATTAAAGTTAGTCAAATGTTTTAGTTATTTTGGGATCCCTAACGATAATTTAAGTATGTTTTAAAGTTTCAATTGTTTTTAATTTAAACGTTGGCCTAAAAGTGCATGCATGTATAGTAGTGTCCCTAGGATTTTAGCTTTTAAAGTTAGGGGCGCTACAGTTTATGTGACGCCCGAGGAAGAGGGATACATGAATGAACCGAGTCCACATCTTAATGAGAGGGATCCTGAGGATATGGAAGTATGGTGCCGGAGGAAGAGGGGTACATGCGAGTGACCATGAGGATATGAAAGTATAGTTGAGAAAGGCTTAAAAGAATTGATAGCTACTACCTATACCAACAAGGTGCACCTTCCTTTTCGGTGGCTCAATCATAGGAACTTCGCAGTTAAGCGTGCTTGGCTTGGAGCAATCCTATGTTGGGTGTCCTCCTGGGAATTTTCCTAGGGAGCATGTGAGTGAGGGCAAAGCATGCTAAAAGGAGCTTGCGTTGGTTTGTGGGGATAGTGTCTTCACTCTTACAGGCAGTCATGGATGATATAGTACACAGCCAGGTCGCAGAAGATCCTGGGCCTAGGGCGTTACAAATGGTATCAGAGCGAAACCTCTCCCAGTAAGATGTGGTTCAGGGGTGAACCAAGGCAGAAGTTGGTGGGCATGTGACGCTCGAAGAATAGGGGTACATGAATGAACCGAGTCCATATCTGAATGAGAGGGATCCTGAGGATATGAAAGTATGGTGCCGGAGGAAGAGGGGTACATGGGAGTGACCATGAGGATAATAAGTATAGTTGAGAAAGGCTTGAAAGAATTGATAGCTACTACCTATACCAAGTGCACCTTCCTTTTCGTTGGCTCAATCATAGAAACTCCACAGTTAAGCGTGCTTGGCTCTAAAAGGACCTTGTGTTGGTTTGTGGGGATAGTGCCCTCACTCTTACAAGCAACCATTGATGATATAGTGACGCAGCCAGGTCGCAGGAGATCCTAGGCCTGGGGCGTTACATTAAGTGTTGTCTCCAGGGCTTGGACAACGGGCGCCCACCCTCTCACTGGCCCAAGAGGGGTGTTGTTTATGGTTGGACTATACAACGTTGTTGTTCATTAGAGGAGCAGTGGGGACTTAAGGAGCAAGAGGTAGACATAGGGGTAAAACGATAATTTGACCCAGCAGTGTATACGAACAACCTGTGAAGGGTTGACTCACGGGCATTGGTTATATCATTAGACACAACTTGTCTTATAGTGATGGGAGTGCAGCTACGAGCTTTAGTGGAGTGTTACCGTAGCTAATGAATGTTGAATAACCGGGTCAAAGAGTTTGACAAGTTAATCTCGGATCATTGGAGTTCGTCATCTGTAGGTCCATTAGGTCCCTCGGTTGGCTCAAATTGGATAGATAGAGGGTTTACAGTTTGGTATGGATTTAAAGTGTTCAAATTCATTAAAAGAGTATTTATGTCATTTATATGAGATATGATTGACATATTATATAGTTTAATGTGAATGAGAGTCATAATAAACTATAGGTTAGCCTAATTGATTAATTAGTGCTAATTTAGAGAAATTGGATTGAGAGAAATTAAAATTGAATGTGATTCAATTTAAAATTCACAATTATGCAAATGTGATTTGTATAATAAGGTATGAGATATCTTATTATATGTGAGTATGCAAATGATTTGCATAACCTAATATTGTGGTAAAATTGTAAATAGGTGGAGATTTCAACTGCAACTCTTACCATTATAAAAGCACCTTGCTAGAAGGATTGCTGAAGGCATTGCTCATTTTTTGGATTCTCACCAAAAAGGAGAACTCTTTCTTCTCTCAAATTCTCTCTAGAATTTCTCTCTACCCTAAACCAAAGGGAGTTCTACAACTCTCCCTCTACCGATCGAGAACAACCCAGAAGATCAATTGGAGGTGTCCAATTCGTTCGTTGTTCGAGAGTTCGTGATTGTAGAGATCGATGACACGAAGAGTTCGTGATCGGAGAAGGAGATCTTGAAGAAACGTTCTTCAACCAGTAAGTAACACTAACTCACTGTTTTTCTTCTTCTCAAGCATGTTTAGCCTAGGATTTATGTGATAAATTCGGTTTTAAGAAAAGATTTTTCACAACGAACACCACGACGATTCAAAGTCGTTTCCGCTGCGGGAGTTTTATTCCCTTCACAGATGTCGTAAAAGCAATGGAGGAAAGGCTTAGAAATAAGTTCTGAAACTTTAACTGTGGACATACGACAATACTCCAAAACCACTAGGATTGTGTGAAAATAAATCGAAGCTAGATTAGTCATAAACATATAGGTTTAATTGCTTAGTCTCCTAAAGATTTTTGGAGCAAAACAAAACAGGAGTTGGATCCTGTTTACTTAGGGTCATGGTGTCAACTGTGATTGCAATCGCAATTTTGATAACATTCGTTCCAAGTGGGCAGAAGAAACTTGATTTCCCTTTCTTTTTATCATTGCATTTTTCTGTTATTTTCATTAGCAAATATGCCCTTTACTTATTTTTATATCACTTGGTTATTGTAATTGCATTCCTGTGAGGATATTTTTGTCATCCAAATAAGTTTGCTAAAATTCGTTCCATGCAGGTAATACTCTAAAATACTTTTAGTTTCTATTACTTCAATCACGTGCACTTGCGTGCAGTAACGATCCATAATCTATGTTATCATAACTCACTCAACTCTTTAAGCAACCCCCTTAGTGGTTATGGAGTTGGAGTTTGGATGGTTGTTTGGTTATATGTTTATAGAAGTGTGACCTTTTTGTTTAACAAGTATTAGAAAAAGTCTATTATTGTTCTAGTTACATTGTTCTGTTACTGAAATTTTCAGAGCATTTTGGTCGTAAGTTTAGTAACGTTTCCATTGTTAGGTTAAAATTTAGGGATGTTACAATATCTATCCTATCTAATATTATGTTTGGGAAACAAAACAATTTTATTTTAGATTTCAACAAATTTTTTTGAAGGATTTACAATTGTCTATAAAGAATCATTTGTTTAAGGTTCAAAATATTGTTGAAAATAAGATTATAACCCTTTGTTGAATGAGAAATTTCAACCAATCACAAATTGTCACATCATTAATTTAAATTAATGATAAAGTAAATTTGGGGGCAATTATAAATGTACACGTGTCCTAAAATTAAATTAAAAGACATGAAAATTTGGCAAATTAAATAATGTCACATGTCTAGTATTAAAAATGGATTGGGCTCAATTTAAATAATCAAAACCATTTAAAAAATAAATGAATTGGATTAAGTTCAAATAAGACTAAGCCCAAGAGTTGGGCCCAAAATCCACCAGGCTCAAACCCATATACAAGGTCCATTAGACTCTATAAATAGGGGAGATCATCTTCCATTTGGAGACATTTAGAAGAGCCAGAATGCAAAGCATCCAACCAGAGAATTCAAAGTCTTCTAGAGTCAGAATTCAGAAGCTTCAGCTTAGCTAGAGAATTCAGAGTCTTCTTAGAGTCAGAAATTCAGAGTTCAGTCAGAGAATTCAAAGCCTTCTAGAGTCAGAATTTAGAAACTTCTAGAGTCAAAATTCAGAAATTTCAACTCAAGCAAAGAATTCAGAGTCTATCAGAATCAAAATTCATAAGCTTTAAATTCAGTCAGAGCATTTAGAGAATTCAGATGATCCAAAGATTAAGAATTCAGAAGATTCAACGACTTAAAAGCTTCAACAAATTGATCGTCTCTCCATCAATTATAGATCAAAGATTCAATCTACCTCCGTCTGAGAACAAGCTCACCAACCCTCATATCAAAGTCCACATTCCAAGAGAAAACATTAGAGGATTATACATTAGAGGTTATAACACCAGTTAAAAAAATCAATAAAATCAAGTTCATTCCACGAATGAAATTTCTTTAAAAATCTCATGTGAACAACCTCGAAGATAATGAGAACACTTGAAAAAGGTAGTACCTAATTTTCTATGAACAATTAATTTGACCGTTATCAATGTCATATGACCTTTGAAAAATATTACTTTTTGAAGGTTAATAAACCTTTGAAAGATATTAATTTTTTAAGGGCTAACAAACCTTTGAAAAAACTTTTTCGACAGGATCTATTTTGACATTTTTCAATGATTGAATTAACCTTTGAAAAATGATTTATTGAAGGTAATTAATAAATAAATAATTATTTTAAAAAATAAAATTAATTTACGCATAAATTCGAGAGTAAGAGTAATCTTCTCTCTTCTCTTTCCCCCTAATTTTCCAATTAAAAAAAGTTCCATTAAAAAGTCTAATCTCCAAGAAGGATGAGATACCCATGAACTTTGTCCTTTTTTAAAAAAGACACTCTCAATCTTTCAAAGGTTTTAATATTACTATTGATCTTTTATAAGTGTTTCAAAATTAACATAAAAGTAAAAATTCATTAAAATTTTAGATGAGAAGTCAACATGGTGGTGACCTAAAACGACGTGACGATAACTAGAATGACTACCTAGATAAAGTCTGAAGGTACAACGTTCTTCCATGACGAATTTTTGTTCAAAATTCTAATAGATTTATATTTTAAAACTTTTGTGAAAGGTCAGGAGTAATATTAAAACTTATGAAAGACTAAATTATTTTTTAAACAAATGCAAAAGTTCATGGGTATTTTTTTTTTAATATTTTAGCCTATTTTTGTCCTTCATAATAATTACCTTGATTGTGAAATATAAACACCCATGAAACAAACAATGTCTGACCTTTAAAAGAGCCTAATATATCTTCAGCTTTTAATTTTGTGTTCGATATGTCTCAGGACTTTAAAAAGTATCTAATAAATTCTTAAATTGTCAATTTTATGTCCAATAAATCTTAGAATTTTTAAATTTGTCACTAATATGTAATTTACCTATTCAATATTTTCTTAAATTCTCGAACATGCTAGATAGAAAATAGAAAGTTTAAGCCCTGTTTGATAACCCTTTGGTTTTTTATTTTTAAAAATTGTACTTATTTTCTCATCATTTCTCTATAATACTCTTCATTTATCCTACCATAAGTTTTATCTTTCTTAAGAAAACACTTGAATTCTTAGCTAAATTCCAAAAACAAAACACAAGTTTTTGGAAACTACTTTTTTAGTTTTCAAAACTTGATTTGGTTTTTGAAAACAAATCTAATAAATAAGAAAATATGAAAAACTATCATAGAAATAGTAATTATAGGCTTAATTTTTAAAAACTAAAAACAAAAAATCAAATAATTATCAAACGAGACCTTATGGGTCCTGTTAGACATAAAATCCAATTTTATATCTAATTAATCAATTAGTTTTAATTTTTTTTTTTCTTTTTAAGGACCTATTAGACATTTTAGAGACTTTTTTAGGCACAAACTTAAAATTTCGGAGACTAAACATGTAATTTAACCTAAGTTAATTTATGAATTATAAAGATTAATAAAAAATTGAAGTAAATCTAGATATTTAATATATTCTTTTAGTAATATCTACATAGGTCGACGTTATATTAATTGCATCGACGTATATATATTTCTCCCTGCACATTAGCAATGCGTCGAGATCGGAGATCTTATAGCCTGACGCATCTATAGAGCACTGGCGAAAGTTGGTTTCCTTGATGCTTTATAAAGTATCAAGATAGAAGATCTCGTTGTTAGGGGCAACGACCCTGCACATATCTCCACATTGGTATGATATTGTCCACTTTGGGCATAAACCCTCATGGCTTTATTTTTTGTTTCACCCAAAAGGTCTCATACCAATGGAGATACTATCCCTCACTTATATACTCATGATCTCTCCCTTCTCTAGCTGATGCGAGACTTGGTCGCACTCTTAACAATCCTCCCCTCAACAAAGTACCAACCGAGCCTCCCCTAAAATAGTCATCTATCTGTCTAGCTCTTATCCTGGCCAACTCCTTTTTCGGAGCACACCACCAGCCCAGACCAACTCATTTTACCCGGAGCACACCGCCTATTCGATAGAGCTCTCTACCACGGATATCCACCATGACTACACGTTCAAGGTTCACCTCATTTGTTCGACACTCGAGGATTCAATCGATCACGGCTCAGGGTCATGACTCTGATACCACTGTTAGGGAAAAAACCTCTCACTACTAGGAATAAACAAAAATAACTGACAAATTAAAAGAACCCAACAAAATAAGAGACACAAGAATTTATGTGGAAAAAACTCCAAACCCGAAGAAAAAATCACGAACAGAAAGAAATTCCACTATGTGAAAAATTGTTACAACCACACAGAATTCTCTCCCCAACCCCAATTACAAAAACACTCTCCCAAAGCTTTATACTACTCACACTCTTTAGGAAATTTAACTAGAGCTAGTACACCATACTTAAAGTTTTTCTAACTGGAATGCTTTAAAACCAAAGTCATAGACTCCTTTTATAGTGTCATAAGTGAAGGGAATGAAACTCCCCGCGCAACGGAAGACGATAGAATCGTCGCGGTGATGTTGTGCAACTAAGATTCGTAAAAACAATCTAACACTTAGATTAAGGCAAAACATGCATATTTAGGAAAGAAAACAGCAAGTACTTTCTTGTTGAAGACGTTCTTCGAAATTTCCTTTCCGTTCACGATCACTAACTCTTCGTGTTCTCCTCGTTCTCAACGTTCACGAATTCTACTCACGAACGTAAACCGAACACTACCACTTAGCTTCTCGGTTGTTCTTCTTTTGGAAGAAGGAAGATGGTGGGATCTTAATTTGGTGAAGGGAGGAGAAGATGAGAGAATTTTGAGAGAAGAGAGAATCCTTCCTTTGGTGAGAATTCCAAAAATGAGGATTTGCTTGATGAACCCTTCTTGCAAAAGGGTTTATATAATGGTGATAGGTGGAGTTGAAATCTCCACCTATTTACCATTTTACCACAACTATAGGTTATGCAAATCATATTTGCATAACCACATATTATAAGATATTTCATATCTCATTATACAAATCACATTTGTAATATTGTGGATTTTTAAATTGAATCACATCCAATTTAATATCTCTTAATCTAATTTCTCCTAATTAGCCCTAATTCAACAATTATGCTAAGCTATAGTTATTATGAATCTCATTCACATTAAACTATATGTTATATCATTCATATCTCATATAAATGACATAAATGCCCTTTAGTGAACTTGAACACTTCAATTCACACCAAAACAGTAAACCCTTCTTTTAACCTAGTTTGAGCCAACCGAGGGACTTTATAGACCTACAGTGATGAGCTCCAATGATTCAAGATTAACCTATCAAACTCTTTGACCCGGTTAATCAACATTCATTAGCTACGGTAACCCTCCACTAAAGCTCGTAGCTGCACTCCCGTCAGTGCAAGACATTACGTGTCCACTGATATAACCAATGCCCATGAGTCGACCCTTCACAGGTTGTTCGTAGACACTACTGGGTCAAATTATCGTTTTACCCCTGTGTCTACCTCTTGCTCCTTAAGTCCCCAATGCTCCTCTAATAAACAACAACGTTGTAATGGTCCAACCATATACAACAATCCTCTCGTGCCAGGGAGAAGGTGGACGCCCGTTGTCCAAGCCTTGGAGACAGCACTTAAGGGAATAACCCCTCTAGTTTCCCTAAAGGTAGGAACGAGTGAATTCCATCTCGCGTAGTTAAGTTCCCAGCTCCCTACTTGGTTCTGTCCTTGAGAAGATAGACATATTAGGCGAGTAACTGTGACCACCCTCACCCGTACTAGTCAAAGAACAGACCCCCGCAAACAGGAGTCCGTAATACGCTCAGGATTCAGGTCGAGTTACTAATGGTCATCTACGAAGTTATTAGTCCATATTGTCAACGGTGTTATATCAGTAGGTCTAATAATTCACGGTCCGATCTTGTACAATCTCATTGTATAGGATGCCCCCACTCGCATGTCAACCATGTGAACGAGTCAGATCACCTCGTTTGTATCTTAAAACAAAGCGAGTCGCATCCACAACGTATCCAGGATTAGGCCTCTAACCTCATCCATATACTGTAGACCGTTCGGGTCATTTACTCGAACGTGATCCTCCCTGTGTGTCCACTACACACCGTTCAAGTTCTAGTTCTCTCATATATTCAATGACCCTGGAGCTTAGTTTATTGGACAAAGTTTGTAATAAATGCGAGACACAAAATGATGAAATAAATAACTTTTTATTAATTTCAAATAGTAATTTACAAACTAAACGAGATTATGACAAAAATTCCAATAAGGAGTCCATCACTTTCTTGCACCTTTAAGATATGAGACAATTTCACTTCTAATATATTGCCAAAATCTCACGACGCTTTATGTATTATGAGGCTATTCGACTTGGGGCGACACGCTGAAAATTTCATTCACACTAGTTTTTTCCGAGAAATTTTTACATCGGCATTTACTTTTCACGATGTTTTGATGATTTTCCAAACTAGAAAAATGGTAGTGATTGAAACCCATGTTCATAAACCACTTTCAATTTTAGGATAGTGGTGCAATGCCCAATCATTTAAAGAAAATGTATAAATTAGAAGTGACCAATCATTTAAAAAAGGGTATACACTAGGTCTAAGGTCTTGAAGACACCTCTATTTTTCTCTAGTCATTAAAATCTCTCAAAGTTTTTAAAAAAATTTGTGAGGAGTGTTAATGGTTAGTGAAAAATTGAGGTGCCCCTAGATTAGGTATGTGTTGATTTCTTTTGAAAAAAAAATATTAGATGAGTATAAAATTTCAGTTAAAAATGTACAAAGAAGTGATAGATCACTTTAAGTGATATAAAAAAGTCTATGACTTAGTTTTCTTCCTAATTTAAAACTACACTACAAACTTTCTTGTATTCACTTTGGTTAAATTATTTTTTTTTTATTTTATTGCTTGAGAGTGAGAAAATGGGTGTGAGAGAGTACAAAGCTATGTGAGTACTATGTTTATTTTCTTTTTGGTAATTGAGATCAAGTGAGAATTCTACGTGATTGTAATAATTTTTTACTGAGTGAAATTTCCTTTTGGATGGGTTATGGTTTTTCTCTAGTTTTGAATTTTTTCTCATAAATTCTTTGTTACTTATTTTTTTGGTATTTTCTTTTAATTTCTCAATTATTTTTTTGTATTCGTGTGCTAGAAGTGGCCAGAGGGATTATTTTTGCAACAAAATGCACTATCGACTTGCCTAGCGAAAGAAGAAGAATAATAAACGTGGAGTTAAAGAACTAAGGACATATTATCGTAGCATCGACTCAAAGATATTTTGAGGGTTGGTTTAGAGAAGTGCTAGAAAATGCACATACCTGTAAAAGAAAGAAAGAAACTTTATTGTAAGGAGGTTTGAGTGATGTGTGTTGGGTAAGGAGTCATATGATGAAGATCATGCTCAACCAATTAAGGATAAGGGGGGCAATATTTGTGCCCAATTAAGACTTGTACGAGATTGCACCCATTATGGTACAATCCATTTTCCAACCACAAAAATTTTTTTTATAAAAAATTAAAAAAAAAATTAATTTTTTTGTGGCTCTGATCTAGTGGGTTGCATATTAGTTGAGTGCAGCTTAAGTTGCACCCAACTAATTTTTCCTAATTAAAGGTAGTGTTGCCCCTATATGAGATATAGACTTCTCCTTCCAATTCAATTTGGATAGAGTTCAAGGTCATCTAGAGGCTTTAAGTACTACACCAAGTGAGTTTTGACCAAAACACGACCTACTTTTGCTTGCAAACCTACTTTGTTTTTTAGGCTTTTACTATTCTCTTTCCCTACCATCTAGACCTTTATAACTAGATTATAATATTCTTCTAAGTTAAACACAATATTTTAGGTCCGTTTGATAACCATTTGGTTTTTTAAAATTAAACCTAAAAATACTACTATTTACGGTTTCTATGTTTTCTTATCTATTTTTTATCTATGTTTGCAAAAACTAAAAAAAAATAATTTTCAAAAACTTATTTTTGTTTTAAAATTTTGACTAGAAACACAAATGGTTCCTCAAAAAATATTGAAATCATAGTGGAGAAGATGAAAAGAAATTATGAAAAGCACATGATTTTCAAAAACTAAAAATTAAAAACCAAATGGTTATCAAATGGAGTAATAGTGTGTATAAGAGAATCTCTCCCTCAACTATATTTGGATTATGAGCGATATGGTATACTTTACAATAGTAGCATGAAAAGGCGATATGTATGCAACCTATCAAATAGTTAACTTGTATAAATATGAATATATATCTCTCTCTCCTTTTACTTTTTCATTGTTTGTTTCTATCGTTGTAGTGTAATACTTGAAATTCACTATCCCATCAAAACTTTTAAGAGAGTAAGAATGTATTAGTGTTGTTGAACCTTGAAAAGATTTTAGCAACAACAAAAAGTAAATTATTAGATATATGGGTTGTAATTATCTAATGAATAATGGGAGGAAGCAAAAGTGTTGAAAAGAGATATATAATTTGAAAAACAGAGAATAGAAAAGGAAAATTATTGGAATATATATCTCAACCCAATTGATTAATTGATGGTTAAATGATTAGGAAATGATTAGATATTTTAACAATAACAACAACAACTAAGTTGATTCTTTGAAGCTTTGCAATCTCATTATTCTTCTTCCCTTTCTTTAATTCATCCTAATAAAGAAAAAGGAAAAATCAAAGAAGAGATAGTTGAAGGTATATTTGACAAAGCCAAAGCCAAAGCCAAGGCGGCAAATGTCAAAATACTCCCAATTATTTGGTGCACATGCATTCCCCAAATAAAAATCACTTACCTAATATATATTTCAAAACCATTTCTTTTTCTTTTCCTCTATCATTTTCTATTTTTTTATGTCCCTATTAATTGTGCCTGCACATGTACTACCTCTCCCTCTTCAATCCTCTTCTCTTCCACCCTTTACGTCAATGGCAGATCAAGAATTTGTATTGAGAGGTTTAAATATGACGGAGACGAGTGACATAATAACTACTATGTCAGAAAGTTTTTTTGTGATTTGATCTGACTGTTTCTATACATATTATAGAAAGTAAAAAATTTGAGGGGGATTCGGGCCCATAGTAAATCCACCCCTACTTTACGAATATTTTATTTCATATTATATATACGATTTCAAATTAAGTTTCATCCAACATTCGATGTACTTGAGAAGAAAAAAAAGTTGACTTTAGTTCCCAAAAGCAAGCTCTCAATAATGTCATGAGTTTCATAGTCAATCGTGGAGTCATGTGAAGTAAAAATGTTATCGTTAATAAGTACGTAGTGTAGAATTAGAGGCAATGGCGGATCCAGAATATATTTAACATTGTACAAACTTGAACCTGAGACTTTAGGGGGGTTGATGACATATTTACTGGCTACGCTTGAAAAAAAATTTTTTGTTATTTGATCCGACTTTTCTATATCACATAAAAAAAAATTTGAGGAAATTTCTGAGGCCCTTTGGGCCCACTGTAAATCGATGGAAACTTGTTTTTTTTTAAGGAAATTGATATCGTAGAGTTACTAAAAAATTGCAAAGAAATTGTGGTGTCTTCTTCTCATTGTGACCTATGGGATGATGATTGGCAACAAACAAACACAATGTATATATATATAAATTATATTAGAAACCTTTTTTTTTTAACAGTCAGGCTTTATGGATAAAGTGTACATTGTACGTACCAATAAAAGAAAAAAGTGACAACTCTTTCATTTAAATTCTTTTGTCTTCTCTTTCTGACATTTGTTGTATTGTATTGTATTCAGTCAAGTACTTCTCAGTCTGTCATCAGACTTGCAGAAAACGAAACCAAAATCAAACCCAAACACAATTTTCTTTTTTATATGTATATATATATCTAATCCATAACCCTTTTTCAGTTGTCTACTGTCCTGTAATTTTACAAAAGAAACTGAAAGACAAGACAAGGACCAAACATTAACAATCTCGATAAACTCACAACAAATTTCTCTGACATTTATTTCATCATCTCCTTTTCCTCATATTTATTAATTCCCCAATCTCCACAACTTTTTTTTTTCTTCATGAAAACCAAAACCAAAACCAAATTTACACGAGATGAAAAGTCCTATCTCTTGCACTAGTAGCACTGCACACAATCTAATAATATAATATCTATGAACACAAAGCATGAAGCTAAGAAACCCATAAAAAAAAAAAAGAAAACTCATTTACTTGAATGTTGTGTTTGGAAAATAATTGGAAGGGAATTTGTAGAGAAGAAGGTTAAATTAAAGGGTATGTCCGAAAGAAACAGTAAGAGTATGGAGGTGTTTGTTATATACAGCATCTGACGACGGAGGTTGTTGTCTCTGACTCTGCCACCCGCTCTCTGTTATGAACCCTGTTTCCGCCGCCGTACTTAAATTCTCTACATACATTGATTCACTTTGAGATTGAGTTTGAGTTTCTTGATTTTGCACTCCCGTTGCGTTCCCCATCATGAATGGATTATTATTCCCCATGAATTCCGACCATTTTATGTCTTCTGTTACTGCTAGTGCTGTTGGATTCAATTTCTCTGTTTTTGCGCAATCCGGCAGCCCCCACGAGAAGTTCCCCCCGTCGAAGAAGCTGCCACTTCCGGCGGCGGCGGCGGCGGTATTGGTGGTGTAACTGGCTCCTTCCCAGCTGTGGACTTCGTTGATGGAGGCGGATTTGATCGGAATTGGCGGCGGGGGGAGCAAATGGGAGTTTTGATTGAAACAGAGAGAATTGGGATTGGGGATTTCAGAGGCGTAATTGAGTTGATGAAAGGAGAGAAACTCGACCAATTCAGAAGCTCTGTTGTTGGCGGTGGTGGTTTGGAATCGGAAAAAGTCTTGAGTCAATGGGGAAGGAAGTGTGGAGATATTATTGGTTTTGGCGATGAGTTGAGTTGGGGAATAAATTTGAGAATTGGAATTGGAATTGGAATTGGAATTGGAAGTGATTTGAAGTGGCGTTTCAGTGACATTATTGGTGGCTTCGTCGGAGCTATGAGAAGTTGATGTGGGAAGCTGCTTATGATCACTGTCATTGTCAACATCACCCGACACACACACTGGCTTATGCGTGTTGGGGTCAATCCCTTTTTGTCTCAGTTTCTTCTTAATGCACGAATTCCATAAGTTCTTTATTTCATTGTCTGTTCTTCCCGGAAGCTGAGCAGCAATCTGAGACCATCTGATCAGAAAAAGAAAAAAAAAACACCCCTTTTTGAATTCAACCCCACATAATATAATAAACCCAAAAAGGGTATGAATTAAGAAGAAGAAGAAGAAGAGTACCTGTTCCCAAGGACTGCGTGAAGCTCAATGATCAAATCCTCTTCCTGTTGAGAGAAAGGGCCTCTCTTTAAATCAGGTCTGAGATAGTTAATCCATCGAAGACGGCAGCTTTTTCCACAGCGTTGAAGGCCTAGAAGAAAGAAGAATAAAAAGCCACATTGTGTACGTGTTTATGGAATGGAAAAAAAAAAAAAAAAAATTAGAGAGAGAATTAAGATTAATTAATTATACCAGCAAGTTTAGGGACAGAGCTCCAACAGCCATGGCCATGCTTAGTGATATAATTGAGAAGCTTTTCATCTTCATCTGGTGACCAAAGTCCTTTCCTCAGCTTCTGTTTATAGCAACAAGAATGCCTTCCCATGTGGAGGATCAGGAGGAGGATTCTTCAATGAATGAATTGTGAGAAACAGAGAAGATCAAATAATTTTTTGTTTTTTTTTTTTTTTTAAAAAAGGTGGGGGAAAAAGTGTAAGCTACAAGAATTGTCAGGAACAGGAAGCAAAGAAGAAAAGAAGAGAGTGGTTGAAAATGAAATGAGAGAAATGGAAGATGAGCGAAAGAGAAAGATGATAAGGAAGCTTAAGAAAGGGAAATGGTAGGGATTCTGAATTTAATAGAGGCAAAATTAAGTCACCCTTTCAATTGAAGGGAGCCCCCTTTTTAAGATTCAGCCTTTTTTCCTTTCCTTTTCCTATCACCTCAGGAGCTTCCACGTCATCACTGGGGGTCCTATTTTCGACGGTCAGGATTCATTTGTGACCTTCTTTCAACACACCATTAAACAATTTGACTTGTATATATGTCTCATCATCCTTCTCTTACTCTGTTTTTTCTATCAGTATTTTCCATGCACCGACGCCCTCTCTCTCTCCTTCTCTCTCTTACTCTTTTTTTTTTTTCCCCATAAATATTCATCAGCTTTTTATTCAATTTTAACCAAATAAAAAATACTACTTACCTTACAAGTTTAAATAGATTTTACTTTCATCCTTCAATTTCAAAACAAATAATTAACACTACTACCTATTGAACAAGCTTAACAAATTATATTCACATTATAAGTTTTCTTCGAGGTTAATCTTATACACGCTTTTCTAATGGTTGAAGATTATTTCTATATTAATTACTCTTTGTAATTTAAAAAGTTTTTAATTAACTTTTTTTTCTTTTTTTTTTTTAATTCAACCACCTCTGGAATAGGAGATTTGAACTTCTGTCCACGGTACATTAGCTATGCTCACTTTAACTCTTTTTAGTGCCTATTTGAATTGCTAATCTTTAGGGCCTATTTGGATTGCTAATGGAAAAAAAAAATATTTTTTCACTTTTGTTTTTTTATAAAAACTATTTAAAATAAAAACACTCATATCTTTGGTTATGTTTTTATACACAAGTTTGTAATTTAGTTTGCTCTACACTCAAAATGTTTATACTAATGTCAAATTACTACAAATGACAACTATTGAACATTATGAATCTAATAGGTTCAAATTTGTATTTAAACTACTCATATGTATGATCAACTAACTACCACTCACCATCATGATGTCGTCAAAGTGGTCATCGAAGTTGCCATTGGGGTGTGGTCATCGGTGTTGATTGTCAAGGGTAGTCGAGTCTCCTAATAGAGTATATGTGTTAATTTGTTATATTGTTGTTATGAATTAGTTAGTATGAGTTAACTCCTCTGGATTAATTCTCTGTGTATAAATACTCCTTATTCATTCTTAATGAAATATGAGAGAGAATTATATCAATTCTTCATTCTTCGTTCCTCTTTATCTCTAAGGCGGTCATGTTGATGAGGTGGTTGAATCGTTAGGATGATCGTCGAAGTGGTCGTCGGTGAAGGTTGTCGCATGTTTCAAAGCCACGTGTTTCCGCATGCACCACCACTGCCACTCGAATCAGTTTTCGAAAAGCTCGTTTCACAGGAATCTAATTTGATTTCTTGATCGATTCCATATTGGACTTTAGATAGGTGTGAAGGACCTGTAGGTTTTGGATGGAAGAATATGTTGGAAAAATAATGCTACTTTGTTGTGTATAAAACTGAGTAACACTAGCAAATAGATTACAACTTAACTGGCTACAAACAATTACAATGTATTGTATATAACAACTCAAAACTCAAGAACAAAGAATTGTAAATAGTCGAGGCACGCTTACTAAGCATTGTCCTGAAGACAATTATTCGCTCTGCACGGGTTGCAAGTAGACTACAGCGATCGCCTCAGCAAGATACAACGACTAACTCCGATAGAACAACAACCTCGAACTACTCGGATCTGGCAGAACTCTTGGACACTTGCTCTCAACTTGACTCAAGATTAAAGAGAAGAAAGAAAAGAGAGAGAAACTCTTCACTTGGAATGAGATACTCCAAAATGGAATGGGATGCTCCAAATGAAGAAACAAGTTGCTATTTATAGGCTAGCAACTTTGTAACTTTCTAAAATCAAATTAATATGAATAAAATGGAACATAAATCAAAAGTAACTCAATTGTGTAGTTACTTGTTGAAATTCAAACAAAACTCACAAACTTAACTTTTTAAGTTAAATTTGTATAAGAAACATCAACACATTTGGATGTTTCAAACCATTTTGAAACTTTTGAATTTAAAGTTAAGTAACATGAACATCAATTGAATTTGATGTTTCAAATCAACACTTTCTTTCACACTTTTTATTATATAAATTCCAACAATCCCCCACATGAAAGAAAGTTTGAAAATCAAAACAAAATCGTTGAGAGCAAACAAATAAGCTATGCATCAGGATATGTGTCTTCTGGACTTGAACCTTCCTTAGTGAATATCTATTGAACTTACCGAAGAAATAGTGAGACTAACTTTTGAACTATCCTTCTCATTGGTAAATTGAAACAACAAACATCACACATAACTCATCTTGTATCATTGAGTTCTATACGTTTGTGTCCATTTTGGTCCTGGACAAAATCCCGAATTCATGAGAGCTTTAGAGGACATAAGCCATTTTAAAGTCCTCATAGAAGCGACCCCACTTCTACTCTCACATAGATGATATTGATTAAGAGTATTCTGTCATTACTCCTCTGGTAAACAAGATATCAACACGACCTCAACAACAACAGATCACACACTCTACAATATCATAGAAATGGGAAGAAACCATAAGTTTCTTAGTGTGTTAACTATAACTTATCCAACTAGTTTGCCTATTGAACCTAGATCTTGGGATCTCCAATCAACTAGGTTAGGTTACCATCAGATAATTTATTCCATAGGCCTTAGCCCCATTTCCTTCGATGTATATGTCACTTGCTCTCTTGACAATCCTTTCGTCAAAGGATCTGCAATATTCTCTTGTGATTTCACATAATCAATGGAAATATAACTCCATTAGAGAGCAATTGTCTTATCGTATTATGTCTACGTCTTATATGTCGCGACTTTCCATTATAGACATTATTCGTGGCCCTCATAGAGGCCGCCAAACTGTCACAATAAATACATATTGCGGTTACAGACTTTGGCCATAATAGAATATCTTCAAGAAAGTTTCTAAGTCATTCAGCTTCTTCTCCAGCTTTATCAAGAGCTATAAACTCTGATTCCATAGTCGAACGTGCTATACACGTCTGTTTTGAAGATTTCCATGATACAGCTACTCCACCTAATGTAAATATATACCCACTGGTTGATTTAGTCTCCATGCTATCAGAAATCCAATTAGCATCACTAAATCCTTCCAGTACATGTGGATCCCTCGTATAATGCAATTCATAGTCTAGAGTGTACTTCAAGTACCTTAAAACTCTGACTAAAGCATTCCAATGATCATACCCAGGATTGTTGGTGTATCTTGCCAACCTTCCTACTGAATAGGCAATATCATGTTTTGTACAATTCATTATGTACATTAAACTACCAATAACTCTAGAGTATTCTAGAGAAGACACACTTTCATCTTTGTTCTTCTTTAACTTACAATTTGGATCAAATGGAGTAACAGCTGGTTTACTCTCAAATTGATCAAATTTTCTCCACACTTTCTCTATATAGTGAGATTCAGAAAGTACATATCCACTAGAGTTTCTAGTTATATGGATTCCAAGTATAACATCAGCAAGACCAAGGTCTTTCATATCAAAGTTAGATTTTAACATCCTTTTAGTGCAATCAATGACACTTGTATTTGTGCCCATTATCAACATGTCATCTACATATAAGCAAATAATGACATAGTCTTGATCTATGGTTTTAACATAGACACATTTATCACACTCATTTATCTTGAATTCATTTGATAACATAGTGTGATCAAACTTTTCATGTCATTGTTTGGGTGCTTGTTTCAACCCATAAAGAGACTTAACTAGTTTACAAACTTTATCTTCAAGCCCCTTTACAACAAACCCCTCAGGTTGTTCCATATATATTTCTTCATCTAAATCTCCATTCAAAAACGCAGTTTTTACATCCATTTGGTGTATTTCCAAATTTTGTAAAGCTGCTAATGCGATTAACATCCTTATAGATGTAATCCTCGTCACTGGAGAATAGGTATCAAAGAAATCTAACCCTTCTTTTTGACGAAAGCCTTTAGCTACTAAACGAGCTTTGTATTTATCAATAGTGCCATCAACCTTTAGCTTTCTTTTAAAAATCCATTTACTACCAATTGGTTTACTTCCAGGAGGTAAATCAACCAATACCCAGGTATTGTTATGCAAAATCGATTTTATCTCACTATTGATAGCTTCTTTCCAATATGGTGCATCTGGAGATGACACAACTTCTTGAAAAGTTTGAGGCTCACCTTCAATCATATAAGTTATGAAATCAGGTCCAAAAGAATTTGTTTTCTTAACTCTTTTGCTTCTTCCAGGTTCGAGACTCAGTTTTCTGATCGTCTTTACCTTTCGAGAAGCTAGACTCATAATTCCTTTTGATACCACTACTTGTTAATATCAGGTATTTTTTATTTAACTACTAGGAATCTATAAGCGGCACTATGTATTGCATAACCTATAAATACACAATCAATTGTCTTAGGTCCCAATTTGGTCCTTTTTGGTAAAGGAACTTGTACCTTTGCCAAACACCCCCACACTTTCAACATTTTATATGAGGGTAATTTTCTATTCCACACTTCATAAGGTGACTTATCAGTCTTCTTATGTGGAATTCTATTTAGGATAAAATTTGTTGTAAGCAAAGCCTCCCCCCACAAATTATGGGGTAAACTTGAACTATTTAACATGCAATTAACCATGTCTTTAAAGTTCGGTTCTTTCTTTCAGCTACACCATTTTGTTGTGGTGTATAAGGTGTTGTAGTTTGATGGATTATACCATTAACTTCACAGAATTCATAAAGTGATGATGATTCATATTCACCCCCTCTATCTAATCTAAGCATCTTTACTTTCTTCTCAAGTTGATTTTCAACTTCTGCCTTATATGCTTTAAAAACATTTAAGGTTTCATCTTTACTATGTAATAAATATACATAGCAATATTTGCTACAATCATCAATAAATGTGACAAAATACTTTTTACCGCCTCTTGTAGGGATACTTTTCATGTCACATACATCACTGTGGATTAAATCAAGAACCTCATTACTTCTTTCTACATAAGAAAATAATTTTCTAGAAAACTTTGATTCAACACAAACTTCACATTTGTGTCTATTATCAATGTTAAAACTAGGCAATAGTCCTAAATTTGTCATTCTCCTTAAAGAATGATAATTGACATGCCCCAGCCTAGAATGTCATACATCACACAACTCAACGATATAAGCAGAAGAGTTGCTATTCACTACAAGAAATAAGGTTTATGTCGACGCCAATATTTCCGACACCGACAAGCACGTCGGCGTAAAAGACTCTATGTCGACGCGTTCATACTGCGTCGGCATAGATCATATATCCCGACGCCACTCTCTAAGTGCGTCGGGATAATCCTAATTCGGTGAGCCTATCCCGACACGGGCTGACTGGCGTCGGCATAGGTTCATCAGAAGGCAGAACCCCTCAGCCTATGCCGACGCACGTCTTTTGACACGTCGACATAGCCCATTTTAAATGACCCTATGCCAGCGCGGTGTTGACTGGCGTCGGCATAGGTTCATCAGAGCGCTCTCATCTTCGCAGAAGACAGAACCCTCCTCAGCCTATGCCGACGCACGTAAAGACGTGCGTCGGCATAGGATAATTTTAATGACCTATGCCGACGCAACGGTGATGTGCGTCGGCATAGGATCATTTAAAATCAGATCTGCCCTTCGCAACGAGGCTCACTTCGTCTTCTCCGCCATTCCTCTCGCCTCTTCCTCTCGTCTTCTTCTGCTTTCCCGCCGCCGCTTGGGCTGTCGCTGCCGTGCGTGGAGATCTGCAGCGTGCACCGCCGCCGTTCGTCTCCTCCTGCTTTGCCACCGTCGTCGTTCGTCTTCTCTTGCTTCACCGCCGCCGTTCGTCTCCTCCTGCTTTGCCACTGCCATCGTTCGTCTTCTCTTGCTTCACCGCCGCCGTTCGTCTCCTCCTGCTTTGCCGCCGCCGCCGTCTACTCTGTCGCCGCCGTTGTGAGGTCTACATTAGACGTAAACTAGTTTGAATCTAGGTTATAAATGTTTCTTTATCTGTTTTTTGTTTCATGAGGATGAATCTATTTTGAGTTAAGTTGGTTTCCTAGATCCTTAATTTTATTTATTAAAAAGAATCTATTTTGAGTTAATTTGAGTCGAGATGATCTAAATCTTATTTCGAAAAGGCTAGTTTGTAAAGTTTGTTTCATATAATTTTATATTAAAAAGATTTTTTTGGTTTGTGTTTGTTTCTTGTTGTTGTGACAATGCAAAAGTTAGAAAAATAATCAAGAACACTGATTTTTCCTTTTCCTTTTCCACAAAGCAAAACCAAAGGATTCAAATATATAATTGCCTAGATAAGAATTGAAAATGTATATATAAAAATAATCGAAAACTTGACACGATGGTTTCTTTGAAGTACATATAAAAACAATAAAGTTTCATTTTGTTTGGAAATCTGAGATGGTCCCATTTTTAATTTGTAGTTTGGGGGACGTCTTGTGAAATCTGGTTATAGAAGTGTGTTTTATTTCTTATCAGGTGTAAAAAAAATTATGGGAACGTCCTACTTACGTCGTTATGCTGCCGAAATTTTTGGAGCATTTCGATCTTAATATGTTTAATAATACTTTCTAATTAGTTAGGCAGAAATTAGATTTGTTAAGGAAAAAACTAATGTATTAGAAGTTAGAGATATACTAAAATTCAAGAACCTTTACACAAGAAACTAATTAACTTATTGTCTAATTATACAGATCCGACCTTTCCACAAATTAAAAGTAGGTTTGCTTGTGGTATACAATTAAGAATGAGTAGAGAGTGGATTAAAATACGGAATAGATTCTCAACGGAGTATAAGGAAGGAGTAGCTCAATTCTTAGAAGTAGCGAAACTTCATCTAAATAATTCAGGAAAAACAAGATGTCCATGCAAGAAGTGTATGAATGCGTTGTGGGAGTCATTAGATGGAGTAGAACGTCATCTAATTATGAATGGAATTTCTCCCACGTACAGTTGTTGGATATATCATGAAGAATCATTTGACTTATATAGTGGGTTTGAATGTCAGACAAGTCAATCAAATATTACAGAGGCTAATGTAGTTAATGAAGAGAATGAAATATTGGATCTTCTATATGATTTACATGTTCCTATTGGTGAATATGTAAATCATGAGATAGTTGGTGATGAAGAAGACATTAGGAATGAGTTGCCTACTAATGGTCACAATAGGAATACTTCAAACATATTTGAGGATTTAATAGTTGAAGCACGTAATGAATTGTACCCTGGTTGATTTAGATAGATTTATGCGCGAAAACGATACGTGTTAGTTATTTAGATAGATTGCAAACAGATATTATAATTATCCTTTGCAAGTTGGAGAAAATATTTCCCCCAGCATTCTTTGATGTAATGGTTCACTTAGCAGTTCACTTACCATATGAAACGAAAGTGGTGGGGCCTGTTAGTTACAGTTGGATGTACCCTGTTGAAAGAAGTTTGCGAACATTGAAATAATACGTACGAAACAAGGCACGCCCCGAGGGTTCTATAGCAGAGGCTTTTATAATGAATGAGTCATTGAATTTTTGCTCATTATATCTGACTGGAGTTGAAACGAGATACAACAGAGATGAACGAAATCTTGATCGAATTCCCGATACTGAGATGCGCATTGAATTTGAATTGTTTAAACAGAGCGCCCGACCATTAGGGAGATCAACATTGAGAACCTTAACAGTGAATGAAAGAAGAATTGCACATTGGTATATGTTGAATAATTCCGTCGAGATAGAATCTTATCGAAGACACATTTTGAATTATGTATTGCTTGATTTAGATACAATATTTCAATTCAAAATTTGCGTCACATTCATTAGTTTTCTTTATAACGATAGACAACATTTGAGATTACTCTGCCCTCAAGCACAAAGCTCTGTAGACTTGTATAAAAAGCATCAAAAAACGTTTCCCGATTGGTTCAAAGCACATGTGTGTGTTTTCATAAAAGTAAACTTAAGGATTTCGTCTTTTTTTTCTTTTTATTTTTATGATGAGTGACATTAATTATAATAACTTATAATGAACATATAGGTTATCTCATTGTGCGAGCAAGAAAATACGTCTGATGATTTGTACGCATTAGTAATGGGTCCTGCTTCCGAAGCACGCTCTTATAGTGGGTGCATTGTTAATGGGGTACGCTTTCATAGTATAAAGCGTGATGATCGTCTGAGTACACAAAACAGTGGAATCATGGTGGCTGGAGAAAGTGAAAGTGGAGGTGATGAGGACCACTTTTATGGTATTTTAGACGAAATCTTGGATTTCGAATTAGCAAATAGAAGACGTGTCATTATGTTTAAGTGTAGGTGGTTCGACACGAGACCAAAAAAGAATCAATCACACATGGATTTAGGGTTTAGGTCGATTAATATATCTCTATTTTGGTATGTTGATGACCCTTTCATTTTTGTTAATCAAGCACAACAAGTTTTTTACATTGACGATCCGAAATTCGGTAGTAATTGGAAGGTAGTTCAAGTTGTTCAAAATAAACTTGTATGGGATGTGTCGGAAGTAGAAGATGCTCAAAATGACCAACTTGAATTAATAAGAGTTGTGGGTGTAACAAGAGTTGACGACACCATTGAGGATAACGAATTGTGTAGAAATGACGTTGATCCCATAATAGTAGATCAACAAATACTTTAATCCATTGACGATGGTTTCATCAATGACGAAGAAGATGATGCACAATTATCTCCTGAAGATGATGAAGAAGAGGATAATGAACAATTGGATGATAGTGAACAATGATGTAATTGTATTTCTATCTATTTATATATATATAACAATTCTTTATATTATAATTTTTTGTGTTTGTAGATACAATGACTACTCCCAGAAGTCAGATGCAATTCGTTGAGGATGAATACTTTGAGGAGGACCCTGCCGGTGGAGCATCATCCACGGGCGACACTTCAGGTTTGTAATATATATCCAATCTTCATCTTTTTGTCAATATTTAATGTTATTTAATGACATTTTTTCTCTCTCAGATCTATCTCCTAGTAGACGAAATACTCGTGGGTATATGCGCAAAATTGAGTTAGATTGGCTGGTGTTAGCTCATGGACCAATTAAAGTAGATATCAACCCTACATTGATGAACTCGGTCGGGCCATATGCTAGGACGTTAAGTCAAATTATTGATGCCACAGTGAGACAAACTTTTCTTGTTCGTATCCCAACAATCGAAGAGGTACCACATGCTGTCATAGAACATGGAAAGTCTACTTTTTTGGTAAGTAGAGTTTTTTTTTTTTGTTGCGATTATTAGATATAAAATGTATGTAATGATAAGTCTTTTGTTTTTTTGTCTTAGACTCATTTCGTGCTCGACTATACAAAGCCTGAAGTCGTTAAATTTGTCGAACGACAAATGCAGAAGACCTTCAAGGAGTACAGATGTGAGTTACACAGACATTTCAAGTCGTTTGGCACTCCTGAGGAAGCACGTGCAAATCCTCCTAAACGATTGCGGGAAAGCATCGAAGATTGACATTTTTTATGTGATAGGTTTGTGGATCAAGGATTCAAGGTATGTATGCGTTCACAATCATTTTTTGTAAAGTTTTTAGTTTGTTAACTCATATTCTATTTGAATAGGACAAATCAAAAAGTTGTCAAGAGAGTAGGGCGGCTCTACAATTCAACAACACATGTGGCTCAAAGACTTTCATTGTTGTGCAACAAGAAGAGGTAGGTTGAATGTTTTAAACACTATCCCTTTCATTTGTTTGCTACTTTTTGTAACATATTTTTTCTTTTTTTGATTTGAGTTATAGAAAGAGAAACAAGGTCGCGATATAGGACCTGTCGACCTATTTGCGTTGACACACTCTAGACATGGGAAATGGATCAATCCAAATTTCTTAGGAAGCTCATGTAAGTTTGTTATAATGTTTTTATTATTTCCATATTCAAATCTTGTCACATATACTGAATATAACAATTATAATTGCAGAATAAAATGACTCAATTGCAAGAGGCATCTAGTCAAGGAGAGGGTGAAACACGTTCCGAAGCAGAAATCTGTGCGTCGGTGTTAGGGATGCGCCCAAGATACGTTAAAGGCCTTGGTTGGGGACCCAGACCCGCTAAGTCAAGTAAGAAATCGAGTAGTAGTTTATCGACGAGATTCTCATCAAGTCGAGAAGTTGATGAGTTAAGAGCTGAATTAGTAGAAACAAAAAATAAGCTGTCAGAAACACAAACTCAATTGTCAAGTGTTGAGGAAAGAATGAAGCAACAGATGGATGCACATATGCAAAAAATGGATGAACATCGACAAATGATGGAAATGGTTAAGAAAATGATGGAGTCACAAGGAGGACCATCAAAATAGGTACAAATAGTTTTTTATTATTGATTATTTTAATGAATTTTGTATATAAGACTTGTGGTAACTTTCTGGATCTAAAGCCCAACCTATTTGTGAATGAAGTTTGGAGGAGGTTGGGCATTCTTTTATGACTTAAGAAGTGTTTTATTCTTCTATACAGGTTATACAAATTTTTGGTTTTATTCTAATCATGTCGTTATGCTGCCGAAATTTTTTCAATAGATGTTTGTATTGTGTATATATGTCTATTGTGTAATGATTTAATATATTTGAATATTCGTTTGTATAGGTTGATCATTCTTCAGTGGTAGAGAGCTTTGGAGGCGGTAGTAGAAGACCATGAATATTTATGAAATCTTTGTTTGTATGTGTTCAATTGACTTTGATATTTGTTTGTAGTTTTTTTTTAAGTTAAATTACTATGGACTTTGTTTGGTTTTAAGTTAATTATTATGGACTTTGTTTGTATGTGTTCAATGAAATTATTATTTTTCTTAGTTTATGTTGTTTTTGAATAAGAGTTAATTTATTTATAATTTCATGTTATAATTAAAGAAATAAATAATAAAAAAAATAAGATGCAAAGGTAGGGTGGAAGAGAATGTATGAGATTTTAAAAAAGTAAGATACAAAAAAAGAGAATGTATGAGATTAAACAAAAAATTAAAAAAAACAAAAAAAATACCTATGCCGACGCCGATTAATGTGACGTCGGCATAGACCACCGAGTGTGATGCCGACGCAGGTTGACCAAGCGTCGGCATAGGTCGACCTATGCTGACGCACGTTGACCAGCGTCGGCATAGGTTGCGCCCCTTGACGAAAGTCGCAGAATAGACCTATGTCGACGATGGATCAATTAGTGCGTCGGCATAGGACTATGCCGACGTGGATTTCCCGACGCACCACCCGACGTTCCCCCTCGCGTCGGCAAATGCCTATGCCGACGTTTATTAGCCATAAGCCGACGTATTAATGCGTAGAAAAAATCCATAATTCTTGTAGTGATTATTATTATTCTTGGGCATTTGTGCCAATACATTTAGTTTGAACATGTCTTCATTCAGATAGCCTTTTCCCACATACATACCCTCCTTTGTCAGAATAAATTTATCTGACTCAAATACAAGCTTGAACCCATTCTTATTAAGTAGAGTTCCTGACACTAGATTCTTTCGAATCTCTGGCACATGCCACACATCATTGAGGGTAAGTATCTTTCCAGAAGTCCATTTCAGCAGGATCTTCCCTTTGCCTTCCACAGAGGCAGTCAAAGCATTTCCCATGTATAGCTTATCACTACCATCTAGCTTCTCATATAAGGTGAACAATGACTTGTCCTTACAAATGTGCCTAGTAGCACCAATATCAATCCACCAACCTTTGGTGTCAAAAGCCATATTTACCTCAGAAATGACAGCAAGTAGATCGTCATTTTCTGCAACATTAGGTTGATGATTGGAGCTTTGTCCCTTTTTGTGTCGATAAGCTGCAACTATATGGTCAGACTTACCACAAACCCAACAATTTCCACGAATGCGTTTGTTGACGTCATTCCTCGGTCTAAGATTCACATTTTTCTTCTTGAATTGTTGTTTCTTGGGTTCACGTCTTGAAGCCTCAACAACATGAGCTTTGGCTTCAACTTCTAGCGAAGTTTTATCTCCTTTTCTATTATCCTCTTCTATTCGGAGTTTAACAATAAAATTCTCCGTGGATAATTCTTTTCGCTTGTGTTTGAGATAACATTTGAAGTCCTTCCAAGAAGGAGGCAACTTCTCAATCACAACAACAACTTGGAATGGTTCACTGATGTCCAATCCTTCACTTTGCAAATCACTAATGATAATTTGCAATTCTTCCATCTCATTGACTACCAATTTGGCATCAATCATTTTATAATCTAAGAATTTTCCTACAAGGAATTTCTTAGTACCAGCATCTTCCAGCTTATACTTCTTGTCTAATGCCTCCCACAATTGCCTTGATGTATTATAGGCATTGCAGTAGACATTATACAAGGTGTCTTCAAGACCACTTAGTATATAATTGCGACATAAGAAGTCTGAATGCATCCATGCTTGCTTGGCAGCTTCAGTTTCAGGAGTGACAACTTCTGGTGGGGTAATTTGACATTCTTTCTTCAAGAGGTGAGCAAGGTTCAATGTTGTGAGGTAGAAGATCATCTTCTGTTGCCATCTCTTGAAGTTTTCTCCTTTGAATTTCTCTGGTTTTTCAACATGAGTTTTGAGAATGGTTGATCCCATCATTGTAGGAGCAACACCATTAGTGGAGGAGCTTGCAACCATTTTGATAATTGTCTTCAGATTGCTGGAAAAATAATGCTACTTTGTTGTGTATAAAATTGAGTAACAGTAGCAAATAGATTACAACTTAACTGGCAACAAACAATTACAATGTATTGTATATAACAACTCAAAACTCAAGAACAAAGAATTGTAAATAGTCGAGGCACGCTTACTAAGCGCTGTCCTGAAGACAATTATTCGCTCTGCATGGGTTGCAAGTAGACTACAGTGATCGCCTCAGTAGGATACAACGACTAACTCCGATAGAACAGCAACCTCGAACTACTCGGATCTGGCAGAACTCTTGGACACTTTCTCTCAACTTGACTCAAGATTAAAGAGAAGAAAGAAAAGAGAGAAAAACTCTTCACTTGGAATGAGATACTCCAAAATGGAATGGGATGCTCCAAATGAAGAAACACGTTGTTATTTATAGGCTAGCAACTTTGTAACTTTCTAAAATCAAATTAATATGAATAAAATGAAACATAAATAAAAAGTAACTCAATTGTGTAGTTACTTGTTGAAATTCAAACAAAACTCACAAACTTAACTTTTTAAGTTAAATTTGTATAAGAAACATCAACACATTTGGATGTTTCAAACCATTTTGAAACTTTTGAATTTAAAGTTAATAACATGAACATCAATTGAATTTGATGTTTCAAATCAACACTTTCTTTCACACTTTTTATTATATAAATTCCAACAGAATATTAGCATGATGGGCTGATTAATTCAGGACTTGTGGAAAAGGTTCAAAGAGAGGGGTTGAGTTAGGAACTAAATTTAGTTTTGGAAATTAGAGCCAAGGTAAGGAATCTCACGCCGATTATCAAAGAAAAAAATGGAGCTAAATGGTTTAAAAAGTTATGTTCCAAAAATTCATTTAAAGATAATTTGCCTTTCAAAAAGTTCAAAAAAGAATTTTGTTAACTTTTTATAAAATTATTGTTTTATCTCATTTGAAAATTTTATTTATTCTTTTATGATGTATACATGTATGAAATATAAGCTATGATACATGATTGCATGTTTTTCATGATATGTTACATCACTATATAAATGAATGAAAAGTTGGTACCTCATACATACTGCATGATACATGAAAAATGTTAACAAGGTTGTGACAATTAATTTCCTAAGTTAAATGCATGGTCAAACATGCATGAGAGACCTAAATGGGTCATTTATAGGGGTCTGTGAATGACTCAACATGAAAATTCTTAGAATGATTTAATTGACCACCGTAAGCTGAAGAGAAAAGCCATAATTTTTACGAAATTAATTTTTAAGTCCCGCCAAAGAAAGTTTAAAGTCATGTTGCATATGATTGCAAATCCCAACCAAATAGTGGGGTCACTTACTGAGTATTTTATAATACTCATCCTCTCTTGTTAAAAATGTTTTCAGGCAAAAATTAGGGCGTATGATGTGGATCGCGCTTCTATAACCATGACATGTTTCTACCTCTTTTCTTGAAATTAACAAACTTCCTTCAATGTCTCTCTTTTGAAGTAAAGTTGGACTTAAAATTTGTGCATTTTGAAACTCGAGGCTTGGTTGTTTTATTCTGGTAGGTCTTTTTAAATGTTCTGACCATGACATCCTTAACCAAACTATTTTGTTTAAATCAATTTTCTCCCGTTTTATATATTTAATTGTAGCCCCAAAAAACATGCATGAATAGTAACGATCTTAGAAAATAAGTCTTAGAGTTAGGATATTACAGCTAGGTAGTCATCAGTAGTGGTCGTCAGATAGTCGGGTTGCTAGGGTGATTGTCAAAATGGTCATCGGAGTGATCGGGTTGCTAGAGTGTTCGGGTCACTGTAGTCATTGGGTGGTCATCCACAATAGTTGTCAGGGTGATCAAGTCGTCAGAGTGATGATCTATGATGGATTGTTGGGGGTTGCCGAAGTAGTCATCAGAGAGGCATTGGCGATGGTTGCAAGGTGGTCAAGTTGTCGCGGTGATGTAAGGGTATTTTGGTCATTTTTGTATATCATGAAATTTTGGTAGGAATTACAAGTTAAACATTTAAAAACATTTTTTCCTAAAATTTAATAAGTTTAGAGTGTCTCTCAAAATGACTTATTTCTTGTTGCCAGATACTACAAATTTTTCAAATATATTTTTTTTAAAAAAATTAAACACTTGAAAAGTTAAATCAAACATACTCTTAGTCTTTACTATTAATTCATCAATTTAATGTTATTGTAGCAGTTGATTATATTATTTAATGATTACGTACATAGAGTGCATTTTTTGGAAGCGTAAAAGTCAAATTTACGAAGTTAACAAACAAAAACCTATTAGATATAAAGAATAGAAAGTTTAAAGGTGTATTATAATATTTTAATAATATAGAGACTAAAAAGACATAATTCTAAACAAAGTATATAGACTAAATAGGCATTTCATGCCAACTTAAACATAATTCAACTAGTTAAAGTATATGTTCTCGACCAAAAAGCAAATTAGTTCGATTCCTCGAACTAAATAGACACATTTGAAGGATCCCAACCTTCTTTTCTCCCATATTTTTTATTTCTTTTTGCTTAATTCAAGTTGTGAAGTAGAATTGAATTGTTTACAAACCAAGGGAAGAAGATGAAGATGATGAGATAGGTGAGTGTGAATTAGAAGATATTAAAACCCCAAATCTAGAAGGCTAGATTCCAATCCCCCAAAAGAAAGAGAAGAGTTAGAAGAAGAAAGGCAATGGGTAGGTGTAGTAAATATAGCAAATAAAAGTTAAATTATTATTATTATTATTATTATTTTTATATGTGTTTTTACTTTATCCAGTTGGTGTTTAAAACTGAATTGATCATCTCCTTTCTTGACTAAACTTTGTAAAATTTGCTTTGATCCATAAGAAGGCAATCCCACAACAGTATGCAATGGATGGATTATAGAAATAATGAATCAAATTTGGGAAGGGAGTACAACCAAATAACAAAACAAGTAAAACCCCCCCCCCTTCCTCATTATGGAACATATATGACATTGACACCAATATAATAATAATAATACACATTCATACTTGTCTTTGGTATAGTTTTAGCTCCTCATTACATTTCTTAATTCTCATAACAAGACAAATTCCCATTAATTATTATTATTAACACCCACTCTCATACTCCCATCCCTTAATTTATTGTGATTACACCAATTAAACCTCTCCCTTCTTACTCAAACTCATCCTCTTTTAGAAAAATTAATTCAAACCGAATCAATTCTCACACTCATAGCCGTTAAATGCATTTTTAACGTCTCTTGAATTTTTTTTTTTTAAAATTTTTTTATGCTCTTTGTATTTCAATTAATGAGTAGGTTCTATAGTAATTTTCATCACCACCACCACCATAGATTTCCATAGCTGCAAAAAACACAAATGAAATAGGGTGATGGTTATTTATTTTTACAACCCTTTTGACTTTTATTATTAAAAAATACAAAAAATAAAAAGAGAATTTGTTGCTAACTGAGTTCATAAGTCAAAAAAGAAAAGGGGGGTTTGATTTTATTTTTCCCATGTTGTTTTACACTGAAGTAGAGAGTGAAAATTGTCAAATTAGGAATTGGAATATGCTTCTGCAAGCCAACCAAGTCATATCTGTCTGATTTTAAACAACAAACAATTAATTAACAGAGAGAAAGTTTTGAAAGAAAACAAAAAAGGATGCATTAGGAATTAAGAATTATAATTATGTGTTAATTTTTATTTATTTATTTTTTTTTTTGTAATTAATTAAGCAGAGAGGCATGTGCAGAAGGATGAAACAGTGTTCTACTTAATCATTGGTACAAAAATTAAAATTAAAAAAAAGAAAAAAAGAAAAAAAAAACCAAAGGGGGTTTGAATTTATATAAATGGGGAATGGGCTGTCTGATAGTAATATTATAGAATAGAATAGCAGACATTATATTGTATTGGATAATTAAGTTTGAAATAAGAATGGAGCAAAAGATGCTTTCAATATCTTCTTTTAAAACCGCCAAAAATAAATGAGCTGTTCTCTTTGCCAAGTCAACCCATTTCTCCCCCTCCATGTTCACTCCATATCCTTCAATCTCCATATATATATATTTTTATTAATCTACAATACAATATAAATCTCTCTTATCAATAATTATATTTTTCACTTTCTAATCTTTCTTAATTTACTTGACTATGTATTATTGGGTGTGGATTGACGATGCCTTTTTTTTCCTCTCTAGATAGCTCGACTTTAGAGCGGTGGAAAAAGAGATAGAAAAAGGTTTTTGGAATTGGTTTATGTGAATAAATCTCAAAAACCGTCTTCAAATTTGAAGTATTTTTCTCTCTTTCTTTCACGTGTTGGCTCGAGTATTACTGTATATTTAGGAATGATTTTAGAAATATTGATTTTAATATAATTGATTTGTGTATAATTCATTTATTAAAAGTGATTCCCATATAATCATTTTTATGTTTGTTTCTACACTTTTAATAGTGATTTTCATACAATTAAGTGATTTTTAAAACACATATTTAGGAAACAACTTTAACATAAACTGTTTTAAACTAAGTGATTTAATTATAATTAATTTGTTTAAAAAGTATTGCGTATCAAGAACTATAAAGTATTTTAAACTAAAATAGTACGATTTTGAGAAAATTCAGTTTTTTATGGAAATTTATGAATTTTGACAAAAGATAACAGTTTTTACCCGTCATTAAAAGTATAATATTTCAAAAAATGAAATAATAGTCATTTTAAATTACAATCACTTGGGAATCACCTCTGAAGTGATTGAAAGAGAATCACTTCAAATGATTTTGGATTCTTCCAAATCACTTGTTTAATATTGTCAAACATTACACTTTTGGTAGGAAACTGATTTTAGACATGCCAAAAGTGATTTTGGTCACCCCAAAATCACTCCCAAACATGTCATTAATTTGTCGAATAAGACTAATTTAAGAGTTCAGATGGGTTTATTTATTAATTAATTTAATTTGGAGATGAAGAGTAAGAGAGAAGATTAAATTATTATTATAGAAAAAGGAAGTGGTAGAGTGAGGACAAATTAAAGAGTGAAGGAAAGAGGAGGGGCCCCTTTGAATAGGGTTGATATTAATAGGCAGACAAGGGGTTGGGAGTGATTTGGGTAATAACAGAATCAATTGTGTATATGTTTAGGTAATACACATAAACTGCTGAGCTGTGGATTGATTCCTTATCTTCATAATTTCTATTTCAATCATCTGATCTCTACCATCATAAACCCATTATTATTTTTTAATGCTGATGTGGGTATTTCACAAGTGATCATAATTTCTACTGTCTTTCCAATTTAGAATCACTTTCATTTTCATTTTCATTTTCTAGGCTAGTAGACCCTTTTAAAATAAATAAAGTTGAATTCCCACTTTATTTTATTTTTATTTTTTTTAGCATTCAATAGTAATATATATGAGGCGAGAGAATTCGAAACTCTAACCTCAAATCCTCAAGTGGATTTTGCATAGCTAGAAATGCGAGACTCGCTTGACGTTTTCTTTTGTTTGTGAAGAAGACATGTTTTACAATTGTATTGTTTTTAGAATAGAACACGAGGTAGCCCCCGAACGCTCGAAGAGTGGGCACAAAGGTAATGGGGAAGGGATTTTAATTTGTTTGGATGAAAGGAGGAGGAGACATGAAAATTTGAAAGACAAGGAAAAGCATGATTAAGAAAGAAAAAGAAGAAAGAGGAAATTGAAATTGAAATTTTAGAGAGAGAAAATGGAGGGAGACATAATCCATATCCCTTGAAAAATGGAGAGACCTCTCTTTGCATTATCCTCCAACCAGTCTTTTCCTAAGCTAATTCTGAAACAGACAACTAATTGACAACAGAAACCAATAACCTTTTTTTTAAAAAAAAAAAAAAAACCATCCATTCTCTTTCTCGTTATTACCTTAATTTTCCCTCTTTTGTTCACTCCCCTTTCTCATTTTCCCAATTACTACACTGCCACTGCCCCCTCTTTCATATTCTTTAATTAAGCTTCTTTTTATTCTCCAAAACAAAAAAAAGAATTAAGCCTCTTTTTTCTCATATTCTTTTCATGTTGAATAAATAAACCATAAAATGAAATACTAACTGAAAATTTTATGATCTTTTTTACACTCTATTGATCATTTGTGAACCTTGAATTATTTCAATAAGTGATGAAGGGTTTTTTTTTTCTTTTTTTCTTTTAAATTTGCAGCTAGGTTTGAGTATTCTTGTGGTTTGATGGGAATATTTTTTGTAGTTGTCTTGAATATTCATTTTTATTGAGTTTGGATATTTTGATATGAGTTGGTGAGCCTTTTTGGCTGATTGATTTTGTGGCTGAGAATGATAGTTTCAATAGCTATCTTTCATATTCTTTTGGTTTTATTTTGAATGATTTTTGGTAATTTATTGGAAACTTTTTTAGAAGGTTATTAATTCTAGCTGTTTAGTGTACTAAAAAAAACCCAGCTATTTAGAGTTTAATTTAATGAAAGAAAAAACTGAGTATAGGATAAAAGGAAATTAATTTTCCCTCATTTAAAATTAATTCTAATACTTTTTAGATTTATTATTCTTGATTACATTTTCCTTGAAGCATGCTCCACTAAGACTAAATTTGAAATCAATCCAAGCACAAACCATTTCGCTTTCTAGTTAGCATTTATATTTCTAAAAATAAAAATGAGATGATATCGAATCATATAAAGTAGAACGTCATGTTGGACTGCATGATGTAGATTATTGTACAATATGTCAAACTCACTACTATTGAAATGATTTTAAAACGACATCTTTTGGCTAGTTGCTTTCCATGAGATTGATTGATATATATGCATATATTTTAGCAAGAATTTGAATTGCATTTCAATTTTCTTATCATATCAATATTACATGTTATATCACTCTTGATTTTATAAAGAACAAATTAAAAATAGTTTATTTCACCTAATTATGAGTTAATCAATGAATTACTTCTTGTATATATCATTCAATTTTCTAATCACTAAATTTTACATAATTAATCAAATTTCAATATTTCTCAATATCACAAATAAATTTCTAATTAAAACCAAACTTATTACAACTATAAACAAACTTTAGAATAGCTAAAGATGATTCTAGAATTAACACGATTGATTCAGTGGCACAATTGATGTTAAAAAAGATTTTTTTTTTCTCAAAAGATATTGGGCATTAAGAATATTGGGCATTATGTTAGTAGTATATATTGAGAGATGAAGTTTGTAATATGGGACTAAGAAGAAATGTGTTTATATGGAATTAGTGTACTGTTGTTGTGGGAAACACTTCACATTGCTTTGCCTAGACAGCTAAATCTGAGAGGATTCACAATCCTTGCCTTTGAAATGACCTTAATGTATTTGTCTAGCTCATTTGGCACATGGAATCTCCTTAGTTTTAGTTAAATCACAATTAATATTAATAAGCTTGTCACTTCAATGTGTAATGATGACACAAACACATTGTCCAACCTGCTTGCTATATATATGGAAGCTTTTAACATATTATCCCGTTTGATAACTTATTTTTAGTTTTTAGTTTTTGAAAGTTAGGCTTATTTTCACCTAATTTCTCTAGAATAGAGTTCATCTCTCTTAAGTAAACTTTTGAGCTCTTAGTCAAATTCTAAAAACAAAGTCAAGTTTTTGAAACCTACTTTTTTTAGTTTTCAAAAGTTAGTTTGATTTTTGAAAATATAGGTACAAAGTAGATAAGAAGACATATGAACTGTAACACCCCTAATTTTCAGCACAATTCCAACTAGGGACGTCACTAGATAGCACCCTCTGCACTGAAATTTCGGCAGCATAACGACGCTATCCGGACAATTCCAAAATTTTTACTTAACCTGATTTAAGCAAGAAACACTTCTAAGAACTCTTCCAATGCCCGACCTCTTCCAAACTACAACACAACAGTGGTCGGGCTCAGTGAGAACAACTCAATGTAAGCAACACATGCATCCCACAATGTATATATGCTAAACCAGAAACCAAAATGAATAAATAACATGCCCAACAACACACGAGTTCAGTAATCCAACAGGTGCAAATAAAGATCACGGGACAACTCAAAATTTCAAGGATAAACTTAAGTCTAAAACAGAAAGTTCCACAAAGACAAAAAAAAGGGGTCTCATAGCCTCGCCGTGTCGCCACCGTCGCCCTCCAGCTCACTGTTTGCCCTTACCTGCAACCAGAGACATTAAAGTAGACGGGTGAGTATAAGAATACTCAGTAAGTAGCTCACTCACGTCTAAGCTACAACTGCACAACTGCACACACAGAGACAAAACAAATTTACAACCAAGAAGATCTTAGGGACTCATGACTAGGCGCTCACGTGCATACCTCACCCCGAGACTCACCGACGATCCAGAAACCTAAGCGGCCATAGACGGGGAAGCACCCCAACGCGAAAGAGTAATCACTCTAACGCCCACACAGAAGCGCAATAGAGTCTCGACTCTAAAGCCCACACAGATCGCACAAGGGCGACCCACCCAAGTGCCCACACAGCTTGCAAAAGGGTACGCTCGACCCTAATGCCCACATATCTCGCAAAAGGGCGCACTCGACCCTAATGCCCACACAGAGATTACAAAGGGCGCTCGACCCTATGTCCACACAGCTCGCAAAAAGGTGCACTCGACCCTAATGCCCACATAGAGATGCCAGCCTAGAGGTTTTTGTCTCGCTCGGGGTCACTCAGTGGGTTTGGTGATGTTAGCCTAGGAGGTCAAACTCTCTTGCCTCTCCCAGGCTTTCCCCTAAACTCTTCATGGTCGTCTTAAAACCGAGTCCCTATCCGTCAACCTAACTAGCCAACCACACAGCCCGCCAAACAACCTTTGGCCCAACCACAAGCCTAAACCACCACACAGCTCAACTTGCTCCGTTCCAGGAGTCAACACACAGTATGCACTACCACACACACAACCACACAGGCTCGAGTTTCACTCAGCAACCAACCACAAGTCATAAGCAGTTCATCCACGACATTTATGAGAACCAACCACAACACATACGAGCATGTGATATTCACAGTCAGAACGAGATAATAGGATCTCATGAACCAAGCAGTAAAACAATAATTCACACAACAAGATACAAGCACACCATAAACAATCCTACACACCAACTCTATCGCTTCAGAGCTTGATGCTTAAACCAAACGACTACTTACCTCGAATAAAGTGCAAAAAGGATCCTTGCTCTTGTTAGCGGCCTAAAGCACCTACAGAACGTCATAAACGATACACACGGTCAGCTGGGAACCAACCTTTTGGCTCTATCCTTAAGGCGCAATACGAAACCGAACTTAACCAAGCTAATAGGAGCACCTTTTGATAAACTAACATCAATTCACAGCCAAACTAACACTCCTAAACTCAAACATAGAACCAATGGATTCAAGATCGATGTTTATCCACAATTACAAGCTGAAACAGTCCTCCACTCGTCCTCAGGTTCGAGATTCCTCTTGAGGTCTACTCCTTAGCCAAGAGATTTGTTCCTGCCACGAAAACTAACACCAATCAGTAAACGACAACGATTCAGTCTAGAAAAAGGGGGTTAGGCAAACAGGTTTGGATCCGAGAGAGAGAATTGATCTGAGAGAGAAAGAGAGAGAAAGCAGATCGAGTGAGAGAGAGAGCATATTGGAGAGGGAGGGAGAGATAGTAGATCGAGAGGGGGAGGTGGCGGCGACGGCGTCAAGGCGCGGTCGTCGTAGTCCCTGCACAAGGAAGAAGAAGTCGATGGGTAGGGGTCGGTGAGCGGGAGTAGACGAAGAGGGGCGGAGAGACTGACGGTGGCGATGGATCGAGCGAGAAGACGAGAAGCCGCCCGAGAGAGAGAGACAGAGAGAGAAAGAGAGAAAGAAAGAAAGAAACTGAACGAGAGAGAGAGCAAAGAGAGGGCGAGAATCGATCGAGGGAGAGGGGGAGCGATCGAAGAGGAAGAGGCTGTCGGCACGCCAGCCGAGGGCTCGGCTGGCCCTCGCGAAGAAGAGGAGACGAGAGGGAGGGAGGAATCGCGCCCCCCTCTTTGCTTCCTTTTTCTTTTTTAACTAAACCTAAAATAGAAAAAAACTGAAAAAAGGTCCAAAGCTTACCTCGTATTCCTTCTCCAAAGACGTTTGATGAGAACCCAAGGCTGCCACCCAATATAAAGCGAGATTTAGAAATATTTGGGTCCTGTAAGATCCAATAATTAAATTCTTAGCCCAAATCTTAAAAAAAAACGACATGAGCCCGGAATTAACTTAAAAAGAAAATAAATAACTTACTTGAAATTACCGGGCGTCACATAAACTCATGGAGAGAAGTAGTATTTTTAGGTTTAAATTTCAAAAACTAAAAACAAAAAATAAAATGGTTATCAAACGGGGCCTTAATAACAATCATCATAGTTTTTTTTTTAATCATATAGGACATATTTCATCCCGTTTTAATTTATCAAATTGAATAATAATCAAACATCCACCTAGATAGTAGCTGAGCGCTATTCTTACCAAATCATGGTGTAGAGTTCGATCCTACAATTTTGCAGTTTACTGTTTATTTACCATCCAATTTTTAAATAAAAGAGGAGAGTCTTGTGTGTTATTCATTGTTGTGTTTTTTTTGTCATTCTAGGTCTACTTATGAAAAAAAGAAAAAAAAAAGGTGTCTATGCCTGCGAACCCCCACCCCCTCCATGTGGTGTACTAGTTACCTGTTAGGGTGTATGCCCTAAACTCGTGGGAGTGTAAATGTTATGATGAAGTTAAATAAAGAGTTATTTTATTCATTTTTCTTGTACTCGTATTTAAATTTAAATCAAATAAACTAAGCTTCATGGTTATATATTTTATGAGAACTTGAACAGTACATAGTGGATGTACAAGTATGATCACGTTCAAGTTATTAACCCGAATGGTCTATAGTACACAGATGAGGTTGGGAACCTTATCCTGGTGACGCTATGGATGCAACCTGCTTTGTATTTGATATAAACGAAACGATCCAGTTTGTTCACGCAGTAGACATGCGAGTGCAATGAGTTCGTACAAAAAAGAACCATGGATTATTAACCAATTGTTGTAACACCGTTAACAATTTAGGTTTAATAATTCATAGATGACCATTAGTAACTCAACTTAAATCTTGAGCGGGTGACGAACTCCGATCTGCGAGAGATTGTCCTTTGACTAGTATGGGTGAGAGTGACCCGACTCACCGACTCAATATGCCTACCTTCTTGGAGAAAAAATCTCGTGAAGAGTTGGGAACTTAACTCCGTAAGATGAAATTCACTCGTTCCCAAATTTAGAGAAATTAGATGTGTTGTTCCCTTAAATGCTGACTTTGAGTCTTGAATAATAGAGCCTCATTCTCTCCTGAGAGAGACTTTGTTTATGGGAGGACCATAAACACCATAAACATATTGTTCATTAGATGATCAGTGGTACTTAAGGAGCAAGAGGTAGTCACAAGGGTAAAACGGTAATTTGATCCAACTGTGATTACGAACAACTCGCGAAAGGTTGACTTACGGGTATTGATTATATCGATGGACACAACTTGTCATACAGTGAGGAGAGTGCAACTACGGACTCGTAGGTAATGAATGTTAATTAACTCGGTCCAAGAGTTTGATCGGTTAACCTCGTATCATTGGAGTTCATGATCTGTATATTCATTAGGTCCCTCCGCTAGCTCACTAAGGATTAACAAGGATCATTAGTTTTGGAAACAATTTGAATTATTCAAATTGAATAAGGGAGAATATGTCAATTATATGTGATCTAATTGATATAATATGAAGTTTATTTTGAATAAGATTCAAAAATTGAACTTTATGGTAAAATTAAGTTAGATTCAATTTTACTTAAATATGAGTTTGGTTCATATTAGACCTTTAGAATAAAATTGATATGAATTTGATTCAAATCAAAACTATAAGTTATATGAGAATATGATTCCATGCACATTTAATTTAGTATAAGATACTAATTAAAAGTATTATGCAATTTAATTTTGCATAATGCTTGTATGATAGGAAGAGTGAGATAATGGATGGAGGAAGTTACCCTCATCTAAACCACTATAAATGTATGCATATAGATGCATTTTGTTGTCTAAGGATTGTATGAGAATTGTTCTCAATTTTATAACACTCCACCAAACTAGAATTCTCTCTACTCCTCTCCCCCTCACAAAAGTCTCTCACAATTTTTCTCACTTCTAAAAAGGGTTTCCCACAAAATCAATCCATTTCCGGGGAATAGCGGAAAAGACATAGTCGAGGTGTTGTTAAATTGTGATTTGTTGATGACGGAAAATGCGAAGAGGAAACTACAAGTGTATGTAATTTTTTCTTCTCTTTTTGTTATGTTTAACCATGAATAGTTTTTGTGCAATTTTCTCAACAATTTTCAAAGCAAAGCAATCAATCGCTTCAACATTGAGATTTGATTCCCTTCAATTGGTATCAAAGTCAATTTTGCTTTGAATCTTATTGTGAATTTCACAAAATAGAGGTGGGTAGTTTTCAATTTATGTGTTGATTGAAAGGTTTGCAAAATAGATGTTTTCATATTTTGGCACTTAGATCTGTAATTTTCGTTGATTAGATCAATGTAAAAACCCGTTGTTTTAGGCATAAATGTTGTAAATCGAGTATGTAAGTTTGTGTCGTTCGTGACAAGAGTTGATGTGAAGAACGGGTAAAGAAACGGTGCAAAAATAGATGTTGTTATGTTATGTCTGAGAGATAGTGTTGAGATGTTGTCCAGGCAGGAGGCGAGTTGTTGTAGACGCAACATCTCGACGTTGTCTTTAGCATCTCGACGTTGTCTTTAGCATCTCGACGTTGACACCATGACACGCAAATCCTCGAGGTGTTAAGACGTGTGCCATTTATTTTTATTTATTTAATTCATTATTATTATTATAATTTGATTATATTAATTTTAATTAATTTTAGGGTATCAAAATGTGGTCTATTTTACTATTTTAATTTATCCAATTGTTGTATGAAATTTGTATTGCATAATGTATGTCATGTAGATTAAAATCCCACCTTAGATTAAGCATGTTTCATGCATCATTTTATAATATAAGAGTTATATTACATAGTTGCATAATATAAGATTAATTTCATTAATATTTAATATAAGAGTTATATTATATTAATGAAAGCATTAACATGCATTTTTTTCATATGATGAATGTTATGAATGCTATTTATTTTCATGTGATGAATGATCAAGCACTTCATAACATAGAAATGCATGCAATCTTAGGGTTTAATTAATTAGATTTAAAATGGTTTTAAAATTGAATTAATTAAACCATAGATTATCTAGTTCTAATATGATTAGAATTAGGTAAAAGATAATTTATAAAACTATGGCTAAAGAACTCTGTCTAAGGAAGGTTCTGGTTAGGTTGGGGTATTTAAGCTAAAGGAAATGGAACACCCTATATGAAAACCGACCTGGGAGTTAGATTAGCCTAACGTTTTATAAATTATTCTTCATGAGTGGTGTTTATTAAAGTGTTTAATAAGTTAAAACTCATTGATTAATTAATCTATATAAGAGTTATAATAGGTTAGTTAATAGATTTAGGTTTATCAAAAGGTTTAATAGACTAAGGTTAAACCGATATAAAAGTTATATTGGTAGACTTAGATAAATTATAGATGGATTTATCTAGATCAATCTCTAATCATAAAGTACTTAGTTGTAGGAAAAAGATGTATATGTTGATTTTCTCTCATGATTCCTTGGTGGAGTTCACACCGTGAGACTCATGCTTAAAGAGATCGGATCCCGCAGCAGAAGCGAATTGAAACGCGTGTTCATGGTTATGTTACATAGATCGAATCAAGAACAAAATGCATAAATAGATTAAGCATATAAATTGAGAAAAATGGACAACATTTTACCTTTGATGGACTAATTCTTCTAGTGCTCCTCACGATCTCACGTTCTCTCCAAGCCTCGAACGAATTCAACACAATTGATCAATGATCACCGCCGCTAGAACTCCTCCGTTGTAGTTCTAAGAGAGGGAGGAAGGTGGGATTCCTTTTGGGTTAAGGAGAGGTGTAGAGAAATGAGAGAGGTTATGTTTTGGAACCTTTCCAACAACACAATGAGATGAGCACTAGGGTTTCTCAAAATTAGCTTACCCTTCTAATTGCATCCTATGCACATATTTATAGCTTACCCTTCTAATTGCATTCTATTGTATAATGTAATGCTCATATTATGTATATGCAAATCATATTTGCATATTTACATAATTATAAGGTATTTTATACCTTATTATATAAATCACATTTATATAGTATGTATAAATTGAATCAACATTCAATTTTTCATATCCATATATGTATATTTTAGTATATAGTTTATTATGAACCCAATTCACATTAAACTATATATTATATTAATTATATCACATATAATTGGTATATCTCCACATATATGAAATTGAACACTCCAATTTCACTCCAAACTTTATACCCTCAATATTTCCACATTGAGCCAACGGAGGGACCTAATGGACCTACAGATCATGAGCTCCAATGATACAAGATTAACCGATCAAACTCTTTGATCTAATTAATCAACATTCATTAACTACTAGTCACTCCACTAAGAACTCGTAGTTGCACTCTCCTCACTGTAGAATGTGTTGTGTCCATTGATATAACCAATACTTGTGAGTCAGCCTTTCACAGGTTGTTCGTAATCACAACTGGGTCAAATTACCGTTTTATCCCTGTGATTACCTCTTGCTCCTTAAGCACCACTGATCCTCTAATGAACAACAAGTCTATGGTCTTACCATAAACATAATCGCTTTTAGGCTAGTAAGAGGGTAGGGCCCCGTTGTTCAAGACCTGGATACAATTCTTAAGAGAACAACCTATCTAATTTCCTAATTCAAAAATGAGTGAATTCCATCTCGCAGAGTTAAGTCCTCAGCTACCTATGAGGTTTTGTCCCTGAGAAGATAGGCATATTGAGTCAGCTACAGGTCACTTTTACCCATAATAATCTAAGGACAAACCCTTATAAGCAGAAGTTCGTAACTCGCTCAGGATTCATGTCAAATCACTAATGATCATTTATAAATTATTAGACATATCCTGTTAACGGTAATAGGCTAATAATTCGTGATCCGGTCTTGTACGAACTCATCGTACAGGATGTCCCACTCGCATGTCATCCACATGAACGAGTTGGATTACTTCGTTTGTACTAAATACAAAGTGGGTCGCATCCATGGTGTTACCACAATGTGGTTCCCAACCTCATGCATATACCATAGACTATTTAGGTTATATACTTGAACATAATCCAACTAGTGTCCACTACACATTTGTTCAAGATCTACTATTATAACCTTGGAGCTTATTTTATTGGATTAAGTTTTATGTGCGAGTATACAATAATTTATCAAAATAAATAACTATTTATTTATTTGATTAATAATTTACAAAACTACACAAGTTTAGGGCATAAAATCCAACAATCTCCCACTTGACCTAAAGCTAGTGGAGTACATAATCAACATTACAGTAATATAAATACAATAAATTAGGGCACTTGAATACCCTTTGTACAATATACTCCCACTTGCCCTAGTTAGGGTAAGATACGTAGACCTAGACCTTCTAGGTGACTCTCAAACACTTTAGCCGTGAGAGCCTTTGTAAAAGAATCAGCAACATTGTGCTCCGAAACTATCTTCGTGACGATCACGTCTCCTTGAGGCACTTGAATACTTCCGCTTAATGTGTTTACCCCTCTTATGACTTCGGGGTTCCCTCGAATTTGTCACAACACCACTATTATCACAATAAAGTGTGATTGACAAACTCATATTTGGAATAACTTCCAAATCCATCATGAATTTTCTTAGTCAAACGGTCTCCTTAGCTGTTTCAAAAGCTGCTACATATTCAACTTCCATAGTGGAATCTGCGATGCATCCTTGCTTTACGCTTCACCAAAATACAGCTCCTCCGTTAAGAGTAAAGACTGACTCCGATGTAGATTTTCTAGAATCTATGTCGGTTTGAAAGTCAGAATTTGTGTATCCTGTAAGGATCAAATCCTTAGCTTCATACACAAGCATGTAGTTCCTCGTTCTCTGAAGATACTTGAGGATTGTTTTAACCGTCGTCCAGTGTTCTGGTCCTTGATTGGATTTATATCTACTGACCATTCCTACAACAAAGCAGGTTTCCGACCTAGTACACAACATAGCGTACATCAGGCTCCCAACAGCTGATGCATAAGGAATTCATCTCATGTCTTCAAGTTCTTGAGGTGTCTTAGGACATTGTTCCATAGACAAATGAACACCATGCTTGAAAGGTAACAGACTTTTCTTGGAGTCTTGCATCTTAAATCGTAACAACACTTTGTCGATGTAAGATGTTTGAGACAATGCTAGAGTCTTATTCTTGCGATTCCAGACAATCTGGATCCCAAGAACAAACTACGCCTCTCCCAAATCTTTCATTCAGAATTGCGTAGCTAGCCATTTCTTAATACTGATAACCTACATCATTCCCAATGAGTAGGATATCATCCATATAAAAAACTAGGAACCCGACAGAACTATTGATGATCTTCTTATAGACACAAGGTTCATCAATATTTTAGTCAAAACCATAAGATCGAATTGCCTCATCAAACCTTATGTTCCAGAACCTAGAAGCTTATTTTAGTTCATATATGGACCTTTTAAGCCTACAAACCATTTGCTCCTGATTCAATGAACCCTTTGGGTTGGTCTATGTAGATGTTTTCGTCAAGAATGTCATACCTCAAAGTCATAATATGCGACAATAGCAAGTAGGATTCTGATAGACTTTACCATAGCAACAGGAGAAAAAGTTTCCTCATAGTCCACTCCTTCTACCTGGGTATAACCATTTGCTACTAGTCTAGCCTTGAAGGTTCGGACTTTCCCATCTACTCCACATTTTCTCTTCTAGATCCATTTACAACCTATAGGTTTTACCCCATTAGGTTTATCTACAAGATCCCAAACAGAATTAAAGTACATTGACTTCATTTCCTGGTCCATAGTTGTGACCCATTTGTCTTTGTCTTTGTCAACCATTGCCTTGTTATAAGTCAATGAATTCTCACAATCGTCATCTGGTATGACAACTTGGGTTTCAGTTAAACCCACGTAACAGTCAGGTTGTGTTATAACCCTCCCACTACGTCGAGGCACTCTCAACTCTTGAGATGGACGTTCTTGACTTAACAAGAAAGAATCAACAACTCTTGTTGATGTACTAGTACTATCAGCAACATTTGCTATTGTTCCGTCTAATTCACTTAACACAACCTTGCTTCTTAGTTTGTGGTACCTGATGTGGCCCTCCTCTAAAAAAGTGGCATTTGTCAACACAATCACCTTATCTTCCTTAGGATCATCAAATTATCCACCTCTCGTCTCTTTAGGGTAACCTACAAAATTGGCATAATTTTGAACGTGATTCCAACTTTTTCGGATTTGTCACAAGCACATGTGTTGGACATCCCCAAATTCTGAAATGACATATTACGTCCTTTCTAGAGTTCAAATGATGTTTCTGAAACACTATTTGATGGAACATTGTTCAAAATATAAACAGCATGCTCTATTGCATAACCCCAAAATGAGTCAGGGAGATGAGCATAGCTCATCATTTATCGAACCATGTCCAACAGGGTTTTATTTCTCCTTTCTGATACACCATTTGAAGGGATTGAATCCCGATGCGGAAGCGATTGATCGCCTTTGTTCTTGATTATGTTTATATAGAATTCACAAAAACAGAAACAATAGACTAAGTCTACAGAAAGCATAATAGATTACGGACCACCTTTGAAGACTCAATTCTTCTCATAATCCTCTTGTCGTCTACTAACTCTACGTTCTCTACGATCGAATACCTCTAAAAAGTCTTCTCGATTGTTCTCTAGGAGAGGGAGAGAAGTGGAAACTCCTTTTTGGAGATTAAGGATGTAGAATGAATTTGAGAGAAAATTTGGAGTTTTGCTAGAATGCAAAATTTCTACCAAAAGATTAAGTGTGTTAATTTGCATCCAAAAGAATGCTTATATAGGAAATGTGGGTGGAGAGAAATTCTCTACCCATTATGCCACTATTTCCACTAATTATGCATTATGCAAATCCCATTTGCATAATTGCATAATACCTTTAAATTGAATCATATTCAATTTCCATATCTCTCAAATTAATTTCTCTAATTATGCCTTAATTCCATAAGTAGACAATAATATGGTTTATTATGAATCATATTCACATTAAACTATATTTTATACCAAGTATATCATATATATAATTGATACAATTTCCTAAATTGAATTTGGACACTTCAAATTCATTCCAAAACTTTATGCCCTCTTTAGTTCCACATTGAGCCAACCGAGGTGTTGGATTTTATGTCCTAAAACTCGTAGTTTGTAATTGATAAACATTTTTCGTGTTTCGTTTTCGATAAAATTGTTATTGAATTAATATACTATAATCTTAAATCCAATAAACTAAGGTCTCGAGGCTATTTAATGTAGACTTGAACTTTATGTGATGACATAAAACATGGATCAAGTTCGAGTATATAGCCTGAAATGGTCTATAGTATAGAGATAAGGTTGGGCGCCTTATTCTGGGGACACTATGGATGCGACCTACTTTATAGTTAGTACAAACGATGCGATCCTGAATCGTTCATATATAGATATGCAAGCGGGGGCATCCTATGCAATGAGTTTGTATAAGACTGGACCACGACTTAGTCACTTTTTCTTTATAACATCGTTTCCTGTATAAAACTGACTAATTCAAATTTGAGTCCTAGGTAACTCGATCTCAATCCTGAGCTAACTATGAACTCTTGCTTATTCGAGATTATCCTTAGATCTTCATGGGTGAGAGCAGCTCAACAACGCTGGCTCAATAAGCCTCCCATTTCAAGGGTAAGACCGGATAAATAGTTGGGAACATAGGGTGTAAGACGAAATTCACTCCTACCTGACTCTAGTAGATAGGTTGTTCCCTTAAGTGCTGACTTCAGAACTAGAACAAGGGGCCCCACCCTCTCATTAGGTTTAAAGGGACTAGATTTTTTTAGTTGGACCACAAATCAATTGTTCTATAGAGGTTCAGTGGGACTTAAGGAACAAGAAGTGTTCTCGGGGGTAAAACGGTATTTTGGCCCATCCAAGACTACGAACAACCTGTGAAAGATTGACATTTTGGCCCATCCATGACTACGAACAACCTGTGAAAGATTGACTTACTGGTTACGATTATATCAGGTGGACAGAAATATATCTACAGTGAGGGGAGTGCAACTACGGAACTTTAGTGAAATGACCCGTTAGTTAACAAATATTGATTAATTAGGTTAAAGAGTTTGACCGGTTAATTTCGGATCGTTGGAGTCCATGATCTGTTGGTCCATTAGGTCCCCCTGCTAGCTCATATGATTTAAACTTAGAATAGTATGTTGGATCAATTCAAATTGTTCGAATTAGGAAAGAAGTTTTAAACCGACAAGTATATGTGATATAGCTATCGGTTTTTGTTTGACACACTATATTCAAATGTGATTTGAATTTCAAAAATATGAATATGGATTCATGTTCGAGAGGTCAAAATTAGTCAAGAGGGTCAAAATCAGAAAAAGTCAAAGGGTTGACTTTTTAGCTCGGGAAAAGTCAAAGTTTGACTTTGACCAAATGAAAAAGATCATTTTACCCTTGAATAGAGTTAGTGGAATTATCCAATTTTTGTTGGACAATCCCACTAACTTAAGTGGACTATATGTAAACATTATAGAATGACACATAACCCACTTTAATTAGTATTTTGTGTGTTGCATTTTGGTGAGCTTTGCCATGCATTTGATGCATGTAATTGTTTTATAAATAGGAATGGTTTTAAAACAAAATGTTGCTTGCTGAAAAATTGTAGATTTTTCCTAAAGAGTCTTACCCAAATCCTTTTTCCTCACATAAAGCTTTGAACCTCCCATTCTTCATTTTCATTCCTTCATTCACTGGGTCCCACAACCCAGTTCTGAGTTCAGAGGATAGCGAGAAGCTCTAGTGGTGGTCCGGTTGTATTCGGATTGTGCTTAGGCAAGGAGATCGTGAAAAAATCGAGCTACAAAGGTTGTACTCTCTTCCCTTTTTTTGGTTCACTGTTTTTTGTATGTTTGCATGTTAATTTCTATTAAGTTGATGCAATTAGATTGTCATTAGATCCTTTTTACGCTGTGTATGTCTCGTGTTCCATCATGTGGTATCAGAGCATGCTTTAATTTCACTCAATTGCATATGGTGGGTTGTTTTTTTCATGTGATGAAAATTGTTTGAAGCTAAAATTAGCTCACTGTTTTAGCATCTCTTAGGCTTTAATTTCTTGTTATAATTTATAATTTTCTCAAGGATTTTGAGCCTTAATGTGAGCCTAAGGAGTCTGTAAAATTTGGGAGTCAATAGTGTTGAAATTAGGTTGTAATTGGAGTTTCAACAGACGTTGCACACTGCCAAAAAAACTGCACCGTGCTGTTTTTTTTAGTCGTTTTTCAGTTGTTGTCCGTGTGAAGTTGTTGTTGCTTTCAAGCTAGTTCGGGTCGGTTCGAAGGGTTCGATATTGGTTCGGAGCTTGATTTCAAATTGTTATTGTAACAATTAGTTAATTGCTTGTTTAAGATGCCAAAATCGGTCTAATTTTATGTTTTTTTTTTTTATGCATTATGAATGTGTTTAAATGTTTAAATCTTTATTGTGCATAAAGTATACCATGTAGATTTAAACTCCCACCATAGGTTAACATGCACATGCATTGAAAGTATGTTATAATGGTTATAATGTAATTGTATGCATGTTGGATTTCATGAATTAATATAAAAGTTATATATAATTCATGATTTCTTTAAATAACTTAATATGGTAATTTATTAATTAAATGTTTAATTAGTTTAATTTAATTTGATTAAATTAAGTAAATTAAATCCACATTAATTTTTCATTATATAATTGTTATGTAATGAATGTGGAGTGTATGTTATAGGTTTGTCAATTCTTTTTATAAGTGTTATAAAATCAATTACACTTCTTAAATCTATAACAAAGATAAGATGCATGCTCACTTAGGTTAACCATCAGACAATCCCTTTTTTCATAGAAAATAGGTCGATATCTTGTAAAACCGAAGTTACAAGAAAACTCACCCAACAAGATCTTGGCAAAAAGTCAGATAAGATGACTAATGTTGAAAGGTTTTTAAGTTGACGGTTCACGGAACACCTTCTACCTGGAGATTGAGTCGGCGTCTGAGTTAGGCTAAATCGGTTTTATGAGCATGTGTGAGCGGTGTGAGGTAATAAAATTTGTTTATCACCTAGACATCGTAGGTTAAAATCCAGTATAAAAGTTATACTCGGATGTTTCACCTAAACTTAGGATATGTTTTAGTTAGCTGAAATATATTGCTAAGTAATTTATACCCTAACCGTCTAGAACACTTCAGCTGTAGAGAAGTAATGAACTTTTAACTCTAACGTCCCTAAGAGCGGTGAGATTCATGCTTGGCTTTGGGCCGCCCTGGGAGCGGACTCCATTCGAAGAGTGTTTGCATGAGTCAATATCAAGGTGAATAGGAGAAGTCGTTCATAGTAAGTGGGAGAAGGAAGTGTGTCAACGCATCCTACGGTCTCTTTCATTAGGTCGCACCGTGAGATTCCTATAATGTACCTGCATGTCTGCCCTGGAGCGACCTTACCAATCGGAGGGTTGTATATAGGATTCGGAACACCGCGAACTCCATAAAGAGATAGGGTCTCTCAGATCCATTTCATTCTTGTCTTTCCAAATTCGGGAGCATAATAATCCTGATCTTTGAGGTTTGAAAATGGAATGTTACACTTACAAGAATTACTAAGTGTTAGTAAATTCTCGACCAAAATCGATTATTAAGTTACTATAGGAATAAGAGTTATTCTGGTGTTAGTATTTAATCAAGATAGTCTTGATTCAATGGAGGAATAGTCGGTCACCCCTCGGTGAAGGTTATTCTAAACCGTTGAAATATCGTTGCAAACATAATAATGATGGGTGCATTATTTTTGAAAAACTTGATTGGATTTTAAAGGTTAATGATTTTTTTACTAAAAATGATATTTTTTTTTTTAGCATGACTAGCTCTTTAGTTCAACTATTAGCTTATGAGAAACTTAACGACGACAAATACACAACATGGAAAACAAATCTGAATACAATACTAGTAATAGATGACCTGAGATTTGTCTTAACTGAGGAATGTCATCAGGCCCCTGCCTCGAATGCTAACCGAACTAGTTAGGAAGCTTATGATTGATAGGTTAAGGCTAACGATAAAGCCCATGTCTATATTCTTACCAGCATGACTGATGTATTAGCGAAGAAATACGAATCCTTCGGCATAGCTAAGGCTATCATGGATTCGTTAAAAGAGATATTTGGGCAACCATCATCAGTTCTAAGACACGAGGCTATTAAATACATTTACAACAAGCGTATGAAGGAAGAGACCTCTGTTAAAGAACATGTCCTAGACATGATGGTCCACTTCAATATTGCTAAAGTAAATGGTGGTACCATATCGACGTGGCAATTCAGGTTAGCTTTATAAAGTCTCTTCCGAAGAACTTCATACTATTTCAGATGATTGCTTCTCTGAATAAGATAGAGATTAATCTGACAACCCTTCTTAACGAGCTCCAGCATTTTCAAACTCTTACGAAGTCTAACGGGAAAGAGGTGAAGGCAAATGTTGTCACCACAAAGAAAGTTTGTTCTCTAAAACTAAAATTGGACCTTCAAAGAACAAGAGTGTTCAAATGAAAAAGAAGGGCAAGGGGAATGCTCCCATGACAAACAAGGGAAAGAAAGTTTCAAAAATACGAAAATGTCACTACACCAAAAAGAGGATACGATGACGGACGAAAAAAACAAAGGGTGAGAAACAATGACGGATGGTCAAAACGCATGGATAAAAAAACGGATGGAGATATAATGACGGACATTGCCCGTCATAGTAAATTCTTTTTAATGACGGCCTTTGCCGGTCATTATATGATATTTTAATAAAAAAAATATTTTCGAACCCCCACATGTCACCCTCTCTCTTCGAGCCTCACACTCTCTCTCTTTCTCTCTCGATCTAACATCTCTCTCTTACCATTTCGCTCTCTCTCTTTCTCCCTCGACCATCGCTCGCCGCCATCAATACTTCGCTGCTGTCTGTTTGGGAAGGATCAACGTCAACCAAACGCCTCGCCAGTACCAATCTCACTCTTTGTCTTCTCCCTCGACCTCACTCTCTCTCGTCCCTCGATCTGACTTCCATCGCCGATCGGCCGCCGTCAACATAGATCTGCTTCGCCGCCGTTTTGGAGTCGTCCGTTTTGGAGTCGCCGTCGATCGAGTCTCTTCTCCCGCATCCATCGCCGCCAAACTTCGTCGTGGTTCGTCGGAGTCTGAACCGATTCCGTCATTGAGGTCTTTCGTTTGCAGATTTGGTTCATTGGTGTTCAGATCTACACCGATCAGTCACCCTTTGTAGGAATTTATCGTTGTCGGGTTCTACGGAGGTTGTTTTCTGACCAAAAATTTTATTAAAATCTGATCTATACCATGGATGTTGTGTTGTTGTTAGTTTTAGGGAAAAATGTGCATTGATCTTGTTGTGTTGTTGTTAGTTTAGGAAATTTTTTTATTAAAATCATGTGCCTTGATCTGTTTATTTTAGCATGGATGTTGTTGTTGTTAGTTTAAGGAAAAAAAAAGAGTGTTGTGTATTTGTAGGAAAAAACTTAATGTTGAGTTTAGTTTGATGGATTGTTGAGTTTAGTTTGATTGAGGGTTGAATTTAGTTTGATTGAGAGGGTTTTTTAGGAAAAAACTAACATAGAAAATGCTTGCGTTTAGTTTAGTTTGATTGAGGGAGTTGAGTTTAGTTTAGAAAAAAACTAACATAGAAAATGGTGTCGCTTAGTTTAGTTTGATTGAGGGGGTAAGTTTAGTTTAGGAAAAAAAAACTAACATAGAAAATGTTTGTGTTTAGTTTAGTTTGATTGAGCGGGTGAGTTTAGTTTAGAAAAAAACTAACATAGAAAATGTTGACGTTTCATTTAGTTTGATTGAGGGGGTGAGTTTAGTTTAGGAAAAAAACTAACATAGAAAATGTTGGTGTTTAGTTTAGTTTGACTGAAGAGTTGAGTTTATTTTAGGAAAAAAAGTAACATAGAGAAATGTTTGTGTTTAGTTTAGTTTGATAAAAACAATTTTGTGTTAGTTTAATGAGTTTAGTTTGATGAGGGAGGGGAGTTTTAGTTTGATGTAGTTTATGGAAGGAAAGATTCTTGTTGTTGCTAAAACAAAATGGTGTACAATTTAATGCATGTGTGTTGTTTGTGTTAAGTTTTATGAGTTTAGATTTCATAAGTTTATTTTTTGTGTTAGTTCAATTTGATGAGTGATTGAGGAATGGTTGAAAACTTTTGTTTAGCATGTTTGGTTAGAATCATATGTTTAATTTTCTTAATATTAGTAGTGGGTTTGTGGATGAGAGGAAATGGTATTAGTCCAAAATATCATGATGTTGGCTTTTGAATCAACATCATGAAATTGAGTAAGTAGTGAACTCCTTGATAGTTTTATTTTTCTTCGGCGACTTCCTAAGGACATAGTAAGTACATAAGTTTAAGTAACTATTCTTCTTCTTGTAGATTGAACTTTCAAGGCACCAGATTTATAGTAATGGATAAGTCGTGGATCTCGAAGAATAGAATGTCATCAGAATATCATTTAGGAGTTGAGATGTTTATCCAAAATGGTATACGACATTCAAATAGATTAGATGTCATTTGTTGTTCATGCTTGAAATGTGTGAATGCAAAGTCTCAAAATGCGAATGTCGTAAGAGACCATTTATATATTAATGGCATTGATGAAAGCTATAGAACGTGGATTTGGCATGGTGAGTCACTACCGAATGAGAGAAAAGAGGAAGCTGAAGTTGAAGACGAAGATGTTGACGACACAATAGGAATGTTTGAGGTTGCACATAACTATTTTAATGACAAGTCTCCAATATTTGAAGAAGTGTTAGATGATGCCAAGAAACCATTGTACTTAAATTGTAACAATTTTACCAAAATATCTACATTGATAAAGTTATATAATTTGAAAGCAAAGTTTGGATGGAGTGATAAGAGTTTAACTGAGTTGTTAGCATTGGTTCGTGACATCTTACCAAGTCCAAATGAACTTCCTAGCTTTACATATCAAGCCAAAAAAATCTTGTGTACTCTTGGAATGAAGTATGAAAAGATTCATGCATGTGGTAATGATTGTTGTTTGTTTAGAAAATAGCTTGCAGATGTAGAAGTATGCCCTACATGCGGAACATCAAGATGGAAGCTTTGTAAAAATTCGAAGGATGTGATGAAGAACATTCCGGCGAAAGTCATGTGGTATTTATCTCCTATCCCAAGATTTGAAAGAATGTTTCGCAGTAAAGAAATATCGAGTTTGTTGACTTGGCATGCTAATGAACGAGTAATTGATGGGTACATACGACATCCTGCGGATACACTATCGTGGAAGCAAGTAGACAATTTGTGGCCAGAGTTTGGTTTAGAACATAGAAATCTTCGTCTTGCTCTTTCAACTGATGGAGTCAATCCACACGGTGATCTTAGTAGTAGATATAGTTGTTAGCCAGTTATGTTGGTGACATACAATTTACCTCCATGGTTATGCATGAAGCGAAGATTTTTTATGTTAAAAGCATTAATATCTGGGCCTAAACAACCAGGGAATGACATAGATGTTTATTTAGCTCCATTAATTGATGATCTGAAAAAACTTTGGAATGATGGAGTTCAGTGTTACGATGTACATCATGAACAATCTTTCATACTTAAAGCTATTTTATTGTGGACTATTAATGATTTTCCTGCATATGGCAATTTGTGTGGTTGTACAGTAAAAAGATATCATGCGTGCCCAATATGGGAGAAAAACGTCATCCACTTATTTGCCAAAAGGGAAAAAGATGGCATATCTTGGACATCGAAAATATTTACCCCGTAATCATCCATATAGAAGACAGAAGAAAGCTTTTAATGGTGAACAAGAATTGAAATTTGCTCATGAACCGTTAAGTGGAGAGGAAATTCTTGCGAAAGTTAGTAGACTTCAATACTCGTTTGGAAAGAAGCCAAGAAAGGAAAAAAATGATACGATTCAAGTCAAGTTGAGCGAGCACATATTCGTGGAGGAAAAGTTAATTTATTTACATCGCGATTATATCTTCCATTATTGTGGGATGGTGGAGATAGGGTACTCCTGCATAGTCGCATACATTGCGTAAGTATACAACATCTTTCATTTACAACTATATTGACTACTGTTGGAATAGAAATTTCGACGAATCCAAAATTGTCACGTCATCACCCGACATTGATGGCAAAATTATTTAATTAGGGACTAATCAAATCTGCAGGCATCCCTAAATTAAATTGGTGGCTATATAATTGGGTTCCTTAAAATCTGATAGACAAAAGTCTAAATTAAAGACCCAGTTAGCAAAAAATCCAAGCCCGATGCAGAGACGTAGGCACAAAATCAATAAGACCCGGTTCAGAACAGAAGGCCCAAATCAGCCAAGCCCAAGAAGATTGGCCCAACCCAAAATGGTTGGCCCAAAGCCAACCTGGCCCAACCCAAATGAGTTGGCCCAGCAAAGAGCAGGCCCAGTCCAACGGGCCCAATCCCATCTGGAGGCCTAGAGAAACTCTATAAATAGAGACCTCCCTCCTTCATTTTCAAGGTTCAGAAACTTGAGACTCCAGAGAGAATTCACAAAACCAGAAGACTCTTTGCATTCTTAAAGATCAAAGACTTTCTGAACAAAGAACACGACGTCAAAGATCAAGAACGTTGCTTCGAATCTGAAGAACCCGTTGCAGCTTCAATCTCGAGAACAAGCTTTTGTAGCCCTCGAGTGAAACATACAAACAGGAGAGAGAATCAGAGGATCAAGTATTAGAGATTGTACTCACAAAATCAAATCAATACAATACGAATTCATTTACACGTGTCTCATTTCCTTTTGTTGGTTGAAATCTCGTGTGAACAAATTGGCACGCCCAGTGGGACATCTCTACCTCTCATCTCTTTCTCCTTCAAATCAAATCAAATCAAGTCATGGCATCAAAGAAAGTTGCATCAAACACTGCTGTTGCAAGCAACACCTACACGGGTCCGACAACTCGCAGTCTTTCCAAAGGGGTTGAAACAAGTAATGATCGGACTCCTGATGCAATGGCAAGCAACATCATCAAACGGCTAGATGAGGCTTCAAAAGGCAAGGTTATCGTCAAAGATAACCCGTTGTTTGATCAATCAACTCCTGCTCTTAATCAACAAAGGGAAACATCAACTCCTGATGTAATGTCAGTCATGATGGCTGATGTAGACCCTGATGAAAGAATGGCAGAGATGGAAAGAAAGATCAATCTCCTAATGAAGGCGGTAGAAGAGAGGGATCTTGAAATTGCCTATCTCAAGAATCAGGTTCAAAACAAGGAAACGGTGAATCTAGCTGCACCCGCAAATAAGGAATAATGATAAGGGGAAAACCATCATCCAGGAGGAACATCCGCCGCAACCGGCTTCAGTTGCTTCTCTGTCTGTCCAGCAACTACAGGACATGATCATGAACTCCATTAGAGCCCAGTATGGCGGGCCAACTCAAAATCCTCTCTTGTACTCCAAACCGTACACTAAGAGGATTGACAATTTGAGGATGCCTACAGGGTACCAACCTCCAAAATTTCAGCAGTTTGACGGGAAGGGCAACCCAAAACAACACGTTGCACATTTCGTTGAAACCTGCGAAAATGCAGGGACGCGCGGTGACCTCCTGGTGAAGCAATTCGTGCGTACCTTGAAAGGAAATACTTTTGACTGGTACACCGACTTAGAGCCAGAAACGATTGACACCGGGAACAATTCGAGAGAGAATTCACGAATAAACTTACAAAGACAAAGGCGAACCGTGAGTATGATAGAACTTACCAGTGCGAGACAACGCAAAGGTGAACCTGTCATCGATTACATCAACCGCTGGAGAGCTCTAAGCCTCGACTGCAAAGACCGTCTCACTGAGCTATCTTCCGTGGAGATGTGCATCCAAGGCATGAATTGGGGGCTTCTTTACATCTTGCAGGGCATAAAGCCTCGTTCTTTCGAGGAGCTAGCGACCCGCGCTCATGACATGGAGCTAAGCATCGCTACTAGAGGGAATAAAGATCTTTTAGTCCCATACGTGAAGAGAGAGGATAAAGAATTCAAAGGCGCGGAGAAGGATATGAAAAACGCCACCGAGGAGTCAATGGTCGTCAACACGATCTCTCTAAAAGTTTTCTCAAAATTGAAGGAAGTTAAGTCAAGAAAACAACAAGAAGTGGGTGAACGACGTCGTCCAACTTTGAAAGAAAGACAAGAGAAAGTATATCCATTTCCAGACTCCGACGTCCCAGATATGTTGGAGCAACTACTGAACACACAACTGATTGAACTTCCAGAATGTAAGCGACCGGAAGAGATGGAAAAGATCGATGATCCCAAGTATTGCAAGTATCATCGAGTTATCAGCCATCTAGTGGAAAAGTGTTTCGTCTTGAAAGAGCTAATTCTAAAATTAGCTAAAGAAGGAAAAATTGAGCTAGATCTCAATGAAATAGCTCAAAAGCGAATCATACTGCGATAGCATGAAATGAATGCATGCAAATCAAATGTGCTCTAAACCGCTTCATGGCAAAGAAGTGAGCCTAGTCCAATTTGGAACCATGGAACTTTGTAGTTGTTTGGTTTCAACATGAGATACCAAGAAACAAACTCCAAGATAGGGACAAACTTACCAATGATAAAGACAAAGGTCGAGTCCTTGTGATTCATTTGGAGAAGCAAAAACAAAATTTAGCTTGATTTATTCTTGTCGGTTTAGAAGCTACAAATGCAAAGACAAACATCAAAAGAAGAATGATTCAAGGAAACCTAAGTCCGAAAGGAGAAGAAGCAAAAGATATTCTCACCTGGAAAATCGATGACCTTAAATGAATTCTTCTATAGAAATGTCCTTCACATGAAAGAAAAGGAAGAAAACTCATTGGTGTTTATTACATTGAAGCGAGAAGAAGGCGATGACGTAAAAGAAGTCAAACAAAGGACTTCTGTCTTGATCGCATTAAGCCTTCAACTACTCGACCTTCAATCTTCCAAAGGATGAGCATGACCGCTTAGCGGAAGAAGAAAACCTAGATTTAACTTCTAGCTCCATTCGAACTTCATCTTTCAAAGGCTAAATGTCTCTACTTCAAAGAAACGCCGACCTTCAACCTCTGCTTTTGACCGCCTCAAAGTAACAAGTGGTCAAGATGAAAGCATGATGAAAACCTCGAAAGCGAACTGCTTCGATGAGGTGAGCCACAACAAGGTCAAAAGTACCATCCCTTCACGTATGAAAGAAAGTTCTCCGTTCTCATAAATACAGAGGGCTCATTGAAGGTAAAGAAAATTCTTGTCATTGTAACAAATCCTACAAATGAAGGATTTAGTCAAGATCATGATGAGAACAAAATCATCTAAAAATCAAGAGCTCCTTTCATCGCAAAGAGCCTAAAGCGCATGATGCTCCTGGCCCGCACGAGCTTAAAAGGTGAATGGCTAAAAAAAAAAAAAAATCCTTCCGAACTACGTTACGACTTGATCCCTTTTTAGGGTGCATTAGCGACTTAAAGAAAACTTTAAGTTCGATCACAAAAAAAATAGATAAAAAAAAAGTGTGTCATGAACTACTAAGATATGACATACTGGGGCAATACAAAAAGATTGAAGTTGTTCAATCCTATTGTCAATAAGCGACACCATAAATTGAAGGTGTTGCATCATTATGAGGACGACATTGCAAGTTAAGTTCATACGAGGTCGCATCCTCTCCAAATTCGAGGGGCTTATTGCTTCCTCTCTCAAAGTTTGAGGGCTTCGCCATCCGGTTCTTCTCAAAGTTCGAGGACTTCGTCGTCGTTTCTTCTCAAAACTCGAAGACTTCGCTGCCGCGTTTCTTCTCAAAGCTTGAAGGCTCGTCCGCCGCTTCTTCTCAAAGCGAGAAGACTCTCGTCGCTTCTTCTCAAAGCTCGAGGACTCCAACGTCTTCAAAGATCGTGGCGGTGCTTCGCCTTCAAAGACTCGGTGGTACTTCGTCTTCAAAGTCTCTGGTGGTGCTTCGCCTTCAAAGTCTACGGTGGTGCGGTCGCCGTCTTCAAAGTCTCACGGTGGTGCGATCGCCGTCTTCAAAGTCTACGGTGGTGCGATCGCTTCATCTTCAAAGTCTTCGATGATGCGGTAGCTTCTTTTAAAGTCTTTGGCGGTGTGGTAACCGTCTTTCAAAGTCTTGGTGGTGCGGTCGCCGTCTTCAAAGTCTCCGGCGATGCGGTCGCTTCGTCTTCAAAGTCTTCGGCGATGCGGTAGCTTCGTCTTCAAAGTCTCAGGCAGTGCGGTCGCTCCGTCTTCAAAGTCTCTGGCGGTGCGGTCGTTTCGTCTTCAAGGTCTCCGGCTGTGGCGACTACATCTCCAAGGTCCGGTCTCCAGCGGCGGCGACTACATCTCCAAGGTCCGGTCTCCGGCGGCGGCGGCTACATCTCCAAAGTCAAGTCCGGTCTCTCGCAACGGCGACTTCATCTCCAAAGTCAAGTCCGGTCTCCGGCGGAGGCTACATCTCCAAGGTCTTGTCTCCTCCGGCGGCAGCTACATCTCCAAGGTCCGGTCTCCAGCGGCGGCGGCTACATCTCCAAAGTCAAGTCCGGTCTCTCGCAACGGTGACCTTATCTCCAAAGTCAAGTCCGGTCTCCGGCGGAGGCTACATCTCCAAGGTCTGGTCTCCTCCAGCGGCTACGTCTCCAAGGTTCAGTTTTCGGTGGCGGCTACATCTCCAAGGTCCGATCTTCGGTGGCGGCTACATCTCCAAGATCTGACTCCGGCGGCTTCGTCTTCAAGATCGGACTCCGGTAGCTTCATCTTCAAGGTCCGACTCCGGCGGCTTCATCTTCAAGGTCCGATTCCGGTGGCTTCATCTTAAAGGTTGACTCCAGCGACTTCATCTTCAAGGTTGACTCCGGCGACTTCATCAAGATCTCGACTCGTGACTTCACTTCAAGATCCGACTCCGGCGGCTTCATCTTCAAGGTCCGACTCTGGCGGCTTCATCTTCAAGATTCGACTCTGGCGGTTTCATCTTCAAGATCTGACCCCGGCGACTTCATCTTCAAGGTCTGACTCCGGTGGCTTCATCTTCAAGGTCCGACTCCGGCAGACGCGTGAGAAAGGAAAATTGAGAGATAGTTTGATAGATGATTGGCTTCAGGATGGAATGATGACTTCATTCCTCTTCCTACTATTTATAGGGAAGGTTGAGGGAGATTTGTGGCTAATTTTAGAAAGTTGGTTAACAAAATCTAAATTGAAATTGGTTAAAAATAAAAATAATTAAAAAATAATTAAAAAAATATAAACAAAGGTTTGTTAAAAAAAAATCTCTCAACTAAATTGGAATTTTGTTTTTACCTCAAAATAGATTTTTTGTTTTTTTTTTTGTTTGAAATGGTCCAAATTTGTTAGTTCTTCAACTTAGATCTAATCCATTTGTTGCTTTTCAGTTGGAATTGGAGTTTGAAGTTCTACATTTATGCCCAAAATTAAATGAATTTTAAAATTTGTACCAACGGTCAAATTTGAGAATAAACTCCAATTTATTATGAAAACTCTTTAAAATTTGGGCTCCTCCAAAATTTTTCAAAAAAAAAGATCAAATTGAGATAAATCAAAATTTCATGAAAAGAAAAAAAAAATTATTGTTTTTCAAACTTTCGCTAAATTTTAAATTGAATTTTTCAAGCTTATTTCAAATCAAGTTTTCAAGGAAGTCTAGTTTAATTTTTCAAAATCAATTCAAATATGGGTCAAAATTTTGTCCAATCTTAAAATTGTGCCCAAATTTTAAATCAAATCTCTTAAATTTTGGGGATCACTTAAATTTTTGGCCACATTCCAAATTTAGCTTCCCTAAGTCAAAAGTTTTGGTTTGAATCAAATTTATCTCAAACCAAATTTTAACTAAATTTTCACTTAAGTTTCTCAAACAAAAATGTTTTGAATACGGTTAAGTTTGTCTCAAACCTGTACTAAGTTTTACCAAATTCAAACAAAAAAAATGTTTGGGCAAAATTTCAAAACTTAATCTAATTTCAAATTTTTGGGATAGAATCTTCAACCATACCCAAATTTGTTTTGAGTTAAAGTAGAGCATAAAATTTACTAAACTCAAATCAAAATTTTATGCCAAATAAAGAAAATCAAAATGTTGACTCAAATTCATATTTTGGTATATTGGCATGAAGAGAAAAAAAAAATGTGTCAAAAAAGAAAAATCAATCTATGAACAAAAATTTCATATTTGATTAAATTGACACATCCAACGGAATTCAACTAGAGCAAACCTCATCCAAATTAGAGCAAATCTCTTATGTTATGATTCCAAAATAAGTTTTTTCAAATTCACACACATAATTGTGCATCAATTTCGAAAAGGGGCATTTGTTGGAATAGAAATTTCGATTTAATCCAAAATTGTCACGTCATCACCCGACATTGATGGCAAAATTATTTAATTAGGGACTAATCAAATCTGCAGGCATCCCTAAATTAAATTGGTGGCTATATAATTGGGTTCCTTAAAATCTGATAGACAAAAGTCTAAATTAAAGACCCAGTTAGCAAAAAATCCAAGCCCGATGCAGAGATGTAGGCACAAAATCAATAAGACCCGGTTCAGAACAGAAGGCCCAAATCAGCCAAGCCCAAGAAGATTGGCCCAACCCAAAATGGTTGGCCCAAAGCCAACCTGGCCCAACCTAAATGAGTTGGCCCAAAGCAAGAGCGAGCCAGTCCAACGGGCCCAAGCCCATCTGGAGGCCTAGAGAAACTCTATAAATAGAGACCTCCCTCCTTCATTTTTAAAGTTCCGAAACTTGAGACTCCAGAGAGAATTCACAAAACCAGAAGACTCTTTGCATTCTTAAAGATCAAAGACTTTACGAACAAAGAACACGACGTCAAAGATCAAGAACGTTGCTTGAATCCAAGAAGAACAGTTGCGACTTCAATCTCGAGAAACAAGCTTTTGTAGCCCTCGAGTGAAACATACAAACAGGAGAGAGAATCGAGAGGATCAAGTATTAGAGATTGTACTCACAAAATCATCAAAATCAATACAATACGAATTCATTTACACGTGTCTCATTTCCTTTTGTTGGTTGAAATCTCGTGTGAACAACTACGCTTTTGAATGTTTTATAAAATAACTTTACTTTTATTTAGATATCTTTGGACTGTATGTGACTATGAAATAATCGCCAAGTTCTTGCTAGTTGATCAAATAACCATTTCTAATTTTGTTAAAAGTAAAAAAAAACACGTTGTATAAATCTGGCTAACAGGTTAGAAATGGTTAATTTGGACTTGGATCAACAAGTTTTCATCCCATATAATACTGGGTAAGTTTAAATACTTCAACTTATTTATATTTTTTTTGTTCATAAAACAATGATATTAGAATATTCATTGTTTAATAGATATCATTGGATGTTGATCGTTATCCATCTGCGGGCAAACACCGTATATGTCTTAAACTTGTTGAGGAGTAAGATCGAAGAAAGTTTTCAAGGAACAATAAATACGTAAGTGTTTCAAACCTTTAAAATTAGTTACTTTCTATTAATTTTTCTAATGCTTCAAACTCTTTAGATCCTTGAGAATGTGGCAAGCCAAGCACTCATTTCCATAATATTGTTCCGCCATTACTTGGAAACTTGTAAAGGTAAACATAATTGATATATTCGATTGTTTTGATCAACGTTGGAACGAAATTTAACTCAAACATGCTATTTTTTAAATTATTTTGCATGTAGTGCCCCCGTCAACCAGGTTCTGTAGAGTGCGGGTACTATGTACAGAAGTATATACGAGAAATAGTATATAATTCTAGTATCCCTATAAGTAACCTTGTAAGTACTCTTATTTTATCTTTTTAGTGATTCAAAATATAATTTAGTCTAATGTTATTATATATTATTTATCTTTTTAGTTTAACACAAAAACTGCATATAAACAAGAAGAAATCGCAGATAGATTCGTGATGATGGGCGGATTTTGTTGGCGATTTGTGTAAGTCATTTGTAGATTTCTGAATTTTGTGAAAAAGTACTAGATTTGTATGAAGTTAGGCAAGTTAATATGTTGGTTAGGTGTACAATATACTTGTTTATAATGTATATAGTAGAAGTGTATATAATATTTAGTAGTTTGTGGAGAGACGGGTGGCCTCATTCTTCTGAATCTGGGATTGGAGTTTGTTGGATGTTGTCTATGAATGAATGTGTTTTTTTTATGTATATACTTATTTGTTGGATGTTGTATATGAATGGAGAGGCGGGTGGCCTCATTCCCTATAAGTTTTTTTTGGATAGAAGTGTTCTGCAATGTTTCAAGTTATGGTTAGCTGATGTTCTGTAGATGTCATGCCGAAATTTTTACTTATTGGTTTGATTTCGTGTTAGTTTTAGAGTTTATTATTTTTGTGATATAAGTGTTAAGGTTGTGATATAGAAGTTTATGGTTTTAGAGTTATGGTTAAGGGTTGTGATATACGAGTTTATGGTTTTTTTTTATATAGGCGATAAGGTTATGTAGAGATCGTCTCATGTGTATTCTTTATAATGAAGTGTTATGCTCTTCTCGTAAAATGAATCATGTTGGATGTTTGTGGATGAAATAGTGATTTCATGTTTCTTTGGATATATAGAAGTGTTTTGCAATGTTTCAAGTTAGTGGTTAGTTGATGTTCTGTAGAGGTTATGCCAAAATTTTTACTTATTGGTTTGATTTCGTGTTAGCTTTAGAGTTTATTGTTTTTGTGATATAGGTGTTAAGGTTTGTGATATAGGAGTTTACGGTTTTAGAGTTATGGTTAAGGTTTGTGATATACGAGTTTATGGTTTTTGTGATATAGGCGTTAAGGTTATGTAGAAATCGTCTCATGTGTATTCTTTATAATAAAGTGTTATGCTCTTCTCGTAAAAGGAATCTTATTGAATGTTTGTGGATGAATTAGTGATTTCATGTTTTTTTGGATATAGAAGTGTTCTGCAATTTTTCAAGTTAGTGGTTAGCTGATGTTATGTAGAGGTCATGCCGAAATTTTTACTTATTGGTTTGATTTCGTGTTAGTTTTAGAGTTTATGGTTTTTTGTGATATAGGAGTTTATGGTTTTAGAGTTATGGTTAAGGTTTGTGATATACGAGTTAATGGTTTTTGTGATATAGGTGTTAAGGTTATATAGAAGTTTATGGGTAAGGTTTGTGATATAGGAGTTTATGGTTTGTGATGCAAGAATTTCTGGTTTATGATATAGTAGTTTATGGTTTTGGAGGTTTGGATATAAAAGTGTTCTATGTGCATTGTTTTGGTAAAAAAAAAAAATTGTTGGATGTTGTTATGGAAATTTCATGTATGTTTTGAATATAAAAGTATTTTGTTACATGTTTGTAGATTGTATAGTGATTTCGTGGTTTCAATATAGAAGTTATATTTATTCAATATTTAAGGTAATTAGTTATTAAATATTGTTGGTTAGTTATCGGGCTATCAACTTTTTTTTTATTAAATTACGCTAAAAACGATGACAAGCATTGTCTGCCATTAAATAAAAAATTATGAACTAAATTAATGACGGACAACGAGTATTTGAAAAGCTTTTTTTACCAAATATAGCTGACGGGAAAAATCCGTCATTAAATCTCACTTTTCATGACGGGCAATGCCCGTCATTAAAAATCAGGTTCCAACCCAGTTTTAATGACAGGCAAAGGGCTTTAATGATGGGCATTGCCCGTTATTAAAAATCGCTCGTCATTGTATGTTACAATGACACTCGCATAGATGACGGACGCGCGCCCGTCATTAAAATCCTGTTTTCTTCTAGTGTGTTTTCACTGCAACCAAAACAGGCACTGGAAGAGGAACTGCACGAAGTACCTTACTGAGAAAAAAACAGATAAAAAAGCACAAGGGTAAATATGATTAACTAGTTGTTGAAACATGTTTAGTGGAGTATAATACCTAGACCTGGATATTGGATTCAGGGGCCACTAATCATATTTGCTTCTCTTTTCAGGAAACTAGTTCTTGGAAAAAGCTTGAAGAAGGCGAGACCACCCTCAAGGTTGGAACAGGAGAGGTTTTCTCGATCGATGCAATGGGAGACTTGAAGTTGTATTTCGACGATAGATATATCATACTTAAAGATGTTTTGTATGCTCCTAAAATGAAACGGAATTTAATATCTATCACATGTATATTAGAACAAATGTATAAAATATCCTTTGAAAACAATGAAGCGTTCATTTTCAGAAAAGGTATTCAAATTTGTTCTGAGATACTAGAAAACAACTTATATAAATTAAGACCAACTAAAGCAAAATTTGTCTTAAATCTGAGATGTTTAGAACAACCGAAACTCAGAATAAAAGACAAAAAGTTTCTTCCAATGCCTATCTATGGCACTTAAGACTTGGCCACATAAATCTCAATAGGATTGGGAGATTGGTTAAGAATGGACTCCTAAATAAGTTAGAAGACAATTCTTTACCTCCATGTGAGTCTTGTCTTGAGGAAAAAATGACTAAGAGATATTTTACTGGAAAAGATCTCAGAGCCACAATACCCTTAGAGCTCGTACATTCGGACCTCTGTGGACCGACGAATGTCAAAGTTCGAGATGGGCATGAATATTTCATCAGTATCATTGATGATTATTCAAGGTATGGTCATATTTACTTAATGCATCACAAGTCTGATTCTTTTGAAAAGTTCAAAGAATATAAGACTGAGGTTGAGAACCAGTTAGGTCAAACGATTAAGAGACTCCGATCAGATCGAGGTGGGGAGTACATGGATTTAGATTCCAAGACTATATGATAGAACACGAAATCAAGTCACAACTCTTTGTACCTAATATGCGTCAGTAGAACAGTGTATCTGAAAGAAGAAACAAAACCTTGTTGGGCATGGTTCACTCAATAATGATCTTTGCTAAGTTACCTGATTCCTTTTGGGGACATGCATTAAAAACTGTTGTCTATATTTTGAATAATGTTCCCTCTAAAAGTGTTTCAGAAATACCTTATGAGCTATGGAAAGGGCCTAAAGGTAGTTTACGACACTTTAGGATTTGGGGATGTCCGACACACGTGTTGGTGCAAAATTCTAAAAAAAATAAAAATTAGAATGTCGTTCAAAGTTATGTCTATTTGTAGGTTATCCAAAAGAAACAGGTTTGTTTTACGATCCTCAAGAGAATAAGGTGTTTTGTCGACAAATGCCACATTCTTAGAGGAAGGTCACATCAAAAGTCATCAACCTCGCAATAGACTAGTATTGAATGAACTTTCCAAAGACGGTACAGATAGAGCTAGTTCATCTTCTAAAGTAGTAGATAAAACTAGTACATCTGGTCAGTCACATCCTTCTCAAGAGTTGAGAATTCCTCGATGTAGTGGGAGGGTTGTTCATCAGCCTGACCGTTACTTGGGTTTATCAATCTTGGATATGATCATTGGACTGCCGTTAAGAATATCCTCAAGTATCTTAGGAGAACAAGGAACTACATGATCGTGTATGGTGTTAAGGATTTGATCCTTACTGGATACACTGACTCTGATTCCAGACCGATAAAGATGCAAGGAAATCCACATCGGGATCAATGTTCATTCTGAATGGAGGAGTAGTAGTTTGGAGAAGTGTGAAGCAAAACTGTATTGCAGACTCCACAATGGAAGCTGAATACGTAGTTGGAAGTGAAGAAGCAAAGCAAGCAGTATGGTTGAGGAAATTCTTGAAAGATTTGGAAGTCATTCCAAATATGCATCTTCCTATCACCCTATACTGTGATAACAGTGGTGCAGTTGCAAATTCAAGAGAACCAAGAAGCTCACATCGCTGATCCATTTACAAAGACCCTCACGGCTAAAGTGTTTGAAGGTCACCTACACTCTCTAGGTCTACGAAGTTAGTAAACTAGGACGAGTGGGAGAACTTTTGGGTATATGCCCTAGTTCATTATATTGATTTGTGGTCCAACTTTTGGGTATTTATTTTATAAATAGGAATAATTTTAAAACAAAATGTTTCTTGTTGAAAAATTGTAGATTTTTTCCAAAGAGTCTCACCAAAATCTTTTTTCCTCAGATAAAGCTTTGAACCTCTCATTCTTCCTTTAAATTCCTTCATTCACCGAGTCCCACAACCCAGTTCTGAGTTCAGAGGATAGCGGGGAAGCTCTAGTGGTGGTCCGGTCGTGTTCGGATTGTGCTTAGGCAGGGAGATCGTGAAGAAATCGAGCTACAAAGGTTGTACCCTCTTCCCTTTTTTTGGTTCACTGTTTTTTTGTATGTTTGCATGTTAATTTCTATTAAGTTGATGCAATTAGATTGTCATTAGATCCTTTTTCTGTTGCGTATGTCTCGTGTTCCATCACAAGGGACCTAATGGACCTACAGATCATGAACTCCTACGATGTGAGATTAACTAATCAAAATCTTTGAGCCCGTCAATCAACATTCGTTAACTACGAGTCACTCCACTATAGACTCGTAGCTGCACTCTCCTCACTGTAGGACAAGTTGTGTCCATTGATATAACCAATTCCCGTGAGTCAACTATTCACAGGTCGTTCATAGTCACAGTTGTGTCAAATTAAGGTTTTACCCCTATGATTACTTTTTGCTCCTTAAGCACCACTGATCCTCTAATGAACAACAAGTTTATGGTCTGACCATAAACAATGTCCCTCTCGGGCCAGCGAGAGGGAGGAGCCCCGTTGTTCAAGACCTGGATACAGTTCTTAAGGGAACAACCTATCTAGTTACCGTTGATCGGGAATGAGTGAATTCCTTCTTGCGAAGTTAAGTCTCCAGCTTCCTATGAGGTTTCATCCCTAAAAAGGTACGCATATTGAGTCAGCAATTGTGACCACTCTCACCCGTACTAGTCTAAGGATAAACCCTCGCAGACAGGAGTTCGTAACTCACTTAGGATTCTAGTTCAGTCACTAATGGTCATCATTAAATTATTAGCCCTAATCTATCAACGACATTATCATAGTAGTCTAATAATTCTCGGTCTGGTCTTGTAGAATTTCATCGCACAGGATGCCCTCACTCGCATGTCAATTACATGAACTAGTTGGATCGCCTCATTTGTATCAAATACAAAGTGAGTCGCATCCATAGTGATACTAGGATGAGGTTCTCAACCTTAACGGCCATGTACTATAGACCATTTTGGTCATCTACTTGAACTTGATCCTAGCTTTGTGTCAACTAGACACTATTCAAGATCTCCTAAATATGACATTGGAGCTTAGTTTATTGGATTTAAATTTGTAATTGCGAGAATACAAGGTTTAAGGAAAAATAACACACTTTTATTTATTTCCTTGTAATAATTACAAATACACGAGTTTAGGGTATAAATCCCAACAAACTCCCACTTGACCTAAAGCTAGTGGAGTACAACAACATTACATTAATACAAATACAATAAACTAGGGCATTGAATACCCTTTGATACAAAATACTCTCACTTGCCCTAGTCAGGATCTAATGTGTAAACCTAAACATTCTAGGTGACTCTCGAACACTTTAACCGTGAGAGTCTTTGTAAATGGATTAGCAACGTTGTGCTCCGATGCTATCTTCGTGACGATCACGTCTCTTTGATGCACAATTTTCCATATCAAGTGATACTTCTGTTCGATGTGTTTTCCCCCTCTTGTGACTACGAGGTTCCCTCGAATTCGCCATTGGACCACTGTTATCACAATAAAGGGTGACTGGGAGGTTCATATTTGGAATAACTTCCAAATCAGACATGAACTTCTTAAGCCATACTGCCTCTTTAGTCGCTTCACAAGTTGCTACATACTCAACCTCCATAGTGGAATCTGCGATGCATCATTGCTTGAAGTTTTGCCAGACTACAGCTCCTCCATTGAGAGTAAACACTGATCCCGATGTGAATTATTAGCCCTAATCTATCAACAACGTTATCAGAGTAGTCTATTAATTCTCAGTCCGGTCTTGTACAATCTCATCGCAAAGGATGCCCCCACTCGCATGTCAATTACATGAACGAGTTGGATTGCCTCGTTTGTATCAAATACAAAGTGAGTTGCATTCATAGTGTTACCAGGATGAGGTTCCCAACCTTATCCATGTACTATAGACTATTTGGGTCATCTACTTGAACTTGATCCTAGCTTTGTGTCAACTACACACTGTTCAAGATCTCCTAAATGTGACCTTGGAGTTTAGTTTATTGGATTTAAGTTTGTCATTGCGAGAATACAAGGTTTAAGGAAAAATAACACACTTTTATTTATTTCCTTGAAATTATTACAAATACACGAGTTTAGGGCATAAATCCCAACACCATTTTGTTGAGGCATACCAGGTGCTGAGAGTTGGGATGTAATTTCATGTTCTATCATATAGCCCTGGAATTTCAAATCCATATACTCTCCACCTCAATCAGATCGAAATGTTTTGATTGTTTTACCTAACTTATTTTCAACTTCAGCCTTGAATTCCTTGTACTTTTCATGTGATTCAGACTTGTGATGCATTAGGTAAATATGCCCATATCTTGAATAGTAATCTATAAAAGAGATGAAATATTCATACCCACCTCTAGATTTAACATTCATCGGACCACAAAGGTCTGAATGTATAAGTTTTAAGAGTTATTTGGCTCTATAACTTTTTCCACTAAAAGGTCTTTTAGTCATTTTGCCCTCATGGCAGGACTCACATACTTATAGGATTGAATTCCGTAGCGGAAGCGATTTTGATCGCGTGTTATTGTAAAGAGCTACATAGATCTAATCAAAACTTATATCTAAAGCGATTAAGCATGCTTACTAAGATTGGACAACAAATATATTACCTTTGTAGACAAAAACAACACGTGCTCCTTTGTTCCTCTTGTTCTCACGATCTCAACAATCTCGCGTTCTCCACAAACTACGAAATAGTTTTGATCCGCCCGCTAGATCTTCTCTGTTGTATCTCTAGGAGAGCGAAGGTGGTGGTACCTCTTTTGGAGTTGGGAGGGATTTTGAGAGAGACAAGTGTTTTGGAACTTTTCCAACAAAAAATACTGGCCAAAAAGAGCACTAGGGTTTCCTTGGAATAACCTACTCAAATGTGCATCTCATGCACATATTTATAGGGCAATAGGATGGAAATGACCATCCTACCCCTATAGTGCTCTTATGATATATTTCCCATGGATTAAACCATATGTTATATCAATTACATCATATATAATTGATATATCCCTTAAACATGAAATTGAACATTTCAATTTCACTCCAAACTTCATTATTTCCATGTTGAGCCGACAGAGGGACCTAATGGATCTATAGATCATGAGCTCCAATGATACAAGATTAATCGATCAAACTCTTTGATTCAATTAATCAACATTCATTAACTATGAGTCACTCCACTATAGACTCATAGTTTCACTCTCCTCACTATAGGCTATGTTGTATCCACTGATATAATTAATACTTGTGAGTCGAACCTTCATAGGTTGTTCGTAATCATAGTTGGGTCAAATTACCGTTTTACCCCTGTGAATACATCTTGCTCCTTAAGCTCCACTGATCCTCTAATGAACAATCATTCTATGGTCCTACCATAAACTTGATCCTTCTTAGGTCAGTAAGAAGGCGGGGCTCCATTGTTCAAGAGTCGAATTCAATTCTTAAGAGAACAACCTATCTGATTCCCTAATTCAGGAATGAGTGAATTCCATCTTGCATAGTTAAGTTCCCAGCTACTTACAAAGTTATGTCCCTGAGAAGGTAGGCTTATTGAGTCGGCTACAGGCTTGCATAGTAGCATGCTCAGGATTCAGGATTCAGGTCAAGTCATTAATGATCATCTATAAATTAGTATACCTATCTTGATAACAGTGTTACACTAGTAGGTTAATAATTCGCGGTCCGCTCTTGTATAATCTCATTATACATGATTATACATGATGCCCCCACTTGCATGTCTACCACATGAACGAGTTGGATTACCTCCTTTGTAACAAATACAAACGGGCCGCATCCATGGTGTTACCAGTATAAGGTTCCCAACCCTATGCATATACCATAGACCTTTTAGGTTATACTTGAACAACTTAATCCAACTTATGTCTATTATACAAATGTTCAAGATCTATCATTATAACCTTGGAACTTAGTTTATTGGATTTAGATTTATATGCAAGAATATAATAAATAACATTTTTATTTATTTGAAACAAAACTACACTTGTTTAGGGCATAAATCCCAACAATCTCCCACTTGTCCTAAAGCTAGTGGAGTACATAATGAACATTACAATAATGTAAATACAATAAACTAGGGCAATGAATACCCTTTGTACAACATACTCCCACTTGCCCTAGTTATGGTAAGATACGTAGTCCTAGACCTTTTAGGTGACTCTCAAAAACTTTAGTCGAGAAAGCCTTTGTAAATGGATCAGCAGTATTGTGCTCCGAAGCTATCTTTGTGACAATTACGTCGCCTCGATGCACTATCTCCCTGATTAGGTGATATTTCCGCTCAATGTGTTTTCCCCTCTTGTGTCTTCGAGGGTTCCCTTGAGTTTGCCACAGCACCATTATTATCACAATAAAGTGTGATTGGAAAACTAATGTTTGGAACAACTTCCAATTCCATCATGAATTTCCTTAGCCATACAGTTTCTTTAGCTGCTTCACAAACTGCTACATATTTGGCTTCCATAGTTGAATCTGCGATGCATCCTTGCTTGATGCTTCGCCAAACTACAGCCCCTCCGTTCAGAGTGAAAAATGACCCCGACGTAGATTTCCTAGAATCTTTGTTAGTTTGGAAGTCAGAATCTGTGTATCCTATAGGATCAAATCCTTAGCTCCATACATAAGCATGTAGTCCCTCGTTCTCCGAAGATACTTGAAGATTATCTTAACTGTTGTCCAGTGTTATGGTCCTGGATTGGATTGATATCTACTGACCATTCCTACTGCAAAGCATATGTCTGGCCTAGTACACAACATTGCGTACATCAGGCTTCCAACAGCTAATGCATAAGGAATTCGTCTCATATCCTCAACTTCTTGAGGCGTCTTAGGACAATGTTCCTTAGACAAATGAACTCCATGCCTGAAAGGTAATAAACCTTTCTTGTAATCTTGCATTTTAAATCTTGACAACACTTTGTCGATGTAAGATGTTGGAGACAATGCTAGAGTTTTGTTCTTGCGATTCCGGACAATCTGGATTCCAAGAACAAACTGCGCCTCTCCCAAATCTTTCATTTGGAATTGCTTAGCTAGCCATTTTTTAATGTCAGTAAGATAACCTACATCATTCCCAATGAGTAGGATATCATCTATATATAAGACTAGGAAAGCGACAGAACTATTAATGATTTTCTTGTAGACACAAGGTTCATCATAATTTTGATCAAAGTCATAAGATTTGATATTCCAGGACCTAAAAGCTTGTTTCAGTCCATAGATAGACCTTTTAAGCTTGAAAACTTTTTGCTCTAGTCCTGGTTGTATGAACCCTTTGGGTTGGTCCATGTATATGTTTTCGTCAAGATTGTCATTTAAGAATGTTGTCTTGACATCCATCTGCCATACCTCATAGTCATAATATGCGGCAATGGCAAGTAGAATACGGATAGATTTCACCATAGCAACGGGTGAAAAGGTGTCTTCATAGTCCACCCCTTCTACCTGGTATAACCCTTTGCTACTAGTCTAGCCTTAAACATTTGTACCTTTCCATCTACACCACGTTTTCTCTTGTAGATCCACTTACAACCTATAGGTTTTACCCCATCAGGTTTATCTACAAGATCCCAAACAGAATTGAAGTACATAGACTCTATTTCTTGGTTTATGGTTATAACTCATTTGTCTTTGTCTTTGTCAACCATTGCTTCGTTATAAGTCAATGGATCCTTGCAGTCATTATTTGATATGACAATTTTGGTTTCAGTTAAACCCATGTAACGGCCAGGTTTGTTAAAACCCTCCCACTACGTCGAGGCACCCTCAACTCTTGAGGTGGACTTCACAAACTAGTATCAACAACCCTTGTTGATGTTGTATCAGCAACTTTTGTTGTTGTTCCATCTAATTCACTTAACACAACTTTGCTTCTTGGTTGGTGATCCCTCATGTGGTCCTCCTCTAAAAAAGTGGCATTTGTCGACACAAGTACCTTATCTTCCTTAGGATCATAGAATAACCCACCTCTCGTTTCTTTTGGGTACCCAACAAAAAGACACAATTTTGAACGTGATTCCAATTTCTTTGGATTTGTCACGAGCACATGTGTTGGACATCCCCAAATTCTGAAATGATGTAAACTACCTTTACGTTCTTTCCAGAGTTCAAATGGTGTTTCTGAAACACTTTTTGATGGAACATTGTTCAAAATGTATACTGCAGTCTCTACTGCGTATCCCCAGAACGAGTTAGGGAGATGAGTATAGCTCATCATTCATTGAACCATGTCCAACAGGGTTCTATTTCTCCTTTCTGATACACCGTTTTGTTGAGGCGTACCAGGTGTTGAGAGTTGGGATGTAATTTCTTATTCTATCATATAGCCCAGGAATTCCAAATCCATATACTCTCCACCTCGATCAGATCGAAATGTTTTAATAGTTCTACCTAATTAATTTTCAACTTTAACCTTGAATTCCTTGAACTTTCCAAGTGCTTCAGACTTGTGATGTATTAGGTAAATATGCTCGTATCTTGAATAATCATCTATAAAAGAGATGAAATATTCAAACGTTCCTCTAGCTTTAACATTCATCGGACCACAAAGGTCTCAATGTATAGGCTCTAATGGTTCTTTGGCTCTATAACCTTTTCTACTAAAAGGTCTTTTAGTCATTTTGCCCTCTAGGCATGACTCACATACTGGTAAGGCATTTTCTTCTAACTCATTTAGAAGTCCAATTCTTACCAATCTCTCAATCCTATTGAGATTAATGTGACCTAACCGAATGTGCCAAAGTTGAGCATTTTCTTAAGGAGAAATTTTACGTTTCTTATCAGTTCATGTATTTTCTATTTTGAATAATTCAGTGTTTAAAACTATTTTAACCGAATTAAACCTTTGCAAATAATTCTCAAAAAGAGCAACACATAGTTCAATATTTTTCCAAAAATAAATACTTTATTTAATTGGAAAAGAAATTGAAGTACATTGTTTGCTAAGGCAAGAAATAGAAATAAGGTTTCTAATAAACCGTGAAACTACATATATGTTATCAAATAATAACATTTTCTTGCCAGCCAATTTGCTTTTTATTTGCTCATTTTCTTTTTCTTCTGTATCTTCTTAAGCTCAGAAGAATAACTGTAGTACTTAGTTCTAGAGGGTGAACCCTTCAGAAAAATTTTGGAATGGGCAAACAGATTTGCCTCTCCATTCTCTTGCGCCTTATCATCCATAAAAGACTGGTAAGTCTGCAGCTTATCTAGCAGAGAAATCAGATCATACTCTATGTTGTTCATCGTTGCATCGCTGCGAAATTGCAGAAAACTCTTCGGAAGAGATTCTAGGATGAACGATACCTGAGTTTTCTCGTTTATGACCTCCCCGTTCATTTCTACTATGTTGAAGTGAACCATCAGATTGAGAACAAGTTCTCTTACTGACGTTCCCTCCCCCATGTGCGCGTTATAAACGTACTTAAAGGCTTCATGCCGAATTTGATTGGACGGTTGTTTAGACAAATTTAGCATAAACTTCATGATCTCACGAACTGAGACCTTGCTCTCCAGCCTCCTGGCTAAAACATCAGGTATGCTAGCCAAGATGTAGGCTTTTGCCTTCTGTTAGCTCTTAGAATGAGAGCTAAGATTGAGCTTTTATTGTGATTATTTCTTGGTATTTTGAGCTTTCTTGACTATTTTAACTCTAGAAACCCCTTGAGTACGTACTTTTGTGTGTTATTTGTTTACAACGTAGTTCTGAAGTACATTAAGGCCATTAAAGTGCTTTTCATTGCTGATTGTTGCCATTTTGGCCTTGTTTGTAGGAGCTTTTGGAAAAATGGATTCTATTAAGTGTGAAAGTCTGCTTTGAGCTGTTGTAGTTGTGCAACTGCTGAGGAATCAAGTTTGCTGGAGCAATTGTTTTATACCAGTTCGCACAATACGCACGTGTGAGAGATCTCATTAATTGAGTTGGACAAAAACTGCCACATCAGCCGCTGAAAACTAATGGGGAGCCGCCATTCCATTTTTCCCTGTCTAATCAACCCTCATTTCCATAAGGGTGTGATATAAAGATTTTCTTAGCCATTTTTAGAAGGGGGAAGAAGAGAAGGAGGAGAATCAATCAACATTTGGGTGGAGAAATAGAGAAGGAGCAGAAAAACCTATTTGGGAAGGTGTTCTTCTTCTGGAAATGAGCTGGAACAGCTGAAAAGAGCCCTAGAAGATTCCCCCATTTGGCATTTTCTTCTTTTTCCTTACTCTTGAACTCTTTTTATATTGTAACTAGGGTTTTTAAGCATGTTTAGAGTTATGTTTACTGTTTTATTGTCTTTTCTTATCATCATGAACTAATCACCCTTGGGGTGAGGATTAGAGATTTTATGTAGATGCAAACTTAATGAATGAGTAATTTGCTGCAATCTCACTCTTATGCCTTGTGATTTTACTGCTTAGCTAAGATTTGTTTGGCCATCTCATCTTAGTATTGTTTATTCCAACTTGGAAAAGGGAAGAGTAAACCGATTTCAAGGCATAACACTAGTTCTGATTAAGAGATTTACTTCTCTCAGGTGATTGAGGAGTCTAGGGATAGTCACTCACCTAGTGTTTAAAGTTAGGAGCTAAAAATGAGGTGTTTAATGGGAATTAAGTGCCTAAATCGCAAGCAAATCTGGGAAGATTCTGTGAATTAAACTGTTTTGGGTTCTGATGCAGTTTTGAGCTCTAGCATTAAGATTGTTGAAGCATAATTTCATCCCTAATCCAATCTCATTTTTACTGCTTTGGTTAAGCCTGTTGTGTTGTTACTTTATCTTTATTAATCCTCTTCTACATTGTCTTAGCCTTTTAGTTGTTACTTTTGATTTCTAAACTCATTACTCATTTTGTTTATGTTGGTTACCCCTTACTCATTAAAATCAACTCAACCTTGTGTAATTTCCACACTAATCCTTGAGAATACGATTAAATATACTTATCATTTGCTGCTTAGATTGTGTGTACTTGCACAGTTTAGAAGTGTTTTATTGATAATTTCAAACACCACTTTTAAGCAAATAAGTTTTTGGCGTCGTTGCCGGGGATTAGTTTGATTTTTACTTTGTTTGAGTTGTTTTTAGTGATTTTTGAGCTGAAAGAAAGGTCTAACTAAGGTATTTTTTTTTCAGGTGTTGTAATTGTGCATGAATGATTTCCCAGGTTTAGAATTTTTCTTAGATCCTAAACCTGAGAGGGCATTTCATAGAAGAAGGAGAATTCAAAAGGAAAAAATGACAGATTTTTGTGGAGGTTCTGTAGATCCTAACAATCCTAAAAATAACCCTGGAAACCAGCCACAATGTCAAGGAGGCTTTAGACCACCTTTAGTTGAACCCCAAGCTATGGTCCCTGCCAATGTTATCGTTTTAGCAGATGACAGGGAGAGAGTTATCAGAACTTATGTCAATCCCTTGGTTGAAGAGCTAACTCCAAGGATCATTAGGCCAGAAATCCAAGCCCCTACGTTTGAGCTTAAACCTTTCATGTTCCAAATGCTCCAAACCATAGGACAGTTTCATGGACTATCATCTGAAGATCCTCATCTGCATTTTAAATCCTTCCTAGGGGTTAGTGATTCCTTTATACTGCCAGGAGTGCCTAAGGATGCTCTAAGGTTGAGTTTGTTCCCTTACTCTCTTAGAGATGCAGCCAAGACATGGTTGAATACACTTCCTCCTGAGGCAGTTGATTCTTGGAACACACTTGCTGAAAAATTTCTCATTAAGTATTTCCCACCAACTAGGAATGCTAAGTTTACAAATGAAATTGTGGCTTTTCAGCAATTTGATGATGAATTCTTAAGTTAGGACTGGGAGAGATTTAAGGACTTGCTTAGGAAGTGCCCTCATCATGGACTCCCTCATTGTATTCAAATGGAGATATTTTACAATGGGTTGAACACAACCACTAAACAAGTTGTTGATGCTTCTGCAAATGGGGCTCTTTTGTCAAAATCCTATAATGAAGCATTTGAGATATTGGAAAGAATATCCTCAAACAACTGTCAGTGAGCTAATTCAAGGAGCTCCCAAGGCAAAAAGAACAAGAGAATGTTGGAGTTAGATGCTTTAACCGCTCTAAATGCACAAATGGCATCCATGGCTAACATGTTGAAGAATCTAACTGTTGGAAATGCAGCTATGGTGAACCAAGTGGTAAGTACTGAGTCATGTGTTTATTGTGGTGAACGGAATACGTTTGAATTTTGTCCTAGTAATCCAGCCTCAGTTTACTATGTTGGGAACCAAGTTAATCAAAGGAACAATCCTTATTCTAATACTTATAACCCAGGTTGGAGAAATCATTCTAATTTTGCTTGGAGAGGTCAAGGAAGCAATTCTCAAGCCTCTCAAGTGCAGCAAAAGGTGAACTATCCACCAGGTTTGGGCATAAGAATCAGCAGGCCTATGGAAATCAGCAACCGATGCTCCAGCATGTTTCAGGTACTTCTCTTGAAAGTTTGTTGAAGGAATATATGGCTAAGAATGATGTTGTTATTCAAAGTCAACAAGCTTCATTGAGAAACCTTGAAGTGCAATTGGGTCAGCTTGCTAATGAAATAAGATCAAGGCCTCAAGGTAAACTTCCTTCTGACACTGAAATTCCAAAAAGGGAAGGAAAAGAACAAGTGCTATCCATAGAGTTAAGGAGTGGGAAAATATTGAGTAAGCCTGAAGAAATCAGTAAGAAGAACAAAAAAGAGGATTCTGCAGTGCAATTTGAGGAAGAGAAAAAAAAGGACCAGTTGGAACCTAGGAAAGTAGGAAATGAAGAGATTGAAAAGATACCTAGAGCACAACCTTCAAAACCATCTGAGTGCATTCCTACTAATATTCCTGAGTTTAAACCACCTCCTCCACCATTCCCTCAAAGGTTGAAGAAAAAAGAATACTCAAGATGCTCAATTTACGAAGTTCTTCGATGTCTTTAAACAACTTCACATAAATATACCTTTTGTTGAAGCCTTAGAACAAATGCCAAATTATGTAAAGTTTCTTAAAGATATGTTGACTAAGAAGAAGAAACAAGTTGAGTATGAAGTTGTCCCTTTGACAGGTGAGTGTAGCTCCATTGTAACAAACTCAATTCCTCCTAAACTCCAAGACCCAGGATCATTCACCATTCTCATTTCCATAGGAGGTAAGGAGTTAGGTCGAGATTTGTGTGACTTAGGAACTAGCATTAACCTTATGCCATTGTCCATTTACAAAAAATTAGGCATAGGTGAAGCTAGGTCCACCACAGTTACATTACGATTAGCTAGCCAATCCATTACTTATCCTGAGGGGAAGATAGAGGACATCTTGGTACAAGTGGATAAATTCATATTTCCAGCAGATTTTATAATCTTTGATTATGAGGCTGATAAAGATGTGCCTATTATCTTAGGGAGACCCTTTTTGGCAACAGGGAATACTTTAATTGATGTTAAAAAATGTGAACTTACAATGAGGGAATATGATCAAGAGATCAAGTTCAGTATTTTTGATGCAATGAAGTACCCAACTAATGTGGAGGAGTGTTCTTTGATTCAAGTGTTGGAAGAAGGGATTAGAGATAATACTGAGTTGGAAATGTTAGAGCATTATGTTCAATCTGTTGGAGGAACAATAACAGAGAGTTTGGAAAGCAACAGTTTAGAAGAATATGGTAAGAATTTGGCTGGAATTTCTAACTCCAAGAAAGTGTTTGAATATCTGAAATTAAGGGAAAGGAAAACATCACCATTGCACCCATCTATCAAAGAACTCTCAGTCTGTGAGTTAAAGTCTTTGCCCACACATCCAAGGTATTTCTACCTAGGTGAGAAGGAAAATTTTTCAATAATCACATCAGTAAGTTTGCTACTGGAAGATGATATTTCACTGTTGAAATTGCTCCAGCAACCAAAAAGTAAGAATTCTTTCATTGATGAGGAGTTTTTTACAGTAGATCACATTAGAAAAGTGGGAAAACCTTGGTATGATGACTTTGCCAACCACTTTGCTTATGGAATTTTGCCCCCTGGTTTATCAAAACAACAACTGAAATCTTTTCTCCATGAGGTGAAGTTTTATTTCTTTGATAATTCATTTGTGTGTAGGCATTGTGTTGGTAAAGATGGGGGAGAATTTAAAGCAAATGGGATGAGAACTAAACACTATTGGAAAGAGAAGTTCCAAAGAGGCATAGCCTCTATCAGTTCAGCAGATACTTGAGAACAACATTTTCAGGGAGCTTGTGTAATTCTTGATAATTCTTATATGCTCCAAGCAATTAATTTGATTTCGTTGGTTTACTTGTTTTGCTTTTGCTTTATCGGCTTAACTTAGTTTCTTTTCTTTTCTTCTAGTTGTTTTACTTTTCAGTTTTGTAGGTGCAATCAACACTTTACCCATAAGCGATCAGGAGTCCTCTTTGATTAGGGAAGATATCTCTTGGACTTATTTGAAAATTTTGTGGATATGAAGGTTAAAGAGAAAGGAGAGTTGCTGTCCCTTTGAGTTGTTGGTTGTGAAATAAATGTTGTTATCTGTTTTTTTTTAATTATTGTTTTAAGTTTAAGTTCAGCAATTGTAGTTAGGTTAGCTTGTTTTGCTTTGTTTTGTTTGTTGTTGGCCTGCTTTTAGTTGTTAAATCCTGCCTTTGCTTGGTCTGAACTGAAAAAAAAATGAAGGTTGTAAGCTTGTCACCGTAGTTGAAATGAAATAAATAGTCCTGCCTAGCTTGCTCCAATTCTTTCTTGCTTCTGATGAGTTTAGTTGTGCTTAATTCTTTTGCCATAATCCTTTTAATGTAAAACAATGCTTGTAGCAACTTTATGGTGCCCCTAGCTTGCTAACCACTAACTCTTGAGAATTTTCTCCTTTAAACTTAGATTAAAGAGTTTTGATGCTCATTGCTTTTAGTTTTTTACAGAAAAATAATTAAGTTTGGGGGACTTCTTACCTCTTTACCTTGATTCTTTACTCATTGGGGACAATGAGCAATTTAAGTTTGGGGGTAAGGCACCCTAGTAAAAGTTATCACTCCTAGGAGCATTCCTTTTCTCTTTAGGACTCATGTCGCCTCTCTTAAAAAAAAAAAAAGTGAAGTTTGAGAGTTATTCCTCTACCCAAGTTGCCTATTAAACCAGCGTTGGACATGATACCCATGTTCACCTTTGAGTTGAACAGTAATAAAGGGGTATGAATATGCCTTGGCAACCCAATTTAGTAGCAGGGCTCGTTGTTAGGTAGCCTTCATCACAAATGTCGGTGCTTAAATCGAAGGTTCTGTTTACAAAAAGGGTTCTCTCTAACTTCTTTAGTGAAATAAGTTCTTATCTAAAAAAAACAAAGAAAAGAAGAGGAAAGTTAAAGCCTAGTATAAATTTCTCGTTGCTTAGGTGAGTTGCATCTAATAGGATCGAATCAAAACGAATCCCGCAGCGGAAGCGATTGTTAATCGCATGTTCTTAATTTAGTTACATGGATTACAATCAAAAACTAATCTAACTTAAGCATGCATTTCTACAAGATGGACAACAAGAAATTATACCTTTGAAGAACTCTTTCTTCAAGTGCTCCTTCTCCCACGATCACGATCTCAGCAACTCGTACGCAACTCGAATCCGAACGATCACGGACACTACCACCGGATCTTCTCTGTTGTTCTCTAGGTGAGGGAAGAAAGTGGGTTCCTTTAGGATGAGGTGTGAGGTTGTGAGAGAGATTTTGTGTGTGGAACTCTTCCAACACAAGTATGTGATACTTTTAAGGTTTCACAAAAAGCACTTCCAAAGTTGCATCTCATGCAACTATATATAGGGAAATAGGATAGAAATTACCATCATATCCCTCCTTTATTCTCTCATTAGTATATAGTCAATATGTGAATCTAATTCACATTAAAACTATATATTATATCAATTATATCACATATATTTGATATAACACTTCATATATGAAATTGAACACTTCAATTTCATTCCTAACTTTATACCCTCAATATTACCATGTTGAGACAACGGAGGAACCTAATGGACCTACAGTTCATGAGCTCCAATGATGTAAGATTAACTGATCAAACTCTTTGATTCAGTTAATCAATATTCATTAACTACAAGTCACTCCACTATAGACTTTTAGCTGCACTCTCCTCACTGTAGATTATATTTTGTCCATTGATATAATCATTACCCATGAGTCGACCCTTCACAGGTTGTTCGTAATCACAACTGGGTCAAATTATCGTTTTACCCCTGTGATTACCCTTTGTTCCTTAAGCACCACTAATCCTCTAATGAACATCAAGTCTAAGGTCTTACCATAGACTCATACCCTCTTAGAGGGCGGGGCCCCGTTGTTCAAGACCTGGAGTCAGTTCTTAAGGGAACAACCTATCTAATTCCTAAGTGTAGGAATGAGTGAATTTCATCTTGTATAGTTAAGTCCCCAGCTACCTACGAGGTTCTGTCCCTAAGAAGGTAGGCTTATTGAGTCTGCTACAGACCACTCTCACCCATACTAGTCTAAGGACAAACCCCTATAAGCAAGACTTCTTAACTTACTCAGGATTTAGGTCGAGTCACTAATGACCATCTATAAATTATAACTCTTATCGTGTTAACGGTGTTATACCGGTTAGACTAATAATTTGCAGTCTGGTCTTATATGAACTCTTCATACAGGATTCCTCCACTCGCATGTCAACCACATGAATGAGTTAGATTACCTCATTTGTACTAATTATAAAGTGGGCCTCATCCATGGTGTTACCAGAATAAGGTTTCCAACCTTATTCTTATAACATAGACCATTTAGGTTATACTCTTGAACACAATCCAAATAGTGTCTACTACACTGATATTCAAGATATATTATAACCTTGGAGCTTAGTTTATTGGATTTATAAACTAAGAATAACAAATAACTCTTTATTTATTTGAACAAAATTACACAAGTTTAGGGCATAAATCCCAACAATCTCCCACTTGACCAAAAGCTTGTGGAGTACTAAAACATTACAGTAATGTAAATACAATAAACTAGGGCATTTAAACCCTTTGTACAAAATACTTCCACTTGACATAGTTGAGGAACACTTGTAAACCTAGACCTTCTAGGTGACTCTCAAATACTCTAGTCGTGAGAGCCTTTGTAAAAGGATCAACAATGTTGTGCTCTGAGGCTATCTTCGTGACGATCACGTCTCCTCGATGCACGATCTTCCGGATGAGATGATATTTCTGCTCAATATGCTTTTCCCTCTTGTGACTTCGAGGTTCCCTTGAATTTGCCACTGCACCACTGTTATCGCAATACAACGTGATGGGCAAAGTCATATTTGGAACAACTTCCAAATTAGCATGAATTTCCTTAACCAAACGGCCTCTTTAGCTGTTTCACAAGCTGCTACATATTCGACCTCCATGGTGGAATAAGCAATGCATCCTTGCTTGACGCTTCACCATACTACAACACCTCCGTTAAGAGTAAATACTGACCCTGATGTAGATTTCCGAGAATCTTTATCAGCCTGAAAGTTAGAATCCGTGTATCCTGTAAGGATCAAATCCTTAGCCGGATATACAAGCATGTAGTTCCTTGTTCTCCGTAGATACTTAAGGATTGTTTTAACCGTTGTCCAGTGTTCAGGTCCTGGATTGGATTGATATCTACTGACCATTCCAAGTGCAAAACAGATGTCTAGCCTAGTACACAACATGGCGTACATCAGGCTCCCAACAGCTGATGCATAAGGAATTCGTCTCATATCCTCAACTCCTGGAGGTGTCTTAGGACATTGTTCCTTAGACATTGAACTCCATATCTGAAAGGCAATAAGCCCTTTTTGGAGTCTTGTATCTTAAACCTCGACAACACTTTGTCTATGTAAGATGTTTGAGACAAGACTAGTGTTTTATTCTTTCGATTCCGAACAATCTGGATCCCAAGAACAAACTGTGCTTCACCCAAATCTTTCATTTGGAATTGCGTAGCTAGTCAATTCTTAATGTCAGTAAGATATCCTACATCATTCCCAATGAGTAAGATATCATCCACATATAGAACTAAGAATGCGACAGAACTATTGATGATTTTCTTGTAGACACAAGGTTCATCATCATTCTGGTCAAAACCAAAAGATTTGATTGCCCCATCAAATCTTATAATCCAGGACCTAGAGGCTTGTTTCAGTCCATAGATGGCCCTTTTAAGCATGCAAACTTTTTGCTCTTGTCCTGGTTCAATGAACCCTTTGGGTTGGTCCATGTAGATGTTCTCGTCAAGATTGTCATTCAAAAAGACTGTTTTGACATCATTTTTCACACCTCATAGTCATAATATGCAGCAATGGCAAGTAGGATACGGAGAGATTTTACCATAGCAACAGGTGAAAAGGTTTCCTCATAGTCAACCCCTTTAACCTGGGTATAACCCTTTGCTACTAGTTAGCTTTAAACGTTTGCACCTTCCCATCTACACCACACTTTCTCTTGTAGATCCACTCACAACCTAAAGGTTTTACCCCATCCGATTTATCTACAAGATCTCAAACAAAATTGAAGTACATAGACTTCATTTCTTGGTCCATGGCTATGATCCATTTGTCTTTGTCTTTGTCAACCATTGCTTGATGATAAGTCAATGGATCCTCACAATCGTCATCTAGTATAACAACTTGGGTTTCTGATAAACCCTGGTCAGGTTGTGTTATAACCCTCCCACTACGTCGAGGCATACTCAACTCTTGAGATGGACTCTCTTGACTAGACAAGTTAGTATCAACAACTTTTGTTGACGTACTAGTTTTATTAGCAACCTTTGTTATTGTTCTGTCTAACTCACTCAACACAATTTTACTTCTTAGTTTATGGTCCCTTATGTGGTCCTCCTCTAAGAAAGTGGCATTTGTCGATACAAAAACCTTATCTTCCTTAGGATCATAGAATAAACCACCTCTTGTTTCTTTTGGGTAGCCTACGAATAGGCACAATTTTGAACGTGAATCCAACTTCTTTGGATTTATCACAAGCACATGTGCTGGACAACCCCAAATTCTGAAATGACATAAACTACCTTTACGTCCTTTCCAGAGTTCAAAAGGTGTTTTAGAAACACTCTTTGATGGCACGTTGTTCAAAATGTATACTGCAGTCCCTACTGTGTAACCCCAAAAGGAACTAGGGAGATGAGTTGTAACGCCCCAAAAATACAAAACTAAACTATCAGGGAGATCTCCAGTTACGTCGTTAACACACAAATTTCAAAGACATAACGGCATAACTAGGACTATTCCAAAAATTTTCCTGTCACCTGGATAAACTAAACACTTCTAAAACACGACCTCACGGGGTGCCCAGCCTCCACCGAACTACGATAAACACACAGTGGGGGTTCCGGACCCTGAGTCCACAAACAACCGCACATGCCTAAAACATGCTTTCTAGCTTAGTCGACAAGGAAATGAGCAGTCATTCTCAAATATAACATACTTAAAGTACGAATGTAATACAACACATGCAAGTTTATCTTAATAATTTAAACGATCCAACAAAAGAACAACATAGTAAAAAGCAACGGCGAACCCTTAAAACAAGAGAACAACCCTAACTAAGCCTAACACGTCCATCCATAGCCTTGCAAAGCCCCGCCAACACCCTGGTCATCTCAGTGTTTCGCCTTACCTGCAAATAAAACACACAAAACGAGGGGGCGAGTATAAAATACTCAGTAAGTAGCCCACTTCGTCCAACGTATAACAGTACAAAGAAAAAAAAACAAGGTCGAGTCCCTGACTCAGGTAGTACATGACTGCTTACGTCTCTGATTTTTTGGTTTCTCGTGACTCGGCTTACTAAATTTCTAACTCGGTCCTACCCTTGGCTTCTGGACTAAGTTGGCAACAATAGCGGTGCTACCGCCCACAAACTCACGACCACGGGGCTCTCCCGGGTCTCATCTAGGGTGAAGGAACATGTCCAACCCCTCTGCAACTCTGGGAATCACTCCCTGAGCCTGAATCCAGGACGAAGAGCGTGTCCAACCTACATCTCGGGAATCACTCCCTGAACCACGAACTTAGGGCAAGGAACGTATCCACTATCCCCTACACTCTGGGAATCACTCCCCCAAGCTTTTCTATTAGATGGAGGGCAAACCCCACATCCCATGTCAACTTGCCAACCTAGAGTCACAGCCTGCTAAGGATTATAGAGGACTTGATGCATGCATGCTGCCCTGGATGTATTAACCTAACCTAGGGTACACAACGTCTCCTCGGCCATCACAGAACTAAACATATCTCTACACACGCCCATGCTTGAGGATACACACATTCACAATCATCATGCTTATAATTTGCCACGAGGTCTACATCAAACATAAAAGGATATTTCGAGTTCCGTCATATGGGAATAAGCAAGCAAGACATGAATTTCTACAAGGCCTAGAGCCGAACTACCTCTATGATCTAACATTCAATTATCAAGATCACAGTCATACACAAACCACGAAAGTCGTGGCATATACATACTGAAATCCCTAAGCCCTACACTTATGGGTGAGATAGTCCAAAGACTACTTACATGAACTCCAACAATCGAGCGAAAAGAGGAAAACGACGTGTGCTCCAAGGTACTTCCTATTCCAATTAGTCCCTAACGCAGAAACACACACAGATTAGTAACTCGAAACACAAATGATACCTTAAACGCTTTCGAGGGGCAGGAACTTACCCAACGGAGACCCGAAACGAACTAAGGAATGAGCCGCAGGCGATCGCGGAAGCGGGTGCGATCGCGGACTGCAGACGGCGGTGGCGTGGGGCGCGGCGGCGCGCGCGGTGGCGGTGGCGGCCGCGAAAACTAGATCCGCCTCCTCGGCCCGATCTACCCGGCACCGGCTTGTTCGTCAAAAACCCGCCAAAACCGCTGAACCGGATGGAAAAAGCTCGCGGGTCTCGCGGATCTGGCCGGCGTCGACTTCGGCTGTGACGAGGTGCCGGCGGCTTCACTGCAGGAGAAGGGAGGCGTCGGCGGCTCCTTGCTTGCTCGGAGTAGGCTGCGAGAGAGAGAGAGAGAGAGAGAGAGAGAGAGAGAGAGAGAAAGGAAAAGCAGAGAGGAAGAGAAGAGAGGCGTGAGGGAGAGGAAGAGAAGAAGAAGAAAAAAAAACGAGAAGCGAAAAAAGAAAGGAGAACCTAGGGAGAGAGGGAGAGAGAGAGAGGGGGGGTGCGCGCCCTACGCCGAAACGGCCGACGCTAGTTTCACCATGCAGACCATGAGGAAGAAGACGCGAAAACCTTTTTTTTTTTTTTTTTTTTTTTTTTTTTTTTTTTTTTTTAACACCGGTCGTTACATGAGCATAACTCATATTGATCGAACCATGTCCAACACGGTTCTATTTCTCCTTTCCGATACATCATTTTGTTGTGGTATACCGGGAGCTGAGAGTTGGGATGTAATTCCATGTTCTATCATATAGTTCTGGAATTTTAAATTCATGTACTCTCCACCTCGATCTGATCGAAGTGTTTTAATCGTTTTACCTAATTGATTTTCAACTTTAGTCTTGAATTCCTTGAACTTTTCAAGTGCTTCAGACTTATGTTGTATTAGGTAAATATGCCCAAATCTAGAATAATCATCTATAAAGGAGATGAAATATTCATGACCTCCTCCGGCTTTAACACTCATCGGACCACAAATGTCTGAATGTATAAGCTCAAGAAGTTCTTTGGCTCTATAATCTTTTCCACTAAAAGGTCTTTTAGTCATTTTGCCTTCTAGGCATGATTCACATACAGGTAAAGTATTTTCTTCTAACTCATTTAGAAGTCCATTATTTACCAATCTCTCAATCCTATTGAGGTTAATGTGGCCCAATCTAAGATGCCAAAGATGAGCATTTTCTTTAGGAGAAATTAGTTCGTGTACTTGCTTATTTTGAATAATTCAGTGTTTAAAACTATTTTAACTGAATTAAACCATTGCAAATAATTCTCAAGAAGAGCAACACATAATTCAATACTTTTCTAAAGAAATAAATACTTTATTCAATCGAAAAGAAATTGAAGTACAATGTTCGCTAAGGAAATAAATAGAAATAAGGTTTCTAATAAACCCTGAAACTACATTCATGTTATCAAATAACAGCTTTTCTTGCCAGACGATTGCTCTTTATTTGCTCTTTTTCCTTTTCTTCTGTATCTTCTTAAGTTCAAAAGTATGACTGCAGTTCTTAGTTCCAGAGGGTGAACCCTTCTTAGAACTTTTGGAATGGGCAAACAGATTTGCCTCTCCATTCTGTTGTCTCTTATCATCCATAAGAAACTGATAATTCTACAGCTCATTTAGCAGAGAAGTCAGATCATACTCTATGTTGTTCATCATTGCATTGTTGCGGAATTGCAGAAAACTCTTCGAAAGAGATTCTAGGATGAACGAAACCTGACTTTTCTCATCTATGACCGCTCCGTTTAATTCCGCTATGTTGAAGTGAGCAATCAGATTGAGAACATGTTCTCTCACTGACGTTCCCTCCTTCATGTGTGTGTTGTAAACGTACTTTAGGGCTTCATGCTGAACCTATTTGGACGGTTGTCTAGACAAATTTTGCACAAAATCCACGATCTCACGAGCTGAGACCTTGCCCTCCAGCCTCCTGGCTAAAACATCAGGTATGCTAGCCAGGATATAGGCTTTTGCCTTTTCATTAGCATAGATCCAGCGGTCATACGCATCCTCAACAGATTGAGGTGTGTTTTGAGTAGGGAATTGAGGACACTCCTCATTGAGGACGAACTTAAGATCATCTGCAACCAAGATTATGTTAAGTCTATTCTTCCAAGTCATTATGTTCTCTCTGGTTAATTTTTTCGCACCCAATAAGGAAATAATTGAGCTAGACATTTTGCTGAAAATTTACAAAACAACTTGTATAAGATTCTTGCTATAATTGTCTAATCCAATCATGTTTTACCTAATTATCAAATGATTCCTAGGTCATTTATAATTTGCAATGATACTCCAAAGGTTTAGAATGTATGACATCGAAGGGTAATCAAAAACACTTCTCCTCTAGATCAAGACACTCTTGACCAAAACCTAATGCCAGAATAACTCTAATTCCTATAGGCTTTAGTTACCATTATTCGGTCAGGATACATACACTTCTTATGTACCTTGAGAGTGTAACTCTCTGTCTTTAGATCCCAGAGTTCCCATCCAATAAAATCCGCCGAAGGGAGGACTAGATTGAAAAACATACTAAGAAAATCTTTATCCCTTTCGGGTGTCTACTGTGTTTGATCTCCTATGATCAAGCCCTCCGAAGGAATTGTCTGGTCTAGGCCAAACTAGCAGGCTGACCATAGTAATCTTACGGTGTAAACCGACTGAAGAGACAATAGGTTTTGTTTTCACTAAACCTACTCTCACTCACTATAAGTACTCTTTTCAATCACCTTGATATTGACTTATACAAACACTATCCGAAGGGGGACGCTCCCGTTTGCACCACGAGGCCAAGTATGAGTCTCACGGTGTGAACTTTCCGGAGATACGTAGGTGGAAAAATATGTATCATATACACTTTTCCTCCCACTTGATACTTTAAATCTATAGGAAATTTATTTAGGTTAAACCCGGCTAATGGTTTTACCTAAACTTATCAATATAACTCTTATATTGATTTTATCCTAAGTTTGCTAATATAACTCTTTATATTAAGCCTAGAATTTCTAGTTCATTAACCCCTTAATAAACCCGCTGACGCTACTATAATTTATAAACTTTCTGATTAAATTTCACTCCTAGGTCAGTTCTCAGGTAGGTGTTCCGTTTCCGTCAGCTTAAAATGCCCTAAATGCTGACCTGAAAAACCTTCCTTAGACAGAGTTCCTCTTTTAATCATTGTTTATAAATTACTTGGTTCCTAATTCTAATCTAATTAGAACTAGATAACCTAAGGTCTATTATTTTCAAGTTCTAAACATTTTAAAACTAATGATTAACCTTAGGTGACATGCATACTATGTTATAGTGTTTGATCATTCATCTCATGAATAATAAGACATACATAGCATAATCATCTCATGAAATATAATGCATGTCAATGTTGTCCATAAATTAATATAACTCTTTATATTAATTATTCATGCAAACTATATAATATAACACTTTATATTATAAATGATGCATGAAAATGCTTAACCTAAGGTGGAATATCTAAATTAAAAGCATACATTATGCATTGCAATAATTAGACAACAATTGCATAATTTAAATAGCAAAATTAGACCAATTTTGGCACCCAAAATTCAATTTTAATTAACATAATCTAATTATATTAATTAAAATTAAATAAATTAAATATAAAACGTTTATATTTAATATATATAATTAAAAAAATATTTTTCGCCCGTTAGACAGCTTGTTGAAACGCCTTCGGCGTTGCAACGCTGATGGCAGCGTTGCAACGCGGCACGTTGTCCGTTTCCGCCCGTTGAAGCGCGCCTCAGCTCCTGCGTTACACAATGCCTCAGCGTTGCAACGCTGCCGTCTCCTCAGTCGCGCGCCTGCTACAGTGGCGTTGCAACGCCATTCACAGAACAACAACAATCTCCATTGTTTTGGCTCGTTTTTGCTCCGTTCTTCTTGGCAACCACCTTGCCTCGATCAACACGGACTTACAGACTTGATTTACATAATAAAATGCCCAAAAAAATAAGCTCTTACATTGAATAATTCAACGAAATTATGTAAATCTAAGTGCCAAAATTGAAATCATCTAATTTGCAAATCGTTTACTCATCTCATGAAAAACAGTAAATCCCACCTTGTTCTTGATAAATCCAAAACGAAAATTAAGAACACAATTGGGATCTGATACCAATTGATAGGATCGAATCAAAACGAATTCCACAGCAGAAGCGATTGTTAATCGTGTGTTCTTAATTTAGTTACATGGATTACAATCAAGAACTAATCTAACTAGATTAAGCATGCATTTCTACAAGATGGACAGCAAGAAATTATACCTTTGAAGAACTCTTTCTTCAAGTGTTCCTTCTCCCACGATCACGATCTCAGCAACTCGTACGCAACTCGAACCCGAACGATCACGGACACTACCACCGGATCTTCTCCGTTGTTCTCTAGGTGAGGGAAGAAAGTGGGTTCCTTTAGGATGAGGTGTGAGGTTGTGAGAGAGATTTTGTGTGTGGAACTCTTCCAACACAAGTATGTGATACTTTTAGGGTTTCACAAAAAGCACTTCCAAAGTTGCATCTCATGCAACTATATATAGGGAAATAGGATGGAAATTACCATCATATCCCTCATTTATTCTCTCATTAGTATATAGTCAATATGTGAATCTAATTCACATTAAAACTATATATTATATCAATTATATCACATATATTTGATATAACACTTCATATATGAAATTGAACACTTCAATTTCATTCCTAACTTTATACCCTCAATATTACCATGTTGAGACAACGGAGGAACCTAATGGACCTACAGTTCATGAGCTCCAATGATGTAAGATTAACTGATCAAACTTTTTAATTCAGTTAATCAATATTCATTAACTATAAGTCACTCCACTATAGACTTTTAGCTGCACTCTCCTCACTGTAGATTATATTTTGTCCATTGATATAATCATTACCCATGAGTCGACCATTCACAGGTTGTTCGTAATCACAGCTGGGTCAAATTATCGTTTTACCCCTGTGATTACATCTTTGTTCCTTAAGCACTACTGATCCTCTAATGAACAACAAGTCTAAGGTCCTACCATAGACTCATACCCTCTTAGAGGGCGGGGCCCCGTTGTTCAAGACTTGGAGTCAGTTCTTAAGGGAACAACCTATCTAATTCCTAAGTATAGGAATGAGTGAATTCCATCTTGTATAGTTAAGTCCCCAGCTACCTACGAGGTTCTGTCCCTGAGAAGGTAGGCTTATTGAGTCGGCTACAGGCCACTCTCACCCATACTAGTCTAAGGACAAACCCCTATAAGCAGGAGTTCTTAACTTACTCAGGATTCAGGTAGAGTCACTAATGACCATCTATAAATTATAAGTTTTATCCTGTTAACGGTGTTATACTAGTTAGACTAATAATTTGCAGTCCGGTCTTGTATGAACTCTTCATACAGGATGCCCCCACTCGCATGTCAACCACGTGAATGAGTTGGATTACCTCATTTGTACTAATTACAAAGTGGGTTGCATCCATGGTGTTACCGGAATAAGGTTTCCAACCTTATTCTTATACCATAGACCATTTAGATTATACTCTTGAACACAATCCAAATAGTGTCCACTACACTGATGTTCAAGATATATTATAACCTTGAAGTTTAGTTTATTGGATTTATCAAGCAAGAATATGATTTTATCAAAACAAATAACTCTTTATTTATTTGAACAAAATTACACAAGCTTAGGGCATAAATCCCAACAGCATCATCAATGTGGCCATTCTAAGAACTAAGGAGAAGTTTATGCAAAGGTGAGTGGCTAGGAAAAGCCTAAGCGAATGAATGTTTGCCTATTTAAGCATAAGGTTAGCCTTGTAGAATTCTTAGGAGTGATAGCCCTTGATGTTGTAAAAAAAAAAAGTATTTTTTTTTTAAGAAAAACTAAAGGCACTAGAACTCATTTTTCTTTTTCTTTTTTTTTTTTTGAGTTTAAGGGGTGTATAGTGAATTCAAAGATGGATTGTGCTAGTTGAGTTGTGGGGTTGTTTTGTAAAGTTTGCTACTTTCGATTTGAAAGAAAAAATAATTATGGCAAATCTTGTGAAGGCTAAACTTTGATGAGCTTTTGTAAGAAAAAGAAATGAGGTTGCTATATCAGTAACTATTTTTATCATTTGACTACTTAATCATTCTTTCTTGAGCATAGTGGTGGTTGTTGCTTCTTGGTGGGATTAAAGTGTTTAAGCATTACTCAGGGACGAGTAATGATTTAAGTTTGGGGGTTTGTTATCTCTTAGAATGAGAACTAAGATTGAGCTTTTATTTTGATTATTTCTTGGTATTTTGAGCTTTCTTGACTATTTTAACTCTAGAAACCCCTTGAGTAGGTACTTTTGTGTGTTAATTGTTTACAACGTAGTTCTGAAGTACATTAAGGTCATTAAAGTGCTTTACATTGTTGATTGTTGTCATTTTGGCCTTGTTTACAGGAGCATTTGGAAAAATGGATTCTATTAAGTGTGAAAGTCTGCTTTGAGCTGCTGTAGTTGTACAACTGCTGAGGAATCAAGTTTGCTGGAGCAATTTTTTTATACCAGTTCGCAGAATACGCACGTGGGAGAGATCTCATTAATTGAGTTGGACAAAAATCGCCACATCAGCCGCTGAAAACTAATGGGGAGCCGCCAAACCATTTTTTCCTGTCTAATCAGCCCCCATTTCTATAAGGGTGTGATATAAAGGAATTCTTAGCCGTTTTTGGAAGGGAGAAGAAGAGAAGGAGGAGAATCAATCAACATTTGGGTGGAGAAATAGAGAACGAGCAGAAAAACTTATTTGGGAAGGTGTTCTTCTTCTGGAAAAGAGCTGGAACAGCTGAAAAGAGCCCTAGAAGATCCCCCATTTGGCATTTTCTTCTTTTTCCTTACTCTTGAACTCTCTTTATATTGTAACTAGGGTTTTTAATCATGTTTAGAGTTATGTTTACTGTTTAATTGTTGTCTTTTCTTATCATCATGAACTAATCACCCTTGGGGTGAGGATTAGGGATTTTATATGGATGCAAACTTAATGAATGAGTAATTTGCTGCAATCTCACTCTTATGCCTTGTGATTTTACTGCTTAGCTAAAATTTGTTTGGTCATCTCATCTTAGTATTGTTTATTCCAACTTGGGAAAGGAAAGAGTAAACTGATTTCAAGGCATAACACTAGTTCTGATTAAGAGATTTACTTCTCTCAGGTGATTGAGGAGTGTAGGGATAGTCACTCACCTAGTGTTTTCAGTTGGGAGCTAAAACTGAGGTGTTTAATGAGAATTAAATGCCTAAATCGCAAGGAAATCTGGGAAGATTTCGTGAATTAAATTGTTTTGGGTTCTGGTGTAGTTTTGAGCTCTAGCATTAAGATTGCTGAAGCATAATTTCATCCCCAGTTCAATCCCCTTTTTACTGCTTTGGTTAAGCCTGTTATGCTACTCCTTTATCTTTATTAATCTTCTTCTGCATTGCCTTAGCCTTTTAGTTGTTACTTTTGATTTCTAAGCTCATTACTCATTTTGTTATGTTGGTTACCCCTTACTCATTAAAATCAACCCAACCTTGTGTAATTTCCACACTAATCCTTGAGAATACGATTAAATATACTTATCACTTGCTGCTTAGTTTGTGTATACTTGCACAGTTTAGAAGTTTTTAGATTGTGTATACGATCCAACAAAATCTGTTGAAGGGAGGATTAGGTTGGAAAATAAACTAAGGTAATCTTTATCATTTTCAGGTGTTCATTGTGTTCTGATCCCTATGATCAAAGCTCTCCGAAGGGATTGTCTGATTCAGGCCAAACTAACAGGTTGATTATAGTAATCTCACGGTATGAACCGATAAAAGAGACCATAGGTTTTGTTTTCACAGTCTATAAACATAGTCTATAAATTATTCAGTCTCTAATTCTAATCTAATTATAACTAGATAACCTAAGATCTATTAATTCTAAGTTCTAAACAATTTAAAACTAATAATTAACATTAGGTGACATGCATACTATGTTATATTTGCTTGATCATCCATCACATGAATAATAAACATACATAGCATATTCATCTCATGAATCATAATGCATGTCAATGCTATCCAAGAATTAATATAACACATTATATTAATAATTCATGCAAACTATATAATATAACATTTTATATTATAAATGATGCATGAAAATGTTTAACCTAAGGTGGGAATTTCTAAATAAATGCATACATTATGCATGGCAATAGTTATACAATAATTGCATAAATTAAATAGCAAAATTGGACCATTTTTGGCATCCTAAAATTAATTTTAATTAACATAATCTAATTATATTAATTAAAATTAATAAAATAAATATTAAAAAATATAAAAAATATTTTTATATATTAAATAATATTAAATAAAACGTTTCTGCCCGTAGTAGGTCTCCGTGAAACGCCTGCGGCGTTGTAACAATGGACGTTATCCTTTGTCGTTTCTAACCATTGGGTTGTGCCTCAGCTTCAGCGTTGCAACGCCATTCACATAACAACACTGTTTCTCTCCATTTTTGCTCGGCTTTCCTCCGTTCTTCTCAGCAACCACTTTGCCTCGATCGACACAGACTTACAAACTCGATTTACAAATTGCCCAAAACACCGGGCGCTTACATTGAATGATACAATGAAAAATTGTAAATCTAAGTGCCAAAAATGTAAACATCTAATTTGCAAACCGAACATTCATCTCATGAATTTCATGCATTCCCACCAATGTTTTTGATAGATCTAGAACAAAAACAAGAACACAATTGGCTCTGATACCAATTGATAGGATCGAATCCCGTAGCGGAAGCGATTTTGATAGCGTGTTTTTGTAAAGAGCTCAAAACTTATATCTAAAGAGATTAAGCTTGGACAGCAAATATCTTACCTTTGTGAACAAAAACAACACGTGCTCCTTTGTTCCTCTCGTTCTCACGATCTCAACAATCTCGCATTCTCCACAAACTACGAAGTAGTTTTGATCCGCCGGCTAGATCTTCTCTGTTGTATCTCTAGGAGAGGGAAGGTGGTGGAACCTCTTTTGGAGTTGGGAGGGATTTTGAGAGAGGCAAGTGTTTTGGAACTTTTCCAACAAAAAACACTTGCCAAAAAGAACACTAGGGTTGCCTTAGAATAGCCTACTCAAATGTGCATCTCATGCACATATTTATAGGGAAATAGGATGGAAATGACCATCTTACCCCTATAGTGCTCTTATGATATATCTCCCACGAATTAAACCATATGTTATATCAATTACATCATATATAATTGATATATCCCTTAAACATGAAATTGAATATTTCAATTTCACTCCAAACTATAAACCCTCATTATTTCCATGTTAAGCCAATAGAAGGACCTAATGGATCTACAGATCATGAATTCCAATGATACAAGATTAATCGATCAAACTCTTTGATTCAATTAATCAACATTCATTAACTATGAGTCACTCCACCATAGACTCGTAGTTGCACTCTCCTCACTGTAGGCTATGTTGTATCCACTGATATAATCAATACTTGTGAGTCGAATCTTCACAGGTTGTTCGTAATCACAGTTGAGTCAAATTACCGTTTTACCCCTGTGAATACATCTTGCTCCTTAAGCTCCACTGATCCTCTAATGAACAATCAGTCTATGGTCCTACCATAAACTTGATCCTTCTTAGGTCAGTCAGAAGGCGGGGCCCCATTGTTCAAGACTCAGATTCAGTTCTTAAGAGAACAACTTATCTCATTCCCTAATTCAGGAATGAGTGAATTCCATCTTGCATAGTTAAGTTACTAGCTACTTACAAAATTATGTCCCTAAGAAGGTAGGCTTATTGAATCAGCTACAGGCCACTCTCACCCATACTAGTCTAAGGACAAACCTCACAAGCAGGAGTCCGTAGCATGCTCGGGATTCAGGTCAAGTCACTAATGATCATCTATGAATTATTATACCTATCTTGATAACGGTGTTACACTAGTAGGTTAATAATTCGCGGTTCGGTCTTGTATAATCTCAGTATATAGGATGCCCCCACTTGCATGTCTACCACATGAACGAGTTGGATTATCTCGTTTGTACCAAATACAAAGCCAGTCGCATCCATGGTGTTACCAGTATAAGGTTCCCAACCCTATGCATATACCATAGACCTTTTAGGTTATACTTGAACAACTTAATCTAATTTATGTCTACTATACAAATGTTCAAGATCTATCATTATAACCTTGGAACTTAGTTTATTGGATTTAGATTTATATGTGAGAATATAATAAATAACATCTTTATTTATTTGAAACAAAACTACACTTGTTTAGGGCATAAATCCTAACAATCTCCCACTTGTCCTAAAGCTAGTGGAGTACATAATGAACATTACAGTAATGTAAATACAATAAACTAGGGCATTGAATACTCTTTGTACAACATACTCTCACTTGCCCTAGCTAGGGTAAGATACGTAGTCCTAGACCTTCTAGGTGACTCTCAAACACTTTAGCCGAGAGAGTCTTTGTAAATGGGTCAGCAGTATTGTGCTCCGAAACTATCTTTGTGATGATCACGATGCACTATCTCGCTGATTTAGTGATACTTTCGCGCAATGTGTTTACCCCTCTTGTGACTTCAGGGTTCTTTCGAATTTGCCACAACACCATTGTTATCACAATAAAGTGTAATCGATAAACTAATGTTTGGAACAACTTCCAAATCCATCATGAATTTCCTTAGCCATACGGCTTCTTTAGCTGCTTCACAAGTTGCTACATATTCGGCTTCCATAGTTGAATCTGCGATGCATCCTTCCTTGATGCTTCGCCAAACTACACCCCCTCCGTTAAGAGTGAAAACTGACCCCGGCGTAGATTTCCTAGAATCTTTGTCAGTTTGGAGGTCAGAATCTGTGTATCCTGTAAGGATGAAATCCTTAGCTCCATACACAAGCATGTAGTCACTTGTTCTCCGAAGATACTTGAGTATTATCTTAACTGTTGTCCAGTGTTCTGATCCTGGATTAGATTGATATCTACTGACCATTCCTACTGCAAAGCATATGTCTGGCCTAGTACACAACATTGTGTACATCAGGCTTCCAACAGCTGATACATAAGGAATTCGTCTTATATCCTCAACTTCTTGAGGCGTCTTAGGACATTGTTCCTTAGACAAATGAACTCCATGCCTGAAAGGTAATAAACATTTCTTGGAATCTTGCATCTTAAATTTTAACAACACTTTGTCGATGTAAGATGTTTGAGACAATGCTAGAGTTTCGTTCTTGCGATTTCGGACAATCTGGATTGCAAAAACAAACTGCGCCTCTCCCAAATCTTTCATTTCGAATTGCGTAGCTAGCCATTTCTTAATGTCATTAAGATAACCTACATCATTCCCAATGAGTAGGATATCATCTATATATAAGACTAGGAAAGTGACAGAACTATTAATAATTTTCTTGTAGACACAAGGTTCATCATTATTTTGATCAAAGCCATAATATTTGACTGTCTCATCAAATCTCAAATTCCAGGACCTAGAAGCTTGTTTCAATCCATAGATTAACCTTTTAAGCTTGCAAACTTTTTGCTCTAGTCCTGGTTGTATGTACCGTTTGGGTTGGTCCATGTAGATGTTTTCGTCAAGATTCCCATTTAAGAATGTTGTCTTGACATCCATCTGCCATACCTCATAGTCATAATATGCGGCAATGGCAAGTAGAATACGAATAGACTTTACCATAGCAACAGATGAAAACGTTTTCTCATAGTCTACCCCTTCTACCTGGGTATAACCCTTTGCTACTAGTCTAGCCTTAAAAGTTTGCATTTTTTCATCTACACCACGTTTTCTCTTATAGATCCACTTGCAACCTATAGGTTTTACCCCATCAGGTTTATCTACAAGATCTCAAACATAATTAAAGTGCATAGACTTCATTTCATGGTTCATGGCTATGACCCATTTGTCTTTGTCTTTGTCAACCATTGCTTGGTTATAAGTTAATGGATCCTCTCAATCATCATTTGATATGACAATTTTAGTTTCAGTTAAACCCATGTAACGGTTAGGTTGTGTTAAAATCCTCCCACTACGTCGAGGCACTCTCAACTCTTGAGGTGGACTTGACAAATTTGTATCAACAACCCTTGTTGATGTATTATCAGCAAATTTTGTTGTTGTTCCGTCTAATTTACTTAACACAACTTTACTTCTTGGTTGGTGATCTCTTATGTGGTCCTCCTCTAAGAAACTGGCATTTGTCGACACAAGTACCTTATCTTCCTTAGGATCATAGAATAACCCACCTCTCATTTCTTTTGGGTACCCTACAAAAAGGCACAATTTTGAACGTGATTCAAATTTCTTTGGATTTGTCACGAGCACATGTGTTGGACATCCCCAAATTCTGAAATGGCGTAAACTACCTTTACGTCCTTTTCAGAGTTCAAATGGTGTTTCTAAAACATTTTTTTATGGAACATTGTTCAAAATGTATACAGCAGTCTCTACTGCGTATCCCCAGAACGAGTTAGGGAGATGAGTATATATAGCTCATCATTGATCGAACCATGTCCAACAGGGTTCTATTTCTCCTTTCTCATATACCGTTTTGTTGAGGCGTACCAGGTGCTGAGAGTTGGGATGTAATTCCATGTTCTATCATATAGCCTTGGAATTTAAATCCATATACTCTCCACCTCGATCCGATCGAAGTGTTTTAATTGTTTTACCTAATTGATTCTCAACTTCAGCCTTGAATTCCTTGAACTTTTCAAGTGCTTCAGACTTATGATGCATTAGGTAAATATGCCCAAATCATGAATAATCATCTATAAAAGAGATGAAATATTCATAACCTCCTCTGGCTTTAGCATTCATCATACCACAAAGGTCAGAATGTATAAGCTCAAGAGGTTTTTTGGCTCTATAACATTTTCCACTAAAAGGTCTTTTAGTCATTTTTCCCTCTAATCAGGACTCACATACTAGTAACGCATTTTCTTCTAACTTATTTAGAAGTCCAATTCTTATCAATCTCTCAATCCTATTGAGGTTAATGTGACCTAATCGAAGGTGCCAAAGTTGAGCATTTTCTTTAGGAGAAATTTTACGTTTCTTAGTTTGTGTGTTTGTAGTTTTAAATAATTCAGTGTTCAAAACAATTTTGACTGAATTAGGCCTTAAAACATACAACCCATTTTCTAATGAAGTTACACATATTTCAATATCATTCTTAAAAATAAACACTTTATTAGAAGAAAATGATATTGAAATACATTGTTTTACTAGGCAACAAATTGAAATTAGGTTTCTAGTAAACCCTGGTATCACTAGTACATTGTTCGACAACATATGTTTCTTGCCAAACAATAGCTTCATGGTGCCCATTACTACAGTTGAGACAACTTCCACATTTCCAACACGGAGTGTTATCTCCCCTTCTTGTAGCTGCTACCAGGAACTAATTGCCTGAAAAGAAGAACAGACATGATTAGTGGCTCTCGAATCTAATATCCAGGCAAAATTATCACCATCCACTAAAGAAACTTCTAAGCAAAGTAAATCATATTTACCTTCTTTCTTCTTTTCTGCAATGTACTACGGACAGTTTCGTTTCCAATGCGCGTCTTCGTTGCAGTGGAAACATTTTCCTTTGTCTGCAACTTCTTTGACCTTCTTGCCCTTCTGGGCGGTAGGTTTGTCAGCCTGTTTCCCCTTACCAATCTTCTTCATTTTCTTCTTCTTGCCTTTCAGACTTGAGGAAGATGAAGCCACTAATTTTGTTCCAGAGGTTGAACCTCCGTGATTACTCCTACTGGCAACATTTGCCTCACCTTTGATCCTTTGATTTTCATCAGAGATTGGAAGGTTTGGAGTTTATTCAGAAGAGAGGTAAGGTTAAAAGTAAGCTTGTTCGTAACAGTGTTACTTCGAAACTGTAGAAAACTCTCTGGTAGAGTTTCTAATATAAAACTAACCTGGCTCGATTCGTCGATAGAAGCATCATTCGACTCCGCCGTGTTGAAGTGAACCATCATATCGAGAACATGATCCCGAACAAATGATCCCTCCGCCATTATAGCGTTGAAGATGTACTTGAGGGCATTGTGCCTGACCTGAATAGACTGTTGTCCGAACATGTCCTGCAATGAATCCATGATTTCCTTGGCGGTCATCATGCCCTCGTGCTTCTTGGCTAGTATGTCTGACATACTTGTCAAGATGTATACTTTGGCCTCGTCATTGGCATTGATCCATCTATCGTATACATCACGAACATTTTGTGACGCATTCGAGCTTGGCACCTGAGGACACTCCTCAGTAAGCACAAACTTTAGATCGTCCGCAACCAAGATGATATTAAGATTATTTTTCCAGGTCATCATACTTTCTCCAGTTAATTTCTTAGTAACCAATAAGGAAAGGATTGAGTTATTCATATTGTTGAAATACAAAATACTTGTATTAGTTTCTCGCTAAACGTTTAATTAATCCAATCATTTTTAGCTAATTATCTAATGATTCCTAAGTCATTAATAATTCGCAATGATATTCCAAAGGTTTAGAATGTATGACATCGAAGGGTAATCATAAACACTCATCCTCTGAATCAAGACATTCTTGACCAAAACCTAATGCCAGAATAACTCTTATTCCTATAAGCTTTAGTTACCATTCTTCGGTCTGGATACTATTACAACTAATATATCATGTGAGTGTAACCCTCTATCTTTGGATTCTAGAGTCCCGATCCAACAAAATCCGCTGAAGGGAGGACTAGGTTGGAAAATAAACTAAGGTAATCTTTATCCTTTTCAGGTGTTCGTTGTGTTCCGATCCCTATGATCAAAGCCCTCCGAAGGGATTGTCTGGTCTAGGCCAAACTAGCAGGCTGATCATAGTAATCTTACGGTGTGAACCGATAAAAAAGACCATGGGTTTTGTTTTTCACAGTTTCCGCTCTCACTCACTATAAGTACCCTTTCCATTCACCTTAATATTGATCCATACAAACACCATCCGAAAGGGGACGCTTCCGTTTGCACCACGAGGCCAAGTTTGGATCTCACGGTGTAAATTTCCCGGAGATATATAGGTGGAAAAACTTGATGTATCATATACATCTATTTCTTCTCACTAAGTACTTTAAATATTTTAGAAATTTTACCTAGGTTAAATTCGGTTAATGATTTTACCTAAGTCTATCAATATAACCCCTTATATTGAATTTTACGTAAGTCTACAAACCTAGGGTTTCTAGTTTATCAACCCTTAATAAACTTTGCTGACATTTTAATAATTTATAGACTCTAAGATTAATTCACTCTCAGGTCAATTCCTAGGTAGGAGTATTTCGTTTCCGTCAGCTTAAATACCCCAGCCTAGACAGAACCTTCCTTAGACAGAGTTCCTCTTAATCATAGTCTATAAATTATTTGGTCACTAATTCTAATCTAATTAGAACTAGATAACCTAAGGTTTATTAATTCCAAGTTCTAAACATTTTAAAACTAATCATTAACCTTAGATGACATGCATACTATGTTATATTTGCTCGATCATCCATCACATGAAAAATAAACATACATAGCATATTCATCTCATGAATTATAATGCATGTCAATGTTATCCAAGAATTAATATAACACATTATATTAATAATTCATGCAAACTATATAATATAACATTTTATATTATAAATGATGCATGAAAATGCTTAACCTTAGTTGTGATTTTCTAAATAGCATACATTATGCATGGATATAATTATACAACAATTGCATAAAATAAATAGCAAAATTAGACCATTTTTGGCACCCTAAAATTAATTAAAATTAATATAATCTAATTATATTAATTAAAATAAATTAAAAAAATGTTTTATAATAAAATAAAATTGTTGCCCATTGCTGCTCTTCATGAAATGCCTGCGGCGTTGCAACGCCGATGCTTGTCCGTTTCTGCCCGTTGAAGCACTTTGCAAAACGCCTTCAACTCCAGCGTTGTGACGCCCGTGATAGTGTTACAACGCTAACGCTTCTTCGTCCAAGCGTTGTGACGCTGGTTGAAGAGTTGCAACGCTATGCCTCCTACAGCTTGAAAACAGCCTCAACGGCGTTGCAACGCTGATGAACGGCATTGCAACGTTGTATGCAGAACAACAAACTTCTTTTGTTGTTTTTGCTTGTTTTTGCTTCGTTCTTCTTAACAACCATTTTGCTTCGATCGACACGAACTTACAGACTCGATTTACAATTGAAATTGCCCAAAAACACCGGGCCCTTACATTGAACGATTCAATAAAAAATTACAAATCTAAGTGCCAAAAAGGTAAACATCTAATTTGCAAACGTGCATTCATCTCATGAACAAAATGTAATCTCACCTATGTTTTTGACAGATCTAGAACAAAAACAAGAACACAATTGGCTCCGATACCAATTGATAGGATTGAATCCCGTAGCAGAAGCGATTTCGATCGCGTGTTCTTGTAAGAAGTTACATAGATCTAATCAAAACATATATCTAAAGCAGTTAAGCACGTTTATCAAGATTGGACAACAATTGTATTACCTTTGAAGACAAAAACAACACGTGCTCCTTTTGATCCTCTCATTCTTACGATCTCGCGTTCTCCACAAACTACGAATTAGTTTTGATCCGCCCGCTAGATCATCTCTGTTGTATCTCTAGGAGAGGGAAGGTGGTGGAACCTCTTTTGGAGTTGGGAGAGATTTTGAAGAAGACAAGTGTTTTGGAACTCTTTCAACAAAACACTTGTCAAAGAGAGCATTAGGGTTGCCTTTTTTAATTAAGTTAACAAATGTGCATCTCATGCACATATTTATAGGAAAATAGGATGGAAATGACCATCATACCCCTATAGTGCTCTTATGATATATTTCTCATGGATTAAACCATATGTTATATCAATTATATCATATATAATTGATATATCCCTTTAAACATGAAATTGAACATTTCAATTTCATTCCAAACTATAAACTCTCCTTATTTCCATGTTGAGCCAACGGAGGGACCTAATGGATCTACATCTATCATGAGCTCCAATGATACAAGATTAATCAATCAAACTTTTTTATTCAATTAACCAACATTCATTAACTAAGAGTCATTCCACTATAGACTCGTAGTTGCACTCTCCTCACTGTAGACTATGTTGTATCCACTGATATAATCAATACTTGTGAGTCGACGCTTTACAGGTTGTTCGTAATCACAGTTGGGTCAAATTACCGTTTTACCCCTGTGAATACATCTTGCTCCTTAAGCTCCACTGGTCCTCTAATGAACAATCAATCTATGGTCCTACCATAAACTTGATCCTTTTTAGGCCAGTAAGAAGGTGGGGCCCCATTGTTCAAGACTCGAATTCAGTTCTTAAGAGAACAACCTATCTGATTCCCTAATTCAGGAATGAGTGAATTCCATCTTGTATAGTTAGGTTCTCAGCTACTTACAAAGTTATGTCCCTGAGAAGGTAGGCTTATTGAGTCGGCTACAGACCACTCCCACCCATACTAGTCTAAGGACAAACCTCACAAGTAGGAGTCTGTAGCATGCTAAGGATTCCCAACCCTATGCATATACCATAGACCTTTTAGGTTATACTTGAACAACTTAATCTAACTTATGTCTGCTACAAAAATGTTCAAGATCTATCATTATAACCTTGAAACTTAGTTTATTGGATTTAGATTTATATGTGAGAATATAATAAATAACATCTTTATTTATTTGAAACAAAACTACACTTGTTTAGGGCATAAATCCCAACATGGACATGTGTGAGAAACTCAACCAATGGTATAAATTGATACACATATTGAAATTTGAGATTTAAATTGATGAAATTGAAATTTTAGGGTTAAAATTAATACAACCTGTTAAGTTTGAGGTTTAAATTGATGAAAATGAAAGTTTATGGTTAAGATTGATACAATCTGCTAAATTTGAGGTTTATATTGATGAAATTAAAAATTAAAAATTAAAATTAATACAACATACCAAATTTAGGGTAAAAAACAATTTTTTCCTAAAAATTAACTTCGAACTAACTATAATGAATAAGTTTTTATTGAAGTTACAAAAACTAAATTTGGACATATATAAGGACTAAATGATATTTTAACCTAGAGTTTTTAAACAAAAACATTTTAGGAGTCATTTGGTTTAAGGTCTTTTTTATTAGATGTCAACGGATAATAGATGTCACAGAATAAAATGTCTTGGAATAATAAATGTCTGAAAATTAGATGATTATATTTGGTTTTTTATGAAAATGTTATTATATTTTTATATAAACAAATTATCTTTATATTTGTTTGATGAGATTAATATGTAAATCTTATGAAAGTGTGATATATTAAATAATGAATTAATATTCTAATAAACAAATACAATTCAATTAAGGAATTTTTACACAAATAAATAGATTTAAAATATGTATTTACATTTATTTACAAAATATCATATTTATTATATCCACATATATTTATATAATTTTGGGTAAATCATACCATTTCTCTCTCGATATTAAAATCGTATGATTAAAAAATTATACATTTATTTTATTATAGGTTTATTTTATTAATTATAACACAATTTTAGGTTTGCATTTATTTTCCACAACTGATAGATAGTCATTAATGTGTATTTTAGTAGGTTGATTTTATGTCCATAACCTCTCACATCTGACTTTTACCTATTATTTCTTATTTTCAATTCCATTTTATTTTAATTTCTCATTTTTGACCCCCCCAATCTTTTGCATTGCCTCTTTTTTTTTTTCCTTTTTTTGCCTTCTTCTCATCTTTTTTCCTCACATTTCTCGGCTTCTGTTTCCTAGTCGTCATTAAAATTAGTATGTTTTTTTCTTCTGTTTGTGGAGACTATTTCTGTCAGTAAATTTGTCCATAAACCATTTTTTCCTTTTTTCCTTTTGATTCTATTATTTCCAATGCCCATTGAATTTTAATATTACTGTTGGTCATCTTCTGTGAACATCAACCAGTAAGTTTCATGTTACCAACACTTAGCCCTGTAGGAGAATGTATATAACATTTAGCCATGTACGAGAATGAAATACCCCTTATATTATGCACATAACAAGGGTCATCAGTCAATGTAGTTTTTTTTTTTTTTTTAACTTTAACCCAAAACCATCATATATAATATATATATACTGATATACAAGTGTGACTATATAACATATTACATAACATATTGTCAAACATACTTCAATATATACCTAACAGTTACAACTAAATTACTGAAAATAGGCAATTTGTACTCTATTAAACATGTGCATATTCAATGTAATAGTGATATGTATATGAGATATACAAATAAACAAAATCTCTCAAAAAAACATTAGAGTTCTTTATCGATATATAGTTATTCCATACAAGGTATATATTTTCTAATTATGTTTGAGTATATTTAATAATATGAGTTATATATTTTGTACACAATTTTGTGTTTCTTCTTTTAAAATATATATACACACCCAACATATGTATATCAAGTGTATAGGATAAAATTCATAGGTGGAATATATGATGGTGGTGATGAACATATATACTAAGTATATATTTGTAAATAACTAAATATACCGAATATATATTTACAAATAATTAAATATACTGAGTATATATTTGCAAATAACTAAGGGTCTATATTTGCAAATAACTAAGGGTCTATTTAGCAGGCAATCTAAAAACATAAATTTAAAAACAAGGGTTCAATATTTATAGGCCACGAAATTAGTTGTATATATATATACCCATTATATGTCTATCGAGTGTATATGATAAAATTCGTAGGTGGAATAGATCGCAGACAAACATATACCAAGTATATATTTGTAAATAACTAAATATATCGAGTATATATTTGCAAATAACTCAAGGCTTGTTTCGTTTTCATTCGTTTCCACAAACTTTTATTTTAAATCACTAGAGGCCTCAAGTCATACATATTAGGTAAATACTCTGGGAACAGGTCTTGTTGACTTAGGGTCTTTACAATAATTTTACATTTTAAAATTTCAAATTTAAGATCTGGATACAATAAAAACATAAAAATGCTATTTTCAAATTTTTTACTATCTAGATCACAAAACCTGAAAATAGTTTCCGAAAACATATCTGTCAAACACATATTTACTAAATTTGGTGAATTCGAAAACATAAAACAAAATCTGAATTGCCTACCAAACAGACCCTAAATATACTATATGATGAAATTCATTACAGGTGAGATACTTCTCTCAATAAAGATGAAATTATGGATATAAACATAGTATATATATTGGGATGTATAAATTTAATATTATCACTCTTATTGATGTGTCTTCAACTATATATATATAACAAAAGAAATAAAAAATAAAAAAAATAAAAAACCTAATATATAACATGAGCAAAACAAAAATTGGTGTACATGATATATATGAGAAGTGTATAGAGTTATATATGATTTTTAAAAACAATTTACTTTATAGACAAATTTGGTAAAAGAAAAATAATAAAAAAGAAATCCAAGACACTTTTTATGTGAATGAGGGGAATGGGAGGCCGGAAGTTACGTTTTGTGTGAGAGTCAAAAGGCTAAGATCATGTAACAAAATCATGAGATAAATGGAAAAAAAAAAAACCTAAATCGTGGGATATTACATATCAATATTTTCTTTTTCTAATAACTGGGATTAATAGTAATTGGATGTTAACTTTCATATAAAAAAAAAAATTAAGGTTTGTTGGCTAAGTTGATAAAAAATAGTGAGTTTAGGTCAACTATGTAAAATGAGCCTATTTAGTAGACTATTCATGTAGAAATCCCTTCAATTAATATACTGACAATAATTTAGGGTCACTTGCATAGATAGCACTTTATATTAGGAGATTGCAAGCGTGTATTGATAAATCTAATTTGCAAAAATAGCAAAGTCTATAGGCCTAACCCAACCACATCCAGCAAAAAGTCAAAAATGTCTGTTGCGTATCGATATACCAATGATAGATCTAATATACCAACGATATACCTAACTAAAAAGTAACTACATATACTACTTATATACTTATGTTCACAGATGTTGTTCAATAAAAAAATTTCAGTAGTCTATCAATAATACAATGTTGATAAACTAACAATATACCTTATGTAGAGTATGTCATTGATACACTACTGATATATTTATTTAAATTTGTTTGAAAGTAAATTAGTAAGTTGAATATATCAGTGTAATATACTACTGATATCTGCTTATTAACTAACATCAAGTATATATCAGTGTGATATACTACCGATATACTTTATTTATGTAGATCAAAAATAAGAAATACTTACTATATCAACAGTATAATAGTCATTCATAATCGGTATATCATATTATCTAAAGCAAGTATATCAGTGATATATTACCGATGTGCTTTATTTAGGTAAATAAATGAAATGGAAATGCTAATATTCAGTATATCAACGGTATATCAAATAGTAATTTATGTTTGGTGATTTATGTTGATATATCATGTATGTTTGATATATCAAGATTATAATAGTGATAGAAACAGTGATATACCCAATGCATATGATAGTGTTCATTTAATTGATATACTACTGATATATTCAATGTTAGATATATCAGTGAAATGAACATATCTAAAATGAAGTATATCAGTAGTATACCAAGATACAAAATATCTCTGATATGCTACGAATATATAGAGAGTATATCATTTAACTGATATTACTAAAAAATGTATCCATAGTATATAAATAATGTACTACTAATGTATTTTGTTTTACGTATATATCAGTTGACTGATATATAAACACAAAGTATATAAGATATATTGTCAATATATTAAATGTAAAGTATAGCATATATACTACCGATATACCAAATGTTTAGTATATTAGATATATTACTGATACACCAATAAGAGTAAAATTGAAATAATAAAAAATAAAAAAATCATATTCTTAAAAATTTTGTTATATTTGAAAATCTAAAAAATCATGGCTAAATTTGTAAATATACTAATATTTTTTGCTACCCATTACAATTTCATATAATTTAATTGAGATGTATGTCTTCATTTGAGGTTTGAAGTTCAAATCTACACACCTTCATTTGTGTTGTACTAAAAGACAATATAGTTTAATTAATTATAAGTAATATAAGAATGTTTCAAATAAAAAAAAAACTCAAGTAGGCAATTACGAAATATACAAATTTATTGTATGAGATTGATTTTATAAATCGTGTATAATTATTATATACTATTAATAAACTAATACAAACGAATTTCAAAAAACTAATATAATTTTTTAAAAAGTAATAATTGTTGTAAAAATAGGATGAAAACCGGGTATAATTTTACCAATATTTAAATACTAATATTATAATAATAATAATAATAATCATCATCATCATCATCATCAAAGGAAATTGGAAATGAAAGTGGGATGGATAATATATAAGAAAATTGGAATTAAAAAATATAGAAAATGAGAAAGTGGAATAAGTTTGAGAGAATTGGCCTAGAATTTCACCCATAGTTATTTTTTATTCATCCACTAAAAGTCACTATTTATAGGCAATTTGGAGAGCATGATGTGGTCCATTTGGACACCAATCTATGGTCTTTGTTGGACACATGGGAGACACTTTGGCCAGGGATAATTTGCCACATGACATGGGAGTCAAAGGGGCATGTTGAAATGGGCATTTACATGATAATATTTACAATACTTCCCCTTAAATGTCCATTTATATAAAATATGTCTCGTTAAAACCTTACTAGGGAAAAACCCAATGGAATAAAAACCCTAGTGAAGGAAAAAGAGTACATATTTTATATAGTTTACTATAATACAATCACTCCCCCTCATGGAGACATCACTTAAAGTCTCTAAGTCGCCGCATTCCAATGCTATGTACTAATTTCTCAACGGTTGCAGTTGGTAATGCCTTCGTAAATAAGTCGGTCGGGTTATCCTTTGAACAAATTTGTTGTGGGTGATATCACCATTTTCTTCAAGATCATGAGTGTAGAAAAACTTTGGCGAGATATGTTTCGTTCTATCTCCTTTGATATATCCTCCCTTGATTTGGGTTATACAGCTTGTGTTGTCTTCGTATAATATTGTTAGAGGATGATTACTCGAAAACAAGTCACATGTCTCTCGAATGTGTTGTATCATCGATCTTAGTCATACACATTCTCGACTTGCCTCGTGAATTGCGAGGACTTCACCATGATTCGAAGAAGTGGTCGTGATGCTCTGTTTCACTGATCGCCATGATATAGCAGTTCCTCCACATGTAAATAGATAATCTATCTGAGATCTAGCTTTGTGTGGATCAAATAGATAACTAGAATCTGCATAACCAACTAGAACATAATTTGATTTGTTAGAATAAAATAAACTTATATCAATTGCCCCTCGAAGATATCGGAGTACATGCTTAACTTCGTTCCAATGTCTTTTTGTAAGACATGAACTATATCTAGCTAATAAATTTACTAAAAATGCAATATTTGGTCTTGTATTATTAGTCAGATACATAAGTGCATCAATTGCACTAAGATATGGTACTTCATGACCAAGTAAGTTCTTCATTATCATCTCGAAGTTGAAATATATCTTTCTTTACATCCAATGAACGAACCTCCATTGGAATGTTCAATGGATGTGTTTTATCCATATAGAATCTTTTTAAGATTTTCTCTGTATAAGTTGATTGATGAACAAATATCTCATCTGTTAAATGTTCAATTTCCAAACCAAGGCAAAATTTTGTTTTTCCAAGATCTTTCATCTCGAATTCTTTCTTAAGATATTCTATCGCTTTGGATAACTCTTCAGGAGTTCCAATTATATTTAAGTCATCAACATATACAGCTTATAATAGCAAATCTCGATCGAGATTTCTTTATAAAAACGCATATTTGACATATTGGATTATTTTGATATCCTTCTTTCAACATATATTCACTCAGGCGATTATATCACATTTGTCCTGATTGTTTTAATCCATATAATGATCTCTGTAACTTTATTGAATATAATCCCCGAGAACTTGATTCATATGTTTCTGGTATTTTAAATCCTTCAGGGATTTTGACATAAATATCATTATCCAGAGATCCATATAAATACGCCGTGACTACATCTATTAGATGCATATCAAGTTTTTCATATACAGTCAGACCAATCAAATATCTTAACGTTATTGCATCCACCATAAGAGAATATGTCTCCTCATAATCCATATCAGGCCTTTGCGAGAATCCCTGTGCAACAAATCTCGCTTTATATCTTCTGACTTCATTCTTTTCATTTCTTTTCCTTACAAATACTCATTTGTATCCCACAGGTTTGACACCTTCTGGTGTTAGGACTATTGGTCCAAAAACCTCACGTTTTGAAAGTGAGTTCAACTCTGCTTGGATTGCTTCTTTCCACTTTCGCCAATCCTTTCTACGTTGACATTCTTCGATAGATTTTGGATCAAAATCGTCACTTTCATGAATAATATCGTGAGCAACATTATAAGCAAAAATGTTGTCAACAATGATATCATTTCGGTTCCATCTCTTTCCTGTTGTAATATAATTTATAGAAATTTCATTATTATCCTCAAGCGTTTGATTTTCATCAATACTCTTTTGAGTAGTTGTATGCTGGATTTCTTCTGGAACATTCATACCTTTTATTGAATCATTTTGATTCTCAACTACTTTTCTTTTTCGATGATTTTTATCTTTCGAACTCATTGGTCTACCACGCTTCTGGCGTGCTCCAGATTCATTATTGACAATTTGTTCCTTTGGGATATCAATTTTTGATGGAGCATTTGCAGCTGGTATATATGATTTAGTCACTCTTTTAGCATCTGTGAATGCATCTGGTAATTGATTTGCTATATTTTGCAAATGAATTATCTTTTGAACTTCAAGTTCATATTGATCTCTACGATGATCTAAATGAGATAATAATGATGTATTCCATGTAATTTCTTTTTCCAACTTCTGAATTCCTCCCCCCTAATGTTGAAAAATTTGTCTCATTAAAATGACAACGTTGTAAATACATCACCCGTCCGGGGTTCAAGATATTTAATAATTGATGAGGAATCATATCCGACATATATTTTCAACCTCCTTTGAGGACCACTCTTAGTACATTGTGGTGGAGAAATTGGAACATATACTGCATATCCAAAAATTCTCAAATGGGATATATTTGGCTGTCGGTCATAAGCTAATTGCATGGGGGCATATTTATTATAGGCTACTGACCTAATACGTAATAATGATGCAGCGTGCAAAATAGCATGACCCCAAACCGATGTAGGAAATTTAGCTCTCATAAGCAATGATCTTGCAATTAGTTGCAGACGTTTTATAAATGATTAAGTGTCACGGTCGTACCTCTCGCACCGTGCGGCGCCATGAATCATCCCTCGAACATGGTCAGCCTTAAGGGGGAACTCTCACCTCATCTCTATGATCGCAACGCTTTATGGCTTCGTCGGGCCTTAGGCGAGGTTCTTCAGTCCTCAACCAAGCATCAAGTAAATAAGCAGCCGAATATAACTTGGTCGTGACACGCCGCCCGTCCGTACTTTGCACTTGTCTTTCCCATGAGTTGGCTTTAACGGACATTCTCGGATCGTTGGCGCTAACGCCCCTATATCCGAACCTCCAAGCCATGGGAAGGGGCGCAATGTCGCAGACACCCCGTGTCGTCCGACACCGCCCCTTGAAAATCCGCTACAAAGAAAACGCCCAAGACACTTCTCTTGTGACGCTCGCCCCAGCCATGACACGCGAACGTGTCACGGGGTGACTCACTTAGGCCCACAAGCCCAGGGGTGGTGGAGAGTCCTAGACGATTTTATGTATGAACATGAGCTACAGGATGTTCAACACTTATTCCAATTGACATACAATAATTATTAAAAATTTGGAATGTAAATTCACCAGCAATATCAAGTCGAATAGTCTTAATTGTATAATCAGGAAATTGTGCTCTCAACTTAATTATTTGAGCAAGTAATCTTGCAAATGAAAGATTTCGACTTAATAATAAGCATACATGTGGTCATCTGCTGGATGTGTCAATTAATACTATAAACTATCTAAATGGACCATTTGGTGGGTTAATAGGTCCACAAATATCACCTTGAATTCGCTCTAAAAATGCAGGTGATTCAGTCTCCACTTTAGCTAGTGTTGGTCTAATAATTAATTTTCCTTGAGAGCAAGCATCACATGACAACTCATTGGATTGAAGAATCTTCTGGTTCTTTAAAGGATGCCCATGTGAATTTTCAATAATTTTCTCATCATTATCGATCCTGGATGGCCCAATCGATCATGTCAAACACTGAATATTTCTGGATTCATGAACTTCTGGTTCATTGTTGCATAGCTTTCAATTACTCGTATATGAGTATAATATAATTCAGAAGAAAAAACATGCAGTGTTTCTAATATACGTTTTTCATGTGAAACAATAGATGTGATATAGAGACACTCTATATTATTTTTACGATCAGTTTCAACATGATAATCATTGTTACGTATATCTTTGAAACTCAATAAATTTCTCTTTGATTTACTATAGAACAAAGTATTATTAATTGAAAATTTTGTTCCTCTAGGCAAGATAAAACTTGTTTTTTTCAAAACCTTCAATCAGATTTGCAGAACATGATATAGTATTGACTTTTGCTTCCAACATTGTCAATTTAGAAAAATACTTTCTGTTTATAAGTATTGTGTGCGTAGTTGCGCAGTCTGCCAGACATAAATCTTTCATGGTTCATTTTTGAGTCATTCAACATATAAAAACTGTCTATATTTCTTCATTAAACAAAAATAATTAAAATAAGAGAAACATAACTTATAATATAAAAATTCAAAGTGAAAGAATAGAAAAATAGAAAAAACATTAGTTATATATTCTCAAAATCAAAATAAGCACTTGTTATTCCATCAATTGTTTCAATCTTTTGTTCAAGAGATGCAAAGAAGTTTGTCACATCCAAATTTGTCATATTGGATGAGTCGAATATATCATTGTCTTGATAAGCAAGATTTGCTTCTACATTTTTTCTTGTTCCTTCAAGGAAGTGTAATGGAGATCAACAGAGTGTTTGGACGTACAACAGGTATGTGACTAATGCTTAGTCATTTCACTTTGGAAGCATTTATATTCATCATCTCTTGAACTCTTATTTTATGGAGTTTTTCCTTTATAATTATCATTTCGTGTGGTTCTCTTGACATTTCAATAATAATAATTACCACCATGATTGTTAAAATTCATAGCATTCACTTCAGGGAATAACGTTGCTCCAGTTTGTCAAGATTTATGAGTTCAGAATATTTTTAAATCATCTCTTTCGATATTGCTACTGTAGAAACATATTCGAGACATAACCAATAATCTTTATCATCATTGTCAAGAGATGTGAATTCTAATTTTATAAGGTTTGTCATAATAATACTTCACAAAACAAACATTGTATTGATATTAGAAATTTAATATATACCAAACATGAAAAATAACATCTAATTTATTATTAAAAAAATGGCATACCTGTAAGACCTACCTTAGGCGGGAGAAATGGTAGAGCCTCATGCTGATAACGTATTGTAAAAATAGTAGGCGGGAGAAATGGTATTATCTTCGTAAGACCTACCTTAGATGATTCTTTCATGAACTCACCAAAATTAATTTAACCAATCGAAATACATTAATTATATACACACTAAAATATTAATAAAAAAAAATAGAAAGAGGGAGCCTCTAGAAGAGAGAGTAGGTGGGTATAAAGAAAACTCACCCTTAAAATTCATTTATCATAGGAAAAAGTGATGCATGAGAATATATACTCATGCTTGTAAACCTTATTCCAAACAAAGAGATTTAAAACTCTTATTAATTCTCATTATTATTTTTCTTCTTCCAACTGGTCTCTTAATAATTAAAAAGTATTTTTAAAAAATCAAATTAATTTAAAAACTATGCGGGTAAAAACATTTGAAAGATGGTAATCCAATAAACGTAAAGTGGTTGATTAAAAAATATGTAGTAAGAAAGAATATATATATATATATATATGATTGATAATGTTCTTTCGGAAGGTAGTACAACCAAAGAAATTTATATTTTTATTTAAAAAATTAATAATAAAAATTTTTTTTAAAATAAAAAAAAAAGGCTTAAATTAGAAGGGAGCCCAAACTCACGCCCTAGTGAGTGTATAAATTTTTACCATTGATTTAAAATCTAGGTTTGGTTTAATAAAAAAAAATATATCAAATTTAATCTTAAACTTGTGAGAGGATGATTTTTACCCTTAGTTCAAATTTTGTGAATTTACACACTAATTTTAACCAAAAAAAAAAAAGGGTAAAATTTTATAATTCATTGAATGCATGAGAGAAAACTTCTTATATTTGGAGTGATAACTTACTAGATGATTAAAATTACCACACTTTTTAAAGTTTGAGGTTAAGATGGCAACATTTAAGTTTGAAGTGCACTTTGATGAAATTGAAAGTTTAGGGTTAAAATTGATACAAGTTGATAAGTTTAAGAGTCAAAAGTGATTTGATAAAATTATAATTCGAAAATTAAAATTTGAAATTTAATAGGTTAAGAGAATTGATTATTTAAAGCTTATATAAATTTGGTAGTTTCGTTTATGTTTTTGCAGCTCTTCCAGAATCTAAAAATCTGAAAAACAACTGTTGTTTAATAAATAAAACAGGGGGGAAAAGGCAATATTGAAATGGCAAAATAACATTAACTTTTAACAAAGTTGGAAAAAGAAGGAAAAAAAAAAAAAAAAGGACCAAGTTGCATAGAAGAATGACTTTGATAAGAAGGCAACATAATAAGAAGTCCTAAAAAAGACATTTAACCCCATCATCAAAAGTCTTATAAAGGCATTTAACCCCATCAATTATCAAAAAGCTACAAGGTTGAATTAGCTCCCTTTTATACCCCCATCTTTGAATAATTACATTATTTTTCTTGCTTTTGCTTTCTAGTGGGAAATGATAATCAACTTTCTTTCCCTCTATAACAATCATTACTTTTTTTTTTTTTTTTTTTTTTTTTGGTTGAGAGTTTTATGCTCCAAAGCCAGTATATGAGAGATTCTAATAAGAAGAAAGGCCTTAGAAGAAAATCCAAGTCTTCTCAATCAATAACTTTGTGTCCTAAAACAGATTTTGATTAAGCTTGTCTAATCATATTCACTAAAGGAGAACATTGAACAAAGAAAGGACAGACATTTGTATTAACTAAATATCCAATCCAATTCAATTCAAAAATGGCCCAATTACATGTGCTTCTTTCTCCAATCCACACAATATTATTCTTCTTCTTAACTCTTAAATCTTTCTTCCTATTAATCTTCCTCTGTCTTACCACCCATCACTTCACCAGCTGCCCATTTTTAAGACCTGACCCTTTAACTTGATTATGCAGCAAAAGCTGTTGGTTAACACTTAATTTCATCCACATTTGAATCTTCCAAACCAGCTAAGCTATGCCCAAAACAAAATAAAAAAGTGTGATCTGATCTAATCTGATCTGATCTGATCTGCTCTGCTCTGCTGTGATGTTTTAAAAAGTTGGGCTTCTCTTTTTAAGTTTTTTAGTTGTGCATTTGTCATCTAGATTTGGAGATAAATTATGAGAGAGAGAGAGAGAGAGAAAAAGAAAGGCCTTTTTATTGATTGGAAAACAGGCCAGGCCCAACAAAACTAGACACTTTGTACCTGGTGGGAGTGGGCTTGAAAGCTTGCAGGCCATGGCTGAGGGTCCGCCTTTTATCTTTCTTCAGCTCCATAAAGCTATATTATATTCTGGTGGAGAAGATGATAATTGAGTTTGAGTTTGAGTTTGAGCTTGAAAGTTCCTTAAAAAAAAAGAGAGAACATTTTATTTTTTCCTATTAAGAATCAAGGACAAGCATACAGCAGCAAATAGAAAGTACAAAAGAAAAAAAAAGAAAAAAAGTGTGGTTTGAAAGCCTTAATGAGCAATGTCGAAGTCATCTGATGTTAAATGCAGCATTTAAAAGGAAAAAAAATATCAAATAGCGGATGGCTCCAATCTGATCTTATTTAATGTCATCCCAAACGTAACATGCACTTATGAATGAATATGACATAGACATAGAAGGCCAAAGCAAATCCAACCATGAAAAACAATACACACAAAGCCATGGGACCCACTTGCTTTTGCTGTTTTGTCACTTTGTCAATGCTCTAATTATCATAACTTTTATCTCTCCACCCTCTTTTGATTTTGATTTTCTTTTTCTTTTAGATGAAAACTGAAAGGAATCATCATCTTCATCATCATCCTCATCAATCATTCCATCCTTGATCATGTGAGAAAAGTCTGTCACTGACAGACTGTTTTTTTTTTCTTTTCCTTTTCTAAAATTTTTTCCCTCAAGTGGAGTGGTTCTTCCATGTAGTCTTCTAGTGGACTAATTAAGCTTTTCTGAGTTGTTGCCAACCCCATCATTCCTTTCCTTAATTTCTTCATCCTTTCTCTCCATTTCAATTTCTTAACCACTGGGAACTGCCACTTTGTTCCTCAATCCACAATCATTATGGCCACCCAAACTCTTGATTCCCATCAAACTTCTACATCTGATGAGGTGAGTTTTTCCTACAAATCTCAACTTCTCATTCTTCATATTCTCTCCACTTCACTACTTAAGTTTCTTCACCTTCTTAGTTTCTGCTGCATGTTTTCTGATTACTCTTTTATGTGTAGATCGTTTGTTCTTGTTTTTTTAGGATTCTTCATCAACACCCACTTGTTATTTTTGCACTTTAGACTTTAAACACCCCTCTGTGTGATGTTTTTTGTTCATCTGCATGTAATATTCACTGCATTGAATATTGCATGTAGAACCCACATCTGTATTTGTTAATCAAGGAACTCATTTTTTCTGCTACTGAGTTATCTTATCTATAGTTTAGAACCATGGCTGTAGTTTAGTCCATTAATTACTTTGAGTCCTTCACTGAATTTCCCTAATTTTCATCTAATTGGTGTAAGGGATCTTTATTTACATCTTGATAAATTAGTGCAGAGTTGAAGGAGCATGTTATTCTGTCACAGGGTTGATTGAATCTGTCAATTCCTTGCCTTCAGCATATATTTTCTGGGCTCTTTAAATTTTATAGTTAATTTTTCTTGTACTGTAGCAAACCGTGAAGTTAAGTAGTGAAGCAGTAAAAGTAACGGAACAGATAAATCTCTCTTCACCACAAGAAACTGTAGAAGACGACAGAGAGAAAGGCAAAGCTGACAACTTACATATTCCGGATAGTGCTTTGTCCACATCAGAAGAAAAAGCAGTGGATAATCAAGCTGAGCCTCCTGTTATTGAGGTGAAAAAAACAGGTGAAACTCCTGTTGTTGATCTTCCAGTTCATGACAATGTGAAGTTGGAAAAAGAATCTGCTTTTGTAGCAGAGGTAGTGACCGCTGTTGCCGATGAGACCATACACGAGGAGAGCCCATCGACTGAACCGGTTGGAGTTGAAGCAACAGAGCTTCCAGTTATTGCGTTCTTGGAGAAGAGTATAAAGGAGTTTGATGCAATTGACAATGTTAAGAGCCCACCAGAAGAGCAGCCAACTGCACAAGTCATAGAAAGAGAGGCTCCGGAGGTACCACCGGCTGCATCTGCACAAAAAGTAGAAGAGCAACCATTAGAGGCTGTGGGCCTTCCGAAATTAGAAGACGGATCATCAGGGAATATTGTTGACAGTCAAGAAAAAGAGAAACCGGGCGCCGCTGTACAGTCCATAACAGAAGTTGCAGAGAAAGTGGAAATTGTATCTGTGCCTGTTGAGGAAGTAGAAGAAAAGAAGCCAAAGATTATTGATAATCCAGAATTATCAGTAGTTGCAGACTCCGGTAAGGGCCCAGCAGAGGCAGAGGAGGAACTGGTGACAGTATGCGCCAGTGTAGAGAAAGAGCCAGACAAGGAACCAGAGACTGGTGTTCCAGAAGAAGCTGTTGAACCACCAAAGAAAGAAGCTCAGACGATTGAGGTTGTTCCGGTGGAAGAACCAATAGAGGTAGTTGCAAAAGAAATTATTGAAACAGTTGAACCTCCAGCAGAAAAGGAGCAGCCAGTTGAAGTTCATTCAATCAAAGGATTGGAGGAAGTGCTAGCAAAAGAAATTAGCGAACCCATAGAAGTTCCCAAGGAAAAGGAACAGGCATCTGAAGTTGAACCAGGGCAAGAATCAAGAGAACTGATAGAAACAAAGTTTAGTGAACCTGTTGATGTTCCCCAGGAAAGTGAATTGCTAGTTGAAGTTCCTCCAGCAAAAGAACAAGTAGTGATAGAAAGAGAGACGAATGAATCCATTGAACCTCTCAAGAATAAGGAGCAGCCGGATGAAGTTATTTCCCAGAAAGAATCAGTAGAAGTTATAGTGAAAGAGATTAGTGTATCCTTTGAACCTCCCAAGAACAAGGAGCAGGCAGATGAAAGCTTTTCAGTGTCAGAATCTGGAGAAGTGAATGAAAAAGAGACCAATGATTCCACATTGGGTTCTGAAGAAGTCGAGAAACAAGAAAGGGAGGTCATAGAAGTGAAGGATGGTATAGGAGAGTTATCTGAAATAACCAAACATGTTCAGGACACTTATGTTGAGGCTGAAACCGTGAAAGATGAGAAGCCATTGGCACCTGGAGATGACATTGGCCCACCAATTGAAGGGAAAATCCAGGAAGAAGAGGGAAGTGATAAACAAGATTCAGTAGGTCAGGTGGCTGAATCTGGTCCAGTAGAAGACTCTGCTAAGGGCCCAGAAAAAGAGCAACCAGCTACAGAGGTTGTAAGTGTGGAGAAAGAGCCAAAGAAGGAACCAGCGACAACTAGCGTTCCAGAAGAATCTGTAGAACCTCCAAAGAAAGAATTGCAGCCAATTGAGGCTGTTTCAGGGAAAGAACCAGTAGAGGTGGTTGCAAAAGAAGTTATTGAAACCGTTGAACCTTCAACAGAAAAGAAGCAGCCAGTAGAGATAGCAAAAGAGATATGTGAGGTGGTTGAAGAAGAAATTATTGAAACGGTTGAACCTCCAACAGAAAAGGAGCAGCTAGTAGATATAGCAAAAGAGATAAGCGAGGTGGTTGCAGAAGAAGTTACTGAGACAGTTGAACCTCCAATAGAAAAGGAGCAGCCAGTAGTGATTGCAAAAGAGATATGCGAGGTGGTTGCAGAAGAAATTACTGAAACGGTTGAACCTTCAACAGAAAAGGAGCAACCAGTAGTGATAGCCAAAGAGATGACTGAGGTAGTTGCAAAACAACTTACTGAAACGGTTGAACCTCCAACGGAAAAGGAGCAACCAGTGGTGATAGCAAAAGAGATAAGTGAATCCATTGAGGCCCTCGAGAATAAGGAGGAGCCAGATAAAGTTATTTCCCAGAGAGAATTGGTAGAAGTTATAGCATCAGAGGATAGTGCATCCTTTGACCCTCCTACGAACAACGAGCAGGCAGATGAAGGTTTTCCAGTGACCGAATCTGGTAAGAGACTAGAAGAGGAGCATCCAGCTAAAGAATTTGTCAGCGTAGATCATGAGCCAAGAGAGGAACCAGAGACAAGTCCTGTTCCAGACTTATCCCTTGAGCCTCCCAAGAAAGAAGAGCAGACGATTGAGGTTCTTGCAGTGGAAGAACAAGTAGAAGTTGTCACAAAAGAAATTATTGAAACAATTGAACCTCCAGCAGAAAAGGAGCAGCCCAATGAAGTTCACCCACTAAAAGAATCAGGAGAAGTGACGGAAAGAGAAATTACTGAACCCACAGAACTTCCCAAGGAAAAGGAAGAGACTGACGTTCATCCAGTTCAAGAATCAAGGGAAGTGACAGCAGAAAATATTAGTGAAACTGTTGAGATTCCTAAGGAAAAGGAGTTGTTAACTGAAGTTCATCCAGTGAAAGAATTGGAAGTCATGGCGGAAGGCACTAGTGAATCCATTGAACCTCCCAATAACAAGGAGCAGCCAGATGAAGTTATTTTCCAGAAAGAATCATTAGAGGTTATAGCAAAAGAGGCTGGTGCATCCTTAGAATTTCCAAAGAACAAGGAGCAGGCAGATGAAAGTTTTCCAGTGACAGAATCTGGAGAAGTGAAGGGAAAAGAGACCACATTGGGTTCTGAAGAAGTTGTGAGACAAGAACCTGAAGTCATTGAAGTAGAGGAAAGTGTCGGAGAATTACCTAAACTGACCAAACATGTTCAAGATACTTATATGGAGGTTGAAAACGTGAAAGATAAGATGGCATTGGCTCCTGAAGATGACATTAACCCACACAATGAAGGAGGAAAAACTCAGGAAGAAGAGGCGCAATATGCAGTGGAAAGTGATAAACAAGTTTCAGTTAGTCAGGTGGCTAAATCTGACCTTATAGAAGACTCTGGCAAGGGCTTAGAAAAGGAACAACCAGCTAAAGAATTTGTCAGTGTAGACAAAGAGCTGGGGAAGGAACCAGAGACAACTTGTGTTCCAGAATTGTCTGTTGAACCTCCCAAGAAAGAAGAGCCAGTTGAGGTTCTTCTAGCGGAACAGGTAAAGGTGATTGAAAAAGAAATAATTGAAGCAGTTGAACTTCCGACAGAAAAGGAGCAGCCCATTGGAGTTCATCCACTAAAAGGATCAGAAGAAGTGGTGGGAAAAGAAATTACCGAACCCATGAAACTTCCTAAGGAACAGGCAAATGAAGTACAGCCAGCGCAAGAATCAAAGGAAGTAACAGCAGAAAAGATTAGTGAATCTCTAGAAATTCCCAAGGAAAGTGAGCTGCTAATTGAAGTTCAACCAGTGAAAGAATTAGAAGTCGTAGCAGAACACACTTGTGAATCCATTGAACTTCCCAAGAAGCAGGAGCAGCCAAATGAAGTTCCACCTGAGCAAGAATCAGAAATTATAGCACAAGAGATTAGTGAGTCCTTTATACCCCACAAGGACACGGAGCAGGCTGATGAAGGTCTTCCTGTGACTGAATCTGAGGAAGTGGGAGCAAAGGAGACCAGTGGTTCCCAGTTGGGTCCAGAAGAAGTTGAAAAACGAGAACTTGAAGTTATCGAAGTAAAGGATGGTAAAGAAGAATTGCCTGAAATAACCAATCAAATTCTGAACGATTATGTGGAGGTTGAAACTGAGGCAATTGAGAAGGGTGAAAGGGTGAAAGGAGAGAAGTCACTGGCTCTTGGGAATGACAGTACGCCACCTTTGGGAGCAGAACAAATCCACAACGAGGAGAAGCAATACACAGTGGAAAGTGACAGACATGATTCACTCGGTCAGGGGGCTCAACCTAGTGTAGAATTAGTTGCAGGGGAAGTTTCTCCTCAGGATGTGAAAGAAGATGAAAAGAAGGAATCGAGCTATATTGATGTGGTAGCAGAACTATCAGAAGTGGAAGCACCAGCTGTGGAGGTGGGGGAGGAAAATGAAGAAAAAATAGCGAAAACTGAGAAAGCAGATGAAGATAAATATGAGAAAATACGAGAATTAACTCTCCCAAGAGAAGAGATGGCTCCAAGAGATTTTGAAACTGATGCTGTGGTAGTAGAAAAGTCAACTGATGACCAAAAGGCTGGTGAAGTAGTTGATCTGATTGCAGAAACCAAGATAGAGGAGAGTATTAAAGATGAGAAGCCAGCAGAGGTTGAAACAAGCAATGCTCATGGAAATGAAACGCCTATAGAGCCCCAGGAATCTGAGTTGGAAGTAAAAGATAAAGAAACCGTGATAGCAGGAGAAGTTCCAAAAGTGAATGACAAGAAAGAAGTTCCATCAAAGCATAGTCATAAGCATTCGCACAATCTTTTATCGAAAGTAAAACAGTCACTGGTCAAGGCAAAGAAAGCCATCATTGGGAAGTCACCCAGCTCAAAAACCCTTTCCTCTGAAGCAAGGGATGATATTAAAGTTAAGTGATGGTATGGAATTAATAAACACTGAATAGTTCACACAATTGCCGTATTACCCCTATTGCTTGGACACGCAGCAGATTCAGAGTTGTTGTGTCAGTATTATTTGATTTCTCTTGGTTTGTTTCTTATTCAGAAAGGAGTGTGTATAGAAGAAGGTTTCAGTTAATGCTATACTTGATACTGTACGAATACATTGTTTGTTCTTTGTATTTATCATTTGTTGGTGTTTTGTTTGTTTTAGTAATGATCAGATGTGGTTGTGAGGATTTTTTGGATAGTTGTCATAGTTGCAATGTAAAATTTAATATTGTACCACAATGCGTACATTGTTAACAAATTTGTGGATTTTGTTAGGGAACTTCTTTTGTCCGTCCGTGGAGTTAAATTTATGATTGTATGGTTGACAAGTTTTTGGTCAAATCCAAGCCAACGTTAGTAGTATGCCATGAAATTAACAGAAATGCTACTTGTACAGGCAATGTCAATGAATACAATGAAATTTAAGTATGGCCGTACTTGCCTGCAAAGCATGGGATGCGCCTATTGACATTTGACATCAAAATATAAAGTAAAGGAAGAAATGTTTTTGCCTTATTTTCTCATCAACCTGCTCTATTTAATACAACTGCAAGGGAACTTCTATTAGAATTCCACTAACAGGAAAACACAAAATAAAGCTATATTGCAATATCAAAAAAATTACACTATCAATAGCCTTTTGAGAGGGTTGTCTTTCTCTAAAGTTCCAAACTAGACAATTTTACTAAAATGATACCCCTTCTAGGAACCCTGACTCCCCTATCTATATCCAAGACATCCCTAACTAATTATCACATGCCCTAACTAATATCCCACTAATATTCTCAATATATCCCTTACTAATATTCTCAATATATCCCTTACTACTAGCGCTCTCACAACTCTATTGATATGAGTTGAAGTATAAGATATTACAAGAGTTTATTAGGAAAAGGAACAAAAAGAATAAGGTTACTGAAGATCATTTGATGCTTCATCTATCCAAAGCACCACAAACGAATGTATAATGCCAATGATCTATAATAGTCGTACATGTTTCTTGAGCTAGTCTTAGCTTAATTAGTTTCTAAGGGTGTTATCCAGGGGATCATCAAGATTGAGACTAGACTACCTCCACTCAGATATAGGCAAATCAGGTCAAAATTTTCACTCTCGACTGACTCAGCTGCAACACAGAATGGTACTTTTCATCTAATAAATCTTGCAGCTTCTTTAAGGATGATGAGAAATCAATCACCAGTAATCTTTACAGGAACAAGCCCCATTCGTGAAGTGGTGAAATCTGCTTATATCTCTTACTATAATCTCTCGGGCAAAAATTTCTGAAGCAAACTTCATCACGGTATGACAATCTCCACAAGTTCTTAGATTTTTTTTTATCCTAATTGGAGCCCCAGCAGGAAGGCTCAGCAGCCCAAATGCAAGAGCTAGTTTCTCACTATGGTACCACAAACTTTGCTCCTTGTATGCTTCTGCAATATTTATTGCAAATTCAGTTTCAGCCACATACCCTTTCTTCTTTACTAACTCCTTCAGCTTTTCCAACATCTCATAAATCTCCTGCGTTTTCTCATGTGACTTATCATGCACTGTGAATACAAATGTGGAATTCTTTATGTCAATCCAGCTACATCCTGGTTCCTTCCTCACCCCGATGGTTTCCATCTTTCTTCTAACCTCATCAGCTTCATTTAACATTCCCTTACGTGTCAAGATGTTAGAAAGCAGCACATAATTTCCAGGATTATCTGGTTCCAAATCAAAAAGTTTCAAAGCCACTTCCTTGCCAATTTCAAGGTTGCTATGATTCCTGCAAGCACTAAGTAGAGCACCCCAAACCGAGGCATCTGGTTTGATAGGCATCAGTTCTATAAACCTCTTAGCTCTATCCAACTGCCCAGCACGACCAAGCAAGTCAACTATGCACGCATAATGTTCATATCCAGGGTTAATACCATGCACTTTAACCATTGAATTAAAATAGAAGAATCCTTCTTCAACCCGACCAGTGTGGCTGCAAGCAGAGAGAACAGAAACAAAAGTAATGTAGTCAGGTTTAATCCCCTCTCTTAACATTTCCCCGAATAATTCAACAACCTGGTTAGCATGGCCGTGCTGTTGACAAGCTGCAATTATGGCTGTCCAACAAATCACATTACGGTCCTTAGTCTCTTCAAATATCCGAAATGCATCTGCCAAGCTGCCACATTTTGCATACATTGTAACCAAAGAACTTGCAACACACAAATTCTTCACAAATCCAGATTTTATGATCTGATCATGGATAAGTGTCCCCTGATATAATGCTGCAAGACTCGCACAAGAATGAAGAACAGAGGAGTACGATGCTTCGTCAGGTATTAAACCTTCCCTCCTCATCATCCAAAAACTATTGCAGGCATCTTCATAATTGTCATTATAAACGCATGCCATGATCATGATATTCCAAGTAACAACATCTCTAACTCCAATATTTGAGAACAACTTCACAACGTCATCAAATAAGCCACATTTACTATACATGTCAATCAGCGAGTTATTTACATAAACCAAATTCCTAACACCAAGCTTCAAAGCAACTCCATGAACTTGTTTCCCAAACTCCATGTTACCAACATTGGCACAAGCACTCAAGGCACTGGAAAAGCTTACCTCATCAGGAACAGTTAGACTCTCCAGCAGAAGCGTCTTAAAGAAGAGAATGGCCCGATCATAAATCTTGTTCTGCAAGAACCCCACAATCATAGAGTTCCAAGACACAAGGTTTCTCACAGGCATTTCCTCAAACACCTTCTCAGCAATGTACACATCACAACATTTCGCATACATATCGACCAATGCACTGGCAACAAAGACTTCAGCATGGAATCCATGTTTCCAAATCAAAGAATGCATCTGGTCCCCATGAACAGAAGCCATAGTGTCAGTACAAGCAGATAAAGCAGCAGAGAAGGTGTAATGATTGGGATAAACCCCAGAACACCTCATATGGTTAAAGAAAAACAAGGCGTGAAAGGGTCTTTTAGAACGGGCAAATTGGGAAATGAGAGAAGTCCAAGAGACAACATTCTTAGAGCCATCTGGGGCAGAGGAGAAGAGCAACAAGGTTTGATCGACAAAGCCAGATTTGGCGTACAAGTTGAGGAGGTTGTTGAAGAGAAAAGGGAGGGAAAGGAAGGCGGAAGTGATGAGTTGGGCATGGATTTGAGCGGCGTGTTTTGGGGTCCGAGCAGAATTGAGAAGGCTGTTGAGAGAGGTCGGAGGGTGGGGGAATGAAGTTTGGTGGTAATGGGATTTGAAAAAACTCAAATTTGGATGAAGGGGAAGCTTAGAATTTACAAGGAAGATGAGTTTCATCTCTCATAACTCAATACATAATCAATAGAGTTACAATACAAGTTACAAGTTACAAGCAAAGGTGCTTGCTTTGATTTAGGAGAGTAATGGGCATTGGTTGGAACTTGGAAGGAAAATAAGTTGATTCTTGGGACTGTTGGGTCAAGATTCACGAACAATAGTCATGCAGTAACAGTAAGGTTGTTCCTTTTCCTTTTGGAGTTCAACAACAAAGGCGTAAGAATTCGAACTGATATAACTTATGCCTCGACTGCTACTCAATGCTGACTGACCTAAAACGAGTTGGTAGAAGCAAGGAAATTCCAACTCCCAATTGAGACAATTAAACAAACACCACTTTTGTGTTTTTTTTTTTTTCTATTTTTTGACGATAGTGTGACTTATTTGGCTTGTTTGCAAAGCAAGTAAAAAATTTTGATAATTGTTTTGATTCTTTTGAAAATAACTTTCCAAGTTTTTATGACCAAGTTAAGTCTATTAAGTCCTTAACCAATACATTAGCCACTTTTTCTATTCAAGTCTTTGACTCTTTAATAAATACATTGATCATTTTTTATACTTTATTTTCGAAAGTAACATAGATTTTTCGTTCAACATTCTAATGAATTTATACTTTTAAGTGTTGTTTTGAAATAGTTTCAAAAAAAAAAATGTAGTTTTGAAATGTTTATGAAAGGTAAATGGTACAATTGTAACTTTTGAAAAGATAGAAATATTTTTTAAACAAAAGGTAGAGTTTAGAGGTATTTTTATAATTTGGCCTAAAAACAATAACTTAAAACATCAAAAAGTAAATAAGAGATCATACTTTGTGAATGTCACTTTTTATTTTAATTATAATATGCATAATAACATTAATATTATTTTTACAAATCACCCGTCTGTCATTGTTGTAAAAAAAAATAAATTTGGAAGTTTTTATGAGCGATGAGTGTATTCAAGTTCCTAGAAGATACTTTTAGGCTTACCCTTTCAACAATAACAATTAAATAAGATGGTGGGAATTTTGTATTTAAAAAACATAATTTTACTTAATCATTTACCATTTAAAATGGAAGGGTTGAATTAGCAGAACAAGTCAAAATATGATAATTAAAAAAAATTGTGTTTGAGAATCCAAATTTTTTTTTGGTGCTAGAGCAATTGAGCATGTTTGAGTCGGGAATTATTTATTATTAATTAAACATGGTTGGATGCAGAGAATGATGATAATATCATAAAATGAATTTAGAAAATTAGGGTGTATAATTTAAATTAGTATTTGCCCAATAATTAAGGGAAATGTTTGGTCTTGAATTCCTGGCCTAATGGAGGCCCATTTGGTAGGGTGTGTGTTGGTGGCTGTAGGGATATGCCCAATCATCAATTACTGTTATGGGCCAATATAATCAATAATGGATAATGGATATCATCATTTTTCCTTTTAACCAAGTGCCCTTCTCTTTTATCCTCCCATTTTCAATTTTGTTTCACATCAAACATATTTTCAATCAATATGATTCAAAATCTTTAGCTTAAAATACTATGTTCATCCCGAACTTATTCTATTTTAATAATAAATCTTAAAATTATCCACCATTTTTAGTTTTAAATTATTATTTTTTTATCTAATTTATTAAATGATGATGATGATGATAATAATAATAATAATAATAAAAGAAAGAATGTGAACATGTTTCTAAATTTTTTAGAAAAAAAGTTAAATAGGTCATTGTGAGTGAAGTCTATCGATGATGTAAGTCTATCTCTAATAGACTTCAATTACAATTGCAATTATTGTTGATTATGTGTTGTTGTACTAGTTTAGCAGTGATAACAGTCTATCACTAATAGACTAGATGCATTGTGATTGAACTTTATTAGGATAGAATTTTATTGTTGACGATAGACATCAAATCACAATGAATGTAGTCTATTATTGATAGAAATGACACACTACTATCACTGATAGACTTATACAAGAGACATGTTATATGTTGTGAATAATTTTTATAAGTAATAGACTTCTATCACTGATGAAGTAATGTAATAAATGTAATATTCTATTTGGTTTAGGGTTTAGGTTCTTAAAAAAAACTTCATTTCATCAACCAAAACTTCAGTAATCTTGTAATTTTCATAGCAATCTTAACCATAATTACAAATTTTTATGAATAATATATATATAAAAAAAAACAATATGTAGGTTAATGTTATGAGTATTAATGAGACTCCAATCTCATATTAAAGTCTATCACTAATAAACAACTAAAATTCCTCTTTAATATCACTAATGTATTACGTAGAAATATCAATCTATTAATAGGAAACTTCAATCTCTGATTGGAATAGATTAGTGATAGACCAATATCATATAGATATTAGTCTATTAGTGATAGACTTTAGTCACATATTGAAGTTTATCAATGGTAGACTGATATCATAGAAGAGTATCAATTTATCAGTGAAAGAATTCAATATGTGACTGATATTCGTTAGTGATAGATTGATATTAAAGAGAAATATAAGATACTTGTTGATATCAGAGAGAAATATGTGCATTTTTTAGGATAATTGTTGATAGTCATATGATTTCTGCAATGAGAATTTATCAGTTATAGAAGTCTATCATTTAAGATTTATTTTAATCATTAAGCTTTGAAATTATTCAACAATCGTTGGAGGTTTTTTTTTTCATAAAAATGATCATGGACAGGAATGTTGCAACTGTACATAAACTTTGATACATGATAAGACCAGAAGAATTAACAAAAACATACTGAAAGATATAGTGACCATTGTGAGAAATCGTTAAAGAGAACCACCTGGTTATTTGATTTTGGAAATCAAAGAATTTAAAAAGTGATTTTATATATAAATTTTAAAAAATATACCCACAAAAATTAGGGTATGTTTGATAGGCAATTCGAATTCTGTTTTATATTTTCGGTTTCACTGAATTCAGTGAATACATGTTTGGCAGACGTTTTTTTTTTTAAACTGTTATCGGATTCTGTGATCCAAATAGTATAAATTCTGAAAACAACATTTTTTATGTTTTCATTGTATCTAGATTCTGAATTTGAAATTTTAAAATAAAAAATTGTATTAAACAAAGATAAAATCTTAATAAATATAGTATTTCATGTTTATAAACTTAATTTACTTTTGATAAATTAAAATATGTATAATATAATTTATTATAAAATATAAAATATTATATTATAAAATAATAATTATATAAAATTTATTAAAAAAACATGTGGATAATGTCTTATATTCAACCTAATATTTAGTTTTGCCACTACCACTAGTTTTATGAACTATAAATATATTATGGAACACTTTGAACTACTATTTAAAATGGAACTAAATTTCTAAATCTGCTACCAAACACATATTTGAAAACATGAAATATAATTCTGTTTTCATTAAATCTCTTGTTTTCAAATTTCTATTTTCGGATTGCCTACTTTTATAATTTCAATCCCAAACACATCCTAAAGTGTGAAATTGGAGGAGGGCTTGTGATTCATGTGAGAGAGACGTTATTTAATTAGAATTATTATTTTTGTCTCATTTACTACCTTGTGGGTCATGTGTTTTCTTCTTGACAATGTAAGATAAGATTAGTATGTTTGACATTGTTGGGCATTTTTTAGGCAACTTTAATTTTTGTGGTAAAAGAGAAGATGAGGCACGAGGGTGGTCGTAACTTGTAACTTATTATACTCTCTGTGATATTTCGTGACTCCCAAATTTCATAATTTCTCTCTTTTTCATAATTTCTTTAGAATAATTATTAACTTTTTTATGTGCCAAAAAATCCAAATTAATTACTATAATTATTTGAGAAATAGATTAGTTTTCTATTGTTCTTCTTTCTAGCTCCTACAATAAATTATAGGGTAAAAATTTAAACATCTAATTTCAAAGGAAAAAACAAACACGCCAATGGCGTGGGTGATTCGTTGCTCGTGACGTCATGAAAAGTCCATTCAACCTTATTATTTAGAGAAAAGGAGAAAATTGTAACAAGGTTTTGGTAGGTAAACCAACAAAAGGATCACTGTCGATGCCTAAACATCAAAGGACTCGTGAATGCGCTAATAAGGCTTCCTCTATTTATAGATTTTTTCATGAGCATGTGGGTTTGAGCTTTCATGGTCTTTGCGCCAAACCATTGGACTTGGGCGTTATTGGTTTTGGGCTTGACCATTTGAATTTGAATTTTATTAACTTTGACCCAAATTGGGATCGCACTTGACTAAATTAAATTTGATTATGTGATCAAATGAAGACATGTATCTACTTTTTACCCATGTTTTCAAAAACTAAACTAAGTTTTAAAAACTAAAAAAAAAAGTATTTTTCAATTTTTTTTTTTTTTGAAATTTGGTTAGAAATTCAAATGATTCATGAAGAAATATGAAAATTATATTGTAGATAAGATGAATAAAAATGGTGGAAAAACAAGCATAATTTTTAAAAATCAAAAACCCAAAAACAAATGGTTATCAAGTGAGATCTAAATGAAACCATTTCAACCTTTATACTAGAGAAAAAATTCACCAAATACAAAAGTATTTAATAACTATTAAAAAAGTAAAATAAAATGAATATTACAGTTTAAATTTTAATTGAAAATAATATTATTCGATTCAATTCCACTGAAGTTTATTATATATCTAAATAAAAAATATAAATATAGTTAATTATATATAGTGCATAAATATGTTAATTTATTTTTAAATATAAAATAAAAATGTAAAATAAAGAAAATTATTTAAAAAAATATATAAAAGAAGAATAAATGGCAAAAATATCATTAAAAGACGCCCTTAACGTGAGGATCTTAAAAATTCATCAATCAAAATAACATCTAAAATTAGTTAGATGTCTCTTAGATGGCATCTTAAGATGCATGTGCTTTTTGGGATACCTAGGTGTTCTACATTTCTATAAACACAAATAGGATAATTTAAATGCTCATCTCATGAAAATCCTTAATTTCCACCCAAAAAAAACCACTCCTAAGCTTTGTTACTAAAATTCATGCCATTAATAAATATAGATTTAATTTTATCATGGTAATAACTTGAACATATAGTTTAACTTATTAAACAACTATCTTAAATATTAGATGTTCAAATTTTTGTTCTGCATTATTAAACTCGAAAAAGAACACATGAAGCGAAGATCTGAATTTACAATTAATCAGAAGGAATAGAAATGTCTTAGACTCTTAACAACTACGCGATAATTATTTTATAAAAAATTAATAACATGTGAGATCATATTCTCAAATTGAAAAGTCAATTCTTAATTAATTGTTTGTACTTTTTGGAAATCCCTTCTTATCTTTCTTTTGCTTGGCATCCAAAAAGATGTTTATAAACCAGCTAATTGAGAATCGGATTCGGAACAATTAGGACTTCCTTTTCTTTTCTTTTTTTTTTTTTTTTCTTTTCTCCTAAGGACAGAAATATACCAGGAATTTGAATTTATAATTTCAAAAGAACTTTTTTGCGTCGAGGAAAATGAAAATACACGTGGAAACGCATTAAAGTTGCACGTGATTGGGCGGTTAGGATCACGTGCTTATGTGTGAGAACTTGAGAGGGAAGGGAGGGACCATTTCATGTGCGAGATAAAAGGCTTAATCTCCGCCGTTGCATTTGCAAGATGCGGCAACATATACACCGTCCGATCCGGTTGCTTCAGAAATATTGCCCGACACCTGTCTCATTTCATTTTTATTTTGTTCTTCTCTTTTACGTCACTTGTTTACCGTTGTTGTATTTCTCTCAAATCTTAACTAACAATCTAATCTAATTTTGTAAAATTCAAATATTTTAACTTGAGTTGTCAAATTTTGATTTAATAATATGCTTCAAAATTCAATCTTATAAAAACTGAATTATTTTTTTGTTAGTACTATATAAATAAAAAAAAAACTGATTTATTGTCCTAACATAATCACACAAATAGGGACAGTACTTGGGTGTTGTCTGGCAACACATACTCCTCACTTATTCACCACACATTTTTTTCTTTTTCTATTTTTTTTAAAAACACCCAAGTATTTTTCAAATATTAGGGACTAAACAAATTATTAAATTTGTAATGATTTAAAAATATACTTGAAATTTATGTACATATATTAGGGAGAATTATGGTAGCCGTGAGGTTCTTTTGCCAAAACATATGTAGAAGTTTTTTTTTAAAAAAGAAAAAATCTATTTTAATTTGTGAACTTGTGTATTTGATCACAAATTAATAAATTTTAAAAACTAGAACAAATTACAAGTTTAGTTATTAATTGAACTTTATAAAATATTTAATAGGTTTATAAGAGTCTGTTTGGTAGACAATAATTCGAAAACAGAAATTTGAAAACAAAGAATTCATTGAAAACAAAATTGTATTTTATGTTTTCAGATATGTGTTTGGTAGCAGATTTAGAAATTTAGTTCTATTTTAAACAATAGTTTAAAGCGTGTTCTATAATATATTTGTAGATCATAAAACTGGTTGTAGTTGCAAAACTGAATATTAGGTTGAATATAAGACCTTATAATTAATTTATGAACATGTTTTTTTTTTAATAAATTTTATATAATCATTATTTTATAATATAATATTTTATATTTTATAACATATTATATTATACATATTTTAATTTATCAAAAGTAAATTAAATTTATAAACATGAAGTACTATATTTATTAAGATTTTATCTTTGTTTAATACAATTTTGCATTTTAAAATTTCAAATTCAGAATCTGGATACAATAAAAATATAAAAATATTGTTTTCAGAATTTCTACTATTTGGATCACAGAATCCGAAAACAATTTTCAAAAACACGTCTGCCAAACATGTATTCACTGAATTCAGTAAATCCGAAAACATAAAAAAAATCCGGATTGCCTACCAAACAAACCCTAAACTTTTAATAAGTTTCTAAATTTTTAATTTTGTATCTAACATATCCTAGCTATAACTTTAAAAGCATCTAATAATTTTAAATTTTAATGTATAACAAAGTTTTTGACCTAGTAGTTTTTTCTTAAAAAAAAAATCACAAATCTTTTTGAAAAAAAAATTGAATTTTGTATTTAAAAAGATGTATACTATTCTATTTTATATCTATAGGACAGGGTAAGACTATTGACACAAAAACGAAAAGCTTAGAATAGTTCATTAAATACTTTAAAGTATAGAAATGTATTAAAAATATAGATATATACATACCATCGGGTAGTAGTTTTTATTAGTATCTAACTAAATAGTGTAGAAAAAAATTTATTTTGATTCGGAATAAGAGTGAGAATAGAAACATTAGATGAGAGTGATGAGGGCAAAGAAAAAACGTTGGGTTTAGGGTATGGGGTGAGTATATTAGAATTGAGTGCAATTAATTGTGTAAAATGTGATGCAATGGGCAATGGGATGGGAAAAAACATTGGTACTCTCTATCAAAGAGAGCACAACTTGGTATTATGATACTACCATACTTCATATGTTCACATTATATTTTAATATTCGTGGGCCAACATAATTTAAGATAGACCCTTCATAATTTTCAAAAAGATACTCACGTGACAAGTAATAAATGGAGGTAGTATGGAAAATTTTGGATAAAATACCATTTTAGTCCTTGTACTTTAAACATGGTTCCATTTTGGTCTATGTACTTTCAAATGTCTAAATTTAGTTCTTGTGCTTCCAGTCAAACTTAAATTTGGTCTCTACTATTAATTTATTGTCAAATTTTCTTTAAAAAAATAGTTTTTATTAGTTTTTCCTCTACAAATTTTGAAAAATATGTTCACATTTTGCTTTTTCTTGTATTAAAATTATTATTATTATTTAACCAATTTTGATAAAATTTAACTTCGTCAACCTTATCATAGAGACAAATTTTAAATTTTATTGAAAGTGCATAGATTAAAATTGGACATTTAAAAGTACGGGATCAACATGGAACAATGTTGAAAGTACATAGGTTAAAATTTTTGATAATATTGTAGCACTAGAAATTTTCCCATAGCTCAAGTGAGATTATATCGAATGTGTTAAGGAATAGGAGATTTGTAATTTGAATTCACTAACCCGTATGGTACATAAAAATGGGATGGAAGATTGCAGTTAGGTAGAGTAGTGGGATAAAAGAGTTGGAATTATATATGTATATATAATGGATTTGTTTTGAAAATAACAATGAGGCATAAGTGTGAGTTGTTAAATTTCTATAAATAGGCTCCACAAGACCGCCACTAGTACTACTACTACTAACTCCTATTCCTCTATTAATTTGTGTTTGTTTTGTTCTCTCTCTCTCTCTCTTTCTTTCTTAATTATTTAAAAAAAAAACCGGTAACCCACTCAATTATCTTTTTAGTTCTGGTTGTTGTTGCTGTAAAAAAAAAAAAGAAGAAGAAGAAAGCAAAAATGGCAGACGAAAGCACAGTTAACTGCATCGACATCCTCATCGCCATCCTTTTGCCTCCTCTCGGTGTCTTCCTCAAGTTTGGCTGCCAAGTCTCTCTCTCTCTCTCTCTCTCTACTAATTAATTAATTAATTACCATTTTTCTTTTCTTTTTCATTTACTTTATTTTAATTTAATTTGCAGGTCGAGTTTTGGATCTGTTTGCTTCTAACTTTCTTCGGATACATTCCGGGGATTATTTATGCTGTTTATGCCATCACCAAGTAAAATCCTCCCCCTCCATCTCCCAATCTCCCCACTAAGGTAAGCCTCTTCTCCGTCTCTCTTAGACAACTATTTTATTTTCGTTTTTAAACTCATTTTTTTAAGTTTCATTTTATAATTATTTAATTCATTTGAGTCCATAACTCTTTCATTTTTTATTTTTGAAAATTAAATCATCATTTCTTCTTGCTTCTCTACCATTCTCTTCCATAACTTTCTTCTTTTTTAAGAAAAGATTTGATTTTGTAACCAAATTTTAAAAACTACTTTTGTTTAGTTTTTAAATTTTGCCATGGTTTTTGAAAACATAGTTAAAAGTGGATAGCAAAATAAATAATATTTATAGACATAATTTTTAAAAACCAAAAACTAAAAAACAAAATGGTTATCAAATAAAGCCTTGATTTTTAATTTTTAGCTTTTGAAAATCCTGTTTGTTTACCAATAGTTTCATCTTCTCTATAGTTGTCTCCATATTTCTTAAAAAAACGCTTAAATTCTTAACTAAATTCTATAAACAAAAGTTAAATAGTTATCCAACCGGAATTTAATTATTTTTACAAGGATGGATGATTATTTATATGTATATTATGATTGATTTTCAGGGTATGAGATTTGGGAAGGAAGGGGATGGAAATTGAAGTTGAAATTTCTATTTCTCTTTAGAAGATTTAATGTTCAAACAAAGACCATCATTTCATTTCTTCTTTCTTCTTCATGATTCGATCTTCTGTCTTTATGTGTGCGTGTGAGTGTGATCAAAGAAAGAGTCGTACGCCATTTGTGCTTCTTCTCTAAATTAATTTTTTTTTTCTTTTTCTTTTTATTGTAATTTACAATTTTTATTTTATATGGAGTTTAATTATTATTGTGTTGCTTTGTATTAATTGATTGGGTTTGCTGTAAAGTAAGGGAAAGGGGTCACGGTGGTTGAATAATAATACTTGGAATATAATGTGTGAGTGTGCCTTACGTTTCTTTTTTTCTTTCTTTCATTCTCTAACCAAAGTTTCTTCTTTCAAATCCCAAATTTCTATGCACTTATTAAAATAATATGATCAATTTTTTAAAAGAAAAACAAAATATATACCTATTTTGTCCTCAATTACATCACTTTTAATTTCTCTCTCTAATTTCATTGAAACTAAATCATCTCAACAAAATGTCATTACTGAATATATATATGTGTAATTAGTTTCAATTTTACACTTCATTTTCTTCTCCATTTAAAATTTTTTGGTTTTTGAAAATTGTGTTTGTTTTCTCATTATTTCTATTTTTCTTAAAAAAAACATTTGAATTATTAACCAAACTCTAAAAACAAAAACAACTTTTTGAAAATTATTTTTTCTAATTTTCATGGCTTAGTCTTTGAAAACACATCTTAAAAATAGATAAGAAAACATTAATATTAAAAAATTAAATGAAATGGTTATCGAACGATACCTTAATGTCTCAATTTTGAACGCAATTACCTAAACAAATTAGAAGGGTGTTGAATGTTGGATTTCTAAAAAATGATATAATTTAGCATTTATTTTAGTTTATGAGCATATATATTATCATGTATGGAAGCTTAATTATTGAGTAGATAGGAGGGAACAACAAATTAGGAAAAAGTCTCACTCTCTACCTCACCCCACCTCTAGATATTTTCAATTATAAAATATGGTAAATTTCAATCCAAGGATGCCTTTAGAATTTTATTTTATTTTTTTATCAATTTAAAATAAGGTATCCAATTCCAATTCAAATTCAAATTTCAAAATGTATTTGGTCCACTAGCTTTTCCCAAAAATGGGATTCAAAGACAAACAAAGTGAGCTCATCTTTAACAAATTTAATCTATTTTTAAAAACTACACCTCCACTGTTTCTTGATCTACTCAAACCAATCTAACCCTTTACCTTCCCATCCTTTTTCTACCATCCATTTTAGACTTTAAACCATATATTGGCCCTCCTTTTTATACACATTCCTTTCAAAATTATAATACTTATTTATTTTTTTTTAAAAAAATTATACTGGTTTCCTTTTCACTATTTTCTCTATAATGATTTTTCATCTTTTTTAAGTACCATTTCAAAAGTAAAAATACAAAAATAAGTTTTTGAAAACTATTTTTTTTTTTTTTGTTTTCAAAACTTTGCTTAATTTTTAAAAACATAGCTACAAAGTATATAAGAAAACATAAAAATCTATTGGTAGAAGTAGTAATCCTAGGCTTAATTTTAAAAAACCAACAACTAAAAATCAAGGTTATCAAAGGGGACCTAATACATATTTTTAACTAATTGAGTTATTTTTATGTTGAAAATCACTGTTAAATCTAAAACTTAAGACGTGTAATAACTATATTTATAAATTAAGTTTTTTTAGTACAACATCATTTGGGAATAGGAGAGTTGAACCCATAACCTCTTTGGTCATAAGTCTTACTCAATGACAGTTGATCAGTTATATGTTCTTGTTGGCTTATGAATAATAAATTAAATTTTTGAACATTACTTTTGCATATAGTTTTCTTGCTTTACCACCCATTTTTTTAAAAAAACTAGAACAAAATTTGAAAATTGAAAAAAAAAAAATGGTGAGAAAAGAAAGAACGAACTAACAATAAAATGATTTAAAAACAGATGATTGCATTAAAACAAACAAATTTATTCTTTTGAACATATACATACCACGACCGAACACATTTTTGTTAAATATATTTTACCAGGTTGGTTTGTGTAAAGTGAACTTACGCAACCTTTTAAGAGTATGTTTCGGAGTGAGGGTCAAAATCACTTTTAAAATTGATTTTGAAAAAATAAAAAATTATTTAAAATTGATTTTTCAATCATTAGTTGATAGGTGATTTTTGGGTAGGTGATTGATAGGGAATCACTCCCAAAATTTGTCCCCATTTTATTCCATTGTACCCTAATTTCTCCCTGCTCTCTGCCATCTCATAGGTGGTGTCATAGGTCACTTTGGTTTCCATTATCTTTTATATATATATATATATATATATATATGATTATTACTAATTTTATTGCAATTTATAGTTGCAATTTCCCCACTTTTGTTGCTACAACTTTCTTTTTTCTTTTTAGATTATTTGTTTTCGTCTCTAAAGATATGATCATTTTATTAACATAGATCTCATCTTATATGATTGATAATGATAATACTAATAACTCTTCAAAAAATAATGACACAAAAGTGATTGTAATTTTAAAGGACTATTATTTCATTTTTTGAAATAATATACTTTTAATGACGGGTAAAAACCATCATTTTTGTCAAAATTCATAATTTTTTCATAAAAAAGTGAATTTTCTCAAAACCGTCTTATTAAATTCATCCGTCATTGTTTATAAAATGACAATTTTCTCTCTCTAAAATTTTTATAATATGTATCTTACTTTATTATATTTTTTTTTCTTTTAATTCACGTTTTCACTTTCCTTTCTCTCTAATAGTTTTAACTCTTTTTGATTTTTTTTATTTCTAATTTTTTTCCTCCCTATAATTTCCGTATCTTTTTAAATTTTTTCTCTCTAATATTTTGTTATCTATTGCTCTACTTGTCCCTAACTCTTAACTTTTTTTTTTCTCCTCATTTTAGTTTTTCTTCCTAAAATTTTGATCATCTTTTTCAATTTTTTTTTAAAATTTATCTCTCTATCTTTGAATTTTACTCTCTTTATTAAAATTATCTCTCTGAATTTTTTGTCCCTTCCTTTAAAATTTGTATTCCTCTATATTTCTAATTTTTATCCCTCCAAATATTAGAATAATTTGTAACTAAATACTTTTAAATGGATTAATTAGAATTAAATCACTTAGCTTAAAACACTTTATGTTAAAGTTGTTTCCCAAATATGCGTTTTAAAAACCACTTAATTATATGAAAATCACTATTAAAAGTGTATAACCAAACATGAAAATGATTATATGGAAATTACTTTCAATAAATCAATTATAGACAAATCAATTACACTAAAATCAATATTTCTAAAATCATGCCCAAACATGCACTAAGATTGTGACAATTGCATGATGAGTTTGATTCCACCGGATTGAAATTCGAAATTATATGGGATATATAATTCTATATATATTTTTTTAAGTACAACTATATTTCATTTTTTTTAAATGCTATTATTATTTAATCAACCTATCATATTCATCCTGTTACCACCAACAAGAGCATAACTCAACTGACATCAAGTAATCTATGACCAAGAGGTCATGAGTTCGAATCACTACCCCCAAATGTTGATGTACTAAAAAAAAAAAATCATCTTGCTACCACACACATCTCATAACTCATTCATTAATATTTACATCCATTTTCAATTCCTTTGAGAATATACATAATGCCTAAATTATAAAAGAAAAAATTTTAATTTCCCTCGTCTATTTAGAAGATATCCTTATTCTTTTAAAAATTACAATAATACCTTTAACTTTTCATTATAAATATTTTTAAAAAATGACTTAAAATGGTTGAGAATTCCACCTTGAAAAGATGAAGAGAACTCGTAGTTTTTACAAGATAGATGTGTTACTTCTCTACTTACCAATTAATTTTAAAATGAGACATCATGTTTCTCTAATAAGAATGACATGACAATGATTGAGATTCTTATCTAGATTAAGTCCAAAACAACAATGTTCTTCCGTCATGTCGACTTTTCGTCCCGTATTCTAAAAATACTAAAGTAAAAAAAAAAGCATTAAAAGCTTTATTTTATTGAGCAATTTGTTTATAGTACCATTCTATTATTTAAATAACTAATTTTCTGTTGATTTGATCTTGATTCTAGCCTTTTTTTTTTTTTTTTTAATGGTAGCTCTCAACTTTAATAAAGTGTTTTTTTAGGTGGAATTTAATTTTTGGATAAAATATCTTTGAATAAAGTTAGCCAACGTGTATTTATATAACAACAATGGCAGACAAAAAACCTTTGATGCTTATCACCTAATATTTCGCAATCACTTTGATTTTGATTTTGATTTTGATTTTTGGACAACTTAAAAACAACCCCTAATGCCATTGCCATCTTCTCACTCATCAACTTTTGTTTTAGACAAATAATACCTTTCACCTAAATAAAATATTTTATTGATATTAGTCCAATTCTATCATCCCACCCTAATCCATTATGCTTAATTATTCAACATCTTTCATTAATCGAAATTTGAATCCTTTGCTTCTTTTTGTTTAAATCATTAATCAGTGATTTGATAATAACATTAATATCTATATATTTTTATTTTATGTGATAACCGTTTATTTCTATCTAATTAATGATTGATCTAAATACTAATTAATTTTAATTATAATGATCACTAACTAACCTATAATATACTTTTTACTATATTTTGTTTGTTGATTTCCTTTTTTTTAATATTTTATCATGATTATTAATTTCATCTACTTATTCGGCCAATGAGGACAAAGCTTATGGGCTTGAGTCCGATGTTGGGAATTTTGGACCTTTTGAATCGAACCCAAATTCCACCCAGCATAGGAGCCCACATAAATATAACAGAAATAAAATAAAATAAAATAAAATGAAAGAAAGAAAATATTTACAAAACTAGTGGTTAGAATCATGGAAGAAAAATTCGATTGATTTCATGCTGACCACCTCGACATGTCGTTTGAAGGAAAATGTCGTTTTTCCCTTTCTTTCGACTACATGTCGAAAAATATCGTTTTTTTTTTCTGAAATGAAGTGATGTGATCTGATTCATCCGAAAATTGAAATAGAAAGATTTGCATGCACGAAACGAAATATTTGGCGTGATGTAAACTAAAAATTGGGTTTGACACTTTTTCTTTTTTTCTTTAACGTTAAAATGTTAATAAACTAATAAACTAATAAACTATTAGAATAAGTACAAGTACTATATAATAATACTCTATTAAGTATTGTATATTACTCTATTAATACTTAATAAATACTTGAAATGTTAATAAAAATAACTTAATAACTTAAAAATATGTATTTCCAACTCTTTTTTTTTTTAATTTTCAAAATTTCATCAACTTTTCAATTTCCCATCAATTCAAAATAAAAAAAATATCAATATCCCATATTTTAAACCACAATTGTTATTTTTCTTTTTACCTTTTTAATATTTTATTAATTTTTACCTCCTATAAATACCTTATTTTCCTCACTTTCATATTCACCCTAACCCCAACAAGTTCTCAATTCTCTTCTCTAAATTTTCATCTATTTCTCTCAAATTTCCTTATAAGTTCTAAACTTCTAATTCACTTTTCTAGATGAGATGCTCCAAAATCATCTTTTTGATATTAAACCTGTATCATATTTTATTATTTAATTACTTTGTCAAATACAAATATGTCATATATTCTCTAATTACCAATATTTAATATTACTTTATATAGTGATTTAGGAATTAGGATTTAGGAATGGTTAATTATAGTTTATAGTTTAATTAAACCAACATAATTGAAGTTTCATTGAATCTAAATAGAAGTTATAGAACATATTTTTTATATATATGATGTTAGAAATAAATCAATTATAGTATAATTAAACCATAATTAAAGTTTCATAAAATAAGTTAAATAATTTATAGAATTTATATTTTTTTTTTCTCAAATTCCTATTATCATCGACATCTTAATTGATATTTGTCTCTAAATATTGTATTAGTTTTTAAATGTGATACTTCAAAATGGTCAATTATAGTTTAAGCCACAATGAAAGTTTCATTGGCTAATTCAAACAATTTCCGTCAATTTCCATAATTTTCATAAATTTTTCCGAAATTTCCATCGACATTTCCATAAAATTTGGATCTCGACATTTCCATCAACATCACATTTTAAACCTTGGTTAGAATTAAATATTTACCATTACATACAATTTTATCCTTTTACCATTATTTTTTTTTTATATTTCTATTCCTTAGTATTCTCGAGTCTTTATATTTATTTTATTTTTAATATTATTATAAATATAGTGGGAAATAGATGCCCATTATCCCTTTTACCATGTGTCATTGACATTGGCCATGTGGCTTACATGTGTCTAAAATTTACCATTGACAAGTGGCACATCATTCATTTCCATATGTCCTCCATGTATCTAAAACTCAACTATGCTTGGTGTCCAATTATATCCACATCATGCTTGTCAAGTTGCCTATAAATAGTGGCTTATGGTGGAAAATGGAAAGACACATCAATTGGTAATGTCTGACCAATTCTCTCCAACTTTTTCCACTTTCTTATTTTCTTTATATATATATATATATATATATATATATATATATATATATATCAATTTCCAATTTCCAATTTCCTTTTATTATTATTATTTTGGAAAAATCTTGGTACCCAGTTTTGCCTCTAATTTTATAACACGTTATCAACACGAGCCTCTATCATTTTTCGTTGAAAGTAGGTCTAAAGGTACGATTTTTTAATTAAATGTTATTTTGTATACTTGGTTTATATTATTAAATTTATAATATAAATATAATGCATTTTGATAGTGTTACTATGACAAATCTTACAAAATTAGAATTCACGACCCTTGACATTAATGGTAATAATTATTTGTTAGATGTTATGAACCTTGGAGAGACCATTAAAGAAAGGAATACGACATCTAGTCAAGAAAAAGCGAAGATCATGATTTTCATTCGTCATCATCTCCACGAGGGATCGAAAATGGAATATCTAACAATAAAAAATCTCTACGTCCTGTGGAAGAACTTGAAAGAAAAATATGATCATAAAAAAACTGTTATTCTTCCAAAAACTCGTTATGATTGTATGCACCTGAAGCTGCAAGATTTTAAATCAGTAAGTGATATAACTCTGCAATATTCAAAATTAGTTCAAAATTGAAATTATGTGGAGAAAACATTACTGATGTGGATATGTCATAGAAGACATTTTCTACCTTTCATGTCTCGAATATGCTCCTGCAACAACAATATCGAGAGAAAGGTTTTCCAAAATATTATGAACTTATTTTATGTCTTCTTGTTGCTGAATAAAATAACGAGATATTGATGAAAAATCATGAATCTCGACCAACTGGAACAACACCATTCCCTAAAGTGAATGTTGTGAATTTCCGTGGTTGAGGTAGAAGAAGAAATAATTATTTTCGTGGTGGGGATTATAATTATCTAAATTTCAAGAAACCCACACGAAATGATGATCACAAAGGAAAAACTCCACAAAATAAGAATGCAAGAGGTGATGAGAATAAATGCTTTTTATGTGGAATGACTGAACATTGGTCACGTATTTGTCGTACATCCGAACATTTAGTTGATCTCTATCAAGTTTCCTTAAAAGAAAAAAGAAAAAAATGTGGAAGTAGATAATAATATATTTAACCCATCCAATATGACAAATTTGAATGTGACAGATTTCTTTGCATCTCCTGAAGAGAAGTTAGTTTGAAGCAATTGATGGATTAACAAGTGTTTCTTTTGATTTTGAGAATGTCTAGGACAAATGTTTATCTTTATGTTTTTTTTAGCTTTAAACTTTTTGTATTATGTATCTCTTATTGTAATTATTTTTGTCTAATGAAAAAATGAACAATATCCATATGTTGAATGATTAAAAAATGAGCAATGAAAATCTATATCTGGCAGATAGCGAAACTACAGACACAATACTTATAAACAAAAAATATTTTTTTAAATTGACAATGTTGAAAGCAAAAATTAATACTATATCAGGTTTTGCAAACTTGATTTAAGGTTTTAGAAAAAACAAGTTTTATCTTGCCTAGAAGAACAAAATTCACAATTAATAATACTTTGTTTTCTAGCAAGTCGAAAAGAAACTTATTGTGTTTCAAAAATATATGTGACAATAGTTATCATCTTGAAACTGATTGTAAAAATAATATAGAGTATCTCTATATGGGATGAAAAAAATATCCACGGGGTCGGGTCTTGCAGCCCTGTCCCCATCCCCGAACCCACCCGAATAATTATTTATATATCTTTTTAAAAAATCTATAATGATTATGTGTAAAGATATTGTTAGTAATATATAATTTTATATAACTAATAATATATATATAAATCTTAATACTGTTATTGTTTTATATAAATCTAATTATTATAAAATTAATGTTACTGTTATATATATATATAAATTTTATTATTTTTTTATTTATTTAAATCATTAAATTTTAAAAAAATATTTAAAAAACAGTAACAATATTAAGATTTCTATAATTTTTTAAAAAAGTAAAAAATCTAGTGTTTATAATTTTATAAGTTTTCTATTAAATATCTATTAAAATTTAATGAATTAAATAAATAAAAGAATGATAATATATATATTTTTTATTTTTAATAAAGAATAATTAAAAATTAAAAAAAAAAGCGGGGATTTTTCCCTGTGGGGACCCGGTCCCCGATCGGGGAATTCCCGACCCCGACCCTCCAAAACGGAAAATGGGGCGGGAACGGGGATGAGAAATGCATCCCGACCCAACCCGCCCCGTTGCCATCCATGTTCACATGAAAAACATATACTAGAAACACCACCTGTTTTTTCTTCTGGATTATATTATACTCATATACGAGTAATCAAAAGCTATGAAACAATAAACTAGAAGTTCATGAATTCAGAAATATTCAGTGTTTGACATGATCGATTAGGTCATCTGAGATCAATGATGATGAGAAAAATTGTTGAATATTCACATGGACATCCATTAAAGAACCAGAAAATTCTTCAATCTAATAAATTGTCATGTGATACTTGCTCTCAAGACAAGTTAATCATTAGACCATCACCAGCTAAAGTGGAGACTGAATCACCTGCATTTTTTAAACGAATGCAAGTGACATATGTGGACATATTAACCCACCAAGTGAACCATTTAGATATTTTATGGTATTGATTGACGCATCCAGCAGATGATCACATGTATGTTTATCATCAAGTCGAAACCTTGCATTTGCGACTATTTGCTCAAATAATAAGTTAAAAGCATCTAACCGACGGGCCTTCAAATCTCCAAGTCGCGCTACAACAGAGGCAAACAATTTAGGACTTGTCAACGAATGGCTCTCCAAAGGTGCCTGCAAAACAAAAAGTGATTGAGTCAATGGACAAAATTTCAACTAAATCAGATAAAAAAAGAGGGGCACGAACCAAGGTTTCAAAGAATTTAACACGTTCACAAGCCTCCAAGGGGCCATCCAAAAGATTGTCGTTGGAGTTCATCGACTTCTTCATCTTCTTAGGCCTCTTCCAGTGGCGATCATCATTGCTGCTGAAGCTTCCTTCGTCATCATCAAGAGTGCCCGTAGGAGGGGTCAGACCCTCATCTATCGGGCGTGAGTACTCTTACCATCCTCCTTGGAATTTAATCCTTTAGAAAGTTTTTGTTTGATTGAAGGGGGAGTGACGTTGTCCATTAAAAATTGTATGCACTTCCCGAGATGATTACCATGTTTTTTTTATCACCAACTCCTGTCAAATGGGTAGTGTGACCATTGAGATCCAGCTCACGAGTCGGGACGGGATGAAGTCAAAGTTCCAGTGCAAAATCTCCAACATTGATAAACATTGTCCAAGGTGACATGGGGGATCCTCATGTAGGTCGCCTAAAATATGCTGGTAGAAGCCAAACTATCGACCAAATCGAACAGGACTATAAGCCTCAATAGTCATCAATTGCCCATGACGAGAGGACAAGCAGCAAGATCGTAGGCTGATAGGCCTTTTACATCATGCAGAATCTCAACCTTGTTGCAAGATGGAAAGTTTAAATGCCACATTATAGATGTGCCTTGGTGAATTAGCCGGTGAGCTTCAAAATTGTTGAAATATCTGGCTCCACATTCTCCAAAATAATCAACCATCTAAGGCCCTGTGAAGAGATCAAATCCCGATGCGAAAGCATTTGAATCGCTTTGCTTTCAAAATTTGTAGTAAAAATTCACAAAACAGTAAGTTAAGCATAAACTACAAATGAGAGAAGAGTTTTTACCTTTGATGTAACTCCTCTTCTAGTGATCCAATCTCCATGCAACTCGTTCTTTGATCTCGATCTCAAATCAAGTCAGACACCCCCAAAAAGGCTTCTCCGTTGTTCTCTAAGAGAGAGAATGGTGGGATCCCCTTTTTGGATTGGGATGAAAAATCTCTGGAGAAAATTTTTTAGAGAGGGAGATGTTGAGAGAGTTTTTGCTTTGATGGAGAGCACAAAATTCTCAAATTCCAAAAAATGAACCAACAACCAATAAAGTGCATATAACTGCACTTATTTATAATGTGTGAGGATGAAGGTAACTTCCTCTAGAGATGTACATAAGCCGAGTTGGGTTGGGTTGAGGAAATTTTTTGGACCAACCCAAAAATTCGGGTTGGTCATTCCTTCAACCCAACCAACCCTATTCATGAGAGTAGCCCAACCCAACCCAGGGTTATTATTTTTTATTATTTTTTATTTTTTTTAAATTATTTAAAATATTTTTTCTTGAATTAATAACTAAAATCACATAAAATTCAAATATCAAACTTCAAATTTCAAAATATCTTAACATTTATTAAAAGTTTAGAAGAAAAACATTAAAAATTGACAAATAATTCATTTATAAGTATATATGTAATTAAAATAAAATAAAATAAATATAAAATTTGGGTTGGGTTGAGTTGGGTCAACCCGAGCCTAAAAAGCCCAACCCGAGAACCGACCTGAACTTTTCGATTCTCCAAACTTCTAACCCAACCCAAACCGAAAAAAAACCTAACTCAACCCAACCCTTATGATTTGAGTAGGGGTAGTCTAGGTTGCTCGGGTTACTGGGTTATTTGTACATCCCTAACTTCCTCCATCCACTCACCAATTTTATCCACCATTATTGCCTTATGCAAATCATATTTGCATAGTGTATATTATATAGTATCATATACCTTATTGAATCATATATTTGCATATCTTTCACACACCCTATAGTATTTAATATGAAATCATTTCATACTAAATTAATAATTAGAAATTAATCCAAATATAGTATATAGTTTAATTTGAATCATATTCACATCAAATTATATATTATATTGATTATATTATATATAACCGATATAAATCGCTTTTTATAAGTTCAAAAGTTTCAAATTTGCTCCAAAACTTTATACCCTCTAATTTGAGCCAACAGAGTAACCTAATGAACCTACAAATCATGAGCTCCAATGATAGAAGGTTAACCAATCAAACTCTTTAATCTTGTTAACCAACATTCATTAACTACGAGTGACTCCACTATAGATTCGTAGTTGCACTCTTTTCACTGTAGGACAAGTTGTGTTCATTGATTTAACCAATGCCCGTAATTCAACCCTTCATAGGTTGTTCGTAATCACAGTTGGGTCAAATTACTATTTTACCCCTGTGATTACGTCTTGCTTCTTAAGTACCACTGATCCTCTAATGAATAACATGTTTATGGTCCACAAAGTCCCTCTCAGGCCAATGAGAGGGTGGGGTCTCGTTGTTCAAGATTGGGAGTTAGCACATAAGGGAACACTCCTATCTAATTTTCCAAGCCTCGGAAACGAGTGAATTCCATCTTACAAAGTCAACTTTCCAACTACCTACGCGGTTTTGTCTCCAAGAAGGTAAACATATTGATGTAGTGGTTTATTGGTTTTACATTTTTAGCCTCTGTTTTATTACTAAATTCTTTGTAATCGGTTTTAAGTCTTTTTGGTTGTTCTGGTCGGTTTGTTAGGGGATTGGTCATGGGCCTCATGGGCCTTTTAGTTTGTATTTAAGGAGTGGTTCTCCTTAGTTTTGAGCCTAATAAAATTTTGCTTTCATTCTTCCAAAAATTTCTCAAAACCGATTACATCAGTTTTGGTATTAGAGAACCCTCGAAGAAGGGACCTGATGCCGGGAAAGAAAACCCCCACCCCTTTCGGTGAAGAATCCTCTTTAACCAAAGCTGAAAGGCTCAACCTTCAGACTCCATTATCCCCTCAAACATTGACCAAGAAAGTGATCTTAATGGAAATTTTGATCGAGGAAATAAAGAAGACCATGCAGGAAATGAATCAGTTTATGACCTCAATCACTCAACAATTTGATAAGTTTTCAACATCAAATCCACGCCCCACGACGCAAGAAAAAGGCAAGAATGAATTATGACCACCAAATTTACAAGAACAGGTTGCAACCATTACCAGAGGAGTTAAAGATTTGCAAATCTCCCACCAAGAATCATCAAGAAACTATCCTCTGCAGTTTAGAAGACCTGAGATGCGTGCTGATTATCTAAAATAGAGGGAATGGGATAGTTCAAGTGAAGAAGAAACTTAGTTTGGGCCACATACTTATGCTAATAGATCGGTAGAAGGACCATATCATGCGCAAACTTCAAATACAACAGCATGGCAACCACAATACCCGTTTCTAGGAGGCCAAGATTATAAAATGAAGATAAATCTTCCCACATTTTCAGGCAAGCTCGATCTTGAAGCCTTTATTGACTGGATCAAGGAGGTGGAGAACATTTTTTAATATACCAATATGCCCGAGGACCGAAAGGTTAAGCTAGTTACCTACAAACTGAGAGGTGGTGACGCGGCCTGGCGGGACAAGTTAAAATTCAATCAAAGGCGACAAGGAAATGGGCCTATCAAGACTTGGACCAAGATGCTTCGGTCAATAAAGGTTCAACTCTTGCCCACGGATTATGAACAACTCTTATATAATCAACTACAACATTGTCAATAGAGAAATCACAATGTAGCTGAATATACAGAGGAGTTCAACCGCTTGAGTGCGAGAAACAATCTACTCGAATCGAAAAATCAACAGATTGCAAGATTTGTGGAAGGCCTTCGAGAGGATATCAAAAGAAAAGTGAAACTTCAACCGGTCTATTTCCTTCCTGATGCTATTTCCTTAGCCTACAGGGTTGAGCAACAAAGGGCAGAGAAACAACAAACTCTAAACAACAGAAAGAATGTGTGGAGTGGACAGAGCTTCAGAAGATCCCCAGGAGAAACAATCAAGACTACTCCTACTGCTAATTTAACTGGGGGCAACAATAAGCAGCGACCTGAACCAAGCAACATTGCACAAGGTACCGAAGGAGTCCCACGAAAGCCTACCAACATTTACAACAAACCAACTCTTGGGAAGTATTTAGGTGTGGTTAACAAGGTCATCTATCAAATGAATGTCCTCAAAGGAGAGCCATAACCCTATTAGATAGCCAAGAAGCGCCAAAAAAGGATGAAGATCAAGAAGAAGAGGTATCTTATACTGAGGCCGATGAAGGAGAACAACTTTCATATGTGCTACAACGACTATTACTGTCACCTATAACCGAACCCCATATGCAAAGACACACCTTATTCAGAACTCGATGTACCATCAATGGAAAAGTGTGCAACATCATCATTGACAGTGGCAGTAGTGAAAACATGGTGTCAAGTAAGTTAGTTCAACTCCTTAAACTCAGAATGGAGCTCCATCCTAATCCTTACAAAGTAGGTTGGATCACAAAGGGAGGAGAGGTAATGGTGAACGAAATTTGCACGGTACCCCTCTCAATAGGAAACAACTACAAATATCAAATAGTGTGTGACATTCTTGATATGGATGCTTGTCACGTTTTGCTAGAGAGACCGTGGCAATATGATATGCATGTCACTCACAAAGGTAGGGAAAATACTTATGAATTCTACTGGATGGAAAGAAAGATAGTGTTGTTACCTCTACAACAACAAGAGAAGAAACCCACGGGTGAAAAACTCATTAACATGCCACTTTTTACCATCATCAATGGAAAAGAGTTCACTCATCTCACAAGCAAGGAAATTTGGGCTATAACAAACACAAGGGTACTCTGCCCGACAAGTGAAGAACCTTGCAGCGAGGTGGTTGAGCTATTACACCAATTCCTTCAACTCACTCAGACCCCTAATACACTACCCCCTTTGAGGAATATACAACACCAAATTGATCTAGTACTGGGAGCAACATTACCAAATTTGCCTCATTATAGGATGAGTCCTCATGAATACGATATACTTCAGGAACAAATCCAAGACCTCCTTGACAAAGGGCACATCCAGCCGAGCATCAATCCATGTGCAGTCCCTGCCCTCTTAACCCCCAAAAAGGACGACAGTTGGCGCATGTGCGTGGACAACAGAGTCATTAATCGAATCACGAAAATTCACTTTTTAGGATTCGTAATCGGTGCACAAGGAATTGAAGTTGACCCATCTAAAATTCAAGCAATCCAGGATTGGCCAACACCAACAAAAGTAAAGGACATACAAAGCTTCTTGGGATTAGCCTCCTTCTACAGAAGATTCATTAAAGGATTCAACTCCCTCGCAACCCCTTTAACAAAATGCTTAATGAAGGGTCAATTTTGGTGGGGCCATGAGCAAGAAAACAACTTCAGGGTACTAAAAGAAAGGTTAAGTAGCACTCCTGTTTTAAACTTCCCAGATTTCTCTCAACCCTTCGAAGTGCCTGTGGATGCCTCAGGTATAGGTGTTGGAGCTGTATTAACTCAAAATGGCCACCCAATCGAATATTATAGTGAAAAGCTAAGCGATGCAAGAGCCAAATGGAGCACTTATGAACCGGAGTTGTATGCCCTAATACGAGCCCTAAAGCAGTGGGAACATTACCTTTTGGGAAAAAAATTTATCCTACTGACGAATCACTACTCTTTAAGTTTATACAGACCCAAAAGAGTATCAATCGAATGCACGCCCGTTGGTTGTCCTTTATACAAAGGTTCGAGTTTGTAATCAAGCATCAAACTGGGACATCAAACAAAGTCGTCGATGCCTTAAAGCCGAAAACACATTCTATTGACTGAACTAGGAGAAAAATTACGACCTTCCAGCACCTGCTCGAAGGGTATGAAAATGACCCTGATTTCCACACAATCTGGACCCAATGCTCACATTATTTACCCACAAAGGACTTCCATTTAATGGATGGATACCTGTTTAAAAGCAATGCCATATGTATCCCCTATACATCATGACACACGCCCTCCCGTACTACCTGCTAATTAGCCCGAAAGAAGGCATGAAGCCAACAGACATTGTTTACCTCTTAACAATACCTGTTGACTCTGTTTCACCTGATAAACGTACTATGCTCGCATATGGAACACTTTAACATAGCATAGCGGAAACTTGACAACTATTAAACATACATAAAAAGAAACTCTTCTTAAGTCTCTCTTGGAACTAAAACGACAAGAGCATCAGAACCACAAACAGGCCAAACCATTGTTTATACGACCTTTAATGTACAAACAACTATAACTACATAGTCCTTTCAAGATAGTCTACAACACATAAGGACTTGCTATACAACTCCAGCCACGTACAAAATATCAAACTTATGGAGCTTTCAGCAGACTATGGTAGGATATCAGGTACAAGGAGCTCAATCTCTACCTGAAAAGTTTAAAAACATTGAAAGAATGAGCTATGAAGCTTAGTGAGTGACTGGGTTTAAAATCTATAACTCGTAAAATATTTCACCTGAAAAACTTATGAGCATATGTATTTGTAGTCAAGCGTTAAAAGTAAACATGGAATCATAATAGATTTTTAGAAACCAGCAAGTATGTCGTTAAAATCTCGTATGTCTTTTCTTTTATTTTTACAACAAAACAAAACCAAATCAAGATAAATTAAATTTTTCTTTCTTGTTTCCTTTATTGTGTGTTTTTTTTTAGGAAAATTCCAAAGAAAGATCTCGGGTTTACAACTTATCTCCCCCTTAAGAAATTTCGTCCTCGAAATTTAATAGTACTTAGGTGAAGATCGTCAGATACTTCTTCCTCAACATGGACACATGAAAAACATCATGTACTCGACATAGTTCTCACGACAACTTCACTCAGAGGTCAGCCGCCCAACTCGTCCCAAGCATTTGATAAGGACCAATATATTTAGGACTTAACTTACCTTTCTTGCCAAAGCGAAGGACACCTCTCCACGGAGATAACATCAAGAAAACTTGATCTCCGACCTGGAATTCTAAGTCCTCTGCCGCTTATCTCACAGAATCCTTTCTCGACGGCCTTGAGCTACCTTCAAATTCTCCCTGATTACCTTAATATTATCCGTCGTAACTTGCACCAACTCAGGACCGATAAGCTTCCGCTCTCCTACTTCGTTCCAACATATGGGCGTTCTACACCGTCTTCCATATAGAGCCTCAAATGGCGCCATGCCAATACTCGATTGATAACTGTTATTGTAAACGAATTCCATAAGTGATAGGTGTGTATCCCAACTTCCCTTAAATTGAAGGACACATGCTCTCAACATGTCCTCTAGGGTCTGGATGGTTCTCTCTTACTGACCATCTGTTTGAGGATGGAACGTTGTACTGAAATTCAACTTTGTCCTCATAGCTTTTTGTAAGCTAGGCCAAAACTTAGAAGTAAATCTCGGTTCTCTATCAGAAACTATGGACACTGGCACTCCGTATTGACTCACAATTCTGTCGACGTATAGCTTAGCAAGCTGAACAAGTGTAGACGTCGCTTTCATCGGTATAAACCGTGCTGTCTTAGTGAGTCTATCCATTATTACCCAAATACCATCATGTCCACTTGAAGTACGTGGTAATCCAAACAGAAAATCCATAGTGATATGCTCCCATTTCCATTCAGGTACTGGCAGTGGGTTAATGAGTCATCATGGCCTCTGTCTAACTGGTTTAACCTGCTGGCAGATCAAACATCTATCAACATAGTCAGCTATCTCCCGCTTCATCTCAGGCCACCAATAAGTCCCCTTCAATGTTTTGTACATCTTGGTGCTTCCAGGATGCATAGCGTAAGCTGAACTGTGAGCTTCCTCTAAAATAGCATCTTTCCCTGTTGAAAATCATGAGCTCGAGGTTCTAATGCTTAGTTTTGGTTTGTTTGACAGGCCAAGAGGAAATAGGTCGAGTGTACGGGCCAAAGTTCTAGTTCTAGCACTGTGAGTGACAAAACGAACTTCGAAAACGATCTATGTGCTTGAAATATGCTTTAAGAAATGCAAGTTTTGCTAGAATGAAAGGGGTTCAATGCTTTATGTTTACTTTTGGAACACATATTTATGAGCATTCATGTTTTCCTTAAAATGTTTTCAAGTACTTGATGTGAGCCTAGATTTCCCGATGAAACTTATACATGATCATATGTTTATTGATTTCTGAAATTTATGGAAATGTTATGATTTCGAGCAAGTATGATTTAAAGATTTCCAATTTTTATGAACAAGCTGAATATGCTTGAGTTTTACGAAAGAAAAGATAAGCATGTTCAAATATTTTTATGTGTTTTCTGAGACTCAAATGAGTAAATGACTGAGATATTGAGCCCGAGGCTTTATGGTACCGTGTGCACATAGGTCATATTCTTCGTTGTCGACGCTGAGTGTACTCGTGATTAACAATGCCGTCCGTGAGTCTTTGGACGGGCCCCACTACGACAAAGACGATGGGAGTGCTGAGCGGGCCCCCACTACATCGTAGAGTAAACGTTGGTTGTACTGGGCGTGCCCTACACAACGTGGATTGTGACATGTTTTAAAAGGGTTTATATCATTTATATGCCTTACGAGATTTTAACGACATACTTGTTGGTTCCTGAAAATCTATTATGATTCCATGTTTACTTTTAACGTTTGACTACAAATACATATGCTCATAAGTTTTTCAGGCGAAATGTTTTACGAGTTATAGATTTTAAACTCAGTCACTCACTGAGCTTCATAGCTCATTCTTTCAATGTTTTTAAACTTTTCAGGTAGAGATCAAGCTCCTGGTACCTGATATCCTGCCATAGTCTGCTGAAAGCTCCATAAGTTTGATATTTTGTACGTGGCTGGAGTTGTATACCAAGTCCTAATGTGTTGTAGACTATCTTGAGAGGACTATGTAGTTATAGTTGTTTGTACATTAGAGGTCGTATAAACAATGGTTTGACCTGTTTGTGGTTTTGATGCTCTTGTCGTTTTAGTTCCAAGAGAGACTTAAGAAGAGCTTCTCTTTATGTATGTTTAGTAGTTGTCAAGCTTCCGCTGTGTTATGTTAAAGTGTTCCATATGCGAGCATAATACGTTTATAAGGTGAAACAGGGTCAACAGGTATTGTTAAGAGGTAAACAATGTCTGTTGGCTTCATGCTGTCTTCCGGGCTAAGTTAGCAGGTAGTACGGGAGGGGGTGTGTCACATCACTACGAGAAGCTCTAATCCGAGAGGCTCACAATAGTGGATTGGCTGGACATTTTGGGAAGGATAAAACCTTGGAGATGATGGCTTCCAGGTTCTACTGGCCTCAACTACGAAGGGACGTCTTCAATTTTGTACAACGGTGCTACACCTGTCAAGTTTCAAAGGGCCATAGATAGAACACCAGGCTTTACCAACCTCTGCCAGTCCCTGAGGACATCTGGGAAGACTTGTTTATGGACTTTGTATTGGGACTTCCAAGGACACAAAGAGGGTTTGACTCAGTAATGGTGGTGGTCGACCGCTTCAGCAAAATGTCTCATTTTTTAGCCTGTAAAAAAACATCCGATGCAACATATGTGGCAAATCTGTTCTTTAAAGAAATCGTGCGCCTACATGGAATCCCTAAAACTAGTGTCGGATAGAGATGTCACATTTTTAAGCTATTTTTGGAAGACCCTCTGGAAACAATTCCACACCAACTTGCGGTTCAAAACTACCAACCATCCCCAGACGGATGGACAGACCGAAGTAACTAATAGAACCCTTGGGAATCTCATTCGATGCCTTAATGGCGACACGCCTAAGCAATGTGATCTGCACCTAGCACAAGTTGGATTCGCGTACAACCATATGCAAAATCGATAATTGGGAAATCTCCCTTTGAAATCGTGTACACAAAGTTGTCGAGGTTGACTCTGGACTTTGTCAACCTTCCTCCTACATCTGATATAAGTTCTGAGGCTGAAACTATGGCCTCTCGAATAGCTCGGATCCATCAGGAGGTCACTGACCATCTCACAAAGGCCAACCTGGCTTACAAAGAAAACGCTGACAAGCATCAAAGACAAAATATGTTCACTGTTGGTGATTTAGTTATAGTACACCTACATTAGGGACGTCTACCAGCAGACATACATGGAAAATTACAACAAAAAAAAGATAGGCCCATATGCTATTCTTCAAAAAAATGGAAGCTAATGCTTACAAAGTGGATCTACCTCTTGAATACAAAATCTCTCCTGTTTTCAACGTTTCTGATTTGTTTGAATACTATGCACCTGACAAGTTCCAGATTTCTGCATAGTGGCGGTCATACTAACTCGAGGACGAGTTTTATTTTAAGGGGGAAGGAATTGATGTAGTGGTTTATTGGTTTTACATTTTTAGCCTCTGTTTTATTACTAAATTCTTTGTAATCAGTTTTAAGTCTTTTTGGTTGTTCTGGTCGGTTTGTTAGGGGATTGGTCAAAGGCCTTTTAGTTTGTATTTAAGGAGTGGTTCTCCTTAGTTTTGAGCATAATAAAATTTTGCTTTCATTCTTCCAAGAATCTCCCAAAACCGATTACATCACATATTGAGTCGGCAACTCGGACCATTCTCACCCATACTAGTCAAAGGACAATCCCTCGCAGATGGGAGTCTGTAACCTGCTTAAGAGTAAGGTCGAGTTACTATTAGTCATCTAGGAATTATTAAAACTAATCTGTTAACGGTGTTACATCAGTAGGTTAATAATTCGCAGTCCTTGAAGGGAATGGATTTCTTGCAGCGGAATTGCGATGTGAATCGTCATTGTTTTGATGTTGTTCTAATTTTCTTAAAATTGAAAGAAACACTTTCTATCTAGGCTAAGTATGCAAAATTGAGAAAGAAAAAAAGAACCTACTTGTTGAAGAACTGTTCTTTGAGTTTTCCTTCTCTGGTCACGATCTCAACGATCCAACGAACTCTCCAACGAAAGTTGCGAACCGATTCAAGGGGACACCTCCACTTGATCTTCTCGATTGTTCTCGAGAGGATAAGGGAGAGTGGTGTGACTCCTTTTGGATTTCGGGGTGGAGAGAATTGTAGAGAATTGAGAGAGAGTTGAGAGAGAATGCCCTCTCTTTGGATGAAATTCCAAAAAATGAGAGAATAACCTTATGAAATGTCTCACATTCCACTTATTTATAATGGTGTGGGGTGGAGTTAAAATCTCCACCAATTCACTAAAATACCACACCTATATAATATGCAAATAATATTTGCATATCCTATAATATAAGGTATCTCATACCTTATTATACAAATCATATTTGCATAATTGTGGAATTTTGAATCACATTCAATTTAATTTCTCTTAAATCAATTTCTCCAAATTAACCTTAATTAGATAATTAGGTTATACTATAGTTTATTATGAATCTCATTCACATTAAACTATATATTATGTCAATCATATCACATATAAATGACATAAATACCCTTTTAATGAATTTGAACACTTCAAATCCACTCCAAACTGTAAACCCTCATTTAGTCCAATTTGAGCCAATTGAAGGACCTAATGAACCTACAGATGATGAGTTCCAATGATACGAGATTAACCGATCAAACTTTTTGACCCGGTTAATCAACATTCATTAACTACAGTAACACTCCACTAAAGCCTGCAGCTGCACTCTCTGTAGGACAAGTTGTGTCCATCGATATAACCAATGCTCGTGAGTCGACCCTTCATAGGTTGTTCGTAGTCACAACTGGGTCAAATTATCGTTTTACCCCTATGTCTACCTCTTGCTCCTTAAGTCTCATTACTCCTCTAATGAACAATTTTGTTGCATGGTCTAACCCAGTGTTTTTAAAGGCTCAAGGCGCACTAAGGCGCAATGGCCCTCTGGAGCCTAGGCGCAAGGCGCATCAAAAGGCGCAGGCTTTTTTATCTAAGGCGCACTATATATAAAAAAATATATAAAATATATATGTATACATACACAATAAGAAAAAACCCTTCATGGGATGAAATTAAGTTTTAACCAAGGAAAATAAGTAAAAGAAATAAGGTTCAACTTTCAAGTATTAATGTTTGAACATAGAGACAATAGATACTCTATTAAAAAACATGAAACAATTACAATACAACACTAATAAATTATAAACACGACAAGATCAAAAGCCTTAAATATCAATATCTTCTTCACTAAATAGATCTTCTTCTTCAACCCCATTCTCTTCATCATTGGACATATAGCCATCTGTATCTTCTTCATCAGTCTCATTCTCATAGTCATCCAAGTTAACAGGTGGGGGCATGGGTTGTGGATCTCGTGGCAATGGTTGTGTGGACGTGGAGGATGAACATGAAGCATTATTCTTGGTTCTTGATTTAGCTCTAGAATAGTAGGCGTGTTCTTTTACTCCAAAGAACTCTTGAAACATCACCCCATGTTAAAGAAACATCATCGAAGACAAGATCATTATCCTCTTCGAATCATCATCCATTCTTCCAATCAACCACTCATTACTATCATCAATATCTTTTAAAGAAATGGGGTCAATGACATCTCGAATGCTATATCGACGTCTCAATGCTCTATTATATTTTATGAACACCAAATCATTCAGACGACTTTGAGCAAGCCTATTCCTTTTCTTGCTATGAAGCTGCAAGTATAAATAATGAAAGTTCCGTGATAATTCAAACTAAGAATTTAAAATGTAATTCTCAAGATATGATATGAAGATAACTAACCTGCTAAAAAACACTCCAATTACGTTCACATCCAGAGGCACTACAAGTAAGACCTAAAATTCTCACAGCAAACCTTTGCAAGTTTGGAGTTGATTGTCCAAAATCATCCCACAATTCTACTATAGGTCAAAACTATGTTAATAGCTTCCAATTCAACAATAAAAGTTTTATTGAACTCAAAAATTTAAAATATACACGAGAGATCTTTTGTTTCTTTGTCTAATGGTATTGCTTTGTCCAAATAATCCTTCAGCTTTTTTGTATTTGGTCAACTCTTCAAGTATCATATCTTGTACCTCTAAAGAAGGAACCATTTTTGTTATACATGAGTATAACCCATTAACAATTTCATCATCGACTTGAATGTTAGGATTCGAGTAATAAAATTCAGGTTTAAAAATAACCCATTGCATGCAAGGGTCGATGCAACAATCAAGCTCCCATCTTCGATCAATGATTGTAAAATGTCCTTGTACTTTTCTTCCTTTCCATTAAAGGATCTAGCTATGGCCTCCTTAGCTCTATCCATGGCCTCATAAATGTATCCCATGGGAGGCTTCTTCTCACCATCCACCAACCTAAGAACTCGCACTAGAGGACCGGAGACTTTTAGCGCAAACACAATTGTATTCCAAAAAGTAGTCAACAAAATAGTTTGAACGACTCTTTTGCCCTGTTGCTCCTTACTCCATTTGCTATTCTTCCACTCATCAGAAGTAAACATTTTCCTCAAGTTGTTCTTTTGACGATGTATACTTGACAATGTAATGCAAGCAGTAGCAAAGCGAGTCTTAGCTGGTCTAACCAACTCCTTCTGATTGGTAAACTGTCTCATCATATTTAGCAATCCAGTATGAACATAAATGAAATCGCTAATATCCATGCCTCTTTTCAATGTTCTCCGAATATTTGGAATCTTGTAGATATCTTCCAACATCAAATCCAGGCAATGAGCAGCACAAGGTGACCAAACTAGGTGGGGTCGTTTTGCTTCTAATAATCTCCCTAATAAAAGTAAAGTAATTAGGCAACTTAAAAATGTGAAAAAATTAAGTAAGAGTCTAAGACTAATTTAAAAAGGAGCAACTGAGAATCTGAGATAGTATTTCTTACCTGCCATCACATTTGCTGAGGCACTATCAGTAACAACTTGTACCACATTGGCTTCTCCAATGCGCTTTACAAAATTATCTAGCAATTCAAACATTTTCTTCCCGTCCTTCACATATGATGAGGCATCAATAGACTCAATAAACATGGTGCCTTTAGGACTATTAACTAAGAAGTTAAGTAAGGTCCTATTTCTTCTATCTGTCCATCCATCGGTCATGATAGTGCATCCAACCTTGGCCCACTCTTCTTATGATTTTTCATCAAATCATTTGTGATTGCTAGCTCTTTCTTCAAGCATGGCACCCTCAATTCATGATAAGATGGTGGTTTCAATCCAGGGCCAAATTGTCCTATTGCTTCAATCATAGGTGCAAAGCTTTCATAATTGCAGGCATTTAAAGGTATCCCAGCATCATAAAACCATCGAACAATTCTTTGAATGGTGTGCTCTCTTATCTCCTTCTTGTAAGCGACATTCAATGTTGTTTGCTTTCCTTTATCATTCTTTCGATTTTGAACCATAGTTTCTGGATTGGAGGTAAAATATGCATCCATTGGACCCTTTTGTTTTGGCCTTTTACAAGAAGACTTAATTGATTCTAAACTTGATGCCGATCTCTTACCCGAATTGCTTACGCTTGCCATTACATCTTCATCCACATCCTCATCTTCAATACCATAATTTTTTGCATCAATGTCCAAAATCAAATTTCTTTGTTCTTTGACCTCCTTTTTCTTGGACATATATGCTTTAAGTTCTTCTTTTACATGATCCGGACATTTTTTACATGTCGTTGCATTTCTATAACCACCAACAAGGTGTTGCTTCATTCTATATACCCTCCTTTCGTTATTTTGGAACAAAACCCACATATTAAAAAGAATTAACATCTCCATCATTTACCAAACGAGCATATTTCCATGTCGGATCTCTTTTTGACCGTCCTCACCTCACCATCTAAATTCTAACAAATTAAGAATAACGTCACGTACCTAATGGATAAAAATAACATCGAGATTTAAACGATTGATGTGAAAATTTCAGTTCACCTTGTTCAAAAATAATCAAAAAGTGATGTTTAGTGTTTACATTTTCTATTTTAAGTGTATGTGTAATGTGTGTATATATATATATTTAATAGGCTACAATTAGATTACCAGAAAATTAGAACAGAAAGACAAAGAACGAAAGAAAGAAAGGAAAAAAAAAAGCAGAAACAGAGACACAGACGAACAGAACTGAAGGAAGAAAAGAAGAAGAAAAAAGAAAAGAAAAGAAGAAACAGAGACAAACGAAGAAGAAGAAAAAAGAAAAGAAAAGAAGAAACAGAGACAGACGAAGAAGAAGAAAAAAGAAAAGAAAAGAAAGGGAGGGACGGAAAGGGAGGGAGAAAAGAAGAAACAGAGACAGACGAAGAAGAAGAAAAAAGAAAAGAAAAGAAAGGGAGGGACGGAAAGGGAGGGAGAAAAGAAGAAACAGAGACAGACGAAGAAGAAGAAAAAAGAAAAGAAAAGAAAGGGAGGGGCGGAAAGGGAGGGAGAAAAGAAGAAGAAAAGGAGACTTACTTGGCTTGCTTGACCTTGAAGGAGAATTGGAGAATTGGAGAAGATGAGTTTCACGTTCTTAAACCCTAAATGAAATGATATTATTGTGTTTTGTTTTTTTTTAATATATATTTAAAATACCTAAAACGAAAAAAAAAAAAATTGAAGAAGCCCCCGAGGCGCGCGCCTTCTTAGATGCTCCTCGCCTCTTCGAGGCGAGGCGCTGATGTTGCGCCCCGCGCCTTTTTTTAAAACACTGGTCTAACCATAAACAACATCCCTCTCGGGCCAGTGAGAGGGTAGACGCCCGTTGTCCAAGCCCTAGAGACAACACTTAAGGGAACAACCCCTCTAATTTTCCTAACTCGAGAACGAGTGAATTCCTTCTTGCGTAGTTAAGTTCTCAGCTCCTCACGTGGTCTTGTCCCCAAGAAGATAGACATATTGGGTGAGCAACTCAGGCCACCCTCACCTGTACTAGTCAAAGGACAGACCCCTGCAGACAGGAGTCCGTAACACGCTCAGGATTAAGGATGAGTCACTAATGGTCATCTATGAAGTTATTAGTCTTATACTGTTAACAGTGTTACATCAGTTAGGTATAATAATTCACGGTTCGCTCTTGTACAATCTCATTGCACAGGATGCCCCAACTCACATGTCAACCACATGAACGAGTTGAATCACCTCATTTGTATCTAATACAAAGCGAGTTGCATCCACAGTGTTGTCAAGATGAGGTTCCCAACCCTATCCATATACTGTAGACCGTTCGGGTCATTAACTCGAACGTGATCCTCTCCGTGTGTCAACTACACACCGTTCAAGTTCTCTCTAATAATATGACCCTGGCTTAGTTTATTGAATTAAGTTTATAAAATGCGAGATACAAAGTTTGATAAATAAACAACCTTCATTTATTAAATCAACTGTATTACAAACTACACGAGATTAGGGCATCACCCCAACAATCCTGTCTTGTACGAACTCATGGTATAGGATGTCTCCACTCGCATGTCACCTACATGAACGAGTTGTATCACCTCGTTTGTATCAAATACAATGTGGGTCGCATCCATAGTGTAACTAGAATAAGGTTCCCAACCTAATCTGTATACTATAGATCGTTTAGGTTATTTACTTGAACATTATTCTACTTGTATGTCAACTACACACTGTTCATGTTCTCATAAATCATAAAACCCTGAAACTTAGTTTATTAGATTTAAGTTTAAATGCGAGTACAAGAAAAATGAATCAAATAACACTTTATTGAATTCATTGAAAACATTTATAGTTCCACGAGTTTAAGGCATACACCCCAACACCTGCAATGCTGTGGGAACGCTAGAATGCTTACTGAAATAGTGCGCTAGCCAACCATAAACATAATATAGTGGGAAGCAAAACTCAACACGCCCAGTTGAGTGGAAGGTGTTATAAATTTGGCCAAGACCATGATAAATGCTCGATAGAACTGGGAACGCAAGGTTGAAGATGAAGCCTTCTGCCATGAGGGTTGCAACCTTAAATACTCGTAGACGAAGAAGGTGTATGTTCTTATAGGGAAACATGAATGCACATAGCCAACAAGAAAGAAAGACGGCAAAATAAGTCTTCTCTTTCCATTCCTCCTCTATGCCAAGAAGTTGCAATAAATCTTACTCTTTTTCAATCCAATGATGTGCCTCAGGAAGGGCTCCATTTGGATTGTGGGTGGAACAAGGACACGACGTTTTCTTTGGTCTGCAAACTGGAGGTCATATGTACTTCAGCTCGCTCCCAAACCACAATGAAATCCATAAGTGAATGAAAATCTGTAGTTTCTCCATCTATTGAGATACGATGTAACGGTAGACGTGGAAAAGATATGCACAACTTTTAAATAGCTGTTAACCTTGAGGTTATGATCCAACCAACCCCTTATAAATTAGGGATGGTTTCATCCTAAAATATCCATTTAATGGGAAGACCTCCAAACCTCCACATTTCCCACAGAGAATGGGAGGTTTCTTTAGATGCAGTATGAAAGGTATTAGTCGAAAGACATCAGGCCTCACAAAAAGCCCGTATTACACTGTTATTGTGGTCATAAGTATAAAAAGAGGTCATTACCGCATCTAACATATTGGAACCTCGTAGTATTTGTTGACTCCGAGCAACGACAACTTCTAACCATTTCCAATAACAAGGAATGTGGACGAATTCTCCTTTAAATTTCAATAAAGGACCCCAATGAATTTTGGTCTCAATAATATGACGCCCTAATGTCGACTCGGTCTTTCACTTGACTTCCCTTTATGTAATGGAGACTATAAAATCCACATCGTCGCAATAGAGTGGTGGCTCAAAGGTCTTTCTACAGACCACTCAGGGAGAAAATATGACGTGTCTAACTTAAAATCCGACGCCCTGATCGAGTCTCCCACTGAGTATGATTCTGCTAGAGGTAGATTGAACTACACCATTTAAAATAACCAAAATTTTCTCTATGATGCGAAAACTCTGTGAAATGCACCATGGTTCAACAAAAAAAAAACCCTAAACCCTAAAAAAATCTAATCCAACTTCCATTTGGATTTGTATAGATCTAACAACAAATACCCAAGGTTTCCCTATAAATAACACAGAGAAGAAAGGCTCATGATTCACATTCAATCCTTTGAGTGAAAATCTAAGTATTTAAGTTGGTTGCTTTCGAAGTCGGAGTACACCGCCAAGTCGTCGAACGTCAAACTGAAGTTGGAGTCTTGTCGCCGTTGAGCTCCACTTGCCACTCACGAAGAAAACATGCGACCTTTGGGTGAGAGAAAGAGAGTGAGAGAAGAGGGAAGAGTTGCAAAGGGAAAGAGAAAAGTTTGAGAGAGAAAAGTGATGAGAGAAAGAGAGAAAAAAATGGGGCTTACGAAACTGAAAAAGAAGAAAAGACAAAAGGAAAAAAGAAAAAGAATAGGGCCCACCTATAATCATTCCTTTATTTTTTACTTACAGATTCTTTCCCCTTTTCTTTTAAACTTACATATTTAACCTTTATTTAAAAAACACACCCACACACATTTTTTTCAACTCCTTTTCTTTTTTTTTCATCTCTTTTTTTTTCTTTTCAATTCTTCCGTTTTTTAAAATTTTTATTTTCCTTTTGAAATTTTTACCTCTTTTTTTTATCAACCTTTTTTTACACTATCTCATACTTTTTTTTTTTCAAACTTGGAATTTGCAATATTTGGAATACCTTAGCTGGACAGAAAACATCCTAATTTGTCAAAAGATAAACATTTTTTTAAATGTTTTTTACAAAAGCAATATATATGCCTCCTTGTTTTTTATTCTTTTTTTTTTTAACTTGCAGCCATACCTATACCTTTCTTCAAAGTGAAGGTGACAAAGGCTTCCAGATTAAGCTAAGGACAGTTCACCTTTACAACTTGAACGTCGAAGGTGACAAAGGCTCCTAGCTTCGGCTAAGGGCAGTTCACCTTCACGTCTTCGCAGCTTCAACGTCAAATGTGACAAAGGCTCCTAGCTTTGGCTAAAGATAGTTCACCTTCACGCCTTCGCGACTTTAACATTGAAGGTGACAAAGACTTATAGTTTCAGTTAAGAAGAGTTCACTTCTCGACTATTGCAGTTTCAACATTGAAGGTGGCAAAGACTCCTAGCTTAGGCTAAGAACAGTTTCCCTTCATGACTCCTTTCATATGACCATATGCGATGCTCACCCTTTTTTTTGCTACTAAGATTATATCATTTATCTTTTTTATTTACCTTTAAATCTTTTTTCTTTTTTGCAGGACCATGGTGCACTTCACAGAGCTTTCCAATCATGGAGAAAAAAAATTAGTTATTTTAAATGATGCAGCTCAATCTGCCTCTAGCGGAACCATCCTCCCGATGGGAGACTCGATCCGGGGGGTCGGATCTCGAGTTAGACACGTCACATTTTCTCTCCGAGTGGTCTGTAGTAAGACCCCTGGGCCACCATTCTATCGCTACGAGGTGGATTTTACAGTCCCCATTACATAAAAAGAAGTCAAGCAAAAGACCAGAGTCGACATTGGAGTGTCGTATTATTGAGACCAAAATTCGTTGGGGTCCTTTTCTGAAATTTAACGGAGAATTCTTCTGCATTCCTTGTTATTGGGAATGGTTAGAAGTTATCGTTGCTCGGAGTCAACAAATACTACGAGGCTCCAATATGTTAGACATGGTAGTGACCTCTTTTTATACTTATGACTGCAATAACAGTGTCGTGCAAGCTTTTTGTGAGGCTTGGTGTCCTTCGACTAATACCCTCCATATTGCATCTAAAGAAATTTCTCTCTCTGGGATATGTGGAGGTTTGTGGGTCTTCCCATTAAAAGAAAATTTTATGATGAAACTATCCCTAATTATAAAGAGTTGGTTGGATCGCAACCTCAAGTTAAACAACTGCCTAAAAGTTGTGCATATCTTTTCCACGCCTACCATCACATTGTATCTCAACAGATGGAGAAACTACAAATTTCCATTCACTCATGGATTTCATTGTGGTTTGGAGGTGAACTGAAGTACATAAGATCTCTGGCTCATAGACCAAAGAAAACGTTGTGTCCTTGTTCCACCCACAATCCAAACGGATCCCTTCCCAAGGCACGTGACTAGACTGAGAAAGAGAAGATTTATTCCAACTTCTTGGCGTAGAAGAGGAATGGAAAGAGAAGACTTATTTGACTGCCTTTCTTTCCTGTTGGTTATGTGCATTCATGTTTCCCTGTAAGAACATACACCTTCTTCATCAATGAGTATTTAAGGTTGCAACCCTCATGGTGGAAGACCACATCTGCAACCTTGCAGTCCCAGTTCTATCGAGCATTTATCATGGTCTTGACAAAATTTATAACATCCCCCACTCAACTGAGCGCATTGAGATTTGCTTCCCACTACATTATGTTCATGGTTGGCTAGCACACTATTTCGGAACGCATTTTAGGGTTCTCACAACATTACAGGGGCCTTTGATGGCTGATTATTCTGGGGAAGGTGGAGCCAGATATTTTAACAGTTTTGAAGCTAACCGACTAATTCACCGAGGCACATTTATAATGTGGCATGTAAACTTTCCATCTCGCAACAAGACTGAGATTCTACATGATGTAAAAGACCTATCAGTCTCTTGTTGCTCATTTTTTATGAGCCTACGATCCTGTTATTTGTCCTCTTGTCATGGGGATTTTAATGACTATTGAGGCTTATAGTCCTATTTGAATTCGTCGTCAGTTTGACTTCTACCAAGATATTCTAACCTACCTGAGGATCCCTCATGTCACCTTGGACAATGTTTATCAATGTTGGAGATTTTGTACTGAAACTTTATCTTCATCCCGTGTACACCTCCTGACTCGTGAGTTGGATCCCGATGGTCACACTACCCATTCTGACAGGAGTTGGTGGTCAAAAAAACATGTGATCATCTCAGGAAAGGCATACAACTTTTAGTTGACAACTTCACTCCACCTCCAATCAGATAGAAACTTCCTAAAGGCTCAAATTCAAAGGAGGGTGATAAGAGTACTCGCGCCCGATAGATGAGGGTCTGATCCCTCCTACGAGCACTCCAAATGATGACGAAGGAAGCTACAGCAGCAATGATGACCGTCATTGGAAGAGACCTAATAAGATGAAGAAGCCAACGAACTCCAACGACAATAATTTGGATGGCCCCTTGGAGGCTTTTGAATGTGCTAAATTCTCTGAAACCTTGGTTTGTGCCCCTTTTTTTTATTTGATTTGCTTGGAATTTTGTCCATGGACTCCTACACTTCTTTTTTTGTAGGCACCTTCGGAGAGCCATTCATTGACAAGTCTTGAATTGTTTGCCTCCGTTGTTGCGCGTCCTGGAGATTTCAATGCCCCAACTAAAAAACCGACGAGCCATACCCGACCTACTGCCACTAGTGTACAACCTCAACAAGTGCAAGAGGCGGTCACACATGTCGTGCCGAAAGTTTCAACTTTTGATGCTGAAAATGTAATATCGACCTTGCAGCGTCAGACTGCCCTAGCTATGTGGAAGGCCACTCAACAGAAACTCGTACACACTCCATTTGAGAATGTCCCTTCCCTTGTGCAGGAGGTGGATAAAATATTCCATGCCATTTTTTTATTAAAGGGATCTTTGTTGGTATAGTTTCTCCTATACCGTCACCTTTCATATAAAATTTTGCATAAGCAAAATGGGCCTCAACTTCTTAAAATGGATTAGTGTCTGCCTCCACCTTCTTGATACCATCTTGGTAAAATTTAAGGTATTGGTGCAATGTAGAAGTTACAACACCATTTTCATGAATCAAAGGACGACCTAATAGCAACTTGTAGGTAGTCTTGGAGTCTATAATATGGAATACGGTGTTGGCCTTTAGATTCCCAATGATGATCTCCAAGCATACCATGCCAACCACTCATTGCCCTCCTTGGTTGAAGCCTTGGATCACAAGTTTGTTGTTCAATAGCTCCTCCATCAGGATGCCCAATTGCTTCATGGTTGACTTGAGTAGGCTCGTTGTATGGTTTGGAATACATAAGAGAATTTTGAGTAGGTTCGTTGTATTGAGCTCTAATGGAGCTCATAATCATATCTTGCAACGACTGGACAGACAAGGAAGCAACCAAAGCTGAGTAATGTGGTTGATCTTCCTGGACGACAGTCTTCCCCTTGTTACTTTTTTTTGCAACAGAGGTTTGACTCGACAAAGCAACCTCATAGTTTTGCATTTGGTTCTTCAGATAGGTAATCTCAAGGTTTCTTTCTTCTACTGCCTTGATCAGGAGGTTAATCTTCTTCTTCATCTCTACCATCCTTTCGTCAGAGTCTACGTCGACCATCATTACATGCATCACATCTTGATTTGATGTCTCCTTTGATTGACCAGCAACAAGAATGAATTGGTCAAATAATAGATTGTCCATGACAATTGATCAGGTGGACCTTGGGAAAAGAAAAATAAAGAATTTACGTTCTACCCAGTGCAATTGCACACTGTCGATGTAAGTATTAAAACCGAAAAATAATGCTTAGCAAAAATGCAAAAGAGTTTCAAGAAAAAAAATTAGAAAATCAAGGTTAGAAGTGGTGTGTTGGGAAAACTGAAAATAAGTTTTAAGTTTAATTGCAAAACTGGATTGCAGAACTAGCGGTTCTACAATCTAAATAATAAATAAGAAAACTGCAACAACTAAAACCAGTACATATTGCAAAATCGATGGTATTGCAACCTTAACCGTGAATTATAGATTGCTAACAATGATGAGGCGAAGAATTTCAAGAGGAAATCTTAAATGCAATAGGGCTAAAAAATGTCATGTCCTAAGTAGTAATTGCAAACCAACAATTACAATTTCACTTCCTCGACACTCAATTGTGAACCAAATTTACAACTCCCATTCACTTCGATGTTCGAGTTTTAAGAGACTAAGTGAGGGAACTATATAACTATAGACCCTCTATCTTAGATAATTTAAGGCACAATAAATCCTTAAGTTTTGGAGCCTTAATTTAGTATCTCTAGGGCAAAGGATCGGCTTATGTCTAAACTCGTGTCTCCATTACTTGTGTGAAATTCATTTATTTCTAACCCTGTCGGTATTAGATCTAAACTTAAGTTGCAACCCTAGTTGATCAATCTAGGATTCCAACAGAATTACACTAACACAAGCAAACAATTGAAGTGTAGGCTTGGGTTCATTGGTAACTTTTGGCTACAACTACCTTTTTAGGGAATTCACATCTTTCAACCCCTACGAAAGTTTAGCTCATGTTTAAAGTATAAATTCAAAATAATTTCTAAAAAGAATATACATGTTGGAATTAAAAATTAAAATTCAAGGTTTTATGATAAAGAGAAAGTAAGAGAATTTCAATACATTTTAACTTGGTTTTACTTTTTGGCCATTAACTTAGAGAATATTCCCTTTTTCATCTATCATGTTCACTGTCTCATGCTCGTATACTTTTCAATCCTAAAGGGTGCGAACTATCTGGATTTCAGATTTTCAGGGAACAATTTGAGTCTAGAGTTAAATAGTAAGACATGTTGACCATTTTCCATGTCTTTTTCTTGAATTTTCCAGTCATGTCATCTTTTCATCTTTTCTTTGTAGAATTTTGTACCTTAGAATTTTGTATTCTCATAAGATGAATGTCTTAACACTTTCAACTCATTGAGTTGCAACAATCTCTTGATCCCAGCCTAATTCATATACAAGTTTAACTTCTTGGATGCTCAAAGTGCCTTGTGTTCTAATTCTAGTGGCAGGTGGCGGACTTTTCCAAATATAATACAATAAGGCGACATTCCCAGTGGTGCCTAGTATGTTGTTTTGTAGGTACATAACACCTCATCTAATTTTGTCTTTCTTAGAAGGGTCCAACGTTTTCTCCATAATTGTTTTGATTTCCATGTTATAAAGTTTTGCTTGACCGTTTGTTTGTGGATGATAAGTCATTGCCACCTGATGATTTACATTTTATTTTGCTAGTATATTGGTCATGAATCTATTCATGAAATGTGTTCCTTAATCATTGATTAGCATTATGGAGTTTCATACTTAATAAAGATATTCTTCAGTAGAAACTTCTTGACAACCTTCGAATTGTTTGTTGTTGTTGCTACGGATTCCATCCATTTTGAGACATAATCTACAACCAACAAGATGTAATGATATCAAAACGAAGGAGGAAATGGCCCTATAAAGTCATTTCCACCTCCTTCATTGACATTTCATCCTTTGCAGTGAGGTTTCCATTTCTTTGGCATTTTCCCCATCCATTTGCAAAGCCTTGTGCATCCTTAAATAGGGTTGGCTAGAAGTAATTGCTTTGCAAAACTTTGGTTGTTGTTTTGGAGCCTGGAAAATGACTTCCATATGGAGCGTTATGGCATGCCTCCAAAATCCTCTTCTGCCACACATCTTCTCCATACTTGATCATGCCCAATCTTATAAAGGTGTAAGACCACTTACTAGGTAATATAATTAGCGTTATAATCGTACCAACGATCAGATGCTTCTATTGTCAGCAATTGTTCATCTGCGATTTTTTCCTTTATTTCTTCTCCTTCCTTCCCTTATGCCTCTGTGTCTAACCTTCGTAGGTGGCCAACCACCTGATTTCAGTGCCCTTTCTGGATTGGATCTCCAAATCACATTCTTGTTCACTTACTAGGTTTTGCCTCTTTCTTTGGTTGCAAATACTTCAAACGAAGTGGTCTGTGTGTACCACGACCTTAGTCCCAACTACATATGACATGAATTTGTCGAAGGAAAAAACTACTCTAGTAGTTTTTTCTCTATTGTTTTGTAGTTTATTTGGGTCACGTTCAGTGTCTTGTTGGCGTAGTATATTGGATGGATAATCTTCTCTCTTCTTTGTGCCAACATTGCTCCCGTTGGGAAGTCGCTTGCATCACACATTAATTGCTCCCGTTGGGAAGTCGCTTGTATCGTACATTAACTCAAAAGGCTTTAACCAATCATTCTCTATCATGATCAGTGTTGAGCTAAGGGCTTCCTTCAGTTTCTCAAAGGCTTGGATGCAATCTTCATTGAAGTTGCATGCTCTATCGCTCTCCAATAACCTACAAAGGGGTAGACATTTGAGAGAAATTCTTGATGAACCTCCTATAAAATCCAACATGTCCCAGGAAACTGCGTATATCCTTACCATTTTTTTGTGGTGGGAGTTAAGTAATCAGTTCTACCTTCGCCATATCGACCTCTCTTCCCTATTTCAAAATATGATGGCCTAATACTATCCCCTCTTGTACCATAAAATGACACTTTTTTTAGAACACAAGGCTCGTCTCCTCACAACGTGTTAGGATTTGCTCCAAGTTCTTGAGGCGCATCTGGTAAGCCTCTCATAATACTGATTTCCAGTGTTCGTTCTACCATATCAAAGAAGATTGCAATCATACACCTCTAAAAGGTTGTTGGTGCGTTGTAAAGTCCGAATGGCATTCTTTGAAATGCAAATGTCCCATACATGGATGTAAAAGTTGTTTCGTCTTGTGGTCAACTGAAAACGTGTGAGCCTTTAGAAGAAAAAATTTTTAATAGAAAAAGTCTTCAGTCTAGTGTAAAACGAGTGGTAATTTGAAATATTCTAGAGTATCAATCTCATAGAGAACAGATACAAAAAAAATCTAGAATTAAGGCAAAGATGTTCACACGAAGCAACCTCGGCAACCAACAATAATAAATCGGGAAGGTGGTGAGTTTACTAAAAATCAAAAGATAAAAAGATGGAATCCGAACATGCAATTGCAATCTTTACTCAAACACCAAGCATGTAAACTAAGTTCCAACTTCTATTCATTTGAATGGAAAAACCTTTAAAATCCTAAGTGATTAAACCATATGTCTATGGCTAATACGAACATAGTTTAATGAGAACACAACTCTTGGTCTTAGAAGTTTCGCTCTATGTCTAGGGTAAAAAACAAGTACTTATGTCTAAGTGTCACGGGATAAAATCTGACACCAAAAATTTTTCGCTTGCAACTACCCACCGTGCAGCCTAAGGAAGAGATCCTTAATACAACCTTCTAATTTTGAGCCTCCTGGATCTTCAACAATAATGCGCCAAGAACATACGAGAAGGGAAGATAGGAAAAACACTTGGATATTTTAAGGGCCAAAACCTTTTTTCTATTTATGAGAAAGCAAGTACAACCCATACTCTCTCCAATACAAAAATGGGACAATCTAAGGCCTCCTCTACAACTTCGAGGTTTGCCTCTTCAAATAGGGGAAGGAATGACATGCATGGGTGTGGTATCACATGGAGGACAAGTGTCACCTTTTTCCTAATAACCACTTGGTAGTTATCCCATCCACTACTTAGTAGTTATTTCAACCAGTTATTTCAACCACTACTAGGTAGTTATTTTAACCACCTCAAAGGAGTGGCCTCACATGGATCACTCCATGTTTGCCACTTGTCCCCCCCATGACTCCTTCAATAACGTGGACAAGAATTGTAGGGCGCCCTTGTATATGGTGGGGCCTTTCACTTGGCTTCGCTTCGTGAGATCTTCCCTTTATCTCCCAGAAGAGTTAGCATTCATTTTCCTTCCTTCAAGTACCCAAAAGGGTTTGTGTCACTGCTTCACCCACTCAGAATGAGTGTCTTCACGGTCCCGTGCACAACCATGCCTTCCACAAAATTTTCACCAAATGGTGCCAACCTCACGGAAGATTCTATTGTTTCTCTCCCCCCAAAGTCCCCAAAGGACAACACAAACCCCCGCCTTCCACAAAAACGCCCCTTTCCCCCTAACTGGGGGCGCAAAAGGAACTCTTCTAACCTCTCCCTACAAGCCCCTTCACTCCTAGAAAAGGAGAGCCCAAACTCTTCGACAAAAGAGCTCCAGACGTCCTGAGCCAACTCACAACTCCAAATAAATGGTTGATATCCTCTGCCACCCTCTTGCAAAGAATACAACACCAAGGACCAACCAAGGATGATTGTAACGAAGATTAAAAGTGTATGTTATAACAACCTATGTTATAATAATCTATGGAATACTGTGCACCCCAAACACAAATTATTATAACCTTAGATTAAATAACTCTATATCCTAAACATAGATTATATAACTCCACAAACTATTATAACCTATGTTATTATAACTCGCTCAACGCCCAAACAACTCCATATTATGAACTTTGAAGTTTGATACTTGAAATTTTATGTGATTTTAGTTATTAATTCAAGAAAAAAAATTATTTTAAATAATCAAGAAATTATTTAAGGAATTTTTTTTTAAAAAAAAACATAAACAACAACTCAACCCGAAAATATAGAGTAAGGTTGGGTTGGGTTGGGTTGCAATCCTTGATCGGGTCATTTGGGTAGCCAACCCGATCAGTTGGTCCCAAAAAACTCTTCATCTCAACCCAACCCAACCCGTGTACACCCTAGTAAAGATTTAGAGAAAAAGGAAATTAATCTCCTTATCCTCCTTCCCAACCGCTCCATCATCCTTCTCCATGAACTCAATCAAATTCTTAGTCCTTGATCTCGCCATGTTATGGAAGTAATAGTTTTCATCTCCTCTTTAGCCCACTTGATCTTCATTTTTTTGCTCAAGCTAGCATCCTCCCTCCTCCCCAACCGCTCCATCATCCTTCTCCATGAACTCAATCAAATTCTTAGTCCTTGATCTCGCCATGTTATGGAAGTAATAGTTTTTATCTCCTCTTTAGCCCACTTGATCTTCATTTTTTTGCTCAAGCTAGCATCCTCCCTCCTCCTAATGAGAACTTCAAACTCTCCTTTCACAACAAAACTATCTCCTCCTTCCAGTCCCTCAACAAGTTTTTTTTTATGAAATACCAAACTTCATTGAGATAAAAATGAAAGAATACACGAGCGTACAAAAAAAAATCCCACAAAAAGGGGGAGCCAACTATAAAAAGGGGCTCCAATCAAGTAAAATAAGACTTAGAGAATAATTACAAAAGAACCCTGACACCGAAGCCCAAAGAGAAACATAGGATCTAACTAGGGACCACACTTCCAAAGGAGAACTTTCTTTTCCCCTAAAGATTCTATTGTTTCACTCCCGCCACAGATACCACAGAATAGCACAAATCCCAGCCTACCAAAAGAACAATCCTTTCTCATGGAAAGGTGAATTGAGAAGAAGCTCCATGTACATCTCTCTACTATCCAAGTATCCAACAAAACGAAGTTGAATTGCTGAAAGAAGCAATTCCAAATAGCTGGAGCAAAGTCACAACTCCAAAAAATGTGATTTAGATCCTCTTTTTCCCTCTTGCAAAGAATACAACAGAATGACCCAACCAAGGGCGACCCCCTGGCCAACAAACGATCCAAAGTGTGCATCCTTCCGTCCCGAACTTGCCAAACAAAAAACTTCACCTTCTTTGGAACCTTCATCTTCCACAGAGAGGAGAATAAAGAATCACTCGATGCAACAAGACTCACTAAACAATGAAAGAATGAGCTACAAATTTCCTCCAGCCTACCTAATAACCTAATCCTTTCCGCAATCTCAGTTTTCCTCCTTAATACCTCCAAATTTCTTTAGATTCCAATTCTTCAAAATTCCTTCGAGGATCCTCCCTCAAGAAACGAAAACTCTTCCCACTTTCCATTAACTTTTGCACTCCACCACAACAAAATGGGCCCCTTAAAGCCACGATGGGACAACAACATATTCTCAAACCTAAACATACTCGCTAAGAAATTTTCCTTAAATCTAAACTAAGAAGCCAACAGTTAGAGGTAAATCTCGGGCCTAAGGCTCATCTACCAAACTTATGTTCTTGTCTCCTTTGAACTCAAGGACACAGTTGTACGACCTATAGAACAGATCTTGTTCAAGTATGGTCGTTTGGGAATAAGGCTCGTCTAGGATTAGGAAAGAAATCCACCCAACCTTTGGTCAACATAAATCTATCTAACCTTCAATCAGCACCCCCTCTCTTTCGTTTGATCAAATAAACTTGTAAGACTTGCAAATAGTTCTTATTTGATCTAAATAAGAATTATTCACAAATAATCTTTCCATCTAAACATCACACAGCTGTATCAAGTTGTGTGAGAAACAAAGTGACTGACATTGAATATAAGATAAAAAGAATCTTTTAAAAAAAAAAGATAAATGAAAAATAGTTCAGTCCAGGCCAGTATAAGTACTTATTCTCAAGACCTACGGCATATGATAAACTTTTACAATGGTTTAAGATTACATTATCCAGTATGATCATTTGCAAGATGTAGTTATAGTAACAGAACATCAGATCTATAAGTGTCTAAGCATGGTCTTTCTGAGACTGGAGTATGACACTTGTATGGATATTTTTATCAGACTATATCACTTGGCTTGAAACAAGATTGGCACCAAACTTGAAGCTGATATATAATTAACAGTCTAATAGCGAGTAACAAGTTTAAACAAGAATATCTACTGGCATAAGGTTACATGAACTTCAAGTTAAGGGAGAGAAGATGTTCCTTAAAGATACAACCTCATAATGCTGATACAAGATGCAATCTGGGAAATGTTTTGCTATTCGTCATCACTATCGTTCCCAAAAACTGAAGCTACAGTCGCTACCTTTGGTTTCTTTGTGGCTCCACCAAAAATGTTCTGCGGTAACGAGGGGGAAGAAATTAGAAATGAATTTTCAAAGCCTACTACTACCATGAAGACGACAAATTCTGTTCTAAGCAGAAAGATGTTGTCCTTGGATTCCTAGAAGAGACGAATGCACAAGCGATGCTAGATAAGTTCCAAAAATGAAACATATGAGCTGCCAATAATGCTGCTTTGCTCCCTATAAGAACAATATTCTGCTAACTGGTTACCTATTGAATCCTAAACACTCCGAAAGATGTACCAGATACTTCATTATTATTACTCATCGTGTAGATGAATGAACAATCGGGCCTAATTAATTTACGAATGGATTACAAACAGATGTAATAAACAAAGAACGTTCATGATTGTAACTTCATTGAGGCTTTAGCTTTACCTTTGAGGTGCCACCTCTAGAAGAGAATCCAAATTTTAATGTTTTCCGCTGATCCTGATCTCCAAGTGATGTAGCATTTCTAAGTTCAGTAGAAACAGAAGCATCAACTGATCTTTCTTGTTGCTCCGTCATCTGCTGCTGCTTCTTACGGGCATCCGCACTATTTTAACATTCAAGAATATATAAACAAAATCACACAAAATGAAAACATAAAGAGAAACTGGAAATGGGAATCAAAAAAGAATTTAATGACAAAAAAAATCAGCGGGGAAAAAGATACATTTGAGCAAATTTTGCCATTTCCCTCTCTTCACGTTGCTGTTCCCGCTTGTTTCTGTCATCTCGGCTGCTTGTACCATGCATTTCTCTCATTTCTTTGAAACGCTGCATTCTCATCCAACAATGCTTTAGATTCGATGCAACTTCAAGGGACATCCAAAGAAAGAAAGGGGAGCAAGGGATTCCGCTAGACATGGACCATTTAAGAGGGAACTCTTACTTTCCTACCTTTCTATGATTGTGATCATATGAGCTGAGATGAGCTTCAAATTCCATTGCCAATTTGTACTGCTTGTTGCAAAGATCACAATAGAAAACCTTGCGTATTTCTTTGACCTCAGTTTGAATTTTCTCCTCACGTTCTGCTAAAACCTGGATTTTCATAATGTGCAGGAAGCGGGCAGTAGAAGCCACCAGGTAATAAAAACTGCAGGAAAATCTGAAGACCTTCCAAAGTTGATGGTCTCCTATGATATACCATTCCCGCTAAAAGACATGCATATATGCTATATGCTGCCTTCTGCTATTTGATATGAGTTTCAGAAAGAGGAAAGCATCAACCTCAAAGTCTTATCTAATAATTATCATCTTGCCCAACTATCTATAAAATAAAAATAACATACCTCCCGTTTTTTGGCATGTTCCTCTGTCTCTTCCACCTCAACATCAAGTCTTTTCCGCTGGATATTTTCCTCTGCAGTGAAAAAATCGTCTTCTTCTTGTTTTCCAATTCCTAGTTTGGGATCTCTAATTCCAGATTTTATCGGCTCAACAATTCCTACACACAACCACACAGTACCTATTATTTTCAAAATGCTAGACCAACAAGTACCTGTACCATTTAAGGATTAATTTTGGGTGTACATTCAGAAAACTATATTTTAAAAGAATTATATTCGAAAATATTTTTAGACCTATTTAGAAAACCTTTTTTTTTGTATACCTATTTAAGTTTTATATTTCTACTTTTCAAAAGTAGCTAAGTTAGTGATATACTTATTTTAAATTAGAAAAAACTGCTTTTAAATGAACTTTAAACATGCCCGAAGATCTTAAAGCATTGGAGTTTTAGAAGATTTTTCTTGTCATTACGCTCGGTTGGCAAACTGAGCATGGGCAATCATTAAACTCAGACTTGACGTAATGGCATTAATTTCAAAAAACAAAGAACTCAAGTTCCTACATCAATAATCAGATGTGCGGTTTTAAACAAACTCAGAAAAAATATATAAATAGTGCAACAGAGAGTAATTCAGTTCCTAAAACTCAAAGACACAGTAGCACAACATATAGAACAGATCTTGTTCAAATGCAGTTGTGAGAGTAATTCAGTTAAAAATTAGAAGGAACAGAGGGAAAAGAGGTAATTAAAAAATTGCAAAATAGAACGAACACGAGTTGCATGCAAAAATGAACTCTATCTTCTTGGGATATCAGGGTAGCACTACCAATTGAGCCATACCTGTGTTATGCATGAAATCTAAAGCAAACGGATGGCATTTGCATGCAAGGGCTTCAAGGGAATGCAAAAGAGTAAACCACTAAATACTTAGAGAACCTAAGGTTCATGAGAAAAATTATAGAAAATAATAATACAATCACAGACAGATTGCATAAGAATAAGCAAAGCAGGCTTTAATATCCAGAAAAGACAATACCTTGCTCATCCTTCCCTAGTCCCTTCCCTTTCCAGCCCATCTTCTGGAGAAGCCTATATCCCACATTCGATGAAGTTAATTGTGTGTCCAATGATGCTTGTTCCACATTATCAAGATCAACATTTTCTGTTGGTTTGTGGTTGATGGACAAGCGAAAATCGTCTACAAAGTCATCAGCCAGATATTCCTAATATTCACACCAAAAACAGAACTACGTGAAACTTTAGATATCACAAAAATAATAATTCATTTAAAAAAAAAGGAACTGGAGTTTAGTCAGTCAAGGGGTTAGATAGATGTATGTTGAGTACTTCATAATTAAAACGATAGAAGATAAAAGTAATATAATCATATAAATTTTCCATAATATCCTCTCATTCATACCTGCTCCTGAGCGTAGCCTTTATTCGGGTTGCTTGTTTCCAGTCGACTGCTATAACTTCGATAATCCATTTTTCCTGGCCTATATCATATGATTAGGTCAACACATTACAAATGAAAATTTGAAGTACAAGAACAATTTATGAAGTTAGAAAGTGAAAATGATTAAATGGGAAGAACATAACATAACAAATCCAGGCTGCACAAGGTTAAGAAATTTATGTTTACCAAAAGCACGCTAGTGTAGTTTCTATATAGGACTTCACGAAAACTGTAAACATGAAAAAGAAAAATAGTGAAAAATTTTATCAATTGTTCAAAATAATAACCATCGTGAGTTGGCCAAATGGACAACCCATGGTTATTTTATTCTGGGAAAACCAAAATTTTACCACTTCAAGCTCTACACCGTGCAAAACAGATGCATAGAACAGAACCTCAAGCAAGCATATTGTTAAAGTTGGTTAAAAAATTCAGTTACTTCCACATTTATTTTTGGTTGTTTTGTTATGCAGTTGCTTTTACTTATCACTCAGTACAATTATGAGCTTTATTAAATAAATTTCAATCTTTGAAGCCGGTGTCAAGAAAATAACCTCCGAGAGCAGAAGGGCTGTAGTCTCTGGTCTTCCTCTTCCCTGTGGAACCCTAATATCCCTGTTATTCTGTTTAATGAAAAAACCATACTTTCATAGAGAAAATGGAAGAATATACAACGAGCAAACGAAAAACCAGCCAACAAGAGGTGAGGCCAAAACAAAAATAGCAGCAAAAATTGTAAACAACTAAAAGAAAGAGCTTCAACTGTTAAGAATAAGATACAAAAGATGTATTCACTCTTTTAACTTATAGATTTCCTGCTAGAGGAAAAGATATGGTACCCGTACAATTCTTGCACAACACTTTGCTCTTCAAGATTAATTGATTACTATAAGATGTACAAACCGATGATCATAAATGACTGAAAAGACACCCAGAAGTAAAATTGGAAGTACCAAGAACGAGGAATCAAAAGTTGACAATTTTCCTCAAGCGTGTAATGGGAATTCATCGAAGTAAGTGATTTAATAGGAATAGAAAAGCAATGAAATTCCGAAGCCCTAGACTAACAGAAGACAAAACAAAGGGCGTCGGAGACAAAGAAAGAATGCAAAAGAAAATTCTATCGAAATATCAAAGGGAATTGGAAGTGGAAAGTACCTCAATTGGAGAGAGATTATGAAAACTTCGGTCAACAGAAAATTGTAGATGAAACTCTTGGTTGTTTCAACGACCGCGAGCTTAGGTTCCCTTGAGAAGCTGCGTTGCGACGGGCCTCGTGCGCTAATGCCAAGTGAGAGGGAGCTCCTAAATTACTTTTTGAAAAAATATTTATTGGGCCCAATCTCATAGCCTCTCAGCCCACGATCAATGGAGTTTTTTTATTATTATTTAGGGAAAATGTTAGAAATGGCCAAAAAAAAAAAAATTCATAATTTTCACATATAGCGATTTTTTTTTTTGGATTTTTAATTATGGCTACTAAACACACGTTCCAACATCCACTTTTAATTTCTGATTTGTCCTTTTCAATTTTTCGTTTTTTAAATAATATGATTCTCTCTATTACATTTTTAAAACTGTATCGAATATCTTTTTAAAAGATTTGCATTACAGTTATTTTCTTTAACATATTTAAAATCATTTGGATTTTCATTCTATTTTTTGAATTTTTTTCTCTTATTTGTCCGATTATCTACCTTTATCTATTCTGTTCCTTTTTTATTTGATTTCTATACTTTCGATCTATTCCCTCATAGTTTGAGGAATAATATCTTTATTTTATTGTGGTGTCAGCCTCCCTTAATTATTTTACGAATATTTTTTGTTCGGGTTTTTACTTTATATTTTCATGTTTGTTTTTCATTTTTCACTGTTTTCTATTCATATTTTGTCCAATACCTTTACTATCTCTAAATATATTGCATGATGGGATATGGAATGTAGAGGTGAGCAAAAAAAAGACCAAAAATCTACTCGACCAACCAGAGGCGGTCATCCGCTTTGTGCCTTTTAGGTCGGGGTCTTTTTTGTCTTGGGGCTCGGTTTGTGCTTCACAGAACCGACCGGTAATTTTTTTTAAAAAAATTATATATAATAATAATAATAATAATAATTAAAAAAATAAAAAAACTAAAAAGATTTTCTCAAAATATATTAAATAATTATAAAATAATAATTATAAATATAAAATAAATATTTAAAAATATATATATAAACCGACTAAACCGATCACTTGTCGGTTTTGGTAAGTTTTTTTTTAAAATAAATAGCCAACCGAACCAATCGACCTTGGTTTGCTCGAGAAATCATTGGGGTCGAAAACCGACCCCGACCGATCGATGCTCACCCCTAATGGAATGAATCAAACCGATACAACAATTTTAAGGTTTTGTGTGTGCTCGTTCCTTTAAATTTTAATTTTACCCAGTTTTTCGATTCCATTTGTAGCAAACTCCACTTTTCGAATAATCAAATTATTACGACTCTTTACCGAAATTGTTCTAATAAATTTAGTGTAATTAGAATTACCGATGATAGGGGTGTTATGTGGGTTCTCGATGGTGACTCTAATAATGTCCATGTTGTCGTTGATTATTCATAAGGTGTTGAATTTGATTGTTGCGCACGACTATTATCTCTAATCATATCAACAAAAATGATGTCAATAAAAAATAATTGAAATGGCCAAAAAGAAGGATCGTTTTAAAAAATGGTCATCTGAATTTTTTTTCCAATTATGGTCACATATGAGGTGCACGTGAGACATCTTTTTTTCAAATTCCCGATTTTCCTTGGTAGATCTACCCATTCTCGATTTCTTTTTTTAAAAAATAAAGCATTCTCTCTCCTACTTTATTTTAGGTATATCTAAAGTGTAATTTCACTTATTTACATTGCAGTTAGTATCATAATTTTTATTTAAAAGCTTTTAAAAATTGAGATTTATAAAAATTATATTCTATTAATTTTTTAAAAAATAATTTCTCATTTTGTAGGTTTTTATCAACATAGTGACCGAATTTTTTGGGAAAAAAAAACTCTCTCTGACTTTATTAAAAATGTATCTAAATTGTAATTAATTAAAATATTTAGATTGGAGTAAGTATCTTAATTCCTTTTTAAAATTGTTTAAAAATCGAGATTTATGCAGATTTTATTCTTCAAGATTCATTTTTTTAAATCTGAATCTCTCGTTTTTAGGTCTGTTCGACATATGATTTATTTCCTTTTTCGTACTTTCACTTTTTTTTTTTCATCTTCCATCCGTTTCATTTTTCGGATTCTTCCTTCACATTTTCAAGTTTGTTTATGGTTTTTTCACTTTTTTTTTTTGTTTTTCTCTTCTTCTGTACCTTATTTTCCAGTTTATAGTTTGATACATTTTTTTAGGTTCAAATGTCTTTTTAATGTGACGAAGCTAATTGATACCAAAATTTTGAGGTTACAAATATATTAGTTCATTTATATTATAGTTTTCAACATTTTTGTGATTTTATTAATAATAAACTTCATCCTAAGTCATGAATTTATTACTCAATTTAATGTTTATAAGGATAGTTCGAATAAATCCACTATAATTAGAATTTTTGATGATGGGATGTTATGTGGGTTCTTTCTATTATTTTGTCAGATGGTGTTGCTAATAATATTCATGTTGTTATTGAGTATTCAAAAATTATTGAATTATATTTCTTAAATACATCTTTATTTAATTACAGTCTAAAACACCAAGATGGGGAGCAGGATCATTCAACTTCTGTCTTCAAATATGATTGTCTCTAATTTGGATTATTCTATGAATGATGATCCAATTATTCCTCTGAACGTCAAGTATTCTGTTGATCTGTTGATCGGTCTAAAAAAAAGAGAATAGTATCTTGGTTTGAAAAGAGAGTACCTATGAAGTGTGGTCGGTGTGGACTGATTTCTAGTCCTTTTTGTTTATGTTTTAAACACATTCAATTTTTATATTATACTTTATTTTTATACATCGGGTTTGATTTTTATCTATAACATTTGTGTTCTTTTTTTTATTATTGTTGGAAATAAAAGTTGAATGACTAATTACGTTTTCAATTATTGACATAGAGTTATACACTGTATATGTTTCATATTATTTGGAGTCATCAATGTTCAATTACAATATACTTATTTTTTTCTAAAATTCTCTATTTTTATTTTTAGAAGTAAAAGTTGAATGACTAATTACGTTTTCAAGTATTGACAAAGAATTACACACTGTATATGATTCGTATTATATGGAGTCATTAATGTTCAATTACAATATACTTATTTTTTTCCCTCTAACATTCTCTATTTATCTCTCATAAATACATATATAGTATTTTTTTCATCATTTGCTTCTCGGCTCTATAAATCTAACAAAAGTATATTAAAAACAGTTTAGTCTGGAAATTCAGTAGAAGTCTAATTTTATGATCAAAAGTGAAGTTTTTAAAAAGTCTTGAGTTTTCGAGATCAATTTTTCATATGTTATCAATATATATCCTAGTTGGCTTAAGTCCCCTTGATCCATCCTTTTGTATGTTTTGGTCGATCTAACATTTAAAATAAAATTAATTAACGTAAAATTTAGTTACTTATGTATATCTCGTTCCTTTTACCATCCTTCTAATTCAAAATATTTTAACTTCAATACATTAGGTATAACAAATTACCTAATTTAAAACATTAAATAAAAAAATAAAATCTATTTGTTCTTCAATATATTTATACCATGTATCTTTCTTAAAGATCGGAGAATATTTTTAAAATATCTTTTGTAAATACATTAATTTTCGTGTCAAAGGTTTTTGTTGTTGTCTCCTCTTTCTCCTATCTCGTATTTTTGCTCGATGGGATTATTTTTCCATTGGAGTCCAACTTCGATTAGTTTCTTACTTTTCTTATATCTGAGTTTCTCGAGTAATAAATAAAATAAAGATTTTGAATTTTAAATGAAGAAATAGTGAATATTTTTTACCTTTTTTTGTCAAACAATCCTAGGAATGCACACCTGGTCAACGAGATTTCAAGCTTTACGAATAGAGGAAATGAATTCAACGATCCCAGGAGCTTTGAAGTTTTGAAGTTTTGAAACTGATTAAAATTTTGTGAGTAAGCGAGGAAAAAAGGAAAATGCTAGAATGAATCATTCGATTGACTTTGAAAGGTATTTTTCTCTCCAAATTGTGTTTTTTAGTTTTAATTTTTATTGTACCGCAATAATAAGCCATTATTTACTTTAATTTTGAAGTTTTTTTTAAGAATACTTTGATTTTGTTTAAATTATCGTTAATAATTTTGAAATTTTTGTTTAAATTTTAGATAATGAATCAAAACATCTTTTCTCATTTAGATAATCAGTTTTATCAGTTTTATTTTAGATCTTGGTTTTAAATTTAATATAATTACACGATAATTAGAGAATCTTCTAGAATCCTTCAATTTTCTTTGAAAGATATTTTTCTCTGTTTTCAGTTTTAGTGTAAGTTTACATGTGATATTATTGGTTGGTTAATTACTGCCATAGTTTTTTTTTATTTTAAGATTTTTTTTTGTTTATCTTTAAGAATTGTAACGCCCCAAAACAACAAGTGCCTTTTTAGTTTGTTTTTGGATTGGTTATTGGAAATTCTCTAGTTGGACCTTCAATTTTGCATAATTTAAATTAAGTTTGTGCAAATTAAAGAAATTAAGTAAAGTGGAATAGTTAATTGAACTTAAGGGCAAACTTGTGGTTGTATGGGAGGAAGAAGGGCATTATGGTAAAAACTAAGGATTAGGGTTTTCATTAGGTCTCCTAGTCCTTTAGTGTGCACGTAAATCAAGAAGCTCCATATTCTTCATCCTCATCCATCTCCCATTCACGATAGTTCAACCATTCCCTTGCCAGCGTCAAATCCAATCAACCGAAGCTAATTTCCATCGTCGATCGACCAGCTGTTGCAAACGAGCAAGCCGCATGCCCCAGTTACAGTGGATCGGCCGAATGCTTTCCCTTTCGCCTCGCAGCCTCCGCCTGCAGCCGATTCGCACCGCCGTCCGAAGCGTTTCTGGTTCGTTAATCCGACCACGCGGATAGAGCCACGTGCCACCGGAGTGCCTCAATCCGCCACCGTACCTTACTATCCTCCTACGCAGCGGTCTGCACTCGTGAAATAGCAGCCGACAACCCCCAAACCGACACCACTTTGGTTCGAGTTGTTCGTTGTGTTTTCGGTTGGTTTTCAAAGTTTAGGGGTCGATTCCGAGTAGATCGGCTCGTGAGCAATCCAAAGACGTGCTCCACGTGCCAAGATTTGTCGCCGCCACCGCCGCGTGCGCGTCACCGTCACCGATCGGTCACGCCCGCCATTGGCGATCCATATCCTGCACCACTCACGAGTTAGTCCAATCCAATTAGTTTCGTTTTTCGAGCTCGTCTTGGGTCTCCGGTATGGTAAATTCACTTGTCATATGTTAGATATTCCAATTATTTAACGAATAGGTTCCTTTTTGGATAAATTGTCTCGTGATTCATTTTGTGTAGATTGGGAACATCGTGATCGCGAGTTAGAGAAGTTCTCGTTCCTGTTTCGTTTAAGGACTATCCCAAGGTTTGAGAAAGTTTTGTGCTTTAGAGGTTGAATTTGGAGATTTTGGAGCAAAGCTAGGGTAAGGGAACCCACACCAAACTCTGGAATTTAGAATTTAAGAATTTGTTGGAAAAGTCTGATTTGAAATGCCATGTTGGGAATGAAAAGCCCTTTTGTGACGCCCGGTAATCTCAAGTAAGTGATTGTTCCCTTTCAGAGTTAATTTCGGGCTTATGTCGTAGTTTTAAAAAGTTTTGGGCTAAAAAGGGTTATTGTTGGTTCTTACAGGGACTCAAGTAATCAACCCTCACCTTTAAATTTGGAGTTGGTAGCTCTTAAGTCTCTTATCGAGCGCTTGGGAAAAGAAATCGAGGTAATTTTCCCCCTCTTTCCTCCTTGTTAAGTTTCCTTTGTTATTTGTTAGGTTTAAAAAAAAAAAAAAAAAAAAAAGAAAATAATCGAGAAAACGGGAGAGGGCTCGCGCGCAGGGCAAGCGCCCCCCCCTCTCTTCATCGGTCGCTCGAGGGAAAACCCCCCACGAAGAGCAGCTGCACGCGCCGCCTCCCCTCGTCCGACCGCACGCCGCGCCGCGCCGCTCCGCCGTCGGACCGCCACGCCGCGCCGCCTCCTCTTCGCCCGATCAGGCCGCCGCGCAGCTGCGTCTCCTCTCATCTAACCGCGACGCCTCCTCTCTCCGATTGACCGCACGCACGCGCGCGCCCCTCCCTCTCGTCCAACCGTCGCGCGCCGCCGTCCCTCTCGCCCAACCGCCGTGAACCGACCACCCAACCACTTCTCTCTCTCTCCCTTTTCCTCGGTTTGTCACTCTCGGTTCGGGCTCGTTTGCTCTCTCTAATGTTTTTCCTTTCGCTGTGGTTTGGGCAGTGCGTGAGCGCGACAAAAGGAGCGTTCTTGAAGGACTCGCTTCGCCTTGTTTTTTGTTTCGCTTGAGACTCGGGTTCGCCATAACGGGTAAGCCTCGACCTTGTTTGTTGGTTCGTAGTAAAGTAGAAAAGTTGTGTTTCTTTGTGTTTTTCTGCGAATGGTTGTCGATCAAAGCCCGTTCATGATTGGTCCCCAACCGAGGTCCGGCGTTACATGGCATTTTTTTGTAGGTGCACCAGTCGCTAGTAGGGCAAGGACTTCCCGCGACACTCCCATTTGATGTAAGTAGTCGGTGAGTAAACGCCGAGTTCTGAGCGAAGGAGCAAGGTGTATGTGCCTTGTTGTGATTTTTAGTTTTGCAGATTGAACCATAGGACAACTAGTTAAGAAATTTCGAAGCTCGTAGCATGTTTTTTTTTATGAGTTTTAAGTCTGAGATGATTGCATGATTGTGACATCGGGTTTGCAAGTATGTTTGAATCTGTTTACTATGTTGCATTGTTTACGTGATTCTGCTGTGTGAAATTAGGAGCGATAGGGTCGTGCTGTGGTAAAATCGACATTCCAAACGCGTGTAGTGCGCGTTGAGTTTGATAGGTTTGAGAACCTAGTTGGGAGTTTGGACCCACAGGGAGTGGGTCGAGGATGTTAGGAATGTTTAGATGAGACCCTAGTTACCTTATGAATAGAACCCATGAGTTAGTCTTCACCGAACACTGGATTGCGATTGAACGGGTCAGAACCTCTAGGTTGACGATGTATGATAGGCTCGTGAGGCTGGGGTGCGTCCCCATCGAGACTGGGAGTGGTTGCTTTCCATGATCCCGGACTAGCTTAGGGGTGATTCCCAATGGGCGTGTAGGTTACGCACCGCACGCGGTACCATGCTAGTGTGTTATGAGAGCACAGGGTGCGTCCCCAAGTCGAGATCGGGAGTGGTTGCTTTCCATGATCCGTCTTTGGCTTTAGGGGCGATTCCCATGGGGCGTGTGGGATACGTGCCGCCTCCGCTCTATGCCGGTGTGTGTATGGCGTGAGGGTTGCTTTCTCTCATTACGTCGTCAACCAAAGTTCTAGGGCCTAAGGTGGAGCTCGAGTAGTCACCCCTGAGGGGCCAGGATGAAGAGAGTTAGGGGGAGAGACTGGTTCAGGGGTTGAGCGAGTTTGGGAGGTGATTTTTAGTTGTCTTGTTGAGTTAGGTTTGGACGTAAGTGGGCTACTTACTGGGTATTTTTATACTCATTTGTTTTCTTTCTATGTTTTGTTCGCAGGTGAAAGTTGAACTGGGATGGACGGCGATGGAGACAACCTGGCGAGGCTATAAGACTTCTCCGTAGTGTCCCTGGCTCCTAGGAATTTTTTTTATTGTCTTGTCTTATGTAAACTCGCTGCGCATTCATTCCCCTTTTGGTTTTTTGGAAGAACTCATGTCTAAGCTTTAATTGTTGTTTGAACTTTCGATATGGCATGTGAGCGTTTACAAGTATCAAAACTTCGTTTTCTGATTTATCTCACCTTGGTTGCCTGTATATGATCTGTTGCGTGGACCCAGCCTATCGTACATGTAGTTTGGTGGAGGCTGGGTGAGTCGAAATGCTTATTGGAGTGTTTTATACCTTTAACAGGTTATAAAATTTTTTTTCTGGTTGCCCTAGTAGCGTCGTTATGCTGCCGAATTTTCTCCAGCATTAGCGGCGTTGCTTAGTAACTCCCCTATTAGTTTAGTTTTAAAATTTAGGGTCGTTACAGTTGGTATCAGAGCCCAGGTTCTAGATTTTGTAGACTCGCCTACATCGTAGGCACTGGTTCTTATAGCCTCTCGCAGGAAGTCATCTCGCCGTCACCAGGTTTGCTTTTATCTTTTTTGACTAAGATGTTTTGCGTGACCCTTGCAGTGTGAGTGGCCTTGTTTGAGTACTTTCTTCGCTATTTAAAGTTTTTGTTATGTTATGACTTAGATTATGGCTCGAGGTCGTCACGTGGTGGAGGAGGGGGTAGGGAGCGACCCTCTACCAAGAGGTCGTGGAGGTCGAGGAGGCAGGGGCCGTGGGGCTCGTAACCAGGAGCCGGTGTTGGAGCCCTTAGCCGGCGAACAGTCTGAACATCAAGAGGAGGTCCGCCCTGACCCTCCAGCCGTTGAGGAGTCGTTGAGCCAAAACCTGGAGAACCAGGGGGACCAGAGAAACGAGAATGCCCCACCACCTACCACGATGCTCATGACTCCCGAAAGCCTCCAGGGAATCATCCAAGCTGCCTTAGCAAGCCAAGCAACAATGTTCACCCAGAATTTCGGGGTTGTGAACCAGAATGCCGGATCAACCACGGAAGAGGCCAGATATTTGAAAGACTTCAAGAAATATGACCCGCCTAACTTCGAGGGCCAGGAGGTGGATCCTATGGCCGCTGAGGCGTGGCTTGCTGCCATGGAGTTAGTTTTCCGTCGGATGCGCTGCCCAGAGAATCAAATGGTCCAGTGTGCCGTCTACACACTCAGGGGACGAGCTCTCCTCTGGTGGGAGGCCATAGAACGATCCTTTGGTGCAGGTGAAGGACCAATGTCATGGGCAAAGTTCAGAGAGGAGTTTTATGAGAAGTACTACCCGACCACCACGAGAACGAGGAAGTTGGCCGAGTTCATTCAAGCTGAAGCGGCGGCGACGCAGCGATGGTGAGGACTATGAACACGAGTTCACTGTGTTGTTCCGTTTTGCAGTCGATTGGGTGGACACAGAAAAAAAGAAGGTGGACAAGTTCGTGGGCGGACTATGTGATGCCTTGTATGGCGGTGTGGGTCGTCCCGGAACCACAAACTTATGCTGCACTGCTCGTTAAATGCGTTCGTTGCTGATGCCCGTGCATTCTCGAGGTCCGGAGGAGTCGATGACAGGCGTAATCTGTGTGTAGCCCAAAGCACGTAAAACCCGACGAAGCCTGTGGGCGAACCAGGGTCCAATGGTAGGCCGAAGAGGAAGTTTAACGGTGTGAGCGGACTAATAGACATGTAGCCCAAGGGCGCAGGCCGACCCAAGGAGGCGAAGATTCCTCGCGCTAGTTGTGGCGAGATGAAAGATAGTGGGGCGTGTTTCGCGCCCACCATGACTGTTACAAACCGTGGAAAAGTAGGTCATTTGTCTTGGTGTGCGAGCAAATGTAAGAGAGCGGACCCTAACTTGTTTCGAGATGCAAGAAAGTTGGTCATGTGGCGTCGGCTTGTCCAGGAGAATCGGGAGCAAGGGGGCTCAAGGAGGGGCGCCAATGAGGCGAGTCACGCACGCCACCAGAGCCGCCGGGAGGCTCGGCGCCGTGGTGACAGTACACTACCTATACTTGGTCATCTTGCTCTTGTACTTTTGATTCCGAGTGTACACACTCTTTCATTTCTCGCCTTGTTTGTGGGGCAAGCCCGCCAGAGGTAGAGCCTCTGAGCTTCGATCTGTTAGTTACGACCCCGTAGCGCGTGAACTCTACGACCCGAGAAAAAGTGAAGACCGGTCAGGTTTTAGTGGAAGGTCGCTCGTTGGAAGTGACCCTGATCGTTCTTGAGATGGGTGACTTCGATGTTATCCTCGGCATGGATTGGCTAGTCGCAAATCATGCCAACATCGATGCCACCGCTCGGAGGTAGTTTTAAGCCTCCATCGGAACCGAGTTTCAAGGTGAAAGGAACCGAGCATGGAGTCGTACCAAGGGTGATTTCGGCACTAAAGGCAAGCAAGCTGGTTAGCCAAGGGGCTTGGGCCTTTTTGGCAAGTGTGACAGACTCGAGAAGCGAGAAAGGGGACGTGTCGTCAGTCCCAATAGTCAGGGAGTTCGTTGATGTGTTCCCTGAGGATTTGCCCGGTTTACCTCCGACCAGAGAGGTGGATTTCTGTATTGAGTTGGAACCAGGCACTGCACCGTTGTCGAAAGCTCCGTATAGAATGGCCCCAGCCGAGCTGAAAGAACTCAAGACTCAGTTGCAGGAACTACTAGACAGGGGCTTTATCCGTCCTAGTGTCTCACCCTGGGGTGCGCCCGTGCTTTTTGTGAAAAAGAAGGATGGGTCGATGCGCTTGTGCATTGACTACCGGGAGTTGAACAAGGTAACGATAAAGAATAAGTATCCACTCCCGTGATTGATGACTGTTTGACGATTCTGCAGGGGCCACTGTGTTCTCTAAGATTGACCTGCGCTCGGGATATCACCAGTTGCGAATAAGGGAGGAAGACATCCCGAAGACGGCTTTCAGATCTAGATATGGGCATTATGAGTTTACCGTGATGTCATTCGGATTGACAAACGCCCCAGCCGTGTTCATGGACCTGATGAATAGGGTATTCAAGAAATTCCTGGACACATCTGTGATTGTGTTCATAGATGACATCCTGATATACTCGAGGTCGAGTGATGAGCACGAGAACCACTTGAGGGAAGTCTTGGCTACTTTGAGGGAGAACCAGTTGTATGCTAAGTTCTCCAAGTGTGAGTTTTGGCTGTCGCAGGTATCCTTTCTCGGGCACGTGGTATCTAAGGAGGGTGTCTCAGTGGACCCAGCGAAAGTGGATGCGGTCTCAGAATGGCCTCGACCCAAGACGGCCACGGAAGTCCGTAGTTTCTTGGGCTTGGCCGGTTATTACCGACGGTTCGTGGAGGATTTCTCTAAGATTGCAACACCCCTCACCCAGTTAACACGGAAGGGGAATGCCTTCGTGTGTGGAGTGAGCGTCGAGGCCGCTTCAAAGACTTGAAGCGAGAGGTTGATCTCACTCCAAGTGCTTACACGATTCGATGGATCTGGGAAATTTCGTAGTTTACGATGATGCTTCAAAGAAGGGCTTGGGTTGTGTCTTAATGCAAAATGGGAAAGTGATTGCCTCACGCCTCCGATGCGGTTGAAAGACTACGAGAGAAACTACCCGACTCACGACTTGGAGTTAGCCGCATGGTGGTCTTTGCTTTGAAAATCTGGAGACACTACTTGTATGGAGAGAAGATCCAAATGTATACTGACCACAAGAGTTTGAAATATTTGTTTACCCGTAAGGAGTTGAATATGAGACAACGGAGATGGTTGGAGCTAGTGAAAGATTACGAAATCGAGATCTTGTACCATCCGGTAAGGCAAACGTGGTTGCCGATGCTCTTAGTCGAAAGGCGCGACCACACTTGACCATGCTCACAAAGGAGTTTCAGATTTGCTACCGATATGGAGCGTCTTTGGTATAGCCGTGATGGTGAGTCGAGTCATGGCTCGATTTAACCAGATTGTCGGTGCGGCCGAACGACACCGAGACAAATGAATCTTAGACTCCCAACGGGGGAATCCCAACCTTGAGGATTTGTGGAATCGTGCTAAGGCGGACCAAGAAGGTGAGTTCACAAAGTCGTCGCTCGGATGGGGTTTGTTGTTCAATGGACGGTTGTGTGTCCTGATGCGGATGGTCTCAAGGAAGAAGTCTTATCCGAGGCTCACAACTCTCCTTTCTCGATGCACCCCGGCAACACTAAGATGTACCAGACATGAAGCGCTTTTATTGGTGGAAGGGGATGAAGAAGGACATAGCAGAGTTCGTTAGCGGATGCTTAGTTTGTCACCTAGTTAAAGCCCCGAGGCGTAAACCGCAAGCGGGGTTGTTGCAACCCTTGAGGTACCACAGCTGGAAATGGGAAGAGGTTTCGATGGACTTCATTTCCAAGTTACCTCGAACTGTTAGAGGATTTACTGGTAGTTTGGGTGCTTGTTGATAGACTAACCAAGTCGGCACACTTCATTCTGGAAACCAACTTACACCGTGGAGAAGTGGGCAAAGTTGTTCATGGAGGAAATTGTTAGGATACACGAGTCCCGGCGAGAATCGTCTCTGATAGGGACCCTCGTTTCACCTCAAATTTCTGGACGGGCTTCCAGAAGGCTCTGGGAGCAGAATGTAGTTTTAGCACAGCTTTTCACCCTCAGACGGACGGTCAGACCGAGAGGGTGAACCAGTTACTGGAAGACATGCTCCGAGCTTGTGCCTTGGACTTTGCAGGGAGTTGGGATACGCACCTTCATTTAATGGAGTTTGCTTATAACAACAGATTATCGTGCAACACTGGGATGGCGCCCTTTGAGGCGTTGTATGGGAAGAGGTGTAGGTCCCCAGTGTATTAGGGAGAGGTTGGTGAGCGTAAACTTCTAGGGCACGAGCTGGTCCAGGTTACAAACGAAGCGGTACAAAAGATAAGAGCGCGGATGCTAACGGCTCAAAGCAGACAGAAGAGTTACGCTGATGTGAGGCGCAGGGACTTGGAGTTTGCAGTTGGAGAGCATGCGTTCCTTAAGGTTGCGCCTATGAGAGGCGTGTTGAGATTTGGCAAGAAAGGGAAGTTGAGCCCTAGGTTCATTGGGCCGTTCGAGATATTGGAGCGCATTGGCCCGGTAGCGTACCGTTTAGCCTTGCCACCATCCCTGGCAGCCGTGCACGATGTGTTCCATGTGTCGATGTTGCGGGGTTATGTACCAGATGCGTCCCACGTGATTGATTTCGAGCCACTGAAGGTCGAGCAGGATTTGAGCTACGAGGAGAGACCCGTAGAAATCCTAGCCCGAGAGAAGAAGGTGTTGTGGAATAGAGAGTTTGACCTCGTGAAGGTCTTGTGGCAAAACCAGCAGCTCCAAGAAGCTACTTGGGAGCGCGAGGACGAGATGAGAACAAACTACCCGGAGTTGTTTGAGAACTAGCCCTTTCGAGGACGAAAGTTCTTAAGGTGGGGAGGATGTGACGCCCGGTAATCTCAAGTAAGTGATTGTTCCCTTTCAGAGTTAATTTCGGGCTTATGTCGTAGTTTTAAAAAGTTTTGGGCTAAAAAGGGTTATTGTTGGTTCTTACAGGGACTCAAGTAATCAACCCTCACCTTTAAATTTGGAGTTGGTAGCTCTTAAGTCTCTTATCGAGCGCTTGGGAAAAGAAATCGAGGTAATTTTCCCCCTCTTTCCTCCTTGTTAAGTTTCCTTTGTTATTTGTTAGGTTTAAAAAAAAAAAAAAAACAAAGAAAGAAAATAATCGAGAAAACGGGAGAGGGCTCGCGCGCAGGGCAAGCGCCCCCCCCTCTCTTCATCGGTCGCTCGAGGGAAAACCCCCCACGGCGAGCAAATGCGACGCGCCTCCTCCTCGATCGTCCGACGCGCGCGCGCCGCCTCCGCCGTCCGGACCGCACGCCGCGCCGCCTCCCTTCGTCCGACCGCACGCTGCGCCGTCTCCTCTCATCTAACCGCGCGACGCCTCCTCTCGGCCGACCGCACGCCGCGCCGCCGTCCCTCTCGTCCAACCGTCGCGCGCCGCCGTCCCTCTCGCCCAACCGCCGTGAACCGACCACCCAACCACTTCTCTCTCTCTCCTTTTCCTCGGTTTGTCACTCTCGGCCGTGGGCTCGTTTGCTCTCTCTAATGTTTTTCCTTTCGCTGTGGTTTGGACAGGTCTGTGAGCGCGACAAAAGGAGCGTTCTTGAAGGACTCGCTCGCCTTGTTTTTGTTTTGCTTCGAGACTCCGGGTTCGCCATAACGGGTAAGCCTCGACCTTGTTTGTTGGTTCTGTAGTAAGAGTAGAAAAGTTGTGTTTGCTGTGTTTTTCTGCGAATGGTTGTCGATCAAAGCCCGTTACAGATTGGTCCCTAACCGAGGTCTGGGCGTTCTGTATGGCATTTTGTAGGTGCACCAGGCTGCTAGTAAGGGCAAGGACTTCCCCGCGACACTCCCATTTGATGTAAGTAGTCGGTGAGTAAACGCCAGTTCCCGAGCGAAGGAGCAAGGTGTATGTGCCTTGTTGTGATTTTTAGTTTTGCAGATTGAACCATAGGACAACTAGTTAAGAAATTTCGAAGCTCGTAGCATGTTTTTTTTTATGAGTTTTAAGTCTGAGATGATTGCATGATTGTGACATCAGGTTTGCAAGTATGTTTGAATCCTGTTTTACTATGTTGCATTGTTTACGTATTCTGTTGTGTGAAATTAGGAGCGGTAGGGTCGCACTGTGGTAAAATCGACATTCCAAACGAGCGTGTAGTACGCTGCGTTGAGTTTGATAGGTTTGAGAACCTAGTTGGGAGTTTGGACCCCTGGAGTGGGTCGAGGATGTTAGGAATGTTTAGATGAGACCCTAGTTACCTTATGAATAGAACCCATGAGTTAGTCTTCACCGAACACTGGATTGCGATTGAACGGGTCAGAACCTCTAGGTTGACGATGTATGATAGGCTCGTGAGGTCAAAAGCGCCCCCATCGAGACCGGGAGTGGTTGCTTTCCATGATCCCGACTAGCTTAGGCGATTCCCAATGGGCGTGTAGGTTACGCACCGCACGCATACCATGCTAGTGTGTTATGAGAGCCTGGGGTGCGTCCCCGTCGAGATCGGGAGTGGTTGCTTTCCATGATCCCGTGCTGGCTTAGGGGCGATTCCCCATAGGGCGTGTAGGATACGTACCTGCTCTGCTCTATGCCGGTGTGTGTATGGCGTGAGGGTTGCTTTCTCTCATTACGTCAACCAAAGTTCTAGGGCCTAAGGTGGAGCTCGAGTAGTCACCCCCGAGGCCGGGATGAAGAGAGTTGGGGAGAGAGCTGGTTCGGGGGTTGAGCGAGTTTGGGAGGTGATTTTTAGTTGTCTTGTTGAGTTAGGTTTGGACGTAAGTGGGCTACTTACTGGGTATTTTTATACTCATTTGTTTTCTTTCTATGTTTTGTTCGCAGGTGAAAGTTGAACTGGGATGGACGGCGATGGAGACAACTCCGCGAGGCTATAAGACTTCTCCGTAGTGTCCTCGCTCCTAGGAATTTTTTTATTGTCTTGTCTTATGTAAACTCGCCGCGCATTCATTCCCTTTTGGTTTTTGGAAGAACTCATGTCTAAGCTTTAATTGTTGTTTGAACTTTCGATATGGCATGTGAGCGTTTATAAGTATCAAAACTTCGTTTCTCGATTTATCTCACCTTGGTTGCTCAGTATATGATCTGTTATGTGGACCCACCTATCGTATATGTAGTTTGGTGGAGGCCGGGTGAGTCGAAATGCTTATTGGAGTGTTTTATACCTTTAACAAAGTTATAAAATTTTTTTCCAGTTTGCCTTTAGTAGCGCCAGTTATCTGTCGCCGATTTTTTCCCAAAGATTAGCGGCGTTGCTTAGTAACTCCCCTATTAGTTTAGTTTTAAAATTTAGGGTCGTTACACCTTTTGACTGCCATGAAAGATTTTGTATAAATGTGATGATCTGTTTGAAAGGGGTTGTCTTAGATGTTATGATCTGGTGGGATTGATGTCTAATCCATAGGCCATGAATGTCATGTCGTGTTCCTTTGAAATTAAGCGTTTTGTTTTTTTATATATGTTTATGTCATGAAACTCTTGCACAGATATGTATTACTATTTCATTTGGGACCCTGAGCATGTGTATCTTGAAAATGTTTCCAAAGGTTGTGGTGAAATTTTCCTGATAGTATTGATATTATATCTTATGAATGAGTTTGAGTCGACTCGAATTAGAGGCCATGTTCTGGAAGAATTTAATTGTCCACTAAAGGCCGAAGAGAAATTTTACAAAATAAAATGCTTACGAAGGCCGTGACAATTAAACTTCCAATATATATATGTATACGTACTTAATACTATGAAAGCCATGAAAGACTTAGAGTCAACCCAAACTAAGAGGCCATGGATCAGGAAGTCTCAATTTCCCACTAATAGCCGAAGAGAAAAGCCATGAAAAATATTTTATTTATGGGTCCCACATAAAGCCATGATTTGCTTGCCAACATGTATTTTTTTATCCCCGGTAGTAGGGTCTCTTACTGAGTGTTATGTATGTAATACTCACCCTTTCTTTAAAAACAAATGTTTTCAAATAAGGGCAAAGGCAAGCTGGTCGAATGACAAGGGGCGCTACATTGGCCATGGGATGAGAAGCAACTTCCGCATTTCATGTTTTATTCTTACATTTATTTCCGTTTTCTAGCATTTCGTTGTTTGAGTGTGTTCTACTCTTTTAAAAATTTGGAGGCCAGGACTAAGTTTGATTTCCTTTTGAAATAACCTTGTTTTATCGTTCGTTATTTCGGGATCCCAATAAAGCAACTGTTTTGTTTTCTTCCGTTTCTACGTGATTTTTTTTTTGTTTTTTAAAAAAATTGAGGTCTCAAGTCATGCATGTTAAGTAAAGACTCTAGGAAGAGGGTCATAAAGTTAGGGTTTTTACAAGAATTTACAGTAGTTTAATTTTAATTCTACTAATTATGTTTTGAATTTTGAATTTTGAATTATATTTTATATATATTTTTTGTTTAGATTAAGTAATTGTGTTAATTAATTTGAGATTATCAAATAAATATAACTACCTAAGAATCTTAGTCAATAAAGTTGTTAGGACTAGTTCGGTCATTTAATAATTATTAATTATAATTCTAAATAATTATTTGGCCATTTTTAAAAAGATAGAATCGTTTGACCATTTTTTAAAACGTGAACTAAAATATGGCTATTTGTAAAGTCAACCCTATTATTTAAGATTTTGAAACTTTTTACAGAAATATTGTATTTTTCAAATTTATTTTAAGAATATTGTTATTTTAATTAGTTGACGGATGACCGTCTAAGACGATCATCTATATGCAGTGACGATCATCCATACCATCATCCATACGAATAAAAAAAATTGGACAGGTGGATACATCATTGAATTTTCTTTGATAAGATTTTGTTAGAGATGTATACATACATACAAAAGATGGGTTAGTTTTATATTTTTTATTTGTTAGAGATATATATTTATTATTTTATATTTTTTATTGGTTAGATATATATATATATATATAACATTTGTTAGTTTTATATATTTTTAAGATACGTTGGATTTAATTGCTAAGTAATGAATAACAGATAAAAATATTAAACCAAAATGAATTATTTATCTACTATTCATTACTTAGCAACTAAATTATTTTTATTTTGTATAAACACATTAAAATTAATAACAAAAAAAATCATATTCTAAAATAACTAAAAAAATGAATTAAGAAAAATGGTTTAAAACACTATTATAAAAAAAGAAGGATGAATTAAAAAATGGTTTAAAAGAAGATGGAAGATTTTTCGACATTTATTTTAAAAAAATGGTTTGAAAATAAATTCGATGAATTATTAAAAAAAGGAATTTTTGGCATTTGTTAAAAAAAATTGTTTAAAAATAAATCCAATGAATTATTTTAAAAAAACCAATCTAACTCTTTTTTACCAAATTAAATATAGCATATTTTGAAAAGATATAAAACCTATAAATTATATATACAAATCTTATTAAAAAAAAATAGATATTTGGGGCAATTCCAGAGCCTAATTTGGATAAAATATGTAACATCCCTAAATTTTTAAACTTAACGACGTAACAATGACACTACCAAAATTTTTTCCTATCACCTGTTAGACAAAAAAAAAAAAACACACTTCTATATCTAGATACCACACAACGTACCCCAAACTACAAGTATACAAGGGACTAGCTCAAACTTTAAAAAACAAAATGAAACTTTATTAATGCACAACCCTTAAGACTTCAATAATGAATATAATATCCTAAGCTCAACTTTATTAATGCACAACCTTAAGACTTCAATAATGAATATAATATCCTGAATATAACCTAAGCTCAACTTTTGATAAATAAAACAATTACTAAAGGATATAACCATTCTTACGTAGGTAAGTTTCCAAACTACAATAAACTATCGTCTGACTAGTTAAAAAAATAAAGACTAGCTAACAAGTAAAAGAACTAGTTAAGCAATGGTTCCCTTCCAATGTCTCCTATGCATCACCAGTAGTGAAAACTTAAGCCTACAAAACTGGTTGGTTGGGGGGAGTTAGTACAAAAGTACTTAGTAAGTAGCTCACACTTGGTGAGCCACCGAGTATCAAACAACATACTTTTCACACACATCCAACATGCTCTTCAAAGCTAATAACATTAATAACATGCTCGATATACAAAAATAAGTCAAATGCAATACTAGCCCAACTCACAAAATTCGTACCATGCCAGGTGTCATGATTGCACCTCTCGCACCATGTGGTGCCATGAATCATCCCTCAAACATGACCAACCTTAAGGGAAACTCCTGCCCCATCTCTATGATCGCAACGTTCTGTGGCTTCGTCGGACCTTAGGTGAGGTTCATTCATCCTCAACCAAGCATCAAGTAAATAAGCAGCGGAATACAACTCGGTCGTACACGTCGACCGCCCGTGTACATGCACTCGATCTTTTCCATGAGTTGGCTTTGACGGGACATTCTCGGATCGCTGGCCGCTAACAACCCCTATATCTGAACCTCCAAGCCATGGAAATCCATGGTACCCCTATAGTATATTATGAGGATTATTAGGTCTAACCCCCTTGCACGTCCAAATGACGAGGAGTCATACACCCATATTTAACATTGTACAAACTAGAGCTTGAACTTGGGACTTAAAGAGGGGTTGATGACATATTTACCACTATGCCAAAAAGCTTTTTGTTATTTAATCTGACTTTTTCTATACATATTATTAAAGGTAAAAAATCGAGCCCCCTTGGGCCCATGGTAAATCCGCCCTTGCCTCCGACGACACGGTTGCCCCCAATCTCGCTTGTCCTCACATTAGCCATCAAACCCACTGGTGGAGCCAAAAAGCCTTAGGCAGTATTTTATTAATCTCCAAAAAAAGGGTTACAAAAGGGAAAGCCTTAGCCTTTATATATAGGCTTAGCTATTGGGCTAATGAGCTTTTAATTACAAAGGTGGTTAATTATATTAACCACAGTAACTAACTAACAACCTAACTAAGAAAACAAATAAAAATACCTAAGCTAGATTACAAAAAAAACCCTAGTAAAACTAAGTTACAAAGAGAACCATAAATAGTCTAACTAACATACATCAATTCCTCCCTTCATGAAAGAGAACTCGTCCTCGAGTTAAATATGAAGTTCATCGGGAGGAAAATAGGTAGATAAATCTGAAATATTGAAGGTGATAGATATGTTGTATCCTTTAGGGAGTTCCACCACATAAGCATTGCTGCCAATCCTTTTAAGGATTGGACATGGTCCAATTTTCTTCTTTTGCAGTTTGTTATAAGTCTCCCTGGGAAATCTTTCTTTGTTAAGATGTACAAGGACTAAATCATCTTCAGCAAACTCCTTATGCCTCCTTTTAATGTTAGCCAATTGGGCATATTTGGTATTAGCTTCTTGAAGATGGTCTGTGACTTCTTTGTATATTCTTTGAACCCGATCAGCCATCAATTCAACTTCTGAACTCAAATCTGCAGCACTAGGCAAACTAATAAGATCAATAGTTAAGCGAGGAGTGTTAGTATATACTACCTCAAAGGGTGTTTTGCCTGTGGATCGATTTTTCATGTTGTTGAAGACAAATTCAGCTTGTGGTAAACAAATGTCCCATTGTTTTGGCTTATCACCGCTTAAACACCGAATTAAATTTCCCAAAGTTCTATTTGTGACTTCGGTTTGACCATCAGTTTGTGGGTGACAAGTGGTGCTATACTTCAAGTGGGTATCAAACTTTCGCCAAAGACACTTCCAAAAATGGCTTAAAAAATTTTGTATCCCTATCACTAGTAATGGTTTTAGGAATTCCATGTAGCCGAACTACTTCTTTAAAGAAAATGTTAGCAATATGAATAACATCATTAGTTTTTCTACATGGTATAAAATGAGCCATTTTGCTAAAACGGTCAACCACCACAAAGGTAGAATCATTACCTCGTTGGGTTCGCGGTAAACCCAACACAAAATCCATAGTGAGATCTTCCCAAATTGTTTTTGGAATTGGTAGGGGAGTGTACAAACTTGTATTTTGTTCTTGACCTTTATTAACTTGGCAAGTTGGACCTTTATTAACTTGGCAAGTTGGACATCTTTGAACAAAATTCTCAATATTCTTTCGAATGTGTGGCCAAAAGAATCGTTTGGAGATTTGTTCATATGTTTTGTCTCGACCAAAATGTCCTCCTAAGCCACCCGAATGAATATCCCTAAGGATTTGTATCCTCAATGATGTGCGTGGAACACAAAGTACATTATCTTTAAAGAGAAATCCATTAGTCATACTAAAATCTTTATAAGCATGTCCATCCTTGCATTTAAGCCAAATGTTAGAGAAATCTTCATCAAGCTCATATAAATGAACAAGGCTATCAAATGAAATTATGTCACTCTTCAATATATTTAATAAGTGAGATCTTCTACTTAATGCATCAACTATTTTATTAGTTTGTCCAGATTTGTGTTTGATGGAAAAATCAAAACGTTGGATAAAAGTAATCCACCTAGCATGCATCCTAGACAAGTGTTTTTGGGAATTGATATATCAAAGGGATTGATGGTCTATATATAAAATAAACTCCTTTCCTATCAAGTAATGTTCCCACTGTTTTAAAGCTCTAACCAATGCATAAAGTTCTTGTTCATATGTAGACCATTTTTGTCTTGCTTCACTAAGTTTCTCACTAAAATATTCAATTGGTTTATTTTCTTGACTTAATACTCCACCTATTCCCGAACCCGAAGCATCAACTTCTACAACAAAAAGTTTATCAAAGCTAGGTAATGCTAAAATAGGTGCTGAAGTTAACCTTTGTTTTAAGGCTTCAAAAATGCTTTGTTGATCTTTGCCCCAATGGAACCCTTTCTTCTTAAGACATTCGGTTAGCGGTGATGCTATAGTGCTGAAATTTCAAATAAACCTCCTGTAGAAAGACGCAAGACCATGGAAGCTTTGAACTTTTTTGACATTTGAAGGTGTTGGCCATTCACTTATGGCTTTAGTCTTGAGAGGGTCGACTTCTATGCCATGCTCACCTATTATAAAGCCTAAAAAGACAAGTTTGGGTACTCCAAAAATACATTTCTTCAAGTTAATATACAAGGAATTAGCTTTAAGAGTTGAAAAAACATGCTTTAAATGAATAACATGTTCATCTAGATTTGTGCTATATACCAAGATATCATCAAAATAAACTACCACAAATTTGTCAAAAAATGGTTGTAAAACTTTGTTCATAAGACGCATGAATGTACTTGGTGCATTAGTAAGTCCAAACGGCATTACAAGCCACTCAAACAATCCCTCATTAGTTTTAAAGGCGGGTTTCCACTCATCCCCTGACCTTATACGAATTTGGTGATATCCACTTCGAAGATCAATTTTAGAAAAGATTTTTGAACCAAATAATTGATCTAGAAGGTCGGGTAATCTAAGAATTGAAAATCTATATCTAATTGTAATTTTATTTATCGCACGACTATCAATACACATCCTCCAAGTTCCATCTTTTTTTGGTGTAAGCAGGGCAGGAACCGCACAAGGACTCATACTATGACGTATTAATCCTTTTTTTAAGAGGTCATCAACTTGATCATGCAGAATTTTATATTCAGTTGGACTCATTCTATAATGTGGTAAGTTTGGTAAAGATGCACTAGGAACTAAGTCTATATGATGTTGTATATCTCTCAAAGGTGGAAGTTCATTCGACAATTCTTTAGGATATAAGTTTTTGAATGTTGGGATTTTTGTCCTAATCTCGTGTTTGTAATATATTGTTTGAAATTAATAAGAGTTATTCATTTCATCACTTTGTGTCTCGCAATATTTATAAACTTTTCCAATAAACTAAGCTCCGTGGTCATTGAATTTATGAGAGAACTAGAACTTGAATCGGTGTGTAGTGGACACACAGGGAGGATCACGTTCGAGTTAATGACCGAAAGGTCTACAAAGATATGGATAGGGTTGGAGACCTAATCCTCGGATACACTGTGGATGCGACACCTTTGTATTATATACAAACGAGGTGATCCGACTTCGTTCATGTGGTTGACATGCGAGTGGGGGCATCCTGCAATGAGATTGTGCAAGACCGGATCGTGAATTATTAGACCTCATCGATATAACACCGCTGATGTGAGGACTAATAACTTCAGAGATGACCATTAGTGACTCGACACAATCCTCGAGCGTATTACGGACTCCATCGCGAGTGTCCGTTTCTTTGACTAGTACGGGTAAGGGTGGTCACGATTTACTCGCCCAATATGCCTATCTTCTCAGTGACGAGACCAAGTAGGGAACTGGGAACTTAACTACGCGAGATAGAATTCACTCGCTCCCGCCTTTAGGAAACTAGAGGGGTTGTTCCCTTAAGTGTTGTCTCCGTGGCTTGGACAACGGCGCCCCACCTTCTCACCGCCCGAGAAGAGTGTTGTGTATGGTTGGACCATCACAATATGTTGTTCATTAGAGGAGCAAATGGGGACTTAAGGAACAAGAGGTAGAGACACAGGTAAAGCGGTATTTTGACCCACTAGTGTCTCACGAACAACCCGTGAAGAAGTCGTCGACTCATGGGCATTGGTTATATCGGTGGACACGTAATATTCTCGCAGACCGACGGGAGTGCGCACTACGGGCTATAGTGGAGTATTACCGTAGCTAATGAATGTTGGTTAACCGAGTCAAAGAGTTTGACAGTTAATCTCGAATCATTGGAGCTCGTCACTGTGGTCCATTAGGTCCCTCGGTTGGCTCAATCAAGGGTTAAAAGAAGGGTTAATATTTTGGTATGAAATTGAAGTGTTCAATTTCACTTTAAAGAAACATTTATGTCATTTATATGAGATATGAATGATATAATATATAGTTTAATGTGAATGAGATTCATAATAAACTATAGGTTAGCCTAATTGTTGAATTAAGGCTAATTGGAGAAATTAATTGAGAGAAATTAAATTGGATGTGATTCAATTTAATTAATCCACAATTATTGCAAATGAGATTTGCAATATGAGATATGAGATATCTTATATTATGTGGTTATGCAAATGAGATTTGCATAACCTATGGTTGTGGTAAAGTGGTAATTATGTGGAGATTTTAACTCCATCAATTCCACTATATAAACCCTTCTTGCAAGAAGGAATTAAGATCATTCTCTCATTTTTTTGATTTTCATCAAAGAAGAGAAGAAGAATTCTCTCAACCCTTTCTCTCAATTCTCCTCCCTTTCCAAAACCAAAAGTCCCACCACTTTCCTTCTTCCTAAGGAAGAACAATCGAGAAGGCCGTTGGTGGTGTTCGTTTTGTACGAGAGAAGCGATCGTTGAGAAGCACGAAGAGTTCGTGATCCGAGGAAGAAATTCTTGAAGATTATCTACAACAAGTAAGTAAATTCTTTCTTGCTGTAAATTTCTTCCTTTTCAGCATGTTTTACCTAGGTCTAAGTGTTAGAGTGGTTTTAACAAATACGAGTTGCATAATGATACCACGACGATTCTATCGTCTTCCGTTGCGCGGGGATTTTCATTCCCTTCAATTGGTATCAGAGCCATTTCGATGGTTCTTCATTTATGCACTGTTTTGTTAAAATTAGGTAGGTAAATTTCCTTAATTTCATGAGATGATTGTTTGGTTTGCATAATGGATGTTTTTGGTTTTTTGCACTAGTTTAGATTTACAATTTATGTTGATGAGATCAATGTAAGGGCCTGTTGTTTTTTAGCATTTTGTTGTAAATCGAGTCTGTAGTCCGGGTCGTTCGTGGCAAGAGTTGCTGTGAAGAAATTAGAACGAAAACAAGCGGAAAATGGTGGAAGAACAAAGAAAGAGTTTCATTGTTACGCCGATGGCGCTGAGACGCCGCTTTTTGGCGTCTCAACGCCGTCGCGCAGACGGAGGCCTGCTGCAGCGGATCGTTACAACGCCACGGCGCATTGAGAACGCAAATCGACGTTGAGGCGCGGCAGCGTTGCAACTCGCCACGGCGTTACAGCGCTGCATGCGCGTTGAGGAGCGATTCGAGGCAGTTTCGCGAGGACGTGGGACGACATTTCCTTTAGTGGGCAGTTTTATTTGTATTTTTTAATTAATTATATTATTTCTAAAATGTATTTATTTATTTATTTAATTATTTTATTAAATAATATTAATATAAATGTTATATTAATGTTATTTAATTAAATAATTACCCCTAGGTGCCAAAAATCGGTCCATTTTTGCTGTTTAATTATTTTATGCATGAGATGTATATTTTAATTAATTTCTATGTGCATATTGTATGTCATATAGATTTAAAATCCCACCTTAGGTTAAACGATTCATGCATCATATTTATATTATAAGAGTTATAACATATAGTATGCATGATAGGATTATATTATATAATATAATGTATGCATGTTTTAATTTATTTAAATATAAGTGTTATGTTTTAAATTAAAAGCATGCTCATGCATTTAATTCATGTGATGAATGTATGCTATAGTATAGTATTATTCATGTGATGGATGATCAAGCACTATAACATAGAAATGCATGCAACCTAAGTTAATTATTAGTTTTAAAGAGTTTAGAACTTGAATAATTAGACTTAGGTTTTCTAATTTTCTAATAAGATTAGAAATTAGGAAATCAAATATAACCTTTGATGGAGACTGATAAGTAACTCTGTCTAAGGAAGGTTTTGTCTAAGGCTAGGGTATTTAAGTTGACGCTTGCGGAACACCCCTACCTGAAAACTAACCTGGGAGTGAATTCAGTCCGGAGATTCTTAGGTTATATTATCGTGAGTGTCGTTAATTAAGAGTTAATTAATTTACTCACATAGACCTAAGTTAATAAAGTGATTATAAACTTAGGTTAATACCATATAAGAGTTATATTGGTAGACTTAGGTAAATTTTAGTCGGTTTATCTAGGTCAATCCCTATTAAAATTAAAGTGCTGAGTGGGAGGAAATATAGTGTATGAGATACATTTGAATTTCCAACCACAAATCTCCGTTAAGTCCGCACCGTGAGATCTATACTAGGCCTCGTGGCGCAAATGGGAGCGTCCCCCTTCAGGTGACATTTGTATAGATCAATATTATCGTGGATGGAGAGAGTACTTATAGTGAGTGGGAGCGGGACTTGTGAAAACAAAACCCACGGTCTCTTCTTTCGATTTACACCGTGAGACGCACTACTATGATCCGCTCCGCTAGTTTGGCTTTGGACTGCACAATCCCTTCTGAGGGCTTGATCATGGGAGTCGCTGCCGTGAATTCCCGAAAGGATACGCTTTCTGGTTGGTTTTCCTTCTTGGTTCACCCTTCGGTGGCTATTGTTTGGGCGGATACTTGGAAACTTAAAGATTGAGGTGACACTCACGAGAATGCGTTAAGTGTTAATGAATTCGGCCAGAACAATGGTAATTGGACGCCTAATGGAATAAGAGTTATTCAGGATTACGGCCCGATCGAGAAAGTCTCGTCCCTAGAGGAGGAGTGTTATGTTCACCCTTCTGTGGCGGTTATTTCTAAACCTTTAGGGTATCATTGCTAAATTTTGAATGACCTAGAGATCATGAAACAATTTTGCTAAAACTTGATTGGATTTCAAAAGGTTTTTTAGACTAATACAAAGTTTTTCTTATTTTTCACTAAAAATGTCTAGCGCTATAATAGCTTTACTCGCATCCGATAAGTTAGTGGGAGATAATTACCGAGTTGGAAAAACAACATTAACACAATTTTGGTAATCGACGACATAAAGTTCGTGGCCGCCCGAGGAGTGTCCTCGGATGTCGGGCTCGATAAATGTCGCGAAGTGTTCGCGATGCGTACGATCGGTGGATCAGGGCCAATGAAAAGGTCAAGGTCTATATAATTGCCAGCATGTCTGATGTCTTGGCATGAGCTGATGGTTTCCGCTAAGGAGATCATGGAGTCCTTGCAGGAAATGTTTGGACAACAATCCTTTCAGGTCCGGCATGACTTGCTCAAATACATCTTCAACGCACGGATGAAAGAGGGGTCGTCTGTCCGTGAACATGTTCTAGACATGATTACCCACTTTAATCTGGCCGAGATGAACGAAGCTTCGATCGACGAGTCGAGCCAGGTCAGTTTTATTTTGGAGACTCTTCCGAAGAGTTTCCTTAAGTTTCGTAGCAATGCTGTTATGAACAAAATTAGCTATACTCTGACTACCCTCCTCAATGAGCTACAAAATTTCCAATCCTTGAACAAGGTTAAGGAATCTGAGGCAAATGTTGCCTACAGGTCTTATCATAGGGGTTTGACCTCTGGGGTGAAACCTGTTGCTCCTTCACGCCCGAAAGGGAAGAAGAGGATGAAGAGGGGTAAATCGATCAGTGTTGCCGCCTGAAGCAAGAAAGGTCAAGGAGGTTGCAGAGAAAGGAAAGTGTTTTCACTGCAATGGGGGCGGACACTAGAAGAGGAGCTGCCCCAAATTCCTGGCCGAGAGGAAGAATCAAGGTAAATGTGATTTACTTGTGACTGAAACATGTTTAGTGGAGAGTAGTGACTCTGCTGGATATTGGATTCGGCGCCACTAACCACGTTTGTTCTTCTTTTGTGATTGATTCTGGCGCACCACATGCGAGGGTGAGAGGTGACTCTACGGGTTGGATCCGGGAGCTTGTCTCTCCCGCAGCAATGATCGGCATGGAAACTACATTTTGGCGGGAAGTACTTATTGTTGGACAATTTGTACATAGTTCGAAGGTTTACTAGAAACCTTGTTTCCATTTCCTGCTTAATTGAACATTGTATTTCGGTTTCTTTTGAATTAAATAAAGCGTTTATTTCTTTCAAAGGGAATGTTATTTGTTCAGCTTCACTTGAACATAATCTGTATGTTTTGAAACCTAATTCGGTCAAAAGTGTTTTGAATACTGAATTGTTTAAAACTGCAGAAACACGAACTAAGAAAGCAAAAGTTTCTCCAAAAGAAAGTGCCCATCTTTGGCATCTACGGTTAGGCCACATTAATCTCAATAGGATTGAGAAACTAGTGAAGAGTGGACTTCTAAACGAGTTGGAAGAAAACTCTTTGCTTGCAAAGTGTGAGTCATGTCTTGAGGGCAAAATGACCAAACGTCCTTTTAGTGGAAAAGGATATAGAGCCAAAGAGCCTCTTGAGTTAGTACATTCGACCTCTGTGGTCCGATGAATGTTAAAGCTCGGGCGGTTATGAGTATTTCGTGTCTTTCATGACGACGATTACCCCGATATGGGTATATTTACCTAATGCACAAGAAGTCCAAACTCTTGGAAAGTTCAAGGAGTACAAGACTCGAGGTTGAGAACCTCTTAGGTAAATCGCTTAAAACACTTCGATCGGATCGAGGTGAAGAGTACATGGACACCGAATTCCGTGGACTATATGATAGAACACTAATTACGCCCCAACTCTCAAGACTCAGTATGCCACAAATGAATGGTGTATCGGAGAGGAGAAACAGAACCTTGTTGGACATGGTTCTGGTCGATGATGAGCTTTGCTCGTCTCACCGATTCTTTTTGAAGTACGCAGTGGAGACTGCAGCTTTATATTTTAAACAATGTTCCGTCGAAGAGTGTTTGTGAAACACCTTTCGAGCTCGGAGTGGACGTAAAGCGCGCTTTACATCACTTCGTGATTTGGGGATGCCCACCCACGTGTTGGTGTCAAACCCAAAAAGTTGGAACCCCGCTCAAATTGTGCCTATTCGTAGGTTACCCTAAAGAGACTAGGGGTGGTCTGCTTTTACGATCTTAAGGAAAATAGGGTGCTTGTGTCGACAAACGCCACTTTCCTAAAGGAAGACCACGTCGGGGATCATTTACCAAGGAGTAAAATTGTGTTGAATGAAATGGATGATTACATCGCCAAGAGTTGCCGATGGGGCTAGTACGTCAACAAGTGTTGTTGATCCTAGCACGCCTAGTCAAATCCGCTCCCAAGAGTTGGGAATGCCTCGACGTAGTGGGAGGGTGAGAGCGACACCGATCGCTACATGAGTTTAAATGAAATCTCGCTTGTCGCTCCACGATGATGATCATGAGGATCCATTGACCTATGATCGGGCAATGGTTGATGTTGACAAAGACGAGTGGATTAAAGCTATGGACCGGAAATGGAGTCTATGTACTTCAATTGTATGGGAGCTTGTGGATCAACCGATGGGGTAAAACCTATTGGTTGCAAATGGATCTACAAGCGTAAACGTGGCGTAGATAGGGAAGGTGCGCACCTTCAAAGCCCGACTAGTGGCAAAGGGTTTTACCCGTGTTGAAGGGGTTGACTATGAGGAGACCTTTTCACCGCTGCCATGTAAAAGTCGATCAGATCCTTCGGCCATTGCCGCGTATTATGACTACGAGGTATGGCGGATGGACGCCAAGACAACCTTTACGAATGACAAACTTGATGAGACCATCTACATGGACCACCCCAAAGGGTTCATTGCCCAAGGCCAAGAGCAAAAGGTTTGCGGGTTTCATAGGTCCATTTATAAATTTGAAACAAGCTTCGAGGTCTTGGAATATAAGGTTTGATGAGGCGATCAAATCTTATGGCTTTGATCAAAATGTCGACGAGCCTTGTGTCTACAAGAAAATCGCTGACAAAACCGTCGCATTTTTGGTGTTGTATGTGGATGATATTCTTCTCATTGGGAATGAGGTAGAATTTCTTCGACGTTAAGAAGTGGCTAGCTTCGCAATTCCAAATGAAAGATTTGAGAGAAGCTCAAGATGTTCTAGGTATCCGAGATAGTCCGAACCTAAGAAGAGAACGCTAGCTTATTGTGTCGGGCGTCTTATATTGACAAGATGTTGTCTAGATATAAGATCTGAGAACTCCAAGAAGGGCTTGTCGCTTTTCGTGGCATGGGGTTCACTTGTCAAGGATCGGTGTCTTAAGACTCTCTCAAAATGTTGAGGATATGAGGCGATTCCATATGCTTCACCGTAGGGAGCCCGATGTATGCCATGCCGTGTACTAGGCCCGACATCCATTATGCAAGAGGAATTGTCGGTGAGATATCAGTCCAATCCAGATTAGATCACCGGGCGGTAGTAAAGGCAATCCTCAAGTATCTTAGGAGAACGAGGAACTACAACTTAGTGTATGGTAGTGGGGATTTGATCCTTACGGGATACACTGGATTCGATTTTTCGACCGATAAGGATTCTAGGAAATCCACTTCGGGTCGACCTTCATTATGAATGGAGGAGTCGTAGTATGGCGAAGCATCAAGCGAGGATGCATCACCGATTCCACTATGGAAGCGGAGTATGTTGCGGCTTGTGAAGCCGCAGCGAAAGCCGCTTTGGCATAGGAAGTTCATGACAGATTTGGAAGTTGTTCCAAATATGAACTTGCCGATCACACCGCTCGCGTAATAACGGATGCAAAGAGCCAACTCACGTGAGCCTCGGAGCCATAAGAGAGGCAAACACATTGAGCGCAAGTATCATCCGATACGGGAGATTGTGCACCGCGAGACGTGACGGTCCACGCAGATAAGCGTCGAGCACAACGTAGTGATCCATTTACAAAGCCCCTCACGGCTAAGGTGTTTGAGGGTCACCTGAGAGTCTAGTCTCTCGAGGACTTCCGACTAGGGCAAGTGGGAGATGTGTAAACGGGTATTCAATGTCCTAGTTTATTGTATTACTTCATTGTAATTTATGTACATTTCAGAAATGTATTTCCTCCACTAGTTTAGTCCAAGTGGGAGTTTGTTGGGATTTTTATCCTAATCTCGTGTTTGTAATATATTGTTTGAAATTAATAAGAGTTATTCATTTCATCACTTTGTGTCTCGCAATATTTATAAACTTTTCCAATAAACTAAGCTCCATGGTCATTGAATTTATGAGAGAACTAGAACTTGAACGGTGTGTAGTGGACACACAGAGAGGATCACGTTCGAGTTAATGACCCGAACGGTCTACAGTATATGGATAGGGTTGGAGACCTAATCCTGGATACACTGTGGATGCGACCCGCTTTGTATTAGTACAAACGAGGTGATCTGACTCGTTCATGTGATTGACATGGAGTGGGGGCATCCTGTGCAATGAGATTGTACAAGACCGACCGTGGAATTATTAGACCTACTGATGTAACACCGCTGGCAAGTGATGGGACTAATAACTTCGTAGATGACCATTAGTGACTCGACTTTGATCCCGAGCGTATTACGGACTCCATCTCTCACGAGGGTATGTTTTTTTGACTAGTGCGGGTGAGGGTGATCACGATTACTCGCCCAATATGCCTATCTTCTCGGGGCAGACCAAGTAGGGAGCTGGAAACTTAACTACGCGAGATGGAATTCACTGCTTCCGCCTTTAGGGAAACTAGAGGGTTGTTCCCTTAAGTGTTGTCTTCGTGGCTTGGACAACGGGTGCCCACCTTCTCACCGGCCGAGAGAAGGGTGTTGTGTATGGTTGGACCATCACAATATGTTGTTCATTAGAGGAGCGGTGGGGACTTAAGGAACAAGAGGTAGACACACGAGGGTAAAACGGTATTTTGACCCACCGGTAGTGTCTCACGAACAACCCGTGAAGAAGGTCGACTCATGGGCATTGGTTATATCGGTGAACACGTAATATTCTACATCGACGGGAGTGCAAACTACGAGCTATAGTGGAGTGTTACCGTAGCTAATGAATGTTGGTTAACCGGGTCAAAGAGTTTGACAGTTAATCTTGGACATTGGAGCCCGCCACTGTGAGGTCCATTAGGTCCTCGGTTGGCTCAATCTGGTTAAAAGAAGGGTTAATGTTTTGGTATGAAATTGAAGTGTTCAATTTCACTTTAATGGCATTTATGTCATTTATATGAGATATGAATGATATAATATATAGTTTAATGTGAATGAGATTCATAATAAACTATAGGTTAGCCTAATTGTTGAATTAAGGCTAATTGGAGAAATTAATTGAGAGAAATTAAATTGGATGTGATTCAATTTAATTAATCCACAATTATTGCAAATGAGATTTGCAATATGAGATATGAGATATCTTATATTATGTGGTTATGCAAATGAGATTTGCATAACCTATGGTTGTGGTAAAGTGGTAATTATGTGGAGATTTTAACTCCATCAATTCCACTATATAAACCCTTCTTGCAAGAAGGAATTAAGATCATTCTCTCATTTTTTTTTTTTTCATCAAAGAAGAGAAGAAGAATTCTCTCAACTCTTTCTCTCAATTCTCCTCCCTTTCCAAAACCAAAAGTCCCACCACTTTCCTTCTTCCTAAGGAAGAACAACCGAGAAGGCCGTTGGTGGTGTTCATTTTGTACGAGAGAAGCGATCGTTGAGAAGCACGAAGAGTTCGTGATCCGAGGAAGAAATTCTTGAAGGTTGTCTACAACAAGTAAGTAAATTCTTTCTTGCTGTAAATTTCTTCCTTTTAAGCATGTTTTACCTAGGTCTAAGTGTTAGATCGGTTTTAACAAATACGAGTTGCATAATGATACCACGACGATTCGATCGTCTTCCGCTGCGCGGGAATTTTCATTCCCTTCATTGAAATCATGCAGTAAATTAGTAATGACTTGTGGAGTTTTTGTGTCTAGAACATCCTCGTTATGACCCTTAATAACAAGTGCAACTAAGTTTTTGTTATGTCCACCTAAGAACTCATTTGCAGGAATAATAGAAAAGAGTTTAGAAGATGTACCCGTTGAATTTACCTCCTTTGGTTTGCTAGGTAGTAAAACTATTTTCTTTCCAAGCCAAGTAAATTCATATGTGTTTTCTCTCCCTTTGTGGGTGGCCGAAAGATCAAATTGCCAAGGTCTTCCAAGCAAGATGTGGCAAGCATCCATGTCGATAACCTCACAAGTGATTTGGTCTTTGTAATGCTTTCCAATGGATAATGGAATAGTGCAAATGTCGGTAATGGCTACCTCATTTCCTTTCTTGATCCATCCTATTTTATAAGGGTTAGGATGAGATTCTATGCTTAATCCAAGAGCCTTTACTAATGCTTTGGACACAACATGTTCACAACTCCCACTATCTATTATTACATCACACACCTTGTTATTCACGGTGCACCTTGTCTTGAATATTGAGTGCCTTTGAGTTGTATTCACCTCCATTCTTGGATTTAGTAAAAGCATTTGAAGTACGCAAATTACTCTTTCTCCTTTATCACCTTCTTCAAGAATTTCTAGTTCATCTTCTGAGTTTCTTTCTTCATGTTCGCTGCTGTAATTTTCTTGTTCGGAGCTTTTTTCTACCAAAGCAATCTTTTTTCTTTTCGAACATTCATTAGAAAAATGACCGATTTGTCCACACCTATAACATTTCTTTGAACTTGATGTTCTTGCATATGGATTTTCTGGTTTGGTGATTGTTTTCTTGATATTTGTAGGCTGCACACTATACCTTTCACTCCCATTCTTTGTGTGGTTTTATCTAGATGATGTTTTTTATTCTACTCCTTCATAGGCTTCGTTAGTTTGTTCCCAATTTCTGTTGGCTTGACTAGGATCTCTTCTTGAATTAGATATCGTGCGACCAAATGGTGTCCTTCCTCCTCTATTCCAATTTGAATTTCTTGGATTATCATTCCATCTTGGTTGCTTATAGCCTCCACTTCTTTCTTTCTTGATTTTCTTCTCAACCTTCAAGGCCATTGCTACTGCTTCCCGTATTCCTCCTAAAGGAAATAAGTCGATTCGATCTTGAATTTCTTCTCAAGGCCATGAATGTATCGTGCTACTTGTTGATAGTCGACTCGACAAATCATTTCTTGCATTCAATCTGGTACCACTCACCGTATACTCATCTACCGACCTGTTATATTGCTTGCATTCTTGATATGATTGATGCAAGATTTGCTCATAATTGTCTGGGTAAGAATCTTGCCTTTAACATCTTCCTCATTTTTTCCCAATCTTTCACCGGTTTCTTGCCCATTTTTCTTCTATTTGAGGTTAGTTGGTCCCACCATGTCACGCCCCTCCTTTCAATTTGTATTTTACCAATTTAACTTGTCTTTTTTTGGGATATCCATGCATTCAAGAAGTCTTCTACTTGTTTGATCCAATCTAAGAAATTTTCCATGTCTAATCGCCCATCAAAGTACGATGTCGATTTTCACTTTTATCCTTCGTGCTTCTCTTTATATTTTCGCCCTTCTCCTTGTTTTTGAACTGCATCATTCTGCTTCTCATCACTTGAAAGGTAAGAACTATCACTGCTTGTTGATGAATCTGATTCTAGGGGATTTTTCTTCTTTTTCTTGGATTTTTTGTGATTCTTGGAGTTTTTCTTGGATTTTTCTCTGTTGGAATTTTTCTCTTCTTCTTGCCCGTGTCCATTTTTTTCTTCTTGATGTTCTCGATCCTTTCTTTTTCTTCCTTTCATACTTCTTTGCAAATAGATCAACTGATTCTTCCTCTTTGTTTTCTCCCGTTTGGCCCTCTGATTTTTCTACAACTTTCTCTTTTCCTTTGTCAATTTGTGCACTGATTTTTGTATGTTCCCTCATTAAACCTCTAAGACTTCTTTGTAGATCTTCAATATTTTCTTCTACACTTGTCATTCGTTCGATTAAACCCTCCAAAGGAAGGATGCGATGTTGGATATCGAGCACACCCGCATAAAGCTCGTTGGAATAGGACTCTTCCTTACCTGATTCCACATTCTTGGTGTTGGTCATCTTTCTTGGTCGGATCTTGGTCTATGATACCAATCTTGGTGGAGCCAAAAAGCCTTAGGCAGTATTTTATTAATCTCCAAAAAAAAGGGTTACAAAAGGGAAAGCCTTAACCTTTATATATAGGCTTAGCTATTGGGCTAATAGGCTTTAATTACAAAGGTGGTTAATTATATTAACCACAGTAACTAACTAACAACCTAACTAAGAAAACAATAAAAATACCTAAGCTAGATTACAAAGAGAACCCTAGTAAAACTAAGTTACAAAAAAAACCCTAAATAGTCTAACTAACCTACATCACCCACCTATGTTGGTGCGTTAGATGATGCACCGCCCTCCTCGGTCGCATCATGGTACGTCTCATCACTGTGAGGTTCACAAACATAGTATGATTGTGACACCAGACACACCAAAATTCACAATTTCATTCAAAACTCATATTCAATCTTCACTAAACTCTCCAAGACTGACCCTTCGAGTTACATTGAGCTTTGATCGTGTTACCCAAGATCTCAACGTTTTTCTACGAAGCTCGATGTTTGACCCTTGACCTTTTATCCAAGGTCTCGAACTGTCCACCAATCCTCGACCATGTTACCCCAAGGTATTGATGACTTAGCACGTATTGACTCTTGACCATTTAACTCAAGGTCTCAATACTTGCCTCGAGACTCTTGACCATTTAACCCAAGGTGTTTGAGTTGGTTCGAAAACACCAAACAATCCTTAACGGACTATGGGTAAACTAATTCAAGGCTATTCGAGTCGTGGGTCAAAGCTGAAAGGGTTCAAAGCTGCAAATAAAGAATAACCAAGCATAAGAACTAATCAAAGGTACTCTAATTCAATCCGAATATGTTTAAGGAACGCTAAACTTACCAAAACAAAATTAAACCTTGTTGGTTTTATGTCAGATGACGCTTAATGCGATGGAGGATGTTCGAAAGGACTCCAAACTGATCTAAAACAATAAGAAGAGACTTTCCAATGGTTATAACATACTTTACAACACTTACAAGGATTCAAAAAGCGATTAAACATGATGTGGGGTGTCCAAAGCTATATAAACAACACACATCCAAAAGTTGGAGGTCATTCTACAACACTTAATTTAATTTTTTTTTTAATACATCAACAAATTGGGGCAGTTGAACTACGACAACACTTAATTTAATTTTGTATGTCATATTTGTGTTTTCATTATTTAATTTGTTATTATATTCAAAATTAATTTTTTTTCTATATGTGCAATTATTTATTTGAATCTAATTTAATAATTGAATTCTCATGAGATGAAGTCAAATATTTTGAATTTAAAAGATGTTGATAATAATTTTAAAAAAATGAGATCTAAAATGAAAAGAATTATTGTTAAAACCAAATAAAAGATTTAAAGCTAAAATATCATTAAAATTATATTGAAATGAATGGTATCTAACCATTTTTCATATTTCGTTTAAGTTTTTTAATGTCTATTGAGTATCTTATTGTTACCTTTAACAATGTTGAAATTTTGAAGAAAGAATGAACACTCGATTGAAAAGGAAAATATAAATTTTATAAAAGGTTGATAATTAATGCTATTTGGATTTTGAGATAATAGACTTTGTTTATTATTACAATTCAATACATTTTCATTTATTATAAACTATACACTATATTTTCATTCCAAAATTATCTATCTATCTCTTTCTTTATAATATAATAAAATTTTTATAAAAGTTTACAGAGTTAAAAAGAAAGAAAAGAGGAAAATATATGATTTAATGGTTCAACTTGATAAACTACGTGTCACACACGGTATACAACTAATACTTGCAAATTGGTGATTATAGTTGGCCAATATGTAGATTATATTTAATTAATGATACTATAAACTGAATGTTGGTTGATTAGTGATACAACTAATCCACATATAGGTTGATTAGTTGTATATATATTTAATCAAATATTTTGGTTAATTAGTAATTTTTATGATTATAGTTAATTGATAACTAGTTTAATTATACCCATTCGAGTATAACTTAGTAATTTTTTTTTAAGGAAAAGAGAGAGTTCATTAAACTATAGGTACCACTTGGGCTATAATAGAAGACGTGTCACGTTGTAAAATTTTCCTAACCAAGCTTAGAGTAAGAAAATTCAGTTGAACTTAAATTAGGATTGAAGAAGGGTTTCCATTTGCGCAATTGGACCTGGTGGTTTTGAAAAATAGCCAAAAAGAAAAATCATTTGAATTATGTCCACACGTCACATTGCTGCCCATGCATTTTTCGATTTTCCTATTTTGTCCATGTTATATTGTTTTTACATTTTTTTTATTGGTTGCATATATGGTGTATCTAAATACCTTAATCTTACTTGAAATCTCTTATCTTTTTGGGGTTTCTTTCTATTTATAGTTTTAATTTAAATAGCGGCAATTATCTTATTTGTAATTTTAAATTTTAAATAAATGTTCGGTTTTGTTTTTTTTTCCATATATTTTTTTTATTTCTATATTTAACTTGTTTAATTTTTAGATTTTATTAAACAGATACTTACAATATTTTTTATTTTCTTTGTATTTTCATGCCTTTATATTGTTGATTCAATCATTAAGCTTTTTTTTAGCTATTGATTCCAGCTCACCTACATTTGTTATCTTTATCGTGCACTCATTAATCGTTATTTTCCATTGTCATTTAACACTCGTTTGGGATATTCATCTTTAATAGCAGTTCTTTGCGATTCATCTTTAGTAGCAGTTCTGAGGTAATAATGAAAGACAACTGCATAAAAAAAGGGGAAATAAATAAGGGTATGGAGCTATCTGTAAGGTAACTACACAAAAAGGAAAGAAATGAGAGTGTTATTGGTAAATTTGGACAACCGGATTAAACTCAACAACATAAGACAATTGAGTCAAATATAGGTCAAATCCGAGATCCAGAATAAAATCGGGTTGAAAAGTCCAGAAGGCAGGCGAGATAGACCAAACGACCGACTCAACCCGGGTCGGACCGAGCTGAACCAAGTCGACCGGGGTCGAGTCGAACCGGTTCGGTTCAACTGCACTTCCTCCCGCACACACTGACAATGGACCCGACTCATTATTTCCCTAAAATCCTAATCCAACTAGGGTTGGGAAAATGTCTCTCCTATAAATACCTCATAACCTAATTCATGCCAAACCTCTTTGACTTAAGCATCTGAGTGGTTGTAGCAAATACCACACCGGTATGCAGGTTTCTCTTTGTTTTGCATACCATCTCTTTCCTCAAAGAATACAAATTCATTGTTGGCCTCAAGTGCAAATCAGGTGCATGCCCTCTACCTGGATTTGTGCATCAATAGTTGGCGCCGTTTGTGGAGAACGAGAGAGTTTTTGTCAAAGAAACTTGCATAACCAACACTGAAGATGAATCCATCAAATCAAAATCGTGTCTTGGAGGAAGATTACTCTAATTACGAATAACATCCAAGGTTTGAGCTCGCCTCATCCTCAAATAAGTTTGAGCTCACCTCACCCTCAAATATGATCGAGCTCGCCTCATCCTCAAATAGATTCGAGCTCGCCTCATCCTCAAATAGGTTCGACTCGCCTCATCTTTCACTAAGATTGAGCTCGCCTCATCCTCAAATAGGTTTGAACTTACCTCACCCTCAAATAGGTTTGAACTTCTTTCTGAAGGGAATCGAATCCCGCAGCGGAAGCGATAGTGAATCGCGCGTTCTTAATTTAGTCCCACGGATATCAATCAAGAACAAATTAACTAGAGTAAGCATATAATATAAGATGGACATCGAGATATTACCTTTGAAGAACTCTTTCTTCAAGTGTTCCTTTCTCCCACGATCACGATCTCAGCAACTAGAACCCAAACGGATGATGACACCACCACCGGATCTTCTCCGTTGTTCTCTAGGTGAGGGAGGAATGTGGGTTCCCTTTAGGTGAGATCAGATATTTGTGAGAGTGATTGTCTTTTGGAACCTTTCCAACAACACAACAAAAAACACACTAGAGTTTTCAAAAGCTTAGATTGCCTTTTTACCTAGTTGCATCTTATGCAACTATATATATATAAGGAGATAGGGATGGAAATTACCATCCTATCCCTCTTTCATTCTCCCTTTAGTATATAGTTAATATGTGAATCTAATTCACATTAAAACTATATATTATATCAATTATATCACATATAACTGATATGACATTTCATATATGAAATTGAACACTTCAATTTCATTCCTAACTTTATACCCTCAATATTACCATGTTGAGCCAACGGAGGGACCTAATGGACCTACAGTTCATGAGCTCCAATGATGTGAGATTAACTGATCAAACTTTTTGATCAAGTTAATCAATATTCATTAACTACATGTCACTCCACTATAGATTTGTAGTTGCACTCTCCTCACTGTAGATTATATTGTGTCCACTGATATAATCATTACCCATGAGTCAACCCTTCACAGGTTGTTCGTAATCACGGTTGGGTCAAATTACCATTTTACCCCTGTGATTACCTCTTTGTTCCTTAAGCACCACTTATTCTCTAATGAACAATAAGTCTATAGTAGGACCCTCCGTTGTTCAAGACTTGGAGTCAGTTCTTAAGGGAATAACCTATCTAATTCCTTAGTGTAGGAATGAGTGAATTCCATCTTGAATAGTTAAGTCCTCAGCTACCTACGAGATTCTGTCACGAGAAGGTAGACTTATTGAGTCGGCTCACAGCCACTCTCTCACCCATACTAGTCTAAGGAAAACCCCTATAGCGGGAGTTCTTAACTTGCTCAGGATTCAGGTCGAGTCACTAATGCCCATCTATAAATTACCAGTCTTACCCTGTTAACGGTGTTATACTGGTTAGACTAATAATTTGCAGTCCAGTCAAGTATGAACTCTTCATATAGGATGCCCCCACTCGCATGTCAACCACATGAATGAGTTGGATTATCTCATTTGTACTAATTACAAAGTGGGCCGCATCCATGGTGTTACCAGAATGAGGTTTCCAACCTTATTCTTATACCATAGACCATTTAGGTTATATTCTTGAACACAATCCAAATAGTGTCCACTACACTGATGTTCAAGATATATTATAACATTGGAGCTTAGTTTATTGGATTTATAAAGCAAGAATATATTTATATCAAAACAAATAACCTTTTATTTATTTGATCAAAATTACACAATTTTAGGGAATAAATCCCAACATTTTCATCCTCAAATTGGTTTAAGCTCGCCTCATCCTCAAATATGATTGAGCTTGCCTTTTCCTCAAGCGGGAAAAAGACATCGAACAAGTCACACGTCTCACCTCAAATAAGTTTGAAATTCTATTCGATTACTACCACTAGTTCATAGAGTTAGCTCGAATGGTTGCAAAATTGTCAAGTTTGAGACTCGATAATTAATCAAGGCTACCGAGGCCAAGCTGGACCACCGAACTGAGCTGAAGATGACTGAACTGAGGTCAAGATAATCGAGGCGAGGCCAAGATGGTCGAGCCAAAGCCAAGATGGCTCACCACTTTGCCTCATATTAATCAAGAAGGCGTACATCAATCAGAGCAAATGTTGACGCCTCTATCGGGTTTTAGCCCTAAAACTCGTAGTTTGTAAATTTGTAATTTATTCTAATTTTTATCAATAAAGTATTATTGCATTTATTCAATAACTATTGTTGAATTTTATTAGTTTTCCTTAAAATGACCTTAAATCCAATAAACAAACATCCTAGGTTATATTGGGGATCAAGGTTCAAAGGAAATAACCTAAAGGGTCTATAATATAGGGATGAGGTTGATTACCTTATCCTAGTGACACTATGGATACACCCAAATTTGTATTTGATACAAACACAATGATCCAACATGTTCGTGTAGGTGACATGCAAATGAAGATGTCTTGTGTGATGAGTTCACATAAGACCGAAACGCAAAATAATAACCAATAGAAGTAACTCCGTTAACTGTTTAAGTTTTTATTTCAATAGAATGATCTAGGCAACTTGATCTTAATCCTGAGCAAGTTACGAACACTTGTCTGCAGGGATGGTCCTTTGACTAGTATGGGTGAGAGTGGCCAGAGACGCCGACTCAATAAGCCTACCTTCTTGGGGGCAAAACCGTGTGGGTAGCTGGGAACTTAACTTTACAAGGATGGAATTCACTCATTCCCGACTTAGGGTAAGTAGATTAGTGTTCCCTTAAGTAGTGCCTCCTGGACTTGAACAAAGGGCCCTACCCTCTCACTGGCCCGAGAGGGGTTTTCTATTTATTGGTTGGACTATAAACAGGTTGCTCATTAGAGGAACACTGATAATTAAGGTCATAGATGTAACTCAAGGGTAAAACGGTAATTTGATCAACTGGTGTTACGGACACTCGTGAAGGATTAACTTGTTATTATTGGTCTTTATTCGTGGACACAAAACAATATTTGTGGTGAGAAGAGTGCAACTGTGAGTTTTTAGTGGAGTGTACTCGCAGTTAACAAATGTTGATTAACGTAGTTAATGGGATTGATCAATTCATCTTGTATCGTTGGAGCTTCTGATATGTAGGTTCATTAGGTCCACTTCCTAGCTCGTAAAGGGTGCTAAGGTTATTTGATCTTGATTACAATTTGAAATATTCAAATTCACTTAGGGAATCATTATAATGTATGAAGATACATTATCATATAAAGTTTTCATGTTGATTAAAACTTTATAATATAAATTTAATTTTGGATATAATTTAACATTTATTTATGAGAGAATTAAATATTTAAAGGAATTCTAATATTATTTTAAAATGAATTGGGTTCATATTAAAACTATAGATTTGATGCACATTAGATGTACATTAAAACTATAGGTAATGGGAGATTATAATTAGATATGATTCAATTATAAAGTCTAAACTAAATATATGATATTTAATCTAACAATTAATTAATTAATTATAATTAAATTAAATTGATTAAATTAAAACTATAGGTTATGTGAGAGATATTCATTTAAATATGATTTAAATGAATTAATTAATTATTAACTAAATTAATTTTTATTTTAATTAATTTAATATTATATTAAATATAATATTTTAAAAAAAATCATGGGATTAATCTCACGATTTATTCTCTCACATTACTCTCTCCCTCTCTATTGTTTCAATAAAAGAGAAGGGAGGAAGAAGGTCGAATGATTGATTCAGTTCTTTTGGATTTCAATCTCTCCCAGAGAAAATAAAAATTATTCCTCCCAAAAATTATTTTCTCTCTAAAGAAAATTCTCTTCCCAATTGAGATTGGTCCCACAAGCCAAATCTCAGAGAACTCAGAGACATAGGAAGGAAATCCTTGGTTCGAGAGAGATCGTGACCGGAGGAGGAAAGCGTTGAAGAAGAGTTCTTCAACAAGTAAGTAGCATAACCTTACTGTTTTGCTCTCCCTTTTGCATGTTTAACCTAGGATTAAAGTAGTTTAGTTCTATTTTAAGATAAGAATTACACAACGGATCAACGACGTTTCACAACGTCTTCTGTTGCGGGAATTCATAATCCCTTCAATTGGAATCAGAGTCAATCGTTGCTCTTCGTTGTGTATTCTGTGATATCTTAAAATCAGGTGGGTAGCATTAATTTTCATGAGATGAATGTTAATGGTTTGCATTTTGGATGTTTTCGGTTTTTGGCACTTAATTAGATTTGAATTAAATGTTGATGAGATCAATGTAAGGACCCAGTGTTTTGGGCAATTTTTAATGTAAATCGAGTCTGTAAGTCCGTGTCGTTCGTGGCAAGGGTTGTCGTGAAGAAAACAGAGCGAAAACGGGCAATTTTGGTGAAAAATAGTAAAGGTGGTATGTTGGAAATTCATCAGCGTCGCGACGCTGTTCTTCAGCGTTGCAATGCCATCCATGCTGCTGGAGAGGCTGCTGCACTGCAGCGTTGCAACGCCACGACGTTGAGAACGCAAGGCATGGCGATGTACACTACAGAGTTGCAACGCCGTGGTCGGCGTTGCAACGCTACAACGTAGTGGAGCATGGTGCGGGAGAAATTCGCGCGGTAGTGGCATCAGGGGTTAGCCGTTCGAGCTGGGAGTTATGCAACTGTTTTAATAATTTATTTTATTTAATTGTAAAATGTATTTATTTATTTATTTTTTATTAATTAATACTAAAATAAATGTTATATTAATGTTAATTAATTTATTTAATTCCCCTGGGGTGCCAAAAATCGGTCCAATTATGCTATTTATTATTCTATGCATGAGATGTATGAAATATTTATTCTATGTGCATATAGTATGCCATATAGATTAAAATCTCACCTTAGGTTAAACATTTCATGCATCATCTTTATATTATAAGAGTTATAATATATAGTATGCATGATAGGATTATATTATAAGTGTTATAATATAATGTACGCATTTTAATTTAATTAATATAAGAGTTATATTTTTTAGATTAAAAGCATTGACATGCATTTATACATGAGATGCATGTATATTATATAGTTTCATTATTCATGTGATGAATGATCGAGCATTATAATATAGAATGCATGTAACCTAAGTTAATTATTAGTTTTAAATGGTTTAGAACTTGAATAATTAGACTTAGGTTTTCTAGTTCTAATAAGATTAGAATTAGGAAATCAATATGATTTATGAATGAAGACTATATTAGTAACTCTGTCTAAGGAAGGTTCTGTCTAAGGCTGGGGTATTTACGCTGACGCTTTGCGGAACACCCCTACCTGGGAACCGACCTGGGAGTGAATTTGGTCCAGAGATTCATAAGTTATATTCTCGTGAGTGCCGTTAATTAAGAATTAATTAATTTACTCACATAGACCTAAGTTAATAATGTGATTATAGAATTAGGCTAATCCAATATAAGAGTTATATTGGTAGACTTAGGTAAATTTTAGCCGGTTTATCTAGGTCAATCCCGTTTAATTTAAAGTGCTGAGTGGGAGGAAATAAAATGTATGAGATACATTTAATTTTTCATCCACAAATCTCCGTTAAGTTCGCACCGTGAGATCCATACTCGACCTCGTGGCGCAAATGGGAGCGTCCCCCTACGAGTGGCATTTGTATGGGCCAATATTCAACGTGAATGGAGAGAGTACTTATAATGAGTGGGAGTGGGACCTGTGAAAACAGGACTCACGGTCTCTTCTTTCGATTCATCACCGTGTGACGCCTATGATCCGCCTGCTAGTTTGGTCTGAACCAGACAATCCCTACGAATGACCTTGATCACGGGAGTCGAAACACCATGAATTCCCGAAATGGATACGATTTCCTTATTGGTTTTCCTTCTTAGTCCTCCCTACGACAACTATTGTTTGGACGGATACTTGGAAATTTAAAGATTGAGGGTGACACTCAAAGGATTCATTAAGAGTTAATGGATTCAGACCAAAAAATGGTAACTGGACGCCTAATGGAATAAGAGTTATTCTGGTATTAGAATCTGGTCGAGAAAGTCTCGTCCTAGAGGAGAAGTGGCTTTGTCTACCCTACGGTGGCGGTTATTCTAAACCTTTGGGGTATCATTGCATTTTTTAAATGACCTAGGGATCATTGGATAAAAATTTGCTAAAACCAGATTGGATTTTCAAAAGTTTTTGCAAGACTAATACAAAGTTTTTTCCATTTTTCAGCAACAAAATGTCAAACGCTTTTAACGCTTATTTAGCTTCCGTTAAGTTAGTCGACGATGTTTTTTCGTCGAAAAATAATATTGACACGATTTTTGGTAAATGACGACCAAGAGTTCACACTCACTAAGGAGGGTCCTCAGGTGCCCGATCCAACAGTCCTATTTAACGATCTACAAACCTTCTAGTCCTTGGTGCAAACCAGGGGACAGGAAGCTGAGGCAAATGTTGCCTTTAGATATTTTCACAGGGGTTTGACCTCTGGGGCAAAGTTTTTAGGCTCTTTAGGCCCTAAAGGAAAGAAGAAGAAATTGAAAGAGGATAGGATTGACCGCGCTGCCACCCTAAAAGGCAAAGAGATTAAGTAAGTTGCGAGAAAGTGTTTCTACTGCAACGGGGAAGAGCACCTGAAAAGGAGTTGTCCCAAGTTTCTTGACAAAAAGAAGAAGACAGGTAAATGTGATTTACTTGTCACAGAGACTTGTTTAGTGGAGAGTAGTGACTCTGTCTGGATATTGGATTCAAGCGCCACTAATCACGTTTGCTCTTCTTTTAAAGGATTAAGTTCCTAGCAGCGGCTGCAAGAGGGTGAGATAACACTCAGGGTTGGATCCGGAGAAGTTGTCTCAGCTACAGCAATAGGCGCGGTGAAACTGTTCTTTGGAGGGAAGTACTTATTATTGGATAATATGTACATAGTTCTAGAGTTTACGAGAAACCTAGTTTCTATTTCCTGCCTATTAGAACAAAATATTTTCGTTTCTTTCAAGAGTAATAAAGCGTTTATTTCTCGAAATGGAAATTTGATTTTTTCTGCTTCACTTGAGAGCAATTTATATGTTTTGAACCCTAATTCAGTGAAAAGTGTTTTGAATACCGAATTGTTTAAAACAGTTGAAACGCGAACTAAGAGAGTAAAAGTTTTTCCAAAAGAAAGTGCCCATCTTTGGCATCTAAGGTTAGGCCACATAAATCTCAATAGGATTAAGAGACTAGTGAAGAGTGGACTTCTAAGCGAGTTGGAAGAAAACTCTTTACCGGTGTGTGAGTCATGCCTTGAAGGCAAAATGACCACACGTCCTTTTAGTGAAAAAGGATATAGAGCCAAGGAGCCCCTCGAGCTTATACATTCTGACCTCTCTGGTCCGATGAATGTTAAAGCACGAGGTGGTTACGAATACTTCGTATCTTTCATAGATGACTATTCGAGGTATGGGTACATTTACCTAATGCATAGGAAGTATGGAACTCTTGAAAAGTTCAAGGAGTTCAAGATTGAGGTTGAGAACCTGTTAGGTAAAATGATTAAAACACTTCGATCGGATCGAGGTGGAGAGTATATGGACACCGAATTCCAGGACTATATGATAGAACATGGAATCACGTCCCAACTCTCAAAGACTGGTATGCCACAACGAGAATGGTGGATCGAGAGAGGAGAAACAGAACCTTGTTGGACATGGTTCGGTCGATGATGAGCTATGCTCGTCTCCCTGATTCTTTTGGGGTTACGCAGTGGATACTGCGATTTACATTTTGAATACAGTTCCGTCGAAAAGTGTTGTGAAACATCTTTCGAACTCTGGCATGGCTGTAAAACCAGTTTACGTCATTTCAGAATTTGGGGATGCTTGTTGCGTAATATTTTATTGCAATACCACAGTGTACGGGTCAAGTTTTAGTATAGTGATTTATGAGTCCAAGTATCGTCCTCGGGAATGGGTTTCTAGATTAATTAAGTTCTAAGATACTAATTCTCAAATTTAGCTAAAGCAACAAAACATGGTTAGGTGTTTGACGACTAAGACAACCAAACAAACAAACATGTGGAGACACGGATTGATAGAATTAAAGGAAGTGATTTTACAAGTTAATAACCTAACTACACATGCATTGACCTCATGAGATGAATTTATAAACAAGAAGTAAATTACTCAAGAAAACCTCTCGGTTCTTAGTGAGCCTCACACATGCAATAGAATTCATAGTCTCCATACGAACCTACAACATGCATGACATTAAGTAACTTCTTTAAGTGTTTCCCTAAGAATTCTAGGTCACTCTCGTGCCAGACTACTAAGGGTTTTGACAATTTTGCTCTAATTCAAGCTTTATCTCTCGAGTCCACTTGAATCAACGAATTAAAGAGTGCAGAGCGAATGGCCAAAAATAAGAACAAAACATGCTTCAATATATTGTAATGAAGTCCTAACAAATAAATCAAATCCTACTACAATGTTTAGCTACTCTAATCACATGAAAAACAAACTAAACAAGTAGAAAACGTCTTAGAACGCTATTATAAATTGAAAGAAAGAGAAATAAACTTAGGTGTCGATGCCGGTCCTTCGTCTCCGAGCTCCCGTCTTCGATCTCGAACCTCCACGAATGCTTTGGCTCCCAAAATCACTATTTTCTCTCTTCTTACAAGGTGTATTTCGAATTTAGGGCAAAACTCTACCAAACTGTGTTCTCATTGCAAGAATCATAATGTTGTATTTATAGGCATCAATGGAGCAGCGTTGCAACGCTAGGGACAGCGTTGCAACGCTGTACCCTAAACACGTGGTAAATATGGAAACTATCGGCAGCGTTGCAACGCTGCTACCTTAACGCGGCGCACTCATCGATGCGGCGTTGCGCGCCGCGCAAGCGGCGTTGCGACGCCTCTCGCGCGCTTCTCATGCACCCTTATCGATATATAAGCGTTGTGACGCCGCAGCGCCGTTACTGCAACGCTATCGGCGATGATCTTCAAAGTCGCTTTGGTCGCACGTTCGACATTGCAACGCTCTATATGGCGTTGCAACACCATCACCTCGGGTCTTCAGCTTGGTTTGGTCTCCTCTCTTCCATTTGATGTTATATTTAGCTCTAAAAAGCCTTGTTTTGATCCCGAGTGATCCAAATTGTCTCCAATAGCTCCGTTTACGCTCTCAACCTGAAATTGAATAAATTAACCACGTAAAAGCCCTGAAATCATCATAAAACTAGCAATAATTAAGCCTAAGGATAGCACATTTTGTGTGCTATCAATGCTCGACCCATGTGTTGGTGTCAAACCCAAAGAAGTTGGAACCCCGTTCAAAGTTATGCCTCTTTGTAGGTTACCCAAAAGAGATTAGGGGTGGTCTGTTTTACGATCCTAAGGATAATAGGGTGCTTGTGTTGACAAACGCCACTTTCCTTGAGGAAGACCACATCAGGGATCACTTACCAAGGAGTAAGATTGTGTTAAACGAAATGGATAGTTCATCAACAAGAGTTGCTGATGGTGCTAGTACATCAACAAGTGTTGTTGATCCTAGCCCGTCTAGTCAAGTCCGTTCCCAAGAGTTAGGAATGCCTCGACATAGTGGGAGGGTTGTGAGACAGCTTGAACGTTACATGGGTTTAGCTGAAACCCAAGTCGTCACCCCTGATGATGACTGCGAGGATCCATTGACCTATGATCAGGCAATGACAGACGTTGACAAAGACGAATGGATTAAAGCTATGGACTAGGAAATGGAGTCGATGTACTTCAATTATGTCTGGGAGCTTATGGACCAACCGGATGGGGTTAAGCCTATTGGTTGCAAATGGATCTATAAGCGTAAACGTGGCATAGATGGGAAGGTGCAGACCTTCAAAGCTAGACTAGTGGAAAAAGGGTTTTACCTAGGTGGAAGGGGTTGACTATGAGGAAACCTTTTCACCTGTTGCCATGGTAAAGTATATTAGAATCCTTCTGGCCATTGTCGCATATTATGACTATGAGGTATGGCAGATGGATGTCAAGACCGCCTTTCAGAATGGCAACCTTGACGAGACCATCTATATGGACCAACCCAAGGGGTTCATTGCCCAAGGCCAAGAGCAAAAGGCTTTCCGGCTTCAAATGTCTATTTATGGACTGAAACAAGCCTCAAGGTCTTGGAATATAAGGTTTGATGAGGCGATCAAATCTTATGGCTTTGATCAGAATGTTGACGAGCCTTGTGTCTACAAGAAAATCGTCAACAGTACTGTCGTAATTCTAATATTATATGTGGATGATATCCTTCTCATTGGGAATGAGGTAGGATTTCTTACTAACATAAAGGAATGGTTGGCTTCGCAATTCCAAATGAATGATTTGGGAGAGGCTCAGTATGTTCTAGGTATCCAGATTGTCCGGAATCGGAAGAACAGAACGCTAGCCATGTCTCAGACATCTTATATTGACAAGATTATGTGTAGATATAAGATGCATAACTCCAAGAAGGGCTTGTTGCCTTTCAGGCATGTGGTTCGCTTGTCTAAGGATCAATGCCTAAGACTCCTCAAGAGGTTGAGGATATGAGACGAATCCCCTATGCTTTAGCTGTAGGGAGCCTGATGTATGCCATGCTGTGTACTAGACCCGACATCTGTTATGCAGTTGGGATTGTCAGTAGGTATCAATCCAATCCAGGATTAGATCACTGGACAACCGTAAAGGCAATCCTCAAGTATTTTAGGAGAACGAGGAACTACAACCTTGTGTATGGTAGTGGGGATTTTATCCTTACGGGATACACAAACTCTGACTTTCAGACCGATAAGGATTCTAGGAAATCCACCTCGGGGTCAACCTTCATTCTGAATGGAAGAGCTGTAGTGTGGCGAAACATCAAACAGAGATGCATCGCTGATTCCACGATGGAAGCGGAGTGTGTTGTGACTTGTGAAGTTGCAAAGGAACCTGTTTGGCTTAGGAAGTTCATGCTGGATTTGGAAGTTGTTCCAAATATAAACTTGTTGATTACTCTATTTTGTGACAACAGTGGTGTAGTAGCCAACTCGAGAGAACCTCGACGTCATAAGAGGGGCAAACACATTGAGTTTAAGTATCACTGATACTGGAGATTGTGCACCGTAGAGACGTGACAGTCACACAGATAGCTTCAGAGCACAACGTTGCGGATCCATTTACAAAGTCCATCACGGCTAAGATGTTTGAGGGTCACCTAGAGAGTCTAGGTTTTCGAGTGCTTCCTGACTAGGGCAAGTGGGAGTATTGTAAAGGGGTATTCAATGCCCTAGTTTATTGTATTACTATACTGTACATTTGAGAAATGTATTATGTACTCCACTAGCTTAGTCCAAGTGGGAGTTTGTTGGGATGTATGCCCCCATCTCGTGTAGTTTGTAATATTCCAAGTTGTAATAAATAAGAGTTATTTATTCGAACTTTGTGTCTCACATTTTTTTCATAAACTTAATCCAATAAACTAAGCTCCAGGGTCATTATATTATGAGATAACTAAGAACTTAAACAGTGTGTAGTGGACACATAGGGAGGATCACGTTCGAGTTAATAACCCGAACGACCTACAGTATATGGATAGGGTTGAAGACCTAAGCCTGGATACGCTATGGATGCAACCCACTTTGTATTAGATACAAACGAGGTGATCCAACTCGTTCATGTGGTTGACATGCGAGTGGGGGCATCCTGTGCAATTAGATTGTACAAGACCGGACCGTGAATTATTAGACTTACTGATGTAACACTGCAATGCAGATATAGCTAATAAATTCGTAGATGACCATTAGTGACTCGACCTTAATCCTGAGCGTGTTACGGACTCCTGTCTGCGGGGGTCTGTTCTTTGACTAGTATGGGTGAGGGTGGCCACTGTTGCTCGCCCAATATGCCTATCTTCTTAGGGACAGGACTACGTGGAGAGCTGAAAACTTGACTACGCAAGAAGGAATTCACTCGTTTTTGACTTAGGGAAACTAGAGGGGTTGTTCCCTTAAGTGTTGTCTCCAGGGCTTGAACAGTGGGACCCCACCCTCTCACTGGCCCGAGAGGGTTGTTGTTTATGGTTGGACCATACAACGTTGTTGTTCATTAGAGGAGCAGTGGAACTTAAGGAGCAAGAGGTAGACACAGAGGTAAAACGGTAATTTGACCCAGCAGTGTCTAGGAACAACCTGTGAAGGGTCGACTCACGGGCATTGGTTATATCGATGGACACAACTTGTCCTATAGTGATGAGAGTGCAACTATGGGCTTTAGTGGAGTGTTACCGTAGCTAATGAATGTTGAATAACCGGACAAGGAGTTTGACAGGTTAGTCTCGGATCATTGGAGCTCGTCATCTGTAGGTCCATTAGGTCCCTCGGTTGGCTCAATTTGGAGAAATTGAGGGTTTACAGTTTGGTGTGAATTTGAAGTGTTTGAACTCATTATTTAGTTATTATGTCATTTATATGAGATATAGATGACATAATATATAGTTTGATGTGAATGAGATTCATAATAAACTATAGTATAGCCTAATTGTTTAATTAGTGCTAATTGAAGAAATTGAATTGAGAGAAATTAAATTGAATGTGATTCAATTTAAAATTCCACATTTATGCAAATGAGATTTGAATAATAAGGTATGAGATACCTTATATTATGTGATATGCAAATATGATTTGCTTATCATATAGTTGTGATAAAATTGTGATTTGGTGGAGGTTTTAACTCCATCACACAATAGTATTTAAAGGCTTTACAAGAAGCCTTTGGTAAGCTAATTGCCATTTTTTGGATTTTGATCCAAAGAGAGCAATAGGATTCTCTCTCAACTCTCTCTCAATTCTCTCATACTCTCCTCACCCAAAACCAAAGGGAGTCCCACCTACTCTCCCTCAACCTCCCTAGAACAACCGAGAAGACCCTTTGGAGGTGTGTTGTTGTTCCGTTCAAGGATCAAGATTGAGGAGATCGTTGGTTCGAGAGAGATCGTGACCGGAGGAGGAAAGCTTTGAAGAAGAGTTCTTCAACAAGTAAGTAGCGTAATCCTTACTGTTTTCTCCTTCTTTATGCATGCTTAGCCTAGGATTAATGAGATTAATTCAGTTTTAAGATATGATTTACACAACGAAACAACGACGTTTCACAACGTCTTCCGCTGCGAGAATTCCTAATCCCTTCATATGTACTTCAATTCTGTATGAGAACTTGTAGACCAACCTGAAGGGGTAAAACCCATAAGGTGTAAATGGATCTATAAGAGAAAGAGAGATGCTGCTGGAAAGGTACAAACCTTTAAAGCTAGACTCATAGCAAATGTTTTTACCCAAAGGGAAGAAGTTGACTATGAGGATACTTTTTTTCCCTGTTGATATGCTTAAGTCTATTAGGATTCTCCTGCCCATAGCCATATTTTATGATTATGAAATTTGACAAATGAATGTCAAGACTACCGTTCCGAATGGTAATCTTGAAGAGAGCATCCATATGTCTCAGCCCGAAAGGTTCATAGCCCAAGATCAAGAGCAAAAAGTTTGTAAGCTTAATCGATCCATTTATGGGTTGAAGCAAGCTTCTAGATCTTGGAATATAAGATTTGATATTGCGATCAAGTCTTTTGGTTTTGACCAAAACGTTGATGAACCTTGTGTATACAAAAAGATCATCAACAACAAGGTAGCTTTCTTGGTACTTTATGTGGACGATATCCTACTCATTGGGAATGATGTGGGATTTCTTACTAACCCCAATTCAAAATGAAAGATTTGGGAAAGACACAATACGTTCTCGGGATAAAAATCATAAGGAATTGCAAGAACATAACGATAACCCTGTCTCAAACGTTATATATCGACAAAATATTGGTACGATATTCAATGAAGAACTCCAAGAAGGGGTTATTTCCTTTCAGGCATGGAGTTCATCTGTCTAAGGAACAATACCTTAAGACATCTCAAGAAGTTGAGGATATGAGATGTATTCCCTATGCCTCTGCAGTAGGTAGCCTAATGTATGCTATGATCTGCACGAGGCAAAACATTTGTTATGTGATATCACACAAAATGTGCTATCCTTAGGCTTAATTGTTGCTAGTTTTATGATAATTTCAGGCCTTTTATGTGTGTTAATCATTAAATTTAAGGTTAAGAGCTTAAATCAGACATTTGGAGACATTATGGATCACTCGGGATCGAATCGAAACTTTTTGGAGCTCAAAATTACATCCATTAGAAGTAAAAGGATCATTTCAAGCTAGTACACCCGAGGTGATGGCGTTGCAACACCATGATTTCCGTTTTGATGCGTTGAAGGATCATGCCGATAGAATTGCAATGCTGCTTGCAACGTCGCAATGCTATCTCGATAATAAGACTAGTGTGAAGAGTTATGGTGAGAAACAACGTTGCAATGCCAGATCGATAAGGACGCACACGCTTAGGGTAGCAGCATTGCAACGCCATCGAAAGTTTCCATATTTGTTACGCGCTTAGGGCACATCGTTGCAACGTTGTGCCGATTATTCTTATAAATAGAACACTTTCTCTTCTTGCAAAGGGAGCCAAATTTGATAGTCTTTGCACCCTAATTTCGAAATACACTCTGTAAGAAGAGAAAAGTGAGCATTCCTTGGGAGCTAAAGCATTCGTGGAGGTTTGTGATCGTGATGGGTGCTCGGGGACGAGGGACCGACATCGACACATAAGTTTATTTTCTCTTTCTTTCAGATTGTAACACCGTTTTAAGATATTTTCTATACCCTTAGCTTGGTTTTATTGTGATTTAGAGTGGCTAAACGTTGTAGTTAGGATTTGATTTGTATGTTTAAAACTTATTTTATATTGTATTGAACTGTATTTTGACATTTATTTTTGCCAATTCGTTCTTAAATTCTCTTATCATGTTGGTTTAAATGGACTCGAGAGAAAGAAGCTTAGATTAGAGCAAAGTTGTCAAAACTCTTAGAAGTCTGACATGAGAATGACTTAGAAGTCTAAGGGGAATACATAAAAAAATTGCTTAATGTCGTACATACTTTTAAATTCATATGGAGACTATAGAATTTATTGTGTGTGCGAGGCTCACTAAAAATCGAGAGATTTTCTTGATTATCTTACTTCTTGTTTATAAATTCATCATGTTAGTTCATTGCATGTGTTAAATAAGTTATTAATTTGTGAAGTCAATCTCCTCCAATTCTATCATATTCGTGTCTCCATTTATTTGTTTATCATTTTATCTTTATTTTCATCATCTATCCATGTTATGTTACTTTAGCTAAAATTAAGAATTAGTATCTTGGTAAATTAATTAATCTAGAAACTCATTCCCGAGGACGATACTTGGAACTTTAAATCACTATACTAAAACTTGACTCGTACACTTGCGGTATTGCAATATTAATTTTACGATACAAGTTTTTGGCGTCGTTGCCCGGGAATGGCGATTATTTAGATTAATTAATATTATGAGAAAATTTGAGATTTTAGACTAAAGGTTGTCTTTCCTTTTGTGTTTTCTTTCCTTAATTGTTCTCTGTGTGTTTGTTGTTTGTTTCCTTATTTGTCTTATTTTAGTATTGTGTGTTGTCCTAATTTTTGTCTCCTGTTTTGATTGTGTTGATCTCTGTGTGAAAGTCTTGAGTTGAATTGTTGAGATTTAAAGTATGACTTTTCATGATTTTGATTCTCCACCAATGTACTGTCTTTCCCAGGACCCTAGGTATGTGCATCATGATTTTTCTGGATACCATTTGTCTAATCCTTGTCATTCTAAATCTATGATTGATGAAAATTCTTTTGATGATAATTATATAGCCACTTGAAACCAAAATTTCTCCTACCCTGACCAACCTATAGAAACTCTTCTCTTGTGGATTTATTAATGGAATATACGTTAGAGTGAGGATTAAAAATTTGGTTCATGATGAATTAGAAAGGTTGAATAGGTTAGAAGCTACAGTGGTAGAACTTTGGGAAACAATATATGAAAGAACTCATTATCTCAATCAACTTGTAAAATCCTTAAGGCCTTACAAGAACAGTTTCTTATTCTGACCACTGAGGAGGAGCCACTGATAGCACACAAAATGTGCTATCCTTAGGCTTAATTATTGCTAGTTTTATGATGATTTTAGGGCTTTTACGTGTTTAAATCACTCAATTTCAGGATAAGAGCGTAAACATGACAGTTGGAGACATTTTGGATCACTCGGGATCGAAACGAGGCTATTTGGAGCCAAAAATAACATCATTCAAAAGAAGAAACATCAATCCAAGCTTGAAGACCCGAGGTGATGGCGTTGCAACGCCATGCAAAGTATTGCAACGCCGTGCTTGCTGATTAGAAGCATTGAAGACTTCAGGCGATAGCGTTGCAACGCTGCCTTGCAGCGTCGCAACGCTATCTCGATAAGAAAGGACGCATGAGGAACCACAGAGGCGCGGCAACGCCGCCTTGCGGCGTTGCAACGCCATATCGATAAGGGGCGCGCGCATTAGGGTAGCACCGTTGCAACGCTGTCCCTAGCGTTGCAACGCTGCCAACTATTTCCATATTTACCACGTGGTTAGGGTACAGCGTTGCAACGCTGTCCCTAGCGTTGCAACGCTGTACCGTTGATGCCTATAAATACAACCTTAATTCTTTTTGCAAAGGGAACCGAATTTGATAGACTTTTGCCTATTCTCGAAATACACTTTGTAAGAAGAGAGAAAATAGTGTTCTTGGGAGCCAAAGCATCCGTGGAGGTTCGAGATCGAAGACGGGAGCTCGGAGACGAAGGACCGACATCGACACATAAGTTTAATTTCCTTTTCTTTCAAATTGTAATAGCATTCTAAGACATTTTTTACATGTTTAACTTGATTTTCATGTGATTTAGAGTAGCTAAATGTTGTAGTTAGGACTTGATTTACTTGTTAAGATTTACTTGTTAAGACTTTCTTACTATGAATTGAAGCATGTTTTGTTCTTATTTTTGGCAATTCGTTCTTAACTCTTAATTTGTTGGTTTAAGTGGACTCGAGAGATAAAACTTGAATTAGAGCAAAGTTGTCAAAACCCTTAGAAATCTGGCATGAGAATGACCTAGAAATCTTAGGGAAACACATAAAGAAGTTGCTTAATGCCGTGCATGTCGTAGGTTCATATGGAGACTATGGAGTTTATTGCATGTGCGAGGCTCACTAAGAATCGAGAGATTTTCTTGAGTATTTTACTTCTTGTTTATAAATTCATCTCATTGGTTCATTGCATGTGTTAGTTAAGTCATTAACTTGTAAAATCACTTTTCTCGAATCTATCAATTCGTGTCTCCACATGTTAGTCTGTTGTTTGTCTTTACTTTCATCACCTATCCATGTTTTGTTGCTTTAGCTAAAATTGAGAATTAGTATCTTAGTAATTAATTAATCTAGAAACCCATTCCCGAGGACGATACTTGGACTCTTAAATCACTATACTAAAGCTTGACCCGTACACTGCGGTATTGCATTATCATAATTACATGCAACAACCACCTAGGAGAACTTATTCATATGATAATGGGGATGAGTTGGAGGAGACTGAAACACACCATAAACAGGTTTGTGAGGTAGTACAATCACTCCCATGGAGGAAATTCAGGTGATAGAGTTCGAGCCTGAAAAGTCCTTCTCCCTTTTATCTCCAGAAATTTCCTTTAATCTTGATAACCATTTGTCCTATACTCACGAGTCTTGTTTTGATTTTTGTTCTTTTATTTCAATACAAAAAAAATACCAAAAATAATTATCTTTCAGGTGCCCAAGAAAAACAAGATAGCCTTTTAGACTTAGAAAGCTATATCGATTCAAGCAAGAAGGACCCAAAGAAATACGAGCAATTTTACGTACCTTGATGTCAATCATAGAGTACAGTCTAGCTAAAGACGTTAAAGAAAACGCTTCTTGGGAGGCAACCCAAGTTTAAGTTTTATTTCTTTGTTTTACTTCATTTCTCTTCTTAAAGTGTTTGTGATTTTTTTCTTATTTGTTGTCCTACTTTTATGTTGTCTTTCCTTTTTTAGTTTTTTTTTAATTTTTTTGTCTAATTCGTGGTCTTTTTTTTTGTACCTCAAGGTGTATGCCCAAGGATAGAGCTGCAGACTTGCACCCTTTTGATCCTGAGATTGAGAGGACCTGCATGAGACTCCTAAGGCAAGGGAGAGCAAAAATTCAGATAATGGCAGATCAGGAGCTAATCAACAACCCTAAACCCATCAGAGAGTATTTCCAACCTGTGTTTAATTCTGAGCAGGCTGGAATTGTCCATGCTCCCATAAATGCTAACAATTTTGAACTAAAAACAGGGCTTATTCAGATGGTTAGGGAAGGTGATTTTCGAGGACAAGCCACAGAAGATGCTAATTCACATTTATAAAATTTTCTAGAAATCTGTGGTACAATTAAGTTAAATGGTATTTCTACTGATAGTATTTGCTTACGTCTTTTTCCTTTCTCTTTGCAGGGTAGGGCTAAGGAAGGGCTAAGGAGTGCAACTTAGTGGAGTGTTACCGTAGCTAATGAATGCTGAATAACCAGGTCAAAGAGTTTGACAGGTTAATTTTGGATCATTGGAGGTCGTCATCTGTAGGTTCATTAGGTCCATCGATTGGCTCAAACTGGATAAATTGAGGGTTTACAGATTGGTGTGGATTTGAAGTGCTCAAATTCATTAATTGGGTATTTATGTCATTTATATGTTATATAGTTGACATAATATATAGTTTGATGTGAATGAGATTCATAATAAACTATAATATAGCCTAATTGATTAATTAGTGCTAATTGGAAAAATTGAATTGGAAATTAAATTGAATGTGATTCAATTTAAAATTCCACAATTATACAAATGAGATTTGTATAATAAGGTATGAGATACCTTATTGTATATGATATGCAAATATGATTTTCATATTATAAGGTTGTGGTAAAATGGTGAATTGGTGGAGATTTTAACTCCACCAATCACCATTATTTAAAGGCTTGGTGAAAAGCTTTTTGCAAGACACTTGCTCATTTTTTGGAATTCAACATCCAAGAGCTCTCCTCTTTCTCAAAGAACTCTCTCATTCTCTCTAGAATTTCTCCTCACCCAAAATCAAAGGGAGTCCCACACACTCTCCCTCAACCTACCAAGAACAACCAAGAAGACTCTTTGAAAGTGTCCTTGTTGCTCGGTTCGAGGATCGTGATCGTAGAGATCGTTGGAACGACGAAGTTTGTGATCGGAGGAGAAAACATCGAAGAAGATTTTTTCAACAAGTAAGTAAATTTTACCCACTGTTTTCTCTTGTTCTACAGAATGTTTAGCTTAGAATTAATGTGATTAGTTTTAGTTTTAAGATATGAATTGCACAATGAATCAACGACGTTTCACAACGTCTTCCGTTGTCGAATTTTTATTCCCTTCACCCACTCGCATGTCTACCACATGAATGAGTTGGATTACCTCGTTTGTACTGAATACAAAGCGAGCCGCATCCATGGTGCTACCAGAATAAGGTTCCCAACCTCATGCGTATACCATAGACCATTTAGGTTATATACTTGAACATAATCCAACTTGTGTCTACTACACATTTGTACAAGATCTACCATTATAACTTTGGAGCTTAGTTTATTTGATTTAGTTTTATGTGTGAGAATACAATAATTGTAAAAATAAATAACTCTTTATTTATTTATTAATAATTTGCAAAACTACACAAGTTTAGGGCATAAAACCCAACACAAACGTGGAAGAAAAATATAAACACAATCTTGGTTAATGACGACCTTAAGTTCGCGCTCACTGACGAGTGTCCTCAGGTGCCGAGCTCGACGATGACACGAAGTGTTCGTGACACGTACGATAGGTGGACCAAGGCCAATGAAAAGGCCAATGTCTATATTTTAGCCAGCATATCTTAAATTTTGGCTAAGAAACACGAGAGCATGGTCACCGCTAAGGAGATCATGGATTCGTTGCAGAAGATGTTTGGACAACAGTCTTTTAGGTCTGACATGATGCTCTCAAGTACATCTTCAATCCACGGATGAAAGAGGGAACGTCTGTCCGGGAAAATGTTCTCGACATGATGGTCCATTTTAATCTGGCAGAGATGAATGGAGCTTCTATCGATGAGTCGAGGCAGGTCAACTTTATCTTGGAGACTCTTCCGAAGAGTTTCCTTCAGTTTCATAGCAACGCTGTTATGAACAGGATAAACTAAAACTGATAGCACACAAAATGTGCTATCCTTAGGCTTAATTATTGCTGGTTTTATGATAATTTTAGGGCTTTTATGTGTGTTAATCATTGAATTTCGGGCTAAGAGCTTAAACAGGAAATTTGGAGACATTATGGATCACTCGGGATCTAATTGAGGCTTTTTGGAGCCCAAAATAATATCCATTAGAAGTAAAAGGATCATTTCAAGCTAGCAGACGCGAGATGATGGCGTTGCAACGCCATGCAGAGTGTTGCAACGCCGTGATAGCTATTTTGATGCGTTGAAGGATCATGTTGATAACGTTGCAACGCTGCTTTGCAGCATCGCAACGCTATCTCGATAAGAAGACTAGTGTGAAGAGCCGTGGCGAGGGCGTTGCAACGTTGCTTACTAGCGTTGCAACGCCAGATCGATAAGGGCGCACACGCTTAGGGGAGCAGCGTTGCAACGCAATTGACAGTTTCCATATTTGCTATGCGTTTAGGGCACAACATTGCAACGCTGTGCCGAGAAGCCTTATAAATAGAACATGATTTCTTCTTGCAAAGGCAACCGAATTTGATAGTCTACGCATCCTAATTTCGAAATACACTCTTTAAGAGAAGAAAAATGAGCATTCCTTGGGAGCCAAAGCATTTGTGGAAGTTCGAGATCGTGACGGGAGCTCGGGGACGAGCGACCGACATCGACACATAAGTTTATTTTCTCTTTCTTTTAGATTGTAACACCATTCTAAGACGTTTTCTACACTTTAGTTTGGTTTTATTGTGATTTAGAGTGGCTAGAAGTTGTAGTTTGGATTTGCTTTGCTTGTTTAAGACTTATTTGTTATTGTATTGAACTGTGTTTTAATATTTATTTTTGGCAATTCATTCTTCATTTCTTTGATCTTGTTGGTTTAAGTGGGCTCGAGAGAAAAAGCTTAGATTAGAGCAAAATTGTTAAATCTCTTAGAAGTCTGGCATGAGAATGACCTAAAAGTCTAAGGGAAACACATAAAGAAGTTGTTTAATTTCGTGCATGCTTTTAAATTTCATAAGAAAACTTAGAATTTATTGTGTGTGCGAGGCTCACTAAGGGTCGAGTGATTTTCTTGAGTATTTTCACTTATTATTTATAAATTCATTATGTTGGTTCATTGCATGTGTCAAATAAGATTTCACCTTGTGAAGTCAATTTCCACAAATTCTATCATATTCGTGTCTCCATTTATTAGTTTATCCTCTATCTTTGTTTTCATCATCTATCCATGTTATGTTACTCTAGCTAAAATTGAGAATAAGTATCTTGGTAATTACTTAATCTAGAAACCCATTCCCGAGGACAATACTTGGAACTCTAAAATCACTATGCTAAAACTTGACCCGTACACTTGCGGTATTGCAATATAATTTTACGCAACAAGTTTTTGGCGCCATTGCCTGAGAATGACGATTATTTAGATTATTTAATATTAGGAGAAAATTTGAGATTTTAGACTAAAGTTTGTTTTCCCTTTTGTGTTTTCTTTCCTTAATTGTTCTGTGTGTTTGTTGTTTGTTTCCTTTTTTGTCTTAATTTAGTCTTGTGTGTTTTCCTAGTTTTTGTCTCCTGTGTTGGTTGTGTTGATTTCTGTGTAAAAGTCTTGAGTTGAATTGCTGAGATTTAAAGTATGACTTTTCATGATTTTGATTCTCCACCAATATACTGTCCTTCCCAGGACCCTAGGTATGTGCATCACGATTTCTCTGGATACCATTTGTCTAATCCTTAACATTATGAATCCATGATTGATAACAACTCTTTTGATGGTAATCATATAGGTACTTGGAACCAAAATTTCTCCTATCCCAACCAACCTATAGAAAACTCTTCTCTTGTGGATTTATTAATGGATTACACGTTAGAGTTGAAAATTAAAAATTTGGTTCATGATGAATTAGAAAAGTTGGATAGGTTAGAAACTAAAGTGGTAGAACTTTGGGAAATAATACATGAAAGAACTCATTATCTCAATCAATTGGTAAAATCCCTTAAGGCCTTACAGGAACAATTTCTTATTCTTGCCATTGAGGAGGAGAAGCCTAGGAGGACTTATTCATATGATAGTGAGGATGGGTTGGAGGAGACTGAAACACACTAGAAACAGGTTTGTGAGGTAGACAATGGTAATACAATTACTTCTACGGAGGAAATTCAGGTGATAGAGTTCGAGGCTGAAAAGTCCTTTCTCCTTTTATCCCCAGAAATTTACTTTAATCTTGATAACCATTTGTTCTATACTCACGAGTCTTACTTTGATTTTTTTTTATTTGAATACACAAAAATACCAAAAATAATTATCTTTCAAGATAGCCTTTTAGACTTAGAAGGCTATATCAATTCAAGCAAGAAGGGCTCGAAGAAATACGAGAAATTTTACATACTCTGAAGTCAATCATAAGTTACAGTCTTGCTAAAAACGTTAAAGAAACCGCTTCTTGGGAGGCAACCCAAGCTTTACATTTCTGTTATTTCTGTTTTTAGTTGCTTTGTTTTATCGTTCACTTATTAGTTTGTTTTGTTTTGCTTTGTTAGGTTACTGTTGATGCCACCCCTCATTGAAACCCATGCTCTCGTTCAATGGAACATCGACTCACATGTCCTGACTATCCAAGGAACTCAGAAAATAATGAAGATCTCCATTACTTAGGACAATATTGTTCACTCTTACCCTTTTTACTTGATTTGAGCTTATTTTGCAAACATTGGGGACAATGTTTAGTTTAAGTTTGGGGATGGGATGTTATTGATATATTGTGACTGCCCCTGAGTATATGCTGAATTGCTGATTGATCTTTTGCATAAGTATGATCATGATAGCCTAGGATGAGAATTAATTGAAAATTTTTGTGATTCTGCTGAAACTTGAGAGCATGATATGAATTTGAGTTAATTTAAAAATTTTCTTGAGTTTTTCCTGCACTATTATGCACATAGCCTGTGTTCCTGTAGTTTTGAAATGCTTAGAACAAAGTTATCAGGCTTAGAAGTTGAATGTCACCTCGATAGGTCTAAGATCTAATTTGAGAGTTAAAATGTAGTATAGGGTGAATGACAATATGAAGTGCATGATCTGTATAATACATTTTAAAAATACATATATAAATAAAAATAAAAATAAAACAAAAAACAAACGTGCAACACGCCACCAAGGCTCGAACCGCCGCACTCTGTCCCATAAACCTCGTCCACGCACGATCTCACGAAACCGCTGGAACTTCCCACTCACGCGCGCAGTCACGTGTAACGTCGCGGCGCGCTGCAACGCCGCCGCTGCTGCGTTGGCCGCACTAAGCGTTCTTAACGCCCGAGCGTTGTAACGCCACGCCTGACGTCGCAACGCTGTTCTTGCAACGTGCCTTCTTCAGCATGGACAACGTTGAGACGCCAATAAACATCGTCTCAACACTATCGACAGAACAACAACTCCTTGCTCGTTCTTCGTCAAAATTTCGCCCGTTTTCGCTCTGATTTCTTCACGACATCACATGCCACGAACGACACGGACTTACAGACTCGATTTACATCAAAAAATGCCCAAAACACTAGGCCTTTACATTGATCTCATCAACTTTGAATGTAAATCTATTCTAGTGCCAAAAATCGTAAACATCCAAAAACGCAGACCACAACTTCATCTCATGAATTTGAAGCAACCCACCTAATTTTAAGAATTCACAGAATTACACAACGAAGAGCAACGATTGACTCTGATACCAATTGAAGGGATATTGAATTCCCGCAACGGAAGACGTTGTGAAACGTCGTTGATCCGTTGTGTAATTCCTATCTTACAATTTAATCTATCTCATAGATCCTAGGTTAAACATGCTAAGAAGAAGAAAAAACAGTAGGTAATAGGTACTAACCTCTTGAAGAACTCTTCTTCAACGTTTTCTACTTCTCCGGTCACGATCTCTCTCGAATCAACGAACTCCTCGAACACGAACCTTGATCCGAACAGGGAGACACCTCCAAAGGGTCTTCTCGGTTGTTCTCAGGAGGTTGAGGGAGAGTAGGTGAGACTCCCTTTGGTTTTGGGTGAGGAGAGAATGAGAGAGAATTGAGAGAGGATTTGAGAGAGAATCACTTGCTCTCTTTGGATGAAATCCAAAAAATAGCAAGAAGTGTTACCAAAAGCTTCTTGCAAAGCCTTTAAATAATGGTGAGATGTGGAGTTAACATCTCCACCAAATCAACATCATCTCACCATTTTACCACAACTATATAAAATACAAATCACATTTGCATATTATATAATATAAGGTATCTCATACCTTATTATACAAATCTCATTTGCATAAATGTGGAATTATAAATTGAATCACATTCAATTTAATGTCTCTCAATTCAATTTCTCCAAATAGCACTAATTAATCAATTAGGCTATACTATAGTTTATTATGAATCTCATTCACATCAAACTATATATTATTTCATCTATATCTCATATAAATGACATAAATACCCAAATAATGAATTTGAACACTTCAAATTCACACCAAACTGTAAACCCTCAATTTGTCCAATTTGAGCAAACCGAAGGACCTAATGGACCTATACGTGACGAGCTCCAATGATCCGAGACTAACCTGTCAAACTCTTTGACCCGGTTATTCAACATTCATTAGCTACGGTAACACTCCACTAAACCCCGTAGCTGCACTCTCATCACTGTAGGACAAGTTGTGCCCATCGATATAACCAATACCCATGAGTCGACTCTTCACAGGTTGTTCGTAGACACTGCTGGGTCAAATTATCGTTTTACCCCTGTGTCTACTTCTTGCTCCTTAAGTCCCACTGCTTCTCTAATGAACAACTACGTTGTATGGTCCAACCATAATCAACAACCCTTTCAGGCCAATGAGAGAGTGGGGCCCCGTTGTTCAAGCCCTGGAGACAACACTTAAGGGAACAACCCCTCTACTTTCCCTAAAGTCGGGAACGAGTGAATTCCTTCTTGCGTAGTCAAGTTCCCAGCTCCCCACGTGGTCCTGCCCCTGAGAAGATAGGCATATTGGGCGAGCAACAGTGGCCACCCTCACCCGTACTAGTAAAAGGACAGACCCCCGCAGATAGGAGTCCGTAACACGCTCAGGATTAAGGTCGAGTCACTAATGGTCATCTACGAAATTATTAACCCTATATTGTTAACAGTGTTACATCAGTAAGTCTAATAACTCACGGTCCGGTCTTGTACAATCTCATTGCACACGATGCCCCCACTCGCATGTCAACCACATGAACGAGCCAGATCACCTCGTTTGTATCTAATACAAAGTGGGCCGCATCCACAGTGTATCCAGGATTAGGTCTCCAACCCTATCTATATACTGTAGACCGTTCGGGTCATTAACTCGATATGATCTTTCCTGTGTGTCCACTACACACCGTTCAAGTTCTAAATTCTCTCATAATACAATGACCCTGGAGCTTAGTTTATTGGATTAAGTTTATGAAAAAATGCGAGATACAAAATTTAAATAAATAACTCTTATTTATCACACATAGATCAAATAAATAACTCTTATTTATTTACAACTTGGAATATTACAAACTACACGAGATGAGGACATACATCCTAACAGAAGGATCATACCGATAGCGTTGCAACGTTGCTTTGCAGCGTCGCAACACTATCTCGATAAGAAGACTAGTGTGAAGAGTCGTGGCGAGGTAAGCAGCGTTGCAACGCCAGATCGATAAGGACGCGTGCGCTTAGTGTAGCGGTGTTGCAACGTTGCCCTCAGCGTTGCAACGCCATCGATAGTTTCCGTATTTGCGACGCGTTTAGGGCACAATGTTGCAACACTGTGCCGAGAAGCCTTATAAATAGAACATGATTTCTTCTTGCAAAAGGAGCTGAATTTGATAGTCTTTGCACCCTAATTTCGAAATACACTCTCTAAGAGAAGAAAAGTGAGCATTCCTTGGGAGCCAAAGCATTTGTGGAGGTTCGAGATCGTGACGAGAGCTCGGGGACGAGGGACCGACATCAACACATAAGTTTATTTTCTCTTTCTTTTAGATTGTAACACCGTTCTAAGACGTTTTCTACACTTTTGTTTTGTTTTATTGTGATTTAGAGTGGCTAAAAGTTGTAATTTGGATTTGCTTTGCTTGTTTAAGACTTATTTGTTATTGTATTGAACTGTGTTTTGATATTTATTTTTGGAAATTCGTTCTTCAATTCTTTGATCTTGTTGGTTTAATAGGACTCGAGAGAAAAAGCTTAGATTAGAGCAAAGTTGTCAAAACTCTTAGAAGTCTGGCATGAGAATGACCTGGAAGTCTAAGAGAAACACATAAAGAAGTTGTTTAATTTCGTGCATGCTTTTAAATTTCATAAGAAGACTTAGAATTTATTGTGTGTGCGAGGCTCACTAAGGGTCGAGAGATTTTCTTAAGTATTTTCACTTATTGTTTATAAATTCATTATGTTGGTTCATTGCATGTGTCAAATAAGGTTTTAGCTTGTGAAGTCAATTTCCTCCAATTCTATCATATTCGTGTCTCCATTTATTAGTTTATCCTTTATCTTTGTTTTCATCATCTATCTATGTTATATTACTTTATCTAAAATTGAGAATAAGTATCTTGGTAAGTAATTAATCTAGAAACCTATTCCCGAGGACGATACTTGGAACTCTAAAATCACTATGCTAAAACTTGACCCGTACACTTGCGGTATTACAATATAATTTTACGCAACAATTTTTTGGCGTCGTTGCCGTGGAATGTCGATTATTTAGATTAATTAATATTAGGATATGAAACTGTCCCAAATTCCTTGCTAATAAGAAGAATGAAGGCAAATATGATTTGCTTGTTGTTGAAACTTGCTTAGTGGAGAGTAGTGACTCTGTCTGGATACTTTTTTAAGGTGTCACTAATCATGTTTGTTCTTAGTTTTAGGGAATTAGTTCCTGGTAGTGACTGCAAGAAGGGGAGATAACGCTCCGGGTTGGATCTTTAGAGGTTGTCTCAACCGTAGCAGTGTGCACAGTGAAGCTACTTTTCGGCAGGAATCACATTTTATTAGATAGTTTGTACATAGTTTCAGGGTTTACTAGAAACTTTGTTTCTATTTCCTGTCTTATTGAACAATGTATTTCAGTATCTTTTAAATTGAATAAAGCGTTTATTTCAGTTAAAGGTGTTGAAATTTGTTCTACTTCACTTGAGAATAACCTGTATGTTTTAAGGCCCAATTCGGTCAAAATGGTTTCACATACTGAATTGTTTAAAACAGTGAAAACATGAACTAAAAGATTAAAGGTTTCTCCTAAAGAAAATGCCCATCTTTAGCATCTAAGGTTAGATCACATTAATCTCAATAGGATTGAGAGACTAGTGAAGAATGGACTTCTAAGCGAGTTAGAAGAAAATTCTTTACTAGTATGTGAATCATACCTTGAAGGCAAAATGACCAAAAGAACTTTTAATGGAAAAGGTTATAGAGTCAAAGAGCCTCTGGAGCTTATACACTCTGACCTTTGTGGTTCGATGAGTGTTAAAGTCCGAGGTGGTTACGAATACTTCATATCTTTCATAGATGACTATTCGAGGTATGGATACATTTACCTAATGCATAGGAAGTATGAAACTCTTGAAAAGTTCAAGGAGTTCAAGACTGAGGTTCAGAACCTGTTAGGTAAAACGATTAAAACACTTCGATCGGATCGAGGTGGAGAGTATATGGACACCGAATTCCAGGACTATATGATAGAACATGGAATCACGTCCCAACTCTCAACACCTGGTATGCCACAACAGAATGGTGTATCAGAGAGTAGAAACAGAACCTTGTTGGACATGGTTCGATCGATGATGAGCTATGCTCATCTCCCTGATTCTTTTTGGGGTTACCAGTGGAGACTGCGGTTTACATTTTCAACAACGTTACGTCGAAGAGTGTTTCGGAAACACCTTTCAAACTCTAGAAAGGACGTAAAGACAGTTTACGTCATTTCAAGATTTGGGAATGTCCGACCCATGTGCTAGTGACAAACCCGAAGAAGTTGGAATCTCGTTCAAAGTTGTGCCTTTTTTTAAGTTACCCTAAGGAAACGAGAGGTTGTCTGTTTTTCGATCCTAAGGAAAACAGGGTGCTTGTGTCGGAAAACACCACTTTCCTTGAGGAGGATCACATCAGGGATCACAAACCAAAAAGTAAGGTTGTGTTGAATGAAATGGACAATTCATCAGCAAGAGTTGTTGATGAGGCTAGTACGTCAACAAAAGTTGTTGATTCTAGCTCGTCTAGTCAAGTACGCCCTTTTCAAGAGTTGAGAATGCCTCGACGTAATGAGAGGATTGTTAGACAACCTGACTGTTACATAGGTTTGACTGAAACCCAAGTCGTCATGCCTGATGATGACTGTGAGGATCAATTGACTTATGATCAGACAATGAATGATGTTGACAAAGACGAATGGATTAAAGTCATGAACCAGGAAATGGAGTCTATGTACTTCAAATCCATTTGGGAGCTTGTGGACCAACCTGATGGGGTAAAACCTATAGGTTTCAAATGGATCTACAAGCAAAAACGTGGTGTAGATGGAAAGGTGCAGACCTTCAAAGCTAGACTCGTGGCAAAGAGTTTTACCTAACGAGAAGCGGTAGACTATGAGGAAACCTTTTCTCCTGTTGCCATTATAAAGTCTATCAAGATCCTTTTGGCAATTACTTCATATTATTGTACGAATCTAGATCCCTAATGCACAACGAAAACGAAATTGGATCGATAACTCAGTTTATGTTTGGCAAATGCAAATATTAGTACATTGAAAAAAATAAATCGATAAGCAATTAGGCATGGGTAATTACAGTAAAGCATACTGAAAACTTTTCTACTAAACTAAAGGTTAAGAAAATTTTACCTTTTTGCCTTTTGGTTTGCAACACTTTCCAATTCCCTTTTCCAACAACTTTTCCTCTAGAACACCACCAAGAGAATCACCTCCTATCCTCTGAGAACTTAGATCCAAGCTTTGTGGGAAGCTTCCAACTTATTGGAGAGGGAAATTTCAGAGAGAGAGAATTCAATTTTGTGGAAGAACAACAGTTATCTGAGTACAACTCGTTTGATCAATTGAGCAAAATCAACTGCCTTCATCTCCCTATACTTATCGATAAGGAGGGAGAATGAAGTGGCAAGTGGGGAGTGGGGGAATGTGTGACACTCACACGTTCCCATTTATTAATTAAAAAACAAAATTAATTTAATTAATATAATGATTAAATCAAATTTAATATATGTATATATATATATATATATATATATATAACCTATTTATTTAATTAAATCATATTTAAATAAATCAATTAATTAATTCTTAAATTAATTAATCAAATATCATATATTTAATTTAGGTTATATATGATTAAATCGTATTTAATCATACTCCCTTTTAACCTATAGTTTTAATGTACATCTTATGCACACTAAATTTTAACCTATAGTTTTAAATATGAATCCTATTCACATTTAAACAATATTTGAACTCCTTCAAATATTTAATTCTCTCAAGTAATTTGCTTTGAATCATATTCAAATTAAATTTATACTATAAAGTTTTAATGTACATAAAAACTTTATATTGTAATGTATCTCCATACATTAGGCTATTTTCCAAGTCAAATTTGAACATTTCAAATTCTAATCATTATTTAATAATCTAAGAACCCTTTACGAGCTAGGAAGTGGACCTAATGGACCTACAAATCAGAAGTTCCAACGATACAAGATTATTAGATTAATCTCATTAACTCTCTAATCAACATTCGTTAACTGCGGGAACACTCCACTAAAGTTTCGCAGTTGCACTCTTCTCACTACAAATATATTTATGTGTTCATGGATATTGACCAATAACAACAAGTCAATCTTTCATGAATGTTCGTAATACTAGTTGGGTCAAATTATCGTTTTATCCCTGGGTTGCATCTTTTACCTTAAGTGCAAATGCTCCTCTAATGAACTACCTGTTTATGGTCCTACCAATAAACAGAAGTCCCTCTCGGGCCAATGAGAGGGTTGGGCCCTTTGTTCAAGTCCCAGGGACACCACTTAAGGGAACCCTCATCTAATTACCCTAACGTCGGGAAGGAATGAATTCCATCTAGCTAGGTTAAGTTCCCAGTTGCCTGCTCTATTTTGTTCCCAAGAAGGTAGGCATATTGAGTCGACGTCTCAGGCCATTCTCACCCATATTAGTCAAATAACAATCCCTCGCAAACAGGAGTTACTTATCACAATTTCGCTCTTAAATCTTGCTAAAATTTGAGTAACATGTATTTCATTGTCAGTTTTGGGTTATTTCTTGGTTAGTAGTGAATCATGCCGGTGTTTAAGAAAAATATTTCTAGTTGTCCTTGACTTTTATTGAATTATCCTCCTTTTGGACAGGTTATGAAGTTGAGCTAAAGAAATTGTGGGTTGATGAGCCATGTGGTTAGGTTGTTTGTGCAGTGTTGCTGTTGATGCTACAACATTGTGCAACACAAAGCCAATGGGGCCACCAATGCTAAAACATTGTGCAACACAAAGCCAATGTGGGTGACAATGCTACAACATTGTGCAACACAAAGCCAATGTGAGTGGCAATGCTACAACATTGAAACTCACAGTTGGAAGCAGATTTTCACGAATTTTTCTGTTAATGTCAGCAGAGGCGTCACCCTTCATTAAAAATGTGCAAATAGGGAGCTGCCACGTGGATTTGGTGAATGAAATCAACCCTAAAAGAGAAAAATAAGAGAGGAATCCATCGAAAAAGGGAGGGGAGGCCAAAAGGAAGAAAACCCCATGGTTTTGGAAGAAGGAGAGGAGGTGCTGCAATTTTGGATGTTGTTTTTGCAGAAGAAGAAGAAGATTCATCATCCTCTACTCTTTCTTCTTCAATTTCTTGCTGGTTTTTCGTTCTTATTATTGATTTTTTCTTTGCCCAAAGTTTTCTTAAGCTTTTAGCTAGGTTAACATACTTTTAAAGTCATTTTGGTGTAGATCTTAGTTAAATCTCTCATTATGATGTTGATTTCTGATTTCTTAAGCTTTATTTCCAGATTTACAATTATCAGCTAAGTGTTTTAGGGTTGGAATTTATGGTTGGATGTGGTTTGTTTGAACTCTTTTGATTCAATGCACATGTATGAAGTTATATTTCCATTTGTGGTGTTTATTGCAAATTCTTATTTAAGTTTGATTACCTTATGTTAGGTATTAGCTTATTCTTAATACTGAAAGAGTTAGGAATGGGTAGATTACCACAAATGGAGCAAGTAGCTTCTCAAGGGGAGAAGTTGTAGGGTCGTATCTCTCCAACCGTGCGATGCCATAATTTTTTACTTAATCATGGCCAACCTTAAGGGGAACTCAAGCTCCGTCTCTCTGATCGTAACCTCTTGTGGCCCGTCGGACCTTAGGTGAGGTTCTTTCTCTCAACCAAGCTTCTCTTGATATGCAACAGAAGTATACTTGACCATACACGTCACCCTTACGTGTATTTTCACTCGTACGCGACTCTAGCCGACTTTCCTCTACTCTAGGTCAAGTTCCAAGACTCAACCTTGCCTCTACACTAGGTCAAGGTCATTAGAATGCTCTGTCGCTTCTCAAGACTTCATTGTCAACATCTTAGACATGTCTGTTAAGGTCTCACATCGATCCGGGACTTCATCGGGACTCATTCAGACCCTTCATAGGGCCAAAATGACATAAAAATGCTCAATTGGAGCTTACTGGGTGATTTTGGGACTTACCGGGGCACTATAACGCTTATCGAGAGCAAACATTGCAAACCGAAGCTTTTCGAGCCATTATAATGCTTATCGAGACATAATGGGAAAATATCGAGCCAACCAAAAACTATCGGGTTTCACTGATGAATAGTGATGCCATCTTGAGCATCGGGAGGGCATCAGACTTAGCTGCTTACTTGGACATGCTATCGAATCCTTCCCATGACTTAACTTCATGATTGGGCCATTTCGGACATCCATCCATCCATCCGAGTAATCTAGGCATAACCCTTTCGTGTCCATGTCGAGTCATTATCGTTCGTGTGTCTCTACCGGGTCCTATGCTGCAACCTCTAGTCCATGGGAAAGAGCGCAATGTCAGCACACTCGTGCCGCCTGACACTGTCCTTGGAAAACCCATTCCATAGAAAGACGCCCCAAGACACTCGTCTTGACACGCTCGCCCCAACCATGACACACTTGCATGTGCCATGGGGTAGTTACCTTAGGCCATGAGGCCTAGGGGTGGTGGAGAACCAACACCATGCCTCCCCCTATACTATATTGTTGGGATTTATGCCCTAAACTTGTGTAATTTTGATCAAATAAATAAAGGGTTATTTGTTTTGATGAAATTATAATTCTTGCTTTATAAATCCAATAAACTAAGCTCCAAGGTTATAATATATCTTGAACATCAGTGTAGTGGACACTATTTGGATTGTGTTCAAGAATATAACCTAAATGGTTTATGGTATAAGAATAAGGCTGAAAACCTTATTCTAGTAACACCATGGATGCGACCCACTTTGTAATTAGTACAAATGAGGTAATCCAACTCATTCATGTAGTTGACATGCGAGTGGGGGCATCCTGTATGAAGAGTTCATACAAGACTGGACTGCAAATTATTAGTCTAACTAGTGTAACACCGTTAATAGGATAAGAATGATAATTTATAAATGGTCATTAGTGACTCGACCTGAATCCTGAGCAAGTTAAGAACTCCTGCTTATAGAGGTTTGTCCTTAGACTAGGTCCATTAGGTTCCTCCGTTGGCTCAACATGGTTATATTGAGGGTATAAAGTTAGGAATGAAATTGAAGTGTTCAATTTCATATATGAGATGTCATATCATTTATATGTGATATAATTGATATAATATATAGTTTTAATGTGAATTAGATTCACACATTAACTATATACTAAATAGAGAATGAAAGAAGGATAGGATGGTAATTTCCATCCCTATCTCCTTATATATATAGTTGCATAAGATGCAACTAGGTCAAGACAATCTAAGCCTTTGTTGTGTTGTTGGAAAGGTTCCAAAATACACTATCTCTCACAAAAATCTCATCTCACCTGAAGGAAACCCACATTCCTCCCTCACCTAGAGAACAACGAAGAAGATCCGGTGGTAGTGTCTTCCTTCGTTCGTGTTCCAGTTGCTGAGATCGTGATCGTGGGAGAAAGGAGCACTCGAAGAAAAGTTCTTCAAAGGTAATATCTCGCTGTCCATATTGTCATTATATGCTTAATCTAGATAGTTTAGTTCTTGAATGTAATCCTCGTAACGAAATTAAGAACGCGTGATTCACCATCCCTTTCGCTGTGGGATACGATTCCCTTCAATTGGTATCAGAGCCCAATTGTGTTCTTAATTTTCGTTCTGGATTTATCAAGAACGAGGTGGGATTTACTGTTTTGCATGAGATGCATGAACGGTTTGCAATTTAGACGTTTTCAATTTTGGCAATTAGATTTACAATTTTTCATTTAATCATTCAATTTAAGGGCCCCGGTGTTTTGGGCAATTTTAATTGTAAATCGAGTCTGTAAGTCCGTGTCGATCGAGGCAAAGTGGTTGCTGAGAAAAACAGAGCAAAAACGAGCAAGGAATGAGGATTCCACATGTTGTCTGTGTGCAGCGTTGCAATGCTGCGCTTGCGGAACGAGGCGCGCATCAGAGGCAGCGTTGCAACGCTGTCTTCAGCGTTGCAATGCGCTCCAACGGGCAGAAACGAACAAGGCGCAGCGTTGCAAAGCTGCCATCAACGTTGCAACGCCACAGACGTTTCACGCGAAGGAGCAATGAGCGAAAAATGAAATATTAATTTATATATTAATTATAAAACCATTTTATATTTAATATATTTATTTTATTTTATTTTAATTAATATAATTAGATTATATTAATTAAAATTGAATTTAAGGTGCCAAAATTGGTATAATTTTGCTATTTAAATTATGCAATTGTTGTGTAATTATTACCATGCATATTGTATGCTTTTAATTTAGGTATCCCACCTTAGGTTAAACATTTTCATGCATCATTTATAATATAAAGAGTTATATTATATAGTTTGCATGATTAATTAATATAAAGTGTTATATTAATTTATTGAGAGCATTGACATGCTTTATTTTTCATGAGATGATTATGCTATGTATGTCTTATTATTCATGAGATAAATGATCAAGCACTATAACATAGTATGCATGTCACTTAAGGTTAATTATTAGTTTTAAAATGTTTAGAACTTGGAAGTAATGTACCTTAGGTTACCTAGTTCTAATTAGATTAGAATTAAGAACCAAGTGATTCATAAACAATGATTAAAAGAGGAATTCTCTCTAAGGAAAGTTCTATCTAGGCTGGGGTATTTAAGCTGACGGAAACGGAACACCCCTACCTGGGAACTGACATGAAAGCGAAATTTAATCAGAGGGTTTATAAATCATGGTAGCGTCAACAGGTTTATTAAGGGGTTAATAAACTAGAAATCCTAGGCTTAATATAAAAGTTATATTAGCAAACTTAGGATAAAATCAATATAAGAGTTATATTGATTATTGAAATAAGAGTTATATTGATTATTGATATAAGAGTTATATTGATAACTTAAGGTAAAACCATCAGCCAGGTTTAGCCTAAGTAAGATTCATATAGATCTAAAGTATCCAGTGGGAGGAAAAGTGTATGAGATACATATTTTTCCACCTACGTATCTCCGAGAAGTTCACACCGTGAGACTCATACTTGGCCTCGTGGTGCAAACGGGAGCGTCCCCCTTCGGATGGTGTTTGTATGAGTCAATATCAAGGTGAATGGAGAGGGTACTTGTAATGAGTGGGAGCAAGTTTAGTGAAAACAAAACCTATGGTCTCTTCAAATGGGTTTACACAAAGAAGATCACTATGGTCACCGCTAGTTTGGCTCGACTGCATAATCCCTTCTGAGGGCTTGATCATAGGGGATCGAACACAGTAGACACCCGAAAGGGATAAAGACCTCCTTAGTTTGTTTTTCAATCTAGTCCTCCATTCGGCGAATTTTATTTGATGGGGACTCTGGGATCTAAATACAAAGGGTTACACTCACAAGGTACATAAGATGTGTATGTATCCTGACCGAAAAATGGTAACTAAAGCCTATAGAAATAAGAGTTATTCTGGCATTAGGTTTTAGTCAAGAGTGTCTTGACCCAGAGGAGGAGTGTTTATGATTACCTTTCAGTATCATACATTCTAAACCTTTGGAGTATCATTGCAAATTATAAATGACCTAGGAATCATTTGATAATTAGCTAAAACATAATTGGATTAGACAATTGTAGCAAGAAACTCATACAAGTTTTGTTTGTAAATTTTCAGCAAAAATGTTTAGCTCAATTATTTCCTTATTGGGTGCGAAAAAGTTAACTAGAGAGAATATGATGACTTGGAAAAACAAACTCAACACTATATTGGTAGTGGATGATCTGAGGTTTGTGCTAACTGAGGAGTGTCCTCAGGTGCCAGGCTCGAATGCATCACGAAATGTTGTTATGAACAAAATTACTTTTAACCTTACCTCCCTTCTGAATGAACTCCAGACCTTTCAATCTTTGATGAAAATTCAGGGATCGAAAGGTGAGGCAAATGTTGCCAGCAGGAGTTATAACAGAGGTTCGACCTTTGGGACAAAAACAGTGGCTTCATCTTCTTCTAACCTGAAAGGGAAGAACAAGAACATGAAGAAGGTTGGTAAAGGAAGAGGAGCTGACAAAGCTGCCGCCCAGAAGGGCAAGAAAGTCAAAGAAGTTGCTAATAAAGGAAAGTGTTTCCACTGCAATGAAGAAGGGCATTGGAAACGAAACTGTCCGAAGTACATTGCAGAAAAGAAGAAGGAAGGTAAATATGATTTACTTTGCCTAGAAGATTGTTTAGTGGATAATGTTAAAACTGCTTGGATACTTGATTCAGGCGCCACTAATCATGTTTGCTCTTCTTTTCAGGGAATTGATTCCTAACAGTAGCTATAGAAAGGAGAGATAACGCTCCGGGTTGAAAATGGAGAAGTCGTCTCAGCTTTAGCAGTAGGCACGATGAAACTTTATTTTGGCAAGAAATATATGTTGTTAGACAATATATTAGTGATACCAGGGTTTACTAGAAACCTTATTTCAATTTCTTGCCTTATAGAACAATGTATTTATGTTTCATTCTCTATGAATAAAGTGTTTATTTTGAAGAAAGGTATGGAAATATGTTCAACTTCATTAAAAAATGAGTTGTATGTTTTAAGACCTAATTCAGTCAAAATGGTTTTGAACACTGAATTATTTAAAACTGCAAATGCACAAACTAGGAAACGTAAAATTTCTCCTAAAGAAAATGCTCATATTTGGCATCTTAGATTGAGTCACATTAATCTCAATAGGATTGAGAGATTGGTAAAGAATGAATTTCTAAATGAGTTAGAAGAAAATACTTTACCTGTATGTGAATCATGCCTAGAAGGCAAAATGACTAAAAGACCTTTTAGTGGAAAAGGTTATAGAGCCAAAGAACCTCTTGAGCTTATACATTCAGACCTTTGTGGTCTGATGAGTGTTAAAGCTAGAGAAGGTTATGAATATTTCATCTCCTTTATAGATGATTATTCCAGATTTGGGCATATTTACCTAATACAACATAAGTTTGAAGCACTTGAAAAGTTCAAGGAATTCATGACTGAGGTTGAAAATCAGTTGGGTAAAATAATTAAAACGCTTTGATTAGATCGAGGTGGAGAGTATATGGATTTAAAATTCCAGAATTATATGATAGAACATGAAATTACATCCCAACTCTCGGCTCCCGGTACACCACAACAAAACGGTGTATCGGAAAAGAGAAATAGAATCTTGTTGGACATGGTTCGATCAATGATGAGTTATGCTCATCTCCCTAGTTCATTTTGGGGTTACGCAGTAGAGACTGTGGTATACATTTTGAATAATGTGCCCTCAAAAAGTGTTTCTGAAACACCTTTTGAACTTTGGAAAGGACGTAAAGGTAGTTTATGTCATTTTAGAATATGGGGTTGTCCAGCACATGTGCTTGTGACAAATCCAAAGAAGTTGGATTCATGTTCAAAATTTTGCCTATTCGTAGGCTATCTAAAAGAAACAAGAGGTAGTTTATTATATGATCCTAAGGAATCTAAGGTTTTTGTGTCGACAAATGCCACTTTCTTAGAGGAGGACCACATAAGGACCACAAACCAAGAAGTAAAATTGTGTTGAGTGAGTTAGACGGAACAATAGCAAAGGTTTCTAATAAAACTAGTACGTCAACAAGAGTTGTTGATACTAGCTTGTCTAGTCAAAAGAGTCCATCTCAAGAGTTGAGTATGCCTCGACGTAGTGGGAGAGTTATAACACAACCTGACCGTTACATGGGTTTATCTGAAACTCAAGTTGTTATACCAGATGACGACTGTGAGGATCGATCGACTTATAGTCAAGCGATGGTTGACAAAGACAAAGACAAATGGGTCATAGCCATGGACCAAGAAATGGAGTCTATGCACTTCAATTCTGTTTGGGATCTTGTAGATAAGCCTGATGGGGTAAAACCTATAGGTTGTAAGTGGATCTACAAAAGAAAGCGTGTGCAGATGGGAAGGTCCAAACCTTTAAGGCTAGACTAGTAGCAAAGGGTTATACCCAGGTTGAAGGGGTTGATTATGAGGAAACCTTTTCACGTGTTGTTATGGTAAAGTCTATCCGTATCCTACTTGCTATTGCCACATATTATGACTATGAGGTATGGAAATTGGATGTCAAGACAACCTTTTTGAATGACAATCTTGAGGAAAACATCTACATGGACCAACCCAAAGGGTTCATTGAACCAGGAAAAGAGCAAAATATTTGCAGGCTTAAAAGGTCAATTTATGGACTGAAACAAGCCTCTAGGTCCTGGAATATAAGATTTGATGAGGCAATCAGATCTTATGGTTTTGGCCAGAATGATGATGAACCTTGTGTCTACAAGAAGATCATCAATAGTTCTGTCGCATTCCTAATTCTATATGTGGATGATATCCTACTCATTGGGAATGATGTAGGATATCTTACTGACATTAAACACTGGCTAGCTACGCAATTCCAAATGAAAGATTTGGGTGATGCGCAGCTTTGTTCTTGGGATCCGTTGTGTCCTAACCGCAAGAATAAAACACTAGCCTTGTCTCAAACATCTTACATAGACAAAGTGTTGTCAAGGTTTAAGATGCAAGACTCCAAAAAGGGCTTATTGCCTTTTAGACATGGAGTCCATTTGTCTATGGAACAGTGTCCTAAGACACCTCAAGAAGTTGAGGATATGAGATGGATTCCTTATGCATCAGCTGTTGGGAGCCTGATGTACGCCATGTTGTGTACTAGGCCTGATATTTGTTTTACAGTTGAAATGGTCAGTAGGTATCAATCCAATCTAGGACTTGAACATTGGACAACAGTTAAAACAATCCTTAAGTATCTACGGAGAACAAGGAACTACATGCTTGTGTATGGAGCTAAAGATTTGATCCTTACAAGATACACAGATTCTGACTTTCAGACTGATAAAGATTCTCGGGAATCTACATCTGGGTCAGTATTCACGCTTAACAGAGGAGTTGTAGTATGGCGAAGCGTCAAGCAAGGATGCATCGCTGATTCCACCATGGAGGCCGAATATGTAGCAGCTTGTGAAGTAGCTAATGAGGTCGTTTGGTTAAGGAAATTCATGCTAAAGTTGGAAGTTGTTCCAAATATAACTTTGCCCATCACGCTGTATTGTGATAATAGTGGTGCAGTGACAAATTCGATAGAACCCCGAAGTCACAAGAGGGGAAAGCACATTGAGCGGAAATATCATCTCATCCGGGAGATCGTGCATAGAGGAGACGTGATTGTCACGAAGATAGCCTCAGAGCACAACGTTGCTAATCCTTTTACAAAGGTTGTCACGACTAAAGTATTTGAAAGTCACCTAGAAGGTCTAGGTTTACAAGTCTTCCCCAACTAGGGCAAGTGAGAGTATTTTGTACAAAGGGTTTAAATGCCCTAGTTTATTGTATTTACATTACAGTAATATTTTAGTACTCCACAAGCTTTAGGTCAAGTGGGAGATTGTTGAGATTTATGCCCTAAACTTGTGTAATTTTGATCAAATAAATAAAGAGTTATTTGTTTTGATGAAATTATAATTCTTGCTTTATAAATCCAATAAACTAAGCTTCAAGGTTATAATATATCTTGAACATCAGTGTAGTGGACACTATTTGGATTGTGTTCAAGAATATAACCTAAATGGTCTATGATATAAGAATAACACCATGGATGCGACCCACTTTGTAATTAGTACAAATGAGGTAATCCAACTCATTCATGTAGTTGACATGCGAGTGGGGGCATCCTGTATGAAGAGTTCATACAAGACCGGACTGCAAATTATTAGTCTAACCAGTGTAACACCGTTAACAGGATAAGACTGATAATTTATAGATGGTTATTAGTGTCTCGACCTGAATCCTAAGCAAGTTAAGAACTCCTGCTTATAGGGGGTTGTCCTTAGACTAGTATGGGTGAGAGTGGCTTGTAGCCGACTCAATAAGCCTACCTTCTCAGGGACAAAATCTCGTAGGTAGTTGGGGACTTAACTTTGCAAGATGGAATTCACTCATTCCTACACTAAGGAATTAGATAGGTTGTTCCCTTAAGAACTGACTCCAGGTCTTGAACAACGGGGGCCCGCCCTCTATGTGGGTATGAGTCTATGGTAGGACCTTAGACTTGTTGTTCATTAGAATATCAGTGGTTCTTAAGGAACAAAGAGGTAATCACAGGGGTAAAACGGTAATTTGACCCAACCGTGATTACGAACAACCTGTGAAGGGTCGACTTATGGGTAATGATTATATAAGTGGACACAATATAATCTACAGTGAGGAGAGTGTTGCTACAAGTCTATAGTGGAGTGACTTGTAGTTAATGAATATTGATTAACTGCATCAAAGAGTTTGATCAGTTAATCTCACACCATTGGAGCTCATGAACTGTAGGTCCATTAGGTTCCTCCGTTGGCTCAACATGGTTATATTGAGGGTATAAAGTTAGGAATGAAATTGAAGTGTTCAATTTTATATATGAGATGTCATATAATTTATATGTGATATAATTGATATAATATATAGTTTTAATGTGAATTAGATTCACATATTAACTATATACTAAAGAGAGAATGAAAAAGGGATAGGATGGTAATTTCCATCCCTATCTCCTTATATATATAGTTGCATGAGATGCAACTAGGTCAAGACAATCTAAGCCTTTGTTGGGTTGTTGGAAAGGTTCCAAAACACACTCTCTCTCACAAACATTTCATCTCACCTAAATGGAGCCCACATTCCTTCCTCACCTAGAGAACAACGGAGAAGATCCGGTGGTAGTTTCTTCATCCGTTCGTGTTCCAGTTGCTGAGATCGTGATCGTGGGAGAAATGAGCACTTGAAGAAAAGTTCTTCAAAGGTAATATCTCGCTATGTGTATTGTCATTATATGCTTAATCTAGATAGTTTAGTTCTTGAATGTAATGCTCGTAACGAAATTAAGAACGCACGATTCACCATCGCTTCCGCTACGGGATTCGATTCCCTTCATATATTATAAGGATTTTTAGCCTTGACACCCATGCACGTCAATTTGTCGAGGAGTCATACGCCAGCGTGGAGCGCTCGTCTGGACTCCAATTGACACAAAATCTGGCGAGCATACATCTTGCCCATATACGGATTTAACTCCAGAGTCGCTCGTTAAAACTCCCGACGAAACCTCGACTTTCGATGCTATGGCCCGGGGCACTATCTGACCCCCACTAGGCTTGTCACTGACACCAGTGACGACATAGTTTCTTCCCGCGATGCTTGTTCCTCAACTTGGCATTTATGCCCACCGTTCTTGGTGTGTTAGATGATGCATTGTCCTCCTCGATCGCATCATGACACTTGTCTTCTTTTGGCCCTCACCTGGCCCGATGGGCGACACTCATGTTTATTATGAATCACATCCAATTTAATATCTCTTAATCTAATTTCTCCTAATTAGCCTTATTTCAACAATTAGACTAACCTATAGTCTATTATGAATCTCATTCACATTAAACTATATATTATATCACTCATATCTCATGTAAATGACATAAATGCCCTTTTAGTGAACTTGAACACTTCAATTCACACCAAAACATTAACCCTTCTTTTAACCCAGTTTGAGCCAACCGAGGGACCTAATGAACCTACAGTGACGAGCTCCAATGATCCGAGATTAACCTATTAAACTCTTTGACCCGGTTAATCAACCTTCATTAGCTACGGTAACACTCAACTAAAGCCCGTAGCTGCACTCCCGTCAGTGCAGAATATTACGTGTCCACTGATATAACCAATGCCCATGAGTCGAACCTTCACAGGTTGTTCGTAGATACTGCTGGATCAAATTACCGTTTTACCCCTGTGTCTATTTCTTTCTCCTTAAGTCCCCACTGCTCCTCTAATGAACAACAACGTTGTAATGGTCCAACCATATACAACAACTCTCTCGTGCCAGTGAGAGAGTAGGCACCCGTTGTCCAAGCCTTGGAGACAATACTTAAGGGAACAACCCCTCTAATTTCCCTAAAGGCGGGAACGAGTGAATTCCATCTCGCATAGTTAAGTTCCCAACTCCCTATTTGGTCCTGTCCCTGAGAAGATAGGCATGTTGGGCGAGTAACTGTGACCTCCCTCACCCGTACTAGTCAAAGGACAGACCCCCGCAGATAGGAGTCCGTAACACGCTCAGAATTCAGGTCGAGTCACTAATGGTCATCTAAGAAGTTATTAGTCCTTACTGTCAACGGTGTTACATTAGTAGATCTAATACTTCACGGTCCGGTCTTGTACAATCTCATTGTACAAGATGCCCCCACTCGCATGTCAACCACATGAACGAGTCAGATCACCTCGTTTGTATCTTAATACAAAGCAGACCATATCCACAACGTATCCAGGATTAGGCCTCCAACCTCATCCATATAATGTAGACCGTTCGGGTCATTAACTCGAACGTGATCCTCCCTGTGTGTCTACTACACACCATTCAAGTTCTAGTTCTCTCATATATTCAATGACCCTAGAGCTTAGTTTATTGGTTAAAGTTTGTATAAAGTGCGAAACACAAAATGATGAAAAGAATAACTCTTTATTAATTTCAAATAGTAATTTACAAACTATACGAGATTAGGACAAACATCGCAACATGGTTGTGACACTCTCCCCCATTTAAACTAGTCATCGTCCTTGATGGCTCACTTGGGGGCACAATTCAACTCATCACAAAATGAAATGTGACACTCTCCCCCACTTGATCTCGACATCATCCTGATGACGATTTGTACTTAGACTGGTTGCTGATTGACTTGCTGTAAACTATCGTGCTCTAGAAGAATATGGAAATTGTGTCATACTTGTGGGCCCTCGCCTCTTACTACACCCACTTCTTAGGGCCCGGACGCATAGGTTCACCACACAAGCAGGCAAAATACAACTGCACAATACCCATGGGCCCCCGCCTCTTACTGCACCTAATTCTTAGGGTCCGGATGCCTAGGTTCACCACCTGGGCAAGGCAAACAACTGCACACTATCTACGGGCTATCCAACTTTTGGCTATCTCTTGGCCCGAGACTCGCAACGTAGATACGATAAAGCTTATGACGCCTCTTGGTCTTCCATTTTCTTCTTGTGGGGACTCTTGCCCCGAATTCACGTACATATTCTCTGTCACACATGGCGATGCACCCCATGGGGTGAGGCTCGCAAACCTACCAATGTCTCTTCGTGGCATCTTTCTTGACTGAAGCAAAGTCTGAAAGCTTGTAACACAACCCTCTCTTGTTGGCACTCCCTTTCAACCAACTCTCGCTGGCCACCTGTCGTGGCGGTCGCGACAGGGACGTTACAAACGAAAACCCATGTTGCTTTTCTTTCTTTATCTTGTTCTATTTCATGTGGCACTCCTGGCCATGTTTGTCCACTCTTGGGATGATTTCTTGTTTTTTCTCTCTGAGGGCAAGTACTCTCTTTCTCTCGAGGTACTTCCCTTTTCTGTGGCACTCCTGCCCATATGCTTATCCACATTCGAGACTTTTTCTTCTTCTTGCTGGTGCACTCCTGGCACTTCTGTGTGGGCACACTCAACCCTTTTCTTCCTTCTTTCAATGGAAACATGCCATCTTGCCCTTGTTGGGCTTCTCCTCGAGCGTCTCATCTTATTTACCACTTCATTGCACTTAATCAATGCTAACATTGTCCTCATACACCAAGTCGTTCCCCATACTACTTGACATACAATTTCTATTGCTAACGCCAACTCATCTTGGTTCAACACATTTGTTTTTTCTTTTCTTTTCTTTTCTTTTTATGGAAGTAATGACAGACCCTATTACTCTTTCTTCTTGCGACTACCTCCGCATTTGGCTTCAAAATAAGCTCCACTATCGAGAGCATTTTCAACTTTGCCTTCTTGAAATGTCGCACTCGAACGGAAACCCAAGCCTAAGGCAAAAAGACTTGGTTCTTGCTTTTCTGACGGGTTGGACTCACTTCACGGAGTCTGGCTTTGACCAAGACACTGCCTCTGATACTGACAACACAACTACCCTGTCGTTCTTTTGGCACTCTTGACGCGCTTGTGAAGTATTGAATACGATCCTAGGTCTGTTTGTCTTTCTTGTTTGACTACACGCACAAAAGATGCCTCTGATACCAAATGTCACAATCGTAACTCTCCAACCGTGCGACACTATAATTTTTCGCTCAATCATGGCCCTTAAGGGGAACTCAAGCCCAGTCCCTCTGATCGCAACCTTTTGTGGCTTTGCCGGACCTTAGACGAGGTTCTTTTCCTCAACCAAGCTTCTTTACAACATGCAGCGGAATAACACTTGGTCATACATGTCGCTCGTACGTGTATTTTCACTCAAACACGAATCTTGCCGACTTGCCTCTACTCTAGGCCAAGTCTTAACGCTCAACCTTGCCTCTACACTAGGCCAAGGTCATTAGAATGCTTTTTCGCTTCTCAAGACATCATCGTCAACATCTTAGACATGTCTGTTAAGGTCTCACATCGATCCAGGACTTCATCGGGACTCATTTAGACCCTTCATAGGGCCAAAATAACCTAAAAATGCTCAACCGAAGCTTACTAAGTGATTTTGGGACTTACCGAGACTTATCGGGGCATTATAATGCTTACCGGGAGCAAACATTGCAAATCGAAGCTTTTCGGGCCATCATAATGCTTACCGGGACATAATGGGCAAATATCGAGCCAACCGAAAACTATCGGGTCCCACTTGAAGGGAATCGATTTTCCGCAGCGGAAGACGTCGTGAAACATCGTTTATTCGTTGTGTGTGTAATTTCTTAAAAAACAAAATTTATCTCATAAAATCTAAGTTAAGCATGCTGATTTAAGAAGGAAAACAGAAAGTAAACTCTTTACTAACCTCTTGTAGACAACTTCTTGCAATTCCTCCCCGATCTCTCGCGATCCAACGAACCTCATGAACAGAGACACTTTCAAAAGTTCTTCTCGGTTGTTCTCGGGAGGTTAAGGGAGAGTTGTGGAACTCCCTTTGGAATTTGGGATGGAGAAAGGTTTTTGAGAAATGAGAGAAGCTAGAGAGAATTTGGTCTATCTCTTTTGTTGGAATTCAAAAAATGAGAACTCTTCATTCCTAAGTGCTTCACAAAACATCTATTTATAATGGTGAGTGGTGGAGTTAAAAATCTGTTGGGATGTATGTCCTAATCACGTATTTGTTTGTAATTACCTATTGAAATAAATCAGAGTTATTTCTTTTATCACTTTGTGTCTCGCATTTTTACAAACTTTGTCCAATAAACTAAGCTCCAGGGTCATTGAATTATGAGAGTATTTGAACTTAAACGGTGTGTAGTGGACACACAGGGAGGATCACGTTCGAGTTAATGACCCGAACGGTCTACAGTATATGGATAGGGTTGGAGACCTAATCCTGGATACGCTGTGGATGTGACCTGCTTTGTATTAGATACAAACGAGGTGATCTGACTCGTTCATGTGGTTGACATGCGGGTGGGGGCATCCTGTGCAATGAGATTGTACAAGACTGGACCGTGAATTATTAGACCTACCGATGTAACACCGTTAACAATATTGGACTAATAACTTCGTAGATGACCAATAGTGACTTGACCTTAATCCTGAGCGTGTTACGGACTCCTGTCTGCGGAGGTCTGTCCTTTGACTAGTACGGGTGAGGGTGGTCATAGTTACTCGCCCAATATGTCTATCTTCTCAGGGATAGGACTAAGTGGGGAGCTGGGAACTTGACTAAGCGAGATGAAATTCACTCGTTCCCGACTTTTGGAAAACTAGAGAGGTTGGTCCCTTAAGTGCTGCCTCAAGGGCTTGGACAACGGGCGCCCACCCTCTCACTGGCCCGAGAAGGATGTTGTCTATGGTTGGACCATACAACGTTGTTTATGGAGACTTAAGGAGTAAGAAGTAGACACAGGGGTAAAACGGTAATTTGACCCAACAGTGTCTACGAACAACCTGTGAAGGGTCGACTCATGAGCATTGATTACATCAATGGACACAACTTGTCCTATAGTGATGGGAGTGCAACTACGGATTTTAGTGGAGTGTTACCGTAGCTAATGAATGTTGATTAACCGGGTCAAAGAGTTTGACAGATTAGTCTCGGATCATTGGAGCTCGTCACCTGTAGGTCCATTAGGTCCCTCGGTTGGCTCAAATTGGATAAATAGAGGGTTTACTGTTTGGTGTGAATTTGAAGTGTTCAAATTCATTAAAGGGTAATTATGTCATTTATATGAGATATGATTGACATATTGTATAGTTTAATGTGAATGAGATTCATAATAAACTATAGGTTAGCCTAATTGTTTAATTAGGACTAATTTGAAGAAATTGGATTGAGAGAAATTAAATTGAATGTGATTCAATTTAAAATCCAAAATTATACAAATATGATTTGTATAATGAGATATGAGATATCTTATTATATGTAGTTATGCAAATATGATTTGCATAACGTATGGTTGTGGTTAAATGGTAAATAGGTGGAGATTTCAACTCCATCTATCACCATTATATAAACCTTTTTCAAGAAGGATTTTGAAAAGTTGGAGTTTCATTTTTTGGATTTCTCACCAAAAGAACTCACAAGTTCTCTCAACTCTCATCTCTCAATTCTCTCCTCTCTTTCACCAAAAGGAGTCTCACCTACTCTCCTTCTACCTAAGGAGAACAACCGAGAAGACTTTTCGGAAGTGTCCGGATCGTTAGTTTGTTCGAGGAGATCACGAAGAGTTCGAGACCAGAGAAGGAAATCGCAAAGAACGGTTCTTCAACATGTAAGTAATTCTCTTGTTGTTTTTTCCTTCTAAAAGCATGTTTAGCTTAGTTTCTACAGGATAGAAACAAATTTAAGAAAACGTTTTTCATAACGAAACCACGACGATTCCATTGTCTTTTTCGCTGTGGGATTTTCATTTCCTTCAAAATCTCCACCAATTCACCATTTTACCACAACCATATGATATGCAAATTATATTTGCATATCACATAAGATAAGGTATCTCATACTTGAACTAAGCTAGTGGAGTACATATACATTTCTCAAATGCAAAGTAATACATGAATGTAATACAATAAACTAGGGCATACAAATACCCTTTACAATACTCCCAATTGCCCTAATATGGAAGGACTCGAATGTTGGGATTTTTGTCCTAATCTCGTGTTTGTAAATTACTGTTTGAAATTAATAAGAGTTATTTATTTCATTACTTTGTGTCTCGTAAATTTTTTAAACTTTTCCAATAAACTAAACTCCAGGGTCATTGAATTTATGAGAGAACTATAATTTTAACGGTGTGTAATGGACACACAGGGAGGATCACGTTCGAGTAAATGACCCGAACGGTCTACAGTATATGGATAGGGTTGGAGACCTAATCCTGGATACATTGTAGATGCGACCCGCTTTGTATTAAGATACAAACGAGTTTATATGACTCGTTCATGTGGTTGACATGCGAGTGGGGGCATTTTGTGCAATGAGATTGTACAAGACCAGTTCGTGAATTATTAGACCTACTGATGTAACACCGTTGACAGTAAGGACTAATAACTTCGTAGATGACCATTAGTGACTCGACATGAATCATGAGCGTGTTACGGACTCTCATCTGCGAGTGGTCATCCTTTGACTAGTACGGGTGAGGGTGGTCACGATTACTCGCCAATTATGCCTATCTTCTCGTGGGCGGATACAAAGTAGGGAGTTGGGAACTTAACTATGCGAGATGGAATTCACTCGTTCCCGCCTTTAGGAAAACTAGAGGGGTTGTTCCCTTAATTGTTGTCCCCAGGGCTTGGACAACAGGTGCCCACCTTCTCACTGGCCCGAGAAGGGTGTTGTGTATGGTTGGACCATCACGATATGTTGTTCATTAGAGGAGCAGTGGCGACTTAAGGAACAAGAAGTAGACACAGAGGTAAAACGGTAATTTGACCCAACCGTGTCTACGAACAACCTGTGAAGGGTCGACTCATGGGCATTGGTTATATCAGTGGACACGTAATATTCTGCACTGACGGGAGTGTAGCTACGGGCTTTAGTGGAGTGTTACTGTAGCTAATGAATGTTGATTAACCGGGTCAAAGAGTTTGATAGGTTAATCTCGGATCATTGGAGCTCGTCACTGTAGGTCCATTAGGTCCCTCAGTTGGCTCAATCTGGGTTAAAAGAAGGGTTAATGTTTTGGTGTGAATTGAAGTGTTCAATTTCACTTAAAGGGCATTTATGTCATTTATATGAGATATGAATGATATAATATATAGTTTAATGTGAATGAGATTCATAATAAACTATAGGTTAGTCTAATTGTTGAATTAGGGCTAATTGGAGAAATTAATTGAGAGAAATTAAATTGAATGTGATTCAATTTAATAAATTCACATTATTGCAAATGTGATTTGTAATATTAGATATGAGATATCTTATAATATATGGTTATGCAAATATGATTTGCATAACCTATAGTTGTGGTAAAGTGGTAATAATGTGGAGATTTGAACTCCATGTTCTTTCCAGTATTTAAACCTTTTGCAAGAAGGTTTTCTAATCTCATTCTCTCATTTTTTGGATTCTCACCAAAAAGAAGAGAACTTTCTCTCTAAACTCTCTCTACTCTCCTCCCTTCTCCAAAACTAAAAGTCCCACTACTTTCCATCTTCCAAAGGAAGAACAACCGAGACTCCAAGTGGTTGTGTCGTCTTCTTGTTCGTGGGAAAAGTTCGAGATCGAAGAGATCGAAAAAACACGAAGAGTTCTTGACCGATTCGTTGGAAAGGAGTTCTTGAAGAAGGTCTTCAACAAGTAAGTAACGTTAACTTACTGTTTTTCCTTTCCATTTAGCATATTTAACCTAGATTATTTGATAATTGATTTTAGTGAAATTCGAGTAGCGTAACGATACCTCGACGATTCGATCGTCTTCCGCTGCGCGGGGATTCTCATTCCCTTCAATTGGTATCCGAGCCACTCGTTTGTTTTTCGTTATGCACTGTTTTTTTCATTAAAATTAGGTGGGTTATGGCTTAATTCATGAGATGAATGTTGGTTTGCAGTTTTGGATAATTTCGGTTCTTGGCACTAGAATAGATTTACAATTTATGTTGATTAGATCAATGTAAAGGCCCGTTGTTTTTGGGCATTTTGTTGTAAATCAAGTCTGTAATTCCGTGTCGTTCGTGGCAAGAGTTGCTGTGAAGAAATCGGAGCGAAAACGGGTGAGGAACGACGAAAAACAACAAAAAAGTTTGTTGTTATGCTGATGGCGTTGAGACGCTGTTCATTGGCATCTCAACGCTGTCCTTACGGGCACTAGTTTGGCTGCAGAGCAGCGTTGCAACGCCACGACGTGGTGCATGCGAGGCGTGACGCTGACGCGCAACGCGTTAACGCCGCTGCCACACGTTGCAACGCCGCACCCGTGAGTGGGCGCTTCTTTGAGGAGTTCTTGCGAGAACGTGGGCGGTTTTCCTTTAGTGGGACTATTTTTTTCCCGAATTTTTATTTATTTTTAATTGTAAAAATGTATTTTAATTTATGCTTTAATTATTTTATTAAATAATATTAATATAATTGTTATATTAATGTTATTTAATTAAATAATTGTCTCTAGGTGCCAAAAACCGATCCATTTTTCCTATTTAATTATCTTATGCATGTGATGTATGATTTTAATTAAATTTCTATGTGCATAATGCATGTCATATAGATTTAAAATCACACCTTAGGTTAAACATTTCATGCATCATTTATATTATAAGAGTTATAATATATAGTTTGCATGATAGGTTATATTATAAGTGTTATAATATAATTAAATGCATGTTTTAATTTAATTAATATAAGTGTTATATTTTTTAGATTAAAGTATGCTCATGCATTTATATTCATGTGATGAATTATTTTTGTTATAGTATATAGTTATTCATGTGATGAATGATCAAACACTATAACATAGAAATGCATGCAACCTAAGTTAATTATTAGTTTTAAAGTGTTTAGAACTTGAATAATTAGACTTAGGTTTTCTAGTTCTAATAAGATTAGAATTATTAAATCAAAGTATAGTCTATGAATGGTGACCTGATTAGTAACTATGTCTAAGGAAGGTTTTGTCTAAAGCTGGGGTATTTAAGTTGACGCTTGCGGAACATCCCTACCTGGAAACCGACCTGGGAGTGAATTCGGTCTGGAGATTCTTAGATTATGCTTATCGTGAGTGCCGTTAATTAAAAGTTGATTAATTTACTCACATAGACCTAAGTAATAATGTAATTATGAACTTAGGTTAATGCCATATAAGAGTTATATAGGTAAACTTAGGTTAATGCCATATAAGAGTTATATTGGTAGACTTAGGTAAATTTTAGCCGGTTTAGCTAGGTCAATCCCTAATAAAATAAAGTGTTGTGTGGGAGGAAATAAAGTGTATAAGATACATTTGATTTTCTAACCACAAATCTCCGTTAAGTCCGCACCGTGAGATCTATACTCGGCCTCGTAGCACAAATGGGAGTGTCCCCCTTCGGGTGGAATTTGTATGGGTTAATATCATCGTGGATGGAGAGAGTACTTATAGTGAGTGAGAGCGGGATCTGTGAAAATGGGACCCACGGTCTCTTCTTTCGATTCACACCGTGAGACGCCTATGATCCGCCTATGATCCGCCTGCTAGTTTGGCCTGGACCAAACAATCCCTTTGGAGGGCCTGATCATGGGAGTCGGAACACCGTGAATTCTCGAAAGGGATACAATTTCCTAGTTGGTTTTCCTTCTTGGTTCACCCTTCGGTGGCTATTGTTTGGACGGATACTTGGAAACTTAAAGATTGAGGGTGACACTCACAGAATTCGTTAAGAGTTAATGAATTCGACCGAACAATGGTAATTGGACGCCTAATGGAATAAGAGTTATTCTTGGATTAGGGTCTGATCGAGAAAGTCTCGTCCTAGAGGAGGAGTGATCTGTTCACCCTTCGGTGGCGGTCATTCTAACCCTTTAGGATATCATTACAAATTTTGAATGACCTAGGGATCATGAAACAATTTTTGCTAAAACATGATTGGATTTCAAAAAGTTTTTTTGCGAGACTAACACAAAGTTTTTTATTTTTCAGCAAAATGTCTAGCTCAATAATATCTTTACTCGCGTCTGACAAATTAGTGGGAGATAATTATCAAACGTGGAAAAACAACTTAAACACGATTTTGGTAACTGACGACATAAAGTTTGTGCTCTCTGAGGAGTGTCCTCAGATGTCGGGCTCGACTGCATCGCGAAGTGTTCGTGATGCATACGATCGATGGATCAGGACCAATGAAAAGGCCAAGGTCTATATCATTACCAACATGTCTGATGTTTTGGCAAAGAAGCATGAGCTGATGGTTACTGCTAAGGAGATCATGGAGTTCTTGCAGGAAATGTTTGGACAACAGTCCTTTCAAGTCCGACATGACTCGTTCAAATACGTCTTCAACGCACGGATGAAAGAGGGGTCGTCTGTCCGTGAACATGTTCTAGACATGTGACCCACTTTAATCTAGCGGAGATGAACGGGGCTTCGATCGACGAGTCGAGCCAGGTCAGTTTTATCTTAGAGACTCTTCCGAAGAGTTTCCTTCAGTTTCGTAGCAACGCTGTTATAAACAAGATAAACTACACTCTGACTACTCTTTTTAACGAGCTGCAAACCTTCCAGTCCTTGATGAGGATTATGACGTCAGAAGCTTAGGCAAACGTTGCCTTTAGGTCTTATCACAGGGGTTCGACCTCTAGGACAAAGCCTGTAGCTCTTTCTCACCCGAAAGGGAAGAAGAAGAAGATGAAGAAGGGTAAAACTGACCGAGCTGTCGCCCAAAAGGGCAAAAAGGTCAAGGAAGTTGCAGAAAAGGAAAGTGTCTCCACTGCAATGGGGACGACCAGTGGAAGAGAAACTGTCCCAAGTTCCTAGCCGAAAGGAGGAATCAAGGTAAATGTGATTTACTTGTGATTGAAACTTGTTTAGGGGAGAGTAGTGACTCTGCCTGGATATTGGATTCAGGCACCACTAACCATGTTTGTTCTTCTTTTCAGGGAATTGATTCCTGGCAGCAGCTGCGAGAGGGTGAGGTGACTCTACGAGTTGGATCCGGGGAGCTTGTCTCTGCTGCAGTGATCGACACGGTGAAGCTACATTTTGGTAGGAATTTCATTTTGTTAGACAATATGTATATAGTTCTAGGGTTTACTAGAAACCTCGTTTCTATTTCCTGCCTGTTAGAACAATGTATTTTCGTTTCTTTTCAAAGAAATAAAGCGTTTATTTCCCGAAATGGAAACTTAATTTGTTCAACTTCACTTGAGAATAATTTGTATGTTTTGAAACCTAATTCGATCAAAAGTGTTTTGAATACTGAATTATTTAAAACGACAGAAACGCGAACTAAGAGAGCGACAGTTTCTCCTAAAGAAAATGCCCATCTTTGGCATCTACGGTTAGGCCACATTAATCTCAATAGGATTGAGAAACTAGTGGAGTGAACTTCTAAACGAGTTGGAAGAAAACTCTTTACCGATGTGTGAGTCATGCCTCGAAGGCAAAATGACCAAACGTCCTTTTAGTGGAACAGGATATAGAGCCAAAGAGCCCCTTGAGCTAGTACATTCTGACCTCTGTGGTCCGATGAATGTTAAAGCACGAGGTGGTTATGAATACTTCGTGTCTTTCATAGATGATTACTCGAGGTATGGGTATATTTACCTAATGCATAAGAAGTCTGAAACTCTTGAAAAGTTCAAGCAGTACAAGACTGAGGTTGAGAACATGTTAGGTAAATCGCTTAAAACACTTTGATCGGATCGAGGTGGAGAGTATATGGACACTAAATTCTAGGACTATATTGATGGAGATCTGATCTCCTTGAGCAGCGGAAACGTGATTGAGATCGTTAATTTGCTTGATTGTTTTGCTAAAAACAAAAACCAGTACATTGACCCAAAAAAACAGAACAATCATGAAATCAACTCTAATCTAATTAGGCATGGATTTAATGGCATACATGCAAACATGTAAAGTTTAACACTTAAACTAAAGGAGAGGAAGAGGAATTACCTTTGTAGACTTTCTCCAACAGCAACTCCTTGCTCCAAACAGTACAACAACCCAACCGTGGAACTTCTTCTGCTTTTTCTTCCAAAGAAGAACACAATCAACAGGAGAACCTCCTATGTCTCTGAGTTCTGCTTAAATCAACCTTGGTGGGAAAGGTTTCCAACAATTGGAAGTTTTGGGAATGAGAGTGAGAGAGAGAGAATTTTTCTTGCAGCAATTCACCAATTGCAGAAAAAATCAATCGATCAATACAAAAAATGCACACCCCTTCTCCCTGTTAAGCTATCGATAGGGAGAAGGAAGGGGATAGTGGGAACGTGTCTAGATGACACGTTCCCTTATTTTATTATTAAAATAATAATAATAATAATAATAATAATTAAATCAAATTTAATAATTAATTTAAATAATACAAATTAAATATCATATATTTAATTTGGATTAATTCTCATTTAATCATACACCCCTTTAACCTATAGTTTTAATGTACATCCAGTGCACATTAAATTTTAACCTATAGTTTTCAAATGTGAATCACATTCACATTTAATATAATATTTGAACTCTTTCAAATATTCAATTCTCTCATAAAATTTAATATGAATCATATTCACATTAAATTTATGATATATAGTTCCAAAACTATATATTGTATCGTATCTAAATACATTAAATATATTCCCTAATGAATTTGAACATTTCAAATTCAAATGATCTAAGAACCTTTTACGAGCTAGAAGGTGGACCTAATGGACCTACTGGATCGAAGCTCCAATGATATGAGACCGCTTTGGTTAATCTCATTAACCTCCCAATCAACATTCGTTAATCATGAACACTCCACTAAAGTCCCACAAATTGCACTCTTCTCACTGCAGATATATTTCTGTGTCCATGGATATTGACCAATAACAGCAAGTCAATCCTTCACGAATGTTCGTAACACCAACATGGTCAAATTACCGTTTTACCCCTGGGTTACATCTTGTGCCTTAAGTACCAGTGCTCCTCTAATGAACAATTTGTTTGTGGTCCTACCAACAAACAGAGTCCTCTCGGGCCAATGAGAGGGTCAGCCCTTTGTTCAAGTCCCGAGACACCACTTAAGGAACATTCCTCTACTTACCCTAGTAGGCGGGAAGGAGGGAATTCCATCTTGCTAAGTTAAGTTTCCAGCCACTCACTCGGTCTTGTCCCCAAGAAGGTAGGCATATTGAGTCGACGAATCTGGCCACTCTCACCCATACTAGTCAAAGGACAATCCCTCGCAAACGGGAGTTCGTAACCTGCTCAGGATTGAGATCAAGTTGCCTAGGTCATCCTAGTGAAATAGAAACCTAACTAGTTAATGGAGTTACAACTAGAGGTTACTATTTCGTGGTCCGGTCTTATGTAATCTCATTACATAGGATATCCCCACTCACATGTCATCTACACGAACACGTTAGGATCACAGTGTTTGTATCAAATACAAAGTGGGCCATATCCATAGTTTTACCAGGGTAAGGTACCCAAACCTTATCCTTTAACTATAGACCCTTTAGGCTGTATCTCGAACCGAGATCCTTTTTATCTACATTACATTCAGTTAAAGATTCATTTAACAACCTTGGATATTTAGTTTATTGGATTTAGGGTTTTAAATAAAGGCAAACTCGTAGATAACGAACAATAACACTTTATTGAAATAATAACACTTTATTACATTAATTAGAACATTATTACAAACTACGAGTTTTAGGGCACAAATCCCAACAAACTCCCACTTGAGCTAAAACTCTAGTGGGGTACATCATAATCTAAAAGAGTGGTTACAAGAGATAGAAATACAATAAACTAGGGCATCCATATACCCCATTACATATCTTCCACTTGCCCTAGATTAACTTATGTACATATCTCGTAGACCAAGACTTTCCAGAAAAACCAGAATAGTTTTAGGGCACCTCAACTCTTACCTCTTCTTGTGGAGCTCGAGATGAACAAAAAACCAGAATAGGATTGAATTGATTAACTTGCTGTTATAAAGACATACCTTTAGTTCTTCTCCTCTCTTCTACAACTTCAGCTCCAAAAACCACCTTCTTCCTCTTCCTTTCTGCTTCTCCCACGAAAACCCTTGCTTTCCTTTTGATAAATGAAGAAGAAGATCGATGGAATGAGTTGCTTTAAAAAGAAAATAAAGGTGGGGTCCACCATCCACTTTCCTTTTCCCTTTTTCATTTTTCCTTTTCCTTTCTTTTCTTTTCTTTTCTTTTCTTTTTAAAACAAACCAACTATAATATACTATCCTTTCCTTTCTTGTTTTCCTTTGTTTTTGTTTTTTTTTTTGAATTCCAAAGAAAGATCTCGGGTTTACAATCCAGGTTAAATCATCATTTTCCACTAAACAAGTTTCAAGAACAAGTAAATCTAATTTACCTTTCTTCTCTTTGAGCTCAACAAGGTATTTTGGATAGTTTCTCTTCCAGTGCCCATCCATGTTGTAGTGGAAACACTTTCCTTTATCTGCAAGCTTGGCTTTTCCCTTGCCTTTGTCAGCAGCAGGTGTCTTCCCTTTCCCTCATATTTTCTTCTTTTGGGTCTTCTTAAGCCCAGAAGATGAGCTACAGGACTTAGTCCCAGAGGATGAACCCTTCTGGAACCTTCTGGAATGGACAAACAGATTTGCCTCTCCATCAGCCTGTCCCTTATTCTTCATAAGAGACTGCAAAGTCTGTAGTTCATTAAGGAGAGTAGTCAGGTTATACTCTATCTTGTTCATCACCGCATTGCTGCGGAATTGCAGGAAACTCTTCGAAAGAGATTTCAGGATGAACGATACATGACTCTGCTCGTCAATGACCGCTTCGTTCATCTCAGCCACGTTGAAGTGGACCATCAGATCAAGAATGTGTTCTCTCACCGATGACCCCACCTTCATACGGGAGTTATAAACGTATTTGAGGGATTCGTGTCGAATCTGTCCGGACGGTTGTCCAAACATTTCCTGCAGTGAACTCATGATCTTACGAGCTGAGACCATGCCCTCGTGCTTTTTGGCCAAAACTTCAGAAACACTAGCCAAAATGTAGACCTTGGCCTTATCATTGGCCTTGATCCAGTGGTCGTACGCCTCCTTAACAGATTGAGGAGCGTTACGAGCAGGAATCTGAGGACATTCCTCAATTAGTACGAATCGAAGGTCGTCAACAACGAGAATCGTATTCAAGTTGGACTTCCACGTAGTAAAATTCTCACCAGTTAAACGGTCGCTTTTAAGTAAGGCTATTATTGAGGACGACATGCTGAAAATCCAAAATAGTTCTAATTAGTTATGTCTTTAAACCCATTGTAAAAACCAATCTAATTTAGCAAAATTATTAAAGAACCCTAGTGTTTAAACTAAAACCCATTGTTTAAGTTAAACCTTTAATTTTTCAACGATACTTCAAGGTTTAGAACAAAAGCCTCCGTCAAGCACACCATTTCTCCTTGAATTGAGACTTTCTCACCAATTCTCACTACTGTAACATCTCATGTCCCAATGGTCCTTAGCTACCGTTTGTTTGGTCAAGGACTTGTTAACTAACTTAACTCATCCCGTAAATGTGACCCTACCATTTTCAGATCCAATAGGCCCGAGCCAACAAGCTACTATTAAGAAAGACAACTGCTGGCAAACAACCTAAGAGACCCTATCCATTTCTGGAGTTCGCGGTGTTCCGATCCCTATAGTCAGGCCCTCCGTAGGGTTTGGCTGCTCCAGACAACCTAACAGCGGACTATAGAAATCCTACGGTCGCGACCTAATGGAGGAGACCGTAGGATACGTTGACACGCGTCCCGCTCCCATTTACTATGGATACTTCCTCATTCACCTTGGTATTGAACCATGCAAACACATACCGTAGGGAACGCCCTATTGACGCCAAGCGTGGCGAGCATGGAACTCACGGTGTGAACTTATGACGTGAGAGTAAACTCGATGCGAACATCTCGCTTTCTCCCACCAAGTTCCTAAATTTAGGGTATGGATTTAACTTAGCCTGATTCTTGCTAAAAGAATCTATCTAAGTCTATGCCTATTATAACTATTATAACTAGGTCTTAAAACCTTATGTCTAGGTGAATAAACATTTTAATTACCTAGAGATAAAAGCAGAGCGAGGTTAATTCAACTCGTGTTAGGGTCGCCTCAGTGGAGGTGTTCTGTTAACTGCCACTTTAAGTACCTGACCTTTTGACGAGAACTTCACCTAGAGAGTTCCTTTATAACAAAAGTCCTAAAGTCCTACTATATTTTAAACTATTTAAAATATTACGTAAGACTTATTTCTAATCTTATTAGAAATTGAAACTTAGGTCTAAATTAATTTTAAACAATTTAAAACTAATTAAATTTAACCCAAGTTCCTATGTTTGCATGCATTTCTTTATTATAGGTTATGGTTTCTAAAACCCCTTTAATTTATAACTTTTATAAATTTTAATAATTAACCTATGATAAAGAAACTATATTATAAATCCAACAATCAATATTCAAATTGGAATTATAAAAGAAATTCAACTACTTGAATTATAAAATTACTTAAACAAAATAACATTTATTTTAAACTAAGTAATTTCATGCTCCATGCAATTTATTTTTCGTATAATCTAATTATAACACTTATAATTAATTACTCATGAAAAAATAAATTAGTCATGCATTCAACCATATTCATATAACATTTATATAAATAAAATGCATGAACATGCTTATCCTAAGGTGGGAATAATCTAAATGACATTCATATAGATAAAAAGTCAGAAAACTAAATAATTTGGCCCTAAAGTGCAAAAATAATAAATTACATTAATTTATTTCATGAAACAGTCCAAAAACACCTCGAACCGGCCTTGAACCGCTCGAACCGGACCAAAACCAACGAACCAGCTCGAACCGGTCTTCTACTGCTTGAATCGCCTCACGGCGTTGCAACGCTGATGCTAGCGTTGCAACGCCCGCTTCATCCTCGCGCACGCGTCTCGCTATCGGGATGGCGTTGCAACGCTGAGAGCGCGCGCCGCGCCGCCGCCCCCCTTGATCGCCTTCGCGTCGATAGGGAATGCCGGGCGTTGCGGCGCGTGTTTCTTCAGCGTTACAACGCCGATGAACACCGTTACCACTGCTTCTTTTTCAAAGAGCAGCGACCTTCTTCCACGAACACAACTTCGTTCTTCAATTCCTCCTTCGATTCTCAACCAAATTGAATGAAACTTGTCCCGAATGACTCGTAACTCAATTACAGACTCAATTTTGCACTTTTTGTCTAAAAACGCAGGGGCCTTTACATACAATTTGATCAAAATCAAAAGTAAACTATGGCCAAAAATTCCTAAACAAAGATACAAAGAAACCAATGCAATTCCCACCAAAATCAATGCAATTTTGTTTCAAAACAAAACAATACAAGCATTGCTCTGATACCAATTGATGGAGACCTGATCTCCTTGAGCAGTGGAAACGTGTTTTGAGATCGTTAATTGCTTGATTGTTTTAATTGAAACAAAAACCAGTGCATTGACAAAAAGAACAGAACAAACATGAAATTCTAATCCTATTAGACATGGATTGTAGCAAGCATGCAAACATGTGTTTAACAATTAAACTAAAGAGGATAGAAAGAAGAATTATTACCTTTGTAGACTCACAACAACTCCTTGCTTCAAGCAATTTACAGTAACTCAGCAAGCTTTAGCTTCTCTGTTTTACAGAATACCACCCAAAGAATAAACCTTCTATCCTCTGAGTGCTTAGATCTTTCCTTTGTGGGAAGGATTCCAACAGTTGGATGAACTTTTGGGAATTCTAGAATTGAGAGAGAGAGAGAGAGCAATTCCTCAATTGCTTCAACAATACAATTGATCGATCAATTGAAAGTGCAACCCCCTTCTCCCTGTTAAAACCGTGATAGGGAGAAGGGAGGGTAGGGGGAACGTGTCCGGATGACACGCTCCCTTTTTATTATTAAAATAATAATAATAATAATAATTAAATAAAATTTAATTATTAATTAAATAATACAAATTAAATATCATATATTTAATTTGGATTAAATCTCATTTAATCATATTACCCCTTTAACCTATAGTTTTAATGTACATCCAATGCACATTAAATTTTAACCTATAGTTTTCAAATGTGGATACATTCACATTTAATATAATATTTGAACTCTTTCAACTATTCAATTCTCTCTTATAATTTAATATGAATCACATTCACATTAAATTTATAATATATAATTCCAAAACTATATATTATAATGTATGAATATACATTAATTCCCTAATGAATTTGAACATTTCAAATTCAAATGATCTAAGAACCCTTTACGAGCTAGAAGGTGGACCTAATGGACCTACGGATCAGAAGCTCCAACGATACGACATTGCTATGTTAATTTCATTAACCTCCCAATCAACATTCGTTAACTGCGGGAACACTCCACTAAAGTCCCGCAGCTCCACTCTTCTCACTGCAGATATATTTCTGTGTCCATGGATATTGACCAATAATAGCAAGTCAATCCTTCACGAATGTTCGTAACACCAGCTGGGTCAAATTACCGTTTTACCCCTAGGTTACATCTTGTGCCTTAAGTACCAGTGCTCCTCTAATGAACAATTTGTTTGTGGTCCTACCAACAAACAGAGTCCCTCTCGGGCCAGTGAGAGGGTCGGTCCCTTTGTTCAAGCCCCGGAGACACCACTTAAGGGAACATTCCTCTACTTACCCTAGTAGGCGGGAAGGAGTGAATTCCATCTTGCTAAGTTAAGTTCTCAGCCGCTCACTCGGTCTTGTCCCCAAGAAGGTAGGCATATTGAGTCGGCGAATCTGGCCACTCTCACCAATACTAGTCAAAGGACAATCCCTCGCAAACAGGAGTTCGTAACCTGCTCAGGATTGAGATCAAGTTGCCTAGGTCATCCTAGTGAAATAGAAACCTAACTAGTAAAACTGAGTTACAAAATAGAGGTTACTATTTCGTGGTCCTGGCCTTATGTAATCTCATTACATAGGATATCCCCACTCACATGTCATCTACATGAACACGTTAGGATCACAGTGTTTGTATAAAATACAAAGTGGGCCACATCCATTGTTCTACCAGGGTAAGGTACCCAAACCTTATCGCCTAACTATAGACCCTTTAGGCTGTATCTCGAACCGAGATCCTTTTCATGTACATTACATTCAGTTAAAGATTCATTTAACAGTCTTGGATGTTTAGTTTATTGGATTTAGGGTTTTAAATAAAGGCAAACTCGTACATAACGAACAATAACACTTTATTGAAATAATAACACTTTATTACATTAATTAGAACATAATTACAAACTACGAGTTTTAGGGCACAAAACCCAACAAACTCCCACTTAAACTAAGACTCTAGTGGGGTACATCATAATCTAAAACAGTGGTTACAAGAGATAGTAATACAATAAACTAGGGCATCCATATACCCCATTACATATCTCCCACTTGCCCTAGATTAGCTTATGTACATATCTCGTAGACCCAGACTTTCCAGATGACCCTTGAACACTTTAGCCGTGAGAGTCTTTGTCACACCCCCTCCCGAACTACCTGCTAACTTAGCCCGGTAGACGGCGTGAAACCAACAGACATCGTTCACCTCTCTAACGATACCTGTTGACCCTGTTTTACCTGATAAGCATACTAAACTTGTATAAGAAAAACTTAAACATAACACAGCGGAATAGTGACAATTACGTAACCTACGTAAGGGGTAACCCTACTTATGACTCTCTGGAAAACTGAAAGAGATATGAACATCACAACCAAAAACATACCCAACCATGGATCACACATGCCACAACCTAAAATGTACACATAAACATAACTTTATAGTCCTTCTACAATACATATAGACTTCCTATACATCTCCACCCACGTACAAAGTATCAAACTCTTGGAGCTTCCAGCAGACTATGGCAGGTTATCAGGCACCGGGAGCTCGATCTCTACCTGAAAAGTGGGAAAATACTGAAAGAATGAGCTATGAAGCTCAGTGAGTGACTTGAGTTTAAAAGAAAACTATTAACTCGTAAATCATATCACCTGGCCATCTATGAGCATATGCATCTGTATTCAAACGTTAAAAGTAACTCTGTAATCATAATAGCTTTTCAGGAAAACCAGCAAGTATATCGTTAAAATCTCGTAAGGCATGTAAATGATATAAACTCTTTTAAAACATGTCACAATCTACGTTGTGTAGGGTACGCCCAGTACAACCAACGTTTATTCTACGATGTAGTGGGGCCCGCCCAGCACTCCCACCGTCTTTGTCGTAGTGGGGCCCGCCCGAAGACTCACGATAAGCAGCATTTGTCACGGAGTACACTCAACGTCGACAACAGAATAAGACCTGTGTGCACACGGTACCATAAAGCCTCGGGCTCAATATCTCAGAAGATCTCATGAAAACATTTGAACATGTCTGCTTATCTTTTCTTTCATAAAACTGAAGCTTACTTAGCTTGTTCATAAAACTGGAAATCTTTAAAAACATACTTGCTAAAACATACTTGGTCGAAATCATAACATTTCCATAAATTTCGACAATCAAGAACATATGTTCATATATAAATTTCATCAAGACATTTAGGCTCACAACGAGCACTTGAAATCATTTCATAGAAAATATGAATACTCATAAACATGTGTTTCAAGGAAAACTTAAAGCATTGAAATCTTTCATTCTTGCAAAACTTGCATTTCTTAAAGCATTTTTCAACCATATAGTTCATTTTCGAAGTTCGTTTTGTCACTCACAGTGTTAGAACTAGAGTCTTGACCCGTACACTTGACCTATTTCTTCTTGGCCTGTCAAACAAACCAAATTCAACCATTAGAACCTCGAGCTCATGCTTTCCTGCTCTTTGAAAATGTGTTTTCTTGTAATTTTAAGGTTAAAAAGCATGAGCTCGAGGTTCTAATGGTTGAATTTGGTTTGTTTGACAGACCATCCCTTCAGCTAGGACCTCAAAGGAGTTCTTCAGTTTGATCGGCGGGCTTGTCACGTCGCTCGCCTTCGTACCACGCTGTGATTGGGTCTTCTTCAAGCCCGGGGTAGTCCGACTTCTGGCCTACGAGCCGCCGCTTTGGCTTCACTTCTTGGAGGGGCTGTCTCGATCGAGTCCCTCGACTTCGCGCCTCGGCGCTCTTTGTGTGCACTCTTGCACCTGAACTGTTCTTTCATTCCCTCTTCCCGGGGGGGTGTACTTTCGACCGCCACTTCTCTCATCGTGATGGTCTGTTACTCGTGGCACCTCGCCACAACATTCACTGGGCCCGCTCTCACCGCAAGGTGATATTACTCGCGCGCGCCAATAGGTCGCTTCAACTTTGCCGGCACTACGGCGATTTTCCTCCCGTGATTACTAGACAACTCGCTAGGGGCACGGGTATGACTTTGTCTTTGAAGAAGGAATTCTATTCCCAACACAACATTGAAGTCGCCCATCCCGACGGCGACAAGGTCTACTCGACCACCCCGCCTCCCATCTTGACCGAGACGCCTTTGCAATTCCCGAAAGGCGGTGGCGCGCTGAATTCCACGACTTTCATCCTTCCCGATCTCGCTCCAGTGACAAGTTCAATCGCCTCGTTTACGCCTCGAGACGGTTATGGGTGGCTCCCGAATCAACCATAGTACTCTTGGTTGCTTTGTTGTTGACATGTGCGCCAACGCATGAGAGCCCTTTACCGGATGGGCCCTTTGTCTCTCCCCACTCTTCCGAAGGGGTCGACAAGAATCGCATCGTCTTCCGTGATGCATTGTTGCTAAGGTGACTCTTTCTTCGTCGATCACCGTATCGCATTTGCTCAAAAGTATTGCTCCATATCGAAGATGAAGTTTTCCAACACTTTGGCATCTCGAACCCCACGTAAGGGTTTCGCTCGGGGATCTTCTTCTTCCCGACTTGGTCGCGCTTCCAGTGAGAGGCTTGACTTCCCATCGCAATCATGGTGAGATTTAGCTTTGCGGCCACCTCGCCTATCTCGCCCTACAGCATCTTAAGGGCATCTCTCACATCAACGGAGTAAAAGTCGAAAACATCCGACCCAACTCTTTGTGGGAACTGCCCATACCATCGACACGTTCTCAATTTGGGCAACGCCGCCCGACGAGCTAGCACCACGCCCAAGTTTTCACATCGGCTTTACCACCTCGAGGTCTCAACTCTCTCCATCAATTCATAGACGGGCATTCCTCGATGCGTCCCAAAGCAATCGTATCAATCGCGTCGGCTTGGCCGCAATCTCTTCCAATCGAGATCCCAAGGACCGAATATTATCGGGGACTTCCCGCCAAGAGAAGCAATTGCTCCTCGATCTCGCCAACCGCTCTTTGTCCGACTTGTTTAATTTGTTTGCAGGCATGATTACTGTGTCTTGCCTTCCCGAAGCCAACTAGGCTCTGATACCAACTGTCACGATCGAACCTCTTAGAGGGTCTTGACACGACCGTGCGGCACTTGCTCTCGCTCACGAACAAGTCAGCCAACTCAAATTCGGATCGCCGGCGGCACAACGGGCCTATATCGCAACCTCCACCCCCGTTCTTGAGAAAAGGTTTTAGAAAACGGGGTCAGAGAGAATTTGTGAAAACATTTTAAAAAGCGTTTGTGAGAGTTTAGAAAGTTAGTTATACAGCTGACAAGCAATAATAAGAAAGGCACACTTATCTAGCATATAACTCTTGGTAGGGAGAATTGATGAATGTTCGCATCCCCCTATAGTACATTCTAGGAATTTTGGCTATGACTCCCTTGCACGTCATTTTGGCGAGGTGTCATACGCCCACAAAAATACATGGAAATGAAATAACAATGTTAAAGCAAAAGCATACATGAAAACATAATGAAAAAGGAAGGGGACGGTCATGCGGCCATGGGCAACACGCCTTGGACAAGCATGACCGTGACAACGGGCGCCCACCTTCTCACTTGCCCGAGAAGGGTGTTGTGTATGGTTGGACCATCACGATATGTTGTTCATTAGATGAGCAGTGGGGACTTAAGGAACAAGAAGTAGACACAGGGGTAAAACGGTAATTTGACCCAGCCGTGTCTACGAACAACCTGTGAAGGGTCGACTCATGGACATTGGTTATATCAGTGGACACGTAATATTCTATACTGACGGGAGTTCAGCTACATAGAAATATAAAAAAAATACATATAAGATAAAGGAAAAATAACAACTGCTTATACATTATAATCTATGGCAAGGGTAGTGAATTCCTCTTTGGCAAGATAGCAATTCACTTTTTGGCAAGATGACAGAAAAGTAATATTTCCAAATTCTGTTCGGGTACTAAACAAGATTCCTTCCCTCCCTGCTCATAAGATGAGAGAAGATATAAGCATGCAGATTATTTATAATTTAATGCAGTAGGCAGAAAACAAAAACTTCAAAAAAAAAAAAATCATAATGATTATTATAAGAGCAAGCATGGTAGAGATATCCAACAATGCTCTTAACAAAATAACTCAATGAATCTTACTTCCTTTAGTGTAAAAATTACGTAACTAGCAATCAAACTTCAGATGTTGCTCCCTAATTTCAAACGCTGAAACAAAATATGATTACATTTAGATGAAACCTTTCTATGGAATGTCACACATAATGTATTCTTGTGGATGATGAATGCTAGTCTTCTAATAAGTTGTGTTCCATTTCAAGCATCGATTGTTTAATAGGTTGTGATTTCAAGACTTCTTATCCTTTCTTATTCTGACTACATTATTGTGTTTTCCTTTAGTTCCTTTATGTGTACAGTATACCCATCAATTTGATGGGACATTTAGTTGGGGTAGGTGGATTCCTTTAGTCCCTTAATTAAGACTATGACCACCATAACTCCAGAATAGCCCCAACTCTTCAAGTATACCAATCAAACATGTACATTTGCAAATACCAACCTCCACTATTTAATTCTAGTGAAGTTTTTGTTTCAGTGTTTGCACTTAAGCCCGTTGCCAAAGTTAAAACTCAAATTTCTATAGAGAAAATGTAAGAAGCTAACCTCATTTGCACAACCACCAGCTCATCAGTCTATCTTATCTACTTCCCACACAGCCCGCTCGACAAAGGAGACCACCAACTCCACCAAAAGACTCACATAAGAAACAAGTCCTACTATTTTTAGTAGAGTTTGGGCTTTTGTCTCCATTTTTTTTATGCTTTTATTAATGTTTTTGTGTATGTTTACTTGGTATTTTAGGGTGTTATTTCATGGTGGGGTCCTCCCCTTTTTTCTTTCTCTCTACAATCCTATAAGATTTTTTAGTTCTTTTTATTGTATTTATTCTTTTTAATTACTCATTGACTTTTCCATTGCTTAATTGCACTTCACCATGCCCTGGAGGTTTCTAATTTATATTTATATCTGTCTATTTTTACTGTTTTTTTTATTTGTACCTTATATATCTCTTCTTTTGCTCTCTTAAACTCATTAGTAAGCAATATATTCTTGGTCTGGTTCACTTTTTTTCTTTTAATAATCAAATATGCCATCTCCTTTGCTCTTAAACTCATTAGTAAGCAATATATTCTTGGTCTGGTTTACTTTTTTTCTTTTAATAATCAAATTATGTCATCTCCTTTGGTGGTGCTCTGGGATTTTTCCTTCTGGAAGATATGCAAGACCTTGAAGTATATTTCTTTTGTAGATACTGAATGAGTTTCAGGTTTGAGAATTTGTGTTGGATCCATTTGTACATGTTTAGTTTAATCTATTTCATTATGATATATATTAGGTTGTGGAATGGAAGAGATTTAAGGAAGGCCAAGATGGTAGGTTCTTTGGTTGTAGTTTTAAGTTTGTTGATAATCTTGATTTAAAATCTTTGACCACTTCTATCAGACCTCTACCCAAATCACTTAATAAGGCTATGAATCATAGCCTTTGGCATATACAACATTTCCATTTTTCAGCAAACAACCATTTCCATTCTCTCATTCAATTGACTATATACAACAAAATATTTGTTCATTAGACTCACTCCAATAACCAACTAAACAAATTTAGTGAAAAACAACTAATCAACAAGTTGCCCTTTCTTTCCAGGTCTGGCAAATCCTCCTTCAGAATTATCTGCCCTAATTGACACACCACAGAACAAAATTATAATTGCAACCACTTAGGTTCTAACATACCAAACAAGGAACTAAAACAACCAAAAGAAAGAACGAAAGCAGTCACTAGAGAAATTTTCGAACCCATTTTCGACATTCACCTTTCGAGACTTCTTAGCCTTCTTCTGGGCACAGCACCATGACAGTCCTTCCATAGGAGAACTTGACAGTTTCTTCAAACATCTCAATTAATTCGAATAACTTGAAACTTATTCGAATCCATATCATTTTCGGATTTAATTAATTCTACGACCTTTTCCTTATTAGATTCAATTCGATTTCTATATAATAACCTTTCAGCAGATTCATTCGCTACATCAAACTACAGAGCAATTTCCACAAAAATCAACTCAAATTGCAACAAGAGAAGAAGATCGAAGCATACAAACCTTGGTTGATTCTAGAAGTTCAAAGAACGGTAGCGATGCACCACTCTGCGCCAACAATTGTGGCTTTTATGGAAATCCGAAGAATCGAAATCTGTCTTCCCTCTGTTTCGAAGATTCTCGATGAGCTTGAAGCCATCAGATGATTTTAGGGCGTGAGGAAGTCGAAGGAAGGAAGAGAAAATGAGAGAAGAGGGGAGATGAAGAGCACGTTGGAATGTTTTTAATATATTTAATATAATATTAAATATTTTTCAAATATTGAATATAATATATTTTTTTCAAGGTGGTTTTAAGAAAAAGGGTTAAATATAATACATTTTTCAAGGGTTTTTAAGAACCTTCGATAAAAGGTTAAATATAATACATTTTTCAAGAGTTTTTAAGAACCTTTGATAAAATGTTAGTTATTTTTCAAAGGTTTTTTAAATACCTACGATAAAGGATCGTATTACTTTTAGAGGTTATTAGTAACCTTTGATAAATATAATATCTTTTTCAAAGGTTCTTACTTACCTTTGATCAATACAATATCTTTTTCAAAGGTTTTTTAAATACCTTCGATAAAGGATTATATTATTTCAAAGGTTCTTAATGTCCTTTGATAAATATAATATATTTTTCAAAGGTTTTTTAAAACCTTTGTTAAAAAGTAGACATTTTTCAAAGGTTTTTAAATACTTTCGATAAAAGATCATATTATTTTCAAAGGTTTTTAAAAACCTTCGTTAAAAAGTAGATATTTTTCAAAGGTTTTTAAATACCTTTGATAAATGATCATATATTTTTCAAAGGTATTTTAAAATACTTCGATAAATACACATTTTTTTCAAAGGTTTTTAATAACCTTTGATAAAAAGTGAATATTTTTCAAAGGTTTTTTAAATACCTTCGATAAATGTATATATTTCTCAAAGATTTTTTAGAACCTTCGATAAAAAATTGTCGAAATAGGTCAAATTTTTTGTAGTGTACGGGCTTTAGTGGATTGTTACCGTAGCTAATGAATGTTGATTAACCAGGTCAAAGAGTTTGATAGGTTAATCTCGGATCATTGAAGCTCGTCACTGTAGGTCCATTAGGTCCCTCGGTTGGCTCAATCTGGGTTAAAAGAAGGGTTAATGTTTTGGTGTGAATTGAAGTGTTTAATTTCACTTAAAGGGCATTTATGTCATTTATATGAGATATGAATGATATAATATATAGTTTAATGTGAATGAGATTCATAATAAACTATAGGTTAGCCTAATTGTTGAATTAGGGCTAATTGGAGAAATTAGTTGAGAGAAATTAAATTGAATGTGATTCAATTTAATAAATCCACATTATTGCAAATGTGATTTGTAATATGAGATATGAGATATCTTATAATATATGGTTATGCAAATATGATTTGCATAACCTATAGTTGTGGTAAAGTAGTAATAATGTGGAGATTTGAACTCCATGTTTTTTCCACTATTTAAACCCTTTGCAAGAAGGTTTTCTAATCTCATTCTCTCATATTTTGGATTCTCACCAAAAAGAAGAGAACTTTCTCTCTAAACTCTCTCTACTCTCCTCCCTTCTCCAAAACTAAAAGTCCCATTGCTTTCCTTCTTCCAAAGGAATAACAACCGAGACTCCAAGTGGTTGTGTCATGTTCTTGTTCGTGGAAAAGTTTGGGATCGAAGAGATCGAGAAAACACGAAGAGTTCGCGACAGATTCGTTGGAAAGGAGTTCTTGAAGAAGGTCTTCAACAAGTAAGTAACGTTAACTTACTGTTTTTCCTTTCCATTTAGCATGTTTAACTTAGATTATTTGATAATTGATTTTAGTGAAATTCGAGTAGCGTAACGATACCTCGACGATTCGATCGTCTTCCGCTGTGCGGGGATTCTCATTCCCTTCATTGAAAACCTAGACTCTTTAGGTGACCCTCAAACACTTTAGCCGTGAAGGCCTTTGTAAACGGATCAACAACGTTGTGCTCTGAAGCGATCTGCGTGACTGTCACGTCTCCGCGGTGCACAATCTCCCGTACAGGTGATACTTGCGTTCAATATGCTTGCCCCTCTGATGACTTCGAGGTTCTCTCGAGTTAACTATTGGAAGATGAGGAAAATTGAGAGAGGAGAGAATTTTGGAAAATGAGGGAAATTGAAAGAGGAGAGAACTTTTCTTTTTCAGAGAGCAAATCACCAAACAATGATCGATCAACCCAAAACTTCTCTTCCTCGAGAAGTTATTCAGAGGAGTTCTTCCCCCGATCGTATCTGTATACAGTAAATTTATTACGTAATGAATTAGAACATTTCAAATTCAAACGATCTAAGAACCCTTTACGAGCTAGAAGGTGGACCTAATGGACCTACAGATCAAAAGCTCCAACGATACGAGATTACTCGGTTAATCTCATTAACCTCCTAATCAACATTCGTTAACTGCGGGAACACTCCACTAAAGTCCCACAACTTCACTCTTCTCACTGCAGATATATTTCTGTGTCCACGAATATTGACCAATAACAACAAGTCAATCCTTCACGAATGTTCGTAAGACCAGCTGGGTCAAATTACCGTTTTAACCCTGGGTTACATCTTGTACCTTAAGTACCAGTGCTCCTCTAATGAACAATTTATTTGTGGTCCTACCAACAAACAGAGTTCCTCTCGGGCCAATAAGATGGTCGGGCCCTTTGTTCAAGTCCCGGAGACACCACTTAAGGGAACATTCCTCTACTTACCGTAGTTGGTAGGAAGAAGTGAATTCCATCTTGTTAGGCTAAGTCCTCAGCTACTCACTCGGTCATGTCTCCAAGAAGGTAGGCATATTGAGTCGGCGAATCTGGCCACTCTCACCCATACTAGTCAAAGGACAATCCCTCGCAAACAGGAGTTCGTAACCCGCTCATGATTAAGAACAAGTTGCCTAGGTGATCCTAGTGAAATAGAAACCTAACTAGTCAACGGAGTTATATCTAGTGGTTACTATTTCGTGGTCCGGTCTTATGTAATCTCATTGCATAGGATATCCTCACTCACATGTCATCTACACGAACACGTTAGGATCACAGTGTTTGTATCATATACAAAGTGTGCCACATCCATAGTTTTATCAAGGTAAGGTACCCAAATCTTATCCCCTTACTATAGACCCTTTAGGCTGTATCTCGAATCGAGATCCTTTACATGTACACTACATTCAGTTAAAAATACATTTTACAACCTTGGGTGCTTAGTTTATTGGATTTGGGGTTAAAACAATGGCAATATCGTAAATAACGAACAATAACACTTTATAGATTTGGGCATATTTACCTAATGCACCTCAGTCTGAATGTATAAGCTCAAGAGGTTCTTTGGCTCTATAAATTTTTCCACTAAAAGGTCTTTTAGTCATTTTGCCTTCCAGGCAGGATTCACATACAGGTAAACTATTTTCTTCGAACTCATTTAGAAGTCCATTCTTTACCAATCTCTCAATCCTATTGAGGTTGATGTGACTCAATCTTAGATGCCAAAGATGAGCATTTTCTTTAGGAGAAATTTTACATTTCTTAGTTTGTGCGTTTTCAGTTTTAAATAATTCAGTATTCAAAATCATTTTGACTGAATTAGGCCTTAAAACATACAATCCATTTTCTAATGAAGCTGAACATATTTCTAAACCTTTCTTCAAAATAAACACTTTATTCATAGAAAAGGAAACAAAAATACATTGTTCTATAAGGCAAGAAATGGAAATAAGGTTTCTAGTAAACCCTGGTATCACTAATATATTGTCCAACAATACATATTTCTTGCCAAAATAAAGCTTCATTTTGCCTACTGCTACAGCTGAGATGACTTCTCCATTTCCAACCCGGAGTATTATCTCTCTTTGCTATAGCTGCTACCAGGAATCAATTCCCTGAAGAGAACAGGAAACATGATTAGTGGCGCCTGAATCAAGTATCCAAGCAGTTTTATCATTATCCACTAAACAACCTTCTAAGCAAAGTAAATCATATTTACCTTCTTCTTTTCTGCAATGTACTTCGGACAGTTCCGTTTCCAATGCCCGTGTTCGTTGCAGTGGAAACACTTTCCTTTGTCAGTAATGTCTTTGACTTTCTTGCCCTTCTGGGCGGCAGCTTTGTCAACCTGTTTCCCTTTACCAACTTTCTTCATGTTCTTTTTCTTCCCTTTCAGGTTAGAAGAAGATGAAGCCACTATTTTTGTCCCAGAGGTCGAACCTCTGTGATAACTCCTACTGGCAACATTTGTCTCACCTTTCGATCCCTGAATTTTCATCAAATATTGAAAGGTATGGAGTTCATTCAGAAGAGAGGTAAGGTTAAAAGTAAGCTTATTCATAACAACATTACTTCTAACCTGCAGGAAACTGTTTGGAAGGGTTTCCAAAATGAAGCTGACCTGGCTCGACTCATCGATGGAAGCACCATTCTCCGCGATGTTAAAGTGCACCATCATATCTAGGACATGATCCCGAACAGATGTACCCTCTGGCATCCTCGAGTTGAATATGTACTTTAGGGCATTATGTCGAGCCTGTGTGGGCTGTTGTCCAAACATACCCTACACAGAATCCATGATTTCCTTGGCGGTAATCATGTCCTCATGCTTCTTGGCTAATATGTCAGACATACTTGCTAGCATGTAGACCTTGGCCTTATCATTGGCCTTGATCCATCGATCATATGCATCACGAACATTTCGTGACGCTTTCGAGCCTGACACCTGAGGACACTCCTCAGTTAACACAAACTTCAAATCATCCACTACCAATATAGTGTTGAGTTTGTTTTTCCATGTCATCATATTCTCTCCAGTTAACTTTTCCGCACCCAATAAGAAAATTATAGAGCTAGACATTTTGCTGAAAATTTACAAACAAACTTGTATGAGTTTCTTGCTATAACTCTAATCCAATCATGTTTTAGCTAATTATCAAATGATTCCTAGGCCATTTATAATTTGCAATGATACTCCAAAGGTTTAGAATGTATGACACCGAAGGGTAATAGAAAACACTCCTCCTTTGGATCAAGACACTCTTGACCAAAACCTAATACCAGAATAACTCTTATTCCTATAGGTTTTAGTTACCATTTTTCGGTCAGGATACATACACAACTTATGTACCCCGTGAGTGTAACCCTCTGTCTTTAGATCCTAGAGTCTCCATCCAATAAAATCTGCCGAAGGGAGGACTAGATTGAAAAGTAGTCTAAGGAAATCTTTATCCCTTTCGGGTGTCTACTGTGTTCAATCCCCTATGATCAAGCCCTCTGAAGGGATTGTCTGGTCCAGGCCAAACTAGCAGGCTGACCATAGTGATCTAACGGTGTAAACCGAAAAAAGAGACCGTAGGTTTTGTTTTCACTAAACCTACTCCCACTCACTATAAGTACCCTCTCCATTCACCTTGATATTGACTCATACAAACACCATTCGAAGGGGATGCTCCTGCTTTGCCCACGAGGCCAAGTATGAGTCTCACGGTGTGAACTTCCCGGAGATAGCGTGGGTGGAAAAATATGTATCTCATACACTTTTTCCTCTCTCTTTGAATACTTTAAAGTTTATAGGAATCTTACTTAGGCTAAAACCCGGCTAATGGTTTTACCTAACTCTATCAATATAACTCTTATATCGATAATAAATATAACTCTTATATTGATTTTATCCTAAGTTTGTTAATATAACTCCTTATATTAAACCTAGGATTTCTAGTTTATTAACTCCTTAATAAACCCACTGACGCTACTGTAATTTATAAACTCTCTGATTAAATTTCACTCCCGTGCCGTTCCAGGCGCAGGTATTCCGTTTCACAAATCGACTTAAATACCCAAATTCAAACAGAACTTTCTTTAGACAGAGTTCCTCTTTTAATCATAGCTTATAAATTACTTGGTTTTTAATTCTAATCTAATTAGAACTAGATAACCTAAGATCTATTATTTCAAAGTTCTAAACACTTTAAAACTAATAATTAACCTTAGGTGGCATGCATACTATGTTATAGTGCTTGATCATTCATCACATGAATAATAAGACATTCATAGCATATTCATCTCATGATACATAATGCATGTCAATGTTGTCCATAAATTAATATAACAACTTTATATTAATTAATCATGCAAACTATATAATATAACTCTTTATATTATAAATGATGCATGAAAATGCTTAACCTAAGGTGGGGTTTCTAAAATATAAGCATACATTATGCATGACAATAATTACATCAACAATTGCATAATTTATATAGCAAAATTAGACCAATTTTGGCACCCTAGAAATAATTTTAATTAATATAATCTAATTATGTTAATTAAAAATTAAATAATTAAATATAAATTAAATATAAAACGTTTTTATATTTAATATATATAAAATAAACATTTTCTGCCCGTTGCTGAAATGCGCGAAACGTCTCTGCGTTGCAACGCTGCTTCTTGTCGTCTTCTGCCAGTTGAAACGCGCCTCTCGTAGCGTTGCGCAACGCCTCCGTTGCAATGTCGATAGGAGCAGCGTTGCAACGCCAATGAACAACGTTGCAACGATGCACACAGACAACACATGGAATTCGCTATTCCTTGCTCGTTATCGCTCCGATCTTCTCAGCAACCACCTTGCCTCGATCGACACGGAGATACAGACTCGATTTACAATTAAAATTTCTCAAAACACCGGGCCCTTACATTGAACGATTCAATGAAAATTGTAAATCTAAGTGCCAAAATTGAAACCATCTAATTTTGCAAAACTGTTCATACATCTCATGCAAAAACAGTAAATCCCACCTTGTTCTTGAAAAATCCAGAACATAAATCAAGAACGCAATTGGGCTCTGATACCAATTGAAGGGAATACGAGTCCCGCAGCGGAAGCGACTGTGAATCGCGCGCTCTTGATTTAGTTACAACGATTATATTCAATAACATATACATCAAGATTAAACATGTAAATATAATGGACAACAAGGAAAATTACCTTTGAAGAACCTTTCTTCAAGTGCTTCTCCTCTCTCACGTCAAGATCTCAGCAACACGAACTCGAACGAACACCGACACTACCACCGGATCTTCTCCGTTTTTCTCTAGGTGAGGGAGGAAGGTGGGTTCCCTTTAGGAGAGGTGAGGTGTTTTGTGAGAGGGATGTTTGTGTCTTGGAACCTTTCCAACAACACAACAAAAGCTTGGAATCACTTAACCTAGTTGCATCTCATGCAACAATATATATAGGGAAATAGGATGGAAATGACCATCCTACCCCTCCTTTATTCTCTCTTTAGTATATAGTTTATATATGAATCTAATTCACATTAAAACACTATATTATATCAATTATATCATATATAATTGATATAACACCTCATGTATGAAATTGAACACTTCAATTTCATTTCTAACTTTATACCCTCAATATTACCATGTTGAGCCAACAGAGGGACCTAATGGACCTACAGTTCATGAGCTCCAATGATATGAGATTAACTGATCAAACTTTTTGATCCAGTTAATCAATATTCATTAACTACAAGTCACTCCACTATAGATTTGTAGCTGCACTCTCATCACTGTAGATAATATTGTGTCCACTGATATAGTCATTACCCATGAGTCGACCCTTCACAGGTTGTTCGTAATTACAGCTGGGTCAAATTACTATTTTACCCATGTGATTACCTCTTTGTTCCTTAAGGACCACTGATCCTCTAATGAACAACAAGTCTAAGGTCCTACCTCAGACTCATACCCTCATAGAGGGCGGGGCCCCGTTGTTCAAGACTTAGAGTCCGTTCTTAAGGGAACAACCTATCTAATTCCTTAGTGTAGGAATGAGTGAATTCCATCTTTCACAGTTAAGTTCCTCGCTACCTACGAGGTTCTGTCCCTGAGAGGGTAGGCTTATTGAGTCGGCTACAGGTCACTCTCACCCATACTAGTCTAAGGATAAACCCTTATAAGTAGGAGTTCTTAACTTGCTTAAGATTCAGGTCGAGTCACTAATGACCATCTATAAGTTACTAGTCTTATCCTGTTATCGGTGTTACACTGGTTAGACTAATAATTTGCGATCCGGTCTTGTATGAACTCTTCATATAGGATGCCCCCACTCGCATGTCAACTACACGAATGGGTTGGATTACCTCCTTTTTACTAATTACAAAGTGGGTCGCATCCATAGTGTTACCAGAATGAGGTTTCCAACCTTATTCTTATACCATAGACCATTTAGGTTATATTCTTGAACTCAACCCAAATAGTGTCCACTACACTGATGTTCATGATAAATCTTATAACCTTGGAGCTTAGTTTATTGGATTTGTAAAGCAAGACTGTAATTCTATCAAAACAAATAACTCTTTATTTAATTAATCAAAATTACACTAGTTTAGGGCATAAATCCCAACAGATGGCATTGGAACGCTGCGTTGTAGCGTCACAACGCTATCTCGATAAGAATATCATATTGAAGACCCGTGCAGGTAGGGTTGCAACGCTGCCTTGTAGCGTCGCAACGCTACTTCGATAAGGAAGGGCGCGCGCGAGGGCAGCAGCGTTACAACGCTGCCGAGACTTTCCTTATATGCCAACTGCCTAGGGCACAACGTTGCAACGTTGTCCCTAGCGTTGCAACGTTGTTCCGAGAAGCCTTAAAAATAGAACACTCTATTATCTTGCAAAGGGAGCTGAATTTGATAGTCTTTGCATCCTAATTTCGAAATACACTCTCTAAGAGGAGAAAAATGAGTATTCCTTGTGAGCTAAAGCATTTGTGGAGGTTCGAGATCGTGACGGGAGCTCGGGGACGAGGGACCGACATCGACACATAAGTTTATTTTCTCTTTCTTTTATATTGTAACACCGTTCTAAGACGTTTTCTATAACTTTAGCTTGGTTTTATTGTGATTTAGAGTGGCTAAAATTTGTAGTTAGGATTTTATTTGCTTGTTTAAGACTTTTTGCTTATGTATTAAACTATGTTTTGTTATTTATTTTTGGCAATTCGTTCTTCCACTCTTTAATCTTGTTGGTTTAAGTGGACTCGAGAGAAGAAGCTTAGATTAGAGCAAAGTTGTCAAAACTCTTAGAAGTCTGGCATGAGAATGACCTAGAAGTCTAAGGGAAACACATAAAAAAACGAGAGATTTTCTTGAGTATAGAATTTATTGTGTCTGCAAGGCTCACTAAGAATCGAGAGATTTTCTTGAGTATCTTAATTCTTGTTTATAAATTCATCATGTTAGTTCATTGCATGTGTTAAATGAGTTATTAACTTGTGAAGTCAATCTCCTCCAAATCTATCATATTCGTGTCTTCATTTATTAGTTTATCCTCTATCTTTGTTTTCATCATCTATCTATGTTACTTTAGCTAAAATTGAGAATAAGTATCTTAGTAATTAATTAATCTAGAAACTCATTCCCGAGGACGATACTTGGAACTCTAAAATCACTATACTAAAACTTGACCCGTACACTTGCGGTATTGCAATATTATTTTACGCAACAAGTTTTTGGCGCCGTTGCCGGGGAATGACGATTATTGAGATTAATTAATATTAGGAGAAATTTTGAGATTTTAGACTAAAGTTTGTTTTTTCTTTTTGTGTTTTCTTTCCTTAATTGTTCTTTGTGTGTTTGTTGTTTGTTTCCATTTTTGTCTTAATTTAGTTATGTGTTTTTTTTTTTTTAGTGTTTGTCTCCTGTTTTTGTTGTGTTGATTTTTGTGTAAAAGTCTTGATTTGAATTGTTGAAATTTAAAGTATGACTCTTCATGATTTTGATTATCCACCAATGTACTATCCTTCTCAGGACCCTAGGTATGTGAATCATGATTTCTCTAGATACCATTTGTCTAATCCTTACCATTATGAATCTATGATTTATGAAAATTCTTTTGATGGTAATAATATAGGCACTTGGAATCAAAATTTCTCCTACCACAACCAACCTATAGAAAACTCTTCTCTTGTGGATTTATTAATGGAATATACGTTAGTTGAGAATTAAAAATTTGGTTCATGATGAATTAGAAAGGTTGGATAGGTTAGAAGCTAAAGTGGTAGAATTTTGAGAAATAATATATGAAAGAACTCATTATCTCAATCAACTGTAAAATCCCTTAAAGCCTTACGGTAATAGTTTGTTATTCTTGCCACTGAGGAGGAGCAACCTAGGAGGACTTATTCATATGATAGTGAGGATGAGTTGGAGGAGACTGAAACACACCAGAAACAGGTTTGTGAGGTAGACAATGGTAATACAATCACTTCCACGGAGGAAATTCAGGTGATAGAGTTCGAGGCTGAAAAGTCCTTTCCCCATTTATCTCCAGAAATCTCCTTTAATCTTGATAACCATTTGTCCTTTACTCACGAGTCTTGTTTTGATTTTTGTTGTTTTATTTCAATACACAAAAATACCGAAAAAAAGTATCTTTTAGGTGCCCAAGAAAAACAAGGTAGTCTTTTAGACTTAGAAGGTTATATCGATTCAAGCAAAAAAGGTCCGAAGAAATACGAGCAATTTTATGTACCCTGAGGCCAACCAAGGGCTTGACAGTCTAGCTAAAGACGTTAGAGAAAGCGCTTCTTGAGAGGCAACCCAAGCCTTACATTTTATTTACTTTTCTGTTTTTGTTTTAGTTGTTTGTTTACTTACTAGTTTGTTTGTTTTGCTTTGTTAGGTTGTCGTTGATGCCAACCCTCGTTGAAACCCATGCTCCCGTTCAATAGAACTTCAACTCACATATCTTGGTTATCTAAGGAAACCAAAAACTGAAGATCTCCATTACTCACGATAGTATCGTTCACTCTTACCCTTATAGTTGCTTTGAGCTTATTTCTGCAAACATTGGGGGCAATGTTTCGTTTAAGTTTGAGGGTGAATGTGTTTATCTGTTGTGACTGTCCTGAGTATATACTTAATTGATGATTGATCTTATGCATAAGTATGGTTCTGATAGCCTGAAGGGAATGAAACTCCCGCAGCGGAAACGACTTTGAATCGTCGTGGTGTTCGTTGTGAAAAACGTTTTCTTAAAATCGAATTTATCACATAAATCCTTTGCTAAACATGCTCAAAGGGAAGGAAAAACAGTGAGTAATAGTTACTTACTTGTTGAAGAACACTTCTTCGCCAATTCCTTCTCCGATCACAAACTCTTTGTGCATTCGATCTCTACAATCACGCTCTCGAACCGAACAGTTTGGACACCTCCAAATAGCCTTCTCGGTTGTTCTCGATTTGTTGAGGGAGAGTGGTGGAACTCCCTTTGGCTTGGGGTAGAGAGAAATTGAGAGAGATTGAGAGAATGAGAGAGAGCTTTTTGGTGCGATTCCAAAAAATGAGAAATCACTTAAGCAATCCTTCTTGCAAAGGTGCTTTTATAATGGTGATAGGTGGAGTTGAAATCTCCACCTTTTTACAATTTTACCACAACATTAGGTTATGCAAATCATATTTTCATAACACATATAATAAGATATCTCATACCTTATTATACAAATCGCATTTGTATAATTGTGGATTTTAAATTGAATCACATTCAATTTAATTTCTCTCAATCCAATTTCTCTAAATTAGCACTAATTAATCAATTAGGCTAACCTATAGTTTATTATGAATCTCATTCACATTAAACTATATATTATGTCAATCATATCGCATATAAATGACATAAATACCCTTTTAATGAATTTGAACACTTCAAATCTACACCAAACTGTAAACATTCAATTTATCCAGTTTGAGCCAACTGAAGGACCTAATGGACCTACAGATGATGAGTTCCAATGATCCGAGGTTATTCAACATTCATTAGCTATGGTAACACTCCACTAAAGCCCGTAGCTGCACTCCCATCACTATAGGACAAGTTGGGTCCATTGATATAACCAATGCCCATGAGTCGACCCTTCACAGGTTGTTCGTAGACACTGCTAGGTCAAATTACCGTTTTACCCCTATATTTACGTTTTTCTCCTTAAGTCCCACTGCTCCTTTAATGAACAACAACGTTGCATAGTACAACCATAAACAACATCCCTCTCAACCCAGTGAGAGGGTGGGGGCCCGTTGTCCAAGCCCTGGAGACAGCACTTAAGGGGAACAACCCCTCTAGTTTCCCTGATTCGAGAACGAGTGAATTCCATCTTGCGTAGTCAAGTTCCCAGCTCCTCACGTGGTCTTGTCCCTGAGAAGATAGACATATTGGGTGAGTAACTGTGACCACCCTCACTCATACTAGTCAAAGGACATACCCCCGCAGACAGGAGTCCGTAACACGCTCAGGATTAAGGTTGAGTCACTATTGGTCATCTAAGAAGTTATTACCCCGATACTGTTATCAGTAGGTCTAATAATTCACGATCCGGTCTTGTACAATCTCATTGCATAGGATGCCCCCACTCGCATGTCAACCACATGAACGAGTTGGATCACCTCGTTTGTATTTAATACAAAACGTGTCGCATCCACAACGTATCTAGGATTAGGTCTCCAACCCTATCCGTATATTGTAGACCGTTCGGGTCATTAACTCAAACGTGATCCTCCCTATGTGTCCACTACACATTGTTCAAGTTCTAGTTCTCTCATAATTCAATAACCCTGGAGCTTAGTTTATTGGATAAAGTTTGTAAATATGCGAGACACAAAGTGATGAAAAAATAACTCTTATTTCTTTCAATAAGGAATATTACAAACATATACGAGATTAAGACATACATCCCAACATACTCCCACTTGGGCTAAGCTAGTGGAGTACAAAATACATTTCTCAAATGTACAATAAAATACAATAAACTAGGCATTGAGTATCCTTTACAATACTCCCACTTGCCCTAGTCAGAAAGCACTTGAAGACGTAGACTCTCTAGGTGACCCTCAAACACCTTAGTCGTGAGGTCCTTTGTAAATGGATCAACAACGTTGTGCTCCGTTGTTATTTGTATGACTGTCACATCTCTGCGGTGCACAATCTCCGGTATCAGGTGATACTTCCGCTCAATGTGCTTGCCCCTCTTATGACCCTAAGGTTCTCTCGAGTTGGCTACTGCACCACTGTTGTCACAAAACAGGTTAATCGACAAGTTCATATTTGGAACAACTTTCAATTCCATCATGAACGTCCTAAGCCAAACAGCTTCCTTTGCAGCTTCACAAGCCGCAACATACTCGACTTCCATCGTGGAATCACCGATGCATCCCTGCTTAATGCTTCACCACACTACAGCTCCTCCATTCAGAATGAAGGTTGACCTCGAAGTGGATTTCCTAGAATCCTTATGGGTCTGAAAGTCAGAGTATGTGTATCCCGTAAGGATCAAACCCCCACTACCATACACAAGGTTGTAGTTCCTCGTTCTCCTAAGATACTTGAGGATTGCCTTTACGACTGTCTAGTGATCTAATCCTAGATTGGATTGATACCTACTAACAATCCCAACTGCATAACAGATGTCGGGCCTAGTACCACAACATGGCATACATTAGGCTCCCTACAGCTGAAGCATAGAGGATTCGTCTCATATCCTCAACCTCTTGAGGTGTCTTAGGACATTGATCCTTAGACAAGTGAACCTCATGCCTGAAAGACAGTAAGCCCTTCTTGAAGACTTTATCTGATATCTAGACAATATCTTGTCAATATATGATGCCTGAGACATAACTAGCATTTTGTTCTTCCAGTTTCGGACTCTCTGGATACCTAGAACATACTGGGCCTTTCCCAAATCTTTCATTTGGAATTGCGAAGCCAACCATTTCTTAATGTCAGTAAGAATTCCTACCTCATTCCCAATGAGAAGGATATCATCCACATATAATATCAGAAATGCGACAGTACTATTGATGATTTTCTTGTAAACCCAAGGCTCGCTAACATTCTGATCAAAGCCATAAGATTTGATCGCCTCATCAAACCTTACATTCCAAGACCTCGAGGCTTGTTTCAGTCTATAAATAGACCTATGAAGCCGACAAACCTTTTGCTCTTGGCCTTGGGCAATGAACCCTTTGGGTTGGTCCATGTAGATAGTTTCATCAAGATTGTCATTCAAAAAGGTTGTCTTGACATCCATCTGCCATACCTCATAGTCATAATATGCGACAATGGTCTGAAGGATCCTGATCGACTTTACCATGGCAACAGGAGAAAAGGTTTCTTCATAGTGAACCCCTTCAACCTGGGTAAACCCCTTTGCCACTAGTCGGGCTTTGAAGGTCTGCACCTTCTCATCTACGCCACGTTTGCGCTTGTAGATCCACTTGTAACCAATAGGTTTTATCCCATTCGGTTGGTCCACAAGCTCCCAGACAGAATTGAAGTACATCGACTCTATTTCCTAGTCCATAGTTTTAATCCATTCGTCTTTGTCAATGTCTGTCATTGCCTAACCATAGGTCAATGGATCCTCGTAGTCATCATCAAGGGTGACGACTTGGGTTTCAGCCAAACCCATGTAACTGACCCTCTCACTACGTCGAGGCATTCTCAACTCTTGAGAACGGACTTGACTAGACGAGTTAGGATCAACTACACTTGTTGACGTACTAGCCCCATCAACAACTCTTGTTGATGTACTGTTCATTTCATTTAACACAATATTACTCCTTGGTAAGTGATCCCTGATGTGGTCTTCCTCTAGGAAAGTGGTGTTTGTCGACACAAGCACCCTATTTTCCTTAGGATCGTAAGACATACCACCTCTAGTCTCTTTTGGGTAACCTACAAGAGGCACAATTTTGAACGGGGTTCCAACTTCTTCAGATTTGACACCAACACATGGGTCGGGCATCCCCAAATTCTGAAATGGTGTAAACTGCCTTTACGTCCATTCCAGAGTTCGAAAGGTGTTTCACAAACACTCTTCAATGGAACGTTATTCAAAACATAAACTGCAGTCTCCACTGCGTTACCCCAAAAAGAATCAGGGAGACGAGCATAGCTCATCATCGACCGAACCATGTCCAACAGGGTTCTGTTTCTCCTTTCCGATACACCATTCTGCTGTGGCATACCAGGTGTTGAGAGTTAGGACGCAATTTCATGTTCTATCATATAATCCTGGAGTTCATTGTCCATATACTCTCCACCTCGATCCGATCGAAGTGTTTTTATTGTTTTACCTAATAGGTTATCAACCTCAATCTTGTACTCCTTGAACATTTCACGAGTTTCAGACTTCCTATGCATTAGGTAAATATACCCATACCTCGAATAGTCATCTATGAAAGATACAAAGTATTCGTAACCTTCTCGTGCTTTGACACTCATCGAACCACAAAGGTCAGAATGTATAGCTCTAGAGGCTCTTTGCGTCTATATCCTTATCCACTAAAAGGACGTTTGGTCATTTTGCTTTCAAGGCATGACTCACATACTGGTAAAGAGTTTTCATCCAACTCGCTTAGAAGTTCACTTTTCACTAGTCTCTCAATCCTATTGAGATTAATGTGGTCTAACCTTAGATTCCAAAGATGGGCATTTTCTTTAGGAGAAACCTTTATTCTTTTAGTTCGTGTTTCTATCGTTTTAAACAATTCAGTATTCAAAACACTTTTGACCGAATTAGGTTTCAAAGCGTATAAATTATTCTCAAGTGATGCAGAACATATCAAGTTGCCTTTGAAACAAATAAACGCTTTATTTAATTCAAAGTTAACATAAATACAATGTTCAATAAGGTAGAAAATGGAAACAAGATTTCTAGTAAACTCTGGCACTATGTACAAATTATCTAATAATAAGTACTTCTCACCAAAAAAGAGTTTCACCGTGTCGATCGCTGCAGCAGGGACAACCTCCCTAGATCCAACCCGTAATGATATCTCACCCTCTCGTAGATGCAGCCAGGAACTAATGTCATGTAAAGAAGAACAAACATGGTTAGTGACACATGAATCCAGATCCATGCAGAGTCATTACTCTCCACTAAACAGGTTTCAGTTACTAGTAAATCACATTTACCTTTTTTCCTCCTGTCGGCAAGGAACTTGGGACCGTTTCTCTTCTAGTGGCCATCCCCGTTGCAGTGAAAACACTTTCCTTTCTCTGCAACTTCCTTGACCTTCTAGCCTTTCTGGGCGGCAGCACGGTCAGCTTTGCCCTTCTTCAACTTCTTCTTTTTCCCTTTCGGGCCTAAAGAGCCAACAGATTTTGTCCCAGAGGTCGAACCCCTGTGAAAGGACCTGAAGGCAACGTTTGCCTCAGCTTCTGGTGTCCTGATCCTCATCAATGACTGGAAGTTCTGTAGTTTGTTGAGAAGGGTGGTCAGAGTGTAGCTAATTTTGTTCATAATAACATTGTTACGAAACTTAAGAAAACTCTTCGGAAGAGTCTCCAATATAAAGCTGACTTGGCTCGACTCGTCGATCGAAGTCTCGTTCATCTCTGCCAGATTAAAGTGGGTCATTATGTCCAGAACGTGTTCACGGACAGACGTCCCCTCTTTCATCCTATCATTGAAGATGTGTTTGAGGGAATCGTGTCGGACCTGAAAAGACTATTGTCCAAACATTTCCTGCAGAGACTTCATGATCTCCTTAGCGGTGATCATCACCTCATGCTTCTTTGCCAAAACTTTAGATAAGCTGGCAATGATGTAGTGTCACACCCCCTCCCGTACTACCTGCTAACTTAGCCCGGAAGACACCATGAAGCCAACAGACATTGTTTACTTCTTAACAATACCTGTTGACCCTGTTTTACTTGATAAACATACTATGCTCGCATATGGAACTCTTTAAACATAACACAGCGAAAACTTGACAACTACTAAACATACATAAGGAGAAACTCTTCTTAAGTCACTCTTGAAAACTAAAACGGGCAAGAGCATCAAAACCAAAAACAGGCCAAACCATTGTTCAACAACTTCTAATGCACACACAACTATAACTACATGATCCCCTAAAATAAACTACAACACATATGGACTTGCTATACAACACCACCCACGTACAAAATATCAAACTCGTGGAGCTTTCAGCAGACTATAGCAGGATGTCAGGCACCGGGAGCTCGATCTCTACCTGAAAAGTTTGAAAACACTGAAAGAATGAGCTATGGAGCTCAGTTAGTGACTGAGTATAAAATCTAAAACCTAGTAAATCATATCACCTGACCATCTATGAGCATATGCATCTGTAATCAAGCATTGAATATAAACGTGTAATCATAATAGCTTTTCAGAAAACCAGCAAGTATGTCGTTAAAATCTCGTAAGGCATATCAGTAATATTAACCCTCATAAAACATATGACAATCTACGTTGTGTAGGGCATGCCCACTACAACCAACGTCTACTCTACGATGTAGGGGGCCCGCCCAGCACTCCCATCGTCTTTGTCGTAGTGGGACTCGCCTAGCACTCACGACAACACTGTTGTCACGGAGTACACTCAACGTCGACAATAGAAAATGACCTGTGTGCACACGGTACTATACAACCTCGGGCTCAATGTCTCATTCAAGTCTCAGAAAAACACATAAAAATACTTGAACATGCTTGCTTATCTTTTCTTTCGTAAAATTCAAGCTTACTCAACTTGTTCATAAAAACTGGAAATCTTTAAATAATACTTGCTTCTACATGCTTGCCTGAAATCATAACATTTTCACTAAATTTCGGTAATCAATAAACATATGCTCACATATAAATTTCATCGGGAAATCTAGGCTCACAACGAGTACTTGAAATCATTTCTAGGAAGACATGAATGCTCATAAGTATAGGCTCCAAAAGAAAAACATAAAGCATGTAGACCATTTCATTCTAGAGAAATCATGTGTTTCCTTAATCTTAATTCAAGCATATAAATCGGTTTTAAAGTTCGTTTTGTCACTCACAGCGTTAGAACTAGAACCTTAGCTCGTACACTCGACTTATTTCCTCTTGGCCAGTCAAACAAACCAAAACCAAGCATTAGAACCTCGAGCTCATGATTTTCAACCTTGAAATTACAAAAAACACACCATCTAATTTTCCAGCATTTTACAGATTCATATCTTGACTTCGCACAACTTCATTACTTACCAAAAAGGATGTATTTTATACCAAACTCTTTCTTTTTGACCCTCTAAAACTCATGTGAAGAAATGAAATTGAGATTCCCAACAGAGTTGTTCGAAAATACCTCGAAAGCTTCTTCCCTAAAAACAAACATCTGTTATTCCAGATTCGTTTCCCTACTGCAACCCGAAATTAACCTAAAATTTTAAACATCTTCCAGTCGATTTCTACTCACGAGTTCTTCATGAAACTTGTAGAAAATTCAATAAGCTTTCCAACCATACCTATTAGAGCTTCTGATTCGAATACTACTGATCAACACGACACAAAAACCAGAGGTTTCTTAAATTTGACAGCAAATTTTGCCATTGCCTTCCTCTTCACAAATCATTAACTTAGCTTCAAAATTTGATCGGGCTTCCCTCATCAATTTTGTTCAAATATGGGTTAACTTTCAAGAAAATCAAACCTCAACTCTTACCTCTTCTTGTGGAGCTCGAAATGATTTATATATCAGAACTGGTCTAAATTGATCGAAGAATTTCCATGGAAATTGAATGACCATTCTCCCACCTTCTTCAACCTCAAAACCAGAACCCTCTTTCCTTCTTCTTCCTTCAGTTCTCTCCCACGAAGCCTTCTTCTTTTATTTGATAAAATGAGAAGGAAATGGAAAGAAAATGGTTTAAATAAAACATAGGCGGTGGAGTTTGTTTTTTGTCTTTTACCCATTTTAACTTTTCCTTTTGTCCTTTTCTTTTTCTTTTCTTTTCTTTTCTTTTTCTTTTTTTTTAAGGAAATTTAAATGAGAGGTCTCGGGTTTACATGTAGACCTTGGCCTTTTCATTGGCCCTGATCCACCGATCGCACACATCACGAACACTTCGCGATGTGGTCGAGCCCGACACCTGAGGACACTCTTCACTGAGCACGAACTTTAGGTCGTCAGTTACCAAAATCGTGTTGATATTATTCTTCCACGTTTGAAAGTTATCTCCTACGAGTTTGTCTGAAGCTAAGAGTGCAACTATTGAACTAGACATTTTGTTTGCTGAAAATAAGAAAAACTTTGTATTAGTCTTGCAAAAACTTTGAAAATCCAATCAGGCTTTTGCAAATTTTTATTCAATGATCCCTAGGTCATTAAAAATTGCAATAATACCTCAAAGGTTTAGAATGACCGCCACCAAAGAGTGAACAGAAACACTCCTCCTCTGGGACGAGACTTTCTCGACCATACCTTAAAACCAGAATAACTTTTATTCCATTAGTCATCAAGTTAACCTTTATTCGGTCTAAATCCATTAACTTTTAATGAATCCCATGAGTGTCACCCTCTATCTTTAAATTTCCAAGTATCCGTCCAAACAATAGCCACCGAAGGGTGAACCACGAAGGAAAACCAACAAGAAAATTGTATCCCTTTCGAGAATTCACGGTGTTCCGACTCCCATGATCAAGGCCCTCCGAAGGAATTGTCTGGTCCAAGCCATACTAGCAGGCGGATCATAGGCGTCTCACGGTGTGAATCGATAGAAGAGATCGTGGGTCTTATTTTCATAGGTCCCGCTCCCACTCACTATAAGTACTCTCTCCATTCACGTTGATATTGACCGATACAAATACCATCCGAAGGGGGACGCTCCCATTTGCGCCACGAGGCCGAGTATGGATCTCACGGTGTGAACTTAACGGAGATTTGTGGTTGGAAAATTAAATGAATCTTATACACTTTATTTCCTCCCACTTAGCACTTTAATCGTAATTGACCTAGATAAATCGGCTAATATTTACGTAAGTCTACCAATATAACTCTTATATTGGATTAACCTAAGTCTATAATCACATTATTAACTTAGGTTTATGTGAGTAAATTAATTAACATTTAATTAACGACACTCACGAGAATATAACCTATGAATCTCCGAACCAAATTCACTCTCGAGTCGGTTTCGGGTAGGGTGTGCATGGCGTCACCTTAAATACCCGACCTTAGATGTAACCTTCCTTTGTGAGTTATTAATTAGTCACCATTCATAAGTCATATTTGATTTCCTAATTCTAATCTTATTAGAACTAGAAAACCTAAGTCTAATTATTGAAGTTCTAAACAATTTAAAACTAATAATTAACTTAGGTTACATGCATTTCTATGTTATAGTGCTTAATCATTCATCACATGAATAATAAAACTATATAACATACATTCAACACATGAATAAATGCATGTTCATGCTTTTAATCTAAAAAATATAACACTTATATTAATTAAATTGAAACATACATTATATTATAACACTTATAATATAGTCCTATCATGCATACTATATATTATAACTCTTATAATATAAAAATGATGCATGAAATGTTTAACCTATTGTGAGATTTTAATCTATATGACATACATTATGCACATAGAATAATAAATTTCATACATCACATGCATAAAATAAATTAAATAGCAAAATTGGACGGGTTTTGGCACCCTAGGGACTTTAATTAAATTAATTAACATTAATATAACAATTATATTAATATTAATTAATAAAATTATAAAATAAATACATTTTCCATAAAATAAAATAATTAAAAATAAATAAAAAACCGTCCACAATGTAAAACTACCCCATTTTCCACTCTACGCGCACACATCTCGCTGGAACTTGCCACTACGCGACAGCATTGCAAAGCCGTGGCCAGCGTTGCACCTCGCGCGCCCAACGCCTCATCGTTGCAACACTACACCGAGCGTTGCAACGCTGACCTGCAACACAGCCTGGATCCGCACGGACAACGTTGAGACGCCGAAAAACATCGTCTCAATGTCATCGACAGAACAACAAACTCCTTTGTTGTTCTTCGTCGTTTTTCGCCCGATTCCGCTCTAATCATATTTGCATATCACATAATGTAAGTTATCTCATACCTTATTATACAAATCCTATTTGCATAATTGTGGAATAATAAATTGAATCACATTCAATTTAATTTCTCTCAATTTAATTTCTCCAATTTAGCACTAACTAATCAATTAGTTTATTATGAATCTAATTCACATCAAACTATATATAATGTCAACTATATCACATATAATTGACATAACTTCCCAATTAATGAATTTGAACACTTCAAATCCACTCAAAACTATAAACCTTCAATTTGTCCAATTGAGCCAACCGAGGGACCTAATGGACCTACACCTGATGAGCTCCAATGATATGAGATTAACTGATCAAAGTCTTTGATCCTGTTAATCACTATTCATGAGCTACTGTAACACTCCACTAAAGCCCGTAGCTAACCTCCCACCACTGTAGGACAAGTTGTGTCCATCGATATAACCAATCTCCGCGAGTCGTCCTTTCACAGGTTGTTTGTAGCCACTGCTGGGTCAAATTTCCGTTTTACACCTGTGTCTACTTCTTGTTCCTTAAGTCCCACTACTCCTCTAATGAACAACTTTGTTGTATGGTCCAACCATAAACAATGTCCCTCTCGTGCCAGTGAGAGGGTGGGCGCCTGTTGTTCAAGCCTTGGAGACAACACTTAAGGGAACAACCTCTCTAGCTTCCTTAAGTCGGGAACGAGTGAATTCCTTCTTGCGTAGTCAAGTTCCCAGCTTCCCACGGGGTCTTGCCCCCCAAGAAGGCAGGCATATTGGGTGTATCCATACCACCGTCCCTCGTACTAGTCAAAGGTTAGCCCCCCGCAGACAGAAGTTCGTGACACGCTCAGGATTAAGGACGAGTCACTAATTGTCATCTACGAAGTTATTAGTCCCTCACACCCGCGTTGTTACATCGTGAGGTCTAATAATTCATGGTCCGGTCTTGTACAATCTCATTGCACATGATGCCCCCACTCGCATGTCAACCACATGAACGAGCTGGATCACCTCATTTGTATCTAATACAAAGCAGGTCGCATCCACAGTGTAACCAGGATGAGGTTTCCAACCCTATCCATATACTGTAGACCGTTTGGGTCACTAACTCAAATGTGATCCTTCCCGTGTGTCAACTACACACCGTTCAAGTACAATAATATGACCCTGTAGCTTAGTTTATTGGCTTAAGTTTTATAAAATGCGAGACACAAGGTTTTGACAAATCAATAACTTTTATTCATTTATAACCACTGTATTACAAACTACACAAAATTCGGGCAAACACCCCAACATCACTGATGAATAGTGATGTCGTCCCGAGCATCGAGAGGTCATCGGACTTAGCTGCTTACTTGGACATGCTATCGAATCCTTCCCATGACTTAACTTCATGATCGGGGCCTCTCAAACATCCATCCATCCGAGTCATCTAGGCATGAACCCTTCCATGTCCATGCTGAGTCATTATCGTATCGCGTGCCGCTACCGGGCCATACAGTGAAACCTCTAGTCCATGAGAAAGGACGCAATGTCGGCACACCCGTGTGGCCCGACACTGTCCTAGTCCATGAGAAAGGACGCAATGTCGGCACACCCGTGTGATCCGACACTGTCCTAGGAAAACTCATTCCATAGGAAGACGCCCTAAGACGTCTTGACACGCTCGCCTCAACCATGACACACTTGCATGTGCCATGGGGTAGCTCACTTAGGCCATGAGGCCAAGGGGTGGTGGAGAGCCAACACCATGCCTCCCTCTATAGTATATAATGAGGATTTTTAGCCTTGACACCCATGCACGTCAATTTGGCGAGAAGTCATACGCCAGCGTGGAACGCTCGTCTGGACTCCGATTGACAGGAAATCTGGCGAGCTTACATCTTACCCATATACGGACTTAACTCCAGAGTCGCTCGTTAAAAATCACAACAGAACCCCAACTTTTGACGCTATGGCCTGAGGCCCCATTTGACCCCCACTAGGCTTGTCACTAACACCAGTGACGACATAGTTTCTTCTCGCGATGCTTGTTCCTTAACTTGGCATTCATGCCCACTGTTCTTGGTGTGTTAGATGATGCACCATCCTCCTCGATCGCATCAAGGCACTTGTCTTCTTTTGGCCCTCACGTGACCGAATGGGCGACACTCACGTGTTGTCGTTGCATCTGTTTGTTCTTGTGGGGTTCACAACCAACTCTCTTCTAGAGTGGTTACGACACTCCCACCCACTTAAACTAGTCATCGTCCTCGATGACTCACTCGAGGGCATAATCCAACTCATCACACAATGGATTGTGACACCAGGGACTAATTGTTTGTGAATTTTTTGAAATTGAGTACTTTTATTTGTTTCTTTTAGTTACTAGTAAACACATACAAACTTTTGATTGGGTTACTTGTGTATCGTGCTCAGTGTTAAATTTCTTATATGAACGAGGAACACGATCTTCAATTGCAGCCTCTTGATCCCGAGATCAAACGTACATTCCACTGACGAAGAAGGGAACAAAGAGGACGAGCAGTAGTTGAAGGTATGGTTGAACCACCACTGAGAATTGATAATAATTGAAGTGTTAGAGTAGTGGAAAATGAGAGAGATCGGTGAAGGGATTTAGAATTCCCGCAGCGGAAGACGTTGTGAAAAGTCGTTGATCCGTTGTGTAATTCTGTCTTAAAATTGAACTAAACTACTTGTTGAAGAACCCTTCTTCAACGCTTTCCTCCTCCGGTCACTATCTCTCTCGAACGGACGAACTCCTCGAACACGAACCTCGATCCGAACAACAAGACACCTCCACAGGGTCTTCTCGATTGTTCTCGGGAGGTTGAGGGAGAGTAGGTGGGACTCCCTTTGGTTTTTGGTGAGGAGAAGTCTTAGAGAAAATTGAGAGAGAATGGAGAGAATTCTTTGCTCTCTTTGAATCAATATCCAAAAAATGGCAAAAGGTTCATGAGATGCCTTTGAATGCACCTATTTATAATGGTGTGTGGTGGAGTTAAAATCTCCACCAATTCACCATTTTACCACAACTATATGATATACAAATCATATTTGCATATTATATTAAATAAGGTATCTCATACCTTATTATACAAATTTCGTTTACATAATTGTGGATTTTTAAATTGAATCACATTCAATTTAATTTCTCTAAATTCAATTTCTCCAATTAGCACTAATTAATCAATTAGGTTATACAATAGTTTATTATAAATCTCATTCACATCAAACTATATATTATGTCATCTATATCTCATATTACATAAATACCCAAATAATGAATTTGAACACTTCAAATTCACACCAAACTGTAAACCCTCAATTTGTCCAATTTGAGCCAACCGAGGGACCTAATGGACCTACACGTGACGACCTCCAATGATCCGAGACTAACCTATCAAACTCTTTGACCTTGTTATTCAACATTCATTAGCTACGGTAACACTCCACTAAAGCCTGTAGCTGCACTCTCATCACTGTAGGATAAGTTATGTCCATCAATATAACCAGTACCCGTGAGTCGACCCTTCACTGGTTGTTCGTAGACACGGCTGGGTCAAATTATCGTTTTACCCCTGTGTCTACCTCTTTCTCCTTAAGTCCATCTGCTCCTCTAATGAACAACTACATTGCATGGCCCAACCATAAACAACAACCCTCTCAGGCCAATGAGAGAGTGGGGCCCCATTGTTCAAGCCTTGGAGACAACACTTAAGCGAACAACCCCTCTAGTTTTCCTAAGTCGGGAATGAGTGAATTCATTCTTGCGTAGTCAAGTTCTCAGCTCCCAATGTGGTCCTATCCCTGAGAAGATAGGCATATTGGACGAGCAACAGTGGTCACCCTCACCCGTACTAGTCAAAGGACAGGCCCTCGCAGTCAGGAGTTCGGGACACGCTAAGGATTAAGGACGAGTCACTAATTTTGATCTACGAAGTTATTAGTCCTACTGTTAACGGTGTTACATCAGTAAGTTTAATAATTCACGGTCCGGTCTTGTACAATCTCATTGCACAGGATGCCCCCACTCGCATGTCAACCACATGAACGAGTCAGATCACCTTGTTTGTATCTTAATACAAAGCGGGCCGCATCCACAACGTATCCAGGATTAGGTTTCCAACCCTATCCATATACTGTAGATCGTTCGGATCATTAACTCGAACGTGATCCTCCATGTGTGTCCACTACACACCGTTCAAGTTCTAGTTCTCTCATTATTACAATGACCCTGGAGCTTCGTTTATTGGATTAAGTTTATGAAATATGCAGGACACAAAATTCAAATAAATAACTCTTATTTATATCACAAGGCTCAAAAAAATAACTCTTATTTATTTACAACTTGGAATATTACAAATTACACGAGATGAGGACATACATCCCAACAAGCTCCCACTTGGACTAAGCTAGTGGAGTACATGATACATTTCTCAAATGTAGAGTAAAGTAATACAACAAAGTAATACAATAAACTAGGGCATTGAATACCCTTTACAATACTCTCACTTGCCCTAGTCAGGAAGCACTCGAAGACCTAGACTCTATAGGTGACCTTCACCTTAGACGTTGTGCTCTGAAGCTATCTGCGTGACTGTCACGTCTCCGCGGTGCACAATCTCCCGTATCAGGTGATACTTACGCTCAATGTGCTTGCCCCTTTTATGACTTCGAGGTTCTCTCGAGTTGGCTCATGCACCACTGTTGTCACAAAACAGCGTGATCGACAAGTTCACATTTGGAACAACTTCCAAATCTAGCATGAACTTCCTAAGTTAAACAGCTTCCTTTGCAGCTTCACAAGCCGCAACATATTTGACTTCCATCGTGGAATCAGCGATGCATCCCTGCTTGATGCTTCGCCAGACTACAACTCTTCCATTCAGAATGAAGGCTAACCCCGAAGTGGATTTCCTAGAATCCTTATCGGTCTGAAAGTCAGAATCTGTGTATCCCGTAAGGATCAAATCCCCACTCCCATACACAAGTTTGTAGTTCCTCGTTATCCTAGGATACTTGAGGATTGCCTTTACGGTTGTCCAGTGATCTAATCCTGGATTGGATTGATACCTACTGACGATCCCAACTGCATAACAGATGTTGGGCCTAGTACACAGCATGACATACATCAGGCTCCCTACAGCTGAAGCATAGGGGATTCGTCTCATATCCTCAACTTCTTAAGGCGTCTTAGGACATTGATCCTTAGACAAGTGAACCACATGCCTGAAAGGCAGCAAGACCTTCTTGGAGTTCTGCATCTTATATCTAGACAACATCTTGTCAATATAAGACGCCTGAGACATGGCTAGCGTTCTGTTCTTCCGGTTCTGGACTATCTGGATACCTAAAACATACTATGCCTCTCCCAAATATTTCATTTGGAATTGCGAAGCCAACCATTCCTTAATGTCAGTAAGAAATCCTACCTCATTCCCAATGAGAAGGATATCATCCACATACAATATTAGAAATGCGACAGTTTTGTCGACGATTTTCTTGTAGACACAAGGCTCGTCAACATTTTGATCAAAGCCATAAGATTTGATCGCCTCATTAAATCTTATATTCCAAGACCTCGAGGCTTGTTTCAGTCCATAAATAGACCTTTTAAGCCAGCAAACACTCTGCTCTTGGCCTTGGGCAATGAATCGCTTGTGCTGGTCCATGTAGATGGTCTCGTCAACCATTCAGAAAGGCGGTCTTGACATCCATCTGTCATATCTCATAGTCATAATATGTGACAATGGCCAGAAGGATTCTAATCGATTTTACCATGGCAACAGGTGAAAAGTAGTCAACCCCTTCCACCTGGGTAAAACTCTTTAACACTAGTCGAGCTTTGAAGGTCTGCACCTTTCCATCTAGGCCACGTTTACGCTTGTAGATCCACTTGCAACCAATAGGTTGAACCCCATCCGGTTGGTCTACAAGCTCCCAGACGGAATTGAAATACATCGACTCCATTTCCTAGTCTACAGCTTTAATCCATTCGCCTTTGTCAATGTCTGACATTGCCTGATCATAGGTCAATGGATCCTCGCAGTCATCATCAGGAGTGACGACCTGGGTTTCTGCTAAACCCATGTAACGTTCAGGCTTTCTCACAGCCCTCCCACTACGTCGAGGCATTCCCAACTCTTGGGAACGGACTTTACTAGACGAGCTAAGATCAACAACACTTGTTGACGTACTAGCACCATCAACAACTCTTGCTGATGAACTGTCTATTTCATTCAACACAATCTTACTCCTTGGTAATTGATCCCTGATATGGTATTACTCAAGGAAAGTGGCGTTTGTCGACACAAGCACCTTATTATCCTTAGGATCATAAAAGAAACCACCTCTAGTCTATTTTGGGTAACCTACAAAGAGGCACAACTTTGAACGGGGTTCCAACTTCTTCGGGTTTGACACCAACACATGGGTCGGACATCCCTAAACTCTGAAATGACGTAAACTAGTTTTACGACCTTGCCAGAGTTCGAAAGGTGTTTCACAAACACTTTTCGACTGAACTGTATTCAAAATGTATACCGCAGTCTCCACTACGTAACCCCAAAAAGAATATAGGAGACGAGCATAGCTCATCATTGACCGAACCATGTCCAACAAGGTTATGTTTCTCCTCTCCGATACACCATTCTGCTGTGGCATACCAGGTGCTGAGAGTTTGGACGTAATTCCATGTTATATCACATAGTCCTGGTATTCAGTGTCCATATACTCTCCACCTCGATCCGATCGAAGTGTTTTAATCGTTTTACCTAACAGGTTCTCAACCTCAGTCTTGAACTCCTTGAACTTTTCAAGAGTTTCAAATTTCCTATGCATTAGGTAAATGTACCCATACCTCGAATAGTCATCAATGAAAGATACGAAGTATTCATAACCACTTCGTGCTTTAACATTCATCGGACCACAGAGGTCCGAATGTATAAGCTCAAGGGGCTCCTTGGCTCTATATCCTTTTCCACTAAAAGGACGTTTGGTCCTTTTGCCTTCAAGGCATGACTCACAAACCGGTAAAGTATTTTCTTCCAACTCGCTTAGAAGTCTGCTCTTCACTAGTCTCTCAATCCTATTGAGATTTATGTGGCCTAACCTTAGGTGCCAAAAATGTGCACTTTCTTTTGGAGAAACTTTTACTCTCTTAGTTTGTGTGTCAGCTGTTTTAAACAATTCGGTATTCAAAACACTTTTGACCAAATTAGGGTTCAAAACATATAAATTGCTCTCAAGCGAAGCAAAACAAATCAAATTTTCATTTCAAGAAATAAACGCTTTATTACTCTTGAAAGAAACGAAAATCTTTTGTTCTAATAGGCAGCAAATAGAAACTAGGTTTCTCATAAACCCAGGAACTATGTACATATTATCCAATAATAAGTACTTCCCGCCAAAGAACACAGCTTCACTGCGTGCCTATTCTTTGCCGGCTTGAGACAACATCTCCGGATCCAACCCTGAGTGTTATCTCACCCTCTTGCACTCGTTGCCAGGAACTTAATCCTTGAAAAGAAGAGCAAACGTGGTTACTGGCGCCTGAATCCAATATCCAGACTGATTCATTACTCTCCACTAAACAAGTTTCTGTGACAAGTAAATCACATTTACCTGTCATCTTCTTTTCATCAAGGAACTTGGGACGACTCCTTTTTAGGTGTCTGTCCCTGTTGCAGTAGAAACACTTTCTCGCAAGTTCCTTGATTTCTTTTCCTTTTGGGGCGGCATCGCGGTCAACACTATCCTCTTTCAACTTCTCCTTCTTCCCTTTAGGGCCTAAAGAGCCTACAAACTTTATCCCAGAGGTCAAACCCCTGTGAAAAGGTCTTAAGGCAACACTTGCCTCAGCTTCATGTCCCCTGGTTTGCACCAAAGACTGGAAGGTTTGTAGATCGTTGAATAGGATTGTTGAACCCAACACCTGAGGACCCTCCTCAGTAAGCGCGAACTCTTGGTCGTCATTTACCAAAATCGTGTTAATATTGTTTTTTCGCAAAATATTATCGTCGACTAACTTAAAAGATGCTAAAGGAGCGTTAAAAGCATTTGACATATTGTTGCTGAAAAAATGAAAAACTTTGTATTAGTCTCGCAAAAACTTTTGAAAATCCAATCGGGTTTTAGAAATTGTTTTTTTATCCTATGATCCCTAGGTCATTCAAAATTTGCAATGATACCCCAAAGGTTTAGAATGACCGCCAGCGTAGGGTAGATGCCACTCCTCCTCTGGGACGAGACTTTCTCCACCAGGCCCTAATACCAGAATAACTCTTATTCCATTAGGCGTCCAATTACCATTTTCAGTCTGAATCCATTAACTCTTAACGAATTCTGTGAGTGTCACCCTCAATCTTTAAATTTCCAAGTATTCGTCCAAACAATAGACGTCGTAGGGAGAACTACGAAGGAAAACCAACAAGGAAATCGTATCCCTTTCGGGAATTCACGGTGTTCCGACTCCCATGATCAAGGCTCTCCGTAGGGTTAGTCTGGTCCAGGCCAAACTAGCAGGCGGATCATAGGGGTTTCACGGTCTGAATCGAAAGAAGAGACCGTGGGTCCCGTTTTCACAGGTCTGCTCCCACTCACTATAAGTACTCTCTCCATTCACATTGAATATTGACCCATACAAATGCCACCCGTAGGGGGACGCTCTCATTTGCGCCACGAGGCCGAGTATGAATCTCACGGTGCGAATTTAACGGAGATTTGTGGATGAAAAATTAAATGTATCTCATACACTTTATTTCCTCCCACTCAGCACTTTAAATAAAACGGGATTGACCTAGATAAACCGGCTAAAATTTACCTAAGTCTACGAATATAACTCTTACATTGGATTACCCTAAGTCTATAATCACATTATTAACTTAGGTCTATGTGAGTAAATTAATTAACTCTTAATTAACGGCACTCACGAGAATATAACCTAAGAATCTCCGGACCGAATTCACTCCCAGGTCGGTTCTCAGGTAGGGGTGTTTCGCAAAGCGTCATCTTAAATACCCCAACCTTAGACCGAACCTTCCTTAGACAGAGTTACTTATCAGTCTCCATTCAAAAGTCATATTTGATTTCCTAATTCTAATCTTATTAGAACTAGAAAACCTAAGTCTAATTATTCAAGTTCTAAACCATTTAAAACTAATAATTAACTTAGTTTACATGCATTTCTATGTTATAATGTTTGATCATTCATCACATGAATAATACTAAACTATAACATACATTAAAATTCCAGCAAGCTTCTCTTGCTGTTTTTCATCTTTTTCGCCTGTTTCCGCTCCGATTTCTTCACAACATCTCATGCCACGAACGACACAGACTTAAAAACTCGATTTACATTAAAAAAAATGCCCAAAAACACTAGGCCTTTACATTGATCTCCTCAACTTTAATTCAAATCTAAACTAAATGCAAAAAATTGAAAACATCCAAAATTGCAAACCATTAACATTCATCTCATGAAAATTAATGCAACCCAACTAATTTTAAGAATTCACAAAATACACAACGAAGAGAAACCTGACTCTAATACCAATTGAAGGGATTTGGAATTCCTGCGGCAGAAGATGTTGTGAAACGTCGTTGATTCGTTGTGTAATTCTATCTTAAAATTGAACTAAACAACTTTAATTCTAGGCTAAACATGCATTAAAGAGAAAAAAACCGTAAGGATAATGCTACTTACTTGTTGAAGAACCTATCTTCAACGCTTTCCTCCTCCGGCCACATCTCTCTCAAACGGACGAACTCCTCAAACACGACTTCGATCCGAACAGCAAGACACCTCCACAGGGTCTTCTCGGTTGTTCTCGGAAGGTTGACGGAGAGTAGGTGGGGCTCCCTTTGGTTTTGGGTGAGGAGAAGTCTTAGAGAAAATTGAGAGAGAATGGAGAGAATGCTTTGCTCTCTTTGGATCAAAATCCAAAAAATGGCAAATGCTTCATGAGATGCCTTTGAAAGCACCTATTTATAATGGTGTGTGGTGGAGTTAAAATCTCCATCAATTCACCATTTTACCACAACTATATGATATACAAATCATATTTGCATATTATATAAAATAAGGTATTTCATACCTTATTATACAAATCTCATTTGCATAATTGTGGATTTTTAAATTAAATCACATTCAATTTAATTTCTCTCAATTCAATTTCTCCAATTAGCACTAATTAATCAATGAGGCTATACAATAGTTTATTATGAATCTCATTCACATCAAACTATATATTATGTCATCTATATCTCATATTACATAAATACCCAAATAATGAATTTGAACACTTCAAATTCACACCAAACTGTAAACTCTCAATTTGTCCAATTTGAGCCAATCGAGGGACCTAATGGACCTACACGTGACGAGCTCCAATGATCCGAGACTAACCTGTCAAACTCTTTGACCCAGTTATTCAACATTCATTAGCTACGATAACACTCCACTAAAGCCCGTAGCTGCACTCTCATCACTGTAGGATAAGTTGTGTCCATCAATATAACCAGTACCCGTGAGTCGACCCTTCACTGGTTGTTCGTAGACACTGCTAGTTCAAATTACCGTTTTACCCCTATGCCTACCTCTTGCTTTTAAGTCTCATTGCTCCTCTAATGAACAAGTACGTTGCATGGTCCAACCATAAACAACAATCCTCTCTGGCCAATGGGAGAGTGGGGTCCCGTTGTTCAAGCCTTGGAGACAACACTTAAGGGAACAACCCCTATAGTTTCCCTAAGTCGGGAACGAGTGAATTCATTCTTGCATAGTCAAGTTCCCAGCTCCCCACGTTGTCCTGTCCCTGAGAAGATAGGCATATTGGACGAGCAACAGTGCCACCCTCACCCGTACTAGTCAAAGGACAAACCCCCGCAGACAGGAGTCTGTAACACGCTCAGGATTAACGTCGAGTCACTAATGGTCGTCTATGAAATTATTAGCCCTATACTATTAAGGGTGTTACATCAGTAAGTCTAATAATTCACAGTCCGGTCTTGTACAATCTCATTGCACATGATGCCCCAACTTGCATGTCAACCACATGAACGAGTCAGATCACCTCGTTTGTATCTTAATACAAAGCGGGTCGCATCCACAGCGTATCCAGGATTAGGTTTCCAACCCTATCCATATACTGTAGACCATTCGGGTCATTAATTCGAACGTGATCCTCCCTGTGTGTCCACTACACACCGTTCAAGTTCTAGTTCTCTCATTATTACAATGACCTTGGAGCTTAGTTTATTGGATTAAGTTTATGAAATATGCGGGACACAAAGTTCAAATAAATAACTCTTATTTTTATCACAAGGCTCAAATAAATAACTCTTATTTATTTACAACTTGGAATATTACAAACTACACGAGATGAGGACATACATCCCAACAATCGGGTTATTCAGGAATATGTAGTCTAAGTTCTGATTCCGGGGATTATGCCACCAGAAATAGAGGCACCACAGTTTGAACTGAAGTCGGTCATGTTTCAGATGGTCCAACGCACATGCCAGTTTTGTGGTACGTCGATGGAGGATCCTCACTTACACCTCCAATTATTCATGGGTGTCTGTATATCTTTTGTAATCTGAGGAGTAAGTGAGGATACTTTTAGGTTGCCATTTTTTCCTTATTCATTAAGAGGAAAAGCGCTAGAATGGTTGAATACAGTACCACCTGGAGCTATCACAAGTTGGAATGAGTTGGTGGAACAATTTTTAATGAAGTATTTTCCACCCACTAAGACTGCAAAGCTCAGGAGTGAGAGCACAACGTTTCAACAACAGGAGGATGAATATTTGTAGGAAACATGGGAGAAATTTAAGGAGTTGTTGCACTAATGCCCGAATCATGGTATTCCTCACAACATTCAGATGAAAACTTTTTATAATCAGTTGAATACCCACACGAGGATGGTAGTGGGTGCCTTAGCTGGAGGAGCATTGATGTCGAAGACATACAATGATGCCTATGATATTTTAGAGAAGATTACAAAGAATAACTATCAGTGGCCTATCTCACGCCTTAACCCGACTCGCCAGGTAGCAGGGGTGCAAGATGCAAGTGCAGCAAATTTGGCAGCACAGATTGTTACTCTTAACAACAATTTGAAATCGTTGAATATGGGTTCAAATAATTCGTTGGGGTCGTCAGTGTCAGTATCTTGTGTTTATTGTGGGGAGGACCACACTTTTGATGTTTGCCCATCAAATCCGGCGTCTGTGAACTATCTGGGGTATAACAAGAATTTTAATCCCTACTCGAACATATATAACCCAAGTTGGAGACATCATCCAGACTTTTCATGAAACAATCAAGGAGTTAGGCCTTCTAGTCAGCAGATGAGACCTTAATACCTCAAGGATGTATGCAACAAGGATATCCTCAGCAGAATTTTCAGCCTCCTAAGGTACAAAGTCATGACTCTACATCCTCACTTGAGACCTTGTTGAAAGAACACATGGCCAAGACTGATGTCATAGTCCAAAACCAAGTCGCTGCTCTTAGAAACTTGGAAACACAAGTGGGTCAACTAGCTTCAGCCTTAAATAATAGAGCTCAAGGCACCTTGCCAAGTGATACTGAAAATCCAAGAAGCAAAGGTAAGGAAACATGTAAGGCAATCCAACTTCGAAGTGGGAAAGAGTTAGAGGAGCTAAAAACTAAGGCTCCTAAGGTAAAAGAGCTCACTTCAATCCAAGGGAAAGTTGAGGCAGTAAAAATCAAGCAGAATGTGAAAATAACCAGAAAAATGTTGCAACATCACCTCAACATCAAGAAAATGATCAGAATAATGTTGTAGCACTGCCTCTGCATCAAGAGAATGACCAAGGCAATGTTGTAGCATTGACGCAACATCAAAAGAAAGAACAGAAAAATGTTGCAACATTACCACAACAACACCCAACCGATCAAGTGAATACGAGACCACCACCTCCTTTTCCTCAAGGATTTAAAAAGAAGGAAAAAGACAAGCACTTTGATAAATTTCTAGACATTTTGAAGGGATTGAACATTAATATTCCACTTGTTGAAGCCTTAAAGCAAATGCACAATTATGCAAAGTTCATGAAAGATATGTTGACCAAAAAACGAAGACTTGGGGAATTTGAAATAGTGGCTCTTACAAAAGATTGTAGTTCAAACCTTCAAAGTAAGCTTCCTCCTAAATTAAAGGATCCTGGTGTTGGGATTTGTGCCCTAAAACTCGTAGTTTGTAAATAATGTTCTAATTAATTTAATAAATAGTTATTATTATCAATAAAGAGTTATTGTTCATTATTTACTATATTTCCCTTTTATTAACTCTAAATCCAATAAACTAACATCCAAGGTTGTAATATGTCTCTTGAACTGAATGTAGTGTATATATAAGGATCTCAGTTCGAGATACAACCAAAACCCTATAGTAAGGGGATAAGGCTTGGGTACCTTACCTTGGTAATACTATGGATATGACTCACTTTGTATGTGATACAAACACAGTGATCCTAATATGTTCGTGTAGACGACATGTGAGTAGGGATATCTTATGTGATGAGATTGCATAAGACCGAACCACGAAATAGTAACCACTAGGTGTAACTCCGTTGACTAGTTAGGTTTCTATTTTATTAGGATAACCTAGGCAACTTGATCTTAATCCTGAGCAGGTTACGAACTCCTATTTGCGAGAGATTGTCTTTTGACTAGTATAAGTGAGAGTAGCCCGAGTCGCCGACTCAATAAGCCTACCTTCTTGAGGACAAAATCGAGCAAACAGTTGGGGACTTAATCTAGCAAGATGGAATTCACTCCTTCTCGCCTATTTGGCTAAGTAGATGAATGTTCCCTTAAGTGGTGTCTCCGGGACTTGAACAAAGGGCGCGACCCTCTCATTTGCCCGAGAGGGACTTCTGTTTTTTGGTAGGACCACAAACAAATTGTTCATTAGAGGAGCACTGAGACTTAAGGTAAAAGATGTAACCTAGGGGTAAAACGATAATTTGACCCAGTTGGTGTTACGAACATTCGTGAATGATTGACTTGTTGTTATTGGTCAATATCCGTGGGCACAGTAATATATCTAAAGTGAGAAGAGTGCAAATGCGGGACTTTAGTCGAGTGTTCCCGCAGTTAACGAATGTTGATTAAGAGGTTAATGAGATTAACCAAATAATCTTGTATCGTTTGAGCTTCTGATCTATAGGCCCATTAGGTCCACTTCCTAGCTCGTAACGGGTTCTTAGATCGTTTGAATTTTAAATGTTCAAATTCAATTAGGTAATAAACATTAATGTATAAAGATACATTATAATATAAAGTTTTGAAACTTTATATTATAAATTTAATTTGAATATAATTCATATTAAATTATATGAGATAATTAAATATTTGAAAGAGTTCAAATATTATTTTAAATGTGAATGAGATTCATATTTAAAAACTATTGGTTAAAATTTAATGTGCAAAAGATGTGCATTAAAACTATAGGTTATAACGGAATGTGATTAAGTAAAAAAATTAAACATATGATGTTTAATTGATTAATTAAGGAGTTAATTAATTCAATTAATTAAATGTGATTTAATTAAAAGGTTTTTTATATTAATATAATTAAATATGATTTAATTATATTTTATTAAGTAATTTAATATTTTTTAACTTTAAATTAATTAAAAAAGGGGAATGTGTCATCAACACGTTCCCCACTATTGCCTTGTTCTTCTCCCTTTCCCCATCGATAAGTATGGGGAGTTTGGAAAAGGTTGGTTGATCGATGTGTTTTGGTGCAATTGTGAATTGCAAAACCACAAAAGAATTCCCTCTCTCTCGAAAAATAATTCTTTGTACTTCCAATTGTTGGAAACCTTCCCACCAAGGTTGGATCTAGGAAACTTAGAGGATAGGAAGTTCTCCAAGTGGTGTTTTCCTGTTTTACAGAGAAAAGAAGAACGAGTTCCTGTTGCTGTAGAATTGTAATTGCAAGGTGTTGTTGTCAACCTATGAAACTACAAAGGCAATACATTGATTCCTTTTAGTTTAGGTTATGTACAACATGTTTAATTTAACTTTAATCCATGTTTTAGTTTAATTTGATTATCTTTGATAATTTGCCAATGTATGAGTTTTTGGAATAAACCAAAACAAAGAAGTAATTCGATCTCAATTACACGTTTCTGCTGCTCACGGGGATTCGATTCCCTTCACCTGGTACTTTCACTATTCCTTTCTCTATTGGTAAGACCTATAATGGAAGGGTTTTATGTGATTTGGGAGCAAGCATCAACTTGATGCCTATGTTCATGTTTAAAAAGCTTGGAATTGGAGAAGCAAGATCCACTAGAGTCACTCTTCAATTAGTGAATCGTTCTTATACTCATCCTGAAGGAAAAATTGAAGATGTTCTTGTCCAAGTTGGATAAATTCATCTTTCTTGCAGATTTCATCATATTGGACTACGAAGCTAACGCAGAAGTTCCTATTATCTTGGGTAGGCCATTTTTAGCTACTGGTAGAACGTTGATTGATGTCGAAAAATGAGAGCTTACCATGAGAATGAATGATCAACAGGTAACCTTTAATGTGTTCAATACCATGCAATCTTTTGATGATGTAGAAAAATGTTCTGCTATTTGGGTTTTGAATTCATCTGAAAATGTTGAAATGAACAAAAGTTTCAAGGAGAGCTTAGAGAATGAAAACTCTTTTGAACATGTCGTGGAAGAAAGTGAAGTTGAGAATGGACACATCTCATGGTTGGAGAATAAACAACCATTCATAGAAGGAAAGGATTTGAAAATACTAAGTTCATAAAAAAGGAGGTGCTACCCAAATGAGAGAGAGAAACATAAGTGGGTGTCTTACGTTGAATTAAGTGATCTCAAGAAGATGGAAAATCAAAAACAAAAGTTCCAAAAAAGAAAAGGAAGAGAAAGAGGAAAAAGGAAAGGAAAAAAGAGTGAAAGGCAACTTCAAGACCTCTCAAAGTCTCATAAAAGATTTTTTTTTACTTGGGTTGTTGACTTAAATTCATTACTCAATGAAGCAACCCAATCAAGCTAAGTATTTCCCTTCCTTTCGTTGTTATTTATTCTTCTCTTTTCTTTCATTTTGCACTTATGTTTTTGTGGTAGTTTGTTGTGTTCAAAACGTTGTCGTTTTTTAGTCACTTGAGTATTTTAGGTGAAGAAGAAGAAACCTCATGAAAGAGAGGAGTAATTGATGTGCAAGGGCTGAAAACCTCTCTTTTTTATTTGTGCAAATATGCTCTATTTGAGGCAACAATGTTGCAACATCGTAGCAGCAAAAACAAGGGATTTTTCTTACTTTTTGTTTATTTTTCTGTTTTCCATTCTTTTCATGCTAGTTGATCCTTTAGTCATAGTCTTGGATAGTTGAATGTTGAAGTACAATTAAACTATGAGATCAATTGGTTAATTTTGCTTGGGCCATGTTCTTTTTCTCTTCTTTTCTTTTCTAGTGTTGTGGGACACAACACATCTCGAGTTTGGGGGGTGGTGAAGGTTATTCTCTAACTTTTGATGCTTGTTAAGCTTTTGTTTGTGTTGTGGGCAATTCTTGATTCTTGATTAGCCTTCTTGGAGCTTCTTATTTCATATTTGCTTGTAATATTTTGTTGGTGATAATGGTTTTTATCGTGTTGATTGATACTATTGTAAGGTTTGTTGGGATTCTGTGCTGCTTTGAGTTGTTTTCCAATGATAAAATTTTGATTCAAATTTCTGAACTTACAAATGGCATTCGTGTAAAAAGTTATAAAAATGCACGTTCTTGTTAGTAACTCCTCCACACTAAGATCTAAACTACTTAGTTTGTACTTATTAAAAGAGTCTTGAAGAAGATTTAGGGGCTAAGAGTGCTTTTCTCATGTGTCTCGAACTTAAGTTTGGAAGTAAAGTTGAGAGTAAAGAATTTACTTCGTCATTTATGTAATGTACCAAGTTTGGCGGGAGGCCCTAAGAAAACAAAACAAAAAAAAAGCTATGAAAAAAAGTTTGAAAGAAAAATAAAAAGAAAAGAGATGTTCCTCTATCTTTCGTGGCCTAGTAAACCAGGGTTAGACATGACACCCATGTTTATCTTTGAGTCGAACAGTGACAACAGATATGAGTATGCGAAAGCAACCCACTCTTTAGTGATAGTGTTCGATGTTAGGCGTCTTCATTACCAATGTTGACGTTTAAAGCAAAGGTACAAATGACTAGTTGGGTTTTTTTTCAAAAAAAAGTGTTTAAGGGCCTTTTATCCTTGTTTATACATCATCATTTTTTTTTATGTCTTCTTATTTGGGAGAGATTAAAGATGAAGACTCTTGGGTAGACATTCTTATAGGTTGAACTCTCTTGATTGAACTTTTAAGCTTTTGTTTGGTGATCATATATTGGGTTGGCTTGAAGTCCACTAACTAAATCTAGGGAACCAAACTTTAAGATGACGTTAATAATGTAAAACTAAGTGGTTAGGATCTTGCACACACACACTTAGGTGTTTTATTTTTTAATGAATTGAGCATCTCGTTAAATGTCATTTGTAAGAGAAGAGATGAAAATCTACCTAAGGATTAAAATATCTTTTGGTTGCATTTGAGTCTCGATCATTTTCATTGTAGTGTTACTTCTTGAAATTAAAGTGTTACTCGAGGGCAAGTGTCCCCATAAAAATGAACACTTCCTACTCGAGGCGTTACTTCCAAGTTGTACCGCTCGTGCCGAAAATTCGGCAGCATAACGGCTCTACTGGGACAACCAAAATTTTAAAGACCTGAATCTGAATAAGAAACAGTTCAAAAAGGCTCAAAAGGGTACCCAACCTCCTCCAAACTACACAAAAGAAAACAGGTTGGGCTTTAGTCCCTCGGAGTTCTCAGACAACATGCAACAACAACAAATGCTTTGATTACGAAAGAAAACATAACAGATCATACTTCAATTTCGAACGATAAGGAACATGACATGCTAAGATCTAAACACAAACTAAAGAAGCAGAGTGCAACAGAAGAAAAGAAATGAAAATAACTTCTACACAACAACCCCTAACTAAGTCCTACAAGTCTTCCATAGCCTCGCAGGGGTCTCGTCGTCCATGGTCATCTCACTTGTTTGCCTTACCTGCAACAAAAGAAGAAATAAACGAGGGATGAGCATAAAAATACTCAGTAAGCAACCCACTTCGTCCAAGAATAAAGAACACAAAAGACAGCCTTAGACCTAACTAAGCACGACACCTAGCCCGCGACACAACCTCAACAAGCATCATAACCCTATTTCTCACTCAGATTTCTCAGTCCTGTCCTACCCTTAACTTCTGAACTAGGTTGGCAACAACTGACCACGAGACTCATTCTCGGGCCTGCACTAGGGCAAGGACTCTATCCAACCCCTCTGACTCTAAGGATCACACCTCGAGTCACACAATTGGATGGAGGACGAAGCACACATCCCATAAAACATCGAATGCGGTACTACCGCGCACACTTGACCACAAGCTCGTTCCCGGGCCTGTACTAGCGAAAGACTGTATCCAACCCCTCTATGACTCTAGGAATCATTTCACGAGTCACACATCTAGATGGGGGACGAACCACCACATCCATAACATCATCATCATCTCGCCAACCTCGAGTCTCAACCTACTAAAGGTTACATAGAGACTTGGCCTACACTAGGGCTTGTTTTGCTAGCTACAATCCTAAGGCTCAACGACACTTCCCGAGTTACTTCAAACTAAGCATGAGACTATCAGGCTCGGGACAGACAATCATAGCAAATTAACACATTCAAAATTCTTAGCACAAGCTTACATCAACTCTACAAAAAGATCACAACCAAGCACGAAGGGGTAACAACCATGATACATGAACAGACATACTATCCACCATGCACGATATTTCAACACAGATTCACATCAAACAGGAACAAGTAAACCTAAATCCAGGTACAACTGTGATTATCACGTCCTAGCATGCTACTACAACCAAATCATTCAGTTTACTTCCAACCAGATAAATTCATGCAACGTGCCCCTAAGCCCTAAACTTAGGGGTGGTATAGTCCAAATGACGACTTACTTGAAATCCAACCACAACGAGCAACTTGAGTAACGCGGCGTGCTCCAAACGTGCTTCTACTTCCAAATCGTCCCTAATGAAAACATACACAAAAATTAATAATCTGACACATAACCGAGGCCTTAAAAGCTTACGAGGCGCAAAACTCACCCAACAGAGATCCAAAACGAGCTAAGGAACGGACCGAAGGGATCGCACGGAAGGAGACGATCGACGGCTCTGCAGGCGGCGGCGACACGTGAGGATGGCGGTGGCGGTGCGTGGGCAGGGGATCTGGAATCCTTGCAACCCGATCTATCCAGAACCAATCTCTGTTCCTTGAAAACCAGCCAAAATGAGCTCGAACTGACTGAACCAAGTGATGGGTTTCACAGACACCCACGGCGGTTGCACTCCTCCGGCGACTCCTTGTGACGGCTGGTGTGGCTCGAACGACGCGACGTGGTGGCAAGGCTTCTTCAGACTACCTTTCGATGTTGGGCTTCAGACGGCGATCTGAGAGACAAGAAAGAGAGAGAGAGAGAAAGAAGGTGGGTGAGGGAACTGAGTGAAGGAGAGAGAGAAAAAAACTGAGGGGAGAGAGGGTCGGGGAAGAAGGGAAGGGAGAGAGAGAGAAGGGAGAGAGAGAGAAGAACGAGAGGGAGAGGGGATGAACGTGGCCGCCAGCAAAACAGTCAGTGACCGTTTCGCCGAGGTCCACGACGCGAAGAAGACTCCTCCCTTCTCCCGTTCTTTTTTTAAAAAAAATTAAAAGCCGACTGTTACAGTCTACCCACCTTAGGAACTTTCGTCCTCGAAAGTAGTTAGCTCTCGAACAACTCTGGGTAACTCGCTCGCATCTCCTTCTCGTGTTCCCAAGTGGCTTCCTTGAGGTGATGGTTCTACCAAAGGACCTTACCAAGGTTGATTCCTCTGTTCCTCAGGACTTTGCTATCACGAGCAAGAATTTGCATTGGCATTTCCTCATAGCTCAAGCCCTTGTCTAACTTCAACGGCTCAAAGTTAACAACGTGCGAGGCATCAGGCACATACCCTGCAACATAGACACATGAAACACATCATGGACCGACGCAAGAGATAGTAGTAGGGCCAACCGATAAGCCACTGGCCCAATGCGCTCCAGGATCTGGAAAGAACCAACGAACCTAGGGCTCAACTTCCCTTTTTTACCGAACCTCAAAACACCCCTCATAGGTGCAACTTTCAAGAATACGAAGTCTCCAATGAAAAACTCCAACTCTCGACGCCTGACATCTACATAACTCTTGTGCCTGCTCTGTGTCGTTAACATACTTGTCCTGATTTTCTGTATGACCTCATTTGTCACCTGGACAAGCTCGGGTACCAACAACTTCCGTTCACCAAACTCTCCCCAACACACTGGGGTCCTGCACCTTCTCCCATAAAGGGCTTCGAAATGGGCCATACAAATAATTTCCTAATAACTATTGTTATAAGCAAACTTCATCGATCCTCGGGTGAAACGTTGTACTAAAGTTACTCTGAGCCCCTAGGGCTCTTTGAAAACTCACCCAAAAGTTCGAGGTGAACCGTGGGTCCCTATCAGACACGATCTTTACTGGGACTCCGTGCAATCTTATTATCTCTTCCATGAGTAGATGTGCCCACTTCTCAACTGTATAGGTTGGCTTACCAGGCAGAAAGTGAGCGGACTTAGTTAGCCTATGCACAATCACCCAGATTACTGTGAATCCTTTAGCTGTCCGGGATAACCCCGAAATAAAGTCCATGGAGATCTCCTCCCACATCCACTAAGGTACTTCCAACGGTTGCAATAACCATGTTGGCTTATGCCTTGGTGCTTTAACTTGTTGGCACACTAAACACTTGCTGACAAACTCTGCCACATCTCTTTTCATTCCACGCCACCAATAGAATGATTTCAAATCCTGATACATCTTAGTGCTTCCTAGATGCACTGAAAAAGGATAATTATGAGCATCAGACAAAATCTCCTCCTTGAGACTACTCTCAGCAAGAACACTCAACCGTCCCCTGAACAGTAGTCCACCGTCTAATGTCACAGAGAACTCGCTTTCCTCACCACTTCTTGCCTGACGCCAACAGTCCTCAAGACTTGAGTCTCCCTAATGAGCCTTAATAACTCGCTGCCTCAAGGTCGGTCCCCCCGACAACTAGTTCAGTTGTGTTGTGACTTGACTCACCACAACTACTATCCCTGCACGTCCCATCTCTGAACGCAAAGGAACTTGCCTCGTGACCAGGGCTGAGGTGTGAGCCACCTTTCTGCTAAGGGCATCAGCGACAACATTCACTTTGCCTGGATCGTACAGTATCTCAACCTCATAGTCCTTTACCAACTCCAGCCATCTGCGTTGTCTCATGTTTAACTCTTTCTGGGTAAAAAGATACTTGAGGCTCTTGTGGTATGTGTACATCTGAATCTTTTCTCCATACAAGTAGTGTCTCCATATCTTCAGCGCGAAGACCACTACAGCCAACTCCAAATCATGGGTTGGGTAATTCCGTTCATAATCCTTCAACTGACGAGAGGCATAGGCGATCACTTTTCCATTCTGCATCAACACACAACTCAAACTTTTCTTGGAGGCATCACTGTAGACCATAAAACTTCCTGAGCCATCAGGTACTGGAAGCACAGGTGCAGAGACTAACCTGTGTTTAAGGTCCTGAAAACTCGCTTCACAAGTTTCACACCACACGAAGGGGTTTCCCTTCCGGGTTAACTGAGTCAAGGGTGTGGCTATCTTGGAGAAATCCTTAACAAACCTCCTATAGTAGCCTGCCAAACCCAAAACGCTTCACACTTCAGAGATGGTCTTAGGGCGAGGCCAATCCGTCACAGCCTCAATCTTGGCGGGATCCACTGTTACACCTTCTTTAGACACCACGTGTCCTAGGAAGGCTACTCGCTACAACCTGAACTCACACTTGGAGAACTTTGCATACAACTTGTTGGTCCTCAAAGCTCTCAACACTTCAGTCAAATGAACTTCATGCTCCTCCTTTGTCTTGGAGTACACGAAAATATCATCGATGAAGACGATCACAAAGGTGTCTAAGAACTCCTTGAATACCCTGTTCATTAGCTCCATAAATGATGTTGGGGCATTCGTCAAGCCAAAGAACATCATCGTGAACTCATAGTGCCCGTACCTGGACCTAAAAGCAGTCTTCGAAATATCCTTGTCTCTGATTCTCAACTGGTGGTACCCTGATCGCAGGTTGATCTTAGAAAACACCGTCGCTCCTTGCAGTTGGTCAACAAGTCATCAATCCTGGGTAAAGGGTATTTGTTCTTCACTGTTACCTTGTTCAGCTCTCGGTAGTCAATGCATAACCGCATCGACCCATCTTTCTTTTTCACAAACAACACCGATGCACCCCAAGACGAAACACTGGGGCGGATGAAACCCTTATCCAGGAGTTCCTGCAACTGAGTCTTAGGCTCCTTCAACTCTGCTGGAGCCATTTGATAGGGAGCTTTAGACAACGGGGTCGTCCTGGGCTCAAGCACAATACTGAAGTCTACCTCACGGACCGGGGGTAGACCAAGCAACTCTTTAGGGAACACATCTGCAAACTCTCGAACAACAGGAACCAAACTCAACTCTGGTCCCTTGTTTCTTGTATCATAAACACTAGCCAAAAGGGCCCAAGTCCCTCAACTTATCAACTTCTTTGCCTTGAGAGTTGAAATCATCTTCGAAATTTCTCCAATCTTAATTCCCTTGAACTTGAAACTAGACTCTGCCGGAGGTCGAAACACCACCTCTCGGCAATGACAGTCGATGTTGGCATGGTTCACAGACAACCAATCCATGCCCAAGATTACATCGAAGTCGCTCATGTCCAACACAACCAACGTCACGTCTAGCACATGACTCGTTACCACTGCCTGGCCAGATTTAACTTTTCTCGAGCTACTAACTCTCTACCCACCGGGGTAGCTACTGCCAAATCAACATCTAAAGGCTCTACTTCTAACTAGGCTTGCCTCACAAAAATAGCAGAAATAAAAGAGTGTGAGGAACCCGAATCAAACAAAAAAAGAGCCAAGTGGCCAGGGACGAGTAATGTACATGTCACCACAGCACCGGAACCTCCTACGTTCCTGTTCGCACTCGCATAGACTCGGCCCCTCTAGCGGTTTCCAGGCTGGTCTCTCTTTTTTGTGCAAGCTTTGCCCAGTGCCTGTGTGCTTTCCGCAGCTTATAATGCACCCTCTCGATCCCCTCGCTCCCTACTTGCACACACTGATTTACAAATGACCCAACTTCCCACAATTATTGCAAATCTTGTTAGCTGCATGACAGGTCCCACTATGTTGTACTCAACATCTGAAACATGAACCCTGCTTGGAGCCTGTTGGGGCTGATGTCCCTGAGTTCCAGATCGGTTTGGCCTAACAAAGGTCTGCTTAAACTTGCTCTTCTGGCTGGTCCCATAACTCTGACCTAGCCCTGAACTCTGGCCAACAACGAACCCATACAGCCTTAGGTCTGTATCAATAAGGGATGCCACTCGGACTGTTGCGGCGTAAGTCTTGGGATCGTGAGTAGTTGTTGACCCACGTACGCCTCCTCGCAAACCTGTGAGGAAAGACTCCACCTTCTTCTTCTCTGTATCCACCATATCAGGGGCGAATCAAGATAGCGCAGTAAACTCATGCTCGTACTCCTCAACCGTCTGGTTCGACCCTTGCTTTAGTTGTACGAACTCAACTTTCTTCTCAATTCTAAGCACAACCGAATAATACTTCTCGTAGAACGTCTCTTGGAACTGTGCTCAGGTTATCGGTCCCGCACTGACATCGATAGACCGTACAACAGCTCGCCACCAAAGAAGAGCACTCCACCTTAACGCATAAACTGCGCACTGGACCTTTTGATGCTCGGGGCAACCCATTCTACCAAGAACATCATCCACTACCGCAAACCATGCTTCAGCAGCTACATGGTCTACCGCCCCATCAAATAAAGGCGGGTCATACTTCTTGAAATCTTTCAGATACCTCGCCTCCTCGGTCGATGTCCCAAATGTCTGAGGCAATGCAACCCTTTGATTATGCGCGGGTGCTAGTTCCTAATTCTAGGTTACTAGGGCCTCCATGGCCTGAGTGAACATAGCTGTCTAATTGGCCTGACTCGCCATATTTGCCTGGATCCGTTGCTGAATGCCTGCCATGAGTTCAGCAACTGGTGATGACGCTTTAACGTTTGTCACTTGAACATTTGCCCTTTCCTGAGCTCCTTCATTTTGCCCAGTTGATTCCTCGACCACTGGGGCATCCTGGGTGAGCTCCTCCCGATGCTCGGAGTGCTCAACCTTTGGTGCTTTGACGGTCAGTTCCTGGTGTCGGGCCCTACGACCTGGACCCCTACGACCACTCTGACCTCGACCACCAGTAATTGCTCTTGCACGACCTCTACCACGTGCCATAATCTAAATTACAAAAGAAGACAATACATCAGCAACGCTTCCAGAGGTACAGAACAAAAGAAAACTTAACAACATCAAAAACGAACCTCCTACTACTTACAAAGTAAAAGCAAACCTGTTGATGACCCGACGAGCTCCTTGCGAGAGGTTATGAAGGACTAAACACCTACGATGTAGGCAGTATACAAAATCTAAAACCTACGCTTTGATACCAACTGTAACGCCCCGTAAAAATGAACACTTCCAACTCGAGGCGTTACTTCCAAGTTGTATCGCTCACGCCGAAAATTCGGCAACATAACGGCGCAACCGGCACAACCAAAATTTTAAAGACCTGAATCTGAACAAGAAACACTTCAAAAAGGCTCACAAAGGTACCCAACCTCCTCCAAGCTACAAAGAAAACAACAAGCTGGGCTTTAGTCCCTCAGAGTTCTCAGACAACATGCAACTACAACACATGCTTTGATTACGAAAGAAAACATAACAGATCATACTTCAATTTCGAACGATAAGGAACATGACATGCTAAGATTTAAACAAAAACTAAAGAAGTCGAGTGCAGCAGAAGAAAAGAAATGAAAGAAACTTCTACACAACAACACCTAACTAAGTCCTACAAGTCTTCCATAGCCTCGCAGGGGTCTCGTCGTCGATGGTCATCTCACTGGTTTGCCTTACCTGCAACAAAAGAAGAAATAAACGAGGGATGAGTATAAAAATACTCAGTAAGCAGCCTACTTTGTCCAAGAATAAAGAACACAAAAGACAACCTTAGACCTAGCTAAGCACGACACCTAGCCCGCCACACAACCTCAACAAGCATCCTGACCCTATTTCTCACTCAGATTTCTCAGTCATGTCCTACCTTTAGCTTCTAAACTAGGTTGGCAACAACTGACCACGAGACTCATTCCCAGACCTGCACTAAGGCGAAGGACTCTATCCAACCTCTCTAACTTTAAGGATCACACCCAGAGTCGCACAACTGGATGGAAAACGAACCACACATCCCATAAAACATCGAATGCGGTATTACCACGCACGCTCAACCACGGGCTCGTTCTCGGGCCTATACTAGGGCGAAGGACTATATCCAATCCCTCTATGACTCTAGGAATCATTTCTCGAGTCGCACATCTAGATGGGGGACGGACCACCACATCCATAACATCATCATCATCTCGCCAACCTCGAGTCTCAACCTACTAAGGGTTACATAGAGACTTGGTCTACACTAGGGCTAGTTGTGCTAGCTACAATCCTAAGGCTCAACGACACATCCCGAGTTACTTCAAACTAAGCACGAGACTATCAGGCTCGGGACAGACAATCATAACACATTAACACATTCAGAATTCTTAGCATAAGCTTACATCGACTCTACAAAAAGATCACAACCAAGCACGAAGGGGTAACAACAATGATACATGAACAGACATACGATCCACCGTGCATGATATTTCAACACAGATTCACATCAAACAGGAGCATTCAAACTTAAATCAAGGTACAACTATGATTATCACGTCCTAGCATGCTACTACAACCAAATCATTCAGTTTACTTCCAACCAGATAAATGCATGCAACGTGCCCCTAAGCCCTACACTTAGTGGTGGTATAGTCCAATTGACTACTTACTTGAAATCCAACCACAACGAGCAACTTGAGTAACGTTGCGTACTCCAAACGTGTTTCTACGTCTAAATCGTCCCTAACGAAAAACATGCACAAAAATTAATAATCTGAAACATAATCGAGGCCCTAAAAGCTTACGAGGCGCAAAACTCACCTAACGGAGATCCAAAATGAGCTAAGGAACAGACCGAGGTGATCGCATGGAAGGAGACGATCGGCGGCTCTGCAGGCGGCGGTGCATGATGATGGTCTTAGCGGTGCGTGGGCAGCAAATCTAGAATCCTCGAAACCCGATCTATCTAGAACCAATCTTTGTTCCTTGAAACCCGTCCAAAACGAGCTTAAACGGGCTGAACCAAGTGACGTGTTTCACGGACTCCCACGGCGGTTGCACTCCTCCGGTGACTCCTTGTGACGGCTTGTGTGGCTCGAACGACGCGACGTGGTGGCGCTGCTGCTTCAGACGATCGTCCAATACTGGGCTTTAGACGGCGATCTGAGAGACAAGAAAGAGAGAGAGGGACCGCGTGAGAGAGAGGGCGAGTGAGAGAACTAAGTGAGGGAGAAAGAGAGAGAAACTAAGGGGGAGAGAGGGTCGGGGAAGAAGGGAAGGGAGGGAGAGAGAAAAGTACGAGAGGGAGAGGGGAAGAACGTGGTTGCCAGCAAAACGGCCGGCGGCCGTTTCGCCGAGGTCCACGGCGCAAGGGAGACTTGTTCTCCCTTCTCCCGTTCTTTTTTTAAAAAAATAAAAATAAAAGTCGACTTCTACAATGAGCAACGGTTTAAGTTTGGGAGTGTGATAATCCCATGAAATGGGAGTTAATTATCATAATTTCGCTCTTAAATCTTTCTAAAAATTGAGTAACATGCATTTCATTGTCAGTTTTGGGTTATTTCTTGGTTAGTAGTGAAACACATCGGTGTTTAAGAAAAATATTTCTAGTTGTCCTTGATTTTTATTGAATGATCCTCCTTTTGGACAGGTTATGAAGTTGAGCTAAAGAAATTGTGGGTTGATGAGCCATGTGGTTGGGTTGTTTGTGCAGTGTTGTTATTAATGCTACAACATTGTGCAGCACAAAGCCAATGGGGCCACTAATCCTAGAACATTGTGCAACACAAAGCCAATGTGGGTGATAATGCTACAACATTGTGCAACACAAACCAATGTGAGTGACAATGCTACAACATTGTGCAACACATTTTAATGTGGTTGTCAATGCTACAACATTGAAACTCATAGCTGGAAGAAAATTTGTGCGAATTTTTATGATGATGTCAGCAGAGGTGTCACCCTTCATTAAAAATGTGCTAATAGGGAGCTGCCACATGGATTGGGTGAATGAAATCAACCCTAAAAGAGAAAAATAAGAGAGGAATCCATCGAAAAGGGAGGGGAGGCCAAAAGGAAGAAAAACCCATAGTTTTGGAAGAAAGAGAGGAGGTGTTCCTATTTTGGATGTTGTTTTTGCAGAAGAAGAAGAAGACTCATCATCCTCTACTTTTTCTTCCTCAATTTCTTGCTGGTTTTTCGTTCTTATTATTGATTTTTCCTTTGCCCTAAGTTTTCTTAAGCTTTTAGCTAGGTTAGCATACTTTTGAAGTCATTTTGGTGTAAATCTTAGTTAAATCTCTCTCATTATGATGTTGATTTCTAATTTCTTAAGCTTTATTTCAAGATTTACAATTATGGGCTAAGTGTTTTAGGGTTGGAATTTATGCTTGGATGTGGTTTGTTTGAACTCTTTTGATTCAATGCACATGTATGAAGTTATATTCCATTTGTAGTGTTATTGCAAGTTCTTATTTAAGTTTAATCATCTTAAGTAAGGCATTAGCTTGTTCTTAATACTAAAAGGGTTAGCAATGGGTAGATTAGCACAAATGGAGCAAGTGGCTTCTCAATGGGAGAAGTTGTAGAGTGTAGACATACATTCTAAACTTGTGTTTTTAGGGAATTAGGTCTTTTTAATGTCCATTAGCATTGAGTTTTCATAGACATATGCTTAACTCTGTGTTTAAGGTTAGAAAATTGAGTTCGAGAAGTCTCGGGTCGGTTTTAGCATAAAAGTTTTTGCTATATAACATTGTGGTGATTAATGTTGCAACACTGGCAACCTCAAAAGAGCAAAAACAACCACTGCTTTCCAAAAATTTCAACCCTCTGTTTTATTCATTTTAGTACTTGTTTAGCATCTTATACCTTTGCTTTAAGCTAGTTTTTTGTCTTTTTAAGTCTCATTTACTTTATTTGTTACTTTGGTGCTTGTTTTTAGTCGTTTTGCATGTTTAGTTGTGTTCGTTAGTTTAGTTTTGCACTTAGGAGTTTGTACTTAGTTTCAACATTTTCGCTAACTTTAGTCCCTGTGGGATCGACCTTGTTTACCATCTACTGCCTACGATTGTGTATGCTTGTGTAGTGATTTTTGCACAAAGCCAATGTAGGTGACAATGCTACAGCATTGTGCAACACATTTTAATGTGGTTGCCAATGCTACAGAATTGAAACTCAAAGCTGGAAGCAGATTTTCGCGAATTTTTCTGATGATGTCAGTAGAGGAGTCACCCTTCGTTAAAAATGTGTCAATAGGGAGTTGCCACGTTGATCGGGTGAATGAAATCAACTATAAAAGGAAAAAAAAAAAAGAGAGGAATCCATGGAAAAAGGGAGGGGAGGCCAATAGGAAGAAACCCACGTTTTGGAGAAAGGAGAAGAAGAAAACAATAGTGGGGATGTTGTTCTTGCTGAAGAAGACGAAGATTTTTCATCCTCTACCCTTTCTTCCTCATTTTCTTGTTGTTTTTTTCATTCTTATTGTTGATTTTTGTTTTGCCCTAAGTTTTCTTAAGCTTTTAGTTAGTTTAGCATAATCTTGAAGCCATTTTGGTGTAAATCTTAGTTAAATATCTCATTATGTTGCTGAATTCTGATTTCTTGATCTTTATTTCCAGTTTTTTAGTGATGGGTTAAGTGTTTTAGGGCTAGAATTTATGGTTGAATGTGGTTTGTTTGAACTTTTTTGATTCAATGCACATGTATGAAGTTATATTTCCATTTGTGGTGTTTATTTCAGGTTCTTATTTTAGTTTGATCACCTTAAGTAAGACATTAGCTTGTTCTTAATACTGAACGGGTTAGGAATGGGTGGATTAGAGCAAATGGAGCAAGTGGTTTCTCAAGGGGAGAAGTTGTAAGGTGTAGACATACATTCTAAGCTTGTGTTTTTAGGGAGTTGGGTCTTTTTAGGGCCCGTTTGATAACGTTCTCGTTTCCTGTTTCCTGTTTCTATTTCTCATTTTTTAAGAAACAAACTTGTTTGATAATCCATCCCATTTCTTGTTCCTAAAATTTGAGAAACGTTTCTAAAATTTGGACTAAATTTTAGAAACTACATAAAGTAGTTTCTTTCTGTTCCATTTCTTTTTATTTTTAAATGTTCCCTATTTTACTAAACTTACTATTTAGCTTGTTGGTAAAATGCATGCTTATTTTCTCCTCCTTTCTTTATAGGTCTTGAATTCAATTCGTTGTTTTTTTTTTTATCAATTTTGAATTTTTGCAATATATACGTATAGTTTCAGTTTTTATAAATAATAATAATTTATAAATTTATATTATTATTATATAAATTATTTTATTTTTATTTCATTTCTTAAATTTACCATCTGTATATTTATATTATTTTAATTTAAAATTTAAAATTATATATATATGTATTATTTGAATTTTGAATTTTAATCAATGTTTATATTTATATATTATTGTAATTTTGCAATAAATAAATTTTGTTCCCTAAAACATGCTCTTAGCCTCATTTTAATATTTTACAACCACAACATTTAGAAATATAATTGATTTTGATCTGAATCAACATCATTTAAGATGAATGACTCGAGTAAGAGATAAGATTACAACTCAAATTTGAACACATTTGAAGGATAAAACACATTTATTTATTTACTTTTATTATTAGTTAATTTTGTATTGAGATTTGTTCGTATTTGATAATATAAATTTGTTATAATTAATTGTATATTTATATATACAAGAAACAAGAAACAAGAAAGGATTATCAAACAAGTTTATGTTTATGTTTCTGTTTCTTGTTTTCAAAGAAACAAGAAATAGAAATAGTTATCAAACATATTCTTGTTTCTTATCTTAAAAAATGAGAAACAAGAAACAAGAACGCTATCAAACGGGCCTTAATGTCCATTAGCATTGAGTTTTCGTAGACATATGGTTAACTCTGTGTTGAAGGTTAGAAAATTGAGTTCGGGAAGTCTTGGGTTGGTTTTAACATAAATTTTCCTGCTATATAACAATGTGGTGATTAATGCTGCAACATTGGCAACCTCAAAAGAGCAAAAAACAACCACTGTTTTCCAAAAATTCGAATCATCTGTTTTATTCATTTTAGTACTTTTTTAGCATCTTACACCTTTTCTTTAAGCTAGTTTTTTGTCTTTTTAAGTCTCATTACTTTATTGGCTACTTTGGTGCTTGTCTCTAGTCATTTTGCATGTTTAGTTGTGTTCTTTAATATAGTTTTACATTTAGTAGTGTGTACTTAATTTCATCATTTTCGCTAACTTTAGTCCCTATGGGATCGACCTTGTTTACCATCTACTACCTACGATTGCATATGCTTGCATAGTGAGTTTTTGTACAACAACGAGGCATCAAGCAGGCATGCATCGCAGACTCCACGATGGAGGCCGAATATGTAGCAACTTGTAAAGCTGCTAAGGAGGCGGCGGTTTGGCTTAGGAAGTTCATGATGAATTTGGAAGTTGTTCCAAACATGAACTTGTCGGTCACCCTATATTGTGATAACAGTGGTGTAGTAGCCAACTCGACGGAACCTTGAAGTCATGAGAGGGGCAAGCATATTGAATGAAAGTATCACCTAATACGGTATAGATTGTGCATCGCGGAGACGTGACCGTCACGAAAATTACTTCGGAGCACAACGTTGTTGATCCGTTTATAAAGGCTCTCACGGCTAAGGTGTTTGAGGGTCATTTAGAGAGTCTAAGTCTACAGTGATTCCTGACTAGGGCAAGTGGGAGTATTGTAAAAGGGGTATTCAATGCCCTAGTTTATTGTATTTTTGCATTTCTGAAATGTATCTGTACTCCACTAGCTTTAGTTGAAGTGGGAGTTTGTTGAGGTGTATGCCCTAAACTCGTGTTGTTTGTAACATTTAATGTATTTATAAATAAAAGTTATTTTTCATCAAACCTTGTATCTTGCATTTCTAATTTAATCCAATAAACTAAGCTCCAGGGTCATTCATATTTATGAGATCCTGAACGGTGTGTAGTGGATACAGATAGGAACACATTCGAGTAAATGACCTGAATGGTCTACAATATATGAATAGGGTTGGAAATCTCATCTTGGTAGCACTGTGGATGCGACCCACTTTGTATTTGATACAAATGAGGTGATCTGGGTCGATCATATAGTTGACATGTGAGTGGGGGTATCCTGTGCAATGAGATTGTACAAGACTGAACCATTAATTATTAGACCAACTGATGTAACACCGTTAACAGTTTAGGACTAATAAATTCGTAGATGACCATTAGTGACTCGGCTTTAATCCTGATGAGTTACAAACTCCTGTCTGCGGGGGTTGTCCTTAGACTAGTACGGGTGAGAGTGTGTCAGAGTTGCCACTCAATAAGCCTACCTTCTCAGGGGCAGAAACACGTGGGTAGCTAGAAACTTAACTCCGCAAGATGGAATTCACTTGTTCCCGAGCTAGGAAAAGTAGATGGGTTGTTCCCTTAAGTGTTGACTCCAGGGCTTGAACAACAGGGCCCATCCTCTCACTATCCAGAAAGGTTCGTTGTTTATGATAGGACCATAAACAAGTTGTTGATTAAATGAGCAGTGGTACTTAAGGAGCAAGAGGTAGGCACAGGAGTAAAACGGTAATTTGACCCTCTGTGACTACGAACGGCCTGTGAAGAGTTGACGCATGGGCATTGGTTATATTGATGGACACAACTTGTCCTACAGTGAGGAGAGTGCAGCGCGGGTCTATTGTGGATGCAATTACGAGTCTATAGTGGATGCAGCTACGGGTCTATAGTGGAGTGACCCCGTAGTTAATGAATGTTAATTAACGGGATCAAAGAGTCTGGTCAGTTAATCTCGGATCATTGGAGCTCATGATCTGTAGGTCCATTAAGTCGCTCGGTTGGCTCAATTATGGAAATAATGAGGGTATAAAGTTTGGAGTGAATTTGAAGTGTTCAAATTCACATAAAGGGTATTTATGTCAATTATATGAGATATAATTGATATAATATATAGTTTGACGTGAATGAGATTCATATTAGACTATATTATAGCCTAATTATGAAATTAAGCCATAGTTGGACAAATCAATTTGAGAGATGTGAAAAATTGAATGTGATTCAATTTTAATCTCACATTATGCAAATGTGATTTGCATAATAAGGTATGTAATACCTTATACTATATAATTATGCAAATATGATTTGCATATCATAAAGTTTGTGGTTAAATGAAAAGTGGGTGGAGAATTTCTCTCCACCTCATCCTATTATAAGAGGATGCTTAGAGAAGCATTCCATAAGTGACTTTGCCATTTTTTGGAATTCTCACCAAAAGGCAAATTCTCTCCTCTCTCATTTTCTCTCTACTCTCTCGAAGACCCAATCCAAAAGGAATCTCACAATTCTCCCTCATCCTCCGGAGAATAACCGAGAAGCCTTTGTAGAGGTGTTTAATTCGTTGTTCGGTTCGTGGATTCGAGATCGAGAGTTTGTGAGATCATTGAGATCGTGATAGACCGCAGGAGGAGGAAAACGAGAAGAAAGAGTTCTTTAAAGGTTAGTATGTTGTACTTTTTCCTTTCTCCCTAATGCTTAATTTCGTTTACATGAGATGTATGCAATTTTAAGTAACACAACGGAGCAACGCGATTCACGTCGCTTCCGCTGCGAGATTCAATCCTATCATAACCAAGGGATCATTATGTAGTTGATGGAGATTTTATGCCTCAGCCTCAGTCAACTATAGAGTTGGGATTGGTTTACTAACTTGGATAGAGTATACCTTGTAGTCTTTTGGAGAGCACCAAGTTTCACGGGCTCTTGCCTTCCTCTTTCCGTGCGATTCTCCTCCAGCTGGTCCTCCACATATTATTCTGATTTCATGGGATGAAGGAGAGGCTCTATGATCTTTCTCATTGTTGTATTGGCTTATTTCGTTTTGTAGCTTGAGAATAACATCCTTCCAGGGTGAGCCTTTGGCTTCGGCATCGACCTCAACCTAAGCTCTTTCCCATCTTTTCTTATCGATCAGACTTCGCAAATTTGAGCCCCCAGTGTGCTTGTCACTATGCAGGATGTGGATCTGGACTCGAAAGCTTGGTCAACTCTGTCCTATTTCATCATTCCCTTTGGTGCTTCTATCTCATCAGGTTGACTTGTCTCAAATGAGGTTGAAGTGATCTCATCCCAACCCGATGCAGGCTCTCCCTTGGTTGTTGTGATGTCCTTGTTAGGGAGCCCCATTCTTGATGGGAATCAAATCTCCTTGAGCAGCGGAAACGTGATTAAAATCGTAATTTCTCGTTCGTTTTGGTTTACTAGAAATACCAGTACATTGGAAAAATACAGAGACAAACAACATTCTAATCTAATTAGGCATGGATTTAAACATGCGAACATGTTGTACAAAACATTAAACTAAAATGGAATAAACTAATTACCTTTGTAGTTTCTCAACAGCAACAACTCCTTGCTCCTCCAAAATTTGCAGCAACACAACAAAATTCTTCTCCTTTGTTCTTTCAACAGGACACTACCACAAAGAGAAACTCATATTCTCTAAGTTCCTAGAACTATCCTTGGTGGGAAGGAATCAATAATTGATCAAGGGAAGGGAATTAGAGAGAGAGAGTATCACAACAATTTCACAAATTGCATAGAATTAATCATCCATCCATCACTTCCTCTCACCACGAGAAGAAGTACAAAAGACAGGGTAACTCCCCACTCCCTATCGAGAGGGGATTGGGGAGTGATGGGAACGTGTCATCGTGACACGTTCTCAATTAATTAATTAATATTTAATATAATTAATCAAATCAATTATAGTAATATTTATTTTAATTAAATCATATTTAATTAAATATTATATAATTAATTATGATTAAATCTCATTTAATCATTTTACCCTTTAACCTATAGTTTTAATGCACATCTAATGCACATTAAATTTTAACCTATTGTTTTTAAATATGAATCTCATTCACACTTAAATTAATATTTAAATTCTTTCAAATATTTAATTCTCTCATATTAAATTATTCACATTAAATTTATAATATAAAGTTCCAAAACTTTATATCATAACGTATCTATATACATTAAATTTATTCTCTAATGAATTTGAACATTTCAAATTCAAATGATCTAAAAACCCTTTAGATCATTTGAACATTTTAAGTTAGAATTGAGTTCTTATGATTTTAAAAGTTAGAATTTTGTCTTTATCATGAGATAAAACCTCACAAATGTCTCTATAATTTGATATACAACTTTCATAAATAGGACAAATTATTTTCAATCAGGTTGCGACTACAATGTGGCTACCTGCCTTATAATAACCATTGAATGTGGATTCAATAACTTTCATGCCTCTAATAGTTATTGGATATAAATTGGAGGTATCTTCTCTCTTCACATCCAACAATGAAAAAATGTCATACGTTGTGGGAACCTTACTAAATAATTTCTCTATAAGTAGTCTCTATGAACCAAATCATAGTCATAGAGACAATATATGAGGGTTTTATCAAAGTATAGAGATTAATTCTAACATAAATAACTATATAGGGACTAAATTTTAGTTTTTTTCAAAATGATAACTTAATCTATATTAAAAATTCTCAAGTAAGTTTCTCAGAAATAATTGTTGAAACTTGTTAATAAAAAGCTTATGATTATCAAAAAAAAAAAGAAAAAGCTTATGTCTCATTAAATTTTTATTCTATTAACATAGTTGAACCGTGGACAAACCACACCTGGACCTACCACTTTGAAAAAACGGATGTTATTGTTGGATGAGTCTAATTTTAGGTATGAAAAAGTTGAATATCTCATGTGCAAAATAACATTTTAGTGGCATGTGAATATGTTAATAAAATAATAATGTAATGATTAATCTAACTTTTTTTCTTACCAATATTTGCCAAACTTTTTAACAAATGACATTGATAATTTTTTAAGATATTAAAAGAAAATTAGAATTTTTTTAAAGATTAAAAACCAAATCGAGAATAATTCGAGAATATTATGTGTATATTTTCAAAAAGAAAAAAAATATGAAGAAAATATTATTATTTTCATGAGTTTATTTTTTAAGTTAAACTTTCACGTGTAATCACCGGTTGTACCTTTTGAAATAAAACCTTACTAAAATGTGTTGTACTTTTAAATTAATCCATTAAAGAACTAAATGAAAATACACAAAAGAGAAAATACTTTAAAATTAAAAACAATAGAAAACGATGTAAAAATATTCCATATTATAATTTAGTTGATGGAATGGAACATGTTGAAGGTTCAAACTTGCTTAATTTATTCGAATCACTTTTCACCATTTTTAAAATTGTACCAAATCCACCAAAACGTTTTTTTATTAATTTATCAATAGAAATATTGAGGAGGTAGGATTTCATTTATTTTGAGTTGTTCTTCAAAGCAAGTTAATTGAAGCATATCTAATAAATTAGTAGAATGGGAATAAGCACTGAATTAAATCTTTGTAATATTAAAATCAGTATATATTTTCCACCAAACTTTTTATACTAATCTTTTTTAGTATGTGAATGGTTACCGACCAAACTTAACTTTTTTTTTTTTTTTGGGATTAACAATTAAGAAAAGAGTCGTATTTGGGTGTAGCTTGGGTTGCAGTCCATTTTTCAACCACAAAATTTTTTTTTATAAAATTTTTTAAAAAGAAAAACCTTTTTTTTGGCTCCCTATTGGACTGCATAATAGATGAGGCTACACCCAAATATTTTTCTTAAGAAAATGCTTCGTATCTAAAAAAAAAAAAACTTTGAAATCTACCAATCTAGTCAAAAAAAAAAAAAAAAAAGGAGATTATTGTCCCCACGTTAATCATTGGAAAAAGTAAGAATTTAGAATTCTGTTATATATTGAATTACACTAAAATATATATGTGTGATTTTGATTACGGCAAGAAAACAATATTTATTAAGTTTAATTAATGGTATCTGTTTGGCTTTTTAATTTTGTTGAAGAACGACGAAGATAAATGCAAAAAGGAAAAAAGAATACACAAACCTTACAAGAAAGCCTTTTCTGTAAAAAAAAAATTTTACGGATAGAGACAAAGAAGAATTTACAAATACAGAATAATAGGTATAGATTCGTTTAGTGGGTCATCTAGATCGTGTTTTATGTTTTCAAATTCACTCAAGTGAATAAATATACTTTTAAGAAATGTGTTTTCAAAAATTGTTTCTAGATTTTATGATCAAAGCCGTGAAAATTTTAAAAACAACATTTTAATGTTTTATTGTATTAATATTTTAAATTTGAAGTTTTCAAATGCATAATTATAATAGCAATGATAAAAACTTTAATAATTTTAGTATTTCATGTTATAAACTATAACATTTATTTTTGTTAAATTAAAACATGTATAATATAATAGGTAAATTATATGATATTGTGAAGCAGTAATACAAAATTTATATAAAAAACTATATGTTTATAATTTATAAATTAATTAATAATAGTTTTATATTCAATCTAATATTTAGTTTGACAACTATAGCTAGTTTTATCTATAAATATATTATTTAAGCACATTTTGAATGCTTGTTTAAATTAGAATTCAATTTTTAAATATGCAACCAAACTCATATCTAAAAATATGAAATACAACTCTGTTCTTATGAATCCATTGTTTTCAAAATTCTATTATTAGATTGTATACCAAACAAACTATATTTTAATTAGCTCCATGTTTTATATGTTCTTCGTGTTGGGAAAGACCTCCCACAACTGAAATAAGCCCAAAACCTCCCACAACTGAAATAACCAGAAATAACTAAGAAATTAAAAGGAAACAACAAAATAAGAGACAAGAATTTACGTGGAAAAACTCCAAACCCGGAGAAAAAAAACCACGAACAGAAAGAAATTCTACTATGTGAAAAATTGTTATAATCACACAAAATTCTCTCCCCGACCCAAATTACAAAAACACTCTCCCAAAACTTTATACCACTCACATCGTTCTTCCCACTCTCAGACCAGAGAATATAAATGGGATACACCAAGCTTATGTTTCGGGATGCTTTGAAACTAAAGTCATAGGCTCCTTTTATAGTGCCAAGAGCTCATCACTTCTCATATATTCCACCATAAAAGTATAGAGCATACTCAAAAACTCAAAAAACTACAAACCTAAAACTCTAATATCACTTGTTGGAAAAAACCTCCCACTACTAGGAATAAACAGAAATAACTAAGAAATTAAAAGAAAACAACAAAAGACACAAAAATTTACATGGAAAAACTCCAAACTCGAAAAAAAAAAACCACAAACAGAAAAAAAAATTCTTCTATGTGAAAAATTGTCACTCTCAGACTAGAGAATATAAAGAGGGAATTTAAGTAGGGCTAGTACACCAAGCTTAAAGTGTTTTTAACTGATGTTTTAAAACCAAAGCCATAAGCTTCTTTTATAGTGTCAAGAGTCCATCACTTATTTGCATGTTTCAGATGTGGGACAATTTCACTTCTAATATATTATAAAAAATCGTGTTGATTGAAGAAGTTTCAATTTAATCGTGTTTTAACATTTTTTAATTGTACCCTTTTTAATCGTGGATGTAACATATTGGTTGATGTGATAAGTTTATATGACAGATACTTCGTAAATTAACCAACATTTAGAACAGAAATTAACCCAAAATTTCCAAATTCTTCCTCTAAATTTTTAATACCTTGTTTGATAACTATTTGATTTTTAAAAATTGTACTTATTTTCTCACCATTTTTCTACAACGATCTTATCTATCCTACTATAGTTTCCATTTTTCCTTAAAAAAATACTTGAATTCTTAGTTGAATTTAAAAAAAAAAAAAATGGAAACTGTTTCTTTTTTTAGTTTTCAAAATCTAACTTAGTTTTTAAAACCATAGATATAAGAAATATGGAAACTATAGGTGAAAATACTAATTATAAGCTTAATTTTCAAACTACTCATTCTAATTTTACCAACGCATTAAGTATTATTGTTATGTAAAATTGCTGTAACTACGCTTTTATACGCACAAGAACGGTATAATTTTAAAAAGTGATAAATGTAGGCACTAAAAATAAAACGTTTTAAACCCTAGCGATGGTGACTGAGCTGAAAAAAATACTCAAACATTAAGAATTAAACATAGATTTAGTCTTTAAAAACATGTTAAATTATCAACTTGGGTTCATATGATATAACGTAATTTTAATTTGGTCTCTATAATTTAAAAAATTTTCAATTTGATTCATATCAAGTTGAGTAACTTTCAACTTTAGCATATATATAGTTTCAATTTAGTTGTTATGCTATTTTGTCAAATCTCTCAAATCGTTTTCGTTGTTATAAAACTCGTTAGATTATTGAATACATGACACTATTTCTATTTACTTTGCAACCAGAGATTGTTTTTTTCTATTTAGTTGATGAATTTAAGTATTAGGGTTTTAGGGTTAAGTAGGGAGAGAGGGGCTTTCAAGCAGGTAAAATACGGGTATAGATATATGATTTGCAAACTTACAGATTAAATTGAAAATTTTAGGTCGCGTTTGATAACCATTTGGTTTTTAATTTTTGAGTTTTGAAAATTATGATTGTTTTTCCACAATTTCTTTTTATCTTCTCTACAATGATTTCCATTTTTCTTAAAGTACTATTTATGTTTCAAGTCAAATTTCAAAAACAAAAACGAGTTTTTGAAAACTACGGTTTTTAGTTTTCAAAACATAGCATGATTTTTTGAAAACATAGGTACAAAATAGATAAGAACCCACAAAAATTCATTAGTAGAATTAGTATTTTTAGCTTTAATTTTCAAAATCAAAAATAAAAAATCAAATGGTTATCAAACGGGACCTTAGTCTTTGGTTTTGGTTTTTGAAAATTAAGTCTATAAATACTACTTTTCACCAATGGTTTTTTCATGTTTTCTTATCTACATCTTACATGTGTTTCCAAAAGTCAAGTTTAGTTTTGAAAATTAAAATAAGTGGTTTCCAAAAACTTGTTTTTATTTTTGAAATTTAACTAAGAATTAAGTATTTTCTTGAAAAAGATGGGAGTTATTGTAAAGAAAATGAAAATTATTGTAGAGAAATGTTGAGAAAAGAAGTAAAATTTTCAAAAACAAAAAATCAAATGATTATCAAATGAATCTTAATTTTTAAAACCACGAAATTATATTATACGAAGAAAAAAAAACTTAATATTCCTTTTCTTTTAATGAGATTTGACATTTAAAAAGAGAAAAATATTATCTTTATGAATGTTGAAGATAAGTATTTATTTGTCAACAAAACCATAGCTCAACTGGTATGACTCATAACCAAGAAGTCATAGATTCGAATCCTCCACTCTCAATTATTGATGTAAAAAAAAAACAAAGATAAGTATTTCTTTTTGGATAAAATTGTTTTTAAGAAATGCTATTTTCTTAAATATAAATCTTTAATGTTTTAAATTCGAATGTGATATTTATGGGCTTCCATAAATTCTATTTTAATCCAAATAGAAAATGTGATTTTTGTTGAGAATTGAGATAGGCTTGATTAGGCTTTGATTTGACCTAAATTGTTTCAATTCATCTCTTTATAAGTCAAGTTTTCCACAATAGAGGCTAGTTCCTACAAAAAAAAAAAAAAAAAAAAAGAACGAGACGAACCTTTTACGGTATTTCTCCCAAAATCAAATAAAGTTTCCTCCTAACTCTTATTTGGGGGGGAGGTTAAAATGGGTGGAATATATGTTAGGACTTTTTTTTTTTAAGGTAAATGCATTAACGGACCACGATATGTTAAGATATATGTTAGGACTTTTTTTTTTTTTTAAGGTAAATGCATTAACCAGGCGGAACACGATATGTTAGGATTTATTTTCTCGTTGGTACTTTTTCCAATTAGAAGGGAAGATTTAATCTTCATAACTTCTGAATGGATTTTGACGAATTTTAAGCCTCCTTTTATAAATATTTTTATTTTTTGGTTTTTGAAAATTAAACCTATAAATACTATTTCTACTTATAGATTTTCTTGTTATGTTATCAACTTTTTATATATGTTTTCAAAAATCAAGCCATCTTTTGAAAACTAGAAAAAGTTTTCAAAAACTTGTTTTTGTTTTTAAAATTTGTCTAAGAATTCAAAATCTTCTTGTTAAAACCTTACTCTGATGCACAGCGGAAATAAACTAGATCTTAATTATGGCAATAGCAAAAATAAATAAAGAGAGAGAAGAAAAACTCACAAAACTTACGTGGTTCGGACTATGCCTACATCCACGGGCAAAGATGACAAGAATATTTCTACTAAAGTTCAAAAAATGAGATTACAAGAAGAGCACTAAAGCACTCACCAAATTCCCCATACACCCAAGTATTTTAACTCACCAAATTAATTTCTAAATAGAATTAGAAATTAATTATAAAATATTTGAACTAAAGAGAGTAATAGAAAATTCCCAAAAACTCTCAACTCTCAGTCACTCAAAATGAGAGAAAGGGGAGTTATTTATAAGGCCAAGGGAGCCACTACACAACCATTCTTGTCGATGTGGGACAAAAAAATAACGACACAACAAATCTCTACCTTGGCATTAATTTATCTAAGACACGAAATGAAAACCTTCAGTCATTTTCTCCAAATAGTTAAGTGGTTTAAGAATTGCAAACATCGACCAAACTCAAGCAATGCTTGAATTTGCTCAATGGAAGAGATTTAGTCATCATATTAGTTGGATTATCGTTGGTGTTAATCTTGCTCACAATAATATCACCTCGAGCAATGACCTCACGTACAAAATGGTATTGAATATCAATGTGCTTTGTCTTCTCATGAAACATCTGATCTTTTGTAAGGAAGATAACACTTTGGTATCACAAAAAAAGACCAGTAGTCTCATGAAGTCTTATTTAAGTTCACCAAACAGTCCCCTCAACCATATAGCTTCTTTACAAGCCTCTATAATGGCCATATACTCAGCTTCAGTAGTAAATAATGCAACTGTATTCTGTAATGAAGCTTTCCAACTAATAGTATAACCAACAACAGTAAACACATATCCTGTCAGAGATCTTCTTTTGTCAAGATCTCCAGCATAATTAGAATCCAAATAACCAATGACTTCATCTCTAGTTCTCCCAAAATGCAAACAAACATCAACAGTACCTCGTAAGTATCTCAATATCCACTGAACTACTTTCCAATGTTCTTTATCAGGGTTACTCAAATACCTACTGACTGCACTCACTGCGTAGGATAAATAAGGGCGAGTACACACCATTGCATACATGAGAGACCCAATTGCACTAGAGTAAGGAACTCGAGACATATAATCAACCTCATCATCTGACTGTGGACACAAAGCTGATGACAGCTTGAAATGTGATGCTAAAGGAGTACTAACTAGCTTGGATTTATGCATATTAAATCTAGACAGAACTTTCTCAATATACCCCTTTTGGCTCAAATGAAGCTTTCTCGCCTTTCTACCTCTCACAATTTTCATACCCAGTATTTTCTTTACTGCTCCCAAACCTTTCATATCAAACTCCTTATTGAGCTCTAATTTGACTTGTTTGATTTTTCTTATATCTTTAGTAGCTATCAACATATCGTCAACATATAAAAGAAGATACACAAACGATCCATCATGATGCTATTTGAAGTACACACAACTGTCACCACTGCTTCTCTTGAAATCATGAGTAGTCATGAAGGAATCAAATTTCTTGTACCATTGCCTTGGTGATTTTTCATGCCATAAAGAGACTTATTTAACTGACAAACATAGTCTTCTTTTCCTGATATTATAAAACCCTCTAGTTGATGTATATAAATATCTTCCTCAAGTTCTCCATGTAAAAATGTAGTTTTTACATCTAACTGCTCAAGTTCAAGATCATGAATAGCTACAATACCAAGTAATGCACGAATCGAGCAATGCTTCACAACTAGAGAAAACACATCACTATAATCAACACCAGGGATTTGACTATAGCCTTTGGCAACTAACCTTGTTTTATATCTGGCTTTTACAACTCCTGGAATACCTTCCTTTATTTTAAAAATTCATTTGCAACGAACAGGTTTCTTACCTTGAGGAAGTTTCACAAGATCCCATGTATCATTCTTATGTAGAGACTCAATTTCTTCTTGTATTGCAATCATCCATTGATCAGAGTTGTTACACTTTACAGCCTCTGAAAAAGTAGATGATTCCTCACTAGAATCAATGTCTTCAGCGGCATTCAAAGCTTAAGCAACTAAATCAGCCTCTGTAAATCTCTATGGAAGTCTAATTTCTCTTCTAGGTCTGTCTTTAGCAAAACTATATTGTGATGGTACCTGCAAGGGTGAAGAAGTATCATCACTGTGAGGAATCTTTGAAAAAGTACTGGAAGTAGAAATACTAGAAGTATCGTCTTGATTCGATCTAGAAGAATACTTTAACCCAAACTCCATCTGCACAGACGAACTCTGCTGAATCTTATCTGAAGACTCTTCTTTAGAAGACTGCTTATTCAACATAAAAGATGTTGGAGTTTGTGCCATAAAACTTGTAGTTTGTAAATATTGTTCTAAATAATGTAATAAAAAGTTATTATTTTCAATAAAGAGTTATTGTTCATTGTTTGCAACATTGCCCTTTTATTAACCCTAAATCCAATAAACTAACATCCAAGGTTGTAAAATGTCTCTTGAACTAAATCTAGTGTACATATAAAGGATCTCAGTTCGAGATACAACCTAAAAGGTCTATAGTAAGGGGATAAGGCTTGGGTACCTTACTCGGGTAATACTATCGATATGACCCACATTATATATGATACAAACACAGTGATCCTAGCGTGTTCGTGTAGACGACATGTGAGTGGGGATATCCTATGTAATGAGATTGCATAAGACCTGACCACGAAATAGTAACCACTAGGTGTAACTCCGTTGACTAGTTAGGTTTCTATTTCACTAGGATGACCTAGGCAACTTGATCTCAATCTTGAGCGAGATTCTGAACTCCTGCTTGCGAGGATTGTTCTTTGACTAGTATGGGTGAGAGTGGCGGTCGCCGACTCAATATGTCTACCTTCTTGGGAACAAGAGGCCGAGTGAGCAAATTGGGGACTTAACTTAGCAAAATGGAATTCACTCTTTCCACTTTATTAGGGTAAGTAGATGAATGTTCCCTTAAGTGGTGTCTCCGGGACTTGAACAAAGGGTCCGACCCTCTCATTGGCCCGAGAGGGACTTCTGTTTGTTGGTAGGACCACAAACAAATTGTTCATTAGAGGAGAACTGGTATTTAAGGTAAAAGATGTAACTCAGGGGTGAAACGGTAATTTGAACCAGCTAGTATTACGAACATTCGTGAAGGATTGACTTGTTGTTATTGGTCAATATCCGTGGACACAAAAATATATCTACAATGAGAAGAGTGCATCTGCGGGATTTTAGTGAAGTGTTCCCGCAGTTGACGAATGTTGAATAGGAGGTTAATGAGATTAACCGAATAATCTCATATCGTTGAAGCTTCTGATCTGTAGGTCCATTAGATCCACCTTATAGCTCGTAAAGGGTTTTTAGATCATTTGAATTTGAAATGAAATTCAATTATGGAATAATCATTTATGTATATAGATGCGTTATAATATAAAGTTTTGGAACTTTATATTATAAATTTAATGTTAATATGATTCATATTAAATTATGTGAGAGAATTAAGTATTTGAAAGAGTTCAAATATTAAATTTAAATGTGAATGAGATTCATATTTAAAAACTATAGGTTAAAATTTCATGTGCATAAGATGTACATTAAAACTATTGGTTAGAGGAGAAATTGATTAAATATGATTTAATCTTAATTGAAAATATATGATATTTAAACATTAATTAAATATATGATATTTAATTAATAGTTAATTAAATTTGATTTAATTAATTTATTTAATAATTAAAATTAATTTAATTATTAATTAATTAAAAATGATGGGAACGTGTCATGAGGACACGTTCCCCACTTCCCCATTAACTCTCTATTGATAGGAAGTGGGGGAAGTACTCCTCTTCCTTAACTTCTTAATGTAGAGGAGTTTTGATTGATCAATCACTTGGGGCAATTAACGAAATGTTGAGATTTCTCTTACTCTCAACCTAAAAATTCCCTTCTCTTCCTCACCAACTGTTGGCTCCTTCCCACCAAGGAGAGATCTAAGTAGATATCTAGAGACATAGGAGGTTTTCCAACGTGGTGTTGTCCTGTTGAAAGTACAGAGGAAAACTTGTTGTTACTGTGTTGTAGAACTCACTGGAAAAGGAAGCAAGGAGTTGCTGGATTGAAACAACAAAGGTAATTTTGAATTCCCTTTTTAGTTTAAGTTTGTACAACATGTTTGTATGCATATTCCATGCCTAATTAGATTAGGATTGCTCATCTCTAATTTTTTCCCAACGTACTAGTATTTGTAGTAAATCAAAACAAACAAGATCGATATTTAAATCACGTTCCCACTTCTCACGGGGATCAGATTTCCTTCAGAAGATTCATCAAATATAACATCTCTACTAACAAACACATTTTTAGTCTTATGGCACCACAACTTATATCCCTTAACACCACACTTATAACTAATAAAGATACATTTCAATGATCTTGGTTCAAGTTTACCATTATTTATATGAGCATAGGCAGGGCAACCAAAAACCTTTAACTCTAAATAATCGACAGGGGAACCAGACCACATTTCTTGCGGTGTCTTTTTCTGAAGAGATATATGAGGAGAGCAATTGACAAGATGACATGCTAAAGCAGTAGCTTCAACCCAAAAAGATTTAGATAAACTCGCATTTGATAAAATATAACGCACCTTACTAATCAAAGTCTGATTCATTGGCTCTGCTACTCCATTTTGTTGTGGAGTATGACGAACTGTTAAGTGTCTAACAATTCCCTCGGACTTGCAAAAGACATTAAACTCACTAGAACAGAATTCCAAACCATTATCTGTACGAAGGTATTTTACATGTTTCCTTGTCTGTTTCTCAATCATGGTCTTCCAATTCTTAAATGTAGAGAACACATTGTTGGGATTTATGCCCTAAACTTGTGTAATTTTGATCAATTAAATAAAGTGTTATTTGTTTTGATAGAATTACAGTCTTGCTCTATAAATCCAATAAACTAACCTCCAAGGTTATAACATTTATCTTGAACATCAGTGTAGTGGACACTATTTGAGTTGAGTTCAAGAATATAACCTAAATAGTCTATGGTATAAGAATAAGGTTGGAAACCTCATTCTGGTAACACCATGGATGCGGCTCACTTTATAATTAATACAAATGAGGTAATCCAACTCATTCATGCAGTTGACATGCGAGTGGGGGCATCCTATATGAAGAGTTCATACAAGACTGGATCGCAAATTATTAGTATAACCAGTGTAACACCGTTAACAGGATAAGACTAGTAGTTTATAGATGGTCATTAGTGACTCGACCTGAATCCTGAGCAAGTGAAGAACTCCTCCTTATAGGGGTTTGTCCTTAGACTAGTATGGGTGAGAGGGCACATGGCCAGACTCAATAAGCCTACCTTCTCGGGGACAGAACCTTGTAGGTAGCTGGGAACTTAACTGTGCAAGATTGCATTCACTCATTCCTACACTAAGGAATTAGATAGGTTGTTCCCTTAAGAACTGACTCCAGGTCTTGGACAACGGGGCCCCGCCCTCTATGAGGGTATGAGTCTAAGGTAGGACCTTAGACTTGTTGTTCATTAGAGGATCAGTGGTGCTTAAGGAGTAAAGAGGTAATCACAGGGGTAAAACGGTAATTTGACCCAGCTGTGATTACGAACAACCTATGAAGGGTCGACTCATGGGTAATGATTATATCAGTGGACACAATATTATCTACAGTGAGGAGAGTGCAACTACAAGTCTATAGTGGAGTGACTTGTAGTTAATGAATATTGATTAACTGGATCAAAGAGTTTGATCAGTTAATATCACATCATTGGAGCTCATGAATTGTAGGTCCATTAGGTCCCTCCGTTGGCGCAATATGGTAATATTGAGGGTATAAAGTTAGGAATAAAATTGAAGTGTTCATTTTCATACATGAGGTGTTATATCAATTATATATGATATAATTGATATAATATATAGTTTTAATGTGAATTAGATTCATATATAAACTATATACTAAAGAGAGAATAAAGGAGGGGTAGGATGGTCATTTCCATCCTATTTCCCTATTTATATGGTTGCATGAGATGCACCTAGGTTAAGGAATTTCAAGTTCTTTGTTGTGTTGATGGAAAGGTTCCAAGATACACACATCTCTCTCACAAAATACATCACCTCTCCTAAAGGAAACCCGCATTCCTCCCTCAGCTAGAGAACAACGGAGAAGATCCGGTGGTCGTGTCTTCGACGTTCGTGTTCCTGTTGCTGAGATCGTGATCGTGGGAGAGAGGAACACTTGAAGAAAGGTTCTTCAAAGGTAATGATTCTTGTTGTCTATCACATTATATGCTTAATCTAGTTGTATATGTTCTTGAATATAATCGTTGTAACTAAATCAAGAGCGTGTGATTCACAGTCGCTTCCGTTGCGGGACTCCGATTCCCTTCAATAGGTATCAAAGCCCAATTGCGTTCTTGATTTATGTTCTGGATTTTTCAAGAACAAGGTGGGATTTACTGTTTTTGCATGAGATGTATGAACGGTTTTGCAAATTAGATGGTTTCAATTTTGGCACATAGATTTACAATTTTCATGTAATCGTTCAATGTAAGGGCCCGGTGTTTTGAGCATTTTTAATTGTAAATCGAGTCTGTAAGTCCGTGTCGATCGAGGCAAAGCGGTTGCTGAGAAGATCGGGCGAAAACGGCGCAAGAATAATAGCGGATTCCATGTGTTGTCTGTGTGTTGCGCTTGCAACGCTGCTCATCGTGGCGTTGTAAGCAGCTGCGCTTGCGAATGAGCGCGCGAGGAGGCGACGGCGTTATACTTATTTGTCATCCAGCGTCTGGCAGCAGCGAAGACGACAAGAAGCAGCGTTTCAACGCTAGAGACGTTTCGCGCATTTCAACAATGGGCAGAAAATATTTTTTTATTATATATTAATTATAAAAGCGTTTTATATTTAATATGTTTAATATATTGAATTTTAATTAATATAATTAGATTATATTAATTAAAATTATTTCTAGGGTGCCAAAATTGGTCTAATTTTGCTATTTAAATTATGCAATTGTTATGTAATTATTACCATGCATAATGTATGCTTATATTTTAGAAATCCCACCTAAGGTTAAGCATTTTCATGCGTCATTTATAATATAAGGAGTTATATTACATAGTTTGCATGATTAATTAATATAAAGTTGTTATATTAATTTATGGACAGCATTGACATGCATTATATATCATGAGATGAATATGCTATGAATGTCTTATTATTCATTTGATGAATGATCAAGCACTATAACATAGTATGCATGTCACCTAAGGTTAATTATTAGTTTTAAAGTGTTTAGAACTTGGAAATAATAGACCTTAGGTTATCTAGTTCTAATTAGATTAGAATTAGGAACCAAGTAATTTATAAGCTATGATTAAAGAGGAACTTTGTCTAAGGAAAGTTACTGTCTAGGTTGGGATTATTTAAGATTTGTGAAAGCGGAACACCCCTACACTGGAACCGACTTGGGAGTGAAATTTAATCGGAGAATTTTATAAATTACAAGATGGCGTCAACGGTTTTTATTAAGGGTTAATAAACTAGAAATCCTAGGTTTAATATAAGGAGTTATATTAACAAACTTAGGATAAAATCAATATAAGAGTTATATTGATTATCGATATAAGAGTTATATTGATAGAGTTAGGTAAAACCATTAGCCGAGTTTTAGCCTAAGTAAGATTCCTATAAACTTTAAAGTATTCAGTGGGAGGAAAAAGTGTATGAGATACATATTTTTCCACCTACTCTATCTACGGGAAGTTCACACCGTGAGACTCATACTTGGCCTCGTGACGCAAACGGGAGCGTCCCCCATCGGATGGTGTTTGTATGAGTCAATATCAAGGTGAATGGAGAGGATACTTATAGTGAGTGGGAGCAGGTTTAGTGAAAACAAAACCTACGGTCTCTTTTGTCGGTTTACACCGTTAGACAACTATGGTCAGCCTGCTAGTTTGGCCTGGACCAGACAATCCCTTCAGAGGGCTTGATCATAGGGGATCGAACACAGCAGACACCCGAAAGGGATAAAGATTTCCTTAGACTATTTTTCAATCTAGTCCTCCTTCCGTGATTTTATTGGATGGAGACTGCAGGATCTAAAGACAGAGTTACATTCACGGGGTATATAAGTTGTGTATGTATCAGGCATCAGAAAATGGTAACTAAAACCTATAGGAATAAGAGTTATTCTTGTATTAGGTTTTGGTCAAAAGTGTCTTGATCCAGAGGATGAGTGTTTTTTATTACCCTTCGGTGTCATACATTCTAAACATTTGGAGTATCATTGCAAATTATAAATGACCTAGGAATCATTTGATAATTAGCTAAAACATGATTGGATTAGAGTTATAGCAAGAAACTCATACAAGTTTGTTTGTAAATTTTTCAAAGAAAATGTCTAGCTCTATAATTTTCTTATTGGAGTGCGGAAAAGTTAGCAGGAGAGAATATGATGACATGGAAAAACAAACTCAACACTATATTGGTAGTGGATGATCGAAGTTTGTGCTAAGCGAGGAGTGTCCTCAGGTGCCAGGCTCGAATGCGTCACGAAATGTTCGTGATGCATATCATCGATGGATCAAGGCCAATGATAAGGCCAAGGTCTACATGCTGGCAAGTATGTCTGACATATTAGCCAAGAAACATGAGGGCATGATTACCGCCAAGGAAATCATGGATTCTGTGCAGGGTATGTTTGGACAACAGTCCTTACAAGCCCGACATAATGCCCTAAAGTACATATTCAACTCGAGGATGCCAAAGGGTACATCTGTTCAGGATCATTTCCTGGATATGATGGTGCACTTTAACATCGCAGAGTCGAATGGTGCTTCCATCGATGAGTCGAGCCAGGTCAGCTTCATTCTGGAAACCTTTCCAGATAGTTTCCTGCAGTTTAGAAGTAATGTTGTTATGAACAAGCTTACTTTTAATCTTACCTCCTTTCTGAATGAACTCCAAACCTTTCAGTCTTTGATGAAAAGTCAGGGATCGAAAGGTGAGACAAATGTTGCCAGCTGGAGTTATCACAGAGGTTCGACCTCTGGGACAAAAACAGTGGCTTCATCTTCTTCTAACCTGAGAGGAAAGAAGAAGAACATGAAGAAGGTTGGTAAAGGGAAACAGGCTGACAAAGCTGCCACCCAGAAGGGTAAGAAAGTCAAAGACATTGCTGACAAAGGAAAGTGTTTCCACTGCAATGAAGACGGGCATTGGAAACGGAACTGTCTAAAGTACATTGAAGAAAAGAAAAAGGAAGGTAAATATGATTTACTTTGCCTAGAAACTTGTTTAGTGGATAATGATAAAAGAGTTTGGATACTTGATTCAGGCGCCATTAATCATGTTTGCTCTTCGTTTCAGGGAATTGATTCCTGGCAACAGCTACAGAAAGGAGAGATAACGCTCCGGGTTGGAAATGGAGAAGTCGTCTCAGTTGTAGCAGTAGGCACAATGAAGCTTTATTTTGACAAGCAATATGTATTGTTGGACAATATATTAGTAATACCAGAATTTACTAGAAACCTCATTTCCATTTCTTGCCTTATAGAACAATGTATTTTTGTTTCCTTTTCTATGAATAAAGTGTTTATTTTGAAGAAAGGTTTAGAAATATGTTCAGCTTCATTAGAAAATGGATTGTATGTTTTAAGGCCTAATTTAGTCAAAATGATTTTGAACACTGAATTATTTAAAACTGCAAACGCACAAACTAAGAAACGTAAAATTTCTCCGAAAGAAAATGCTCATCTTTGGCATCTAAGATTGGGTCACATTAATCTCAATAGGATTGAGAGAATGGTAAAGAACGGACTTCTAAACGAGTTAGAAGAAAATTCTTTGCCAGTATGTGAATCATGCCTAGAAGGCAAAATGACTAAAATACCTTTTAGTGGAAAAGGTTATAGAGTCAAAGACCCTCTAGAGCTTATACATTCAGACCTTTGTGGTTCGATGAATGTTAAACCCAGGGGAGGATATGAATATTTCATCTCTTTTATAGATGATTATTCTAGATTTAAGCATATTTACCTAATGCACCACAAGTCTGAAGCACTTGAAAAGTTCAAGAAATTCAAGACTGAGGTCGAAAATCAATTAGCTAAAACTATTAAAACACTTCGATCGGATCGAGGTGGAGAGTACATGGATTTAAACTTCCAAAACTATATGATAGAACATGGAATTACATCTCAACTCTCAGCTCCCGACACACCACAGCAAAACGGTGTATCGGAAAGGAGAATAGAACCTTGTTGGACATGGTTCGATCAATGATGAGTTATGCTTATCTCCCTAGTTCCTTTTGGGGTTACGCAGTGGAGACTGCAATATACATTTTGAATAATGTGCCCTCCAAAAGAGTTTCTGAAACACCTTTTGAACTCTGGAAAGAACGTAAAGGTAGTTTATGTCACTTCAGAATATGGGGTTGTCCAGCACATGTGCTTGTGACAAATCCAAAGAAGTTGAATTCACGTTCAAAGTTATGCCTATTCGTAGGATACCCAAAAGAAACAAAAGGTGGTTTATTTATGATCCTAAGGAAGATAAGGTATTTGTGTCGACAAATGCCATTTTATTGGAGGAGGACCACATAAGGGGACCACAAACCAAAAAGTAAAGTAGTGTTGAGTGAGTTAGACGGAACAATAACAAAGGTTGCTAATAAGAACACTAGCACGCCATCAAGAGTTGTTGATACTAGTTTGTCTAGTCAAGAGAGTCCATCTCAAGAGTTGAGTATGCCTCGACGTAGTGGGAGGGTTATGTCTGACTGACCAGTTACATGGGTTTAGCAGAAACCCAAGTTGTTATACCAGATGAAAACTGCGAGGATCCATTGACTTATAATCAAGCAATGGTTGACAAAGACAAAGACAAATGGGTCATAGCCATGGACCAAGAAATGGAGTCAATGTACTTCAATTCTGTTTGAGATCTTGTAGATAAGCCTGATGGGGTAAAACCTATAGGTTGTAAGTGGATCTACAAGAGAAAACGTGGTGTCGATGGGAAGGTGCAAACCTTTAAAGCTAGACTAGTAGCAAAGGGTTATACCCAAGTTGAAGGGGTTGACTATGAGGAAACTTTTTCATCTGTTGCTATGGTAAAGTCTATCTGTATCCTTCTTGCCATTGCCGCATATTATGACTATGAGGTATGGCAAATGGATGTCAAGACGGCCTTTTCGAATGGAAATCTTGAGGAAAACATCTGCATAGACCAACCCAAAGGGTTCATTGAACCGGGACAAGAGCAAAAGGTTTGCAGGCTTAAAAGGTCAATTTATGGACTGAAACAAGCCTCTAGGTCACGGAATATAAGATTTGATGAGGCAATCGAGATCTTATGGTTTTGACTGAATGATGATGAACCTGTGTGTTTACAAGAAAATCATCAATAGTTCTGCCGCATTCCTAATTCTCTATGTGGATGATATCCTACTCATTGGGAATGATGTAGGTTATCTTCTTGACATCAAGGAATGGCTCATTTCTGTGATTCCAAATGAAAGATTTGGGTGATGCGCAGTTTGTTCTTGGGATCCATATTGTCTGGAACCGCAAGAATAAAACACTAGCCTTGTCTCAAGCATCTTACATAGACAAAGTGTTGTCAAGGTTTACGATGCAAGATTCCAAAAAGGGTTTGTTGCCTTTTAGACATGGAATCCATTTGTCTAAGGAACAGTGTCCTAAGACACCTCAAGGAGTTGAGGATAAGAGATGGATTTCTTATGCTTCGGTTGTTGGGAGCCTGATGTACGCCATGTTGTGTACTAGGCCCGACATCTGTTTTGTAGTTGGGATGGTCAGTAGGTATCAATCCAATCCCGGACATGAACACTGGACAACGGTTAAAACAATCCTTAAGTATCTTCGGAGAACAAGGAACTACATGCTTGTGTATGGGGCTAAGGATTTGATCCTTACAAGATACACGCATTCTGACTTTTAGACTGATAAAGATTCTCGGAAATCTACATCAGGGTCAGTATTCACTCTTAATGGAGGAGTTGTAGTATGGCGAAGCGTCAAGCAAGGATACATCGTTGATTCCACCATGGAGGTCGAATATGTAGCAGCTTGTGAAGCAGCTAAGGAGGTCGTTTGGTTAAGGAAATTCATGCTAAATTTGGAAGTTGTTCCAAATATGACTTTGCCCATCACACTGTATTGCGATAACAGTGGTGCAGTGGCAAATTCGAGGGAACCCCAAAGTCACAAGAGGGAAAAACACATAGAGCGGAAGTATCATCTTATCCGGGAGATCATGCATAGAGGAGACGTGATTGTCACGAAGATAGCCTCAGAGCACAACATTATTGATCCTTTTACAAAGACTCTCACGGCTAAAGTATTTGAGAGTCACCTAGAAGGTCTAGGTTTACAAGTATTTCCCAACTAGCGCAAGTGGGAGTATTTTGTACAAAGGGGTTTAAATGCCCTAGTTTATTGTATTTACATTACTGTGACGTTTTAGTACTCCACAAGCTTTAGGTGAAATGGGAGATTGTTGGGATTTATGCCCTAACCTTGTGTAATTTTGATCAATTAAATAAAGTGTTATTTGTTTTGATAGAATTACAGTATTGCTTTATAAATCCAATAAACTAAGCTCCAAGGTTATAACATTTATCTTGAACATTTGTGTAGTGGACACTATTTGGGTTGAGTTCAAGAATATAACCTAAATTGTCTATGGTATAAGAATAAGGTTGGAAACCTCATTCAGTAACACACTATGGATGCGCTCACTTTGTAATTAGTACAAATGAGGTAATCCAACTCATTCATGTAGTTGACATGCGAGTGGGGGCATCCTGTATGAAGAGTTCATACAAGATCGATCGCAAATTATTAGTCTAACCATGTAACAATCAGCTAATGTGATAAGACTAGTAGTTTATAGATGGTCATTAGTGACTCGACCACAGATTCTGGCAAGTTAAGAACTCCCGCTTATAGGGGTTTGTCCTTAGACTAGTATGGGTGAGAGTGGCACATGGCCAGGCTCAATAAGCCTACCTTCTCGGGGTGACGTAACCTCGTGAGGTAGTGGGAACTTAAGCTGTCAAGATGTAATTCACTCATTTCTACACTAAGGAATTAGATAGGTTGTTCCCTTAAGAACCCGACTCGGGTCTTAAACAACGGGGCCCGCCTTTTTATGAGCGTATGAGTCTAAGGTAGGACCTTAGACTTGTTGTTCATTAGAGGATCGGTGGTGCTTAAGGAGCAGGGAGGTAATCACAAGGGTAAAACGGTAATTTGACCAAATGATGATTACGAACAACTGTGAATGGTCGACTCATGGGTAATGACTATATCAGTGGACACAATATTATCTACAGTGAGGAGAGTGCAGCTACAAGTCTATAGTGGAGTGACTTGTAGTTAATGAATATTGATTAACTGGATCAAAGAGTTTGATCAGTTAATCTCACATCATTGGAGCTCATGAACTGTAGGTCCATTAGGTCCCTCCGTTGGCGCAATATGGTATTATGGAGGGTATAAAGTTAGGAATAAAATTGAAGTGTTCAATTTCATACATGAGGTGTTATATCAATTATATATGATATAATTGATATAATATATAGTTTTAATGTGAATTAGATTCATATATACACTATATACTAAAGAGAGAATAAATGAGGGGTAGGATGGTCATTTTCATCCTATTTCCCTATATATATGGTTGCATGAGATGCAACTAGATTAAGGAATTTCAAGTTCTTTGTTGTGTTGTTGGAAAGGTTCCAGGACACACACATCTCTCTCACAAAATACCTCACATCTCCTAAAGGGAACCCACATTCCTCCCTCACCTAGAGACCAACGGAGAAGATCCGGTGGTCGTGTCTTCGTACGTTCGTGTTCCTGTTGCTGAGATCGTGATCGTGGGAATGAGGAGCACTTGAAGAAAGGTTCTTCAAAGGTAATGTCTGTTGTTGTCTATTACATTATATGCTTAATCTAGTTGTGTAAGCCCTAAACTCTATTTTCTTTTATCATTTTGTACTCGTTCATGATGTTTTGAAATATGCAAAATCGTATAGGTTGCACTAAATGATATCGTGATCAGATTTGGAAATCTACTGAATTTGGAGCTACAATGTGTCTAAGCTTCATAAGGAGATAGGTAAGCCATTGAAATAAGCATATTAAAAGTTGCATTGAAGTAAGTTAAAATCATTAGCAAATTGGAGAAGTTTTAGGTGCATCATGTATTGAATGGAAGATCTTATATCTCACAAACTTAGTATAAGTTTGCTAAATGCTTAGGGTTTATTTACTCACTTATTTTGGTGTTTTAAAAAGGTGATTATGATGTAAATATTGAAGTAGGAGCTGGCCAAAGGAGGTGAAGCCTCGGAGTTAAACATGGCAAGTAGGTGCTGTCAAATTCGCAGAAAAACAACAAGCAGCTGGAAAATGGGTCATCTTCAAACGATCATATCTCTTAATTTACTGAGTCAAAGTCGTTGATTTTTTACTCACAATTTCATAAATTGAGTGTAGAATACGAAACTGGTTGACTTTTGGGAAAATACAGAGAGGACGAAAGAGAAAAGTGCATAACAGTGAGAGGTGTTCAAAGTTCTCGGGTAGCAGAACAGTGTGAGGAGTTCAGTCTGTTTTGAGCTCATTAGGAGGAATTAGAAGCTGAAATTTTGAGGTAAGTACGCTAAGATGTTTTCCTTGAGGTTTATCAAAAAATATTTGGTGGTTGTGTTGATAAATTTTGAGGAACCAAAGCTGAAAGTTGAACCTATAATTTTAGGTGCAAGGGAAAAACTGCTAGCAAGAGATTGAAGGAGATTCTCTTCCATTTATATATACCTTACAATCAATCGTGTGTATGGTTATTCTGAATTGAGTTATGGGACTGAATTAGATCTGTTTCTAATGTGCATAAGGAAAGGAATTGATGTTACTAATTTCATTTTCAGGGCAAACGGAGATAGGAAAAGCGTATAACCCTTAGAACTCTTTTGGTGATTGTGAGTGACTCTATTTTAGAATTATGCTTGACCTATGTTTTTCTTCAAAAACATAATTGTTGATCATTGAATCCTGTTTGAACTAATTATGTATAGCTTCATGGAGTTTCTAACATAAAGTTCATGATGGAACCTAAGCATGTTTTGAATTAGTTTGTAACTATAAATCCAAGTATGGGAACTAAATTATGAAAGTATGTTTTCCTTTAGAGAATGTTTTGTGTAAATCCACTTGGGAACATGTTTAGAAGATAATGTGAAAATGTCGAGAAATTGTTGTATGTAGTATAAAGACATGATTTCCATGGTAAACAAATTATGCCCTTGTTTGTGGTTAACCCCTAATACTGAAGGACATTCGAGAAGGAACTTAGGGGGGGATGAATCATAATTTCCCGATACTGAAGGACAATGAGAAGGTATTCGGGTAGTAAATGGTCTTACCTTAATACTTGAGGACATAGAGAAGGTATTAGGAAAACCAAGGGCCAAAGGTATTCTACGTGCACGTGAGAGAGGTATGAACCTTATTGGTATAAATGTAACTCTACCACCTCTATGGTTCGAAAGTGGTATCATGCCATGTGTTTTATTGTTATGAGCTTCTACATTATTGATCTATCTACCCTCAATATAATACTACATTATGAGTTGTGTGCTATGCATAAGTGGTGACTTAAACTTGTAAATTAGAAGCATGGTTTGTTTATGTTTACAAACAGATGTTAAGCTATTTTCTACTTATAGTCTGCCATTACTATGCTTCACCTGTGAGCTTATAATAGACACTCACTAGGCTTCCTAGCTAACGTTTTCATTATGTCTACTCTTCCCAGGTAGCAGACGAGTTTCCAGTGCTTAGCCTTGACAAGACCTATTTGCCACCACGCCATTTAGCTCCTTATATATACACTTTCTTTTGTATATGGTTTGTAGTGAGAACATATTAGATAGGCTGTAATAAACTTGGAAGCTTTATGATTACCTAAAGAACATAGTAATGGGAGTGAATGTGTTTCATTTATATGTGTATATCAGTGCTTAATTTTGCTTGTTCAAACGTGTTGTGTTACGTTTAATTTAAGTTAAGTCTTGGGTTAGTCAAGGAAAGCCAACAAGAGGTTTGGTTATCTTTGTTTTTGCATCTTTTCCTAGGTTATGCAAGTAAGCTGGGGCGAGGTGTGACAAGTTATATATGTTCTTGAATATAATCGTTGTAACTAAATCAAAAGCGCGCGATTCACAGTCGCTTCCGTTGCGGGACTCCGATTCCCTTCACACATCACTCTTTTGCTTCAAGAAAAATACCCAAACTTTTCTAGAGAAATCGTCAATGATGGTTAACATATATAATGCACCTCCTTTAGAAGGTACTTTAGCTGGTCCCTAAAGATCAGAGTGTATATAATCAAGTGTTCCCCTTGTATTATGAATACCTTTCAAGAATTTGACTCGCTTATGTTTTCCAAACACATAATGCTCACCAAACTCTAGCTTACAGACTTTTTGTCCATCAAGAAATCCTCTCTTGCTTAACTTGACCAACCCATTTTCACTCATATGCCCAAGTTGCATATGCCAAAGTCAAGTAATATCATCATCAAATAGAGAAGGTGTAAAAACTGCTACATCACCTAGAACTATAGAACCCTGTAATGCGTAAAGATTTGCAGAATTTTTTTGTCCTTTCATAACTGTCAATGCACCTTTACTAACCTTCAAAGCTCCACCTTCACCAGTGTACTTGTCCCCTCTTGAATCAAGAGTGCTCAAAGAAATTAAATTTCTTTTCAAACCTGGAATGTGTCTCACATCAGCAAGTGTTCTCACAACTCGATCAAACATCTTGATTCTGACTGTTCCAATACCAACTATCTTACAAGATGTATTATTTCCCATCAATACTATACCTTTGGACATTGTATCATATGTTGAAAACCAGTCCTTATTAGGACCAATATGAAATGAACATCCTGAATCAAGAATCCATTCAGCATAAGTATTTAAATTGTTATCAGAAGTAACAAAGAGATCACCATCACTATCAACACCTTCAACAACACCAACCTGACCTGAACTTTAGGTTGTTTTTCTTTTTTAAATTCAGCAGCTCTTTTGTTCTTATTTTGTAACTTGTAGCATTCAAATTTAACATGACCCTTCTTCTTACAATAATTGCATGTTTTACCATTATTTCTAGATTTTGACCGACTTCTCTGATCACCATTGTTTTTCTTCTATTATGTTCTCCCTCGATTTAATAACCCCTCTGCTGAACTCTCACATCCACTAATAATATGTTTAATTTTCTCCTTAGAAAACAAATTATCATATATTTCATTCAAAGTGAGAGTATCACGACTATATAATATCGTATCTCTAAAATTTGCATATGAGAGAGGAAGAGAACACAATAGAATTAAAGCCAAATCTTCTTCATCATAACTAATCTCCATAGATTCTAAATCTGAGACGATTTCCTTAAAACCAATTAAATGGTCATCTGCAGATGCCCCTTCATTCATAAGATAAGAAAATAATTGTTGTTTCAAATGCAATTTAGTAGTTAGAGTTTTCGTCATGCACAACTGCTCTAATCTTAACCATAAACTAGCAACACTTTTTTTCTTTCAAAACATCTTGAAAATTTTCATTTGACAAATGAAGATGAATTAAAGTAAGACCTTTTCGATCTTTGCTTTGTTTTTCTTCTTGTGTCCAAGAGCATTCTAGTAATACCTAGTAAAGCTTCTTCAAAGTCCATTTGGACAAGCACTGCTTGCATTTTAGCTTGCCATAATAAAAATCTAGTATTTTGATCCAAAAGTTGTACATGGTGTTTCACAGTTGTCATGTTCAAAGAATCCCAACCAACGAAACACAAGTAAATGTAAATCAAGCTCTAATAAATCTGGCTTTGATACCACTTATTAAAACCTTACTCTAAATGCACATCAGAAATAAACTAGATCTTAATTATGGCAATAGTACAAATAAATAAAGAGAGAGAAGAAAAAAACACAGAACTTACGTAGTTCAGACTATGCCTACATCCACTGGCGAAGACGACGAGAATATTTCTACTAAAGTTCAAAAGATTGGATTACAAGAAGAGCACTCAAGCGCTCACCAAATTTCCAATGCACCCAAATATTTTAACTCGACAAATTAATTTTTAAATGGAATTAGAAATTAATTATAAAATATTTGAACTAAAGAGAGTAATAGAAAATTCTCAAAAACTCTCCAACTCTCACTAACTCAAAAAAAGAGAAAGGGGGCATATTTATAAGGCCAAGGATGCCACTACACAACCATTCTTGTCGATGTGGGACAAAACAATAATGGCATAACACTTCTTAAGAGTGATCAAAACTATTGTAGAGAAATTGTGTGAAACAAGTTTCATCTTTAAAAACAAAAAACCAAATAATTAACAAATGAGACTTTAAGTTTTTGTGAGACTTTAAGTTTTTGTTTTTCTCTTCTTCCCTATTTTCTTTTCATAAAACTAATTTCTATTGAAAGATGCAGATTTAATTTTTGAATTTTAGACACTGTTTTTGTTTTAATTTGACACTTTTCGTATAAAAAGTGAAGTAAATTTGTCGAAAGCTCCAATAAAATGAAATGTATAAACTAACCAACTAGATTTGTAGTCTAGTGGTCAGGTCAATCCACAGGGAGGGAGTATTAGTATTCTAATGACTTCCTAATATTTTTTTTTAGGTCCAGATTGTTGGGTTTTATGTCCTAAAACTCGTGGGTTTGTAAACTGAATGTATATTCTATTTTGCAATAAAGATGTTATTGAGATTTATTCAAATAAAGGTATTATTGAATAAAGTGAATTGTATATTTTGAAACCCTAATCCAACAAAGAACCCATGACTATAGGATGTATACTTGAACTTTATGTGTGACATAAAAGTAGATCAGGTTCAAGTTATAGCCAGAACGGTCTATAGTATAAGGATAGGACTGGGTACCTTATCCTGGGGACACTATGGACGCGCCCCACTTTGTAAAATACAAATGATGTGATCCTGAATCGTTCATGTGGAGACATGCGAGTGGGGGCGTCCTACGAAATGAGTTTGCATAAGACTGGACCGAGAAATAGTCACTTAGACTTTATAACTCCGTTTACTGTCTTAACTGACTATATTCATACGATGACCTAGGTAACTCGATCTTAATCCTGAGCGTGCCATGAACTCCTGTTTATTCGGATTATTCTTAGATTTGCATGGGTGAGAGTGGCATGAGATTGTCGACTCAATAAGCCTCCCATTTCATGGATAAGACTGGGTAGATAGTTGGGAACATAGTTCTGCAAGATGGAATTCACTCCTACCCGCCTTAGGGATTAGCAGAGAGGTTGTTCCCTTAAGTGCTGACTCTGGGTCTTGAACAAAGAGTCCACCCCTCTTATTGATCCGAGAGGGATTTGGTTTGTTGGTTGGACCACAAACCAATGATTTATTAGAGGATTAGTGGGGCTTAAGGAACAAGAAGTAATTACAGGGTAAAACGGTATTTTTTACTCAGCTGTAATTACGAATGACCTGTGAAAGATCGAATCACTAATCATGGTTATATTGAGTGGACAAAAATATATCTACAGTGAGGAGAGTGCAGCCATTGGGCTTTAGTGGAGTGTCCCATTGGTTAACGAATGTTGATTAGCTAGGCTAAAGAGTTTGGTCGGTTAATCTCGTATCGTTGGAGCTCATGATCTGTAGGTCCATTAGGTCCCCTTACTAGCTCGGACTAAGCTTCATTGTATGTCTTGGACAGGAGAGCTCTATTGGCAGAAGCATCTACAACTTGCTTAGTTGTTGTATTCAAGCCATGGTAGAATGTCTCCATTTGGATGTAGTGAGGGAGTCCATGATGGGGGCATCTTCTCAACAAATACTTGAATCTCTCCCACGCCTCACTCATTGTCTCATCTTCGTTCTAGGGGGCAAAGAGTCTAGCCTAGCATTCTTAGTTAGAGGAAAGTACTTGACAAGGAATTTTTCAGCCAGAGTATTCCATGAGTCTATAACTCTAGGGGCAAAGAGTCTAGCCAAGCCTTAGCTCCATCCCTAAGAGAGTAATGGAAAAGATTAAGCCTTAAGGCCTCTTTGGACATCCCAGGCATGATGAAGGAATCACTCACTCCTAAAAAGGCTTTCAGATGAGCATGTGGGTCCTCAGAAGCTAATCCATGATACTGCCTTATTGACTGCAACACCTGAAACATTACTGCTTTAAACTCAAAAGAAGGGGCTTCAATTTCAGGTCTTACTATCCCTGGATTTAATTCATCAACTAGGGGGTTGGCATAGGTTTTGATAGCTCTTTCCCTGTCATCTGCTAAAAAGATAACATTAGCAGGGACCATAGCCTGATTAACTATCCCAGTTTGTCCCATTTCAGGATGTTGGGTTGGTTGTGCTACAGGATCTCTTGGAAATTGGGGATTTGTCATTGTCTCCCTCTGATCTCTCAATCTCCTTCTGAATGTCCTCTCTATTTATGGATCTAAGATGAATTCCAGTCCTGGTTGATCGCTCATGCACAACTCAATCCAAAATACCTAAAACAAAGCAACAACTCAGTCAGTTATATCTTTGAAGCACTAGTCCACCAAAATCTAACTCAAACTCAATAACTCTTGCAACTAATCACCAACAACGACGCCAAAAACTTGTTACTCAAAGGGGGTGTATAAATTTTATCAAAACAACACCTTGATCTGTGCAAGTATACATAGCCTAATTGCAGCAAGTGATAAGTAATTTAATCGATTCCTTAGGGATTAATGAAAAGAAGAATTATTGAAGTAGAGCTAATTCCAATGAACCTTAAGTAATCAAATATCAAATTGGAGACTAAACACTTCAAAACTGAACTTCCAAGAAGTAAGGTGTTAAGAAACTCTAAACTCTTGACTAACAGGGATAATAAGTTGACTCTAAAAATTAAGACAGGGGTTGAATTAGGGGGATAGTTATGCTTCATACAAGTCAAATGCTACATCAAAGAGACTGCTCCAGCACTTAATGCAAGTTGTCACAGACTCTTCCCAGAGATCTTTAATTCAACAACTAATTCCCATTATATTACTTCTAATTAATTCACTCCTTGCATTCATTAGGTGAGTTACTATCCCTAGTATCCTCAATTACCTTGGGGCTAACCCCTAATCAGAACTAGTCCTAGTCAAAGAGATCAATTTACTCCTCATCTTCCCAAATTTAAAATAAACGCAACTAAAACCGGTTGGCCAGACGGATTTCAGTTTGGATTAAGCTCACAATGACTAGAAGTGAAGATGAGTGCAACTCATGTTGTGGCACTTATCTCAATTCCATATGACCTTCCCTAATTCTTCCCCTTAACTACTTAGCTCATGATAAGCAAGTAAAAACAACCAAGAAAGCTGGAATTAAATCGGTAAAGCATTACAAGGTCTAAGACAAACAAGGATTTAAAAGAAAACAATGACATTGCATAAGAAATAGACTGAACAACTCAAAAGTAATAAAAGGAAAGCAAAAACTATTCAACTCCCGAGGTGAGATCAACCTTCTTTTTCAAGAAATTTTTTTCTCAAATTTGCAGCTCCACTGGGTCCTTCGAAGGTGTGCTTATCAAGAAAACTCCTAACTCTTCATCTTCTCTCTCAGAGTGGCAAAAAGGGGCTTAAATACAACCCCTCCAATTAAAGACCCGGGGCTTTTGTGGCAAAAGCACTCTAATAAGCAGCTTCTAATTGGTCCAGCGAGGCTCAATTGTCAGGTTCATTAATTAAGGTGGTTGTCACGTGTTCCTATTGCTTGTACTTTCCAACTGAGTGCTTATGACATAGCTTGAGCTTCAGCATTCTTGCATTTCTTGCTCCAGCAACTGGAATGTTGTTGAGACATTTCAAATGTTCCAGCATTTAGTGCCCCTTCTCTCTAAGCAACAGATGTTGCAGCAATTCACCACTAGGAAATTCTTGTTGGGGTTTATGCCCTAAACAAATGTAGTTTTATAATAATGTTGTTCAAATAAATAGAGAGTTATTTATTATATTCTCGCACATAAACCTAAATCCAATAAACTAAGTTCCAAGGTTATAATGATAGATCTTGAATAAATGTGTAGTGGACACAAGTTGGATAATGTTCAAGTATATATAACCTAAAAGGTCTATGGTATACGCATGAGGTTAGGAACCTTATACTAGTAACACCATGGATGCGACCCGCTTTGTATTTAGTACAAACGAGGTAATCAAACTCGCTCATGTGGTAGACATGCGAGTGGGGGCATTCTGTATGATGAGATCATACAAGACCGGACTGCAAATTATTAACCTACTAGTGTAACACCGTTAACAACATAGGCCTAATAATTTATAGATTATCATTAGTGACTTGACCTGAATCTTGAGCAAGTTATAAACTCCTGTTTATGGGGTTTTTTCCTTAGATTAGTATGGGTGAGAGTGGCCTGTAGCCGACTCAATATGCCTACCTTCTCAGGAATAGAATCTTGTAGGTAGTTGGGGACTTAACTCTGCAAGATGGAATTCACCCATTCCTGAATTAAGGAATCAGATAGGTTGTTCTCTTAAGAACTGAATCCAGGTCTTGAATAACAGGGTCTCACCTTCTTATTAGCCTAAAAAGGATTAAGTTTATGGTAGAACCATAGGCTTGTTGTTCATTAGAGGATCAGTAGTTCTTAAGGAGCAAGAGGTGATCATAGGGGTAAAACGGTAATTTGACCTATTTATGATTACAAACAACCTGTGAAGGGCCAACTCACGGGTATTGATTATATCAATGGACACAACATAGTCTACAATGAGAAGAGTGCAACTACGAGTCTATAGGGGAATGACTCGTAGTTAATGAATGTTGGTTAATTAGATCAAAGAATTTGATCGGTTAATCTCGCATCATTGGAGCTCATGATCTGTAGGTCCATTAGGTCCTTCTGTTGGCTCAACATGGAAATATTGAGGGTATAAAGTTTGGAGTGAAATTGAAGTGTTCAATTTCATATATGAGGAGATATATTAATTATATGTGATATAATTGATATAATATAATTTAATGAGATTTTGATTCACAATAAACTATATACTAAAATGAGAAATACATAATAAGAGCACTATAGGGATATGATGGTAATTTTCATCCTATTTCCCTATAAATATGTGCATAAGATGCACATTTGGCAGGCAATCTAAAAGAGGTGAAACCCTAGTGCTCTCTCAAGTGGAAAAGTGTTTTTAACTCATTCTCCCATTCTCCTAACTCCAATAGGATTCCAACCATCCTCCCTCTCCTAGAGTCACAATGGAGAAGATTTAACGGCGATGATCAAGTGTGTCGAATTTATTCGAGGCTCATATAGAACGTGAGTTCGTTGATATCACTAAGGAAGAGAAGCACTAGGAGATCTACAAAGTGAAGGGAATGGATTTTCGTAGCGGAAGCGTTGTGAAACACCGTTGATTTGTTGTTGTTCTAGTTTTCTTAAAATAGAAAGTATCTTATACAATTCTAGGCTAAACATGCTTTTCGAGAAGGAAAAACAGTAAGTAAAATGTTACTAACCTCTTGAAGAATGCTTCTTCGATTTCCTCCTCGATCACGAACTCTCGATCTAACGATCTTCTCTAAAACACGAACCAAATCACCAACGAAACTAAGAGGACACTTCCACTTGATCTTCTCGGTTGTTCTCGGGAGGTAGAGGGAAAGTTGTGGGACTTCCTTTGGAATTGGGTTTTAGAAAAATGGAGAGAATTAAGAGAGAGAGCTTGCGAGAGTTTCACTTGCACTATTGGATGGAATTCCAAAAAAAGGACAAGATTGCATATGGAATGTCTCACATTCCACCTATTTATAATGGTGTGTGGTGGAGTTAAAATCTCCACCAATTCACCACTTTACCACGACCATACAATATGCAAATCATATTTGCATATCACATAATATAAGGTATCTCATACCTTATTATACAAATCATATTAGCATAATTGTGGAATTTTAAATTGAATCATATTCAATTTAATTTCTCTCAATTCAATTTCTCAAAATTAGCACTAATTAATCAATTAGGCTAAAATATAGTTTATTATGAATCTCGTCCACATTAAACTATATATTATGTCTATCATATCACATATAAATGACATAAATACCCTTTTCATGAATTTGAACACTTCAAATCCACTCCAAACCGTAAACCCTCATTTTGTCCAATTTAAGCCAACTGAGGCACCTAATGGACCTACAATTGACGAGCTCCAATGATACGAGATTAAACCGATCAAACTCTTTGACCCGGTTAATCAACATTCATTAACTACGGTAACACTCCACTAAAGTTCGTAGTTGCACTCCCATCAGTGTAGGACAAGTTGTATCCATTGATATCACCAATGCCCATGAGTCGTCCCTTCACAGGTTGTTCGTAGTCATTGTTGTGTCAAATTACCGTTTTACCCCTGTGTCTACTTCTTGTTCCTTAAGTCCTACTGTTTCTCTAATGAACAACTTTGTTACATGGTTCGACCATAAACAACATCTGTTGAGATTTATGCCCTAAACTTGTGTAATTTTGATCAATTAAATAAAGTGTTATTTGTTTTGATAAGATTACAGTCTTGCTTTTATAAATCCAATAAACTAAGCTCCAAGGTTATAACATTTATCTTGAAATCAGTGTAGTGGACACTATTTGGGTTGACTTCAAGATTATAACCTAAATAGTCTATGGTATAAGAATAAGGTTGGAGTAACACCATGGATGCGTCACACTTTGTAATTAGTACAAATGAGGTAATCCAACTCATTCATGTAGTTGGCATGCGAGTGGGGGCATCCTATATGAAGAGTTCATACAAGACTGGATCGCAAAATATTAGTCTAACCAGTATAACACCGTTAACAGGATAAGACTAGTAATTTATAAATGGTCATTAGTGACTTGACCTGAATCTTGAGCAAGTTAAGAACTCCTGCTTATAGGGGTTTGTCCTTAGACTAGTATGGGTGAGAGTGGCTTGTAGCCGACTCAATAAGCCTACCTTCTCAGGGACAGAACCTCGTAGGTAGCTGGGAACTTAACTATGCAAGATGGAATTCATTCATTCCTCTACTGAGGAATTAGATAGGTTGTTCCCTTAAGAACTGACTCCAGGTCTTGAACAACGGGGCCCCACCCTCTATGAGGGTATGAGTCTAAGGTAGGACCTTAGACTTGTTGTTCATTAGAGGATCAGTGGTGCTTAAGGAGCAAAGAGGTAATCACAGGGGTAAAACGGTAATTTGACCAGGTGTGATTACTGAACAACCTGTGAAGGGTCGACTCATGGGTAATGACTATATCGGTGGACACAATGATATCTACAATGAGAGAGTGCAACTACAAGTCTATAGTGGATGACACAGTAGTTAATGAATATTGATTAACTGGATCAAAGAATTTGATCGATTAATCTCACATCATTAGAGCTCATGATCCAGAGGGTCCATTAGATCCTCCCGTTGACTCAACATGGTATATTGAGGGTATAAAGTTAGGAGTGAAATTGAAGTGTTCAATTTCATAAATGAGGAGTTATATCAATTATATATGATATAATTGATATAATATATAGTTTTAATGTGAATTAGATTCATATATAAACTATATACTAAAGAGAGATTAAATGAGGGGTAGGATGGTCATTTCCATACTATTTCTCTATATGTATGGTTGCATGAGATGCAACTAGGTTAAGGTTTTGAAAAGCTTTTTTGTTGTTGTTGGAAGAGTTCCAAGACAACAAAAACATCTCTCTCTCAAAAATACCTCACATCTCTTAAAGGGAACCCACCTTTCTCCCTCACCTAGAGAACAACGGAGAAGATCCGGTGGTCGTGTCTTCGCACGTTGGAGTTCTTGTTACTGAGATCGTGACCGTGGAGAGAGGAGCACTTGAAGAAAGGTTCTTCAAAGGTAAATACTTGTCGTCCAAACTCTTATTTTATGCTTAATCTATGTTTTACGTTCTTGAATTTTTCGTTGTAACTAAATCAAAAGCGCGCGATTCGCAATCGCTTCCGCTGCGGGGACTTCGCTTCCGCTGCGGGGACTTCGATTCCCTTCAATTGGTATCAGAGACCAATTGCGTTCTTGATTTATGTTCTTGATTTTTCAAGAACAAGGTGGGATTTACTGTTTTTGCATGAGATGTATGAACAGTTTTTTTGCGAAATTAGATGTTTTCAATTTTTGGCACTTAGATTTACAATCTTCATTGAAATGTTCAATGTAAGGGCCTGGTGTTTTGGGCAAATTTAATTGTAAATCGAGTTTGTAAGTCTGTGTCGATCGAGGCAAGGCGGTTCCTGAGAAGAACGGAGCAAAAACGAGTAAAGGAATGGTGATTCACAATGTTATGCGTAATGCGGCGTTACAGCAACGTGGGTTGAGTTGTGCAACGCCGACAAAACGACAAAAGCGTTACCTGCAACGCAAGTACGTTTCACACGAGGAGCAACGGGCAGAAACGTTTATTTTATTATTTATATTAATTATAAAAATATTTTATTTGAATATATTTAATAATTTTAATTTTAATTAATATAATTAGATTATATTAATTGAAATTATTTCTAGGGTGCCAAAATTAGTCTAATTTTTGCTATTTTAATTATGCAATTGTTGTGTAATTGTTGTCATGCATAGTATATGCTTGTATTTTAGAAATCCCACCTTAGGTTTAGCATTTTCATGCATCATTTATAATATAAGGAGTTATATTATATAGTTTGCATGATTAATTAATATAAGGTTGTTATATTAATTTTTGGACAACATTGACATGCATTATTTTTCATGAGATGAATATGCTATGAATGTCTTATTATTCATGTGATGAATGATCAAGCACTATAACATAGTATGCATGTCACCTAAGGTTAATTATTAGTTTTAAAGTGTTTAGAACTTGGAAATAATAGACCTTAGGTTATCTAGTTCTAATTAGATTAGAATTAGGAACCAAGTAATTTATAAGCTATGATTAAAAGAGAACTCTGTCTAAGGAAAGTTCTGTCTAGGTCAGGGTATTTAAGTGACTGAAGCGGAACACCCCTACTACCTGGAACCGACACGGGAGTGAAATTTAATCGAGAGAGCCTTGTAAATTACAGTGTAGTGTCGCCAGCTTTATTAAGGGGTTAATAAACTAGAAATCCTAGGTTTAAGATAAGGAGTTATATTAACAAACTTAGGATAAAATCAATATAAGAGTTATATTGATCATCAATATAAGAGTTATGTTGATAGAGTTAGGTAAAACCATTAGCCGGGTTTTAACCTAAGAAAGATTCCTATAGACTTAAAGTATTCAGTGGGAGGAAAAGTGTATGAGATACATATTTTTTCACCTACGCTATCTCTGGGAAGTTCACACCGTGAGACTCATACTTGGCACCGTGGCGCAAACGGGAGCGTCCCCCTTCGGATGGTGTTTGTATGAGTCATATCAAGGTGAATGGAGAGGGCACTTATAGTGAGTGCGGCGAGTTTTAGTGAAAACAAAACCTACGGGTCTCTTTGTGGGTTTACACTTTGTTAGACCACTATGGTCATCCCGCTAGTTTGGCTCGGACTGCACAATCCCTTCTGAGGGCTTGATCATGGGGGATCTAACACAGTGAGACACCGAAAGGGATAAAGATTTCCTTAGACTATTTTCCAATCTAGTCCTCCGTTCGTAATTTTATTGGATCAAGACTGCGGGATCTAAAGACAAAGGGTTACACTCACGGTACATAAGTTGTGTATGTATCCATACCAAAAATGGTAACTAAGACCTATAGGAATAAGAGTTATTCGGTGTTAGGTTTTGGTCAAGAGTGTCTTGATCGAGAGGAGGAGTGTTTTTATTACCCTTCTGTCATACATTCTAAACCTTTAGAGTATCATTGCAAATTATAAATGGCCTAGGAATCATTTGATAATTAGCTAAAACATGATTGGATTAGAGTCATAGCAAGAAACTCATACAAGTTTGTTTGTAAATTTTTCAAAGAAAAAATGTCTAGCTCTATAATTTTCTTATTGGGTACGGAAAAGTTAACCGGAGAGAATATGATGACATGGAAAAACAAACTCAACACTATATTGGTAGTGGATGATCCGAAGTTTGTGCTAACCGAGGAGTGTCCTCGGTGCCAGGCTCGAATGCGTCCGCGAAATGTTCGTGATGCATATGATTGATGGATCAAGGCCAATGATAAGGCCAAGGTCTACATCTTTGGCAAGTATGTGCGACATATTAGCCAAGAAGCATGAGGCATGATTACCGCCAAGAAATCATGGATTACATGCGGTATGTTTGGACAACACCCACAAGCTTCGACATAATGCCCTAAAGTACATATTCAACTCCGTGATGCCGGAGGTACATCTGTTCGGGATCATGTCCTCGATATGATGGTGCACTTTAACATCGCAGAGTCGAATGGTGCTTCCATCGATGAGTCGAGTCGTCGTCGACTTCATTACGAAACCTTTCCGGATAGTTTCCTCGATTTTAGAAGTAATGTTGTTATGAACAAGCTTACTTTTAATCTTACCTCCTTTCGGAATGAACTCCAAACCTTTCGGTCTTTGATGAAAAGTCGTGGATCGAAAGGTGAGACAAATGTTGCCACCGGAGTTATCACGGAGGTTCGACCTGCAGGACAAAAACGATGGCTTCATCTTCTTCTAACTTTGAGCGGAAGAAGAAGAACATGATGAAGAAGGTTGGTAAAGGGAAACAGTGACAAAGCCGCCACCTGTAAGGGTAAGAAAGTCAAAGACGTTCTTTGACAAAGGAAAGTATTTCCACCGCAACGGAGACGGGCATTGAAAGCGAATCACCATCAAAGTACATTGTAGAAAAGAAGAAAGAAGGTAAATATGATTTACTTTGCCTAGAAGCTTGTTTAGTGGATAATGATAAAACAACTTGGATACTTGATTCAGCGCCACTAATCATGTTTGCTCTTCTTTTCGAGGAATTGATTCTGGCGTTACTACAAAGAGGAGAGTAACGCTCCAGGTTGGTAATGGAGAGGTCGTCTCAACTGTAGCAGTAGGCACAATGAAGCTTTATTTTGGCAAGAAATATGTATTGTTGGACAATATATTAGTAATACCAGGGTTTACTAGAAACCTTATTTCCATTTCTTGCCTTATTGAACAATGTATTTTCTGTTTCTTTTTCTATGAATAAAGTGTTTATTTTGAAGAAAGGTTTAGAAATATGTTCAGCTTCATTAGAAAATGGATTGTATGTTTTAAGGCCTAATTCAGTTAAAATGGTTTTGAACATTGAATTATTTAAAACTACAAATGCACAAACTAAGAAACGTAAAATTTCTCCTAAAGAAAATGCTAATCTTTGACATCTAAGATTGAGTCACATTAATCTCAATAGGATTGAGAGATTGGTAAAGAAATGACTTCTAAACGAGTTAGATGAAAATTATTTGTCAGTATGTGAATCCTGCCTAGAAGGCAAGATGACTAAAAGACCTTTTAGTGGAAAAGGTTATAGAGCTAAAGATACTTTAGAGCTTATACATTCTGGACCTTTGTGAGTACGATGAATGTTAAAGCCGGGAGAGATATGAATATTTCATCTCTTTTATAGATGATTATTCCAGGATATGGGCATATTTACCTAATGCACCACAAGTCCAAGCACTTGAAAAGTTCAAGGAATTCAAGGTGAGGTTGAAAATCAATTAGGTAAAGAGTTAAAACACTTCGATCGGATCGAGGTGGAGAGTACATGGATTTAAAATTCCAGAACTATATGATATAACATAGAATTACATCCCAACTCTCAGCTCCCGGCACACCACAGCAAAATGGTGTATCGGAAAGGAGAAATAGAACCTTGTTGGACATGGCTCGATCAATGATGACTTATGCTCATCTCCCTAGTTCCTTTTGAGGTTATGCAGTAGAGACGGCAGTATACATTTTGAATAGTTTGCCCTCCAAAAGTGTTTCTGAAACACCTTTTGAACTCTGGAAAATGCGTAAAGGTAGTTTATGTCACTTGAATATGGGGTTGTCCAAAGACATGTGCTTGTGACAAATCCAAAGAAGTTGGATTCACGTTCAAAGTTGTGCCTATTCGTAGGATACCCAAAAGAAACAAAAGGTGGTTTATTCTATGATCCTAAGGAAGATAAGATCTTTGTGTCGAAAAATGCCACTTTCTTGGAGGAGGACTACATAAGGGACCACAAACTAAAAAGTAAGGTAGTGTTGAGTGAATTAGACGGAACAATAGCAAAGGTTGCTAATAAGAACACTAGTACGTCAATAAGAGTTGTTGATACTAGTTTGTCTAGTCAAGAGGGTCCATCTCAAGAGTTGAGTATGCCTCGACGTAGTGGGAGGGTTGTGATCTGACTGACCGTTACATGGGTTTAAGCTGAAACCCAAGTTGTTATACCGATGACAAGCTGCGAGGATCCATTGACTTATAATCAAGCAATGGTTGACATTGACAAAGACAAATGGGTCATAGCCATGGACCAAGAAATGGAGTCTATGCACTTCAATTGCGTTCGGATCTTGTAGATAAGCTTTGATGGGTAAAACCTATAGGTTGTAAGTGGATTTACAAGAGAAAACGTGGTGTAGATGGGAAGGTACAAACCTTTAAAGCTAGACTAGTAGCAAAGGGTTATACCCCGGTTGAAGGGGTTGACTATGAGGAGACCTTTTCACCTGTTGTTATGGTAAAGTCTATTTGTATCCTTCTTGCCATTGTCGCATATTATGACTATGAGGTATTGCAAATGGATGTCAAGACAACCTTTTGAATGGCAATCTTGAAGAAACCATCTACATGGACCAACCCAAAGGGTTCATTAAACCAGAGACAAGAGCAAAAGGTTTGCGAGGCTTAAAAGGTCGATTTATGGACGAAAACAAGCCTCTAGGTCCTGGAATATAAGATTTGATGAGGCTATCAGATCTTATGGTTTTGACCAGAATGATGATGAACCTTGTGTATACAAGAAAATCATCAATAGTTCTGTCGCATTCCTAATTCTCTATGTGGATGATATCCTACTCATTGGGAATGATGTAGGTTATCTTACTAACATCAAGGAATGGCTAGCTCTGCAGCTTCCAAATGAAAGATTTGGGTGATGCGCATTTGTTCTTGGGATCAGTTATGCAAAACGACAAGAATAAAACACTAGCCTTGTCTCAAGCATCATACATAGACAAAGTGTTGTCAAGATTTAAGATGCAAGATTCCAAAAAGGGCTTGTTGCCTTTTAGACGTGGAATCTATTTCTCTAAGGAACAGTGTCCTAAGACACCTCAAGGAGTTGAGGATATGAGACGGATTCCTTACGCATCAGCTGTTGGGAGCTTGATGTACGCCATGTTGTGTACTAGGCCTGACATCTGTTTTGCAGTTGGGATGGTCAGTAGGTATCAATCCAATCCAGACTTGAACATTGGGCGGCCATGTTAAAACAATCCTTAAGTATCTTGAGAGAATAAGGAACTACATGCTTGTGTATGGGGCTAAGGATTTGATCCTTACAGGATAAACGGATTCTGACTTTCAGACTGATAAAGATTCTCGGAAATCTACATCGTGGTCGATTTTCACTCTAAACGGAGGAGTCGTAGTATGGCGAAGCGTCAAGCAAGGATGCATCGTTGATTCCACCATGGAGGCCGAATATGTAGCAGCTTGTGAAGCAGCTAAGGAGACCGTTTGGTTAAGGAAATTTATGCTAAATTTTGAAGTTGTTCCAAATATGACTTTGTCCGTCACAATTTGTGTTGCGATAACAAAGGTGTGCGTTGGCAAATTCGAGGAACCCCAAGTCACAAGAGGAAAGCACATAGAGCGGAAGTATCATCTCATCCGGGAGATCGTGCATAGAGGAGACGTGATTGTCACGAAGATAGCCTCAGAGCACAACATTACTGATCCTTTTACAAAGGCTCTCACGACTAAAGTATTTGAGAGTCACCTAGAAGGTTTAGGTTTACAAGTCTTCCCCGACTAGGAAAAGTGGGAGTATTTTGTACAATGGGGTTTAAATGCCCTAGTTTATTGTATTTACATTAACGTAATGTTTAGTACTCCACAAGCTTTAGGTCAAGTGGGAGATTGTTGGGATTTATGCCCCAAACTTGTGTAATTTTGATCAATTAAATAAAGTGTTATTTGTTTTGATAAGATTACAGTCTTGCTTTTATAAATCCAATAAACTAAGCTCCAAGGTTATAACGTTTATCTTGAAATCAGTGTAGTGGACACTAATTGGGTTGAATTCATGATTATAACCTAAATAGTCTATGGTATAAGAATAAGGTTGGAAACCTCATTCTAGTAACACCATGGATGCGTCCCACTTTGTAATTTGTACAAATGAGGTAATCCAACTCATTCATGTAGTTGACATGCGAGTGGGGGCATCCTGTATGAAGAGTTCATACAAGACTGGATCACAAATTATTAGTCTAACTAGTATAACACCGTTACCAGGATAAGACTACTAATTTATAGATGGTCATTAGTGATTTGACCTGAATCCTGAGCAAGTTAAGAACTCCTACTTATAGGGGTTTGTCCATAGACTAGTATGGGTGAGAGTGGCCTGTGTCGACTCAATAAGCCTACCTTCTCGGGACGAGAACCTCGTAGGTAGCTGGAAACTTAAGTGTGCAAGATGGAATTCACTCATTCCTCTACTGAGGAATTAGATAGGTTGTTCCCTTATGAACTGACTCCAGGTCTTGAACAACGGAGCCATACTCTATGAGGGTATGAGTCTAAGGTAGGACCTTAGACTTATTGTTCATTAGAGGATCGGTGGTGCTTAAGGAGCAAAGAGGTAATCACGGGGGTAAAGCGAGCATTTGACCCAATGTGATTACGAACAACTTTGTGAAGGGTCGATTCATGGGTAATGACTATATCGATGACACAATGATATCTACAATGAGGAGAGTGCGACTACAAGTCTATAGTGGAGTGACTTGTAGTTAATGAATATTGATTAAGCTGGATCAAAGAATTTGATGAGTTAATCTCACATCATTGGAGACTCATGATCCAGAGGTCCATTAGATCCTCCGTTGGCTCAACATGGTAATATTGAGGGTATAAAGTTAGGAATGAAATTGAAGTGTTCAATTTCATACATGAGGAGTTATATCAATTATATATGATATAATTGATATAATATATAGTTTTAATGTGAATTAGATTCATATATAAACTATATACTAAAGAGAGATTAAATGAGGGGTAGGATGGTCATTTCCATCCTATTTCTCTCTATATATGGTTGCATGAGATGCAACTAGGTTAAGGTTTTGAAAAGTTTTTTTGTTGTTGTTGGAAGAGTTCCAAGACAACAAAAACATCTCTCTCTCAAAAATACCTCACATCTCCTAAAGGGAACCCACCTTCCTCCCTCACCTAGAGAACAACGGAGAAGATTCGGTGGTCGTGTCTTCGCACGTTGGAGTTCTTGTTGCTGAGATCGTGACCGTGGAGAGAGGAGCACTTGAAGAAAGGTTCTTCAAAGGTAAATACTTGTTGTCCAAACTCTTATTTTATGCTTAATCTATGTTTTACGTTCTTGAATTTTTCGTTGTAACTAAATCAAGAGCGCGTGATTCGCAATCGCTTCCGCTGCGGGGACTTCGATTCCCTTCACATCCCTTTCGTGCCAATGAGAGGGTGGGCACCCGTTGTCCAAGCCCTAGAAACAACACTTAAGGGGACAACCCCTCTAGTTTCTTTAGATCGAGAACGAGTGAATTTCTTTTATGTAGTTAAGTTCCCAGCTCCCTACGAGGTCCTGTCCTCAAGAAGATAGGCATATTGGGCGTACTCTGGTCACCCTCACCCGTACTAGTCAAAGGACAGACCCCCACAGACAGGAGTCCGTAACTTGCTCATGATTAAGGACGAGTCACTAATGGTCATCTACGAAGTTATTAGTCCTATACTGTTAACGGTGTTACATTAGTAGGTCTAATAATTCACGATCCGGTCTTTTACAATCTCATTGCACAGGATGCCCCCACTCGCATGTCAACCATATGAACAACCTGGATCACCTTGTTTGTATCTAATATAAAGCGGACCACATCCACAGTGTCACTAGGATGAGGTTTCCAACCCTATCCGTATAGTGTAGACCGTTCGGGTCATTAAATCGAACGTGATCCTCTCTGTGTGTCAACTACACACCGTTCAAGTTTTAGTTCTCTCATATAATATGACCCTGCAGCTTAGTTCATTGGAATAAGTTTATAAAATGCGAGATACAAAGTTTGATAAATAAATAGCTCTTATTCATTTAAATCAACTGTATTACAAACTACACGAGATTAGGGCAAACACCCCAACACAAAGGTAATACAAGCTATCCATATTCTTGTTTTATGCTTAATCTTAATATATTTGTGTTTTTTATTGAATCTTTGAAACGAAATCTAAGAACACGCGATTAAACTCGCTTCCGTTGTGGGATTCGATCCTATCAATTCTCACTTTGATTATAATGCTGCAACAATCCTCCCTACAAGGATTACAATGGCATCCATTAGACACCTCTTAACTTAAAACACTAACAGAATAATTTCACAAACCACAAAGCAGATCTAGCTACTCAAAACACAACTTCTGGCTAGAAAATATAAAGGCCCACACTCAAAGAGACTCAAATTACTCAAAATGATCCACTTAATAGCTCTCTTTTTGCAGAGCTATCACATATGATCAAGTCTAGGTATAGGATGACGATACTTTGTTGTAATCTTGTTGATGACTCTACGATTTATATACATTCTTCAAGACCCATTTTCTTTGGAACCAATATGACTAGAACATAACAAGGACTAAGACTTTCACTCGCATTTCCCTTGGCAAGTAACTCATCAACTTATTTTTGAATTTCTATGATCTCAATAGGATTTGTTAGGCTTTGCATGTGGAGACAAAAAAAGTGAAATGCAACTTGGTTGGGAGAAATTATTTGGTGAGGTTGGCACAATGTGGCCGACAGTTTCTCACCGTTGGATGAATAGAGAGAAGTGTTTCGACATTATATACAATGATTATTAGGAGTCATGAAAATTATTGAATCTACATCCAACAATCATTAATGTGGCTGCCTCATTGAATAATTTGTCCTTGTTTGGGCCCAAATTACTATTTTAGGCCAATTTATGGGTTAGGTCTACAACAAATGCACATGTGTGTGTATGTATATCCCTTCTTTCTTTTCTTTCTTTTTTTTTTTTTTTGCACCTACCGTAGAGAGATTTCAATACCTTTTTGGCCTTTTTCGATTTTGGCTGAAAATCTTAGCGTGTGCGACAATGTGGTACTTTTAGTGAGAAAAAAAGAGTCTTCTTTTCTAAAATTAAGGGTTTCTCTTTTGTTGTTCATCCTAAGCTATTGGGTTTTGGTACTTCTTAGAAGTCAATAGTTATTGTTGGGGCTATTGATTGTCAGTTTGTAGCATGATATTTGACGACTTCTTGTAATCTACCGTTTAGTAGAACCTGTAGTTGCAAAAAATTAGATGCAGTCCCGAGTTTGGAGCGAACCAGTATAACTTTCGAGATCGTTCTTTTTTTGTCTATCTTTTATTATTATTATTTATTTGTGATTCTTATTTGGTTGGCTTATCCTGTGGAAAAGGATGACTAATATTTTAATGATTTTATCATTATTATTAATTATTATTTTCTCCCAACAGGATTAACTTGATAAGTTGGTCTATTTGGAATGATAGCTCTTAGAATAAAATCAAATTGGTACTCAACTTTCCTAAGGGGTGGCGATCCCGCTTAGTAGTTCTTCCAGAAATATGTCATTTGAAATCCTGCAATAAACTCAGAAAAACATTAGGCAAAGAAGTCTTTGAGTCATGTTATATTTTTTGGTTTCAACCTATCATAAACTAATTAATTTTAGATTAATGTTTTTTAAGTTAATCTAAAATGGTTTGGACCTTTGTTTTAGCTCTTAAGTTTAAAGATGTTAAGGTTGGGCCCAAAGTTGAAGGAGCCCAAATCTACCTTTCTTGATCTCCTATCACCCAAACCCATTTGTTCCCTTTTTTGTTATTATAAAAGAATGTGTGGGCCTTAAGTGAGAGAAGAAGAAAAAAGTGTGTATTGGGTCTTCTATTAAAATTAGGGTTTTTCTTTTAAGAGAGAAAAGAATAGAGAGAGAAAGAAAGGGTTGGGGGGCTCGATAGAAGGCTGAAAAACAGGGGGGGTTTCTTCGACAGAGAGAGAGGGAAATCTGGAAAATACCATGGTTTTTCAGCCGTGAAGAAAGATATCGAGGGAGCTCCATCCTTATAGCAGAAATCTGTCGTCCACCGTGGGTTGCAGTTTGCAAGAAGAGGTGACTGTTGCCGTGGAGTTGCTACAGGTTGATCGTTCTACTATTTGAAGCCGTCGGTTGCTGTACAAACGTGAGACTCAACCTTCTTTCAACCTTTGTTTATGAGATCCTCTCCAAAGGTTGTATCTCTCCTTTTTTTTCTTTCCTTTTTAGTTTAGATTCAAGATTTAATCCCAAAGGTTGTTAGACTCTCAATCTGGAATAAAGATTAGTTGTAGTCTCTCTTTGCGCATAAATCTTGGAATCTTGTTCAATCCTAAATGTTAAATGTATCTTTAGATATCCTGCTGTGTAAGTTCTCTCAGATACTCTCGTATATCTCTAATAAATCGCCTCTAGCAAAGGCTTAAAACACCTTTGCAAATGGAGTAGGTCGTTTTATGACCGAACCACTTTATAAATATTGGTGTTCCCCGATTGTTCTTTCTTTATTTCGCATTTCTTTAATTACTGTCCAACCCATAAATTGTAATAAAATCGCTTATAAACTTGTTGTAAACACCTCAAACTTGTCTAAAATTGGTTAGACATAGGATTTGGATCTTGGCATATAATAACATTTTGGTATCGAGCTTTCAATCCTTGTTTTGATGCATTCTTTCTTGAATTAAAATTTAGTTTGTTGAATAAAATCTTTGGGTTTAAAGAATCTTTAAGTTTTTTTTAGTATTCTTTAATTCTGAAAATTTTTATTTCAAGAAAAGTTTGTTGTCCAATTTTGTTTCTCATTTTTCAGGATGAGTACCAAGTTCGAGGTGGAACGGTTTGATGGGAAAGGAGATTTTGGTCTATGGAAGATCAAAATGTTGGCCATCCTTCACAACAAAAGGTCGATTATGCACTTTTGGAGGCTAAGGAAGTTCCTGACAAAGATAACAAATGGACCAACTGAAAGAGATAAATAAGGTAGCTCACAGCCTTATAATCCTTTATTTGTCTGATACAATTATAAGACAAATGCGTAGTGAAGATACCGCTGTTAAACTCTGGACAAAATTAGAATCTACCTACCAAGTAGCATCAATTTCAAGCAAAATATTTTTAAAATCTAATTTCTTTAGTTTTAAAATGGACTCTAGTAAAAGCATGAAAGATAACCTAGATGAATTCCATAGAGTAGTTTCTGAAATGGAAAATATAGGTGAAATCTTTTCTGATGAAAATCATGCTGTAGTTCTGATAAATTCTTTGCCTGAATCTTATAATGATGTGAAATCTGCTATGAAGTTTGGTAGGGATACTTTGTCCACTGAAATTGTTTTAAATGCCATTAGAGTAAAAGAACAAGAACTAAAAGAAACCAAGAAGTCTAATAGTGAGACTTTATACGTTAGAGGGAGATCAGAGAATAGGAAAAAGCATAGAAGCAAGAGTAGGGGTAGATCAAAGTCTAAGGGGGCTAGTAATAGGAGGTGTTATCATTGTCAAAAAGAAGGCCACATTAGAAGGTTTTGTCCTGACCTTAGGAATAAAAAGTCGTCGGGTAAAGGGAAAGAAAAGTCTAGTGTAGTAAACCTTAGTGAAAAGTATAACCACTCTCTTATGGTTAGTAACACTAGAGAGGATGACACTTGGATCCTAGATTCAGTTGTTCTTTCCATATGACCCCAATAGAGAATGGCTAGAAGACTTCCAAACCGGTGTGGGAGGTAAAGTCATGTTAGGGAACCGACACTTTTGTAGTGTAGAAGGTCAAGGAACAATGATGTATTAGGTTTCATGACGGAAATATTAGGTTTCTAACTGAGTTAGGTAATGCACTGAAGTTAAAAGAAACCTAATATCCCTTAGCATGTTAGATAAGCAAGGGTACACCATTAAGTTAGAGGGTGGTGTTCTAAAAGTCATGAAGGGCATCTTAGTTGCAATGAAATGGCTTCTTAAGGATACCTTATACTCTTTAGAGGGTTCGACGGTCGTAGGGTCAAGTGATCTAGTTAAAGAGAGTGACAATTCCAAAATTACCCTTTGGCATAAACGCTTAGGTCACATGAGTGAGCAAGGAATTAGAGAGTTAATAAAACAACAAGTAATTCCTAACATAAAAAATGTGGACCTAGATATGTGTGAGCATTGTGTTTATGGTAAAAGTAAAAGAGTAAAATTTGGAAAGGGCGGTCACTCTGCTAATAAAAAACTAGAATATGTGCATGCTGACTTATGGGGCCCATCTAATGTTGTCACAAATGGTGGGGCTAGATATTTTTTATCCATTATTGATGATTGTACTAGAAAATTTTGGGTTTATCTTCTGAAAAATAAATCTGATACTTTTAATAAATTTGTTGAATGGGTAACCTATGTTGAAAACCAAACTGACCTTAGAATTAAGAAACTTAGGACTGACAATGGGCTAGAGTTTTGTAACCATGAGTTTAGAAACTTTTGTAAGTCTAAAGGCATAGCAAGACACTTGACTTGTTGTAGGGACGCCACAACAAAATGGAGTCATTTGAGAGAATGAATAGAACCCTTATGGAAAGAGTTAGGTGCATGTTGTCCGATTCACAACTTCCTCAAAGTTTTTGGGGAAGGCATGCAACAAAGACATGTTATATAATCAATAGGAGTCCATCTACTGCCATAGATTTAAAAACACCTCAAGAGCTTTGGCAAGGTAGTCCCCCTGATCTATCACACATGAAAGTCTTTGGGTGTTTAGCTTATGCTCATTCAAAAGAGGGAAAGCTAGACCCAAGGGCTAAGAAATATGTTTTCCTAGGATATCCCGAGGGTGTTAAGGGATATAAACTATGGTGTCTAGACCCAAATTCACCAAAAATCCTAATAAGTAGAGATGTTGTCTTTAATGAAGGGAAAATGGGGTATGTAGAAGAAAAGACCGAGTCTATTCCTAAAAGTCCACCTAGTTCCACTGAAACCGTTTTAGCTAGTCCTCCTTCCACTTCCCATAGTGATCAGGTAGATGAGCCAATAGTAGAACATGATGTTTCACCTTCTACCTTAGATCAATCACCTACACATGAAGTTGCTAATGAGGAAGAGGAAGAGGATAGTCAAGACTTAACAAATTATCAGTTAACTAGGGATAGGGTTAGGAGAACCATTGTAGCTCCCACTAGGTTTGGGTATGCTGACCTTATATCTTATGCCCTAGTTATAGCTAATGAGTTTATTAATCAAGAACCACAAACTTTCAACGAGGCCATAAATAATGAAAATAAAGATAAGTGGTGGGTCGCAATGAAAGAAGAGTATGATTCTTTGATTAAAAATCAAACTTGGGTTCTTGTTAATAAACCATTAAAAGCTAAAACTGTAGGTTGTAAGTGGATTTATAAAGTCAAAGAGAACCCTTTAGAAAATAACAAGCTTAGATTCAAGGCTAGGTTAGTAGCCAAAGGGTTTACTCAAAGGGAGGGTATAGACTATGATGAGGTTTTTTTTCCCGTTGTAAGACACACCTCTATTAGAATTTTGCTTGCCTTTGTTGCTCACTTTGATCTTGAGTTAGAGCATATGGATGTAAAGACCGCTTTCTTGCATGGTGAGCTTGAGGAGACCATTTACATGGATCAACCACCTGGATTTGAAGCTCCCAAACAAGAAAAGAAGGTTTGTCTTCTTAAGAGATCGTTGTATGGCTTAAAGAATCCCCACGTCAATGGTATAAAAGGTTTGATTCCTATATGCTATCTATTGACTTTTGTAGAAGTAAGTATGATAGTTGTGTGTATTTCAAACAAATCTCTGAAGTGAATATTGTTTACTTGCTTTTATATGTTGATGACATGTTGATTGCTTGCAAAACCATGCATGAAATAAATAAGTTAAAGAATCTCTTAAAGAAGGAGTTTGAAATGAAAGACTTAGGCAATGCAAAAAGAATATTAGGAATGGATATTATTAGAGATAGAAAAGAGAAGAAACTATATTTGTCTCAAAGTGAATATATAATAAGACTAGTTAAAAGATTGAACATGCATGATAGTAGGAAGGTTAGTATTCCTTTTGGCAAGCACTTTAAACTATCTATTAATGATTCACCTAAGACTCCAAGTGATATTGATGAAATGCATGACATTCCATATGCTAATACTATTGGGAGTCTTATGTATGCCTTGGTTTGTACTAGACCTGACCTTGCTCATCCACTTAGTGTTGTTAGTAGATTTCTTGCTATCACGGTAAACAACATTGGAATGTTGTTAAGTGGATTTTGAGGTATCTTGCATGTCATACAGATTTATGTCTTGTTTATGATGGAGCAAATATAGTTGATAGCAAGGATATTGAACTTGTTGGATATGTTGATGCTGATTATGCTGCTGATATAGATAAACGTAGATCTTTGACTGGTTTTGTGTTTAGATTGTTCAATTGCACAATTAGTTGGAAATCTAGTTTACAGATCTATAGTTGCTTTATCTACAATGAATCTGAATATATTGCATTAATCAAGCTATTAAGGAATCTTTATGGCTTAAGGGAATTGTATCCAATTGTGTTGTAGTGATAATGTTTTTTGTGGATCAGGCTTTCGTGATAGTCAAAGTGCTCTACATTTATCTAAAAATCATTCTCACCATGAAAGAACTAAACATATTGATGTTAGGTATCATTTTATAAGAGATGTCATCAATGATGGTTTAGTTTCTGTTAAAAAGGTTGCTACTGATTTGAATGTTGCTGATATGTTTACTAAAGCATCACCTTGTGATAAATATAACCTTTGTGTGAGAATGTTGCAGCTTGATCATGGATAACCCTGGATCTTATTTGAGAACTAAATTATAGGTCCTCTTCTTAGTTTATGATAGATTGAAATCAAGGTGGTGATTGTTATATTTTTTGGTTTCAACCTATCATAAACTAATTAATTTTAGATTAATGTTTTTTAAGTTAATCTAAAATGGTTTGGATCTTTGTTTTAGCTCTTAAGTTTAAAGACCCATTATTAAGGTTGGGCCCAAAGTTGAAGGAGCCCAAATCTACCTTTCTTGATCTCCTATCACCCAAACCCATTTGTTCCCTTTTTTGTTATTATAAAAGAATGTGTGGGCCTTAAGTGAGAGAAGAAGAAAAAAGTGTGTATTGGGTCTTCTATTAAATTAGGGTTTTTCTTTTAAGAGAGAAAAGAATAGAGAGAGAAAGAAAGGGTTGGGGGGCTCGATAGAAGGCTGAAAAACAAGGGGGTTTCTTCGACAGAGAGAGAGGGAAATCTGAAAAATACCATGATTTTTCAGCCGTGAAGAAAGATATCGAGGGAGCTCCGTCCTTATAGCAGAAATCTGCCGTCCACCGTGGGTTGCAGTTCGCAAGAAGAGGTGACTGTTGCCATGGAGTTGTTGCAGGTTGATCGTTCTACTATTTGAAGCCGCTCGGTTCTCGTATAAAACGTGAGACTCAACCTTCTTTCAACCTTTATTTATGAGATCCTCTCCAAAGGTTGTATCTCTCCTTTTTTTTCTTTCCTTTTTAGTTTAGATTCAAGATTTAATCCCAAAGGTTGTTAGACTCTCAATCTGGAATAAAGATTAGTTGTAGTCTCTCTTTGGGCATAAATCTTGGAATCTTGTTAAATCCTAAATTTTAAATGTATCTTTAGATATCCTCATCAGAATTTCTTTGTATACTCCTGTATATCTCTAATAAACTGCCTAGCAAAGGCTTAAAACACCTTTGCAAGTGGTGGAGTAGGTCGTTTTATGACCGAACCACTATAAATATTGGTGTTCCCTGATTGTTTCTTCTCAAGCTTCTCGCATTTCTTTAATTATCATTCCCAAAATTTATAAATTGTAATAAAATCGCTTATAAACTTGTTGTAAACACCTCAAACTTGTCTAAAATTGGTTAGACATAGGATTTGGATCTTGGCATATAATAACAAGTCACTAGTTAGAAAACATGGGTCCTTTGCAAAATTACAAAGATTGGTTTTGTCGAAAATAAAATTTTTCTAATATCACTGTTTCTAGCTATATCAAAAGACTTTCATTTCCTTCTTTTCTCTCTTTAGGTCATTTCTCATTCTTTCCACTCTTTTCTTTTTCTCCACAATTGCTTTTCTCACCCTCACTAGAGTTATTCTCTTTTTCTTTAAAATTCTTTTCTCTTTTGCTTTTCCCACATAAAATCTTTTTACCCTCTTTCTCTTTTTTCTCGTTCTCCACTCTTATTTTCTCTAACTTACATTGCTCATCAAACACATCTCTAGTTGACAAAGGAAGAAGAATGATCTTTTTTTTCCATCATTGGTAATAATCTTTTCTTCCATCCTTAGTAAATTTGTAGTGGTTAAGATAACCATCATGCATATCTTTTTTGTTAAATTGTCATGACCTTCCCAATAGAATTCTCTCTCATGCATAGGTGTCACATCACATAAAACACTATCATTGTATTTTCCAATAGAAAATGACACAAGCCATTGTCTATTAACCACTGAAGTTTTTATGGTCTAGGATGTGGCATTTATAGGCAATCCTAATCTTTTGGTAAGTAATGTACTAACGGAAGGTTTCAATAAACCAATTGCACAACGGAAGTCAATTGGGAATCAAATCATATTTTATTTTTTGGTTTCCAAAATACCAGTACATTGGCAAATAATCGATAAGAAATTAAAAGCATCTATGATTTACGTAGACCAATTCCAGAATTTAATTCTAATTTTAAAAAAATGATAATTACCTATTGGCTTTTTGAGAAACGTATTGCAAAATTTTTTCTGCAATTGCCAATTCCAAACCTTTTTGGAATTTTTGTAGAACACGACCAAAAGAAAAACTCCTTATCCTCTAAGTCTCTAAGATTGAAGTTTTGTAGGAAACTTCTTTTCATTCTATTTTTGGAAAAAATTACACAGAGAGAGATTGAAGCAAGATTGATAAAAAAATCATCTGCTTCTCCCCTCAACTTCCTCTGTTTATCGATAGAGGAAAGAGAGGATTGAGGGAGAGAGAGATATGGGAACGTGTGTAACACACGTTCCTCATTTAATTAATTAAATATTAATTAATTAATTAAATTAATATTTAATTTTGTTTAATTTTATTTACATTTAAATCATATTTAAATGCATATCTCACCTAACCTATAGTTTTAATTAATTTAATTAAATCAAATTTAATTAACTTAATTAAACTTACAAATTAATTAATTCTCTAATTAATTAATTCATAAATTAAATATCACATATTTAATTTTGCTTATCATGATTAAATCATATTTAATCAACCTCCCTTTAACCTATAGTTTTAATGTACATTTTATGTGCATTAAAATTTAATCTATTGTTTGATATGAATCTTATTCACATTATAACAATATTTGAACTCTTTCAAATATTTAATTCTCTCGTAAATTAATTTTGAGTCATATCCAAAATTAAATTTATATAATAAAGTTTTAATATATATAAAAACTTTATATTATAATGTATCTCCATCCATTAAATTAATTTCAAAAGTAAATTTGAACATTTCAAATTCTAATCAAAATCTAGCAATCTTAGAACCCTTTACGAGCTAGGAAGTGGACCTTATAGACCTACAGATCAAAAGCTCCATCGATAGAAGATTAATTGGCTAATCTCATTAACCGCTTAATCGACATTCGTTAACTGCAGGTACACTCCACTAAAGACCTGCAACTGCACTTTTCTCACTACAGATATTTTTTTGTGTCCATGGATAAAAGACCAATAACAGCAAGTCAATCCTTCATGAGTGTTAGTAACACCAGCTAGGTCAAATTACCATTTTACCCCTAGGTTACATCTATGACCTTAAGTACTAGTGCTCCTCTAATGAACAACCTGCTTATGGTCCAACCAATAAACAGAAATCTCTCTCGGCCCAGTGAGAGGGAAGGGTCATTTGTTCAAGTCCCAGAGGTACCACTTAAGAGAACACTCATCTACTTATCCTAAGTTTGGGAATGAGTAAATTTCATCTTGCTAGGTTAAGTCTCTAGTTGCCCATGTGGTTTTGTCCCCAGTAAGGTAAGCTTATTGAGTTGGTGTCTCAGGCCACTCTCACCCTTACTAATCAAAGGACAATCTCTCGCAAACAGCAGTTCGTAACCTGCTCAGGATTAAGATCAAGTTGCCTAGGTCATCCTATTGAAATAGAAACCTAATTAGTTAACGGAGTTACATCTATATATCAGTTACTATTTCGTGGTCTGGTTTTATGTGAACTCATCACATAGGGTACCCCACTTGCTTGTCACCTACACGAATGCGTTGGATCACTGAGTCTGTATCAAATACAAAGTGGGTTGCGTCCATAGTGACACCAGGATAAGGTACCCAACCTCATCCCTATACTATAGACCCTTTAGATTATTTCTTGAACGTTGATCCTTGTATGTCTCTACACATAGTTCAAGACACATAATACAACGTAGGATGTTAGGTTATTGGATTTAGGATTAATTTAAGGCAAACATTTGCAATTCAACAACATTTGAATGAACAATAACATTTTATTAAATGAATTGGAACAAATTACAAAAATATAAACTATGAGTTTTAGGGCATAACACCCGACACTAACAATATTATTAGTACAACTCCCACCACCACCATCAATAGAATTCTGTCTCACGCATAGGTGACACGTCACCTAAAACACTACCACTGTATTTTCCAATAGAAAATGACACAAGGTGGCCTTGTCTATTAACTCTAACTTCTCCAGTGTTATTCAACCACATAAGTTTTTATGGTCTAGGATGTGGCATTATAGGCAATCCTGATCTTTTGATAAGTAATGTACTGACAATATTAGTACAACTCCCACCATGAATGATCATGCAACACGTCTTTCCATTCACATGACAACGAGTATGAAACAATGTTTCCCTTTGCTCCTCACTAGAACCTTTTTTAACGGTTTTCTAGTAATAACAAGTGCATCTCCTACAATTGGTCCTTCATAACTTCCATCACTATTCACTAAGCTCCTCTAATTGGACGGTTTTTTTTCACTTTCACTTCCCTCGCCCTCAATTGATTATCATTGTTCTTTATTTTTGGCAATCTCGACTTATATGCTCTAATCCTTCACATTTTCAGCACTAATATCCTTATTTTTCTCTCTAGACTCCTTTAGTTTGGTCTTTCCTTTCAAAGAAGATTTTTTTCTTGCACATACTTGTCTCTACTTCTAAAATCAGTTATATTCTCCTTTTACCATGATATGCTAAAAGAAGAAGAAGGTTTAGAAGAAGTGTACCTTACTCTGATACCAAATGATAAAGAACCTATCTTAATTATGCTTGAGAACTCTCCATACGTATTCAAGAAGAACAACCACAACAACAATAAGAAAATCTCATTAACAAATTGATAAGCAACCCAAGAAAGTTAAATCGATTTTTACTTGGAAAAAATTGATCGATGATCAAGAAGAAAATGAGAACTTATTTCTATCTTCAAGATTTCGAATACTCCTTAATCTAATGGATCAAACTAGATTGAGAGTTTTAAACATGTATTCTAGCTAATACAAGAATATAAATAAAGCATAAAGCTTGAGAGACTAAAACTCAAATATGAGATTTTCATTCAACTTCAACTTGTTTTCAAATGAAAAAATGGCATTCCTATATATACTAATTGAATAGAAACCATAAAAGGACACAACCCATCACTTAAGTAGTCTAAATTCAGCCCCTAGCTTTTCAAATCCATACATGAATCAATTTAAATGTAATTACATTAACTTAATAGGCTTATAATTCATTAAAAATGTGAATGAATCTGGACTTGAAAAGATGTCTTATCAAACTTAAAAGGATACAACTCTTCACTATGTGTGGACCATTCAATGCTTCTTGAAGCTTTTTACCTCTAGCTTTTATCATTGGACCTTGTGGCATAATAATTTGCCTCATAATTAGGTTGAATTACAGTATGAGCTTCAATTGAGCTAGTTGAGCTTGATTTCTATCTTGTAGACTTCCCTCATCGTCTCTAGGATTGCTCATTTCTTTATCAGGTTTGGGTTTGAAAGCTTTGTTTGATTGAAAGATTTTAATTTATAAAGAATTTAATTTGAAAGATCTTATTTTTTAAAAAAAGTTTTGCCAGTTGTACTAAAAGTTTTGCAAGAATTTTTTATTTTGTTTACTATTGTTTTGAAGGAAAAAATGAATTTCAAAACTCCATAGGTGTTTTTAGATGAATATCGAGCAATAGTTCTGATTATAACAAATGAAGTTTAGCATTCTAATATGGACATATGAAGGTTTGCTTTTCTAAAATGAATTTCAAAATTCAATGGAAATCGGAGAGAATTGTTAAGATTATTTAAGAATATTCTTTTTACATTAACGATAGAATAACTATTTTTTTAGTACATCATTAATATTTGGGGTGGAGATTCGAACTTATGACCTCTTGATTATAAGTCTTACTGAATTTCAGTTGAGCTATGCTCTTGTTGGCCGACTATATTGAGAAATAAGAGTTATTAAAAATTAATATCAAATTTAAATTAGAAAAATTAAAAGGTTTAAAATCATAGTTTAGTGTGTTTCTTAATATGCAAGGTTTAGAGAGAGAGGGTTTCTAGGAAATGTGTCAAAAAAAACCCTGGCAGGTATAACTTGTGATCTGTGCTAACTTTTGAGTGCTGCATTTAACTACCAATATCACCCTTTTCAAAAATTTGAAAAAGGATTTCTTCAAAAAAAAAAAAAATTGAAAAAGGATGAATGAGAATATTATTTCTATGCTACTTTTCTCTAGTTTGAGTTCACTGGTTGCATTTCTAATTTTTTTTTTTTTTTTAGTTCTTTTAATATGGAAAGAAAGGGAATCTTACTTTTTGTTTCAAATTAATCAAAAGCCCCCATTATTTATTTACCTGCAAGTGAATGCATTCAACACATAATATTCAAAAGAGAAACCCACAAGCTTAATTACTAATATCTTTTTTTCTCCACCAAATTATATTCCTCCTTTACCCTTTTTTTTTCTTTTTTTTTTTTTTTTTTTTTGGTGTGTTTCAAAAGTTTATAATGCCTCACAGCTAGATGTTTTTAAGAGGCATCATAAGCTTCCTAGTTTACTAACTGTTTGTAAATGGGAGGTACATGTGGTTAGAATTTATTCATCCCCATCTCACTTTAAAATAATCTTACTAGAATCTACTAAAGTTTTATTTTGGTGTGTTTAACTACTTCCATGAAAGTTGCCCAAATCCAACCAACACTATATGAATCAACATTTCTCTTATTGTTAAGACCATAAAAAGATTTTAACTTTTTTTTTTCCTCTTTTAACACCTCGATTACTATTTTAATGATATGGTTCAATGTAGCATAATAATAAAGTAAAAAATATTCGAGTTTAAGATGCTTGTTACCACGTCACTTTCCTTCTATCTCATAATAGTCATTTATGCGCGTCGAGACTCGTGAATCACAAAATAAATAATACTAGTTCAAAATTCAAAAAAGTCTTAAATTTTAAATTATCCCTTTTAACTTGACTAATAGAAGATAAAGACTCTAATAAAACTTTGACGACCATTATCTTTGACAATTTGATATTTACAAGTTGTAAAGACTATATGAAAAATTAAGAAGTCAAATTAAAGGAAGTTTCCCCTTATTTTCTCTCACCTCAAGCCATAAACCCCTATTCCCTCAAAGCTTCCCATGATTTATACAAATACACAAATCTAAGTGTAAAAGGAATCGATATATAGATTGAATTTTTGTTCGTGTTCGTGTTGATATTACAACACGACCTTCTTTGAAACACAATGTAAGAGAATAATTCTTATATATTAAGGAACATGTAATTACTTGGATGTTTCATGTTCTCTACAAATGCATAAACAAAAAATTCTAAAGATCAATTCTAGTACATTAATTATTATGAAATTTTGCTTGTAAAACTAATTAACTTTATAGAGATCATTAATTCATTAATGATAGAACTAACATTAAGTATAGATTTATTTGATTAATTGATTGAGTGGGATATGCATATGAATTAATGAAAGTAATACAAAAATTGAAATCAAATGAAAAACAAAAGTATACTGGACGTCAATTTCATATCTATGTGTTGACAAAAATATGCCCAAAATTAGTCACTAATTTTTTTTTCAAATATACAAACAATTTAATATTGTCAAGTTTTTACCTAATCTCTTTACAAACTTTAGAACCTACCAAAAAGAATTAAATATATATTTTAAAAAATCATGAAAAATATATGTGGCAGATATGACTAAACATTCAAAATTTATTTCATTTTTATTTATTGATCTCAAATTTGATATAATAGAATTGTCATGAAGTTGGTGAATAGTAGCGGTATACAGTTTTGACTTGATCAACTGAAGTTGACCCCGTTCAAAATCAACATCGACCGACCGACGGACACCTCTTAGTGAAATAGATAACTACAACCAATAAATTCAAAATAACGCAACAAAATAGAAAAATATGCTTTCATTAATTAAGAATAAAAAATACAAAAGAATTCATAATTTTAGTCATGCCTAATAATTAATTAGGCTACAATGTAATCGTTGAAGGTCAACCTAAACATATAACTTTTAGTAATTCCTAATCCAACTCAAAAAAGAAAAAGAAAAACATAATCCGATCTTTTTAAGTTTCTACGATACCCCCAAATGTATATACATTTATATCTTGACAGAGTTCATGAATCTGTCGCGTCAAAGTGTTCCTCTCTAATTTCAATCGTTGGATTTCAAATTTAACGAAGTCCTCGTTGAATTTTATTATAATTAAATTAACCCCGAGTTTTATTTTTGTTTAAATAAAAAATTAAAATTTTGACCATATATATTTGAGTAACATGGGGAAATATATGAAAAAGAGTGAATAAAGATAAAATTGATCATATCCAAGGATGAAAATTAAAGGGAAAAAAAAATATGAGTTTGTGTGTGGAATTGGGATTGGGGAAGAAGGGAAGAAAGTTGAAAGAGAGAGGAATAGTAAGTTGGAATTCCAAGTCTTTGCAAAAGGATTCCTTTGGTCAATATGACTGAAAGCAATGGAGGAAAGAAAAAGTATGTGTGTTCCTCAAAGTATGAAAATACCTCAAATATAATTTTTGTTTCTTCAGCATATATAGTGAGTTTCAACTTTTTTCAAACTTGTCATTTCAATTCAGGCCCTTTTCCACTATAAAAAGAGGGATCCCCCACCCTTAATTCCCCACTTCAAACCCAAAACTCACAATTTTCCATTCACTTAATTCCCCCATCAAAACAAAAACTCCCTCTTTTCACTGTCTCTGATCTACAAACCAAAAAAAAAAAAAAACCAGGTACCATGGGAGGCAACAAGCAGAAAAAATCTCACTCTTCCTTCTCGTTCTTCGGTTTCTTCAAATCCAAGAGGGGTAGAAAAACAGACCATTACGACCACGACGAGATGTCGTGCCCGAGAAAGGTGTGGCCGAGCGATGCAGACAAATGCCACCATTGGGTCGCCGAGCCTGGCATCGATAGAAAAGCCAAAGATTACATCGACAGAATTCATCGCAACCGTGTCTTAGAAACCGAACGCCAAACAGTCACCGTCGCTCCTAATTCGGGAGCTAGGACTGACATGTAAAAATCATCACCATTTCTCTCTATATCTTTGTTTGTTGTTGCATCTCTCTCTCTCTCTCCCCCTATTAATGTAATTCGTTCCAAACTGTGTTGAGTTCATCAAATAATATATATACATCACGACATCTTAAACATTTATTCATATATATATTCAACTGCAAACGCCATTGAATAATTCTTAATTAATTAATTTACATCATCATTTCAGCACTCTTAATTTGATCCATTAATATCTAGAACTAATTTGTAATCCACATAATTAAACAAGTCTTTTTATTAATAATTAAGAGGAGATCTTCAAAAAGAGTCCCCATATCATTCGAAACTAAAAGTGAACTTTATATATATTTTTTGTGTTAAGAGACTTTAATTTGTGCTGTGGTTTTTGTTCCTCAACGTGGATGCCATTGCCAACCAACACACCAGGCTTTGCTTCTTATGCTCTACGTACATTTGAAGTACATTTACATTATTATCTTATCCAAACTCTTTTTCTTTTAACAAAGCCTAAATTATATATTAAAAAAAAAAAAAACCCCTCAACTTTCCCCATCCTTTTAAAAAAATACCCTTATTTTTTCAAAACTTACAATATTACCCTTAATCTTTCGTAAATATTTTAAAACTACCTTTTGATATTAAAATACAAAATGAAAAGTCGATTTTTCGTCCATCATTCTAATGAATTTCTACTGCAATAGTAGTTATGAAATGTTACATTATAACTTTTAAAAGAATAAAGATATTTTTTAAACAAAATAACATAATTCGAAGTATTTTTTATAATGTAGCGTTTTAGCAAAATGGGGTCAAAATCCAACCAAAATTTTACTTGGGTTAAAAATGAAAATAAAATATAAGAATCCCCTTGAATAGGGTTTAAAAAAATCCAAGCTCATGCCAATAGGGAGATAAAAAGTACTCGTTATATTCTAACTTCCAATTGTATGTAAAAGTTATGTACTCAAAATAAAAATTGTATGTAAAAGTTATTTTAACTTTCAATTGCATGTATTAAAGGTTAAAAAGTTCAAGTAAATAATACCAATTGATCCCTATACTTTAATCTTCACCTTTAATTTTCTAATTTTAATTATATACTTTAAATAAAGCTTAAAATTAACCTTATGGTTAGTTTATTTTTAGCTTTTCTAAAAAAAAAAAAATATCTCTATCAGCATTCATTTTATAAATTTTGAAAATACGTTTAAATCGTGTCTTTTCTTGCCTTAAAATTGTTATTATTATTTAACTAATTTTTTTAAAAAAAATTAACTTCAAAGTAAAGGTAAGAACCAATATTAAAATTTATTTATTAATAGTACACGAATTAAAATTCAACATTTGAAAGAATAAACTAAAATAGAATGAAATCTAAAATATATGGGTTTTTTTTTTTATGAGGGTAAGAAAATAATAGAGTAATTTTGGAATCCGAGGGTTTTTAAAAACCCAATGTTTTTTTCCAGTTATGTCCGAGTCTGATGTAGAGACAAACCATGTTATTATGCCTGCCAATTTTATTCTCTTGTATTTGAATGGACGAATGTTAACTCATTTTCATTACAATTTTATTTAATTTTTCTTTTGAAAAAGGAAAAAGCCAAGATGCTTTCCCTTCAATTTCTTTGGCTTTATTTTTTCTTTTTCTTTTTTTTTTCAGTGTACTTTGCCATGGTTTCAACAAAATTAGGCATTACTTTTACATAACATATACATATATTTTTTTTGTCGTGTAGCGAATTTTGTTCATCCATCATTAGATTACAGCTTTCAAAGTGCAATAGGAAGGAAATTCCAACCCAAAAGTTCAAAAGGAAAACTTTGATAAATCAAAAGAAGTAAATAGTTTATAGTATATATTGACACAGTTTTCTGTTGTGTTTGTTTATGGGAAGTGAAGTTTTTAAGGCTCTTCTTCAAATTCCTCTTTTCAGTGTCCAAAATGAAGCTGATTAGAATTCAGAAAGTGAAGGACTAAAGGAAATTCCTTTGTGGGGAAGCCCCCAAAAAGAGAAAAAAAAAAAAAAAAAGCTTTTGATAATGCAAAAGAAGTAAAAAAGTAATTATTAACAGCAGATTCAATCATTTTTCTTTTGTTTATTATGAAAAGTGATACTTTCAACTAGAGATATTTGTATGGGAGATTTATTTTCATCCTTTGACCCCTAATGTGAAATTAATGATAAATGACAATTTTTCGTATTTTGCATCATGTTCAAATTGTTATGAGAGCATCATAGTTTTTACTTTGGCTCTCGCTTTTTCTCTATGTTACTATAGCTCTTCTATGACTTATGTTTTCTTTGTTTCTTTACTCTTGTCATCGCCTTTTCGCTCTCACTCTTGCTTTGATGCTCTATCTTTTCTTTGACTTACTTGAGCGAGAGCAACAACGAGAACAAGCAATGTTCCTCATATTACTCTCATAGGTAATTTTACACGCATTACCACGTCAGAATGAGTTGTATTTCATTAATTTCAGAATCTAAGTCATCAGTCATTAAAGTTATCCGTATGAAAACTCCCTTCAACTAGGCCCTCCAAATTCCTCAATTTTATTAGGAATGCTCACAATATTCCACATTGGGTAGGAAAGAAAGAGATTCATTGTACATAAGTGAGGACAGTTATCTACAATGGTATGAGGCGTTTTAGGAGGAACCAAAAGCAAAGTCATGAGATGTTTACCATGGACAATATCATATACCATTGTAGAGGTTTGTTGCTCTTATCAATTTCTACCACCAAAATGAAGCCTCTAAGAATTTAGAAAGTGAAGCATTAAAAAAAGGAGTAAAAATAATAATATATTTAACAGTTTTTCCTTTTTGTTTTAGATTTGAGGCCTTCCAGTCCAAGTGCCTGTTTTATTTTATGTTTTGGTTCAGTTAGTACTTGAGAGAATCTTACACTCCAATTTAATTAAGCTAAATAAAAGGAAATTAATTAATGAAAGGCCCTAGCTAGAATTAATTAGCTAGCTTGAGGAATATTAACTTTTAAAATTTCACTTTTGGGTTTGCAGTGAAGAGCCTAAGATAATCATCTATAGTGGTGGAAATGAGTACTTTATATCATAAAAATAATAGAGAAAAAGGGAATAAATGAGATTCTTTGTAAATATCTGAGCTTTAATTTTGCCAGCTAATTCTGTAGACTTGAAACTTTTTTAAAAAAAAAAAAAAAAAACTCGTGTGGTTCTTTGGTTGTAATTGAGAATTTAGAAGTTGAAGAAGCAACCAAAACTAACCATACTTTTTTTATTTTTTTGGTTTAATAATAAAAAATAAATGTTTGGAGTTCCATTCAATTCCATCTTCATCTGTCTCAAACTTTGGACGCAGCATCAACCTTTGATGTCCTCTCCTGAAAATCAGTCTCTGTACGGTTTCAGATGCATTATCCCTCCTTCATTCTTTGATACTCATCGAAACAAAATGCCCTTTCAGTTATTATACTTTTTTTTTTTTTAATCTCTTTTAATCTCTACCATTATCAATCAGTCACTCTAAAGAAACGTTTTATTTTAATCCTTAAACTTTCAAATTGATTCTATTGTAATCGTAAATGATGTCAACCATGTCAACTACAATCTTAATCTTCTAGGTAGTTGAAATTGAATGGTAAATATTATTATACATGCTTCCCAATTTTCATAATTAATGTATGCCTTTCATTTTAATTATTAAAAAAAAACTCTGCTCTTTTTGGAACAATTTCAAGATTTAAAGGTAAAAATAAAAATGAATTTTTACACAAATGTACAAGTTTGTGATACATATTTACATAAATGTGCATAATATATCATTTATTTCACTCGTAGATTTTTATAGTGATTTTGGGTCCAATATACCCTTTATCTCTCTTCCATAAATTTTTGTGCATATTTTTTATTCTATATATTTTTTTTATTAAATACTAACACCATTTTGGGTCTTAATTGCATTTCTTTTCCATATGTGATAAGAATATATTCGAATATATTTACCATAAACATTTTCTTATCTTTCATAATATTATCCTTAATTAATTAACGTCCGATTTATTTATGTTATATTACTCAAAATCATAATTATTTACATACTTTTGCTATTTTTCATTTTTATAGTTTATATCATCCCCTTTTTCATATACTCACTGTATGATAACGACCAATACATCAACCGTGTGTTTCTTTACTCATTACAATGGGTATGTTTTTTATTGTTTATTGTATTGTACTTTGTTTAACTCTATTCGAGTTACATACTTTGTTTAACTCTATTCGAGTTACATATTTTGTTTAACTTTTGTATTTCATATTTATTCATATATGTATAACTAGTAAATTACATGTATTAATGTTTCGTTATATTTAACTTCTTATACGTTTCATTGTAATATTTACTTTTATAATATATACACAATTGTATATATTATATACTCCACTGTATACCGTTCGTCCAAAACAATATCCGTAAGGAACTATTTGGGAGCACATTGTATATGAGTCTTGTAATTGTGTTGGTATAACTTGAGTTTCCGGAGTATGTATTTCACTATCCATATCACCTCGATTTTCTGTTCTAGTATTCTTTATGTTTGTACTTCCTTCCTACAATAACACATAGATCATATCATATAAACTTATTAATATGACAAATAAGCTTAAATTTATATTTCCATATCTCAGATTCTATCTAAATAATCTCATTTTTAGTCCCTTCTTTTGGTTTCCTTCTATAATTACCTACTAATCTTGCAGTTTTCCTTAGATTTTTCATTGTTTCTTGTATATCTATCTTTAGCCATTACCTATTATATATCATTTATGCAGATGAATATTAGTTATAAACTTCGTCAAATATTATAATATATATACACAATGTTATATAATAAAGTCTCTAAAATCATCTAACATATACATGGTCATATTTCATAAATTCCTATATTTAAATCGTTAAATACATTTAAACTTCACATATTACTCTGTTTAACTATATTGTTGTTCAAATTTAACATAATCTAGTGTGTAAATAAGTTTTTGGTTTAGTATCTCAACATACACCCATTATAAACATCAGTTTTCTCAAAGAATATGCAAATATACTAGGTCATATTTCATAAATTCCTATATTTAAAGCGTTAAATATATTTAAACTTCACATATTACTCTGTTTAACTATATTCCTATTCAAGTTTAACATACAACCAACATAAACATTAGTTTTCTCAACTAATATGACATGCACAACTATTTATCACAATAAACTTCAATTTATCAAAACCAACTACTTGTCTTCCAATTTTTCTTCATTTTCCTCACAGTACATAAAATCCTAAAACGTCAAAACTGCAAAAAAATTAAGAAACCCTAGAAAACATATCAGATATACCCATAACAAACAATGTTTTCGTTGTATAACCCATAAGAAATACTGCATTGACTCTCAAACCGTGTAATGTAAAACAATATACTGAAATTCAACTTACTGCAACGATGAAATACAAAAAATGTGTATCTTCTTCTTCCCTTTCCTTCGCAGTTCAATCACCCCATCTTCATCTACCTTGTCGTTTACAATCCATAGAGAGGAAGTTGGTTTCCACTCCAAAAAATTTAGGCAAAAATTTCTCCCCTAATTTCCGTTTTTCCTATTTCTACTCCTTACCAAATATACAACCGTTTGAATGCCTCAATTTTTTTAAAAAAAAAAACTGTCATATCACATAAAGGATCATTTCGTAAAAGGCCTCTAACTTTTATGTAAATAATGGGCCAAAATGACCATTTATGTAAAAAATGGTGAATTATAAACAAACTTGTAATATAGGGCTCTAATTTGAGTTATTTATGTATAAAACCCAAATAAAAACTTTTCAAAGTTTAGGGACATTATTGAAACTCACCTCATAGGTTTAGGAGTATTTTGTATAATTTTATCTCTCTGTTTTTTTATAATTATGTTACAAGTTTAATCCTATACTTTCAAGTTCGTGTTTAATAGGTTCTAACTTAAAAAGTTTATACATAGGTGGCTTTTAACTTTAAATTTAATGTCTAATAGGTATCTAAACTTTAAAAATATATAATAAGTATCTAAGGCTCCATTTGATAACCATTTGATTTTTTATTTTTTAAAATTTTACTTGTTTTTTACAATTTCTCTTCATTTTCTATATAATGATTTTTATCTTTCTTGAGTTACTATTTAAGTTTCTATCCAAATTTCGAAAACAAAAACAAGTTTTTGAAAACTATTTTTTTTAGTTTTCAAAACTTAGCTTGGTTTTTTAAACCATAAGTACATAGTAGATAAGAAATCATAGAAAGTCATTGGTACGTAGAAGTAGTATTTCTAGGCTTAATTTTCAAAACCTAAAAAAAAAATCAAATGGTTATCAAACGGGGCCTAAAGCTTTCATTTTTGTATTTGATAAGTTTCAATTTGATATCAATATAATTGGATCTCTTCAACATTTTAAAAAATTCACGTATCTATTAGATACAAAATTCAATTTTTATGACTAGTAGGATTTATTAATTTTTAAGAATGTGGAATATAACAAGGATCTCATAGATAAGTTTAGATACGTCCTATTAGACCATGTTAAAGATTAGTTGGGACCTATTAGATGCAAAACTAAAAGCTTAGAGACCTGCTAAATAATTTTTAAAGTTGAGAGACTTGTGACACAAACTTGAGAGTTCAAGAACTAGGCCTCCTTTGATAACTATTTGGTTTTTAGTTAGTTTTATTTTTTAAAATTAAGCCTATAAATATTATTTCCACCTATGGGTTTCCTTCTTTTCTTACCTACTTAATAGATATATTTTTCAAAAAACAAGCTAAAATTTGAAAACTAAAAAAAGTAGTTTTCAAAAACTTGTTTTTTTATATAATTTAGATAAGAATTCAAGTGTTTTCTTAAGAAAAGTGGGAATTATTGTAGGAAGGATGAAGACCATTATAGGAAAATGGTGAAAAAACAAGTACAATTTTCAAAAACTAAAAATAAAAAATCAAATGATTATGAAATGAGGTCTAAAACTTACCATTTAAGTTTTTTTTTAGTTTTTCTTGTAAAATATGATAACAAAACTTTGAATAAACACATGAACCGAGTAACTTAGGCCCCGTTGATAACCATTTGGTATTTGGCCTAAAAATAACTATTTCTACAAATGGGTTTCTATGTTTTCTTATCTATTTTTGTGTCTATGTTTTCAAAAACCAAGTTAAATTTTAAAAACTAAAAAAAATAGTTTTCAAAAACTTGTTTTTGTTTGTGAAAGTTGGCTAGAAACTTAAATGGTACATCAAGAAATATGGAAATTATTGTAGAGTAGATGAAAAGTAATTGTGGAAAAACAAACATATAATTTTCAAAAACCAAATGATTATTGAATGAAGTCTTAAATATTTAGGATTTAATAGCGGGAGAAAATAAAAAAAGAAAATATAAATGATTATTATTTGTGTTTCAATTACTTTGGTCATGCTCACAACCAATATACAAAAATTACCGCTATGTGTTGAAGAATGTTGAGGAAGGTTAAAAACGAACTTAAGACCATTTAAATTATCAATCAATCTAAAAGTTTAACTTAAATTGATAGATTATGGTAAATTTAATTACATCAACACTAATCGAAGGTCATGATTATTGATTAATTCATTGGAGGCCATGTGGCGATGGAAAAGGTCAGGGAGAGAGTGGAAGTGATGGATTCTTTTTGGTTAGGCCTCTTCATGCATTTTGACTAAACCTCCTCCATCAATTCTTCATGAGAGAGACTCACATAACTTTGAATCATCCACAGTGCATCCCCTCTATTCTTTGGGTTCTGCAATGATTCAGGAAGTGCTTTTTCATCTTCCAAAGAACCTAACCCTAGCTACTTTAATTTGTAGTGCTTTTATTCTTGAGGAGAATTTGTAGGCCACTCAAGTGGTAGCTTTCTTTCCAACAATATCAACTCAATTATACAGCACAAGATTTACGTAATTTAATTTGCTAACTATTAGATTATATGGGGTTCCATCTCAAAATCAATTGGCAATGAGAGGAGTAACCCACATATCTTATATATATTGTGAGGTTTCTCTCAAATTTTCCAATGTGGGATCCTCAACACTAACAACATGCCCCTAGGCAGAGAAAGAGATAATTTTATTATCTCGAAAATATTATAGAGAGTTTTCATGTGAGAGTTTAGGGGGAATATTTATATACATATGATATTCCTCTTAAACCCGAGACTCTATACTTGATCATTAAGAGCGCGAGATAACATATTGGTTAAAATATCATTTTGATCCTTGTACTTTGAGCATTTTTTCATTTTGGTTCATGTATTTTCAAATGCCCAATTTTAGTCTTTGTACTTTTAATAAAGCTTAAAATTGGTCCTTGTGCTAAGTTTGAAGTTAATTTTTATCAAAATTGGTTAAATAATAATCATTTTAATAAAAAAAAAACACAATGTAAACTTACTTTCAAAATTCGTAGTGAAAAAGCTAATGGAGTCTATTTTTTTTAAGAAAAATTAACAATAAACTAATAGTATGGACCAAATTTAAGCCTCATTGAAAGTACAATGACTAAATTTAGACATTTGAAAGTATATGAACAAAAATGGAACAATACTCAAATTACAAGGATCAAAATGTTATTTTAAGTTTAACCTAAGGCATTTTCAAACCCTTGTATAATAATAATAATAATAATAATAATAATAATAATAATAATAATAATAATAATAATGTTGTCTGTGTGAATAAGAATATGAAAAAAAATATGCATGCCTAATATATAAAGATATGCTTGTAGCTCAGTTCCTTTTCATCTTCATTATTGTTCATTCTAAACTAAATGTAAATACTCTCCAATATGGGTGACCCCAATGTTTTATGGCCCGACCAAAGAAACCCTACGATTGCGACATTTGACATGAGAATAATTCAAATCTACAGTTTTCAAGAACAATTAATTGGACTAATAATAGCTTTTTCTTTTCAATATATATATATTGGCTCCCGAAATCAAAGTTTTGTCTTCGAATTTTAATTATACCGACAATTTAATTTTATGTTGTTTTTTTCTTTCTTAATTTCATGTAAATTTTGTATGTTTTGTTTTTTTCTAATCATTGTGTTTAATTTTTTTGAGAATAAAAAATCAAAAGACTCTTCGAAATTAACACCCACACACACCAAGAAACACTTTTCTTCTTTTATCATTTTTCCTATGATATAAAACTTCTAATTTTCCCCTTAAAAATGGTAAATTGGTAAAAGAAAAGTCACTTTACTGTTTTCTTTTCTAACAGTTTAATATATAGGATTATTCTTTTTATCTAATTATTAAGTAATTTTTCAATAATGAATATTTATTAAACGTCTTTTTTTAATTGACAATGTATGGATAAGGAGAGAAGCTTAGCGAAATAACTTCAAGAGAAAGATATATGTATCAGAAGTTAAAGAGAGAGAGAGAAAAAAAAAAAAAGAAAAAAGAAAAGAAAAGAGGTGTGTGAGAATAGAGTGTGATTAAAAAAAACAAAACAAAAAGTATAAATGAAGAAAGAGATTGACATATGAGAGATAGTGGTTAAACAACTTATAGAGGTTGATATTAAACGCAACGATGAATCCATGATTTTATCTCAGAGAGAGCATAAATTCGTTTGATTATAATTTTTTAACACATTAATGTAAATTTCAAAATATATGACATGTCTAGATGAATTAATAATGATTATATTAGAAATTTCAAAATATATGAATTTTTTTTAAAAATCATTATATTTAATATTAGTTTGTTTAGTATAAACATTAGATAAATGGCTATTTATAGTGTATATTAGTTTGTTCAATATAAATTATAAATAAATTATTTATGCATATACACAAGAAAGGAAATATAACTTTTTTTTTGTTAGTACATCAATAATTGAGGGTTGGAGATTCGAACCTTGGTTACTAGTCATATGTGATGCTAGTTAAGTTATGCTATTGTTGGCAAAGATAACAAAACTTGAAATATCCTAATATATTTTCTTTCTTTATTATAATTTCCTTTTATACAATTAATTTTTTTAAAATAATTTACTAAAAATTTCAAAATCTTCTAATTTTTTCATCCATCTCGTTAGAAGAAAAAAAAGGAAAAAAAAAAAAAGACTTCAACGTGTAAATTTCTATGATGTACAAACATATATGCTAATTCGTTGTGATCCCACCATTCTAGATATAGTTCAATTGATTAAGACTGATTTTAGGACAAGAGATTGGACGTTTGAATCTTTTTACTATAAAATATTGTTGAAATAGTCGCTGAGAATGGGCGACAAAATGGAGCAATTACTAGTCACCAACATGAACATAGCTCACAATAGTTGGTGCCCTCGAGTTCAAGAGATGGATAAGGACAATAACGACCATTGATATATCTCCACAATGGTATGATATTGTCCATTTTGGGCACAAACCTTCATAGTCTTGCTTTTGATTCCTTAAAATACCTTATACCAATAGAGATGATTGTCATCACCTATATACCATAGTTTTCTCTTCATTTCTTAGCCAATGTATAACACTTTGTTAGCACTCTTAACAACCCCATGTATTGTTGAACTCAAAAACAAAATATATATATATATATATATATATATATATATATATATATATATATATAAATTTAGTGTTGATTGATAACTTTTAAAAAATTTTGATTTTATTTTTGAAATTTTGCTTAGAATTCATGTGTGAAGAAAAACTTACTAAAAACTTAGGAAGAAATCAACATAATTTTCGAAAACAAAAAACCAAAAATAAAATGATTATCAAATGGAGCCTTAATAAATTTATAAATTTGTTCGATTGTGCGTCTATAGGTTCTTGAGTTATTTGACATTTTTTAAAATTCACCAATCTATTGGACATAAAATTAGAAATTTTGGTCCCGTTTGATAATCATTTGGTTTTTTATTTTTGAAAATTAAGCCTAAAAATACTATTTCTACCAATGGGTATTTATATTTTCTTATCTACTTTGTAGATATGTTTTCAAAAATCAAACTAAGTTTTGAAAACTAAAAAAAAAAGTAGTTTTCAAAAACTTGTTTTTGTTTTAGAAATTTAGCTAGAAACTTAAATGACACCTCAAGAAAGATGGAAATCATTGTAGAGAAGATGAAGAGAAATTGTGGAAAACAAACATAATTTTCAAAAACCAAAAACTAAAAATAAAAAACTAAATGGTTATCAAATGGGACCTTAATATTCTATTAAACACAAGTTCGATTTTATATCTAATAGATTTGTTGATTTTTTTTTAATCAATGTTAAATATGTCAGAGGCATATTAAATACAAAAGTGAAAGTTTAACTACATATTTGATATTTTTAAGTCAAGAGATCTATTAGACACAAAATTAAAAGTTCAAAGAATTATTAGATACTTTTTAAAATTTAGAGACTTATTAGATACAAATATGAAAGTTCATAGACTAAATTTGTAATTTAAACTTTCATATATTAATCTTTTGATTTTGAAAATCAGTTAGGAAGGTAAAATAGAGAAAATAAAACTTTAAAATCTCAATGTTTTTATATCATTTTTCTAAACCTAAGACGAATTGAAAGGCTTTCTTTTTCCTTTTTGGCTCTACTTTATGAGTTTTGCTCTTGTTGCCTTTATTTTGTATCAAAATTATAGATAGATATGGAAAATTTGTTGAAAAAAAGCTTTCTACTTCAACAACAGGAACAAGCAGAAAAACAATTGAGAAATGAAAAGAAAGTGTTAGACTATGTGATATAATTAAATTTACCTAAAACTCTTAGCTTAAGCTTTTAGTTTGATTGGTGATTTAAGATGGGTATCAGAGTAGGTGAGGTCTTGTGTTCAAACCTCTTCAAAGTCAATTTAATTACTATCAGTTTAAGTTTTTAGTTTGATTGGTGATTTAAGAGAAAGCTACAAAAATAAAATAAAATAATACAATAATTTATGTGGAAGACTTCAAAATTGGAGAAAAATCACAACTTAAAGAAAGAAATTGCTATGCATGTGAAAAAATGATTATAATCACACAAAATTCTCTCTTCAACCTCAATTACAAAGAAACAATTCTCTAAAAACTTTATACCATCCACACAATTAGATTTAGTATATGAAGAATGTTTCTTGCTCTCATTCTCAATTGATTTTGAGATGAAACCCTATATAGTCTAATTAATATTGTATCGGAGCCTATGCAATCCCAAACAGGCGTTCAGACAAAAATTGAAATTGGGCTACTCCTCTATATATAAAATGGATATTTCTGAAAAAGTTTTAAAAACAAAAAATTTAAAATACATATTTAAATTAGAAAATAGGCATTCCAAAAGAGTTAAAATACTTGTTATAATATTATATTCACATTATGTTATATTTTGTTACTATTTCTTTAATACTTTATCAATTTCGTATGGTATGATAAAAATGTCGATACATTCTTTATGTCAATGTCGAATCTATAGACATGTGGAAATATCGATTAAATTGTGATATGTCATCGGAAATTTAAGGAAATATCGATGGAATTATCAATATGTCACTGGAAATTTAATACCATAGTTACCATAGAAAATAAATAGAAAACTTATGAATAATAATAATAATAATAATTAAAAAAAAAAAAAAAAAAAAAGGCGATATTTTTTTATATAAAAAAGGTAAAAAAAATATACCAGAACTCTCTAAATCTTATACGTTCATTGTATATAATTGTGGGAATTAAAGTAAGGAAAATTATTGATATTCTCCACGTGTTCATCTTAACATGATCCCTAAATTTGAGTGTCAAAAAAAAAAAAAAAAAACATGATCCCAAAATTCCTTACAAATCATTTGAGCCATCATCTTGGACTTGAACTCTCCATTAAAATTAAATTTCTTCTTTACGGCTCCTTTACCCTTTAACAAATTATTCTATATATTGTAAACCATTCCATTAATAATGCAATGCCAAATTTTGGATTTATATGATCATATTCAAAGAAGGTATCGGTCTTTAACTTCCTGAATTATGATCAATATATTTAACATCTTCTAAATTAAACTTAGTTTGTACTAGGAATTTGTGACTTGTAAGATATTAAGTGAATGGTATGTAGTAATGATCAAGTTAGCATCATTTAATGTTTAATTTGTAAAGAATAATCATATTCTTTTCAAATATTTTTAACACTAATTTAAAAAATCATTTGTTTTTTAAACTATTTTGGTCAATTTGCCAATCTTGTAAAACAATTTTAACATATTTTATTTTCTTAATGACTTACTGACTCACTGAGAGTCAAAATACCAATAGATCGACAATTTTGAAAATGACCAAATAAATTATTTATGGTATAATGTAATATAAGTCTTAACCATACAATGCAAACACTGCCCCCAAGTAAGAAGTTTTTATGAAATATTTGGACAAATCGTATTTTGAAGAGAAGATTACTAACATGGGAAATTACAAATAAAATCATTTGTTGATTTCTCAAATAGCAATTATTTTTAAAAATAGCTTCAAAACCCACAAATACCCTTAAATTATGTGGTTGGTTTCATTTATACCCCAAACTAAATTTTGAAAGGTTTCATTTAAACCTTTGAATTTTGAAGTTTATTTCAAAATAACCCTTGAAAAGTTTTTTTTTCCTGTTAAATTCATGACAAAAAAAATGATGTGTTTACATTTGAATATTGTTGCTTATGTGAACATATACATTGAAAAAGAAAATCAAAACATATACAAATACACCCTTTTTCTTCCACAAATTTAACCGATCGGAAAAGGTTTTCAAGGGTTGTTTTGAAACAAATTTAAAAGTTTAAAAGTTAAAATGAAACCTTTCAAAGTTGGAGGTATAATTGAAACCAACTTCATAATTCATAGGTATTTTTTATAATTTAACAAAAAAAAATAACAATATTCTTAAAAATAATTTGGAAAAAAAACTATTTTATACATTCATATTAAAATAAAAATATTTTAAAACTTGCCCCTAATAAGCGTGTGAGTGTTAAAAAGTAGTTTCAAATTTATGATGAATAAACAAACAAACAATTCATAGACTAAATTAAATGTATGTTCGATTTTACTACAAAACGGCTTGTGAAAGTTTATGATAAGGGAATATTTATGGATTTTATTACTATAAGAAGATAAATGAAGGGAATGAGAATATATAAATTTGTTGAATGAATAAAATGGAAAGAATCATCAGAATATATACACATTTAAATGCATCAGCCATCAAGGAAAATGAAAATTAAAAACATGGTAATAAATTAATTGATCAAAACTGATTAGTAAGAACAAACCTGGAAAATTGTGGGAAATTAAATGCAATTATATTAATTAGTCTGGAAATATTGCCATTCAATGCACACACTAATCATCAATTATCAACATTGAATTTGGATTTGGTCAATTTGAATGCCAAAATTGGTATATTATGACATTTGATTTGACATGGTTTGTTTGCAATTGCTGTCCTCCTGTTGTTGTTGCTGTCCTGTGTTACTCTTATGCCACCCTTTTGATTGCTTATCTAGCAAAATATTTAAAATTAAATAAATATATTAGGGTTAAAATTATAAATTTAGTTATGAACTTTTTAATTTTGTGTCTAACATGTCCTCGACATATATTCAAATTTTTTAAAAATTAATTGATCTATTAAATACAAAATAAAAATTTATGTCTAATATGACTCTAAACATTCAATTTTGTGTCTAGTTGGTGTGTGAATTTAAAAAAAAAAGTTAGATAGACCAATGACTTATCAGACACAAAATTGAAAGTTTAAAAACATATTAGATATTTTTTAAAGTCCAAGGGTAAATAGACATAAACTTAAAAGTTCAAAGATTAAAGCCTGGTTTGATAACCATTTGATTTTTGAAAATTATGTTTGTTTTTTTTCACAATTTCTTTTTATCTTCTCTACAATAATTTTCATCTTTGCCAAAATTTTAAAAACAAAAATAAGTTTTTGAAAATCTTTTTTTTTAGTTTTCAAATCTTGCTTTGTTTTTTAAAATATAGGTATAGAATAAATAAAAAAAAAAACATGGAAACACATTAGTAGTAGTATTTGTATGCTTAATTTTCAAAAACTAAAAACAAAAAATCAAATAGGTATCAAACAGAGCCTTAGTCTTTGAACTTTTAAGTTTATGCCTATTTGATCCTTAAACCTTAAAAGTATCTAATAACACATTTAGGTTTTTATATATCTAGTTCGTCTATGAAATTTAATAAATGTCTAATATATATATTCTTAAACTTTCAATTTTGTGTCTAATAAGTCATTCGCTAATTAATCTTTTTTCTTTTTGAGTTCAACAATATTTGGAGGGAAGAGATTTGAACCCATTTGGTCATAAGTCTATACTTGATAGCAGTTCAACTTTGTTGTTATTGTCATTTAGTGTATGAACTAAGTACACACATTATTATTATTTTTTAATCAAATTTGTCCCATCCTCTAATATCATATAAAAGAGAACAAAATCTATATTAATTGTTCTACTCTTTCTTTATGCCTCATTGTTTTTTTTCCAAGACGTTGGTTTTACAGGCTACTACCTACAAATTTCTAATTGCTGTGGGAAGGGAATAATAATGAAAAATATGGTGTTTTATATGATTTAGTGGTTTTGAAAATTAGCTAGGCTACTTGAATTAAAAATCTTCTCAAATATATACTTCACATCTATCATGCATATCCCAAGACCCAATCAAAAGAAAAATGATATAGCAAATTATTTTCACACAAAACATTTCATATGTCAATGTCATATCAGTATTATATTTATTCTTCCATATACAATATTAAAGATAGATAAAAACAATTTATAGTTTCTAAATATTCTATTTGATAAAGATTAATTAATTTTACCAACAAAAACATAGCTCAACTGAGTAAGATCTTATGACTAAAAGATTATGAATTCGAATCCCTACACCCCAATTGTTGATGTACTAAAAAAATATTAATTAATCTTGTAAAAGAGAAAGAAAAAAAAAACAAAGAATGGTTGAGAATGAAAAATGAAGGAAATTTATATTTATGAAAATGAGAAAATTAAAGTGCATATGGATGTGGAATTAAGGTTGCTGTGCATTATTGTGCAAGAGGCAGAAAATGAAAAGAGAAAATTACAGAAAGAAAATGAAGAGAAATTAAATATTTATCGATCTAAGGGAAAAAGGCATTAGACCACATGGCGGCATTATGGTTGTTATAGCTATGATCTCCAAAAGGCAAAAGCATATCATCTCCAACGAACCCCATCTGATCCTGAGGGCTCACCAGCTCCATCAGCCACGCCGCCGTCTGTGGCGGCTGAGGCTGAGGCTGAGGCTGAGGCGGGGGCGGCAGCGGCTGAGTGATCTGTGGTGGCGGCTTTCTAAGAGAGTCTATGCGTTTGGTGATGTCTTTTAAGTTCTGATCGATGAGCCAACCGAGGTCGTTCAAATCCACCATGTTGAGAGCTTGCAACCCTTTCGCTCCGGTCAGGCTTTGGAACATCAGCCGCGTGATCTCTTTCTCACGATTATCTTTTCTCATCTTCTTTAATTGCTCGTTTGCTTTTGCAATTCTTTGTCGTAGAAATGTCTCTTGATTCACCTGTATACAGAGTAATAACTCATGTATCTTGTAAATTATTTAATTTTTATTTAATTAAGAGCGGGGGAGGGAGGGAGGGAGGGAATTACCATCTTCTTGCTCTGCTCCATCTCAGGCATTTTCTTGAACTGAGAAAGAACACGTTGGACTCCAATGGCGGAAGGCCAGAGCTCAGGCTGAGAATCGTAGGGACTAAACACGATTGCACAAGCTTCAATCCCACAAAGAGTGCTCAATTCACTCACTTTCTTCATAAGCCCTCTCTTCCTCTTCTTGAATGTCGCTTTTCTTGCAGAGTCATTCGCAATGTAAGCCAATTTCACCTTCTTCCTTGTCATTTCTTTTTAAAAAAAAAAAAAAAAAATTCAATAATAATCCATTAATCTGATCATGATTCATGATGATGTTTCAATTTATATCCATGAAAATTTATTGCATCAGATTGAAGGGTATACCGATCTTGGTTGGACCCATTAATATTATATTAATGGTCTCTTTGGTGTCACTTTTAATTTTTAAATATTTACATAATCATGTGGGTTAATGAGTGAAATCAGAGTGATATTATACATGAGATCCAATAACTTCCTACCTTTAATAGTAATGTTTTTATGATTATTATTTAATACCCCATCATCACCTTTTGTACGTTTGCTTTCTCTTGCATATTGCCTTCTGTTTCTTCCCTTTTTTGAATCTAATCTAATCTAATTATTCACCCTAACAACTATACTTAGTTCTTATCCTTTTTTTTTTAATTCAAATATCTCACAAATCATTTATTCATTAAAGAAAACAAAAAAAAAAAAAAAACAAGCCAACCAACCAACAAATTGACCAAACAAATACCCACCTCTCTTCTCTCTTTTTGCTACATGCGTACGTATAGCTTAATCAATCAATTAATCAAAAGGTTAAAGTTCGAATCTCTCCATTCTACTCAATATTATTGAAAAAAAAAGATATACGCTAATATCTCAATTGTAAGGTAATATTCTTAAATAAGGGGTTGAGTTTTTTATTATTATTATTATTATATATATATATATAAACACCTGTGATGAAGCCAAAGGCTACATTCGGGATTGTTGTGACAAGTAAAAGTAATTTAGAAAAAAATCTTAACCATTTTAGGGTGTTTGGTAAATATGATTTTTTAAAATTCTTCTTGAATTTCAAAATCACCTCAATTGTAGCCGTTGAACTTAAGCATATTCAAGTGAAAATTCTTTCTCATCGGATTTTCTTCGTATTAGTAACAATTAAGCTATTTTGCGTTTTTTTTTCTATGGTTAACCCATACGTTTGGATGGAAAATCAGGAAAAAAAAAAAGAAAATAAATAAATATATATAGAGAGAGAGTTGAAATGAATAATTTTTATCTCTTTCCTTCCTTTTGGTTGGTGAATTCACCTTAAAAAACTCAAATCAAAATTCGTTTTTTATTTTTAGTGTGCACTTTCCCTCTTGATATCTCATAGCTCAAAACTCATAATGATCACTTTTCATTTCCTTAATCTTGCCTCTATAAATTTTCCTTTGTGAATTTTCGCTATTTTTGTTATGGTATAATCGGGATCATAGTATTGTTGAACCTACTTCGTAGAGTATTTGCGCTTCTATTTATCACAATTTGATTTAAGTGTATCTCTTTGAATGGTTATATAGTTTATGGATAAAAAAACTCAATCATTTTTTAGAAAAGATTTTAGATAGAAATGTGGTTTAAACATTTTTTAGTTTTTTTTTCTAGCCTTTTATCATATAATTTAAAGTAATAAATAATTATAAATAATTAACTTATAACAAGAGTCATAGATTGAATTTCAAGTCCACCTTGGTCATTACATAGCTAAACTACAACAATTTAATTTAAATCTACCAAAAGCTTTGATTCGTTTTTTTAGGTTTAAAATTGAAATTTATCAAATACTAACTTGCTTCAAATGACAGTTAATTTTTATAAAAATATAGTTGTCAGTCATTATTTTAAAAGCTATAGTAAAATTACAGCAATCCCAAATAAGGCCTAAATCTAAATTGATTCCATTGAAATAATTTTTTGCTGATTTGGATTGATTTAATTCAATTTGAGCATCATTTTTGTTCTCAACTGGTATCAAGTATGACTCATGACCAAAGTTCGAATCTCTCACTCTCAATTGTTTATGTACTCAAATGATGATGATGATGGATCAGACCTTCAAAATCAAGGGCTGTTGAAACTAAAGGTCGAATTGGGCAGGAAAGTACTTGGGCCAACCAGAAAAATTGTTAAGCCCTAAGGGAAATTGTCTCTGATAGCTAAAAAAAATAACAGAAATAAAACCGAAAAGATTCAATATTCAAATTTATAGCTATCAAATTTTTAGGAGAAGAAAATGAAGAATCCTATATTCTATTCAGACTCCTGAAATTTACACTCAAACTACCTAATTGTAAAATTTTGGAAAAAAATTAAAAAAAAATAATAATGCTCTAACTTGTTTTCAACTATCAAGATTCGTTTTAAAAAATCCAAACCCAACAACTTCTATCTATAATTCACTCACTCCTCTCATTCATTTTCAAATGTTACTTCCATTTTTACTCTCTTCCCGATTTTCAAACCATGTTGCACATTTTTTCTATTTTTCATATTCGAAAAATCACATTTTTCTATTTTTTTTTTTCAAATTTTGATAATTTTTCCAAGTATTCCCCAAATAATGACTTCTCTGTAATGGTATTTTGGATGGAAAAAAATCTACAATAATTTCAAGTTTGACTCGGTTGAGAATCCTACGTTGGAAAAGTAGAGAAAAACTTCACAATATATAACATATATGGACTACTTCTCTCATTGCCAAATGGTTTTGAGATGGAATCTCATATAATCTAATATGGTATCAGAGCCCATTAAGCCCAAACGACAACATGTTGAGGATCCCATATTGGAAAAATGGAGAGAGACGTACCTTATGATACATAAGATGGTTTTGAGATGGTTATGAACTTGTAGAGAATGAGATTGAGTTTTTCTGTGTGAAACTGAAATTTGTGGCGATGGTATGGACGCAAGCAGGGGTAACAAGCACAATCGAAGGTTCTAAGTATGGAAGACCATTAATCAAGCTTGTAGTTGTGATGAAAGCATCCCACCCCTACATAAAGGGGCATGGAGGCCTTCAACAACATGATGATGCTTTCTCTCAGCTCTGTCACTTTGTGTTGATGTGAAAAAAAAAAACAGAAAAGTGTCAGTGGTTTTTTTCTCCTTTTTGGTATTGTTTACAATAGCGTTTATCTCCATTGAAGAGTTTTATGAGCTACAGTGATTTGTGAGCTTTTTCCTTGAGAGAAAAGTGAGAGAAATCACCATTGAGCATTGTAAACTCTTGTAACTTCCTCCCTTCCAATTTTAGTGGAACCTGCATTGGTAGCAGAGAATTTATCGTGCATCGGTAGCAGAGAATTTATCGTTCTTGTAGCCTAAAGGTTTAGGTTGGTTTATCTATTCTTTTAGGCTTGCTAATTCTAAATTGATTATTCCGCAAAATATTTGGAATTAAAAACCTGATCTGGGATTTGAGATAAAATATATATTGTCTGAATTTGGTAGAATTTAGATTGATTGTATTTTGTCGTCACTCACACCTAACAAGTGGTATCAGAGCATTGGATTGTAGAACGATGTCAGGAGGAGATGAGAAATTGGTTACTTTTCATAGATCTGATTTTTCGTTTTGGAAGTGTCAGATATTAGATTATTTTGCATTCCAAGAAATTGGACTTGCCATTATGTATTTAACCTTGAGAACAAGTATTTATACTAGAGAAGTAAGTGAAGGACCGTCGATAAATTGCTTCGGTATCGACAACCTCATTCTTTCAAATTTAGAGTCTAAATGGATTGTGAATAAAAATTTGGGGAGGCTCGAAGTGATGGTTGGAAAAGACGAAGAGAAAACAATAGAATTTTAATGAAGAAAGTAGAATTTGAGCTCTCTTGAACTTGTAGCTACCTTTTATAGATTTCAAAGTTGCCGAGATGAGTGTGAGTAAGCTTGGTTGTCAAGGCTCCTTAATTTGAGGAGATTTGGTGGAAAATCTTCTAAAAATATGTCAAATAGGTTTAGATGCGGTCACATGTCTGGCGATGGTGCTACTTCAACATTTAGTTAACTTCACGCACTTGTTCTTCAATTGTGGTGATAAACTCTAGCACATTTGCATCCACTTTTAACTTCTACAGAAAAATAACAAATTTTAATTTTTTTTTTTAATAAAAATGACTCTATTTACACATATTTTACTACGTTTCACACATATCATTGTATTCAAACACATGTAAAGCTGGTTTTTACCTAAAACAATCTAAATAGTAAGGGTGTACAAGTAACCCGATAACCCGACCAACCCGGACTACCCAACCCAAACCGTAAGGGTTGGATAGAGTTAGATTTTTTTTCGGTTTGGGTTGGGTTAGAAGTTTGGAGAACCGAAAAGTTCGGGTCAGTTCTCGGGTTGGGCCTTTTAGGCTCCTGGTTGACCAACCTAACCCAACCCAAAGTTTATATTTTTTAATTTTATTTTAATTAAATATATATACTTATAAATGAATTATTTGTCAAAATCTTATGTTTTCTTCTAGATTTCTAACAAAATGTTAAGATGTTATGGATTTTGAAGTTTGATGTTTGAATTTTATGTGATTTTTAGTTATTAATTCAAGAAAAAAATTTAAAAATTATAAAAAAATAAAAAAGTTAACCCGGTAACTCAGCCCAACCCAACTCGAAAAATATTGGATTGGGTTGAGTTACTCTCATGAAAGGGTTGGTTGGGTTGAAGGAATTATCAACCCGAATTTTCGGGTTGGTCCAAAAATCTCCCAACCCAATCCAACCCAATCCGACTTATGTACACCCTTACTAAATGGCATAAAATATAATAACCAACACTTGATTTTGGTATTTTTTTCTGCTAGAAAACATATATCAAGAGTGTAATATTTTCCTATATTATCTTCTATTTATCGAGAATTTTAATACATCTACTGTCTGTCTCCATTTTCTTTTTATCATTCAAAAATAAATATACATGAAATTAACAAGATAAAATGTCTTGTCTTAAAAAGACATGCACATGAATTCCCTATTGGACAACTTTTTCTTTTGTTGACTTTAGAAAGAGAGAAGCTTGAAAGTGTGGTAGGATAATATATATGATAATTTTCGCCACTCTTCAATAGGAAAAAAAAATAAAAAATAAAGAGAAAAATACCATATAAATAATCTAAAAAGCTATGACCTATTTTTTTAAAATAAAATTTTCTAACTTTTTGCTAATGTTATGAAAAAATCAATATTTTTTCCTTCTTGCTCTTAGATTTAGCTCCCTTCTTCTTTTTGGCTCTAACTCTTAATTTTATTTTTTATTTTTTTCCTTGACTCCTCTTTTCTCTCTCCCTCCTTTCTCAAGAGAACTCAAGTTGATTTTTTTTTTTTTTTGTCTAAACATGGATAAAAAATTAGGAGGAAAAAAATATATGCTAAAAGTGAAAAATGAAGGAAAAAATGAAAATAACATGGGAGAGGACCAACTATCATCCAAGGAAGAAGACAACAGCAAGAGGAAGACGGATCATGAAAAATCAAGTTATATGAAAAAATATATTAATAATAAATGTTTCAAATAAATTATATGACTTTAAGCGATATCAAATATTACTTTAAATATTGTACATAAATATTAAATTTTTTGTTAAAAAAAACATAGTTCAACTAACATCTAAAATGAACTAATTATAAAATATGTGGTTCGAATCTTCAACCTAAAAGTGAGCAAGAAAAAATCGAAAATCGACTCGACCGATCAAGGCAGAAATGATCAGTCGATTTAATAACTTTTTTGGTCGAGATCGGCAAAAGCTCCAAACCGACTGAACCGGACTGACTTTTAAAAAAAATAAAAAACTATAAAGGTTTTCTCAAAATATATTAAATAATAATCAAATAATAATTATTAATTATATATATATATATATAAATATACCAAACCGACTGGTCAATTTAAAAAAATAAAAAAATTAGATCGGTCGAACCAATCGATCAAGTTGGAGGTCAATTGGGGTTGAAAATTGATCCCGATCGACGGATGCTCGCCCCTACTCCAATCCCTACTATACTTAAAAAAAAAATATATCAAAATTTCCTTAAAACACCCAAAACATGGGATATATAATTCCAGTCAAATTAAAAACATGGCATATATAATTTTCTTTTTAGAATATTCAAAATCGGCTCCGTGCTGACTTTGATTGTCTTCTCCTGTACTGCGTGTTTGTATGCAAATTTGCAAACCCTAATTTAATTTCTCTGCAACTCACTCAACTTTCCCCCCTCCTTCAACTTTTGAAACCTAAACTGAACAGAGTCAAAATCACCGCCAAACCCTAAAAACCTCAACGTTCAAAACCCGTTATTCAGAATTGATTCTGTATCCCTTTCGTGTTCGATTCTTATCCGTTTAGGGTTTTTCTGTTTTCCCTCTCTCAATGAATCACCCTCATCTTCCTCCTCCACCTTCTATTATGCCGACGAGCAACTCAAATCCCCCAATGAAAATGCCGACGGAGTGTGGGAATTGCGGCTCTCAGAGTCGGTGGGTTCTGCATCATGTTCGATTACGAGGCATTAATCGTCGTCTTTGCACCTCCTGCGTGCTTCGTCTTCATCCTAGTTCGTTTTGCCCTTCTTGCTTTCAGTTCTATGACCCTTCTGTGTCTCCTCATCCCTCGAATCGTTTCACTTGTGTTAAGTGTTCTTCTATTACGCATTCCCACTGCGTGGTCAACCCTGCTTGCCCCGATCCTCAGCTTCTCTCTTCCTCTTATCTCTGCCCTCCCTGTGCTAAACCCAATTACTCTTTCTTCGATTTGGACTCCAAGCCCCGGATTTCTCATAAGTCTATTGACAGGAAGATGGCTGTTGTGTTGCTCTGTGCGGCTAAGATTGCCTCTGCATCGATGGGGAAGGCTGTGATTGTGGCACGGGCCGATGCGGACAGGAAAGTGAGGGAGGCGGCTATGGCGAGGAAGAGGGCCAGAGAGGCTCTTGAGCATGTTGGTTTTGTTTTGGCTAGAGAAAGAGCTAGGCGTAAGGAGGAGGCGTCCGTGGAGGTTTCCGGTTCTGGGAATATTGGGATTAAGGAGAAGGAGAGGAATAGGAATTTGGGTTCGATGGTGAAAGTGGAGAATTCTTTTGAAGTCCCTGCAGTGGCAACTTTGAACACTGGTAGTGCTTTAACTCAGAGGAGGGAGAGCTTGAATGGTTTTGTGAGACAGATGTCTATGGTGAAGAACGAGGTGGCTGCTTCCATGGAGGAAGCTGTAAGGCAGAAAAATGTTGAAGCTGACCGTTTACAGAGTAATAACAACATTACTTTAAATGAGAAGGAGAAGTCTGGAAAATTTGGCGATAATGAGAATGAGAATGGCGAAGTTGAGCATGTGCAAAATGATCATATTGGAGGAACTGTTAATACCACAAAATAGCCTTTTGAAGTTGTTGATCGGTTATAATTCTGATGATGCAGAGCAATGGTTATAGGAGAATTGATCACATCATTGTTTCCTTAGTCTTTTGCGAAATGATATGGTTCTATAGTATGGAAATTTATTCAGTTATTTTCGTATTGAGTCTGACCTGGCTCTTTAGGAATTCATGTAGTGAGGATAGCACAATGCCTGTGAGTTTTTCCAGATATTCCTTGTTGAGATTTGGCTCGTCTAGAGTTGATCCGAATTCTCATTTAAGGGCCCCTCCTTGCATGGTGTAAAAAATGTAGATTAATTGAAGTTTAACATTATTCTGTGTACCTGTCACACTGTTACTTTGCACATTACTGATTTTGCAGAATTTAACTGCATTCTTTTCTTTTAGTTTCCTGAGACCCTTCTCAACCTTGATTAACTTACACTATTGACATTCTTGAGACAGTGGAGGAGTTGTATTTTGCTTGTTTTGTCTCAAGATTGGTGACTGTCTTAGGGAAAATGACTGAAGAATTGGTTTAAATTGTGGAATTCTTTGTATTTACACTTCATGGAATGAACTGGATCTGGTTTTCATTCCTTCATATCTTCTGAGATTTTGATATATTGGCTGTAATATAATTTCTGGAATAGTGTTATAACTGATCCTTTTTAGCTTGAGTTCACAATCCAGACTTGCCCTTCTTTTCATTTCCTTCTACCCTGAGGTTTTCTTGAAGGTTGTTCTTTCTTTGCATTATGCTGAGTGTACTTTTGTGTAATCAAAATCATTCTTCAAATTCTTTTGTTGATATTTGGCTATACGTGGAAAAGTGTTGATAAATATTTCAGGTACTTCAAAAGTATTTCTTTTGATATTGAGAATGAAAGTACAAGGAGGCACCATACAAGAACATATTGAGATCAAGCAAGCCAACAGATTTATAAGAGCAGTGTTTCCTGTAAAAGTTACTTCTGAAATACCTTATGACATGTGAAGGAAAAATTTCTTTTAGATTCAAATGTAAAAGGTTACTGTTTTATGTTAAGATTGAGAAACTGTTGTCTTCTGCAATAGGTTCAATTCCCTTTGGCCATAAACTGTTTAAACAGATGGCAGTGTAAGGGCATTTAGTGCTGCTGGTTCAGTATTTGAGTGATGAAAAGGTTAGGTGAAATGGGCAATCAAATGATTGCAAGTTAAATGAGTTGGAATCCAAATTCCAATTCTTGAAGTTGGTGGCAATGGCTAATCCTGCTTCTGTTCCTACTAAATTATACACCAAATGTCAATTCACAATCATTGTTCTCACATGTTTTCATGGCCATCCAAGCCCTAAATTTCCAAGTTTTCTCCTTCTCAATCAACAGTTCTGGCTCTACTATTTTTCTTTTGTTGTAGCCTATCAATTTCGGATTGAATTGAAGTAGAATTATTACTTACCATTATTGAGATAAAAATAAAATTATCTCCATAAATGAGACTGAATATTGAGAAGAAATGGAAATACATCAATTTTCGATTAAATTAAATTCCATACCAAAATGAAGGTTTTTGCTTTAAGGGGTTGCTTGAGAAGTCATGTGACTTTGTACCATAACCACATTTTTTCTTGACAGAGATTGAGGAAATCTTATTCATGTAGACAAAAAAGTTGTAGGGAGTTTCTTGAATCTAGGGATGCCCATTTTCCGAGGGAGGGGGCAGGAAATTTCCGTTTGTGGGGATTTTATGGGGAGGGAGTGGGAAGAAAATTTTATTCGTTGGCTAAACGGGGAATACATTTCCGTCCCCACCCCGATTTATATATAATAAACCATAATTCTAATTTTTTATTAAACATCATTTTATTTTTCTAAGAAAATTGAAAAAAAAAAATCTTAAACAGAAATCTTTAATTAAGAATTAAACATTTAAATAAAAAAATTTAAAAAATAAATTATTTAATAAAATTTAAAAAAATAAAAAATGATAAACGGGAAATTATTCCCCGTAGGGAACCCGATCCCCGTGAATTCCCCGCAGGGAACCCCTGCCCCGTTCCCCGCGAAATTAAATGGAGAATTTCGCAGGGACGGGGAATGAAATGGGGGGCGGGGACGAGGATCGGGAAGCCATTCCCCGCCCCGCGTCGTGGACAACCCTACTTGAATCCCCTAATTTTATGTTGATGTATCTAGACAACTAGGTTGGGCAATGATGTCACAATTTTTAACATAAGAATATCTATGTCAACTATAATTATTTGAAAACTTGTTGAATATTGCCAAAGAGAGCATATCTCACCTGTCATGATGATTGTGTTAACGATCACGAGATCTGTGGTTCGAATTCTTCAACCCCAATTGTATTAAAAAAACTCAGTAAATAAAAAAATATTTCCAAAACTAGAGAAAAAACTTTGAATAGAAAGAAACTCCACTATGTGAAAATTTATTATAATCACACAGAATTCTCTCTCTGATCCAAACCTTTATACCACTCACACCTTTTTCTCCTACTCTCAAACAAGAGAATTTCAAGAAGAAATTGAACTAGAGCTAGTACACTAAGTTTAAAGTGTTTCTAACTGGGATGTTATAAAACCAAAGTCATAGGTTACTTGAAGTCCATCACTTCCTTTCACCTAATCCTACAAGAGCAGCGAGAGCGAGGTGAGAGTAAAGAAGAAAAGATTGGAAAGAAAGAAATAAGATAAAATTAAGTCAAAGAAGAGTCAGAAAATGAAAGCGAGAACGAGAGCGAGAGTACACTGCCCTCATAGTAATTTAGACAAGTTGCAGGGTACGGAAAATATCATTCTTCATTATTTTCAGATGACAGATCAAATCGTATTAAACCGTGTGAAAAGAGGTTATCCGTACAAATACCCCTTAGTACTAACCTAGAGAGCTTGATCCAAAACTTTAAAAAGGAGGCTAACTAAGTCTTTTATGCCATCCATCTAATTTGGCACTACTTTGTGATGACAATTTATGAGAATAACTTGTACATGGATGGTTCATAGGTTATTTGGTTTGTAATTTGGATCTATTTTTACATTTTTAAAGACTTATCTAGAAAATCATAATGGTTGGTATTTGTCATACTTAAACCCAAATATATTTTAAAAAACATTGAAAAAAATATATAGTTTTGTTTTCTTCTCTATTTATTATTTTCATGTGATCCAAATAAACTGACTCTGTTATATATTCTTGAAGATCAACAATAAACACTTTGATGAATATGTTACGTAAGTTCAGTAATGATTTGACCTTTTATAATTAATAAGGTTGCATGAAGAGTATAGTGAAAAAGGTTCAAAATAATTGGTAACAAAAGCCTTTAATTTCTCTAATTCTTTGTGATCTTGCTATTTTTTTTTTTTTTTAAGCAAATGCATTAACCAGAAGGAGCACGAGAGTCTCCACAAATAATACACCAAACCCAATCGGGGAAATCAGAAGTCCAAAAGATAGGGCTATCCTCCAAATTGGAGGAAAGCGGCCAAACAAGGGGCACCAAAAAAACAACCCTAGCTAACTCATGGGCAGCACCGTTACAAGATCTAGCACAATAGGAGAAAAAAACAGAAGGCCAACAAGAGGCCAAAGAACGAATATATTTTACATAGGAAGCTAAGAACTAGGCAAATTGATCTTGCTACTTAGGTAGCTAAGAACTAGGCAAATGATTGAGTTGTTAAAAAAATCAAATTATGGCAACTCTTTCTAATTAAATACAATATGAGCTTACAATTACATTCAAGCATTCATATCTTTTATATTAGTTGTTGATTTATATCCTGTGTCGGTCATTGCAACCAATAAGTAAAAATTTTATATTTTATGTTAAAGTCCAAGGATAAACAAGTTGTTCATACCACTGGAAAGAAATATCCATCTCCACTATAGCCATCCAAAACACTTATGCAATAGTGACATCCTTCCCTTTAGTTGATTCAATTTGGTCCAAATATCTACATGTAGTACTTCAAGAAAGATTTTTGCCCAAAAGTTTGGCAATTTATGGACTTTACCAAATTGCATGCCTCATAAAATTTAGCTTTTCAATTTCAACTCAGTGTTTTGATTACAAAGGTAGAGAACTTGATCCAAAACTTTAAAAATGATGCATGATTAAGCCTTTATGTCATACAATCTTGGTACAAGAACCTAACACAAAAATCTTGAGTTAAAAACAAGGGTAAATATACTTTTGGACTCTAGGATTTGAGATTAATGTTTATTTGGTGCATGAAGATTCAATAGAGACACTTTAGTCCTTAATGTTCTCAAACTATTAGTTGACCTAATGGAATGTTGGTGTGACAGTTAACTGTTGATTAGATTAATCTTAAATGACATGACTTCTCTTTTTTCCAACGTGGTTGAACGGTAGAACTACAACAACGTGGTGATGTGGGAGAAAGGAGAGGAAGACGGGAGAAAGAGGAAGGAAATGGACGTGTCAATAGTCTAATCAACAAAATTGTCATGACATTAAAGATTAATCAACATGTTAACCATCATCACATGAGCATTTCATTAGGTCAATTAACAATCAACCTAAATCAGAAACTATTTAGAACTAGTTTCTAGAACTCAAAACTAACACATCTATTTTGAAACTTGAGTAAAATAAAGCAGAGGACTTCTATTCTATCATCATTCTTTTAACACTAGCATTAGCAATCTTTGTTCTAAGCTTACAATCTCAGAGGGCCTTCATGCAATTAATGGCATACCTCAATTAACCTGTGATCTCCAAGCTAAGCTTATCCCAATTGAAAGTCTACTCTTCTATCCAATCATATCAAAGAGGAGAAATAAGCTCAACTTTAGTCTAATTTTAATTTAAGTGTCACATTGATGCTTAATTCTGAAGTCTTCTGGTCTTTCATCTTTCTTCAACCATTCTTGTTTCGATTAATTGTTTACTAAAATTCAGCAGCAATTTTTTTTTTTTTTTTTCATATTGTGCAGACATCGTGTTTCTTACCTTATAAGTAAACAAACAATAAATTAATCATAAGTAATACAAAACACTCGAGACTTAAACAAAGGAACATAAATATTTCCAATCCAGCTATCTCTACCAAAATTCTAATTCTAATGCACTATGATGAACGTCATTAAAGTAAATAAACATCAATACAAATCCCAACAATACTCCCAAAATCTAACATACATATATTACAGTCTCAAAGTTCCAAGTAGCTAATACACCCTTATCTATCACTAACATATCTTCATCTTTACACAAACAAAAGCTCAAGCAGGGCAATGCATTCTCTAAACCTTCTTGTTTATCCCTCAAAACTCACCTCTGGTTCCTTTTCTCCTCCAAAAATTGCACTCGTGGTGGAAGAACTGGGTGGCGCTTCTGAAGCTATGAATTACAAGGGCCTTTCATGTACAGTTCAAGGAGAAGAAGTGTATGATTTTACCAGTCCAGAGTGATTCTGCGAGTGACCAAGGACAAGGACATCATCAGAATGATGCAACAAGTAAAGGGTCTCAATCCAACCGCCATGGATATTGAGGTGCTCGAGCTTGGTGGTATCTCGGTTCCAAAGCCTGTTGTGCTGCCTATACTCGAAGCTGGATTGCCTGTGTTAAAGACTGTAGGAGGACTTCCATTTCTGCACAAACAAGATGGTTTCGTTATAAGTTCGACCGCGAAACTAGAAAGAGTTGTATTTTCAAAAAGTTTTCTAATAAACCTCTAACTTTCTTCCTTTCCATTTTCACATTTGATTCTTATATTTTACTATGGTATAGATTCTTGAGTTTCAAATGGAATGTGATATGCAAGGGTTAAACCATCAGATCATCAGAATTAACCACTACTTATTAAACATAAAATTGATACTTCTTGAAATCATTTCAAAACTCCATAAATCAGATGGACACGATTTTAAGATTTCTGAGTCCAAAACCTATTATAAACTAACCAAACTTGTAGTTTGACCCTAATTCGACCTCAAGTATCAAAAAGTTCCAACTTCTTTTTAAGAATTCAAAGCCATGAGAAGTGAGCAGAGCATCCTTACTCTGGCATGCCAGTCCCTAAAGGTGAAGACGTTGTTGGGTTTGTAACTGTAGTTGGTGGGACGGTGATCGGAGCTGTTGTTGTCGGTGTCACCATTGGAACTGACGGCGACATGGATGCTGGTGTCGAAGAGGAAGATGATAATGGGTAAATGCAGGAGCCAGTGCCTGTTAAAAGACAAAAATTGGTTTAATGGCGAACGAACAGAGGATCAAGGGGAGGATTGAGAAACAATGAATGTCTTTTCTTACTTGGATTGGAGTTGGTAACCATGGCAGATCCTCCAAAGTCGCAGCTTGTAGGAGAAGGATTCTTCTGAAAATAGCTATTGAACGCAAAAGAAGCGTGGTTTTCAAGTGTATTTGGGTTGTAACAGCTTCCACCTTGTTGGATTTGAGAACAGTCAGCTCCTCCAATGCCACAAGCGTAGTCCAACGCCGACTGAAGAGCCATCTCTGATGCGCCAGACCTGGCCACGCACCAGCTCTGTCCTGGAATTACCGGTGCATTTGTCATCGCCGGAGGAGACACTGGAACTGGGTTTGTGACGGGTGTTACAACCGGAGGACCACCTGACGGAGCTGGATAAGTGGTCACCGGGTTCGTTATTGGCTGTGCTCCGGGGACTGTAACCGGCGGCGCAACCGGATTTGTGAGCGGTACCGGAGAGTTAGCCGGAACTGTGATGGGTGTCGTTAGAGGAATGGACACCGGCGTGGCAATAGGGCTGGACGGAGTGACAGTGACAGGGTTGGTCGCCGGAACGGTGATGATTGTCGGCGTGGAGGTGTCCGGGGTTGTCGGAAAAATTGTTGTCGGCGAGTTGGTCATGTCGTGCATTGTTGTCCGATCAAGCTCACTGAACTTCCATTTCAACTCCATGGAAGCATTTTCTTCCACTTTCAAATGCGACCCACCAAATCTACTACCTGCAATAATGGCAGAAGCAGAAGCATTCAGAAACAGAGCGGAAACGAAGAAGAAAAAAGATTCACCCAACGCTAAACAACAGAACCCCTTAAAATTTTTGCCAAAACAGGAAATGCCATTAGTGGAAAAAATGTATACTTTCAATTCAGAAGCTGTAATGCGCAGAAAATGCTAGATCTATTCTAGTTCGAGGAGAAGAAGTTGCTTACCAGAAGAGCAGATGGCGAGGAGAGATAGAACGCAAAAGAAGCAACATTTGGAAGCTGTTAGGGCCATTTTAATGGGGGAAGGTGGGAGGTTATAGTTCTGGGGACAACTGAAGAGACCCAACTGGATTCTTAATGGGATCAGTTTAATTTAGGCATTGCTTTTAAAAACAACGAAACCAGACAGAAGAAATGGTGTAAAAGGACATAAGAGTGAAACATGCAAAGTGAAAGAGAAAGAGAAAGAGGGAGGGGAAAAGGAAGAAGATAAAGGTGAAAAAAGTAGAGAGGTGACCAAGTTGCAATGCTTACGGATGCAATATAAAAGAAAGAGATTAATAAATGAAGGGGAAAAATGCTTACTTTATGAGCAAGGATGATATTGGAAATGTTGCCTCTGTTGACAGTGGAAAAAGGGGAATCAGCCCTCCATGCTTTTTTGCTTTTTTTTCCATCTTTTCTCAAAAGACAAATAACCTCAAAGATAATAAAGCAGCATTCAACCACAGCACGACCACAAGAGAAGAACACATGCATGTGCATTTGTACACATGCACCCATGACTGTAACTAAGCTAGCTGATTCAATTCTCTTCCCTTTCCAAGTAATCCCAACCCTTTCTTCTCTCTTTTTTCCCACCTAATTTCTTTTGAAATTAGAAACAAGATAATCAACTAAATCTTACCAGTTGAATCGAATAAAACAATATAAGCTATCAACCATTCCAACAAATACAAGATATGATTTCTCAAAATCTGACTTAAAAGTCTAAAGAACAAAGGTTAAAGTTGTTTGGACAGATGCAGTGGAGGTGTATAATAATATAATTGGGAGTCAAATGTGTTCAGCTCAGCAAAACCCACAAAGCAAATAGTTTATTAGAGGTGGAAAAGAAGGAAATGAGAGGATCAGATCTAGATGGGAATTGGGATTAGGATGAAATGATGCAGTCTTTGGCCTTTTGAGATTACTTCAGGTACAAGATTTGACAGCCATTATTGGAAAACTTGAGACCGAATGGGCAGAACTTGTGAGTTTATACAGGGTGTATAACAAAGCAAAGGGAAGAGACACAAAATGATGCAGACTTTGAAATGAGGTTGATGCTGCAAATGCTCTCCCAAGTGGCTCAAAGAAAAGGTCGTTTGCTACTTTCCACAAGCATGGAGGTGCTGTTGCTGCTAGTGATGTGGAATTAAGATTTAGAATATACAATGGGAGTAGGGACAGTGCATGTGGAATAACCTATGACACTTCGGTTCTTCGTATCAATGGATCAAAAGCACCTGTCTGACTAGACAAAGCCGAAAGCAAACATGCATTTAACAGAGAGAGAAAGTGCCCATACAGTCAATCACCTGTTTTATATTTTTCCATGGGGCATTCCTGCATAAAGCCATCCACCCACCTTCTGATTCCCACTTCCAGAATCAAAACATATTACAAAACTAAATCACAAACTTGTGAACAATAATTCAAACGCACCATAAACTAACTCAGAAAAATGCATTCAAAACAATCCCTAAGAATAGCTCTGAAAACAAAAATGAAAAGCTAGCTTTTCAAACCAATTCTGTAGCAGTCTCTGATTTGACACCCTTGCATACAAAATATATCTATGGGACAGTCGAGAAGTTGCTTGTCAATTTCTTGCCTATCTACGATAAAAGAAGAAATATCAAAGATAAGAAAAGGAGCAAGGTGCTTTTCCCTGCCCAAAATTGGAAATTAAAGGAACAGAGGAATCGAATTTTGGTTAAAATGTATTGGGCTACCATGCCACAATCCTTGAGAGTTGAGCCTATGTCATGCATGATTCTAGTAGAAGATAAAATGGCAGTGGTTTGCCAGCACATTTTCAGATGATGTTCTAACAAAGACTGAAATCGATTGGCCTAGAGATCATCACAAAGCAAATATGATGCAAAACGTGATATAATGCACCCTACTTTTTACTAAAGCAAATTTATTTAAATCATCACCTATCAATCCCCTTTTTCTCTGATAAGTTTGCCTTTAATTTTCCATAATCATAACAACTCAGAGATCATTCATAATGAAATAAGAAAGTCACAGTTGAGAAGCAAAATATCATAACAATCTAAACTAAAAGAAAGGTTATTAAAATATACCTGTCGATCTTTTACATTTGAACCAATTTGGTCTATGTATTTTTAAACTTTATAAATACAATGATTAATTTACATCCACGGGCAGGTGAATTCATCTATACATGTTCAGGTAGCAATACCCAACAAAATATTGATGCAAACGACATCACCTACGTATTTTATATAGAATCGGCATTTCAAGACTTTATTCTACTTCATGTTGAGAGTTTAAAATCGTCCAACTCTACTCCATGGCTTGGCCAAACAATCAACTCACTGAAAAATGGATCAAAAATTGCTTCTTTTGCTGAATTATATTTGTCCAGACGTTTCTTGAATGCACGCAGTCCCCTTTCATGCTTTGAACTACGCTCCTGAAAAATTATTGACAACCTTTTAATCAAATTCTTACGGTTGACATTTCAGACAGCTAAGACATTTCCAAAACCACTGTAAATGTACACCTTTTTTGGATGTTTGAACCCCCTAGAAGGCTATCGATAACACCACAAAAAAAGAAAAGGGTGGGGGAGGAAAGCAGCCAAGGAATTTTTCTTTAGATTTCATATCAATCTTCAGTATAAGCCACTTTAGAGGGTGTTTGGCTCATAGTTTTGGGTTGGGATGGAACCCAAAACCCTTAATTTTGAAACACAACACCATGGATTACAACAATGCAACCTCATGAGGTTTGTGTCATTTTTTCCTCTTCCGCTTGTCGTTTTTCATTTCAGACGACCACTTCGACAACAACTTCAATGAAAGCTCCAACGACTATACAACAACGACAACTCCAACGACCACACCGGCGATCCAACCACTGGTGTTGATTACCTCCGATGACCACTGCAATGAGAACTTTGTAGATCAATTTGACGACCACCCCTACGACTCGACCACCCCAACAACTTGACACTCCCATGACCCAACCACCACGACTCGACGAGTCCGAACCACTGCCAACGACCATCTGACAACCACTTCGACGACCCAACCACCAAGCAATCATAGTTGACGACTACCCCGAAAATTCGACCACCTAGTAACCACTCCGATGACTCGACCACCCTGATGACTACTTCGGCAATCACCCCGATGACCTAACAATCCAACCACCTTGTGACCCCTCTAGTGATCACCCTGGCGATCCGACTACCCAACAACCCGACCACCCTAATGACCATTCTGACAACGACTCCAATGAGTCGACAACCACTACCACAACCACCCAGTGACCACTCCGACATGACCACTCTAGCAACCCGACCACCCAACAACTATTATCGACAACCACCAAACAACCACTCCGGCGATCTGACCACCGCACAATTACCACCAGCAATCACCTTGGCAACCCAACCACCACATCAACCCAACAAATCCATTAACACGACCACCCCAACAATCACCCCAGCAACCCAACAATCGAGTCAATTTTTTAAAAGGTTAAAATAAAACTAAAAATAGCTACTAAACAAATTTTTTAACCCATTATATATTTGAAATAGGTTACAAATTACAGTGCAAAATAGAGTTTCTAATATTTTAATTTCTAAAATAGAATTCGAATTTTATAACTCATTTATCCTTGGAATATATTTCAAAATACTGTGCACAATTTTATTTAAATTCCATAATTTCTTAAATATACCTCCAATATTTTAATTTGTAAAATAAAGTTCCAAAAATAGGTTTATGAATACTTTGTGAAATAGAGTTTTAAATTCCCTAATTTCTTAGATAGACTTTCAATTTTTTAATCTCTAAAATAGAGTTCCAAAAATAGGTTTATGAATACTTCATGAAATAAAGTTTTAGATTCCTTAATTTATTAAATGTTCCCAATTTTTTAATTTCTAAAATAGAGTTCCAAAAATTGTTTTCTGAATACTTAATGAAATAAAGTATTAATTACTTAAATTATATGTTCTTACTAATGTTATTTAATTTTACATCATAATGAATGGAGTAAATGAGATATTAATATACTTATACAAACTACACATTAATATTTAACTATTATTGAAACAATTAATCCACATAATTTGTTAAAATATTGATATGCAATTCAACAAACAATTATCAAGTAAACAAAATGGATATGAAAAAAAAAATCCTAAAAAAATTGATAAAAAAAAACAGCCTAAACAACCTCAGCCCATCCCAACCCTAGACTCCAAACACAGGTTTCAGCTTGCACCCCAAACACTGCAATCAAGAACCAGGGTTTCTGATTCCAGCCAAGGATTCTCAGAGTTTCTAATTCTAAACCAGCGCGCCAAATAACTCCTTACACTTTACCAAGTTCTCTCTAGATATAGACACATAATACATATACAAAACCACTTCAAAACTAAACTTTCTAAATATGTATGAACTTTTAGAAAAAATACAACTAAAAAATTGTAGCTACTTATCTAGAGATTCAATAATCGAGCTTCACAATAAGTATTATAACTTCGACAAATTCTGTTGAGATTATGCATCCAAAATGTACTGAACATCATTTCAATCTACTCTAGAAGTCTTTGAGAAGTGAGAAATACAGTTCTGAAAGCTAAATTCAATTCTTAGGTCATTTAACTTCACGTAAATAAAAGTTGTACAGGATAAGAAGGGCAATGAATGGTTTCCTGATTAAATATAGAACACTTACAAATGATTTCTTCAGAAGTAATATATCCACAAGGTAGAGCAACCAGAGGACATTCGTTCTAGGAAAGCTGTTGAATATAAAATCAACGGTTTCAGTAATGATATAGTCCCAGAAAAAATTTCAATAGTGAAAGGTGTCAGGTTAATATGATGGATGATGGAATGCCTACTATTAAGTATTATATTTGAAAGACGTAAATTGTCTTGCTAAATTTCATCGATTACATTTTAAATTTTAGATGTGTCAACTTTTTGCATAGAGTAGAATAACAATAATCGCACTTGCTGAAGAAAGGCAACAGAATGAAAATAAAATCTTCCTCTTGGCACTTTTATCGCGCAGCAAATCCTCCACAAAACAACATTGTGCATAACCCTGCACATTTCTAAAAGGCTGAATATATGTTTTAGTCCTAAGTGTTTTTTTAATTTAGTCTCTATCGTTTTTTTTTTTTATAAGGCAACAAAGATTTCATTGATATCAGTGTTTTCGAGGCGCAAGGCGCGGCGAAAATGAGGAGTTGCGCTTCCAACACCTGCAAGGCGGGCTACTTCAAGGAGGCGCGCGCCTGGTTGCGCCTCGCCTGCGCATCAAAGGCATTTTTTTTTTTTTTAAATTTAAACTTAACTTCATCTACACGAAACCCTAAATGCCAGTCCACACATAAGCCCATGAACTCCATGCACCATGCATTTGACGCTTCGTAGGTTTTTTTTTAATGAAAAGTTGAAAACGGTCCAGACTTCTCCTCTCTTCTCGAGTCCTCTCTGCATTTGACGCTTCATTGGTTGGACGTTTTTCTTCATCGATTGTTGCTGGTCGTTGGTGTTGCTGGTGGTGCTGCCGTGCAGGAAGCTTTCCTTCATCGATTACTTCTTTGGAAGTTCATCGATTCTTTGCTCTTTGCTTCTTCTTCATTCATCGATTGCTTCGCTTGTCGCTGCTTCTTCCTGCTTGGTTTTTCTTCATCGATTTCTTCTTTCTTCTTCTGTTCGTTTGCTGCTGCAGTGCTGCTTCTCTTCCTAGTTTTGGTTGGTTGTTTGGTTTGGTTGGTTGTTTGGTTTGGTTGTTCTGTTCCTAGTTTTTCTTCTTGCTTCTTCATTGATTGCTGGTTGGTGGTGGTGTTGCCGTGGCTAGCTTCTTCAATTTTCCTTCTTCTAATAGGAATCAATCAATATGGGAGATGTTGATACAAAAAGAAAGCACCCCTGTTGGAAATATGTTGTTTTGGAGGATGAGAAAGACACAAATTCTTGCAAATGCATATTTTGTGGAAAAATCACAAAAGGTGGAATTTGTAGAGCAACTCATCATTTAGTTGGTGGGAATCGAAATGTAAAAGCATGTTTAAAGTGCCCAACCAATGTAAGAGAGGAATTGAAGGATTATCAAACAAAAACAAAAGCAAAGCGAGAAGAAAGTAGTGCACTAACAAACTTCGAAGATTATGATTTGAATGCAATTGATGAAGAGGATGAGATGGATGCCATTGGAGGATCGAGTTCAAGTACTGGAACATCTAGAAAGCGAGCTCTTGGCAGTGCAGAAGGATCTAGTGGAAGTCGGTCACAATTGAACTTGAAGCCACCACGACAAAAGAGAGCCATGGATAAATTTGTTTATCCCGATCCAACCAAAGTTGTTGATGATAGGAATAGGATGAAGAAGTTGAAGCAATCTAGCATTACAGAAAAATATAACAAGGAGGAAGGATACTACGATTCAATTCATCATGCGTTGGATTTATCAAGCGGTATCCCGTTAAACACCATTCGCTTAAGAAGTTTTCATGTAATGTTAGAAGCGGTTAGTCAATTTGGCCTGGTTTTGAAGCCTCCTTCTTATCATGAGGCTAGAGTTACATGTTTGAAAAAGGAGGTAGAATTTACTAAAACAATAGTTAGTAATCATGAGGTTGAATGGAAAAAAATGGATGTTCGTTGATGTCGGATGGGTGGATGATAGAAGAGATAGAACTTTAATAAACTTTTTAGTTCATTCTGCTTTGGAACATTATTTTGGAATCCATTGATGCATCTTCATGCATCAAAACGTGAAAAAGTATTTGAACTCTTGGATGGAATGGTAGAGAAGATTGGAGAAGAAAATGTCATACAAGTTGTTACTGATAATGCCTCAAATTATGTCTTAGTTGGTAAATCTTTAGAAGCGAAACGGCCACATTTATATTGGACACCATGTGCTGCTCATTGTTTAGATTTGATGTTAGAAGATATTGGAAAGATGGATCAAATCAAAAGGTGTATTAAAAAGGCTGTGGCACTTAGTGGTTTTATAACCACTTGTATGTGCTAAACATGATGAGAGAATTCACTAATCAACATGAATTGGTAAGACCCGCCGTGACTCGATTTGCAACATCATTCTTGACACTATCGAGTATTCATAAAAATAAGGTGAATTTGAGAAAGATGTTCATCTTTGAGATATGGACAACTTCTAAATGGGCAAAGGATCCAAAGGGTAAGAGAGCAGCTGACACTATCTTGATGCCATCGTTTTGGAACTCAGTTGTCTATATGTTAAAGGCATCGGGGCCACTAGTTCGTGTTCTTAGATTAGTTGATGGTGACAAACCAGCTATGGGGTACATATATGAGGCTATGGATCGAGCAAAAGAGGCTATCAAGAGCGGGTTTAATGATAATGAAGCAAAATATAAACCTATTTGGGATATCATTGACAAAAGATGGGATTGCCAACTTCATCGACCTTTACATGCAGTCGGTTATTATTTAAATCCATCTCTTTTTTATGATCACAAAGATAGAATTATTCAAGATGTAGAAGTTATGAGTGGTCTACTTCAAGTTGTGCAACGACTAATACCATCAAAGAATGACCAAAACCGATGCACGGTGGAATTGGAGTTGTATTCGGAAGCTAAAGGCATGTTTGGCATCGATTTAGCTATCAACACGAGGAAAATTAAGACGCCAGGTATTGTTATTCTTTAAATGTTTGGGTTTTAAACTAAAGTTATTCCAAGAGTTAATCCTAAACCATTTTAAACATGTGACAATGTGAACAGCATCGTGGTGGGCTCTTTATGGGGGTAGTACTCCAATTCTACAAAGGTTGGTCATGAGAGTTCTAAATCTCACATGTAATGCTTCTGGTTGTGAACGCAATTGGAGTGTTTTTGAACACGTGAGTGGTTAATTTGTCTTATACCTTATTAATTTAATATTTAAACATTACTTTTTAACTCTATATTCATTATTGATTTTGTAGATTCATTCGAAGAAGAGAAACAGGTTAGAGCAGAAGCGTTTAAATGATTTAGTTTATATAAAATACAACCAAGCACTTAAAGAACGCTTCGATTTGAAGGATCAACTTGATCCAATTTCTCTTAATCATATTGATGAGAGTAATGAATGGTTGGTTGGGCGCTTGAAGAAGAAGATAATGAACTTGAAGCTGATAATGAGTTGGTTTTTTATGATGACGACCTCATATGGGGAGATGTGGCAGATGCTAGTGGTGTTAGAGAACCTCTAAAGTACACTAGGTCTAAAGGGAAGTCAACTGTTGCAGCTTCATCTTCTAGAATTCGAACACCAACACCTACTATACAGGCGGTTAGTGATGAAGATGATGACAATGTAGAGGAAGCGCCAATGGCGCGCGAAGCGCATGCGGAACGGACACGGATAAAAAAAAGTGTGGAGAAGAAGCTGCCGAGCTCATTCCCTTCGGCTCTAAGAGATCGTAGTCCTTATATCTCCTCAAGCGCTTTCCTCGCCGAGCATATGATTGGATCTTGAAGAGGAGAATGATCAAGGAGTAGCAGGAGATGACGAGTTAGATTTAGATGGGGAGGAAAATTATGATTATGACATTTGATTGATATTTTAGACTTTTAAATTTAGAGTTTTATACTAGTTTTTCCTTTATTGTTGGTTCACTGATTCATTATTTCATAATTTTCATTCTTGATAACTTTAGACATTTGATTGATATATTAAATTTTTAAGGTTTTTTCATTTTATATGATATTTACTATACAATTTATGGTGTATATATTATTTATTTATATATTTAATTATTGCACCTCGCATCACTCGGGCCACGCCTTTTTGTCGCCTCTCGCCTTCGGGCTATCACAGGGCTTGTCGCCCTGAGGTGCGCCTTGCGCTTTGAAAACACTGATTGATATAATGAAAGGAGACTAACGCTCCAAGTACAAATCTTACAACGAAAAATGAACAAACAGAAGAAACAAAAAAAAAACAAAGAGAATACAAAGGAACTCCAAAAAGACCAAAACAAAGCAAAGACCCAAGAAACAAAGGGAAACCTCAAAAAACCCAACAAAGCAAGATCAACAAATGGCAACCAATGCGAAAGAAACAACAAGGAACCAAGGAAGCCACACCGAACCAAAACAAAACCAAACAACAAGAGCTAACTCAATAACCAGTCGAACCCCACCGAGGCATCCCGCTCAAAGAAACCGACCAAAGAACTACCTCAACAACCGACCAACAAGCGCACAAAACAATCCACCCAAGCTCTAGCCAACTGAGAAACAAACGAATTGCTGAGGACAAACACCAAATCAAACACACAAGCTCCAAAAAGATTTGATACTTAAAATCAATTTAAAGCCAACTTTGATTCCTGAAGCATCACCCCAACCGAACAAAATCTTCAGACCAACCAACTTAGAATTGTCCCCCAAACCCCTCATGTTCTACAAGAGAAACTTCAATGAGTCAAAGCAACCTCAGAAGTAGGGTCAATTCCTCTAAACTGCAAACCACTAGCTTTGATTAACGATTCAAATCTACTCAGTTCAAGAGGCACGACTGGATCTGCAAGAGGTGCCAAACAATCCATGGTTCCATTAACAACCAGGCCACTTTCAAGCTGATCAGGAGAATTAAAGTCCATCTAAATTAATGAACGGAGAATTATCCCTCGAACTAACAACTAAATGCAACGCATGCTTTGAGAATTCCCCTTCTGGACTACTTAAACTTACAATAGAATCCACCTCCCAATCCTCCAGTCCATTCAAACTAGCGAAGTCAAACTTTTTAATAACAGGGTCCCTTGGTTGCAAGCAAGCTCGATAAAAATGCACACCTTAATTAGCAATATTGTGTTTTTCAATATTAACCACCTGCTCCTTAACAGTTGAAGAGATCTCTCCATTTAATTTTGAACCCTCACTCGGGATCAGAAATTTAGTAATCGATTCTTCAAAGTTTTCACCATGGAAAAGAGAAGGCTTGTTGGCCCCTATGAACACATCTTTCACCTTGCTCCTTTTTCGAGTATAATATTTAGAATAAGTTGCACAAAAATTATTTCTGACCTCTTTCACCCAGGTTGGAACAACAGGGGAAGCAAAAAATTCCTTCTTTTTCAAACCATCTTTGGAGTTCAAATCACAAAGGAAATGCACAATAGAAGACATACCTTGTTGAAGTGAATTTACACCTGCTTCCCCACCCAAAAATTGATCACTACCCCTTTCTGCTTGGACCACATAAGAGAGAACTTAACCACAGAACCCTCATTCCCCAGCCGTTTCTGCCTGAAAGAAAACGAAGGAGACTCCTCACGACCTTCAACACCAAACGTCTCACCTGCCTTGACCTTATCCGCTTCAATGGCCCTACTGCCATCCCCCAATTTCACCATCGAAGGCACCAAATCCTCTCCACATACTTGCAAACTTACCTCATGTGCATCCCCATCAACTTCACCAACTAGCAGGAGTGAATTTTCAAAAACCAAAGAGTCCTTTACTAGGAAAGAGATAGAATCAAGTGCCCCTTCATCCTCCATAACCTGATAAATACAGTCCAAGTCCAACGAATTTGAAAAATCCTTTAACACCAACGAATCCTTAACTAATTCAAGAGCAGTGTTTTTAAAGGCTCAAGACGCACTAAGGCGCAATAGCCCTCTGGAGCCTAGGCGCAAGGCGCACCAAAAGGCGCAGGCTTTTTTTTTTTTCTAAGGTGCACTATATATAAAAAATAAAAAATATATATGTATACATACACAATAAGAAAAAACCCTTCATGGAAAGAAATTAAGTTTTAACCAAGAAAAATATGTAAAAGAAATAAGGTTCAAGTATTAGTCTTTGAACATAGACTCAATACTCGATTAAAAAACATGAAACAATACAAGATCAAAAGCCTTAAATATCAATCTCTTCTTAACTAAATATATTTAAAATAAGTAAAACGGTAAGTTTTACTTTTAAAATTGAAAAAAAAAATAATAAATTGAAGAAGCCCCAGAGGCGCGCGCCTGGTGCGCCTCTTGGGCTTCATGGAAGGCGCGCACGGTAAGAGGCGAGGCACTAAAGGTGGGCCTTGAGCCTAGGCGCGCCTAGGCGCACGCCCGACTGGGCTTTTTAAAACACTGTTCAAGAGGCTCCTTTAACGAGACCTTACCAACTATAATTGAGATATTTCCAAGAAGAGAATCTTGAATCTTAATGGCACCTGAGATGAAACCACAAAGATTTCTTCTGACTTTGATGTGTGCTTCAGAAGAATCAAGGAAATTCAAAGTATCAACTGCTATTTCCTCTAAACCCCCAAAGTGTTGTCCAATTACTTCAAAAACCTTCCTAGTCCAAAACTTAAGTGGCAAGTTTTGAACTGAGATCCAACCTTCGTACCCTCTAATGAATTCAGGAATACTATGAAGTTTATCGCACCAACGCTCAATTTTCAAATGAAAGGGCTCTGTCAATTGCCACTTGCCAAAAATGGGAACCATTTTCTCAACTACACCTTCGTTTCACAATGACTAAGGCTTTGTCAGCCATGAAAGGATTGATTTGGATCTTCACACTGAAAAAAGATTCCAGAACTTCCTTTATCACCTTCCACTCAATATGGGCAAACAATTTCGACACAACCAACAACTTATCAAGGTTCAAACCCACCACCAAAAGAGACTTTTGAACCCAAAAAGAAGAGACCGAACAACCAAAGCCTTTTTGAACCACTGACGATGCTCTCCGCTCCCCACCTAACAGCTTTCCCGAACACTGATCAAACTCGAAAGCCCCAACCAAATGAGGTAAAGGAGTGTCAAGCCCATGAGAAACCAATTGTTGTAGACTTTTAAGGAAGTCAGTAATCATTATCCAAAACACTAGCCAACCTTTCTTATGAACTCCTAGCGAAACATTAAGGAAATTTCTACCACCGGAGGAGGCCATACAACACATTGAGCAACCTAACCCAAGCTCGAGCGAATCTTAAACAAGCCCAACGTGCCATCATCATCTTTAAACTTTAAATGGCTAAAAAAAGACTCAATCGAAAGAACAAGAACCTTAAACGCATTAACGAACCACTTCAAATGCGGCAGGGACAAGAAAATCTTCGACCCCTGGAAAAATCCTCAAGGAAAACTAGATTTCGTTCTGACCCAATACGAAAAGTCGAATGACTAATACAACAGCTAAGCATTTCCATACTCAAGAACACTACAACCAAACTAAAGGAGAAACTAAAGACCTACGAAAAAAAGACACCGAAAAGAACAAAGGGAAGAGAAAAGGAAAAAGGGAAAAAACACACCTGAGGACGAAGACGGGAGGAGAGAGAAGAGAGAAAAGAAACAATGGAGAAATAAGGAAACAGAGAAAAGACTTACGAGGAAGGAATAAGGAACGAAGGGACGAGCCACGAAGAAGGAGAACGGAGGAGATAGACGAGAAGAAGTCGGCGAGAAAAGACGGCGGCTTGAGATCGAAGGTCCAGAAAACGAAGGAAAACCCTTGGGGAAGCCGAAGGGAAGAGACGCGAACAAACGCAAAGAGAACGAAGGGACTAAGGGACTAACAGATGCAAAAAGAAGAAAGACGAAACCGAGAAAGCCCAACGACAACCAGACAAACAACGGAAAACAAAAGGACGGAGAGAAAACAACGAACAGAGAGGGGACGGAGAGAAGACGACGAGACGGTGATAGAAGGGGGAAACAAAGACCGGAGACGAAAGAAAAAAGAGCATCGTCAAAGATGACAAACCGACATACCCCAGCAGAGAAACGGAGGCCACTGGAGAAGAAAAACAGGCTGCCGGAGACGAGAAGGGGCAGACGGGAGGGTGCAAACAGGGAAAAACGGGAGGAGAGAGAATATTCTTTATCGTTTAAAACGATTCAATTTGAATCTATCTATTCAAAATGTCAATACATAAAAACTAAATTGAATCTATCGTTTAAAAAGATTCACTTTAGTTTTTTTTTTGTATGATCCTAAAAAAAAAATAGTTTTTATGTATTAACATTTTCAATTTAGTTCCTTACTATTTATAAATATTAAAATTGGGTTATTGTAAACTTTCCTACAAAATACTTAGTGAATTAGCAAAAATTGATAGGAAGAAAAAGTCCATCAATAAGAGAAAAGTTTCTAATTTTTCCTCTAGAACTAAATTGAAAAAAGTTAATATACAAGAGATTAAACTGAAACTTTTTAAACAATAAGGATTCAATTGAAAAATACCAAACACTGGGTACTAAACATATATCTAGTCTCTCTAAAATCAATAAAAAATTAAAATCTCAGGATGTCAAAGGGGCAATATCGCCTCTATAATTGATTCAGAAGTGATAGAAAGATAAACACGTCAATAATTATACCTCCGCTCCCAGCAATCTCCGGTCACCTCCTTCATTTTCCTATATGTTTCCGACTGCATGCATACAAGAACAATAATAAAGAAAATCACACAAAATTTTTCAAATAAGTTGACTTATAATATTTATCTTAATTCTTTAGACCCCATTTGATAACCACTTTGTTTTTAGGTTTTGGTTTTTGAAAATTAAGCCTAAAAATAACTTCCCCTATAGATTTCTATGTTTTCTTATCTACTATTTATCTATGTTTTCAAAAACCAAGCTAAGTTTTGAAAACTAAAAAAAATAGTTTCCAAAAATTTGTTTTTGTTTTTGTTTTTGAAATTTGGCTAGAGACTCAAATGGTTGCTCAAAAAATATGGAAATCATTATAGAGAAGATGAAGAGAAATGATAAAAAAAACAAGCATAATTTTTAAAAACCAAATAGTTATCAAACGGGACCTTAGTAATCAAATTGTATGGTTGCTTACTTGTCTGTCTCCTCTTGGTCCCTTAAAGAGATAAGGATCCGACGAGAGATCTAAAAAGAGTATGTCTTCACCTGCATGCCAAACATTCATTGAGATTTCTTACTCCCTTTTTGGCTAGGCTAGCAACAATACTAGCTCATGAACAAATTTTAATTAAGGAAAATGGCTCGGTGCAAACACCAAGGTTGAAAAGGTAAAAAACATCTTACCAGTATTGATTCGTGATAGAGTGAAGTCAATTATCGAAATCTGAAGTCCAAATGTTTGCACGGTCATGTTCTTGCCCTCAAGGGTGAACGGCAGTGCTTCAAAATCATTCCGACTTAAAAGTACATTTCCCCTGCAATAAATATATACTCCAAATCAATAGTCAATGAAAAGAAACTACATTGATAACTATAGATGGAAGAAGAACCAGACCAGTGCAGATCCCGGTGTTCAAATTCATAAGCAGCTTCAGCCACAGCCAGAGCTGCAGTAACCTGCAATTCACCGAAATTGGATTTGATCAAAGCTTCAAAAGCCAATAATGCTAGTATAATCCATCGCAAACCTGTACTAATAAACTCTGGGCCTCATCAAAGTTCAGGAGCACAAAGCTTTCAAGATCTTTTCCTCCATGTTGAAGAACAAACACAACATAACACTGGCACAGAACATCAGAAAAAGTCAAAGAATGGATAAATTGCATAACTAAGTGAAAAGTTGTCATATATGAAGAAACACACAAATAAAATGATCATGATCTGTTAGCTACACAAATATTTTCATAAGATATGCAATATTATGCAAACAGATATATGTTTCAGTGATTTATGTTTTCCCTTTAAGATGTGGGTAGATATAAAAGATAAAAACTCAAATAAATGTAGCTTTTCATATTTCAGAATAAGAAATAATACATAAAGAAACCTGTTTTTCTGGAAACTCCTTAGGGTGATCATTTTCTGAACCATGCTTTTCATCCCAATCTTCCCAAGCCTTGATTAGTACAGAATCATAAGAACCTTGACATACCCTTAAACTATTGGATAAAAAGATCACGCAGATATTAGTTTAATAGTCCATAAGAAGCTGCTCCATAATTGCATAAGACATTCTCATAAAACCGAGTATGAAATGTGCTGGAAACAAGACTTCTCCCCTATAACTGGCCTAAATATTGCATAGCATCTAATATTTGACTGCCCAACATAAAGCAGAAAGGAACTACTGCTGAAAAATAAAAAGTGTAGCGGAAATTCTAGTTAATGGATTTGTATTGACATCGTAGAAAACCATGGACATTTTTCTCACTGGGCAGTAAACATACTCTATGGTTCGTATGAATGTTGTGCAAAAGTTATTGGCACCGCTTTCATTACTTCGTAGAGAATTCAGAGTTCTGGAAAGTATGACTTCCTCGAGCAGTTCCTCTGATCTCTGATACAAGGTAAATAATGACTGACTTAGAGTTATAAAATTTCTCTGTGACTTCAGCTACATCATCATTCATCATAATCATCAGAATGATACAAAACCCAAATGAAATATTATAATTTTTTTAAGGAAGAAACTAACTTTTATTGAGAATAAATGAAAGAAATTATTATTAAAAAATTCAAAAATCAGCGTATTAAAAATCTACTTCCAAAAAGAAATGATTGTTCAACATGATCTTCCACCCCACAAATTTTCTATCAAGTGCCACTTGCCAGGCTCGAACAGTCATGAGTTGGTGGTAAAGTGTACCTTTTGCACTTCTCCATTAACTCGTAAATCTCCGTCAATTGGAACTATCTTGCAAACGGTGTTACCAGCTTTAAAAGCTTCTCCATATGTACCTTCCCCAACTTTGACAATAGTTTCCGGGTCACTGAGTCAAGAAACTCACTAATTAAAAAAATATATATTCTAATTAAAAATGTGAATGGGGAACATAGTCACTAAAGTAAGCCAAGAAATTAACTGGAGTACAACTTCAATTGCAAGAGCAGCAACCACAAACCATTTACATTGTTAGAGTGTTGATATAATTAAATTTACTATAACCCATCAACATAACCTTTTGAGTTGATTGGTGATTTAACATGGTACCATAGTAGGAGGTCCTTTGTTCGAACCTCTATAAAGTTTTTCCTTCCCAATTAATATTGATCTTTGCTTGTTGGACCTTTCACAAATCTCTAAGCTCACAAGTGAGGGAGAGTGTCATAATGTTGATATATAATTAAATTTATCATAACCTATCAGCTTAAGCTTTTGGGTTGATGGGTGATTTAACATACATAATCACACAAGATAAAATATATGAGAATGCATATTCTTGACTCTATGGCAATTGGAGGCTGACATATTAGCAAGATTACTTGAGTTCAACAGAAATAAGAAAGCTGTCACTTGTGACTGTCAGCCTTGATCCTGAACCAACTCATACAATTGTACTTTGGAGTAGAGGCTGTCATGCTATAAGCTAGAAAATCAACTAAAAGGTAGCAACATTAATCCATAAAAAGCTAATGCTCAGAAAAACACCTCTCACAGGCATTAATTATGTTACTCAGGAGTCTCCGTTTGGAGGTGGAACCTCTCCCCACCACTCAAGCCGGAGTGGCAAAGAAGGGAACACATTCAGAAACCAACCAAGTCTTGGAGATGACAAAAGGCTAAACATATTGTTTTTAGGCTCTTTTAAACTAATATACGGGATAAATATATGAAAATAAGTATTTGCAGACTGAGGAACAAACCAATAATTAGAGAATGCATCCTTAAGCGTGGAAGGAGCCGACTGTCCACAAACTGCTAATAATGCATTAAGTGGATCCAAATTATAGTCATGGAAAGAAGTGGATGTTGATGTTAAAGAAAGTTTCTTCACGGCAACTTCAATGTTTCCACAATCCTCTGTGCTCACATCTTCTGCTCTAGTATTTCTGTTGTCTCGACTGCTATCTATTTCAAGGACATCGTTATCATTTAAACTGGAAATAAATCTTCTCTGAATAGAGCTCAAGCGTGCATCCAGCTCTCTAGCAGACTTCTCAGGAGTTCTCAAATTGATGTTATCCAAATGATTGCCATTGAAAGGTTCAATGGATGCAAGTGGAGTTTCTAATATCTTCGATAACGTGCTCGAAGGTGCAAGACTGTAATTTGATTTCTTGGAAATTAACCATTTTTCTACTCTAGAGCAAAGAGATGGTACGGCAGCACCATCAAACTGGCTGCTTGCCCATGTACTGAAGCTCTTGGGTGAAGGACTCTCCTCCAATAACTCAAAGGCATCTACCTCTTGAAAGTATGCACGCTCTTTGTCAAAGTTTGTAGGTTGTACACACTTTCCCTGTCAATTTCAAATATTAAAATAATTGTGATATATGAAGAGAATGAAGGACCTCATATAAACTTCAATCAATGCAAGGCATTGATGTGTGATACAGAGAGGCCTAACTTTTTCGAAAAAAAGATTAAACGTACAGAACACTCTAAATAACTGCATAAAGTAAAGGGGAAACAAAGATCACCAAAAGAAAAGAAGCTTACTTTGGGTAGAGCAGGTTTTCCTTTTCTCTTTGCCTGGTTTTGTTGAAGTTGATGATGCATACAGGCCTCAATTGCAATACTCGCCCTCCCTCTGATTAAAGTGAAAGACAATACACTCAGCAAACAATAAGTGAATATTTGGTTAGAGAGTAATAGCAATCAATAAAGGAATCAAGCAGGGCTGGAGATGTCCTCCTCATCCATAGCTCTATAGGGATTTTTAATTATTTTTTTTTTATGAATAACCGAACATTCATCAAGACAAAATGAAAGAACACAAGGGCATACAAAAAACCAGAGTCCACAAAAAAAGAAAAGATAAATGGAGGCAAACTAAAGAAATGGCCTCCAATCAAGCAAAATAAGACCTAACAGATAATTACAAAAAGGTGTTCTAAATACAACATCGTATCTCATTCACCATTTTGGTTCTCAACAACACGGCCCACACACTTCTACATCGATCTTGAACTTCACCATAATGTGTTTGGACTCGTCGTTGGGTCGAAACGCCCTTAAAACGCTCAACCAGAGCTTACCATGTGATTTTAGCACTTACCAGAACGAATGCTTACCAAGGCATAAATATGCTTATTGGATTCTACCGGGCCATTATAATGCTTATTGGGACACAATGGGCAAATACCGTACTAACCAAAAACTTTGTCCCACTAATTCCTCGTGATGCCATCTGCCTTTGTTGCTCGCTCAGACACGCTTATCAAGAATCGACTCATGGGTTGTCTTTTTGTTTGGGACCTCTCAGGCATCCATCCATCTGGCCACGGTTGAGGTATGAACCCTTCCATGTCCATGTCGAGTCATTTTTGCACACCATGTCGAAGCGTAACCCATGAAAAGGGTTGCAATGTTGGCATACCCGCGCCACCTAACACTGTCATTAAAATCTCATTCCTAAAGGGAATGCCTAAGACACTCGTCTTCCAATGCTCGTTCACGCCATGACACAAGCATGTGCCACGGGATGACTCCCTTAGGCCGTGAGGCCCAAGCATGGTGGAGAGCCAACACCATGTCTCCCCCTATAGTACATTCTAAAGCATTCTTCGTCCAACACTCATGAACACTAAAATGGAGAGTAGACATATGCCAATGTGGAGTGCATGTTTAGTGTTCGATTGACACCAAATCTAGCGTACATGCATCTTTCACTCATATGCACTTAACTCCAGAATCGTTCGTCCAAACTCATAATGGAACCTCGATTTTTGAAGTCATGGCTTGGGGTCCCATCTGACCCCATTAAGTTTTGTCATTGACACCACCGACAACACTGTCACTTCGAATCTTGCTTGCACCTTAGCTTGGCATTCTTGAATACTCTCCTTGGTGTGTTAGATGATGATTGTACTCCTCGATCGCATCATAGCACTTCTCTCTCTCTCTCTCGACCCTTGACATGGATAGGCGTTACTCGTGTATTACCTTACCACTACGCTTTGTCCGCACTATGGAAGTCACAACCTACTTCTTTTCTAGTATGGTTGGGACACCGTGTGCACACACACCAACTCTACGTGTCACTGTGATAGAACCCAAATGAATTGAAATGTAAAAAATAACAAAACTACAAGATAAACCAAGCAATAAGGAAAGTGTTTGCCCAAATGCACGTCTTGGACTAGTTGTCAAATCTTCCTACCCGAGTCATATGCTATCAATGTCGTTGTTGTCGCTTATGCTTGCTACCTTATAACATTTGCTTTCTAAAAACACTTTCCAGAACTCTCAAACCTCGTTTTCTAAAATCTTTTTCAAAGAATGGGAGTGGAGACTGAAAGATAGGCCCTTTGTGTTGTTAGCAATTTGGATTTAAGTTGGTTGACTTACTCGAGAGTGAGAGTGAGAGTAAGTGTCGCACAATTGTTTTGCGAGTCCCAAAGAAATGCGATTGTGACAGTTGATATCGGAGCCGAGTCAGCTCCTGGAGTTGGAATCAGTAATCATGTTTGCGGCCAAGCAATTGGGCAAGTCCCATGTTGACAGATTGGTCGAGATCAAAGAACAAATGCTCTATTGAGAGAAGTCCCTAACAGTATTCGGTATTTTATTTGGAATCCCGCTTGAAAGAGATTGCCACTAAGTCCGATCAGATTGGCACGTTAGTTGGTCGTGTAGACAGGATGCCTATCCAAGAGTTGATGGTGAGAGTTGAGAGCCTTAAGCATGAAGTCAAACGACCTAGTGGTTTGGAGCGTGGTGATAGCTCGATGGGCTTTGTTGCCCAAATGGAAGGTGTTGAAAGTTTGGACAGCTCCAAATAAGTGTTGGTTCATATGGTTTCAGACCTTTCTAAAGATGTTAAGGTTGCCCTTGATGTTGTTAGGGTTGAAGTGGCAGATCTGAATGTCAGACTAAACCTCACTGTAAATCACCGATTAACCCAAAAGCTTAAGATGATAGATTATGGCAAATTTAATTATATCAACACCAACACTCCCCCTCACTTGTAGGCTTAGAAATTTTAACAAAGTCCCAACAACTACAAATCAATATTAATTGGGAATAAACGATTTCACCAGGGTTTGAACACAGGACCTCCTGCTCTGATACCATGTAAATCACCGATTAACCCAAAAGCTTAAGTTGATAGATTATGACAAATTTAATTATATCAACATCAACACTCACCAAACGAGCGATGGGAAACCAAGCTTTGGGGGTGCGGTCCAATTTTATTTAGGTAAAGGACCCTAAGCCCAAGTCCATTTATGGGGTTCGAGATACTAGAGAACTTTATCTTTGTCCTCGAGCAATACTTACATGCCATGAACTCAACGACGAAACAAGCAAAGATTACACTTGCAACAATGCATCAAGCAGATGATGCAAAATTGAGGCACACAGGCAACATTCGGGATTATGTCAAACAATTTTTTGGGGTAAGATATCTTCAACTTGCTCTAAGAAATCCGGAAAGTTTTCATCTAGATGATCTTCCAAGTTCAAAGCCGAAACTTTCTCCCTCCTCCTTGAATAGTATTTCTCACAAAAGGCATCTTTAATTTCCCCCACACTAACCAGATTCGCAGGAGAGAAGGAAGACTTTTCATTAATTGGAACCGAACTTTGAAGAGAATTAGATTCTGAATCCTGGCCCCTTAGACATACCCCTTTCGTCTTCAAAATACAACTGTTAGACTCCTCTGTAATTAACTCCTCCAATCCCAAGGGGTTTTTAGCCACCCTATTAATTCCTTCAATCGTATGCTTGTGAACATCAATGCCCTGATTAAAAGCTACCGATTCATGAACTTCGACATCCTCGAAATTCCCTGATTCACCGGATCCGTGCACCTCTTTTGGTGTAACGGCTGGTTTCAACTTGGAAGTCGACGGGTCATCAAAAATTACTTCAGCCTCCAATGAGCCAACCATCGAATCTGCATCCATTTCATCATCAATTACTTGTTGAATTCTAGCTAAATCAATGGGGTTGGTAACATCTTTCATAGTCAAGGAATCCAACAGCCTTCGAGGAGGAGAAGTAGTCCCCAATGCTTCAAAAATTAAATGAATTTCCCCAATGCTTGGGTCCACAACAGGAATGGATTTCGGCCAGAAGCCACAAAGGTTTGGGGAAACCTTTATTTTTGCTTTTGCTAACTCTAAAAGTTCAGGGTATCCAACGAGATTTCTTCAAGTCCTCGAAAGTAGAAGCCAATTCTTTCGAACACATCTCTCCTCCAGAGCCTTAAAGGAAGGTTATCAATTGCGAGCCACCCCCCATAGCCAATCATAACTGAGGGGGAACTGTGGAGCTTGTCATTCCATTTTTCAACCTTTAGATGAAGACTGTGAATTACTTGCTATTGCCCCCCCATTTATAACCAAAGGATCTTCTCCGAAAAGGACCAAAGCCTTGTCACACATGAATGGATTTATTCGGAGGCTTGTTTTAAAAGGAATTTGTAGGGCACTCTTGATTACCTTCCAGCTGACATGTGCAAACAAACAAGTCACAACCCAAATCCTGTCGAAGTTGACATCAACTATCTCCTGAGCCTTACGAACCCATTGCTCGTCCTAAAAAACCTTCACATGTCTCATATTTTCTGGGTTTGGAGGGAAAGTCCTGAAAAGAAAGTCGGATCCACATCCTTTATCCACTGACTTACCGGTTGGAATTAAGGAATCGGGGGAGGAGGAGAGAGTGTTTGAACGAAGGAAGTCACCCAGCAGGTCTCTAAAAACCATCCAACCCGAGGAGAAAGAACCAAGGGGTACCGTGAAGACCCGTCGACCCCCAGACGGGGGCCAAACCATACCCTCTGCAACCCAATCCAATCTTTTCCTAATCTTGAACAGCCCGAGAGTAGCGTTGTCATCCCTGAACTTTCTTCTTCCAAAGAATCGTTTCACATCTACCACCAAGTCCACAAACCAACCATGAAGTTGTTTTACGTGATCGATGGACATGGGGATCGGGGAATTGGAGGCCCCTTCTTTAATAAAGAAAGTTGTCGAGTCCCCCCATATACTGAATTACGTATTCCCGATGCGACAACTTCCCTTCCTCATCGGAGAAGACGAGAGTCGTTGATCTGAACCTCTTTGGAACCGAATAGACACTTGATCGGTACAGAGATGGCCAAAGAAAATACCGATAAAATCGATGGGGAGCGGGGGAGCAACCGGAGACACCGACGAGGGAGTGGAGGAAGCGGTCGAAGGTAGAGGGAAGCCGACGGGGGGGCTAAGGGGTGATCGGAATCATTGGGGTTGGGCGGAAGGGTTGGGCGAAGGGAGGAGAGAGAAGAGAGAAGAGAGAATCGGGAAGGCGAAAAGACACACAAGTCTAACATCCCCCCCTCAAACAAATGCTAAATAAGGCATGAGTTTGCTTTTAAGAGAACACAAGCGATCGCCAGTAAGAGGCTTAGTTAACATATCTGCAACTTGAGATGCAGTAGGGATGAAGCGCAGTAGGAGATCATGTCGAACAACTTTGTCGCAAATGAAATGGAAATCAACTTCTATATGTTTGGTTCGGCAATGAAAAACAGGATTTTTGGCAAGTTGGATCGCAGACTGATTATCGCACCATATAGTAGGGGGTGTTTTTCCAAACAAACAGAGATCTCAAAGTAATTGTCGAAGCCAAAACACTTCTGCGGCAGTGACGACAAAAGCACAATACTTACCCTCTGTAGAACTTCGAGAAACGGTTGTTTACTTATTTGCAATCCAAGATATAGGATTGGATCCCAAAAATATCACAAACCCAGTTGTTGATCATCGATCTATAGAATCTCCTGCCCAATCAGACTTTGAAGAAAACGCAGTAAGGGAGATAGGATCTGGGCTTTTCTAAAAAAAAGTAAACCAGCAGATTAGAGTGTCATTGATGTAACAACACACTCTTTTAGCAGTTGAGAGGTGCTCTAAACATGGTGAATGCATAAACTGAGACAACTTGTTGACTGAAAAGGCAATATCTAGCCTTGTAAAGGTAAGATACGATAATGTCTAGTCTTCAGCTGAACAGGAGATTGAGTCATAATGGGACCATTTGAGAGCAATAGGAGTAACACATGGTTTAGTTGAAGTCATCCCAAACCCAAACTGATGAATTAGGTCCTAAGCATATTTAGTTTGACTTATAGCCAGTCCGTTCTTGGTATAAGTAATTTCAAGACCAAGAAAATATTTGAGAGCTCCAAAGTCAGTCATATCAAATTTGGAGCGTAATTGTCCCACTAGAAAGTCAATAAATGAAGGAGTATTCCCTGTGACAATTATGTCATCGACATATAACAATAAATATGTGAAGGAGCCATTGCAATGTCTTATAAAGAGCACAGGATCAGCAGTTGACGCCAAAAAACCGAGTGTTAACAAGTGCGAAGTAAAGCATTCAAACCAAGCTTTAGGGGCTTATTTTAATCCATACAAGGATTTCCTCATATTGCAAACATGATTGGGATGAGTAGCGCTTACAAACCCCTGTGGTTGTTGCATATACACCTCTTCAATGAGTTCACCATGCAGAAATGCGTTCTTAACATCAAGTTGGCAAAGTGGCCAATTGAACTGATTGGCAAGAGAAAGTATAATACGAACAATCGACTTTTTAACAACAGAACTGGATGTCTCCTCATAGTCAATTCCCTCTTCCTGGTGGTAGCCTTTAGCTACTAAACGAGCTTTGTGACGAGCAACACTACCGCCTGGGTTTCGTTTTACACGGTACACCCATTTACAACCTATGGCATTTTTGCCACTAGGTAATAGAGTAAGGTTCCAATTACTCTGCTTAATAAGGGCATTGTATTCATCGATAGTGCATTTTTCCAAACAGAAAACTGAGATGCTTTTGGAAAGGAAGTTTCTCATCCATAGGGGAAGGCACAGACGCCAAAAACACTTTCCTTTTACTAATTCCAGATTTACTGCGAGTTTGCATAGGGTGGCTATTTTGAACAACAGTAGGTGGTACTGAAGTAGCAAGAACTAAAGTAGGACATGATGCTACTACTTCAGTTATGACTGGTGTAGCATAAACTGAAGTCACAACTTCATCAACATTAATAGAATTAATAATTGCCTCTTGATTTTCCAATGTAGGTGTTGAGCTATGGGAAAATTCACTAGCAGCAATAGTAGTGTCACTAGGCAAAATAGAAGAAATGTTAGGAGTAGCATCAGTATATATATTGTGACCAGAGGAACCATGCAGTGAGAAAAGGTAAAAGGTAAGGGGCTAAATTTGGTGGGGGAGATGAAGACATGGGCTTAGGATTAGATGAGGTAGCAAAGGGAAAATTATGTTCGTTGAAAACAACATGACGAGAAGTATAGATTTAATCCTTGCCCATATCATAACACAAATGCCCTTTGTAGTTAAGTGGATAACCAAGAAAGACGCACTTAGATGTTTTTGGTTGGAGCTTATGTGTATTTTATGGTTTTAAAAGAGGATAACACACAACCAAAGACACGAAGATGAGAGAAGTCAGGAAGGCGTTTTAAAAGACACTCAAAAGGAGATCTATTTCGGAGAATGGAGGAAGGTAGATGATTTATAAGGAAAACTGCAAGTGCAAAGGCAAAGGGCCAAAAATTGAGTGGTAGAGAAGATTTTAAAACTAGAGTAAGAGCTTTTTCAACAATATGACGATGACGTCTTTCGGCAATGTCATTTTGTTTGGGTGTATGGGGGCATGAGTGTTGATGTAAAATGCCATGAGTATTGAGGTAAGTACTTAGTTCTTTGTTAACAAACTCACCACCACCATCGGATCACAAGATCTTCATTTTAGTGGAGAACAAATTTTCAACAAGAGGCTTGAGTTTGAGAAAGACAGAGTAAACATCTTATTTCTTAGTAAGTGGAAAGAACCAAGTATAACGAGTGGAGACAAAGCTCTAAGGTGGCTCAAGCCTACTTAGAAAAAGCATCAAGATGGATGAATAAATGGGTCGATCAGAAACGTAGGCCACTAGAGTTCCAAGCAAGATATAAAGTTCTGATCAAGCTGAGACCATAACAATTCCAATTTCAAGGCAATAGAGATCATCTTGTCTGAAAATATGAAGGACAAGTCAAAGTTATTCAGAAGGCCAGGAACACATCCTACAGGGTTCAATTGTCTGCATGGATATAGACTCACCTTGTCATTCATGCAAGTAATTTGAAAGCCTATCATCTCGACCCAGACGACACTAAGCGCAACGAGGTGACACGACCACCTGTCATGATGAAGAATACGATCAAAAAAGAGGTAGAAGAGATCTAAGCTAAAAGAACACGACGAGCAGGCAAGCCATGACGTGACGTTCAAGAATTTTTAGTGAAGTGGAAAGGGCTCTCTAATGTTGAGATTAGTTGGGAGCGAGTTGAAGACCTAAAGTCAACTGCAATCAAGATTCCAGAGTTCAAGCAGCGAAGGTTGACAGGGACGTTAACAAATTAAGTGGGGGAAAATGTCATGGTCATGCTTGTTCAAGGCATGTTGCTCATGGTTGTATGCCCATGACAACCCATTTACTCATATTTTCATTTTATGTCTTTATATTTTCATTTTATGTCTTTACTTTCGCATGTTCATTTCTTTTCCTTGTACTTTTTGTAAGTGTATGACTCCTCACCCAATTTGATGTGTAAGCATATCATAGGTAATTTTCCTCATAATAACTATAGGGAGATATGATTAGTTGTCAAATATTCCTACCCAAGTTAGATGCTATCAATGTCGTTGTTGTCGCTTATTGCTTGCTAGCTTATAACATTTTCTTTCTAAAAAACACTTTTCAAAATGTTTTCTAAAACTTTCGAACCCTATTTTCTAAACCTTTTTTTCCAAGAACGGGGTTGGAGGCTGAAAGATAGGCCATTTGTGCTGCTAGCGATCCAAATTTGAGTTGGCTAACTTACTCAAGGGTGAGAGCAAGTGTCGCACAACATGTTGCGAGTCCCGAAGAAGTGTGATTGTGACACATAGCTTTTCGTCGATACCTGGGTGCACTCCTGCCTGCGCACACGCCCAACCACCGCCAGTCTACAAGTGTCTGCCTACACCTACTTATGCTTGACCGCCTTGCACGCCTACCCGCCACCCATGCCTACCACTCCCATTGTCCTCTATGGTTTCAAGGATAACTGTCTTGGCATTCTAGAAAAAGACATATCACAAATAGTGGTAGACTAGGAAGCACCATATTTACGAGAGTTGGTGACTACCTTTAGATAAACAACAATTTTTTCACTCCCTAACCCTTCTCAAGATTCTCTCATATATTAGCTTCAAAATGTCCACCCTTTTTGGATTCCCTCCTAAAGACATGCCCATTACTCAAATACCAGTATTCTTAAAACCATTCGTTTCACAAGTTGAATTACACGATTCAACTCGAAATGAAGCAAAATCGATACAGCTCGTGATTTTGAATCGTAAATGGGAGGTATCATACGATTCGGAGGATGAAATCACACGTATCGACTTTAAATCATACCAAATCAATTTAAAAATAATATATATATATATATATATATATATATATATCGTGATTTGTGGGTTTCGGCGTTGCCAGTGTGTTAGCAAGAGAAGAAGGCTTTCGTGGAGCTCGTCGAAGAAGACTTCGCAGTTGTCACTGGGGAAGAAGAATGGTGAAAATCACCAAGTCAAAGAAGTAGGTTGAAATGAAGGTGGAGAGGTTTTCGAAAAAATGAAAGTTAAAAGAAGAAAGATAAGCATGTTGGAGAAAGAGCTAAAAGTTAAACTTAGAAGGGGATGTAAGACCTCCCGTTACTCAAGTGTATAAGAGGAAGGGTAAGAAAGGAAATGTGGAAGGAACTTCAGGGACCACTTGAAGAGAGAGAGAGTTTTCTGTTTTGGGAGAGGATCGTGGGTAGTGAGGTATTTGTACCTGGTCTTTAGGTCTGTTGGTTTTGGTTAGGAATTTTGGAGACAAGAGTCTGTAGGAGAGTTTCCCCAGCCTCTCAAATTGGTGGTGGGTTATCTTGTTGTTTTTCTTATCAAAACAATCGGTTGCATAACCCTCTTCTCTATTGAAGAACTATCAATAGGGGGGAGTTGGCTCATTTCACTCTATAGCATTGTTCGTGTCGCTTGTTTGAGTTTTTCTATGTGCAGGTTTGTTTATTGGATACCTTACAATCTGGTATCAGAGCACGTTAGACCTGAGGAAAACAAGGAGCATGGTTGTGGAAGAAAGGCTCTCAGGAGCTAAAAAAGAAATAGCGGAAATGAAGAGTTCGTTACAGAGTATGGAGAAGACCTTTGAGAAAGGGTTAGAAAAAGGATTAGAGCGGATGGCTCTGCAAATGAGAGAAAACCAAAAGGCTTTGGTGATGATGATCGCAGAAAGTTCAGGGAAGAAGAGACATATTGGAGGGATAGTCGATACCGGAGCTAGAACTAGAGGGAAGGAAGAACAAACCTTAGTTAACTTGATCGGAGAAGAAGGGGAATCTTCGCAATCGCGGAGAGCAGAAGAAGACTCAGATTGGAGTAAGTTCAACAAATTGGAGATGTCGGTCTTCGATGGGACAAACCCAGATGTGTGGTTGATAAGAGTCGAAACTTATTTTGAGATCCATCAGCTTAGTAATGTTGAGAAGATAAACGTTTCGATAGTCAGTTTCGAACCAGCTATCATCAAATGGTATCGATGGACAAACAATCACAAGAAAATTGAGTCCTGGGATGATTTGAGGGAAAGAATATTCGATCGATTCCGCCCTACACAAGAGGGGAGTCTTTGCGCGCGTTTTTTGGCGATCAAACAAGAGGGTATAGTGGCGGAGTTCCTAGCGTTGTTCGAATCTCATTCAGGGTCGTTGCTGAAGTTAGCAGAAGACGTTTTAGAAAGCACCTTCCTCAACGATCTAAAACTGGCCATTAGGGGCAGTCGTGATTGACTGTAAACCTTGTGGGCTCGAAGATATTATGAAACAAGCCCAACTAATCGAGGATAAAGAGTTAGCCCTGAAACTTGCAGAAGAGTTACAACATACGGCCCATTTGGGCGAAGCAAGGTCGAGGGCCCAATCGAATGGGACTCAGGTCGGCCACAAAGAAAGGAAGTAACCGTTATGAGGAAACGACTCGAGTTGTGACAATCCCAGAGAAGAACAACCCTAATCGCAGAGGTTTGCCACCCGACGTTTAACGGATGCCGAATTCCAAGCCAAAAGAGAAAAGGGATTGTGTTTTCGCTGCGACAAGAAGTACACTAAAGATCATCGTTGTAAGAGGATCGATCTGCGAGAGCTCCAAGTAGTCTGGGCTAGTGAGTTTGGCGACGTGGAAGTAAATCAAAGAGAGCCAGACAAAGAGGAAGAAGAAGAGTACGTAGAAACAGAGGTGAAGACTAGGGGATGCAGTAGAACTGGACTTAAAATCGGTTATTGGTTTTTCCACTCCGGAAACCATGAAACTTAAGGGGAAGGTGGGGGGGAGAGAGGTTATTGTGCTCGTTGACTGTGGAGCCACTCACAATTTCATTTCTTAGAGCGTAGTTGAGGAGTTGAAGCTTCCCCAATCAAATACAAGCAACTATGGCATTGTGATGGGGAAAGGAGTGGCAGTGAAGGGGAGAGGAATTTGTAAAGAAGTGTTGATTCATTTGCCAGAACTAAGAACTAACCATCAAGGAGACTGATGCAGAAAACTCTTCAAGAACTGTAAACTTTATTCATTGAATTCAATGAAGGAGGCCAATTGGCCATATTTATACAAATGAACCAACTAGCCCTAGTAACTAACTAACCCAAGTCATAATCAACTACTAACTAACCATAACCAAATAATAGGTTAACCAGTAGCTTTACAGAGTTAAAAGGTTAAAAATAACCCACAGTAACTATTAATAAAACATAGTAACTAGGGTAAACATAAGCCTACATCAAATCCACCCCACCAAAACCAAACTCGTCTCGAGTTTAATGAGTTAATTGGAATTCGTCAGGTGGGAAGATATCTGAAACATTGAAGGTATTACTGATGCGCATCGAGGATGAAAGTTCTACACGGTAGGCATTGGGGCCAATCTTGTCCAAAATAGGGAATGGACCTATCTTCTTGTTGGTTAATTTAGAATAAATCCTAGAAGGTAAACGAGACTTCTTTAAATGTATCATGGCAAGGTCGCCTACTTTGAAATCAACTGCACGTTTGTGCTCATCTGCCCGAGCCTTACAGGAAGCATTAGCCTCCTCGAGATGACGACGAACTTCTTGGTGTAGTTCTTTAACTCGATCAGCCATAAGTTCTGCTTCAACACTAATATCAATGGAAGAAGGTAAATTAGCAAGATCAAAAGTTAAACGAGGAATTCGAGTATACACAATCTCAAATGGGGACTTCCCTGTGGATCGGTTGACCATGTGATTGAAAGCAAATTCTGCATGGGCGAGAGAAAGATCCCATTGTCGTGGTTTATCACCACTTAAGCAACGTAGGAGATTGCCAAGAGTTCTATTAGTAACCTCTGTTTGCCCATCTGTTTGTGGGTGGCTGGTGGTGCTAAAAAGAAGGTTCGTTCCAAATCGTTTCCAAAGAAATCGCCAAAAGTAACTCATGAATTTGGCATCCCTATCCAAAACAATAGTCTTAGGAATCCCATGGAGTCTAACAATCTCACGGAAACAAGTTAGCAATATTCAAAGCATCATTAGTTTTTTTGCAAGCAATAAAATGATCCATTTTGCTAAAACGATCAACCACTACTAAAATAGAGTCAAACTGTGAGGCCCCCGATTGTTAATACATATGCTAGGAAGGGTAAAAAGGGAAATGACTCCTAAGTTAGTTAGAAACCTTGTGGGCCATGAGGAGTAGCGTGGGGAGGTTTATCTGTGTGGGTAGGGAGCAAGGTGAGGTGTGGATTTTGTTAGTGAAAGGCTGAGGTATTGGAGAGAACCAGCTCTCTCAAAAAGCTGGAAGGTTATCTTGTTTTCTTTCCTTCATTTCCATTGTTGTTTGTATTGGATATTTCCTTATCAATGAAATAGCCACTGACTATTGCAGAGAAGACAATAGCTCAGTGTTTTCCAGGGTTGTTTGGCTATTTGTCTGTGTGTTTTTACAGGAAAGCTCTAGGTTCCTAACATCTTGGTATCAGAGCACGTCACATCCTGGGGAAAACTAGAGGAATGGCAAAAAGACAGGTTGAGGAGAGGATGGAAGTGACAGAAAAAGAGGTGCACGACCTTCGGACAGCGATCCTTGACCTCACCAAGAATATGGGAATACTCTCCGAGCGAGTTAACGAAAACCAAAGAAGTTCGGAAGAAACCCACGAAAATTTAAAGAAGCATACAGAGGAGATGTGGTTATGATGATCGCCGGAAAAGGTAAGATTCAAGAAGAAAGTTCGGCAACCATAACCGCTCAGTACCAATCTGAGGCTAAGATGGGAGAAAGTTCCGATAACCGGATAGGGATGATGAATGGGACCGGCGGGATACATCAGAGACTAGAAACTCCAAGTGATCGAGGTAAGTTCAAAAAACTCGAAATGCCCGTGTTTAATGGTACTAATCCGGATTCTTGGCTCTTCAGTATGAAACTTATTTCAAGTACATCAGTTGAGTGATTTGGAGAAGATCAACGTCTCAATAGTGAGTTTTGAGCCAGATATAATCGATTGGTATCGATACACTTGTAATCGCTCACCGGTGAAATCTTGGGAAGACATGAAGTCCCGGATCTTTGACCGGTATCGACCTACTCAGGAAGGTAGCCTCTGTGCACGTTTCTTAGCCATTAAACAGGAAGGTTCCCTTGCTGATTACCGGAAGAAATTCGAGATTTACTCGGCTCCAATGATGAAGATGCTGCCGGAAGACGTGTTACAGAACACCTTCCTCAACGGTCTCAGGTCGTCCATACAAGCGAAGGTGGTAAGCAGGGAACCTAAGGGCCTCGATGAGATAATTAAACAAGCCCAGTTAGTGGAGGACCGCAACTTAGCCCTATTGCTAGCCCAAGAAGAAGAAGCCCAGTCATTAGCCCAGATAACGAGTAAGGGCGTGAGCCAGAACCCGAACCGGTCAGTGACGGCCCAAGCAACAAGCGGCCCAAGCAAATCAAATTATAACCCATCGGAGAAATTACAAACTAAACCTGACTATATGAAATTGATTTCTATCCCTGAGAAGAAGGATTACGGTAAGAGAGAACCTTCGAGATGATTATCAGACGCTGAGTTCGAAGCGAAGCGGGAGAAAGGATTGTGTTTTCGCTGTGATGAAAAGTTCTCCGCTAACCATCGCTGCAAAAATCGTGAAGTGAGGGAACTGAGGGTTATGTTGGTGGGTGAATTTGGTGAGATAGAGTTGATACAGGGAGGAAGCGAAGAAATCGACGCAAAGGAGGAAACAACGGAACTCAAATAGTTAGAAATGCTGGATGTAGTGGAACTGGACCTACGATCTGTGTTGGGTTTCTCGACGCCCGGAACCATGAAGGTCCGTGGAAGGGTGGGTGAGAGGGAAGCCATAGTGTTAATCGATAGTGGGGCTACTCACAATTTTATCTCGCAAAAACTTGTAGAGGAGTTGCACTTGCCGGTTACGAACACTGCGAGTTATGGAATAGTGATGGGTAATGGCGTTGCTATTAAGGGTAAGTATGCGTCTCAGAAGATGTTGCAATCCATCTAAAGGAAGTGTCCATTGTTGAAAACTTCTTATCATTAGAATTGGGACGCGTGGAACTGGTCCTCGGAATGCAGTGGCTGAGAACCATGGGGTATATGGGAGTAGATTGGAACAAACTCACGATGACTCTAGGGGCGGGGGACACTCAAATCACCATTCAGGTGATCCTTCTCTCGACCATCACGAAATATCATTGAAACAAATGGCAAAGACCTGGAATGAACAGGATCAGGGCTATGCAATCGAGTTTAAAGGAATAATGATTGAAGAGGAAAACTCAGATTCGGAGTCAGAGATCCAACAGAAAGCAGATGAACTGTCCGTTGGCGTTCAAGATTTATTAAAAGAGTTCGAGAGCCTTTTTCATCTTCCTCAAAGGTTACCCCCGACAAGAAAAGTGGACCACCGGATTATACTGAGGGACAACAATACTACAATAAATGTCAAACCATACAGGTATGCACACTATCGTAAGAATGAAATCGAGCGATTAATTGGGGAAATGTTGGTCGCAGGATCATTCGATCCAATGCATTTCACCGTTCTCGAGTCCTGTACTCTTGGTAAAAAAAAAGGACGGGGGCTGGCGATTTTGCGTAGACTACCGTGCTCTGAATCAAGCTACTGTCCCCGATAAATTTCCGATCCCCGTCATTGAAGAATTATTAGATGAACTCCATGGCTCGCAGATATATTCAAAGTTGGACCTCAAATCGGGCTACCACCAAATTAGAATGTGTGATTCCGACATACCCAAGACAGCTTTTAGAACGCACGAAGAGCATTACGAATTCTTAGTCATGCCATTTGGTTTAACAAACGCCCCAACCACCTTCCAATCATCGATGAATCAAGTTTTCCGACCATTCTTACGAAGGTTCGTTCTTGTCTTTTTTGATGATATATTAGTCTATAGCCCTGATTATGTCACTCACCTCAAACACCTAGCAATAGTTTTTGAGACACTAGCGCGTAATGATCTTTATGCTAACCGTGCCAAATGTGTTTTTGCTCGAGATCGAGTGGAGTATCTGGGCCATTGGGTCTCTGCAGGGGGGGTTGAAGCCGATAGGAGCAAGGTGCAGGCAATGTTGGATTGGCCCCAACCAAAATCAGTCAAGGAACTACGGGGTTTTCTCGGTCTCACCGGGTACTACAGGAGATTCGTGTTGAACTCTAGCCTCATAGCCACCCCCTTAAATCAACTTCTTAAGAAGGATGCCTTCCAATGGACAGATGAAGCCACTCAAGCTTTTTTAAAGTTAAAGCAAGCCATGACGACTCTTCCAGTTTTAGCTCTGCCTGACTTCTCAGTGCCATTCGTGATTGAAACGGATGCTTCGGGTACTGGTGTGGGAGCAGTCCTTTCTCAGAAACAGCGACCCATTGCTTTTTTCAGTCAATCCTTGTCCACGAAGTCGCGTCTTAAGTCTGTTTATGAGAGAGAACTGATGAGTGATGGCCATTGTCTTCGCCATTCAAAAATGGCGTCATTACTTGCTGGGCCAACAATTCACAGTCCTAACAGACCAGATGGCCCTCAAACACTTGTTGGAGCAACGAGAAATACAACCGGAGTATCAGAAGTGGCTCACACGATTGCTTGGGTATGATTTTGAAATTCGGTATCACCCTGGACTGTTGAATAAGGCGGCTGATGCCCTGTCCCACAGACCAATTAACGAAGACGAGGAAACAGATAGTGGACTTCGGATGCTGTCAGCCCCTTCCATCCTCGATCATGAGGTAATACGTGCAGAGGTGGATCAAGATCCCGAGCTGCAACGACTGATGAAAGAATTGGAGGCTGATCCGACAACACATCCAAAGTTCTCGTTACAGCAAGGCCGATTAAGGTATAAGGATCGTTTAGTTATATCTAGCCAATCGACCCTTCTTCCAACCATACTCTCCACGTTTCATGATTCCGTTTTGGGGGGTCACTCCGGTTTCTTACGTACTTATAAGAGAATATCAGGGGAGCTGTATTGGCGGGGAATGAAGTCCTATATCAAGGAGTATGTCGACAAGTGTGATATTTGTAAACGAAACAAGACGGACTCCCTCTCTCCTGCAGGGTTATTACAACCATTACCGACGCCTAATGCAATCTGGGAGGAACTTACCATGGATTTCATCGAAGGACTCCCTAAATCCCACGGCAAAAATGTGATTTTTGTGGTTGTGGATCGATTGAGCAAGTACAGCCACTTCATAGCCCTGCATCACCCTTTTTCCGCAAAAGAAGTAGCAGACGTTTTCGTCAAGGAGGTTGTGCGACTCCATGGTTTCCCAAAAACCATCATTTCGGATAGGGACAAGATTTTTGTTAGTCGTTTCTGGAATGAGCTCTTCAAGCTCCAAGGAACACAACTGCGGCGTAGTACCTCTTTCCATCCTCAAACCGATGGACAGTCGGAGAGAATAAATCAATGTCTCGAAAATTACCTTCGGTGTTTTTGCAAAAAAGACCAACACAATGGCAAAGAAGTGGCTTCATTGGGTGAATCATCGGTATAATACTACCTTTCATATCTCCATTAACACCACTCCTTTTAATGTCCTCTATGGTCGTCACCCGCCACCATTATTATCCTATGGAGATAGAAAATCATCCAACAATGCCCTCGATCAGTTGCTCACCGAGAGGGACCGTGCCTTACTAGCTTTGAAAGAAAACTTGCGAGTAGCCCAGGATCGGATGAAGAAGCAGGCCGATAAAAGAAGGAGGGACATTGCTTTTCAGATCGGGGATCTGGTCTACCTTAAGTTACGGCCTTATAGACAGAAGTCAATGGCCAAACGTCGCTGCGAGAAGCTTGCTCCCAAGTATTATGGTCCTTATGAAATCATAGAAAGGATTGGGCTAGTGGCTTACAAATTAGCCTTACCACCTGAAGCATCGATTCATGATGTCTTTCACGTTTCCCAGTTGAAAAAGGCTGTCAAGCCGGAGGTTCGAGTACAATCTCAGCCGCCCCTGTTTACCCCAGAATACGAGTGGTCCGCTATCCCATCAGCAAGATTGGGGGTTCGTTGGCATGAAAGGAACAATGAAGAACAGTGGCTCATTTCGTGGCAAGGAGGGTCAGCTTGTGAGGCTACTTGGGAATCTGCAGAGGTGATTCGAGAACAATTTCCCAACGTTCACCTTGAGGACAAGGTGCCTCAAAATCCGGAGGGTATTGTGAGGCCCCCGATTGTTAATACATATGCTAGGAAGGGTAAAAAGGGAAATGACTCCTAAGTTAGTTAGAAACCTTGTGGGCCATGAGGAGTAGCATGGGGAGGTTTATCTGTGTGGGTAGGGAGCGAGGTGAGGTGTGGATTTTGTTAGTGAAAGGCTGAGGTATTGGAGAGAACCAGCTCTCTCAAAAAGCTAGAAGGTTATCTTGTTTTCTTTCCTTCATTTCCATTGTTGTTTGTATTGGATATTTCTTTATCAATGAAATAGCCACTGACTATTGCAGAGAAGACAATAGCTCAGTGTTTTCCAGGGTTGTTTGGCTATTTGTCTGTGTGTTTTTACAGGAAAGCTCTAGGTTCCTAACACAAACCCACATTGAGTTCTAGGTAAACCTAGTACAAAATCCATTGAAAGATCTTCCCATATGGAACATGGGATGGGAAGTGGGGAATAAAGTCCATGATTTTGGCTTGATCCCTTTGAAGTTTGACAGATAAAACAGCGTTTAACAAAATTAGCAACATCCTTTTTAATTTGTGGCCAAAAAAACTTGGCAGAAAGGGAGGTAAAAGTTTTATCACGACCAAAATGACCGGCCAATGCCCCCGAATGAACTTTTAAAAGAGATTCCCGTAAAGAGGTTTGAGGAAGACAAAGAGCATCACCCTTAAATAAAAAACCATCGACAATATGAAAATCTTTGCATGGTAAGTGATTGATGCATTTATACCAAATTTCTTTAAAATCGGGGTCGGAATCATAAAGTTCAGGTAGATGTGAGAAAGCTACAATTTGTCCACGAAGTAAAGTAAGAAGAGTACCTTTACGGCTTAAAGCATCAGCCACTTTGTTTAGCTTTCCAGGAGTATGTTTGATGACAAAGTCAAAACGTTGGAGAAATTGAACCCATCTAGCATGCAAGCGACTAACAGTCTTTTGGGAATGTAAGAACTTTAAAGAAAAATGGTCAGTAAGTAAAATAAATTCTTTACCAAACAAATAATGTTCCCATTGTTTGAGAGCATGCACTAAAGAGTAAAGTTCTTGTTCATAAGTACTCCATTTTTGTCGTTCCTCACTCAATTTTTCACTAAAAAAACTCAATTGGGTGATTACCTTGGCATAGGACAGCACCAATTCTCTCACCTGAAGCATCCACATTACCTCAAAAGGTTTGGAAAAGTCAGGAAAATTGAGGACAGGAGTGGAGCTTAAAAGTTGTTTAAGTTGTAAAAAACTTTTTGTTTGAGAATTTCCCCAATTAAACTTCCCTTTCTTTAAACATTCAAAGGAGTGGTGCAAAAGAACAATGCTAAAATGTTTTATAAACTTTCGATAAAAGGAAGCAAGACCAAGAAAACTTTGTATTTCCCAACTGCTTTAGGTTTTGGCCAATCAACTATTGCTTGAACTTTTCTAGGGTCAATAAATACACCTTTTTCACTAATTGAAAATCCTAAAAGTAAATTTCTGTGGCTCAAAAGTTGCATTTTTTATATTGATACAAAGTTCATTTTCCTTTAAAGTTGTAAACACCGACGTTAAGTGAGAAATATGTTCTTCATGAGACTTGCTATAAATCAATATATCATCAAAATAAACAACTACAAATTTATTAAGGTAGGGTAAAAAGATTTGGTTCATGAGTCTCATAAAAGTACTGGGTGCATTGGATAGTCCAAAAGGCATTACTAACCATTCGAAAAGGCCTTCATTGGTTTCAAATGTTGTTCTCCATTCATCTCCGGGTTTTATTCGGATTTGGTGATAACCACTTTTAAGATCTATTTTAGAGAAAAAGGAAGCACCTCCTAATTGATCTAATAGGTCGTTAAGTCTAGGGATTGGAAATCTATATTTTATTGTGATTTTGTTAATAGCCCTACTATCAATACAAAGTCGCCATGACCCATCTTTTTAGGTGCAAGGAGGCGGCGAGAACACATGGACTTAAGCTAGGTTGGATATGGCCCTTATCTAAAAGTTCTTGAATTTGTTCATGGAGGATTTGGTATTCTTTGGGGCTCATTCGGTGAGTGGGGGAAGGTGAGGAGTGTGCTGCTGGGAATTAGATCAATATGGTGTTGAATATTTCTTAATGGAGGTAAAGAAGTTGGTGGTTCGATAATGGTAGGAAATTGGTTAAGTAGTTGAGAAATCTGATTATTAATGGTCAGTGCGTTATTGTCAAAACTATCTCCTTTGACTATGAAAACTAACAGGGTACTAGGTTTTGCATTTAAGAAATCTTTGCCTTGTGAAAGTAAGAAAAGTTGTTTCTTTGAGTTAGAGTCCATACATACCTTTTTCTTACTCTCAGTTTTGCCCAAAGGAAGAAGGACAATTCGTTTCCCCATCCGAAAAATTCATGTGTATTGTCGCGACCCTTGTGTATGACTTGGTTATCGTATTGCCACGGTCACCCAAAGAGGATGTGACATGCGTCCATGTCCACTACATCACAAACTATTTGGTCTTTGTAATGGTTGCCAATAGAAAGAGGAATGGTACAAACTTCAGTAACATTAGTTTCCCCACCTTTTTTTATCCAACTTACTTTGTATGGACTAGGATGAGCTTCTGGTTTAAGGTTGAGGGATGTAATCAACTTTTTGGAGACAATATTCTCGCTACTTCCACTGTCAATTATGACTTGGCAAACTTTGCCATTGATTCTACATCGGGTACGAAATAGAGAATGTCTTTGAGTGGAAGAATTTGTTTTAGGTGTGAGAAGTACCCTTTGAAGGATACAAGATAGTTGGTCTCCATCATCCGCAGCAATATAATCGGCATCGTCAAAATCTTCCTCGGATTCTTCCTCTAAGTTATTATCATCCAATTCTCGAATTTGTAAAGTGCGTCTTTGAGGGCATTCATTAGAGAGATGACCTTGTTGTCCGCACCTGAAACATTTACCAAGAGAAGGGCGATTGTAAGGGTTTGAATGTCGTTTAGAAGTAGAATTATCCAAACCTTTGTTACTAGCAACATTCTTGGTTTGATCATCATCTTTCTTGGTCGGTGGGTTGGATGTTAAAGAATTTCCTTGAATGATGTTTCTTGTAGAATCATTTGCACTTTTTCTTGGATTATATTGTTGTTTATCCCACGTACTCCGCCTTTGGTAGGTTCTAACCGGTTTGATCTCCTCATTTTCTTCAATCTTTGAAGTCAATGTAATGGCATCCGCGAGGTAAGCAAGTGGGTGTAAATTCACCATTTCTTTAATGTCGTCTCGAAGGCCATTCACAAATCTAGAAATTTGTTGTTGTTCTGTTTCAGGGAGATTATTTCTTGCCCCTAATCGATGAAATTTTCCGTGTAATCAATTATAGAACGACTTCCTTGTTTATATTGTTGGTATTGGTTATAAATAATTTGTTGATAATTGAGTGGCAGGAAGCGTTTCTTCATTAATCGTAGCATCTTTGGCCACTTCTTGATAATTTGTTTACCATAGCATCTCCTGTTGTTTTGAAGTTGATCCCACCATGCTGCAGCACCACTTTGAAGCTTTAGAGCCACTAACTTGACTTTTTTGTCTTCTGGAGTGTTTGCATAATCAAAGAAGTTCTCAACATTTTTAACCCAATCTAGGAAACTTTCCACGTTCATCTTACCATAAAAACAAGGAAGATCAATTTTCATTTTGAATTCCGGATTTTCTTGAAAGTATTGTTGTCTTCTTGGCATTCTTTCTTCCCGTTCTTGATTTCTAAAAGGAAGGATTTCATCTTCACCCGAGGATTCAGAATCTTGCATCATAATCCGGGCATTTGTGCTTCAGGAAATATTGTTTGTTGCTGGTTTACATGTCTTCTTGCTGGAGCTTGTGGTAATTCTTGATTATTGACATTTACCAGATTTAATCGTTGGATAATTTGACCCATCATCTGACGTAATTCACCTACTTCAGACTTGATCTCATCTATTGTTGATTCAACCTTTGCAAGTCGTTGATCTTGAGAAGAAGAAGAGGAAGCTTGGATCCTCCAGCTGTATTGTCGCAGCCTCTAGTCTTTAAGGACTTGTTCAATCCTCTGAATGTGGCAAGGGTGAGGCAGGTCATGAAAGATGAGCGTTTAGGGTGGGTGGATCAAGGGTTGTTTGTGGGCAAAGGAGCTGTTGATTTGTCGCATAAGGAGTTTCTTATGGGAGATAATCTGGGTGTGGTGGTGGAGGACGATAGCTTGGGAGAGGCTTCAGGTGGGGAGGTGGGTGATGGGGCAGGGGTCTGTCCTGTTTCGGGTGTTGGTTTGACGGCAGTTTCTGGGACGTTGCGGGGTGATTCGGTTTCAAAGGGTCAGATGGAGGCCGAGATGGCTTTGCTTTCTCCCCCTTTACTGCAACCTGTAAAGGTAGTACGAGACTGGTTTTGGGACAAGGTTTACGTAAGAAGATCAAGCCGGGATTTGGAGGTGGAGAAAGGGTTTTCAGTCAGGGAGTTTCTTGAGCAACCAGATGAGAGTTTGGAGTTTCACAGCCCAACAGCTCTGGTAAAGCCGGGGTCGAAAGTCAGTCCTTGTCGTCCCCCAAGAGGTACAATTGGCATTGTTGAGAAGTGTCAGTTGGGACCTAAGGAGGTTTCCTTTGTTAAGGTCTCTTTCCGTAATGGTGTCACCAGATAAAGGGGAGTTGCTTGCTCTCTCGCTTTTTGGCAAGACTCTCTCCGCTTTTCTGGAAGTGAGTCTCGAGTCCGGATTTGAGCTCGATAAAAGGGGCGCGTAACTTTTCGGGTGAACTTTCTCCTGTTCTTAATCTTTCTAAGTTGTTTGATTCTCATTGCATCTGTCTCTCCTCTAGAAGCAATGCCAAGGATGGATCTCCAAATTGCCCCGTTGGTTTGTCCCGGTTCATTTGCTTTAATTAAAGCAAGCGGATTGCATTTTGAGGAAATCCATGCAAGGGGTCTCCGTGATTTCAAATTGAAATTTTCCTTTGGTAGGAAGTGGGTCAAGAGGGTGGTTTTAAGAAGTTCCTTCAAACAAAGTTTTTCAGAGGTTGTTCTCTTTCAAGCCGAAGTGAGGAGGCAAGATTCGAAGAAGTATTCTTCCGGTTTGGAAATCGTGGAGTGTAGCTGGAGTCATGGTGAGGTTTTTGGTAAATCAGGATTTTGTTATTGGTGGGAGGAAGCTAAAGTATTGGTCACGACATTAGTATTGCAAAGGGCGACTGTGGAAGATTAATGTTTGTTTTCTGATAAGCAATTTTGAAAAGCTTTGAAGTTTGGGTTTTCAGATGGTGTTGTTGGGGTCTCTTTAGGAGGGGTTGTGGGGTTTCAGTGCTTCCTTAGTCGTTGGTTCGAGTGTTTGAGTATTGCAGTGTTGTTTTGTTGTGATTCTCTGTCTTGTATGCACTTCTTTTCTCCATCGGTAGTTTGGGTGTGTGTTTGTGTGGTGTAGTTGTGATTTGTTGTGTTGTGTTTCTCTATGTGTTGTTTTCTTTTCTTATATCCTTTGGAGACTGTATTTTGAGCATTAGCCTCTTTTCATTATATCAATGAAATTCTCTTGTTACCTTTTCAAAAAAAAAAAAAAAAAAAAAAAGCTTCCGCTACTATACCGTTGATCCAAAAAAGAATTCGCGCTTTGGATCGGGCGCTCTGATACCAATTGATGCAGAAAACTCTTCAAGAACTATAAACTTTATTCAATGAATTCAATGAAGGGGCCAATTGGCCATATTTATACAAATGAACCAACTAACCCTAGTAACTAACTAACCCAAGTCATAACCAACTACTAACTAACCATAACCAAATAATAGGTTAACCAGTAGCTTTACAGGGTTAAAAGGTTAAAAATAACCCACAGTAACTATCAATAAAACATAGTAACTAGGGTAAACATAAGCCTACATCAGAGACCTGCTACCTTTAGAACTCAGAGGGGTAGATGTAATATTGGGGATGCAATGGTTGAGATCGATGGGATTCATGGAAGTCAATTGAGTTGAGTTGACGATGACGTTCATAGTAGGAGGTAGTATGGTGACACTCAAGGGCGATCCATCCCTAACAAAGGTTGAAGTTACTTTGAAAATGATGGCTAAATCTTGGACCGGAATGGACCAAGGTTTCTTAGTGGAGCTTTCAGAATTATCAGTGGAAGGTATCGATAACGAGCAAGAAGGAAGAATGGACAAAGAATGGAGCAATCTTCCCTTGGAAATACAGAATATGTTGCAAGACTATGGGGATATTTTCTATTCACCAGAGGGAGTGCCACCACAAAGATCGATCGATCACAAGATAGTCTTGAAAGAGGGCCAACATCCAGTGAATGTCCGCCCGTACAAATACGCACACACTCAGAAAGATGAAATTGGATGCCTCATCCAAAAGATGTTAACAACAGGGATTATACAGTCGAGTACAAGTCTGTTTTCAAGCCATGTGTTATTAGTTAAAAGAAAAGATGGGGGATGGTGTTTTTGCGTGGATTATAGAGCGTTGAACCAGGTAACAATACCAGACAAATTTCCTATACCCGTAATTGAAGAGTTGCTAGATGAATTATACGGTTCCACGGTTTTCTCGAATCTGGATCTCAAGTCAGGATATCATCACATCAGAATGAATCCAGAAGACATTGCGAAAACGGCTTTCCGCACGCACGAGGGACATTATGAGTTCTTAGTCATGTCGTTTGGACTCACGAATGCTCTTGCAACCCTCCAAGCATTGATGAATTAGGTATTTAGACCATTCCTTAGAAGGTGTTTGCTGGTTTTCTTTGACGACATCTTGATTTACAGCCCTGATTTTACATCTTACTTGAAACACTTGGAAATGGTCTTCAATATCTTACGAGAAAATCAATTAGAGGTAAATGCAGAGAAGTGTGTGTTTGCTCAGGGTAGGGTGGAGTACTTAGGTCACTGGATCACAGCAAAAGGGGTGGAAGTTGACCTTGGGAAGATTAAAGCATTGATGGATTCGCCCAAACCACGAAATATCAAAGAATTGAGAGGTTTTTTAGGCCTCACAAGGTATTACAGGCACTTTGTATTAAATTATGGGACAATTGCAACCCCACTCCATCAGCTACTCAAAAAGGATTCCTTTGTATGGTCCGAGGAAGCATCCGAGGCATTTTAGAGATTGAAAGAAGCAATGATTTTCGTCCATGTACTTGCATTACCAGATTTTTCCATTCCTTTTGTTATCGAAACTGACGCTTTGGGCACTGGTTTGGGAGTTGTTCTGTCTCAAAATAGAGGCCAATAGCCTATTTCAGCCAAACGTTATCTGAACGAGCAAGGGGAAAATCGATTTATGAACAGGAGTTCATGGCGATTGTGTTAGTAGTTCAAAAATGGCGCCATTATTTGTTGGGTCAGAGGTTCACGGTGTTGACAGACCAGAGGGCATTAAGATGTCTTTTTGAACAAAGGGAAGTACAACCTGAATATCAAAAGTGGCTTACGAAACTTTTGGGATATGATTTCGAAATCAAGTACAATTCAGGGTTATTGAATAAAGCAGCGGATGCCCTGTCAAGAAAACCCCATTCAGTGGAGTTAGCCACTCTTTCAGCACCATCCATCATTAATATGAAGATTATCTTAGAAGAAGTTGAGAAGGGCAGCGACTTGCAACAACTAAAGAGTGAAGTGTTACAGGACCCAACCATCCATCCCAAATTCTTAGTGTACCAGGGTCAATTGCGGTATAAAAACAGGTTAGTTTTGTCACACAAATCGACCCTTATTCCATCTATTTTACAATTGTATCATGATCCAGTCATGGGAGGACACTCTGGTTTCCTTCGAACCTGTAAGAGGCTCACTGGTGAATTATATTGGAAAGGGATGAAGAAAGATGTCAAATCATATGTGGAGAAATGTGGAATTTGTCCGCGTAAGACTGAGTCGGTGTCACCGACAGGGCTACTCCAACCACTACCCATTCCTGAAAGGATTTGGGAAGAGATATCAATGGACTTTATAGAAGGCCTTCCTAAATCCAATGGGTTGACTCCATTCTGGTGGTAGTAGATCGCTTGAGTAAGTACTCTCATTTTCTGACCCTGAAACACCCTTTTTTAGCCAAGGATGTTGCCACTAAATTTGTTTGTGAGGTTGTTAGACTACACGGTTTTCCGAAGTCTATAGTTTCTAATCGAGACACGATATTTATGAGCCACTTTTGGAAGGAAATGTTCAGAATTCAAGGCACTCAACTGAAGAAGAGCACGGCCTATCACCCGCAGACGGATGGGCAAACAGAACGTGTTAATCGTTATATTGAGACTTACTTACGGTGTTTTTGTAATGAACAACCCAAGAAATGGGAACGGTGGCTTTGTTGGGTTGAATATTGGTACAATACCAACTTTCACATTTCATTGAACACTACACCTTTCAACGTTGTTTATGGCCGCCAACCCCCTCTATTGCTTGCTTATGGGGACAAGAAAACTACCAACAATACGTTGGAACAACAGCTGAAAGATCGAGACTTAGCTTTATTGGCCTTAAAGGAACAATTAAGGTTGGCACAATAAAGAATGAAAAAGCAAGCTGACAAACACCACAAGGAGTTAGAGTTTGAGGTGGGAGATCAGGTTTTTCTCAAATTACGACCCTACAGGCAACGCTTCATAGCTCAGCGCAGATGTGAGAAATTGTCCCTGAAGTTTTTTGGCCCTTATGAAGTACTGGAGCGAATTGGCAAGGTAGCCTACAAATTGATATTGCCAACCACTGCCTCAGTTCATCCTGTCTTCCACATCTCTCAACTTAAAAAGGTAGTAGGAACTCAAATCACTCTACAAACTTCAGCACCCTTATTCTCTGAGGAGTACGAATGGACATCGAATCCAAAAGAAGTCCTTGGGACTCGCTAGAATGACGACAGAAAAGAATAGGAATGTCTAATCCAATGGGAAGAGACTCAGCCTTGTGATGCCACCTGGGAAGTGTAAATCACCAATTAACCCAAAAGCTTAAGCTATCGGTTATGGCAAATTTAATTATATCAACATCAACACTCCCCCTCACTTGTGGGCTTAGAAATTTGAACAAAGGCCCAACAAGTGGAAATCAAACACTCTCTCTAACTTGTAGGCTTGGAAATTTGAACAAAAGCCCAACAAGTACAAATCAATATTAATTGGGAATAAACGATTTCACCAGGGTTGGAACAAAGGACCTCCTGCTCTGATATCATGTAAACCACCAATTAACCCAAAAGCTTAAGCTGATAGGTTATGGAAAATTTAATTATATCAACACCAACAGGAAGCATATCAGTTCATCTAACAACAATTTCCACAGTTTCCCCTTGAGGACAAGGTGAATGTGAACCCCGGGGGTATTGTAAGACCTCTCGTTACTCAAGTGTATAAGAAGAAGGGTAAGAAAGGAAATGTGGAAGGGAATTCAGGGACCACTTGAAGAGAGAGAAAGTTTTCTGTTTTGGGAAAGGATCGTGGGTAGTGAGGTATTTGTACCTGGTCTGTAGGTCTGTTGGTTTTGGTTAGGAATTTTGGAGATACGAGTCTGTAGGAGAGTTTCCCCAACATCTCGAATTGTTGGTGGATTATCTTGTTGTTTTTCTTATCAATACAATCGGTTGCATAACCCTCTTCTCTATTGAAGAACTATCAATAGGGGAGAGTTGGCTCATTTCACTCTATAGCATTGTCCGTGTTGCTTGTGTGAGGTTTTTTGTGTGCAGGTTTGTTTATTGGATACCTTACATGGGACAAAGAGTTCGAATACGTAAAGCCTAAAGAGGAAAGAAAAGAAGTGTGTTGGAGAAGTTAAAGAAGAAAGAGAATGAAAAAGTTGCATAAAAAGAGGAATGAAATGTAGCATGTCATGTTAATGGGTTGTCATTTTGAAAATCGGAGAGTGAATTAATAAATTAATATAATTTTAAAACATATTTTAAAACCTCTTTCAATCCTACACATTTTCATCGGAGGTGACTGCTGTTGTTTTTAATATTTTAAAATTGGAGAGTGAATGCATGTCATGTCAAGGAGTTCTATTATCTTTAATGTTTTCCTACACTTTTTTTGAAGTTATTTGTTGTTTTATTTTCTTGGGTATTTTAAACTTTGAAGTTATTGTTTTGATCTTATTTTGGGATTATTTAATATTTGACTACTTATTTCTTTATTTTAGTCTTTGCTATTCATATTTATATTTCAATGTTATTTACCAAACTGAAATTTACGATACACGATATGTTTACAATACGCGATACACTAAAATTGAATTTCGATACTCGTTCCGTTTCACGAGTTAACAACCTTGCCAAATTCATTATTGTATGCTAACAGAATTCAGTACCTACTAGGAAACCCTTAAGCGGGCCCTTTTCATTTCCATTGTCCAACAATCTACTTAAAACACCTGCCACTAGCAGTAAAGGAAAGGGAACAAGAAGTCTCCTTGCCTAAGTACTCTTACTCTCTTTACTCTCTGTTGGTTTATCTATTTCCTTATCTAGATCCATTTATTGTATTATATTATTTTATATTGTATTATATTATTTTATTTGATTTGTTCCCTTATTTGTATATTCCATATATGTAAATGGGTATCTCTTTATAAGAACCCTAATTTTGATCCAATCAATAAGAAATATTAGATACACTATTTCTTCATGGTATCAGAGCAGAAGAAAAAAACCCTAGCCGTCACTATCTTTTAGCCAGCTCTCCGGTCAATGTCTCTGGGTGATTCGAACTAAACCTCGATCTATACCCAGACCATATAGACCGCATTCTGTAAAAGAAAAAGAAGACCCACGGCCTGCTATACCCAGCAAATCGATAAACGGAGAGACGGCTTACCGGTGCGCGACCCGACCCGCAAGCTTCCGCGCGACTCCTGCACGATCCGCGAACCTCGAGCTGCCGCACCAGCGATCCAAGATCCGCGACCCTCGAGCTGCACGACTGCGATCCAAGATTCGCACGATTTCTCCTCCTGAACACCGTGACCCGCAACCCTTCATCAGCGACCCGTGACCCGCGAACTTCTGGTAATTTTTCCCAGCGTTTGTGTTCCTTTTTTATCGGATTTACTCACTGTTTTGGGGTTACTACAGAGTGCTCAGGATTTACTCACTGTTTCGGGGTTACTCACTGTTTCTGTTGTATTATTCGAATATTACTACTGTTTGTTGATCCAACTATGTCAAAAACAAAGTTTTGTCCACTGTTAAAATCTCAGACAGCCGTAGTCATTCCCCTAGCCCTATTGTCCAAATTACTACAATTCGACTCAATGGAGACAACTTTCTGCGTTGGTCCCAAAGTGTCAGAATGTATATTCGCGGACAAGGGAAGATTGGATATATCACTGGCGATAAAATTACACCTGCCAAGAATGATCCATTGTTTGTTGTGTGGGATGCTGAAAACTCCATGGTTATGACTTGGATAGTCAATTCCATGGTGGAAGATATCAGTTGTAATTACATGTGCAACTCTACTGCGAAGGAACTCTGGGACAGTGTGACTGAGATGTATTCTGATCTAGGTAATCAATCACAAGTATTTGAGTTGAATCTCAAATTAGGTGATATAAGACAGGAAGGTAACTCAATTACTCAATATTTTCACTCCTTAAAAAGGATTTGGCAAGATCTTGATCTCTTTGATTCATATGAATGGAAGTCTACAGATGATCAAAAGCATTACAGGAAAATTGTGGAAGATGGTAGAATTTACAAATTCCTGGCAGGCCTCAATGTTGAATTCGATGAGGTTAGAGGTAGAATACTTGGTAAGTCTATTCTCCCTACTATTAGTGAAGTTTTTTCTGAAGTGCGCAGGGAAGAAAGTCGTCGGAATGTTATGATCGGAAAGAAATCGGTTGAATCAGTTGAAAGTTCAGCTTTGGTGGTTGAAGCTACTGCACACAAGGCTTCTGATAAATCAAATACTCATGAGAAACCTCGTGTCTGGTGTGACTATTGTAACAAACCCCGACATACTCGTGAGACATGTTGGAAAATTCACGGAAAACCTGCGAATTGGAAGAATATGAGGCAAGGTGAAAAGAGCAACAATCAACAGTCCTCCAATATCGGATCTTCAAGTGCCAATGTTGTTGAGTCCAACCCCTTTAACAAAGAGCAAGTTGATCAACTCTTGAAGCTGCTAAAGGTCACTTCATCATCTGGTAATCCTAGTGTTTCCTTGGCACAAACAGGTAATGATTCTCAAGCCCTATCTTGTCTTCATTCCTCTCCGTGGATTATAGATTCCGAAGCCTCTGACCATATGACTAGTTCATCCCAATTATTCGAATCATATCTTCCAATGTATTGCAATGAAAAAATTCGAATTGTCGATGGTAGTTTCAATTCTATTGCAGGAAAAGGAACTGTTAAATTAACCTCACAGATTACTTTGCATTCTGTCCTTCATGTCCCTAAATTAACCTGTAACTTGTTATCTGTTAGTAAAATCTCTAAGGATGCTAACTGTCGTGTTACTTTTTTTGACTCTCACTGTATCTTTCAGGATCAGGATTCGGGGGAGATGATTGGGCGTGCTAGGATGCTCGATGGCCTCTACTATTTTGATGAATCTCCAACTAGCAATAAAAAAGTTCAGGGCTTGAGTAGTGTTAGTTCTCCTTCTGCTCAAGAAACTATCATGCTTTGGCACCGTAGATTAGGACATCCCAGTTTTTTTTACTTAAAATATTTGTTTCCAAATTTATTCAAAGGAATGGATTGTTCTGTTTTTCATTGCGAGAGCTGTATTTTTGCAAAAAATCATAGATCAACTTATTTGTCAAAACCTTACAAGGCGTCTGCACCTTTTTACTTAATTCATAGTGATGTCTGGGGTCCTTCTAAAGTTTTAACTCATAGTGGAAAGCGATGGTTTGTTACCTTTATTGATGATCACACCCGTTTAACTTGGATTTATTTGTTAACGAAAAAATCAGAAGTGAAGGAGATTTTCATTCGTTTTTACAACATGATTGAAACTCAATTTCAGACTAAAATTAGCATTCTTCACTCTGATAATGGTACTGAGTATTCCAATGAACACCTAACTGATTTTTTGCAAGTTAAGGGAATTTTTCATCAATCCACGTGTCGTGATACCCCCAACAAAATGGTATTGCAGAGCGCAAAAATCGTCACTTACTTGATGTTGCTCGTGCCCTTATGTTCTCTATGAATGTTCCTTCTTATTTGTGGGGTGAAGCTATTCTAACGGCGCATATCTTATAAATCGCATGCCTACGAAAGTTTTGGATTTTAAAACTCCTCTAGATCATTTCAAAAATTTCTTTCCCAATGTCCGCTTGTTTTCTGATCTACCGATCAAAGTGTTTGGGTGTACTGCTTATGTTCATGTACCTAGCTTCTCTCGGTCTAAATTAGACCCCGAGTCATTAAATGCATTTTCTTAGGGTATGTATCCCACAAAAAGGCCTATAAATGTTTTGATCCTGTGAACAAAAATACTATGAAACCCTAGATGTCTCTTTTGGGAAAATCACTCCTTTTTAAAAATTCTCTTGGGGGAGATACTACCTAATTTAGAAGATAATTTTTGGGATACCTCTCCCTTCCTAACATCATTAGTCCGTAAACTACTACCCCTAGTTTTTATTTTCACCAAATATGGGAAATTCTTGTTCAGGGGAGAAACACTACAAAATAATCGAAATCTCGAACTTGAGTTTATACTAGAAGGATGGTGAATCGGAAGAATAGGGACGGACGGTGGGTTTATCACGAAACCAATCGATACTCCGTTGAATGATTCTCAAGGTTGTAATACACCTCTAATCCCATTCCTTCATTAATCCACAATCACTTACCCGAAATATCCGATCTTGAAATTCCAATAGCTCATAGGAAAGGTACTTGGAACTGTCCTAACCCTAAATATTCCATTGCAAACTATATTTCTTACCATAGATTGTCTGAAAGCCATAGAACTTTTACCTCTAGGATAACCAACTGTTTGTCCCGAGGAATATACAGAGGGCTCTAGATGACTCGAATTGGAAATTAGCAATTATGGAGAAATGAATGCCCTTAAACAGAATCACACATGGGACATTGTAGAATTACCAAAAAATAAGAAACCAGTAGGGTGCAAATGGGTATTTACTATCAAATGCAAAGCTGATGGGAGTGTTGAAAGGTATAAAGCCAGACTTGTTGCGAAAGGCTTCACTCAGACCTATGGGATTGATTATCAAGAAACTTTTGCCCAGTTGCTAAAATTAATTCCATTAGAGTACTACTATCTATCTATTTGTGAATGCAGATTGGCCACTTTATCACTTGATGTCAAGAATGCTTTTCTCAATGGGAAACTTGAAGAAGAAGTATTTATGGATTTACCACCTGGTTTTGAGAAAAATCTTAGGGTTGACAAAGTATGCAAGCTAAAGAAATCTCTATACGGCCTTAAACAATCCCCAAGAGCGTGGTTCGAAAGGTTTGGAAAAGCGATCACCAGATCATGGATTTCTTCAAAGCCAAGCGAGATCATACCATCTTCTATAAACATACCGCAAATAACAAAATTGTTGTTTTAATAGTTTATGTTGATGACATTATCCTTACAGTAGTGATGAGAGACAGAGTTGACCGACCTTAAGAAAAACCTAGCTAATGAATTCCAGTTAAGGATCTCGAGTCTTGAAATATTTCCCGAGAATGGAATTTGCTAGATCAAAAGATGGTATCCTTGTTAATCAAAGGAAGTATATTCTTGACTTACTTAAAGAGACAGGATTACTTGGTTGTAGAAAGCAGCAGAAACTCCCATTGAACCAAATTTAAAATTGCAGAGTGCAACGTAAAAATGAAGTAAAAGACAAAGCAAGATATCAAAGACTTGTGGGGAGATTGATCTACTTGTCTCACACACGTCCCGCATCATCTCCTTTGCGATCGGTATGATGGTAAGCCAATTTATGCACGCTCCAGACCAACTCACTTTGAAGCGATCTATAGAATCCTAAGGTACTTGAAAGGTACTCCGCAAAAGTGTATTGTTTAAAAGGTATGGTAACCTACGGTGTTGAAGTTTACACCGATGCCGATTGGGCGAGCGATCACGATAGATAGACGATCCACCTCCAGTTCTTGTTCCTTTGTTGGAGGAAATTTAGTTACATGGCGGAGTAAAAACAAAGTGTGGTGGCAAGAAGGTCTGAGGTGAGTATAGGGCCCTAGCTCGGGGTATTTGTGAGGGTATATGGATAAAGAGACTATTGGAAGAGTTGAAATTTTGTCCGAGAACAACCCATACGTATTTTTTGTGATAACAAGGCAATGATCTCAATTGCTCACAATCCAGCTTCTCCATGACAGGACAAAGCATATTGAAATTGATAAACATTTTATAAAAGAAAAGATTGATACAGTGTTATATGCATTCCATATCCGCTTGCATGAGCAAATTGCGAGATGTATTAACGAAAGGGCTTCCAAAGACACGCTTTGACAAGATGATCAAAGAAGTCGGCAATGGAAGACATCTTCACACCAAATTTGAGGGGAGTGTTGGTTTATCTATTTCCTTATCTAGATAATTACCATTTATTGTATTATGTTATTTTATATTGTATTATATTATTTTATGTGATTTGTTCCCTTATTTGTATATTCCATATATGTAAATGGGTATCTCTTTATAAGAACCCTAATTTTGATCCAATCAATAAGAAATATTAGATACACTATTTCTTCACTCTCCCACCTTATTCAATATTCTAATGCATCCTTTCATCCATTTTACCCATCTATTCCGAAACCTTTCTTTCTCATGGCTGACATTAAAAATCTCAATCTACAATGCTGTATGCCTAGTCAATATCAATTCTGAAGATTAACCCTTCCATTTCAATCTCCTCTTTTCCTCCATTGCTTCATTACCACCTAGAAGTGGATTCTGAAGATTGTATCTTTCCTCCATTCTTCGGGAGAAATCAGCTTTGAGTTCGGAAGACAATTGTAAAATGTGATTTTATTGAAGTACATAGGGAAGAGAGTCACTGAAAATCTAGCCAAGAAAAATGAGGCCTCGCTAAAGGAAATTTAGTTGGTCATACCATAGAAGTGATGCTACTCAGCATGTGAATCAACGTACAACATGTCAAATTAGAAAGGGTCATTGAATAGTACTTTTTTTACAGGAAAAAAATGGAGTACTATAGAGGCTAGGTCGCATGATATTGATCCCTACATTCTACAACCTATTCTTAGAAATATCTAAGATGACTCGCATGAATTTATCCTTGAACTTCTTCCAATAAATAAAATAATAACAAATTCCGTAATACTTGCGATGGATAGAATTTAAAATATGTCAAATGTTTCATGTAAAATAACTAAGATGCTACGCATACAACTCGTCTACAATCTACTGCAGCAGAGCGTATTAACTATTATCTAGACTTACTTCGTTCCCATTTGGGCATTTCCCTCCCAGTGTTTCGTTTTAGTCATTACATAGTCAATTTAAAAGGATAAGCTACAACGAAATCATCCATTAGCAATACTTAAGAAGAGCACCGATCAAACTACATAGATACCTTTATAGAAATTGGCAGCAAAAAGTTGAAAAGAACAGTAAATGAAAATCGAGGTAAACCTGATGGAAAGGGCACGGTTCCAACTAATTCTCTTGCTGTCAGCAGCAGCTAAACTCACCCTGTTCACATTGCGACGATTCGACCCTAAGTTTTGCTTCCTGCGTGAAAATTGAAACGGAAACATGAAACAACGGATTTCGTCAAACAAAAGTAAACAGAGAGGGGAATTAAACGAGTCATTGAAGAAAATTTACAAGGGAACGTCATGAACGGCCTTCTGGGGTGGCCTTCTTCGTCTATAAACTTCTACAACTCGCGCTTCTTCTTGGCGCTCGCTTCCTTCGCTAGCTATTAACTCGGACCATAAATCGACGGACTTCCCACCTAGAATTTGGTCCGTCTAACACAGTAAGAAACTACGCTACAAATTATTAATGGAAGGAAGAGGATTGTCAGAATGCTATCAATAGTTTCCAGTACCTGGGTTGGAACTCATGATCGGAAGATTGGAGAAAGTAGAGGCACTGACAGAGCAGATAGCCAAACGCAGAGAAGGAGCGTTCGAAAGTCCGAATGGCGGGAGGCCAATGGGCCACGGCCGGAAATGACGACATTTAAATATCCCTGAAAAAAAAAAAAAAGCTAAAGGCTTTTTTGTTTTTCGTTTTTTGAAACTAGCTAATCTTGCCATTGCTTTAACTTTTCAAATAATTGTGGCAATTTGTACTTTTAAAAAATAACTGTCATACAGAATAAATTAGTATTTGATAAATTGAAATTTTTAAACAAAAAAAAAAAACAGGTTAGATGTTTGGTAAATTCAAGCAAAATTTCTCAAAAAAAAAATGGAGAAGTGCAAGGGGTGGCAAAAAAAAATATATTAGTATATTTACAAATCTAACCATGATTTTTTAGATTTGGAAATATAGTTAAAAATTTTAAGAATCTAATTTTCTATTTTTATTATTTCAATTTTACCCTCATTGATGTATCAATATTATATCTGATATACTCTACATTTGGTATATCGATAGTATACCTAATTTAACATTTAATATATTGATAGTATATCAGATATATTTTGGGTTTATATATCAATCAACTGATATATACCTACAAGAAATTACATTAATAGTACATTATTGATATACTATGGATACACTTCTATTTAGTAATATTAATTAAGTGATATACTCTATATATATTTGTAGCATATCATAGATATTGTGTATCTTGGTATATTATTGACAATACTTCATTTTAGTTATGTTCATTTCACTGATATACCTAACCTTGAGTATATTAGTAGTATATCAATGAACATTATCATATGCAAGTAACTAGCATTGAGTATATCACTATTTATATCACTATTATATTCTTGATATATCAAACATACATGATATATCAGCATAAATCACTACTAAGCATAAATCACTATTTGTGATATATCATTGATATACCGAATATTAGCATTTCCATTTCATTTATACACCTAAATAAAACATATTAGTAGTATATAACTGATATACTTGCTTTAAATTAATTTGATATACTGATTACGAATCACTATTGTACTCTTGATATAGTAAGTATTTCCTAGGTTGATATACATAAATAAAGTATATCGATATTAGTGAAATAAATAAATATCAATAGTATATCACACTGATATATTCAATTTACTAATTGACTTTCTAATAAATTTAAATAAGTATATCAGTAGTGTATCAATGGCATACTCTACATTAGGTATATTGTTGGTTTATCAACATTATACTATTGATAGACTATTGAAAACTTTTTATTGAACAACATTCGTGATAAATCAAATATATCAGTACTGCACTTACGGATTTACTCTTGATTAACTTCAAATAAGAATATCAGTAATATATCATGTAGTTACTTTTTAGTTAGGTATATCATTGGTATATCAATATGCAGGAGGACATTTTTTACTTTCTTCTGCATGTAGTTGGGTTGGGCCTATGGAATTTACTATTTTTGCAAATTGGATTCATGAATAAGACACATACAATTCCTCTAATTTAAAATGTTATCTATGCAGTTGGCCCAAAAAAAATTAACCTCATTTCTCTCCCTAATATCTTTTTTATTAAAATGATTGTTTTGAGTTTTGGTTATCTCATCTTATTTCTCTTTTCATTTTAAAATTATCTTCCTTTTGATTTCAAAATACGTGGTAAATCTAAAGAATATAGTACAAATACAATAAAAGTAAAAACAACAAACAAACAAGAAACAAAATTAAAAAAATTAGATAAGAAAAAATATCACATAAATCAAATATCAACATTCATTACCTTAATCTAGAAATATTTTGAATGATTTTTTTTTATATCTCAAGATGTGGGAAAACACCCTAGACAATTTTGAGAGCAAATGGGGCGGAAAAAAAGGAAAAACTGGTAATTGAAAGAAGATGATGATAACCAAATACAAAAAAAAAATTATTTTTATTATTATTGTGGGGTTCACCTTGAATAAGGGGAGTTCTCAAACATAATTGAGACAGTTCGTTTATCATTTGGTATCAGAGCTTAGGCTCTAAACAGATAATATTTTTACTTACTTTTCATTATATCTCATCTTTCTTCAAATTTCAATCCATCCATTTCTTGTGACTCTTCATCATCTCATTTTTTGCTTAATTTTTTTTATAGCACTTGCTGAAAAACAAAACAAAAGAAAAGATTGTTTGTTGCATCTTTTAATACTTGTTTTCAAACATTGAGATTTTGTGACTTTTCACATTCTTGGCTTTATTGAAGTGTTCTTGCATGATTCTCATAAGAATACTATAAGACTTGTTGAAGTTTGAGAATTGGAAGTCAATATCTGTACATTCTGAGTGCAAACACGAGATCCATTTCTTGTCATTTTACAAGAGAGTAAAAAAAACGTGAGGGAGTGATTGTGAGGTCCATTTCTTATCATTTTACATTCTTTTACAACATGTATCATTGAGGACGAAGACATCATGAGGCCTACAATAATTATGATTCGTTTTGGAAGAATTTTCGAAAGGATCTGGTTGAGCTACAAAAATCCATAAATTACATGAATGAATTGTGTCAAGAAATAAATTTGCGAGATCATACCATAAAGGAACAGGCTGCACAACCCAATCAAAATGGTGAAGATAATACGATTCCTCAAGAGGATGACCAACAAATTGAGATTGAGGGTGATCATCAAAATTCCGAGGAGGAGACAAATGGTGAGATTATTATAGAAGAAAAGAAGATACTTGAAGTATGTGTTGAGAATGAGGTGGAGACAAAATCTCTAGAAAAATGTGTGAAGAGTGAGGAAAATAAAATAGAGAAAAAAGAAAAAAATATGAAAAGTGAGATGGTAGAAGAAAAAAATGAGGTTGAAAAACAAATGAGTGAATTTGAAAAAAAGTGTTTATGCAAGAAAAACCATGGGAGTGAGATTTATTTGCCAACTAATGTTTTCTACCAATGTCTTCCTAATGTTTCTGATAGGTCGTCAAAGAATGATATTTGGATTAGTTCTGAAGTTCTTGATCAACAACCGAGGAAGATGATTACTTTACTGAAAAAGAACACATATGATCTAAGTGAAGAGAATCTGATTCAAGTACTATTTGAACGAGCTCGAGATGATGACTACAAATTTGCTTTGCAAGGAGATCCTTTAGATTCGAGGACGAATCTTCTCAGAGAAGGAGAGAATGATAAGATAATAAATGACCGAGGAGACCATGAGAGAAGTCTACAAAAAGAATCTAGAGGTCAACAAGCCCAGTTAAGCTCAAATGAAGCTCATATTAAAAGTCAATTGAGTCAATGCAAATTCAAGCCAATGATGATCCAATCATTCTGTCGTAAAGTCCAATCATTAGAGCTAAATACTACAACAAGACTTGTGTTCTTACTTCCAAAGCTAAGGTGTTTACATAAAGTGAAGAGTTGCATTCTTTCAAGCTTGATAAGGCACCTTTTCATCCAAGAGTCATAATGAATCTAAAAATCTAGATTCATTCACACCTTTAATACATTATGTACTTATTTAATTCATGGATTTACATTTAATATGGTACATGTATGGATTTCAAGGGTTGGAGGTTGAATTTAGACTATATAGGTGAAGAGACGTGTTCTTTCAATATGTCATTTCAATTAGTATAAATAGGGTTGTCATTTTGTCATTTGAACACAAGTCGAATTTGAATGAAATCTCATATTGAGTTTAGTCTCTCAAGCTTTATACTTTCTTTGTATTCTTGTGTTTAGTATGCATGTTTTAGAACTTTCAATCTAGTTTGATCAATTAGATTGTGAAGAGTTTGAAATCTTGAAGTTAGGAACAAGTTCTCCTTACTTCTTGATCATCGATCAACTTTTCCAAGTAAAATCTGTCTAACTTTTTTAGGGTTGCTTTATCATTTCGTTATTGGGGTTATTTTATTATTGTTGTGGGGTTCACCTTGAATAAGGGGAGTTCTCAAACATAATTGAGATAGTTCGTTTATCAATAAGTTTGTCTAGCTTTTAGATAACCTTTTGGATCTTTAAGATAGAATTTTGGTTTTAATAAGTGGACATGTTTGGACTTTTAGGAGAAGTTGATTGTGCAAGAAAGTGGATTTAGGTTTTGATTTTGAGATTGAGATTTGTAAGGATTACGATTGAGGTAAGTAGTTTCCACATCCCTTCCAAAATAGATCTTTGAGATAATTATGTTTTGATTTGATAAAATATCTGAAAGCATGGTTTTATGTGAATTGCATTTGTTTTGAATTGTTTTACTAAGCGAAAGTATTTGTTACTTTTTGATTATTTGAAAAATATTTAATTTGATTTGTTAGAGCTATCCAGATATGCTAATGTTTCTATTTTGAGATTGCATGCCTATTTGTGCAGTAGCCAAATTTGTATTTGTAAGTTCTGGTCGATTGTATCGACAACCTCTGATCTGTTTATGGCTTATTTGTGGGAAGGCACAGTAGTGGTTTAACGTTTCTTGGAATGCAGATTTGTGTGTTACTGTTTGCTTAAAAATGGGTGTATGAATTTATCAAATAAACACTCATAAACTGTGCAAGTATACACAATCTAAGCAGCGAGTGATAAGTATATTTAATCGTCTCCTCAGGGATTAGTTGTGGAAATTTCACTAAGTTGAGTTGAATTTAATGAGTAAAGGGTAATCAACATAAATGAAATGAGTATTGAGTTTGGAAATTAAAGTAACAACTAAAATGCTAAAGTAATGCAAAAGAGGATCAACAAAAGTAGGGCATCAACACACACAAGCTTAACCAAAGCAGTAAAAATGGGATAGGATTAGGGATGAAATTATGCTTCAGCAATCTTAATGCTAGAGCTCAAAACTGCACCAGAACCTAAAACAGTTTAATTCACGGAATCTTCCCAGATTTCCTCGCGATTTAGGCACTTAATTCCCATTAAACACCTCAGTTTTCGCTCATAACTGTAAACACTAGGTGAGTGACTATCCCTAGACTCCTCAATCACCTGAGAGAAGTAAATCTCTTAATCAGAACTAGTGTTATGCCTTGAAATCGGTTTACTCTTCCCTATCCCAAGTTGGAATAAACAATTCTAAGATGAGATGGCCAAACAAATCTTAGCTAAGCAGTAAAATCACAAGGCATAAGAGTGAGATTGCAGCAAATTACTCATTCATTAAGGTTGCATCCATATAAAGTCCCTAATTCTCACCCCAACGGTGATTAGTTCATGATGATAAAAAAAAAACCGCAATAAAACAGTAAACCTAATGTTAAACATGCTTAAAATGGTCTTAGTTACAATGTAAAAGGATAAGGGCAAGAAAAACAGAAGAGTAAACAGGTGGGTGAAGTTCCAAGTCTTTCTTTGGTCCACTCCAGCTTCTTTCCAAAAGAGTAATGCTTCCAAAGTCCGCTTCCCTTGAATTTCTCCTGCAACTCCTCCTCCCAATCGGGTTTCCCTTGAATTTCTCTTGTCCTCGCCCTCTCCTCTCTCACGAACGGCTAAAGAAAGCATTTATATCATATCCACCTCGAAATGAGGGTTGAATAACAAGGACAATGATTTTAAGGTCTCTCATTGGCTCACAACAACTGATATGACGACTTTTTGTCCAACTCAATTAATGAATTTTGTCCACGTGGACATTCTGCAAACTGATATCAGAATTGTGCTCCAACAATTTTGATCCTTTAGCAATTGCACAGCTACAACAGCTCGAAGCAGACCTTCAACACTTCATAACATTCATCTTCCCAAAACTCCTGAAAACATGGCCAAAAAGGGTAAAATTCATCATTGAAAAGTACTTAGATGGCCTAAAGGTACTTCAGACTCACCTTGTGCCAATTAACATGCAAATGTACCTAATTAAGGGGTTAAAATAGTCAAGAAAGCTTAAAATACCAAGAAATAATCATAATAAAAGCTCAATCTTAGCTCTCATTCTAAGAGCTAACAAACCCCCAAACTTAAATCATTACTCGTCCCTGAGTAATGCTTAAACTTTTTAATCCCACCAAGAAGCAACAACTATCACTATGCTCAAGAAAAATTGATTCAACAGTCAAATGATACAAATAGTTACTGATGAAGCAGTCCCAATTCTTTTTCTTGCAGAAGCTCATCAAAGTTAGCTTTCACAAGATTTGCCATAATCATTTTTTTTCTTTCAAAACAAAAGTAGCAAGCTTCACAAAACAACCCCACAACTCAACTAGCACTTAATCCATCTTTGAATTCACTATGCACCCCATAAACTCACAAAAAGAAGAATGAGTTCTACTGCCTTTAGTTTTTCTTTCAACAAAACATTTTTTTTTTTACAGCAACAAGAGCTATCACTCCTAAGAATCCTACAAGGTTAACCTTATGCTTAAGTAGGCAAACATTCATTCCCTTAGATTTCTCAAAGTCACTCACCTTTGCATAAACTTCTCCTTAGTTCTTAGAATGACCACATTGATGATGCAACTCATCTAAGCAACGAGAACTTTGTACTAGGCCTTAACTTTCCTTTTTTTTTTTTAGAACTTATTTCACTAAAGAAGTTAGAGATAACCCTTTTTGTAAACAAAACCTTCGATTTAGGCACCAACATTTGTGATGAAGGCTACCTAACAACGAGCCCTGCTACTAAATTGGGTTGCCAAAGCATATTCATATCCCTTTATTACTGTTCAACTCAAAGGTAAACATGGGTGTCATGTCCAACTCTGATTTAATAGGCAACTTGGGCAGATGAATAACTCTCAAACTTCGTTTTTTTTTTATTTGAGAGGAGGCATGAGTCCTAACGAGAAGAGGAATGCTCCTAAGAGTGATAACTTTTATTACTAGGGTGCCTTACCCCCAAACTTAAATTGCTCATTGTCCCTAATGAGTAAAGTAACAAGGGAAGGAGGTAAGGAGTCCGCCAAACTTAATTATTTTTCTGTAAAAAACTAAAGGCAGTGAGCATCCAAACTCTTTAATCTAAGCTTAAAGGAGCAAATTCTCCAGAGTTGGTGGTTAGCAAGCTAAGGGCACCATAAAGCTGTTACAAGCATTGGTTTACAGCAAAAAGGAGTATGGCACACAAATTAAGCACAACTAACTCATCAGAAGTAAGAAAAAGAAATGGAACACACTAAGCAGCATCATTCATTTCATTTCAACTACGAAAGCAAGCTCATCAACTTTCATATGCACCATTAGTTAACACTTTTTTTCCTAACAGATTTCACAAAAAGGGACAACTACAACACACTACCTAAACCAAATATAGCAGACAAAACAACATCAGAGAATTAAACTGGGAAAGACAAAGGCATGAAAAGCACAAAGTGCTAGTTACCAACCAGATCACCTATTAGCCAAACAAAAAGGACAGAACTTCCTTTTTTGTTCAGTCTTCATCTCCAGGGATCCTAGCTTGAGCTTCCTCATCCTCATCCACGACTAGGATGCCCAAGGGTTTAAAACAGTCTCTGGAAAGGCAGGAAAAACAGTATACTGATCGGGGAAGTTTGCTAGCATTGCATCCTTGAAGGCATTGTCTCTATCCTTAACATAAGTCCAATATGCTAATTGTTGTGCACTGGAGTATTCGATTTGCTTGTTGGTCTAGGAGTTTGTTGAGTCCCACAGCAAAATCACCTTTGCCCTTGTGATCTCTTCTACGTAGCCTCTCAATAGCAACAGTATCAAACATGGAGGGGTCAGTCAACCTGTCCTCAGATGGATCAACAACCACACCTGCATTCAGACAAAGCTTAGTGATAGTGTTAGGGAAAAAGAGTTTGCCAACAGTCTTCTTGGCATGAGTCCCAATTTCTTCAGCTATGATTCGTCCAACATCAATGCTCAGGACCTTCAAAATCGCATAGGTGAGCAACATTCGATCTCTTGAGACGTGGTATCATGCATTGTTGGAAGCAACCTGTTTTTTAGGAAGGATAGTCACACATTAGCTTCATCAGTCAAATATGTTGCTTGAAAAGACCTGTAACCAGTGGCTGAGACCATCCACCGAGCACCATTTAACCCTATCAGCTTCAAGGTTGCATTCAGATGAGTGGTTGAGGGATTCAACACCATCTCATTATAGTTGGCACGAGGGATATCTGGTAAGTCAAACAGCTTGTTGATGGCTTCAGGAGACCAATCCACTAATTTTCCTCGAACTAAAACTTGAAACTCACCAGTGTCCTCAAAGTTAGCATAAAATGCCTTTACCAAAGATCCAATGGCTGGCTCCGGTGGTTCACAGAAAAAGGTCAAACCATGATTCATGATATTGACCTTGATGAAGTGAGGAAGGCTGGCGAATGGAGCAACAAAACCTCTTTCTAGGAAGAGCTCCTTGGAATTTAATGTTTCATACCTCTCTTGAGCTTGCTCAGTAATAAAACGTGTTGAAGAATGGCTGGAGTGGTCATGGGAAGCTTTCCCTTTCTTCTTTGAAGGTTTCCTTCGAGGGGTGGAAGGTTCAGGCGACGCAATGGGCAACTCCTCGGCAATGCCTCCACCTTCCAACTTAGGAATAGACTCCTCTACCAGTTCTTCTGTTGGGATTTATGCCATAAACTTGTGTAATTTTGATAAATTAAATAAAGGGTTATTTGTTTTGATAGAATTGCAGTCTTGCTTTATAAATCCAATAAACTAAGCTCTATGGTTATAACATATATCTTGAACATCAGTGTAGTGGACACTATTTGGATTGTGTTCAAGAATATAACCTAAATGGTCTATGGTATAAGAATAAGGTTGGAAACCTCATTCTGGAAAGACCATGGATGCGACCAATTTTGTAATTAGTACAAATGAGGTAATCCAACTCATTCATGTAGTTGACATGCGAGTGAGGGCATCCTGTATGAATAGTTCATACAAGACCAGACCACAAATTATTAGTCTAACCAGTGTAACACCGTTAAACAGGATAAGACTAGTAATTTATAGATGGTCATTAGTGTCTCGACCTGAATCCTGGGCAAGTTAAGAACTCCTGCTTATAGGGGTTTGTCCTTAGACTAGTATGGGTGAGAGTGGCACATGGCCAGGCTCAATAAGCCTACCTTCTCAAGGACGAGAACCTCGTGGTAGCCGGGAACTTAACTGTGCAAGATGGAATTCACTCATTTCTACACTAAGGAATTAGATAGGTTGTTCCCTTTAAGAACCGACTCGGGTCTTGAACAACGGGGCCCCGCCTCATGAGGTATGAGTCTATGGTAGGACCTTAGACTTGTTGTTCATTAGAGGATCAGTGGTGCTTAAGGAACAAAGAGGTAATCACATGGGTAAAATGGTAATTTGACCCAACTGTGATTACGAACAACCTGTGAAGGGTCGACTCATGGGTAATGATCATATCAGTGGACACAATATAATCTACAGTGAGGAGAGTGCAGCTACAAGTCTATAGTGGGGTGACTTATAGTTAATGAATATTGATTAACTGGATCAAAGAGTTTGATCAGTTAATCTCATATCATTGGAGCTCATGAACTGTAGGTCCATTAGGTCCCTCCGTTGGCTCAACATGGTTATATTGAGGGTATAAAGTTAGGAATGAAATTGAAGTGTTCAATTTCATACATGAGGTGGTATATCAAATGTATATGATATAATTGATATAATATATAGTTTTAATGTGAATTAGATTCACATATAAAACATATACTAATGAGAGAATGAAGGAAGGGTAGGATTGTCATTTCCATCCTATTTCCTTATATATATATATGGTTGCATGAGATGCAACAAAGGTTAAGACATTGTGTGCCATTTGATTGTGTTGTTGGAAAGGTTCCAAAAACCACAATCTCTCTCTCTCACAACATCTCATCTTACATAAGGGGAACCCACATTCCTCCCTCACCTAGAGAACAACGGAGAAGATCTAGTGGTCGTGTCTTATTTCGTTTGTGTTCCAGTTGCTGAGATCGTGATCGTGGGAGAAAGGAGCACTAGAAGAGTTTGGCCGGTTAATCTCGTATCGTTGGTTAACGAATGTTGATTAGCTAGATTAAAGAGTTTGGCCGGTTAATCTCGTATCGTTGGAGCTCATGATCTGTAGGTCCATTAGGTCCTCCTTACTAGCTCGGACTTAGCCTTATAACTTTTTGAGAGAAAAGAATTCGAATTGTTCAAATTCAAGTTTGGGAGAAAGCGTTATTTATATGTGATATATTTAACGAATCATAGCTTAATTATGAATTAAACTATGATTAATGAGAGGTGGATATATTTAAATATGATTTAAAAATTGGGATCGGTTTATAGCATGAATAAGGATTCATGTTCAAAAAATCGATCGAGATCGGGCAATTTATTTAATTTAATATTTGATATTAAATTAAATTAAAAAATTAATTAATTAAATTAATTTTGAATTATTTATTTAATTATATTAATTTTAATTAAAAATCAATTTAATATTGATTTTTGAATTAAAATTAAATGTAAAATGAGGGTTTTTCATGATTTTCATGAAAAACAAGTTATAACTTGCCCAATCTTACTCATCTTCAAAATTCACCAAAATTGGCCACCTCCATCTCAAAGCATCCTCATCACCCCGAGTTGTCACTCCATTGAAGTTTTTGAAGCTTTATATAATGGTGATTTGAGGTGTTTTGGGAGAATGACACAGAAAGTTCAATATTCCCGAATTAGTGACCTTTGAGGTCTTTTCTTCCAAATTCTCTCAACCAAGGATCCCACAATCCGTTCTAAGGCCCGAGGGTAGTAGGGAAGACTCTAACGGTTGTCCACGAAGTGTTCGTCTTTGAAAACCATCAACCGGGTGAAGAGAATTTTATCTTCAAAGTTGAGTTTTCTATCCCTCTCTGTTTTTCCAAATTTGAGCATGTTTTTATTTTACAAAATTGATCAACTTAGAGTGTTCAAGATCCAAAATTGCTTCCGTTTTCTTAATCTAGACTCTTTCAATTGGTATCGAGCAATTTTGAGCACTCAATTTGATCAATTGTGTTCTGTGGTGGGTGTTTTATGAAATACAATTTTTCCGGGCATCTAAAGTGTTCTTCCGACTTTGGCATTTAAATTGAGCATCTATTTGTACTTTATTTTCAAATTGCTCAAGTGTGTTTGAGCATTAATGTGTGTAGAATAAGCTGTAAAAATTTCAAGTCGATTGGAGTTCTGGAAGGCCTTCAATTTGAAGAAATAAGCTCGGAAGGTCACAAAAGCTGGAAAGCAGAGGGTCATTTCTTTGTATTTTTTTCTCTCAAATCTGCGACTCACGCGTGTTTTCAATTTCAAATGAAGAAGATGGGTTTGACTTTGACCAGAAATATTTGAATTTGACCGGTTCAATTTTTTTGGGCGGTTCACTCGTTTTCAGTCGGTTCGGTATATTTTAGACAGGTTCTAACTATTTCGAGCAGTTTTTCCATTTTGAGGTTCGTTTCACCAAAAGGAGGCCCTGGTTCAGCCTTTTACAGCCCGATTTAACCTTTTGAAGGTCCGTTTCACACATTTGCAGTTTCTTCGACCCAAATTCAAAGAGTTCAAGTGGCTCGATGTTAATTCTAGATTATTATTGTAATAATTTAGTAGTTTGCTTGCATTAGATGCCAAAACCAGTCCACTTTAGCGTGTTTAATTAATTATGCATTGTGAATGTATGTTTTAATTAAAATCCCTGATTATATGTGCATAAAGTATGTCATATAGATTTTAAAATCCCACCATAGGAAGCATGCTCCATGCATTGAAAGTATGTTATAAGTGTTATAATATATTATATGCATGTTTATTGGTTTTCATAAGAATTAATGTAAGTGTTATATTAATTTATGAAACAAAAATTATATGTTTTAATTATAATTAATATAAGGGTTATATTAATTAAAAATTAAACATATAATTGCTATGCATTTTTCATTTGATGGATTTGTTATAAATGTATGTTTATTCATGTGATGAATATTTAATCTGTTTATAACATAGAAATGCATGTAATCTAAGGTTAATTAATTAGTTTTAAAATGATTTTAGAACTGGAAATTAATTAGACCTTAGGTTATCTAGTTCTAATAAGATTAGAATTAGGAAACCAATAATTTATAAACTTTGATTAAAGAGAGACTCTGACTAAGGAAGGTTCTGGCTAGGTTGGGGTACTTAAGCTGACGGAAACGGAACACCCCTACCTGGGAACTGACCTGGGAGTGAATTTAATCTATAGGTTTATAAATTATCTTTCGTGAGTGACGTTTATTAAATGTTAATAAATCAAACTCATAGACCTAGGTTTATTAAAAAGGTTAATAGACTTAGGTAATTCCAATATAATTGTTATATTGGTAGACTTAGGTTATATTGTTTTAGCCGGAATATGCCTAAGTAAAAGTATACCCAAACTGTTTAAAATACTTAGTGGGAGTGAAAAGGTATATATGATATATCAATTTCCTCTTACGCTCTCCACGAACTTCACACCGTGAGATTTATGCTCGGCCTCGTGATGTCAATAGGGCATCCCCATTCGGATGGTGTTTGCATAAATCAAGAGCAAGGTGAATGGAGAAAGTATTTATAGTAAGTGAGTAAAGGAAGTGTGTCAACACATCCTACGGTCTCCTCCATTAGGTTGGACCGTGAGATTCACATGTTGCGCCTGCAGGTTGCCCGAAGTAGCACCATCCATTCGGAGGGATGTAACATGGGATTGGAACAACTCAAACTCGAGAAATGGATAGGGTCTCTTAGGTCCATTCCCGCTTTGTTTCTCGATTCGGTAGCATTGTTGGGGCCGACCTCTGAGGTCTGAAAATGACGGGTCACACTTACAAGAATTGCTAAGTGTTAGTAAGTTCTTGACCAAAGTAGCGATAACTAGAATGTTATAGGAATAAGAGTTATTCTGGTATTAACATTTAGTCAAGAATGTCTTGGTTCAGTGAAGGAGTGATTGACTACCACTCGGTAGCGGTTGCTTTGACTCACTGAAGTATCGTTGCAAAAACAATAATGAGTTTGTGGGTACATTATTACTTTTGCTAAATTCTTAAATTGGATATGTTACAAACAATTCATTAATAGAATTCATTCTTTTTCAGCATGTCAAACTCTTTTATCCAATTACTCGCCTTCAATAAACTTAGCGGCGATAATTATGGAACCTGGAAATCAAACTTGAATACGATTCTTGTTCTGGATGATCTGAGGTTCGTCTTAACGGAAGAATGTCCTTCCCCTCCCGGCTCATTTATAACCGAATTGTTCGGGATGCCTATGATGTGATGGATTAGGGCTAATGAGAAGGCCCGAGTCTATATCTTAGCCAAAGATATCGATGTGTTGTCTAAGAAACATGAGACCATGGTCACCGCAAAGGAGATCATGGGATGGCATTCTGACGATGTTTGGACAACCGTCCTCATCGGTCCCATTATGATCTTTATCAAATCGTTTACAACTCCCGTATGAAGGAGGGAGCCTCTGTTAGGGAACATGTCCTTGACATGATGACCCACTTCAACGTGGCTGAAGTAAATGGGGCAGTCATTGATGAGAGAAGTCAGGTAACCTTTATTATGGAATCTCTTCCGAAGAGTTTCCTGCCATTCCGCACAAATGCGGTGATGAATAAAATAGAGTATAACCTAACTACTCTCCTCAACGAGCTACAGACTTTTGAGTCCCTCATGAAATCAAAAGGAAAAGAGAAGGAGGCAAATGTTGTCACTTCGAAGAAGTTCCTAAGAGGATCGTCCTCTGGGACCAAGTCTGGTCCTTCCTTTTCTAAGAATAAGGGTATTCAGAAAAAGAAGAAGAAGGACAAAGGGAAGGGACAGGCTCCCGCACGCAAGGCCAAGGCCACAGGAAAATGTTTCCATTGTGGTGCAGACGGGCACTGGAAGAGGAACTGCCCAAAATACCTTGCAGAAAAGAAAGCTGAGAAAGAAAAACAAGGTAAATATGATTTACTCGTTATTGAAACATGTTTAGTGGAACATGATGATTCTGCCTGGATATTAGATTCAGGAGCCACTAACCATGTTTGTTCTTCTTTTCAGGAAACTAGTTCTGGCGTGACTTCTTTGATGGGAGACATCTCTCGGGGTTGGAACGGGAGAGGTTGTCTCACCAAAAGCGATGGGAAGCGATGAAGTTTGTTGTTTAGAGATAGATTCGTTTTATTAGAAAATGTACTTTTGGTTCCTGGAATCAAAAGAAATCTTGTATCTATCTCTTGTTTGCTTGAACATATGTATAAAGTATCTTTTGATCATAATGAAGCGTTCATTTGCAAAAGAGGTGTACGAATATGTTCTGCTAAACTTGAAAACAGCTTATATGTGTTAAGACCAACAAGTAAAAGCTATTTTGAACAGAGATGTTTAAAACAAATTGATACTCAAAATAAAAGGCGTAAACTTTCTCCTAGTACTTATCTTTGGCACTTGAGACTAGGTCACATTAATCTCAATAGGATTGGGAGATTGGTCAAGAGTGGTCTCCTAAGTCGCTTAGAGGACAACTCTTTACCACCATGTGAGTCCCGTCTCGAAGGAAAAATGACTAAAAGACCTTTTTACGAAAAAGGTTATAGAGCCAAAGAGCCCTTGGAACTTGTGCATTGAGACCTTTGTGGTCCTATGAATGTCAAGGCACGAGGAGGGTATGAATACTTCATCAGCTTTATTGATGATTATTCTAGGTATGGTTATCTTTACCTAATACATCATAAATCCAAACCATCGAAAAGTTCAAGGAATATAAAGCGTGAAGTTGAGAATACATTAGGTAAAACGATTAAAACACTTCGATCAGATCGAGGTGGAGAGTATATGGATTTGAGATTCCAAGACTATATGATAAAACATGGAATCGTATCCCAACTCTCAGCACCCGGTACACCTCAACAGAATGGTATATCTGAGAGGAGAAATAGAACCTTGTTAGACATGGTTCGATCCATGATGAGCTACGCTCGCCACGCCTAGTTCGTTTTGGGGATATGCGATGAGAAGGCTGCGCATATATTTTGAACATGGTTCCCTAAGAATGTTTGAAACACCCTATGAGTTATGGAAAGGGCGTAAAGGTAGTTTACGTCACTTGAGGATTTGGGGATGTCCCAGCACATGTGCTGAGTGTCCAATCCAAAGAAACCGGAACATCGTTCAAAATTATGCCTATTCGTAGGATACCCCAAAGAAACGAAAGGTGGTCTGTTTTATGATCCTCAAGAGGACAAGGTGCTTGTGTGTTTACAAACGCCACGTTCTTAGAGGAAGACCACATGAGAGATCATCGACCTCGTAGTAGGATTGTCTTAAGTGAAATTTCCAAGGAAGCTACGGATAAATCAACAAGAGTTGTTGATAAACCCGGTCCTTCTCAAGAGTTGAGAATGCCTCGACGTAGTGGGAGGATGTTAGACAACTTTGACCGTTACATGGGTTTAACTGAAACCCAAGTCGTCATACTGATGATGGCGTTGAGGATCCATTGACCTATAAACAGCAATGAATGATATAGATAGGGACGAGTGGATTAAAGCCATGAACCTTGAAATGGAGTCAATGTACTTCAATTCGATGCAGAAACTTGTAGATCAACCAGTGGTGAAAAACCTATCGGTTGCAAGTGGATCTACAAGAGGAAGCGAGATCAAGTCGGTAAGGTGCAAACCTTTAAGGCTCCGACTTGTGGCAAAGGTTATACCCAAAGGGGAAGGGGTGGACTATGAAGAAACCTTCTCCCCTGTTGCCATGCTTAAGTCCATTAGAATACTCTTGTCCATTGCCACGTTTTATGACTATGAAATTTGGCAAATGGATGTCAAGACGACCTTTCTAAATGGAAATCTTGAAGAGAGTATCTATATGGATCAACCGTAAGGGTTCATAGTTCGGTCAAGAGCAAAAGGTTTGCAAGCTTAAACGATCCATCTATGGATTGAAACAAGCTTCTAGATCTGGAATATAAGATTTGATCTTTGCGATCAAATCTTATGGCTTTGAAACGAGAATATTGACGAGCCTTGGGTTTACAAGAAGATAGTCAATACCATCGTAGCTTTCTTAGTTCTATACGTGAGGCGATATCTTGCTCATTGGGAATAATGCGAGATTCTCGATCAAGCGTTAAGCAATGGCTAGCGACCCAATTCCAAATGAAAGATTTGGGAGAGGCTCGGTTTGTTCTTGGAATCCAAATTGTTCTAATCGCAAGAACAAAACGCTAGCATTATCACGGGCATCTTATATTGACAAGATGTTGGTTAGATATAAGATGCGAATTCCAAGAAGGGTTTATTACCTTTCAGGCATGAAATTCATTTGTCTAAGGAACGGTGTCCTAAGACACCTCAAGAAGTTGAGGATATGAGACGCATTCCCTATGCATCTGTTGTCGGTAGTCGATGTATGCCATGTTATGTACTCGACCCGACATATGCTATGCGATGGGAATAATCAATGAGATATCGATCTAATCCGAGGATATGATCACCGGATCGCCAAGTAAGAACATCCTCAAATATCTTAGGAGAACGAGGACTATATGCTTGTGTATGGTACAAAGGATTTGATCCTTGCGGGGATACATCGACTCGATGTGGATTCGAGGAAATCCACATCGTGATCGATGTTCACTCTTAACGAAGGAGCTATAGTATGGAGGAGTATAAAGCAAGGTTGTATTGCTGACTCCACCATGGAGGCTGAGTACGTCGCAGCTTGCGAAGCAGCGAAGGAGGCTGTATGGCTTAGGAAGTTCTTGACTGATTTGGAAGTTGTTCCAAATATGAATTTGCCTATCACCCTTTATTGTGATAATAGTGGTGCGATGGCAAATTCCAAAGAACCTAGAAGTCATAAGCGCGAAAGCACATAGAGCGCAAATATCATCTCATCGGGAGAGATTGTGCAACGAGGAGACGTGATTGTCACGCGAGATCACTTCGAGCACACAACATTGCCGATCCGTTTACAAAGCCCCTCACGGCTAAAGTGTTTGAGGACACCTAGAGAGTCTTGGACTACGGGTTGTATAGTAGAGGCGCTTTTTCTTTGCTCAAAGATGTTTTACCCCACAGGCGTTTTTTAGTCAAAGTGGGAGATTGTTGGGTTTTATGTCCTAAAACTCGTGGTTTTGTAAACTGAATGTATATTCTATATCACAATAAAGTTGTTATTGAAATTTATTCAGTAAAAGTGTTATTGACTATTGTGTATTGTGTAACCTTAATCCAATAAAGAACCCTTGGCTATAGGATGAATACTTGAACTTTATGTGTGACATAAAAGTGGATCAAGTTCAAGTTATAGCCAGAACAGTCTATAGTATAAGGATAGGGTTGGGGACCTTATCCTGGAGACACTATGGACGCGACCCACTTTGTACAGAACAAACGATGTGATCCTTAATCGTTCATGTGGAGACATGTGAGTGGGGCGCCCATGCAATGAGTTTGCATAAGATCGATCGCGTAATAGTCACTTAGACTTTATAACTCCGCTTTCTTGTCTTAATCGACTATATTCATCCGATGACCTAGGTAACTCGATCTTAATCCTGAGCGTTCTATGGACTCCTGTTTATTCGAATTATCCTTAGATTTGCATGGGTGAGAGTGGCTCGAGACTGCCGACTCAATAAGCCTGCCATTTCAGGGATAAAACCGGGTAGATAGCTGGGAACATAGTTCGGCAAGATGGAATTCATTCCTACCCGCTTTAGGGATTAGTAGAAAGGTTGTTCCCTTGAAATCGACTCGGGTCTTGAACAATGGGCCCATCCTCTCATTGGCTCGAGAGGGATTTGGTTTCTTTGGTTGGACCACAAACCAATTGTTCATCGACGATCGCTGGAACTTAAGGAACAAGAGGTAATTATAGGGGTAAAACGGTAATTTTGACCAAATTTGTAATTACGAATGACCGTGAAGGATCGACTTACTAATCATGGTTATATCGAGTGGACATAAATATATCTACAAATGAGGAGAGTGCACCACCACCGGGCTTTAGTGGAGTGTCCCTTGGTTAACGAATGTTGATTAGCTAGATTAAAGAGTTTGGCCTGTTAATCTCGTGATCGTTGGAGCTCATGATCCGTAGGTCCATTAGGTCCTCCTTACTAGCTTTGGACTTAGCCTTATAACTTTTTGAGAGAAAAGAATTCAATTGTTCAAATTTAAGTTTGGGAGAAAGCGTTATTTATACGTGATATATTTAACGAATCATAGCTTAATTATGAATTAAACTATGATTAATGAGAGGTGGATATATTTAAATATGATTTAAAAATTGGGATCGGTTTATAGCATGATAAGGATTCATGTTCAAAAAATCGATCGAGATCGGGCAATTTATTTAATTTAATATTTGATATTAAATTAAATTAAAAAATTAATTAATTAAATTAATTTTGAATTATTTATTTAATTATATTAATTTTAATTAAAAATCAATTTAATATTGATTTTTGAATTAAAATTAAATGTAAAATGAGGGTTTTTCATGATTTTCATGAAAAACAAGTTGCCAACTTGCCCAATCTTACTCATCTTCAAAATTCACCAAAATTGGCCACCTCCATCTCAAAGCATCCTCATCACCCCTGAGTTGTCACTCCATTGAAGTTTTTTGAAGCTTTATATAATGGTGATTTGAGGTGTTTTGGGAGAATGACACAGAAAGTTCAATATTCCCGAATTAGTGACCTTTGAGGTCTTTTCTTCCAAATTCTCTCAACCAAGGATCCCACAATCCGTTCTAAGGCCCGAGGGTAGTAGGGGAAGACTCTAATTGGTTGTCCACGAAGTGTTCGTGCTGAAAACCATCAACTGGGTGAAGAGAATTTTATCTTCAAAGTTGAGTTTTCTATCCCTCTGTTTTTCCAGCTTTGAGCATGTTTTTTATTTTACAAAATTGATCAACTTAGAGTGTTCAAGATCCAAAATTGCTTCCGTTTTCTTAATCTAGACTCTTTCAGATAAATTGCAACAATGGGCTTCAATTGTCTTGCATGGGAGCTTGTAGCCATAAGCTGGAATCAAGCAACTTACATCACCACCTCCTACAAATAGAAAACTGAAAAGAACAACAAGGAAATTAACCAACTAAATGAAACTTAATCAATTAAAAGTTAAACAAAATATCTGCAAGAAGGATAAGAAAATGGGAGGAATGACTGAACATGGAAGTGCACTCCCAATTATTATATCTTTTTTTTTCTTTTCAAGACCACTTTAATTATTAGATAGCCTCTGTGAGGCTATATTTCTTTGAAATTCTTCCCCCCAATAATGTTTCAACCTTTGACCATGAACCTTGAAGTCTCTCCCTTCTTTCTCATCTCTGAGCACAACAACACCATGGGGAAACACCTCCATGACTATAAAAGGACCTGACCACTTGGATTTTAATTTGCCAGGAAATAACTTCAACCTGGAATTAAACAACAACACCTTCTGCCCATTTTCAAACTGTTTGTGCACAATTTTTCTATCGTGCCACAACTTAACTTTCTCCTTATACAGCTTAACATTTTAATAGGAGAACAATCTGAACTCCTCTAATTCATTAAGCTGCAGCAATCTGAGAGTTCCAACTGCAGACTTATCCAGATTAAGCTCCTTCAAGGCCCAAAATGCTTTGTGCTCAAGCTCAAGGGGTAAATGGCAAGCCTTTCCATAAACTAGCCTATAAGGGGACATTCCCATAGGGGTCTTAAATGCTGTCCTATAGGCCCACAAAGAGTCTTTTAGCCGAAATGACCAATCCTTCCTATTAGAATTTACCACTTTTTCCAGAATTCCCTTGATTTCCCTATTAGAAACTTCTGCTTGCCCATTTGCCTGCGGGTGGTATGGAGTTGAGATCTTATGCTTGACATTGTACTTACCCAAAAGTAAAGTCATGGCTTTATTCACAAAATGGGAGCTTTCATCACTAATCAGAGCTCTAGGAGTTCCAAACCTAGTGAATATATGCTTATGCAAGAACTGCATGACTGTCTTGGCATCATTCATTGGGCAAGCTATTACCTCAATCCATTTGGAGACATAGTCCACAACCACCAAAATGTAAATATTTCCATTAGAGGGAGGAAAAGGGCCCATAAAGTCAATTCCCCAAACATCAAATAACTCTACTTCCAAGGGGTAACTCATCCCTCATTCCTATATTTCCTCTTCTTTGGCATCTATCACAGGCCTTACTAAACAAATGGGCATCTTTGAAAATAGAAGGCCAATAATAACCAGATTGAAAAACTTTGGCGGTTGTCCTTTGGCCACCAAAATGTCCTCCATAGGGTGAAGTATGACAATGCTGTAAAATGGAAGTAATTTCAGCCTCAGTAACACATCTTCGCAACAACCCATCAACACAATGTTCATAGAGGTAGGATCATCCCAAAAATAAGTCTTGACATCATGAATGAACCGTTTTAATGATTGCCTAGACAAGTCTAAGGGAAGGATGCCACTAGCCGCATAATTGGCAAAATCTGCAAACCAAGGAATTCCCATTTCCTGCACTTGAGCTACTGTCAAAAGTTGTTCATCAGGAAACTCATCTCTAATTTCAGATTGTTGTGGCATTGACTCTGCTGGTGCCAGCCTGGACAGATGGTCTGCTACTTGGTTTTCTGATCATTTTTTATCAATTATGACAACATCGAATTCTTGAAGCAATAACACCCATCTAATCAACCTTGACTTGGCCTCTTTCTTTGCCAATAGATATTTTATGGTTGCATGATCTGTAAAAACAGTGGCTGTGGAACCCACCAAATAAGCTCGAAATTTCTCCAGGGCAAATACTACAACAAGCAATTCTTTCTCTGTAGTGGTATAGTTCGACTGGGCTTCATTGAGAGTTCTACTAGCATAGTACACAGGGTGAAGAAGCTTCTCGTACTTTTACCCCAGCATGGCCCCCACTGCATAATCACTTACATCAGTCATAACCGCAAAAGGTAAATGCCAATTAGGTCCTCTCATAATGGGGGTTGTAGCTAAACCTCTTTTCAATACTACAAAAGCATCCAAACATTCAGAACTAAACTCAAAAGGTTTGTTTGCTTCCAAAAGAGTACACAAAGGTTTGGATATCTTGGAAAAATCCTTAATAAACCTCCTATAAAAGCCAACATGTCCTAAAAAACTCCTAATACCTTTAACTGATGTTCCAATTTTTCAATAATTTCCACTTTTGCTCTATCAACTTCAATGCCTTTTCTTGAAATCTTGTGTCCTAAAACAATGCTTTCTCTCACCATAAATTGACACTTCTCCCAATTTAAAACCAAATTAGTCTCTTCACACCTTGTCAACACCTTCCCTAAATTTTCCAAGCAAACCTCAAATGATTCACCAAAAACCAAGAAATCATCCATGAATACTTCCATGACATTCTCCACTAAATCAGAAAAAATGGCCATCATGCACCTCTGAAAAGGTTGCAGGGGCATTGCAAAGACCAAAGGGCATTCTCCTAAACGCAAAAGTGCCATAAGGACAGATGAAAGTAGTTTTTTCTTGATCCTGCGGAGCTATTGTGATTTGATTATAACCACTATACCCATCCAAGAAGCAATAGTAAGCTTGGCCAGCTAACCTATCTAGCAATTGGTCAATGAAGGGTAGAGGGAAGTGATCCTTACGAGTGGCCTTGTTAAGTCTCCTATAATCCATGCACACTCTCCATCCAGTCACTGAAATGGGGATCAATTCATTTGCTTCATTTGTCACAACTGTCATCCCACCCTTCTTTGGCACACATTGCACAGGGCTAACCCAACTACTATCAGCTATAGGGTATATAATTCCCGCATCTAACCACTTAATTACCTCATTCCTGACAACTTTCGTCATGGTTGGATTGAGTCTTCTCTGCTGCTCAATAGATTTAAAGTTTCCTTCCTCCAAATTTATTTTGTGCATGCAAAAGGAAGGACTTATTCCCTTTATATCAGCCAAAGTCCACCCAATAGCCTTTCTATATTGCCTTAACAATTTAAGCAACATTTCCTCATCTTTAGGCATTAAGCTTGCTGAGACGATTATAGGGAGAGTCTTGCTTTCTCCTAAAAAGGCATACTTCAAGTGCATTGGCAGAGGCTTTAAATCCAAAGTGGGAGGTATCTCAATGGACGGTTGCATAGGTGGTGTTTTTCGTTCCCCCAGTTCTAAGGACTCAAACACCCTTTTGAAACTAGCTAACTCAACAACAACCTCATGCTCATTTCCCAGCTCATATGCATTCAACTCCTCACCTGTAATCTGACCAAAGGCCTGGATATGATGCTCCAACAATTCTTGCTCGACTGATTCGTCAATTATTTCCTCCAACCTGTTAAGAACAAAGCAATTTTCCACATCTGTGGGATGTTTCATTGTATCATAAATGTTGAACTCAATCTTTTGATCATTCATTTTCAAGGTGATTGTTCCCTCATAAACATCAACAACTGTCCTTCCAGTTTTAAGAAAAGGTCTTCCTAGAATTATAGGTACCTCACTATCTGCCTCATAATCTAAAATGATAAAATCAACAGAGAATATGAACTTACCCACTTGAACCAAAATATCCTCAATCTTACCTTCAGGATGAGTAATGGATCTATCAGCAAGCTGCAATGTGACTGTAGTGGGTCTAGCTTCGCCTATGCAAAATTTCTTGTAATATAGACAATGACATGAGGTTTATGCTTGCGCCTAAGTCACAAAGGACCCTTCCCAACTGTTGTCCTCCTATGAACACTGGTATAGTGAAAGCACCTGGGTCTTTCTCTCCTTGCTAGGAATCCTTCTTCTTAACATGGCACTACACTCTTCATTCAAAGACACCACCTTGAACTCCTCAAATCTCTCCCTTTCAAATAAAACATCCTTAAGAAACTTCATATAATTGGGCATTTGTCTTAGGGCATCTACCAAGGGTATGTTGATATGAATTTCCTTAAGAATGTCCATAAATTTCACAAAATGGACTTCATCTTTTTTCTTTTTCTTCAACCTTTCAGGGAAAGTGGAGGAGGTGGTACAAACTCAGGAATAGTTATCCTTTCTTCAACCTTTAAGATGGTTTTGAAGGTTGTGCTCTAGGTATCCTTTCAATCTCCTCATTCTCTACTTCCCTAGGTTCCATCTACTCTTCATTTCTCTCTTCCTCAACTTGCACTGCAGAGTCCTTCTCTTTTTGTTTCTTCTTACTGATTTCCTCTGGCTCCGCTAAAGGTTTTCCACTCCTTAGCTCTATAGCTTGCACTTACTCTTTCCCTTCCCTTTTTGGGATTTCAGTATCTGAAAGAAGTTTACCTTGAGGCCTTGATCTTATTTCATTAGCAAGTTGGCCCAATTGCATTTCAAAGTTTCTCATTGAAGCTTGTTGACTTTGAATAACAACATCATTCTTAGCCATATATTCCTTCAGCAAAATTTCAAGAGAAGTACCTGGAACATGTTGTCGGGCTGCTGCTATCCTCTGATGCTGGAGCATCGGTTGCTGATTTCCATAGGCTTGCTGATTCTGATGCCCAAAACCTGGTGGGTAATTCACCTTTTGCTGCACTTGAGGGGCTTGAGAATTGCTTCCTTGACCTCCCCAAACAAAGTTAGGGTGATTTCTCCAACCTGGGTTATAGGTATTAGAATAAGGATTATTCCTTTGATTAACTTGGTTCCCAACATAGTAAACTGAGGCTGGATTACTAGGACAAAATTCAAACGTGTGCCCTTCACCACAATAAACACATGACTCAGTACTTACCACTTGGTTCACCATAGCTGCATTTTGAGCATTAGGGGAAGTTTGAGCTACATTTCCAGCAGTTAAGTTTTTCAACATATTGGCCATGGATGTCATTTGTGCATTTAGAACGGTTAAAGCATCTAACTCCAACATTCCTTTGTTCTTTTTGCCTTGGGAGCTCCTTGAATCAGCCCACTAACAGTTGTTTGAGGATATTCTTTCCAATATCTCAAATGCTTCATTATAGATCTTTGATAAAAGATCCCCATTTGCAGAAGCATCAACAACTTGTTTAGTGGTTGTGTTCAACCCATTGTAAAATATCTCCATTTGAATACAATGAGGGAGTCCATGATGAGGGCACTTCCTAAGCAAGTCCTTAAATCTCTCCCAGGCCTCACTTAAGGATTCATCATCAAACTGCTGAAAAGCCACAATTTCATTTCTAAACTTAGCATTCCTAGTTGGTGGGAAATATTTAATGAGAAATTTTTCAGCAAGGGTGTTCCAAGAATCAACTGCCCCAAGAGGAAGTGTATTCAACCATGTCTTGGCTGCATCTCTAAGGGAGTAAGGGACCAAACTCAACCTTAGGGCATCCTTAGGCACTCCTGGCAGTATAAAGGAATCACTAACCCCTAGGAAGGATTTCAAATGCAGATGAGGATCTTCAGATGATAGTCCATGAAACTGCCTTATGGTTTGAAGCATTTGAAACATGACAGGTTTAAGCTCAAACGTAGGGACTTGGATTTCTAGCCTAATGATCCTAGGATTTTGCTCTTCAACCAAGGGATTGACATAAGTTAGCTCTCTCCCTGTCATCTGCTAAAACAATAACATTGGCAGGGACCATAGCTTGGGGTTCAACTAAAGGTGGTCTAAAGGCTCCTTGACCTTGTGGTTGGTTTCCGGGGTTATTTTGAGGATTGTTAGGATCTACAGGACCTCCACGAAAATCTGCCATTTTTTCCTTTTGAATCCTCCTTCTTCTATGAAATGCTCTCTTAGGTTCAGGATCTAAGAAAAATTCTAAACCTGGAAAATCATTCATGCACAATCACAACACCTGAAAAACAAAGAATCACCTTACTTAGACCTTTCTTTCAGCTCAAAAAATCACTAAAAACAACTCAAACAAGGTAAAAATCAAACTAATTCCCGACAACGGCACCAAAAACTTGTTTGCTTAAAAATGGGTGTATGAATTTATCAAATAAACACTCCTAAACTGTGCAAGTATACACAATCTAAGCAACAAGTGATAAGTATATTTAATCGTCTCCTTAGGGATTAGTTTTGGAAATTTCACTAAGTTGAGTTGAATTTAATGAGTAAAGGGTAACCAACATAAGTGAAATGAGTATTGAGTTTGGAAATTAAAGTAACAACTAAAATGCTAAAATAATGCAGAAGATGATCAACAAAAAGTAGGGCAACATCAAACACAAGCTTAACCAAAGCAGTAAAAATGAGATAGGATTAGGGATGAAATTATGGTTCAGCAATCTTAATGCTAGAGCTCAAAACTGCATCAGAACCCAAAACAGTTTAATTCACGGAATCTTCCCAAATTTCCTCGCACCTCAGTTTTAGCTCCTAACTGTAAACACTAGGTGAGTGACTATCCCTAGACTCCTCAATCACCTGAGAGAAGTAAATCTCTTAATCAGAACTAGTGTTATGCCTTCAAATCGGTTTACTCTTTCCTTTCCCAAGTTGGAATAAATAATACTAAGATGAGATGGCCAAACAAATCTTAGCTAAGCAGTAAAATCACAAGGCATAAGAGTGAGATTGCAGCAAATTACTCATTCATTAAAGTTGTATCCACATAAAGTCCATAATCCTCACCCCAAGGGTGATTAGTTCATGATAATAAGAAAAAACAGCAATAAAACATTAAACCTAATGTTAAACATGCTTAAAATGGTCTTAGTTACAATGTAAAAGGATAAGGGCAAGAAAAACAGAAGAGTAAACAGGTGGGTGAAGTTTCAAGGCTTTCTTTGGTCCACTCCAGCTTCTTTCCAGAAGAGGAATGCTTCCAAAGTCCGCTTCCCTTGAATTTCTCCTGCAGCTCCTCCTCCCAATCGGGTTTCCCTTGAATTTCTCTTGTCCTCGCCCTCTCCTCTCTCACGAACGACTAAAGAAAGCATTTATATCAAATCCACCTCGAAATGAGGGCTGAATAGACAAGGACAATGATTTTAAGGCCTCCCATTGGCTCACAGCAGCTGATATGGCGGCTTTTTGTCCAGCTCAATTAATGAATTTTGTCCACGTGGACATTCTGCGAACTAATATTAGAATTGTGCTCCAACAATTTTGATCCTTCAGCAATTGCACAACTACAGCAGCTCGAAGCATACCTTCAACGCTTCATAACATCCATCTTCCCAAAACTCCTGAAAACATGGCCAAAAAAGGTAAAATTCATCATTGAAAAGTACTTAGATGGCCTAAAGGTACTTCAGACTCACCTTGTGCCAATTAACATGCAAATGTACCTAATTAAGGGGTTAAAATAGTCAAGAAAACTCAAAATACCAAGAAATAATCATAATAAAAGCTCAATCTTAGCTCACATTCTAAGAGCTAACCATTACACTCACATGGCCTCACATTTAAGTGATTTGTTTTGTAAGTTCTGGTCAGTTTCTAATCGACATCTCTAAATATTTGTGTTACTGACGGGTAACAGTATTTGTCTGGGCTACTCCATATATGCATCTTTCTCACTCTGTATTTGAAAGTTTGAAATGAATGAAAGATTTGCTTATGATTTGTCCGACCACTATTTGTATGTTTTGTTTTTAAGGAAAATGAATTTCTGAAACTTATTGTGGTTATTGCTTACTGGGTATTTTTGTACGCATTTTTGTTTTTCAAAATGCTTTCAGATGATGGATCAAGAGATAGTTCCAACAGTAAGTGAGGTCTAGCGTTCTGGCAGGACGAAGGAGTTTTCTTAGAGGTTTCCTAGCATTTGTAGTTTTGGTCCCTATTGGACTTAGTCTTGGTTATTATTTACTTTAATTTGTTTCTGTTGGTTAGAATTTAGTTTTTGACTCTTGTGTTTCAGTTTGGTTTATGTTGGTTTTGAAGTTCAGTTATCTTGCTTCCGCACTTTTGTTAGTTTGACCGTATATCTAAAAATGTGGGTTTTTACATGTATAGTAGCTTTGATACGTTAGAGGAACTAGAAGCATGAGAAATCTTAAAAAAAGACGCCTTATTTTTGGAGAAGTTAACATCAAAATCAACTATTTAGAAGATTTTAGAAATCACATGATTTAAAAAGTGATTTTACATAAATTTAAATATGTATTACCGAACACCTAAATGTTGGTTTATATAATAAAAAATGTGAAAGAAATTGTTGATTTGAAACATCAAAATGTGTTGATGTTTCTTATACAAATTTAACTTAAAAAATTAAGTTTAAGTTTTATTTGAATTTCAACAAGTACACAACTGAGTAACTTTTGATGTATGTTTCATATTATTCATATTAATTTGATTTTAGAGAGTTACTAAGTTGCTAGCCTATAAATAGCAACTCGTTTCTTCATTTGGAGTATTTCATTCCATTTTGGAGTATCTCATTCTAATTGAAGATTTTTCTCTCTTTTTCTTTATTCTCTTTAATCTTGAGTCAAGTTGAGAGCAAGTGCCCAAGAGATATATATCCGAGTAGTTCGAGGTTGTTGTTCTATCGGAGTTAGTCGTTGTATCCTGCTGAGACGATCGTTGTAGTCTGCTTGTTGTTGGGTTTTATGCCATAAAACTCGTAGTTTGTAACATTTGTTCTATTTAATTCAATAAAGTGTTGTTGATTTCATTATTTCTATATATTGCCTTATATTAACCCTAAATCCAATAAACGAACATCCTAGGTTGGAATTGATGATGGACATTAAAAAAATACGCAAAAAATTTAAAAAAAAATTAAAAACACATATAATGACGGGCAATGCCCGTCATTATATATATGAGCTTTAATGGAGGGCAATGCCCGACATTAGAGGCCCTTTCTTTTAGGTAGGGGTGTACAAATAACCCGGTAATCCGACCAACCCGGGCTACCCAACCCAAACCGTAAGGGTTGGGTAGAGTTAGTTTTTTTTTTCGGTTTGGGTTGGGTTAGAAGTTTGGAGAACCGAAAAGTTCAGGTCGGTTCTCGGGTTGGGCCTTTTAGGCTCGGGTTGACCCAACCCAACCCAAAGTTTATATTTTTTAATTTAATTTTAATTAAATATATACTTATAAATGAATTATTTGCCAATTTCTTAAGTTTTCTTCTAAACATCTAACAAAATGTTAAGATGTTATAGATTTTGAAGTTTGATATTTGAATTTTCTGTGATTTTAGTTATTAATTCAAGAAAAAAAATATGAATAAGGTTGGTTGTGTTGAAGGAATGACCAACCCAAATTTTCAGGTTGGTCCAAAAATCTCCCTCAACCCAATCCAACCCCGATTTTTTTTTAAAAATAAAAATACATACATATCTCTTTTTTTGCATTTCTCTCTCGCAGTCCCTCTCCATTTTTCATCCTCCCTCTTCCTGACATTCCCTCTGTTCCCGAACTCCCTCCATTTTCTCACACCTAATCTCACGTTCAGTCGTGAGCACCATTGCTCTATAGTTCGATCCTTTTTTCATGGTCGTGAGTTTGCGTTTAGATATACATCGAGGATTCGTTGCTGTGATCGATTTTGGTCTTGTCGTGGGTTTGGTGTGAAGATCTACACCAGAGGGTCGTCGTGGACAAAATTTATGGCCGAAAATCTTTAGATCTAACGCTGTGAGTATCCATTCTCTCACTCTCACTCTTAAACTCTCACGTTCAACCGATTCAAGGTATCATTGTTTTCCATTTCGTTCTTTGTTCGTGGTTGTGAGTTTGCATCCTGATCTACACCGAGGATCCATCGTCGTCGTGGGTTTTGATCTTGCCATGGGTTCGCCGTGAAGATCTATGGTGGAAGATCATCGTGGGTAACACTTCTAGCAAATAATCTTCAGATCTAACGTTGTGGGTACCTTTCTATTTCTCTGTTTTTTCTTGTTCAGATATAAGGAGTTATATTATTTGTTATGTTTTCTTCCCTTGAAAGCAAATGGTTATACTGATCATTTTTTCCTTGTTTCAGGCAAACTTATGATACTAATACGTAGGACAGTTTGCAAATCTGTACTTAGACCATCAAATTGAGACTTTGCTCTAGTAAGGTAAAAGTTGTTTGGAACTTTTTTAATCTAATGATACAAGTATAGTAGTTTTTGATGTTTTGTGATTTCTGTGTTGCGTTGTTTTCTGTACCTTGGATTTCTTTTAATAAATCATGAGAAAAATAGAAAATATCAGGGTTATGAATTTGAACGTTGATGATTAAAAAGGAATGATTAACTATTGACTTCAATTGAGGATAGGCTAGGTCCAAGCTATGTGGGATTTGATAGAGGACTGGATATGTTTGGTTGGTCCTGTTAATTGGAGTATTCGATTTTCAAATTAGATTTATTAATTTTATATATGTTAATTGGAATATTGGGTGATAGCTAGCCTTCCTTGATGCCTGTGTTGGTCCTTGTGTTTTGACTTTTGAGACATAAAGGTACACCGCCAGGCAAAAGCTTTTAGCACATAAAAGCATCGTTTGGCTAAACAAGGTTCTGTTCTTAGTAAAAGAAGATAACCATGTCTTCTTTTTTTCATTTTTACTTTACAAAATTCAAATATTTAGTTACTTTAAGGTATAACTTCAATAGTGTAGGCATGGGACACATAATATCAGCTCACTCCCTAGAAACTGTTTGCACAGACATATGAAATTCTAATCAATCCAAGTTTTTAATTGGAAGCCACCTTTCAAAAAATTTATAAGAAAATAAAAGAAAAAGGAGAAGGTATAGATTCCTCTTCCTAAGTTAATCGACATATGACGTCCAATTAGCTAAAATAGTGGTTAGCAAATAATTTATTGAAGCTACATTGCTTGTGCAATATGAAGACGTAAAATAGGTGGTAATTTCTTGAACATTCTCCAAGTTTGTCTCTAACCATTTAAGGGGATGTTTCTCTTCCTTTTAAACATCCAAAAGATACAAATGACACATGTTGTCCCACTTCAAAAAATCGTATGTGGGCGTGCGTGAATTGAAAGGGGAAAATCATATCATAACACATCAGTTAAATGTTTAATCTTGACCAACCACTTTGCCATATTCTCGATAGATCATTTGGTTTATGAGGTAGTTTTTTTCTTTTAATTTATTTTCAGTTTGTAGTTCAACTTTACTTGATATCATCACAAGCAATACATTATGGAAGGAATAATATTGAGTTTTGGGGGGAAATGTATAATTGTAGAAAATATTGTGTGTTCATTAACAACCATCTCACTAGAAGTTTATTATGTTCACTATTCCCGTCATGTTGAGTTCGTTGCTGGAAATGTGCATCTCATCACAACCAAAGAAGCTTGGGATCAAAAGTTGGAAGAAGCTCGTACATGTGGAAAATTGTAAGATTTTCATTCGAGTTATTAAATGGGCAGTGCTTCGTTGCCATTTACTTAGTTTGATCAATTGATCAAATTAAATTATTTAATTACTAAGTTATGCAATCATTGCAACCTTGATCTTGAGTTATAGATGGGGCATTCCTTTGTTGTTTTTTTTTTTTTGTGTGTGTGAAGTACATAACTCCCAGTTTCTTATTAAAAAGAAAGAGAGAAAAAAACTCATGTACTTGTGTTAATGCTTGACCTTCTTTTCTCATAATTCTAAGAAACACCATCGTTCTTACTCCATCTACTTAGTTAATCATGCTTTGGTTGAGTTAGATGGTGCTTATTGGTAGAGCACACTTCTGATAGCTATATCTTAATTCTAACGTAAATTGTTTATAAGGCTTCAATGATGAAGAGTTGGATGTTATGGAGTTGGCTTTATGAATTAAGTTTTGAACTTGAAAAATATAGTTATAAAAACTATACACTTGGACTTGCTATCGTCATGCCCATTTGTTGGCTTTTTAGCCCTTGATCTAAAATTAATTAATTATAATTAATTAATTAATTAATATTTTGATGATAACAAACCTGCTATTAATTACTAATAGTTTTAATGTTTTGAAGGTTCCATTGCATAGAACTCGAAATAACGATTCCAATGCCTCTTAAATCACTCAAATCGGAGCTAAAACGAAGAAGTTATGACCAAAACAAATTTGAACGGAAATTTCCCGACGCGATGACGTGGCGGCCAAGTCACCATTGGGAGAGTAACATTTGGTGGATTTTTATTTGTTTTTAAAATAAAAAGAAAAAAAAATAAAATATATATATATATATTATATATATGTAACCGTTGGAAATTAAAAAAAAAAAAAAAAAAAGTCAGAAGCAATACCGTTGGAGAGATAAAAAAAAAAAAAAATCAAAATTTTTTTTACCTTTGAGACACATTCATATATATATATATATATATATATTATTATTATTATTATTAATTCTTTTTAATAATTATTTTTCTTTTACTTTTAATCTCCACCTTCCATTTCTCTTTACCACAATCCAATGGTCCAAATTAAAATTTGTTTTTTACCCCATTCCCCTCTCTTTTTATACCATCTTCTTCTCCAATTTTTTATAACAAGTTTTGGCATTTTACAATCCTCCAAAAATCAAAAGCCTCCATTGTTGCTCTCTCCAAGCTCTCAATTTTTTTCTTTTCATCTTTTTCTTGAGAGAGTTTTGTTGTGTTGTGAGGATTATTTTGTGAGAGTTAAAATTTGTGAATCTACTCTATTAAGAGAGTGTATTAGTGTGTTATTCAAATCTTTACCAAACTTTGTAACGGTTTGATCCTAAGCCGTGGAAAGGATCGGGTTTGCTCTTGAACCCGTAAAAAGAGTGGTGTAGCGGTTGGGCTCTAATCCGTGGAAAGAGTCGGTGCAAATTTTTTTATTCAAATTCCCAAGAGGCGCTTGGGGAGTGGAGTAGGTCGAATTTGACCGAACCACTATAAAATTACGGTGTCCTCTTCTCTAACTCTTTCCAATTTATTTTTGCAATTACTAGTAGTTATTTATGCATGTTTTAATTTGTTCCTTAATTAATTGCTAAGTATTGGATAGAATTAATTTTTGTTATACTTTTTATTTATCTTGCATATTAGATTAATTTCTCTTAATTATTTCTTTTAAATTGTTTTTTAAAAAGTTTGTTAATTAGATAAATTGAGCATATTTAGCAAAAAGTTTAATTAAACCCTATTCACCCCCCCTCTAGGGTTGCCATACCGATCCAACAATTGGTATCGAGCGAGGTTGCTCTTTTAGAATTTTGTTTATAAACTTTATTGTTTGAGAGCTTTGGCAAACCTAGTAGTAAATGGTGTTATTGAAGGACAATCCACCTCTAGGCCTCCTTATTTTGATGGGTCAAATTATTCTTATTGGAAGGCTAGAATGAAAATTTATTTGCAATCCGTTGACTATAGTTTATGGTTAAATGTGGTTAATGGTCCTTATATTCCCATGAAAATTGTTAATGAAAATGATGTGCCAAAATTAGAAAATGAATATGATGAAATTGATTTGAAAAAGTGTGGTCTTAATGCTAGAGCTATAAATTGTTTTTATTGTGCTTTGAGTAAGGATGAATTTAATAGGATTTCTATGTGCTCTTGGCTAAAAGAAATATGGAATATTCTTGAAGTGACTCATGAGGAACTAATCAAGTTAAAGAATAAAAATTAGCATGCTAGTTCATAATTATGAATTGTTTAAGATGGATGCTAATGAATCTATTACCGAGATGTTTACTAGATTTACTAACATTACAAATGCTTTGAAAGGTCTTGGTAAAGTTCATACTAACTCGGAAAATGTTAGAAAAATTCTTAGATCTCTACCTAAGATTTGGGAAGCTAAGGTGACGGCAATTGAAGAAGCAAAGGATCTCACCAAACTTCCTTTGGAGGAACTTATTGGCTCTCTCATGACACCTGAGATCACTATGAAGGAACACATGGAGGATGAGTCCAAAAAGAAGAAAGGTATTGCTTTAAAGACTTTATCCTTGGAAGTTGAGTCCGAAGATGAGGGTGTTCTTGATGAAGAAGATATTGCATATTTTTCACGTAAGTATAAAAAGTTCATTAAGAGGAAGAAACAATTCAATAAACACATTTCCAACCAAAAAGAGTCAAAGGGTGAAAAGAGTAAAAAGGATGAGGTCATATGCTATGAATGCAAGAAACCGGGTCATATAAGAACGGATTGCCCTCTCCTCAAATCATCCAAGAAATCCAAGAAGAAAGCAATGAAAGCCACTTGGGATGATAGTGATGAAAATGGAAGTGGAAGTGACAATGAAGAAGTAGCAAACTTTTGCTTCATGGCTCATAGTGACAAGGGTGATGAACAAGATGATGAGGTAACTTTAGAGCCCCTTTCTTATGATGAATTATTTGAAGCTTTTGAAAATATGAAAAATGACATAGAAAAACTTGGTTCTAAATATGTTGTGCTTAAAAAGAAATACAATGCTCTAACTAGTGAAAATAAGTCTTTACTTGATGAAATTGCTTGCTTAAAAGAAAATGAGCATAATGTGGTGAAAATTGATGAAATGAATATCTCTTGTGATAAACATGCTTTTGATTGTGATGAGAAAAATGTCTTGCTTGATAAAGTTAGATTTCTTGAGCATGATAGTTATGAAAAGATAATTTGATTAAATTGCTTAAGGAAAATGAATTAAATGCTTTGCAAGAACTTGGTAAGGCAAAAGAGTCCATTAAAAAGTTGACAATAGGTGCTCAAAGATTGGAAAAATAATTGAAGTTGGCAAACCTTATGGTGATAAAAGAGGTTTAGGCTATATTGATGAATGTTCTACTCCTTCAAGCTCTAAAACTATCTTTGTTAAAGCATCTCCCATTGTGCCTAATCATAATATGCCTAAGATTGGGTCTAAGCATGATAAATCTAGTTTTGTGCCTATATGTCATCATTGTGGTGTTGAAGGTCATATTAGACCAAATTGCTTTAAATTAAAATATGCTCATACTACTTCTTCAAGAAGAAATTTTTCTCAAAGAGCAAAGTTTCACAATGCTCCAAGAAGGAATTTCTCAAGAAAAGTAGAGTGCATAAATTTGTCGTAAGAGATAAATCCTTGCATAATGTTGTTTGTTTCTCATGTGGCAAGTATGGACATAAAGCTTATTTTTGTTACTTGTCTAAATCCAATGCTTTAAATGTGAATGCAAAAATATGGGTTCCCAAGTTTGTAAATGCTAACCTTCTAGGACCCAAACAAGTATGGGTACCAAAAGATCAATCTTGAATAATTTTGTTTGTAGGTATGTTTGAAAGTCTCCAAGAAAAACAAATGGTACTTAGATAGTGGTTGCTCAAGGCATATGACGGGAGACCAATCCAAGTTTGTCAATCTTTTCAAAAAGGATGGAGGTTTAGTAACTTTTGGTGACAACAAGAAAGGTAAAATTATTGGTAAGGGTAGTGTAGGTAATAGTTCTTCTACTTTAATTGAAAATGTACTTTTGGTTGATGGTCTAAAGCATGATTTACTTAGTATTAGTCAATTATGTGATAAAGGTTTTAGAGTTGTGTTTGATAAAAAGAATTGTATCATTGAAAATGCTAGTGATAGAAAAGTCTTGTTTGTTGGTAATAGGGATGAAAATGTGTATACTATTGATTTGAATGATTGCCCTATTAGTGATAAATGTCTTTCGGCTTTGCATGATGATTCTTGGTTATGGCATAGAAGACTAGGACATGCTAGCATGCACTTAATTTCAAATATTTCCAAGAATTCTTTAGTTAGAGGTCTACCTAAATTTAAATTTGAAAAGGATAAAGTTTGTGATGCTTGTCAAATGGGTAAGCAAACCAAGTCCTCTTTCAAATCTAAAAATGTGATCTCTACATCTAGACCCCTTCAACTATTACATATGGACTTATTTGGCCCTTCTAGAATTGCTAGTTTTGGAGGGAATTATTATGCTTTTGTGATAGTTGATGATTTTTCAAGATTTACTTGGGTTTTGATGTTAAAACATAAAGGTGATGCTTTGAAAAGTTTTTCTAGTTTTGCAAAAAGAGTTCAAAATGAAAAAGGATTTTTTATTTCTAAAATTAGGAGTGATCATGGAGGAGAATTTGATAGTATTGCTTTTGAAAATTTTTGTGATGAAAATGGTTTTTCTCATAATTTCTCCGCTCCAAGAACTCCTCAACAAAACGGTGTGGTTGAAAGGAAAAATCGTACTTTGCAAGAATTTGCTAGGTCAATGTTGCATGAGTATGATTTACCTAAATACTTTTGGGCGGAAGCCGTTAACACCGCTTGTTATGTTTTAAATAGAGTTTTAATTAGACCTTCTTTAGATAAAACTCCTTATGAGCTTTGGCATAACAAAATCCCAAATATTGGGTATTTCAAAGTTTTTGGTTGCAAATGTTTTATTTTGAACAACAAAGAAAAACTTGGAAAATTTGATTCTAAGACGGATGTTGGTATTTTTCTAGGTTATTCATCTACTAGTAAAGCCTATAGAGGTTTCAATAAGAGAACTTTAATTATTGAGGAATCTATGCATGTTGTATTTGATGAATCTTGCAATAATGTTTCTAATGAGTCTATTTGTAGTGATGATTTAGAAATGAATTTTGGAGATTTACTTGTTAGTGACAAAGACAAGGAAATTGACTCAAGTAAGCAAGAAGTGAGCTTGAATGAAAAGAAGGAAAATGATTCTTCATCTATGTCTAAAGAATGGAGGTATGCTCCATCCCATCCTAAGGACTTGATTCTTGGTGATCCCGAACAAGGTGTGAAAACTTCGTTCCTCTCTTAATTTGTTTAATAATCTTGCTTTTGTTTCTCAAATTGAACCTAAAAGTTTTAAAGATGCGGAAAATGATGAATTTTGGATTTTAGCTATGCAAGAAGAATTAAATCAATTTGAAAGGAACAAAGTTTGGGAATTAGTCCCTAGGCCTTCTAATGCTTCTATTATTGGGACTAAATGGGTATTTAGAAACAAAATGGATGAAAATGGAAATATCATTAGAAATAAAGCTAGACTTGTAGCTCAAGGTTATTGTCAAGAAGAAGGTATAGATTATGAAGAGACTTTTGCACCCGTTGCTAGATTAGAAGCTATTAGAATGTTACTTGCTTTTGCTTCCTATAAAAATTTTATCTTGTATCAAATGGATGTGAAAAGTGCCTTTTAAATGGTTATATTATGGAGGAAGTTTATGTAGAACAACCTCCGGGCTTTGAAAGTTTTGATTTGCCTAATCATGTCTATAAGTTGAAAAAGGCTCTTTATGGCTTAAAACAAGCTCCAAGAGCTTGGTATGATAGGCTTAGTAATTTTCTTCTTGAGAATGGTTTTAAAATGGGTAAACTTGACACTACTCTTTTTATTAAGACTAAGGAAAATGATATGCTTTTAGTACAAATCTATGTAGATGATATTATCTTTGGTTCTACTAATCCTTGTTTGTGTGAAGAATTTTCTAAATGTATGCATAGTGAGTTTGAGATGAGTATGATGGGAGAACTTAGTTTCTTCCTTGGACTTCAAATCAAACAACTAAAGGATGGTATCTTCATAAGTCAAGAGAAATACACAAAAGATTTGCTCAAAAGGTTCAAGTTCAATGAAGGTAAAATTGCAAAAACTCCTATGAGCACATCCACTAAGCTTGACAAGGATGAAAAAGGTAAATATGTAGACATAAAAACTTATCGAGGTATGATAGGATCTCTACTTTATTTAACCGCTAGTAGACCCGATATCATGTTTAGTGTATGTATTTGTGCTAGATTTCAATCTTGTCCTAAGGAATCCCATTTGCATGCAGTTAAGAGAATATTTAAATATTTGCTTGGGACTATTGATTTAGGTTTATGGTATCCTAGAAATGTTGAGCTTAATTTGATAGGATATTCCGATGCGGATTTTGCCGAAGTTTACTTGACCGTAAAAGTACTAGTGGAACTTGTCAATTTCTTGGTAGCTCTTTAGTATCTTGGTTTAGTAAAAAGCAAAATTCGGTTGCTTTATCCACTACTAAGCGGAATATATTGCGGTTGCTAGTTGTTGTGCTCAAATTCTTTGGATGAAACAAACTCTTTGTGATTTTGGATTAAAGTTTGATAATGTGCCTATATTTTGTGATAATACTAGTGCTATTAATTTGACTAAAAATCCTATTCATCATTCTAGAACTAAGCATATTGATATTAGACATCACTTTATTAGAGAACATGTGCAAAATGGTCATATTACTCTTGATTATGTGAGCTCTAATGATCAATTAGCGGATATTTTCACTAAGCCTTTGAATGAAGAACATTTTTGCAAAAATAGGCTTGAGCTTGGTATTATTATTTTGTGATGCCTCTTGAATCTATAATTTTAGCTTTTATGGCATATTGATAGGGAGTTATGTTAAGTATGTATTCATGTTCTTAGGGGAGCTTGCACGTAGTTCTTAATCTTTCATAATTGTGTCTTTTGATGATTCCAAAGGGGAGAAGTTTAAGAAAAATAGGTTCTAAATTTTGTATCATGTTTTAGTTTTGCATTAATTTAGGGGAGAATGATATACTATATTTATTTGAGTGATTGTTCAAGTATGAGATTTATGGTAACACATTGGACTTTATATTGAAATTATTACTTGAATACTTGAATTATTTTATTTTTATGAAGTTCAAGATATTTTTCTTTAATGGTTTGTCATCATCAAAAGGGGAGATTGTTGGCTTTTAGCCCTTGATCTAAAATTAATTAATTATAATTAATTAATTAATTAATATTTTGATGATAACAAACCTGCTATTAATTACTAATAGTTTTAATGTTTTGAAGGTTACATTGCATAGAGCTCGAAATAACGATTCCAATGCCTCTTAAATCACTCAAATCGGAGCTAAAACGAAGAAGTTATGACCAAAACAAATTTAAACGGAAATTTCCCGACGCGATGACGTGGCGGCCAAGTCACCATTGGGAGAGTAACATTTGGTGGATTTTTATTTGTTTTTAAAATAAAAAGAAAAAAAATAAAAAAAAAATATATATATTATATATATGTAACCGTTGGAAATTAAAAAAAAAAAAAAGTCAGAAGCAATAAATGCTTGAATAGTTGTTGAGAGATAAAAAAAAAAAAAAAAAAATCAATTTTTTTTTTACCGTTTAGACACATTCATATATATATATATATATATATATATATATATATATTATTATTATTAATTCTTTTTAATAATTATTTTTCTTTTTACTTTTAATCTCCACCTTCCATTTCTCTTTTACCACAATCCAATGGTCCAAATTAAAATTTGTTTTTTTACCCCATTCCCCTCTCTTTTTATACCATCTTCTTCTCCAATTTTTTATAACAAGTTTTGGCATTTTACAATCCTCCAAAAATCAAAAGCCTCCATTGTTGCTCTCTCCAAGCTCTCAATTTTTTTCTTTTCATCTTTTTCTTGAGAGAGTTTTGTTGTGTTGTGAGGATTATTTTGTGAGAGTTAAAATTTGTGAATCTACTCTATTAAGAGAGTGTATTAGTGTGTTATTCAAATCTTTACCAAACTTTGTAACGGTTTGATCCTAAGCCAGTGGAAAGGATCGGGTTTGCTCTTGAACCCGTAAAAGAGTGGTGTAGCGGTTGGGCTCTAATCCAAGTGGAAAGAGAAGAGTCGGTGCAAATTTTTATTCAAATTCCCAAGAGGCGCTTGGGGAGTGGAGTAGGTCGAATTTGACCAACCACTATAAAATTACGGTGTCCCTTCTCTAACTCTTTCCAATTTATTTTTGCAATTACTAGTAGTTATTTATGCATGTTTTAATTTGTTCCTTAATTAATTGCTAAGTATTGGATAGAATTAATTTTTGTTATACTTTTTATTTATCTTGCATATTAGATTAATTTCTCTTAATTATTTCTTTTAAATTGTTTTTTAAAAGTTTGTTAATTAGATAAATTGAGCATATTTAGCAAAAAGTTTAATTAAACCCTATTCACCCCCCTCTAGGGTTGCCATACCGATCCAACACCATTGACACCATTTCATATCTAGTCATCTCATTCAAATCTTGTTTGTGTTCCTTAATTCACCTTCAACATATTTATTTTATAGATAATAGGTTTAATCCTTTCATAATTGAAATTATGCAATGACAGGTGATTGCGAACTTCAGTGCAAAATGGTGTGATCCTTGCAAGATGGTTGCTCCATTCTACTGCAAATTTTCGGAGACATACGCGTTTTGATGTTCCTATTAGTTAATTTTAATCCTTTTTAAGTACCAAATGTTGTGTGTTTATACTCTCCTTTCGCTTCTGTTTGTTGTTTCATTCTCTCTTTGGGAGTTGTTATTGGATGACAAAGCTTCTTATTTTGTGTGTTCTCTCTTATTAGACAGATTTGACCTTTTAAATATGGACTAAGAGAGATAGATGACCAATGGTGCAAAACGTGTTGGTTTACATAATGTTTGATCCCAAGATAACTTCTCTTTCATGATCTTCATTTGGTTTTGATATTTTATCTAGCTTGCACTTTTTTGAATTTTTGGATTGAATTCGAAGTTTTGTTTGTTTCTATTTATGGCCATGGGAGATTAGACAGTAGGTCTTGCTTAGTTTTGGGATTTTTGGTTTTCTGCATTGATGTATTGGCTGCCACGACATGAAAATTTTTGTACCTAGATTTGTTTCTTCTATGCTAATAGCTCATTATTTGAGTACTTTCTGCTACATTTGATTTTGTTTAGCCTATATGCAATTGAGATTTGTTCATCTTCCGTTTTTGTTTAGCCCTTTTCTTTGCTTTGATATGTGTTCAATGTGGGTTAATGAAATGAAGAAATTTGTATGAACTTTCTTATTTTTCTTTTGTAGTTCTTCTAATGTACTATTATTTGTTTGTTATGTCTTTTTTTGGCAATCCTTCTGTAGTAGACTTGATTTTTTTTAATTTCCTGAAATTTGTGTATATTGGTGAGTTACAGGTTGATGACATGAGTTAATCCAGGTGCGTAAAACTTTTTTTTATTTATTTTAGATGTAGTTCATGCGCTTTTCAATTTAAATGTAGTTATTGTATACTTATGCTTCATTTGAGATCTTTTGTAGCTTCGTTCGTGAAATCTTACGTTATTTGTTCTTGAAATCTTATGTTATTTGTTCTTGAAATCTTATGTAGAGTCTAATGGAGAGTGTTTTTTTTTTCAAAAGTGGAAGTTCAAAAAAGGGAAGGTATGTTGGTCTTGTCTATACCTCATGAATATTTCATTGGTAATTTTAAATTCTAGAAAAGAAGGGACTTGTTTATAGGTCTTAAGAAGTGTTTTTTAAGTTAATTAAGTTTGAATATTGTTCAATTTGATTTGTTGAAGGGTAGTTCTTTTACTTCTCCTTCTACTGCATTTTTCCATAGCCTATATCCTTACGCATAGTTTATCATAAGACACTTGCATATTCCAAATATTTACTTAGGTCAGTTTTGTTTTTTATTTGATTCTTCAATAGCATTTTGTAGCTAGAGGATTGTGAAATTGATGATATTATTAGCTATATTGTTTGGGTATATTACCAACTGTTTGCTCTTTTTGTGGTTCATTTGGAGTCTAGGGGTTTGAAAGATTCATGATCACTAATCTTTAGTCTTTTGTTACTGAACTGTACTAAAAGGTTAGATTGTGGAAGAACTTTGTTGCAAATTAATTTTATTTGAAAGTCCTAAAGGGAAAAATTGAAAACTAGTTTACATTTTTGCTATTTACAAACTTCTACCATTTAAGGTTAATGGTGACAATCTTAATTGATTTTTATGTCAATATCATAGCTATTGCGATATGGAAAGTTTCAGGCATGAAGATCAATCGGTTGATGATAAGAGGAAGAAGAGCATGAAGTAGAAGTTGGGTTCATTATTTTGTTTAGCAATTTTTCTTATCTTTGTAAAGTAAATGTAGTTTGTATATATATTTTTCTGATATGTAATACACTTCTTTTAATACATACTTTATATTTTATTAATTAAAGTTAAGTTGGTAAGATTACTTGTGTAAAAATATATTAGTATTGAGATTTTTTGTACAAAATTTGTGAAATATTAATATTTTTTGTTAGAGCCATTGAGGAAAATAACAATTTTTTTTCTTAAATTACGAACAAAACAATGAAGGGCAATGCCCGTCGTTAAAAGTGTCTGGCATTGCCCGTCATTAAAAATTTCTGTCATTATATGTTTCAATGACGGTCGTTTTTAATGACGGGCAATGCCCGTCATTGTAAACCGCCCGTCATTGTAACATACAATGACACTTGCATAGATGACGGACGCGCGCCCGTCATTAAAACTTTTTTTTCTTCTAGTGTATCAAATACATATCATCATGAAAACATATCAATAAAAAAAAAGTCAACTCATTAAATTAAAATTTACAAATGTTATCATTATTGTTAGAAATGAAAATAAAAATATTATAAATTTCTTAATTTAAATGAAAAAAAAATGGACCTAGTCGAATCTAAACAAAATCCATAGATTTGATATATTTTGTGGAGAAAAAAAATCAAAATAATCTCTCTTTTTTTTTGTTGATTTCTTCTTAAACCCAATGAATGAAAGACATATAACTGAAGAAATCTACAGAAAAAAAATCGATTGAATCAATATATATAAAAAGAAAAAAAAACATATAATTCCTATCAAATCAATAAATTAAAAAAAAAGTTTAAGAAGATGAACAAAGCAATATAAAAAAATACTTCTAGTTTATTTGTCTATAAAAAAAACTTAAAAAAAAACTTGTTGAAGATGTAAAAGTTGCATGTAAAGATTGAAATTATTATTATCAATTTTTTAAGAAATAGAAAAATACAATGGAGAAGTAAAATAAAAACCTAACTTGAGTTTGATTTTGGCGTTGAGTTTGAATAAGAAATATCGATAGTATGAAGTTGAATGGAAAAAAATATCGTGAAGAAACTATTGTATGAGTCGGGGTAAACTTGGAAACATTTTTTTAAACATAAAATCCTACCAAATCCGACCTAATTTGGAATGGATTTTTTTTTTTTTAAAAAAACAAGATTTGAAATCATGAACGATTTCAAATCCTTCACTTTTTTGTAGCTTCCAAACGTAGGAAATGATTTGAAATCATCCCAAATGCAGGGGTTCCAAACAAAGGGTAAGACATCCACATATGCGAAATTCCAAGGATGGAATTAGCTCGTGCTGGAAAAAATAAGTAACAAAACATTAAGTGAAAAGAAACCCATACTAACTTAAAAAATAAAAAGAAAGAAAAACAAAACTGAAAAAATAAAGTAATGAACTCAAAGATAAAAGGACTTAGAGGAATTGAAATTTTGAACATTATTCAAATCAAATTTGTTGTAAAGTAAAGAACTACAAAAATTAAAAACAAAGGCTGAAGGTAAAATTACATAATTCAAAATATTGGAATTAAAGAACTTAAAACAGGAAATAAAATTGTGAATATAAAGGAAATCAAACTCAGATAACTTCTACCTTTTTAATCGATCTAAACTCAACATTTGTCAAGGAGAGTGAGATTTTCACAACTCTAGACTTTCGACAAAGTTAGATTGAAGTTTGGGTAGTGTTATGGGTTAAATTGGACCAACGAGAATGGGCAGGTCAAATGACCAAGGCATAGAGTCAGACAGAATAAGAAGTCCAATACGAGGTCAAAACAGCCTGAAATCGAACAGGGACCGAACCAAGGCGAAACGAGACGAGCGGGCATGCTCGGGTTTCGACCCAAGCGCGTGGTCGGCCTCGGCATAGGCCGAGGCCGACCAGGGTAGAGCCCTCCCATTTGGGCTCTACCCTCGCCCAACACTCCAAGAAAGAAGTCTAGGCTTAGGCTTAAGCCCAAGCCCGTTGTCAGCCTCGGACGAGGCCGAGGCCGACCAGATCCAAGGTCATATCCTGGGCCTTGCTTCAATCCCACGCGGCCCATAGGCTTGTTTCCAGCCCTCTCCCGACCTTTCCTTTTCTCAATAGGCCAAGAAACCCCACAAAGGACCCCAGAACCGAGAAGAGATGGAACGAGAAGACGCGCTTGGGCTTTGGCCCAAGCGCGTGGTCGGCCTCGGCATGGGCCGAGGCCGACCGTGATAAAGCTCCTCCGTTTGAGCTCTATCCAAGCCCTATGACACAAAGCATGGACTTGGGTTTGGGTTTTGCCCCAAACTAGTGGTCGACCTCGGCTAAGCCGAGGCCGACTGGGCCTAAGTTTGATCTCCGGGCCTCGCAATGACTCGAAAATGCCCGAAAGCCCATATTTAACTTCCCCACAATCTCTCATTTACCTAAGAGGCCACGGAAGAACGCCAGGGGAAACTATTTAATCTCTCCCAAGAGGGGAGAGAAGGGTAAGTTAATTCTAGGGACCATTATACAAAAACTACTCTATAATTCTCTCTGAGACCCTCACTGACTTAGGCATTGGAGCTTGTGTGGCCTACACCACATCGGTGTCCAGGTTTTCCTTGTCTTGCAGGCTACGTTCTTCCCCTAAGAATTATAAATTTACCGTCGTTGTCACATGGAGGTCAGGTGTATTCTCCTGTCCGAAATTTGGCAACAACAGTTGGCGCCGTCTGTGGGGACGAACAAACGCTTGCTTGGAGAACCTAGTGCCCAAGTCAATCTGTCCAGAGTGATGAAAAGAATGCAAAGAAACACGTTTTTGAACGAGGAACAACGCGATTCTGATCAAGATCGTCGTGTGCGGCGAACGCGAGGAAACATATCTCCTCAGCCTCATACCGAGGCCGAGGCCGACCAGGAGAAGGTCGAGGCCGACCAGCACCAGAGAGACAAGGTCTACCAAACCATTCAAGCTACATGGAGACACAAACAAGAAGGATCGCGTGAAGACGGTGACCTCCGCTCGTTGGCCGAGGCCGACCACAAAAAGGCCGAGGCCGACCAACGCCAGGATAAAGCCAATACCGACTTGTTCGTTCAAGCTACGTGGCAGTGTAGACCAGAAGGGTTACAAGATGAGATAATAAAGAAGGTGACCGCCCAACGTCTCACTCCTAGGGAGGATGAAACCGACCAAAGAGGGCAACTTTCCGAGGAATTAGAATCTATCCCGCTCACATCAGAAGACAGACGAGTAAATATTGGAGCAAACCTAGGGGCTAAGCAGAAAGAAAAACTGATTAGTTTCTTGAGGGACAATGCAGATTTATTCGCATGGTCTCATGAGGATATGCCAGGGATAGATCCTGATGTCATGGTGCATCGGTTGAACGTAGATAAAGATTTCAAGCCCGTGAAACGGAAGCGACGCACATTCAATTAAGAGTGAAACGAGATCATAACTAACCAGGTAGATGATTTACTAAGAGCCAATTTCATTAGGGAAGTCCATTATCCCCAATGACTATCTATTGTTGTTTTAGTAAAGAAATCTAATGGCAAATGGCGAATGTGTATCGACTTCACTAATCTAAATAAGGCTTGTCCTAAGGACAGTTACCCTTTGCCTATGATAGATCAGTTAGTAGATGCAACAGCGGGCCATGAATTATTGAGTTTCATGGATGCTTACTCTGGATATAATCAAATCAAGATGTATGGACCTGATCAAGAGAAGACCTCTTTTATCACTAACAGGGGGCTTTACTGCTACAAAGTCATGCCATTTGGTCTCAAGAACGCATGAGCCACCTACCAAAGAATGGTAAATCGAATGTTTGCTCCCTTGATAGGGAAGAATATAGAGGTGTATGTAGATGATATGCTAGTAAAAAGCATTAAAGCATATCAACATGAAACTGACCTCCATGAAACTTTCCAGATACTTCGAAAATACAAGATGAAGTTGAACCCAAGTAAGTGTGCTTTCGGAGTAACATCAGGAAAATTCCTGGGATTCATGGTACATCAAAGAGGAATCGAAGCAAATCCAAACAAGATAAAGGCTATCTTAGAGATGTCTTTCCCAACCAATCTCAAGCAACTTCAAAGTCTCAATGGAAGAGTTGCAACATTGAAACAGTTAAATCGATGAGCTATCGATAAGTGTCAACCCTTCTTTAAAATTCTGAAGAAGGGTCTCCCATTTGAATGGTCTAAAGAGTGTGAACAAGCTTTTCAAGAACTAAAAGTTTATCTAAGTTCAACTCCCCTCCTAGCCAAACCAGTTAAAGGAGATGAGTTGCTACTTTATGTAGCTGCTTCTAACACTACTGTAAGTTCTACATTAATCAAAGAAGAGAAAGGTCATCAAAGACCAATCTACTATACCAGAAGAGCAATGGTAGGGGTTGAAACTAGATATCCTCAAGTAGAAAAACTTGCACTAGCTCTAGTTACCTCAGCCAGAAGATTGTGTCCTTACTTCCAGGCGCATAAGGTAACTGTTCTCACGAATTTCCCTCTCAAGCAAGTGTTCCAGAAGCCAGAAGCTTTGGGACGTCAAATGAAGTGGGCAGTAGAACTTAGTGAATACGATATTCACTACAAACCGAGGACATCAATCAAAGGATAAGTATTGGCAGATTTCGTAGTAGAGCTCACCCCATCACAGGCTGAAGCCGACCACACGAAGGCCGAGGCCGACCACGTGGGAACTAAGGCCGAGGCCGACCACGTGGGGGCTAAGGCCAAGACCGATCGTATGAAGGCCAAGGTCGAGATCAACCACATAGAGGCCGAGGCCGAGGCCGACCACGTGGAAGCCGAGGCCGAGGCCGACCACGTGAAAGCCGAGGTCGATCATAAGAGGAAAAGGATCGATCATCTCCAATATGCAATGGAGATTGAGACATCTCATCTAGAAACCCCTAATCTGCCCTGGAAACTATTCGTTGATGGGTTCTCCAACGTCAAAGGATGCGGAGCAGGAATCCTACTTGAATCCCTTGAAGGCAAGGTATGAATATGCTCTCAGATTCAAGTTTAAGACATCAAATAATGAGGCGGAATATGAGGCGCTCGTAGCAGGATTGAGAATCGCCAAGGAGATATGAATCTCTAATCTATTAGTTTTGAGTGATTCTCAGTTAATAGCAAAACAAGTAACCAATAAATATCAAGCTAAAGAAAGAAGAATGGCAAAATATTTGTCAAAGGTCAAGGAACTACTTGCCTCGTTCTCCAAACACGAGTCCAAGCAAATCCCGAGATCACAAAATGCCAATGCTGATTCTTTAGCCCGATTAGCAGCAACTTATGAAACTGAACTGAGTCGAATAGTTCCAGTTGGAATCTTGTACGAACCAGTCATACGCAAAGAGGAGATAATGGAATCAGGAAGCAAGCCAGATGAGGCAAAGGTCGAAGACAACTCGGCCAAAATCGAGAAAGACTCGAGTGAAGTCGAGGAGATTTTGGCCGAGGCCGAGGCCGAGAAGATCTCTTCCTGGATGGATCCTATATTGGAATACTTAAAAGAGGGAAAATTGCCCTTAGAAAAAGTAGAAGCCAAACGAGTACAGAGGCGATCAACTCATTACCTACTCAGAGAAGGTAAACTCTACAAGAGGGGCTATTCAATGCTATTCTTGAGATGTCTTACACCAAATGAAGCGGAATATGAGATGAGAGAGATCCATGAAGGAATATGTGGCAACTACTCAGGCGGAAGATCCTTATGTCACAAGATCACAAGGCAAGGATATTATTGGCCGACAATGCTTCAGAATGTAAGAAATTTTGCAAGATCCTGTGACCGATGTCAACGATTCGCCCCAATTCCAAGGCAACCGCCAGAACCATTGACAAGTGTAGTGAGCCCTTGGCCTTTTGCACAATGGGGAATAGACCTTATTGGACCACTTCCCCTAGGTAAAGGAAAAACTAAATTCGTAGTTGTGGCAGTAGACTACTTCACAAAGTGGGCTGAAGCAGAAGCATTTCCAACAATCACAGAAAAAAAGATAACTAGCTTTGTTTGAAAAAATATAGTATGTCGTTTTGGAATTTCTAATGTCATTATTTCAGACAATGGAAAACAATTCGATAATGCAATCTTCAGAAAATTTTGTGAAGATCTCAACATTGATCATCGATGTTCATCTCCAGCACACCCTCAAGCCAATGGACAAGTGGAAGCAGTGAATAAGATTATCAAATTAAATCTCAAGACAAAGCTGGAAAATCTAAAGGGAGCATGGGCAGAAGAGTTGCATAATGTGTTATGGGCATACAGGACCACTGCAAGATCTACCACAGGCGAGACCCCTTTCTCACTCACTTATGGTGCTGAGGCAGTCATCCCTGTTGAGATTGGTTTACCCTCTCAAAGAGTAGAAGAATTTGACCCTCAACAGAATGAGGAGTCAATGAGACTAAGCTTAGATGTACTAGAAGAGCACAGAGAAAAAACTCACCTTCGAGCAGCAGAGTACAAGAACAAAATTACAAGGTACTACAATACAACAGTCAAGAAACGAAGTTTCAAAGAAGAAAATCTCGTGCTAAGAAGAGTCATGCAAAACACCAAGGATCCATCATCTGGTGCGCTAGGCCCAACATGGGAAGGACCATACCAAATCGCTAAAATCGTCAGGCCTGACACATACACTCTAATTGATCACAAGGGAAAAGTTCTTTCCCACCCTTGGAATGCAGAACACCTTAGAATCTATTATCAATAGATTTTTTCTTTGTTTTATTCTCCTCTTCGGTTAGGGCAATTCTTCCCAGCATTTAGAATTTCAATCATACATGATATTCTATTATGAATGAATCATCTTTCTCAAGCTATAATTGTATCACTCAAGCACAATTTTCAAAACTGAAACTCTTACTTAAGTAAGGGGGCTATTAAGGGGATATGCTTCCATATTGAACAAAAAAGCAGAAGTTACGCGAAACATAACCAAAAAGACAAATTCTACAGCTTAAGCCGAGGACGACCCGAATAGGCCGAGGTCGAAACCGAGCCGACCTGACCAAGGTCGAGGTCAACCTAGCCGAGCTCGAGTCGACCTGACCGAAGTCGAGGTCAACCTGGCTGAAGCCGAGGACGACTAGAATAAGCCAAGGCCGAGCCGACCTGACCGAGGTCGAGGTCAACCTGGCCGAGCTCGAGCCGACCTGATCGAAGCAGAGGTCAACCTGGCCGAAGCCGAGGACGACCAGAATAAGTCGAGGCCGAGCCGACCTGATCGAAGACGAGGCCAACCTGGCTAAGGCCGAGCAGACCCCAACCTCCCACTTCAATTCTTCAATTTCTATTTTCTTCTCTCATGGTCTGAGGCTAGCTCGATGTGAAGCAACACGATTGTTGGATGACAAAATTTTCCTCCTACGAGGGGACAAGAAGTTCAAAATAATCCTCGTAGGGGTTAGCGACAATCCCGCTTAAACCTGAGAACAACCTCAAGTATGTAAAATCACTGGAGTACGACACAAGTCGTGAATCCGGATGAGAGCATAAACCCCCAAGAGAAGCAATCTTGGGATGATCTAAGGGAAAAGGGAACATCCGAAATGCAGAATAAGCATGACGATTGACCTTGAATCCCATTGGATAACGGAGAAATTGACCCCCTAGTAGACTGAATATCCTCGTAAGGATGGACAACAGAAACTAGAGAAAATTCGAGGCAACCCTCGAAATGTCTAAAATGACTCTGAATAAACCTTACTAGGAGAATCGAAAACGCAAATTAAGCGTGACGAGATCCTGACATTTATATTAAATACCGGAGAAATTGGCACTTTAGGAGACTGAATATCCTTATAAAGATGGACAAACAATAACTAAAGAGAATTCGAGGCAACCCTCAAAATGTTTGAAATGACTCCGAGGAAATTTGACTAAGGAACCAGGCAAATCGAAACGCAGAATAAGCGTGACGAGAACCTAAAATTCCAAATTGAATAACGGAGAAATCGACATTCTATGAGATTGAATATGAAGTTCAGTAGGCTACTCCCAAGTCAGGCTTCATGCTATTAATTCGCAAGCTCCAAATCTCAAATCCTAACTAGGGAGTGGGGGCTAATGTTATGGGTTAAATTGGACCAACGAGAATGGGCAGGTCAAATGACCAAGGCATAGAGTCAGACAGAATAGAAGTCCAATACGAGGTCAAAACAGGTTGAAATCGAACAGGGACCGAACCAAGGCGAAACGAGACGAGCAGAAGTGCTCAGGCTTCGACCCAAGCACGTGGTCGACCTCGGCATAGGCTGAGGCCGACCAGGATAGAGCCCTCCCATTTGGGCTCTACCCTCGCCCAACACCCCAAGAAAGAAGTTTAGGCTTAGGCTTAAGCCCAAGCCCGTGGTCAGCCTCGGACGAGGCCGAGGCCGACCAGATCCAAGGTCATATCCTGGGCCTTGCTTCAATCCCACGCGGCCCATAGGCTTGTTTCCAGCCCTCTCCCGACCTTTCCTTGTTGGGATTTGTGCCCTAAAACTCGTAGTTTGTAATTATGTTCTAATTAATGTAATAAAGTGTTATTATTTCAATAAAGTGTTATTGTTAGATTCATCTCTGAGTTTGCCTTTATTTAAACCCTAAATCCAATAAACTAAACATCCAAGGTCATTAAATGAATCTTTAAATCAATGTAATGTACATAAAAAGGATCTCGGTTCGAGATACAACCTAAAGGGTCTATAGTTAGGGGATAAGGTTTGGGTACCTTACCCTGGTTAAACTATGGATGTGGCCCACTTTGTATTTGATACAAATACTGTGATCCTAACATGTTTGTGTAGATGACATGTGAGTAGGGATATCCTATGTAATGAGATTACATAAGACCGGACCACGAAATAGTAATCTCTAGCTGTAACTCCGTTGACTAGTTAGATTTCTATTTCACTAGGATGACCTAGGCAACTTGATCTCAATCCTGAAAGCAGAGTTCTAACTTACATTGCGTGAGGGATTGTCCTTTGACTAGTATGGGTGAGAGTGGCCAGATTCGCCAACTCAATATGCCTACCTTCTTGGGGACAAGACCAAGTGAGCGGCTGGGAACTTAACTTAGCAAGATGGAATTCACTCCTTCCCGCCTACTAGGGTAAGTAGAGGAATGTTCCCTTAAGTGGTGTCTCTCGGGACTTGAACAAAGGGCCCGACCTCTCATTGGCCCGAGAGGGACTATGTTTGTTGGTAGGACCACAAACAAATTGTTCATTAGAGAGCACTTTACTTAAGGCACAAGATGTAACCTGTGGGTAAAGCGATAATTTGACCCAAATGGTGTTACGAACATTCGTGAAGGATTGACTTGCTTTGTTATTGGTCAATATCCATGGACACAAAAATATATCTGCGTGAGAGAAGAGTGCAAGCGTGGGACTTTAGTGAAGTGTTTCCATGCGATTAACGAATGTTGATTGGGAGGTTAATGAGATTAACAGAGCAATCTCATATCGTTGGAGCTTCCGATGCAGTAGGTCCATTAGGTCCACCTTCTAGCTCGTAAAGGGTTCTTAGATCATTTGAATTTGAAATGTTCAAATTCATTAGGGAATATATTTAATGTATTTAGATACGATATAATATATAGTTTTGGAACTATATATTATAAATTTAATGTGAATATGATTCATATTAAATTATATGAGAGAATTGAATATTTGAAAGAGTTCAAATATTATATTAGATGTGAATGTGATTCACATTTGCAAACTATAGGATAAAATTTAATGTACCTTTGGATGTACATTAAAACTATAGGTTAAAGGGGTAATATGATTAAATGAGATTTAATCCAAATTAAATATATGATATTTGATTTGTATTATTTAAATATGATTTAAATGAATAATTAAATTAGATTTAATTATATTATTATTATTATTATTATTATTATTTTAATAATAAAATGAGGGAACGTGTCATCCAGACACGTTCCCCACTACCCCTCCCTTTCTCCCTATCGACAGTTTAACAGGGAGAAGGGAGTTGCTCAATTAAATGATTAATCGATCAATTCGTGGTAAGACTGCAAGAATTCTTTCTCTCTCAATTCTAGAATTCCCAAAACCTTCCAATTGTTGGAATCCTTCCCACAAAGAATTTTGTTCTAAGAACTTAGAGATATAGAAGGTTTTCTCTGTTGGTGGTGTCCTGCTTGGAAATACAGAGAGAAGTGCACGTGTTCTTTGCTTTCTTTGATTTCTCTAGGAGCAAGGAGTTGTTGTTCTGCGAATCTACAAAGGTATTCTTCTTCCTTTTAGTTTAATTTTTAAACTTAACATATGTTTGCATGTATGCAATTAATCCATGTCTAATAGGATTAGAATTTCATGCTTGTTCTGTATTTTTTTGTCAATGTACTGTTTTTGTTTCAAGCAAAACAATCAAGCTATTACGATCCCAAACACGTTTCCGCTGCTCAAGGAGATCAGATCTCCATCATTTCTTTTTCAATAGGCCAAGAAACCCCACAGAGGACCCCAGAACCGAGAAGAGACGAAACGAGAAGACGTGCTTGGGCTTTGGCCCAAGCGCGTGGTCGGCCTTGGCATTGGCCGAGGCCGACCAGGATAAAACTCCTCCGTTTGAGCTCTATCCAAGCCCTATGACACAAAACATTGACTTGGGTTTGAGTTTTGGCCCAAACCAGTGGTCACCCTCGGCCAAGGCCGAGGCCGACCAGCTACAAGTTTGATCTCCAGGCCTCGCAGCGACTCGAAAAGGCCCGAAAGCCCATATTCAACTTCCCCACAATCTCTCATTTACCCAAGAGGCCACAAAAGAACGCCAAGGGAAACTATGTAATCTCTCCCAGGAGGGGAGAGAAGGGTAAGTTAATTCTAGGGACCATTATACGAAAACTTCTCTATAATTCTCTTTGAGACCCTCACTGACTTAGGCATCGGAGATTGTGTGGCCTACACCACACCAGTGTCTAGGTTTTCCTTGTCTTGCAGGCTGCATTCTTCCCCTAAGAATTACAAATTTACCGTCGTTGTCACGTGGAGGTCAGGTGTATTATCCTGTCCGAAATTTGGCAACAACAGGTAGAGTTCTTCCCCTTTTGAGTCAAGAAAACAGAAAATAAAAAGTGCAGAAAGTAAGTGGTCTTCAAATCATACAAATGATCTTGGATGATTTTTTCGTGGCTTGAATCTTCATATTTATAGCTTCCAAATGCTAGAGTTTGCTCCATGGATGTGTTAAGGCAAAAACTAGATCTTTATGAACTTGATTTGTAGATAGTATCTTCAAATATTAGCACAAAATTGAAATTTCAGTTTTTCTCCCAATTTTTAGGAATTCTATCTCCAAGTAAAATTGCAATTGCAATTGGAGTCACAATTCTGACTGTTTATAGTTTTCTGTATAAAAACATAAAAAATTAGTAAAATTCAACTTTTTTTTCCTCTGATTTCAAATTTCTCATAACAAAAAAACAACACTTTTATGAAGGGATTTTGAATTCCCGCAGCGGAAGACGTTGTGAAACGTCGTTGATCCGTTGTGTAAAACGTGTCTTAAAATCGAACCTATCTCATAGATCCTAGGCTAAACATGCAAATAAGAGAAGAAAACAGTAAGGAACTATAAGATACTTACTTGTTGAAGAACTCTTCTTCAACGCTTTTCTCCTCCGGTCACGATCTCTCTCGATCCAACGATCTCCTCGAACACGAACCACGATCCGAACAGGGAGACACCTCCAAAGGGTCTTCTCGGTTGTTCTCGGGAGGTTGAGGGAGAGTAGGTGGGACTCCCTTTGGTTTTGGGTGAGGAGAGAATTAGAGAGAATTGAGAGAGGATTTGAGAGAATTGCCTTGCTCTCTTTGGATGGAAATCCAAAAAATGGCAAATGGCATACCAAAGGCTTCTTGCAAAGCCTTTAAATACTATTGTGTGATGGAGTTAAAACCTCCACCAAATCACAATTTTACCACAACCATATAATATACAAATCACATTTGCATATTATATAATATAAGGTATCTCATACCTTATTATACAAATCTCATTTGCATAAATGTGGAATTATAAATTGAATCACATTCAATTTAATTTCTCTCAATTTAATTTCTCCAAATAGCACTAATTAATCAATTAGGCTATACTATAGTTTATTATGAATCTCATTCACATCAAACTATATATTATGTCATCTATATCTCATATAAATGACATAAATACCCAAATAATGAATTTGAACACTTCAAATTCACACCAAACTGTAAACCCTCAATTTGTCCAATTTGAGCCAACCGAGGACCTAATGGACCTACACGTGACGAGCTCCAATGATCCGAGACTAACTTTGTCAAACTCTTTGACCGGTTATTCAACATTCATTAGCTACGGTAACACTCCAGTAAAGCCCGTAGCTGCACTCTCATCACTGTAGGACAAGTTGTGTCCATCGATATAACCAATACCCATGAGTCAACCCTTCACAGGTTGTTCGTAGTCACAACTGGATCAAATTACCATTTTACCCCTGTGTCTACCTCTTGCTCCTTAAGTCCCACTGCTCCTCTAATGAACAACTACGTTGCATGGTCCAACCATAAACAACAACCCTCTCGGGCCAATGAGAGTGGGGCCCCGTTGTTCAAGCCACGGAGACATCACTTAAGGAACAACCTCTAGTTTCCTAAGTCGGGAGCGAGTGAATTCCTTCTTGCGTAGTCAAGTTCCCAGCTCCCCACGTGGTCCTGCCCTTGAGAAGATAGACATATTGGGCGAGCAATAGTGGTCACCCTCACCCGTACTAGTCAAAGGACAGACCCCCGCAGACAGGAGTCCGTGACACGCTCAGGATTAAGGTCGAGTCACTAATGGTCATCTACGAATTTATTAGCTCTATCTCATTAATCGGTGTTACATCGATAAGTCTAATAATTCACGGTCGGTCTTGTACAATCTCATTGCACAGGATGCCCCCACTCGCATGTCAACTACATGAACGAGTCGAGATCACCTCGTCAGTATCTAATACAAAGCGGGCGCATCCACGGTGTATCCGAGGATTAGGTCTCCAACCCTATCCATATCAGAGCCGTTCGGTCATTAACTCGAACGTGATCCTCCCTGTGTGTCCACTACACACCGTTCAAGTTCTTAGTTCTCTCATAATGCAATGACCCTGGAGCTTAGTTTATTGGATTAAGTTTATGAAAAATGCGAGACACAAAGTTTAAATAAATAACTCTTATTTATTACACAATGTTGAAATAAATAACTCTTATTCATTTACAACTTGGAATAATACAAACTACACGAGATGAGGACATACATCCCAACAAACTCCCACTTGGACTAAGCTAGTGGAGTAGATGATACATTTCTCAAATGTACAGTAAAGTAATACAATAAAGTAATACAATAAACTAGGGCATTGAATACCCTTTTACAATACTCCCACTTGCCCTAGTCAGGAAGCACTCGAAGACCTAGACTCTCTAGGTGACCCTCAAACACCTTAGCCGTGAGGGCCTTTGTAAATGGATCAGCAACGTTGTGCTCCGAAGCTATCTGCGTGACTGTCACGTCTCCGCGGTGCACAATCTCCCGTATCAGGTGATACTTACGCTCTATATGCTTGCCCCTTTTATGACTCCAAGGTTCTCTCGAGTTGGCTACTGCACCACTGTTGTCACAAAACAGTGTGATTGGCAAGTTCATATTTGGAACAACTTCCAAATCCGTCATGAACTTCCCCGAGTCAAAGCGACTTCGCTGCGGCTTCACAAGCCGCAACATATTCCGCTTCCATCGTGGAATCAGCGATGCATCCTTACTTGATGCTTCGCCACACACAGCTCCTCCATTCATAATGAAGGCTGACCCCGAAGTGGATTTCCTAGAATCCTTATCGGTCTGAAAGTCAGAATCTGTGTATCCCGTAAGGATTAAATCCCCACTCCCATACACAAGGTTGTAGTTCCTCATTCTCCTAAGATACTTGAGGATTGCCTTTACGGCTGTCCAGTGATCTAATTCAGATTGGATTGATACCTCACCGACAATCCCAATCGCATAACGGATGTCGGGCCTAGTACACACATGGCATACATCGGGCTCCCTACAATTTGAAAGCATAGGGGATTCGTCTCATATCCTCAACCTCTTGAGGCGTCTTAGGACATTGATCCTTAGACAGGTGAACCCCATGCCTGAAAGGCAACAAGCCCTTCTTGGAGTTCTGCATCTTATACCTAGACAACATCTTGTCAATGTGAGATGCCTGAGACATGGCTAGCGTTACTCTTCTTAGGTTAGGACAATGCTGGATACCTAGAACATCTCGTGCCTCTTCCAAATCTTTCATTTGGAATTGTGAAAGCCAACCATTCCTTAATGTCGGTAAGAAATCATACCTCATTCCCAATGAGAAGGATATCATCCACATACAATATAAGAAGCCGCTGACAGTTTTGTCGTGATTTTCTTATGTAGACACAAGGCTCGTCAACATTTTGATCAAAGCCATAAGATTTGATCGCCTCATCAAACCTTATATTCCAAGACCTCGAGGCTTGTTTGGTCCATAAATAGACCTTTGAAGCCAGCAAACCTTTTGCTCTTGGCCTTGGGCAATGAACCCTCGGGTTTGGTCCATGTAGATGGTCTCGTCAAGGTTGCCATTCGAAGCGGCGGTCTTGACATTCATCCGCCATACGTCATAGTCATAATATGCGGCAATGGCCAGAAGTATTCTAATCGACTTTACCATGGCAATAGGTGAAAAGGTTTCCTCATAGTCAACCCCTTCCACCTGGGTAAAACCCTTTGCCACTAGTCGAGCTTTGAAGGTCTGCACCTTCCTATCTACGCCACGTTTACGCTTGTAGATCCACTTGCAACCAATAGGTTTAACCCCATCCGGTCTGTCCACAAGCTCCCAGACGGAATTGAAGTACATCGGCTCCATTTCCTGGTCCATGGCTTTAATCCATTCGTCTTTGTCAACGTCTGCCATTGCCTGATCATAGGTCAATGGATCCTCGCAGTCATCATCAGGAGTGACAACTTGGGTTTCAGCTAAACACATGTAACGTTCAGGCTGTCTCACAACCCTCCCACTACGTCGAGGCATTCCCAACTCTTGGGAACGGACTTGACTAGACGAGCTAGGATCAACAACACTTGTTGACGTACTAGCACCATCAGCAACCCTTGCTGATGAACTGTCTATTTCATTTAACACAATCTTACTCTTTGGTAAGTGACCCCCTGATGTGGTCTTCCTCAAGGAAAGTGACGTTTGTCGACAGAAGCACCCTATTATCCTTAGGATCGTAAAAGTAACCACCTCTAGTCTCTTTTGGGTAACCTACAAAGAGGCACAACTTTGAACGGAGTTCCAACTTCTTCGGGTTTGACACCAACACATGGGTCGGGCATCCCCAAATTCTGAAATGACGTAAACTGATTTTACGACCATGCCAGAGTTCGAAAGGTGTTTCACAAACACTCTTCGACGGAACGATGTTCAAAATGTAAACCGTAGTGTCCACTGCGTAACCCCAAAAAGAATCAGGGAGACGAGCATAACTCATCATCGACCGAACCATGTGCAACAAGGTTCTGTTTCTCCTCTCCAATACACCATTCTGCTGTGGCATACCAGGTGCTGAGAGTTGGGACGTAATTCCATGTTCTATCATATAGTCCTGAAACTCAGTGTCCATATACTCTCCACCTCGATCCGATCGAAGTGTTTTAAGCGATTTACCTAAGAGGTTCTCAACCTCAGTCATGTACTCCTTGAACTTTTCAAGAGTTTCAGACTTCTTGTGTATTAGGTAAATATACCCATATCTGGAGTAATCGTCTATGAAAGACACGAAATACTCATAACTGCCCGAACTTTAACATTCATCGGACCACGAGAGGTCGAAATGTACTAACTCAAGAGCCTCTTTGGCTCTATATCCTTTCCACTAAAAGGACGTTTGGTCATTTTGCCTTCAAGGCATGACTCACACACCCAAGAAGAGTTTTCTTCCAACTCGCTTAGAAGTCCACTCTTCACTAGTCTCTCAATCCTATTGAGATTAATGTAGCCTAACCAAGAGATGCCAAAGATGGGCACTTTCTTTTGGAGAAACCTTTAATCTCTTGGATTAAGCGTTTAATTTGTTTTAAACAATTCGGTGTTCAAAAACACTTTTGACCGAATTTGGGTTCAAAACATATAGGTTGCTCTCAAGTGAAGCGAGAACAAATCAAATTTCCATTTCGAAATAAACGTTTTATTACTCTTGAAAGAAAGCAGAGAATATTTTGTTCTAATAGGCGGAAATAGATACTAGGTTTCTCAGAACCGGGAACTATGTACATATTATCCAATAATAAGTACTTCCCGCCAAAGAACGACTTCACTGCGCCTATTGTCGCGCAAATTGAGACAACTTCTCCTGATCCAACCACGAGTGTTATCTCACCCTCTTGCGACTATTGCCAGAACTTAATCCTTGAAAAGAAGAGCAAACATGGTTAGTGGCGCTGAATCCAATATCCAAGCGAGTCATTACTCTCCACTAAACAAGTTTCGTGACAAGTAAATCACATTTACTGTCTTCTTCTTTTTTCATCAAGGAACTTGGGACAACTCCTTTTCGTGTGTCCATCCCCGCTTGCAATGAGAAAAACTTTCTGCAACATCCTTGATTTCTTTGCCTTTTAGGGGGCGGTATGAGTCAACCTTAACTTCCTTCAACTTCTTCTTCTTCCTTCCCCAGGGCACTGAAGAGTCTACAAACTTTGTCCCAGGTCATACCTGCATGAAAAGGTCTTAAGGAAACACTTGCCTCGACTTCCCCGTCCCTGGTTTGCACCAAGGGACCGAAGGTTTGTAGATCGTTGAATAGGACTGCTGAACCAGAGCACACGAGGACCCTCCTTAGTGAGTCACGAACTCTTGGTCGCCATTTACCAAAATCGTGTCTATATTGTTTTTCCACGAAATACTATCGCCACTAACTTAACGGAAGCTAAAGGAGCGTTAAAAGCGTTTGACATTTTTGTTCTTGAAAAAAATGAAAAACTTTGTATTAGTCTTGCAAAAACTTTTGAAAAACCAATCGGGTTTAGCAAATTTTTATCATATGATCCCTAGGTCATTCAAAAATTTGCAATGATACCCTAAAGGTTTAGAATGACCGCCACCGTAGGGTAGACAAACCCACTCCTCCTTTAGGACGAGACTCTCTCAACCAGACCCTAATACCGGAATAACTCTTATTCCATTAGGCATCCAGTTACCATTTTTCGGTCAGAATCCATTAACTCTTAATGAATCTTGTGAGTGTCACCCTCAATCTTTAAATTTCCAAGTATCCGTCCAAACAATAGCCGCCGTAGGGAGGACTAAGAAGGAAAACCAACAAGGAAATCGTATCCCTTTCGGGAATTCACGGTGTTCCGACTCCCATGATCAAGGCCCTCCATAGGGATTGTCTGGTCCAGGCCAAACTAGCAGGCGAATCATAGGCGTCTCACGGTGTGAATCGAAAGAAGAGACCGTGGGTCCCATTTTCACAGGTCCCGCTCCCACTCACTATAAGTACTCTCTCCATTCACGTTGATATTGACCCATACAAATGCCACCCGTAAGGGGACGCTCCCATTTGCGCCACGAGGCCGAGCATGGATCTCACGGTGCGAACTTAACGGAGATTTGTGGATGGAAAATTAAATGTATCTCATACACTTTATTTCCTCCCACTCAACACTTTAAAATATTCGGGATTGACCTAGATAAACCGGCTAAAATTTACCTAAGTCTACCAATATAACTCTTATATTGGATTAGCCTAAGTCTATAATCACATTATTAACTTAGGTCTATGTGAGTAAATTAATTAACTCTTAATTAACGGCACTCACGAGAATATAACCTAAGAATCTCCGGACCGAATTCACTCCCAGGTCGGTTTCCAGGTAGGGGTGTTCCGCAAGCGTCAACTTAAATACCCCAGCCTTAGACAAAACCTTCCTTAGACAGAGTTACTTATCAGTCTCCATTCAAAGGTCATATTTGATTTCCTAATTCTAATCTTATTAGAACTAGAAAACCTAAGTCTAATTATTCAAGTTCTAAACAATTTAAAACTAATAATTAACTTAGGTTACATGCTTCTATGTTATAGTGCTTGATCATTCATCACATGAATAATACTATACTATAACATACATTCATCACATGAATTAAATGCATGAGCATGCTTTTAATTTAAAAAATATAACACTTATATTAAATAAATTAAATCATGCAAACATTATATTATAACTCTTATAATATAATTCTATCATGCATATTATATATTATAACTCTTATAATATAAATATGATGCATGAAATGTTTAACCTAAGGTGAGATTTTAAATCTATATGGCATACTTTATGCACATAGAAATAATTAAATCATACATCTCATGCATAAAATAATTAAATAGCAATATTGGACCGATTTTTGGCACCCTAGGGACATAAAATTAAATTAATGTAATTAATATAACATTTATAATAATATTAATTAAAATAATTAAATAAAAAACATTTAAAAAACTAATTTTACACATAAATAAATAATAAAAAAAATTTATAACGGCAGTTGCACCAGCCCAGGCTGGAACCACCGCCCACGAACACGTCTCGAGAAATCTAGCACTCCACACACCACTACGCCAGGTATGCGTTGCAACGCTATAATGTATAGCGTCACGCCCAGCGTTCTCAACGCTGTGGCGTTGCAACACCACCGCTAGCATTGCAACGCTGCACTGCAGCAGCCTCTAGCAGCAAGGAAGGCGTCGCAACGCTGATGAACTTCCAGCAATACCACTTTTGCTGTTTTTCACCAAAATCACCCGTTTTTGCTCCGATTTCTTCACGACAACTCTTACCACGAACGACACGGACTTACAGACTCGTTTTACATTAAAAAATATCCAAAAACAATGGGCCCTTACATTGATCTCATCAACTTTAATGTAAATCTAAAAAGTGCCAAAAACAGAAAACATCCAAAATTGCAAACCATTAACATTCATCTCATGAAAATTAATGCTACCCACCTAATTTTAAGAATTCACAGAATACACAACGAAGAGCAACGATTGGCTCTGATACCAATTGAAGGGATTTTGAATTTCCGCAGCGGAAGACGTTGTGAAACGTCGTTGATCCGTTGTGTAAAACGTGTCTTAAAATCGAACCTATCTCATAGATCCTAGGCTAAACATGCAAATAAGAGAAGAAAACAGTAAGGAACTATAAGATACTTACTTGTTGAAGAACTCTTCTTCAACGCTTTTCTCCTCCGATCACGATCTCTCTCGATCCAACGATCTCCTCGAACACGAACCACGATCCGATCAGGGAGACACCTCCAAAGGGTCTTCTCGGTTGTTCTCGGGAGGTTGAGGGAGAGTAGGTGGGACTCCCTTTGGTTTTGGGTGAGGAGAGAATTAGAGAGAATTGAGAGAGGATTTGAGAGAATTGCCTTGCTCTCTTTGGATGAAAATCCAAAAAATGGCAAATGGCATACCAAAGGCTTCTTGCAAAGCCTTTAAATACTATTGTGTGATGGAGTTAAAACCACCACCAAATCACAATTTTACCACAACCATATAATATACAAATCACATTTGCATATTATATAATATAAGGTATCTCATACCTTATTATACAAATCTCATTTGCATAAATGTGGAATTATAAATTGAATCACATTCAATTTAATTTCTCTCAATTTAATTTCTCCAAATAACACTAATTAATCAATTAGGCTATACTATAGTTTATTATGAATCTCATTCACATCAAACTATATATTATGTCATCTATATCTCATATAAATGACATAAATACCCAAATAATGAATTTGAACACTTCAAATTCACACCAAACTATAAACCCTCAATTTGTCCAATTTGAGCCAACCGAGGACCTAATGGACCTACACGTGATTTAGCTCCAATGATCCGAGACTAACTCACAAACTCTTTGACCCGTTATTCAACATTCATTAGCTACGGTAACACTCTCGATAAAAAGCCCGTGCTGCACTCTCTCATCACTTTGTAGGACAAGTTGTGTCCATCGATATAACCAATACCCATGAGTCAACCTTCACGGGTTGTTCGTAGTCACAACCGGATCAAATTACCATTTTACCCCCGTGTCCTCCTCTTGCTCCTTAAGTCCCACTGCTCCTCTAATGAACAACTACGTTGCATGGTCCAACCATAAACAACAACCCTCTCGGGCCAATGAGAGAGTGGGGCCCGTTGTTCAAGCCACGGAGACATCACTTAAGGGAACAACCTCTAGTTTCCCTAAGTCGGGAGCGAGTGAATTCCTTCTTGCGTAGTCAAGTTCCCGCTCCCACGTGGTCCTCGCCTCTTGAGAAGATAGACATATTGGGCGAGCAATAGTGGTCACCCTCACCCGTATTAGTCAAAGGACGGACTTCGCAGATGTGAGTCCGTGACACGCCGTGGGATTAAGGTCGAGTCACTAATGGTCATCTACTACGATTTATTAGCTCTATCACGTGCTAACGTGTTTACATCGATGAAGTCTAATAATTCACGGTCCGGTCTTGTACAATCTCATTGCACAGATGCCCCCACTCGCATGTCAACCACATCAACGAGTCAGATCACTTCGTCTGTATCTAATACAAAGCGGGCCACATCCACGGTGTATCCGTGATTAGGTCTCCAACCCTATCCATACATCAGAGACCGTTCGGGTCATTAACTCGAACGTGATCCTCCCCAGGTGTCCACTACACACCGTTCAAGTTCTTAGTTCTCTCATAATGCAATGACCCTGGAGCTTAGTTTATTGGATTAAGTTTATGAAAAATGCGAGACACAAAGTTTAAATAAATAACTCTTATTTATTACACAATGTTGAAATAAATAACTCTTATTCATTTACAACTTGGAATAATACAAACTACACGAGATGAGGACATACATCCCAACATTTTAGGCCCCGTTTGATAACCATTTTGTTTTTTGTTTTTAGTTTTTGAAAGTTAAGCTTATGTTCACCTAATTTCTCTACAATAGAGATCATCTCCCTTAAGTAAACATTTGAACTCTTAGCCAAATTCTAAAAACAAAGTCAAGTTTTTGAAAGCTACTTTTTTTAGTTTTCAAAAGTTGGCTTGGTTTTTGAGAACATAGGTACAAAGTAGATTAAGAAGACATATAAACTCATTGGTATAAGTAGTATTTTTAGGTTTAAATTTCAAAAACTAAAAACCAAAAACAAAATGGTTATCAAACGGGGCCTTATTGATTTGATTTATTCTCATATCAATTTACTAACAATTATGAACATATAAGCATGAACTGTTGCAAATAACCTAAGTTTAAAACATGAGACGTATCACTTGGAAATCTTTGAATGGAATTAGAAACCATGGAATTCCTGATTACCCTGTTTAGAGTACAGGGCTAGGTCTGCCAGGTTTGCTGAAACTTATGTTTGGGATGGAGGGTGAGATTGAGTTGAGTTTGCTTAGGTTGCTTTTTTAGATCTATTTTTTTGACTTGATAATTTGTAATTGAATTGTATGTCAATATTTTAACCAATTAAGTGGATTAATTATTTCAAACATAGTTAAATATGACATGTACTATGTGTAGTTTGTATAAGTATATTGAGATCTCATTCACTTCATTCATGATAATGTAAAATTAAATAACATTAGTAAGAACATATATTTTAAATCATTAATACGTGGAAAAGAAGAAAGATGTTGTTGGAGTAAAGGAAATCCATAATGCAAATGATCAAGAGAGGAAGGGGAAATGAAAAAGAGGAAGGGTATTCGACTATAATAAAGGAATTGTCGACCGTTTTTTAAAACGGTCGACCTTTCCCAAATATTTGCCGATCGATTTTAAAAACGGTCGGCCTTTCCAATCTCTTTATCGACCGTTTCGTAAAACGGTCGACCTTTGTCCATCTCGTTGCCGACCGTTTTTAAAAACGGTCGACCTTTTCAATCTCTTGGTCGTCTGTTTTGAAAACAGTCGACCTTTTTCCATCTCGTCGCCGACTGTTTTTTAAACGATCGACCTTTCTCCATCTCTTCGCCGACCGTTTTAAAACAGTCGCCCTTTCTCCATCTCTTTGCCGACCGTTTTTTACAATGGTCGACCTTTATCCATCTCTTAGCCGACCGTTTTTAAAACGGTCGGTGTTTCCCATCTCTTTGCCGACTGTTTTTAAAACGGTCGGCCTTGCTTTCACTTTTATCAACGATTTATGAATTCGTCGGTATTATCCATCTATCCGAACCATTTTTGGAGTGTCAGGATAAAAAGCGTTGGAAAATGATAAAATTCTTGTAGTGTGAAGGTTTGAAGGTCATAGTTTCGTAAGAAGAAAAGGAATGAGAAAAATAGTAGTATTTCTCCAAAACAAAAACTGAATTATATTAAAACCAAAATAATAGCTGAAAGTGATGAAGGCATCGAGTTGTCGTCCATGCCCCAGGGGAGGTCAAGTTCAAGGTGCTCTCCTTAACACACCATAATCATACTTTCAATCTTGGGAATGCAAAGAAGAAATTCAACCTCATACTAGGGAATTTAAAACTCTATTTCACAAAAGTATTCAAAAACTTATTTTTTGAACTCTATTTTAAAAATTAAAAAAAAATGAAAATCTATTTAAGAAGTTAGAGAATTTAAAACTCTATGTACAAAGTATTCAAAAAACCATTTTGGAACTCTATTTGAGAAATTTAAAAATTGGGAGTCTATTTAATAGATTAGGAAATCTAAAACCATATTCGACAAAGTATTAAGAAACCTATTTTTGAAACCCTATTTTAGAATTAAAAAATTGGAAGCCTATCTAAGGAATTAGGAAATTTATCATTTTATTTTACAAAGTGTTCAGAAACTTATTTTTGGAATTCTAAAATTATAATGTTGGAAGTCTATTTAAAAAAATTAAGAAATGTAAACAAAAATTCGAAACGTATTTAAAAAAAAATCAAAAAACTTTATTTACTCTTTTATTTCCAAAAAAAAGTCAATAGGAAATAGGAAATGTATTTATTTTATGCTTAGTTCTCTAATTGTCGTTAGGCTTTACTTAACCCAATATTTTGAGCTTTCACCTAAGCGTCGCCTTGAGTTTATTTAGTTGAATTGAAGAGTAAAAGACTTCAGCATACCACCTCGTGGTTGTGATCATGCAAGGGAGAGTTATTTTAAAAAAATTGTTCTATCTTCCAAAGTCATTCTTTTTAAGTTTCCTCAAGTGTAGTGTGTGTCATTTCACTTATCTATGATAGTGTATTTTTAACCTTGTCGAAGACCCTATCAAAGTTAAATTTATAATACCAGATCATCTAAAGATTTGTCGTGGTTTGGGACTTGGGTCATGCACAGGGATTGGAATTCTTATCATTAATTTAATAGATTATATGAGGTTCCATTTCAAAACCAATTGGCAATGAGAGAAGTAACCCATATATCATATATATTGTGAGGTTTCTCTCCACTTTTCTAATGTGGGATCCTCAACATGCCCCCTCAAGATGGTGCCTCTTTAGGTTCACCATTCTTGGATTGGATCCCAATTTCAATTTTTAGACCGAATACCCGTTTGGGTTTAATTGGCTCTGATAGCATAATAGATCACCAATCAAACTAAAAGCTTAAACTAAGAGTTTAAGGTAAATTTAATTATATCACATAGTCTAACATAATTAAGTACCATAATTACTCATACCTAATTTTATTTAGAGAAACAAAACTCTGGAATTGGTTTTGAAAACAAATAAATAAAATCTAAACTAATATTTCCAAAGTTGGAGTTCAATTTTAGAGAGATATTTGGAAAATTGCAATTCATGAAGCACAACTACGAAATTGATTAAAGAATTATGAAACATGCAACAATCCTTAGCCAATAATTATTAAGGTATTCAATTGACTCTCTCGAACCCACTTGAGCTCATGCACATAAATAAATCAACCTCTCGATCTATTTCTACAACTAAACACGACATTATGAAATTCTCTTAAAAGTTTCTAATGTTAACCTATTCATTCTTATGTAATAGATTAATCCTAGTCATGCTTCTAAGTTCTTGGTTAAATTTACTTTCTAAAGCTAAATTTAACTTAACATGCAAAACTATGGCCAAAAGCTTCGAAGATTAAAAAACGATATGCACAAAAGGTGTTATAAAAACACAAATCAATAAATCAACCGTCTTAAAATAAATGCAATAAACCAATAGTCTACAATACTAAAGTCATTCTATTACAACCCACAAACTCCTAAAGTTAAAAGAAATAAAGTAAAAAGATAATAAAGAAAAATTGGACGACACGTGCCAACACTCGTTCCCGACTTGATGTCTCACGATCTCGAGCCTTGAGTCTCCTTCTTAGCTCTCCAATATGATATTTTAAGCCTCAAAATAATGCCTCTATCGAAAATAGAGTTTGGTCTTTCTAGAACGACCCTCCCCATCGAATACACAAACTTCCTTTTTATAGAGTTAAAACATCGTTGCAACATTGTCGCTTCACATTTTCTAAAGAAGGAAAAATCTATTGGTGTATGATAACTCTTAAAATAAGAGTTATTAGTTATCACTTTTTGAATGGTTTGATTAGAATTATCTCATTTTACCTTTGAAACTCCTTAACTTTGATTTGTTATGCTCTAAGATTATTTTTTATATAGTAAAATTATTATTTGAGCAATATGATCATAATTAACGAACTTAATGTGATTAAATTTAGGGCTTGGTCTAAGGATGATTTCGAAGTTGAAAGCAATAGTGTTACAACGGTTTGTTGGAGCAAAGTTAGTAATTCAAGCCAAATAGAAATTCACATTTGTTGAGATTTTGCCCTAAACTCGCGTAATTTGTAAATATCCGATGAAATCAATAAAAAGTTATTATTCATCATTTCTCGTGTTCTCGCATTTAAAACTTAAAATTCAATAAACTTTTATTGAATAACCTCGATAACATTTTACTGATAATAATCAAATATTTACATTTACTATCTACGAGTTTTAGGGCATAAAACTCAACACATCATTCTTAGACCAAAAGAGTTTATTCCTCTAAATAAAAGACACATTTGGGCTTTAGTTAATAAAGAAGGATATTTGCAGCCACAAACCAAGGAAGAAGATAGTATAACAGTCGAATCTAAGAAGGTAAATATTAAGGTTGACGAAATTCTTAATAAGTACTATGAAATGATTAATGTTCCTGCAACATTACCTCCTTTACGTATGCCCAACACCACATAGATATTCAAACGGGTGTTATTCTCCCAAACTTTCACCATTATCAAACGATCCCACATGAGTATGAGATATTACAGGAGCAAGTTAGTGAATTACTTCAAAAGGGATACATTCAACCAAGTTTGAGTCCTTGTGTTGTTCCAACACTTCTTAAATCTAAGAAGGACAACTCTTGGTGTATGTGTGTGGATAGTCGAGCAATTAATAAGGTAACATTAAAGTATCACTTTTTCGTTCCATGATTTACCTGATTTACTTGATCAATTGAGTGGTGCATTTCTTTTTTTCTAAGGTAGATCTAAGGTGTGGATATCACAAAATTCAGATTAGATTGAGAGATGACTGAAAAACTGCTTTTAATTAAAACTAATGTGGGACTCTTCAAATGGTTGATAATGCTTTTTGTTCTAACAAATTCTCCTAGCACATTCATGAGGCTTATGGATCAAGTTTTGCAACCTTTTATTAACCATCTTGTGGTAGTATATTTTGATGATATTCCGATTTCTAGTAGGACAAGGGAGGAGCACTTAAAAAAACTTAAAAAAGCACTTTAAGATCTTAAGGGAAAACCAACTTTATATTAACCTTAAAAAAAGGTGCAGTAATCTGGTATCTAGCATTCACTTTCTTGGGTTTCTTATTAGTAAACAAGGAATTTCTGTTGATCCCTCAAAGAATAAAACAATAAAAGAATGATATGCACTTAAAAAAAGAAACGATATACAATGTTTTCTAGGTTTGACATCTTTTATAGGAAATTTATTTGAGATTTTAGTACTATAGTTGCACTATAAAGAGTCAATTTCGTTGGAAAATGAATAAGAAGAGAGTTTTTCTTTGTTAAAAGATCTATTATGTCCAACATCTGTTTTGGCATTACCTAATTTTGACAAAGTTTTTGAAGTAGTTGTAGATGGTTTGGGTTTAGTTATAGGTGTGGGTTTATCTCGACATAGTCACCCCATTGAATATTTTAGTGAAAAGTTGAGTCTCCCAGATAAAAATGGAGTACATATGAACAAGAATTTATTCACTAATTAAAGCTTTAAAACAATAGGAGCATTACTCGCTTGACAAAGAATTCAACTGAGAAAACTATTAATGAAATGCATGCTAGATGGATTAGTATTCTCCAAAAGTTTGGTTTTGCTATCAAACATGGAGCTATACATATTAATAAAGTGATTGATGCCCTTGGTAGAAAACAAAATCTACTCACTTTACTTATAAGAGAAATCACTACTTTTGAAGATTTACCCACACCCTTTAAGGAAAATGATCCTGATTTTTTTGGCATGATGTGGAATGAAATGTAGACAACATGTTAACTATAGTGGTTATCATCTTGTGGATAAGTACTAGTCTAAGGGCAATGAACCTTGTATTCCCCAACACGTCCTTATGCATGACTTTAATTAAGAAATTGCACGCAGGTGGGTTGGTGGGTCATTTTTCTATTGATAAGACTTCTGAGTTGTTGACTGATAAAACCTAAAAAGTCATTATTATTTCATGTATAAATCATGTTTGTTTCATTAATTTTATGAGTATATTGCATGTTTTATACGTGATCAATTAAGTGCAAGACACATCTGGAAGATATTACATTAAATTAGAATTTTATGTGATTAATTGATCATTTTGTAGGAATTGAGTATAAGATACATTCCGAGAGATTTTATGTTGATCCATGGTTCCAACACATCAAATCGGAGGTCATTTGGACACCCGAGCAAAAAGTTATAGCAAAAAATGGTCAGTGTTGTCTGCATGGTAGCGTTTAGACGTTGTTCAGAGCGTCTCGATACTATCGACAGACCCCTAGAAGCCACACTCGATGCTGCGGTGAGCCCTTGAGATGATTTTTTTTTTAGTTTTTCTCTATGTTTTCAGTAGTTTAAGATCAATTAGATATTTTTAATCGATCCATGGGTTCGTTGGTCGAGATTTTCGAATTCGACTGAGTGGAAATACCGATTTGGAGGAGATCGTCGGGATTTTCAATGTAACGCCATGAGGTTTTGTACTTAATGCATTTAATTTCTTGTAATGAATGTCTTTTACGAAGTTATTAGTCCCATACCGTTAACGGTGTTACATCAGTAAGTCTAGTAATTCACGGTCCGATCTTGTACAATCTCATTGCACAGGATGCCCCCACTCGCATGTCAACCACATGAACGAGTCAGATCACCTCGTTTGTATCTAATACAAAGCGCGCTGCATCCACAGTGTATCCAGGATTAGGTCTCCAACCCTATCCATATACTGTAGACCGTTCGGGTCATTAACTCGAATGTGATCCTCCCTGTGTGTCCACTACACACCATTCAAGTTCTAGTTCTCTCATAAATTCAATGACCCTGCAGCGCTTAGTTTATTGGACAAAGTTTGTAAAAATGCGAGACACAAAGTAATGAAAGAAATAACTCTTATTTATTTCAAATAGTAATATTACAAACAAAACGAGATTAGGACATATTCCTATTCCTCAATGAATTCGAGAAGATCTATTTATGGATTTTATTTTAGCCTTACTTAGGATCAACGTGGCTTTAATTTTGCTATAGTAATGGTAGACCAATTTAGAAGATCTATCTATGGATTTTAGACAAATATCGACGACAAAAAATCTTTGAGGGAGGTGATCTTGTTATGGTTCATCTCCAAAAATTGAAATTTTCATCGAGTTCCTATTCTAAGATTCATCCTAAGAAGATTGAACCTTTTTAAATTCTTAAGAGATTTAGAGAAAATACTTATAAAGTAGATCTTCATCAACAGCTCCAAATCAATTCTAACTTTAATGTTTATGATCTTTTTGAATATCATCGTTTCGATGCTTTCTCTTTGGCGGACTAAAACTCGAGGACGAGTTTCTTTTTAGGAGAAAGGAATTGATGTATTCTATTTTATTAAGATTCTTGGGAGTTCTTTAAAGGATTTTTTATTTTTGAGTTTTAACCCTGGGTAAATTTGTTGTAATATTTTAAGTACTAGATAGCCAGCCACTTGTTTTACTGGCCATTAGTTACTTTAGTATGTAGCTGTTTTTTTACCCCTTCTTCTTTCTTATATAAAGGATTAAGGTTGGTTGATAAAGAAGATGATCATTTGAAGTTGTTTATAAATTTTGGTATACACCATCCAACATGATTTTAAGCTCACGGTTGCAAGAAATTTGCTCTTATCCTCTACGGTAGAAATAAAAACACCATTAACAGTAAGGATTGTTTTCCATAGTTTTTAATTCTTTTTGGAGTAAATTATTAGTAAAACTAGGCTAGTAATGATTTGAATCTAGCTAGTAAACTAAAATTAGTTTATTAAACACAAATTTTTAATTATGCTACTTTTTTTTTTTTTTTTTGGAAGATTTGAATCTAGTTGAACTATACTACATATTATATTTAGGAAGCTTTTAGGATTTTTAATGAGTTTTAGGTGAGTGGCTTCTATCATAAATTCGGTTGATTTTTTAAAAATATATTTTATCATAATTTGAGACGAGAGATTCAAATCTATGAAACATCTGATATATAGAAAAACAACATAATGATTCAAACGCACGACCTTTCAAAAATGAAATTGCGGTGAGCGTGGATCGAACACGCGGCCTTCAGATCTTCAGTCTGACGCTCTCCCAACTGAGCTATCCCCGCTTATATGATTAAAAACAAACAACATTAATTGTATTAAAATAAAATTATAAAAGCTACATAGCATCCACAAGAAGAAGAGGAAAACAACTGGAAACCCTACAAAATACTAATACAAATCCCTTCATTTAACCATCATTAGATTGAAACATTCATCCATAATTAAGATTATCATGGGCGCGAAGGTGAAGGTGAAGTTGATCCTCCGCCAGGAATGTTGTCAGTATAGCTCCCTGGGAAGGCACAGAAATCCGATGGATTAGGACAAACATTCCAACACAATTTAGAAGATCTATCTATGAATTTTATTTTAGACTTACTTAGGACTCAACGAGGTTTTGATTCTACTATAGTAATGATAGACCGATTTAGTAAGATAACTCACTTTTTGGCATGTAAGAAAACATCAAATGTTATTTATGTTTCAAATCTCTTTTTTAAAGAAATTGTAAGATTACATGACATTCCTAAGACAATTTATATCTGACCGTGATATTAAGTTTTTGAGTTGTTTTTGGAAGACTATTTGGAGAAAGTTTGATATAGATATAAGATTCACTACACCAATTTGGGCTTTCTATGACACTTCATATAAACCAAAAATGTGGGAGGAAGTAAAAAAAGTGTCATAAAATGGTTAGAGGCACGTTTTTGGCAGGAAACGGCGGAGATTCTCGGATTTTCGAAATTTATGACACTTGACACTTTTTTCTTATCATAAATTTATGACATTTTTTCAATGTCATATTTTAATGGCTTATATATGTCATAGATGACTGGGTGTTCAGTGTCACACCCCCTCCCGAACTACCTGCTAACTCAGCTCGAAAGGCGGCGTGAAGCCAACAGACATTGTTTATCTCTTAACAATACCTGTTGACCCTGATTCACCTGATAAACATACTATGTTCGAAAATGGAACACTTAAACATGACATAGCGGAAACTGGATAACTATTAAACATATACAAGGAGAAACCCTTCACAAGTCTCTCTTGGAAACTAAAAGTCTAGTGCATCAGGAACATCACAAGACAAACCATTGTTTATACAACCTCTAATGTACAAACAACTATAACACCAAAGTCCTCTCAAAATAATTTACAAACATAGAGACTTGCTAGACAAAACCAAACACGCATACAAAGTATTTAACTTATGAAGCTTCAGCAGACTATGGCGAAGAACTCAAAGTGCCAGGAGCTCGATCTCTACCAAAAAGTTTGAAAACATAGAAAGAATGAGCTATGAAGCTCGGTGGTGGATCATGTTCAATATCTATAACTTGTAAAACATATGACCTGAAAACCATGAGCATATGCATTTGTATTCAAGCATTGAAAGTAAACATAGAATCATAATAGACTTTGAAAAACCAACAAGTATATCATCAAAATCTCGTAAGGCATGTAAATGAGATAAACTCTTTTAAAAACATGTCACAATCCACATTGTGTAGAGACACGCCCGTACAACCAACGTTTATTCTACGATGTAGTGGGGCCCGCCCAAAGCCTCTTATCGTCTTTGTCGTAGTGGCGGGCCGCCACTCACTCGACGGCCAATGTTGTCACGAGTACACTCAACGTCGACAACGAATAAGACTGTGTGCTACACTACCATAAAAGCCTCGGGCTCAATATCTCGAAAATCACATGAAAACATTTGAACATGCCTGCTTATCTTTTTCTTTCATAAAACTCAAGCTTACTCAAATTTTTTTCATAAAATCGAAATCTTTAAAACATACTTGCTAGTACATGCTTGCATGAAATCATAACATTTCCATAAATTTTGGCAACCATTGAACATATGCTCATGTATAAACTTTATAAAGACTTTTAGGGTCACAATGAACACTTGAAACATTTCTAGGAGAACATGAATACTCATAAACATGTGTTCAAAAGAAAGCATAATGCATTGAAAACTTTTATTCTAGCAAAACTTGCATTTCTTGAACATAATTCAAGCATATATACACTTTTGATGTTCGTTTTATCACTCACAGTGTTTGAACTAGAATCTTAGCCCGTACACTCGACCTATTTGCTCTTGGCCTGTCAAACAAACCAAATTCATGTATTAGAACCTCGAGCTCATGGTTTTTAACCTTAAAACTACAAGAAAACACACTTTCAAAAATTTCAGCATTTTCAGATTTTCTGCCCTGTATTCAGATAGCCATAACTTCTTCATTACTTATCCAAAAAGAATGTACTTTATACCAAAATTTTCCTTTTTGAACTCTCTAAAACGCTTATGAAGACATGAAAATGAGATTCCTAACGTATTGGTTAGAAAATACCTCAGTAGCTTAACCCCTAAATTGATCCTGCTGCTGTTCTAGATTTCACTTCCTGCTGCAACCCGAAACTTTACCTGATGATTACAACATCTTCCAATCATTTTCTTCTCACGATTCCTTCACGAAACTTGTAGGAAATTCAATAAGCTTTCGAACCATACCAATTAGAGCTTCTAACTCCAAGTATACAGGTCAGAATAACCAAAACATCAGAGACTCCTCGGATTTGACAGCAAATTTCTGTCTTCTACCTTCCTCTTAACAAAACAGCAACTTAACATAAGAATTTGCTCGAGCTTCCTTCATACACTTTGTTTAAAAATGAGTTAGCTTTCAAGAAAACTAAGCCTCAGCCCTTACCTCTTCCTGTAGAGCTCGAGAAGATCAAAACATTAGGACTGGTCTGAATTGATCAACTTGCTGCAATAAAGAATGCCCTTGAGTTCTCCTCTTTTCTTCTGCAACTCCAGCTCAAAATCACCAAAAATGGCCTCCTTCTTCTTCCTTTCTCCTTCAACCACGAAGCTTCAGCCTTAGTTTGTGATGAAAGAGAAGAAAATGGAGAGAAAACCCTTTTTAAAAAAAATCAATCGGTGGAAGAGGTATTCCTTTGTCTTTTTGCACTTTTGCTTTTTTTCATTTTCCATTTCTATTTCTTTTTCCTTTTCTTTTCTTTCCTTTATCTTCTTTCTTTCTTTTCTTTTCTTTTCTTTTCTTTTCTTAACAAAACAAAATAACTTAATATATAAAACATTTGTTTCATTTCCTTTTCTTCTTTTGTCTTTAAAAGCAAACCAAACCAAAATGGTCTAAACTTTCTTTCCTTGTTTTCCTTTTATCTTTCACTTCATTTCTTTTCTTTTTAAAACATGGGAAACCAAGTTTTAAACATTCATTTCTTCTTTCTTTTTGTTGTTTGTTAATAAGGAAGTTCCAAAGAAAGATCTCGGGTTTACATTCAGTTTTTTGCGGGAAAAAACGTGTTTTGGGCGGGAAAAAGTCAAGAATTTTTTCAAGATTTACAATTTTTAATGTCATAAATTTATGACAGCGTTTAAATGTCATTGTTATTTGGTTCTATTAGTATTTTCATTCAAAAATGAAAGGAAAAAAAAATTAAAGAACAACAATGAGTCCTAATTTTTTTCAAATATTTCAATCAACGTTCTTATCTTCTTATGTATACATGAAACACTCCTACTAATTTCTCCAATTGCTCGTTCACATTTGTTTCTTACAATTTATAACTCGAGACTAAATTTTTTGCAACGAGTGCAATCTATTCACAAGCATCGACATTAGTAGTCAAGACTATACAGATTTATAAACAATAGTAAACTCAAGTCCACCGCTGTTTATAATAGTATTTTAATGCCACATGTTCTAACATTAACTTATTTTAGGGTAATTACATTCATTTGTCTATGTAAAAAATGTCTTGAATTTGTTATTTGCAATCTAGTGAATAGTTGGTGAACTTGTTTATTGAGTTATGTGGAAGATATACATGGACTGAGATGTGGAATTCTTCATATGGGCTTTTATTTCCTTTTGAAGTGCAGACAATAGTTTGGATAATTAAGTAAAGTGAAAACATAAACTAAATGTTTTGTTTTTTGTCTTAGTATGAAATTTATCTTAGTTGTGCTCTGGATTTGGTTGCTTTTGGTGTTGAAACATGTAGTATTCACACGTGTTATTTTCTTGGAGTGATTGTTGGGGTTAACATTATTAGTAATTGCTCAAGGTAGATATGGGAAGGATTGAAATAACGTTATGAAAATTTAAGGACTTTCAATAACATCAGCTACGATGCTATGATATAGAATGCGTTATACTTTCTCATGTTATGATTATAGGTCTGAGTAGTTTAACAAGTGTTGTGATGTTCATAAGCCTTAGTAAATTTATTGGTCTATGTTTATTTTTATAAGTTTAGTTGTTGGGTTCATAACTTTCTTTTAATGTTGTTTGTGGTTTGTTAAGTTTAGTAAGTATTGTGTTTTTGTTCATCTTTTATGTGTTTAGATACTGATTCTACTATTGCCCATTGCTTGTTGGTTATTTTTATCTAAACTTAGTTATGTGTCTAACTTTTTCTTTTCAAAGTTAGAAATTTAAAAGGCTTAGTTACAAGTATTAGTAAACTTTTTCTTTAGGGAGTTATAAAATGACATAATTTCTAAATAACTCATATTGGTTCGAATTTTTGTTGATGAGAAGTTTTGAACCTTTAATGGTTATGACGATGGAGTTTGGCTTGGTTATCTGGTTATTGGGTTGTTATAAGTGTGTATTTACTTAAACAGGTACTTGAAAAAATTTTGGGTATTGTTGTAATTATGTTGTTATATTGTCGAAATTTTGGTATTACGTAATTAGGTGTAGGTATACCAATTTAGATATCATTTCTTCTAAATGGATATTTAAATGAATATTGCTTTGTCTATTGCATGATCCAACAGAGCGAAGAGGAACGAAACAATCGCATAGTGGAAGAAGCATATGACATGTAAATATTAATGTAATATATACATTGTATCATAGTTCGATTGTAGACAGAATTATTTTTAATTAATAACTGATAACTCGTTCTTGTGATACTTGTAGACAAAATTATTTTCTATGAAACTTGTTGACAACTACGAAGAAAAAAAAATATATCTTTGACATGCAAAATATGTCATAACACATTATTTGTTGACTAATAGAAACCATCATAGAAAATAAATATTTGACAGACAGAATCTGTCATAACATTTTTGTTGACAAATAGAAATTGTCATGTAATGCTTTTTCTTGACAGTTAAAACTATCAAGCTAACTAAATACATGACAATTTAAACTGGTCACTTAAAACATTTTATGACAACCAAAATCTATCATATATGGTAAAAGCTTGACAAACAAATATTGTCATATAAACAACATACTTGACACTAAATTACTGTCAATGTCATATTTTCTTTGACATTTAAAATCTGTCGTTGTTTGATATATCTTGACAGAAAATTAGGATATGCGAGCTATTTCTTAACAATGTTTAATTGTCATACAAAAGTTTACCATGACACTTAAAAAATATCGTGTATACAGATTTCTCGACAAGATAAAATTGTCATAGAACAGTTAATTACGACAATATTTTGGATGTGTCATGTATGAACTTTCCTTGATGGTGGCTTCTAGGATAGATAAAAAGTGTCATGAAATGTGTTTATGACAGTTTTTCAGTGTCATAAAATCCTGAATTTCTACTAGTGGTTTAACACCACAATTCATCCACAAATGGATGGACAAAAACAAAGGTCACCAATCGAACTCTTGCCAATTTAACTCGGTGTTTAAGTGGAGATAAACCAATGGGATTTGGCTCTTGCTCAAGTTGAATTTACATATAATAACATGTGCAATAATTGTTTCACAAGGAAGTCTTCCCCTTTGAAATTGTAAATGATAAACTTTCCCAATTAAATGTGGACTTAGCTAATCTTCCATCTTGTATTGTTTTGAGTTAGGAAGAAGTTCGTGAACTAGCTGAGAGGATTGTACAACTCCATAAAAAAGTTCCAGATCATTTGGAGAAGTCTAACTTTAAGTACAAGGAAGTTGTAGACAAATATCGATGACAAAAAATCTTTGAGGAAGGCGATCTTATTATGGTTCATCTTCGAAAATCGTGACTTTCATCGAGTTCCTATTCTAAGATTCATCATAAGAAGATTGGACTTTTTTAAATTCTTAAGAGATTTGGAGAAAATACTTATAAAGTAGATCTTCATCAAGAGCTCAAGATCAATTCTACCTTTAATGTTTATGATCTTTTTGAATATCATCGTTTCGATGCTTTCTCTTTGGCGGACTAAAACTCGAGGACGAGTTTCTTTTTAGGAGAAAGGAATTGATGTATTCTATTTTCTTAAGATTCTTGGGATTTCTTTTAACAGATTTTTTATTTTTGAGTTTTAACTCCGGGTAAATTTGTTGTAATATTTTAAGTACTAGATAGCTAGCTACTTGTTTTACTGGTCATTAGTTACTTTAGTATGTAGCTGTTTTTTTACCCTTCTTCTTTCTTATATAAAGGATTAAGGTTGGTTGTTTAAGAAGATGATGATTTGAAGTTCTTTATAAATTTTGGTATACACCATCCAACATGATTTTAAGCTCACGGTTGCAAGAAATTTGCTCCTATCCTCTACGGTGGAAATAAAAACACCATTAACAATAAGGATTGTTTTCCATAGTTTTTAATTCATTTTGGAGTAAATTATTAGTAAAACTAGGCTAGTAATGATTTGAATCTAGCTAATAAACTAAAATTAGTTTTTTTTTTTTTGTTAGTTTAATAGCAAGTGGAGAGTGGAGATTTGAATCTGGTGAAGATATACGTATGTCTTAATTAGTTGAAATTTATACTTATTTATAATAAAATTGCGGTGAAAGCCATGGATCGAACACGCGGCGTTCGATCTTCATCGACGCTCTCCCAACTGAGCTATCCCCGCGTATATGATGAAAAACAAACAACATTAATTTTATTAAGATAGAATTATAAAAGCTACATAACATCGATAAGAAAGAAGAAGAGGAAAAGAACTGGAAACCCTACAAAATACTAATACAAATCCCTTGATTTAACCATCATTAGATTGAAAATTCATCCATAATTAAGATTATCATGGGCGCGAAGGTGAAGGTGAAGTTGATCCTCCGCCAGGAATGTTGTCAGTACAGCTCCCTGGGAAGGCACAGAAACCCGATGGGCCAAATCCAAAGCCGGTGGCAAAAGCGGGCGTCCCTGGAGTAGAGGGTATGAACCCACCTCCCACTATGAAATTATTCTGAGGCCGATAACTACTTTCTTGTTCCTTCATCATTATTCTATTTCTTGCCCCTTCACCACCCAAAATCATCAGATTTAGGGCCACAATTACCAGTACTACAACAAATCCCTTTCTCCCCATTTCACTCTCTACCTTAGCTTCTTCCTTCTTTTCTTTTGCTGAGAACCACAGATTTATAGGACTCACAATAATTTATCACAATTACTCTTCTTTTCGTTTGGTTTGGTTTGGTTTCACAGGGGTTTTAAATTTTTGGGGTAGGTTTGAAGAAGTTTTTGAAGTAAATGGATTAATGGAATCGGATTTGGTTTAATTTGGGTGTTGAATTTATGCCAATTTCACCTAACATTTACAAAATCATTACCACGGCATTAAGGGGCGGATTTATCATGGGCCGAACCCCTCAAACTTTTTACCTTTAATAATATGTATTCAGATCAAATAACAAAAAAACCTCATGCCATAATGCATATTATGTCAACAACCCCTTTAAGTCGATACAAATTCTGGATCTGTGTCACTGACTACATCACAGAGTGCATTTCAATTATTACGGCCGTTTGATAACTATTTTATTTTTTATTTTTAGTTTTTGAAATTTAAACCTAAAAATATTACTTATACCAATGAATTTATATGTTTTCTTATTTATTTTATCCTATCATGCACCATTATGTCAGGTTTCTGGGTGATGAAACTGGCACATCGATCTGCCACTTACTACATCGATATGCTTTTCTTTTAATTTATGACACAACAGTCAACAGACCTCACCTCTGCATTTCAATTATTACATTTTTTCCAGGTTTCTTGTTGATGTATTTCGAACCCAACTTGCATTTATTTAGTTTCTAATATTTTATATCTTTTACTAATCAAACAGGTCCCGTAGCTCAGTTGGTTAGAGCGTTGGTCTTATGAGCCGAAGGTCGCGGGTTCGAGCCCCGCCGGGACCATTTGTATTATATTTTTTTTTTCCTAATCTATGGTAACCGAATTGATTTTAAAGCTTTTAAAACTTATCTTTTTCACCAATTATTTCTATTTATTATTTTTTTCCCCAAAGCTATGGTAACCGGGTTGGTTTTTAAATCTTTTCAACTTTTCTTTTCCACCAATGATTTTCTTTAACTCGTTTAAATATATATATATATATATTTATTTATTTATTTTTCTGTAACTCAATTATGTAAAATTATCAACTGGCTGTGAATTATATTGCTTAAAAACGACGTTTCATATAACTTCAGGACAAGATCTTACGTTATATATTATTATGAACAAACATAATGGTGCCTAATTTAATGTATCATCTAATAATACTCCTGTTTTTTTTTTTCAAAAAATAAAAATAAAAATAATATTGCTCCTCCTAAATTATATATAAAAGAAAAAAGAGGAATAATTCATCTTTATAGCAAGAGAGGTATGAACCTAAATATAATTCAATTAGAGGTTAAATTACATGTTTGGTCCTTAAACATTAAAAAGTGTCTCAAAGATCTTTGAATTTTCAATGTTAAAATTGAAAGTTCAATAACTAAACAAACACAAATAAAAAAGTTTAGACTCCATTTGATAACTATTTTAGTTTTTTAAGACCTGTTAGATAACCATTTGGATTTTAGTTTTTTGTTTTGAAAATTAAACCTAAAAATACTACTTCTACCAATGTGTTTCTATGTTTTTTTTTAATTTAGTTTGTACCTATGTGTTTCAAAAACCAAAACTAAATTTTAAAAGTTAAAAAAAATAGTTTTCAAAAACTTATTTTTGTTTTTGAAATTTGGTTAGAAACTTAGATGACACCTCAAGAAAAATGAAAATTATTGTTAGAGAAGATGTAGAGAAATGGTAAAAAATAAAGCATAATTTTAAAAAACCAAATGACTTAAATGAGATTTTAGGGTTCGTTTGATAACCATTTTATTTTTAGTTTTTGGTTTTTGAAAATTAAGTTTACTTTCACCTAATTTCTCTACAATAGAGATCATCTCCCATAAGAAAACATTTGAATTCTAAGCCAAATTCTAAAACACAAAATCAAGTTTTGAAAACTATTTTTTTTAGTTTCAAAAGTTAGCTTGGTTTTTGAAAACATAGTCACAAATTAGATAAGAAAGCATATAAACTCATTAATAGAAATAATATTTTTAGACTTAAATTTCAAAAACTAAAAACAAAAAACAAAATGGTTATCAAATGGTAATAGAGGTAATTATTGTTTTTGGTTTTTGGTTTTTTAAGTTTCGTTTGATAACTATTTGGTTTTTTGCTTTCAGTTTTTGTAAATTAAACCTAAAAATACTACTTTCTTCCAATAGATTTATATGTTTTCTTACCTCATTTGTATCATGTTTTTTAAAATCAAGCTAAGTTTTAAAAACTAAAAAAAAAAAAAGTAGTTTTCAAAACTTTGTTTTTTTTTTTGAAATTTGGCTAGAAACTCAAATAATTCATGAAGAAAGATGAAAATCATTGCAGAGAAGTTGAAAAATTATGAAAAAAACAAGCATAATTTTTAAAAAACAAAAATCAAATGGTTATCAAACTAGGCTTAATTTTAATTTTTGGGGTTTGTTTTTTTTTTAAAAAATAATACATGTTTGATAATTGTTTTTGGTTTTCTGTTTTTTAAAAACTAAAAACCAAAAATATATTTGATAACTGTTTTTTGTTTTTAAAAAATCAAAAGAACATTTGATGACTGTTTTTAATTTTTTAAATTTTCTAAAAGATAAAAATCGAACTATTTTATTAATATTTTTCATCTAATATACCATAATTATAAACTTATATTTTTAAATTTATTTTTTTTCAAAAAAAAAAAATACATGTTGATAAAACAATATCAATATTGTAATTGTATTTATTAGCCACTAATCAAATTTTAAAAAAATAAAAAACATAAACCTATTGAAAAGATAGAAGTAACAATTACAAAAATCATACATCTTTAAAAAAAAAAAATTAAAAATCATACATATTTGACTCAAATTTTGGAGAACAAATGATTTTAATTTCAAGCTTGCAACCTTCTTTTAAAATATCCCACACTTGAGTTACCATTACCTATCTAAAATATTTATGAAAGAATAATTTAACAATATATCAATCTTTGTTAACATTATTTTTTACAAAAGAAAGTAATTGAGAAATAAAATTTTAAAAAAGATATAAAAGATATAAGATATAGTCTATAGACTAAATATATTATTTATTTCAATAAAATTAAATACAATATTTAAAATATTAAATTTAAACAGTACCACCTCATTTAACTCTAAAAAACCAACAAATTGTAATTTTGAACCATTTCATTTTTTTAGTAGATCAACAATTGGGGGTGGGGGATTCGAAACCATGACTTCTTGATCATGAGTCATACTTGATGCTAGTTAAACTATGCTCTTGTTAGCATTTTGTGATAGGGCCAAAATAGTAAATTAATAACACACCAAGATCTCCTCTAAGACAACCAACCAAAAATAGTACTTCAATCCACCACAAATTATTCAATGGACAACAACAAACCATAAAACTAAATGCAAGAAACACACGAATTATACGTGGAAAACCTCTTCGATGTGAAGAGTAAAAACCACGGGACTTGTAAGAAGTCCATCCTTGTTAGCTTCTCTTAATATGATAAAATTGAGGGAAAAATAACTCAAATAAGTCTTACAAATATTCACAACCCACCAATAGTTTCATACATAAGAGAACAATAATTGAGAGATGAAAGATGATAAATATCACCCAGTTTTTGCAGGTTCTGTCCGATAGCAATATCCAATAAACCGAAGCTTAGAACGACGATCAACCGTTCAAAACAAGGCCCTATGAGTCCTCAACAAGCTGACAAAATTTCAGCAAAATCCAACGGTTGAAACTCTGGCAAACGACAGCTTCGTGAACGCCGTTGGTGAAAAACCGAACTGCCCTAATCTCCCAATGCTTTTTGCATTCCTCTTCCGTTTTTTTTTTCTTTTCTTTTTAGGTTATATCCTCCTAAAAAAACCTAGGCTTTCCTAGATAAGCCAACTTATTTAACCTCAAATGGGCTAAACATATAACCCGATATTTTGGGCCCACAAACATAAGAAACCTCATGTTTGTCTAACAAATGGGTTGGACACCCATAACAATCTCCCCTTCCAACCCCATTGTGGGGAAGACACGATCACATTCATGATCACTTGAACTTCATCCCGACAAGCTTACTACAAAGCTCCAGCTTGCTTCCAGGAACTACTTTAGTCAGCATATCTGCACTATTATTGTCGGTGTGGACTTTCTTCAGTTTCATTATCTTCTCTTCAATCACATCCGCAACCAATGATATCTAATGTCAATGTGTTTGGTGCGAGCATGATACATTGAATTCTTGCTCAAATCCATAGCAGAAGACTACATATTCATCTTGCTTTAAACCTAACTCTTGAAGGAATCTTTTAAGCCGTAACATCTCCTTGCTTGCTTGCTTCCACTGCTGCAATATACTCTGCCTCAGTTGTGGACAATGCTACACATTTTTGTAGCTTGGATTGCCATGAGATGGCTCCCCTTGAAAATGTAAACACATAACCTGAGTTAGACTTTTTGTTATCAAGATCACCTGCCATATCTGCATCAGTATAACTTTGAAGTATAGGTTTACCACCTCCATAACATAAACTCAATTTGGAGGTGCCTCGCAAGTATCTGAAGATCCACTTCACTGATTCCCAGTGAGCCTTACCTGGATTGGATAAGAAACGACTCACTAAATCGACTTCATGTGTAATATCAGGTCTAGTACACACCATAGCATACATCAGAGAACTAACTGCAGAAGTGTAAGGAATGACTGACATTGCTTCTTTCTCCTTCTCTGTTGTAGGACAAGCTCTCTTATCTAGCTTGAAGTGAGTTGCTAATGGTGTACCAACAGGCTTAGCAGGCTACATATTGAACCTTCCAAGTACCCGTTCAATATACTTTTCCTGGGATAACCACAATTTCCCAGCTTTCCTGTCACGAGTAATCTCCATGCCTAAGATTTGCTTTACATGGCCTAAATCTTTCATGTCAAATGACTTGGACAAGTCTTTCTTCAAACTTTGAATCATATTTGCATTTTGTCCAACTATCAACATATCATCTACATATAAAAGAAGAATAATGAAATTACCTCCAAGGAACTTTCTGAAATACACATAGGATTCGGCTGTAGTTCGTTTATAATAGTTGTTTATCATAAATGAATCAAATTTCTTGTGTAAACCCGAGATCTTTCTTTGGAACTTCCTTATTAACAAACAACAAAAAGAAAGAAGAAATGAATGTTTAAATCTTGGTTTCCCATGTTTTTAAAAAAGAAAAGAAATGAAGTGAAAGACAAAAGGATAACAAGGAAAGAAAGTTTAAACCATTTTGGTTTGGTTTGCTTTTAAAGACAAAAGAAGAAAAGGAAATGAAACAAATGTTTTATATGTTAAGTTTTGCTTTGTTTTGAAAAGAAAAGAAAAGAAATGGAAGAAAGGGATAAAGGAAAGAAAAAGAAAAGAAAAAAGAAAAAGAAAAAGCAAAAAGAGAAAAGGGAAAAAGACAAAACAACACCTTTTCCACTGATTGTTATTGTTTTAAAAGGGTTTTCTCTCCATTTTCTTCTCTTTCATCACAAACTAAGGCTGAAGCTTCGTGGTTGAAGGAGAAAGGAAGAAGAAGGAGGCCATTTTTGGTGATTTTGAGATGGAGTTGCAGAAGAAAAGAGGAAAACTCAAGGGGATTCTTTATTGCAGCAAGTTGATCAATTCAGACCAGTCCTGATGTTTTGATCTTCTCGAGCTTCACAGGAAGAGGTAAGGGCTGAGGCTTAGTTTTCTTGAAAGCTAACTCATTTTTAAACAAAGTTTATGAAGGAAACTCGAGCAAATTCTTATGTTAAGTTGCTGTTTTGTTAAGAGGAAGGCGGAAGACAGAAATTTGCTGTCAAATCCGAGAGGTCTCTGATGTTTTGGTTGTTCTGATCTGTATACTTGACGTTAGAAGCTTTAATTGGTATGGTTCGAAAGCTTATTCAATTTCCTACAAGTTTCGTGAAGAAATCGTAAGAAGAAAATGATTGGAAGATGTTGTAATCATCAGGTTAAGTTTCGGGTTGCAGCAGGAAGTGAAATCTGGAATAGCAGCAGGATCAATTTAGGGGTTAAGCTACTGAGGTATTTTCTAACCAATACGTTAGGAATCTCATTTTCATGTCTTCATAAGCGTTTTAGAGGGTTCGAAAAGGAAGAGTTTGGTATAAAGTACATTCTTTTTGGATAAGTAATGAAGAAGTTATGGCTGTTTGAAAACAGGGCAGAAAATCTGAAAATGCTGGAATTTTTGAAAGTGTGTTTTCTTGTAGTTTTAAGGTTAAAAACCATGAGCTCGAGGTTCTAATACATGAATTTGGTTTGTTTGACAGGCCAAGAGCAAATAGGTCGAGTGTACGGGCTAAGATTCTAGTTCAAACACTGTGAGTGATAAAACGAACATCAAACGTGTATATATGCTTGAATTATGTTCAAGAAATGCAAGTTTTGCTAGAATAAAAGTTTTCAATGCATTATGCTTTCTTTTGAACACATGTTTATGAGTATTCATGTTTTCCTAGAAATGTTTCAAGTGTTCATTGTGACCCTAAAAGTCTTAATAAAGTTTATACATGAGCATATGTCCAATGGTTGCCAAAATTTATGGAAATGTTATGATTTCAAGCAAGCATGTACTACCAAGTATGTTTTAAAGATTTCCGGTTTATGAACAATTTGAGTAAGCTTGAGTTTTATGAAAGAAAAGATAAGCGAGCATGTTCAAATGTTTTCATGTGATTTTCTCGAGATATTGAGCCCGAGGCTTTATGGTACCGTGTGCACACAGTCTTATTCTGTTTGTCGACGTTGAGTGTACTCGTGACAACGGTGATTGCTGCGTCGTGAGTCTTTGGGCGGGCCCCACTCGACAAAGACGATGGGAGTCTTTGGGCGGACCCCACTACATCGTAGAGTAAACGCGTTGGTTGTCTTTGGCGTGCCTACACAACGTGGATTGTGACATGTTTTTAAAAGAGTTTATCTCATTTACATGCCTTACGAGATTTTGATGATATACTTGTTGGTTTTCTCAAAGTCTATTATGATTCTACGTTTATTTTCAATGCTTGAATACAAATGCATATGCTCATAGTTTTCAGTCACATGTTTTACAAGTTATAGATATTAAACACGGTCTCTCACCGAGCTTCATAGCTCATTCTTTCTATGTTTTCAAACTTTTCGGTGTAGAGATCGAGCTCCGGCACCGAAAGCATGCCATAGTCTGCTGAAGCTTCATAAGTTAAATACTTTGTACGTGGTTTTTTTTGTCTAGCAAGTCTCTATGTTTGTAAATTATTTTGAGAGGACTTTGGTGTTATAGTTGTTTGTACATTAGAGTTTGTATAAACAATGGTTTGTCTTGTGTTGTTTCTGATGCACTAGACTTTTAGTTTCCAAGAGAGACTTGTGAATGGTTTCTCCTTGTATATGTTTAATAGTTTTCCAGTTTCCGCTATGTCATGTTTAAGTGTTCCATTTTCGAACATAGTATGTTTATCAGGTGAATCAGGGTCAATAGGTATTGTTAAGAGATAAACAATGTCTGTTGGCTTCACGCCGCCTTTCGAGCTGAGTTAGCAGGTAGTTCGGGAGGGGGTGTGACATCTTGTACCACTGTCTTGGTGCCTGTTTAAGCCCATAAAGACTATTCTTCAACTTGCAAATAAGTTTATCTTTCCCCTTTTCTTCAAATCCTCCAGGTTGCTCCATGTAGATCTCTTCATGCAAATCACCATGCAAAAATGCAGTTTTTACATCAAGTTGTTCCAATTCAAGATCTAGACTTGCTGTTAAACCCAAAATTGTTCTGATGGATGTCATTTTGACTAGTGGAGAGAATATCTCATCAAAGTCAATGCCCTTTTTCTGGTTACATTCTTTTACCACTAATCTGGCTTTGAACTTTACTATCTTCTCGCCATCCTTTTTATACTTGAACACTTGTTTCTCAAGACTTTCTTGTCCTTTGGAAGTTGCACTAGCTCATAGGTTTCATTCTTTTTCAGAGAATTCATCTCTTCCTTCATTGCATCAAGCTACTTGTCTTTTTCATCATGAGACAAGACCTTTTGATAGTTCTCTGGCTCTCCATTTTCACTAACTAGAATGAACTCTGAGCTTGGATACTTTGTTGAAGGTTTACGCTCTCTTGTGGGCCTTCGAACCTATGTATCCTCCACTTGAGGGATAGATTGCTCCCCCTGCTCATGAACTTCTTCATGAATCACTTTCTCATGAATTTCTTCATCAGATGAAGACTCATCAAGATCATCATCATCAACATGATCTGGTACATTACCATCAGGTTCTACCTCACCAACATCATCATGTACATCATCAAGTACATCCTCAACATTCTCATTCGACGACTGATTAATAGGAGTAGAAGAAAGATCATTAGTCGTATCAAAATACGATTTTGAAATAGAAGTGTACCTCGTACTCAGAAGATCTGCACACTTCTCGTGCTCAAAGAATACTACATCTCTGGTTCTCACTACCTTTTTCTTTTCTGGATCGTAGAGCCTGTAACCATACTCTTCATCCCCATACCCAACAAATACACATGGATTAGTCTTCGAATCAAGCTTTGACCTTTGTTCTTTAGGCACATGCATGTATGTCTTGCTGCCAAAGACTCTCAAATGCGAATAAGTGGGATCACGTCCGTTCCATGCTCTCTCTGGAATGTCATAACCAAGAGGAATTGATGGAAATCGATTAATCAAATACACGGAACATTGCACTGCTTCAACCCAAAATGTCTTAGGAAGATCAGACATTCTAAGTATGCACCTCACCTTCTCTGCAATGGTTCTGTTCATCCTTTCACCAACTCCATTGTGTTGTGGTATGTCAGGCTCTGTCTTCTCATGTCTAATGTCATGTTGTGAGCAATAATACTTAAACTCGTTCGAAGTATACTCACCACCATTGTCAGATCGAAGACACTTCAACTTTCTTTCAATCTCCCTTTCTATCATAACATGAAAATTTCTGAAAATCTCAAACACTTGGCTTTTTGTTTTCAACATATACACCCAAGTTCTTCGAGTAGCATCATCAATAAAAGTGACAAAATATCTATTGCCACCAAGTGATTCTACCTCAATAGGACCACAAACATCAGAGTGAACTAACTCCAATTTCCCTTGCCTTCTAATGAACTTTTTAGCAAAGGAAACTCTATGTTGCTTACCTGCCAAGCAATAATTACAAGGGTCAAGAGAAACTGTTTTATCAACAAGAATAAGAGATTTACCTGCCAACAGTTTAATCCCCTTGTCAGTCATATGCCATAGCCTTCTATGCCACAAATTAGGAGAATTCTTTTCTTCAACTGCATTCAGCTCACAAGAACATACCCTCAAGTATGTTTTATACAAGGAACAACATAACTCACCCTGAGCAATTGTCATCGAACCTTTAGAAAATTTCCATTTACCATCATCAAAGGTATGTTGAAACCCTTCTTGATCAAGGACACTTGCAGACAACAAGTTAAGGTGTAAATCAGGAATATGGCGCACATTCTTTAATGTAAGCATGCACCCAACACTTATCTTCACACGAATATCACCTAACCCAACAATACTAGCTGAGCTCTTGTTTCCCATCTTCACACTACCAAAATCACCCAATTGATAGTTCATGAAATACTCCTTTCTGGGAACACAATGATATGAGGCTCCTGAATCTACCAACCACTCTGTGTCTGAACTTTCTAAATGATGACACTCACTAGTTGCACAAACTAAAGTAACATCACCATTACTTGTAGTAGCAGTTGCAACAGTATTTTTATCATCTCCCTTCTTTTGTGAGTCTTGCTTCTTCTTCCAACGGTAGCAAAACTTTTTAATATGGCTAGGCTTGTTGCAGTGATTACATGTCCTAGTCTGTTTGTCTCTAGACTTGGACCTCTCTTTTGAGTTACCACAACCTTTGGGTCCTTTATTCTTACTTCTACCAGATTCTCAACAAGAATAGTATTCGAATTATCAATTCTCATCTCCTTTATTTTTATCTCTTCATTGAACATGCTTTCTTTAATTATATTCACAGATAAAACACCTTCTGGAGCAGAGTTACTAATAGTCACAATTAAGGTTTCCCAACTATCTGGCAAAGAACTCAACAAGAACAAAGCCTGCAATTCATCATCAAAAAATAATTTTCATAATAGTCAACTTGTTAATAATATCCTGGAAGTCTGTTTCTGAACATTTAAGAGTCACTTAAATGTTCAGAAACAGACTTCCCACCCTTCAATTTCAAATTAACAAGTCTCTTGATTAATGAAGCTTTATTATGTATGGTCTTCATTTCATAAAAACCTTCCAATTTCTTCCACAAATCATATGGGTCGGACTTTTTAGACACATGGTTGAAAATACTAAGATCAACCCACTGCCTAATAGTTCTCAAAGTCTTCCTCTTTAACTTTAGCCAATCTTTCTCTTCTATTTTATCTGGTTTTGAAGGTTTAGAAATTATGTCATCAACTTCTATGGTTGTTTCAATTGGATCATACAAATCTTTGCAAAATAGAAAATCCTCCATCATCGGTCTCCAGATGAAATAATTGGTTGATGCCAGTCTAACCATTGAATTACCTCCACTACCATTAGTAGACTCCATAGCAATGATTAAATTAAACCTTGGCTCTGATACCAACTGATAGGGCCAAAATAGTAAATTAATAACCCACCAAGATCTCCTCTAAGACAATCAACCAAAAATAGTACTTCAATCCACCAAAAATTATTCACCAAATAATTTTCAAGCAACAACCAACAATGGACAACAACAAACCATAAAACTAAATGTAAGAAACACACGAATTATACGTGGAAAACCTCTTCGATGTGAAGAATAAAAACTATGAGACTTGTGAGTAGTCCACCCTTGTCACCTTCTCTTATTATGATAAAATTGAGGGAAAAGAACTCAAATAAGTCTTATAAGGATTCACAACCCACCAATAGTTTCATACATAAAGAACAATAATTGAGAGATGAAAGATGATAAATATCACCCAGTTTTTGCAGGTTCTGTCCGATAGCAATATCCGATAAACCAAAGCTCAGAACAACAATCCAACCGTTAAAAACAAGTCCTATGAGCCTTCAACAAGCTGACAAAATGTCAACAAAATCCAACGGTTGAAACTCCGGAAAACTACAACTTCGTGAACGCCGTCGGTGAAAAACCGAACTGCCCTAATCTCTCAACGTTTTCTGTATTCCTCTTCCGTTTTTTTCCTTTTCTTTTTAGGTTATATCCTCCTAAAAAAATCCTAGGCTTTCTAGATAGCCAACTCATTTAACCTCAAATGGGCTAAACATATAACCTGATATTTTGGGCCCACAAACATAAGAAAACTCATGTTTGTCTAACAAATGGGTTCGACACCCATAACATTTTGAGCTATTTCATTTGAGATGCTTTTGTACTTAAAAAAATGAAAATATTCTTTTGGGTGGTTATTAGTATCAATAGTAACAACAATAATAATAATTATTATTGTACATATAATAAAGTAGTCTTTCTTGTAATTTAATCGTCCATTAACTAAGATATTAGTAATCTTTCTTAAATATTGTAAGCTCAACTGGAACACCCATTTGTTGAACTTAATAAAATGTCCAAAAAAAATGAGAGAGTACATGTATATATTAAAATTAATTTATAGTCAATTAAAAACGTTTTGTTACATTTATCTATTTTAAAAATGCAAATATGGGAATGAGAGAACCAACCTTCAACTTTAGAAAATATATGTATTTTCTTTTAACTACTACAAATACCAACTCACTTTTTCTATTTTTCTTTTTTTCTGATGAGAGTTCAATATTATGTGTGGATGTTGGATAGAAGAATTCGAGACATTTTGGTTGAGTGTGTATGTCATAACTAAGTAGATGACTAGTTCCCTTAAGTACTGATTTCAGGACTTGAACAATGGGGCTCCACATTCTCACAGGCTCGAGAGGGGCTTATGTTAGTTTTAAGGCTTTAATCAAACTAAATATTTTGATAATAACAAACTTAAATTTTTGTACTTATATTTTTAGTGTTTCAAAGTTTCTATCTTGTAGAGTTCGAAGAAACGAGTTTAACGCACTTTAAATCTCTCAAATCGAAGTTCAAACGAAAAAGATATGAGCAAAAGAATATTGGAAAAAATGTTGGCGTGCGTGACACGTGACATTAACGCTGACTTGAGAATTGATGTGGCATGATGACGCAACATCCAATAGATACTTTTTTGACGTGGCGATTGAAGGGAATGAAAATCTCGCGCAGCGGAAGACGATCGAATCGTCGTGGTATCGTTTTGAAATTTGTTTTCTTAAAATTAAACTATCACATAGAATTAAGGCTAAACATGCTAAAAAGAAGGAAAAACAGCAAGCAAGAACCACTTACTTGTTGAAGAACGTATTCAAGTTTTCCTTCCTTCGATCACAAACTCTTCGTGTACTCGTTCTCAACGATCTCGATCTCCTCGCACGAACAAACGATCTGGACACTTCCACTCGATTACTTGGTTGTTCTATGTTAGGTAGAAGGAGAATGGTGAGATTCTCTTCTTTGATGTAGGGAGGAGAGTTTGAGAGAGAGTTGTATGAGAAAGAATTGCAAATTCCTTTTTGGTGAGAAATCCAAAAATGAGCAAATGTCTTACCAACCCTTCTTGGAAAGGGGTTTATATAATGGTGATAGGTGGAGTTGAAATCTCCACCTATTTACCATTTTACCACAACCATAGGTTATGCAAATCATATTTGCATAACCACATATAATAATATATCTCATATCTCATTTTACAAATCACATTTGTATAATTGTGGATTTTTAAATTGAATCACATTCAATTTTAATTTCCCTCAATCTAATTTCTCCAAATTAGCCTAATTCAACAATTAGACTAACCTATAGTTTATTATGAATCTCATTCACATTAAACTATATAATATGTCAATCATATCTCATATAAATGACATAATTGCCATTTAGTGAACTTGAACACTTTAAATTCATACAAAAAATGTAAACTTCTATTAATCCAGTTTGAGCCAACCGAGGGACCTAATGATAGTGACGAGCTCCAATAATCCGAGATTAACTTGTCAAACTCTTTGACCCGGTTAATCAACATTCATTAGCTACAGTAACACTTGCACTCCCGTCAGTGTAAGACAAGTTGTGTCCACGATATAACCAATGCCCATGAGTCGTCCCTTCACAGGTTGTTTGTAGACACTGCTGGGTCAAATTACCGTTTTACCCCTGTGTCTATTTGTTGCTCCTTAAGTCCCCACTGCTCCTCTAATAAACAAAAACATTGTAATGGTCCAACCATACACAACACCCCTCTCGGGCCAGTGAGAGGGTGGGTGCCCGTTGTCCAAGCCCTGGAGACAACACTTAAGGGAACAACCCCTCTAGTTTCCATAAAGGCGGGAACGAGTGAATTCCATCTCGCGTAGTTAAGTTCCCAACTCCCTACTTGGTCCTGTCCCTTAGAAGATAGGCATATTGGGCGAGTAACTGTGACCACCTTCACCCGTACTAGTCAAAGGACAGACCCCCGCAAACAGGAGTTCGTAACACGCTCAGGATTCAAGTCGAGTCACTAATGGTCATCTACGAAGTTATTAGTCCATACTTTTAACGGTGTTACATCAGTAGGTCTAATAATTCACGGTCCGGCCTTGTACAATCTCATTGCACAGGATGCCCCCACTCGCATTTCAAGCACATGAACGAGTCAGATCACCTCGTTTGTATCTAATACAAAGCGGGTGCATCCACAACGTATCTAGGATTAGGGGTGTACACGGGTTGGGTTGGGTTGGGTTGGGGAGATTTTTGGGACCAACCCGAAAATTTGGGTTGGTCAATTCCCAACCCGAATAACCCGAAAATAGAGAGGCAACCCAACCCAACCCAACCCAACCCAGTAATTTCGGGTTGGGTTTGGTTGAGTTGTCGGGTTCTGTTTTCTTTTTTAAATATATATATATATATATATATCATTTTTCCTTTATTTTTTTTGCAACAATTGTTTCTAAACTAAATCACATAACACTCAAATTTCAAATAATGAAATTCATAGTTCATAACCTCCATTGGTATCCCAAATTTAAAATATTATAAGTCCGCAAATGCATAATTTCAACCATCAAAATAAACATAAAAGTTCATTAATACATTTGCATAACAAATGAAGCAATCATCATTCAAAGTCTCCCATTTCTAGTCCCACTACATCAAAGTCTTAAATCAAAGTCTTAAATCAAAGTCCCACTACATAAAAGTTTCAACAATCAAAGTCTTAAATCTAGTCCCACTACATTTGCATAACAAAATAAAAAATGAAGCAGTCATCATTGTTGTCTCCCATTTCTTCCACATGCACACCGCTGGAGCATATTAAGCCACCATCGACGACCTCAACATTCAGAATCTTTCCACTGCAGAAAGACTACAAATTTGTCCACTGCAGAATTTAATATTTAAGTTAATTGTCAGTTATGTAAAATGAACTATGGCCATAAAAGACTACAAATTTGAAACAATTCAGGCTATTTGGCAAGTGAGTGATGAACATTTCAAGAATTCTGAGAAATCTAGTTTTAAACTCATTTAGCAAATTTGAAACACTTCTTTGGCAAGTGAGTGATGAACATAAACAAATTTGAAACACTTCTTACTTTCTTCTCTAAACCCTATCTCATGATCACATTGATGGCTTGCACTGTCTCTTTTCCTTTCCTATCAAGCATTTTGTTTCTTGAATGAAAAAATTTAATGATCGCACGAGATAATTGAACATGAGAAGAAATATGCAGCTTATGATTACCAATGTTTGGTGAATGTGTATGATTATCATGTGTATAATAATAGTAAAAACTACCATGAATGTATTTGACTTACCTGGAAAATGATCAAGCTAATGAGATTTAAGTCCCTATTGAACTCATGCAAGTCCCTAAAGCCTCTGGAAAAATAAAAGAAACATAAAATATGTTTAACATATAACCATACATAATAGTGAAAACAATAAGTACGCAAGGAATAAATTAAACTTACCTGACTCAACTTGAATACAATTTTCCAATTCTTCATGCTGTGGAGGAAGATCCAACAATCTTGATTTGCCACAAATCCAATTTTGTGAACATATTAAAGCTTCTACTGTTCTAGGCGTCAAAGAACTCCTAAAAGAATCAAGAATCCTCCCTCCTGTACTAAATGCTGATTCAGAAGCCACTTTGTGAATCTGGGGCGCCAAAACATCTCGAGCAATTTTTGACAAAACCCGATACTTCAATTCATTTTATTTCCACCAAGCAAGAACATCAAAACTATCCTCAAGTTCCTCACTAAGGTCAGATAAATAACGATCTACATCATTCCTTATTTCTAAAGAACTCTTCTCTTCTCTTCTCTTCTTGTACCGTGATAATATCAATGATGCACCACTCTCACTCGATTCAACACTACTAATTGTACTCATGGAAGATCCACTCGATTCAGATGGTTGATTACCACTATTACAACTTTGAGTACAAGAAGTATCATCATGTGATTTGTAAAAATCATATAAACGAACCAAATACATCCTAACACTGTCAATCATATCTTTAGCTGTATCATCATCATAAATAGTTGAAAAGCAAAAAGCCACATAATCCAATTTGTAACGAGGATCAAGCACCACAGCTAGAAATATCAACTTATTGATTTTGTCAATTGAACCCCAATACTTGTCATACTTTATCTTCATACTTTTAGCCATATCACAAAGAAGCGAGTTTTAATTCGTGCTCCAACCAAGTAAAAGTTCATGAATACCCCAAAGTTCATGAAAGTAAGAATTAGAAGTCACATACAAAGAACCACTTATCTTCACAGTGACATCATAAAACACTTTAAAAAACTTGACAAATACTTCAACATTTCTCCAATCAGTAAAAGTTGGTGGCCCTAATTTTTTGTTTCCATGATCATCATCTTCAAAGTAGGTCCTATAATCTAACACATCTTCTCGTAATATTTTAAAAGCTTTCTCAAATTTCAATGCATGATCAAGCATCAGATAAGTAGAATTCCATCTAGTTGCTACATCTAAACAACAAAGGGCTTTACATTCAATTTTCTCTTGTTCCACACAAGTTTTAAACTTTGTCAATCTCTTAGGAGATGATCTAACATATCTTACAACATTACGAACACCAACAATGGATTTATGCATTTCTTTCAACCCCTCATTCACAATCAAGTTAATAATATGAGCACAACACCTCATGTGTAATAATTCTCCATCTAAGATGAGTGTATTCCAACTTTTAAGTCTTTTCTTAAGGTACGAAATAGCTCCATCATTAGAACTTGCATTATCAACGGTGATGGAAAAAACTTTATCAATCCCCCATTCCAATAAACAACACTCAATGACTTTGCCTATAGTGTCTCCCTTGTGATTAGGAACTTGACAAAAATTCAATATTCTTTTATGCAAATTCCATTCTTTATCAACAAAATGTGCAGTGACAACCATATAGTTAATATTTTGCAATGAAGTCCAAGTGTCGGTTGTAAGACAAACCCTTTGAGAATTCTTGACTAAAAAAGATTTTAGTTTCTTTTTCTCATCTAGATAAAGTTGAAATACATCCCTTGCAACTGTTACTCTTGATGGAGGGTCAAACTTAGGGTTCAAAACACAACAAAAAGTCTAAATCCTCTCTGTTCTACAAATCTAAATGGTAATTCATCAAGAATTATCATCTTAGCACATGCCTCCCTACATGCTTGTTGACTAAATATGGTAGCCACAAAATTACTACCACATTTTCCATCAAGTGAAGGTTGAAAACTTAAAATGGTTTGTCCTTTTTCTTCCTTCTTATAGGGATACTTTTTACACTAATTTTTTAAGTGCTTCCACAATGTGCTAGTTCCACAAGAGGTAGTATCACAAGCATACTCCTTATCACAATAATTACATCTACACCTACTATTGTTGTCTTCTAATCTAGTGAAATCATCCCACACAGTAGAAGTTGATTTAGTAGGACGTCTCTTCTTGCTAGATTTTGAAGGTAATGGTGGCTTAGATGTACTATCAAATTCATTACTAGGAGGGGTTTGATTATGACATCCACTAGTACTACTGCTTTCCATCTATAAAGAAAAATAAATAACAATCAAGTTTGTGAACTATAATTTTTTACGGACTAATTTTTCACAAATAAAGTTAACCATAAATCAGTAAAAATTGTTACATTAACAAGCATACTATCTTATACCCTTTGCATATCTCTTCTTCCAAAACTTCAATGAAATACACAAAAACAGAATACTTGCAAACGAAAGAAATCGTTTGCATTGCAGAATACTTGCAATCAGAATACTTGCAATCAGAATGTACAATAAAGCCGTAGACACAAATAAAGCAAAAGACAATGCAAAGTTTGCATTGCAAACGAAAGAAGAAGACCAAGCTGATGAAATGTGCAGTGACCGAAACCTGATGAAATCGAAAATCGTTTGCATTGCAGAATACTTGCAAACAGAATACTTGCAAACATCAGTACAATAAAGCAGTAGACACAAATAAAGCAACACAAATAAATCAGTAGACAATGCAAAGTTTGCATTGCAAACGAAAGAAGAAGACCAAGTTGATGAAATGTGCAGTGACCGAAACGTGATGAAATCGAAAGAAGAAATCGAAACCTGAAGTCGAAGTGAAGTCTAAAGAAATCGAAACCTGATGAAATGAAAGAAGAAGACGAAGCTGAGATGGGAATACCAATACCTGAAAATAGAAATCGACACGTTTTAATGTTCCCTTGTTCCCTCATGTCTTGTGTCTTCACCTTCAGTTCTACAGTTCTGAACGTGAACACAAACGAAAGCAAAACGAAGACATTAAACGAAAGCAAACGAAAAAAAATGCAAACGAATCAACTTCTACGAATCGCAAATCAAAGCAAAACACAAACGAAACCAAAATGCAAACGAAAATCAAAAGAAACCAAACCAAAACGACAAAACTTAAGGCAAAAACTTCAGGAAACTGGAAAGGATGGCGATGGCCTACCTAGGGTTTCTTTCTGCAAGGCGGCTGCGTGCGAGAGAAGGAGATGAGATACGCTCACGAGTCTGCGAGAGAAGAAGATGAGATAGGCTCACGGGTCGGCTGCGTGCGTGCGTTTCCTTTAACCTAATATATATATATATATAATAATAATAATAATAATAATAATAATAGTATTTTTCGATTCGGATCGGGTTGACCCGAGCCAAACTACAGCAAACCCGAGACCCGAACTAAAATTTTGGTTCTAACAAAATTTAACCCAACCCAACCTTTATAATTTGGGTTGGGTAGGCCGGGTTGTTCGGGTTATCGGGTCATTTGTACACCCCTATCCAGGATTAGGTCTCCAACCCTATCCATGTACTGTAGACCGTTCGAGTCATTAACTCGAACGTGATCCTCCCTGTGTGTCTACTACACACCGTTCAAGTTCTAGTTCTCTCATATATTCAATGACCCTAGAGCTTAGTTTATTGGACAAAGCTTGTAAAATTTGCGAGACACAAAGTAATGAAATAAATAACTCTTATTAATTTCAAATAGTAAATTACAAACTAAACGAGATTAAGACATACATCCCAACAAACTCCCACTTGGACTAAGCTAGTGGAGCAAATACATTTCTCAAATGTACAATAGATTACAATAAAGTAATACAATAAACTAGGGCATTGAATACCCTTTTACAATACTCCTACTTGCCCTAGTCAGGAAGAACTCGAAGACTTAGACTCTCTAGGTGACCCTCAAACACCTTAGCCGTGAGGACTTATGTAAATGGATCAGCAACATTGTGATCCGACGCTATCTGCGTGACTGTCACGTTGCAACCGCGGTGCACAATCTCCCATATCAGGTGATACTTCCGCTCAATGTGTTTGCCTCTCTTATGGCTCCGAGGGTCTCTGGAGTTTGCTACAGCACCACTGTTTTCACAAAACATCGTGGTCGACAAGTTCATATTTGGAACAACTTCCAAATCTGTCATGAACTTCCAAAGCCAAACAACTTCCTTTGCAGCTTCACAAGCCGCAACGTACTCAGCTTCCATAGTGGAATCAACGATGCATCCCTGCTTGATGCTTTGCCATACTACAACTCCTCCATTCAGAATGAAGGTTGACCTCGAAGTGAATTTCCTATAATCCTTATAAGTCTGAAAGTCAGAATCTGTGTATCCCGTAAGGATGAAATCCCCACTCCTATACACTAGGCTGTAGTTCTTCGTTCTCCTAAGATACTTGAGGATTTCCTTTACGGTAGTCCAGTGATCTAATCCTGGATTAGATTGATACCTACTAACAATCCCTACTGCATAACAGATGTCAGGCCTAGTACACAACATGACATACATCAGACTCCCTACAGCTGAAGCATAGGGGATTCGTCTCATATCCTCAACCTCTTGAGGAGTCTTAGGACATTGATCCTTAGACAGGTGAATCTCATGCCTGAAAGGCAACAAGCCCTTCTTGGAGTTCTGCATCTTATATCTAGACAAAATCTTGTTAATATAAGACGCTTGAGACATGGCCAGTGTTCTGTTCTTCTGGTTCCGGACTATCTGGATACCTAGAACATACTGTTCTTCTCCCAAATCTTTTATTTGGAATTGCGAAGCCAACCATTTCTTTACGTTAGTAAGAAATCCTACCTCATTCCCAATGAGAAGGATATCATCCACATACAATATCAGAAATGCGACAGTTTTGTCGACGATTTTCTTGTAGACACAAGCCTTGTCAACATTCTGATCAAAGCCATAAGATTTGATTGCCTCATCAAACCTTATATTCCAAGACCTCGAGGCTTGTTTTAGTCCATAAATGGATCTATGAATCCGACAAACCATTTGCTCTTGGCCTTGGGCAATGAACCCTTTGGACTGGTCCATGTAGATGGTTTCATCAAGGTTGCCATTCAGAAAGGCGGTCTTAACATCCATCTGTCATACCTCATAGTATAATATGCGGCAATGGCCAGAAGGATCCTGATCGACTTTACCATGGCAACAGGTGAAAAGGTTTCCTCATAGTCAACCCCTTCAACCTGGGTAAAACCCTTTGCCACTAGTCGTGCTTTGAAGGTCTGCACCTTCCCATCTATGCCACGTTTATGCTTGTAGATCCATTTGCAACCAATAGGTTTTACCCCATCCGATTGATCCACAAGCTCCCAGACGGAATTGAAGTATATCGACTTCATTTCCTGGTCCATAGCTTTAATCCATTCGTCTTTGTCAACGTCTGTCATTGCCTGATCATAGGTCAATGGATCCTCGCAGTCATCATCAGGGGTGACGACTTGGATTTCAGCTAAACCCATGTAACGTTCAGGCTGTCTCACAACCCTTCCACTACGTCGAGGTATTCCCAACTCTTGGGAACGGACTTGACTAGACGTGCTAGGATCAACAACACTTGTTGATGTACCAGCCCCATCAACAACTCTTGTTGATGTACTGTCCATTTTATTTAACACGATTTTGCTCCTAGGCAAATGATCCCTGACGTGGTCAAGAAAAGTGACGTTTGTCGACACAAGCACCCTATTTTCCTTAGGATCGTAAAATAGACCACCCCTAGTCTCTTTTGGGTAACCTACGAATAGGCATAATTTTGAACGAGGTTCCAACTTCTTCGGGTTTGACCCCAACACGTAGGTTGGGCATCCCCAAATTCTGAAATGGTGTAAACTGTCTTTACATCCATTCCAGAGTTCGTAAGGTGTTTCACACAAACACTCTTCGATGGAACATTGTTCAAAATATAGATCGCAGTCTCTACGGCGTAACCCCAAAAAGAATCAGGGAGACGAGCATAGCTCATCATCGACTGAACCATGTCCAACAAGGTTTTGTTTCTCCTCTCCGATACACCATTCTGTTGTGGCATACCAAGTGCTGAGAGTTGTGTCCACTGATATAACCAATGCCTATGAGTCGACCCTTCACATGTTGTTCGTAGACACTGCTGGATCAAATTACCGTTTTACCCGTGTGTCTACTTCTTGCTCCTTAAGTCCCCACTGCTCCTCTAATGAAAGACAACGTTGTAATGGTCCAACCATACACAACACCCCTCTCGGGCCAGTAAGAGGGTGGGTGCCCGTTGTCCAAGCCTTGGAGACCACACTTAAGGGAACAACCCCTCTAGTTTCCCTAAAGGCGGGAACGAGTGAATTCCATCTCGCATAGTTAAGTTCCCAGCTCCCTACTTGGACCTGTCCCTGAGAAGATAGGCATATTGGGCGAGTAACTGTGACCACTATCACCCGTACTAGTCAAAGGACAGACCCGCATGCATGTGAGTCCATGAACACGCTCAGGATTCAGTCAAGTCACTAATGGTCATCTACGAAGTTATTAGTCCATACTCAGGAGGTGCCCACAGCATGGCTACCCAGATTGGCTCCAGGTACAATTGTTTTATAATGGACTAGAAGGTAAGACCAGGACCATTCTGGATGCCACTGCTGAAGGGGCTTTCATGGCGAAGATTGTGCCAGAAGCACGTGCCCTCCAGACAATGACAGATCTAAGCTAGTAACTGGATTGTATCAACTGGATGAGGTAACCTCCCTTAGATCTCATATGGCATCTCTCACTCATGCTCTAAATAATTTTGCAGGATCACCACAAACAAGGATGCGCTCTCAATGCTCCCAGCCCAAAGGAGAATCCACTATGGAGCAATTACACTACCTGAACAACAGAAGCAACAACTATGGAGGAAGCCAGACTCAGAATAACCTTCCAACACATTACAATCCAGGTTTGAGGTATCATGAAAATTTCTCTTATGCTAACAACAAAAATGTGTTGAATCCTCCTACAGGGCATGCTTCTACATCAGAGAGGAAACCATTGCTGGAAGAGACATTGCACTCTTTCATAGCTGAATCCAGAAATCGGTCCAACTAGCTGGAGAATGCAGTCACTAGTCTATCTGGTATTGTGACTAGTCATGGAGCTGCAATAAAGAATATAGAGACCCAGATTGGCCAAATGAACACATCACTCCAGGCACTGCAAGCAAGGAAAGAAACACCTTGAGGGAGTACAGTCTAGCTAAAGACGTTAAACAAAGCGCTTCTTGGGAGGCAACCCAAGCTTTACTTACTTTTGTTTTTCTATCTTTAGCTTGCTTTAGTTTGTTGTAGTTGTTTTTCAGTTCTTAGCTTATTTACTTGTTTGTTTGTTTTGCTTTGTAGGCTGTGACGATATCTTTCTTCGTTGAAATCCATGCTCCCACTCTGAGGAACTCCAACACACATGCTTTGGCTATCCAAGGAACTCAAAAAGATCTACATCACCCAGGATAGTATTGTTCACTCTTACCCTTCTACTTAATTTGTGCTTATTTCTGCAAACATTGGGGACAATGTTTAGTTTAAGTTGGGGGTGGGATGTTGTTTATTTGTTGTGACTGTCTTGAGTATGTGTTGAATTGTTGATTGATCTTTTACATAAGTATGATCATGATAGCCTAGGATGAGATTTAATTAGAAATTCTTGTGATTCTGCTAAAACTTGAGAGCATGACATGATATCGAGTTAATTTAAAAATTTTCTTGAGTTTTTCCTACACTATATTGCACATAGTCTGTGTTCCTGTAGTTTTGAAATGCTTAGAACAAAGTTATTAGGGTTAGAAGTTTGATGTCACCTCGATAGGTCTAAGAACTGATTTGAGAGTTAAACTGCAGGATAGGGTGAATGACAGTATGAAGTGCATGACCCGTATAATATGTGAAATAGTTGGTTTTTGTTGTTTGTCTGTTAAAGAAAAAAATTAGTGAGGGCAAAAAGAGCTACCTTCACTGTGATCAGTTAGGCCATTCATTGAGCAAGTGCTCTGGGTAAGTGTCCCTGCAATGGATGTGTGAAAGCTAGTGCCTTTGCACACACAAAAAAAAAAAATGATAAAAAGTGAGTAAGTGCTGAGTAGAGTTATTTAATTCTTGAATCTGGGGAGACTCAAAGATTAGAAATTAAGACCAGTGTAGGGGGAAGTTGAATGGAGAGCCTAATAAAGTTGATCCGAGCTAAGTAAAAATGAAGGGAACATAGGCTAATCACACACACACGTAGGAACACTTAGGAAAAGTTTTAAATTGCTCGCTGAAGTGTTATGTTTGAGTGTTTCCTGTGATTGCCAGATTTTCTCTTAAATCTTTGAGGCTTGAATCAAATGCATGTATAAGAACAATCTGATGTTTAATTATGTTTTTGCTCAGGACTAGCAAAAGTTTAAGTTTGGGGGTGTTTGATAGCACACAAAATGTGCTATCCTTAGGCTTAATTATTGCTAGTTTTATGATGATTTCAGGGCTTTTACATGTTTAAATCACTCAATTTCAGGTTAAGAGCTTAAACAGAGCTATTGGAGATAGTTTGGATCACTCGGGATCGAAACGAGGCTATTTGGAGCTAAAAATAACATCATTCAGAAGAAGAAAAATCAATCCAAGCTTGAAGACCCGAGGCGATGGCGCGCTGGTAACGCCATGCGAGCGTTACTAACGCCATGCTTGCCGTTTAGAAGCATTGAAGACTCTAGGCGATAGCGTTGCAACGCTGCCTTAGGGCGTTGCAACGTTATCTCGATAAGAAGATGCGCATGAAGGTCGTGCAGGTAGCGTTGCAATGCTGCCTTGCAGCGTCGCAACGCTACTTCGATAGAGGAGCGCGCGCTAGGGTAGCGGTGCAACGCTGTCCTCAGCGTTGCAACGCTGCCGACTGTTTCCTTATTTACCAGCCGCCTAGGGTACAACGTTGCAACGCTGTACCGATTGAGCCTATGTATAGAACCTTATGTTTTCATTACAAGGGAGCCAAAATTGATAGACAATCCACTCTATTTTCGAAATACACTTTGTAAGAAGAGAGAAAAGAGCGTTTTTGGGAGCCAAAGCATTCGTGGAGGTTCGAGATCGAAGATGGGAGCTCGGAGACGAAGGACCGACATCGACACATAAGTTTAATTTCCTTTTCTTTCAGATTGTAACTCCGTTTGAGACGTTTTCTAAATGTTTAGTTTGATTTTTATGTGATTTAGAGTAGCTAAACATTGTAGTTAGGATTTGATTTACTTGTTAAGACTTTCTTACCATGAATTGAAGCATGTTTTGTTCTTATTTTTGGCAATTCGTTCTTTACTTCTTAAATTTGTGGTTTAAGTGGACTCGAGAGATAAATCTTGAATTAGAGCAAAATTGTCAAAACTCTTAGAAATCTGGCATGAGAATGACCTATAAATCTTAGGGAAACACATAAATAAGTTGCTTAATGTCGTGCATGTCGAAGGATCATATGGAGACTATGGAGTTTATTGCATGTGCGAGGCTCACTAAGAATCGAGAGATTTTCTTGAGTATTTTACTTCTTGTTTATAAATTCATCTCATTGGTTCATTGCATGTGTGAGTTGAGTCATTAACTTGTAAAATCACTTTCCTCAAAATCTATCAATTCGTGTCTCCACATGTCAGTCTGCTATTTGTTTTTACTTTCATCACCTATCCATGTTCTGTTTCTTTAGCTAAAATTGAAGATAAGTATCTTAGTAATTAATTAATCTAGAAACCCATTCCCGAGGACGATACTTGGAATCATAAATCACTATACTAAAACTTGACCCGTACATTGCAGTATTGCATTATCAAAATATTACGCAACATCTGTCATGAACTTCCTAAGACAAATAGCTACCTTTGCAGTTTCACAAGCCGCAACGTACTCAGCTTCCATAGTGGAATCAGCGATGCATCCCTGCTTGATGCTTCGCCATACTACAGCTCCTCCATTCAGAATGAAGCTTGACCCCGAAGTGGATTTCCTAGAATCCTTATCGGTCTGAAAGTCAGAATCTGTGTATCACGTAAGGATCAAATCCCCATTCCCATACACTAGGTTGTAGTTTCTCGTTCTCCTAAGATACTTGAGGAGTGCCTTTACCGCTGTCAAGTGATCTAATCCTGGATTGGATTGATACCTACTGACAATCCCTACTGCATAACAGATATCAGGCCTAGTACACAACATGACATTCATCAGACTCCCTACAGCTGAAGCATAGGGGATCCGTCTCATATCCTCAACCTCTTGAGGAGTCTTAGGACAATGATCCTTAGACAGGTGAACCCCATGCCTGAAAGGCAACAAGCCCTTCTTGGAGTTCTACATTTTATATCTAGACAAAATCTTGTTAATATAAGACGCTTGAGACATGGCCAGTGTTCTGTTCTTCTGGTCCCGGACTATCTGGATACCTAGAACATACTGTGCTTCTCCCAAATCTTTCATTTGGAATTGCGAAGCCAACCATTTCTTTACGTTAGTAAGAAATCCTACCTCATTCCCATTGAGAAGGATATCATCCACATACAATATCAGAAATGCGACAGTTTTGTCGACGATTTTCTTGTAGACACAAGGCTCGTCAACATTTTGATCAAAGCCATAAGATTTGATTGTCTCATCAAACCTTATATTCCAAGACCTCGAGGCTTGTTTCAGTTCATAAATGGATCTATGAAGCTGGCAAACCTTTTGCTCTTGGCCTTGGGCAATGAACCCTTTGGGATGGTCCATGTAGATGGTTTCGTCAACGTTGCCATTCAGAAAGGCGGTCTTGACATCCATCTGCCATACCTCATAGTCATAATATGCGACAATGGCCAGAAGGATCCTGATCGACTTTACCATGGCAACAGGTGAAAAGGTTTCCTCATAGTCAACCCTTTCAACCTGGGTAAAACCCTTTGCCACTAGTCGTGCTTTGAAGGTCTGCACCTTCCCATCTATGCCACGTTTACGCTTGTAGATCCATTTGCAACCAATAGGTTTTACCCCATTCGGTTGATCCACAAGCTCCTATACGGAATTGAAGTACATCGACTCCATTTCTTGGTCCATAGCTTTAATTCATTCGTCTTTGTCAACGTCTGCCATTGCCTGATCATAGGTTAATAGATCCTCGCAGTCATCATCAGGGGTGACGACTTGGGTTTCAACTAAACCCATGTTACGTTCAGGCTGTCTCACAGCCCTTCCACAACGTCGAGACATTCCCAACTCTTGGGAACAGACTTGACTAGACGTGCTAGGATCAACAACACTTGTTGATGTACCATCCCCATCACCAACTCTTGCTGATGTACTGTCCATTTTATTTAACATGATTTTGCCCCTAGGCAAATGATCCCTGACGTGGTCTTCCTCAAGGAAAGTGGCGTTTGTCGACACAAGCACCCTATTTTCCTTAGGATCGTAAAATAGACCACCCCTAGTCTCTTTTGGGTAACCTACGAATAGGCATAATTTTGAACGGGGTTCCAACTTCTTCGGGTTTGACACCAACACGTTGGTCGGACATCCCCAGATTCTGAAATAGTGTAAACTGCCTTTACGTCCATTCCAGAGTTCGTAAGGTGTTTCATAAACACTATTCGATGGAACATTATTCAAAATATAGACCACAGTCTCTACGACGTAACCCCAAAAAGAATCAGGGAGACGAGCATAACTCATCATCGACCGAACCATGCCCAACAAGGTTCTGTTTCTTCTCTCCGATACACCATTCTGTTGTGGCATACCAGGTGCTGAGAGTTGTATCCACTGATATAACCAATGCTCATGGGTCGACCCTTCACAGGTTGTTCGTAGACACTGCTGGGTCAAATTACCGTTTCATCCTTGTGTCTACTTCTTGCTCCTTAAGTCTCCACTGTTCCTCTAATGAACAACAACGTTGTAATGGTCTAACCATACACAACACCCCTCTCGGGCCAGTGAGAGAGTGGGTGTCCGTTGTCCAAGCCCTGGAGACAACACTTAAGGGAACAACCCCTCTAGTTTCCCTAAAGGCGGGAACGAGTGAATTCCATCTCGCGTAGTTAAGTTCCCAGCTCCCTACTTGGACCTTTCCCTGAGAAGATAGGCATATTGGGCGAGTAACTGTGACCACTCTCACCCGTATTAGTCAAAGGACAGATCCCCGCAGACAGGAGTCCGTAACACGCTCAGGATTCAGGTCGAGTCACTAATGGTCATCTACAAAGTTATTAGTCCATACTGTTAACGGTGTTACATTAGTAGGTCTAATAATTCACGGTCCGGTCTTGTACAATCTCATTGCACAGGATGCCCCCACTCGCATGTCAACCACATGAACGAGTCAGATCACCTTGTTTGTATCTAATACAAAGCGGGTCGCATCCACAATGTATCCAGGATTAGGTCTCCAACCCTATCCATATACTGTAGACCGTTTGGGTCTACAACTCGAACTTGAACGGTGTGTAGAGCTTAGTTTATTGGACAAAATTTGTAAAATTTGCGAGACACAAAGTAATAAAATAAATAACTCTTATTAATTTCAAATAGTAAATTACAAACTAAACGAGATTAGGACATACATCCCAACAACGATGGTGTGGCATGATGACATGACATATAACGATCATATTTTGAGGACATGTCACATAATGATCATATTTTGATGATGTGGCACATAATGACTTAATTTTGTTGATGTGGCATATGTGGACGAATAAAAAGAGTACATGTGGTGAGAAACTATCGAAAATTCGAAATTTATATTTATATATATATATATATACAAGCACACACACAAATGAATGAATAAAGAAAAAAAAATGTCACACATATGAATATTTTGGAGGAGAATCTTTTCTCCTCTCCTGTCCAATTATATACTTCCCTTTCTAAATTCTAGCATTCAATCTCAACCATCCATCCTTTTTGACTTAAATCTAATGATCTATCTTCAATTTGCTCATATCTTTTTCATTTGAACTCCGATTTGAGTGATTTGAGAGTTGGCTAAGAGAACTAGTAGTTGGGAAAGAATTTTTATAGAACAGGGAACAAAAGGTGAAGGGTTTTCACAAGAGAGAGGGACATATAGTCTAAGATCTTTGTTTCTCTATGGTCTGATTTTTCTGTTTCTTACTGTCCTAGATCTTGTAATAATGTTGCCCACCACCTTGTACAGGTGACTTTTTTGGAGTCGATTGCTTGGTCGCCATCCTCCACTTCAGAGGAAAACCCTGTTGTTTGGTTTTCAAACCTTTCCAATTGGGTTCGTTATATCCTTATTGAGGGTGGTTGTTCCTCTTCTGGTTAATTGATAATTCTCATTTATGAGAATTATTTAGCATTTAAACTTAGTTATACTTGTATGTTTTCCTCATTCCTTTAGGTAAAAAGTGGATAAAGTGGAGTCAACTACATATATTTAAGAAAGAGAAAAAAATTCTTGAAGTATGAGGAAAAATAAGCAAACATGAAAGAAAAATCTCATATTTTTCAGTTTTGAATGCAGATTGCAAATGGAACGCAATTGTTATGCAATTGCGTAGCAGACATATCTGAAAAAATGCAGAAAATCGTGATTTCCTTGATTTTAGGAGATTTTATGCCGAGTTTCTCCAAAAATACAGCAAGACAAGTTGACCCATGAAGAAGGAAACCCTAGAATGTCATCTCTATATATTTTGGAGGAAGAAGTCGTCAAAGGGGAGCTCGTCTTCGGGGGGGATTCCACTTTTTCAGCTTTGAGTTTTTGTTCAGTTCTGTAATTTTTTCTCTTCTTAGTTTCTGATGTAGTTTCTTCTACTTCTTAGCTCGCTTTTCTTCTTCAATCTCATCACAAAAAAAGTTGTTGGTGGAGTTGAACTAAGAGCTTGATTTTAGAAGTTTTGTTGAATTTAGTTTATGGGGATTTTTTTTGTTTCATTTAGAAGACAGCAAGGTTTTGTTGTATTTTATTTCTTTTTCCAACACCTGAACCTCTCTTTCATCTCATCATCAAGAATATTGGTGTTGGTATTGAATGAAGAACACAAGGTGGTCGTGTAGTTTGAATTCCATAGTTTTCTTTCATCTCATCATCAAGAATATTGGTGTTGGTATTGAATGAAGAACACAAGGTGGTCGTGTAGTTTGAATTCCATAGTTTTCTTCAAGTATTGAATTTTTCATTTATGTTAATTAAACTCTATTAGCTACTGTTTTAAACCTTTTTGTTTCTATCTTCATTATTGGAAGTTATTAGATTTTGATTCTATATTCATCCTTTTGCAATTTAATTTTGTTATGCAAGTTTTTTTTTCTTTGTATTTTATTCATTTTCTCATGAGGAGCTAATTTTCCTTAGGGATTCAAGATGTGAATGCCCTAGAGGAAAGACATAAAGCTCCAAAGCAAAAACAATCGAACTAACTTCGAGTGGAGTTTACTTTTGGTGAGCTTTAACGCGGGTAGCTTTAGCCGGCCATCTAGAGTTACTCGTTCAGCTCTAACTTGACACCGAAAGGGTTGAGTTAAAGCGGATTTCCCAAAAGTAATGGAGGAAAAGGGCTTAGACATAAGTCTTGAACTTCGACCCTAGGCATAGGGCGAGTCTTCAAAACCTTAGAGTTGTATGCATGTTCACCTGGGATAGATTAACCATGGACATATAGGTTTAATCACTCAGTCTCCTAAAGACACCTCAAGGAGGATCGAATAGGAGTAGAACTCGGTTTACAACATTTGAAGGCTAGTTCGAATCACTATCGAACTTGTAATTGCGATGAAGTTGCAGTTCAAGGTAATTGCGTTAGAGTTACGTTGTCTTTCCAATTAAGTGGCATGTGCATTCTTGAGTATCTTACTTTTCCATTGTTTTAATTCCTTTTAAGTTTAGTTCAAAATCACCCAAAAATCATTTGTCCTACTTTTGGTTGCCTTTCAATTGCAATTTGTCAACAATTTGTGTCATCTCAATAAGTTTTATTAAAACTGTTCCCTTGGGTTTGATACTCTAGAATACTTCCAGTTTCTTATTACTTCGATCGTGTGCGCTTGCGTGTTTCACTATATTACGATGGAATCAAAACTTTTATAAATTTAAGAACAAAGTTGATACTGAAAAATGTAAAAGGTATTGTTCTGAGACCTGAGACTTGGAATCTCAGATATTAAGATTGGTGAACTTTTGAATAGTTAAGACTTAGTTAGAGATTGTTGTAACTTTAAAATAATTATTATCAATGGTACTTTTAAAAAATAGGCTACAATAAGTGTCTAGTAAGTTTCATTTTTTTTAGACAATTTTTAGTATAATAACATTTGTGGTTGAGGATTTTTTGAACCTATGACCTCTTGGTCGAGGATACATATCAATTACCATTTAGCTAAGCTCACTTTGGCTAGTAAGTTTTAGTGTTAACGATGAAAAGACTAGTTAAAGTACTTAGTAATTAATATTAGATTACTGCAGCTTAACTATAATAACCAAAATAGGCATAAAATTTCAATAATGCATAATGGTTTTTTTTTTAAAAAAAAAAATTGAAAACTATTAGGTCTCCATAGCTACATCTACAGTTTGTCGATCAAAATGAGGCTCATGTCCTAAAAGGTTTTGCAACCACTTAGGAAAATTTGAGTCACAATCTATATTTATTACAAACCCACTCCCAGCTAAAACATGAGTTATTACGGGTAGGGGTGTTGACGGTTAGGTTTTGTCCGGTTTTGGACAAAACCAAGGATCAAACTGAACCCTTCAGTTTAGAGAAGTGTCCAACCGTAAAAACTGAACTTTTCTCGGTTTGAAGTTTAAAATCGAACTAGCCGGTTGTAGTTCTGGTTGGTTCGATTCGGTTTTAAATCGAGTTTTATTTATTTCTTTTCTTTTTTCAAAATAGTTTAAATCTAGGTTATAACTCTATGTTCTTCACACACACACACACACACACAAAGGAGGAGGAGGAGGAGAAGAAACATATTCTAAGCTTCTTCTTCCTTAAAGAGAGACAACGAAAAAGAAAAAAATGAGAGACACGAAGAGAAAGTGAGAATGAAGGAATACTAAAACTACCTACAATGTGAGAATGACGATGGGCAGAGAAGACAACTTGAAACGTTGATAGTATCGACGACGTGAGACATCGATGATGGTGGCGTGATGCATTTGCAGAGAGGATTGTAACCTAGATGGTAAAAGAATGAGATTTTTAAGGAGAGCGAATAAGAGACAAGAGGAAGAAGGGGAAATCGGTAGATTGCAGAGAGAGGGAGAAGCTCGACGATGTGGTTTTAGGGTTAGAAAACAAGAGAAGATTATTTTAAGAAACATGGTTGCAAGTTCTTTTTTTTTAAAAAAAAAAGGAATATGGCTGGAAGTTTCTTTTTGAAAATAAATAAGGATCCTAATTTAATTAGGTTAGAAATAAGAGGAGGGAAAGAGTTGGGTTGAAGGAAGAGTTGAGCTTTGAGGAAAGATAGGCCAGAAGGAGTGTTAGATGCAAGGAAGATGGTTTGTCAACAAAAAAATAAATAATGAGAATAAGAATACTGTTGGGATTTATGCCCTAAACTCGTGTATTTGTAATTATTTGAGGAAATGAATAAACTTGTTATTTTTTCCTTCAATCTCGTATTCTCGCAATTACAAACTTAAATCCAATAAACTAAGCTCCAGGGTCACATTTAGACAACTTTGAACTGTGTGTAGTTGACACATATCTAGGATCAAGTTCAAGCTTGTGACCCGAATGGTCTATAGTAGATGGATGAGGTTGGAAACCTCATCCTGGTGACACTATGGATGCAACCCACTTTGCATTTGATACAAACGAGGCAATCCAGCTCGTTCATGTAGTTGACATGCAAGTTGGGGCATCCTGTGCAAGGAGTTTGTACAATACTGGACCAAGAATTGTTAGACCAATCTAGTAACACCGTTGATAGGTTAGGACTAATAATTCAAAAGATGACCAATAGTGACTCAATCTGAATCCTGAACGAGTTGCGAACTCCTGTCTGTGGGAGTTTATCCTTTGACTAGTATGGGTGAGAGTGGCCAGAGTCGCCGACTCAATATGCCTACCTTCTTAGGGATGAAACCTCGTAGGGAGCTGGGGGCTCGACTTCGCAAGAAGGAATTCACTCGTTCCCGAACTAGGGTAACTAGATAGGTTTTTCCCTTAAAAGCTGAATCCAAGTCTTGAACAACGGGGCCTCTCCCTCTTGCTGGCCCGAGAGGGATAATGTTTATGGTCGGACCATAAACTTGTTGTACATTAGAGGATCAATGGTGCTTAAGGTGCAAGAAGTAGTCATAGGGGTAAAACGGTAATTTGACCCAGTTGTGACTACGAACGATCTGTGAAGAGTTGATTCACGAGCATTAGTTAAATTAATGGACACAATTTGTCCTATAGTGAGAAGAGTGCAACTACGAGTTTTTAGTGGAGTGACTCATAGTTAACGAATGTTGATTGACGGGATCAATGAGTTTGATTAGTCAATCTCGTATCGTTGGAGCTCATGATCTGTAGGTCCATTAGGTCCCTCGGTTGACTCAACATGGAATTAATAGAGGGTATAAAGTTTTGGGATGGATTTTAAGTGTTCAAATTCAATTTAGGGAATTATGTCAATTATATATGATATAATTGATATAATATATAGTTCAATGTGAATATGATTCATAATGAACCTAATTATGTCTAATTATGGTATTAAGGCATATATTGAGGAAATAATTTGAGAGACATAAGATTGAATTTGACCAAATTTAATTTCTCCACATTATGTGAATATGATTCACATAATAAGGTATTTGATACCTTATATTATGCATTTGTGCATAATACGTGGAGTTAGTAGCAAAATGGGTGGAGAATTTGTCTCCACCCACATTTCCTATAAGTGCATCCCTTTGGATGCATTTTGGGACACTTGAACCATTTGTGTAGTTTTGCATCTTAGACAAACACAAGAGTTCTCTCCAAATCTCTCTACAAAATATCCCTAATCCAAAAGGAGATCTCACCTCTCTCCCTCTCCTAGAGAACAACCGAGAAGGTCTTTTGGCGATATTCGAAGATTTGATCGTAGAGAAGAGGAGTTCGTAGACGACGAGGAACTACTTAAAGAATCGGTTTTCAAAGGTAAATTACTGATCCTTCTATGCCTTCAAGAAGTATGCTTAGCTAGATTTCTATTTTGAGTATTTTCTATGTCACACAATTGAGAGCAAAGGTGATCAATCGCTTCCGCACGAGATTCAATTCCCTTCAAATACTCGATTCGGTTTAGTTCGATTTTTCTGGTTTATTAAACATCAAACCGAAAATCGAACCAAGTCCCTCGATTTTTTTAAATATTAAACCGAGAGAACAAAAAAAACTCAAAAAATAGGATCGAGCCAGTCGGTTAGGTTCTTCAGTTTGGGTCAATTTTTGCACACCTCTAATTACGGGTTCGTTTGATAACATTCCAATTTCCTATTTTTTGTTCTTGTTTTTAATTTTTTGAGAAACAAACATGTTTGTAACTCATCTCGTTTCATGTTTCTAAATTTTAAAAAACGTTTCTAAAATTGGGGCTAAATTCTAGAACTATAAATAAAATTTTTTCTCTATTATGTTTCTATTTATACCATTTTGTTTCCTAAAATGGCTATTATCTCGTTGGTGTTGGCACACAAATTTTGTCTTGGTTGTCCTTAGGTCTTGTATTTGAATTTTAGGGAATACAATGTTAGTTTTAATTTCAGTTCTTAATTTTGCTATGTATATTTATATATTATTTTAATTTTTAATTTCTCTCTCTCTATATAGGGTAATTGTATTGAGTAGCAAATTAAAGTGAATTATTTACAAATATAACAACTTTTAAAAAGATTTGCAAATATAGAAAATCTTTTAAATAAAACTTTGTTGTTCCCCTTTTACCCTTATGGGTGCATATGAGAGTGAAAAAAATGACCATCCAAAGGATGTGATATTTTTAGGGCTCATTTGATAACGTTCTCGTTTCTTGTTTCTTGTTTTTGTTTCTCATTTTTTAAGAAATAGACTTGTTTGATAATCCATCTCGTTTCTTGTTCCCAAAAATTGATAACGTCGCTCGTCAGTCGTTCGACCACTAACGTTGTTTCGCTGCCGCTTGCCAGTTGTCGTGCGTCACACAAAGCCATTGTCGGAACTTCCAGATCTTCACCCGCTGTCTGACTTGCTGTCTATGGTCGCCGCAAAGTCGAGCTCTGTCCATCTTTGTCTCAGACCTCGCCAAAAAACCGTCGTGAACGCGACTTAGTCGGAGTTACAACTACAAGTCGTTCGAGACCAAACCAGCGCCTTGGTTTGAAGCATCATAAACCTTCGGGTTCGAACCGATTTTGGATAGATCGACAGTCGAGCACTGTAAAAATAAGTCTCACTCGCTGTCACACGTGTTGCGCCGCCGCTCGTCAAAAATTGTGAATTCAGCAATTTTTTACTCCCAAGCCCATTTTTGACCTCTGTAAGTGTTAATTTGGATCCGTTATTTCAAGATCTTTCGAATAATTTAATATAGAGGAATTTATATGGGATGATTTTGAAATGTTACTAGGAGACTAGCAGACTCAAAGTTGAGTTAGTAAACTCGAGCTATCCTGATCAAGAGTGTAAAGAAATTGTGACACCGAATAGTCTTGAATCGAAATTTAGGTAATTAATTGAAAACTAATTAGAACCTCAGTTCCTGTGATTTGAAATCCATTGGAACTCTAACATAAGAGTTTGATTGTTCGACAAGTTTGGAAAGCACTTCGAGATAGAAATTTAATTTAAGGAATTTTGGAACGAAGGCTAAGGTAAGGGATCTCATGTCGAACACTTTAAAATGGGACAAAAAGTTATGTTGAACATATTTCATTATTTTATTATTATTTTTAAAGATGTTATGCTCTGAAGTATTTTGCATTTAAAAGTTATGAATGATATGTCATGAATTATGATTTATTATTTTTCTACATGATATGTGCTTTGCCAACAAGAGCATAGCTTAACTGGCATCAAGTATGACTTATGACCAAAAAGTCATGGGTTCGAATCCCTCCACCCCCAATTGTTGATGTACTAAAAAAAATGATATGTGCTTTTACTGATCAGGATGGCTGGAATTTTTAATGTGCAGAAATGTAACTGCCCATATTTAATATGTAACAACCAACTTTTAAAACTTTCAAAGTGTAACATCAATGAATGAATGCCAAATGGTTATATTAAAACAAAAAATGATCAGTTCAAATGAGAAATTTTCGGATTTAGCATGTTTTAGAAGCAAAAACAGCAAGAACAACACAAGAACACATGTTCTCGGGTATAGCAGTTTTTTAGAACAAGTTATAAAAATGCAGCTTTTTCACACTAAGAAAGTCGAACTAGAAATTCTCATAGAAGACAAATTTATAGATAAGAACCCAATCTACAATATTGTCTAAGACTTGAAATTGAAACGAAATTATGAGTTTTTTTGTGCTTTTCGACAGATTGCAAAAAAAAAAAAGAAAAAAACTAAAACATGAAAATTAAAGACAAATTCAAGATAAATGCAAAGGAAACATATATCTGATCTTGAGCCTAATGCTGTGATACCAAATTATAGGAAATTTAAGAAGAATTTGAAATCTAACAACCTTGTTAACAAAAACAAGATCTTTAGATTACAAATCCAAAAACTCCAAATCAAAATGAAATCAAAGAAGCCAAATATTCTAATGTCAAAAATGTTAAGTAACCCTTGACAAATTGGATCTAACAACCTTGTTTAAAAAAACAAGACCTTTAGAAATCAATTTCAAAGACCCCAAAACGAATTTTGAAAATCAACTCAAGGAAAGTAAAATCGGATTACCTTGTCAATCAAACATCTCAAGGCAAAAAAACTTACTTGAGATCCGAATCACTCCACAAGCAAGATTGGTCAAGTTAAGCTTGAATGATTCTAAGCATACAACCTAATCTACATAGAATTGCAAAGAAACATAGCACTAGGCTATAATAAAAGCACAAGGGCCTCTTTTGATTACATTTTCAATCTTTTCTTCCTTACTCTTTTTCATGGATTACATATGTGTCTATTTATAGCCTTCAAAATTAAGCCCTAAAGATAACCTATGGAAATTTAAGGGTTGTAACTTACATCTCCATCAATTCCATAATGCCCACTAGCTATTTTGTAACCTAAAACATTGAAAACAAGACTTTAAAACTGAAATTTACATCAAATTAGCCATAAAATCGAGAATGATGTCTCTTTGTTAGCTTTATAACTCTTTGTAACCATCCAAAAGTAAATGAAGCACATCTCGAAGTATCTTGAAGCCCTTGTTCTATAAATGAAGCTTGGTGTTCTTTAATAAATGATGAGTTGCACTTGAGTTCATGAAATGCAACTTATGTTAAACTTCCATGAATTTGACTTCATTTAATGTGACTTCATGAGATGCCTTGGTCCATATCATTCTCCCCTTCTTCAAAAAGATTCGTCCTCGAATCTACTTGTGAAACATTGTTGCAAACCCATGTTAAGAAAACACAAAAGACCTCACAACACTCTCTCACATGTTTACACTCAAGGAAATGTAGATCACTTGTGTTTGCACTCATTTTCACAAATCAAACTATATAAGCTCTCATTCTTACCTCTCAATTTTTTTTGAAGTATAGAAGCCAAGATTTGCAATCCCATGGATAGTAGCACACGTTGAATACAAACAAGCAAAACTAGGCTTATGAAAAGAAAAAATCAAAATGATGAACCTATGGAAATTTTATCTAAGAGTAGAAAAATTAAGAACAAGATATGTAACTTTCACAAATTAAGAATAATGGCTGGAATTTTAAATACAAGAGTTACAATTTAAAACCAATGGTTGGACTTTTAAAATATATGAGTTACAATTTAAAACTAATGGTTGGAAAATTCAATGTGCAGAAATATAACTGCTCATATTTAATATGTAACAACCAACTTTTCAACCTTTCAAAGTGTAACATCTAAGAATGAATGACAAATTGTTAAACTAAAACAAAAATGATCAGTTCAAATGAGAAATTTTCGGATTTAACATGCTTTAGATGCAAAAACAGCAAGAACAACACAAGAACACATGTTCTCAGTTTTAGCAGTTTTTCAGAACTAGTTATAAAAATGTAGATTTTTCACCCTAAAGAATGCCGAATTATAAATTCTCATACAAGACAAATTTATAGATAAGAGTCTGATCTACAACATTTATGAAGACATCAAGATGAAAACAATTGCAGAAATAGGACTTTTCAGTACTTTTTCAGAGACTACGAAAACTGGACAGTTTGGAAAACAAAAAAAAACTAAAACATGAAAATTTAAAACAACTCCAAGATAAATGCAAAGGAAACATATATCCGATCTTGAGCCTAAGGCTCTGATACTAAATGATAAGAAATTGATGCAGAATTGAAAAATCTACCTTGTTAACAACAAACAAGACTATTAAATCTCAAAACCCAAAAATCTCAAATCAAAATGATACCAAATGATAAGAAATTTATGAAGAATTTAAAAATCTAACAACATTGTTAACAAAAACAAGACCTTTAGATCACAAATCCAAAAACTCCAAATCAAAATGAAATCAAATAAACAAAAGATTCTAATGTAAAAAATGTTAAGTAACCCTTGACAATTGGATCTAACAACCTTGTTTAAAGAAACAAGACCTTTAGAACTCAATTTCAAAGACTCCAAAACGATTTTTGAAAATCAACTCAAGGAAAGTAAAATCGGATTACCCTGTCGATCAAACATCTCAAGGCAAGAAAACTTACTTGAGATCCGAATCACTCCACAAGCAAGATTGATCAAGTCAAGCTTGAATGATTCTAAGCATGCAACCTAATCTACATAGAATTGCAAAGAAACATAACACTAGGCTATAATAAAGCACAAGAGCCTCTTTTGATTACATCTTCAATCTTTTCTTCCTTCCTCTTTTTCATGGATTACATGTGTGTCTATTTATAGCCATCAAAATTAAGCCATAAAGATAACCTATGGAAATTAAGGGTTGTAACTTATATCCCCATTAATACCATAGTGTCCACTAGCTATTTTGTAACCTAAAACATTGAAAACAAGACTGTAAAACTGAAATTTACATCAAATTAGCCATAAATTCGAGAACGATGTCTTTTTGTTAGTTTTGTAACTCTTTGTAACCATCTAAGAGTAAATGAAGCACATCTTGAAATATCTTGAAGTATCTTGAAGCCCTTGTTCCATAAATGAAGCTTGATGTTCTTTAATAAATGATGAGTTGCATTTGAGTTCATGAAATGCAACTTATGTTAAACTTCCATGAATTTGACTTCATTTAATGTGAGTTCATGAGATGCCTTGGTCCATATCATTATATGTACACTATATTCAGTTCAAGAGATATATTACAACCTTTGATGTTAGTTTATTGGATTTAGAGTTAATAAAAGTAATGAACAATAACTGTTTATTGATAATAATAACTCTTTATTACATTAATTAGAACATTATTTACTAACTACGAATTTTAGGGCACAAATCCCAACATATGCATGGTCAAACATGCTTTAGAGACCCTTTGGGTCAATTCATAAGGTTTGTGAGAGACTCAAATTATAGGGGTCTGTGAGAGACTAGACATGAAATGACTCAAGTTGACCAATTGACCACTCAAAACCAAAGTGAAAGCCATGTATTTGATATATATTTTTAAAGAAGTTTTAGGTCCCGCATATGAAAGTTTAAAGTCATGATTGTATGTGTATGCATATCCGAAACCTCAGTAATGAGGCCACTTACTCAGTATTATTTTATAATACTCATTCTTTCTTTTTAAAATGTTTTCAAGTAAACGCAAAGGCATACAAGGCGAGTGACAGGGATACGTTATGAAGACCATGGGAATCTTGAAGTCATGTTTTCTGCATTCTTTTGAATTTTACAGACCTTAAATGTTTTATTTCCGTTTAAATAGTATTGTGATTTTTAAATTGAGTTCAGACTTTAATTATATTTATTTTAAAAAATTTTACTGTTTGGGATCCTAATAATTAAATTTCAAAATTTGATTTAAATATATTTTTCTCATCTTGAAAGTATTTTATGGCCTGAAATGCATGCCTGAGTAGTAATGTCCCTAGGAAGTGAGTTCTTGAATTAGGGGCGTTACAATATTAATTAAAAATCACTAAATGGCGATAGAGAAAAAACGAAATAAAAAAGATTAGATATTAATTGAAAGATATCATTTGATAGAATGTGTAATTAAAAAACACTTTTACATTTGAACAAAGTTCTATATAAATGATTAATCTTTAATGAAAAACTTTTGGGTTTAATCTTTAAATGTTCAATTTAAAACTAGTATTTAACACTTACCAAGTTTCTATATGAATTTGGGACTTTGAAATAAGTTTCGTCCAATAACCCAAAAATTATTCTATCTCAATTTAGTCACTTAATTCTAAGAACACTCCAAAAAAATGAAATTAGTCGGATCTGAAAACGTGAGGCGTTACACAAGAAGTCTATCAGTGATAGTGATAGACTTCAATAAACACATATAAACAATAACAAACAAGAAATCTATCAATGATAATGATAAACTTTTATCGCTGATAAACTTCAATCAATACTGATAAAATACACCAAGTAAGAAGTCTATTAGTGATAATGATAGATTCCAATAAAATCAATAAACAAAGAACAAACAAGAGGTCTATCAGTGTTAGTGATAAACAACACCAAACAAAAAGTTTATTAGTTATAGTGATAGTTTTCTATCACTGATAGATTTCAATCATCACAGATAAACAATACCAAACAAGAAGTCTATCAGTGAAAGTAATATACTTCAATAAATACAGATAAACAACAACAAACTAGAAGTCTATCAGTGATAGTGATAATGAGATCCTTATATCATTGATAGATTTCAATCAACACAGATAAATAATACCAAACAAGAAATCAATCAGTGATAGTGATAGGTTTGTATTATAGGTTTCTATTACTGATAGACTTCAATCAACATTGAACATTGATAAACAACACCAAACAAGAAATCTATTAGTCACCAAACAAGAAGTCTATTAGTGAGAGTGATAGACTTCAATCAACATAGATAGACAATACCAATTAAGAAGTCTATCAGTGATAATGATAAACTTATATCACTAATAGACTTCAATCAATACAGATGAACAATACCAAACAATGAAATAAAAATCCTAAACAAAAAGTCTATCAGTGATAGTGATACACTTCTATCATTAATAGACTTCAATCAGAACAAACAAAAATTCCAACGAAAAAGTCTATCAGTGATAGTGATAAACTTCTATCACTGATAGTCTTCAATCCAAACAAATAAAAAATCCCAAACAAAGAAGTCTACCAGTGATAGTGATAGTAATAGACTTCTATCATTAATAGACTTTAATCAAAATAGATAAACAATCCAACCAAGAAGTCTATTAGTGATAGACTTCTATCACTGATATGGGTTGTGGGCTTTTTTGTAATTTAAATGGGTTGAGCAACCAATTTTGCTATATTTGCAATTTTTTTTTTACATTTTGCTATATGTGCTACTTTTTACCCTCATTTTGTCATATGCCCAATTGTCCCGTATATATACATATATTATTTTTATTTATTTCTTGCAATAGGTATATTTATATTTATTTTATTTTGAATTTTAAATCTTTAAATATGTATATTTTTATATTTTATTTTAATTTTAATTTTAAATTCTTAAATATAAAAATTTATCTATAAATATTTGGGTCAGTTGCACAAATGGAAAAAAATAAATGTTCAATTGCAAGTGTATCTACCATTTGTTTCTATTGCAAATATAGCAAAAAAATTGGTCCAACCCAATTGGAGTCAGCAAAATGTCCAAAATACCCTTCCTGTGTAATCTTGCGTGATTGTAATATGACATATATCAATCGTCTATCGATGATATATTGTTGATATACCCACGATATACCTAATATGAAGTACATCAGTGATATACTACTGATACACTTTACTTAAGTATATCAATGAACTTGAATTTCTCGTATTTAGTATATCAACAGTATATAAAAAATAGTTAATTATGAAGTATATCAAGAGTATAATAGTGAGTTATATCCAATGTATCAAATATACCTAATATGAAGTATATTAGTGATTTGCTACTGATACATTTCACTTATATCAAAATGAAATGAGGCATACGTAATATAAAGAATATTAGTGATATACTACTGATATTTGTATAAAGTTTATCAATAGTCTATCAGTAACTCATATACAAGACATAAATAATATTAAGTATATCATTGATATACTACTAATATACTTTATTTTAGTTCTTTATTTTATTAATGGTTTGTATTTACTAGTTTTTAGTCAATAGACTTTTTTAATTGATACATTTGGCTAGTAATATATGAGAAATTCATATTTAGTATACTCGATATACTTAGAATGAAGTATATTACTGATATACTACTGATATACTCAATATTATATATATCAATGAAATAAATATACCTAAAATGAAGTATATCAGTGATATATCAAATATGCAAAATATTCATAATACGCTACGATATATATTAAGTATATCATTTAAATGATACCTAAAAGTGTATCGATAGTATATCAGTAATATACAACTAATATTGTGATGTCCGAAGAAGAAGGGTATATGAATGAACCGAGACCACATCTGAATGAGAGCGATCTCGAAGTTATGAAAATATGGATGAAAAAGACTTACAAGAATTGATATACCAACAAGATGCACCTTCCTAAGTTTCTATGACTCAATCATAAGAACTCCAAAGCTAAGCGTGCTTGGCTTGGGGAAATCTCATGTTAGGGCAAAATCTGGATTCCAAATCTTGATTTGAATCCTGGGCCTAGGGCGTTACAAATATATAGGTATATACTAGTTGATTAATATATATTAAATATAAAGTATATCAGATATACTATTTGTTGGGTTTAATGTCCTAAAACTCGTGGTTTTGTAAACTGAATGTATATTCTATTTTGCAATAAAGTTGTTATTGATATTTATTCAGTAAAAGTGTTATTGAATGTTGTGTATTGTGTAACCTTAATCCAATAAGGAACCCTTGGCTATGGGATGAATACTTGAACTTTATGTGTGACATAAAAGTGGATCAAGTTAAAGTTATAGCCAGAACAGTCTATAGTATAAGGATAGGGCTGGGTACCTTATCCTGATCCTAAATCGTTCATGTGGAGACATATGAGTGGGGGCGTCCTATACAATGAGTTTGCATAAGACTGGACTGCAAAATAGTCACTTAGACTTTATAACTCCGTTTACTGTCTTAACTGACTATATTCATACGATGACCTAGATAACTCGATCTTAATCTCCGAGCGTTCTATGGACCCTGTTTATTCGAATTATCCTTAGATTTGCATGGGTGAGAGTGGCTCGAGACTCGCCGACTCAATAAGCCTCCCATTTCGGGATAAAACCGGGTAGATAGTCGGGAACATATTTCTGCAAGATGGAATTCATTCCTACCCGCTTTAGGGATTAGTAGAGAGGTTGTTCCCTTAAGCATCGACTCGGGTCTTGAACAATGGGCCCACCCTCTCATTGGCCCGAGAGGGATTCGGTTTCTTTGGTTGGACCACAAACCAATTGTTCATTAGAGGATCGGTGGGACTTAAGGAACAAGAGGTAATTACAGGGTAAAACGGTAATTTTGACCCAAATTGTAATTCTGAACGACTGTGAAGGATCGACTTACTAATCATGGTTATATCGAGTGGACAAATATATCTACATGAGGAGAGAATGCAACCACCGGGCTTTAGTGGAGTGTCCGGTGGTTAACGAATGTTGATTAGCTAGGCTAAAGAGTTTGGCCTAGGTTAATCTCGTGACGTTGGAGCTCATGATCTGTAGGTCCATTAGGTCCTCCTTACTAGCTCGGACTTAGCCTTATAACATTTTGAGAGAAAAGAATTTGAATTGTTCAAATTCGAGTTTGGAAGAAAGCGTTAATTATATGTGATATATTTAATGAATCATAGCTTAATTATGAATTAAACTATGATTAATAGGAGGTGGATATATTTAAATTTGATTTAAATATTGGATCGGTTTATAGCATGAATAAGGATTCATGTTCGGAAAATCGATCGGGATCGGGTTATTTATTTAATTTAATATTTGATATTAAATTAAATTTAAAAATTAATTAATTAAATTAATTTTGAATTATTTAATTAATTATATTAATTTTAATTAAAAATCAATTTAATATTGATTTTAGAATTAAAATTAAATGCAAAAGGAGGGATTTTCATGATTTTCATGAAAATCAAGTTGCCAACTTGCCCAATCCTCCTCATTTTCAAAATTCACCAAAATTAGTCACCTCCATCTCAAACTATCCTCATCACACTTGAGTTGTCACTCTAATAAAACTTAATGAAGTTTTATATAATGGTGATTTGAGGTGTTTTGTGAGAATTACATAGAAAATTTAATATTCCCGAATTAGTGACGTTTGAGGACTTTTCTTTCAAATTCTCTCAACCTAGGATCCCACAATCCGTTCTAAGGCCTGAGGATAGAAAGGAAGACTCTAACGGTTGTCCACAAAGTGTTCGTGTTGAAAACCATCCACCGGGTGAAGAGAATTTGATCTTCAAAGTTGAGTTTTCTATCCCTCTGCTTTTACAACTTTGAGCATGCATTTTCTTTTACAAAATTGATCAACTTAGAGTGTTCAAGATCCAAAATTGCTTCCACATTCTTAATCTACACTCTTTCAATTGGTATCAGAGCAATATTTAGCACTCAATTTGATCTATTTTGTTCTGTGGTGGGTTTTCTTTGAAATACAATTTTTCTGGGCGTCAAAAGTGTTCATCTGGTTTTGGCATTTAAATTGAGCATCAATTTGTGCTTTATTTTCAAATTGCTCAAGTGTGTTTGAGCATTAATGTGTGTAGAATAAGCTGTTAAAATTTCAAGTCGATTGGAGTTCGGGAAGACCTTCAATTTGAAGAGAGAAGCATGAAAGGTCAGAAAATATGAAGAATAGAGGCTGCTGTTTTTTTTTTAATTTCAGCTACAGTAATTCAATACCTCCAGCCCATATTTTTCCAAATGAAGAAGAAGATGTTGACTTTGAAGTTTGACTGTTGATCGGTTCATTGACCTTTGACCGGTTCAATGGTTTTTGGACTGGTTCGACTCGATTTTTGTCCGATTCGGTTGTTTTTAGACCGGTTCTGACTATTTCGAGGTCGGCTTTTCCATTTTGGAGGTTCGTTTCATCATTTGGAGGCCCGATTCATCCTTTTACAGCCCGGTTCAACCTTTTGAAGGTCCGGTTCACACATTTGCAAGTCGGTTCGACCTAAATTCGAAGTGTTCGAAGTGGTTCGATATTATTTCAAGATTATTATTGTAATAATTTAGTAGTTTGCTTGCATTAGATGCTAAAACCAGTCCACTTTAGTGTGTTTAATTAATTTTGCATTGTGAATGTATGTTTTAATTAAAATCCCTGATTATATATGCATAAAGTATGCCATATAGATTTTAAAATCTCACCCTAGGAAGCATGCTCCATGCATTGAAAGTATGTTATAAGTGTTATAATATATTGTATGCATGTTAATTGGGTTTCATAAGAATTAATATAAGAGTTATATTAATTTATGAAACAAATATTATATGTTTAATTATAATTAATATAAGGGTTATATTAATTAAAAATTAAACATATAATTGCTATGCATTTATTCATATGATGAATTTGTTATAAATATATGTTTATTCATGTGATGAATGATGAAACAATTTATAACATAGAAATGCATGTAACCTAAGGTTAATTAATTAGTTTTAAAATGGTTTAGAATCGAATTAATTAGACCTAAGGTTATCTAGTTCTAATAAGATTAGAATTAGAAACCAATAATTTATAAACTTTGATTAAAGAGGACTCGACTAAGGAAGGTTACAGCTAGGTTGGGGTACTTAAGTCGACTTGGAACTAACACCCCTACCTGAACCGACTGGGAGTGAATTTAATCTAGAGGTTTATAAATTATCCTTCGTGAGTGGCGTTTATTAAAAGTTAATAAATTTAACTCATAGACCTAGGTTTATTAAATGGTTAATAGACTTAGGTAATTCCAGTATAATTGTTATATTGGTAGACTTAGGTCATATTGTTTTAGCCAAAATATGCCTAAAGTAAATGTATACCCAAGTCATTTAAAATACTTAGTGGGAGTGAAAAGGTATATATGATATATCAATTTCCTCTTACGCTCTCATAAGTTCACACCGTGAGATTTATGCTCGACCTCGTGATGTCAATAGGGCATCCCCATTCAGATGGTGTTTGCATAAATCAAGAGCAAGGTGAATGGAGAAAGTATTTATAATAAGTGAGAGAAGGAAGTGTGTCAACACATCCTATGGTCTCCTCCATTAGGTTGGACCGTGAGATTCCCATGTTGCGCTGCGCAGTTGCCCGGTAGCACCATCCATCCGGAGGGATGTAACATGGGATTCGGAACAACTCAAACTCCAGAAATGGATAGGGTCTCTTAGGTCCATTCCCAGCTTTGTCTCTCCAGTTCGATAGCATTGTTGGGGCCGACCTCTGAGGTCTGAAAAATGGCGGGTCACACTTACAAGAATTGCCAAGTGTTAGTAAATTCTTGACCAAAGTAGCGATAACTAGAATGCTATAGGAATAAGAGTTATTCTAGTATTAGCATTTAGTCAAGAATGTCTTGATTCAGTGAAGGAGTGGCTGACTGCCCCTCGGTAGCAGTTGCTCGGACTCACTGAAGTATCGTTGCAAAAACAATAATGAGTTCATGGGTACATTATTACTTTTACTAAAATTGGATAGGTTACAAACAATTCACTAATAGAATTCATTCTTTTTCAGCATGTCGAACTCTTTTATCCAGTTACTCGCCTTCAATAAACTTAGCGGCGATAATTATGGAACCTGGAAATCAAACTTGAATACGATTCTTGTTCTTGATGATCTGAGGTTCGTCTTAACGGAGGAATGTTGTTGTGCAAAAACTCACTACGCAAGCATACGCAATCGTAGGTAGTAATTGGTGAACAAGGTCGATCCCACAGGGACTAATGTTTGTAAAAGTTTGAGAAATAAGTAATGCTAAACTAGATTTAAAGTGCCTAAACAACTCAAAAGCAACAAAAATGAGCTTAGCACAAGAGAGACTGAATCTAGCTATCTAAAAGCAATAACCAACTCGAATGGACAATAAACAAGCTGAGAATGAAATGATAAGAGCGTTGGAATTTATGGAAATGAACTTCTAAATTCTGTTGTCTAATGCTGTAGCAATGCTACCACACTGCTGCATACTGCTATACTGTGCAGAAACAGAAAATTACACACAAATTTCGAAAATCATTTCTAACCTTCGAATTACAGCCTAAAAGCAGAGTTTAACATATGTCTATGAATACCCAGCTTTCAAACATTAAATTAACACAAAATTTCCTAAAGTTTACAAGCCAAAGACATATGTCTATACCCTTGGAACCCTTTTCTTTCTCAAGATAAAGATATACTTGTATTGCTCATGCTTTTTCCATCCATTTCAACCTTTTCAGAATTAAAACGAACTAATATTCAATCCTAAGGTGATCAATCTTAAGAAGAACATTAAACAACAAGCACCCATAAGCAAACTCCACAAGTACAACAATCCTCCAACAAAAGACTTCAAAAACTAGAGGTTCATTCCATAAATTCCAACTTAAAAGAGTTAGTTCATAATTTCTACAAAAGAATTCAACAAAACAAATCTAAAAATCATGAACATCATAAAAATAACATAAACTTCACAAGAAAAGTGTCTAAAAACAACTTTCAATCAAGCTAAACTAAGAAAAGAGTGGAAAAAATGCTATAAAGAGAGAAAGATAAGAGAAAACTAGGGCTAAAGGGAAGGTTGCATCAGCTTTTTGAATCAATCTTCTCTCTTCTTCTGCTGTATTTTCCTTCTCCTTGTTGCCTTCTCTTCCTTTTTTCGATAAGATAGCCCTCCAAATCGATCTCCCCCCTCTTTCTAAATTAGGTTAAGTTTTTGTTCTTTTTCTTTTGCACCCAAGTCCTTCAACTGTCAAAATTCCCCAAAAAGACCCAAAACTACTGATTTAACCCAGAAAAAGAAGCTTCTGTTTGCGTCATCCTGAGAGGTGGGCCCTACTTTGACTTTTCTGCCCGAATTCAATGCTGCAACAATGCTGTGACATTGCTACTTCATAGTGGACTTGCCTTCTGCTCTTTAAAGCTAATGTTGTCGCAGTGCTGTAGCATTGGTGCCACACATTCAACAATCCTCTTCCTCCTACACCAAATACAAACACGAACACGAACAATAACTGAACACACAAAACTCAACATGCAACAAGCATAAAGCATGCCAACTCAACAAAACTAAAAAGACACAAAATACTAAAATTAACCTACCACAACAAAGAAAATAAACAACTAGACACTAAAATTACCACACTCCAAAACTCAACAAAAACACGCTAAGAAAACGACTAAAACACGCTCACCACTCAATTTTTAGTAGAAATAAACAATGGAAAGTGCCAAAAATAATCCCATTTCATGGGATTATCACACCCCCAAACTTATCTCATTACTCATCCTCGAGTGATGCACTAACAACTATAAACAACAAACACACAACTTGCTAGGTGCCACAGAGGTTTAGATTATCAAACCTTCAGGTAAACCCCCACAGTTCACAAGCATAAACACAAACAAAGTATGACAAAATCATTCACAAGCTAAAGCAACCCTTAAGTGTGTATGTGCAAAGTCTTAGCTTACTCACTTGCATAATCTAAACTGCTCTAAAGCTTAAATCATAGAACTTAGTTAAATGAACATCAAATGACTTAACATGGAGTCCATCCAAGATACTAAAGTTTACAACAAGCTCAAACTGTAAAATCAAATGAACTCTCCTCTCTTTTTTTTTTTTTAAAGAGTAAATAACTCTTCCACCAAAAGCACAATGAAAGAAAACAACGGGAGGCCAAACTTTTCTTCTTTTTCTCTTTTTTTTTCTTTTCTTCTTTTTTTTATTTTTTTTTAATTTTATTTGCTTTCATTTTTTTTTTCAAGGGAACCTTTCTAGTCATTTGTACATTCGATCTAAACGCCAACATTGGTGATGAAGACGCCTAACAACGAGCACTATCACATAGATTGGTTGCTTTTGCATACTCATATCCACTGTGACCGTTTGACTCAAAACTAAGCATGGGTGTCATGCCTAACCCTGGTTTACTAAGCCACAAGAGATAAAGGAGCATCCCTTTTCTTTTTTCTTTTTTTTTCAAGAAATTAGAACTGACCTCCCCCAAACTCAATTTTACAAACAAGAGATATTAACAATTTACACAAGATGCTTTAGACTCAATTCAAGAAACCGCGCTAACTCACTTTAGCCCCTAAGCTCTCCTTAAGACTATAAAACATTTTAGAATCAACAAGCTCAATAGCTAAGACTTTAAGTGTGAAGGCTACTTTAGCTTAATCACTCAATTGTCAAACTGAAAGTGTTATATGCAAATAAACTGTGAGAGTCTAAAGTATCATCATTAGCAATAAGCTAACCGCCAAGAAGCACCTAACCAGCCTAAACAACAACTTAGCAAGACAACAATAAACCAGACAGACAGATAAACACACCAACCACAGGATAACACAAACAATGTCTAAATCGAGGGATGCACACCACCTTTCACCACAGCAACAACCAAAAACAAGCATCCACCCCCAAACTTCAGGACATGTTGTATCCGCACAACAACCGCCAAAGAAATTAAAGCACAGGAAAAGCCAAAAGAAGCAGAGCACAAACTACAAACAAACAAGAAAAGGAAAGGAAAGGAAAGGAAAAACTCCCCTCATTGTTGCTCCTCATCCTCCTCATCATCAGCAACATGCTCACGAGAGCTCTCACCCGCATCTGCTTGCTCCCACCCGCTCAAAATCTCATCAGGAAACGCAGGGAATGCAGGGATAGGCCGCGTAGATGCTCTGCACAGGGTTGTGTGCAGGGCCCTATCTCGATCACTAGTGTACGATGCAAATGAAACTAGCATCCGATGCATCTGCTCTTGCCTCAATTTAATCTCATGCACCTCCCGATGGATAAGAAGCTGGTGCTCGGTTCCCCTATCAGGTCCTGGAGCGGGGGCATCCACATGTTGCTCAATAGGGGCAACATCCTCCTTCTGCAATCGTGCAATGCACGTCGGTCCTATGGCCCCTTGATTTTTCAGAAGGGTCATTTCAGAGACCAGAATGGGCACCTCAGCTCTCATACATAGCTCAGTGATCAACGCAGGGAAGAATAATTTGCCTTTGGTCTTGGATGCCGCCTCCACAAGCTGGTCATAAACAAGCCTCCCCACATTTATTAATTTGCCTGTCACTAAAGCATAGAGCAAAAACATCCGCTCTTCAGAAATGATATTAACATGAGTAGTGGGCATGAGCTTGGTCCTCAGGAAGTGATACCAAACCCGATGCTCTGGCTTAAGAGCTCTTCGCAAACATGTACGCGCTCCTTGGGGCGAAACTATCCAGTCAGAACCTCGCACCGTTAGCTTCCTTAATACCCGCCGACGCCGGGTTTCAGTGGGATTTCGTTTCCATAGAGTATACTGGTCTTGAAAATCAGACAGCTGCAAAAACTCATTAATGTGAAGGGGATTGAAAGGAACCAACTTCCTTCTTACCAAAACACCATTCTCGGAGGCATGGTTGAAGTTAGCAAAGAATTCGTGGACAACTGGGAGGTTCACTCGAAATGGATGAGAACAGAGCCGCTGCCAATGCCTCTCTTGTATGGGTTCTGCTATAAACCGAGGGAGCCCAAAATTTTCATCCTGAGTGTAAACAAACCCTTTCTCAATGCAGGGTTGTCGTAAGGAAATTGCACGAAAAGCAGCTTCAGCCTCTGGAGATGCAAACGTGGGTACAATGTCGGCCAGTGATGGATGGCTAGGGTGTTCAGGTGGCTCGGACCTAGCGGCTGAAGCCCTAGAACGCGACCTGGGAGGCATTCTGACAGGACGTTTGGTGTACCTTTCAACCGAAGCGACTGTCCACTCAGCCTTGGCGCTCGACGAGCTCAACGACGGAAGAGGCCGGCGAATGAACACAAGACTTACTATAAAACGAACGAGCTGGAGAAGAAGCTTCGCTGGACACCGTCGGCGCGGAAAAACGGCAGACGGTTGTGGCAAGAGCGACTGAAGTTGAAGAGGTTGGTCGACGAGCTCGAGCTCCGTTCACCGCAGCACCTAAAGAAGAAGAAGAGAAGAAATCGAGAGAAACCAAAACGATGAAGAGGGAAAGAGAAAAAAAAATGTTAGGGCATTTGATGGTTTGTTGAAAAGGGGGAAATCGAAAGTTTAATGAATTTGAATTAAAAATTATTTTTTTTTTAAACCAAAACGCTGTCGTATTGACCGTTGTCGACAGGCTTCCCCTGCTTCAATGTGGCGACAATGATTAGCATTGCTGCCACTTGAACAAACTTTCTATGGACCCACGCTGCAATGTAGCAATGATGCTACCACATCGCCACCACAACTGGGCGAAAAATTATGTTCTGTAATTTCTGCTTTTCTGCCTTTTCTTCTTCTCCTGAAACCAAGCAAACTACCATAAGTTCATAAAATAAAGGGTCAACAAGTACCCCACACTCAAGAAATTCAAACTAAAAACAAACAACAAAGGAAAGCAAAACAAAGCCACTCAACTAAAGCAAAAATAAGAAGATTTACTCGGATGGGCAGCCTCCCATCAAGCGCTTGGTTTTGAGTCCTCAGCCCGACTCTTTGTCACTCATTTTTCAGCTTTGAAACAGCACATACACCTTCTCTCTATCAATGGTGCATCCCCAATAGTGCTTAACACGTTGACCATTCACTTTAAAAGTACTTCCTGAATTTTCATCTAGAAGCTCCACTGCTCCATAAGGGGAAACACTCACAATTTGAAAAGGCCCTGACCATCTTGACTTTAGCTTGCCTGGAAACAACTTTAATCGTGAGTTGAAAAGAAGCACCTGTTGTCCTGGCATGAGCGCTCTCGAAAGGATGTGACTGTCATGCCAAGCCTTGGTCTTTTCCTTATAAAGTTTGGCATTTTCATAGGAAAAGTACCCCAGCTCTTCAAGTTCCACAAGCTGCAGTTTTCTCTCATTTCCTGACGCTTGGAGATCAAAATTTAGCGCCTTAAGAGCCCAATAGGCCTTGTGTTCGAGTTCCAAAGGCAAATGACATGCCTTACCGAATACAAGCCTATAAGGTGACATACCTATGGGCGTTTTAAAAGCTGTCCGGTATGCCCACAAAGCGTCATCTAACTTCATTGACTAGTCTTTGCGTGATACACAAACCATTTTCTCGAGAATTCTCTTTATCTCACGATTTGACACTTCAGCTTGCCCACTAGTCTGAGGATGGTAGGCAGTAGCCACTTTATGCTTGACCCCATATTTAGCTAGCATTGATTCAAGCATTCTACTTCCAAAATGAGTCCCTTCGTCACTTATGAGTGCTCTCGGCGTCCCAAAACACGTGAAAATGTTCTTTTTCAGAAACTTGCTCACCACATTGGAGTCATTGGATGGTGAAGCGATTGCTTCGACCCATTTGGACACATAGTCCACTACCAGCAAAATATAGAGGTTCCCATGTGATGGTGGGAATGGACCCATGAAGTCTATCCCCCATACGTCAAAAAGTTCGACCTCTAGAATGTTGTTTAATGGCATCTCATGCTTTTGTGAGATGTTGCCCACCCTTTGACAACGGTCGCAGCTCTTAACAAATTGAATGGACGTCTTTAAAAAGCGAGGGCCAGAAATATCCAGATTGCAGCACTTTAGCTGTTGTTCGCGCTCCACCAAAATGGCCACCATATGGTGCTGAATGGCAATGGTGAAGAATATTCTGAACCTCTTCTTCAGGAACGCATCTCCTCAAAATTTGGTCAGCGCATTTTTTGTAGAGGAATGGTTCGTCCCAATAAAAGTATCTCACCTCGTGCATGAATCTTTTCAATTGTTGTTTACTCATCTCAAGAGGTAGAAGTCCACTCACCAAATAGTTCACCAGATCTGCATACCAAGAGAGATGCTCAGTCACTCTAAGGAGTTGTTCATCAGGAAGCGTCTCTTTGATTGGCTCATGGTGGAGTGTCTCATTAGTCTCATGGAGTCTGGACAAGTGATCAACAACTTGGTTCTGTGTCCCACTCCTATCTCTGATTTCCAAGTCAAATTCTTGCCGCAAGAGTATCCATCGAATCAGTCTAGGCTTCGAATTCTTCTTCGAGATCAAGTACTTAATTGCAGAATGATCAGTGAAAACTATGACTCTTGTGCCTATCAAATATGCCCTGAACTTATCAAATGCAAAAACCACTGCTAGGAGCTCTTTTTGAGTGGTAGTATAATTGATTTGGGCCTCATTCAAGGTTCTGCTGGCATAATAGATTGAGTGGAAGATCTTGCCTCTGCGCTGACCCAAGACTGCCCCCACGGCAAAATCACTTGCATCACACATCATTTCAAAGGGCAAGGTCCAATCAGGGGCAACAATCACTGGAGCAGAAACTAATGCTCTTTTCAAGCTTGTGAACGCCTTTTCACAATTTTCATCAAAGACAAAAGGTTTGGAATGCTCTAGAAGCATACAGAGAGGCTTTGCAATCTTTGAAAAGTTCTGAATGAACCTCCGGTAGAATCCTGCATGTCCTAGAAAGCTTCTAACTCCTTTCACTGTGGCAGGTGGAGACATCTTCTCAATGACCTCGATCTTAGCTTTGTCTACTTCGATTCCTACTTTTGATATTTTGTGCCCCAAAACTATTCCCTCACGAACCATGAAGTGGCATTTTTCCCAGTTGAGGACTAGATTGGTCTCCTCACATCGTTTGAGAATATCCTAGAAATTAAACAAGCACACATCAAAAGTTTCATCAAATGTAGAAAAGTCATCCATAAATACCTCTAGTATTTTCTCCACCATATCACTAAAGATCGCCATCATGCATCGTTGAAAAGTAGCAGGGACATTGCATAACCCGAAAGGCATTCGCCGAAATGCAAATGTGTCGTAAGGACAAGTGAAGGTGGTCTTCTCTTGATCCTCTGGTGCTATTGTGATCTGATTGTACCCAGAATACCCATCCAAGAAACAATAATACTCCTTTCCTGCCAATCTATCAAGCATTTGATCAATAAAAGGCAAAGGAAAATGGTCCTTCCTCGTGGCTTTGTTCAACTTACGATAGTCCATGCAAACTCGCCACCCAGTGACTGTTCTTGTTGGGATCAATTCATTATTCAGATTTTCTACCACTGTGATCCCACCCTTCTTAGGCACACACTGAACTGGGCTTACCCATGTACTATCAGAGATAGGAAAGATGATACTTGCATCAAGCCACTTAATAATCTCCTTCCGCACCACCTCTTTCATGACAGGGTTCAACCGCCTTTGATGCTCAACTGAATTTGAACAAACATCCTCCAACAAGATTTTGTGCATACATATTGATGGACTGATACCTCTTATGTCTGCCATGAACGACCCAATTGCTCTCTGATGTTGTCTCAATACATCCAACAATTTCTGTTCACATTCTCCACTCAAGGCTGATGATATGATTACTGGCAAAGTGTCATTCTTCCCGAGGTATGCATATTTCAGATGTGTGGGCAGTGGTTTAAGCTCCAAAGTAGGTGGCTCTTCAACTGATGGTTTGATTGCAAGTAAAGTTTTCTCTGCAAGCCCCAATGACTGAAACTGGCTTCGATTCACACCACCGTACTGTTTGGCACCCACATGAGCAATCATTCCTCTTTTATTAGAGTTAGCCTCATTCTCATCTCCAACAAAGTCATTTGATCCAGCTGATCCTTCATGCCAACTTTCCACCACTGTTGTGTCTAAAACATGCACAAGAGAACACTCCTCGACATCATTAGAGAAATGTAAAGAATTAAAAAGATTGAACGTTACCCTTTGATCATTTACTCGCATTGTCAACTCCCCTTTCTGCACGTCAATGAGTGTCCTCCCCGTGGCTAAGAAAGGTCGCCCAAGGATGATTGGGATGTCCTTATCAGCCTCATAGTCAAGTATAATGAAGTCCGCGGGGAAGATAAACTTATCCACACTTACCAACACATCCTCTATCTTATCCTCTGGATAGACTACTGATCGATCAGCTAGCTGTAATGAGACTGTGGTGGGTCTTGCCTCTCCAATGCCAAGTCTTTTAAAGATGGACATAGGCATCAAGTTGATGCTAGCCCCTAGATCGCACAAGGCTTGCCCACAATATGTATTCCCAATGGTGCAAGGTATGGTGAAGCTCCCTGGATCTTTTAACTTCTGAGGGATTTTCTGTTGGACAATAGATGAACATTCTGAAGTGAGTGCAACAGTCTCAAACTCTCCCAACCTCCTCTTTTTGGTCAAAATGTCTTTCATGAATTTCGCGTAGTTGGGCATTTGTTTCAAGGCTTCCACTAATGGGAACCCTTGGAACTCGTGCATTCGGATCTTTGTGGTCCTATGAATGTCAAGGCAGGAGGAGGGTATGAATATTTCATCAGTTTCATTGATGATTATTCTAGGTATGGCTATCTTTACCTAATGCATCATAAGTCCAAACCCTTGAAAAGTTCAAGGAATATAAGGCGTTTGAGAACACATTAGGTAAAACAATTAAAACACTTCGATCAGATCGAGGTGGAGAGTATATGGATTTGAGATTCCAAGACTATATGATAGAACATGGAATCGTATCCCAACTCTCAGCACCTGGTACACCTCAGCATAATGGTGTATCTGAGAGGAGAAATAGAACCCTGTTAGGCATGGTTCAATCCATGATGAGCTATGCTCAGCTGCCTAATTCGTTTTGGGGTTATGCAGTAGAAGCTATTGTATATATTTTGAACATGGTTCCCTCAAATAGTGTTTCAGAAACACCTTATGAGTTATGGAAAGGGCGTAAAGATAGTTTACGTCACTTCAGGATTTGGGGATGTCCGACACATGTGTTGGTGTCCAATCTAAAGAAATCGGAACATCGTTCAAAATTATGCCTATTTGTAGGATACTCCAAAGAAACGAAAGGTGGTCTTTTTTATGATCCTCAAGAGGACAAGGTGCTAGTGTCGACAAACGCCACGTTCTTAGAGGAAGACCACATGAGAGATCATCAGTCTCGTAGCAGGATTGTCTTAAATGAAATTTCCAGGGAAGCTACAGATAAATCAACAAAAGTTGTTGATCAAGCTGGTCCTTCTCAAGTGTTGAGAATGTCTCGACGTAGTGGGAGAGATGTTAGACAACCTGACCGTTACATGGGTTTGACTGAAACCCAAGTCGTCATACCTGATGATGGCGTTGAGGATACATTGACCTATAAACAGACAATGAATGATATAGATAGGGACAAGTGGATTAAAGCCATAGACCTTGAAATGGAGTCAATGTACTTCAATTCAGTCTGGGAACTTGTAGATCAACCAGATGGTGAGAGACCTATCGGTTGCAAGTGGATCTACAAGAGGAAACTAGATCAAGCCGGTAAGGTGCAAACCTTTAAGGCTCGACTTGTGGCAAAGGGTTATACCCAAAGGGAAGGGGTGGACTATGAAGAAATCTTCTCCCCTGTTGCCATGCTTAAGTCCATTAGAATACTCTTGTCCATTGCCACATTTTATGACTATGAAATTTGGCAAATGGATGTCAAGACAACCTTTCTTAATGGCAATCTTGATGAGAGTATCTATATGGATCAACCAGAGGGGTTCATAGTTTAGGGTCAAGAGTAAAAGGTTTGCAAGCTTAAACGATCCATCTATGAATTGAAACAAGCTTCTAGATCCTGGAATATAAGATTTGATACTGCGATCAAATCTTATGGCTTTGAACAGAATATTGACGAGCCTTGTGTTTACAAGAAGATAGTCAATACCACTGTAGCTTTCTTAGTTCTATATGTAGACGATATCTTGCTCATTGGGAATGATGCAAGATTCCTGACTGGCGTTAAGCAATGGATAGCGACCCAATTCCAAATGAAAGATTTGGGAGAGGGCTCGGTTGTTCTTGGAATCCAAATTGTTCTAATCGCAAGAACAAAACGCTAAGCACTGCTCGGGCATCTTATATTGACAAGATGTTGGTTAGATATAAGATGCAGAATTCCAAGAAGGGTTCATTACCTTTCACGCATGGAATTCATTTGTCTAAGCAACAGAGTCCTAAGACACCTCAAGAAGTTGAGGATATGAGACGAATTCCCTATGCATGTCTCTTTGTCGGTAGTCCGATGTATGTCATGCTATGTACTAGACCCGACATATGCTATGCAAAGGGGAATTGTCGTGATAGGTATCGATCTAATCCGTGGATATGATCACCGGATCGCCGTTAAAAACATCCTCAAGTATCTTAGGAGAACGAGGGACTATATGCTTATGTATGGTGCAAAGGATATGATCCTTGCAGGATACACTGACTCTGATTTTCAGATTGATATAGATTTAAGGAAATCCACATCGGATCGGTGTTCACTCTTAACGGAGGAGCTATAGTATGGAGGAGTATAAAAGCAAGGTTGTATTGCGACTCCACCATGGAGGTTGAAATGCGTCGCGACTTGCGGCGGCTAAGGAGGTCAGTATGGCTTACGAAGTTCTTGGACTGATTTGGAAGTTGTTCCAAATATGAATTTGCCTATCACCCTTTATTGTGATAATAGTGGTGCAAAGGCAAATTCTAAAGAACCTAGAAGTCATAAGCGCGGAAGGCACATAGGCGCAAATATCATCTCATCGTGAGATTGTGCAACGAGGAGACGTGATTGTCACGCAGACGCTCGCCGAGCACAACATTGCCGATCCGTTTACAAAGCCCCTCACGGCTAAAGTGTTTGAGGACACCTAGAAAGTCTAGGACTACGGGTTGTCTGATGAGGGTAATTTTTCTTTGCTCGGCATGTTTTATCCCACGACGTTTTAGTCCAAGTGGGAGATTGTTGGGTTTAATGTCCTAAAACTCGTGGTTTTGTAAATGAATGTATATTCTATTTTGCAATAAAGTTGTTATTGATATTTATTCAAGAAAAGTGTTATTTAATGTTGTGTATTGTGTAACCTTAATCCAATAAAGAACCCTTGGCTATGGGATGAATACTTGAACTTTATGTGTGACATAAAAGTGGATCAAGTTCAAGTTATAGCGTAATGCATCTATAGTATAAGGATAGAGTTGGGTACCTTATCACGGGGACACTATGGACGCGACCCACTTTGTAGAGTACAAACGATGTGATCCTAAATCGTTCATGTGGAGACATGTGAGTGGGGGCGTCCTATGCAATGAGTTTGCATAAGACTGGACCGCGAAATAGTCACGTAGATTTTTTAACTCCGTTTACTGTCTTAACTGACTATATTCATACGAGACCTAGGTAACTCGATCTTAATCCTGAGCGTTCTATGGACCCCTGTTTATTTGGATTATCCTTAGATTTGCATGGGTGAGAGTGGCTCGAGACTGCCGACTCAATAAGCCTCCCATTTCAGGGATAAAACCGGGTAGATAGCTGGGAACATATTTCTGCAAGATGGAATTCATTCCTACCCATTTTAGGGATTAGTAGAGAGGTTGTTCCCTTAAATACTAACTCCGGGTCTTGAACAATGGGCCCACCCCTCTCATTGGCCCGAGAGGGATTCGGTTTGCTGGTTGGACCACAAACCAATTGTTTATTAGAGGATCAGTGGGACTTAAGGAACAAGAGGTAATTACAGGGGGTAAAGCGATAATTTTGACCCAAATGTAATTACTGACGACTGTGAAGGATCGACTTACTAATCATGGTTATATCGAGTGGGCGTGAAATATATCTACAAAGGAGGAGAATGCAACCACCGGGCTTTAGTGGAGTGTCCCTGGTTAACGAATGTTGATTAGCTAGGCTAAAGAGTTTGGCCGGTTAATCTCGTATCGTTGGAGCTCATGATCTGTAGGTCCATTAGGTCCTCCTTACTAGCTCGGACTTAGTTTTATAACATTTTGAGAGAAAAGAATTTGAATTGTTCAAATTCGAGTTTGGAAGAAAGCGTTAATTATATGTGATATATTTAATGAATCATAGCTTAATTATGAATTAAACTATGATTAATAGGAGGTGGATATATTTAAATTTGATTTAAATATTGGATCGGTTTATAGCATGAATAAGGATATGTTCGAAAAATCGATCGGGATCGGGTTATTTATTTAATTTAATATTTGATATTAAATTAAATTTAAAAATTAATTAATTAAATTAATGTTGAATTATTTAATTAATTATATTAATTTTAATTACTTCAATTTAATATTGATTTTAGAATTAAAATTAAATGCAAAATGAGGGATTTTCATGATTTTCATGAAAATCAAGTTGCCAACTTGCCCAATCCTCCTCATTTTCAAAATTCACCAAAATTAGCCACCTCCATCTCAAACCATCCTCATCACACTTGAGTTGTCACTCTAATAAACCTTAATGAAGCTTTATATAATGGTGATTTGAGGTGTTTTGTGAGAATTACACAGAAAATTCAATATTCCCGAATTAGTGACCTTTGAGGACTTTTCTTCCAAATTCTCTCAACCTAGGATCCCACAATCCGTTCTAAGGCCTGAGGATAGTAGGGAAGACTCTAACGGTTGTGCACGAAGTGTTCGTGTTGAAAACCATCCACCAGGTGAAGACAATTTAATCTTCAAAGTTGAGTTTTCTATCCCTCTGCTTTTACAGCTTTGAGCATGCATTTTATTTTACAAAATTGATCAACTTAGAGTATTCAAGATCCAAAATTGCTTCCGTTTTCTTAATCTACACTCTTTCACTATTGATATACCAATTATTAAGTATATCAGATATCCTACTGATATACTTAATATAAAGTATATCAGATATACTATTTATTTACTATTGACATACAAATATTAAGCATATCAGATATCCTACTGATGTACTGCTGATATACCAAATATTAAGTATATCGGATATCCTACTGATACACCAATGGGGGTAAAATTAGAATAATAAAAAAAAAAAAATTAGATTTAAATTTTTTTTTCTCTATTTGCAAATCTAAATAACTATGGCTTGATTTGCAAATATCCTACTATTTTTTGCTACCCATTACAATTCCCCTAAATATTTTAAATCTAAGTTTTTCAATATAATATATACATTTTTTTACCTCACATTAATATTTTACAACTATAATATTTACAAAGCAATATAATTGAGTTGAATATGAGTTGACGTCATTTAAGGTAAATGGCTCGAGTGAGAGATAACATTGCATACCAAATTTGGGCAACATTTCAAAGATAAAAATAATTTTATTATTGTTGTTAATTTTACATCCATACGTATTTGTATTAGATAATTTAATTTTTTTATAATTATTTTTTATATGTTTTAATACATGTTATATATTTTTTATATTATATACCTAAATTTATTTAAATCATAAATTGGGAAAAATAAGAAAAAGAAAAAAAAAAGAAATAGTTATCAAATAGTTTTCTATTTTTGTTTCTTTTTTTAGAAACAAAAAACAGAAATAGTTACCAAATATATTACTGTTTTTGTTCTTAGAAAACAAGAAACAATAAATAAGAAACCAGAAGCATGAACGTTATCAAACATGGCTTACATTATTTGTAGGAGATGCAACTGAAAGAAATCTTCTAGAAATAATTTTTCAACGTTGTAATGTCTCCTCCAAAATGTTATCTACCCCATTGGTCATGTTGATATTTATCAATGAGTTAGAGAACACAAAAAGGATACCAATATTCATCATTTGGGCAAGTTCAATTCCTTCAAGAATAACCATGACTTCTCACCCTGGTGAGTCCCCGTCATAAGGTTTACACCCATTAGGGGTGTACCAAGTTCTTAGATTGGGTTTTTTAGGCTTGGGTTGACCCAACCCAACTCAAAATTTATATATTTTTCTAATTTATTTTAATTACACATATATTTATAAATGAATTTGGTCAATTTTTTGTGCTAGACTTCTAACCAATGTTTAGATGTTATGAACTTTGAAGTTTGATATTTGAATTTTATATGATTTTAGTTATTACTTCAAGGAAAAAATTATTTAAAATAATTTAAAAAATTATAAAAAAAGAATTTTTTACAAGGATGTCAATATTTATCATACATATTTACATAAATGTACAAAATATTTAAACATTTTCAAAGGTAGAATTTTTGGTGTAATTTTGGACCAACATACCCTTTTTAAATTTCTCTCTCCTTAATAAGTATATATATTTATTTTAAATATTATCTATTATCTATTTAATATTTGATTCCAAATCCCACAATTTTAGGCCCCGTTTGATAACTATTTTGTTTTTAATTTTTTGTTTTTGAAAGATAAGCTTATTTTCACCTAATTTCTCTACAATAGAGACCATCTCCCTTTAAGTAACCATTTGAACTCTTAGCCAAATTCTAAAAACAAAGTCAAGTTTTTGAACTACTTTTTTTTAGTTTTCAAAAGTTAGCTTGATTTTTGAAACACATAAGTACAAAGTAGATAAAAAGACATATAAACTCATTGGTAGAAGTAGTATTTTTAGGTTTAAATTTCAAAAACTAAAAACCAAAAACAAAATGGTTATCAAACGGGGCCTTAGTGAAGGGAATGAAAATCTTAGCGCAGCGGAAGACGATCGAATCGACGTGGTATCGTTTTGCAACTCAATTTCACTAAAATCAACTATCTAATAGTTTAGGCTAAACGTATAAAAAGGGAAGAAAAACAGCAAGTGAATGTACACTTACTTGTTGAAGACGTGCTTTGAATCTCCCTTTCCAGTCACGAACTCTTCGTGTTCCTCGAACTTCTCGAACTCTTCTCTCGATCAAAAATGAACACCACCAATCGGAATCTCGGTTGTTCTTCTTTTGGAAGAAGGAAAGTTGTGGGACTTTCTTTGTTTTGGAGAAGGGAGGAGAAGAAATTTGAGAGGATTTGAGAGAGTATTGAATCTCTTCTCTTTGGTGAAAATCCAAAAATGAGAGAACAAATTACTTTCCTTCTTGCAAGAAGGGTTTAAATAATGGAAAATGATGGAGTTAAAATCTCCACATTATTACCATTTTAATACAACCATAGGTTATGCAAATCATATTTGCGTAACCATATAATATAAGATATCTCATATCTCATCTTACAAATCATATTTGTATAATTGTAGATTTATTAAATTGAATCAAATTCAACAATTAGGCTAACCTATAGTTTATTATGAATCTTATTCACATTAAACTATATATTATATCATTCATATCTCATATAAATGACATAAATGCCCTTAAGTGAAATTGAACACTTCAATTCACACCAAAACATTAACCCTTCTTTTAACCCAGTTTGAGCCAACCGAGTGACCTAATGAACCTACAGTGACGAGCTCTAATGATCCGAGATTAACCTATCAAACTCTTTGACCCGGCTAAGCAACCTTCATTAGCTACGGTAACACTCCACTAAAGTTCGTAGTTGCACTTCCGTCAGTGCAGAATATTACGTGTCCACTAATATAACCAACGCCCATGACTCGACCCTTCACAGGTTGTTCGTAGATACCGTTGGGTCAAATTATCGTTTTACCCCTGTGTCTACTTCTTACTCCTTAAGTCCTCATTGCTCCTCTAATGAACAACAACGTTGTGATGGTCCAACCATACACAACAACCCTCTCGGGCCAGTGAGAGGGTGGGCGACCGTTGTCCAAGCCCCGGAGATAGCACTTAAGGGAACAACCCCTCTAGTTTTCCTAAAGGCGGGAACGAGTGAATTCCGTCTAGCGTAGTTAAGTTCTCAGCTCCCTACTTGGTTCTGTCCCTGAGGAGGTAGGCATATTGGGCGAGTAACTCTGACCACCCTCACCCGTACTAGTCAAAGGACAGACCCCGCAGACAGGAGTTCGTAACACGCTCAAGATTAAGGTCGAGTCACTAATGGTCATCTACGAAGTTATTAGTTATTACTATCAACGGTGTTACATCAGTAGCTCTAATAATTCACGGTCTGGTCTTGTACAATCTCATTTTACAGGATGCCCCCACTCGCATGTCAACCACATGAACGAGTCAGATCACCTCGTTTGTATCTTAATACAAAGCGGGTCGCATCCACAGTGTATCCAGGATTAGGTCTCCAACCTCATCCATATACTGTAGACCGTTCGAGTCATTAACTCGAACGTGATCTTCCCTGTGTGTCCACTACACACCGTTCAAGTTCTAGTTATCTAATATATTCAATGACCCTGGATCTTAGTTTATTGGTCAAAGTTGTATAAAATGCGAGACACAAAATAATGAAATGAATAACTCTTTATTAATTTCAAATAGTAATTTACAAATACGAGATTAGACAAAACATCCCAACACGTAGCTCTTAAGTTTCCCAATTTACCTATTTTTTCGTACATTTTTCCATGATTTTAGCATTTAATTAGTCAACTTCCACCCACTCATTTCGTAGATGCCTACCTTCAATTTATTGTTTTATCTCCAAAATTATTAGTGTTTCATTTTCATATTTTATGTCTACTAATTGTCGAATTTCATCACCTATTTTTCATTGGTTTTCGTTTTTCAACACCTATTTTCCAATCTAATACTCCTGATATTCAACTCATCTTTTTCATTAGTCTATAATATCGTTTTTTATTGTTATGTTTTCATTCCACGATCACATGTTTTAAACATCATTTCACAATTCTTGAAAAATAAAGTGTATAATATATTAATACATTATTTTGACTAATGAATAAAGTGTATGATATATTGGTATTTATATGGTACAAAAAATCAATGTGTTTTCATTGTATAGTAATCACCAACATCAAATATATCATATATTATTGGGCATATATGGATTTACATTATACAATATCATATTTTTATGATATAAAATCTTACTGTATTAGTTATGTTTTTCAAAGTAGATTATTCACAATATACCATGTATTATAGGACATATATGGTTTTTAGTATATGATATTGATAGGACTCAAAATAGTCTTATAATTCTTACTTAATTATGTTATATGGTGCATATTGAAACGAATCTGATTAGTATAAGATTACAATATAACATACTTTATTCTTAATAGCCAAATGTTTATATTACATATTCTTTTTATACATAACACATATACGATCTGATATATTGTAACATAATTTTATAAATAGTTGCGTTTTACCTATGTTATGTGGTGGATTTTTGAACGAGTCAGTTAATTATGTTGATCACCATGTATCTGAGAATGACATTCATTGAGTTACAACAATGTATCATGGACAAGTTAGGCAATGTATATCATATTGACCTGTCAGATATATATATTTGCACAGGATCTCAATATTTCATTAAAAAGAATGCACAAGTGAATACAAATACTGATATTGAATGATTATTTAACATAATAACATATATATGGTATAGATGAATATTGTGCCCTAATTGTTGGTATTCCAATATTGTTCGTTCTAATCGTTCGTGTGTTTGTCTCTCGTCTTGCAATCACATATATATCATCATAGATAAACATATATATAAGAGAAATCAACTTCCCATATATTTTCATTGCATACCTCATATTCTATGAGGTTATCTGGATAACCTCATTTTCGTTTCCTTTTTTGGTGTTATTCTATTAGAACTACCCAATTATCTTCCAACTTCTCCTTGTAATGGGTATGTTATTTCTCTTGTATTTAGTAGTTCTTTATTTCTGTAAATTCATATTATTTCTCTTATATTTAGTAGTTCTTTATTTCTGTAAATTCGATTTTCTTATGTTTTTATACAAAAATAGTCATATGCAATTGTTTCTTATTTTTAGTCCATGGATATGTTCGTTCTCTCTTATTATTGCAACGTGTTGTATGTTCATTCTCTCTTAATACATGAATATATGTTTTCAAATATAGTTTAAATGACATGTATTAATGTATCGTGTTTGTCCCACTATTGCACAATCTCTTGTTCATTGTCTTAATTTCTTCTAATCGGTTATTCAGTGCGTTACAAATTTACATATTCGTCAACTAAATAGACAACAAAAAATATCGAGTTGATTGACACACTATTGTTCGTGCCTAAATAAATCGTCTTGACATTTTACCCTCATCCTGTAATTTAAAAAATATATATGTTGTTGCCAAATTTTGGATAGGAAAACACACCTGACCTCCACGTGACAACGACGATAAATTTGTAATTCTTGGGGGAAGAACGCAATCTGCAAGACAAGGAAGACCTGGACACCAGTGTGGTGTAGACCACACAAGCTTAAGTCATAGTGGTTTCTTCAGAGAATTAGGGAGGAGTTTAGTGTTTAAGTGACTAGAATCCACTTACCTTTCTCTCCCCTCCTAGGAGAGCTTAAATAGCTTTCTTCTAAGGTTTTCGTGGCCTATTGGGAAAAGGAAAGGTTGGGAGAGGGCTGGAAACAAGTTTATGGGTTGCGTGGGATCGATGCAAGGCCTAGAAGATGGCCTTGCATCTGGCCGAAGCCCGACGAAGCCCGACCACGGGCTTGGGCCCAAGCCCAGACTCCTTTCTCGGGGTGTTGGGCGAGGGTAGAGCCCAAATGGGAGGGCTCTACCCTAGTCGGCCTCGGCCTAGGTCGAGGCCGACCATGCGTTTGGGTCGAAACCCAAGCACGTCCTCTCGTCTATTTTCGCCTTGGTTCGGTCCCCGTTGGATTTTGGCCTGTTTTGACTTCGTATTGGGTTTCTTATTTCGTCTGACGCTTTGCCTTAGTCATTGGTCCAACCCATTCTCGTTGGCCCTTTGTCTACGAACGAAATTTCTTTTTTTCTTCCCATTCATGTACGTATTTTCTTCATCCTCTCCCAATTGCAATAAGAGAAGCTTTTATTTTGATCTAAATCAATCTCGTTTTTTTCCAGTTTTTTCTTCTAAATTTGTTTCTTCAATCATGTGTCAAATCTCATTTTATCTAGATATTTTTTATATTTTGATAAGAAAAACAACTGACGTAAAAAATCACGTTATAAAAAAAAGTTAGAAAAATAATTTTAATTTAATTAAAAATAAGATGCTAGAAGCAAAAAAGTTGAATTTAAAATAAAAATTGAAGGTGGAGGGTGAATCATAACTAAACAGTAAACATTAGATTTGCAAGAGAATAAATAGTTAGCAATTCCACAACCTTTTTAAGTATTAACCAGATTCTGCAAATCATCCCAATTGAAAAAGTACTTTTAATACATTAATTTATAATCTGTTTTGCCAAACACTAAAAACGATTAACATTTTTATTTAATAACTTTCGTAGTCTTTAAAATCAATGCAAGCCAAAACCAAAATAAATCCACTTGGGGAAGGAGGATCAGGATGACGATACATTCAATTAACAAAAGAAAAAAAAAAAGGAAAAATAAAGTCAGAAGCTGAAGATGTTACAATTGACAAACACTTGGCGACTTTGAAAATCAATTGCATTTGCAAATTGCACACAACACACAAAATGCAAACTGAGTCAAAAGGAGTTCACATCCAACTCTGCCATAATTGCTCATACGGCAAAGCAATATGAAGCTGACATGCTACAAATACAACAACACTAACTATGCAGCAGACATTATGCACTCGATTGCTTGTTTGCAGATACCAGTCATTGTGGCCTCCGGGCCAAAAACCTGCGTGGAGCAAGAGCGGTAAGTTCAAAACAAGACTCTACATTGTAAACTTTAGTCACCAAAATGCATAAAGCATATCAATACTGAGTCTGACGAGCCTATAACTCAGTTTTGTATTCTTCAACATCACCCTTCCAACCAATGCAAGCCTTTTTGCTCTAAATGATGCGAATGAAGTCGTCTATTAAAGAGAATATATTTCCAGAAATTCTATATCTCCAACATAAGTTGAGCCAATAACAGGTATCTCCTACTGCAACACAGACACCCTACCTCCCAATCATTTTCAATCTAAAGTAATGGCGGAGAATGGGGATTTGTTCATCCATATCCTATAATCTAAATGAAGCATTTCATAAAAATTCCTCCCCTCCAGGGTGGTCTTTTGGTTTCCCCTTTTTTCGAATTCATTCCATAAGCCCACTTCAAATTATGTAACGATTCAATGAATCAGCCAAAATGGTTACAAGTTCTACTTGGTAGAGAAGAATTAAGAATGAGGGTATTGTACCTCAAGGGGAACTCCAAGCTCCTCTCCTAGAGCCCGCATCTTTGCGAGACCAGTTTGATAATTTGGACCACCTCTTCGAACATAGATATGCATTCTTGCAGCCTTCAATTTTGATTCCTGGTAGATAACAAAGAAAAAAAGGGTTAAAAACTTTAAAAGAGGAAAAAAACTAAACTGAAGAACAAATCATTCTAATAATAACTCACTTTCTCTCTTAGAGCTCGGATAATTCCATTGAATGTAGCAGCAACATCTGTGAAATTAGCTATTCCCCCTCCAATTAGAAGGGCTCGCTTACGCCCATCAGGGTCAGAAGTAGCACACTGAATTCCATCAAGATTCAAAATTAAATAGTTTCATGACAAAGAAGTTATTCCTCCAACATATGGAGATGGTTGAACTGAAGATGAGTAAACATTAATCCTTACATCAATAACAACTCGGGCATATTGCAACACCTCCTCCTCGTTTGGAGCTCCACTGTACTCTGCATAATTACCAAGTTCTGATGCATAACCCAAATCTCCGACCTACATATAAAGATGTCTTTGGATCATAATTCGTAATCATCAAGAATCTTACACAGCTTCATCCTTTCAGCCAGAGAAAAATTATGATGTACATGCATTGGACTAGGACCACTTACAGTATCCGCATATATAACGCTAGCACCCCCTCCTGCCACCATCGTCCAAATGCGCCCTTTTGGGTTCAGAACAGTGAATTTCAATGATGCACTTGTCTGCAAGATCAGCACTATAATGTAATTAGAAATTGTGCCTTCTGCTGTATACAAATTCTAATTTGGACTACCTTAATTACCCTTTTGACTACTCTCTGACTACTCTTGTAGAACAACTCCCAATTCGAAAAAATTTATCATACGAAGAAACGGTTTGAACCCATGATTCAAAGACATGTTGTCTGGTGGTTAATTTAGAACTTTATATCATCAGTAACATTCATGGCTTCAGCCAAATATTGAGAAGTGAAAACATAGGTTAATTGTAAAGATCAATAATGACTTGAAATGAATTACCTTTTCATCTAACGAGTGGACAAAGCTTTCTGTAGGGGTTAGCACTCGACCAAAGGGCAAAGGAAATTCAAGGTTCCCCCATCTGAGAACAGCATATCATAAATTAGAAATCAGAAAGGATGCATTTTGATATGGTAATTAAAAGTTTTTTGTAACTGAGAATTAATGAACAGGTCTTGAAACTTTAGTGAAAAAAAATGAGAATCACATTAGTAAATAAAAAAATGTACTAAGAATATATATTATCGATGAATACTTCTTAAAGTTTTTGAAGGCAGCAGTGTCATCCAATTCCCCCCTCATATCCAGTGGATACGGCTCCCCATTGACCAGAGTAAATGGATTCATCTCCAGGAAACTGAAGTCCAGATCTGTAGAGAATTTAAGCCACTCTAGAGTCAAATGCCATTATTGTGCATTCTTTGAGGAAACAATTGCCTGAAAGCATGTGGGTGGATATCCAGAAAATTTATTTAAAAAAAATAGATACAGTATTATTCTCTCAATAGACAAGTGGCACATATATAAGCCTAATATCATCTCTAGAATATTTATGACAGCATGATTTCGTCATCAGATATTGTACCTTGAAATACAGTAAATACACCCATTATGAAGTCACCAATCTTTCCTCGAATCTGGGCAAATACAGATTGTGCAGTAAGTACAACAAAACTAGAAGCAAGAGGAAAACATAGCTGAAAACAAATCATTAATTAAATTAACAGAGCTAAAGGACTCTTTCAAGCATGAGAAAGTTAAGAGTATATAGGAAGGTAAGGAATACAGGAACTTTGCAATTAAATCATCAAAAAGTGGTTGAGTGGAATGAAGACTTAATTGTAAAGTGTTAGTTAACAAGCATGTGGCACATTCACAATGAGACTTCAGAGAATTTTATTTATAACTGAGATAAGTACAGTCAACGTATTCGAAAGTGGCATTCTTTCCAGTATTCGCCATTTCAAAGATACATAACAGCATGGACATGAAAAAAATTGAAGAAAGGAGGGTGCAATAGATGCTTGAATGGAGATATTCTTGACTATAACATATACTTCCTTGTCAAGCAGAACTTCTTCACACAGGTATTCTAAACTTGAAGTATACTGCATATACATCACAGATTGTTGTAGCCTTGTAGATCCAATCACTACAGGGCTATCCATTCTAGAGCATCCTAAAACATATCATGTGAAGGCTAAGCTAACATCTCACTGCTTTGTGATGAATGACACTTTTCAATCTGTTCCTATTGAAAAGCTACAAGACTGACTCTTATTCAATCTGTTCTCTGCAACCCTCACATCTACTATTGATCTTGTTCAGTTTCCCATCCATAGCTACTAATTAAACTAAAAGAATCATTAGAGATTGCCTTTGGGAAAAGGTGAGGCAGATCAGTGGATTCTATTTGATGGTGTTTAGTGGCCTAGCCAAAGGCAACACCATCAGGAAAACCATTTTCTTTGTCGTTGTAAGTGGTTTTCTAGATACTCTAAGTCTCTAATGAATTTTCCTCTTTTTGGCATTGCATTGAAGCGAATATGAGCTTCAATTCATAAAGATGGTCAGTTTACAACAAAATGTGGGCAGAGATAGTAGTTGATTTCTTGTAAAGTAGATCAGTGGCAGTCTAGATGACTCTCTCTCTCTTAACTGAGGCCAATTTTGAACCTTGAGAGTTCCAGGAAATTCTTGAGCTGTTCTTTACTGAGATTGTCAATTTGTTCTTTTCTTTTCTTTTCCTTTTTTTTCCTCTGTTTCTTTCTTCATTTTTTCGGTGGTGGTGGTGGTGGGTGGTGTGGGGGGGGTGGGGAGCTTAAGGAAAAATGTGGCAGGGACTGGGATCTTATTTATTTTGAGGTTTCTTAATGAGTTCCTCAGCAAAAAGCTTTTTGATCTACAATTAGTTTATACTTAGCTAATTTGAGAGCGTTTCTGTAAACTCCTTGGCTTCCTCTAGGAGGCCATCTAGTCTCCTCTCTGTTGTATTCTTGGTTATCGATACAACTTTTACTCACCAACAAGGAAAATACCCAAAAAATAAACAAGACAAAAGCTACAATGATTTTCTTTTTTTTGATAACTGGGTGTCGAAGCTTTGCCCCCCTATATCCAGGCACCCGCGCCCACCCCAAAACCTCGGACCCGGGAGCAAGGGTTTTTATTTATTAAGCTCACTTGAGGCTCGAACCTGAGACCTCTAAACCGGTATGACCAAGAGACCCCAAGCCTTTACCAAAAAAGCTACAATGATTTTGAGGAAAGAAAATTAAACTCCATAATAAGTATATGGAACTGACCTCCAAAGGAAGTGTAGCTATTAACGGAGCGCATGCCTCAAGTCTAAAAGGTTTTTCAGTTGGAAGGAAAATAGTCTTCACCTGTATGAAAACAAATAAAATTTACCAGCAGAATCTCAGATGACAAAATATCATTTTAAGTATTAAGAAGCACTTAATAAAAAAACCAACGCCTACTTTATCCCAGTTCTCTTCAATTTCCATCCCCCCACACTCTGAAAAACTTATTGTGCAGCCAAGCCTTTCAGAGACAATAGATAGGTAATATTCTTGATCATGGGGAACAAATGGCTCAACGATGAATGTTGTAATTGGAGCCTTGCAACCACCCATCTCAACCTATCATACAAGGACACTTATTTTATATGAAGCAGAGATAGACAGAAAAAACAAATCACGAATGTGGGAAAAAATAATCACCTGCACACCAAGGCGTGCCTTCACAAACTCAGCAACTTGAGCTAGATCCAAATTCAAAGCTACCAAGCCACTCTTTCCACGTTTCCCAAATAACATGTCTGGTTTCACTACCAACCTAGTGGATGACAGCCATGGTTCATTATTTGTCAGCTCGGCAAAGTCGGTCGATTGATTTACCTACGGTGCAGCAAATTACATTAGATATGTAAAAGACGATTAGTCAAACAAAATGATCGATTAATCAATCACTTGGTTGATTGATTTACACAATCGATCAAAATGACTATTAGTCAAGAAATGTACAAAAGGAACTTCTTAAAAGGAAATGGGGATTAAGTGTTTTCATGACTTATACATAGATGAAAGGCAATGTTAACAAAAAAAAAAAAAAAAAAGTGAAAATATCAAACCAAAAAATCACGTATGTGTGTTGCTCTTAGCATGGAAGAAGGGAAAGACGTATTGGTACAACTTCAAATCTGATCCTCATTCATAAATATTCAAATAGAGAACAAAACAAAAAACCAAATGAATAAAATGAAGTCCCAGAACTTCATTTCAAACATCTAAATTTCAATTTTCGTTTGTCAACTGGAAAATGCTTCCAAAACCAACCGATTACTATTTCCAATGAAAATACCAGATGGAAAACAAAACCTCCGCATAAAAAAAATCTCAATTTAGAACAATGATCGAACCCAACAACATAAAACCGATCAAACTAGAAAGTAAACTCAAAAAAATCTAGATCAAGAAACCGGCAGACGAATCGAAATTCTAACTTGTACATCACACCCACATAACAATCACCCCAAGATTGGGAAAATTGGATGGATTAGAACCAACCCACCACCAAAAACAGGAAGAAAATTAAACCCAAATGACCACCAACTGAAATTGTCGGCACACAACGGCGAAGACCGAAGACAAATAAGGTGGGTAAATAGATAATAAACATAAGAACACATAACCATATAGAGATTAACCTGAGCAGAGCAGATCTGGAGGTCGATGTTAGCGAGGCGTTTGAGATGTTCCTTCAGAAGCCTCTTAGAGTCATACTCTCGAATCTTCTTCCTAGCCATTACCCACTTCCGATTGACAAAATGTCGAAATTTGAACGAAAGTGGAAGAAAGGGGAAAATGGATGAAAAGATTAAATAGAGAGATAGAGAAGGAGTAAGAGCTGTGAACAAGGCTTGAAGCGGAGGAAGGCCTTAAGGACTTGGTTAGGTGAGTAGCTGACTCAATTTCCAACTCTGACGAGATATAAGTTTAAGAGAAAAATTCACAGTAACCGAAAGAGATTGCGCGCTACATTTCACGATGACTTAAACGACGTCGGACTCTACTTTTTAACGGTCAAACTTTTTTTTTTTTTTTAAGAAATATTTGTTGATGTCATGGTCATTTTCTCGGGTTTCTATGTCTGCACGCGAGCACGACTTAGAGTCAACCGCGTAGAATAACGTCTTGTTGATGTCATCACGATGAAAAGAATCGTGGTCGCATATTATGAACACGAACGTGAACATTCATTGAACGCGAGGTAATAATAAATTGTGCGTCTCGCGTTCAATGAATGTTCGCATCTCACGTTAGTGATCGAAATGCTCGCGCTCACTCGCGTTAGTTTTCCGACGTCAACAAAAGAATAGACGTCAAAAAAATAAAAGCCGGAGGTCAATCCTCATTTTACCATTATGAAGGGGGTCCTTCAGCGCAAAATCCTCAGATTGGATACAAAGAGTAAATGTAGCATATATGGTCCACTGAAGGCTTGGGGACATTCATTGATGTCATCGCGATGAAAAGAATCGTCTATGATGTCATCGCGATGAAAGGAATCGTGGTCAAATATTATGAACATGAGCGTGAGCATTCATTGAACAGGAGGTAATAATGAATTGCGATTCTCGCGTTCAATGAATGTTCGCGTCTCGCATTAGTGATCGAAATGCTCTTACTCACTCGCGTTAGTTTTCCGACGTTAGCAAAAGGATAGACGTCAAAAAAATAAAAACTGGAGGTTAATCCTCATTTTACCATTATGAAGGGGGTCCTTCAGCTCAAAATCCTCGTTGTACACAGTAGAGATCGCGTATGATCTAATGGCAACACTATAAGAGTGAATAAGGTTGTTATCATGTATGAAGCAGTAGAGCAAATTTAATCCTAAAGCACCTATTCAACAAAAATTGCAATAAATTGAAAATAAAAAGTAAAGGGAAGATAACATTGAAAATTATAGTGGTCGGACAAATCGTCTATTCCATTCTTTAAGACTGCATTTGGGTTATTTTACTACATGATCCTCTTATGGGTGAGAACCAACCCCACAACCCTCTTTTTCCTAAGCTAAAGAGAAACTCAAATCGATTAAATAAATTTAATTTTCACTCAAACGTCTATCCCACACCTTAATAAAAATTCCAAAAATAAACTCAGGGTCTCTGTTTGGTACGCAATCTAAACTCAGGGTCTCATCATTGAACGAACAATGTCTAATAAGGTTCTATTTCTGTTTTCTGACACATCATTCTGTTGTGGTGTGTTGGATGCTGAAAATTGAGACTGGATTTCATGTTCTATCAGATAGTCCTGAAATTTTAAGTCCATATACTCTCCACCTCGATCATATGGAAATGTTTTAATGGTTTTTCTTAATGTATTCTCAACTTCAGTCTCAAACTCTTTAAACTTTTCAAGAGTTTCAGACTTATGTTGCATTAGGTATAAATAACCATACCTCGAATAATCATCTATAAAAGAGATGGAGCATTCGTATCTTACTCTAGCTTTTACATTCATTGGATCCCAAAGATCCGTATGTATAAGTTCTAAGGGCTCTTTGGCTCTATAATCTTTTCCAGTAAAAGACCTTTTAGTCATTTTTCCTTCTAGATAGGATTCACATGGAGGTAAAAAATCATCTCATTTAGAAGTCCATTATTTACAAGCCTCTCAATCCGGTTGAGATTAATGTGACCAAGTCTTAGATGCCAAAGATAGATATCTTTATTAGGAGAAATCTTTTTCCTTTTACTTTGAGTATTAGCAATTTTAAACATTTCATGATTTAAAAGTGTTTTGGTTTTGATTGGTCTTAACACATAAATTGTTTTCACATTTAGCCGAACAAATATGGTTACCATTTTTTCTAATGAACGCTTCATTAACATCAAAGAAAATTGAGTAACCTTGTTCGATTAAACAAGAGATAGATACAAGGTTCCTTTTAATTCTAGGAATTATATACATGTTTTCCAAAAACATAAATCTATCCCTAAAAAACAATTTAACTCCCACTTCACGAGCTGAGGTGACGTTTTCCATTCCGACCCCGAGCATCATCTCACCCTCTTCGAGCTCCATGAAGGAACTAATTCCCTGTAAAGAAGAACAAACATGATTAGTGGCCCCTGAATCCAATATCCAGGTGGAGTTATCATTTTCCACTAAATAGGTTTCTAGAACAAGCAAATCTAATTTACCTTTCTTCTCCTTGAGCTCGACTAGGTACTTTGGGCAATTGTGTTTCCAATGTTCATCCACATTGCAGTGGAAACATTTTCCTTTGTCTGCAACTTTGACCTTCTCTTTGCCTTTGTCTGAAGCGGCAGGAGCCTTCCTCTTCCCCCCTTCTTCTTCTTTTGAATCTTCTTAGGACCAAAAGATGGGTTGCAAGACTTAGTCTCAGAGTATGAACCCTTCTGGAACTTCCTGGAATGGGTAAACATATTTGTCTTTCCTTCAACCAGTCCCTTATTCTTCATAAGAGACTGATAAGTCTGTAGCTCATTGAGGAGGGTAGTTAGGTTATATTGAATTTTGTTCATCACCTCATTGCTGCAGAATTGCAGGAAGCTCTTCGGAAGAGATTCGAGGATGAACAAAACCTGACTTTGCTCGTCTATGACCGCTCCGTTCATTTCTGCCACATTGAAGTGGACCATCAGATCGAGAACATGTTCTCTCACTGAAGCTCCCTCCTTCATACGGACGTTATAAACGTATTTAAGAGTTTCGTGTCGGATCTATCCAGACATTTATCCAAACATATTTTGCATAAAACTCATGATCTCATGAGCTGAGACCATGCCCTCATGCTTCTTGGCTAAGACCTCAGATAGGCTAGCCAGAATATAGACATTGGCCTTGTCATTGGTTTTGGTCCATCAGTCATAAGCGTCCTTAATAGTTTGGGGTGCGATAAGAGCAGGGGTTTGAGGACATTCCTCAGTTAAGACGAATCGTAGGTCGTCAACAACCAGAATCATATTCAGGTTGGACTTCCACATAGCGTAATTATCTCCAGTTAGTTTTTCGTTAGCAAGCAATGTAATGATTGAGGACGACATGCTGAAATAAAAAGTTGTTCTAATTAGTGATGCCTTAAACCCATTACAAACCACTCAATTTAGCAAAATTATTACAAAGAACCCTAGTGTTTAAACTTAAACCTTTTAATTTTGCAACAATACTTTAGGGGTGTAGAATGAATGCCACCGTCGGGTAGTCAGTCACTCCTCCCCTGAAATTAGATAATCTCAGTTAACTACCATTCCCAGAACATCTCATGTTCCAATGATCTTTAACTGCCATTATTTGGTCAAGGAATCGTTAACTAACTTAACTCATCCCGTAAATGTAACCCTGTCATTTTCAGATCTAATAGGCCCGAGCCAACAAACCACCAAGGAAAGACAACTGTTGGAAAATAACCTAAGAGACCTTATCTATTTCTGGAGTTCGCGGTGTTCCGATCCCTATGGTCAAGCCCTCTGTAGGGGTGGTTGCTCCAAGGGCAACACACAGGCAGACCATATAAATCTCATGGTGCGACCTAATGGAAGAGACCGTAGGATACGTTGACACGTGTCCTTCTCCAATTTACTATAGACACTTTCCTCATTCACCTTGGTATTGAACCATGCAAACACCATCCATAGGGGGGCACCCTAATGACACCTTGAGGCCAAGCATGGAACTCACGGTGTGGATTCTTGAGGGCGGGGAAGCTAAAACGTGATGCAAACATCTTGTTTTCTTCCACTAAAGTATCTTAAGAAATTAGGGTTATGTTTTTAACTTAGGTAGATTGTGGCTAAACAAATCTATTTAAGTCTATGCCTATTATAATTCTTATAACTAGGTCTTTTATCTTAATGTCTAGGTGCATTAAGCATTTTAATTACCTAGAGTTCTTGCATGCTAATAACATTATGGTTAATTCAACTCAAGTGTCGGGTCAGTTTCCAGGTAGAAGGTGTTCCGTAAACCATCAACTTAAATACCCCCAACCTTAGACAGATCATCACCGGTAGAGTTCCCTTATAACCAAAATCTTATTTGTCCTACTTACTATATTTTAAACTATTTAAAATACTAAGTAAGACTAACTTCGAATCCTATTAGAAATTAAAACATAGGTCTAATTAATTTTAAACATTTTAAAATTAATTCTATCAATCCAAGAACTTATGTTTGCATACAACTCTTTGTTATAGGTTAAAGTTTTTAAAACCATTTATAACTATTATAAATTTTAATAATTAACCTATGACATGCTACTATGGTGAATAAACCAACAAAATCATTGTAATTGATATATTTACCATACTATTTAACCATTGATCATGAAATATCAACTAAAATTAATACAACTCTTATATTAATCTAAGTAATTTCATGCTCCATGCTTGTCATTTTTTATATAATTTATAAAATGGTTAAATAAATTACTCATGAAAAATATAACATGCATTTTTGTCTACTAATATAACACTTATATTTAAAAAAATGCATGTACATGCTTATCCTATGGTAAGAATGTTGGGATTCGTGCCCTAAAACTCGTAGTTTGTAATTTTGTTCTAATTATTGTAATAAAGAGTTATTATTTGCAATAAAGAGTTATTGTTCGTTATTTACGATATTGCCGATGTTTTAACCCTAAATTCAATAAACTAAACATCCAATGCTGTAAAATGTCTCTTGAATTGAATGTAGTGTACATAAAAAGGATCTCGGTTCGAGATACAACCTAAAGGGTCTATAGTAAAGGGATAAAGTTTGGGTACTTTACCCTGATAATACTATGGATGTGACCCACTTTGTATATGATACAAACACTGTGATCCTAACGTGTTCGTGTAGATGACATGTGAGTGGGGATATCCTATGTAATGAGATTACATAAGACCGCACCGCGAAATAGTAACCACTAGATGTAACTTCGTTGACTAGCTAGGTTTCTATTTCACTAGGATGACCTAGGCAACTTGATCTCAATCTTGAGCAGGTTACGAACTCCTGTTTGCGAGGGATTGTCCTTTGACTATTATGGGTGAGAGTGGTCAGATTCGCCGACTCAATATGCCTACCTTCTTGTGGACAAGACCGAGTGAGCAGCTGGGGACTTAGCCTAGCAAGATGGAATTCACTCATTCTCGACTACTAGGGTAAGTAGATGAATGTTCCCTTAAGTGGTGTTTGTTGGAGTTTGTGCCCTAAAACTTGTAGTTTGTAATTATGTTCTAATTATTGTATGTTCTAATTATTGTAATAAAGTGTTATTATTTCAATTAAGAGTTATTGTTCGTTATCTACGAGTTTGCCTTCTGTATAAATCCTAAATCCAATAAACTAAACATCCAAGGTTGTTAAATGAATCTTTAACTGAATGTAGTGTACATATAAAGGATCTCGGTTCGAGATACAACCTGAAGGGTCTATAGTTAAGGGATAAGGTTTGGGTACCTTACCCTGGTAAAACTATAGATGTGGCCCACTTTGTATTTGATACAAACACTGTGATCCTAACGTGTTCGTGTAGATGATATGTGAGTGGGGATATCCTATGTAATGAGATTACATAAGACCGGACCACGAAATAGCAACTTCTAGCTGTAACTCCGTTGACTAGTTAGGTTTCTATTTCACTAGGATGACCTAGGCAACTTGATCTCAATCCTGAGCAGGTTACGAACTCCTATTCGCGAGGGATTGTCCTTTGACTAGTATGGGTGAGAGTGGTCAGATTCGCCGACTCAATATGCCTACCTTCTTAGGGACAAGACCGAGTGAGCGACTGGGAACTTAACTTAGCAAGATGGAATTCACTCCTTCCCGCCTACTAGGGTAAGTAGAGAAATGTTCTCTTAAGTGGTGTCTCTGGGACTTGAACAAAAGGCCCAACCCTTTCATTGGCCCGAGAGGGACTCTGTTTGTTGGTAGGACCACAAACAAATTGTTCATTAGAGGAGCACTGGTACTTAAGGCACAAGATGTAACCCAGGGGTAAAACGGTAATTTGACTCAGCTGGTGTTACGAACATTCGTGAAGGATTGACTTGCTGTTATTGGTCAATATCTGTGGACACAGAATGTTGGGTTTAATGTCCTAAAACTCGTGGTTTTGTAAACTGAATGTATATTCTATTTTGCAATAAAGTTGTTATTGATATTTATTCAGTAAAAGTGTTATTGAATGTTGTGTATTATGTAACCTTAATCCAATAAAGAACCTTTGGTTATGGGATGAATACTTGAACTTTATGTGTGACATAAAAGTGAATCAAGTTCAAGTTATAGCCAGAACAGTCTATAGTATAAGGATAGGGTTGGGTACCTTATCCTGGGGACACTATGGCGCGACCCACTTTGTAGAGTACAAACGATGTGATCCTAAATCGTTCATGTGGAGACATGTGAGTGGGGGCGTCCTATGCAATGAGTTTTCATAAGACTGGACCGCGAAATAGTCACTTAGATTTTTTAACTCCGTTTACTGTCTTAACTGACTATATTCATACGAGACCTAGATAACTCGATCTTAATCCTGAGCATTCTATGGACTCCTGTTTATTCGGATTATCCTTAGATTTGCATGGGTGAGAGTGGCTCGAGACTGCCGACTCAATAAGCCTCCCATTTCAGGGATAAAACCGGGTAGATAGGCTGGGAACATAGTTACGAAAGATGGAATTCATTCCTACTCACTTTAGGGATTAGTAGAGAGGTTGTTCCCTTAAATCTCGACTCCGGTCTTGAACAATGGGCCCACCCTCTCATTGGCCCGAGAGGATCTGGGTTTCTTTGGTTGGACCACAAACCAATTGTTCATTAGAGGATCGGTGGGACTTAAGGAACAAGAGGTAATTACTGAGGGTAAAACGGTAATTTTGACCAGGTTTGTAATTCTGAACGACTGTGAAGGATCGACTTACTAATCATGGTTATATCGAGTGGGCGTAAATATATCTACAAATGAGGAGAATGCACCACCGGGCTTTAGTGGAGTGTCCGGTGGTTAACGAATGTTGATTAGCTAGGCTAAAGAGTTTGGTCTGTTAATCTCGTATCGTTGGAGCTCATGATCCAGAGGTCCATTAGGTCCTCCTTACTAGCTTTCGGACTTAGCCTTATAACATTTTGAGAGAAAAGAATTTGAATTGTTCAAATTCGAGTTTGGAAGAAAGCGTTAATTATATGTGATATATTTAACGAATCATAGCTTAATTAAACTATGATTAATAAGAGGTGGATATATTTAAATATGATTTAAATTATCGGATCGGTTTATAGCATGAATAAGGATTCATGTTCTAAAATCGATCGAGATCTAGGCAATTTATTTAATTTAATATTTGATATTAAATTAAATTAAAAAATTAATTAATTAAATTAATTTTTGAATTATTTAATTAATTATATTAATTTAATTAAAAATTAATTTAATATTGATTTTTGAATTAAAATTAATTGTAAAATGAGGGATTTTCATGTTTTTCAAGTTGACAACTTGCCCAATCTTACTCATCTTCAAAATTCACCAAAATTGGCCACCTCCATCTCAAAGCATCCTCATCACCCTTGAGTTGTCACTCCATTGAAGCTTTTTGAAGCTTTATATAATGGTGATTTGAGGTGTTTTGAGAGAATTACATAGAATATTCAATATTCCCGAATTAGTGACCTTTGAGGTCTTTTCTTCCAAATTCTCTCAACCTACGATCCCACAATCCGTTCTAAGGCCTGAGGATAGTAGGGAAGACTCTAACGGTTGTCCACGAAGTGTTCGTGCTGAAAACCATCTACCGGGTGAAGAGAATTTGATCTTCAAACTTGAGTTTTCTATCCCTCTGTTTTTCCAGCTTTGAGCATGTTTTTATTTTACAAAATTGATCAACTTAGAGTGTTCAAGATCCAAAATTACTTCCGTTTTCTTAATCTACACTCTTTCAATTGGTATCAGAGCCATTTTGAGCACTCAATTTGATCAATTGTGTTCTGTGGTGGGTGTTTTTTGAAATATAATTTTTCTGGGCGTCTAAAGTGTTCTTCTGACTTTGGCATTTAAATTGAGCATCAATTTTTGCTTTATTTTCAAATTTCTCAAGTGTGTTTGAGCATTAATGTATGTAGAATAAGCTGTAAAAATTTCAAGTCGATTGGAGTTCGGGAAGGCCCTCAATTTGAAGAGAGAAGCACGAAAGGTCTTAAAAAATAAAAAAAACAGAGCTGCTGATTTTTGTTTTTTTTTATTGCTACAGTAAAATCAATTCTTCAGCCCGTGTTTTTTAAAAAGGAAGAAGAAAGAGTTGACCAACCATTGACCGTTGACTTTGACTCCGGTTTGGTTGACTTTGACCGGTTCAATGGTTTTTGGACCGGTTCGGCTCGTTTTTGGTCTGGTTAGGGTGTTTTTAGACCGGTTCTGAGTATTTCGAGGCCGGTTTTTCCATTTTGGAGGTCCGTTTCACCAACTAGAGGCTCGGTTCACTCTTTTACAGCCCGGTTCAACCTTATGAAGGTCCGGTTCACACATTTGCAAGTCGGTTCGACCCAAATACGAAGAGTTTGAAGTGGTTCGATGTTAATTCTAGATTATTATTGTAATAATTTAGTAGTTTGCTTGCATTAGATGCCAAAACCAGTCCACTTTAGTGTGTTTAATTAATTATGCATTGTGAATGTATGTTTTAATTAAAATTCCTGATTATATGTGCATAAAGTATGCCATATAGATTTTAAAATCCCACCATAGGAAGCATGCTCCATGCATTGAAAGTATGTTATAAGTGTTATAATATATTGTATGCATGTTAATTGGGTTTCATAAGAATTAATATAAGAGTTATATTATTTTATGAAACAAATATTATATGTTTTAATTATAATTAATATAAGGGTTATATTAATTAAAAATTAAACATATAATTGCTATGCATTTTTCATGTGATGGATTTATTATAAATGTATGTTTATTCATGTGATGAATGTTCAATCTGTTTATAACATAGAAATGCATGTAACCTAAGGTTAATTAATTATTTTTAAAATGGTTTTAGAACTGGAATTAATTAGACCTTAGGTTATCTAGTTCTAATAAGATTAGAATTAGGAAACCAATAATTTATAAACTTTGATTAAAGAGGGACTCTGACTAAGGAAGGTTACGCTAGGTTTGGGGTACTTAAGGTGACTTTAAACGGACACCCCTACACTGAACCGACTGGGAGTGAATTTAATCCATAGGTTTATAAATTATCTTTCGTGAGTGCCGTTTATTAAAAATTAATAAATTAAACTCGTAGACCTAGGTTTATTAAAAGGTTAATAGACTTAGGTAATTCCAGTATAATTGTTATATTGGTAGACTTAGGTCATATTGTTTTAGCCGGAATATGCCTAAAAGTATACCCAAACAGTTTAAAATACTTAGTGGGAGTGAAAAGGTATATATGATATATCAATTTCCTCTTACGCTCTCCACGATGTTCACACCGTGAGATTTATGCTCGGCCTCGTGATGTCAATAGGGCATCCCCATTCGGATGGTGTTTGCATAAATCAAGAGCAAGGTGAATGGAGAAAGTATTTATAGTAAGTGAGCGAAGGAGGTGTGTCAACACATCCTACGGTCTCTCTCCATTAGGTTGGGCCGTGAGATTCCCATGTTACGCTGCAGTTGCACCACAAGTAGCACCATCCATTCGAAGGGATGTAACATGGGATTCGGAACAACTCAAACTCCAGAAATGGATAGGGTCTCTTAGGTCCATTCCCAGCTTTGTCTCTCAAGTTCGGTAGCTTTGTTGGGGCCGACCTCTAAGGTCTGAAAATGGCGGGTCACACTTACAAGAATTGCTAAGTGTTAGTAAGTTCTTGACCAAAGTAGCGATAACTAGAATGTTATAGGAATAAGAGTTATTCCAGTATTAGCATTTACTCAAGAATATCTTGGTTCAGTGAAGGAGTGATTGACCGCCTCGGTAGCAATTGCTCGACTCATCGAAATATCGTTAAAAACAATAATGAGTTTATGGGTACATTATTACTTTTGCTAAATTCTTAAATTGGATAGTAACAAACAATTCACTAATAGAATTCATTCTTTTTTCAAAGATGTCGAACTCTTTTATCCGATTACTCGCTTTCAATAAACTTAAGCGGCGATAATTATGGAACACGGAAATCAAACTGAATACGATTCTTGTTCTTGATGATCCGAGGTTCGTCTTAACGGAGGAATGTCCTTCCTCCCACATTTCGATTTGCAAACCGAATTGTTCGGGATGCTTATGACAGATGGATTAGGGCTAATGAGAAGGCAGAGTCTATATCTTAGCCAACATATCCGATGTGTTGTCTAAGAAACATGAGACCATGGTCACCGCAAAGGAGATCATGGGATCATTACTGAGCGATGTTTGGACAACCGTCCTCATCGGTCCATTATGATCTTTACAAATACGTTTACAACTCCCGTATGAAGGAGGAGCCTCATTAGAACATGTCCTTGACATGATGACCCACTTCAACGTGGTTTGAAGTAAATGGGGCGATCATAGATGAGAGAAGTCGGGTAACCTTTATTATGGAATCTCTTCCAAGAGTTTCTGCCATTCCGCACAAATGCGGTAATGAATAAAATAGAGTATAACTTTGACTACTCTCCTCAACGAGCTACTGAGACTTTTGAGTCCTCATGAAATCAAAAGGAAAAGAGAAAGAGACAAATGTTGTCACTTCAAAGAAGTTCCTAAGAGGATCCTCCTGGGACCAAGTCCAGTCCTTCTTTTTCTAAGAATAAGAGTATTCAGAAGAAGAAGAAGGACAAAGGGAAGGACAAGCTCCCACACGAAGGCCAAAGCCACAGGAAAATGTTTCCACTTTGTGTGCGAGACGAGCACTTGGAAGAGGAACTGCTCAAATACCTTGCGAAAAGAAAGGCGAGAAGGAAAACCAAGGTAAATATGATTTACTTGTTGTTGAAACATGTTTAGTGGAACATAATGATTCCGCTGGATATTAGATTCAGGAGCTACTAACCATGTTTGTTCTTCTTTTCAGAAACTAGTTCTGGCAAAGAACTTGCGAGATGGGGAGATAACTCTCGGGGTTGGAGCAGGAGAGTTGTCTTGTCTCAAATGCAAGCGATGGGAGCGATGAAGCTCTTGTTTAGAGATAGATTCGTTTTATTAGAAAATGTACTTTTGGTTCTGGAATCAAAAGAAATCTTGTATCTATCTCTTGTTTGCTTGAACATATGTATAAAGTTTCTTTTAATCATAATGAAGCATTCATTTGCAAAAGAGGTGTACGAATATGTTCTGCTAAACTTGAAAACAACTTATACGTGTTAAGACCAATCAAGTAAAAGCTATTTTGAACAATCGAAATGTTTAAAACAAGCGATACTCAAAATAAAAGCGAAACTTTCTCCTAGTACCTATCTTTGGCACTTGAGACTAGGCCACATTAATCTCAATAGGATTGAGAGATTGGTCAAGAGTGGTCTCTAAAGTCGATTAGAGGAAAACTCTTTACACCATGTGTGTCCTGTCTCGAAGGAAAAATGACTAAAAGACCTTTTTCTGAAAAAGGTTATAAAGCCAAAGAGCCCTTGGAACTCGTGCATTCTGATCTATGTGGTCCTATGAATGTCAAGGCACGAGGAGGGTATGAATACTTCATCAGTTTTATTGATGATTATTCTAGGTATGGCTATCTATACCTAATGCATCATAAGTCTGAAACTCTTGAAAAGTTCAAGGAGTATAAGGCAGAGGTTGAGAACACATTAGGTAAAACAATTAAAAAACTTCGATCAGATCGAGGTGGAGAGTATATGGATTTGAGATTCCAAGACTATATGATAGAACATGGAATTATATCCCAACTCTTAGCGCCTTGTACACCTCAGCAGAATGGTGTATCTGAGAGGAGAAATAGAACCTTGTTAGACATGGTTCGATCTATGATGAGCTACGCTCAACTGCCTAGTTCGTTTTGGGGATATGCAGTAGAAGCTGCTGCATATATTTTGAACATGGTTCCCTCTAAGAATGTTTCAGAAACACCCTATGAGTTATGGAAAGGGCGTAAAGGTAGTTTATGTCACTCAGAATTTGGGGATGTCCGGCACATGTGCTAGTGTCCAATCCAAAGAAACTGGAACATCATTCAAAATTATGCCTATTCGTAGGATACTCCAAGGAAACGAAAGGTGGTCTGTTCTATGATCCTCAAGAGGACAAGGTGCTTGTATCGACAAATGCCACGTTCTTAGAGGAAGATCACATGAGAGATCATCAGCCTCGTAGCAGGATTGTCTTAACTGAAATCTCCAGGGAAGCTACAGATAAATCAACAAAAGTTGTTGATCAAGCTGGTCCTTCTCAAGTGTTGAGAATGCCTCGACGTAGCGGGAGGGATGTTAGACAACTTTGACCGCTACATGGGTTTGATCCGAAACCCAAGTCGTCATACCTGATGATGGCGTTGAGGATCCATTGACCTATAAACAGGCAATGAATGATACAGATAGGGACGAGTGGATTAAAGCCATGGACCTTGAAATGGAGTCAATGTACTTCAATTAGTCTGGAAACTTGTAGATCAACCAGATGGTGAAAGACCTATCGGTTGCAAGTGGATCTACAAGAGGAAACGAGATCAAGCCGATAAGGTGCAAACCTTTAAGGCTCGACTTGTGGCAAAGGGTTATACCCAAAGGGAAGGGTTGGACTATGAAGAAACCTTCTCCCCTGTTGCCATGCTTAAGTCCATTAGAATACTCTTTTCCATTGCCACATTTTATGACTATGAAATTTGGCAAATGGATGTCAAGACAGCCTTTCTGAATGACAATCTTGAAGAGAGTATCTATATGGATCAACCAGAGGGGTTCATAGTTTAGGGTCAAGAGCAAAAGGTTTGCAAGCTTAAACGATCCATTTATGGATTGAAACAAGCATCTAGATCCTGGAATATAAGATTTGATCTGCGCGATCAAATCTTATGGCTTTGAAACGAGAATATTGACGAGAACCTTGTGTTTACAAGAAGATAGTCAATACCACTTTGTAGCTTTCTTAGTTCTATCGTGAGACAATATCTTGCTCATTGGAAATGATGCAAGGTTCTGATGGCGTTAATCAATGGCTAGCGACCCAATTCCAAATGAAAGATTTGGGAGAAGCTTCGATTTGTTCTTGAAATCCAAATTGTTGGAATCGCAAGAACAAAACGCTAGCATTGTCTCGGGCATCTTATATCGACAAGATGTTGGTTAGATATAAGATGCAGAGAATTCCAAAAGGGTTCATTACCTTTCGGGCATGGAATTCATTTGTCTCAAGGAACAGTCCTAAGACACCTCAAGAAGTTGAGGATATGAGACGAATTCCCTATGCATCTGCCGCTGCGCCGGTGTCCTCGATGTATGCCATGCTATGTACTCGACCCGACATATGCTATGCAAAGGGGAATAGTCAACGAGATATCGATCTAATCCGGATATGATCACTGGACTGCCATTAAGAACATCCTCAAGTATCTAAGGAGAACGAGGGACTATATGCTTGTGTATGGTGCAAAAGATTTGATCCTTGCAGGATACACTGACTCTGATTTTCAGACTGATGTAGATTCGAGGAAATCCACATCAGGATCAATGTTCACTCTTAACGGAGGAGCTATAGTATGGAGGAGTATAAAGGAAGGTTGTATTGCTGACTCCACCATGGAGGCTGAGTATGTCGCAGCTTGCGAAGCAGCGCAGGAGGCAGTATGACTTAGGAAGTTCTTGACTGATTTGGAAGTTGTTCCAAATATGAATTTTCCTATCACCTTTTATTGTGATAATAGTGGTGCAGTGGCAAATTCTAAAGAACCTAGAAGCCATAAGCGCGGAAAGCACATAGCGCGCAAATATCATCTCATCAGTGAGATTGTGCAACGAGGAGACGTGATCGTCACGCAGATCGCTTCGGAGCACAACATTGCTGATCCGTTTACAAAGCCCCTCACGGCTAAAGTGTTTGAGGGACACCTAGAGAGTCTAGGACTACGGGTTGTATAGTAGGGCAGTTTTTTCTTTGCTCAATATGTTTTACCCCACAGACATTTTAGTTCAAGTGGGAGATTGTTGGGTTTAATGTCCTAAAACTCGTGGTTTTGTAAACTGAATGTATATTCTATTTTGCAATAAAGTTGTTATTGATATTTATTCAGTAAAAGTGTTATTGAATGTTGTGTATTATGTAACCTTAACCCAATAAAGAACCTTTGGTTATGGGATGAATACTTGAACTTTATGTGTGACATAAAAGTGGATCAAGTTCAAGTTATAGCCAGAACAGTCTATAGTATAAGGATAGGGTTGGGTACCTTATCCTGGGGACACTATGGACGCGACCCACTTTGTAGAGTACAAACGATGTGATCCTAAATCGTTCATGTGGAGACATGTGAGTGGGGGCGTCCTATGCAATGAGTTTGCATAAGACTGGACCGCGAAATAGTCACGTAGATTTTTTAACTCCGTTTACTGTCTTAACTGACTATATTCATACGAGACCTAGGTAACTCGATCTTAATCCTGAGCGTTCTATGGACTCCTGTTTATTCGGATTATCCTTAGATTTGCATGGGTGAGAGTGGCTCGAGACTGCCGACTCAATAAGCCTCCCATTTCAGGGATAAAACCGGGTAGATAGCTGGGAACATAGTTCTGCAAGATGGAATTCATTCCTACCCGTTTTAGGGATTAGTAGAGAGGTTGTTCCCTTAAGTACTGACTCCGGGTCTTGAACAATGGGCCCACCCCTCTCATTGGCCCGAGAGGGATTCGGTTTGTTGGTTGGACCACAAACCAATTGTTCATTAGAGGATCGGTGGGACTTAAGAACAAGAGGTAATTACTGAGGGTAAAGCGGTAATTTTGACCCACCAGTAATTCTGACGACTGTGAAAGGATCGACTTACTAATCATGGTTATATCGAGTGGATGAAATATATCTACGATGAGAGAGAATGCGACCCACCGGCTTTCGTGGAGTGTCTGGTGGTTAACGAATGTTGATTAGCTAGGCTAAAGGGTTTGGCCTAGTTAATCTCGTATCGTTGGAGCTCATGATCCAGAGGTCCATTAGGTCCTCCTTACTAGCTCGGACTTAGCCTTATAACATTTTGAGAGAAAAGAATTTGAATTGTTCAAATTCGAGTTTGGAAGAAAGCGTTAATTATATGTGATATATTTAACGAATCATAGCTTAATTAAACTATGATTAATAAGAGGTGGATATATTTAAATATGATTTAAATTATCGGATCGGTTTATAGCATGAATAAGGATTCATGTTCTAAAATCGATCGAGATCGGGCAATTTATTTAATTTAATATTTGATATTAAATTAAATTAAAAAATTAATTAATTAAATTAATTTTTGAATTATTTAATTAATTATATTAATTTAATTAAAAATTAATTTAATTAAAAATTAATTTAATATTGATTTTTGAATTAAAATTAATTGTAAAATGAGGGATTTTCATGTTTTTCAAGTTGACAACTTGCCCAATCTTACTCATCTTCAAAATTCACCAAAATTGGCCACCTCCATCTCAAAGCATCCTCATCACCCTTGAGTTGTCATTCCATTGAAGCTTTTTGAAGTTTTATATAATGGTGATTTGAGGTGTTTTGAGAGAATTACATAGAATATTCAATATTCCCGAATTAGTGACCTTTGAGGTCTTTTCTTCTAAATTCTCTCAACCTAGGATCCTGAATCCGTTCTAAGGCTGAGGATAGTAGGGAAGACTCTAACTGTTTGTCCACGAAGTGTTCGTCTTTGAAAACCATCCACCGGGTGAAGAGAATTTGATCTTCAAAGTTGAGTTTTCTATCCCTCTGTTTTTCCAGCTTTGAGCATGTTTTTATTTTACAAAATTGATCAACTTAGAGTGTTCAAGATCCAAAATTGCTTCCGTTTTCTTAATCTACAATCTTTCACAGAAATATATCTGCAGTGAGAAGAGTGCAGCTGCGAGACTTTAGTGGAGTGTTCCCGCAGTTAACGAATGTTGATTGGGAGATTAATGAGATTAACCGAGTAATATCGTATCGTTGGAGCTTCTGATCTGTAGATCCATTACATCCACCTTCTAGCTCGTAAAGGGTTCTTAGATCATTTGAGTTTGAAATGTTCAAATTCACTAGGGAATAAATTTAATGCATATTGATACGATATAATATTATAGTTTTGGAACTATATATTATAAATGTAATGTGAATATGATTCATATTAAATTATATGAGAGAATTAAATATTTGAAAGAGTTCAAATATTAAGTTCAAATGTGAATGTGATTCATATTTGAAAACTTTAAGTTAAAATTTAATGTGCATTAGATGTACATTAAAACTATAGGTTAGAGGGACATATTGATTAAATGTAATTTAATCCAAATTTAATATATGATATTTAATTTGTTTTATTTAAATATGATTTAAATTTATAATTAAATATGATTTAATTATTATTTTATTATTTTAATAATAAAATGAGGGAACGTGTCATCCAGACACGTTCCCACGATCCCTCTCCTTCTCCCTATCGATAGCTTAACAAGGAAAAAGGGGTTGATTGATAAATCGATTGTTTTTCTGGCAATTGGCGAATTGCTCACTGCAGAACTCTCTCTCATTCTCTCTCCCTCACTCTCTCATTCCCAAAAACCTCTTCCAATTGTTGGATTCCTTCCCACAAATGAAGATCTAAGTAGAACTCAAAGATATAGGAGGTTCTCCAAGTGGTTGTGTTCCTGCTGGAAAATACATAAGAGTTCCTGGGTTACTATATTGCTGAATTCTCTAGAAGCAAGGAGTTGGTGTTATGTGGAAATCAACAAAGGTAACACTTTTTCATCTTTTAGTTTAATTGTTAAACAAAGCATGTTTGTATGTATTTATCCATGCCTAATTAGATTAGAATTTTCATGTTTGTTCTGTTTTGTCAATGTATGAGTTTTTGCATTTCAACCAAAACAAACTTGCATAGTACGATTTTAAACTCATTTCTGCTGCTCAAGGGGATCCGATCTCCATCAATTGGTATCAGAGCAATGTTTGTTTTGCTTTGGTTGAAGCAAAATTGCATTGATTTGGTGGGAAATGCATTTGGTTTGCTATAAAACTAGTTTAGGAATATTTTGGCCTTAGTTTACTTTTGATTTGATCAATTTGTATGTAAAGGCCCCTGTGTTTTGGGCAATTAAGTACTTTATCGAGTCTGTATTCGAGTTATGAGTCGTTCGGGACTAGTTTCATGCAATTCGGTTGAGAATCAAAGGAGAATTTGAAGTTTTAAGCTGTTGTGTTCGAAGAGAAAAGCCACTGCCGAAGCAGCAGCGTTGTAACGCAGCCAACAACGTTGCAACGCCTTCATCCCTATCGACGCGGGAGTTCCAAGGGTCAGCGGCGTTGCAAAGCTGCCCCTTAGCGTTGCAACGCCACCCCGATAGAAGGCGCGCGCGGACAAAGCAGGCGTTGCAACGCCGTGATGGCATTCCAGCAGTTGCAGACCGGTTCAGCGATTTGGGTTGATTTTTGGTCCGGTTCGAGCAGTTCAAGCCCGGTTCAAGGTGTTTTGGACCGGTTTATGTAATAAAATTAGTGTAATTTTATTATTTTGCACTTTAGGGGCCAAATTATTCCGGTTTTACAGTTATATTTCTTTATGAATGTCATTTAGATTTTTTTCCACCTTAGGATAAGCATGTTCATGCATTCTTTATTTGTATAAATGTTATATGAATATGGTTAGATGCATGATTAATTTATTTTTCATGAGTAATTAATTATAATTGTTATGATTAGGTTATATGGAAAATAAATTGCATGGAACATGTAATTACTTAGTTTAAAATAAATGTTATTTTATTTTAAGTAATTTATTTATTCAATTAGTTGAATATTTTTTTTTTATAATTCAATCGATGGTTTTATAATATAGTTTCTTTATCATAGGTTAATTATTAATTTTATAAAAGTTATAATTTAAAGGGGTTTTAGAAACCATAACCTATAATAAAGAAATACATGGGAACTTGGGTTAAAATTCAAATTAGTTTTAAATTGTTTAAAATTAATTTAAACCTAAGTTTTAATTTCTAATAGTATTAGAAATTAACCTTACATAGTATTTTAAATAGTTTAAAATATAGTAAGACATTAGAACTTTGGTTAGAAGGAACTCTCTTTGGTGAAGTTACTGTCTAAGGTTAGGGTACTTACTTAAGGTGGCCAGTTAGCAGGACACCTCCTGCACGGGAACCGATCCGAACTTGAGTTGAATTAACCTTAGTTCTATTTTATATCTAGGTAATTAAAATGTTTATTCACCTAGACAAAATGTTAAAATACCTAGTTATAATAGTTATAATAGGCATAGACTTAGATAGATTCTTTTAGCCAGAATCCGACTAAGTTAAACCTATACCTTAATCTTAGGAGCTTGAGTGGGAGAAAGCGAGATGTTCATATCAAGTTTACTCTCACGTCCTCAAGAGTTCACACCGTGAGTTCCATGCTCGGCTACGTGGCGTCAATAGGGCGCCCCCCTATGGTATGTGTTTGCATGGTTCAATACCAAGGTGAATGAGGGAAGTATCCATAGTAAATGGGAGCAGGGCGCGTGTCAACGTATCCTCTGATCTCCTCCATTGGGTCATGCTGAGATTTCTATAGTCCGCTGCTAGGTTGTCTGGAGCATGCCAAACCCTACGGAGGGTCCGACTATAGGGATCGAACACCATGAACTCGAGAAATGGATAGGGTCTCTTAGGTAATTTGCCAACATTGTCTTTCTTAATAGTAGCCTGTTGGCTAGGACCTATTGGATCTGAAAATGGTAGGGTCACATTTACGGGATGAGTTAAGCTAGTTAACAAGTCCTTGACCAAACAAACGGTAGCTAAGGACCATTGGGACATGAGATGTTCTGGTAGTGAGAATTGGTTGAGAAAGTCTCAATTCAGGGGAGGAATGACTGACTGCCCGACAGAGGCTTTTGTTCTAAACCCTTGAAGTATCGTTGCAAATTAAATGTTTAATTTAAAACACTTGGATTAAATCTCATTTTAATAATAATAATAATAATATAATTAAATCAAATTTAATTATTAAATAATACAAATTAAATATCATATATTTAATTTGGATTAAATCTCATTTAATCATATTACCCCTTTAACCTATAATTTTAATGTACATCCAGTGCACATTAAATTTTAACCTATAGTTTTCAAATATGAATCACATTCACACTTGAATATAATATTTGAACTCTTTCAAATATTCAATTCTCTCATATAATTTAATATGAATCATATTCACATTAAATTTATAATATATAGTTCCAAAACTATATATTATATCGTATCTAAATACATTAAATATATTCCCTAATGAATTTGAACATTTCAAATTCAAATGATCTAAGAACCCTTTACGAGCTAGAAGGTGGACCTAATGAACCTCACGCATCGGAAGCTCAATGATACGAGATTGCTCGGTTAATCTCATTAACCTCCCAATCAACATTCGTTAATCTGCGAACACTCCACTAAAGTCCCACAATTTTGCACTCTTCTCACTTTGCAGATATATTTCTGTGTCCATGGATATTGACCAATAACAACAAGTCAATCCTTTACGAATGTTCGTAACACCAGCTGGGTCAAATTACCGTTTTACCCCTGGGTTACAGTTTCGCTTCCAGTGCCCATCCATGTTGCAGTGGAAACATTTTCCTTTATCTGCAACCTTAGCTTTTCCCTTGCCTTTGTCGTGAGCAGTGCCTTTCCCTTTCCCTCCTATTTTCTTCTTTTGGGTCTTCTTAAGCCCGGAAGATGAGCTACAGACTTAGTCTGAAGGATGAACCATCTTCGGAACCTTACGGAATGAGCAAACACATTTGCCTCTATATCAGCTTGTCCCTTATTCTTCATAAGAGACTGGAAAGTCTGTAGTTCATTAAGGAGAGTAGTCAGGTTATACTCTATCTTGTTCATCAGCGCATTGCTGCGGAATTGCAGGAAACTCTTCGGAAGAGATTCCAAAATGAACGATACCTGACTTTACTCGTCAATGACCGCTCCGTTCATCTCAAATGACGTTGAAGTGGACCATCGAGATCAAGAACGTGTTCTCTCACCGATGACCCTCCTTTATACTACGGAGTTATAAACATATTTGAGGATTCGTGCGAATCTGTCCCGACAGTTGTCCAAACATTTCTGCAGTGAACTCATGATCTCACGAGTGAGACTATGCCTCGTGCTTTTGGCGAACTTGAAACACTAGCCAAAATGTAGACCTTGGCCTTATCATTGGCCTTGATCCAGCGGTCATACGCCTCCTTAACAGATTGAGGAGCGTTACGAGCGAGGACCGAGGACATTCCTCGGTCGATACAAACCGTAGGTCATCAACAACCGTAATCGTATTCAAAGTTGGATTTCCACGTAGTAAAATTCTCATCGATTAAGCGGTCCGCTTTTAAGTAAGGCTATTATTGAGGACGACATACTAAAAATCCAAAATAGTTCTAATTAGTTATGCCTTTTAACCCATTGTAAAACCAATCAAATTTAGCAAAATTATTAAAGAACCCTAGTGTTTAAACTAAAACCACCGCTTAAATTAAACCTTTAATTTTGCAACGATACTTCAAGGGTTTAGAACAAAAAGCCTCCGTCAAGCATCACCATTCCTCCCTTGAATTGAGACTTTCTCACCAATTCTCACTACCCAACATCTCATGTCCCAATGGTCCTTAGCTACCGCTTGTTTGGTCAAAGACTTGTTAACTAGCTTAACTCATCCTGTAAATGTGACCTACCATTTTGGATCCATAGGCCCGAGCCAACAGCTACTATTAAGAAAGACAAGCTGTTGGCAAACAACCTAAGAGACCCTATCCATTTACGGTTTCGCGGTGTTCCGATCCCTATAATCGAGCCCTCCGTAGGGTTTGGCATTCCAGACAACCTAGCAGGCGAACTATAGAAATCTCACGGTGCGACCTAATGGAGGAGACCGTAGGATACGTTGACACGCGTCCTGCTCCCATTTACTATGGATACTTTTCTCATTCACCTTGGTATTGAACCATGCAAACACATACCGTAGGGGGACGCCCTATTGACGCCACGTAGCCGAGCATGAAACTCACGGTGTGAACTCTTGAGGAAATGAGAGTAAACTCGATGCGAACATCTCGTTTTCTCTCACTGAAGCTCCTAAAATTAGGGTATAGATTTAACTTAGTCGGATTCTGGCTAAAAGAATCTATCTAAGTTTATGCCTATTATAACTATTATAACTAGGTCTTAAAACCTTATGTCTAGGTGAATAAACATTTTAATTACCTAGAGATAAAAAAGAACTAAGGTTAATTCAACTCAGGTTCCGGGTCAGTTCCAGTAGGAGGTGTTAGATTAACTTGAGTCGACTTAAGTATCCCCAACCTTAGACAGAACTTCACCGGTAGAGTTCCCTTATAACCAAAGTCCTAAAGTCCTACTATATTTTAAACTATTTAAAATACTACGTAAGACTAACTTCTAATCCTATTAGAAATTAAAGCTTAGGTCTAAATTAATTTTAAACAATTTAAAACTTATTTAAATTTTAACCCAAGTTCCTATGTTTGCATGCATTTCTTTATTATAGGTTATGGTTTCTAAAACCCCTTTAATTTATAACTTTTATAAATTTAATAATTAACCTATGATAAAGAAACTATATTATAAATCCAACAATCATTATTCAAATTGGAATTATAAAAGGAATTCAACTAATTGAATTATAAAATTACTTAAACAAATTAACATTTATTTTAAATTAAGTAATTTCATGCTCCATGCAATTTATTTTCCATATAATCTAATCATAACAATTATAATTAATTACTTATGAAAAATAAATTAATCATGCATTTAACCATATTCATATAACATTTATATAAATAAAATGCATGAACATGCTTATCCTAAGGTGGGAAAAATCTAAATGACATTCATAAAGATAAATAGTTGTAAAAGCAGGAATAATTTGGCCCTAAAGTGCAAAAATAAAATTACATTGATTTTATTTCATGAAACCAGGTCCAAAAATACCTGAACCGCCTTGAACCACTCGAACCAGGACCAAAACTAATGAACCAACCGAACCGGTCTGCATTCTTTGGAATGCCCCCACGGCGTTGCAACGCCCGCTTTGTCTCTCTTGCGCGTCTACTATCGGAGTGGCGTTGCAATGCTTTGAGGGCGGCGTTACAACGCCGCTTACCCTGGCGCGCGCGTCGATAGGGGAACGCTAAGCGTTGCGATGCCGTTCTTCGGCGTTGCAATGCTTGATGAAACGGCGTTACTGCAACTGCGATAGTGTTACAACGCTTCTGCTTTGCCGACAATGACTTTCTTCCACGAACACAACAACTTCCAATTGCAATTTCTCCTTCGATTCTCCATCGAATTGCATGAAACTGGTCCCGAACGACTCGTAACTCAATTACAGACTCTATTATGCACTTTAATTGCCCAAAAACGCAGGGGCCTTTACAATAATTTGATCAAATCAAAAGTAAATCTATGGCCAAAAACTCCTAAACAGTTTTACAGCAAACCAAATGCATTTCCCACCAAATCAATGCAATTTTGTTTTAATCAAAACAAATCAAGCATTGCTCTGATACCAATTGATGGAGATCTGATCTCCTTGAAGCGTGAAACGTGTTTGGATCGTAATATGCAAGATTGTTTTGCTTGAAACAAAAACCAGTACATTGACAAAAATACAGAACAAGCATAATATTAACTCTAATCTAATTAGGCATGGATGTTTTACATGCAAACATGCTACAAGTTTAACAATTAAACTAATAAAGAAAGAGGAATTACCTTTGTAGTTTTCCTCAGCAGCAACTCCTTGCTCCAATCAGTACAACAACACAAGAAGCTTTAGTTTCTCTGTTTTTCTCCAAGAAAGACACTACCAAAAGAGTAAACCCTCTATCCTCTGAATGCTTAGATCTTTCCTTTGTGGGAAGGATTTCAACAGTTGGAAGAACCAAGGAATTGAGAGTGAGAGAAATTTTTTTACTTCTTCCGGAATGATTGATCAATCGATCATCCAAATGAGCAACCCCTTCTCCTGTTAAGCGTAGATAGGGAGAAGGGAGGAGAATGAGGGGAACGTATGCGGATGACACGTTCCCTTATTTTATTATTAAAATAATAATAATAATAATAATAATATAATTAAATCAAATTTAATTATTAATTTAAATCATATTTAAATAATACAAATTAAATATCATATATTTAATTTGGATTAAATCTCATTTAATCATATTACCCCTTTAACCTATAGTTTTAGTGTACATCCAGTGCACATTAAATTTTAACCTATAGTTTTCAAATATGAATCACATTCACACTTGAATATAATATTTGAACTCTTTCAAATATTCAATTCTTTCATATAATTTAATATGAATCATATTCACATTAAATTTATAATATATAGTTCCAAAACTATATATTATATCGTATCTAAATACATTAAATATATTCCCTAATGAATTTGAACATTTCAAATTCAAATGATCTAATAACCCTTTACGAGCTAGAAGGTGGACCTAATGAACCTACAGATCAGAAGCTCCAATGATACGAGATTGCTCGGTTAATCTCATTAACCTCCCAATCAACATTCGTTAATGCATGAACACTCCACTAAAGTCCCACAATTTGCTCTTCTCACTCGCAGATATATTTACGTGTCCATGGATATTGACCAATAACAACAAGTCAATCCTTTACGAATGTTCGTGTAACCACCGGATCAAATTACCGTTTTTACCCACAGGTTACGGTTTATTTCCAGTGCCCATCCATGTTGCAGTGGAAACATTTTCCTTTATCTGCAACCTTAGCTTTTCCCTTGCCTTTGTCAGCAGCAGGTGCCTTCCCTTTCCCTCCTATTTTCTTCTTTTGGGTCTTCTTAAGCCCAGAAGATGAGCTACAGGACTTAGTCCTAGAGGATGAACCCTTCTGGAACCTTCTGGAATGAGCAAACACATTTGCCTCTACATCAGCTTGTCCCTTATTCTTCATAAGAGACTGGAAAGTCTGTAGTTCATTAAGGAGAGTAGTCAGGTTATACTCTATCTTGTTCATCAGCGCATTGCTGCGGAATTGCAGGAAACTCTTCGGAAGAGATTCCAAAATGAACGATACCTGACTTTACTCGTCAATGACCGCTCCGTTCATCTCAGCCACGTTGAAGTGGACCATCAGATCAAGAACGTGTTCTCTCACCGATGACCCCTCCTTTATACGGGAGTTATAAACATATTTGAGGATTACGTGCGAATCATCCGCATTTGTTGTCCAAACATTTCTGCAGGCGAACTCGCGATCTCACGGTGAGACTATGCCCTCGTGCTTTTTGGCCAGAACTTCAGAAACACTAGCCAAAATGTAGACCTTGGCCTTATCATTGGCCTTGATCCAGCGGTCATCGCCTCCAATAGCATTGAGGAGCGTTATTACGGCGAGGACACGAGGACATTCCTCAGTCAGTACAAACCGTAGGTCATCAACAACCAGAATCGTATTCAGGTTGGATTTCCACGTAGTAAAATTCTCATCAGTTAAACGGTCGCTTTTAAGTAAGGCTATTATTGAGGACGACATACTAAAAATCCAAAATAGTTCTAATTAGTTATGCCTTTTAACCCATTGTAAAAACCAATCAAATTTAGCAAAATTATTAAAGAACCCTAGTGTTTAAACTAAAACCACTGTTTAAATTAAACCTTTAATTTTGCAACGATACTTCAAGGGTTTAGAACAAAAGCCTCCGTCGGGCGGTCAGTCATTCCTCCCTTGAATTGAGACTTTCTCAGCCAATTCTCACTACCAGAACATCTCATGTCCCAATGGTCCTTAGCTACGGTTTGTTTGGTCAAAGACTTGTTAACTAGCTTAACTCATCCTGTAAATGTGACCCTACCATTTTCAGATCCAATAGGCTCGAGCCAACAGGCTACTATTAAGAAAGACAACTGTTGGCAAACAACCTAAGAGACCCTATCCATTTCTGGAGTTCGCGGTGTTCCGATCCCTATAATCAGGCCCTCCGTAGGGTTTGGCTGTTCCAGGACAACCTAGCGTGGTGAACTATAGAAATCTCACTGTCGTGCGACCTAATGGAGGAGACCGTAGGATACGTTGACACGCGTCCTGCTCCCATTTACTATGGATACTTTTCTCATTCACCTTGGTATTGAACCATGCAAACACATACCGTAGGGGGACGCCCTATTGACGCCACGTAGCCGAGCATGAAACTCACGGTGTGAACTCTTGAGGAAATGAGAGTAAACTCGATGCGAACATCTCGTTTTCTCTCACTGAAGCTCCTAAAATTAGGGTATAGATTTAACTTAGTCGGATTCCGGCTAAAAGAATCTATCTAAGTTTATGCCTATTATAACTATTATAACTAGGTCTTAAAACCTTATGTCTAGGTGAATAAACATTTTAATTACCTAGAGATAAAAAGAACTAAAGGTTAATTCAACTCGGGTTCCGTTCGGTTCTCGTGTAGGAGGTGTTCCAAGATTAACTTAAATCGACTTAAGTATCCCCAACCTTAGACAGAACTTCACCCCAGAGTTTCCCTTATAACCAAAGTCCTAAAGTCCTACTATATTTTTAAACTATTTAAAATACTACGTAAGACTAACTTCTATTCCTATTAGAAATTAAAGCTTAGGTCTAAATTAATTTTAAACAATTTAAAACTTATTTAAATTTTAACCCAAGTTCCTATGTTTGCATGCATTTCTTTATTATAGGTTATGGTTTCTAAAACCCCTTTAATTTATAACTTTTATAAATTTAATAATTAACCTATGATAAAGAAACTATATTATAAATCCAACAATCATTATTCAAATTGGAATTATAAAAGGAATTCAACTAATTGAATTATAAAATTACTTAAACAAATTAACATTTATTTTAAATTAAGTAATTTCATGCTCCATGCAATTTATTTTCCATATAATCTAATCATAACAATTATAATTAATTACTTATGAAAAATAAATTAATCATGCATTTAACCATATTCATATAACATTTATATAAATAAAATGCATGAACATGCTTATCCTAAGGTGGGAAAAATCTAAATGACATTCATAAAGATAAATAGTTGTAAAACAGGAATAATTTGGCCCCTAAAGTGCAAAAAATAAAATTACATTGATTTTATTTCATGAAACCGGTCCAAAAATACCCTGAACCGGCCTTGAACCACTCGAACCGGACCAAAACTAATGAACCAACCGAACCGGTCTGCAGCTGCTGGAATGCCCCACGGCGTTGCAACGCCCGCTTTGTCCTCTTGCGCGTCTACTATCGGAGTGGCGTTGCAATGCTGAGGGGCAGCGTTGCAACGCCGCTTACCCCTTGAGCGCCCGCGTCGATAGGGAACGCTAGCGTTGCGATGCCGTTCTTCAGCGTTGCAATGCTGATGAACGGCGTTACCGCGCGCTGGCGATAGTGTTACGCGGCTTTGCCGGCAACGACTTTCTTCCCACGAACACAACAACTTCCAATTGCAATTTCTCCTTCGATTCTCCATCGAATTGCATGAAATCGGTCCGACGACTCGTAAACTCAATTCTGAGACTCTATTATGCACTTTAATTGCCCAAAAACGCAGGGGCCTTTACAATAATTTGATCAAATCAAAAGTAATCTATGGCCAAAAAACTCCTAAACAGTTTTACAGCAAACCAAATGCATTTCCCACCAAATCAATGCAATTTTGTTTTAATCAAAACAAATCAAGCATTGCTCTGATACCAATTGATGGAGATCTGATCTCCTTGAGCAGCGGAAACGTGTTTGGATCGTAATATGCAAGATTGTTTTGCTTGAAACAAAAACCAGTACATTGACAAAAATACAGAACAAGCATAATATTAACTCTAATCTAATTAGGCATGGATGTTTTACATGCAAACATGCTACAAGTTTAACAATTAAACTAATAAAGAAAGAGGAATTACCTTTGTAGTTTTCCTCGTGACAACTCCTTGCTCCAATCGATACAACAACACAAGAAGCTTTAGTTTCTGTGTTTTCTCAAGAAAGACACTACCAAAAGAGTAAACCCTCTATCCTCTGAATGCTTAGATCTTTCCTTTGTGGGAAGGATTTCAACAGTTGGAAGAACCAAGGAATTGAGAGTGAGAGAGAATTTTTTTTTTACTTCTTCCAGAATGATTGATCAATCGATCATCCAAATGAGCAACCCCCTTCTCCCTGTTAAACTGTAGATAGGGAGAAGGGGAGGGGTAGTGGGGAACGTGTCTGGATGACACGTTCCCTTATTTTATTATTAAAATAATAATAATAATAATAATAATATAATTAAATCAAATTTAATTATTAAATTTAAATCATATTTAAATAATACAAATTAAATATCATATATTTAATTTGGATTAAATCTCATTTAATCATATTACCCCTTTAACCTATAGTTTTAATGTACATCCAGTGCACATTAAATTTTAACCTATAGTTTTCAAATATGAATCACATTCACACTTGAATATAATATTTGAACTCTTTCAAATATTCAATTCTCTCATATAATTTAATATGAATCATATTCACATTAAATTTATAATATATAGTTCCAAAACTATATATTATATCGTATCTAAATACATTAAATATATTCCCTAATGAATTTGAACATTTCAAATTCAAATGATCTAATAACCCTTTACGAGCTAGAAGGTGGACCTAATGAACCTACTGCATCGGAAGCTCCAATGATCTGAGATTGCTCGGTTAATCTCATTAACCTCCCAATCAACGATCGTTAATCGTGGGAACACTCCACTAAAGTCCCACAAATGCACTCTTCTCTCACTGCAGATATATTTACGTGTCCATGGATATTGACCAATAACAAAGAAGTCAATCCTTTACGAATGTTCAGTAATAACACACCGGGTCAAATTACCATTTTACCCCCAAGGTTACATCTTGTGCCTTAAGTACCAAAGCTCCTCTAATGAACAATTTGTTTGTGGTCCTACCAACAAACATAGTCCCTCTCGGGCCAATGAGAGGGTCGGGCCCTTTGTTCAAGTCCCGGAAACACCACTTAAGGGAACATTCCTCTACTTACCCTAATAGGCGGGAAGGAGTGAATTCCATCTTGCTAGGTTAAGTTCCCAGCCGCTCACTCGGTCTTGTCCCCAAGAAGGTAGGCTTATTGAGTCGGCGACCTCAGCCACTCTCACCCATACTAGTCAAAAGACAATCCCTCGCGAATAGGAGTTAAGTAACTCTGCTCGAGGATTGAGATCAAGTTGCTGGAAGGTCATCCTAGTGAAATAGAAACCAAACTAGTCAACTGAGTTACTGACTAGAGATTACTATTTCGTGGTCCGGTCTTATGTAATCTCATTACATAGGATATCCCCACTCACATGTCATCTACACGAACATGTTAGGATCACAGCGTTTGTATCAAATACAAAGTGGGCACATCCATAGTTTAACCAGAGTAAGGTACCCAAACCTTATCCCCCTAACTATAGACCCTTTAGGCTGTATCTCGAACCGAGATCCTTTTTATGTACATTACATTCAGTTAAAGATTCATTTAACAGCCTTGGATGTTTAGTTTATTGGATTTAGGGTTTAAATAAAGGAAAACTCGTAGATAACGAACAATAACACTTTATTACATTAATTAGAACATAATTACAAACTACGTGTTTTAGGGCACAAATCCCAACAAACTCCCACTTGAACTAAAACTCTAGTTGGGTACATCATAATCTAAAACAGTGGTTACAAGAGATAGAAATACAATAAACTAGGGTATCCATATACCCCATTACATATCTCCCACTTGCCCTACATTAGCCTATGTACAAATCTCGTAGACCCAGACTTTTCAGATGACCATCGAACACTTTAGCCGTGAGAGTCTTTGTAAACGAATCAACAATATTGTGCTCTGAAGCGATCTTCATGACTGTCACATCTCCTCGTTGCACAATTTCTCGTATCAGGTGATACTTCCTCTCGATGTGTTTACCTCGCTTATGGCTGCGAGGTTCCTTCGAATTGGCTACCGCACCACTGTTGTCACAGTATAAGGTGATGGAAGATTTCATATTTGGAACAACTTCCAAATTAGTAAGGAATTTCCTTAGCCAAACAACCTCTTTAGCTGCTTCACAAGTAGCGACATACTCAGCCTCCATTGTGGAGTCAGCGATGCATCCTTGCTTGATGCTTCACCATACTATAGCTCCCCCGTTAAGGGTGAAAACTGATCCCGATGTGGATTTCCAAGAATCCTTATCGGTCTGAAAATCAGAATCAGTGTATCCAGTAAGGATCAAATCCTTATACCCATACACAAGCGTATAATCCCTCGTTCTCCTTAGATACTTGAGGATATTTTTAACTGTTGTCCAGTGGTCTTACCCTAGATTGGACTGGTACCTACTGACTATTCCCACTGCATAACAAATGTCCGGCCTCGTGCATAGCATAGCATGCATTAAGCTACCTACTGCAGAGGCATAGGGAATATGTCTCATATCCTCAACTTCTTGAGGTGTCTTGGGACACTGTTCCCTAGATAGATGAACTCCATGCCTGAAGGGTAATAAGCCCCTCTTGGAATTCTGCATCGAATATCTGGACAACATTTTATTGATATAAGATGCTTGAGACAGTGCTAGCGTTATGTTCTTGCGATTCCTGAAGATCTGAATCCCAAGAACATATTGCGCCTCTCCCAAATCTTTCATTTGGAATTGGGTTGCCAGCCAATTCTTTATGTCAGTAAGGTATCCTACATCATTCCCAATGAGTAGGATATCATCCACATAAAGTACTAATAAAGCTACTTTGTCGTTGATGATCCTCTTGTAAACACAAGGCTCATCAACGTTTTGGTCAAAGTCGTAAGACTTGATCGCAATATCAAATCTTATATTCCAAGATCTTGAGGCTTGTTTCAACCCATAAATGGATCGATTGAGCTTGCAAACTTTTTGCTCATGACCTTGGGCTATGAACCCTTCGGGCTGAGACATATAGATGCTCTCGTCAAGATTACCATTCAAAAAAGGCAGTCTTGACGTCCATTTGTCAAATTTCATAATCATAAAATGCGGCTATGGACAAGAGTATCCTTATAGACTTCAGCATAACAACAGGGGAAAAAGTTTCTTCATAGTCAACTCCTTCCCTTTGGGTAAAACCCTTTGCTACAAGCCTAGCCTTAAAGGTCTCAGACTTTTCCTATTGCGTCTCTCTTTCTCTTATAGATCCATTTACACCCTATGGGTCTAACCCCTTCAGGTTGGTCTACAAGTTCCCATACTGAATTGAAGTCCATTGACTCCATTTCAAGGTCCATGACTTTGATCCATTGGTCCTTGTCTACGTCATTCATTGCCTATTTATAAGACAATGGATCTTCTACGCTGTCATCAGGTATGACAACTTGAGTTTCAGCTAAACCCAAGTAGCGGTCAGGTTGGGAAACAACTCTCCCAACTGCGTCGAGGCATTCCCAACGATTGAGAAGAACGCAGAGGCGACTTGAGTCTTGACTCCTCCATCAACTCTTGATGAAGGTCCAACTTGATCAACAACTCTTGTTGGTTCATGAGTAGCTTCACTTAGTACTAATTTACTACGCGGTTTGTGGTTCCTCATGTGATCTTCCTCCAAGAACATGGTGTTTGTCGATACAATCACCTTATTTTCTTGTGGGTTGTAGAAAAGACCACCTCTCGTTTCTTTGGGATAGCCAACAAATTGGCACAATCTTGAACGAGGTTCCAGTTTCTTTGGGTTTGTCACGAGCATGTGTCTTTGGACAAACCCCGGATCTGAAGTGTTGTAAACTAGGTTTACGCCCCTTCCATAGTTCAAAAGGTGTTTCTGAAACACTTTTTGATGGAACACTGTTCAAGATTTGAACTGCAGTCTCTACTGCGTATCCCCAAAACGAGGAAGGCAATTGAGCATAACTCATCATAGAACGAACCATGTCTAACAAGGTTCTATTTCTCCTTTCTGACACTGTAAGCCCTAAACCCTATTCTCTTTTATCATTGAGCACTCGTTCATGATGTTTTGAAATATGCAAAATCGTATAGGTTGCACTAAATGATGTCGTGATCAAATTTGGGAATCTATTGAATTTGGAGCTACAATGTGTTTAAACTTCATAAGGGGATAGGTAAACCATTGAAATAAGCATATTAGAAGGTTAATTGAAGTATGTTAATATCAATAGCAAGTTAGGCAAATTTTAGGTGCATTACGTATTGAATGAAAAGCTCATATCTTTTATAAACTTAGGTAAAGTTGGTTAAATACTTTAGATTGACTTATTTACTTATTTTGGTGTTTTAAAAAGGAGATTATGATGTAAATAAGAAAGTAGGAGCTAGCCAAAGGAGGTGAAGGCCCGAAGTTAAGTTTGGCAAGAAGGTGGTGTCAAATTCCTACTAAGACAGCAAGCAGCTGGAAAATGGTCCAACTTCAATCGATCATATCTCTCTATCTACTGAACCAAATTCGATAATTTTTGTGTCAAAATCTCATAAATTGAGTGTAGAATACGAAACTGGTCGGCTTTTCAGAAAATACTAAGAGGACGAAGGAGAAACGTTCAGAACAGTGAAGGGTGTTCAAGTTTCTCGGGTAGCAGAACAGTATGAGGAGATCAGTCTGTTTTGAGCTCTTGAGGAGGAATTAGAAGCTGAAATTTTGAGGTAAGTAAGCTAAGATGTTGTCCTTGAGGTTTATCAAAAAATATTTGGTGGTTGTGTTGATAAATGTTGAGGAACTCAAGCTGGAAGTTGAACCTGTAATTTTAGGTGAAAGGGAAAAACTTCTAGCAAGAGATTGAAGGAGATTCTCTTCCATTTCTATTTACCTTACAACCAATTGTGTGTATGGCTATTCTTAATTGAGTTATGGGACTGAATTAGACCTGTTTCTTAGGTGCATAAGGAAAGGAATTGATGTTACTGTTTAGCTAAGAGAAGGCAGAAAACAGAAGTATGCTGTCAAATTCGGGAAGTCTCTGATGTTTTGGATGTTCTGATCTGTACACTTGGAGTTAGAGGCTCTAATTGGTATGGTTCGAAAGCTTATTGAATTTCCTACAACTTTCGTGAAGAAATCGTGAGTAGAAAATGTCTAGAAGATGTCTTAAATATCAGATTAAATTTGTTGTGCAGCAGGAAATCCGAATCTGAAAACAGCAGAAGTCTGTTTTGAGGAAAGTAGCTTTCGAGGTATTTCTGAACAAATCCGTTTGGAATTTCAATTTCATGTCTTCATATGATTTTTAGTAGGTTCAGAAATGAAGAGTTTGGTATAAATTACATTATTTGTGGATAAGTAATGAAGAAGTTATGGCTGTCTGAATACAGGGCAGAAAATCTGAAAATGCTGGAAAATTTAAAAGTGTGTTTTCTTGCAAGTTTTAAGGTTAAAAATCATGAGCTCGAGGTTCTAATGGTTGAGTTGGTTTGTTTGATAGGTCAAGAGCTAATAGGTCAAGTTTACAAGCCAAGGTTCTAATTCTAATACTGTGAGTGACTCTATCTTTAAACTATGCTTGGCCTATGTTTTTCTTAATAAGCATAATTGTTGATCATTGAGTCTTGTTTGAACTAATTATGTATAGCTTCATGGAGTCCCTAACATAAAGTTCATGATGGAACCTAAGCAAGCTTGAATTAGTTGTAACTATAAATCCAATTATGGAAACTAAATTATGGAAGTATGCTTTCCTTTAGAGAATGTTTTGTGTAAATCCACTTGGGAACATGTTTAGATGATAATGTAAACAAGTTATGCCCTTGATCTTGATTAACCCCTAATCATCGAAGGACATTTGAGAAGGTACTTAGGGGAATGAATCATAATTTCCCGATCTTCAAGGACAATGAGAAGGTATTCGGGTAGTAAATGGTCTTACCTTAATACTGAAGGACATAGAGAAGGTATTAGGGAAAACCAAAGGGCCAAAGGTATTCCACGTGCACGTGAGAGATGTATGAACCTTATTGGTACAAATGTAACTATACCACCTCTATGGTTTGAAAGTGGTATCATGCTATGTGTTTTATTGTTATGAGCTTCTATATTATTGATCTATTTACACTCAATATAATACTACATTATGAATTATGTGCTATGCATAAGTGGTGACTTAAACCTGTAAATTGGAAGCATGGTTTGTTTATGTTAAGTTATTTTCTACTTATAATCTGCCATTATTATGCTTCACCTTTGAGCTTATAATAGACACTCACCGAGCTTCCTAGCTCACGTTTTCTTTATGTCTACTCTTCCCGTGTGCAGCAGACGAGTTTCCAAAGTGCTTAGCCTCCACAAGACCTATTTGCCACCACGCCATTTAGCTCCTTGTATATACACTTCCATTTGTATATGGTTTGTAGTGAGAACATATTAGATGGGTTGTAATAAACATGGAAACTTTATGACTACCTAAAGAACATGGTAAAGGAAGTGAATGTGTTTCATATTATAGTGTATATCAAAGGCTTTAACTTTACTTATTCAAACATGATGTGTTACGTCTATTTTAAGTTAAGTCTTGGGTTAGTCAAGGAAAGCCAACAAGAGGTTTTGTTATCTTTGTCTTTGCATCTCTTCCTAGGTTAGGCAAGTAAGCTGGGACGGGGTGTGACAGACACACCATTTTGCTGTGGTGTATTAGGTGCAGTGAGTTGAGATTTAATTCCATGTTCTATCATATAGTCCTAGAATCTCAAATCCATATACTCTCCACCTCGATCGGATCGAAGTGTTTTAATGGTTTTCCCTAATGCATTCTCTACTTCAGCCTTATACTCTTTAAACTTTTCAAGAGCCTCAGACTTGTGATGCATTAGATATAGATAATCATACCTCGAATAATCATCTATGAAAGAGATGAAATATTCGTACCCTCTTCGAGTTTTAACATTCACCGGACCACAAAGATCCGAATGCACAAGTTTTAGGGGCTCTATGGCTCTGTAACCTTTTCCAGTAAAAGGTCGCTTTGTCATTTTACCTTCCAAGCAAGATTCGCAAGGAGGTAAAGAATCATCTTCTAACTTATTTAGAAGTCCATTCTTAGAGAGTCTCTCAATCCGGTTGAGATTAATATGACCAAGTCTAAGATGCCATAGATAGGTATTATTATTTGGAGAAACTTTTTGCCTTTTATTTTGAGTGTTAGCATTCTTAAACATCCCATGATTCAAAATTGCTTTGGTTTTATTCGGTTCAAGATGCGTATGCTTCATTTTTCAATTTAGCAGAATAAATATTGACACCCTCTTTCAAAATGAACGCTTCATTAATTGAAAAAGAAATACAATAACCAAGTTCTATTAAACAAGAGATAGAAATTAAGTTCCTTTTAAGCTTAGGAACTATATATAGATGTTTTAATAAAAGAAATCTATCTCCGAAAAACGACTTTGGCATCTCCCATCACACGAGCCGAGACGACGCGTCTCCGCTTCGGGCCACGAGCGTCATCTCACCCTCTTCGAGCTCCTTAAAGGAACTAGTTTCCTAAAATGAAGAGCAAACGTGATTAGTGGCTCCTGAATCAAGTATCCAGGTCAAATCATTATTTTCCACTAAACAAGTTTCAAGAACAAGTAAATCTGATTTACCTTTCTTCTCTTTGAGCTCAGCAAGGTATTTTGGGCAGTTTCGCTTCCAGTGCCCATCCATGTTGCATTGGAAACATTTTCCTTTATCTGCAACCTTGGCTTTTCCCTTGCCTTTGTCAAAGTGACAGTGCCTTCCCTTTCCCTCCTATTTTCTTCTTTTGGGTCTTCTTAAGCCCAGAAGATGAGCTACAGGACTTAGTCCTAGAGGATGAACCCTTCTGGAACCTTCTGGAATGAGCAAACACATTTGCCTCTACATCAGCTTGTCCCTTATTCTTCATAAGAGACCGGAAAGTCTCAGAGTTCATTAAGGAGAGTAGTCGGGTTATACTCTATCATGTTCATCACCGCATTCTTTGCGGAATTGCGAGAAACTCTTCGGAGAGATTCCAAAATGAACGATACCCGACTTTACTCGTCAATGACCGCTCCGTTCATCTCAGCCACGTTGAAGTGGACCATCAGATCAAGAACGTGTTCTCTCACCGATGACCCCTCCTTTATACGGGAGTTATAAACATATTTGAGGGATTCGTGCCGAATCTGTCCAGACGGTTGTCCAAACATTTCTGCAGCCGAACTCATGATCTCACGAAATGCCGAGACTATGCCTCGTGCTTTTGGCGAACTTCGTAAACACTAGCCAAAATGTAGACCTTGGCCTTATCATTGGCCTTGATCCAATGGTCATATGCCTCCTTATGCAGATTGAGGAGCGTTACGAGCGGTGGACACGAGGACATTCCTCGGTCGATACAAACCGTAGGTCATCAACAACGAATCAGTATTCGAGTTGGATTTCCACGTAGTAAAATTCTCATCAGTTAAACGGTCGCTTTTAAGTAAGACTATTATTGAGGACGACATGCTGAAAAACCAAAATAGTTCTAATTAGTTATGCCTTTTAACCCATTGTAAAACCAATCAAATTTAGCAAAATTATTAAAGAACCCTAGTGTTTAAACTAAAACCACTATTTAAATTAAACCTTTAATTTTGCAACGATACTTCAATGGTTTAGAACAAAAGCCTCCGTCGGGCGGTCACTCATTCCTCCCTTGAATTGAGACTTTCTCACCAATTCTCACTACTAACATCTCATGTCCCAATGGTCCTTAGCTACCGCTTTGTTTGGTCAAAGACTTGTTAACTAGCTTAACTCATCCTCGTAAATGTGACCTACCATTTTCGGATCCAATAGGCTCGAGCCAACAAAGCTACTATTAAGAAAGACAATCAAGTAGCAAACAACCTAAGAAACCCTATCCATTTCTCGAGTTCGCGGTGTTCCGATCCCTATAGTCGAGCCCTCCGTAGGGTTTGGGCTGCTCCAGGACAACCTAGCAAAGTAACTATAGAAATCTCACTGGTGCGACCTAATGGAGGCACCGTGAGATACGTTGACACGCGTCCCCGCTCCCATTTACTATGGATACTTCCTCATTCACCTTGGTATTGAACCATGCAAACACATACCGTGAGGATGCCCTATTGACGCCACGTAGCCGAGCATGAAACTCACGGTGTGAACTCTTGAGGAAATGAGAGTAAACTCGATCTGAACATCTCGCTTTTCTCTCACCAAGCTCCTAAAATTAGGGTATAGATTTAACTTAGTCTGGATTCCGCTAAAAGAATCTATCTAAGTTTATGCCTATTATAACTATTATAACTAGGTCTTAAAACCTTATGTCTAGGTGAATAAACATTTTAATTACCTAGAGATAAAAAAGAACTAAGGTTAATTCAACTCAGGTTCTGGATCAGGTTCCTGTATGAGGTGTTCCTAACTTAGTCAATCGACAAGTACCCTGAACCTTAGACAGAACTTCACCGGTATAGTTCCCTTATAACCAAAGTCCTAAAGTCCTACTATATTTTAAACTATTTAAAATACTACGTAAGACTAACTTCTAATCCTATTAGAAATTAAAACTTAGGTCTAAATTAATTTTAAACGATTTAAAACTTATTTAAATTTTAACCCAAGTTCCTATGTTTGCATGCATTTCTTTATTATAGGTTATGGTTTCTAAAACCCCTTTAATTTATAACTTTTATAAATTTAATAATTAACCTATGATAAAGAAACTATATTATAAATCCAACAATCATTATTCAAATTGGAATTATAAAAGGAATTCAACTAATTGAAGTATAAAATTACTTAAACAAATTAACATTTATTTTAAACTAATTTCATGCTCCATGCAATTTATTTTCCATATAATCTAATCATAACAATTATAATTAATTACTTATGAAAAATAAATTAATCATGCATTTAACCATATTCATATAACATTTATATAAATAAAAAGCATGAACATGCTTATCCTAAGGTGGGAAAAATCTAAATGACATTCATAAAGATAAATAGTTGTAAAACCGGAATAATTTGGCCTCTAAAGTGCAAAAAATAAAATTACATTGATTTTATTTCATGAAACCGGTCCAAAAATACCCTGAACCGGCCTTGAACCACTCGAACCGGACTAAAACCAATGAACCAACCGAACCGGTTCTGCAATGCCGAATGCTTACGGCGTTGCAGCGCCCGCTTTGTCCTCTTGCGCGCGTCTACTATCGGAGTGGCGTTGCAACGGCGAGGCGCTGCGTTAACGCCAGACTTCGAGCCCTCGCGGCGCCGCGTCGATAGGGAACGCTAGCATTGCGATGCCGTTCTTCAGCGTTGCAATGCTGATGAACGGCGTTGCAACGCTGCTGATAGTGTTGCAACGCTGCTGCTTCGGCAACAGCTTTCTTCCACGAACACAACAACTTCCAATTGCAATTTCTCCTTCGATTCTCCATCGAATTGCATGAAACTGGTCCCGAACGACTCGTAACTCAATTACATACTCTATTATGCACTTTAATTGCCCAAAAACGCAGGGGCCTTTACAATAATTTGATCAAATCAAAAGTAAACTATGGCCAAAAAACTCCTAAACAGTTTTACAGCAAACCAAATGCATTTCCCACCAAATCAATGCAATTTTGTTTTAATCAAAACAAATCAAGCATTGCTCTGATACCAATTGATGGAGATCTGATCTCCTTGAGTAGAGGAAACGTGTTTGGATCGTAATATGCAAGATTGTTTTGCTTGAAACAAAAACCAGTACATTGACAAAAATACAGAACAAGCATAATATTAACTCTAATCTAATTAGGCATGGATGTTTTACATGCAAACATGCTACAAGTTTAACAATTAAACTAATAAAGAAAGAGGAATTACCTTTGTAGTTTTCCTCAGTGACAACTCCTTGCTCCAATCAAGACAAAGAACACAAGAAGCTTTAGTTTCTCTGTTTTTCTCCAAGAAAGACACTACCAAAAGAGTAAACCCTCTATCCTCTGAATGCTTAGATCTTTCCTTTGTGGGAAGGATTTCAACAGTTGGAAGAACCAAGGAATTGAGAGTGAGAGAGAATTTTTTTTTACTTCTTCCAGAATGATTGATCAATCGATCAACCAAATGAGCAACCCCCTTCTCCCTGTTAAACTGTCGATAGGGAGAAGGGGAGGGGTAGTGGGGAACGTGTCTAGATGACACGTTCCCTTATTTTATTATTAAAATAATAATAATAATATAATTAAATCAAATTTAATTATTAATTTAAATCATATTTAAATAATACAAATTAAATATCATATATTTAATTTGGATTAAATCTCATTTAATCATATTACCCCTTTAATCTATAGTTTTAATGTACATCCAGTGCACATTAAATTTTAACCTATAGTTTTCAAATATGAATCACATTCACACTTGAATATAATATTTGAACTCTTTCAAATATTCAATTCTCTCATATAATTTAATATGAATCATATTCACATTAAATTTATAATATATAGTTCCAAAACTATATATTATATCGTATCTAAATACATTAAATATATTCCCTAATGAATTTGAACATTTCGAATTCAAATGATCTAAGAACCCTTTACGAGCTAGAAGGTGGTCCTAATGAACCTCTGCATCGTAAGCTCTAACGATATTTAGATTGCTCTTGTTAATCTCATTAACCTCCCAATCAACATTCGTTAATCATGAACACTCCACTAAAGTCCCACACATTTGCACTCTTCTCACTGCAGATATATTTTTTTGTCCATGGATATTGACCAATAACAGCAAGTCAATCCTTTACGAATGTTCGTAACACCAGCTGGGTCAAATAACAGTCGCTCACTCGGTCTTGTCTCCAAGAAGGTAGGCTTATTGAGTCGGCGAATCTGGCCACTCTCACCCATACTAGTCAAAGGACAATCCCTCGCGAACAGGAGTTCGTAACACCGCTTCGAGATTGAGATCAAGTTGCCTAGGTTATCCTAGTGAAATAGAAACCTAACTAGTCAACGGAGTTACAGCTAGAGATTACTATTTCGTGGTCCGGTCTTATGTAATCTCATTACATAGGATATCCCCACTCACATGGCATCTACACGAACACGTTAGGATCACATTGTTTGTATCAAATACAAAGTGGGCCACATCCATAGTTTAACTGGAGTAAGGTACCCAAACCTTATCCCCAACTATAGACCCTTTGGGTGATATCTCGAGCGAGATCCTTTTTATGTACATTACATTGATTTAAAGATTCATTTAACAAACCTTGGATGTTTAGTTTATTGGATTTAGGGTTTAAATAAAGGAAAACTCGTAGATAACGAACAATAACACTTTATTGAAATAATAACATTTTATTACATTAATTAGAACATAATTACAAACTACGAGTTTTAGGGCACAAATCCCAACAGACCACTGGTCCAAGGCCAATGAAAAGGCCAAGGCCTATATCCTGGCTGGCATATCTGATGTTTTAGCCAGGAAATTGGAGGGTATGGTCTCAGCTCGTAAGATCATGGGTTTGTTGGGATTTATGCCCCAAACTTGTGTAATTTTGATCAATTAAATAAAATGTTATTTGTTTTGATAAGATTACAGTCTTGCTTTTTATAAATCCAATAAACTAAGCTCCAAGGTTATAACGTTTATCTTGAAATTAGTGTAGTGGACACTAAATGGGTTGAATTCAAGATTATAACCTAAATAGTCTATGGTATAAGAATAAGGTTGGAAACCTCATTCTGGTAACACCATGGATGCGGGCCACTTTGTAATTAGTACAAATGAGGTAATCCAACTCATTCATGTAGTTGACATGCGAGTGGGGGCATCCTGTATGAAGAGTTCATACAAGACTGGATCGCAAATTATTAGTCTAACTAGTATAACACCGTTAACAGGATAAGACTAGTAATTTATAGATGGTCACTAGTGACTTGACCTGAATTGTAAACTCGAGATCTTTCTTTGGAACTTCCTTATTATCAAACAACAAACAGAAAGAAGAAATGAATGTTTAAAACTTGGTTCCCCATGTTTTAAAAAGAAAAGTAATGAAGTGAAAGACAAAAGGAAAACAAGGAAGAAAAAGTTTAAACCATTTTGGTTTGGTTTGCTTTTAAACACAAAAGAAGAAAAGGAAATGAAACAAATGTTTTATATTAAGTTATTTTGGTTTTGTTAAGAAAAGAAAAGAAAAGACAAGAAAAGAAAGAAAGAAGATAAAGGAAAGAAAAGAAAAGGAAAAAAGAAATAGAAAATGAAAAAGCAAAAGTGCAAAAAGACAAACTCTTCCACCGATTGACTTCTTTTAAAAAGGGTTTCTCTCTATTTTCTTCTCTTTCATCACAATCTAAGGCTGAAGCTTCGTGGTTGAAGGAGAAAGGAAGAAGAAGGAGGCCATTTTTGGTGATTTTGGGCTGGAGTTGCAGAAGGAAAGAGGAAAACTCAAGGGAATTCATTTTTACAGCAAGAAAATCAACTCAGACAAGCTCTGATTTTCTGTTCATCTCGAGCTCCACAAGAAGAGGTAAGAGTTGAGCTTTTGTTTCATGAAAGTTAACTCATATTGGAACAAAATTCGTGAAGGAAACTCGAGCCAATTCTGATGTTAAGTTGCTGTTTTGTTAAGAGGAAGGCAGAAGACAGAATTTTGCTCTCAAATCCGAGAAGTCTCTGATGTTTTGGTTGTTCTGATCTGTATACTTGGAGTTAGAAGCTCTAATTGGTATGGTTCGAAAGCTTATTCAATTTCCTACAAGTTTTGTGAAGGAATCGTGAGAAGAAAATGATTGGAAGATGTTGTAATCTTCAGGTTAAGTTTCGGGTTGCAGCAGGAAGTGAAATCTGGAACAGCAGCAGGATCAATTTAGGGGTTAAGCTACTGAGGTAATTTCTAACCAATACGTTAGGAATCTCATTTTCATGTCTTCATAAGAGTTTTAGAGGGTTCAAAAAGGAAGAGTTTGGTATAAAGTACATTATTTTTGGATAAGTAATGAAGAAGGTATGGCTATCTGAAAACAGGCCAGAAAATCTGAAAATGCTGGAATTTTTGAAAGTGTGTTTTCTTGTAGTTTTAGGGTTAAAAACCATGAGTTCGAGGTTCTAATACATGAATTTGGTTTGTTTGACAGGCCAAGAGCAAATAGGTCAAGTGTACGGGCTAAGATTCTAGTTCAAGCACTGTGAGTGATAAAAGGAACTTCAAAAGTGTATATATGTTTGAATTATGTTCAAGAAATGCAAGTTTTGCTAGAATAAAGTTTTCAATGCATTATGCTTTCTTTTGAGTACATGTTTATGACTATTCATGTTTTCCTAGAAATGTGTCAAGTGTTCATTGTGACCCTAAAAGTCTTTATAAAGTTTATACATGAGCATATGTCCAATGGTTGCAAAATTTATGGTAATGTTATGATTTCAAACAAGCATGTACTAGCAAGTATGTTTTAAAGATTTCAGATTTATGAACAAGTTTGAGTAAGCTTGAGTTTTATGAAAGAAAAGATAAGTAGGCATGTTCAAATGTTTTCATGTGAATTTACGAGATATTGAGCCCGAGGCTTTATGGTGCAAATGTGTGCACACAAACATTATTCTCGTTGTCGGCGTTGAGTGTACTCGTGACAACAGCCATGCCGCTGTGGTGTCTTTGGGCGGGCCCCACTACGACAAAGACGATGGGAGTCTTGGGCGGCCCCTACTACATCGTAGAGTAAACGTTGGTTGTCTTCGGGCGTGCCTACACAACGTGGATTGTGAAATGTTTTTAAAAGAGTTTATTTCATTTACATGCCTTACGAGATTTTGATGATATACTTGTTGGTTTTCTGAAAGTCTATTATGATTCCACGTTTACTTTCAATGCTTGAATACAAATGCATATGCTCATAGTTTTCAGGTCACATGTTTTACAAGTTACAGATATTTAACACAGTCACTCACTGAGCTTCATAGCTCATTCCTTCTATGTTTTCAAACCTTTCTGTAGTAGAGATCGAGCTCCGCACTTTGAGTTATCGCCATAGTCTGCTGAAGCTTCATAAGTTAAATACTTTGTATGTGGTTTGTTTTTGTCTAGCAAGTCTCTATGTTTGTAAATTATTTGTGAGGACTTGGGTGTTATAGTTGTTTGTACATTAGAGGTTGTATAAACACTGGTTGTCTTGTGTTGTTTCTGATGCACTAGACTTTTAGTTTCCAAGAGAGACTTGTGAATGGTTTCTCCTTGTATATGTTTAATAGTTGTCCAGTTTCCGCTATGTCATGTTTAAGTGTTCCATTTTCGAACATAGTATGTTTATCGTGTGTCGGGGTCAATGTATTGTTAAGAGATAAACAATGTCTGCTGGCTTCACGCCGCCTTTCGAGTTCGAGTTAGCGGCGGTAGTTCGGGAGGGGTGTGACATGAATCTGAGCAAGTTAAGAACTCACTTATATGGGGTTTGTCCTTAGACTAGTATGGGTGAGAGTGGCACATGGCCGACTCAATAAGCCTACCTTCTCTCGGGACGAGAACCTCGTAGGTAGTGGGAACTTAACTGTAAGATGGAATTCACTCATTCCTCTACCGAGGAATTAGATAGGTTGTTCCCTTAGAACGACTCAGTCTTGAACAACAGGGCCCCGCCTCTATGAGGGTATGAGTCTAAGGTAGGACCTTAGACTTGTTGTTCATCGGAGGATCGGTGGTGCTTAAGGAACAAAGAGGTAATCACGGGGTAAACGATAATTTGACCCAACCGTGATTACGAACAACTGTGAAGGGTCGACTCATGGGTAGTGACTATATCGGTGGACACAATATTATCTACAAATGAGGAGAGTGCAACTACAAGTCTATAGTGGAATGACTTGTAGTTAATGAATATTGATTAAGCGGATCAAAGAGTTTGATCGCTTAATCTCACATCATTGGAGCTCATGATCTGTAGGTCCATTAGATCCCTCCGTTGGCTCAATATCGTAATATTGAGGGTATAAAGTTAGGAGTAAAATTGAAGTGTTCAATTTCATACATGAGGAGTTATATCAATTATATATGATATAATTGATATAATATATAGTTTTAATGTGAATTAGATTCATATATAAACTATATACTAAAGAGAGATTAAATGAGGGGTAGGATGGTCATTTCCATCCTATTTCTCTATATATATGGTTGCATGAGATGCAACAAGGTTAAGGTTTTGGAAAAGCTCTTTTGTTGTTGTTGGAAGACTTCCAAGACAACAAAAACATCTCTCTCTCAAAATACCTCACATCTCTTAAAGGGAACCAACCTTCCTCCTCACTCTGAGAACAACGGAGAAGATCCTGGTCGTGTCTTCGCACGTTGGAGTTCTTGTTCTTTGAGATCGTGACCGTGAAGAGAGGAGCACTTGAAGAAAGGTTCTTCAAAGGTGAATTCTTCTTTATCCATTTCACTTTTATGCTTAATCTAGTTTTGTTTGTTCTTGAATTTATCGTTGTAACTAAATCAAGAGCGCGTGATTCGCAATCGCTTCCATTGCGGGGACTTGATTCCTTCAATTGGTATCGAGCCCAATTGCGTTCTTGATTTATGTTACGGATTTTTCAAGAACAAGGTGGGATTCTTGCTTTGCATGAGATGTATGAACGGTTTTTGCAAAATTAGATGTTTTCAATTTTGGCACTTAGATTTACAATTTCCATTGAAATGTTCAATGTAAGGCCCGTGTTTTGGGCAAATTTAATTGTAAATCGAGTCCGTAAGTCCGTGGTCGATCGAGGCAAGGCGGTTCTTTGAGAAGAACGGAGCAAAAACGAGCAAAGGAATGGTGATTACGAATGTTGTGCAGGTGCGCCGTTCCAACGCTGCTCATCGGCGTTACAACGTCGCTTGCGAGAGAAAGGCGCGCGCAGGCGGCGTTACCGCGCGACACTGGCGTTACTGCGCGCCGGCGAAAATGACAAAGCGGCGTTACAGCGACGCCGATATCGTTACCCAACGCCGAATACGTTTCACGCGAGGAGCAACGAGCGAAACATTTATTTTATTATTTATATTAATTATAAAAACGTTTTATTTTAATATATTTAATAATTTTAATTTTAATTAATATAATTAGATTATATTAATTAAAATTATTTCTAGGGTGCCAAAATTGGTCTAATTTTTGCTATTTTAATTATGCAATTGTTGTGTAATTATTGTCATGCATAATGTATGCTTGTATTTTAGAAATCCCACCTTCGGTTAAGCATTTTCATGCATCATTTATAATATAAGGAGTTATATTGTATAGTTTGCATGATTAATTAATATAAGGTTGTTATATTAATTTTTGGACAAAGATTGACATGCATTATTTTTCATGAGATGAATATGCTATGAATGTCTTATTATTCATGTGATGAATGATCAAGCACTATAACATAGTATGCATGTCACCTAAGGTTAATTATTAGTTGTAAAGTGTTTAGAACTTGGAAATAATAGACCTTAGGTTATCTAGTTCTAATTAGATTAGAATTATGAACCAAGTAATTTATAAGCTATGATTAAAAGAGGAACTCTGTCTAAGGAAAGTTCTGTCTAGACTGGGTATTTAAGCTAACGAAACTAAACACCCCTACCTGGAACTAACTCGGGAGTGAAATTTAATCAGAGAGTCTTATAAATTACAAGAAAAATCAACGGGTTTATTAAGGGGTTAATAAACTAGAAATCCTAGGTTTAATATAAGGAGTTATATTAACAAACTTAGGATAAAATCAATATAAGAGTTATATTGATCATCAATATAAGAGTTATGTTGATAGAGTTAGGTAAAACCATTAGCCGGGTTTTAGCCGAAGAAAGATTCCTATAGACTTAAAGTATTCAGTGGGAGGAAAAAGTGTATGAGATACATATTTTTTCACCTACGCTATCTCCGAGAAGTTCACACCGTGAGACCCATACTTGGCCTCGTGGCGCAAACGGGAGCGTTCCCCTTCAGATGGTGTTTGTATGAGTCAATATCAAGGTGAATGGAGAGGGTACTTATAGTGAGTGGGAGCAGGTTTAGTGAAAACAAAACCTCACGGTCTCTTTTGTCGGTTTACACCGTTAGACCACTATAGGTCGACCGCTAGTTTTGCTCGAACTGGACAATCCCTTCGGAGGGCTTGATCATAGGGGATCTAACACAGTAAACACCCGAAAGGGATAAAGATTTTCTTAGACTATTTTCCAATCTAGTCCTCCCTTCGGCGGATTTTATTGGATCGAGACTCTGGTATCTAAAGACAAAGGGTTACACTCACGGGGTACATAAGTTGTGTATGTATCCAAACCGAAAAATTGTAACTAAACCCTATAGGAATAAGAGTTATTCTGGTATTAGGTTTTGGTCAAGAGTGTCTTGATCCAGATGAGGAGTGTTTTTATTACCCTTCGGTGTCATACATTCTAAACTTTTGGAGTATCATTGCAAATTATAAATGACCTAGGAATCATTTGATAATTAGCTAAAACATGATTGGATTAGAGTTATAGCAAGAAACTCATACAAGTTTGTTTGTAAATATTTCAAAAAAATGTCTAGCTCTATGATTTCCTTATTGGGTGCAAAAAGTTTACCTGAGAGAACATAGTGACTTGAAGGATGGACTCAACATAATCTTCGTTACATGATCTTAAGTTCGTTCTCAATGAGAAGTGTCCTCAATTTCTCGCTCAAAATGCATCTCAAGTCGTTGAGGATGCGTATGACCACTGGATTAATGCAAACGAAAAGCGAAAGCCTATATCCCGCTAGCATACCCGATGCTTTAGCCAGGAGGTCGAGGCAAGGTCTCACCGAGAGATCATGGATTTTTGCTAAATTTGTCTGAGACAACCGTCCCAAACAAATTAGGCATGAAGCCCTAAAATTCGTTTATAACGCACGTATGAAGGAAGGAACATCGGTGAGAGAACTTGTTCTCAACTGATTGCCCACTTCAATATAGCGGATTAAACGGAGCGGTCATATAGATGAGAATGTCGATTTTGTTCATCCTAGAATCTCTTCCGAAGAGTTTTCAGATTCCGTAGCAATGTAACGATGAACAACATAGAGTATGATCTCGACTTCTCTCTGCTACATGAGTCACAGAATTATCGCTTTCTTATGGATGATAAGAGAGAAAAAAATAGAGAGGCAAATTTGTTTGCTCATTCCAAAAGTTCTCGGGAGGATTCATCCTCCGGGACTAAGAATCTATGACCATACTTACGGACTTAAGAAGATCTGAGAAAGAAGAGGAAAAGTAGCAGATAAAAGAGCAACAATCACAGCAAAGAAAAGTCATTGTTTGATAACATGTAGCTTAAGGGTTTATTAGAAACTTTATTTCTTGCCTTAGAGAACATTGTACTTCTTTTACTTTTCAATTAAATAAAGTGTTTATTTCATTGGAAAAGTATTGTACTATGTGTTGCTCTTCTTGAGAATTATTTGCAAATGGTTTAATTCAGTTAAAATAGTTTTAACAAGTGAATTTTACAAAATTACAAGTACACGAACTAATTTCTCCTAAAGAAAATTCTCATCTTTGGCATCTAAGATTGGGTCACATTAATCTCAATAGGATTGAGAGATTGGTAAAGAACAGACTTCTAAACGAGTTAGAAGAAAATTCCTTGCCAGTATGTGAATCCTGACTAGAAGGCAAGATGACTAAAAGACCTTTTAGTGGAAAAGGTTATAGAGCTAAAGATCCTCTAGAGCTTATACATTCAGACCTTTGTGGTCCGATGATTGTTAAAGTCAGGGGAGGATATGAATACTTCATCTATTTTATAGATGATTATTCCAGATATGGGCATATTTACCTAATGCACCACAAGTCTGAAGCACTTGAAAAGTTCAAGGAATTCAAGGCTGAGGTTGAAAATCAATTAGGTAAAAGAGTTAAAACACTTCGATCGGATTGAGGTGGAGAGTACATGGATTTAAAATTCCGAACTATATGATAGAACATGGAATTACATCTCAACTCTCGACTCATTTCACCACAAAAGAAAATGGTGTATCGGAAAGGAGAAATAGAACCTTGTTGGACATGGTTCGATCAATGATGAGTTATGCTCATCTCCCTAAATCCTTTTGGGGTTATGCAGTAGAGACTGCAGTATACATTTTGAATAGTGTGCCCTCCAAAAGTGTTTCTAAAACACCTTTTGAACTCTGGAAAGGACGTAAAGGTAGTTTATGTCACTTCAGAATATGAGGTTGTCCAATAACACATGTGCTTGTGACAAATCCAAAGAAGTTGGATTCACGTTCAAAATTGTGCCTATTCGTAGGATACCCAAAAGAAACAAAAGGTGGTTTATTCTATGATCCTAAGGAAGATAAGGTCTTTGTGTCGAAAAATGCCACTTTCTTGGAGGAGGACCACATAAGGGACCACAAACCAAAAAGTAAGGTAGTGTTGAGTGAGTTAGACGGAACAATAGCAAAGGTTGCTAATAAGAATACTAGTACGTCAACAAGAGTTGTTGATACTAGTTTGTCTAGTCAAGAGAGTCCAGCTCAAGAGTTGAGTATGCCTCGACGTAGTGGGAGGGTTGTGATACAGCCTAACCGTTACATGGGTTTAGCTGAAACCCAAGTTGTTATACCAAATGACAACTGTGAGGATTCATTGACTTATAATCAAGCAATGGTTGACATTGACAAAGACAAATGGGTCATAGCCATGGACCAAGAAATGGAGTCTATGCACTTCAATTATGTTTGGGATCTTGTAGATAAGCCTGATGGGGTAAAACCTATCGGTTGTAAGTGGATCTACAAGAGAAAACGTGGTGTAGATGGGAGGGTGCAAACCTTTAAAGCTAGACTAGTAGCAAAGGGTTATACCCAGGTTGAAGGGGTTGACTTTGAGGAAACCTTTTCACTGTTGCTATAGTAAAGTCTATCTGTATCCTTCTTGCCATTGTCCCATATTATGACTATGAAGTATGACAAATGGATGTCAAGACAGCCTTTTTGAAATGCAATCTTGAAGAAACCATCTGCATGGACCAACCCAAAGGGTTCATTAAACCAGGACAAGAGCAAAAGGTTTGCAGGCTTAAAAGGTTGATTTATGGACTGAAACAAGCCTCTAGGTCCTGGAATATAAGATTTGATGAGGCTATCAGATCTTATGGTTTTGACCAGAATGATGATGAAACTTGTGTATACAAGAAAATCATCAATAGTTCTGTTGCATTCCTAATTCTCTATGTGGATGATATCCTACTCATTGGGAATGATGTAGGTTATCTTACTGACATCAAGGAATGGCTAGCAACGCAATTCCAAATGAAGGATTTGGGTGATGCGCAGTTTGTTCTTGGGATCCAGATTGTCCGGAACCGTAAGAATAAAACACTAGCCTTGACTCAAGCATCATACATAGACAAAATGTTGTCAAGGTTTAAGATGCAAGATTCCAAAAATGGCTTGTTGCCTTTTAGACATGGAATCCATTTGTCTAAGGAACAGTGTCCTAAGACACCTCAAGGAGTTGAGGATATGAGACGGATTCTCTTACGCATCGCTTGTTGGAAGCCCGATGTACGTCATGTTGTGTACTAGGCCCGACATCTGCTTTGCGCAATGGGATGGTCGTGAGGTATCAATCCAATCCAGGACTTGAACAATAGAAAACGGTTAAAACAATCCTTAAGTATCTTCGGAGAACAAGGAACTACATGCTTGTGTATGGGGCTATGGATTTGATCCTTACAGAATACACGGATTCTGACTTTCAGACTGATAAAGATTCTAGGAAATCTACATCGTGGTCGGCCACACTCTTAACGGAGGAGTTGTAGTATGGCGAAGCGTCAAGCAAGGATGCATCGTTGATTCCACCATGAAGGCCGAATATGTAGCAACTTGTGAAGCAGCTAAGAAGGTCGTTTGGTTAAGGAAATTCATGCTAAATTTGGAAGTTGTTCCAAATATGATTTTGCCCATCACGTCAGACATGCGATAATGGTGGTGTAAATGGCAAATTCGAGGAAACCCCGGTCACAAGAGGGGAAAGCACATAGAGCGAAAAGTATCATCTCATCCGGGAGATCGTGCATAGAGGAGACGTGATTGTCGCGAAGATAGCCTCAGAGCACAACATTGTTGATCCTTTTACAAAGGCTCTCACGGCTAAAGTATTTGCGAATCACCTAGAAGGTCTAGGTTTACAAGTCTTCCCCAACTAGGGCAAGTGGGAGTATTTAGTACAAATGGGTTTAAATGCCCTAGTTTATTGTATTTACATTAATGTAATGTTTAGTACTCCACAAGCTTTAGGTCAACTGGGAGATTGTTGGGATTTATGCCCCAAACTTGTGTAATTTTGATCAATTAAATAAAGTGTTATTTGTTTTGATAGAATTGTAGTCTTTCTTTTTATAAATCCAATAAACTAAGCTCCAAGGTTATAACGTTTATCTTGAAATCAATGTAGTGGACACTAATTGGGTTGAATTCAAAATCATAACCTAAACAGTCTATGGTATAAGAATAAGGTTGGAAGCCTCATTCTGGTAACACCATGGATGCGGCCCACTTTGTAATTAGTACAAATGAGGTAATCTAACTCATTCATGCAGTTGACATGCGAGTGGGGGCATCCTGTATGAAGAGTTCATACAAGACTGGATCGCAAATTATTAGTCTAACCAAGATAACACTCAAGCAATGTGATAAGACTAGTAATTTATAGATGATCACTAGTGACTGACTGAATCCTAAGCAAGTTAAGAACTCCTCGCTATAGGGTTTGTCCTTAGACTAGTATGGTTGTAGAGAAGTGGCTCAGTGCCACTCAATAAGCCTACCTTCTTAGGATAGAACCTTGTAGGTAGTGGGAACTTAACTGCAAGATGGAATTCACTCATTCCTCTACGAGGAATTAGATAGGTTGTTCCCTTAGAACCGACTCGTGTCTTGAACAACGGGGCCCCGCCTCTATGAGGGTATGAGTCTAAGGTAGAACCTTAGACTTGTTGTTCATTAGAGGATCAATGGTGCTTAAGGAACAAAGAGGTAATCACGAGGTAAAACGGTAATTTGACCCAACTGTGATTACGAACAACCTGTGAAGGGTCGACTCATGGGTAATGACTATATCGGTGGACACAATATTATCTACAAATGAGGAGAGTGCAACTACAAGTCTATAGTGGAGTGACTTGTAGTTAATGAATATTGATTAACTGGATCAAAGAGTTTGATCAGTTAATCTCACATCATTGGAGCTCATGATCCAGTAGGTCCATTAGATCCTCCGTTGGCTCAATATCGTAATATTGAGGGTATAAAAAGTTAGAGAGAAATTGAAGTGTTCAATTTCATACATGAGGAGTTATATCAATTATATATGATATAATTGGTATAATATATAGTTTTAATGTGAATTAGATTCATATATAAACTATATACTAAAGAGAGATTAAATGAGGGGTAGGATGATCATTTCCATCCTATTTCTCTATATATATGGTTGCATGAGATGCAACTAGGTTAAGGTTTTGGAAAAGCTCTTTTGTTGTTGTTGGAAGACTTCCAAGACAACAAAAACATTTCTCTCTCAAAATACCTCGCATCTCCTAAAGGGAACCAACCTTCCTCCCTCACCTAGAGAACAACGGAGAAGATCCGGTGGTCGTGTCTTCGCACGTTGGAGTTTTTGTTGCTGAGATCGTGACCGTGGAGAGAGGAGCACTTGAAGAAAGGTTCTTCAAAGGTAAATTCTTGCTGTCCATTTCACTTTTATGCTTAATCTAGTTTTGTTTGTTCTTGAATTTATCGTTGAAACTAAATCAAGAGCGCGCGATTCGCAATCGCTTCCGCTGCGGGGACTTCGATTCCCTTCAGGCTTATCTGCAGAATTTGTCTGGACAATGGACTGAACAAATTCGGTATGAATCCCTCTGGCACGTTTATAACGCGCGCATGAAGGAGGGAACTTCAGTGAGAGAACATGTTCTCGATCTTATAGTTCACTTCAACTGGCCGAAATGAACGGAGCGGTCTTAGATGAGGAAAGTAAGGTATTCTTCATCCTAGAATCTCTTCCGAAGAGTTTCCTGTCATTCCGTAACAATGCGAAGATGAACAAAAAGGAGTATAACCTGACTTCGCTCCTAAATGAACTGCAGACTTACCAGTCTCTTATGGATAATAAGGGACAGGTAGATGGAGAAGCAAATCAGTTTGTCCATTCCAAAAGATTTCATATGGGTTCATCCTCTGGAACCAAGTCCTGCAGTTCTTCTTCTGGGATTAAGAAGACTCGGAAGAAGAGAAAAGGAGGAAAAGGGAAAGCTTCTGCCACTACAGACATTGAGCTCAAAGAGAAGAAAGGTAAATCAGATTTGCTTATTTTTGAAACTTGTTTAGTGAAAAATGATGATTTTACCTGGATACTTGATTCAGGAGCCACTAATCATGTTTTCTCTTCGTTTCAGGAAACTAGTTCCTTCAGGGAGCTCGAAGAGGTGAGATGACGCTTTCAGGTCTGGAACGGAGACGTCGTCTCACTCGTGCAATGGGAGATGCCAAGCTATTTTTCGGAGATAGATTTATTTTATTAAAAAATCTGTATATAGTTCCTAAAATTAAGAGGAACTTAATTTCTATCTCTTGTTTAATAGAACTTGGTTATTGTATTTCCTTTTCTTTGAATGAAATGTTCATTTTAAAAGAAGGTGTCAATATTTTTTCTGCTAAATTGAAAAACGGCTTGTATGTACTTAAACCGAATAGAACTAAAGCAATTTTAAATCATGAGATTTTTAAAAATGCTAATACTCAAAGTAAAAGGCAAACAATTTCTCCAAATAATAATACCTATGTATGGCATCTTAGACTTGGTCATATTAATCTCAACCGGATTGAGAGACTATCTAAGAATGGACTTCTAAATAAGTTCGAAGATGATTCTTTACCTCCTTGCGAATCTTGCTTGGAAGGTAAAATGACCAATCGACCTTTTACTGGAAAAGGTTACAGAGCCATAGAGCCCTTAGAACTTGTACATTCGGATCTTTGTGGTCCGGTGAATGTTAAAGCTCAAGGAGGGTACGAATATTTCATCTCTTTCATAGATGATTATTCGAGGTATGGTTATCTATATCTAATGCATCACAAGTTTGAGGCTCTTGAAAAGTTCAAAGAGTATAAGGCTGAAGTAGAGAATGCATTAAGGAAAACCATTAAAACACTTCGATCTGATCGAGGTGAAGAGTATATAGATTTGAGATTGCAGGACTATATGATAGAACATGGAATTAAATCTCAACTCTTAGCACCTAATACACCACAGAAAAATGGTGTGTCAGAAAGGAGAAATAGAACCTTGTTAGACATGGTTCATTTTATGATGAGCTATGCTCATTTGCCTGCCTCGTTTTGAGGATACACAATAGAGACTGCAGTTCAAATCTTGAACACTGTTCCATCAAAGAGTGTTTCAGAAACACCTTTTGAATTGTGGAAGGGGCGTAAACCTAGTTTACAACACTTCAGGATTTGGGGTTGTCCGGCACACATGCTAGTGACAAACCCGAAGAAACTGGAACCTCGTTCAAGATTGTGTCAATTTGTTAGCTATCCCAAAGAAACGAGAGTTTGTCTTTTCTACGACCCACAAGAAAACAAGGTGATTGTATCGACTAATGCCACATTCTTGGAGGAAGATCACATGAGGAACCACAAACCGCGTAGTAAATTAGTGCTAAATGAAGCTACAGATGAACCAACAAGAGTTGTTGATCAAGTTGGACCTTCATCAAGAGTTGATGGAGGAGCCAACACCTCAAGTCAGTCTCGTCCTTCTCAATCGTTGGGAATGCCTCGACGCAGTGGGAGGGTTGTTTCCCAACCTGGCCGCTACTTGGGTTTAGCTGAAACTCAAGTTGTCATACCTGATGACGGCGTAGAAGATCCATTGTCTTATAAACAGGCAATGAATGACGTAGACAAGGACCAATGGATCAAAGCCATGGACCTTGAAATGGAGTCAATAGACTTCAATTCAGTATGGGAACTTGTAGACCAACCTGAAGGGGTTAGACCCATAAGATGTAAATGGATCTATAAGAGAAAGAGAGATGTAGCCGGAAAGGTACAGACCTTTAAGGCTAGACTTGTAGCAAAGGGTTTTACCCAAAGGGAAGGAGTTGAGTATGAAGAAACTTTTTCCCCTGTTGCTATGCTGAAGTCTATAAGGATACTCTTGTCCATAGCCGCATTTTATGATTATGAAATTTGGCAAATGGACGTCAAGACTGCCTTTTTGAATGGTAATCTTAACGAGAGCATCTATATGTCTCAACTCGAAGGGTTCATAACCCAAGGTCAGGAGCAAAATGTTTGCAAGCTCAATCGATCCATTTATGGGTTGAAACAAGCATCCAGATCATGGAACATAAGATTTGATATTGCGAGCAAGTCTTATGGCTTTGACTAAAACGTTGATGAACCTTGTGTTTACAAGAGGATCATCAACGAAAAAGTAGCTTTCTTAGTACTTTATGTGGATGATATCCTACTCATTGGGAATGATGTAGAATACCTTACTGACATAAAGAATTGGCTGGCGACCCAATTCCAAATGAAAGATTTGAGAGAGACGCAATATGTTCTTGGGATTCAGATCTTCAGGAATCGCAAGAAAAAAATGCTAGGCTTGTCTCAAGCGTCTTATATCGACAAAATGTTGTCCCGATATTCGATACAGAATTCCAAGAGGGGCTTGTTCCCCTTCAGGCATGGAGTTCATCTGTCTAAGGAACAGTGTCCTAAGACACCTCAAGAAGTTGAGGATATGAGACGTATTCCTATGCCTCTGCAGAGGTAGCTTAATGTATGTTATGTCGTGTACGCGAGGCGGACATTTGTTATGCAAAGGAATAGTCGGTAGGTACCACCCAATCCAGGTTAGACCACTGGACAACAGTTAAAAATATCCTCAAGTATCTTAGGTGAACGAGGGACTATACGCTTGTGTATGGGACTAAGGATTTGATCCTTACTGGATACACTGATTCTGATTTTTAGACCGATAAGGATTCTCGAAAATTCACATCGGGATCAGTTTTCACCCTTAACGGGGGAGCTATAGTATGGCGAAGCTTCAAGCAAGGATGCATCGCTGAATCCACGATGGAAGCTGAGTATGTCGCTGCTTGTGAAGCAGCTAAGGAGGCTGTTTGGCTAAGGAAATTCCTTACTGATTTGGAAGTCGTTCCAAATATGGAATTTCCCATCACCTTATACTGTGACAACAGTGGTGCGGTAGCCAATTCGAAGGAACCTCGCAGCCATAAGCGAGGCAAGCACATCGAGAGGAAGTTAAAGGGAATCGAGTCCCGCAGTGGAAGCGATTGTGAATCGCGCGTTCTTAATTTAGTTACAACGATTACATTCAAGAACTAAACTAACTAGATTAAACATATAAAAGTAGATGGACAACAAGAATTATACCTTTGAAAAACTCTTTCTTCAAGTGTTCCTCCTCTCTCACGATCAAGATCTCAGCAACACGAACCCGAACGATCACCGACACTACCACCAGATCTTCTCCGTTGTTCTCTAGGTGAGGGAGGAAAGTGTGTTCTCTTTAGGAGAGGTGAGGTGTTTTGTGAAATTGTAGTTGGAACTCTTTCCAACACAATGTGAGAGAGGCTAGGGTTTCACCAAGTGCTTAGCTTCACTTGCTTAACCTAGTTGCATCTCATGCAACTATATATATAGGCAAATAGGGTGGAAATGACCATCCTACCTCTCCTCTATTCTCTCATTAGTATATGGTTTATATGTGAATCTAATTCACATTAAAACTATATATTACATCAATCATATCACATCTAATTGATATAACACATCATTTATGAAATTGAACACTTCAATTTCATTCCTAACTTTATACCCTCAATATTTTCATGTTGAGCCAACGGAGGGACCTAATCGACCTACAGTTCATGAGCTCCAATGATATGAGATTAACTGATCAAACTCTTTGATCCAGTAATCAATATTCATTAACTACTAGTCACTCCATTATAGACTTGTAGCTGCACTCTCCTCACTGTAGATAATATTGTGTCCACTGATATAGTCATTACCTATGAGTCGACCCTTCACAGGTTGTTCGTGATCACAGTTGGGTCAAATTACTGTTTTACCCTTGTGATTACCTCTTTGTTCCTTAAGCACCACTGATCCTCTAATGAACAACAAGTCTAAGGTCCTACCATAGACTCATACCCTCATAGAGGAGGGGGCCCCGTTGTTCAACCTGAGTCGCTTCTTGAGGGAACAACCTATCTCGATTCCTTAGTGTAGGAATGAGTGAATTCCATCTTGCATAGTTAAGTTCCCGGCTACCTCTACGAGGTTCTCATCCCCCGAGAAGGTAGACTTATTGAGTCGACTACAAGTCACTCTCACCCATACTAGTCTAAGGACAAAACCCTATAAGCATGAGTTCTTAACTCACTCAGGATTCAGGTCGAGTCACTAATGACCATCTATAAATTACTAGTCTTATCCTCATTAATTGTGTTACACTAGTTAGACTAATAATTTGCATGTCCTGGCTTGTATGAACTCCTCATACAGATGCCCCCACTCGCATGTCAACTACATGAATGAATTGGATTACCTCATTTGTACTAATTACAAAGTGGGTCGCATCCATGGTGTTACTGTAATGAGGTTTCCAACCTTATTCTTATACCATAGACCATTTAGGTTATATTCTTGAACACAATCCAAATAGTGTCCACTACACTGATGTTCAAGATATATATATTATCAAGATATATGTTATAACCTTGGAGCTTAATTTATTGGATTTATAAAGCAAGACTGCAATTTTATCAAAACAAATAACTCTTTATTTCTTTGATCAAAATTACACAAGTTTTAGGGCATACATCCCAACAATCTCCCACTTGACCTAAAGCTTGTGGAGTACTATTACAGTGATGTAAATACAATAAACTAGGGCATTTAAATCCTTTGTACAAAATACTCTCACTTGCCCTAGTTGGGGAAGACTTGTAAACCTAGACCTTCTAGGTGACTCTCAAATACTTTAGCCGTGAGAGTCTTTGTAAAAGGATCAACAACGTTGTGCTCTGAGGCTTTCTTCATGACAATCACGTCTCCTCTATGCACGATCTCCCGGATGAGATGATACTTCCGCTCTATGTGCTTTTCCCTCTTGTGACTTCGGGGTTCCCTCGAATTTGCCACTGCACCACTGTTATCGCAATACAACGTGATGGGCAAAGTCATATTTGGAACAACTTCCAAATTTAGCATGAATTTCCTTAACTAAACGGCCTCTTTAGCTGCTTCACAAGCTGCTACATATTCGGCTTGCATGGTGGAATCCGTGATGCATCCTTGCTTGACGATTCGCCATACTACAACTCCTCCGTTAAGAGTAAATACTAACCCTGATGTAGATTTCCGAGAATCTTTATCAGTCTGAAAGTCAGAATCTGTGTATCCTATAAGGATCAAATCCTTAGCCCCATACACAAGCATGTAGTTCCTTGTTCTCCGAAGATACTTAAGGATTGTTTTAACCGTTGTCCAGTGTTCAAGTCCTGGATTGGATTGATACCTACTGACCATTCCAACTACAAAACAGATGTCAGGCCTAGTACACAACATGACGTACATCAGGCTCCCAACAGCTGATGCGGTTCCGGGCAATCTGGATCCCAAGAACAAACTGTGCATCACCCAAATCTTTCATTTGTAATTGTGTAGCTAGCCAATCCTTAATGTTAGTAAGATAACCTACATCATTCCCAATGAGTAGGATATCATCCACATAGAGAATTAGGAATGCGACATAACTATTGATGATTTTCTTGTAGACACAAGGTTCATCATCATTCTGGTCAAAACCATAAGATTTGATTGCCTCATAAAATCTTATATTCCAGAACCTAGAGGCTTGTTTCAGTCCATAAATTGACCTTTTAAGCCTGCAAACTTTTTGCTCTTGTCCTGGTTCAATGAACCCTTTGAATTGGTCCATGTAGATGTTTTCCTCAAGATTGCCATTCAAAAAGGTTGTCTTGACATCCATTTGCCATACCTCATAGTCATAATATGCGGCAATGGCAAGTAGGATACGGATAGACTTTACCATAGCAATAGGTGAAAAAGTCTCCTCATAGTCAACCCCTTCAACCAGGGTATAACCCTTTGCTACTAGTCTAGCTTTAAAGGTTTGCACCTTCCCATCTACACCACGCTTTCTCTTGTAGATCCACTTACAACCTATAGGTTTTACCACATCAGGCTTATCTACAAGATCCCAAACAGAATTGAAGTACATAGACTCCATTTCTTGGTCCATGGCTCTGACCCATTTGTCTTTGTCTTTGTCAACCATTGCCTGATTATAAGTCAATGGATCCTCGCAGTTGTCATCTGGTATAACAACTTGGGTTTCAGATAAACCCATGTAACGGTCAGGTTGTGTTATAACCCTTCCACTACGTCGAGACATACTCAACTCTTGAGATAGACTCTTTCGATTAGACAAGCTAGTATCAACAACTCTTGTTGACGTACTAGTTTTTTTTTAGCAACCTTTGCTATTGTTCCGTCTAACTCACTAACACTATTTTACTTCTTGGATTGTGGTCCCTTATGTGGTACTCCTCTAAGAAAATGACATTTGTCATCACAAAAACCTTATCTTCCTTAGGATCATAGAATAAACCACCTCTTGTTTCTTTTGGGTAGCCTACGAATAGGCACAATTTTGAACGTGAATCCAACTTCTTTGGATTTGTCACAAGCACATGTGCTGGACAACCCCAAATTCTGAAATGACATAAACTACCTTTACGTCCTTTCCAGAGTTTAAAAGGTGTTTCAGAAACACTTTTTGAGGGCACATTATTCAAAATGTATATTGCAGTCTCTACTGCGTAACCCCAAAATGAACTAGGGAGATGAGCATAACTCATCATTGATCGAACCATGTCCAACAAGGTTCTATTTCTCCTTTCCGATACACCGTTTTGTTGTGGTGTACCGGGAGCTGAGAGTTGGGATGTAATTCCATGTTCTATCATATAGTTCTGAAATTTTAAATCCATGTACTCTCCACCTCGATCCGATCAAAGTGTTTTGATAGTTTTACCTAATTGATTTTCAACCTCAGTCTTGAATTCCTTGAACTTTTCAAGTGCTTCAGACTTGTGGTGAATTAGGTAAATATGCCCAAATCTAGAATAATCATCTATAAAAGAGATGAAATATTCATATCCTCCCCTGGCTTTAACATTCATCGGACCACAAAGGTCTGAATGTATAAGCTCAAGAGGTTCTTTGGCTTTATAACCTTTTCCACTAAAATGTCTTTTAGTCATTTTGCCTTCTAGGCAGGATTCACACACAGGCAAATAGTTTTCTTCTAACTTCTTTAGAAGTCCATTCTTTACCAATCACTCAATCCTATTGAGATTAATGTGACCCAATCTTAGATGCCAAAGATGAGCATTTTCTTTAGGAGAAATTTTACGTTTCTTAGTTTGTGCGTTTGCAATTTTAAATAATTCAGTGTTCAAAACCATTTTGACTGAATTAGGCCTTACAACATACAACCCATTTTCTAATGAAGCTGAACATATTTCTATACCTTTCTTCAAAATAAACATTTTATTCATAGAGAAGGAAACAGAAATACATTGTTCTATGAGGCAAGAAATTGAAATAAGGTTTCTAGTAAACCCTGGTATCACTAATATATTGTCCAACAACATATATTTCTTGCCAAAATAAAGCTTCATCGTGCCTACTACTACAGTTGAGACGACTTCTCCATTTCCAACCCGGAGTGTTATCTCTCCTTTCTGCAGCTGCTGCCAGGAATCAATTCCCTGAAAAGAAGAGCAAACATGATTAGTGGCGCCTGAATCAAGTATCCAAGCAGTTTTATCATTATCCACTAAACAAGTTTCTAGGCAAAGTAAATCATATTTACCTTCCTTCTTCTTTTCTGCAATGTACTTCGGACAGTTTCGTTTCCAATGCCTGTCATCGTTGCAGTGGAAACACTTTTCTTTGTCAGCAACTTCTTTGACTTTTTTGCCCTTCTCCTCGGCGACTTTATCGGCTTGTTTCCTTTACCAACCTTTTTCATGTTCTTCTTCTTCCCTTTCAGGTTAGAAGAAGATGAAGCCACTGTTTTTGTCCCAGAGGTCGAACCTCTGTGATAACTCCTACTGGCAACATTTGCCTCACCTTTCGATCCCTGAATTTTCATCAAAGATTGAAAGGTCTGGAGTTCATTTAGAAGGGAGGTAAGATTAAAAGTAAGCTTGTTCATAACAACGATTACTTCTAACTGTAGGAAACTATCTGGAAGGGGTTTCCGAATGAAGTTGACTGCCTCGACTCATCGATGGAAGCACCATTCGACTCGCGATGTTAAAGTATACCATCATATCCGTGACATGATCCCGGCAGATGTACCCTCCGGCATCCTTGAGTTAAATATGTACTTTAGGGCATTGTGTTTCCGCCTGTGTGGAATGTTGTCCAAACATACCACACGCACGAATCCATGATTTCCTTGGCGGTTATCATGCCCTCATGCTTCTTGGCTAATATGTCAGACATACTTGCGAGCATGTATACCTTGGCCTTATCATTGGCCTTGATCTATCGATTATATGCATCACGAACATTTCGTGACGCATTCGAGCCTGGCACCTGAGGATACTCCTCAATGAGCACAAACTTCAGATCATCTACTACCAATATAGTGTTGAGTTTGTTTTTCCAAGTCATCATATTCTCTCCGGTTAACTTTTCCGCACCCAATAAGGAAATAATAGAGCTAGACATTTTTGCTGAAAAAATTTACAAACAAACTTGTATGAGTTTCTTGCTATAAGTCTAATCCAATCATGTTTTAGCTAATTATCAAATGATTCCTAGGCCATTTATAATTTGCAATGATACTCCAAAGGTTTAGAATGTATGACACCGAAGGGTAATAAAAAACACTCCTCCTCTGGATCAAGACACTCTTGACCAAAACCTAATGCCATAATAACTCTTATTCCTATAGGCTTTAGTTACCATTTTTCGGTCAGGATACATACACAACTTATGTACCCCGTGAGTGTAACCCTTTGTCTTTAGATCCCAGAGTCTCCATCCAATAAAATCCGCCGAAGGGAGGACTAGATTGAAAAATAGACTAAGAAAATCTTTATCCCTTTCGGTGTGTCTCATCGTGTTCGATCCCCATGATCAAGCCCTCCGAGGGATTGTCTGATCCAGGCCAAACTAGCAGGCTGACCATAGTGGTCTAACGGTGTAAACCAACAAAAGAGACCGTAGGTTTTGTTTTTCACTAAACCTGCTCCCACTCACTATAAGTACCTTCTCCATTCACCTTGATATTGACTCATACGAACACCATCCGAAGGGGGGGGACGCTCCCGTTTGCGCCACGAGGCCAAGTATGAGTCTCACGGTGTGAATTTCCCAGAGATAACGTAGGTGGAAAAATATGTATCATATACACTTTTCCTCCCATTGGATACTTTAAAGTTATAGGAATCTTACTTAGGCTAAACCCCGACTAATGGTTTTACCTAACTCTATCAATATAACTCTTATATCGATAATCAATATAACTCTTATATTGATTTTATCCTAAGTTTGTTAATATAACTCTTTATATTAAACTTAGAATTTCTAGTTTATTAACCCCTTAATAAACTCATTGACGCCATCAGTAATTTATAAACTCTCTCGATTAAATTTCACTCCCGTGTCGGTTCCTGTAGTAGGGTGTTCCGTTTCCGTCAGCTTAAATACCCCAGCCTAGACAGAACCTTCCTTAGACAGAGTTCCTCTTTTAATCATATCTTATAAATTACTTGGTTCCTAATTCTAATCTAATTAGAACTAGATAACCTAAGGTCTATTATTTCCAAGTTTTAAACCATTTAAAACTAATAATTAACCTTAGGTGACATGCATACTATGTTAGTGTGCTTGATCATTCATCACATGAATAATAAGACATTCATAACATAATCATCTCATGATATATAATGCATGTCAATGCTGCCCATAAATTAATATAACAACTTTATATTAATTAATCATGTAAACTATATAATATAACTTTTTATATTATAAATGATGCATGAAAATGCTTAACCTAAGGTGGGATTTCTAAAATAAAAGCATACATTATGCATGTAAATAATTACACAACAATTGCATAATTTAAATAGCAAAATTAGACCAATTTTGGCACCCTAAAATTAATTTTAATTAATATAATCTAATTATATTAAATAAAATTAAATAAATTAAATAAATTAAATATAAAATATTTTTATATTTATTATATATAATAAAAATGAATTTTCGCCCGTTGGAAAAAACGCTTAAACGCCTTCGGCGTTGCAACGCTGATGGCAGCGTTGTAACGCTGTATGTTGTTCGTTTCTACTCGTTGGAGGGCGTTGTGAAACGCTTTCGACATTGCAACGTTGAAGGCCGCGTTGCAACGCTACCTCTGATGCGTGCCTCCTTCTGCAAACGCAGCGTTACAATGCCAATGAACAGCGTTGCAACGCTGCACACAGACAACATGTGGAATCTCTTATTCCTTGCTCGTTTTCGCTCCGATCTTCTCAGCAACCACTTTGCCTCGATCGACACGGACTTACAGACTCGATTTACATAATAAAATGCCCAAAACAATAGGCCCTTACATTGAACAATTCAACGAAATTATGTAAATCTAAGTGCCAAAATTGAAAACGTCTAAATTGCAAACCGTTTATACATCTCATGCAAAACAGTAAATCCCACCTTGTTCTTGAAAAATCCAGAACGTAAATCAAGAACGCAATTGGGCTCTGATACCATTTGAAGGGAATCGAGTCCCGCAGCGGAAACGATTGTGAATCGCGCGTTCTCAATTTAGTTACAATGATTACATTCAAGAACTAAACTAACTAGATTAAGCATATAAAAGTAGATGGACAACAAGAATTATACCTTTGAAGAACTCTTTCTTCAAGTGCTCCTCCTCTCTCACGATCAAGATCTCGGCAACACGAACCCGAACGATCACCGACATTACCACCAGATCTTCTCCGTTATTCTCTAGGTGAGGGAGGAAAGTGGGTTCCCTTTAGAAGAGGTGAGGTGTTTTGTGAAATTGTAGTTGGAACTCTTTCTAACACAATGCGAGAGAGGCTAGGGTTTCACCAAGTGCTTAGCTTCACTTGCTTAACCTAGTTGCATCTCATGCAACTATATATATAGGCAAATAGGGTAGAAATGACCATCCTACCCCTCCTCTATTCTCTCATTAGTATATGGTTTATATGTGAATCTAATTCACATTAAAACTATATATTATATCAATCATATCATATATAATTGATATAACACCTCATATATGAAATTGAACACTTCAATTTCATTCCTAACTTTATACCCTCAATATTTCCATGTTGAGCCAACGGAGAGACCAAATAGACCTACAGTTCATGAGCTCCAATGATATGAGATTAACTGATCAAACTCTTTGATCCAGTTAATCAATATTCATTAACTACAAGTCACTCCACTATAGACTTGTAGCTGCACTCTCCTCACTGTAGATAATATTGTGTCCACTTATATAGCCATTACCTATGAGTCGACCCTTCACAGGTTGTTCGTGATCACAGCTGGATCAAATTACCATTTTACCCCTGTGATTACCTCTTTGTTCCTTAAGCACCACTGATCCTCTAATGAACAACAAGTCTAAGGTCCTACCATAGACTCATACCCTCATAGAGGACGGGGCCCCGTTGTTCATGACCTAGAGTCAGTTCTTAAGGGAACAACCTATCTGATTCCTTAGTGTAGGAATGAGTGAATTCCATCTTGCACAGTTAAGTTCCCAGCTACTTACGAGGTTCTATCCCTAAGAAGATAGGCTTATTGAGTCGGCTACAGGTCACTCTCACCCATACTAGTCTAAGGACAAACCTCTATAAGCAGGAGTTCTTAACTCGCTCAGGATTCAAATCGAGTCACTAATGACCATCTATAAATTACTAGTCTTATCCTGTTAACGGTGTTACATTGGTTATACTAATAATTTGCGGTTCGGTCTTGTATGAACTCTTCATACAGGATGCCCCCACTCGCATGTCAACTACATGAATGAGTTAGATTACCTCATTTGTACTAATTACAAAGTGGGTCGCATCCATGGTGTTACCAGAATGAGGTTTCCAACCTTATTCTTATACCATAGACCATTTAGGTTATATTCTTGAACACAATCCAAATAGTGTCCACTACACTGATGTTCAAGATATATATATTATCAAGATATATGTTATACCCTTGGAGCTTAATTTATTGGATTTATAAAGCAAGACTGTAATTTTATCAAAACAAATAACTCTTTATTTCTTTGATCAAAATTACACAAGTTTTAGGGCATACATCCCAACAATCTCCCACTTGACCTAAAGCTTTTGGAGTACTATTACAGTGATGTAAATACAATAAACTAGGGCATTTAAACCCTTTGTACAAAATACTCCCACTTGCCCTAGTTGGGGAAGACTTGTAAACCTAGACATTCTAGGTGACTCTCAAATACTTTAGCCATGAGAGCCTTTGTAAAAGGATCAGCAACGTTGTGCTCTGAGGCTATCTTCGTGACAATCACGTCTCCTCTATGCATGATCTCCCGGATGAGATGATACTTCCGCTCTATGTGCTTTCCCCTCTTGTGACTTCGGTGTTCCCTCGAATTTGCCATCGCACCACCAAGCTATCGCAATACAGCGTGATGGGCAAAGTCATATTTGGAACAACTTCCAAATTTAGCATGAATTTCCTTAACCAAACGGCCTCTTTAGCTGCTTCACAAGCTGCAACATATTCGGGCCCCATGGTGGAATCTGCGATGCATCCTTGCTTGATGCTTCGCCATAGTACAGCTCCTCCGTTAAGAGTAAATACTGATTCTGATGTAGATTTTCGAGAATCTTTATCAGTCTGAAAGTCAGAATCCGTGTATCCTGTCACACCCCCTCCCGTACTACCTGCTAACTTAGCCCGGAGGACGGCATGAAGCCAACAGACATTGTTTACCTCTTAACAATACTTGTTGATCTTGTTTTACCTGATAAGCATATTATGCTCGCATATGGAACACTTTAACATAACACAGCGGAAACTTGACAACTACTAAACATACATAAGGAGAAACTCTTCTTAAGTCTCTCTTGTAAACTTAAACGGGTAAAAGCATCAGAAACCAAACAGGACAAATCATTGCTTATACAACATCTAATGTACTAACAACTATAATTTCATGGTCCTCTAAAAAAAAACTACGACACATATGGACTTGCTATACAACACCAGCCACGTACAAAGTATCAAACTTATGGAGCTTTCAAAGATTTATGGCGGGATGTCGTACTGCAGAGCTCGATCTCTACCTGAAAAGTTTAAAGAACATTGAAAGAATGAGCTATGAAGCTCAGTGAGTGACTGAATTTAAAATCAATAACTCGTAAAACATTTCACCTGAAAAACTTATGAGCATATGTATTTGTAGTCAAGCGTTAAAAGTAAACATGGAATCATAATAGTTTTTTCAGAAAAACCAGCAAGTATGTCGTTAAAATTTCGTAAGGCATATAAATGATATAAACCCTTTTAAAACATGTCACAATCAACGTTGTGTAGGGCACGCCCAGTACAACCAACGTTTACTCTACGATGTAGTGGGGCCCGCCCAACACTCCCATCGTCTTTGTCGTAGTAGGGCCCACCCAGCACTCACGACAGCATTGTTGTCACAGAGTACACTCAACGTCGACAACAGAATATGACTTGTGTGCACACGGTACCATAAAGCCTCGAGCTCAATATCTTAGTCATTTACTCATTCGGGTCTCCGAAAACATCATAAAAATGTTTGAACATGCCTGCTTATCTGTTCTTTCATAAAACTCAAGGTTACTCAACTTGTTCATAAAACTGAAAAATCCTTACATCATATTGCTCGAAATCATAACATTTCCATAAATTTCGGCAATCAATAGACATATGCTCATGTATAAATTTCATCAAGACATTTAGGGTCACAATGAATACTTGAAACCATATCTAGTAAAATATTTATACTCATAAACATGTGATCAAAAAGAAAACAATAAGCATTGAAATCTTTCATAGTAGCAAAACTTTCATTTCTTAAAGCATATTTCAAGCATATAGTTCATTTTCGAAGTTCGTTTGGTCACTCACAGTGTTAAACTAGAACCGTGGCCCGTATACTTGACCTATTTCTTCTTGGCCTGCCAAACAAACCAAAACCATGTTTTAGAACCTCGAGCTCATGGATTCTAACCTTGAAATTACAAAAAACACACCATTCAAAATTTCAGCATTTACAGATTTTATGCCCTGTTTTCAGACACTCATAACTTCTTTATTACTTAGCCAAACAGGGTGTACTTTATACCAAACTCTTACTTTTTGAATGCTCTAAAACTCATAAGAAGAAATGAAATTGAAATTCCAAACGGATTTACTCAGAAATACCTCAAAAACAGCTTCTCCAAAAATAGACTTCTGCTATTTCCAGACTTGATTTCCTGCTGCACCATAAATTTGTCCTGCAATTTAAGACATATTCCAATCGTTTTCTACTCACGCTTTCTTCATGAAAGTTGTAGGAAATTAAATGAGCTTTCCAACCATACCTAATAGAGCTTCTGATTCTAACTCTACAGATCAGGGCAACCAAAAAACCAGAGGCTTCACGGATTTGACAGCAAATTTCTGTCTTCTGCCTTCCACTTCACAAAACAGTAACCTAACTTCAGAATTTGCTCAAGCTTCCTTCACGAACTTTGTTAAAAAATGAATTAACTTTCAGGAAAATCAAACCTCAACCATTACCTCTTCTTGTGGAGCTCTAAATGATCAAAACATCAGAACATGGTTGAATTGATCATAGAATTTCCATAGAAATTGAATTGAACCTTTCTCATTCCTTCTTCAAACACAAAACCAGAAATTCACTCTCTTCTTCCTCCTTCAGCTCTCCCCCACGAAGACCTCTGCTTAGTTTGTGAAAAAATAAGTTTAAAAAATAATTTTAAAATGACTTTAAAGAAAACCAAACGGTGGAGGCAAGATTTGTCCTTTTCCCCTTTTCCCTTTTGTTTTTTTTTTCTTTTTTATTTCTCTCCTTTATCTCTTTCTTTCTTTTGTTTTCTTTTGTTTTCTTTTCTTCTTTATTTTAAAACTAACCAAACTAAAATGGTTTTTAACTTTTCCTTTTATTGTTTGTTTTTTTTTTTGTTTTTTTAATAAGGAAATTTCAAAGAGAGATCTCGGGTTTACATATCCTATAAGGATCAAATCCTTAGCCCCATACACAAGCATGTAGTTCCTTGTTCTCCGAAGATACTTAAGGATTGTTTTAACCGTTGTCCAGTGTTCAAGTCCTGGATTGGATTGATACCTACTGACCATTCCAATCGCAAAAAGCAGATGTCGTGCCTAGTACACAACATGGCGTACTTCAGCTCCTCCCAACAAAATGATGCATAAGGAATTGCCTCATATCCTCAACTCCTTGAGGTGTCTTAGGACATTGTTCCTTAGACATATGGACTCCATGTCTAAAAGGCAACAAACTCTTTTTGGAGTCTTGCATCTTAAACCTTGACAACACTTTGTCTATGTAAGATGCTTGAGACAAGGCTAGTGTTTTATTCTTGCGGTTCCGGACAATCTGGATCCCAAGAACAAACTGTGCATCACCCAAATATTTCATTTGGAATTGCAAAGCTAGCCAATCCTTAATGTCAGTAAGATAACCTACATCATTCCCAATGAGTAGGATATCATCCACATAGGGAATTAGGAATGCGACAGAACTATTGATGATTTTCTAGTAGACACAAGGTTCATCATCATTCTGGTCAAAACCATAAGATTTGATTGCCTCATCAAATCTTATATTCCAGGACCTAGAGGCTTGTTTCAATCCATAAATTGACCTTATAAGCCTGCAAACCTTTTGCTCTTGTCCTGGTTCAATGAACCTTTTGGGTTGGTCCATGTAGATGTTTTCTTCAAGATTGCGATTCAAAAAGGTTGTCTTGACATCCATTTCCCATACCTCATAGTCATAATATGCGGGAATGGCAAGTAGGATACGGATAGACTTTACCATAGCAACAGGTGAAAACTCTTGTTGACGTACTAGTTTTTTTTTTAGCAACCTTTGTTATTGTTCCGTCTAACTCACTCAACACAATTTTACTTCTTGGCTTGTAGTCCCTTATGTGGTACTCCTCTAAGAAAATGGCATTTGTCGACACAAAAACCTTATCTTCCTTAGGATCATAGAATAAACCACCTCTTGTTTCTTTTGGGTAGCCTACGAATAGGCACAATTTTGAACGTGAATCCAACTTCTTTGGATTTGTCACAAGCACATGTGTTGGACAACCCCAAATTCTGAAATGACATAAACTACCTTTACGTCCTTTCCAGAGTTTAAAAGGTGTTTCAGAAACACTTTTTGAGGGCACATTATTCAAAATGTATATTGCAGTCTCTACTGCGTAACCCCAAAATGAACTAGGGAGATGAGCATAACTCATCATTGATCGAACCATGTCCAACAAGGTTCTATTTTTCCTTTCTTATACATCGTTTTGTTGTGGTGTACCGGGAGCTGAGAGTTGGGATGTAATCCATGTTCTATCATATAGTTCTGGAATTTTAAATCCATGTACTCTCAACCTCGATCCAATCGAAGTGTTTTGATAGTTTTACCTAATTGATTTTCAACCTCAGTCTTGAATTCCTTGAACTTTTCAAGTGCTTCAGACTTGTGGTGCATTAGGTAAATATGCCCAAATCTAGAATAACCGTCTATAAAAGAGATGAAATATTCATATCCTCCCCGGCTTTAACATTCATCTCCACCACAAAGGTCCGAATGTATAAGCTCAAGAGGTTCTTTGGCTCTATAACCTTTTCCACTAAAAAGGTCTTTTAGTCATTTTGCCTTCTAGCGGGATTCACATACAGCAAAGAGTTTTCTTCTAACTCCTTTAGAAGTCCATTCTTTACCAATCTCTCAATCCTATTGATAGCACACAAAAGGTGTTATCCTTAGGCTTAATTATTGCTAGTTTTATAATGATTTCAAAGCTTTTACGCGTTTAAATTACTCAATTTCAGGTTAAGAGCGTAAATAGAACATTCAGAGACAAATTGGATCACTCGGGATCGAAACGAGGCTATTTAGAGCTCAAAATAACATCAATTGGAAGTGAAAGGACCAAACCAAGCTTGAAGACCCGAGGTGATGGCGTTGCAACGCCATGAAAAGCGTTGCAACGCCGAACGTGCAACCAAGATGCGTTGAAGACCCCAGGCGATAGCGTTGCAACGCTGCTTTGCAGTGTCACAACGTTATCTCGATAAGAAGATGCGCAAGAAGGATCAAGATAACGGGGCGCTGCAACGCCGCCTTGCAGCGGCCGCAACGCCATTTCGATAAGGAGCGCGTTAGGGTAGTAGCGCGCGTTGCGATGCTATCGATTGTTTCCTTATTTACCGTAGCCTAGGGTGCAGCGTACAGGTAACGTTGTCCCTAGCGTTGCAATGCTGCACCAAATTCCTCTATAAATTAAACCTTAATTCTTCTTGCAAACGGAGCCGAATCTGGTAGATTTTCCACCCTAATTTAGAAATACACTTTGTAAGAAGAGAGAAAAGAGCATTTTTGGGAGCCAAAGCATCCGTGGAGGTTCGAGATCGAAGGCGGGAGCTCGGAGATGAAGGTCTGGCATCGACACATAAGTTCAATTTCCTTTTCTTTCAAATTGTAATAGCGTTCTAAGACGTTTTCAACATGTTTAGTCTGATTTTCATGTGATTTAGAGTAGCTAAACATTGTAGTAGGAATTGTTTTACTTGTTAAGACTTTATTACTATGTATTGAAGCATGTGTTTGTTCTTATTTTTGGCAATTTGTTCTTTACTTCTTAATTTGTTGGTTTAAGTGAATTCGAGAGATAAAGCTTGAATTAGAGCAAAAATTGTCAAAACTCTTAGAAATCTGGCACGAGAATGACCTAGAAATCTTAGGGAAACGCATAAAGAAGTTGCTTAATGCCATGCATGTCGTAGGTTCATATGGAGACTATGGAGTTTATTGCATATGTGAGGCTCACTAAGAATCGAGAGGTTTTCTTGAGTATTTTACTTCTTGTTTATAATTTCATCTCTTTGGTTCATTACATGTGTTAATTGAGTCATTAACTTGTATAATCACTTCCTTCAATTCTATAAATTTGTGTCTCCACATGTTTGTTTGTTTGCTTGTGTTTACTTTCAACCAACTATCCATGTTATGTTTCTTTAGCTAAAATTGAGAATTAGTACCTTAGTAATTAATTAATCTAGAAACTCATTCCCGAGGACGATACTTGGACTCATAAATCACTATACTAAAACTTGACCCGTACACTGCGGTATTGCATATCTATAAATTATAAGCAACACCTATTGAGATTAATGTGACCCAATCTTAGATGCCAAAGATGAGCATTTTCTTTAGGAGAAATTTTACGTTTCTTAGTTTGTGTGTTTGCAGTTTTAAATAATTCAGTGTTCAAAACCATTTTGACTGAATTAGGCCTTAAAACATACAACCCATTTTCTAATGAAATCAACATATTTCTATACCTTTCTTCAAAATAAACACTTTATTCATAGAGAAGGAAAGAAAAAAATACATTGTTCTATGAGACAAGAAATTGAAATAAGGTTTCTAGTAAACCCCGTATCACTAATATATTGTCCGACAAAGATATATTTCTTGCCAAAATAAAGATTCATTGTGCCTCATCTCACAATTGAGACGACTTCTCCATTTTCAACCCGGAGTGTTATCTCTCCTTTCTGTAGCTGCTGCCAGGAATCAATTCCCTAAGAAGAAGAGCAAACATGATTAGTGGCGCCTAAATCAAGTATCCAAGCAGTTTTATCATTATCCACTAAACAAGTTTCTAGGTAAAGTAAATCATATTTACCTTCCTTCTTCTTTTCTGCAATTTACTTCAAACAGTTCCGTTTCCAATGCCTGTCATCGTTGCAGTGGAAACACTTTTCTTTGTCAGTAACTTTTTTTACTTTCTTGTCCTTTTGGGCGGCAGCTTTGTCAGCTTGTTTCCATTTACCAACCTTTATTCATGTTCTTTTTCTTCCCTTTCAAGTTAGAAGAAGATGAAGCCATTGTTTTTGTCTCAGAGGTCGAACCTCTGTGATAACTCCTACTGGCAACATTTGCCTCACTTTTCAATCCCTGAATTTTCATCAAAGATTTAAAGGTCTGGAGTTCATTCAGAAGGGAGGTAAGATTAAAAGTAAGCTTGTTCAAAACAGCATTACTTCTAAACTGTAGGAAACTATCTGGAAGGGTTTCCAGAATGAAGTTGACTTGGCTCGACTCATCGATGGAAGCACCAATCGACTCCGCGATGTTAAAGTGCACCATCATATCCAGGACATGATCCCGAACATGTAAACCCGAGATCATTATTTGGAATTCAAGAAAGAAAAAAAAAAGAAAACAAGAAAGAAAAGGTTAATATATTATGGTTTGTTGTGTTTTAAGAAAAGAAATGAAAAGAAAAGAAAAGAGAAATAAAGAGACAAAGGAGGAAATAAAAAAAAAAGAAAAAAGAAAAAGAAGAAAAGGACAAAGGTTAAACTCCACCATTTGGAACTTTTTTTTAAACCATTTTAAATTCATTTTCATCTCATTTCTCACAAAATAAGCAGAGGGTTTCGTGGGAGAAGCATAAAGGAAGAGGAAGAAGGTGAAGTTTTGGTTTTGAGCTTGAAGAAGAAAGGAGAAAGGTTTGTTGAAGGTTCCATGGAAATTCAATATTAAATTCAACCCTGTTCTGCTATTTTGTTCATTTCGAGCTCAACAAGAGGAGGTAAGGGTTGAGGTTTGGTTTTCTCGAAATCTAATTCATTTTTTAACAAAGTTTGTGAAGGGAACTCGAGCAAATTCTGAAGTTAACTTACTGTTTTGTGAAGAGGAAGGCAGATGACAGATTTTGCTGTCAAATCCGAGAAGCCTCTGATATTTTGGTTGTCCTGATCTGTAGCGTTTGAATCAGACGCTCTATTAGGTATGGTTGGAAAGCTTCTTTAATTTTCTACAACGTTTGTGAAGAAATCGTGAGTAGAAAACGATTGGAATATGTCTTAAATCGCAGGATACATTTGTTGTGCAGCAAGAAATTGATTCTGGAAACAGCAGCAGGTGGATTTTAGGGAAGAAGCTATTGAGGTATTTTTGAACCAATCCGTTGAGAATCTCAATTTCATGTCTTCATAAGATTTTTAGAGGATTCAAAAAGGAAGAATTTAGTATAAAGTTCATCCTTTTTGGATAAGTAATGAAGACGTTATGACTGTTTGAAGACAGGGTATAAAAATTGTAAAATGCTGGAAAATTGAATGGTGTGTTTTCTTGTAATTTAAGGTTAAGGATCATGAGCTCGAGGTTCTAATGCTTGGTTCTGGTTTGTATGACAGGCCAAGAGGAAATAGGTCGAGTGTACGGGTCCCGATTCTAGTTCTAACACTGTGAGTGACAAAACGAACCTCGAAAACGGTTTATATGCTTGTATTATGCTTATGAAAATGCAAGGTTTTGCTAAAACGAAATGGTTTTAACGCTTATTGTTTTCCTTTGAACACGTGTTTATGAGTATTCATATTTTCTAAGAAATGATTTCAAGTGCTCGTTGTGAGCCTAAATGTCTTGATGAAATTTATATGTGAGCATATGTTCTTGATTGTCGAGATTTATGAAAATGTTATGATTTCGAGCAAGTATGTACTGGCAAGTATGTTTTAAAGATTTCCAGTTTTAATGAACAAGCTGAGTAAGCTTGAGTTTTACGAAAGGAAAGATAAGCAGGCATGTTTAAATATTTTTATGTGTTTTTCTGAGTCTTGAATGAGTAAATGACTGAGACATTGAGCCCGAGGCTATATAGTACCGCAGCACACGAGTCATTTTCTCGCTTGGCGACGTTGAGTGTACTCCGTGACAACAATGTTGTCGTGAGTGCTGGGCGGGCCCCACTACGACAAAGACGATGGGAGTGTTGAGCGGGCCCCACTACATTGTAGAGTAAACGTTGGTTGTATTGAGTGTGTCCTACACAACGTAGATTGTCATACGTTTTTAAATGGTTAGTAGTATCGATATGCCTTGCGAGATTTTAATGACGTACTTGCTGGATTTCTGAAAAGTTATTATGATTACACGTGTATTTCTAACGCTTGATTACAGATACATATGCTCATAAGTTTCCAGGTGATATGATTTATGAGTTATTAGATCTTTAACTCACTACACTCACCGAGCTTCATAGCTCATTCTTTCAAGTTTTCAAACTTTTCGGTGTAGATCGAGCTCCGGTGCTCGATAACTCCGCCATAGTCTGCTGGAAGCTCAACGAGGTTGATATATTGTACGTGGGTGGAGTTGTATAGGAAGTCTATATGTATTGTAGGAGGACTATGAAGTTATGTATATGTGTACATTCTAGGTTATGGTTGTGTAAACCTTGGTTGGGTATGTTTTTAGTTGTGATGTTCATATCGGTTTCAGTTTTCCAGAGAGTCTTAAGTAGGGTTACTCCTTACGTAGGTTACGTAATTGTCAATATTCCGATGTGTTATGTTTAAAGTGTTTCTTATACAAGTATAATATGCTTATCAGGTAAAGCAGGGTCAACAGGTATCGTTAGAGAGGTGAACGATGTTTGTTGGCTTCACGCCGTCTGCCGGGCTAAGTTAGCAGATAGTTCGGGAGGGGGTGTGACAGAACAGATGTACCCTCTTGGCATCCTTGAGTTAAATATGTACTTTAGGGCATTGTGTCGGGCCTGTGTGGTATGTTGTCCAAACATACCCTGCACAGAATCCATGATTTCTTTGGCGGTTATCATGCCCTCATGCTTCTTGGCTAATATGTCAGACATACTTGCCAGCATGTATACCTTGGCCTTATCATTGGCCTTGATCCATCGATCATATGCATCACAAACATTTCGTGACGCATTCGAGCCTGGCACCTAAGGACACTCCTCAATGAGCACAAACTTCAGATCATCCACTACCAATATAGTGTTGAGTTTATTCATATAGTCATTACCTATGAGTCGACCCTTCACAGGTTGTTCGTGATCACAGTTGGGTCAAATTACCGTTTTACCCCTGTGATTACCTCTTTGTTCCTTAAGCACCATCGATCCTCTAATGAACAACAAGTCTAAAGTCCTACCATGGACTCATACTCTCACAGAGGGGGGCCCCGTTGTTCAAGACACGAGTCGGGCCTTCTTGAAACAACCTATCTGATTCCTTAGTGTAGGAATGAGTGAATTTACTCTTGCACGGTTAAGTTTCCAGCTACCTACGAGGTTCTGTCCCTGAGAAGGTAGGCTTATTGAGTCGGCTACAGGCCACTCTCACCCATACTAGTCTAAGGACAAACCCCTATAAGCAGGAGTTCTCAACTCGCTCAGATTCAGTCGAGTCACTAATGACCATCTATAAATTACTAGTCTTATCCTGCTAACTTGTTACACCGTTAGACTAATAATTTCTGATCCTGGCCTTGTATGAACTCTTTATACAGATGCCCCCACTCGCATGTCAACTACATGAATGAGTTGGATTACCTCATTTGTACTAATTACAAAGTGGGCCTCATCCATGGTGTTACCAGAATGAGGTTTCCAACCTTATTCTTATACCTTAGACCATTTAGGTTATATTCTTGAACACAATCCAAATAGTGTCCACTACACTGATGTTCAAGATATATATATTATCAAGATATATGTTATAACCTTGGAGCTTAGTTTATTGGATTTATAAAGCAAGACTGTAATTTTATCAAAACAAATAACTCTTTATTTCTTTGATCAAAATTACACAAATTTTAGGACATACATCCCAACAGAAGTATCACCCGATATGAGAAATAGTGCAACGAGAGGATGTGACAGTCACGAAGATCGCGTCGGAGCACAATATTGTTGATCCGTTTACAAAGACTCTCACGGTTAAAGTGTTCGAGGGTCATCTGGAAAGTCTGGGTCTACTAGATATGTACATAGGCTAATCTAGGGCAAGTGGGAGATATGTAATGGGTATATGGATGCCCTAGTTTATTGTTTTTTCTTATCTCTGTAACCACTATTTTAGATTATGATGTACCCCACTAGAGTTTTAGTTCAAGAGGGAGTTGTTGGGGTTTGTGCCCTAAAACTCGTAGTTTGTAATTATGTTCTAATTATTGTAATAAAGTGTTATTATTTCAATTAAGAGTTATTGTCCGTTATCTACGAGTTTGCCTTCTGTATAAACCCTAAATCCAATAAACTAAACATCCACGGCTGTTAAATGAATCTTTAACTAAAAGTAGTGTACATATAAATGATCTCGGTTCGAGATACAACCTAAAGGGTCTATCGTTAGGGGATAAGGTTTGGGTACCTTACCCTGGTAAAACTATGGATGTGGCCCACTTTGTATTTTATACAAACACTGTGATCCTAACGTGTTCGTGTAGATGACATGTGAGTGGGGATATCCTATGTAATGAGATTACATAAGACCGGACCACGAAATAGCAACTTCTAGTTGTAACTCCGTTGACTAGTTAGGTTTCTATTTCACTAGGATGACCTAGGCAACTTGATCTCAATCCAGAGCAGTTACGAACTCCTGTTCGCGAGGGATTGCCCTTTGACTAGTATGGGTGAGAGAAGCGGATTCGCCAACTCAATATGCCTACCTTCTTGGGGACAAGACCGAGTGAGTGGCTGGGAACTTAACTTAGCAAGATGGAATTCACTCTTTCCCGCCTAATAGGGTAAGTAGAGGAATGTTCCCTTAAGTGGTGTCTCCGGGACTTGAACAAAAGGCCCGACCCTCTCATTGGCCCGACCCTCTCATTGGCCCGAGAGAGACTCTGTTTGTTGGTAGGACCACAAACAAATTGTTCATTAGAGGAGCACTAGTACTTAAGGCACAAGATGTAACCCAAGGGTAAAACAGTAATTTAACCCAGATGGTGTTACGAACATTCGTGAAGGATTGACTTGTTCTTATTGGTCAATATCCGTGGACACAGAAATATATCTGCAGTGAGAAGAGTGCAGCTGCGAGACTTTAGTAGAGTGTTCCCGAAGTTAACGAATGTTGATTGGGAGATTAATGAGATTAGCCGAGCAATATCGTATCGTTGGAGCTTCTGATCTGTAGGTCCATTAGATCCACCTTCTAGCTCGTAAAGGGTTCTTAGATCATTTGAGTTTGAAATGTTCAAATTCACTAGGGAATAAATTTAATGTATATTGATACGATATAATATATAGTTTTGGAACTATATATTATAAATTTAATGTGAATATGATTCATATTAAATTATATGAGAGAATTAAATATTTGAAAGAGTTCAAATATTAAGTTCAAATGTGAATGTGATTCATATTTGAAAACTTTAGGTTAAAATTTAATGTGCATTAGATGTACATTAAAACTATAGGTTAGAGGGACATATTGATTAAATGTGATTTAATCCAAATTAAATATATGATATTTAATTTGTTTTATTTAAATATGATTTAAATTTATAATTAAATATGATTTAATTATTATTTTATTATTTTAATAATAAAATGAGGGAACGTGTCATCCAGACATGTTTCCACGATCCCTCTTTTTCTCCCTATCGATAGCTTAACAGGGAGAAGGAGGTTGATTGATCAACCGATTGTTCTTCTGGCAATTGGCGAATTGCTCACTGCAGAACTCTCTCTCATTCTCTCTCTCTCACTCTCTCATTCCCAAAAACCTCTTCCAATTGTTGGATTCCTTCCCACAAATGAAGATCTAAGTAGAACTCAGAGATATAGGAGGTTCTCCAAGTGGTTGTGTTCCTGCTGGAAAATACAGAGGAGTTCCTGGGTTGCTGTATTGCTGAATTCTCTAGAAGCAAGGAGTTGTTGTTCTGTGGAAATCAACAAAGGTAACACTTTTTCATCTTTTAGTTTAATTATTAAATAAAGCATGTTTGTATGTATTTATCCATGCCTAATTAGATTTGAATTTCCATGGTTGTTCTGTTTTGTCAATGTATGGATTTTTGTATTTCAACCAAAACAAACTTACATATTACGATTCCAAACTCGTTTCCGCTATTCAAGGGGATCCGATCTCCATCATCTGGGACTTGAACAAATGGCTCGACCCTCTCATTAGACCGAGAGGGACTTCTGTTTATTGGTAATACCACAAAAAAATTGTTCATTAGAGAAGCACTGGTACTTAAGGTACAAGATGTAACCCAGGGGTAAAACGGTAATTTGACCAAACTGGTGTTACAAACATTCGTGAAGGATTGACTTGATGTTATTGGTCAATATCCGTGGACACAGAAATATATCTGCAGTGAGAAGAGTGCAGCTGTGGGACTTTAGTAGAGTGTTCCCACAGTTAACGAATGGTGATTAGGAGGTTAATGAGGATAACCGAATAATTTCATATCGTTGGAGCTTCTGATCTGTAGGTCCATTAGGTCCACCTTCTAGCTCGTAAAAGGTTCTTAGATCGTTTGAATTTGAAATGTTCAAATTCATTAGAGAATAAATTTAATGTATATAGATAAGTTATAATATAAAATTTTGGAACTTTATATTATAAATTTTGTGAATATGATTCATATTAAATATATGAGAGACTTAAATATTTGAAAAAGTTCAAATATTAATATAAATATGAATATGATTCATATTTGAAAACTATAGGTTAAAATTTAATGTGCATGAGATGTGCATTAAAACTATAGGTTAGAGGGAAAATTGATTAAATGTGATTTAATCTAAATTAGATACATGATATTTAATTTAATGAGATTTAATTAATTTATTAATAATTAATATGATTAATTATTAATTAAATAAATATTAAAATAAAAAAAGAGAACGTATGGCACGTTCCCCACTTCTCTCCAACTCCTCATCGATCGAGAGTGGGAGAAGTTTTCCCTCTTATTTTTTTCTTTTCCAATTGGGAGAAGGAGTTGATTGATCAATCATTCCATTTGTGCAATTAGTGAATTGTTGTAAAACTCTCTCTAAAAAATTTCCACTCCTTTCCAAATTGTTGGAGGTTTTCCCATAAAAGCTTGGATCAAAAGAACTCAGAGATATAGGAGGTTTTCCAAGTGGTGGTGTTCTGTAAAAATAGAGAAGATTTCTTGTTGTTGTGTTGTTGTATTCTCGGAGCAAGAAGTTGTTGTTGGAAAAACTATAAGGTAATATTTCTTACTTTTAGTTTAAGCTTTTACAACATGTGTTTGCATGATTAGTTCCATGCTTAATCTAATCAGATTAGAATTGTTTATTCTCTGTTATTTTTTCAATGTATCGGTATTTGTGTTTAACCAAAACAAACAAGCAAAATCGATCCATAAATCACGTTTCCGCTGCTCAAGGGGATCTGATCCCCATTAATTGGTATCAGAGCAATGCTTGTTTTGTTTTGGTTAAACAAATTTGCATTGGATAGGTGGGAATTACATTTGGTTTGCTGTAAAACTGTTTAGGGAATTTTTTGCCTTAGTTTCTTTTTTGATTTGATCAAATTAAGTGTAAATGTCCCTGCGTTTTGGGCAATTAAGTGCATAATCGAGTCTATAATTGAGTTGTGAGTCGTTCGGGACCAGTTTCGTGCAATTTGGATGAGGATCGAGGGAGAATTTGGCATTTCAAGTTGTTGTGTTCGAAGGAGAAAGCTGTTGCAGAAGTAACAACGTTGCAACGCTACCAGCAGCATTACAACGCCGAAGCTCCTATCGATGCAGAAGACCGAGGGGTCAGCAGCGTTGCAACGTTACCCCTTAGCGTTGCAATGCTACCCCGATGCCAGGCACGCACGCGAGATGAGGCGGCGTTGCAACGCCGTGACGCAAACTTGAAGGAGCAGACCTATTTTGGGCAGTTCGGGTCATTTTTGGTCTGGTTCGAGCGGTCTGAGCCCGGTTCCAAGTGGTCTAGATCGGTTTTTTAATAAAATTAGTGTAATTTTATTATTTTTGCACTTTAGGGGCCAAATTTTTTCGGTTTTACAGCTATTTTTCTTTATGAATGTCATTGAGAATTTTTCCCACCTTAGGATAAGCATGTTTATGCATTTTTATTTGTATAAATGTTATATAAATATGGCATGCATGATTTAATTTATTTTTTATGAGTAATTAATTATAATTGTTATAATTAGATTATATGGAAAATAAATTGCATGGAGCATGAAATTACTTAGTTTAAAATAAATGTTATTTTATTTAATTAATTTGCGTTATTCAATTAGTTGAATATTTTATAATTCCAATTTGAAATTGTTTGTTGGTTTTATAATATAGTTCTTTGTCATAGGTTAATTATTAAAATTTATAAAAGTTATAAATAAAAGGGTTTTAGAAACCATAACCTATAACAAAGAATTGCATACAAACATAGGAACTTGGGCTAAATTAAATTAGTTTTAAATTGTTTAAAATTAATTTAGACCTAAGTTTAATTTCTAATAGGATTAGAAGTTAGTCTTACATAGTATTTTAAATAGTTTAAAATTTAGTATGATAATAGGACATTGGTTATAAGGGAACTCTCACCTGGAAGTTCCATGTCTAAGGTTGAACTTTGTACTTCGACTTGCTAACTAAAACACACCTCCTACCGGAACCGACTGGAGCTTGAGTTGAATTAACCATAGTCATGTTTTATATCTAGGTAATTAAAATGTTTATTCACCTAGACATAAGGTTAAAAGACCTTGTTATAATAGTTATAATAGGCATAGACTTAGATAGATTCTTTTAGCCATAATCCAACTAAGTTAAACCTACACCCTAACCTTAGGAACTTCAGTGGGAGAAAACGAGATGTTCGCATCGAGTTTACTCTCACGTCCTCAAGAGTTCACACCGTGAGTTCCATGCTCGGCTACATGGCGTCAATAGGGCGTCCCCCTAGGTAAGTGTTTGCATGGTTCAATAACAAGGTGAATGAGGGAAGTATCCATAGTAAATGGGAGCAGGACGCGTGTCAACGTATCCTATGGTCTCCTCCATTAGGTCGCACCGTGAGATTTCTATAGTCCGCGTGCTACGTTGTCCTAGAACAGCCAATCCCTACGGAGGGCCTGACTATAGGGATCAGAACACCGCGTACTCCAAAAATGGATAGGGTCTCTTAGATAATTTGCCAACAGTTGTCTTTCTTAATAGTAGTATGTTGGCTCGGACCTATTAGATTTGAAAATGGTAGGGTCACATTTACGGGATAAGTTAAGCTAGTTAACAAGTCCTTGACCAAACAAACAAAGAGCTAAGAATCATTGGGACATGAGATGTTCCGTAGTGAGAATTAGCATTGAGATGGTCTCAATCGGGGAGGAGGACTCCCACCACCCGGTGGCTTTTGTTCTAAACCCTTAAAGTATCGTTGCAAAATTAAAGGTTTAATTTAAACACTAGAGTTCTTTAATAATTTTGCTAAAATTGATTGGTTTGTAATGGGTTAAAGGCATAACTAATTAGAACTATTTTGTAATTTCAGCATGTCGTCCCCAATTATAGCCTTACTCAAAAGTGAACGTTTAACTGGCGAAAAATATACTACGTGGAAGTCTAACCTGGATGCAATTCTGGTTATGGATGACCTTCGATTTGTAATAACTGAGGAATATCCTCAGATCCCTACTCAAGACGCACCTCAATCTGTTAAGAATGCGTAGATCAATGAAAACGCCAAGGCCTATATCTTGGCTAGCATATCTGATGTTTTAGCCAGGAAGTTGGAGGGAATGGTCTCAGCTCGTGAGATCATGGGTTATCTGCAGAGTTTGTCTGGACAAACGTCTGAACAAATTCGGCACGAATCCCTCAAGTACGTTTATAACGCGCACATGAAGGAGGGAACTTTAGTGAGAGAACATGTTCTCGATCTGATAGTTCACTTCAACGTGGCCGAAATGAACGGAGCGATCTTGGATGAGCAAAGTCAGGTATTCTTTATCCCGGAATCTCTTCAAGAGTTTCTTGCCATTCCGCAGCAATGCGGAGATGAACAAAAGGGAGTATAACCTGACTTCCCTCCTAAATGAACTGCAGACTTACCAGTCTCTTATGGATAATAAGGGACAGGTTTATGGAGAGACAAATCAGTTTTCCCATTCCAAAAGGGTCCAGATGGGTTCAACCTCTGGAACCAAGGCTTGCGGTTCCTTTTCTGGGATTAAGAAGACTCGAAAGAAGAGAAAATGAGGAAAAGGGAAAGCTTCTGCCACTGCAGACATTGAGCTCAAAGAGAAGAAAGGTAAATTTGATTTACTTATTCTTGAAACTTGCTTAGTGGAAAATGATGATTTTACCTGGATACTTGATTTAGAAGCCACTAATCACGTTTGCTCTTCTTTACAAGAAACTAGTTCCTTCAAGGGGCTCGAAGAGAGTGAGATGACGCTCAGGGTCGGAACTGTAGAAGTCGTCTCAACTCGTGCAGTGGGAGATGCCAAGCTATTTTTTAGAGATAGATTTTTATATTTAAAAAATTTGTACATAGTTCCTAAGATTAAGAGGAACTTAATTTCTATCTCTTGTCTGATTGAACATGGATATTGTATTTCTTTTTCAATTAATGAAGCGTTCATTTCAAAAAAGGGTGTCGATAGTTGTTCTGCTAGATTAGAAAATGACTTGTATGTACTTAAACCGAATCAAACTAAGACAATTTTAAATCATGAGATGTTTAAAACTGCAAATACTCAAAGTAAAAGGCAAAGAATTTCTCATAATAATACCTATCATTGGCATCTTAGACTTGTTCATATAAATCTCAACCGGATTGAGAGACTATCTAAGAATGGACTTCTAAACAAGTTAGAAGATGATTTTTTACCTCCTTGTGAACCATGCTTGGAAGGCAAGATGACTAAGCGACCTTTTACTGGAAAAGGTTATAGAGCCATAGAGACCTTAGAGCTTGTACATTCAGATCTTTGTGTTCCGGTGAATGTAAAAGCTCGTGGAGGATACGAATATTTCATCTCTTTCATAGATGATTATTCGAGGTATGGTTATCTATACCTAATGCATCATAAGTTTGAGGCTCTTGAAAAGTTCAAAGAGTATAAGGCTGAAGTAGAGAATGCATTAGGGAAAACCATTAAAACACTTCGATCCGATCGAGATGGAGAGTATATGGATTTGAGATTCCAGAACTATTTGATACAACATGAAATTAAATCTCAACTCTCAGCACCTAATACACCACAACAGAATGGTGTGTCAGAGAGGAGAAATAAAACCTTGTTAGACTTGGTTCGGTCTATGATGAGTTATGCTCAATTACCTGCCTCGTTTTGGGGTTACGCAATAGAGACTGCGGTTCAAATCTTGAACACTATTCCATCAAAGAGTGATTCTGAAACACCTTTTGAATTATGGAAGGGGCGTAAACCTAGTTTACAACACTTCAGGATTTGGGGTTGTCCGGCACACGTACTGATGACAAACCCAAAGAAACTGGAACCTTGTTCAAGATTATGTCAATTTGTTGGTTATCCCAAAGAAACGAGATGTGGTCTTTTCTACGACCCACAAGAAAACAAGGTGATTGTATCGACAAACGCCACTTTCTTGGAGGAAGATCACATGAGGAACCATAAACCACGTAGTAAACTAGTACTAAATGAAGCTACAGATGAGCCAACAAGAGTTGTTGATCAAGTTTGACCTTCATCAAGAGTTGATGAAGAAGCCAACACATCAAGTCAGTCTCGTTCTTCTCAATCGTTGGGAATGTCTCGACGCAGTGGGAAGGTTGTTTCCCAACCTGATTGTTACTTTGGTTTAGCTGAAACTCAAATTGTCATACCTGATGATGGTGTAGATCATGATCCATTGTCCTATAAACATGCAATGAATGACGTAGATAAGGACCAATGGATCAAAGTCATGGACCTTGAAATGGAGTCAATGTACTTCAATTCAGTATGAGAACTTGTTGACCAACCTGAAGGGGTAAGACCCATAGGGTGTAAATGGATCTATAAGAGAAAGAGAGATGCAACCAGAAAGGTACAACTCTTTAAGGCTAGACTTGTAGCAAAGGGTTTTACCCAAAGGGTAGGAGTTGACTATGAGAAAACTTTTTCCCCTGTTGCTATGCTTAAGTCTATTAGGATACTCTTGTCCATAGCCGCATTTTATGATTATGAGATTTGACAAATGGACGTCAAGACTGCTTTTTTGAATGGTAATCTTGACGAGAGCATCTATATGTCTTAGCCCGAAGGGTTCATAACCCAAGGTCAGGAGCAAAAAGTTTGCAAGCTCAATCGATCCATTTATGGGTTGAAACAAGCATCCAGATCTTGGAACATAAGATTTGATATTGCGATCAAGTCTTATGGCTTTGACCAAAACGTTGATGAGCCTTGTGTTTACAAGAGGATCATCAACGACAAAGTAACTTTCTTAGTACTTTAGGTGGATGATATCCTACTCATTGGGAATTATGACTATAGGTTATAGCAAATATGCATTTAAATATGATTTAGATGTTATTTAATTTAATTAAATGGTTAATTAAATTAATTATATTAATTAATTAATATTTTATTATTGTAATTATTTAATCATGGGAACGTGCATTACGCACGTTCCCACTCTCCCTCTTCTTCCACCTATTACTCTCCCTCTCCTCTATTGATAAAAGGCTTTTCACAACAATTCATCTCATTTTTTTATTTCCATTTTGAGAACACTTTCAATTCTCTCTTAAATCCTCTCTATTTCTCCTCACTCAAATTTCAAAGGGAGTCTCACAACTCTCGCTCATCCGCCAGAGAATAACCGAGAAGATTAAGTAGAGGTGTCCCCTAGATCGTGTTCGGTTCATGGTTCGTTTTGGAGAACAAGAGATCCTTGAGATCATGACCTGGAGAATGAATCCACGAAGAAGTGTTCTTCAAGAGGTAGGTACTCCATCGTTTTACTTTTTGCTTCTCATAGTATGTTTAATCTAGAATATACATAGGGTGTATGTTTGATTTTAAGAAAAACAGTAACACAACGAAAACAACGTGATTTGCGTCGCTTCTGCTGCGGGATTCAATCCCATTAAATTGTTGCACTATTAGACAAGTAAATGTTGCAGTAGGGGTAACTATTGCAATAGTTGTAAAACGTCATTCCAGCAAATTTGAAAAAAATGATGTTATAACATATCTTCTGCCAGTGGTTTGTAAATTGCTGCAAAAAGTGTTGTTATTATTAATAACCATTGCAATAACTTAATAAAATCGTTGCTGTAAAAATTGAAATAATTTTTAATTCCTATTGTTTGAGACCTAATAGATTCTAATAGATTTTAAATTGTTTAAACTAAATTTCTCATTTGGATGTTCAAGATAAATGAAAATAAAATAATAATTTTAAATTTATACCCTTACAATTGTATATATTAACAAAAAGGAAAAAAAAGAATTGTAATGGGTAGAAAAAAACTTTATGATATTTTTAAATCTAGCAATAGTTTTTTTAGATTTGTAAATATAGCAAAATTTCTTAAATTTGATTTCCTTTTTTTATTCTAATTTTATCTCATTGGTGTAAAGTATTGTTGCGTAAAATATTTGCAATACCGCAAGTGTACATGTCAAGTTTTAATATAGTGATTTAAGTACAAAGTATTTGTTGGGGTTTGTGCCCTAAAACTCGTAGTTTGTAAATATTGTTCTAATTATTGTAATAAAGAGCTATTATCCTCAATAAAGAGTTATTGTTCATTATTTACAATATTGCCCTTTTATTAACCGTAAATCCAATAAACTAACATCCAAGGTTGTAACATGTCTCTTGAACTGAATGTAGTGTACATATAAAGGATCTCAGTTCGAGATACAACCTAAAGGGTCTATAGTAAGGGGATAAGGATTGGGCACCTACCCTGGTAATACTATGGATATGGTCCATTTCGTATATGATACAAACACAATGATCCTAACGTGTTCGTGTAGACGACATGTGAGTGAGGATATCTTATGTAATGAGATTGCATAAGACCGGACCACGAAATAGTAACCACTAGGTGTAACTCCGTTGACTAGTTAGGTTTCTATTTCACTAGGATAACCTTGGCAACTTGATCTCAATCCTGAGCAGGTTACGAACTCCTGTTTACGAGGGATTGTCCTTTGACTAGTATGAGTGAGAGTGGTCAGATTCGTCGACTCAATATGCCTACCTTCTTGGGGACAAAACCAAGTGAGCAGCTGAGGACTTAACTTAGCAAGATGGAATCAACTCCTTCCCGCTTATTAGGGTAAGTAGATGAATGTTCCCTTAAGTGGTGTCTCTGAGACTTGAACAAATGGCCTAACTCTCTCATTGGCCCGAGAGGGACTTCTGTTTGTTGGTAGGACTACAAACAAATTATTCATTAGAGTAGCATTGGGACTTAAGGTAAAAGTGAAGGGAATCGTAGTCCCGCAGCGGAAGCGATTGTGAATCGCGCGCTCTTGATTTAGTTACAACGATAAATTCAAGAACAAATATAACTAGATTAAGCATATAAATATAATGGACAGCAAGAAAGTTACCTTTGAAGAACCTTTCTTCAAGTGCTCCTCCTCTCTCACGATCAAGATCAATGCAACACGAACTCGCATTTAACACCACACTACCACCTGATCTTCTCCGTTGTTCTCTGTGAGAGGAGGAAGGTGGGTTCCCTTTAGGAAAAGTGAGGTGTTTTGTGAGAGAGATGTTTGTTGTCTTGAAACCTTTCCAACAACAACAAAATGCTAGGAATCACTTAGAATGACTTAACCTAGTTGCATCTCATGCAACCATATATATAGGGGAATGGGATGGAAATGACCATCCTACCCCTCCTTTATTCTCTCTTTAGTATATAGTTTATATATGAATCTAATTCACATTAAAACTATATATTATATCAATTATATCATATATAATAGATATAACACCTCATGTATGAAATTGAACACTTCAATTTCATTCCTAACTTTATACCCTCAATATTACCATATTGAGCCAACGGAGGGATCTAATGGAAGGACCTCATGGACCTACAGATCATTAGCTCCAATGATTCGAGATTAACTGATCAAACTCTTTGATCCCGTTAATCAACATTCATTAACTACGAGTCAATCCACTATACACTCGTAGTTGCACTCTCCTCACTGTAGGACAAGTTGTGTCCATCGATATTGTAACACCCATGAATTTCCAAGTTAAAGGAAATTAAATTACTTGGACCTTGAAGTTTTTTAAATTAATGTAAGAATTATTCAAATTGGGAATTTTGAATAATTAAAGACCTTTTTAGGACATTTAAATGAGCCCAAGGGCATTTTTGAAGTTAAGAGTTAATGGAGGATATTTTTGTAATTTAGTTTAAGAGAGGAATTTAAGGTTTACCTTGTGGCGCGTTTTCCAAGGGCATCAACTTCTTCCTCCGAGCAGCAACCTTCCGAACAACCATCCTCTTTGTTCAGCCTCGCCACCTGCCGAACGCACACGTTGTCGATGACTGAACGTCAACCGGACCCTTGTCGTCTCATCTTTGGGAGTTCTTGGTTCGTCCAGCTGCAGGTCATGCACACGTACAACACCTGAGTCAGTGTCGTTCGCCGTGAATCCTCACTGGCAGTGGAAGTTCGAGTCGAGTGTCCTTTTGTCCATTCATCGCAGTTGTGTTGTCGTCGATTTAGAGCATTGGCGAAAGATTCGTGAGTTCCGAGCAACCTCGTCGCCGCTGAGTTCGCATCGCCGACAGTTCGTGTCTAGTGAGTTACCGACTTGGTTCAATCGGTTCACGATCTTTTTGAACGGTTTTCGAAGTGTTAGGACCGGTTCTGGATAGATCAGGCCACGAGCTTCCCAACGGCATGACCCACGTGCCAAGACGCGTCGCTCGCCGGAGTCAACCCAACCCGATCAGTTTCGACCCCCGAGTTCGTTTTAAGCGTTCGTTTGTGGTAATTTAGCCTAACTATGATTGGATTCGAAAAGAAGTTTATGATTATGTGATTTAATTAAGGAATTGATGAAATTGTTTTAAGGGACTCGAGTATCAAGCACGTTTGAAAGGAGCCTTGAGTTAGGAGCAGAATTTTAGGAGTTCAAGCAAAGATAAGGTAAGGGATTCTCAACAAATTTATTTAAAAAGGGAAGTAATTATGTTTTCGAAAGACTGATTTTAAAAGAATGGATTTTCAATATTTAACCCAAAGACAAGAATTTAGAAAAGAATATTATCTTGGAATTTGAGAGGATTCCAGAAGATTTAAGGGTTGAGAGGACCCGAATAAAAATAAATTTGAAGTATTTAAAAAGGAATTTGACACAGTTATTATAATTATGTATATCGAGATTTTCAGTTATGCCCTTGGATGAATTCATAATTGAAAATGTAAATGCATTTATGATTTGTGATTGATTGACTCGAGTTTAATGCTATGAAAGTTATGCCATGAATGTCAGTTATTGTCTATCCATGGTATGTGCATTATAGTCATGATAGATAATGGTACCTTATGCATCGTATGCATGCTATGAAATGATAGTAAAAGAAAATGTGGCTATTGGTCTCCTGAGGTTTTCATGCATGATCAAACATGCATTAGAGACCCTATGGGTCAGTTTATAGGGGTCTGTGAGGGACTCAAACTATAGGGCTCGTAAGTGACTCAGAATGAAAGGACTCAGGATGATCAATTGACCGCTTAAACCAGAAGAAAGTCATGTATTTCAGTTATGAATTAGTACGAGAAAGGTTTAGGTCCCACATATGAAGAATATGCTATAGTTATGGTTGATTGATATTAAGTTTGAATGATATGAAAATGTATGTTACGATAAATGAATTATTATGATTTTGTGACATGTGCATTATGGAATATGGTAGGATAATGACATCTCATGCATGATTGTACGTTCATGAAATAGTTGAGTGGTTGTGGTAATTATTCTCCATATGACTATAGGGGTTTGAGAGAACTCCACATATGATAGTGGTCTTTGGACCTAACATGCTCCCGGGGTTTTGAGAGGACCCCATATGACAGGAGTCTTCGGACTCAATGTGATTAAGGAGTCTTCGGACTCAACATGCTCTCAGGGTTTTGATAGTGTTGGGATTTGTGCCCTAAACTTATGTAATTTTGATCAAATAAATAAAGAGTTATTTGTGTTAATGAAATTATATTCTTGTTCTATAAATCAAATAACTAAGCTCCAAGGCTATAATATATCTTGAACATCAGTGTAGTAGACACTATTTGGATTGTGTTCAAGAGTATAGCCTAAAAGGGTCTATGGTATAAGAATAAGGTTGGAAGCCCTATTCTGGTAACACCATGGATGTGGCCTACTTTATAATTAGTACAAATGAGGTAATCCAACTCATTCATGTGGTTGACATGCGAGTGGGGGCATCATGTATGAAGAGTTCATACAAGACCGGACTGCAAATTATTAGTCTAACAAGTATAACGCCGTTAACATGATAAGACTAGTAATTTATAGATGGTCATTAGTGACTCGACCTAAATCCTGAGTAAGTTAAGAACTCCTACTTATAGGAGTTTGTCCTTATAATACTAGTATGGGTGAAAGTGGCCTGTAGCCGACTCAATAAGCCTACCTTCTCAGGGATAGAACCTCGTAGGTAGCTGGGGACTTAACTATGCAAGATGGAATTCACTCATTCCTACACTAAGGAATTAGATAGGTTGTTCCCTTAAGAACTGACTCCAGGTCTTGAACAATGGGGCCCCGCCCTCTATAAGGGTGTGAGTCTATGGTAGGACCTTAGACTTGTTGTTCATTAGAGGATCAGTAGTGCTTATGGAACAAAGAGGTAATCACAGGGATAAAACGGTAATTTGACCCAGCCGTGATTACGAACAACCTGTGAAGGGTCGACTCATGGGTAATGATTATATCAATGGACACAATATAATCTACAGTGAGGAGAGTGCAACTACAAGTCTATAGTGGAGTGACTTGTAGTTAATGAATATTGATTAACTAGATCAAAGAGTTTGATCAGTTAATCTCACATCATTGGAGCTCATGAACTGTAGGTCCATTAGGTCCCTCCGTTGGCTCAACATGGTAACATTGAGGGTATAAAGTTAGGAATGAAATTGAAGTGTTCAATTTCATATATGAGGTGTTATATCAGTTATATGTGATATAATTGATATAATATATGATTTTAATGTGAATTAGATTCATATATAAACTATATACTAATGAGAGAATAAAGGAGGGATAGGATGGAAATTTCCATTCCATTTCCCTATAAATAGTTGCATGAGATGCAACTTTAGAGATGCTTTTTGAGAAACCCTAGAGGATCACATAGTTGTGTTGTTGGAAGAGTTCTATACACAACCTCTCTCACAACCCCACACCTTATCCTAAGGGAACCCACATTCCTCCCTCACCTAGAGAACAATGGAGAAGATCTGGTGGTGGTGTCTTCATCCTGCTCGGTTCGAAAGGCCTTTGAGATCGTGATCGTGGGAGAAGGAGCACTTGAAAAAAGAGTTCTTCAAAGGTAATTACTTGTTGTCCATCTTGTAGAAGCATGCTTAATTTTAAATCTAGTTCTTGTTTATGAGATCCATACAACAAAATTAAGAACACACAATTAACAATCGCTTCCGCTGCGGGATTCGATCCCTTCAGAGAGGACCTCATAGGTCAGGAGTCTTCGGACTCAACATGCTCTCGGGGTTAGGGAGGACTCCATAGTACAGGAGTCTTCGGACTCAACATGCTCTCAGGAGAACTTAATTGACCACTAGAAGCCAAAAAGAAATAGTCATGATAGTTATGAGAAAGTTAGGTCCCACACAGGAAAGTCTATAGTCATGATTGTATGTGTTTGCACTTCTCGACCCCCACTTACTGGATATTATTATAATACTCACCCCTTTACTTTTGTTTTGTTCTTTTGTTTTAAAATGTTTTTCAGATAAAGGCAAGGACGTACTGGGCGAGTGACAGGGGCGTGCTACGAATGCCATGAGAACTCAAGTCATGTTTTCTGCATACATGTTTTAGAAAGTAGTTTTAAAGAATTATTGTTTTACGCTTATGTATTATAGAGATTTTTGAATTGAGGCCAAATTTAGTTATATTTTTAAATATTTTGTATTTATGGGATCTCAAATTAAATTGATTTTAACTACCAAGTTTTAGTTATTTAAAGTTATTTAGGGTCTCAAATGCATGCATGTTAGTAATGAACCTTAGAAAAAGAGTTTTAAAATTAGGGTCGTTACAGTTGGTATCAGAGCCCAAGGTTATGGGTTCTGTAGACTCGCTTACATCGTAAGCAACAAGTATCCCATTGCTAAGTAGCAACTCCCAGTCATCGCCAGGTATGCCTTTGAAGTAAAGTTTTGTTTTGCTCATGAAAAGAAAATTATGTATTTTATATGTGAAGTTATATGTATAAGATTTGAGCATAATGTGTTTCTGAGCTCAAGAGAATGAAGATATGTGTTTTCTACTGCTCGAGTATAGAAGGAAAATGTTTGTATGTGAAGCTATATGTAGATGTGTTTTGAAAATGGCGTGTTTCTATATATATGCATGTGATTCCTACTGTTAGTGGTAGGAAAGAATGAGTTAAGCTAAAAAGGTTGATACCTAAAGGAAGTCTTGTAAACCTGAGACACTTGTGTGTCATTGGAAGGATTGGTTTAGACAAAAGGAGTTAAGTTCTAAGAGTTCTTACTGTCGAAAGGTCACTAAGAAGTTAAGTTCCCAAGTAAACTTCGAAAGATGAGCATAATGCAACTTGTTAAGCTAAGAAAAGATGAATATGTGACCTTAGGTGTTTGATATTAGAAAGGAAGTGTCTGATTTGAGAATGTAAGGCTTAAGGGAAACTTTGTCAAGATGAGACACTCACCTGCGCGTGATTGAAAGAGTCAGTTTGGACAAAAGAGGGAAAGAGTAGACATTATGAGGTGAAAGTCTTTCAAGAAACCTTGAACAACTAAGTTTCGTAAGTAGAACCTTGACAGAGGAATACTATAGTTCATTGAAAAGTCCAAAGTCTATAGGGGTTAAGTAAAGTATTAGTATTCAAAGTCTGAATGCTAGGGTTTCATGGCAAAAGAGACGGAAAAGTTAAGAGATGTGGTGGATGCTATTCTAAAGTACCCAACCCTATTGGTGTTAGGAACATTTCATTACATTCAAGTGACCATTTGAACAGGATATTCAAGGGTTGAAAGCCGAAGGGAGAATGAGTTCTAAATGACTAAGTTCGTTTTCGTGAGGTCGCTTAATAGCGAAGTTGTTATCTGTTGGGTTATTTTAAAGGGGAGTGATATGAATGACTGTTGTGTCGTGCCATAAGCTGAAGGAAGGTTAGAAATAGAATAGAAGTTGTATCACGAAGAACTTGCTTTAAAAGGTTCATTCTATTTCATACAGGATAAAGAAAACCAAGTAGTTTGGAGAGAAAGACTTGAGACTTAAACGGAAAAACAAGTCGTTAACTTTGGAATGGAAGTTAAATTTTCAAAGTGTTTCGAAACACTTGGATCTTAGCCACGACGAGTAACGAGAATAGAAACAACTAAGTTATCGATGAGGAACGGTTTTGTAGAATTATTTACTTTATTGAAGTTTAAGAGTCATTATTAGCTTAAATTGGCCATTTAGGTTAGAATAGTTTGTGTGGAATTCAATACTAAAAAGGACGAATTAAACAGACGTTTTCATAAAATCAATTTAGGAAAAGAGTCCATAAATGTAACTTTGTTTCTTATACCTAGAAATGGGGCAAAAACTTTTATAGTCATAAACGTTGTGATCTTCATTGACCTAAGTCAAAGTTAGCTACAGACATATGTGTTTAATTGCATAGACTTCTAAAGCACACTTTTAAAAGGTTGAAGAATAGGTGTTGAACTTGATTCACTATGTTAAGTGTCAGTTAGGAATAACGCTATGCTTGAACCGTACATAACTTGAAGGAGACAGATGCATGTGCATATGAGCATTAATCTCTGAATATGTCGAGTCTAGTTGAGCAAGTTGTTGTCACGTGGTATATCATAGTATAGTGGAGTACAATCTCTAATGTATGATCATATGATTATTTCTCTCATATGTATATCTCGAGGTTGAATCATCAATTTTGAACTAGTGGAAAATCTTGCTTGTAGCTTGTTAAAACTCTTCAATTTTCGAAAGATGTAAACTCTATCTTCAGATCTACAAACTTCAATTATGTCTTAACTCTGCAAACTCTGGCTTTAGTTGTAACGACCCAACTTTTAAGACTCTCTTTCTAGGACCTTTACTAAACATGCATGCATTTGAGGCCATAAAATAACCTTAAGAAACATATTTTCAATAAATAAAATCACTAAATTTTGGGATCTCACAAAATAAAACATTTTAATAACTATAGTTCAAATATCTGGCCTCGAGTCTTAAAACAAAAATGACGCTTAAACAAACAGTTTTTCATCATCAGAAAAAAAATCATAAAAATAAAATGTGTTAATTCTAAAAATGCGGAAGACATGACTTTCCATTGCCATGACCATAGTAGTTTGATCCCTGATCATTCGCTCTGTATGCTCTTGACCTTACCTGAAAATATTTTTTTTAAAGAAAGTGAGTATTACAAAATAATATCTAGTTAGTGGGGGTTGGGAGATGCAAACACATGCAACATGACTTAATAAAAAAACTTTCTTTAGTGAGACCTAAAACATTCTTTCATAAATCATGGCACTTTTCTCTTCGGCTTATTGTGGACAATTAATTCCTCTCAATCTGTTAGGGTCCTCTCAAACCTCTAGTAGGTCCTCTCAAACCCAACTTCATGTGGAGTCCTCTCAAATTCCAGTAAAATCAATTAGGATCCTCTCAAATCCTAAGTGTAAACCCGAGATCTTTCTTTGGAATTTCCAAAAAAAAATAATTTTCAGAAAAACCAGCAAGTATGTCATCAAAATCTCGTAAGGCATATAAATGATATAAACTCTTTTTTAAAAAAAACATGTCACAATCCACGTTGTATAGGGCACGCCCAGTACAACCAACGTTTACTCTATGATGTAGTGTGGCCCGCCCAGCACTCCCATCGTCTTTATCGTAGTGGGGCCCGCCCAGCACTCACGACAACATTGTTGTCACGGAGTACACTCAATGTCGACAACAGAATATGACCTGTGTGCATACGGTACTATAAAGCCTCGGGCTCAATATCTCAGTCATTTACTCATTCGAGTCTCAGAAAATCACATAAAAATATTTGAACATGTCTGCTTATCTTTTCTTTCGTAAAACTCAAGCTTACTCAGCTCGTCGTAAAAAAACTGGGAGAGACCAACTAGTGCGACAGAGGTACGTAGTTTCCTAGGCTTGGCAGGATACTACAGACGATTTGTTGAGGATTTCTCACGATTAGCATTACCCTTAACAGTTTTAACAAGGAAGAATGTTAAGTTTGAATGGTTAGATAAATGTGAACAGAGTTTTCAGGAGCTGAAGAAGAGATTAGTTACAACACCTATTCTAACACTTCCTGTAATGGGAAAAGAGTATGTGATTTACTGTGACGCTTCGAGGCAAGGATTAGGGTGTGTGCTCATGCAAGAGGGAAAAGTAATAGCTTATACGTCAAAGCAATTGAAAAAGCACGAATGTAATTACCCTACCCATGATCTTGAGCTAGCAGCAGTTGTTTTAGCATTAAAGATCTGGAGGCATTATTTATTTGGCGAGAGGTGTCACATTTTTACAGATCATAAGAGTCTGAAATATATTTTTGATCATAGAGAGTTGAATATGAGACAAAGAAGATGGTTAGAACTGATTAAAGATTATGATTGTACCATAAAATACCATCCAGGTAAGGCGAATGTGGTAGCAGATGCATTAAGCAGGAAGTCAAGACTTCCTAGGGATGCCTTGTGTGGTATTCGAGCGACTTTTTTAAGTACTTTAAGGGATTCTAAGGCAGATGTCACTGCAGAGAATTCAGGAGGCCTCTTAGCTCAATTCCAAGTCAAGTCTTCGCTCATGAGAGAGAGATGTGAGAAGACAACCGAGGATAGTAACTTATGTAAAATGTTTGGAAAGTCCAAACAGGGCCCAGAAGAAGAATTTAAAATGAGAACAGACGGAGCCATAGAGAGGTAGGGAAGACTATGCGTTCCGAGTGTTAATGAGCTTAAAGATGTTATTTTAGAGGAAGCTCACAGTTCAGCTTACGCTATGCATCCAGGAAGCACCAAGATGTACAAAACTTTGAAGGGGACGTATTGGTGGCCTGGAATGAAGCGGGAGTTAGTTGATTATGTTGATAGAAGTTTGATCTACCAACAGGTTAAACCAGTTAGACAGAGACCAAGAGGACTCCTTAATCCATTGCCAATGCCAGAATGGAAATGAGAATATATCACTATGGATTTTCTGTTTGGATTACCACGTACTTCAAGTGGACATGATGGTATTTGGATAATAGTGGACAAACTCACTAAGACAGCACGGTTTATACCCATTAAAGCGACGTCTACGCTTGATCAGCTTGCTAAGCTATACATCAATAAAATTGTGAGTCAATACGGAGTGCCAGTGTCCATAGTTTCATATAGACATCCGAGATTTACTTCTAAGTTTTGGCCTATCTTACAAAAAGTTGTGGGGACAAAGTTGAATTTTAGTACAAATGCTCCATCCTCGCATGCATGGTGGTCAGAGAGAGACCATCCGCACTCCTAGAGGACATGTTGAGAGCATGTGTCTTTCAATTTAAGGGGAGTTGGGATACACACCTATCACTTATGGAATTCGCTTACAATAACAGTTATCAATCGAGTATTGGCATGGCACCATTTGAGGCTTTGTATGGAAGACCATGTAGAACGCCCATATGTTGGAACGAAGTAGGAGAGCGGAAGCTAATCAGTCCTGAGTTGATGCAAGTTACGAAATATAATATTAAGGTAATCAGAGAGAATTTGAAGGTAGCTCAAGACCGTTAGAAGAGTTATGCAGATAAGCGACGAAAGGACTTAGAATTCCAAGTCGGAGATCAAGTTTTCTTAAAATTATCTCCGTGGAGAGGTGTCCTTCGCTTTGGCAAGAAAGGTAAGCTAAGTCCTAGGTATATTGGTCCTTATAAGATAATGGAACGAGTTGGGCCAGCAGCCTACAGACTGGAGTTGCTAGCAGAACTATCTCGAGTACATGATGTTTTTCATGTGTCCATGTTAAGGAAGTATATTCCAGATCCGACTCATGTGTTGCAAGCACAACCAGTTGTGTTGAAAGAAGACATGAGTTACATAGAGGATGCAGTTCAAATCCTCGACAGGAAATAACAAGTTTTAAGAAACAAGACGATCCCACTCGTGAAGGTTCGTTGGAGACATCACGGAGTGGAGGAGGCAACGTGGGAGTTAGACGACCAAATGAAGAGGAAGTATCCGACGATTTTCACTTAGGGACTCCTAAATTTCGAGTACGAAATTTCTTAAGGGGGAGGTAAGTTGTAAACCCGAGATCTTTCTTTGGAATTTCCAAAAAAAAAACAATAAAAGGAAAACAAGGAAGGAAAAGTTAAAATCATTTTGGTTTGGTTAGCTTTAAAAATAAAGAAGAAAAGAAAATGAAAGAAATGTTTATTATATTTTAGTTTTGTTTTAAAAAGAAAAGAAAGAAATAAAGAAAAGGACAAAAGGAAAAAGTAAAAAGTAAAAAGGGAAAAAGACAAAAAAATTTCTCCACCGCCTAAGCCTTTACCAACCATTATTATCCTATTTTTCCTTATTTTTCTTCATTTACCAAACTTAGAGCTGAGGGTTTCATGGGAGAAGGATAAAGGAAGAGGAAGAAGGTGATTTTTTGGAGCTGAAATTGCAGAAGAGAGGGAGAGAACTCAAGCAAATTAGTATAGCAACAAGGTAATCATTCTGCCATGTTCTGATTTCTTTATCATTTCGAGCTCCACAAGAAGAGGTAAGAGTTGAGGTTTGATTTTCTTGAACGTTAACTCAAATTTGAACAAAATTTGTGAAGGAAGCTCGAGCAAATTCAGATCTTAAGCTACTAATTTGTTAAGAGGAAGGCAGAGGACAGAATTTGCTGTCAAATCCGAAAAACCTCTGGTATTATGGTCGTGTTGATTTGTAGAGTGGGAATCAGAAGCTCTAATAGGTATGTTTGGAAAGCTTATTGAATTTCCTACAACTTTCACGAAGCACTCATGAGTAGAAATTGACTGGAAAATGATTAAAGTTTCAGGTAAATTTCGGGTTGTAGCAGGGAAATGAATCTGGAAACAGCCGAAGGTTATTTTTAGGGAGGAAGTTTTCGAGGTATTTTCGAACAAATCTGTTGGAAATCTCAATTTCATTTCTTCATATGAGATTTAGAGGGTTCAGAAAGGCAGAGTTTGGTATAAAGTACGTCCTGTTTGGCTAAGTAATAAAGAAATTATAAATGTTTGAAGTCAGGGTACGAAATCTGTAAAATGCTGGAAATTTAGATGATGTGGTTTTTTTGTAATTTTAAGGTTGAAAATCATGAGCTCGAGTTCTAATACTTCGATTTGGTTTGTTTGACAGGCCAAGAGGAAATAGGTCGAGTGTACGGGCCAAGGTTCTAGTTCTAACGCTGTGAGTGACAAAATGAACTCTGAAAACGATCTATATGCTTGAATTATGCTTTAAGAAATACAAGTTTTGCTAGAATGAAAGGGTTTCAATGCTTCTTGTTTTCTTTGAACACATACTTATGAGCATTCATGTTTGCCTAGAAATGATTTCAAGTGCTCAGTGTGAGCCTAAATGTTTTGATGAAACTTATACATGAGCATATGTTTATTGTTTGGCGAAATTTATGGAAATGTTATGATTTCTAGCAAGTGTGTACTAGTAAGTATGATTTAAAGATTTCCAGTTTTTTTACGACGAGCTGAGTAAGCTTGAGTTTTACGAAAGAAAAGATAAGCAGGCATGTTCAAATATTTTTATATGATTTTCTGAGACTTGAATGAGTAAATGACTGAGATATTGAGCCCGAGGCTTTATAGTATCGTGTGCACACAGGTCATATTCTGTTGTCGACGTTGAGTGTACTCCGTGACAACAATGCTGTCGTGAGTGCTGGGTGAGCCCCACTACGACAAAGACGATGGGAGTGTTGGGCGGGTCACACTACATCGTAGAGTAAACGTTGGTTGTGTTGGGTTTTATGTCCTAAAACTCGTGGTTTTGTAAACTGAATGTATATTCTATTTCACAATAAAGATGTTATTGAAATTTATTCATTAAAGTTGTTATTGACTATTGTGTATTGTCTAACCTTAATCCAATAAAGAACACTTGGCTATGGGATGAATACTTGAACTTTATGTGTGACATAAAAGTGGATCAAGTTCAAGTTATAGCCAGAACAGTCTATAGTATAAGGATAGGGTTGGGTACCTTATCATGAGGACACTATGGACGCGACCCACTTTGTAGAGAACAAACGATGTGATCCTAAATCGTTCATGTGGAGACATGTGAGTGGGGGCACCCTATGCAATGAGTTGGCATAAGACTGGACCGCAAAATAGTCACTTAGACTTTATAACTCCGTTTACTGTCTTAACTGACTATATTCATACGATGACCTAGGTAACTCGATCTTAATCCTGAGCGTTCTATGGACCCCTGTTTATTCGGATTTTCCTTAGATTTGCATGGGTGAGAGTGGCTCGAGACTGCCGACTCAATAAGCCTCCCATTTCAGGGATAAAACCGGGTAGATAGTTGGAAACATAGTTCTGCATGATGGAATTCACTCCTACCCGCTTTAGGGATTAGTAGAGAGGTTGTTCCCTTAAGTACTGACTCTGGGTCTTGAACAATGGGCCCACCCCTCTCATTGGCCCGAGAGGGATTCGGTTTGCTGGTTCCAAAACCAATTGTTCATTAGAGGATCAATGGGACTTAAGGAACAAGAGGTAATTACAGGGGTAAAACGGTAATTTTGACCCAATTTAATTACTGAACGACTGTGAAGGATCGACTTACTAATCATGGTTATATCGAGTGGGACGTAAATATATCTACAAAGGAGAGAAATGCAACCACCGGGCTTTAGTGGAGTGTCCCTGGTTAACGAATGTTGATTAGCTAGGCTAAAGAGTTTGGCCTGCTATTCTCGTATCGTTGGAGCTCATGATCTCAGTAGGTCCATTAGGTCCCCTTACTAGCTCGGACTAAGTCTTGTAACATTTTGAGAGAAAAGAATTTGAATGGTTCAAATTCGAGTTTGGAAGAAAGCGTTAATTATATGTGATATGTTTAACGAATCATAGCTTAAATATTGAACTATGATTAATAGGAGGTGGATATATATAAATATGGTTTAAATATTGAATCGGTTTATAGCATGAATAAATATTCATGTTCGGAAAAACGATCCGGATTGGATAATTTATTTAATTTAATATTTATTATTAAATTAAATTAAAAATTAAATTAATTAAATTAATTTTTGAATTATTTCATTAATTAAATTAATTTTAATTTAAAATCAATTTAATATTATTTTTTGAATTAAAATTAATTGAAAAATAAATAGATTTTCATGATTTTCATGAAAATCAACTTGACAAGTTGTCTAATCCTCATCATCTTCAAAATTGTACAAAATTAGGCACCTCCATCTCTATCAATCCTCATCACTGTTGAGATGTCACTTTAATGAAGCTTGTTGAAGCTTTATATAATGGTGATTTGAGGGATGTTGTGAGAATTTTACAGAAAATTCAATATTCCCGAATTAGTGACCTTTGAGGTCTTTTCTTCCAAATTCTCTCAACCTAGGATCCCACAATCCGTTCTAAGGCCTGAGGATAGTAGGGAAGACTCTAACGGTTGTCCACGAAGTGTTCGTGTTGAAAACCATCCACCGGGTGAAGAGAATTTGATCTTCAAAGTTGAGTTTTCTATCCCTCTGTTTTTCCAGTTTTGAGCATGCATTTTATTTTACAAAATTGATCAACTTAGAGTGTTCAAGATCCAAAATTGCTTCCGCTTTCTTAATCTAGACTCTTTCAATTGGTATCAGAGAAATTTTGAGCACTCAATTTGATCTATTTTGTTCTGTGGTGGGTGTTCTTTGAAATCTATTTTTTCTAGGCGTCTAAAGTGTTCTTCTGGTTTTGGCATTTAAATTGAGCATCAATTTGTGCTTTATTTTCAAATTGCTCAAGTGTGTTTGAGCATTAATGTGTGTAGAATAAGCTGTAAAAATTTCGGGTCGATCGAAGTTCGAAAAAGCTTTCAATTTGAAGAAAGAAGCTGAAGAGGTCAAAGAAAAATGAAAACAGAGTTGCTGGAAAAAATTTCTACTACAGTATTTTTAACATTCAGCCCGTGAATTGCTTTTGAAGAAGGAGAAGTTGACTTTGACCATTGGTTCGGTTGACTTTGACCGGTTCAATGGTTTTTGGACCGGTTCGGCTCGTTTTCGGTCCGGTTCGGGTGGTTTAAGATCGGTTCTGACTATTTCGAGGCCGGTTTTTCCATTTTGGGGGTCTGTTTCATCCATTAGAGGTCCGATTCAGCCTTTTACAGCCCGATTTAACCTTTTGAAGGTCCGGTTCACATATTTGCAAGTCGGTTCGACCCAAATTCGAAGTGTTCGAAGTGGTTCGATATTATTTCTAGAATATTATTGTAATAATTTAGTAGTTTGCTTGCATTAGATGCCAAAACCAGTCCACTTTAGTGTGTTTAATTAATTATGCATTGTGAATGTATGTTTGAATTAAATACCCTGATTAATTATGCATAAAGTATGCCATATAGATTTTAAAATCTCACCATAGGAAGCATGCTCCATGCATTGAAAGTATGTTATAAGTGTTATAATATATAGTATGCATGAATTAGGGTTTCATAGGAATTAATATAAGTGTTATATTAATTTATGAAACAAATATTATATGTTTTAATTATAATTAATATAAGAGTTATATTAATTAAAAATTAAACATATAATTGCTATGCATTTATTCATGTGATGAATTTGTTATAAATGTATATTTATTCATGTGATGAATGATGAAACAATTTATAACATAGAAATGCATGTAACCTAAGGTTAATTAATTAATTTTAAAATGGTTTTAGAACTGGAATTAATTAGACCTTAGGTTATCTAGTTCTAATAAGATTAGAATTAGAAACCAATAATTTATAAACTTTGATTAAAGAGGACTCGACTAAGGAAGGTTCTTTCGCTAGGTTGGGTATTTAAGCTAACTCTGAAATGGAACACCCCACACGAGGAACCGACTGGAGTGAATTTAATCCATAGGTTTATAAATTATCTTTCGTGAGTGGCGTTTATTAAAAGTTAATAAATTAAACTCATAGACCTAGGTTTATAAAAAGGTTAATAGACTTAGGTAATTCCAAAGATAATTGTTATATTGGTAGACTTAGGTCATATTGTTTTAGCCTAATATGCCTAAGTAAAAGTATACCCAAACAGCTTTAAAATACTTAGTGGGAGTGAAAAGGTATATATGATATATCAATTTCCTCTTACGCTCTCCACAAAGTTCACACCGTGAGATTTATGCTCGGCCTCGTGATGTCAATAGGGCATCCCCATTCTGGATGGTGTTTGCATAAATCAAGAGCAAGGTGAATGGATAAAATATTTATAGTAAGTGAGCGAAGGAAGTGTGTCAACACATCCTACTGGTCTCCTCCATTAGGTTGGACCGTGAGATTCCCATGTCATACTGCAGTTGCTGCCGAAGTAGCACCATCCATTCGGAGGGATGTAACATGGGATTCTAACAACTCAAACTCGAGAAAATGGATAGGGTCTCTTAGGTCCATTTCGGCTTTGTCTCTCCAAATTTCTGTGTAGCATTGTTGGGGCCGACCTCCGAGGTCCGAAAATGGCGGGTCACACTTACAAGAATTACTAAGTGTTAGTAAGTTCTTGACCAAAGTAGCGATAACTAGAATGTTATAGGAATAAGAGTTATTCCAGATTAGCATTTAGTCAAGAATGTCTTGGTTCGATGAAGCGGTGATTAACTACCCCCAGAATGCGGTTGCTCTGACTCACTGAAGTATCGTTGCAAAAAAACAATAATGATTTTATGGGTACATTATTACTTTTGCTAAATTCTTAAATTGGATAGGTTACAAACAATTCACTAATAGAATTCATTCTTTTTCAAAGATGTCGAACTCTTTTATCCAGCTTACTCGCCTTCAATAAACTTAGCGGCGATAATTATGGAACTCGAAAATCAAACTTGAATACGATTCTTGTTCTTGATGATCTGAGGTTCGTCTTAACGGAGGAATGTCATCCCCCTCCCAGCTCGACTGCAAACCGAATTGTTCGAGATGCTTATGACAGATGGATTAGGGCTAATGAGAAGGCTCCGAGTCTATATCTTAGCCAAAGATATCCGATGTGTTGTCTAAGAAACATGAGACCATGGTCACCGCAGAAAGGAGATCATGGGATCATTACAAAGATGTTTGGACAACCGTCCTCATCGGTCCATTATGATGTCACAAATACGTGTACAACTCTCGTATGAAGGAGGAAGCCTCTCTTAGGGAACATGTCCTTGACATGATGACCCACTTCAACGTGGTCAAGTAAATGGGCGATCATAGATGAGAAAAGTCGTAACCTTTATTATGGAATCTCTTCCAAGAGTTTCCTTCCATTCCGCACAAATGCAAAGTGATGAATAAAATAGAGTATAACTCGACTACTCTCCTCAACGAGCTACGCACTTTTAAGTCCTCATGAAATCAAAAGGAAAAGAGAAGGAGGCAAATGTTGTCACTTTGAAGAAGTTCCTAAGAGCATCGCCCTCCTGGGACCAAGTCCGGTCCTTCTTTTCTAAGAATAAGAGTATTCGAAGAAGAAGAAGAAAGGAGGACAAAGGGAAGGGACAGTTCTCCCACACATGAAGGCCAAAGCCACAAGAAAATATTTCCACTTGTGGAGTAGACGGGCACTTTGGAAGAGGAACTGCCCAAATACCTTGCGAGAAGAATGCCGAGAAAGAAAAACAAGGTAAATATGATTTACTCGTTATTGAAACATGTTTAGTGGAACATGATGATTCCGCTGGATATTAGATTCAGAGCCACTAACCATGTTTGTTCTTTTTCAGAATCTAGTTCTGGCGGCTGAATTACTTGATGGGGAGATATCTCTCGTGGTTGGAACGGAGAGGTTGTCTCAACAAAGCAATGGGAGCTGTGAAGTTGTTGTTTAGAGATAGATTTATTTTATTAGAAAATATACTTTTGGTTCCCCGGAATAAAAAAAACCTTGTATCTATCTCTTGTTTACTTGAACATATGTATAAAGTATCTTTTGATCATAATGAAGCGCCTATTTGCAAAAGAGGTGTACGAATATGTTCTCGCTAAACTTGAAAACAAACTTTTATATGTGTTAAGACCAACCGAATTAAAAGCTATTTTGAACACTGAGATGTTTAAAACAACTAATACTCAAAATAAAAGGCAGAAACTTTCTCCTAGTACCTATCTTTGGCACTTGAGACTAGGCCACATTAATCTCAATAGGATTGGGAGATTGGTCAAGAGTGGTCTCCTAAGTCAATTAGAGGACAACTCTTTACCACCATGTGAGTCTTGTCTTGAGGGAAAATTGACTAAAAGACCTTTTTCTGAAAAAGGTTATAGAGCCAAAGAACCCTTGGAACTCGTGCATTCGGATCTTTGTGGTCCTATGAATGTCAAGGCACGAGGAGGGTATGAATACTTCATCAGTTTTATTGATGATTATTCAAGGTATGGCTATCTTTACCTAATGCATCATAAGTCTGAAACCCTTGAAAAATTTAAGGAATATAAGGCAGAAGTTGAGAACACATTAGGTAAAACAATTAAAACACTTCGATCAGATCGAGGTGGAGAGTATATGGATTTAAGATTCCAAGACTATATGATAGAACATGGAATCGTATCCCAACTCTCAAATACCAAAGACACCTCTCAAAGAAATGGTGTATCTCGAGAGAGAAATAGAACCTCGTTAGACATGGTTCGATCCATGATGAGCTATGCTCAGTTACCTAATTCGTTTTGGGGATATGCAGTAGAAGCTGTTGCATATATTTTGAACATGGTTCCCTCTAAGAGTGTTTCAGAAACACCCTATGAGTTATGGAAATGGCGTAAAGGTAGTTTATGTCACTTCAGGATTTGGGGATGTCCGGCACATGTGTTGGTGTCCAATCCAAAGAAATTGGAACATCGTTCAAAATTATGCCTATTCGTAGGGTACTCCAAAGAAACGAAAGGTGGTCTATTTTATGATCCTCAAGAGGACAAGGTGCTTGTGTCGAAAAACGCCACGTTCTTAGAGGAAGACCACATGAGAGATCATCAGCCTCGAAGCAGGATTATCTTGAGCGAAATTTCCGGGGAAGCTACAGATAAATCAACAAGAGTTGTTGATGAAGTTGGTCCTTCTCAAGAGTTGAGAATGCCTCGATGTAGTGGGAGGGATGTTAGACAACCCGACCGTTACATGGGTTTGACTGAAACCAAAGTCGTCATACCTGATGATGGCATTGAGGATCCATTGACCTATAAACAGGCAATGAATGATATAGATAGGGACGAGTGGATTAAAGCCATGGACCTTGAAATAGAGTTAATGAACTTCAATTTAGTCTGGGAACTTGTAGATCAACCAGATGGTGAAAGACCTATCGGTTGCAAGTGGATCTACAAGAGGAAACGAGATCAAGTCGGTAAGGTGCAAACCTTTAAGGCTCGACTTGTGGCAAAGGGTTATACTCAAAGGGAAGGGGTGGACTATGAAGAAACCTTCTCCCCTGTTGCCATGCTCAAGTCCATTAGAATACTCTTGTCCATTGCCACGTTTTATGACTATGAAATTTGGCAAATGGATGTCAAGACAGCCTTTTTGAATGGCAATCTTGAGGAGAGTATCTATATGGATCAACCAGAGGGGTTCATAGTTCAGGGTCAAGAGCAAAAAGTTTGCAAGCTTAAACGATCCATCTATGGATTGAAACAAGCTTCTAGATCCTGGAATATAAGATTTGATACTGCGATCAAATCTTATGCCTTTGAACAAAATATTGACGAGCCTTGTGTTTACAAGAAGATAGTCAATACCACTGTAGCTTTCTTAGTTTTATACGTAGACGCGATATCTTGCTCATTGGGAATGATGCAGATTCTGATCAAGGCGTTAAGCAATGGCTAGCGACCCAATTCCAAATGAAAGATTTGGGAGAGGCTCGATTTGTTCTTGGAATCCAAATTGTTCTAATCGCAAGAACAAAACGCTAGCATCCGCCTCGCATCTTATATTGACAAGATGTTGGTTAGATATAAGATGCACGAGAATCCAAGAAGGGTTCATTACCTTTCATGCATGTAATTCATTTGTCTAAGGAACAAAGTCCTAAGACACCTCAAGAAGTTGAGGATATGAGACGCATTCCCTATGCATCATCCGCCGGTAGTCCGATGTATGCCATGCTATGTACTAGACCCGACATATGCTATGCGAAGGGGAATTGTCAAGCAGTATCGCCTAATCCGTGATATGATCACCGGATCGCCGTTAAAAACATCCTCAAGTATCTTAGGAGAACGAGGACTATATGCTTGTGTATGGTGCAAAGGATATGATCCTTGCAGGATACACTGACTCTGATTTTCAGACTGATGTAGATTCGAGGAAATCCACATCAGGATCAATGTTCACTCTTAACGGAGGAGTTATAGTACGGAGGAGTATAAAACAAGGTTGTATTGCGACTCCACCATGGAGGTTTGTATGTCGCACTTGCATGCGAAAAAATGAGGAGGTCAGATGGCTTAGGAAGTTCTTGACCGATTTGGAAGTTATTCCAAATATGAATTTGCCTATCACCCTTTATTGTGATAATAGTGGTGCAGTGGCAAATTCCAAAGAACATAGAAGCCATAAGAGCGGAAATCACATAGAGCGTAAATATCATCTCATCAGGGAGATTGTGCAACGAGGAGACGTGATCGTCACGCAGATCGCTTCGGAGCACAACATTACTGATCCGTTTACAAAGGCCCTCACGGCTAAAGTGTTTGAGGGACACCTAGAGAGTCTAGGACTACGGGTTGTTCAAGAGGCGCTTTTTCGTTGCTCAAAGATGTTTTACCCCACGCACGCTTTAGTCCAAGTGGGAGTTTGTTGGGTTTTATGTCCTAAAACTCGTGGTTTTGTAAACTGAATGTATATTATATTTCACAATAAAGATGTTATTGAGATTTATTCAGTAAAGGTGTTATTGACTATTGTGTATTGTCTAACCTTAATCCAATAAAGAACCCTTGGCTATGGGATGAATACTTGAACTTTATGTGTGACATAAAAGTGGATCAAGTTCAAGTTATAAAGCGTAATGAGCCTATATAGTATAAGGATAGGGTTGGGTACCTTATCCTGGGGACACTATGGACGCGACCCACTTTGTAGAGAACAAACGATGTGATCCTAAATCGTTCATGTGGAGACCTTTGTAGAGAACAAACGGTTGCTCTGACTCACTGAAGTATCATTGCAAAAACAATAATGATTTTATGGGTATATTATTACTTTTGCTAAATTCTTAAATTGGATAAGTTACAAACAATTCACTAATAGAATTCATTCTTTTTCAAATGTCGAACTCTTTTATCCAGCTTACTCGCCTTCAATAAGCTTAGCGCGATAATTATGGAACTCGAAAAATCAAACTTGAATACGATTCTTGTTCTTGATGATCCGAGGTTCGCCTTAACTGAGGAATGTCCTCCCCTCCCACCGATCGCAAACCGAATTGTTCGAGATGCTTATGACAGATGGATTAGGGCTAATAAGAAGGTCCGAGTCTATATCTTAGCCAGCATATCTAATGTGTTGTCTAAGAAACATGAGACCATGGTCACCGCAAAGGAGATCATAGGATCATTACAGCGATGTTTGGACAACCGCCTCATCGGTCCATTATGATGTCACAAATACGCTTACAACTCCCGTATGAAGGAGGGAGCCTCTGTTAGGGAACATGTCCTTTACATGATGACCCACTTCAACGTGGCTGAAGTAAATGGGGCAGTCATAGATGAGAAAAGTCAGGTAACCTTTATTATGGAATCTCTTCCGAAGAGTTTCCTGCCATTCCGCACAAATGCAGTGATGAATAAAATAGAGTATAAACTCAGTCACTCACTAAGCTTTTAAACTCAGTCACTCACTAAGCTTCATAGCTCATTCTTTCAGTGTTTTCAAACTTTTCAGGTAGAGATCAAGCTCTTGGTACCTGACATCCTGCCATAGTATACTGAAAGCTCCATAAGTTTGATATTTTGTACGTGGCTAGAGTTGTATAGCAAGTTCATATCTGTTGTAAATTATCTTGAGGGGACTATGCAGTTATAGTTGTTTGTACATTAGAGGTTGTTTAAACAATGGGTTGTCTGGTTTGGTTTCTGATGCTCTTGTCGTTTTAGTTTTCAAGAGAGATTTAAGAAGAGTTTCTCCTTATGTATGTTTAGTAGTTGTCAAGTTTCCGCTGTGTTATGTTAAAGTGTTCCATATGCGAGCATAGTATGTTTATCAGGTAAAACAGGGTCACCAGGTATTGTTAAGAGGTAAACAATGTCTGTTGGCTTCATGTCGTCTTCCGGGCTAAGTTAGCAGGTAGTACGGGAGGGGGTGTGACACTAAGTCCTATGGAGTCCTCTCAAACTCCAATTAATTGCCACATCCTTCAAAAATCATTTTCATGAACAAACAGTATGCATGAGGTCTCATTCATCAATTACATATATAATGATAAATGATACAACATATCACAACAATCATAATAACATAGTTACACTCAAAGTTCATTCATATATTCAACATAGGATCATAGGGAAATTCCTCATATAAGTAAATATAATAACTTACATAAAGAGGCATTGAAAATTTCTTTCTAAATCCTTTGAAAGTCATTTTACTTAGAGTCCTCTCAAACCTTTAAATCACCTGGAATTCTCTCAAATTCCAAGATGAATTTATTTTCTAATACCTTTGAAATAATCTCATTCTAAATTCAACTCTTTGAAGTAAATCTATGAATATCATCGTTTGAAATTAATCCTTTGAAAACCATCTTTCAAAATCATGTTTACTCCCGATTTCAAAATAATTAGCATGAGATCCCTTACCTTAACTTTAGCTCTGAAATCCTTAAAATTCTGCCCTTACCTCAACGTTCCTCTCGAACGTGCTCACACTTGAATCCCCATTTTTCCTAATTAGTTCACATATACATAAACTTATTTTTGAAATCCAATAACAATTATGCCAAAATACCACAAATGGAGGCTCAAAACGGATCCGAGGGATCGAAACTGCTTTGAATGGACTACTTCGGCGAGCGGTGGAGCGTGGCATATGCAACGACCCGTGACCGACGCGTGCTCCTCAAATCTTGAATGTTTGGTTGTTGATCTATCCAGAACCGATCTGTAATTGGTGAAGACCGGGAAGTAACGAGGCGAATCGATCGAGTCAAGCTTCTATTTGGCGGCTTCACGGTTGGACGACTGCCAACGCGAGTTCAAAGTTTGGTGGTCTGGGAATCAACGGTGGCTAACTCGTGAGGGCGAATTAGATCCGACACGCGTTCTTATTTACGACAGCGGGCGTGGGTCACGGTTAGCTTCCATTCGGTTGCAGGTGGCGTCTGGTGGTCGCATGGCTGAAACGCGGAAAGCGGCTGCGAGAGAGCTTCGACGGCAAAAAAACTCTTGAGTGAATCTGATCAATCCTCGTCGCCGACTGGCTGAAAAAGAAACGAAGAAGGTGAAGTCGTGGCGTGCGCTCAGTTGGTGCTCGACTGGCCGTCGGTGGCTGTTGGAATGGAGGAGAGGGGAGGTTGTCGAAATCGTGAGGGGGAAAGGAAATAAGGTTGAAGATGGATGAATAGTACCTTGGGATGCGTGCGAGAAAGAGACAAAACACATGTGTTGTAAACCTTAAACTACCTTTCTCTTTCCTTTTCTTAAAACTACCCTCACCTTTTTAAATTATTCTCAAACAATGCCACAAACTCAAATTCTACCTATTACAATATCCTAAACAATTTAATATATAAATATATATATATATATCCAAATTGAATTGAGAAGTGAAATTTCTTTCGAATATAAATTCAACCTTTGATTTTTTTAATACTTGAAAATGGCAGGCGTTATATCACTCTTATTTAAATGTTTGAACTTTGCAATCTTCTTCTTCTTTTTAGAGTTCCTCAATATTCTAGGATCAAAATATCGACTTTTGGAATAGTAATTTTTTTGTTTGTACAATAAGGGTGTGGAATAGTAAATTTTTTGAGAAAAATACACTTTTGGTTCCCAAGGTTTAGAGTTGGTGTCTATTTGGTCCATTGAGTTTCAAAATGAACACTTTAGTCCCTACGGTTTGAAAAATAGTTTTAAATGGTCCCTGAAGTTAGTTGATTGTTAATTGATGAACAGAAAAAATGATATGACATGTTGAAGTGACCATTTTTAAATGATGTGTCAAAATTTATACTATTTTAAGATTATGTAGCTTTTTTAATTTATTTTTCCTTTTCCCTTCATCTTTTCTCTCTTGACTTCTCCTCTTCCCTCTCGATATTCCTTGTACTCTTTTGACCGGTCTGATCTCCACCATATCATCATCTTCTCCTCTTTCATTCTCTTTTGTTACATCACTTCTTACAAATCTTCCTTATTCCCTCTATTCACAAACAACACAATGAGTTTTTTTCTACAATTTTCAAACTGCATCAAAATACCCACCACCTGAGTCAACTCAATCAAACTCAAATTCTCGACTTTGTCTCTAGTTTTCCTAACTCAAACCTATTTTTTACTGAACTTCAAAAATTTCTAAACCAAATCTCACCACATTGTAAATCAAATTGTTTCTAAATTCTATGAAGATGCAATAACTTTGAAACTTCGCATTTGCTCTACAAAAATCGACAAAAATATCTAACTCGTTAATAAACTAAACCAAAAATAAGGATGTTAAGCTCTTGTTTTGTTTTCTTTTTATCCAACCACACGATTGTACATAATAAAATGACAGAACTACCAGAACATCAGAACCCATCACAAAAATCGAATCAATTAAAGAAAAATCAATGGATACTTCAAGTTTGTGGACAGAAACAAGTTTCTGAGGATCAAAAAGGGTGAATTGAGTAAGACATTACATCAACATGGAGAGAAAGTTTTTTTTTGTTATTGACGTTTTCGACGGTGGTGCTGGAGCCGAGGAAGTAAAAAGAAAATAAAAAATAGACTTCGTTGGAGCAAAAAGGAATAAAAGAAGAGAAGATGAAAGAAAATAAAAAATAACTGCATACTGATGAAATAATATAAATCTTAATAACCTCGGAGACCAAAAATATATTTTTTTCTTTTTTTAGTACAATAAAGATTGGATGATTCGAACCATAAACCTCGTGGTCATTAAAATATTTGTTATGCCCGTTAAACTATGATCTTTTGACGACTTTTGAAATAGTAATTGGTGAGCAAGACTTGGATTGACCCCTATATTTATTATATGTTTAAAAAATAATAAGAAAATAAATAATAATTTATTAGAGAAAGAGACTTAAAAAAAAAGAAAATTAGTTTTTGATCATAAACTTGGCAGGTTGATCAATTTTAACCATAAACTTTCAATTGCATCAATTTAAACCTTAAACTTGAATAAGTGCATAAATTTTACACACCCGGTTAAATTTATGTTTCAATCATTATTAGAAAGGTTTCACACACATTTCGAAAAAGTCACATGTTACTCTATAATAGATACGTATTTGTTATTTTTTAAAAAATAAATTTGTTTAATAAATTTGGGGTGGACTCGCCATATTGTTTTTCAATTTGATAACATGTTTTTTTTTTCTGCCTCTTATCCTCTTTGATTCTGTTGCTTTTTTTCATTTCATAAATGGATAATTTTTCAATTTGAAGGCAGGGTCTTACTTGATCCATCAACTTTTAGGAGAAAGAAAGCTTATTTGCTTCGTATTTTTCCTTAATTGAGTATTTTCATTATTGAATCGATTACCAATGTTGATTTTTTAAAATTTATCATTGGCCTTAGAGCTCGATTAGATCTTCATTTGCCACAATGGACATAGAACTTTTGGAATCACCCTTATAATATTTGTCTCCTTCCTCTCCAACATTAATGTCACTTTAATCCTCTAGAGTACTATTTTGACGGGGTCGATAAGGTCGACTACGACCAATTCGTTGTGTTCATGAACATCAATCTGTTCACCACCATCTTCTCTACTCCCACATTTAGTCGAGCTGAAACTCCTCATCAACATGGTCGTTGCCGTCTTCAATGACGTGGACACCACCACTTGGATCTTCTTCACATTCGTCATCCTAGTATGAACACCAAAGTCAAGGGAAACATAAGAGTCCATTTATTTTTGTGTGGGTCATACTTTTGAGAGTCGAATTCATGGTTTTCATGATGGTAGTGACCCGATATGGATTGATTTAAATATTTTTTGGTGTTTTTTTTTAATAACAAACAAGTACATATCATAGATGTGGTTTTTTGTGTGAGAAATCTTTGCAACGATGATTAAATAAAAACTTAAATTAATATATTTATAAGTTTGAGCTTTAAATGAATGAAATTCAAAGTTTTGTTAAAATAGATAGAAACTGTGTACTAAAAATAATACCAAACGGGGAAAATAAAAAACAAAAAACAAAATGGTTATCACATGAAATTTTAGTTTGATGTTTAAATTGATGGAAGTTAAAATTATTACAACCCATTTAGGGGGTGTTTGGTTTATGGGGTTGGGTTGAGTTGGGTTGGGTTAATAACCCAACTCTTTGTTTGTTTCACCAACAATTATAATCGGTGACTTAATAACCCAACCCGATGGAGTTGAGTTATTAACTCAACCGTACGGCACTTTCCGGCAGCAATCTGACAACTTTCTGACGACGGTCCGACGAGTATCCGACGACGGTACGGCGAGTCTCCGACGACGATCCGACGAGTCTCCGACGACGATCCGACGAGTCTCCGATGACGGTCCGGTGAGTCTCCGACGATGGTCCGGCGAGTCTCCGACGATGGTCCGATGACGGTCCGGCAACTCTCCGACGACTTCCGCGACGATTGTCCGGCGAGATGAAGAAAGTGGAGAAAAGAAGAAGATGAGGAGAGTTTTGAAGTGTGTCTTTAAGTTACTAATATTCTAGTTTAAATAGACACCAAAAAGTCTTAATCCTTTTAGAACAAGGAATTCTAATCATTTTAGAAAAAGAAATCCTAAACAAACAGAAACCCTAATCCTTTTTTAAACTTTGAAACACCATTTTCTAATCTTGTTCTGATTATCCAAAGATTCAAATTTAAAACAAATACAATTAAAACATCTAATTTTACGGGGCGCCACAATATACCCATATAAGAAAAACTTTCGTCCTCGAAAGTTGCTAGAACTTTACAACGGTCACATCTTCGAGTCATAATCTAAACTTAAACTCTATACTATATTTGCACAATAACAAAGAAGTCAAAATCATAGTATAACAAGTGTCAACACACAAGCAACTCAAATAACTTTAATTAGACTTCCTGCGAGAGGCTATAAGGATCGTTGCTCACGATGTAGGCGTAGTATGCAGATCTAAGACACATGCTCGATACCAACCATGTAATAACCCTAATTTTTCAAACTCAAAATTTCCTAGGGACGCATTACTAAGCAACATTGCCTACACCAAAAATTTCCTGGAACATAACGACGCTACTAAGACCTTGATGACATATCTAATATTTTGTAGATATGCAACTTCAATATGACATAAAATATTTAAGTATGTTGACATATTTTTAACATCTTCACAAGATAAACTATTTATTCCATTCTAAAGATGTCCATAGACAATGCATGTGTTTAGACAAATTTAAATAAACACTCTTGTCTTCATATGCAAAGTATTAATACTAAATTAAGACTCTACCTAAATTAAAATAAAAAAATAGTGGTGAACATGTGCATAAAAAAATGAATAAAGTTCATATTGAATAAAGAAAAGTTATAAATAATGAATTTTATTGGAAAATAAATATTGACATCAAACCCAATATCCATTACTTTTGCAAATACCCCTAACATACATTTGGCAAATGGTAATATATATTGTAATTTTATAATTGATCACATAATTGAGTTTTGAAATTGTAGACAAATGTGTTTGTATTTGATTTGTTGTGAAAACAAAGTAAGAAAAAAAAAGTCACAAAAATTCGGACCTTTCACTTTACATAAGATAAAAATGATTTTTAGGAGAGAAGAAAAATTGATATCAATCTCAATATTCAAGATCGTTTCTAAATATCCCATATATCTTACAAAATGGTAATATATATTGTAAATTTGTAATTGATCTCATAATGAAGTTTTGAAATTGCATACAATATATGTTTGCAATTGATTTGGTGAAACAAAAATAGTAAAAAAAAAGTCACAAAAATCGATTTATTCACTCTCTGACAAAAATCGCATCGATACACTCGACATAATAACTCAACTCTGCAAACCAAACACTGGCTTCCTGACTCAACTCAACTCTGCAAACCAAACACTCAATGACAAAACAACTCTGCACAACTCAACCTAACTCAATCCAACTCTGCTCGCCCCCTTAGAGTCAAAATTGATTTATTAAAAAAAAAAGAGAAAAAAAAAAAACTCGAGGAAGATCCATGAAGCAAAGGTGAAACGAAATTGTTCAGTTGAAGAGAGCTTTTGGTTTTTGGGGTAATACCTTCTGAGATTGACTTCAATTAATTTTGCGAATGAATTGGAAGGGAGAGGTGTTGCCTTTGTTATAATCACTAATCTCTCTCCTCCCTCTTTCATCTCTCTCTCTCTCTCTCTCACTTGCAGGCCTTCATTCTTTCGCACTTCGGATCCGCCAAGCTCCTCGATCCCCCCCGTGTTCGTTACTGCTTGCAGACCCTCGAACACAAGGTACCTCTTTTTCCCTCTCCGATTTACGATTCGCCGATTGAATTACACGCAGCCAGGTTGTTTGCTATGGATTCATGTGGGAACACTTGCTTCGGAGTCGAATGATTACAATTGTGTATTTCAGTTCCTTCCTTGGGGTAGATCTCTTTTCTTTTCACGCGAGCTCCGATTTCATACTCCAATTTGACTTTCCCGTAATCAGAATTGGCTGTTGTTGTTTTATGTTTTTTTCCTTCCAAATCTATTTTCCCCCACTGCAATTATTTGCAAACCCAATTGACTTGTAAATAAGTTTCACTCGCGCATGGTTTTTTCGATTATGCTTCCTCTCGATGTCTAGCTCCTTTGAACTTTGGTTTCGGAAATTCTTCTGTTTAGCTAAAGAACCAGTCTGAACAACAACAACACATGGAATCTAGGGGTTTTCTGGGTTGTATTTTCGTGTTCTTTATGTTTATTGTTCCCCCAACCCATTCATCTCCTAATGTAATTTAAATGCGTTGTGGCGCGGAGTTAGCAGATGTCTGACTGTTTAGTAAAATTTATGTTATGAGTGTGCTTATTTGCCGTATCGATTGGTAATCTTTTTCTTTTCTTTTTCGCTGTTGGCTGCACAGGTCTGCGTCATGCTAGCATCCCACTAACTCAAAGGGTGTGAGAGTGCAATAATAGAACCCATGGGGACTGAAAATCCTGCTCACCAGAATTTTCCTACTAGACCTGTCGGCACACCTTTTGCTGCCACTCAGACCGCATCGCCATTTTCATCCTCTGGTCCTGTAGTTGGGTCAGATGCCACTCGTTTTAGACCTGCCTCTCCTGCTATGCCTCCAAACACAATGCCTTTTCCTCCATCCTCTGGTCCTGCAGTTGGATCAGGGGCCCCTGGGTTTAGACCTATGCAACCAAGTAGGTTCCCTGATCCATCTGTTCCACCACCACCAACATCAAGCATCCCAGCAACTGCTGGATCTTTCCAGCGGTACCCAGCTCCTCAGTTTGCTTCACCAACTCAACCACCTCCTTCAAGAATTCCACCAATGGGGCAACCCCCTGCAGCTTATGCACCACCGCCTCCAGTTTCTTTTCACCAGCAGACACAAATTCCTTCAGTGCCTATGGGATCTCCTCCTCAAAGCATAGGTCCTCCTCCCACAAATGTTCCACAGCCTATGTCAGATCCATCTTTTCCAGCAGCCAGGCCTAATTTTCAGTCCTCTTTACCTGGTTATGTCCATAAGCAGCCCAATGCAGATTTACAATCCCAACAAATGCAACCTCCTTTTGTTAGTCACCAAGGGCAGTATGTTCCTCCTTCAGCACCAGCTTCCCCTTTCCTTAGTCACCAAGGAGGTTATGTTCCCCCTCCACCTGCTGCAGCCTCACAAGGTTTGCTGTCTACGGACCAAAAGCACTATCCAGGCACTGGGCCGCCCCTTGGTTCCATTCAAGGATTAACTGAAGATTTCAACTCGCTTTCTATTGGATCTATTCCTGGATCAATTGACGCAGGAATTGATCCACAAGCACTTCCAAGGCCATTGAATGGTGATGAAGAGCCTAAATTGTTTTCCGAGATGTACCCCATGAACTGTGATCAAAGATATTTACGGCTTACAACCAGCGCTATACCCAGTTCCCAGTCACTGGTCTCAAGGTGGCATTTACCTCTCGGAGCAATTGTTTGTCCACTTGCAGAAGCTCCAAGTGGGGTAAGTGTCTCTGTCTTAGAAATAACAAATATTTTGATTTCTGCGCATGCTAAAGTTGTCTTATTAAATTCCTCTTATTTTGCTCTAGGAAGAAGTGCCGGTTATCAATTTTGCTTCAACTGGTGTCATCCGCTGCAGGAGGTGTCGCACTTATATAAATCCATATGCCACATTCACAGATGGAGGAAGAAAGTGGCGTTGCAACATTTGTTCTTTGCTGAATGATGGTACGAAGACTTATAATTCTCATGGCTCCTGGACACTAGAATTAATAAAAATTGACCTATTGCCATATGCAGTCACAATTTCTTATTTGGAAGCCTAGTGCATAGGAGGTATATTTTTAAGAGCCAGAGTCACGTCCTTTCTTGTGAATTTCAGCCATAGGCTGTAAGTTGTATAGGATTTTCTTTTCATTTTCCCCTTCCTGTAGAACTTGAGTGTTGCATTCACTTCATTTAGTGCTTTTGTTTTCTTTGGAAAGCAGAATACAAACCTATTTGTATTATTTTCTGAAAAATGTCATTTCTTTTTGTATATAACTATTTCCCCTGTTGGCTTATATTCAATTGCCCTTATTCAGTTCCAGGAGACTATTTTGCCCATTTGGATGCCACTGGCCGTAGAATTGATTTGGATCAGCGACCTGAGCTTACTAAGGGTAGTGTGGATTTTGTTGCTCCAACAGAGTATATGGTTCGGCCACCTATGCCTCCACTATACTTTTTCCTTATCGATGTTTCTATAGCTGCAGTTAGAAGTGGGATGTTAGAGGTAAACATTTCTATACAATTATTACTATTATTAGTAGTTTTATTTTCCTCATCTCCTCCACCTCTTTGTCTATCTTCTCTTTAATGAGAACTGTTTTTCCAATCTAAAAAAACGATCATAATATGAAGTGAAAGGTAGCTTTTAGGTTGACGGGGAAGGTTTCTTTGGTGCAAGCTAAATTTCTGAATGTATTGAATGATAATCTGTCGATTGCCAGCCTAACGGTGGTATTTATACCATGGTTATAATCAACTGAAATCTAGACTAATAACAATTAACGGCCAGTATTCTAACTGTTTTTAAAACTAACAACCTAACAACCTAACTAACAAGCAACTCATGCTTCTAGAACTTATACTACTCCATTTTTAACATTTTATTTTGGTTAACCAAAATTAATGCTTTCAAGGCGCACTCAGGCAATTGCCTGTGGCAAGGGGCGATGTGAAGTGCATGGCCATTGCCTTGAGTGATATCCTTGGTGTGTGCCTCCAAGGCACTCGCCATTTGCTTCAGTAATATTTATTTATTACTTTATTAACGGGGCGATGTGAAGTGCATGACATCGCCTTGAGTGATATCCTAGATGTGGATCTCCATGGCGCTTGCCAGATTTATTGGGTGAAGATGATCTTTGAAAGAGATGACCATAATATGCTTTGACATTGGGTTGATGGGATTCTTTTGGGTCAATAAAAAAGAATATTCTTCTCATCAAAAAACAAAAAGAATCTTCTTTATTATCAATGTAAAATCATAATTTCTTATATAAAAGAATCTATTTGATGCGTCAATTTTGGTAAGAATGGACCAAATTTGTGACGACGGCGGCGACAGATTGAAGGAGTGAAGAACAAAAAGTGAATTTTTTTTTTGACAAGATAACAATCAGAAATTTCATTGAAAGAATGAAATGAGACCAAAGCTCAAAATACAAGAAGCCTAAGGAAAACAGAAGAAACTCGAAAACAAAGACCACAAGCTGAAAGCCCGCCACAAAAGGCAACATACGCACACACCTCTCAAACACTCAACCAAGAGACAAGAAAACTACAATGAAGTAAAACAACAAATTTAAACCAGAACACATAGCCTCAGCCAAAATGAGAAGCCCAAAAGCATAACTTAGACAACCAAACTAGAAATTAAAGCAGAAAAGGGAGCCAAGAAAAAGCCAAATCTGAAATGGGGTAGCCTGCAAACTCCTTGTACTGAGAACTCCAGGCGGAAGCTTTAAGTATAGCTGAATCATATCTTCTTGACCACTCCAAACTTTTATCTTGGAACACTCTTTGATTCCTTTCAAACCATAATTCTGAGAGGAGGGCTTTGACCCTGCATAACCACAACACTTTAGCCTTGGAACTCAAAGACGGCCCCACCAACAACCGATAGACATTATCGTGAACCGAAGTTAGCAAACACCCAACTAACGTTGAAAACTCCAAAAACTTTGCCCAACTCCTTTCTACATAAGGACACCGAAAAGATATGTAAAGAGGTTTCCTCACTCATGCGCACAAAGCTCACACATCGAAGGTTGGAGCAAAGCAGCTTAGGTTGCTTCTTCTGAAGGACCTCTGAAGTATTCACCTTGCCATTCAGCAAAATCCACATAAGAATGTTAACCCTTCTAGGGCAAAACGAACTAAAATCCACATAAGAATGTTAACCCTTCTAGGGCAAAACGAACTCCAAATTGCTTGATACAACAGTTTATCCATCAACTCACCATTCCCCAGATAAGAGACAAGGGAGCTAACTGAAAAATGTCACGAGGACTCAATACTCCACCTTTTACCATCCTCCCCAACCACAGGCTTTATCTGATCAATGCGCCCCAACAACGCAACCAACTCAACCAATTCATTATCTTTCAAGTTTCGCCTAAAGGAGATATTCCAAGAGAGTGTAACAGCATCCCAAAAGTCAGCAACGCAACCCTGAGGATTGTTCACAATCCGGGCCAGCAAAGGAAACTCAACCTTTAAAGGCAAATCACCAATCCACACATCATTCCAAAAAGCAATCTTTCTGCCACACCTGAGATGGAAACGGACCAAGGAATTCACCAGACCCCAATGCTGGGCTATATTCAACCAAGGGCTCCTTAAACTCCTACCTTTACCTACCAACGAGTTCCAGCCATCGTGTGAAACACCATGAATACTTGCCACTACTTGACACCAAAGAGCCTCCGGATTATTGCCAAATTTCCAGCCCCATTTAGCTAAGAGGGCTCTATTTCTCCTCCTCAAATCACCAACACCCAAGCCCCCCATTCCCCTGTCTCTCGTCACCTTGTCCCAACATTTTTCAACTTATTGGCTATTACAAACCCAACCCAACCAAAGGTTGAATCATTCTTCAGTACATTTTCCACTGATCTCACACAACCATCCAATTGAATCCAAGAGTTATAAAAACGAAAAGGAGAGGGCCCCCAAGAACAAAAAGTGAAAATGAGATAAACTAACTATGGGATATGAAAACTTTGTTGTGGACATCTATCATTAGGGTTTTTCTTTGGAAAGAAAGAAACCAAAGAGTATTTTTTTTTTAATAAGAAGCTTCCTCTTGATGAACCAATATTTATCATGCTATGTCTTCGTGTAAATCTTCAAATTTCTTTTCATCCTACAGTTATGCTACCCTATTAACCAATCGGGCAAGCTTATTATAATCATCATGGTCTTTTGGTCCTTTTTGTAATTTCATGTAACAATGAAATTGTTTCTTAAAAAAAGAACTAACTAAGAGATAGTGAAAGCACCCTGATTAATAAAATTTTCAACGAATGCCTATTACAAACGGATATGGGCCGCCAATTCATATTCAAAGGTGCAAGATGTTGCGATGAGATTTTCTTATAGAAATGTGAAACGAAGCTCACAAATGTTGTTTCAATTGTGTAAGGTTTTCCACTTACGATGATAATACTTCAATGTTCAGATAAAAAAATATAAGAGCATCCACCCATTTGAGAGGGTGGTAATCTCTCCATACACCGTAGCACACAAGCTAACCATTTAAAATTACATCACATTCCCCAACACCTAATCACAAAAGCTATTTATACTTCCCCCACATGATTATGAATTAAATGGGTTGTGAATTTCCTTATTTGCCCCTTCTAACATATGTATGCACTATTGGGGTCTCACATTACCTCCCGAGGTGAAAGCCACCTTGTCCTCAAGGTGGAAATCTAGAAATTGATGGCGAATGTTGTCAAGAGATTCCCACGTTGCTTCGTACTCTGGTAACACCTTCCATTGGACGAGGAGTTCCCATTCTTTGGTGTCCGGATTTTGGTGATAGGTCATGATATCAACTAGTACTGCTTCCAACTTAGAGTCATCTGTGAGGATTGGTGGGCTCAATATCCACGGTGGTCTGTTACCCAAAAGCCTTCTTCAATTGAGATATGTGAAAGATTGGATGGATGTGGGTTGACACCGACAATTCAATTTTATAGGCCAAACTGTTGATGCGAGCTTGGATGTGGTAAGGGCCAAAGAACTTCGGAGATAACTTTTCATTACGGTTGCGAGCAATTGTGGATTGACGATAGGGATGAATTTACGTATGTTGTTGAATTAATTTTCTTCAAACCTTTCTATGCAGATTTTTTTATTCGAATTTTTTGATAAGCACCCACTTGCCGACCTCATACTCCAATTCCTGGCGATGTGTATCAGTGAACTTTTTCACGTGAGACTTGGCCATCATTAGTTGAGAATGAAGTTTGTCGATAAATGAGTCCTTTTTTTAGAGTTGTTGGTCAAGAGTCGCATTGGATGGTTTTTGATCTCCATAAAACAACAGAGGTGGTGGGCGACCGTACACACTGTGGAATGGAGTGGTGTTAAGCGATGCATGAAACGTGTTGTTCTATCAGTATTCTATCCATGATCGCCCCCCATTGCACCCACTACTTGGGTTTCTCCCCACAAAAACATCAAAACACGTCTCAAGGCACTTATTCACAATTTCAGTCTGGTAGCCTGTTTGAGGGTGTTATGCGGTGCCTGTTGGCAAAACGCCTCAACTTAGAAATGACTAATGAAGATCTTGTCGCGGTCAGACACAATTGATTTAGGAAATCCATGAAGCCCCACAATTTTTTTTTGGGGTGAAAAGTGAGGCCATTGGCTTGGCCATATAAGGATGAGTCAAGGCAAGGAAGTGTGCATACTTGCTTTGTTGATCCACAACCATCGGGATAGTGGCACACCCTTCTGAACGAGGTAAACCTTCCACAAAGTCCATTGAGATGTCTTCCCATATGTGATTGAGAATGGGTAATGTTGCAATGGTTCGATTGGAGACATCGCCAATGTTTTATTGCGCTGGCAAACTCCACATTCCTCCCAACATAGAATCGTTGGTTAGTCTTTTGTAGGTTCATAGGAGGCCCGAATGTCCCCCCAACACAAAATCGTGGTATAGGTGTAACATGGTGGGTAACAAGCTAGAGGAAGCTAATAAAACTCATTCATCCTTATACAACAAATTTCCTTGATGAATGGTGAACTTTGGGTGGCATGAAGGGTCATTCTCGATCTCATTATGTATTTGGTTGAGCATAGGGTCAGGATTGACCTTGTGTCGGACAATCTCCACGTCTAATATTGTCAGAGCGCAGTGAGGTAGACGGTTGGAGGAATGCGTGACAAGGCATCGACAACTTTATTCTCTAACCCTGATTTATAATGTATTTCAAAATCATACACGAGCAATTTTTTTTTTTTGACAAGGAAACAAAGATTTTATTGATATAATGAAAGGAGACCAACGCTTCAAGTACAAAACTTACAACGAGATACAATAGAACCTCAAAAACCCAAAACAAAGCAAAGACCCAAGAACCAAAAGAAAACCTGAACAAAACAACAACAAATGGCATCCGAAACGAAAGAGACAACAAGGAACCAAACAACAAATACGATAGAACTCCAAAACAAGCCAAACAAGCCATACAAACCAACCAACTACAAGACCAAAGACTGCTGAGGACAACCACCAAAACAAACACACAATTCCCAACAAGACTTGAAACTGAAAATCAAAATGAAGCCAACAATGCTAACTGGAGCCGCACCCCACCCGAACAAAAAACTTCATGCCAAACACCTTAAAAATGTCCCCCCACACCCTCCTGTTCTTCGAGAGAAAATCAATGAGTCAATAATTTCTCTAAACTGCAACCCACTAGCTTTGATTAATGACTCAAAACTACTTAGTTCAGGAGGCACGAGAGGATCTGCGAGAGGAGCCAAACAATCCAAGATTCCTTTAACAGCTACCAGACTACTTTCAGGATGAACAAGAGAATTAAAAAATCCGGCTAAGTTAAAGCGCAGAGAGTTAACCATTGAGCTATCAACCAAATGCATCGCATGCTTTGGGGAACCCCCTTCTGGACTACTTAGACTTACCAAAGAATCCACCTCCCACTCCTCCAGACCATTCAAACTATCAAAGTCAAACTTTTTAATAACTGGATCCCTTGGTTGCAAGCAAACTCGATAAAACTGCACTCCTAAAATATCAATATTGTGTTTTTGGAGGTTAATCACCTGCTCCTTAACAGTTGGAGAGACCCCTCCACTTAAATCTGAACCCTCCCTCGGGATTAGAAATTTAGTAACCGAATCTTCAAAGTTGCCACCCTGGAAAAGAGAAGGCTTATTTCCCTCTATGAACACTTCATCCACCCTGTTCCTTTTTCGAACTCTATGAACACTTCATCCACCATGTTCCTCTTTCGAGTATAAAATTTAGAGTAAGATGCACATAAAGTACTTCTGATCACTCTATGAACACTTCATCCACCATCTCCCAACTTTCAAATGAAGATTACTAATCACTCTCCATTTGCCAATGTCAGAAAAAGAATCCCCACCCACACTACTATAAACCAGGAGAAGGATTTTATCAACCATGAACGGATTGATTTGAAACTCCATCCAAAAATGAGCCTCCAACCCTTTCTTGACAATCGACCAAGGGATGTGCGCAAACAAACAAGTCACCACTAGGATTCTTAAAAAGTCAATATCCACTACCTCACCAGGCTTTCGAACCCAATGCCTTTCCACCAAATTGGAAAAGGAACACTGTAACGTCCTATCCTTCCCAATGCCTTTCCCCTTAGAACTAGCGAAACTTGCCACTACGCAACCAGGATTAGGACAAGACTTTGTAGCCCCCAACATCCTCCAAAGCGTCAATGAAGTTGCCAAGCATATCCTTGAAGACTTTCCAACCATTCAAAAATCTCCCCAAAGGTACACGAAAAGACTGCTTGCCGCCCAAGGGGGGGGGGCACACACTTCCAACCGCATCCCAACCTTCATAAGAACGCACCTTGAATAACCCCAAAGTTGCGGCAACATCCCTGAAATTCCTTCGAACAAAGTAAGAAGAAGAATTTGCAGCAATCGCCGCGAAGGAATCCAGTAACCAACGAACATGAACAAGGGACAATGAAACCACCGAATCGCTTAAACCATCTTGAAGAAGGATAATCGATTCATCACACCAAAGGCAGAAGAAACTATTCCCCACACAACAACTAAAACGCCTCATTTAAATAGCCAACTTAAACCTCTTAAAACAGAGAAGCAACAAACCAAGCCAAGAATTCAAGACTCCTTCGTGAAGTTGACCGAGACAAAAGAGGGTAGACGAGAAAGGGTGGACCCACACGAAAGGGAAGACAGACGAACCCACTCGAAAGGAAAAACGGGGACAACCAGAGAAAAGAGATGGGCGGACGGAGACAAGAAAGGGCAGCCGACAACGAGAGAGGGAAGACGGGCAGACCCACGCGAGGGCCAACCAGAGAAGAGAGAAGGGTGGACGGAGACGAGAAAGGGATGCCTGAGACGAGATAGGAAAGACGGGAGGACGCACGCGAGGGTCAACCGGAGAAGAGAGAAGGACGGCCGGAGACGAGAAGGGGGTGTCGGGGACAAAGGTTAAGAGATCCTAAGGAAATCGCTAAGAGAACGACGAAGGTCGTCAGGCTACCGGAAACCGAGGGCTAACGGAAAGGGTGACCTAGATTGGGGAAGAAAAGGGTACGGTGGCCAGAAGGATGAGAGGTGGCCGGGGAAACCGTCGGAAAAACGACAGCGAGCAGACGAAAACTGGCAACGAAGATGCACGAGCAATTTATAAACCCATTATGATATTTCGGCTAAATCATTGTTTGCTCGACTAAGTAGCGTAGGGCCTATTGGTTGGAGGGATGATGAAATGTTGGCCCAATAGGTAAGTGGACTGCCAACACTATGACCATTAATTCCTGCTCGTACATTGAATTTTGCGCGATTCCTAATGGAAAGAGTGTGACTGAAGTATTTGATATTTGACACCCGAGATAAGAAGGGGTACATGAATGAACTGAGACCACATTTGAATGAGAGGGATCCTGAGGATATGAAAGTATGATTAGGAAAGATGAAAATATGATCGAGAAAGATGAAAGTATGGTTGAGAAAAACTTAAAAGAATTGATAGCTATTACCTATAAAAACAAGGTGCACCTTCTTTTTCGGTGGCTTAATAATAGGAACTTCGAAGTTAAGCGTACTTGACTTGGAGCAATCCTATGTTGGGTGACCTCCTGGGAATTTTCTTAGGGAGCATGTGAGTGAGGACAATGCATGCTGAAAGGACCCATGTTGGTTTGTGGAGAAAGTCTTCACTCTTGCAAGCGACTCAAAGATGATATGGTGACGTGGGAAGGTTGTAGGGATCCTGGGCCTGGGGGCGTTACAAATAGTATCATAGCAGAACCTGCCCCAGTCAGATGTGGTTTGGGGACGAACCAAAGCAGAAGCTGGTGGGCATGTGACACCTGAGATAAGGAGGGGTACATGAATGAACCGAGACCACATCTGAATGAGAGGAATCCTGAGGATATGAAAGTATGATTGAGAAAGATGATAGTATGGTTGAGATAGACTTAAAATAATTGATAGCTACTACCTATAAAAACAAGGTGCACCTTCCCTTTCGGTGGCTTAATCATAAGAACTCTAAAGTTAAGTGTGCAACTTGGAGCAATCCTATGTTGGGTGACCTCCTGGGAATTAGGGGAGCATGTGAGTGAGGACAAAGCATGCTGGAAGGACCCGTGTTGGTTTGTGGAGAAAGTCTTCACTCTTGCAAGCGACTCAAGAATGATATGGTAACGTGGGTAGGTCGCAGGGGATCTTGGGCTTGAGGCGTTACATGATAGATCGTTGGTTTTGGGTGAGGATGACTGTCAACCTGGTACTTGTTGCGTTCGTCTCAACGACAAATGCAATCGAAAAATTCGGTAATGCCAGTACCAACAATGTCACAATCACGTGCTTGAGGGCTTCGAAAGAAGTTGTGGCTACTTCTGTCCATCCAAAAGCATCCCTTTTCAATAACTGATTCAAAGGATGAGCAATTGAACTATAGTTTGCTACAAATCGACGGTTATAACTTGTCAACTCGATAAAGCCTCGCAACTCTTGCACATTTGTAGGTTTGGAGCTAGGTGAAACTTCTAGATGTCCCTCCACATTTGCGAACAGAATCTATAGTGTCGAGGTTGACAGAGCTTTGTGGTGGTTTAGCAGGGGAGGGCAGTCAGGCTATCAGGGGAAGTGACTGGGAGGAAGCGATGTTCATCCTCGTTAACGGAAGGAAGGATGGATGGATATATTCCTCGAGGTTGCTTTCTAAACTGGGAGGGGGTCGATTTTCCTGTGAGGTTTTTTTTCAATGGGTATGGAGGAAGCCGGAGTTTTTAGTTCTGATGAGAGGGCGAAGGACCTTTCTTCGGAGAAGACAGGGGAGCAAAAGTCAAGGTCCCAGTACGGCGAACAATCTTTCGATCTACAGGATCACGTGGAGATTTCCTCTCCTCGGAGCGCTTCAGTGGCGTTGGGCGCGGTCCATTCGGGTGATGTTGGGCCTGGTCCCCCTTTAGAGGCCCACCTTCCTAGCCGGGAGAAGAGAAAGGCCGAAGGGAAGGTTTCTGTTAATTTGGGCCTCAGAGTTTCATCGAAGCCCATTCTAAGACAAGGGGAGAAGGTAGTTGGGCTCTCCCCGAGCCCGCTAGCACAACAAACCACTTTGACAAGTCCTCCTTCTGGGTCGTTGATCGAGGGTGGTGGGTAATCCATTTTGAGGGCTCTAGTTGAACCGAGAGCAGAGTCGGTGGAGGAAGGGTCGAACGGTTTTGAAACTTTGAAAGCTTTGAAAAATCATGGGGAAGGGGATGTTTTCTTTTCGACACCAGACCCTTCGGTGGAGAGTTACTCGGACGAGGACTCCTTCCTCTCTTCGCCGGTGGCTCGTGCTACGGACGAGGTCACCCTTGATTCGTTATTTGAGGACGGAAGGGGAGAGTTGGAAGGCAGGAACAATTCTTCGGGAAGGGTGGAGGAAGACATTCTAGTTTCGAAAACTTCTATCGAGCTTGTGACTGTGGAGGTTGGGTCAGACTTACGGAGGCTTCATTCTTCTTCTTTGGAGTGCTTTGATCAGGACGCTAGGAATGGTGGATGCTCGGATAGAATTGCTAAGTCTGGGTTGGTTTCAGGGGCTAGAGTCTTGGCTTTAGAGATGTAGGCATAAGCGACTTCTGCAGGGGATGGAATTACTTCGAGTCAAGCCATGGTGGTCGTTTCTTGACCCTTATCAAAGAATTGCTCGGAAGTATCAACCAACCAGGTTTGCTCTCATTCTTTGGCTTTGCCACCTTCCACTTTTGAGGGGTCGGTGTTAGTTGGTTCGATCCCTTTTGGGTCGTCTGGTAGTGGTCTACTCTCTTTCGGAGAGTCTTCGGGAAAAAGTCAAGGGGCACCTTTGGGAGTGGTCTCGTCGTCGTCGTCCCTTCCTTCCCTCCAAGTTTCTGGTTGTGTCTCTACCCCGGTGCCATTCAACTCTTTGGGAGGAAGTCCGTCGTTTCTTGTTCCTTGGTCAAGTGCCTTGTGTGGAGGTTTTGTGGGAGGAAGCCCTCCTTTAGCTAATGCGACAGTTGTAGACAATCAGTTCCATCCCTTTTCCCCTTGGTTTTTCACAGGTGGGGCTCCTATCCCCTTCCCCTCTGGGGGTGCTTTGGGGATTGGACCCCCGGTTTGGGCCTCCTTGGCGGCCGCGGGTATCCAAAACGTGTCGCCTAAGGACATTACCTCGACCTCGCAGCCTGCCCCGAAGAAAAGTAAAGGTAAGAGTGGAAAGGGTGGGAGGATTGGTACCCGGGAAGTCAGGAATTTGTCGTGTTCTATTAATTATGATGGGAGAAAGGCTTCGGGAGAGGCCAAAGGTAAAGGATGTTCTCAATGAAAGTGGTCTCTTGGAATGTTAGGGGCCTTGGGGGAAGGGTACAAGAGGAGGCTTATTAAGGACGTTTTGTCGTTGGAAAGTCTCGATATTGTGATTTTGGTGGAGTTTAAGTTGAGCGTGGTGTCCCGTGAGTTGGTGCGAAGCCTTTGGGGCAGGAGACAGGTTGGGTGGGTTTGTCTTGAGTCGATCGGAGCTTCTGGGGGAGTTATTATCCTTTGGGATGGTAGACTTCTGCAACCTCTGGAGGTGGTGAGAGGAGTTTTCTCTATCTCGGTGTCTTTTTCTCTCTCGGGGGGCTCGGTTAGCTGGGTCTCTGGTGTGTATGGTCCCCATAGATCGAAGGGCAGGAAGGCTTTCTGGGAGTAATGGGGGGGGGGGGTATTTGGCTTGTGCGCCTTGTGCTGGTGTGCTGAGGATTTTAACATGGTCCGCAACCTGCTAGAAAGGGCTCCTAGGGGGAGGGAGACGAGGTCTATGAGGGTTTTTAATAAGTTCATTGAGGAGTGCGAGCTTTTCGACCCACCTTTAGGGAATGGGAACTTCACCTGGGCTAATTCAAGAGCAAGGAGTCGCATTGATAGGTTTTTGCTGTCCAAAGGTTGGATGGACTCCCTTCTGAGCGCGAGATTGACCCTAGGTCCGAAAGTTACTTCAGATCACTGGCCTCTGATCTTGGATTCGGGTTCCCCTAAGTGGGGCCCCTGTCCCTTTAGGTTCGAAAATATGTGGCTTGAGCACCCCTCCTTTAAGGCTTCACTTGTTTCTTGGTGGGTGAGAAGGGTGAGCGGTAACAGCGAAGGATTTCGTTTCATGGGTAAGCTTAGGGCTCTTAAAGAGGTGCTGAAATCTTGGAGTAGAGAGACCTTTGGTGATATGGCTGAAGGTCTTGGATACTTTGGAAGAGGAGGAGGGCCTAAGTGAGGCGCCCTGAAACAAGAGCGCTTTATAATCAAAGGGGAGTATGCGGAGTTGGTAAGAAAAGAAACTATGAGTCGAAGACAGAAAGCTCAAGTGAGGTGGACGTTGTATGGTGATGTAAACTCCACTTATTTCCATAGAGTTGCGAGTGGAAGACACAACAAAAACTTCATTAGCTCCCTGGGGAGTGATAGTGGTGAGGTGGTACAGGGTGATAAGGAGATTGAAAGGGTGATCATTTCTTTCTACACCTCCCTTTACGCTCCTTCTGTCCACGCTCGGGGGTTCTTGGAAGGGGTGGATTGGTGTCCTATTTCGAGTGCAGCCAACAATGAGCTTGTCAACCCACCTTGGAAGAAATTTGGAAGGTGTTTTTTAGTTTTGAAAAGAATAAAACTCCTGATCCTGATGGTTTTTCCATGGCCTTCTTTCAGGATAGTTGGGACATTATCAAAGAGAATCTGGGGAAAGTTTTTTCGTGAGTTCTTTAAGCGGGGGATTTTGGATAGCTCTCTTTGTGAAACTTTTATATGCTTAATTCCTAAAAAGGAGGTTTCACCCAAGGTTGGGGACTTTAGACCAATAAGCCTGGTGACAAGTGTGTTTAAGATTATTGCTAAGGTGTCGACTTGTAGGTTAAGGAAAGTGTTGCCCTTGACTGTGACGGACTCACAAGGAGCTTTTATTTCTGGTAAACAGATTTTGGACCAGATTAATTGTGCGGTGGACAGTGTTGCCCGTGCTGATTGCAATGTTTCTTTGATTTCCTCATCGTTCTTCCACTTGTTTCTGTGCCATACTCCTTGTTCTCCCCAGGTTAAATGTGCTCTTAAATGTGCTCTCATACCAGATTGTTAGGTTTCTATCCCAACTTCACCTACAAACTCAAAGAACACTACCAGAACACAACAATGGCAATAGAAGTCCAGAGAACACTATTATATTGCAAGATAAAGATACTAGGAACAATGTTCAAGCCAAAACAAGATAATAACAGCAATCATACAACCTTCAAGCACAACCAGCCATTTCGAGAGTGTTGGGGACCTCTCCTACACAACCCAAACAGCTCACAAAACAACCTCTACCCTTCAGCCTTCTTCTCTTCCTTTCATACTTCCACTATGCTAGGATCTGTACCAAACCAACACCCACGCACCCTCTAACTAACTGAATTCAACATATTTCCCTTTTTACCCTTCCTCACATAAGTGTGTATAATTTGGGGCCTCACAGGATTCTTGTTATTTTGAAAGTTATTTTGAAGCTGGTTTCTAGTTCTTGGTCTATTGTTTTGTCAGATACATTTTGGGTTCTCTGGCTTTTCATTGCAACTTCTTGTCTCTTCCTTGTGCGATCATTCCAATTCCTTTGAAGGATATTCTTGTCGTGATATTAGTTTGAGTTGGCATACTTGTATTTTTGTTTGTAATCCTTTTGCTTCTTTTTGTTTTTTTTTCCTTTTGTAGAGTTTGTTTTTTGAGCATTAGTCTCTTTTCATTATTTCAATAAAATTTTTGTTTCCTTGTTAAAAAAAACCTAGGTTGTACATATTTGAATAACATACTATTATTCTCCTAAATTTAAGAGGTCTCGTAACCAACAGTAGTAGACTCCGACCCCCCAAAATTCTATGATTCCTTTCCAGCCAGACATGTTACAACATTGAGTAAACTGCATTAATCCAAAGAATCTAGAAGGCCCTTAAAATTGGTACCAATATGAAGCTGGTTGATTAAGCAAGCAGGAGACTTAGCAAAGCACCAGCTCAACCCAAAAACAGAGGGCAAATTAGTCCAACAATCATAAGCTATAGGGCAGTGAACAAAGATGTGAGGGCAACTTTCTGAGTCTGATTTGCCACGAACGCACCAATTAGGGGAGATGAAGAAATTCGAAAGTCTCCTTTGAAGCAAATGAATTGGCTTTTGGATCGTGACCAAACCTTAACATCCTCCAGGTGATTCTCAAGGCTTGGATCATCAAAGCCCATTCATTTGCTTCTTCATCAGTGAGATTCCTTCTCAACAAGATGTCCCAAGAGGCGGACTTCTCTTTCCAATATTGATTTATAAAGTAGCCTTTGGAATTAGCCTCTCTGTAGAGTCTCGGAAATCTGATTTTCAAGGGAGTGTTTCCACATCATGGGTCATCAGAGGAAAGAATTTTGTCTCCCATTCCCAACTTACAACTACCATTTGCCCACAAGAAGGCAGCATCTGGAAATGGCTTTTGAAGAGGTTTTGAAATAGGTAGAAGATTTAGGTACTAGGTTCCAATTCACCAAAGAGTATTTTCTGGCAATAATTCTTTTCCGGAGCGTGTTTTGTTCATCCAAAAATCTCCAAAGTCCAACCCCACTCCCAGCCCTCCATTTTGAATAGGCATGAGAGGTGTTGTTCCAATTGACAAGGTTAAAACCTCTCTCTGGAGGGGCCTTTCCAAATAGAGTTTTATTCCTCACCTTTTTAATTAGTCTAAGCCGTTCGGATATCGGTTCGGTGAGAAGTGTTGGGAATAAAACTTCGAAGGTTTTTTCCCCGGTAATTAACTTGGCAAGGTTTTTTGAATCTGCAGCCCATCAATCTCCCTTGGGGGAAAAAAGGAAAACCTTGAGAAGATCGTGGTAGATTGCCCGGTGGAGTTGTCTAGCTTTAGTGATCTAATCAAGGCAAAGTGGGCTACAATTCAAAGCAATTGTAGCAGGAGGTAATTCGGTAAATTTGCAATGAATGTGTTACCGTGGAACACGAGAAGGTTGGGAGATGGTTCAAAGAGAGTTACTCTTAAGAGGTATCTTCTAAAGCTTTGTCCGGAAGTGGTTATGTTTCAAGAAACGAAACTGGGGATAATGGTTGATAATGTGGTTAAATCCTTATGGAGTTGACTAGTTGGTTTTGTTTCAAGAAACAAAACCTTGAAGGAAGAGTTTAGCTCAGTTGGGTGAGATCTCCACGACTTTTTGTTGTCTATTTTGTGGTGTTGGTATTTGAAGTAGTTGCAGGGTTGGGGGCTTTTTGAAGGTTTCCCCCAATGTTTGTCTTAGTTATGGAAATTTTGGGTGTTGGTAGCTTTGTTCGGGTTTATGATCGGTTCCAAGATTAACTAATGGTTGTTGGAGGTTAGGGTGGTGCGTTTAGGGGTGGTCGCTTTGAGGGCTTCGATCTGGAGGGTTCTCCCTTGTTGGCGTTATTGGCTTCTTTTCTTCAACCTCTTTAGTCTTTTGGTCTTTGTTTGTTAGTTGGTTCTCGTATCTTTATGGTTATTCTTTTCTTTCTTTTGGTTTGTTCTTGGAAGAGGTGTTGTTTTCTCTCTTGTTTAAGTTTTGTCTCATGTTGTTTTGGATATTGTCTGTTCTTTTCTTTTTGTTGTATTTTGAGCATTAGTCTCATTTCATTTTATCAACACTCTATCCATTTCCTCACCTTTTTAATCTCTCACTTCATTTTTGAACCAGAAATAAAACTTTTCATTGATATAATAAAGAGACTTAATATCCCACTTTATAGAAAAGACATTTGTTGATTCAGTTTTAATTCTTAATTTTGACCTTCCTATCTTCCCCTATATTTTGATTTTCATTTTAGAAAACTTCTTTGCAGAATTTGAGTTCCATGACTTGTTTACTCTTCCTTCGTTTGTTGCTATAAGGAGTCTGCTTGTCTCCAAATGCTAACGATTCTTGTTCTAGGACTCTTGGGCCTTTAGACCCCTTTTCTAGCAAGTGTCGTTTTGCCCATGTGTTGTCTCATCCCATTCCTTCTCCCTCCCCTCCCTTCACCTTGCTTAGAAGGTCAAACTGTCGAAGAAGTTCGAAGCTAAGCTTCGTTGGTTATCTTGTAGAGGAAATACACTGTGAACTTTGTCCAAAGATCATCTTCTGTGGTTCGGGTTTGGAAGAAATAAGAGTTTTTAAAGATATTAAGAAGTCATAAGGGAAGGTTTGGAAGGGAACTCATTGCAGTGCCTTTCTTTTAGTGTGTTATGCAATCGAAAGAGGTCTCCATTAATTTAGCATAGAGTTGAGAATTACATGGCCAGACCTTTGAGGGGGTCTGTTCCTACAGTACACAATACAATGATAACTATCTTTTCTTCTCTAACTCCCTTACTAATATACTCTTTCGACCCATAACTACTCACACATATCTCTCCTTAACATAATTGGCTTACTACATATCTTTTCTTAACATAACTGACTTTCTTGTTTACGAATACCCTTCCTCTCATCAAAAGTATCTTTTGTAATTTTTCTTCATTTTTGATTTTCAACATTGAAGCAATTTCTTGTTATTTTGTTTCTCTGGTTTGCTCCTCGTTGGGTGTACTTTCATTTATCTTCATGAAATTTGGTTTCTTCTTCTTATTGTTTTTTAAAACCTCATCAAGATCACCCGGAAGAAAGTGTTGCTAATACTCATCGAGGGATTGCCAAACAATGAACTCATAATTTTCAGTTTCGTTAACTTTTTATTTTCTTTTTCAGGTTGTGGCACAAACAATTAGATCATGCTTGGATGAGCTGCCTGGTTCTACTAGAACACAAATAGGTTTTGCGACTTTTGACAGCACAATACATTTTTATAATATGAAGGTAGAAAATATAGGTTCCTATTGTATTATACCCTAATTTTGATAATTCATGCTAAAAGTCCTGTTTCTTTCACAGTCGACTTTGACTCAGCCTCAAATGATGGTGGTTTCCGATCTGGATGATGTATTTGTACCTTTGCCAGATGATCTCCTTGTCAACTTGTCTGAATCCAGAACTGTGGTGGAATCATTCCTTGATAGCTTGCCGTCCATGTTTCAGGAGAATGTGAATGTTGAATCTGCCTTCGGCCCATCCCTTAAAGCAGCATTTATGGTTATGGTGTGTTATTTACACCTTTTTAATCAGTCACCACCGTCATGTTTGTATTTCTATTACTTTTATATGAACATTGTTATTTCCTTGTCAATGAATTAAAGTATAAACATGTAGATAATTTTGTAAATTCATCTATGTTTTTTTTTTTTAACTAGGAATGAAATTTTTCATTCAATGAAAAGAGGCTAATGCTCAGTAGCTACACACTCCACAAGGGGGTGAAAGCAAAAAAAAACTAAAAATTTCAAAGATAAAAACAACCCATGTAAATGCATGTATATTCAAATTGATCTATACTAAAGACTAAAGAGCTTGGTATGACCATCGGTTTATCTTTTCATTCCACCCTCTTTGCAGAGCCAACTGGGGGGGAAGTTGTTAATTTTCCAAAACACACTGCCATCTCTAGGTGTTGGCCGCTTGAAGTTGCGTGGGGATGATCTTCGTGTTTATGGAACAGACAAAGAACATTTACTTAGACTGCCGGAGGATCCATTCTACAAACAAATGGCTGCTGAATTTACGAAGTTCCAGATTGGGGTCAATGTCTATACATTTAGTGACAAATATACAGATATTGCTTCCTTGGGTATGCCTCAGTTTTTTCATCTCCGGAGAATGTATTTATGGTGACATGACTGAATTTGACTCTTAAGAATTGACTGGTGTTTGTCCTCTCAAATTCTTTTTCCTCTAAAAAAAAAGAATTGACTAGGGATTGCTATGATTGTTGGTGCCTTTTTTTTAATCACTTCAATATGCGATGAACATTTAAAAAATATATTTTTTTGAGTTCCCAAAACTATTCTTCTTTGGTCTAGCTTTTAAGATCATTGTGGTTACTTGTCATCATTTGGGAGGATCTGATTAACTTTTGGAACTTCTTATATAGCCACATTTCTTCTTGAACAATGAGGCATACTGGTTATTTGTTTATCAAGCAAATAATTTTTACACAATAATCCTGGTGCATTCAAATTTGTTATTTCAGTCAGCTTCTTGGGGAAACTGAAAATTTACATCTACTTTTTATGTTTACAGTCTCTCATCTAGGTTACAACTTATTGCTTGTTATTTCCTTAATTACAAATTTTCTGATTATTGTTATAGTTCTGATGGCTATAATGACAATCCACACATCTTTATCTTTTTTCACATGACATATGCAAATATCGGTTCTGGTGCACTGAGGATTTATTTATTTATTTTTTACTTCTCTGTTGTATTTAGGGACTTTGGCAAAATATACTGGAGGTCAGGTGTATTATTATCCTGGCTTCCAATCTTCCATTCATGGGGAAAAGTTGAGACATGAGTTAGCAAGGGACTTGACTAGAGAAACTGCCTGGGAAGCTGTAATGCGTATAAGATGTGGAAAAGGTGATCTTTTCCTTTTAAATTGGTTCTTATGGAATGTTTGTCTTCTTCACTCACATTATCAACACCTTTCTTCTCATTATTTTTTTTCTGTTCTCCTAGGGATCCGCTTTACATCATTTCACGGAAATTTTATGTTAAGAAGCACCGATTTGTTGGCACTTCCAGCTGTAGATTGTGATAAAGCATTTGCAATGCAAATTTCTTATGAGGAGACATTATTAACAACTCAGACAGTGTACTTTCAAGTTGCCTTGCTGTATCCTTCGAGTGTAAAATGTTCGATATAACACACCTGTCTAACATCTATCAATTCCCCTAATAGTTAATAGTCCTTAATTACTATCAGCTGTTTATGAAGTAGGTTTATGCACACCATGAGTTTCTTCAACGTTAATTTTTAAATTTTCTGGATCAGTTGACCATTTGTTTTTTCTTAATTTTCTTGCATTTGGTCATGGAGTTTGATAATGGTAGTTTGGGTTTGCATTAGAATGAATATCAGCCAGATTCCAGGGGTTCTCTCTAGTTTTGCATGTACGAATTTCTCTTCAGATCTGTAGAGTACTGTTATTATTTCTTGATAGATTTTAAAAACACAATGCGTATTCGAAATCAACTTTCCTTCTTTTTAGGAATGCTGTGTCATAATTTATGAATGTCGATTATTCAATTTACAGGATAGTGAATAACCCTTTTTTAGGCCTACAAATGCATTCATATGTTACACTTTTGAAAAATTTACCTTAAATAATAGCATATTTCTTCGATCGATAGTAACTAGTTGCACTTTGACCTTGATCTAAACCAGTAACCACATGAGGATTGTGAGTGCATGAAACTGTTGTTTTCACTTGAGATTGCTTGTTTCCTTTGTAATGTGGGTTTTGCGTAGCCCTTCTTTGTTTTTGATCTTTGTTTTTGATTTGGTCGAGTTCAATGAGGTTTCGTAAGTTGGTGCCTAGGGTAAGGTTTGTGGTGTAAAAATTGATTTCTTTTCTCTATTTCGAGGGTAGGGACCGTAGGGTTGTACCGATAAGTTTGTTCTTTGACAATAAAAAGATATACTGCATCTTGTGGAGAGAGACGTATTAGAGTGCACACAGCAGCAGCACCTGTGGTTACAGATTTGGGCGAGATGTACCGCCAGGCTGATGTTGGTGCCATTGTTTCCTTGTTTAGTAGGCTAGGTATGTTGCACACAAATTTCTATGCATGGCCCCGTGAGATTTTGATAACCTCAATTATTAAGGTTTACCCTCCGGTTACATATTAATCTCTCATTCTAAATTCTAACTGAAACAACTTGCAGCAATTGAGAAAACACTGTCCCATAAGCTGGATGATGCTCGCACTTCAGTACAACAAAGGATCGTTAAAGCCTTGAGAGAGTATCGTAACCTCTATGCTGTACAGCATCGCTTGGGTGGCAGAATGATATATCCAGAGTCTCTCAAGTTCTTGCCTTTATATGGATTAGCGTTATGCAAATCAATACCTCTTCGAGGCGGTTATGCTGATGCTGCACTTGACGAGCGGTGTGCATTAGGCCTCACAATGATGATTCTTCCCGTTAAGAACCTATTGAAGCTTTTATATCCCTCATTAATTCGACTTGACGAGTATCTATTGAAGGTGGTAAATCTTCCCTTCAGTTTTATATTCTCACTTAGTGAATTTTCAGATTCTATGAAATTTATTCTACTTTAATCTGCAGGCATCTCCCGCTCAGACTATTGACCTTAATTGCATAGAGAAAAGGTTGCCGCTGACTGCTGATAGCTTAGATTCCAGAGGCCTGTACTTATATGACGACGGGTTTCGCTTTATTGTATGGTTTGGTAGAGTGCTTTCACCTGATGTGTCTATGAATTTACTTGGGGCAGACTTTGCAGCAGAACTATCAAAGGTATACAGTTGTTTTATAATTCAAATAAAAGAGTTCCACAGTTGAATAAGAGGAAAGAGTGATTGAATCAGAACAAGTTGGCTTAGGATAACTCGTTTTTACTTCTTTGCGTTTACATTTCAAAACTAGAAGAGGGGGGGGGGGGGCGAAGCCTGCAATAGACATTATTCAATGTCCTTTGAGTAATAATGGTTTTGGCCTGAATTCAAGCCCTATTTTAAATGATTTAGTTGCTATTTAGGTGTGATGTGTGAGCAATTTTTTCTTTACAATGTTTAATATTATCATGTTTTGATTCTATTCTTCTCCAAGCATTTTCTTGGTGAGCTCACCATAAACTGATCAAAGGCGGAAGAAACATCCTTGAAGAAGCGTCCATTCCTCTCAATCCAAAGGATCCAAAGAAAAGCCCTAACCAAAGTCGGCCAAAGAATCTTCTTTGAACTTGTAAAAGGATATCCCACCAAGACCGATGAAAGGAAATCGAAGATGTTGTTTGATAATGGCAATGACCAACCAAAAGCCTCTAAAAATGTTGTTCTAGAAAGGAGAAGCAAAAGGGCAAAATGAATAAATGAATGTTCTGTTGCACCAAGAAGGCGATAGAGCCATATAAAGCATTCTTCTTTGAAGCCGCTCATTCGTATTAACAACTCCTAAACTTAGTTCCCAAAAAAAGAGTTTAATTTTCTTTGGATTTTTTAACAAGGCGGCACATTAAACTCTCGATAAGTGTCAAGTGCTTTGACTGAAATTCTCCCACTAGGCTCTGAAGGCCAATACAAAGTATCAAGAGAATTCAATAATCTAATGGGAGATAAGAGATCCGAAAGAGTTGTCCATTCATCTATTCATTTAAATTGCGATGAAGCTGTAAATCCCAAGTTGAAGTATTTCCATTCCATCTGTCGGCCCATAGTGAGTGAGGAGTTTGTAGTACTGATAGAGCCGAGGAAATATATTAGCAATTAGATCGCAACTTAACCAAGAATCTGACCAAAAACACGGATAATTGCTATCACCAACTTGCCGATGAGATCGAATAGAGACAGACTCTTGAACATTACCAATAAATCTCCAAGGAGATTTATGACTAGCCATTCTAATGACTTGTGGCCAACTATCTCCAATCACATAACCATAATACTCTGCCACAATGAGATTTTGCCAAAGAGAATTTGTCTCATGAACAAAACAAGTTTACAAATATACATTAATAATAAAAGCAAATAACAAATAATGCCGCTTGGTAGCCCCGTTGGTAAGGGCTTGAGATCTCTTTGTCGTACCAGCTTAGAGGTCTCAAGCTTAATAAATAAAAACCCTTGATGTCTCTCAAGTCCGGCCTTGGGTGGGCGCAGGTGTCCCTGGGTATCGGGGAGCAATGCTCTGACAGCCGGTTATAAAAAATTAAAAAATAAAAAATAAAAACAAATGACAATTTCTCCAAGAACCAATGTGAGAAATTATCCATCCAAACATGTTTTGTTTATTAAAAAAATTATACTTTAATAAATGAATAGTTTTTAAACATTATTCCAAAGTACCGTAATACCTTTATCAAAATCACTTGTATGCCAAACATCAATTAGAACGTAAGTTGGAAGATCATTCATGGACCAAAAACTCTACCCTTTCTTGAGGTTATGACTATGGTTCAAGAAATTTTGCTGCTCCACCATATCAGACTAATGATACTGAGCTTTTAGCATCTGCGTTTTTCCAGATGCTGGAAGATTACCTCATCTACTCTCTCTCTCTCTCTATAAAATGTTCCCCGTCTTTCTTTCTTAGATTCCATATGGTACCTTAGTTGATTTGTTTGTTGTGTATGGTTGAACTGAGATTATTTCTACCCCTTCTATTTCTCTTTTTTCAATTAATTAACTTAATTTTAATTTGCTTCTTTGGTGTTAGTAATGGTTTTCTATTTTTGAAAATCCAGGTCATCCTTAGTGATCATGATAATGTAATGTCAAGAAAACTATTAGAGATGCTCCAGAAATTTAGAGAAAGTGACGCTTCATACTATCGGCTATCTAATCTTGTTAGACAAGGTGAACAACCTAGAGAAGGCTTCCTCCTCCTAGCAAATCTTGTTGAGGACCAAGTGGGTGGTACGAATGGTTATGTTGATTGGCTTCTACAAATACATCGGCAAGTTCAGCAAAATGCTTAATACAAGGTGAGGAATTTCTTACGCATGGTTGGAGTTGGAGTTGAGCTTTAAAATCTGTTTCTTTTGGTGAAAGACATGTCTGTATAATTTTTTTTAAACCTCATTTTCTCTTGCTTTTATCTTATGATTGTTTTTTCTTTTTTTTTTTTTTATTTAGAGCATGGTCTTGTGAATAATGGTTTGAAATGCAAAATAATATCATGTTCTACAAGGAATTTGTTAAGTTTCGTAAAAGAGCTGTGTAAACATTTTCCAAAAACTGTTATGCTGTACCAAGAAGATGCCATCGTGCATACATTTAATTGGTTTTGTATTTGTTTGTTGCTCTAAATTGCAAAAGCCAGTCTAAAAAGTGGAAAAGGTGGTGGATGATATAAGAAAAAGAAGCTTCTCCAGTTGGGAAATAGGAAGAGGAATAATAATGAAAAAGTGTTCGTAGGAAGTACTCCAATGGGAAGCAACTATTTTTTTCCCTTTTTCTTTGAAGAAATAATATTTTATCAATGAAATAGAAAATATGTGCAGGGAAACCTCAGAGACTCAAACTAGGAGTTACATGAAACCTCTCCAGTTGGCTACACTATATTACAAAAGTAATTGGAGTGAAGAAGAAAAACTCCTCAAAGGAGGAAATAGAACGAATAAGTCCCGAATCTCCTGTCATTGTCTACCCAAATCTCGAAAAAATTCTCTATTCTGTCCAATTAAATCTCCCAAAATGACACATAAATAACGTTCCTTTTGGCATGAGGCCTGAAATGGAACCTTGTGAGAAGCTTATGGGCTTGGTTTTTTGGATGGCCATTTCATTTTCTCAATGAAAGCTCGATTCTTTATTTAAAAAATGTTTAGGTCACCTTATGAAATATTGGGTGGGATGCACTATGAAGGGTAGTTTGGTTGTTACACCACAACTTATGGAACTGTAATATCGAAGCCTAACTCAATCAAGAGTTGTTTCATTCTTGTTATTTAACATATTGATCGTGCCATAGCTCTGTATTTTGTTCCGCACTTGATCGTGATACTACAATTTGTTTCTTGCTCTTCCATGAAACCAAATTGCCTCTAACAGAAACACAATAACTGGAAGTCAGGCAAAAAGGGTTTTTTTTTTTTTTTTAATAGGAAACAACCATTTCGTTGATGTATGAAATAGATACAAAAGAAATCCTATCGAGGATAGTTACAAAAAAGATGTCCAGTGGGATAAGATAAGAGAGTTGATAGTCCATAATTACAGAATGGAGGTGACAAAATACTCCAAGACAAAACAAGAAATGATGTAGACTCAATGAAAGATTGGAAATTCAGTGGCAAAAAGGGGTAAAAATTTATAGAACTCTATTATCCAGTTTGAAGTCAAAGTATCAAAGGTAATGGAACCGATCTCTTTCTTTGTTTCTGCAATGTCTTCTTTTGGTTTCTGAGTCTAAAATGACTTCTGGGGATCAAAACCATCAAGCACCTTGGAGCTACTCCACGCGTTCAGTTCTGATTGATCGGAAAACCTTTTCCATTGCTTTTGACATCCTGTCTAGGGGAAGCAGGGCATTGATTACAGAGTATGGGAAACATGCTTCACAAGCAGTGTCTCTCCCTTGGGTCTCTCTCCATTGGTTGGTTTCTTCCTTCGATACTCTTTGTAAGGAACCTTGCTCTTTCAAGTTCTTCCAAAAGCATCGAAACTCCACTGACACGATTTGGGTTGAAAAGTTGAAAAACAAGCATGGTTTCTATGTTGAAATCACGCAGCTCTCCCACTCTAGGGCAAGGAAGAAGATTCTTATCCCCTCAGAAGAACAAGCAAGGTTGGTTCTCTTTTTTTCCTTAATCTCTGATTATCCAGCCGAGGCTTAGAGGGCACCCATCCAAAAATCAAAAACCTACAAAGATGCTGTCCAACAATCAAAACAGAGCAGTCCAAAATCGATTGACACGAGCCTGGAGGTTCCACCTCATTTTGATTCATCAGCTGATTGGAAGCAAATTCTCGTGGTCCAGAGATTTCGACAACAAGATTCTTGGCCTTCTATTAGTGAAGCTATTCAAGTTTTCTTCTCCACTCGTTGTTCCATCAACCCTTTCCAAGCTAATAAGGCTCTAATCCATGTCCACGATGAACATATGGCCCTTTCACTTTGCAAAAACACCGATTGGATTTCAGTTAAGCATTTTGACCTTAAATTTTATAGATTATCTAAATCTTCGTTTTTGCAAGATCGGATGACCGTTTCCTTTGGCGGATGGATTGAAATTTTTGATCTTCCTCCTCACTTGTGGACATTGGAAGCTTTTCATTTTATTGGAGATTGTTGTGGCGGCTTTGTCCGGATTGCCAACCAGTCGGAAAGGAGCTTAGATCTCTCATTAGCAAGGATGAAGGTTAAGCAAAATAGTATTGGTTTCATTCCAGAATTCGTTCAATTGCCAGAATCATTGGCCGGCGAAGGGATTTCCATCCGAATCAAAGGTCTGCCGGTGAGTCCATCTTTGGAAAGCCCATCGATACAGCCAGATTTTGTGGATCTGAGTAAATCTAATCAGCAACATTTAATTCCCCCTCCTGATTTGGTGAAGCCGGATTTTGTGGATCTGAGTAATTCCAATCAGCGTGAATTAATTCCCCCTCCCGATTTGGTGAATTTGAAAGGTAAGAATCTTTTAGCTCCTGATTTTTCTCCTCCTTCTCCTATCTTGGATCGGTCAACACTTACCACCTCATCCTCTCCTAATAAAACCGTTGGAACCACTAAACCCTTATCGCACCCCTAATCCAACCATCTCTCACCTCTGTTTCTTTCCAAGACAGTCCATCGATTCTCCCAACCCTTCAGCCTGGGTCCATGTTTTTCACCAACAAGGAAAAGCCCAATCAGCCCTTCCAAGTCTCTGACACAGAGGCTTATCTCTCAAGTCCACAATCCAAGTTTTCGGCCCAAGACTTTGAATTCCAAGCCCAACCTTTTGACCTGGCAGTTTTTGGGGATGAGCCAATCATTGATCTCGTTAACCCTTTAGAATTTCTTCCTCCCGTTCCAACCGATATTAGCCCCCAACCTTCAGCCTCCTTCCCCAATCCAATTCTGCCACAAAATTCTGGAACTGCAACCTTACCCCCTTCTCAACAAATTGACCAGAACCCTTCGCCTTCCCTCACCTTTGAATTCAAAGACATAGCTGACTTCCTTAACAAACATGGGTTGTGCATCATGGCTGCCCCTCCACCCAAGAAATCCTTAAAGGCCTATCCAATCAATGGGAAGAAGAACCTGATTTAATCGGGAAGTTAAAAATTTACATTCTTCAATTCACTATGATAAGACCGCTACCTTGGCTATTATGGAGGGGGATTCAGTAAATAAATGAAAATTATAACTTGGAATGTGAGAGGTCTAGGCTCATGGCGGAAGCGGACTTTGATTAAGAAATTAATTACTCAACAAAATTCGGGTATTGTTCTCCTCCAGGAGACTAAACTTTCATCGGTTGATCATTCTTTAGTTAAATCTATTTGGAGTTCTACTCATATTGGGTGGGCAGCTCTTGATGCGATTGATTCTGCTGGGGGAATTCTGATTCTCTGGAACGAACCCGATTTTACAATCGTAGAAGTAATACAAGGTTTGTATACTCTTTCTGTTCGTGTTATTTTGGTTGATGGGTTTTCTTTCTGGTTGTTGATGATCATGGCCCATCCGCAATGGCTTTTTTGAGGATTTCTGGTGTGAACTTGATGACATAGCAGGTCTTGGAGGTGATAATTGGATTATTGGTGGTGATTTTAATGTCACTCGTTGGACTTCTGAAAAATCTCATGATCATTCAGTTTAGCAAGAGTATGTCTACTTTTAATCATTGGATTTCTAATTACCACCTAATGGACGCCCTTTGCAAAATGGTGGTTTTACTTGGTCTTCTTCTCTCGTCCAATTCAATACTTTTCCCTCCTAGACCGATTTTTGCTTCTCGACGGATGCATTAACAAGTTTGGTTCAACCATCATTAGAAGATTAGACAGAAATCACATCGACCATTTTCTCTCGGCATTGAATCGGGCAACATTAGTTGGGGTCCTTGTCCTTTCGCTTTTGAAAACTCTTGGTTGCAAATAAACTCCTTAAAGGAGGTTGTTGATGCTTGGTGGCTTCGAATCCATTAACGGGTGGCCTTGGTCATGGTCTTATAATGAAGCTCAAGGGTTTAAAGGTCATCTCTGAGTGTGTGGCATAAATCACAAAGTTTACAGAGGAGCAATTTGCAATCTCTTATTAACCAACTGCATCATCTGGATAATCTGGGACATAATGTTTAGTTAACCCCACAACAGATTGAGTTACGGCTTTCGCTTCGCGAACAAATTGAGGCTTTGACAATACGGGATCATATTTATTGGCAGCAGCGTTGTAAAGTAAAATGGCTTAAAGAAGGGGATGAAAATACAAAGTTCTTCCATCGGATCCTCACATTAGGCGACTTTGTAAGAACTCGATCACCAAAATTATTTCGAGGAGGGTGATGATCTTGTTTCGCTCGTGATATTGAATCGAATTTATAGACTTCTTTTCAACTCTGCTTACTCGTAATAGGGGCTTGCATTGCTGCGCCAATCTTGATTGAGACCGATCGCTTTGACTCAGGCTAATAGTTTGGAATGCCCTTTTACGGAAGAGGAGGTTTTTCATGCTGTTTCTTCTTTGGGTTCAAGTAAGTCTCCAGGACCTGATGGTTTTATTGCTGAATTTTTAAAATTTTTCTGGACTACTCTTAAACAGGATATAATGATGGTGATTCATGATTTCTACTCCTCGGGTATTATTAACGCCTCCATGAACGAAACTTATATTTGTTTAATTCCTAAGAAGCTTCTTTAAATCGTCGAGGGGATTTCAGACCTATCAGTCTTATCTCTTGTGCGTATAAGATCATTGCCAGGGTTTTGTCCAATAGATTGAAATCGGTTTTATCATTTACTATTGCTGAGAATCAACTAGCTTTTGTTGAGAATAGACAGATTCTTGATGCTTCGCTAATGGCTAATGAATTAATTGATGATTGGAATCTGTCTAATCGCCAAGATGTAGTTTTGAAATTGGATATTGAGAAAGCCTTTGATACTGTTGATTGGGACTTTTTAGATGCCATTTTGAAAATTAAAGGCTTTGGGCAATTGTGGAGGAAATGGATCGAGGTCGCATCTCAAGTGCAAATTACTCCATTATAATCAATCTGGTCCTCTGGGAAAGATTGTACCGACTCAGTAGCATTAGACAAGGTGATCCGTTATCCCCTTCTTATTTATTTTGGTTTCTGATTGCCTCAGTCGTACATTAAATCATTGTGCTGATCTTGGGACCATCGCCACTCACCCAATTGGTTCTTCTTCTTTTCGCCTGAATCATCTACAATTTGCTGATGATACCCTTCCACGGCTAATAGAGTGGCTTTAACTAATCTCCTCGAAGTTGTTAAATTTTTTGAGAAATCTTCTGGCTTGAAGGTGAATTTGCTAAAGAGTGAATTGTTGGGTATTCATATTGATGATTCTGAATTGGATTGGATGCTAGCTACCTTTGGTTGTAAAAGAGGTACTTGGCCTTCTACCTATTTGGGTTTGCCTCTTGGTGGAAATTGCAAATCTTTTTCTTTTTGGCAGCCAGTGATCGAACGTATCCAGCAGAAGCTTCATAACTGGAAATATGCTTTCATTTCAAAAGGTGGTCGTCATACACTTATTCAAGCCTCGCTTTCTAGTCTTCCTACATATTATATGTCTCTCTTTAAGTTGCCGTTGAAAGTAATCAAATCCTTGGATAAACTCATTCGTGATTTCTTTTGGGAAGGGGCAAGAGGCGAGGGTGGTGTTCATAATGTAAAGTGGGAAACAACACAGTTGCCTAAACCGATGGGTGGTTTGGGTATAGGTAATTTTAACAGCGCACTCGCTTTCTCGCAAAATGGACTTGGCGTTTTATCCATGATACTCAATCTCTCCGCGTAAACTTATTGTTGCTAAGTATTATGATTCTCGATGCCGGGACTTTTTGGCCTCAATCTATAACAGATGCTTCACATAGATGTCCATGGAAATTCATTAGTGAAGTAAGGGACTTGGTCTCTTCGCATACAACAAGGTGTATTGGCAATGGAAGCTCTATTCTGTTTTGGAAAGACTCTTGGTTAAATTGTGGTTCCATTGCGATAATTTATCCGAGATTATTTCATCTTACTACTTGCCCTGATGCTACTGTAGTGGATATGCGGAATGCAGATTCTTTGGCTTGGAATCTGAGGCTTCGTCGAAATTTGAATGATTTGGAAGTGATTGAATGGGCTCATCTCTCGAATATTTTACTGATGGTCACTCTTCGAAATTCACCTGACACTTTCAGGTGGTCCTTGGAACCTTCTGGATACTTCTCTGTTAAATCTCTCACAGATAGTTTATTGAGCATTGGTCAACCTCCTTTAAAGGACTTGTATTCAATGCTTTGAATGATGCCTATCCAAAGAAGATTAAAATTTTCTTATGGGAACTTAGTTTGGGTGCGCTTAATACACATGATCGTCTTCAACGTAGAATGCCTTATATGGTCATCTCCTTCTTCTTGGTGTGTTATGTGTGGAGAAAGCTCCGAGTCTACTGAACACCTTTTTGTGCAATCGTCGCTTTGCCTATCGCTTTTGGATGCATGTTTTAGATGCTTTTGGATGGGCCTTAACCCTTCCAAATAATATCTCGCTTTTCTCTCATGCATCCCGGTTTGGTCACCCGTTCAAAGGTCCTAAGAAGTTTCTTTGGCTTGCTATGGTTCGCAATTTTCTATGGAGTATTTGGTTAGAGAGAAATGGCCAAGCTTGTGGAGTTACTCATAGTTTTTCTTGTTTTATGGATAATGTCTTATTTAATGTTTTCTTTTGGTGCAAATCGGTTCAACCCTTTAGTCATTATTCTTTGTCTTATTTTCTTTCCAATTGGAAACTCTTCTTGTAATTCACACTAAAGTGTGTGGCATTCTTGCCTTTATTTCATTCATCAATGAAATTGTTTCTTATCCAAAAAATAGCTGGAAGTCAATCTTCTGTCTTCTCTTGATCTCACCAACGTGTGAAAAACACTCAATCTTTGTGTGTCAAAGAGCTCTTAGAATACTTGAAATTTCTTTACTCTAGGAAAGGGAACATCAGTAGAGTGTTTGATGTGTAAGACTCTCTTTCAATTTGATCATGGAGAAAAATCTTAAATGAGTTATTTTATGGAGTGCAAAACAATATATGCATAATTTAATGCTTTGTTACCCATTATCGATGTGAAAGTTTAGACTGCCCAACGTGAACAATTATTCATTATGAGTTTTTTGGTTGGTCTTGCCTCTAAATATGATATGCCCAATGTTGAAGTTCTGTCTAACTAAAAAATCTCTTCGTTGGAAAATGCTTATACTTGAATACTTCGTATTGAGAAGTCGCAAGCAATCTTGCCATCTGAGTCTAATAGTGCCTTAGTTGGACAGACATGTGAGTATAGTGGTAATAAAGGGGTCGGAACCAACTCGTCCAGAGGAAATTCAAACACTCAGAGAGTAAATTCAGGAGATATTGTTTGCCATTATTGTCGTAAGCCTGGACATATGAAACGTGATTGTAGAAAATTGTTGAATAAGGGACAGAGGTTTTCGTCTGCACATGCTGCCTCTACTCTTGATTACCTTGACAAGTCTATTTCAATTTCAATTGAGTTTGCTAAATTTTGATTGGATCCAGAGTCATTAAAGGCATCATCTTCTACTCTTATTACTGCCATTGCTGACACAAGTATCACATCTATATGTCTTCTTGGCTCTTCGAAATGGGTCATAGACTTTGGCGCTTATGATCACATGTCATGCAATTTCAGGTTATTCTCTAACATTAGTCTGTCTAAATCTTCACCTAATGTTACTATAGCCGATGGAACCACCTCTCCTATTTTAGGATCGAACATTGTCAATACCAACTTAATTTCATTGTCTTCTTTTTTAAGTTTACCACATTTCTCCTTTAATTTGATTTTGGTTAGTAAACTCAATCTTAATTGTTGTCTTATTTTTTACTAGTTATTGTTTATTTCAGGATCTTTTGACAAAGAGAAATATTGGTAAAGGGTGTGAATTTAAATGTCTTTACATTTTTGAACCACAAATATCCACAACCATTACATGCTCTAAAATGTCCTCTCCCTTTGAAGAACATTGTTGTTTGGGTTATCGATCTATTTCAGTCTTAAATTGTCTTCTTCCTTAGTTTAATCATTTGTCTTCTTTAGATTGTGAGTCATGTCAGTTTCCTAAATTTCATCCTTTGAATCTGTATCCCAGAGACAATAAAAGAGCTAGTGCTTCATTTGAATTAGTTCGATCTGATGTTTGAGGTTCGAGCCTTGTTGAGTCCAAGAGAGGGTTTCGGTATTTTATTACCTTTGTCAATGATTTTTCTTGGGTAACTTGGTTCTATTTAATGAAAAATCGTTCTGAGTTGCTTTTTCATATGCATAACTTTCATGCTGACGTTCGGACTCAATTTAGTGGTTCTCTTAAAGTTCTACGAAGTGATAATGCTAAAGAATACTTCTCTCATCCTCTTAGTTCTTATTTAAGTGAACATGGAATCCTCCATCAATCCTCATGTGTTGATACTCCATCTCAAAATAGGGTTGTTGAATAAATGAATCGTCATTTCCTTGAAACAACGAGGGCCTTAATGTTTTAGATGAATGCCCCAAAATATTTTTGAGATGATGTTGTATTGATGGCTTGCTTCTTAATAAATTACACGCCTTCTTCCGTTCTTAAGGGTGAGATACCTTATCTTTTTTTTTGCCCCAAATTCCCTTCATTTAGTCTTACACCCAAATCATTGGTTGTACTTGTTTTGTTTGGATGTTTGCCCTGAATTCACCAAACTAGATCCAAAATTCATAAAATGTATATTCCTTGGTTATTCTTCCCAAAAAAAGGTATCAGTGTTATTTCCCTAGTCTTAGTTACTTTGTCTCTCCTGATGTCACATTCTTTGAAGATTCTTCTTTCTTTTCTTCATCCTTGTGATCCCTCTAGCAATTCATCTCCATCTATTCTTGTTTCTACTCACCCACCTATCACTTAGGTTTATTCTCAACGATCACCCTCTACATTTTCATGCCCTGTGCCAAAGGCTTCTTCATCATTGAATTCAGGAACAAGCGATGATCTTCCTATTGCTCTTCATAAAGGCAAACACAGTGCACATATCCTATTTCCTCTTTTGTTTCATATAATTGTTTGTCATCTTCTACCTGTTCTTTCGTTGCATCCCTACAGTCTATATATATTTCTAAGATTGTCCATGAAGCTTTGTCTCAGCCTGGTTGGCGTGCTGCAATGGTAGAGGAGATGACTGCCTTAGATGACAATTGTACTTGAGATAGTTTCTAATCCTGCAAGAAAGAAGCCTATTGGTTGTAAGTGAGTTTTTGCAGTTAAAGTCAATCCAAATGCATCTGTAGCTTGGTTGAAAGCTTGCTTTGTTACTAAATGCTACCCACAAACTTATGGGGTTGGTTATTTTGACACTTTTTCTCCCGTTGCCAAAATGGCTTTTGTCAGGATATTCATTTCGTTAGCATCCATTATCACTGGTTGTTGCATCGGCTTGGTATTAAAAGCATCTTTCTTCAAGCTGATAATGCGGAGGAGGTGTGTATGGAGCAACCTCTAGGGTTTGTTCTCGGAGAAGAATGGAAAGGTATGCCGCTTTCGTAAATTGTTGTATGGATTAAAGCATAGTCCATGAGCATTGTTTGGAAAATTCACTCAGGTGATTGAAAGTTTTGAAATGAGAAAGCGCAAGTCAGATCATTCTGTCTTTTATAAGTGGTCTAAGAGTGGTATCATCCTATTGGTTGTGTATGTTGATGATATTGTTATTACAGGCAATGATATATTGGGTATCCCATCACTCAAACCTTTTTTCATAGTCAATTCCACACACAAGATTTGAGAATGTTGAAATATTTTCTAGGAATTGAGATAATGAGAAGAAGGAAATCCTATCATCATAAAGAAAATATGTAATTGACTTGTTGACTGAAACAGGGAAGTTAGGGGCTAAGATATGCAGTACCTCGATGATGCCTAATTTACAACTCAGAAAAGAGAGAGAATTACTAAAAGATCCTAAACGATATAGGAGGTTAGTAGAAAAACTCAATTATCTTACAGTAACTCGACCAAACATAGCTTATTCAGTGAGTATTGTGAGCTAGTATATGTCTTCTCCTACGACTAATCATTGGGTTGCAATGGAACAAATTTTGTGTTATTTGGAGGTAACTCCTAGGCGTGGTTTATTATATAAGAGATGGGATATTAACATTTAATGTTTCTTGGATATTGATTGGGCCAGGTCTAAGAAAGATAGAAGATCAACTACAAGATATTGTGTATTCGTGAGTGGTAATTTGATTTCTTGGAAGAGTAAGAAACAAAATGTGGTGCCACGTCGAAGTGTTGAGTCAAAATATAGAGTAATGACACGATCCACATGTGAATTAGACTGGATACATCAACTTCTTATTGAATTGGAATTTGATATCACAACACTGATCAAATTATAGTGTGATAATCAAGCAGCTCTGCATATAGCATCTAATCCGGTATTTCATGAGTGAACTAAACACATCGAGGTTGATTGTCATTTTGTGCGTGAGAAGATACAACAAGGTTTGGTATCGACAGGATATGCGAAGACTAGAGAGCAATTAGGAGATATCTTCACCAAGGCAATGAATGGAGCATGAATAGATTACCTCTCTAACAATTTGGGCATGATGAATATATATGCTTCAACTTGAAGGGGGTGTTAGAGTCCTTATATTAGTATAATTATAGAGTTCTTATTTTTGTAAATATATCAATTGAGTTGTCCTTTATTGTCTTTTTACTTTCTCCTACCTAGATTAACCTTGTACGCTTGTATATATATCTCTTTAGTAAATAGAATAGAGTATTCTGATTCTCTCAAACCTTTAGCATTAACAAAAATGAAGTCCTCTAGATAATATTTATTTAATATTCTTTGAAAACACTTATGGAGAATAAAATCCATGAATCCATCTAAAGTTGTAGAAGAGTTGTTGAAAATTCGACTACTCCTTCCAAACCAAACATCCAAAAGAAGACTAATATTTTGGAGCTACGAACACTTCTTTTCCTTCTTGGATGGTGGGTCGATCAAAAAAGCCTCCTACATGGTCTTCATACAATTTGGGAGAGCCAATGTGTTAGACCTCCCATTACAAAAGTGTATGCCAAGAAGGGCAAAAGAGCAATTTCAGTTCCAAGTGTGGATTAGAACAGGTAGTTTTTTTTGGTAGTTATTATGTTTAAATTCCCAAGTAAGGATTAGAACTAGTTATTGGGTAGTTATTATATTTAAAAGTTTGAATAGTGAGTTGTAACTCCTTGGGTTAGTTATGTTTGTCTTTCTTTTAAATAGCTCTGGGTTCTAGAGATAGGGGAGTGTTTTTTAATGTGGTAGAGATAGTTAACTCTTTCAAATTTATCAAGTGTCGATAGGTTGTAATCTCTAATTTGTTATCTAATAGTAAATAAAAGAGATACCTATCATAATGACTAATTGAAAGCCTTAATGATGGTGAACCAAAAACTCGAGCAAAGTTGAAAGTAAGTAGTAACAAAGAAGTGTTCTTAGACCTTCTATTTCTGCATATGACACACCATCCAGGCGATAAAGAGTAGTTCAACCATCTCCTTTTGATCACCTCATGTGTCTTGATGCCTCCATGACTCGGCTCTCATAGGAAAATTTTAATCTTATTTGGGCATTTGTCCTTCCATATGGTTTTCTGCAGGGAGATGCCAACTTCCACATGAGGCTTAAATCTTGTAGGAGAGAGAACAGACCTTATAAGTGGTTGATGGATCAAAGGCCTGCCCTTAGCCAAGCATCTTGTTTGTCGTGAGAGTGACCTCGGAAAGAAAATGTGATGGAGATTCCTATTTTTCAACTTCCTCCTCTCTCAGGTGTCATCTAAAGATAAGACCCCAGTTCTGGTACATGGGATTCCATACCTGTTCAAGAGAAGCCTCTTCTTGGCTTGTGAGATCGTAGAGCTTTTGATATTTAACTTCAATCTTATCATTGTTCCGTAACTTATCATGCCGAAAAGTGATTTAATACCTGGTTTATGTTTCAAATATGTTTTGTAATTATCAATTAGGCTTGACCATTTTAGATTGGAGTCCCTTCTTGTAGCTTGAGAGATTTCTTTTGTTGGGTTGTGTGTTTTTTTATACCCTTGTATATGCTTTCATTTTTCTCAATGAAAGCTTGGTTTCTCATTTAAAAAAAACTATCATGGCCAAAAAAAGGATAGAGTATTCACATCAAGGCTTGTAACTAATATTGGATTTGATTAAGCTAGTCATCTTGCAAATATAAAACCAAGGGGCATTAGCTAGTGCATTTTTACACTCTGCTTGTCATATATTTGTAGAGGAGCTTCCATATTTGGCCTGGAGTACCCGTCTTCAGAGACATTTCCTCCTTGATGAACCTCCATATCCACTTGGCAAGGAGGGCTTTGTTCCTTTACTCAACGTTTTCAATGTCGTGGCTGCTGGAAAGGATGGGATTTTGAATTTTATACCATTTTACAAGATACATACCTCCCCTGGTAGCTCCTTCCCTTGAAAAATCTCTATGAAGGTTTTCCATGGATTTGACAGTTTTCGACGGCAAAAAGGAACATAAAAGTATGTGAGGAGGCTTGAGAGAATAGAATTAATGTGTGTGATTCAACCACCCTTGGAAATAAAAAGTTCTTCCATTTTTGGAGCTTCATCCCTGTTTCAGTGATGATTTCTAAATCGATGCCCAGAACTCCTGTTAACCCCCCACACACACACACAAAAAAAAAAAGAACCTCGTGCAGTGGACAAAATAAATTTTGTAGCTGAATACAGTCATTTCTTTCCTCTCCACATCGATAGAAGTAGATAAACGGGAATATTCATTTGGTGATATTCTTCTTTTAACAACCAAAGCTGTTGGCAGTGATCTGCATCACCACATCTTCATCAATTTACCAAGATTTATATTGAGGCCTGAAGCTTCTTCCGAATATTTTAACTATGTGGAAGAGGTTGTCTACGCACATTTAGTCACTTGCAAAGAAAAGGGTAGGGGAGTAAATAAATGTTTAATACCAAGAGACGGGTTTCCCACTTACGCATTTATTAAGCTCCGTGATTCACCATGAAAATTACCAGTTCTTTGGATCTAACCTAGGCACTCCCATGTCCTCTCTCTCTTACATTGAGAACTCTATTGAAACTGAGATTCCATGGTCCACCTTAACATCCTTAAAATTCCACAGGTGTTAGAACTACTGTTGCTACCAGGAGGCAGGTGCCATGTGTCACAGTCGTACCTCACGAACCGTGCGGCGCCATGATTTATCCCTCGAACATGGCCACCTTAAAGGGAAACTCTGCCCCATCGCTATGATCGCAACGCTTTGTGGCTTCGCGGGCCTTAGGCGAGGTTCTTCACCTCAACCAAGCATCAAGTAAATAAGCGCGGGAATATAACTTGGTCGTACACGCCGCCCGTCCGTGTACTTGCACTCGATCTTCCCATGAGTTGGCTTTGACGGGACATTCTCGGATCGCTGGCCACTAACGGGCCCTATATCGGAACCTCCAGCCCATGGGAAGGGGCGCAATGTCGGCACACACCGTGTCGTCCCGACACCGCCCCTTGAAAACCCGTTACAAAGGAAACGCCAAGAAACTTCTTCTTGTGACGCTCGCCCCAGCCATGACACGCTAACGTGCCACGGGGTAACTCACTTAGGCCCACAAGCCCCGGGGTGGTGGAGAGTCGACACCATGGTACCCCCTATAGTATATTATGTGAAATATTGGGTCTTCCTCCCTTGCACCTCATTTTGGTGAGGAGTCATACGCCCATACATCGACCCCTCCGACGACACGGTTGGCCCCAGTCTCACATGCCTTCGAGTCCACCTATCTTGGTGTGTTAGATGATGCATCGTCCTCCTCGATCGCATCATGGCACGACTTGTCACTGTGAGGTTCATAAACATACGCTCTTCTAGTATGATTGTGACACCATGCTCACTCTGAGTATCTTCTTAAAATTTTTACCTGGAATTTCTAATTAAGTGAACAGAATATTAATTGATCTTTCAATTTATTTATAAAGAACCAAGGGGGCTTTTAGAGCTAGCATGTGAGCATTTGCCCATGAACCACCAAGTCTTGTAAATCCCATATTTGCTATTGGTCGCCTTATGCCATCAGAAAGTAGGAGAAGCACAAACAATTAATGCATATATATTTCTCATGGGTCTTTCAAAGCCTAAAAGATCTCATTTTTATAGCATTGAGCCACAGATGTATGATAAGTTAACTTAAAACAAATGTATGATCTCAACTATGATTGACCAAATTCAACTGTGAAATAAATTCATCTTCTTTTTTAAATTTGAATGCCGAGGAATGATTCCCTTTTTTTATTATTATTATTATTATTATTATTATTATTATTATTATTTTGTGAAAGACGAGGAGAATTATTGACATCAGTGGTAAATGTCCTTCACTAGGCCAAGGTAGAGTTGAATTATCAAGGTGAGCTTTAGGCAAAACAACACTACCTTGGCCTAGTAAAGACAATTGCTGCTCTAAAGGATTGATTTGCCCTTATTGAAGTTTGGGGGCTTAGGGGTTAGTTTCATTGTATTTTCAGATTTAACTATGAGGTGCAGCTTTTGCTGTTCAAATGGCGGCTTTTTTGTAGAGCCCTTTGGAGTTTTGTCCTTCTCGTGTTAGTTCATGTAGTTACATATAGGACGATGGATGATGAAACAGTTTTACAGCGATCCCCTTGCTGAAGAAAAAATTTCTAATCATTGTTAAGTGACCAATGATATCCATATGACATCTTTTTAGAAAAAAATTCTAATCATTGTTATGTATCCATATGACATCTTCGTTTCTCTTTTTAATGCAGTTTTTAAATTTAGCAGGATAGAATTTGGCATAAGAAGCACGTTGTCTTGGAAACAATGGAAGATTTTACCGGACGCCATGAGAGGAATTCAGCTTCAACAACTGGCTCCTGAAAGCCACATGGATACGGCTGCTTCATAAATTTGTTACCAGATAGATTTTTTTTTTTTTTTTGGGTCTTTTAACAATAATTTTCCCCCTTCTTGAGAGGTTGTCATCATTATAGAGATATCTACATCAGATTTTATTTTAATATATTATGTTGTCTATATCTCACCCCCTAGATTTGGGTAGAATTGTTGCAAAAACTTTGGCCATTTATTTGTATTTTGTTTGGTTATACAGCTTTTAATTTTGGTGAGGTGGTTGCTTGAAGGAAGTTCTGTAATTTTACAACTGGAACTAGCTATTATTTATTATTCATATTTATTGAGCCACATTTTTGAAGTCCTAGGGAGTTGGGTCACAACCTAATCTTCACATGGTTTTGTATTTCTTCTTTGGTTTCATACAAATGGTAGCCTTCTTCTGTCATACCAGCTCTACAATACTTCTTTTTCTTGGGTTCCTTTGCTGCTGTCTTTTCAATTTTCCATTTTTAGGTCCCTACCTTAACCTCTCCTCTCCCATGCCTTGCTTTCCAAGGGAGCCCAAAGGATGCCCATTGTTGTAATTTCAGTTTATTTTCATTTGCCAAAAAAAAGAAATTATTAGGCGTTCTCACGTCGATTGGTGTCAGCTATGTTATGACAGTCATGTACAATTAATGTTTAAAATGTCGATGTTGATGGAAATATCGAGATTCAAATTTTATGGAAATATCGATGGAAATTTTGAAAAAATTTATGGAAATCATGGAAAGTGATGGACATTGTTTGAACTAGTTAATGAAATTTTAATTATGGCTTAATTAGATCATAATTGATCATTTTTTATTATCATATCTAAAAATTAAGATAATATTTATATATAAATCTTGATGAACATGTTCATGAGAGCAAACATTCTGAAAAAGAAATGATTAAAATTGTTTGAATTATTTCATGAAACTTTAATTGTGGTTTAGTTATACTATAATTGATCATTATTAATTATTATATTTAATATATATATATATATATATATAAAATGTTTAATTAAAATGTCGATGAAAATATTTTATGGAAGTTGATGGAACTTGTTTGAATTATTAAATGAGATCCTTAATTAAACTTTAATTAACCATAAACTATAATTAACCATTTCTACTTTACTCTACAAAATTATATTAAATATTAGTAATTAGTTATAAAATTAAATGAGATATGAAACATATGATCGGATGGTAAAAGCAATAAAAATTAACAAGTTGGTAGTAACTATACAATTAATATAATGAACTTAAAAAACTATACAATTAATAAAATAAAGTGGCTAACAAGAGCATAATTCAATTGACATCAAGTATATTGTATTTGTAGTTGTATTTGTACTTGTTTGTGTACTTGTGTTGTGTTTAATTTTATAAAAAGAAGTAAAAAAAATGTCTGAAATCAAATAAGAACAACGAAGAAAAAATAACTTTGACAGAATTGAATTCAGGCTACGGTAGATGCCATAGGTGCATTAGTCAGTGATTGACATTTGATATACTTATGACATTTTGAAATTTTGAAATGAAATAAAAATTGTTGGGCATAAAGGAAATGTCGCCCAAAATCTGAAAAAAATATTATTGAAAACCTCCAAATTTCAGGGTTTTGCCAATTAGGGGGAAAACCGACTTTTTCTCCCTTGTGATATGTCAAGCGATGTCGCTCATATTTAACACTATCCATACAATGACTTGCTAGAAAGAAATGGTCCAATTTTTTTTTCAAGTAACTAAACAAATTTTGGGACCCAATACTGAAATTACAAATATGCTCTTGTATGGTGAATTCAATTAAAAAAAATAGTTTCAAAATCATGGGGGTTGAAAATTGGGGTAACTAAATGGAAGTCTAACAAATGAGAAAGCTTATGCTGTTGTGAAAAAGGGATGAAAATTGGGTATAATTTTACAAATATTTAAATACTAATATAATATAATAATAATAATAATAATAAAAGTATTTGGAAATAGAATATATATATATACTATAAATATGAGATAGTGGAATTATATGGCAAATTAAATAAGAAATAAAAGAGAAAGTGGAGGAGAAGAAAGTGGATTGGTCTAAAATTTCACCAATGGATATGTATTCATGATTCACCAAATGTCACTATTTATAGGCAATTTGGCAAGGATGAGTTGGTACATTTGGACACTAAGCATTGGTAAGATATGGACACATGGAGGACACTTTGGCTATGGAGGGTTTGCCATTTAGCATGAGTATTAAAAGTCATGTGGAATGGGCATTTACATGTGTTCGTTTACAATACTCCCCCTTAAATGCCCATTTATATAAAATATGTCTCGTTAAAACCTTATTAGGAAAAAATCCTACGGGATAAAAACCCTAGTGAAGGAAAAATAGTACATATTTTATATAATACATTTACTCCCCCTCATGATGACATCACTTGAGATCTCTGAGTCATCGCATCCCAATACTGTGAACCAATTTCTCAAATGTTGTAGTTGGTAATGCTTTTGTAAATATGTCCGCCAAGTTATCTCTCGAACAAATCTGTTGTATTGAGATGTCGCCATTTTCTTCAAAGTCATGAGTGTAGAAAAGCTTTGGAGAGATATGATTCGTTTTATCTCCTTTAATATATCCCCATTTGATTTGAGTTATATATGTTGTGTTGTCTTCGTATAATATTGTTGGAAGAGGTTTAGTCGAATACAAGCTACATGTCTCACAAATGTGTTGTGTCATCGATCTTAGCCATACACATTCTCGACTCGGTTCAATGAATTGCGAGGATTTCAGCATGATTCAAAGAAGTGGTCATGATGGTCTGTTTCACTGATCGCCATGATATAGCAGTTCCTCCACATGTAAATAGATAACTTGTCTGAGATCTAGATTTGTGTGGATCAGATAGATAACCAGAATCTGCATAACCAAACTAGATCAAAACTGGATTTGTTAGAATAAAATAAACTCATATCAATCGTCCCTCGAAGATATCGGAGTACATGCTTATCTCCGTTCCAATGTCTTTTTGTAAGACATGAACTATATCTAGCTAATAAATTTACTGAAAATGCAATATTTGGTCTTGTGTTATTAGTTAGATACATAAGTACACCAATTGCACTAAGATATGGTACTTCAAGACCAAGTAGTTCTTCATTGTCATCTCGAAGTCGAAATATATCTTTTTTTACATCCAGTGAACAAACCTCCATTGGAATGTTCAATGGATGTGTTTTATCCATATAGAATTTTTTTTAAGATTTTCTCTGTATAAGTTGATTGATGAACAAATATCCCATCTGCTAAATGCTCAATTTGCAAACCAAGGCAAAATTTTGTTTTTCCAAGATCTTTCATCTCGAATTCTTTTTAAGATATTCTATATCTTTGGATAACTTTTCAGAGTTCCAATTATATTTAAGTCATCAACATATACTGATTATAATAGCAAATTCTGACTGAGATTTCTTTATAAAAACGCACGGACATATTGGATTATTTTGATATCTTTCTTTCAACAGATATTCACTCAGCCGATTATACCACATTCGTCCTGATTGTTTTAATCCATATAATGATCTATATAACTTTATTGAATATAATTCCCGAAAACTTTATTCATATGTTTCTGGTATTTTACATCCTTCCAAGATTTTCATATAAATGTCATTATCTAGAGATCCATATAAATACGTCGTGACTACATCCATTAGATGCATATCAAGTTTTTCATATACAGTCAGGCCAATCAAATATCTTAGCGTTATTGCATCCACCACAGGAGAATATATCTCCTCATAATCAATACCAGGCCTTTGCGAGAATCCTTGTGCAACAAGTCTCGCTTTATATCTTGTGACTTCATTCTTTTCATTTCTTTTCCTTACAAATACTCATTTGTATCCCACATGTTTGACACCTTCTAGTGTTAGGACTACTGGTCCAAAAACCTCACGTTTTGAAAGTGAGTTCAACTCTGCTTGGATTGTTTCTTTCCACTTTGGCCAATCCTTTCTACGTTGAGATTCTTCGATAGATTTTGGATAAAAAACGTCACTTTCATGAATAATATCGTGAACAACATTATAAACAAAAATGTTGTTAACAATGATATCATTTCGGTTCCATCTCTTTCCTGTTGTAACATAATTTATAGAAATTTCATTATTATCCTCAAGCGTTTGATTTTCATCAATACTCTTTTGAGTACTTGTATGCTGGATTTCTTCTGGAACATCCATACCTTTTATTGAATCATTTTGATTCTCAACTACTTTTCTTTTTCGAGGATTTTTATCTTTGGAACCCATTGGTCTACCACGCTTCTGACGTGCTCCGGATTCATTATTGACAACTTGTTCCTTTGGGATATCAATTTTTTATGGAGCATTTGTTGCTGGTATATATGATTTAGTCATTATTTTAGCATCTGTGAATGCATCTGGTAATTGATTTGCTATATTTTGCAAATGAATTATCTTTTGAACTTCAAGTTCACATTGATCTCTACGAGGATCTAAATGAGATAATAATGATGCATTCCATGTGATTTCTTTTTCCAACTTCTTAATTCCTCCCCCTAATGTTGGAAAATTTGTCTCATTAAAATGACAATCAGCAAATCATGCAGTAAATACATTACCCGTCAGGGGTTCAAGATATTTAATAATTGATGGGGAATCATATCCAACATATATTCCTAACCTCATTTGAGGACCCATCTTAGTACGTTGTGGTGGAGCAATTGGAACATATACTGCACATCCAAAAATTCTTAGATGGGATATATTCAGCTACTAGCTATAAGCTAATTGCATGAGAGAATATTTATTATAGGCTACTGGGCTAATACGTAATAATGATGCAGCGTGCAAAATAGCATGACCCCAGATCGATGTAGGAAGTTTAGCTCTCATAAACAATGGTTTTGCAATTAGTTGTAGACGTTTTATAAATGATTCTGCTAGACCATTTTGTGTATGAACATGAGCTACAGGATGTTCAACACTTATCCCAATTGACATACAATAATTATTAAAAGTTTGAGATGTAAATTCACCAGCATTATCAAGTCGAATGATCTTAATTGAATAATCAGAAAATTGTGCTCTTAACTTAATTATTTGAGCAAGTAATCTTGCAAATGCAAGATTTCGACTTGATAATAAGCATACATGTGACCATCTCACTTTGATGCGTCAATTAATACCATAAAATATATAAATGGACCACTTGGTGGGTTAATAGGTCCACAAATATCACCTTGAATTCGCTCTAAAAATGCAGGTGATTCAATCCCCACTTTAGCTGGTGATGGTCTAGTAATTAGTTTCCCTTGAGAGCAAGCATCACATGACAACTTATTAGATTGAAGAATCTCTTGGTTCTTTAAAGGATGCCCATGTGAATTCTCAATAATTTTTCTCATCATTATCGATCATGGATGGCCCAGTCGATCACGCCAAATACTGAATATTTCTGGATTCATGAACTTCTGGTTCATTGTTGCATAACTCTTGATTACTTGTATATGAGTATAATATAATCCAGAAGAAAAAGCTGGTAGTGTTTCTAACATACGTATTTCATGTGAAACAATAGATGTGATATAGAGATACTCTATATTATTTTTACGATCAGTTTCAACATGATAACCATTATTACGTATATCTTTGAAACTCAATAAATTTCTCTTTGATTTGTTAGAGAACAAATCATTATTAATTGTAAATCTTGTTCCTCTAGGCAAGATAAAGCTTGCTTTTCCAAAACCTTCAATCAGGTCTGCAGAACCTGATATAGTATTGACTTTTGCTTCCAGCATTGTCAATTTAGAAAAATACTTTCTGTTTATAAGTATTGTGTGCGTAGTTGGCAGTCTGCCAGACATAGATCTTCATTGTTCATTTTTTAGTCATTCAACATATGAAAACTGTTCATATTTCTTCATTAAACAAAAATAATTACAATAAGAAATACATAATACAAAAAGTAAAGCTAAAAATAACATAGAAATAAACATTAGTACTAGATATTCTCAAAATCAAAAGAAGCACTTGATAATCCATTAATTGCTTCAATCTTCTCTTTAGGAGATGCAAAGAAGTCTGCCACAACCAAATTTGTCATGTTAGATGGGTCGAAATATATCATTGTCTTGATAAGCAAGATTTGCTTCTACATTTTCCCTTTTTCCTTCAGGGAAACTTGATAGAGATCAGATGTTTGGATGTACGACAAATACGTGACCAATGTCCAATCATTCCACATTGAAAACATTTATTCTCATCACCTCTTGAATTTTTGTTTTGTGGAGTCTTTCCTTTATGATCATCAGTTCGTGTGGGTTTCTTGAAATTTGGATAATTATAATGCCCACCACGAAAATAATTATTTCTTCCTCTACCGCAGTCACGATCTCGACCACGACCACGACCTCGACCACGATTGTTAAAATTCACCACATTCACTTCAGGGAATGGTGTTGCCCTAGTTGGTTGAGATTCATGATTTTTCATTAATAGCTCGTTTGTTTTGTTCAACCATGAGAAAACATGAAATCAGTTCTGAATACTTTTTAAAGTCTTTCTCTCGATATTGCTGTTGCAGGAGCATATTCGAGACGTGAAATGTAGAAAATGTCTTATCTAACATATCCACATCAGTAATGGTTTCTCCACATAATTTCAATTTCGAACTAATTTTGAATAATGCGGAGTTGTACTCACTTACTGATTTAAAATCTTGCTACCTCAGGTGCATCCAATTATAATGAGCTTTTGGAAGAATAACAGTTTTTTGATGATCATACCTTTCTTTCAAGCTCTTCCACAGGACGTAGGGATCTTTTATCGTTAGATATTCCATTTTCAATCCCTCGTGGAGATGATAACGGATAAAGATCATGGCCTTAGCCTTTTCTTGACTAGATGTCGTATTTCCTTTTTTAATGGTCTCTCCAAGGTTCATAGCATCCAAATGTATCTCCATCAAGCACCCATGACAAATAATTATTACCATTAACGTCAAGGGCCGTGAATTTTAATTTTGCAAGATTTGCCATAGTAATACTATATAAAAAGAAATTGCATTTACATTAAGAAATTAATTAAACATGCAAAATAACATTTTATTATTAAAAAAATGGCTTACCCGAAGGACCTACCTTTAGTGGAAAAACCGACAGAGCTTCGTGCTGATAACGTGTTGTGAAAATTGGATGAAAATCGGGTATAATTTTACTAATATTTAAATACTAATATAATATAATAAATATAATAATAATAATAAAAGTATTTGGAAATAGAATATATATATATATATATATAATATAAATATGAGATAATGGAATTATATGACAAATTAATAAGAAATAAAAGAGAAAGTGGAGGAGAAGAAAGTGAATTGGTCTAAAATTTCACCAATAGATATGTATTCATGATCCACCAAATGCCACTATTTATAGGCAATTTGGTAACGATGAGTTGGTACATTTGAATACTAAGCATTGGTAAGATATGGATACATGAAGAACACTTTGACTATAGAGGATTTGACATTTGGTATGAATATTAAAAGACATGTGAAATAGACATTTACATGTATTTGTTTACAATATATGCAATGAAAATAAATTTTTTTTTTTAGAGAAGCAGAGTTGTCTCTCTAACTCCATTTCCAACTCCATCTCCAACTCCATCATCTTAAAATTCCTCAAAAGATAAAAGAAATAAAGAAAGAAAATAAAAAAGAAAGTAATTAAAAGAAGGTTGAATGGTCAAAAGAGAAAAACCAAGCTGGAGTTGTTGTTTGGTACATTACATTGCACACATTTTCATCTTAAATTAATTAATTTCTTAATTAATAATAATGAAGTTTATTTAATATAATATAATTGATTTCCATTTTGCTGGGCTCTTCTTTTTTTGAGTTTGACTGTCACCAGCGCATTATAGCGTATACGCCTTACAATAAACAAAGTAAAAACTCTCTCTCTCTTTCCTTCTCTCTCTCTCTCTCTCTCTCTCTCCTTTACACAAAATCCAAAAGGGAAAACCAAACCCAGTTCTTCCTTCCTTCCCACACCCGCCGATCTGACCCTTTGATTTTTACCCACCAACGTGCCCCTTCTGTTTTCTCCTTCATGTCTCTAAATTTTAGATTCGATCGGTAATGGGTTTCTTCTTCTGATTCTGTTTCTTTATTCTATTTTTTAGTTCTTATATTTATCTTGTTTCTTTTTGAAATGGGTCTTCTTTATCTTGATCGTGCAGTTCTTGGGTAGAATTATTTTGGGTCTTCATGTTTTTTTTTTTCTTTTTCTGTGCTTTTCTGTTCTTTTATGACCCGATGATTTCTGCAGCTTCCGACTGGATTGGTGGGTTAATTATCAGATGTTTTATGTTGTATTTGCTTTTCTATGACCTCGATTCCTTAGTTTCAAGTTTTATTTCTCTAAATATTATGGTTTTTTTCCTCTGATTACCGTATATGTTCACCTATACCCTTGTTTTGAGCTCAGATCACATTTTCTTGTGAGGATTTCTTGAGAAAGTCATTTTACCATTTAGAGATGTTTTAGATGCAAAATGGTTTGAGCCGAAATAGTTTTGTGATAGATATGACAGCTTTTGGGTCATCGGTTTCATTTTCTGCAAATGGTCGATGAATGAAAAAGAAGAAATAGTTTTGTGATTTCTGTGGGCTTTATGGTGGAATCATGTGCCCGAGTTAGACTAGTTTTTTTTTCTTCTGGGTCCTAGGAAAGTGCAGTGAGATAAATTAAGTCTAAATCGTAGTGAAGTAAGAATTATTCTTTCAAGTCAGGGTTAAATAGTTGATGCAGATCATATTAATATTTCACAGAAATTGTGAAGAAAGGATTGAGTAATGTGGTAGGTGTTATTGGAATGAAGATATATGATTAAGTTACCTTATTTCATTTTATTTCAACAGGTGAATGGTTAGTTTTATAAGGATCATTCACTGAAGAAAGCTCGTAACAATTTCAAGAAATGGCTTCTATGGGTGTTGTTTCTACTTCAAGTTTGAGAGAACCAGCTGGTCATAATGTTGGCCTTGATAGGTTACCTGAAGAGATGAATGACATGAAAATTAGAGATGACAAGGTACGCAAGTTTTCATTTTGAATCCTTATCATTTAGATGAATTAGTTTTGATCTTCATTCTTGCCCTTCTCTATGAGTTCTCATGAGTTGAAACAATGGCATAGGAAGTGGAAGCAACTGTTGTAGATGGCAATGGGACGGAGACGGGCCATATTATTGTGACGACAATTGGTGGTAGAAATGGCTACCCAAAGCAGGCAAGAAATCATGATATTCAATTCTTCCTTTTCTCACATTCTTTTTATAAGTGTGTGTTTGCACTTCTCCGAGTGGGCTGACCAACATTTTCTAGTGTGAAAGTTGTCATAGATAGCATGATTATTATTTATATCATATGTTGGTCAATCCTCTTTGCTTATAAGTGCTGAAATTCATTATACATTTTGTACTTCTCATATATTTGAAATATAAATTATTAGCATGGGGTTTTTACTTATTATTTTTTATTTATTGTTTGTGTGCCACTAATGGTATTTGGTAATGGCAATGCAGACAATCAGCTATATGGCAGAGCGTGCTGTTGGGCATGGATCATTTGGAGTTGTGTTTCAAGTAATGTTTGCGATTTTTTTCCCCAACCGATATTGGAGATGTTTACTTTGATATGTCTTTCTCATTTTCTGTATCCTGTTTAGGCAAAGTGCCTAGAGACTGGGGAAACTGTGGCTATAAAGAAGGTTCTTCAAGACAAAAGGTACAAGAACCGTGAGCTGCAAACTATGCGGCTTCTTGACCATCCGAATGTTGTTGCATTAAAGCATTGCTTCTTCTCAACCACTGAAAAGGATGAACTGTATCTCAATCTTGTTCTTGAGTATGTCCCGGAAACAGTTCATAGGGTGATAAAGCACTACAACAAGTTGAACCAAAGGATGCCACTGATCTATGTAAAACTTTACATGTACCAGGTATTGTTCTTCTGAATATCTTGTCAAGAAACGTATTATTGCGCAGTTGGTTAATGAAACTTAGGGGCTGCTTCAGGCTAGATAAAGGTGGTGTACTTATTAGCGTGGTACATTGGTTTGGTTTTTTTACCAGATCATTACAACCGATTAGGCTGACTCCTTGTAGAAGAAAAAATGAACCAAACCAACCGGTTAATTTGGTTTAGTTTTCTGTGTATTTGCAATTTTCAATCAATCATTCAGAGACACCTACTATTTTATTTTGACAAATGCAGTATATGAAAAGTTTTAGTTAAATGTACAAATCGATTTAGTTAACCACTTTCTGTAAAATAGTGTAACTTTACTAAATAAGTCAAGTAACAATATGAATTAAAAGTTGCTTGAATTAATTAGTATTTAAACCCTTAATAAACATTTTTTATTTTGTTTGATGAAAGAATTTAATAAGAAAACCAGTTAAACCATTTTAGTTTGGTTCCTTTCCATTTGGTTTAGTTTGGCTATCACTTTCATGTTTGTGCACTTCTATTACTCATTAGTTTTTCTTATGTTTCTTTTTGTCTTATAGTTAATCAGTTTTTCTTATGTTTCAGAAAGTAATAGTGGATGAGTGATTGGCTAAAGTTTTTTCTCTCTCTCTAAATGGTATTCTTGCAGATCTTTAGAGCATTGTCATATATCCACCGTTGTATTGGGGTGTGCCACCGGGACATTAAACCTCAAAATCTTTTGGTAAGCTGAAAAAAAGTCCTCATTATTTGCTCCTGATACCTATATATAAGTTTGTTTCTTCTTTCTATCAATTTATGCAGGTGAACCCGCATACTCACCAGGTTAAGCTATGTGATTTTGGGAGTGCAAAAGTCTTGGTATGTTCTTTCTTCTTTTTCTTGAAATAAAAGAAGCTCAGTTGGGCTTGGGCTGATTGTTTTCTGACTAACCTGATATTATTATATTCTTTGTGGTGTATAGGTAAAAGGGGAGCCAAATATATCCTACATTTGTTCAAGATACTACAGAGCTCCCGAGCTTATTTTTGGAGCAACAGAGTATACTACCGCAATTGATATATGGTCTGCAGGTTGTGTTCTTGCTGAGCTATTGCTTGGTCAGGTAGTTGGTTGTGTGTGTTTGCTATTTTGAATGTTTTTTGTATGAGTTTTTGTGAAGACTAAAGATTTTTTTCTTTTTTATTTTGTATCAGCCTCTTTTTCCTGGGGAGAGTGGAGTTGACCAGCTTGTTGAAATCATTAAGGTAGTTTTGACATTTCAAATTTCTGAGTAAACATTGCAACTCGTGCTTCTAACACTTCTCAGTTATGTTCATGGTGTTAAGTTGTCTTTTCTTACATGATTTAGTCTGGGAAATCCAAAGACTCGTCAACATTTTGTTGACTGAGTGTTATAAAGTAAATTCACTCTTAGAATTTTTTGAACCTCAATCTTCTTATAACATTTTTCTTTTTCTAAACAAAAAAAAAGTGAATATACTGTTTTGTGTTTTAAATGTTTGATGTTTAACTTGAACCATTGATTTGTATTGGCTGGTTATATCTTGGGATTTTTCTTGGATGGCACAAAACTGCTCTTTTAATATTGCGAGCCTGCGGATGTTTACCATTTTCCTCCTATAGTTTTTACTTTATCCTTAAAGTTATTCTAAGCTTTATGTACTTTTTGTATATAATAGACCTGGTTTTGTAGGTTTTGGGCACTCCTACCAGGGAAGAAATTAAATGCATGAATCCCAACTATACAGAGTATAAATTCCCTCAAATTAAAGCTCACCCATGGCACAAGGTAACTGTGTATAGAAATGTTGTATGTATATTATTTATTACTTTTTCTGAACTATGTATTTAGGCATTAATTTATCATGCAGATATTTCACAAACGTATGCCACCGGAAGCTGTTGATCTAGTGTCAAGACTATTGCAATACTCTCCTAATCTAAGGTGCACATCGGTAAGTATCTGCTCTGACTGGAGACTTGCCATGCTAATGCTTAGCGTCTATATTTCATATTTGAGCTGTTCAGATGAAATGAAAGATAGATATGCTGGTTCTGCTATTATCTTGATCTACTTTACGATTCTGATGATGGTGTGTCTTTTCTCCTCATCGTCTTCTGTCATCTTCTTCTTCAACTTTTTCTTTTATATATTAATGGTTCCTAACCTTAGCCTGTTTAAGCAGCGTACTTGCTCATTTGTGGCTTATCATTTACTAGCTTGTTTTTGTTGGATTTGTAAATGGTATTTCATTGATTGGAGAAGGCACTCTTCTGTAACATGGTTCCTTCTATCGGTTTTAGATTTAGTTGTGGATGGTGGATGATCAAATATAAGAAGGGAATGAGTGGCTATCAAAAAGTGATCTTTATATGGGTTGTTGTCGTGTCGAACAATATAAATATTTCCACCTAAAAATGGCCTTTGAAATTCAATTTGATATCATCAATCTTTTTGACTTTAAGCCAATTGGGATAGAAAAGTTGAAATCATTGTTGTCTTTATGTGCAAGACACTACCTGCTCTCATATTCTTCTGTCTGCACTTGGTAATAATAAGAGTTACTCAATTATAATGTTAGAATTAATTAATTTGATTTGACACGTGATACAGTTGGATGCCTTGACTCATCAATTTTTTGATGAGCTTCGTGATCCAAATACCCGACTGCCTAATGGACGCTTCCTTCCTCCACTATTCAACTTTAAAGCTCATGGTATGGTCACTAATAATTATTTTTTATAAAAAATATAAGTCCAAACAATTTTCATCCGAACTATTGTTCTAGTAGACATGCTAATTAATCTTCTCTATTTAATGTTGTGGGCACTGGTGCTGCTTCATTTGACTAGAATTGAAGGGTGTGCCTGTTGAGATATTGGTGAAATTGATACCAGAACATGCAAGAAAACAATGCCCATTTCTTGGGTTGTGAATTTGATTAGAAACATAACCGTTTCACCAGTGGTGTCTTCTCGACAAAGAAAGCTACGGGTGCCCCAGTCTGTGCTATTCCTTCTGTTTGCTATCAGTATATCTCTGTATTACCTACTACCTTGTTTTGAAAGAGCAGATCTAGATATGTTTCTTAATGAATGGGTAACAACTCTATCTAATGTTCCATGTGTATTGAATTCGGGTTCAAGTGTTTTAATCTGTATTAGGATTTGGATGTAGTTAAGGTGAAGTTGGCAGCGGATTTCTTGGTCCGGCTGCCCTCGACGAGACTGGCTTACCTGGCTACACTGTCTTGTTACTGGAAAAAACATGTGTGCCAAGTATGTATCAACCTTTTTATCTACATGTGCAGATGATGATGTATCTACTTTCTCTTGTACACTTTTATGAACATGAACATGGACTTCCATCTTCTTTCTGCTCTTTCAAATGTTTTACCATCAGATCAGAAGGGCCCATTTATGTATATATATTTTAGTTTGGATTATATTTAAAAAATCACTTTCCTTTGCTCAGATTCACAGTGGAGTGAGATGAAAGACAGGGGACCCTTTTGCCTTGCTTCTTCTGCTATTACTTTTCTTGATAGAGAATTGTAAGAAAACAAGAAGGGTATTTTTTTTATTTTTTTATTTTTAAACTTCTTTTTTGAGTGTTCTGTTTTTAATTCCTTGAAAACTCTGCCATGTTCGTTCATAGGATGAACTTGGCTGTGTCAAGTTTAAAGCTGTCAGTGAAATGTTTGACGTATTGAAGTGATTTTGAACAAAGCTTTTGCCATTGCAAAGTAATCTGTGTCAATTTAGATGATTTGATTGCTCTGTGTGGTGGTTTAGTATTGAAGATTACTACCACTCGTTAGTAGTAGTTGAGCAATATCTGCCTGTCCTTGTAAAACCCTCATCTTTGTTTTTGTTTTAAAATAAAACCCTCATTGATGCAATATGAATAAAATCTTGCTAACACATCTCCAACTAAAGCACTATGAAACCTAGCAAGAAAATAAAAATCTACTAATGAGATAGTGCATTGTGAAGTAGGTACGATTATTTGATTTCTCAATCATTTCAAAACAAATCTTCCTAATGTTGTACTCCACCACTCTGGCATCTTTAGGGAAAATTAGAAAATTTCTAGTATTACGAGAGTAAAACTTGATGATTATTGGACAAGATATGATTTTGATCATTTCAAAACGAATCTTTCGGCTTCTTTAGGGAAAATTTCTAGTACTATAAAATTTGATGACTATTGGACAAGACGATCCACTTTGTTATAATTGATTAATGTTTTTTTATCCAATACTTTGATTTGTAGAATTCTATTTCTTTTTAAATGGAAGTTACAGATAGGAGAAATAGTTCCCAAAAATAAAGTTGTATGAATAATATTTACAGAGTAACAAAAATATATGCATTTATTGAAATTGACCAGGTTCCTTTTTAAAGAAATAGGTTATGGAACATACGTACTATATTAGGATGAATATCAAATATATACGTACAATATTCCTCAATTATAATATGTTGTGTAGAAAAGTTTTAGTGGATAAGCCCATTTAAAAGAAATAATTTATGGAATATTATCTACTAAAAAAAATGAAGAAGTCAAAGAGAGCATAACTGACCATGACCAACCATGAAGTTTGTAATTCGAATTCTTCAATCTCTATTGTAATAAGAAAAAAAAGATGGAGAATTGCTGAAAAATATCGGGGGGTTTGTATGGGTGACCTCCTTTTAGTTGAATTATCAATAAAAGACCCACAATTTAGATTTAACTACGGATGACTCTTTGATGTCGTTAGCCACTCTCGATCTAGGTACAACATTGGTTATTTTGGCGTATTAGTAGGGTTACCGATCTCGTTCTCCCGTCAACCCCAAATCCATTTAACGAGACGCTTGATGACGCCATAATATCGATTACGTTGACGATCGTTTACCTTTGCTGTCTCAGTTACCGACCGCATACTCTCTCCATCTCGTTCATCTGCATTGTAATGGGCGTCGTACGTACTTCCGCTTTCGTTCAGATAGTAATAGTTAACGGACGACCATCTCTCTCGATCTGATCAACATGGGCGCAGGCTGGAGCTTAACCAGCGACAACTAACCCGTTTGGACTACATACCCTCGATGTATAGTGGACTGAAAGTTGAACAACCCCGATCGTATTTTTTAAAGAACAACCCCTAACCGTACCTTAATAGGGTCCGATCTGACCCGGTTGAACGGGTGACTATCTCTGGCGGTGGGAGAATTCTTTCATCTCCTACTCTCGAACCGGCTGTATCGGAAGGGAACAAGTATATATATGACTATCTCCGACGGTGGGAGGATTATTTCATCTCCAACTCTCGAACCGGTTGTATCGGAAGGGATCGAGTATATAAATAAGGTGACGACGTAGTATCTATAATTAATTAATTTAAAGTGAACGTGAGATTTTTACATTAATGACTATTAATTACCTCAACCAACATCCATCGTAATGGTCGACTATCGATCTAGTCGATGTTACCGAACAATATAAGAAGCATACTATGTTGAACTATCACTCTAGGTCATCGGTCTCATATTCCTTATGACTAACTCTCACATTGCCAACAAGAGCATAACTGAACCAAGAGGTCATAGGTTCGAATCCCCCCACCCCCAATTGTTGATGTACTAAAAAAAACTCTCACATCAATGCCAAATTTCATTATATTAAATGAACATTTAATTTTAACCAAACTCAATAGAACAACAAATATAAAACTAACTTATACATATATATATATATATATATATCTTTCTTATAAAACCATCATATAGTTTATAATGATATATACTATACTTACGTTACCTTCACCAAATAATAAAAATAAAATAAAAAAATTGTTGGATCGATTGAATTCGATTATGTTGTCAGTCTAGATACGAGAGTTTCGATTTGTTGGGTACATGGTGAAAGACTTGGTGCAGGGTCATAAATGTGGTTCTTTAACGTAGGAGTAATCAATATTAACTGCGTCTATTAAAATGAAACAGGAGTCTCGTTGGTATTCCCTTTCGTGGGGAATCGATATCGAGAGTCTCGGTTTCCCGCCATAAATTTTGGTAATCCGATTGGGTCGATTGTTTCGTTTGAATTTACCAATATCACTGTCTGACCGATGAATTATGGTTGTAAGAGGGTTGCCTTACCACGAATTGCTCCTTTTATTCTTGTAAGAGGTTGCCTTACCATGAATTATATTTTTCAATCCTTTCATTATCTTCTCGAATATCAGTTTCCTTCCATCCTCGTTACAGAATGAATCCCAGTCATCAATGACACATAACATTGACATATCTACAAGCTGTTTCATTTCCCGTCCAAGCATCGTCAACTTGATAAAATAGAACAGAGCAATCTTGACGGCATCATCGTCAGCTTCGAAGCTCAAATTGGGGAATAGTTTGTACAACTCTGCACATACCGAATGGTATTTCACAGTCCAGTAACCAGGTCAAACTCCCTCTTCCCAAACGATACTGTTACGTAAAATGGTATTACAATACCGCAAGTGTACGGGTCAAGTTTTAATATAGTGATTTGAGTACAGAGTATCGTCCTCAAGAATGGTTTTCTAGATTGATTAATTACCAAGATACTTATTCTTAATTTTAGCTAAAGCAACAAAATTTTGATAAAGGGTTGAAACAAAGATAGAAAAGTAAATATATAAGTGGAGACACGAATATGATAGAATTGTAGGGAAATTGATTTCACAAGTTAATTCCTTATTTAATACATGCAATGAACAATGATTGCGAATTTATAAACAAGAAGTAAAAGTACTCAAAATAATCTCTCGACCCATGGTGAGCCTCATGCATAGCGATAAATCCTACAATTTCCTTGTGAATTTTAAAAACATGCACGACATTAAACAACTTTTTGGCAACTTTGCTCTAATCTAAGCTTCTTTCTCTCGAGTCGACTTAAACCAACAAGATCAATGATTTTAAGGACGAATTGCCAAAAATAAATAACACAACAAAGTTCAATACATAATTAAATAAATTCAAAATGTGCTATTCAATCCATAACTACAACAATTAGCTACTCAAAAATCACCATAAAAACAGGCTAAAGTTATAGAATAGTCTTTAAACTAAGTTACAAACTAAAAGAAAGAGAAATAAAACTTTTATGTGTCGATGCCGGTCCCTCGATCCCGAGCTCCCGTCACGATCTCGAGCCTCCACAAACGCTTAGCTCCCAAGGAATGCTCTTCTTTCTTCCCTTAGAGTGTGCATTTCGAAATTAGGGCTAAAAACTATCAAATTCGGCTCCCTTTGAAAAGGGTACAACATGTTCTATTTATACTCAAAATCGGCACGATGTTGCAACGCTAGAGTCAGCGTTGCAACGCTGTGCCCTAGGCGCGAAATAAAAAAGGAATATTCTACGGCGTTGCAACGTTGAGCACAACGTTGCAACGCCGCTTCCCCTAACGCTGCGTGCTCGCTATCGATTTGACGCTGCGCTGCGCAAACAAAGCGTTGCGTTGCAATGTCGTCTTTACGACTTCACTATGCTGGATATCTGCAACAACGACGTTGCAACGCTCTGCAGAGCGTTGCAACACCATCACCTCGGGTCCTATTGCTTGATTTGATCATTCTTCTTCCACTTGATGTTATTTTTAGCTCCAAAAAAACCTCGAATTGAACCCGAATAATCCACAATATCTCCCAATAGTCTGTTTAAGCTCTTAACCTAAAATTAGATGATTTAAACACGTAAAAGCCTTGAAATTATCATAAAAACTAGCAAATTATAAACCTAAGGATAGCACATTTTGTGTGCTATCAGATACCACTTTACTTAATATGTGAAAACTCATTATATTGGGTTTGCTATCCATGACCTCTCTAAGGAGAAAGTAATGGATAAGTTGTCTATTAAAAATAACAGATGTGTCGACGAAGTGCCCAAAACATGTTTATCGAAACAAAGCCATCTGAGATGGATTGAGCTTCTGCTTGATGATGTTAATGGTTTTCTTTAGATGTGAACAACAAGTTATGTAACCAGAAAATGATCATTGAGTTGGGTTTTGAGAAGAAGATTCATTTGAATTTAGCGATGGAATGTTACAATGAGAACAAATATATTGGTGAATAGAAAACGACCTTGTTACAGGCGAACTCCAGGCATTAATCGACCCGACTGACATTGTTCACTGATTCGCCTAATCGACTGAATTCCAGGCGTATGTCAATTTGAAAAATCGCAAAGAATATCAGAACGCTAGGGATTTTGTAGAAGAATAGGTAGTGGACGTGATTCGAGATAGATCCTTCGGGATACATCATTCGGGAGATGTGTTCCTTGGGAGTTATATTTAGTAGACGTGGCTCGATTTAGACCGACTAGATCGAGAGTGGAGGCTACAAGTTGCGCGGTTCATCAGAGACCGAGAGTTTCGACCTCCCGTGATGCTAGTCAAATACGAGATCCTTTGGGATACGTCATTTGGGAGGTGCGTTCCTTGGGAGCTATATTTTGTAGACGCGACTCGATTCAGACCGACTAGATCGAGAGTGCGGTCTACAAGTTGCGCGGTTCATCCGAGACCGAGAGCCCCAACTTCTCGTGATGCTATTCAAATACGAGATACTTCGGGATACGTCATTCGAGAGATGCGTTCCTTGGGAGTTATATTTAGTAGACGTGGCTCGATTTAGACCGACTAGATCGAGAGTGCAACCTACAAGTTGTGCGGTTCGTCTGGGACCGAGAATCTCGACTTTCCATGATGCTAGTCAAATACGAGATACGTCATTCGAGAGGTGTGTTCCTTGTGTTGGGGTGTATGCCCTAAGCTCGTGCCGTTTGTAACAGTTCTTGTTTTAATGAATAATAGTGATTTATTATTCAAACTTTGTATCTCCCATTCTACAAATTTAATCTAATAAACTAAGCTCCAGGGTCATACTTATGAGAACTTGAACGGTGTGTAGAGGACACACAGGGAGGATCACGTTTGAGTTATTGACCCAAACGGTCTACAGTATATGGATATAGTTGGGAACCTCATCCTGACAACACTGTGGATGCAACCCACTATGTATTAGATACAAACGAGGCGATCCAACTCGTTCATGTGGTTGACATGCGAGTTGGGGCATCCTGTGCAATGAGATTGTACAAGACCAGACCGTGAATTATTAGACCTACTGATATAACACCGTTAAACGCTTAGGGCTAATAAATTCGTAGATGACTAATAGTGACTTGTCCTTAATCTTGAGCATGTTACAGACTTCTGTCTGCGGGGGTCTGTCCTTTGACTAGTACAGGTGAGGGTGACCTGTGTTGCTAGCCCAATATGCCTACCTTCTCAGGGGCAGAATCACGTGGGGAGTTGGAAACTTGACTACGCAAGATGAAATTCACTCGTTCCCGAACTAGAGAAACTAGAGGGGTTGTTTCCTTAAATGTTGTTTCCAGGGCTTGAACAACGGGGCCCACCCTCTCACTGGCCCAAGAGGGACGTTGTTTATGGTAGGACCATGCAACAAAGTTGTTCATTAGAGGAGTAGTGAGACTTAAGGAGCAAGAGGTAGACACAGGGGTAAAACGATAATTTGATCCAGCTGTGACTACGAACAACCTGTGAAGGATTGACTCATGGGAATTGGTTATATCGATGGACTTAATGAGAGTATACAGTTTGGAGTGTTCAAATTCATGAAAAAGAGTATTTATGTCATTTATATGAGATATGATTGACATAATATATAGTTTAATGTAAATGAGATTCATAATAAACTACAGAATAACCTAATTATTTAATTGAGGCTTAATTGGAGAAATTGATTTGAGAGAAATTAAATTGAATATGATTCAATTTTAAATTCGACAATTATGCAAATGAGATTTGTATAATAAGGTATGTGTTACCTTCTATTATATGATATGCAAATATGATTTGCATATTATATAGTTGTGGTAAAGTGGTAAATTGGTGGAGATTTTACCTCCACCACATACCACTATATAATAGTGGAATGTGAAGCTTTTCACAAGCTCATTCTCATTTTTTAGAATTCTACTTTGAGAAACCTCTATTCTCTCTCAAAATCCTCTCTACATTTCTCGATACCCAAAACCAAAATGAGTCCCACCACTCTCCCTCATCCATCGGAGAACAACCGAGAAGATAAAGTGGAGGTGTCCCTTGAATCGTGTTCGGTTCGTGGTTCAATTGTGTAGATCGAGAGATCGTGACCGGGAGAAGGAATCCGCGAATAAGTGTTCTTCAAGAGGTAGGTACTCTATCGCTGTAATTTTCCTTCTCAAAGCATGCTTAGCCTAGATATATATGAGATGCTTGTTTAATTTTAAGAAAAATAGTAACACAACGAAAACATCGCGATTCACGTCGCTTCTTCTGCAGGATTCAATCCTTCACCTTGGGAGTCATATTTAATAGACATGACCCGGTTTAGACCGACTAGATCGATAGTGCGACATATACATTGCGCGGTTCATCTGAGATCGAGAGTCGTGACATCTCGTGATGCTAGTCAAATTTGACCGTTCAAGAAGTAAGCTTGTAAGTTAAATAAAATAAAATAAAATAAAAATTAAAAACAAAAAATTAAAATGGCATTGAACAACTTCTCGATAATGCGTTTAGCGATTCATTGGAACTCGAACCACATTCAATGACATTCAATGGTTGACCAAACATGTAAACTCAAATCAGGACTCTCCATCTAGACTGTGATAACCCTGGTATACTCCTGATCTCGACAAATGATTGGTGAGATAATTAATATATATTAATGGATCACTACAAATATATAAGTTGTTATCGTTGCACTAACCACACACCATTTGAATCAATATACATTCATTCGGACAACGATAGATCAACTTACTCAAACCTTGCCGATACAACAGGATCGAGAGTTAGAAACGACGACTTAGACGGTGTCATGGGCCAACGCGAGAGGGGATCACGTCAGAGACTGCCCCAGACGTATATGGAATATGTCCACTGGTTGGAAGAGAGGTTGGACAGGTTGGAAGAGGATATGAATGGCGAAGGTCAATCGACGAATCCGACGGTGTCGCCACCAAGAGATGCACGTCACCTCACCAGAGATCATGGTCTAATTCGCATCCTAGTGTGCATCAACCAACGGTCATGGAGTCTTTCTCCTCCGTTAACATGCCCACTCGTGGACGAAATAGGGACAGAGCCCCGATGTCGGGGGATAATGATGGGATGGGGAGCGGGTTGGCACACATCTGGGTACAAGCATGTGTCCGACTCAGGGTACGAAGAGAAGCAACAACCGACTTTCATTAGTGATCATAGACACAACCGACTCTGAGTCAGACTGAAATCTATTGTAATTATATGTTATAATGGAAATTGACATGGTATGTTGACTATTTGGTTTGTTCATTTGATGTGGGTATCATAACCCTAAACTCATATGGTGCGTTGCTATATAGAACGAGAGTGGGATTCGTAAGTAGCGTATAGTTCGTAACTCAAACACGAGCTTGCTCGCAATCGAACGACATAGATCTTAACGTTTTCGTAACGAGAGTTATCAAACAACTAAAAATACGATTATATTGACGATTGCCAATGAATCAAAAAAATTAAAAAAAATAAAAGAAAAAACAAAAAACGTAACCCAGAGGAAATATATCGTTACCGAGTAGGAATCAAAATGAAGGACTCTCGCTCTGGACGATTCGAAAAACGTCTTCGTAAATACAATGGCATTAGCATTTGTTTCGACACGTAATAAACATACAACCGTCAAACCGAACATAAATCTCGATCAATATTTTACCGAACACTCATATTTACAATAGACTTTGCGTCTAATCACGTTAATGACGTTTGGTTTGATTGACCGTTGAATTGATAATCGAATTTAATTATCATATCTTCAGCTACCTACTGCCGATTGCGAGCATTAAATTGCACGATCATTCAATCCCATGAAATTGGATATGAGACTGTTATTCTCTACCTCGTGTAATTGACATTGTTTTCAGTTTGAATCGTTACTATCAACCATGGACAAAAAATGTATTTTCATTAGATACAACGATGTATGACAAGAGGAGACGTGTACTTATACTGGAGGCTAGATGACCAGTATCGTCGTGTCGGTAACGATAATGTTCAAGGAATTTTGATCGGAGGTTTATAATGTTACGTCAATTGGCGAGTATGAGTATGACATTGAAATGAGAGTCAAATTCAATACGGACTATCCATCACCGCCAATGTACATAGGTAACGATCAGGATATTGTATTTTTGACGAATCATCCAGACATTGCAAGAGTCCAAGTATGGATAACTAATGTACAGAAGAAGTGCATGACAGACGGTGCATAAGAGAATGACGATTCTGATCAGGACCCAGAGTACAACCTTGGGCCTGAAGAAGAAAGGGATGAGGTAGTTGAATACGAAACAGAGGATGACTGTTGGGATTTATGCCCTAAACTCGTGTATTTGTAATTATTCAAGGAAATAAATAAAAGTGTTATTTCTTTTTTTCTCAAATCTTGTATTCTCGCTATTACAAACTTAAATCCAATAAACTAAACTCCAGAGTCACATTTAGGAGATCTTGAACTGTGTATAGTTGACACATAGCTTGGATCAAGTTCAAGTGGATGACTCGAATGGTCTATAGTACATGGATTAGGTTGGGAACCTCATCCTGGTAACACTATGGATACGAGCCACTTTGTATTTGATATAAATGAGGCGATCCAACTCGTTCATATAGTTGACATGCGAGTGGGGGCATCATGTGCAATGAGATTGTACAAGACCGGACCGAGAATTCTTAGACCATTCTAGTAACGTCGTTGATAGGTTATGGCTAATAATTCAAAGATGACCATTAGTGACTCAACTTGAATCCTGAGTGAGTTACGAACTCTTATCTGCGAGGGGTTATCCTTAGACTAGTACGGGTGAGAGTAGCCACAACAACCGACTCAATATGCCTACCTTCTCAGGGATGAAACCTCGTAAGGAGCTGGGGACTTAACTTCACAAGAAAGAATTTACTCGTTCCTGAACTAGGGTAACTAGATAGGTTGTTCCCTTAAAAACTGAATTTAGGTTTTGAACAACGGGGCCCCTCCCTCTTGCTGGCCAGAGAGGGACATTGTTTATGGTCGGACCATAAACTTGTTGTTCATTAGAGGATCAATGGTGCTTAAGGAGCAAGAAGTAGTCACAGGGGTAAAACGGTAATTTGACCCAGCTGTGACTACGAACAACTTATGAAGGGTTGACTCACGGGCATTGGTTAAATCAATGGACACAATTTGTCCTACAGTGAGGAGAGTGCAACTACGAGTCCATAGTAGAGTGACTCGTAGTTAACGAATGCTGGTTAACGGGATCAAAGAGTTTGATTAGTTAATCTCGTATCGTTGAAGCTCATGATCTGTAGGTCTATTAGGACCCTCGGTTGGCTCAACATGGAATTGTATGAGGGTATAAAGTTTTTGAATGAATTTGAAGTGTTCAAATTCAATTTAGGGAATTATGTCAATTATGTATGATATAATTGATATAATATATTGTTCAATGTGAATATGATTCATGTTGAACCTAATTATTGCCTAATTATGAAATCAAGGTATAATTTGAGAAATTAATTTAATAGACATGAAATTGAATTTGATTCAATTTAATTTTCCACATTATGCAAATACGATTTACATAATAAGGTATTTGATACCTTATATTATGCAATTATGCAAATTGATTTTGCATAAGGCATAATTAGTGGAAATAGTGGCATAATGGGTGGAGAATTTGTCTCCACCCACATTGCCTATATAAACATCCTTTTGGATGCATTTTGATACACTTGAATCATTTGTGTGGTTTTGCAACTGGGCAAACACAAATCACTCTCTCAAATTCTCTCCACTCTCCCTAATCTCCAAAAAAGATCCCACCTCTCCCCCTCTCTAAGAGAACAACCGAGAAGGTCATTTGGAGGTGTTCAATCATTGAGTACGTAGAGAACGGAGAAATCGTTGACGACGAAAGGATTATGCGAAGAGTTCAGTCTTCAAAGGTAATCCCTTATTGCAATTATGATTTCGTGCTTATCCTTAGAAGTTTATGTTTCTGAGTTATTTTTATGCAACATAATCAAGAACAACAACGATCGTTCACTTCCGCACGAGATTCAATCCCTTCAAATACTACGACGAAGAAGAATATGAAGGTATGGGAGACGGTGAATATGAGGCAAAAGTATCAGAAGAATACGAAGAAGAACAATAAGATAGAGACGATGGGGACGTTCAAAAGGTTGGGCTTGATTTTGGACACGTACAAGATACAGACTGTTTGAGACGTCTGATATCTTAAATCTATCTAAAGTGTCGACGTGTGGTTTAAACCCTACTCCGGATTATGTAGTTTAACCATTTCTAGGGGGTGACTTGCATGAGTGGGGTGATTATTCAGGTTACAATGTCAATACCCATGATGCCCAACCCAACTCACAACTGCAAGATTCAGTAACACCGATGATCGAAGAGAGTCATGGCGTTAAGTTGGTGAGTTGCGGGTCAAATAGTCGTTCCATTAGATCAACCGAACCATCTATCAGAAATGATACAACAGATCCATCCGCTCCCGTAAATTTCGGAACAATTGACGACATTGTCGTGCATGGGCAACTGGTGAGTTGGAAGTGAGTCAAATCTTCTTCTCCAAGAAGGACCTAAAAGTAAGAATATCCATTCATGCCATGAACATGAATTTTGAGATAAAGGTTCTCAAAGCTACGAAGTATTTATACAGTGTGTGTTGCATTCACGAGAATTGTAAGTGGAGACTCCGCGCCATACGAATGAAAGGCTGCGACATATTCTGGATCTCTAAATACAAAAATGCTCACTCGTGCTCTATTGAGATGTTGAACCCTGACCATAAGCAAGCTAGCGTTGAAGTTATTGGTAATTTGATCAAGAACAAGTTTCCTAGAGTTGGTCGACCATACAAGTCTAAACACATTATTGAAGATATTAGGCAAGAGCATGGTGTCAACATTAGCTATGGCAAGGCTTGGCGCGCCAAGGAGATGACACACACACTGGCTAAAGGCACTCCAGAAGAATCTTATGCAGTCCTACATAGATATGAAGAGACTTTGAAGTTTGAGAACCCAAGAACAATTTTTAAAGTGGAACTCGAAAATGAATCCATGCACTTCAAATACGTGTTCATTGCGTTGGGTCCATCAAGTGTATGGTCAATGTTGTCCAGTGATCATCATCGATGGGTCTCACTTGAAAGGGAAATACAAGGGTTGTCTACTAGTTGCGGTGACAATGAATCGGAACCAACAACTATATCCCGTCGCCTATGCTATCGTGGACGGAGAAAATAATAGATCATGGACCTGGTTTCTAATCAAATTGAAGAATACCATTGGTGAAGACAATGACATGGTCGTTGTCTCCGATCAACACGTAAGCATCGGGTATGCGGTCAATGTTGTATTCCCTAATGCATTTCACGCAAAATGCACAGACCACTGGAGCTTAATTTGACAAAGCACTTCAAGAACAAGGTTGTGATCAAACTATTTAATGCGGTCGCGAGGGTCCATCGGCTATATGAATTCGAAAGTTATTGGGAGCAGATCACCCAAATAAAAAGTGGTGTTGTGGCACGTTACTTGACAGAAGTTGGAGTCGAACGGTGGGCACGATGTTACCAGAATCACTGTCGGTATGATAATATGACCATCAATGCAACAAAATGCTTTAATTCATTGACCAAAGATGCACGATTCCTGCTCATTACTTCATTACTTGAATACATCCAAAACAACCTCCAACAAAAGTTTCACGATCGCAGAACGTTTTGGAACTCCCAAAATTATGCATTTTCTGACTACGTTGGAGAGCGGATGACGAAGTCGTGTGATATGGGCAGACGATTCCTTGTTGAACTCATAGACTACTATCGATTTAACGTGAACGACAGTTTGTTTGGCGATATCGTCGATCTAAACATGCGTACATGTACTTGCGTGGAGTTTCAGTGTTTAGAGATACCGTGTGCACATGCTATAACGACAACCAGACACCGCAACATAAATCCACATAGTCTATGTAACCCGAAATATGGGATCGATTCATTACGTTTAGTGTATGCAGAGTCTATCAACCCGTTGAACATATTACGTAGTGGAAAAGACGTCTGGATTACGATCCGTTGGTTATACTTCCACCAATGAGAATATCGAGGGTTGGTCGGAGACGAATTAACAGGATCCCATCTACCAGTGAATGACGCTTGAATCGCAGATGCGACAGGTGTGGGAATGCTGGTCACAATCGACAGACATGTAATCTCTCATTGTCAACCAATCAATTCAATTCCAACTAGTAACATGTTTGCCTTACATGTAATCTCCCATTATATTCACAATGAATTCATGGTATGTAGAGTGCCTCTTATATGCATTCGATTTGTGATCTTTTTTTAGTATACCAAGATTTTTATTATACTATATTTTTAGTATAGCATAATATATTATAACTTATATGATATTGTGTAACCATGGCTCTATATATACATAAGTCAGCTAAACAGTCGTACATAACATATAATTTCAGAGAATGACATTCTCGATCTAGTCCGTATATCGACTCCCAACAAGACTCTCGTTTGATTTTGGATTGAATGCTCCCAACGAGACTCTCGGTCTCAACTCTAAATGAGACTCTCGCTCAGGGTTTTCCATGCAATTAATAAGTTTATATATATATATATATAAAAGTTAGTTTTACAGTTGTTGTTGCATTAAGTTTCAATTAAATTAGTTGTCCTTTACAATACAGGTTAGTTGAGGTAATTAATATTAATTAAATATAGATACTATGTCATCGCCTCATCTATATACATGATCACTTTCAATGCAGCCGGTTCGAGAGTAGGAGATGAAAGAATCCTCCTGATGGAGATCCGATCCCCTTGAGCAACGGAAACGAGTTTGGAATCGTAATATGCAAGTTTGTTTTGGTTGAAAAGCAAAAACCAGTACATTAATAAAAACCAGAACAAACATGCTTATTTATCTAATTAGGCATGGTGATATACATGTAAACATGCTGAAAATAACAATTAAACTAAAAGGAAGAGAAGTTACCTTTGTAGTTTAAGTTTCTAGCAATTCCTTGCTCCTATTGCAAAGAACACACAAGTAAGTAAGAACACTTCTCTGCTTTTCTTCAACAGACAACACTACGCAGGAAAACCCTTTATCCTCTGAATGCTTAGATCACTCTAGGTGGGAAGGGTTCCAACAATTGGAGAAATGGGAATTGAGAGAGAGAGAGAATTCTTTTTGTGTTTAAATTCAATCAATTCAGTAAATGATCGATCAATGAAACAGCTTCTTTGTCCAGTGAGAAGAAGAGTATCAAGAGGAATAACTTCCCCACTCCTATCGATGGGGAGTGTGAGGAAGTGGGGGAACGTGCACACGTTCCTCTCTCTCTTTTTATTTAATTATATTATAAAATAAATAATCAAATTATTAAATAATATAATTAATTAATCAAATCATATTTAATTAATTATAAATTAAATATCATATATTTAATTTGGATTAAATCACATTTAATTAGTTTTCCCTCCAACCTATAGTTTTAATACACATCTTATGCACATTAAATTTTAACCTATAGTTTTCAAATATGAATCACATTCACATTTGAATTTAATATTTGAACTCTTTCAAATATTTAATTCTCTCATATAATTTAATATGAATCATATTCACATTAAATTTATAATATATAGTTCCAAAACTATATATTATATCGTATCTATATACATTAAGCTTATTCCCTAATGAATTTGAACATTTCAAAATTCAAATGATCTAAGAACCCTTTACGAGCTAGAAGGTGGACCTAATGGACCTACTGGATCGTAAGCTCCAACGATACTGCATTGCTCTGCTTAATCTCATTAACCTCCCAATCAACATTTGTTAACTGCGGGAACACTCCACTAAAATCCCGCAGCTGCACTCTTCTCACTGCAGATATATTTCTGTGTCCACGAATATTGACCAATAACAACAAGTCAATCCTTCACGAATGTTCGTAACACCAGCTGGGTCAAATTACCGTTTTACCCCTAGGTTACATCTTGTATCTTAAGTACCAGTGCTCCTCTAATGAACAATTTGTTTGTGGTCCTACCAACAAACAGAGTCCCTCACGGGCCAATGAGAGGGTCGGACCCTTTGTTCAAGTCCCGGAGACACCACTTAAGGGAACATTCCTCTACTTAACCTAGTAGACAAGAAAGAGTGAATTCCATCTTGCTAAGTTAAGTTCCCAGCCGCTCACTCGGTCTTGTCCCCAAGAAGGTAGGCATATTGAGTCGGTGAATCTGGCCACTCTCACCCATACTAGTCAAAGGACAATCACTCGCGAGCAGGAGTTCGTAACCCGCTCAGGATTGAGATCAAGTTGCTTAGGTAATCCTAGTGTAATAGAAACCTAACTAGTCAACGGAGTTACATCAGTGGTTACTATTTCGTGGTCCGGTCTTATGTAATCTCATTACATAGGATATCTCCACTCACATGTCATCTACACGAACACGTTAGGATCACAGTGTTTGTATCATATACAAAGTGGGCCACATTCATAGTTTTACCAGTAAAGGTACCCAAACCTTATCCCCAACTATAGACCCTTTAGGTCGTATCTCGAACCGAGATCCTTTATATGTACACTACATTCAGCTAAAGATTCATTTTACAGCTTTGGATGCTTAGTTTATTGGATTTAGGGTTTAAAACAAAAGCAATATCGAAGATAATGAACAATAACTCTTTATTGAAGTAATAACACTTTATTACAAATAATTAGAACATAAATACAAACTACGAGTTTTAGGGCACAAACCCCAACAAACTCACACTTGAACTAAAACTCTAGTGGGGTACATCATAATCTAAAATAGTGGTTACAGAGATAGAAATACAATAAACTAGGGCATCCATATACCCATTACATATCTCCCACTTGCCCTAGATTAGCCTATGTACATGTCTCAGAGACCTGACTCTCCATGACCCTCGAACACTTTAGGCGTGAGAGTCTTTGTAAACGGATCAACAATGTTGTGCTCCGAAGCGATCTTTGTGACTGTCACATCTCCTCGTTGCACTATTTCTCGTATCAGGTGATACTTTCTCTCGATGTGATTACCTCGCTTATGGCTGCGAGGTTCCTTCGAATTGGCTACCGCACCACTGTTGTCACAGTATAAGGTGATGGGAACTTCCATATTTGGAACGACTTCCAAATCGGTGAAGGAATTTCCTTAGCCAAACGAAAATTCCCTTAGCCGCCTTCACAAGCAACGAGATACTCAACCTCCATCATGGAGTCAACGATGCATCCTTGCTTGATACTTCGCCATACTATAGCTCCCCCGTTAAGGGTGAAAGCTGATCCCGATGTGGATTCCTGAGAATCCTTATCGGTTTGAAAATCAGAATAAGTGTATCCAGTAAGGATCAAATCCTTAGTCCCATACATAAGCATATAGTCCCTCGTTCTCCTAAGATCCTTGAGGATATTTTTAACTGTTGTCCAGTGGTCTAACCCTGGATTGGATTGGTACCTACTGACTATTCCCACTGCATAACAAATGTCTGTCCTCGTGCACAACATAGCATACATTAAGCTACCTACTGTAGAGGCATAGGGAATACGCCTCATATCCTCAACTTCTTGAGGCGCCTTAGGACACTGCTCCTTGATGCGGATGAACTCCATGCCCAAGGGTAACAAGCCCCTCTTGGAATTCTGCATCGAATATCGGGACAACATTTTGTCGATATAAGATGCTTGAGACATAGCCAACGATTTGTTCTTGCGATTCCTGAAGATCTGAATCCCAAGAACATATTGCGCCTCTCCCAAATCTTTCATTTGGAATTGGGTTGCCAGCCAATTCTTTATGTCAGTTAGGTATCCTACATCATTCCCAATGAGTAGGATATCATCCACATAAAGTACTAAGAAAGCTACTTTGTCGTTGATGATCCTTTTGTAAACACAAGGCTCATCAACATTTTGGTCAAAGCCATAAGACTTGATCGCAGTATCAAATCTTATATTCCAAGATCTAGATGCTTGTTTCAACCCATAAATGGATCTATTGAGCTTGCAAACTTTTTGCTCTTGACCTTGGGTTATGAACCCTTCTGGCTGAGACATATAGATGCTCTCGTCAAGATTACCATTCAAAAGGCAGGTCAGTTTGACGCCTATTTGCCGATTTCATAATTATAAAACGCGCTATGGACAAGAGTATCCTTATAGACTTCAACATAGCAACAGGAAAAAAAGTTTCTTCATAGTCAACTCCTTCCCTTTGGGTAAAACCCTTTGCTAAAAGTCTAGCCTTAAAGGTCTGTACCTTTCAGGCTGCATCTCTCTTTCTCTTATAGATCCATTTACACCCTATGGGTTTAACCCCTTCAGGTTGGTCTACAAGTTCCCATACTGAATTGATGTCCATTGACTCCATTTCAAGGTCCATGGCTTTGATCCATTGATCCTCGTCTACGTCATTCATTGCCTGTTTATAAGACAATGGATCTTCTACGCCGTCATCGTGGTATGACGACTTTGAGTTCCGCTAAACCCAAGTAGTGGTCGGGTTGGGAACAACCCTCCCACTGCGTCGAGGCATTCCCAACGATTGAAAAGGACGAGACTGACTTGAGGTACTGGCTCCTCCATCAACTCTTGATGAAGGTCCAGCTTGATCAACAACTCTTGTTTGTTCATCTGTAGCTTATTTAACACTAATTTACTACGCGGTTTGTGGTTCCTCATGTGATCTTCCTCCAAGAACGTGGCGTTTGTCGATACAATCACCTTGTTTTCTTGTGGGTCATAGAAAAGACCATCTCTCGTTTCTTGTGGGTCATAGAAAAGACCATCTCTCGTTTCTTTGGGATAGCCAACAAATTGGCACAATCTTGAACGAGGTTCCAGTTTCTTTGGGTTTGTCACTAGCACGCACGCGCGACAACCCCAAATCTCAAAGTGTTGTAAACTAGGTTTACGCCCCTTCCACAATTCAAAAGGTGTTTCAAAACACTTTTGATGGAAACGATGTTTAAGATTTGAACTGCAGTCTCTACTGCGTATCGCCAAAATGAGGCAGGCAATTGAGCATAGCTCATCATAGAACGAACCATGTCCAACAAGGTTATATTCTTCCTTTCTGACACACCATTTGGCTGTGGTGTATTAGGTGCTGAGAGTTGAGATTTAATTCCATGTTCTATCATATAGTCCTTGAATCTCAAATCCATATACTCTCCACCTCGATCGGATCGAAGTGTTTTAATGGTTTTCCCTAATGCATTCTCTACTTCAGCCTTATACTCTTTGAACTTTTTAAGAGCTTCAGACTTATGATGAATTAAGTATAAATAACCATACCTCGAATAATCATCTATGAAAGAGATGAAATATTCGTACCCTCCACGAGCTTTAACATTCACCGGACCACAAAGATCCGAATGTACAAATTCTAAGGGCTCTATGGCTCTGTAACCTTTTCCAGTAAAAGGTCGCTTCGTCATTTTACCTTCCAAGCATGATTCGCAGGGAGGTAAAAAATCATTTTCTAACTTGTTTAGAAGTCCATTCTTAGAGAGTCTCTCAATCCGGTTGAGATTGATATGACCAAGTCTAAGATGACACAAATAGGTATTATTTTGAGAAATTCTTTGCCTTTTACTTTGAGTATTTGCAGTTTTAAACATCTCATGATTTAAAATTGCTTTAGTTCTATTCGGTTTAAGCACATACAAGCCGTTTTCTAACTTAGCACAACAAATATTGACACCTTTCTTTAAAATGAATGCTTCATTAAATGAAAAGATAATACAGTAGCCAAGTTCAATTAAACAAGAGATAGAAATTAAGTTCCTCTTAATTTTAGGAACTATATACAGATTTTCTAAAAATAAAAATCTGTCTCTAAAAAACAACTTGGCAGCTCCCACTGCACGAGCTGAGATGACGTCTCCTGTTCCGACCCTGAGCGTCATCTCACCCTCTTCGAGCTCCTTGAAAGAACTAGTTTCCTTAAACGAAGAGCAAACGTGATTAGTGGCTCCTGAATCAAGTATCCTGGTAAAATCATTATTTTCCACTAAACAAGTTTTAAGAATAAGTAAATCTAATTTACCTTTCTTCTCTTTGATCTCAATGTCTGTAGTGGCAGAAACTTTCCCTTTTCCTCCTTTTCTCTTCTTCCGAGTCTTTTTAATCCCAGAAGAAGAACCGCAGGGCTTGGTTCCAGAGGATGAACCCATCTGAAACCTTTTGGAATGAGCAAACTGATTTGCCTCTCCATCTACCTGCCCCTTATTATCCATAAGAGACTGGTAAGCCTGCAGTTCATTTAGGAGGGAAGTCAGGTTATACTCCTTTTTGTTCATCTCTGTATTGGTACGAAATGGTAGGAAATTCTTCGGAAGAGATTCAAGGATGAAGAATACCTGACTTTGCTCATCTAAGACCGCTCCGTTCATTTCGGACACGTTGAAGTGAACTATAAGATCGAGAACATGTTCTCTCACTGAAGTTTCCTCCTTCATGCGCGCATTATAAACTTACTTGAGGGATTCGTGCCGACTTTGTTCAGACGGTTGTCCAGACAAATTCTGCAGATAACCCATGATCTCACGAGCTGAGACCATACCCTCAAACTTCCTGGCTAAAACATCAGATATGCTAGCCATGATATATGCCTTGGCCTTTTCATTGGCCTTTGACCAGCGGTCAAATGCATCCTTAACAGATTGAGGTGCGTTTTGAGCAGGGATCTGAGGACATTCCTCAGTTAGTACGAACTGGAGGTCGTCAACAACAAGAATCACATCCAGGTTGGACTTCCACATAGTAAAGTTTTCACCAGTTTATCGTTCCTTTTTTATTAAGGCTATATATGAGGACGACATGCTGAAAATCCAAAATAGTTCTAATTAGTTACGCCTTTTAACCAATTATAAAACCAATCATATTTAGCAAACTTATTAAAGAACCCTAGTGTTTAAACTAAACCCATTGTTTAAATTAAACCTTTAATTTTGCAACGATACTTCAAGGGTTTAGAACAAAAGCCTCCGTCGGGTGGTCAGTCATTCCTCCCCTAAATTGAGACTTTCTCAGCCAATTCTCACTACCAGAACATCTCATGTCCCAATGGTCCTTAGCTACCGTTTGTTTGGTCAAGGACTTGTTAATTAACTTAACTCATCCTGTAAATGTGACCCTACCATTTTCAGATCCAATAGGTTCGAGCAAACAGGCTACTATTAAGAAAGACAACTGTTGGAAAATTACTTAAGAGACCCTATCAATTTCTGGAGTTTGCGGTGTTTTGATCCCTATAGTCAGCCCTCCGTAGGGTTTGGCTGTTCCAGGACAACCTAGTAGGCGGACTATAGAAATCTCACGGTACGACTGATAATCCCATGAAATGGGATTATTTTTGGCACTTTCCATGGCTTATTTCTACTAAAAATTGAGTGGTGGGCGTGTTTTAGTCGTTTTCTTAGCGTGTTTTTGTTGAGTTTTGGAGTGTGATAATTTTAGTGTCTAGTTGTTTATTTTCTTTGTTGTGTTAGGTTAATTTTAGTATTTTGTGTCTATTTAGTTTTGTTGAGTTGACATGTTTTATGCTCGTTGTTTGATGAGTTTTGTGTGTTCGTTATTGTTTGTGTTTGTATTTGTGTTTGGTGTAGGGGGAAGAGGATTGTTGAATGTGGCAACATCAATGCTACAACACTGCTGCAACACTAGCTTTTAAGAGCAGAAGGCAAGTACACTATGAAGTAGCAATGTCACAGCATTGTTGCAGCATTGAAGGCGGGCAGAAAAGTCAAAGTGGGGCCCACCTCTCGAGATGACACAACAGTAGTCTCTTTTCCTGAGTTAAATCAGTAGTTTTGGGTGTTTTGGGAATTTTTGGACAGTAAAAGGACTTGGGAGCAAAAAGGGGAAAGTAGAAAAAAACTTAACCTAATTTAGAAAGGGGGGATGGATCGATTGTAAAAGAGGAGAAGGAGGCTACCCTTATCGACAAGACAACAGAGAGAAAAAAAAGCAGATTATCGAGATTCTTGGGGAAGAAGAAAGCTGCTGCCTCACCTCCTCCCAACTCGTGTCCACCTTTTCTTCTCTTCTATTAGCTTTGTTTTCTTACTTGTGTAATTGATCTTTTGTAGTAACTTTGAATTCATCGTTAGTATGTTTATAAGTTTTAAGCATTTTGATCTTGAATTCTCTGCAAAAACTATGAGCTAATTGTTTAAGTTGGAATTTATGGAATGAAACTCTAGTGTTGAAGTCTTTTGTTGGAACATTGTTTATGTGTGTAGATTGCTTATGGGTGTTTTGTTGTTTAAGGTTCTTCTTAAGATTGATCACCTTAGGAATGAATTCTAGTTTGCTTTAATTCAGAAAAGGTTAGAATGAATGGAAAAGCATGAGCAATGCAAGTTTATCTTTATCTTGAGAAAGAAAAGGGTTCCAAGGGTATAGACATATGCTTTTGGCTTGTAAACTTTAGGAAGTTTGAGTTGTTTTGATGTTTGAAAGTTTGGGTATTCATAGACATATATTAAACTCGCTTTTAAGGGTCAGAATTCGAAGGTTAGAAATGATTTTCTAATCTCTGTGTAATTTCTGCTTCACACAAAGATAACAGCTTAAAGAAGTGATGTGGTAGCATTGCTACAACATAAGGCAGCAGGATTTAGACTTTCATTTCCATAAATTCCAACGCTTTTATCACTTAATTCTCAGTTTGTTTATTGTCCATTTGAGTTGTTGATTGCTTTTAGATAGCTAGATTCAATCTCTCTTATGCTAAGCTCATTTTGGTTGTTTTTGAGTTGTTTAGGCGCTTTAAGTCTAGTTTAGCATTACTTATCTTCTCAAACTTTTGCAAACATTAGTCCCCTCGTGGGATCGACCTTGTTCACTGGCAAGTACTACCTACGATTGCGTATGCTTTGCGTAGTGAGTTTTTGCACAACACGTTTTTGGCGCCATGTCTTGGGACTATTTGTTTGTGAATTTTGTGAAATTGAGTTTTTTTTTATTTGTTGTTTCTAGTTTTAGTTAACACACTCAAAGTTTTGATTAGTTACCTTTTTATCGTGCTAGGTGTTAAATTCCTTATATGAACGAGGAGCACGATCCTGAATTGCAACCTCTTGATCCCGAGATCGAACGTACATTTCACCATCGAAGAAGGGAACAAAGAGGACGAGCAGAAGTTGAAGGTATGGCTGAACCACCGCTGAGAATTGATAATAATGGTGGTGCTAGAGCAGTGGAAGATGAGAGAGATCGGGTTATTCAGCAATATGCGGTGCCAGTTCTAATTCCAGGGATTATGCCACCAGAAATAGAGGCACCACATTTTGAATTGAAGCCGGTCATGTTTCAGATGCTTCAAAGATACAAAGCGATTTGGTGGTAATGACGATGGAGGATCCTCACTTGCACCTCCAGTTATTCATGGGAGTCTGCAAATCTTTTGTGATCAGAGGAGTCAGTGAGGAAACTCTTAGGTTAACGCTTTTCCCTTACTCACTAAGAGGGAAAGCACTTGAATGGTTGAATACGATACCACCATGAGCTATTTCAAGTTGGAATGAGTTGGTGGAGCAGTTCCTGATAAAGTATTTTCCACCCACCAAGACTGCAAAGCTCAGGAGTGAAATTACTTCTTTTCAGCAACAGGATGACAAATCTCTGTATGAAACTTGGGAGAGGTTTAAAGAGTTGCTTCGCAAATGCCCGAATCATGGTATTCCCTATGGTAGTTGATGCTTCAGCTGGAGGAGCACTGTTGTCAAAGACATATAATGATGCATATGAGATCCTAGAAAAGATTGCAAAAAACAACTACCAGTGGCCTACTTCACGCCTTAATCCTACTCGCCAGGTAGCAGTGGTGCAAGATGCAAATGCAGTGAATTTAGCAGCACAGATTGCTACTCTTACCAACACGCTGAAATCAATGAATATGGGTTCAGGAAATCAGTTTGGGCCTCCCGTGTCAGTATCATGTGTTTATTGTGGGGAGGGTCACACTTTTGATGTATGTCCTTCCAATCCGGCATCAGTAAACTATGTGGGGTACAACAAGAATTTCAACCCCTATTCAAATACATACAACCCGGGTTGGAAACACCATCCCAACTTTGCATGGAGCAATCAAGGAGCTGGGCCTTCAAATCAGCAAGTGAGACCTCAAGTACCTCCAGGGTTTCAACAACAGAGATATCCTTAGCAGATTTTGCAAAACCCTAAGGTACAGACTCATGAACCCACATCCTCATTAGAATCATTGTTGAAAGAGCACATGGCTAAAACTGATGCCATAGTGCAAAGCCAAGCTGCAGCAATAAGAAACCTAGAAAATCAAATGGGTCAATTAGCTTCAGCTTTAAACAATAGAGTTCAAGGTGCCTTGCCTAGTGACACTGAGGATCCAAGAGGCAAGGGCAAAGAAACTTGTAAGGCGGTGCAGCTTCGGAGTGGGAAAGAGTTAGAGGTAGTAAAACCCAAGGCTCCTAAAGGAAAAGAGCCCACTTCAATCCAAGTTAATAGTGAAAGTGAAAATCAGACACAAGGAAATGAGGAAACAAATCCATAACATTTGATCGAGGTAAAGCGCACAACGAGAAAATGTGGTAGCATCTTGGTTACATCGGAAAGCGAATGTAAAACTGATGCAAAGACTACCACGAGTACAACCAGCTGAGCAGGTAGTTTTGAGACCACCACCACCATTCCCTCAACGTTTTCAGAAGAAGCAGCACGATGAACAGTTCGATAAGTTTTTGGACATTCTGAAGGAGCTACACATAAACATCTCCTTAGTGGAAGCATTGAAACAAATGCCCAATTACGCGAAATTCATGAAAGACATTTTGACCAAAAAGAAGAGGTTGGGAGAGTTCGAGACTGTTGCACTCACTTCAGAATGTTCATCTATTGTTCAACAGAAAATCCCTCAAAAGTTAAAAGATCCAGGGAGCTTTACCATACCTTGCACCATTGGGAATACATATTGTGGGCAAGCCTTGTGCGATTTAGGGGCCAACATCAACTTGATGCCTATGTCCATCTTTAAAAGACTCGGCATTGGAGAGGCAAGATCTACCACAGTTTCCTTACAGCTAGCTGATCGCTCAGTAGTCTATCCAGAGGGTAAGATAGATGATGTGTTGGTAAGTGTGGATAAGTTTATCTTTCCCGCTGATTTCATTATACTTGACTATGAGGCTGATAAAGACATCCCAATCATCCTTGGGCGACATTTCTTAGCCACAGGGAGGACACTCATTGACGTGCAAAAGGGAGAATTGACAATGAGAGTCAATGATCAAAGGGTAACATTCAATCTTTTTAATTCTTTACATTTCCCTAATGATGTTGAAGAGTGTTCTCTTGTGCATGTTTTAGACACAGCAGTGGTGGAAAGTTGGCATGCAGGATCAGCTGAATCAAATGACTTTGTTGGAGAGGAGAATGAGGCCAACTCTAATAAAAGAGGAATGATTGCTCATATGGGTGCCAAACAGTATGGTGGTGTGAACCGAAGCCAGTTTGAGTCATTGGGTCTCATAGAGAAAGATTTACTTGCAATCAAACCATCAGCTGAAGAGCCACATATTTTGGAGCTTAAACCACTGCCAACACATTTGAAATATGCATACCTCGGGAAAAATGACACGTTGCCAGTAATCATATCATCAACCTTGAGTGGAGAATGTGAACATAAACTGTTAGAAGTGCTGAAACAGCATCAGAAAGCAATTGGGTGGCCAATGGCAGATATAAAAGGTATCAGTCCATCAATATGTATGAACAAAATCTTGTTGGAGAATGACTGTTCAAATTCAGTTGAGCATCAGAGGCGGTTGAACCCTGTCATGAAAGAGGTGGTGCGGAAAGAGATTATTAAGTAGCTTGATGCAGGTATCATCTTTCCTATCTCTGATAGTGCATGGGTAAGCCCTGTTCAGTGTGTACCTAAGAAGGGTGGGTTCACAGTGGTAGAAAATCTGAATAACGAACTGATCCCAATAAGAACATTCACAGGATGGCGAGTTTGCATGGATTATCGTAAGTTGAACAAAGCCACGAGGAAGGACCATTTTCCTTTGCCTTTTATTGATCAAATGCTTGATGATTAAGGGATGTGAGAGTATTATTGTTTCCTGGATGGATATTCTGGGTACAATCAGATCACGATAGCACCAGAGGATCAAGAGAAGACCACATTCACTTGTCCTTATGGCACATTCGCATTTAGGCGAATGCCTTTCGGGTTATGCAATGCTCCTGCCACTTTTCAACGATGCATGATGGCAATCTTCAGTGACATGGTGGAGAAAACACTAGAGGTATTTATGGATGACTTTTCTACATTTGGTGAAACTTTTGATGTGTGCTTGTTTAATTTGCAGGATATTCTTAAACGTTGTGAAGAGACCAACCTAGTCCTCAACTGGGAAAAGTGTCACTTCATGGTTCGTGAAGGAATAGTTTTGGGGCACAAAATATCAAAGGTGGGAATTGAAGTGGACAAAGCGAAGATCGAAGTCATTGAGAAGATGTCTCCACCTACCACAGTGAAAGGAGTTAGAAGCTTTCTAGGACATGCGAGATTTTACAGGAGGTTCATTCAGAACTTTTCAAAGATTGCAAAGCCTCTCTGCATGCTTCTTGAGCATTCCAAGCCTTTTGTTTTTGATGAAGATTGTGTGAAGGCATTTGAGAGCTTAAAGGGGGCATTAGTTTCTGCTCCAGTGATTGTTGCCCCTGACTGGACCCTGCCCTTTGAATTGATGTGTGATGCGAGTGATTTTGCTGTGGGGGCAGTTTTGGGTCAGCGCAGAGGCAAGGTTTTCCAATCAATTTATTATGCTAGCAGAACTTTGAATGAGGCCCAAATCAATTATACTACCACTGAGAAAGAGCTGTTGGCAGTGGTTTTTGCATTTGACAAATTCAGGGCATATTTGATAGGCACAAGAGTCATAGTGTTCACTGATCATTCTGCCATTAAGTACTTAATCTCAAAGAAGGATTCGAGGCCTAGACTAATTCGATGGATACTCTTGTTGCAAGAATTTGACTTGGAAATCAGAGATAGGAGTGGGACACAAAACCAAGTTGCTGATCACTTGTCTAGACTCCATGAGACTAATGAGACACTCCACCACGAGCCTATCAAGGAGACATTTCCTAATGAACAACTCCTTAGAGTAACTAAGCATCTACCGTGGTATGAAGATCTGGTGAACTACTTGGTGAGTGGGCTTACACCTCCTGAGATGAGTAGACAACAGTTGAAAAGATTCATGCATGAGGTGAGATACTTTTATTGGGATGACCATTCCTTTACAAAAAATGCGCTGACCAAATTTTGAGGAGATGTGTTCCTGAAGAAGAGGTTCAGAATATTCTTCACCATTGTCATTCAACACCATATGGTGGCCATTTTGGTGGGGCTCGAACAGCAACTAAAGTGCTGCAATCTGGATATTTCTGGCCCTCACTCTTCAAAGACGCCCATCAGTTTGCTATGTGCTGCGACCGTTGTCAAAGGGTGGGCAACATCTCACAGAAGCATGGGATGCCATTAAACAACATTCTAGAGGTTGAACTTTTTGATGTATGGGGGATAGATTTCATGGGTCCATTCCCACCATCTCATGGGAACCTCTATATTTTACTGGCAGTAGACTATGTATCCAAGTGGGTCGAAGCAATCGCTTCATCATCCAATGACTCCAATGTGGTAAGCAAGTTTTTGAAAAAGAACATTTTCACGCGCTTTGGGACACCGAGAGCGCTCATAAGTGACGAGGGGACTCATTTTGGAAGTAGAATGCTTGAATCAATGCTAGCTAAATATGGGGTCAAGCATAAAGTGGCTACTGCTTACCATCCTCAGACTAGTGGGCAAGCTGAAGTGTCCAATCGTGAGATAAAGAGAATTCTCGAGAAAATGGTTTGTGTATCACGCAAAGACTGGTCAATGAAATTAGATGACGCTTTGTGGGCATACCGGACAGCTTTCAAAACACCCATAGGTATGTCACCTTATAGGCTTGTATTCGGTAAGGCAGGTCATTTGCCTTTGGAACTCGAACACAAGGCCTATTGGGCTCTTAAGGTGTTAAATTTTGATCTCCAAGCGGCAGGAAATGAGAGAAAAATGCAGCTTGTGGAACTTGAAGAGCTGAGGTACTTTTCCTATGAGAATGCCAAACTTTATAAGTAAAAGACCAAGGCTTGGCATGATAGTCACATCCTTTCGAGAGCGCTCCTTTCGGGACAACAGGTGCTTCTCTTCAACTCACGATTAAAGTTGTTCCCAGGCAAGCTGAAGTCAAGATGGTCAGGGCCTTTTCAAATTATGAGTGTTTCCCCATATGGAGCAGTAGAGTTTCTAGATGAAAATTCAGGAAATACTTTTAAAGTGAATGGTCAGCGTGTTAAGCACTATTGGGGAAACACCATTAATAGAGAGAAGGTGTGTGTGCTGTTTCAGAGATGAAAAATGAGTGACAAAGAGTCGGGCTGAGGACTCAAAACTAAGCGCTTGATGGGAGGCTTCCCATCTGAGTAAATCTTCTTATTTTTGCTTTAGTTGAGTGATTTTGTTTTGCTTTCCTTTATTGTTTGTTTTTAGTTTGAATCTCTTGAGTGTGGGGTACTTGCTGCCCCTTTATTTTATGAGCTTTTGGTAGTTTGTTGAGTTTCAGGAGGAGAAGAAACGACAGAAAAGCAGAAATGACAGAACAGAATTTTTCGCCCAGTTGTGGTGGCGATGTGGTAGCATCATTGCTACATTGCAGCGTGGGGATAATAGTAAGTTCGTTCGAGAGGCAGCAACGCTACTCATTGTCGCCACATTGAAGCAGGGGCAACCTGTCGACAACGGTCAATACGACAACGTTTTGGTTTTTTTTTTTTAAAAAAAAAAATTTAATTCAAATTCATTAAACTTTCGATTTTCCCCCCTTTTCAACAAACCTTCAAATGCCCTAGCATTTTTTTTTCTTTTCTCCTTCCCTCTTCATAGTATTGGTTTCTCTCGATTTCTTCTCTTCTTCTTCTTTAGGTGCTGCGCTGAACAGAGCTCGAGCTCGTCGGCCAACCTCTTCGGCTTCAGTCGCTCTTGCTGTAGCCGTCTGCCGTTTTTCCAAGCCGACGGTGTCCAGTGAAGCTTCGTCTCCAGCTCCTTCATTTTATAGTAAGTCTTGTGTTCATTCGCCGACCTCTTTCCTTCGTCGAGTTCGTCGAGCGCCAAGGCGGAGTGGGCAGTCGCTTCGGTTTAAAGGTACGCCAAACTTCCTGTCAGAATGCCTCCCAGGTCGCATTCTAGGGTTTCAGCCGCTAGGTCCGCGCCAGCTGAGCACCCTAGCCATCCATCACTGGCCGATATTGTACCCACGTTTGCTTCTCCAGAGGCTGAGGCTGCTTTTCAAGCCATCTCCGTTAGACAACCCCTCATTGAGATGGGCTTCATTTATTCTGAAGGTGAAAATTATGGGCTTCCTCGATTCATCGCTGAGCAAATACAAGAGAGACGTTGGCAGCGGCTCTGTTCTCATTCGTTTCGTGTGAACCTCCCCGTAGTGCACGAATTCTTCGCCAATTTCAAACATGCTTCAGAAAATGGCGTTTTGGTCCAGAAGAAGTTAGTTCCTTGCCATCGCCTTCACATTAATGCGTTTTTACTATTGCCTGAGTTTGACGACCAGTATAATCAGTGGAAGTGCGATCCCACGAACAGCCGGCGCCAACGAGTCTTAAGGAAGCTAACGGTGCGAGGCTCTGACTAGATAATTTCGCCTTAAGGAGCGCATACATGTCTGCGCAGAGCTCTTAAGCCACAACATCGGGTCTGGTATCACTTCCTGAGGACCAAGCTCATGCCCACTACTCATGTTAATATCATTTCTGAAGAGCGGATGTTTTTGCTTTATGCTTTGGTGACGGGCAAGTCAATTAATGTGGGGAGGCTCATTTATGACCAGCTTGAGGAGGCAGCGTCTAAGACCAAGGGCAAATTATTCTTTCCTGCGTTGATCACCGAGCTATGTATGCGAGCTGAGGTGCCCATTTTGGTCTCTGAACTGACGCTTATAAAGAATCATGGGGCCATAGGACCGGCGTGCTTTGCACGGTTGCAGAAGGAAGATGTTGCCCCTGTTGAGCAACATGAGGATGCCCCCGCTCCAGAACCTGATAGGGGAAGTGCAGGACCAATCGAGGACCAGCTTCTTATCCATCGGGAAGTGCAGGAGATTAAATTGAGGCAGGAACAGATGCATCGGATGCTGGTTTCCTTTGCCTCTTACACGCGTGATCGCGATAGGGCGCTGCACACAGCCATGTGCAGGGCGGCTAAGCGGCCTATCCCTGCCTTCCCTGCATTTCCTGATGAAATTTTGAGCGGATGGGAGCACGCTGATGCTAGAGAGACCTCTCGGGAACAGGCTTCTGATGCAGCGAGCGATGAGGAGCAGTAGTGAGGGAAGTTTCTCCTTTCCTTTCCTTGTCTTGGTTGTTTGTAGTATGTGCTCCTGTGTTTTTCTTGCTTCTTCAGGTTTTTCATATGCTTTTGTTTTATCTTGGCGGTTGTTGTGAGGACACAACGTGTCTCGAAGTTTGGGGGTGGAGGCTTGTTTTTGAGTTGCTGCTGTGGAGGAGGGTGTTTGCTGTTTTTGACCTGTTGTTTGGAGCGTTGTCTTTTCTGTTTAGTTGTTTGTTGTTGTTGTTGGGTGCTTTCTGGTGGTTTAGTTTATTGCTAATGATGACACTTTAAATTCTTGCCTTTTGCTTGCATATAACACTTCAAGTTTGACAAATGAGTAATCAAAGTAAAGTAACCTTCACACTTAACTCTTAGCTACCAAGCTTGTGGAGTCTAAAAAGTTTTATAGTCTTAAAGAGAGCTTAGGAGCTAAAGTGAGTTGGTGTGGTTTCTTGAATTGAGTCTAAAGCATCTTGTGTAATTTGTTAATATCTCTTGTTTGTAAAATCAAAGTTTGGGGAGGCGGCTTCTTATTTCTGAAAAAAAAAAAAAAAAGGAAAAGAGAAGGGATGCTCTTCTATCTCTCAGTGGCTTAGTAAACTGTGGCTAGGCATGACACCCATGCTTAGTTTTGAGTCAAACGGTCACAGTGGATATGAGTATGCAAAAGCAACCAATCTATGTGATAGTGCTCGTTGTTAGGCGTCTTCATCACCAATGTTGGCGTTTAGATCGAAGGTACAAATGACTAGAAAGGTTCCCTTGAAAAAAAAATGAAAGCAAAAAAAAAAAAATTTTTTTAAAAAAAAAAAGAAGAAAAAGAAGAAGAGATTGGCTTCCCGTTGTTCTCTTTCATTGTGCTTTTGGTGGAAGAGTTATTTACTCTTTAAAAAAAAAACAGAGAGGAGAGTTCATTTGATTTTACATTTTGAGCTTGTTGTAAACTTTAGTATCTTGGATGTACTCCATGTTAAGTCATTTGATGCTCATTTAACTAAGTTCTATGATTTAAGCTTTAGAGCAGTTTAGATTATGCAAGTGAGTGAGCTAAGACTTTGCACATACTCACTTAAGGGTTGCTTTACCTTGTGAACGATTTTGTCATACCTTGGTTGTGTTTATGCTTGTGAACTGTGGGAGTTTACCTGAAGGTTTGATAATCTAAACCTCTGTGGCACCTAGCGAGTTGTGTGTTTGTTGTTTGTAGTTGTTAGTGAATCACTCGAGGACGAGTAATGAGATAAGTTTGGGGGTGTGATAATCCCATGAAATGGGATTATTTTTGGCACTTTCCATGGCTTATTTCTACTAAAAATTGAGTGGTGGACGTGTTTTAGTCGTTTTCTTAGCGTGTTTTTGTTGAGTTTTGGAGTGTTGTAATTTTAGTGTCTAGTTGTTTATTTTCTTTGTTGTGTTAGGCTAATTTTAGTATTTTGTTTCTATTTAGTTTTGTTGAGTTGGCGTGTTTTATGCTCGTTGTTTGATGAGTTTTGTGTGTTCGGTTATTGTTTGTGTTTGTATTTGTGTTTGGTGTAGGGGGAAGAGGATTGTTGAATGTGGCAACATCAATGCTACAACACTGCTGCAACACTAGCTTTTGAGAGCAGAAGACAAGTACACTATGAAGTAGCAATGTCACAGCATTGTTGCAGCATTGAAGTCGGGCAGAAAAGTTAAAGTGGGGCCCACCTCTCGAGATGACGCAGCAGTAGTCTCTTTTCCTGAGTTAAATCAGTAGTTTTGGGTGTTTTGGGAATTTTTGGACAGTAAAAGGACTTGGGAGCAAAAAGGGGAAAGTAGAAAAAAACTTAACCTAATTTAGAAAGGGGGGATGGATCGATTGTAAAAGAGGAGAAGGAGGCTACCCTTATCGACAAGACAGCAGAGAGAAAAAAAAAGCAGATTATCGAGATTCTTGGAGAAGAAGAAAGCTGCTGCCTCACCTCCTCCCAACTCGTGTCCACCTTTTCTTCTCTTCTATTAGCTTTGTTTTCTTACTTGTGTAATTGATCTTTTGTAGTAACTTTGAATTCATCGTTAGTATGTTTATAAGTTTTAAGCATTTTGATCTTGAATTCTCTGCAAAAACTATGAGCTAATTGTTTAAGTTGGAATTTATGGAATGAAACTCTAGTGTTGAAGTCTTTTGTTGGAACATTGTTTATGTGTGTAGATTGCTTATGGGTGTTTTGTTGTTTAAGGTTCTTCTTAAGATTGATCACCTTAGGAATGAATTCTAGTTTGCTTTAATTCTGAAAAGGTTAGAATGAATGGAAAAGCATGAGCAATGCAAGTTTATCTTTATCTTGAGAAAGAAAAGGGTTCCAAGGGTATAGACATATGCTTTTGGCTTGTAAACTTTAGGAAGTTTGAGTTGTTTTGATGTTTGAAAGCTGGGTATTCATAGACATATGTTAAACTCTGCTTTTAGGCTGTAATTCGAAGGTTAGAAATGATTTTCGGAATCTCTGTGTAATTTCCTGTTTCTGCACAGTATAACAGTTTGCAGCAGTGTGGTAGCATTGCTACAACATAAGGCAGCAGGATTTAGACTTTCATTTCCATAAATTCCAACGCTTTTATCACTTAATTCTCAGTTTGTTTATTGTCCATTTGAGTTGTTGATTGCTTTTAGATAGCTAGATTCAATCTCTCTTATGCTAAGCTCATTTTGGTTGTTTTTGAGTTGTTTAGGCGCTTTAAGTCTAGTTTAGCATTACTTATCTTCTCAAACTTTTGCAAACATTAGTCCCTATGGGATCGACCTTGTTCACCAAGTACTACCTACGATTGCGTATGGTTGCGTAGTGAGTTTTTGCACAACAACGACCTAATGGAGGAGACTGTAGGATACGTTGACACGCGTCCTACTCCCATTTACTATGGAGATTTCCCTCATTCACCTTGGTATTGAACCATGCAAACACATACTATAGGGGGACGCCCTATTGACGCCACGTAGCCGAGCATGGAACTCACGATGTGAACTCTTGAGGACGTGAGAGTAAACTTGATGCGAACATCTCGTTTTCTCCCACTGAAGCTTCTAAGATTAGGGTATAGGTTTAACTTACTCGGATTCTGGCTAATAGAATCTATCTAAGTCTATGCCTATTATAACTATTATAACTAGGTCTTTTAATCTTATGTCTAGGTGAATAAACATTTTAATTTACCTATATATAAAATAGAACTAAGGTTAATTCAACTCAAGCTCCGGTCTGTTTCAGCAGAGAGGTGTTCCATTAACCGTCGACTTTTAGTACCCCACCTTTTTAGACGAGAACTTCACCGGTAGAGTTCCTTATAACCAAAATTCTATGGTCCTACTATATTTTAAACTATTTAAAATACTATGTACGACTAATTTCTAATCCTATAGAAATTAAAACTTATGTCTAAATTAATTTTAAACAATTTAAAACTAATTTAATTTTTACCAAAGTTCCTATATTTGCATGCATTTCTTTATTATAGGTTATGGTTTCTAGAACCCCTTAATTTATAACTTTTATAAATTTAATAATTAACTTACGACAAAAAACTATATTATAAAACCAACAATTATTTTTCAAATTGGAGTTATAAAATATTCAATTAATTGAATAATAAAATTACTTAAATAAAATAACATTTATTTTAAACTAAGTAATTTCATGCTCCATACAATTTATTTTCCATATAATCTAATTATAACATTTATAACTAATTACTCATGAAAAATAAATTAATCATGCATTTAAACCATATTCATATAACAATTATACAAATAAAAATGCATGAACATGCTTATCCTAAGGTGGGAAAAAATCTAAATGACATTCATAAAGAAATACAGCTGTAAAACCGGAATAAATTGGCCCCTAAAGTGCAAAAAAATAAAATTACTCTAACTTTATTACATAAACCGGTTCAAAACTCATTGAACCGGGCTTGAATCGCTCGAACCGGACCGAAAAACAACCGAACCCCCTGAACCGGTCAACAACAACAGTCTTGACATCACGGCGTTGCAACGCTGATGCGAGCGTTGCAACGCCCGCTTCGTCCGCGCGCGCTTGCTATTGGGGTGGCGCGTTACGCTGAGCGGCGCGTTAACGCGCGCCGACCCTAGAGCTCCCGCGTCGATAGGGATGCTTGGTGTGGCGACTCCGTTCCTCAGCGTTGCAACGCTGATGAACGGCGTTGCAACGTTGCTGCTTCGGCAACAACCTTTTTCTTCGAACAATAACAACAATCATCAATTTCTCCTCCGATTCTCAATCGAATTGCATGAAACTGGTCCCGAACGACTCTTAACTCGAATACAAACTCGATAATGCACTTTATGCCCAAAAACATAGGGGCCTTTACATATAATTTGATAAAATCAAAAGTAAACTATGGACAAAATATTCCTAAACCAGTTTTACAGCAAACAAAAATGAATTTTCCACCAAATCAATGCAATTTTGTTTCAACCAAAGAAAAACAAACCTAACTCTGATACCAATTGATGGAGATCCGATCCCCTTGAACAGCGGAAACGAGTTTGGAATTGTAATATGCAAGTTTGTTTTGGTTGAAAAGCAAAAACTAGTACATTGATAAAAACCAGAACAAACATGCTTATCTAATCTAATTAGGCATGGAGATATGCATGCAAACATGCTGAAAATAACAATTAAACTAAAAGGAAGAGAAGTAACCTTTGTAGTTTCAGTTTCCACCAATTCCTTGCTCCTATTGCAGCAACACAGCAAGTAAGAACATTTATCTGTTTTTCTTCAACAGGACAACACCACGAGGAAAATCCTCTATCCTCTGAATGCTTAGATCACCCTAGGTGGGAAGGGTTCCAACAATTGGAGAAATGGGAATTGAGAGAGAGAGAATTCTTTTTGTGTTTGAATTCAATCAATTCAGTAAATGATCAATCAATGAAACTGTTCTTTTGTCCAGCAGAAGAAGAGTATCAAGAGGGAATAACTTCCCCACTCCCAATCAATGGGGAGTGTGAGGGAAGTGGAGAACGTGCCACACGTTCCCCTATCTTTTTTTATTTAATTATATTATAAAATAAATAATCAAATTATTAAATAATATAATTAATTAATCAAATCATATTTAATTAATTATAAATTAAATATCATATATTTAATTTGGATTAAATCACATTTAATCAGTTTTTCCTCTAACCTATAGTTTTAATACACATCTTATGCACATTAAATTTTAACCTATGGTTTCCAAATATGAATCACATTCACATTTGAATTTAATATTTGAACTCTTTCAAATATTTAATTCTCTCATATAATTTAATATGAATCATATTCACATTAAATTTATAATGTATAGTTCCAAAACTATATATTATATCGTATCTATATACATTAAGCTTATTCCCTAATGAATTTGAACATTTCAAATTCAAATGATCTAAGAACCCTTTACGAGCTAGAAGGTGGACCTAATGGACCTAAAGATCAAAAGCTCCAACGATACGAGATTGCTCGGTTAATCTCATTAACCTCCCAATCAACATTCGTTAACTATGGGAACACTCTACTAAAGTCCCGCAGCTACACTCTTCTCACTGCAAATATATTTCCGTGTCCACGGATATTGACCAATAACAGTAAGTCAATCCTTCACGAATGTTCGTAACACCAGCTGGGTCAAATTACCGTTTTACTCCTGGGCCAATGAGAGGGTCAAACCCTTTGTTCAAGTCCCGGAGACACCACTTAAGGGAACATTCCTCTACTTAACCTAGTAGACAAGAAAGAGTGAATTCCATCTTGCTAAGTTAAGTTCCCAGCCGCTCACTCGGTCTTGTCCCCAAGAAGGTAGGCATATTGAGTCGGCGAATCTGGCCACTCTCACCCATACTAGTCAAAGGACAATCACTCGTGAACAGGAGTTCGTAACCCGCTCATGATTGAGATCAAGTTGCCTAGGTCATCCTAGTGAAATACAAACCTAACTAGTAAACGGAGTTACATCTAGTGGTTACTATTTCGTGGTCCGGTCTTATGTTATCTCATTACATAGGATATCCCCACTCACATGTCATCTACACGAACACGTTAGGATCACATTGTTTGTATCATATACAAAGTGGGCCACATCCATAGTTTTACCAGGGTAAGGTACCCAAACCTTATCCCCTAACTATAGACCCTTTAGGATGTATCTCGAACCGAGATCCTTTATATGTACACTACATTCAGTTAAAGATTCATTTTACAGCCTTGGATGTTTAGTTTATTGGATTTAGGGGTTAAAACAAAAGCAATATCGAAGATAATGAACAATAACTTTTTATTGAAGTAATACCACTTTATTACAAATAATTAGAACATAAATACAAACTACGAGTTTTAGGGCACAAACCTCAACACCTCCCACCGCTGGAGATGAAAACAGTTCAACTGGGTCAGACGAAACCTGTTATTAAGGTATGGGTAGGGATTGTTCTTAAAAACACGATCAGGTTTGTTCAACTTTCAGTCCACTAAACATCGAGCGTATGTAGTCCAAACGGGTTAGTTGTCGTTGGTTAAGCTCGAGCGTGCGACCTTGTTCACCAGATCCATAGAGATGGTCGTCCGTTAACTATTACTATCTGAACGAGAGCGGGAGTACGTTTGGCACCGATTACGATGCAGATGCACGAGATCGATAGAGTATGGAGTCAGTAACCGAGACGACAAAGGTAAATGAGTTGTCAACGTAATCAATATTACGACGCCATCAAGCTTCCCATTAAATGGATTTGGGGTTGATAGGAGAACGAGACCGGTAGCACACTAATATGCCAAAATAACCAATGTTGTACCCAGATCGAGAGTGGCTGACGATATCAAAGGGTCATCCGTAGTTAAATCTAAAATGTGGGTCTTTTATCGATAATCCAATCGAAAGGAGGTCATCCGTACAAAAAATCCAAAAATCTCTCCAATTTATGTTAATATAAACTATACAATCAGTAAAAATATACATGTATATACGGTCGGAGTAAAGAACATAATTAAATAAATAAAAAGTTAAATTATAATTTTAGTCCCTGAACTTTCAGGTTTATATTAGATAAGTCCCTAAACTTTAAAAAGTTTTGAATAGGTCCCTGAACTTTCGATTTTGTATCTAATAAGTACCTAAACTTTCGATTTTGTATCTTTTCCTAAACTTTCGATTTTGTATCTTTTAAGTACCTAAACTTTCGATTTTGTATCTTTTAAGTCCTTCAACTTTCAATTGTGTCTAATAGATTCTTGACCTATTTTACATTTTTTAAAATTCATGAACCGGATGGACACGAAATTGAAAGTTTAATATACTTTCAGATACAAAATTCAATTTTATGTATAATAGCTTCAGTAATTTTAAAAAATTTGAATGTTTCAAGGACCTATTAGATACAACATTGAAAGTTTGAGGACATATTAGATACTTTTTAAAGTTCATGGACCTATTAGATACAAAATTGAAAATTCATACACCTATTAGATACTTTTTAAAGTTTAGGGAATAAACTTGTAATTTAACCTAAATAAAATAAGTAAAATTTATTACAAGAGCAATGGCTGGAAAATCGAGAAAAATTTAGGAGAACGAAAAATGGTAACTGCATATCAATGGAATAATTGAATTTTAATTGAAAACGTAAAAAACTGAACGTGAGAAGAGAAAAAATAATTTGAAATAATGATTCTATATTTAAATAGAATAATACTTTTTTTTTTTTGCAAAGGTAGATATATTTACTGCAAAAGAGTAGAAAACAGATATATTTACTACAAAAGAGTAGAAAACATAATGGAAGAAGATACCAAAACTAAGTTGCAAACAAAAGACCAAAGCAAGAGAAACCATGAAAACAAGATAATCAAAGCTAAGGAGATTGAGGATGAACTGTTGGGGTTTGTGCCCTGTTGGGGTTGGTGCCCTAAAACTCGTAGTTTGTAATTTTGTTCTAATTATTGTAATAAAGTGTTATTATTTCAATAAAAAGTTATTGTTCGTTATTTACGATATTTCCCTTGTTTTAACCAAAAATCCAATAAACTAACATCCAAGGCTATAAAATTCTCTTGAACTGAATGTAGTGTACATATAAAGGATCTCACTTCGTGATACAACCTAAAGGGTCTATAGTAAGGGGATAAGGTTTGGGTACATTACCCTGGTAACACTATGGATGTAGCCCACTTTGTATATGATACAAACACTGTGATCCTAACGTGTTCGTGTAGATAACATGTGAGTGGGGATATCCTATGTAATGAGATTACATAAGACCGGACCGCGAAATAGTAATCACTAGATGTAACTCCGTTGACTAACTAGATTTCTATTTCACTAGGATGACCTAAGCAACTTGATCTCAATCTTGAGCAGGTTACGAACTTCTGTTTGCAAGGGATTGTCCTTTGACTAGTATGGGTAAGAGTGGCCAGATTCGCCGACTCAATATGCCTACCTTGTTGGGGACAAGACCGAGTGAGCGACTGGGGACTTAACTTAGTAAGATGGAATTCACTCCTTCCCGCCTACTAGGGTAAGTAGATGAATGTTCCCTTAAGTGGTGTCTCTAGGACTTGAACAAAGGGCCCGACCCTCTCATTGGCCCGAGAGAGACTTCTGTTTGTTGGTAGGACCACAAAAAAATTGTTTATTAGATGAGCACTGGTACTTAAGGTACAAGATGTAACCCAAGGGTAAAACGGTAATTTGACCCAGCTGGTGTTGCGAACATTCGTGAAGGATTGACTTGCTGTTATTGGTCAATATCCGTAGACACAAAAATATATCTGCAGTGAGAACAGTGTAGCTGCGGGACTTTAGTGAAGAGTTCCCGCAGTTAACGAATGTTGATTAGGAGGTTAATGACATTAACCGAGTAATCTCGTATCGTTGGAGTTTCTGATTTGTAGGTCCATTAAGTCCACCTTCTAGCTCGTAAAGGGTTCTTAGATCGTTTGAATTTGAAATGTTCCAATTCACTTAGGAAATAAACATTGATGTGTATATATACGTTATAATATAAAGTTTTGGAACTTTATTTAATGTGAATATGATTCATATTAAATTATATGAGAGAATTAAATATTTGAAAGAGTTCAAATATTAATTTAAATGCGAATGTGATTCATATTTAAAAACTATAGGTTAAAATTTAATGTGCATTGGATGTGCATTGGATATACATTAAAACTATAGGTTAGAAGGAAAATTGATTAAATGTGATTTAATCCAAATTAAATATATGATATTTAATTTATTTTAATTAAATGTGATTTAATTGATTTATTTAATAATTAATATGATTAATTATTAATTAAATAAATAAAAAAAGAAAATGGGAACGTGTGGCACGTTCCCCACTTCCCTCCAACTCCCTATCGATAGGGAGTGGGGAAAGTTTTCCCTCTGAAGGATATTTCTTCTCGAATTGGAGAAGGAAAAGGGTGATCGATCAATCACTCTCATTGTTGGAAAATTCTCTGTTTCAAATTTCCTTTTCTTTTTCCAAAAAGTTGGAAGTTTTCCCACAAAAGCTTAGATCTAAGTAGTACTCAGAGGATAGGAGGTTCTCCTTTATGGTGTTGTCCTAAGGAAAAGAACAGAGGAGTTTTATCTGGTTGTTGAGTTGCTGCAAGAGAAGCAAGGAGTTGCTGCGAATCTACAAAGGTAATTTCGAATTTCCTTTAATTTAGTTATTTTTACAGAATGTGTTTGCATGATTAGTTTCCATACTCTAATTAGATTACAATAAATGTTGCTCATCCTCTGTAATTTTACCAATGTATTGGTATTTGTACTAAACCAAAACAACCAAGTAATTGATCCATAAAATATGTTTTCGCTGCTCACGGGGATCAGATCTCCATTAATTGGTATCAGAGCAATGCTTGTTTTGTTTTGGTTGAAACAAATTTGCATTGGATAGGTGGGGATTGCATTTGGTTTGCTGTAATACTGTTTAGGAAAATTTTGGCCTTAGTTTCATTTTTTTTTTATCAAATTAAGTGTAAAGGCCCCTGCGTATTGGGCAATTAAGTGCATTATCGAGTCTGTATTAGTGTTACGAGTCGTTCGAGACTGATTTCATGCAATTTAGATGAGTATCGGGGGAGAAATCACCATTGGAAGCTACTATTTTTCGAAGGAATTGGCTGCTGCAGAAGCAACAACGTTGCAACGCTGTTCATAAGTGTTGCAACGCTGTCCATTGACTCCATTTCAAGGTCCATGGCTTTGATCCATTGGTCCTTGTCTACGTCATTCATTGCTTGTTTATAAGACAATGGATCTTCTACGCTGTCATCAGGAATGATAACTTGAGTTTCAGCTAAACTCAAGTAGCGGTCAGGTTGGGAAACAACCCTCCCACTGCGTAGAGGCATTCCCAACGATTGAGAAGGACGAGACTGACTTGAGGTGCTGACTCCTCCATCAACTCTTGATGAAGGTCCAACTTGATCAACAACTCTTGTTGGTTCATGAGTAGCTTCATTTAGTACTAATTTACTACGCGGTACGTGGTTCATCATGTGATCTTCCTCCAAGAACGTGGCGTTTGTCGACACAATCACCTTGTTTTCTTGTGGGTCGTAGAAAAGACCACCTCTCGTTTCTTTGGGATAGCCAACAAATTGGCACAATCTTGAACGAGGTTCTAGTTTCTTTGGGTTTGTCACGAGCACGTGTGTCGGACAACCCCAAATCCTGAAGTGTTGTAAACTAGGTTTACGCCCCTTCCAAAGTTCAAAAGGTGTTTCAAAAATACTTTTTGATGGAACACTGTTCAAGATTTGAATTGCAGTCTCTACTGCGTATCCCCAAAACGAGGCAGGCAACTTAGCATAACTCATCATAGAACGAACCATGTCTAACAAGGTTCTATTTCTCCTTTCTGACACACCATTTTGTTGTGGTGTATTAGGTGCAGAGAGTTGAGATTTAATTCCATGTTCTATCATATAGTCCTGGAATCTCAAATCCATATACTCTCCACCTCGACCGGATCGAAGTGTTTTAATGGTTTTCCCTAATGCATTCTCTACTTCAGCCTTATACTCTTTGAACTTTTCAAGAGCTTCAGACTTGTGATGCATTAGGTATAGATTACCATAACTCGAATAATCATCTATGAAAGAGATGAAATATTCGTACCCACCTCGAGCTTTAACATTCACCGGACCACAAAGATCCGAATGTACAAGTTCTAAGGGCTCTATGGCTCTGTAACCTTTTCAAGTAAAAGGTCGCTTGGTCATTTTACCTTCCAAGCAAGATTCGCAAGGAGGTAAAGAATCATCTTCTAACTTATTTAGAAGTCCATTCTTAGAGAGTCTCTCAATCCGGTTGAGATTAATATGACCAAGTCTAAGATACCATAGATAGGTATTATTGTTTGGAGAAATTCGTTGCCTTTTATTTTGAGTGTTAGCATTCTTAAACATCTCATGATTTAAAATTGCTTTCGTTTTGTTCGGTTTCAGTACATACAAGTTATTTTTCAATTTAGCAGAACAAATATTGACACCCTCTTTCAAAATGAACGCTTCATTAATCGAAAAAGAAATACAATATCCAAGTTCTATTAAACAAGAGATAGAAATTAAGTTCCTTTTAAGCTTAGGAACTATATACAGATTTTTTAATAAAAGAAATCTATCTCCAAAAAATAGCTTGGCATCTCCCACTGCACGAGCTGAAACGACGTCTCCCGTTCCGACCCTGAGCGTCATCTCACCCTCTTCGAGCTCTTTGAAGGAACTAGTTTCCTGAAATGAAGAGCAAACGTGATTAGTGGCTCATGAATCAAGTATCCAGGTCAAATCATTATTTTCCACTAAACAAGTTTTAAGAACAAGTAAATCTAATTTACCTTTCTTCTCTTTGAGCTCAAAGAAGGTATTTTGGGCGCTTTAGCTTCAAAGTGCCCATCCACGTTGCGAAAGGGAAACATTTTCCTTTATCTCGCAACCTTGGCTTTTCCCTTGCCTTTGTCGTGAGTGAGGTGCCTTCCCTTTCCCTCCTATTTTCTTCTTTTGGGTCTTCTTAAGCCCCGAAGATGAGCTACAGGATTTAGTCCCAGAGGATGAACCCTTCTGGAACCTTCTGGAATGGGCAAACAAATTTGTCTCTCCATCACCGTCCCTTATTCTTCATAAGAGACTGGAAGTTTTTGTAGTTCATTTAGGAGAGTAGTCGGTTATACTCTATCTTGTTCATCACCGCATTCTTTGTGGAATTGCGGGAATCTATTCTAATGATTCCGGGATGAACGATACACGACTTTGCTCGTCAATGATCGCTCCGTTCATCTTAACCACGTTGAAGTGGACCATCAGATCGAGAACGTGTTCTCTCACGGATGACCACTCCTTCATACGGGAGTTATAAACGTATTTGAGGGATTCGTGTCGAATCTGTCCAGACGGTTGTCCAAACATTTCCTGCAGCAAACTCATGATCTCACGAGCTGAGACCATGCCCTCGTGCTTTTTGGCCAGAACTTCTGAAACACTAGCCAAAATGTAGACCTTGGCCTTATCATTGGCCTTGATCCAACGATCGTATGCTTCCTTAACAAATTGAGGAGCGTTACGAGCAGGGATCTGAGGACATTCCTCAAACAGTACAAACCGTAGGTCATCAACAACCAGAATCGTATTCAGGTTGGATTTCCACGTAGTAAAATTCTCACCAGTAAACGGTCGCTTTTAAGTAAGGCTATTATAGAGGACGACATGCTGAAAATCCAAAATAGTTCTAATTAGTTATGCCTTTTAACCCATTGTAAAAACCAATCAAATTTAGCAAAATTATTAAAGAACCCTAGTGTTTAAACTAAACCCAATGTTTAAATTAAACCTTTAATTTTGCAACGATACTTCAAGGGTTTAGAACAAAAAGCCTCCATCAGGCATCATCATTCCTCCTTGAATTGAGACTTTCTCAGCCAATTCCCACTACCAGAACATCTTATGTCCCAATGGTCCTTAGCTACCGTTTGTTTGGTCAAGGACTTGTTAAATAGCTTAACTCATCTCGTAAATGTGACCCTACCATTTTCAGATCCAATAGGCCCGAGCTAACAGGCTACTATTAAGAAAGACAACTGATGGAAAAAAACCTAAGAGACCCATCCATTTCCGGAGTTCGCGGTGTTTCGATCCCTATAGTCGGCCCTCCGTAGGGTTTGACTGTTTCGAGACAACCTAGCAGGCGGACTATAGAAATCTCACGGTGCAACCTAATGGAGGAGACCGTAGGATACGTTGACACGCGTCCTGCTCCCATTTACTATGGATACTTCCCTCATTCACCTTGGTATTGAACCATGCAAACACATACCGTAGGGGGACGCCCTATTGACGCCACGTAGCCGAGCATGGAACTCACGGTGTGAACTCTTGAGGACGTGAGAGTAAACTCGATGCGAGCATCTCGTTTTCTCCCACTGAAGTTCCTAAGATTAGGGTATAGGTTTAACTTAGTCAGATTCTAGCTAAAAGAATCTATCTAAGTCTATGCCTATTATAACTATTATAACTAGATCTTAAAACCTTATGTCTAGGTGAATCAACATTTTAATTACCTAGAGATAAAATAGAACTAAGGCTAATTCAACTCAAGCTCCGGGTCAGTTCCCAGGTAGGAGGTGTTCCGTTAACCGTCACTTAAGTACCCCCAGCCTTAGACAGAACTTCACCGGTAGAGTTCCCTTATAACCAAAGTTCTAATGTCCTATTAGATTTTAAACTATTTAAAATACTACGTAAGACCAATTTCTAATCCTATTAGAAATTAAAACTTAGGTCTAAATTAATTTAAACGATTTAAAACTAATTTAAATTTTAACCCAAGTTCCTATGTTTGCATGCATTTCTTTATTATAGGTTATGGTTTCTAAAACCCCTTTAATTTATAACTTTTATAAATTTTAATAATTAACCTATGATAAAGAAACTATGTTATAAATCCAACAATCATTATTCAAATTGGAATTATAAAAGAAATTCAACTAATTGAATTATAAAATTACTTAAACAAAATAACATTTATTTTAAACTAAGTAATTTCATGCTCCATGCAATTTATTTTCCATATAATCTAATTATAACACTTATAATTAATTACTCATGAAAAAATAAATTAATCATGCATTCAACCATATTCATATAACATTTATTATAAATAAAATGCATGGACATGCTTATCCTAAGGTGGGAAAATTCTAAATGACATTCATAAAGATAAATAGCTGTAAAACCGGAATAATTTGGCCCTTAAAGTGTAAAATTAAAATTACATTAATCTTAATTCATGAAACCGGTCCAAAAATACCCTGAACCGACCTTGAACCGCTCGAACCAGACCAAAACCAACGAACCAGTCGAACCGGTCTGCAGCTGCTGGAATGCCCCACGGCGTTGCAACGCTGATGCCAGTGTTCCAACGCCCGCTTTGTCGTATGCGCGCCTGCTATCGGGATAACGTTGTAACGCTGAGGGACAACGTTACAACGCCGCTGACCCCGTCGATAGGGAGCGCTGGCGTTGTGACGCCGTTCTTCAGCATTGCAACGCTGATGAACGGCGTTGCAACGCTGTTGCTTCGACAGTGGCAGAAACTCACGAACACAGCAGCTTTGTTCTTCAATTTCTCCTTTGATTCTCAACCGAATTGCATGAAACTGGTCCCGAACGACTCGTAACTCAATTACAGACTTAATTATGCACTTTATGCCCAAAAACGCAGGGGTCGTTACAATAATTTGATCAAATCAAAGTAAACTATGGCCAAAAAACGTCTAAACAATTTTACAGCAAATCAAATGCATTTCCCACCAAATCAATGCAATTTTGTTTCAAAACAAAACAATACAAGCATTCTCTGATACCAATTGATGGAGATCTGATCTCCTTGAGCAGCAGAAACGTCTTTGGGATCGTAAATTTCTTGATTGTTTTAATTGAAACAAAAACCAGTACATTGACAAAAAAAATACAGAACAAGCATGAAATTCTAATCCTATTAGACATGGATTAATTGCATACATGCAAACATATGTTAAGTTTAACAATTAAACTAAAGGGAAGAAAGGAATACCTTTGTAGACTTTCTCCAGCAACTTGTTGCTCCAAATAGTACAGCAACACAGGAACTTCCAAGAAACTTCTCTGTTTTCTTCAGTTAGACAACACCACGAGGAAAACCTCCTATGTCTCTAAATGCTTAGATCTTCCTTGGTGGGAAGGATCCAACAATTGGAAGAAGAAGGGAATTTTGGAGATTGAGAGAGAGCGATTTTTTTCCTTTTGTCAGTTCAATCTCATTGATCGATCACCCAAATGAGCAACCCCCTTTTCCCTGTTAAACTGTCAATAGAGAGAAGGGGAGGGATAGTGGGGAACGTGTCTGGATGACACGTTCCCTCATTTATTATTAAAATAATAATAATAATAATAATATAATTCAATCAAATTTAATTATTCATTTAAATCATATTTAAATAATACAAATTAAATATCATATATTTAATTTGAATTAAATCTCATTTAATCACATTACCCCTTTAACCTATAGTTTTAATGTACAACCAGTGCACATTAAATTTTATCCTATAGTTTGCAAATGTGAATCACATTCACATTTAATATAATATTTGAACTCTTTCAAATATTCAATTCTCTCATATAATTTAATATGAATCATATTCACATTAAAACTATATATTATATCGTATCTAAATATATTAAAAATATTCCCTAATGAATTTAAACATTTCAAATTCAAATGATCTAAGAACCCTTTACGAGCTAGAAGGTGGACCTAATGGACCTACAGATCAGAAGCTCCAACGATACGAGATTGTTCGGTTAATCTCATTAACCTCCCAATCAACATTCGTTAACTACGGGAACACTCCACTAAAGTCCCACAACAGCACTCTTCTCACTACAAATATATTTCTGTATCCATGGATATTGACCAATAACAACAAGTCAATCCTTCACGAATGTTCCTAACACTAGCTGGGTCAAATTACCGTTTTACCCCTGGGTTACATCTTATGCCTTAAGTACCAGTGCTCTTCTAATGAACAATTTGTTTGTGGTCCTACCAACAAACAGAGTCCCACTCGGGCCAATGAGAGGATCAGGCCTTTTGTTCAAGTCCCGGAGACACCACTTAAGGGAACATTCCTCTACTTACCCTAGTAGGCGGGAAGGAGTGAATTCCATCTTGCTAAGTTAAGTTTCCAGCCGCTCACTCGGTCTTTTCCCCAAGAAGGTAGGCATATTGAGTCGGCGAATCTGGCCACTCTCACCCATACTAGTCAAAGGACAATCTCTCGCGAACAGGAGTTCCTAACCTGCTCAGGATTGAGATCAAGTTGCCTAGGTCATCCTAGTGAAATAGAAACCTAACTAGTCAACGGAGTTACAGTTAGAGGTTACTATTTCGTGGTCCGGTCTTATGTAATCTCATTACATAGGATATCCCCACTCACATGTCATCTACACGAACACGTTAGGATCACTGTGTTTGTATCAAATACAAAGTGGGCCACATCCATAGTTTAACCAGGGTAAGGTACCCAAACCTTATCCCCTAACTATAAACCTTTTAGGCTGTGTCTCGAACCGAGATCCTTTTTATGTACATTACATTCAGTTAGGGATTCATTTAACAACCTTGGATGTTTAGTTTATTGGATTTAGGGTTTAAATGAAGGCAAACTCGTAGATAACGAACAATAACACTTTATTGAAATAATAACACTTTATTACAATAATTAGAACATAATTACAAACTACGAGTTTTAGGGCACAAATCCCAACATGTCCTCAGGTCCCTGCTCGAAACGCTCCTCAATTTGTTAAGGATGCGTCGACCGCTGGATCAAGGCCAATGATAAGGCCAAGGTCCTTTTGGCTAGTGTTTCTGAAGTTCTGGCCAAAAAGCACGAGGGCATGGTCTCAGCTCGTGAGATCATGAGTTCGTTGCAGAATATGTTTGGACAATCGTCTGGACAGCTTCAATACGAATTCCTCAAGTACGTTTATAACTCCTGTATGAAGGAGGGATCGTCGTGAGAGAACATGTTCTCGATCTGATGGTCCACTTCAACATGATTGAAATGAACGGTGCGGTCATAGACGAGCAAAGCCAGGTGTCGTTCATCTTGGAATCTCTTTCGAAGAGTTTCCTGCAATTCCGCAACAATGCGGTGATGAACAAGATAGAGTACAACCTGACTACTCTCGTCAATGAACTGCAGACTTTCCAGTCTTTTATGAAGAATAAGAGACAGGATGATGGAGAGCCAAATCTGTTTGCCCATTCCAGAAGGTTCCAGAAGGGTTCATCCTCTGGAACTAAGTCCTGTGGTCCATCTTCTGGGCTTAAGAAGACCCAAAAGAAGAAGATAGGAGGGAAAGGGAAGACATCTGCTGCTGCTGATAAGGGCAAGGGAAAGACCAAGGTTGCAGACAAAGGAAAGTATTTCCACTGCAACATGGACGGGCACTGGAAACGAAACTGCCCAAAGTACCTTGCTGAGCTTAAAGAGAAGAAAGGTAAATTCGATTTACTTGTTCTTGAAACTTTTTTAGTGGAAAATGATGATTTTAGCTGGATACTTGATTCAGGAGCCACTAACCATGTTTGCTATTCGTTACAGGATACTAGTTCCTTCAAGGAGCTCGAAGAGGGTGAGATGACGCTCAGGGTCGGAACGGGAGACGTCGTCTTAGCTTTAGTTCCAAGGATTAAGAGGAACTTGATTTCTATCTCTTGCTTAATTCAACTTGGCTATTGTATTACCTTTTCAATTAATGAAGTGTTCATTTCAAAGAAAGGTGTCGATATTTGTTCTACTAAGTTAGAAAACGACTTGTATGTACTTAAACCGAATCAAACTAAGGCAATTTTAAATCATAAGATGTTTAAAACTGCAAATACTCAAAGTAAAAGGCAAAGAATTTCTCCAAATAATAATACCTATCTTTGGCATCTTAGACTTGGTCATATAAATCTCAACCGAATTGAGAGACTATCAAATAATGAACTTCTAAATAAGTTAGAAGATGATTCTCTACCTCCTTGCGAATCATGCTTGGAAGGCAAAATGACTAAGCGACCTTTTACTGGAAAAGGTTATAGAGCCAAAGAACCCTTAGAACATAAACATTCGGATCTCTGTGATTCGGTGAATGTTAAAACTCGAGTAGGGTACGAATATTTCATCTCTTTCACAGATGATTATTCGGGGTATGGTTATTTATACCTAATGCATCATAAGTCTGAGGCTCTTGAAAAGTTCAAAGAGTATAAGGCTGAAGTGGAGAATGCATTAGGGAAAACTATTAAGACACTTCGATCTGATCGAGGTGTAGAGTACATGGATCTAAGATTCCAAGACTATTTAATAAAACATGGAATCCAATCCCAACTATCGGCACCTAATACACCTCAGCAGAATGGTGTATTTGAAAGGAGAAATAGAACCTTGTTAGACATGGTTCGATCTATGATGAGTTATGCTCAATTGCCTGCCTCACTTTTGGGTTACGTAGTAGAGACTTCGGTTTAAATCTTGAACACTGTTCCGTCAAAGAGTGTTTCAGAAACACCTTTTGAGTTATGGAAGGGGAGTAAACCTAGTTTACAACACTTCAGAATTTAGGGTTGTTCGACACACATGCTGGTGAAAAACCCAAAGAGATTAGAACCTCGTTCAAGATTATGCCAATTTGTTGGTTATTCCAAAGAAACGAGAGGTGGTCTTTTCTACGACCCACAAGAAAACAAGGTGATTGTATCGACAAACGCCACTTTTTGGAGGAAGATCACATGAGGAACCATAAACCGCGTAGTAAGTTAGTATTAAATGAAGCTACAGATGAGTCAACAAGATTTGTTGATCAAGCTGGACCTTCATCAAGAGTTGATGAATACGCCGTCACATCGAGTCAGTCTCGTCCTTCTCAATCGTTGGAAATGCCTCGACGCAGTGGAAGGGTTATTTCCCAACCTGACCGCTACTTGGGTTTAGCTGAAGCTCAAGTTGTCATACCTGATAACGCTGTAGAGAATCCATTGTTCTATAAACAGGCAATGAATGACGTAGATAAGCACCAATGGATCAAAGCCATGGACCTTGAAATGGAGACAATGACTTCAATTGAGTTTGGGAACTTGTAGACCAACCTGAAGGGGTAAGACCCATAGGGTGCAAATGGATCTATAAGAGAAAGAGAGATGCAACCGGAAAGGTACAGACCTTTAAGGCAAGACTTGTAGTAAAGGGTTTTACCCAAAGGGAAAGAGTTGACTATGAGGAAACTTTTTCCCCTGTTGCTATGCTTAAGTCTATAAGCATACTCTTGTCCATAGTCACTTTTTATGATTATGAAATTTGGCAAATGGATGTCAAGAATGCCTTTTTGAAAGGTAATCTTGACGAGAGCATCTATATGTCTCAACCCGAAGGGTTCATAACCTAAGGCCAGGAGCAAAACGTTTGCAAGCTCAATCGATCCATTTATGGGTTAAAACAAGCATCCAGATCTTGGAACATAAGATTTGATACTGCAATCAAGTCTTATGGGTTTGACCAAAACGTTGATGAGCCTTGTGTTTACAAGAGGATCATCAACAACAAAGTAGGTTTCTTAGTATTTTATGTGGATGATATCCTACTTATTGGGAATGATGTAGGATACCTAACTTATATAAAGAAATGGTTGGCAACCCAATTCCAAATAAAAGATTTGGGAGAGGGACAATATGTTCTTGGGATTCAAATTTTTCAGGAATCACAAGAACAGAACGCTAGCTCTGTCTCAAGCATCTTATATCGACAAAATGTTGGCCCGATATTCGATGCAGAATTTCAAGAGGGGCTTATTACCCTTTAGGCATGGAGTTCATCTGTCTAAGGAACAGTGTCCTAAGACACCTCAAGAAGTTGAGGATATGAGACGTATTCCCTATGCCTCTACAGTAGGTAGGTTAATGTATGTTATGTTGTGCATGAGGCCAAACATTTGTTATGCAGTGGGAATAGTCAGTAGGTACCAATCTAATCCAGGGTTAGACCACTGGACCGAAGTTAAAAATATTCTCAAGTATCTTAAGAGAACGGGGGATTATACGCTTGTGTATGGGACTAAGGATTTGATCCTTATTGGATACACTAATTCTGATTTCAGACCAATAAGGATTCTAGGAAATCCACATCGGGATCAATTTTCACCCTTAACGGGGGAGCTATAGTATGGCGAAGCATCAAGCAGGGATGCATCGCTGACTCCACGATGGAGGCTGAGTATGTCGCTGCTTGTGAAGCAACTAAAGAGCCTATTTGGCTAAGGAAATTATTTACTAATTTGGAAGTTGTTCCAAATATGAAATTTCCCATCATTTTATACTGTGACAACAGTGGTGTGGTAGCCAATTCGAAGGAACCTCGCAACCATAAGTGAGGCAAGCATATCGAGAGGAAGTATCACTTGATACGAGAAATAGTGCAACGGGGAGATGTGACAATCACGAAGATTGTGTCGAAGCACAACATTGTTGATCCGTTTACAAAGACTCTCACGGCTAAAGTGTTTTAGGGTCATTTGGAAAGTCTAGGTCTACGAGATATGTACATAGGCTAATCTAGGGCAAGTGGGAGATATGTATGATACCAATGTAATGGGTATATGGATGCTCTAGTTTATTGTATTTGTATCTCTGTAACCACTGTTTTAGATTGTGATGTACCCCACTAGAGTTTTAGTTCAAGTGGGAGTTTGTTGGGGTTTGTGCACTAAAACTCGTAGTTTGTAATTTTGTTCTAATTATTGTAATAAAGAGTTATTCTTTCAATAAAGAGTTATTGTTCCTTATTTACGATATTGCCCTTGTTTTAACCCAAAATCCAATAAACTAACATCCAAGGCTGTAAAATGTCTCTTGAACTGAATGTAGTGTACATATAAAGGATCTCAGTTCGAGATACAACCTAAAAGGTCTATAGTAAAGGGATAAGGTTTGGGTAACTTACCCTGGTAACACTATTGATGTAGCCCACTTTGTATATGATACAAACACTGTGATCCTAACGTGTTCGTGTAGATGAAATGTGAGTGGGGATATCTTATGTAATGAGATTACATAAGACCGGACTGCGAAATAGTAACCAATAGATGTAACTTCGTTGGCTAGCTAGGTTTCTATTTCACTAGGATGACCTAGGCAACTTGATCTCAATCCTGAGCAGGTTACGAACTCTTGTTTGCAAGGAATTGTCCTTTGACTAGTATGGGTGAGAGTGGCTAGATTCGCCGACTCAATATGCCTACCTTCTTGGGGACAAGACCGAGTGAGCGGCTAGGGACTTAACTTAGCAAGATGGAATTTACTCCTTCCCGCCTACTAGGGTAAGTAGATGAATGTTCCCTTAAGTGGTGACTCCGGGACTTGAACAAAGGGCCCGACCCTCTCATTGGCCCGAGAGGGACTTCTGTTTGTTGGTAGGACCACAAACAAATTGTTCATTAGAGGAGCACTTTGGTACTTAAGGTACAAGATGTAACCTAGGGTAAAACGGTAATTTGACCCAAATGGTGTTACGAACATTCGTGAAGGATTGACTTGCTGTTATTGGTTAATATCCGTGGACACATAAATATATCTGCAGTGAGAAGAGTGCAACTGCGGGACTTTAGTGGAGTGTTCCCGCAGTTAACGAATGTTGATTAGGAGGTTAATGGCATTAACCGAGTAATCTCCTATTGGGGGAAGTTTTCCCTCTGAAGGATATTTCTTCTCCAATTGGAGAAGGAAAAGGGGTGATCGATCAATCACTCTCATTGCTGGAAAATTCTCTCTCTCAAATTTCCTTTTCTTTTTCCAAAAAGTTGGAAGCTTTCCCACAAAAGCTTAGATCTAAGTAGTACTCAGAGGATAGGAGGTTCTCCTTTGTGGTGTTGTCCTGAGGAAAAGAACAGAAGAGTTTTATCTGGTTTTTGAGTTGCTGCAAGAGGAGCAAGGAGTTGCTGCGAATCTACAAAGACAATTTTGAATTTCCTTTAGTTTAGTTATTCTTACAGAATGTGTTTGCATGATTAGTTTCCATGCTCTAATTAGATTACGTTAAATGTTGCTCATCCTTTGTAATTTTACCAATATATAGGTATTTGTATTAAACCAAAACAACCAAGTAATTGATCCATAAAATACGTTTCCACTGCTCACGGGGATCAGATCTCCATCATTCCCCTCGACCATGAGAAGTATCAAGCAATTAGATTTGTCATAATAGAACAAAGAGTAGATTGAGGAGACTAATCTACCGACCCATGAAGACGAAGATTACGCTCCCTCCAAATATGATAAATAGACGTACACCAAGCAAACCTCCAACTCCGAATTCTACAACAGTTGCCCCTACTCACATGTCAAATATACTCTAATTCAGAGGCTAAGGACAATATACTCCCCAAGAAAAGCATTCTATTCCAAATAGTACAACTGAAAGGGCATTCGAAAAATAAATGGTCACGAAACTCCTCCAAAGATAAACAAAGTAAGTAATCAGTTAGAATAACCCTATTCCACATGTAAAGGCAACCCCTAGTGAACAACCGATCTCGTATTGCCAACCAAGAGATAAACGAATGCTTAGGAATATTCCCTCAGACTAGAGAAGCCTATTCTAATGCACTTCCGATTTACACGATCTAGTCACCTCCAAACCACTGGCTATTGAAAATTGACCCGAACGATCTAGGCACCAAATAGAACGAGTCATACGAGGTTGAACATTGGTCGGGTTGTCGAAGCCCTCCAAAATATTTACTGGTTTTCTAGATCTAACTTGTAGAAATAGTGGACCAGGTCGAATCCCAAGGGAACCAATCAAATTAATTTCTCAAAGTTAAAAATAATAATGATAACAAAAATAAAGGGGGGGTTTGAATTGTCGAACAAAAAATGAAATTAAACAAAAGGTAAAAAGATAATTTTATGCAACTTCCAATTCAAGGATGTAAATTTCATCCAATTGTAATTTTGATCATAGACTTCAAAAGAAAAAAAAAAGAAATCAATTTTAATTTTGCTAATTCAAGAACTCAGTCAATTTACTCGGAAAAGCCGCAATAAATATAAACTCTCCTAATTTAATTGATCTTAACCAAACATCAAAATCAAAACTTATAATTTAATCCATTGGGTACGATAGCGTTCCATATTGATTAAATAATAGCATTAAAAGCAATAAGAGGACTAAACCAAAATTAACTAATTGAGATTACTACAAATTAATTAATTTTGTTTCTTTGTTTCCCTAGATTCTATTATGCAAGCTATGTAAAATGGAAAAGCCATTAATTACACACACATAAGCCAACCCCTTACTACATTTTTTTTCAATCATTTGTGACAATTACGGATCACAAAATCATGGATAGCAATAAATTGATTGAAACTAAATTAAGGCGTCAATTTAATTAGTAACGATCAATCATAAAAATAAAACAAGAAACAAAGAATTCTTAAATTAGAAACAAAATTTCAATTAGGTCTAAAGCCTCACAAAATTACAATTGGAAATGAAATGACCCTTGAATCAGAAATTAAAGCTTAGCCACACATGGTGGAAAAGCAAGAATAACTGTATAGGGGAGAAAACATAAAATAAAAATGATAAAAACAAGGAACTAGAACACTCTCTAAACTTTTGTTTTTGTAGAGAACACTAAAACTCTGCACACCCTTTGCTCAATGCATTACCCTCCTTTTATACTTGAAAATGACCAAAAATAGGTCCCTTAAATGTGCCATTTCTTACTCCAGTGTGTGCCAAACATGGTATTAAATTTTCGTCGACATGTCGATATTTCCATCGATATTTCCACATGTCCATGGGTTCGACATCGACACTAGGGGTGAATCGACATTTCCATTCTATCGTATAAAATTGATGAAATATTAAATAAAATTACAACAAAATATAACATAATGTGAATATAATATTATGACAAATATTTTAACTTATTTGAAAAGTGTTGAAAGTTTATTTTCTAATTTAAATATATTTTAAATTTTTTTTTTTAAATTTTCCAGAAATATCCATCGACATCGACATTTTATCAATATTTCCATCGATATTTCCATGAAATTGAGATCTCGATATTTCCATCGAGATCGACATTTTAAACCTTGGTGCCAAGCCACAAAAGAATTTCTCCTTTGCATTTCTCATGGAAGACTCCATGCATGCATGCCACCTACACAAAGAAAAAAAACAAAAGAAAAAATTAGATAATAAACTTTCATCTTTTTCTTTTTCATTTTTTATGTTATTTTTTCAATTTCTTTAATTCTTTTTTTTTTTTATTTTCAATTCTCTCATTCTTTTGTTTTCTAATTTTTCAATTTTTATTTCAATTTACGAATTTGAACTACAATGTACTTTTTAGACTAGTTTCACTAAATAATGATAATTTATCACCTAAACTAAATTGGACACAATTTCAACAATTAAACATTTTATTCACTTAGAATGTAAGGAAATTAGATATCATAAGTATAATTAATTTCTACTCATCAAATATCATGAGCCAATTGTAAAAGCTCATGCAAAACACAACCAAATCCAAGAACCGTCAAAGAGTAACAAATCCACAATGAGAACAAAAAGAGTAGCATAAACTACCCACTCATGTAATTGGTCATAAGAGAACCCTTGACGTAAGGATCCAACCAAAATCGACATCTCTAACCATTACCTATAGAGAATCAAACAATAAATTAAACTGATCTCAAAGACTAAAAATCGACTTTCAACACCAAAATCTATTAGGAGGAAGCTTGAGAGTCCAATTGGAACTTCCGGGTATAATAAAGAATATATAATCAGAATCAACTTAACAAATGTGGAAGAAAATCATAATCGGAGAGTAAAATGGTAAGAAAATCTAAAAAAATTCAAACAAAACCTAAATGTAAATAAATAAATAAATAAAAATAAGGACATTTGCAAAAATTAGACACGATTTCGAGATACACTATTGAGGTCCACAAAAGCACTGCCAAGGAACTTTTGAGGCACTATTGTAGTACAGTGGGAAAGTCTATTTTCCTTTCTCGAGAGTGTTTAGGGTACTAAGGACCACCAAAGAAAATACCAAATAAATTTGAAATATGAGGTCTTTTTACTAAATGAAAAATAAGTTTTAATGAACCATTTTACTAAAAATGAAAAGTCAATAGTGTTAATATCTAACTCAACCCATTTTACATTTTCCCCTCGCTAAAATTAGCTTTCATATTATATTCTTGCCTTATTCTTATTTAAGGTCGTGTATTCTTCTCTTAGTTTTCTTTTTTCTTTTATTCACTTTTGTTGTTTTCAAAATTTCAATAGGAGAAATTTCATCTGATCTCCACATGATCATGACGGTGAATTTGTATTTGAGAGAAGAATGTGACCTGCAAGACAAGAAAAATTTGGACACTGATGTGGTGCAGTCTACATAACTCCGACGCTTAAGTCAAAGAGAGTTTTAGAGAGGACTTGGTGTTCTAAGAGAGTTTTAGTTGGCTTGAATGCGCTTACCTTACTCTCCCAGAAGGAGAGAGATCAAATGCTTAGGGTTTTGTCTTCAAATGAGAACAAAAAGATCGAAAGAGCCTGGACTGAGTACTCGACCCATGAGGAACCAAGGCAAGGCCCAAAAGAGGGCATTGCCACGTGGTCGACCTCGATCTAGGCTTGAGTTACTCCCTAAGCTTGCTTCTTCGTTCTTTTTCGTATTGGATTGGTTCTCATTTGGTTTTGGTCTATTTTAACTTCGTATTGAATTTCTTTACTTGTTTGACTCTTTAGTCCGTGCATTCTTATTAATCTAATTTAACCTGTAACAACTTTGTTGATTTTACTATATCTCATTTATATTCTCATTATAACATTACTTTTATATTCTAACATGGATTTTGGTTGTGTTTAACTTCATTCTTTTTCAAGATGTTATTTTCTTTTATTCCTTTTCAAGAAGATGTTCTTTTTTAAAATGAAACTAGTCTAAAGGAGATTGATTGAACCTAAGGTTGATAAATGTGTATGTAAATAAGGAGGCTCCATTATATTTGACCCGCTAGATCATTAGATGTGAATCAGATGTTGGCATATGCATGCCTGATGTCTTAGCTAGATAGAAATGGAGGATCCAAATTGAACCTTACATATGCTCACAGCTATACTACGACAACACCGATAGAACTCAATTTCAAAAATTCTAATACGATTTTGAAAATCAACTTAAAAAAAAGTAAAAACCAAATTATGAAGGATGAAATATCAAGATTATTCCTTATTTGAGATCTACATCACTCGACAAGCAAGATTGATTAATTAAGTTAAACTTGAATGATTTTCTAACCATATAACTTAAACTACATACAATTTCAAAGAAACTCAACACTAGTCTAGGTTAAAAGAAAGCACACAAATGCTCTTTTAACTACATTTTCCACGAAGTATTTCCAGAGTTGTAATATTCTAAACTTTATGATCATAACTAAACATTAACTACCTAAAAAGTAAATAGAATGACTTAAAGCTCAAAAATACATTAAAAAAAGCACTATAAATTCGAGAATGGGGGTTATTTCTATTCAACCAACCAAGAATTTGTAACCATTCGAGTATAGATGAAGCTCTACTTATAAAAAAAAAAGTAGTTTGAAATCCTTATTTTATAAATGAAGCTTGATATGTTTTTAATGAAGAATGAGTTGCACATAAATTTTTAAATGCAAGTTGAATTTAATTGAAAACCTGATAAATCTAGAAAGTATAAAGTGTCAGCAAATTTAACATGAAGGATGATTAGTTGGTTGAAATCGTCGACCTAAATACTTCACATTACAAGAGTTTGATTAATTTAGAGTTCTTGTGATGTATTTAAGATGTGGAAGAGAATACCCAAGGATGTGAAAATGACAATCTTACCATAAAAAAGGCTCACTATAATTGTTTTTGACAAAGTTCAAAAAGTGATTACTCAAAAGATTAAAAAGGAGAGTAAGGGTGATCATCGATCGGTCGGATTTGGTTTTTGACACCAACCGACCCCCGAACCATCCAAAGTCGGTCGGTTCGGCTGACCAAACTTTTTTTTAAACCTACCACATTATATATATTCTAATTAATTACTTAATTATTTATTTATAATTATTATTTGATTATTATTTAATATATTTACGAGATATAATATTAAAATCTTTATAGTTTTTATTTTTTTAATTATTATTATTATTATTATTATTTTTTTTAAATTGGTTGGTTCGGTCGGTTTTGTCAAGGGCAAAACCGACCTCGACCGAAAATACATGAAAACCGACGAACCGATCTTCGGTCGGTCGAGTCGGTTTTCGGTCTTTTTTGCTCACCCCTAAAAGGGAGGATTAGCTTATTTATTTTAATTTTTATGGTTAGCTCACATAGGCAACAAAACATATAGGGGTTGTTTTGGATGTCGAGTGAGTTATAATAACATGAGTTATAATAGTATGTTGTTTATTATAATCTCTGAAATTATATAATATTATTTAAAATGCAGAGTTGTTTAGTTGAGATTAAAATAGTTTGTGTTTGAGGTGCAGAATTCTATATAAGTTATTAAAACACATGTTATTATAACATGTGTCCCAAATAGGCTCAAATAGTTTAGGTTAGATTTTATATTTAAATAATTTACCAATAATAATAATAATAACAATAACAACAATGAATAAAGTGATTGTTCGCACGTAATTTCAACAAGGAAAAGAAACACGTGCAAATGAATTTTGCATTGTATTAAGTTTGAATTAGTGGATTACAACCTCTAAAACTTAATTCACCTACGTGTGTGCTTTGATCGAGGGTTGAATAACTTGTTCTCGATATTGAAAACTTCAATGAATTCGTGGTGTGTTCTTGACGTTGTTCTCGATGTTGAAAACTTCAATGGATTCGTGGTGTGTTCTTGACGATCTCCATGAAGTGTTCTCGTTTAGATGGAGCTTCTGGAGACTTCACAACTTTGTTTCTAAATTCTCTCTGAGGTTCTTCAGTTCTGAACCTCGAAAATGAAGGGGGAGGGTCCCTATTTATAGAGCACCCAAGTAGGCTTGGGTCTGACCATTAGACTAGGCCTATGGCTGTCTTTGGGCCTCACCCTTTCAAACTGGTCCAATTGACTTGGACCTAGCCCTTTGGGCTAGGACTTTGCTGGATTTGGATCCCCATTTGGGTTTTATTTGGAATTGATTCAAATTTCATATAACCAAATTACATATATGGAATTTACTTAATTTAATTTAGGGTTATTTGTAAATTTAATTAATCCCTAATTAAATAAATAATTTTGTCACTAATTTCAAATAAAGACATGACAAATTTTGATTGGCCGAAATCCCTATTCCAACAAATGCCACTTTTCGAGATTTATGCATTAGTATGTATGAATGAATCTCGAAAAAGATAATTTGGAATCAAATTTTAGGATGTTTGGTCCTCATTTGGACCCTATGTGATGTGCTAGTTAAATAAAACTATGAATTTGACTCATAATTTAATTTTTCTTTTTATTTTACACACTTTCATGCCAACAAAATAAAAATATGAATTTTGATCACCATTTTGATTTTCTTCCTTGACGAATTTTAGTAGATTTTATGCTCTACCTTATTCAAAATTCAATTGGCGAAAGTTAAAATTTTATCCAAATTTTTTAATTTAAAATTGGAATAGGATTTAGATTTTACCAAGTTTTTTTATTTAAACTTGGAATAAAATTTTAATTTTGATCCAATTTGTATTTGGGATAAAATTTAGATTATGCCAAATTTTGATTTGTGAGATAAAATTGAAACTATTTTGATTTAGGTAGAATTAATTTTATCAAACTTTGATTTGGGATAAAATTTTTGGAGTATGCTCAAATTTAAACTTTGTGACATAAAATCAAAATTCTATCATGATTTTGATTTGATAGAATTAAATTTATCTAAACTTGATTTGGGATAATTTGGATTATGCCCAAATTTTGTTTTGCTAGCTAAAATTAAAATTCTATCATGATTCTGACATCGATAGAATCAAATTTATCTAGTCTTTATTTGGGATATAATTTGGATTATGCCTAATTTTTTATAAAATTCTACCAAATTTAAATTTTGGATTTGGAATAGAATTTTAATTTAGCTTGCAGACAATTTTTAATTTGAGATAAGATATGTCAAATTTTGATTTTAGACGAAATCCTACTACAACTCCAACTTGGATTTTGGAATGAGATTTTTATCTAATTCATACCAACAGAGTAAGTAGAGTATGTGAGGCAAGTCCCAAACTTTGACTTACCTTTTTATTTCTTTTTCTTTTCGCTCTTTTTTATAATATTTTTCATACTTCTTTTTCTTGTTTTCTTTTTTTTTCAAACTTTTTTTAATCAATATTTTTTTCTCAACAAACTTTTTATTTATATTTCAACATTATCTCATATATATATATATATATATATATATATTTTGAGAATTGCAACTAGGATGCCTTCTTCCATTTCGCTTAGAGTTGATCACCTTTTATGTCGAGGTACTTTTTTCATCAACCTTGGTGCATCACTTTGGACAGTGAAGTGTCCACATTCCTCGTTGAAGGATGGTTCTTCAAAGATGCTCTGACACTTGAAGTGAGTGGATTACTCACCTTCACCGCTGTTCCGTCGCCCACGACACTGGGGATGAGTGGATTGTTCACCCTCACTGCTGCTCCGTCATTCATGACACTGGGGGTGAGTGAATTGCTCATCCTCCCCACTGCATTGTCGGTCAGGACACTAGGGGTGATTGCATTGGTCATCCTCCCCGCTGCTCCGTCGCCCACGCCACTGGAGGTGAGTGGATTGCTCATCCTCACTGCTGCTCTACCATTCATGACACTGGGAGTGAGTGGATTGCTCACCCTCCCCGCTGCTCAGTCACCCACGACACTGAGGGTGAGTGGATTGCTCACCGTCAGTCACCCTCACTAGTGCTTTGTCATTCATCACTTCTGACGGTGAAGATGATTACATTCCTCGTTGAAGGATGATTCACCTTTACGACCGCTTGGTCATCAACTTGGCGCATCACTCCTGACGGTGAAGGTGACTGCATTCCTCGCTGAGGGATGATTCACCTTCACGACTGCTTCATCATCAACTTAGTGCATCACTCCTGAAGGTGACTACATTCCTCATTAAGGGAGGATTCACCTTTACGATCGCTTGGTCATCAACTCGGCACATCACTCCTAACGATGAAGGTGACTACATTCATCGTTGGGGGATGATTCACCTTCACGGATGGTTCGTCATCAACTTGGCGCATTAACTTGGTGGAGGGACGTGCGAAGAAGAACATAATCTCTTAATTTGGTAGAAATACGCCTGATGTCGAACGATAATTCCTGATTTGATGGAGTGACACGGGACGACGAACGACAACTCTTGACTTGGAAGGACGCACGAAGACGAATGACGACTTTCGATTGGATAGAGAGAAATGTGCGACGACAAACGACAACTTCTGATTTGGTGGAGAAACGCACGACGACGAACAAAAATCTCTTAACTTGAGTAGGGTGCGAACCCAAAACTTAGCGAGCATCGCACAAACTCGAAACTTGGCGAACGAACGCAAAACTCGGTGAGCAGACTCGAAACTTGGCGAGCAAACTCTGAACTTGGTGAGCTGACTCAGAACTTGGCGAACAACCTCGAAACTTGGTGAGCAAACTCAGAACTTGAGGAGCGGACTCAGAACTTAGCGAGCAAACTCAAAACTTGGCGAGCGACTCAAAACTTGGTGAGCGACTCAAAACTTGGCGAGTAGGGTGCAACCTCAGCACACAATCTCGATTTGATAGAGAGAGACGCACGATTACGAACGAAATCTCTTGTACGACGATGAGCGAAAATTCCTGATTGGCAGAGATAGATGCACAGTGACGAACAGAATCTCTTGACTTGGTAGAGAAACTTACGGCGACAAATGAAAACTCCAAATTTGGCAGAGAGAGACGTGACTTGTGGTGATGAACGACAACTCCTGATTTGGCAGAGAGATGTGACATGAGACGATGAACAACAACTCTTGATTTGGCATAGAGAGACGTGCGACGACGAACAAAATCTCCTAAAGTTTGACGAGTGTTGCGATATCCTCAAACTTGGTGAAGTGAACAAAGTGCAAGCTTTTAACTTGGTGAGTTGGGCGCAAACTTGTGAGAAAATTTTGTTGCTCGTCATTGAGGAATAGAAGCCTTCAGATCAACAACAACTCGAACCTTTAAAATGTGTGAGAAAAAGAGTGTAATCGAAAAGGTCTTGCTTGCTAGTGAACGAGATACATGAATTGTGAGGCTTCAAATGAAAGACTTAGCTTTATTTTATTTTATTTTATTATCACATTGTTGATATTCTATTTGCTTAGTAGCCTCATTTGTATCCTTATTTTCTCACGAATAATAATATTTTTTAATTCAACTCACAACTTGAAATTTTTTGTTTATTGCTTTGACTGAACTTAAAGTTTTTTTTTCTTTAAGCTGCCTACGTACCCTTTTAATGGAAGCGATCAAGTCATATAACATAGTTCATAAAAAGAAGAAGTAAATTTATTACAATTAGGATGTTCACCTTTTAAGCTCGTGCGGGCCAGGAACATCATGTAGTTTATACTCTTAGAATTAGGAGTGTTTACATTTAAGCATAGAATTTCTTTAGAAATTTTCCATTGATTGGATCGATTTTCAAGTCGTCTTTATCCACGATCTTGTACGCTCCATTTATGTAGGCCTCTTTGACAACACAGGGTCCATTCCACTTGGTTGTGAACTTATTTCTCGTGTGTCGCGTTGTGATGATGGGTCTTCAAACAACAAGCACTAGATCACCGACCTGAAATGACTAAGGCATGATATTTTTGTCGAAGGCTTTGGTCATTCGAGCCTGGTAGAATTCTAACGCTTGTTGAGCATCTAATCTTCTCTCATCAAGCGCTTCCAACTCTTGAAGGCATAATCTTGCATTGTCCTCTGTAGTCAACACTTTTTGTATAACCATCCTGAGTGATGGAATCGCTCTTTCTAATGGGAGCACTGCTTCCACCCCATGGACAAGAGAATAAGGAGTAACACCTATAGGAGTGTGATGTGTGTTGCGGTAAGCCCATAACGCTTCACCAATCTCTCATGCCAATCTCTTTTTGTTTTAGAGACTACTTTTTTCAATAAGTTGCATAAAGTCTTATTGAATCTTTCTGCCAACCCATTTGTTGTGACATTGTACATGGATGACTTGTACTGCTTGAAGTTAAACTTCTCGCATAACTTGTCCATAAGGCTGTTGGAAAACTGCCTTCCATTATCCGTCATGATACGATGCGGGTGTTGGGATATGTGCCCTAAACTTGTGTAATTTTAGTCAAATGAATAAAGAGTTATTTGATTTGATAGAATTATCTTCTAGCTTTATAAATCCAATAAACTAAGCTCCAAGGTTATAATGAATCTTGAGCATTAGTGTAGTAGACACTATTTGGATTGTGTTCAAGAGCATAACCTAAATGGTCTATGGTATAAGAATGAGGTTGAAAACCTTATTCTAGTAACACCATGGATGCAACCACTTTGTAATTAGTACAAATGAGGTAATCTAACTCATTCATGTGGGTGGCATGCGAGTGGGGGCATTCTATATGAAGAGTTCATACAAGACCGGACTGCAAATTATTAGTCTAACCAGTATAACACCGTTAACAGGAAACGACTGATAATTTATAAATGGTCATTAGTGACTCGATCTGAATCCTGAGCAAGTTAAGAACTCCTGCTTATAGGGGGTTGTCCTTAGACTAGTATGGGTGAGAGTGGCCTGTAGTCGACTCAATAAGCCTACCTTCTCAGGGACAAAACCTCGTACGTAGCTGGGAACTTAACTCTGCAAGACGAAAATCACTCATTCTTAGACTAAGGAATTAGATAGGTTGTTCCCTTAAGAACTGAGTCCAGGTCTTGAACAACGGGGCCCCGCCCTCTAAACTAGCTTAAGAGGGTTTGAGTTTATGGCTGAACAATAGACTTGTTGTTCATTAGAGGGTCAGTGGTGCTTAAGGAACAAAGAGGTAATCACAGGGGTAAAACCGTAATTTGACCCAACTATGATTACGAACAACCTGTGAAGGATTGACTCATGGGTAATGATTATATCAATAGACAAAATATAATCTACAGTGAGAAGAGTGCAGCTACAAGTCTATAGTGGAGTGACTTGTAGTTAATGAATAATGATTAACCAGATCAAAAAGTTTGATAAGTTAATCTCACATCATTGGAGCTCATGAACTGTAGGTCCATTAGGTCGCTCCATTGGCTCAACATGGTAACATTGAGGGTATAAAGTTAGGAATGAAATTGAAGTGCTCAATTTCATATATGAGGTGTTATATCAATTATATGTGATATAATTGATATCATATATAGTTTTAATGTGAATAAGATTCACAAATTAACTATACACTAATGAGAGAATGAAGGAGAGATATGATGGTAATTTCCATCCTATTTTCCTATAAATAGTTGCATAAGATGCAACTTTGGGTAAGACAATTACATACACCTAGAGTTCTCTCTTTAGTGTTGGAAAGAGTTCTAAACACATTTACAAAAGATCACCTCATCTCATCCTAAAATGAACCCACCTTCCTTCCTCACCTAGAGAACAACGGAGAAGATCTAGTGGTGGATCTTCACACGATTCGGGTTCGTTGCTGAGATCGTGATCGTTGGAGGAGGAACCCATGAAGAAAGTATTCTTCAAAGGTAAATTCTTGTTGTCCCATTTAGAAATGTATGCTTAATCTTTGTTATTTAGTTCTTTCTTTAGATCCGTGTAACAAAATCATGAACACGCGATTCACAATCACTTCCGCTGCGGGATTCGATCCCTTCAGCAGGGCGCCGTATCGGTAGATGATATTAGTTCTGATGAAGTCCACAACATTTTCTTTCTTGGTTTCCCTTAACGCAACTGCTTCAGCCAATCTAGAAAAGTAGTTTGTGGTTGCCAGAATGTAAGAATGACTCGTTGACGACTTGGGTGTTATCAGACCAACAAGATCAAGTCCCCACGCTTCAAAGGGCCATGAAGCTGTTGGGATATATGTCCTAGTCTCGTACATGTTTGTAATATTACTATTGAAATAAATAAGAGTTATTTTTTCATCACTTTGTGTCTCGCATATTTACAAACTTTGTCCAATAAACTAAGCTCCAGGGTCATTGAATTATGAGAGAACTAGAACTTGAACGGTGTGTAGTGGACACACAGGGAGGATCACGTTCGAGTTAATGACCCGAACGGTCTATAGTATATGGATAGGGTTGGAGACCTAATCATGGATACGCTGTAGATGCGACCCGCTTTGTATTAGATACAAATGAGGTGATCCAACTCGTTCATGTGCTTGACATGCGAGTGGGGGCATCTTGTGCAATGAGATTGTACAAGACCGGACCGTGAATTATTAGACTTACTGATGCAACACCGTTAACAGTATAGGACTAATAAATTCGTAGATGACCATTAGTGACTCGACCTTAATCCTGAGCGTGTTACAGACTCCTGTTTGCAGGGGTCTGTCCTTTGACTAGTACGGGTGAGGGTGGTCACAGTTACTCACCCAATATGTCTATCTTCTTAGGGACAAGACCACGTGGGGAGCTGGGAACTTGACTATGAAGGGAATCGAATCCCGCAGCGGAAGCGATTGTGAATCGCGCATTCTTAATTTCGTTACAACGATTACATTCAAGAACTAAAACAACTAGATTAAGCATATATACAGAATATGGACAGCAAGAATTATACCTTTGAAGAACTCTTTCTTCAAGTGCTCCTCCTCCACTATCACGATCTCAGCAACTGGAACCCAAACGAATGAAGACACTACCACCAGATCTTCTCCGTTGTTCTCTAGGTGAGGGAGGAATGTGGGTTCCCTTTAGGTAAGATGAGATGTTTGTGAGAGAGATTTTGTTTTTGGAACCTTTCCAACAACACAACAAAGAGCTTAAGAAGCTTGAATTGTATTAACCTAGTTGCATCTCATGCAACTATATATATAGGGAAATAGGATGGAAATGACCATCCTACCCCTTCTCTATTCTCTCAGTAGTATAGGTTTATATGTGAATCTAATTCACATTAAAACCATATATTATTTCAATCATATCATATATAATTGATATAACACCTCAGGTATGAAATTGAACACTTCAATTTCATTCCTAACTTTATACCCTCAATATTTCCATGTTGAGCCAACGGAGGGACCTAATGGACCTACAGATCAAGAGCTCCAATGATGTGAAAATTAACTGATCAAACTCTGTAGTTGCACTCTCCTCACTGTAGATTATATTGTGTCCACTGATATAGTCATTACCCATGAGTCGACCCTTCACAGGTTGTTCGTGATCACAGCTGGGTCAAATTATCGTTTTATCCCTGTGATTACCTATTTGTTCCTTAAACACCACTGATCCTCTAATGAACAACAAGTCTATGATCCTACCATAGACTCATACCCTCATAGAGGGCGGGGCCCCGTTGTTCAAGACCTGGAGTCAGTTTTTAAGGGAACAACCTATCTAATTCCTTAGTGCATGAATGAGTGAATTCCATCTTGCACAGTTAAGTTCTCAGCTACCTACAAGGTTCTATCCCTGAGAAGGTAGGCTTATTGAGTCGGCTACAGGCCACTCTCACCCATACTAGTCTAAGGACAAACCCCTATAAGTAGGAGTTCTTAACTTGCTCAGGATTCAGGTCGAGTCACTAATGACCATCTGTAAATTACTAGTCTTATACTGTTAACGATGTTACACTGGTTAGACTAATAACTTGCGGTCCGGTCTTGTATGAACTCTTCATACAGGATGCCCCCACTCGCATGTCAACTACATGAATGAGTTGGATTACCTCATTTGTACTAATTACAAAGTGGGTTGCATCCATGGTGTTACCAGAATGAGGTTTTCAACCTTATTCTTATACCATAGACCATTTAGGTTATATTCTTGAACACAATCCAAATAGTGTCCACTACACTGATGTTCAAGATATATATTATAACGTTGGAGCTTAGTTTATTGGATTTATAAAGCAAGACTATAATTTTATCAAAACAAATAACTCTTTATTTCTTTGATCAAAATTACACAAGTTTTAGGGCATACATCCCAACAGACTACGTGAGATGGAATTCACTCGTTCCTGACTTAGGGAAACTAGAGAGGTTGTTCCCTTAAGTGTTGTCTCCAGGGCTTGGACAACGGACGCCAACCTCTCACCGAGCCGAGAGGGGTGTTGTTTATGGTTGAATCATATAACGTTGTTGTTCATTAGAGGAGCAGTGGGGACTTAAGGAGCAAGAGGTAGACACAGGGGTAAAACAGTAATTTGACCCACCAATGTCTACGAACAACCTGTGAAGGGTCGACTCATGGGCATTGGTTATATCAATGGACACAACTTGTCCTACAGTGATGGGAGTGCAGCTATGGCGTTTAGTGGAGTGTTACCGTAGCTAATGAATGTTGAATAACCGGATCAAAGAGTTTGACAGGTTAGTCTCGGGTCATTAGAGCTCGTCATCTGTAGGTCCATTAGTTCCCTCGGTTGGCTCAAACTGGATAGATAGATGGTTTACAGTTTGGTGTGGATTTGAAGTGTTCAAATTCATTAAAAGGGTATTTATGTCATTTATATGAGATATGATTGACATATTATATAGTTTAATGTGAATGAGATTCATAATAAACTATAGGTTAGTCTAATTGATTAATTAGTGCTAATTTAGAGAAATTGGATTGAGAGAAATTAAATTGAATGTGATTCAATTTAAAATCCACAATTATACAAATGTGATTTGTATAATAAGGTATGAGATATCTTATTATATGTGGTTATGCAAATATGATTTCAATAACCTAAGGTTGTGGTAAAATGGTAAATAGGTGGAGATTTCAACTCCACCTATCACCATTATATAATGCCTTTGTGAGAAGGCATTGGTAAAATTTTTGGTCATTTTTTGGATTTCCATCCAAGAGCTCTCTCTCATTCTCTCAACTCTCTCTCAAATTCTCTCTACCCTAAACTAAAGGGAGTCCCACCACTCTCCCTTTACCGACGGTGAACAACCGAGAAGATCAATTAGAGGTGTCCAATTTGTTCATTTTTTGAGAGATCGTGATCATAGAGACCGAGAGCACGAAGAGTTCGTGACCGGAGAAGGAATTCACGAAGAAGAGTTCTTCAACAAGTAAGTAGCTTTTCCTTACTGTTTTTTCCTTCTTAGAACAACATGTTTAGCATAAAATCTATTAAATAGATTTGATTTTAAGAAATGTTTTTCACAACGAACACCACGACATTCCAAGTCGTTTCCGCTGTAGGAGTTTTATTCCCTTCAATTGGTATAAGAGCCAGGTTTTCGGCTTTTCGTTGTACAAAATTGATTTTCTTAAAATTAGGTGGGTTATGCTTTAATCATGAGATGAATTGTTGTTTTTGCATATTGGATGTTTCGGTTTTGACACATTTTTTAGATTTACTTTTCTGTTGATGAGATCAATGTAAAGGCCTAATATTTTTGGGCAATTAGAAAGTAAATCCAGTCTGTAAGTCCGTGTCGCTCGTGGCAAGAGTTGCTATGAAGAATCAGAGCAGAATCGGGTGAAAAACGACGAAGAACAACAAAGGAGTTTGTTGTTCTGTCGACAGCGTTGAGACGTTGTTTTTCAGCGTCTCAACGATGTCCGCGCGGTCAGAGGCTGAGCTGCAGGTCAGCGTTGCAACGCTGAGGCGTTGGGCGTGCTGAGTACATCGCTGCACACTGGAATGTTGCAATGCTGGCCACGACATTGCAACGCTGCGAGCGTAGAGGGGCGGTTCGCGTGCAGAGTGGCAAATGAGTAGTTGATGTTCGTGGGGTGTTATTTTTTTAATTTTTAATTATTTTATTTTTTTAAAGTGTATTTTTAATTAGTTTTATTAATTAATATTAATATAGAAGTTATATTAATGTTAATTAATTTATTTAATGTCCCTAAGGTCCCAAAACCGGTCCAATTTTACTATTTAATTTATTTTATGCATGAGATGTATGAAATTTATTTATTCGATGTGCATAATGTATGCCATATAGATTAAAAATCCCACCTTAGGTTAAACATTTCATGCATCATTTTTATATTATAAGAGTTATAATATATAGTATGCATGATAGGATTATATTATAAGAGTTATAATATAATGTTTGCATGTTTTAATTTAATTAATATAAATGTTATAGTTTTTGAATTAAAAGCATGGACATACATTTATTCATGTGATGAATGTATGTTATATAGTTTATTATTCATGTGATGAATGATCAAGCACTATAACATAGAAATGCATGTATCCTAAGTTAATTATTAGTTTTAAAATGTTTAGAACTTGAATAATTAGACTTAGGTTTTCTAGTTCTAATAAGATTAGAATTAGGAAGTCAAATATGACTTATAAATGGAGACTAATTAGTAACTCTGTCTAAGGAAGGTTCTGTCTAAAGCTAGGGTATTTAAGCTGACGATTTGTGCAACACCCCTACCTGGGAACCGACCTGGGAGTGAATTTGGTCTGGAGATTCATAGGTTATATTATCGTGAGTGTCGTTAATTAAAGGTTAATTAATTTACTCACATAGACCTAAGTTAATAATGTGATTATGGACTTAGGCTAATCCAATATAAGAGTTATATTGGTAGACTTACGTAAATAGGCCGATTTATCTAGGTCAATCCCGATTAATTTAAAGTGCTGAGTGGGAAGAAATAAAGTGTATAAGATACATTTAATTTTTCAACTGCAAATCTCTGTTAACTTCACCACCGTGTGATCCATTCTCGGCCTCGTGGCGCAAATGGGAGTGTCCCCCTTCGGATGGTATTTGTATGGGTCAATATCAACGTGGATGGAGAGAATACTTATAGTGAGTGGGAGTGGGACCTGTGAAAATGGGACCCACGGTCTCTTCTTTCGATTCACACTGTGAGACGCCTATGATCCGCCTGCTAGTTTGGTCTGGACCAGACAATCCCTTCGGAGGGCCTTGATCATGAGAGTCGAAACACCGTGAATTCCCGAAAGGGATATAATTTCCTTGTTGATTTTCCTTCATGGTTCACCCTTCGGTGGCTATTGTTTGGACGGATACTTGGAAATTTAAAGATAGAGGGTGACACTCACGGGATTCATTAAGAGTTAATGGATTCATACCGAATAATGGTAACTGGATGCCTAATGGAATAAGAGTTATTCTGGTATTAGGATCTGGTCGAGAAAGTCTCGTCCCAGAGGAGGAGTGTTTCTGTTCACCCTTCGGTGGCGGTCATTCTAAACCTTTGGGATATCATTGCAAATTTTAATGACCTAGGGATCATAGGATAAAATTTTGCTAAAACCTGATTGGATTTTCAAAGTTTTTGCGAGACTAATACAAAGTTTTACTTGTTTTCAGGAAAAATGTCTAGCTCAATCATTGCGCTATTAACTTTTTATAAACTCGTGGGAGATAATTTTCAAACGTGGAAAAATAATATCAACACAATACTCGTAACTGACGACCTAAAGTTCGTGCTCACTAAGGAGTGTCCTCAGGTGTCGGGCTCGACCGCATCGCGAAGTGTTCGTGATGTGTATGATCGATGGATCAGGGCCAATGAAAAGGCCAAGGTCTATATCATTTCCAGCTTATCTGAAGTATTGGCAAAGAAGCATGAGGTGATGATCATCGCCAAGGAGATCATAGAATCCTTGCAGGAAATGTTTGGACAACAGTCCTTTCAGGTTCGGCATGATTCCCTCAAACACGTCTTCAATGCGCGGATAAAAGAAGGGACGTCTGTCCATGAACATGTTCTGGACATGATGACCCACTTTAATCTGGCAGAGATGAAAGGGGCTTCGATCGACGAGGCGAGCCAAGTCAGCTTTATCTTGGAGACTCTTCCGCAAAGTTTCCTTCAGTTTCGTAGCAATGTTATTATGAACAAAATTAGCTTCACTATGACTACCCTTCTTAACGAACTACAAAACTTCCAGTCCTTGGTGAGGATCAGGACACTGTAAGTTGAGGCAAACATTGCCTTCAGGTCCTTTCACAGGGGTTCGACCTCAGGGACAAAATCTGTAGGTTTTTCAGGCCCGAAAGGGAAGAAGAAGAAGTTGAAGAAGGGCAAAGCTGATCGTGCTGCAGCCCAAAAGGGCAAGAAGGTCAAGGAAGTTGCAGAGAAAGGAAAGTGTTTCCACTGCAATGGAGACGGACACTGGAAGAGAAAATGTCCCAAGTTCCTTGCCGACAGAAAGAAAGAAGGTAAATGTGATTTACAAGTAACTGAAACTTGTTTATTGGAGAGTAATGACTCTGCCTGGATACTGGATATTGGATTCAGGCGCCACTAACCATGGTTGTTCTTCTTTTCAGGGAATTAGTTCCTGGCAGCACCTGCGAGAGGGTGAGATAACGCTACGGGTTGGATCCGGGGAGGTTGTCTCTGCTGCAGCGGTCGGCACAGTGAAGCTCTATTTTGGCGAGAAATACATTTTATTAGATAATATGTATATAGTGTCAGAGTTTACTAGAAACTTTGTTTCTATTTCCTGCTTACTTGAACACTGTATTTCTGTTAAGCTTTCTAGTAATAAAGCGTTTATTTCTAGAAATGGAATTTTTTTGTGTTCTGCTTCACTTGAGAATAATCTATATGTTTTGAAACCTAATTCGGTCAAAAGTGTTTTGAATATTGAATTTTTTAAAACGACAGAAACACGAACTAAGAGAGTAAACCTAAACAAAATGCACATCTTTGGCATCTAAGGTTAGGCCACATTAATCTCAATAGGATTGAGAGACTAGTGAAGAGTGGACTTCTAAGTGAGTTGGAAGAAAACACTTTACCGGTATGTGAGTCATGCCTTGAAGGCAAAATGACCAAACGTACTTTTAGTGGAAAAGGATATAGAGCCAAAAAGCCCATTGAGTTTATACATTCTGACCTCTGTGGTCCGATGAGTGTTAAAGCACGAGTAGATTACGAATACTTTGTATCTTTTATAGATGACTATTCAAGGTATGGGTATATTTACCTAATGTATAGGAAGTCTGAAACTCTTGAAAAGTTCAAGGAGTACAAGACTGAGGTTGAGAACCTATTAGGTAAAACTATAAAAACACTTCGATCGGATCGAGGTGGAGAGTATATGGACACTGAATTCTAGGACTATATGATAGAACATGGAATTATGTCCCAACTCTCAGCACCTGGTATGCCACAGCAGAATGGTGTATTGGAGAGGAGAAACAAAACCCTGTTGGACATGGTTCGGTCGATGATGAGCTATGCTCGTTATTCTTTTTGGGGTTACGTAGTGGAGACTGCGGTTTATATTTTGAACAACGTTCCGTTGAAGAGTGTTTGTGAAACACCTTTCGAACTCTGGAATGGACGTAAAGGAAGTTTACATCATTTGAGAATTTGGGGATGCCCAACCCATGTGTTGGTGTCAAACTCGAAAAAGTTGGAACCCCGTTCAAAATTATGCCTTTTTGTAGGTTACCCAAAAGAGACTAGGGGTGGTCTGTTTTTTCGATCCTAAGGAAAATAGGGTGCTTGTGTCGAAAAACGACACTTTCCTTGAGGAAGACCACATAAGGGATCATTTACCTAGGAGGAAAATTGTGTTAAACGAAATGGACAGTACATCAGCAAGAGTTGTCGATGAGGCTAGTACGTCAACAAGTGTTGTTGATCCTAGCTCGTCTAGTCAAGTCCGTTCTAAAGAGTTGAGAATGCCTCGACGTAGTGGGAGGGTTGTGAGACAGCCTGAACGTTACATGGGTTTAGCTGAAACCCAAGTCGTCACCCCTGATGATGACTGCGAGGATCCATTGACCTATGATCAGACAATGACAGACGTTGACAAAGACGAATGGATTAAAGCTATGGACCAGGAAATGAAGTCAATGTACTTCAATTATGTCTGGGAACTTGTGGATCAACCGGATGGGGTCAAAATCTATAGGTTGCAAATAGATCTACAAGCGTAAACATGACGTAGATGGGAAGGTGCAGACCTTCAAAGCACGACTAGTGGCAATGGGTTTTACCCAGGTTGAAGGGGTTGACTATGAGAAAACTTTTTCACCTGTTGCCATGGTAAAGTCGATCAGGATCCTTCTGGTCATTGCCGCATATTATGACTATGAGGTATGGCAAATGAATGTGACCCACTTTGTAAAGTACAAATGATGTGATCCTAAATCGTTCATGTGGAGACATGTGAGTGGGGGCGTCCTATGCAATGCGTTTGCATAAGACTAGACCGCGAAATAGTCAGTTAAACTTTATAACTCCGTTTACTGTCTTAACTGACTATATTCATATGATGACCTAGGTAACTCGATCTTAATCCTGAGCATTCTATGAACTCCTATTTATTCGGATTATCCTTAGATTTGTATGGGTGAGAGTGTCCCGAGATTGCCGACTCAATAAGCCTCCCATTTCAGGGATAAGTCTGGGTATATAGTTGGGAACATAGTTCTACAAGGTGGAATTCACTCCTACCCGCTTTAGGGATTAGTAGAGAGGTCGTTCCCTTAAGTGCTGACTCCGGGTCTTGAACAAAGGGCCCACCCCTCTCATTGGCCCGAGAGGGATTCGGTTTGCTGGTTGGACCGCAAACCAATTGTTCATTAGAGGGTCAGTGGGACTTAATGAACAAGAAGTAATTACAGGGATAAAATTGTAATTTTGACCCAGCTGTAATTACGAATGACCTGTGAAGGATCGACTTACTAATCATGGTTATATCGAGTGGACAGAAATATATCTACAGTGAGGAGAGTGCAACCACTAGGCTTTAGTGGAGTGTCCCAGTGGTTTAACGAATGTTGATTAGCTAGATTAAAGAGTTTGGTCGGTTAATCTCGTATTGTTGGAGCTCATGATCTGTAGGTCCATTAGGTCCTCCTTACTAGCTCGGACTAAGCCTTGTAACATTTTGAGAGGAAAGAATTTGAATTGTTTAAATTCGATTTTGGGAGAAATCGTTAATTATATGTGATATATTTAACGAGTCATAGCTTAATTATGAATTAAACTATGATTAAAAAAAGGTGGACATATTTAAATATGATTTAACTATTGGATCGGTTAATAGCATGAATAAAGATTCATGTTCGGAAAATCGATCGGGATCAGACAATTTATTTAATTTAATATTTGATATTAAATTAAACAAAAAATTAATTAATTAAATTAATTTTTTAATTATTTAATTATTTAAATTAATTTTAATGAAAAATCAATTTAATATTAATTTTTGAATTAAAATTAAAATTAAATGAATGGATTTTCATGATTTTCATGAAAATCAAGTTGGCAACTTGCCCAATCCTTCTCATCTACAAAATTGGCCAAAATTGACCACTCCACCTCAATCTATCCTCATCACTCTTGAGTTTTTATGTTGGTAGAGATTATTGAGCTTTATTTAATGGTGATTTGAGGTGATTTGGAAGAATTTTGCAGAAAATTTAAGAAATCCCGTTTTGTGACCCTTGGGGACTTTTCTTCCAAATTCTCTCAATCTAGGATCCGACAATTCGTTCCAAGGCCTGAAGATGGTAGGGAAGACACTAGCGGTGGTCCACAAAGTGTTCTTGTTGCAAACGTCCACTAGGTGAAGAGAATTTATTTTTCAAATGTGAGCTTCTTAACTCTCAGTTTTTCCAACTTTGAGCATGCATTTTATTTGGAAAAATTGATCAACTTAGAGTATTCAAGATCCTAAATTGCTTCAGCTTTCTTAATTTATACTCTTTCAATTGGTATCAGAGCAATTTTGAGCACTCAATTTGATCTATTTTGTGTTGTGGTGGGTGTTTTTTGAAATCTATTTTTTTGGGCGTCTAAAGTGATAATCTGGATTTGGCATTTAAATTGATCATCAATTTGTAAATTTCTCAAATGTGTTTGAGCATTGATGTGTGAAGAAGAGTCTGTAAAATTTTTGGGTCGATCGGAGTTCGAAAAGACCTTTAATTTGAGGTTTGAAGTTCGGGAGGTCCAGAAAACAACATAACAGAGTAGTTTTTTTTTCTTCTTTCTGCTACAGTATTTTTCTACCTTCAGCCCGTGAATTTCATTGGAAATGAAGAAGATGAAGTTGACCATTGATCGATTCAAGTATTTTGGGCCAGTTCAACTCGTTTTCGGTCCGGTTCGGGATTTCGAGGTTGGTTTTTCCGTTTTGGAGGTCTGTTTCACCATTTGGAGGCCCGGTTTAGCATTTTACAGTCTGATTCATCCTTATGAAGATTCGGTTCACACATATGCAAGCTGGTTCGACCCAAATTTGAAGTGTTTGAAGTGGTTCGATGTTAATTCTAGATTATTATTGTAATAATTTAGTTGTTTGCTTGCATTTGATGCCAAAACCAGTCCACTTTAGTGTGTTTAATTAATTATGCATTGTGAATGTATGTTTTAATTCTTGAATGTATGTGCATAAAGTATGTCATATAGGTTTTAAAATCCCACCATAAAAAGCATGCTCCATGCATTGAAAGTATGTTATAAGTGTTATAATATATAGTATGCATGTTTTGTGGGTTTCATAAGAATTAGTATAAGAGTTATATTAATTTATGAAACAAATATTATATGTTTTAATTATAATTAATATAAGGGTTATATTAATTAAAAATTAAACATATAATTCTTATGCATTTATTCATTGATGAATTTGTTATAAATGTATGTTTATTTATGTGATGGATGATCAAGCAATTTATAACATAGAAATGCATGTAACCTAAGGTTAATTAATTAGTTTTAAAATAGTTTTAGAACTGGAATTAATTAGACCTAAGGTTATCTAATTCTAATAAGATTAGAATTAGGAAACCAATAATTTATAAACTATGATTAAAGAGGGACTCTGACTAAGGAAGGTTCTGCTAGGTCAGTACTTTAAGTCGACTTTAAACTAACACCCCTACCCGAACCGACTGGGAGTGAATTTAATCCATAGGTTTATAAATTATCTTTCATGAGTGGCGTTTATTAAAAATTAATAAATTGAACTCATAGACCTAGGCGTATTAAAAGGTTAATAGACTTAGGTAATTCCAGTATAATTGTTAGATTGGTAGACTTAGGTCATATTGTTTTAGCCAGAATATGCCTAAGTAAAAGTATACCCAAACTGTTTAAAATACTTAGTGGGAGTGAAAAGGTATATATAATATATCAATTTCCTTTTACGTTTTCTGCGAAGTTCACACCGTGAGATTTATGCTCGACCTCGTGATGTCGATAGGGCATCCCCATTCGGATGGTGTTTGCATAAATCAAGAGCAAGGTGAATGGAGAAAGTATTTATAGTAAGTGGCAGAAGGAAGTGTGTCAACACATCCTACGGTCTCCTCTATTAGGTTGGACCGTGAGATTCCCATGTTGCGCCTGTAGGTTGCCCGTAGTAGCACCATCCATTTAGAGGGATGTAACATGGGATTCGAAATAACTCAAACTCCAGAAATGGATAGGGTCTCTTTGGTCCATTCCCAGCTTTGTCTCTCCAATTCGGTAGCATTGTTGGAGCCGACCTCTGAGGTCTGAAAATGGCGGGTCACACTTACAAGAATTGCTAAGTGTTAGTAAATTCTTGACCAAAGTAGCTATAACTAGAATGTTATAGGAATAAGAGTTATTCTAATGTTAGCATTTAGTCAAGAATGTCTTGGTTCAGTGAAGGAGTGATTGACTGCCCCTCAGTAGCGGTTGCTCGACTCACTAAAGTATCGTTGCAAAACCGATAATGAGTTTATGGGTACATTATTACTTTTGCTAAATTTTTAATTAGATAGGTTACAAGCAATTCCCTAATAGAATTCATTCTTTTTCAGCATGTCGAGCTCTTTAATCCGATTTCTTGTTTCCGATAAATTAAACGACAATAACTACGTGACCTGGAAATCGAACTTGAATATGATTCTTGTTATCGATGATCTAAGGTTCGTCTTAAAGGAGGAATGTCCTCCCCTTCCCAGCTCGTCTGCAACCCAAACTGTTCGGGATACATTTGACAAATAGATTAGGGCTAATGATAAGGCTCGAGTCTACATCTTGGCTAGCATATCTGATGTGCTAGGTAAAAATCATGAGGGGATGATCACCGCTAAGGAGATCATGCAATCATTACAGGCGATGTTTGGGCAATCGTCCTCATCGGTCTATCATGATGCCCTCGAGGATGTTTATAACTCTCATACGATGCAGAGGAAAGCTGAGAAGACACAACAAAGTAAATATGATTTACTCGTTGTTGAAACGTGTTTAGTGAAACATGATGATTCTGCCTGGATATTAGATTCAGGAGCCACTAACCATGTGTGTTCTTCTTTTCAGGAAACTAGTTCCAGGAAACAACTTGCTCATGGTGAGATAATTCTCAGGGTTGGAACAAGAGAGGTTGTCTCGCTAGAGTAGTGGGAGTGGTGATGTTGTTGTTTAGAGATATATTCATTTTATTATTAGAAAATGTACTTTTGGTTTCTGGAATCAAAAGAAATCTTGTATCTATCTCTTGTTTGCTTGAACATATGTATAAAATATCTTTTGTTCATATGAAGCGTTCATTTGCAAAAGAGGTGTACGAATATGTTCTGCTAAACTGGAAAATAACTTATATGTGTTAAGACCAACAAAAGTAAAAGTTATTTTAAACACCGAGATGTTTAAAACAGCTAATACTCAAAATAAAAGGCAGAAGCTTTCTCTTAGTACCTATCTTTGGCACTTGAGACTAGGCCACATTAATCTCAATAGGATTGAGAGATTGGTCAAGAGTGGTCTTCTAAGTCAGTTAGAGGACAACTTTTTACCACCATGTGAGTCTTGTCTTGAGGGAAAAATGACTAAAAGACCTTTTTCTGAAAAAGGTTATAGAGACAAAGAGCCCTTGGAACTCGTGCATTCGGATCTTTGTGGTCCTATGAATGTCAAGGCACGAGGAGGGTATAAATATTTCATCAGTTTCATTGATGATTATTCAAGGTATGGCTCTCTTTACCTAATGAATCATAAGTCTGAAACCCTTGAAAAGTTTAAGGAGTATAAGACAGAGGTTTAGAACACATTAGGTAAAACGATTAAAACACTTCGATCAGATCGAGGTGGAGAGTACATGGATTTGAGATTCCAAGACTATATGGTAGAACATGGGATCGTATCCCAACTCTCAGTGCCCGGTACACCTCAACAAAATGGTGTATCTGAGAGGAGAAATAGAACCCTGTTAGACATGGTTTGATCCATGATGAGCTATGCTCAGCTGCCTAGTTCGTTTTGGGGATATGCAGTAGAAGTTGTTGTATATATTTTGAACATGGTTCCCTCTAAGAGTGTTTCAGAAACACCCTATGAGTTATGGAAAGGGCGTAAAGGGAGTTTACGTCATTTTAGGATTTGGGGTTGTCTGACACATGTGTTGGTGTCCAATCCAAAGAAATTGGAACATCGTTCAAAATTATGCCTATTCGTAGGATACTCCAAAGAAACGAAAGGTGGTCTATTTTATGATCCTCAAGAAGACAAGGAGCTTGTATCGACAAACATCACGTTCTTAGAGGAAGACCACATGAGAGATCATCAGTCTCGTAGCATAATTGTCTTGAGCAAAATTTCCAAGGAAGCTACAGATAAATCAACAAAAGTTGTTGATCAAGCTGGTCCTTCTCAAGAGTTGAGAATGCCTCAATGTAGTGGGAGGGATGTTAGACAACCCGACCGTTATATGGGTTTGACTGAAACCCAGGTCGTCATACCGAATGATGGCATTGAGGATCCATTGACCTATAAACAGACAATGAATGATATAGATAGGGACCAATGGGTTAGAGCCATGGACCTCGAAATGGAGTCAATGTACTTCAATTCAGTCTGGGAACTTGTAGATCAACCAAATGGTGAAAGACCTATCGGTTGCAAGTGGATCTACAAGAGGAAACGAGATCAAGTCAGTAAGGTGCAAACCTTTAAGGCTCGACTTGTGCCAAAGGGAAGGGGTGGACTATGAAGAAACTTTCTCCCATGTTGTCATGCTTAAGTCCATTAGAATACTGTTGTCCATTGTAACGTTTTATGACTATGAAATTTGGTAAATGGATGTCAAGACAACCTTTCTTAATGGCAATCTTGATGAGAGTATCTATATGGATCAACCATAGGGGTTCATAGTTCAGGGTCAGGAGCAAAAGGTTTGCAAGCTTCTAGATCCTGGAATATAAGATTTGATATTGTAATCAAAGCTTATAGCTTTGAACAGAATATTGACAAGCCTTGTGTTTACAAGAAGATAGTCAATACCAATGTAGCTTTCTTAGTCTTATACGTAGACGATATCTTACTTATTGGGAATGATGCTGGATTCCTGACTGGCGTTAAGCAATGGCTAGCGACCCAATTCCAAATGAAAGATTTGGGAGAGGCTCAGTTTGTCCTTGGAATCCAAATTTTTTGGAATCGCAAGAATAAAATGCTAGCACTGTCTCAAGACTCTTATATTGACAAGATGTTGGTTAGATATAAGATGCATAATTCTAAAAATGGATCATTACTTTTCAGGCATGGAATTCATTTGTCTAAGGAATAGTATCCTAAGACACCTCGAGAAGTTGAGGATATGAGACGCATTTCCTATGCATCTGTTATCGGTAGTCTGATGTATGTCATGCTATGTATTAGACCCGACATATGCTACGCAGTAGGAATTGTCAGCAGGTATCAGTCCAATCCAGGATATGATCACTGGACTCCCGTTAAGAACATCCTCAAGTATCTTAGGAGAACGAGGGACTATATACTTGTGTATGGCGCAAAGGATTTGATCCTTGAAGGATACACTGACTCTGATTTTCAGACTGATGTACATTCGAGGAAATCAACATCAGGATTAGTGTTCACTCTTAATGGAGGAGCTATAGTATGGAGGAGTATAAAGCAAGGTTGTATTGCTGACTCCACCATGGAGGCTGAGTACGTTGCAGCTTGCGAAACAACGAATGAGGTTGTATGGCTTAGGAAGTTCTTGACTGATTTAGAAGTTGTTCCAAATATGAATTTGCCTATCACTCTTTCTTGTGATAATAGTGGTGCAGTGACAAATTCTAAAGAACCTAGAAGCCATAAGCACGGAAAGCACATTGAGCGCAAATATAATCTCATCAGGGAGATTGTGCAACGAGGAGACGTGATCGTCACGCAGATCGCTTCGGAGCACAATATTGTTAATCCATTTACAAAGCCTCTCATGGCTAAAGTGTTTGAGGGGCACCTAAAGAGTCTAGGATTATGGGTTGTACAGTAGGGCAATTTGTTTTTGCTCAACATGTTTTACCCCACTGACGTTTTAGTCCAAGCGGGAGTTTGTTGAGTTTTATGTTCTAAAACTCGTGGTTTTGTAAACTGAATGTATATTCTATTTTGCAATAAAGATGTTATTGAGGTTTATTCAGTAAAAGTGTTATTGAATAAAGTGAATTGTGTATTGTGTAACCCTAATCCAATAAAGAACCCTTGGCTATAGGATAAATACTTGAACTTTATGTGTGACATAAAAGTGGATCAAGTTCAAGTTATAGCCAGAACGGTCTATAGTATAAGGATAGGGTTGGGTACCTTATCCTGGGGACACTATGTACGCGACCCATTTTGTAAAGTACAAACGATATGATCCTAAATCGTTCATGTGGAGACATGTGAGTATGGGTGTCCTATGCAATGAGTTTGCATAAAACTGGACCGCGAAATAGTCACTTAGACTTTATAACTCCGTTTACTGTCATAACTGACTATATTCATACAATGACCTAGGTAACTCGATCTTAATCCTGAGCGTTCTATGAACTCCTGTTCATTCGGATTATCCTTTGATTTGCATGGGTGAGAGTGGCCCGAGATTGTCGACTCAATAAGCCTCCCATTTAAGGGATAAGTCTAGGTAGATAGCTGGGAACATAGTTCTGCAACGTGGAATTCACTCCTACCCGCTTTAGGGATTAGTAGAGAGGTTGTTCCCTTAAGTGCTGACTTCGGGTCTTGAACAAACGACCCACCCCCTCTCATTGGCCCGAGAGGGATTCGGTTTGCTGGTTGGACCACAAACCAATTGTTCATTAGAGGATCAGTGGGACTTAAGGAACAAGAGGTAATTACAGGGGTAAAACGATAATTTTGACCCAGCTGTAATTACGAACGACCTGTGAAGGATCGACTTACTAATCATGGTTATATTGAGTGGACAGAAATATATCTACAGTGAGGAGAGTTCAACCAATGGGCTTTAGTGGAGTGTACCAGTGGTTAACGAATGTTGATTAGCTTGGTTAAAGAGTTTGGTCGGTTAATCTCGTATCGTTGGAGCTCATGATTTGTAGGTCCATTAGGTCCTCCTTACTAGCTCGGACTAAGGCTTGTAACATTTTGAGAGAAAAGAATTTGAATTGTTCAAATTCGATTTTGGGAGAAATCGTTAATTATATATGATATATTTAATAAGTCATAGCTTAATTATGAATTAAACTATGATTAAAAAGAGGTGGGCATATTTAAATATGATTTAAATATTAGATCGGTTAAAGCATGAATAAAGATTCATATTCGGAAAATCGATCGGGATCGGGCAATTTATTTAATTTAATATTTGATTTTAAATTAAACTAAAAAATTAATTAATTAAATTAATTTTTGAATTAAAATTAAATGAAAAATGAATGGATTTTCATGATTTTCATGAAAATCAAGTGGGCAACTTGCCCAATCGTTCTCATCTACAAAATTGGCCAAAATTGGTCACCTCAATAAGCCTCTCATTTCAGGGGTAAGACCGGGTAGATAGCTGGGGACATAGGGTGCAAGACGAAATTCACTCTTACCCAACTCTAAGGATAGTAGATAGGTTGTTCCCTTAAGTGCTGACTTCGGAACTAGAACAAGGGGCCCCACCCTCTCACTAGGCTGAGAGGGACTAGATTTGATGGTTGGACCACAAATCAATTGTTATATAGATGTTCAGTGGGACTTAAGGAACAAGAAGTGTTCTCGGGGGTAAAACGATATTTTGACCCAGCCAAGATCAAGAACAACCTGTAAAGGATTGACTTACTGGTTACGGTTATATCAGGTGGACAAAAATATATCTACAGTGAGGGGAGTGCAACTACGGGACTTTAGTGGAATGACCCGTTAGTTAACAAATGTTGATTAATTAGGTTAAAGAGTTTGACAGATTAATCTCGGATTGTTGGAGCCCATGATCTGTAGGTCCATTAGGTTCCACTACTAGCTCATATGGATTAAACTTAGAACAGTATGACAGATTAAACTTAGAATAATATGATAAATTAATTCGAATTGTTCGAATTAGGAAAGGAGTTTTAAACCGACAAGTATATGTGATATAACTATTGGTTTTTTATGACACAATATATTCAAATGTGATTTGAATTTCAAAAATATGAATGCGGATTCATGTTCGGGAGGTCAAAATTAGTCAAGAGGGTTAAAATCGTAAAAAGTCAAAGGGTTGACTTTTTTGCTCGGGAAAAGTAAAAGTTTGACTTTGACCAAATGGAAAAGACTATTTAACATTGACTAGAGTTAGTGGAATTATCCAAATTTTTGTTGGACAATCCCACTAACTTAAGTGGACTATGTGTAAACATTATAGAATGACACATAGCTCACTTTAGTTAGTGTTTTGTGAGGTGTTGCATTTTGGTGAGCTTAGACATGCATTTGATGCATGTAATTGCTTTATAAATAGGTTTGTTTTCAAAACAAATGGTTCTTTTCTTTGCTGAATATTTTGAGTTTTTTCAAAGAGAGTTTCACCAAAATTTCTTCTTTTCCTTTCCTCACATAAAACTTTGAACCTCTTATTCTTCCTTTTCAATCCTTCATTCACCGGGTCCCACAACCCGGTTCTTAATCCAGAGGATAGCGGAGAAGCTCTAGTGGTGGTCCGGTTTGTGTTCGATTTGTGCTTTGGCAAGGAGGAGAGAAGAAATTGAGCTACAAAGGTTGTATCTTCTTCCTTTTTTTACTGTTTTTTGTATGTTTGCATGTTAATTTCTATTAAGTTAGATGCAATTAGAGTGTCATTAGATCTTCAAAGATGAGTTTCTTAACTCACAGTCTTTCCATCTTTGAGCATGCATTTTATTTTGCAAAATTGATAAACTTAGAGTGTTCAAGATCCTAAATTGCTTCCGTTTTCTTAATTTAGACTCTTTCATGCTCAAAACTGGAAAAACAGAGAGTTATGAAATTCAAATTTGAAGATAAAATTCTCTACATCCGATGGACGATTAGCAAAAACAAACACTTCGTGAACCACCTCTAGTGTCTTCCTACTATCTTCAAGCCTTGAAACGGATTTTGGGATCCTAGATTGAGATAATTTTAAAGAAGATTTCTCAAGGGTCAAAACCGAGAACCATATGAATTTTCTGAAAAATCCTATCAAATCTCCTCAAATCTCTTTTAAATAAAGATATATTAAGCTTTATTAAAGTGTTTGCACATGAGTGATGAGGATGATTGGAGAAGGAGGTGGCCAATTTTGGTAAATTTTGAGTTTGAATCACTTTGGGCAACTTGTCCACTTGAAATTCAAGACAAAACTTGAATTTCTATTTCTTTTAATTTTAATTTTAATTCAAAAATCAATATAAATTTGATTTTAAATTAAAATAAATTTAATTAAATAAATAATTTAATTAATTCTTTAATTTATTATCAAATATAAAATTAAATAAATTGTCCAATCTCGATCGATTTTTCGAACATGAATATCTATTCATGCTATAATCTGATCTAATATTTAAATCATATTTAAATATGTTCAGCTCTTCTTAATTATAGTTTAATTCATAATTAAGCTACGACACGATAAATATATCTCATATAATTAACGTTTTCTCCCGAAATCAAATTTGAACAATTCAAATTCTTTTCTCTCAAATTGTTACAAGGCTTAGCCTGAGCTAGTAAGGAGAACCTAATGGACCTACATATCATGAGTTTCAACGATACGAGATTAACCGACCAAACTGTTTAGCCTAGCTTATCAACATTTGTTAACCACAAGGACACTCCACTAAAGCCCAGTGGTCGCACTCTCCTCACTGTAGATATATTTCTGTCCACTTGAGATAACCTGATTAGTAAGTCGATCCTTCACAGGTCGTTCGTAATTATAGCTGGGTCAAATTCACTGTTTTGCCCCTGTAATTACTTCTTGTTCCTTAAGTCCCACTGATTCTCTAATGAACAATTGGTTTTTGGTCCAACCAAATAATCGAATCTCTCTCGGGCCAATGAGAGGGGTGGGTCTTTTGTTCAAGATACGGAGTCAGCAATTAAAGGAACAACCTCTCTACTAATCCCTAAAGCGGGTAGAAGTAAATTCCATCTTGCAGAATTATGTTCCCAGCTATCTACCTGGTCTTATCCCTGAAATGGGAGGCTTATTGAGTCGTCAATCTCGGGCCACTCTCACCCATGCAAATCTAAGGATAATCCGAATAAACAAGAGTTCATGGCACGCTCAGGATTAAGATCGAGTTACCTCGGTCATCGTATGAATATAGTCAGTTAAGAAAGTAAACGGAGTTATAAAGTCTAAGTGACTATTTCGCAGTCCTGTCTTATGTAAACTCATTGCATAGGACGCCCCCACTCGCATGTCTCCACATGAACGATTTAGGATCACATCCTTTGTACTTTACAAAGTGGGTCACATTCATTGTGTCCCCAGAATAAGGTACCCAACCTTATCCCTATACTATAGATCGTTCTGGCTATAACTTAAACTTGATCCATTTTTATGTCACACATAAAGTTCGAGTATACATCCTATAGCCAATGGTTCTTATTGGATTTAGGGTTTAGAGAATACACAATTCACAATACTCAATAACACCTTTACTGAATAAATCTCAATAACATCTTTATTGAGAAATAGAATGTACATTCAGTTTACAAAACCACGAGTTTTAGAACATAAAACCCAACAAACTCCCACTTGGACTAAAATGTCAGTGGAGTCAAACATGCTAAGCAAGAAAACTTTCCTACAGTATAACCCGCAGTCCTAGACTCTTTAGGTGTCTCTCAAACACTTTAGCCTTGAAGGACTTTGTAAACGGATTAGCAATGTTGTGCTCCGAAGTGATTTGCGTGACGATCACGTCTCCTCGTTGAAGGGATTAGGAATTCCCACAGTGGAAGACGTTGTGAAACGTTGTTGTTTCGTTGTGTAAACGTATCTTAAAAACGAACCTATCTCATGGATTCCTAGGCTAAACATGCAAATAGAGAAGAAAAAACAGAAAGTAACACGTTATTTACTTATTGAAGAACTCTTGTTCAAAGTTTTCCTCCTCCGATCACGATCTCGATCCCTCTCGAACCAACGATCTCTACGAACTCGATCTTCGAACCGAACAGTGAGACACTTCCAAAATACCTTCTCGGTTGTTCTCGAGAGTTTGAGGGAGAGTGAGTGGGACTCCCTTTGGCTTTTGGGTAAGGAGAGTTTGAGATAGAATTGATAGAGAATGAGAGAAGTGTTCTTTGCTCTCTTTGGATGAAAATCCAAAAAATGGCAAAAGTTTCACCAAATGCCTTTGGTTGAACCTTTTTATAATGGTGTGTGGTGGAGTTAAAATCTCCACCAATTCACCATTTTACCACAACTATATGATATACAAATCATATTTGCATATCACATAATATAAGGTATCTCATACCTTATTATACAAATCTCATTTGCATAATTGTGGAATTCTAAATTGAATTACATTCAATTTAATTTCTCTCAATTCAATTTCTCCAATTAGCACTAATTAATCAATTAGGTTATACTATAGTTTATTATGAATCTCATTCACATCAAACTATATATTATGTCATCTATATCTCATATAAATGACATAAATACTCAAATAATGAATTTGAACACTTCAAATTCACACCAAACTGTAAACCCTCAATTTACCCAATTTGAGCCAACCGAGGGACCTAATGGACCTAGAGATGACGAGCTCCAATGATTCAAGACTAACTTGTTAAACTCTTTGACCTGGTTATTCAACATTCATTAGCTATGGTAACACTCCACTAAAGCCCGTAGCTGCACTCTCATCACTGTAAGAAAAGTTGTGTCCATCGATATAACCAATACCCGTGAGTCGACCCTTCACAGGTTGTTCATAGTCACAGCTGGGTCAAAATACCGTTTTACCCCTGTGTCTACCTCTTGCTCCTTAAGTCCCCACTGCTCCTCCAATGAACAAGAACGTTATATGGTCCAACCATAAACAACATCTCTCTCGGGCCAGTGAGAGGGTGGGGCCTCGTTGTTCAAGCCCTGGAGTCAGCACTTAAGGGAACAACCCCTCTAGTTTCCCTAAATCGGGAACGAGTGAATTCCATCTCGCATAGTCAAGTTTCCAGCTCCCCACGTGGTCCTGTCCATAAGATGATAGGCATATTGGGCGAGCAACTGTGGCCACCCTCACCCGTACTAGTCAAAGGGACGGACTCCATGAGATGGAGTCAGTAACACGCTTCGTGATTAAGGTCGAGTCACTAATGGTCATCTACGAATTTATTAGTCCTATACTGTTAACGGTGTTACATCAGTAAGTCTAATAATTCACGGTTCGATCTTGTACAATCTCATTGCACAGGATGCCCTCACTCGCATGTCAACCACATGAACGAGCTGGATCACCTCGTTTGTATCTAAGACAAAGTGGGTCGCATCCACAATGTACAGGATTAGGTCTCCAACCCTATCCGTATATTGTAGACCGTTCGGGTCATTAACTCGAACGTGATCCTCCCCGTGTGTCCACTACACACCGTTCAAGTTCTTAGTTCTCTCATAATACAATGACCCTGGAGCTTAGTTTATTGGATTAAGTTTTATGAAATATGCGAGACACAAAACATTGAAAAAATAACTCTTATTCATTTCAACTTGGAATATTACAAACTTACACGAGATTAGGACATACATCCCAACACTCGTTACACAATCTCCCTAATGAGATGATATTTGCGCTCAATGTGCTTTCCACACTTATGGCTTCTAGGTTCTTTAGAATTTGCCACTGCACCACTATTATCACAATATAGGGTGATATGCAAATTCATATTTGGAACAACTTCCAAATCAGTTAGGAACTTGCTCAAGACACGCAAGTGCACGTGATCGATGTAATAGAAACTGGAGTATTCAAGAGTATCAAACCAACAGGGGACGGGTGTTGGATTTTATGTCCTAAAACTCGTAGTTTGTAATTGATAAACATTTTTCATGTTTCTTTTTCGATAAAATTGTTATTGAATTAGTATGTTATAATCTTGAATCCAATAAACTAAGGTCCCGAGGCTATTTAATGTAAACTTGAACTTTATGTGATGACATAAAATATGGATCAAGTTCGAGTATATAGCCTAAAATGGTCTATAGTATAGGGATAAGGTTGGGCGCCTTATTCTGGTGACACAATGGATGCGACCTACTTTGTAGTTAGTACAAACGATGTGATCCTCAATCGTTCATATAGAGATATGCAAGTGGGGGTATCCTATGCAACGAGTTTGTATAAGACTGGACCACGACTTAGTCACTTTTGCTTTATAACACTGTTTACTGTATAAAACTGACTAATTCAAATTTGATGACCTAGCTAACTCGATCTCAATCCTGAGCTAACTATGAACTCCTGTTTATTTGGGATTATCCTTAGATTTGCATGGGTGAGAGCAGCTCAACAGCGCTGGCTCAATAAGTCTCTCATTTCAGGGGTAAGATCGGGTAAATAACTGGGGACATAGGGTGCAAGACGAAATTCACTCCTACCCAACTCTAGGGATAGTAGATAGGTTGTTCCCTTAAGTGCTGACTTCGAAACTAGAACAAGGGGCCCCACCCTCTCACTAGGCTAAGAGAGACTAGATTTGATGGTTGGACCATAGATCAATTATTCTATAGATGTTTAGTGGGACTTAAGGAACAAGAAGTGTTCTCGGGGGTAAAACGATATTTTGATCCAGCCAAGACCACGAACAACCTGTAAAGGATAGACTTACTGATTACGGTTATATCAGGTGGACAAAAATATATCTACAGTGAGGGGAGTGCAACTACGGGACTTTAGTGGAATAACCCGTTAGTTAACAAATGTTGATTAATTAGGTTAAAGAGTTTGATAGATTAATCTCGGATTGTTGGAGCCTATGATTTGTAGGTCCATTAGGTTCCACTACTAGCTCATATGGATTAAACTTAGAATAGTATGATGGATTAATTTGAATTGTTCGAATTAGGAAAGGAGTTTTAAACCGACAAGTATATGTGATATAGCTATTGGTTTTTTATGACCCAATATATTCAAATGTGATTTGAATTTCAAAAATATGAATGTGGATTCATGTTCGGGAGGTCAAAATTAATCAAGAGAGTTAAAATCGTAAAAAGTCAAAGGGTTGACTTTTTTTGCTCGAGAAAAGTAAAAGTTTGACTTTGACCAAATGGAAAAGACTATTTTACCATTGACTAGAGTTAGTGGAATTATCTAAGTTTTTGTTGGACAATCCCATTATAGAATGACACATAGCCCACTTTAGTTAGTGTTTGTGAGGTGTTGCATTTTGGTGAGCTTAGACATGCATTTGATGCATGTAATTGCTTTATAAATAGGTTTGTTTTCAAAACAAATGGTTCTTTTCTTTGCTGAATTTTTTGAGTTTTTTCAAAGAGAGTCTCACCAAAATTTCTTCTTTTCCTTTCCTCACATAAAGCTTTGAACCTCCCATTCTTCCTTTTCAATCCTTCATTCACCGGGTCCCACAACCCGGTTCTTAGTCCAGAGGATAGCGGGGAAGCTCTAGTGGTGGTCCAATTTGTGTTCGATTTGTGCTTTGGCAAGGAGGAGAGAAGAAATTGAGCTACAAAAGTTGTATCTTCTTCCTTTTTTTACTGTTTTTTGTATGTTTGCATGTTAATTTCTATTAAGTTAGATGCAATTAGAGTGTCATTAGATCATTTTTTCTGTTGCGTATGTCTCGTGTTCCATCATGTGGTATCAGAGCATACTTTAATTTCACTCAATTGCATATGATGGGTTGTTATTTTTTGAGAGCATAATGATCCTGATCTTTGAGGTCTGAAAATGGAAGGTTACACTTACAAGAATTACTAAGTGTTAGCAAATTCTCGACCAAAGGAGCGATAACTAAGTTACTCTAGGAATAAGAGTTATTCTGGTGATAGTATTTAGTCAAGATAGTCTTGGTTCAATGGAGGAATGGTCGGTCACCCCTCGGTGAAGGTTATTCTAAACCGTTGAAATATCGTTGCAAACATAATAATGATGGGTACATTATTTTTTGCTAAACTTCATTGGATTGTAAAGGTTAATATTTTTTACTAAAAATGATATTTTTTTTCAACATGACTAGCTATTTAGTTCAACTATTAGCTTCCGAAAAACTTAACAACGACAACTACACAACATGGAAAATAAATCTGAATACAATACTAGTAATAGATGACTTGAGATTTGTCTTAACTGAGGAATGCCCTCAGGCCCCTGCCTCAAATGCTAACCGAACTAGTCGGGAAGCTTATGATCGATGGGTTAAGGCTAACGATAAAGCCCGTGTCTATATTCTTGCCAGCATGACTGATGTATTGGCTAAGAAATATGAATCCTTGGGCACAACTAAGGCTATCATGGATTCGTTGAAAGAGATGTTCGGGCAACCGTCATCAGTTCTAAGACACGAGGCTATTAAGTACATTTACATCAAGCGTATGAAGGAAGGGACCTCTGTTAGAGAACATGTTTTGGACATGATGGTCAACTTCAATATTGCTGAAGTAAATGGTGGCACCATCGACGAGGCAAATCAGATTAACTTTATTATGGAGTCTCTTTCGAAGAGATTCATACCATTTCAGACGAATGCTTCTCTGAATAAAATAGAGTTTAATCTGACAACCCTTCTTAACGAGCTCCAACGTTTTCAAACTCTTACAAAAGCTAAGGGAAAAGAGGTGGAGGCAAATGTTGTCACTACAAGGAAAGTTTTTAGAGGATCGTCCTCTAAAACTAAAGTTGGACCTTCAAAAAACAAGAATTTTCAAATGAAAAAGAAGGGCAAGGGGAAGGCTCCCATGACAAACAAGGGAAAGAAAGTTACAGAAAAAGGAAAATGTTTTCACTGCAACCAAAACGGGTACTGGAAGAGGAACTGCTCGAAGTACCTTGTTGAGAAAAGAGCAGATAAAGAAGCACAAGGTAAATATGATTTACTAGTTGTTGAAACATGTTTAGTGGAGTATGATACCTCAACCTGGATATTGGATTCAGGGGCCACTAATCATATTTGCTTCTCTTTTCAGGAAACTAGTTCTTGGAAAAAGCTAGAAGAAGGCGAGATCACCCTCAAGATTGGAACAGGAAAGGTTGTCTCGGTCGATGCAGTGGGAGACTTGAAGTTGTATTTCGATGATAGATATATCATACTTAAAGATGTTTTGTATGCTCCTAAAATGAAACGAAATTTAATATCTATCACATGTATGTTAGAACAAATGTATAAAATATCCTTTGAAAGTAATGAAGCGTTCATTTTCAGAAAAGGTATTCAAATTTGTTCTGTTATACTAGAAAACAACTTATATAAGTTAAGACCAACTAAAGAAAAATTTGTCTTAAATACTGAGATGTTTAGAACAACCGAAACTCAGAATAAAAGACAAAAAGTTTCTTCCAATGCCTAGTTATGGCACTTAAGACTTGGTCACATAAATCTCAATAGGATTGGGAGATTGGTTAAGAATGGACTCCTAAATCAGTTAGAAGACAATTCTTTACCTCCATGTGAGTCTTGTCTTGGGAGAAAAATGACTAAGAGATCTTTTTCTGGAAAAGGCTCAGAGCAACAATACCCTTAGAGCTCGTACATTCGGACCTCTGTGGACCGATGAATGTCAAAACTCGAGGTGGGTATGAATATTTCATCAGTTTCATTGATGATTATTCAAGGTATGGTCATATTTACCTAATGCATCACAAGTTTGATTCTTTTGAAAAGTTCAAAGAATATAAGACTGAGGTTGAGAACCAGTTAGGTAAAACGATTAAGACACTTTAATCAGATCGAGGTGGGGAGTACATGGACTTAAGATTCCAAGACTATATGATAGAACATGGAATCAAGTCACAACTCTCTGTACCTAATTTGTCTCAACAGAACGGTGTATCTGAAAGAAGAAATAGAACCTTGTTGGACATGATTCGCTCAATGATGAGCTTTGCTAAGTTACCTGATTCCTTTTGGGGACATGCATTAGAAACTATTGTCTATATTTTTAATAACGTTCACTCTAAAAGTGTTTTAGAAACACCTTATGAGCTATGGAAAGGGTGTAAAGGTAGTTTACGTCACATTAGGATCTGGGGATGCCCAACGCACGTGTTGGTGCAAAATCCTAAAAAATTAGAACGTCGTTCAAAGTTATGCCTATTTGTAGGCTATCCAAAAGAAACAAAAATTGGTTTGTTTTACGATCATCAAGAGAATAAGGTGTTTTGTGTCGACAAATGCCACATTCTTAGAGGAAAACCACATCAGAAGTTATCGATCTCGCAGTAGACTAGTATTAAATGAACTTTCCAAAGACGCTACAGATAAAGCTAGTTCATCTACTAATGTAGTAAATAAAACTAGTATATCTGGTAAGTCACATCCTTCTCAAGAGTTGAGAATACCTCGGCGTAGTGGGAGAGTTGTTCATCAGCCTAATCGTTACTTGGGTTTATCAGTCCAATCCTGGATATGATCATTGGACTGTCGTTAAGAATATCCTCAAGTATCTTAGGAGAACAAGGAACTACATGCTCGTGTATAGTGCTAAGGATTTGATCCTTACTGGATACACTGACACTGATTTCCAGACCGATAAAGATGCAAGAAAATCCACATCGGGATCAGTGTTCATTCATTCTAAATGGAGGAGCAGTAGTATGGAGAAGTGTGAAGCAAAACTATATTACAGACTCCACAATGGAAGCTGATACGTAGTTGCATGTGAAGCAACAAAGGAAGTAGTATGGTTGAGGAAATTCTTGAAGATTTGGAAGTCGTTCCAAATATGCATCTGCTTATCACCCTATATTGTGATAACAGTGGTGCAGTTGCAAATTCAAGAGAACCAAGAAGCTCACATTGTTGATCCTTTTACAAAGACCCTCACGGCTAAAGTGTTTGAAGGTCACCTACAGTCTCTAGGTCTACGAAGTTAGTAAACTAGGATGAGTGGGAGAACTTTTGGGTATATGCCCTAGTTCATTATTTCATATGTTTTATTGTACTCATATGTTTCTCACTTAAATTCAACAATGTGATATTCCGCTAGGAGTTTTAGTCCAAGTGGGAGTTTGTTGGATTTTATGTCCTAAAACTCGTAGTTTGTAATTGATAAACATTTTTAGTATTTCTTTTTCGATAAAATTGTTATTGAAGGGAATGAGAATCCCCGTGCAACGGAAGACGATTGAATCGTCGTGGTGATGTTGTGCTACTTAATTACGTTAAGACTAATTATCACATAATTATAAGCTAAACATGCAATTTAAGAAAGAAATCGGTAAGGTTATGAATAGTACTTACTTGTTGAAGACCTTCTTCAAGATTCCTTTCTAGATCCACGAACTCTTCGTGCTTTCCTTGATCTCAACGATCTCGAACTCTTCTCACGAACACCACCACTTGGTTTCTCGGTTGTTCTTCTTTTGGAAGAAGGGGGATGGTAGGATTCTTCTTTTGGTTAGGGAGGAGAGGATTTTGAGAGAGAATTTGAGAGAGAGCTATGCTTCTTTTGGTGAGAAATCCAAAAATGAGCATTCAATCATCCAACCCTTCTTGCAAAGGGGTTTAAATAATGGAGATAGGGGGAGTTAAAATGTCCACCTATTTACCATTTTACCACAACCATAGGTTATACAAATCATATTTGCATAACCATATATTATAAGATATCTCATATCTCATTTTACAAATCACATTTGCAATATTGTGGATTTTTAAAATTGAATCACATCTAATTTAATATCTCTCAATCTAATTTCTCCATATTAGCCCTAAATCAACAATTAGGCTAACCTATAGTTTATTATGAATCTCATTCACATTAAACTATATATTATATCATTCATATCTCATATAAATGACATAAATACCCTTTAGTGAACTTGAACACTTCAATTCACACCAAAAATGTAATCCTTCTTTTAATTGAGTTTGAGCCAACTGAGGGACCTTATGGACCTATAGTGATGAGCTCCAATGATCCAAGATTAACCTATCAAACTCTTTGACCCAGTTAATCAACCTTCATTAGCTACGGTAACACTCCACTAAATATCGTAGTTGCACTCCCGTTAGTGCAAGATATTACGTGTCCACTGATATAACCAATGCCCATGAGTCGACCCTTCACAGGTTGTTCGTAGACACTGCTGGGTCAAATTACTGTTTTACCCCTGTGTTTACTTCTTGCTCCTTAAGTCTCCACTGCTCCTCTAATGAACAACAACGTTGTAATGGTCCAACCATACACAACAACCCTCTCGTTCCAGTGAGAGGGTGGGCGCCCGTTGTCCAAGCCCTAGAGACAACACTTAAGGGAACAACCCTCTAGTTTCCCTAAAGGTGGGAACAGGTGAATTCCATCTCGCGTGAGTTAAGTTCCCACTCCCTACTTGGTCAGTCGCCACGAGAAGATAGGCATATTGGGCGAGTAATCGTGACCACCTTCACCCGTTTCTAGTCAAATGACGGACTCGCAGATGTGAGTCCGTAACACGCCGAGATTCGTGTCGAGTCACTAATGGTCATCTACGGTTATTAGTCCATACCGCAAACGGTGTTACATCGCAGGTCTAATAATTCACGGTCGAGCTCGCATAATCTCATTGATAGATGCCCCCACTGCGATATGTCAACCACATGAACGAAGTCGGATCACCTCGCTTGTATCTTAATACAAAGTAGGTCATCCACAGCGTATCCAGGATTAGGTCTGCAACCCCATCCATATACTGTAGATCGTTCGGGTCATTAGCTCGAACGTGATGCTCCCTGTGTGTCCACTACACACCGTTCAAGTTCTAGTTCTCTCATATATTCAATGACCCTGGAGCTTAGTTTATTGGACAAAGTTTGTAATAAATGCGAGACACAAAAGATGAAATAAATAACTCTTTATTGATTTCAAATAGTGATTTACAAACTATACGAGATTAGGACAAACATCCCAACAGTTATAATCTTGAATCCAATAAACTATGGTCCCGAGGCTATTTAATGTAGACTTGAACTTTATGTGATGACATAAACATCGATCAAGTTCGAGTATATAGCCTAAAATGGTCTATAGTATAGGGATAAGGTTGGGTGCCTTATTCTGGTGACACTATGGATGAGGCCTACTTTGTAGTTAGTACAAACGATGTGATCCTGAATCGTTCATATAGAGATATGTAAGTGGGGGCATCTTATGCAATGAGTTTGTATAATACTGGACCACGACTTAGTCACTTTTGCTTTATAACACCGTTTACTGTATAAAACTGACTAATTCAAATTTGATAACCTAGGTAACTCGATCTCAATCCTGAGCTAACTATGAACTTCTGTTTATTTGGGATTATCCTTAGATCTGCATGGGTGAGAGCAGCTCAACAACGTTGGCTTAATAAGCCTCTCATTTCAGGGGTAAGACCGGGTAGATAGCTGGGGACATAGGGTGTAAGATGGAATTCACTCTTACCCGACTCTAGGGATAGTAGATAGGTTGTTCCCTTAAGTGTTGACTTCAGAACTAAAACAAGGGGCCCCACCCTCTCACTAGGCTAATAGGGACTAGATTTGATGGTTGGACCTCAAATCAATTGTTATATAGATGTTTAGTGGGACTTAAAGAACAAGAAGTGTTCTCAGGGGTAAAACGGTATTTTGACACAGCCAAGACCACGAACAACTCAGAAAGGATTGACTTATCGTTACTGCTTATATCAGTGGACGATATATATATACAAAGTGAGGGAGTGCAACTACTGGGACTTTAGTGGAATGACCCGTTAGTTAACAAATGTTGATTAATTAGGTTAAAGAGTTTGACCGATTAATCTCGGATTGTTGGAGCCCATGATCTGTAGGTCCATTAGGTCCCCCTACTAGCTCATATGGATAAAACTTAAAACAGTATGATGGATTAATTCGAATTGTTCGAATTAGGAAAGGAGTTTTAAACCGACAAGTATATGTGATATAGCTATTAGTTTTTTATGACACAATATATTCAAATGTGATTTGAATTTCAAAAATATGAATGTGGATTCATGTTCGAGAGGTCAAAATTAGTCAAGAGGGTTAAAATCGTAAAAAGTCAAAGGGTTGACTTTTTTGCTTGAAAAAAGTCAAAGTTTGACATTGACCAAATGGAAAAGATTATTTTACTTTTGACTAGAGTTAGTGGAATTATCCAAGTTTTTGTTGGACAATCCCACTAACTTAAGTGGACTATGTGTAAACATTATAGAATGACACATAACCCACTTTAGTTAGTGTTTTGTGAGGTGTTGCATTTTGGTGAGCTTAGACATGCATTTGATGCATGTAATTGCTTTATAAATAGGTTTGTTTTCAAAACAAAGGGTTCTTTTCTTTGCTGAAATTTTTGAGTTTTTTCAAAGAGAGTCTCACCAAAATTTCTTTTTTTCCTTTCCTCACATAAAGCTTTGAACCTCTCATTCTTCCTTTTCAATCCTTCATTCATCGGGTCCCACAACCCAGTTCTGAGTCTAGAGGATAGCGGGGAAGCTCTAGTGGTGGTCTAGTTTGTGTTCGGTTTGTGCTTTGGCAAGGAGAAGAGAAGAAATTGAGCTACAAAGGTTGTATCTTCTTTATTTTTTTACTCTTTTTTGTATGTTTGCATGTTAATTTCTATTAAGTTAGATGCAATTAGAGTGTCATTAGATCTTTCTTCCGTTGCGTATGTCTCGTGTTCCATCAACGGGTTTACAAGTCAAATCGAAAAAATAAGAAATGCTAGTGAAAATGCAAGAAAGGTAACCAAAGTGAAAAATTGTTGATTTTGGGGTTTTTAAGTTGTTGTAAGTAAAGAAAAATCAATGAAATAAAATAAGAGAATTCAAGTGTTTTTGCCCCTTCGGAGAAAATGCTGCTGAAAATGTTGCCAGCAATTGTGGCAGCAAATCCAAATCTAAGTAAATCAGGTTCGCTTCCTATTCGGTTTTGCTCCCAAATCCTTTAGAAAATTAAGCAATTAAACCTACATGTTTGTGGCTAATTGAGCTTAGATGATTTCACACACAACCCTCTTGATTTCGGAGTCTCACCCTATGTCTAGGGTCGAAGTTCCGGATCTTATGTCTAAGTCCTTTCCTCCGTTGTTTTTAGGATTTCTACTGTTCCTTGACCCTTTCGGTAACAAGTTCGAATCTTGTTGAACACGACCTCGACGTTGGCTAAGGTTTGCCAATTTTATTCCCTAAAAATAAGCTTTGATTGGTTGCCAACACAACTACCTAGTTACTTTTTGCTATGCAACTCTCTTTTAGGGCATTCACACTTGAATCCCTAAAGAGGAAATTAGCTCATGATGAAAATAAAAGGAAACATGGATTTAAGATGTTGGAAGATAAATGTAAAACTGAAAAGAAAATAAAGGAGAGGAGAACGTGAAAATCGAAGGCAAGGAAAATAAGCAAGGGCTCGAGTTATTCCTCCTTATCCACGAAAAAGGAAGAACTCAAGTGTTGTGATGAACCGAATGGGATGGAAAAACAACAAGAAAGAAACGAAAATAAAAGAAAGAAAGACAGTGACTTGAGATGAAGATGCTCTCGAGTCCTTGTTTTTGCTCCCAAGATGAGTTTTTGTTTTAACCAAGAACAAACTACAAAATAGAAGAAAAGAAAATTGAAACTTTATTAAACTTAAAGTGCATGAACAACAAGGTAAAAAAGAAGTTAAAGAACAATTCTAACTCCCTTAATTAATCGATTCTACCCACACTTGGGTTAGAATCTTAACATCCAAGGCTTTCGCAAAAAGAGGGATTAACTAGAGTTTATTACAACTAAATAAATAGAGTACAACTTGCTAGAAAGAGAAGGAAATAGCTGTTGTAAAAAGGTACAAAAACGTGCAGAAAAATAGAAGAAAAAACGATAAAAAGTTGGAGAGAATTCAAACTTGTGGTCGTCCAATTCGCCTCCCTTCAAACCCTAGATTTGTAGCATATTTATAGATGATGAAAGTAGGGTTTCTTTCCAAGAATTCATCCTCAAATCGTGGGTAATTGATTGGGTATAATTATAGGTCATATTCTTTCCAAAAGTGAGTAAGAATCCCCAAAAATATTGAAATCTCGAGAATTGAGGCGTTTTCCCGAATCTGGAAATGCAGCTGCATTTTGTCCTGCATTTCTCCTGCAAAGTTGCCTGCATTCTCACTTGCATTTTCTCTGGCATTTTTTTCTGCTCTTCTTTTCCTACGAAAACACATCAAATTAGCTTGTTTTCACTCATTTTCCCTTTAATTCTTATTTTTTTTCCATATTTTAGCAAGCTTTAGGAATTTTACTCTCAAATGATAATTTTAGCTTGCCATATCATGAAAAATTGAATAAATTGGACAAAAAATGACTAAATTTAGATATAAATAATTCTCATAAATGAGAATTATCAACAACCTCCTTCGCTGCTTCGCAAGCTGCGACGTACTCAGCCTCCATGGTGGAGTCAGCAATACAACCTTGCTTTATACTTCTCCATACTATAACTCCTCCGTTAAGAGTGAACACTGATCCCAATGTAGATTTCCTCGAATCTACATCAGTCTGAAAATCAGAGTCTGTGTATCCTGCAAGGATCAAATCCTTTGCACCATACACAAGCATATAGTCCCTCGTTCTCCTAAGATACTTGAAGATGTTTTTAACGGTAGTCTAATGATCATATCCTAGATTGGACTGATACCTGCTGACAATTCTCACTGCGTAGCATATGTCGGGTCGAGTACATAGCATGGCCTACATCAGACTACCGACAACTGATGCATAAGGAATGTGTTCATATCCTCATCTTCTTGAGGTGTCTTAAGGCACTATTCCTTTGACAAATGAATTTCATGCCTGGAAGGTAATGAACCCTTCTTGGAATTATGCATCTTATATCTAACCATTATCCTTTCAATATAAGATGTCTGAGACAGTGCTAGTGTTTTGTTCTTGCGATTCTGAACAATTTGGATTCTAAGGACAAACTGAGCCTCTCCTAAATTTTTCATTTGGAATTGGGTTGCTAGCCATTGTTTAACGCCAGTCTGGAATCCTACATCATTCTAAGTGAGTAGAATATCGTCTACGTATAAGATTAAGAATGCTACAGTGGTATTGACTATCTTCTTGTAGACACAAGGTTCGTCAATATTTTGTTCAAAGCTATAAGATTTGATCGCAGTATCAAATCTTATATTCTAGATCTAGATGCGTGTTTCAATCCATAGATGGATCGTTTAAGGTTGCAAATCTTTTGCTCTTGACTCTAAACTATGAACCCCTCTGGTTGATCCATATAGATACTCTCTTCAAGATTGTCATTCAGAAAAGCTGTCTTGATATCCATTTGCCAAATTTCATAATAATAAAACGTGGCAATGAACAAAAGTATTCTAATGGACATAAGCTTGGCAACAGGGGAGAAGGTTTCTTCATAGTCTACCCCTTCTCGCTAGGTATAACCCTTTGCCACAAGTCGAGCCTTAAAGGTTTGCACCTTACCGGCTTGATCTCCTTTTCTCTTGTATATCCACTTATAACCGATAGGTCTTTCACCATCTGGTTGATCTACAAGTTTCCAAACTGAATTGAAGTACATTGACTCCATTTCGAGGTCCATGGGTTTAATCTACTAGTCCCTATCTATGTCATTCATTGCCTTTTTATAGGTCAATGGATCCTCAACGCCATCATCACGTATGACAACCTGGGTTTCAGTCAAACCCATGTAACGGTCGGGTTTTCTAACATCCCTCCCACTACGTTGAAGCATTCTCAACTCTTGAGAAGGACTAGCTTGATCAACAACTTTTGTTGATTTATCTGTAGCTTCCTTGAAAATTTCGCTCAAGACAATTCTACTACGAGACTGATGATCTCTCATGTGGTCTTCCTCTAAGAACGTGGTGTTTGTCGACACAAGCACCTTGCCCTCTTAAGGGTCATAAAACAAACCACCTTTCGTTTCCTTGGAGTATCCTACGAATAGGCATAATTTTGAACGATGTTCCAGTTTCTTTGGATTGGATACCAGCACATGTGTCGGACACCCTCAAATCCTGAAGTGTCGTAAACTACCTTTACGCCCTTTCCATAACTCATAGGGTGTTTCTGAAACACTCTTAGAGGGAACCATGTTCAAAATATTTGTAGTAACTTCTACTGCATATCCCAGAAACGAACTAGGCAACTGAGCATAGCTCATCATAGATCAAACCATATCTAACAGGGTTCTGTTTCTCCTCTCAGACACACCATTTTGTTGAGGTGTACTGGGCGTTGAGAGTTAGGATATGATTCCATGTTCTATCATATAGTCTTTGAATCTTAAATCCATATACTTTCCACCTCGATCTGATCGAAGTGTTTTAATCATCTTATCTAATGTGTTCTCAACCTCTACCTTATACTCCTTGAACTTTTCAAGGGTTTCGGACTTATGATGCATTAGGTAAAGATAGTCGTAACTTAAATAATCATCAATAAAACTAATGAAATATTCATACCCTCCTCGTGCCTTGACATTCATTGGACAGCAGAGATCGAAATGCACGAGTTCCAAGTGTTCTTTGGCCCTACCTTTTTCAGAAAAAGGTCGTTTAGTCATTTTTTTCCTCAAGACAGGACTTTCATGGTGGTAAAGAGTTGCCATCTAACTGACTTAGGACACCACTCTTAACCAATCTCCCAATCCTATTGAGATTAATGTAGCCTAGTTTCAAGTGCCAAAGATAGGTACTTGGAGAAAGCTTCTGCCTTTTATTTTGAGTATCAACTGTTTTAAACATCTTGGTGTTCAAAATAGCTTTTACCTCTGTTGATCTTAACACGTATAAGTTTTTTTTTCCAGTTTAGCAAAACATATTGGTCCACCACTTTTGCAAATGGACGCTTCATTATGATAAAAAATACTTTATACATATGTTCAAGCAAACAAAAGATAGATAGATTTCTTTTGATTCCAAGAACCAAAAGTTCATTTTCTAATAAAATGAATCTATCTCTAAACAACAACTTTATTGCTCCCACTGCTTTGGTCGAGACAACATCTCCTGGTCCAACCCTGAGAGTTATCTTCCCATCAGCAAGTTGCCTCCAGGAACTAGTTTCCTGAAAGGAAGAACAAACATGGTTAGTGGCTTCTGAATCTAATATCCAGGCAGAATCATCATGTTCCACTAAGCATGTTTCAACAACAAGTAAATGATATTTACCTTGTCTTGCCTTCTCAACTTTCCTTTCCGCAAGTTACTTTGGGCAGTTCCTTTTCCAGTGGCCATCTTCGCCACAATAGAACCATTTTTCTTTATCTGCAGCTTTAACCTTGCGTGTGGGAGGTTGTCCCTTCCCTTTGTCCTTCTTCCTTTTTTGAATACCTTTATTCTTAGAAAAAGGAGGACCAGGCTTGGTCCCTGAGGATGATCATTTTAGGAACTTCCTCGAAGTGACAACATTTGCCTCGTTCTCTTTTCCCTTTGATTTCATCAGGGACTCAAAAGTCTGAAGCTCGTTGAGAAGACTAGTCAGGTTATACTCTATTTTATTCATTACCGCATTGGTGCGGAATTGCAGGAAACTCTTCGGAAGAGATTCCATTATAAAGCTAACCTGACTTTTCTCATATATGACAACCCCGTTTACTTCAGCCACGTTGAAGTGGACCATCATGTTAAGGACATGTTCCCTAACAAAACCTCTCTCCTTCATACAGGAGTTGTAAACATATTTGAGAGCATCATAACGGACCGATGAGGACGGTTGTCCAAACATCGCCTGTAATGATCCCATGACCTCCTTCGCAGTGACCATGCTCTCATGCTTCTTAGACAACACATCAGAGATGTTGGCTAGGATGTAGATTCGAGCCTTTTCATTAGCCCTAATCCATCTGTCATATGCATCCCGAACAATTTGAGTTGCAGATGAGCTGGGAGGGGAGGACATTCCTCCGTTAAGATGAACTTTAGATCATCAACAACAAAAATCGTATTCAAGTTTGATTTCCATGTTCCATAATTATGTCGGAGGCGAGTAATTGAATAAAAGAGCTCGACATGCTGAAAAAAACGAATTCTATTAGTGAATTTCTTCTAACCCATCCAATTAAGAATTTAGCAAAAGTAGTAATGTACTCATAAACTCATTATTGTGTTTTGCAACAATACTTCAGTGATTCAGAGCAACTGCTACCAAGGGGTAGTCAATCACCCCTTCAATGAACCAAGACATTCTTGACTAAATGCTAATACTAGAATAACTCTTATTCTTATAGCATTCTAGTTATCGCTACTTTGATCAAGAATTTACTAACACTTAGCAATTCTCGTAAGTGTGACTCGCCATTTTCAGACCTTAGAGGTCGGCCCCTAACAATGCTACCGAATTGGAAAGTCAAAGCTGGGAATAGATCTAGGAGACCCTATCTATTTCTGGAGTTTAAGTTGTTCTGAATCCCATTGTACATCCCTTAGAATGGATGGTGCTACTTCAAGCAACCTGCAAGCGGAACATGGGAATCTCACTGTCCAACCTAATGGAGGAGACCGTAGGATGCGTTGACACATTTCTCTCTCCCACTTACTATAAATACTTTCTCCATTAGCCTTGCTCTTGATTTATGCAAACACCATCTGAATGAGGATGCCCTATTGATATCACGAGGCCGAACATAAATCTCACGGTGTGAACTTCGCGGAGAGCGTAAGAGGAAATTGATATATCATATATACATTTTCACTCCCACTAAGTATTTTAAACGGTTTGGGTATACTTTTACTTAGGCATATTCTGGCTAAAACAATATGACCTAAGTCTACCAATATAACAATTATATTGGAATTACCTAAGTCTCTTAACCTTTTAATAAACCTACGTCTATGAATTTAATTTATTAACTTTTTAATAAACGCCACTCACGAATAGTAATTTATAAACCTCTAGATTAAATTCACTCCCAGGTTAGTTTTCAGGTAGGGGTGTTTCGTTTCCGTCAGCTTAAGTACCCCAGCCTAGCCAGAATCTTCCTTAGCCAGAGTCCATTTTTAATCATAGTTTATAAATTATTGGTTGCCTAATTCTAATTTTATTAGAACTAGATAACCTAAAGTCTAATTAATTCTAGTTCTAAAACCATTTTAAAACTAATTAATTAACCTTAAGTTACATGCATTTCTATCTTATAAAATGCTTGATCATTCATCATATGAATAAACATACATTTATAACATATTTATCACAATAATAAATGCATAGAAAGTATATGTTTAATTTTTAATTAATATAACTCTTATATTAATTATAATTAAAACATATAATATTTGTTTCATAAATTAATATAACTCTTATATTAATTCTCATGAAACCCAAAAACATGCATACTATATATTATAACACTTATAACATACTTTCAATGCATGGAGCATGTTTTCTATGGTGGAATTTTAAAATCTATATGGCATACTTTATGCACATACAATCAGGGATTTTAATTAAAACATGTTGGGGTTTATGCCCTAAACAAGTGTAGTTTTGTAATAATGTTATTCAAATAAATAAAGAGTTATTTATTGTATTCTCGCACATATACCTAAATCCAAGAAACTAAGGGCCTGTTTGGTAGGCGATCCGAAAACAGAAATTTGAAAACAAGGGATTCAATGAAAACAGGGTTGTATTTCATGTTTTCAGATATGTGTTTGGTAGCAGATTTAGAAATTTAATTTCATTTTAAACAATAGTTTAAAATGTATTCTATAATATATTTATAGATCATAAAATTAGTTGGTGTTGGAAAGCTAATTATTAGGTTGAATATATTAATTTATCAACATGTGTTTTTTTTAATAAATTTTATATAATTATTATTTTATAATATATTATATTATACATATTTTAATTTAACAAAAGTAAATTAAGTTTATAACCATGAAATACTATATTTATTAAGATTTTATCTTTATTTAATACAATTCTGCATTAAAATTTCAAATTCAGAATCTGGATACAATGAAAACATAAAAATGTTGTTTTCAGAATTTCTACTATTTGGATCACAAAATCCGAAAACAGTTTTCAAAAACACGTATGCCAAACATGTATTCACTGAATTCAGTGAATCCAAAAACATAAAACAGAATCCGGATTGCCAACCAAACAGACCCTAAGTTTCAAGGTTAAAATGATAGATCTTGAACAAATGTGTAGTTGACACAAGTTGGATAATGTTCAAGTATATAATCTAAATAGTCTATGGTATATGCATGAGGTTGGAAACCTTATACTGGTAACACCATGGATGCGACCCGTTTTGTATTCAGTACAAACGACGTAATCCAACTCGTTCATGTGGCAGACATGCGAGTGGGGGCAACCTGTGCGATGAGATCGTACAAGATTGGACTGCAAATTATTAGCCTATTAGTGTAACACCGTTAACAGGATAGGTCTAATAATTTATAAATGATCATTAGTGACTTGACCTGAATCTTGAGCAAGTTACGAACTCCTGCTTATGGGGGTTTATCCTTAGATTAGTATGGGTGAGAGTGGCCAGTAGCCCACTCAATATGCCTACCTTCTCAGGAACATAACCTTGTAGGTAGCTGGGGACTGAACTCTACAAGATGGAATTCACTCATTCCTAAATTAGGGAATCAAATAGGTGGTTCTCTTAAGAACTGAATCCATGTCTTGAACAACGGGGTCCCGCCCTCTTACTGGCCTAAGAGGGATTAAGTTTATGATAGGACCATAAACTTGTTGTTCATTAGAGGATCAGTAGTGTTTAAGGAGCAAGAGGTAATCACAGGGGTAAAATGGTAATTTAACCAAGTTGTGATTATGAACAACCTGTGAAGGGTCAACTCACAAGCATTGATTATATTAATGGACACAACATAGTCTACAGTGAGGAGAGTGCAACTACATCTCTATAGTGGAGTGACTCGTAGTTAATGAATGTTGAATAATTAGATCAAAGAGTTTGATCGGTTAATCTCGTATCATTGGAGCTCATGATCTGTAGGTCCATTAGGTCCCTCCGTTGGCTCAACATGGAAATATTGAGGGTATAATGTTTGGAGTGAAATTAAAGTGTTCAATTTCATATATGAGGAGATATATCAATTACATGTGATATAATTGATATAATATAGTTAAATGAGAATTTAATTCACAATAAACTATATACTAAAAATGGGATATACCTTATAATTATGTAAATATGAAAATATGATTTGCAAATACATAATGAGAGCCCTACAGGGATATGATGGTAATTTCTATCCTATTTTCCTATAAATATATGCATGAGATGCACATTTTGGCCATGCAATCCTAAAAAGAGAAACCCTAGTGCTCTCTCTTGTGAAAAGTGTTTTTTCACTCCTTCTCTCATATTCTCCTAACTCCAAAAGGGAATCCTACCATCCTCTCTCTCCTAGAGATACAACAGAGAAGACTTAGTTGGGAGATCGATTGTGTCAAGATCGTTAAAAACGTGAGATTGTGAGGAGCAAGGAGCACTAGAATATTAGATCTACAAAGGTAATATGTTGTCCATTATTTCTAGTTTACTTAATCTTAGTTTAAACAATGTTTTTGATTTGATCTACGTAACAAAATCAAAAAACACGCGATTCCATTTGCTTCTGCTGCGGGATTCGATCCCCTTCAAAACATACATTCACAATGCATAATTAATTAAACACACTAAAGTGAATTGGTTTTGGCATCAAATGCAAGCAAACAACTAAATTATTACAATAATAATCTAGAACTAATATCAAATCACTTCGAACACTTCGAATTTGAGTCGAACCGACTTGCAAATGTGTGAACCGGACCATCGAAAGGTTGAACCGGATTGTAAAAGGCTGAACCGGGCCTCTCAAATAGCGAAACTAGGCTCGAATTAGTAAGAATCGGTCACAAAAAGCCCAAACCGGACCAAAATTGAGCTGAACCGGTCACAAAAAGCCCAAATCGGACCAAAATCGAGATGAATCGACCCAAAAATCATTGAAGCGGTCAAAAGTCGATGAAACAAGCTTGCTGACGTAATGATTTAGGTCGTTCACGTCATCAATCTTCAAGAATTTGAAAAACCTTCTTCTTCACGTGTGTTGTACTAAAGTGGTAAGAAAGGAAAAAAAACAGTTGTTGTATTTTGATTCTTTGACCTCTTCAGCTTCTTTCTTCGACTTGACAGCCTTCCCAGACTCTAATCGACTCAAAACTTTTACAGACTCTTCTTCGCACATTAATGCTCAACTCTTGAGCAATTAGAAAATAAAGCACAAATTGATGCTCAATTTAAATGTCGAAACCAGAAGAATACTTTAGACGCCTAGAAAAAACCAATTTCAAAATACACCAACCATAGCTCAAAATAGATCAAATTGAGTGTTCAAAATTGCTTTGACACCAATTGAAGGAGTCCATATTAAGAAAACATAAGCAATTTTGGATCTTGAACACTCTAATTTGATCAATTTTGTAAAATAAAATGCATGCTCAAAGCTAGAAAAACAGAGAGTTATGAAATTCAACTTTGAAGATCAAATTCTTTACATCCTGTGGACGATTTGCAACACAAACACTTCGTGAACCACTTCTAGTGTCTTCCCTACTATCTTCAGGCCTTGAAACAGATTTTGGGATCCTAGATTGAAAGAATTTGGAAGAAGAGTTCTCAAGGGTCAAAACCATGAACCATATGAATTTTCTGCAAAATCCTATCAAATCTCCTTTAAATAAAGCTTCATTAAGCTTTATTAAAGTGCCAACATATGAGTGATGAGGATGATTGGAGAAGGAGGTGGTCAATTTTGGTGAATTTTGAGTTTGAATCACCTTGGGCAAGTTGTCCTCTTGAAATTCAAGACAAAACTTGAATTTCTATTTCTTTTTTTTAATTTTAATTTAAAAATCAATATAAATTGATTTTAAATTAAAATAAATTTAATTAAATAAATAATTTAAATTAATTCTTTTTAAATTTAATTTAATATCAAATATCAAAGTAAATAAGTTGTCCAATCCCGATCGATTTTTCGAACATGAATCTCTATTCATGCTATAATTCGATCTAATATTTAAATCATATTTAAATATGTCCATCTCTTCTTAATTATAGTTTAATTCATAATTAAGCTATGAGACTTAAATATATCGCATACAATTAACGTTTTCTCCCGAAATCAAATTTGAACAATTTAAATTATTTTCTCTCAAATTGTAACAAGCCTTAGTCTGAACTAGTTAGGAGGACCTAATAGACCTACAGATCATGAGCTCCAACGATACGAGATTAACCGACCAAACTGTTTAGCCTAGCTTATCAACATTCGTTAACCACCGGAGCACTCCACTAAAGCCCAGTAGTTGCACTCTCCTCACTGTAGATATGTTTCTGTCCACTTGATATAATCTGATTAGTAAGTCGATCCTTCACAAGGCGTTCGTAATTACAGTTGTGTTAAATTCACTGTTTTACCCCTGTAATTACTTTTTGTTCCTTAAGTCCCGCTGATCCTCTAATGAACAATTGGTTTTTGGTCCAACCAAAAAATCGAATCCCTCTCAGGCCAATGAGAAGGGTAGGCCTTTTGTTCAAGACCTGAAGTCAGCACTTAAGGGAACAATCTCTCTACTAATCCCTAAAGTGGGTAGGAGTGAATTTCATCTTGCATAACTATGTTCCCAACTATCTACCCGATCTTATCCTTCTAATGGGAGGCTTATCGAGTCAGCAATCTCGAACCACTCTCACCCATGCAAATCTGAGGATAATCCGAATAAATAGGAGTTCATGGCACACCCAGGATTAAGATCGAGTGACCTAGGTCATCGTATGAATATAGTCAGTTAAGACAGTAAATGGAGTTATAAAATCTAAGTGACTATTTTGCAGTCCAGTTTTATGCAAACTCATTGCATAGGATGCCCCCACTCGCATGTCTCCACATGAACAATTTAGGATCACATCATTTGTACTTTACAAAGTGGGTCGCGTTCATAGTGTCCCCAGAATAAGGTACCCAGCCTTATCCTTATACTATAGACCTTTCTGGCTATAACTTGAATTTGATCCATTTTTATGTCACACATAAAGTTCAAGTATACATCCTATAGTCAAGGGTTCTTAATGGATTTTGGGTTTAGAGAATACACAATTCATAATACTCAATAACATCTTTACTGAATAAATCTCAATAACATCTTTATTGCAAAATAGAATGTACATTCAGTTTATAAAACCACGAGTTTTAGGAAATAAAACTCAACAATATATTCAACCTCCTCCTCAGGAGTAAGCGATGTGCTTATGAAAGTTGGGTGTGGCTCCTCTAGTGTATCGAGGTTCACCTCTTTAAGCTCGTCCACTGTTGTTTGACTGTCATCTTCAAGCGAGAATGATGCCTCTTCTGCATCTTCATCGGACATTTCAATTTCTACTTTTTCTTCAAATGTAATATGATGATAGGAGGTCTCGCCTTCTTCCAGTTCTAGATCCTCTCTTTAAGGGTTGGTAATAGCAACATCACACTGCTTTACCCTCAATGAACCTTTTGCGTTCATCATAACGTATGTTTTCCTCTTCATCTTGGAAGGAACGACACTGCAAACTTCTCCGTCCTTTTTTATTTTGACAAAGGACTCATCCTTCGAGGTTTCCCACGAAAAATCATGTTGAATCTTATCAAAGACGGGCGTGGAAGGCACTTCCTTTTTTTAAGTGATTACACTTAACCTTTAGAAAGATGAAGGGCGCGCCACGCTTGAGGTCGAAGGCACACTTCCCTTTTCTTTCGTAGGCACACATAACCTTTGCAATGTCGATGGTTACACTACGACTAGAGTCGACAACATACCCTCTCTTTCACCAGTAGGCATACTTAGCCTCCGACAGAATGAAGGTCGGGTGGAGTCAGATGTAGAAGTTTGCAAATCACTTTCTTCTGCCTCAACGAACTGTCTTATCCTCCGGAGAGCTAAGGGTCGAGTGGAACTAGAAGTAGAAAGCAACCCTTCTTCTTCTACTGGAGTTGTGCCCAATCGCTAAAAAGCTGAAGGTCGAGCCACACGCTTAAAAATATAAGTTCTTCAGTTCACGTTTACCTGTTCATTCAAATCGTCCACCTCTTCTACTGCTATGTGGTTTGTGTTTGCTACTTTCGCCTTCCTTTTTCTTGTTATGCGCACTGGCTCAGGAGACTTATGTCCAAGTCTTTTTCTTGACGCGGGATAGCATAGCCTTCCTTTAGAAACTTCTCTTGTGTTGATGAGAGCTCAGGTCTCTCATCGAAAATCTTCAACTCAATGTGAGTTGTGCAGTCATAACCTCCCTTTGATAAAAGCTTATATGCCTTATGGTCGAACCCATCCTTCGTTCGACTCTTCGGTAAAGGTGCTTCTAGTTGGTCATTTTCAAGCTTCTTGACCTCTGTTGAGACCACCCGCCTTGTTATCTTCGTGAGTGGTGTGATAAAATTTTCTTTCAGAATTTCGATTTTGCCTATTGTCAAGCTTCCTGTACATTCTGCAAAAGGTGACTCGCCTTTCTTGCGTCGAGATAAAGGAACATAAAGCAAAATAGGAGAGCTCACGTTTTTCCCATCTTTTAAAACTTTAGATTTCATGAAACTTGTAAAGACTTTGTTGTTTTTCGACATAGACCATTTCGTCTTTTCGACTCTTTCTTTTCTCATGCCAACATGTGGCTCTTCCTTCGGTTGATTACTACTTTTTATCAAAGGGGTCTTTGCTGGTACAGTTTCTCCTATACTATCACCCTTCATATGAAATTTTGCATCAACAAAATGAGACTCAGGTTCTGATTACGGATTAGTGGCTGCCTCCACTTTCTTGATGTTGCCTTGGTAAAACTTGAAGCACTGATGCAATGTAGAGGTCATAACCTCGTTTCCATGAATCCAATGACGACTTAGTAGCAACTTTTTGGTAGTCTTGGAGTCTATGACATGGAACAGAGTGTCGGCCTTGAGATCCCCAATAATAAGCTCCAAGCGTAGCATGCCAATAGCTCGTTGACCTTTTTGGTTGAAGCCTTGGATCACAAGCTTGCTGCTCGATAACTCTTCCATCAGGATGCCTAACTGCTTTATGGTTGACTTGGGCATTATATTAACAGTTGATCCATCATCGATGAGGATTTGACCGACTCTCTTTTCTTGAATGTATCCTGAGACCAACATAGGTCTACTATGAGGCTTCGAATCGAGCAACAAGTCCTCATCTGTGAAACCTATTGACATGAAACATGACACGCATGTGTGTGTCGTAGAGCTTGCATTGGCGGGATCCATCAATGCCTCAACAAGAGTGTTTTTTGGCTTTTTGAGGGAGTGACAACAAGTCCTTTATACTGAATGAGGGTAGGCTTTCTAGCTCTGTTGTAGCCTCAAACGAGCATGAAGGATCTTCGCTCATGCCGACAGTGTGGCACGCAACTACATCAAACACCTCTTCCTGGCCTCCACTTAGAAAATTCTTTGGGAAGAATTCCTCCAAAGTTACTTGTTGTCGTGGGCGGAAGAGATTCTCGTCCTCACTCATGACGTAAACTGACTTCCTTGCGACCTACTTTCTTTTCTTCTTCTACGACTTACTCTTTCTCTTACGTTGTCGGAATAGTCACGCTTCTTTCTGTACGTAACTATGTTGTCACTTTTTTCGACGAGCCACTACAATCATCCTTCATCTTCATTTTCAATCTGCTTGTTCTTTTCTTGAACATCTTGCCTCTGGATTCTCCCCCTTCGGCTATCCCTTAGGAGTTCATCATTCATCCACACAACGATAGGCTCGAAAGACCCGAATTGAACTAGGCCTCTTCTTTTGTTGTAGGGTGGTCTCGTTGGTGTTTGAATTGTGGGATGAATTATTACAGTTGCATGATTTGCTCGAGCCACTTCATCCAGATCTAGCACAATCTTTCTTTCGCGTGTCAGCCTCAGGATCAACTCCTTTAGCACGAAGCACTTTTCCACCTGATGGTTGATGACTCGTTTATATTTTCATTAGTTAGGGTCGTTCACTTTCTCTAACTCTTTCGGTCGTTTGCATTCTGGCGTTGTATGAGTTGTTTTTCTAGTAATTTCTAACATGTCTAGAACGTCAGAGTCTAAAAAATGATAGGTCTTTTCTTGTCTCTCTTTCAAGGTCAGGCGACGCCTCGCACTGTCATCCTGACGCTTTTCGACTTTCTTCTCTTTTCCTTTAGAAACAAATTTTAAAGGAGTCGTATTAACAACCATAGATTCTTTGATAGTAGCACCCTTCGAAGTCTTCTCGGTGCTTTTCACTTCTTTCTTTTCCTTTTTTGCATCTGGGACTAATAAGTCTTTGTTTCCCCTAGTAGCAATACTTAGCTCCATATCGTGAGCTTGAGTAGCTAACTCTTCAAATCTACGAGGATTTATACCCTGCAAGATGTAGAGCAATCCCCAATGCATGCCTTGGGTACACATTTCTACAGCAGATAGTTCAGTGAGTCGATCTTTGCAGTCTAGACTCAGAGCTCTCCAACAATTGATGTAATTGACGACAGGCTCATCCTTTCGCTGCTTCGTGCTTGTGAACTCCATCATGTTGACAGTTCGCCTCGTACTATAGAAGTGATTAAGGAACTCTTTTTCAAACTGTTCCCAACTGTCGATCGTCTCAGGTTCCAGATCAGTATACCAGTCAAAGGCATTCCTTTTCAACGTACGAACGAACTGTTTGACTAGAAGGTCACCGCGAGTCCCAACTTTGTCGCATGTTTCCACGAAGTGAGCGATATGTTGCTTTGGGTTACCTTTCCCATCGAACTGTCGGAATTTGGGAGGTTGGTATCTAACAGGCATCCTCATATTATCTATTCTTTTAGTGTACGGTTTAGAGTACATGAGAGAACTTTGGTGGGTCCACCGTACTGAGCTCTGATGGAGCTCATGATCATGTCATGTAATTGTTGGATAGATAGAAAAGCCACCGAGGGCGAGTTTAGTGGTTGATCTTCTTGGACAACGGTCTTTCCCTTGTCTTTTTTTTTTTTTTTTGCAGCAGGGGTTTGGCTTGACTCAGTGGTCTCTTGATTCTACATTTGATTTTTCAAGTAGGCAATATCTAAATCCCTTTCTTCGATTGCCTTCATCAGGAGACTAATTTTTCTCTCCATCTCTTCCATCCTCTCGCCATAGTCCATGTCGACCATCATCACGGACATCACATCTTGATTCGATGTCTCCTTTTATTGACCGACAACAAGGGTAAACTGGTCAAACAGCAGGTTGTCCTTGACGACAACTCTAACCTTGGAGGATTCTTCGATTAGCTTGACCATCTTGCTTGCAATCACGTCGAGGGTTCAGTTCTCCTTTATTTCAACTCCTCGAGAACGATTGCGTGTTATTGACTTTGTGTAAGTGTTGCTTGCAGCAGCAGCAGTTGATGCGACTTTATTTGATTCCATTGTTTTACTATAAAAGAAAGAGATGAGAGGTAGAGATTGTCCTACCGGGCGTGACAATCTATTCGCGCGTAATTTCAGCAAGGAAAAGAAACACGTGTAAATGAACTTTGTATTGTATTACGTTTGAATTAGTGGATTAAAATCTCTAAAACTTGATCCTCTGATTCGCTCTCCTACGTGTGTGCTTTGATCGAGGGTTGAACAACTTGTTCTCGATGTTGAAAACTTCAATGGAATTATGGTGTATGCTTGACAATCTCCGTGAAGTGTTATTCGTTCAAATGATGTTTGATATTCAGGAGCTTTTGGAGACTTCACAGTTTTGTTTCTAAATTCTCTCTAAGCTTCTTCAATTCTGAACCTCGAAAATGAAGGATGAGTCCCTATTTATAGAGCTCCCAAGTAGGTTTGGGCCTGACCATTAGACTGGGCCTATGGTTGTCTGGGTCTGACCCTTTCATACTGGTCCAATTGACTTAGACCTAGCCATTTGGGCTAGGACTTTGCTTGATTTGGGTCCCATTTGGACTTTATCTACAATTGATCCAAATTTCATATAACCCAACTACATATATGAAATTTACTTAATTTAATTTAGGGATATTTTTAAATTTAATTAATCCCTAATTAAATAAATAATTTTGTCACTAATTTCCAATAAAGACATGGTAAATTTTGATTGGCCAAAATTCATATTCCAACTGTGACTTTGTATGAAAAATTCAAATATTAAAATAAATACATTTTACATTTGAGAGACTAATATAAAGTCTACCAAAGTTCAAATAATTATAAAAATTGAATACAAAGAACTTTGATTCAAATATCAATGGTTGAAAATTTGATTATATGAAAATATTGTGATGAAAAATTTTTGGAAGAAGTATATAATTAAATTCATTTATAAAAAAAAACTAAATAAAGAAATCCAGAGAGTCATGAGTATTTATAAAGAATATCTCAATTAATTTTTACTATGCAAAATTCATGTTTAATATTAAATATATTAATTTATAAATTTAATCTCTTTGGTTAGACAATGTTTCAATTTTAGTATTTTTTTTTTTTTTGAGTTCAAAAATATTTGAAGATGAGGAATTGAACGCATAACCTCTTGATCATAAATCTATACTTGATATTATTTTGAGTTATACTTTTATTAGTCGTGATTAGTTAGTTGATTATGTTAAATGATTGTCTTCACATTATTTGTATTCATTTTATTCCTATTTTTTATTATATAATTATTACACATACTGTCAAAGATTGTTTTTAAAATTTAAGAGATACGTATGATGCATGTGTCCAAGTGTTATGTCTATATATATATAGACACATTTTTTCTATTAAAAATTTTCAAAATTTTATGGTTGTTTGAATAAAAATTTTGGTCAATTAGAAGTCGTCATGTCATTACTTAAAATTAATGGGAAAGTTATTTATTTAATTAGGAATTAATTAAAATTATAAATATCTTTAAATTAAATTAATTAAATTCCATATTATGTAATTAGGTTACATGAAATTTAGGTCAATTCTAGACAAAGCCCAAATGAAGGACCAAGATCCAGCAAAGTCTTAGCCCAAAAAAGGGATAGGTCTGAGTCAATTGGGCCAGTCTGAAAAGATTTAGGCCCACAGACAGCCATTTGCCCAGTCCAATGGTCAGACCTAAGCCCACCTAGGAGCTCCATAAATAGAGAGCTCTCCTTTCATTTGAAGGGTTCAGAAGTTAGAAACTCCAGAGAGAAAATCTAGAGAAAATTTTGTAACAAATGCTAGAAAACTCTATGCACTTTTGGGATATCAAACAGTTCCTGAACGAAGAACGCTGCCTTGAAGATCAAGAGCGTTTCTTCGAGATTCATTACAATTTCATACTCGAGAACAAGCTGCAAAGCCCTCGAGTCAAATCCACATTTGAGAACAAGTTGCAAAGCCCTCGAGACAAATTCGCATTCGAGAACAAGCTGCAAAGCCCTCGAATCAAATCTACATTCGAGAACAAGCTGTGAAGCCCTCGAGACAAATTCACATTCGAGAACAAGTTGCAAAGCCATCGAATCAAATTTAACATACAAAAATAAGTTGTGAAGCCCTTGAATCAAATCTATGCTCGAGAACAAGCTGCAAAGCCCTAGAACAACTTAAAGATTTTCAACCAGCTGTAAGCCGAAGACCTTCAGGGTTGTTTGGGGCATAGCTTCGAGATCAGAATCCTGGAAATCAAAAGCCTAGGGGGTTTGTCCTGAGCGGTTCTGAAGCCTGGGAATCAAAAAACTATGTTTGGAGTGCAGTGTTCTAAAGTCTGGGAATTAGAAAGTTGTGTTTGAAGTGCAATGTTCTGAAGCCTGGGAATCAAAAATCTGTGTTTTTTGTGCATTTTTTTTTAATATGGGTTTGGTACAATTTTATTTTACCTTATTTCTTTTAGCTATTTTTTCCTTTCAAATTTTTAGTGGATCTTATGTGAATTATAAAAGCTATTGTCTAACATGGATCAATTTCTTAAGTAACTTTTCAATGAAGCTCTCAATTTATGTTGTAGTTGAGGAATAAAAAATAAGAGTTTTAAACATTTAGAACAATATTTAGCATTTAGATAGAAAAAAGCATAGCATGCCACGAGTTAGAGGTGTTCGTAAGTTAAGTTGGGTTGGATTGGGTTCTTTAGGGCATCGGGTTTTTTGAACACCCCTACCATGAGTTCACACATACAGATATACAATCCAAAAGTGTTGCAACTGACATGAAATGAAAGGATATAACACGCCTCTGTGCGAAAGAAAAAAATCATTTTTTTTCTAACTTTTAAAAAAGGTATTACAAAATTGAGTCATTTTAGTGTACATTAAAAAAAAAAAAAGAACAAAAAATACTAGGTTGTTTTTCTTTTCTTTTTTTATAAAAATTTCACAAAGTTCAAAGGTGTTGAGAGTATATTTGTATGCTATTATACAAAAAAAAATATATATATATATATATATATATATATATTTAGTAGCCATTTTTTAGTTTTATTTTAACCTTTTAAATAATTGACTAGATTGTCGGATTGTTGGGATGGTCGAGTTGATGAGGTTGTTGGATTGTCGAGGTGGTCATCGGAGTTGTCGTTGTCGGTGGTCATCAAGTGGTCGCGATTGTCGAAAATAAAAAATCAAGTGGTCGCTTGAGGCAGTCGTCAGTGGTGGCAAGTCGCCAGTGTGGTCGTCGAAGTTGTCATTGTCGATGGGTCGGAGCTGTCACTGGAATTATTATCAAAGTGGTGACCAAAAATAGAAATGACAAATGGAAGAGGAAATGAAAAACCAAGTTGTTGCAAGAGGCCATCGTTAGCGGTGGTCAAGTCTCCGTTGTGGTCATCAGAGTTATCGTTGTCAGTAGTCGTCGGAGTTGTTGTCGAAGTGGTTACCGAAAATGAAAAACAACAAATTGAAGATGAAATGGAAAATCAAGTATTCGCTAGAGGTACTTACCAGCGGTGGACGAGTCGCCAGTGTGGTCGTCGGAGTTGCCGTTGTCGGTGGTTTTCAGGCGGTCGTCGGAGTCGTTATTGGAGTTGTTGTCGAAGTGGTTGTCAAAAATGAAAAATCAAGTGGTCGCCGAAGGCAGTTGTCAGCGACGGTCGAGTCGACCGTCGCCGGTGCGGTTGTCAGAGTTGTCGTTGTAGGCGTTATCAAGTGGTCATTGGAGTTTTCACTGAAGTTGTCGAAGTGGTTAACAAATGAGAAAAACATAAAACAAATTTCACGAGGTTGTATTGTTGTAACCCATGGGATTGCACTGTTGTAACTCATGGGGTTGGGTTTCAAATCCAAGGATTTTAAACACCTTGCTCCAAACACCAAATTCAAACCCATCTAAATCCAAACCTATGTGCCAAACACACCCTCAATAAGTTGCAATCGAAGATCTTTAACAAGTTGAGAAGACCTCGAATCAAATCTACGTTCGAGAACAAGCTGCAAAGTGCTCAGACAAATTACAGTTGAGAGAGAAAGAATCAGAGAAGAAACATTAGAAATTGTAATTCACTATGTTCAAATTAATACAAATTCAAGTTCATTACACATGTCTCATTTCTATTGTTTTACTGAGTAAACAATGGTAATTAAAAAAATGATATAATATTTCTTTATTACATACTCAAAAAACTATAATCTTCTCTTATTTTAAATTAAGATTATAATTGCACGTATTTCTTTGAGTAATTTTTTGAAGCTTGGAAACGACCACCTCTAACAAAAATATTTATGCAAAAAATCAAATAACATTTTAATGAATGCAAACGTGTTTTGGAGAAATTTAACTAAATTATAAAAACTCTAATAAAACTAGAATATAAAATTAGAATGATAGTTTAGGCCCCGTTTGATAACGTTTCTGTTTCCTGTTTTATGTTTTTTTCTCATTTTTTAAAAATAAGAAACAAGAATATGTTTGATAACTATTTTTGTTTCTTGTTTCTTCGAAAACAACAAATAGAAACATAAACTTGTTTGATAACCCTTTCTTGTTTCTTGTTCTTGATATTTTTTTCATCTTATTTTTTTCATTTTTTATATTTAAAAAGAATTTAGTTATAAAATATATAACATGCATTAAAATATATAAATATAAAATTAATTATAACAAATTTATATTATCAAATACCAACAAGTCTCGATGCAAAATTAACTAATAATAAAAGTAAATAAATAAAATTATTTTATTCTTCAAATGATGTTCAAATTTGATCTGCAATCTTATCTCTTACTCGAGTCATTTGTCTTAAATGATGTCGGCTCAAATCCAACTCAATTATATTGCTAAATGTTGTGGTTGTAAAATATTAAAAATGAGGCTAAATGCATGTTTTAGTAAACAAAATTTATTTATTGCAAAATTACAATAATATATAAATGTAAAGATTGCCAAATTAAAACTCAAAATTCAAATAATACATATATATAAAATTTCAAATTTCAAATTAAAATAATATAAATATATCGATGGTAAAATTAAGAAATGAAATTAAAAAATAAATTTATATTATAATAATAATAATATAAATTTATATATTATTATTATTTATAAAAATTAAAACTACATATATATTGCAAAAAATCGGAATTGAAAAAAAAAAGAGTACATTCGGAATTGGAAAAAAAGAGTAATTTGTACTCCTTGGGGATCAAAATCGCGACTTGGAATGCAAGAAGAACATTGCAAGTGCGTGTTGTACCAATGGCTGGAGAGCTGAGGATATTTGTGAAACAATTAAATATTAAAAGAAACGGAACAAAAAAAAAACTACTATTTGTAGTTTCCAAAATTAAGTCCAAATTTTAGAAACGTTTCTCAAATTTTGGGAATAAAAAATTAGATGGATTATCAAACAAGTTTGTTTTTTAAAAAATGAGAAACAGAAACAAGAAACAAGAAACGGGAACGTTATCAAACGAGCCCTTAATATCTTGTTTTTTAATTTGTTGTGCTATAGGTGCCTAATCCATTATCAACTTGTGTCAGATTTTAATTTTTAGTCGTCGTTTTTAAAGTGACAACTTGAGCATACATCAAATCATCAAGAGATTAAACGTAAGAATCTATGTCTATATGTTGTTTGTTATTGAACAAAGAGAAAAATCTTTCACAAAGCCCCATAGGAAAAAAAAATTAAAATTCTGTATCAATTTTACCGTAAAATTTCAAATTATACCTTTAACTTAGATAGGTTTTAGTTTAAAACATTGTAATATCTAATAAATCTGAGATGAAATTAGATGAAATTGAAATTTTAGAGTAAGATCGTAGCTCACTCTAGAGATTAAAGATTTGGTGAGTTATAATAATATGTAAAATTATATAATATTGTTTAAAATACAGAGTTATTTAATCTTATTTTTTCTAAGCGGAGCCTGGATACTTCATTTTATTAGTACAACCAAGAAAACCATAAATTATTCTAATTGATAATATTAATCTGGATACCCCCAAAAAATAGATCTAATTGCACTTCGCGCTCCAAATTTTTGATAATTAAATCAATCCGTCTTGGACGAATTATAATCATCTGTGTTTGGGTACAAAGTATTTCATAAATTATTATAACACAAATTATTATAATCCACGATTGAAATTTCATTACATCAAAGTCGTTTAACTAGAAAAAAAAAATTGAAAAATTGATAAACAAATTTAAGGATAAAAATGGAAGTTTGTCGACAGATTTTGGAGTGAGAATGGGGGAGAAAATGATAAGAAACAAAAGAGCTTAAGAAAGCTTGATAAGGAAGAAAGAACTCGAAGTTCAGCGAAGAAGAAGAAGAAGAAGATGCCACTGGGAAAATATCACTGCGACTACTGCGAGAAGCAATTCCAAGACACTCCTTTTGCTCGAAAACGCCATCTTCAAAGCCTCTCTCATCAGAAGGCCAAAGCTCTCTGGTTCGACTCCTTCAGAGGTCCCCTCCATCTCTCTGCTTTCTCTCCTTTTTCCCTCATTTTCTGTTCATCACTATCTCTTCCTTTCCATTACAGACCCTAATCAAGCTTTCTCTCATCCCTTTCCATCACCCGTCTGTAATCGATTCCTCACTACGGTATTCTATTCTTCCTCGCTTCTCTTTTTCTAACCCTAATTTCTGCTTTTCTGCTTTATCTTTTGCGACTATGTACTTTGCTCGCCTTGATTTCAAAGGGTTTTTGCCAATTTGGTGATTCTTGTAAATACTTTCACCCCAACAACAACCCGCAGTTCTCCACTTCGCAGCCGATTGCAGGTAGAACAACTTCGAATGCTCTTTATTTCGATCGGTTTCTTGTCTGATTCAATAACAAAATCACAGGTTTTCCCGAAAATAATCAAGCCCCAAATATTCCGGTGAATCAACTCGTCGAGGGCAGTTGTTCTTTGACAGGTAACTGCTGATTTAGATTATTGAAATCATCAGCCAGTTTTTATTTATTCATTTATACAAATGCTGCTGTTTCCTGTTGGTATAAATTTCAATCGATCATTACATAATACTTCATTTACTTGACAAAATTCGTCCATTCATAGGAATGAACAATAAACTCCCATCTCCATTCCCTCTTTCTTTCATTGATCCATTTTGAACAGCATCCAATCCATCATTGTTTTAAGAATCTGCAAATCATTCAGAGTTCTATATTGAATAATTTGTTCAAGGATTTGATGTCACTTTAATCTTTCAAGTTTTCTTTTTTGTTTTAACTTTCAGGTAATTTAGTTAGGGACAGAATGGGAACATCATGGGGCAATTTACCTCCATCATTGATGCCTCCACCAGAGGGTGGATACCCACCTCTCCCTTTTGTAGACTGGGGATAATCCATGAGTATCAGTTATTGGTACAAGTCTTCTCGGCCTCTCTCTTGTTTCTGCCCTACTCTACTTTATGCAGCAATTTGTACAAATTTGGTTCTTTAACATTCAGACAAATGAGCTTTTCTTTGTTTAACCCATACGAGTCATAAGCTTCATCTTCTGTTAATGTTCAAGAATTTAGTTGCACATGTTATAAATCAAATTCCAGTTGTTATATGTCGAGTTCATGGTGCTCCTAATCTTGTTGAGATTGACATGAGAGTTGATAAGGCAATTAAGCAAACAGCTGATGCTGAGATTTTTTTTTTTTCACTAGCAAACTGAACTTTTCATTCATAAACCAGGCAAGGGAGCCTCCAAATGTTATTGATCTCGATGAGTAGCCGAAATCTTCTAAAGATAAGTATGAAGTTCATAATTGAATGCATGTTTCTAAATACATACATTAGCCCTTAAGCAAGCATATTCTTATTTCTTTTATTTCAAGCATCACCCCAATACGTCCTCCTATACATGGACAGCCTAAGAACTTGAAGATGCTAGTACCTCTAATAAGGAAGCAGTAAATTGCATCTGGGTCTCTTCATCTATAGTTAAGAAGAGAGGGACGTGAACAAATAGCGATTTGATGCCGTTCTCTTCGGCATAGCGCAGGGAATGATAGTAAACATAATTGCACACAAAGCGACCAGGATCGTCTGAAGTCATCACTTCATATCCCTTCTTTGCCAATGTCTTGGTTATTTCCTCCACTGGAAGAGAAGTCTGCACGGCAGAGTAGGGTAAGAAACCAGGAAAAAAAGAAAAGAACAATCTTGATTTGCATCAATAATATAATAAGACCATCAATGGTACAAATCAAAGGTTATGCCATCTCCTTGTGTATAAGCAATTGGAATTCTGCTATAAATTTAGCAATCTTCCTCTATTAAATTCAATTCCTTATAGTGTTTTGATGTTGTACCAACTTCAAAAGCATAGGCACAGACAACACACAACAGGGGCACGTACATTTCTTAGAAACAGATCCTGTTCAAGTAAGGTTGTACAATGAGATATCATCTCTGGATACAATAAGATGCCATTTCTAAACAAATATGTTATTTAAAATTACATTTCAATACTTTCATGGTGCGATTAGTAAATCATATTTGCATCTTAAAGATAAGGTGGAAAGACTAATGAAAATAGGCAATACTGAAGAAATTAAACAAACAGATTGCACATTTCTCAAATAAACAAACATTATTCTAAATGAGTTGGACATTTTATTAGATAGAAATTCCAATTCAGTAGAATTTATACACTTATAGCTTGATGTTTATTATTTTTCTCTGATATACCATTTGAAGTATCAATTTATTTTGAGTTCATCAACATTGGAAGTTGGGAGGAATAGAATCTCTGACTTCTCAGTCATCAATTACCGTTGAACTATGCTTACTTTGGCTTAAAGTATCGATTTATTTATTTTAAAAAAAACAAATAACAGATGTAACATTTTAGCTCAAAGTGTCCATGACTGTCAAACATATAATCATAAAACATACACATCTAATATGTTCAACAAGTGCAATGTGTTTGATAGACGTTGTATATATGTGCTTCAAGTGCTCTATCAATGTTGAACACATGTTTGCCAAATATCAAAGAATTAAGAGTGTTCAATATGTGTGAGACATGGACTTGTAACCTCAATATGTGTGAGACATGGACTTGTAACCCTAACCAAAGTGTTCGTGCTTCATTGATGCCAACTAATTACCCTCAAATCCTTTTTCTTTTTGATATATGTGAATAGTCAGCTTCGCGCACCTCAACCATTCTTACGGGATAACGATCTGGCCCTCTTATAGTTGGTTGCCAAGGAGACTCGTAGGATATTAAATCCTGGGTAGGTGGTGACCACCATGATTTGAACTCATTCCCCTCTCTAAGTCTTTATTATTTACATGGCGTGTATTGACCACTAGATCAACCTATGGTGATTAATTACTCTCAAATAAATAATTTGACAGATACTAATATGTTAATCTTTGTATTTTGTAAGACAAGCAAATTCTGCTTCTCAACGCTTAAAAGAAACTCAAGCAAGAAGGCATTCCCTAAAGTTCTAACATAGTCAGAGAAGTGGCCTCCAACAGACATGATTACAGTTTCTTAATGGTAGCAATCTTGTCAAAAAAATTCAAGGTGAAATTTCATGATACCTCTCGTATACGTGAAATTTCACCATCCTCGGGTACAATTGGTACTCTCTGCAGCAGATGAAAGTAATAACAAATGATCAAACTGACAGCAAAATAGACGCTCAAGCGAACTAAACTCCACCAACTAGGAGATAGATAGATGCACATTAAGCAAATTATCTACCTGAGGCTTCCACCCCATTTCATCAGGACAACGAAACGTGGCTTCGTTAAAGGCTTGATGTTCAATAGCAAACCTTGAAGCACCACTATTAACTCCCAAGTGAAGCTGAAGCAAGAATAGTAATAATTTGTTAGTCATCACTCAGAACAGTAATGAAGAAAAACAGTATTAACATGATGCAAGGCACTAACTTGCAAAAGTGCTCCTGTTTTTCTTGTCAAAAATCACACTTATGTGAAGGAAATGGCGAATGAAAACAGATTAATGCTTTCTGAACTTAATAATCTGTATTTACATGTGCATAGATTAAGAAATTATGAACATATATCTATATTGTTTAAGATAATGTCAATTCAATGATGATTAGACAACAACAATATTGGGAGGTTCTCAGCTGAAGATCAGAAGCTTCTAAGAAAATACGGGAAAGTTAAACTACATCAATTCGGAGCAATGTATCTTCCGAGTAATTTACATTGCAGCTTTGATTGTCCAGTAGCAGATACTAACACCAAAAGAACTAATGAAGAGCAGATTATATCTCGTAACAGAAGATAAAACAAGAGCAGATAGATAAAAAGGAAGGCAACTTCAGAGATGAGTTAAAGAGGAAATAAGCAATAAATAGTGAAAGGCTTGAACTAGGGGCAGGAATAACTGACCCAGATGATTCTTCTGGAATTCGTAGGTTCAGAATCCTTCCCCTCTACTGCAGATTGCAATGTCTTATGTAGCAAATCAAGAGCTCCATGTCCGGCAGTGTCAAGAATGCTGCAACTCCCAAGAGTTAGACCTTCTGGCAAACCATTCTTCTCCAAATACTTCTTGAGATTGTTCACTATCGTCTCAGTTGGATTCTCAGAAACTCCATGGAACTTCTTAAACCCCGTTACATGAATCGTCACCGATGGAGGCCCTTCCGACCCCATTTACCTAAGATCTATTCTTGGCAATAGCACTACAACAGAGAGAATTCCAAAGGGAAAATTGTCCCCAACAATCTGCAAGATATGAACGTTAACTTGTTGCAACAGAAAGCATGAGTCTCAGCAGAAGCAATCCTCTTCTTTATACGGACGTTCATGTTCCCAAACACTAAAATGACAAAATCTCACTGTATAACCCATCCTTTTTCTCTTAGAAAATGATTGGTAGGTCAAAGTTAATGCCCAATAGGAAATAAATTTAACAACATCAGCTCATAAACTTTGTAGTGTTAACAAGAAGTTCTTGAAACCAACAAAATCAGTGACCCAAAACAGCAAATCCAGTCCTCACTTCACTAGTGTACCCACAGAATCAAAGAAAAACACAGAAAAAAGAACAATGAAAATTACATCAAAAAGTAGCAGCACTAATCTCCATCGAAATACCTAGGGAATCAAACGAATCGAGAAACAAAAGGAAAAATAAACCCAGTTCTTAAAACTACATGACAACTGAATAAAAGTAACGATCCATGTAAAGTTGAAGACAAAAAACCAAACCATACAGCAGATTCATCAACTCTCAAGCAAAAAAGAAAAAGAAAAAAAAAGGCTCAAGTGCAAAGAATTAATTCCCGATCGAGATGCCAAGTTAAATTCGAACTGAATCAGAGTCCCCCAAAATGATCAGAAACAACAATCATTAAAAAATCTACCTAACTAGTCAAATAAGTGGAAATTAAAGAAACTGGGTACATAAAAAAACCACAGAAAAAGGAAAAATCCTCACAGGGAAAGGGAAATATAGCCATAAGTTACCTGTAAAGATTGAAGAAGAAGGCAAAAACTCAACCACCAGTCTTATCTATTCCTTACCTAGTAAAAGGCGATCAGATTATCAGAAGAAAAAAAGGGATTAAATAGCAATAGCATAGTAGAGAACGTGGAGATGGTGGGAGTTGGAACGTTTGCATCGAAACGCCAAAACCCGAAATTATTACTCTGATTTTTATTTTTATAATTTTGTGGGACATTTCTTAAATCGCATCCTTTTTTGGATAACATTTCCGCACTCCTACTAATCACCATCCACATCGTTGCATTTTTTCTTTTTTTTTTTTTTTAATTATTGATTTGATAAGAATTATATGTTTTTTTTGTCTATGGATTTTGTTTATATTTGCCTAAGTTGAATCTCTTTTTTCTTTTTTATTTAAATCGAGATATTTGTAATTTTTTTCATTTTTAATGATAATGACAACATTTTTAAATTTTAATTTAATAGGTTGTTATGTATTTGATAATGTTATTTGATATTAAAATATTATTAAAATAATATCCTACAAGATTTATAAGGCATAATAATAAAATGTTATATTTCCTTTTAATTTTTCATGAACATCCAAACAACAAATTTTAATTTCGGTAATTTCAAATTAATTTGGTTCCAAACTCAAATAAGAATTTAAAATCATTTTCATCTTTTAAAATCTTGAAATTTGAAATCATTTCTTACCAAATTCACCTACGAAATAGAGTATTAGTGCTTGTATTTACGTTTAAACTTAGTCTTTTTATTTATAATAAAACTTAAAATTAGTATTTGTCCACATTATGTCAATTATTATTATTATTTAACTAATTTTAATAGAAATTAACTTCAAAACTAACCATAGAGATTAATTTTAAATTAAAAATACATGGATTCAATTTAAACTAAAAAAAATGCATAAACTCAACTGAAATGAAACTCGAAATAGGAGATCAAAATAAAACTTCAACCCATAAGTTATCATCAAAATATAATTTTTGGAAGAAAATTCATTCCCATCAACATCAACATGATAAAGTTCAGTTTGATGACTTTTCTTCTATATAATGACCATCATAAAGTTGTGTTAGGGAGCTGGATACCAATATTCTAACACATTCATTGAATAAAACTTTCTTTTTTGTTAGTTTATTCAATTATTTATGATACAAGATCTTTTTTTTTTCCTTTAAAAAATAGGATTCTCTCGTTCTATTCGTATTTATTCTTATTCTTACTAATGGGTAAATAGATTCTTTTATGATCAAACCAAGGAATTTATGGGTTGCAAAGTGATTCTTATTATTTAAGGAACTTTTCTATTGGTTAATAAAAATTATATTGGTTTGAGTTGAAAAGTCTAATTGAAATTAAATGGATGTCTTATTCATGCCTTTGACATAAAGAGATTAAGTTATAAATTTGGTCTCTATAGTTGGAAGAAAGTTATAATTTAGTCTCTATAATTTTAAAAGTTAGAATTTTATCTTTATAGTTCAATAAAACCTCATATATAGTTTCTATGGTTTGATAGAACCTTGTAGGAATTATTCATAAAGGTTTTATCAAAATATAAAGACTAATTCTAATATTTAAGGGTTTGTTTATGTTTGGGGCACATGTTATAATAACATGTGAGTACTCTGTACCCCAAACACAAACTATTATAACCCCAGAGTCCCAGACTAAACAACTCTGCATTTTAAAAAATATTATATAATTTCATATACTATAATAACTCAGGGGTTGTTTGAGGCGTTGAGTGAGTTATAATAACAGGGGTTATAATAGTCTGTGGATTATTATTGTTTGTGAAACATATAATATTATTTAAAATGTAGAGTAGTATAGCTTGGAGTTATAATAGTCTATGTTTGGGTGCAGAGTATTTCACAGGTTATTATAACACGGATTATAATAACCAGTGGGTCAAACATGCCCTCACTGACTAATATAACTCACTCAACGCCCCAAACCATCCCTAAAACTTTATGGATTAAATTCTAACTTTTTCAAATCTATGAAGACTAATTTTGTAATTTAACCCATATAGAAATTTCTTTACTTTTTGCATTATTCTTCTTGTCCCATTGAAATTTTTCTCTATCGTCCTTGTTATACCTAATTTGTTCCTTAATAACATACAAACTAAATCATAATTCATTAATTTAATCAATATCACACTTCAATATTTAAATGAAGAGTATAGAAAGAAACTTCATAGAATAAAAAATTTTAAGCTTTTTTAAAATTCAATGACTAAATAAACAATAAAAATACAAAACTCATAGACTTAATATATAATATATAAACTTATGGTTACTATTATAATTTGTGAGACATTGTGAAATTGCATCCATTAATGGGTAACCTTTCAGGGTCATCATCACTCCTTTTTATGTTTTTTTAAGAAGAAAATTGTATTAAAATATATATATATATTAAAACATAAATAGTAAAAAATATCATCCCTTCAACTCCAAGATGATGTTTGTTTGGTGACTTCTTTTTTTATATAATGACCATCCTAGAGTCTTTTTTGAATGGCAGTACCAATATTCTAAAACACTTCAACAGATTAACAACCTTATTTATGAGTTTCTTTAATTACTTGAGATAAAATCCAATTTTTTAATTAAAAAAAGAATTTTTATTTTAAATTCAGACTCATTTAATGATATGTTGTTTAAAGGCATGCTTGAACCCAATTTGGATATGGACGCAAAGTAAATATTTTACTAGGATGACATATTTATATATTGAATAATATATGATTTTTTTTTAAATTAAATTGATTTGGGCGTGTGAGGAAGCTAACTTCTTCTTCTTCTTCTTTTTTTTTTTTTTGGGAAACACAGTGAAAACAACTTAAGATAAGAAACTCTCGAGTCTGATAGGAGGTCCCTGTCTCTAGATTTCATTTGCTCTTAACCGTGAGGTTCGTTGAGCCAAATCATGAGTTGTCTGGTTTACATCTCGTGCTATATGTCGGAAAGAGATTTAAGCCCACATAATTGAGACCGTCTAAATTTCTGTGACAAAATCACCAGTCTCAGTGTAATCATATATCGATCCTTCAATTAACTTGATAGCTTCCAGAGAATCATTTTCCACTATGAGTAGAATCCTTATTGGTTTGGAAACTAACTTCTATTAGTATTTATTTCTCCATCCCCACTTAATAGATGAATAATATATCCGATGGAGTGAACTTTAGGGTGAAAAAAAAAACTATGTTCAACTCTACTGCAAGACACACTGTCGATGCAAGTAAAAAAAAATAGGAATATTCTTGAGATCGATCCCCTAGGGAACGAAGTAACAAAAATGATTGTAAAAATAATTATGTAGGAAGGTTGCAACTTGAAAACTAAAAATGCAAAAATAGTTTTGTGGGGTTTTCGGTATGAAATAACAAAATAAATGAAAGATTAACTATGTTAAGTTCAATTGTGAAATCTAAATGTAAAATCTAACATTGCAAACGAAATGTCAAAGAAATAAATTGCAAAAGCAAATCACAAAACAAATTGCAGAATCAAGTTGAAATTTGCAAAATGAAAATAGCAAGAAATGTAAAAGATGCAAGAAAAATTACTAAATGAGGGAAATGCGCTTGTAACACCCGAAAATTCAGGTGGAGTTAATTTCAAGAATTTTATTAAATTTTCTTGGGAAAATGATTAAGTGGAATTAAAATTATGTGTGGTTGACATTAGTTTGAAAAGAAAATTTAATCGGAAATCAAATCGGAGTTTGTACTTTTAATTCATGCTTTAGTTTATAGAAATGATGAATTATGCGTTTCATGTAGTTAATTGGGGAGACAATGATAAAATTGGAAAAGAAAAAAGAAATAGGGATTAGGGTTTGATAAAGACACTTTTGTCTTTAGTGTGCATGCTTTTCGAGGCCATCATCATCATCCTCATCTCCACCTTCAAGATAACAACTAAGAGAAGGGTGATTCCAACCACCTCTTCCGATCAGCCTAGTCGTCGACCGCAGCAACCCTTGTTTTCGCTTATCGTCCGATCGTCGTCTTGTTGCCAGCCGCGCCGATCAACAGTGAACCGCGTCGAAATCGTGCTCCAAGTCATCGCTCGATCCGTCCAACTGTTCTCCTTCTATTCGAGCCCAGATTTGCACCCTATTGCAGGATCGCCCGTCGACCACACTACAACCAGCAGAAATGCTCCGATCTGACCAACACCCATCATTCGCTGCAGTTGTTCGAGCCATTGATCTAAACACTGACGATACTAAAGGGATTGAATCCCGCAGCAGAAGCGATGCGAATCGCCTTGCCCCATTATGTTACGTGAATTAACCTAAAAAACACTTACAATATGCATAGGTTAAGAATTAGGGGAAGGAAATCAGAAAAATACCTTTGAAGAACTTCCTTCTTCTAGTAATCCTTCTCCCTCGATCTCCTCGATCTCAACGAACTTTCAATCTCGAACCAACCAACGAACCGAACACCTCCACTTAGTTTCTCAGTTGTTCTCAAGGAGGAGGGAGGAAGGTGGGTTCCAATTGGGAAAGGGTGTAGAGAGAATTTGAGAGAAATATATCTATTGAAGTTCTACCAAATCCAAAAATGGCATTCAATCTCACAAAGTGCTTCACCAAGCACTTATTTATAGTGGGATAGTGTGGAGAGAATTTCTCCACCCATTTAGCCCACTAACACCAATACCATATATTATACAAATCATATTTGTATAATATAAGGTATTATCATCCTCATTATGCAAATCACATTTGCATAATGTGAAATTAAATTGAATCATATTCAAATTTTCGCATCTCTCATATTACTTTCTCCAACTATGCCATAATTTCATAATTACGCAATAATATAGTTTAATATGAATCATATTCACATCAAACTATATATTATATCAATTATATCACATATAATTGATATAAAACCCCTTTATATTAATTTGAACACTTCAAATTCATTCCAAACTTTATATCCTCATCAATTCCATATTTGAGTCAATCGAGCGACTTAATGGACCTACAGATCATGAGCTCCAATGATTTGAGATTAACTGAACAAACTCTTTGATCCCGTTAATCAACATTCATTAACTACGAGTCACTCCACTATAGACTCATAGTTGCACTCTTCTCATTGTAGGACGAGTTGTGTCCATCGATATAACCAATACCCATAAGCCAACCCTTCACAGGTCGTTCGTAGTCACAGTTGGGTCAAATTATCGTTTTACCCCTATGACTACCTCTTGCACCTTAAGTACCACTAATCCTCTAATGAACAACTTGTTTATGGTTCTACCATAAACAACGTCCCTCTCAGGCCAGTGAGAGGGTGGGTCTCTATTGCTCAAGGCCTACAGTCAACCCTCAAGGGAACATCCATCTAGATTCCCTAGCTCAGGAACGAGTGAATTCCTTCTTGCGTAGTTAAGTTCCCAGCTACCCACGTGGTTCTACCCTTGAGAAGGCAGTCTTGAGTCGACGACTCTGACCACTCTCACCTGTACTAGTAAAAGGATAGACCCCCGCAGATAGGAGTTCGTAACCTTCTCAGGATTAAGGTCGAGTCACTAATGGTCATCTACGAATTTATTAGTCCTAATCTATTAACGGTGTTACATCAGTTAGTCTCATAATTTACGGTCTGGTATTGTACAATCTTATTGCACAAGATGCCCCCACTCACATGTCAAAAGCATGAACGAGCTGGATCGCCTCGTTTGTATCAAATACAAAGTGGGTCACATCCATAGTGTTATCAGGATGAGATTCCCAACCTTATCCATGTATTATAGACCATTCGGGTCATTTACCTGAACGTGATCCTTTCCATGTGTCCACTACACACCGTTCAAAATCTCATTAATATGACCCTGAAGTTTAGTTTATTGGATTAAGTTTAAACTGCGATAATACAAGATTTGATGAAAAAATAACTTTTTATTTATACATATCAAATTGTTACAAACTTTACGAGTTTAGGGCATACATCCCAACAGAGACCTCCAGCTACGTGTCACCGGACGAAGTCGAGCAAAGTTCCAGATCTACAGTCGTTGGCCAGCATTGGCCAAACCTCACCGCACCGCTGCTGTAATAGATTTGTAGTTGAAGGGTTCGTCAGATTCTGAGCCACTTGATTGTTTGAATCGATTTTGAATTGAAATTTTCATTGTGAGTAAGATGAGACTGATAGAAAGATTGTTTGGAATAATTTATGATAAATATTTTGATGTTGAACAATGATTTGTGAATTAGGGGACTCATTGAAGTTCGACATCGAATTAACGTAAATCGGACAATTGTGTCCAGAGATTTAGTTTCAAGGTTCAAAGGAATCACCCTGCTAGAAATTAGAATTTTGAATTTTGAAGCTTAGACTAAGGTAAGGGATCTCACATCAAACTTTTAAAATGGTGTCAAAATTTTATAAAAGTCAGTCATGTTCATTTAGAAAACGATTTTTTAATTTTATGTTAGAGATTTCGTGATATTTTAATGTTTTACTATTCTTGAAAATTGTTATACACTGAATTAGTTTTGAGAATTAGTTTTGAGCTTAAATGTTATGAAAGATATGCCATGATACATGATTTACTGTTTTTCTCACGATATGTGCATCACTGTTTATGAATGAAAGATAAGACCTCATGCATGTCTGTATGTTCATGAAAAAATGTACGAAGGTTGTGACAATTAATCTCCACATGATTATCGGAGTTTGAGAGGACTCCATATGGCACAGGGGTTTTCATGCTCAATATGACACAACAGTCTTCGGGCTCAACATGACACAGGAATCTTTGGACTCAGCATGATACAAAAGTCTTCGGACTCAGCATGCTCTCAGGAGAACTCAATTGACCACTAAAAACCGAATAGTAAAACTATGATATTATTTTAAAGAAAGTTTTAGGTCCCATTAAAGAAAGTATGTGATTGCATATCTCAACCCTGTCAACCCCGGTAGTGGGATCATTTACTGAGTATTATTTTATAATACTCACCTTTTCAAAAACCTTTTTAGGTAAAGGCAAGCATACAAAGTGAATGACGAGGATGCGCTACGAAAAGGTCATGGAATCACAACAGTCATGATTTCTGTATTTATTGAATTTAGCATTTTTTTAATGATTGTTTTAGCTGTTGGATATTATTTTCGTTTTAAGTATTATGCCTATTTTGAAATTGGAGGCTAAACTTTATTTATGTTCATTTTAAATGTTTGACCTTGGGATCCCAATAAAGAAATGAATTTTGTTTTTAGTGAATTCACTTTCCTTTTTAATGTTTTATGGCCTCAAAGACACGTGCATATTAGTAAGACCTAGGGAAACATGTCTTAGAGTTAGGGTCGTTACAGGGCTTAAGAATGTCATTGCCCTAAGTTGTAATTGCAAAACCAAAATTGTAAATCCAACCTAACCTACTTTACTCTCAATTATAAACCAAAATTCTACTCCTATTCACCTTGAAATTTATGTTTTTGGGAGACTAAGTGAGTAACTTATATGTCTATAATCCCTCTATCCTAGATAATTTAGCTCAACAATTTTATGGGTTTTAGAGTCTTTAATCCTTATATCTAGGGTAAAGATTGGCTTATGTCTAAGCTTTTGTCTCCATCACTCTGTCGGTATTAGATCTAAGCTCAAGTTGCTATCCTATTTGATCAATCTAGGATCTCAACAACAATTTATTCAACACAAGCAAACAATTGAAATATGAGCTCGATTTTGTTGGAATTTTGGCTACATTTACTTCTTAGGGAATTCACATCCTTGAACCTCTGGAGAAGTTTAGCTCAAAATTGAATTAAAAAGCTTGCAAAAAATTTCTTAGGTTGGTTTTCATAATGAACTTACAACCTTCACTGGAATAAATAAAAGAACGAAAAAAATTAAATAAAGTAGAAAACAAGTTTAAAGAAAAGTCAAGATTGATGCAAACTTGCTTACTAGAAGAATGTGAGTAAAAGAAATACTTAGTCAATTGGCCTCAAGAATGTGAAGTCCCAACCCAAATTACTAAAACTACCAGAGAGGTATTTCCACATTTAATTCATTCAAAAATTGAGTTCAACAGCTGTAACACCACGTAACTTGAACACTTCCTACTCGGGGTATTACTTTCAAGTTGTATCGCTCGCGCCGAAAATCCGGCAGCATAACGACGCAACCTAGACAAACCAAAAAAATTTACAAACCCTGAACCTGAACAAAAACACTTCAAAAAGGCTCACAAGGGTACCCAACCTCCTCCAAACTACACAGAAAATAACAGGTTGGGCTCTAGTCCCTCGGAGTTCTCAGACAACAAACAAGACCACAACACATGCTTCGAATATGAAAGAAACATAATAGAACATACTTCGATTCAAACGATAGGGGAACATGACATACTAAGGTTTAAAACACAACCTAAAAGAAGAAGAACACAACAGAAGAAAATGAATAAAAACAACTCCTAAACGAAAACTCCTAACTATGTCCTTCAAACCTTCCATAGCCTCACAGGGGTCTCGCCGTCGGTGGTCATCTCACTGGTTTGCCTTACCTGCAACAAAAGAAGAAATAAACGAGAGATGAGTATAAAAATACCGAGTAAGCAACTCATTTCATCCAAGAATAAAGAACACAAGGGAACAACCATAGACCTAGCTAAGCACGACACCTAGCCCGTCTCACAACCTCATCAAGCATCTTGGCCCTATTTCTCACTCAGAATTCTCAGTCTTGTCCTACCCTTAGCGTCTGAACTATGTTGGCAACAACTGACCACAAGACTCATTCTCGGGCCTACACTAGGGCGAATGACTCTATCCAACCCCTCTGACTTTAAGGATCACACCCCGAGTCGCACAACTGGATGGGGGACGGACCACCACAACTCATAAAGTATCAAAGGCGGCATTACCTCGCACAATCAACCACACGCTCATTCCCAGGTCTGTACTAGGGCGAAGGACTCTATCCAACCTCTCTGACTCTAAGGATCACATCCCGAGTAGCACAACTGGATGGAGGACGGACCACCACATCCTATAACATCATCATCATCTCGCCAACCTCGAGTCTCAACCTGCTAAGGGTTACACATAGACTTTGGTCTACACTAGGGCTAGTTGTGTTAACTACAATCCTAAGGCTCAACAACACTTCTCAAGTTACTTCAAAACTAAACACGAGACTATCAGACTCGGGACAGACGAGCTCAACACAACAATGCATTCAGAATTCTCAACACAGGCTTACATCGATTTTCCTAAAAGATCACGTCCAAACACAAAAGGATAACAACCATGAATCATGAACAAACATTCGATCTAACATGCACGATATTTCAACGCGGGTTCACATCAAATAAGAACAGGCATACCTAAATCCAGGCGCAACTGCGACTACCACAACCTAGCATGCTACTACAAGTCCAAGTCTGACTGTACGCTACCAGATTCTAAAACATTCAATTTCAAATTAGTATTGCATGCAATGGTGCCCTAAGCCCTACACTTAGGGGTAGTTTAATCTGAACGACTACTTACAGGAAATTCAACCACAACGAGCGACTTGAGTAACGCGGCGAGTTCCAAACGTTCTTCTACTTCCAAGTCGTCCCTAACGAAGAACATGCACAAAATTAATAAATCGAAACACAACACCCTAAAAACTAATACGGAGAAGAACTCACCCAATGGAGATTCGAAACGAGCTAAGGGACGGACCGAGGCGATCGCGCCGCCGCATGGACCGGCGACAATGGCGGCGGCAACACGTGGAGGTGGCGATGGTGGTGCGTGGGTAGCAAATCTAGAATCCTCGTAAATCGATCGATCCAGAACGGGTCTCTGTTCCTCGAAAACCGATCGAAACGAGCCCAAACCGGCTGAACCAAACGATGGGTCTCGCGGATCAACCGATGGTTCTTCACGACGGCGACGTGCTGGCGGCGGCGCTTGGTTTCAGATGGCTTCTGGAGGCAGCGACGACGACCTGAGAGACGAGAGAGAGAGAGACGATGAGGAAGAGAGAGACGAAGAGAGGAGAGCTGGGGGAGAGAGAGAGAGAGAGAGAGAAGCTCAGGGAAGAATAATCGACTGTTACAGTCTACCCACCTTAGGAACTTTCGTCCTCGAAAGTAGCTAGCTCTCGAACAGCTCTAGGTAACTTGCTCGCACCTCCTCCTCGTGCTCCCAAGTGGCTTCATTGAGATGATGGTTCTGCCAAAGGACCTTCACAAAATTGATGTTCCTGTTCCTCAGGACTTTGCTATCACTAGCAAGAATTTGCACTGGCTTTTCTTCGTAACTCAGATCTTGTCTAACTTCAACGGCTCAAAGTCGACGATGTGCGAGGAATCGGGCATATAACCTCGCAACATAGACAAATGAAACACATCATGGACCGACGCGAGGGATGACGGTAGGGCCAACCGATAAGCCACTGATCCAATGCACTCCAGGATCTCGAAAGGACCAACAAACCTAGGGCTCAACTTCCCTTTCTTACCGAACCTCAGAACACCCCTCATGGGTACAACTTTCAAGAATACAAGGTCTCCATCGACAAACTCTAACTCTCGACGCCTGACATCAACATAACTCTTCTGCCTACTTTGTGCCGTTAACATCCTTGCCTTGATCTTCTGTATGCCTCATTTTTCACCTGGACCAACTCGAGTCCCAACAATTTCTGTTCACCAACCTCTCCCCAACACACTGGGGTCCTGCACCTTCTCCCATAATGGGCTTCGAAAGGGGCCATACCAATAGTTGTCTGATAACTGTTGTTATAAGCAAACTCCATCAGGTGAAGGTGTGAGTCCCAACTGCCTGTGAAGTCTAACGTACATGCCCGAAGCATATCTTCCAGAATCTGATTCACCCTTTCCATCTGACCATCGGTCTATGGATGAAACGATGTACTAAATTTACTCTGAGCCCCTAAGGCTCTCTGAAAACTCACCCAAAAATTCGAGGTGAATCGTGGGTCTCTATCAGACACGATCTTCACTGGGACTCCATGCAACCTTACTATCTCTTCCATAAATAAATGTGCCCACTTCTCAACTGTATAGGTTTGCTTACCAGGCAGAAAGTGAGTGGACTTGGTTAGTCTATCCACAATCACCCAGATCACTGTGAATCCCTTCGTTGTCCGGAGAAACCCCGAAATAAAGTCCATGGAGATCTCCTTCCACTTCCACTGGGGTACTTCCAACGGTTGCAACAACCCTGCTGGTTTCTGCCTCGGTGCTTTAACTTATTGGCACACTAAACACCTGCTGACAAACTCTGCCACATCTCTTTTCATTCCACACCACCAATAGAATGATTTCAAGTCCTGATACATCTTAGTGCTTCCTGGATGCACTGAAAAAGGAGAATTATGAGCATCAGATAAAATCTCCTCCTTGAGACTACTCTCAGCAGGAACACACAACCGTCCTCTAAATAGTAGTCCACCGTCTGCTGTCACAGAGAACTCGCTTTCCTCACCACTTCTTGTCTGATGCCAACAGTCCTCAAGACTTGAGTCTCCCTGCTAAGCCTCAAAACTTCATTGCCTCAAGGTCACCATATCGACAACCGTTCGATTGTGCTTTGTGACTCGACTCACCATAATCATTATCTCTACACGTTCCATCTCTGAACGCAAAGGAACTTGCCTCGTGACCAGGGTTGAGGTGTGATCCACCTTTCTGCTAAGGGCATCAGCGACAACATTCGCTTTGCCTGGATGGTACAATATCTCAACCTCATAGTCCTTTACTAACTTCAGCCATCTGCGTTGCCTCGTATTCAACTCCTTCTGGGTAAAAAGATACTTGAGGCTCTTGTGGTTTGTGTACATCTGAATCTTTTTTCCATACAAGTAGTGTCACCATATCTTCTGAGCGAAGACCACGACAACCAACTCCAAATCATGAGTTGGGTAATTTCGCTCATAATCCTTCAACTGACGAGAGGCATAGGCGATCACTTTTCCATTATGCATCAACACACAACCCAAACCTTTCTTGGAGGCATCATTGTAGACCACAAAACTTTCTGAGCCATCAGGTACTGCAAGCACAAGTGCAGAGACTAGCCTGTGCTTGAGGTCCTGAAAACTTGTTTCACAAGCTTCACACCATACGAAGGGAATTCCCTTCTGGGTTAACTGAGTCAAGGGTGTGGCTATCTTGAAGAAATCCTTGACAAACATCCTGTAGTAGTCTGCCAAACCCAAAAAGCTTTGCACTTCAGAGACGGTCTTAGGCGAGGCCAATCTGTCGCTGCCTCAATCTTGGTGGGGTCCATTGTTACACCTTCTTTAGACACCAAGTGTCCTAGGAAGGCTACTCACTGCAACCAGAACTCACACTTGGAGAACTTTGCATATAACTTGTTGGTTCTCAAAGCTCTCAACACTTCCTTCAAATGAACTTCATGCTCCTCCTCTGACTTGGAGTACACCAAAATATCGTGGATGAAGACGATCACAAAGGTGACTAAGAACTCCTTGAATACCTTGTTCATTAGCTCCATAAACGTTGTTGGGGAATTCGTCCACCCAAAGGACATCACCGTGAACTCATAGTGCCCGTACCTGGACCTAAAAGCAGTCTTTGGAATGTCCTCTTCCTTGATTCTCAGCTGATAGTACCCTGACCGCAGGTCAATTTTAGAAAACACTGCCGCTCTTTGCAGTTGGTCAAACAAATCATCGATCCTGGGTAAAGGGTATTTGTTCTTCACTGTTACCTTGTTCAGTTCTCAGTAGTCAATGCATAACTGCATCAACCCATCTTTCTTTTTCACAAACAACACGGGCGCATCCCAAGGTGAAACACTAGGACGGATGAACCCCTTATCCAGGAGTTCCTGCAACTGAGTCTTAAGCTCCTTCAATTCTGCTGGCGCCATTCGGTAGGGAGCTTTAGACAACGGAGTCGTCCCGGCTCAAGCTCAATACTGAAGTCTACCTCACGGATCGAGGGTAGACCAGGCAACTCTTCAGGAAACACATCGCAAAATCTCGAACAACAGGGATCGAAGTCAACTTTGGTCCCTTGTTCCTTGTATCAACAACACTAGCCAAGAGGGCCCAAGCCCCTTCACTTATCAACTTCTTTGCCTTGAGAGCTGAAATCATCTTCGGAATCTCTCCAGTCTCAATTTCCTTGAACTTGAAACTGGACTCTACCGGAGGCCGAAACACCACCTCTCGACAATGACAGTCGATGCTGGCATGGTTCGTAGATAACCAATCCATGTCCAAGATTACATCGAAGTCGTTCATGTCCAACACAACTAATGTCACATCTAGCACACGACTCGTTACCACTACCTGACCAGATTTAACTTTTTCTCAAGCTATTAACTCTCTACCCACCGGGGTAGCTACTCCCAAGTCAACATCTAGAGGCTCTACTTCTAACTGGGCTTGCCTCACAAAAACAACAGAAATAAAAGAGTGCGAAGAACCAGAGTCAAATAAAACAAGAGCCAAGTGTCCAAGAACGGGTAGTGTACCTGCCACCACAGCACCGGAACCTCCTGCGTTCCTGTTCGCACTCGCATAGACTCCACCTCTCTGGCGGTTTCCAAACTCACCCCTCTTTCTTTAGACATGCTTTGGCGAAGTATCCAAAGCTTTTCGCAGCTTATAACAAACTGATCCACGACTCTGTTTGCACACGGACGACAGGTGACCCAACTTCCCACAATTATTGCAGATCTTGCTAGCTGCATGACAGGTCCTGTTGTGTTGAACTCCACATCTGAAACATGAACCCTTGCTTGGAGCCTGCTGGGGCTGATGTCCCTGAGTTCCAGATTTGTTTGACATAGCAAAGGCTTGCTCAAACTTCCTTTTCTGGCTTGTTCCAGAACTCTGACCTGCCCCTAAACTCTGGCCGACAACAAACCCATGCAACCTCAGGTCTGTATCAATAAGGGATGTCGCTCGGACTGTTGCGGTGTAAGTCTTGGGATCGTGAGCAGCTGTCGACCCACGTATGCCTCATCGCAAACCTGTGAGGAAACACTCCACCTTCTTCTTCTCTGTATCCACCATATCAGGGGCGAACCGAGATAGGGTAGTAAACTCGTGCTCGTACTCCTCGACCGTCTGGTTCGACCCTTGTTTTAGCTGTACGAACTCAGCTTTCTTCTCGATTCTAAGCACAATCAGATAGTACTTCTCGTAGAACGCCTCTTGGAATTGCGCCCAGGTTATCGGTCCTGCACTGACATCGATGGACCGTACAACAGCTCGCCACCATAGGAGAGCACTTCCCTTTAACGCATAAACTGCGCACTGAACCTTCTGATGCTCGGGGCATCCCATTCTACTAAGAATATCATCCACGACCGCAAACCATGCTTCAGGAGATACATGGTCCACCGACCCATCAAAGAAAGGCGGGTCATACTTCTTGAAATCCTTTAGATATCCCGCATCTTCGATCGCTGCCCCAAATGTATGAGCCCGCAACCTTTTTGATTCTGTGCGACCTTGGTTCCCGATTTCGGTGCGCCAGGCCTCCATGGCTCGAGTGAACATAGTTTATCGATTAGCTTTGACTCGCTATATTCGCTCAATCGATTCTTTGAATGCCTGCCATGAGTTCAGCAACTAGCGACGGTGCTTAAACGTTCGATACTTGAACATTTGCCTTCTCATGGGCTCCTTCATTTTGCCCAGCTGATTCCTCGACAACTGGGGTATTCTGGTTGAGTTCCTCCCAATCCTCGGAGTGCTCAACCTCTGGTGCTTCGACGATCGGTTCCTGATCTCGGGCCCTTCGACCTCGACCCCTATGACCACCCTGACCTCGACCACCAGTAACTGCTCTTGCACGACCTCTACCACGTGCCATAATCTAAAACCAAAAGAAAACAGAACATAAAAAATGTTTCAGAAGTACAACACAAAAGAAAGCATAACAACCTCAACAACGAACCTCCTACCACTTACTAAGTAAAAGCAAACCTGTTGATGACTCGAGGAACTCCTTGCGAGAGACTATGAAGGACTAAACACCTACGATGTAGGCAGTATACAAGATCTAAAACCTAGGCTCTGATACCAACTCAGTAACACCACAGAATTTGAACACTTCCTACTAAAGGTATTATTTCCAAGTTATGCACTCACATGTAAAATCGAGCGACATGACGTTGCAACTGGACAAACCAAAAATTTCAAAGCTCGAACTCAAACAAAAACACTTCAAAAAGGCTCACAAGGGTACCCAAATTCCTCCAAACTACACAGAAAACAACAGGTTGGGCTCTAGTCCCTCGGAGTTCTCAGACAACAAACAAGACAACAACACATGCTTCGAATATGACAGAAACATAACAGAGCATACTTCGATTCAAACGATAGGGGAACATGACATGCTAAAGTTTAAAACACAACCTAAAAGAAGAAGAGCACAACAAAAGAAAAGGAATAAAAACAACTCCTAAACGAAAACTCCTAACTAAGTCCTTCAAGCCTTCCATAGCCTCACAGGGGTCTCGCCGTCGGTGGTCATCTCACTGGTTTGCCTTATCTGCAACAAAAGAAGAAATAAACGAGGGATGAGTATAAAAATACCCAGTAAGCAACCCACTTCGTCCAATAATAAAGAGCACAAGGGAACAACCTTAGACCTAGCTAAGCACGACGCCTACCCCGTCTCACAACCTCATAAAGCATCCTACCCTATTTCTCACTAAGAATTCTCAGTCCTGTCCTACCCTTAGTTTCTGAACTTGGTTGGCAACAACTGACCACGAGACTCATTCCCAGGCCTGCACTAGGGCGAATGACTCTATCCAACCCCTCTGACTTTAAGGATCACACCCCGAGTCGCACAACTAGATAGGGGACGGACCACCACATCCCATAAAGCATCAAAGGCGGCACTATCACGCACAATCGACCACGGGCTCATTCCCGGGCCTGTATTAGGGCGAAGGACTCTATCCCACCCCTCTGACTCTAAGGATCACATCTCGAGTCACACAACTGGATAGAGGACGGACCACCACATCCCATAAAATCATTATCATCTCGCCAACCTTGAGTCTCAGCCTGCTAAGGGTTACACAAAGACTTGGGTCTACACTAGGGCTAGTTGTGTTAACTACAATCCTAAGGCTCAATAGCACTTCCGGAGTTACTTCAAAACTAAGTACGAGACTATCAGGCTCGGGCAAACAAGCTCAACACAACAACACATTCAGAATTTTCAACACAGGCTTACATCGATTTTTCTAAAAGATCACGTCCAAGCACGAAAGGATAACAACCATGAATCATGAACAAAAATTCGATTTAACATGCACGATATTTCAACACGGGTTCACATCAAATAAGAACAGACAGACCTAAATCCAGGCGCAACTGCGACTACCACAACCTAGCATGCTACTACAAGTCCAAGTCTGACTGTACGCTACTAGATTCTAAAACATTCAATTTCAAATTAGTACTGCATGCAATGGTGCCCTAAGCCCTACACTTAGGAGTAGTTTAATCCGAACGACTACTTACAGGAAATCCAACCACAACGAGCGACTTGAGTAACACGACGAGATCCAAACATGCTTCTACTTCCAAGTCGTCCCTAACAAAGAACATGCACAAAACTAATAAACCGAAACATAACACCCTAAAAACTTATATGGAGAAGAACTCACCCAACGGAGATCCGAAACGAGCTAAGGGACGGACCGAGGCGACCGCATGAAGGGGAAAGCGTTGGCGGCGCCGCAGCCGCAGACGAGACGGCTTGATGGATGGCGCGGCGCGCGTGAAGGTTGCGGTGGCGGCGCGTGGGTAGCAAATCTAGAATCCACGTGAGTCGATCTGTCCAGAATGGGTCTCTGTTCCTCAAAAACTGACCGAAACGAGCCTGAACCGGTTGAACCAAACGATGGGTCTCGCGGATCAACCGATGGTGCTTCACGACGGCGACGTCTTTGGCGTCGGCGACGCTGGCTTCGGCGGCTTTGGCAGCAAGAACGAACGCGGCACGAGAGACGAGAGAGAGAGACAGAGAGACGATGAGGAAGAGAGAGACAGAGAGACGGAGAGAGGAGAGTTGGGGTGGGAGAAAGAGAGAGAGAGAAAGACAAGCTCGGGGAAGAAGAACTGAGAAAGAGAGAGAGGGATGGGAGAGACTTAGAGGGAGAGAGAGGCGAGCGAGAAGGGAAACGTGGGCCGGCGGCCGCTCCGTCTGCAGCGCACGAGCATAATGAATGGATGGAAGTTGAAAGGCACCGACTGTTACAATTGCACCGACTGTTAAAAGGCACCGACTGTTAAAAGGCACCGACTGTTACAATTGCAGTACAGAGAGCTTAATGAATGGAAGTTGAAAACTAATACAAACTTAAAATAGAGGTGGACTAAGATAGAGTAAATCTAATAACGGTTCAAGCCAATATTCACGAGTTCTTCCTTCTTTTCCAATTGACTCAACCCCTCAACTATTCTGGGAAGAATTCAAGTCTTTACAATCCAAGTTTCAACTTGAATGGGGCTGAAAAGTCAATAGAAAATCAAACTAGTGACTTAGTGGCCAAGAAGAAAAACAGGAAGGAAAAAGAACATAAATAAAACCCATGAAAATTAAGCCTAAAAATACTACTTTTACCAATGAGTTTCTAATGTTTTATTATCTACTTTGTACCTATGTTTTTCAAAATCAAGCTAAATTTTGAAAACTCAAAAAAGTAATTTTTTAAGAACTTATTTTTGTTTTTGAAATTGGACTAGAAACTTAAATGGTATCTCAAGAAAGATGAAATAATTGTTAGAGAAGATTAAGAGAAATTGTGAAATTCTAAAACTAAAACACAAAAAATAAAATAGTTATTAAACGAGGGCAAAAATGTTTCAAGTTTTGAGACTTCATTGGAAATGAGGTCTTATTTATGCCTCTAATAAAAGTATTCTAAACCATTTTCTCTTCAATGTTGGAATTGTATATTAAGCTTATTTCTTAAAAATACTTCACTGGCCCTGTTTAATAGAGTGCTACTATTGAAGGTTAAATAAGGATTTTTTTTTTTTTAACAAAGTTTGCATTCACAAAAGGTCCATTAAAAAAAATCAAAATTTATGTGCTTAAACGCAATAATACATTGAGCAATGATACGTTGATAGCTTTGAAAAATAATTAATTGATAATATTTAGAGAATTTGTAATGGGTAGCAATTATGGTTTTAGTATTTGTAGATATAGCAACATTTTAAAAGAATTGCAAATATGGCAAAAGTTTTTAATTTTTTTATATAATTCCAATTATACTCTTGGCTTAAACCTATTCCCTTTTTAATTGGTATTTGTTTTTCAATTGGTATTTGTTCTTCACGCTTACTTAAATATTCCTTGTTATTTTTATATTTTTATATTCAAAACAAACATGATTATGCCCGACATTTATATATTTTTATTATTTTACAATTTTAAGCATTTAAACATTTCAATTTTCTAGATTCTCAAACAGTAATACATATTTAACTACTTGTAAGGCTCTAAATTCACAGTCAAATCAAATGAGATGTATTATAATTTATTTAATATACCTATTTTTTAGAGAATTTGTAATTGGGTAATAATTATGGTTTTAGTATTTGTAGATATAGCAACTTTTTTTAAAGAATTGCAAATATGGCAAAAATCTTTAATTTTTTTTTTATAATTCCAATTATACTCTTGGCTTAAACCTATTCCCTTTTTAATTAGTATTTATTTTTCAATTGGTATTTGTTCTTCACGGTATTTTTCTTCTTCCGATTTTTGCGACAACATCTTCTTGATTCCAGTCCAATCTTCCCAAACTCTTCTCGATTCCAGTCCAATCTTCTGTCGAGTTGCAAGTTTGAGTATCTTCTCAAATTCAATTGGAGTTGCAAACCTTCACCTATTCGATCGGGTATTTTCTAGTTTGATCTGTTGAATTGCAACCCATGAATTTTCATCGAGTTTGTTTGATTATCTTCTCCAATTCGATCACATTGTAGTATCTTCTTATTCGGTCGAAGTATCTTCCAATTCGATCTTTTCGAAGTCCAACGGAGCTTTTTTCGTGGGTATTTGATTTTTTCAATCAACATTTTTCATGGGTATTTCTTATGTTCATTTTGTTACATCACTATTTTTCTGCTTTGGAGTCGCAAGTTTTCTTCATTTTTTGTTCTATCAGCAATACTGTTTTCTAGATGATCGACGATATACGTGACATCAGTGATATCTATCATTGTTTTCTAGATATGATCAATAGATATCAGTTATATCAGTGATATCAGTGATATCAGTAATCAATAGATATCAATGATATTAGTGATATTAGTGATATACGAGTGACTATTGTGCTTCCAATTACTGATATACGATCTTCTGTTGGAGCTCTTTTCACGGGTATTTTTTTTGTTCATTTTGTTATATCACTGTTTTTCTGCAATGTTTTGGAGTCGCAAGTCTGATTTTGGTGATTGTTTTGTTTTCTAGATATGTTAGAGAATACATATGACATCAGTGATATCAGTGATATCTATCATTGTTTTCTAGATACAATGATAACAGTGATATCATTGATCAATATATATGATATCAGTGATATCAATGATCAGTAGATATCAATGATATCACTGATATCAGTGATCAATAGATATTAATATTATCAGTGATATCATTAATCAATGATATACGAGTGACTATTGTGGTGATCGATTTCTATATTACTTAATATTGTTAATGTTGTTATTACTTTTCGTAGGAACTATGATGAAGCTTCTAATAGTTATTTTTTATAGTAGGCAATGGAATGAGAAAAATTTCTATGAGAATTACAAGACCATTAAAATTTTTGTTGATGAGATGATGTGTTTTGATGATTTTATTAATCTGATTGTGAAAGAAGTTCGAATGGATAGTTCTATTTCTTTTATAGAATTGTCAATGTTATTAGGTTAGGGATAAATGATGCTCAGGATGTGGTTAAAATTCAAGAAGATAAAAATGTTGCTTGGTTTTTAACTTTAGTGAAAGATCAAAATACAAGATATCCTTTAGTTTCTCATATTACAAGAAGTCTAATAGAAAAGTTATGAGTAATAGGTAATAGATAGGTAGAAGTTTATCAGACAACTATCATTGATAGAAACCTATGACTTCTATCAGTGATAGTAGTCTATGACTTCTATCAGTGATAGTAGTCTATCACTTCTTTTTCATTAACTTTTATCAATCATTAACAGGATAGTAGTCTATCACTTCATCGGTGATGAGCGATGATAGAAGTCGAATAGGAACAAGATGTCTAATAGATAATAGAAAAGTTATGAGTAATAGGCAATAGATAGACAATTGTGGTAGAAGTCTATCAGACAACTATCACTGATAGAAGTCTATCACTTCTATCAGTGATAGATATCACAATAGTAGTTTATCAAAATTAGAAGAAAAAATTAGTTATTAAATAAATAGACAAAAAAAAATAGTTATTAAATAAACAGACTTCTATCAGTGATATCACTGATAAAATCTCATCAGTGATATCACTGATAGCATCCCATCAGTGATATCACTGATAGCAGTGACTGGCGTGAGGTGTTTTAGTAATTTCAATTTCTCTTTTTAAATTTTTGCTATTTTTGCAAATAAATTGAGTCATTTGCTATATGGACAATTATATTGGTCCTTTTTGGTACCAACCCAATTGCCCCTTTATCTTACGCAATTAAATAAATTAGGAAAGAAGGGTGTTTTATTGAAAGAATGTAAATATTGGTATTCAAATCCCTTTCCAGTAAGATTTTAATGTAGGAAAGAAAAGTCATCAAATAAAACTTCATCACATGTTGAAGTTGAAGGGGGTGATATTTATATTTTAATCATTTATTTTTGAAAAAACACGACGATATTGAGAGAAGTGATGTTGATCGTGAAATTTAACCAACTAATGGATCCAATTTCATAATGTCACACCATGCCACAAATTATAATAGTAATAATATGGTTAAATTATAAATACTCCTTAAATTTCAAATTTTGTATCCACTAAGTTTTTAGACTTTTGCCAACAAGAGCATAGCTCAACCGACATTAAGTATGACTCATGACTAAGAGGTCCTGAGTTCGAATTCCCCCACCCCCAATTGTTGATGTACTAAAAAAAAAAAAGGTTTTTAGACTTTAAGTCTCTACTATAAATATTAGGGACAATTGGGTATATGACAAAATGATGGTAAAAATTTACACATCTAGCAAAATATAAAAAAGAATTGCAAAATAGCAAAATTTGTTGTCCAACCTATTTAATTTACAAAAAAAAAAAACTCTTCTCTCTCAATCTTGTCGTCCCTCCACAACCCACCGTACAAAATAACATGTGGTGATCAAAGTCTATCACTGATAGATACCAATCACCACATACAATCAATTAGGAACCGATCACCACAGACAATCAATTAGGATATAGAAATCTATCACTGATAGAAACCGATCACCACATGCTAGTGATCAAAATCTATCACTGATAGATACCGATCATCACAGACAATCAATTAGGAACCGATCACCACAGACAATCAATTAGAACCGATCACTACAGACAATCAATTAGGATATAAAAGTCTGTCATTGATAGAAACCGATCACCACATGCTAGCGATCAAAGTCTATCACTGATAGATACCGATAGTAAAAACTAAAAAGTAATAACCAACCGTATCAAAGACAGTGGAACAAACACCCATTTTCTCCAAATTCAGGGCACACATTATCCTCGCCATGCCACCGCCAATAATGGAGACAAGAGGGTCACCGGAGAGAGCAGAAGTAAAGGTCACTTGCTCCTGATTGAAAGTTTTCTTCAGAATCAACCTCCCTTAGGTACCGTATGATGATTTTCTACAGAACTTGGAGGTGGGTTTGTGGGCATCCATGGCAGATATTTTTGCAAAAACCCAAAGCATTTGCTTGCGTTTTTTTTTTCAATGATTTGTTTTGAGATTTCCTTTTTATTTGTTTCATGATTTCTTTGTGATTTGATTGCAATCGATAGAATCAGAAACTTGGTTGCAAATTGTGAAAACCAGAAACTTCAAAAACCAGAGAAACTCTAATTGAAGAAGAAAGAAGAGGAAATATACACGAATTGTAAATTGCAATTATCAAATGTAAAACTAGAGAAATGAAGGGAATTAAACTCCCACGCCGCGGAAGACGATTGAATCGTCATGGTGAAGTTGTGCAATTGAATTTCATTAAAATGATTTAACTTTTAAATCTAGGCTAAACATACATGAAATGGAAAGAAAAAATAGTAAGTTCAAGTTACTTACTTGTTGATGCCCTTTTTCAAGGATTCCTTTCCAACGAATCACGAATTCTTCGTGTGCTACTCAATCTCTACGAACTCGAACACTTCTCACAAACAATAACACCACCAAAGGCTTCTCGGTTGTTCTTATTTTGGAAGAAGGAAGTTTGTGGGAACTTGGTGTTTTGGAGAAAAGAGGAGAAATGTTGAGAGAATTTTGAGAGAGAGTTGTTCTCTTTTTTTGGTGAAAATCCAAAAATGAGAGAAATCCTTACCTTCCTTCTTGCAAGAAGGGTTTAAATAATGGAGATAGGTGGAGTTGAAATCTCCACCTATTTATCATTTTACCACAACTATAGGTTATGCAAATCATATTTGCATAACCATATATTATAAGATATCTCATATCTCATATCACAAATCACATTTGCAATATTGTGGATTTATTAAATAGAATCACATCCAATTTAATATCTCTCAACCTAATTTCTCCAATTAGCCCTAATTCAATAAATAGGCTAACCTATAGTTTATTATGAATGTTATTCACATTAAACTATATATTATATCATTCATATCTCATATAAATGACATAAATGCCCTTTTAGTGAAATTGAACACTTCAATTCACACCAAAATACTAACCCTTCTTTTAACCCAAATTGAGCCAACCGAGGGACCTAATGGATCTACAGTGACGAGCTCCAATGATCCGAGATTAACCTATCAAACTCTTTGACCCGGTTAATCAACATTCATTAGATACGGTAACACTCCACTAAAGCTCGTAGTTGCACTCCCGTCAGTGCAGAATATTATGTGTCCACTGATATAACCAATGCCCATGAGTCGACCCTTCACAAGTTGTTCATAGACACTGTTGGGTCAAATTACCGTTTTACCCCTATGTCTACTTCTTGCTCCTTAAGTCCCCATTGCTCCTCTAATGAACAACAACGTTGTGATGGTCCAACCATACACAACAACTCTCTCGTGCCAGTGAGAGAGTGGGCGCCCGTTGTCCAAGCCCTGGAGACAACACTTAAGGGAATAATCCCTCTAGTTTCCCTAAAGGCGAGAACGAGTGAATTCCATCTCGCGTAGTTAAGTTCTCAGCTCCCTACTTGGTCTTGTCCCTGAGAAGATAGACATATTGGGTGAGTAACTGTGACCACCCTCACCCGTACTAGTCAAAAGACAAACCCCCTGCAGACAGGAGTCCGTAACACGCTCAGGATTCATGTTGAGTCACTAATGGTCATCTCACGGTTATTAGTCCCTTCACAAGCGGTGTTACATCGGTGAGGTCTAATAATTCACGGTCCGCTCTTGTACAATCTCATTGCACAGGATGCCCCCACTCGCATGTCAACCACATGAACGAGTTAGATCACCTCGTTTGTATCTTAATACAAAGCGGGCCGCATCCACAGTGTATCTAGGATTAGGTCTCCAACCCCATCCATATACTGTAGACCGTTCGGGTCATTTACTCGAACGTGATCCTCCCTGTGTGTCCACTACACACCATTCAAGTTCTAGTTCTCTCATATATTCAATGACCCTGGAGCTTAGTTTATTGGTCAAAGTTGTATAAAATGCGAGACACAAAATGATGAAATAAATAACTCTTTATTAATTTCAAATTTTAATTTACAAACACGAGATTAGGACAAAACATCCCAACAAACTCCCACTTGGACTAAGCTAGTGGAGCAAATACATTTCTGAAATGTACATAAATTACAATGAAGTAATACTATAAACTAGGGCATTGAATACCCGTTTACATATCTCCCACTTGCCCTAGTCAGGAAGTATTCGAAGACCTAGACTCTCTAGGTGACCCTCAAACACCTTAGCCGTGAGGGACTTTGTAAATGGATCAGCTATGTTGTGCTCTGACGCTATCTGCGTGACTGTCACGTCGCCGTGGTGCATAATCTCCCGTATCGGGTGATACTTCCACTCAATGTGTTTACCTCTCTTATGGCTCCGAGGCTCTCTGGAGTTAGCTACTGCACCACCGTTGTCACAAAACAGCGTGATCGACAAGTTCATATTTGGAACAAATTCTAAATCTGTCATGAACTTCCTAAGCCAAACAAATTCCTTTGCAGCTTCACAAGCTGCAACGTACTCCGCTTCCATAGTAGAATCATGCATTCCTGCTTGATGCTTCGCCATACTACAACTCCTCCATTCAGAATGAAGGCTGACCTCGAAGTAGATTTCCTAGAATCCTCATCGGTCTGAAAATCAGAATCCGTATATCCCGTAAGGATCAAATTCCCACTGCCATACACTAAGTTGTAGTTACTCGTTCTCCTAAGATACTTGAGCATTGCCTTTACGGTACATCCCAAAGATCTAATCTCGGATTGGATTGATACCTCACCGACAATCCCTCTTGCATAATGGATGTCGGGCCTAGTACACAACATGACATACATCGGGCTCCCTACACACCGAAGCATAGGATATCCGCCTCATATCCTCAACATCTTGAGAGTCTTAGGACACTGATCCTTAGGCGGTGAAACCCGTTCTGAAAAGGCGACAAAGCCCTTCTTGGAGTTCTGCATCTTATATCTCGACAACATCTTGTCAATATAATACGCTTGAGACATGGCTAGCGTTCTGTTCTTCCAGTTCCGGACTATCTGGATACCTAGAACATACTGAGCTTCTCCCAAATCTTTCATATGGAATTGTGAAGCTAGCCACTTCTTTACGTCAGTAAGAAATTCTACCTCATTCCTAATGAGAAGAATATCATCCACATATAATTTCTGAAATGCGACAGTTTTGTCGACGATTTTCTTGTAGACACAAGGTTCGTCAACATTTTGATCAAAGCCATAAAATTTGATTGCCTCATCAAATCTTATATTCCAAGACCTCGAGGCTTGTTTCAGTCCATAAATAAACCTATGAAGCTGGCAAACTTTTTGCTCTTGGCCTTGGGTAATGAACCCTTTGGGTTGGTCCATGTAGATGGTTTCGTCAAGTTTTTCATTCAGAAAGGCGGTCTTGACATCCATTTGCCATACCTCGTAGTCATAATACGCGGTAATGGACAGAAGGATCCTGATCGACTTTACCATGGCAACAGGTGAAAAGGTTTCCTCATAGTCAACCCCTTCGACCTGGGTAAAATCATTTGCCACTAGTCGTGCTTTGAAGGTCTGCACCTTCCCATCTACGCCAAGTTTACGCTTGTAGATCCATTTGCAACCTATAGGCTTTACCCCATCTGGTTGATCCACAAGCTCCCAGACAGAATTGAAGTACATCGACTCTATTTCCTTGTCCATAGCTTTAATCCATTCGTCCTTGTCAACATCAGCCATTGCCTGATCATAGGTCAATGGATCCTCGTTGTCATCATCAGGAGTGACGACTTGGATTTCAGCTAAACCCATGTAACGTTCAGGCTGTCTCACAACCCTCCCACTACGTCAAGGCATTCCCAACTCTTGAGAACGGACTTGACTTGACGTGCTAGGATCAACAACACTTGTTGACGTACTAACCCCATCAACAACTCTTGTTGATGTACTGTCCATTTCGTTTAACACGATTTTGCTCCTAAGCAAATGATCCCTGATATGATCTTCCTCAAGGAAAGTGGCGTTTGTCGACACAAGCACCCTATTATCCTTAGGATCCTAAAACATACCACCTCTGGTCTCTTTTGGGTAACCTACGAATAGGCACAATATTGAACGGAGTTCCAACTTCTTCGGGTTTGACACCAACACGTGGGTCGGGCATCTCCAAATTCTGAAGTGGTGTAAACTACCTTTACGACCAGTCCAGAGTTCGAAAGGTGTTTCACAAACACTCTTCGAAGGAACCTTGTTCAAAATATAAACCGCAGTCTCCACTGCGTAACCCCAAAAGGAATCAGGGAGACGAGCATAGCTCATCATCGACCGAACCATGTCCAACAGGGTTCTGTTTCTCCTCTCCGATACACCATTCTGCTGTGGCATACCAGGTACTGAGAGTTGGGACGTAATTCCATATACTATCATATAGTCCTGGAATTCAGTGTCCATATATTCTTCACCTCGATCCGATCGAAGTTTTTTAATGGTTTTACCTAACAGGTTCTCAACCTCAGTCTTGTTCTCCTTGAACTTTTCAAGAGTTTCAAACTTCCTATGCATTAGGTAAATATACCCATACCTCGAATAATCATCAATGAAAGAAACGAAATATTCGTAACCACCTCGTGCTTTAACACTCATCCAACCAAAGAGGTCAGAATGTATAAGCTCAAGGGGCTCCTTGGCTCTATCTCCTTTTCCACTAAAAGAGCGTTTGGTCATTTTGCCTTCGAGGCATGACTCACACACCGGTAAAGAATTTTCTTCTAACTGACTTAGAAGTCCACTCTTCACTAGTCTCTCAATCCGATTGAGATTAATGTGGCCTAACCTTAGATGCCAAAGATGGGCATTTTCTTTAGGAGAAACCTTAATTCTCTTAGTTCGCGTTTCTGCAGTTTTAAACAATTCAATATTCAAAACGCTTTTGACCGAATTTAGCTTTAAAACATACAAGTTAGACTCAAGTGAAGCTGAACAAATCAAATTGCCTTTGAATGAAATAAACGCTTTATTAGAATCCAAGGAAATTGAAATACAATATTCAATGAGACAGGAAATAGAAACAAGGTTTCTAGTAAACCCTAGGACTATATACATATTGTCCAACAATAAAAAATTCCTGCCAAAATAGAGCTTAATTTTGTCGATCGCTGCAGCAGAGACTATCTCCTCAGATCTAACCCGTAGAGTCACCTCACCCTCTCGCAGCGGCTGCCAGGAATCAATTCCCTGAAAAGAAGAACAAACGTGGTTAGTGGCGCCCGAATAAAAAATCCAGGCAGAGTCACTACACTCCACTAAACATGTTTTAGTCACCAGTAAATTGCATTTACCTTGATTCTTCCCCTCGGCAAGAAACTTGGGACAGTTTTTCTTCTAGTGGTCGTCCCCATTGCAGTGAAAACACTTGCTTTCTCTGCAACTTCCTTGACCTTCTTTTCCTTTTGGGCGACAGCTCGGTCAACTTTACCCCTCTTCATCTTCCTCTTCCCTTTCGGGCGTGAAGGAGCGACAGGTTTAGTCCCAGAGGTCGAACCCCTGTGATAAGACTTGTAGGCAATATTTACCTCAGCTTCCGGTGCCCTGATCCTCATCAAGGACTGGAAATTATGTAGCTCATTGAGGAGGGTAGTCAGAGTGTAGCTTATCTTGTTCATAACAACGTTGCTACGAAACTGAAGGAAACTCTTCGGAAGAGTCTCCAAGATAAATCTGACCTGGCTCGACTCGTCAATCGAAGCCCCGTTCATCTCCGCTAGATTAAAGTGGGTCATCATGTCTAGAACATGTTCACGGACAGACGACCCCTTTTTCATCCGTGCGTTGAAGACCTGTTTGAGTGAATCGTGCCTGACCTGAAAGGACTGTTGTCCAAACATGTCTTGCAACGAATCCATGATCTCGTTAGCGATGATCATCAACTCATGCTTCTTTGCCAAAACTTCAGACAAGCTGCCAATCATGTAGACCTTGGCCTTTTCATTGGCCCTGATCCATCGATCGTAAGCATCACGAACACTTCGTGATGCAGTCGAGCTCGACAACTAAGGACACTCCTAAGTAAGCACGAACTTCAGGTCGTTAGTTACTAGAATCGTGTTTATATTATTCTTCCAAGTTTGGAAGTTATCTCCCACTAGTTTGTCGGAAGCTAGTAAAGCGATTATTGAGCTAGACATATTTTTAGCTGAAAAAATCAAATAAATTTTGTGTCAGTCTCGCATAAACTTTTGAAAACCAATCAAGTTTTAGCAAAATTTAATCCTATGATCCCTAGGTCATTTAAAAAATTGCAATGATATCCTAAAGGTTTAAAATGACCGTCACCGAAGGGTGAACAGAAATGCTCCTCCTCTAGAACGAGACTTTCTCGACCAGACCCTAATCCCAGAATAACTCTTATTCCATTAGGAGTCTAGTTACCATTATTTGGTCGAATTCATTAACACTTAACGAATCCCGTGAGTGTCACCCTCAATCTTTAAGTTTCCAAGTATCCGTCCAAACAATAGCCACCGAAGGGTGAACCACGAAGAAAAACCAACAAGAAAACTGTATCCCTTTCGGGAATTCACGGTGTTCTGAATCCCATGATCAAGGCCATCCGAAGGGATTGTCTGGTCTAGGCAAAACTAGCAGGCGGATCATAGGGGTCACACGGTGTGAATCGAAAGAAGAGACCGTGGGTTTTTCCGTTTTCACAGGTCCCGCTCCCACTCACTATAAGTACTCTCTCCATCCACTTTGATATTGACCCATACAAATATCATCCGAAGGGGGACGCTCCCATTTGCGCCACGAGGCCGAGTATGGATGTCACGGTGCGGACTTAACAGAGATTTGTGGTAGGAAATTAAATGTATCTCATACACTATATTTCCTCCCACTCAGCACTTTAATATTTTCGAGATTGACCTAGATAACCCGGCTAAAATTTACCTAAGTCTACCAATATAACTCTTATATGGTGTTTAACCTAAATTTATAATCACATTATTACTTAGGTCTATGTGAGTAAATTAATCAACTTTTAATTAACGACACTCACGAAAAATATAATCTAGGAATCTCCGGACCGTATTCACTCTCAGGTCGGTTTCCAGGTAGGGGTGTTCCGCAAGCGTCAACTTAAATACCCTAGCCTTAGACAAAACCTTCCTTAGACAGAGTTACTAATTAGTCACCATTCAAATATTATACTTTGATTTCCTAATTCTAATCTTATTAGAACTAGAAAACCTAAGTCTAATTATTCAAGTTCTAAACAATTTAAAACTAATAATTAACTTAGGTTGCATGCATTTCTAGGTTATAGTGCTTGATCATTCATCACATGAATAACTATACTATAACATAATAATTCATCACATAAAATTAAAATGCATGAGCATACTTTAATCTAAAAAATATAACACTTATATTAATTAAATTAAAACATGCATTTAATTATATCATAACTCTTATAATATAACCTATCATGCAAACTATATATTATAACTCTTATAATATAAATGATGCATGAAATGTTTAACCTAAGATGAGATTTTAAATCTATATGACATACATTATGCACATAGAAATTAATTAAAGCATACATCACATGCATAAAATAATTAAATAACAAAAATAGACCGATTTTGGCACCTAGGGGCATTTGTTTAGTTAAATAACATTAATATAACATTTATATTAATATTATTTAATAAAATAATTAAATAAATAAAAGAAATTACATTTTACATTTTATAAAATAAATAAAACAAAATAAAAGCCCCCACACGTTGAAAAAACTGAAATCAACCGCCCACTTCTCGCGAACCGCTTGCTGCACTCGTCCAGCGTCATGCCTCGCGTGCTCCACGCCTTGGCATTGCAACGCTGCTCTGTAGCCAAGCCTCCGCCCGTAATTGCAGCGTTGAGACGCCAATGAACAACGTCTCAACGTTGTCGACAGAACAACAAGCTCCTCTTGCTGTTCTTCGTCGATTCTCTCCCGTTTTCGCTCCGATTTCCTCACAGCAACACTTTCCACGAATGACTCGGACTTGCAGACTCGATTTACAACAAAATGCCTAAAAACAACGGGCCTTTACATTGATCAAATCAACATAAATTGTAAATCTAAACTAGTGCCAAAAACCGTAAACATCCATTATACAAACCAAACATTTATCTAATAAATTAAGGCTATACCCACCTAATTTTAATGAAAAACAGTGCACAACAAAGAACCAACGTATGGCTCTGATACCAATTGAAGGGAACTAAACTCTCACGCAGCGAAAGACGATTGAATCATCATGGTGAAGTTGTGCAATTGAATTTCATTAAAATGATTTAACTCTTAAATCTAGGCTAAACATACATGAAATGGAAAGAAAAACAGTAAGTTCAAACAGTAAGTTCAAGTTACTTACTTGTTGATCTCATTGGAGATGATCTTCCCTACATTGAGCTTCAACCCTTTGTGCATGTAGTACAGGGGCATTACTCTTTCTTGTGCAATTTGTGCTCCATGTGTGGTTGGCAAAATGCGGTTGCGAATGAAATTCAGGCATACTGCATGTTCGATTTTCAGGTCTCCTTGCAGTAGATGCTTCTTACCACAATGCACAACCTGCCACTGCGTGCCTTTAGGGGTCAACATCTGCAATGCATCTCGTAACTACTCGTCAGATGGCTCCTTTATTGCCTTATTTTCCCTGACATTTTTGAATGAAGGCAAGGCAAATAGTTTGTTAATTGCCTTGCCTGAAAAATTTACCTTCTTTCCATTTATGATAACCTTGTCAGTTTCTTCTTCTATTTTCGCATAAAACTCGGTTACCAATGGAAGATTTGCCGGTGGGGGATGTTGGCATAGATTCTCCCAACCTAATGCCTTGATCATTGTTGTTATAAATCTGGGTAGATCGCCAGCTTTTGCAGAAAATCCTCGTTCCCCTATGAACCCGAGTTTTGCTATCGCCTTATTTCTATTTTCGATTTTTGCCTCGACATTGGGGTTTTCTGCTTCTTTTTCCTTTCTCTTCCTGCCACTAGATCTGCTACCCGTCTTTTCTCTTTTTGGCCTTCTACTGCAGTTTACTTCTCATTTCTCTTTTTTTCATCATCAGTCTCTTCTCCTTGGTTAATTATAGTGGTTGGCTCTGCATTTTCCTGTTCTTCTTGTTCTTGTCTCTCTTCCTCCATCCCCTCAACATTTGGGATCTCTTGTTCTTATCTTTCCACTTCAATCTCCTCTTATGGTGCTCTTTTCGAAGAACTATGTGACTTAACATCCTACGAATCCCAGTTATCAACAAAATTTTCTAAATTGAATGATAGGGAACCTGATGTTGTTACCTCATTGATCGATTTATGCTCACGACTTTCTTCTGGTTTTGCCTGTTCTTCGACCTCGCTAGAATACCACTTTGAAGGTCTTCTAGCTTGTTCTTCAACAACCTTCATCTGTTGGGTGAACTGTTCTAATACCTTTTTGGATTTTTCAATTGTTTCTTTCACCAAGCCTCGTTCTCCAACCTTCTTTGTTCCTCTTCTGCTCTCTTCTTAAGCAGTTCTTCTTCCACTTCCTTCCGTAGTCTCTTCTCTTCTTCATGTTTTCTTTTCTCCCCTTTCTCCTTCTGTTTTCTTTGTTTTTCTTCTTACTCCTTCTTTCTCAACTCCTCTTCTTCTTTTCTTTTCCTTTCTTCCTCGGCTTCCAATTTCCTTTTCTTCCTCATCTATTCTCTTTCTTCCCAAATCGATAAAGGTACTCATTTCCTAGCCAGAATTTTAACCCTAGGCTTTTTAGTCACAGGAACAATGGGTACCTAATTTGCATCTAAAGCTGTGCTTGCGTCGAGCTTCTTTTCTGGTCATCCGTCTTCCTCATTCTTCTCTTTTTCTTCGTCTTCCGAGGGTTCTCTATGACCTATTCATTCGCGTGCGAGTTTCGCTGCTTGCCTCCGTGCATGCATAGCGCGAACCGCTTCTCGCCATTCCGAGATTCCCCTCTTCAGTTCCTTCACCGCTTCTGAGTAGGTCACTGCCGAGGTCGTACTGATGGGTGGTTAAACACTTATGGATTTTTCCCATTCTTGCAATTTTTCCTGTGGTCATCAGAGAGTTCTCGGAGTCTTTGAACTCATTCCCTCGATCCTGGTTTCAAAGAGAACAAGTTGGTGTCTTCCCTATTTTCTTCTCTTCTACTCGATTGAGGTTGGTTAGGGTTCTTCATCGTTGGAAGTTGGGGGCTCTTCGTTTCTTCATATGGTTCGAGAGAGAAAGGGGGAATGTTGGTCGGTGAGGGGCAGTTGTGATTTGAATGTGTGTAAGAAGTGAGGTCGAGGTGTTTAAATAGAATTGACCTAGGTCAACTCTCTCATTGCGTGCCTTTTTTTTTAAGAACCACAATGAAATTTCCTCCGTTTGCGTTTGCGTGTGTTTGTCCGATGCGCGTGCCACACTTGCCCTCGTTTCCTGCTCCTTGCTCAGCGCCATGCAACTGCACCATTCTGCCGTTCCATGTTGGTGCAGGCAGTGCGACGCAATTGCATTGCTTTGCTTCCCTGCAATTATGTTGGCGTGTTGTATTATCGATGCGGTTGTTGGCTTTCTGTGGTTCATGACGTAATTGCGTCGCTTTGCCTTCTTGATGCCAATTGAACAGTTTTCATAACTTCATGCACACCCATTTAATTGGTTAGAAAGTTCAGATAGTTTGCATAATGAGTTTTTTATTTCCTGCTTACTTGAGTTCCTTGAGAGAAATTAGGGTCATCTGCTTCTCCATTTGGTCATTACAGTATGGTTTTACGCGTTGCCCGTTGACTTTGAATATGTTTCCTTTTTCATCAAGTCTATGGCCCCATGCACGTACACTCTCTCGATCTTGAATGACCCTTACCATCTGGACTTCAATTTTCCAGGGAATAACTTGAGCCGAGAGTTGAATAACAACACCAACTACCCTTTTTCTAGCTCTTTTTTTCGAATCCGTAAATCATTGCCATTTCTTCATTTTTTCCTTATATATTTTGGCATTCTCATAGGAGCATTTCTGAGTTCTTCCATTTCATTCAAGTATAACCTCCGTGCTTCTCTGGATTGTTCCATGTCCAAGTTCAACTTTTTAATTGCCTAGAATGCTTTGTGTTCTAACTCCAATGGTAAATGACAGGCCTTTCCAAACACAATCCTGTATGGTGACATTCCCAAGGGGGCCTTATACGCGGTTCTATGCGCCCATAATGCTTCATCTAACCTTGCATACCAATCCTTCCTTGCTGGGAAGACTGTTTTCTCTAGAATGGCTTTTATATCTCGGTTTGATAGTTCGACCTGGCCATTAGTCTGCGGGTGATAGGCTGTAGATACACGATGATTTACATTATATTTTGCTAAAACCTTCGCCATGATCCTGTTGATGAAATGTGATCCTTCGTCACTTATCAACATCCTTGGCATTTCGTAACGCATGAAAATGTTTTTGATAAGAAATTTCTGGACCACCTTTGCATCGTTTGTTGATGTAGCTATGGCCTCGACCCATTTAGACACATAATCCAATGCAAATAATATGTAGTAATTTTCGAAAGATTGTGGGAAGGGTCCCATAAAGTCGATTCCCCAAACGTCGAAAATTTCTACCTCCAACATGTACTTCATTGGCATTTCATCACGTGCTGACACATTTCCTATCCGTTGACACCTATCACATCTTTTCATGAAGTCTTGCGCATCTTTGAGTAAGGTCGGCCATAAGCATCCACTTTGCAAAATTTTGGTTGTTGTCTTTGTTCCTGAAAAAATGGCCTCCATATGGTGTCGTGTGACAAGTGTCCAAAATCTGCATCATTTCTTGTTCGACAACGCATTGCCTCCAGATTTGGTCTGACCCTAACTTATAGAGATAAGGCTCATCCCAAAAGTAGTGCTTAACGTCAGAGAAAAACTTTTTTTGCTGGTGAAATGATGCTTCTGACGGTCTGACCCCACTTGCCATGTAATTAGCAAAGTCAACATACCACGGATCTCCTTGTACATCGACCTTCAAGATTTGCTCATCTGCAAAATTCTCTTTTATTTCCTCAGTGTTATTTTCCTGAACATTTTCTTGCATCCGTGATAAGTGGCCTGCTACCTGATTTTCGGTCCCTTTTCTGTCCTGGATTTCTAAGTCTAATTCTTGAAGTAGTAATATCCATCAGATCAGTCTAGGCTTTGCGTCTTTCTTGGATATGAGATATTTCAGTGTAGAATGATCAGTGTGGACCAACACCTTACTTCCCATCAGGTAAGATCTGAATTTATCGAATGCGAACACAATGGCAACAACTCTTTTTCTGTGGTTGTGTAATTTGTATGTGCTTCATTAAGCGTTTTGCTGGTGTAGTTAAATTGGGTGCAATATCCTCTCTCGTCTCTGGGCCAGTATGGCTCCCACTGCAAAATTGCTAGCGTCACACATTACTTCAAATGATTTTTCCCAATCGGGTTCCACCATGATAGGAGCCATGCTCAGCAAATTCTGCCATGCAATCTTCATCGAAGAGGAATGGTTTTTCTTTCTCTAGCAGTGTGCACAATGGTTTTGATATCTGCAAAAATCCCTTAATGAATCTTCTATAAAACCCTGCGTGTCCAAGGAAACTTCTCACGTCCTTGACCGTTCTAGGTGCTGAAAGCTTTGATATGTGTGCTACTTTGGCTCTATCCATTTCAATTCCCTGCTTTGAGATTCGATGCCCTAACACTATTCCTTCCTGGACCATGAAGTGACATTTCTCCCAATTTAACACCAAATTTGTCTCCTCGCACCTGTGTAACACCCACTCTAAATTCCTCAGACATGCTTCATAGGTTCCTCCGTGTACTGAGAAATCATCCATAAAGATCTCCACCGTCCTCTCGATCATGTCTGAGAAAATTGCCATCATGCACCTTTGGAATGTGGCTGGAGCATTACATAATCCAAAAGGCATTCGACGGAACGCGAATGTTCCATAGGAACAAGTGAACATTGTCTTATCCTGATCTTTTAGGTCGATGGTTATCGATTATAACCTTAATATCAGTCAAGGAAGCAATGATATTCCTTTCCTGCTAATCGGTCGAGCATCTAGTCCATGAAAGGTAACAGGAAATGATCCTTCCTTGTTGCTTTATTCAATCGCCTGTAGTCCATGCATACTTTCCATCCTGTTACTGTTCGGGTAGGAATGAGCTCATTTTCCTCATTCTTGACTATCGCCATTCCCCTTTTCTTTGGCATGCACTAAACGGGGCTTACCCATTTGCTATCTGCAATAGGATAGATTATTTCTGCATCCATCAATTTTAAGATCTCTTTTCTTACCACCTCATTCATGGTTGGGTTTAATCTTCTCTATTCTTCGATTGAATGTTTTGCTCCTTCCTCCAAATTAATTTTATGCACGCAGAACGTAGGACTGATCCCTCGGATGTCTGTAATTGCCCATCCTATCATTTTTTTGTGGCGAGACAAAACCTGCAAAAGAGAACACTCATCTTTATCAATAAGATTAGATGAAATAATTGTAAACCCGAGATCTTTCTTTGGAACTTCCTTATTAAAAAACAACAAAAGGAAAGAAGAAATGAATGTTTAAAACTTGGTTTTCCATGTTTTAAAAAGAAAAGAAATGAAGTGAAAGACAAAAGGAAAACAAGGAAGGAAAGTTTAAACCATTTTGGTTTGGTTTGGTTTGCTTTAAAGATAAAGAAGAAAAGAAAATGAAAGAAATGTTAATTATATTAAGTTTTGTTTTATTTTGTAAAGAAAAGAAAAGAAAAGAAATGAAAGAAAGGGATAAAGGAAAGGAAAAAGAAAAGGAAAAAGAAAAGAAAAAGAAAAAAGGTAAAAAGGCTAAAAGACAAAATTTTTAGCTTTCGCTTTTTGTCCTCCACCGTTTGCTTTTTAAAAAGCATTATCTCTCCATTTTCTTCTTCATTTACCAAAAGAAAGCTATAAGCTTCGTGAGTTGAAGTTCAAGGGAGAAGAAGAAGGAGAAAACCTCTGATTTTGGGTTGAAGTTACAGAAGAAAGGAGAAGAACTCAAGTTGCAGTAAGGTGATCAACTCAGACCAGTTCTGATGTTTTGATCTTCTCGAGCTCCACAAGAAGAGGTAAGTGTTGAAATTTAATTTTCCTGAAAGCTAACTCATTATTCAACAAAGTTCATGAAGGAAACTCGAGCAAATTCTTAGTTAACTTACTGTTTTGTGAAGAGGAAGGCGAGAGAGCGAGAATTTCTTTATCAAATCAGAAGTCTCTGGTTTTTTGGTTGTTCTGATCTGTAGCGTTGGAATCAGAAGCTCTATTAGGTATGGTTGGAAATCTTATTGAATCTCCTACAATTTTCGTGAAGGAATCATGAGAAGAAAATTATTGGAAGATGTTGTAATTATTAGGTTAATGTTCGGGTTGCAGCAGGAAATCAAATCTGGAACAGCAGCAGGGTCATTTTGGGGATTAAGTTATTGAGGTATTTTCGAACCAATCCGTTAGCAATCGCAATTTCATGTCTTCATAAGAGTTTTATAGGGCTCAAAAAGGAAGAGTTTGGTATAAATTACATTCTTTTTGGATTAGTAATGAAGAAGTTATGGCTATCTGAAAGCAGTGGGAAAATGCGAAAATCTTTGAAAATTGGAAAGTGTGTTTTCTTGTAATTTTAAGGTTAAAAAGTATGAGCTCGAGGTTCTAATAGTTGGTTTTGATTTCTTTGACAGACCAAGAGAAAATAGGTCAAGTGTACAGGTCAAGGTTCTAGTTTTAATACTGTGAGTGACAAAACGAACTTCAAAAATGTTCTATATGCTTGAATTATGTTTTAAGAAATACAAGTTTTGCTTGAATGAAAGGGTTTAGATGTTTATTGTTTTCCTTGAACACTTGTTTATGAGCATTCATGATTTCTTAGGAATGTTTTAAAGTGTTCATGTTGAGCCTAAATGTCTTGATGAAATTTATACACTAAGTAAGCTTGAGTTTTATGAAAGAAAAGATAAGCAGACATGTTCAAATGTTTTCATGTGATCTTACGAGATAATGAGCAGAGGCTTTGTAGTGCTGTGTGCACACGGTCATTTCTGTTGTCGATGTTGAGTGTACTCAGTGACAACAGCGCTAAATGAGAGTCTTTGGCGGGTCCCACTACGACAATGACGATGGGAGTCTTTGGCGGGCCTACTACATCGTAGAGAACAAGCGTTGGTTATCTTTGGCGTGCCTACACAACGTGAGATTGTGACATGTTTTAAAAAGAGTTTATATCATTTACATGCCTTACGAGATTTTAACGATATACTTGCTGGTTTTTACGAAAAGCTATTATGATTACATGTTTATATTTTTACGCTTGATTACGGATGCATATGCTCATAGTTTCGAGGTCTCATGTTTTACAAGTTATAGATTTTAAATACAGTCACTCACTGAGCTCTATAGCTCATTCTTTCAATGTTTTCAAACTTTTCAGGTAGAGATCGAGCTCCTGATACCTGAGTTACTGTCATAGTCTGCTGAAAGCTTCCTAAGTTTTAATACTTTGTACGTGGCTGGTGTTGTATAGCTAGTCCCTATGTGTTATAGTTTATTTTGAGAGGACTATGTTGTTATAGTTGTTTGTACATTAGAGGTTTTATGAACAATGAGTTGTCTTGTGTTGTTTTTGATGCACTTGACTTTTTAGTTTCCAAGAGAGGCTTATGAAGGGTTTCTCTTTGTGTATGTTTAATAGTTGTCCAGTTTCCGCTGTGTTATGTTAAAGTGTTCCATATGCGAACATAGTATGTTTATCAGGTGAATCAGGGTCAACAGGTATTGTTAAGAGGTAAACAATGTCTGTTGGCTTCACGCCGCCTTTCGAGCTGAGTTAGCAGGTAGTTCGGGAGGGGGTGTGACAACTTGTTATCAGAGGGGTTAGTTCCATGGGAATGAGACAGGGCAAGTTAGCTCTGAGAATAAATTAAAAGTCATAGCAAGTTCTTGAGTTAGTTCAGATCGAACTAGTAGAGTATGGTTCAAGTAAGGATAAGAGCAAGTCCAGTTAGGGCTAAAATGTGAATAGAAGTTTAGTATTGTGTATTTGAGTTAAGTATCAATAGCATGTCTAATATGTTGATATGTGATAGGAGTCATGCCACCACGTACTAGCAGACGGCGCAGGCAGGATCAGGGCGGGACGCAGGATCCTACCCAAGGCCAATCTGAGAGGGGATCTAGTGCCCCGAGAGTCCAGACTGAGGCCAGAGATGAGCAACATGCTAGTTTCTCACGGGAGGAGGCCGGAAGGCCGGAGAGAGTAGGGCCAAGTGATCCGAGAAAAAGGCGTATGGAATAGAAACGTGCAAAGAAACTAGGAGCCACACGGTGTTTGAGGTTTCCACGAGATCCTGCGATCTTGAGATTTGGCTGAATATGCTTGAAAAATGTTTTGATGTCATGAGCTGCCCTGAGGAGCGTAAAGTCAACCTGGCCACATTCCTGCTAGAGAAAAAAGATGAGGGATGGTGGAAATCAATATTAGCCAGGCGGAGTGATGCACGCACGCTAAATTGGCAAAATTTCAGAAGAATATTCGAAGATAAATATTATCCTAGTACCTACCGTGAGGCGAAGAGGGATGAATTTTTAGAACTGAAGCAAGGGTCACTTTCCGTGGCTGAATACGAGAGGAAGTATACTGAGTTATCGCGGTATGCTTATGTTATTGTGGCATCTGAGAGTGACAGGTGTCAAAGATTTGAAAAGGGTTACGTCCTGAGATACGTACTCCAGTCACAGCCATTGCTAAGTGGACTGACTTCTCACAGCTGGTAGAGAATGCTCTACGTATTGAGCAAAGTATAACAGAGGCATAACCAGTAGTGAAGCCTATTCGAGGGCCTTCAACGGCGATCAGTTTTCGAGGTCGTGAACAACGAAGATTCACACCTGGAGTGAATGTTTCGAGTCGTCAGGACTTTAAGAATCAAGCTGGCGGCAAGGCATCGAGGCAAATGAATGTTAGTGGTGCCTATCAGAGGCAAAGTCAAAGAGCACCTAGTCGATGCGGATCCACGGTAAGACCACGGACAATGCGCAGAGTCATTTTGCGGTCGAAGGAGAACTTCATGTGCAAATTGTGGTAAGAATCATCGAGGTCAATGTCTTGTTGGTGTCGGTGTGTGTTACCAGTGTGGACAATCAGGACATTTCAAGAGGGATTGTCCACAGCTTAGAGCAACCGCACAGAGGGATCAGGGAGTTGGATCCCAAATAGTTGAGCAGCCGAGAGTTCCAGTAGCTGCAAGAGAGGGCACCAGTGGTGCAAAACAGAAGGGAGTTGTAGGAAGACCTAGGCAACAGGGAAAGGTCTACGCTATGACTCAAAGAAGCGAGAGGATGCACGGATGTGATTCTTTGATACGATTTCTATTTATAATGTACCTGCACGTGTTTTGATAGATCCAGGTGCTACACATTCTTTTGTTTCCAGTATATTCCTAACTAAGCTCAATAGAAAGTTAGAGCCTTTATTTGAGAGCTTAGTTATATACACTCCAGTTGGTGATGCTTTACTAGTCGATGCAGTGTTGCGAGATTGTGAGGTCTTAGTAGAAGGTCTCAATATGTTAGTGGATCTTCTTCCACTAGAGTTGCAAGTGTTAGATGCAATCTTAGGGATGGATTTCTTATTAACTCATTATGCTTCCATGGATTGCAATAGAAAGGAAGTTGTTTTTAGAAAACCAGGATTGGCTGAAGTGGTTTTAAGGGGTGAAAAGAAGATTATTCATACGAGTTTGATTTTAGCATTCAAAGCTCAGAAGTTGTTGAGAAAAGGTTGCACGACGTTTCTTACACACGTAGTAGAGGTGCAGGAAGAAAAGCTAAAACCAGAAGATGTTCTTGTTGTGAACGAGTTTCTTGATGTTTTTCTAGCAGATCTGTCAGGGTTGCCACCTGATAGGGAAGTAGAGTTACTATTGAATTGCTACCAGGAATAAAGCACCTATTTCCATGGCGCCAAGTATAGAATGGCTCCAAGTGAGCTCAAGGAGTTGAAGATGCAGTTACAAGAACTAGTTGATGAGGGATACATCAGACCTGGTGTATCGCCTTAGGGAGCTCTAGTGTTATTCGTAAAGAAGAAAGATGGTACCCTCAGATTGTGCATTGATTACACATAGTTAAACAAAGTTACGATACGTAACAAGTATCCTCTACCCCGAATAGATGACTTGTTTGACCAGTTACGAGGAGCATCAGTGTTTTCTAAGATTGATTTAAGATTAGGATACCATCAGTTAAAGGTAAGGGAATTAGATATTCCTAAGACAACATTCAGAACGAGGTACGGGCATTATGAGTTTTTAGTAATGTCATTCGGTTTGACGAATGCACCAGCAATTTTCATGGACCTCATGAACAAAATATTCCATCAGTATTTAGATCAGTTTGTGATAGTATTTATTGATGATATACTAGTTTACTCGATTGTGAAAGCTCATGAGGAACATTTGAGGATTATTCTACAAACACTACGAGATAAACAGTTGTACGCTAAATTCACCAAATGTGAGTTTTGGTTGAATCAGGTAGTATTTTTGGGGCATGTTGTCTCAGCAAATGGAGTTAGTGTGGATCCGAATAAAATGAAAGCAGTAGTCAACTGGGAAAGACCAACTAGTGCGACAGAGATACGTAGTTTCCTGGGCTTGACAGGATACTACAGACGGTTTGTTGAGGATTTCTCACGATTAGCATTACCCTTAACAGCTTTAACAAGAAAGAATGCTAAGTTTGAATGGTCAGATAAGTGTGAATGAGTTTTTCGTGAGAGCCTTGAAAAAGAGATTAGTTACATCACCTATTCTGACACTTCCTGTAACGAGAAAAGAGTATGTGGTTTACTGTGATGCCTCGAGGCAAGGTTTAGGGTGTATTCTGATGCAAGAAGGAAAAGTAATAGCTTATGCGTCAAGACAATTGAAAAAGACCGAATGTAATTACCCTACCCATGATCTCGAGCTAGCAGTAGTTGTTTTAGCACTGAAGATCTGGAGACATTACTTGTTTGGTGAAAGGTGTCACATTTACATGATCATAAGAGTCTCCAAAATATATCTTTGATCGGAAGAGTGAATATGAGACAACGAAGATGGTTAGAAGCGATTAAAGATTATGATTGTACTATAGAATACCATCCAGTAAGGCGAATGTAGTAGCAGATGCATTGAGTAGGAAGTCAAAACTTCCTAAGGACGCCTTGTGTGGTATTCGAGCGACATTTTTAAGTACTCTATGGGATTCTAAGGCGGGTTGTGAATGAGAGAGAGAGTTCAGTGAGTCTTTAGCTCGGTTCAGTCAAGTCTTCACTCATGCTGAGAGGTTGTGAGAAGACAACCTGAGGAGGATAATAACTTACGAGAAAATGTTTGGGAAGTCCAAACAAGGCACAAAAGAGAATTTAAAATGAGATCGAGGCGGAGCCATAGAGAGCGGGAAGATCAGGTGTTCCAAGTTTTAGTGAGCTTAAAGATGCTATTCTAGGGAAGCTCACGATTCACTTACGCTATGCATCCGAGAAGCACCAAGATGTACAAAACTTTGAAGGGGACGTATTGGTGGCCTGGGATGAAGCGGGAGATAGCTGATTATGTTGATAAATGTTTGATCTGCCAACAGGTTAAACTAGTTAGACAGAGGCCAAGAGGACTCCTTAACCCACTGGCAGTGCCGGAGTGGAAATGGGAGCATATCACTATGGATTTTCTGTTTGGACTACCACGTACTTCTAGTGGACATGATGGTATTTGGGTAATAGTGGATAGACTCACTAAGACATAACGGTTTATACCGATTAAAGCGACGTCTACGCTTGATCAACTAGCCAAGCTATACGTCGACAAAATTGTGAGTCAGTACGAAGTGCCAGTGTCCATAGTTTCAGATAGAGATCCGAGATTTACTTCTAAGTTTTGGCCTAGTTTACAGAAGGCTATGGGAACAAAGCTGAAGTTTAGTACAACATTCCATCCTCAGACAGATGGGCAGTCAGAAAGGACCATCCAGACCTTAGAGAACATGTTGAGAGCATGTGTTCTTCAATTTAAGGGAAGTTGGGATACACACCTATCACTTATGGAGTTCGCACAATACATGCTATCGATGAGTATTGGCATGACACCATTTGAGGCTCTGTATGGAAGACCATGTAGAACGCCCGTATGTTGGAATGAAGTAGGAGAGCGGAAGCTAATCGGTTCTGAGTTGGTACAAACTACGACAGACAATATTAAAGTAATCAGAGAGAATCTGAAGGTAGCACAAGACCGTCAGAAGAGTTATGCAGATAAGCGACGAAAGGACTTAGAATTCCAGGTCGGAGATCAAGTTTTCTTGAAGTTATCTCCGTGGAGAGGTGTCCTTCGTTTTGGCAAGAAAGGTAAACTAAGCCCTAGATATATTGGTCCTTATCCAATGCTTGGGGCGAGTTGGGCGAGTAGCCTCTGATGGAGTTGCCAGTGAGAACTATCTCGAGTACATGATGTTTTTCATGTGTCCATGTTGAGGAAGTATATTCCAGACCCGACACATGTGTTGCAAGCACAACCAGTTAAGCTGAAAAAAAACATGAGTTACCTAGAGGATGCAGTTCAAATCCTCGACAGGAAAGAACAAGTCTTGAGAAACAAGACAATCCCACTCGTGAAGGTTCGTTGGAGACATCACGGAGTGGAAGAGGCAACCTGAGAATTAGAAGACCAAATGAGGAGGAAGTATCCGATGATCTTCACCTAAGCACTACTAAATTTCGAAGACGAAATTTCTTAAGGGGGAGGTAAGTTGTAAACCCGAGATCTTTTTTTGGAACTTCCTTATTAAAAAACAACAAAAGAAAAGAAGAAATGAATGTTTAAGACTTGGTTTTTCATGTTTTAAAAAGAAAAGAAATGAAGTGAAAGACAAAAGGAAAACAAGGAAGGAAAGTTTAAACCATTTTGGTTTGGTTTGCTTTAAAGATAAAGAAGAAAAGAAAAGGAAAGAAATGTTAATTATATTAAGTTTTGTTTTATTTTGTAAAGAAAAGAAAAGAAAAGAAAAGAAAAGAAATGAAATGAAATGAAAGAAAGGGATAAATGAAAGGAAAAAGAAAAGGAAAAAGAAAAGAAAAAGCAAAAAGGTAAAAAGGCTAAAAGACAAAATTTTTAGATTTTGCTTTTTTGTCCTCCACCGTTTGCTTTTTAAAAAGCATTATCTTTCCATTTTCTTCTTCATTTACCAAAAAGAAGCTGTAAGCTTCGTGAGCTGAAGTTCAAGGGAGAAGAAGAAGGAGAAAACCTCTGATTTTGGGTTGAAGTTACAGAAGAAAGGGGAAGAACTCAAGTTGCAGCAAGGTGATCAACTCAGACAAGTTCTGATGTTTTGATCTTCTCGAGCGCCACAAGAAGAGGTAAGTATTGGAATTTGCTTTTCCTGAAAGCTAACTCATTTTTCAACAAAGTTCATGAAGGAAGCTCGAGCAAATTCTTAAGTTAACTTACTGTTTTGTGAAGAGGAAGGCAGAAGACAGAATTTGCTATCAAATCCAAGAAATCTCTGGTTTTTTGGTTGTTCTGATCTGTAGCATTAGACTCAGAAGCTCTATTAGGTATGGTTGGAAAGCTTATTGAATTTCCTACAATTTTCGTGAAGGAATCGTGAGAAGTAAATGATTGAAAAATGTTGTAATTATCAGGTTAATTTTTGGGTTGCAGCAGGAAATCAAATCTGGAACAGCAGCAGGGTCATTTTAGGGATTAAGCTATTGAGGTATTTTTGAACCAATCCGTTAGGAATCACAATTTCATGTCTTCATAAGAGTTTTAGAGGGGTTCAAAAAGGAAGAGTTTGGTATAAACTACATTCTTTTTGGATAAGTAATGAGAAGTTATGGTTGTCTGAAAACAGGGCAGAAAATCTGAAAATGCTGAAAAATTGGAAAATGTGTTTTCTTGTAATTTGAAGGTTAAAAAGCATGAGCTCGAGGTTCTAATAGTTGGTTTTGATTTCTTTGACAGGCCAAGAGGAAATAGGTCGAGTGTACAGGCCAAGGTTCTAGTTTTAATACTGTGAGTGACAAAACAAACTTAAAAAATGTTCTATATGCTTGAATTATGTTTTAAGAAATACAAGTTTTGCTTGAATGAAAGGATTTAGATGTTTATTGTTTTCCTTGAACACTTGTTTATGAGCATTCATGATTTCTTAGGAATGTTTTAAAGTGTTCATGTTGAGCCTAAATATCTTGATGAAATTTATACACGAGCATATGTTTATTAAATTTCTGAAGTTTATGGAAATGTTATGATTTCGAGCAAGTATGTTTTTAGCAAGTATGTTTTTAAAGATTTCAGTTTATGAACAAGCTAAGTAAGCTTGAGTTTTATGAAAGAAAAGATAAGCGAGGCATGTTCAAATATTTTCATATGATCTTACGAGATATTGAGCAGAGGCTTTATGGTGCAGTGTGTGCACACAGGTCATTTGTTTTCGACGTTGAGTGTACTCTGTGACAACAACGCCGTCCGTGAGAGTCTTTGGGCGGGCTCCACTACGACAAAGGCGATGGGAGTGTTGGGCGAGCCCCACTACATCGTAGAACAAGCGTTGGTTGTCTTTGGCGTGCCCTACACAACGTAGATTGTGACATGTTTTAAAAAGAGTTTATATCATTTACATGCCTTACGAGATTTTAACGATATACTTGCTGATTTTTACAAAAGCTATTATGATTACATGTTTATATTTTTACGCTTGATTACTGGATGCATATGCTCATAGTTTTCAGGTCTCATGTTTTACAAGTTATAGATTTTAAACACAGTCACTCACTAAGCTTTATAGCTCATTCTTTCAACTTGTTTTCAAACTTTTGGTAGAGATCGAGCTCCACGGTACACGAGTTCTTTGCCATAGTCTCACGGAAAGCTTCCTAAGTTTTAATACTTTGTACTTGGTTTTAGTGTTGTATAGCTAGTCCCTATGTGTTATAGTTTATTTTGAGAGGACTATGTTGTTATAGTTGTTTGTACATTAGAGGTTTTATGAACAATGAGTTGTCTTGTGTTGTTTTTGATGCACTTGACTTTTTAATTTCCAAGAGAGGCTTATGAAGGATTTCTCCTTGTGTATATTTAATAGTTGTCCAGTTTCCGCTGTGTTATGTTAAAGTGTTCCATATCACGAACATAGTATGTTTATCAGGTGAATCGAAGTCATGGTATTGTTAAGAGGTAAACAATGTCTGTTGGCTTCACGCCGCCTTTCGAGCTGAGTTAACAGGTAGTTCGGGAGGGGGTGTGACAATAATCACTGGTAAAGTGTCTTTATCTCCCAAAAATTTGTATTTCAGATGAGTTGGCAATTTGTATCTCACTAGTAACCCTTATAATATAATCATATCATGCATACTATATATAATAACTCTTATAATATAAATATGATGCATGAAATGTTTAACCTAAGGTGAGATTTTAATCTATATGACATACATTATGCACATAGAATAATAAATATCATACATCATATGCATAAAATTAAATAAATAGCAACATTGGACCGATTTTGGCACCCAAAGGACATTAATTTAATTAATTAACATTAATATAATAATTATAATAATATTAATTAATATAAATTAAAATAAAACTTAATTTACAACATAAATTAAATTAAAAATAAAAATAATGTAGAAGATGAGGCTCGAAACAACTCCCTGCACGTCTCCTCTCAGCCACTTCCGCGCGTTTTCGCGAATCTGCTGCTTCACTACACTGCTAGCGTTGCAGCAATGCTGCGCCGCCAACGTCAAGCTTCATACCAACGCCACGCCTGCGGCATAGCCACAGTAAGCCCTAAACTCTATTTTCTTTTATCATTTTACACTCATTCATGATGTTTTGAAATAAGCAAAATCGTATAGGTTGCACTAAAGGATGTCGTGATTGAATTTCAGAATCTATTGAATTTGGAGCTACAATGTGTCTAAACTTCATAAGGGGATAGGTAAACCATTGAAATAAGCATATTAAAAGTTGCATTGAAGTAAGTTCAAATCATTAGCAAATTGGAGAAGTTTTAGGTGCATCATGTATTGAATGGAAGATCATATGTCTCACAGACTTGGGATAAGTTGGCTAAATGCTTAGGGTTTCTTTATACACTTATTTTGGTGTTTTAAAAAGAAAAGAAAGAAAGGGATAAAGGAAAGGAAAAAGAAAAGGAAAAAGAAAAGAAAAGGCAAAAGGGAAAAAGACAAAGTTTGCCTCCTTGCTTTTTAAAATGGCTTTATCTTCTCCATTTTCTTCTTCATTTATCAAAACCAAAGTTGAAGCTTCATGGGAGAAGGAGAAAGGAAGAAAATGGAAGCCATTTTCGTGATTTTGGAGCTGGAATTGCAGAAGAAAGGAGGAGAACTCAAACCTTAATTGTATAGCAGCAAGGTGATCAACTCAGACCAGTTCTGATGTTTTGGTCTTTTCGAGCTCAAAACGAAGAGGTAAGAGTTGCGTTTTTGATACATGCAAGTTAACTCAATTTGGAACAAAGTTTGTGAAGGAAGCTCGAGCTAATACTGAAGTTAACTTACTGTTTTGTGAAAAGGAAGACAGAAGACAGAATTTGCTGTCAAATCTGGGAAGTCTCTGATGTTTTGGTTGTTCTGATCTGAATACTTGGAGTTAGAAGCTCTAATTAGTATGGTTCGAAAGCTGATTGAATTTCCTACAACGTTCGTGAAGAAATCGTGAGTAGAAAATGTCTAGAAGATGTTCTAAATATCAGGTTAAATTTGTTGTGCAGCAGGAAATCCGAATCTGGAAACAGCAGAAGTCTGTTTTGAGGAAAGTAGCTTTCGAGGTATTTATGAATAAATCCGTTTGGAATTTCAATTTCATGTCTTCATATGATATTTAGAGGGTTCACAAAGGAAGAGTTTGGTATAAATTACATTATTTGTGGATAAGTAATGAAGAAGTTATGGCTGTCTGAATACAGGGCAGAAAATCTGAAAATGCTGGAATTTTGAAAGTGTGTTTTCTTGCAAGTTTTAAGGTAAAAAATCATGAGCTCGAGGTTCTAATGATTGATTTGGCTTGTTTGACAGGCCAAGAGCAAATAGGTCAAGTTTACAAGCCAAGGTTCCAATTCTAATACGGTGAGTGACTCTATCTTAGAACTATGTTTGACCTATGTTTTTCTTCATGAACATAAGTGTTGATAATTACATCTTGTTTGAACTAGTTGTGAATGGCTTCATAGAGTTTTCTAACATAAAGTCATGATGGAACCTAAGCATGCTTTGAATTAGTTGTAACTATAAATCCAAGTATGGAAACTAAATTATGAAAGTATGTTTTCCTTTAGAGAATGTTTTGTGTAAATCCACTTGGGAACATGTTTAGATGATAATGTGAAAATGTCAAGAAATTGTTGTATGTGTTATAAAGACATGATTTCCATGGTACACAAATTATGTCCTTGTTTGGGGTTAACCCCTAATACTGAATGACATTCGAGAAGGTACTTAGGGGGGGAATGAATCATGATATCCCGATAGTGAAGAACAATGAGAAGGTATCCGGGAAGTAAATGGTTTTACCTAAATACTGAAGGACAATGAGAAGGTATTCGGGTAGTAAATGGTTTTACCTAAATCTGAAGGACAATGAGAAGGTATTCGGGTAGTAAATGGTTTTACCTTAATCTTGAAGGACATAGAGAAGGTATTAGGGAAAACCAAACGACCAAAGGTATTCCACGTGCACGTGAGAGAGAGAGAGAGGTATGAACCTTATTGGTATAAATGTAACTCTACCACCTATATGGTTTGATGTGGTATCATGTCATGTGTTTTATTGTTATGAGCTTCTATATTATTGATCTATCTACCCTCGATAAGTTAGTACATTTCGAGTTGTGTGCTATGCACAAGTGGTGACTTAAAACCTGTAAATTGGAAGCATGGTATATTTATGTTTACAAACAGATGTTAAGCTATTTTCTACTTATAATCTGCCATTATTTTGATTCACCTGTGAGCTTATAATGTTTTAAAGATAGACACTCACTGAGCTTTTTAGCTCATTCTTTCAATGTTTTCAAACCTTTTCAGGTAGAGATCGAGCTCCTTATACCTGACATACTGCCATAGTCTGCTGGAAGTTCATAAGTTGTTAGTTTGTACGTGGCTGGTGTTGTTTAGCAAGTCGTTATGTAGTTATAGAAGTCTTGTATATTAGCGGTTGTATAAACAATGAGTTGTCTTCTATTGTTTTGATGCACTTGACTTTTAGTTTCCAAGAGAGACTTATGAAGGGTTTCTCCTTGTGTATGTTTAATAGTTGTCCGATTTCTGTGTGTTATGTTAAAATGTTCCATATGCGAACATAGTATGTTTATCAGGAGAAACAGTCGTGAGAGTATTGTTAAGAGGTAAACAATGTTTGTTGGTTTCACGCCGCCTTTCGGGCTAAGTAGCAGGTAGTTCGGGAGGGGGTGTGACAACTTGGTATCAGAGCAGTTTGCTCCATGGGAATGAGACAGGGCAAGTTAGCTCTGAGAACAAAGTAAAAGTCATAGCAAGTTATTGAGTTAGTTTAGATCAAACTAGTAAAGTATGGTCCAAGTAAGAATAAAAGTAAGTCTAGTTAGGGCTAAAATGCGAATAGAAGTTTAGTACTGCGTATTGGAGTTAGATATCCATAATATGTCTAATATATTGATATGTTATTGGAGTCATGTCACCACGTACTAGTAGACGACGCAGGCAGGATCAGGGCGGGACGCAGGATCCTACCCAAGGTCAATCTGAGAGGGGATCTAGTGCCCTAAGAGTCCAGACTGAGGCTAGAGAAGAGCAACATGTTAGTTTCTCACAGGAGGCGGGCGAGGCTAGAAAACAGGCCATGTAATCCAAAAAAAAAAAAAAAAAAAAAAAAAAGAAGCGTATAGAATAGAACGTCTAAAGAAATTAGGAGCCACAGTGTTTGATGGTTCCATAGATCCAGTGATCTGAGAGGTTTGGCCGAATATGCTACAAAATGTTTTGATGTAATGAGTTGCTCACGAGGAGCAAAGTCAAGCTAGCCACATTCCTACTAGAGAAAGAAGCGGAGGGATGGCGGAAATCGATTTTAGCGGCACGGAGTGATGCACGTACTCTGGATTGGCAAACATTGAGAGGCATATTCAAAGATAAATATTACCCTAGCACGTAACGTGAGGCAAAGAGGATGAATTTTTAGAAGCTGAAGCAAGGCCACTTTTAGTGGTGAGTGTGAAGAAGGTATATCGAGTTTGTCACGGTATCTTGATGTGATTATGGCATCCGAGAGGACAGTGTCGGAGATTTGAAAGAGGGTTACGTCCCGAGATACGAACCCCATCCACGAGCATTGCAAAGTGGGTGACTTTTTCCTGCTTGTAGAGAGTGCTCTCACGTGTTGAGCGAGTATACTGAGAGGCACAAACAAGGTGGTGGAGCCTACTCGAGGCCTTCACCGACGAAGCGATTTTCATGGTCGTGGCGCGACGATTCACACAGAGTGAATGTTTTGAGTCGTCGGGACTTTAAAAGTCGGTGGCGGCGGACATCGAGAGGTAAACGCATGTTAGTGGTGCCTATCGAGGCAGAGCCAAAGAGCACCTAGTCAATCTGCCGGATCCACGGTAAGACCACACTTTGGCAATATAGAGTGCATTTGTAAGTGCAACAAGGAGAACTCCATGTATAAATTGTGGTAGGAATCACCGAGGCCAATGTCTGGTTGGTGTCAATGTGTGTTACCAATGTGGGCAACCGAGGACATTTTAAGAGGGATTGCCCACGACTTAGAGTAATGCACACAGAGGACCGAGGAGTTGGATCCCTGCATACTTGAGCATCCAAGAGTTCCAGTATAGGAAGTTGTTTTCAAGCAACTAGGATTAGCTGGAGTGGTTTTCAGGGGTGAAAGGAAGATTATTCCTACGAGCTTGATTTCAACATTAAAAGCTGAAAAGTTATTGAGGAAAGGTTGCATGGTATTCCTTGCACACGTAGTGGAGGTGCAGGAAGAAAAACTAAAACCGAGAAAGAAGTTGTGAACGAATTTCTTGATGTTTTTCAGTAGATCATCCGTCGGGGTTGCCACACGATAGGGAAGTTGAGTTCACTATTGAATTGCTACCGAAACAACACCTATTTCCTAAGCACTGTATATAATGGCTCCAAGTGAGCTCAAGGAGTTGAAGATGCAGTTACAAGAACTAGTTGATAAAGGATACACCAGACCTAGTGTATCACCCTGGGGAGCTCAAATGTTATTTGTAAAGAAGAGAGATGGTACCCTTAGATTATGCATTGATTATAGACAGTTAAACAAGTCACGATATGTAATAAGTATCCTTTACTCCGTATAGATGACTTGTTTGACCAGTTAAGAGGAGCATCAGTGTTTTCTAAGATTAATTTGAGATCAGGATACCATCAGTTAAAGGTTAGGGAATCAGATATTCCTAAGACAACATTCAGAACCAAGTAAGGGCATTATGAGTATTTAGTAATGTCGTTCGGTTTGACGAATGCACCAGCAGTTTTCATGGACCTCATGAACAGGATATTCCACCAGTATTTGGATCAGTTCGTGATAGTATTTAGATGATATACTAGTTTACACAATTGATAGGAAAGTTCATGAGGAACATTTGAGGATTATTCTACAAATACTACGAGAAAAGCAGTTGTATGCTAAATTCACCAAATGTGAGTTTTGGTTGAATCAGGTAGTGTTTCTGGGGCAAGTTGTTTCAGCAAATGGAGTTAGTGTGGATCCGCATTAAGTGAAAGTTGTGGTCAACTGGGAGAGACCAGCCAGTATGACAGAGGTACGTAGTTTTCTAAGCTTGGCGGGGATACTACAGGGCGGTTTGTTGAGGATTTCTCACGATTAGCATTACCATTAACAATTTTGACAAGGAAGAATGCTAAGTTTGAATGGTTAGATAAGTGTGAGCAGGGGTTTTCAAGAGTTTGAAAAAGAGGTTAGTTCTGATGCCCATTCGACACTTCCCATGCTTGAAATAGAGTATGTAATTTATTGTGGCGCCTCGAGGCAAGGTTTAGGGTTTGTGCTCGTGCAAGAAGGAAAAGTAATAGCTTATGTGTCAAGACAATTGAAAAAGCACGAATGTAATTACCCTACCCACGATCTCGAGCTAGCAGCAGATTGTTTTAGCACTGAAGATCTGGAGACATTACTTATTTGGTGAAAGGTGTCACATTTACACAGATCATAAGAGTCCAAATATATCTTTGATCGAGAGGAGTTGAATATGAGACAAAGAAGATGGTTAGAATCGATTAAAGATTATGATTGTACTACTGAATACCATCCGAGTAAGGCGAATGTAGTAGCAGATGCATTGAGTAGGAAGTCAAGACTTCCTAAGGACGCCTTGTGTAGTATTCGAGCGACATTTTTAAGTACTCTATGGGATTCTAAGGCAGTTGTGAATGCCGAGAGTTTAGGGAATCTTTTAGCTCAATTTCAGGTCAGGTCTTCACTCATAGCAAAGGTTGTGAGAAGACAACCAGAGGATAGTAACTTGCAAAAAATGTTTGGAAAGTCCAAACAAGGCCTGAAGCAGAATTTAAAATGAGATCAGATGGAGCCATAGAGAGGCAGGGAAGACTATGTGTTCCGATTGTTAGTGAGCTTAAAGATGCTATTCTAGAAGAAGCTCACAGTTCAGCTTACGTATACATCCAGGAAGCACCAAGATGTATAAGACATTGAAAGGGAACGTATTGGTGGCCTGGGATGAAGCGAGAGGTAGCTGAATATGTTGAAATGTTCTGCTGTGTTATGTTAAAATGTTCATCAGGAGAACAGGGTCAGCAGGTATTGTTAAGAGGTAAACAATGTTTGTTGGTTTCACGCCGCCTTTTGGGCTAAGTAGCAGGTAGTTCGGGAGGGGGTGTGACACCACCTTCCGCGCGGACGACATTGAGACGCCGAAGAACAACGTCTCAATGCCATCGACAAAACAACAAACTCTTTTACTGTTCTTCGTTGTTTTTCGCCCGTTTCTGCACCGATTTCTTCACAACAACTCTTGCCACGAACGCCACGGGCTTACAGACTCGATTTACATACAATTTACCCAAAACAACGGGCCCTTACATTGATCTCATCAACGAAAATGTAAATCTAAATTTCAAGTGCCAAATACCGAAACATCCAACATGAAAACCAAAATTCATCTTATGAATTAAAGCAACCCCACCTAATTTTAAGAAATAAAGAATGCACAACGAAATAGCCAACGATTGGCTTTGATACCAATTGAAGAGAATGAAACTCACGCAGTAGAAACGACATCAAACGCCATGGTGTTCGTTGTGAAATTCTTTTCTTAAAATTGAATTAAACTACTTTAATTCTAGGCTAAACATGTTGATTTAAGAAGAAAACCAGAAAGTAAAGGTACTTACTTGTTGAAGAACTCTTCTTCGACGTTTTCTTCTCCGATCACGATCTCTTTCGTTCCAACGATCTCTACACACGATCTCACGAACCGAATTATTTTGACACCTCCAAATAGTATTCTCGGTTGTTCTCGATCGGTTAAGGGAGAGTTGTGGGACTCCCTTTGAGTTTTGGGTGGAGAGAAATTGAGAGAGAGCTCTTTGATCTCGGAAGAGCAAATCCAAAAAAAATGAACTAAATCAGTACAAAAGGCTTCTCACCAAGCCTTTATATAATGGTGAGTGGTGGAGTTGAAATCTCCACCAAATCACCATTTTACCACAACCTTATAATATGCAAATCATATTTGCATATTACATATAATAAGGTACCTCATACCTTATTATACAAATCTCATTTGTATAATTGTGGAATTTTAAATTGAATCACATTCAATTTAATTTCTCTCAATTCAATTTCTCCAAATTAGCACTAATTATTCAATTAGGTTAACCTATAAATTATTATGAATCTCATTCACATTAAACTATATATTATGTCAATCACATCTCCTAAAAATGACATAAATACCCTTTTAATGAATTTGAACACTTCAAATCTACACCAAACTGCAAACCCTTAATTTATCCAGTTTGAGCCAACCGAGGGACCTAATCGACCTACTGATGACGAGTTCCAATGATTCGAGACTGTCAAACTCTTTGACCCGGTTATTCAACATTCATTAGCTACTGTTACACTCCACTAAAGCCCATAGTTGCACTCTCATCATTGTAGGACAAGTTGTGTCCATTGATATAACCAATTCCCATGAGTCGACCCTTCACAGGTTGTTCGTAGACACTGCTGGGTTAAATTATCGTTTTACCCCTGTGTCTACTTCTTGCTCCTTAAGTCCCACTGCTCCTCTAATGAACAACTATGTTGCATGGTCCAACCATAAACAACATCCCTCTCGGGCTAGTAAGAGGAAGGGTGCTCGTTGTCCAAGCTCTAGAGACAACACTTAAGGGAACAACCCCTCTAGTTTCCCTAATTCAAGAACGAGTGAATTTCATATCGCGTAGTCAAGTTCCTAGCTCCCCACGTGGTCCTGCCCCTAAGAAGATAGGCATATTGGGTGAGTAATTGTGATCACCCTCACCCGTACTAGTCAAAGGACAAACCCCCGCAGACAAGAGTCTGGAACACGCTCAGGATTAAGGTCGAGTCACTAATGGTTATCTACGAAGTTATTAGTCCTATATTGTTAACGGTGATACATCAGTAAGTCTAATAATTCACGGTTTAGTCTTGTACAATCTCATTGCATAGGATGCCCTCACTCGCATCTTAACCACATGAACAAGTTGGATCACCTCGTTTGTATCTAATACAAAGCGGGACGCATCCATAGCGTATCCAGGATTAGGTCTCCAACCCTATCCGTACACTGTAGGTCGTTCGGATCATTTACTCAAACGTGATCCTCCCTGTGTTTCCACTACACACCGTTCAAGTTCTAGTTCTCTCATGATTCAATGACCCTGGAGCTTAGTTTATTGGATTAAGTTTATAAATATGCGAGACACAAAGTGATGAAAAAATAACTCTTATTTATTTCAACTTGGTATATTACAAACTTATACGAGATTAGGACATACATCCCGACACCAAAAAGGTCATGAACGACTCCTAAAAAAATTTACAGACTCAATTTACACAATAATTGCCCAAAAACACATGGGTCCTTACATAATTTGATCAAAATCGAAAAGTAAAATAAGGCAAAAAATTCCTAAACAGCTTAATAGCAAACCAATATGCAAATGCCCACCATCCAATGCAATTCTATTTCAACCAAAACAAAAAACAAGCATTGCTCAGATACCCATTTGAAGGAATCTGAATTCCCTTGAGTAGCAAAAATGTGAATTAGATCGTAATTGTTTGTTTATTTTTTTAAACACAAAAACCAATACATTGGAAATACAACAAAGATGAGCAAATTTAAGGCATGGAATATACAAATTAGACATGTTGTGAGTATTCTATACTAAAGAGAATTCGTAATTACCTTTGTAGTCTTAATTTAGCAACTCCTTGCAATTTGCTACTCAACTCAGCAATGCAACAAATCTCAGCAACTTTTTTCTCTGGTACAGTAGGACACTACCACGAGAGAAAACTTCCTATGTCTCTGAGTTTCTAGATCAAGGCTTGGTGTGAAGCCTCCAACATTTTGGAAGTAAGGAATTTTAGAGAGAGAGAAATTTGCATCAATGACTATAGTGGCTCTTTCAATGCGATCAATGACAACCTCAAGGCATTACACCTTGGGTCGTCTGTGACCCAACTCACACCAAGCACAACTCCGTACTATCCCCAACAACTCAACCCTAAGTCTAATTTACATAATGATCCAAATTCAAGGTTGAGAGCTTACCTACAATTATGAACTCGGATTCTTAATGCCAAGTAACTCGCCACCTCTATAAAAAATTCTCCAAATCAAGAATTTGTTGCACTGACTAAACCCAAATGAAATCATTCAAATAAAAAAAGAGAGGAGAGCTTGCACAAAAAATAAAAAATAAAACGAATTGGAAAAAAGAAGGTCTCGAGTGAGGCCCACCAGCGAAATGAGGGATTATGGCTTGGGTCCCTCTTCGACAAAGGCTCGATGGCGAGCAGGGAGATGGAGGTTGGTCGGTGGTCAGCTTCACGCAGAGGATAGAAGGCCAACCAACAAAACAAAAAGGAGGAGAGTTTGGACGGCGAGAGATTGAAGGAGAAGAAGAAGAAAGGATCGACGATCATGAACAGAAACGGAAAAGCCAGGAAGGGGAGTCAATGGTGGTGCTCACCATCGGGAAAGGTCGGTCGGTGTGAGTAGGGGCTCGAGACGATGGCGATGGCAAAGGAGAAGGAGGAAGAAATCTTGGAGGGGGGGGGGGTTCGATCAACTGAAGGTTTCAAAAGTTCTCATTTTTTTTTTAAAGAAAACCCTAAGGAAAACACAACAAGAATAAGGAAAAGAAAAGGGAGAGGAAGGGAAAGAGCTTACCAAGACGTCTTCATTTTGCGACTATTTTGCACGACCAATATGATTACAACGAAGGAGAAGGTGTAAGAAGCGTGACCTCAAACTGTAAGCAACTTGAATTATATAGACCTAAATGGGTCAGTCCAAGTCCCTTTAAAATCGAAAAATGGCACGTTTGCCCCAGATATTCTTGAATTTCCAAAATTAGGTTCAACCACAAAATATCTTCAATTTAAATCCATTAAATAGGATTCAGTTGGCTTGGAAATAAAATTCTGCATACTTTATTATACCGGGTTTCCCTTCCTTTATCTTGAGTGGCTTAGTAACCAGGGATAGACTTAACACCCATGTTTATCTTTGAGTCAAACAGTGACGTGAGGTATGAGTATGCGAAAGCAACTAACTTAGTGATAGTGCTCGTAGTTAGGCAACTTTCATCACCAATGTCAGTGCTTAAAGTGAAGGCACAAATGACAAAAAGGAGTTCTCTTAAAAAAAAAAAAAAGGAGAAAAGAAGTGACGATTATACCGTCCCAATACTTTTGAATGTTGTATTGAAATAAAATAGAGTATTTATCTCTATTTTGAGAGTTTCATGTGTAAATTCATTATCTTATGGATAAGCATTTTTTTAGTATATTTTCTGTACACTAAGTTCTAACACTCAAGCTTTAAAGTTACTTAGAAGTAGTAAGTTGGTTAATTAGGGCCTTGCACAAACACACAAGAGGTGTTCCGTTAACCGTCAGCTTAAATACCCCCAGCCTTAGACAGAACTTCACCGGTAGAGTTCCCTTATAACCAAAGTTCTAATGTCCTACTAGATTTTAAACTATTTAAAATACTATGTAAGATTAACTTCTAATCCTATTAGAAATTAAAACTTAGGTCTAAATTAATTTTAAACGATTTAAAACTAATTTAAATTTTAACCCAAGTTCCTATGTTTGCATGCATTTCTTTATTATAAGTTATGGTTTCTAAAACCCCTTGAATTTATAACTTTTATAAATTTAATTATTAACCTATGATAAAGAAACTATATTATAAATCCAACAATTAATTTTTCAAATTGGAATTATAAAAGGAATTCAACTAATTGAATTATAAAATTACTTAAATAAAATAACAATTACTTTAAACTAAGTAATTTCATGCTCCATGCAATTTATATTCATATAATCTAATTATAACACTTATAATTAATTACTCATGAAATATAAATTGATCATGCATTTTCAATCATATTCATATAACATTTATACAAATAAAATGCATGAACATGCTTATCCTAAGGTGGGAATATTCTAAATGACATTCATAAAGCTGTAAAACTGGAATATTTTGGGCCCTAAAGTGTAAAAAAGAAAAATAAAATAATAAAATTACATTAATTTTATTACATAAAACCGGTCCAAAACACCTTGAACCGGCCTTGAACCGCTCGAACCGGACCAAAATCAACAAACCAAATGAACAGCTGCATCACGCTTGTAAGCGTCACGGCGTTACTGCTGCGATGTTAGCGTTGCAATGCCCGCTTCATCCTCGCGCGCGCTTTGCTGCTCGGGGTGGCGTTACCGCTGGCGATGAGCGGCGTTACGCGCTACGGGCTGCATTACAACGCCTTCTTTGCTTGATAGTGGCGAAAATCTCTGAACACAACAACTTTCAATTGCAATTTCTCCTTCCAATCTCCACCGAATTGCTTGAAACTGGTCCCGAACGACTCAAAACTCAAATACAGACTCAATTATGCACTTTATTTGCCCAAAAACGCAGGGGCCTTTACAATAATTTGATCAAATCAAAAGTAAACTATGGTCAAAATCCTCCTAAACAGTTTTACAGCAAACCAATGCAATTCCCACCAAAATCAATGCAATTTTGTTTTAATCAAAACAAATCAAGCATTGCTCTGATACCAATTGATGGAGATCGGATCTCCTTGAGCAGCAGAAACGTGTTTGCGATCGTAATTTGCTTGATTGTTTTAATTGAAACAAAAACCAGTACATTGGCAAAACATACAGAACAAGCATGCTAGTTCTAATCTAATTAGATATGGAGATATACATCCAAACATTCCTAAATTTAACTGTTAAATTAAGAAGAGAAAAGAATTACCTTTGTAGTTTCTAATTCTCCAGCAATACCTTGCTCCTAGCTTTTCAGCAACACAAGAACTAAACTTCTATGTTTTCTTCCAGCAACAGGACACCACCAAAATGGCAAACCTCCTATTCTCTGGATTCCACTTAGATCAAACTTGGTGGGAAGGTAATCCAACAATTGGAAAAGGTTTGGGAATGTGAGAGTGAGAGAGAGAGAGAGATCAAATCTCCAATTGCCTGAATAATTCAGTTGATCGATCAATCTCCAAGAGCAACCCCCTTCCCCTTGTTGTACTATCGATAGGGAGAAGTAGGGGGTGTTAGCTCTTAGAATGAGAGCTAAGATTGAGCTTTTATTATGATTATTCCTTGGTATTTTGAGATTTGTTGACTATTTTAACCCCTTGATTAGGTACTTTTGTGTGTTAATATTTACAAATTACTTTTGAAGTACCTTAAAGCCATTGAAATACTTTTCATTGCTGAATTTTGTCATTTTGGCCATGTTTTCAGGAGTTTTTGGGAAGATGGATGTTATGAAGTCTTTGAAGGTCCGCTTGAGTCTTTGTAGTGTGTGCAATTCTTTGAAGGATCGGGATTCTTTGGAGCAAAAATTACAGTACCGATTCGCGAGAATACGCGTGGGAGAGATCTCATTAATGAGCCGGCGAAAACCGCCACATCACCACTCGAGAACCAATGGGCAGCCGCCAAACCGTTTTCCCTTGTCTATTCAGCCCTCATTTCCATATGGGTGTGATATAAATGCTTTCTTAGCCATTTTTAGGGTAAGAAGGAGAGTGGGCAAGAGAAAATAGGGAAGAACCCGATTCGAAGAAGAGACAAGAAGCGAAATTGAAGAATAGCCAATTTGGTATGCTTTCTCCTTCTGGAAAGAGGCTGGAGTGGACCAAAGGGGAGACCTTGGAACTTCACCCATCTGTTTATTCTTTTGCTTTCTTGCTCTTTACTCTTTTGCATTGTAACTAAGACCATTTTAAGCATGTTTAACACTAGGTTTACTGTTTTATTGTTGTCTTTTCTTATCACCATGAACTAATCACCTTTGGGGTGAGGATTAGGAGACTTTATGTAGATGCAACTTTAATGAAAGAGTAATTTGCTGCAATCTCACTCTTGTGCCTTGTGATTTTACTACTTAACTAAGGTTTGTTTGGCCATCTCATCTTAGTATTGTTTATTCCAACTTGGAAAAGGGAAGAATAAACCGATTCAAGGCATGACACTAGTTCTGATTAAGAGATCTATTTCTCTCAGGTGATTGAGGAGTCTAGGGATAGTCACTCACCTAGTGTTAACAGTTAGGAGCTAAATTAAGGGTGTTTAATGGGAATTGAATGCCTAACTCGCAAGGAATTCTAGGAAGATTCCACGAATTAAACTGTTTTGAGCTCTGGTGCAATTTTGAGCTCTAGCATTAAGATTGCTGAAGCATAATTTCATCCCTAATCCTATCCCCTTTTTACTGTTTTGGTTAAACTTGAGTTGTTGCTGCCTTACTTTTATTAATCCTCTTCTGCATTACTTTAGCATTTCAATTGTTACTTTTAATTTCTAATTTCAATATTCATTTCATTTATGTTGGTTACCCTTTACTCATTAAATTCAACTCAACCTTGTGTAATTTCTACAACTAATCCCTGAGAAGACGATTAGATTTACTTATCACTTGCTGCTTAGATTGTGTATACTTGCACAATTTAGGAGTGTTTTCTTGATAATTTCATACACCCCTTTTAAGCAAACAAGTTTTTGGCGCCGTTGCCAGGGATTAGTTTGATTTTTACCTTGTTTGAGTTGTTTTTAGTTATTTTTGAGCTGAAAGAAAGGTCTAACTAAGGTGTTTCTTTGTTTTTCAGGTGTTGTGATTGTGCATGAATGATTTCTCAGGTTTAGATTTTTTCTTAGATCCTGAACCTGAGAGAGCATTTCATAGGAGAAGGAGGATTCAAAAGGAAAAAATGGCAGATTTTCGTGGAGGTCCTGTAGATCCTAATAATCCTCAAATTAACCCTAGAAACCAACCACAAGGGACAAGGAGCCTTTAGACCACCTTTAGTTGAACCCCAAGCTATGGTCCCTGCCAATGTTATTATCTTAGCAGATGACAGAGAGAGAGCTATTAGAACTTATGTCAATCCCTTGGTTGAAGAGCTAAATCCTGGGATCATTAGACTAGAAATCCAAGCCCCAACGTTTGAGCTTAAACCTATCATGTTCCAAATGCTCCAAACCATAGGACCCTTTCATGGACTATCATCTGAAGATCCTCATCTGCATTTAAAATCTTTCCTAGGGGTTAGTGATTCTTTTATACTGCCAGGAGTGCCTAAGGATGCTCTAAGGTTGAGTTTGTTCCCTTACTCCCTTAGAGATGCAGCCAAGACATGGTTGAATACACTTCCTCCTAGGGCAATTGATTCTTGGAACACACTTACTGAACAATTCCTCATTAAGTATTTCCCACCAACTAGGAATGCTAAGTTTAGAAATGAAATTGTGGCTTTTCAGCAGTTTGATGATGAATCCTTAAGTGAGGTCTGGGAGAGATTTAAGGACTTTCTTAGGAAGTGTCCTCATCATGGACTCCCTCATTATATTCAAATGGAGATATTTTACAATGGGTTGAATACAACTACTAAACAAGTTGTTGATGCTTCTGCAAATGGGGCTCTTTTGTCAAAAACCTATAATGAAGTATTTGAGATACTGGAAAGAATATCCTCAAACAATTATCAGTGGGCTGATTCAAGGAGCTCCCAAGGCAAAAAGAACAAAGGAATGTTAGAGTTAGATGCTTTAACCGCTCTTAATGCCCAAATAGCATCCATGGCCAACATGTTGAAGAATCTAGCTGTTGGAAATGCAACCCAAGCTTCTCCTAACACTCAAAATGCAGCTATGGTGAACCAAGTGGTAAGTACTGAGTCATGTGTTTATTGTGGTGAAGGGCACACATTTGAATTTTGTCCTAGTAATCCAGCCTCAGTTTACTATGTTGGGAACCAAGTTAATCAAAGGAACGATCCTTATTCTAATACCTATAACCCAGGTTGGAGAAATCACCCTAACTTTGCTTGGGGAGGTCAAGGAAGTAATTCTCAAGCCCCTCAAATGCAGCAAAAGGTGAATTACCCACCAGATTTTGGGCATCGAATCAAGCAGACCTATGGAAATCGTGAAACAATGCTCCAAAGATCGAGGACAAGAGATGTAACCCCACAAATATATTCCGTGTACTTCTCTTGAAAGTTTGTTGAAGGAATATATGTCTAAAAATGATGTTGTTATTCAAAGTCAACAAGCTTCAATGAGAAACTTTGAAATGCAATTGGGCCAGCTTGCCAATGAAATAAGATCAAGGCCTCAAGGTAAACTTCCTTCTGACACTGAAATTCCAAAAAGAGAAGGAAAAGAACAAGTGCTAGCCATAGAGTTAAAGAGTGGGAAAACATTGACTAAGCCTGAGGAAATCAGTAAGAAGAAACAAAAGGAGAAGGACTTTGCAGTGCAAGTTGAGGAAGAGAAAAAATAAGACCAGTTGGAACCTAGGGAAGTAGGAAATGAGGAGATTGAAAAGATACCTAGAGCACAACCTTCAAAACCATATGAGTGCATTCCTACTACTATTCCTGAATTTAAACCACCTCCTCCACCATTGCCTCAAAGGTTGAAGAAAAAGAATACGATGCTCAATTTAAGAAGTTCTTCGATGTCTTTAAACAACTTCACATAAATATACCTTTTGTTGAACCCTTAGAAAAAATGCCAAATTATGTGAAGTTTCTTAAAGATATGTTGACTAAGAAGAAGAAACAAGTTGAGTATGAAGTTGTCCCCTTGACAGGTGAGTGTAGCTCCATTGTAACAAACTCAATTCCTCCTAAACTCCAAGACCCTGGATCATTCACCATTCCCATTTCCATAGGAGGTAAGGAGTTAGGGCGAGCTTTGTGTGACTTAGGAGCTAGCATTAACCTTATGCCATTGTCCATTTATAAAACATTAGGCATAGATGAAGCTAGGCCCACCACAGTTACCTTACGGTTAGCTAACCAATCCATTACTTATCCTAAAGGGAAGATAGAGGACATCTTGGTACAAGTGGATAAATTCATATTTCCAGTAGATTTTATAATCTTGGATTATGAGGCTGATAAAGATGTGCCTATTATCTTAGGGAGACCCTTTTTGGCAACAGGGAATACTTTAATTGATGTTCAAAAAGTTGAACTTACAATGAGGGTACATGATCAAGAGATCAAGTTTAGTATTTTTTATGCAATGAAGTACCCAACTAATGTGGAGTAGTGTTCTGTGATTCAAGTGTTGGAAGAAGGGATTAGAGAGAACACTGAGCTGGATATGTTGGAGCATTATGTTCAATCTGTTGGAGGAACAATAATAGAGAGTTTGGAAAACAACAGTTTAGAAGAAAATGGGAAGAATTTTTCTGAAATTTCTAACTCCAAGAGAGTGTTTGAACATCTGAAACTAAGGGAAAAGAAAACATCATCATTGCACCCATCTATCAAAGAACTCCCAGTTAAAGTCTTTGCCCACAAATCCAAGGTATTTCTACCTAGGTGAGAAGGAAAATTTTTCAATAATCACATCAGTAAGTTTGCTACTGAAAAATGATATTTCACTGTTGAAATTGCTCCAGCAACCAAAATGTAAGAATTCTTTCATTGATGAGCAGTTATTTACAGTAGATCACATTAGGAAAGTGAGAAAACCTTGGTATGATGACCTTGTCAACCACCTTGTTTATGGAAATTTACCTCCTGGTTTATCAAAACAACAACTAAAATATTTTCTCAATGAGGTGAAGTTTTATTTCTTGGATGATCCATTTGTTTTTAGACATTGTGTTGGCAAAGATGAGGGAGAATTTAAAGCAAATGGGATGAGAACTAAACACTATTGGAAAGAAAAGTTCCAAAGAGGCATAACCTCTATCAGTTCAACAGATACTTGAGAAGAACATTTTCAGGGAGCTTGTGTAATTCTTGATAATTCTTACATGCTTCAAGCAATTAATTTGATTTGGTTGATTTACTTGTTTTGTTTTTGTTTTATCGGTTTAATTTAGTTTCTTTTCTTTTCTTGTAGTTGTTTTTCTTTTCAGTTTTGTAGGTGTAATCAACGCTTCACCCATAAGCGATCAGGAGTCCTCTTTGATTAGGGAAGATATCTCTTGGACTTATTTGGAAATGTTGTGGATATGAAGGTTAAAGAGAAAGGGAAGTTTCTGTCCTTTTGAGTTGTTGGTTGTGAAATAAATGTTGCTATCTGTTGTTCTTTTTTTGTTCTTTTTTGTTGTTTTCTTTATTGTTTAAAGTTTAAGTTCAGTTGTTGTGGTTAAGTTAGCTTGTTTTGCTTTGTTTTGTTTGTTGTTGGGTTGCTTTTAGTTGTTAAATCTTGTCTTTGCTTGGTCTGAACTAAAAAAAAAAAAGTTGTAAGCTTGCCACCATAGTTGAAATGAAATAAATAGTCCTGCCTAGCTTGCTCCAATTCTTTCTTGCTTCTGATGAGTTTAGTTGTGCTTAATTTTTTTGCCATAATTCTTTTAATGTAACACAATGCTTGTAGCAGCTTTATGGTGCCCCTAGCTTGCTAACCACCAACTCTTGAGAATTTGCTCCTTTAAACTTAGATTAAAGAGTTTGGATGCTCCTTGCCTTTAGTTTTTTTACAGAAAAATAACTAAGTTTGGGTGTTCCTTCCCTTGATTCTTTACTCATTGGGGACAATGAGCAATTTAAGTTTGGGGGTAAGGCACCCTAGTAATAAAAGTTATCACTCCTAGGAGCATTCCTCTTCTTTTTAGGACTCATGCCTCCTCTTTAAAAAAAAATGAAAAACAAATGAAGCTTGAGAGTTATTCCTCTACCCAAGTTACTTATTAGACCAGAGTTGGACATGACACCCATGCTCACCTTTGAGTTGAACAGTAATAAAAGGATATGAATATGCTTTGGCAACCCAATTTAGTAGCAAGGCTCGTTGTTAGGTAGCCTTCATCAAAAATGTTGGTGCCTAAATTGAAGGTTTAATTTACAAAAAAAGATTTTCTCTAACTTTTTTTTAGTGAAATAAGTTCTAAAAAAAAAAGAAAGTTAAAGCCTAGTATAAAGTTCTCGTTTCTTAGGTGAGTTGCATCATCAATGTGACCATTCTAAGAACTAAGGAGAAGTTTATGCATAGGTGAGTGGTTAGGAGAAACCTAAGGGAATGAATGTTTGCCTACTTAAGCATAAGGTTAGCTTTGTAGGATTCTTAGGAGTGATAGCTCTTGTTGCTGTAAAAAAAAATGCTTTGTTGAAAGAAAAAAAAACTAAAGGCAGTAGAACTCATTTTTCTTTTTGTGAGTTTATGGGGTGCATAGTGAATTCAAAGATGGATTAAGTGATAGTTGAGTTGTGGGGTTGTTTTGTGAAGCTTGCTACTTTTGATTTGAAAGAAAAAATAATTATGGCAAATCTTGTGAAAGCTAAACTTCGATGAGCTTCTGCAAGAAAAAGAAATGGGACTACTTTATCAGTAACTATTTGTATCATTTGACTGCTGAATCATTTTTTCTTGAGCATAGTGGTAGTTCTTGCTTCTTGGTGGTATTAGAATGTTTAAGCATTACTCAGGGACGAGTAATGATTTAAGTTTGAGGGTTTGTTATCTCTTAGAATGAGAGCTAAGATTGAGCTTTTATTATGATTATTCCTTGGTATTTTGAGATTTCTTGACTATTTTAACCCCTTGATTAGGTACTTTTGTGTGTTAATATTTAAAAATTACTTTTGAAGTACCTTAAAGCCATTGAAGTACTTTTCATTCTTTGAATTTTGTCATTTTGGCCATGTTTTCGTGGAGTTTTGGGAAGATGGATGTTATGAAGTCTTTGAAGGTCCGCTTCGAGTCTTTGTAGTGCGCAATTGCTGAAGGATCGAGATTGCTTTGAGCAAAAATTCTGCAGTACCGATTCGCGAGAATACGCACGGGAGAGATCTCATTAATCGAGCCGACGAAAAACCGCCACATCACCACGCCGAGAACCAATGGCCACCGCGGGCCGTTTTCCCTTGTCTATTCAGCCTTCATTTCCATATGGGTGTGATATAAAGGCTTTCTTAGCCATTTTTAGGGCAAGAAGGAAAGTGGGCAAGAGAAAAGAGGGAAGAACCCGATTGGAAGAAGAGACAAGAAGCGAAATTGAAGAAGAACCAATTTGGGAAGGTTTCTCCTTCTGGAAAGAGGCTGGAGTGGACCAAAGGAGGCCTTGGAACTTCACCCATCTGTTTATTCTTTTGCTTTCTTGCTCTTTACTCTTTTGCATTGTAACTAACACCATTTTAAGCATGTTTAACACTAGGTTTACTGTTTTATTGTTGTTTTTTCTTATCACCATGAACTAATCACCTTTGGGGTGAGAATTAGGAGACTTTATATAGATGCAACTTTAATGAAAGAGTAATTTGCTGCAATCTCACTTTGTGCCTTGTGATTTTACTACTTAACTAAGGTTTGTTTATTCCAACTTGGAAAAGGGAAGAATAAACCGATTTCAAGGCATGACACTAGTTCTGATTAAGAGATCTATTTCTCTCAGGTGATTGAGGAGTCTAGGGATAGTTACTCACCTAGTGTTAACAGTTAGGAGCTAAATTAAAGGTGTTTAATGGGAATTGAATGCCTAACTCGCAAGGAATTCTAGGAAGATTCCGCGAATTAAACTGTTTTGAGCTCTGGTGCAGTTTTGAGCTCTAGCATTAAGATTGCTGAAGCATAATTTCATCCCTAATCCTATCCCCTTTTTACTTTTTTGGTTAAACTTGAGTTGTTGCTGCCTTACTTTTATTAATCCTATTCTGTATTACTTTAGCATTTCAATTGTTACTTTTAATTTCTAATTTCAATATTCATTTCATTTATGTTGGTTACCCTTTACTCATTAAATTCAACTCAACCTTGTGTAATTTCTACAACTAATCCCTGAGGAGATGATTAAATTTACTTATCACTTGCTGCTTAGATTGTGTATACTTGCACAGTTTAGGAGTGCCTTCTTGATAATTTCATACACCCCTTTTAAGCAAATAGGGGGGTAGTGGGAACGTGTCTGGATGACACGTTCCCTTATTTGATTATTAAAATAATAATAATATAATAATAATTAAATCAAATTTAATTATTAATTTAAATCATATTTAAATAATACAAATTAAATATCATATATTTAATTTGGATTAAATCTCATTTAATCATATTACCCCTTTAACCTATAGTTTTAATGTACATCCAGTGCACATTAAATTTTAACCTATAGTTTTCAAATGTGAATCATATTCACATTTAATATAATATTTGAACTCTTTCAAATATTCATTTCTCTCATATAATTTAATATGAGTCATATTCATATTAAAGTTATAATATATAGTTTCAAAACTAAATATTATATCGTATCTAAATACATTAAATATATTCCCTAATGAATTTGAACATTTCAAATTAAAATGATCTAAGAACCCTTTACGAGCTAGAAGGTGGACCTAATGGACCTACAGATCAGAAGCTCCAACGATACGAGATTGCTCGGTTAATCTCATTAACCTCCCAATCAACATAAGTTAATTGCGGGAACACTCCACTAAAGTCCCACAGTTGCACTCTTCTCATTGCAGATATATATCTGTGTCCATGGATATTGACCAATAACAACAAGTCAATCCTTCACGAATGTTCGTAACACCAGCTGGGTCAAATTACCGTTTTACCCTCGGTTACATCTTGTACCTTAAGTACCAAGTGCTCTCTAATGAACAATTTATTTGTGGTCCTACCAACAAACAGAGTCCCTCTCGGGCCAATGAGAGGGTCGGACCCTTTGTTCAAGTCCCGAAGACACCACTTAAGGGAACATTCCTCTACTTACCCTAGTAGGCGGGAAGGAGTGCATTTCATCTTGCTAAGTTAAGTTCCCAGCCGCCCCAAGAAGGTAGGCATATTGAGTCGGCGAATCTGGCCACTCTCACCCATACTAGTCAAAGGACAATCCCTCGCGAACAGGAGTTCGTAACATGCTCAGGATTGAGATCAAGTTGCCTAGGTCATCCTAGTGAAATAGAAACCTAACTAGTCAACGGAGTTACAACTAGAGGTTACTATTTCGTGGTCCGGTCTTATGTAATCTCATTACATAAGATATCCTTACTCACATGTCATCTACACGAACACGTTGGGATCACTGTGCTTGCATCAAATACAAAGTGGGCCACATCCATAGTTTAACCAGGGTAAGGTACCCAAACCTTATCCCCTAACTATAAACCCTTTAGGCTGTATCTCGAACCGAGATCCTTTTTATGTACATTACATTCAGTTAGAGATTCATTTAACAATCTTGGATGTTTAGTTTATTGGATTTAGGGTTTGAATGAAGGCAAACTCGTAGATAACGAACAATAACACTTTATTACATTAATTAGAACATGATTACAAACTACGAGTTTTAGGGCACAAATCCCAATAGGAACAACCTATCTAATTCCTTAGTGTAGAAATGAGTGAATTCCATCTTGCACAGTTAAGTTCCCAGCTACCTACGAGGTTATGTCCCTAAGAAGGTAAGCTTATTGAGTTGGGTACATGCCACTCTCACCCATACTAGTCTAAGGACAAACCCCTATAAGCAGAAGTTCTTAACTCGCTCAGGATTCAGGTTCAGTCACAATGACCATCTATAAATTACTAGTCTTATCCTGTTAACGGTGTTACACTTGTTAGACTAATAATTTGCGGTCCGGTCTTGTATGAGCTCTTCATACATGATGCCCCCACTCGCATGTCAACTACATGAATGAGTTGGATTACCTCATTTGTACTAATTACAAAATGGACCGCATCCATGGTGTTACCAGAATGAGGTTTCCAACCTTATTCTTATACCATAGACCATTTAGGTTATATTCTTGAACACAATCCAAATAGTGTCCATTACACTAATGTTCAAGATATATATTATAACCTTGGAGCTTAGTTTATTGGATTTATAAAGCAAGACTGTAATTTTATCAAAACAAATAACTCTTTATTTCTTTGATCAAAATTACACAAGTTTTAGGGCATACATCCCAACAATCTCCCACTTGACCTAAAGCTTGTGGAGTACTATTACAGTGATGTAAATATAATAAACTAGGGCATTTAAACCATTTGTTACAAAATACTCCCACTTGCCCTCGTTGGGGAAGACTTGTAAACCTAGACCTTCTAGGTGACTCTCAAATACTTTAGCCGTGAGAGCGTTTGTAAAAGGATCAGCAACGTTGTGCTCTGAGGCTATCTTCGTGACAATCACGTCTCCTCTATGCACGATCTCTCGGATGAGATGATACTTTCGCTCTATGTGTTTTCCCCTTTTGTGACTTTGGGGTTCCCTCGAATTTACCACTGCACCACTGTTATCGCAATACAGTGTGATGGACAAAGTCATATTTGGAACAACTTCCAAATTTAGCATGAATTTCCTTAACCAAACGACCTCTTTAGCTACTTCACAAGCTGCTACATATTCGGCTTCCATGGTGGAATTTGCGATGCATCCTTGCTTGACGCTTCGTCATACTACAGCTCCTCCGTTAAGAGTAAATGTTGGCCCTGATGTAGATTTTCGAAAATCTTTATTAGTCTGGAAGTTAGAATCCGTGTATCCTGTAATGATCAAATTCTTAGCCCCATACACAAGCATGTAGTTCCTTGTTCTCCAAAGATACTTAAGGATTGTTTTAACCGATGTCCAGTGTTCAAGTCCTGGATTGGATTGATACCTACTGACCATCCCAACTGCAAAACAGATGTCAGGCCGAGTACACAACATAACGTACATCAGGCTCCCAACAGCCGATGCATAAGGAATCCGTCTCATATCCTCAACTCCTTGAGGTGTCTTAGGACACTGTTCCTTAGATAAATGGACTCCATGTCTAAAAGGCAACAAGCCCTTTTTGGAGTCTTGCATCTTAAACCTTGACAACATTTTGTCTATGTAAGATGTTTAAGACAAGGCTAGTATTTTATTCTTGCAGTTTCGGACAATCTGGATCCCAAGAACAAACTGTGCATCACCCAAATCTTTCATTTGGAATTGCGTAGCTAGCCAATCCTTAATGTCAATAAGATAACCTACATCATTCCCAATGAGTGGGATATCATCCACATAGAGAATTAGGAATGCGACAAAACTATTGATGATTTTCTTGTAGACACAAGGTTCATCATCATTCTGGTCAAAATCATAAGATTTGATCGCCTCATCAAATCTTATATTCCAGGACCTAGAGGCTTGTTTCAGTCCATAAATTGACCTTTTAAGTCTGCAAACCTTTTACTCTTGTCCTGGTTCAATGAACCCTTTGGGTTGGTCCATGTAGATGTTTTCCTCAAGATTGTCATTAAAAAAGATTGTCTTGACATCCATTTGCCATACCTCATAGTCATAATATGCGGCAATGACAAGTAGGATACGGATAGACTTTACCATAGCAACAGGTGAAAAGGTCTCCTCATAGTCAACCCCTTCAACCTAGGTATAACCCTTTGCTACTGGTCTAGCTTTAAAGGTTTGCACCTTCCCATCTACACCACGCTTTCTCTTGTAGATCCACTTACAACCTATAGGTTTTACCCCATCAGGCTTATCTACAAGATCCCAAACAGAATTGAAGTACATAGACACCTTTTCTTAGTCCATGGCTATGACCAATTTGTCTTTGTCTTTGTCAACCATCGCTTGATTATAAGTCACTGGATCCTCGCAGTTGTCATCTGGTATAACAACTTGGGTTTCAGATAAACCCATGTAACGGTCAGGTTGTGTAATAACCCTCTCACTACGTCGAGGCATACTCAACTCTTGAGATGGACTCTCTTGACTAGACAAGCTAGTATCAACAACTCTTGTTGACGTACTAGTTTTATTAGCAACCTTTGCTATTGTTCCGTCTAACTCACTCAACACTACTTTACTTTTTAGTTTGTGGTCCCTTATGTGGTCCTCCTCTAAGAAAATGGCATTTGTCGACACAAAAACCTTATCTTTCTTATGATCACAGAATAAACCACCTCTTGTTTCTTTTGGGTAGTCTACGAATAGGCACAATTTTGAACGTGAATCCAACTTCTTTGGATTTGTCACAAGCACATGCGCTGGACAGCCCCAAATTCTGAATTGACATAAACTACCTTTACGTCTTTTCCAGAGTTCAAAAGGTGTCTAACCATGTCCAACAAGGTTCTATTTCTCCTTTCCGATACACCGTTTTGTTGTGGTGTACCGGGAGCTGAGAGTTGGGATGTAATTCTATGTTCTATCATATAGTTCTGGAATTTTAAATCCATGTATTCTCCACCTCGATCCGATCGAAGTGTTTTAATAGTTTTACCTAATTGATTTTCAACCTCAGTCTTGAATTCCTTGAACTTTTCAAGTGCTTCAGACTTGTGGTGCATTAGGTAAATATGCCCAAATCTAGAATAATCATCTATGAAAGAGATGAAATATTCATGTCCTCCACTGGCTTTAACATTCATCGGACCACAAAGGTTTGAATGTATAAGGTCTAGAGGGTCTTTGGCTCTATAATCTTTTCCACTAAAAGGTCTTTTAGTCATTTTGCCTTTTAGGCAGGATTCACATACAGGTAAAGTATTTTCTTCTAACTCATTTAGAAGTCCATTCTTTACCAATCTCCTATTGAGATTAATGTGACCCAATCTTAGATGCCAAAGATGAGCATTTTCTTTAGGAGAAATTTTACGTTTCTTAGTTTATGTGTTTGCAGTTTTAAATAATTCAGTGTTCAAAACCATTTTGACTAAATTAGGCCTTAAAACATACAACCCATTTTCTAATGAAGTTGGACATATTTCTATACCTTTTTTCAAAATAAACACTTTATTCATAGAGAAGGAAACAGAAATACATTGTTGTATGAGGCAAAACATTGAAATAAGATTTCTAGTAAACCCTGGTATCACTAATATATTGTCCAACAACATATATTTCTTGCCAAAATAAAGCTTCATCGTGCCTCATCACTACAAATTTGAGACGACTTCTCCATTTCCAACCCGGAGTGTTATCTCTTCTTTCTGTAGCTGCTGCTAGGAATCAATTCCCTGAAAAGAAGAGCAAACATGATTAGTGGCGCCTGAATCAAGTATCCAAGCAGTTTTATCATTATCCACTAAACAAGTTTCTAGGCAAAGTAAATCATATTTACCTTCATCATTCTTCTTGCCCTTCTGGGCGGCAGCTTTGTCACCTTGTTTCCCTTTACCAACCTTCTTCATGTTCTTCTTCTTCCTTTTCAGGTTAGAAGAAGATGAAGCCACTGTTTTTGTCCCAGAGGTCGAACCTCTGTGATGACTCCTACTGGCAACATTTGCCTCACCTTTCGATCCCTGAATTTTCATCAAGGATTGAAAGGTCTGGAGTTCATTCAGAAGGGAGGTAAGGTTAAAAGTAAGCTTGTTCATAACAGCATTACTTCTAAACTGCAGGAAACTATCTGGAAGGGTTTCTAGAATGAAGCTGACCTGACTCGACTCATCGATGGAAGCACCATTCGACTCTACGATGTTAAAGTGCACCATCATATCTAGGACATGATCCCGAATAGATGTACCCTCTGGCATCCTTGAGTTAAATATGTACTTTAGGGCATTGTGTCGGGCCTGTGTGGACTGTTGTCCAAACATACCCTGCATAGAATCTATGATTTCCTTGGCGGTTATCATGCCCTTATGCTTCTTGGCTAATATGTCAGACATACTTGCCAGCATGTAGACCTTGGCCTTATCATTGGCCTTGATCCATCGATCATATGCACACGAACATTTCATGACGCATTCGAGCCTGGAACTTGAGGACACTCCTCAGTTAGCACAAACTTTAGATCATCCACTACCAATATAGTGTTGAGTTTATTTTTCCAAGTCATCATATTCACTCCGGTTAACTTTTCCGCACCCAATAAGGAAATAATAGAGCTAGACATTTTTGCTGAAAAATTTACAAACGAACTTGTATGAGTTTCTTGCTATAACTCTAATCCAATCATGTTTTAGCTAATTATCAAATGATTCCTAGGCCATTTATAATTTGCAATGATACTCCAAAGGTTTGGAATGTATGACACCGAAGGGTAATCAAAAACACTCCTCCTCTGGATCAAGACCCTCTTGACCGAAACCTAATGCCAGAATAACTCTTATTCCTATAGGCTTTAGTTACCATTTTTCGGTCAGGATACATACACAACTTATGTACCTCGTGAGTGTAACCCTTTGTCTTTAGATCCCAGAGTCTCCATTCAATAAAATCCGCCGAAGAGAGGTCTAGATTGAAAAACAGACTAAGGAAATCTTTATCCCTTTCGAGTGTCTACTGTGTTCGATCCCCTATGATCAAGCCCTCCGGCGAGGATATGCGATCCAGCCAAACTAGCGGTGACCATCTTGGTCTAACGGTGTAAACCGACAAAAGAGACCGTAGGTTTTGTTTTCACTAAACCTGCTCCCACTCACTATAAGTACCCTCTCCATTCACCTTGATATTGACTCATACAAACACCATTCGAAGGGGGACGCTCCTGTTTGCGCCACAAGGCCAAGTATGAGTCTCACGGTGTGAATTTCCCGGAGATAATGTAGGTGGAAAAATGTGTATCATATACACTTTTCCTCCCACTGGATACTATAAAGTTATAGGAATCTTACTTAGGCTAAAATCCGACTAATGGTTTTACCTAACTCTATCAATATAACTCTTATATCGATAATCAATATAACACTTGTATTGATTTTATCTTAAGTTTGTTAATATAACTCTTTATATTAAACCTAGGATTTCTAGTTTATTAACCCCTTAATAAACTCGTTGACGCTACTGTAATTTATAAACTCTCTGATTAAATTTCACTCGCAGGTCAGTTCTCAGGTAGGGGTGTTCCGTTTTCGTCAGCTTAAATACCCCAGCCTAGACAGAACCTTCCTTAGATAGAGCTCCTCTTTTAATCATAGCTTATAAATTACTTGGTTCGTAATTCTAATCTAATTAGAACTGGATAACCTAAGTTTTATTATTTCCAAGTTTTAAACATTTTAAAACTAATAATTAACCTTAGGTGACATGCATACTATGTTATAGTGCTTGATCATTCATCACATGAATAATAAGACATTCATAGCATAATCATCTCATGATATATAATGCATGTCAATGTTGTCCATAAATTAATATAACAACTTTATATTAATTAATCATGCAAACTATATAATATAACTATTTATATTATAAATGATGCATGAAAATGTTTAACCTAAGGTGGGATTTCTAAAATAAAAGCCTACATTATGCATGACAATAATTACACAACAATTGCATAATTTAAATAGCAAAATTAAACCAATTTTAGCACCCTAAAATTAATTTTAATTAATATAATCTAATTATATTAATTAAAATTAAATATAAATAAATATAAAACGTTTTTATATTTATTATATATAATAAATACAAAATTCTGCCTGTTGCTTCCTTGCGTGAAACGTCTGTGGCGTTGCAATGCAGATACCAGCGTTGCAACGCTGCAGTTTGTCCTTTTCTACCGGTTGAAACGCGTCTTAGCAGCAGCGTTGCGCAACGCCTTAGCGTTGCAACGCAGATAAAAGTGTTGCAACGCTGTCGTCTCCTGCACGCTCCTTCCGCAAGCGCAGTGTTGCAACGCTGCACACAGACAGCAAAGTGAATCTTCATTTCTTGCTCGTTTTCGCTCCGATCTTCTCAGCAACCACCCGCAGCGGAAACGATTGTGAATCGCGAGTTCTCAATTTAGTTACAACGAATACATTCAAGAACTAAGACAGTTAGATTAAGCATAAAACATAATATGGACAACAAGAAATATACCTTTGAAGAACCTTTCTTCGAGTGCTCTTTCTCCCATGACCACGATCTCAGCAACACGAACCCAAGAGATTGCGAACACTACCACCGGATCTTCTCTGTTGTTCTCTAGGTGAGTGAGGAAGGTGGATTCCCTTTAGGTGAGATGAGATGTTGTGAGAGAGAGAGATTGTGTTTTGGAACCTTTCCAACAACACAACCAAATGGCACACAATTCCTTGACTTAGTTGCATCTCATGCAACCATATATATAAGGAAATAGGATGGAAATGACCATCCTACCCTTCCTTTATTCTCTCATTAGTATATGTTTTATATGTGAATCTAATTCACATTAAAACTATATATTATATCAATTATATCATATATAATTGATATAACACCTCATGTATGAAATTGAACACTTCAATTTCATTCCTAACTTTATACCCTCAATATTACCATGTTGAGCCAATGGAGAGACCTAATGGACCTACAGTTCATGAGGTCCAATGATATGAGATTAACTGATCAATCTCTTTGATCCAGTTAATCAATATTCATTAACTACAAGTCACTCCACTATAGACTTGTAGTTGCACTCTTCTCACTGTAGATAATATTGTGTCCACTAATATAGTCATTACCCATGAGTCGACCTTTCACAGGTTGTTCGTGATCACAGTTGGGTCAAATTACCGTTTTACCCCTGTGATTACCTCTTTGTTCCTTAAGCACCACTGATCCTCTAATGAACAACTAGTCTAAGGTCCTACCATAAACTCATAACCTCATAGAGGGCGAAGCCCCGTTGTTCAAGACCTGGAGTCAATTCTTAAGGGAACAACCTATCTAATTCCTTAGTGTAGGAATGAGTGAATTCCATCTTGCATAGTTAAGTTCCCAGCTACCTATGAGGTTCTGTCCCTGAAAAGGTAGGCTTGTTGAGTCGGCTACAGGCTACTCTCACCCATACTAGTCTAAGGACAAACCCCTATAAGCAGGAGTTCTTAACTCGCTCAGGATTCGTGTCGAGTCACTAATGACCATCTATAAATTACTAGTCTTATCCTATTAACGGTGTTACACTGGTTAGACTAATAATTTGTTGTCCGATCTTGTATGAACTTCATACAGGATGCCCCCACTCGCATGTCAACTACATGAATGAGTTGGATTACCTCATTTGTACTAATTACAAAATGGGCCGCATCCATGGTGTTACCAGAATGAGATTTCCAACCTTATTCTTATACCATAGACCATTTAGGTTATATTCTTGAACACAATCCAAATAGTGTCCACTACACTGATGTTCAAGATATATATATATTATCAAGATATATGTTATAACCTTGGAGCTTAGTTTATTGGATTTATAAAGCAAGACTGTAATTTTATCAAAACAAATAACTCTTTATTTCTTTGATCAAAATTACACAAGTTGTAGGGCATACATCCCAACATTTTGTGGAAGCCCTTTTGTTATAGCTATTGCAAATGTTGAGCATTTAATTGTGGGTGTTTATTTATCTTTCTTTCTTGCTTAAGATTGATCATCTTAGATAGGATTCTAGCTAGTTTTTTATACCGGAACGATTGAAAATTAGTGGAAGGGCACAAATAATACAAGTTCATTCATTATTGTTTAGATAATGAATTTAAGAGTATGGGCATACATTCTTAGCTCGTAAACAAGTGAAATAAGGGCTTAATTGTATTTATATGGTTGGGTTTTCATAGGAATATGCTAAATTGTAGCTTGTGATTTTAGAAGAAGTTTCGGACGTAAATTAGTGATTTTCGTTTACTACTTGAACTTTGCTTTGACTTTGCTATAACAAACTGGGCTAAAACACAATTTAAGTTAGGAATTCATAAATCGTGACTCGCTTCTTTTTATCATTTTTAGTTTCATTTAACTTGTCGGTTGGAGTCCTTAAGTCTAATATTTAGTTGATATTATTGTGTACGTTATTTTGAGTTGTTTATCGCCCATTTTTATCTTGAGTTCATTACTTTTTTCATTTAGTATTAGTTTTTAGTGAGTCTCATTCTTCTAAAATTTTGCTTACTTTAATCCTTGAGGGATCGACCTTGTCCACCAATTACTACCTACGATTGTTTATGCTTGCGTACTGAGTTTTTGCACAATACTTTGTAATTTTAATGAAGTTGTGAAAGATTATGGTTGGAGAGAAACTATGCATAAAGAAATAGAAGATTTGGAAGCTAACTAGACTTGAGTCATGGAAGTCTTGTCCCCAAGCAAGAAAGCCCTTGAATGAAGTATATAACATTAAATATCATGCAGATGGGGGATCGAACAACTCAAGGCTCGCCTTGTAATTTTTGGCAATCACTAGGTTGAGGGTATTGACTATAACAAGACATTCACTCCAATGGCAAAAATGTTAACTGTACAAATTTTCTTGGCAGTAACAACTACAAAGAATTGAGAGTTACATCAGATGGATGTACCCAATGTCTTCTCTATGGTGATCTTGAGAGGAAGTGTACATGAAATTACCACCTAGTTTTACTAGCAATACATTAAGTATGGTGTGTCGCCTCAAGAAATCTTTACATGGCTTGCGTCAAGCTCCGAGATGTTGGTTTGCTAAATTATCTACATCTCTGACAAAATTGTTGGGATTTATGCCCTTTAAATATAATTTATTTACTCAATAAAATAAGAGTTATTTTATTCATTTTATAGACTCATTTAAACTTAAATCCAATAAACAAACATTCAAGCTTATTTATGTAACTTGAGCAGTATGTAGTGGACATACAGGTGGATCATGTTCAAGTAATAACATAAAGGGTCCATAGTGTAATGTCCCAAGCCCAAGATTCAGATCAGGATTTGGAATCTGAATTTGGCCCCTGTTGGTCCCTGCATCCCCTGTGACCTGGTCACATCCCCATACCAGTAGGATTGTTTCAAGTCAAGTACATTTCACTTTGGAGTTCCTATGATTGAGCTACTGAAAAGGAAGATACACTTTGTTGGTATAGGTAGTAGCTATCAATTCTTTTAAACCTTTCTCATCCATACTTTCATAACCTTAGGATCTCTCTCATTCGAATGTTAACTCGGTGCATTCATGTACCCCTCTTGTTTGGGCATCACATGCTCACTAGCTTCCGCATTGGTTTGTCCTCAAACCACATCTTACTGGGAGAGGTTCCGCTCTAATACCATTTGTAACGCCCCATACCCAAGATTCGGATTATGATAGTATCTGGATTTGGTCTCTGTTGGTCCTGGCATTCCTCTACATCCCCCTACGACCTCGTCATGTAACCATACCATTCTTGAGCTACTTGTAAGAGTGAAGACTTTTTCCACAAACAAATACGGGTCTTTCAGCATGCTTTGTCCTCACTCACAAGCTCCCTAGGAAAATTCTTAGGAGGTCACCCAACATAGAATTGCTTCAAGCCAAGAATGATTAACTTTGGAGTTTCTATGATTAAAGTGTACCTTGTTGGTATAAGTAATAGCTATCAATTCTTCTAAGCCTTTCTCGTCCATACTTTCATAACTTCAGGATCCCCCTAATTCGAATGTGGACTCGGTTCATTCATGTACCCATCTTCCTCGGGCGTCACATATAGTATATGGATAAGTTGGGTATCTTATCCTGGTAACATTGTGGATATGACCCACTTTGTATGTGATACAAACGAATTGATCCAATTTGTTCATGTAGTAGACATGCGAGTGGGGGTATCCTATGCGATGAATTTGTACAATATCGGATCGAGAATTATTAACCAAATGTTGTAACACCGTTAACTGTTTAAGTTTAATAATTCATAGATGACTATTAGTAACTCAACCTTAATCCTAAGGGGGTTATGAACTCTTGTCCGCGAGGGATTGTCTTTTGACTAGTATAGATGAGAGTGGATCGAGTCACCGACTCAATATGTGTACCTTCTTAAAGATAAAATCGAGTGGAGAGTTGGGAACTTAACTCCGCACGATGAGATTCATTTGTTCCCAAGTCTAGGGAAAATAGATGGGTTGTCACCTTAAGTGTTGACTCTGGATCTTGAACAAGGGGGTTTCACCCTCTCATAGTCCTATGTTGGGATGTATGTCCTCTCATCTCGTGTACTTTGTAATATTCCAAGTTGTAAATAAATAATAGTTATTTATTTTAACTTTGTGTGATAAATAAGAGTTATTTATTTAAATTTTGTGTCTCGCATATTTCATAAACTTAATCCAATAAACTAAGCTCTAGGGTCATTGTATTGTGAGAGAGCTAGAACTTGAACGGTGTGTAGTGGACACAAGGGGAGGATCACGTTCGAGTTAATGACCCAAACGGTCTACAGTATATGGATAGGGTTGGAGACCTAATCCTGGATACATTGTGGGTGCGACCCGCTTTGTATTAGATACAAACGAGGTGATCTGTCTCGTTCATGTGGTTGACATGCGAGTGGGGGCATCCTGTGCAATGAGATTGTACAAGACTGGACCGTGAATTATTAGACTTACTGATGTAACACCGTTAACAGTATAGGGCTAATAATTTCGTAGATGACCATTAGTGACTCGACCTTAATCCTGAGCGTGTTACAGACTCTTGTTTGCGGGGGTCTGTCCTTTGACTAGTACGGGTGAGGGTGGCCACTATTGCTCGCCCAGTATGCCTATCTTCTCAGGGACAACACCACGTGGGGAGCTGGGAACTTAACTACGCAAGAAGGAATTCACTCGTTCCCGACTTAGGAAATCTAGAGGAGTTGTTCCCTTAAGTGTTGTCTCTAGGGCTTGAACAACGGGGTCCCACTGTCTCACTGGCCTGAGAGGGTTGTTGTTTATAGTTAGACCATGCAACATTGTTGTTCATTAAAGGAGCAGTGGGGCTTAAGGAGCAAGAGGTAGACAAAGAGGTAAAACGATAATTTGACCTACCAGTATCTACGAACAACCTGTGAAGGGTCGACTCACGGGTATTGGTTATATCGATGGACACAACTTGTCCTACAGTGATGAGAGTGCAACTACGGACTTTACTGGAGTGTTACCGTAGCTAATGAATGTTGAATAACTGGGTCAAAGAGTTTGACAGGTTAGTCTCGGATCATTGGAGCTCGTCACGTGTAGGTCCATTAGGTCCCTCGATTGGCTCAAATTGGACAAATTGAGGGTTTACAGTTTGGTGTGAATTTGAAGGGTTCAAATTCATTATTTGGGTATTTATGTTGTTTATATGAGATATAGATGACATAATATATAGTTTGTTGTGAATGAGATTCATAATAAACTATAGTATAGCCTAATTGATTAATTAGTGCTAATTGGAGAAATTGAATTGAGAGAAATTAAATTGAATGTGATTCAATTTAAAATTCCACATTTATGCAAATGAGATTTGTATAATAAGGTATGAGATACCTTATATTATGTGATATCATATGGTTGTGGTAAAATTGTGATTTGGTGGAGATTTTAACTCCATCACACAATAGTATTTAAAGGCTTTGCGAGAAGTTTTTGGTGAAGCATTTGCCATTTTTTGGATTTTCATCCAAAAAGAGCTTCTCACCCTTATCTCATTCTCTCTCAATTCTCTCTAAGAATTCTCCTCACCCAAAACCAAAGGGAGCCCCACCTACTCTCCCTCAAGCTCCTGAGAACAACCGAGAAGACCCTGTGGTGGTGTCTCATTGTTCGGTTCGAGGAACGAGATCGAGGAGTTCATTAGTTCGAGAGAGATCGTGACCGGAGGAGGAAAACGTTGAAGAAGAGTTTTTCAACAAGTAAGTAGCGTAAACCTTACTGTTTTTTCTTCCTTCATTATGCGTGTTTAGCCTAGGATTAATGAGATTAATTCGATTTTAAGATAAGAATTACACAATGAATCAACGACGTTTCACAACGTCTTCTGCGGGAATTCCAAATCCCTTCACCCTAGAGGAACTTTGTTTATGGTCGGACCATAAATAGGTTGTTCATTAGAGGATTAGTGGTACTTAAGGAGCAAGAGGTAATCACAAAAGTAAAAATGGTAATTTGACCTAGCTATAATTACGAACAACTCGTGAAGGGTTGACTTATGGGTATTGGTTATATTGATGGACACAACTTGTCCTAAAGTGAAGAGAGTGCATCTATGAGTCTTTAGTGGAGTGACTCGTAGTTAATGAATGTTGGTTAATTTGGTTAAAGAGTTTGATCGATTAACCTCGCGTCATTAGAGCTCGTGATCTGTAGGTCCATTAGGTCCCCTGCTAGCTCACCATGGGTTAAACAAGAATCATATGTTTTGGAAGAAATTTGAAATATTCCAACTATCAAGGGAATATATACTATATTAATTATATGTGATATAATTGATATAACATAAAGTTAATTGTGAATAAGATTCATAATTAAACTATATAGTATATTTGTATGAGAATCAAATAATAATATGAATTAGATTCATATTAAAATTATATGTTATAGGAGAGAAATAGATTTAATTAAATATATGATATTTAATTAAATTGTAACTACACATTTAAGTTTGTATGATATGAAATAATAAGTTGATGGAATAATAAGTTTTATGTTATGGAATAGTAAATGGATGAAGTAACTTCCATCCTATTCACTATCTATACACATGTATATGGATGCATGGGGAGACTAAGACTTTTGAGAAACCCTAGCCAATTTGTGAAGTAAAGTTGTTTCTCAAAATTTCATAACTTCTCTTCTCTCCAAAAACTCTATATTCCCTAATCTAGAGAAAAACTCTATTTTTCTCTCTATAATTCTTCCAAAAGGATTGGCTCCCACAAGGCATATCTTGTCCAAGAGAATAGCAGAGATGATCTTTCAGAGGTGTCTCAATGAAGATCTAGAGGTTGTTCGGTGTGAATATCAATAGAGTTGTTGGAATCACTATCTACAAAGGTATATTGTAAATCTAGTTGTATATGTTTAGTCTCTAGAGGTTTTTTTATGTGATTTTATAATTTCTTCTAAGTGCAAAGCAAGTGGGATCATTCGTGGCGGGAATTTCGATTTCCTTTCAAAAATATGGTTTACCTAGTCATATTTAGATTACTCACTCTTTACACTACATCAGGGACAAGTTCGGTTTAATATCCTAGTATACGTTGATGATCTAATTATTTCTAGTAATGACTCTTTCGTTGTAGTTTCATTTAAGAAATATTTGGGTGAATGTGTTTCATATGAAGTTTTTGGGCACTCTTAAATATTTTCTTGGCATTGAGGTTGCTCGAAATTCAGAGGGCATTTTTCTTTGTCAACAAAAGTACATTCTTGACATCATTTCAGAAATAGGGCTCCTAGGAGCTAAACCTGCATGGTTTCCAATTGAGAAAATCATCACCTACCACTGGCTACTGACACTTTGTTGATAGGCCCTAAATGGTATCGACATCTAGTAGGACATCTCATACATTTGTCCTTTACACGACCTGACTTGACTAATGTGGTACACATTTTGGCTCAATTTATGCAGGCACCACGACAAGAACATTGGGATATTACAGTTCCTACAACTTGTTATTTGAAAAATTGTCCAGGTCAAGGAATCCTTCTTCGCTCCAGTTGTGATCTCTCTCTATCATGCTGGTGTGATTTAGATTGGGTGTGTTGTCCCCTGACTCGTCACTCTCTCATCGGTTGACTTGCTTTTCTGGGTGGTTCTTCTATATCTTGGAAAACTAAGAAGCAGCAAACGATGTCTCGTTCATCCGCAGAGGTTGAATATATATCGCTCCATGGTTTCTATTACGTCTGATTGGGAGTCTTGGAGTGTGCCATAAGTTTATATTGTGTCAGTCAGTGACATTACATATTGCTCGAAATTCAATTTTTATGAACGCACGAAACACATTAAGATGGGTTGCCATTATATTCGTGACGCTATTCAAGATGACATCATTTCTACACATCATGTTTCTACCAAAGAGCAACTTGCAAAAATCTTTACAAAGGTCTTGGGAAAACAATGATTTCTTTATCTTGTTCCTAAATTGGACATTTACGATCTCATGCTCCAACTTGAGGGAGAGTATTAGAAAATATTTATTTTATATTATTTGGTATATATGTCATAATATGTTTTTCTATTTATTTTAGATTTAATTCATCATTAGATTATATATATTTAACTCTAAGTCAAATAAAAACCTAAAGCCCGTAACTATTGTTTTTTCACATAGTAATTTATCTTATGGTGTAATATTGTTTTTCTTCCTAAGAGAATATGGTTGATTTATTATGGCTATGTAATTATGGAGCTAAATTATAAATTTATTCTTGTATCTATTTAATTAGTTATTATGCATAACTTTAATAAGCTTGAATTACATTGCCTTGATTGTTTTTTCAATTTCAAAATTATGTGTTTGTTTAGTAGTTGTTGCTGCCTAATTTTAGATAGGAGAACACACCTGATCTCCACGTAACAATGACGGTGAATTTGTAATTCTTGAGAAGAACGCAACCTGCAAGACAAAGAAAACCTAAACACCAGTGTTGTGTAGGCTACACAAGCCCGATGCTTAAGTCATAGAGGGTTTCAGAGAATTAGAGAGGAGTTTAGTATTTTGGTGACTAGAATGGACTTACCTGCGAGAGCTTAAATAGCTTTCTTCAAGGGTTTTTTGTGGGTTTCCATGGCCTACTTAGAAAAGGAAAAGTCGGGAGAGCGCTGGAAGCAAGTCTATGGGTCGCGTGGGATCGATGTAAGGTCCAAGACATGACCTTGCATTTGGTCGGCCTCGACCTCAGCTGAGGACGACCACGGGCTTGGGCTCCAACCTGGGCCCAGACCCCTTTCTTGGGTTATTGAGTGAGGGTGGAGCCCAAATGGGGAAGCTCTATTTTGGTCGGCCTCGACCTAGGTCGAGGTCGACCACGCACTTGGGTCGAAGCTCCAATGCGCCCTCTCGTCTCTTTTCGCCTTGGTTCGGTCCCTGTTTGATTTCAGTCTATTTTGACTTCGTATTAGATTTCTTACTCCGTCTGACCGTTTGCAGCAGTCATTTGACTAGTCCATTCTCGTTAGTCCAATTTAACCCATAACAGTTATCATTAACGTCATGTATGGAGCACCATCTCAACATGCAAAAATAGATTAAATTTGATTCCATTAGCATGATGTGTCAAATAATTGGATAGAATAATTCAAGGGTGAAACTAGACATCTAGTAAAGATGAATAAAATTTTACATTCTAACCTTTTATATATTATTTTATCTTTCAATTCTAAAAAATTTTAGAGGAGAAATTTCAATTTTTTTTTTTTAAATTCCATTCTTCTATTCTTCCTTTCTTCTATTGTCCCAAATTAAGTAATATATTATGTCAACTTTCTATTTAAAAAATATATTAAGAAAAAATATTTAAAATGGTTGATACTAAAGCTTAACTAGAGACTTGAGAATGAGTTAGAGACATGCTAACCACTAAACCAAAAGATTTTTTTGGGTTCGAGCCCCTCTAAACCCTAACTAAATCCATCCCTCCACATCAATTTAGTTTTGATAAACATAATTAAATGATTTTAAACTTAAAAGAAAGCAAAAGACACCCTGACTTTAAAGTGGAGAAATTAAAATTAAAATTTATAAAAATAATATTATTGAATTTGAGATAAGGTTGAAAACAAAGGAAAGGGAAAGGTTTTGGTTGCCAATCGAGGAGGATTTGGTTGTTTTGTAAAAATGACATGTCGGTTATGATTCCAATGCTCACAGACGCAAGTGATTGGATCATAAATTATGAGGTTTTTTAATGTAAGAGGAAGAGAGGCGGTGATAATAAAACAGAAAAGTAGAGGCTGTCATTTGTCTGTTAAGATAAAGTAGCGGCATGGAACACGTTCGATTAATCCAACGGTTCAGATTAATCTATGGATTTTATTTAAATAATTTACCACATTCTTAGAATTGGATCCGCAGTTCACTGACTGCTGATTCTGACTCCTGATACCATTCCCCCACCACGCACAAAACGTGGGGTTTCTTTTTTTTTCTTTCTTTTTTTTCCTTCAAATTATTTTAAATTAAATCAAATGGTTTTATTAGGAGTGCTCCTGAATTGAAAAACCTTTTAAAAATCTAACTCAATTATTTGAGTTGTTTGACTCGTTAATTTGTTTGATCATTTTGGGTTGAGTTGGATTATTTGAATCTTTTATTCAAAAAAATTTGTTGATGTTTTTTTCTTTTAATTTTGGTGAAAAAAACACGTTTCCTATTCTTAGAACTTTTAAGTGGAGTTACAACTTAGTTCCAAACTGTAATATATATGTAACAATTTAATCGATGTAGTTTAAAATTTAAAACAATTTAGTCTTTGTAATTTAGAATTTAGAACATTTTAGTTTATCGTGAAAAATATTTGTTAATACGAAATTTTGATTAGATTGATCAATTATGAATTCGTATCATCAAGAATCGAATGTGCCGGCAAGACAAAATAAACGAACAGTAGAGTGGTGTTAAACCACTTGCACTCAAACTTTCAAGTTGTCGACAATAAGTTTAGAGAGCAATATGTGAGTGGTTTTGACGTATCTCTCGATCCACTAACTTGTCGTACTTATAGGGTGGTTTAGAAATCGTTGTCATAATGAAGTACTATAATCACGTCGTGACTCCTGCAAGGCGTTAAATATGAAAACAGTTATAAGGTTGTACAGTTACTCGATCAGATCTTGACTGATGGTGACCAAGACTCAAGCTTTAACTTTCTCAACCATAGGAGTTGCTAACTCCTGTGGAATCGATCATTCTATCTTGGTGTTGGCCTCAAAGCATTGGCAGATTAACCATGGGCGTGAGGCCCAAGCCCACTCAACTTTCAAACAACAGATATTATATATAAAATAAGTTGTAGAAATTAAAAAAAAAATCGTCTGTTGGCTTGGTGGTTTTACCTTTTCACTTATAAACACAAATTATATATTGTTTTTTATCAATTTTAAAAATTGCAGAAAATTAAAGTAAAAAAAAAAAATCATGCCACGCTGTATATTTTTTCTTAGGTATGGTATTTTTAAAAAATTTAATATAAATACTTAAAAGTATGAATAATAACAAATATGTCATGCTATATATTTTTTCCATCAAAAAGAAAAAATAATATAATGATAGGCATATTTTTTATGTTTTTAGTTTAACAATATGTGAAAGAGGGAATTCGAACTTTCAATCTATCCATCGATGATATATGTCTCGATCAATTGAATTATATTTAGATTGACATTTAATATTATAATATTTATTTTAATTTATTTTTTAAATTTAATTTCCAATCTTGATATCCTATATAAATGAAAATTAATATTATTTTAAAATTTGTAGTAACTTATTTTTTAAGGAAGAACTATAATTCTTCTCAACAAAATATATACACATACATACCTATTATTTCAAGTAACATTTTTTTGGGTATATTTATGTAGAAAAATCAGTCATATACTTTTATTGCACAAATTACTATCAAAATATATAAATTAATATCAATATATCAATGTATTTAAAATTATCTTCATACGAATTCAAACTCCTCACCCCAACATAAAGTTCTTGATATGCCAGTGCTTCAAGGTCATGGTCGACCCGCATGGGTCGCCCATGAAGATAGGAGTCGACCTCAAGGGTTGTAGCCTTAACCGACACTCGTGGGGGTTAGCCTCTTCAACTCGCTTGACTCTGTTCAGATTCACTTCTGGCCTTTGAACTTTTACTCTTCGAAAAGTTGGTGAACTCTTGGCCAAGTCAATAATCTCACCTTCAACGATGTTTCTTATATTGTGTATGTTGGGGTGTTTGCCCTAATCTCGTGTAGTTTGTAATATTCATTATTGTAAATAAATAAAAGTTATTTATTCAAACTTTGTGTCTCGCATTTTTATAAACTTAATCCAATAAACTAAGCTACAGGGTCATATCTTTTGAGAGAACTAAGACTTGAATGGTGTGTAATGGACACACAGAAAGGATCACGTTCGAGTTAATGACCCGAACGATCTACAGTATATGAATAGGGTTGGAAACCTCATCCTGGTTACACTGTGGAAACTAGAGGGGTTGTTCACTTAAGTGTTGTCTCCAGGGCTTGGACAAAGGGCGCCCACCCTCTCACTGGCCTGAGAGTGATGTTGTTTATGGTCGGACCATACAATATAGTTGTTCATTAGAGTAGCAGTGGGACTTAAGGAGCAAGAGGTAGACACAGGGGTAAAACGGTAATTTGACCCAACAGTGACTACGAACAACATATGAAGGGACGACTCACAGGCATTGGTTATATCAATGGACACAACTTGTCCTACAGTGATGGGAGTGTAGCTACGGGGTTTAGTGGAGTGTTACTGTAGCTAATGAATGTTGAATAACCGGGTCAAAGAGTTTGACAGGTTAATCTCAGATCATTGGAGCTCGTCATCTGTAGGTACATTAAGTCCCTTGGTTGGCTCAAATTGGACAAATTGAGGGTTTACAGTTTGGTGTGGATTTGAAGTGTTCAAATTCATTAATTGGGTATTTATGTCATTTATATGTGATATAGTTGCATAATATATAGTTTGATGTGAATGAGATTCATAATAAACTATAGTATAGCCTAATTGATTAATTAGTGCTAATTGGAGAAATTAAATTGAGAGAAATTAAATTGAATATGATTCAATTTAAAACTCCACAATTATGCAAATGAGATTTGTATAATAAGGTATGAGATACCTTATATTATGTGATATACAAATATGATTTGCATATCATATAGTTGTGATAAAATGGTGAATTCGTGGAGATTTTAACTCCACCACACACCATTATATAAAGGCTTTGTGAGAAGCCGTTGTAACTTCACTTGCTCATTTTTGGAATTCTCAATCCAAAGAGAAAGAGCTCTCTCTCAAAAAGCTCTCTCAATTCTCATCTCTTCTCTCCAAACCCAAACCAAAGGGAGTTTCACCACTCTCCCTCAACCTCTCGAGAACAACCGTGAAGACCTTTTGGAAGTGTCACTGTTGTTCGGTTCGAGGAACGAGATCGTAGAGATCGTTAGTTCGAGAGAATTCGTGATCGGAGGAGAAAAGCGTTGAAGAAGAGTTCTTCAACAAGTAACAATTTACTTTATGTTTTTCTTCTTTGTACAACATGTTTAACTTAGAATGTATATGATATATTCAATTTTAAGAAAACCCATTTCATAACGAATCAATGACATTTCACGATGTCTTCCGTTGCGGGAAATTCAATTCCCTACAATTGGTATCAGAGCCAATCGTTTGTTTTTCGTTGTGCATTCTGTGATTTTTTAAAATTAGGTGGGTACCCTTAATTACATGAGATGAATTTGTGGTTTGCATGTTGGATGTTTCGGTTTTTTGCACTTAGAATAGGTTTACATTAATGTTGATGAGATTAATGTAAGGAGCCCATTATTTTTGGGCAATTTTTAATGTAAATCGAGTTTGTAAGTCCATGTCGTTCGTAGCAAGGGTTGCTGTGAAGAAATGGAGCGGAAACGGGCGAAATTGGTGAAAAATAGCAAGTTGTGTTGCGACGTTGTTCTTCGGCGTCGCAACGCCATCCGTGCGGGAGCAAGGCGCGCTGAAAGACAACGTTGCGACGCAAGGCGTTGCGTTGCAACGCTGCTGGCGTTGGGAACGTTGGCATCACGCTGGGCGCTGCAGCGTTGCAATGCTGGCCACGATATTGCAATGTCGCAGCGTAGTGGAGCAGTTACGCGAGGATTTCTCGCGGGAGTGGCGAGATGTGGTCGTGGAGTTCGACGGTTCGAACCCTGCAACTGTTTTCTATTAATTTTAATTTAATTTTCCTTTTGTAAATTTTAATTAATTTATATTAATTAATATGAATATAATGTTATATTAATGTTAATTAATTAAATTAATGTCCCTAGGGTGCCAAAATCGGTCCAATATTGTTATTTATATTTATGCAAGTGTTGTATAATTATTCTATGTGCATAATGTATGTCATATAGATTTAAAATCTCACCTTAGGTTAAGCATTTCATGCATCATTTATTTTATAAGAGTTATATTATATAGTATGCATGATAAGATTATATTATAAGTGTTATAATATAATTTATGTTTTAATTTAATTAATATAAGTGTTATATTTTTTAGATTAAAAGTATTGACATGCATTTATTCATGTGATGAATGTATGTTATATAGTTTTATTATTCATGTGATGAATGATCAAGCACAATAACATAGAAATGCATGTAACCTAAGTTAATTATTAGTTTTAAATGGTTTAGAACTTGAATAATTAGACTTAGGTTTTCTAGTTCTAATAACATTAAAATTAGGAAATCAATATGACTTATGAATGGTGACTAATAGTAACTCTGTCTAAGGAAGGTTCTGTCTAAGGCTGGAGTATTTAAGCTGACGCTATGCGGAACACGCCGACCTGGGAGTGAATTTTGTCCGAAGATTCATAGGTTACATTCACGTGAGTGTCGTTAATTAAGAGTTAATTAAATTACTCACATAGATCTAAATTAATAATGTGATTATAGACTTAGGCTAATTCAATATAAGTGTTATATGGTAGACTTAGGTAAATTATAACTGGTTTATCTAGGTCAATCCCGATTAATTTAAAGTGCTGAGTGGGAGGAAATAAAGTGTATAAGATACATTTAATTTTTTCATGCACAAATCTCCGTAAAGTTCGCACCGTGAGATCCATACTCAGTCTCGTGGCACAAATGAGAGCGTCTCCCTTCGGATGGTATTTGTATGGGGTCAATATTTAACGTGAATGGAGAGATTACTTATAGTGAGTGGGAACGGGACCTGTGAAACAAGACTTACGAACTCTTCTTGGCAACTTGGATTTCATGGAAAATCCATGAAAATCCACTTTTTTCTTTTTAATTTTAATTAAAAAAATCAATATTAAATTAATTTTAAATTAAAATTAATTTCATTAATTAAATAATTCAAATAAATAATTAATTAATTAATTTTTAATTAAATTTACTATCAAATATTAAATTAAATAAATTGTCCGATCCCGATCGATTTTCTAAACATGAATCTTTATTCATGCTATAAACCGATCTAATATTTAAATCATATTTAAATATATCCATCTCCTTTTAATCATAGTTTAATTCATAATTAAGCTATGACTCGTTAAATATATCACATATAATTAACGATTTCTCCCAAAATCGAATTTGAACAATTTAAATTCCTTTCTCTCAAAATGTTACAAGGCTTAGTCTGAGCTAGTAAGGATGACCTAATGGACCTACAGATCATGAGCTCCAATGATACGAGATTAACTGGCCAAACTCTTTAGCCTAGCTAATCAACATTCATTAACCACCAGAACACTCCACTAAAGCCCAGTGGTTGCACTCTCCTCACTATAGATATATTTTTGTCCACTCGATATAACCATGACTAGTAAGTCGATTCTTCACAAGTTGTTCGTAATTACAGCTGGGTCAAAATTATCGTTTTACCTCTGTAATTACTTCTTATTCCTTAAGTCCCACTGATCCTCTAATGAACAATTGGTTTGTGGTCCAACCAGCAAACCACTCTCGGACCAATGAGAGGGGTGGACCCTTTATTCAAGACCCAGAGTCACTACTTAAGTGAACAACCTCTCTACTAATCCCTAAAGCGGGTAGGAGTGAATTCCATCTTGCAGAACTATGTTCCCAGCTATCTACCCAGACTTATCCCTGAAATGGGAGGCTTATTGAGTTCACAATCTCGGGTCACTCTCACTCATGCAAATCTAAGGATAATCTGAATAAACAGGAGTTCATTGAATGCTCAGGATTAAGATCGAGTTACCTAGGTCATCGTATGAATATAGTGAGTTAAGACAGTAAACGGAGTTATAAAGTCTAAGTGACTATTTCGCGGTCCAGTCTTATGCAAACTCATTGCATAAGACGTCCCCACTCACATGTCTCCACATGAACGATTTAGGATCACATCGTTTGTACTTTACAAAGTGGGTCGCGTCCATAGTGCCTCCAGGATAAGGTACCCAACTCTATCCTTATACTATAGACCGTTCTGACTATAACTTGAACTTGATCCACTTTTATGTCACACATAAAGTTCAAGTATTCATCTTATAGCCAAAAGTTCTTTATTAGGTTAGGGTTACACAATACATAATTCACTTTATTCAATAATACATTTACTGAATAAATCTCAATAACATCTTTATTGAAAAATAGAATATACATTCAGTTTACAAAACCACGAGTTTTAGGACATAAAACACAACAGAATAAACATAAATTACATTAAGAGAACATTCACAAGCAATGAAAAAGAATTTAAAAGTTGAATATATAGAAACAAAACAAAAAAATATATTTTTGTGAATTCCAATAAAGATAGCAAAAAACAAAAAATCACAGTTTACCCAACAAACTTATTCAATTGAAAGGAATGAGGAAAATATATAAACTTGTTGAAATGTACCAACAATGTTATAATACGCACAACCAGACATCCTCAATTAATCATTGATTAAGAAAAGGTACCACATCTACAAACTTTCAATAATACTCGTGAGATACTGATAAATTTTGGGGAAAATCCAAGAATTACGAATCAAAATTTGAAAAATCAATGAAACTCTAACGGGAATGAAGATGATAGCAAACTATTCTCCCCCCTCCCCCCCTCCCAAAAAAAATATATACAAAAAAATAAACAAAGGTAATCACCATGAGGAGCATGAAACAGAGTAATGCTTATTTAGTTTGTTTTCTCTTTGGTTTCTTTCTAACATCTAGCAGCACAAAGAAGTTTACCTTCTTGCTATAGCATCAAACAATCCCAAATTACATTTATATTTGAAATATTCACAGGATAATGAAATGTTCAAGCAGCTGAAATGTGCTCATAAAATATAATCAGAAGAGAAGACCAAGTCCATAGCATATAAATTTTACAAACATTCAATGAAAAAACAATAAGTTTGAGGCTCTTAAATTGCAAAAACATACTTGTTCTTACCAAAATTGACTCCAGATTTGAAGCTCTCTGATCTCGATCCGGATCTACACAACCATTTTGTAGCATTAGAATGTTGGATAAACATATATAACCAAACAAAATCTTACATTAATCATCATTTATTAATAGAAACTCATCCTCAAAATGAAAAAACAAACCAAAGAAAGTCTCTTAGAATCGAACAAAAAAAGAACTCACTGAAGGCATTGAACCATAAACACTCCCAACATCTTGATTAACACAATCAATTCCAACTAAATTCACCCAAAACATAGTTCAACAACAGAGGAAATCAACTGAGTATCGAGCATCGGACACAACACAATCACTTCTCAATTTTAATTAGAATGCTTCCTAACCCAAAAAAAAAAAACAAAAACAAAAACAAAAACTCAAAGAATTTGCAGAATTTGCAAAATTAATCTAAACAAGGAGCCCTAAAAGCTATTGTAATATGTCTCTCTTTTTCAATCATGACAAAGAGTGATCAAGAGAAAAACTTGGTCAGATATTTCTAAATTGCAATGTTCTAAAACAAATCCAACATTTACAATACCACAAACCTAAGTGTGAATCCGAATCCAAAACAAAATTAAAAAAAAAAAAGCTAATACCGTTTCTTTAACCCTCTGATCCAAAATGATGCAAAACGAAAGATAATGAAAGGAGGAAATCAAGAATTCCACCTAACGCAAAGATCTGATTGGTCCCAAATTCTTCAGATCATTCAGACTCTTCGAATGTCGATCTTCCTATCTCCTGTAACAAGCATAGATTTCTCTAGATTCACCGACAATGGCAACTTCTTGTTCTCCTTCGTCATGCTCTACACCAACAACCTTGGAGTCGCGTCGCTTCGCTCCACAGAGTACGCTGCAGAGACCGATTTCCTCAAGTTGTTTACAAGCCTCTTCGAACTGTGTCGCTTCGAAAATTCAACCATCACGCTGAGATTGTACAGAGTCTTGATCTAGACCACAGATTCAACCTTTTTTTCGCCTGAGCCTCTCATTCCTAACCATGTTTGCTAGAGCCCGTAATTTGCAAGAAATCGTCCGATACTCAGGTATGAACTCTGATTTCTGTTGACCTAACTTCTTTCTCGCTTGAGGGAGGCATCTTATGAGGGTTGAGATCGATGTTAGGGTTTGTGTAAATTTTATTTTATTTTAATTTCAACGTCTAATGGTGGTCATTCAAAAGTCCATCTTTAAAATTTGTCACCAACGCTTTTTTACTCTGTTCGTCATTTTTGGTAAGCGTGAAATTTTAATAACTGTCATTAAAAGGCAAGTTTGTTGTAGTGTAGATATGGTACTTCAGGACCAAGTAGTTTTTCATTATCATCTCGAGGTCGAAATATATCTTTCTTTACAACTAGTGAACAAATTTCCATTGGAATGTTCAATGGGTGTGCTTTGTCCATATAGAACCTTTTCAAAATTTTCTCTCTATAAGTTGACTGATGAACAAATATTTCATCAAATGTTCAATTTGCAAACCAACGCAAAATTTTATTTTTCCAAGATTTTTCATCTCAAATTCTTTCTTAAGATATTCCATTGCTTTTGATAACTCTTCAGGAGTTCCAATTATATTTAAATCATCAACATATACAGTTATAATAGAAAATTTTGACTGTGATTTTTTTATAAAAACACACAGACATATTGGATTGTTTTGATAACCTTCTTTTAACAAGTATTTACTCAGACGATTATACCACATTCGTGTTGATTGTTTTAATCCATATAGTGATCTTTGTTATTTTATTGAATACAAATTCTCGAGAACTTGGTTTATAAGTTTCTGGCATCTTTAATCTTTTTGGGATTCTCATATTAATGTTATTATCCAGAGATCCCATATAAATATACCGTGACTACATCCATTAGATGCATGCCAAGTTTTTCATATACAGTCATGTCAATTAGATATCTCAACGTTATTGCATCTACCACAGGAAAATATGTCTCATAATCAATATCGGGCCTTTGCGAGAATCGTTGTGCAACAAGTCTCGTTTCATATCTTGTAACCTCATTATTTTCATTTTTTTCTTACAAATACATATTTGTATCCCACAGGTTTGGCATCTTCTGGCGTTCGAACTACTAGTCCAAAAACCTCATGTTTTGAAAGTGAGTTTAATTCTACCTGAATTGCTTATTTCCATTTAAACCAATCCTTTTTATGTTGACATTCTTCTATGGATTTTGGATCAGAGCAACATCGTAAGCAAAAATGTTGTCAAAAACTATATCATTTTTGTTCCATCTTTTTCATGTTATAACATAGTTTATGGAAATTTCATTATTATCCTCAAGCATTGGACTTTCATCAATACTTTTATCAGTAGTAGTTTTCTGGATTTCTTCTGGAACATTCATATCATTCATTGGATCATTTTAATTATCAACACTTTTCTTTTCCGATAATTTTTATCTTTGGAACCCATAGGTCTACCACGCTTCTGGCGTGCCCCAGACTCATTAGTGACAACTTGTTGTATTGAGATATCAATTTTTAATAGAGCATTTGCAGCTGGTATATATGATTTACTTACTCTTTTAGCATCTGGAAATGCATCTGGTAATTGATTTATTATATTTTGAAAATGAATTATCTTTTGAACTTCAAGTTCACATTAATCTCTATGGAGATCTAAATGAGATAATAAAGATGCATTCCATGTAATTTCTTTTTCCTATTGGGATGTATGTTCTAATCTCGTGAACTTTGTAATTTTTCATTGTTGTAAATAAATAAGAGTTATTTATTTGAACTTTGTGTCTCGCATATTTCATAAACTTAATCCAATAAACTATGCTCCAGGGTCACTATATTATGAGAGAACTAAGAACTTGAACGGTGTGTAGTGGACACACAGGGAGGATCACGTTCGAGTTAATGACCCAAACGGTCTACAGTATATGGATAGGGTTGGAGACCTAATCCTAGATACACTGTGGATGCGACTCGCTTTATATTAGATACAAACGAGGTGATCCAGCTCGTTCATGTGGTTGACATGCGAGTGGGGGCATCCTGTGCAATTAGATTGTACAAGACCAAATCGTGAATTATTAGACTTACTGATGTAACACCGTTGACAGTATAGGACTAATAAATTCGTAGATGACCATTAGTGACTCGACCTTAATCCTGAGCGTGTTACGGACTCCTGTCTGTGAGGGTTTGTCCTTTGACTAGTACGGGTGAGGGTGGTCATAGTTACTCGCTCAATATGTCTATCTTCTCAGGGACAGGACTACGTGGGGAGCTGGTAACTTGACTACGCGAGATGGAATTCACTCGTTCCCGATTTAGGAAAACTAGAGGGGTTGTTCCCTTAAGTGTTGTCTCTAGGGTGGGGCCCCACCCTCTCACTAGCTCGAGATGATTGTTGTTTATAGTAGGACCATGCAACGTAGTTGTTCATTAGAGGAGCAGTGGGACTTAAGGAGCAAGAGGTAGACACAGGGGTAAAATGGTAATTTGACCCAACAGTGTCTACAAACAACCTGTGAATGGTTGACTCACGGGCATTGGTTATATCGATGGACACAACTTGTCCTACAGTTATGAGAGTGCAGCTACGGGCTTTAGTGGAGTGTTATCGTAGCTAATGAATGTTGAATAACCTGGTCAAAGAGTTTGATAAGTTAGTCTCAGATCATTGTAGCTCGTCATTTGTAGGTCCATTAGGTCCCTCGGTTGGCTCAAATTGGACAAATTGAGGGTTTAGAGTTTTCTGTGAATTTGAAGTGTTCAAATTCATTATTTAGAAATTTATGTCATTTATATGAGATATAGATGACATAATATATAGTTTGATGTGAATGAGATTCATAATAAATTATAGAATAGTCTAATTGATTAATTAGTGCTAATTGGAGAAATTAAATTGAGAGAAATTAAATTGAATGTGATTCAATTTAAAATTTCACATTTATGCAAATGAGATTTGTATAATAAAGTATGAGATACCTTATATTATGTGATATGTAAATATGATTTGCATATCATATGGTTGTGGTAAAATTGTGATTTGGTGGAGGTTTTAACTCCATCACACAATAGTATATAAAGGCTTTGCAAGAAGCTTTTGGTAAGCCATTTTGCCATTTTTTGGATTTTCATCCAAAAAGAGCAAAAGGATTCTCTCTCAAACTCTCTCAATTCTCTCTCAAGAATTCTCCTCACCCAAAATCCAAAGGGAGTCCCACATACCCTCCCTCAACCTCTCGGGAACAACCGAGAAGAAATTTTGGAAGTGTCTCCCTATTCGGTTCGAGGATCGAGTTCGTTGGTTCGAGAGGAATCGAGATTGTGACCAAAGGAGGAAAGCTTTGAAGAATAGTTATTCAACAAGTAACGAGAAACTTTCTGTTTTTCCTTCTCTTTTATGCATGTTTAGCCTAGGATCTATGAGATAGGTTCGATTTTAAGATATGAATTACGCAACGAAACAACGACGTTTCACAACTCCAACTTCTTAATTTCTCCCCCTAATGTTGGAAAATTTGTCTCATTAAATGACAATCAACAAATCGTGCAGTAAATACATCAACCGTCAGGGGTTCAAGATATTTAATAATTGATGGGGAATTAAATCCAACATATATTCCTGAGGACCCATCTTAGTATGTTGTGGTGGAGCAATTGGAACATATACTGTACATCCGAAAATTCTCAGATGAGATATATTTGGCTGTTGGCCATAAGCTAATTGCATAGGGGATATTTATTATAGACTACTGACCTAATGCGTGCCAATGACGCAGGATGCAAATAGCAGGACCCCGTACAGATATTGGAAGCTTTGCTCTCATAAGCATTGGTCTAGAAATTAATTGTGTGTGTTTTATAAATGATTTTGCTAAACCATTTTGTGTATGAACATGAGCTACAAGATATTCAACATTTATCCCAATGACCATACAATAATTATTGAATGATTGGGATGTAAATTCACCAACATTATCAAGACGAATAGTTTTAATTGTATAATTAGGAAACTGTGTTCTTAACTTAATTATTTGAGCAAGTAGTCTTACAAATTCAAGATTTCGACTTGATAATAAACATACATGCGACCATATGTTGGATGCGTCAATCAATACCATGAAATATCTAAATGGTCCACTTGGTGGGTTAATAGGTCCACATATATCACCATGATTTTGTTCCAAAAATGCAGGTGATTCGGTCCCCACTTTAGCTGGTGATGGTCTAATGATTAATTTTTCTTGAGAGCAAGCATCACAAGACAATTCATTAGATTAAAGAATCTTCTGGTTATTTAATGGATGTCCTTGTGAATTTTCAATAATTTTCCTCATCATTATTGAACCTGGATGACCCAATCGGTCATGCCAAACACTGAATACTTCTGGATTCATGAACTTCTAGTTCATTGTTACATAGATTTCAATTACTCGTATATGAGTATAATATAATCTAGTAGAAAAAGTAGCCAGTGTTTCTAATATACGTTTTTCATGTAAAACAATAGATGTAGTATAGAGACATTCTATATTATTTTTACGATCAAATTCAACATGATAACCATTGTCACGTATATCTCTAAAACACAATAAGTTTCTTTTCGACTTGCTAGAGAACAAAGCATTATTAATTATAAATTTTGTTCCTCTAGGCAAGATAAATTTTGTTTTTCCAAAACCTTCCATCATATTTGTATAACCTAATATAGTATTGACATTTGCGTCAAGCATTATCAATTTGGAAAAGTATTTTCTATTTTTTGAGTATGGTGTGCGTTGTTGCACTATCTGCTAAGCATAAATTTTTATGATTCATCTTTGAGTCACTCAATATATGGAAATTGTTCATATCTCTTCATCAAAGAAAAATAATTATAATAAGAGAAACATAACTCATAATATAAAAATTCAAAGTTAAGAGAACAGAAAAATAGAAAAAAAAATATTAGTTATATATTCTCAAAATCAAAATAACCATTTGTTATTCCATCAATTATGACGATCTTCTCTTCGGGAGATACAAATGAGTCTGCCACATCCCAATTTTCATATTGGATGGGTTGAATATATCATTATCTTGATAAACAATATTTGCTTCTACATTTTTTCTTGTTCCTTCAGGGAAGTTTAATAAAGATCAACAGAGTGTTTGGACGTACAAGAAATACGTGACTAATCCTTAGTCATTTCACTTTGGAAGCATTTATGTTCATCATCTCTTGAACTCTTATTTTGTGGAGTTTTTCCTTTATAATTATAATTTCGTGTGGTTCTCTTGACATTCATTATAATGACCACCACGATTATTAAAATTCATAGCATTCACTTCAGGGAATAACGTGTTAGGATTTATGCCCTAAACTTGTGTAATCTTGATCAATTAAATAAAGTGTTATTTGTTTTGATAAGATTACAGTCTTGCTTTTATAAATCCAATAAACTAAGGTCCAAGGTTATAACATTTATCTTGAAATTAGTGTAGTGGACACTATTTGGGTTCAATTCAAGATTATAACCTAAATAGTCTATGGTATAAGAATGAGGTTTGGTAACACCATAGATGCGGCCCACTTTGTAATTAGTACAAATGAGGTAATCCAACTCATTCATGTAGTTGACATGCGAGTGGGGGCATCCTGTATGAAGAGTTCATACAAGATGGGATCGCAAATTATTAGTCTAACCATATAACACCGTTAATGTGGATAAGACTAGTAATTTATAGATGGTCATTAGTGACTTGACTCTGATCCCGAGCAAGTTAAGAACTCCTGCTATGGGGTTTGTCCTTAGACTAGTATGGGTGAGAGTGGCTGTGGCCACTCAATAAGCCTACTTTCTCAGGGACAGAACCTCGTAGGTAGCTGGGAACTTAACTGTGCAAGATGGAATTCACTCATTCCTCTACTGAGGAATTAGATAGGTTGTTCCCTTAAGAACTTACTCCAGGTCTTGAACAACGGGGCCCCGCCCTCTATGAGGGTATGAGTCTAAGGTAGGACCTTAGACTTGTTGTTCATTAGAGGATCAGTGGTGCTTAAGGAGCAAAGAGGTAATCACGAGGGTAAAACGGTAATTTGACCCACCAGATTACTAACAACCCGTGAAGGGTCGACTCATGGGTAATGACTATATCGGTGGACACAATAATATCTACAATGAGGAGAGTGCAGCTACAAGTCTATAGTGGAGTGACTTGTAGTTAATGAATATTGATTAACTGGATCAAAGAGTTTGATCAGTTAATCTCACATCATTGGAGTTCATGATCTGTAGGTCCATTAGATCCCTCCGTTGGCTCAACAAGGTAATATTGAGGGTATAAAGTTAGGAGTAAAATTGAAGTGTTCAATTTCATACATGAGGAGTTATATCAATTATATATGATGTAATTGATATAATATATAGTTTTAATGTGAATTAGATTCATATATAAACTATATACTAAAGAGAGATTAAAGGAGGGGTAGAATGGTCATTTCCATCTCATTCCTCTATATATATAGTTGCATGAGATGCAACTAGGTTAAGACTTAAAAAGTGTATTCCTAGCCTCCTTGTTGTGTTGTTGGAAGAGTTCCAAAACACAAATCTCTCTCACAAAATACCTCACTACTCCTAAAGGGAACCCACCTTCCTCCCTCACCTAGAGAACAACGGAGAAGATCCGGTGGTGGTGTCGGTGTTCGTACGAGTTCTTGTTGTTGAGATCGTGACCGTGGAGAGAGGAACACTTGAAGAAAGGTTCTTCGAAGGTATATACTTGTTGTCCATACTCTTATTATATGCTTAATCCAGGTTTACGTTCTTGAATTTTCTGTTGTAACTAAATCAAGAGCGCGCAATTCGCAATCGCTTCCGTTGCGGGGACTTCATTCGCTTCAATTGGTATCAGAGCCTAATTGCATTCTTGATTTATGTTCTGGATTTTTCAAGAGCAAGGTGGGATTTACTGTTTTTGCATGTGATGTATGAACGGTTTTGCGAAATTAGATGTTTTCAATTTTGGCACTTAGATTTACAATTTCATTGAAATGTTCAATGTAAGGGCCCGGTGTTTTGGGCAAATTTAATTATAAATCGAGTCTGTAAGTCCGTGTCGATCGAGGCAAAGCGGTTGCTGAGAAGATCGGAGCGAAAATGAGCAAGATTTGGAGAAATCACATTGTTGTTCTGTGAATGGTGTTGCAACGCCGCCTCGGCGTTACAGTAACGCCATCGGCAGTGCGCAATGGAAGAAGACAACGGCGTTACGCTTTTGCCCGCTGCAACGTTACAGCAGAAAACGACAAAAGCAGCGTTGCAACGCCGAAGACGTTTCACGCGAGGAGCAACGGGCAGAAACCAAAATTTTATTATTTATATTAATTATAAAAACGTTTTATTTTAATATATTTAATAATTTTAATTTTAATTAATATAATTAGATTATATTAATTAAAATAATTTCTAGGGTGCCAAAATTGGTCTAATTTTTGTTATTTTAATTATCCAATTGTTGTGTAATTATTGCCATGCATAGCGTATGCTTGTATTTTAGAAATCCCACCTTAGGTTAAGCATTTTCATGCATCATTTATAATATAAGGAGTTATATTACATAGTTTCCATGATTAATTAATATAAGGTTGTTATATTAATTTTTGGACAGCATTGACATGCATTGTTTTTCATGAGATGAATATGCTATGAATGTCTTATTATTCATGTGATGAATGATCAAGCACTATAACATAGTATGCATGTCACCTAAGGTTAATTATTAGTTTTAAAGTGTTTAGAACTTGGAAATAATAGACCTTAGGTTATCTAGTTCTAATTAGATTAGAATTAGGAACCAAGTAATTTATAAGCTATGATTAAAAGGGGAACTCTGTCTAAGGAAAGTTACTGTCTAGGTTTTGGGGTATTTAAGGTGACGGAAACTGGAACACCCCTACACTGGAATCGACTGGGAGTGAAATTTAATCAGAGAGTCTTATAAATTACATGGCGTCAGCTGAGGTTTATTAAGGGGTTAATAAACTAGAAATCCTAGGTTTAATATAAGGAGTTATATTAACAAAGTTAGGATAAAATCAATATAAGAGTTATATTGATAATCAATATAAGAGTTATGTTGATAGAGTTAGATAAAACCATTAGCCAGATTTTTAGCCTAAGAAAGATTCCTATAGACTTAAAGTATTCAGTGGGAGGAAAAAGTGTATGAGATACATATTTTTCTACCTACGCTATCTTCGGGAAGTTCACACCGTGAGACTCATACTTGACCTCGTGGCGCAAACGGGAGCGTCCCCTCTCGGATGGTGTTTGTATGAGTCAATACCAAGGTGAATGGAGAGGGTACTTATAGTGAGTGGGAGCGAGGGTTTAGTGAAAACAAAACCTACGGTCTCTTTTGTCGGTTTACACAATAGACCACTATGGTCACCGCTAGTTTGGCTCAGACTGCATAATCCCTTCCGGAGGGCTTGATCATAGGGGATCTAACACAATGAGACACCAAAAGGGATAAAGATTTTCTTAGACTATTTTCCAATCTAGTCCTCCCTTGGTGGATTTTATTGGATCGAGACTGCGGGATCTAAAGACAAAGGGTTACACTCACGGGGTACATAAGTTGTGTATGTATCCGGACTAAAAAATGGTAACTAAAACCTATAGGAATAAGAGTTATTACGGTGTTAGGTTTTGGTCAAAGTGTGTCTTGATCCGGAGGAGGATTATTTTTATTACCCTTCGGTGTCATACATTCTAAACCTTTGGAGTATCATTGAAAATTATAAATGGCCTAGGAATCACTTGATAATTAGCTAAAACATGATTGGATTAGAGTTATAGCAAGAAACTCATACAAGTTTGTTTGTAAATATTTCAGCAAAAATGTCTAGCTCTATGATTTCCTTATTGGGTGCGAAAAAGTTAACCGGAGAGAACATAGTGACTTGGAGGGATAAACTCAACATAATCTTGGTTACACATGATCTTAAGTTCGTTCTCAATGAGGAGTGTCCTCAATTTCCTGCTCAAAATGCATCTCAAGCTGTTGATGATGCGTATGACCGCTGGATTAATGCCAACGAAAAGGCGAAAGCCTATATCCTGGCTAGCATACCTGATGCTTTAGCCAGGAGGCTGGAGGGCAAGGTCTCAGCTCGAGAGATCATGGATTTTGTGCTAAATTTGTCTAGACAAGCATCCAAACAAATTCGGCATGAAGCCCTAAAGTTTGTTTATAACGCACGTATGAAGGAAGGAACATCGGTGAGAGAACATGTTCTCAATCTGATTGCCCACTTCAATATAGCGGAATTAAACGGAGCGATCATAGATGAGAAATGTCAGATTTTGTTCATCCTAGAATCTCTTCAGAAGAGTTTTCAGCGATTCCGTAGCAATGCAGCGATGAACAACATATACATGAGCTGCAGAATTATCAGTTTATTATGGATGATAAGAGACAACAAAATGGAGAGGCAAATTTGTTTGCTCATTCCAAAAGTTCTCAGGAGGATTCATCCTCTGGGACTAAGAACTGCAACCATGCTTCTGGACTTAAGAAGATACAGAAGAAGAGGAAAATGAGCAGATAAAGAGCAACTGTCTGACAAAGAAAAGCTGTTATTTGATAACATGTAGCTTAAGGGTTTATTAGAAACCTTATTTCTTGCCTTAAAGAACATTGTACTTCTTTTACTTTTCAATTAAATAAAGTGTTTATTTCATTGGAAAAGTATTGTACTATGTGTTGCTCTTCTTGAGAATTATTTGCAAATGGTTTAATTCAATTAAAATAGTTTTAACAAGTGAATTTTACAAAATTGCAAGTACACGAACTAATTTCTCCTAAAATGCTCATCTTTGGTGTCTAAGATTGGGTCACATTAATCTCAATAGGATTGAGAGATTGGTAAAGAACGGACTTCTAAACAAGTTAGAAGAAAATTCCTTGCCAGTATGTGAATCCTGCCTAGAAGGCAAGATGACTAAAAGACCTTTTAGTGGAAAAGGTTATAGAGCCAAAGATCCTCTAGTGCTTATACATTCAGACCTTTGTGGTCCGATGAATGTTAAAGCCGAGGAGGATATGAATATTTCATCTCTTTTATAGATGATTATTCCAGGATATGAGCATATTTACCTAATGCACCACAAGTCCGAAGCACTTGAAAAGTTCAAGGAATTCAAGGCTGAGGTTGAAAATCAATTAGGTAAAAGAGTTAAAACACTTCGATCGGATCATGGTGGCGAGTACATGGATTTAAAATTTCAAAACTATATGATAGAACATGGAATTACATCCCAACTCTCAGCTCCCGGCACTGTTGGGATGTATGTCCTCATCTCGTGTAGTTTGTAATATTCCAAGTTGTAAATGAATAAGAGTTATTTATTTCAACATTGTGTAATAAATAAGAGTTATTTATTTAAACTTTGTGTCTCGCATTTTTCATAAACTTAATCCAATAAACTAAGCTCCAGGGTCATTGCATTATGAGAGAACTAAGAACTTGAACGGTGTGTAGTGGACACACAGGGAAGATCACGTTCGAGTTAATGACCCAAATGGTCTACAGTATATGGATAGGGTTGGAGACCTAATCCTGGATACACTTTGTGGATGCGGCCGCTTTTGTATTAGATACAAACGAGGTGATCTCGACTTCGTTCATGTGGTTGACATGCGAGTGGGGGCATCTTGTGCAATGAGATTGTACAAGACCGGACCCTGAATTATTAGACTTACTGATGTAACACCGTTAACAGTATAGAGCTAATAAATTGTAGATGACCATTAGTGACTCGACCTTAATCCTGAGCGTGTCACTGACTCCTGTCTGTGGAGGTCTGTCCTTTGACTAGTACGGGTGAGGTGGCCACTGTTGCTCGCCCAATATGCCTATCTTCTCAAGGGCAGGACCACGTGGGGAGCTGGGAACTTGACTACGCAAGAAGGAATTCACTTGTTCCCGACTTAGGAAAGCTAGAGGGGTTGTTCCCTTAAGTGCTGTCTCCAGGGCTTGAACAACGGGGCCCCACTCTCTCATTGGCCTGAGAGGGTTGTTGTTTATGGTTGGACCATGCAACGTAGTTGTTCATTAGAGGAGCAGTGGGATTTAAGGAGCAAGAGGTAGACACAGGGGTAAAACGATAATTTGACCCAGCTGTGACTACGAACAACGTGTGAAGGGTCGACTCATGGGTATTGGTTATATCGATGGACACAACTTGTCCTACGGTGATGAGAGTGCAGCTACGGGCTTTAGTGGAGTGTTACCGTAGCTAATGAATGTTGAATAACCGGGTCAAAGAGTTTGACAGGTTAGTCTTGGATCATTGGAGCTCGTCACGTGTAGGTCCATTAGGTCCCTCGGTTTGCTCAAATTGGACAAATTGATGGTTTACAGTTTGGTGTGAATTTGAAGTGTTCAAATTCATTATTTGGGTATTTATGTCATTTATATGAGATATAGATGACATAATATATAGTTTGATGTGAATGAGATTCATAATAAACTATAGTATAACCTAATTGATTAATTAGTGCTAATTGGAGAAATTGAATTGAGAGAAATTAAATTGAATGTGATTCAATTTATAATTCCACATTTATGCAAATGAGATTTGTATAATAAGGTATGAGATACCTTATATTATATAATATGCAAATGTGATTTGTATATTATATGGTTGTCGTAAAATTGTGATTTGGTGGAGGTTTTAACTCCATCACACAATAGTATTTAAAGCCTTTGCAAGAAGCTTTTGGTATGCATTTTGCCATTTTTTGGATTTTGATCCAAAAAGAGCAAGTGACTTTCTCTCATTCTCTCTCAATTCTCTCTAAAACTTCTCCTCACCCAAAACCAAAGGGAGTCCCACCTACTCTCCCTCAACCTCCCGAGAACAACCGAGAAGACCCTTTGGAGGTGTCTCCCTGTTCGCATCGTGGTTCGTGTTCGAGGAGAACGTTGGATCGAGAGAGTCGTGACCAAAGAAGGAGAAAACGTTGAAGAAGTGTTCTTCAAGAGGTTAGTATCCATTATACTTACTGTTTTCTTCTCTTATTTGCTTGTTTAGAATAGGATCTATGTGATAGGTTCGATTTTAAGACACGTTTTACACAACGGATCAACGACGTTTCACAACGTCTTCCGCTACGGGAATTTAAAATCCCTTCAGACACACCACAGCAAAACGGTGTATCGAAAAGGAGAAATAGAACCTTGTTGGACATGGTTCGATCAATGATGAGTTATGCTCATCTCCCTAGTTCCTTTTAGGGTTATGTAGTGGAGACTGCAGTATACATATTGAATATTGTGCCCTCCAAAAGTGTTTCTGAAACACCTTTTGAACTCTAGAAATGACGTAAGGTAGTTTATGTCACTTCAGAATATGGGGTTGTCCAACACATGTACTTGTGACAAATCCAAAGAAGTTGGATTCACGTTCAAAGTTGTGCCTATTCGTAGGATATCCAAAAGAAACAAGAGGTGGTTTATTCTATGATCCTAAGGAAGATAAGGTCTTTGTGTCGACAAATGCCACTTTCTTGGAGGAGGGCCACATAAGGGACCACAAACCAAAAGGTAAGGTAGTGTTGAGTGAGTTAGACGGAACAATAGCAAAGGTTGCTAATAAGAACACTAGTACGTCAACAAGAGTTGTTGATACTAGTTTGTCTAGTCAAGAGGATCCATCTCAAGAGTTGAGTATGCCTCGAAGTAGTGGGAGGGTTGTGATACACTTTGACCAGCTACATGGGTTTAAATTGAAACCTAAGTTGTTATACCGGATGACAATCTGCGAGGATCCATTGACTTATAATCAAGCAATGGTTGATATTGACAAAGACAAATGGGTCATAGCCATGGACCAAGAAATGGAGTCTATGCACTTCAATTACATTTGGGATCTTGTAGATAAGCTCGATGGGGTAAAACCTATAGGTTGTAAGTGGATCTACAAGAGAAAACGTGGTGTAGATGGGAAGGTGCAAACCTTTAAAGCTAGACTAGTAGCAAAGGGTTATACCGAGGTTGAAGGGGTTGACTTTGAGGAAACCTTTTCACCTGTTGCTATGGTAAAGTCTATCCGTATCCTTCTTGCCATTCCCGCATATTATGACTATGAGGTATGGCAAATGGATGTCAAGACAGCCTTTTTGAATGGCAATCTTGATGAAACCATCTACATGGACCAACCCAAAGGGTTCATTGAACCAGGACAAGAGCAAAAGGTTTGCAGGCTTAAAAGGTCGATTTATGGATTGAAACAATTCTCTAGGTCCTGGAATATAAGATTTGATGAGGCTATCAGATCTTATGGTTTTGACCAGAATGATGATGAACCTTGTGTCTACAAGAAAATCATCAATAGTTTTGTCGCTTTCCTAATTCTCTATGTGGATGATATCCTACTCATTGGGAATGATGTAGGTTATCTTCTTCGACATCAAGGAATGGCTAGCTACGCAATTCCAAATGAAAGATTTGGGTGATGCGCGGTTTGTTCTTGGGATCCGCATTGTCCTAAACCGCAAGAATAGAACACTAGCCTTGTCTCAAGCATCATACATAGACAAAGTGTTGTCAAGGTTTAAGATGCAAGATTCCAAAAAGGGCTTGTTTCCTTTTAGACATGGAATCCATTTGTCTAAGGAACAGTGTCCTAAGACACCTCAAGGAGTTGAGGATATGAGACGGATTCCTTACGCATCAGCTGTTGGGAGCCTGATGTACCTGGTATCTTGAATGAAACCTCTTTGCTTGCGGGGGCAGGAGTGGAAACGTCTGAGAGAGCGCTTCGCGAAAGAATGTTGTGTACTAGGCCTGACATCTGTTTTGCAGTTGGGATGGTCAGTAGGTATCAATCCAATCCAGGACTTGAATCTTTGTACAACGGCTAAAACGATCCTTAAGTATCTTCTCGAGAACAAGGAACTACATGCTTGTGTATGGGGCTAAGGATTTGATCCTTACAGGATACACGGATTCTGACTTTCAGACTGATAAAGATTCTCGGAAATCTACATCAGGGTTAGTTTTCACTCTTAACGGAGGAGTTATAGTATGGCGAAACGTCAAGCAAGGATGCATCGCTGATTCCACCATGGAGGCCGAATATGTAGCAGCTTGTGAAGCAGCTAAGGAGACCGTTTGGTTAAGGAAATTTATGCTAAATTTGGAAGTTGTTCCAAATATGATTTTGCCCGCCACACTCAGATTGCGATAATTGATCTTTGCGTTGGCAAATTCGAGGGAACCCCAAAGTCACAAGAGGGGAAGCACATAGAGCGGAAGTATCATCTCATCCGGGAGATCGTGCATAAAGGAGACGTGATTGTCACGAAGATAACCTCAGAGCACAACATTGCTGATCCTTTTACAAAGGCTCTCACGGCTAAAGTATTTGAGTCACCTAGAAGGTCTAGGTTTACAAGTCTTCCCCAACTAGGGCAAGTGAGAGTATTTTGTACAAAGGGTTTAAATGCCCTAGTTTATTGTATTTACATTAATGTAATGTTTAGTACTCCACAAGCTTTAGGTCAAGTGGGAGATTGTTGGGATTTATGCCCTAAACTTGTGTAATCTTGATCAATTAAATAAAGTGTTATTTGTTTTGATAAGATTACAGTCTTGCTTTTATAAATCCAATAAACTAAGCTCCAAGGTTATAACATTTATCTTGAAATTAGTGTAGTGGACACTATTTGGGTTGAATTCAAGATTATAACCTAAATAGTCTATGGTATAAGAATTAGGTTGGAAACCTCATTCTGGTAACACCATGGATGCGACCCACTTTGTAATTAGTACAAATGAGGTAATCCAACTCATTCATGTAGTTGACATGCGAGTGGGGGCATCCTGTATGAAGAGTTCATACAAGATGGGATCGCAAATTATTAGTCTAACCAAAGATAACACCGCTAATGAGGATAAGACTAGTAATTTATAGATGGTCATTAGTGACTTGACACAATCTGAGCAAGTTAAGAACTCCTCGCTTTATGTGGGTTTGTCCTTAGACTAGTATGGGTGAGAGTGGCACATGAGCCAGACTCAATAAGCCTACTTTCTCAGGGACAGAACCTCGTAGGTAGCTGGGAACTTAACTGTGCAAGATGGAATTCACTCATTCCTCTACTGAGGAATTAGATAGGTTGTTCCTTTAAGAACTTACTCCAGGTCTTGAACAACGGGGCCCCGCCCTCTATGAGGGTATGAGTCTAAGGTAGGACCTTAGACTTGTTGTTCATTAGAGGATCAGTGGTGCTTAAGGAGCAAAGAGGTAATCACGGGGTAAAACGGTAATTTGACCCACCGTGATTACGAACAACTGTGAAGGGTCGACTCATGGGTAATGACTATATCGGTGGACACAATAATATCTACATGTGAGGAGAGTGCAACTACTGTGTCTATAGTGGAGTGACTTGTAGTTAATGAATATTGATTAACTGGATCAAAGAGTTTGATCGATTAATCTCACATCATTAGAGCTCATGATCCAGTAGGTCCATTAGATCCATCCGTTGGCTCAACATGGTAATATTGAGGGTATAAAGTTAGGAGTGAAATTGAAGTGTTCAATTTCATACATGAAGGGTTATATCAATTATATATGATGTAATTGATATAATATATAGTTTTAATGTGAATTAGATTCATATATAAACTATATACTAAAGAGAGATTAAAGGAGGGGTAGAATGGTCATTTTCATCTCATTCCTCTATATATATATAGTTGCATGAGATGCAACTAGTTTAAGACTTAAAAAGTGTATTCCTAGCCTCCTTGTTGTGTTGTTGGAAGAGTTCCAAAACACAAATCTCTCTCACAAAATACCACACTACTCCTAAAGGGAACCCACCTTCCTCCCTCACCTAGAGAACAACGGAGAAGATCCGGTGGTGGTGTCGGTGTTCGTACGAGTTCTTGTTGTTGAGATCGTGACCGTGGAGAGAGAAGCACTTGAAGAAAGGTTCTTCAAAGGTATATACTTGTTGTCCATACTCTTATTATATGCTTAATCCATATTTACGTTCTTGAATTTTCTGTTGTAAATAAATCAAGAGCGCGCGATTCGCAATCGATTCCGCTGCGGGGACTTTGATTCCCTTCATAATGTTGCTCCAGTTTACCAAGATTTATGAGTTCAGAATATTTTTAAACCATCTCTTTCGATAATGTTACTATATGAGCATATTCGAGACATAACCAATAATCTTTTCCATTATTGTCAAGAGATGTGAATTCTAATTTTGTAAGGTTTGTTATAGTAATATTTCTGACAAAAAAAAATATTGTATTGATATTATAAAATTAATATAAACCAAACATGCAAAATAATATTAGAAAAATGACTTACCTGGAGGACCTACCTTTAGCAGGAAAAATGACAGAGGCTCGTGTTGGTAACGTGTTGTGAAATTAGGAGACAAAATTGAGCACATATAATAATAATAATAATAATAATAATAATAAAGGAAAAGAGGAATTTAATATAAATATGTATATAATATTAATAATATAACAAAAATAGAATTTAATAAATAAAGAAATTTAAAGAAATAAAGTGGAGGGAAGAAAAGATAATTTGTCTATTTTCACCAATTGTGCATCCAACATAAACCACCATAAGCCACTATTTATAGGCAAAATAGCAAGAAGGATGTTTCCAAGACACATGGGTGACACATTGACTATGGAGAAGTTGTCACTTGGCAAGGATATCAAAAGGACACATGGATGGGCATCTACATGTGTAATATTCACAATAGTTATAAAATAAAATTTGAATGATCTTAAATTACGGGTCAAATTGGGTTCATTATTCTATAAGAGTTGTGTTTACGGGGGAAGAAATTAATAACCCAATCAATTGAATTGTATTTAAAAAGTATTTTAATCTGACTTAAGTCAACTCAACTCAACGACACGCTTAATTTAAAGCAGTTGTTCTACTTTTTTAAAAAAATTAAAAGTTAAATAACCCTTTTGGTCCTTATACTTTTACTAAAGTAACAATTTAATTCGTGAACTATGTAATAGTTTAGTCAATGTAATTTCCAGTTGTAACAATTTAGACACTATTTGATAACCATATGGTTTTTTAGTTGTATTTAAAATTAGGTTTGTTTTTCACAGTTTCTCTTCATCTTCTCTACAATGATTTCTATCTTTCTTGGAGAACTATTTGAGTTTCTAACCAAATTTCAAAAATTAAAAACAAGTTTTTGAAAACTATTTTTTTTAGTTTTCAAATTTAGCTCGAGTTTTGAAAATATAGGTAAAAAGTAGATAAGAAAATATAGAAATCCATAGGTGGAGGTAATATTTTTTAAGCTTAATTTTCAAAAATAAAAAATAAAAAACTAAATGGTTATCAAACAAAACCTTAGTTTTTTTATTTAAAAATGTAATAATTTAATTCTTGTAGTTTAAAATTTGTAAGAATTTAATTTCTACTCTGAAAAATCTCATCAAACTTAGGTATCGATTTTTATTATGTAATGATTTAATTTTTGTAATTTATAAATAACACATTTATCTCATTCTCCAAGAATGTGACTACACATAAATTGGCTCAAAGGACTCAACAACAAAGGGCTACGAAATTATGGACAATTGAACCTTTTGGCCCTCTTCGAAGTTTCTTTTCAACTTTGTTTTTCTTATTGTCCTTAAAAAAAAAATAACACATTTATCCCCCTTCGAAGTTTCTTTTCAACTTTGTTTTTCTTATTGTACTTAAAAAAAAAATAACACATTTATCCCCCATTATTGTTGTTAGATTATATTGGATTTTATTATATTAAGACTTTATTGCATTAGATTTTATTTTATTTGGTTTGATCTCTTATTATTCATATAAATAGGACTTTTAGTTTTGTATCTTGTCAAAATAAATAATATACAAGGTAAACCTTAGTCGTCTCTTGTGTTCTCTCTTTTCCCTTCCATTCTCTAAAAAACAACATGGTATCAGAGCAAGATTAATTCTTTTAGGATTTTATCTTGTCACAATTGTCGTCGTTCAGCCTCTAAAACCTAGACCCACACCGTCGGTGTCCACTGAAACAGAGCCCTCACGATTCTACATTTCATAACACCAGTCATTCACTAGTTGTTCAGATCTCAAAGCCCGTCCGGTCGTTTCTACTCACACTGTCGGGTGTCCACAGAAATAGATCACAGGTCTCGAGCTCACCGTTCACCTTCTGTCCGCAACTCAGATCTCTGCTCGGAAAACCACTACCCGTCGCCGCTCAGAACCAACCGCTCAGATCTCTCATAAAAACCCGCGTCGTATACACCGTTCGTCGTCTGTCATCTCAGATCCAAGCCATAGTCAATTGCATCTGATTCACACAGTCAACCTTACACGGATTCTCCAGATATGTCTTCGCTATTTGCATCTCCTTGCATCAACAACAACAATCGTCTTGTCTATCTACTGTTTTGCTTAGATTCCGCTGCTCCTTGTCGTTCGTCGCTTAGATCTGTGGGTTCTCTCCATTTGCGTCATTCGCCGCTCAGATCACTCAGATCTGACCGTTCGTCCATCTCAGATTGCGTCAATCACTTCAGATCTCGTTGTCTGACTCAATTCAAACCAGTCACTGATCGTCTTTTCACCTGAAGATCAGATCCATCGTTTTCCTGAAAAAAAAAAAGAAGGAAACCTCAGATCTCGTTGTTCGTCTATCCCAGTCCACGAAGGTTCACGCTAAAGACAACCCAGACCGTTCGGTCTAATTCGATGTTCGGTCAGGTTCGCTCAACCCAGTTCGATTTGGTCCGCTCAACCCAGTTTGATTCGGTTCGCTCTTGCATATGTGCTTCGGCACCTCGCTCCTGCACATGTGCTTCAGCACCATGCCTGCCTCTGCCTCATATCGTTTAACAAACTCACAAAACAATTATTGTGAGTTTGAGAGGGAATGTTAGATTATATTGGATTTTATTATATTAAGACTTTATTGCATTAGATTTTATTTTATTTGGTTTGATCTCCTATTATTCCTATAAATAGGACCAATAATACACAATGTAAACCCTAGTCGACTCTTGTGTTAACAGGTTGAATGAGAAATTTTGGTCAATCACAAATTGTCACGTCATTATTTTAAATTGGTGAAAAAGTTGCATATATTATTAATTTTTGGACCAATTATAAATTAACATATGTTCCCAAATTAAATTAAATGAGATTGAAAAAAATTAAATGATGACACGTTATCTTATGACCATTTGAATTTAGTCCATTGAGATTGACTATGATATGAATTAGTCCAATCAAAATTTGTCACCTGCATGATGACAAGTTAACCCAATCAAATTACGTTGTGATAAATTGACCTAATCAAGTTGTACCATGTGGTAGCAAGATCACATACCCAAGCCAATCTGGCCTCTTATGAATAGAGGAGGTCACCTCTTATCTAGCAACGGAAGAGTTTAGAGAGGACAACCAAAATATTAGAGAGTCTAAAGACTTTGAAGACAATAGATGCTCTGAAAATCAAAAGACTTCAAGACTCAACAAGTTGAAAGTTGATCATCCAAGAAGATCAGCAAGTCATTTGACCAATCATTCAAGAAGATCATCAAGCCAAGGGTCGATCATCCAAGTAGATCAACAAGTTTGAGTCGATCATAGATCAATAATCTAGGGGTTGATCATCATCAATAAGCCAAGGATCAATCCAACAATCAACACGCCAAAGGTCGATCCAACAAGATCAATAAGCTGGTAGAGGCACCCAATCAGAAAAGACCAACGTGTTCGAGAACAATTTGTCCAACCTGAGATTGTACTCCACTACATTCAAATCTATACAAATTAAATTTATTTAAAATATTTTCTTAAAAAAATGATGTGTGAACCATATGAAATAATATTTTTGTCATAAGTACATGAAATACTCGAAAAGAGAAAACCTCAAATTAAGATAAGTACTCAAATGCATAATTCTCTCTATGGAATTTTAATTGAATTCAAAAGGGGAAGAGAAAAGAAGTTATAAATGCATCTTATATGGTTAAATTATGCATTCTCTCGTGTCATCCTGCTCTAAATATTTTTTATAAATATAATTAGCACGTTACGTAATATTATTAGTAGTAGGAGTTGTTTATAAAAATCAAAATTTAACGTAAATTTAGACTCATATTTTCCATCGTGTGCCAACAAGCAAGTTGGATGCCCTCCCTTAACGTGGTAGGAAAAGAGCATACCCAACCAATATAAGCCTATTCGAGACTTGTCATTTCCATGGAAGAGAGTTTTCAAGGCATAATTGAAATATTTTAGGGGATGTTTGGGCCACTGATATGGGTTGAGTTGAGTTGGTTTAAAAAACCAACTCAGTGTTTGGGGCATTAAGTTGGGTTGAGTTCTCAACTCCCCTTTCCCAAATATCTCCCCAATTTTCTCGACCATCTCCCCACAAAAATCAATTCACACACTCTCCACCAATTTTTCTAAACCTTGATTCCCTTCCGGTGGTGGTCCGACGACTTTCCAGCGATGGTCCGACGTTGGTCCGGCGACTTCCGACGGTGGTCTGACGACTTCCGGCAGTGGTCCGACGACTTTCCGGCGAAACTCCATGCGATTGTCCGGCGGGATGAAGAGTGAGATGAAAAGAAAAGAAGGAGAAGAAGAGGAGAGTTTTGAAGTGCACCCTTTAAGTTGCAATTACTCTAGTTTAAATAGGTAGCAAAAAGTCCTAATCCTTTTTAGAACAAGAAATCCTATTTTTAAAAAAAGGAAATCCTAATCCTCTTTTTTTTTAAAAAAGAAATCTTAATTCTTTTTTTAAAACATAAATCCTAATCCTTTTTAGACTTTGAAATACCCTTTCCTAAAAAATCTCTATCCATAATCTTTATCCGGTTATCCAAAAATTCAAATTTAAATCAAATACAATTAATTATCCATAAGTTCCGTTGCTGAAACGAAAAGAAAAGTTACAGGGGAGTGATTAAGAAAAGAAAAATATGAATGAAATCTGCTAGACGTAAAGATGTTGTAGACCAACTGTATGCAATAGAATGTGTCACACCCCCTCCCGAACCACTCGCTAACTTAGCCCGGGAGACGGCATGAAGCCAACAGACATTGTTACCTCTTAACAATACCTGCTGACACTACTTTACCTGAAAAGAAACTATGTTCGCATATGGAACACTTTAAAACTTAACACAATGTGGAATCGACACCTATAAGACGTACATGAGGAGAAACTCTTCTTAAGTCTCTCTTGAAACTAAAGCGAGCAAGAACATCGTAACCACAAACAGTCCAAACCACTAATTAAACAACCACAACCTCTAAAGCACATAGGACTATAACTACATAGCTCTCTCAAAATAATTTACAAAACATATGGACTTGCTATACAACACCAGCCACGTACAAAGTATCAAACATGGGAAGCTTCCAGCAGATTATGGCGAGGTTATCGAGTGCAGGGCTCGATCTCTACGAAAAGTGGGAAAACACTCAAAGAATGAGCTATGAAGCTCGTTGAGTGACTTAAGTTTAAAGGAAACTACTAACTCGTAAATCATATCACCTAGTCATCAATAAGCATATGCATCTGTAATCAAGTGTTGAAAGTAATCGTGTAATCATAATAGCTTTTCAGAAAAACCAGCAAGTATATCGTTTAAATCTCGTAAGGCATGTAAATGATATAAACTCTTTTAGAAAAACATGTCACAATCTACTTTGTTCTACGATGTAGTGGGGCCTGCCAAAGACTCCCATCGTCTTTGTCGAATAGTGGGGCCCGCCCGGCACTCACACGGCAATGACTGTTATCACGGAGTACACTCAACGCGTCGACAACGAGAATAAGACTGTGTGCACACACACTACCATAAAGCCTCGGGCTCAATATCTCGAGAAAATCACATGAAAACATTTGAACATGCACCTTATCTTTTCTTTCATAAAACTCAAGCTTACTTAGCTTGTTCATTTTCCCGCTTCATCTCAGGCCACCAATATGTCTCATTCAAGGTTTTACACATCTTGGTGCTTCCTGGATGCATAAGCGTGAGCGAACTGTGAGCTTCTTCTAGAATAGCATTCTTATGCTCACTAACACTTTCGAACACATAGTCTTCCCCTGCTTCTCTATGTCTCCGTCGATCTCATTTTATGAAAGAAAAGATAAGCGGGGCATGTTCAAATGTTTTCATGTGATTTTCTCGAGATATTGAGCAGAGGCTTTATGGTACCGTGCACACGGTCTTATTCTGTTGTCGACGTTGAGTGTACTCCGTGACAACAGCTGTTGTCGTGAGTCTTTGGCGGGCCCCACTACGACAAAAGACGATGATGGGAGTGCCAAGGGCCCCACTACATCGTAGAACAAAGTAGATTGTGACATGTTTTTCTAAAAGAGTTTATATCATTTACATGCCTTACGAGATTTAAACGATATACTTGCTTTGGTTTTTTCGAAAAGCTATTATGATTACACGATTACTTTCAACACTTGATTACGAGATGCATATGCTTATTGATGACTAGGTGATATGATTTACGAGTTAGTAGTTTCCTTTAAACTTAAGTCACTCAGCGAGCTTCATAGCTCATTCTTTCGTTGTTTTCCCACTTTTCGGTGAGAGATCGAGCTCCCTGCTCGATAACTTTGCCATAGTCTGTGGAAGCTTCCCATGTTTGATACTTTGTACGTGGCTGGTGTTGTATAGCAAGTCCATATGTTTTGTAAATTATTTTGAGAGAGCTATGTAGTTATAGTCCTATGTGCTTTAGAGGTTGTGGTTGTTTAATTAGTGGTTTGACTGTTTGTGGGTTCCGATGTTCTTGCTCGCTTTAGTTTCAAGAGAGACTTAAGAAGAGTTTCTCCTCATGTACGTCTTATAGGTGTCCAGCTTCACTTGTGTTAAGTTTTAAAGTGTTCCATATGCGAACATAGTTTCTTTTCGTAAAGTAGTGTCGCAGTATTGTTAAGAGAGTAACAATGTCTGTTGGCTTCATGCCGTCTCCCGGGCTAAGTTAGCGAGTGGTTCGGGAGGGGGTGTGACAGAATGGTTGACCAAGGATGATCCCCTTAGTCGCAGACATCCAGAAGACGAGTTGTTTCTTCCAAGTCCCACCACAATCCAAGAAGAGATACTGCTTACATCTTCTTGGTAGGACTGGTTGAACACGTACTCCACCCATCTTTTACTAAACCAAGATGACCCAGACACTTCATGTTTATTTCGTTAGATATATTTTGCGAACGATAATATTTTTTGTATACTTTAATTTTTTTGGGGGGCATGGGAGATAAGATTTGATAGGATGTCATTAATTCTTTTGTCATGAATGAATGTATCGTCAATGATGGGAAGATAAAAACTGATTATTTGATCTTAAAACCATCAGTAAGATAAAAACTGATTATTTAATCTTAAAAAAAAACTGCACCAGATACCTCTGTACAACTCAACTCAACTCAACTCTACACCTCAAACACAGACTTCCTACAACAACTCAACTTAACTCTACACCCCAAACACAGATTTCCTGCACTCAACTCTGCGATCCAAACACACCCTTAAAATCACTTACATACTAAATTAATAGACACAACTATAAAATTTCTAAGATCTAAATATGTAATCTAACAAGTAACATCTTTTATTCACCTAAAATTTTTTCTATGATCTTGTGAAATAATTTTAGCTGGAGATAAAAATTTTGGTTATACTTATAGCTACTATTTCTAACTCATTCAAAAATTGCACGTAACACTCCTTAGATTTGAAAATTAGTTTCAATTAGGCACTTTGTCATGTTTGAAATTTCTCTTCTTCTATTCACTCAATCTTACCTTAGCTTGTATCTTTTTCAAAATTACAAAACTACACCTTTAAAATAAAATAAAAGGCAGCCTTCTAAGTGTAAACTTGAAATCTTCCATGAAAAAGTTTAGAATGGCCCTTTATGGTTTTAATTTTCTTGCAAAGCATTCCTCTTGATACATCTGTGTTTGAACCATCAAGAGTCTTTCTCTCTAACTAAATAATGTACTAGCATTTATTTTTTTTGAGCTCAACAACATTTGGGATGGGAGATTCGAACCTAGGACCTCTTGGTCATAAATCTATATTTTATGTCAGTTGAGTTATGCTCTTATTAGCAAATAATGTACTATGATTTACAAATGTTACTATCACTTTTGTCTTTTGTTTATCCTTCTAGCCATAAAAATTATTTTTTAAGGTCCTGTTTGATAACCATTTAGGTCTGGTTTGGTAACCATTTAGTTTTTGAAATTATGTTTGTTTTTTCACAACTTTTCGTCATCTTCTTTACAATGATTTCCATCTTTCTTGAGATACCATCTAAGTTTCTAGCCAAATTTCAAAAACAAAAACAAGTTTTTGAAAACTCTTTTTTTTTTTAATTTTCAAAACTTAGCTTGGTTTTTTGAAAACATAGGTACAAAATAGATTAGAAAACATAGAAATTCATTGGTAGAAGTAGTATTTTTAGGCTTAATATTTTTAAAAATCAAAAATAAAAAACCAAATGGCTATCAAACGGAGCCTTACCTTTTGGATTTTGGTTTTTAAAAGTTGTATTGTTCTCACTATTTCTGTACAATGATTTTCATCTTCCTTACAATAGAGCTCCCATTTTTCTCAAGAAAACACGTAAACTCTTAACTAAATTTTAAAAATAAAAACAAGTTTTTGGAAATTATGTTTTTTAGTTTTCAAAACTAGGCTTGGTTTTTGAAAACACATAAAAAGTAGATAAGAAAACATGGAAAACTACAAGTAAAAGTTGTATTTATAGGCTTAATTTTTAAAAACCAAATAGTTATCAAACGCAGCTAAAGTTATTATTCCACTAATTTTAATGGTTCCTTTAATAATTAATTCTTCTTACTTGAATTTCAACCCCACTGTATTTGAATTTTATGGTTCTAACTATAACATTCATACTCTAAATACTCTGGTTCTAATTTTAATGTTTTCTTCAATAGTTTAATCCTATTTTAGAATCTTGACAAAGAGTTTTAGTCCATTCTTCTACCTCAAAAGTTGTTTAAAAAAACATGATTGTGCACTACTCTTTCAAGTTAATAATAATAATTAAAAAAAAACCATCTTATTTTTCCCATAAATATTATCAATTAGGAAAAAGTTTGCAAATTTTCATTTCCTATTTCAAAAATTAATTATACTACACCCCTTGAATTCGATACAATCTGAACTTGTGGGGTAAAACATAAAATTTATAGGTTGCACTCATTTACTATGCAGTCCACTTTACAGCCATATGAGAAATAATTAGTTTTTCTATTTTTTTAAAACAGAAAATTTGTGTGGTTAAAAAAGAGTTGCACAATATTAGGTTACACCAAAGTTTTACTAATTTGCTTTATAATGACTTTAATTTGCATATATATCTTCTTGTCACAAGGAACTTGGTATGATCAAGTATTATTTATTTATTTTTTTGGTTACTTCATCAATATTTGTTTATTCAAAAGTAGATGCCTCTCTTTTCTATTTGTTTATTGAATGTACTTTATTTTACTTTGGTATATGTAGATGAAATATGGTGATTAAAAGTAACCATACTTGTTTTCTAAACGCACCAAATCTATAATGGAAAGGATTTTGGTACTCTTTTAAACAAAAAAGTACCTTTTTAATAATAACAATAACATAATAATATAAATTTTGACAACCTAAGGATGGCTAAAGTTTATTTCAACAATGTTGCTTTATAGAAAGTTTTCTTTTTTCTTTTTCCATAAAAAACTAATTTCATGTATATTCTGTTAAACAAATTTTCTTCTAGTAAAACTAAAAAAGAATTATTCTTAATTGTTAAAAGCATAAAGCAATCTTTAATAGGCCTATGTATTTTTGAACACTTACTTTATATAGTTTAAATGTTTGATGAAAATGGATAAATTCTTGACCCATAGCATTTCACCCATTCTCACTATCCATAGCTTACAAAGAAAGGAATTTAGCCTTTTCAAGCCCACCACTACAAAAAGCAACATATATAATAAACCATAAGCAACATATAGGTTAATAAATGTTAGACAGTGTTGATATAATTTTATTTATCCCAATCTATTAGCTTAAACTTTTAGGTTAATTGGTGATTTAAGATGGTATCAAAGCTGGAAATCATGAGTTTGAATCCTTGTAAAATCCTTTCCTCCCCAATTACCCCACGAGTGAGGGAGAATTTTTTGGTTGATTGGTGATTTAAGAATAAAATTTAAACAACACTATGGAATAGATATTTATTTTAGAATAGGATCAAGTTGAGACTAAGATGGAATTATTAAAAAAGAAAAAAAAATCAAATGATATATGATTAGAAATATAGTTTCGCTCCCTAAAACTTGCCATGTTTCTAGTTTGGTCTCGACTCTAATATTAGGTTTTATGGAGTCTAATCATCAAGATGACTCAATTCTTTTCAAAAAAAAAAAAAAGAAAAGATGACTCAATTCAAGACCATTTTAACTGTGGATTGAAGTCCAAGAGAAGAAGAAGCCAGACACTACATGTTGTACCATGAAAATGGATACAATAAAATTTTGAGTGTTGACCAAATTAGAAACAAGGATAAAAACTTTAAAGAACAAATCTATATTCTTAACCATAATATATATATATATATAGCCAACACTTCTTTTTCGAATTCACCAAACTACAATCTCATCCTAGCAATATGGTCAATTTCATCCAACTCATCTCTCTAAAAGAAGATAAAATAATTTTAAGCATTTGAATATTCATTCTTATTTCGTATTAATCTCTATACTTCCAAACATTCTTTTTTTTTTCGTTTTTTTAATTTTTGCATAAAAAAAATTTAATCATTCCCACTAATTTTTTGTATAGTATCCAAAAACAAATCCTACACAATGCCACATACGCTTACATTACGAGCTAACATTAGGAGGTAGAATTAAATGAGGAAAGCCTAAGATTTTTGTTAAAATGACAAAAATCAAAAGAAGTCCATTAATCCCATTATAAGTATTAACTCGTATACGTATTCCTATAATTCATTGATGTGCAGGGGGGACGTAAAAGTAAAGAACTCCTCTTCCTTTAACGCCTTCTATTTGATATTAATGAATACGTAGATTCACCAAATAGATCTCAATTTTGCTTTCTTTCTACAAAATCCAATCACAAAATGCAGCTTCTTGGTGCCACAGCCAACATTTTCCATTTCCAAAAGTTACATCTTTTGCCTTTTAAAGGCAAAAAATACTTCCGAGTTAAGCCATGGAATCATTTTGACACCTAAATCTACTCACAATCCCCACCCCTCTTCTTTTGTTTTATTCTTCAACAGGGTGGATATATTTTGACACCTGAACTTTCATCTATTTTTCACAGTTTCGTATAAGCTTTCAACAGTAATAGAACACACAGATAAGATTCCATGATCGATACGAAAGTGGGAGGACGAAAAACACAAATGGGAAACAGATAAGATATGAAGATCCAATACAGGGGTCGAAAAAACATATAACGTCATTAAGAAGATATAGGGGAAGACTTGGGAGAAGGCACATGATGAAGCAAGTAGCAGAAAATGTTCCAGGTTCCATGGGGATGGTGGGGGAAAGAAATCAGTTGCTTCAAGTCACAAAATCTGGTGTGGCCTATGAGGACAAAAACAAATTTAAGGCTGTTTTTATGGTGTAAGCAGTAACCTCTGTTTTTTGTGCCATGCAAAATGCCCTACCCCCTTACCCTTCTTTCTTCCAAGATAAATAAAAGAAAATACAAATCAAATGTCAATATCATTATCATTCTCATTCTTTTAAACGGTTTGCTTTTGCCTTTTTCAATGCTAAAGACTTTTTTAGAACTTTCTGTTATTGATCTTCTTCTTCTTCTTCTTCTTCACTCCTCATCTCTATAAAATGGCTTCTCCACTCTCTAAAACCACTCACCCCTTTCTGCTCACACAAAACAAAGAGAAAGAGAGAAAGAGAAGTGAGAGAGAGCTATGGCTGCTGGTGGTGATTTCTTGCCACCCTTGGTAATGGTGGTTGTCCAATTCCTCTTTGCAGGCTTGAATATTACATCAAAGTTAGCTATGGAGTTTGGGATGAATCCACTGGTTCTAGTTGCTTACAGGCAGATGTTTGCTACCATAGCCATAGCTCCTTGTGCTTATTGGTTTGAGAGGTAATGTGTAGCCTACATCTCATTTTACTTCACGACTTCTGAATATATGACGAGTCTTACGTTATTGTCTATTGGTCGTCCTGAAACGAGTTGAATGCTTTTTTTTCATAAGGATAAGGGAGCACACTACACCTCACCTCTTGAGCTAACTTGAAAAAATCTATTTAGCATCAATAGTTACTATCAGAGCCTATGTCATAACAAACCCACCAAACAAACTAAGATCTAATTTGAAACCTAACATTCAAAAATGGAATTGTTGGGTTTTTTCTTTTATATCTATGTGAAAGGAGTTCAAATAGAGAACAAAGGTAAGTTTGAAGCTAAGCCAATAAAGAGAAAAATTTCATTCTCGAGAAGATTGAGAATTCAGAAGCCAAAATAAATCATGTTGGATCAGTAGTTAAGTTTGTCCTTTAAAAACTTGAGATATTAAAAGTATATATAAACAAATCATGCTTTCTTCCTCTGCTTTCACCAATAACCAGTAATCTTCAAAAGGGAGTTCTATTTGGCCTCCATGAATAAATCCATCAATATCAGTATCCTCTTTAATTTCATTTGACACAAAAAGATCTAAATAACACATTCACAACATGAGATACAAAAGACAACTTTTTGGTACATATGTTTGATAGTGCTTCCCGATCTCTGTATTAATTATCCAAAAGTTCAGATCTAATTCTAATCAACAAGAATGCTTAAGACAACTATCGCAGATTGAGAGTTAGAAGAAATCATGAAATCTTTTGCTCAAATAAACCACCTGTTTTGAACTCAAAATCAAAATGGATAAAGAACCTTCTTCATGTTATGAAGTTCTAAAAGTTCTAAACTTGTTACTAAAGGATATCATATTAACAAACAAAATCACTGTGCAGAAAAGGGAGACCCAAAATTACAAAGCCTATTCTGTTTCAGATTCTACTGTGTTCCTTAACTGGGTAAGCCAGGCCAAGCCACTTTCTTTTCATTTCATTTCCATTATAAAAGTTTATAAAAACTCCAAATATGATATTCCATTCTATAATATGCAGAGCAACAGCAAACCAAGTCTTTTACTATGTTGGGTTAAAATATTCAACCCCCACCATCGCATGTGCTTTGACCAATGTCCTGCCTGCTGCAACTTTTGTCCTCGCTGTTCTTTTCAGGTACATAAAAAACCCTTCTTCTTCTTTCACCATTTTCAGATCACATATTTGCACTGTTTCTAACTTATTCTATTATGTGCCTAAGTTTTTCATACAATCAATTTTTTGCTTTGTAGACAAGAAAGTTTTTCATAAATCAATTTTTTGTTTTGTAGACAAGAATCTGTGGGGATCAAGACAAGTCCAGGTGCAGCCAAGGTGATCGGGACTGTCGTGTGCGTTGGAGGGGCAATGTTCCTGTCGTTCTACCGTGGAAAAACCATCGAGCTGGGTGAATCTGGGATTCATTGGAAGTATGCCGAGATGATGAGGGGGGAAAGTTCCACCAGCCAAGGCAGCAGCATCTGGGGCTCTCTCTGCTTGATCATAAGCTCTGTTGCTTGGGCGGCTTGGTTTGTAATCCAAGTCAGTGTGCTCAACTTTGCTTCATTTGACTTCATTTCTCAGAGGCCATATTCTTTTTTCCAGAGCCAAGCCTAAGACTGTACTGTTACTTCCTGCAGGGGAAAGTGAATTCTCAGTTTCCAGCTCCCTACACGAGCACAGCTCTCATGACTTTCATGGCAACCATTCAATGTGGAGCAATCGCCGTTGGCGTTGAGCACAATACTGCTGCAGCTTGGTCATTGAAAAGCTCAATCAGGCTTGTTGGCGCTCTCTATGCGGTATGATCATACTCCAACTAACCTTCTCCTAAAAAGAATTAATGTCTGACATCAAGAATCTTATGAAGAAACCTCAAATACCGATTCCTCTTCTCATAGTAATACATAGGATTCTATGACTATACTAATGTTGTCCATTTTGACCTAAACATGCATCAATTTGCTTCTATGATCTACACAAAAAGCTTAGTAGTCCTGACGGTATTGATCTTCATTTCTAGTAAATGTGTGACTTTAATCACATTCCTTTGAAAGATAACACTTGAGTCCAAAGATTTTCTTTCGAAGTTTTCAGTATGCCAAGTTCTAATATCCCCCCCATCCCCCAAGACCTCATTGTACTGATTTTACAAGGCAACACCAATTACACTTCCAGGGAGTGGCGTGCTCTGGCGTTGCATTTTGCCTAACCTCCTGGAGTATCCAAAAGAAAGGCCCTCTCTATGCCTCAGTTTTCAGCCCCTTCTTGCTCGTTATCGTGGCTATTTTCAGCTGGGCCTTCTTTCAAGAAAAATTATACGTAGGAACGTGAGTACAAACTTCCATCTACAAATTCTAATCCACGAGTTTACATTGTGTATTGAACTTGGGTCGAAATGCCAACCAGAAGCATGTTTTAAATAGTAGTTTCTTTTTTTTTTTTCCTTTTTCTGTCTTCTCTCAGTGTTGTAGGGTCGTTGTTGATTGTTGTTGGGCTTTATGCTGTCCTATGGGGAAAGACAAAAGAGGTGAAACTACAACAAGATATCAAAATGGCAGCGGTAGCAGAGGCAAAGCTAGATGACTGTAATAACAAAGATGACTTGGAAGAACAGTCCTATGTGGTTTCAAATGCCAATATCCTCCATAAGTAACAGCTAAGAGAGATGAGTAAGAAAGCTGATACAACTTGGTGTCACATTTGAGGGTTCTGCTGAGAATACAGATCAAAATCCATTCACTTTCAATCAATAGAGAGAGTGAAGAACATGTTCAAAGGAGGCTAAAGCAATCTCCAATTATTGTCACGTTGGATCACTTTTATGTAATGGAAATTTTACGTTGTTCGGGTCTCAATATTCTGTAGAAGCAAAATCATCATATGAAAAACTTGATAGTTGCTTATCAAATTACAATAACTGTTATTGTCCTCCAAAAAGTGCATCTTCAAGATCATAATCATTATCTAATCAAATACCAGAAGAAGGCTGCAGAAATAAAATCAAGGTCATTTAACTGTGCAGACAATATACGTGTTTGGGTTGTTTTGGTCTGCAAAAGTTTAAAGCTTTTAGAGGAAAACACTAATCGAATGTTTTCTTTTTCCTAAAAAGTCTATAAGGAAAATGTTCTGTTTAAAGACAATGCTTCCAAAATCATTCCCTAACACACCAGAGATGTAAATTTCGTACAGCTATACCTACTCCCGAGTTAACTTTATGATAGTTTTAGCAATGCAAAAGAGAAGTGGCCATTACTTAAACAGAAACCAGAGACCACCTATATTATCCAAGCTAGGCTAGGCTAAAATCTATTTGTCAACATTTAAGGAAGCCATAACTTGATGGATGGATGGACATTATCTTTTCCATCTCATCCAGCCAGAATGTTCTTACTCAAGACCGGACTCTGATTGTGCTACAATCCATTTTCAGTCTAGGAGTTGTGCATTAGTGTACTGGTTGCATAGCTAGAGAGTTGACACTGTGGCCGAAAGAAGAAAAAAGTAAAGATACTGATGAAGAGGTCCGAGGATCCAACCTTGTAATAGTTTTTTGGGTGATATGTGCAGAGGGAAATGTAGGACTGCACAAAATAGAAGCAAGTCTGCTGAGTGTTAAGAACAAGTTGGTGGAGTAAATATAGGACTGAATTATTTGCAAGTTGCAAACTGGCAACTGATAGTAACAGCTCGCATTACTTGCAATTGGTTTAGGCATGTTGTGAGCATTAGTTCCGATCACTAAGTTAGTCAGTCAAATAATTTTTCACTCGGTTTCCTATAAAGAAAATAATAATACTAGGCCATGGTTACTAGAACACTAGATTCAGCTTAATGATTCTTTGGACAAGTATTAGAGAAGAGCAACTTCTGCAACTGGTTACTTGGACAATGGAGAACTGGAATTTGGCGTCAAAGCGTATATATTCAGCAGAGTCCAAGAGGAGCCTCATACATTTCCACATTTTTCAACCTAGAAGGAGCTTTAGCCTCAAAGAGAGACCTCCATTTTGAAAATTTGAGGAAGGGAGTTAAAGAATGTAAAATAGACAGTAAGAGATCAGGGACAAGATTGAAGTCAATGACTTTTCCATTTTTTTTTATCTTTCTCTTGTATCTCTGATCATCCATTCTAGATTGGTTTTAGAGTTTTTTATCTTTATGTTGGACCGAAACACCCTCATTTAAAGTGATGATGGATCTTTGTTTGCTTATTTACTTTAGCACCTTTCGACTTCCACTTCCTATTTGTTCTCTTAACCAGACAGTGCAAATAGTGGTATCTAATTCTGCTTGAACTGATAAGATGCCTGTAGGTTCCAACACTTAGCAAGAGAGAAATTTTAGGTTAGACCTTAATAACTTAAAATAGGATCTACAAAATCGAGAAGTTGACAAAACCTGAGAGGCAAACAATAATAGTTAGAAATCCTGCTTAGAAGAATCCTTCCTTTCTTTGCTTTTATTTCTTTTTATGTCTTAACTTTTTTTAATTTAATTTAATTTAATCATCTAAATAAAGTTAAGAGATATCCGATTACAATACCTAAAAGATGTCCTAAACGTAGAAGATGACAATCTTTTTCTTTTATTTTAACTAAGAGTTAACATCATACATTTCAGATAATTATATCCCCAATGATAGAAGATGACAATTTTATGGTAACTCCACTTTGCACGGACGTACTTTTACTTTTCCAAAGTGAATGTGATCCAGCTTGTCTCAACTCAAATCATACAGAAGTATATGAAAAACAGTTGGCATCCAAGAAGCATTCAACTTCATAAGAATAAATTTTCTTCATTTAATAGCAATTCTACAACACTGAGCCTAACAAGATAACTTACTTTTCGAGGTAATCTCGTATAGAAATCAATATCATGAATTAAAATAAGAGCACCCTATGAATACGTATAGAAATTAAATACTCTCATGAATTTTGTTTCATGGCTGACTATGATAATGGGCTTTGAGCCATTTCTATAGTTCTTTTTCTAAACTTTGCAAAGAGAAAAGGAAGACTCCTTACTGCCTGAGAACTCTGTTTGAGCTGAACATGAAGTTCTCTTCTCCAGCAACGGTGGAGTGAAGTCGTCCTGCCGCCCAACCGTTGTTTATCACTCGAACAGCGGAGCGGGCTGGATCCCCAGTCACACGGCTTTCCTCTATTCTTTCTTCAAATTCAGGCAGACCAATTGCCTTCCTTTCCCTCCTCCTCTGCCGCTCCTCGTCGCGCTCCTTCCTTAGCCAACTCTCAACCGTTCTCTGAGAGTTAAATTTCAACAAGGCATTGTTAGAAGCTAAGATTTAAACTAATGAAATATTTTTTAAATTTGTTCAGTTTTCTGTACTAACCATAAGAGATAATTTGCTGATCTCCTTAATTTTATCCATTGGCATGGAGATCTGCAACTTCCCATGAGACACATAGACCTACCACATCAAAATAGACTTAAAAAAAGAATGTAACATCAAAAGACGTAGAGAGAGAAGAAGAATAGAAGAATTGAGCATACCATGTGTGATGGCCAGTTTTCCAGACCATCAAATATATGCGTGGCATAGATTATTGTAGCCCCTCGTTCTTCACATTCCCTTCTCAGAAACTTCAAAAGGTTAGCCCTTGTCAGCACGTCAAGATCCACAGTTATCTCATCAAGAAGAAGAACCTAGAAGGAAAAGAGCAAAATCAACTTTGTTTTACCATATAATATTGCAATAACAATATCAATATTTCACTAGAAAAAAGAAGAAAGTGGCCCTATTATAATATCAAATGTGTTTTACCATATAAGTATAATAACAAGATCCTAAAATGTAAAGTAAATGTAAGAAGTGTGTGATGAGGTAGGAGAAGAAGAAAAATTAAAATACCTTGTATGCCTTGAGAAGACCCATGCATATTTGCACCCGTCTTCTCTGACCATCTGACACCTTGTGCATCTTCCATGATAAATCAATGTCTAATATCTAAAGAGACAAAAAATGAAAAAGGAGTCATGAGCTGACAGGCTGAAATTGAAACAGGTGCCTAAAATTTATGGGAACATTGTACAGCATAAGTAAAATCATTGGTGCATAAATCGAAGAAAATGCAGCTATCCAAAGTTCACTTCCAAAGCATAGGTGATTTCAGCATAATTGTCTTAAAGGAGCTCAGAAGATTAAGTTCACATAAGGGAAGCATACAATTGTAGGATCATCTTACATTAATGAGTTCAGCTCTCCTTTTTGGATCAACCCCACCCACTCCAAAAATTAGTTTCTCTGCAGATACAGCCATCTGAATGGGAACCTCAAATCCTGCAAAGGCCACATCTCTCCTCCACTGCAGAAAAGGACTCATCAGCATTTTCGCTCTCTTTTTCATTCACACAAGCAGATAGATAAAAGGCACTAGACTTGGGCATACATGTTCAGCCACAATAAGGTCCATTTCAAACAGAATTTGGAAAAATGAAAGAGCAGAGTATAAACCTAGTCGAACGGAGAACACAATTTTGGAGTAAAGCAAGAAAATAATTCACACAGCATGCAAGGAAGTTTCTTTTCAAAGCTGATAAAAGTTCTAGGCAAGAAAAAACAATAAATATGCTACCAAAATTTATAACAATTTCTCAAAATGAAGCTGTTATTGCTTTGTAAACCCAATAAACTCAAAAAGAAACCACCTAGATTTAATACTAACACAGTCCTAGCAAAAACACCCGGTAAATTTTCAATTTTCAGATTTTAAACGAATTTCTTTGCTTGTTATTCTTCAAAATAAAATGCTATTACTTCTAACACATTTCAGACAAAGACGGTCATATTTTGTACAGTTCTAAAGTTAATTACTAACTTAAATTCATCTAATTTTAACTTTCCATAATTAATCAAAGAGCTCCACTAGTCAAATCCTTATGATCCACAATTTTTTTTAATTACACTCCTCACAAATCTTTTTCATTCCAAACAAAAAGAAAATCATTCTAATTTTTCAAATCACAAGACTTAAAACCATTTCCAACATTTATTGATTGTAAATGGATGGTAAGTCCGTTTCCTAAGCATAATGATAGTACTCAACCAAAGCAAAAACAAAACAAATCAAAGGCAAGTGGGATCAATAACTAATAGAAATTCATCAACCCCCTTATTTCCACAAGCACCTTCAGAAAACACAAAGAGGAACACAAAGCAACAATAACAAAGAAACAAAAAAAAAAGGGGGAGAAAGAATAAGAAGAACCTCTCCACCTAGATAACAAAGATCACCAGAAACAGTCAAAGCAGTATCATGAAAGGCCGACCTTCCAAGCACACGAACCATATGAGGCTCCACCATATGCTTCCCTCCCAAGATCTTCAAAATCGTGGTCTTCCCTGTCATCAGCATTACAAACTCAAAAGGGTTAGACAAAAATCCCATCAACAATTCAAGAGATCCACAATGGGGGCTCACCAGCGCCATTGGATCCGACAAGAAGGCAACGATCCCCAGCGTTGAGGGTGAGGGAGAAATCATCGATGAGGGGCTTGGAACCGGGCGGAGGATGGCCGTGGATTCCAGGGTAAGTGAATCGGAGGCCGTCGATGACGATGGTGGGGTCGGAACAAGGCTTCATGATTGGCATTTTGCAGAGGGGAGGATTCGAATTGGGGACTGAGAAATGGAGTTTAAAAGAGGGATTGAAGAAGAAACAGATGGAATGGAGTAATTGGGTTGGTTGGTGATGGAGAAAGAAGATGAATCGAGGCGTGGCATTGTTTCAGGCACTCTATTCTTTCAACCGCCAAGAGACACGTTGAGAAGGGAGAAAGTAAAATTGGTAAAATATAATTTGGCCCATGCAGGTTTCGAACCTGCGACCTTCGCGTTATTAGCACGACGCTCTAACCAACTGAGCTAATAGGCCTTTGATTGTGAAGATCCATTTTCTTACAATTATTGTAATTTGAAAACCACTAAAAACTATTTAATACCTCATTTTCATAACAATTTTTTTTTTTAAAAAAATATTTAATACTAAATATTTTATGAGTTTGAGATGTTTTTTAAAAAAATGGAAGGTCGTAAATTACTCAAAAACATGTTTTTAATTATTCAAAATCAACGTAATGTTTGATTTTAACTCTTTTAAATGTCATTTTCATTTCATAAAATTGATTTTGAATAATTAAAAGCATGTTTCGAAGTGATTTAAATATGGCAAGCGTGAATTTATCCATTTCAAAATCATTACTAAACATGCCTAAAACTTTTAAAAGAAACATCATTGCTTTGGGTTGACGGATGGATTTGATAGGAAATTGTTTCAAATTTCATAATTTTAAAAGATGAAAATCATTTTAAATTCATATTTGTGTTTGAAATCAAATTCATTTGAAATTTCCGAAATTAAAATTTTTGTTTGGGTGCTCACAAGAAATAAAAGGAAAGTATAAACATTTTACTATTATGTCATTATGATTTTGAAGCAGATTATTTGATTAATAACGAGATGTTTTAATATCAAATAATAATGTAAAATATATTTAATGATGAAAACATACAATATAATCAAAATAAATGAGCTTATTTATATATATAAAAAATAAAATTTATACTACAAAGAGAATTTGTAATGGGTAGCAATGATGATTTTACTATTGGTAGATATAGCAACATTTTAAAATAATTGCAAATATGGCAAAATTCTTTAAATTGTTTTCATAATTCCTATTATACCCTTGGTTTAAATCTATTTATTTTTTTTTCTTCCTTAGTATTTCCTTCTTCTTCCCTTTTTAAAGAAAACAAATTAGGAAAAATAAAAGTGGGGCCCATCTAGTTTGTTAATTTGAGAGAGGAATGACACTACAACAAGTTGACACTTCACCAAACTTCCACTTTCACACATTTAAAAAATAAGAAAATATTAATCAATTTTTTTCTTCATCTTTTTTTTTAGTTTACATTACAAGAATTTTCTCGGAATCCAAACACTACCCCCTCTCCTTTCTCTCTATCTAGAGTAGCATTTTCCTTTTCATTTTCTCGAAAATGTTAATATTAATATTGATATTAATATTAATACTTTAGAAAATTAGGTAATATTAAAAGAAAAAAAACATAGCAATGAGGATGTTATTAACTAACGCCATGTCGTTGTTTTGATGTTGCTTGGTTTTTAACTTTAGTGGAAGATCAAAATACAAGATATCCTTTAGTTGCTCATATTAATGATGCTTGTTTTGATGGCTTCTCTTGTGCAATTAGTGATGGGAGTGACAACTTACGGAGGTGTAATCCGCCCAATTGAGAATCATTCTGAATGGAGTTCGATAGATGTTGACATGAATGCATTACCTCCAATTGTTAAACGTCAGCGGGAAGGCCGTGAAAGAAAAGGATTTAGTCGATTCTTTGAAGCAAGAAGTCACACAAAATGTAGTCATTGTCATCGTGTTGGTCACAATCGTAGGACATGTAATTTTCCACCATTTTTACCATGATGTAATTTTTGACAATTAGTTTTAGATATATTTTTTCTAGATAGAACTCAATATTGTTGTTATCATACTATTCATACTATCAATACAAGGTTTGTGATTGTTTCAAAAGTTTAATATCAATACTATGAACACAAGGACTTTGGCATCTGATGAGAAAATTTGAAGACCACACAACAAACAATAGTAGTTAATGGATAGACAACTATCAATGATAGTGATAGACAACTACCACCATCGATAGAAGTCTATCACTTTTATCGATGATAGACATCTTTAATCGATAAAAGTCTATTCTTTGGAAAGAAGTTAATGATTGATAGACAACTATCGCTGATAGACATCTATCACCGATAGAAGTCGATAGAAGAAAAAGTTAATAATCATGAATAACAAGAAGTCTAATAGAAAAGTTATGAGTAATAGGTAATAGATAGGTAGAAGTCTATCGGACAATTATCACCGATAGAAACCTATCACTTCATCGCTGATAGTAGTCTATCACTTCTTTTCTTTAATTTCTATCAATCATTAATAGTGATAGTAGTTTATCACTTCTATTAGTGATAAACAATGATAGAAGTCTGATAGGAACAATAAGTCTAATAGATAATAGAAAAGTTATGAGTAATAGGTAATAGATGAGACAACTATGGTAGAAGTCTATCGCACAACTATTATTGATAGATATCACTTATCGGTGATAGATATCACAATAGTAGTTTATCACTTCTATTAGACATCTATCACTGATAGCTATCACTAGAAAGAAGTTAATGATTGATAAACAACTATCAGTGATAGACATTTATCACAAGCCTGATAGAATAATATTCATGAAGAACAAGAAGTCTAATAGAGTTATAGACTTTTATCACTTATACCGGTTCTATCACCTAATAGACTTCTATCATGATATCAAACGATAGAAGTCTAACACTGTAACACATTGACAATCGTTATAGACTTCTATCACTCATATCAGTTCTATCACCTGATAGACTTCTATCACTGATATAAGATGATAGAAGTCTAACACTATAACACACTGACAATCGTGTAACCATTCCCAAACGACAAAAAAATAGTTATTAAATAAACAAACTTCTATCGGTGATATCACTAATAGCATCCTATCAATGATTTCTTCTTCGTTTTGCTATCAATGGGGGTGATGGAAAACTAAAATTATAAGAAAAAATTAGTTATTAAATAAATGGACCAAAAATTAGTTATTAAATAAATGACTTTATCATCGGTGATATCACCGATAGCATCCTATCGATGATATCATTGATATCATCCTATCGATGATATCAACGATATAACGTGAAGTGTTTTAGTAATTTCAATTCATCTTTTCAAATTTTTGCTATTTTTGCAAATAGATTGAGACATTTGCTATATGGGCAATTATTTTGGGCCTTTTTGCTACCAGCCCAATTGCCCCTACTACAAATGCAAACAATTGTCATCTAAAAAATAATAAATAAGAATAAGAATAAAATATAAAGAATACGTCGCCCATCAACAATTTTTTTTTTAATCTCTAAAATATCAAAAATAATAGTATCTATTGTAAAAATTGAAGGGCAAAATCGAGACACCAAAAACTTTACCAAATCATATTATTATTATGGAAATAGAATATATATATATATATATATATATATATATATATATATATAAATCAGAGAGAAAGTGGAAGAGAAGAAAATGGATTGGAGAAATCCCACCCAATGTGTATCGCATTTGTCCACCAAAAGCCACTATTTATAAGTTATTTGGCAAGGAGCAAGTGGGTTTTTTTGGACACCAAACATGAGTAGGTTTATGGCACATGGAAGGTACATGGCCAAAAAGGGGTATGCCACATGGCTAGATGAGAAAATGGACATCTATTTCATGCATTTATAATACTCTCTCTTAGATGTCCATTTTTATATAATATATGTCTCGTTAAAACCTTACTAGGAAAAACTCCAATGGGAAAAAATCCTAGTGAAGAAAAAAGAGTACATATTTTCTATAAATAATACAATATATTTACTCCCTCTCATGGAAACATCACTTGAGATCTCTAAGTCGTCGCATCCCAATACTGTGAACCAATTTCTCAAATGTTGTAGTTGGTAATGTCTTTGTAAATATGTCCGCTAAGTTATCCTTCGAACAAATCTGTTGTATTGAGATGTCGTCATTTTCTTCAAGGTCGTGAGTGTAGAAAAGCTTTGGTAAGATATGTTTCGTTCTATCTCCTTTGATATACCCTCCTTTGATTTGGGTTATACAGGTTGTGTTATCTTCGTATAATATTGTTGGAAGATGTTTACTAGAAGACAAACCACATGTTTCACGAATGTGTTGAGTCATTGATCTTAGCCATACACATTCTCGACTTGTCTCGTGAATTGCAAGTATTTCAGCATGATTCGAAGAAGTGGATGTGATGGTTTGTTTCACTGACCGCCATGATATAGCAAAACCTCCACATTGAATAGATAATTTGTTTGAGATCTAGCTTTGTGTGGATCAGATAAATATCCAGAATTTGGATAACCAACTAGATCAAAACTGGATTTGTTAGAATAAAATAAACTCATATCAATTGTCCCTCGAAGATATCGGAGTACATGCTTAACTCAGTTCCAATGTCTTTTTGTAGGGCATGAACTATATCTAGCTAATAAATTTACTGAAAATGCAATATTTGGTCTTGTGTTATTAACCAGATACATAAGTGCACCAATTGCACTAAGATATGGTACTTCAGGACCAAGTAGTTCTTCATTGTCATCTCGAGGTCGAAATATATCTCTCTTTACATCCAGTGAACGAACTTCCATTGGAATATTCAATGGATGCGTTTTATCCATATAGAATCTTTTTAAGATTTTCTCTGTATAAGTTGATTGATGAACAAATATCTCATCTGTTAAATGTTCAATTTGCAAACCAAGGAAAAAATTTGTTTTCCCACGATCTTTCATCTCGAATTCTTTCTTAAGATATTTTATTGCCTTGGATAACTCTTCAAGAGTACCAATTATATTTAAGTCATCAACATATACAGTTATAATAGTTAAATCCTAACTGAGATTTCTTTATAAAAACGCACGGACATATTGGATTATTTTGATATCCTTCTTTCAACAGATATTCACTCAGGCGATTATACCACATTCGTCCTAATTGTTTCAATCTATATAATGATCTCTGTAACTTTATTGAATAAAATTCTCGAGAACTTGATTCATATGTTTCTGGTATTTTAAATCCTTCCGGGATTTTCATATAAATGTCATTATCCAGAGATCCATATAAATACGTCGTGACTACATCTATTAGATGCATATAAAGTTTTTCATGTACAGTTAGGCCAATCAAATATCTTAGCGTTATTGCATTCACCACTCGAGAATATGTCTCCTCATAATCAATATCAGGCCTTTGCGAGAATCCTTGTGCTACAAGTCTCGTTTTATATCTTGTGACTTCATTCTTTTCATTTCTTTTCCTTACAAATACCCATTTATATCCCACAGGTTTGATGTTTTCCGGTGTCGGGACTACTGGTCCAAAAACCCTCACGTTTTGAAAGTGAGTTCAACTCTGCTTGGATTGCTTCTTTCCACTTCAGTCATTCCTTTCTATGTTGACATTCTTTGATAGATTTTGGATCAAAATCATCACTTTCATGAATAATATCGTGAGCAACATTATAAGCAAAAATGTTGCCAACAATGATATCATTTCGGTTCCATCTCTTTCCTATTGTAACATAGTTTATAGAAATTTCATTATTATCCTCAAGCGTTTGATTTTCATCAATACTCTCTTGAGTAGTTATATTCTGGATTTCTTCTGGAACATTCATACCTTTGATTGAATCATTTTGATACTCAACTACTTTTCTTTTTCGAGGATTTTCATCTTTGGAGCCCATTGGTCTACCTGTTGGAATTTGTGCCCCTAAATTTATGTAATTTTGATCAAATAAATAAAGAGTTATTTGTTTTGATAAAATTATATTCTTGCTTATAAATCCAATAAACTAAACTCCAAGGTTATAATGTATCTTGAACATCAGTGTAGTAGACACTATTTGGATTGTGTTCAAGAGTATAACCAAAATGGTCTATGGTATAAGAATAAGGTTGGAAACCTTATTCTGGTAACACCATGGATGCGACCTACTTTGTAATTAGTACAAATGAGGTAATCTAACTCATTCATGTGGTTGACATGCGAGTGGGGGCATCCCAGTATGAAGAGTTCATACAAGATCGGATCATGAAATTATTAGTCTAACCAAAGATAACACCAGTTAACGAGGATAAGACTTATAATTTATAGATGGTCATTAGTGACTCGACCTGAATCCTGAGTAAGTTAAGAACTCCTACTTATAGGGATTTGTCCTTAAACTAGTATGGGTGAGAATGGCCTGTAGCCAACTCAATAAGCCTACCTTCTCATGGACAGAACCTCGTAGGTAGCCGGGGACTTAACTATACAAGATGGAATTCACTCATTCCTACACTTAGGAATTAGATAGGTTGTTCCCTTAAGAACTTACTCCAGGTCTTGAACAACGTATGAGTCTATGGTAGGACCTTAGACTTGTTGTTCATTAGAGGATCAGTGGTGATTGTGGTGATTAAGGAACAAAGAGGTAATCACAGGGGTAAAATGGTAATTTGACCCAGCTGTGATTACGAACAACCTGTGAAGGGTCGATTCATGGGTAATGATTATATCAATGGACACAATATAATCTACAGTGAGGAGAGTGCAGCTACAAGTCTATAGTAGAGTGACTTGTAGTGAATGAATATTGATTAACTGGATCAAAGAGTTTGATCAGTTAATCTCACATCATTGGAGCTCATGAACTGTAGGTCTATTAGGTCCCTCCGTTGGCTCAACATGGTAATATTGAGGGTACAAAGTTAGGAATGAAATTGAAGTTTTCAATTTCATATATGAGGTGTTATATCAGTTATATGTGATATAATTGATATAATATATGGTTTTATGTGAATTAGATTCACATATAAATTATATACTAATGAGAAAATGAAGGAGGGATAGGATGCTAATTTCCATCCTATTTCCCTATAAATAGTTGCATGAGATGCAACTTTATGGCTAAACAAAAATCTTTGAAAACCCTAAATTATCAACTATTTGTGTTGTTGGAAAAGTTCCACAAAAACACAATCTCTCTCACAACCTCACACCTTATCCTAAAGGAACCCACATTGCTCCCTCACCTAGAGAACAACGGAGAAGATCCGATGGTGGTGTCCTCACTCATTCGGGTTCGAGTTACTGAGATCGTGATCGTGGGAGAAGGAGCACTTGAAGAAAGAGTTCTTCAAAGGTAATTACTTGTTGTCCAATATCTTATAGCATGCTTAATCTTAGTTATATTTGATCTTCATTGAAATCCATGTTACAAAATAAGAACACGCGATTCACAATCGCTTCCGCTGCGGGATTCAATCCCTTCACTACCACGCTTCTGGCGTTCTCCAGACTCATCATTGACAACTTGTTCCTTTGGGATATCAATTTTCGATGGAGCATTTCCAGCTGGTATATATGATTTAGTCACTCTTTTAGTATCTGTGAATGCATCTGGTAATTGATTTATTATATTTTGCAAATGAATTATCTTTTGAACTTCAAGTTCACATTGATCTCTATGAGAATCTAAATGAGATAATAACGATGCATTCCATGTAATTTTTTTCCAACTTCTTAATTTCTCCCCCCTAATGTTGGAAAATTTGTCTCATTAAAATGACAATCAGCAAATTGTGCAATAAATACATCACCCGTTAGGGGTTCAAGATATTTAATAATTGATGGGGAATCAAACCCAACATATATTCCTAACCTTCTTTGGAGACCCATCTTAGTACGTTGTGGTAGAACAATCTGTACATATACTACACATTTAAAAATTCTGAGATGGGATATATTTGGTTGTTGGCCATAAGCTAATTGCATAGGGGAATATTTATTATAGACTACTGGTCTAATACGTAATAATGATGTCGCGAGCAAAATAGCATGACCCTAGACCAATGTAGGAAGTTTAGCTCTCATAAGCAATGGTCTTGCAATTAGTTGCAGATGTTTTATAAATGATTTTACTAGACCATTTTGTGTATGAACGTGGGCTACAGGATGTTCAACATGTTGGGATGTATGTCCTAATCTCGTGTAAGTATGTAATATTCCTTATTGAAATAAATAAGAGTTATTTTTTTTCATCACTTTGTGTCTCACATATTTATAAACTTAATCCAATAAACTAAGATCCAGGGTCATTGAATTATGAGAGAACTAGAACTTGAACGGTGTGTAGTGGACACACAGGTAGGATCACGTTCGAGTTAATGACCCGAACGGTCTACAATATATGGATAGGGTTGGAGACCTAATCTTGGATACACTGTGGATGCGACCCGCTTTGTATTAGATACAAACGAGGTGATCCAGCTCGTTCATGTGGTTGACATGCGAGTGAGGGCATCCTGTGCAATGAGATTGTATAAGACCGGACTGTGAATTATTAGACTTACTGATGTAACACTGTTAACAGTATAGGACTAATAACTTCATAGATGACCAATAGTGACTCGACCTTAATCCTGAGCGTGTTACAGACTCCTGTCTGCAAGGGTATGTCCTTTGACTAGTACGGGTGAGGGTGGTCACAGGTACTCACCCAATATGTCTATCTTCTCAGGGATAAGACCACGTGGGGAGTTGGGAACTTGACCACGCGAGATGGAATTCACTCGTTCTCGAATTAGGGAAACTAGAGGTGTTGTTCCCTTAAGTATTGTCTCCAGGGCTTGGACAACGGGCACCCACCCTCTCACTAGACCGAGAGGGATGTTGTTTATGGTCAGACCATACAATGTTGTTGTTCATTAGAGCAGCAGTGGGACTTAAGGAGCAAGAAGTATACACAGGGTAAAACGGTAATTTGACCCAGTTGTGACTGAACAACCCTGTGAAGGGTCGACTCACGGGCATTGGTTATATCGATGGACTGGAGTGCAACTATGAGTTTTAGTGGAGTGTTACCGTAGCTAATGAATGTTGAATAACCGGGTCAAAGAGTTTGACAGGTTAATCTCGAATCATTAGAGCTCATCATCTATAGGTCCATTAGGTCCCTCGGTTGGCTCAAACTGAATAAATTGAGGGTTTACAGTTTGGTGTGAATTTGAAATGTTCAAATTCATTATTTGGGTATTTATGTCATTTATATATGATATAGTTGACATAATACATAGTTTTATGTGAATGAGATTCATAATAAACTATAGGTTAGCCTAATTGATTAATTATGGCTAATTTGGAGAAATTGAATTGAGAGAAATTAAATTGAATGTGATTCAATTTAAAATTCCACAATTATGCAAATGAGATTTGTATAATAAGGTATGAGATACCTTATATTATGTGATATGCAAATATGATTTGCATATTATATGATTGTGGTAAGTTGGTAAGTGGTGGAGATTTTAACTCCACATATGACATTATAAAAGGATGGAATGTGAGACACTTCATAAGGCAATTGCTCATTTTTTGGAAATTCAATCTTCCAAGAGCTCTTTTTACTCTCAACTCTCTCTCAAATTTTCTCCACCCAAAATCCAAAGGGAGTCCCACAACTCTCCCTCAACCGATTGAGAACAACCGAGAAGACCTTTCGGAGGTGTCACTGTGCTCGGTTCGAGAGATCGTAGTTGCGAAGAGGTTCATGACCGAAGAAGAAAATCTTGAAGAAGTGTTCTTCAACAAGTAAGTACCCTTTACTTTCTGTTTTCTTCTTGAAAATCAACATGTTTAGCCTAGGATTAAAGTAGTTTAATTCAATTTTAAAAAATCAGTAGCATAACGTAAAACCACGACGTTTCATGTCGTTTCCGTTGCGGGAATTTCATTCCCTTCGCAACACTTATCCCAATTGACATACAATAATTATTAAAAGTTTGGGATGTAAATTCACCAGCATTATCAAGTTGAATGGTCTTAATTGTATAATCAGTAAATTGTGCTCTCAACTTAATTATTTGAGCAAGTAACCTTGCAAATGCAAGATTTCAACCTGATAATAAGCATACATGTGACCATCTGTGTAAACCCGGGATCTCTCTTTGAATTTTTTCCATAAAAAAACAAAAAAGAAAAGAAAAGAAGAAAGAAAATGTTTAAATACTTGGTCTTCTTTGTTTTAAAAAGAAAAGAAAAGAAAAGAAAAGGAAAGGAAAGAAAAGGACAAAAGGAAAAGTGAAAAGGGGTAAAAGACAAAAAAAAAAAAAAGTAATTCCACCGCCAAGTCTTTTTTCCACGTTTATTTAATCACCTTCTTTTCATTTTTTGTCTCATTTGCAACAAAGAAAAGGGGTTCTTCGAGGGGGAGAACAGAAGGAAGAAGAAGAGAGTGATTTTTCTGTTTTGAGGTTGAAGAAGAAAGGAGAACGGTTCAATTCAAGGTTTCATGACAATTCTTCAGTTAATTCAGATCAGTTCTGATGTTTTGATCATTTCGAGCTCAACAAGAAGAGGTAAGAGCTGAGGTTTGAATTTATTGAAAGTGAACTCATATTTAAACAAAATTCGTGAAGGAATCTCGAGCAATATCTGACCGTAAGTTGCTGTTTTGTGAAGAGGAAGGCAGAAGACAGAATTTGCTGTCAAATCCGAGAAGCCTCTGGTGTTTTGGTTGTTCTGATCTGTAGAGTTGGAATCAGAATCTCTAATAGGCATGGTTGGAAATATTATTGAATTTCCTACAACTTTCATGAAGAAATCGTGAATATAAAATGATTGGAAGATGTTGTAAATATCGTCGAGGTTTGAGGTTGCGTGAGAAATCAAATGCGAATAATGGGAAGTTCTTTTTAGGGAAAAAGCTTTCGAGGTATTTTCGAACCAATATGTTGGGAATCTCAACTTTATGTCTTCATATGATTTTTAGAGGATTCAAAAAGGAAGAGTTTGGTATAAAGTACATCCTTTTTTGGCTAAGTAATGAAGACGTTATGATTGTTTGAAGACAGGGTATGAAATGTGTAAAATGCTGGAATTTTGATTGGTGTGTTTTTTTGTAATTTCAAGGTTAAAATCCATGAGCTCGAGGTTCTAAAACATGGTTTTGGTTTGTTTGGCAAGATAAGAAGAAATAGGTTGAGTTTACGGGCCAGGGTTCTAGTTCTAACACTGTGAGTGACTAAACAAACCTCGAAAATGGTTTATAGGCTTGTATTATGCTTATGAAAATGCAAGGTTTTGCTAAAACAAAATGGTTTCAATGTTTATTGTTTCCCTTTGAAACATGTTTATGAGTATTCATATTCTCTAAGAAATGATTTCAAGTGCTCGTTGTGAGCCTAAATGTCTTGATGAAATTTATATGTGAGCATATGTTCTTGATTGTCAAAATTTATGAAAATGTTATGATTTCGAGCAAGTATGTACTAGCAAGTATGATTTAAAGATTTCCAGTTTTAATGAACGAGCTGAGTAAGCTTGAGTTTTACAAAAGGAGAGATAAGTAGGCATGTTTAAATGTTTCCATGTGTATTTCTGAGTCTTGAATGAGTAAATGACTGAGACATTGAGCCCGAGGCTATATGGTACAGTGTGCACACAGGTCATTTTCTGTTGTCGACGTTGAGTGTACTCCGTGACAACAATGCTGTCGTGAGTGTTGGACGGGCCCCACTACGACAAAGACGATGAGAGTGCTGGGCGGGCCCCACTACATCGTAGAGTAAATGTTGATTGTATTGAGTGTGTCCTATACAACGTAGAATGTCATACGTTTTTAAATGGTTAGTAGTATCGATATGCCTTGCGAGATTTTAATGACGTACTTGCTGGATTTCTGAAAAGTTATCATGATTACACGTGTATTTCTAACGCATTTTTACAGATACATATGCTCATAGATTTCCAGGTGATATGATTTATGAGTTATTAGATCTTTAACTCAGTCACTCACTGAGCTTCATAACTCATTCTTTCAGTGTTTTCAACTTTTTCAGGAAGAGATCGAGCTCCCGGTGCCTGATAACCTGCCATAGTCTGCTGGAAGCTCCACGAGGTTGATATTTTGTACGTGGGTGGAGTTGCATAGGAAGTCTATATGTATTGTAGGAGGAATATGAAGTTATGTATAGGTGTACATTCTAGGTTGTGGCTGTGTAAACCATGGTTGGGTATGTTTTTTATTGTGACGTTCATATCCGTTTCAGTTTTCCAGAGAGTCTTAAGTAGGGTTACTCCTTACGTAGGTTACATAATTGTCAATATTCTGCTGTGTTATGTTTAAGGTGTTTCTTATACAAGTATAGTATGCTTATCAGGTAAAGCAGGGTCAACAGGTATCGTCACAGAGGTGAACGATGTCTGTTGGCTTCACGCCGACTGCCGGGCTAAGTTAGCAGGTAGTTCGGGAGGGGGTGTGACAATCTGCTGGATGCGTCAATTAATACCATAAAATATCTAAATGGACCACTAGAAGAAAAAAGGGTTTTGATGACGGACGCGCGCCGTCATCTATGCGAGTGTCACTGTATGTTATAATGATGGGCGGTTTTTAATGATGGGCAATGCCCGTCATTAAAGGCCTTGCCCGTCATTAAAAACTGGGTTCCAACCCACTTTTTAATGACGGACAATGCCTGTCATCGTTTTGTTCGTAATTTAAGAAAAAAAATTGTTGGTTGCCTCAATAGCTCTAACAAAAAAATTAATATTTCTCAAAATTTTGTACAAAAAATCTCAATACTAATACATTTTTAGACAAGTAATCCTACAAATTTAACTTTAATTAATAAAATATAAAGTGTGTATTAAAAGAAGTGTATTACATATCACAAAAATATAAATACAAAGCAAATGAAAATCAACTGCAAAGGTGATAATCAAACTTCCAAAGAGAAACTATTGTAGAAGATGGACAACCCTCAATTGCACATATAACTCAATTAATTCTTGACGAGGCAGTACCTCACTTTTGAATTCTTCAAGAGATTCACCCAAAATATCCTGGTCTAGAAACCTCTTCACAGCTACCTCCTGCAAGAACAGATGGTGGTTATAACGTCTACACTGGACATGATAATAAAACGGAATACATAAGCAAAATCCTCCACACAAATGAGATCAATAGTATTTAATTCAAACTAAACAAAGAAAGAAGACATTATGAAAAAGGAGATTATAATGAACAAGGTTGCATTTCATAGTTTGTATAAAAGAACTTACAGTTCCATGCCAATCTCCACGATATACCTCCCCATAAGACCCTGCAACACAAAGAATACACAGAAAATATTCGATCCCTTTAGTTGTGAACTATATTAGATAGTCCCCATGCTCACTTAAGTATTAACTCTAGTGTACATATAAAACAACTAGGTGACTGTGTCCAATATTCTTGAATCATTAGGATAATAAAAGTGGGTTACCTTGAAAGTGGATGTAGGCACACTTGTTGAACCACTCTAAAACTTATTCTTCTTCTTCCGTATTCTTCTAGTTCGTTGCCCATCTCCATTGATGAATTTGAGAACTACTTCTTTATGAAGATGAGAGATTCTTCAAGTTTCCAAAATTAATAAGCTTCAGTAATAATCTTTTTAGAAATGTATCAAACAATTGTACAAAATGAAGCTACCAACTATCAAACTTATCCCTACGTTTTCAATGAAGAACATTAGAAATCATTAACATTTAAACTAACAACCATGACAACAAGCTAATTCGAAAGTTTGTAAATAGCTAGAAAGAAAAAACCATTTGGTTACCAATTTAAATGTTATTAGAGTGATTTGTAAATAAGTCACTCTTGAATACACTATCTAGAGGAGAAAAAAAGTAGATGCCTATTTTGGCATATAGGTTATAGCCTATCAAATTGGTCTCTCAAAGATCTAAAACAATGAAGCAATTTTAATAAAGAAAACAAAGAGGGGAAAAATAGAGCAAATTTTCTTCTATCTCCCGATTCTTATTTCATTGCTCCATGGTGGGTATGTGAATTTTCAAACCCCTAAAATCTCAAACATCAGATTATTTAATCAAACTTGTAATGGAATTATGCACTGTCAAAGATTTGACATTTGTCCCTCTCGAATGAGATGTAAATTGATAGTGTTTTAACAAAACTTCTTTACCTTATTGTGTTTACATAACTCAATTGCAAGCAAAGGGATTTGAAGAAAGTAACAAAATTTAAATCTTCACGAAACCAAATGAAAAATTTATGTCTGATAAAAAAAATAAGATTCCCAAGAATCAACGTTGATTATGCAGAGAGAAGAGATTTGTGATGGTTGAGGAAAAAGACACTAAAGATAATGAATGTCATTCCAAACAACACCCATGTGAAAAAACACCAACAAAGTGCGACAACAAAAAATCCAAATATATAGCAGAACAAACTTGAAGAAACCCACGACCACGCTCACGTTGAGGCTAGATTTGATAACGATTATATTCGATGAAAATGGTGGTAACAACGAACCTGACAATGACGAACTCAAGATCGGTGTAGATCTGGACCTCAACGAACCAGATCTGCAAACGATGGCTTTAGATCTGGACCTCGAACAACCACGGACGGTGGACGACTACTTCAGATGACCTCTTCGACAGAGCACGCTTCAGATCTGCAACAACAACCTCGAACGACCACGAACGACGGACGACGACTTCATACTACGGCAACCAGCGAGAAGATGGGGATTCGGTGGCCGACGGCGTTGGATGCGTTGGCTGGTGACTACCACGGAAGACGACGAAGAAACGTTGAGTTCAGCATTGGTGCTCTGTCGTGAGGAAGAAGAGAGGGAGTGAGAGAGAAGAGAGGGTGTAAGAGAGAAGAGAGAGAGTGGGGGTTTGATCGATCTGTCGTGAGGAAGAGAAGAAGTGGGACTAAAAAAGTTTTTTTTAATTACCCCACAATGTCGGGCAAAACCCGTCATTAAACAAACTTTACGATGACGGGCAATGCCCGTCATTGTATGTTAATTCTAATTACCTCCGGGCGTTTTCGAGCTGCCCGTCATTATTTTTGGCCCCTTATTTTTTCCGTCCGTCATTGTATCCCAGTTTTGGTGTAGTGGACCACTTGGTGGGTTAATAGGTCCACAAATATCACCTTTAATTCGCTCTAAAAATGCAGGTGATTCAATCCCCACTTTAGCTGGTGATGGTCTAATAATTAATTTCCCTTGAGAGCAAGCATCACATGACAACTCATTGGATTGAAGAATCTTTTGGTTCTTTAAAGAATGTTCATGTGAATTCTCAATAATTTTTCTCATCATTATTGATTCTGGATGACCTAATCGATCATGTCAAACACTGAATATTTCTGGATTCATGAACTTCTGGTTCATTGTTGCATAACTTTCGATTACTTGTATATGAGTATAATATAATCCAGAAGAAAAAGCCGACAATGTTTCTAATATATGTTTTTCATGTGAAATAATAGATGTGATATAGAGACACTCTATATTATTTTTACGATCAGTTTCAACATGATAATCATTGTTACGTATATCTTTGAAACTCAATAAGTTTCTTTTTGACTTGCTAGAAAACAAAGCATTATTAATTGTGAATTTTGTTCCTTTAGGCAAGATAAAACTTTTTTTTCCAAAACCTTCAATCAAGTCTGCAGAACCTGATATAGTATTGACTTTTTCTTCCAACATTGTCAATTTAGAAAAATATTTTCTGTTTATAAGTATTGTGTGCGTAGTTGCACAGTCTGCCAGACATAAATCTTTATTGCTCATTTTCGAGTTACTCAACATATGAAAACTGTTCATATTTCTCCATTAAACAAAAATAATTATAATAAGAGATACATAATACAAAAGGTTTAAAGCTAAAAAGAACATAGAAATAAACATTAGTACTAGACATTCTCAAAATCAAAAGAGGCACTTGTTAATCCATCTATTGCTTCAATCTTCTCTTCAGGAGATGCAAAGAAGTCTGTCACATCCAAATTTGTCATATTGGATGGGTCAAATATATCATTATCTTGATAAACAAGATTTGCTTCCACATTTTTCCCTTTTTTCCTTCAGGGAAGCTTGATAGAGATTTACTAGATATTTGGATGTACGACAAATACGTGACTAGTGCCCAATCATTCCACATTGCAAGCATTTATTTTCATCACCTCTTGAATTCTTATTTTGTGGAGCTTTTCCTTTATAATCATTAGTTCGTGTGGGTTTCTTGAAATTTGGATAATTATAATACCCACCATGAAAATAATTATATATTCCTCTACCGCGGTCACAACCTCGACCACGACCACGACCTCAACCACATTGTTAAAATTCACCACATTCACTTCAGGGAATGGTGTTGCTCCAGTTGGCCGAGATTCATGATTTTTCATTATAGCTCGTTATTTTGTTTAGCCACGAGAAGACATGAAATCAGTTCTGAATACTTTTTAAAGTCTTTCTCTCGATATTGCTACTGCAGGAGCATATTCGAGACATGAAAGGTAGAAAATGTCTTCTCTAACATATCCACATCAGTAATGGTTTCTCCACATAATTTCAATTTCGAACTAATTTTGAATAATGCGGAGTTGTACTCACTTACTGATTTAAAATCTTGCAACCTCTGGTGCATCATATTATAACGGGGTTTTGGAAAAATAACAGTTTTTTATGATCATACCTTTCTTTCAAGCTCTTCCATAGGACATAGGGATCTTTTATCGTTAGATATTCCATTTTCAATCCCTCGTGGAGATGATGACGAATGAAGATCATAGTCTTAGCATTTTCTTGACTGGATGTCGTATTTCCTTCTTTAATAGTCTCTCCAAGGTTCATAGCATCCAAATATATCTCAGCATCAAGCACCTTTGACAAATAATTATTATCATTAATGTCAAGGGTTGTGAATTCTAATTTTACAAGATTTTTCATAGTAACGCTATCAAAAGGCATTATATTTATATTAGAAAATTAATATAAACTAAAATGTAAAATAACATTTTAAAAAGATGGCTTACCCAAAGGACCTACATTTAGCGGGAAAAATAACAGAGGCTCGTGTTGATAATGTATTGTAAAAATTGAAGGGCAAAATCGGTACCAAAAACTTTACCAAATCATATAATAATAATAATAATAATAATAATAATAATAATAATAGAATATATATATATATATATATATATATATATATATATATATATATATAAAATATAAATAAATATAGTGGAATTATATGGCAAAATTAAATAAGGAATAAATTAGAGAGAAAGTAGAAGAGAAGAAAATGGATTGGAGAAATTTCACCCAATTGTGTATCGCATTTGTCCACCAAAAACCAATATTTATAGGCTATTTGGCAAGGAGCAAGTGGACTTTTTTGGACACCAAGCATGAGTAAGTTTATGACACATGGAAGACACGGGGTATGACACATGGCTAGATGGGAAAATGGGCATTTATTTCATGCATTTATAATAGTATCAACCTTTATATGTGGCAAAAGATTTAATAATACTCTTTAAAATATTTTTTTTTGCAAAGGAATACTAAAAATAGATTGATTACGTTATCTTTTACTAAAATCTTTTCCTATTCATTTTGTAAAAGTCAGTAGTGTTGTTCCTGGTATAAATCTTCTTTCATTCGCCCTTCTGTCTATTATTCACAGAAAAAAAAACTCTCACTTTCTATACAATTCGAAGAAAGTGGACAATGTGGGTGGTTACAAAATCGTTTTACACAACTACCCACTAATCACGTAATAACTAACACCAAATAACTAACAACAATGTTGCATGAAATATGATGTTGTCAGGTGTTCAATGTGTTGTCTTTACTTCCCTTCTCAAACTCAAGGGTGTAGACAGAACGTTGAGTTTGGAACGCAGCTCAGTGAACTTTGCTTCAATCAATGGTTTTGTCAATCCATCAGCAAGCTATTTTTTTTAAGGTGCAAACTGAACTTCGATCTCCTTGCCAAGAACTTTATCGCGAACAAAGTGAACGTCAAGTTCTACATGTTTGCTTCTTGAATGAAAGACAGGATTCGCGGCTAGTGACAGGGCACTTACATTATTGCACCAAATTACAGGTATGAATGAATCTTTTCAACTAATTTCTTGAAATAGAGCTTGTAACCAGCTAATTTTAGTTGTTATATGTGCAAGTGACCTGTATTCTAACTTTGTGTTTGATCGGGCTACAACGTGTTGTTTCTTTGAACACCAAGAGACTAGAGATTCACCAACATAAACACAGTAGGTTGAAATGGATCATCGGTCATCAAGATCATATCCCCAATCTGCGTCTGAATAGCCTGTGATCTGCATATTATTTGATTTAGGTATGTGTAATCCATAATTAATTGAGCCTTTTAGATACCTGAGTACTCTCTTGACTGCCTTCCAGTGTGTGACTATTGGATTTTGCAAAAATTGACTGAGCTTGTTGATTATGTATGAGATTTTTGGCCTTATATGTGTAACATATTGCAAAGCACCTATTGCACTTCGATAGAGTGTAGGGCTTTCCATAGGTTCTTCATCACTGTTTGTACAATGTCTACCTGTTACTGTTGGTGTGTTGCAGGGCTTGATATGATTTAACTCCAATCTTTCTAGCAAATCACAAATGTATTTGGTCTGATTTAAAAAAAAACCATGTCTTGTCTCTATGAACTTGAATACCCAAGAAATAGGAAAGATCCCCTAGATCTTTAAGTGCAAATTCTTGATTGAGGGTTGCAATACACTTATTTACTTGGTAAGTATTGTCACCTGTTACAAGGATGTCATCAACGTACACAAGTATATAAGTTTTAGTTTGATCTGTTACATTGAAGAGTAATGAACTATCAACCTTAGAGTTTTTGAAGCCCCAACTAAGAATTACATCTTTCAATTTCTCATACCATGCTCTTGGAGCCTGTTTTAGGCCATATAAAGATCTATTTAGCTTGCACACATAGTCAGACTTCTTCTGATCAATAAACCCTTCATGTTGTACCATATAGACATCTTCTTCGAGTTTTTTATTAAGAAAAACATTAATAATATCTAATTGTTTGATCTTCCAATCATATGTTACTGCCAGAGTCAGAATAACCCTTATTGTTGAAGCCTTCACCACAGGACAACTGATCAACTAACTCCTTTCGCCGTGAAGATTCCAGTTCATATTTTTTTTCCTGCTATGACAATAGGGTTTGCATGTGTGAAGTGTGCATGTTCATGGCATTTCGCATAACATCCAGGACATCATATTGGAACGATGATCTTTTCCTCTTGCCTCCACTAACCCTATTAGACATCCCAAATGGAAGACGCCTGCTGGTAGGAGTTTCTAACATGTCTTCTTCGCCCACATCCCCAACACTTAGATTATCCACATGTTGTTGCTCTGGTCGGGGAAGATCCTGTGATCCTAGACGGATCTCCTCTTCCAATTGTTCAGCAGTATTTGATGCTATATTGATGGGTGTCTCTGCGCCTAGCCTTGTTGCACGATCCTTACCAAAGACTAGCGTCAACTCATCAAAGTGTGGGAAAGGCTTGTTCTGTAATCCCTTCGCATAAGGATGTCCCTGTGTGAATGAACAATATATTAGTATGTTTAACTTTAGAAGTATAATATTTTATAGTAGTATGATCTTACCTTAACCCACAAATGATAAATCTCTTTCTCCACGTCAATATACTTCAATTCTTCATTCCATCCAAAGCTACTGCAAGCACTACTTAGCATCTCTACGATCGCCCCATACTATTTTTTCATAGACCGAATCTTACATTCAATTGTATTTTGAGTAGGAGACGAATTTGGCAATTTCTCTGTGAGAATACGATGTAGATGTTGTAGATACCCAGGTCTAAAGGTCCCGTTATCGGACCGCCTGAAGAGATCGAATCCCGCAGCGGAAGCGATTGTGAATCGCGTGTTCTTAATTTAGTTACATGGATTACAATAAAGAACTAATCTAACTAGATTAAGCATGCATTTCTACAAGATGGACAACAAGATATTACCTTTGAAAAACTCTTTCTTCAAGTGCTCCTTCTCCCACGTTTACGATCTCAGCAACACGAACCCGAACAATCACCGAAACTACCACCGGATCTTCTCCGTTGTTCTCTGGGTGAGGGAGGAAAGTGGGTTCCCTTTAGGTGAGGTGAGATGTTTGTGAGATTGTAATTGGAACTCTATCCAACACAATGTGAGAGAGTGCTAGGGTTTTGTTGAAAAGCCTTGACCACCAATTGCATCTCATGCAACTATATATATAAGGAAATAGGATGAAAATTACCATCCTATCCCTCTTTTATTCTCCCACTATTATATGGTTTATATGTGAATCTAATTCACATTAAAACCATATATTATATCAATTATATCATATATAATTGATATAACACCACATGTATGAAATTGAACACTTCAATTTCATTCCTAACTTTATACCCTCAATATAACCATGTTGAGCCAACGGAGGGACCTAATGGACCTACAGTTTATGAGCTCCAATGATGTGAGATTAACTGATCAAACTCTTTGATCCAATTAATCAATATTCATTAACTACAAGTCACTCCACTATAGACTTGTAGTTGCACTCTCCTCACTGTAGATTATATTGTGTCCATTGATATAATCATTACCCATGAGTCAACCCTTCACAGGTTGTTCGTAATCAAAACTAGGTCAAATTACCGTTTTACCCCTGTGATTACCTCTTTGTTCCTTAAGCACCACTAATCCTCTAATGAGCAACAAGTCTAAGGTTCTACCATAGACTCATACCCTCTTAAGTCAGTTAGAGGGCGGGGCCCCGTTGTTCAAGACTTGGAGTCAGTGCTTAAGGGAACAACCTATCTAATTCCTTAGTGTAGGAATGAGTGAATTCCATCTTGTATAGTTAAGTCCCCAGCTACCTACGAGGTTTTGTCCATGAGAAGGTAGGCTTATTGAGTCAGCTACAGGCCAGTCTTACCCTTACTAGTCTAAGGACAAACCCCTATAAGCAGGAGTTCTTAACTTACTCAGGATTTAGGTCGAGTCACTAATGACCATCTATAAATTATCAGTCTTATCCTCGTTAATGCGGTGTTATCTTTGGATGGGACTAATAATTTGCAGTCCGATCTTGTATGAACTCTTCATACAGGATGCCCCCACTCGCATGTCAACTACATGAATGAGTTGGATTACCTCATTTGTACTAATTACAAAATGGCCGCATCCATGGTGTTACCAGAATGAGGTTTCCAACCTTATTCTTATACCATAGACCATTTAGGTTATACTCTTGAACACAATCCAAATAGTGTCCACTACACTGATGTTCAAGATATATTATAACCTTGGAGCTTAGTTTATTGGATTTATAAAACAAGAATGTAATTTTATCAAAACAAATAACTCTTTATTTATTTGATCAAAATTACACAAGTTTAGGGCATAAATCCTAACACCGCCAACCACTATCCACCAACTCGACTAGTGATGTAACCAACAAGGTTTATTCCACCTTAGACCAAATGTGCTTTGATGATTTAGATGTACCTGCCATGATACTGAATGCATAAACATATATTTATGTTATTATTACCATTAAGAATTCGCTCAATAACATGCATGGTAGCAAAATAAATAATTATAATAGGCACATTAATTAGATGCATAAATGAGAAATTTGTTCATAACATCACAAAACAAGTAGAATCATAAATTATGACAAAGTTGGTGCTCCAATTGTAGAAGTACAATGCCATTAGGATTGTTCCCATGCATCAAAAATTCGTTGAGCTAAGTTATCCCTAAATACGATTCATTCGTCAGATCGTTCAATGAATTGTATGTTGTCCGTATTGGCAAAATTCGACACATTGTCCATTTCCTCGACCTCGTCCAACATTACTGTCGGCCCCATCTCTCGAGTGATGAGGCTGTGAATAAGGCAACATATTGTTATCATCCGACATTGTACTTGAACTGGGTAAAATGACTTTTCTCGAAGAATGACCCACCGACCCTTCAAGACACTAGAAGCTCTCCCGATGACAATTCTTGCAGAAAAATGTTTCATGTTGAAGAATTCTCTGGGAGTAGTAGGTGCATTTCCAGCCTCACCCCACTCTGAAAGATGATATCGTTTGCCTCTATACGGTGCAAGGAATCCTTCTACATTAGGGTATTCAGCACCACAAAGGTAGTGATGCCCTGTGTAAGTTAACAGATAATGATTAATTTATGAACCTTATTTTCCTAAAATAAATGTTAGATATGATGGTTATTACGATATACCCTGAGGAGCTTTTAGGCCATTGGGTCGAGAGAGAGCATCCCTAAGAACCCTGGAATCAGGTGCAGACGCTTCCCAACATGGCATAACAAATATGAACTCTTTGTTTGGTGCAACAACTCCAAGTACGTTTGTCGCAATTTTACCTTTTCTTGTCCTATAGCGGGGTCTGTCAGCAGCACTTACGTTAACTTTGATGAACGTGTTGTCTAATGCACCAATGCAATTCTGCGTGCATTTAATGCATGGTGTTGACTTTAGTATAAATGTAATCCAATTACGTTTAATCTATGGATGCGACTATCATAACTTAAACCACTTTCATCGCTCATCGGAACAAGCGCTCGTGATTGGCTCTGGATCCTTCAGTAGCACCTCATGTAGCTGTAATACTGATGTAATAACAGAGTTGAAATGTCTAGACACCGTCTCTCCAGATCTTGCAAATTGTCTATGAAGATGAACTACTTTATTCTTAATGTCGTGCACTAGGATATGCAAGAAAATGGCAACCATTTCTTCAACGTCAATACATTGGGTTGATTGCAAACCACCAATTATCTTCAGCAGACTACAAAGAATGGTGAATGTCCTTCGATCCATCCTTGTGCTTTCATGACAACACATGTCGTTCTTGTAAATCAGGTGAAAGAAATTCAGTTGCCTAATGGATGTCTATCGTACGATGACTGACAATCTATCCTCCGATGATCATTGAGAAGGAATGCAAGGCTCATGAACAATTGTCGTTGGGGCGTGGTTATGACATTGAATATATTAAATAGCTCTTCGACAATTTCCATCCTAGTGTTGTAAATAAAATGTCGATCAGATTTGGTCCTATGAAACAATTGTAACGATCATTCCAAGGAAGAACCATATAAACTTACACCTAAACATAGACTTATCTAACCATGTACGTATCCATGACATTCATGCCAATGCATGTGAATGTCAAGTTAAATTTTCAACCCTAATCACATATACTTATATTTATGGTATACCATAAATCACAATGACTATAATGTTTAGTTGTTTTGAGGTGTAGTAATGTGGATAGATTTTATGGTGATTTTTTTTTGGTGTTAAGGTTATTAGGATATATTGTGGTTTGGGTTTTATAGTTTGAGCTATAATGTTTATAGATATTAGGTATTTTATTGGGATTTTATAGTGGACTATAGAGTTTTAAAACTTAAATGTAGTTGAGAAAGAAACATTACAACTAACTAATAAACATCTATATAAATTTGATTTATTCATTCATTTACTTAGTGTGAGGAGTTATTATAAATTATTTACCGATTCATACTAATAACTCTTAATTTACAAATAACTATTGTTTTTAGGAACTCAAAAAGTTTCATCCTAAACCTTATTTTAGAAATAACCAATAAAATTTGTTTTATATGCAATAATTTTGAACCCTAACCCATATTTTACAAGTATCCAATCTACTTTTTTTTTTTTTAACTCAAAACTTTCCATCATAAACCTTATGTTTGAAATAACCAATAAACATTGTTTTTATATGCAATAATTTTGAACTCTAACCCTTATTTTACAATTACCCAATCTAGTTTATTTTTTAGAAGTCAAAACATTCCATCATAAACCTTATTTTTGAAATAACCAATAAACTTTATTTTTAGATGCAATAATTTTCAACTCTAACCCTTATTTTACAATTATCCATTCTACCTTGTTTTTAAAACTCAAAACTTTCCACCCTAAACCTTATTTTAGAAATAACCAATAAACTTTATTTTTTAATGCAATAACTTTCAACCCTAACCCTTATTTTATAACTAACCAATAAATCTTGTGTTTAGACGCAATAAATTTGAAAACTTGTGGAACCAAAGTATTAATGCTCCGTAATTTCAGTTTTGTTTTGGAAATGCAAAATTTATTTTTTAATGAAAATTTTATTTTTTAAATTTCAGTGATGCAATGAATGCTCCAAACTTGATTCTTACAATCGTTGTTTATTTTAAATAGCAAGTATTTTGAAATCCGAATTGTTGAAAAAGGAGTTGTGTCATGTTTCAAATATTGTTTCCTATTTTTTCTTAATTTTTTTGTTGATTAACAATGTATTAATTTGATTAACAGTTATATTAATCATGTAGATCATGAGTAGGAATAATGAATCACATCAAATGTATCTAAAATTGAATAACATTATATTAATCTCAACTACGTACTTCAACAAAATTAAAAAACAACTTAAATAAATATACAAGCAAAGAAAATGTTCAGTCCTTGAACAAAATTCCAATATCTATATACATATGAAGAGACGGAAAAAAAATATTAATCACAAACCACGAACCTCAAACTAATGTGTTGGATGCTATTAGTTTGGGTCTCCAAATAATTAAAAAAAAATGTATAGACATAAAGATGCATAAGAATATAGGAGAAATTGACACTTCGAAATGCTATGATAAGTCTAAAAGGGTTTACCGTTGTATGGATCGAGAGGTTGGAAGCAGTATTTCCACCTCCAATGTACAAGAAATGGTTGGTATGAATCTGACAATAAGAAATGGGCACATTAGTAATGACAACAATGCATACAAAGAACTTGAAAGAGAACATACCTTCTAAATCAAAGCTGAATATTGTTGTATAATGTGACCTACTACCAAAGAGGTTGTGTTAGGAATGTGTGACTTGAAAAAAAGAGAAGCAAACAAAAGGAGTATAAACAAAAGAAGGAGTATACTCACTGAGGTGTGCACTCAAAAACGCAGTGGGGAATCCTAAAAAATAGAAAAACGTGAGAGACATATAATATAGAGAAGAGAGGGATGGTTGTTGCCACCTAGCTATTAAGTTATATGAAAGAAATAATGGTGGTCATCAATGAATATTCTGTACAATAAATAGGGCAGTTGAGTAGAGTATAATAGTTGATATTTGAAATAATAGCAATAAATGGAATTGATAACAATTTCATTGTAATTAATAATGGCCAACAAATAAAAGTAATGAACAAAACAAGTACCTGTCATCCATATTTCTAAAATTTGTTCAAGATTCATAAAATGGAAAAGAAAAAAAAATGTAGAGCATATCTGGAAGAACCAGACTCAGGGAAATAACATAGCTCTATGGGAAACCATCAAAATTTGGAAAACAATAGAACTCAAGTAAAAGTACATAAATAGAAAGAAATTATAAAAAAAATTAGAAAACAATCAGGTGTGAATAAAAAATCAATCCAACCATAAGAAAACACGAACTCAAGTAAGAGTACAGAAAAAGAATTCGAAAGAACATAAACAGAAAGGAAGATAAAAAAATTAGCGAACATTATCCAGGTAGCAGAAAAAAAAAAACAAAAGATAGTTACACATAAATATTAAACAGAAAGAATGAGCATAATCCAGTATGCAACATCTAAATTCAAAATGAACAAAAATTACAGAAAAAAATCAACGACATCAGATGCAAACACATTCCTAGAAAAAATCAGATGCAAACACAACAGAGAAAAATTCATGTTCATCATCGGTTGGAAGAGTTAGAAAATATACCTGTAATACGACACCCTCCCCCAACCAAGCTCAAATCGCTCCTAAAGTCCCCTACCACGAAGTTCCTCACGCATCCCTCACATGGTACATGCATTCATGACAAAACAAATGTCACACCCCCTCCCAAACTACCCGCTAATTTAGCCCGGAAGATGGCGTGAAGCCAACAGACATCGTTTACCTTTCTAACGATACTTGTTGACCATGTTATACCTGATAAACATACTATACTTGTATATGAAATACTTTAAACACAACACAACGGAACCTTGAAAATTATAATATATACGTAAGGATCAAGTTTACTTAAACCTCACTTGAAAACTAAAACGGGTAGAGAGAGATCGAGCTCCTAGTGCCTGAAATTCTGTCATAGTCTGTCGAAAGCTCTCAGAGTTTGATATTTTGTACATCGGTGGGGTGTATAGCAAATCCGTATATATTGTAAATATTTTGAAAGGGCTGTATAGTTATGTTCGTGTATGCACTAGAGGTTATAGTTGTGTAAATCATGGTTGGGTATATGTTTGGTTGTAATGCTCTCTACCCATTTTCAAGTGAGGTTTAAGTATAGACGCTCCTTACGTATGTATAGTAATTTTGAAGGTTTCGTTGTGTTGTGTTGTGTTTAAAGTATTTCATATACAAGTATAGTATGTTTATCAGGTATAACAGGGTCAATAGATATCGTTAGAAAGGTAAACGATGTCTGTTGGCTTCACGCCATCTTCCGGGCTAAGTTAGTGGGTAGTTCGGGAGGGGGTGTGAGAACAAACCCATACAAAAATTTGAACAGTTGATTATGGATGAATGTTTGGAGCCATGGAAGAAGCGCAAGGAAATCGGCAAGGGCTTAAAATTGTGGAGCGGCAAGGGGATAGATGTGTTGGGATTTTTGTCCTAATCTCGTGTTTGTAAATTACTGTTTGAAATTAATAAGAGTTATTTATTTCATTACTTTGTGTCTCGCAATATTTACAAACTTTTCCAATAAACTAAGCTCCAGGGTCATTGAATTTATGGCGATTTAGAAACTTGAACAAAGGTGTAGTGGACATACAGGGAAGGATCACGTTCGAGTTAATGACCCGAACGGTCTCATGATATGGATAGGGTTGGAGACCTAATCCTGGATACACTGTGGATGCGACCCGCTTTGTATTAGATACAAACGAGGTGATCTGACTCGTTCATGTAGTTGACATGCGAGTGGGGGCATCCTGTTCAATGAGATTGTACAAGACCAGACAGTGAATTATTAGACTTCATCGATGAACACCGCTTGATGTGAAGGACTAATAACTTTGTAGATGACCATTAGTGACTCGACTCAAATCGAGCGCGTGTTACGGACTCCGTCATGCGAGGTCCGTCCCTTTGACTAGTACAGTGAGGGTGGTCACGCTTTACTCGCCCAATATGCCTATCTTCTCGTGACAGGACCAAGCGGGAGCCGAGAACTTAACTACGCGAGATGAAATTCACTCGTTCCCGCCTTTAGGGAAACTAGAGGGGTTGTTCCCTTAAGTGTTGTCTCTAGGCCTTGGACAACGGACGCCCACCTTCTCACTGGCCCGAGAAGGGTGTTGTGTGTGGTTGGACCATCACAATTGTTGTTCATTAGAGGAGCAGTGGGGACTTAAGGAACAAGAGGTAGACATAGGGGTAAAACGGTAATTTGATCCAGCCGTGTCTACGAAGAACCTGTGAAGGGTCGACTCATGGCCATTGGTTATATCGGTGAGACACGTAATATTCTCGATCGACGGGAGTGCGACTACACAGCTATAGTGAAGTGTTACCGTAGCTAATGAATGTTGATTAATCAATCAAAGAGTTTGATAGGTTAATCTCGGATCATTGGAGCTCGCCAACGAGGGTCCATTAGGTCCCTCGGTTGGCTCCATCTGGGTTAAAAGAAGGGTTAAAGTTTTGGTATGAAGTTGAAGTGTTCAATTTCACTTAGAGGCATTTATGTCATTTATATGAGATATGAATGATATAATATATAGTTTAATGTGAATGAGATTCATAATAAACTATAGGTTAGCCTAATTGTTGAATTAGGGCTAATTGGAGAAATTAATTGAGAGAAATTAAATTGGATGTGATTCAATTTAATTAATCCACAATTATTGCAAATGTGATTTGCAATATGAGATATGAGATATCTTATATTATATGGTTATTTGCATAACCTATGGTTGTGGTAAAATTGTGATAATGTGGAGATTTTAACTCCACTATTTAATCCCTTCTTGCAAGAAGGAAATCATGCTTTTCACTCTCATTTTTGGATTTCACCAAAGAGAAGAGTCTCCTTTTTCTCTCTAATTCTCTCCTCACCAAAACTAAAAAGAATTCCACCATTCTCATTCTTTTCAAAAGAAGAGCAACTAATGTTCCAATTGGTGGTGTTTGTTCGGGTTTCGTTCCAGAGAAGCGTTCGTGATCAAGGAATAAATTTTGAAGAATTGTCTACAACAAGTACATTCTTCTTACTGTTTTTCTTCCTTAATTATGCATGTTTAACTTAGATTTGAGGTTTAGATCATTTTAGCAAATTTCAAGTAGCATAACGATACCTTTGACGATTCGATCGTCTTCCGCTGCGCGGAGATTTTCATTCCCTTCAATTGGTATCAAAGCTATTTCGATGGTTATTTTGTTATGCACTGATTTTTGTTAAAATAGATGGGTATTTTACCTTATTTCATGAGATGAATGATGAGTTTGCATAATGGATGTTTCGGTTTTTGGCACTAGATTAGATTTACAATTTATGTTGATGGGATCAATGTAAGGGCCCATTGTTTTTGGGCATTTTGTTGTAAATCGAGTCTGTAAGTCCAAGTCGTTCGTGGCAAGAGTTGCTGTGAAGAATTCTGAGCGAAAACGGGCGAAATTCGATGAAGAACGGCAAAGGAGTTTGTTGTTCTGTCGATTGCGTCTCAACGCTGTTCATCGGCGTCTTAACGCTATCCTTACGGGCGTTGGCTTGGCTGCAGAGCAGCGTTGCAACGCCACGACGTGGAGCACGCTGATCTCAATGCTGGACGCGACAACGTTGCCCACGACGTTGCAACACCACACGCGTAGTGGGTGGTTGCAGCTTCCTGTTCGCGAGACATGGGCGGTTCAAGAGACATGGGGCATTTTAAAATTTGTTTTTTTTTTATTATTTTTATAATTGGAAAATGTTTTTATTTATTTTTTATTTATTTTATTAAATAATATTAATATAAATGTTATATAAATATTATTTAATTAAATAATTGCCCCTAGGTGCCAAAAACCGGTCCATTTTTGCTATTTAATTATTTTATGCATGAGATGTATATTTTAATTAATTTCTATGTGCATAATGTATGTCATATAGATTTTAAATCCCACCTTAGGTTAAACATAATCATGCATCATTTATATTATAAGAGTTATAATATAATTAAATGCATGTTTAATTTAATTAATATAAGTATTATATTTTTTAGATTAAAGTATGCTCATGCATTTATATTCATGTGATGAATAATATTATGTTATAGCATATAGTTATTCATGTGATGAATGAACAAGCACTATAACATAGAAATGCATGCAACCTAAGCTAATTATTAGTTTTAAAGTGTTTAGAACTTGAATAATTAGACTTAGGTTTTCTTTTTTCTAATAAGATTAGAAATTAGGAAATCAAAGTTTAGTCTATGAATGGAGACTGATTAGTAACTCTGTCTAAAGAAGGTTTTGTCTAAGACTGGGGTATTTAAGTTAACGCTTGCGGAACACCCCTACCTGGAAACCGACCTGGGAGTGAATTCGGTCCGGAGATTCTTAGATTATACTTATCGTGAGTGCCGCTAATTAAAAGTGTTTTAATTTACTCACATAGAAGTAAGTAATAATGTGATTATAAACTTAGGTTAATACCATATAAGAGTTATATTGGTAGACTTAGGTAAATTTTAGCCGGTTTATCTAGGTCAATCCCTATTAAAATCAAAGTGCTGAGTGGGAGGAAATAAAGTGTATGAGATACATTTGATTTTCCAACCACAAATCTCCGTTAAGTCCACACCGTGAGATCTATACTCGGCCTCGTGGCGCAAATGGGAGCGTCCCCCTTCGGGTGGCATTTGTATAGGTCAATATCATCGTGGATGGAGAGAGTACTTATAGTGAGTGGGAGCGGGACCCACGGTCTCTTCTTTCGATTCACACCGTGAGACGCCTATGATCCGCCTGGACCAGACAATCCCTTTGGAGGGCCTGATCATGGGAGTCGGAACACCGTGGATTCTCGAAAGGGATACAGTTTCCTGGTTGGTTTTCCTTCTTGGTTCACCCTTCGGTGGCTGTTGTTTGGACGGATGCTTGGAAACTTAAAGATTGAGAGTGACACTCACAGAATTTGTTAAGTGTTAATGAATTTGACCGAACAATGGTAATTGGACGCCTAATTGAATAAGAGTTATTCTGGGATTAGGGGTCCGATCGAGAAAGTCTCGTCCCAGAGGAGGAGTGTTCTGCTTCCCCTTCTATGGTGACTGGTCATTCTAAACCTTTAGGATATCATTGCAAAATATTGAATGACCTAGGGATCATAAAACAATTTTTGCTAAAACTTGATTGGATTTCAAAACTTTTTTTTGCGAGACTAACACAAAGTTTTCTTAATTTTTCAGCTTAAAACATGTCTAGCTCAATCATAGCTCTACTCGCGTCTGATAAACTAGTGGGAGATAATTACCAAACTTGAAAAAACAACATAAACACAATTTTGGTAATCGACGACATTAAGTTCGTGTGCTCTCGAGGAGTGTCCTCGGATCTCGGGCTCATCGCTGCGTCGCGAAGTGTTCGCGATGCATATGATCGATGGATCAGGGCCAATGAAAAGACCAAGGTCTATATCATTGCCAGCATGTCTGATGTTTTGGCAAAGAAGCATGAGCTGATGGTCACCGCTAAGGAGGTCATGGAGTCCTTGCAGGAAATGTTTGGAATAGTCCTTTCAAGTCCGACATGACTCGCTCAAATACGTCTTCAACGCACGGATGAAAGAGGGGTCGTCTGTCCGTGAACATGTTCTAGACATGATGACCCACTTTAATCTAGCTGAGATGAACGAGGCTTCGATTGACGAGTCGAGCCAGGTCATTTTTATTTTGGAGACTCTTCCGAAGAGTTTCCTTCGATTTAGAGCAATGTTGTTATGAACAAAATTAGCTACACTCGACTACCCTCCTCAATGAGCTCACAAATTTCAGTCCTTGATGAGGGTCGTGGCACCGGAATCGAGGCAAATGTTGCCTCTGTGTCTTATCACGGGGTTCGATCTGCGGGACTAAACTCGTTGCTCCTTCACACCCGAAAGGGAAGAGAGGATGAAGAGGAGTAAAATCGATCGAGCCGCCGCCTGAAGGCAAGAAGGTCGTGAAAGTTGCGAAAAAGGAAAGTGTTTCCACCGCAATGGGGCGGACACTAGAAGAGGAACTGTCCCAAATTCCTAGTCGAGAGGAAGAATCAAGGTAAATGTGATTTACTTGTGACAGAAACCTGTTTAGTGGAGAGTAGTGGCTCTGCCTGGATATTGGATTCGGACGACACTAACCATGTTTGTTCTTCTTTTCAGGGAATTGATTCCTAACAGCAGCTGCGAGAGGGTGAGGTGACTCTACGGGTTGGATCTGGGGAGCTTGTCTCTGCTGCAACGATCGACACGATGAAGCTTCATTTCGGCGGACAGTACTTATTATTAGATAATTTGTACATTGTACCAGGGTTTACTAGAAAGCTTGTTTCCATTTCCTGCCTTATTGAACAATGTATATCTGTTTCCTTTGAATCCAATAAAGCGTTTATTTCTTTCAAAGGCAATCTTATTTGTTCAGCTTCACTTGAGCATAATCTGTATGTTTTAAAACCTAATTCGGTCAAAAGTGTTTTGAATACCGAATTGTTTAAAACGGCAGAAACGCGAACTAAGAGAGCGAAAGTTTCTCCTAAGGAAAATGTCCATCTTTGGCATCTACGGTTAAACCACATTAATCTCAATAGGATTGAGAAACTAGTGAAGAGTGAACTTCTAAATGAGATGGAAGAAAACTCTTTACCGGTGTGTGAGTCATGCCTTGAGGGCAAGATGACCAAACGTCCTTTAGTGGAAAAGGATATAGAGACAAAGAGCCCCTTGAGTTAGTACATTCTGACCTCTGTGGTCCGATGAATGTTAAAGCTCGAGGTGGTTATGAATACTTCGTGTCTTTCATAGACGATTACTTGAGGTATGGGTGTATTTACCTAATGCACAAGAAGTCTGAAACTCTTGAAAAGTTCAAGGAGTACAAGACTGAGGTTGAGAACCTGTTAGGTAAATCGCTTAAAACACTTCGATCGGATCGAGATGGAGAGTACATGGAAACTGAATTCCAGGACTATATGATAGAACATGAAATTACGTCCCAACTCTCAGCACCTGGTATGCCACAGCAGAATGGTGTATCGGAGAGGAGAAACAGAACCCTGTTAGACATGGTTCGGTCGATGATGAGCTATGCTCGTCTCCCTGATTCATTTTGGGGTTACGCAGTGGAGACTGCGGTCTATATTTTGAACAACGTTCCGTCGAAGAGTGTTTGTGAAACACCTTTCGAACTATGGAGTGGACGTCTAGGCAGTTTACATCACTTCAGAATTTGGGGATGCCCGACCCACGTGTTGGTGTCAAACCCGAAAAAGTTGGAACCCCATTCGAAATTGTGCTTATTCATAGGTTACCCTAAAGAGACTAGATGTGGTCTATTTTACGATCCTAAGGAAAATAGGGTGCTTAGTGTCGACAAACGTCACTTTCCTAGAGGAAGACCACGTCAGAGATCATTTACCAAGGAGTAAAATTATGCTAAATGAAATGGACAGTACATCAGCAAGAGTTGCTGATGGGGCTAGTACGTCAACAAGCGTTGTTGATCCTAACACGTCTAGTCAAATCCGCTCCCAAGAGTTGGGAATGCCTCGGCGTAGTGGGAGGGTTGTGAGACACCGATCGTTACATGGGTTTAGCCGAACCTCGGTTTGTCGCCTCTTGATGATGATCGCGAGGATCCATTGACCTATGATCAAGCAATGGTTGATGTTGACAAAGACGAATGGATTAAAGCTATGGACCAGGAAATGGAGTCTATGTACTTCAATTCTGTATGGGAGCTTGTGGATCAACCGGATGGGGTCAAACCTATTGGTTGCAAATGGATCTACAAGCGAAAACGTTGCGTAGATGGGAAGGTGCAGACCTTCAAAGCCCGACTAGTGGCAAAGGGTTTTACCCAGGTTGAAGGGGTTGACTATGAGGAAACCTTTTCACCTGTTGCCATGGTAAAGTCGATCAGGATCCTTCTGGCCATTGCCGCGTATTATGACTACGAGGTATGACAGATGGACGTCAAGACAGCCTTTCTGAATGGCAAACTTGATGAAACCATCTACATGGACCAGCCCAAAGGGCTCATTGCCCAAGGCCAAGAGCAAAAGGTTTGTCGGCTTCATAGGTCTATTTATGGACTCAAACAAGCTTCGAGGTCTTGGAATATAAGGTTTGATGAGGCAATCAAATCTTATGGCTTTGATCAAAATGTCGACGAGCCTTGTATCTATAAGAAAATCATTGACAAAACTGTCGCATTTTTAGTGTTGTATGTGAATGATATTCTTCTCATTGGGAATGAGGTAGAATTTCTTACTGACATTAAGAAGTGGCTAGCTTCGCAATTCCAAATGAAAGATTTGGGAGAAACTCAGTATGTTCTAGGTATCCAGATAGTCCGGAACCGGTAGAACAGAACGCTAGCCTTGTCTTAGGCGTCTTATATTGACAAGAAATTGTCTAGATATAAGATGCAGAACTCCAAAAAGGGTTTGCTGCCTTTCAGGCATGGGGTTCATTTGTCTAAGGATCAGTGTCCTAAGACTCCTCAAGATGTTGAGGATATGAGACGGATTCCATATGTTTCAGCTGTAGGGAGCCTGATGTATGCCATGTTGTGTACTAGGCCCGACATCCATTTATGCGAGGGAATTGTCGGTAGGTATCACCCAATCCAGATTAGATCAACGGGGCGTACCGTAAAGGCAATCCTCAAGTATCTTAGGAGAACGAGGAACTACAACTTAGTGTATGGCGGTGGGGATTTGATCCTTACGGGATACACATATTCGACTTTCGGGCTCGATAAGGATTCTAGGAAATCCACTTCGGGTCACCTTCATTCGAATGGAGGAGTCAGAGTATGGCGAAACATCAAGCGTGGATGCATCGCCGATTCCACTATGGAAGCCGAGTATGTTGCGGATTGTGAAGCTGCAAAGGAAGCTGTTTGGCTTAGGAAGTTCATGACCGATTTGAAAGTTGTTCCAAATATGAACTTGTCGATCACATTGTTCTGTGACAACAGTGGTGCAGTAGCCAACTCACGAGAGCCTCGGAATCATAAGAGAGGCAAGCACATTGAGCAGAAGTATTATCTGATACGGGAGATTGTGCACCGCGAAGACGTGACAGTCACGCGAGCGTCGGAGCACAACGTAGCTGATCCATTTACAAAGCCCCTCACAGCTAAGGTGTTTGAGGGTCACCTAGAGAGTCTAGGTCTTCAAGAGCTTCCTGACTAGGGCAAGTGAGAGATATGTAAACGGGTATTCAATGCCCTAGTTTATTGTATTACTTCATTGTAATTTATGTACATTTCAGAAATGTATTTTCTCCACTAGCTTAGTCCAAGTGGGAGTTTGTTGGAATTTTTGTCCTAATCTCGTGTTTGTAATTTACTGTTTGAAATTAATAAGAGTTATTTATTTCATTACTTTGTGTCTCGCAAATTTTACAAACTTTTCCAATAAACTAAGCTCCAGGGTCATTGAATTTGTGACAGTACTAGAACTTGAACGGTCTATAATATATGGATAGGGTTGGATACCTAATCCTGGATACACTGTGGATGCGACCCGCTTTGTATTAGATACAAACGAGGTGATCTGACTCATTCATGTAGTTGACATGCGAGTGGGGGCATCCTGTGCAATGAGATTATACAAGACCAGACCGTGAATTATTAGACTCATCGATGTAACACCGCTGACAATGAGACTAATAACCGTGATGACCATTAGTGACTCGACACGAATCTTGAGCGTGTTACGGGCTCCCCGCCTCATGGAGTCCGTCCTTTGACTAGTACGCGGTGAGGGTGGTCACGCTTACTCGCCCAATATGCCTATCTTCTCGGGGCGAGACCAAGCGAGGAGCTGGGAACTTAACTACGCGAGATGGAATTCACTCGTTCCCGCCTTTAGGGAAACTAGAAGGGTTGTTCCCTTAAGTGCTGTCGGGCTTGGACAACGGGTGCCCACTTTCTCACTGGCCCGAGAAGGGTGTTGTGTGTGGTTGGACCATCACAATGTGTTGTCCATTAGAGGAGCAGTGGGGACTTAAGGAACAAGAGGTAGACACAAGGGTAAAACGGTAATTTGACCCAGCCGTGTCTACGAACAACCTGTGAAGGGTCGACTCATGGGCATTGGTTATATCAGTGGACACGTAATATTCTCCACTGACGGGAGTGCAGCTACGGGCTATAGTGGAGTGTTACCGTAGCTAATGAATGTTGATTAACCGGGTCAAAGAGTTTGATAGGTTAATCTCGGATCATTGGAGTCCGTCACTGTAGGTCCATTAGGTCCCTCAGTTGGCTCCATCTGGGTTAAAAGAAGGGTTAAAGTTTTGGTATGAAATTGAAGTGTTCAATTTCACTTAGAGGCATTTATGTCATTTATATGAGATATGAATGATATAATATATAGTTTAATGTGAATGAGATTCATAATAAACTATAGGTTAGCCTAATTGTTGAATTAGGGCTAATTGGAGAAATTAATTAAGAGAAATTAAATTGGATGTGATTCAATTTAATTAATCCACAATTATTGCAAATGTGATTTGCAATATGAGATATGAGATATCTTATATTATATGGTTATGCAAATATGATTTGCATAACCTATGGTTGTGGTAAAATGGTGATAATGTGGAGATTTTAACTCCACTATTTAATCCCTTCTTGCAAGAAGGAAATCATGCTTGGGATTTTAGGCTTGGGATGATTACTGTGACTTAGAGCTAAAGGTGAATTTAGAGAGTATGACTCTAGTCCTTCAATGGGTTGAGATGGATATTGCACTTGGTTTGGTTGTTAAAGTTTAGCCTTAGACAACACTAATGGACAACTATTTCTTTTGTTATGATTGTAGGCAAGCTTGTCATTGACTTTTGGATTCTCGACCCAATGTAAGTAATCGTTTGGGTGTGCACCAAGCTTGTAAGTGATTGGGTTGGTGCGAAGTTGTCGCATAGTGCTATGGTTGTTGTATTGAAGTGACAATATGTATTTAGATGGATTGTGGATGCATTGGACTGTTATGCAAGCCTGTGTGCATGTTTATGTGTGGTACAATCGTTTAAAAGTCGTTTGGTTATTTATATGTGATGCTTTGTGTTGTTTAGCCTTTGTTGCGAATAGGATAGGCCTAGCATCGTGATGTTTAGCCTCTGTGGCAAATCGTTAATAAGTCTAATGATAATTCTCATTTATGAGGATTATTCATACATAAACTTAGTCATTTTTGTCTATTTTACCGCAAATATCCATGACAAGGCAAGCTAAAAATATTATTCATGAGTCAATTTGTTCAAGCTTGAAAAATTAGTGAAGAATAAAAAATTATTGGAAAACAGTGAAAAATAAACTAGTCTAGTATATTTTTGTAAAGGAAAAGAAGATAGAAAAAAATAACAGGGAAATTGCGGGCCACATTTTTACCTGCAGAATGCCCAAGTCAGACCAAACAAAATGCGAGCTAAATTGCAGGTTGCATCATGAGAATTTGCAAAAAAAATGAAGGCAACGAGAATCACGCGATTTGTATCACTTTTGGAAGCATTGACAACCCAGATTCGTGATTGATTGATGCTCCACCCTTTATGGGAATCCATACAAGGAAACCCTAAATAGGAGGCACCTATAAGTACACAAGAAACCCTAATGACAAAGGTGGCAATCAGAAAGAAGGCTACGAGATCATATTCTTTTCCATTTTTTTAAAGTTTTTCGTTATTGTTTTCATCACAATAGTTTCTTTTCTATTATTTATTTTTCCAGCAACTTTTTTCTTATTTCTTAGTTTGTAACGAGTCCTTGGTTGATCCTTCCTTACGGAAGTATTGAAGGCAAAGACGTTTAACTTCCCTTGGGATTTTGAAGTCGATAAACGAAAGGATTTCCTAAATTTCTCTTGTTCTCCATGTGTTGCATTTTTTTAGTAAGTTCTGTATTCGAGTTTAATTTAGTCCATACTGAATTTTGGTTGGATTAAGTTTTGTATTGAATAAAAGGCCGAGGTCTCCATTTGTTTGCCAAATTTTAGTTTCTTATTTATTCCTCCCATTGTCGTATTCTACCTTCTATTGCAATATATCTTTTACATTTCCAACAAACAAGATAATATTGTCTTTTATTTTAACCATGAGCTAAATCCTCCCTAGGGATTCAAGTTGTGAATGCCCTAGTAGAGAGATATCAGGCTTAAATTAGCAAAGTAGTTGTGTCAGCAACCAACTCTAAGTTTGGTTTATTGAATAATATTTGGGAAACCCTGACATATCACTAGCACTTGTCCATCAAGCTCGAACTTGATACTGAAAAGGTCAAGGGACAGTGGATCTCATAAAAACAACAGAGGAAAGGACTTAGACATAAGATCTAAAATTTCGACCCTAGACATCAAGACTTTGAAATCAAGAGGGTTGTGTGCAGGAACCATCTTAGCTCAATTAGCCATAGACATGTCGGTTTAATTGCTTATGAAGGGAATGAGAATCCCCGCGCAACGGAAGACGATCGAATCGTCGTGGTATCGTTACGCTACTCGAATTTCACTAAAATTAACTATCTAATAGTTAAGGCTAAACATGCTCAAAAGGAAAGAAAAATACAGCAAGTTAGTGTTCTTTCCAGCGGATCACGAACTCTTCGCGAAATCCCGATCTCAACGAACTTGAAATCTCCTCTCGATCAAGAACACCACCAAAGTCTTCTCGGTTGTTCTTCCTTTGGAAGAAGGAAAGTGGTGGGACTTTGTGTTTTGGAGAAGGGAGGAGTGTAGAGAGAGTTTTTGGTTAGAATCCAAAAAATGAGAGAATGAGATAAGAAACTCTTCTTGCAAAGGGTTTAAATAATGGAGAGAACATGGAGTTAAAATCTCCATATTATTACCATTTTACCACAACCATAGGTTATGCAAATCATATTTGCATAACCATATAATATAAGATACCTCATATCTCATTATACAAATCACATTTGCATAATTGTGGATTTATTAAATTAAATCACATCCAATTTAATTTCTCTCAATTAATTTCTACAATAAGCCCTAATTCAACAATTAGGCTAACCTATAGTTTATTATGAATCTCATTCACATTAAACTATATATTATATCATTCATATCTCATATAAATGACATAAATGCCCTTTAAGTGAAATTGAACACTTCAATTCACAGCAAAACATTAACCCTTCTTTTAACCCAGATTGAGCCAACCGTAGGTCCGAGGGACCTTATGGACCTACGGTGACGAGCTCCAATGATACGAGATTAACCAATCAAACTCTTTGACCCGGTTAATCAACATTCATTAGCTACGGTAACACTCCACTAGCTCGTAGCTACACTCCTGTCAGTGCAGAATATTACGTGTCCACTGATATAACCAATGCCCATGAGTCGACCCTTCACAGGTTGTTCGTAGACACGGCTGGATCAAATTACCATTTTACCCCTGTGTCTACCTCTTGTTCCTTAAGTCCTCACTGCTCCTCTAATGAACAACATATTGTGATGGTCCAACCATACACAATACCCTTCTCGGGCCAGTGAGAAGGTGGGCGCCCATTGTCGAAGCCCTGGAAACAACACTTAAGGGAACAACCCATCTAGTTTCCCTAATGGCGGGAACGAGTGAATTCCATCTCGCGTAGTTAAGTTCCCAGCTCCCTACATGGTCCTGTCCTTGAGAAGATAGGCATATTGGATGAGTAACTGTGACCACCCTCACTCGTACTAGTCGAAGGACAGACCCCGCATGACGAGTCCGTAACTGCGCGCCGAGATTCGTGTCGAGTCATTAATGGTCATCTACAAATTTATTAGTCCTTATTGTCAACGGTGTTACATCAGTAGGTCTAATAATTCACGGTCCGGTCTTGTACAATCTCATTGCACAGGATGCCCCCACTCGCATGTCAACCACATGAACGAGTCAGATCACCTCGTTTGTATCTAATACAAAACGGGTCGCATCCACAGTGTATCCAGGATTAGGTCTCCAACCCTATCCATATACTGTAGACTGTTCGGGTCATTAACTCGAACATGATCCTCCCTATGTGTCCACTACACACCGTTGAAATTCTAGTTCTCTCATAAATGATGGAGATCTGATCTCCTTGAGCAGCGGAAACGTGTTTTGGGATCGTAATTTGCTTAATTGTTTTAATTGAAACAAAAATCAATACATTGACAAAAAACATACAGAACAAGCATGCTTTTAAATCTAATCTAATTAGGCATGGATTAATTACATACAAACATACATATGTTTAACTATTAAACTAAAGGGGAGAAAGAAGAATTACCTTTGTAGTTTCTAATTCTCCAGCAACACCTTGCTCCTAGCTTTTCAGCAATATAGGAACTAAACTTCTCTTTTTTCTTCCAGCAACAGGACACCACCAAAATGGCAAACCTCATATTCTCTGGATTCCACTTAGATCAAGGTAATCCAACAATTGGAAATTTGGAAATTTGAGAGTGAGAGAGAATTTTGACAGCAATTCTCCAATTGCCCGTTTACACAGTTGATCGATCGATTAGCTTGATACATCAACCCCCTTCTCCCTGTTAAACTATCGTTTGGGAGAAGAGGGTAGTAGTGGGGAACGTGTCTGCGGATGACACGCTTCCCTTATTTTATTATTAAAATAATAATAATAATAATAAAACAATAATAATTAAATCAAATTTAATTATTAATTTAAATCATATTTAAATAAAACAAATTAAATATCATATATTTAATTTGGATTAAATCTCATTTAATCATATTACCCCTTTAACCTATAGTTTGAATGTACATCCGGTGCACATTAAACTTTAACCTATAGTTTTCAAATATGAATCACATTCGCATTTCAATTTAATATTTGAACTCTTTCAAATATTTAATGCTCTCATATAATTTAATATGAATCATATTCACCTTAAATTTATAATATATAGTTCCAAAACTATATATTATATCGTATCAATATACATTAAATATATTCCCTAATGAATTTGAACATTTCAAATTGAAATGATCTGAGAACCCTTTACGAGCTAGAAGGTGGACCTAATGGACCTACAGATCAGAAGCTCCAACGATACAAGATTGCTCGGTTAATCTCATTAACCTCCCAATCAACATTCGTTAACTGCAGGAACACTCCACTAAAGTCCCGCAGTTGCACTCTTCTCACTGGAGATATATTTTTGTGTCCACAGATATTGACCAATAACAGCAAGTCAATCCTTCACGAATGTTCGTAACACCAGTTGGGTCAAATTGCCGTTTTACCCCTGGATTACATCTTGTGCCTTAAGTACTAGTGCTCCTCTAATGAACAATTTGTTTGTGATCCTACCAACAAACAGAGTCCCTATTGGGCCAATGAGAGGGTCGGGCCCTTTGTTCAAGTCCCAGAGACACCACTTAAGGGAACATTCCTCTACTTACCTAGTAGGCGGGAAGGAGTGAATACCATCTTGCTAAGTTAAGTTCCCAGCCGCTCACTCGGTCTTGTCCCCCAGAAGGTAGGCATATTGAGTCGGCGAATCTTGCCACTCTCACCCATACTAGTCAAAGGACAATCCCTCGCGAACAGGAGTTCGTAACTGCCTTCGAGATTGAGATCAAGTTGCCTAGGTCATCCTAGTGAAATAGAAACCTAACTAGTCAACTGAGTTTACAAGCTGGAGGTTACTATTTTGTGGTCCTGGCTTATGTAATCTCATTACATAGGATATCCCCACTCACATTTCATGTACACACTAACACATTAGGATCACGGTGTTTGTATCAAATACAAAGTGGGCCACATCCATAGTTTAACTGGGTAAGGTACCCAAACCTTATCCCCAACTATAGACCACTTTAGGTTGTATCTCGAACCAGATCCTTTATATGTACACTTCATTCAGTTAAAGATTCATATAACAGCCTTGGATGTTTAGTTTATTGGATTTAGGGTTTAAATAAAGGCAAACTCGTAGATAACTAACAATAACTCTTTATTGAAATAATAACATTTTATTACATTAATTAGAACATACAAACTACGGGTTTTAGGGCACGAACCCCAACAATAAATTCAGTGACCCTTGAGCTTAGTTTATTGGAAAAGTTTGTAAAATTTGCGAGACACAAAGTAATGAAATAAATAACTCTTATTAATTTCAAATAGTAATTTACAAACACGAGATTAGGACAAAAATCCCAACAAACTCCCACTTGGACTAACCTAGTGGAGAAAATACATTTCTGAAATGTACATAAATTACAACGAAGTAATACGATAAACTAGGGCATTGAATACCCGTTTACATATCTCCCACTTGCCCTAGTCAGGAAGTACTCGAAGACCTAGACTCTCTAGGTGACCCTCAAACACCTTAGTCGTTAGGGGCTTTGTAAATGGATCAGCTACGTTGTGCTCTGACGCTATCTGCGTGACTGTCACGTTTCCGCGGTGCACAATCTCCCGTATCAAGTGATACTTCCGCTCAATGTGTTTGCCTCTCTTATGGCTCCGAGGCTCTGCGAGTTGGCTCTTCGCACCACCAAGTTATCACGAGCAGGCGTGATTGACAAGTTCATATTTAGAACAACTTCCAAATCCGACATAAACTTCCTTAGCCAAACAGCTTCCTTTGCAGCTTCACAAGCCGCAACGTACTCCACTTCCATAGTGCAATCAGCGATGCATCCCAACTTGACGCTTCGCCATACTATAGCTCCTCCATTCAGAATGAAGGTTGACCCTGAAGTGGATTTCCTAGAATCCTTATCGGTCTGAAAGTCAGAATCCGTGTATCCTGTAAGGATCAAATCCCCACTGCCATACACTAAGCTGTAGTTCCTCGTTCTCCTAAGATACTTGAGGATTGCCTTTACGGCTGTCCAGTGATCTAATCCTGGATGGGATTGATACCTACTAACAATCCCTACTGCATAACAGATGTCGGACCTAGTACACAACATGACATACATCAGGCTCCTTACAGCTGAAGCATATGGGATCCGTCTCATATCCTCAACCTCTTGAGGAGTCTTAGGACCCTGATCCTTAGACAAGTGAACGCCGTGTCTGAAAGGCAACAAGCCCTTCTTGGAGTTCTGCATCTTATATATAGACAACATCTTGTTAATAAAAGACGACTGAGACAAGGCTAGCGTTCTGTTCTTCCGGTTTCGGACTATCTGGATACCTAGAACATACTGAGCTTATCCCAAATCTTTCATTCATTTCTTCACGTTAGTAAGAAATTCTACCTCATTCCCAATGGGAAGAATATCATCCACATACAACATTAAAAATGCGACAGTTTTGTTAACGATTTTCTTGTAGACACAACATCGACATTTTGATCAAAGCCATAAGATTTGATCGCCTCATCAAACCTTATATTCCAAGACCTCGAAGCTTGTTTCAATCCATAAATAGACCTATGAAGCCGACAAACCTTTTGCTCTTGGCCTTGGGCAATGAACCCTTTGGGTTGGTCCATGTAGATGGTTTCATCAAGTTTGCCATTCAGAAAGACTGTCTTGACGTTCATCTGCCATACCTCGTAGTCATAATACGCGGCAATGCCCAGAAAGATCCTGATCGACTTTACCATGGCAACAAGTGAAAAGGTTTCCTCATAGTCAACCCCTTCAATCTGGGTAAAACCCTTTGCCACTAGTCGTGCTTTGAAGGTCTGCATCTTTCCATCTACGGCACGTTTACGCTTGTAGATCCATTTGCAACCAATAGGTTTTACCCCATCCGGTTGATCCACAAGCTCCCAGACAGAATTGAAGTACATCGACTCCATTTCCTGGTCCATAGCTTTAATCCATTCGTCTTTGTCAACATTAACCATTGCCTGATCATAGGCCAATGGATCCTCGTAGTCATCATCAGGAGTGACGACTGAGGTTTCAGCTAAACTCATGTAACGATCAGGCTGTCTCACAACCCTCCCACTACGTCGAGGCATTCCCAACATTTGGGAACGGATTTGACTTGACGTGCTAGGATCAACAACACTTGTTGACGTACTAGCCCCATCAGCAACTCTTGTTGATGTACTGCCCATTTCGTTTAACACAATTTTACTCCTTGGTAAATGATCCCTGACGTGGTCCTCCTCAAGGAAAGTGGTGTTTGTCGACACAAGCACCCTATTTTCCTTAGGATCGTAAAATAGACCACCTCTGGTCTCTTTTGGGTAACCTACGAATAGGCATAATTTTGAACGGGGTTCCAGTTTCTTCGGGTTTGACACCAACACATGGATCGGGCATCCCCAAATTCTAAAGTGATGTAAACTACCTTTACGTCCACTCCAAAGTTCGAAAGGTATTTCACAAACACTCTTCGACGGAACGTTGTTAAAAATATAAACCGCAGTCTCTACTGCGTAACCCTAAAAGGAATCAGGGAGACGAGCGTAGCTCATCATCGACCGAACCATGTCCAACAATGTTCCGTTTCTCCTCTCCGATACATCATTCTGCAGTGGCATACCAAGTGCTGAGAGTTGGGACGTAATTCCATGTTCTATCATATAGTCCTGGAATTCAGTGTCCATATACTCTCCACCTCGATCCGATCGAAGTGTTTTTATGGTTTTACCTAATAGGTTCTCAACCTCAGTCTTGTACTCCTTGAACTTTTCAAGAGTTTCAGACTTCTTATGCATTAGGTAAATATATCCATACCTCGAGTAATCATCTATGAAAGACACGAAGTATTCATAACCACCTCGTGGTTTAACATTCATCGGACCACAGAGGTCAGAATGTACCAGCTCAAGGGGCTCTTTGGCTCTCTATCCTTTTCCACTAAAAGGACGTTTGGTCATTTTGCCTTCGAGGCATGACTCACATACCGATAAAGAGTTTTTTTCCAACTCGTTTAGAAGTCCACTCTTCACTAGTCTCTCAATCCTATTGATATTGATGTGGCCTAACCTTAGATGCCAAAGATGGGCATTTTCCTTAGGAGAAACTTTCGCTCTCTTAGTTCGTGTTTCTGCTGTTTTAAACAATTCAGTATTCAAAACACTTTTGATTGAATTAGGTTTCAAAACATACAAATTATTCTCAAATGAAGCTGAACAAATTAAGTTTCCATTTTGGGAAATAAACGCTTTATTGCCTTGAAAAGAAACAGAAATACATTATTCTAACAGGCAGGAAATAGAAACGAGGTTTCTAGTAAACCCTGGAACTATATACATATTGTCCAACAAAATATAATTCCTACCAAAATGTAGGTTCACCGTGCCGACCGCTGCAGCAGAGACAAGCTCCCCGGATCCAACCCGTAGAGTCACCTCACCCTCTCGCAACTGCTGCCAGGAATCAATTCTCTGAAAAGAAGAACAAACATGGTTAGTGGCGCCCAAATCCAATATCCAGGCAGAGTCACTACTCTCCACTAAACAAGTTTTAGTCACAAGTAAATCACATTTATCTTGATTCTTCCTCTCGGCTAGGAACTTGGGACAATTTCTCTTCCAGTGGCCGTCCCCATTGCAGTGGAAACACTTTCCTTTTTCTGCAACTTCCTTGACCTTCTTGCCCTTCTAGGTGGCAGCTCGGTCAGTTTTACCCTTCTTCATCTTCTTCTTCTTCCCTTTCGGGTGAGAAGGAGCTACAGGCTTTGTCCCAGAGGTCGAACCCCTGTAATAAGACCTAAAGTCAACGTTTGCCTCAGCTTCCGACGTCCTGATCCTCATCAAGGACTGGAAGGTTTGCAGCTCGTTAAGAAGAGTAGTCAGAGTGTAGTTTATCTTGTTCATAACAAACGTTGCTCTGAATCAAGGAAACTCTTCTAAGAGTTTCCAAGATAAAACTGACCTGGCTCGACTCGTTGATCGAAGCTCCGTTCATCTCCGCTAGATTAAAGTGGGTCATCATGTCTAGAACATGTTCACGGAGAGACGACCCCTCTTTCATCCGTGCGTTGAAGACGTATTTGAGCGAGTCATGCCAGACTTGAAAAGACTGTTGTCCAAACATTTCCTGCAAGGACTTCATGATCTCCTTAGCGGTGACCATCAGCTCATGCTTCTTTGCCAAAACATCAGACATGCTGGCAATGATATAGACCTTGGCCTTTTCATTGGCCCTGATCCATCGATCGTATGCATCACGAACACTTCGCGATGCAGTCGAGCCCGACATCTGAGGACACTCCTCAGTGAGCACAAACTTTATGTCGTCAGTTACCAAAATCGTGTTTAAGTTGTTTTTCCATGTTTGATAATTATCTCCCACTAATTTGTCAGACGCGAGTAAAGCTATTACTGAGCTAGACATTTTGCTGAAAAATCAAAAACTTTGTGTTAGTCTCGCAAAAAACTTTTGAAATCCAATCATGTTTTAGCAAAAAATGTTTCATGATCCCTAGGTCATTCAAAATTTGCAATGATATCCTAAAGGATTAGAATGACCGCCACCGAAGGGTGAACAAAACACTCCTCCTCTAGGACGAGACTTTCTCGATCAGACCCTAATCCCAGAATAACTCTTATTCCATTAGGCGTCCAATTACCATTGTTGGTTGAATTCATTAACTCTTAACGAATTCTATGAGTGTCACCCTTAATCTTTAAGTTTCCAAGTATCCGTCCAAACAATAGCCATCGAAGGGTGAACCAAGAAGGAAAACCAACTAAGAAACTGTATCACTTTCAGAAATTCACGGTGTTCCGACTCCCATGATCAGGCCCTCCAAAGGGATTGTCTGGTCCAGGCCAAACTAGTAGGCGGATCATAGGCGTCTCACGGTGTGAATCGAAAGAAGAGACCGTGGGTGTCGTTTTCACAGGTCCCGCTCCCATTCACTATAAGTACTCTCTCCATCCACGATAATATTGACCCATACAAATGCCACCCGAAGGGGGACGCTCCCATTTGCGTCACGAGGCCGAGTATAGATCTCACGGTTTGGACTTAACGGAGATTTGTGGTTGGAAAATCAAATGTATCTTATACACTTTATTTCCTCCCACTCAACACTTTATTTTATTAGGGATTGACCTAGATAAACCAACTAAAATTTACCTAAGTCTACCAATATAACTCTTATATGGTATTAACCTAAGTTTATAATCACATTATTACTTAGGTCTATGTGAGTAAATTAAAACACTTTTAATTAACGAACTCACGATAAGTATAATCTAAGAATCTCCGGACCGAATTTACTCCCAAGTCGATTTCTAGGTAGGGGTGTTCTGCAAGCGTCGACTTAAATACCCCAGCCTTAGACAAAATCTTCCTTAGACAGAGTTACTAATCAGTCACCATTCAAAGACTATACTTTGATTTCCTAATTCTAATCTTATTAGAACTAGAAAACCTAAGTCTAATTATTCAAGTTCTAAACACTTTAAAACTAATAATTAACTTAAGTTGCATGCATTTCTATGTTATAGTGATTGATCATTCATCACATGAATAACTATATACTATAACAAAAATAATTCATCACATGAATATAAATGCATGAGCATACTTTAATCTAAAAAATATAACACTTATATGAATTAAATTAAAACATGCATTTAATTATATTATAACTCTTATAATATAACCTATCATGCAAACTATATATTATAACTCTTATAATATAAATGATGCATGAATATGTTTAACCTAAGGTGGGATTTTAAATCTATATGACATACATTATGCACATAGAAATTTAATTAAATCATACATCACATGCATAAAATAATTAAATAGCAAAAATAGACCAGTTTTGGCACCTAGGAGCAATTATTTAATTAAATAACATTAATATAACATTTATATTAATATTATTTAATAAAATAAATTAAATAAATAAATAAATACATTTTATAAATAAATTTTTAAATAATAAACACGTTGCAACTGCCCCACTTTCTCGTAAATGCCTCTACTACTCGCGAAATCGCCTCTAGAATCGCCTTCTACGCGTGCGGTGTTGCAGTAACGCCGCAGTGGCAAGCGTTACGCCGCATTGCGGCGTCGGCGTTGAGGACAACGTGCTCCACGCCGGGGCTTTGCAACGCTGCTCTACAACAAGGCCTCCGTCCGCAAGAATGGCGTTGAGATTGAAGGGATTTTGAATTCCCGCAGCGGAAGACGTTGTGAAACGTCGTTGATCCATTGTGTAATTCCTATCTTAAAATTGAATCTATCTCATAGATCCTAGGCTAAACATGCAAAGAAGAAGAAGTAAGCAGTAAGTAATAGATACTAACCTCTTGAAGAACTCTTCTTCAACGTTTTCTCCTTCTCCGGTCACGATCTCTCTCGATCCAACGTTCTCCTCGAACACGAACCTCGATCCGAACAACAAGACACTTCCAAAACGCCTTCTCGGTTGTTCTCGGGAGGTTGATGGAGAGTAGGTGGGACTCCCTTTGGTTTTGGGTGAGGAGAAGTTTTAAAGAGAATTGAGAGAGGATTTGAGAGAGAATCACTTGCTCTCTTTGGATCAAAATCCAAAAAATGGCAAATGGCATACCAAAGGCTTCTTGCAAAGCCTTTAAATACTATTGTGTGATGGAGTTAAAACCTCCACCAAAATCACAATTTTACCACAACCATATAATATACAAATCACATTTGCATATTATATAATATAAGGTATCTCATACCTTATTATACAAATCTCATTTGCATAAATGTGGAATTATAAATTGAATCACATTCAATTTAATTTCTCTCAATTCAATTTCTCCAATTAGCACTAATTAATCAATTAGGCTATACTATAGTTTATTATGAATCTCATTCACATTAAACTATATATTATGTCATCTATATCTCATATAAATGACATAAATACCCAAATAATGAATTTGAACACTTTAAATTCACACCAAACTGTAAACCCTCAATTTGTCCAATTTGAGCCAACCGAGGGACCTAATGGACCTACACGTGACGAGCTCCAATGATCCGAGACTAACCTCACAAACTCTTTGACCCGGTTATTCAACATTCATTAGCTACTGGTAACACTCCACTAAATCCAGTAGGCTGCACTCTCATCATCATGTAGGACAAGTTGTGTCCATCGATATAACCAATACCCACGAGTCGACCCTTCACAGGTTGTTCGTAGTCACAGCTGGGTCAAATTACTATTTTTACCCCTGTGTCTACCTCTTGCTCCTTAAGTCCCACTTTGCTCCTCTAATGAACAACTACGTTGCATGGTCCAACCATAAACAACAACCCTCTCGAGCCAATGAGAGAGTGGGGCCGTTGTTCAAGCCACGAGAGACGACTTAAGGAAACAACCTCTCTAGTTTCCTAAGTCCCGGAACGAGTGAATTCATTCTTGCGTAGTCAAGTTCCCGGCTCCCACGTGGTCCTCCGCCTGAGAAGATAGGCATATTGGGCGAGCAACGGTGGCCACCCTCACCCGTACTAGTCAAAGGACGAGCCTGCAGATAAGTCCGTGACACGCTCGTGATTAAGGTCGAGTCACTAATGGTCATCTACGAATTTATTAGCTCTATACCGTTAGCGGTGTTACATCGATAAGTCTAATAATTCACGGTCCGGCCTTGTACAATCTCATTGCACAGATGCCCCACTCGCATGTCAACCACATGAACGAGTCAAATCACCTCGTTTGTATCTAATACAAAGCGGGCGCATCCACGCATGTATCCGAGGATTAGGTCTCCAACCCTATCCATATCTCAGAGACCGTTCGGTCATTAACTCGACGCGATCCTCCCCAATGTGTCCACTACACACCGTTCAAGTTCTTACTTCTCTCATAATACAATGACCCTGGAGCTTAGTTTATTGGATTAAGTTTATGAAAAAAATGCGATACACAAAGTTTAAATAAATTAAATAACTCTTATTTATTATCCAATGTTGAAATAAATAACTCTTATTCATTTACAACTTGGAATATTACAAACTACACGAGATGAGGACATACATCCCAACAGAGATGCCAAAGAACAACGTCTCAATGCCATTGACAGAAAAACATCTCCACTTGTTGTTCTTCGTTGATTTTCGCCCGTTTTCGCTCTGATTTCTTCACAGCAACTCTTGCCACGAACGACTCGGACTTACAGACTCGATTTACAACAAAATTTCTAAAAATAACGGGCCCTTACATTGATCTCATCAACATAAAAATTGTAAATCTAAAAGTGCCAAAATCGAAATTATCCATCATGCAAACCAACAATTTATCACATAAATTAAGATAATACCCACCTAATTTCAATTAAAAACAGTGTACAAAATCGAACCAACCTAGCTCTGATACCAATTGAAGGGAATAAGAATCCCCGCGCAGCGGAAGACGATCGAATCGTCGTGGTATCGTTACGCTACTCGAATTTAACTAAAATTAACTATCTAATAGTTAAGGCTAAACATGCTCAAAAGGAAAGAAAAATACAGCAAGTTAGTGTTCTTTCCAGTGGATCACGAACTCTTCGCGAAATCCCGATCTCAACGAACTCGAAATCTCCTCTCGAACAAGAACACCACCAAAATCTTCTCGGTTGTTCTTCCTTTAGAAGAAGGAAAGTGGTGGGACTTTGTGTTTTGGAGAAGGGAGGACTGTAGAGAGAGTAGAGAGAAAATCTTCTCTTCTTTTTGGTTAGAATTCAAAAAATGAGAGAAAAGATAAGAAACTCTTCTTGCAAATGGTTTAAATAATGGAGAGAACATGGAGTTAAAATCTCCATATTATTACCATTTTACCACAACCATAGGTTATGCAAATCATATTTGCATAACCATATAATATAAGATATCTCATATCTCATTATACAAATCACATTTGCATAATTGTGGATTTATAAAATTGAATCACATCCAATTTAATTTCTCTCAATTAATTTCTCCAATTAGCCATAATTCAACAATTAGGCTAACCTATAGTTTATTATGAATCTCATTCACATTAAACTATATATTATATCATTCATACCTCATATAAATGACATAAATGCCCTTTAAGTGAAATTGAACACTTCAATTCACAGCAAAACATTAACCCTTCTTTTAACCCAGATTGAGCCAATCGAGGGACCTTATGGACCTACAGTGACGAGCTCTAATGATACGAGATTAACCTATCAAACTCTTTGACCCGATTAATAAACATTCATTAGCTACGATAACACTCCACTATAGCCCATAGCTGCACTCCCGTTAGTGCAGAATATTACGTGTCCACTGATATAACCAATGCCCATGAGTCGACCCTTCACAGGTTGTTCGTAGACACGGCTGTGTCAAATTACCGATTTACCCCTGTGTCTACCTCTTGTTCCCTAAGTCCCCACTGCTCCTCTAATGAACAATATATTATGATGGTCCAACCATACACAACACCCTTCTCGGGCCAGTGAGAAGGTGGGCGCTCGTTGTCCAAGCCCTGGAAATAACAATTAAGGGAACAACCCCTCTAGTTTTCCTAATGGCGAGAACGAGTGAATTCCATCTCGCGTAGTTAAGTTCCCAACTGCTTACTTGGTCCTGTCCCTGAGAAGATAGACATATTGGGCGAGTAACTGTGATCACCCTCACCCGTACTAGTCAAAAGACAGACCCCCCGTAGACAGGAGTCCGTAACACGCTCAGGATTCAGGTCGAGTCACTAATGGTCATCTACGAATTTATTAGTCCTTACTGTCAACGGTGTTACATCAGTAGGTCTAATAATTCACGATCCGGTCTTGTACAATCTCATTGCACAGTGTATCCAGGATTAGGTCTCCAACCCTATCCATATAATGTAGACCGTTCGGGTCATTAACTCGAACGTGATCCTCCCTGTGTGTCCACTACACACCATTCAACTTATAGTTCTCTCACCCTGGAGCTTAGTTTATTGGAAAAGTTTGTAAAATTTGCGAGACACAAAGTAATGAAATAAATAACTCTTATTAATTTCAAACAATAATTTACAAACACGAGATTAGGACAAAAATCCCAACAGCTTAGTCTCATAAAGGTTTTGAGAGCAAAATCGAATAGAAGTCAAACCCGGTTTACTTAGATTTAGAATTGCTAGTACAATTGCTACCACATTTTCGGCAACATTTTCTTCGAAGTGGCAAAAACAACTTGAATTTCCTTCTTTTATCTCATTGTTTTTCTTTAAATATTAGTAGCATTCTTTTATCACCCCAACACTTTTAAAACTTTGTTACCATACTTCCATCTTCATAGCAAATTTTGTTTTCCTGAAGTGACTTTGTGGAACTCGTTCCCTGTAGGTTCAATACTCTAAAGTACTCCAGTTTATTACTTCGATCACGTGTACTTGCGTGTTGCATAACGATCACCTAACTTTAGGATGTGTTGTTTCTGTGGCAAATAATTAATAGGCCTAGCTTTGCAATGTGAAGAAATAATTCATCTAGTATTTTTCTGTATTGATTTGATAAGAATTAGGGTTCTTAAAGACCATTTACACATATGGAATTTACAAATAAGGAAATAAATCAAGCAATATAATATAATACAATAAATTATAATTATCTACATAAGGAAATAGATAAACAAACACTCCCCCTCAAGTTGGTGTGAAGATGTCTTCCATTGCCAGCTTGCTGATCATCTTGTCAAACTGTGTTTTTGGAAGCCCTTTTGTTAATACATCTGCAATTTTAAATTTGGCTCAATGGGAGTTTCTGTTGTTCTACAGCCAAGTAATCCTGTCTCTTCAAGTAAGTCAATAATATACTTCCTTTGATTAACAAGAATACCGTCTTTTGACCTAGCAAATTCCATTCCCGGGAAATACTTCAAGACTCCGAAATCCTTAATTTGGAATTCATTAGCTAGTTTTTTCTTAAGGTCAGTCAACTCTGCTTCATCACTACCTGTAAGGATAATGTCATCAATATAAACTATTAAAACAACAATTTTATTATTTGCAGTATGTTTATAGAAGATGGTATGATCTGCTTAGCTCTGAAGAAATCCATGATTTGTGACTGCTTTTCCAAATCCACGCTCTAGGTGATTGTTTAAGACCGTATAAAGATTTCTTTAGCCTGCATACTTTGTCAACCACAAGATTTTTCTCAAAACGAGGTGGTAAATCCATAAATACTTCTTCTTCATGCTCCCCATTGAGAAAAGCATTCTTGACATCAAGCTGGTAAAGTGGCCAATCTGCATTCACAACAATAGATAGTAGGACTCTAATGGAATTAATTTTAGCAACTAGGGCAAAAGTTTCTTGATAATCAATCCCATAGGTCTGAGTGAAGCCTTTCGCAACAAGTCTGGCTTTATATCTTTCAACACTCCCATCAACTTTGCACTTTATAGTAATACTAATTTGCACCCTACTGGCTTCTTATTCTTTGGTAATTCTACAATGTCCCATGTGTGATTATGTTTAAGAGCATTCATTTCCTCCATAACTGCTAATTTCCAATTCGAGTCATCTAGAGCCTCTTGTATATTCCTCGGGAAAAACAGGTTGGTTATCCTAGAGGTAAAAAGTCTATGGCTATCAGACAATCTATGGTAAGAAAGGTAGTTTGCGATAGGATAATTTAGGGTTAGGACAGTTTCGAGTACCTTTCCTATAAGCTATTGGAATATCAAGATCAGATATTTCAGGTAAGTGATTGTAGATTGATGAAGAAATGGGATTAGAGGGTGTGTTACCTGAACCTTCAGAATCATTCACCGGAGTATCAGATTGGTTTCGTGATAAGTCCACTATCTGGTCCCTATTCTTCTGATTCACCATCCTTCTAGTATAAACCTGAAGTTCAGTATTTCGATCAATTTGATTATTTTGTAGTGTTTCTCCCCCTGAACAAGAATTTTCCATATTTGGCAGCGAAAAACTAGAACTGGTAATTTCTGGACTAATGATGTTAGGAAGAGGAGAGGTATCCCAAAAATTATCTTCTAAATTAGGTATTATCTCCCCCTAAAGAGAATTTTTAAAAAATGAGTGATTTTCCCAAAAAGAAACATTTAGGGTTTCAAAGTATTTTTTGGTCACAGGATCAAAACATTTATAGGCCTTTTTGTGGGAGACATACCCTAAAAAGATACATTTAACAGCTCGAGGATCTAATTTAGAACGAGAGAAGCTAGTTATGTGAACATAAGCAGTACACCCAAACACTTTGATCGGTAAAACAGAAAACAATCGAACATTGGGAAAGAAGGTTTTGAAATGATCTAGAGGGGTTTTAAAATCCAAAACTTTGTAGGCATTCGATTTATAAGATATACAGCCGTTAGAATAGCTTCACCCCACAAATAAGAAGGAACAGTCATAGAGAACATAAGGGCACGGGCAACATCAAGTAAGTGATGATTTTTGCGCTCTGCAATACCATTTTGTTGGGGAGTATCACGACACGTGGATTGATGAAAAATTCCTTTAAGTTGCAAAAAATCAGTTAGGTGTTCATTGAAATACTCAGTACGATTGTCAGAGTGAAGAATGTTAATTTTAGTCTGAAACTGAGTTTCAACCATGTTGTAAAAACGAATAAAAATCTCATTCACTTCTGATTTTTTCGTTAACAAATAAATCCAAGTTAAACGGGTGTGATCATCAATAAATGTAACAAACCATCGCTTTCCACTATGAGTTAAAACTTTGGAGGGACCACATACATCACTATGGATTAAGTAAAAAGGTGCAGACGCCTTGTAAGGTTTTGGCAAATAAGTTGATCTATGATTTTTTGCAAAAATGCAATTCTCGCAATGAAAAACAGAGCAATAAATTCCTTTGAATAAGCTTGGAAACAAATACTTTAAGTAAAAAAAACTGGGATGTCCTAATCGACGATGCCAAAGCATGATAGATTCTTGAGCAGAAGGAGAACTAACACTACTCAAGCCCTGAACTTTTTTATGGCTAGTTGGAGATTCATCAAAATAGTAGAGGCCATCGAGCATCCTAGCACGCCCAATCGTCTCCCCCCGAATTCTGATCCTGAAAGATGCAGTGAGAGTCAAAAAATGTAACACGACAGTTAGCATCCTTAGAGATTTTACTAACAGATAACAAGTTACAGGCTAATTTAGGGACATGAAGGACAGAATGCAAAGTAATCCGTGGGGTCAATTTAATTGTTCCTTTTCCTTCAATAGAATTGAAACTACCATCTGTAATTCGAATTTTTCATTGGAATACATTGAAAAATATGATTCGAATAATTTGGAAGAACTAGTCATATGGTTAGAGGCTCTGGAATATGTACTTGAGGGCATTGTGTCGGGCCTGTGTGGACTATTGTCCAAACATACCCTGCACCGAATCCATGATTTCCATAGCGGTTATCATGCCCTCATGCTTCTTGGCTAATATGTCAGACATACTTGCCAGCATGTACACCTAGGCCTTATCATTGGCCTTGATCCATCGATCATATGCACCACGAACATTTCGTGACGCATTCGAGCCTGGCACCTGAGGACACTCCTCAGTTAGCACAAACTTCAGATCATCCACTACCAATATAGTGTTGAGTTTGTTTTTCAATGTCAACATATTCTCTCCGGTTAACTATTCCGCACCCAATAAGGAAATTATAGAGCTAGACATTTTGCTGAAAATTCATAAATAAAACTTGTATGAGTTAGCTATAATTCTAATCCAATCATGTTTTAGCTAATTATCAAATGATTCCTAGGTCATTCATAATTTGCAATGATACTCCAAAGGTTTAGAATGTATGGCATCGAAGGATAATAAAAAACACTCCTCCTCTGGATCAAGACACTCTTGACCAAAACCTAATGCCATAAAACTCTTATTCCTATAGGCTTTAGTTACCATAATTCGGTCAGGATACATACACCACTTATGTACCTCGTGAGTGTAACCCTCTGTCTTTAGACCCCAGAGTCCCCATCCAATAAAATCCGTCGAAGGGAGAACTAGATTGAAAAAAAGACTAAGGAAATCTTTATCCCTTTCGGGTGTCTACTGTGTTTGATCCCATATGATCAAGCCCTCCGAAGGAATTGTCTGGTCCTGGCCAAACTAGCAGGCTGACCATAGTGATCTTACGGTGTAAACCAACTTAAGAGACCATAGGTTTTGTTTTCACTAAACCTGCTCCCACTCACTATAAGTACCCTCTCCGTTCACCTTGATATTGACTCATACAAACACCATCCGAAGGGGGACGCTCCTGTTTGCACCACGAGGCCATGTATGAGTCTCACGGTGTGAACTTCTCGGAGATACGTAGGTGAAAAATATGTATCATATACACTTTTCCTCCCACTGGATACTTTAAATCTATAGGAAATTACTTAGGTTAAACACGGTTAATGGTTTTACCTAAACTTATCAATATAATTCTTATATTAATAATCAATATAACTCTTATATTGATTTTATCCTAAGTTTGCTAATATAACTCTTTATATTAAGCCTAGGATTTCTAGTTTATTAACCCTTTAATAAACCTGCTGACGCTACTATAATTTATAAACTCTCTGATTAAATTTCACTCCCGGGCGGTGCCTGTAGGGGTGTTCCGTTTCAAATCGACTTAAATACTGACCTAGATAGAACCTTCCTTAGACAGAGTTCCTCTTTTAATCATTGTTTATAAATTACTTGGTTCCTAATTCTAATCTAATTAGAACTAGATAACCTAAGGTCTATTATTTCCAAGTTCTAAACATTTTAAAACTAATAATTAACCTTAGGTGACATGCATACTATGTCATAGAGCTTGATCATTCATCTCATGAATAATAAAACATACATAGCATAATCATCTCATGATTTATAATGCATGTCAATGTTGTCCATAAATTAATATAACACTTTATATTAACTAATCATGCAAACTATATAATATAACTCTTTATATTATAAATGATGCATGGAAATGCTAAACCTAAGGTGGGATTTCTAAATTAAAACTATACATTATGCATGGCAATAATTACACAACAATTGCATAATTTAAATAGAAAAATTAGACCAATTTTGGCACCCTAATTTTTTTTTTAATTAATATAATCTAATTATATTAATTAAAATTAAATAAATTAAATATAAAACTTTTTTATATTTAATATATAATTAAAAAATTCGTTTTTTCGCCCGTTTGAAGATTGCTGAAATGCCTTCGGCGTTGCAACGTTGCGCCTTGTCCGTTTTACGCTGTTGGAGCACGCGTTGCGGCGCCTTCGTTACAGCAACGCACATAAACGACAAAAATGATGCTCCATTTCTTGCTCATTTTCGCTCCGATCTTCTCAGCAACCACCTTGCCTCGATCGACACAGACTTACATACTCGATTTTCATAATAAAATGCCCAACACAATAGGCCCTTACATTGAACAATTGAACGAAATTATGTAAATCTAAGTGTCAAAATTGAAAACGTCTAATTCGCAAACCGTTCATTCATCTCATGAAAAACAGTAAATCCTACCTCGTTCTTGATAAATCCAGAACGAAAATTAAGAACACAATTGGGCTCTGATACCAATTGAAGGGATCCAATCCCACAGCGGAAGCGATTGTTCATCGTGTGTTCTTAATTTAGTTACATGGATTACAAATAAGAACTAATCTAACTAGATTAAGCATGCATTTCTACAAGATGGACAACAAGATATATACCTTTGAAGAACTCTTTCTTCAAGTGCTCATTCTCTCACGATCACGATCTCAGCTACACGAACCCGAACAATCACGGATACTACCACCGGATCTTCTCCGTTGTTCTCTAGGTGAGGGAGGAAGGTGAGTTCCTTTTAGGTGAGGTGAGATGATCTTATCAATTGTAGTTGGAACTCTTTCCAACACAATGTGAGAGAATTCTCTAGGGTTTCTCAAAGAGATTGGATTAACATCATCAAGTTGCATCTCATGCAACTATATATATAGGGAAATAGGATGGAAATTACCATCTTATCCCTCCTTTATTCTCCCACTATTATATGGTTTATATGTGAATCTAATTCACATTAAAACCATATATTATATCAATTATATCGTATATGATTGATATAACACCTCATGCATGAAATTGAACACTTAAATTTCATTCCTAACTTTATACCCTCAATATAACCATGTTGAGCCAACGGAGGGACCTAATGGACCTACAGTTCATGAGCTCCAATGATGTGAGATTAACTGACTAAACTCTTTGATCCAGTTAATCAATATTCATTAACTAAAAGTTACTCCACTATAGACTTGTAGCTGCACTCTCCTCACTGTAGATATTATTGTGTCAACTGATATAGTCATTACCCATGAGTCGACCCTTCACAGGTTGTTCGTAATCACGGCTGGGTCAAATTACCGTTTTACCCCTGTGAGTACCTCTTTGTTCCTTAAGCACCACTGATCCTTGATAACTCGCCATAAGAGAGTTATTTTACTAGAATTTTAGTGTTTAATCCACTTGAATTGCATTTAATTTAGTGATCCTCATGTTACTTTATCCCTAAATTATGTGTGTTAGTTTTAAAATCTTGAATTTAAGTATTAGGTTAAAAAAGAATTAATTTTGATGTTTTTGTGCTTTAATTTAAGAAATTTAGGAAAAATAAGCAAACGGTTAATTAAAAACGAAATTTGAGATTTTTCTTAACTCCAAAAAATCCTTATGTATTTAGTTTGATTTATAATTGACTTCATAAATTTATTTGGGATTTTTCTGTGTGCAGGAGATGTTTAAAAATTACAAGAGTCCCTAAGGGCATTTTAGACATTTTACCCGAAGGGTGATATGGTCTTTTTACCCTTAAGGGTATTTTTGTAATTTGTAGAGTTAGGGCAATACCATCTTGTATAAGGAGGCTAGGGTTTACAAGTGTGAAGGTGGAGTTGGAGTTGTGACAAGAGGAAGAGATCGAGAGGGAGAAAAAGAACTCGTGAGATTGCTGAAGCAAAGGGCCTGCGTTGGAAGGAAAAAATCTACAGCCCTTTGCTGAAGCAAACGTTGCTGCGCATATCCGAGAGGGAGCCCTTTTGCTGAAGCAAAGTGCAGCTGTGCTTGGCGGTTGGTTGTTGTTTGTTGAAGCAATTGGGTGAGAGAAGAAGAAATCACGAGAGGAGGCATTCTTTGAAAGCAAAAATCGTGGAGTAGAGGTTGACCATCTGCTGGAATCAACCTATCTTTGCTGAAGCAAAGCTGAGAGTACGGGTTTGTCCACCTGCTGTGATTTTCCCATCTTTGCTGAAGCAAAATCGAGAGCATGTGCAGTTCTATTTTCACAGACGTCGTTCACGAAGTTTGCGATTTCGTGAACTCCATTGGGCGTCCACTGCAGTTTCGTGAACTATCAACCTATTAAGGACTCATAGAGCTCCATTTTGAACGGTTGGATCGTCGTTTGGAGCTTCTCTGTGTCAGATATCGCTGTCACATTGGGCGTCCAATGCAGTTCAGTTTTTCACAGATGACACTCACAAAGTTGTCGTTTGCTGGAGTTTTAACCGTTGGATTGTGCTGAAACTTTGTCAGCTTGTTGGGGACTCATAGAGCATCGTTTTCAACTGTTGGATCTTCATTTAAAGCTTTGGTTCATCAGATATTACTATCGGGCAGAACCTAAAGAACACTGAAACCTGCTGCTATTACCTGCTGCCTTCGGTGAGATCTTGGCGTTTTGCTGAAGCAAAACACATGTCAATTGCCTCGTATAAATTGCTCCTATTTCCTAATTATTTTGACTTGTTGTTACTACAATTTTGATCGTTTATTGTGCTCTTTTTACTCACTGTTTTAGGCTAAATTCATGACTGTTTTTGGGCTTAATTTGTGATTAATTTGAGTTGTTTTGTGATACTGTTACAACACATATTTGAATTTATTAAACAACACAAGCATGCATAAATTAGAGATTTGTGAGTTGATTTACATGAACTAAATTTTCTTAAGCAAGGGTTAGGTTGTTTTAATTGAATTTTGGATTAAATTTATGGTTGATGCCATTGATTGAATTTATGAAATTTTATTGAATTTAACGTTGCATGAGAATTAAAATTGGCCTTTTTAACTTCTCTATAATTCATAAACTTGGAAAAGCTAATGAATTAGAAAACTAAAATTTCATTCTAGGATTATTGAGTTGATTAGGGGTAATTAACCCACCTAGAACCTAAAATCATGGGCATAATTTAGATCACAATTGGAAAAATTGTAGGTTTTAAAACTTGGTGATTTTGGAAAGAATCATTTGAATGCATGCGTAGGTAAATTCAAGGCATCACTCAAAATTTATTCCAATTGAACATTAGAACTCTAACCTAACCTGACCCTATTTTTCATTACAAATCTCATCTCTTGCATCTGCCCTCTTGTTTTCATTCTCTTCTCCTCGCATTTAAATTCAATTAATTTTCTTGTGTCGTGTCTTGTCTCCACTTATCACATCAGTTTATTTATTTTCAACAGTAAATTGCACACTCATGTATTGCACTAAAATAAGAGATATTTGCTAGTACGCTCATTCATTTAGGTATAGCTAGTCCTCATGGGATCGATACTTTAACTAATCACTTGCTGCTCTCGACCGTGTATACTTGCACGTCGTAGAAGTGTCGGAATCTTATTCTAATTTACATTAGTTTAGGGCACCTGATATTTTTGCATCAATCCTCTATTGAACAAAAAGTCTAAGGTCCTACCATAGACTCATACCCTCTTAAGTCAGTTAGAGGGCGGGGCCTCGTTGTTCAAGACCTGGAGTCAGTTCTTAAGGGAACAACCTATCTAATTCCTTAGTGTAGGAATGAGTGAATTCCATCTTGTATGGTTAAGTCCACAACTACCTACGAGGTTCTGTCCCTGAGAAGGTAGGCTTATTGAGTCGACTACAGGCCACTCTCACCCATACTAGTCTAAGGACAAACCCCTATAAGCAGGAGTTCTTAACTTACTCAGGATTCAGGTCGAGTCACTAATGACCATCTATAAATTATCAGTCTTATCCTCATTAACTGTTACAATCGGTTAGACTAATAATTTGCAGTCCGATCTTGTATGAACTCTTCATACAGGATGCCCCCAATCGCATGTCAACTACATGAATGAGTTGGATTACCTCATTTGTACTAATTACAAAGTGGGTCGCATCCATGGTGTTACCAGAATTAGGTTTCCAACCTTATTCTTTTAGCATAGACCATTTAGGTTATATTCTTGAACACAATCCAAATAGTGTCCACTACACTGATGTTCAAGATATATTATAACCTTGGAGCTTAGTTTATTGGATTTATAAAGCAAGAATGTAATTTTATCAAAACAAATAACTCTTTATTTATTTGATCAAAATTAAACAAGTTTAGGGCATAAATTCCAACATGGAGCTCTCAATTGTAGGTCCATTAGGTCCCTGAGTTGGCTCAAATTGGACAAAATGAGGGTTTACAGTTTGGAGTGGATTTAAAGTGTTCAAATTCATTAAAAGGGTATTTATGTCATTTATATGTGATATAGTTGACATAATATATAGTTTAATGTGAACGAGATTCATAATAAACTATAGTATAGCCTAATTAATTAATTAGGGCTAATTTGGAGAAATTGAATTGAGAAAAATTAAATTGAATATGATTCAATTTAAAATTCCAAAATTATGCAAATGTGATTTGTATAATAAGGTATGAGATACCTTATATTATATGATATGCAAATATGATTTGCATATCATATGGTTGTGGTAAAATGGTGTTTAATTCCACCACACACCATTATAAATAGGTGGAATGTGAGACATTCCAGAAGCAATCTTGCCATTTTTTGGAATTCCATCCAATAGTGCAAGTGAAATTCTCTCAAGCTTTCTCTCTCAATTCTCACCATTTCTCCATAACCCAATTCCAAAGGGAGTCATACAACTATCCCTCTACCTCCCGAGAAGACCAAGTGGAAGTGTCCAACTTGTTCTGTTCGAGATTTAGTTCGAGGACCGAGATCGTGGTTTCGTTGGATCGAGAGAGATCGTGATTCGAGGAGGAATTCGAAGAAACATTCTTCAAGAGGTTAGTAATTCTTTTACTTTTTGTTTTTCCTTCTCGAAAAGCATGTTTAGCCTAGAAATGTATGAGATACTTTCTGTTTTAAGAAAATTAAAACAACAACGAATCAACGACGTTTCACAATGCTTCCACTACGGGAAATCCATTCCCTTCAAATATGTTTCATGATAAACTACATTATTGCTTAATTATGGAATTATGGCATAATTAGAGGAATTAGTCATGAGAGATATGAAAATTGAATGTGATTCAATTTATTATCTACATTATGTAAATGTGATTTGCATAATAAGGTATATGATACCTTATATTATGCAATTATGCAAATATGATTTGCATAATGCATAATATGTGGAATTAGTGGGATAATGGGTGGAGATTTTATCTCCACCCTCACTCACTATAAAAGGATGCATTTAGATACATTTGCCAACCAAGGAAGTCACTTTTTGGATTTTGAGAATTCCAAAAACCTCACAACTCTCAATTCTCTCTACAACTCTCTCTTCCACCAAAACGAACTTCCATCGTTCTCCCTTTCCTAGAGAACAACCGAGAAGATCAAGTGGAGGTGTTCTATTTGAGAGATCGTGTGGAGATCATAGAGCTCGAGAGATCCAAGAAGAAAAGGATTATTAGAAGAAGTTGTTCTTCAAAGGTAATATCTCTTTTTCCCTATTATGCTTAACCATGTTTCAATTTTTTGGGTTAAATTCATGTAACATAATTATGAGCAAAGTGATTTAATTCTCTTCCGCTTCGTGATTCGATCCCTTCAAGGGCACTAATAAGACTCCATTACCTAAAATTACAAGCTTAGGATGTATGTCTACACCTTACAACTTCTATCCTTTGAGAAGCCACTTGCTCCAATTGTGTTAATCCACTAACTCCTAACCCTTTTAGTATTAAGATATAGCTTGTGTATTACTTAAGGTGATAAAACTCAAATAAGAACTTGCAATAAACACCACAAATGAAAGTATAACTTCGTAAATGACCATTGAGTCAAAAGAGTTCAAACAACTACATCCAACCTCAAATTCCAGTCCTCAAACACTTAAGTCTATAATTGTAAAATTAAAAATAAACCTTAAGAATTCATAATCATCAACATTTTGAGAGAGTAATCTAAGATTTACACCAAAATAGCTACAAAAGTATGCTAACCTAGCTAAAAACTTAAGACAAACTTAAGGCAAAAAAAAAAACAACAAGAATGAAAAACCAGCAAGAAAATGAGGAAGAAAGGACAAATAATGATGAATCTTCTTTTTCTTTTGCAAAAACAACTTCCAAACTGCAACTCTCCTCTCCTTCTCTTAATTTTTGTGGGTTTTCTTCCTTCTTGGCTCCTCCTCTCTTCACAAAGGTAACTTCTCTTTTCTTTCTCTTTAAGGGTTGATTTGGATCACTCATTCCACGTGGAAACTGATAACTCTCAAATATGAGGGTTATTTAACCCATGATTTATACTTAACCCAAGAAATAATTGCTAAGAGAATAGGGAAATATGCTAAAAAGACTTCAGAATTAAAAGAGTCATCATAAATCTCACTTTTTGCAGTTATGGCAGGAACACAAGAGCAACGCAATTGCCTGGCAGAAGAAAGAAGTTGCGCGCCAAGAATTGCGGGAATTCGAAATTCACGGAAGCCAAATCCGAGATCTGTGGAAAAAAAAAGCTACGCAACGAAATTCCCCTGTAATCACGGAAATCAGTCGTCTTTGTCTGGAAACTCTAGAAGGGAACATTTCTATAAATAGAGAGGAAAACGACTAGAGCAGTATCATTGTTTTTCTGGCACTCGTTTTCCTACACTGTCTAGTTTTATCAAGTCCTACACTCTCGAACATTTTATTTTCAGTTGGTAGATTTTAAGTTTGGTTGTTCTTGTTGTTCTTTACGATTTCAGTTGTAATGAAGTTGGCGCATGTTGGAGCGCGTTGTCGGAATACGTAATTTGAAAGTTTTCTGTAGTCCTTTCCAACTTGTTTTAATCGAAAGTAAGAATTATTCAATACAGATTAGTCATTTTCTTTTATGCAAATCAGTTTCATTTGAAGTTTACATTTTCCATTTCAATACAGAACCACTGCAAGTTCACATTGCAGTTTCGATTCTTGCTTAACAGTGGCAGATCGAGAGGCTGCAAGGTGTGGTTGCAGGGAATTGTAGAACCTCGTTTCTTTTATTCAGTTCTTAGATGTGTAATATTTTCTCTATGTTCATTGTTTCATCCATGAGGAGCTAAAACTTTCCTTAGGGATTCAAGATGTGAATACCCTATGGAAAGACAATGCACTCCAAAGCAAAAGCAGTTCAATGAACATTGGATGAGATTTACGTTTGATGAGCTTCATGAGAATAACTATAGTTTGCCATCTAAAGTTGTTCATCTAGCATTAGCTCGATATCGACAGGGTTGAGTTAGAAGCAGATGTCCCAAACGTAATGGAGGAAAACGACTTAGACATGTTGGGATTTGTGCCCTAAACTTTTGTAATTTTGATCAAATAAATAAAGAGTTATTTGTTTTGATAAAATTATATTCTTGCTTTATAAATCCAATAAACTAAGCTCAAAGGTTATAATGTATCTTAAACATCAGTGTAGTAGACACTATTTGGATTGTGTTCAAGAATATAACCTAAATGGTTTATGGTATAAGAATAAGGTTGGAAACCTTATTCTGGTAACACCATGGATGCGACCCACTTTGTAATTAGTACAAATGAGGTAATCCAACTCATTCATGTGGTTGACATGCGAGTGGGAGCATCCTGTATGAAGAGTTCATATAAGACCAGACTGCAAATTATTAGTCTAACCAGTATAACACTATTAATAGGATATGACTGATAATTTATAGATGGTCATTAGTGACTCGACCTGAATCCTGAGTAAGTTAAGAACTTCTGCTTATAGGGGTTTGTCCTTAGACTAGTATGGGTGAGAGTGGCTTGTAGCCGACTCAATAAGCCTACCTTCTCAGGGACAGAACCTCGTAGGTAGCTGGGGACTTAACTATACAAGATGGAATTCACTCATTCCTACACTAAGAAATTAGATAGGTTGTTCCCTTAAGAAATGAGTCTAGGTCTTGAACAACGGGACCCCGCCCTCTAAACTTATTAGGAGGGTACGAGTCTATGGTAGGACCTTAGACTTTTTGTTCATTAGAGGATCAGTGATGCTTAAGGAATAAAGAGGTAATCACAGGGGTAAAACGGTAATTTGACCCAACCGTGATTATGAATAACCTGTGAAGGGTCGACTCATGGGTAATGATTATATCAATGGACACAATATAATCTACAGTGAGGAAAGTGCAGCTACAAGTCTATAGTGGAGTGACTTGTAGTTAATGAATATTGATTAACTAGATCAAAGAGTTTGATCAGTTAATCTCACATCATTGAAGCTCATGAACTGTAGGTCCATTAGGTCCCTCCGTTGGCTCAACATGGTAATATTGAGGGTATAAAGTTAGGGATGAAATTGAAGTGTTCAACTGTTGGGATTTGTACCCTAAAACTCGTAGTTTGTAATTATGTTCTAATTAATGTAATAAAGTGTTATTATTTCAATAAAGTGTTATTGTTCGTTATCTACGAGTTTGCCTTTATTTAAAACTCTAAATCCAATAAACGAAACATCCAAGGCTGTTAAATGAATCTTTAACGGAATGTAATGTACATAAAAAGGATCTCGGTTCGAGATACAGCCTAAAGGGTCTATAGTTAGGGGATAAGGTTTGGGTACCTTACCCTGGTTAAACTATGGATGTGACCCACTTTGTATTTGATACAAACACTGTGATCCTAACGTGTTCGTGTAGATGACATGTGAGTGGGGATATCCTATGTAATGAGATTACATAAGACCGGACCACGAAATAGTAACCTCTAGCTGTAACTCCGTTGACTAGTTACGTTTCTATTTCACTAGGATGACCTAGGCAACTTGATCTCAATCCTGAGCAGGTTACAAACTCCTATTCGCGAGGGATTGTCCTTTGATTAGTATGGGTGAGAGTGGCCAGATTCGCCAACTCAATATGCCTACCTTCTTGGGGACAAGATCGAGTGAGCGGCTGGGGACTTAACTTAGCAAGATGGAATTCACTTCTTCCCGCCTACTAGGGTAAGTAGAGGAATGTTCCCTTAAGTGGTGTCTCCGGGACTTGAACAAAGGGCCCAACCTCTCATTGGCCCGAGAGGGACTCTGTTTTGTTGGTAGGACCACAAACAAATTGTTCATTAGAGGATCACTTTGGTACTTAAGGCACAAAGATGGAACCCGTGGTAAAACGGTAATTTGACCCACCAAATGGTTTACGAACATTAAATGAAGGATTGACTTGCTTTGTTATTGGTCAATATCCATGGACACGAAATATATCTGCGATGAGAAGAATGCATTGTGGGACTTTAGTGGAGTGTTCCATGATTAACGAATGTTGATTGGGAGGTTAATGAGATTAACCGAGCAATCTCGTATCGTTGGAGCTTCGATCTGTAGGTCCATTAGGTCCACCTTCTAGCTCGTAAAGGGTTCTTAGATCATTTAAATTTGAAATGTTCAAATTCATTAGGAATAAACTTAATGTATATTGATACAATATAATATATAGTTTTGGAACTATATATTATAAATTTAATATGAATATGATTCATATTAAATTATATGAGAGAATTGAATATTTGAAAGAGTTCAAATATTATATTAAATGTGAATATGATTCACATTTGCAAACTATAGGATAAAATTTAATGTGCACTGGTTGTATATTAAAACTATAGGTTAAAGGGGTAATATGATTAAATGAGATTTAATCCAAATTAAATATATGATATTTAATTTGTATTATTTAAATGAATAATTAAGTTTGATTTAATTATATTATTATTATTATTTTAATAATAAATGAGGGAACGTGTCATCCAGACACGTTCCCCACTACCCTTCCCCTTCTCCCTATCGACAGTTTAACAGGGAGAAGGGGGTTGCTCAATTAGATTGATTGATCAATCACATTGAACTTACAGAAGAAAAAATCTCTCTCGCTCTCTCAATCTTTTAATTCCCTTCATCTTCCAATTGTTGGAAACCTTCCCACAAAGGTTTTTGTTCTAAGATCTCAGAAGATAGAAGGTTTTTCTCGTGGTGTTGTCCAATTGAAAAAACACAGAGAAGCATCTTGGAAGTTCCTGTGTTGCTGTCTTATTTGGAGCAAGGAGTTGCTGCAAGTTGAAACTACAAAGGCATTTTTCTTCCCTTTAGTTTAATTGTTAAACTTAACATATGTTTGCATGTATGCAATTAATCCATGTCTAATAGGATTAGAAGTACCATGCTTGTTCTGTATTTTTGGTCAATGTACTGGTTTTTATTTTAAGCAAAACAATCAAGTAATTAAGATCCCAAACACGTTTCCGCTGCTCAAGGAGATCAGATCTCCATCATCAATTTCATATATGAGGTGTTATATCAGTTATATGTGATATAATTGATATAATATATGGTTTTAATGTGAATTAGATTCACATATAAACTATATACTAATGAGAGAATAAAGGAGGGATATGATGGTAATTTCTATCATATTTTCCTATATATAGTTGCATGAGATGCAACTTTGAGGATAATCTCTTTTGAGAAACCCTAGAGCATTCTCTCATATTGTTAGAAAGAGTTCCAAGTACATTTTCACAAGATCATCTCACCTCACCCTAAAAGGAACCCACCTTCCTCCCTCACCTAGAGAACAACGGAGAAGATCTGGTGGTAGTGTCCGTGATCGTTCGGGTTCGAGTTGCTGAGATCGTGATCGTGGGAGAATGAGCATTTGAAGAAAGAGTTCTTCAAAGGTGAATTTCTTGTTGTCCATCATATTAAAGCATGCTTAATCTTAGTTTCAAATGATCTTGATAGAAATCCATGTAACTAGATAAGAACACGCGATTCACAATCGCTTCTGCTGCGAGATCTGATCCCTTCAATTGGTATTAGAGCCCAATTGTGTTCTTTATTTTGTTCTGGAATTATCAAGATCATAGGTGGGATTTACTGTTTTTCATGTGATGAATGAACGGTTTGCGAATTAGACGTTTTCAATTTTGGCACTTAGATTTACATATTTTCGTTGAATTATTCAATGTAAGGGCCTATTGTTTTGGGCATTTTATTTTGTTAATCGAGTCTGTAAGTCCGTGTCGATCGAGGCAAAGTGGTTGCTGAGAAGAACGAAGCAAAAACGAGTAAGAAATTGGAAGAACATGGTTGTTCTGTGAATGGCGTTGCAACACTGTTCATTGGTGTTGCAACGCCACTGCGGCAGGCGTGCGACTGAGAAGAGTTGTGCAACGCTTGTGATGAGGCGCGCTTCAACGGGCAGAAAAGGATAAACTACAGCGTTGCAACGCCACAGGCGTTTCACGCGAAGGAGCAATAGGCAGCAAACGGTTTTATTTATATATAATAAATATAAAAATGTTTATATTTATTTATATTTAATTTATTTAATTTTAATTAATATAATTAGATTATATTAATTATATTAATTAATTAGTTTATATTAATTAAAATTGGTTTTAGGGTGCCAAAATTGGTCTAATTTTGCTATTTAAATTATGCAATTGTTGTGTAATCATTGTCATGCATAATGTATGTTTTTAATTTAGATATCCCACCTTAGGTTAAACATAACCATGCATCATTTATAATATAAAGTGTTATAATATATAGTTTGCATGTATAATTAAATATAAAGAGTTATATTAATTTAGGGACAACATTGACATGCATTATAATTCATGAGATGATTATGCTATGTATGTTTTATTATTCATGAGATGAATGATCAAACACTATGACATAGTATGCATGTCACCTAAGGTTAATTATTAGTTTTAAAATGTATTGGAAATAATAGACCTTAGGTTATATAGTTCTAATTAGATTAGAATTAGGAACCAAGTAATTTATAAACAATGATTAAAAGATGAACTCTGTCTAAGGAAGGTTCTGTCTAGGCTGGGGTATTTAAGCTGACGAAAATGGAACACCCCACCTGAACCGACACGAGAGTGAAATTTAATTAGAGAGTTTATAAATTATAGTAATACACAATCTGTTTATTAAGGGGTTAATAAACTAGAAATCCTAGGCTTAATATAAAGAGTTATATTAGCAAACTTAGGATAAAATCAATATAAGAGTTATATTGATTATCAATATAAGAGTTATATTGATAAGTGTAGGTAAAACCATTAGTCGGGTTTTAGCTTAAGTAAATTTCCTATGGAGTTAAAGTATTCAGTGGGAGGAAAAGTGTATATGATACATAATTTTTCACTTACGTATCTCCAGGAAGTTCACACCGTGAGACTCATACTTGGCCTCGTGGCGCAAACAGGAGTGTCCCCCTTCGGATGGTGTTTGTATGAGTCAATATCAAGGTGAATGGAGAGCGTACTTATAGTGAGTGAGAGCAGGTTTAGTGAAAACAAAACCTATGGTCTCTTCTGCTTCGGTTTATACTGTAAGATCGGTAGGGTCACCGCTAGTTTGGCTCGACTGCAATCCCTTCTGAGGGCTTGATCATGGGGGATCGAACACAAGATGACACACGAAAGGGATAAAGATTTCCTTAGTCTGTTTTTCAATCTAGTCCTCCCTTCGGCGGATTTTATTGAATGGGGACTCTAGAGTCTAAAGACAGAGGGTTACACTCACAAGGTACATAAGTAGTGTATGTATCCTGACCGAATAATTGTAACTAAAGCCTATAGGAATAAGAGTTATTTTGGCATTAGGTTTTGGTCAAGAGTGTCTTGATCCAAAGGAGGAGTGTTTTTTATTACCCTTCGGTGTCATACATTCTAAACCTTTGGAGTATCATTGCAAATTATAAATGACTTAGGAATCATTTGATAATTGGCTAAAACATGATTGGATTAGAAAATTATAGCAAGAAACTCATACAAGTTTTTTTTGTAAATTTTCAGCAAAATGTCTAGCTCTATAATTTCCTTGTTGGGTGTAGAAAAATTAACCAGAGAGAACATGATGATGTGGAAAAAAAACTTAACACCATTTTGGTAGTGGATGATCTGAAGTTTGTGCTAACTGAGGAGTGTCCTCAAGTGCCAGGCTCGAATGCTTCACGAAATGTTCGTGATGCATATGATCGATGGATCAAGGCCAATGATAAGGTCAAGGTCTACATGCTGGCAAGTATGTCTGACATATTAGCCATGAAGCACGAGGGCATGATGACCACTAAGGAAATCATGGATTCAGTGCAGGGTATGTTTGGACAACAGTCCACACAGGCCCGACACAATGCCCTCAAGTATATATTCAACTCGAGGATGCCAGAGGGTTCATATGTTCGGGATCATGTCCTGGATATGATTGTACACTTTAACATCGCGGAGTCGAATGGTGTTTCCATCGATGAATCGAGCCAGGTCAGTTTCATTCTGGAAACCCTTCCAGATAGTTTCCTACAGTTTAGAAGTAATGTTGTTATGAACAAGCTTACTTTTAATCTTACCTCCCTTCTGAATGAACTCCAGACCTTTCAATCTTTGATGAAAATTCAGGGATCGAAAGGTGAGACAAATGTTGCCAGTAGAAGTTATCATAGAGGTTCGACCTCTGGAACAAAAACAGTGGCTTCATGTTCTTCTAACCTTAAAGGGAAGAAGAAGAACATGAAAAAGGTTGGTAAAGGGAAACGAGCTGACAAATCTGTCGCCTAGAAGGGCAAGAAAGTCAAAGAAGTTGTAGACAAAGGAAAGTGTTTCTACTACAACGAAGGCGGGCATTGGAAATGGAACTGTCTGAAGTACATTGCGGAAAAGAAGAAGGAAGGTAAATATGATTTACTTTGCTTAGAAGCTTGTTTAGTGGATAATGATAAAACTGCTTGGATACTTGATTCAGGCGCCACTAATCATGTTTGCTCTTCTTTTCAGGGAATTGATTCCTGGCAGCAGCTACAGAAAGGAGAGATAACGCTCCGGGTTGGAAATGGAGAAATCGTCTCAGCTGTAGCAATAGGCACGATGAAGCTTAATTTTGGCAAGAAATATATGTTGTTAGACAATATATTAGTGATACCAGGGTTTACTAGAAACCTTATTTCAATTTCTTGCCTTATAAAACAATGTATTTCTGTTTCTTTTTCTTTGAATAAAGTGTTTATTTTAATGAAAGGTGTGGAAATATGTTCGGCTTCATTAGAAAATGAGTTGTATGTTTTAAGACCTAATTCAATCAAAATGGTTTTGAACACTAAATTATTTAAAACTGCAAACACACAAACTAAGAAACGTAAAATTTCTCCTAAAGAAAATGCTCATCTTTGGCATCTTAGATTGTGTCACATTAATCTCAATAGGATTGTGAGATTGGTAAAAAATGTACTTCTAAATGAGTTAGAAGAAAATATTTTACCTGTATGTGAATCCTGCCTAGAAGGCAAAATGACTAAAAGACCTTTTAGTGGAAAAGGTTATAGAGCCAAAGAACCTCTTAAGCTTATACATTCAAAGTCATGGACCAAGAAATGAAGTCTATTACTGTGAGGATCCATCGACTTATAATCAAGCAATGGTTGACAAAGACAAAGACAAATGGATCATAGCCATGGACCAAGAAATGAAGTCTATGTACTTCAATTATGTTTGGGATCTTGTAGATAAACCTGATGGGGTAAAACTATAGGTTGTAAGTGGATCTATAAGAGAAAGCGTGGTGTAGATGGAAAGGTGCAAACCTTTAAAGCTACACTAGTAGCAAAGGGTTATACCCAGGTTGAATGGGTTGATAATGAGGAAACCTTTTCACCTGTTGCTATGGTAAAGTCTATCCGTATCCTACTTGCCATTGCCTCATATTATGACTATGAGGTATGGCAAATGAATGTCAAGACAACCTTTTTGAATGGCAACCTTGATGAGAACATCTACATGGACCAACCCAAAGGGTTCATTGTACCAGGACAAGAGCAAAAGGTTTGCAGGATTAAAAGGTCAATTTATGGACTAAAACAAGCCCCTAGGTCCTGGAATATAAGATTTGATGAGGCAATCAAATCTTTTGGTTTTGATCAGAATGATGATGGACCTTGTGTCTACAAGAAAATCATCAATAGTTCTATCGCATTCATAGTTCTATATGCGGATGATATCCTACTCATTGGGAATGATGTAGGACATCTTACTGACATTAAAAATTGGTTAACTACGCAATTCCAAATGAAAGATTTGGGTGAAGCGCAGTTTGTTCTTGGGATCCAGATTGTCCGAAACCGCAAGAATAAAACACTAGCCCTGTCTCAGACATCTTACATCGACAAACTGTTGTCGAGGTTCAAGATGCAAGACTCCAAAAAGGGTTTATTGCCTTTTAGACATGGAGTCTATTTGTCTAAGGAACAATGTCCTAAGACACCTCAAGGAGTTGAGGATATGAGACGGATTCCTTATGCATCAGCTGTTGGAAGCCTGATGTACGTCATGTTGTGTACTAGGCCAGACATTTGCTTTTTAGTTGGACTGGTCAGTAGATATCAATCCAATCCAGGACCTGAACACTGGATAACGGTTAAAACAATCCTTAAGTATCTACGGAGAACGAGGAACTACATGCTTGTGTATGGTGCTAAGGATTTGATCCTTACAGGATACACGAATTCTGACTTTCACACTGATAAAGATTCTCAGAAATCTACATCAGGGTCAGTATTTACTCTTAACGGAGGAGCTGTAGTATGACAAAGCGTCAAACAGGGATGCATCGCTGATTCCACCATGGAGGTCGAATATGTAGCAGCTTGAAAACCAACAAGAAAACTGTATTCCTTTCGGGAATTCACGGTGTTCCGACTCCCATGATCAAGACCCTCCGAAGAGATTGTCTGGTCCATGCCAAACTAGTAGGCGGATCATAGGGGTCTCACGGTGTGAATCGAAAGAAGAGACAGTGGGTCCCGTTTTCACAGGTCCCGCTCCCACTCACTATAAGTACTCTCTCCATCCACTATGATATTGATCCATACAAATACCATCCGAAGGGGGACACTCCCATTTGCGCCACGAGGCTGAGTATGGATCTCACGGTGCGGACTTTACGGAGATTTGTGGTCGAAAAATTAAATGTATCTTATACACTTTATTTCCTCCCACTCAGCACTTTATGTTAATCGAGATTGACCTAGATAAACCAACTAAAATTTACCCAAGTCTACCAATATAACTCTTATATTGTATTTAGCCTAAGTTTATAATCACATTATTAACTTAGGTCTATATGAGTAAATTAATCAACTTTTAATTAACGACACTCACGATAAATATAACCTAAGAATCTCCAGATCGAATTCACTCCCAGGTCGGTTTCTAGGTAGGGGTGTTCCGCAAGCTTCAACTTAAATACCTCAGCCTTAGACAAAACCTTCTTTAGACAGAGTTACTTATCAGTCACCATTCAAAGGTCATATTTTGATTTCCTAATTCTAATCTTATTAGAACTAGAAAACCTAAGTCTAATTATTCAAGTTCTAAACACTTTAAAACTAATAATTAACTTAGGTTTCATATGCATTTCTATGGTATAGTGCTTGATCATTCATCACATGAATAACTATAGACTATAACAAAAATATTCATCACATGAAATTAAATGCATGAGCATACTTTAATCTAAAAAATATAACACTTATATTTAAATAAATTAAAACATGCATTTAATTATATTATAACACTTATAATATAACCTATCATGCAAACTATATATTATAACACTTATAATATAAAATGATGCATGAAATGTTTAACTCAAGGTGGGGTTTTAAATCTATATGACATACATTATGCACATAGAATTAATTAAATCATACATCTCATGCATAAAATAATTAAATAGCAAAAATGGACCGGTTTTGGCACTTAGGGGCATTTATTTAATTAATTAACATTAATATAACAATTATATTAATATTAATTAATAAAATAAAATAAAATAAATAAATACATTTTACATAAAAGAATTAAATAAAAAGAATAAAAATTAAGCCCCACGATTTTGAAACTTCTCAACCGCCCACGTCCTCGTGAAGTGGCCACTGAAACCGCCCATCATGCACGTAGCGTTGCAACGCCATGGGCAGCGTTGCAATGTTGCAGTTCTCAGCGTTGCGCCCTACGCGCTCCACGCCTCGGCATTACAACGCTGTTCTGCAGCCAAGCCTCCGCCCACGATTGCAGCGTTGAGACGTCGATGAACAACAAGCTCCTCTTGCTGTTCTTCGTCGTTTCTCGCCCGTTTCTGCTCCGATTTCTTCACAACATCTCATGCCACGAACGACACGGTATTACAGACTCGATTTACATTAAAATTTGCCCAAAACACGGACCCTTACATTGATCATATCAACATAAAGTAAATCTAAAAACAAAGTGCCAAAATCGAAAACACTCATTTTGCAAACCAGAATTCACCTCATGAATTAAACTAGTAACCCACCTAATTTTAACAAAACAAATGCACAACAAGAAGCCAACGATTAGCTCTGATACCAATTGTAGGAAATGAGAATCCCCGCGCAGCGAAAGACGATCGAATCGTCGTGGTATTGTTGTGCAATTTGATTTCTTAAAATTAAACTATCTAATAGTACAAGGTTAAACATGCTAATTAGAAGGAAAACAGCAAGAAAGAGTCACTTACTTGTTGAAGACCCTCTTCAAATTTCCTTCCTCCGATCACGAACTCTTCGTGTTCTTCTCAACGATCTCGAACTCCTCGAACAATCCCAACGAACGAACACCTTCACTCGATTTCTCGGTTGTTCTACTTTTGGTAGAAGGAGAATGGTGGAATTCTACTTTTGGTGTAGGGAGGAGAATTTGAGAGAGAGAGAGATTTGAGAGAGAATACAATTTGCTTCTTGGAGAGAAAATCAAAAAATGAGCAAATCCTTAATGAACCCTTCTTGCAAAGGGGTTTATATAATGGTGATAGGTGGTGTTGAAATCTCCACCTATTTACCATTTTGCCACAACCATAGGTTATGCAAATCATATTTGCATAACCACATCTAATAAGATATCTCATATCTCATTTTACCAATCACATTTGTATTATTGTGGATTTTTAAATTGAATCGCATTCAATTTAATTTCTCTCAGTCTAATTTCTCCAAGTTAGCCCTAATTCAACAATTAGGCTAACCTATAATTTATTATTAATCTCATTCACATTAAACTATATAATATATCATTCATATCTCATATAAATGACATGATTACCCTTTAGTGAACTTGAACACTTCAAATTCACACCAAAATGTAAACCTTCTATTAATCCAGTTTGAGCCAACCGAGGGACCTTATGGACCTACAGTGACGAGCTCCAATGATTCGAGATTAACCTGTCAAACTCTTTGACCCGGTTAATCAACATGCATTAGCTACGGTAACACTCCACTAAAGCCCGTAGTTGCACTCCCGTCAGTGTAAGACAAGATGTGTCCATTGATATAACCAATGCCCATGGGTCGACCCTTCACAGGTTGTTCGTAGACACTGCTGGGTCAAATTACCGTTTTACCCCTATGTCTACTTCTTGCTCCTTAAGTCCCCACTGCTTCTCTAATGAATAAGAACGTTGTAATGGTCCAACCATACACAACACCCCTCTCGTGCCAGTGAGAGGGTGGACGCCTGTTGTCCAAGCCCTAGAGACAACACTTAAGGGAACAACCCCTCTAGTTTCCCTAAAGGTGGGAACGAGTGAATTCCATCTCGCGAAGTTAAGTTTCCAGCTCCGTACTTGGTCCCGTCCATTAGAAGATAGGCATATTGGGCTAGTAACTGTGACCACCCTCACCCATACTAGTCAAAGGGATGACACTCGCAGCAGAGTCCATAACATGCTCGAGGATTCGTGTCGAGTCACTAATGGTCATCTACGAAGTTATTAGTCCATACTGTTAACGATGTTACATCAGTAGGTCTAATAATTCACGGTCCGGTCTTGTACAATCTCATTGCACAGGATGCCCCCACTCGTATGTTAACCACATGAACGAGTCACATCACCTCGTTTGTATCTTAATACAAAGCAGATCACATCCACAACGTATCCATGATTAGGTCTCCAACATTATCCATATACTGTAGATCATTCGGGTCATTAACTCGAACGTGATCCTCCCTGTGTGTCCACTACACACCGTTCAAGTTCTATTTTTCTCATATATTCAATGACCCTGGAGCTTAGTTTATTGGATAAAGTTTGTAAAATTTGCGAGACACAAAAAGATGAAATGAATAACTTTTATTAATTTCAAGTGCTCAATTTACAAACTAAACGAGATTAGGACATACATCCGAACAGTTGAGCCAACGAAGGGACCTGACGGACCTACAATTCATGAGCTCCAATGATGTGAGATTAGCTGATCAAACTCTTTGATCCAGTTAATTAATATTCATTAACTACAAGTCACTCCACTAGTAGGCTTGTAGCTGCACCCTCCTCACTATAGATTATATTGTGTCCATTGGTATAATCATTACCCATGAGTCGACCATTCACAGGTTGTTCGTAATCACAGCTGGGTCAAATTATCGTTTTACCCCTGTGATTACCTCTTTGTTCCTTAAGCACCACTGATCCTCTAATGAACAACAAGTCTATGGTCTTACCATAGACTCATACCCTCTTAAGTCAGTTTAGAGGGCGGGGCCCCATTGTTCAAGATCTGGACTCAGTTCTTAAGGGAACAACCTATCTAATTCCTTAGTATAGGAATGAGTGAATTCCATCTTGCATAGTTAAGTCCCAAGCTACCTACGAGGTTCTGTCCCTGAGAAGGTAGGCTTATTGAGTCGGCTACAGGCCACTCTCACCCATACTAGTCTAAGGACAAACCCTATAAGCAGGAGTTTTTAACTTGCTCAGGATTCAGGTCGAGTCATTAATTACCATTTATAAATTATCAGTCTTATCCTGTTAACGATGTTATACTGGTTAGACTAATAATTTATAGTTCGGTCTTGTATGAACTCTTCATATAGGATGCCTCCACTTGCATGTCAACCACATGAATGAGTTTGATTACCTCATTTGTACTAATTACAAAGTGGGTCGCATCCATGGTGTTATCAGAATAAGGTTTCCAACCTTGTTCTTATACCATAAACCATTTAGGTTATACTCTTGAACACAATCCAAATAGTGTCTACTACACTGATGCTCAAGATACATTATAACCTTGGAGCTTAGTTTATTGGATTTATAAAGCAAGAATATAATTTTATCAAAACAAATAACTCTTTATTTATTTGATCAAAATTACATAAGTTTAGGGCACAAATCCCAACAATCTCCCACTTGACCTAAAACTTGTGGAGTATTAATACATTACAATGATTTAAATACAATAAACTAGGGCATTTAAACCCTTTGTACAATATACTCCCACATGCCCTAGTTGGGGAAGACTTGTATACCTAGACCTACTAGGTGACTCTCAAATACTTTAGTCGTGAGAGCCTTTGTAAAAGGATCAACAATGTTGTGCTCTGAGGCTATCTTCGTGATGATCACGTCTCCTCGATGCACGATCTCCCGGATGAGATGATATTTCTACTCAATATTCTTTCCCCTCTTGTGACTTCGGGGTTCCCTTGAATTTGCCACGGCACCACTGTTATCATAATGCAACGTGATGGACAAACTCATATTTGGAGCAACTTCCAAATCCAACATGAATTTCCTTTATCAAATGACCTCTTTAGCTGCTTCACAAGTTGCTACATATTCGACCTCCATGGTGGAATCATCGATGCATCCTTGCTTGACGCTTCGCCATACTACAGCTCCTCCGTTAAGAGTAAATACCGACCCTGATGTAGATTTTCGAGAATCTTTATCAGTTTGAAAGTTAGACTCCGTGTATCCTTTAAGGATCAAATCCTTACCCCCATACACAAGCATGTAGTTCCTTGTTCTCCGTAGATACTTAAGGATTGTTTTAACCGTTGTCCAGTGTTCAGGTCCTGAATTGGATTGATACCTACTGACAATTCCAACTGCAAAACAGATGTCTGGCCTAGTACACAACATGGCGTACATCAGGCTCCCAACAACTAATGCATAAGGAATCCGTCTCATATCCTCAACTCCTTGAGGTGTCTTAGGACACTATTCCTTAGACAAATGAACTCCATATCTAAAAGACAATAAACCCTTTTTGGAGTCTTGCATCTTAAACCTCAACAACACTTTGTCGATGTAAGATGTCTGAGACAGGGTTAGAGTTTTATTCTTGCGGTTCCGGACAATCTAAATCCCAAGAACAAACTGCGCTTCTCCCAAATCTTTCATTTGGAATTGCGTAGCTAACCAATTCTTAATGTCAGTAAGATAACCTACATCATTCCCAATAAGCAAGATATCATCCACATATAGAACTAGGAATGCGACAAAACTTTTGATGATTTTCTTGTAGACACAAGGTTCATCATCATTCTGATCAAAGCCAAAAGATTTGATTGTCTCATCAAATCTTATATTCCAGGACCTGGAGGCTTGTTTTAGTCTGTAGATTGACCTTTTAAGCTTGCAAACCTTTTGCTCTTGTCCTGGTTTAATGAACTCTTTGGGTTGGTCCATGTAAATGTTCTCGTCAAGATTACCATTCAAGAATGTTGTCTTGACATCCATTTTCCATACCTCATAGTCATAATATGCAACAATGGCAAGTAGGATACGGATAGACTTTACCATAGCAACATGTGAAAAGGTTTCCTCATAGTCAACCCCTTCAACCTGGGTATAACCCTTTGCTACTAGTCTAGCTTTAAAGGTTTGCACCTTTCCATCTACACCACGCTTTCTCTTGTAGATCCACTTACAACCCATAGGTTTTAGCCCATCAGGTTTATCTACAAGATCCCAAACAGAATTGTACATAGACTCCATTTCTTGGTCTATGGCTATGACCCATTTATCTTTGTCTTTGTCAACCATCGCTGATTATAAGTCGATGGATCCTCACAATCGTCATCCGGTATAACAACTTGAGTTTCAGATAAACCCATGTAACAATCAAGGTTGTGTTATAACCCTCCCACTACGTCGAGGCATACTCAACTCTTGAGATGGACTCTCTTGACTAGACAAGCTAGTATCAACAACTTTTGTTGACGTACTAGTTTTATTAGCAACCTTTGCTATTGTTCCATCCAACTCACTTAACACAACTTTACTTCTTGGTTTGTGGTCCCTTATGTGGTCCTCATCTAAGAAAGTGGTATTTGTCGACACAAAAACCTTATCTTCCTTAGGATCATAGAATAATCCACCTCTTGTTTCTTTTTGGGTAGCCTACGAATACGCATAATTTTGAACGTGAATCCAACTTCTTTGGATTTGTCACAAGCGCATGTGTTGGACAACTCCAAATTCTGAAAATGACATAAACTACCTTTACGTCATTTCCAGAGTTCAAAAGGTGTTTCAGAAACACTCTTTGATGGCAAATTATTCAAAATGTATCTCGCAGTCTCTACTACGTAACCTCAAAAGGAATTAGGGAGATGAGCTTAACTCATCATTGATCGAACCATGTCCAACAAGGTTCTATTTCTCCTTTCCGATACATCATTTTGTTGTGGCGTACAGGGAACTGAGAGTTGGGATGTGATTCCATGTTCTATTATATAGTTCTGGAATTTTAAATCCATGTACTTTCCACCTTGATCTGATCGAAGTGTTTTAATTGTTTTACCTAATTGATTTTCAACTCCAGTCTTGAATTCCTTGAACTTTTCAAGTGCTTCAGACTTATGACGCATTAGGTAAATATGCCCATATTTAAAATAATCATCTATAAAAGAGATGAAATATTCATAACCTCTTCTGCCTTTAACATTCATCGGACCACAAAGGTCTAAATGTATAAGCTCAAGAGGTTCTTTGGTTCTATAGCCTTTTCCACTAAAAGGTCTTTTAGTCATTTTGCCTTGTAGGCAGGATTCACATACAGGTAAAGTATTTTCTTCTAACTCATTTAGAAGTCCATTCTTTACCAATCTCTCAATCCTATTAAGGTTAATGTGACCCAATCTAAGATGCCAAAGATGAGCATTTTCTTTAGGAGAAATCAGTTTGTGTACTTGCTATTTTGAATAATTCAGTGTTTAAAACTATTTTAACTTAATTAAACCATTGCAAATAATTCTCAAGAAGAGCAATACATAATTCAATATTTTTCCAAAGAAATAAACACTTTATTCAATTGAAAAGAAATTGAAGTACAATGTTCGCTAAGGCAAGAAATAGAAATAAGGTTTCTAATAAACCCTGAAACTACATACATGTTATCAAATAACAACATTTCCTTTCCAGACAATTGCTCTTTATTTGCTCATTTTCTTTTTCTTCTGTATGTTCTTAAGTTTAGAAGAATGACTGCAGTACTTAGTTCTAGAGGGTGAACTCTTCTGAGAACTTTTGGAATGGGCAAACAGATTTGTCTCTCCATTCTATTATCTCTTATCATCCATAAGAAACTGATAATTATGCAGCTCATTTAGCAGAGAAGTCAGATCATACTCTATGTTGTTCATCGCTGCATTGCGGCGGAATTGCAAAAAACTCTTCAGAAGAGATTCTAGGATAAACGACACCTGACTTTTCTCATCTATGACCGCCCCATTTAATTCCGCTATGTTGAAGTGAGCCATCAGATTGAGAACATGTTCTCTTACTGACGTTCCCTCCTCCATGTGCGCGTTGTAAACGTACTTTAAGGCTTCATGCCGAATTTGTTTGGACGGTTGTCTAGACAAATTTAACACAAAATCCACGATCTCACGAGCTGAGACCTTGCCCTCCAGCCTCCTGGCTAAAACATCAGGTATGCTAGCCAGGATGTAGGCTTTTGCCTTTTCATTGACATTGATCCAACGGTCATACGCATCCTCAACAAATTGAGGTGTGTTTTGAGCAGGGGATTGAGGACACTCCTCCTTGAGAATGAACATAAGATCATGTGCGACCAAGATTATATTGAGTCTATTCTTCCAAGTCATTATGTTCTCTCCGGTTAATTTTTCCGCACCCAATAAGGAAATTATAGAGCTAGACATTTTGCTGATAATTTACAAAAAAAAAAACTTGTATAAGTTTCTTGCTATAATTGTCTAATCCAATCATGTTTTAGCTAATTATTAAATGATTCCTAGGTCATTTATAATTTGCAATGATACTCCAAAGGTTTAGAGTGTATGACACCGAAGGGTAATAAAAAACACTCCTCCTCTGGATCAAGACACTCTTGACCAAAACCTAATGCCAGAATAACTCTTATTCATATAGGCTTTAGTTACCATTATTCGGTCAGGATACATATACTTCTTATGTACCTTGTGAGTGTAACCCGCTGTCTTTAGACCCCAGAGTCCCTATCCAATAAAATTCGCCGAAGGGAGGACTAGATTGAAAAACAGACTAAGGAAATCTTTATCCCTTTCGGGTGTCCACTGTGTTCGATTCCCTATGATCAAGCCCTCCGAAGGGATTGTCTGGTCCATGCCAAACTAGCAGGCTAACCATAGTGATCTTACGATGTGAACCGGCAGAAGAGACCATAGGTTTTGTTTTCACTAAACCTGCTCCCACTCACTATAAGTACTCTCTCCATTCGCCTTGATATTGACTCATACAAACACCATCCGAAGGGGGACGCTCCCATTTGCGCCACGAGGCCAAGTATGATTCTCACGGTGTGAACTTCCCGGAGAAAACGTAGGTGAAAAAAATATGTATCATATACACTTTTCCTCCCACTGGATACTTTAACTCTTATAGGAAATTTACTTAGGCTAAAACCTGGCTAATGGTTTTACCTAAACTTATCAATATAACTCTTATATTGATTTTATCCTAAGTTTGCTAATATAACTCTTTATATTAAGCCTAGAATTTCTAGTTTATTAACCCTTTAATAAACTCGTTGCTGCTACTATAATTTATAAACCCTCTGATTAAAATTCACTCCCAGTGTCGGTTCTCGGGGTAGGGTGTTCGTTTCAAAATCGACTTAAATACCCCCTAGATAGATAGAACCTTTCTTAGACAGAGTTCCTCTTTTAATCATTGTTTATAAATTACTTGGTTCCTAAGTCTAATTTAATTAGAACTAAATAACCTAAAGTCTATTAATTCCAAGTTCTAAACATTTTAAAACTAATAATTAACCTTAGGTGACATGCATACTATGTTATAGTGCTTGATCATTCATCTCATAAATAATAAAACATACATAGCATAATCATCTCATGAATTATAATGCATGTCTATGTTGTCCATAAATGAATATAACACCTTATATTAATTATACATGCAAACTATATAATATAACACTTTATATTATAAATGATGCATGGTTATGCTCAACCTAAGGTGGGATAACTAAAATAAAAGCATACATTATGCATGGCAATAATTATACAACAATTGCATAATTTAAATAGCAAAATAAGACCATTTTTGGCACCCTAAAATTAATTTTAATTAATATAATCTAATTATATTAATTAGAATTAAATATAATTAAATATAAAACATTTTTTATATTTAATATTTAATAAAAATACGTTTTTCCGTCCGTTGGATCCCTCTTGAAATGCCTATCGCGTTGCAACGCTGATATTCGTCCGTTTCTGTCCGTTGGACCGCTTGGAAAAACACTTCTTCCTTCAGCGTTGAGACGCTCGTGCTGCCATTGCAACGCCATTACCTCATCGTCCAAGCGTTGAGACGCTGGGAGGAGCGCGTTACACGCATTTGCATCTCCTGCGGCTCAATTACGCCTCATTGGCGTTGCAATGTCGCATACGAGCGATAGAAGTCGCCTTTGTATTTTTTTTACTCGTTTTTGCTCCGCTCTTCTTGGAAACCACTTTGCCTCGATCGACACGGACTTACAGACTCGATTTACATAATAAAATACCCAAAACAATAGGCCCTTACATTAAACAATTCAACAAAATTATGTAAATTTATGTGCCAAAAATGAAAACATCTAATTTTGCAAATCGTTCATTCATCACATGAAAACAGTAAATCCCACCTTTGTTCTTGATAAATCCAGAATAAAATCAAGAACACAACTTGGCTCTGATACCAATTGAAGGGATCGAATCCCGCAGCGGAAGCGATTGTGAATCGCGTGTTCTTGGTTTTATTACACAGATTTTAATCAAGAACAATATATATAAGATTAAGCATGCTTTACAACAAGGACAACAAGAAAATTACCTTTGAAGAACGCTTTCTTCTCGAAGTCCTTCTCCCACGGTCACGATCTCAGCAACTCGAATCCGAACGTGTGAAGATACCACCACTAGATCTTCTCCGTTGTTCTCTAGGTGAGGGAGGAAGGTGGGTTCCTTTTAGGGTGAGATGTGAAGGTTATGAGAGAAGTTGTGTTTGGAACTTTTCCAACAACACAATAGTACGGTATTCTAGGGTTACCAAAGATTAAAAATCACACCTCAAAGTTGCATCTCATGCAACTATTTATAGGGAAATCGGATGGAAATTACCATCCTATCCCTCTTTCATTCCCTCATTAATATAGTTAATATGTGAATCTAATTCACATTAAAACCATATATTATATCAATTATATCACATATAATTGATATGACACCTCATATATGAAATTGAACTCTTCAATTTCATTCCTAACTTTATACCCTCAATATTACCATGTTGAGCCAACGGAAGGACCTAATGGACATACAGTTCATGAGCTCCAATGATTTGAGATTAACTGATCAAACTCTTTGATCCAGTTAATCAATATTCATTAACTACAAGTCACTCCACTATAGACTTGTAGTTGCACTCTCCTCACTGTAGATTATATTGTGTCCATTGATTTAATCATTACCCATGAGTCGACCATTCACAGGTTGTTCGCAATCACAGATGGGTCAAATTACCGTTTTACCCCTGTGATTACCTCTTTGTTCCTTAAGCATTACTGATCCTCTAATGAACAACAAGTCTATGGTCCTACCATAGACTCATACCTCTTTAAGTCGGTTTAGAGGTGGGGGGCCCATTTGTTCAAGACTTGGACTCAATTCTTGAGAATGCAGCCTATCTAATTCCTTAGTGTAGGAATGAGTGAATTCATCTTGCATAGTTAAGTCCCCACTACCTACGGGTTTACGCCTTTAGAAGGTAGGCTTATTGAGTCACCACTGTGCCACTCTCACCCATACTAGTCTAAGGACAAACTCCTATAAGCAGGAGTTCTTAACTTGCTTAGGATTCAGGTCGAGTCACTAATGACCATCTATAAATTATCAGTCTTATCCTGTTAATGGTGTTATACTGGTTAGCCTAATAATTTGTAGTCCGGTCTTGTATGAACTCTTTATACAGGATGCCCCCACTCGCATGTCAACCACATGAATGAGTTGGATTACCTCATTTGTACTAATTACAAAGTGGGTCGCATCCATGGTGTTACCAGAATAAGGCTTCCAACCTTATTCTTATACCATAGACCATTTAGGTTATACTCTTGAACACAATCCAAATAGTGTCTACTACACTGATGTTCAAGATACATTATAACCTTGGAGCTTAGTTTATTGGATTTATAAAACAAGAATATAATTTTATCAAAGCAAATAACTCTTTATTTATTTGATCAAAATTACATAAGTTTAGGGAAAAAATCCCAACAAGTCTCGAATCATTGGAGCTCGTCATCTATAGGTCCATTAGGTCTCTCGATTGGCTCAAATTGGACAAATTGAGGGTTTACAGTTTGGTGTGAATTTTAAGTGTTCAAATTCATTATTTGGATATTTATGTCATTTATATGAGATATATATGGCATAATATATAGATTGATGTGAATTAGATTCATAATAAACTATAGAATAGCCTAATTGATTAATAAGTGTTATATGGAGAAATTGAATTGAGAGAAATTAAATTGAATATGATTCAATTTAAAATTTCACATTTGTGCAAATGAGATTTGTATAATAAGGTATGAGATACCTTATATTATGTTATATGCAAATATGATTTGCATATCATATGGTTGTGGTAAATTGTGATTTGGTGGAGGTTTTAACTCCATCACACAATAGTACTTAAAGGATTTGCAAGAAGCTTTTGGTGTTGCAGTTGCCATTTTTTGGATTTTCATCCAAAGAGAGCTTCTCACCTTTCTCTCATTCTCTCTCAATTCTCTCTCAAACTCTCCTCACCCAAAAGCCAAAGGGAGTCCCACATACTCTCCCTCAACCTCCCGAGAACAACCGAGAAGACCCTTTAGAGGTGTCTCACTGTTCGGTTCGAGGATCGAATTCGTAGAGATCGTCGGTTCGAGAGAGACCGTGACCGGAGGAGGAAAGCTTTGAAGAAGAGTTCTTCAATAAGTAAGTAACGAATTACTTTCTATTTTTCTTCTCTATTTGCATGTTTAGCCTAGTAATCTATGAGATAGGTTCGATTTTAAGACACGTTTTACACAACGAAACAACGACGTTTCACAACGTCTTCCACTGCGGGAACTCCAAATCTCTTCAACTAATGGTCATCTACGAAGTTATTAGTCCTACTGTTAACGGTGTTACATCAGTAGGTCTAATAATTCACGGTTCGGTCTTGTACAATCTCATTGCACAAGATGCCCCCACTCACATGTCAACCACATGAACGAGTTGGATCATCTCGTTTGTATCTAACACAAAGCGGGTCGCATCCACAGTGTAACCAGGATGAGGTTTCCAACCCTATCCATTTATTGTAGACCGTTCGGGTCACTAACTCAAACGTGATCCTCTCCATGTGTCAACTACACACCGTTCAAGTACTATAATATGACCCTGGAGCTTAGTTTATTGAATTAAGTTTTATAAAATGCGAGATACAAAGTTTTGACAAATCAATAACTTTTATTCATTTATAACAACTGTTTTACAAACTACACGAGATTAGGGCAAAAACTCCAACAAACTCCCACTTGAACTAAGCTAGTGGAGTACATATACATTTCTTAAATGCAAAGTAATACATGAATGTAATACAATAAACTAGGGTAGACGAATACCCTTTACAATACTCCTACTTGCCCTAGTCTGGAAGGACTCGAAGACCTAGTCTCTCTAGGTGACCCTCAAACACCTTAGCCATGAGGGTCTTTGTAAACGGATCAACAACGTTGTGCTCCGAAGCTATCTGCGTGATTGTCACGTCTCCGCGGTGCACAATCTCCCATATCATGTGATACTTGCGTTCAATACATTTGCCCCTCTTATGACTTCGAGGTTCTCTCGAGTTGGCTACTGCTCCACTGTTATCACAAAATAGGGTCACTGACAACTTCATATTTGGAACAACTTCCAAATCTAGCATGAACTTCCTAAGCCAAACAACGTCTTTTGCAGCTTCACAAGCTGCTATATACTCGGCTTCCATCGTGGAATCAGCGATGCATCCATACTTGATGTTTCGCCACACTACAACTTTTCCATTGAGGGTGAACACTGACCTCGATGTGAATTTCTTAGAATCCTTATCGGTCTGAAAGTCAGAGTCGGTGTATCCCGTGAGGATCAAATCCCTACTTCCAATACACCAGCATGTAGTCCCTCGTTCTCCTAAGATACTTGAGGATTGCATTTACGGTTGTCCAGTGATCTAATCCTAGATTGGATTGATATCTACTGACAATCCCGACTGCATAACAGATGTCGGGCCTAGTACACAACATTGCATACATAAGGCTCCCCACAGCTGAAGCATAAGGGATGCGTCTCATATCCTCAACTTATTGAGGTGTCTTAGGACATTGATCCTTAGACAGGTGAACCCTATGCCTGAAAGGCAACAAACCCTTCTTGGAGTTATGCATACTATATCGGGACAACATCTTGTCGATATAGGACGCTTGAGACATGGCTAACATTTTGTTCTTCCGGTTCTGGACTATCTGGATACCTAGAACATATTGAGCTTCTCCCAAATCTTTCATTTGGAATTGCAAAGCTAGTCATTTCTTAATGTCAGTTAGAAATCCTACATCATTCCCAATGAGTAGGATATCATCCACATACAATATAAGAAATGCGACAGTATTGTTGATGATTTTCTTGTAGACACAAAGCTCATCAACATTTTGATTAAAGCCATAAGATTTAATTGTCTCATCAAATCTTATATTCCAAGACCTTGAGGCTTGTTTCAATCCATAAATAGACCTTTGAAGCCTGCAAACTTTTTGCTCTTGGCCTTGGGCAATGAACCCCTTGGGTTGGTCCATGTAGATGGTCTCGTCAAGATTGTCATTCAGAAAGGTCGTCTTGACATCCATCTGCCATACCTCATAGTCATAATATGCAACAATGGCTAGAAGGATCCTGATAGACTTTACCATGGCAACAGGAGAAAAAGTTTCTTCATAGTCAACCCTTTCTCTCTAGGTAAAACCCTTTGCCACTAGTCTGATTTTGAAGGTCTGTACCTTCCCATCTACACCTCGTTTATGCTTGTAGATCCACTTGCAACCAATAGGTTTAACCTCATCTGGTTGGTCCACAAGCTCCCATACGGAATTGAAGTACATAGACTCCATTTCCTGCTCCATGGCTTTAATCCATTCGTCTTTGTCAATATCATTCATTGCCTGATCATAGGTCAATGGATCCTCCCAGTCATCATCAGGTTTGACAACTTGTGTTTCAACCAAACCCATGTAACGTTCAGGCTGTTTGACAACCCTCTCACTACGTCGAGGCATTCTCAACTCTTGAGAATGGACTTGACTAGACGAGCTAGGATCAACAACACTTGTTGACGTACTAGCTTCATCAACAACTTTTGCTGATGATTTGTCCATTTCGTTCAACACAATCTTACTTCTTGGTTTATGGTCCCTAATGTGATCCTCTTCAAGGAACGTGACGTTTGTCGATACAAGCACCCTATTCTCTTTAGGATCGTAAAAGAAACCATCCCTTGTTTCTTTTGGGTAACCTACAAATAGGCATAATTTTGAACAGGGTTCTAATTTCTTCGGGTTCAACACCAACACATAGGTCGGGCATTCCCAAATCCTGAAGTGGCGTAGGCTTGTTTTACGACCAAACTAAAGTTTGAATGGTGTTTTAGAAACACTCTTCGATGGAACAGTGTTAAAAAATATATACAACAGTCTCCATTGCATAACCCCAAAACGAATTAGGTAGATGAGCATAACTCATCATCGACCGAACCATGTCCAACAAGGTTCTTTTTCTCCTCTTTGATATACCATTATGCTGTGTCATACCAGGTACTGAGAGTTGGGACGTAATTGCATGCTCTATCATATAGTCTTGAAATTCAGTGTCCATGTACTCTCCACCTCGATCCGATTGAAGCGTTTTAATTGTTTTGCCTAATTGGTTCTCAACCTCGATCTTGTACTCCTTAAACTTTTCAAGAGTTTAAGACTTTCGATGCATTAGGTAAATGTACCCATATCTCGAGTAGTCATTTATAAAAGATACAAAGTACTCGTAACCTCCACGTGCTTTAACATTCATCAGACCATAGAGGTCAGAATGTACAAGCTCAAAAGGCTCCTTGACTCTACAACCTTTTCCAGTAAAAGGTCTTTTGGTCATTTTGCCTTCAAGGCATGACTCACAAACTGGCAACGAGCTTTCTTCTAACTCACTTAGCAGTCCACTCTTCACAAGTCTCTCAATCATATTGAGATTTATGTGGCCTAATCTTAGATGCCAAAGATGAGCGTTCTCTTTTGGAGAAACTTTTAATTTCTTAGTTCGCGTTTCAGTTGTTTTAAACAGTTCAGTATTCAAAACACTTTTGACTGAGCTAGGTTTTAAAACATTGTTGCTTAATATTTTTGATAATGCAATACCGCAGTGTACGGGTCAAGTTTTAGTATAGTGATTTATGAGTCCAAGTATCGTCCCCGGGAATGGGTTTCTAGATTAATTAATTACTAAGATACTAATTCTCAATTTTAGCTAAAGAAACATAACATGGATAGTTGATTGAAAGTAAAGACAAGCAAACAAACAAACATGTGGAGACACGAATTGATAGATTTGAGGAAAGTGATTTTACAAGTTAATGACTCAATTAACACATGTATTGAACCAAAGAGATGAAATTATAAACAAGAAGTAAAATACTCAATAAAATCTCTCGATTCTTAGTGAGCCTCACACATGCAATAAATTCCATAGTCTCCATATGAACCTACGACATGCATGGCATTAAGCAACTTCTTTATGTGTTTCCCTAAGATTTCTAGGTCATTCTCATGCCAGATTTCTAAGGGTTTTGACAATTTTGCTCTAATTCAAGCTTTATCTCTCGAGTCCACTTAAACCAACGAATTAAGAAGTAAAGAACGGATTGCCAAAAATAAGAACAAAACATGCTTCAATTCATGGTAAGAAAGTCTTAACAAGTAAATCAAATCCTAACTACAATGTTTAGCTACTCTAAATCACATGAAAATCAAACTAAACATGTAGAAAACGTCTTAGAACGCTATTACAATCTAAATGAAAAGGAAATTAAACTTATGTGTCGATGTCGGTCCTTCGTCTCCGAGCTCCCGTCTTCGATCTCGAACCTCTACGAATGCTTTGGCTCTCAAAAACGCTCTTTTCTCTCTTCTTACAAAGTGTATTTTTAAATTAGGGTGGTAAATCTACCAAATTTGGCTCCCTTGTAATGAAATCATAAGGATATATTTATAGATGGAATCGGTGCAGCGTTGCAATGCTAGGGACAGCGTTGCAAACGCTGCCACTTGTGCGCGGCCGCAAATATGGAAATAGTCGATGGCGTTGTACGTGAGGCGGCGTTACAGCAACGCCGCTACCCTAACGCGCACGCCTCTTATCGATCTGGCGTTGCGACGCTGCAAGGCAGCGTTGCAACGCCCTCTGTGCGGTTCTTCAAATGTGCGTCCTTATCGAGATAGCGTTGCGACGCTATAAGGCAGCGTTGCAACGCTATCGGTAGAAATCACGGCGTTGCAACGCCATCACCTCGGGTCTACTAGCTTGGATTGATCTTTCAACTTTCAATTGATGTTATTTTTACCTCCAAAAGGCCTCGTTTCGATCTCGAGTGATCCAAAATGTCTCCAAATGTCCTGTTTAAGCTCTTAACCTGAAATTGAGTGATTTAAACATGTAAAAGCCCAGAAATCATTATAAAACTAGCAATTATTAAGCCTAAGGATAGCACATTTTGTGTGCTATCAAACATACAAACTATTGTCAAGCGAGGAAAAATATAACGAATTTGCATTTCGAGAAATAAACACTTTATTACTCTTGAAATCTAAATACATTGTTTAATAAGGCAAGAAATAGAAATAAGGTTTCTAGTAAACCCTTGAACTATTTACATGTTATCAAATATCAGTATTCCCTTGTCAAATAACAACTCTTCCGTGCTTTTCCCTTTTCATTTTCCTCCTTTCCTTTTCTTCTGTGTCTCCTCAAAGTCTAGAAGGATGGTTGCTACACGTGGTTCCAGAGGATGAACCCTCTTGGATCCTTTTGGAATGGGCAAAAAGATTTGCCTCTCTATTGCTTTGTCCCTCATCTTCCATAAGAGACTCATAAATTTGTAGCTCGTGAAGGAGGGAAGTTAGATTATACTCCTTATTTTTCATCACTGCAGTGACGTGAAATTGCATGAAGCTCTTCGAAAGAGATTCCAGGATGAATGACACTTGACTTTGCTTGTCTATAACCGCCCCGTTCATTTCGACCACGTTGAAGTGAACCATCAGATCAAGAACATGTTCTTTCACTGAAGTTCCCTTCTTCATGCGCGCATTATAAACATATTTGAGGGATTCATGTTGAATCTGATCAGACGGATGCTCTGAAAAATTTTGCAGGTAACTCATGATCTCACGAGCTGAGACCATACCCTCAAGTTTCCTAGCCAGAGCTACAGATAGGTTAGCCAGGATGTAGACCTTGACCTTCTGATTGGCTTTGGTCCATCGGTTATACGCGTCCTTAACAGCTTGAGGCGCGTTTTGAGCAGGAATCTGAGGACATTTATCAGTGAGAACGAACTTCAGGTCGTCTGTTACTAAGATTGTGTTTATATTGTTTTTCCACGATCGGTAATTGTCACCAACGAGTTTGTCTGAAGCTAAAAGGGTTATGATTGAACTCGACATTTTGCTGAAAGAAAAAAAACTTTGTATAAGTTCTCGCAAAAACATTTCAAAAAATCCAATCATGTTTTAGCAAATTTTATCCTATGATCCCCAGGTTATTTAAAATTGCAATGATACCCCAAAGGTTTAGAATGACCGCCACCGTAGGGTAGACAAAATCACTCCTCCTCTGGGACGAGACTTTCTCGACCAGACTCTAATTCCATAATAACTCTTATTCCATTAGGAATCTAGTTACCATTATTTGGTCTGAATCCATTAACTCTTAATGAATCCCGTGAGTGTCACCCTCAATCTTTAAATTTCCAAGTATCGTCCAAACAATAGTTGTCGCAGGGAGGACTATGAAGGCTAACCAACAAGAAAATTGTATCCCTTTTGGGAATTCACGGTGTTCTGACTCCCATGATCAAAGTCGTCCGTAGGGATTGTGTGGGTCAGGCCAAACTAGCAGGCAGATCATAGGCGTCTCACAGTGTGAATCGAAAGAATAGATCGTGGGTCCCGTTTTCACAGGTCTCGCTCCCACTCACTATCAGTACTCTCTCCATTCACCTTGAATGTTGACCCATACAAATGCCACCTGTAGGGGGACGCACCCATTTATGCCACAAGGCCGAGTATGAATCTCACGGTGTGAACTTCACGAAGATTTGTGGATGAAAACTTAAACGTATCTTATACGCTTAATTTCTCCCACTCAGTACTTTAAGACGGGATTGACCTAGATAAATCAGTTAATATTTACCTAAGTCTACCAATATAACTCTTATATTGGATTAGCCTAAGTTTATAATCATATTATTTAACTTAGGTCTATGTGAATATATTCAATTAACGACACTCATGCGTAATATAACCTATGGATCTCCAGACCAAATTCACTCCCAGGTCGATTCCCAGGTAGGGGTGTTTCGCAAAGTGTCAGCTTAAATACCCCAGCCTTAGACATAACCTTCCTTAGACAGAGTTACTAATTAGTCACCATCCATTAGTTATATTTTGATTTCCTAATTCTAATCTTATTAGAAAAAGAAAACCTAAGTCTAATTATTCAGGTTCTAAACCATTTAAAACTAATAATTAACTTAGGTTACATGTATTTCTATGTTATTGTGCTTGATCATTCATCACATGAATAATTAAACTATAACATACATACATCACCTGTATAAATGCATGTCAATGCTTTTAATCTAAGTAATATAACTCTTATATTAACTAAATTAAAACATGTATTTATTATAATTCTTATAATAAAACCCTATCATGCATACTATATATTATAACATTTATAATATAAACATGATGCATGAAATGCTTAACCTAAGGTAAGATTTTAAAACTTCATGACATACATTATGCTTATAATTAAATCATACAACACTTGCGTAATTAAAGAAAATAGCAAAAATGGACCGATTTTGGCACCCTAGGGAATTTAATTAAATCAATTAATATCAATAAAACACTTATATCAATATTAATTAATGAAATTAAATAAAACTTAATTTACATAAAATATAAATTAAATAAAAATAGAAAATTGGAGAAAATGGCCTTCAAAACTGCCAAAAATGCTCTCTTGAACCCACTCTCGCGGGGAAATAGTGTTGGAATTGGCCACTATCGGAGCAACGTTGCAACGCCGTGGGCAGCGTTGCAATGCTGCGCTTGATGCACGTCTTCTAGTGCGCGCTACGCACACAACATCGCAACGTCGCCACTGGCGTTGCAACGCTGAGCGTGTTGCGCGCGCCTCCATGCCCTTCGGCGTTGCAACGCTTGCCTGCTGCAAGCCAACCAACCGCACGGATGGCGTTGCGACACCGATGAACAACGTCGCAACGCTATCTGCTATCCAGCAACTCTATTTTGAGTTATCCGCCCGTTTTTGCTCTGTTTCTTCACAACAACTCATGCCACGAACGACCCAAACTTACAGACTAGATTTACATACAATAATGCCAAAAGAACGGGCCCTTACATCGATCTCATCAATGAAAAATGTAAATCTAGTCTAAGTGCCAAAACTGAAAACATCCTTTTTGCAAACCATTAACATTCATCTCATGAAATTAATTTTAAGAAATTACAGAATACACAACGAAGAGCAACGTTGGGTTCTGATACCAATTGAAGGGAATTGATTTCCCGCAGCGAAAGGCGTTGTGAAACGTCTTGATTCGTTGTGAGTGTAATTTCTTGAAAAATAGAAATTATCTCATAAAATCTAAATTAACCATCTTGATTTGAGAAGGAATACAGAAAGTAAACATTTTACTAACCTCTTGTAGACAACTTCTTGCAGTTCCTTCTCGGTCTCTCTCGATCCAACGAACCTCACAAACAAAGACACTTCCTGAAGCTATTCTCGGTTGTTCTCGGGAGGTTGAGGGAGAGTTGTGGAACTCCTTTTGGAATTTGGGATGGAGAAAAGATTTAGAGAATTGAGAGATGCTAGAGAGAGTTTTGGTGTGTTCTTTGGATGGAATTCCAAAAATGAGAACTCTTGTTCACTAAGTGCTTCACAAAGCACTTATTTATAATGGTGAGTGGTTGAGTTAAAATCTCCACCAATTCACCATTTTACCACAACCATATGATATGTAAATCATATTTGCATATCACATAATATAAGGTATCTCATACCTTATCATAAAAATCCTATTTGCATAATTGTGGAATAAATTGAATTACATTCAATTTAATTTCTCTCAATTCAATTTCTCCAATTTAGTACTAATTAATCCATTAGGCTATTCTATAGTTTATTATGAATCTAATTCACATCAAACTATACATTATGTCAACTATATTACATATAATTGACATAACTATTGATAGCACACAAAATGTGCTATCCTTAGTCTTAATTATTGCTAGTTTTATGTTAATTTCAGGGTTTTGATGTGTTTAAATCACTCAATTTAAGGTTAAGAGCTTAAATAGGACAATTGGAGATAATTTGGATCACTCGGGATCAAAACGAGGCTTTTTGGTGCTAAAAATAATACCAATTGGAAGTAGAAGGACCAATCCAAGCTAAAGGATCGGCATCGATCACATAAGTTTAATTTCATTTTCCTTTCAGATTGTAACTCCGTTTGAGACGTTTTCTACACGTTTAGTTTGATTTTCATGTGATTTAGAGTAGCTAAACATTGTAGTTAGGATTTGGTTTACTTGTTAAGACTTGTTTACCATGAATTGAAGCATGTTTTGTTGGTTTAAGTGGACTCGAGAGATAAACCTTGAATTAGAGCAAAGTTGTCAAAACCCTTAGAAATCTGGCATGAGAATGACCTAGAAATCTTAGGGAAACGCATAAAGAAGTTGCTTAATGCCATGCATGTAGTAGGTTCATATGGAGACTATGGAGTTTATTGCATGTGTGAGGCTCACTAAGAATCGAGAGGTTTTCTTGAGTATTTTACTTCTTGTTTATAAATTCATCTCATTCGTTCATTGCATGTGTTAATTGAGTGATTAACTTGTATAATCACTTCCCTCAAATCTATCAATTCGTGTCTCCACATGTTTGTTTGTTTGCTTGTCTTTACTTTCAATCAACTATCCATGTTATGTTTCTTTAGCTAAAATTGAGAATTAGTATCTTAGTAATTAATTAATCTAGAAGCTCATTCCCGAGGACGATACTTGGACTCATAAATCACTATACTAAAATTTGATCCGTATATTGCGGTATTGCAGTATCCATAATTTTACGCAACACGTTTTTGGCATCGTTGTCGGGGAATGGCGATTATTTACATTAATTAATATTAGGAGAAAATTTGAGATTTTAGACTAAAGCTTGTTTGTGTGTTTTTCCTTTTTTATTTTTTTTCTCTTGTGTGTTTGTTTGTTTCCTTATTTGTTTTATTTTACTTTTAGTTTTGTGTATTGTGTTTGAGTCTTTGTCCCCTGTTTTTGGTTGTGTTGTTATTGTGTAAAAGTCTTGATCTGAATTATTAATTTTTCAAGCATGACTTTTCATGATTTTGATTCTCCACCATTCTATTGTCTCTTTCAAGACCCCATGTATGTGCATCATGATTTCTCTAAATTTCATCTGTCTAATTTTTACCATTTTGTACCTGAAATTGATAAACATTCATGTAATGGTAGTTATCTAGGCAGTTTGAACCATAGTTTTTCGTACTTTAACCAACCCATAGACAAGTCTTCTCTTATGGACCAATTGGCAAAATACACCTTAGAATTGAAAATTAAAATTTTGATCCATAGTGAATTAGAGAGGTTGGATAGGTTAGAAACTGAGGTGGTAAGACTTTGGGAAATAGTACAAGATAGAGCTTAGTACCTTAACCAACTAGTAATTTCCCTTAAGGCCTTACAGGAACAATTTCTTATCTTTACCACTCAGGAGGTGCCACCTAGGAGGATTTGTTCTTATGATAATGAGGATAGTTTGGGGGAGACTGAGGCACACCATGATCAGGTTAGTGAGGAAGACATTGGTGATACATTTAGTTCCAAAGGGGAGATCTAGGTGATAGAGTTAGAGACTGAGAAGTCTTCTTTCCTTTTATCCCCAGAAATTTCCTTTATTTTTTATAACCATTTGTCCTATACTCACGAGTCTGGTTTTGATTTCTATTCTTTTGTGTTATTAAATAAAAATACCAAAAATAATTTTCTGTCAGGTGCCCAAGAGAAAGAAGATAACCTTTTAGACTTAGAAGGCTATATAGATTCAAGCAAGAAGGGCCCGAAGAAATATGAGCAGTTTTTAAGAAATATGAGCAGTTTTACGTGCCTTGATGTCAATCTTGAGGGAGACAGTTTAGCTAAAGACGTTAAACAAAGCGCTTCTTGGGAGGCAACCCAAGCTTTTTCATTTTTTTCTATTTTATGTCTTTAGTTTGTTGTTTTCAGTTCTTAGTTTATTTACTAGTTGTTATCTTGCTTTGTAGGTTGTGACGATGCCTTTCTTCATTAAAATCGATGCTCCCACTCTGAGGAACTCCAACACACATGCTTTGGCTATCCAAGAAACTCAGAAAGATCTCCATTATCCAGGACAGTATTGTTCACTCTTACCCTTATACTTAATTTATGCTTAATTCTGCAAACATTGGGGACAATGTTTAGTTTAAGTTTGGGGGTGGGATGTGTTTATCTGTTGTGACTGTCCTGAGTATGTGTTGAATTGTTGATTGATTTTTTACATAAGTATGATCATGATAGCCTAAGATGAGATATAATTGGAAATCTTTGTGATTCTGATGGAGTTTGCCTGCATTATTATGCACATAGCTTGTGTTCCTATAGTTTTGAAATGCTTAGAACAAAGTTATTAGGTTTATAAGTTTGATGTCACCTCGATAGGTCTGAGAACTGATTTGAGAGTTAAACTGCAGAATAGGGTGAATAACAATATGAAGTGCATGATCTGTATAATATGTGAACTAGTTTGTTTTTTGTTGTTGTTTGTTTGCTAAAAAAAAAATCGTGAGGGCAAAAAGAGCTACATTCACTGTGATCAGTTAGGCCACTCATTGAGCGAGTACTCTGGGTAAGGGTCCCTGCAGTGGATGTGTGAAAGCTAGTGTCCTTACACAAAAAAAAAAGAAAAAAAAATAGAAAAAAAACACAAAATTTTGATAAAAAATGAGTAAGTGCTTAGTAGAGTTATTTAGTTCCTGAATGTGGGGAGGCTCAAAGATTAGTAATTAAGACCAGTGTAGGGGGAAGTTGAATGGAGAGCCTAATAAAGTTGATCTGTGCTTAGTAAAAAATGAAGGGAACATAGGTTAATCACACACACACGTAGGAACACTTAGGAAAAGTTTTAGATTGCTTGCTAAAGTGTTATGTTTGAGTGTTTCCTGTGATTATCAGATTTCATCTTAAATTTTTTAGGCTTGAATCAAATGTATGTTTAAGAACAATCCGATATTTAATTCTGTTTTTGCTCGGGACTAGCAAAAGTTTAAGTTTGGGGGTGTTTGATAGCACACAAAATGTGTTATCCTTAGGCTTAATTATTGCTAGTTTTATGATAATTTCAGAGCTTTTATTTGGTTTAATCACTCAATTTCAGGTTAAGAGCTTAAACAGGACATTTGGAGACATTTTAGATCACTCGGGATCGAAACGAGGCCATTTGGAGCTCAAAATAACATCAATTGGAAGTGAAAGGAACAAACCAAGTTTGAAGACCCGAGGTGATGGCGTTGCAACGCCATATAGAGCGTTGTAACGCCGAGCGTGCTGATTAAAGGCGTTGAAGACCCCAGGCGATAGCGTTGCAACGCTGCCTTGCAGCGTCGCAACGTTATCTCGATAAGGAAAGCACGCATGAGAAGCCGCACAAAGGGCGTTGCAACGCTGCCTTGCAGCGTCGCAACGCCAGATCGATGGAATGGACATAAAGGCAGTTTACACCATTTCAGAATTTGGAGATGCCCGATCCACGTGTTGGTATCAAACCCGAAGAAGTTGGAACCCCATTCAAAATTGTGCCTATTTGTAGGTTACCCAAAAGAGACTAGGGGTGGTCTATTTTACGATCCTAAGGAAAATAAGGTGTTTGTGTCGACAAACGCCACTTTCCTTGAGAAAGATAACGTCAGGGATCATTTACCTAGGAGCAAAATCGTGTTAAACGGAATGGACAGTACATCAGCAAGAGTTGCTGATGGGGCTAGTACATCAACAAGTGTTGTTGATCCTAGCACGTCTAGTCAAGTCCGTTCCCAAGAGTTGAGAATGCCTCGACGTAGTGGGAGGGTTGTGAGACAGCCTGAACGTTACATGGATTTAGCTGAAACCCAAGTCGTCACCCCTGATGATGACTGCGAGGATCCATTGGCCTATGATCAGGCAATGGCAGACATTGACAAGGACGAATGGATTAAAGCTATGGACCAGGAAATGGAGTCGATATACTTCAATTTCGTTTGGGAGCTTATGGATCAACCTGATGGGCTAAAACCTATAGGTTGCAAATGGATCTACAAACGTAAACGTGGTGTAGATGGGAAGGTTCAAACCTTCAAAGCACGACTAGTGGCAAAGGGTTTTACCCAAGTTGAAGGGGTTGATTATGAGGAATCCTTTTCACCTGTTGCCGTGGTAAAGTCGATCAGGATCCTTCTGCCCATTGCCGCATATTATGATGAGGTATGGCAGATGGATGTCAAGACCGCCTTTCTGAATGGCAACCTTGACGAGACCATCTACATGGACCAACCCAAAGGGTTCATTACCCAAGGCCAAGAGCAAAAGGTTTGCCAGCTTCATAGGTCCATTTATGGACTGAAACAAGCGTCGAGGTCTTGGAATATAAGGTTTGATGAGGCGATCAAATCTTATGGCTTTGATCAGAATGTTCACGAGCCTTGTGTCAACAAGAAAATCGTCGACAAAACTGTTGCATTTCTGATATTGTATGTGGATGATATCCTTCTCATTGGGAATGAGGTAGGGTTTCTTATTGACGTAAAGAAATGATTAGCTTCACAATTCCAAATGAAAGATTTGGGAGAAGCATAGTATGTTCTAGGTATCTAGATTGTCAGGAACGGGAAGAACAGAACGTTGGCCATGTCTCAGGCGTCTTATATTGACAAGATGTTGTCTAGATATAAGATGCAGAACTCCAAGAAGGGTTTGTTGCCTTTCAGACATGGGGTTCACCTGTCTAAGGATCAATGTCCTAAGACTCCTCAAGAGGTTGAGGATATGAGGTGAATCCCTTATGCTTCAGCTGTAGGGAGCCTCATGTATGCCATGTTGTGTACTAGGCCCGACATCTGTTATACAGTTGGAATTGTCAGTAGGTATCAATCCAACCCAGGATTAGATCACTAGACAGCCGTAAAGGCAATCCTCAAGTATCTTAGGAGAACAAGGAACTACAGCTTAGTGTATGAGAGTGGGGATTTGATCCTTACCGGATACACAGATTCTGACTTTCAGACCAATAAGGATTCTAGGAAATCCACTTCGGGGTCAACCTTCATTCTGAATAGAGGAGCTGTAGTATGGTGAAGCATCAAGCAGGGATGCATCGTTGATTCCACTATGGAAGCTAAGTACGTTGCGGCTTGTGAAGCTGCAAAGGAAGTTGTTTGGCTTAGGAAGTTCATGACGGATTTGGAAGTTGTTTCAAATATGAACTTGTCGATCACGTTGTTTTGTGACAACAGTGGTGTTGTAGCCAACTCCAGAGAGCCTCGGAGTCATAAGAGGGGCAAGCACATTGAGCGAAAGTATCACCTGATACGGGAGATTGTGCATCGCGGCGACGTGACAGTCACGCAGATAGCATCGGAGCACAATGTTGTTGATCCATTTACGAAAGTCCTCACGGCTAAGGTGTTTGAGGGTCACCTAGAGAGTCTAGGTCTTCAAGTGCTTCCTGACTAGGGCAAGTGGGAGAATTGTAAAGGGTATTCAATGCCCTAGTTTATTATATTACTTTATTGTAATCTATTGTACATTTGAGAAATGTATGTTTGCTCCATTAGCTTATTCCAAGTGGGAGTTTGTTGGGATGTATGTCCTAATCTCGTTTTGTTTGTAATATTACCATTTGAAATAAATAAGAGTTATTTCTTTCATCTCTTTGTGTCTCGCATTTTTAACAAACTTTGTCCAATAAAGTAAGCTCCAGGGTCATTGAATTTATGAGAGATCTAGAACTTGAACGGTGTGTAGTGGACACACAGGGAGGATCACGATCGAGTTAATGACCTGAACGGTCTACAGTATATGGATAGGGTTGGAGACCTAATCCTTGATATGTTGTGATGTGGCCTGCTCTGTATTAGATACAAACGAGGTGATCTGACTCGTTCATGTGGTTGACATGCGAGTGGGGGCATCCTGTGCAATGAGATTGTACAAGACCGGACCGTGAATTATTAGACCTACTGATGTAACACCGTTGACAGTATAGGACTAATAACTTCGTAGATGACCATTAGTGACTCAACCTGAATCTTGAGCGTGTTACGGACTCCTGTCTGCGGGGGTCTGTCATTTGACTAGTACGGGTGAGGGTGGTCACAGTTACTCGCCCAATATGTCTATCTTCTCAGGGACAGGACCACGTGGGGAGTTGAGAACTTAATTACGCGAGATGGATTCACTCGTTCTCGACTTTAGGGAAACTAGAGGGATTGTTTCCTTAAGTGTTGTCTTCAGGGCTTGGATAACTGGCGCCCACCCTCTCACTGGCCCGAGAGGGGTGTTGTGAATGGTTGGACCATTACAATGTTGTTGTTCATTAGAGGAGCAGTGGGGACTTAAGGAGCAAAAAATAGACACAGGGGTAAAACAGTAATTTGACCCAGCAGTGTCTACGAACAACCTTTGAAGGGTCGACTCATGGGCATTGGTTATATCAGTGGACACAACTTATCTTACAGTGACGGGAGTGCAGCTACGGGCTTTAGTGGAGTGTTATCGTAGCTAATGAATGTTGATTAACCGGGTCAAAGAGTTTGACAGGTTAATCTCGGATCATTGGAGCTCGTTACTGTAGGTTCATTAGGTCCCTCGGTTTGCTCAAACTGGATTAATATAGGGTTTACAATTTTGGTATGGATTTGAAGTGTTCAAATTCACTAAAGGGCAATTATGTCATTTATATGAGATATGATTGACATATTATATAGTTTAATGTGAATGAGATTCATTATAAACTATAGGTTAGCCTAATTGTCTAATTGGGCTAATTTGGAGAAATTAGATTGAGAGAAATTAAATTGAATTTGATTCAATTTAAAAATCCACAATTATACAAATGTGATTTGTATAATGAGATATGAGATATCTTATTATATGTGGTTATACAAATATGATTTGCATAACCTATGGTTGTGATTAAATGGTAAATAGGTGAAGATTTCAACTCCACCTATCACCATTATATAAGCCCTTTGCAAAAAGGATTTCATAGGCATTTGGCTCATTTTTTGGAATTCTCACCAAAGAGCTTTTGCAATTCTCTCTTAACTTCTCTCTCAATCTCTCCTCCTTTCTACCAAAAAAGAGTCTCACTACTCTCCTTCTACCAAAGGAAGAACAACCGAGAAACTTTTTGGAATGTGTCCGATTCGTTGGTTCATTCGAGGAGATCGAGATCATTGAGAATGTGAACACGAAGGGTTCATGATCGGAGGAGGAATACGTGAAGAAAGGTTCTTCAACAAGTAAGTCTGTTTTTTCTCTTCTAAATCATGTTTAACCTAGATGCTATTAGATAGTTTCAATTTTAAGAAAACGTATTTCGCAACGATACCACGACGAATCGATCGTCCTTCCGCTGCGTGGGATTCTCATTTCCTTCATGTTGTGGGGCGAGCCTTACCAATACCTGATAGACGAAAACGCGCAGTGCACGAGATCAAAGTAATATAAAACTGGAAGTATTCCAGAGTATCGTACCCAAGGGAACGAGTAATAAAATCAACTGAGAGTTTGTACAACTTGTTGACTGGTTGCAATTAAACAGTAACCAAAAGTGAGTTGAATGGTGTGGTGATTGTGTCTAAAATTAAATAACAACAATGCGAAAGGAAGGGATTCAAAATGCTAGTCCACTCATTTGGAAAGACAATGTAACACCAATGCAATTGCCTCGCTTTGCAGTTACGTCTCGCAGCCCAACGCGATAGTACCGCGACAGTAGACTACACTTGCGTGATAAGGCAAAACAGTACGATTGCATCGCGCTGTCTTGCCGCGTAGTTGCGTATGTTTAATGTTGCGATGCAATTGCGTAGCACTATGACGTCAATGCAGTTGCATGGCTCTGCGCTACACTGTGCTGCTAATGCGACGCAATTGTAGGATTCTGCCAATGCGACGTAATTGCATGAGGTTGCATCGACAATTGACTGCAAGCATGATGTGATTCAGGCTAACCTTCCAATTGAAGTAAACCGAGTCCTACTCCTATTCAACCTTCTTTGAAGTATCTTTAGGAGACTGAGTGAATAAACCTACATGTCTATGGTTAATCTATCCCAGATGTTTGTTCACATGACTCTAAGATTTTGGAGCCTTGCCCTATGCCTAGGGTCGAAGTTTAGGTCTTATGTCTAAGCCTTTTTTACTCCATTACTTTTGGGATATCCACTTTAGCTCAACCCTTTCGTTGCCAAACTAAAGCTGGGTGGGCAACTTTAGATGGTCGACTAAGGCTTCCCGCAATAACTCACCAAAAGTAAACTTCTTTGGAGACTAGTTAAACTGCTCTTGCTTTGGAGTTTAATTATCTTTCCTTAGGGCATCCATATCGTGAATCCCTAAGGAAAGTTAGCTCCTCATGGATAAAGCAACTAATGCAAATTTAAACATAACTAGTGAAAACATAAGCCTAAGCTCTCTTTCTCGATCTATCACAGTTGAGCATGAACCGAGAGAATCACTTAAATTGCTACTGTAAAGAAATTTGCGTAGAAACAGATAATACTTGTGAATCGAAAAAGCAATAAACTGTTATTAAAAATAACACAACAACTGTTTGCAAAACAAAGGTTAACAGAACTGAAAGAAATACTGAAATACTGAAAATAAATCTAATGTAGCGAAGCAGAAAAATTAGAAGTTCAAAACCAGAAGTTTGAATTATAGTACAACAGGACAACGGCTTAGCAAAACGCGAAAGTGAAAAATAGCAAGATGACGATAGTGGACTAAAACTTGCAGTGTTCCTCCCTCTCCACCGTTCGTTTCTCGACCGCTTGCTCCTCTATTTATAGAGTTGTTTGCCTCTAGGGTTTCCATCCGACAAGCTTTCCTTGATTTACGGCTTGACTTCTGCGACTTAATCTTTTCCACAATTCCCGCGAATAGGCGAAAGGTCCTACTTGTCTTAGGCAATTGCGTTAGTTTGCGTTCCTGCAGTAAAATCATAACACATGAGTTCTCCTTTTTGCTTTTAGGAAATATTGCCAATCATGTATAAACTTCTTACACTTTTTCCTAATTAATACTCAATCACCAGTAATAAGTCATTAACAATGGGCCAAATAACTCTCATATGTGAGAGTTATCAATACCCAATTTGCAGAATGCAGATAGCGACATTAGGTTAATTCTTGCCCCCAGATCACATAGTGCGTTCCGAACGTTTGTGTTCCCAGTTGCGCATGGGATTGTGAAACTTCCTGGGTCCTGTAAATTGGGTGGCTCCTTGCTTGTGATAAGTGCACTGCAATTTTTGGTTAATGCCACTGTTTCAAATTCACCCAGCCGGCGCTTTTTGGTCAAAATGTCCTTCAAGAATTTGACATAATTAGGCATTTGCTCAAGCGCTTCTACGAACAGGATGTTATTGTGGAGTTGCTTGATGCCTAAAAATTTGTTGAATTATGTATCCTGATTCTGCTTTTTCAAACGATGGAGAAACGGGGGTGGCGGTTTATGTTTTGTGGTTGCCTCCTTGCTTGCTACATCTCTCCTTTAAATTTTTGATTTCTTTTCTGATTCCTCCTCTTCTTTTGACTTCTATTCAGTGATTTCTTTCTTTCCTGCCAGTTCATTCTATTGAGCTTTAGGTGGTTCCATCCCTTCATACTTTCAACCGCTTCTCAATGTTATGGCTTTACACTGCTCCTTCCCTTCGCGATGAGGAGTTTCGGTGGTACTTTGCAATATTCCCTGCGGTCTGTTCTTTAATTCGTTAGCAATCTATCCGATCTGGATTTCTAAATCTCAGATGGAAGTGGCCTGACTCTGAATTATTGCTTCGTTCTTTATCATGAATTCCTTCATCAAGCTCTCTAGTGAAGACTCGGATGATGCCTGGTTTTGTTGCTCCTAATTGGTATTCTTCGGAACATATTGCAATTGAGATGAGTTGTTAAAACCAGGAGGAATTCCCTGCTTGGAAAATTGTGTTTGGCTTGAACTTCCAGAATTTTGCCCTCCCCAAGAGAAATTTGGGTGTTGTTGACGCCAATCTGGATTGTATGTGTTTGAGTATGGATTCGGCTTGTTCTGACCTACATAATAAACAGAAGCGGGATTGTGAGGGCAATTATCATAGATGTGGTTTTCCTGGCAATAAGTACACATAGGTGTTGGCACTTGGTTGACTGTCGCAACTGCAGCTTGATTGCCTAGTGCCATATTTTTCACCATGTTATTCATTGTTGCCATTTGCGTGCTTAGGCCTGCAATTGCGTCAACTTCGTGCACTCCTACGGTCCCTCGTGTGTGACTCGAATCCTCTTCTCCCCATTAGCTGTTATTGGAGACCATGGCATCTAAAATTTCATGGGCTTCATTCACCATTTTAGTCAACAATGACCCATTAGCTGAGGCCTTCACCAGTGTCTTTGAAGCTTGTGTCAATCCATTACATAAATGTTTTATAAGGAGACATGTTAGAAGTCCGTGGTGAGGGCATTTTCCGACCAACCTTTTGAAACGTTCCCATGTTATGTCTAACCCTTCATGTATTCCTTGCTTGAAGGTTATTATCTCTCCTCGAATATGCATGTTCTTTGTTGGTGGGAAGTATTTTAAAAGGAATTTTTCTACTAACTCATCCCAAGTCCTTATGGAGTAAGGTGGAAATGAGTCCAACCATGCTTCCGAAATACCCTACAATGAAAAATGAAGTAATTTTAAACGCAAAGCCTCCTTTGAAATCCCATTTATGATGAATGAGTTTCATATTCGTAGGAAAGTCTTTATGTGCTTGTGGGGGTCCTCATTGGGCAGTCTTGCAAATTGGCCCATGGTATTCAACATCTAGAACATCACCGGCTTGAGCTCAAAATGATTTGCTTCTATGTTCGGCTCCATGATCCCTATATTCAAATTTTGAAATGTTGTAGTTGCATAGTCCCGTATGGCTCGATTTCTGTCATCTGCAATAAAAATTGGATTAGCAGGGGGGCTTGTTGTCGTTGCATGTTGTTTGCATCCTGAGGATTCCCTCCATTCATTGAATTTGTGTTCTGACTAGCTACAGGTGGTTCCATTCCTATATTACGCTGAATGTTTTCCTAAAGGCTTTCCTGTGGAACTGGTTTTTGCAATTTCTTCTTTCTATGTTGTTTTCGTCGTAGATGGATTGTCCTTTCTATTTTAGGATCTAGCTCCAAGAGACAAGACTCTTTTTGTATACACTGAGCCTACCCTGCAAGTACCTGCAACTAAACTCGGTCTTTCTGTAATAGAGGAATTGCCACTTCCACACAATTGCAATTGACGAATGATACAATTGCGGCAAATTGCAATCTGTCTAAAGTTTGTGTGTCTACAATAAATTTTATTCAAAATGTCGTTCCCGGACAGCGGCGCCAAAAACTTGATAGTGAAACATGCAAGCACACGCGATCAAAGTAATAAGAAACTAGAAGTATTCTAGAGTATCGAGCCCAAGGGAACGATTTTAATAAAATCAATTGGGAAAACACAACTTTTTGGCAAATTGCAATTAGGAAGTAACCGTGGGTGTAAAAAAATGGTTTTTGGGGTGATTTTAACTAAGATAAGAAGAAATGAAAACAATAGAAAAGAAAGGGATTCAAGAATGCTCGTGCCACTAATTTGGAAAGACAATGCAACTCTGACGTAATTGCCTTGAACTGTAGTTATATCGCCACTGCGTAGTGCTGCAATCGCATCGCATTTATGTGAGACTGTAGTTGCAACACAATTGCATAGCGTTGCCATTGCAATGCAATTGTGTGGTGCAGCAATTGCAATACTACTGCAAGTTCATTGTGATTCGAACTAACTTTCAAATGATGTAAATCGATTCGACCTTCTTTGAAGTATCTTTAGGAGACTGAGTGATTAATCCTATATTTCTATGGTTAATCTATCCCAGGTGTTTATGCATATATCTCTAAGGTTTTGGAGTCTTGCCCTATGCCTAGGGTCGAAGTTCAAGACTTATGTCTAAGCCTTTTTCCTCCATTACTTTTGGAAAATCTAATTTAACTCAACCCTTTCGGTGCCAAGTCAAAGTTAAATGAGTAACTTTAGATGACCAGCTAAAGCTACCCACATTAAGTTCACAAAAAATAAACTCCACTAGAGGTTAGTCGAATTGTCCTTGCTTTGGAATTCATTGTCTTTCCTTAGGGCATTCACATCTTGAATCCCTAAGGAAATTAGCTCCTCATGAGAAAATGAATAAAATACAAAGAAAATAATTTAACTTGCATAAAAAAATTAAATTACAAAAGGATGAATATAGAATCAAAATCTAATAACTTCCAATAATGAAGATAGAAACAAAGGTTTAAAACAGTAGCTAATAGAGTTTAATTAACATAAATAAAAATTTCAAGACTTGAAGAAAACTATGGAATTCAAACTACAAGACCACCTTGTGTTCTTTATTCAATACCAACACCAATATTCTTGATGATGAGATGAAAGAGGGGTTCAGGTGTTGGAAAAAGAAAGAAAATACAACAAAACCTTGTTGTCTTCTAAATAAAAAATAAAATAAAATAAAAAAAACCCATAAACTAAATTCAACAAAACTTCTAAAATCGAGCTCTTAGTTCAACTCCACTAACCACTTTTGTTGTGATGAGATTGAAGAAGAGAAGCGAGCTGAGAAGTAGAAGAAACTATAGCAGAAACTAAGAAGAGAAAAAATTACAGAATTGAAACCCAAAACTGAAAAAGTAGAATCTCCCCCGAAGACGAGCTCCCTTTTGACAGCTCTTTCCTCCAAAATATATAGAGATGTCATTCTAGGGTTTCCTTCTTCATGAGTCAACTTGCCTTGTTGTATTTTGGAGAAAATCGGAATGAAATCACCCAAAATCACGAAATTCCTGAATTTCCTGCGATTTTCTACATTTTTCCAGATATGTATGCTACACAATTACATAACAATTGCATTCGATTTGCATTCTGCATTCAAAACTGAAAAATATGAGATTTTGCTTTCATATTTGTTTATTTTCCCTCATACTTCAAGAATTTTTTTTCTCTTCCTTAATTATATGCAGTTGAATCCACTTTATCCACTTTTTACCTAAAGAAATGAGGAAACATACAAGTATAAAAGATTAAAGGCTGAGAATTATCAGTACTCCACTAGATTTAGTTAAAGTGGGAGTTTGTTGTGGAGTATGCCCTAAACTCGTGTCGTTTGTAACATTTGATGTATTTATAAAAGTTATTTTTTCAGCAAACCTTGTATCTCGCATTTCAAACTTAATCCAATAAACTAAGCTCCAGGGTCATTCATATTTATGAGATCTTGAACGGTGTGTAGTGGACACACAGGTAGGATCACGATCGAGTAAATGACCTGAATGGTCTACGGTATATGGATAGGGTTGGGAAGCTCATCCAGATAACATTGTAGATGCGACCCACTTTATATTTAATACAAACGAGGCGATCCAACTCGTTCATGTAGTTGACATACGAATGGGGGCATCATGTGCAATGAGATTGTACAAGACTGGACCGTGAATTATTAGACCAACTGATATAACACCATTAACAGTTTAGGACTAATACATTCGTAGATGACCATTAGTGACTCGACCTTGATCCTGAGCGAGTTATGAACTCCTGTCTACGGGGGGTTGTCCTTAGACTAGTACAGGTGAGAGTAGGCCAGAGTTGTCACTCATTATGCCTACCTACTCAGGGGAAAAACCACATGGGTAGCTGGGAACTTAACTTCACAAGAAAGAATTCACTCGTTCCCGAACTAGGAAAACTAGATGGGTTGTTTCCTTAAGTGCTGACTCCAGGGCTTGAACAGCGAGGCCCCACACTCTCACTGGCCCGAGAGGGGCGTTGTTTATGGTAGGACCATAAACAAGTTGTTCATTAGAGGATCAATGGTACTTAAGGTGCAAGAGGTAGACACAAGGGTAAAACGATAATTTGACCCAGCTGTGACTACAAACGACCTGTGAAGGGTTGACTCATGGGCATTGGCTATATCGATGGACTCAACTTGTCCTACAGTGAGGAGAGTGTAGCTACGAGTATATAGTGGAGTGACCCCGTAGTTAATGAATGTTGATTGACGGGATCAAAGAGTTTGATCAGTTAATCTCGGATCATTGGAGCTCATGATCTGTAGGTCTATTAGGTCCCTCGGTTGGCTCAATTATGGAATTAATGAGGGTATAAAGATTGGAGTGAATTTGAAGTGTTGGGGGTTTTGTCCAAATCTCGTGAAGTTTGTAATACAATTGTTTTAAATGAATAAAAGTTATTGATTTGTCAAAACTTTGTATCTCGCATTTTATAAAACTTAATCCAATAAACTAAGCTTCAGGGTCATATTATTGTACTTGAATGGTGTGTAGTTGACACATGGGTAGGATCGTGTTTGAGTTAGTGACCTGAACGATCTACAGTATATTGATAGGGTTGGAAACCTCATCCTGGTTACACTGTGGATGCGGCCCGCTTTGTATTAGATACAAACGAGTTGATCGAGCTCGTTCATGTGATTGACATGCGAGTGGGGGCATCCTGTGCAATGAGATCGTACAAAACCGGACCGTGAATCATTAGACCTACTGATGTAACACCGTTAACAGTAGGACTAATGATTTTGTAGATGACCATTAGTGACTTGTCCTGAATCCTTAGCATATCACAAACTCCTGTCTGCGGGGGTCTGTCCTTTGACTAGTACGGGTGAGGGTGGTCTGGATACACCCAATATGCCTATCTTCTTAGGGACAGAACATCGTGGGGAGCTAGGAACTTGACTATGCAAGAAGGAATTCACTCGTTCCCGACCTAGGGAATCTAGAGAGGTTGTTCCCTTAAGTGTTGTTCCGGGGCTTGAACAACGGGCGCCCGTCCTCTCACTGGCCCGAGAGGGACATTGTTTATGGTTGGACCATACAACAAAATTGTTCATTAGAGGAGCAGTGGGACTTAAGGAACAAGAAGTAGACAAAGGGGTAAAACGGTAATTTGATCCAACAGTGGTTACGAACGACCTGTGAAGGGACTACTCGCGGGTATTGGTTACATCGATGGACACAACTTGTCCTACAGTGGTGGGAGTTCAACTACGAGGTTTAGTGGAGTGTTACCGTAGCTAATGAATAGTGATTAACCGGATCAAAGAGCTTGATCGGTTAATCTCATATCATTGAAGCTCATCAGGTGTAGGTCCATTAGGTCCCTCGGTTGGCTCAATTGGACAAATTGAGGGTTTATAGTTTGGAGTGGATTTGAAGAGTTTAAATTCATTAATTGGGTAGCTATGTCAATTATATGTGATATAGTTGACATAATATATAGTTTGATGTGAATTAGATTCATAATAAACTATAGAACAGCCTAATTGATTAATTAGTGCTAAATTGGAGAAATTAAATTGAGAGAAATTAAATTGAATGTGATTCAATTTATTATTCCACAATTATGTAAATAGGATTTGTATAATAAGGTAAGAGATACCTTACATTATGTGATATGCAAATATGATTTGTATATCATATGGTTGAGGTAAAATGGTGAATTGGTGAAGATTTTAACTCCACCACTCACCATTATAAATAGGTGCTTTGTGAACCACTTGGTAAGACAAGAATTCTCATTTTTGGAATTCCACCAAAAGAGAAATAAAACACTCTCTCTAATCTCTCTCAATTCTCCATACTTTCTCTCCATCCCAAATTCCAAAGGGAGTTCCACAACTCTCCCTCTACCTTCCGAGAACAACCGAGAAGATCTTTTGGAGGTGTTGTTGTTCGTAAGGATCGTTGGATCGTGAGAGATCGAGAAGGAATTGCTAGAAGTTGTCTACAAGAGGTTAGTAAAACATTTACTTACTGTTTTCATTCTCAAATCAGCATGCTTAACATAGTTTTTATGTGATAAATTCTGTCTTTTAAGAAATTACACACACAACGAATCAACGGCGTTTCACGACGTCTTCCGCTGCGGTAAATTGATTTCCTTCAATTGGTATCAGAGACCAACGTTGCTCTTCGTTGTGTATTCTGTAATTTCTTAAAATTAAGGTGGGTAGCATTAATTTCATGAGATGAATGTCAATGGTTTGCGAAATGGATGTTTTCAGTTTTGGCACTTATACTAGATTTGCATTTTTCATTGATGAGATTGATGTAAGGGCCCGTTGTTTTAGAAATTATTGTATGTAAATCGAGTCTGTAAGTCCGGGTCATTCGTGGCATGAGTTTTTGCAAAGAAACGGAGCGAAAATGGGCGAAAAACTCAAAGTAGAGCTGTTGGACAGAGGATAGCACTGCAACGCTATTCATCAGCGTTGCAACGCTATCCATGCGGATGGACGGCTTGCAGCAGGCAAGCGTTGCAACGCTAAAGAGCGTGGAGGCACGTGCAACACGCTCAGCGTTCCAATGCCAGTGTCGGCGTTGCAACGCTACGTGCGTAACGTGCGCAGGAGACGTGCATCAAGCGCAGCGTTGCAACGCTGCTCCGATAGTGGGTAGTTCCAACACGTTTGTCGCGCGAGAGTGAGTTCATGGGAGCGTTTTTTAAGCCATTTTGTTCGAAATTATTATTTTTATTTAATTTATTTATTATGTATTTTAATTTTTATTAATTTAATTTAATTAATGTTAATATAAGTGTTATATTAATGTTAATTAATTAAATTAATGTCCCTAGGGTGCCAAAATCGGTCCATTTTTGCTATTTTATTTAATTATGCAAGTGTTGTATGATTTAATTATATGCATAATGTATGTCATATAGTTTTAAAATCTCACCTTAGGTTAAGCATTTCATGCATCATGTTTATATTATAAATGTTATAATATATAGTATGCATGATAGGGTTTTATTGTAAGAGTTATAATAAAATGCATGTTTTAATTCAGTTAATATAAGAGTTATATTACTTAGATTAAAAGCATTGGCATGCATTTATACATGTGATGTATGCTTGTTATAGTTTAATTATTCATGTGATGAATGATCAAGCACAATAACATAGAAATGCATGTAACCTAAGTTAAATATTAGTTTTTAAATGGTTTAGAACTTGAATAATTAGACTTAGTTTTTCTTTTTCTAATAAGATTTGAATTAGGAAATCAAAATATAACTAATGGATGGTGACTAATTAGTATCTCTGTCTAAGGAAGGTTATGTCTAAGGCTGTGGTATTTAAGCTAACGCCATGCGGAACACCCATACTGTTGGGTTTTATGTCCTAAAACTCGTGGTTTTGTAAACTGAATGTATATTCTATTTCACAATAAAGTTGTTATTGAAATCTATTCAGTAAAGGTGTTATTGAATATGTGTATTGTGTAACCTTAATCCAATAAAGAACCCTTGGCTATAGGATGAATACTTGAACTTTATGTATGACATAAAAGTGGATCAAGTTCAAGTTATAGCCAGAACAGTCTATAGTATAAGGATAGGGTTGGGTACCTTATCCTGGGGACACTATGGACGCGACCCACTTTGTAGAGTACAAACGATGTGATCCTAAATCGTTCATGTGGAGACATGTGAGTGGGGCGCCCAGATCATGAAATAGTCACTTAGACTTTATAACTCATGTTTCGCCTTTAATCGACTATATTCATACGATGACCTAGGTAACTCAATCTTAATCTTTGAGCGTTCTATGGACTCCTGTTTATTCTGATTATCCTTAGATTTGCATGGGTGAGAGTGGCTCGAGATCCTGCCGACTCAATAAGCCTCCCATTTCGTGGATAAAATCGGGTAGATAGTCGGGAACATAGTTCTCAAAAAATGGAATTCACTCCTACCCGCTTTAGGGATTAGTAGAGAGGTTGTTCCCTTAAATCATCGACTTCGGTCTTGAACAATGGGTCCACCCTCTCATTGGCCCGAGAGGGATTCGGTTTCTTTGGTTGGACCACAAACCAATTGTTCATTAGAGGATCAGGTGGGACTTAAGGAACAAGAGATAATTACAGGGTAAAACGGTAATTTTGACCCAATTTGAATTACGAACGACTTTATGAAGGATCGACTTACTAATCATGGTTATATCGTGAGTGGACGTAAATATATCTACAAAGAGAGAGAGCAACCACTTTGGACTTTAGTGGAGTGTCCTGGTTAGCGAATGTTGATTAGGTAGGCTAAAGAGTTTGGTTGGTTAATCTCGTATCGTTGGAGCTCATGATCTCAGAGGTCCATTAAGTCCCCTTACTAGGTCTGGACTAAGCCTTGTAACATTTTGAGAGAAAAGAATTTGAATTGTTCAAATTCGAGTTTGGAGAAAAGCGTTAATTATATGTGATATATTTAACTAATCATAGCTTAATTATGAATTAAACTATGATTAATAGGAGAGTGTATATATATTTAAATATGATTTAAATATTGGATCGATTAATAGCATGAATAAAGATTCATGTTCGAAAAATTGATCGGGATCGGGCAATTTATTGAATTTAATATTTGATATTAAATTAAATTAAAAATTAATTAATTAAATTAATTATTTAATAATTAAATTAATTAAATTAATTTTAATTAAAAATCAATTTAATATTGATTTTTAAATTGAAATTAAATGAAAATTAGTGGATTTTCATGGATTTTCAATAAAATCCAAAGTACAACTTGCCCAATCCCTCTCATCTTCAAAAATCACCAAAATTGACCACCTCCATCTCAAAGCATCTCCATCACCCTTGAGTTGTCACTCCATTGAAGTTTTTTGAAGCTTTATATAATGGTGATTTGAGGGATGTTGAGAGAATTTTACAGAAAATTCTAAATTCCCGAATTAGTGACCTTTGAGGTTTTTTCTTCCAAATTCTCTCAACCTAGGATCCCACAATCCGTTCTAAGGCCTGAGGATAGTAGGGAAGACTCTAACGGTCGTCCACGAAGTGTTCGTGTTGAATATCATCCACTGGGTGAAGAGAATTGGATCTTCAAAGTTGAGTTTTCTATCCCTCTGTTTTTCCAGCTTTGAGCATGCATTTTATTTTACAAAGTTGATCAACTTAGAGTGTTCAAGATCCAAAATTGCTTCTGCTTTCTTAATCTAGACTCTTTCACATACCTGGGGACCGACCTGGGAGTGAATTTGGTCTGGAGATCCATAGATTATATTACGCGTGAGTGTCGTTAATTAAATATACTCACATAGACCTAAGTTAATAATATGATTATAGATTTAGGCTAATCCAATATAAGAGTTATATTGGTAGACTTAGGTAAATATTAGTTGATTTATCTAGGTCAATCCCGATAATATAAAGTGTTGAGTGGGAGGAAATTAAGTGTATAAGATACATTTAAGTTTTCGTCCACAAATCTCCATGAAGTTCACACCGTGAGATCCATACTCGGCCTCGTGACGCAAATGGGAGCGTTTCCCTACGGGTGGCATTTGTATAGGTCAACATTCAAGGTGAATGGAGAGAGTACTTATAGTGAGTGGGAGCGGGACCTGTGAAAACGGGACCCACGGTCTCTTTTTTTGATTCACACCGTGAGACGCTCATGATCTGCCTGCTAGTTTGGCTTGGCCCAGACAATTCCTACGGAGGGCTTTGATCATGGGAGTCGAAACACCATGAATTCTCGGAAGGGATACGATTTTCTTGTTGGTTAGCCTTCATAGTCCTCCCTACGACGGCTATTGTTTGGACGATACTTGGAAATTTAAAGATTGAGGGTGACACTCACGGGATTCATTAAGAGTTAATGAATTCAGACCAAATAATGGTAACTAGACGCCTAATGGAATAAGAGTTATTCTGGAATTAGGGTCTGGTCGAGAAAGTCTCGTCCAAGAGGAGGAGTGATTCTGTCTACCCTATGGTGGCGGTCATTCTAAACCTTTGGGGTATCATTGCAATTTTAAATGACCTAGGAATCATAGGATAAAATTCGCTAAAACATGATTGGATTTTTTAGAAAAGTTTTTGCGAGAACTTATACAAAGTTTTTTTTCTTTCAACAAAATGTCGAGTTCAATCATAGCTCTTTTAGCTTCAGATAAACTCGTTGGTGAAAATTATCAATCGTAGAAAAACAATATAAACACAATCTTAGTAACAGACGACGTTAAGTTCGCGCTCACTGAGGCGTATCCTCAGGTGTCGAGCTCAACTGCATCACGAAGTATTCGTGATGTATACGATCGGTGGATCCGGGCCAATGAAAAGGCCAAGGTCTACATTATAGCCAGCTTATCTAAAGTTTTGGCCATGAGGTCATGGTCACTACCAAGGAGATCATGGAATCGTTGCAAAACATGTTTGGACAACAGTCCTTCCAGGTTAGGCATGATTCACTCAAACATATATTCAACGCTAGGATGAAGGAGGACACATCAGTTAGGGAACATGTTCTCGACATGATGACCCACTTCAACTTGGTGGAGATGAATGGAGCTTCGATCGATGAGTCGAGCCAAAACAGCTTTATAATGGAGACTCTTCCGAAAAGTTTCCTTCACTTTCGTAGCAATGTTGTTATGAACAAGATAAACTACACTCTAACCACCCTTCTTAACGAGTTACATACCTTTCAGTCCTTGATGAAAGTCAGGGGACAGGAAGCTGAGGAAAACATTGCCTTCAAGTCCTATCAAAGAGGTTCGACCTCTGGGACAAAGTTTGTAGCTCCTTCTAGATCGAAAGGAAAAAAGAAGAAAAAGGTGGGTAAAGTTGACTGCGTTTCCGCCCTCAAAGGCAAAAGAATCAGGGTTGTTGCAGAGAAAGGAAAGTGTTTCCACTGCAACGGGGACGGTCACTGGAAGAGAAATTGTCCCAAGTACCTTGCCGAGAAGAAGAAGGAAAGTAAATATGATTTACTTGTTGTAGAAACTTGTTTAGTGGAGAGTAGTGACTATGTCTGGATACTTGATTCAGGCGCCACTAACCATGTTTGTTCTTCTTTTCAGGGAATTAGTTCCTGGCTGCGACTGCAAGAAGGTGAGATAACGCTCAGGGTTATAACCGGAGAGGTTGTCTCGACTGCAACTGTTGGCACAGTGAAGCTTTACTTCGCCGGAAAGTACATTTTATTAGATAACATATACATAGTACTAGGGGTTTACTAGAAACCTTGTTTCAATTTTCTGTCTGTTAGAACAATCAATTTCTGTTTCTTTTATGAGCAATAAAGCGTTTATTTCTCGAAATGGAAATGTGTTATGTTCAGCTTCACTTGAGAATAATTTGTATGTTTTAAAACCAAACTGAGTCAAAAGTGTTTTGAATACCGAACTGTTTAAAACAATCGAAACGCGAACTAAGAAATTAAAAGTTTCTCCAAAAGAAAACACTCATTTTTTGCATCTAAGGTTAGGCCACATAAATCTCAATAGGATTGAGAGACTTGTGAAGAGTGGACTTCTAAGCGAGTTAGAAGAAAACCCATTACCAGTCTGTGAGTCATGCCTTGAAGGCAAAATGACCAAAAGACCTTTTAGTGGAAAAGGTTATAGAGCCAAGGAGCCTCTTGAGCTTGTACATTCTGACTTGTGTGGTCCGATGAATGTTAAAGCACATGAAGGTTACGAGTACTTTGTATCTTTTATAGATGACCACTCGAGATATGGGTACATTTACCTAATGCATCGAAAGTTTGAAACTCTTGAAAAGTTCAAGGAGTACAAGACCGAGGTTGAGAACCAATTAGGTAAAACAATTAAAACGCTTCGATCGGATCGAGGTGGAGAGTACATGGACACTGAATTCTAATACTTGGTATGCCACAGTAGAATGGTGTATCGGAGAGGAGAAACATAACCTTGTTGGACATGGTTCGGTCGATGATGAGTTATGCTCATCTCCCTAATTCGTTTTGGGGTTATGCAGTGGACATTGTTGTATATATTTTGAACAATGTTCTGTCGAAGAGTGTTTCTGAAACATCATTCGAACTCTGGCTTGGTCGTAAAACAAGTTTATGCCACTTCAGGATTTGGGGATGCCCAACCTATGTGTTGGTGTCAAACCCGAAGAAATTGGAACCCCGTTCAAAATTGTGCCTATTCGTAGGTTACCCAAAGGAAACAAGGGGTAATTTCTTATATGATCCTAAGGAGAATAGGGTGCTTGTATCGACAAACACCACGTTCCTCTAGGAGGATCACATTAGGGACTATAAACCAAAGAGTAAGATTGTGTTGAACGAAATGGACAATTCATCAGCAAAAGTTGTTGATGAAGCTAGTACGTCAACAAATGTTGTTGGTTCTAACTCGTCTAGTCAAGTCCATTCTCAAGAGTTGAGAATGCCTCGACGTAGTGGGGGGGTTGTCAAACAGCCTGAACGTTATATGGATTTGGCTGAAACGCAAGTTGTCATACTTGATGATGACTGCGAGGATCCATTGGCCTGTGATCAGGCAATGAATGATATTGACAAAGACGAATAGATTAAAGCCATGGACCAGGAAATGGAGTCTATGTACTTCAATTCCGTCTGGGAGCTTGTGAACCAACCGGATGGGGTCAAACCTATTGGTTGTAAGTGGATCTACAAGCGTAAATGTGGCATAGATGGGAAGGTACAGACCTTCAAAGTCAGACTAGTGGCAAAGGGTTTTACCTAGAGAGAAGGGGTTGACTATGAGGAAACCTTTTCTCCTATTGCCATGGTAAAGTCTATAAGGATCCTTCTAGCCATTGTCGCATATTATGACTATGAGGTATGGTAGATGGATGTCAAGACAACCTTTCTCAATGGCAATCTTGGCGAGACCATCTACATGGACCAGCCCAAGGGGTTCATTGCCCAATGCCAAGAGCAAAAAGTTTGCAGGCTTAAAAGGTCTATTTATGGACTGAAACAAGCTTCAAGGTCTTGGAATATAAGATTTGATGAGGCAATTAAATCTTATGGCTTTAATCAAAATGTTGATGAGCCTTGTGTCTACAAGAAAATCATCAACAACACTGTCGCATTTCTTATATTGTATGTGGATGATATCCTACTCATTGGGAATGACGTAGGATTTCTAACTGACATTAAGAAATGGCTAGCTTCGCAATTCCAAATGAAAGATTTGGGAGAACCACAATATGTTCTAGGTATCTAGATAGTTCAGAACCGGAAGAACAGAACACTAGCCATGTCTCAAGCATCCTATATCGACAAAATGTTGTCCCGATATAATATGCAGAACTCCAAGAATGGATAATTGTCTTTCAGGCATGGGGTTCACCTGTCTAAGGATCAATGTCCTAAGACACCTCAAGAAGTTGAGGATATGAGACGCATCCCTTATGCTTCAGCTGTGGGGAGCCTTATGTATGCAATGATGTGTCCTAGGCCCGACATCTGTTATGCAATCGGGATTATCTGTAGATATCAATCCAATCCAGGAATAGATCACTAGACAGCCGTAAAGGCAATCCTCAAGTATCTTAGGAGAACGAGGGACTACATGTTGTTGTATGGAAGTAGGGATTTGATCCTCACGGGATACACAGACTCTGACTTTCAGACCGATAAGGATTCTAGGAAATCCACATCGGGGTCAGTGTTCACCCTCAACGGAGGAGTTGTAGTGTGGCGAAGCATCAAACAGGGATGCATCGCTGATTCCACGATGGAAGTCGAGTATGTAGCAGCTTGTGAAGCTACAAAAGAAGTTGTTTGGCTTAGGAAGTTCATACTAGATTTGGACGTTGTTCCAAATATGAACTTTCCAGTGACCCTTTTTTGTGACAATAGTGGAGTTGTAGCCAACTCGAGAGAACCTCGAAGTCATAAGAGGGGCAAGCATATTGAATGCAAATATCACCTGATACGGGAGATTGTGCACCGCGGAGACGTGATAATCACACAGATAGCTTCGAAGCACAATGTTGTTGATTCGTTTACCAAGGCCCTCACGGCTAAGGTGTTTGAGGATCACCTAGAGAGTCTAGGTCTTCGAGTCCTTCTAGACTAGGGAAAGTGGGATTATTATAAAGGGTATTTGTGTGCCCTAGTTTATTGTATTACATTCATGTATTACTTTACTTTGCATTTGAGAAATGTATATGTACTCCACTAGCTTAGTTCAAGTGGGAGTCTGTTGGGGTTGTTTTCCTAATCTCGTGAAGTTTGTAATACAATTGTTTTAAATGAATAAAAGTTATTGATTTGTCAAAACTTTGTATCTCGCATTTTATAAAACTTAATCCAATAAACTAAACTCCAGGGTCATATTATTGTACTTGAACGGTGTGTAGTTGACACATGGGTAGGATCGCGTTTGAGTTAGTGACCTGAACGATCTACAGTATATGGATAGGGTTGGACACCTCATCCTGGTTATACTGTGGATGTGACCCTCTTTATATTAGATACAAACAAGTTGATTCAACTCGTTCATGTGATTAACATGCGAGTGGGGGCATCCTGTGCAATGAGATCGTACAAGACCGGACCATGAATCATTAGACCTATTGATGTTACACCGTTAACAGTAGAACTAATGACTTCGTAGATGACCATTGACTAGTACCCTCATCGGTAGAGTTCCCTTATAACCAAAGTCCTATTTTTGTCCTACTTAACCATATTTTAAAAATATTTAAAATACTAAGTAAGACTAATTTCTAATCCTATTAGAAATTTTGATTTTAGGTTTAATTAATTTAAAACATTTTAAAATTAATTCGATTACCTAAAAATCTTATGTTTGCATGCAACTCTTTATTATAAGTTAATGTTTCTAATTAAAAAATTATAACTATTATAAATTTTAATATTAACCTATAACATGTTTTTATGGTGTAATAAATTAACAATCAAATTCTAATTAATTTACCAACCAAATAATTCATGAAATTAATAAAATATTTATATTAATTAAACATGAAATAAAAGAAATGTTTGACATTATTTAATATAACATTTTATATTAAACTACGTAATGTCAAGCATCATGTTTTTAATTTTTCATATATTTAATATAACACTTTATATTAAATCACTCATGAAAAAGAAAAAAAAAATCCACATGCATATTTATATAATGAAACTAAAATATAAATAATAATAAACATCACATGAATATACATGGCAATGCAATTTCCTTTAATTAATATAACAATTATTTTAATTAAGGAAATTAAAACTTAGAACATGCATTTCTATATAATATAACTCTTATATTATAAATGAGACATGAAACATGCTTATCCTAAGGTGGGATTTGGCTAAATGACATTCATAAAGCAATAAATAACCATATAGACCGAAATTTTTGGCCCCTAAGAAGGTAGGCTTATTGAGTCGGCATCTCGAACCACTCTCACCCATAACAGTCAAAGGACAATCTCTCGCAGACAGGAGTTTGTAACTTGCTCAAGATTAAGATTAAGTTGCCTAGATCATCCTGTTGAAAAAGAAACCTAAATAGTCAACGAAGTTACCTTTATTGGTTACTATTTCGCAGTCCGACCTTATGTGAACTAATCACATAGGGCACCCCCACTCACATGTCACCTACATGAACACATTGGATCATTGTGTTAGTATCATATACATAGTGAGTCATATCCATAGTGTCATTAGGATAAGGTACCCAACATCATCCATATACTATAGAGTCTTTAGGTCGTTTGGTCTGGAGATTAATGGAGCATTCGAGAATAACGTTCTACAAGGGTATGTTGTAGATCTAGTATTTTATATGTTTAATCTTTAGATTTTTTGTGTGATCTTGTTATTTCTTCTAAATACAAAGCAACTGCGTTCATATGCTTCCGCTACGGAAATTCGATTTCCTTTCACATGTCTTTAGCCCAAATGAAAATTTTGATTCATCTTCCTTCATTTTTTCCTTAGACTATTGTTGACTTTTTCTAATTTCTTCTTCCTTTCTCCAACATTCAATCGATCAACTAAACACCCTAGATTCAGTCGATGTCCAACGTCCAACTTGTTCTACAGTGATTGGAGTTTATCACTAATAGACTCCAATCACTGTCTTGTGATAGAAGTCTATAGTGGTATAAGTTTATCACTATCACTAATAAACTTCTATAGGTATTGTTTTCCTCTTCTTATTGAAGTTTACCACTATCACCGATAAACTATATGTGTTGTTTCTCTCTTCTTATTGAAGTTTACCACTATCACCTATATGTGTTGTTTCTCTCTTCTTATTGAAGTTTATTACTGATAGAATTTTATCACTATCATTGAAAGTAGTGCATGATTAAAGTCTATCAATGATAAAAGCTTATATTTAATTGCTAGAATCTCTCTCTTATGAATTACCGAAATTTTGAATCTTGAATCAACTAGGGCTAATATAGGTCTTAAAGAAGCTAGGGTATGTGATTAAAGTATATCGCTATCATATCATGTCTATCACTAAGATGTTTATTTCATATATCACTGTGATAAGAGTCTATCAGCAATAAAAGTCTATCATTGATAGATTCTTGACTATGATAAAAGTCTACCAGCATACTACCCCAAGTCTTGCATACCACCCCAAGCCTTACTTCAGTTTAACAGTCTATTAGAGTCTATCACTGATCGACTTCAAACTGTGATAAGAGTCTATCTATCATTGATGGACTCCTAACCTTGATAAAAATCTATCAGTCTACTTCATGTATTACATTCTATCACAATCTATCATTGATAGAATCCTAACTATGATAAAAATCTAAACCTACTCCAAGTCTTGCTTTAGTATTGCAATTTACCACATTTAATCACTCATAAACTTTTAACTGTATTAAAAACCTATTAGTGAACTAATAGACTCCTAACTATGATAAAAGTCTATTAGCATGACTTCTATTCTTTTGATAGAGTTCTAAATGTGATAAGCATCCATCAGGAATAGAAGTCTATCACTAGTAGATTCCTAATTGTGATAAAAGTCTATCAAACTTTAATCAAGAGTAAAATGAACATTAAAAAACACTATTTAAAATATTTGGCATATTTGTAATTTTTTTTGTAAGAACCTATATTTTGCTCCCATTACAATTTCCCCAAAAAAAATGGTAAAAATTTACTATATGACTTCATTGAGAATTTTTAACATATTAGGAATTTTTAATATGTTTAGGTTGTAACACATAATTTCAAAAGATAATAGATAAAGAGATCATTTGACCTTAAAAAAAAAAAGAAATAAATTAACCTATCAATTTTAGTTGAGCATGATGATAAAGCAAGCATATAAATGGTTCTTCCGTGGCATGTTCCTAGAACTATATAGATATAGCAAAATTAATGTTTTTTCTATGATTCATTTCATTGGATTTTCACAATACAAATCATTGGGAAAAAAAAGGGAGTTGTACAAAATTATTCAATTTTTTTTTTCTTTTTATATCAAAAAAAACAGTTCAAAAGGAACCCCAATCCAATCCAATCCAATCCAGTAATGCCTAAAATAATGCACATTTACATGCCCTGAGAGCTGCTGCTCAATATCATCTCTTGTGCCACTGCATTTCTTCCATCTGCTTCCTTTCATATGGTATGGATGCCTCAAACAACACTGAAAGCTGATTGTAATGTAGAGGAGAACTGAGAAGCAATGGTCTGGGTAGCAAATTGCTGAAACTGCTTCTTGGCATCTGAAAGTAGTACAAGAATTGCAAAAATTTGAGTCAACTAGAAAGATTATATAATGACTGTTACTAACACCATGAGCCCAAACTCAACCCAATCAGTCTTGGAAGTAAATTTCGCAAAGAAGAAAGGGGAGGGCAAAGTAGTGATAAAATGTATAAGAATTACAAAAATTTAAGTCAACATAGAAAGATTATATAATGAATGACTGTTAGTAATACCATGAGCCCTAATGGCAATATCATCTTCAGGCCTAATCAGTCTTAGAAGTAAAATGTAAGGACGAAAGGGGAGGGGTAAAGTAGTAAAATGTATAAGAATTACAAAAATTTGAGTCAACATAGAAAGATTATATGATGACTTTTAGTAACACCATGATCCTAAATGGCAATATCATCTTCAAACCTAATCAGTCTTAGAAGTAAAATGCAACGAAAGAGTATATAATGACTGTTAGCTATCCATGAGCCCTAATGGCAATATCTTCAAGCTTGATCAGTCTTAGAAGAAAGGTAGGTGCAGTTTTACTCCTCCAGCCGATATAACTTAATCAGTCCGAGTTCCTAATTAGTTGGCATTAGAGTACGGTACTAAAAAGTAAAATGCCTGTACTTGGTAAGGGAATAGTGGTTAACCCGTTGTTGTTGCGTCAGATAACTTTGAGTTCATGAGTCCACATCATGGTGACTACTAATATAAAAAGAAATATCCTATGAATTTCCCAATGACAAGTATTGTCCAATTTAAGGTTGTTTCATGTCAATTTAGAGGCACGGCACGTTTACCAAAAGAAAATATATACATGTAAATGAAAAGGAATGCACTATAAGAAGAGTATTTAACTTTTATATTTAGCCTCTATCTATTTTAGAAGTAGGAGACTGCAGGATGCTGAAGGAAACGGCCCTATAATGGATGTCCAGAAAATGTTAGAAAAAGGGCAATGGCAACTGAAAAAGAGGAAATGATTTTCATTATCTATGCAGTCAGACATGACTTTCATTCTCTGCCCCAGTGTAATATGTGCAAAAGTATGAATGAAAGAACTGATCATGGAGGTTTTTTGACATTTTTCAACTTCAAGCTATCGAGAAGTGTAAAGGAGTTGTTCATCTTTTGGTTGGTGTTATTCTTATGTTCAAGGATGGAAAAAAAATTATGGCTTTACAGGATTTTGACTATTTTTGAAGTGTTCGGATTTAGAGATCTCTTGGGGGATTTGCAGGGTCTTACTGTTTTTTTGTTTTTTTTGGCTTCCTCATGGAGTTCCTTGTCTACATTTCTTCATAATCATCAGATTTCTTGTCTTTTGGTTACACTTTTAACTCAATAAGATTTTACATCATTTTACATATTTCATTCTGTCCATGAAACTTGTTTCCTCACAGAAAAAATAATTGTTAAGGTGTTCATTGAAGAAATTTATGCATCTGAGGCATTAGGCTTTGACCATATATATATGAACTGTTTGTATCGATATGCATGTGTATGTATCCAAGGGCTACAGTATAAGTTATGAAGGAAACAGATACATCTATCTTCTCATATCCTGACATGCTGGTATACAAAGACTAGAGTAAATATCCTTTCCAGGGCAACGATTTAAGCATCAAGTCCCTCCTGAACTCAATATCTTCAAACAATGGTTGAAATATAAGACACCAAACAAAACAACAAACAGCAGGCAGGGTCCCACAATGTTATGTGAGAGTACTAATAGAGATATTTGGGGAGATTCGAACTACTGACCTCGTGGTCATTAATATCGATAGCCTTTCGAGAGGGTTATGTCTCTCCCACAACCAATCCACTAAGGACTGACTTACCAAAATATGACCCCCTTTCTACAACCCTACTCCCTCCATTTATAACAAGACTCTCTAGCTAATTATCCTTAATACCCTTACTACTATCCCCAAATATCACGATTAGTACTCTCACATGCTATATCCCTTAAAAGTTGAAAAATGATTGTTTAAAAGCTTCATAATTCAGAAGCTATTTCATGGAAAAGAATTCAGAAACTATTACCGACAGAGAGAAAACTTCAAGAAGCCAGGCTTTGCAGTGCTTGTATGAACACTAAAGGAATTTTGTAGCTCAAGGAACTTATTGCTTACCTTTACGACATTTTGTAAAGCCAATAATGTTTGCAATGCTCAAAGTCAAACAAACTCCTACGACAAGGAGATAATCAGCTTGAAACTTTATCAGCGAGAATATTCCCAGCACAGTCCATGCAACTGCCTGTTATTCATCGGTTTAGAAGCATGAGCATACATGAATATGGAATACCAAAATCATTTAAATCATGCAGACAAGACTTTAATGGAACTATACCAGAAGGGTCATCACAGTCCAAGAACCCAACTACAAATATGTTCAGTTCATCCACCTCCAGAGAGGCAGAACCAGCCGTACCTGATTTTTTCTTTCTTTCTCTTTCCTTTTTCCTTTTTCCTTTTTTTTTTTATTTCTTTATTTTTAGTTTTCCCATATATTAGCTTTAATATGGAAATGCAATTACTTCCTACCTGGCATAACGCACATAAGTCTTTAAGACCTTTAAAGTGATGACCCTACTACATATATTCAAATCCATCAGTTCTAACTTCTAACTTCTAAGGTAAGTGACAAATTTTAGATCATAAATTATTATTTATAATTTAACCACTATATTTGCTTCTTTGAATAAATGAAAACTTTTAAGACCAGCTAAACAAGAAAAGCAGTTAATAGTAATGTAAACTTTTGATGGATAATTATTAATTTCATTATATGTTCTAAAAATCCTAATTCATACACCGAAGGGTTACACAATTCTGACTTCTTTCTCTTTAATGTTGATTTTTTCTAATCCAATATAAAAATAAGATGTCTCATGTACATTAAGTTAAACTAGTTCGGGAATCAGTTTTCAAAAACACAAGACATAAATATTTTGAATCCTACTTTGTCCTTTTTGTTTGTTTGTTTTGAACGCTAGGGTTTAAATATAGCAAGGAATGTCATTCTTTTAGTGTATAATAACTAAAATCCACACCACACTTCGGGGGGAAAAAAGACTAAAAATGGTTTTTCTTAGAAACAAACTCAAATAATCAGGATTCAGGAAGAAGTGCCTGGCGTATCTCCAGAGTTGCTAAGCTAGACATGCATGTTAACTGCAACTAATAAAACATTATTCTCTTTCAGGCATCATACCTGCTGCTTTTCACTCATATATGTACGATAGAATTTATTTCTCAAAACCATCTAGCTTGTTTGATATCAATTATCTCAAACGCACAATCAAATTATCACAATATTTGGGATCATAACATTTTCTTACCGTAAGGTACAAGGTCCACCAGAACAGCCAGGAATCTTTTTTGTTCATCCGGGACAATGACTAAGGAATAACCAAGGATCCAGCATTAGAAGTGAGGAATAAAGAAGCAAATTCTGAAAATGTAAAAACTAAACACTCACCTCTTGATCAAGGCTTTCAAATTTCCACACACTCTCACCCAGATCATTTATTTCATTCCACCACCTCAAACCAACCAAAATACGCCCACTCACATTCTTCACCACCCAAAAGTCGAGAGCAGCGAGAAAAACAGTCACCACGAAAATGATAACAAAACTATTGAAAAAGAGAGAGGAAAGAATGTAAAAAGCCAATGCTCCAGCCTGTCAAAAAGAAGCAGGATCATATATAAACCCCAGGAAGCCCAGAGATCATTCAAGAACAAAGTCAACTAGCATCAAGGTTATATAAACTTACCTTAAAAAGAACATGAAAGAAACAAGTCTTCGGGTTAGCATAATTTTCCACAGGCGGCTGCACGCAAGAGAGGGATCACATGAGTTAAACGGTAGTGATGACTCTGTAAAAACCTTCCAAATCTAGAAGGGCAATGGAATCCCAATTCCATACATCATGCATCAAAAACAAACAGCAATAGTGCGTTCAATCCCATGATTCAGAAGCCAAATGTGGGAAGATTTTCATTTTCCAACCTAGCATTCTAAAATCAAAACCAGTTGAAATTCAACCAATGATAATTTGAAAATCCTCCATAATTTTCCCGTCGTCAGCTCAGATCTTCCATTAATCACGGATTTTCATTTCCTTCTACATCACACCCCTACCGTCGGTCCAAACCAAAGAAACCAGCCACCATTGTAGCCCCAGGCGAAAATTTCAGATTGGATCTAGCACTCAACAAGCGTAGGGAGGGGGGAAATGGCTTACACAGAAGATTAACAACAATTCTAAGCAAGTAACGATGATAATTAAAGATGGGGGAAGGTCTTAAAAGGTTGAAAATAGTGAATTTTTTACCTGGTTCGGATCCATGATCGGGAAGTTGGAGAGATTTTGCAGAAAGAATTTTGTGGGTGTGTGTTGAATTTGAGTTGTTGATACAGAAATGAAGCGAAAACGCCACTCCCTCCGTCGCTACGCGCTCGCCGAGGGAAATTGTACCAGAAGGAACCAAACTCAAAAGGGAAGAAAATATTTCACACCTTCATTTAATTTCGTTTCATTTCGACTCAGTTTTCACGACACCGTTTTTTCTTTTTTAGTCAATTTAATCTCTCCACATTCATCAAATTAGTTCTTTTTTTATTACCAAGGAGTTGAGATTCAAACTATAGATCTTGTGCTCATTAACACATTATTATGTCAATTAAGCTATACTCTCTTTGGTTTCATGAAATTAGGTTTTAGTTAAATTACAAGTTTAATGATCCATTTTTTTTTTATTTCACTCTTGATTCTAATAAGTTGTTAACAAATTTGAAATTTTTAAAAATTAAATAATTTATTAAATATAAATATAAGTTTTATGTTTAATTAGACATTAAAGTAATTCGGTATCTATTAGATTCATTAATTTTAAAAATTTAAAAATTAGAAACTAAATTTATAATTTTAAAAGTTTATAGACCAAATTGACACAAACCTCCAAATTTAGAGACTAAACTTGTAATTTAACTTCAAATTTTTTACTCATGAAATTAGGTGGTTGTGCTTTTTTAATAGAACATAGCAAAATTTAGTTATATTTTTACCATAAATTTTTAATTCATTAAATTACCTTAGGCTTCAAACTTTGATACGTGTTAAAATAATTTCCTTAAAATTTATAATTTTACCTTAAAATATCTTTATGTGCCTATAATTGGGTTGAAATATGTTAGTAAGTTTGAAAGACTTATTGTCAGTTTAACTTAACTGGCATGAAGTATGACTTATGATCAAGAGGTCATAGGTTGAAACCCTCCTCCTAAATATTGTTGAATTAAAAAAAAAAATCTATTGTGTAAATTAATCCGAATTAATTTTGTACAAAGCTTTTTTTTTTTTTTTTTTGATAAAATTGTACAAAGCTACTTAATTAGTGAATTTTTAACCCTTTTTTAAATTAAAAGTGGTAGGCAAATTTAACACAAACTAAACATGATGTCAAAATTGCACTAATGCTTAAGTTTATGGATAATTGGATGAAACTAAAAGTTTGAGGTGAAAATTGAAACAATTTATTTAGGAGTAAAAAATTATTTTTATCCTAAAAAAAAGTCAAGTTTTTTTATAATGTCGAACTTCCTTCCTTAAACTTGGCCAAATTAATAATTTTTCACACTAAACTTTTAATTCATCAAGTTTGACTTTTGACTTAAATAAGTATTGCAAATTTTATTTTTTGTTCAACTCCTATGACATGATGAATACTAATTGTTAATGCTAACGGTTTAAAAGAATCAATCTGCTTTATTTCATCCACTAAAGAGATATTTATACAAGTGTACAAGGTTAATCTAAGTAGGAGAAAGTGAAAAGACAATAAAGGAAAACTCAGTTAATATATTTATAAAAATATAATTATACTAATATAAGGACTCTAACACTCCCCCTCAAGTTGGAGCATATATATTCATCATACCCAACTTGTTAGAGAGTTAATCTATTCGTGTTCCATTCAATGTCTTGGTGAAGATATCTCATAATTGTTCTCCAGTTTTCACGTATCTCGTCGACGTCAAACCTTGTTGTATCTTCTCACATACAAAACGGCAATCACCCTCAACGTATTTAGTTCGCTCATGAAATATCATATTTGATGTTATATATGCAGAGCTGCTTGATTATCACCACAATTTGGTCGGTGTTGTGATATTGAATCTCAATTCAATAAGAAGTTGACATATCTAGATCACTAATTCACGTATAGATTGTGGCATTGCTCTATATTCTGACTCAACACTTGTTCGTGACACCACATTTTGTTTCTTACTGTTCCAAGAAGCCAAATTACCACCAACGAATACACAATATCTTGAAGTTAACCTTTTATCTTCCTTAGACCCTGCCCAATTAGCATCTGAGAAACATTCAATATTCATATGTCCATAACTCTTATATAATAAACCACGCCTTGGAGCTGCTTTCAAATAACACCGTATCTGTTCCAGTGTAGTTTAATGATCAACGGTAGGAGAAGACATATACTGACACACATACTCATTGAATAAGTTATGCTTGATCGAGTTAGCGTAAGGTAATTGAGTTTTCCCATTAACCTTCTATACCGTTCAGGATCTTTCAGTAATTCTCTCTCTTTTGTGAGCTGTAAATTAGGCATCATCGGGGGTACTATATGGCTTAACCCCTAACTTCCTTGTTTCAGTCAACAAGTCAATTACATATTTTTTTTCTGTGATAACATGGTTCCCCTCTTGCTTCTCATTACCTCAATTCTTATAAAGTATTTCAACATTCTCAAATCTTTCGTGTGGAATTCATTATGGAGAAAGGGCTTGAGTGATTGGATGCACAATATTAATATCATCAACATACACAACTAACAAGATGACACCATTTTTAGACCGCTTATAAAGACATAATGATCTGACTTGCTTTTTCTCATTCTAAAGCTTTCAATCACCTGAGTAAAATTTTGAAAGCATGCTTGTGGATTTTTCTTTAATCCATATAAAGATTTATGAAGGCAACATACTTTTCCATTCTCCTGCTAAGTAACAAACTCTGGAGGTTGCTCCATATACACCTCCTCTCCAAGATCACCACGAAGAAAGATATTTTTAATATCAAGTTGATGCAACGACCATTGATGTATGGATGTTAACAAAATGAATAACCTAATAGAAGCCATTTTAGCAACAGGAGGAAAAGTGTCAGAATAGTCAATCCCATAAATTTGTGCATATCCTTTAGCAACAAGGCGAGTTTTCAACCGAGCTACCTACCTATGTGATGGAATCAAGATCCCAATTGCACAGCAGAAGTCTATATTGGATCGATAAATCGTTTTTCATTTGGCAAATACAAATATCCATACATTGGCAAAAAGTATCGATAAGAAAAATAAGCATGAAGATATAAAACAGAAGCATGTTGAATTGTTTCTCTAAACTAAAGGTTATGGAAAAACTACCTTTTGGCTTCTAGAGTAGTAACGTCTTGTTGTTCTTTGTGATACGTACATTATACCCAAACCTTACTTCTTCAAGAAAGACAGGACACTACTAATGGGAGCACCTTCTATTCTTTGGATTCTTAGATCAAGGTTTGTGGGAACCTTTGATTTTTGTGAGAAGGGAATACAGAGAGAACTTGGGAGAGAGAGTTTTCAAAATACTCACCACATGGAGTACTTTGATCGATTAACCTCCTTCTGCCCACACTTTCTGCCTTTATCGACAGAGTGAGGGAGAAGATGAATGGAAGTGGGGAACGTGTCACATGTTCCTCAGTTCATCGATTAATTAATTAATATTAAATCATATTTAATAAATACCTAATTAAATATATTTTACATAACCTAAAGTTTTAATTAATTTAATCAAATTTAATTTAATTAAGTTAATTAAATTTACAAATTAATTAATTTATAAATTAATATTATATACTTAATTTAGGTTATGAATGATTAAATCATATTTAACCACACACCCTTTAACCTATAGTTTTAATGTGCATCTTATGCGTATTAAATTTTAACCTATAGTTTTTAATATGAATCATATTCAAATTAAAACAACATTTGAAACTCCATTAAATATTTAATTCTCTCATAAATTTACTTTGTATCATATTCAAAATAAATTTATACTATAAAGTTTTAATATGCATAAAAACTTTATATTATAATGTATCTCCATACATTAAACTAATTCCCAAATCAAATTTGAACATTTCAAATTCTACTCAATATCTAACAATCTAAGAACCCTTTACGAGCTAGAAAGTGGACTTAATGGACCTACAAATCAGAAGCTTCAATGATACAAGATTAATAGGTTAATCTTATTAACCGCATTATCAACATTCGTTAACTGCGGGAACACTCCACGAAAGTCTCGCAGTTGCACTCTTCTCACTGTGGATATATTTCTGTATCCATGGATAAAATACCAATAACAACGAGTTGATCCTTCATGAGTGTTCATAAAACCAGCTAGGTCAAATTACCGTTTTACCCCTAGGTTACATCTTTGACCTTAAGTACCAGTGCTCCTCTAATGAACAACCTATTTATGGTCCTACCATTAAACAAAAGTCCCTTTCGGACCAGTGAGAGGGTCGGGCCCTTTGTTCAAGTCCCAGAGGCACTACTTAAAGGAACACTCATTTTCTTACCCTAAAATCGGGAAGAAGTGAATTCTTTCTTGCTAGGTTAAGTCCCAAGTTGTCTACGCGGTTTTGTCCCCAAGAAGGTAGGTATATTGAGTCGGCATCTCAGGCCACTCTCACCCATGCTAGTCAAAGGACAATCCCTTGCAAACAGGAGTTTATAACCTACTCAGGATTGAGATCAAGTTGCCTAGGTCATCCTATTGAAATAGAAACCTAACTAGTCAACGGAGTTACATCTATTGGTTACTATTTCGCGGTCCGGTTTTATGTGATCTCATCACATAGGATATCCCCACTCACATGTTTGTTCACACAAACACGTTGGATCATTGTGTTTGTATCATATACAAAGTGGTCATATCCATAGTGTCACCAGGATAAAGTACCCAACCTCATTCCTATACTATAGACCGTTTAGACTGTTTCTCGAACTATGATCCTCATATGTCTTCTACATACAGTTCAAAAGACATATTACAGCCTAGGATGTTCGTTTATTGGATTTAGGGTTAATATAAGGCAATTAATAGAAATTCAAGCAGAATTGAATGAATAAAACCAATAACACTTTATTGAATTAATTTGAACAAAATTACAAAATACGAATTTTAAAGCATAAAACCCAACACTATGAAGATTAACTTTACCTGCAAAGACACAACCACAACCAATAGGCTTCTTTTCTACATAAACTCGATAAGTGACTGTCAAAACAACCATGTGCAAGAGTCGTCTAATCAAACTCACCTCTCCAGCTTGACTCGACATCCTGCTCTCTCTATACCTGACAGAGGGGCATGGGCATGCATCTGTTCCAATCCACCCGATGGGGAGGGTGGGATCGACACCTAGCTCCACACCACTCGACACGTTGTCAGATCAAGGAGTCACGCGCTCGTGGTGCCTCAACCCCCCAACTTGAATGTTCGCCTTGCAGCACGTCAACATTATCGATCCCACCCCACGTTCTTAGTCGCGCCCGACGACCAAGAATGTCCACCATTGGCGACAATGCAACTCCCTTGAACCTCCGATGTATGCCTCAAAGCGGAAGCCCATGGCTGGCAAGCAACACCACACAATATTTTTAAAGAAATATGGTAACATAAACTTTTACTTTGTATAAAATTATCAAGAACTCGATATAAGAACTTACTTAACTTTGCTGAATATATGAGTTAACTTATTCTGGAATTACTTGATTAAAAATCTTTCTTTAAACAATAAATAATCTCACTTATGTGAATCACCAATATTACGTGTTGTTGCCAAAATGCGAACAGGAAAATTCATTTGATCTTCACGTGACAACAACGGTGAATTTGTAGTTCAGGGAAAGAGCATGACCTACGAGATAAGTGAAAGTTGGGTATCGATGTGGTACTTGCCTCACAAGCTCCAATGCTTAAGTTAGCTATGAGGTTTTTAGAGAGTGTAGCAAAAGTTATGGGGAATGAGTGAACTTACCCCTCTTCCCTTGAGAATGGAGCTTAAATACTCCTATTCTAGGCTTTTTTTTAGGATTTCTCATAAGAATTTGATGGAAAAGGATCGGGTTGGGTTGGATGAAGATTGCTTGGGTCAAAAGGAGAAGAAACAAGGCCCAAAATAGGGCATTGTAGTGGGGTTGGCCTCACCTTGGTTCATCATTCCTTTCTTGCGTTGACCTAATTTCAACTTGGTTTCAACTTGTTGTGATCTGTTAAGAGAGCACATTAAGAAACATGTGTATGGTGTATTTTTCGCTTGGTGTATTTTTTGTTATGTGATTAGTTAAATTTGGTTGAATTAACCTGGTTAAGTCAACTGTAACATTAATTAGTCTTGTATTTACAAAAACCTATTATATAAAGCCTCTGTCATTTTGATCACAGAGATACAAAAATAAGATGGCCTTGTGTGATCATTTCTCTCTGTTTTTTTCTATCTCTTTGTAAATTTGTGATAGTATCAGAGCATCCGAAGGTTTAACAACCACCAAAGTTCCTAATTTTTATTTTATGGAATACTCCATCTCTAAGAAGAACTCTTTGGAATCAACAAATTCAAAAATTCTGAAGTTTATCAATTTTGGGAGCAAGACGTCGACTTCAAAATTGGATGAAGAGAATTATCTTATGTGAAAATTCCAGGTCTTAATCACGCTTCAAGGTCATGGATTGTAGAAGTTTATCGATGAGGACTATGATATTCCTTCGAAATTCATCGAATTGGGAGAGGAATCATCTTCTAAAAAGATATCCAATCCAAATTACGAGTACTGGATTTACCAAGATAATCTCATTATTGCCTAGTTCTTAAGATCGATGCCTATAAAAATTGTCTCAAAATTACTTGAATGTACAACATCTCGAGATGTATGGAAGAATTTATTGTAAGCCCTAAACTCTTTTTTTTTTTATCATTTTGCACTCGTACATGATGTTTTGAAATATGCAAAATGATATAGGTTGCACTAAAGGATGTCATGATCGGATTTGAAAATCTATTGAATTGGGGGCTACAATATGTTTAAAGCTTCATAAGGAGAAAGGTAGGCCATTGAAATAAGCATATTAAAAGTTGAATTGAAGTAAGTTAAGATCATTAGCAAATTGGGTAAATTTTAGGTGCATTATGTATTGAATGAAAAGATCTTATTTCTCACGAACTTAGGTAAAGTTGGCTAAATGCTTTAGGTTGATTTACTTACTTATTTTGATGTTTTAAAAAGGGGATTATGATGTAAATATTAAAGTAGGAGCTAGCCAAAGGAGGTGAAACCTTGGAGTTAAATTTGGCAAGTAGGTGATGTCAAATTTTTAGTAAAACAGCAAGCTGTTGGAAAATGGATCAACTTCAAACGACCATATCTCTTAGTTTACCAAACCAAATTCGATGATTTTTAAGTCAAAATCTCAGAAATTGAGTGTAGAATACGAAACTATTAGTTGTTGTGAAAATATAAAGAGCAAAAAAGAGAAAAGTGCAGAAGACTAAGAGGCGTTCACAGTTATCGGGTAGCAGAACAGTGTGAGGAAATCAATCTCTTTTGAGCTCTTGAGGAGAAATTAGAAGCTGAAATTTTGAGGTAAGTAAGCTAAGATGTTGTACTTGAGGTTTATAAAAAATATTGGGTGGTTGTTTTGATAAATTTTGAGGAACCCAAGCTGAAAGTTGAACCTAAAATTTTAGGTGCAAGGAAAAAACTGCTAGCAAGAGATTAAAGGAGGTGTGCTTCGATTTCTATATACCTTACAACCAAATGTGTATGGTTATTATGAATTGAGTTATGGGACTGAATTAGATCTGTTTTTAAGGTGCATAAGGAAAGGAATTAATGTTATTAATTTCATTTTCAGGGCAAACGAAGATAGGAATAGCTTATAATCCTTTGAACCCTTTTGGTGATTGTGAGTGACTCTATTTTAGAACTATACTTGACTTTTGTTTTTCTACAAAAGCATAAATATTGATCATTGAATCATGCTTGAATTAATTTTGTATAGTTTCATGAAATTTTTGATAGAATGTTCTTGATGGAACTTAAGCATGTTTTGAATTAGTGTGTAACTATATATTCAAGTATGGAAACTAATTATGGAAGTATGATTTCCTCTAGAGAATGCCTTGTGTAAATCCACTTGGAAACATGTTTAGAAAGTAATATGCAAATGTTGAGAAATTGTTGTATGTGTTTTGAAAAGATGATTTCCATGGTAAACAAAGCATGCCCCTGTATGTTGTTAACCTCAAGTACTGAAGGACATTGAGAAGGTACTTAGGGGGTAAGAATCATGATTTCCTGATACTGAAGGACAATGAGAAGGTATTCGGGTAGTAAATGGTCTTATCTTAATACTGAAGGACATAGAGAAGGTATTAGGGAAAACCAAAATGCCCAATTGCATTCCACGTGCACGTGAGAGAGGTATGAACATTGTTGGTATAAAGATAACTCTACCACCGCTAAGGTTCGAAAGTGGTATCATGCCATGAGTTTTATTGTTATGAGCTTCTACGTTGTTGATCTGTCTATTTTTCATTATAGTACTACATTATGAGTTTTTATGTTATACATAAGTGGTGACTTAAACCTGTTAATTGATAACATGGCTTGATTATGTTTACAAACAAATGTTAAGTTATTTTCTACTTATAGCCTGTCCATTATTATGCTTCACCTTTGAGCTTATAATGTTTTAAAAATTGGCACTCACTGGGCTTCCCAGCTCACGTTTTCATTATGTTTACTCTTGTATATAAACTTTCTTATGTATATGGTTTGTAGTGAAAACATATTAGTTGGGTTGTAATAAACTTGAAAGCTTTATGACTAGCTAAAGAACATAGTACTGGAAGTGAATGTGTCTCACTTATATGTGTATTTCAGTGTTCAATCTTGCTTGTTCAAACGTGTTGTATTGCGTTTAATTTTAGGTTAAGTCTTGGGTTAGTTAGGGAGAGTCAGTAAGAGGGTTAGTTTTCTCTGTCTTTGCATCTCTTTCTAAGTTAAGCAAGTAAGTTGGGAGGGGGTGTGACAACTTAGTATCAGAGCAAAAGGTTTTGGGAAGGGAACTAAGTTCATGCATTAAACTATGAGCTTGTTGTCCTAACTATTTTAATAAGATTGTATAATTTAGGACCATGGCTCGAGGTGGAAAACGAGGCAGGCAAATAGAGGCCGGAACTCAATAAGCTACTGTCGATAGAGGAAGAGAGGTATTAGAGGGAGAGTCTAGTCATCCTCAACAAGAGGTGAACATGGAGGAATAGATCTTTACGAGGATAACTCAAAGATTAGATGAAAGTTTTCGATCAACACAAGCAGATCTAGAAAAGAAGTATGACATTGAAAGACTGAAGGCCTTTGGTGCAACAACATTTGAAGGCACGACAGATCCCGCTGATGTTGAGGTTTGGTTAAATCTGATTGAGAAGTGTTTTAGGGTCATGCGATGTCCTGAGACAGGAAGGTCGATTTAGCAGCATTCTTGCTCTAAAAAGGAGCAGATGATTGGTGGAAGATAATAGAGAGCAGAAAAGGGGAAGCTTGGAGCTGGAAAGAGTTTCGAAAGGCCTTTGAAGATAAGTATTATCCGAGCTCTTATCGTGATGCAAGGAGGAACTTGTTCAGGGATCGATGACAGTAACAAAATATGAGAAGAAGTTCACAGAGTCATCAAAGTATGCTAGCACTATTGTTGCAAACGAGATAGATCGATGCAAGAGGTTCGAGGATGGTCTACAAACAGAGATCCGAACGCCTGTTACAGCAAGTTCGGAGTGGGCTAAGTTCTCCAAGCTTGTGGAGACGACATTACGGGTAGAGCGAAGCCTAGTAGACGAAAGAATGGGAAAAGAAGTTGTAGGTGGTGGTCATACCACTTATTCCGTTGGTTTATCACGAGACCGATTCCAACGAGGAGTGATGAGTAGAAATTAATTATACTTATTATATCTAATTTCCTTACATTCTAAGTGAACAATATGTTTAATTGTTGAAATTGTGTCCAATTTAGTTTAGGTGACAAATTATCATTTTTTAGTGGAACTAGTCTAAAAAGCATACTTTAGTTCAAATTCGTAAATTGAAATAAAAATTGAAAAAAAAATTAGAAAAATAAAAGAATGAGAGAATTGAAAATAACAAAATAATTAAGGCTATAAAAAAACATAAAATTAATGGAAATTGAGGAAAAAAAGAAGCTTATTATCTAAATTTTTTTTCTTTTGTTTTTGTTTTTCTTCCTTGTGTATGTGGCATACATGCATGGAGTCTTCCATGAGAAATGCAAGGGAGAAATTGTCTTGTGGCTTGGCACACATTGTGGAGCAAGAAATGGCACATATAAGGCACCTATTTCTGGTAATTTTCAAGTATAAAAGGAGGGCAATGCATTGAGTAAAGAAGTGTAGAGTTTGAGTGTTCTCTACAAAAACAAAAGTTTAGAGAGTGTTCTAGTTCTTTGTTTTTATCCTTTCTAGTTCAATGGAAATCTTGAAGAGAGCATCTATATGGATCAACCAGAGGGGTTCAAAGTTCAGGGTCAAGAGCAAAGGGTTTGCAAGCTGAAACCATCCATTTATGGATTGAAACTAGCATCTAGATCCTAGAATATAAGATTTGGTATTGCGATCAAATCCTATGGCTTTGAACAGAATATTGACGAGCCTTGTGTCTACAAGAAGATAGTCAATACTACTGTAGCTTTCTTAGTCTTATATGTAGTCGATATCCTGCTCATTGGGAATGATGCAGGATTCTTGACTGACGTTAAGCAATGGCTAGCGACCTAATTCCAAATGAAAGATTTGGGAGAGGGTCAGTTTGTCCTTGGAATCCAAATTGTTCGGAATCGCAAGAACAAAATGCTAGCGTTGTCTCAGGCATCTTATATTGACAAGATGTTGGTTAGATATAAGATGCAAAATTCCAAGTATTACCTTTCAGGCATAAAATTCATCTGTCTAAGGAACAGAGTCCTAAGACACCTCAAGAAGTTGCGGATATGGCATTCCCTATGCATCAATTGTCGATAGTCTGATGTATGACATGTTATGTACTCGACCCGACATATGTTATGCAGTGGGAATTGCCACGAGTATCACCAATCTCGGATATGATCATTGGGTATGCGTTAAGAATATCCTCAAGTATCTAAGGAGAACGAGAGACTATATGCTTGTGTATGGCGCGAAGGATTTGATCCTTGCAGGATACACTGACTCTGATTTTCAGACTGATGTAGATTTGAGGAAATCCACATCGGGATCAATGTTCACTATTAACGGAGGAGCTATAGTATGGAGGAGTATAAAGCAAGGTTGTATTGCTGACTCCACCATTGAAGCTGAGTATGTCTCAGCTTGCGAAGCAGCGAATGAGGCTATATGGCTTAGAAATTTTTTTACTGATTTGGAAGTTGTTCCAAATATGAATTTGCCTATCACCCTTTATTGTGATAATAGTGGTACAGTGACAAATTCTAAAGAACCTAGAAGCCATAAGCTCGGAAAGCATATAGAGCACAAATATCATCTCATCAGGGAGATTGTGACCCGAGGAGACGTGATTGTCATGCAGATCGCTTCGGAGCACAACATTGTTGATCCGTTTACAAAGCCTCTCACGGCTAAAGTGTTTGAGGGACACCTAGAGAGTCTAGAACTACGGGTTGTACAGTAAGACAATTTTCTTGCTCAACATGTTTGACTCCACCGACATTTTAGTCCAAGTGGGAGTTTGTTGGGTTTTATGTCCTAAAACTCGTGGTCTTGTAAACTGAATGTATATTCTATTTTGCAATAAAGTTGTTATTGAGATTTATTCAATAAAGGTGTTATTGAATAAAGTGAATTGTATATTTTGAACCCCTAATCCAATAAAGAACCCATGGCTATAGAATGTATACTTGAACTTTATGTGTGACATAAAAGTGGATCAGGTTCAAGTTATAGCCAGAACGGTCAATAATATAGGGATAGAGTTGGGTACCTTATCCTGGGGACACTATGGACGCGACCCACTTTGTAAAGTACAAACGATGTGATCTTGAATCGTTCATATGGAGACATGCGAGTGGGGACGCCCTATGCAATGAGTTTGCATAAGACTGGACCGAGAAATAGTCACTTAGACTTTATAACTCCGTTTATTGTCTTAACTGACTATATTCATATGATGACCTAGGTAACTCGATCTTAATCCTGAGCGTGCCATGAAATCCTGTTTATTCGGATTATCCTTAGATTTGCATGGGTGAGAGTGGCCTGAGATTGTCGACTCAATAAGCCTCTCATTTTAGGGATAAGACAGGGTAGATAGCTGGGAACATAGTTCTGCAAGATGGAATTCACTCCTACCCGCTTTAAGAATTAGTAGAGAGGTTGTTCCCTTAAGTGCTGACTCCGAGTCCTGAACAAAGAGCCCACTCCTCTCATTGGCCCGAGAGGGACTCGGTTTGTTGGTTGGACCAAAAACCAATTGTTCATTAGAGGATCAGTGGGACTTAAGGAACAAGAAGTAATTACAGGGGTAAAACGGTATTTTTGACCCAGCTGTAATTACGAACGACTTGAGAAGGATCGACTTACTAATCATGGTTATATCGAGTGGACAAAAATATATCTACAGTGAGGAGAGTGCAGCTATTGGGCTTTAGTAGAGTGTCCCGGTGGTTAACGAATGTTGATTAGCTAGGCTAAAGAGTTTGGTCGGTTAATCTCGTATCATTGGAGCTCATGATTTGTAGGTCCATTAGGTCCCCCTTACTAGCTCGGACTAAGCCTTGCAACATTTGAGAGAAAAGAATATGAATTGTTCAAATTCGGTTTTGGGAGAAAACGTTAATTATATGTGATATACTTAACGTGTCATAGATTAATTATGAATTAAACTATGATAAAGAAGAGGTGGAAATATTTAAATATGATTTAAATATTGGTTCGGTTTATAACATGAATAGGGATTCATGTTCGAACGGCCGATTTAAGAAATCGGGATTGGTCTAATTATTTAATTTGATATTTGATATTAAACTAAATAAATTATTTAAAATTAATTAATTAAATTAATTAATTAAATTAATAAATTGATTTTAATTTAAAATTAATTTATATTAATTTTGAATTAAAATTAAATGAAAATTCAAAATTGAACTTGAAATTTCAATTGGATAAAACTTCAAATGGTTAACAAGCTATTTTGCTTTTGAAATTCACCATAAATCAACACCTCCTTCTTGATTAATCATGATCATCCATGTGTTGGCATGTTCACAAAGCTTGTTGAAGCTTTAATTGAAGATAACTTGAAGAGGAAAATGAGAATTTTAAAAGATATTCATAGAATTCTCAGTTTTGAACCATACTCACTTTTCTTCCAAATTCTCTCAACTTAAGATCCCACAATCTGTTCCAAGGCTTAAGGATAGTAGGGAAGACACTAGAGGTTGTCCACAAAGTGTTTGTGACAAGAAATTGCCCACGGATTAAGAGAATTTTGAGCAACAAAGGTATGTGTTCATACTCTCTGTTTTTCCAGATTTGAGCATGCTTTTTAGTTTGTAAAATTGATCAACTTAGAGTGTTCAAGATCCAAAATTGCTTCCGCTTTCTTAATCTACACTCTTTCACGATCAACATTCGACTAGGTTCAATGGTGTTCCAAGCAGTCAATCTCAATCTCAACAACCTTTTATAGCATATACTATGCAACATGACATGAATAAAGAGAATTAATAGTATCCTGATTCAGGGACTTCCAACCACGTCACTCATGATTAGTTTAATATGTCTTTCAGAATAGAGTATCAAGGGCACAACAAAGTCCATATTGGCAATGATGCATATTTGACTATTTAAAACATTGGTTATTCTTTTCTTAAATCTCCATCCAATATTGTCTTTCAGCTAAAAAATCTATTACATGTTCCTCATACAACTAATACAACTAAAACTCTCATTAGTGTGAGTCAATTTGCAAGAGATAATATTATTTTCTTTGAATTTCATCCTTCTCCTTATTTTGTGAAGAACATTTCAACTGATAAAACTCTTGTCCAAGGTCAATTAGTTGATGGACTTTATAAGTTTACACTAGAAAAAGCTAAATATCCAACATTGATAACATGTAATTATGCTATCTTATTCTCTCTTATTTAGCTAGTTTTGATGATGATTTTATGAACTTTTATGCATATTTCTCTTAATTTTGTAGAAAATCGAGCTTGAAGAGCAAAATTGAGTGTTCGTGAGTATTTTGGTAAAGTTTGGAACCTTTTTTGAATCTTAATTGAAGATTCATAAAAAATAAAGATGTAATTTGAGAATAAGACACATTCTAAGAGATTCTACATCAAATCACGATTCCAACGCATCAAACCAGAGGTCATTTGGACACTTGAGCGAAGAAATGCGCAGTGCCTAGGCGCCCAAAATTGGCACCCAGGCACCTAAAACCGAAGCGTGATTGTCAAAATGAAGCACCTAGGCACTGTTTTCAGCGCCTAGGCGCTACGACTTGGTTTTTTTGCTAGTTTCCAGGTGCCTAGGCGCCATTTCAACAACCCTAACTTTAAAATTTGATTTTTTTAGTCTTCTTTGGGATTCGAAAACTAATTATTGGAGAGGAGACAAAAAGGGAAGATTTGAAAACACATTGGAAAGACGGGAGCCATCAAACGAAGCAAGAGCTGCACTTGGATTCTAGCCGAATTACATAGATTTGTTTTCTTTTCTCATTTTTCTTTCTCTTTTTCTCTTGTAATGACCTCTTTGATAGATTTAGTTGGTTTTGTAATATTTTTCATTATGAACTAAGTTTTCTTTCTAGAGCTTGATGTAGTCGACAATCGATTCTTTCTCTTCAATAGTTAATTGTTGATGTTTCTATTTTAATTGTGGTTGTGAGAATTTTTCTGAACCTAATGCATGTTTAGATCTGACCATTACTTACATTGATATTATGTCAGTAATTTGAGGTTGAGAGACACAAGTTGTTGATGAACTGAATTATTTTCCCTAATTTACACTTGAGATAGAGATATCCTTGTGGATTTCAGGGTAACTTAGGTTCTACATGCTTAATAGTTGAATTGTTTGAACTGTTTGAATTGTCATAGAGATATAGGCAATTGACTGTTTGACGAATATCGGTATAGCTTGAGATAGAATATCAAGTCTATAAGACTGGAGCTTACCAACAACTTAAGAAATAGAACGCATTAACTATTAATGAATAAAGAGTAGGAGGAGAAACTGTGAAATCATTGCTCTAGAGCTTTTATCATTGAGTGTTCACAAGAACTTGGTTCAGCTTCAAGGATGGTGCTGTGAAGATACTGAGTTAGTCCTGGTTTATTATCTCTTTTGGGGAGAACCGCATCGAGACAAAAGAAATGTAGACAAAAAGAGAAGAAACTTGGACAAAAAAAGAAGTAACTTGGATAAAAAGAAACGAAGTGACTTACACAAATCTTTTTTATCGATAACCTCAGACCAATCAATCGAATATTGATTAATACGTAATCGATCGAACACTACTTGAAAATGAAAATGGCTCTTCTGCTCAGAAATGAAAAGGTACGAGAAACGGTTGGGGGCAATGAAGAAGGTGAAGTGGTTGGATTTTGCCCCCGCTGGCCATCGGGGACCGAGTGGTAAGGCCATGATCCGCAGGGGAACGGATCACTCATTCTTCCATTGGGGACAGGTGCACGAACGACAACTCCTAACGTCACACATCCGTCGCCTACCTACCGTTTAGGTGGCACCAGCGAGATCCAGCTAAGGTAAGGAACTTCGTGTCGCGGCTGCTCCACTCCGTCGCGGTCTCATGAACTGAACTTCGTTGCCTTCCGCGCGCGCGCCAGAATTGACACTGTCTTTGTGGGTGGGTTTAGGCGGCGGGAGCGAAGAGAGACTAGAAGATTCTCTATTTTCCTAGCGATAATTACATTATTCTGCAATTTAAACTTCATTCATCTTGATAATTTGATTCTTAGATAAAATTAAGACTAGAGAATTCGGTAATTTGTAGGATTCACTCCCTGTAGTGAACGATAATAGTACTCACACTACAATATTACTTGTAATGGTTCGTGCACTTGCGAAATCGAGCAATAAGTTTTTAGCGCCATTTCCTGGGAGTGAATTTTTATTTTACAGATTGAAATCATTAGTTTTAATCTTAATCTAAGTTGTGTTTTGTTCAGTTTAAATAATTTTTTTTGTTTTTTTAAGAGTTGACACAAGTGTATGCAAAAATTTGGAAGCAACAATCTACTTCCCTTTGATTTAGAGATCGAGCGCACTTGCAGAAGAAACATAAAAGAAAAGAGAGAACGTGTTTCATTAGAGGAAAAGAAGATAGAAAACAACGAAGTACAAAATGGGAATAAGGCATTGAGAGATTATGTGATGCCTGATATGACTGATATTCATTCAGTAATTCGAAGGCCAACCATTCAAGCCAATAATTTTGAGATAAAACCAACTACATTTCAAATAGTTCAAGATTTGAGTTTTAATGGATTACAAAGTGAAGACTCAAACTCTCACATTGCTGATTTTCTGGAAATTCGTGATACATTCAAGTTTAATGGGGTGACAGATGATGCTATTAGACTGAGGTTGCCCTTTCATTCTTAAAGGTCGATCCAAGCAGTGGTTGAATTCATTGCTTGCAGCTTCCATAGAAACTTAGAATGATCTTGCTAAAAAGTTTCTAGCCAAGTTCTTGAAGGTAATGAAACTCTCACGCAGCGGAAGACGATAGAATCGTCGCAGTGTTGTTGTGCATTTGAATTTCGTTAAAAATGATCTAACAATTAGACCTAAGTTAAACATGCATAAGATGGAAGAAAAACAGTAAGTTAAAGAGAATACTTACTTGTTGAAGACTTTCTTCAAGTTTCCTTCCAACGATCCACGAACTCTTCGTGTGTTTCTTGATCTCTTCGATCCCGAACTCTTCTCACGAACAAGAACACCACCACTTGGCTTCTCGGTTGTTCTTCTTTTGGAAGAAGGAGAATGGTGGGATTTTCTTTGTGTTTTGGTTTTGTGAGGAGAAAGGTAGAGAGAATTTGTGAGAGAGAACTTTCTCTTCTTTTGGTGAGAATTCCAAAAAATGAGAGAATTGAGTTACAACCCTTCTTGCAAGAAGGGTTTAAATAATGGTGATAGGTGGAGTTGAAATCTCCACCTATTTACCATTTAACCACAACTATAGGTTATGCAAATCATATTTGCATAACCACATATTATAAGATATCTCATATCTCATATTACAAATCACATTTGCAATATTGTGGATTTATTAAATTGAATCACATCCAATTTAATATCTCTCAATCTAATTTCTCCAAATTAGCTCTAATTCAACAATTAGGCTAACCTATAGTTTATTATGAATCTCATTCACATTAAACTATATATTATATCATTCATATCTCATATAAATGACATAAATACCCTTTAGTGAACTTGAACACTTCAATTCACACCAAAACAGTAACCCTTCTTTTAATCCAGTTTGAGCCAACCGAGGGACCTAATGGACCTACAGTGACGAGCTTCAATGATCCGAGATTAACCTATCAAACTCTTTGACCCGGTTAATCAACCTTCATTAACTACGGTAACACTCCACTAAATCCCGTAGCTGCACTCCCGTCAGTGCAGAATATTACGTGTCCACTGATATAACCAATGTCCATGAGTCGACCCTTCACAGGTTGTTCGTAAACACTGTTGGATCAAATTACCGTTTTACCTCTGTGTCTACTTCTTACTTCTTAAGTCCCCACTGCTCCTCTAATAAACAACAATGTTGTTATGGTCCAACCATACACAACAACTCTCTCGAGCCAGTGAGTGGGTGGGCACCCATTGTCCAAGCCCTGGAGACAACACTTAAGGGAACAACCCCTTTAGTTTCCCTAAAGGCGGGAACGAGTGAATTCCATCTCGCGTAGTTAAGTTCCCAGCTCCCTACTTGGTTCTGTCCCTGAGAAGATAGGTATATTGGGTGAGTAACTGTGACCACCCTCACTCGTACTAGTCAAAGGACAGACCCCCGCAGACAGGAGTTCGTAACATGCTCAGGATTCAGGTCGAGTCAAATGGTCATCTACGAAGAAAGTTAACCCTTCTTAAAACAAGCTCCCAATTTAACACTAATAAACCAAAAGTCAAAATTTTTACAAACTTTTGTTGGAAAAAGATATTACTATGTTCATATTGATCAAACCAAACACTTCAGTTCAACTTCAATTTATGAAAATATTTAGATATACTTACAGCAGATTATGAATTCCTGAGATTATTTAGTGCAATTCACAGAAAAGGGCCTACCAATCAAAAAAAGAGAGGAAAAAAATGTAACTTTGAAAATTTTGAGAAAAGAATGTAGAAAAGCATGAGATTTTAGAGTTTTTTTTTTTTACTGCAAACATTCTAGTCTCACTCATATTTTGATAATGAGTGTTCTTTTTCTAAACCCTTAGAGGTTGTTTGGGGTAGGTTCAGAATCAGAATCCTGAGAATTAGAACCTTGAGGGTTTTCCACGAGGTGTTACAACCACAGAAATCGAAAAAGCTGTGTTTGGGATGTAGTGTTACATCTCGGGAATCGAAACTTGTGTTTGGGAGTGCGATGTCGAAGCTTTGAGAATCAAAAAGTTGTGTTTTGGGTGTAGTTTTCTGAACTCTGGGTTTAGTACAGTTTTGTTTCACATTTTTCCTTTTAGTTATTTTATTCATTTCAAATTTTGTAGTGTGAATTGTAGAAGCTACTCTCTAACATGGATCAATTTTTTAAGTAACTTTTCAATGAAACTTTCAATTTATGTTGTAGTTGAAGAATAAAAAAAGAATTTTAAACACTTAGAACAATTTTTAGCATTCAAAAAGAAGAAATCATAGCATGTCATGAGTTAGAGGTGTTCGTAGGTTGGGTTAGGTCGGGTTGAGGTGCTTTATAGACTCAACCCAACTATTCGGGTTGCAAATACCTTCAACCCAAACAACCTTTATTATGTGATGAACCCGACCCAATCCAAATATTAAACATTTGGGTTGGGTTGGTTCAGGTTGATCGGGTTATATAATTAAAATTGTATTTTTTAAAAAAGTTAAATGTTGGTATGTAATATTATATATATATATTTTAATATTGAATTAAGATTAGCAACTTCATTTTAATTTATATTATGAATTTTTGCCTTCCAAAAGACTAAAAAATTATTTTAAAAAATTATTAAAGAATAAATAATCTAGAAATAAGTATAAAATTAAAATAAGTATATGTACATGTTGTAATATAAGTACAAAAATATTTTTCTAAAACTGATATGAAGTTCAGGTTGGTTCGGTTCTAGGTTCAACCCAAACTAATTTTCGTGAACCCACGAACCAACCCAACCCATAAAGTTTTTTTTTTTTAACCTAATCCAACCCAAATAAGTTGATAACCCAACCCAAACCATAGAATTGGGTTGGGTTGATTGGGTTCTTCGGGTCATCGGATTTTTTTAACACCTCTACCACGAGTTCTCACATACAGTTACACAATCCAAAAGTTTTGCATCTGACATGAAACAAAAGGAAATAACACGCCTCTGTGCAAAAGAAAAAAAATATTTCATTTTTTTCTCACTTTTAAAAAAGAAATTACAAAATTGAGCCATTTGAGTGTACATTAAACAAAAAAATGAACAAAAAATACAAAGTTATTTTTCTTGTTTTTTTTGTAAAAAATTTACAAAATTCAAAGGTTTTGAGAGTATAATTGCATGATGCAAAAAAAATTCTTAGTAGTTATTTCTTAGTTTTATTTTAACCATTTAAAAAATTGACTAGATTCTCGGGTTATTGGGGTGGTCGAGTTGATGAGGTAGTTAGATTGTCAAGGAGGTCGCCAAAGTTGTCGTTGTCGGTGGTGATTCGGTGGTCGTCGGAGTTGTTATCGAAGAGGTCGCCAGAAATGAAAAACCAAGTATTCGCTTGAGGCAGTCATCACTGATGGCGAGGCGTCGGTGTGGTCGTCGGAGTTGTCGTTGTTTGTGGTCGTTGGAGTTGTCACTAGAGTTGTTGTCAAACTGGTGATCAAAAATCGAAATGACAATGGAAGAGAAAATGAAAAATCAAGTGGTCGAAAGAGGCAGCCGTCAGCGGTAGTCGAGTTCCCGATTTGGTGGTCGGAGTTGTCGTTGTCGGTGGTTGTCGGTAGTTGTCGGAGTTGTCATCGGAGTTGTTGTCGAAGTGATCACCGAAAATAGAAAACGACATATTGAAGAGGTAATGAAAAATCAAGTATTCGCCGGAGGCAGTCCTCAGGGGTGGTCGAGTCGCCGGTGTGGTTGTCGGAGTTGTCGTTGTCGGTGATTGTAGGGTGGTCATTGTAGTTGTTGTCGATGTGGTCGTCGAAAATGAAAAATCAAGTGGTCGCCAGAGGCAGTCGTCAGTGATAGTCGAGTCGCCTGTGTAGTCGTCGAAGTTGTCATTATCGGTGGTTGTCGGGTGGTCGTCGGAGTTGTCTCCGGAGTTGTTGTCGAAGTGCTCACTGAAAATGAAAAATAAAGTGGTCGTCGGAGGCATCTGTCAGTAGTGATCGAATCACCGGTGTGGTCGTCGGAGTTGTTGTTGTCGGTGGTCGTTGGGTGGTCGCTAGAATTTTCACCGGAGTCGTCGAAGTAATCGACAAATGAAGGAGAAAAACATATAACAAATTCCATGGGATTGCACTATTGAAACCCATGGGGTTGCATTGTTGTAACTTATGGGGTTGGGTTTTGAAGCCAAGGGTTTTAAACACCTTGCTCTAAACATGGGTTTGGATTCCAAACACACCCTTAAGTTTTAAGTGGGTAAATTCATTGTTTAGGTAGAAAATTTGAAATTTCTCCTTGATTTTCCATTCTTTTAGTCAAATTCATTGTTTAAGTATTGTTTGAGCTTATCAAAGCACTGGTGTCGAAATAAAACAAGATTCTGTTGGGGTGTATATCTTAAACTCGTGTAGTTTGTAATTGTTTGTCGTTCATAAATAAGAGTGTTATTTTTTCATCAAATCTTGTATTCTCGCAATTAAACTTAAATCCAATAAACTAAGGTTCAAGGTCATGTATGTGAGATCTTGAACAGTGTGTAGTGGACATATAGGTAGGATCGTGTTCAAGTAAATGTCCCAAATGGTCTATAGTACATGGATAAGGTTGGGAACCTCATCCTGGTAACACTATGGATGCGTCCCACTTTGTATTTGATACAAACGAGGTGATCCAACTCGTTCATGTAGTTAACATGCGAGTGGCGGCATCCTGTGCGATGAGATTGTACAAGACCGGACCGAGAATTATTAGACTACTGTAGTAACACCGTTGACAGATTAGGACTAATAATTCGTAGATGATCATTAGTGACTCGACCTAAATCTTGAGCGAGTTACGGACTCCTGTCTGTGAGGGTTTGTCCTTAGACTAGTACGGGTGAGAGTGGCCAGAGTTGCCGACTCAATATCCCTACTTTCTCAGGGACAGAACTTCGTTGGTAGCTGGGAACTTAACTCCGCAAGAAGGAATTCACTTGTTCTCGAGCTAGGAAATTTAGATAGGTTGTTCCCTTAAGGACTGAATCTAGGTCTTGAACAACGGGACCCCACCCTCTCACTGGCCCGAGAGGGACGTTGTATGGAAGAACCATAAACTTGTTGTTCATTACAGGATCAGTGGTACTTAAGGAGCAAGAAGTAGTCACGTGGGTAAAAAGGTAATTTGACCCAACTGTGACTACGAACGACCTGTGAAGGGTTGACTCACGGACATTGGTTATATCGATGGACACAACTTGTCCTATAGTGAGGAGAGTGTAGCTACGAGTCTATAGTGGAGTGACTCGTAGTTAATGAATGTTGATTAACGGGATCAAAGAGTTTGATCAGTTAATCTTGTATCATTGGAGCTCATGATCTGTAGATCCATTAGGTCCCTCGATTGGCTCAATATGGAAATAATGAGGGTATAAAGTTTTGGAATGAATTTGAAGTGTTCAAATTCATTTAAGGGACTTTATGTCAATCATATGTGATATGATTGATATAATATATAGTTTGTTGTGAATATGATTCATGATAAACTATATTATTGCCTAATTATGGAATTATGGCATAATTAGAGGAATTAATAATGAGAGATGTGAAAAATTGAATATGATTCAATTTAATTCCACATTATGCAAATATAATTTGCATATTAAGGTATATGATACCTTATATTATGCAGTTATGCAAATTTGATTTGCATAATGCATAATAAGTGGAATTAGTGAGATAATGGGTGGAGAATTTATCTCCACCCTCACTCACTATAAAAGAATGCATTGAGATGCATTTTCGGAGTACAAGTCTTATTTTTTAGTTTTGGCAAATTCTAAATTCTCAAATCTCTCTCAATTCTCTCTACAAAAAGTCTCATTTCCTCCAAAAATAATCCCACCATTCTCCCTCTCCTAGAGAACAACTGAGAAGACTCTTTGGAGGTGTTCCGTTCAGGATTGCGTAGAGGTCGTAGAGATCGAGAGGATCACGAGAAGAAATCGGTTCTTCAAAGGTAATTTTCTCAATCTCCTAAAATGCTTAACTTAGTGTATGTTTTGAGTTAAATTCATGTAACCTAATCGAGAGCAACGTGATTCAATTCGCTTGCGCTGCGGGATTCGATCCCTTCATATTAAATTCATTGCTTCTTTCCCCCTTTTTTGTTGTCGATGCAAGAAGGGAAGAAGAAATTGCCATGTTGCATCGTTGCTGATGTCGGAAGGAAAAGAACAACTTGTTGATGTCGAGCAACAAACGAACAAGGAGGCGTGGAGAACGAATGTTGTGAAAAAAAAAAGAAGGAACGTGAAAAACATAGAAGAAGAAGAAGAGGGAAGAAGACCTAATTTGACATCGGGATGGGCGTAACTTAGTGATTTAAAGAGGTCAAAACACGTGTTTTAGAGGGTAGGTAACTTGTGAATATATCCCAACGCACATAGCGCCGGAATAGGTTGTAAGTTATGTCGACATCAATTACAAAATTTCACGACGCAAGATTCGTCGAGTTAAATAAGATATCTCGACGATTATTATTGCGTTGGGAAAAATATCGTTGGGAGATAAAAAAAATTCTTGTAGTGTTTCATTTTTTTTATTTTTATTGCAAGTTCTTATTTGAGTTTGATCACCTTAGGTAAGACATTAACTAATTCTTAATACTGAAAGGGTTAGGAATTTGTGGATTAACACAAATGCAGCAAGTGACTTCTCAAGGGATAGAAGTGGTAGGGTGTAGACTTGCATTTTAAGCTTGTGATTTTAGGGGATTTGGTTTCTTTTAGTGTTTGTTAGCATTGGGTTTTCATAGACCTATGCTTAGGTTTGTGTTAAAGACAAGAAAAATCGAGTTCAAGAGGTTTTGGGTCGATTTAGTTGAAAATTCTCTTCTGTATAATGTTGTGGTGTCTAATGTTATAACATTGTTAACCTCATCTAGGCAAAAACAACCACTGCCTTCCTAAATTCTAGCCTTCTGTTTTTATCATTTTAGTATGTATTTAGCCTCTTAAATCTTTGTTTAAAGCTAGATTTTACCTTCTTAAGTCCCTCTTATTTTAATACTTGCTTTTGTGCTTGTTTCTAGCCATTTTGGAGGTTTAGTTGCATTCTTTAGTTTATTTTTATGCTTGTAAGTTTGTGTTTAATTTCAACAAATTTACTTACATTAGTTCTCATGGGATCGACCTTGTTTACTGATTACTACCTACGATTGTGTATGCTTGCGAACACTAGGTTCACCCAATATTAATTCAACAAAAGCCCACAAGGTCTCGAGTGTTAACAAGATTGTTTATATTTTTAAGTTTTACATCTTTCCTTTAGGGTATTCACTAACTTGAATCCCTAAAGAAAGTTTAGCTCATCATGTAGGTAATGGAAAATAACGAATTAATTGATATAAAAATCATAATTAAGTAAATGAATAAAGGAAGTAAAATTCTAGAATGAAAAGGTAGCACAACTTGAAAAAAAAAATTAAAAAGAATTCACATACTTTTAAAGAGAAACCAAAGGTCGTAGCACACTTTGAAGGAAATTGAAATTCTAATCTCAAGAACAGACTATCTTCTAGTTAAAGAAGAGAGTTAAAATAAAAAGAACTTAGTCCCTAACTAAAATCTAACAAGCATACGAGAAGGAAATAAGGAAAAACAATAGTTAGCTCAAAATAAACTGAACAACAACAAAGAATAATGAAGATCTTATGTGTTTCCTTGCTTCGATTGACCTAACTACTCTTTTATGAGCAATTGAATTTTCATCTCTTCTAGTTTTCGTTGAGAAGAGATCAATCTCGAAAATTACAGTGCAAAAATTAAGAGCAAGATGATGGGAATTGAAGGAAAACAAGATATTGAAGTTGTTGTCTTAAAATGAAAACCAATGACAGCCTTTCGATTCGTTTCTCCCTCTTTTATAATCATTGGAGGCTAGGATTGTTGGAATTTATATCCTAAAACCTCGTAATTAATATAATATTATCCATTCTATGAGAAATCCAAAATTATTAGTGTAATCTTGAATAGTATATGATTGACATATGAGAGGATCATGATCAAGAAATAGCTTAAAAGATTATAGTATATGGATAAGATTGTGTGTGTTATCCTGATAACATTATTGGTGCAACCCACTTTGTAATAGTCACAAAGGATTTGATTCAAATCGTTTATGTGGACACATATGAGTGAAGGTATCTAAAATATGAGTTTGTATAAGACTGGACCATGAAATATTTAATCTCTCTCTATAAATCTATTAATTGAGAAGATTAATATTTCATCAGGATGATCATATGTGGTTGGATCTTAATCCTAAGTGAGGCATAACAAAACTCCTAAATCCAAAAGAAAAGCAAAGAGATAAGACTAAGGTCGTGTGCCAACACTCATTGCCAACGTGATACTCAAGATCCCGAGCTTTGAGTTTCCTCCTTGGCCCTACAAAACTCTCCTTTAGACAATGTAGAAATAAGGATTAGGGTTTTGTTCTCTAAAAAATGACTCCCTTTCACAAATGCATAAACTTCCTTTTTATAAGTCAAAACAACATTGTAACGCTAGGGCGACGTTGCAACGATATCTCTTCCAATTTTGTAAAAAATGAAAAAAATTTGTTTGAGTAGCGTAGGTTGAAAAAGACTTCTCAAATGGCATTGCAACGCTATGCTCTAGGGTCCAATTATCTTGTCATTCCTCTCCAACACTTGAATCCTCAAATATAGCCTTAAATTGCTCAAATTTATCAAATTATCTCACGATTCTCCAATTTTACTCCAAAATGCTCATTTTCGAGAAATATACATAAAAACACATGAAAGCACACATAATCATAGAAAAACTAGCATAAAATTAAGCCAAAAATAATACTATTTTGCATACTATCAAATATCCTTAACTTAGATTTTTGCTAGTCCACGAGGAAAATAAAACTAAAATAACAATTTCACAAGATTTTTATGCGAGATTCATGACTCAAGCCTCAGTTATCTAGTTGATATGAAACAATAGACTTCATCTCTGACATGCTTGGTCGGTCTTGACCTTATGTCATATATGACATATTCCTTTAGATACCCTTATTTGATTAGGGTTTCGATCTCGTCCCGTAGTTGAAAGTAGTCATGGGTTGTATAGCCATAATCACTATGAAAAAAGCAGTATTTATCTTTGTCTCTCTAGCTTGAAGGAGTCTCATCTTGTCTACAAATTTTACCAAATCAAATGATAAATTTTCATCAAAAATTTTTAGGAGAGAGAATCGTGGAGGTGGACCTATCGAATCATTGGCAAGGATAATTTTAAGGTTTGGTCAGTAATAAGCCTTAGAATTTAGGTTTATTTAATGTTTATAAGCTTAAAATATGCTTATAAGCTTATTAGTTTCTATGTTTTTTATCTATTTTTTTAGATGTATTTTCAAAACTTAACTAAGTTTTGAAAAAATAGAGTGATTTTTAAAATTTTATTTTTATTTTTAAAATTTAACTAGAAACTCGAATAATTAACTAGGAAGATGGAAACCATTACCATGAAAATGAAAAAAAATAAAGGGTGGAAGGATAAACATAATTTTTAAAAATAAAAAAGAGCATAAATTCTAACTTTTCAACGCTATAATATAACACGAAATTTGTAATTTAAACAGAGAAATAATTAGAAAAACAGTCATGGGTTCATTCCTCATTGGCTTTGGTGGGTGGCCAAGAAGACTGGTCTCTGCTGGCTGATGACTTGATATTGAAGTAGCTCCTCTAATTTTATTTCTTTTTCATTTTTACGTTTTAAATTCGAATTTTTGAGACTGAGAACGATTGAATGAGAAGCGGAGGCAAATCATTGTCTTATCCTCAAAACATTAGAATGAAATCCAGCCAGAAAAACAGAAGCCATGCCCTTAGAAGAACCACCCTTCAAATTCATTGCCCTTTTAATCCCACCGGCAAAGAGGAAGAAACAGGGTTCCTAAATGGGCATCATGGCAAAGCCAATGGCCGCTCAGCATCAAAAATTGCCTTCATTCTCTGTTCTTCCTTCTTCTCTTTCCGACTTCAATGGCGCCAGACTCCACGCTCAAGTTCAGGTCCCACTCTCTTCTCTTTTCTATCTGTATTTTTGTGTTCTGGGTTTCATTCTTTACTTCGAAATTTTGATTCAAACTGGAAATCTTTTGAGGGGTTTCTGTTGTTAAGGCCTCAAAATCAGTGGACATTGATTTGGGTTTCCCCCAAAATGGCCATTGCAATTTTCTAGTTTCCTTTCCCCTCTCATTTGATAGGATTCATATATGTAATTTGCTACTGAACACAAAAGCTTAAAAGAGATCGGATATGCGGAATATTAATTTGATTCACGAAACTCAATCATCATGTGAGCTGTTAATATGAATTAGAGGGGAAATGAGGTTGGAAGTTTCAATATGGGACATTTGACTCTAGAAAGCTGAATTCGATCGATCATAATGCATTTAATCTTTTAAATGTATTCTCAACTGGGTTTGACTTGGATTGCAGTATAAGAGGAAGGTTATGCAGCCAAAAGGAGCATTACATGTTACAGCAAGTGCCAAAAAGAATATCCTTATAATGGGTGGCACCAGATTTATTGGTATATTCTTGTCTAGACTTCTTGTCAAAGAGGGTCATCAGGTTTTGCCATGCTCTTTCTTCTTGCTTTTCTTGTTGAGGATTCCCCATCAGTTGTATTGTTAGAAAGATTCTTAGAACTTGTTAATTTTGGCAGGTGACTTTGTTTACAAGAGGAAAAGCACCCGTTACGCAACAATTGCCTGGTGAATTGGATGCAGATTATGCTGATTTTAAATCCAAGGTGTTCTAAGCTTTCATTTAAGCCTTAAAATCTGGTAGCTCTGATTAAGAAGAAATGTGGTTTCATGGTTTTATTTTTTATCTTATTGCTTGTGGTGAGTTTGTGGGACTGCTGATGATAAGTCTTGTCTATTTGATTCACATTTCCCAGATTCTGCATTTGAAGGGAGACAGAAAGGACTTTGATTTTGTGAAATCCAGTCTCTCGGCTGCAGGGTTTGATGTTGTTTATGATATAAATGGTGAGTACGATTTTGCATCGGTCTCTTTCGGTTTGAAATCTTGGCCCCGATTCGTTTTAAAGCCATCATATCTAATCCATTCTTCTGGTCTACATTCTGCTGAATGATTTCAGGGCGAGAAGCGGTTGAAGTTGAACCAATTTTAGATGCATTGCCTAACCTAGAGCAGTAAGATTTCCAAAATCATATCTGCTTTCTTTTCACATCAATTGGCGTTAGTCATTTGCATCATGTTTCCCAATGCTAGAGGAATAATTTTGATGTACAAAAGGATTTTGGTACTTTCAAAGTAGACATTATGCCACTGGTGATACAGGATTGGACTGTCGAGTTTTGGGTCGTTGAATTTCGGTTTAGAAACGTAGCTTATATTGTTAATTTTACAAAGATTTAGTACTAAAATACGATCGTAAATTTAGATGCTTCGAAGTCAAAAGGTTCAAATCATGGTGATCCAGATATTAAAGATTCTATGTGTTTTCTGAACTTAAATGTTTGTCCTGTGAAATTAGTAAGTACATAACTTAGTCCCAACAATTATGGTTCTTAACAGAACTTAGCATGGAAAAAACCATGAAACAGATCATAGATCTGCAGGGTCAGATGAAATGTGATGTATCTAATTATTCTCAGGTTCATATACTGCTCTTCAGCTGGTGTCTACCTCAAGTCTGATCTCCTACCTCACTTTGAGGTACCTTTTCTTTCCCTTGGAAAGAAGGGATTCCAGTTTACTTTCTTTGTCCAATACCAAATAACTGGTTCACTCAAAGCTTGACCTCTACGTCTCTTTCGTTTCGTAGGTAGATGCAGTTGATCCAAAGAGTAGACACAAGGGAAAGCTCGAGACAGAGAGCTTACTGGCATCGAAGGGTGTTAATTGGACTTCTATAAGACCAGTCTACATCTATGGACCATTGAACTACAACCCTGTAGAAGAATGGTTCTTCCACCGGTTGAAAGCGGGTCGTCCCATTCCAATCCCCAACTCAGGCATTCAAATTACACAACTTGGTCACGTCAAGGTTTGTGTCGTTATGTACTATTTATGCAACAGGAACAAACTGTTAAGTCTGATATCAGTTGCGAGTCCATAGAGATCCTCTAATAAGAAAGCATTCACTGCTTTAATGTGAATAGTTTATAAAAAGGATTATAGTTTCGAACATTTCTTTACGTTAATGTAGCGATCGAGATCGAGAAAATAATTGGCCTTTTTTGACAACTGCAGGACTTGGCAAACTCTTTTGTTCAGGTTCTTGGTAATGACAAGGCAAGCCAGCAAGTATTCAATATCTCTGGTGAAAAATATGTCACTTTTGATGGGTTAGCAAAAGCTTGTGCTAAGGTACTTTCTTGAAGACACAAGCAGGATGCCATGACGATATTCATCGTTGAGCTAACGTCTGAATTGGCTGATTTGTCCTGTTATGTACTTCACAGGCTGGAGGCTTTCCCGAGCCCGAGATTGTTCACTACAACCCGAAGGAGTTCGACTTCGGCAAAAAGAAGCCATTCCCTTTCCGTGATCAGGTAATCTGGTCAATATAATGATAATTATGCTGCAGCTTATCGGATTCTGATTTCTGAAATAGGACCATATTGTTATTGTTATAAATGAAATGCAGCATTTCTTTGCATCGATCGAGAAAGCGAAGAGCGTGCTCGGGTGGAAGCCTGAATTCAATTTGGTGGAGGGTCTTGCAGACTCCTACAACTTGGACTTTGGCAGAGGCACATTCAGGAAAGAGGCTGATTTCTCAACAGATGACATAATTCTTGGCAAGAGCCTGGTTCTTCAAGCTTGAGGCACCCTTCTCTTCCTTTTTTTCGTGACCGCTTTAACTCGTTTCTCGTCCGATCTGCAGGAGTTAATCGACTGATCTCAGGTTGAAAAATCATTTAGAAATGTTCTATATATATATATGGATGGATGGATGGAAATTTGTTTGTGTTTTGGCTCTGGTTTCTAAAAGTGGCAGGCAGGCAATTTAGAGAAGCATTAGAATTAGGCCTTTGTCCATTCATTAGAGGCCTTCTTCATTCAAGCATATCTAAACTCAAATGTTTTATGATCAGGTAAATGCACAATATAAAGGGTGCCATTTGTTTCTTAGTGTTTATTTCTTCATTTTTTCTAACTCATAATGACATCAAACTTGATTTTGGAATCTATAGTCGAACATCGATGTCTTAAAGTTATAAAGTTGCAAGGGTTGATATTTAACAAGTATTTTTCAAAAGTGATAAACAAACCTAAAATTAGTTAGTAGATTAGTTTAACTTCTTTGAAAATAAAATTATGATAAAAAAAATGCTTTTGGTCTCTAAATTTTTATAAAAACAATTTAGTCAGCGCAGTTAATTTGTTGCAATTCAGTTCATATGCCTTCCACGTTGTAACAATTTAGTAATTGGGCTTTAGTAGGTAAGAATTTTGTTTCTATACTTTAAAATTTGTAACGGTTTAGTTTCTATTGTGAGAAATGTTGGCAAACTAATTATAAATTAGAAATTAGAAAGACTTAATTTATGAGATTTTTCTCGTGGGAATTAAATTAGTAGGCTTCGTTTGATAACCATTTGGTTTTTTTGTTTTTGAAAATTGTACTTGTTTGATCACCATATTTCTATAATGGTTTTCATTTTCCCTACAATAATTTTCATATTTCTTAAGAAAACACTTGAATTCTTAGTTAAATTTCAAAAACAAAAATAAATTTTTGGAAACTACTTTTTTTAGTTTTCAAAACTTAATTTAGTTTTTGAAAACACGCTCAAGAAGTAGATAAGAAAATATTTCAAACTATGGGTGAAAGTAGTATTTATAAGCTTAATTTTAAAAAACTAAAAATAAAAAACCAAAATGATTATTAAGCAGGGCCTTAAAAATTTTAAAGAACATTGACTAAAATGTTACATACTAAATTTTAAAGATTAAATTGTTATAAATTTCGAAGTATAGAAATTAAATTATTATTTTCCTTAAAGCTCGTGGACCAAAAGTAGTTATCAACCTAAAAATATTATTAAACAGGCTTTATTTATGTCAAGAAATTGAGTAGAAGAGAAAAAAAAAGAAAAAAAAAAGATAATAGAAGGGAGGGGAACCCTATAAGCAGTTGGTCAATGTCAGATTGTGCATAGAACTTAGAAGTCAATACTAATGTGTCGGTTTGTGTAGGATACTGGGATTGGGAATAAACCTCGAAACATGTTAAAACCATGGTTTAAATCACATCAATTTGGTTCCTATAATTTAGAAAAAGTTAGAATTTAATAATAACAAATTATGATTCGATTAAATTTTAGGATTAATTCTAACATTTAAAATTATAAGGACTAAATTCTAACTTTCTCAAAATTATAGGACCAAATTTATAATTTAATCTTTAGAACTTATTTTAGAACATATTTGAGAATGATTTTAGAAATATAGAAATCACTTTTTGTCATGTCTTTTCTTTAGTGATTTTGAGCTTGATCATTCTAAAATCACTCTACTAAAAGTATTATTCATACCATCAATTTAACGTTTGAATATACACTTTTAAAAGAAATTTTAATTCAACCAGTGATTTTGAATAAGTTAATTTTAAAATTACAATAAGGTTAAATTATAAGTTTAGTCCCTGAACTTTCGAGTTTGTTTTATTTAATCCCTAAACTTTAGAAAATGTCAAATAGGTCCCTATACTTTGAATTTTGTATCTAATAAGTCCTTGAACTTTAAAAATGTCTAATTAGTCCCTAGACTTTTAATTTTGTATCTAAAAGGTTCTTAACATATTCAAAATTTTTGAAAATTAATCGATCTATTAGATATAAAATTAAATTTTATTTATAATAGAACCCTAAACTTTCAAATTTGTGTCCAGTAAGTTCATGAATTTTAAAAAACGTCAACTAGATCAAGGATCTATTAGATGCAAAATTGAAAATTCAAGAACCCATTGGACACAAAATTTAAAATTTAAGGACTTATCAGACACATTTCAAAGTTCAAGAACCAAATAGACACAAATTTAAAAATTTAGGGATCAAATAGACACTTTTTAAAGTTCATGGATCAAATAGACACAACCCTCAAAGTTCAATGACCAAACCTGTAATTTAACCCAACCTAATTTTTCCAAAGTTCACTTCCACATATATCATAACAATGTTGACTAAATTGATTTGATAAATTTAAAATAGCATATAATAGAATATTCTCAAAGGGAAAAAAAATAGAGTAGTGATGAGGAGCCAAGTGGCAGAATACAGTTTGGGTTAGGTATGTTAGTTAGCTTCAAAGAAATGGGAAGAAAAGAAACTACTCTTTTCTTTTTCCTCCTAAGACATAAACACCAGCATCCAACAACCTTATCCAAAAATAAAATTTGGTTGGTTTGAATCCGAATTCCAAAACAAAAGGAATTTTTAATTTTGCTTAAAGAAAAAAGTTGATATATTTGGTTAATTTAATGCTAGATTTGAAATTGTAAAATTTCTTATGGTCCTCTTTTTGACCAACCGACATGATTATACTATTCTAAAGTATTAGATTATGATTTGATGTGTTTCTTTTCATAATTTTTAATTTAGGTTGAGTGTCAAAAAAGTTTCTTTTTTATTTTTAAATATTATATGAATTAAAATATCATTTTAGTCTATGTAGTTTAGATTTTATTTTATTTTGGTCTATATATCCTTTCAAGTTTTAAATATTCAAATTTAGTTCGTGTAATTTGAATAAAGCTTAAAATTGGTTTTCAGTATTAATTTATTATTAACTTTTCTAAAAAAAATATTATTCTTTATTAATTTACCTCTATAAATTTTTGAAAATATATTCACGCTATATTTTTTTTTTACATAAAAATTATTATTATTAATGGACCAATTCAATAAAAAAAATTAACTTCGACAATAACATAAATCAATTTTAAGTTTTATTAAAAGTATAGTAATTAAATTTAGACATTTAAAAGTACTAAAATGGTATTTTAACCTACTATATTTATTTTAAAATTATTAAATATATTATTTAGTTCTCTAATGTAACACATCCTTCTTATTTTTAGTTTTGTTTTCCATCTTTTTAAACTATCAATTTGGTTTTTAAAAAAAAAAACTATCAATTCGTCTCCTATGTTTCAAAGATTTACGATCAAATCATTTTAAAAATATTACTTTATATGAATGGGTGTTTTCTAAATGTTAAATATTTATCTTACAATTGCAAGATATGCTTCAAATATCATATCATCATTTTGGAGGGTTATTCAATTTCAATTGTGTTATTGAGTAGCAATTTGATTGAAAAATGTTAAGCTATAATTAAAAAAAAAAAAAAACTAATTATGGGGAACAAAATTAAAAATGATATATACGCAGATATTGTTGGGAGTGCAACCAAAGTTTCACATCGACTAGAGAAGGGGAAGAACATGAGTATATAAGCGAGGGATAGTATCTTCATTGGTATGAGACATTTTGGGTGAAACCAAAAGTAAAGCCATGAGGATATATGTCTAAAGTGGACAATATCATATTTATATGGAGGGTCGTTGTCCCTAACAGATATCAAATAATATCATTTAGCTCTCAACAATCAAAATGGATTGCTTTTAACAATAATGCAAATACACACTTTTTCTTTCTTTTAGAAGATATAGAATGATATAAGTTTTTTACTTTACTCAGAAAAAAAAAAAAAAGATTGATGTTATTCTCGTCACATCTCTTTTTCCTTTAGGAGAATTTGAAGATAAGGCAACCTTAAATTCTCTTGGGCGGTAGTAACAAGAATAATAATAGCAAATGAAAGAAAAGTTGAGAGAAAAGGAACCTACCAAAGATTTATATATATATATATATATATATATTTTTTTTTTTATGGGTTGAGATTTAAATTTTTGACTGTTTGATCGAAGATATAATATTTTAGGCCCTGTTTGATAGTTATTTAATTTTTAATTTTTGGTTTTTTATAAATTAAGTCCTAAAAATATTACTCCTACCAATTAATTTCTATGTTTTCTTATCTAGTTTGTACTTATGTTTTCAAAAACAAAACTAAGTTTTAAAAACTATTTAAAATTTGGCTAGAAACTTAGATGGTGCATAGAGAAAGATAGAAATCATTGTAGTCAAGATGAAAAGAAATTGTGAAAAAAACAAACATAATTTTCAAAAGTAAAAAAAAAAAATCAAATGATTATCAAACGAAACTAACTAATTGAGTTATGCTCTGGTTGAAATATCGATATTAATCTTTTTAAAAAATCTTCTTCCAAGTTCTAAATTAGATTCGGTCAAATTAATTTGGACCAAAACCTACTCTTATTTATGTTCTCTCTCATTTGTTCTTTTTCTTTTCAAGGACCTATTTGCTTGGATTTGAATTCCTTAATTTGAGGTGACAAATTTATTATTCTTCTTTTCTAAAGTAGAAAAGGTATAAAGGATTTGCTTCTAGTAAGATTATATTCACTAAGTCTCGTTGAACTCTCAATAAATTTGACGAAAATTGATATAGGAAAGTGTGAGTATGGGTGATTAAATAATTTAATATTATATAATTACATAATGGGTGATCTTATTATTCAAGAAAAATAATCTTAATCAACTTAGCACAACTCAACAACAACAAGTTAAAAAAAATATACTCTAAATCTAAATCGAGGGATCAAAGCTTCAAATCCTCTTATTCTCACACAATTAAAAAAATATACTCTGTTAGGTGAAATTGGATCAACAATGAACGGGCTGGTTAAAGGGCTGCAACGAAAGGCCGAACGAGAAAAGAAGCCCAATATGAAGTCCAAATGAACTGAAATCGAACAGGGACTGACCCGAGGCGAAAAGGGACGAGAGGGCGTGCTTGGACTTTGGCCCAAGCACGTGGTCGGCCTCGGCCTCGGTCGAGGCCGACCAGGTGATAGAGCCCCAAATTGGGCTTTACCTTGGCCCAACAAGCCAAAAGGGAGACTCGGGCTTGGGATTCGGTCCAAGCCCGTGGTCGGCCTCGGCCTCGACCTCGGCCGAGGCCGACCATATGCAAGGCTCACTTCAGGCCCTTGCATCGGTCCCATTTGATTTGTAGGTCTGGTTCCAGCCCACTTCCGACCTTTCTTTTTCCCATTAAGCAACGTAAACCCACGAAAAACCCTAGGGAGGAGTTATTTAAGCTCTCTGAGGATGAGAGAGCGAGGTAAGTTGATTTCTGCCATCAAAACTCCCTACAACTCTAAAATTCTCTTGAAACTCTCTCTAACTTGAGCATCGGAGTCGGTGTGGCCTACACCACACCGGTGTCCAGGTTTTTCTTGTCTTGCAGGCCGCGTTCTTCCCCCAAGAATTACAAATTTACCGTTGTTGTCACGTGGAGGTCAGGTGCATTCTCCTGTCCAAAATTTGGTAACAACATACTCTAAATTAAGAGATCAAAACTTCAAATCCCCTCATTCTCACACATATGTTGAAACTCTAAAAAAAAAAGAAAAAAAAAAAGAGAAATAATCATAAAATTACGTGACTAGTTAAAATAGTGCAAGTAAATAGGTTGAAGGCTTTTTTAAAAGAAAAATATAATTTAAATTTTTTTATGTTAACTTAGGGTTTACTTGGAATAGCTTTTCAAGCGGTTAAAAACACATTTTTTATGACAATTTTTTAACACTTAAAAACTTTTTTTAAGCATCTAAAAAAATCAGACTCTTAATCAATATTTTCATTTATGAACCGTTTACTAAGATTTAATAGACCTATTTGAATACAACCATTTAATTGTTTAAACATTAGTAACTTTCATTATGTTTTCTAGGAATATTCTTCTTATTTGAACTTAAAAAGAACCAAGTACTTTTAACCTAGAATATAAGTTTAAAGACACTTTTAATCTCTAAACTTTCATGAAATTAACAATTTAATCTTTAAACTTTATTTTGTAATAATTTAGATTTCGTTGGATAACTGTTTGAATTTTAGTTTTTAAAAAATTGTGCTTGTGTTTGGATCATTTCTCTATAATTCCATACCAGGGTTGTCACGTTTCTTAAGAAAACATAAATTCTTAGCTAAATTTTTATTAAAAAAAAAAAAAGTTTTTGAAAACTAAAAACTACTTTCCTTAGTTTTCCTAACTTGGATTGTTTTTTGTACATATATATAAAAAGTGGATAATAAAATAAGGGAACTTATCATTTGGAAATAATATTTATAGACTTAATTTTTAACTAAAAACCAAAAACTAAATGGTAATCAAATGGAGCCTTAACATTGTACTCTCAAATTTGTATGATACGTTTAATGCCTACGGTAAAAAAATTGCTTCTAAATTTAATATCGATCTTTATTATTTAAATATTTAGACTAATTTGTAGTTCATCAACATATTCCGTTCTTAATTAATTTATTGATTAGTAAACATATTCAAACTTACATATCTACCTAGGTAAGAAATTTCCTTACATCTTAACAATAATTTTTACGATACAGACTAAATGGTTACAAATTTTAAAATATATAAAAATTAAATTATTAATTAAAAAGTAGAGAAATCAAGATTGAGAAAGTAAATAGTTACTAATTTTCTTGAATGTTTAAGGCCCAAATGTGTGTGTGTGTTTTTTTATGTATCTGTTGATGACCAAATGTGATTTTTAACTTGGAATATAATATTTAGGATAATGTATTATAAACTTTATATTAAATTAAATATTAAAAAGTGGAAAAGATTAATTGGACCAGATGTGTAGGAGTTGATGTTGAAATAATTTGTCATTGTAATATAAGATATGGACATGGGTAGTATTAATTAATAGTTTGGAGTATATAATTAATAAGTCTAAGTGCAGTGATGCATAATTAAAGAGGGTAACAGAGTTTTTGCCAAGTGTGAAGTTTATATTTTATAAATGGATAAATATCCATTCACTTACTCTCTTGAGAGGTGTCAACAACAAGAAGGAGACGGAGATGAGGTTGAATTGAAGCTGAAGAATTCGCAACGGATAAATTTTTATCCTCCGTTCTCATCTCTATCTTTGCTACAAAACAAGAATTCTTCGTCCCATTTGGGGAGAAAATTATTGGGTGAACCCGCCACAATATAATCGACAGTTTGATAAAAAGAGAGAAGTAATTCGAATTTATATTCAAAGGATATGAGGGGCATAAAAATTATTGAATCCATATCCAACGGTTATTATGAAGCAACTATATTATGGCGGCCTCATTGAATAATTTGTCCATTTATTTGGGATCTTTCCTATTATAATTTTTTCACACCTGCTACTCGAGAAGAAGCCATATATATATGTGTTAGATTTTTTTATAAGGGTTAAAATATCATTTTAATTTTAATTTGATCTCTATAGTTTGAGTTTTGTTTTATTTTGGTTTTTGTATTTTAAATGTCTCATTTTAGTCCTACACTTTAAATAAAACTTAAAATTAACCCCTATGATAAGTTTGAAGTTAATTTTTTTTTTAATTTGTTATATAAGAATAATCATTTTAATTTGTAGAGGAAATGCTAATAAAGACTATTTTTTAATAAAAATTAACAAAAACTAATAGTATGGACTAATTTTAAGCTTCATTGAATGTATAGGCACTGAAATTTGAAATTTGAAAGTATAGTTATCAAAATGGAACAATGTTCAAATTACATGAACCAAAATAGTATTTTAACCTTTTAATATGGAGTAGGGGTGGCAAAGTTGGGAAAGATTTTATCACATCAATAAATGAAGGAAATAATTATTTAATTATAGATGCCCATTTTTCTCGTGAAATGGGTTCTCGATGGATAAAACATCTTCGTTAAGGTAGAGAAATAGGGAGGAAGTAAGGGCCTGTTTGGTTAGTAATCCGAATTCTGTTTTATGTTTTCAGATTCACTGAATTCAGTGAATACGCGTTTGGCAGACGTGTTTTAAAATCGTTTTGGATTCTCGTGATCCAAATAGTAGAAATTAAAAAACAACATTTTTATGTTTTCATTGTATCCAGATTCTACGAATTTAAAATTTTAAAATGCACGAGAATTATATTAAACAAAGATAAATATCTTAGTAAATATAGTATTTCATGTTTATAAACTTAATTTAATTTTGTTAAATTAAAATAGCTATAATATAATATATAATATATTATAAAATATAAAATATTATATTATATTATAAAATAATAATAATATAAAATTTATAAAAAAATAACATGTTCATAAATTAATTAATAATGTCTTATATTCAACCTAATATTTAGTTTTGGAATTACAACTAATTTTATGATATATAAATATATTATAGAACACACTTTTAAACTACTGCTTAAAATGAAATCAAATTTCTAAATCTGCTACCAAACACATATCTGAAAACATGAAATACAACTCTGTTTTCATTGAATCCCTTGTTTTCAAATTTCTGTTTTTGGATTGCCAACCAAACAGGCCCTAAATTTCTTTCGTGAGCTAAACGGGACGAGTCCCTTCCCCCACCCTATTTGCTTTTCTTTAAATTATTTTTATTATTTTCTATTATTTTGTATATATTTGTATATATACAAAAGATTTTGGGAAAAATATCTTTTTAGTCCCTCATGTTTCAAGTTTGTGTCTATTTAGTCCCTATGTTTCAAAATCAGACAATCGAGTCCCTGAATTTAGTTAAATAGTTCAATTTGGTCCTTCGCCGTTAATTTTTATTAACGGAAGCTAACGTGGATGTTTTAAATATTAATATAATAATAAAAAATATATTATTATAATAATAATAATAATAAATATATTATAATAATAATAATAATCGTTGCTCTCTCTCCCTCCCTCCCCTCCTCCATTCTTTCTCTCTCTTTTGTGTTGCGTTCATCGAAGCTCCTCCCTCTTTCTTTTTTATTTTTTTCTTTTTCTATTATTATTATATTTCTTCTCTCCTTCTTTCCCTTTCTCTCTCTCTTCCTTTCTCCCTTATTTCTCTCTCTCTTACGTAAATGCGCCAAGCTTTTTTCCTTCTTCTGATGGCAGGGGAAAACAGAGGATGAAGAAGAATGGAAGGGCGGCGACGACGGCGGCGGAGCAGCATGTGTAGGACGACAGATCTGGGCATCGAACTTGTGGCACGCGACAAGCAGGCTCGAGTCCTTCTGGCAACCAACTGCGTGAACTCGACTCCGGTGAATGGTCTGGCGTGCGAATGATGAAACCCAACTCCAGACCTGCTCTGTAGGCCGAAAGATTTAGCGTGCAATGATTGTCGAACTCCAAATTTAGGGTGCAACTCCATATTAGATATGCTCTCTGCTTTGCCCTGCAATTAGAAAGGAAAGAAAAGAAGAAGAAATGAAGGGTTGGACGCACGAAGAGAAAGAAGGAAGAGGAAAGGAGAAAAGGATGGGAGTGAGAGAAAAATATTAAAATAATAATATTATTATTTTATTTTTTGTTATTATTTATTTTTTAAAAATTATTATTTTAATATTAAAACACATCCACGTCAGCCTCTGTGAGCTTCCGTTAATAAAAATTAACGGCGAAGGACCAAATTGAACTATTTAACTAAATTCAGGGACTCGATTGTCCGTTTTTGAAACATAAGGACTAAATAGACACAAACGTGAAACATGAGGAACTAAAAAGGTATTTTTCCTAAAGATTTTATAATTAATGATTTGGATAATTAGATATATTTGAATTATATGGTATATTCAAATTAGATGTAGGAATAATTAGATAATTTTATATGAAATATTATTTTGTTTTCATAGAGAGGTTTAAGAATTTTGTGTTTAAATAGAATTTATTTTAGGAAATTAACCATTTAAACAAAGATTTTTTAATAATGAACTATTTAATTAAAAATTAAGTAATATTTTTCATGAAAAAGTTAACCATTTAAAAATTTATCAAATGAATTATTTGATTCAATTATACTAAAAGTAAAAAAATTAAATGAGGAATCATTTCTTGCGAGAAACTCAATCTGTGCAAATTTTTCACATAGAATTATCACTCTGATCTCTGCAAAATTTGTCGGAAGATTTTATGTAGATGAAGATTAAAATGAATGGTGGGCATTCCTAAATTTGGTCATACAAAATAAAGCAATAAATTAAGTATATAGATGCTGCATATTCTTTTGAGCAATAGCATAATGCAATTTCTCATCCTAATTTTTCATATTTGTAAGTAACACAAAGTGTTACAAGAAAAAAAAATTATTCATTTAGAATAATTAAGTAATATCAAAAATCCTTTTAGTCTATTAAAATATGTTTCAAATTTTTCTTAGCATTTAGTTCTTTAAGTAAAAGATTATAGGTATTAAGAATGACTCGAGAGTGTGGAGAGACAAGGAGAGTGAGATTGGTTCATTAGCCACATCTTATTTCCAAAATCTCTTTCAATCCTCTCATCCTCGTTTGGAGATGATTGAAGGGGTTAGCTATTGTATCAGTAACAGGTTGTCGGCTGATGATAATAGATTTTTGGTTTACCTCTACACTAGAGATGAAGTAGAATTGGGCTTAAAGGAGATGCACCTTAATAAAGCACCAGGCCCCGATGGTGTTCATGCGGCTTTGTACCAAGCTTTCTGGGAAGTGGTGGGGATGACAAAGTGAAGATTTGTCTAGACTATCTCAACAACCGTGGTAATCTTGGGTGCCTAAACAACACCCTTATTACTCTTATCCCAAAGGTAACAAGTCCGAGAAAGATGGCGGATTTTAGACCTATTAGCCTTTGTAATGTGAGTTATAAGTTGATATCAAAGGTACTTGCAAATAGGCTAAAAACGGTTCTTCAAAAGATAATTTTCCCGACTCAGTCAGCCTTTATTCCGGGGCGTTCGATCTCGAATAATGTTTTGCTTGGATTTGAATGTATTCATGCCTTACAATCGAAACTTTCAGGTAAGATAGGGATTGCGACTTTGAAATTAGATATGAGTAAGACTTATGATCGGGTGGAGTGGTCGTATCTTCGAAAAGTTTTGGAAGGTATGGGTTTTGCGGAGTCTTAGGTCAGTTTAGTTATGGGGTGTGTTGAGACGGTACATTTTTCTGTCCTGGTAAACGAAGTCCCTCAGTCATTCTTTCAACCCTCTAGAGGCTTGAGGTAAGGGGAACCTCTCTCACCGTACCTTTTTATTATCTGTGCGAAGGTCTCTCTAGTTTGCTGGAGAAAGAAGAGCAGCTTAAAAGACTTCAGGGGTTGAGGATCAATAGATTTTGTCCCAGGTTAAACCACATATTCTATGCGGATGACAGTTTGTTATTTTTTCAGGCGGTCAGGGGAGATTGTATTTCCGTTAGACGAATTCTTAACAGTTATGAGACTACTTCAGGACAAATGGTTAATTATGAGAAATCGCGGTTTATGGTCAGTAATAATACTTCTCAGGCTACAAGAGATGAAATTGGGAATATTTTACGGGTAGCACACACGAGGGATTTAAGTTGCTATTTGGGTCTACCGTCTCATAATGGAAGAAATAAATCCTCGATTTTCAAGTCTATTAAAGAAAGAGGTTGGCAAGCCTTACAAGGGTGGCAATCAAAACTCTTTCCATCAGGTGGGAAAGAAGTCCTTATTAAAACTGTTGCACAGATTATTCCTATCTATGTCATGGGGTGTTTTAAGCTTCCTAGAAGTTGTGTTACGAAATCAATGCTATGTGTGCCAAGTTTTGATGGGGTCAACTGATAGTGTGCGAAAAATTCATTGGAGGAGCTGGAAAAATCTTTGTAGAAGGAGGCTTAAAGGCGGGTTGAGTTTCCGAGATATCTCTTTGTTTAATCAAGCAATGTTGGCTAAACAGAGTTGGCTTTTATTACGAAATCAGGATAGCTTGTTGTTTCGTGTCTTGAGAGGGCGGTATTTTAAAAATGAAATTTTTCTAGAGGCTATGGTTTGGTATAATCTATTGGGATTTATGCCCTAAAACTCGTAGTTTATAATATTGTTCTAGGTAAATCAATAAAGTGTTATTGTTTATTTCATAATTTCTCTATATTGCCTTATATTAGCCCTAAATCCAATAAACGAACACCGTAGGTTGTTATATGTCTCTTGAACTGAATGTAGAAAACATATAAAGATCGCAATTCGAGAAACATTCTAAAGGATTTATAGTAAAGGGATAAGGTTGGGTACCTCATCATGGTGATACTATGGATATGACCCACTTTGTATATAATACAAATATAGTGGTCCAACGTATTCGTGTAGACGACATGTGAGTGGGGATATCCTATGTGATGAGATCACATAAGACCGAACCACGAAATAATAACCAATAGATGTAACTCCGTTAACTAGTTAGGTTTCTATTTCAATAGGATGACCTAGGCAACTTGATCTCAATCTTGAGCAGGTTACGAACTCCTATTTGCGAGAGATTATCCTTTGACTAGTATGGGTGAGAGTGACCCAAGACATCGACTCAATTTTCTTACCTTCTTGGGGACAAAACCGAGTAGGCGGCTGGGAACTTAACCTAGTAAGATGGAATTCACTCTTTCCCGACTTCAGGGTAAGTAGATGAATGTTCCCTTTAGTGGTGTCTCCGAGACTTGAACAGGTTGTTCATTAGGGGAACACTGAGACTTAAGGTAAAAGATGCAATCCAGGGGTAAAACGGTAATTTGACACAGCTAGTGTTACGAACATTCGTGAAGGATTGACTTGCTGTCATTGGTCAACATCCATGGACACAGAAATATATCTGCAGTGAGAAGAGTGCAACTGCGAGACTTTAGTGGAATGTTCCCGCAGTTAACGAATATTTATTAGGGGGTTAATGAGATTAACCTAATAATCTGTTGGGGTTTATGCCCTAAACAAGTGTAGTTTTGTAATAATGTTATTCAAATAAATAAAAAGTTATTTATTATATTCTCGCACATAATGTTCCTTCTATGTGGCCTCTATGTCAGAAGTGTCCAGAGACGACTATTCATACCCTTTGGGGTTGTTAGATATCTCTTAAATTCTGGAAGTATTTTTTACCATCTTATGTTGGTTTATTTTACATGTACAGGAAAAATTGGTCGGTCATGGATTACTTCGACTGGATTAGTCACAGGGGTGATGTGAACCTAATGGGCACGATGATTTTTCTTGTCTGGAAGATTTGGTCGTATCGGAATGAGGTGGTGCATGGTGCAAAGGACGTGAGCAATGCTTCGTGGGACAAGATTAGACTTTCTTCGGAGATGTATTTGGCGGAGTAGACCAACTTCGAAGCTACGATAGGCAAGGTCCTTTGAGGTGCCTGCAAGAGGTTGCAGCACCCTCAACAAGGTTGGTGGAAACTAAACACTGATGTCGCATAGACGGATAGAGAAGCAAAAGGTGGGGTGGGGTTGATTCTTAGAGACTACAACAGATGCGTAATAAGTACGGGCTACAAATTCTATGAGGTAGCCTAGTCAATCCTCAGTTATGAGATAGAGGCGATTTATATGGGTTTGATATCAATTACGGATTGTACTGTCTCGCTTGTAGTTGAATCGGACTTCCTCAATGCAATTGTTTTGTTAACAAACGGTCGTTAGGATCTCACAGAAGCTATGGATTGTGTCAATGATGAGTGCGCTCTGGCCCGAAATTGGAATCATATTCGTTTTGAATACAGTCATCGGGATACAAATATTTCTGCTCATACTTTGGCGAAAAAGGCGCTTAGCTCGATGTCTTCTTATTCATGGATAGGCTTGAACTATTCGAATTTTGCAGATTTGCCATTGTAATTATTTCTCGATTTGTTTTCTAAAAAAAAAAGTTCTTTTAAGTAAAAAAAATGATATTTAAAATTCTGAAAACATAAAATAAATGATATTATTAATGTGTTAAAATGAATATAATTTAACGGTAATTGAGAGGTGATATTGCTTAAAAGATTCCAAAGAAAAAATTGATACAATGAATGTGAGATTTTTTTTTTTTTTTTTTTTGAAGAACAGTGAATGTGACTTGAACCGTACCTTGAATTAAATTAATCGATGAAAAGGGTAAATAAATAAATAAACAAAATAAAAATGTATACTTAAAAAAATATAAAAATAAAATGTGACTTCTGTATGAGTGCCACGTGGACGCTAATTTGTGTAGGTGCTGAAACCAAAACCGTGGACCCCGCAGGATGGATGCAGCGACCAAGTGGCCCTTACCGGTAATGACGTTTATGCAACCGCCACGTGTCCATTACTCTGGACGTGGCTGTACTCTCAGCAATTCCGTGTGGAGAAATTATAGGCTACTTTCGAACTAATGTAGGTCCTTCCCTTTCTTGGTCGGTGGCACTATGACGGTGGTTAATCTGGACCGTACATTTTTATTCTAACTTCGATTAGATTAACACATTTTGGTCCTTTTACCTTTCTTTTTGGGGGAAAAAAATAGAAGTTGTATAAATTTAAACTTCAATTTAATAATTGATTTCATTTAAAACTAACTTAAAATTATGTAAACAAAACTATTTTTCTCTTAAATTTCCAACAAATTAGTAAAATAAAAAATTATCGTCTAATTCTTTCTAAATAAGTAGATAAAATAGAAAAAAAATGAAAAGTTAAAAAAACTACTTATATGAGTGACACAAACATTTCTCTCTAATATCGTATTAATCCCTACGTTTAAAGAAGTTTAGATTTAAAAATTATATATTAATAGCTTTAAAAAGAAAGGCTAATAAAAGGTCTAAATTAATTGTGAGGTTTTAAGTAATACAACTCCTAACTCCTAAATTTAAAGATATAAATTAATTTTCTCCTTTCTTTTTATTATTTATTTTACAAGAAATTTAAAAGAGAATTTGAACCTATGTATGTCTTATTCTCAGCCAACTTCATCGTAATTTAATTAAAAAATATATATTTTATGAAAATGTTGGAACAAACTTTGAACTTCCGTTAAACTAAAACCAAACAAACTTTTTCACTACAATTTTTTTTAAAAAAAGAAAAAAATTATCTTTTATGTAATTATAAAGTGAGTTGCATAGTGTATAAGTGTAGCTCAAGTTTTGTCTCTAAAATTTTTATTAAATTTTATTTTGGTTCTCAAGTTTTAAATATTAACTTTTAAGACCAATGCATGTATTAATTTATCAACGCAGGTACGTATTGAAATCATATAGATAAAAAAAAAAGCCGTGTGTAAGCAAATATTTTTTTTTAAGAGTGGACAGGTAAATATTAAATGATAACCTGAACAAAACTTAAGTGTTTTAATTTTCGTTCAACAAAATAACTTAGTGATTAAGAAATGTTTCTTGGTGAAAGTTAGGATGATTTAACGGTAACTGACATATACTATCGCTCTTAAAGTCAGAAGTTTGAAATCTCAATTTTATTTATACTAATTAAAACATATATTATAGACGAAAAAAGAGAATTCTCCTTTCACACACACATAGTTCAACAACATTTAGAACAAAAGAATTTAAGGGTTTGTTTGATATGTCATCCGAATTCTATTTTATGTTTTTGGATTCACTGAATTCAGTGAATATGTGTTTGACAGACGTGTTTTCGAAAACTGTTTTCGGATTCTAGGATTCAAATAGTAGAAATTCTAAAAACTAACATTTTTATGTTTTGATTGTATCCAGATTCTGAATTTAAAATTTTAAAATGCAGAATAATATTAAACAAAGATAAAATTCTTAATAAATACATTATTTCATGTTATAAACTTAATTTACTTTTGTTTTATTAAAATATTATAATATAATATATTATAAAATATAAAATATTATATTATAAAATGATAATTCTATAAAATTTATAAAACCATGTTCATAAATTAATTAATAATGATTTATATTCAATCTAATAATTAGTTTGTAATTACAACTAATTTCATGATCGATAAGTATGTTATAGAACACACTTTAAATAACTATTTAGAATGAAATCAAATTTATAAATCTACTACCAAACACATATTTGAAAACATGAAATATAACTTTGTTTTCATTGAATCCATTGTTTTTAAATTTATGTTTTCAGATTATTTACCAAACATACCCTAAACTTCAGGGCATTTTAATCGAAAGTATAGGTCAATTATTACTGAACTACTCCAAATCTCCTATGCATGTAGTTGAAAGAACAAAAAAACTTTTCAATAATTTCTTTGATATTTAATGAAATTTTTTGAGATTTCATTTAATCAATCTATTAAAAATTTTAAAAATTTGTCGGATCTCCTGAGAATGATGTGGAAGAATGCAACAAAAGTAGCTAGATTTCATTCTCATACAATTGTGTTGAAATATATTCCAAAGATACAACTGTATTTATAGAGTAATTAAAAGTATACCAAATCTAAATCAAATAAAAAAAAAACATAATTTAAAATAGAAATTTAAAGTCTTTATCGGACTAAAAAACAAGGTGAGAAATGAATGCATGGCAGTAAAGAAAGATAAAAAAAACACCCGTAATTGAATGCTTCGTTCGTGTAACAGGCGCAATCTCAGCCGTCGATTTTCACGAACATCAAAGATAACACTTACCCTCAGGTTTTGAAATTATTTACAATCAGACCACGAAACTCAGAGTAAAAAAAAATGCAAAAAAACAAAAGGGTAATTTCGTAAACAAAGGCACCGTCCAAATCCGCAACCCGTCATCCTCCGACCGTCCGATGACAATCCCAACCACGCGTAGGGTCCGATCCCATCCAAAATAAATAAATAAATAAATAAAAAAAAGAGTCAAAAGATAAAAAGAAGAAGAAAGAATTAAATAAACCCAAAATTTTGGTATAAAAAGAAAACTTGGTTGAGTCGAGTTTCATCAATATCATCAACAAGAGAAGAAGAGCAAAGAAGAGTGTGGATTATTTGTTGAAATCAATGGAAGGGGGGGGTAATCGGCGGGGATATGTGACGTTTTTGGCCGGAAATGGGGATTACGTGAAAGGGGTGGTGGGGCTGGCGAAGGGGCTGAGGAAAGTGAAGAGTAAGTACCCCTTGGTGGTGGCGGTGTTGCCGGACGTGCCGGAGGAGCACCGGGATATGCTGAGGTGGCAAGGCTGTTTGGTCAAGGAGATTGAACCGCTTCATCCTCCCGAGAACCAGACCCGGTTCGCAATGCCTTACTACGTCATCAATTACTCCAAGCTCCGGATTTGGGAGGTACAGTAAATTTGTATTGAGTATCTCCATTTTGTACTTGTAAATTGAAATTGAAATTGAAATTGCAGTTTGTGGAGTTTAAGAAGATGATATATTTAGATGGAGACATTCAAGTATTGGAGAATATAGACCATGTTTTCGAAATGGAAGATTCGTATTTGTACGCAGTAATGGATTGTTTCTGCGAGAAGACGTGGAGCCACACGCCGCAGTATGAGATCGGTTACTGCCAGCAATGTCCTGAGAATGTTGGTTGGCCGTCATCGGAGTTAGGGCCTAAGCCTCCTCTGTATTTCAACGCCGGCATGTTCGTATTTGAACCAAATTTAAGTACATACCATCGCCTCCTCTCAACCCTCAACTCTACTCCTCCCACTCCTTTCGCCGAACAGGTACCTACTCCTACTCATCATAATATTAATTAATAATGTTTTTTTTAAAAAATAAACTTATAAATACTATTTATTTGTTGGTTTTTTTTAGAGTACATCACCCTCCCACTCGGATGGGAATTCAAACTCATGACCCCTCGATCATATAAGTCTTAGTTGATGTCAGTTGAGATATGTTCTAGTTGACATTTATTTATCTGATTTAATAGTGTTTAAAAATTTATTTTTATGCTAACTAGAACGTAACTTAACTAACATTAAGTATAATTCATGATCAAGAAGTATAATTCATGATTAAACTTATAAACGTGATTTTTTTGTCTACCTTTTTTTACTGTATAGATTTTAAGAAATCAAAAACCAGAAAAAATAATATGAACGTGGCAATACGCGCAAAATGACTCATAAGGGTAATATGAAGCGGTCTTTCTTGTTCACGCTCTCGCTCAAATGAATGAAAAAAAATATAAAAAAAAAATGACAAAAAAAGACAAAGAAGAGCTGGAATAGCAGAGAGAGAGCGAGCCAGCGAGAGCGAGAACGAGTCAACTATAGCGCGATTTTTATTTTTTTTTCTTTTCTCCAGAATTTAGACAATTTAATTATTATCATAAGCGAGAGTGAGAACGAGACTTGAACGAAAGCGAGAACGTGACTTGAGCGAGAGCGAGAAAAGCTAGAAATCGATATGATGCCCTTCTGATAATTTGGGCGGAATCGCACGATGACAAAAAGGTCAAATGTCATTAATTTGAGAATATGAAATCGAATCGCGTTAATGCATGTGAAAATGAGTTTTCCATGCAAATTTTTCTAGATTTGACCTCTTTTTTTATTTTTGAAAATTGTACTGTGTTCTTTCTATGCAAACTTCTTAAAAACTTGCTTTAATTTTTTAAAATATACTTGATAACAAAACAAGGAAATTCAGGGTGAGAAGTTGGATTTATAAAATTAACTTTTAACACAAAATGATTACCAAACTAGCCTGACTTTTTCAAGAACTTTTTGAATGATGCTGATAAAAGGCATTTTGCCAAACTTATTCCAAATACACACTAACAACTAAAAAGTACTTTTAAACAAATTTCATTTCCTTTGTCTAACAAGAAATGATTATTGAATAATGTTAAACCATCCTTAATTTGTTCTCTCATTTTTGTTTTTTGTTCAGGACTTTCTGAACATGTTCTTCAAGGAGAAATACAGGCCAATTCCGCCAGTCTACAACCTGGTGATGGCCATGTTATGGCGCCACCCCGAAAACGTCGACCTCGACAAAGTGAAGGTGGTTCACTACTGTGCCGCCGTAAGTAATCGTAACATTTATATATAGAGAGAGAATTCTCTTTGGATTGTCTCATTGATTCATTATTCCAGGGGTCGAAGCCATGGAGGTACACAGGGAAAGAGGAGAACATGGAGAGGGAAGACATAAAGATGCTGATCAAGAAATGGTGGGAAATTTACGACGACGAGACCTTGGACTTCAACTACAAGGTCGAGGGCGACAACGACAACGCTCGACAGCCATTTCTCGCTGCATTGTCGGAGGCTGGCGCCGTTCACTACCACACTGCTCCATCGGCAGCTTAATCGAATGGCGGAGCTATATGTCAATGACTATATAACTATATACATCTATATGATATAAGTATATAATTATGATATATTTGCTACTATTAAGAATCAAAGAAGAGGAGATTGTTATGGTAGGGAATTATGGATTTGTGAGTTCTTATATGTAAATTAGAGTGCTTTTGAGGAGGATTTGAATGTATTACACTTCTTTTTGTAATGATTGGTTTTTTTTTTTTGGGTTCACTTTTATATTTATATATTTGTATAGAAATTATGTATGACAATTTCTATATCAAGATATATATGTGGTTTTATATATGAGTCAATTCTCTCCAAGTATAAATTATTTTCAAGAATCAATGTCTTCATTGTTTGCCTCCCTAATATGATTTCTTGAATCTATTTTTGTATGATGATCTTTTAATTAGCTGTGATAATGAAATTTTAAATCATGTTTAAGAAAATACTTGAATTCTTGGCAAGTTTTTAAAATTTGGCCTAGTTTTTGAAAACACATCTAAAAAGTAGATAAGAAAACCTGAAAAATTATTGGTAGAAATAGTATTTATAACCTTAATTTTTAAAAATAAAAAATAAAAAATTAAGGTCCCGTTTTATAATCATTTAGTTTTTAGTTTTTGGTTTTTGAAAATTAAGTCTAAAAATACTACATCTACCAATGAGTTTCTATGTTCTTTTATATACTTTGTAGCTAAGTTTAGAAAACTAACACTAGTAGAAAAAAGGGTTTTGATGACGGGCGCGCTTTTAGTATCATCTATCACAATGTCATTGTATGTTACAATGGCGGGCGCTTTTAATGACGGGCAATGTCCGTCATTAAAAAAATCGATCCGTCATTGTAACATGGGTTTAAACCCGACTTTTAATGACGGACATTGCGAGTCATAAAAGTGATTTTCAATGACGGGCATTGCCCGTCATTAAAACTCTTGGAATTTTTTTAAAAAAACCTATTGTCAATCATTATATCTCATCATTATTTTTAGTTCATAATTTTTTTATTATGACGAGGCAATGCCCGTCATCGTTTTTAGCATAATTTTAATAAAAAAAAAGGTCGTTAATAGCCCGATGACACCAACAATATTTAATAACTAATTACACCGAATATTGCAAATATATTAACTTCTATATTGAAACCACACATGAAATCACTATACAAATTTACAAACATGAAACAAAAACACTTTTATATCCAAAACATACATCAAATCACCCATAACAACATCCAACAAAATTCTTTTCAACCAAAACAATGCACATAGAAAACTTTTATATCCAAAACCATAAACTACTATATTACAAACCATAAACTCCTATATCACAAACCTTAACCATAACTCATATATCAAAATTAAACCTTAACCATAACTCTAAAACCATAAACTCATATATCACAAACCTTAACCATAACTCTAAAACCATCACAAACCTTAATTAACCATAAACTAGTATATCATAAACCTTAACCATAACTCTAAAATCTAAAACTAACACGACATATCAAGCCAATAAGTAAAAATTTGGCATGACCTCTACAGAACATCAACTAACCATAACTCAAAACATTGCGAGAACACTTCTATATCCAACAAAACATGAAATTCATCCATAAACATCCAACAATCATTCATTTTACAAGAAGAACATAACTTCATTATAAATAATACACATGAGACGATCTCTACATGTCCTTAACACCTATATCACAAAAAACATGAAACTTTAAAACTAACACGAAATATCAAGCTAATAAGTAAAAATTTTGGCATGACCTCTACAGAAGCATCATTAACCATAACTGAAACATTGCGAGAACACTTCTATATATCCAGTTCGGAAAAATGAGGCCACCCGCCTCTCCATATCCAACAAACAAGTATATACATCTAAAAACACAATCATTCATACAAAACATCCAACAAACTCCAATCCCAGATTCAGAAGAATGAGGCCACCCGCCTCTCCATATCCAACAAACAAGTATATACATCTAAAAACACATTCATTCATACAAAACATCCAACAAACTCCAATCCCAGATTCAGAAGAATGAGGCCACCCGCCTCTCCACAACCAACAAACAAGTATATACATCTAAAAACACAAACTACTAATACTACTATATACATTATAAACAAGTATATTGTACACCCTAACGAAATGTAGTAAAAATTTCACAAAATTCAGGTATTCACAAATGGCTTACACAAATCTGCCAATAAAATCCGCCCATTCTACTCGAACCTCGTCGATTTCTTCTTGTTTGTATGCAGTTTTTGTGTTGAACTATAAAGAAAAATAATATAATAACATTAGACTAAATTATGTTTTGAATCACAAACCGGATAAAATAAGAGTACTTACTTACGAGGTTCATTATAGGAATACTAGAATTATATACGATTTCTCGTATATATTACATACATAGTACCCATGACTCCACAGAACTTCGGTTGGCGGGGCACTATATGCAAAATAATTTAAAAAATAGCATATTTGAGTTAAATATTGTTCCAACGTTAAACAAAACATTCGAATATATTAAATTATGTTTACCTTTACAAGTTTCCAAGTGATGGAAGAACGATATTGTGGAAGTGAGTGCTTGGCTTGCCACATTTTCAAGGATCTAAAGAGTTTGAAACATTAGAAAAATAAATAGAAAGTAATTCATTCTAAAGGTTTGAAACACTTACGTATTTATTGTTCCTTGAAAACTTTCTTCGATCTTACTCCTCAACGAGTTTAAGACATAAACGGTGTTTGCCCGCGGATGGATAACGATCAACATCCAATGATATCTATTAAAGTTAGGAGTATTCTAATATCATTGTTTTATGAACAAAAAACATATAAATAAATTGAAGTAATTTAAACTTACCCAGTATTATATGGGATGAAAACTTGTTGATCCAAGTCCAAATTAACCATTTCTAACCTGTTAGCCAGATTTATACAACGTGTTTCTTGACTTTTAACAAAATTAGAAATGGTTATTTGATCAACTAACAAGAACTTGGCGATTATTTCATAGTCACATACAGTCCAAAGATACCTAAATAAAAGTAAAGTTATTTTAATAAAACATTCAAAAGCGTAGTCAATATAGTTGTAAATGAAAGATGTTGTATACTTACGCAATGTATGCGACTACTGCGAGAGTACCCTATCTCCACCATCCCACGATGTCACGCGCAGGATATCATCGCGATGTAAATAAATTAACTTTTCCTCCCCGAACATGTGCTCACTCAACGTGACTTGAATCGTATCATCTTCTTGCATCGATAACATTGCATAACGATTCAGAAGTTTAATAGTCACGTGAGCATCTGTGTACTTTGTAGAATGTGAAGTAGGCACATGTACAGAAACATCCGACTTATGTTTTGCTGGAGAAGCCATCTATCACAAGAAAACAACATTTAAATTTGTAAACAAATAATTTAGTAATTTTAAACATTGAGTTGAATAATTTCATACCTTTTTCCCCTTATTAAAAATGACAAGGTCACGAGGCCATGCCACAAAATTTCCCATAGATTGACTCAGGGGACTCTACTTCTCCCAGTATAGGAATTGGTAGTGGAGCATCTTCACCTCTGATCATGTCCACTACCACTCTAACATTTTCATCTCTAAGGGAACTCCATGGACTGTGGGAAATTGAGCGTCGGGCGTGTACATGAACACGTCATTCACATTTTGAAGTGGTCGAAAGTTATGTGTTGAGATTAGTACATCATTCCATAGTTCGAAAGTTATGTGTTGAGATTTACGTACCCTATGTATGGAAGCACGTCATTCACATTTTGAAGAACGTAAAGATGAGCTTGATCCAATTGTTCCTTATTGGGTTTGATATAGTGAGCAACGGACAATGGTCTATCAAAATCGATTTCTCTTTCCTTGTCGTCGTTGAGCGTAGCCCAATAGACTCAACCCCGGATAGAAATTCGAACAAAATTCTCTGACCTCCTCCACGATATAATTTTCTCAATGCATCCTTACAGTGGGTTTCTATTTCGCACATAACCTTTTAGAACTTTCATATATCGTTCAAAAGGATACATCCACCTCAAATACACCGGTCCACAATATTCTATCTCTCTTACAAGATGGACCACAAGATGTACCATTATTGTGAAGAACGGTGGTGGAAAATATTTCTCTAACAAACACAAAGTAATCACTACATCCTCTTGCAAGCCTTTTAACTTTGATGAATCGATCGTCTTACTACATATGGCATTGAAAAAGAAACACAGACGAATAATTGCATATCTAACATACTTTGGTAAAATACCACGTATAGCCACGGTAATAATTGTTGCATAAGAACATGGTGGTCATGCGATTTAAGCCCATAAAGTTTCAAATCATGAGGCGACACTAAACTTTGTATATTGGAAGAATAACCTTGGTACTTTAATTTACGATAGTGTCTTACACAAATTCAATTTCTCCATCCGCGATAGTGTATAACATCTTTGGAGGTAAGAATATTCTTTTCTCTCCTAATTGAGGGCCAACTCGATCTAATGTTCAATTTAACCAAATCAAGACGAGTTTTTAATCCATCTTTTGTCTTGCGGGAATATCAAATAACGTGCCAATAATATTTGCACACACATTCTTCTCAATATGCATCACATCTAAACAATGTCGCACGTCAAAATGTTTCCAGTATTCTAACTCAAAGAAAATAGACTTCTTCTTCCAATAAGTGCTTGAAGGATCTCCTTTATTTTTTTCCTTTCTTGGCTTCTTTCCAAACGAGTATTGAAGTCTACTAACTTTCGCAAGAATTTCCTCTCCACTTAATGGTTCGGGAGCGAATTCCAATTCTTGTTCACCATTAAAAGCTTTCTTACATCTTCTATATGGATGATTACTGGGTAAATATTTTCGATGTCCAAGATATGCCATTTTTTCCCTTTTGGCAAATAAGTGGATGAAGTTTTTTCCCACATATTGGGCACGCATGATATCCTTTTCTTGTACAACCACACAAATTGCCATATGCGGAAAATCATTAATAGTCCACAATAAAATAGCTTTAAGTATGAAAGATTGTTCGTGATGTACATCGTAACACCGAACTCCATCATTCCAAAGTTTTTTCGGATCATCAACTAATGGAGCTAAATAAACATCTATGTCATTCCACGGTTGTTTAGGCCCAGGATATTAATGCATTTAACATCAAAATTTTTCGTTTCATGCATAACCATGGAGGTAAATTGTATGTCACCAACATAATCGCCAACAACTATATCTACTACTAAGAGATCACCGTGTGGATTGACTCCATCGATAGAAAGAGCAAGACGGAGATTTCTAGGTTCTAAACCAAACTCGCCACAAATTGTCTACTTGCTTCCCACGATAGTGTATCCGCGAGGATGTCGTATGTACCCATCAATTACTCGTTCATTAGCATGCCAAGTCAACAAACTCGATATTTCTTTCACTGAAACATTCTTTCAAATCTTGGGATAGGAGAGAAATACCACATGACTTTCAGCGGAATGTTCTTCATCACATCCTTCGAATTTTTACAAAGCTTCCATCTTGATGTTCCGCATGTAGGGCATACTTCTACATCTGCAAACTCTTTTCTAAACAAACAACAATCATTACTACATGCATGAATCTTTTCATACTTCATTCCAAGAGTACACAAGATTTTTGGCTTGATATGTAGAGCTAGGAAGTTCATTTGGACTTGGTAAGATGTCACGAACCAATGCTAACAACTCAAAGAAACTCTTATCGCTCCATCCAAACTTTGCTTTCAAATTATATAACTTTATCAATGCAGATATTTTGGTAAAATTGTTACAATTTAAGTACAATGGTTTCTTGGCATCATCTAACACTTCTTCAAATATTGGAGACTTGTCATTGAAATAGTTATGTGCGACCTCAAACATTCCTCTTTGTGTAAATCCAACATCTTCGTCTCCAACTTCAACTTCCTCTTTTTCTCATTCGGTAGTGACTCACCATGCCAAATCCATGTTCTATAACTTTCATCAATGCCATTAATATATAAATGGTCTCTTCGACATTCACATTTTGAGACTTTGCATTCACACATTTCAAGCATGGACAACAAATGACATCGACCTATTTGAATGTCGTATACCATTTTGGATAAACGTCTCAACTCCTAAACGATATTCGATGACATTCTATTCTTTGACATCCACGACTTATCCATAACGATATTCTAAAGTTTAATCTACAAGAAGAATAATAGTTACTTAAACTTATGTACTTACTATGTCTTTAGGAAATCAGCGAAGAACAAAAAAAAACTATCAAGGAGTTCACTGCTTACTCAATTTCACGATGTTGATTCAAAAACCAACATCATGATATTTTGGACTAATACCATTTCCTCTAATCCACAACCTCACTACTATTATTAAGAAAATTAAACATATGATTATTCTAACCAAACACGCTAAACAAAAGATCTCAATCATTCCTCAATCACTATTAATATTAATAAAATTAAACATATGAAATATAAACTCATAAAGCTTAACACAAACAAAGAATTATAATTAAGAAAAATTTAGGAAATTCTCACTTTTTCCTCAACAATGTAATACAAGGTTATTAACCTCCTTCCATCCATCCCCAATATAAAAGTAAATTTATCTATTTTTCATAAAAAATTATAGCATAATCAAAGCAAATAAATTAAAATGAGACATCCGATTATGAAAACCAAAAATCAATGCCATAAGTTTTAACTAATTAAAATGAGTTAAGTTTGAGATTCAAATTTTAAATTGGGTAGAAAAATGAAAATTTGAACTTGATAGTAGTAATCAAGAATGAACTTTTAAAATCATGAGAGAAGTTCCTTCATATGTTTCTTGGGTAGCTTCCACAATACTGAGGCTTTTGAGACTTTTTCAACTACCTAAAGATGGGGTCAACTCCAATTTTCTAATGCCAATTAATATCAGCAACACTTGCATCACATTTTTAATAATGTTTCTAATGCCAATTACCTTCGATCCATAAAAAATGTTTCTAAAGCCATTAATTAAACTAGGCTTAAATTAGGTAGAAATTGAACACATTTTCACTTGAAAGAAAAAATAATGCATAACAAGTAGCTTTGAACGCATTTTCTTACAACCTCAACCTATATTATATATATTTTTAAGTTTTTAAGGAAAAAGTGAAAGTAATCTAAAAAGTGGAATGAACTATGTTTAGAGTATAATCCATCAAATGTGAAGGAGGCTAATTATATGGTTCAAAAATCTTTTCTAAAATTGATATAAAAACAAGCTAAAAATTGCATAATCCAACCTCAACCTTAAAATTGATATATGGTTCTATCCAACCTCAACCTCAACCTCAACCTCAACCTAAAAATTGCATAATCCATCAAATGTGACTTCCATTTCAACTTTGTGCCCTTCAACATTTCAAGAGCTTCATCATTTCAAGAGCATTTCAAGATAACTAACAAAAAAACAAGCTAAACTGACATAAAAACAAGCTAAAGGGACAGGTTTGGACCTCAATGAAGCAGATCTACAAAGAAGGGTGTAGATCTAAACCTCTAGCTTCAGATCTGGCCGGCCGGAGAAGAAAGACGGTGAGGACTCCCAAATGGACGGCGACGAAGCGGTCGGCGGCGACGAAGCGGTCGGCGGCGACGAGACGATTAGGCGAAGACCAAACAGATGGCGGGCGGCGACGAGATGGACGGTGATTTCGACTCCCCTAATGAACGACCGGCTGGAGATGGGTCGGGTGTGAGGTGAGATCGAGAGAAAGTGGTGGGGCCGGGAGGAGAGACGGAGATGGAGGCGGTAGGCAACCGGAGACGCAGTTTTCGTGAAAGGAGAGATGGAGTCCGAAACAGAGAAGGAGGAGAGATGAGATCGACGGTGGTGGGAGGAGATGAGATCGAGGAAACGTGAAGAGAGAGAGAGTTGTCGGGTGTGAGGTGTCAAATTTTTTTAACATATAATGACGGAGCAAAGCCCGTCATTAAAAATTTACAATGACGGGCAATGCGAAGTCATTGTATGTCCGATGAAAAAAATCCAGTAGCGCTTTCTTCCGTCCGTCATTGTATCTCCCCTCTTGATTTTTTTCGTCAGTCATTGTAGCCTTATTTTCTTCTAGTGTAAAAAAAATAGTTTTCAAAATCTTGTTTTTGTTTTTTAAATTTGGCTAGAAAGTTAAATGATACTTAAAGAAAGATGGAACTAATTGTAAAGAAGATGAAGAGAAGTTGTGAAAAAAACAAACATAATTTTCAAAAACCAAAAACTAAATGGTTATCAAACGGGACCTAACTGAATATCAAATGTGCCTTAATAATCATTTTGTGGATGGTTTGAAGTGATAAATGATTGTGGCCCCAACGAGTTGAAAACTAAAGCTCAATGCAACTAAGGCTCAAGTCTTTTAATGGTTTTGTATTTCTTAGGCTCTATTTATAACATATATACTAATCTCATTATATGTACCATATATGTGAGTAGAAACTTATTTATAGTGTTACAAGTGATATAGTAGACTCCAAGTAATCCAAGTGATTAGACTCAAAATAATCTAATGTGTGTAGACTCCAAATAATTCAAGTTAGGGCTTTTTACATATATAACCCAAATTAGTAGCTCATTTTACATAAATGTATATCAGGCATGGAATATTACATGAATGTCTAATTTGGCCCAAATATTACAAAAAAATCAGTGGCCTTTTACTGTTTGGCCCTTTTAGATGATATGATGTTTTTTTTTAAAAAAATTGTATACGAACGGTTTCAGAAAAGGAAAAAATATAGAAATTGGAAAAACACGTTTATTTGAGGGGAATTCGTGCCGAAGAAAACGGGAAGAAAATTTCGACTTTCACTCTCACGACTGGGTAACGCGAAACTGAAATCTGGGCAAGAAATCAAAGAAGAAGAAGACGAAGATCATTCTTATTAACGACAGTAAGTATTTTACATTTTTCGCATTGTTTGATATTTATCGGTTTTTTTAACACGAAAGGATTTTTCAGCAGGTTTCAACTACGGAATGAACATTTGGGTATAGGTATATCTGATATAGTATCTAGGGTTTCGTATTTCTTCTTTTAACTGCTTATGTTGTCAGTTGCACTTAGGATCACTACGAAAGTAATTGTAAAAACATATCACTGAAGTTCGTATTTAAACATTCACTTGCATGTTCGTTTTCCTGTTATGAAAGCAAAAGGTATAGATGTTGATGGTGATTACTGCTTTCTGTTTGGTGTTAAGTTACATTGTTTGGTTAAACATAATGTATATCTTTATTGTTTATATAAAAATAAGTTTTAAAACAGAGTGAGACATCTAAGAACATAAATGTGTGACATAAGAATGTTAATATATTATATGACCATGTACGGTAACTGAGGAATATATGAAATATGAACTGGAGTAATGATGATTGAAAGTAATGTTTAATTCATATATACTAGTTATACATAATGTATATGTGTCATCATTATTAACGAAGTTAATAACTGATATATATTTGCCTATATGATATATAATAGGTAATGGGTAGAGATAGAAACACAGGGAACTTTGAAAATCTAAGAAGAAGTGCAAGATTATTAGGTAGTTATAGCAGGAAACCAAAAAAAGAAACAGAAAATGAGACTATCCAAATAGAATCTGAGGTACGAAAATATAATATATGATTGAAGTTTGTTTAATATGTTTATATGTTTATATGATAATATGAAACTTGGGTTGCAGGACAAACTTGAAGACACAAGAATATCGACAAATCCTTGTGATATAGATCGTGAAGTACATACTCCACAAACACAAATCATACCTACACAATTACAAGATCCAGACACAGTGTGCTTGCAAATAGCTCCTTATGGATATTGTTTCGAGGTATATTTTGTAAACAAGTTAAGAATTATGATGTATACATATGTAATGATAATATAATGGTGTTATTTTCATATAGGATGAAGTACAACAAAATGCAAATGTTGTTTTGGAAGAAGGGGGAGGAAATGAACAGGTATATCATGTTTCAATCAATATATGTTAATGCTAAATTCATTATATACTATGGAACATAATATATAAATAATGCTAACCATTCAAATTCTAATTAGATACCTACTATGGAGAATAAAAATGATAGTGGCAAGGAGACAATGAAGGCTACTATGAAAGATGTAAATGATAGTAGAAAGGATAGAGAGGAAGAAGAAGACAAGAATTTGAGCGAATATGATTTTGAAGTATATTTAATATGTTTCATATATTATATCTCAACTATAATTGTTATTATACAATTATTATAACACAATGGTATATGTATTATAGGAGGACCATGTTATGTTGTCTGAAATCTTGAAGAAAAAAATGATGGAAAACGAAAAATGGTGGATAAACTGACAAAGGTAGTACTTTATATATACTACATTATAAGTACATACATCCATGTGCAAATTCCATTACATAATGAAAATAATTTAAATATACGATTAAACAGAATGTGAGAGAAAATAAGAGAAGAATTGGAGAACAATCAACGACAATAAAAAGAGTAACTAGACAGTCTCCAAGAAAGAAGAAGCATGTAGCTAGGTCGAAGAAAAAAGTAGCAGTAGGAAAGAAGAAGGTGACGATTTTAGTAAGTTTATATCATATATGTTATCATGTTATTAAACCTTACATACATTTATTTGGAATCAACAGATAGCAAAAGGAGATCTGAAAAAAAAAAAAAGGCTGAAAGAGAGGAGAAATACTCACGAGGAAGTATCCTAGGAATTAATAGACAGGATATGTATGAGGTAATAACTTCACATGAACTAAAAATTGGTATTAATTATATTATCCTATGTATATCTGATATGTAACTTGATTTATTTCATATGTTTTAGGCTGCACCATTAATTTTGCAGAGAGACAGATGGTCCAGTACCCAAAAACTTAACATATACTCTAGATATGAGGTAATCAAGAATATAAAGGAGAAGTTAAGCAAAAAACATCTAGGTAGGTTTAAGAATAGTTGTTTTAGACAATTTTTGGACCTTAAAATGGAGAAGTTCCTTAGTCAGCTCCTATACCATCTAATCAGGAGACAGAGTTCACTAACGAAAGGGGATGAATTGTGTTTTAACCTAAAAGGAAGAGTTGTAAAATTCTATATGAAGGACTTCCTAAAAATAACTGGTTTAAATTGTGGTGAAATACCTGAAATGGACGTGCGAAACTGAAGGGAAGGTTTTTGAACAAATATTTTGATAGTGAAAAACCTATCAAAAGGACTATAGTTAGTGATTTGTTTCAAAATATGGATGGAATAAAGAAGAAAGATAAAGTTAGGCTTGCGAAATTGTATTTTTTTGTCAAATTTCTTGTTGGGGAAACAAGTTGGTACAGGGGTTGAATTGGAGCATATAACTCTTTTAGATGACGATGAACAATTTGAGACATATCCTTGGGGGCGTATAGCATATAACATTACAATAGAATCCATCAAGAAGACCATCAAAAATCCTGATGCGATGATTGTAGGTATATCGGGATTCCCACATGCGTTAGTAGTGTGGGCATATGAGTGTATCCCTCTATTGTCTGGACCGACGATTTACATTGCGCAGAAAGTCTCTTTAGGAATGCCTAAAATGAAGAACTGGAAAGTTGATGTACATCCAGAGTGGAGAGACTTGGCCATAAAGGTGTTTGAGCACGAAGATGTGAGTAAAATTTTATATTTACCAATAATATCATGAATATGTAATGCATCATATATCATATATTTGTTACTATATATATATCATATATATGACATCTGTGTCTGAATTTTAAATTTCAGTTTGAGTTATTTGCTATGGTTGACAAAGATGACGAAATAGATCATGATGAGTTCCAGAAAAAGCTCAACGACAGAGGTAACACATCCACATCAAAAGGGAAAGAGAAAGAGTTTGATGTGGTAAACAATGAAACTATAATGCATGAGTTCTTGAGTTTTAGGGAATTTGTTATGAAGAATTTTGTTGAGCTGAATGTGAAGATCGATATGCTGTCTGAAGAAGTTAATTCCCTGAAAAATAAGTTGAGAAATTATGAGATAGAATGTGATATAGAACATAAAGATAATGAGAATGATGATATGGATAATGATGAGAGTGGTAGAGGTAAGGACCAAGCTGAGGGAGATCATGAAGTTGGTTCCGACCATGGAAATGCAGGCGGTGATCATTTTGTGATTGATGAAGGTGAAAGTGGATTGGACAAGGAAAAGGAAAATGAAGATAATGTGGATGAGGTATGCGTGAATATTGTATATTTCATATAAACATGTATAACTGTAATTCTTATACGATTTATGAAGGTGATTTACAATATTATTTGAATTGAAAACTTAGGAAATGTCGAGATTACTTACAGAGGATGAAAGCGTGACCAAGAAAATTTTAGACGAAGTAGATAACATTGAGAAAGCTGAAATGTGCAAGAAGGTATATTGTAGGTCAATATGCTAACTAACCAATCAACATCAGTATCTGAATTGATTTCTGCATCTTTCTTAATGAAAGATGGGACCCTATGCAAACATATATATCTGGAGAGTCAACATGCCCAACAGTACCCAACTTTTCGATGATACGTTGTTGTAACTCAACAAATGTCATTCCGTAGTGTAATGATATCTCTGATACTTTGAAACTAACATAATTGTAAGATTGGTTCCAAGATCCACTATAAAGCATAGGAATATCACGACTACCTATAAATTTATGCTAGTATAAATCAGAAGACATATATCGTATATATAACAGAATAACATAATATATACAGTAACATATATTGTATCGTTATAACTCATCGTTAAACAAATATACTCTTGTATATATCTAATACGTCCTGTAAAATATCATCCACAAATCTAGATTAACGTATGAACGATATATTCTCCAAAATATGTTGATTAACTACAGAAAGTAATATACGGTACAATTGCATTGTTTGACTTAATACATGACATTTGAGTTAGTACATACGTGATAATACAAATATTAGAACTTACTTGATAGAAAATAGATTACATATACATAATACAGAATCATACATAATATAAGAAAATGAAAAACATACCCATTGCAGTAAAGAAGATGAGAGAAGAACAAAATCACTGGTATAAGGAGACAGTAAAGAAGATGAGAGAAGAACAAAATCGATGGTACGAAAAATAACAGTGAAAACAAATTTGTAATAAATGGTGTAAATTTGTAAGCTTTACGAATAATATAACAAACATTAATTATGAAAAAATCTAATAATAATAACAATACGTTTATGGAAAATATATTACAATATATCTGTTACATGTATGGAAAGTATATTAAAATACCCTTAAAATCAGTTAATTAATTACTAAACAATTATTAATATTTTCTACATTTTTTAATAGTTATACGATATTAAATAAGAGAGAGAAAGGGTAGAACGAGCCAATATTCAACGAAAAAGTCTACCTTTGTAATAAATGGTATAAGATATATAAATATGTAAATAAGGGTCATATTTATATACATACATGTAAAAATTCCTACAAAATTAGAAAATTTTATAAATATAAATAAAAACAATATTTCCCATATTGTTTGCCATATTTCCCACACATACGCTCTAACTTGGAAGACAACAGCTAATGCCAAAAGCTTTTAAAAACTGTTCCCACCCTTTAGTTGGAAATGATCAACAGTTTGCCATAAAAATATGAAAGTAATCTAATTTTGTGCCACATTCTCATTATTATGCAAATTGCAGAAGCTTGGTCTTCTAATCTGTTCTTTCATTTATTCTTCATTGGGTCATTTAATAATTAATATCACATCCATGTGTTTCTTAGCTTCAAGTGTTTGTTGCAGTAGTTTGATATATCAATCAAACCTGTGAACTGTTGCATTAATTGGTGTCCCTGTGCGTCCTTCAACATTCAAATAATTACACGTTTCCCCCTCATTAGCTGACTGTCTACAAGTCTGTAACATTTAACTAAAAAAATTACAAGTTTCAATTTACAAGTTACATGTTTTGATCTGAAATGTTATATACTCATTTGGTTTTCCTTTTTATGTACATTGAAAGAAAGGAGAGACAAATGTCGAGTTAAGTGACTATGTACATGGAAAGAAAGGAGAGACAAATGTCCAAGCCTGTCAACTGCAAATCTCCCTATTTTTTAAGTTGGAAATTTGCATATTCATTAGCATAACAACCTTCAGCATCAACCTTAGAAGTTGTAGTAGCTGTACCTATTGCCTTTCATTGCACTTTTATCTTCCATTTTTCATCAATTTCTTTGCTTTGCTTGTGAAGTTTCGTACCACAGCCTCATCAGAAAATGTTAAAGAAAGCTCCTCTTCAATTCTATCTCTTCGATTGTACCAGGAATCTTTTGAATTGGGTTGTTTAGTATATTCTGGAGGTGTATCAGGATCTTCAGGTATATCTCCATACAAGTGTTTTAATATGAAAAGAGCAGTGTCATGATCCCTCCAGTAGTTTCTGCATGCCAAAAACAAAACCAATTGGAACGGGGAAAAGCTAATTTACCAATGCACCTCCCTCCCTCGATTCAAAAAAAAAAAAAAAAAAAATGCCCTACAGAAATTGGACAACAAATTGATTTTATTATGGTTGGTAATATCCACAAATTTCCTGCTGAATTTGAGGCACAATAAAAACTACCGTTACCGACAATGCATCCATGCCAAGATTTTTTTTAAGGGTCTTAGTACACACCATTTGACATTATATATAAGAAGACCCAACTTATTCGATATTGATATGAATTTGAAGTTTATAAACTAAAAGCTAAAGTCCGTTTGATAACCATTTAGGGTCCGTTTGATAACCATTTTGTTTTTTGTTTTTAGTTTTTGAAAGTTAAGCTTATTTTCACATAAGTTCTCTACAATAGAGATCATCTCCCTTAAGTAAGCATTTGAACTCTTAGTCAAATTCTAAAAACAAAGTCAAGTTTTTGAAAGATACTTTTTTTAGTTTTCAAAAGTTAGCTTAGTTTTTGAAAACATAGGTACAAAGTAGATAAAAAGACATATAAACTCATTAGTAGAAGTAGTATTTTTAGGTTTAAATTTCAAAAACTAAAAAACCAAAAACAAAATGGTGTTATCAAACGGAACCTTAATTTTTTGTTTTTAAAAATTAAGCTTATAAATACTAACCTTTTTAAGTTTCGTTGTTTTGTTATCTAATTCTACCAATGTTTTCAACTACCAAACCAAGTTTTGAAAACTAAAAAAAAGTTGTTTTTGTTTTTGGAATATGACTAAGAATTCAAATCTTTACCTAAGATGAAAACTATTATAGAGAAATCATGAGAAAATAAACTTAATTTTCAAAAGCCTGGTTATCAAATGAAGCCTAAACACAACAACTACATTAACCAAGACAGTTACCAACACAATGCAATGCAGTTGCAGAACCCAAAATTTTTGGCAACATATGGCAAAAACAACACAAGTTCTATCAGGGAAAATTTTGCTTGACGTATGGTATAGATTAGAGGGAAGGAAACATTGTTTCTACTTTGATTAAATTAGAGACATGACACTCACGTATGGGACTTAATGGCTTGCAGATATGGATGCTCGAATGTTTTATCCTGCAAGTCAACGAGCTTTAATTAAAAAGAGATCAGCAGAAGAGTTATTCTCACACTATGGATGACAAGATAACAATGTCTGGCAAACAATTCAAGCTGGGAACAATATATATATTCTTTCATAGAGCAAATGAAAGGATAAACAACCGGATGATAGAGAAAAAAAAAAGCCCAAACCAACAGGAGCCTGTTAGGTATCCAAACTCAAGAGTAACCTGTATAACAAGCAGAAAAATACACAACACAAGTATATGGATGAAAATACACTGTTGGATTGATAGTTCTTCAACCAACAATATATTATTAGCCGATATATTGCCTTTCAAAGGTCTAGAACAGCCACAAGAACAACCAAACCTCAGCTCATTAGAGAGAGCTGAGAACCTCTCCTGTGTAAGGACCAAAGACCACAATTCTCACATACCTCACACACAACCAGCACACTCCTACAAAAGCCACACTGCCTTCCCCCCAACAGAAGGTACAACCACCCACGATCCCCACAGACCCCACACTCAAAGCTTAATTGCCCATTCTACCCCTCTGATACATTTTAGTAATTGGGGGCCTCACAATCATGAAAAAAATAAGAGGCCAAGATCAAGCAAAACTAAATAAAAGAGCTCTAACTATTAAGAACAAGAAACAAATGACAAAAACAAAACCTTTGATAATGGATCCCAAAAAGAAGTGCCTAGCAGATCAAACCTCCCCCTAAGATCCTCCCGTTTCTCTCAATCAAGAAAAAACAAGAAAGGCAGTCTCCATAATACGTGGCTCTTTAGACAAACAGGGAACAATATGATATTCTGCTATATGCTAATTCAGCTCTGTGCACTCCTTATCATGGTTACAGAGTCTTGATCATATATCTTCACATTTGGCCTTCCTTTTTTTAGGTAAAAAAACCCCACCACATTTCATCCTTTAAAAGAGCATTTTCATTGATGAAGTGAAATATACAAAAGAGCCACACCTAGGATACTACGAACAAGTCTTTCAATTAGTGCACAAGGAGTATAATGACAAAAAGACTTGATGGACTACAAAAATCTATTTCAAAATTTTAAGATGATTTGGATAAAAAGCATATTGGGAGGCTTAAAGACTCTCGGTTGCTCCAGTTTTTCCCCATTACAATTATACTCATTTACTTGCAAAATGCTTCAAATTAAGTTATTTTTTTTTTCTGCGCATGCAAAATGACACCTAAGGTAGCTCCTTCATGCCTTTATGGTATACTTTGACATACTACTTTCTTAAAATTCCCTCTTCTTAAAATTTCGGTATCTCATCCAAATACTAACAAACATATAAATTTCCAAATTTTGAATCATGTATTTCAATGAGAACAAGCAATGGATGTCAGACAGAAGGAAAATTCAGCATCTTAGTATCATACAGTAAAAGGAAATACGTACTTGAAGCATGTGATCAATCCGCCCTCCTTCACTTCCTGTCAATCTCTCCATCATTGCAACACCATAAGACTTCAGTTCTCCTTCTTGGAAATTCTCAGCTCCATCTACATTAGGTGCAAAATATGAGAGAGAGAGCGAGATTTCACTTTATTTATTTACAAACAAACACAAGGAGAGAGAGGATATTCTAAAAGACGGCTCATAGTTTTTCGAGAAAAGACAATAAAATTGAAAAAGATGGCTCATGGTTATCATAGAGATCCTGCCTGGCACTAGTTTCATATAGCAGTTCATCAAGGAACTCAACCTGATCATCCCAAATGAAGCTACTGGCAGTGGCAAGGCTCTCAATTTGGAGCTCAATTAGTGAATGGTTGGGGGTTAAAGCAATATTGGTTCTCTTGACAACATGGTTACATGCATTCAAATTTGATAATTAATCGTTAATCTATATAGATTATGTACGTAAGTAACAATGTACAAAATCAGGGCAACCACCGGTTAGAAACAGATACATTACCTTCTAGACCATCTGCTTTTTTCGATTGGCAAACTGTGAGTACTTTAACCTGTCAAATAATGTAACTCAGAACCTTCGGCAATTTCTTACATTAACCGAATACCAAACATATATCTTTCGGAAGGTACTTATTTTTGTTTCAACAAGGCTCTAGAAAGTTCCAAAGCCAAGCTCAAGTTAAGGCAAGTTAGATAATAATCACATTTGTAAATACTAGCACGCACAAATTGGCACCCTGAGCTTGCTAACCATAAATCAAGTTTGTTGCACACTCAAAAATAGAAAACCTTAAAAAACATAAGGGAAATCAGATTTGACCAAAACCATTTAGACAAAAAATACGAATATAAAGGAACTATGCAAATACGTGCATGTCTTTAAAACAGTAAAAAAGAAAATATTTATTCCCTTACATAATGAGGATAAAATTTGATTTAAATTTTCATTTATTTACCATCTAAAATCTTGTTATATATTTTTTTCAAAAAAAAAAAAAAAAAATCTTGTTATATATTTTTATAAATTAATAAATTGTATAAAGTTAGATTAGATTTATGATTGACACTTTGTTTTGTAAGTTACTCCATAAGAAATTTAAAATTATCCATTTTAAGTTAATATAGTTAAAAATAAACAAAGAATTTCAGTAATGAATTTTTATATTCATTATTTTTTGTGAATTTAGGATGACAATATCCAATGGTAACATGAGTTAATGATATATATTCCACTACCTTCATTCCTGCATATAAACACCCCTTAAAAGGAATTCCACCCAGGAGAAACTTCTAGAATGCATTTTAACAAGCAAATCACTTCTTATATAAAAAAAAATAAAAAAACAGCACTTGGGAGGTCAATTCCAAGTACAACTTTAACAATAATAGAAGCAAAGTAATTAGAATAATTCCACTGAGTGTTTTTTGACATTATGTTGTGAAATCAAATGATGCACTACTCGTATAGTATGATGAAAAGATTTAAGAAAATTGATTTGAAAGGTTTAAAAAGAAAAATGAAAAGAGGAATTGGTTTGAAAGGTTTGAAAAGAAAAATAGAAAGCCCAAGTAAAGCGTGAGAAGAAGACACAATCTTAGAAAGTCTAGTACAACCCACCCCCAGAGTGTGTAGATTGTCCTTCATTGCCTGAGAACGAAGAGCCAAGTTATCAGTAAATTCCTGCATTACATAGAGGAAGATCTATCAGAAAAACAAAAGGAAGTTAAAGAATGATTGAAATTTAATATATAAATGTGATGAAGATATTTACACGAAATCCAATATGCAACCTCCTTCCACCTCTATGGAATGGTATAATAACAGGTCGTTTGAGCATGTACTCCTTGCATACAAGTGGCTCTATTCTGTATAAATTCAATAAAGCTTTCATTATACATTCTCCATAATGTATACTGCCATATCAAGGAAAAAAAAGAAAAAAGAAAAAAAAAAAAAGAAAGACACCAATTTGAGACAAAAGAAAATCAAATCATTTTATTGTCATTTTTTTTACATAGAAACATAATTTCAATAAATAATAAAAATAAAATAATGAATGAGCTGAGAGTCTCAGACACAGCAAGTAAATAATGCTCTAGGTGCATTTACAGAGCACAACGTCCGTGAGAATGTGGTTGTGCTCAGTGCATAAGTGGTTAGCAATAACAAATGGCTCCAAGAATGCCTGGCTGAAAAGCAAAAAGGTATTTTTCTTCAAGTCAATAAATAAAAAATTACGGTGTCAAACAAAAAAGCACGGGTCAATGAAAAGAAAGGATGTCAATCAAATAACAGAAAATAAATCACAAAGTAGCTGGTTATGAAAATAATCAAGCACTTAGAATGGTCAAATATACATTCTCTACTTGCTCATTACAAAGGGTTGCTTTCAAAGACCTGTATGCTACAGGATCAAATGGATGAAAAATGTTAAACATTTGTCGACAAGCTGGCATCTCTTCATTTATATTTTCTTCTTCCCAATATTGTTGCCCTTTTCCTGGAAACCAACAAACAAGCTTTTAGGATCGTCAAAATCATCGTGCGTACCTTAACAAACAATCAACTTTTTCCAGCATATAAACCAAATCTAGGAGTGCGAGTTGGAAGTTTCAAAAAGCTATTCTGAATAACTCCGGATTCAGAAAGATCATATTGAATATCGATAACAAAATAAATAAAGACTTGCTAGTTAAATACCAAAAAGAAAAGCCTCCAAGTTTCTGCAATGCAAGATCAATTTTCATGAATCAATTAAAAATAAATATCGTTAGCATGAGAATTACTTCTATATTCTGAAACGGTCAAGAAGCAAAATGGAGCAGATAGCTCTAACCATTTTTCAAATAAAAAAAGAAAACAAGAAACAAACTTTTCCATTGATGGATGAAAAGAAACAAAATGTTCAAGGATACTGTGCAAAATATGAAGAGATAATATTTTCTCTATATTTCATTATTTAAGAAATACCCATGTACACATGGAAATAAATTTCCAGCAGTATATTACATTAAGTACAAATATTCTATTGAGCTAAAGAAGGAAAAAATCCAAAATAACCAACACTCCCCCTCAAGCTGGCTTGAAGATATCTTCCATGGCTAGCTTGTTAATCATCTTGTCAAACTGCAACTTGGGAAGCCCTTTTGTCAATACATCAGCAATTTGCTCTGTAGTAGGAAGGTAGGGAATGCAGATTACTCTTGAATCGATTTTCTCCTTTATAAAATGTTTACCAACCTCAATATGTTTTGTCCTATCGTGAAGAACTGGATTGTGAGCTATGGAAATTGCTGCCTTGTTGTCACAATAGATACATGTAGGAGCACTCTGAGTAAACTTCAAATCTTCCAACAATCTCCTTATCCATACGCATTCACAGATGTCATGGGCTAAGGCCCGAAATTCAGCTTCAGCACTACTTATAGCTACTACGCTCTGTTTCTTGCTTCGTCAGGTAACAAGATTTTCCCCTACAAAGGAACAGTAACTGGAGGTAGATCTTTTATCTGTTGTACTACCTGCCCAGTCAGCATCTATATATACTTCAACATGCAGATGACCATGTTTCTTAACCAATATTCCTTTCCCAGGAGTACTTTTTAGGTATCTCAAAATTCTATAGATGGCTTCAAAATCGTGAGTCACTGGGCATGCATAAACTAACACCATATACTAATCAAAATGCAATGTTAGGACGTGTGTGTGACAGGTAAATAAGTCTTCCCACAAGTCTCTGATATTTTTCTTTATCTTTTACTTCTTTTTCTATTGCAACTTGCAATTTTAAATTAGGCTCCATTGGCGTTTTTGTTGTTCTACAACCCAGTAAGCCTGTCTCTTCAAGTAAGTCAATGATATACCCTCTTTGATTGACCAGAATACCATCCTTCGATCTAGCAAATTCCATTCCTAGGAAATATTTCAGGGCTCCCAGATCTTTGATTTGAAATTCATTGGCAAGTTTTTCTTTCAAGGTAGTTAGGCCTACCTCGTCATCTCCTGTGAGAATAATGTCATCAACATAAACTATTAGAATGGCAACCTTGTCATTTTCAGTATGTTTATAGAAGATAGTATGGTCTGCTTGACTTTGGAGGAAACCATAGCTCGTGACTGCTTTGGCAAATCTTTCAAACCAAGCTCTAGGGTATTGTTTTAGGCCATATAAGGATTTCTTCAATCTACATACTTTGTTACTTCCAAAATCTTCCTCAAAACCAGGGGGCAAATTCATAAATACCTCTTCTTCAAGTTCACCATTGAGAAAAGCATTCTTGACATCAAGTTGATAAAGAGGCCAGTTTATGGTAACTTTCTTTGTTAATTGCCTTGCCAGAAAAATTCACCTTCTTTCCATTCATGGTAACCTTATCAGCTTCTTCTTCAATTTTTGCATAGAATTCGGTTACCAATGGAAGATTTGCCGGTGGGGGATGTTGTCATAGCTTTTCCCATCCTTGGGCTTTGATCATTGTCGTTACAAATCTGGGGAAATCACCAGCCTGTGCAGAAAATCCGCGTTCCCCAATGAACTCGAGCTTCGTTATTGCTTTCTTCCTATTCTCAATTTCTGCTTGTTTTCCCTTTCTCTTCCTTTCACTAGCTGCGCCACCTGCTTTCCTTGATTTAAATTGTTTTCCCCCTTCGGGTCCCTCTGTTGCAGCTTCATCTTCTTTTCTCTTTTCTTCATTTTCATCTTCTTTCTCTTCTCCTTGGTCGACTACAGTGGTTTGATTTGTATTGTCCTGCTCTCCTTGTTCCTGTCTTTCTTCCTCAATTTCCTCATCAATTGGGTTCTCCTGCTCTTGTCTCTACACCCACCTCCTCCTGTGCTATTTTTCTCTTCGAAGAGCTAAGAGACTTTACATCCTCGGAATCCCAATCATCAGCGAAATGTTCTAAATTAAAGGACAGAGATCCGAATGTTGTTACCTCATGAATGGACCTTTGCTCAAGGCTCCTTTCTAGTTTATCCGTTTGTTCTTCGACATCGCTGGAAGACCACTTTGAAGGTCTTCTGGCCTGTTTTTCAGTAGCTCTTAATTGTTGGGTGAACTGCTTTGCTATCTTCTTAGCCTTTTCAATCGCTTCTTCACCCAGGCTTTGTTTTCCAGCCGTCTTTGTTCGTCTTCTACTCTCTTCTTGAGCAATTTTTCTTCGGCTTCTTTTCTCAATCTCTCTTCTTCTTCTCTTCGCCTTCGTTCCTCTTCCTCCTTTTTTTTCAACTTTTCTTCTTCTTTCTTTTTTTTCCTCTTCTTCCGCCTTCTTCCTCACTTCTTCTTCTTCCTGTCGTCTCCTTTCTTCATCGGCTTCAAACTTTCTTTTCTTTTTCTTCTCCTCTCGTTCCTCCAATATCGAAAGAGGCACTCGCTTCCTGGCTAGAAATTTAACCCTAGGCTTTTTTGGTTCAGAGGCAGAAGGTGTGTGTACCTTACTTGATTCCGTTGCTGCGCTCACATCTGTTTGCTTCGCCGGTAGTCTTTCCGTTTCGCGATTTTCTTGCTCTGCCGGCTGTCTATCTTCTTCGTGATTTTCTTCCTCTTCATCTTCAGAGATTTCTCTGGTTCCTGTCAGGTCTTGCTCGATCTGTGTTGCTCGCCTTCGTGCATGCATAACGTGAATCGCCTCTCGCCATTCAGGGGTTCCTCGCTTCAGTTCCCTCACCTCTTCTGGTTCCTGCGCTGCCGAAGTCAAGCTGAGGGGTCGATGCACACGATAGGTTTCTCCCACTCTTGCATCTTCTCCCGATGGTCATCGGAGAGTTCTCGATGCTTTTGGACTCATTCTCTGGATCCCGGTTGCAGGGAGAACAAGTCAGTGTCCTCCCTTCCTTCTTCCCTCCTGCTCGATTCAAGTTGCTTAGGTTCTTCATAGTCGAGAGTGGAGGGCTCTTCATGGCCGAAAGAGAAAGAGAGAGTGATGGTCGGTGAAGGGCAGTTGAAAATTTGAATGCCTGTAAGAAGGGGGCTGAAGGGTTTAAATAGAATTGACCTAGGTCAACTTTTTCATCGCGCGCCCCTTTTTTTTTTAAACGTATGTGCAATTGCCTTCATTTGCATTTGCGTGCGTTCGTCCGATGCACCTGCAACAATTTGCTTTCTTTTTCTGTTCTTGGTACAACGCGACGCAATTGCACTATTTTGCCTTTTCACGCTAGCAACCGCCGTCACCGAACAACCGTTGTCGCCGTCGCCCCGCGCCTTCTACCTCGAGAAACCCCTAATCGCGGCATCTTCTTCTTCTCAGCCACTGCCGCACTGCCGTTTCCGCCTCTCGCGCCGACATCTGCAGCTGCTACCATTTTCATTCGCGCCGACCACCTGCTCGCGTCGCTTGCCTTTCTGTCGCCGCCGCCAACAAGGGTCGTACGAGTCTCCCTTTATCTTCCCTGTTTTTGGGTCTCTTTTTTCGGTATCGACTGCCTGGCTTTCAAACTTGGTGTTTGGGTTATGTGTTTTTTGTTTTAGTCTAAACAATCAGGGTTTTGCTCTGATACCATGTGCAAAATATGAAGAGATAATATATATTTCATTAAGTGGGATTAGTATTTCTTAAATAGAAGAAACACTCATGTACATATGGAAATAAATTTCCAGCAATATGTACAAATATTCTATTGAGCTAAAGAAGGAAAGAATCCAAAATAAATAACCAACAGATACAACCTCTTAAAGTGGATAGAATAATAAAGCAAACAAAGCAAGGGAGATAAAATATCCCTAATAAATCCAGATGACGACCCAATATAAAACCAACCTAAAAAAAAGAACCAGACATCACAACACAACAACTCTTTCCACCAACACAAGGCCCATTTAATGGCCCCCCAACGAATCGAAGCAACAACCCTCTTACCATTGAAAACAGACTTAACAAAATCATTTGAAGGACCTAATGTTTGTAAAATAAATCAAGTGTGCAATTAGATTATCTAGCTCCACATTAAATAGTTTAGCCGTCCATTATCATCTTAAAAACAAACACTTCATCATATATAGAGAGTTTACAGGGGCAATTAAACGGTCCTCCAGCTGGAGATCCTTTATATCAATGCAATGGAAACCACACACTCTTGTAGATAGATGAATAACGATTACAACAATTATTTTGGACAGAGAATACAACGTAACTAGCATATCATAAATGTTGAGCTTACCAATTCCAATACGGATATTGCGAAGTGCAAGAAAGACCCCAAGAGGAGATCCAACAGCAAAAAATGTATCAACCTAATTAGAGAAAAAAATTATACATATAATAGTTGGAACAGACCAACATTTCCTAATGCTCAACAAAAAAATAAAATATAACATGCACATATATATTGGAATATATCAAAAGAATTTTGGTGTAGTGTGAGGCTTTATGGTTGTAATTAACCAAGAATTAGTAGGGCTGATTAGTTAGTTGTTTGTTATGAGTTTGTTTGTTGTTAACATTGGCTGTAATCTTATTATAAGATTTTTCTATAAACCCCCTCATTTTGAGGTAGAGATTGATTTCATTCAAAGTTACACTTTGGTATTACACAAAATTTTCTATTCTCAATCCCCTCCCCTGCCATACCTTAAATGCAAGCTTTTTGTACTTTATATAAGGAGTAAAACTCTTTGATCCATCATCTTGTTCAGGAGGTACCTCTTCTAACATGGGCTCCTTGGGCATACCTATTAAACTTTTCTTATTTCCTGATAACGTTTCAAAGACCAAAAATATCATTTGTACAATTTCTACCCATAAGAAAACAAAGAAGTGAAAAAATTAGGAAGCACCTTGATTCAATCCCTCGTATGTATCCCTCTTAGCAGACATCAACTCAAGTTCTGCCAATTTCTTTTTAAGACAATCAACCTGACAAACGAGAAGTTCAAATAACACATCCTATAAGTGGAGGTTGTGCGATGAAAGCATACAAGAATAAGTCAAACATGACATGTGTGTAAGCGAAAGCATATTTATTCTTGTACGTTGAAAGCATAAACGAATAAGTAAACCATGACGTGTGTAACAATACAGAGTCTACTGACCTCTTCTTCCAAGGATTTGATTACTGCATCTTTATCTTCTGAAATCTCAAATTGTAGCTCAGCAATTTTATTTACACTGGGAACCTCTATGTCGCAGTTCCAATTTTTATTTAACTCCTCCAACCCATCACTTATTTGAGGAATCCTTTTGCTGGAATTGTAATCAGCTTCCCCACAAGTATTTTCTTGTTTAGTAATGAGCTCAGATGAATGTGATGTCGCAGGATCCACAATAATGGAAGGATCTTCCAAATGCAAATGCATTTGATTCACATTTCTCTCATCATCCTCTTTAGCAAGGTGTACAATGTCTGCACATCCATAAACTGCAGTAGAACATTTATCCTCCGTACTGCTAGAAGAGTTGTGTTGATTGTCCATCCCCGGGAACCCTTCACTTCCAGTATGTTCCCCGTACATCCAATCCATTGGAAAAGGAGATGACAGATTCTCCTGGTGGCAGAGGATATCATATGAAAGGACACTTCCCAAAGAATGTCCATATATGGAAACCTATGTAATAATACTAAATATATAAGAATACTCAATTTGTATAATCGAATTTGACAGAAGATAATGGTAAAATAATCTGTGAGCCACATACCTTTCCATCATATCCTGGATTCCTTCTAAGAAACTTCATATAAAGTCGGTTTAATTGGTTAGATACCTGAAGAGAAATCAATATGCCCATTTAGTCCAAGTTCCATGGACGCTTGAAGAGCATCATATCATGAAAATTTGTAACTATTACATAATCAGTATTATATCACTTCCACATTGTAAACAGTATATGGCCTCATATTAGAATGGCCTTCACAAAAAGGTTTCTTGTAGTCACAGCATTTATTGGATTATCTTAAGCTGGAAAGAGCTTATGTTGGTTTCGTCCTGGCGAGGGAGTTTCCCTAGGCCTATAAGTTGTATTTTCACTTTGAGATTTTTTTAACATCCCGTTTCTTATTATAAATATATATATCACTACCAAATTGACAAGGTTCTACAAGTATTGTATCAACAATAACTAGAAATCGCCTTTCGCCTCGCCTCCGACCATCCCCTCGCCTTTCGCCTCGCCTCCGTCCACCTCTCGAAGCGTCTTTCGTCTCACCTCCGACCACCCCCTCGTCTTGCCTCCGACCATCCCTTTCCCATTCGCCTCGATTCCGTGAGGAAGTCTTTGGGTTTCTCTTCTCTCTCCTGATTCGCCCTAATCGAAGTTTTCCGCCCTCTTTCCCTTGTCTCCGATCTTCTCCCGCGGCGGCTTTCTTCGACTCGCTCTCCCTCCTTGATTTACCCGGTCTGTCTCTTCTCGTTTTTGTCTTTTCTCTCTTGATACCACAGGATCTTCGTTTCTTGGCGCTATTCTCTGAGTTGATATCCGGTACACCTTGGTCTCGATCAAAGGTCTTTCTTGACCTCGAATTTGTTCGATTGGGTCTGGAATGGAGAGGGTCAGCTGCCTCCCGAGTGTCACAATCATACTAGAAGAGCGTATGTTTGTGAACCTCACAGTGACAAGTCGTGCCATGATGCGATCGAGGAGGACGGTGCATCATCTAACACACCAAGATAGGTGGGCTTGAAGGCATGTGAGACTGGGGCCAACCGTGTCGTCGGAGGGGTCGATGTATGGGCGTATGACTCCTCGCCAAAATGACGTGCAAGGGAGGAAGACCCAATATTTCACATAATATACTATAGGGGGTACCATGGTGTCGACTCTCCACCACCCCTGGGCTTGTGGGCCTAAGTGAGTCACCCCGTGGCACGTTCGCATGTCATGGTCGGGCGGCGTCTCAAGAGAAGTGTCTTGGCGTTTCCTTTGTAACGGGTTTTCAAGGGGCGGTGTCGGGCCAGCACAAGTGTGCCGACATTGCGCCCCTTCCCATGGGCTGGAGGTTCCGTTATAGGGCCCGTTAGCGGCCAGCGATCCGAGAATGTCCCGTCAAAGCCAACTCATGGGAAAGACAAGTGCAAGTACACGGACGGGCGACGTGTACGACCAAGTTAGATTCCGCTGCTTATTTACTTGATGCTTGGTTGAGGACTGAAGAAACTCGCCTAAGGCCTGACGAAGCCACAAAGCGTTGCGATCATAGAGATGGGGCAGGAGTTCCCCTTAAGGCTGGCCATGTTCGAGGGATGATTCATGGCGCCGCACGGTTCGAGAGGTACGACCGTGACACTTGGTATCAGAGCCAACCTTTGTGCGCGCAGTCGGACAAGAGTCGAATGGGGTCCGTTGTGACAATGAATGTGACTTTCGTGGGTTGAAACCAGTTGGATGGCTTCGTACAAATCGAGACCGTGTTGACATTGACTTTCGAGGAAGGACCTAGGCAATGTTAAGCACTTACACTTCGAGGAAGGACCTGGGTGAAGTGTTGGTCGCCGATAACCATTTTCGAGGAAGAACCTGGGTGGTATCGATTAAAAGACCTGGACGAGTCGGGAAAATCACTTTCGAGGAAGAACCTGGGTGATGTTTGTTCGAGTTGCCCGAAATCGATGTTTTGTGAATTGAATTAATGTTAGCAAGAGAAATCATATGTTAAGCAAGTATGGGCAACAGTTTGGCGTGTGAGGACAATGTTGGCGTTGGTTCAGTTCGAGAGAGTTGTCAAACGAGACGCGACTTCCAAACAAGGCCCAAGAGGGGCCAATTGAACAGTTGGCGTGTGCAAGCCAACGAGTTGTATAGGCGGTAATGCCCGAGTGAAGTGCCAAGAGTGCGCAACCATTGCGATGTGGCCAGGAGTGCCACTATGAAAGTGCTCGAACAGAGTGAGCACATTATGAAGCGTCGAGTCTTTGTATTGTGTTGCCACGCGTGTGGCTTATTGCGATTAGTTGGCGGCGAGTGCCAACGGCAGGAGAAGCTTTCCGACTTTGCTGAAGCAGTCGCTCAGAACATACGTGCGTTTTGGCCAAGATGGCCGAGTTGGGACAGGTTCCCGTGACCAGGCGAGTGAATGCCTAGGTTTGGTACCATGGTTCGTCTGGTGAGTCCCGCGTGAAAGCCCCAAGAGTCGAGCGAAGGAGTGCCCCATGAAGGGATAGCCCACCAACTAGTGGTAGCGATTTGTGAATTGTCGTATCCGTCAAGCGCAAACGCTTCAAGCAAGTCCGTTAGCGATTAGACGGCATCGGTCGATGCCGAATTCAAAATGGGGCAAGTTGTTACAATCCATGATTTGGATTGAACCCCCGAGTATGTCATCGAGGACGATGACGAGATTAAGTGGGGGAGAATGTCACAATCATACTAGAAGAGCGTATGTTTGTGAACCTCACAGTGACAAGTCGTGCCATGATGCGATCGAGGAGGACGGTGCATCATCTAACACACCAAGATAGGTGGGCTTGAAGGCATGTGAGATCAGGGCCAGCCGTGTCGTCGGAGGGTCGATGTATGGGCGTATGACTCCTCGCCAAAATGACGTGCAAGGAAGGAAGACCCAATATTTCACATAATATACTATAGGGGTACCATGGTGTCGACTCTCCACCACCCCAGGCTTGTGGGCCTAAGTGAGTCACCAAGTAGCACGTTCGCATGTCATGGTCGGGCGAAGCGTCTCAAGAGAAGTGTCTTGGGCGTTTCCTTTGTAACGGGTTTTCAAGGGACGGTGTCGGGCCGACGCAGTGTGCCGACATTGCGCCCCTTCCCATGGGCTGGAGGTTCCGTTATAGGGCCCGTTAGCGGCCAGCAATCCGAGAATGTCCCGTCAAAGCCAACTCATGGGAAAGACAAGTGCAAGTACGGACGACGGCGGCGTAATACGACCAAGTTAGATTCCGATGCTTATTTACTTGATGCTTGGTTGAGGATGAAGAAACTCGCCTAAGGCTGGCGAAGCCACAAAGCGTTGCGATCATAGAGATGGGCAGGAGTTCCCCTTAAGGCTGGCCATGTTCGAGGGATGATTCATGGCGCCGCACGGTTCGAGAGGTACGACCGTGACACCGAGCACTCCAATGCCTTTCCATTCCTGTAGCATCGGCAACCGTCAGTTTAGGATTTGGAAGGATTTTTCTTTCGTCTGTCTTCAAGATGGCAGTAGAGGTTCGGTGGTATCGTTGTCCTTGGCTCATGTCCACTGGTTTTTGAAGTTCTTCTCGGCGACTGTTTCAAAGTCTTCATCTTACTTTGTTGGAAGGAAATTTAGAGATAATGCAGCAACTTTGGGATTATTCAAGGTGCGTTCGCACGCAGATTGGGATGCGGTTGGTGTTGTGTTGCCCCCTTCGGGTGGTAAGACATCTTTCCGTGTCCCTTTGGGGAGGTTTTTGAATGGTTGGAAAGTCTTTAGGGATATGCTTGGTGACTTTATCACTTCTTTAGAGGATCCAGGGGCGTCAGAAATCTGTGGTGTGCGGTTTTCTTCTCCGGAGTTGGTTGGGGACGAGTTAAGTAGTTCCGAAGGGGTGCGACTTCCTGTTGAAGATCGTGATAGGTTTGGTTTGGGGGATCCGAGGGATTGCTTGTTGCAGGGTACTGCTTCAACTCCAGTATTAAGGCGGTGGGTTCGAAAGTCTGATCAGGTTGTGAGGTGGATTTCTCACAGCTCTTTGTAGTGACTCGCCTGTTTGCCCATATTCCTTGGTCGACTGTCAAGAAGGGGTTGGAGGCTCATTTTCAAGTGATGGTTCAAATCAATCCATTCATGGCCGACAAGGCCATTTTTCTGATTGATGATATTGCGAGTGACTTCTTTGTTTTCTATTGGGAAATGGCAAGTGATAAGTAATTTGCATTTGAAAATAGAGAGATGGACAGATCACTTACATGGTGTTTCGGACGTAATTGGGGGGTATGGTGGTTGGTTAGCAATAAGGAATTTGCCGTTGAAGCTTTGGAAAAAGGAGGTTTTTGAAGCAATTGGGGTGCAACTGGGGGGTTTGTTGGATATTTCTTTGGAGACCATGAATCTTCTTGATCTTTCAGGGGCTAAAATCAAGGTGGCTCAAAATTTGTGTGGCTTTCTACCGGCTTCAATATCTGTGGTTGATCCACTTCTAGGTGAGTTTTCTTTGAAGTTTGGTGGTGTGGAATGTGTAGATCCTCCTCCTGTGTTATCAGGTTCCTTGGTATTAAAGGATGTTTCAAATTCACTTGATCTGGCTCGTATCTCTGGGGTTATGGTTGATGAGGTTGGATTTAATTTGCTCTCTTTCCCTGTTGTTGATTACTCCTCCTCACAGGTTTTTTTGAATCCAGTGGTTGGGACGACCTCTGGGGTCTTGGTGGGAGGCTCAGTAGAGGTTGTCTTGGGAAGGGGTGCTCCGTTGGTCGAGATTCGAGAGGGGAATTCGGGTTGTGGTTTGGATGGAGATACATCCGTTTTGTCAGGAGGGGCTTTAGTAGAGGGTTGTAGGTCTGAGGCTTGCTTGGCTGGTGGGGCAGTAGTCTTACCTGCTCAGAAACTCTCTTCTCCTTTGTTGGCTACTCCTGTCACGGGAGTGAAAAAGACATTATGTGGGAAGTTTTATTCAAGGAAAGGAAAGGTTAGTGCGATGAAGCCTGTGGAGCAGGAGGGTGCTTTTCCTGATTTTCAGGAGCGTCCGGTGTGTAGCTTGCAGTCACAAATCTCTCCTTTGCCAAAAAAGGTTCAAGTATTCCTTCCTTTACTGTTGAGGAGTGCCTGATTGGTAGTAAGGAAGTTTCTTTCATTAAAGCTACTTTTCAGCATCCTATGCCAATCCCTTTAAATGTTGATGGACTCTCCCCTTTGGTTGGTCTTAACTCGGTGGTGGATTCGGTGGTTAGCTTGAGCAGTCCAGAGTTAGATTCCATTGGCTTCTCCTCATCAAAGACTTTGGTGGTGGACCCACCTATTATCAATCACAGCTAGTTTGTTTGATTCCCAGCGGTTCAAAAGTGTTGGAAAAGGATTGTGTGACATCTGCTGCGAGATCCAGTTGTGCCTCCTGAATTAAGTAGATTTGAATCGTTAATCAAAGCTAGTGGTTTGCAGTTTAGAGGCATTGGACCTTCTTCTGATGCCATGGTGACTCGTTGAGTTCTTTCTCGTAAAGGGGGTTGATTTGGGAAGAGTTTCTGAGGTGGTTGGACTAAAGATTTTGTTTTAATTGTGGCGTTGTTTTTAAGTAGCAGATCTTTGTGTAGGCTGTGTTTCTGCATGGGGTTTTGTCCTCAAGATTTCGATCGTTTTGCAGTTGGGCAGTGCTTGGAGGTTTTGTTATGTGCTCTCGTTGGTTGGTTGTTGTGATAGTTCTTTAGTTTTTCTTCTTAGGTCTCAACTGACTTTGCGTTAGTTCGGTGATTGTTTGTTTTTGTTGTGGTTATTGTGGTTTCTTGGGTTCCTTCTTGTTCCTTTTGCCTCGATTGTCATTGTTTGTTGTTCTGTTGTTGGATTTCTTAATGTTCTCTTGAGTGTTGGTTTTGGGCTGTTTTTTTCTTTTTTCATTGTAATACTTGTACTTGGAGCGTTAGCCTCCCTTCATTACTTCAATGAAATCTTTGTTGCCTTGTCAAAAAAAAAAAAAAAAACAATAACTAGAAGGGACCCAAAAAAAAACAGGGCAAATACGAACTATCCATATTAAATCCGGGAGGGGAATAAAAAGTGAGCTTAGATTAACTTGACATGTACCATTGACCAAGAGGTTAGAGGGTCAAATCTCCTCACACCCAAATGTTGTTGAACTCAAAAAATCCAAAAGGGGAACAAAGTTGCAAAGAGGGGAACAACCCCCACAAAAGCCAAGGAGTCAGAATAAACCTCACTGATTGGCAATGATAAAGCAAGAGGTAATTAGAAATAAAGAAGAATAATTGAATAACAAAAATTAAAAAAATTAAATCAAGTAATTAATTATTATTTTAATCACTTTTGGTGGTTTTGCTGATGTCAAATAGTAATGTGATTTTTTGAAGCTCATTTCTTCCCTTTTCATCATCACATACCGATGACCTCCTAGATTGCTTCCCTTGTCCAAATGGGCTCCTTCCGAGAAGGTCTCTGTGAACCCAAACATCGTTCTGAAAAGGTAAGTTATCACACTTGGAACTTCGAAACAGAGAAAAAAAACAAGTGAGAAAACTATAGAGGGGTCAATCTCGCACCCCTGAAAAGGTAAGAAGATTTCTTCCACTCGCTCAGCCTACTCATCATCCTTTCAGACAGGCTTCACGAGATCAACACTCTTAGAGTTACTACCTTCAAAGAGAAGGCCGCAATAACTGTGAACCCAAACATCGTTCTGTAAGACCCCCAATTGTTAATGTATAGTTAGGAGGGGCAAAAGTGGAAATTCATCACCTCCCAGTTAGTGTCTGTATTAGTATTTATTGGGATTGTATTTTGTGGGATCGTTTTATGTTTTGCATTGCTTTTGGTATTCATCATATCCTGGGGGTATGTGAAGGGAGAGATCCACCTTCTCGAAAGGTGGCAGGCTTGTAATCCTTATTTTGTGAAAGTAAAACACCACGACAGTTCGAGTGGTTTTCTGGTATCTTAACAAATTGGTATCAGAGTAGTCATCCCGGGGAGAACTAGGAACATGTCACGTGTGTTGGAGGAACGAGTGGAGGAATCGGAGAAAGTGTTGGTTATTTTGGATTTTTTCCTTATTTAGCTCAATAGAATATTTGTACTTAATGTAGTATATTACTGGAAATTTATTTCTATATGTACATGGGTATTTTTTCTATTTAAGAAACCCTAATCCCACTTAATGAAATACAGAGAAAAAATATTATCTCTTCATATTTTGCATAGAAAGGTATGCAAACTCTCCTAGAAAAGATCCCCAATCTTGAATGATCAATGGCGAAGATGAATAGGAATATTGAAAGATTATTTACCAGCATGGAAGAGCAATGACAGACAACAGAGGACAATCAAAAAGCGCTAGCCACCTTGTTATCAGATTACTCGCGAGGATCCGCTCGCAAGGATAAGGATGTCGGTCAAAAGAGGAAAATGCCTGACGAGGAGGGGGTGTCGACGTGCAAGAAGAGCAGTGAGAAGATGGGGAACGTGAGTACAAGACAGAAGAAGGACAAGAAGTGAGACACAAATTCAAGAAAATCGATATGCCAGTGTTCGAAGGGGAACAACCAGACAATTGGTTGTTTCGAGCCGAACGCTACTTTGACATCCACTAGTTATCAGAACGGGAGAAATTGACAGTAACGACGATTAGTTTCGCTAGAGTAGCATTGAGGTTCCGCTGGGCAGAGGGGAGGACTCTATTTTGTAGACTGGCAAGATCTTAAAGCAAGAATCTTGAACCCTTTCCGTCCTTCTCAAGAAGGCTCCTTGTGCGCTCGATTTCTAGTCGTCCGACAAGAAACCACAGTCGCCGACTTCAGGGCTCGATTCGAGGCATTATCAGCGCCATTAACCTTTTTGTCAAAAGGCGTACTAGAGGGAACTTTCCTCAACAGGCTAAATGCAGACATTCGTACGAAGGTACTGTGCTTCGAACCGCTAGCCCTAGAAGCTGTGATGAAGGCAACCTAAAGAATTGAGGATAAAAATACGGCCCATATAGCTAGAGGTGGGCCAGGCCCAAATAAGAGTATGAAGACGACGTATCATACTCAACATGTTGGGAGGGGAAGCTTCGAACACGTCAATCAGAACCTCATTAAAAACGATTGGTGCTAATTCCATCCACACGATTACCATAGCAAGTCCACAGCCCCTCTCTCCTTTCTCCGCCTTGTCTTTATGTCTCCGTTCATCCCTTTCGTTCGTCGTCTTCCTTCATCGTTTCCCTCGTCGTCTTCCTCCTTCGTCTCCCTTCTCACCTTGCTTCGGCAACTTTACTTGGGTTTGTAGCTTTCAGTCGAAGTTTCAGTTTTTAACGCTTCAACTTCCCTTGCCTCTGTTTGTTCGTCGACTTTCGTTTCGTCCCTGTCCTTTTTCCGTTCCGTCTCCCGTCTTCTCTCCGGTCAAGTCTGCTCGTCTCCCTTCGTTCGTTCGCTTACTAGTCTTTCTTCTCTCCAGCTGCAAGTCGCGTCTTCTCTCCATTCTCTTTTGTTCTCTCTTTCTTCTTTTTTTGTCTTTTCTTTCGTTTTTCTTCGGTTTTGTCCCTATCCTTCCTTCCTTCTCTCCTCTTCCGGTTTCCTTTTCTCGGTTTCTTTTTTCCTTTTTGGCCTTTGCGTCTTTTTCGCCTCTGTCCTTACAGTTTCTCTTGAGTCTTGTCCCCTTTCGTTTTCTTTCCTTGTTCCAGGGTGGTTGTTAGTTCAAGGGGTTGTAGCTTGAAGTCTACTGGTGGAGAGGGGTGTGTTTTTTTGCCGTGGTTGGGTTTATATGGAGAGTCTCAGTTGTAGCATTGGCGGTTCAAATTTTCGTATTCGTAGGATTGATGATTGGTTTTCGTTGGAAGATCAGTCTGAAGGAAGTAAGTTGGTCTTATCTTTGGTCCAGTTGCAGTGGTTTAAAGAAGCATTTGAGATTCTGCGTCTTCATTCCAAATCCTTTTTTCAAAGGAGGAAATTCCAAGACATCGATGGAGTGCTTGGTTTGTTTAAAGTCCGTAAAGGTAATTCTTGGTTTGTTGATTGTGTACATTGGCCACCCTCTAGGGGGACGTTTTAGAATCAAAGTGGGTTTAGGGAAGCATCTGAATGGCTGGTTGGTGTTCGGAATTATGTTGAGCGATTTCTTGCAAAAGCTGGAGGTGAGCAATTTGGAAGCAATGTCAGTGCGGAATTTGTGTTTGGAACAACGTTTTTCATCTGATTGGTGTTTCAGTGAACCTTCGGGTGCAGAGCAATGGGTTAGGAAAGAGTCGGAGGTGTTGGATCTCAACTTTGAAGGATTGTTGGTTATTACTCGATTGTTTGCTTGTATTTCTTGAGCTGAGATTAGTTCGTCTATTGAAAAATTCTTTTGTGTGAAGATTCAGATTAATTCATTCTCGGTGGATAAGGCTATCATAAAGTTGGATAAAAAGTCTAAGGAGGTGTTTTCTGGGAAAATTGGTCAGTGGCAAAGAATGGGGGTGCCCTTTATCAAAGTAGAGAAGTGGTCAAAGAAGGATCATTGTTTGTCTAATCTTATTGAGAGCTACGGAGGATGGGTTGCCATTTCTAATCTTCCTTTGTATATGTGGAAAAGGATAGTATTTGAGACTATCGGGTTGCACTTGGGGGTTGGTTGAAATTGCTTTGGATTCTGCCAGAATTAAAGTCAAATCTAACCTTTGTGGTTTTCTTCCAGCTCATATTGAGGTCTCTGATGGTTATAGTGGTAAATTTGAATTAAAGGTTATGGATATTGAAGGATTGAAGCCTACTAGGTTGGAAAGTTGTTCTTTGGTGGTAAAGGATTTCTCAAATCCCATTGATTTGGAACGAATTGACCCTGTCCTACGAAGTCTTTTTGATGAATCTGAGGAGGGTGTTCCGAGTTGTCCCTCGAATAATACGGTTAATGTGTTGGTTGGTATGGAGTGTTCGTCCAAGTTAAATCCTTCGTTGATATTGGAGAAGCCGGGTTCGGCAGTAGGAGATATTTTAGGTGGCTCCTTCATGACTGGTAATGTTGAGAAATTAGATGAGCAGGGGGTGGTCTCTTTGTCCCCAGGGAAGTTGATGCTTTTGGATTCTAGTGAGCAGGTTGAAAAGGAGGGAGGGAGTTGGTAATCTCTTCTCTTCCTCGAGTCCAACCATGGGTAAAGAGGTAAGGGCTAGGTTTTGTGGAAAATTTTACACAAGGCGTGGTGGGAAAGCTTTGAGGCCACTAGGTGAATTTTCTAGTGAGGTTGTTTTTCTAGATTTTCTGGAACGTTCGATGTCCTGTATTCAGTCTGGTGAGTCGGATTTGTTGTTATCTAAGGGCCCAGATGATTTGGTTTTAAAGGGGCAATCTTTTTCTATAGGAGATTGCCAAGTTGGTCTGGGGGGAGTTTCTTTTGTTAAAATTTCGCTGCAGAATCCCGGGGACAATGCGAGGGTTGTTGATTTGGCTTCTCCTTTCTTAGAAGGTGATTCTGTTGTTGGTTCGATGGTGAGCTTAAGTAGCCCAGATTTGGGGTCGGTCAGGAATTCTTCGCTAAAGGATTTGTTGGATGGTTCTCCTATTATTAATCTTGCAAGCTTATTTGATTCTCCAGGGGAGGGGGCTCTCCTTTGTTGGAAAAGGACTCTGTAGTTACTTATCCAGAACTAAGTCGTTTTAGCTCCCTGATTAAGGCAAGTGGTTTGCAGTTTAAAGAAGTATGTGTTGGTGGGTGTTCCTCCTCCTTTTAATAATGATCTTTCCTTGGAAAATGTGGATTTTCATGATGATTCAAAGGGTTTTTGTTTGAAGAAGTTTTTGCAAAAGTTTTGCCCTATTGAGGAGTTCTTTCTCGAATTCAATTCGGCATTAGTTGATTAAAAATGGGTTTTGTTCTTGTGGAGATTGTGAGGTTCTAAATGGTGTTAGGTTGAAGCACTTGGAAGCTTTTTGGAGGGCGAAGATTTTGGGGTTTGTGTGGTATTTGTGGTTCAGCTTGCTTCAGGGCCATCCATGCTTGTGTCATTAAGCAGTTTTCAGTTTTGTTCTGAAGAAATGGGGAGCAGGCGTTTTATCTGAGTTTTGTTCGGGTTAAATTCAAAGATAGTCTTTAGGCTTGTGGGTGGATTGGGTGGAGGACTTTGAGTCTATCCTTTTGATGGTTTCTTTCTGGAGTGCTCTCCTCATTGGCTTTACTGGAGTTTTGTTTTTGTTGGTTATTTGTTTTTTATTCTTGAAAGTTTGTTTTGTTGGCACTCTTCTTTTGTTCTTGGGTTTTATTCGTTTGTTCTTTTTGTGTCATAGCAAGTCCACAGCCGGCTCAACGTAGGGAGCTACCCTACAAACAACTAATTGATACGGAACTACAGTCAAGGAAGGAAAGAGGTCTCTATTATCGATGTGATGAGAAGTACTTTGTGGGTCACAAGGGCAAAGGAAAAGAGTTGAGACTCTTAGTCGTGTGTGACGAGCTGGCCGCAGAGGAAGAAGGAGAGGAAGAGCAAAGGGGTGGGCGAGGACAGGCGGCAGAGGAAATCGAAGAAATGGTTGAGTTATCGTTAAACACGGTTGTCGAATTCTCCACGTCGGGCACGATCAAACTGGAAGGCAGAATAGAACAAGAGGTCATAATACTGGTAGATTGCGAGGCGACCCATAATTTTATATCCCAGCAGGTAGTGGAGAAGCTTCAGTTACCGATTTCAGAGACGAGTTTCGGGGTGATCATGGGCACAAGTACGGCTGTGAAGGGGAAAGGGATGTGCAAGGGAGTCATTCTTTCTGTCTCCAACTTAACCATCGTGGATAACTTTCTTCCCTTCAACCTAGGTAGCATTGACGTGATATAGGGTATGCAGTGGCTACGAACACTTGGAGTCACAAAAGTGGATTGGAAGCCGTTAAAGTTAACTGTGAGGAACGACCCAGATCATTTTGTAATCCAAGGGGACCTATCACTTACTCGGGTCGAGGTGTCGTTGAAAAAGCTGCGTAAATCATGGGACACCCAAGATCAAGGGTTCCTAATCAAACTTCGGGCCCTATCCGCGCAACTTTAGGAATTGGAGATTGGAGAGGCGACCCCACCCTCCCGGCTACCCCTTCCGGTGCAAGGGATCCTCGAGAGATACACAGATGTATTCCAAGACATCAATCGAACCCCTCCTACACGGGAGCTTGATCATCGCATAACGCTAAAAGAAGGTTGGGGACCCGTAAATGTCAGACCCGTCAATATTCGTTCACACAAAAGGTGGAAATAGAGAAGCTAATCAGTGAAATGTTGAGGGCAGGTATCGTTCGACAAAGTAACAACCCCTATTCGAGCCCCATCTTGCTGGTAAAGAAGAAGGATGGGAGTTGGCGATGTTGTGTGGATTATCGAGCTCTAAATAAGTTTCCCATACCGGTAATTAAAGAATTGTTGGATGAGTTGCACGGTTCGCAGTTATATTCCAAACTAGATCTGTGTTCGGGATATCACCAAATACGAATGGCAGAGGAAGACATTCCCAAAATAGCATTCAAGACTCACGAGGTGCATTACGATGACCAACACACCGTCGACTTTCCAAGCGTTGATGAACTGGGTATTTCAACCTTTCTTATGAAAATTCATTTTGGTTTTCTTTGATGACATTTTAATCTACAACCCTGACATGGACACACATGTGGAACACCAGGAAGGAGTGTTGAATGTGTTGAGAGAGAATGCATTGACGACCAATCTCAAAAAGTGCCAGTTTGCCCAAGATCAAATCGAATATTTGGGCCACTGGGTGCCAGTGGTTGGTGTCGAAGTAGACCCAGAGAGAGTTCGAGAGCCATGTTGGAGTGGCTTGTCCCCACCAATGTGCGCGACTTAAGAGGATTTCTTGGTCTACTGGGTACTACAGGAAATTTGCCACGAATTATGGGGTCATAGCTTACCCGTTGCACCAGCTGACACGGAAGGACGCGTTCAAATGGAACGAGCAAGCCCAAGTCGCCTTCGAGAATCTCAAAAGGGTCATGGTGACGCTCCCAATATTGGCTCTACCTGATTTCTCGCAACCATTCATAATCGAAATAGATGCATATGGTTTCGGATTGGGAGTTGCTTTGACTCGAGCACAACGACCAATGGCGTATTATAGCCACACGTTATCGACCCGAGCACAAGCCAAATTGATTTATGAACATGAGTTGATGCCCATAGTACTAGCAGTACAGAGATGGCGACCTTGTTGGGCAGCGATTTATAGTATGGACGAATCAACAATCATTCAAACATCTGTTGGAACAATCACTCAAACATCCTCATCTGAGGTTGATAGCTTGGGAGAGACTTTAGGAGGTAATGTGGGTGAGGGGGTAGGGGCTTGTCCTGATTCGGGAGTTGGTTTGAAAACAGTCTTTGGGGCGTTGCGGGACGACTCAGTTTTGATGGGTCAGTTGGGGGCCGAGAAGGCATCGTTTTCTTCCCCTTTACCGCAACCTGTAGAGGTGGAAAGGGACAGATTTTGGGATAAAGTTTACGTAAGAAGATCAAGTAGGAAATTGGAGGTGGAGAAGGGGTTTCCAGCTAAGGAGTTCTTTGAGCAAGCAGATGAGAGTTTGGAGTTTCGCATTCCAACAGTTCTGGTAAAACCGTGGTCGAAAGTCAGTCCTTGTCGTCCCTCAAGAGTTACGACTAGCGTAGTTGAAAAGTGTCAGTTGGGAGCTAAGGATGTTTCTTTTTTTAAAGTCTCTTTCCAGACTTCTGCTGGTCAGAATAAAGGGGGTTGCTTGTTCTCTCCAGTTTTCGGGCAAGACTCTACTGTTTGTTCGGAGGTGAGTCTCAATAGCCCGGAATTGAGCTCGATAAAGAGGGGTGGTCAGAATATTTCGAGTAATTTGTCCCCAGTTATTAATCTCTCTAAGTTGTTTGATTCTCCTGACTGTGTCTCTCCCTCTGGAAGCAGTATCGAGGATGGTTCTTTTAATTGTCCGGTTGGTTTGTCTCAGTTTGATGTTTTAATTAAGGCGAGCAGCTTGCAATTTAAGGAAATCCTTGCAAGGGGGTCTCCTGTACTATCAAATTGAAATTCTGTTATTTTGGTAGGGAGATGGTTCAAAGAGGGTTAGTATAGAGAAGTTCCAACAAAAAGTTGTTTCAGAGGTTGTCCTCATTCAAGCTTTATGGTGTTGAGGTTCTGTTTATACCTTTTTGGAAACCGATAATTCTGGTTGGGTTTACGGTGGAGTGTTTGGTCGTTCAGGGGTTTTGTTATTTTTGTGGGAGGAAGCTAAAGTATTGGTCACGGTTCTGGTTAAAAGAAGGGCGCCTATTGAAGGATAATGGTTGTTTTCTGATGAGCAAGTTGGAAGAGCTTTGAAGTTTGGTTTTTCTGATGGTGGTGTTGTGTCTCTTTTGGAGGGGTTGTGGGGTTTTGGGTATTCAGTGCTTCCTCGGTTGTTTGTTCGTGTATTTGTGTGTTGCAGTCTTTATTTGTTGTGGTTCTCTATGTCTTGTATTCATTTTCTTATCTTCATTGGAGCTTGTATTTTGAGCAACAGTCTCTTTTCATTATATCAATGAAATTCTCTTGTCACCCTTTTCAAAAAAAACAACGTGAGGTCCAACCGGATTATCAAACATGGGTTTATAAATTATTGGGATATGACCTTGAAATCCAGTATCGACTAGGCCAGGAAAACAAGGTTGTGGACGCCCTTTCACGTATGCCACCCACGGTACAATTGGCCAATCTCACAGCCCCAACCATACTGGATGTCAAGCGAATGAAGAGGGAGGCGGAGGAAGACTCGGATCTACAGAAAATCAGGCAGGAACTTGAAATAGACACTTCTAGCCACCCAAATTTCTTGGTACATCAAGGTACCTTATTGTACAAAAACCGTCTGGTCCTGTCTGCATCGTCTCAACTCCGTTCCGCGGTGATGCACACATACCACGACTCGGTATTAAGCGAACATTCCGAGTTCTTAAGAACATACAAATGACTCACCGAGGAACTATATTGGCCAGGGATGAAAGGCAATGTGAAAAAATACGTCGAGGAATGCCACACGTACCAGAGAAATAAGATCATGACGTTATCACCAGTTGGACTATTACAACCCTTACCCAGGCCGAATAGAGTATGGGAGGATATCTCCATGGACTTCATAGAAGGACTTCCGCGTTCCCAAGGGAGTGATACGATCTTCGTGGTGGTGGACCGGCTGAGTAAGTACGCCCACTTTGTGGCGTTAAACCACCTGTATACTGCCAAGACAGTGATCGTCGTATTTGTAAAAGAGATTGTAAGATTGCACAGGTTTCCCTGTTCGATTGTCTCGATCGGGATAAGATTTTTATTAGTCATTTCTGGGCAGAGTTGTTTAGATGGCAGGGTACACAACTCCGATGAAGCACAACCTATCATCCGCAAATCGACAGGCAGCAGAGATAGTCAACAATGTCTGGAAACATACCTCCGTTGTTTTTGTGGGGAAAAACTGAAACAGTGGTTGCAATGGCTGCCATGGTCGGAATTTTGGTATAACTCTACATATCATGCCTCTATCAACACTATGTCGTTCCATGAGATCAACATCGAAAGTTTCATATAGGTCAACATTCACGTCAGAAAAAGATTCCAAAATGCATCCGTCAAATCAAGCTTGAAAGTCTCCAAGTGTTTTCTAAAAGACCCCATATCTTGGGGCTTTATTGTAGCCCAAAAATATATTCCAAGAACTTCTTCCCCTAAGAAAGGTCTCCCAAACCAATCCTTATAAGTGGACTGCAGAAATTATGGCAATCCAAATTGGGAGGAAGAAATCTAGAGCTCCATTTTAGAGACAATAACCTATCACAATAACAGTTTGAGGATGTGAATGCTTCACAAAACTGTCCTTAGAACTTAAAAAGACTAGACATTTCCTCATCTACCATTACCAACATTGTGGAAGAAAACTGAATTTTGTCACCTTCATTCAACAACTTACATTTTTTTTTTGAAAAAGGCAACAAACTTTCATTGAGATAATGAAAAGAGAACCATACAATAAAAAGTTCCTACAAAATATTCTAGCTGGAGAAAACAAAAGCACAAAGCATAAAAAACCATCAGACTAACTAAAACTTTCAAATAAACAACGCTAGGCCTTAGTGACGAAGGAATGCCAATTCAAAACAATATCTGAAATAGAATAGGCGTCGAAGAGCTTGGAATGAGCACACCAGGAAGAAGCATTAAGGAAACATGAATCAGATCTCCGTGACCACTCTTCAAACTTATCTTCAAACAACCTTTGGTTCCGCTCGAACCACAAACCCTGAATGATGGCTTTGACCCCGTTCCTCCAAAGCAATAACGCCCTAGGCCCCAACGAGGGCCCTAATATTAACTGCACCACATTATCTGTCACCTCCTTTAAGAAGACCCACCCCATACCGAACTTACTGAAAAGCTTAGACCAACAGTTGCCCGCGTAAACACACTGAAAAAACAAATGGATGCTCGTTTCTGCTGCATTAAAACAAAGGAGACAAATGGAAGGTTGCATCATAGAGTTTGACATCTTCCTTTGCAAAGACTCATCCGTATTTAATCGACCATACATCAGAATCCAAATCAGGATGTTCACTTGTCGGGGCCCAAGAGACTTCCAAACCGAATTGAATAAGAGCTTGTCCATAGGGGGTTCGCAAGACAAGTGTTGAACCACTTATTTGACTGAGAAATTCCCCGAGGCTTCAATGGACCAAACCCTTAAATCACTCCCCCCCGAAGGCTTGAAAGGAGACAGAAGCAGAACCGACAGCAAAGCCAGAAAAAAAAGAAACTTCCTCATCCTTCAAATTCCTTCGAAAGATAATATTCCATGAGCCTGTAGCTCCGTCCCACACATCAACAACCTTCCCATCTTTGTTGGAGGCTATGGCAAACAGAGTCGGAAAATCAACCATAAGGATTGAACCATCCAACCAAGGATCTTTCCAAAAGCAGATACTAGACCCATCTCCCAGCCTGAAATGAACCAAGGAGGACACTTGCTCCCAACAGCGAACGATACTGACCCATGGACTCCTGAGACTGCGATTATTTGCCTTTGACAAGCTAGGAGCACCCGATGCCATGCCATGAATACTGCTGATAACTCTTTTCCACAAAGGAGAGGAATTTGAACAAAAGCGCCAACCCCATTTAGCTAGTAGAGCAAGGTTCTTTCTTCTCAAGTTACCCAATCCCAAGCCCCCAGCCGCCTGATCCCTTGCCGCCCAACTCCATCTTACTAAGTGATTCACTCGACTCCCACAGCTTCCTTCCCAAAAAAAATCCCTAACCAATTTTTCCATGGCGCTCAAAACCCCCACCGACACCTCAGATAGAGACATGTAGTAAAGGGGAATACTAGATAGAACCGAAGAACAAAGGGTCATCCTTCCACCCCTAGACAAATTGAATCGCTTCCACCTATCCACTTTTTTCTCAAGCGCATCCAACACCGGCTGCCAAAAGGAGGTTGATCTAGGATGGCCCCCCCAAAGGTAAACCCAAATAGGTGAAAGGGAAAGTTTCTCCTTTACACCCTAAGCTAGCAGCCACATCTTCCACCTTATCTCGAGCTATATTTACTCCTGCAATAGCCGATTTTTGCCAATTGATTTTCAAACCCGAGCACACTTCAAATAATTCAACTGTTTGAACCAACACCTTTAACATGCTATCATCCCCTTTGCAAAACAGAAGGGTGTCGTCCGCGAACTGTAAAATTGACACTTGAACTGAATCGTTTCCCACTACAAATCCTTCCAACAACCCACACTCCTGCATTCGAAAAATCAATGCAGACAGTACCTCTGAAATCAGCAAGAAGAGAAAGGGGGATAGTGGATCCCCTTGCCTTAACCCCCTTTGAGCCAACAAGTGACCTCTCGGCCTTCCATTAATAAAGACCGAGAACTTTGGATCCTCCACGCACCCCATTATCCAAATAATCCATTTTGGATCAAATTTTTTCAGTAACAACACTTTTTTCAAGAAACTCCAGTCCACGCAATCAAAGGCCTTCTCGATATCGATTTTCAACACCCATCCGCTCTTCTTCTTGACCCTGTACTCTTCCACCACTTCATTAGCTATAATACTTGAGTCAAGGATATTTCTACCCTTAATAAATGTTGATTGCACGGCAGAAATGATAGAGGGAAGAGCCCCATTCAAACGATCAGCCAAGACCCAACAGTTTGTAAGACGAGGAAACCAAACTAATGGGCCTAAAGTCCTTAATTGAATCAACAAAATCTTTTTTCTGTATTAAGCAAATAAAAGTCTCCCTTTGAGCTGCATTAATCTTGTCATCGAAGAATCTCCCTATATCCACCTTCAGATGCTGCCAAAATTTGAGGAAAAATTCTGTTGTGAATCCATCCGGGCCCGGCGCTTTATTGTTCCCCAAATTCTTCAGTGCTTTCAAAATTTCATCTTGCGAAAAGGGGGCAATCAGCTTCGCATTTTGGCAATCAGAAACAGTCCTCCAACAACTTACATTTTTTGTGCCAAATAATGTCTTAACCACCCATCATTGAGTTCAAATTTGACCTCTTTTCATCAAAGCACCTCACAAATTGAATCCACTCTTGAAGAGCAAGAGAATAATGAAAACAAAAAACAAAAGGCTGATCTAAACGACCTCAACTTTGGCAGCATCAGCCCGACCAAATAACTTCTTCTATGACTTGGCTGCTTAACCAATTTCCATTTTAACATAAATAAATGGCTACCCCATCCTTAAACAGAAGTATCCACCAAATCAAAAATGGGAAAAAAAGTTAAAAGACTGGGAGAGCCAAACATTTTTTATTTGAACTGGTATGGTTATAAAAGAAGGTTACCAGCTTCCATCGCGATAAGGAAATGATCAGAATAGGTATTTCTAACTAACTTATGGACTCAAGCCGTGAACCTTAGCCAAGAGTTGGACAAGAGGGACCTACGAATCTTGGAATGGGCAGGCAGTTGGTTCAAGTGGACCACGTATAAATAACATTGAACACAGGTTGATCAACCAAGAGAAAAGCTTCTGTAAATCTAGAAAAAAATTTAAGAGCATGCGAGCAGGATGGAGAGAATTTTAAAAAGACCACAAGCCAGCATTGAAGTAACTCCCCAACACTCAGAAAACAAGCCAAGAGATCGTATAACTACTGAAAAAGTATGTACTGATAAGAAGGCAGTAAATACTATAGGGCCAAAGAAGAAACCATCTGCTAAATAACCATGGATAAAGAGATAAAGAACCTTCAACAACCTCTAAGACTGAGAGACTATGATCACTCCAGAGAATAAGGATACCACAAGACACCCCCAACAACATCCAACAAAGCCTCAGATGCTTTTCCAAATGCCAGATAGGAAGGAAAAACAGTCCAATTCGCAGGAACATCTTTGGATGCTGAAGTTGAACAAGAGCACTTACTATTATTTCTGGAGCTTGGTAGAAATTTAATCAACCTCTTACCTAAAGAAGAATTACCTTCTCTTCTCATGTTCAAGGTCTTCTTTTTCTCAGGCTTCTTCACGATGGACTCTATACAGAAATCAGATATTATTGGCTCAAAGCCATAAAGCCATATGAGTGTCCATCGGCCATCATACCCCCGTACTAAGAAAGCCCTTCTTTTGACCAACAACGGAGAGGTGAAAGATGACTGCTCTCTTTTGCTTTTTTTTTTTTTTTTTTGAAAAGGTGACAACAGTAATTTCATTGAAATAATGAAAAAAGAGACAAAGTCTCAGATACAAAGCGAAACAAAAGCAACAAAATAAAAACCCCTTACAAGAAATCAAAACCCAACTCACAAAACCCCAAAAGAGACCAACAGAGTCAAAATCCCATAAAGACAAAATTCAAAAGAAAGCCATGAAACAACTCGAAGCCACAAACAAACAAATCCATAGAAAAGCATGCTCCCCCTGGAACTTTGAAGACAGTTCTCCCCTCCGCTCCAACAAAAATTCTATCGTTCAAGGAGCTTGAACTAATAGCACCCAACTTTGGCAGAAAACTGATAAAAACTACTTCAAGCTTCTAGACACACTAAAAAAGGGCTCCCTTACACGAACCCGAATAAAAACTTAAAATCACCCTTCACGCACCAAAGCCCATCACAAAAGCCAGCAAGCGAAGACCGCTCATCCCACAAAAACTTTTACACACCCGAAACCAGCCAACAGCCTCTACAAAAGCCTTCACAAGAAACCAGCCCATATCCTCTGAATTCCAAACTGAACGCCTAATTTTATTTTGCGGCCAAACAACAAGTCCAAGCTTTAAGTATTCAAGAAAAAACCCTATCATTACCAACCCAGCCCCCTCCTAATAGAGGAAACTAAAATCAAATCAGATGAGATGAGCTCCCCCCGACTGCCACTTCCTTGAATTGCAGACCGCTTGCCTTAATAAGCGAAGCAAACTGGATCCAACTCCGTAAGAATACTTGGACAAACCACCCTCCTGACCTCATCCACTCCCCGCTGTACCTCAGGAGAATCAAACAAACTTTCTAGATACTGAGTAACCACCTTTCAAGACCTCCTCCACCATTAACTTAGATTCATCCCACATAATTAACATACCACCAGACTTTACATAAGCTTCCACATGTACCCATCCAATATCCCTGGAACTCCATAGGGATTTAATCACCAAACTATCAACCACTCGCAACTTAGTTTCTTGAATGAAGACCACCTCCGGATTTACCTTCTGCAAAAAAAATTTTAGGCCCACTCTCTTTGACGCATCCCCTAAGCCCCTAGTATTCCAAGAGATTATCTTCATGAATGAGTAATGGCAGTCACCCCAACCTTCAATTCTTTAAATTGCAATCCACTCGCAACTTAGTCTCTTTTTGCTTATTTGGTAAAGAACAAAAAATTTTAAGAAGTATCCCCAAAATGGGCAAGGGATCTGCAATTGTAAGGGAGAGCCAACCTTCACAAGGATGCCCCCTTCCTGAAGCAACTCAACTAAGGACTTTCATCTTCACTAGCCACATGACACACTTTTCCACATCAACATCTTCTGGTTCACAACGATAGAATATGGAAGAGAAACGCTTGTTGCCCCTCTAGGCATCCCCGCGACCATCTGGAAGAACAGAGCAATTTTGTAATCTAATGTTACCAATGCTCCAGGCCACCTGCAAGAGTAGGAATGTTACATTTTGCCAACAAACTAAATTAGAAGCCGCTACCATTTTTGTAGCTTCCCTAATAGAATCACCTTATGATGGTTTATATCATCAAAGCTTTCTTTTGGTTCATTTGGCTCAAACGAAGTCATCACATCTTCAAGGATAAGACTTTGGATTTCGTGCATTTCTTTGATCATTTGATTTATATTGCTCTCTTTGGGTGTAAATTCTCTCCTTACTTTGCTAACTATAGTGTCACTTCCTTTATTTCTAGTTGGGAATTTATTTTGTAATTTGAGCTCATAGCCCTCTTTTGTACATTTCCTACCATCAATGAAATGGTTACCTATGTTTCTCATAAAAAAAGAAAAGAAAAAAGAAAAAGAAGAATCACCTAATGATCTTTTCAATAGAGAGAGCCACTTTGTTTAGCATGAGAAAAGTATACATAAGTTATATGGGAAGCCCCTTTTGGTAATCACCCGCTAGGTTTTATTATAGACATTGGAGCCTTTTTTGTACGGTTAGTAGGCTCCTTTGGTGTGGGTTGTTTTTTTAATGTCTGTGCTCCTTTTGTTTTGTTTTCTTTCATTTCTTCTTAATGAAAGTTTGGTTTCTCATTTTAAAAAAAAAAATTAACGTTGGTGTATTAGTGCAAGATGAAAGGACAAAGTTCACAAGGCACATATAGGTTCACCATTCTTTGATGATATGTATCAGTTGCATAAGAATTATATACACTGACATGAAAGAACGAAACTAGTAAATCATATGTCCGTTAACCCATCAATAAAGAACTATGGAAAACAATTATAGATAAAATGAAAGTACTGAGAGATTCTGTTGACAAAAAGATAAAATGGAAGTATTGAACGGTAGCAATCCAAACAAAGCATGCACTACCGAGTTGACGATGTCTTGACAATATATGGGGCTCATGTAATACAAAACATCATGAGCAGTCGCACCCAACATGACACGCAAACCCTTCACTCCATCTAAAGTGATTTTTTCAACAGCGGCTTCACCACTAAGCTTCAGACCCTTCCTCCACTGGCAAAAAAGAAAAGAAAAAAAAAAGCAGTTAAATGGATAACAGCATAATAATAGAGATCAACAAGGTGAAATATAAAATATTCAAGGAAGCAAAGAAGAAGGAGAAGCAAACAGAGATAATAGTTTGATAGAAGGGTTACACATGTAACCATCTATAAGACTTCTAAAGCACAAACAACAACGATGGAAATAACCAAGAAAAAGTAGTGGAAAGGATTAGAAGTCTTATAGATTATTCCATGTGTAACCCTTCATCTTCCCAACAATTGCCCAGAATAGCATCCCCTCGGAATGAACCCATCATGGGTAACCCTTGTTTGAAGGAGGGGAATCTTGAAGTTTTTGAAGATTTGAAGAGGAGGAAAGCGGAGATTGTGGAAAGGATTAGGATGTTAGATAGGCAAGAGGAGGATGGGAGTTTGACTATGGAGTTGAGGATGGAGAGAGATTCTCTAAAGAGTGAGTTTGCAACTCTCATTAGGAAGGAAGATACGAGCTTGAGGCAGAAATCGAAGGTTAAGTGGGCTAAAGAGGGGGATGAGATCGCCGCCTACTTCCACAATATGGCGAGAGGAAGGAAGAATAGGAATTTGATTGATTTTTTTGGAAAAGGACAATGGGGAGGTGGTGGAGGAGAATGGGGAGATTATTTCATTCTTTTCTAACCTCTACACACCCCCTCCGTATCCTAGACCTTTTGTGGAAGGTTTAGACTAGTGCCCCATTTCAGGGAGGGGGAAGGATGAGTTGGAAGGCCCTTTTACTTTGGAGGAAATTCGTAGGGTGGTCTTTGGCTTTGATAGGAAAAAATCTCCCGGGCCGAATGATGTCTCTATGGCTTTTTTTTCAAGATATTTGGGATTGTGTCAAAGAGGACTTGTGGAAAGTTTTTAATGAGTTCTTTTAGAGGGGCATTATTGACGTTGGTATGAGTCAGACCTATGTGTACCTCTTCCCTAAGAAAGAAAAGGTTTGTAAGGTGAATGATTTTAGGCCCATTAGTCTAGACACGACATTTATAAAATTATTGCTAGAATCTTGGTGGATAGATTGAGGAAAGTCCTCCCAAGCACTACGTCGCTGGAAGGAAAATTCTAGACCAAGTGTTAATAGCTAATGAGGCCATTGAAGATTTTAGGTTATGGATAGAGGAAGGGCTGATTTTCAAGGTTGATTTTGAAAAAGCCTATGACCATGTGGACTAGAATTGTTTAAATAAGGTTTTGGAGTTAAATGGAGATCTAGAATGCAGAATTGTATTAGGTCTGCAAACCTTTCTATCTTTTTCAATGGGAGGCCTGGAGGGAAGACTTTTGCTTCTCAAGGGCTTAGGCGAGGGGACTCCCTCTCACCCTTCTTTTTTGTTTTAGTGGTGAATGTTTTTAGCAAGCTTGTGTCAATTGGTGTCGAAAAGGGGGTGATTGAGGGATTTAAGGTGCGTAAGGAATTAGTTCATATATCTCATCTTTAATTTTTCGATGATACCCTCTTCTTCTGTTCTGGGAAGGAAAGCTCCTTCATGAATCTTAACAGATTTTTGTTCTTCTTTGAAGCAGTTTCGGACCTTGGGCTTCTAAGTTAAGTTCCTGGGCATCCTTGGTGGCATGTGAGGTGGATCATCTCCGTTCTTCGTAGCTTGGGTTTCCTCCGAGCGGCAACCCGAGGAGCAAGGTTCTTTGGAATCCGGCTGTGGATAAGATTAAGAAAAAGTTGTCCACTTGGAGGAAGGCTTTCTTCTCTAAAAGAGGAAGGCTCACTCTTATTCAATTAGTTTTGAGTGGGATTCCCAGTTATTTCTCATCACTCTCAAAATTCCTGTGGAGGTTAGTCAGTGTGGGAAGAGGTTGAGAAGGGAGGGAGGGGGTCCATCTAATTAAGTGGGAGACAGTGGTACATAGAGCTAGGTGGTCTAAGGATTCTGCTGGCTAAATGGTTATGGTGTTCCTTCATGGAGTCTCATACTTTGTGGCACAAAGTTATTGTGAGTAGGCATTGCCTGCACCCTTTTGAGTGTGGTGCTGAAAGGCCTCGTAAAAACCTCTGAGAAGTTATTGCCTCTGGTCTTCTTTCTTTTTCTCCCTACATTAGATATTCTGTGGGGGACGGGTTGTGTTTATTTCTAGAAGGATTATTGGGTGGGTGATAAACCCTTGTGAGTTGTTCCTGCAGTTATATCATATCTTGAGTAAGAAGCATTATGTGACTTCTTTTTTTTTTTTTGAACAAGGTAACCAGACGAATTCGTTGATATAATGAAAATGGATCCCAAAGGAAAACAAAACAAAGTTTAAGGAGAAAAGCAAAAGAAACAGACCAAACAAACTCAAATTGAAAATCATAAAAAGCCAGACATGAAAATTAAATAAAAACAGCAACGCATCATTAGCCAGAAGACAAGAAAGGCTGCCAAGAAAAGCACAAATCCGAGATGGAGTAACCAGCCAACTCCTTTGAAAGGGAGCTCCATGAGGAAGCCTTTTGGATGATGGAATCAAATCTTCTACCCCATGGAACACATTTGTCATCAAACAGCCTCTGGTTTCTTTCAAACCAGAGCTCAGAAACAATAGCTTTGACCCCAGCAATCCACAACACTCTAGCTTTAGCACCCAAAACAGGACCCACCAATAATTGGCGAATGTTTCCCGCAATCTCATCATCAAAAACCCAAGAGACACCAAAGATGCCCAGCCACTTCTCCCAACAATTCCTTGCATGGACACACTGGAAAAAAATGTGCCTAGACGTCTCTTCTGCCTGCAAACATAGTCCACAAATCGAGGGATGCAGCATTAGTGACGGTCGCTTTTTCTGAAGAACCTCCGATGTATTAACCCTTCCCTGTAGCAAAATCCACAACAGCACATTTACCCTTTTAGGGAAAAACGAGGACCAAAGAGATTGAAGCAATCTCTTATTCGCAGCCAAACCTTCCCCCAAAAAAGACACCAAAGAGCTAGTGGAAAAGACCCCGGAAGCCTCTAAACTCCACACCGGCCAATCTTCCTTAATTGATGGCCTTAGATCATACAAGAGCCCCAAAAGCAATACAAATTCCATTGATTCCTCTTCCTTTATGTGACTTCCATTTTACCCTCCTCTGATCCTTCCTCATCATTATCTTTGGTTCTTCATCACTCGCCTTCTGATGAAAAGGTGATAGATGTGGTGGATCTTCTTTCTATTCTTCGGGATAAGTTTGTGATTCGTAAGAGTAGGGACTTTAGGTTTTAGACCCTTGACGCTTTGAGGGGCTTCCTCGTGTAGTTCTTTTTTTTATTTGTTGGTTATCCCTTCCCCGCCCCTTACGACCTATGCTTTCTCCTCGCTCTGGAAGGTTAAAACCCCTAGGGAGGTAAAAATTTTTGTGTGGGGAGAGCCAACACTTTGGACCGTGTTCAACGACATTCCTCTTTGGTGTTGTTCCCACAGTGGTTTATTCTTTGTGGGAGTCGAGAAGAGGATCTCCATTACTTATAATGGGGTTGCCAATTTGCTCAACCTCTGTGGGCACCGTGACGGCAGTCGTTTGGGTATTGTTTGACTTGGAATAGAGATTTTTTTTGACAAGACAACAAAAGAGATTTCATTGATATAATGAAAAGAGACTAATGCTCAAAATACAAAATAGAAACCAGAAGATATCCAATACAAAGGGATAAAAGTCATGTAAGAACAAAACAAGACACCCAAAGCCTTAGAATTAAAAATAACAAACCCAAAGACACCCAACAAAAACAACCAACAATAAAAAGAAACAAGCGCCAAAAAAGACAAAGATCCGAAAGAATTGAAAAAGGCAACTTCCCTTGAAGCACCTCGGAGCAGTCGAACTTCCAACCCCCCAAGAGCCACAAAAAACCAAAGCAAAAAACTTAACCATGGACCACCCCTCAAAACCAAAAGAAGCCGCAGAAACAATCCTGAAGACTCCAAAAACCAAGGACTCCAACCCTCCCAAAACACTCAGCTTCAACCCCTTCTTTAACCCGACAAATTAAGATCAACCCACCACACCAACATACCACTCGAACTTCCGTAAGCCTCCACATGAACCCACCCAAAAATTTTCGAGCTCCAAACCTCATTAAGCAATTTCTCAATCTCCTTATACTCCATGAGAGCATTTTCAATGCGAGGTCAAGAGCGCCTGCCTTGGCACAATTTCTTTGAATTGCAGATCACTTGCTTTTAATAATTTGCTAAAACGAAGCAACTTGACAGGACACTCAACCCCTTCCTCAATAACTTCCTTTTCCACTTGAGGTTGGGAAGCCTCTAAATCAAAAAACTCCTGGAGGTTGATCGCTGGGGAACAGGCTTCCACCTCTTTGTTCTTTTTTAAACTCTTTGCAAGAACCAAATCTAGACTGCTCAAGGCTACCTCCGATCCCGACACCGAAGACCCCAAGATGGGGGAGGGGGAAAAAACACCCTGATTTATAATAGAAGAAGGCTGAAAAGTAGCTTTAACAAAACCCACCATATTTGGCCCAAAACAACACTCTTCAATATCAATTTGTGGAGGATTATTAAATGGGAAAGAAGAAATTTGGGTCTCCGATCCTGCACCAATAGGAAGCTGAGAACATACTTCTGGATGTTCTAAGAAATCTGGAAAATTCTCCTCCAAATGATCTTTCAAATTTGAAACTGAGGTTCTCTCAACCCTTCTTGTGTAGTATTTCCCGCAAAAAGTATCCTTAACCTCCTTAACACCATTGGAGTACGGAAGAAAAAGTGGAGCTTCAAACGCTGAATTTATGATTGGCATAGGAATGACCTCCAAACCCAAAGCCCTCGAATCTTGCGGATCAGATAAGATCAACTCAGACTCCTTCCCCGCAAGGGCACCATTCGAAACAAAGCCCTTATTGCCAGATGAAGTAAAAGCATCCTCAGTAGCAACCCCCCACCACCCAAACTCCCTCTCTTCACTACTAATCAAAATTCCAACATCCCCCAAAAACTCTTGCTCCTCTCTAATCAATTCCTTAGAACCCGCAAGCCTGAAAGACATCCTCAAGGAGTCCGAATCAGAGACATCCTCAAGAACCATCTTGATCCGAGCCAAGTCTATCCAATTTGAGAAGTCTTCAGCAAATAAAGGACCATTGGCCCAAGTTGGAGGATCATTTCTGTCCAAGCTGACAAAAGATAGACAAAACATACCTAAATGCGCCACTCTGACTTCAATTGATTGAGGCATAAAGCCGCACAAGTTCCTTTTTACTTTGATCTTTGCACATGACAAATCAGTAAAATTTAGAGTCTCCAAACTGATTTCTTCTAATCCCCCGAAGTGCTTTCCCACAGCTTCAAAGACAGCTCTTGACCAGTACTTAATAGGTAAATTTTTAACTGCAATCCAACCACCATATCCGAAGATAAATTCTACTAAACCATGGGCATTGTCGTTCCAAGCTTCCAATTTTAAATACAGATCATCCATCAAAAACCACTTCCCAGTCACTCTTCCACTTGTCACCGAGGCCTTTTCTTCTAACACCAACACAGCTTTATCAGCCATGAAAGGGTTTATCTGACACTTGACCTGAAGATGATTCTCAACAGCCACCTTAACCTCTAACCAAGAGATATGAGCAAAAAGGCGGGAAATTACTAATATATTTTCAAAATTGATCCCAATCACCTCTTTTGGCTTCCTTACCCAGAACGACATCATAGCATTGACTTTAAACTGATCCTTCTGACAACCTTCACCTATCGTGAGTGGCTTGAGAGGTTGATCCTTAGGAGCCTCCATGTTGGGATGCCCAACCGACACATAAGACCCTCCAGCCATGACCAAGTCACCATGGTTACTGATAAAATCCGTCAGTAAATCCCTGAAGACCAACCAGCCTTTTCCGAAAACCCCCTGTGCAATAGAGATGAAGGACCTTCCCCCACCAGGGTACCAGACAACACATTGAATCCTTGGCTTAAAAGCTTTGCGAATTTTGAAAAGTCCGAGAGTGTCGTTATCGTCTCTGAACTTGGCTCTATCAAAAGGCTTCCTCGGCCATCTAATCACCGAGCCTATAACTTCTTCAAACCACCTCACATGCTCCCAGGATAAGGAAATTCGCTTACCCAACGAGGAATTCCCAATCACGATCAAAGCGCCTTCCTCCCAGATTCTGAACACCATACCATCGATATTGCAACTCCTATCGTTCATGACGAAAAGCTCCACCGTAGGGGACCAAGAACTCAGCTGGATTCTAAGGAAAACAAAACTACGTAGGCACGGGAGATGGGGAATTGAAGAAAGAGAGATGGAGCAGAAGGGTAGACTAAGAAGAAAAAACCAAAAGAACCCCCCCGGTCGAATCCGAAAACCTCAGAAAGACACTCAAGCTTCTCGAACACACCCAGACAACCCCGAAGAAACCAACCGAAGAAAACGAAACCGGAAGGTCACACGGAAACTGAAGAGTCGAACTACGAAAAAGCCGACGAACGGTCGGCGAGGGAATCGGAGAAGACAGAGACGGTGGCGAAGACGACAGACAGAGACGGTCGGCGAGGGAATTGGAGAAGACAGAGACGGTGGCGAAGACGACAAACAGAGACGGTCGACAAGGGAATCGAAGAAGACAGAGACGGTGGCGAAGACGACAGACAGAGACGGTGGACAATAGGAGACGGACAAAGGATGACTTGGAGTAGAGATTGTTATGTTGTAGTGGAGGAGGTGCTTTTTAGCACGCCCTTTTGTGGGAAGAGAGTCTTGTGGCATGGCATGCAAGCTTTTTTGCCATACTAGGGAGTATTTGGCTTGGGCATAATAATAGAATTTTTAGGGAGGTGGAGAAGTTATGTCGTGAGTTTGGGAGGTGGCGAGGTTTAATGCTTCGCCGTGGGCTTCAGTCACTAAGCTTTTTTGTAATTATGGTATTGGTTTGATTTTGTTGGATTAGAGTCTGTTTCAGTAGCTAGTTCTAGGACTCCTTTTTATTGGCCTTGTTTTTTGTATGCCCTTGTTTTTTTTTCCATTTTTTCTCAAAGTAGTAAGATTGAAACCATAATAGCACAGAGCTTAACATCACACTATTAGAGTTATAAATTATATTGCATTCTTTCAATATGTTCCACAGCCAACTATAATAAAATCATGTATTCATGACTATACGTAAACAAGAGAATTCTAAAATATTGAGTCATAGCAACAAATGCCAATACAAAATAACCCAATACAGAGGGCATGATGAATCATGTATTCATGTGTGAGAGTACTAGTAGGGTATTCTATGGAGTATATGTGGTAGATTATTAGTATTTTAGTAGGGGTATTTTGGTAATTAGCTTAAGGTGTCTTGGTTATAAATAGTAGTGTTAGGGTCCTCTTTTTGGTGTGGATCATTTTGGTAGAGAGTCCATTGTGGGACTTAGGAGAGAGATAGCCCTCTCGAAAGGCTATTGGGTATTGTAATTTCCTCATAGTTATTGCAATATATTAGTTTCTTAGTGTTCTTGTTATTTTCTGTTTTTGGATTCCTAAAAGTCTCTTTAAATTGGCATGCTATTGTTGATTTATTTTTCCAGTTTTCTGTGTCGGTTTTCTCTTTTTCATTGTATTTTGAGCATTAGTCTCTTTTCATTTTTTTCCTAAAAGGAAAGGTTGTCGCTTATTCTAAAAAACTCACACATCCTATCCAAATGTAGGGCAAGAAAAGGGGTTGATTAGTTACCTGGCATGGGATAAAAAGGACTCTTTGAGTGCTACGTTGGTGTAAAGTGAGGTGCCGCTCTCCAAGACTGGATGTAATATGCCGAAAATTCCCAACATCGTCAACTAGATTAGATTTCTCCAACCTTTGACCAATACCATGAACCATAAACACGAGGTGTCGAACAGGAACCTAGAGCAACAACCTCAGATGAATGATGTGGCTTCCAAAGTGACATGATATATGTAGAAAATTTTACAATCAAGTTAATTATAAAATTATCAAATAAATACAAAATTAACAAGGGAGTTTAAACCATTAGATTAGATCGAGTAGTTTCACAATATTCAGAAATCTTTATAGTTTTTCGCATTCACTGAATGAAACGGTTATATATGGTAGTCAAGCAGGTTAAAACTTCAAACAAAGGCTCGACACCTCATCCGTCTAAACTAGTGAACCATCCAAGCAAGTAGGGAAGCGATAGATCCTCAATGCCAGGCCTATATTATCATTAAAATGGATGAAATTATTTTAGAAGAGTCATAAAATATGGCTTTGTTATTTAGAGGGAATACTTCTAGTTAGAATGAGAGCAAAATTTCAACTACCATATTTACTAAATTATTTTGAAGCTAAAATGAAGAGGACTACAATCGATACAGCTTACTAACACTTTGAAAAGAATTAATAGGGACCTAATAACAAAAAAAAAAGAAAAGAAAAAATTGATAGAGCACAGATATGAAGAACTGGAATGAAATATTCCAAATTTCTGAGTGATATAATATGGACACAAGGAGATTTTTTTAAAAAAAAAAAAAAAACAAAGAGCCGACCTCCCATTGAGAAAAAATGAAAGAATACAAGGGCATAAAAAAAAAGCCCAGAAAAAAGAACCCGAGTAAAGAAAGTTCCAATCAAGTAAAATAAGACCAAGTAGATAATTACAAAAGAGCTCAATGATAACATGAAAACAATGCCAAGAAGCTCAATGATAGCAGATATACCTGTGAACAGTAATCATCCATTTCTTCTTCCCTCTGCTGGCGTAAATCATCCTTGAAAATTAGAAGAAATAAAAATGTGAGGGAGAGAACATTGATAAAAAAGGAGGAGAATGCTTTTTATTTTCCTCCAATTTGGAGTAAACCTAACACTTTTTTTTTCCTTGGAAGGAACCACAATTTCATTTCTGTGTTCAACCCAATTTTTTATCATTCAATATTGGCTCTTGCTTCACACAAGTATTTCTCATGTTTAAGACGGAATTTATGTACTTCTATTCAATGAAAGAGTCCCATCTTTAATGTTTTCCAAGTACATGGATCAAAGTGGAAAACATATTAAATGGAAAACAGAAGACACTTGAGGCATATGATGGAACGAAGCCACATAATTTCCCAGAGAAAATTTATAAATAAAATATGGATACATGTTAGAGTATATTTTAGTGAGCTTCAACATTGCAAGAAAAGGTACAAACATCGAATGTAACAATATTTGAGCTAAGGTAGGTTGAACTACTAGAAAGAAAGAAATACAAACCTGAGTAGGTTTAAGAGAGTTAGATGGGGAATAGCCGCGCCTTAACTTAATTCCATTGCCACCCAAACTAATAACGCTAGAAAAACCAGAAGCATCAACATTCAGCCAAGCCTCCCAAGTATCATCTTCCCCGGTGAAAAGAGCATGAAATCCCTACATTAGGAATTCCATGATAAATCACGTTCCTAAATTTCAAGTAATGATGAAACAACAAAATAAGTCTCCATGCGCCAAATAATTCACGTACTGGGGTAAATCCTTGTAAATCAACTCGGGATGCAAAAAGTCCAGATGGCTGGAATGTTCTCCGATGCCATACCTAGATTCAAAATCATCTTTATCCATAATTTGCTAATCATTAGGATATTTTAAAAATTTTCAAGTTTAGAAATGAAGATAAACTAGAAACTACACAACATCGAATGAAAACATTTAACATGGAAGCATTTTCTTCATCATGAAAACTTTGAGATGCTTTGCATACAAAACTTTCAAACAAGAATTGAAAGATTGGATAAAAATAAGAGAACAAAAAACTAACCCGACTGCGATATGCAATTTCTAACTGTTCAGCAACATCCTCCCGAAGTGGAAGCCAATCAAGTCCTCCTTTACGAGCAAACCAATGGCCTCTCATCACACGACGATTTTCTGCATTCCAATAAACAGGAAAACAATGTCTCTTCACTAAATCTACCTGCATATATAATATGACTTCAGTTGCAAGCATTTGTATATTAAACAAAAAAAAAAAGAATAATTTCACAAGATATTTAAAACTTTGGATATAATATCTAAGAAAATTTAGAATATATTCTAACACCAAATTTTAATCAAACAGAAAACACACATTACAAGATTACAAATCCTTTAACTTCTATAATGTTCATATTTCTAATAGAAGAAAATAATACATTAATTTAATCCATCCGATCAAAACGTTTAGAAAATCCACAGAGACACAATTATTAAAGAGGACCACACTGTTTGAATCTCTAGAATAATTCTATCCAGAAGACAAACATTAATTGGTGATACTAATATCTCCATTGTTAATGAATTGTTGACATTTAGGAAATCAGGTTCATCTTAATTCTTCCCTATTGATGAGCCCATTAACCAAAATAAATAACATAACTTCCCACCTTAGATATTTAAACAAATCTTTTTCAGAATGACACATTCCACGAGAAAAAACAAACTTCCTTTAGAAACAAGAAATAATTTTCATGTCGCAGAAAATATTTAATTATCTTATCACCTAAATGTGTTACATATAGCAACAATTGGAAAGAATAAAAATCAAGATAGTGCTACTAGTATAAAACACGTAGCAAATTATTAAATATAGATTACATCAAATTGACCTCATAGAGTCCTCCTTTGACAGGGACACCAACTCGCTCTTCTTCAATGTCATACAACTTGACTAATTTAGCAACCTCTGAAGCAGATTCATTTCTTTGTTTGTCGAGCCTCAGACTAGAACCTGCCCTTTCTTTTGGCCCTTCACTACATTCTGCATACTCTTTCCACCAAATAGAAAGTAGCTCTTCCTCTCTCTATATTCAAATCCAAAAAATGTAAAGAATTGTTAAATATTTTTTCCATTTACTTCAAAAAAAAAAAAAGAAGCAGACAAAACAAAACATAATATATAAATAAATATATGAGATATATATATAGAAACACACACATACAAACATATAGGGTTTGTTTGGGGCACAAGTTATTATAACATGTGTTATAATAACCTGTGGAATACTCTGCACCCCAAACACAGACTATTATAACCCCAGATTAAACAACTCTACATTTAAAATAATATTATATGATTCCTGTTATAAATCATGTTATTATAACTCACTCAGCGCCCCAAACAGCCTCATTCCCATATATAAAGAGGAACAATAACTTTTCATTAAAATGATGGGAAGTTGCAACTGAAAAGACCAAGCCAAATAAGGAAACAAAAAGGTACTCCAATTGGCATAAAAGAGGGAAATTAAACACCAACTCGAAGTAAAGATAATGACTAGATCAAAAAAAAATCCTCAACCTTGCTATGTACATCATAAAATATCCTACAATTTCTTTCTTAACATAATTCCTTTCCAATAAACCAGCCAAATGGTTGTTTCCAAAAAACATTCCAACTCTCCTCTTTCAATCTATGTCCATAAAGAATAGATTTCACCATATCCTTAATTGAAAGAGGGAGGTCCAACACCAAGTTAAACTTACTAAAATTCTAGTTCCAAAAAGAGTTTGCAAACAAACAATGAACAAAAAGATGGTGCTGGTTCTTCTCATCATGGCTTTTACAAATAATATCCAATTTGGAGACAACTGGCAACCAAAAATGTCTTTTGAATCTTACCATTCAGCATTCAGTTTCCCCATTGCCAGAATCTACACACAAAATTTATCCATCTTTAGAATTTTTTTAACCCTATTCTGTTGCTGACATTTTCATTTAAGGCAATATACCTCCATAAAGCGGTGAACCAGAGAATGTTCCGAGAAGCATCCTCCATTGGGGTTCCAAACTCTTTTATCTTTGTAATTTTTGTAACAATATTAAAGAAATATTAACACAAAAAGAAGAATGATAAGCTAATCACAATTTACACTCGCTATAAATTGGCATCATGGAATTTTCTACAATTAGCATCCAAAAATGAATTCCATGCACATGCAGTTGAGTGGACAGTCGATCTCATGAGTTAAAGATATTGTAGAAGGTAACTCCGAGATAGTTCACTACGAGCAATTCATGAAGTAAGGGTGAACATAAGCATTAACTGACTACCCAAGAGATTGAAAAATACACCTGCAAGAAAGATGCCTCTATTGCAAGGGAATCCCTCATGCCAAATCGAAAATAGTCACCCTTCCCTACTATTTCAGTCTTGGGAACTGATGCAGCTAGCTCTGTCGAAACATAAGCAGCAGAAAGTCATCAAAAGGTTTGAAAGCCCTTTGATTCAAAATCTCCTACCGAACTCCTATTTTTAACGAGAACATCAACTATATTACAACTGAAACACGGAGGTGATAAGTATAGAAGGAAACCTTCATAAGAAGAATAGAAATAACTACATCTTTAATTATTTCAAATAGAAAAGATAAACAGAATATATACTGTATATATAGTTGCAGAAGTCTATAAGGAAGGTGATGGATGGATAAATTTTTTGAACAAGACTTCCTAAAACAGGCTGCTTAGTATCCTCAAATATGATTCTTGGGTTTAAACTCAAAAAAATTCCCCCAATTATTTTCACCTTGGTTTTCTACTTTGTTCTTCATCAATTTCGCACAGGTCGCATTCGAAAACATATCATTGAAGATGAAAAAAATGAAAAGCACTCACCATTCCCAAGCAAAGGTACTTTACAAAAATACCAGCGAACATCGCCACCATCGGAAGGACTCCTTGTCTGTGCAAGGTACTTCTGCCTACCTTCGCAGTGCTCGATGACATCCTCCAATTTTGCAATGTTAGATGGCGTGTTTTTCAGCGAATCGGGTGACGCTTCTAGAACTTCAGAAGAACCTATAGCTGCCGAAGCCAACATGTCATCGCCAACCATATCTATGGAACTATTTACATCCATTTCGACGCCTGATAGAATATTTTTTGCCTCGGAACCTATCAATAAGAAAGAGGTTCCGAAGCAATTACAGGACAGGTTAGCTCAGAGGATTGAGCGAATTTGCTTCCGTCAAGAAAATGGTCAACTATGAGCTGAATCCAAGACCCAGATGAAATCCTTCAATATCCTAGAAACGCACAACCACATAACGTAACAAAGAATTAAGATGACGAGACGAGAAACAGAAGGCACCCAATTGAAGTATCACACACGCCACCCTGCAGAGCAATTTGATTCTAACGTAAAAAGGAATGACAAAACAGAATTAGAATTTGACTGGTGAGGTTTAAGAAATTGGCTTCATCAAGCACAATAATGTAGAAGGGCTGGAATTATATGAGACCACGCCGGATTCCAGATGGCTGCTGGAGAAGATGAGAATCAAAAGCCATTGAGGTCATTGACCTGGAGAATAGCGGAGAGAGCTTCGGTGAGAAGTGGTATGGCGGTGGGCTTCGGCTTCTGGTACGATTGGAGACAACAGGCGGTGACACACAACGCCAACCGCAGCGGTGCGGTGGTTTACGATTGGAGAATTGAAATGTTTCAATTATTTCTGTTGTGTAGTCGTTTGGCTCTTTCGTGGGCAAATTTTCTGGCGCTCCCAGTCGTGGGAATTTAGTTGAAGAAAACATTTCTCCCTTCGGTCCCTTTTTTTAAAAAAAAAATTAATGTTTAGGAGGCGTTTAGATGGCAGAATTGGGTTGAGTTGTGCCTTTTATTAGTGAATTCTTGGGGTGCAGAGTTGAATTGAATCGAGACTCGATGTTTGGGAGTGCGAGTTGAGTTAATATATCGAAGTATTATCTGAGTGCGATTTTTAAATTAAATAAGTCGAGTTTTTTGTCACTTTTTTTCTTACATTTTTTATTTCCACCAAATCAATTACAAACATATTTGTCTATAATTTCAAAACTTTATTATGAGATCAATTACAAATTTACAATATATATTACCATTGGCAAGATTTATGAAATATTTAGAAAATGACTGAATATTAGAATTAATATCAATTTATTTTTTTTGGAATAAGATTCATTTTAATCTTATGTTATTGAGAACATATTTTTCAATACGAAGGAGTGTCTTCTTTTTAAGCACATGTAAGCAAGAACTTCATTTATTTTAATGTACTTATGTATTAGTATTAATATTTCGCAAGAAATATTTGTATTTATTTGATTTATATGAAATTATCTTGTTAGGATGTTGAGAAGATAACAACATATTTCATTGCTATGTATTACTTGCATATCACCAAATTTATAAGATATCTATTCTTGTAGCTCTATCTTTTCTCATAGTGCATAAATGGCATATTTCTCATCCCCTTTGCAGTTGTTTTTCGATTACATCTTTTTTTTTAATAAAATAAAGTAACTTATTTTTCCAAATTGAAAATGTATTCAAATGTGTTAATTATTATCCCCAATCTTTGTTCCGGTGTCCTCATGTTTGTTCATAGCACGTTCCCTATTTTATTTTTAATTAATTGATCGTATTAATTAATAAATCAAATAAAACTTATTTAATTTAATTTAATTTAATATCTTATATTTAATTTCGATTAAATCACATTTAATCAATTATCCCTCTATCTTATAGTTTTAATGCACATCTAATGCACATTAAATTTGACCTATAGTTTTCAAATATGAATCACATTCACATTTGAATTTAATATTTGAACTCTTTCAAATATTTAATTCTCTCATGTAATTTAATATGGATCATATCCACATTAAATTTATAATGTATAGTTCCAAAACTATATATTATATTGTATCTAAATACATCAAATTTATTCCCTTATGAATTTGAACATTTCAAATTCAAATGATTTAAGAACCCTTTACGAGCTAGAAGGTGGACCTAATGGACCTACAGATCAGAAGCTCCAACGATGCGAGATTGCTCGGTTAATCTCATTAACCTCCCAATCAACATTTATTAACTGCGGGAACACTCCACTAAAGTTCCGCAACTGCACTCTTCTCACTGTAGATATATTTCTGTGTCCACGGATATTGACCAATAACAGCAAGTCAATCCTTCACGAATGTTGTAACACCAGCTGGGTCAAATTACCATTTTATCCCTAGGTTACATCTTGTGCCTTAAGTACTAGTGCTCCTCTAATGAACAATTTGTTTGTGGTCCTACTAACAAACAGAGTCCATCTCGGGCCAATGAGAGGGTTGGGCCCTTTGTTCAAGTCCCGGAGACACCACTTAAGGGAACATTCCTCTACTTACCCTATTAGGCGGGAATTAGTGAATTCCATCTTGCTAAGTTAAGTTCCCAGTCGCTCACTCGGTTTTGTCCCCAAAAAGGTAGGCATATTGAGTCGGCGAATCTGGCCACTCTCACCCATACTAGTCAAAGGACAATCTCTCATGACAGGGAGTTCGTAACACTCTTGAAGATTGAGATCAAGTTGCCTAGGTCATCCTCTTTGAAATAGAAACCTAACTAGTCAACGGAGTTCACAGTTAGGAGGTTACTATTTAGTGGTCGATCTTATGTAATCTCATTACATAGGATATCCCCACTCACATGTCATCTACACGAACACGTTAGGATCACAGTGTTTGTATCAAATACAAAGTGACATCCATAGTTTTACCAGGGTAAGGTACCCAAACCTTATCCCTTAACAATAAACCCTTTAAGCTGTATCTTGAACCGAGATCCTTTATATGTACACTACATTTAGTTAAAGATTCATTTAACAACCTTGGATGTTTAGTTTATTGGATTTAGAGTTAAAACAAAGGCAATATCATGGATAATGAACAATAACACTTTATTGAAATAATAACACTTTATTAAATTAGAACATAATTACAAACTACGAGTTTTAGGGCACAAACCCAATAAACTCCTACTTGAACTAAAACTCTAGTGGGGTACATCATAATCTAAAACAGTGGTAACAGAGATAGAAATACAATAAACTAGGGCATCCATATACCCCATTACATATCTCCCACTTGCCCTAGATTAGCCTATGTACACATCTCGTAGACCTAGACTTTCCAGATGACCCTCGAACACTTTAGCCGTGAGAGTCTTTGGAAACGGATCAACAATGTTGTGCTCCGAATCAATCTTCGTGACTATCACATCTCCTCATTGCACTATCTCTCGTATCAGGTGATACTTCCTCTCGATGTGCTTACCTCGCTTATGGCTGCGAGGTTCCTTTGAATTGGCTATCGCACCACTGTTGTCACAGTATAAGGTGATGGGAAATTCCATATTTGGAACGACTTCCAAATCAGTAAGGAATTTCCTTAGCCAAACAACCTCCTTAGTTGTTTCGCAAGCAACGACATACTCTGCCTCCATCGTGGAGTCAGCGATGCATCCTTGCTTGATGTTTCGCCATACTATAGCTCCCCCGTTAAGGGTGAAAACTGATCCCGATGTAGATTTCTTAGAATCCTTATCGATCTGAAAACAAAATCAGTGTATCCAGTAAAGATCAAATCCTTAGTCTCATACACAAGCGTATAGTCCCTCGTTCTCCTAAGATACTTGAGGATATTTTTAACTGTTGTCCAGTGGTCTAACCCTGGATTAGATTGGTACCTACTGACTATTCCCACTGCATAACAAATGTCTGGCCTCGTGCACAACATAGCATACATTAAGCTACATACTGTAGAGGCATAGGGAATACGTCTCATATCCTCAACTTCTTGAGGTATCTTAGGACACTGTTTCTTAGACAGATGAACTCCATGGTTGAAGGGTAATAAGCCCCTCTTGGAATTCTGCATCGAATATCTGGACAACATTTTGTCGATATAAGATGCTTGAGACAGAGCTAGCGTTTTGTTCTTGCGATTTCTGAAGATCTGAATCCCAAGAACATATTGCGCTTCTCCCAAATCTTTCATTTGGAATTGGGTCGCCAACCAATTCTTTATGTCAGTAAGGTATCCTACATCATTTCCAAAGAGTAGGATATCGTCCACATAAAATACTAAGAAAGCTACTTTGTCGTTGATAATCCTCTTGTAAACACAATGCTCATCAACGTTTTGGTCAAAGCCATAAGACTTGATCACAGTATCAAATCTTATATTCCAAGATCTGGATGCTTGTTTCAACCCATAAATGGATCGATTGAGCTTGCAAACTTTTTGCTCCTGACCTTGGGATATGAACCCTTCGGGTTGAGACATATAGATGCTCTCGTCAAGATTACCATTCAAAAAGGCAGTCTTGACGTCCATTTGCCAAATTTCATAATCATAAAACGCGACTATGGACAAGAGTATCCTGATTGACTTCAACATAGCAACAGGGGAAAAGGTTTCTTCATAATTAACTCCTTCCCTTTGGGTAAAACCCTTTGCTACAAGTCTAGCCTTAAAGGTCTATACCTCTCCGGTTGCATCTCTCTTTCTCTTATAGATCCATTTACACCTTATGGGTCTAACCCCTTCAGGTTGGTCTACAAGTTCTCATACTGAATTGAAGTCTATTGACTCAATTTCAAGGTCCATGGCTTTGATCCATTGGTCCTTGTCTACGTCATTCATTGCCTGTTTATAAGACAATGGATCTTCTACGCCGTCATGAGGTATGACGACTTGAGTTTCAGCTAAATCCAAGTAGCGGTCAGGTTGGGAAACAATCCTCCCACTGCGTCGAGGCATTCCCAACGATTGAGAAGGACGAGACTGACTTGAGGTTCTGGCTCCTCCATCAACTCTTGATGAAGGTCCAGCTTGATCAACAACTCTTGTTGGTTAATCTGTAACTTCATTTAGCACTAATTTACTACGCGGTTTTATGGTTTCTCATGTGATCTTCCTCCAAGAAAGTGGCGTTTGTCGATACAATCACCTTGTTTTCTTGTGGGTCGTAGAAAAGACCACCTCTCATTTCTTTGGGATAGCCAACAAATTGGCACAATCTTGAACGAGATTCTAGTTTCTTTGGATTTGTCACTAGCACGTGTGCCGGAAAACCCCAAATCCTGAAGTGTTGTAAACTAGGTTTACGCTCTTTCCACAATTCAAAAGGTGTTTCTGAAACACTTTTTGATGGAACAGTGTTCAAGATTTGAACTGCAGTCTCTACTGCATATCCCCTAAAATTGAGAATTAGTATCTTAGTAATTAATTAATCTAGAAACCCATTCCCAAGGACGATACCTGGACTCTAAAATCACTATACTAAAACTTGACCCGTACACTGCGGTATTGCACAAAAAATAAATTGTACGCAACAAGTTTTTGGCATCGTTGTCGGAGAATGACGATTATTTAGATTAATTAATATTAGGAGAAAATTTGAGTTTTTAGACTAAAGTTTGTTTGTTTGTCTTTCCTTATTTGTTTTTGTGTGTTTTTGTTTGTTTCTTTATTTGTTCTATTTTACTTTTGTGTGTTTTTTTTAGTCTTTATCCCCTGCTTTTTTGTGTTGCTATTGTGTAAAAGTCCTGATTTGAATTACTGATTTTTCAAGTATGACTTTGCATGATTTTTATTCTCCACCATTCTATTGTCCCTCTCAGGACCCTAGGTATGTGCATCATGATTTCTCTGAATATCATGTGTCTAATTTTTACCATTCTGTGCCTGAAATTGATGAAAATTCATGTGGTGGTTGTTATTTAGGCACTTGGGACCATAATTTTCTATACCCTGGCCAACCTATAGAAAAAAATCTTCTCTTGTGGACCAATTAATGGAATATACCTTAGAATTGAAAATTAAAAATTTGGTTCATAATGAATTAGAGAGGTTGGATAGGCTTGAGGCTAAGGTGGTAGGACTTTGGGAAATAGTACAGGATAGAGTTCATCATCTCAATCAATTAGTAATTTCCCTTAAGGCCTTACAGGAACAATTTTTTATCCTTACCACTGAGGAGATGTCACCTAGGAAGACTTATTCATACGATAGTGAGGATAATTTGGGGGAGACTGAGACACCCCAGAAACAGGTTGGTGAGGTAGACATAGGTGACAATCATTTCCACGGGGGAGATTCAGGTGGTAGAGGTCGAGGCTGAGAAGTCATTCCCCCTTTTATCTCCAGAAATTTCCTTTAATCTTCATAGCAATTGTCCTACACTCACGAGTCTTGCATTGATTTTTGTTCTTTCATTTGAAGAAACAAAAATACCAAAAATAGCTTCTGGTGCTCAGGAAAAAAAGGATAGCCTTTTAGATTTAGAAGGCTATATCGATTCGAGCAAGAAGGGCCCGAAGAAATATGAACAGATTTATGTGCCCTAATAAGTCACCGTCTACCTAAAGACGTTAAAGAAAGCGCTTCTTGGGAGGCAACCCAAGTTTTATGTTTTAGTCCTCTATTTTATTTTTGTGTTTTCTTTTTTTTTATGTTCTATTTCCTTTTCTAGTTTTTGTGTTTTTGTCTAATTTCTTTCTTTTTGGTACCTCCAGGTGTATGCCCAAGGGGGCATCTGCATATTTGCACCCTTTTGATCCTGAGATCGAGAGGACTTGTAGGAGACTCCTAAGGGAAGGAAGAGCAGAACCTCAGACAATGGTTGATCAGGAGTTAATCAATAACCCTAAACTCATCAGGGAGTATTTCCAACCTGTGTTTAATTTTGAGCAGGCTGGAATAGTTCATGCCCCCATAAATGCTAACAATTTTGAACTTAAAACAGGGCTTATACAAATGGTTAGGGAATGTGCTTTCAGAGGACTATCCACAGAAGATCCCAACTCATACTTGCAAAAATTTTTAGAAATCTGTGGTACAATTAAAATGAATGGTATCTCTGCTGATAATATTCACTTACGTCTCTTCCCTTTCTCTTTGCAGGGTAGAGTTAAAGAATGGTTAGGGTCCCTTCCCTCAGGCAGTATCACTTCTTGGGAGGAGTTGGCCCAAGCCTTCATGACCAAATTCTTTCCACCTGAGAAAGTGTTGTGCAAAAACTCACTACGCAAGCATACGCAATCGTAGGTAGTAATTGGTGAACAAGGTCGATCCCACAGGGACTAATGTTTGCAAAAGATTGAGAAGATGAGTAATACTAAACTAGCCTTTAAGCACTTAAACAACTCAAAAGCAACAAAAAATGAGCTTAGCATAAGAGAGATTGAATCTAGCTATCTAAGAGCAATAAACAACTCAAATGGACAATGAATAGACTGAGAATTTAATGAGGGAAACGCTGGAATTTTTTTGGAGATGAAATTCTAAATTCTGTGTTCTAATCTTTGGAGCGGTGCTACCACCTTTGCTGAATCATGCTATCTCGTGAAGAAACGGGAAATTATGCGAGAATTCAGAAAATTATTTCTAACTTCAAATTTTAGCCTAAAAGCGAGTTTAACATATGTCTATGAATACCCAACTTTTAAGCATACAAATAACATACACTTCCCTAAGTTTACAAGCCAAAAGGCATATGTCTATACCTTTGGAACCCTTTCCTTTTTCAAGAGAAGGACATTCAAGCTTTGCTTATGTGTTTTCCATCCATTTCAACCTTTTCAGAATTAAAACGAACTACTATTCAATCCTAAGGTGATCAATCTTAAGAAGAACATTAAACAACAAATACCCATAAGCAAACTTCACAAATACAACAATTCTCCAACAAAAGGCCTTTGAGAATTTAGTAATTCATTCCATAAATTCCAGCATATGAGAGATTAGTTCATGACTGTTACACAAAACTTAAAAACAAGATATTGAAAGCTTAAATACATACCAAAATCTAGTTCAAGACACAACAAAAAGAACAAAGGCACAAGTAAGAGAAAACAAGCTAGAAAAGAGAGAAGAAAATGAACGAGCTGGAAGTAAATGAGGCAGCAGCTTCTCTTCTTCTCCAAGGGTCTTGACAGAGGTTTTTCTTTTTCTTCTGCTGCTGTCTGATCGCAAGAAATGGTGGCTCCTCCTTTTCGATCCTCACCTCTTTTCCTTATTAGGTTAGATTTTCTTTAACTTTCTTTTTTTCTTTTTGCATCATTGGTCCTCTGATTCTCAATAATCTCAACAAGAACCAAATCTAACGATTTAGGTCAGAAAAAGGGGTGCCAGCTGCGTCATCCCGAAAGGTGGGCCCTACTTTGACTTTTCTGCCCGAATTCGATGTTGTCGCCATGCTGCGACATAGCTGCTACATGGTGAATTTGCCTTCTGCTCTTAGAAACCGCACCGCAACAGCTTTGTAGCATTGATGCTGCCACACTTAACAGTCTTCTTCTCCCTACACCAAACACAAGCATAAACAACAACACAACCTACACACAAAACTCACAGCAAAGCCTAAGGAACACATCAGTTCTAAAGCCACTACATAGACACAAAGTACCAAAGCTAACCCTACCCAATGAGAAAAAGGAACAACTAGACACTAGAACCGACACACTCTAAACTCAACAAAATCATACAAAGAAACTGACTAAAACACGCTAACCACTCAATTTTTAGTAGAAATAAGCAAAGGAAAGTGCCACCAATAATCCCATTTCATGGGATTATCACACCCCCAAACTTATCTCATTACTCGTCCTCGAGTGATGCATTAACAACTACAAACAACAAACACACAACTCGCTAGGTGCCACAGAAGTTTAGATTATCAAACCTTCAGGTAAGCTCCCACAGTTCACAAGCATAAACACAAACAAGGTATGACAAAATCGTTCACAAGTCAAAGCAACCCTTAAGTGTGTATGTGCAAAGTCTTAGCTCACTCACTTGCATAATCTAAACTGCTCTAAAGCTTAAATCATAGAACTTAGTTAAATGAGCATCAAATGACTTAACACGGAGTCCATCCAAGATACTAAGGTTTACAACAGGCTCAAAATGTAAACTCAATGAACTCTCTTTTTCTTTTTTTTTTCAAGAGCAAATAACTCTTCCATCAAAAGCACAATGAAAGAGAACAACGGGAGGCCAATCTCTTCTTCTTTTTCTTTTTTTTTTTTTTAGATTTTATTTCGTTTGCTTTCATTTTTTTTTTTTCAAGGGAACCTTTCTAGTCATTTGTGCCTTCGATCTAAACGCCAACATTGGTGATGAAGACGCCTAACAACGAGCACTATCACATAGATTGGTTGCTTTTGCATACTCATATCCATTTGTGGACCGTTTGACTCAAAACTAAGCATGGGTGTCATGCTAGCCCCACAGTTTACTAAGCCACAAGAGATGAGGAGTATCCTTTTTTTTTTTTTTTTTTTTTAGAAATCAGAATTGACCTCCCCCAAACTTTGAATTTACAAACAGGAGATATTAACAATTTACACATGATGCCTTAGACTCAGTTCAAGAAACCGCGCCAACTCACTTTAGCCCCTAAGCTCTCCTTAAGACTATAAAACATTTTAGAATCAACAAGCTCGATAGCTAAGACTTAAGTGTGAAGGCTACTTTAGCTTAATCACTCATTTGTCAAACTTAAAGTGTTATATGCAAATGAAATGCGAGAGTCTAAAGTATCATCATTAGCAATAAACTAACCACCAAGAAGCACCTAACCAGTCAAAACAACAACTTAGCAAAACAACAACAAACTAGACAGACAGATAAACACACCAACCACAGGTTAACAAAGCAAACACCCTTCTCCACAGCAGCAAACTAAAAAACAAGCCTCCACCCCCAAACTTCGAGACACGTTGTGTCCTCACAACAACCGCCAATCAAAACTAAAGCAGGGCAAGATAAAACAAGATACACAAGCATAAAAATGAAAAGCCTACGAGAATATAAAAGAGACAAAAGGAAAGGATAACTCCCCTCACTGTTGCTCCTCATCGATCTCATCATCAGAAGCCTGCTCCTTAGAGGTTTCTCCAGCATCCGCGTGTTCCCACCCGCTCAAAATTTCGTCAGGAAATGCAGGGAAGGCAGGGATAGGCCGCGTAGATGCCCTGCACAGGGCCGTGTGCAGCGCCCTATCGCGATCACGCGTGTAGGAGGCAAAGGAAACCAACATCCTATGCATCTGCTCCTGCCGTAATTTAATCACATGCACTTCCCGATGGATACGAAGTTGAGTCTCCATTGGTCCTGCACTTCCCCTATCAGATTCCGAAGCGGGGGCATCTTCATGTTGCTCAACAGGGGCAATATCTTCCTTCTGCAGCCGTGCAATGCACGCAGGTCCTATGGCCCCATGATTCTTTATAAGCGTCAGCTCAGAGACCAAAATGGGCACCTCGGCTCGCATACATAGCTCGGTGATCAACGCAGGGAAAAATAATTTGCCCTTGGTCTTAGACGCTGCCTCCTCAAGCTGGCTATAAATGAGCCTCCCCACATTAATTGACTTGCCCGTCACCAAAGCATAAAGCAAAAACATCCGCTCTTCAGAAATAATATTGACATGAGTGGTGGGCATTAACTTGGTTCTCAGGAAGTGATACCAGACTCGGTGCTTTGGTTTGAGAGCTCTGCGCAAACACGTACGTGCTCCTTGAGGCGAAATTATCCATTCAGAGCCCCGCACCGTGAGCTTTCGTAATACGCGTTGGCGCCGGCTGCCTGTGGGATTGCGCTTCCACTGAGTATACTGGTCGTCAAACTCTGGCAATAGTAAAAACTCATTAATGTGAAGGCGATGACAAGGAACTAACTTCCTCCGGACCAACACGCCATTCTCTGAAGCATGCTTGAAGTTAGCAAAGAATTCGTGCACTATGGGGAGATTCACACGAAACGGATGAGAACAAAGCCGCTGCCAACGTCTCTCTTGTATTTGCTCAGCGATAAAACGAGGAAGCCCAAAATTTTCACCTTCAGCATAAATGAACCCCTTCTCAATGAGGGGTTGTCGAACGGAGATGGCTTGAAAAGCAGCTTCAGCCTCAGGAGAAGCAAATGTGGGTACAATATCGGCCATTGATGGATGGCTAGGGTGCTCAGCTGGCGCGGACCTAGCGGCTGAAACCCTAGAACGCGACCTGGGAGGCATTCTGACAGGAAGTTTGGCGTATCTTGGCGCTCGACGAACTCGACGAAGGAAAGAGGCCGGGGAATTAACACAAGACTTACTATAAAGCAAAGGAGCTGGAGACGAAGCTTCACTAGACACCGTCAGCTTGGAAAAGAACGGCAGACGGCTACAGCAAGAGCGACTGAAGCCGAAAAGGGGTGGCCGATGAGCTCGAGTTCTGTTCACCGCAGCACCTAAAGAAGAAGAAGAGAAGAAATCGAGAGAAACAAAGACGAAGAAGGAGGAAAACACAAAGAAATGTTAGGGCAAAAGACGGTTAGTTGAAAAGAGAAGCCGCGAAAATTTAATGAATTTGAATGCATTTTCTTTCTTTTTTTTTTTCTTTTTTTTTAGGAAGACCAAAACGTTATTGCATTGACTATTGACGACAGGCTTCCTCTGTGTCAATGTGGCGACAGTGAGTAGCATTGCGACCTCTAGAGCCAACTTAGTATTATTCTCTCGTTGCAACTTAGCAATGATGCTATCACATCGCCACCACAATCAAGGCGAAAAATTGCGATCGTGATTTCTGCATCCCGCGCCTTTTACGATTTCCCACTGAAACAACACCAACTAGCAAAAGCTTATAAAATAAAGGGCAGCAAGCGCCCAACATAGTAAATTCAAACTAACATCTCACAACAACGAAAAGTAACACAACACTACTTAATTAAATGTGAAAACAAGCGACAGAAAAGAAAATTTATTCGGATGGGCAGCCTCCCATCAAGCGCTTGGTTTTGAGTCTTCAGCCTGACTCTTTGCTCTTCACCTTTCATCTTGAAACAACACACACACCTTTTCTCTGTCAAAGGTGCTTCCCCAATAATGCTTAACACGTTGACCATTCACTTTAAACATATTACCGGACTTTTCATCCAACAGCTCCACTGCGGCATAAGGGGAAACACTCACAATTTGGAAGGGTCCGGACCATCTTGACTTCAACTTGCCTGGGAACAACTTCAATCTTGAGTTGAAAAGAAGCACCTGTTGTCCCGGTAGGAGTTCTCTTGAAAGAATGTGTCTGTCATGCCAAGCCTTGGTCTTCTCCTTATAAAGTTTGGCATTTTCATAAGAAAAGTACCTCAGCTCTTCAAGTTCTACAAGCTGCAGTTTTCTCTCATTTCCTGACGCTTGGAGATCAAAATTTAGAGCCTTAAGAGCCCAATAGGCCTTGTGTTCGAGTTCCAAAGGCAAATGGCATGCCTTACCAAACACAAGCCAATAAGGGGACATACCTATGGGTGTTTTGAAAGCTGTCCTATATGCCCACAAAGCGTCATCTAACTTCATTGACCAGTCCTTGCGTGAAACACAAACCATTTTCTCAAGAATTCTCTTTATTTCACGATTGGACACTTCAGCTTGCCCACTAGTCTGAGGATGATAGGCAGTAGCTACTTTATGCTTCACCCCGTATTTAGCTAACATTAACTCCAGCATCCTACTACTGAAATGAGTCCCCTCATCACTTATGAGCGCTCTTGGTGTCCCAAAGCGCGTGAAAATGTTCTTTTTCAGAAACTTGCTTACCACAATGGAGTCATTGGATGGGGAGGCAATTGCTTCAACCCACTTAGATACATAGTCTACTGCCAATAAAATATAGAGGTTCCCGTGAGATGGTGGGAAAGGACCCATGAAATCTATTCCCCAAACATCAAAAAGTTCAACCTCTAGAATGCTTTGTAATGGCATCTCACACTTTTGCGAGATGTTGCCCATCCTTTGACATCGATCACAGCATTTAGCAAAATGATGGGCGTCTTTGAAGAGTGATGGCCAAAAATATCCAGATTGCAACACTTTAGCTGCCGTCCGAGCCCCACCAAAATGGTCGCCATATGGTGCTGAATGGCAATGGTGAAGAATGTTTTGAACCTCTTCTTCAGGAACACATCTCCGCAAAATTTGGTCAGCACATTTTTTGTAGAGGAATGGTTCATCCCAATAAAAGTACCTCACCTCGTGCATGAATCTTTTCAACCGTTGTTGATTCATCTCGTGTGGTAAAAGTCCACTTACCAAGTAGTTCACGGATCCGCATACCAAGGGAGACGCCTCGCCACTCTAAGGAGGCGCTCATCCGGAAATGTCTCCTTGATTGGCTCGTGATGGAGTGTCCCGGTCGCCTCATGGAGTCTAGACAAATGATCAGCAACTTGGTTTTGTGTCCCGCTCCTATCTCTGATTTCCAAATCAAATTCTTGTAACAAGAGTATCCATCGGATCAGTCTAGGCTTCGAATCCTTCTTTGATATCAAGTATTTGATGGCAGAGTGGTCAGTGAAAACTATGACTCTTGTGCCTATCAAATATGCCCTGAACTTATCAAATGCAAATACCACTGCTAACAGCTCTTTCTCAGTAGTAGTATAATTGACTTGAGCCTCATTCAAGGTTCTGCTGGCATAATAAATTGAGTGGAAGATCTTGCCTCTGCGCTGACCCAAGACTGCCCCCACAGCAAAATCACTGGCATCACACATCATTTCAAAGGGTATGGACTACCAGGGCTACAATCACTTTGAAATGAAATTAATGCCTTCTTTAAGCTTGCAAATGCCGTCACACAATCCTCATTAAAAACAAAAGGTCTGGAATGCTCAAGAAGCATGCAGAGGGGTTTTGCAATCCTTGAAAAGTCCTTAATGAATCTCCTGTAGAACCCTGCATGTCCTAGGAAGCTTCTAACTCCTTTCACTGTGGTAGGGGGAGACATCTTCTCAATGACCTCGATCTTTGCTTTGTCCACTTCAATTTCTACCTTTGATATTTTGTGCCCCAAAACTATTCCTTCACGAACCATAAAGTGGCATTTTTCCCAGTTGAGGACTAGGTTGGTCTCCTCACAACGTTTAAGAATATCCTGCAAATTAAACAAGCACACATCAAAAGTTTCACCAAATGTAGAAAAGTCATCCATAAATACCTCTAATGTTTTCTCCACTATGTCACTGAAGATTGCCATCATACATCGCTGAAAAGTTGCAGGAGCATTGCATAGCCCGAAAGGCATGCGCCTAAATGCGAATGTGCCATAAGGACAAGTGAATGTGGTCTTCTCTTGATCCTCCGTGCAATTGTGATCTCGATTATACCCCGAATACCCATCCAGAAACAATAATATTCTTTACCCGCCAATCATCAAGCATTTGATCAATAAAAGCGCAAAGTGGAAAGTGGTCCTTCCTCGTGGCTTTGTTCAACTTTCGATAATCCATACAAACTCGCCATCCAAAGGCCAGTTCTTGTTGGGATTAGTTCGTTATTCGATTTTCTACCACTGTGATCCCACCCTTCTTAGGCACACACTGAACTGGGCTTACCCAAGCACTATCAGATATAGGAAAGATAATACCTGCATCAAGCCACTTGAGAATCTCTTTCCGCACCACCTCTTTCATGACAGGATTCAACCGCCTTTGATGCTCAATTGAATTTGAACAATCATCCTCCAACAGAATTTTGTGCATACATATGGATGGACTGATACCTTTTATATCTGCCATGGACCACCCAATTGCTTTCTGATGTTGTGTTAGTACATCAATCAATTTCTGCTCACATTCTCCACTCAAGGCTGATGATATGATTACTGGCAGAGTGTCATCTTTTCCAAGATATGCATATTTTAAATGTGTGGGAAGCGGTTTAAGCTCCAAAGTGGGTGGCTCTTCAACTGATGGCTTGATTGTAAGACAAGTTCTCTCTGCAAGCCCCAGTGACTCGAATTGCCTTTGATTCATGCCGCTATACTGTGTAGCTCCCACACGAGCAATCATTCCTCCTTTGTTGGAGTCAGCATCATTTTCATTTCCAACAAAGTCATTTGCCCTAGCTGATCTTTCATGCCAACTTTCCACCACAGCTGTGTCTAAAACATGCACAAGAGAACACTCCTCAACATCATTAGGGAAATGCAAAGAATTAAAAAGATTAAACGTTACCCTTTGATCATTGACTCTCATTGTCAACTCCCCCTTTTGCACATCAATGAGCGTCCTTCCTGTGGCTAGGAAAGGTCGCCCCAGGATGATTGGGATGTCTTTATCAGCCTCATAATCAAGTATAATAAAATCAGCGGGGAAGATAAACTTATCCACACTTACCAACACATCCTCTATCTTACCCTCTGGATAAACTACTGAGCGATCAGCTAGCTGTAATGAAACCGTAGTGGGCCTTGCCTCTCCAATGCCGAGCCTTTTAAAGATGGACATGGGCATCAAGTTGATGCTAGCCCCTAAATCGCACAAGGCTTGCCCACAGTAAGTGTTCCCAATGGTGCAAGGTATGGTGAAGCTCCCTGGATCTTTTAACTTCTGAGGGATCTTTTGTTGAACAATAGATGAACATTCTGAAGTAAGTGCCACCGTCTCAAACTCACCCAACCTCCTCTTTTTGGTCAAAATGTCTTTCATGAATTTCGCATAGTTGGGCATCTGTTTCAAGGCTTCCACTAAGGGGATGTTTATGTGTAACTCCTTCAGAATGTCCAAAAACTTATCGAATTGTTCATCTTGTTGCTTCTTTTGAAAACGTTGAGGGAATGGCGGTGGTGGTCTCAAAACAACTGGTTCAGCTGGTTTGAATTGCGGAGGAACTGTTGTATTCTTCTGTTCTGCTTCCTGATGTACCGGCTCTGTTGCCACATTGTCCTCTGCCTGCTCTATCTCAACCTGACAGTTCGGAATTATTACTGCATTTCCTTGTGTCTGCTTTCCACTTTCACTAGCAACTTGGATTGAAGTGGGCTCTTTTCCTTTAGGGACCTTGGGTTTGGCTACCTCTAACTCCTTGCCACTTGGTCAGTACTACTACCTTACAAGTTTCCTTGCCTTTTCCTCTTGGATCTTCAAAGGTCACTAGGCAAGGCACCCTGAACTCTATTGTTTAAGGCTGAGGCTAGTTGACCCATTTGGTTTTCTAGGTTCCTTATCGCTGCAGCTTGGCTTTGCACTATGGCATCAGTTTTAGCCATGTGCTCTTTCAACAATGATTCTAATGAGGATGTGGGCTCATGAGTTTGTACCTTAGGGTTTTGCAAAATCTGCTGAGGGTATCCCTGTTGTTGAAACCCTGGAGGTACTGGAGGTCTTACCTGCTGATTTGAAGGTCCTGCGCCCTGATTGTTCCATGCAAAGTTCGGATGATGCTTCCATCCTGGGTTATATGTATTCGAGTAGGGGTTGAAATTCTTGTTGTACCCCACATAGTTTACTGATGCCGGATTAGAAGGACAAACATCAAAAGTATGTCCCTCTCCACAATACACACAAGAGATTGACACTGGAGGCCCAAACTGATTTCCTGAACCCATATTCATCGACTTCAGTGTATTGGTGAGGGTGGCAATTTGTGCTGCCAAGCTCACTGTACTTGCATCTTGCACCACTGCTACCTGGCGAGTAGGATTAAGGCGTGAAGTAGGCCACTGGTAGTTATTCTTAGCAATCTTTTCTAGAATCTCATAAGCATCATTATATGTCTTTGACAACAATGCTCCTCCAGCTGAAGCATCAACCACCATCCTCGTGTGGGTATTCAACCCATTATAAAAAGTTTGCATCTGAATGCCATAGGGAATACCATGATTCGGGCATTTGCGAAGCAACTCCTTAAACCTCTCCCAAGTTTCATACAGAGATTCGTCATCCTGCTGTTGAAAGGAAGTAATTTCACTCCTGAGCTTTGCAGTCTTGGTGGGTGGAAAATACTTTATCAGGAACTGCTCCACCAACTCATTCCAACTTGAAATAGCTCCAGGTGGTATCGTGTTCAACCATTCAAGCGCTTTCCCTCTTAGTGAATAAGGGAAAATTCACAAACAAATAGTCCCCGGCAACGGCGCCAAAAACTTGTTGTGCAAAAACTCACTACGCAAGCATACGCAATCGTAGGTAGTAATTGGTGAACAAGGTCGATCCCACAGGGACTAATGTTTGCAAAAGATTGAGAAGATGAGTAATACTAAACTAGCCTTTAAGCACTTAAACAACTCAAAAGCAACAAAAAATGAGCTTAGCATAAGAGAGATTGAATCTAGCTATCTAAGAGCAATAAACAACTCAAATGGACAATGAATAGACTGAGAATTTAATGAGGGAAACGCTGGAATTTTTTTTGGAGATGAAATTCTAAATTCTGCTGTCTAATGCTGGAGCGGTGCTACCACACTGCTGCGAACTGCTATACTGTGAAGAAACGGGAAATTATGCAGAAATTCCGAAAATTATTTCTAACTTCGAATTTTAGCCTAAAAGCAGAGTTTAACATATGTCTATGAATACCCAACTTTTAAGCATACAAATAACATACACTTCCCTAAGTTTACAAGCCAAAAGGCATATGTCTATACCTTTGGAACCCTTTCCTTTTTCAAGAGAAGGACATTCAAGCTTTGCTTATGTGTTTTCCATCCATTTCAACCTTTTCAGAATTAAAATGAACTACTATTCAATCCTAAGGTGATCAATCTTAAGAAGAACATTAAACAACAAATACCCATAAGCGAACTTCACAAATACAATAATTCTCAACAAAAGGCCTTTGAGAATTTAGTAATTCATTCCATAAATTCCAAAGATATGAGAGATTAGTTCATGGTCATTATACAAAAACTTAAAAACAAGATATTGAAAGCTTAAATACATACCAAAATCTAGTTCAAGACACAACAAAAAGAACAAAGGCACAAGTAAGAGAAAACAAGCTAGAAAAGAGAGAAGAAAATGAACGCAGCCTGGAAGTAAATGAGGCAAAGACTTTCTCTTCTTCTCCAAGGGTCTTGACAGAGGTTTTTCTTTTCTTCTGCTACGCTATCATCTGATCATCAAGAAATGGTGGCTCCTCCTTTCGATCCTCACCTCTTTTCCTTATTAGGTTAGATTTTCTTTAACTTTCTTTTTCTTTTTGCATCATTGGTCCTCTGATTCTCAATAATCTCAACAAGAACCAAATCTAACGATTTAGGTCGAGAAAAGGGGTGCCAGTGCGTCATCCCGAAAGGTGGGCCCTACTTTGACTTTTCTCGCCCACCATTGATCTCTTGTCGCCATCTTCGCGACATAGTCTGCTACATGGTGAATTTGCCTTACGCTCTTAGAAACCGCACTTGCATGAATGACTTTGTAGCATTGATGCCGCCACACTTAATGCCTCTTCTTCTCCCTACACCAAACACAAGCATAAACAACAACACAACCTACACACAAAACTCACAGCAAAGCCTAAGGAACACATCAGTTCTAAAGCCACTACATAGACACAAAGTACCAAAGCTAACCCTACCCAATGAGAAAAAGGAACAACTAGACACTAGAACCAGACACACTCTAAACTCAACAAAATCATACAAAGAAAAAGCGACTAAAACACGCTAACCACTCAATTTTTAGTAGAAATAAGCAAAGGAAAGTGCCACTCAATAATCCCATTTCATGGGATTATCGAAAAAGTACAAAGTTAAGGACCGAGATAGGAACATTCAGCAGCGGCGGAGGAGAGAGCGACTATTTGAGGCACAGAGGCAGTACAAGGACATGCTCGTGGAGGTGCCTACAAAGATGGCTACCAGATTGGCTCTAGGTATAATTATTCTATAACGGATTGGAAGGTAAGACCAGGACCATTCTGGATGCCACTGTTAGGGGGCTTTCATGGCGAAGACTGTGCTAGAAACACGTGTCCTCCTCGAAGAAGTGTCAATCGCCAAACTACCAAAGGGCTCTACTGACAATGACAGATCTAAGATGCAGAGTTGGATTGTATCAACTGGATGAGGTAACCTCCCTTAGATCTCATATGGCATCTCTCACTCATGCTCTGAATAATTTTGCAGGATCACCCCAAACAATAGTGCCCTCTCAATGCTCCCAGTCCAATGGAGAATCTACTTTGGAGTAACTACACTACTTGAACAACAGAAGCTATGGAGGAAACCAGACTTGGAATAACCTCCCAACACATTATAATCCAGGTTTGAGGTATCATGAAAATTTCTCTTATGCTAACAATAAGAATGTGTTGAATCCTTCTACAGGGTATTTTTCTACATCTGAGAGGAAACCATCTCTGGAAGAGACATTGCACTCCTTCATAGTTGAATCTAGAAGGAGGTCCAATCAGTTGGAGAATGCAGCCACCAGTCTATCTAGTATAGTGACTAGCCATGGAGTTGCAATAAAGAACATTGAGACACAAATTAGTCAGATGAACACATCACTCCGAGCGCTGAAGATAGAAAAGAAACACCTTGAGGGAGTATAGTCTAGCTCAAAGACGTTAAAGAAAGCGCTTCTTGGGAGGCAACCCAAGCTTTACATTTTTGTCCTTTCTGTTTTTCTTTAGTTTGTTTTAGTTGTTTACTTACTAGTTTGTTTGTTTTTCTTTGTAGGTTGTGATGATGTCTTCCTTCGTTGAAATCCATGCTCCCGTTCTGAGGAACTCTAACACATATATTTTGGCTATCCAAAGAACTCATAAAGATCTCCATAACTCAGGACAGTATTGTTCACTCTTACCCTATACTTGCCTTTTGCTTATTTTTGCAAACATTGAGGACAATGTTTAGTTTAAGTTTAGGGGTGGAATGTTATTGATAAGATGTGACTGTCCTGAGTACATGCTGAATTGATGATTGATCTTTTGCATAAGTATGATTATGATAGCCTAGGATGAGATATAATTGAAAATTTTTATAATTCTGCTGAAACTTGAGAGCATGACATGAATTTGAGTTAATTTAAAAAAATTTCTTGAGTTTCTCCTGCACTATTATGCACACAGCCTGTGTTCTTGTAGTTTTGAAATGCGTAGAACAAAGTTATTAGGCTTGGAAGTTTAATGTCACCTCGATAGGTCTAAGAACTGATTTGAGAGTTAAACTGCAGGATAGGGTGAATGACAATATGAAGTGCATGATTTGTATATTTTGTGAAATAGTTTGTTTTTATTGTTTGTTTGTTTAAGAAAAAAAATTCGTGAGGGCAAAAAGAGCTACCTTCACTGTGATCAGTTAGGTCGCTCATTGAGCGAGTGCTCTGGGTAAGGATCCCTGCAGTGGATGTGTGAAAGCTAGTGTCCTTGCATAAAAAAAAAAAGAAAATAGAAAAAGTGAAAAAAAATGATTAAGTGCGGAGTACAGTTGTTTATTGCTTGAATGTGGGGAGGCTCAAAGATTAGTAATTATGACCAGTGTAGAGGGAAGTTGAATGGAGAGCCTAATAAAGTTTATCTGGGCTTAGTAAAAATGAAGGGAACATAGGCTAATCACACACACGTAGGAACACTTAGGAAAAGTTTTAAATTGCTCATTGAAGTATTATGTTTGAGTGTTTCCTGTGATAGACAAATTTTCTCTTAAATCTTTGAAGCTTGAATCAAACGTATGTATAAGAACAATCTCGTGTTTAATTCTGTTTTTTCTCGAGACTAGAAAAAGGTTAAGTCTGGGGGTGTTTGATAGAAAATAAAATGTGTTATCCTTAGGCTTAATTATTGCTAGTTTTATGATCATTTCAGGACTTTGATGTGTTTAAATCACTCAATTTCAGGTTAAGAACTTAAACAGGACATTTGGAGACATTTTGGATCACTCGAGATCGAAACGAGGCTATTTGGAGCTAAAAATAACATCAATTGGAAGTAGAAGGATAAATCCAAGCTTGAAGATCACTGTCGATAGCGTTGCAACGCTACCTTGCAGCGTCGCAACGCCAAACTGATAGAGACGCGTTTGTTAGGGTAGCGACATTGCAACGTTGCCCTCAGCGTTGCAACGTTGTCGATGCTTTCCATAATTGATACGCGTTTAGGGTACAACGTTGCAACGTTGTACCAAAAGTTATTATAAATAGAACCTTATGTTTTCTTGCAAAATGAGTCGAATTTGATAGACAATTCACCCCATTTTCGAAATAACCTCTATAAGAAGAGAAAAGAAAGCATTCTTGAGAGCCAAAGCGTTCGTGGAGGTTCGAGATCGAAAACGGGAGCTCGGAGACGAAGGACCAGCATCGACACATAAGTTTAATTTCCTTTTCTTTCAGATTGTAACTCTGTTTTAAGACGTTTTCTACACTTTTAGCTTGGTTTTCCTGTGATTTAGAGTAGCTAAATGTTGTAGTTAGGATTTGACTTGTTTGTTATGACTTTTTTGCTATGTATTGAAGCATGTTTTGTTCTTATTTTTGGCAATTCATTCTTTAACTCTTGATATTGTTGGTGTAAGTGGACTCGAGAGATAAAACTTGAATTAGAGCAAAGTTGTCAACACCCTTAGGAGTCTGGCATGAGAATGACCTAGAAGTCTAAGGGAAACACATAAAGAAGTTGCTTAATGTCGTGCATGTTGTAGGTTCAGATGGAGACTATAGAATTTATTACATGTGCGAGGCTCACTAAGAATCGATAGGTTTTCTTGAGTATCTTACTTCTTGTTTATAAATTCATTTCATTAGTTCATTGCATGTGTTAATTAAGTTATTAACTTGTGAAGTCAATTTCCTCTAAGTCCATCAATTTGTGTCTCCACGTGTTTGTTGTTTGTCTTTAATTTCACCACCTATCCATGTTTTGTTACTTTAGCTAAAATTGGGAATTAGTATCTTAGTAATTAATTAATCTAGAAATCCATTCCCGAGGACGATACTTGGACTCTTAAATCACTATACTAAAACTTGACCCGTACACTTCGACATTGCACAAAAAATAAATTGTACGCAACAAGTTTTTTCGTGTCACAGTTTAATTATGACTATGATAAAGAAGAGGTTGAAATATTTGAATATGATTTAAATATTGGTTCGGTTTATAACATGAATAGGGATTCATATTCGAACGATTTATTTAAGAAATCGGGATTGGTCCAATTATTTAATTTGATATTTGATATTAAATTAAATAAATTGTTTAAAATTAAATAATTAATAAATTAATTTTAATTTTATATTAATTTTGAATTAAAATTAATTTATTAATTTAATTAATTAAACAAAGAAATTTCAAATTGATTTTTGAATTTCAATTGGACCAAAGAACAAATGGTGAACAAACTTCTTTGAATTTGAAATTCACCATAATTGAGCACCTCCTTTTTGCTAAATCATCATCATCTTCATGCTGACATCTTCTCCTTGATTGAAGAAGTTTTTTATTTGCTTTAATCGAAGAAGAAACACATGGATTTTTAAGGATTTATCAGAATTTTTTCTGATTTACGTTTTTAGATCTTTCTCTCATCTCTCTTCAAATTCTCTCTATCAAAGATCCTACAATCTGTTCCAATGCCTGAGGATAGTAGGGAAGACACTAGAGGTGGTCTACAAAGTGTTTGTAACAAGCAATTGCCCATGGATTAGGAGAATTTTGAGCTACAAAGGTATGAGTTCTTATTCTCTGTTTTTCCAGATTTGAGCATGCTTTTTATTTTGTAAAATTGATCAACTTAGAGTGTTCAAGATCCAAAATTGATTCTGTTTTCTTAATATAGACTCTTTCACCCAGCTATCTACCCGGTCTTATCCTTGAAATGAGAGGTTTATTGAGTCGGCAATCTCGGGTCACTCTCACCCATGCAAATCTAAAGATAATCCGAATAAACAGGAGTTCATAGCACGCTCAGGATGAAGATCGAGTTACCTAGGTCATCGTATGAATATAGTAGGACAGTAAACGGAGTTATAAAGTCTAAGTGACTATTTCGCGGTCCAGTCTTATGCAAACTCATTGCATAGGACGCCCCCACTCGTATGTCTCCACATGAACGATTTAGGATCACATCGTTTGTACTCTACAAAGTGGGTCGCGTCCATAGTGTCCTTAAGATAAGGTACCTAACTCTATCCTTATACTAAGACTATTCTGGCTATAACTTGAACTTGATCTACTCTTATGTCACACATAAAGTTCAAGTACTCATCCTATAATCAAGGGTTCTTTATTGGGTTAGGGTTACACAATACACAATTCACTTTATTCAATAACACCTTTATTGAATAAACCTCAATAACAACTTTATTGCAATATAGAGTGTACATTTAGTTTACAAAAAACCACGAGTTTTAGGACATAAAACCCAACAGTTGTACCCCACTGTTTTAGATTGTATGTACCCCACTAGACTAGAGTTTTAGTTCAAGTGGGAGTTTGTTGAGTTTTATGCCCTAAAACTCGTAGTTGATATGTTTGTTCAATTTTATTCAATAGAATGTTATTAACATTGTTCATTCAATTGTTGGTGAATTTCATAAATATTGCTTTAAATTAACCCTAAATCCAATAAACTAACGTCCTAGGTTGTATTATGTCTCTTGAACTGTATGTGTGGGCATACAGGGATCAAGGTTCTAAAGGGTCTATAGTATAGGGATGAGGTTGGGTACCTTATCCTAGTGACACTATGGATACGACTCGCTTTGTATTTGATACAAACACAATGATCTAACGTGTTCGTGTAGGTGACATGTGAGTGGGGGTATCCTATGTGATGAGTTCACATAAGACCGAACCGCGAAATAGTAACCAATAGATGTAACTTCGTTAACTACTTAGGTCTCTATTTCAATGGATGGCCTAGCCAATTTGATCTTAATCCTGAGCAGGTTACGAACTCATGTTTACAAGGGATTGTCCTTTGACTAGTATGGGTGAGAGTGACCTGGGGCGCCGACTCAATATGTTTATCTTCTTGGGGACAAAGTCACGTGGGTAGGGGGACTTAACCTAGCAAGATGGAATTCACTCATTCCTAATCTAAGGATAAGTAGATGAGTGTTCCCTTAAGTAGTATCTCCGAGACTTGAAAAAAGGGCTTTACCCTCCCATTGGCCCAAGAGAGATTTCTGTTTATTGCTTGGACCATAAACAAGTTGTTCATTAGAGGAGCATTGGTACTTAAGGCCATAGATGTAACCTAGGGGTAAAACGGTAATTTGATCCAACTGGTGTTACGAACACTTGTGAAGGATTAACTTGCAGTTATTGGTCTTTTATCCATGGACACATAAAAGTATTTACAGTGAGAAGAGTGTAGTTGTGGGTCTTTAGTGGAGTGTACTCGCAGTTAATGAATGTTGATTAAACGGTTAATGAGATTAGCCAATTAATCTTGTATCGTTAGAGCTTCTGATCTGTAGGTTTATTAGGTCCACTTCCTAGCTCGTAAAGGGTTCTAAGATTGCTAGATCTTGATTAGAATTTGAAATGTTCGAATTTATTTTGGAAATTAATTTAATGTATGAAGATACATTATAATATAAAGTTTTTATGTACATTAAAACTTTATTATATAAATTTAATTTTGGATATGATTCAAATTTGATTTACGAGAGAATTAAATATTTGAAAGAGTTCGAATATTATTATATTGTGAATGAGATTCATATTGAACTATAGATTAATTTTTAATGGACATTAGATGTACATTAAAACTATAGATTAAAGGGAGGTTGATTAAATATGATTTAATTATCATAACCAAAATTGAATATGTGATATTTAATTTATGAATTAATTAATTTGTGACTTTAATTAAATTAATTAAGTTTAGTTGGTTTAATTAAATTAAAAACTATAGGTTATATAAGATATGCATTTAAATATGATTTAAATGTAAATGCAGTTTAATTTAATTAAATGTTAATTAAATTAATTAATTAAATTAAATTAAATTAAATGAGGAACATGTGATAGACACGTTCCCCATATCTCTCCCTATCTCCGTCAATCCCCTTCTTCCTCTATCGACAAAATAGAGAAAGTTGAGTGGAGAAAGTGTTGATTGATTCGTATCAATTCTCCTCACTCTCTCTGTGTGTAATTTTCCAGAGAAAAAAAAAAGGCAGAATCAAGAAAGGTTTTCCCACAAAACTTTAATCTTAGGAACTCATAGAATATGAGGTTTTCCTTACTGGTTGTGTTATGCTTCATTTTTCCAAAAAGAAAGTTTTGGAAATTGGGAGTTCTATACGTGGTTCACAGTAAGGTGTATACTGCATCACGATTTATCAGAAGCCAAAAGGTAAAACTCACATGCCCTTTTAGTTTAGAAAATGTTTTAGCATGCTTCTGTGTTTACAAAATCTATGATTATATATTTATCATAGTTTTTGTCAATGTACTGATTTTTTTCATTTGCCAAATGAAAACTAGTAAAATCGATTCAATTGAGTTTCCGTTGTGCAATTGAAATTTCGATTCCATCACTCATCATACTAATGTGGTATACAAACTATCTTAAGCTCAACTTGACATTACTTTGATATAAGTCATTAAAGTGTGTTAGATACAATATCACACCAATGTAAGTTTTTACTGGAGGACAAATTAGCCTATGGACTATCGACCTGCACGACGAAGCTAACGTGAACATGCTGGTCAGAATCTCACAGGCCCATAGGTACTGAGGAAGTGTGCTGGAAAGAAGACGTCGTTTATTTATTTATATTTTATTTAAGAAATTCAAATTCGAAGACCCTTCCAATGCTCCATTTCGCCATGCATAAACTGCACCAGATAAGCTAGTACGAAAATAGTTGGTTCAGGCGGAACCGAGATTTCGAGTTCATCTAACATAGTAGCTACAATGAGAGATTAAGAATTCGCAACAAATTTTATCTAATTAAACTATAAACTTAGATATAAATGTTGAAAACTTTTACTTTTTATTAGTCATTACTTTCACCCACTAATCAAATTTTAAAAAAAAAAAAAAAAAAAAAAAAAGCTTTTGAAACCTATTAATTTTTACTTAAAAGAATAGCTTTCAAACAAATCAATGCATACAATTGATGCAATAGCAAACCAAAGCACAAAGATCAACGGTAAACTAAATTCGGTTAGAGTACAAACTTAATTTTTATAGTTTTTAAAAAATTAGAATTTAGTCCCTATGATTTTGAATGTTAGAATTAGTTTCTATAGTTTGGTAACCACGCATAAATATCTCTATTGTAGGGATTATATTTATCAGGATTTTATCAAACCCTAATCAACTCCAAAGTATTTGTCTTTCTTTAAAGCCGCATCAATTTTACATCAACCATATCTTTGTGTAATAATATTTTGGAAAAATGTCAATTTATACCTCTAAACTTTACATGTTGATACATAAAATTTTAAACTAATAATTGTAAATACAAATAACTTCGTAAGTAGTCAAATTTTTTTTTTGTTCAACAACATTTGGGGATGGAGGTTTCGAACCTATAACCTCTTGATCATAAGCTCTTCATGCCAGTTGAGTTATGCTCTTGTTGACTCGTAAGTTGTCAATTTAAGCTCCCTACATGTGATTTTTAATTATTTTTCTTAATTTCATTTGAAATCAACTCAAAATTACCTAAATAACAATATTCTTCTCTCAAAATCCTACGAAATGTAGTGAGAAAAATTTTCACATTACAGAATTTTTTTTTACATTACTTTTCCTAAATAAGTAGAGAAAAATAAAGGAAGAAAAGAAGATGAAAATTGCTCATGTTGATGAAAGTCACGACCACCCACTTGATTCCAATATTTTCCTCTAATAGTGCATTTAAAGAAGTCTACACTAGTGCACACACAAGAATTATGCATTGATGGCTAGCTTTCAAGCCGAACCTATGGTTTAAATTCATTCACTAATGAAAGTTTGGAGTTTTAATTATACATGTGTGTTGAATGACAAATTATGATCAATCACAAATTGTCACGTCATTATTCTAAATGAATGAAAAAATTACATATTACTAAATTCGTGACCAGTTATAAATTCATATGTGTCCCAGATTTAATTCGTGACCAATTATTCTACAAGGGTTCTCATCTTTCTTAAGAAAAATACTTGAATTCTTAGCTAAATTTCAAAAAAAAAAAACTTTTTGGAAACTACTTTTCTTAGTTTTCAAAACTTGACTTGGTTTTTGAAAACACATCTAAAAAATATATTAGAAACACATGAAAAGTAACGAGTGGAAGTAGTATTTATAGACTTAATTTTCAAAAACCAAATGGTTATCAAATGTGTCTTAGTTATCTAGTTTTTACTTATGTTTTCAAAAATTTTATTGGTTTAAAAAAAAGATGTTTTTATTTTTAAAATTTAATTAAAAATTTAAATGTTTCGTGAAGGACAAAAACTATAATAGAAAAATTGAGACAACAACTAAAAAACAAAAAATCAAAATAGTTATCAATCATACCTAAACAATTCAACAATGGAGTGAGGATTCAATGCCTATCAATGATTACTTAACCATGCTTGCTTTGGTGAAAAAAATGATATGTTTTTGCACAAGTTATAATGATGTGTGGAATACTGCATTATAACTCAGACTAAACCACTCATTTTAAATAATAGGGAAAAATACATTTTTAGTCTTTTATATTTCAAGTTTGTGTCTATTTAGTCCATATGTTTCAAAATCGAGCAATCAAATCCTTGAATTTTATGAAATGGTTCTATTGGATCTTTGGTCGTTAATTATTTTTAACAGGCATTAACGGAGGCTGACGTGGATTTTTTTAAAATTAAAATATAATTTTTAAAATAATATTAATAACAAAAATAAAATAATAATTTTAAAAAATTTATTCTCCCCTTTCTTCTCTCTTCTCTTCAATTTACTCGATTGCCACCACCACCCTTCACCACCATCTCCCTCTTTTCTTTTCTCTTCTTCTACTAATAACATTCTCCCTTTCCTCAGCTTGAAATTATGGGTTTGGAAGATAAGCCAAGATGAAGCAAGACGCAACCAGGTTCGGGGATATGTGCGATGGTGCGACTTGACAGAGTACCCGATAAGCGGCGGCAGCGCGCGACTCGGCGCCAGCGACCGAGGTTGGCGCTAGATCTCAGTGCAGGGCGTTCGACTTGCAACGGAGGGAGACGAGAGATTCATGGAGCTCGTTTGGCGGGCGTGACTCCGGCAAGTTCGCACTGCCTGTAACCATGAAGCCACTCGTTCGCCGATCTACTCCTTCCTTCGCCGTTTTCGTTCAACCCATCGATTTTGAAATTAAACCATCAATCGTGAGTATTTTGGAAGGGAGAAGAGAGAAGAAAGGGGAGTGGAAGACGCAGAGAAAAAATCCTTTGTTTTGCCCTGCTATCGGAAAGGAAAAAAAATAAAGAAGAAAGTGTTGATGCACGCACAAGGAGAGAAAAAAGAGAGAGGAAAAAAAAATAAAGAAGAAACGCGCACAATAGAGAGAAAAAGGAAGAAGGAATAAGGGGATGAGATGGATATTATTTTTAAAATAATAATATTTTTTTTTGTTATTAATATTATTTTAATGTTAAAAAAATCCATGTCAGCCTCTGTTAGTCCCTGTTAACAATAATTAACGGCTAAAGATCCAATATAACCATTTCATAAAATTCAGGGATTTGATTGCCCGATTTTGAAACATATAGATTAATAGACACAAGCTTAAAACATGAGGGACTAAAAGGTATTTTTTCCTAAATAATATTACATAATTTCATAGACTATAATAACCTATCAATTGTTATAATCCATGTGCTCAGAAATAAAATATAATAAAGTGCTTTCGTTCTTGAGAAAAAAATAAAATAAAATAAGAACTCCTTTCCTCTGCTCGGTAGCTCATCTTCATCATTCGACTCTGCAAATTCTGCGCTTAAGCCTCATTTCTCACTTCCAGACTCTGATTGAGAGATGTTGCAATGCATATTTCTGCTATCCGATTCAGGGTAAGTGGTAATCCTATTTCATATTCACTCCTTCCATTACCTTCAAACAGTAATCGATCTTCCCATATTCAATTTATAGCTTCCCCCCTGAATTCTGCATTCCAAATGAAATGTTTAACATTTGCTCCACTTTTCCTATTCAATTTCGCAGAGAGATTATGCTGGAGAAACAGCTCACTGGGCATCGTGTCGACCGATCTATATGCGCCTGGTTCTGGGAGCAATCCCTATCTCAAGGTGATTCCTTCAAGGTACCTTTAGAATTGGAAATTTTTCGTTCTTAATTACACTTTTTGTGCATTCTTGGCTTTTCTTTTAGATTTTGATATCTGGATCTTTGATTTTGAAGTATTTGTTCAACGTTAATCTGTGGGCAAATTTGAAACTTCGACGGTGGCTTGATTTTGATTCTGTTTAACTTCCCCCATTTATTTTTAGCTGCAGCCGGTGATTGCTTCTCCAACACATTATCTTTTCCAAGTTGTTCGCGAGGGCATCACTTTCTTGGCCTGCACCCAAGTTGAAATGCCACCTCTAATGGGTATTGAGGTAAATTTCTTATCTAGAATGAGCAAGGAATTAGGTTGGCTATTTGAGTCCTTTAACTTTTGATTCTTAGTTCCTCTGCAGAGTGGCTGATGTTCTCACAGATTATCTTGGGGAGTTGAATGAAGATCTGGTCAAGGATAATTTTGTGATTGTATATGAGGTATACCAAAACTTATTCACGTTTATGCATGCTGGTTTTGAATTAAGGGAGTACCTTCTACTGTAGTTCTAGAAATTTTCACAGGGGAAATGGATGGTTAGATTATTTCTCTGTTGATGTAAGTTCTTGATGGAGCATAGTTAGCAGTAGTTTTATAGTTCTGAATTTGAATTGTTCATGGTTTTAGTTTGTAGATTTTTCTTTTTGGAGTTCCGTATGGGATGAGGGGATTTGAATCTCCAACCTTTAGGGAGGTAAGTAATGCATTGACTAGGTCAGCTATGCTTTATTGTAGTGTTTTTCTTATGTCTTCTTTTTTTAAGTTCGTAGTTTGCTAGGTGTTTACTAAGTAGGTTGTAGGTTTAGCCATTAATCCTCTATAAATAGTGGTTAAATCTCTTGTACTGATAGACTTTTTGAATCATTACAAAATACTCCTTTGAGGGTTCTTGGTCTCCATTGATACTTGGTTGCATCAATTCTGAGTGAATTAGACATGTCTGCCTGCATTATAAAATGCTGGTGAGAATAATGAAAGAATAGGATTTCATTTAATTACTTCTCTTCTCAGACAATTTTGTGTCAATCATGTTTCATTCTTAAATTGATAATTTCATTTGGCTCAACCTAAATGTAATTGTTAGTCAATTGCAATTTGTAGCTTCTGGATGAGATGATAGACAATGGCTTCCCCCTCACTACAGAACCTAATATCTTGAGAGAAATCATAGCTCCACCAAACCTTGTCAGCAAAGTATTGAGTGTCGTGACTGGTAACAGTTCTAATGTGAGCGAAACCCTTCCAGGCGCAATAGCATCTCATGTCCCATGGAGAACTACAGATCCAAAATATGCTAAAAATGAAGTTAATGTTGATCTTGTGGAGGAGATGGATGCGATTCTAAACAGGTCCTGAAAGCTTGCCTCTATTTTCATATTTGTAATAAATACTAATACTTATTTCCACCAATGATACTTTTACCACTGAATTAGTATTTGTTATATTGAAAAATTATTGGTTGGTTTCTGAATTTGTAGAGTATACAAAATTTGATGATCTTTAATATGCATTTCACTAATTCATCTCAATAAAAGTTTTAATGAATGCACATGAGAACAGTAGACATGTTGTATTCAATCTTGGTGTTGAACTGTCTTGTTCAGGGATGGCCACCTGGTTAAGTGTGAAATTTATGGTGAGGTCCAAGTAAATTCTCATCTATCAGGTCTTCCTGATTTGACTCTTTCATTTACAAACCCTTCAATCCTTGATGATGTGAGATTCCATCCCTGTGTTCGGTTTCGCCCATGGGAATCACATCAGATCCTGTCATTTGTGCCTCCTGATGGACAGTTTAAGCTCATGAGTTACAGGTATGTATAACTTGAAGAATATCCGTACCATATTTTAGCTTCTTAAATTGAATTGCTTGTATTTTGGATAAGAGGGATATAGATACTTTTCAGTCTCTACTTTTCCACCTAATTATATGTTAATTATTTATATTCCCTCTTTAGCAAATCAATTTTTCTTCCATTCAGAGTTAGAAAGTTGAAGAACACTCCTGTATACGTAAAGCCTCAGTTTACCTCAGATGCAGGAACATGTCGTGTCAGTGTGTTAGTTGGAATTCGACATGATCCTGGAAAGCCGATCGACTCAATAGATGTGCAGTTTCAATTGCCCTCATGCGTTTTATCAGCTGACCTTACTTCAAATTATGGAACAGTGAATATCCTATCTAATAAGGTAATGGTTGCATCACTTTTTATTCCAAAAAATGTTCTATTTCGTTAAACTGAAGAAAAGGAGTTATATCCCATCCCGACTTGCTAATCAACCAAGAGTTCTTCTAGATGCCTTTTTAAGTTGCTCTCATGTTTGTTGCAGTGACTTTTTAAATTGGTATATTAGCAATTTATGACTAGTAAAAGATCTGTTGTGTTCTTCATATGATGAATGTGTAAGGGTGCATTTGGTTGGTATCTGAAAAAAGAAATCTGAAAACAAGGGATTTAATGAATATCAGAGTGGTTTCGAACATGTGTTTGATAGCAAATTTAGAAACTGAATCCTAATTAAGTAATTGTTCAAAATGTGTTTGATAATATATTTATAAGCCATAAAAATAGTTCTAGGTACCAACTGAATATTAAGTTGAATTTAATTTCAACCATTATTATTTAATTTATGAACTATGTTTTATGTTATAAATTTTGTATAGTTATTATTTTACAATATTATATAATTTATAATTTAGTAAATTCTTTAATTTCTTGTGAATTTGTTTCTAACAGATCTGCTCTTGGACAATTGGAAAGATGCCAAAAGATAAAACCCCTTCAATGTCTGGAACATTAACACTCGAGACAGGATTACAACAGCTTCATGTATTTCCAACCTTTCAAGTGCGTTTTAAGATCATGGGCGTAGTCCTCTCTGGCTTGCAAGTAGATAAACTTGATGTGAAGAACCTGCCAAATCATCCTTACAAAGGTTTTCGAGCTCTCACCCGAGCAGGGAAGTTCGAAGTTCGGTCATGAGCTAGCACGGTAATTACCAATTGTGAATTTGTTATGATCTGGAGTAAATTCTTCTGTTAAAACCTGTGAGCCAAAGCACAATCTCATGATCGGTGAAAACAGACCAGAAAAGTCTTCTCATTTGTAAAGTTTGTTTAAATGATGCCTTTTGGCAGCTCAGAAGTGATTCCTGTTTCAGTGAAATTGATACTGTGACAATCTTTGGTTCTCTTTTCTCATCAAGGATTTGAAGAAATGTTAAATTAGTGAGATAGGACTTCCATTATCAAACTGTAAAATCCAGTAGCAATTTGCCTTGATGTTATGAAGAACAATATTTCAGCTATTACATCTGGAAAAGAACGAAAAGGCCTCAGTTGCCTCAATTCCCTTGTGTGTTTCATTCATTTCAGGCATTCATACTTTGTTGACTCTGAAAGAATCCATAACCTGACGCAGCTCATTTTCTTCTTCTACAAACACATTTTCTGGGGTTTGTAATCTCAACTCGTATAGCCGACTGTTTTCGACTCCAAGAACTGAGAGATATCTCCGATCCCATTCCAGACGAACCACCCGATCCTGTGGCATTACTGCCAGTTCATTGTTGTTTGCATATGACTTTATGTTTACCTGATACCCACATAATTTGCCAGACAAGAGATTGTTATCATGAATTCAGAAACAGAGATCAAAGAAGCTTAACAGCATATGACTAAATTATAAAAAATATTCATGAACTTTGCTTCTGATCTAAAAAATCCTACTAAATTATAAAAAAAAATACTCATGAACTTTGCTTCTGGTTTAAAAATACTTCTATTTTTTTAAGAAGTTGTTTTTTCATAAACGTACCAAAACTATTTATAAATTATTTTTTTATAATTTATCCACAACATATAAAGATAAACTTATAATTTATGGGCCAGTTCCATCCAGAGTTGCAGAGAAAAAAGTTAATTTGGGTTTAAACATCATTTCTTGTTTCTAAACTTTGGCTCTTATAGAGCAATGATCTGCCATTCTCCTTCTCTTTGGTAGCAATCTATCTGTACTTTAACTAAATGTACTGAATATATTCTTTACTTAAAAGGTTATTGGGGTCACAGATAAGATTTGTATAGCTTGATAAATGTTGGTAAGACAGACAAACTTATATTTTTAAGTGAGTTTATTTATCTCGACTACAAGTTTACTAGTCCCATAGGCCAAACCTAGACTAACAAAAATCACTTTGTAGCCAAATTTTGGACAGGACCTAAATATTGATGTGATGTTGAGAGTTTAGAGAGAATTAGAAAGTTCTTGGAGAGTATTGGCAGCTGGAGCTTACCTTGCTCTACCTTCTAGAGAGGGCATATATACCTTCCCCCTACGTTATTGTGGGGTTTTAGTCTTCTAATGGGAATGAAAAAATCAAACGAGGTTGGATCAAGAGTACATGAGCCATGAGAGACCAAGGTTAGGCCTAAGGGAGAGCCCTTGCAACGTGGTTGGCCTCGGCCAGGCAAGCCCAAGCTCGCCCAAGCCCATTTCTTTGCCCTTTCGCATCGCGGGCTAGTCCCGTGTCGGTTTTGGTGCATTTTGACTTTGTGGCAGGCTTCTTTCCTGGTCATAAATGACTCCAAAATTATATAGGCTACTCCCAAGTTGTCTATGCAGTTATTTCACATGCTCCTAATCTTGAATCCTAATAAAGAGTGAAGTGCTCCTAATCTTGAATCCTAACTAAGGAGTGAAGTGCTCCTAATCTTGAATACTAATTAGGAAGTGGGTTAATATTATGGGTAAAATCGGACAAACAAGACAGGTTGAGTGGAAGGCTACAATAAAAGGGTCAAACAAATGAAGAAGCTCAATAGAAAGTCAAAACGGACCAAAACCAAAATGAGATCGGCCCACAACACAAAATACAAAGAACTGGGTTTGGGGGTCGAAGCACGTTGAGGTTGACCACGTGGCAAGGCCCTCCTTTGGGGCCTTGGTCCCTCATGGCTCGTGAACTCTTGTTCATCCCCAATTCGATCCTTTTGTACTCTTTAGAAGTTGGTAACCCCAAAGATCCTAAAAGAAGGTATTTAAGCTCTCTAGAGGGAAGAGTGAGGTAAGCTCATTTCAGTCATCAATACTCTCTAAGAACTTCTTAATTCTCTCTAAACTCTCTTTGATTGAAGCATCGAAATCTATGACCTACACCACACCAATATCCAGCTTTTTTTCTTCGCGTTCTTTTACCATGTTACAAATTCTCCATCATTGTCACGCCAAAATTTGGCCATAAATATAAAGAGAAATTTGACAACTAGAATGCCACAACTCAAGAACCAAAACATACATTTGAAATGGATTCTAACCAACAAGAATGCCACAACTCACAACAATCTTTGGAATGTTACTCCCCATTTGTGGTTTTCTGTTGCTTATTATTAAGGTTCATGGCCAATGATTTCTGCTGTTTCTAAGTTTAACAAAAGAGCTATTACACTCTACCAAAGACATCTTTTGATCTGAAAAATTGAGAAGAGGTTTTCAATATCATTCCTAAATCAGCACATGAAGAACAGTTCAATAGCAAAATGGACAGAATTCTACGAGGAAAAAATCGACTACAATTCTATCAAACTTTTCTATATTCACATTACCTCAACTTGGTAGTAAGTCCTCCCATCATCCGCCGTTCTGGAAGAAGTAGAAAGAATATTTGACTCCCTTCTAACCCCAAGCCTGGTAGACATAAACTCTGTCAAATACTGCTTCAGCACTTTCTTCCCCGCTTCTTCAGGAGGTCCCAAATCCTCAACGCTCTTATACCTCGACGAAGACGGCGACGAGAATTCCACAGAAATATTCTCATCAAGAACAAACGGATCCCTGAAGAATATATCAGCCCCGGCCCCTCGAACTTGAATCCAATTCTTAGGGTACTTGAACGAATAGCCATCAAAAGTGTCAATGTATTCCAATAACCCAAGAGATGGCTCAGCCAATGCAGAATTAGAGAAAATACAAGTCGACAAGATCAACGCCATTGCATTCCTCCTCGGAACTGTAAGGGCTTTAATCTGATTACATATTAGAAAGGTATAGCGAAAAATGGAAGTAACAAATTCCAGATTACGGGTTAGAATTGGTTGGATTAGAGAGCGTAGTCTGTGTGTTGTGAAGTGATTTTGGAAGAATTACCGATTGAGATTCAGAGCAGAGTGAGGAGCGGCATTTAGGGAATGAATCGACGAGCCACCGCGGAGAAGAGGAAGTGCTTGGAATCCTGTGGCGAATTGAAGAACTCAGTGTGTGAATTGGAGGTAAGAACGAGTCGAGGATTACAGCCATTTTTGGGAATCTCTCTCGCTCTCTCTAATGGTGAAAGAGGATAGAAGAGAGATAAGATAGTTTTGTTTTGAGATTTCATTTAGAAGAGCTTAACTCAGAATTTAGAAGTTTGTTCTACTATAAAATTTTATGATAATGTCTGAATCTCACTTTTTTTTTTCTTTTCAACGACGATGTGAAAGTGAAAATTTGAAGAGAGAGTTCATTTTTTCAGTACGGTTCACTTCTAACCTAGAAATCTCCATTTATAGGGAGTGTTTGGATTTGAGTTGAGTTGAATTGAATTGAGTTTTAAATCCAGCTCAGCGTTTTGCTTATAAATAAACTAACTCAATTCAACAACTAACTCAATTCAACTTTGTCGACTTAGGATATTTATTAATTAGTCTTACTTGTACAATAACCTTATTAACATATTTTATTATCGTTTCTCCAACGATCACCACCGTTGATCGGTAACCACCTCCCACGATTATCTTTAGGCCTTCGGCGATCGACGCTCGGTGACCGAAAACCTCCTTCGATGACCATATTCGAAAACTGATGACCATCTTCAGCGATCGAAAACTACCTCCGATGACCATTTTCGGCGATCGGTGACCATCTCTGACGATTGACGACCGAAAACTTCCTCCAGCGACCATCTCCAATGTCCGGTGACCATCTCCAGCGATCGAAAACTACCTCTGACGACAATTTTCGATGATCAGTGACCGTCTCCAATGAGCAAAAACCTCCTCTAGAACCGACAACCTTCTTTGGCAACCGACAACCACCTCTGATGACCTTCTCCAGCGACCAAAAACCACCTCTGACGATCATCTCTGACAACCAAAAACTTCCCCTGACAACCATCTTTGACGACCGGTGATAATCTCCAGCGATGGACAACCATCTTCGCCAACAGACAACCACCTCTGATGACCTTCTCTGGCGACTACTACCGGACGACCTTCACTATCGACGACCATATATGGCAATTGACGATCACTGTCGGCTACCTTGTCTGATGATTTATAACAATCATTGATGACCTTATCTTGCAATCAGCAGTATCTTTTCCGATGAGCGTATCACCAACAATAATTTCCATCGACCAATGAGATTCTCATGGTTCAAAATACTATGAAATGTACATGTACTTAGTTGGTATTACTCTCTTCTTTTTCAATCTTTCTTTAGACATACAAACTCGACAAATTGTTGGTCATTACTTATATTTTGTGAATCATAATTATGTTTGTGAATCATGTAAATAGGTCCTTGATACCATAATTATGTTTTGTGAATCATGTAAATAGGTCGTTGATAACCTGTTAATATTTTTTAAATATTTCACTTTTACATGACATTAATGTTGAAATATATCATCATTTTATTGTCATATTCATGTGATTTAACAAATGTAAATAAACAATGTTCATTTTTTAAAAAACGTAACGATAATTGTATTTTAAAACAAACAACCTTATTAGTACTTAAAAAAGGTCATGATAAGTTCCTCATTTGTAAGTTTCAAACAAGTTCAATATATGTTTAGACAATGAAATCTTAGATTTTTTCTATTTTAATAGAAGTTTAATTTGCATTTAAAGAAAAAAAAACTAGTTTATTGGCTTTTTTCCATTCATGCATTGTTATTTGTTGTTATAAAGAATACAACATTTCTATCAATTGAATTAAGTTCAATGTGTACTAAGAATATGTGATTTCTATGTCTATATTTGGAAAAAAAAATCAATTTCTAAAAGAAAGAAAGAATGGTATTTAAAAAAACAAGGATCAATGTTAAAGTTTTTTTTTTTTTTGTGCAGTTGGCATTGAATTAAGTGTTGCAAATATATATTAAAAAAAAGTGTTTCTAGGTGAATTTTATTGGGAAAGAAAAATTGATATCAATCCCAATATCTATTACTTTTGCAAATTTTTCTACCATAAATTTGACAAATGATAATATATATTGTAATTTTGTAGTTGATCTCATAATTGAGTTTTGAAATTGCACTGCAATTGATTTAATTGGGAAAAAAGTAAGAAAAAAGTAAATAAAAAAAAAAATCAGACTTATTCAAGTTAAAAAAAACTGCACCAAATACCTCTGACATAATAACTCAACTCTGCATCCCAATCACAAACTTCTTTACTCAATTCAACTCAACTCTGCACCCCAAATACATATTTCTTGAACTCATTGACAAAATAACTATACACAACTCAGTCCAACTTAACTCAACTCTGCGATTCAAACACCCTTTTAGTATTTTTTATGCCAAATTTTGGCTAGTTTTTATGCCATTTTTGTATGTTTCCAAGATATTCTATAGATAATTCCTCGGTATTGTATGCTTTTATGTCATTTTATGGTAAATTTTAGGAAAACGAGCTTGAGAAGCAAAAATAGAGTGTTCGAGAGTATTTTGGTGCAGTTTGGAGACTTTTTAAGTTTAATTGAAGATCCAAGAAAAATAGGGATTTAGTTTGAGCATAAATCACATTTTTGGGAGATTCTACATCGAACCACGGTTCCAACGCACTAAATCAGAGGTCATTTGGACACTTGAGCGAAAAATTATGACAAAAATGGTTCGAATTGTCTACATGGTAGCGTTGTAACACCATAAGTAGTGTTGCAACGCGCAACGCTGCTTGCAATGCCATAAGTAGCGTTGTAACCCTATTGTGATAGCAACAATATAAAAAGCTTTGTTTTTGCTACAAAAAAAGGATGACCTCTTAGGGTTTAGTTCATTTTGCGGTTCCATTTGCTTGAGGAGTTCATGGGTGCTTGAAGAAGGTGTTTGGGGTAGAGATCAAGGCTCGGGAGCGCGAGATTTGACTTGGGAGACGAATATTTGGTGTCTGTTTTTCTTTCCCTTTTTCTTGTATCTACATTTTTGTAACAAAATGAACTTGCATTTTATTGAGTATTATTGGGCTAATGTTGTATTTAAAGGGTTGAGCATATTTTAGGTTGAGTTATGGTTCTATTAAGGCTATTGGTTGTCTGAATCGATGACAATCCTAAGCATGTTTGATTTCTCAAAATGCTCATTTGTCAATTCCTCACATTTATGTAGCAGATTTCTTTTTACTTTGTTTTAGTACTCTAAATTAAGCAAAGTGATAATCGAAGGGAATGAATTTCCCGCAGCGGAAGCGTTGTGTAACGTCGTTGATTCATTGTTTTTCTAATTTTCTTAAAAATAGAAAGTATCTCATACATTTCTAGATTAAGCATGCTATAAAGAGAAGAAAAACAAAAAGGTTTCGTAAACCTACCTCTTGAAGAACCGTTCTTCGAGTTTTCCCTTCTCCAATCACGATCTCAACGATCCAACGAACTTCTCCAACACGAACCACGAACCGATGCAAGGGAATACCTCCACTTGATCTTCTCGGCTGTTCTCGGGAGGATGAGGGAGAGTTGTGAGTCTCCCTTTGGATTTTGAGTTTGGAGAATGTAAAGAGAATTGAGAAAGAAGTAGAGAGAATTCTCTTTTCTCTTTGGATCAAAATCCAAAAAATGAGAGAGTGAAACAACAAATGCTTCTCCAAGCACCTATATATAATGGTGTGTGGTGGAGTTAAAATCTCCACCAATTCACCAAAATATCACAACTACATAATATGCAATTCATATTTGCATATCATATAATATAAGGTATCTCATACCTTATTATACAAATCACATTTACATAATTGTGGAATTTTAAATTGAATCATATTCAATTTAATTTCTCTCCATTCAATTTCTCCAAATTAGCCCTAATTAATTAATTAGGCTAGACTATAGTTTATTATGAATCTCATTCACATTAAACTATATATTATGTACATTATATCACATATAAATGAATAAATATCATTTTAATGAATTTGAACACTTCAAATCCACTCCAAACAGTAAACTCTCATTTTGTCCAATTTGAGCCAACCGAGGGACCTAATGGACCTACAAATGACGAGCTCCAATGATACGAGATTAACCGATCAAACTCTTTGACCCCGTTAATCAACATTCATTAACTACGGTAACACTCCACTAAAGCCCGTAGTTGCACTCCCATCACTGTAGGACAAGTTGTGTCCATCGATATAACCAATGCCCGTGAGACGTCCCTTCATAGGTTGTTCGTAGTCACAGTTGAGTCAAATTATCGTTTTACCCTTGTGTCTACCTCTTGCTCCTTAAGTCCCACTGCTCCTCTAATGAACAAGTTTGTTGCATGGTCCAACCATAAACAACATCCCTCTTGTGCCAATGAGAGGGTGAGGCCCCGTTGTCCAAGCCCTAGAGACAACACTTAAGGGAACAACCCCTCTAGTTTCCCTAGTTCGGGAACGAGTGAATTTCATCTTGCATAGTTAAGTTCTCAGCTCCCCACGTGGTCCTATCCCCAAGAAGGTAGGTATATTGGGCGTACTCTGGCCACCCTCACCCATACTAGTCAAGCGGACGACTCCATGCATGACAGTTTTGTAACACGCTCGGGATTAAGGGACGAGTCACTAATGGTCATCTACGAAATTATTAGTCCTATCACATTAGCAATCTGTGTTACATCGATGAGGTCTAATAATTCATGGTTCGGTATTGTACAATCTCATTGCACAGGATGCCCCCACTCTCATGTCAACCACATGAACGAGCTGGATCACCTCATTTATATCTAATACAAAGCGGATCGCATCCACAGTGTCACCAGGATGAGGTTTCCAACCCCATCCATATACTGTAGACCGTTCGGGTCATTAACTCGAACGTGACCCTCCCCGTGTGTCAACTACACAACGTTCAAGTTTTAGTTCTCTCAAATAATATGACATGTAGCTTAGTTTCTTGGATTAAGTTTATAAAATGTGAGATACAAAGTTTGATAAATAAATATCTCTTATTCATTTAAATCAACTGTATTACAAACTACACGAGATTAGGACAAACATCCCAACAATAACTATCCACAATAGTTAGCTGAATTAAAAACTAATCTCTGTGGATTTGATACTCGGTGCTCAAATATCATTTTATATTACTTCGACCGTGTGTACTTGCGCGTACCCATCAGTTATCAACCAAGCATAGCTTAGTAAATAAAACATCTAGTACTATTCTAAAGGTCAGTGGTTTGATCCCCGCCCTCACAATCGCTATAAAAAGATATTTATAAATTTAATTTAAAAAAATAAATGATTATCAAACATGACCTAAACTCGATCAAGAATATATATGATTTAACTAGTTGAACTATGCTCGAGTTGATAGTTTCTAATTCCTTATTGAACTTAAAAAATTTTAGGATTTTTTTTTTGCTTGTACATTTTTTAATAAATTTTTTAACTTCTGATTTTGTATCTAATAGATTTGTGCTATTAATATAGCTCCATAACTATGGTATCCATTTTTTTTTTTTGAGGTTGAATGTTTAAACTCTCACCATGTTAAATTAAGTATAGTTTAACTGACATATCGAATGTGTGAACGACTAAGAGGTCTGTGGTTCAAATCTCTCCACTTCCATTGTACTAAAAAAATCTCACCCCACATTTGTTGAATTAAAAAACGAAAACACATTTACATATTGTGCTAACCGTGTATTATCTTAACTCAATAGATGAGGTTTGATTCCTATCACATATTTGTTGACTTAAAAAACTACTTATTTCGATGGATTGAATTCTAATCATAATCCTTTAAATCTGTTGGATTGTCAATCACTCATATGACACACAATTGATATATTATCTTTTTGTTTTTTTTTTAATGAGAAGATTAATGGGGTATTATGAATTAATTGACAACCTGGTCTTGAGCATAATTATTAGATAATATGGTCAATATAAACTAACAGGGTTAAACGCCAACTTAAGTTGATTAAAGCAAGTCTACTCAATAAAAAGTTTAGAAGTTTCTAATTTCACATATTGGTTAACTCAAAATGATAATAATAAGAATAAAATTAGACATAAAATTAAAAGCTTAGAAAATTATTAAAAATTACCAAATAGCTCAACTGACATCAAGTATGTTTCGTCATGAGTTACAATCTCCCACTCCAATTATCGACGTATTAAAAAAAGAAAATTATTATAAATTATTTGAAGCAAAGGAAATAAATAAACATTACTATAAATTTAAAGACCTATTAATTACAAAACTTACACTATGGCCTTGAGAAAGTGAGAGAAAACAAAATCATAAGTGGCCTTCTTTGGCGAGAGAAAAACAAATCCATCGGCCATTGAATTCTTCTTAAAAATTTGAACTGAAAGCTCCGGGGTTTGTTTGATCAGAAACAAACAGGGATGAGCGCCAAGAAACTGACATCTTCCACTCATTTCCAGCCAATCCCATTGATAGTAAGGAACTCTCTTCAATGGATTAACAACTCCACCACTTTACAATCAAACCCACCTTTCAGACCAAAAGGGCCATCCATTTGGGCCACAAATCTCATCAAATCATACTTCGACAAAGGCCTAACCAAAGAAGCTCGTAACCTGTTTGATGAAATGCCTGAACGAGATGTGGTGGCCTGGACTGCTATGATTGTTGGCTTTACTTCTTGCAATCACTATACTCAAGCGTGGGCTGTGTTCTGTGAGATGATGAGGAGTGATATCGAGCCAAATGCCTTCACTATGTCTAGTGTTCTCAAGGCTTGCAAGGGCATGAAGGCTCTTTCATGTGGGACTTTGGCTCATGGTTTGGGGATGAAGCACGGTATTGACGGGTCAATGTACGTCCAAAATGCACTTTTGGACATGTATGCTACTTGCTGTGCTACCATGGATGATGCATTGACTGTGTTTAATGATATACCTCTGAAGACTGCTGTGTCATGGACTACTTTGATTGCAGGGTTCACTCACAGAGGTGATGGCTACAGCGGGCTTCAAGTTTTCAGGCAGATGTTACTGGTAACTATAGGCTTAATGATCGTATAGTTCTTCCAGCAATGCATTCTATATTTAGGAAGTACCATAGTCGATTTCCGAGCACATTACCATGCCACATAAGCATTGAACTCACTTAGTTAATGACAGGAACTTATTTGATAAAAAATTGAAAGTTTTAGAGACTAACTAGATGACAATGCTTGAACTTTTTAATTTTTTTTTTATTGATATTAGAAAATTAAATTTAACCTTAATATTATCATATATGTAATATTGAATATTTTGGCGAACAGGAAGACGTTGAACCGAACTCGTTTAGCTTTTCCATTGCGGTTAGAGCCTGTGCTTCAATCAGCTCATATTCATATGGAAAACAAGTACATGCAGCAGTCACCAAATATGGCCTCCATTCTGATGCTCCAGTAATGAATTCAATACTCGACATGTATTGCAGGTGTAACTGTTTATGTGATGCAAAAAGATGCTTTGGTGAAATGACTCAAAAGAATTTGATTACATGGAACACCTTGATAGCAGGATATGAAAGGTCAGATTCCAGCGAGTCTCTAAGTTTATTTTCACAAATGGGGTTTGAAGGCTATGAACCGAACTGTTTTACATTCACAAGTATTACAGCTGCTTGTGCCAATTTAGCAGTCTTAAGCTGCGGACAACAGGTTCATGGTGGAATTGTTCGTAGAGGATTTGACAAGAGTGTAGCATTGGTAAATGCACTTATTGACATGTACGCGAAGTGTGGAAACGTAAATGATTCACACAAACTTTTCTGTGATATGCCTCAAAGAGACTTGGTGTCCTGGACTACCATGATGATTGGCTATGGAGCACATGGATATGGAAAAGAGGCCATTAAGTTGTTCGATGAAATGGTTCAAAGTGGAATTCGACCTGATCGGATAGTGTTCATGGCAGTCGTAAGTGCTTGCAGCCATGCCGGACTTGTGGACAAGGGACTAAGATACTTCAGATCAATGCTGGAAGATTACAGTCTTAACCCCGATCAAGAGATCTATGGGTGTGTGGTGGACTTGCTTGGCCGTGCTGGGAGAGTTGAGGAGGCTTTTCAGCTAGTCAAGAGCATGCCATTCGAACCCGATGAGTCTGTTTGGGGTGCCCTCTTGGGAGCTTGTAAAGCATATGAACTTCCAAATCTAGGAAAATTGGCAGCTCAGAGAGTATTGGATACGAGGCCGAATATGGCGGGGACTTATCTGCTGTTGTCCAATATATATGCAGCTGAAGGTAAATGGGCCGAGTTCGCCAAAATGAGGAAGCTGATGAAAGGGATGGACAACAAGAAAGAAGTGGGTAAGAGTTGGATTGAAATTAGAAATGAAGTTTATAGTTTTGTGGTTGGAAATAAGATGGGCCCTCACATAGAGTGGGTGCATAAAGTTCTCGAACTACTGATTTGGCATATGAAGGATGACGGGGATATGACAGATTTGGATTACTTGTAGAATATCTTGAAGGAACCTGATTCAGAACATGAATAACCTAACTGCGAAGACCGATCACATGAAACGAAGTTGGAAGTTTGGAATATCAATATCACCTCCTTCCTTTTCCAAAAGGGCCATTGTCAACGTGCTCGAAACAAGAAGGTGAAAATGATATTAGCAAATGAGGTAAGGATGAGAGAATTCTCCTCAGGGAAGCACTTTTCTATGCAAATTCAGTATGGAGGAGGAGATGAAAACTGTGCCACCAATACTGAAAGAGATACATTATGACTGGGGTGACCGTCATATGAAACGCAAGAGATCCGAGTGAAAGGAAAACTACATCCCCGAGCGGCAGTCAAAATGAGGCATGAATGCAAGATGTTAGGGGAGTGATCGGCCGGACAGAGGCTAGCTAGGGCTGCTTTCTTCCCAATGTGTTTTATGCTGAGAACATCTCAACTTGCAGAGATGGAGATGATGCAGACCAACATAACGCTGATGGCATCTTGCCTTCCTCAAAGAGATGCTCAAAAGTACAACTGTCTTTCATATAATACATATCTATAATAGCAGCAAGCAGAGAAATCAAGGCACTATCTTGTTTACTATCTTTAGGAAACAGGGAGGGAAGGATCACAAAATTCAGAAGCAAAAAAGAAAATTTCTCGAGCTAAAAAAAAAAAGAAAAATCCCCAAAGAAAAGTTCATTTATTTATTCAATTATCTGAGGTTGTGGTTAATTCTTTGTTAATCATGTCATCTTTTTTCTTTTTCTCGTATCGTTGATTATTCTCATTACTTTGACATGAATGGTTGCATGTGATTAGAGTTTAGGTTTAGCAGTCAAGTCAAAACAAAGACAGACAAAGACAAAGACAATAAAATTTTTCATTTCTTCTTAGTAGCATTAAGTAAGTATTAAAAGACACAGAAACCACAAAACAGAGTTTCTTAAACATAAAATGAAAAGAAATACATATGAGAGCCTTGAATAGCCTAGATTAGACTACTAGACCTCCTTGACTTCAACAGCTCCCACCGCTTCTTCCTTCTTCTTCTCATTCACTTGCTTGACTGGCTCTTCAACCTGGAAAGCAGAGACTGGAAAAGTCCTAAATAACCCTGCTGGGGTCTGGAAAGTGATTTTTCCAGTGGGTGGATCATCAACATAGATATCACTCAGTGTGACCCAAAGCAGAAGCTCCTTGGTCTTAACCCCAGTGAGTTTCTTGATCTTGTTCTTCTCTACAATGGCTGTGACTTCTGTGGCATAAGTAACAAGCTTCCCAATCTTCTCAAACTTGTGGGTTATGCTTTTCTTCTGCTTCAGCCAAACAAACCCTGTCTCTCTTACAATCCCACATTCTTCTATGTCTTTCAAAGGCAAAAGCCCATTGGGAAGCCCTATTTCTTTGAGTAATTCTTTGGATTTCTCTTGGCACATCTCATCTCCATGGTACACTTCATCTGCTTTGGCTTTGATTTCCTCTGTGACAAGAGACATTTTGCTTCTTCTTCTTCTTCTTCTTCTTCTTCTTCTTCTCCTCTCTTTTCCCTTTCTCTTTTGGTTTGATTGTTGCTTCTGAATCAGCAAAATGGAGGAAATGAAGTGGGATTCTTATAGTCCTTTGCTTTCTCTTTTGCACATCATTTTCACTGAAATTACCAAAATGCCATTGGGGAAGTCAAGGGCATGAACAAGCAAGAGCTAGAGAATTCACAAGGTAAGTGTGGTATTGGCCCTGGCCCCACATGCTGGCACAATTGGTTGGTCTGGCAAAGCAACTTGTACACCTCTCCAAATAAAATAAAAGAGAATCCTTTTAAAGAAAGTATTAATTGAGGGGTTAAATTATGGTTGTGTCGAGTTTCAATTTGATTTTGTGATTTTCAAAGGTTTAATTTGGCTTATACGATTTGATTAGATCTACCAAAATGTCTCTATTTTTATCAGATATTAACAATTTTTTTTTAAATTTTATGTGGCACATTTTCTTAAGATATAGTAAAGAAAAGCAATGAGCTTGCATTTAGTATAAAGAAGGTATGAAGAACAAATTAACTTGACTACAAAATTTGAAATTGAAAAAAAGAATACAAAGATAGATGGGGTTTAGGGTAAATTAGCTTGATTATAATATTAGAAATTTAGAATTTAATTTGGGTAAAAAATAGAGAGATAAATGACTTAAATTTGCTAAAATCCTAATATGTTCATCCTAGCATGATGAACTAATTTAGCTTTCCATTGTTTTTCAAAGAAAATTTGTTAGGTAACGATCTTTTATTTTTTTTGGTTGAGTTCAACTACACTTGGAGTAGAGAATTCAAACTTCTGACCTCTTAGTCGAAGGTAGATTTTAATTATAGTTGAACTATGCTCATTTTTACAAATAACCATCCATATTTGATATTTGGTAACTGCAGAAAAGTTTTAGAAGATTTAACCGAAACCGAGCAACAAAACTAAAACTTCTAAAACCACATAAACTAAACTAGGTCAAAATCAGGTACAAGCCATTGGCATTAAAGTGGTAATTTGACCTAATTTAAGAGGGTGAAGGGGTAAAATAGTAATTTAGGAAGGGAAAAGATTGGAGGAAGAGGAGGGATGAGAGTTGAAACATGCCATTTAAGAAGCAGTTGAGAGGATTTATTGCAAAAATTAAAAGAGGTTGGAGGAAGATAGCCAATGGAATTGTGACACGTCAGATATAGTTTGGAAACTAAGCTATTTATTAGAACGACAGTGAAGAAACAAAGTCGGTGTACATTTTGTATTTATGGCTTTAATTAATGCCACACTGCAATCAGCTGCTTTAGCTCCCACCTACAAACTACCTACACCCTCATTTTTTACACCTTTTTATTATTAGGTATTATTTGTTTTACACGTTTCATGAATTTTATATCCAATTACATAAAGTTGGTTGAATTCGGCTCACTCTCATTAAAAGGTTAGAGATTTGAGTCTTTACTCTCATATATTTGTCGAATTAAATATATATACATGGCTTAATACATTTTTGAACCAATCAATTTATATCATAAGGTTTAAGTTTGAGGTTTTGTACGGATAACTCATTTTCACGTACTTTAATGACCGATGATCTGCAGTTTGAAAAATAATGAAATATGACCCATTCTGACGTGGTGATGCACACAACATTGCCTACGAGAAAAGTGGGGGTGTTCAAAAAACCCGATAACCCGACCAACTCGGGTTGGGTTATGAGTTTATTTGGGTTGGGTTGGTTCGTGGGTTCACCTAAAATTAATTTGGGTTGACCCGACCAACCCGAACTTATTATTAATTTTAAAAATTGTAGTTTTACCTACCATACAACTACATATATATATGTATTTAATTTATTTTTATTTAATTTCGTAATTATTTATTATTTAATAACTCTTAAAATTTCATTTTTAAGTTAGGGTGTAATTTTTTTCATAATATAAATTAAAACTAAGTGACTAATTTTAATTCAATTTTTGAAAACACAAAGAGTCTTTGTTTTAAATGATGACGATTTATTTAGAAGTATCTTGGGATAATTGTAAATTTGTAATAAAATATTTAAGTTTTATGGTTGTTATTTAGTATGAAAACATTTGAAGTTCTTTAATTCTTGAATTTTTTATATTTATATTAATTTTGGATTTCTTTAAAATTTTAATTTTTTTAAAAAAAGAAAAGAAAATAAAAAAAGCTAACTCGATGACCCAACCCAACCCAACCCGAAAATGTTGGGTTGGGTTACCCTAATGAATAGGGTTATTTGGGTTGGAAGTTGGTCCAAAAAACTAGCATAATCCGGTCCAACTCGGCTTATGTACACCCCTAGAGAAAAGTATGAAGGACATTGCTTGTTCACGCTGTTGTATGCAGAAATGCTCTCGCTCACGCTCAAATAAGTGGTCAAAATCTGGAGAAAAAAGAGACACCACAAAATAAGTCAGAGAAGAGCTAGAGCAGTAGACCGAGAGCGAAAGCAAAGGTGCGAGAGCGAGAGTAAAGAAAAAGGAAACACATAAGCCAGAAAAGAGCTAGAGGAACAAGAGTGAGAGCGAGAGAACGAGAATAAAAAAAAGGAAAATATAAGTTAGAGAAAGCTAGAGTAGCAGAGCGAGAGCGAGAGAGTGAAAACTATGATGCCCTCATGGTAATTTGAACGAGATGCAAAGTACAGAAAGGGTCATTGGTCATTAATTTCACATTACGGGTCAAATGACATTAAGACACGTGAAAATAGGTTTTCCGTGCAAATATCTATTTAAGTTGGGTTAGTTTTGACCTTAGGCTTTGGCTACCTTTGCCCACTAATTTCTTAAAGCTACATAGATATGTTCTTGAACAAACTCATTTTTTACAAAAACCAAACATGATATCAATACACAAGATCAAGTTCCAACAAATCAATGCATGAGATTTGAATAAATCTCTTAGGGGTTGTTTGGTCCATTGGTATGAGTTGGGTTGAATTCGTTTAAAAAACCAGCTCATTGTTTGGGCTATTAAGTTGGGTTGAGTTCCCAACTCCCCACTTCCTTATCTCCCCCAATTTTCTCAACTTACGTCTCCTTACAAAACCAATTCACACACCTCTCCACCAATTTTCCTAAACCTTGATTCCCTTTCGGAGGTCCGACGACTTTCCGACAATGGTTCAGTGATTTTTCGACGAAACTCCGAAGATGGTTGACGGGATGAAGAGTGAGATGAAAAGAAAAGAAGGTGAACGAAGAAGAAAAGAGTTTTGAAGTGCACCCTTTAATTGCAATTACTATAGTTTAAATAGGTAGCAAAAAGTCCTAATCCTTTTAGGAAATCCTATTTTTAGAAAAAGTAAATCCTAGTCCTCTTTTTTTAAAAAGAAATCTTAATCCTTTTTTTTTAAACATAAATCCTAATCCTTTTTAGACTTTGAAACACCATTTCCTAAAAAATCTCTAGATTCAGAATCCTTATCCAATTATCCAAAAAATTAAATTTAAATCAAATACAATTAATGCATTTGATTTTACGGGGCGTTACAGAAAAAGAGGGGGTTTAAGTTGAATTATCCATAAGTTCTGTTGCTGAAACGAAAAGAAAAGTTACAGGGGAGTGATTAAGAAAAGAAAAATATGAAATGGAATCCGTTAGATGTAAAGATGTTGTAGACCAATTGTATGCAATAGAAGGATTGACCAAGCATGATCTCTTAGTCGCAGACATCCAGAAGACGGACCGCTTCTTCCAAGTCCCACCACAATCTAAGAAGAGATATTGCTTACATCTTCTTGGTAGGACTGGTTGAACACTTACTCCACCCATCTTTTATTAAACCAAGATGACCCAGACACTTCATGTTTATTTCGTTAGATATATTTTGTGAACGATAATATTTTTTGTATACTTTAATTTTTTGGGGGCATGCGAGATAGGATTTGATAGCATGCCATTAATTTTTTTTGTCATGGATGAATGTATTGTCAATGATGGGAAATAGTAAACACCTTTTTGACAATCGTTCATGAAGTTTGTTCTAGACATTGATCGTTAGTTATTTGCCCAATTACATTGTTTTTTTTTCCTTTTTCTATAAACCTTATAAATATTCAATTGATTCCGATTAATTACATATTAATTGGAGAATTCAATTGACAAGGAAAAAAAAAACAACAAAGCTTGATAACATACCATCATGTTCAATCATTATGCAAGTCAATATTATACACATTCATTACACTGAAGTTAGCATACAACACAAGTTCGGTGTTCACACCTGAATTCAATGTTGGAACTTGGTGGTATTGTGTTTTGAAGATAAATGTTTCAGATAGAATATCTAAAAACCATCAGTAAGATAAAAACTGCACCAGATACCCCTGCACAACTCAACTCAACTCTGCACCCCAAACACAGACTTCCTGCACTCAACTCAGCACAACTCAACCCAACTCTGCTCAACTCTGCCCAACTTTGCCCAACTCAACTCAACTCTACACACCAAACACCCCCTTAAACTCACTAATGTCGATAAAAGTTCAGTCCTTTCTATAAAGCATCATCAATTTTGTATAGTTTTTATTGGTAATTTATTGAATGCATATAAGAAGGGTTGTTTTAACAATTTTAGAAACAAACGTCTATAAAAAGGTAAAAAGTGTAACACTTATCTAAGTCTAAATTTATGAACAATATGAACATACTTTGGTAGTTATGGTACCATAAATATTGTATCAATTTGAGAGGAAGGTCAGAGATTTAAGGGTCTGTTTGGTAGGCAATCCGAAGACAGAAATTTGAAAATAAGAGATTCAATGAAAACAAAGTTGTATTTCATGTTTTCAGATATATGTTTGGTAGCAGACTTAGGAATTTGATTCCATTTTAAACAGTAGTTTAAAGTGTGTTATATAATATATTTATAGATCATAAACTTAGTTGTAGTTGTAAAACTAAATATTAGGTTGAATATAATACTAATAATTTATGAACATATTTTTTTTATATAAATTTTGTATAATTATTATTTTATATATAATATTTTATATTTTATAAGGTATTATATTATACATATTTTAATACAACAAAAGTAAATTAAGTTTATAAACATGAAATACTATGTTTGTTAAGATTTTTTTTTATCTTTGTTTAATATAATTTTGCATTTTAAAATTTCAAATTCAAAATCGGGATACAATGAAAACATAAAAATGTTGTTTTTAGAATTTCTACTATTTGGATCATAGAATCCGAAAAACAGTTTTTGAAAACATGTCTGCTAGACACGTATTCACTGAATTCAGTGAATCGAAAAACATAAAGTAGAACCCAGATTGCCTACCAAACAAGCCCTAAATTCAATATCTCTTGTTTTATACTTTTTTGGTCAAATTATAAATTTGGTCCCTATAGTTTTGAGAAACTTAGAATTTAGATGATTTTAAATGTTAGACTTAGTTCCTATAGCTTAATAAAACCCTCATATATAGTGTGTACTTGTGAGGTTTTATCAAACCATAAGGATGAAGTACTAACTTTTAAAATTATAGAGACTAAATTCTACTTTTTTCTAAATCATAGAGACCAAATGTTTAACTTAACCTATTTTTTTATTATATAAATCTATCATAAGAATAATAAGATAAATTACAAGTGGAGTAATTGAATTTTCACATTTGTATCTATCTATTTAGGTCCCTAAAATTTAAAAAGTGTCTAATTGCAGTTTATGAACTTTCAAGTTTGTGTTTATTTGGTACCTTAACTTCAAAATGTATGTTAAGACTTTGTTTGATTCATGATTTAAAAACATAAATTTAAAATAAAAAGATTCTATGAAAGCTGAGTTGTATTTCAAAATTTGTTTGATAATATATTTATAGACCATTAAACTCGTTGTAGTTGCCAACTGGATATTAGACTAAATATAAATTATTATTAATTAATTTATGAACATTTTTTTTTGTTATAAATTTTGTACCATTATTATTTTACAATATCATATAATTTATAATACATTATATTATACACATTTTAATTTAACAAAAATAAATTGACTTTATAATATAAAATACTATATTTATTAAAGTTTTTATTCTTTTTAATATGATTCTGTATTTTAAAATTTAAATTTCAAAATTTGAATATAATGAAAACATAAAAAATGTTATTTTGCAGCATTTCAACTATTTAGATCACAAAATTTGAAAATAATTTTCAAAAAATACATATGGCAAATGCATACTCATTGAACTTGATTGCCTACCAAACAAGTCCTAAACTTTTAATTTCGTTTCAATTAAGTCCCTGAATTTTTAAGTTTGTAATAGGTAATTGTTCTATTCGACATTTTTTTTTAATTCACAAACCTACCAAATATAAAATTGAGGATTATGGTTCTATTAGACATAAAATTTAATTTTATATCTAATAGATCAATTCATTTTTAAAATTTCGAAGATTTCAAAAACCTATTGGACACAAAATTGAGAGTTTAGACTTATTAAACACTTTTAAAGTTAAGAGATGTACTAGATACAAAATTAAAAGTTCAACCATCTATTAAATACTTCTTAGAAACAAACTTTGACGTTGAGGAGCTAAACTTGTAATTTAACTTAAGGGGCTAAACTTGTAATTTAACTTAATAACAAGATTTGTAATCACTCTTAATCTCTCTCCACTTTATTTTTTTGGCACTCTTTCTAAGCTGATAATGCCTATTATAGACTTAGGAATTAGGACCACTATCAAAGTTGGGTAAGAACATTTTAAGCAATGGGATCGTTTAGTATAAATTCTCAACAACTAATTTTAATTAGGGTTAGTTGCAAGGATGTGAAAAATAAATGGTCTAATTACAAGAGTGTCACTGCTTTTTTCAATTTATAAATATAGAAAAAAAACTCAACACAAGCGAAACTTATGAAAAGTCTAAAATAACATTCGACTTATTCTTGAGTAAATCAATGATATGTTGTTGATATACTAATAATATCTTTAAAATGAAGTATATTATTGATATACTATTGATATATTTTATTTAGGTACATCAACGAAATGACATTTTTAATATAAAGTATATCAAGAGTATATCAGTAATTCATATTCCATATATAAAATATATCTAAAATGAAGTACATTAATGATATACTACTGATATGCATTGAGATATATCAATCTAATAATTCATATTCAATAAACAGATATACCTAAAATCAAATATATCAATGATACACTAATGATATGCTTTGATATATCAATTTAGTAATGCATATTGGTTAGTATATTAGATATAAATAAAATGAAGCATATCAGTGATATACTTCTGGTATAGTTTATTTAGGTATATTAATGAAATGATATTTTTAATATGAGATATATCAACGATATATATGTAATTCATATTTAGTATATCATATATGGCTAAAATGAAATATATCAGTAACATACTACTAATATAATTTATTTTAGGTATATCTTTTTACTGATATATCTAATATTTATTTACCTAATAAAGCAAGATATAAAGTGAAACATAACATAATAAAAAACATAATATTATTGATACACTAAGTATAAAGTATATCAGATATACTATTGATATACTTGTGGATCCATCAAGAAGGATAAAATTGAAATAATGAAAATGGAAATCATATTAATTTTTTTTACTATATTTACAAATATAAAAAACCACTGTTTTTTAATACAATAGGAGTTGGAGACAGACCTCATAGTCGTAACTCGTAACACATTCAATAAGTTAGTTGAGCTATCATTACAACAAAATTGACCTTTAATACAGTCTTAAAAAATCACGCGTATAAACAATGATGAGCGTGTAAAAAATGCGTAGAAATTTGGAGAAAAAAATACAGTGACCAACATGTTTTTTTTGCTTTAATGTCGGTCATTAGCTAACATTAATGCTATTAAAACGGGGAGACAGACTTAAAATTATTATTTCCCTCTCCTTTATGTTTTGCAAAAGAAAACCTTAATCCTCAATCATTCACGCTTCCTCGCCTTCCACCTCTTCTCTTTTAGCTCTTTGTGTTAGGTGAATGACTGAGTTTTAACTACTATTGTTTTCATTCTTTTATCTCTTTATTTCTTTCATCTGCATTCAAGTAAAAATTAATTTGCTTGGATTTCCTTGTGTTCATGTTTTTGTAGTTTAACTTATATTGGAAGAAGTGAAAAAGGAAAATTGCTTTATGGTAATAGTATAACAAATCCTCATTTGTAGTTTACTTTTGCATTTATTTGATTTTACAAATATTTTGTTCAAGTTCAAAGTATCAACTCTAGAACCATTGATTTGTAGCTGCTCTTTTGTTGTATATAAAATTATCAAATGTTCTGGCTTTCAAAAGACGAGTAAGGGACAGAGAGGGGAAGGGAATTTCAAGAACAAAGTCCCTAGATTTCAAAGTTAATAAATGTTCCATAACATACTTAAGTTGTGTGCTTTCTTTAAGTTTTAGTTATTTGCTTATTGGATAGATTTATAGTTGGTAAAAATAGACTCTGCATATTATGAAATTTGCAAAGTCAAAGAAAATAGGGAATTCAGAAAGCACTGATTTGCTTTTATAACTTTTTCAACTCTTGAGTGAAGAGGCCTTTGATTTCTCAAAGGGAGATATCACACAACTAAAAAAATCCAAGGAGCTTAAACAATGCTAATACGTTGGATCTTTTGTCAAGCGTTGTTTTGTCGTTCATTGTAGTTTTCTTTGAATTTTGTTATAAATCATTATGCATGGTATATTAATTAAAGTTAAGTTTTTGTGAAGTTACTTGTTGAATAAAAATGCAATTACTTTTGAGATTTTATTTTGTACATAGGTAAAGAAAGTATTGTTGGGTAGGCACATTTGCAACAATTTTTTTTATTCAATTATTGACAAAAGATGACAGACATTGCCCGTCATTAAAAGTTGATCGCAGTGAAAAATGACACATTTTTAATGACGGGCATTGAGCTATAATGACGGGCATTGCCCGTCATAAAAAATCATCCGTCATTGTAGTCTATAATGACGGGCAGTTTTTAATGACGGACGCGTGCCCGTCATTAAAACCCAAATTTGTACTAGTGTATATTCTATTTAGACTCAAATACCATGGCTAGTTTGAAAATATCTTTTTATATATATATATATATTTTGCTATCCATTATAATCTCCCTTTTACTTAGCTAATACGACTTTGCTCTCAATGGTGCAACTTTATATTAAACATTGCAGGTAGATGTAGTACAATATTTGAGAAATGCAAGTACAAGATGTGTTTGTTCTAAAAAGGGGGCGTTTGAGTGATTTTCAAATCTCTAAGCTAGATCTGATTACGATTATACAAGTATTTTAATTTTAAGTATCTTATTCTATAATATTAATATATTTTCCTAATCTTTATATTTACCTATAATCAATAATAAAAATACTTTTTTTTTAAACTATTTTCAATTCTCTCCTTGGTGAGAGCTTTAGGGTTTACTGCCGACTTGGATAGCCTGCAATCAGAGTTTTTCAGTGTGCCTTATTTTTCCTTTTCTATTTTCAAAGAAGAGGAAGAATGGATGTAAGCCTGTTAGTTGCACAATGTAAGGGCATGAAATTGACTGTTGAAGAAGAGAAATCGACTGATCTTTGTCCTTTTGCCCATAAACAAAAGAGAGAAGATTTGAACCTCTGCCTAGTAGGTAAAGCGTTATCACTAAGTTAATTAATATTGAATCCTTTAAGAATGTGATGAAGAATGTTTGGAGAGTTCATAAGGATACATCCATAGATTGTATAGGAGGAAATCTATTTTTCTTTAAATTCAAATCGATTTTGGAGAGAAATAGAATAATCTTAGATGGACCTTGGTTTTTCAATGGTGCAATCATTGTTTTTCAGGAACCGAATGCCCTAAAACAACCTGAAAACTTAAAGTTGATTCATGCTGATTTTTTGGTCCAACTATATAACCTACCCTTATTTTGTATGAATGAAGAAGTCCTTAAACTTATGAGGAAATCTTTAGGGGAAGTTTTACAAGTGGATACTACCCCTTTGGGAGGAATTTGGGGAAGATTTGCTAGGTTAAGAATTAAGATCGATATTACAAGACCCTTGCGAAGAGGTTTGAAGATTAAAATAGATGCCAAAGAGGAGGATAGATGGATTCCTGGTAGATATGAGAAGCTGCCTTAATTCTGTTTCAATTGTGGGCGATTAGGGAATACTCAAAAGGAATGTGATAGAAGTTTGGGGGAAGGAGAGGGTGCAACAGATTCTAAGTATGACCCTAGCTTGCGTACAATTGAGTTTAAAAAACTAAGTTAAAAGAAAGGGGACTTTAGAAATAGAGATGGTTATGAATCACCGAAAAGCTTGAACTTTGGTAGTGAAACAGTAAAAAAAAGTTTGAATAGAAGTGAAGAAAGGGGGGCTTGGAGAAAGGAGGCTGAGGAGAATGAAGTATTTTATCCAAAGGAGATTGAAACTAAAAATGAAAATAGTATAAACTCTAGCACTAGTGAGCATGATGGGAAGGAAGGAGGCTGATAGTATGCCACTTGATGGAATTAATATTATTGATGAAAAAGAAAGGAAAATGGATTTTAATCGGGGTTGTGAATATGGAGGATGTTATGGTAGTAACCGAGGAATAAGTGAAGCTTCCTTCAAAAGGATTTGACTTGAATTCCTTTAAAAGGGAACATATGACTATACAGGGGAATCTAGAACTTGGAAATGATGAAAATAGTAAAGTATCAGGTCGAAAGAGAAACAAGTGGCGAAGAATTCAAACTGATAAAGAATTCCAACCAGAAATGACATTTGATTCTTGTAAGGGAAAACAACCTTTTGAGTGTGAGTCTCTGGAAGAACCACTAGCAGTGAGAATAGTAAAAAGATGAAGATTGTGGATGTGGAGTTTGTATCATGCTCGTTATCGATGAACCCTGGGATCCAGGGTCGAAGCTCATCATGAAAATCTTATGATGGAATGTCAAAGGATTGGGCAATACTCAGACATTCCATTCTCTAAGAAAGATTTTAAATCTTTCAAAGCTCTTGATGGTTTTTCTAATCGAGACTAAAGTTACTAGAAAACAAGTAAGTTCTATCAAAACTAAGTTGGGTTTTGATAATGACTTTTGTGTAGACTGTGAAGGTAGAAGTGGAGGTTTGTGTCTCTTATGGAAGAAGGAGGTTAGGGTGGAAGTGTGCTCTTATAACAAATTCCATATCAATGTGGTTGTGAATGCTAATTCTATCCCTTTGAGATTTACTTATTTTTATGGTGATCCAAAGGCTACAAAATGAAAAGATTCCTGGGAACTTCTTGTTAGACTATATAACCTAAACTCTCTACCATGGTTAATAACAGAGGTTTTAATGAAATCACTGAAGGAGAGGAAAAATGGGGAGGAAATCCCCAATTTCAGAGCCAAATGGATAGATTTAGGAATACAATCCAACATTGCAATATCTTTGATATGGGGTTTAAGGGTTATCCTTTTACTTGGTACCAATCTAGGGATGGTCAAGTTTGTATGAAAGAAAGACTTGACCGAGGGCTATGTTCTAATTCCTTTTATGAGAAATTTTCTTTTGCATCAATCTTCCACTAAGAATTTATGAATTCTGATCACTGCCCTTTGGAGATAAATCTTGGTGATGATTATCTGAAGTCCAGAGGAAGGAAAACCCATATTTTTTGTTTTGAGGAAGTTCGGACTCTACAGGAGGACTGTGCTGGAATAATTAAAGATGGTTGGAATTCTCGAGACACAAGTAAGAATTTAGAAGTTGGTATCAAGAGGAAACTACAACTTTGTGCAGAGAAACTTAAGGAATGGGGAGCTCCTAAACAAGGTAATTATGAAAAACGAATTGCTAGGGTACAAAAGGAAGTTCAAACAACTATTCGTATTAATCAGAATGTAAGAAGAGCTAGGGGGAAGCTGAAAGATTTTTCTTAATGAAGAGGAGATTTACTAGAAACAGAGAGCTAGGGTTGATGGTTGAAATGGGGAGATAGGAACTCCAAATTGTTTCACAAATGTGCTTCACACAAAAGAAGAGTAAACCTGATCGATAAACTAAAAAATAAGGACGACATTTCGATAACAAATGAAGACCAAATTGGTAATGAGATTAGGTCATATTTCCAATTATTGTTTACCTCAAATGGTAATCAAGACAACCCTGTCCTTTATAGTTTCCTAAAGAAGGTTACCCCTTGTTTATCATCAGAGCAAGTCCTTTCACTTTCTAAGTCGTTTACTCAAGGTGAAATTATAGAAGCTTTAAAGCAGATGGGTTCCTCCAAAGCTCTAGGAGTGGATGTCTTTTCTGGTTTGTTCTATAAGAAGTACTGGGACATCGTGGGAGGAGATATAACACAACATTGCCTTGATGTGCTTAATAATGAGACTTCGGTGGAGGATATTAATTTGACTGCAATCACACTGATTCCTAAGTCATAATCAGTAGCTAGTGTTAAAGACTTCCACCCTATTAGTTTATGCAATGTTTTGTATAAACTGATTTCTAAAACTATTGCAAACAGGTCAAAAGATGTGTTGAATACTATTATTTCCCTCTCTCAAAGTGCTTTTGTCCCGGGAAGAAATATTTCTGATAATACGATCCTTGGTTTTGAATGTTTGCATTGTATTCGCGGGAAAATAAAAGGAGAAAAGAGTGGGGCAACCCTAAAACTAGATATGAGTAAAACATATGATAGGGTTGAATGATTTTTCATTGAAAAATTCATGATTTCCCTCGGTTTTGGAAAACCCTTTGTTGATTTGATTATGAAATACATCACTTCGGTCTCTTACACATTTAATATTAATGGACAGAGAAGAGGGTTCGTGAAACCAAATAGGGGTTTGAGACCAGGCGATCCTTTGTCTCCCTATCTGTTTTTGCTATGTACGGAAGGTCTTTCTAGAATTTTAAGCCAATTGGAGTGCACCAATTAGATTTTAGGTTTGAAAATAGCTAGAGCCTTCCCTGCTATATCACATCATTTTTTTCAGATGATTCCTTACTATTTTTTCAAGCTAATGTTAATCAAGCTTCGAAAATTGAACAAACATTGGTTTCCTATGCTACTATTACAGGACAAGAAGTTAACTATGGTAAGTCAACCATTTGCTTTAGCCCTAACACTATGATTTCTGATCAAGATTCTGTCTTACCCTGCTTAAAGGTTGTTAAGGTTGACAATAATGAAAAATACTTAGATATTCTAGCCTCCCTAACTACTTCAAAGCGACTTTCATTTAAATATATTAAAGACAAAATCTGGTCCTACCTTAACAAGTGGAAACAAAAGTTATTTTCATATGGAGGGAAAGAAATATTAATAAAAGCAGTTTTACAGACCATTCCCACTTACTCTATGAACTGCTTTAGACTACCAAAGTCTTTGGTGAAGGATTGCCATAGAATTTTGGCAAGTTTTTGGTGGGAGGGTGTTGGGGGTTGTGCCCTAAAACTCGTAGTTTGTAATTTTGTTCTAATTATTGTAATAAAATGTTATTATTTCAATAAAGAGTTATTGTTCGTTATTTACGATATTTCCATTGTTTTAACTCTAAATCCAATAAACTAAACATTCAAGGCTGTAAAATGTATCTTGAACTGAATGTAGTGTACATATAAAGGATCTCGGTTCGAGATACAACCTAAAGGGTCTATAGTAAGGGGATAAGGTTTGGGTATCTTACCCTGGTAACACTATAGATGTGACCAACTTTGTATATGATACAAACACTGTGATCCTAACGTGTTCGTGTAGATGACATGTGAGTGGGGATATCCTATGTAATGAGATTACATAAGACCGGACCGCGAAATAGTAACCACTAGATGTAACTCCGTTGACTAGCTAGGTTTCTATTTCACTAGAATGACCTAGGCAACTTGATCTCAATTCTGAGCGGGTTACGAACTCCTGTTTGTGAGTGATTTCCCTTTGACTAGTATGGGTGGGAGTGACCAGATTCGTTGACTCAATATGCCTACCTTCTTGGGGACAAGACCGAGTGAGTAGCTGGGGACTTAGCCTAGCAAGATGGAATTCACTCCTTCTCGATTACTAGGGTAAGTAGATGAATGTTCCCTTAAGTGGTGTCTCCGGGACTAGAACAAAGGGCCCGATCCTCTCATTGGCCTGAGAGGGACTTCTGTTTGTTGTTAGGACCACAAACAAATTGTTCATTAGAGGAGCACTGGTACTTAAGGTACAAGAGGTAACCCAAGGGTAAAATGGTAATTTGAACCAGCTGGTGTTACGAACATTCGTGAAGGATTGACTTGCTGTTATTGGTCAATATCCGTGGACACAGAAATATATCTGTAATGAGAAGAGTGCAGTTGCGGGACTTTAGTGGAGTATTCCCGCAGTTAACGAATGATGATTAGGAGGTTAATGAGATTAACTTAGTAATCTCATATCATTGGCGCTTCTGATATGTAGGTCCATTAAGTCCACCTTTTAGCTCGTAAAGGGTTCTTAGATCGTTTGAATTTGAAATGTTCAAATGCATTAGGGAATAAATTTAATGTATATAGATACAATATAATATAAAGTTTTGGAACTATATATTATAAATTTAATGTGAATATGATTCATATTAAATTGTATGAGAGAATTAAATATTGGAAATAGTTCAAATATTAATTTAAATGTGAATGTGATTCATATTTGAAAACTATAGGTTAAAATTTAATGTGCATAAGATGTACATTAAACTATAGGATAAAGGGTAAAATGATTAAATGTGATTTAATCATTTAATTAATTAATATGATATTTAAATTAAATATGATTTAATTTAATTAATTAATAGTTAATTATTTTTTTATTAATTAATTGGGAACGTGTCAAGATGACACATTCCCACCATTCCCCAATTCCCTCTCGATAGGGAGTGGGGAGTTACCTAGAGAGCTCTTCTTCTCCTGGTGAGAAGGGGATGATCGATTGATCAACACACACAGTGCAATTTGTGAATTGCTCTCTCAAGAATTGCTCTCTCTAATTCCCTTCTCATTTCTCTCCAATTGTTGGATCCCTTCCCACCTATGGAGATCTAAGTAGTACTCAGAGACATAGGAGGTTTACTGAGTGGTTGTGTCCTGTTGGAAAAACAGAGAAGTTCTTTTGGTGTTCTTGTGTTGCTGTATTCTTGGAGTAAGAAGTTGCTGTTGGAAAAACTACAAAGGTAATATTTCTTACTTTTAGTTTAAATTTTTACAACATATGTTTGCATGATTAATTCCATGCTTAATCTAATTAGATTAGAATTTATGCTTATCTCTGTATTTTTACCAATGTATTGGTATTTGTGTTTAACCAAAAACAAACAAGCAAAATCGATTTCAAATCACGTTTTCGCTGCTCAAGGAGATTGGATCTCCATCAATTGGTATCAGAGCAATACTTGTTTTGTTTTGATTGAAACAAATTTGCATTTGATAGGTGGGAATTGCATATTGGTTTGCTGTAAAACTGTTTAGGAATTTTTCAGCCTTAGTCTCTTTTGATTTGATCAAATTAAATGTAAAGGCCCCTGCGTTTTGGACAATTAAGTGCATAATCAAGTTGTGAGTCGTTTGGAACCAGTTTCGTGCAATTCGGATGAGTATCGAAGGAGTAATTGGCGATTGAAGCTGCTGTGTTCAAAGGAAAATGTTGTTGCCGAAGCAACAACGTTGCAACGCTACCAGCAGCGTTACAACGTCGTTCATCAGCGTTGCGACGCTGAGGAACGGCATCGCAACGTCGAGGCTCCCTAACGATGCAGAAGTTCTAGGGGTCAGTATCGTTGCAACGCTGCCCCTTAGCGTTGCAACGCTACCCCGATGCCAGGCGCCCGTGCGAATGAAGCTGGCGTTGCAACGCTCCCTTCAGCGTTGCAACGCCGTGACACTAACTTGAAGCAACAGATCGGTCTGGGCGGTTCAGATGGTTTTTGGTCCGGTTCGAGCGGTTTGAGTCCGGTTCAAGGAGTTTTAGACTGGTTTTGTAATAAGATTAGTGTAATTTTATTATTTTTGCACTTTAGGGGCCAAATTTTTCCGGTTTTACAACTATTTTTCTTTATGAATGTCATTTAGAATTTTTTCCCACCTTAAGATGAGCATGTTCAAGCATTTTATTTGTATAATTGTTATATAAATATGGTAGAAATGTATGATCTAATTTATTTTTCATAAGTATTTATTTATTATTGTTATAATTAGATAATATGGAAAATAAATTGCATGGAGCATGAAATTACTTAGTTTAAAATAAATATTATTTTATTTACGTAATTTAGTTATTCAATTAGTTGAATAATTTTTTATAATTCCAATTTGAAATTAATTGTTGGTTTTATAATATAGTTCCTTGTCATAGGTTAATTATTAAAATTTATAAAAGTTATAAATTAAAGGGGTTTTAGAAACCATAACCTATAACAAAGAATTGCATGCAAACATAGGAACTTGAGTTTAGTTTTAAATTGTTTAAAATTAATTTAGACTTAAGTTTTATTTTCTAATAGGATTAGAAGTTTGTTTGACATAGTATTTTAAATAGTTTAAAATATAGTAGGACAATAGGACATTGGTTATAAGGGAACTCTACCGGTGAAGTTCTATCTAAGGTTGGGGGTACTTAAGCTGACGGTTAGCGGAACACCTCCTACTTGGGAACTAATCCAGAACTTGAGTTGAATTAACCATAGTCCTATTTTATATCTAGGTAATTAAAATGTTTATTCACCTAGACATAAGGTAAAAAGACCTAGTTATAATAGTTATAAAAGGCATAGACTTAGATAGATTCTTTTAGCCAGAATCCGACTAAGTTAACCCTACACCCTAACCTTAGGAGCTTCAGTGAGAGAAAACGAGATTTTTGCATCGAGTTTACTCTCACGTCCTCAAGAGTTCACACTGTGAGTTTCATGCTCGGCTACGTGGCGTTAATAGGGCGTCCCCCTACGGTAAGTGTTTGCATGGTTTAATACCAAGGTGAATGAGGGAAGTATTCATAGTAAATGGGAGCAGGACACGTGTCAACGTATCATACGGTCTCCTCCATTAGGTCTCACCGTGAGATTTCTATAGTCCGCCTGCTAGGTTGTCCTGGAACAACCAATCCCTACGGAGGACCTGACTATAGGAATCGGACCACCGCGAACTCCAGAAATGGATAGGGTCTCTTAGGTAATTTGCCAACAGTTATCTTTCTTAATAGTAGCCTGTTGGCTCGGACCTATTGGATCTGAAAATGGTAGGGTCACATTTACGGGACAAGTTAAGCTAGTTAACAAGTCGTTGACCAAACAAACAGTAACTAAGGATTATTGGGACATGAGATGTTCTGGTAGTGAGAATTGGCTGAGATAGTCTCAATCCAGGGGAGGAGTGACTGACCACCCGACGGTGGCTTTTGTTCTAAACCCTTGAAGTATCGTTGCAAAATTAAAGGTTTAATTTAAACACTAGGGTTCTTTAATAATTTTGCTAAAATTGATTGGTTTGTAATGGGTTAAAGGCATAACTAATTAGAACTATTTTTGAAATTTCAGCATGTCGTGCTCAATTATAGCCTTACTCAAAAGCGAACGTTTAACTGACAAAAATTATACTACGTGGAAGTCCAACTTGAATACGATTCTTGTAGTTAACGACCTTCGGTTTGTACTGACTGATGAACGTCCTCAGGTCCCTGCTCGAAACGCTCCTCAATCTCTTAAGGATGCGTATGATCGTTGGATCAAGGCCAATGATAAGGCCAAGGTCTACATTTTGGCTAGTGTTTCTGAAGTTCTAGCCAAAAAGCACGAGAGCATGGTCTCAGCTTGTGAGATCATGAGTTCGTTGCATAACATGTTTGGACAACCGTCTGGACAGCTTCGACACGAATCTCTCAAGTACATTTATAACTCCCGTATGAAAGAGGGGTCGTCGGTGAGAGAACATGTTCTCGATCTGATGGTTCACTTCAACGTGGCTGAAATGAACGGGGCGGTCATAGATGAGCAAAGTCAGGTCTCATTCATCCTAGAATCTTTTCCGAAGAGTTTCCTGCAATTCCGCGCAATGCGGTGATTGTTGGGATGTATGTTCTAATCTCGTATTTGTTTGTAAAATTCACCATTGAAATAAATAAGAGTTATTTCTTTCATCACTTGTGTCTTCCATTTTTAGAAACTTTGTCCAATAAACTAAGCTCCAGGGTCATTGAATTATGAGAGTACTAGAACTTGAACGGTGTGTAGTGGACACATAGGGAGGATCACGCTCGAGTTAATGACCTGAACGATCTACAGTATACGAATAGGGTTGGAGACCTAATCTTGGATACGCTGTGGATGCGACCCGCTTTGTATTAGATACAAACGAGCTGATCTGACTCGTTCATGTGGTTGACATGCAAGTGGGGGCATCATGTGCAATGAGATTGTACAAGATCGGACCGTGAATTATTAAACCTTCTGATGTAATACCGTTAACAGTATGAGACTAATAACTTCGTAGATGACCAATAGTGACTTGACCTTAATCCTAAGCATGTTACAGACTCTTGTACGCGGGGGTCTGTCCTTAGGCTAGTAAGGGTGAGGGTGGTCAGAGTTACTCGTCCAATATACCTATCTTCTAAGGGACGAGACCACGTGGGGAGCTGGAAACTTAACTACGCGAGATAGAATTCACTCGTTCCCGACCTTAAGTGCTGTCTCCAGGGCTTGGACAACGGGCACCCACCCTCTCACTTACCCGAGAGGGGTGTTGTTTATGGTTGGACCATACAACGTTGTTGTTCATTAGAGGAGTAGTGGGGACTTAAGGAGCAAAAAGTAGACACAGGGGTAAAACGGTAATTTGACCTAGCAGTATCTGCGAACAACCTGTGAAGGGTCGACTCATGGGCATTGGTTATATCAATAGACACAACTTGTCCTACAGTGATGAGAGTGCAGCTACGGGCTTTAGTGGAGTGTTACCGTAGCTAATGAATGTTGATTAACCGGGTCAAAGAGTTTGACAGGTTAGTCTCGGATCATTGAAGCTCGTCACCTGTAGGTCAATTAGGTCCCTCGGTTGGCTCAAACTGGATACATAGAGGGTTTACAGTTTGGTGTGGATTTAAAGTGTTCAAATTCATTAAAAGAGTAATTATGTCATTTATATGAGATATGATTTGATGGAGATCGAATCCCCTTGAGCAGCGGAAACGTGTTTTGGAATCGTAATTGTAGGTTTATTTTGGTTGAAAACAAAAACCAGTACATTGGAAAAAATACAGAGATAAGCATACAAATCCTAATCTAATTTGGCATGAAACTAACCATACAAACATGCTTTAGAATTAAACTAAACTAAAAGGGAATTCGAATTTTACCTTTGTAGTTTCAATCTCCCAGCAACACCTTGCTCCCTTTAAACAACAACTCAACAACACCAAAAGTACTTCTCTGTTTTTTTCAACAGGACACAACCACCCAGTAAACCTCCTATTATCTGGATTATACTTAGATCTTACCTCGGTGGGAAGGAGCCAACTATTGGAAATAGGGAATTGAGAGAGAGAGAATTTTTCAGAAGCAATTCAAAAAATGCAGAAAGGTTTTTGATCGATCTTCAACACCCCTCTTCCTCGAGAGGTTATGCCAGAGGAGTTCTTCCCCCCACTCGTTATCGATAGGGAGTTAGTGGGGAAGAAGGGAACGTGTCCTCCTGACACGTTTCCATTAATTAATTAATAATTAATTAAATCTAATTTATTTAATTATTTAATTAAATATCATATATTTAATTAAACTTAAAATATCATATATTTAAATAAGATTAAATCATATTTAATCCATTTCTCCTCTAATCTATAGTTTTAATGCACATCTCATGCACATTAAATTTTAACCTATACTTTTCAAATATGAATCACATTCACATTTGAATTTAGTATTTGAACTGTTTCAAATATTTAATTCTCTCATACAATTTAATATGAATCATATTCACATTAAATTTATAATATATAGTTCCAAAACTATATATTATATCGTATCTATATACATTAAATTTATTCCCAATGAATTTGAACATTTCAAATTCAAACGATCTAACAACCCTTTACGAGCTAGAAGGTGGACCTAATGGACCTACTGGATCGTAACCTCCAACGATACGAGATTACTCGGTTAATCTCATTAACCTCCTAATCAACATTCGTTAATCTGCGGAACACTCCACTAAAGTCCCGCAAATTACTCTTCTCAATCGTAGATATATTTCTGTGTCCACGGATATTGACCAATAACAACAAGTCAATCCTTCACGAATGTTCGTAACACCAGCTGGGTCAAATTATCGTTTTACCCCTGAGTTACATCTTGTACCTTAAGTACCAGTGTTCCTCTAATGAACAATTTGTTTGTGGTCCTACCAACAAACAGAAGTCCCTTTTGGTCCAATGAGAGGGTCGGGCCCTTTGTTCAAGTCCCGAAGACACTACTTAAGGGAACATTCCTCTACTTACTCTAATAGGCGGGAAGGAGTGAATTCCATCTTGTTAGGCTAAGTCCCCAGCTACTCACTCGGTCTTGTCCCCAAGAAGGTAGGCATATTGAGTCGGCGAATCTGGCCACTCTCACCCATACTAGTCAAAGGACAATCCTTTGCAAACAGGAGTTCATAACCTGCTGAAGATTGAGATCAAGTTGCCTAGGTCATCCTAGTGAAATAAAAACCTAACTAGTCAACGGAGTTACATCTAATGGTTACTATTTCGCGGTCAGGTCTTATGTAATCTCATTACATAGGATATCCCCACTCACATGTCATCTACACGAACACGTTAGGATCACAGTGTTTGTATCATATACAAAGTGGGCCACATCCATAGTTTTACCAGGGTAAGGTACCCAAACCTTATCCCCTTACTATAGACCCTTTAGGTTGTATCTCGAACCGAGATAATTTATATGTACACTACATTCAGTTAAAGATACATTTTACAACCTTGGATGTTTTGTTTATTGGATTTAGGGTTAAAACAATGGCAATATCGTAAATAACGAACAATAACTGTTTCTTGAAATAATAACACTTTATTACAATAATTAGAACATAATTACAAACTGCGAGTTTAGGCACAAACCCTAACATGATTGACATATTATATAGTTTAATGTGAATGAGATTCATAATAAACTATTGGTTAGCCTAATTACTTAATTAGGGCTAATTTGGAGAAATTGGATTGAGAGAAATTAAATTGAATGTCATTCAATTTAAAATTCAGAATTATATAAATGTGATTTGTATAATGAGATATGAGATATCTTATTATATGTGGTTATGCAAATATGATTTGCATAACGTATGGTTGTGGTAAAATGGTAAATAGGTGAAGATTTCAACTCAACCTATTACCATTATATAAACGATTTGTAAGAAGACTTTTGTAAGGTTAAGTTTCGTTTTTTGGAATCTCACCAAAAGAAACTCACAAAATTCTCTCAACTTTCCTTTCACAAATTCTCTCCTCCCTTTCACCAAAGGAGTCCCACAACTCTCCTTCTACCTAAGGAGAACAACTGAGAAGGCTTTTCGGAAGTGTTCGAATTGTTCGAGGTTCGTTGAGATCGTGATCGTTGAGATCGAGAACACGAAGTGTTCGTGGCCGGAGAAGGAAATCGTGAAGAACGGTTCTTCAATAAGTAAGTGTTACTTCTCACTGTTTTTCCTTCTTTTATGCATGTTTAGCCTAGTTTCTATAGGATAGAAATGATTTTGAGAAAACGTTTTCATAACGAAACCACGACGATTCAATCGTTCTTTCCGCTGCGGGAGTTTAATTCCCTTCAATTGGTATCAGAGCCAAGTTGGCTTCTTCGTTGTGCAAATGTTTTTCTTAAAATTAGGTGGGTTGTACTTCAATTTCATGTGATGAATTGTAGTTTGCGAAAATAGATGTTTCGATTTTGGCATTATTCTTTATATTTATTTTTGTTGATTAGATCAATGTAAAGGCCCGTGTTTTTTGGGCAATTAGAAAATAAATCAAGCCTGTAAGTCCGGGCCTTTGTCGGCAAGAGTTGTTGTGAAGAATTCGGAGCGGAAACAAGCGAAAATTCGGAGAAAACAACAAAGGAGTTTGTTGTCCAATAGATGGCGTTGAGACGCTGTTCTTCGGCGTCTCAACGCTGTCCGCACGGGCGATGGTTGTGCTATAGAGCAGCGTTGCAACGCCAAGGCGTGAAGCATGCGAGGTACAACGCTGACCACGACATTGCAACGCTGCGTGCATAGTGGGTGGTTCCAGCAAGCAGTTGCGTGAGAACGTGGCAAGAAGCAGTTTTTGATGCTTCGTGGGACGTGATTTCAAGTTTTTTATTTAATTATTTATTTATTATATTTGTAAAATGTATTATTAAATTTGTTTTATTAATTAAATAAATGTCCCTAAAGTGCCAAAACCGATCTATTTTTTGCTATTTATTTATTTTATGCCTGAGATGTGTGAAATATTTATTCTATGTGCATATTGTATGTCCTATAGATTTAAAATCCCACCTTAGGTTAAACATTTCATGCATCATATTTATATTATAAGTGTTATAATATATAGTATGCATGATAGGTTATATTATAAGAGTTATAATATAAGGTTTGCATGTTTTAATTTATTTAATATAAGTGTTATATTTCTTAGATTAAAAGCATGTTCATGCATTTAATTCATGTGATGAATGTATGTTATAATATATAATTATTCATGTGATGAATGATCAAGCACTATGACATAGAATGCATGTAACCTAAGTTAATTATTAGTTTTAAAGTGTTTAGAACTTGAATAATTAGACTTAGGTTTTCTAGTTCTAATAAGATTAGAATTAGGAAATTAAATATGACCTTTGAATGGTGATTGATAAGTAACACTGTCTAAGGAAGGTTCTGTCTAAGGCTGAGGTATTTAAGCTGACGCTTTGCGAAACATCTCTACCTGGGAACCGACCTGTGAGTGAATTTGGTCTGTAGATTCATAGGTTATATTATCGCGAGTGCCGTTAATTAAAAGTTGATTAATTTACTCACATAGACCTAAGTTAATAATGTGATTATAAACTTAGGTTAAATCAATATAAGAGTTATATTGGTAGACTTAGGTAAATATTAGCCAATTTATCTAGGTCAATCCCGATTAATCTAAAGTGCTGAGTGAGAGGAAATAAAGTGTATAAGACACATTTGATTTCCAACCACAAATCTTCATTAAAAATTCAGACCGTGAGATCCATACTCGGCCTCGTGGCGCAAATGGGAGCGTCCCCCTTCGGATGGTATTTGTATGGGTCAATATTAACGTGGATGGAGAGAGTACTTATAGTGAGTTAGAGTGGGACCTGTGAAAACGGGACCCACGGTCTCTTCTTTTGATTCACACCGTGAGACCCCTATGATCCGCCTGCTAGTTTGGACTGGACCAGACAATCCCTTCGGAGGGCCTTGATCATGGGAGTCGGAACACCGTGAATTTCCGAAAGGGATACAGTTTCCTTGTTGGTTGTCCTTCTTTGTTCACTCTTCGGTAGCTATTGTTTGGACGAATACTTGGAAACTTAAAGATTGAGGGTGACACTCACAGGATTCATTAAGAGTTAATGGATTCAGAATGAAAAATGGTAAATGGACGCCTAATGGAATAAGAGTTATTCTGGTATTAGGTCCTGCAGTGAAAAGTCTCGTCCTAGAGGAGCGATGTTTACTGTTCACCCTTCAGTGGCGGTCATTCTAAACCTTTGGGATATCATTGCAAATTTTTAATGACTAGGGATCATAGGATAAATTTTTGCTAAAACTTGATTGGATTTCAAAAGTTTTTTGCGAGACTGACACAAAGTTTTTACTTGTTTTTTCAGCAAAATGTCTAGCTCAATAATAGCTTTACTAGCTTCTGACAAATTAGTGGGAGATAATTTTCAAACATGGAAAAATAATATAAATACAATTCTAGTAACTGACGACCAAAAGTTCGTGCTCACTGAGGAGTGTTCTCAGGTGTCGGGCTTGACCGCGTCACGAAGTGTTCGTGATCCGTACGATCGATGGATTAGGGCCAATGAAGAGGCCAATGTCTATATAATTGCCACCTTATTTGAAGTCTTGGCAAAGAAGCATGAGTTGATGATCACCGCTAAGGAGATCATGGAATCGTTACAAGAAATGTTTGGACAATAGTCCTTTTAGGTCCGACATGATTCGCTCAAACACGTCTTCAACGCGCGGATGAAAGAAGGGGCGTCTGTCTGTGAACATGTTCTGGACATGATGGCCCACTTTAATCTGCCTGAGATGAACGGGGCTTCGATCGATAAGTCGAGCCAGACCATCTTTATATTGGAGACTCTTCCGAAGAGTTTCCTTCAGTTTCGTAGCAATGCTGTTATGAACAAAATTAGTTACACTCTGACCACCCTTCTCAATGAACTACAAAACTTCCAGTCCTTGATGAGGATCAGGACACCGGAACCTGAGGCAAATGTTGCCTTCGGGTCCTTTCACACCCGAAAGGGAAGAAGAAGAAGATGAAGAAGAGCAAAGCTGACCATGCTGCCGCCCAAAAGGGCAAAAAGGTCAAGGAAGTTGCAAAGAAAGGAAAGTGTTTCCACTGTAATGGGGACGACCTCTGGAAGCGTAACTTTCCCAAGTTCCTGGCCGACAGAAGCAAAGAAGGTAAATGTGATTTACTAGTAACTGAAACCTGTTTAGTGGAGAGTAATGACTCTGCCTGGATATTGGATTCGGGCGCCACTAACCATGTTTGTTCTTCTTTTCGTGGAATTAGTTCTGACAGCAGAATTGCGAGAGGGTGAGATAACACTACGGGTTGGATCAGGGAGGTTGTCTCTCTTTGCGATGGCCGACACTGTGAAAAGTCAGTATTTTGGCGGGAAATACCTATTATTGGATAATATGTATATAGTGCCAGGGTTTACTAGAAACCTTGTTTCTATTTCCTGCTTACTTGAACAATGTATTTCAGTTTCTTTTTCTGGCAATAAAGCGTTTATTTCTAGAAATGAGAATCAATGGTACTTAAGGAGAAAGAGGTAGGCATAGGGGTAAAATGGTAATTTGACCCAGTTGTGACTACGAACGACCTGTGAAGGGTTGACTCATGGGCATTGGTTATATCAATGGACACAACTTGTCCTACAATGAGGAGAATGCAACTACGTGTCTATACTGGAGTGACCTTGTAGTTAATGAATGTTGATTAACGGGATCAAAGAGTTTGGTCAGTTAATCTCTGATCATTGGAACTCCTGATCTGTAGGTCCATTAGGTCCCTCGATTGGCTCAATTATGAAATTAATGAGGGTATAAAGTTTGGAGTGGATTTGAAGTGTTCAAATTCGTATAAAGGATATTATGTCAATTATATGTGATATGATTGATATAATATATAGTTTGATGTGAATGAGATTCATATTAAATTATACTATTGCCTAATTATGGAATTATGACATAGTTAGAGAAATTAATTTGAGATATGTAAAAAATTTAATATGATTCAATTTAATTCCACATTATGCAGATATGATTTGCATAATAAGGTATGTGATACCTTACATTATATAATATGCTAATATGATTTGCATATTATATGATATGTGGAAGTAATGGGCTAAATGGGTGGAGAAATTCTCTCCACCCTATCCCACTATAAAAGAATGCTTGGAGAAGCATTCTAGAACACGATTTGCCATTTTTGGATTTTACAACAATTCCAAAAGCTCTCTTCTCTCAAACTCTCTGAAAACCCAAAACAAAAAGGGATCCCACCATCCTCCTTCATCCATCAAAGAATAATGGAGAAACATTGTGGAGGTATTCGATTCATTGTTCAGTTCGTGGATTCGAGATCGGGATCGAGAGTTCGTAGAGATCGAGGAAGATCGCGGGAGAAGGAAAACGAGAAGAAAGAGTTCTTCAAAGGTATGTTGTTGTATTTTTCCCTTCTCTTTATGCTTAACCTATATTACATTAGATGTATGTTGAATTTTAATTAAAATTCTAGTAACACAACGGAGCATTGTGATTCACGTTGCTTCCGCTGCGGGATTCAATCCCATCAATTGGTATTTGAGTCGATCTTTGCTTTCGTTGTGTTCTGAATTTGCTTAAAATTTAGGTGGGTACCTTACTGTTCATGAGATGAATTTGAGCTTTGCAAATTGAATGTTTACGTTTGTGGCACCATAGATTTATAATTCAATTTCCATTGAAAAGTTCAATGTAAGGGCCTGTTGCTTTGGGCAATTATTTGTAAATCCAGTCTGTAAAGTTTGTGTCGATCGTGGCAAAGAGTTGTTGTGAAGAACGGAGCAAAAACGAGCCAAGAATAAAAGGAATTTTGTTATGTAGAGAGCACGACGATGAGACACTGTGCGACAACGTCTCAACACCGAGCGTGCGGATGGAGGCTTGCTGCAGGTGCAGTGTTGAGACGCTAGGAGCACTGTCTCAACGCCGCGCGCGTTGCGTCGCTGGGTTGGCGTGCAGTTGGTACAACGTTGAGACGTCGCCCACAACATCCCAACGCCCTGCGCAGTGGGCGAGGAAAACGTGTGGTTCGTGGATTACAGGCGACGTGGGGTTGTTTAATTCCGAAAATATTTTTTAATTATGTTTTAATTATTAATTAATATTAATCTATATGATATATTAATATTAATTAATTTAATTAATATTTTAAGAGTGCCAAAAATGGTTCAATTTTGCTATTTTTATTATGAAATTGTTGTATGATATTTATGTGCATAATGTATGCCAAAAATCCCACCTTAGGTTAAGCATCTTCATGCATCATTTTATATTATATGAGTTATAATATATAGTTATGCATGATTTAATTAATATAAAAGTTATATTAATTAATATTTAAGGCATTGACATGCATTTATTCATGTGATGAATATGTTGTATGGTTTACTATTCATGTGATGAATGATCAAGCACTATAACATAGAAATGCATGTAACCTAAGTTAATTAATTAGTTTTAAATGTTTAGAACTTGAATTAATTAGACTTAGGTTTCTAATTCTAATAAGATTAGAATTAGAAAACCAATATGGTTTATAAATGGTGATTAATTAGTAACTCTCATAAAAAAGGTCAGTATTTAAGTGACAAAGAATCTTAACACCCCTACCTGGGAACCGACCTAGGAGTGAATTTGATTCGGAGATTTATAAACTGTATCTTCGTGAGCGGCGCTTATTAAGAGTTAATAAATAAAACTCAAATAGACCTAAGTTTAATAAGGTGTTATAGACTTAACTTAATTCAATATAAAAGTTATATTGGTAGACTTAGGTAAATATAACCGGTTTATCTAGGTCAATCCCGTTAACCTAAAGTACTTAGTGGGAGGAAATGAAGTGTATATGATACATTGAATTTCCACCTACACTTCTCCTTAAGTTCACATCGTGAGATCCATACTCGGTCTCGTGGTGAAAATGGGAGCGTCCCTCTTCGGATGGTGTTTGTATGGGTCAATATTCAAGGTGAATGGAGAGAGTACTTATAGTGAGTGGGGGCGGGACTTATGTCAACAGATACCACGGTCTCTTCTATCGATTCACACTGTGAGACACCTATGATTCGCCTGCTAGTTTGGCTTGGACCAGACAATCCTTTCGGAGGGCCTGATCATGGGGATCAGAACACCGTGAATTCCCAAAAGGGATAGGGTTGCTTTAGTTTATCTTTCAACTTAGTCCTCTCTTTGATGGATTTTGTTGAATGGGAACTCTGGAATCTAAAGATAGAGGGTTACACTCACGGGAATCATTAAGAGTTAATGAGTCCGGACCGAAAAATGGTAACTAGATGCCTATAGGAATAAGAGTTATTCTGGAATTAGGGTCTAGTCGAGATAGTCTCGCCCCAGAGGAGGAGTGATTTTTGTCTACCCTTCGTTGCAGATAAAGGAAAGTGTTTCTACTGCAACGGTGACGGTCACTAGAAATGCAACTGCCCGAAATTCCTGGTCGACAAGAATAATGAAGGTAAATGTGATTTACTTGTTGTAGAAACTTGCTTAGTGGAGAGTAATGACTCTGTCTGGATACTTGATTCAGGCGCCACTAATCACGTTTGTTCTTCTTTTCAAGGATTTAGTTCCTGGCAGCAGCTGCAAGAAAGAGAGATAACGCTCAGAGTCAGTTCTGGAGAGGTTGTCTCAACCGAAGCAGTGGGCACAGTGAAGGTTTTTTTTGGGAGAAAAGCCATATTATTAGATAATTTGTATATAGTTCCAGGGTTTACTAGAAACCTTGTTTCTATTTCCTGCTTGATTGAACAATGTATTTCAGTTTCCTTTGAATTGAATAAAGCGTTTATTTCAGTAAAAGGTGTTGAAATATGTTTTGCTTCACTTGAGAATAACTTATATGTTTTAAAGCCCAATTCGGTCAAAATGGTTTTGAATACTGAATTGTTTAAAACAGCGAAAACATGAATTAAAAGATTAAAAGTTTCTCCTAAAGAAAACGCCCATCTTTGGCATCTAAGGTTAGGTCACATTAATCTCAATAAGATTGAGAAACTTGTGAAGAATGTACTTCTAAGCGAGTTAGAAGAAAGTTCTTTACCAGTATGTGAATCATGCCTTGAAGGCAAAATGACCAAATGACCTTTTAGTGGAAAAGGTTATAGAGCCAAAGAGCCTTTGGAGCTTATACACTCTGACCTTTGTGGTCCAATGAGTGTTAAAGCCAGAGGAGGCTATGAATACTTTGTCTCTTTTATAGATGACTATTCAAGATATGGGTACGTTTACCTAATGCATCATAAGTCTGAAGCTCTTGAAAAGTTCAAGGAGTATAAGACTGAGGTTGAGAACCAATTAGGTAAATTGATCAAAACACTTCGATCTGATCGAGGTGGAGAGTATATGGACTTTGAATTCCAGGACTATATGATAGAACATGGAATTACGTCCCAACTCTCAGCACCTGGTATGCCACAGCCGAATGGTGTATCGGAGAGGAGAAATAGAACCCTGTTGGACATGGTTCGATCGATGATGAGTTACGCTATCTCCCTGACTTGTTTTGGGGTTACGTAGTGGAGAATGCAGTTTACATTTTGAACAACGTTCCGTCGAATAGTATTTCTGAAACACCTTTCAAACTCTGGAAAAGCGTAAAGGTAGTTTACGTTATTTAGGATTTGGGGATGTCCAACCCATGTGCTTGTGACAAACTCGAAAAAGTTGGAACCTCGTTCAAAGTTGTGCCTCTTTGTAGGTTACTGTAACGCCCCTACTTTTCTGTAACTATAACTCTTAGGGACACTACTACACATGCATGCATTCTTAGGCCAAAAACACATAAAAGATATTTCAATTGTCATTGTAACAAAATTTCCTTTAGGGATCCCGAAGAAAACGTTAAAGCATTTAAAAGAACAGTTTAAACTTGGCCTTCTCAAAATCCTGAAAACATAAAATTTAACTTCGAAATCATAAAACGACAACATCAGTATTTAAGGGAAAACAAAATGCGGAAAACATGACTATTCCCATGGTTTGACTACGCGCCTCCGTCACTCGCCCCGTACGTCCTTAGCTTTACCTGAAAACATTTTAAAATAAAAGGGTGAGTATTGCAATACAATACCCAGTAAGTGACCTCGCTACCGAGGTTTGGGACATGCACACACATGCAATCATGACTTTTAAACTTGATCAGAATACTCATATGTGGGACCTAAAACTTTCTCGTATCAAACGTGACTGTAATATATGACTTCCTTTTATTTTATGTGGCCAATTGGTCACCCTGAGTCATTTCATTTTGAGTCCCTCACAGACCCCTATATGGATTGAGTTCCTCACAGACCCCTGTATGGATTGAGTCCTTCACAGACCCCTGTATGGATTGAGTCCCTCACAGACTCCTGTATGTTTGACCCATAGGGTCTCTAATGCATGTTTGACCATGCATACAATGAACTCAGGAGACCAATTCCCACATTTTAATTCAAATCATTTTATGACATACATAACATGCATGAGGTCCCATCATCTAACATGACTATAGTGCACATATCATAAGACTTTAACACTGATATGCAAATCATAACTTTTCACAACAGTTTGAAGATCGTACTTTTGTATGAAATCAGGACATATTCTCATATAAAATACTGCAATGTTCTCACCTAAAATACTGGAATATTCTTACGTGGAAAACTAGGATATTCTCACATAAAATATAGAAATATGCTCACATAAAATATTGAGATATTCTCACATAAAATATTAAAGTATTCTCACATGAAATATTGAAATATTCTCACGTAAAATCATAAAACCTTTTCATGTAAAATAACTAACTAATTTCGCATAAAATAATGGAATTCGTTTTCTTTAATCCCATTTAGAATGGTTCGGCACAAGGTCCCTTACCTCGACTCGAAGTCCAACTCGAGTCCTAATCTCAGTTCCTAGCGTGTACGCTCCCTTTGAAGGACCTGTTTCACGAATATCCTTTGGGATTACACTCCAAGCACCACTCCCCTACAACATTATAGACGTAAACGTAACTTCCTCTGTTTACCTCGACTCCTAAGCGTAAGCTGAATACGCCTTAACTCGATCTACAGTCCAGAACCCTCGACTCCGCCTCGCGTTTGAGTCCTACGGATTAGCCTTCAATGAAATGAAACCCTAAAATTCCAAATATTAAGCGTTAACTCGATCGCTTCACAAACATCTAGTCTAAAACAAAGAGTAACCGCGCTCTCTCACCTGATCGGAGTTTCAAATCCGATCCACCTTCTGTGGCGGCACTCCGATGGCTGTTGTCGACGGCTGTTCGAACCGCGGCACACGTGCGACGTCAAACGAACAGGTACGACACAAGGGTTTCGCGACCGGCAGCGCTGCAGCTCTTGGCGAATCTGAACAGGTGCTCGGCTTCAAGGACGGCGATTCCACTGCAGGAGCTTGGCGGTTTTCGGCAACCCTCTGCTGGTCGGCGTGGGTGAAGCTAACGGACGATCGGCGAAAGGAGACCTGCAACCAAAGCGAGGAGCCGATGCGTGGGGGGTTCGAGGCTCCGGCGGCGAGGTCTTCAACGTGCTCGACGACGGCGCTTCTCCTTCCGTGGACTCGTGTGTGACAGAAGACGGGCGGCGCGCCTCTTGTTGCGTAGCGACGGAAAAATGCAGCAAGGGGGAAGGGGTTTTCGGCTAGGGCAAGGGGAAGAAGGAGATGAAGCCTAGGGTTAGGGTTTTCTTTGTGGTTGCATGGTTAATTAGGAATAAATAATAACAAGCTAGGTCAATTTCCAAAATCACACTTAACCCTTACTTAGGCATTATCTACTAAAGTGCCATTGTCACTTCCCTTCCCTTTATTTTTATATGTAAGTATAATCATCTTAAGAGAAGCAAATCACTTCAAATCATATGAAATTCATAGTTCAAACCCACCGAGCATGCTAAAATTTACTAGTCTGACCCAACCTAAAGATTGATCGAATGTTAAATACAATAAACAGTTAGTACCTGTGGTTGTGGTCGTCACAGTTACCCTAAGGAAATGAGAGGTGGTCTGTTTTCGATCCTAAGGAAAATAGGGTGTTTGTGTCGACAAATGCCACATTCCTTGAGGAAGATCTGTAAACCCAAGATCTCTCCTTGGAGTTTCTTTACAAAAATTGAAAAAAAAAAAAGAAAAGAGAAAAAGAAAAGAGAAAAGAAAAAGAAAAAGAAAAGAGAAAAGAAAAAGAGAATATGTTGGTTTGATTTGTTGTAAAAAGAAAATAAAGAAAATAAAAAAGAAAAGAAAAGAAAGAAAAAAAAATGAAAGTGGAGCACTCCACCGCCTAAGCCATTTAAAACCCATTTTTTACTCATTTTCTTCTCTATTTTAAAAAAACAAAATTGAAGCTTCGTGAGAGAGCGTTGAAGGAAGATAAAGGGAGAAAACTTTCTGGTTTTTGAGATTGAGGAAAAAGGGAGAAGGATCACTACAAGTTCTCATGGCAGCAAGGTGATCAATTCAATCCTGTTATGATTTTCTGATCATTTCGAGCTCCACAAGAAGAGGGGAAGGCAGAGGAAAGATTTTGTTGTCAAATCTGAGAACCCTCTGGTTTTTAGGTCGTGCTGATCAGTAGGATTCGAATCAAAAGTTGTAATATGTCAAATTTGTGGTGCAGCAGGGAAACGAAACTGTAAACAACAGAAGTCTGTTTTTGGGAAAGAAGCTTTCGAGGCCAAGAGGAAATAGGTCGAGTGTACGGGCCAGGGTTCTAGTTCTAACACTGTGAGTGACAAAACGTACCTTGAAAATGATTTATATGCTTGTATTAAGCCTATGAAAATACAAGATTTTGCTAGAATGAAATGGTTTCAATGCTTATTGTTTTCCTTTGGAACACATATTTATAAGCATTCATGTTTTCCTACAAATGATTTTAAGTGCTCGTTGTGAGCCTAGATGTCCTGATGAAATTTATTCGTGAGCATATGTTTATTGATTACCAAAATTTAGTGAAAATGTTATGATTTCAAGCAAGCATGTATTAGCAAGTATGATTTAAAGATTTCCAGTTTTTATGAACGAGCTGAGTAAGCTTGAGTTTAATGAAAGAAAAGATAAGTTTGCATATTCAAATATTTTTATGTGATCTTCTGAGACTCGATTGAGTAAATGACTAAGATATTGAGCCTGAGGTTGTATAGTACCGTGTGCACACAGGTCAATTTCTGTTGTCGACGTTGAGTGTACTCCGTGACAACAATGCTATCGTGAGTGCTGGGTGAGCCCCACTACGACAAAGACGATGGGAGTGTTGGGCGGGCCCCACTACATCGTAGAGTAAACGTTGGTTGTACTGGGCGTACCCTACACTACGTAGATTTTCATATGTTTTATACATGTTAATATTATCGATATGCCTCGCGCAACTTAAATGTCATGCTTGTTGGATTTCTGAAAAGCTATTATGATTCCACGTTTACTTTTAACGGTTGTTTACAGATGCATATGCTCATAAGTTTTTCAGGTGATATGTTTTACGAGTTATAGATTTTAAACTCAGTCACTCATTGAGCTTCATAGCTCATTCTTTCAGTGTTTTCTAAATTTTTCAGGTAGAGATCGAGCTCCTGGTACCTGACATCCTGCCATAGTCTACTAGAAGCTCCACGAGCTTGATATTTTGTACGTGGGTGAAGTTGTATAGCAAGTCCATATGTGTCTAGTTTATTTTGAGAGGACTATGAAGTTATAGTTGTGTGTACATTAGACGCTATATAAACAATGGTTTGTCTTGATTCTGATTGTGATGCTTTTACCTGTTCTAGTTTCAAGAAAGACTTAAGAAGAGTTTCTCCTTACGTATGTTTAGTAGATGTCTAGTTTCCGATATTTATGTTTAAAGTGTTCCATATGCAAGTATAGTATGTTTATCAGGTAAAACAGGGTCAATAGATATTGTTAAGAGGTAAACAATGTCTGTTGGCTTCACGTCGTCTTCCAGGCTAAGTTTCAGGTAGTACGGGAGGGGGTGTGACAACTTGGTATCAGAGCAGTTAGCTCCATGGGGAATGAGATAGAGCAAGTTCTAAGAAGAAACTAAGGAGTAATAGTAAGTTATTGAGTTAATTCAGATCGAACTAATAGAGCATGGTCCAAGTAAGGATAAGATTAAGTCCAGTTACGGCTAAAATATGAATAAAAGTTTAGGATATTGTGAATTTGAGTTAAGTATCCAAAGTATGTCTAATGTGTTGATATGTTATAGGAGTCATGCCACCACGTACTAGCAGACGACGCAGGCAGGATAAGAGCGGGACGCAAAATCCTACCCAAGGACAGTCTTACAGGGGATCTAGTGCCCCGAGAGTCCAGACTGAGGTCAAAGATGAGCATCATGCTAGTTCCTCACAGGAGGTAGGAGGGCCAGAGAGAGCAGGGCCAAGTGATCCAAAGAAGACGTATGGAATAGAACGTCTGAAGAAATTAGGAGCCACAATGTTTGAGGGTTCCATAGATCCTACTGATGCCGAGGTTTGGTTGAATATGCTTGAAAAATGTTAAGATGTGATGAGTTTCCTGTTGGGATATATGCCCTAAACTTGTGTAATTTTGATCAATTAAATAAAGTGTTATTTGTTTTGATAAGATTACAGTCTTGCTTTTATAAATCCAATAAACTAAGCTCTAAGGTTATAACGCTTATCTTGAAATCAGTGTAGTGGACACTAATTGGGTTGAATTCAAGATTATAACCTAAATAGTCTATGGTATAAGAATAAGGTTGGAAACCTCATTCTGGTAACACCATGGATGCGACCCACTTTGTAATTAGTACAAATGGGGTAATCCAACTCATTCATGTAGTTGACATGCGAGTGGGGGCATCCTGTATGAAGAGTTCATACAAGACTGGATCGCAAATTATTAGTCTCACCAAAGGTAACAATCAAGTAATGTGATAAAACTAGTAATTTATAGATGGTCATTAGTGACTCGACTGAATCTCGAGCAAGTTAAGAACTCCCGCATACGGGGGTTTGTCCTTAGACTAGTATGGGTGAGAGTGGCCTGTGGCACGACTCAATAAGCCTACCTTCTCGTGGACAGTAACCTCGTAGGTAGTTGGGAAAATAAGCTGCAAGATGGAATTCACTCATTCCTCTCTATCGAGGAATTAGATAGGTTGTTCCCTTAAGAACCGACTCCGTGTCTTGAACCACGGGACCCGCCTCTCTACGAGGTATGAGTCTAAGGTAGGACCTTAGACTTGTTGTTCATTAGAGGATCAAGTGGTGCTTAAGGAGCAAAGAGGTAATCACACGGGCTAAAACGGTAATTTGACCCACCGTGATTACGAACAACCCGTGAAGGGTCGACTCATGGGCAATGACTATATTAGTGGACACAATAATATCTACAAATGAGGAGAGTGCAACTACAAGTCTATAGTGGAGTGACTTGTAGTTAATGAATATTGATTAAGCGGATCAAAGAGTTTGATCGCTTAATTTCACATCATTGGAGCTCATGATCAGTAGGTCCATTAGATCCTCCGTTGGCTCAACATGGTAATATAGAGGGTATAAAGTTAGGAGTGAAATTGAAGTGTTCAATTTCATACATGAGGAGTTATATCAATTATATATGATATAATTGATATAATATATAGTTTTAATGTGAATTAGACTATATACTAAAGAGAGATTAAAGGAGGGGTAGGATGGTCATTTCCATCCCAATTCTCTATATATATGGTTACATGAGATGCAACTAGGTTAAGGGTTTTTCATAGAATCACTAGCCTCCTTGTTGTGTTGTTGGAAGAGTTCCAAAAACACACATCTCTCTCAAAATACCTCACATATCCTAAAGGGAACCCACCTTCCTCCCTCACCTAGAGAACAACGGAGAAGATCCGGTGGTCGTGTCTTCGCACGTTGGAGTTCTTGTTGCTGAGATCGTGATCGTGGAGAGAGGAGCACTTGAAGAAAGGTTCTTCAAAGGTAACTTCTTGCTGTCCAAACTCTTATTTTATGCTTCATCCATGTTTTACATTCTTGAAATTTCCATTGTAACTAAATCAAGAGCGCGCGATTCGTAATCACTTCCGCTGCGGGAACTTCGATTCCCTTCAATTGGTATCAGAGACCAATTGCGTTCTTGATTTATGTTCTGTTTTTTTCAAGAACAAGGTGAGATTTACTGTTTTTGCATGTGATGTATGAACGGTTTTGCGAAATTAGATGTTTTCGATTTTGGCACTTAGATTTACAATTTTCAATTGAAATGTTCAATGTAAAGGCTCGGTGTTTTAAGCAAATTTAATTGTAAATCGAGTCTATGTAAGTCCGTGTCGTTCGAGGCAAGGCGGCGGTTCTTTGAGAAGAAGAGCGGAGCAAAACGAGCAAAGAATGGAGATTCTCAATGCTGTCTGTGTGCAACGTTGCAACGTCGCGCTTGCGGAGAGAAGGCGCGCACAGAGGCGTTACCGCGCCTAACGCAGCGTTTGCGCTTGCAACGCTTCGAAAGACGACGGCGTTACCGCTGGTAACGCTATTATCGCCGTTAACGCGATACGTTTCACGCGAGAAGCAACGGGCAGAAACCGAAAATTTTATTATTTATATTAATTATAAAAATGTTTTATTTTAATATATTTAATAATTTTAATTTTAATTAATATAATTAGATTATATTAATTAAATTTATTTCTAGAGTGCCAAAATTGGTCTAATTTTTGCTATTTTAATTATGCAATTGTTGTGTAATTATTGTCATGCATAGTGTATGCTTGTATTTTAGAAATCCCACCTTAGGTTAAGCATTTTTCATGCATCATTTATAATATAAGGAGTTATATTATATAGTTTGAATGATTAATTAATATAAGGTTGTTATATTAATTTTTGGACAGCATTGACATGCATTATATTTCATGAGTTGAATATGCTATGAATGTTTTATTATTCATGTGATGAATGATCAAGCACTATAACATAGTATGCATGTCACCTAAGGTTAATTATTAGTTTTAAAGTGTTTAGAACTTGGAAATAATAGACCTTAGGTTATCTAGTTCTAATTAGATTAGAATTAGGAACCAAGTAATTTATAAGCTGTGATTAAAAGAGGAACTCTGTCTAAGGAAAGTTCCGTCTAGGCTGGGGTATTTAAGCTGACGAAAACGGAACACCCCTACCGGAATCGACTGGGAGTGAAATTTAATCGAGAGTCTTATAAATTACAATGAGCGTCAATGGAGTTTATTAAGGGGTTAATAAACTAGAAATCCTAGGTTTAATATAAGGAGTTATATTAACAAACTTAGGATAAAATCAATATAAGAGTTATGTTGATAGAGTTAGGTAAAACCATTAGCCGGGTTTTAGCCTAAGAAATATTCCTATAGACTTAAAGTATTCAAAGTGGGGGAGGAAAAAGTGTATGAGATACATATTTTTCCACCTACGCTATCTCCTGAAGTTCACACCGTGAGACTCATACTTGGCCTCATGGCGCAAACGGGAGCGTCCCCCTTCGGATGGTGTTTGTATGAGTCAACATCAAGGTGAATGGAGAGGGTACTTATAGTGAGTGGGAACAGGTTTAGTGAAAATAAAACCTACGGTCTCTTTTGTCCGGTTTGCACGTTAGACCACTATGGTCACCGCTAGTTTGGCTCGGACTGCATAAATCCCTTCTGAGGGCTTGATCATAGGGGATCTAACACAAGAGACACCGAAAAGGATAAAGATTTTCTTAGACTATTTTCCAATCTAGTCCTCCCTTGCAGATTTTTATTGGATCGAGACTCTGGGATCTAAAGACAAAGGGTTACACTCACAGGGTACATAAGTTGTGTATGTATCCAGACCGAAAAATAGTAACTAAAACCTATAGGAATAAGAGTTATTCTGGTGTTAGGTTTTGGTCAAGAATGTCTTGATCCAGAGGACGAGTGTTTTTGATTACCCTTCGGTGTCATACATTCTAAACCTTTGGAGTATCATTGAAAATTATAAATGGCCTAGGAATCATTTGATAATTAGCTAAAAAATGATTGGATTAGAGTTATAGCAAGAAACTCATACAAGTTTGTTTGTAAATTTTCAGCAAAGAAATGTCTAGCTCTCTAATTTCCTTATTGGGTGCGGAAAAGTTAACCGGAGAGAATATGATGACATGGAAAAACAAACTCAACACTATTTTTGTAGTGGATGATCTGAAGTTTGTGCTAACTGAGGAGTGTCCTCAAAAGCGTGCTCGAATGCGTCACGAAATGTTCGTGATGCATATGATCGATGGATCAAGGCCAATGATAAGGTCAAGGTCTACATGCTGGCAAGTATGTCTGACATATTAGCCAAGAATCATGAGGGCATGATTACCGGTAAGGAAATCATGGATTCTGTGCAGGGTATATTTGGACAACAGTCCATACAAGCCCGACATAATGCCCTAAAGTACATATTCAACTCGAGGATGCCGAGAGGGTACATCTGCTTTCGGATCATGTCCTCGGATATGATGGTACACTTTAACATCGCGAGTCGAATGGTGGTTCCATCGATGAGTCGAGCCAGTCGACTTCATTCGAAACCCTTCCGATAGTTTCTGCATTTAGAAGTAATCTTTGTTATGAACAAGCTTACTTTTAATCTTATCTCCCTTCCGAATGAACTCCAGACCTTTCAATCTTTTATGAAAATTCAGGGATCGAAAGGTGAGGTAAATGTTGCCAGTAGGAGTTATCACAGAGGTTCGACCTCTGGGACAAAAATAGTGGCTTCATCTTCTTCTAACCTGAGAGGTAAGAAGAAAAACATGAAGAAGGTTGGTAAAGGGAAACAAGCTGACAAAGCTGCCGCCCAGAAGGGCAAGAAAGTCAAAGACGTTGCTGACAAAGGAAAGTGTTTCCACTGCCACGAAGACGGGCATTGGAAACAGAACTGTTCGAAGTACATTGCAAAAAAGAAGAAGGAAGGTAAATATGATTTACTTTTCCTTGAAGCTTGTTTAGTGGATAATGATAAAACAGCTTGGATACTTGATTCAGGCGCCACTAATCATGTTTGTTCTTCTTTTCAGGGAATTGATTCTTGGCAGCAACTACAGCAAGGAGAGATAACACTCCGGGTTGGAAACGGAGAAGTCGTCTCAGCTGTAGCAGTAGGCACAATCAAGCTTTATTTTGGCAAGAAATATGTATTGTTGGACAATATATTAGTGATACCAGGGTTTACTAGAAACCTTATTTCCATTTCTTGCCTTATTGAACAATGTATTTCTGTTTCCTTTTCTATGAATAAAGTGTTCATTTTAAAGAAAGGTTTAGAAATATGTTCAGCTTCATTAGAAAATGGATTGTATGTTTTAAGGCCTAATTCAGTCAAAATATTTTTGAACACTGAATTATTTAAAACTGCAAACGCACAAACTAAGAAACATAAAATTTCTCCTAAAGAAAATGCTCATCTTTGGCATCTAAGATTGGGTCACATTAATCTCAATAGGATTGAGAGATTGGTAAAGAAAGGACTTCTAAACGAGTTAGAAGAAAATTCCTTACCAGTATGTGAATCCTGCCTAGAAGGCAAAATGACTAAAAGACCTTTTAGTGGAAAAGGTTATAGAGCCAAAGATCCTCAAGAGCTTATACATTCAGACCTTTGTGGTCCGATGAATGTTAAAGCCAGGGGAGGATATGAATATTTCATCTATTTTATAGATGATTATTCTAGATATGGGCATATTTACCTAATGCACCACAAGTCTGAAGCACTTGAAAAGTTCAAGGAATTCAAGGCTGAGGTTGAAAATCAATTAGGTAAAAGAGTTAAAACACTTCGATCGGATTGAGGTGGAGAGTACATGGATTTAAAATTCCAGAACTATATAATAGAACATGGAATTACATCCCAACTCTCAGCTCCCGGTACACCACAACAAAACGGTGTATCGAAAAGGAGAAATAGAACCTTGTTGGACATGGTTCGATCAATGATGAGTTATGCTCATCTCCCTAGTTCCTTTTGGGGTTATGCAGTGGAGACTGCAGTATACATATTGAATAGTGTGCCCTCCAAAAGTGTTTCTGAAACACCTTTTGAACTCTGGAAAAGACGTAAAGGTAGTTTATGTCACTTCAGAATATGAGGCTGTCCAACACATGTGCTTGTGACAAATCCAAAGAAGTTGGATTCACGTTCAAAGTTGTGCCTATTCGTAGGATACCCAAAAGAAACAAGAGGTGGTTTATTCTATGACCCTAAGGAAGATAAGGTCTTTGTGTCGACAAATGCCACTTTCTTGGAGGAGGACCACATAAGGGACCACAAACTAAAAAGTAAGGTAGTGTTGAGTGAGTTATACGGAACAATAACAAAGGTTGCTTATAAGAACACTAGTACGTCAACAAGAGTTGTTGATACTATTTTGTCTAGTCAAGAGGGTCCATCTCAAGAGTTGAATATGCCTCGACGTAGTGGGAGGGTTGTGATACAGCCTGACCGTTACATGGGTTTAGCTGAAACCCAAGTTGTTATACCAGATGACAACTGTTAGGATCCATTGACTTATAATCAAGCAATGGTTGACATTGACAAAAACAAATGGGTCATAGTCATGGACCAAGAAATGGAGTCTATGCACTTCAATTCTGTTTGGGATCTTGTAGTTAAGCCTGATGGGGTAAAACCTATAGGTTGTAAGTGGATCTACAAGAGAAAACGTGGTGTAGATGGGAAGGTGCAAACCTTTAAAGCTAGACTAGTAGCAAAGGGTTATACCCAGGTTGAAGGGGTTGACTATGAGGAGACCTTTTCACATGTTGCTATGGTAAAGTCTATCTGTATCCTTCTTGTCGTTGCCGCATATTATGACTATGAGGTATGGCAAATGGATGTCAAGACAACCTTTTTGAATGGCAATCTTGAGGAAACCATCTACATGGACCAACCCAAAGGGTTCATTAAACCAGGACAGGAGAAAAAGGTTTGCAGGCTTAAAAGGTCGATTTATGGACCAAACAAGCCTCTAGGTCCCGGAATATAAGATTTGATGAGGCTATCGAGTTTTATGGTTTTGACTGAAATGATGATGAACCTTGTGTCTACAAGAAAATCATCAATAGTTCTCACGCATTCCTAATTCTCTATGTGGATGATATCCTACTCATTGGGAATGATGTAGGTTATCTTCTCGACATCAAGGAATGCTAGCTACGCGATTCCAAATGAAAGATTTGGGTGATGCGCAGTTTGTTCTTGGGATCTAGATTGTCCGGAACCGCAAGAATAAAACACTAGCCTTGTCTCAAGCATCATACATAGACAAAGTGTTGTCAAGGTTTAAGATGCAAGATTTCAAAAAGGGCTTGTTTCCTTTTAGACATGGAATCCATTTGTCTAAGGAACAGTGTCCTAAGACACATCAAGGAATTGAGGATATGAGACGGATTCCTTACGCATCAGCTGTTGGGAGCCTGATGTACCCCATGTTGAGTACTAGGCCTGACATCTATTTTGCAGTTGGGATGGTCAGTAGGTATCAATCCAATCCAGGACTTGAACACTGGACAACGGTTAAAACGATCCTTAAGTATCTTCGGAGAACAAGGAACTACATGCTTGTGTATGGGGCTAAGGATTTGATCCTTACAGGATACACGGATTCTGACTTTCAGAATGATAAAGATTCTCGAAAATCTACATCAGGGTCAGTTTTCACTCTAAACGGAGGAGTTGTAGTATGGCGAAGCGTCAAGCAAGGATTCATCACTGATTCCACCATGGAGGCCGAATATGTAGCAGCTTGTGAAGCAGCTAAGGAGGCCGTTTGGTTAAGAAAATTTATGCTAAATTTGGAAGTTGTTCCAAATATGACTTTGCTCGTCACATTGTATTGCGATAACAGTGGTGCAGTGGCAAATTCGTGGGAACCCCGAAGTCACAAGAGGGGAAAGCACATAGAGCGGAAGTATCATCTCATCCGGGAGATCGTGCACAGAGGAGACGTGATTGTCACGAAGATAGCCTCAGAGCACAACATTGCTAATCCTTTTACAAAAGCTCTCACGGCTAAAGTATTTGAGAGTCACCTAGAAGGTCTAGGTTTACAAGTCTTCCCCAACTAGGGCAAGTGGGAGTTTTGTACAAAGGGTTTAAATGCCCTAGTTTATTGTATTTACATTAATGTAATGTTTAGTACTCCACAAGCTTTAGGTCAAGTGGGAGATTATTGGGATTTATGCCCTAAACTTGTGTAATCTTGATCAATTAAATAAAGTGTTATTTGTTTTGATAAGATTACAGTCTTGCTTTTATAAATCCAATAAACTAAGCTCCAAGGTTATAACGCTTATCTTGAAATCAGTGTAGTGGACACTAATTGGGTTGAATTCAAGATTATAACCTAAATAGTCTATGGTATAAGAATAAGGTTGGAAACCTCATTCTGATAACACCATGGATGCGACCCACTTTGTAATTAGTACAAATGGGGTAATCCAACTCATTCATGTAGTTGACATGCGAGTGGGGGCATCCTGTATGAAGAGTTCATACAAGATCGATCGCAAATTATTAGTCTCACCAAAGGTGTAACATCGTTAATGTGGATAAGACTAGTAATTTATAGATGGTCATTAGTGACTCGACTCAATCCCGAGCAAGTTAAGAACTCCCCGCATACGGGGGGTTTGTCCTTAGACTAGTATGGGTGAGAGTGGCACTGTGGCCAGGCTCAATAAGCCTACCTTCTCGTGTGACGAACCTCGTGAGGTAGGCTGGGAAAATAAGCGTGCAAGATGGAATTCACTCATTCCTCTACTGAGGAATTAGATAGGTTGTTCCCTTAAGAACTGACTCCAGGTCTTGAACCACGGGACCCCGCCCTCCGTTGTCTCAACATGGTAATATAGAGGGTATAAAGTTAGGAGTGAAATTGAAGTGTTCAATTTCATACATGAGGAGTTATATCAATTATATATGATATAATTGATATAATATATAGTTTTAATGTGAATTAGACTATATACTAAAGAGAGATTAAAGGAGGGGTAGGATGGTCATTTCCATCCCAATTCTTTATATATATGGTTGCATGGGATGCAACTAGGTTAAGGGTTTTTCATAGAATCACTAGCCTTCTTGTTGTGTTGTTGGAAGAGTTCCAAAAACACACATCTCTCTCAAAATACCTCACATCTCCTAAAGATCCATTGACCTACGATCAGGCAATGGCTGACGTCGACAAAGACGAATGGATTAAAGCTATGAACCAGGAAATGCAGTCGATGTACTTCAATTCCGTCTGGGAGCTTGTAGACCAACCAGATGGGGTCAAACCTATTGGTTGCAAGTGGATCTACAAGCGTAAACGTGGCGTAGATGGGAAGGTACAAACCTTCAAAGCCAGACTAGTTGCAAAATGGGTTTACCGAGGTTGAAGGGGTTGACTATGAGGAGACCTTTTCTCCTGTTGCCATGGTAAAGTCTATCAGGATCCTTTTGGCCATTGCCACATATTATGACTATGAGGTATGGCAGATGGACGTCAAGACGACCTTTCTGAATGGCAATTTTGACGAGACCATCTACATGGACTAACACAAGGGGTTCATTGCCCAAGGCCAAGAACAAAAAGTTTGACGGCTTCAAAGGTCTATTTATGGACTGAAACAAGCCTCGAGGTCTTGGAATATAAGGTTTGATGAGGCTATCAAATCTTATGGTTTTAATTAGAATGTTGATGAGCCTTGTGTTTACAAGAAAATCATCAACTGCACTGTCGCATTTCTGATATTGTATGTGGATGATATCCTGCTCATTGGGAATGACGTAGGATTTCTTACTAACATTAAGGAATGGTTGGCTTCGCAATTCCAAATGAAAGATTTGGGAGAGGCCCAGTATGTTCTAGGTATGCAGATAGTCCAAAACCAGAAGAACAAAACACTAGCCATGTCTGAAGCATCTTACATTGACAAGATGTTGTCTCGGTATAAGATGCAAAACTCCAAGAAGGGTTTGCTACCTTTCAGGCATGGGGTTCACTTGTTTAAGGATCAATGTCCTAAGACGCCTCAAGAGGTTGAGGATATGAGATGAATCCCCTATGCATCAGGTGTAGGGAACCTCATGTATGTTATGTTGTGTACTAGGCCCGACATCTGTTATGCAGTTGGGATTGTCAGTAGGTATCAATCCAATCTAGGATTAGATCATTGGACAACCGTAAAGGAAATCCTCAAGTATCTTAGGAGAATGAGGAAGTACAGCCTTGTATATGGAAGTGGGGATTTGATCCTTACGGGATACACAGGCTTTGACTTTCAGACCAATAAGAATTCTAGGAAATCCACATCGGGGTCAGCGTTCATTCTGAATAGAGGAGCTGTAGTGTGGTGAAGCATCAAGCAGTGATGCATCGCTGATTCCACGATGGAAGTCGAATACGTTGTGGCTTGTGAAGTTGCAAAGGAAGCTGTTTGGCTTTGGAAGTTCATGTTGGATTTGGAAGGTTTTCCAAATATGAACTTACCAGTGACCCTGTTTTGTGACAACAGTGGTGCAGTAGCCAACTCGAGAGAACCTCAGAGTCATAAGAGGAGCAAGCATATTGAGCCCAAGTATCACCTGATACAAGAGATTGTGCACCGCAGAGACGTAACAGTCACGCAAATAGCGTCGGAGCACAATGTTGTTGATCCATTTACGAAGGCCCTCACGGCGAAGGTGTTTGAAGGTCACCTAGAGAGTCTAGGTCTTCGAGTGCTTCCTGACTAAGACAAGTGAGAGTATTGTAAAGGAGTATTCAATGCCCTAGTTTATTGTATTACTTTATTGTATTACTGTACATTTGAGAAATGTATTATGTATTCAATGTTGGGGTTTGTGCCCTAAAACTCGTAGTTTGTAATTTTTTTTTCTAATTTTTGTAATAAAGAGTTATTATTTCAATAAAGAGTTATTGTTCGTTATTTATGATATTGCCCTTTATTTGAACCCAAAATCCAATAAACTAACATCCAAGACTGTAAAATGTCTCTTGAACTGAATGTATTGTACATATAAAGGATCTCGGTTCGAGATACAATCTAAAGGGTCTATAGTAAGGGATAAGGTTTGGGTACCTTACCTATGGATGTGGCCCACTTTGTATATGATACAAACACTGTGATCCTAACGTGTTCGTGTAGATGACATGTGAGAGAGGATATCCTATGTAATGAGATTACATAAGACCGAACCGCGAAATTGTAACCACTAGATGTAACTCCGTTGACTAGCTAGGTTTCTATTTCACTAGGATGACTTAGGCAACTTGAACTCAATCATGAGCAGGTTACGAACTCCTGTTTGCAAGGGATTGTCCTTTGACTAGTATGGGTAAGAGTGGCCAGATTCGCCGACTCAATATACCTACCTTCTTAGGGACAAGACCGAGTGAGCGGCTAGAGACTTAACTTAGCAAGATGGAATTCACTCCTTCCCGCCTACTAGGGTAAGTAGATGAATGTTCCCTTAAGTGGTGTATCCGGGACTTGAACAAAGGGCTTGACCCTCTCATTGGCCCGAGAGGGACTTTTGTTTGTTGGGATGCTTGTCCTAATCTCGTTCAGTTTGTAAATTACTATTTGAAATTAATAAAGAGTTATTTATTTCATCATTTTGTGCCTCGCATTTATTACAAACTTTGTCCAATAAACTAAGCTCTAGGGTCATTGAATATGTGAGAGAACTAGAACTTCAACGGTGTGTAGTGGACACACAAGGAGGATCACGTTCGAGTAAATGACCCAAACGGTCTACAGTATATGAATAGGGTTGGAGACCTAATCCTGGATACGCTGTGGATGCGACCCGCTTTGTATTAAGATACAAACGAGGTGATCTGACTCGTTCATGTGGTTGACATGCGAGTGGGGGCATCCTGTACAATGAGATTGTACAAGACTGGACCATGAATTATTAGACCTACTGATGTAACACCGTTAACAGTATGGACTAATAACTTCGTAGATGACCATTAGTGACTCGATCTGAATCCTGAGCGTGTTACGGACTCTTGTCTGTGAGGGTCTGTCCTTTGACTAGTACGGGTGAGGGTGGTCAAAGTTACTCGCCCAATATGCCTATCTTCTCAGGGACAAAACCAAGCAGAGAGTTGAGAACTTAACTACGCGAGATGAAATTCACTCGTTCCCGCTTTTAGGAAAACTAGAGGGGTTGTTCCCTTAAGTGGTGTCTCCAGGGCTTGGACAACGGGCGCCCACCCTCTCATTGGCATGAGAGGGTTGTTGTGTATGGTTGGACCATTACAACGTTGTTGTTCATTAGAGGAGCAGTGGGGACTTAAGGAGCAAGAAGTAGACATAGAGGTAAAACGGTAATTTGACCCAGCAATGTCTACGAACAACCTGTGAAGGGTCGACTCATGGGCATTGGTTATATCAGTGGACACGTAATATCTTACACTGATCGGAGTGCAACTACGGGCTTTAGTGGAGTGTTACTGTAGCTAATGAATGTTGATTAACCTGGTCAAAGAGTTTGACAAGTTAATCTCGGATCATTGGAGCTCGTCACTGTAGGTCCATAAGGTCCCTCGGTTGGCTCAAACTGGATTAAACGAAGATTACTTTTTTGGTGTGAATTGAAGTGTTCAAGTTCACTAAAGGGTATTTATGTCATTTATATGAGATATGAATGATATAATATATAGTTTAATGTGAATGAGATTCATAATAAACTATAGGTTAGCCTAATTGTTGAATTAGGGCTAATTTGGAGAAATTAGGTTGAGAGATATTAAATTGGATGTGATTCAATTTAAAAATCCACAATATTGCAAATGTGATTTGTAAAATGAGATATGAGATATCTTATAATATGTGATTATGCAAATATAATTTGCATAACTTATAGTTGTGGTAAAATGGTAAATAGGTGGAGATTTCAGCTCCACCTATCACCATTATATAAACCCCTTTTGCAAGAAGGATTGTAAGACTTACTCTCATTTTTTGGAATTCTCACCAAAAGAAGAGTTATCTCCTCTCTCAAATTCTCTCTCAAAGTTTCTCCTCCATAACCAAAAGAAGGATCCCACCATCCTCATTTTTCCTAAAGAAGAACAACCTTGTAACCAAGTGGAGTTGTCCGATCGTTGTTCGTGTGAGGAGTACAAGATCGTTGAGATCGAGGAAAGCGCGAAGAGTTCGTGAAAAGAGAAAGGAATCTTGAAGACGGTCTTCAACAAGTAAGTACTACTCCAAACTTACTGATTTCTTTCTTAGAAAGCATGTTTAGCCTAAATTATGTGATAGTTAATTTTAACGAAATTAAGTTGCACAACATCACCACGACGATTAGATCGTCTTCCGCTGTGCGGAGATTCTCATTCCCTTCAATTGGTATCAACGAAAATCGTTGGTTCTTGTTGTTGCACTTAATTTTGTTAAAATTAGGTGGGTATTTGCTATTATTCATGAGATGAATGTTGGTTTGCGGAAATGGTCGTTTTTGGTTTTGGCACTGTTTTTAGATGCATTTTATGTTGATTTGATCAATATAAGGGCCCGTTGTTTTGGGCATTTTTAATGTAAATCGAGTCTGTAAGTCCGTGTCGTTCGTGGCATGAGATGCTGTGAAGAAATCGGAGCGGAAACGGGCGAGAAATGACGAAGAACAGCAAGAGGAGCTTGCTGTTCTGTCGACAGCGTGGAGATGCTGTTCATCAGCGTCTCAACGTTGCGATTGCTGGAGCATGGCGCGCTGCAGGACAGCTTTGCGTTGCAACGCTGCTAGCATTGGAAACGCTTGCACAACGCTGAACACTGCAACGTTGCAACGCTGCGTGCGATAGTGGGCAGTTCGCGAGGAGCATTCGCAAGACGTGGGCAGTTGCTTCAATGAGGCTTCGTGGGGCTTAATTTTGGTTATTTTTTTATTTTTCAATTTGTAAAATTATTTTGTATTTGATTTATTTTATTAAATATTATTAATATAAATGTTATATTAATGTTCTTGAATTAAATAAATGCCCCTAAGTGCCGAAACCAGTCCATTTTTGCTATTTAATAATTTTTATGCATGAGATGTATGATTTAATTAAATTCTATGTGCATAATGTATGTCATATAGTTTTAAAATCCCACCTTAGGTTAAACATATTCATGCATCATTTATACTATAAGTGTTATAATATATAGTTTGCATGATAGGTTATATTATAAGTGTTATAATATAATTAAATGCATGTTTTAATTTAATTAAATATAAGTATTATATTTTTTTTAGATTAAAGTATGCTCATGCATTTAATTTCATGTGATGAATATTTATGTTATAGTATAGTTATTCATGTGATGAATGATTAAGCACTATAACATAGGAATGCATGCAACCTAAGTTAATTATTAGTTTTAAAGTGCTTAGAACTTGAATAATTAAACTTAGGTTTTCTAGTTCTAATTGTTGGGATTTATGCCCTAAACTTGTGTAATTTTGATCAATTAAATAAAGTGTTATTTGTTTTGATAAGATTACAATCTTGCTTTTATAAATCCAATAAACTAAGCTCCAAGGTTATAACGTTTATCTTGAAATCAGTGTAGTGGACACTATTTAGGTTATAATCTTGAACTATTTGGGTTGAGTTCAAGATTATAACCTAAATAGTCTATGGTATAAGAATAAGGTTGGAAACCTCATTCTGGTAACACCATGAATGCGGGTATAAGAATAAGGTTGGAAACCTCATTCTGGTAACACCATGGATGCGACCCACTTTGTAATTAGTACAAATGAGGTAATCCAACTCATTCATGTAGTTGACATGCGAGTGGGGGCATCCTGTATAAAGAGTTCATACAAGACTGGATCGAAAATTATTAGTCTAATCAGATTGTAACAATCAGTTAATGTGGATAAGACTAGTAATTTATAGATGGTCATTAGTGACTCGACCTGAATCCTGAGCAAGTTAAAAACTCCTGCTTATAGGGGTTTGTCCTTAGACTAGTATGGGTGAGAGTGGCCTGTAGCCGACTCAATAATCCTACCGTCTCAGGGACAGAACCTCGTAGGTAGCTGGGAACTTAACTTTGCAAGATGGAATTCACTCATTCCTCTACTGAGGAATTAGATAGGTTGTTCCCCTAAGAACTGACTCCAAGTCTTGAACAACGGGGCCCCGCCCTCTATGAGGGTATGAGTCTAAGGTAGGACCTTAGACTTGTTGTTCATTAGAGGATCAGTGGTGCTTAAGGAGCAAAGAGGTAATCGCAAGGGTAAAATGGTAATTTGACCCAGCTGTGATTACGAACAACCTGTGAAGGATCGACTCATGGGTAATGACTATATTAGTGGACACAATAATATCTACAGTGAGGAGAGTGTAGCTACAAGTCTATAGTGGAGTGACTTGTAGTTAATGAATATTGATTAACTGGATCAAAGAGTTTGATCAGTTAATCTCACATCATTGTAGCTCATGATTTGTAGGTCTATTAGATCCCTCCGTTGGCTCAATATGGTAATATTGAGAGTATAAAGTTAGGAGTGAAATTGAAGTGTTCAATTTCATACATGAGGTGTTATATCTATTATATATGATATAATTGATATAATATATAGTTTTAATGTGAATTAGATTCATATATAAACTATATACTAAAGAGAGAATAAAGGAGGGGTAGGATGGTCATTTCCACCCCATTCCCCTATATATATGGTTGCATGAGATGCATCTAGGTCAAGTCATTCTAAGTGATTCCTAGCCTTTTGTTGTTGGAAAGGTTCCAAGACAACAAACATCTCCCTCACAAAAACACCTCATTTTTTCTAAAGGGAACCCACCTTCCTCCCTCACCTAGAGCACAACGGAGAAGATCCGGTGGTAGTGTCGGTATTCGTACGAGTTCGTGTTGCAGTGATCTTGATCGTGAGAGAGAAGGAGCACTTGAAGAAACGTTCTTCAAAAGTAACATTCTTGCTGTCCATTCTATTTTATGCTTAATCTTGTTATTTTTGTTCTTGAATAAATCGTTGTAACTAAATCAAGAGCGCGCGATTCGCAATCGCTTCCGCTGCGGGGACTTCGATTCCCTTCACTAATAAGATTAGAATTAGGAAATCAAAATGTAATCTTTAATTGGTGACTGATAAGTAACTCAGTCTAAGGAAGGTTTTGTCTAAGGCTGGGGTATTTAAGTTAACGCTTGCGGAACACCCCTACCTGGAAACCGACCTGGGAGTGAATTTTGTCTGGAGATTCTTAGGTTATATTTTTCGTGAGTGTCGTTAATTAAAAGTTGATTAATTTACTACCATAGACCTAAGTAATAATGTGATTATAAACTTAGGCCTAAATTCAATATAAGAGTTATATTGGTAGACTTAGGTAAATTTTAACCAGTTTATCTAGGTCAATCCTGAAAATTATAAAGTGTTGAGTGGGAGAAAATAAGTGTATAAGATACATTTAATTTTTTGACCACAAATCTCCGTTAAGTCCGCACCGTGAGATCCATACTCGACCTCGTGGTACAAATGGGAGCGTCCCCCAGAAGGGAATGAGAATCCCACGCAGCGGAAGACGATTGAATCGTCGTGGTGAAGTTGTGCAATTGAATTTCATTAAAATTGATCTAACTCTTAAATCTAGGCTAAACATGCTTAATTGGAACGAAAATCAGTAAATACTAGTTACTTACTTGTTGAAGACCCTCTTCAAGGATTTCTTTCCAGATTCACGAACTCTTCGTGTGCTCCTTGATCTCTACGAACCCGAACTCTTCTCACGAAAAAGAACACCACCAAAAGGCTTCTCGGTTGTTCTTCTTTTGGAAGAAGGAAGTTGGTGGGAACTTTGTGTTTTGGTGAAGGGAGGAGAATTCTTGAGAGAATTTGAGAGAGAATGTTCTCTTCTTTTGGTGAGAATTCCAAAAAATGAGAGAATAGCTTAATTACCTTCTTGCAAGAAGGGCTTAAATAATGGAGATAGGTGGAGTTGAAATCTCCACCTATTTACCATTTTACCACAACTATAAGTTATGCAAATCATATTTGCATAACCACATATTATAAGATATCTCATATCTCATATTACAAATCACATTTGCAATATTGTGGATTTATTAAATTGATTCACATCCAATTTAATATCTCTCAACCTAATTTCTCCAATTAGCCCTAATTCAACAATTAGGCTAAACTATAGTTTATTATGAATCTCATTCACATTAAACTATATATTATATCATTCATATCTCATATAAATGACATAGTTGCTAGTTTGGCCTGAACCAGACAATCCCTTCGGAGGGCCTTGATCATGGGAGTCGGAACACCGTGGATTCCCGAAATGGATACAGTTTCCTTGTTGGTTTTCCTTCGTTGTTCACCCTTCGGTGGCTATTGTTTGGACGGATACTTGGAAACTTAAAGATTGAGGGTGACACTCACAGAATTCATTAAGTGTTAATGAATTCGACCAAATAATGGTAAGTGGACGCCTAATGGAATAAGAGTTATTATGGGATTGGGATCTGGTCGAGAAAGTCTCGTTCTAGAGGAAGAGTGTTTCTGTTCACCCTTCGGTGATGGTCATTCTAAACCTTTAGGATATCATTGCAATTTTTAAATGACCTAGGGATCATAGGATTAACCTTTGCTAAAACTTCATTGGATTTCAAAAAGTTTATGCGAGACTGACACAAAATTATATTTGATTTTTTTCAGCAAAAATGTCTAGCTCAATTATCGCTTTACTCGCTTCCGACAAGTTAGTGGGAGATAACTTCCAAACGTGGAAGAATAATATAAACACGATTCTTGTAACCGACGACCTGAAATTCGTGCTTACTGAGGAGTGTCCTCATTTGCCGACCTCAACTGCATCACGAAGTGTTCGTGATGCATACGATCGATGGATCAGGGTCAATGAAAAGGCTAAGGTCTATATCATTGCCAGCTTATCTGAAGTTTTGGCAAAGAAGCACGAGTTGATGATCACCGCTAAGGAGATCATGGAGTCGTTGCAAGACATGTTTGCACAACAGTCCTTTCAAGGCAGGCACGACTCACTCAAACACGTCTTCAACGCACGGATGAAAGAAGGGACATCTGTCCGTGAACATGTTCTGGACATGATGACCCACTTTAATCTAGTGGAGATGAACGGGGCTTCGATCGACGAGTCGAGTCAGGTCAGCTTTATTTTGGAGACTCTTCCGAAGAGTTTCCTTCAGTTTCGTAGCAACGCTGTTATGAACAAGATAAGCTACACTCTAACCACCCTTCTAAATGAGCTACAGAACTTCTAGTCCTTGATGAGGATTAGGACACCGGAAGCTGAGGCAAATGTTGCCTACAGATCATATCACAGAGGTTCGACCTCTGGGACTTAATCTGTTGCTCCTTCTCGCCCGAAAGGGAAGAAGAAAATGAAGAAGGGTAAAGCTGACTGAGCTGCCGCTCAAAAGGGCAAGAAGGTCAAGGAAGTTGCAGAGAAAGGAAAGTGTTTCCACTGCAATGGGGATGGTCACTGGAAGAGAAACTGTCCCAAGTTCATTACCGAGAGGAAGAATCAAGGTAAATATGATTTACTGGTAACTGAAACATGTTTAGTGGAGAGTAGTGACTCTGCCTTAATATTGGATTCGGGTGCCACTAACCACGTTTGTTCTTCTTTTCAGGGAATTGATTCCTGGCAGCAGCTGCGAGAGGGTGAGGTGACTCTACGGGTTGGATCCGGGGAGATAGTCTCTGCTGCAGCTATCGACAAAGTGAAGCTTTTCTTCGACAGGAATTACTTATTGTTAGACAATTTGTATATAGTTTCAGGGTTTACTAGAAACCTCGTTTCTATTTCCTGTCTTTTAGAACAATGTATTTCCGTTTCTTTTCATGGTAATAAAGCGTTTATTTCCAGAAATGGTAATCTTATTTGTTCTGCTTCACTTAAGTCAAATTTGTATGTTTTAAAGCCTAATTCGGTCAAAAGTGTTTTGAACACTGAGTTATTTAAAACTGCAGAAACACGAACTAAAAGAGTAAAAGTTTCTGTAACGCCCCTACTTAAACACACTAATACAAAACATTTACAACTAACTTTGGCCTCAATTTAAAATTGTTATACTACATAAGCGGAACTAAAATATTTAAAAATACTTTCTAAATCATGTATGCAGAAAATCTTGACTTGGTTCCCATGACTTCTGTAGCGCAACCCACATCACTACTTTGGTATGTCTTCGCTTTACACAAAAAACATTTTAAAACAGAGAAACAAAACAAAGGTAAAGGGGTGAGTATTATAAAATACCCAGTAAGTGAGGGGTCGGGAAATGCAATCACATGCAACATGACTTTCTTTTAAACATGACTGTTATTCGTGACTTTTGCAATCATAAAACTTTCTGTTGTGGGACCTAAAACTTCTTTCATAAAATCATGACTTTTCTCTTTGGCTATGCGTGGTCAATTGAGTCTACCTGAGTCTTTTCATATTGAGTCCCTCACAGACCCCTATAGGTTTGAGTCCCTCACAGACCCCTATAAGATTTGAGTCCCTCACAGACCCCTATAAGTTTGAGTCCCTCACAGACTCCTATAAGTTTGACCCATAGGGTCTCTGATGCATGTTTTACCATGCATAAATTCTCAGAAGACCAATTGCCACAGCCTACATGACATGGTCATATACATACAGTATGCATGAGGTCCCATTCTTCAAACATATATACATAAACATTCAGAATGATGCAACAATCACATAAAACATAAAATCATGGCATAACTTTCATAACTTTGAACTTGATTCAATCAATCATAAGTAATAAGTACGTTTATAATTTAAGATACGTCAATGCTCGTTTTAAAAGACTTTGAAATCATTATGTTCAGTTCCTCCCTAAACTCTTAAATCATTCAAGCTCCTTTCTAAATCGTTTGAAAGTCATTTACTCAGGATCCTTTAAAACCTTTTGAAATATTACTTTTCTAAATTCATGAGCGTAAGTCTTGGAAATTCACCCTTTTGAAATAAGTCCTCGAATTTCGTCTTTTAAAATAAATCTTTCAAGAAATCATATTTACTCCCTTTTTAAGATCATTTGTAGAAAATCCCTTTACCTTGGGTTTCGATCCAAGATCTCTAAAAGCTCCTAAAATCTTGTCTTTACTTTCACGTTCAACTCGACACTTCAATTTTTGAATCCCCTATATCATAATCAAGATTCATAATTAATTCTTACTTAAGGAAGCTTATATTCGAAATTCAACAATAACTAGGTCGATTTACCACTAACGGAGGCTTGAACGGACTCGAATGTCAAAACGGATGACATCGGGCACATTCCGGCGAACGGCGACGCGTGTGGCGGCGGCGGCGGCGCGTCTTGAAGTGTGGAGCATACCGTTGGAAAGCTCGTGGCCTGATCTATCCAAAACCGGTGTCAATTTAACGAAAACCGATCGGGAAGATCGTGAACCGACTGAACCAAGAGGAAAACGAATCTTCTTCTTCCTCCTATTTAGAACGGCGGCGATGACTCCTCGGACCGAAGACGGATCCGGCGTGTAAGCAGAAACCGACGTGCAGCAGGCTCCTCGTGGTGGTGAGTTGTAGAGCTCGCTTTGATCTGTCAATCAGCAACTCTAATGGATCTGGGAGGAACGACGAACGTAGAAGGAGACGGAGAAGGAGATGGGTCTGCTCGCTGACGCCTCGCAAGTGTCTGGCGTCGAGGAAGAAGCTCCTCGGTTGCGACTCGGTGGCGATGCCAACCCGTTGCAACATCGACGGTGAACGACGACGTAGAGTGTCTTCTGCAGCCGAACGTTTAGGGACTGTTCTGGCGGCTTCACTGTCTGGTCGTCGGTGACTTGCAAGTAGCAGCTCTACTCATGAAACGAAGAGGGAGAGGAAGAAAAAGGCATCTCGGTTCGCGTGCCCACATGAGACAAAAAGAAGGTTTTCAACCCTAGTTTGACCTTTCTCTCTCTTCTCTTTTTTTCTTCCACTTTTACCCCTAGCCCCCTTACTCTAACTATTTTGTCCTTCTCTTGTCCATAAAATTAAAAAAAAAAACACAAAATGTTCTTTAACTTAAGTAAATAGTACCACTCAACATATATATGTATGATTAGACCATACATATTCCCTTAAATTTGAAAAACTTAACTTAAACTAAGAAACTTTGAGGCCCGATTAAAAATTAATTTCCATTACATTAATCCAAGTACAACCTAAAAGGTACTTGAAAATTCTAGGGCGTTACAGTTTCTCCAAAAGAAAATGTCCATCTTTGGCATCTAAGGTTAGACCACATTAATCTCAATAGGATTGAGAGACTAGTGAAGAGTGGACTTCTAAGTCAGTTGGAAGAAAACTCTATACCAGTGTGTGAGTCATGCCTCGAAGGCAAAATGACCAAACGTCCATTTAGTGGAAAAGGATATAGAGCCAAGGAGCCCCTTGAGCTTATACATTCTGACCTCTGTGGTCCGATGAGTGTTAAAGCACGAGGTGGTTATGAATACTTCGTATCTTTCATAGATGACTATTCGAGGTATGGGTATATTTACCTAATGCATAAGAAGTCTGAAACTCTTGAAAAGTTCAAGGAGTACAAGACTGAGGTTGAGAACCTGTTAGATAAAACCATAAAAACACTTCGATCGGACCGAGGTGGAGAGTATATCGACACTGAATTTCAGGACTTTATGATAGAACATGGAATTACGTCTCAACTCTCAGCACTTGGTATGCAACAGCAGAATGGTGTATCAGAGAGGAGAAACAGAACCCTGTTGGACATGGTTCGATCGATGATGAGCTCTGCTCGTCTCCCTGATTCTTTTTGGGGTTACGCAGTAGAGACTGCGGTCTATATTTTGAACAACGTTCCGTCGAGGAGTGTTTGCGAAACACTTTTCGAACTCTGAAATGGTCGTAAAGGTAGTTTACACCATTTTAGAATTCTGGGATGCCCGACCCATGTGTTGGTGTCAAACCCGAAGAAATTAGAACCTCGTCCAAAATTGTGCCTATTCGTAGGTTACCCCACAGAGACCAGAGGTGGTCTATTTTTTTATCCTAAGGAAAATAGGGTGTTTGTGTCGACAAACGCCACTTTCCTTGAGGAAGACCACGTTAGGGATCATTTGCCTAGGAGCACAATCATGTTGAACGAAATGGACAGTACATCAGCAAGAGTTGCTGATGGGACTAGTACGTCAACAAGTGTTGTTGATCCTAGCACGTCAAGTCAAGTTCGTTCCCAAGAGTTGGGAATGCCTCGACGTAGTGGAAGGGTTGTTAGACAGCCTGAACGCTACATGGGTTTAGCTGAAACCTAAGTCGTCAATCCTGATGATGACTGCGGTGATCCATTGACCTATGATCAGGCAATGACAGACGTTTACAAGGACGAATGAATTAAAGCTATGGACAAGGAAATGGAGTCGATGTACTTCAATCATGTCTGGGAGCTTGTGGATCAACCGGATGGGGTAAAACCTATTGGTTGCAAATGGATCTACAAGCGTAAACGTGGCGTAGATGGGAAGGTGCAGACCTTCAAAGCACAACTAGTGGCAAAGGGTTTAACCCAGGTCGAATGGGTTGACTATGAGGAAACTTTTTCACCTGTTGCCATGGTAAAGTCGATCAGGATCCTTATGGCTATTGCCACGTATTATGACTACGAGGTATGGCAGATGGATGTCAAGACCGCCTTTCTGAATGGCAACCTTGACGAAACCATCTACATGGACCAACCCAAAGGGTTCATTGTCCAAGGCCAAGAGCAAAAGGTTTGTCGGCTTCATAGGTCCATTTATGGACTAAAACAAGCCTCGAGGTCTTGGAATATAAGACTTGATGAGGCAATCAAATCTTATGGCTTTGATCAGAATGTTGACGCGCCTTGTGTCTACAAGAAAATCGTCGACAAACTGTCGCATTTATGATGTTATACGTGGATGATATCCTTCTCATTGGGAATGAGGTAGGATTTCTTACTTTCTTAAAGAAATGGCTAGCTTCGCAATTCCAAATGAAAGATTTGGGAGAAGCTCAGTATGTTCTAGGTATCCAGATAGTCCGAAACTGGAAGAACAGAACGTTGGTCATGTCTCAAACGTCTTATATTGACAAGAGGTTGTCTAGATATAAGATACAAAACTCCAAGAAGGGCTTGTTGCCTTTCAGGCACGGGGTTCACTTGTCTAAGGATCAATGTCCTAAGACTCCTCAAGAGGTTGAGGATATGAGACGGATCCCCTATGCTTCACCGTGTAGGGAGCTTTGATGTATGCCATCTTTGTGTACTAGGCCCATACATCTGTATGCATGGGGATTGTCGGTGAGTATAAAACCAATCCAGGATTAGATCACTGGATGGTCGTAAAGCCAATCCTCAAGTATCTTAGGAGAACGAGGAACTACAACTTAGTGTATGGCGGTGGGGATTTGATCCTTACGGGATACACAAATTCTGACTTTCAGACCGATAAGGATTCTAGAAAATCCACTTCGGGGTCAACCTTCATTATGAATGGAGGAGCTGTAGTATGGCGAAGCATCAAGCAGGGATGCATCGCTGATTCCACTATGGAAGCGGAGTACGTTGCGGCTTGTGAAGTTGCAAAGGAAGCTGTTTGGCTTAGGAAGTTATGACCGATTTGGAAGTTGTTCCAAATATGAACTTGTCAATCACACTGTTTTGTGACAACAGTGGTGCAGTAGCCAACTCCAGAGAGCCTCGGAGCCATAAGAGAGGCAAACACATTGAGCGGAAATATCATCTGATACGGGAGATTATGCACCGCAGCGACGTGGCAGTCACGCAGATAGCATCGGAGCACAACGTAGTTGATCCATTTACAAACCCCTCACGACTAAGGTGTTTGAGGGTCACCTAGAGAGTCTAGGTCTTCGAGTACTTCCTGACTAGGGCAAGTGGGAGATATGTAAACGGGTATTCAATGCCCTCGTTCCCGCCTTTAGGAAAACTAGAGGGGTTGTTCCCTTAAGTGTTGTCTCCAGGGTTTGGACAACGGGCGCCCACCCTCTCACTGGCACGAGAGGGTTGTTGTGTATGGTTGGACCATTACAACGTTGTTGTTCATTAGAGGAGCAGTGGGAACTTAAGGAACAAGAAGTAGACAAAGGGGTAAAACGGTAATTTGACCCAACAATGTCTATGAACAACCTGTGAAGGGTCGACTCATGGGCATTGGTTATATCAGTGGACACGTAATATCTTATATTGACGGGAGTGCAGCTACGGGCTTTAGTGGAGTGTTACCGTAGCTAATGAATGTTGATTAACCGGGTTAAAGAGTTTGACAGGTTAATCTCTGATCATATGAGCTCGTCGTTGTAGGTCCATAATGTCCCTCGGTTGGCTCAAACTGGATTAAAAGAAGATTAGTTTTTTTGGTGTGAATTGAAGTGTTCAAGTTCACTAAAGGGTATTTATGTCATTTATATAAGATATGAATGATATAATATATAGTTTAATGTGAATGAGATTCATAATAAACTATAGGTTAGCCTAATTGTTGAATTAGGGATAATTTGGAGAAAAAGTTACCTTGACGGGTAAGAATCGAGCAGTCTTAGTCAATCTGTCTACTATCACCCAAATCCCGTCATAACCACTCGGTGTTCGGGGAAGTCCAAATATGAAATCCATGGTTACATGCTCCCACTTCCATTCAGGTATTGGGAGTGGATTTAGAAGCCCTCCTGGTTTCTGTCGTTCAGGTTTCACCTGCTGACAAATTAAACATTTAGAGACATACTCTACTATCTCTCGTTTCATTCCCAGCCACCAATAATGGTTCTTTAGAGTCTGATACATCTTTGTACCTCCTGGATGCATCCCATAGGCTGAACTATGTGCTTTCTCTAGTATTGCATTTTTCAAAGTTTCATCTTTAGGTACGCAGAATGTACCACACTTCATCAACGCCCCATCACGCCTTACTTCGTAATCTGCTCTCTGCTTCAAGTTCACTTCTTCTATCAATTTGTTCAAGGCATGGTCTTTGGGTTTACTTGAGATAACATCATTAATTAAGGTAGGTCTTACCTGAAAATGAGCTAACAAGTTCCCTTTGTCACCAACATACACTTTTGCATTAGAACTCTTGAGTTCCTCAAATAGAGGCACTCTAACAGCATTAAGTGAACCCCTACGTTGCTTCGACTTCCTACTCAGTGCATCAACTACAACATTAGCCTTCCCTGGGTGGTATTCAATCATGCAGTCATAATCTTTTATCAATTCAAGCCACCGCCGTTGTCTCAAATTCAACTCTTTACATTCAAGATATATTTTAAACTTTTATGATCTGTGTAAATACAACACTTCTCACCAAACAGATAATGCCTCCAAATCTTTAAAGCTAACACAACTGCTGCGAGCTCCAGATCATGAGTAGGATAATTACGTTCATGCTTTTTCAAGCTGTCTTGATGCATAAGCGATCACTTTCCCATCTGCGCATAAGCACACATCCAAGGCCTCGATGTGAGGCATCACAATAAACCTCAAACTCTTTTCCCGTGGTGGGTAGAGTTAGTTACTGCAGTCTTTTGTGACAAGTCTGTTTCTTTAACTCTTGAAAACTTTTCCCACACTCTTCACTCCACTCAACTTTATATTCTTCTTTGTCAAATCGGTTAATGGAAGAGCTATCTTGAAAATCCCTCAACAAAGCGTCGATAGTATCCCCGCAAGTCCCAAAAAACTACGGACTTAGTTATTGAAGTGGGTTGCTCCCACTTAACTATAGCTTCGTCTTCGAGGATCCACTTGAACTCCTGCTGCGACACTCGTGTCCCAAAAACACAACTGTTCAAATTAAACTCACATTTACTAAATTTTGCATACAACTTCCGATTTCGTAATGTCACGTAGCACTAGTCCGAGATGTTACTGCATGCTTCTCTTTACTTTCTCGAATACACCAAGATGTCATCAATAAATACTATCACAAACCCGATCAAGGTAAGGATGGAATACCCGATTCATGAGATCCATGAATGCTGTTGGGGCATTTGTTAACCCGAATGGCATTACCAAGAATTCATAATGCCCATACCTTGTCCTGAAAGCTGTTTTTGGTACATCAGAATCATTGATCTTCAGCTGATGTTAACCTGATCGTAAATCAATTTTGAAAAACAACGAGGCACCCTTTGGTGATCGAGCAGGTCATCTATGCGGGGCAAAGGATATTTATTTACGTATTGTTACCTTATTCAGTTGTCGGTAATCAATACATAATCGTAATGTCCCATCCTTCTTTTTAACAAACAACACAGGTGCTCCCCACGGAGATACACTTGGTCGAATATAACCCTTATCCACCAACTCCTCGCAGAATGAGTTTTTCAATTCCTTCAATTCCTTCCGGTGCCATCCTATACGGGGCTTGAGATATTGGCGTTGTTCCTAGCATCAGGTCTATGGTAAACTCCACCTCTCTATCAGGTGGCAACCCTGTTAGCTCTTCTGGGAAGACATCTAAATACTCACATACTATTGGAATGTCTTCAGGTTTTAATTTACTCACTGATGCACAAACTACATATGCAAGATAAGCTGTACAACCTTTCTTCAATAATTTTCTAGCTTTAATAGTTGATATAATACAAGTAGGCAATATCTTCCTATACCCCTTAAACACAACCTCAGTGTCGCCTGACTTCCTCAACACAACTTCCTTCCTATGACAGTCCATTAAGGCATGATACCTAGATAAGAAATCCATCCCCAAGATAACGTCAAACTCTTGAAGATCTAAGGGAATCAGTTCAGTTGTCATAGTCATACCATTCACTTCCACCATACAATTAGTATAAACACTACAGACTATCAACATATCACCAATAGGAGTATAAATACACAACTCCTCAGATAAAGGTTCTAACTTCGCAAGAATGCTAGCAGCAAACATTTTAGAGATAAAAGAATGCGTAGCACCTAAATCTAATAATGCATGTGCAGGTTTACTACAGATAGAAAGTGTACCCGTAACAACTTCTGGTGCATCCTCTGCCTCCTGCTGTGTCATAGCGTAAATCTTCCCCTATTGTCGGGGTCGACCTACCACGTCCCCTTACCTTAGCACTAATAGTGCCTTCTCCTCCAGCTACCCGATATTTTCTTTCTTTGGTTCACGGTCCTACGATGTGGTTCTCTCATCCTACCATGCCTTCTTGCATTAGTGGGGGCATTCCCTTTTAAGTGACCGCCTTGCCCACAGTTGAAACATACATTTTCGCCACTCAAACATCGACCCCAATGATACTTTCCACAAGTGCTGCACAAAGGTTTCCTTGTTGAACTAGCTACTAACTCACTGGGTTTCCCTGTACGGGAGTCCCTTGCTGATCCTATCAGAAAACTTGATCCCTGTTGCCTCTGTCTTTCCCCACGTCCACCTGTACTAGTCCTTGGAGTAGTTTGCCCACCACGATGGGGTTTAAAGCTTCCTTTTCCAGAGACACCTGGAGTGAATCTCCTATTATCTCCTCGTTGGAATCGGTCTCGTGGTAAACCAACAGAATAAGTGGTATGACCACCACCTACAACTCCTTTTCCCATTCTGTCATCTACTAGGCTTCGCTCTACTCGTAATGCCATCTCCACAAGCTTTGAGAACTCAACCCACTCTGAACTTGCTGTCACAGGCGTTCGGATCTGCCTTCGCAGACCATCCTCGAACCTCTTGCATCGATCTATCTAAGCTTGCAACAATAGTGCTAGCATACTTTGATAACTCTGTGAACTTCTTCTCATATTCTATTATATTCATCGACCCTAAACGAGTCCTAGAAACTCGTTCCTCTTAGCATCACGATATGAGCTCGGATAATACTTATTTTCAAAGGCCTTTCAAACTCTTTCCACTCCAAGCATCCCCTTTCTCGCTCTCTGTTATCTTCCACCAATCATCCGCTCCTTTACGGAGTAAGAATCTTTTAAATCGACCTTCCTGTCTTGGGGCATCGCATGACCTAAAACACTTCTCAATCAGATTTAACCAAACCTCAGCATCAGCGGGATCTGTCGTGCCTTCAAATGTTGTTGCATCTAAGGCCTTCAGTCTTTCAATGCTATACTTTTTTTCTGGATCTGCTTGTGCTGATCCAACATTTTCAGCTAATCTTTGAGTTATCCTCGTGAAGATCTGTTCCTCCATGTTCACCTCTTGCTGAGGATGACTAGACTCTCCCTCTGATACCTCTCTTCCTCTATCACCAGTAGCTTCTTGAGTTCCGGCCTCCACTTGCCTGCCTCGTTTGCCACCTCGAGTCATGGTCCTAAATTATACAATCTTATTAAAATAGGTAAGACAACAAGCTCCTAGTTTAATGCATGAACCTAGTTCCCTTCCCAAAACCTTTTGCTCTGATACCAAGTTGTCACACCCCCTCCCAGCTAACTTGCTTAACCTAGGAAGAGATGCAAAAACAAAGATAACCAACTCTCTTCTGGCTCTCCCTGACTAACGAAAGACTTAACCTAAAATTAAACGCAACACAACACGTTTGAACAAGTAAGATTGAACATTGAGTACACATATAAGCACGACATATTCACTTCTAGTACTATGTTCTTTAGCTAGTCATAAGGCCTTCAAGTTTATTACAACCTGACTAATATGCTTTCACTACAAACTATATACATAAGAAAGTGTATATACAAGGAGCTAAAATGACGTGGTGGCAAACAGGTCTTGTCAAGGCTAAGCACCGGGAACTCGTTTGCTACCTGGGAAGAGTAAACATATGAATACGTGAGCTGGGAAGCCCAGTGAGTGTCTATTATAAGCTCACAGGTGAAGCATAATAATGGCAGACTATAAGTAGAAAATGGCTTAACATCCGTTTGTAAACATAAACAAATCATGCTTCCAATTTACAGGTTTAAGTCACCACTTATGCATAGCACACAACTCATAATGTAGTATTATATTGAGGGTAGATAGATCAATAATGTAAAAGCTCATAACAAGAAAACACATGGCATGATACCACTTTCGAACCATAGAGGTGGTAGAGTTACATTTATACCAATAAGGTTCATACCTCTCTCACGTGCACGTGGAATACTTTTGGCCCTTTGGTTTTCCCTAATACCTTCTTTATGTCCTTCAGTATTAAGGTAAGACCATTTACTACCCGAATACCTTCTCATTGTCCTTCATTATCGAGAAATTATGATTCATTCTCCCCTAAGTACCTTCTCGAATGTCCTTCAGTATTAGGGGTTAACCACAAACAAGGACATAATTTGTTTACCATGGAAATCATGTCTTTATAATACATACAACAATTCTCGACATTTTCACATTATCTTCTAAACATGTTCCCAAGTGGATTTACACAAAACATTCTCTAAAGGAAAACATACTTTCATAATTTAGTTTCCATACTTGGATTTATAGTTACAAACTAATTCAAAACATGCTTAGGTTCCATCATGAACTTTATGTTAGAAACTCCCTGAAGCTATACATAATTAGTTCAAACAGGATTCAATGATCAACAATTATGCTTTTTGAAGAAAAACATAGGTCAAGCATAATTCTAAAATAGAGTCACTCACAATCACCAAAAGAGTTCCAAGGGTTATACGCTTTTCCTATCTCCGTTTGCCCTGAAAATGAAATTACTAACATCAATTCCTTTCCTTATGCACCTTAGAAACAGATCTAATTCAGTCTCATAACTCAATTCAGAATAGCCATACACACAATTGGTTGTAAGGTATATAGAAATGGAAGAGAATCTTCTTCAATCTCTTGCTAGCAGTTTTTCCCTTGCACCTAAAATTACAGGTTCAACTTTCAGCTTGGGTTCCTCAAAATTTATCAACACAACCACCAAATATTTTTTGATAAACGTCAAGGACAACATCTTAGCTTACTTACCTCAAAATTTCAGCTTCTAATTCCTCCTAATGAGCTCAAAACAGATTGAACTCCTCACACTATTCTGCTACCCGAGAACTTTGAATACCTCTCACTGTTCTGCACTTTTCTCCTTCGTACTCTCTTTATTTTCCCAAAATTCGACCTCTACACTCAATTTATGAGATTTTGACTCAAAAATCAACGAATTTGACTAAGTAAATTGAGAGATATGATCGTTTGAAGATGACCCATTTTCCAGCTGCTTGCTGTTTTTCTGCGAATTTGACAGCACCTACTTGCCATGTTTAACTCCGAGGTTTCACCTCCTTTGGCCAGCTCCTACTTCAATATTTACATCATAATCACCTTTTTAAAACACCAAAATAAGTGAGTAAATAAACCCTAAGCATTTAGCCAACTTATCCTAAGTTTGTGAGATATAAGATCTTCCATTCAATACATGATGCACCTAAAACTTCTCCAATTTGCTAATGATTTTAACTTACTTCAATGCAACTTTTAATAGGCTTATTTCAATGGCTTACCTATCTCCTTATGAAGCTTAGACACATTGTAGCTCCAAATTCAATAGATTCTCAAATCCGATCACGACATCATTTAGTGCAACCTATACAATTTTGCATATTTCAAAACATCATGAACGAGTGCAAAATGATAAAATAAAATAGAGTTTAGGGCTTACAAAGGACTAGGATCCTGAAGGTCTGTCAACGGGTCAGTGATCAAGTGACTCACCGAACTATCTAAGGGTGTGGGTCTTCCTTCACTATATTCCCTAGGGTGCTCAACCTCAGATTAGTCTAAATACATTTGTTCTTTAAGGGAGACAAGTGTATCTGTTAGGCGTTGAATTGGCTCCCCCATTCTACTATTCCTCTCATCTGTGGTTCTCATAAATTCTAATAAAAACGTTTCGAGGGAAGATTCCTCTTCTACCTGGGTTCCTTGAATATAGGAAGGATATGGCTCAAAACCCCTAGGATATGGTTCATAGGCCCAATTGCTCTTATTATTATCATATATAGGATGCCCATAACTCATAGGGTCAGTATGATAGTAATTAGGCATTTGGTAGCCATAAGCTCAATTTTCCTCACTAAAAGACTCTAAGTTGCAAAGGGATGATCATAAGAAAAAGAACTACACTGTGTTTGCTCATTGGGCACAGAAGACCACCCAAAGTTATCATAAGCCATAATAAAGTAATGAAGCAATTATAACATGCTCATAAACACGATATACACCAACACAACCAGAAACAATTGAATCAAACAAGATCAAACAACTATTCTAGAAAAGAAAATTTCATAAAACTTCACAAACAAGATACAAAACTAGCCCTCGACAATGACGCCAAAAACTTGATGCGGAAATATCAGGTGCCCTAAACTAATGCAAATAAGACTGAGACTCCAACACTTCTATGACGTGCAAGTATACACAGTCGTGCGCAACAAGTGATAAGTTAAGTATCGATCCCACGAGGACTAGCTGAATCTAAGTGAGTGAGTGTCCTACCAATCTTCCTTTATATTTTTGTGCAATGCATGGGCATGCAATTTTTATTGAAAATAAATAAACGCATAAATATGAATTGGAATTTTGTTGTTTTTATGAGATAAAGGTAATTATGACTAATGCAATAAGTTAAAGAATGGAAGAAAATAATGGAAACTAAACGAGATGATAGAAGAATGCAAACGAGAGGCAAGTAGCAAAAGATGAGATTTTATAATGAAAAATAGGCTCGGGTTAAGTTGGAGTTTTCATGTTGAATTTGGAATGAAAATTTGATTGATTCCTTGAATTTACCTACACAAGTATTCAAATGAATTTTCAAAGTCATTAAGTTTTAAAACCTACAATTTCTCAATTGTGATCTAAATTATGCTCACTATTTAAGGTTCTAGGTGGGTTAATTATTCCTAATCAACTCAAGAATCCTAAAATGAAATTTTAGTTTTCTAATTCATTAACTTTCTCAAGTTCATGAATTATAGAGAAATTAAAGTAGCCAAATTTTAATTCTCATGCATCATAAAAATCAATAAAATTTCATAAATTCAACCACGACATTAATCATAAATTTGTTCCAAAATTCACATTGAAAACAACCTTACCCTTTTCTAAGACAATTTAGTTCATGATGGAAATCGAATCACAAATCTCTAATTTAAGCATGCTTTCACCATTCAATAAATCTAAATTACGTGCTGAAACAGTATCACACAACATCCCCAAACAATCACAATTTAGCCTAAAATCAGTCATAAATTCAGCCTAAACAATGAACAATTCAACCTAAAATTATTGTGTGAAACAACCCAAATATCAGTGTTAAAATTGTCAGTGACAACAAGCAAATACAAGTAGAGATTAGGGACGCGTTGCGAAAAGAAGGTTCTTCGTGTAAACCCGAGATTTCTCTTTGAAAATTCTTTAAAAAAAATAAAGAGATAAAAAAGAGAAAAAGAAATATGGAAATATTTGGTATGTTTTGAGTAAAAAAAAAAAGAAAAAGGAAAAGAAATGTGATTAAACAAAAAGGAAAAAGGGAAGTAGCACCACCACCGCCTAAGCTCATTTTTAACCCAATTTTTTCTCATTTGTTCTCATTTTATCAAGGGAAAACAGAGGATTTTGAGGGAGAGGATGAGAGAAAGAGAAAGGGAGAATTGTTGGTGTTGAAGTTGAAGAAGAAAGGGGGAAGATCAATACAAGTTTCCATGGCAAGTTTTATGATCAACTCTGCCCACTTCTGATGATTGGATCTTTTTGAGCTCCACAAGAAGTATTCAGAGGTGAGGTTTGATTTTCTTGACATTTAACCCATTTTTGAACAAATTTTGTGAAGGAATCTCGGGCGAAATCTTACTTTATGTTAATGATTTGGGAAGAGAAAGGCAGAGGAGAGAATTTGTTGTCAAATCTGAGAAACCTCTGGTTTTTTAGACGTGTTGATCTGTAAAATTCGAATCAGAAGCTGTATTAGTTATGGTTGGAAAGCTTATTTAATTTCCTATAACTGTCATGAAGAAATCGTGAGTAGAAAATGATTATAAGTTGTTTTAAAATTCAGGTCAAGTTTAGGGTGCAGCAGAAAAACGATTCTGGAAGTTTCTGAAACTTAGTTTGGGGGAAGTGGCTTTTGAGGTATTTACGGACACATCCTTTGGGAATTTCAATTTCGTTTCTTCAGTTTAGTTTTAGAGGGTTCAAAAAGGAGATGTTTGGTATAAACTACATCATTTTTGGCCAAGTAATGAAGAAGTTATGAGTATATGAGATTATGCTATGAAATCTATAAAATGCTGGAAAATAGATAAAAATGGTTTTTGTAATCCTAAGTTTGAAATTCTTGAGATTGAAATTCTAATGCTTGGCTTTGGTTTGTTTGACAGGCCAAGAGGAAATAGGTCAAGTATACGGGCAGAGGATTTAACTTAACGCTGTGAGTGAAAAAATGAATTTCGAAAACGATTTTTATGCTTGAATTTATGCTTATGGAAATACAATACTTCTTTAGAATGAATTAGCTTAAATGCTTTAGGTTTTCTTTTGAACACATACTAATGAGCATACATGGTTTCTTAGGAATGATTTCAAGTGCTCGTTGTGAGCTAAGATTTTTCCAATGTAATTTACATGTGAGCATATGTTTATTGATTTTCTGAAATTTAGTGGAAATGATATAATTTCAAGCAAGCATGTATTAGCAAGCATTGTTTAAAGATTTTCAATTTTCACGAACAAGATGAGTAAGCTTGAGTTGTACGAAATAAAAGAGATAAGCAGGTGTATTCAAGTATTTTCATGTATTTTTCTGAGACTCGAATGAGTAAATGACTGAGATATTGAGCCTAAGGTTGTATAGTACCGTGTGCACACATGTCATTTTTTGTTCTCGACGTTGAGTGTACTTCGTGACAACAATGTTGTCGTGAGTGTTGGGCGGATCCCACTAGGACAAAGACGATGGGAGTGTTGGGCGGGCTCCATTACATCGTAGAGTAAACATTGGTTGTACTGGGCGTTCCCTACACAACGTAGATTGTCATATGTTTTTAAATGTTTAATATTCCTTATATGACTTGCGAGATTTTAATGACATACTTGCTGGATTGCTGAGAAAAGCTATTATGATTACACGTTTATATTTAACGCCTGATTACAAATGTTTATGCTCATAGATTATCTGGTGATATGATTTGCGAGTTAATAGTTTTAAACTCAGTCACTCTCTAAGCTTCATAGCTCATTCTTTCAATGTTTTCCAACTTTTCAGGTAGAGATCGAGCTCTCGGTACCTGAAATCCTACACTAGTCTGCCGAAAGCTCTACGAGTTTTATATTTTGTACGTGGGTGGGGTCGTATAGTAAGTCCGTATATATTATAGATATTTTGAAAAATCTCAAATAAGTTCATGAAGTCAATTATAAATCAAACTAAATATGCAAGAATTTTTGGAGTTAAGAAAAATCTCAAATTTTGGTCTTTAATTAACCGTTAGCTTATTTTCCTAAATTTCTTAAATTGAAGCACGAAAACATCAAAACTAATTCTTTTCGAACCTAATGCTTAAATTCAAGATATTTTTAGCTAACATACACAATTTAGGGATAAAATAACATGAGGCTCAATAAATTATATGCAATTCAAGTAGATTAAGCACTAAAATTCTAAGAAAATAACTCTCCTATGACGAGTTATCAATGAACTATAGGTCCATTAGGTCCCTCGGTTGGCTCAACATGGAAATAAATAGGGTATAAAGTTTTGGAATGAATTTGAAGTATTCAAATTCATATAAGGGACTTATATCTATTATAAGTGATATGATTGATATAATATATAGTTTGATGTGAATATGATTCATGATAAACTATATTATTGCTTAATTAAGGAATTGTGGCATAATTAGAGGATTTAATTATGAAGAGATATAAAATTGAATGTGATTCAATTTATTATCTACATTATGATTTGCATAATGCATAATATGTGGAATTAATGGGATAGTGGGTGGAGAATTTATCTCCACCCTCACTCACTATAAAAGCATCATTTAGATGCATTTTTAGGTACAATATTTCACTTTTTTGGAAATGAAATTTTCTATAGAAGTTCATTCTCTCAGTTCCTCTCTACAATTCTCTCTTTTCTCCAATTAGAACTCCTACCGTTCTCCCTTTTCCTAGAGAACAACCGAAAAGATCAATTGGAAGTGTTCGGTTCGAGATCATGACAAGATCGTAGAGAATGAGGGGATCCAAAGGAAGGGTTACGAGAAGAAGTTGTTCTTCAAAGGTAAACTACTTTTCTCCTAGTTTCTGTTTTTAAGTTAATTTTTGTAACATAATCAAGAGCAAAGTGATTCAATCTGCTTTTACGACGGGATTCGATCCCTTCAATTGGTATCTGAGCCAGGTGTTGCTCTTGATTATGTTCTGAATTTCTCAAAAAAATTAGGTGTGTATTGTTTTCAAATTCATGTGATGAATATTGGTTTTGCAAAATAGATAATTTCATATTTTGGCACTTAGATTTAGATTTTCCATTGAAAAGTTCAATGTAAGGGCCCATTGTTTTAGGAAAATATGATGTAAATCGAGTCTATAAGTCTGTGTCAATCGTGGCAAAGTCGTTGTTGTGAAGAACGGAGCAGAAACGAGCAAAAACAGAAGGAGTTTTGTTCTGTATAGAGCACGGCGTTGAGACATTGTGCATTGGCGTCTCAACGCCATGCTTGCGATCGTTGGCTTGCAACAGGCACAGCATTGAAACGTTGGGTGCGGCGTCTCAACGTCGTGCACATGATGCTAAGGCACGCACGATGGAGGGCACAACGTTGAGATGCTAGCCACGACGTCTCAACGTCGTGCACATTACCCGTGAGAGACACACAAAGTGGAGTTGTTGGTGCCGAATTTTTGTTTTTTTTTTTTAATTTTGTTTTTATTTAATTATAATTAATTATAATTAATATTTTTTTATTATGTTAATTTTAATTAATTTTATTTATTTTATGGTGTCAAAATGTGGTCTATTTTGCTATTTATTTTATGCAATTTTTGTATGAAATTTAATGTGTATAATGTATGTCATTTAGATTAAAATCCCACCTTAGGTTAAGCATATATTCATGCATCATTTTATAATATAAGGAGTTATATTATATAGTTTGCATAATTAATTAATATAAGAGTTGTATTATTTATATGAAAGCATTGTCATGCATTATTCATATGATGATTATGTTATGAATGTCTAATTATTCATGTGATGAATGATCAAGTAATTATAACATAGAAATGCATGTAACCTAATGTTGATTAATTAGTTTTAAAATGGTTTTAGAACTTGGCATTAATTAGATTTAGGTTATCTAGTTCTAATAAGATTAGAATTAGGGAACCTATAATTTATAAACTATGATTAAAGACGAACTCTGTCTAAGGAAGGTTCTGGCAATGTTGGGGTATTTAAGCTGACGGAAAGGGAACACCCCTACTAGGGAACCGACCTAGGAATGAATTTAATCCTAAGGTTTATAAATTATATGTCGTGAGTGAAGTTTATTAAGGGGTTAATAGATAAACTCATAGACCTATGTTTAATAAAAGGTTTATAAACTTAGGTAATTCCAATATAAACTTTATATTGGTAGACTTAGGTGAATTATAGTCGGATTTATCTAGGTCATTCTCTTTAATTATAAAGTACTTAGTGGGAGAAAATAAGTGTATATGATAGATTAATTTTTCACCTATATATCTCTGTTAAGTTCACACCTGAGATCCATACTCGGCCTCATGGCGCAAATGGGAGTACTCCCATTCGGATGGTGTTTGTATGGGTCAAGATCAAGATGAATGAAAAGAGTGTTTATAGTGAGTGGGAGCGGGACTTGGGTCAACAGGGCCCACGGTCTTTTTTATCAGTTCGCACTGTGAGATTCCTATGATCTGCCTGCTAGTTTGGCCTGGACCAGATAATCCTTTATGAGGGTCTGATGATAGGAGTCCGAAAGGCGTGAACACCCGAAACGGATAGGGTTGCCTTTGTTTTCCAACTTAGTCCTCCCTTCGGCGGATTTTGTTGGATGGAAACTCTGGAATCTAAAGATGGAGGATCACACTCATGGGATGCATTAAGTGAAGGGAATGAAAATCCCCGCGCAGCGGAAGATGATCGAATCGTCAAGGTATCGTTATGCTACTAGAATTTTGTTAAAACGACCTAACGCTTAGATCTAAGTTAAACATACAAAAGAAGGAGGAATTACAGCGAGAAGAACGTACTTACTTGTTGAAGACAATTCTTCAAAGTTCCTTCCTTGGTCACGAACACTTCATGCTTCTCGATCTCAACGAACGCTTCTCTCGAATGAAAACCGAACACCACCAACGGCCTTCTCGGTTGTTCTTCCTTTGGAAGAAGGAAGGTGGTGGGACTTTTTGGTTTTGGAGAGGGAGGAGAGTTGAGAGAATTTGAGACTCTTCTCTTTAGTGAAATCCAAAAAAATGAGAGTGTGAGAGTTTTTTCCTTCTTGCAAGAAGGGATTAAATAGTGGAATAATCATGGAGTTAAAATCTCTACATTATTACCATTTTACCACAACCATAGGTTATGCAAATCATATTTGTCTAACCATATAAAATAAAATATCTCATATCTCATATTGCAAATCACATTTGCAATAATTGCTGATTAATTAAATTGAATCACATCCAATTTAATTTCTCTCAATTAATTTCTCTAATTAGCCCTAATTCAACAATTAGGCTAACCTACAGTTTATTATGAATCTCATTCACATTAAACTATATATTATATCACTCATATCTCATATAAATTACTCTAAGTGAAATTGAACACTTCAATTTCATACCAAAACTCTTAACCCTTCTTTTAACCTAGATGGAGCCAACCGAGGGACCTAATGGACCTACAGTGACGGGCTCCAATGATCCGAGATTAACCTGTCAAACTCTTTGACCCGGTTAATCAACATTCATTAGCTACGGTAACACTCCACTATAGCTCGTAGTTGCACTCCGTCGATCGCGAGAATATTACGTGTCTCACGATATAACCAATGCCCATGAGTCGACCCTTCACAGGTTGTTCGTAGACACAACTGGATCAAATTACCGTTTTACCCTCGTGTCTACCTCTTGTTCCTTAAGTCCCCACTGCTCCTCTAATGAACAACATATTGTGATGTTCCAACCATACACAACACCCTTCTCGGGCCAGTGAGAAGGTGGGTGCCCGTTGTCCAAGCCTTAGAGACGACGACTTAAGGGAACAACCCCTATAGTCTCCTAAAGGCGGGAGCAGTGAATTCCATCTCGCGTAGTTAAGTTCCCGCTCCTACTTGGTCCTGTCCCCGAGAAGATAGGCATATTGGCGAGTAATCGTGACCACCACCCTCACCCGTACTAGTCAAAGGACAGACCCCCGCAGACAGGAGTCCGTAACACGCTCAGGATTCAGGTCGAGTCACTAATAGTCATCTACGAAGTTATTAGTCCTTATTGTCAACGGTGTTATATCAGTAGGTCTAATAATTCAAGGTATGGTCTTGTACAATCTCATTGCACAGGATGCCCCCACTCGCATGTTGACCACATGAACGAGTTAGATCACCTCGTTTGTATCTAATACATAGCGGGTCGCATCCACAGCGTATCCAGGATAAGATCTCCAACCCTATCCATATACTGTAGACCGTTCGGGTCATTAACTCGAACGTGATCCTCCTTGTGTGTCCACTACACACCGTTCAAGTTCTAGTTCTCTCATAAATTTAATGACCTTGGAGCTTAGTTTATTGGAAAAGTTTGTAAATATTGCGAGACACAAAGTAATGAAATAAACAACTCTTATTAATTTCAAATAGTAATTTACAAACACGAGATTAGGACAAAAAACCCAACAAACTCCCACTTGGACTAAGCTAGTGGAGAAAATACATTTCTGAAATGTACATAAATTACAAAGAAGTAATACAATAAACTAGGGCATTGAATACCCATTTACATATCTCCCACTTGCCCTAGTCAGGAAGGACTCGAAGACCTAGACTCTCTAGGTGACCCTCAAACACCTTAGCCGTGAGGGGCTTTGTAAATGGATCAGCTACGTTGTGCTTCGACGCTATCTGCGTGACTGTCACGTCTCTGCGGTGTACAATCTCCCGTATCAGATGATACTTACGCTCAATGTGTTTGCCTCTCTTATGGCTCTGAGGCTCTCGTGAGCTGGCTACTACATCACGGTTATCACAGAACAATGTGATCAACAAGTTCATATTTGGAACAACTTCCAAATCTGTGATGAACTTCCTAAGCCAAACAGCTTCCTTTGCAGCTTCACAAGCCGCAACGTGCTCCGCTTTCATAGTGGAATCGGCGATACATCCCTGCTTGTACAACTCCTCCATTCAGAATGAAAACTGACCCCGAAGTGGATTTCCTAGAATCCTTATCGGTCTGAAAGTCAGAATCCGTGCATCCTGTAAGGATCAAATCCCCACTACCATACACTAAGCTGTAGTTCCTCGTTCTCCTAAGATACTTGAGGATTGCCTTTACGGTTGTCCAGTGATCTAATCCTTGATTGGATTGATACCTACTGACAATCCCTACTGCATAACAGATGTCGGGCCTAGTACACAGCATAACATACATCAGGCTCCCTACAGCTGAAGCATATGGGATCCGTCTCATATCCTCAACATCTTGAGGAGTCTTAGGACACTGATCCTTAGACAAGTGAACCCCATGCCTGAAAGGAAACAAGCCCTTCTTGGAGTTCTGCATCTTATATCTAGACAACATCTTGTCAATATAAGACGCTTTGAGACAAGGCTAGCGTTACTGTTCTTCCTGTTCCGGACTATCTGAATCACGAGAACATACTGAGCTTCTCCCAAATCTTTCATTTGGAATTGTGAAGCTAGCCACTTCTTAACGTCAGTAAGAAATTCTACCTCATTCCCAATGAGAAGAATATCATCCACATACAACACTAAAAATTTGACAGTTTTGTCAACGATTTTCTTGTAGACACAAGGCTCATCGACATTTTGATCAAAGTCATAAGATTTGATTGCCTCATCAAACCTTATATTCCAAGACCTCGAAGCTTGTTTCAGTCCATAAATAGACCTATGAAGCCGGCAAACCTTTTGCTCTTGGCCTTGGGCAATGAACCCTTTGGGCTGGTCTATGTAGATGGTCTCATCAAGTTTGCCGTTCAGAAAGGTTGTCTTGACATCCATCTGCCATACCTCGTAGTCATAATACGCGGCAATGGCCAGATGGATCCTGATTGACTTTACCATGGCAACAGGTGAAAAGGTCTCTTCATAGTCAACCCCTTCAACCTGGGTAAAACCCTTTGCCACTAGTCGGGCTTTGAAGGTCTCTGCACCTTCCCATCTACGCCACGTTTATGCTTGTAGATCCATTTGCAACCAATAAGTTTGACCCCATCTGGTTGATCCACAAGCTCCAAGACAGAATTGAAGTACATCGACTCCATTTCCTGATCCATAGCTTTAATCCATTCGTCTTTGTCAACATCAACCATTGCCTGATCATAGGTCAATGGATCCTCACAGTCATCATCAGGAGCAACAACTGAGGTTTCTGCTAAACCCATGTAACGATCAGGCTGTCTCACAACCCTCCTACTACGTCGAGGCATTCCCAACTCTTGGGAACGGATTTGATTAGACGTGCTAGGATCAACAACACTTGTTGACGTACTAGCCCCATCAGCAACTCTTGCTGATGTACTATCCATTTCATTTAACACAATTTTACTCCTTGGTAAATGATTCCTGACGTGGTCTTCCTCTAGGAAAGTGGCGTTTGTGGACACAAGCACCCTATTTTCCTTAGGATCGAAAAACACACCACCCCTAGTCTCTTTAGGGTAACCTACTAATGGGCACAATTTCGAACGGGGTTCCAACTTTTTCGGGTTTGACACCAACACGTGGGCCAGACATCCCCAAATTCTGAAGTGATGTAAACTACCCTTACGTCCACTCCAGAGTTCTAAAGGTGTTTCACAAACACTCTTTGACGGAACGTTGTTCAAAATATAGACTGCAGTCTCCACTGCGTAACCCCAAAAAGAATTAGGGAGACGAGCATAGTTCATTATCGACCGAACAATGTCCAACAGGGTTTTGTTTCTCCTCTCCGATATGCCATTCTGGTGTGGCATACCAGGTGCTGAGAGTTGGGACGTAATTTCGTGTTCTATCATATAGTCATGGAATTCAGTGTCCATATACTCTCCACCTCGATCCGATCGAAGTGTTTTAAGCGATTTACCTAACAGGTTCTCAACCTCAGTCTTGTACTCCTTGAACTTTTCAAGAGTTTCAGACTTCTTATGCATTAGGTAAATATACCCATTCCTTGAATAATCGTCTATGAAAGACACGAAGTAATCATAACCACCTCGAGTTTTAGCATTCATCCGGACCACGAGTCGAGATGTACTAACTCGAGGGCTCTTTGGCTCTATATCCTTTTCCACTAAAAAGGGCGTTTGGTCATCTTGCCCTCAAGGCATGACTCACACACCGGTAAAGAGTTTTCTTCCAACTCGTTTAGAAGTCCACTCTTCATTAGTTTCTCAATTCTATTGAGATTAATGTGGCCTAACCGTAGATCCCAAAGAAGGGCATTTTCCTTAGGATAAACTTTCGCTCTTTTAGTTAGCGTTTCTGCTGTTTTAAACAATTCAGTATTCAAAACACTTTTGACTGAATTAGGTTTCAAAACAAATAGATTATGCTCAAGTGAAGCAGAACAAATAAGATTACCATTTCGGAAATAAACACTTTATTACCATGGAATGAAACGGAAATAGACTGTTCTAATAGGCAGGAAATAGAAACTAGGTTTCTAGTAAACCCTGGAACTATATACATGTTGTCCAACAAAATGTAATTCCTGCCAAAGTGTAGTTTCACCGTGCCGACCGCTGCAGCAGAGACAAGCTCCCCGGATCAAACCCTTAGAGTCACCTCACCCTCTGCGCACATTTCTTTGCGAATCAACCCCTGAAAGAAGAACAAACATGGCTAGTGGCACCCGAATCCAATATCCAGGCAGAGTCACTACTCTCCACTAAACAGGTTTTTGTCACAAATAAATCACATTTACCTTGGTTCTTCCTCTCGGCTAGGAATTTGGACAGTTCCTCTTCCAGTGTCCGCCCCTATTGCAGTGGAAACACTTTCCTTTCTCTGCAACTTCCTTGACCTTTTTGCCCTTTTAGGCGGCAGCTCGGTCAATTTTACCCCTCTTCATCCTCTTCTTCCCTTTCGGGCGTGAAGGAGCAACAGGTTTAGTCCCAGAGGTCGAACTCCTGTGATAAGACCTGTAGGCAACATTTGCCTCAGATTCCGGTGCCCTGACCCTCATCAAGGACTGGAAATTTTGTAGCTCATTGAGGAGGGTAGTCAGAGTGTAGCTAATTTTGTTCATAACAGCATTGCTACGAAACTTAAGGAAACTCTTCGGAAGAGTCTCCAAGATAAAACTGACCTGGCTCGACTCATCGATCGAAGCCCCGTTCATCTCTGTTAGATTAAAGTGGGTCATCATGTCTAGAACATGTTCACGGACAGACGACCCCTCTTTCATCTGTGCGTTGAAGACGTATTTGAGCGAGTCATGTCGGACTTGAAAGGACTGTTGTCCAAACATTTCTTGTAAGGACTCCATGATCTCCTTAGCGGTGACCATCAGCTCATGCTTCTTTGCCAAAACATCAAACATGCTGGCAATAATATAGACCTTGGCGTTTTCATTGGCTCTAATCCATCGATCGTATGCATCGCGAACACTTCGCGACGTAGTCGAGCCCGACATCTGAGGACACTTCTCAGAGAGCACGAACTTAATGTCGTCAGTTACCAAAATTGTGTTTATGTTGTTTTTCCAAGTTTGATAATTATCTCCCACTAGTTTATCGGAAGCAAGTAAAGCAATGATTGAGCTTGACATTTTTGCTGAAAAATCATAAAACTTTGTGTTAGTCTGGCAAAAACTTTTAAAATCCAATCAGGTTTTAGCAAAAATTGTTTCATGATCCCTAGGTCATTTAAAATTTGCAATGATATCCTAAAGGTTTAGAATGACCGCCACCGAATGGTGAACAGAACACTCCTCCTGTAGGGCGAGACTTTCTCGATCAGACTCTAATCCCAGAATAACTCTTATTCCATTAGGCGTCTAATTACCATTGTTCAGTCGAATTCATTAACTCTTAACGAATTCTGTGAGTGTCACCCTCAATCTTTAAGATTCCAAGTATCTGTCCAAACAATAGCCACCGAAGGGTGAACCAAGAAGGAAAACCAACCAGGAAACTATATCCCTTTCGGGAATTCACGGTGTTCCGACTCTCATGATTAGGCCCTCTGAAGGGATTGTCTGGTCCAGGCCAAACTAGCAGGCGGATCATAGGCGTCTCACGGTGTGAATCGAAAGAAGAGACCGTGGGTCCCGTTTTCACAAGTCTCGCTCCCACTCACTATAAGTACTCTCTCCATCCACGATGATATTGACCTATACAAATGCCACCCAAAGGGAGACGTTCCTATTTGCGCCACGAGGCCGAGTATAGATCTCACGGTGCGGACTTAACGGAGATTTGTGGTCGAAAATTAAATGTATCTCATACACTGTATTTCCTCCCACTCAACACTTTAATTTTATTAGGGACTGACCTAGATAAACCGGCTAAAATTTAACTAAGTCTACCAATATAACTCTTATATGGTCTTAACCTAAGTTTATAATCACATTATGACTTAGGTCTATGTGAATAAATTAAAACACTTTTAATTAGCAGCACTCACGATAAGTATAATCTAAGAATCTTCGGGCCGAATTCACTCCCGTGTCGGTTTCGGTAGGGGTGTTCATGGCGTCAACTTAAATACCTCAGCCTTAGACAAAACCTTCCTTAGACAGAGTTACTAATCAGTCTCCATTCATAAACTAAACTTTGATTTCCTAATTTCTAATCTCATTAGAAAAAAGAAAACATTAGTCTAATTATTCAAGTTCTAAACTCTTTAAAACTAATAATTAACTTAGGTTGCATGCATTTCTATGTTATAGTGCTTGATCATTCATCACATGAATAACTATATACTATAACATAATTTAATTCATCACATGAATATAAATGCATGAGCATACTTTAATCTAAAAATATAACACTTATATTAATTAAATTAAACATGCATTTAATTATATTATAACTCTTATAATACCTATCATGCAAACTATATATTATAACTCTTATAATATAAATGATGCATGAATATGTTTAACCTAAGGTGGGATTTTAAATCTATATGACATACAATATGCACATAGAAAATTTAATTAAATCATACATCACATGCATAAAATAATTAAATAGTAAAAATGGACCGGTTTTGGCACCTAGGGGCATTTATTTAATTAAATAACATTAATATAACATTTATATTAATATTATTTAATAAAATAAATAAATAAATAAATAAAATACATTTTTATAAATAAAAATAATAATAAAAACGTGCAAACTGCCCCACTTCCTTTGAACACCGCCCACGACTTGTAACTCCTTGCGAACTACCCACTAACGCGTGTGGCGTTGCAACTTGCAACGCTGCCGCGTCCAGCGTTGAGATCAGTGTGCTCCACGCCGTGGCATGGCAACGCTGCTTTGCAGCCAAGCCAGCGGCCGCAAGGATAGCGTTGAGACGCCGATGAACAGCGTCTCAACGCCATCGACAGAACAGCAAACTCATTTGCTGTTCTTCATCGTTTTTCGCCCGTTTCTGCTCTGATTTCTTCACAACAACACTTGCTACTAAAGACTCGGACTTACAGACTCGATTTACAACAAAATGCCCAAAAACAACGGGTCCTTACATTGATCTCATCAACATAAAATTGTAAATCTAAAATGCCAAAACCGAAAACATCCAAATTCGCAAACCAACAAATTATCGCATAAATTAAGGTTGTACCCACCTATTTTAACAAAAATTAGTACATAACGAAGAACCATCGAAATGGCTTTGATACCAATTGAAGAGAATGAAAATACCCGCACAGCGAAAGATGATCGAATCGTCAAGGTATCGTTATGCTACTAGAATTTTGTTAAAACGACCTAACGCTTAGATCTAAGTTAAACATACAAAAGAAGGAGGAAATTACAGCGATAACAACGCACTTACTTGTTGAAGACAGTTCTTCAAAGTTTCTTCCTTGGTCACGAACACTTCGTGCTTCTCGATCTCAACGAACGCTTCGCTCGAACGAAAATCGAACACCACCAACGGCCTTCTCGGTTGTTCTTCCTTTGGAAGAAGGAAAGTGGTGGGACTTTTTGGTTTTGGAGAAGGAGGAGAGTTAAGAGAATTTGAGAATCTTCTCTTTGGTGAAATTCAAAAAATGAGAGTGTGAGAGTTTTTTCCTTCGTGCAAGAAGGGATTAAATAGTGGAATAATCATGGAGTTAAAAACTCCACATTATTACCATTTTACCACAACCATAGGTTATGCAAATCATATTTGCATAACCATATAATATAAGATATCTCATATCTCATATTGCAAATCACATTTGTAATAATTTTAGATTAATTAAATTGAATCACATCCAATTTAATTTCTCTCAATTAATTTCTCCAATTAGCCATAATACAACAATTAGGCTAACCTATAATTTATTATGAATCTCATTCACATTAAACTATATATTATATCACTCATATCTCATATAAATGATATAAATTACTCTAAGTGAAATTGAACACTTCAATTTCATACCAAAACTCTTAACCCTTCTTTTAAACCAGATGGAGCCAACCGAGGTACCTAATGGACCTACAGTGACGGGCTCCAATGATCCGAGATCAACCTGTCAAACTCTTTGACCCGATTAATCAACATTCATTAGCTACGGTAACACTCCACTATAGCCCGTAGTTGCATTCCCGTCAGTGCAGAATATTACGTGTCCACTGATATAACCAATGTCCATGAGTCGACCCTTCACAAGTTGTTCGTAGACACGACTGGGTCAAATTACCGTTTTACCCCCGTGTCTACCTCTTGTTCCTTAAGTCCCTACTGCTCCTCTAATGAACAACATATTGTGATGGTCCAACCATACACAACACCCTTCTCGGGTCGGTGAGAAGGTGGGCGTCCGTTGTCCAAACCCTGGAGACAACACTTAAGGGAACAACCCCTCTAGTTTCCCTGGCGGAACGAGCAGTGAATTCCATCTCGCGTAGTTAAGTTCCCGACTCCTACTTGGTCTGTCCACGAGAAGATAGGCATATTGGGCGAGTGAATCGCGTGACCACCCTCACCCGTACTAGTCAAAGGGCGGACCCGCATGACAGAGTCCGTAACACGCTCAGGATTCAGGTCGAGTCACTAATGGTCATCTACGAAGTTATTAGTCCTTATTGTCAACGGTGTTATATCAGTAGGTCTAATAATTCAAGGTATGGTCTTGTACAATCTCATTGCACAGGATGCCCCCACTCGCATGTTGACCACATGAACGAGTTAGATCACCTCGTTTGTATCTAATACATAGCGGGTCGCATCCACAGCGTATCCAGGATAAGATCTCCAACCCTATCCATATACTGTAGACCGTTCGGGTCATTAACTCGAACGTGATCGTCCTTGTGTGTCCACTACACACCGTTCAAGTTCTAGTTATCTCATAAATTCAATGACCCTGGAGCTTAGTTTATGGAAAATTTTGTAAATATTGCGAGACATAAAGTAATGAAATAAATAACTCTTATTTATTTTAAATAGTAATTTACAAACACGAGATTAGGACAAAAATCTCAACATTAAGAGTTAATGAATCCATACTAAAAATGGTAACTAGGACCTATAGGATTAAGAGTTATTCCAGTATTAGGATCTGGTCGAGATAGTCTCGTCCTAAAAGAGGAATGATTCGACTACCCTTTGGTGGCAGTCATTCTAAACCTTTGGGGTAACATTACAAATTAATTGATCTAGGGATCAAAGATTAATTTTGCTAAAACTGATTGGATTTTAAAATAAGTTTATGCGAGAAAACTAATATAAAAATATTTTTTTTCAACAATCATGTCGAATTCGATTATTTCTCTTTTGGTTGTCGAAAAACTAACCGTTGATAATTATGAAGGGAATGAGAATCTCCACGCAGCGAAAGATGATCGAATCGTCATGGTATCGCTACGCTACTCGAATTTCACTAAAATTAATTATCAAATAATTTAGGCTAAACATGCTCAAAATGAAAGGAAAAACAGTAAAGTTGAGTAAACTTACTTGTTGAAGACTATCTTCACAATTCCTTCCAACAAAATCACGAACTCTTCGTGTTCTCCCGAACTCTTCGATCCCGAACCTTTCCCACGAACACATACACAACACAACCACTCGAAATCTCAGTTTTTCTTCCTTTGGAAGAAGGAAAGTGGTGGGACTTTGTGTTTTGGAGAAGGGAAGAGAGAAAAGAGAATAGAGAGAAAATGCTTCTCTTCTTTTTGGTGAGATCCAAAAAATGAGAGATTAAGATTAGAAACCCTTCTTGCAAAGGGTTTAAATAGTGGAAAATGATGGAGTTAAAATCTCCACATTATTACCACTTTACCACAACTATAGGTTATGCAAATCATATTTGTATAACCATATATTATAAGATATCTCATATCTCATATTACAAATCACATTTGCAATAATATGGATTTATTAAATTGAATCACATTCAATTTAATTTCTCTCAATTAATTTCTCCAATTAGCCCTAATTCAACAATTAGGCTAACGTATAGTTTATTATGAATCTCATTCACATTAAACTATATATTATATCATTCATATCTCATATAAATGACATAAATGCCCTTTAAGTGAAATTGAACACTTCAATTCACACCAAAACATTAACTCTTCTTTTAACCCCAGTTGAGCAAACCGAGGGACCTGATGGACCTACAGTGACGAGCTCCAATGATCCGAGATTAACCGATCAAACTCTTTCACCCAGTTAATCAACCTTCATTAGCTACGGTAACACTCCACTATAACCCGTAGCTGCACCCCCATCAGTGCAGAATATTACGTGTCCACTGATATAACCAATGCCCATGAGCCGACCCTTCACAGGTTGTTCGTAGACACGGCTGGGTCAAATTACCGTTTTACCCTTGTTTCTACTTCTTGTTCCTTAAGTCCCCACTGCTCCTCTAATGAACAACATATTGTGATGGTCCAACCATACACAACACCCTTCTCGGGCCAGTGAGAAGGTGGGTGCCCGTTGTCCAAGCCCATGAGACAGCAGTTAAGGGAACAACCCCTCTAGTTTTTCTAAAGGCGGGAACGAGTGAATTCCATCTCGCGTAGTTAAGTTCCCAACTCCCTACTTGTTCGTATCCCTGAGAATATAGGCATATTGGGCGAGTAACTGTGACCACCCTCACCCGTACTAGTCAAAGGATGACCCCATGAGGAGTCAGCGTAACACGCTCGGATTCAGGTCGAGTCACTAATGGTCATCTACAAAGTTATTAGGCCTTACTGTCAACGGTGTTACATCAGTAGGTCTAATAATTCACGGACCGGTCTTGTACAATTTTATTGCACAGGATGCCCTCACTCGCATGTCAATCACATGAACGAGTCAGATCACCTCGTTTGTATCTTAATACAAAGCGGGCCGCATCCACAGTGTATCCAGGATTAGGTCTTCAACCCTATCTATATACCGTAGACCGTTCAGGTCATTAACTCGAACATGATCCTCCTTGTGTGTCCACTACACACCGTTCAAGTTCTAGTTATCTCATAAATTCAATGACCTTGGAGCTTAGTTTATTGGAAAACTTTGTAAAAATTTGCGAGACACAAAGTAATGAAATAAATAACACTTTATTAATTTCAAACAGTAATTTACAAACCCGAGATTAGGACAAAAATCCCAACAAACTCCCACTTGGACAAAGCTAGTGGAGAAAATACATTTTTGAAATGTACATAAATTACAACGAAGTAATACAATAAACTAGGGCATTGAATACCCGTTTACACATCTCCCACTTACCCTAGTCAGGAAGCTCTCGAAGACCTAGAGTCTCTAGGTGACCCTCAAACACCTTAGTCGTGAGGGGGTTTGTAAATGGATCAGCTACGTTGTGCTCCGACGCTATTTGCGTGACTATCACGTCTCCAGGTGCACAATCTCCCGTATCAAGTGATACTTCCGCTCAATGTGTTTGTCTCTCTTATGGCTCTAAGGCTCTCTGAAGTTGGCTACTGCACCACTGTTGCCACAAAACAGTGTGATCGGCAAGTTCATATTTGGAACAACTTCCAAACTGTCATGAACTTCCTAAGCCAAACTGGTTCCTTTGCAGCTTCACAAGCCGCAACGTACTCTGCTTCCATAGTGGAATCGGTGATGCATCCCTGCTTGATGTTTCGCCATACTATAGCTCCTCCATTTAGAATGAAGGCTGACCCCGGAGTGGATTTCCTAGAATCCTTATCGGTCTGAAAGTCAGAATCTGTGTATCCCGTAAGGATCAAATCCCCACCGCCATACACTAAGCTGTAGTTCCTCGTTCTCCTAAGATACTTGATGATTGCCTTTACGGTTGTCCAGTGATCTAATCCTGGATTGGATTGATACCTACCGACAATCCTTACTGCATAACAGATGTCGGGCCTAGTACACAACATGGCATACATCAGGCTCCCTACAGCTAAAGCATATGGGATCCGTCTCATATCCTCAACCTCTTGAGGAGTCCTAGGACACTGATCCTTAAACAAGTGAACCCCATGCCTGAAAGGCAGCAAACCCTTCTTGGAGTTCTGCATCTTATATCTAGACAACATCTTGTCAATATAAGATGCCTGAGACAAGCCTAGCGTTCCGTTCTTTCGGTTCCGGACTATCTAGATACCTAGAACATACTGAGCTTCTCCCAAATCTTTCATTTGGAATTGCGAAGCTAGTCATTTCTTCACGTCAGTAAGAAATTCTACCTCATTCCCAATAAGAAGAATATCATCCACATACAACACTAAAAATGCGACAGTTTTGTCAACGATTTTCTTGTAGACACAAGCCTCGTCGACATTTTGATCAAAGCCATAAGATTTGATCGCCTCATCAAACCTTATATTCCAAGACCTTGAAGCTTGTTTCAGTCCATAAATAGACCTATGAAGCCAGCAAACCTTTTGCTCTTGGCCTTGGACAATGAACCCTTTGGGTTGGTCCATGTAGATGGTTTCATCAAGTTTGCCATTCAAAAAAGTTTTCTTGACGTCCATCTGCGATACCTCGTTATCATAATACGCGGCAATGGGCAGAAGGATCCTGATCGATTTTACCATGGCAACAGGTGAAAAGGTTTCCTCATAGTCAACCCCTTCAACCTAGGTAAAACCCTTTGCCACTAGTCGGGCTTTGAAGTTCTGCACCTTCCCATCTACGCCACGTTTACGCTTGTAGATCCATTTGCATCCAATAGGTTTTACCCCATCCGGTTGATCCACAAGCTCCCAGACGGAATTGAAGTACATCAACTCCATTTCCTGGTCCATAGCTTTGATCCATTCGTCCTTGTCAACATCAACCATTGCGTGATCATAGGTCAATGGATCATCGCAATCATCATCAGAAGTGACAACTGAGATTTCAGCTAAACCCATGTAACGATCAGGCTGTCTCACAGCCCTCCCACTACGTCGAGGCATTCCCAACTCTTGAGAACGGATTTGACTTGACGTGCTAGGATCAACAACACTTTTTGATGTACTAGCCTCATCAGTAACTCTTGCTGATGTACTGTCCATTTCGTTTAACACAACTTTACTCCTTGGTAAATGATCCCTGATATGATCTTCCTCAAGGAAAGTGGCGTTTGTCGACACAAGCACCCTATTTTCCTTAGGATCGTAAAACATACCACCTCTGGTCTCTTTTGGGTAACCTACGAAGAGGCACAATTTCGAACGGGGTTCCAATTTCTTCGGGTTTGACACCAACACATGGGTCGGGCATCCCCAAATTCTGAAATGGTGTAAACTACCTTTACGGCCAGTCCAGAGTTCGAAAGGTGTTTCACAAACACTCTTCGACGGAACGTTGTTTAAAATATAGACCGCAGTCTCCACTGCGTAACCCCAAAAGGAATCAGGGAGACGAGCATAGCTCATCATCGACCGAACCATGTCCAACAGGGTTCTGTTTCTCCTCTCCGATATACCATTATGTTGTGGCATACCAGGTGCTGAGAGTTGGGACGTAATTTCGTGTTCTATCATATAGTCCTGGAATTCAATGTCCATATACTCTCCACCTCGATCCGATCGAAGTTTTTTTATGGTTTTACCTAACAGGTTCTCAACCTAAGTCTTATACTCCTTGAACTTTTCAATAGTTTCAGACTTCTTATGCATTAGGTAAATATTCTCATACCTCGAGTAATCATCTATGAAAGACACGAAGTATTCATAACCACCTCGTGCTTTAACATTGATCGGACCACATAGGTCATAATGTACCAGCTCAAGGGGCTCTTTGGCTCTATATCCTTTTCCACTAAAAGGACGTTTGGTCATTTTGCCTTCGAGGCATGACTCACACACCGATAAAGAGTTTTCTTCCAACTCGTTTAGAAGTCCACTCTTCACTAGTCTCTCAATCCTATTGAGATTAATGTGGCCTAACCGTAGATGCCAAAGATGGGCATTTTCTTAAGGAGAAACTTTCGCTCTCTTAGTTCGCGTTTCTGCCGTTTTAAACAATTCAGTATTCAAAACACTTTTGATCGAACTAGGTTCCAAAACATACAGACTATTCTCAAGTGAAGCTGAATAAATTAAGTTTCCATTTTGGGAAATAAACGCTTTATTGCCTTGAAAAGAAATGGAAATACATTGTTCTAACAGGCAGGAAATAGAAACTAGGTTTCTAGTAAACCCCTGGAATTATATACATATTGTCCAACAAAATGTAATTCCTGCCAAAATGTAGCTTCACCGTGCCGACTGCTGTAGCAGAGACAAGCTCCCTGGATCCAACCCGTAGAGTCACCTCACCCTCTCGCAGCTACTGCCAGAAATCAACCCCCTGAAAAGAAGAACAAACATGGTTAGTGGCACCCGAATCCAATATCCAGGCAGAGTCACTACTCTCCACTAAACAAGTTTCAGTCACAAGTAAATCACATTTACCTTTATTCCTCCTCTCGGCTAGGAACTTGGGACAGTTTCTCTTCCAGTGGTCGTCCCCATTGCAGTGGAAATACTTTCCTTTTTCTGCAACTTCCTTGACCTTCTTGCCCTTCTAGGCGGCAGCTAGGTCAGTTTTACCCTTCTTCATCTTCTTCTTCTTCCCTTTCGGGTGAGAAGGAACTACAGGCTTTGTCCCAGACGTCGAACCCCTGTGATAAGACCTAAAGGCAACGTTTGCCTCAGCTTCCGACGTCCTGATCCTCATCAAGGACTGGAAGCTTTGCAGCTCATTAAGAAGAGTAGTCAGAGTGTAGTTTTTCTTGTTCATAACAGCGTTGCTACGAAATTGAAGGAAACTCTTCGGAAGAGTCTCCAAGATAAAACTGACCTGGCTCGACTCGTCAATCGAAGCCTCGTTCATCTCTGCTAGATTAAAGTAGGTCATCATGTCTAGAACATGTTCACGGACAGACGACCCCTCTTTCATCCGTGCGTTGAAGATGTATTTGAGCGAGTCATGCCAGACTTGAAAGGACTGTTGTCCAAACATTTCCTGCAAGGACTCCATGATCTCCTTAGCGGTGACCATCAGCTCAAGCTTCTTTGCCAAAACATCAGACATGCTGGCAATGATATAGACCTTGGCCTTTTCATTGGCCCTAATCCATCGATCGTATGCATCACGAACACTTCACGATACAGTCGGACCCGGCATCTGAGGACACTACTTAGAGAGCACGAACTTGATGTCGTCAGTTACCAAAATCGTGTTTAAGTTGTTTTTCCATGTTTGATAATTATCTCCCACTAATTTGTCAGACGTGAGTAAAGCTATTATTGAGCTAGACATTTTGCTGAAAAATCAAAAAAAACTTTGTGTTAGTCTCGCAAAAAACTTTTGAAAACCAATCATGTTTTAGCAAAAATTGTTTCATGATCCCTATGTCATTCAAAATTTGCAATGATATCCTAAAGGTTTAGAATGACCGCCACCAAAGGGTGAACAGAACACTCCTCTTCTAGGACGAGACTTTCTCGATCATACCCTAATCCCAGAATAACTCTTATTCCATTAGGCGTCCAATTACCATTGCTCGATCGAATTCATTAACTCTTAACGAATTCTGTGAGTGTCACCCTCAATCTTTAAGTTTCTAAATATCCGTCCAAACAATAGCCACCGAAGGGTGAACCAAGAAGGAAAACCAACTAGGAAACTGTATCCCTTTCGAGAATTCACGGTGTTCCGACTCCCATGATCAGGCCCTCCGAAGGGATTGTCTGGTCCAGGCCAAACTAGCAAGCGGATCATAAGCGTCTCACGGTGTGAATCGAAAGAAGAGACCATGGGTCCCGTTTTCACAGGTCCCGCTCCCACTCACTATAAGTACTCTCTCCATCCACGATGATATTGACCCATACAAATGCCACTCGAAGGGGATGCTCCCATTTGCGCCACGAGATCGAGTATAGATCTCACGGTGCTGACTTAACGGAGATTTGTGGTTGGAAAATCAAATGTATCTTATACACTTTATTTCCTCCCACTCAGCACTTTATTTTATTAGGGATTGACCTAGATAAACCGGCTAAAATTTACCTAAGTCTACCAATATAACTCTTATATGGTGTTTATCCTAAGTTTATAATCACATTCAAACTTAGGTCTATGTGAGTAAATTAATCAACTTTTAATTAACGGTACTCACGATAAGTATAATCTAAGAATCTTCGGGCCGAATTCACTCACAGGTCAGTTTCCAGGTAGGGGTGTTCCGCAAGCGTCAACTTAAATACCCCAGCCTTAGACAAAACCTTCCTTAGACAAAGTTACTAATCAGGTCATCATTCATAGACTATACTTTGATTTCCTAATTCTAATCTTATTCGAACTAGAAAACCTAAGTCTAATTATTCAAGTTCTAAACACTTTAAAACTAATAATTAACTTAGGTTACATACATTTCTATGTTATAGTGCTTGATCATCATCACATGAATAACTATATACTATAACAAAAATAATTCATCACATGAATATAAATGCATGAGCATACTTTAATCTAAAAAATATAACACTTATATTAACTAAATTAAAACATGCATTTAATTATATTATAACACTTATAATATAACCTATCATGCAAACTATATATTATAACTCTTATAATATAAATGATGCATGAAATGTTTAACCTAAGATGGGATTTTAAATCTATATGACATACATTATGCACATAGTAATTTAATTAAATCATACATCACATGCATAAAATAATTAAATAGCAAAAATTGATCGATTTTTGGCACCTAGGGGCAATTATTTAATTAAATAACATTAATATAACAATTATATTAACATTATTTAATAAAATAATTAAAAAATATAAATAAAATACATTTTATAAAATTAAAAATAAATAAAAAATAGAAAAACTGCCTCACTTTACAGAAAACTGTCCACGTCTGCATAACTCCTTGCGAACTGCCCACTACGTGTGTGGCGTTGCAACGTCGTGGGCAGCATTGCAACGCTATCGCGTCCAGCGTCACGCCCCGCGTGCTCCACGCCTAGCGTTGCAACGTTGCTCTGTAGCAAGGCCTCCGTCTGCAAGAATGGCGTTGAGACGCCCAAGAACAGCGTCTCAACGCCATCGACAGAACAACATCTCCACTTGCTGTTCTTCGTCAATTTTTTGTCGTTTCCGCTCCGATTTCTTCACAGCAACTCTTGTCACGAACGACTCAGACTTACAGACTCGATTTACAACAAAATGCCCAAAAACAACGGGCCCTTACATTGATCTCATCAACATAAAAATTGTAAATCTAAAAGTGCCAAAAATTGAAATTATCCATTATGCAAACCAACAATTTATCACATGAATTAAGGCATAACCCACCTAATTTTAATGAAAAACAGTGCATAACGAAGAACCAACGAGTGGCTCTGATACCAATTGAAGGGAATGAGAATCCCCGCGCAACTGAAGACGATCGAATCGTCATGGTATCGTTACGCTACTCGAATTTTACTAAAATTAATTATCAAATAATTTAGGCTAAACATGCTCAAAATGAAAGGAAAAAAAGTAAAGTTGAGTAAACTTACTTGTTGAAGACTATCTTCACAATTCCTTCCAACAAAATTACGAACTCTTCGTGTTCTCCCGAACTCTTCGATCTCGAACCTTTTCCACGAGCACGTACACAACACAACCACTCGGAATCTCGGTTGTTTTTCCTTTGGAAGAAGTAAAGTGGTGGGACTTTGTGTTTTGGAGAAGGGAGGAGAGTAGAGAGAGTAGAAAGAAAATGCTTCTCTTCTTTTTGGTGAGATCCAAAAAATGAGAGATTGATATTAGAAACCCTTCTTGCAAAGGGTTTAAATAGTGAAAAATGATGGAGTTAAAATCTCCACATTATTACCACTTTACCACAACTATAGGTTATGCAAATCATATTTGCATAACCATATAATATAAGATATCTCATATCTCATATTACAAATCACATTTGCAATAATGTGGATTTATTAAATTGAATCACATTCAATTTAATTTCTCTCAATTAATTTCTCCAATTAGCCCTAATTCAAAAATTAGGCTAACCTATAGTTTATTATGAATCTCATTCACATTAAACTATATATTATATCATTCATATCTCATATAAATGACATAAATGCCCTTTAAGTGAAATTGAACACTTCAATTCACACCAAAACATTAACTCTTCTTTTAACCAAGATTGAGCCAACTGAGGGACCTAATGGACCTACAGTGGCGAATATTACGTGTCCACTGATATAACCAATGCCCATGAGTCGACCCTTCACAGGTTGTTCGAAGACACGGCTGGGTCAAATTACCGTTTTACCCATGTGTCTACTTCTTGTTCCTTAAGTCCCCACTGCTCCTCTATTGAACAACATATTGTGATGGTCCAACCATACACAACACCCTTCTCGGGCCAATGAGAAGGTGGGCGCTCGTTGTCCAAGCCCTAGATACAACACTTAAGGGAACAACCCCTCTAGTTTCCCTAAAGGCGGGAACGAGTGAATTCCATCTCGCGTAGTTAAGTTCCCAACTCCCTACTTGGTCCTGTCCCTGAGAAGATAGGCATATTGGGCGAGTAACTGTGACCACCCTCACCCGTACTAGTCAAAGGACAGACCCCCACAGATAGGAGTCCGTAACACGCTCAGGATTCAAGTCGAGTCACTAATGGTCATCTACGAAGTTATTAGTCCTTACTGTCAACGGTGTGACATCAGTAGGTCTAGTAATTCACGGTCCGGTCTTATACAATCTCATTGCACATGATGCCCTCACTCGCATGTCAATCACATGAACGAGTCAGATCACCTCGTTTTTATCTTAATACAAAGCGGGTCGCATCCATACTGTATCCAGGATTAGGTCTCCAACCCTATCCATATACCGTAGACCGTTCGGGTCATTAACTCGAACGTGATCCTCCCTGTGTGTCCAGTACACACCGTTCAAGTTCTAGTTCTCTCATAAATTCAATGATCCTGGAGCTTAGTTTATTGGAAAAGTTTGTAAAAATTTGCGAGACACAAAGTAATGAAATAAATAACATTTTATTAATTTCAAACAGTAATTTACAAACACGAGATTAGGACAAAAATCCCAACCAATTACCAAACCTGAAAAAACAACCTTAACCTAGTATTAGTTGTGGACGACCTGAAGTTTGTACTCATTGAGGAATGTCCTCAGGCGTCAAGCTCGACCGCATCGTGAAATGTTCGTGACGCCTACGATAAATGGATCAAGGCCAAGGCCTACATCTTAGCCAGTATATCTGATATTTTTGCTAAGAAACATGAGAACATGGTCACCGCTAAGGAGATCATGGGATCATTGAAGGATATGTTTGGAAAACAGTCCTTTCAGGTTTGCCACGATGCTCTAGCACGTTTTCAACACCAGGATGAAGGAGGGAACGTTTTTCAGGGAACATGTTCTCGACATGATGGTCCACTTCAACGTGGCGGAGATGAACGGTGCATCTATGACGAGTCGAGCCAGGTCAACTTCATTTTGAAAACTCTTCCGAAGAGTTTCTTTCAGTTTCGTAGCAATGTTGTTATGAACAAGCTTAGCTACACTCTTACCACCCTACTTAACAAGCTTCAAACCTTCTAGTCTCTGGTGAAAGTCAAGGGACAGGAAAGTGAGGCAAATGTTGCCTACCGGTCTTTCCACAAGGGTTTGACCTCGGGGACCGAACCTGTAGCTTCGTCCTCTTCATGCCCGAAAGAGAAAAAGAAGAAAATGAAAAAGGTTGGAAAGGGGAAACAAGCTGACCACGTTGCCGCCCAAAAGGGGAAAAAGGTCAAGGAGGTTGCAGAAAAGTGAAAGTGTTTCTACCACAACACAGATAGGCACTGGAAAAGGAACTGCCCCAAATACTTGGCCGACAAGAATAATGAAGGTAAATATGATTTACTCTGCATTGAAACATGTTTAGTGGAGAGTGATGACTCTGTCTTGATATTAGATTCAGGCGTCACTAACCACGTTTGTTCTTCTTTTCAGGGAATTAGTTCCTGGAAGCAGCTGCAAGAAGGGGAGATTACACTCAGAGTCAGTATTGGGGAGGTTGTCTCAGTCGTAGCAGTTGACACGGTGGATCTATCATTTGGCAAGAAACGACTGTTATTAGATAAGAAGTACATAGTACCAAGGTTTATTAGAAACCTTATTTTAGTTTCTTATCGTATTAAACAGTGTAATGTAATTTCCTTTTCTATGAATAAAGCGTTTATTTCAAAGAAAGGTATTGAAATTTGCACAGCTCTTCTTGATAATAATTTGTATATATTAAGGTTTAATTCAGTTAAAATGGTTTTAAACACTGAATTATTTAAAACAACAAATACGCGAACTAAAAATCAAAAGGTTTCTCCTAAAGAAAATGCCCAACTTTGGCATCTAAGGTTAGGTCATATAAATCTCAATAGAATTGAGAGACTTGTAAAGAGCGGACTTCTAAACGAGTTAGAAAAAAGTTCTTTACCAGTATGTGAATCATGCCTTGAAGGTAAAATGACCAAAAGACCTTTTACGGAAAAAGGTTATAGAGCTAAAGAACCTTTGGAGCTTATACATTCAAACCTTTGTGGTCCGATGAGTGTTAAAGCCAGAGTAGGGTATGAATACTTCATCCCTTTCATAGATAAAGAGGGTATAAAATTTTGGAATGAATTTGAAGTGTTCAAATTCATATAAGGGACTTATATCAATTATATGTGATATGATTGATATAATATATAGTTTAATGTGAATATGATTGTAACGCCCGGTTTAAAAAAAAAAAAAAAAAAGAGAAAACGCAAGAAGCGTTTCTCGCTGTCGCCGCCCCCCTTTCTTCTTCTTCTTCTTCTTCTTCTTCTTCTTCTTCTTCAGCAAATCGACCCCTCCATCACGCACAGCCCGCACGCAACACGGCAGCCGCACGTACCGCATGCTGATTCGGTTGTTCACGCCGAGTCTGGCCGCCTTGCCCACGCCACGCCTCTCTCGGTGGTCGTAGTCCTTCGTCGGTGAAGGTTTTTTTTTCAAGAATCCTTAGTCCTTAGAGACTTGGTTCAACCGGTTCATTGGAATTTAATCCGATTTTCGTGATTTTAAGGTTGGTTTTTAATAGATCGGGTCATGGGCATTTCGGATCTATGCTCCACGCGCCGCCACTCGCGCAGAAAAATTTGCATGCCACGGTGATAGGTATAACTTAGCCGACTTCCGTTTTCTCGATCCGTTTTAAATCTCCATGCTTTAGTTTGTTCATCCAAGTCAAATTAGTTGTTTATGGTTGATAGAAGCATGTTTTAAGTCGTTGTTTGTTTTTTAAGGGCTCGAACATGTTAAGAAAGTACAGGGAGCTCGGGATCGAAGCTTTCGTCATCCAGGTAAGTAGTCATTTGGATTAAGCCCTCAAAGCCATTATTCAATTTGTTTGTATGTGGTAAGCTTTGAATTATGTTTAATGCACGAAAATGACGTTGCGATGCTTATGTATGAATTTGGGTTCGTGTGGGTATTGCTTGTACCGCTAATGGACTAAGGAAGTAATCTATAGGGGAATAGGGGCTTAAGGCTTGAAGTTAAGGGTGAAACTTAAAGCCTTGGACCGTGATGAGTTGAGAATAAATGTTGTGGGTTTGAGATGGATGCAGTGGAAAAGTAGTACTATGTTTGGGTTCCTCCTCGAGGTTTACACTTGGTTTATGAGTCTTGAATAAACTCTAGATGGGCAAGTGCGGCAAAGTATAATTGACCAATCTAATTAGATGATTACTGTGTTGGGCTTAAGATCGTTTAAGTGTGAAACGGTTCCTAAAAGGAGCTTGAGGTTATGAACTAAGGTTTGGTTACCGAGGTTTGGGCCAAGTGTGTCCGTTGAGCGTATTGCCTTAAGTTCGACTCGTATTTAAGTTGTCTAGATCACTATAACCGTTGGTGGGCGGTAAGAGTAAGCTCTAGGCAGCGTTTGTGACCTTCCATCTCCTTGGAATGGTTTTGGGCGAGCTTGTATTTGATTTTCGAAGGAAGGGGTTCTTTCGTGGACTCTTGAAGCGTTGTTTGTAGCCGACTTGATCCGGTAATCGAGGTCATGAGCGAATGAGCTTGTTTGCATAGCTTGTGGATTGAACCTCGTGAGTGTTAAAGTGGTTGGTTCTGATCGTGAATGAGTTGGCTTATGGATGGTTGAGGTATTTTTCGATATGCAGCGTGTATTGCTCGCATAGTTGACAAAACGTATGTTCGAGTATGGTTTTAGTACCAGAGAGGAGAGTTGTGTCAGGTAACCCCCCAGTCCTGAAGTCCTTACCTTACTCCTCGTTTGGGTGACGTCATCCCACGGCTTTGTGTGGCGAGGAACTAGCATGGAATACGTGTATGACGATGTCCCGTGGTGAGTCACAGTGTGAGTGGCAATAGACAGGGGCAGTGATGCCTTGTGGTGAGCCATAGTAGTCATGGCAATAGACCAAAGACGGGGATGCTTCGAGGTGAGTCACTATGAGGGTGGCAACTGACTCGGAGTGGGACTAAGCTTACGAGCGTCCTAAGGGCGGTCTGGGTTACGTCAGAATGCTAGTTAGAGAGACGTTTACCGACGTGAAGCAAGGAGCTGAACAATCCAGTGTGGGCTTGGGGTAGGGCTAAGTCAGACATCTAGCTGAGTGTGGTCTGAAAGTGGAATTTGAATACTTTGAGGTGTTGGCTAAAAGTGAAAATCTGGTTGAGTTTGGGACCCTTGAGAATGGGTCGGAGATTTTAGGAATGTCTTGTTAGAATCCTAAATAACCTTATGAAGCGCAAAACCCAACACTTACTAAACCCTGAGTTACACCTGAGCGAGTCGGAACCTCTAGGTTGACGATATATGATAGGCTCATGAGTTTGGGGTGCGTCCCTGATGAGATCCGAGAGTGGTTGCTTTCCATGATCCCGGACTAGCTTAGGGGTGATTCCCCAATGGGCGTGTTGGTTACGCACCGCACGATACCATGCTAGTGTGTTATGAGAGTCTGGGGTGCGTCCCCGTTGAGATCGGGAGTGGTTGCTTTCCATGATCCCGTGTTGGCTTAGGGGCGATTCCCCATAGGGCGTGTAGGATACGTACCTACTCTGCTCTATGCCAGTGTGTAGTGGCGTGAGAGTTGCTTTCTCTCATTGCATCGTCAACCAAAGTTTCAATACCGAAGGTAGAGCTCGAGTTATTACCGCAGGGGGGACTCAGGGTGAAGTGTGCTAAGTGTGAGACCTGTTTGGGGTTGAGTGAGTTTAGGAGACGAGTCTTGTTTGGTTGCACGTCAGTTTGTTTGGACGTGAGTGAGCTGCTTACTGAGTATTTTTATAATCACCTGCCTACTTTGTTGTTTTTGGTTGCAGGTAAGGAACCTTGAGGCGGCTGGCGACGATGACGACCCGACGAGGCTGTAGGACCTTGTTTCCTTCTTGTTTCCTTTGCGCTTGAGTTTTCATTTGTCATTGTCCTGTTTTAGTTTCTATTTTATATGTCTAGTCGCGCGACATTTTGTTTTTCACTTGTATTCCTTGGTTATTGAGTTTCCTTTTCGCTCGCGTATGTTTTTATCTAAGAGATTATGCTTTGGAGCTCTGTTTGTAGCCCAACCCATTTTATGCGATGAAGTTTGGTGGGGGTTGGGCATTCTTGTTTCTTTGAAGTGTTTCTTCTGCTTATTAGGTTCTAGGAAAATTTTGGTTTTCTCCTTCCTACGCCGTTATGCTGTCGAAATTTCGGTGTGAACGGTGTAGCGGAGTAACTTCCCTAACGTAGATTCGTCTCTGAATTTTAGGGTCGTTACAATGATTCATGATAAACTATATTATTGCTTAATTAAGGAATTATGGCATAATTAGAGGATTTAATTATGAAGAGATATAAAATTGAGTGTGATTCAATTTATTATCCACATTATGCAAATATGATTGTATATTAAGGTATATGATATCTTATATTATGCAATTATACAAATATGATTTGCATAATACATAATATGTGGAATTAATGAGATAGTGGGTGGAGAATTTATCTCTACCCTCACTCACTAAAAGCATCATTTTATATGCATTTTTTGGTACAATATCACTTTTTTGGAAATGGAATTTTCCATACAAGTTCATTCTCTCAATTCCTCTCTACAATTCTCTCTTTTCTCCAATTAGAATTCTCACCATTCTCCCCTTTCCTAGAGAACAACCGAGAAGATCAATTGGAAGTGTTCGGTTCGAGATCGTGACAATATCGTAGAGAACGAGAGGATCCAAAGGAAGGATTACAAGAAGAAGTTGTTTTTCAAAGGTAAACTACCTTTCTCCCTTAAATGCTTAACTTAGTTTCTGTTTTTTAGTTAATTTTTATAACATAATCAAGAGGAAAGTGATTCAATTCGCTTCCGCTGCGGGATTCGATCCCTTCAACACAAGACCTCTCAAACATAACTTTGAATCCTAGTTATAATGGAGAGGAGGCCATTACTGTGGACAACGACCAAGGACTCCCGGTTGTTTTGGTACTCTTTTAACTTCACAAAGTGAATTAAGCCTCTCCAAAATATTATGTGTTCCTGATTTGTCAGCAAATCTTCTATCCATTTCACAGTGTTGCCTTGACAATAAATGTGTGTTTTTTTTATGTTGATTGGCTTTTATTCAAGATAAAACCACGGGTCAGATTTTATATAGGGGTGGAGTAAAGACAGTCTATACCCAATGATACATGAGCAAGCAGAAAGTAAGGTATCACATCATTCCTCCACTGATAGTTCTTGTTCGAGTCTACAATCCTCAAATGTAGCGCTTACCTCACATTTATCCTCTACTACTCTCTAGCATTCACGTCTTGGACATCCATCACCTCCTATTTAAGACAAAGCATTAGTTACATACTCAATACCAAATAAGGCTAAGGTCCATACACAAGATTGTATTAGTTGCTTACAAGGGAAGATGTCTAAACTTCATTTTCTCGTTGTCCAAAAGTTTATCTGTTGACCCACTTGCATTTGCACATAGCTATGTTGACAATTTTAGCAAATATACATGGATTTATCCTCTTGAAGCAAAGTCAAGTGTATGTTCTGTTCTTAAAGTTTTTATGTCTCTTGTGGAAAATATGTTTTCGACTACTGTCAAGATTTTTCGTTCTGATGGAGGTGAAGAATTTCTCGACAACAATGTTCTTGAGTTTTTCTCAAGCAAAAGCATTGTACATCAACGCTCTTGTCCATACACACCTCAGCAACACGGGGTGGTTGAGCGAAAACATCGATCCATTGTTGACACAACTCTTACTTTGATGTTTCATGCTTCAGTGCCATGGGAATTTTGGTACCATGCCTTTGCAACTATTGTTTTTCTCCTCAACAGATTGTCGTCCAGCTCTATTGACTTCATGACTCCCTTTGAAAAGTTGTTTGGGTGTCGCGTAGACTTAACTCATCTTTGAGTATTCAGTTGTGCCTGCTACCCATCCATGAAACCATAGCACTAGCAAACTTCAACCAAAGACCTCTCACATGTGTTCATGGGGTACGCACTCAAGCACAAAGGATATTTGTGCTACAATATGCTTACTAAGAAGATGATTGTATCGCAACATGATCTTTTTCAAGAAGATGTATTTCCATTTGCTGCCAAGAGTGTTCATTTTGAGTCTAGTGAAGACAGTTTTGCATTCTCTAACACTGTCAACCTTGCCCTATTATCTCACTCGCTTACTCCTTCTAATGGTCAATTCCTAGCACCTTACAATGTGGCTAGTTCATCCTAATAGGTCAGTCAAATAGATACATATAAAGCTCAACTTGTTCATGATGTTCCTGCACCAACTCATACTCAAACCAACAACCATCCTATGGTTACTAGATCTAAAGCTGGAATCAGTAAGAAGAAAGTATTTAGTGCTTGTACAAAACCAACTACTCTTACTGAACCTACTTCCTTTACTATGGCATCTAAGGTTCCTGAATGGAATGAAGCTATGAATGATGAATTCAAGGCACTAGTTAATCAACAAACATGGAGTTTAGTTCCTCCTACTGCAAACATGAATGTTGTTGGTTGTAAGTGGGTGTTTAGAACCAAATATCATCTGGATGGGTCTGTAGCTCGCTACAAGGCAAGACTTGTGGCAAAAGGCTACAATCAACTAAAAGGAGTAGATTTTGATGAGACGTTTAGCCCGGTGATCAAGAAAACTATTGTCCGAATTATACTTGCTCTAGTTACTCGTGATAAATGGTATTTACATCAACTTGATGTAAAGAATGCCTTCCTACATGGTCACTTAAAGGAAGACATTTATATAGACCAACCTCCCGGCTTCAGGGACAAGGTCTATCCTCAGCATGTTTGCAAATTGCATAAATCAATCTATGGGTTAAAGCAAGCTCCAAGAGCTTGGTTCGAAAGATTCCCCACTCATCTCTTAACATTTGGATTTGTTGCCTCTCTAGCTGATAGTTCTTTGTTTATATGTGCATTCAATGGCTTTGTAACTTACTTGTTGTTGTATGTCGATGACATTATCGTAACAAGTTTCGATTCAGCCTACAGAAGAGTCTCTTAAGCTAAAACTTGGAGATGAATTTCAGATCACAGATCTTAAGAACCTCCGATATTTTCTGGGTCGTGAAATACATCCTTGCTCGAATGGTTTCTTTGTAAACCAAGCAAAATATTTGATTGATTTTCTTGTACGAACTCACATGGTTGATGCCAAACCCTGCAGTACGCCGCTATCAAACATTTGTAATCTACATGCTAGTGCATTGCCATTCTTTGATCCTTTTTTGTACAAACAAATAGTTGGCTCCCTACAGTACTTAACTTTTACTCGCTCACATATCACATTTGTTGTAAACAAAGTCAGTCAATTCATGCAGTGCCCCACTATAATCAATTTTGCAACAGTAAAACAGATACTTCGGTATCTTTGTGGAACTTGACATCCTAGAATCTATTTCTCCAACTCTAACTGTGACGACCATCATCACAGGTATTATTATTTATTTTATTTAACGCTCAATTAACATTGCATTTAGTGGATTTGGTGTTCTATTTAAATTCGGCGAGAAGGAGGCCGTAATTTTGTTAGCTTATGTGAATTATCTCTTTTTAAGATGAGATTAATTTTGGGGTTAAAGGAAAAGGCAATTTCAAGGGCGTTTTGGTGATTATAGCGTAAATGAGGGTTGTATAAGACTTGACCTAAAACCCTAAACCCTAAGCCTCTTTAGTATTTAACCATAAGAAAACCCTAGCCATCATCATCTCCTTCACCTCATTTTGACCTAGATGCAAACCCTAACTCTATCTTTCTCACCATTTCCATCTTACCAATTGCCCTAACCCTAACCCTAGAAGCAAGAGATCGGCTGCCTTCTCCCTTCTCCTTGTACGTGTGCCCTAGCCGACAGCCACCATTCAACCTAATCCTCTGCCAGACAAACTCCCTACCCTTTGCTGCTGCAGCCATCCTCGCCGGCGAAGACTCGAACAGGATCGCTCCATCCGCTTGCTCATGCACCCCACGCACGAAAAGGCACGTCGGAGATCGGCCGAACGAAACCAGTAAATGTCTGCACGGGGACTCGCGGGAGATCGAGTGAGTATTCAGCCGCTGTCGGAGCGTTCCATCAACTGCCGGCCGAGAACTCATTCACGCGCCCAGTCGCTCGCGCCGGAAAGCCGTCCCTGCAGCACGCGAACTCCCACCGCCGGCGAAGACACGAACAGACAAGCTCGCCTGACCTCGAGTCGTTAGCCGCCGTCGAAACCGTTCCTCGCCTGCGAAGCAGCGGCAACAAGCTTCGCCGCCGCCGACGTAAGCGCAGCATCGCCGAGAGCCCACAGGCGACCACTCGCGAACTCTCCTCCTTCCCCGCCGTCGAGCTCCACAGCACGCCAACACGCGTTCTGGCAATGAGGTTCCTTTCGGTGAGCGTTTGATTCGAGTTTCATACTTAATTAGAACTATTGCGACTTATCGATTAGATTAAGCGTTCGATTGAGAATTTAAGTTACGGGTTCGAACACGTCTTTGTAGGAACCGAACTTGGAGCGGAATTGGAGGTCGATTGCCAAGCAAACTAAGGAATATTGAGTTCTCGCGTTGAAACCGAAGTAAGCGGGACACGATATCTTAATGCACGATGGTTCCAGTATCGCATGATTAGGGTTTTAGTTAATACTTGGAGTTTGAATTCAGAAATTATGTTGTGAATCAGGTTTCACTAAAAGGAGAATAGGCAGGGAGTTCGATTAGGTGTTGGAGTAAAATCGAAGCTAGAGGTAAGGGACCTTGTGCCGAATTTTTTTAATGGGATTAAATGAAAACGATTTTTATGATTTCATGCGAAAAAATAGTTTATAATTTTCTATACGAAAAATATACAGATATTCATGTGAGAATACGTAATATTTTATGTGCAAATACTTGATGCATCAAGTGGAACTAACCCATTATTTTATGTGAGATTATTCTCGTATGCTATGTAAAAGTATTCCATTATTTCATGTGAGAATAGAATGATAGTTTGTATGAGAATGGTACATGTTTTCTTACAAAAGTATGATCTTCAAACCGCCCATGAGAATGTATGATTGACATAGTGATGATGATGTTTTGTACTCTATTATTATGTGACCGATGGGACCTCATGCATGTTTTGTATGCCACGAAATGAATTAGCGAATAGTGTGGACATTGGTTATCCACGAGATCGTTATGTGCATGGTCAAACATGCAATAGAGACCTAGGGGGTCAAAATACAGAGAAGTGCATGAGAGACTCAAAACGAAATGACTCGGGGATGACCATCGGCCCCACAATTAAATAAATGATCATGGATTAAAGACTGACAACTAAATGAGCGATCATGGATTAAAGACGACAATTAAATGAGCGACCATGGATTAAAGACACAGCAACTAAATAAGCGATCATGGATTAAAGGCACGACAATTAAATAGCGATCATGGATTAAAGACACGACAATACTAGAAAGTTTTAGGTCCCATCTATGTATGTAACGAATGAGTTTAGAGATCATGATTGTATGTGTATGCATATCCCAAACCTCATTAGCGAGGTTACTTACTGAGTATTGTTTTGCAATACTCACCCTTTTCTTTTAAAAATGTTTCTGCGAGGTAAAGGAAAGGGCGTGCGGGCGTGTGACGGAGGCGTTACTAAGACCATGGGAACCAACATGATTTCCGCATACTCTTGTTTCGAATCACAGTGGTCTCTATGTTTTCAATTGGAGTTAAACTTATTTACGGTTTTAATAGGCCAAGCTGAATTGATGTTTTTAACTGATTTTAAGGTTTTGTTTTTGGGATCCCTGGAACTATTTACGTTAATTAGAAATTCCTTTTGAGTTTCTTTTATCTCTCGGCCTATAAATGCATGCATGTGTAGTAATGTCCCTAGGAGTTGGTCATTTAAAAGTAGGGGCGTTACACTAACACTGAACTTCATGCATATTGTGATGCAGAATGGGCAGGAGACTCATTAGACCGTCGGTCAACAACAGGCTACATTGTCTTTCTTGGCCAGTTACCAATTTCTTGGTCTGCGAAGAAACAAAATACGGTCACAGGGTCCTCAACCGAAGCTAAATACAGAGCTTTGGCTCAGACAGCAATCGATCTATACTGGATTAGGCAGTTGTTCACTGATTTGCGCATTTATCTGCCAACAACACTTGTTATTTGGTGTGGTAACACGTTTGCTCTTGCATTAGCTCGAAATCCAATTTTCCACACGCAAACTAAACATATTGAAATCGATTATCACTTTGTGCGAGAAAAGGTTATTCGTGGGGTCTTGGATGTACGACATCTCTCTAGCACCCTACAGCTTGCTGACTTACTCACAAAACCTTTACCTATCGATCACTTTAGCCAGATTTGTGACAAACTCATGTTGTCTTCAACATCATTCGTTTGAGGGGACATATTAAGGGAGTTAAACTGTTGTAAATTATTGTTAAGTAATCTGTTAGATAAATCTGTTAAAGATTGTTAAGTTGGCACGTGTAGAAAGTCTATAAATGCAACTCTCGTTGTATCAAAAAGCACTGAATAAAAGTGTGTTATTCCTCTCAATCTTGATCTGATTCTTCTTCAAGTTTTAGTTAGTGTTTTCAATGAGATACTAGCAAAATGTGGATAGAGTTGTAGTAAAGTCTTTGTTCACACGTGTCATCTGATTGTATGAGTTGTTTTGGATAACTCCAATGTTTTTTAAGAAATTAAAATCCAAAATCCAAATAGTTAGGTCCAAAGCCAACAAAGTCAAATCCAATGGATTGGTCTAAAAGGTCTACGCCCACATGTCATAGAAAACTCTATAAATAGATGAGTTCTCTTCCATTCCAAAAGTTCATAAATTTCACTCCAAAAGAACTTAGAGAGAATGTGAAACCCTCGAATTAAATCTACGTTCGAAAATAAATTGCAGCCCTCAAACAAATTACACTTGAGAAAAAAAAAATCATAGGAGAAACATTAGAGATTGTAACCCACTATATAAGATTACAAATATAAATTTATTTACACTGTCTCGTTTTTTGTTACTTTGTTAAAATCACGTCTTTATTGATCATTTATATACTTATACATATGCGTAGTAAATAATGCGTATATTACCATTCCATCAATCGATGGTTTGATGCCGACATAACTCAAAGTCAAGAGTTTGAGTTCGCCTGCAACTTGCAACTGTTAGTATATGTATTGTTTTTTATTAATTACAAATATTCGTATAAATGTGCTATAATTTTTTTTTTCAAATTTGCTAATATTCTTTAGGTTCTATTTTTTGCAAATCTTTTATGTCCATTATGTCAGCTTTACAGTTATTATTAAAATTAATCTCTCTCCAAAATTAAATTAGAAAATTGCTCATGAATTAAATAATAAATTATACAAAATTCAACAAATAAAATCCCCAAAACCAAGTCATAGAAATATTCAAACCTAATAAAAAAAAAATACATGAACCTAGCTACAAAATTGAACTTTTTTCCAAAATTAATCGAAATTTGATAAGATGAAAGGTTGTCTATTTCCAATGAAGTGATAGTGACATTATCCTAAATTTTTTAAGCTTCAACTTTCAACCACAATTTCGCCTAATTTATTTAAGATCCGGTGAATGTTGTCTAATCTAATAAGATTTCAATCACATCTTCCAATTAAAACTTTTCATGTGAAAATTTAAGGATTCTTACTTATGCCTATAATAATTCAAACATAAGAGGTAAGGAATTGCCTCATTGAGATATATTTAAATCATCTTAAAAAATCTTAGTTTATAGATATATTTTTTTTAATGTCCATCTAAAGATATTCAAACAATCAAAGATACTAGCAATCAAATCATGACCACCATGACATATATTAAATATAAAAAAAACGACTTTGCATGATGCAGAAAAAAAAAATACAATATAGCATTTATGTAATATATATCATATCATAGCACTAAATATATATATATTTCATTAGTGAAACATTTTAAATTTTAAAAGGATTAAATGGACATGATCATCAAAATTTTGAACTAAAGTTACAACTTAACCTATAAAATATCTACCCTGGAAACAGTGAAATAACAAAAGGAAATTAAATTATGTACCTTATGATTCAATAAACTAAAAATTAGTACACTTAAGCCTCATTTGATTTTTAGTTCTTAGGTTCTGATCCTATAAACACCACTTGTATCTAAGTTTCTTTGTTTTCGTTATCTACTTTTTGAGGATGTTTTCAAAATCCAAACCTAGGTTTGAAGACTAAAAAAATAGTTTTGAAAAACTTCTTAGGAAATTGTAGATTTTGGACCCATTGGTAAAAACTTTTATTTTGGATTTAGGCGGATGAAAGTGAGATAGGAAAGAGAAAACAATAATAGAGATGTAATTACTCTTGTACCCTTTTTGTATTAAAAACCTTTTCATTATCACTACACACACTCAACTACTCATTTCATACCATTAATACCATTCAACTAACCACCTAAGATTATTCATCTTTCTTTCATTTAACTTAATAAACAAATCTAAAAAAATTTCTTCTTCAACATACCCATTGATCCACATAAAACAAACAATAAAGGTATGTACATACAATTTGATATATTGTGATTTTAAGCGGAAAGAAATTGTTTTTAAGTTGGAATGTCATTTTTGAGTTAAAAAGTAAAATTTTTTCTGAAATATTTCGGCTAGAGTTTCCTTAGTGAACTATAGATGCAAATGAATATAGTCCAAGTTCATGCAAAGTAGGTGAAAGCTGCAAAGCAAAAGAAGCTTAAAAAACTAAACTCTAATTTTTTTTTTTCTCGGTATAGAAAGTCTACCAAAAATTTGACCACCAAATTCCCGATCTGAAAAGTTGACTAGAATTCAGCCACCAAAATCTTGATCTAGAAAGTCGACCAAGAATTCGACCACCAAATTTCTTGAATTGTAAATGCGATTGGAAAAACTTAGACCAAACTCCAAATCCAAGAAGGGTAAATGTGTCTTTTCACATTGCTTTGGGTCCAAAATACAATTTTTTTTTAAAGGGGTCTCTTTTCCAAATCCAGAAACTTTGCAGTCCAAAAATTATAATTTCTCAAACTTCTTTTTGTTTTTGGCAATTTCAAGTGTTTTTTTTTTAAGAAATGTGAAAATTGTAGCCAAAAAAATTTGGAAAGAAACATGCATAAATTTCTATTTAATCCCGCTTGATAACCATTTAAGCCTCGTTTGATAACTATTTTGGTTTTGATTTTTAGCTATTGAAATTTAAAGCTAAAAATACTAATTCTACCAATGAGTTTATATGTCTTCTTATCTATTTTGTACCTATATTTTCAAAAACCAAGCTAACTTTTAAAAACTAAAAAAAAAAAAAAAAATCAAAAACTTAACTTTGTTTTTTAAATTTGGTTAAGAATTCAAATGCTTACTTGAGGAAAATGATCTCTATCGTAGTGAAATTAGATGAAAATAAACTTAACTTTCAAAAACTAAAAACCAAAAACAAAATGGTTATCAAATGGGACCTTAATTTTTAATTTTTGAAAATTAAGCTTGTTTTCTATTAATTTTTCTACAATAGTTTTCATCTCCTTCAAGGAAGTATTGGAATTCTTAGCCAAATTTTTGAAAAAACAAATACAAGTTTTTGAAAACTACTTTTTTTAGTTTTCAACCTATAATTTGATTTTTGAAAACATAGATAAAATGCAGACAACAAAAACAAGTAAATACATAGGCAGGAGTAGTATTTATAAGCATAATTTTCAAAACCAAAAACTAAAAACCAAAAGTAAAATGGTTATGAAACGAGCTCAAAATCATTATCAGATAGGGCCTTATACATCCCCTATAAAACCAAGCTCTGTAAATCCTTCATTCTTCTGATGTAAATAAATTATATGTAAACTAGGCTCTTAACAAGTTAGTAAAAAGTCTATAATGAGCTAAACTATGAACCAAAAAAGTCCCTCATAATCCAAGAGTGTATCAACCCCTTCCTTGAGAAATCAAAGATAATCCCTTGTATAAACAACAGCTATTTTAAGTAACCAACTTCAATGGTTGTAAGTCACATTCATGAATCCAATTAGAGAAAACGTTGAAGGAACTCTTTAATCTCATCAATGTAGGGAGATCGAGTAGGAATTATATGACCAGAGTCGTGTTCGATTACCACCGAACAACCTGCATCGAAACAAGAAGCAAGGTCTCCGCTCATTTTGTTTGCGATCTGCCTATCGTTTCCTCGATCACTACCAAATACGTGAAGTGAGGGGCAGTTGATCAGTCCATGGTCCAACTCTGGCATTTGAAGAGGAAACCCAGAACACAACACTGCAAATCGAAAGTCTATTGCACCCTTTAGACTCGTTTTTCTCGAACAAACTGCAGCAGTCATTGCTGCTCCTTGTGAAAAACCTAAGATCCCATCGAATGGTCCTTTCTCAGAAAATACAGTCTTCAAATATGCTAACGATTCTTCAAACCCATCAGTTTGTTTCTGGTACTGGAGTGGATCAAATGGGGCATCTGCAACTTCCCATTTAGTTTCACTCCTTTCACCTGCATTGTGTGCTGTTAACCAAGCAAACTTCTTCTTGCAACACTCTAATGGTGGAGGACGATTTGGTTGTACAGAAGACGTCACACAAGTTTCCTGAGGCTTACTGTCCCAAGGATGGTAAATGAACGATAACTCGTGAGGTGCATCAACATACACAAACTCCACCATGGTTTTGAGTTTCTTGGCTAATGATGCAGTTCTTCCTTTAAAGCTTGAAGCATTCTGTCTAAACCCATGCAAACATAGGACTCTCAATTTTCTTGGTGACCTATAACCTGAACAAGAGTTTTAATTACAACACAATTAAAGGAAGAAGGCAGATTTGACTTCCAACCTCTTAGGCTCAGCATAGCAGGGCAAGCAAGTTCTTTTAAAGTCCACATTAAATTGCTAAATATCAGTAATATAATTTGATGGAAAACATGAACACCACATAGAGGATTCTAAAGTAAAACAGTTTATTGCTTGAACAGAGCAAACAGATTATCGTTGGGACTTAGAACTTGTGTGGAAAGACAGTCATAATCACATCCTTTTACCCCTCCAAATTATCACGTCTGGGAGTAATCTAAAAGTGCTTTTGTAAAAAGCAAAAAAGCAAGAAAAAAAAAAGAAAGAAAAAAGAAAAAGTGCTTTATGAAAAACCACTGGGAGAGTGTTTTTGGCACAAGCACTTTGACTGAGAACGAGAAGGACTTCAAAAAAACTTTTAGAAGTGTAAAACCAAACATTAAAGTGACTTGTTGGTAAACACTTTATAGGATCAATGTATTTTTGCGAAAAGCACTTATCCTAAAAGCATTCCGAGATCAAGGAGCTGATTCTTGTGATGATATTAACTGAAGGAAACGAGTAAAAGAAGAATTAACACAGACCTTACCATCACTCCAAGGAAGTTGCTGAGAACCAATTTTGAGATCACTTTGTGAAATCAACCCGTCATCCTTGCCATGCTTCTGACACAGCTCACAAACATAAAGGGTCTCCTTTTTCTAAGCCGTGATAACAGGATGCAGAAGCAAGATTCACAAATCACAAGAAAGCTAAAGGTTATCAGAAATAATATAATAAGGGGATTAGGACAAATGAATCTTAGAATTCATGTTCTTGCTGAGAAACCACTAAATAATGGAACAGCGAGCCAGATAAAAGATTGAGTGCAAAGAGATTACTATTATAGCAGACCTGGCAATCATCACACACCAGAACGAGCATTCGACAATATTTACATCGACAGCGAGAAGAATAATCATCAAAGGGATCTCCACAAGTAAGGCAGGTCCCTATAACATCTTCAGTTGAGCTCCCAACTGATATCCTATATCCACAGAACTGAATATTAAGAATATTTCAGCTCAAATTGTAACATCATTCATTTCCCCAGTTTCCCATGAAGTTGCAGTCACCAATTTCTTTTAGAATATTGATGATTTCAAAAAGTTTCAAGATTACTTTATGAACCAAATTATGTTCATAAAAGATTGATTGGTTCAATACGTCAATGAATATATATCATGTCTGATGTCTCCACCCCATCTTTACTCTTTAGAGTCTTGTCTAAACTTTCACATCCTAATAAGATACCATGCTGAAAGCGTCAGAGATTTCACCTGTGATCAAACACAAAATTCTTTCCCGCAAAATATCCACCATCGGGAAATTGTTCCAAATAACGTTGTATTCCCCCATATAACTGCAGTGAAAAGCACACAACAACAATATATAAATCACACTGATGCAATAAAGCTAAAGCCAACTAATATTTGCTTCAAAAATGCCAGCGATAATGCATGCTTACACCATGAACTTGCCAAGGCATAGCTTTAAATTTTTAGACTAGATAAAAAATTTTAGCCTATCATAGGTTTGAAAGCGGGAAAAATATATAATAACGTAAAAATGTACTGCCAAACTGAGTACAACCGGCATAAAGCATGTGTCCTTGACCAAGAGGCCAAAGGTTCGAGTCCTCCCACTCCGACTTATTGTTGAACCAAAAAAAACATAAATATGTATGAGAAAGATATGAAATCAATAAAAATTTCATATGATTGCACCTGAAAGACATTCTGAAATCCAGATCCTTTTGACTTAATATATGCTGAAGCCATTTCACACCTGATCCCTCCAGTGCAGTACCTATTAGATAGGAAGAGGATGAAACTTAAGTCATAACGTACTATTCTAAAACCTGCCACTTGAGACACTAGATATGCCTTAAGCAAATTTAGCCTATATGCAGAAGCATTGACGAACAAAGGCTGATACCAAGAAAGACATTTTGTACAAGGACTGACTAAAATAGCTATTCACATCTTAGACAACCTAGGAATTGGAATTCATAGGTACATGCAAAAGCCAAATTTGATTAGATGCATCTGGAAATTGCAGTTCCGACCTTGAAAATAAAATCTAGCAGTTTTCGCTCGACAACACACACATACTCGCATCCAATTATGCGGACAAAGGAACATAAGGGTTAAACAAAACTCCCAAAGTACCCATCATCCAAAGGAATCAACAGATTAAACCATTGTAAGCCACGTACCAAACATAAGCAATTGGTGCTTCAATTTTTTGAGCTAGGTCATGAACAATAAGAAAAAGGGATTCTGATTTGAATAACTTAAAGTTTGAGACAACTAACATAAGAATTTGTTTCCCTCGCAACTTTTCAGAATTATCATCAATCCAAGACGGCAAATCACTATACTGCCTAATTTCTGGATCGAGCGTTTCAATGTTTGGTGTTTGGAACTTCCCAACTCTAGTCTCATATAAATTCCTTGCATCCAATAGAACAACGTCTTTATTATGTGCCAGTGTCTCTTCATCCGAAAGTAGCCCTGCAAAGAATGAGATGATTAATCAAAAGAACTTTATTTCCAATCATCTCTGCTCCTGCTCTATATTAACTATAAAGACATCCCTGTTGTTACAAGTCAGTAAAGTAACAAATAAAATAGAGGAAAAAGAGAATGATCTAACCAGCAGTCTGAAGAACAGAATGAAATTCAGCAGCAGAGAGATGCGTTCCGGCTTCTGTAATTTCAGGTAACTTCAATAGAGGATTTGAACAAAGGGTGACTAACTCCTGTGAGATGTGCAAGTTTCAACATTAAAATTGCTCAAACTTTGCAGCAAAAAAGGGCTTAAAATTGAAAGGAAGGAACATTTTTTACTTGGACAACTCGAACTGACAGAGAAGTGAATCCACATTCTCTCGCTACGTTGTCATTCAACGGTTGGTGACACGATGCAAGCTTGAAATCAGTCCCATCAAACAAGCTATTCAACTTCATTACAGCAATATGGCTCTTCAACGAGCATAACTTCCCACAAACCTAATTAGAAAAGAGGAAAAGTTCAAAACACCGCAGTAAATTGAAGAATGCCGAATCGCCACAGAGCATAGAACTGAGCAAATCAATGATAAATGGCATTCAAGAAAAGGACAAACGAGGTCAAACGAAAGCCCTATATAAACAACTACTCCAGCTGATTCTAATGCTCGAACTAACAAAAAACCCCATCTTAAATTTCTTTGTTAGAAACCAAATAGCGAAAGGGAAACGAGTTACAGTGACGTTGACGCCCTGAGAAGCAACTACTCCAGCTGATTCTAATGCTCGAACTAACAAAAAACCCCATCTTAAATTTCTTTGTTAGAAACCAAATAGCGAAAGGGAAACGAGTTACAGTGACGTTGACGCCCTGAGAAGCGAGGCGGACACGGCCGACAAGGGCGAGGGAGGTGCAATTGGACTGGTAGAAGGAAACGAGGTCGTCAAGGTCGGGAATGTGAGCGTACTTGTAGTACAAAAGGACGCCATATTGGAAGTCATCGTCTTCGTTATTTGCCATTGCGAGAGGCAGAGTTCAGAGCTTTGACAGCTTCGAGTTTCGAGGGACTAAGAGAAGAGAAATCCGGACGGGCCTCCTCGACGTCGCCGGAAGAGGTCTCAGAGTCAGAGAGAACGAGAAGAACAAAACCCAAAGTTTTAGTTTCAATGTGTGTTTTTTTTTAAGAATTATTACATCACGTTTACGGTGAGAGATTTGAAAATAGACCAAGGGATTCTTCGAAGCACTCGAATGGTATCAAAAATCGACACTTGAATTCCTAATTTCAACCAAAGACAAAAACAAAATAAAAGAAAAACAAAATCCACTATCTATTTTACGTCTTGCAATACGTGGAGTAATTCTCGATATAGCGGTAAAGGTAAGATGTGTAGGCAGATCAACTCATCAAGTTCTCATTGAAATAGGATCCACACAAGGAAAAACACTTGTCATTCGTTGATTATTAGGAGCATCCCGAAAACATCTAGGTCGAAATAAGGCTTTCAAATTCAATTCTGATTTAGTGGATGCTACTAAAGGCAGTGGTTGTGTCATACGTAAAAAGGAAGAGACTCAGAATGTTAGATACAAATATAACTTTTGCACATTTTCATTAATCTATGAATAGGATCTTTCTCGACACATAGGCTCAGTATATTAATATCTTTTTCACTTGTACAAACTACACATTCATATTTAGATCAATTGTTTCAAGCATAGTTAAATATGAATGTAAATGTGTAGTTTGAACAAGCATATTAATATCTCATTCACTTTATTCACGATAATGTAAAATTAATTAACATTTCTAAGGACATATATTTTAAATAATTAATATGTGGGAAAGAAGATTGGTGTTGCTAGAGTAAAAGAAATCCACAATGCAAATGAAAGTCTTTGTTTTCAAAACTCTTCACTTGAAGCAAAATTCAACAAATTAAGCACATGTCTTAGCCAAAATCAGACTATTTTCACATCTTAAAAGAATTCACTCTTAACAACAAACACATATAAAAACTTGGGGCTTAACAACAAAAAGTACCAAAACCACTAAAACAAGCAAGTTTAATAAGAGATTTTTAAATAGAAATAATTCTCCTATTGAAGAGTTATAGCTCTATTTTAGAAATAAAAAAGCTAGAAGTCTATTTAAGATATTAGAAAATTTAAAACTCTATTTCACAAAGTATCTGAAAAACTATATTAAGAACTCTATTTTAGATATTAAAAAAAATGGAAGTCTATTTAATAAATTAGGAAATCTAAAACCTTATTTCTTCATAAACCTATTTTTGGAACTCTATTTTAGAAATTAAAAAATTGGAAGTCTATCCAAGAAATTATGAAACTCTATTTTACAAAGTATTCATAAACCTATTTTTAAAACTTTATTTTAAAACTAAAATATTGGAGATTTTTTAAGATGAAATTTAAACAAAATTTCACACCATATTTTGAAATCTATTTCAAGGATAAATTAATTATAAAATTTGAATTCTATTTTAGAAAATAAAAGGTTAGATACTCACTCATAACCTATAGTTTTAATTTGCATTTAATGCGCATTAAATTTAATCTATAGTTTTAATATCAATTCAATTCATATTAAAATAATATTTGAACTCTTTCAAATATTTAATTCTTTCACAAATTAATTTTGAATCACATCCATAATCAAATTTATAAAGTTTTAATTAAAATATAAACTTTATATTATAATGTATCACCGTACATTATATTAATTCCTTAAGAGGGTGTTTCACTCATTGAGTTGAGTTGAGTTGAGTTGAGTTGCGTTTTAAACCCAACTCACTGTTTGCCCATGGATAAACTAACTCAACTCTACTCTGCCGACTTGGGATATTAACTCTAACCTTATTAACATATTTTATCACTGCTTCTCCAACAATCGACGACCACCACCCGCGATCAGTAACCACCTCTGACAACTATCTCCGGCAACCAACGACCATCTTCGACGATCGGCGACTGAAAAGCTCCACGACAACCATCTTCGACGATCGATGACCACATCCGACAACCAAATACCTCCTCCGACGACCATCTCCGACGACCGGTGACCATCTCCGATGATCGATGATAATTCTCATTTATGAAGATTTAACCGTAAACTAAGTTATTTTTGTCATTTTTATATGTATATTGATTACCGAGCAAATCAAAAATAGTATTAATGAGTGAAATTCTTGAAAGCTTGCTAAGAATGGTGGGAAGTGAAAAATAATTGAGAAATAAATGAATTTGAACTAATTTCATTGTTTTTGTGTAGATTTGAAGCAACAGGAAAAATGCAAGTGAAAATGCAGTTAGCATTTTTACTTGCAAAGCAGAAGAATAACAAGCCAAAATGCTGGACAAAATGCTAACTACAAGATTTTCGGGAAAATGCCACAAAATTTTGAAATCATGGGATTTGACCAAATCTTCCTCATTTTTAGAAAGTTTAAAGCCTAGAATCATGCCCAAATTATTTTCCATTGAGGATGAATTTAGAAGGAAACCCTAGCTTGTACCACCTATAAAAAGATGGTGTTTTCATGGGTTTTAAACCAAGACGTTATTGGACAACAACGGGTTTCTTTCTTTTTCTTTTTTTTCTAGTACTTCTTCTTCATTTTTTAGTCATGTAATCTTCCTAAGATTGATCCCTATTTCACAAAGTTGGGAGGTGAAGATCCATAACCTATTCACGGGTTGTTGGAATCGATCAAACAAGGAAATTAGGATTTTAGCTATTGTTTTATACTTTATGTTTTCGAATTTAGTTGTTGTTCATTTTTATGAGAACCGTTTCTTCCATTTGCTATTGTTTTTATGTTCATTTCCGTTAGACTCAAAGTAGGATTAAGTTTTTGTACTTTCATTTCATATGCAATAAAGTGTTCGTGAGTTTTTAAGCATTTTTTATGAGCATTCTTTGTGTTTTATTTACTGTTTTACTTTCCTTATTTAGTTCATCACTAAAATTTGGAAGCAAGCATTTAGAAAGTAACAAGTAGGTCGTAGATTAATTCTATTTTCACTTTCATCCATTTTTTTAGTTTTCAAAAAATATGAAGTTTTTAATTATTAATTTTCTATTTTTCTTCCTTTCCATCATGAACTAAATCCTATTTGAGGGTTCAAGTTGTGAATGCCCTAGAAGAGAGATGTCGAGTTTAAAGTAGCAAAGTAATTGTGTCGGCGACTAATTATATGTTTGTTTTTATTTAATGTAATTTGGGTAACCCTAGCTGATCACTAGAATTTACTCACCAAGCTAGAATTTAATACTGAAAGGGTTAAGGGATAGCAGATCTCATAGAAATAATGGAGGAAATGACTTATACATAAGATCTGAAACTTCGACCCTAGACATAGGGTGGGACTCCAAGACCTAAGGGTGTGCACCGAATTATCTAAGCCCAATTAGTCATAGACATATAGGTTTAATTGCTTAGTCTCCTAAAGGTTTTGAGAGTAGAACCGAATAAAAGTTGAATCTAGTTTACTTAGGTTTATGATTGTTGGCACAATTTCTACTGCATTTTGGGCAACATTTTCTCTGAAATGGTAAAAGCAACTTGGATTCTGTTCTTTTTAATCATTGATTTTTTCCTTAATTTCCAATAGCTTAGATGCATTCAAAACAACTTTACAAAACTTGGTTACCACACTTGCATTTTCACTAGCATAGTTTGTCTTCCAAATAAGATTTGTTTAAATTTGTTCCTTGTGGGTTCGATACTTTGGAATACTTCAAGTTTTATATTACTTCGATCACGTGCACTTGCGTGTCGCTTAGTGATCAATTTTTTGGCGACGTTGCCGAGGAACGACATTTTCACAAGTTTATTTCGATTACAAAATTTGCGAGCAAGGTTGCAGGACAAATTGTTACTGCATTTGTAGTCACAATTTCACTTTCTCTAGGACTCAAACTTGAATTGCAGGAACAATTGCAGGACAAGTTTGGTGCATGCAAAGAGTCTTTTGGTTGCAAGGTTTGTAAGCAAAGGTTGAGGGAGAACAATTGCAAGTGGACAAAGCCACAACATAGGATTTGATTGCTTGAGATAACCCACATGATGGAAGTAGACATCATTGCAACATTGAGCGCACAAGCTACATGATGGGACCTTTGATGAAGAGAAATTTCATAGCTCCTTCTAACCATATTCCTTCTATTTCTTGTATTTATTGTAAAAGGAGTCATTTATTTGAGAATTGTCCTTATAATCCAGATTTTTTTGTGTGATGGATTTCTACCCAAATTTTCAAATCAACACCAACACCAATGTTTCCAACAAGAGAAGATGATTCCATAAGAGTCTACTATCGAAGAACTCATCAAGGAATATATGGTAAAGCAAGATGTTGTGATGCAAAGGCAAGATGCATGTCCATGAAATTTGGAGATCCAGTTGGAACAAATTGCAAATGAGTCGAAGGACAGGTCACAAAGAATCTTTCTAAAAATACATAACTTCCAAACAAGAAGATACAAAACAATGCAAGGCAGTGACACTTCAAGCTGAATTGGAACATGAAAATCTTGAACTCCCAGTAGAAGCACAATGCTTCCAATATCCGAAAGCATTGAGGAGTCAAAAGGGAGAGAAGAAGAAACACCTCAAAAAGAGAAGGAACTAACTAAGGAAGTTGTAGTGAGCTATGCAGTTGCAATTTCACAACAAATGACACCCAAAGAGCTTCCGATACTAGAAGTCCCTGTTTTCACTTATTGCAGCTTGCAGGAAAAGCTAAAAAAAAGAAGAATGCAAAAAGGAAAGCCTGATGGATAACAATTTGCAGGATGTCATACAAAGTACAACTACGATTTCTACTTTCAAAGGTACATGAAAATCTTTTGAGTAGGCAAGACCTATTGTGATGAAAGCATCTCAACTAAGGCTAAAATCTTGTCCATCATAAAGACCAAGGTGCAAAATGAAGGAACATGGTTGTGGTCTCCCCACCAGAATAGGATAAGTTATCTTTTTCGTTAATTTTCTTTTGAAAAAAAATAATAAAACACAAAAAAAAATCCTTATTTCTATCAATTGAGAAATTATTTGACAAATTCTGTCTAAGGACGAATCCTGTCTAATTTTGAGGTGCTTAAGCTGACCGTCTAGGGAACACCTCTACCTAGGGATCTACTTGGGAAATTGTCTGAAAATTTCAAAAATTCGAAAGAAAATAAGGAAAATAAAAAAAAATGCACTTAAAAGAGGAGTATGATTTTGAGAAAATCAATTCAAATAAAAGAGTTTGATTTAGAGAGTCTCTATCTAAGTTGAGATACTTAAGTTAGTCGTCTAGGGAACATCTCCACTTGGGGATTTACCTAGAAGTTCAATGAATAAACTCTTAGTTTTGAATTGAGATTTTCAACAATTATCAGGGTCCAATGGAGAAATTGTGTAAACTTTTTGATAAGTTAAGCTTGAGTTTCAGATGGATGAACAAAGACAAAGGACTCGCTCTTCTCGACTTTGTAGAAATTATTCTTCCACAACCAAAGACTCCATAAGTTAGTGATGAGAGCAATGGCACATTCTTCTCCACAGGGGAGTAGTTGTTTTATCTTTTTACTTGTTTTCTTAGTTGTTTCCTTTAAGTCATTTCTGGTGATTTGTTTCTTTGTTTTTGTTTTGGTTTAGATAGGTTGTTTTTCTTTGTTTTTAATTTATTTGTTTCTTTTTGTAAAGTCTGAAATATTTTTTATGATGGATTGTTTTAATATATTCTTTGAGTATTTTTCTGATTAAATACCCCTTAATGATGACATCGGAGTTGCTTAGATCATTAAACACTAGATCATTACTTAAGTGTTTCCCAAACAAACACCTTCATGATTCCTTGTCTCTACGACATATCTGTTAGGTTTTATGCCCTAAAACTCGTAGTTTGTAATTTTGTTCCAATTCATTCAATAAAATGTCATTATCATTTTTATTTAATTGTTGTTGAATTGTATGTAGTTTGCCTTAAATTAACCATTAATCCAACAAACTTACATCCTAGGTTGTATTATGTGTCTTGAACTATGTGTAGAGACATACAGGGATCAAGGTTCAAGAAACAGTCTAAAGAGTCTATAGTATAGGGATGAGGTGGGGTGTTTTATCCTGGTTACACTATGGATACGACCACTTTGTATTTGATACAAACGCAGTGATCCAAAGTGTTCATGTAGGTGACATGCGAGTGGGGGTATCCTATGTGATGAGTTCACATAAGACAGGACCGCGAAATAGTAACCTATAGATGTAACTCCATTAACTAGTTAGGTTTCTATTTCAATAGGATGACCTAGGCAACTTGATCTTAATTCTGAGTAGGTTACGAACTCTTGTTTGCGATTGTCCTTGGACTAGTTTGGGTGAAAGTGCCTGAGACGGCAACTCAATAAGTCTACCTTCTTGGGGACAAAAAATATGGGCAGCTGGGGACTTTGTTGGGATTTGTGCCCTAAACTTGTGTAATTTTAATCAAATAAATAAAGAGTTATTTGTTTTGATAAAATTATATTCTTGCTCTATAAATCCAATAAACTAAGCTCCAAGGTTATAATGTATCTTGAACATCAGTGTAGTAGACACTATCTGGATTATGTTCAAGAGTATAACCTAAATGGTCTATGGTATAAGAATAAGGTTGGAAACCTTATTCTGGTAACACTATGGATGCGATCCACTTTGTAATTAGTACAAATGAGGTAATCCAACTCATTCATGTGGTTGACATGCGAGTGGGGCATCCTGTATGAAGAGTTCATACAAGACCGAACTGCAAATTATTAGTCTAACCAGAATAACGCTGTTGACAGAATAAAGACTGATAATTTACAGATGGTCATTAGTGACTCGACCTGAATCCTCAGTAGGTTAAGAACTCCTGCTTATAGGGGTTTGTCCTCAGACTAGTATGGGTGAGAGTGACCTGTAGTCGACTCAATAAGCCTACCTTCTTAGGGACAGGACCTTGTAGGTAGCTGGGAACTTAACTATGCAAGATGAAATTCACTAAGGAATTAGATAGGTTGTTCCCTTAAGAGCTGACTCCATGTCTTGAACAACGGGGCCCCTCCCTCTAAGAGGGTATGAGTTTATAGTAGGACCATAGGCTTGTTGTTCATTAGAGGATCAGTAGTGCTTAAGGAACAAAGAGGTAATCACAGGGGTAAAACGATAATTTTACCTAGCCGTGATTACGAACAACCTGTGAAGGGTCGACTCATGGGTAATGATTATATCAGTGGACACAATATAATCTACAGTGAGGAGAGTGAAGCTACAAGTCTATAGTGGAGTGACTTGTAGTTAATGAATATTGATTAACTTGATCAAAGAGTTTGATCAGTTAAATCTCACATCATTGGAGCTCATGAACTGTAGGTCCATTAGGTCCCTCCGTTGGCTCAACATGGTAATATTGAGGGTATAAAGTTAGAAATGAAATTGAAGTGTTCAATTTCATATTTGAGGTGTTATATCAAATATATGTGATATAATTGATATAATATATAGTTTTAATGTGAATTAGATTCACATATTAACTATATACTAATGAGAGAATAAAAGAGGGATAGGATGGTAATTTGCATCCTATTTCCCTATATATAGTTGCATGAGATGCAACTTTAAGGAATGCCTTTTGTGAAACCCTAAAGTATCACATACTTGTGTTGGAAGAGTTCCACACACAAAAAAAAAGAAAAAAAAATCTCTCTCACAACATCTCACCTCACCTAAAAGGAACCCACCTTCCTCCCTCACCTAGAGAACAACGGAGAAGATCCGGTGGTAGTGTCTGTGATCGTTCGAGTTTTAGTTGCTGAGATCGTGATCGTGGGAGAATGAGCACTTGAAGAAAAAGTTCTTCAAAGGTAATATCTCGCTGTCCATTTTGTAGTAGCATGCTTAATCTTGTTAGATTTATACATATTTTTCCACCTACGTATCTGCGGGAAGTTCACATCGTGAGACTCATACTTGGCCTCGTGGAGCAAACAGGAGCGTCTCCCTTCGGATGGTGTTTGTATGGGTCAATATCAAGGTGAATGGAGAGGGTACTTATAGTGAATGGGAGCAAGTTTAGTGAAAACAAAACCTATGGTCCCTTCAGTCGGTTTACACCGTAAGATCACTATGGTCAGCCTGCTAGTTTGGCCTGGACCAGACAATCCCTTCGGAGGGCTTGATCATAGGGGATCGAACACAGTAGACACCCGAAAGGGATAAAGATTTCCTTAGTCTGTTTTTCAATCTAGTCTTCCCTTCGACGGATTTTATTGGATGAGAACTCTGGGATCTAAAGATAGTGGGTTACACTCACAAGGTACATAAGTAGTGTATGTATCCTGACCGAATAATGGTAACTAAAGCCTATAGGAATAAGAGTTATTCTGGCATTAGGTTTTGGTCAAGATTGTCTTGATCCAGAGGGGGGGTGTTTTTTATTACCCTTCGGTGTCATACATTCTAAACCCTTGGAGTATCATTGCAAATTATAAATGACCTAGGAATCATTTAATAATTAGCTAAAACATGATTGGATTAGACAATTATAACAAGAAACTCATACAAATTTTTGTTTGTAAATGTTCAACAAAATGTCTAGCTCTATAATTTCTTTATTGGGTGCGGAAAAGTTAACCGGAGAGAATATGATGACATGGAAAAACAAACTCAACACTATATTGGTAGTGGATGATCTGAAGTTTGTGCTAACTGATGAGTGTTCTCAGGTGTCAGGCTCGAATGCTTCATGAAATGTTCGTGATGCATATGATCGATGGATCAAGGCCAATGATAAGGCCAAGGTCTACATGCTGGCAAGTATGTCTGACATATTAGCCAATTAGGTAACACGATTAAAACACTTCGATCAGATCGAGGTGGAGAGTACATGGATTTAAAATTCCAGAACTATATGATAGAACATCGAATTGCATCCCAACTCTCAGCTCCCGGTACACCACAGCAAAACGGTGCATCGGAAAGGAGAAATAGAACCCTATTGGACATGGTTTGATTAATGATGAGTTACGCTCATCTCCCTAGTTATTTTTGGGGTTACGCAGTAGAGACTGCGGTATACATTTTGAACAATGTGCTATCAAAAAGTGTTTCTGAAACACCTTTTGAACTCTGGAAATGACGTAAAGGTAGTTTATGTCATTTCAGAATATGGAGTTGTCCAACACATGTGCTTGTGACAAATCCAAAGAAGTTGGATTCACGTTCAAAATTGTGCCTATTCGTAGGATACCCAAAAGAAACAAGAGGTGGTTTATTCTATGATCCTAAGGAAGATAAGGTTTTTGTGTCGGCAAATGCTACTTTCTTAGAGGAGGACCACATAAGGGACCACAAACCAAGAAGTAAAATTGTGTTGAGTGAGTTAGACGGAACAATAACAAAGATTGCTAATAAAACTAGTACGTCAACAAGAGTTGTTGATACTAGCTTGTCTAGTCAAGAGAGTCCATCTCAAGAGTTGAGTATGCCTCGACGTAGTGGGAAGGTTATAACACAACCTGACCGTTACATGGGTTTATCTGAAACTCAAGTTGTTATACCAGATGACAATTGTGAGGATCCATCGACTTATAATCAAGCGATGGTTGACAAAGACAAAGACAAATGGATCATAGCCATGGACCAAGAAATGGAGTCTATTTACTTCAATTCTGTTTGGGATCTTGTAGATAAACCTGATGGGGTAAAACCTATAGGTTGTAAATGGATCTACAAGAGAAAGCGTGGTGTAGATGGAAATGTGCAAACCTTTAAACTAGACTAGTAGCAAAAGGTTATACCCAGGTTGAAGGGGTTGACTATGAGGAAACCTTTTCACCTGTTGTTATGGTAAAGTCTATTTGTATCCTACTAGCCATTGCTGCATATTATGACTATGAGGTATGGCAAATGGATGTCAAGACAACCTTTTTGAATGGCAACCTTGACGAGAACATCTACATGGACAAACCCAAAGGGTTCATTAAACAAGGACATGAGCAAAAGGTTTGCAGGCTTAAAAGGTTAATTTATGGACTACAACAAGCCTCTAGGACCTGGAATATAAGATTTGATGAGACAATCAAATCCTATGGCTTTGATTAGAATGAAGATGAACCTTGTGTCTACCAGAAAATCATCAATAGTTCTATCGCATTCCTAGTTCTATATGTGGATGATATCCTACTCATTGGGAATGATGTAGGACATCTTACTGACATTAAAAATTGGCTAGCTGCGCAATTCCAAATGAAAGATTTGGGTGGAGCACAATTTGTTCTTGGGATTCAGATTGTCCGGAACCGCAAAAATAAAACACTAGCCTTGTCTCAAACATCTTACATAGACAAAGTGTTGTCGAGGTTTAAGATGCAAGACTCCAAAAAGGGTGTATTGCCTTTTAGACATGGAGTCCATTTGTCTAAGGAACAGTGTCCTAAGACACCTCAAGGAGTTGAGGATATGAGACGGATTCCTTATGCATCAGCTGTTAGGAGCCTGATGTACGCCATGTTGTGTACTAGGCCAGACATCTGTTTTGCATTTGGAATGGTCAGTAGGTATTAATCCAATTCAGGACCTGAACACTGGACAACGGTTAAAACAATCCTTAAGTATCTATGGAGAACAAGAAACTACATGCTTGTGTATGGGGCTAAGGATTTGATCCTTACATGATACACGAATTCTGACTTTCAGACTGATAAAGATTCTCGAAAATCTACATCATAGTCAGTACTTACTCTTAACGGAGGAGCTGTAGTATGGCGAAACGTCAAGGAAGAATGCATCGCTGATTCCACCATGGAGGCCGAATATGTAGCAGCTTGTGAAGCAGCTAAAGAGGTCGTTTGGTTAAGGAAATTCATGCTAAATTTGGAAGTTGTTCCAAATATGAGTTTGCCCATCACACTGTATTGCGATAACAGTGGTGCAGTGGCAAATTCAAAGGAACCCCGAAGTCACAAGAGGGGAAAGCACATTGACCGGAAATATCATCTCATCTGGGAGATTGTTGCATCGAGGAGACGTGATTGTCCCGAAGATAGCCTCAGAGCACAACGTTGCTGATCCTTTTACAAAAGCTCTCACGGCTAAAGTATTTGAGAGTCACCTAGAAGGTCTAGGTTTACAAGTTTTCCCCAACTAGGGCAAGTGGGAGTATTCTGTACAAAGGGTTTAAATGCCCTAGTTTATTGTATTTACATTATTGTAATGTTTTATTACTCCACAAGCTTTAGGTCTAGTGGGAGATTGTTGGGATTTGTGCCCTAAACTTGTGTAATTTTAATCAAATAAATAAAGAGTTATTTGTTTTGATAAAATTATATTCTTGCTCTATAAATCCAATAAACTAAGCTCCAAGGTTATAATGTATCTTGAACATCAGTGTAGTAGACACTATCTGGATTATGTTCAAGAGTATAACCTAAATGGTCTATGGTATCAGAATAAGGTTGGAAACCTTATTCTAGTAACACCATGGATGCGACCCACTTTGTAATTAGTACAAATGAGGTAATCCAACTCATTCATGTGGCTGACATGCGAGTGGGGGCATCATGTATGAAGAGTTCATACAAGACCAGACTGCAAATTATTAATCTAACCAGAATAACGTCGTTGACAGGATAAAGACTGATAATTTATAGATGGTCATTAGTGACTCGACCTGAATCTTGAGCAAGTTAAGAACTCCTACTTATAGGGGTTTGTCCTTAGACTAGTATGGGTGAGAGTGGCCTGTAGCCAACTCAATAAGCCTACCTTCTCATGGACAGAACCTCGTAGGTAGCTGGGAACTTAACTATGCAAGATGGAATTCACTCATTCCTACACTAAGGAATTAGATAGGTTGTTCCCTTAAGAACTGACTCCAGGTCTTGAACAACGGGGTCCCGCCCTCTAAGAGGGTATGAGTCTAGGTAGAATCATAAGCTTGTTGCTCATTAGAGAATCAGTAGTGCTTAAGGAACAAAGAGGTAATCACAGGGTAAAACGGTAATTTGACCTAGCCGTGATTACGAACAACTTGTGAAGGGTCGACTCATGGGTAATGATTATATCAGTGGACACAATATAATCTACAGTGAGGAGAGTGCAGCTACAAGTCTATAGTGGAGTGACTTGTAGTTAATGAATATTGATTAACTGGATTAAAGAGTTTGATCAGTTAAATCTCACATCGTTGGAGCTCATGAACTGTAGGTCCATTAAGTCCCTCCATTGGCTCAACATGGTAATATTAAGGGTATAAAGTTAGAAATGAAATTGAAGTGTTCAATTTCATATATGAGGTGTTATATCAAATATATGTGATATAATTGATATAATATATAGTTTTAATGTGAACTAGATTCACATATTGACTATATACTAATGAGAGAATAAAAGAGGGATAGGATGGTAATTTCCATCCTATTTTCCTATATATAGTTGCATGAGATGCAACTTTAAGGAATGTCTTTTGTGAAACCCTAAAGTATCACATACTTGTTTTGGAAGAGTTCTACAAAAAAAAAAAAAAAATCTCTCTCACAACATCTCACCTCACCTAAAAGGAACCCACCTTCCTCCCTCACCTAGAGAACAACGGAGAAGATCCGGTGGTAGTGTCCGTGATCGTTCGGGTTCGAGTTGCTGAAATCGTGATCGTGGGAGAAGGAGCACTTGAAGAAAGTGTTTTTCAAAGGTAATATCTCGCTGTCCATTTTGTAGTAGCATGCTTAATCTTGTTAGATTTATACTTGATTATAATCCATGTAACAAAATTATGAACACGCGATCCATGTAACAAAATTAAGAACACGCGATTAACAATCGCTTCTGCTGCGGGATTCGATCCCTTCAGACTTAACCTAGCAAGATGGAATTCACTCGTTCCCAAACTTAAGTTAAGTAGATGAGTGTTCCCTTAAGTAGTGTCTCCGAGACTTAAATAAAGGGTCCTACCCTCTCATTACCTCGAGGGGGATTTCTATTTATTGGTTTGACCATAAACAAGTTCATTAGAGGAGCACTAGTACTTAAGGCCATAGATGTAACCCAGGGGTAAAATGGTAATTTGGCTCAACTGGTGTTACGGACACTCGTGAAGGATTGACTTGATGTTATTGGTCTTTTATCCATGGACACAGAAAAATATCTGCAGTGAGAATAGTGCAACAACGAATCTTTAGTGGAGTGTACCCGCAGTTAACGAATGTCGATTAAGCGGTTAATGAGATTAGCCAATTAATCTTGTATCTTTGGAGCTTCTGATCTGTAGGTCCATTAGGTTCACTTCCTAGCTCATAAAGAGTTATGAGATTGCTAGATCTTAATTAGAATTTGAAATGTTCAAATTCATTTTGGGAATTAATTTAATGTATGAAGATAAATTATAATATAAAGTTTTTGTGTTGATTAAAACTTTATTATATAAATTTAATTTTAGATATGATTGAAAACTAAAGTTGGAGAGAAGTAAAATATTTCAAAGAGTTCAAGTATTATTTTAATGTGAATAAGATTTATATTAGAAAGTATAGATTAAATTTTAATGTACATAAGATGTACATTAAAACTATAGGTTAAGGGAGAATGATTAAATGCGATTTAATCATAATAACCTAAATTAAATATATGATATTTAATTTATAAATTAGTTAAATAGAAAATTAATTAATTTGTAAATTTAGTTTAATTAAATTAATTAAAACTATAGGTTATGAGAGATATATTGCATTTAAATATGATTTAGATGTATATATTAATTTAATTAATTGTTAATTAAATTAATTGAATTAATTAATTTGTATTTAATTAATTTTAATTAAAATGATGGGGAACGTATGTTACGCACGTTCCACCATATTCTCTCCCTCTCTCTATCTTTCTTCATCCTTCTCTATCGATAAAGTGGGGGAGGTTGAAGGATTAAGTGGATGATGATTCTGGTTTTTCCTGTTAGAGATACATAATTAAATTTTTCTCTCTAAAAAATTCCAAAGGAGAATTAAGAAAGGTTCCCATAAACCTCAATCAAAATGACTCAGAGAATAGGAGGTGCTTTTTCTTGGTAGTGTCATGTTCTTTGTTGGAGAAGGTTCCCAATTGGTGTTGCTGAGGACCATTGTTGTGTGATTCCAGAAGCCAAAAAAGGTAAAACTATTTTCCCCTCTTAGTTTAGAGTTGTTTCTAAAAGCTTCTGGTTTTAAATCCATGTTTTAATTGCTTATATATTGTTTCCAATGTACTAGTATTTCCTTTTGCCAAATGAAAAATGAGTAAACAGATCCAATTAGGTTATGCTATGCATTAGGTTTTTCGAAACCATCAATATCCAAGTGTAAGACTCACCTAAGTTTATGCACCTTACCTTTAGGAGAGAATAACTTGAATGTCTTGCAAGTCATCCTTTCCTTTCACCTTTATTTACTACATTTTCGGCCAATTAGGATATTGGCCCGTTTAAGTTTGGGGGGATGAGTCATGTAATATATGTAATACTTGTTGGGTTTTATGCCCTAAAACTCGTAGTTTGTAATATTATTCTATTTAATTCAATAAAGTGTTATTGTTTCTTCATTAATTTCTCTATGTTGCCTTATATTAACCCTAAATCCAATAAACGAGCATCCTAGGCTGTTGTATGTCTCTTGAGCTAGATGTAGAAGATATATTAGGATCACAGTTCGAGAAACAGTCTAAAGGGTCTATAGTAAAGGGATGAGGTTGGGTAACTTATCCTAGTGATATTGGATATGTCCCACTTTATATATGATACAAATACAGTGATCTAACGTGTTCGTGTAGACGACATGTGAGTGAGGATATCCTATGTGATGAGATTGCATACGACCGAACCATAAAATAGTAACCAATATATGTAACTTTGTTGACTAGCTAGGCTTCTATTTCAATAGGATGACCTAGGAAACTTGATCTCAATCTTGAGCAGGTTACGAACTCTTGTTTGCAAGGGATTGTCCTTTGACTAGTATGGGTGAGAGTGGCCTGAGACGCCGACTCAATATGCCTACCTTCTTGGGGACAAAACCGCGTAGGCAGCTGGGGACTTAACTTACCAAGATGGAATTCACTCCTTCCCGACTTTAGGGTAAGAAGATGGGTGTTCCCTTAAGTGGTGTCTCCAGGACTTGAACAAAGGGCCCGAACATCTCACTTGCCCGAGAGGGACTTCTGTTTATTGGTAGGACCATAAACAGGTTGTTCATTAGAGGAGCACTGGTACTTAAGGTAAAAGATGTAACCCAAGGGTAAAATGATAATTTGACCCAGCTGGTGTTACGAACACTCGTGAAGGATTGACTTGTTGTTATTAGTCGTTATCCATGGACACAAAAATATATCTGCAGTGAGAAGAGTGTAACTGCGAGACTTTAGTGGAGTGTTATTGCAGTTAATGAATGTTGATTAGGGGGTTAATGAGATTAACCTAATAATCTTGTATCGTTGGAGCTTCTGATCTGTAGGTCCATTAAGTCCACTTCCAAGCTCGTAAAGGGTTCTTAGATCATTAAATATTGATTAGAATTTGAAATGTTCAAATTCGTTTTGGGAATTAGCTTAATGTTTGGAGATACATTATAATATAAAGTTTTTATGCACATTAAAACTTTATAGTATAAATTTAGTTTGAATATGATTCAAAGTAAATTTGTGAGAGAATTAAATATTTGAAGGAATTCAAATATTGTTTAAATGTGAATAGGATTCATAGGTTAAACTATATGTTAAAATTTAATGTGCATGAGATGTACATTAAAACTATAGGTTAGAGGGAGTGTGATTAAATATGATTTAATCATAGATAACCTAAATTAAATATGTGATAATTAATTAATTAATTGATTTAATTAAATATGATTTAATTAAATTAATATGTTATATATATTAATATAATTAAATATGATTTAATTATATTAATTATATATTTATTTATTATATTAATTAATTAATTATTATTTAATTAATAACAGTAACTCCTTCATCTCTCTCGATAACTACATATATATTGGGAGAAATTGGATGATCGATGAATTGGGTAGTTGGTGAACTACTGTTCTCCCAAGAAGAATTCTCTCTCATTTTTCCTTCTCCCAAAAATTTAGAAAGCTTCCCACAAAGCTTTTGATCTAAGAATCCAGAGAATAGAAAGTTTTCTTTGTAGTAGTATCCTCTTCTTGGTCCCAATTGACATTGGCAGAACTTGCTGGAAGTTCATAAGATTTTGCAGAAAGTGAAATTTGGTTCTACAAAAGTAAGTATTCATTACTTAAATTTATACATAGAATTTCTTAATTGTAGAATTTCATTCTGCTTTGTTTATCTAATTTGCCAATGTACTGATCTTTTGGAAACCAAATTAAAATACGATTTGATTCCCAATTGACTTCTCCTGTGCAATTGGTTTTTTTTAAACCCTCAATACTATGTTGTAATAGTATGTTGTTGTAATATTATTGTTGTAACACTATGTTGTTGTAACCACTGGTAGGATTCAAAAAAAAAAAAAAACAAAAGAAAAGAAAAAAAGAGGATACTCCTCCTTCCAGAGTTAGCTTAGTAACCAGAGGCAGTCATGACACCCATGATTTCCTTTGCATGAAAAGTTAACTTAGGAAGTGAGTATGTAAATGACCTTGATGTGATGAATGCTCATAGTTAGATACTTTCACCAAAAAGCGTTCGTAAGCTAAAGCGAAGGCACAAATGACAAAAAGGTTCTCTCTTAAAAAACAAAGAAAAAAATATTGAAAAAGAGAAAAGAAAAAAAAAAGTATGCACCTTAGCAGTGAAGAATAAGTTTGGGGGGTTGTTACAAAAATGAAGAAAAAGTTAGCTTGTGAGCAATTAAGTGAAACTTGACTAAAGGAATTAGGTAGTATGAGCCCAAGGTGTAGTTCTGATGAAGGTATTTTGTTTAGACAAGGGAAGCATATAAGTTGTATGTAGCGGAACCATTAAAGTTTTGTAAGTGTTATGAGAATGAGACCTCCCCTGAAAGGTATAATTTTATCAAAATCACTCATAGAATCAATCTTAGCTTGTTATATGCTTATATATTTTAATGTTTGCTATGATATTGCTTGAGGACAAGCAATAACTCAAGTTTGGGAGTGTGATAATTCTCATTTATGAGGATTATTTAACCCTAAACTAGGTTATTTTTTGTCCTTTTTATATGTATATTGATTACCGAGCAAGCCAAAAAATAACATTAATGAGTGAAATTCTTGAAAGCTTGCTAAGAATGGTGGGAAGTGAAAAATATTTGAGAAAAAAAATGAATTTGAACTAATTTCATTGTTTTTGTGTAGATTTGGAGCAAACAGGAAAAATGCAAGCGCAAAAAATGCAGTTGATATTTTTACTTGCAAAGCAGAAGAATAACAAGCCAGGATGCTGAACAAAATACTAACTGCAAGATTTTCGAGAAAATGCCACAAAATTCAAGAATCACGGGATTTGACCAAATCTTCCTCATTTTTGAAAAGTTTAAAGCCTAGAATCATGCCCAAATTATTTCCCATTGATTAAGGATAAAGTTAGAAGGAAACACTAGCTTGTACCACATATAAAAAGAGGGCGTTTTCATGGGTTTTAAACCAAGACGTTATTGGACAACAACAGTTTTCTTTCTTTTTCTTTATTTTTTCAGCACTTCTTTTTCATCTTTTAGTCATGTAATCTTCCTAAGGTTGATCCCTCTTTCACGAAAGTGGGGAGGTGAAGATCCATAACTTATTCACGGATTGTTGGAATCGATCAAAAAAGAAAGTTGAGATTTTAGCTATTGTTTTATGATTTATGTTTTCGGATTTAGTTGTTGTTCATTTTTATGAGAACCGTTTCTTCCATTTGCTATTGTTTTTATGTTCATTTCCGTTAGAATCAAAGTAGGATTAGGATTAAGTTCTTGTACTTTCATTTCATATGCAATAAAGTGTTTGTGAGTCTTTAAGCATTTTTTTATGAGTATTCTTTGTTTTTCTTTACTGTTTTACTTTCCTTAGTTACATCACTAAAATTTGGAAGTAAGCATTTAGAAAGTAACAAGTAGGTCGTAGATTAATTCTATTTTCACTTTCATCCATTCTTTTAGTTTTCGAAAAGTATGAAGTTTTTAATTATTAATTTTTTATTTTTCTTCCTTTCCATTATGAGCTAAATCCTATTTAGGGGTTCAAGTTGTGAATTGCCTAGAAGAAAGACATCAAGCTTAAAGTAGCAAAATAATTGTGTCGACAACTAATTCTATGTTTGTTTTTATTTAATGTAATTTGGGTAACCCTAGTCGATCACTAGGATTTACTCACCAAGCTAGAACTTAATACTGAAAGGGGTTAAGGGATAGCGAATCTCATAAAAACAATGGAGGAAAGGACTTAGACATAAGATTCGAAACTTCGACCCTGGACATAGGGCGAGACTCTAAGACCTAAAGGTTGTGCACCAAATTATCTAAGCTCAATTAGTAATTTAGTCATAGACATATAGGTTTAATTGCTTAGTCTCCTAAAGATTTTGGTAGCAAAAACGAATAGGAGTCGAATCTGGTTTACTTAGGTTTACGATTGTTAGCACAATTGCTACTGCATTTTCGGCAACATTTTCTTTGAAAGGACAAGAACAACTTGAGTTCTGTTCTTTTTAATCATTGATTTTCCTTAATTTCCAGTAGCTTAGATACATTCAAAACAACTTTACAAAACTTAGTTACCACACTTGCATTTTCGCTAGCATAGTTTGTCTTCCAAATAAGATTTGTTAAAATTCGTTCCCTGTGGGTTCGATACTCTAGAATACTTCAAGTTTTATATTACTTCGATCACGTGATCAATCGACGACCACCTCCAGCGATCGAAACCCTCCTCTGACGACTATCTCCAACGATTGATGATCATCTCCGACGACCGATAACCACCTTTGACGACCATATTTGACGATCGATGACCATCTCTAGCGACCGACGACCAACAACCTCTTCTAACAAATGACAACCTTCTTCGACAATCGAGAACCACCTCTGATGACCTTCTCCAACTAGGAGTGAGCATCGATCGGTCGAGAGTCGATTTTACGACCCCAAATCGAGCCCCGAACAAACCAAGGTCGGTTCGGTAAAAATCGAGTTTTTTAAAAACTTACTTACCAAAGCGATGACCAAGCCAGGATGGTTCGATTGATCGATTTTAATCGGTTTATATATATATATATATATATTTTAAATATATATTTAATTAATTATTTAATATTTATAATTATTATTTTATTATAATTTCATAATTTATAATTATTTTGAGAAAATATTTTTAGTTTTTAAATTATTATTATTATTATTATTATATATATATATATAATTTTTTTAATTTTCGATCGGTTCGGTCGGTTTGGGGCTTTTGCCCCAAATCGACCGACCAACCGATCAATTTTGTGAAGACCAAAACCGACCCCGACCAAAACCTGCACAAAACCGACCGACTGGCCTCGGTTCGGTCGGTTTCGATCGGTCGAGTCGGTTTTCGATCTTTTTTTGCTCACCCCTATCTCCAACGACCGAAAACCACCTTTGATGACCATCTCTGTGTTGGGATTTATGCCATAAACTCGTGTATTTGTAATTATTCAAGAAAATAAATAAAAGTGTTATTTTTTCCTCAAAACTTACATTCTCGCTATTACAAACTTAAATCCAATAAACTAAGCTCCAGGGTCAAATTTAGGAAATCTTGAACCGTGTGTGGTTGACACATAACTAGGATCTAGGTCAAGTAGTTGACCCGAACGATGTATAGTACATGAATTAGGTTAGGAACTTCATCCTGGTAACACTATGGATGCGACCCACTTTGTATTTGATACAAACGAGGCGATCCAACTCGTTCATGTAATTGACATGTGAGTGGGGGCATCCTGTGCAATGAGATTGTACAAGACCGAACCAAGAATTGTAAGTCCACTCTAGTAGCGTCGTTGATGAAGGGATCGAATTCCGCAACGGAAGCGATTGTGAATCGCGTGTTCATGAAATTGTTACATAGATCTAAAAAACAAGAACAATATAACAAAGATTAAGCATGCTTTACGACTTAGGACAACAAGAATTCACCTTTGAAGAACACTTTCTTCACAAGTTCCTCCTCCATCGATCACGATCTCAGCAACGAACCCGAACCTTGTGAAGATCTTTTAGAAATGTGTTTGGAACTCTTTCGAACACAAATAAGAGAACTCTAGGGTTATGTGTAGTTGCCTTACCCCAAGTTGCATCTTATGCAACTATTTATAGGGAAATAGGATGAAAATTACCATCCTATCCCACCTTCATTCTCTCATTAGTATATAGTTAATTTGTGAATCTTATTCACATTAAAACTATATATTATATCAATTATATCACATATAATTGATATAACACCTCATATATAAAATTGAACACTTCAATTTCATTTCTAACTTTATACCCTCAATATTACCATGTTGAGCCAACGGAGAGACCTAATGGACCTACAGTTCATGAGCTCCAATGATGTGAGATTAACTGATCAAACTCTTTGATCTGGTTAATCAATATTCATTAACTACAAGTCACTCCACTATAGACTTGTAGTTGCACTCTCCTCACTGTAGATTATATTGTGTCCATTGATATAATCACTACCCATTAGTCGACCCTTCACAGGTTGTTCGTAATCACAGTTGGGTCAAATTACCGTTTTACCCCTGTGATTACCTCTTTGCTCCTTAAGCACTACAAATCCTCTAATGAACAACAAGTCTATGGTCCTACCATAAACTCAAACCCTCTTAAGCTAGTTTAAAGGGCGAGGCCCTGTTGTTCAAGACCTGGAGTCAGTTCTTAAGGGAACAACCTATCTAATTCCTTAGTCTAGGAATGAGTGAATTCCGTCTTGTAGAGTTAAGTCCCCAGCTACCTATGAGGTTCTGTCCCTGAGAAGGTAGGCTTATTGAGTCGGCTATAGGCCACTCTTACCCATACTAGTCTAAGGACAAACCCCTATAAGCAGGAGTTCTTAACTTGCTCAGGATTCATGTCGAGCCACTAATGACCATCTATAAATTATCAGTCGTATCCTGTTAACGGTGTTATACTGGTTATTCTAATAATTTGCAGTTCAGTCTTGTATGAATTCTTCATACAGAATGCCCACACTCGTATGTTATCCACATGAATGAGCTGGATTACCTCATTTGTACTAATTACAAAGTGGGACGCATCCATGGTGTTACCAGAATAAGGTTTCCAACCTCATTCTTATACCATAGACCATTTAGGTTATACTCTTGAACACAATCCAAATAGTGTCTACTACACTGATGTTCAAGATTCATTATAACCTTTGAGCTTAGTTTATTGGATTTATAAAACAAGAAGATAATTCTATCAAATCAAATAACTCTTTATTCATTTGACTAAAATTACACAAGTTTAGGGCACATATCCCAACAGTTGATAGATTGGGGCTAATAATTCAATGATGACCATTAGTGACTCAACCTGAATCCTGAGCGAGTTACGAACTCCTGTCTGCGGGGGTTTATTCTTAGACTTGTACGGGTGATAGTGGCCATAGCTGCCGACTCAATATGCCTACTCTCTCTCTTGCTGGCCTGAGAGGGACATTGTTTATAGTCGGACCATAAACTTGTTGTTCATTAGAGGATCAATGGTGCTTAAGGAGCAAGAAGTAGTCATAGGGGTAAAATGGTAATTTGACCCAGCTGTGACTACGAACAACCTGTGAAGGGTTGACTCACGGGCATTGGTTAAATCAATAGACACAACTTATCCTACAGTGAGGAGAGTACAACTACGAGTCTATAGTGGAGTGACTCGTAGTTAATGGATGTTGGTTAACGGAATCAAAAAGTTTGATCAGTTGATCTCATACCGTTAGAGCTCATGTTCTGTAGGTCCATTAGGTCTCTCGGTTGGCTCAACATGGAATTGACTGAGGGTATAAAATTTGGAATGAATTTGAAGTGTTCAAATTCATTTAGGGGATTATGTCAATTATATATGGTATAATTGATATAATGTATAGTTCAATGTGAATATGATTCATGATAAACCTTATTATTACCTAATTATGGAATTAAGACATAATTTGAGAGATATGAAATTTAATTTGATTCAATTTAATATTCCACATTATGCAAATTTGATTTGCACAATAAGGTATATGATACCTTATATTATGCAATTATGCAATTATGCAAATTGATTTTGCATAATGCATATATATTGTGGAAGTTATGGAATAATGGGTGGAGATTTTATCTCCACCCACATTTCCTATATAAGCATCCTTTTGGATGCATTTTGGGACACTTAACTCATTTTGCAAGATTTGGAAAAAGTTGCAAAATCTCACATCTCTCAAGTTTTCTCTCAACAATCCCTTTTCTCTCCAAAAAGGAGATTCCGCCTCTCTCCCTCTCCAAGAGAACAACCGAGAAGGCCATTTGGAGGTGTTTGATCGTTGAGTATGTAGTGACTGTAGACAAGGAAGGGATTACGCAAGGAACTAATTCGATCATCAAAGGTAATCCCTACTTCAATTATGCTTTCTAATTTAGGGGAGGACTGACTGACCACCCGACGGTGACTTTTATTCTAAACCCTTGAAGTATCGTTGTAAAATTATAAGGTTTAAGTTTAAACACTAGGGTTCTTTGTAATAATTTTACTAAAATTGATTGGTTTTGTAATGGGTTTAAGTCATAACTAATTAGAACAATTTTTGTTTTCAGCATGTCGTCCTCGATAATTGCATTACTTGCTAGTGAAAAGTTAACTGGAGATATTTATGCTACGTGGAAGTCCAACCTAAATACGATTCTTGTTGTTGACGACCTTCGATTTGTTTAACCGAGGAATGTCCTCAAATCCTTGCCTGTAACTGAAAGGAATGAAACTCCCAGCGCAACGGAAGACGATCGAATTGTCGCGGTGTTGTTGTGCAAGCAAATTTCGTTAAAACAATCTAACTCTTAGATAAGGCTAAACATGCATAAAAAAGAAAAGAAACAACAAGATTTCGTTACTTACTTGTTGAAGGCAGTCTTCAATTTCCTTTCCGTTCACGATCACGAACTCTTCGTGTGCTACTCGATGTCTTTGAACTCGAATTCTTCTCACGAACAAGAACACCACCACTTGGCTACTCGGTTGTTCTTCTTTTGGAAGAAGGAAGATGGTGGGATTTTCTTTGTTTTGGTGAAGGGAGGAGAATTATTGAGAGAGAATTGAGAGAAGGAGATCTCTTCTTTTTGGTGAGATTTCCAAAAATGAGAGAATGCTTAATCAACCCTTCTTGCAAAGGGGTTTAAATAATGGAGATAGATGGAGTTGAAATCTCCACCTATTTACCATTTTACCACAACTATAGGTTATGCAAATCATATTTGCATAACCATATATTATAAGATATCTCATATCTCATTTTACAAATCACATTTGTATAATTGTGGATTTATTAAATTGAATCACATCCAATTTAATATTTCTCAATCTAATTTCTCCTAATTAGCCCTAATTCAATAATTAGGCTAACCTATAGTTTATTATGAATCTCATTCACATTAAACTATATATTATATCATTCATATCTCATATAAATGACATAAATGCCCTTTAGTGAAATTGAACACTTCAATTCACACCAAAACAGTAACCCTTCTTTTAATCCAGATTAAGCCAACCGAGGGACCTAATGAACCTACAGTGACGAGCTCCAATGATCCGAGATTAACCTATCGAACTCTTTGACCCGGTTAATCAACCTTCATTAGCTATGGTAACACTCCACTAAAGCCCGTAGCTGCACTCCCATCAGTGCAAGATATTACGTGTCCACTGATATAACCAATGCCCATGAGTCGACCCTTCACAGGTTGTTCGTAGAGACTGCCGGGTCAAATTACCATTTTACCCCTGTGTCTACTTCTTGCTCCTTAAGTCCCCACTGCTCCTCTAATGAACAACAACGTTGTAATGGTCCAACCATACACAACAACGCTCTCAGGCCAGTGAAAGGGTAGGCGTTCGTTGTCCAAGCCCTAGAGACAACACTTAAGGGAACAACCCCTCTAGTTTCCCTAAAGGCGACAACGAGTGAATTCCATCTCGCGTAGTTAAGTTCCCAGCTCCCTACTTGGTCTTGTCCCTGAGAAGATAGGCATATTGGGCGAGTAACTGTAACCACCCTCATCCGTACTAGTCAAAGGACAAATCCTCGCAGACAGGAGTCCGTAACACGCTTAGGATTCAAGTCGAGTCATTAATGGTTATCTACGAAGTTATTGGTCCTTACTGTCAACGGTGTTACATTAGTAGGTCTAATAATTCACGGTCCGGTCTTGTACAATCTCATTGTACAGGATGCTCCCACTCGCATGCAACCACATGAACGAGTCAGATCACCTCGTTTGTATCTTAATACAAAGCGGGCCACATCCTAAGTGTATCCAGGATTAGGTCTCCAACCCCATCCATATACTGTAGACCATTCGGGTCATTTACTCGAACGTGATGCTCCTTGTGTGTCCATTACACACCGTTCAAGTTCTAGTTCTCTCATGTATTCAATGACCCTGGAGCTTAGCTTTTTGGACAAAGTTTGTAATTAATGCGAGACACAAAAAATGAAATAAATAAATCTTTATTAATAAATAGTAATTTACAAACTGAACGAGATTAGGACAAACATCCCAACAAACTCTTACTTGGACCAAGCTAGTGGAGCAAATACATTTCTGAAATGTACATAAAGTACTCGAAGACCTAGACTCTCTAGGTGACCATCAAACACCTTAGTCGTGAGGGGCTTTGTAAATGGATCAGCTACGTTGTGCTCCGACCCTATCTGTGTGACTATCACGTCGCTGCGGTGCACAATCTCCCGTATCAGGTGATACTTCCGCTCAATGTGTTTGACTCTCTTATGGCTCCGGGCTCTCTGGAGTTGGCTACTGCACTACCGTTGTCACAAAACAGTGTGATCGACAAGTTCATATTTGGAACAACTTCCAAATCTGTCATGAACTTCCTAAGCCAAACAGCTTCCTTTAAAGCTTCACAAGCCGCAACGTACTCCGCTTCCATAGTGGAATCAGCGATGTATCCCTGCTTGATGCTTGACCATACTATAACTCCTCCATTCAGAATGAAAGTTGACCCCAAAGTGGATTTCCTAGAATCCTTATCGGCCTGAAAGTCAGAATCTGTGTATCCCCATAAGGATCAAATCCCCACCGCCATACACTAAGCTATAGTTCCTCGTTCTCCTAAGATACTTGAAGATTGTCTTTACGGCTGTCCAATGATCTAATCCTGGATATGATTGATACCTACTGACAATCCCTACTGCATAACAGATATTGGGCCTAGTACACAACATGACATACATCAGGCTCCCTACAGCTGAAGCATAGGGGATCCGTCTCATATCCTCAACCTCTTGAGGAGTCTTAGGACACTGCTTGTAAGACAGGTGAACCCCGTGCCTGAAAGGCAGCAAGCCCTTCTTAGAGTTCTGCATCTTATATCTAGACAACATCTTGTCAATATAAGACGCTTGAGACATGGCCAACGTTCTGTTCTTCCAGTTTTGGACAATCTGGATACCTAGAACATACTGAGCTTCTCCCAAATCTTTCATTTGGAATTGCGAAGCTAGCCATTTGTTTACGTTAGTAAGAAATCCTACCTCATTCTCAATGAGAATGATATCATCCATGTATAATATAAGAAATGCGACAATTTTGTCAACGATTTTCTTGTAGACACAAGGATCGTCAACATTCTAATCAAAGCCATAAGATTTGATTTCCTCATCAAACCTTATATTCCAAGACCTCGAGGCTTGTTTCAGTCCAAAAATGGACTTATGAAGCCGACAAACCTTTTGCTCTTGGCCTTGGGTTATGAACCCTTTGGGCTGGTCCATGTAGATGGTTTCGTCAAGGTTGCCATTAGAAAGGCGGTCTTGACATCTATCTGCCATACCTCGTAGTCATAATGCGTGGTAATGGCCAGAAGGATCCTGATCGACTTTACCATGGCAACAGGTGAAAAGGTTTCCTCATAGTCAATCCCTTTGACCTGGGTAAAACCCTTTGCCACTAGTCGTGCTTTGAAGGTCTGCACCTTCCCATCTACGCCACGTTTACGCTTGTAGATCCATTTGCAACCTATAGGTTTTACCCCATCAAGTTGATCCACAAGATCCCAGACAGAATTGAAGTACATCGACTCCATTTCTTGGTCCATAGCTTTAATCCATTCGTCCTTGTCAACGTCAGCCATTGCCTGATCATAGGTCAATGGATCCTCGCAGTCATCTTTAGGATTGACGACTTGGGTTTCAGCTAAACCCATGTAACGTTCAGGTTGTCTCACAACCTCCCACTACGTCGAGGCATTCCTAACTCTTGGGAACGAACTTGACTTGACGTGCTAGGATCAACAACACTTGTTGACGTACTAGCCCCATGAGCAACTCTTGCTGATGTACTGCCCATTTCTTTCAACACAATTTTGCTTTTAGGCAAATGATCCCTGATGTGGTCTTCCTCAAGGAAAGTGGCGTTTGTCGACACAAGCACCCTATTTTCCTTAGGATCATAAAACAGACCACCTCTGGTCTCTTTTAGGTAACCTACGAATAGACACAATTTTGAACGGGATTCCAATTTCTTCGGGTTTGACACCAACACGTGGGTCGGACATCCCCTAATTCTGAAATGGTGTAAACTACCTTTACGTCCATTCCAGAGTTCGAAAGGTGTTTCACAAACACTCTTCGACGGAACGTTGTTCAAATTGTAAACCGCAGTCTCTACTGCGTCCATCGACCGAACCATGTCCAACATGGTTCTGTTTCTCCTCTCCGATACACCATTCTGCTGTGGCATACAAGGTGTTGAGAGTTGGGACATAATTCCGTGTTCTATCATATAGTCCTGGAATTCTGTGTCCATATACTCTCCACCTCGATCCAATCAAAGTGTTTTTATGGTTTTACCTAACAGGTTCTCAACCTCAGTCTTGTACTCCTTGAACATTTCAAGAGTTTCAGACTTCCTATGCATTAGGTAAATATACCCATACCTCGTATAATCATCAATGAAAGAAACGAAGTATTCGTAACCACCTCGTGCTTTTGATGGAGATCCGATCTCCTTGAGCAGCGGAAACGTGTTTGGGATTGTAATAGCTTGATTGTTTTCATTGAACCAAAAACCAGTACATTGATAAATAAAACAGAACAAGCATGCTAATTCTAAACTAATTAGGCATGGATTAATTGCATATAAACATGCTAAGTTTAACGATTAAACTAAAGAGAATAGAAGGAAAATTACCTTTGTAGTTTCTAAGTCTCCAGTACAGCAACTCCTTGCTCCAGTGTTCAGCAACACATCAACACCCAAGAAACTTCTCTGTTTTTCTCTGTGCAACAACGCCACCACTTGGATCACCTACTATATCTCTGAATACTTAGATCCTCCTTGGTGGGAAGGATTCCAACTTTTGGAATGTGAAGGGAATTTAAGAGTGAGAGAGAAATTTTTTAGGGAGTTGTAATTGCTCAATTGCCAGAATGATCAATATTTCACTTTCTTCTTCTCACCAGGAGAAAAAGAACATTCAGTGGGCAACTCCCCACTTCCCTATCGAGAGGGAGATGGGGAGTGGTGGGAACGTGTCTTCTTGACACGTTCCCATTTAATATTATATAAATATTTAATTAATAATTAAATACATTAAATTAAATCATATTTAATTCATATATAATATTAAATAAATGATTAAATCACATTTAATCATTTTACCCTTTATCCTATAGTTTAATGTACATCTTATGCACATTAAATTATAACTTATAGTTTTCAAATACAAATCACATTCACATTTGAATTTGATATTTGAACTCTTTCAAATATTCAATTCTCTCAAGTAATTTAATATGAATCATATTCACATTAAATTTATAATATATAGTTCCAAAACTATATATTATATCGTATCCAAATACATTAAATATATTCCCTAATAAATTTGAACATTTCAAATTCAAATGATCTAAGAACCCTTTACGAGCTAGAAGGTGGACCTAATGGACATACAGATCAGAAGCTCCAACGATCTGAGATCGCTTTGCTAATTAATCTCATTAACCTCCCAATCAACATTCGTTAGCTCGCGAACACTCCACTAAAGTCCCACACCGCGCTCTTCTCACTACAGATATATTTCTGTGTCCATGGATATCGACAATTAACAACAAGTCAATCCTTCACGAATGTTCGTAACACCAGCTGGGTCAAATTACCATTTTACCCCTGGGTTACATCTTGTGCCTTAAGTACCAGTGCTCCTCTAATGAACAATTTGTTTGTGGTCCTACCAACAAACAGAGTCCCTCTCGGGTCAATGAGAGGGTCGGGCCCTTTGTTCAAGTCCCGTAGACACCACTTAAGGGAACATTCCTCTACTTACCCTAGTAGGCGGGAAAGAGTGAATTCCATCTTGCTAAGTTAAGTTCCCAGCCGCTCACTCGGTCTTGTCTCCAAGAAGGTAGGCATATTGAGTCGACGAGATCTGCCACTCACCCCCATATAGTCAAAGGACAATCCCATAAACAGAGTTCGTAACTGCTTTCGAGATTGAGATCAAGTTGCCTAGGTCATCCTAGTGAAATAGAAACCTAACTAGTCAACGGAGTTACAACTAGAGGTTACTATTTCGTGGTCCGGTCTTATGTAATCTCATTACATAGGATATCCCCACTCACATGTCATCTACACGAACACGTTAGGATCACAAAGTGTTTATCAAATACAAAGTGGGCCACATCCATAGTTTTACTGGGGTAAGGTACCCAAACCTTATCCCCTAACTATAGACCCTTTAGGCTGTATCTCGAACCGAGATCCTTTTTATGTACATTACATTCAGTTAAAGATTCATTTAACAACCTTGAATGTTTAGTTTATTGGATTTAGGGTTTAAATAAAGGCAAACTCGTAGATAACGAACAATAACACTTTATTGAAATAATAACAATTTATTACATTAATTAGAACATAATTACAAACTACGAGTTTTAGGGCACAAATCCCAACAGCTTTAACACTCATCGGACCACAAAGGTCAAAATGTATAAGCGCTCAAGGGGCTCCTTGGCTCTTTTGGGATTTATGCCCTAAACTTGTGTAATTTTGATCAAATAAATAAAGAGTTATTTGTTTTGATAAAATTATATTCTTGCTTTATAAATCCAATAAACTAAGCTCCAAGGTTATAATATATCTTGAACATCAGTATGTGGACACTTTTTGGATTGTGTTCAAGAATATAACTTAAATGGTCTATGGTATAAGAATAAGGTTGGAAACCTCATTCTGGTAACACCATGGATGCGACTCACTTTGTAATTAGTACAAATGAGGTAATCCAACTCATTCATGTGGTTGACATGCGAGTGGGGGCATCCTGTATGAAGAGTTCATACAAGACTGCATCGCAAATTATTAGTCTAACCAAAGATGTAACAATCAGCTAATGGGATAAGATTGATAATTTATAGATGGTCATTAGTTACTCGACCTGGATCCTGAGTAAGTTAAGAACTCCTGCTTATAGGGGTTTGTCCTTAGACTAGTATGGGTGAGAGTGGCCTGTAGCCGACTCAATAAGCCTACCTTCTCAGGGACAGAACCTCGTAGGTAGTTGGGGACTTAACTATACAAGATGGAATTCACTCATTCCTACACTGAAGAATTAGATAGGTTGTTCCCTTAAGAACTGACTCCATGTCTTGAACAATGGGGCCCCACCCTCTATGAGGGTATGAGTCTATGGTAGGACCTTAGACTTGTTGTTCATTAGAGGATCAGTGGTGCTTAAGGAACAAAGAGGTAATCATAGGGGTAATGTTTTTGTACTGTAATGTTTTACATTACTGTAATGTTTTAGTACTCCACAAGCCTTAGATCAAGTGGGAGATTGTTGGGATTTATGCCCTAAACTTGTGTAATTTTGATCAAATAAATAAAGAGTTATTTGTTTTGATAAAATTATATTCTTGCTTTATAAATCCAATAAGCTAAGCTCCAAGGTTATAATATATCTTGAACATCAGTGTAGTGGACACTATTTGGATTGTGTTCAAGAATATAACCTAAATGGTCTATGGTATAAGAATAAGGTTGGGAACCTCATTCTGGTAACACCATGGATCCGGTCGACTTTGTAATTAGTACAAATGAGGTAATCCAACTGATTCATGTGGTTGACATGCGAGTGGGGGCACCCTGTATGAAGAGTTCATACAAGACCAGACTGCAAATTATTAGTCTAACAAGTGTAATACCAGATTATGGAGGATAAAGCGATAATTTATAAATGGTCATTAGTGACTCGACTTTGAATCCTCGAGTAAGTTAAGAACTCCTGCTTATAGGGGTTTGTCCTTAGACTAGTATGGGTGAGAGTGGCCTGTAGCCGACTCAATAAGCTTACCTTCTCAGGGACAGAACCTCGTAGGTAGCTGGAGACTTAACTATACAAGATGGAATTCACTAATTCTTACACTGAGGAATTAGATAGGTTGTTCCCTTAAGAACTGACTCCAGGTCTTGAACAACGGGGCCCCGCCCTCTATGTGTGTATGCGTCTATGGTTGGACCTTAGACTTGTTGTTCATTAGAGGATCAGTAGTGCTTAAGGAACAAAGAGGTAATCACAGGGGTAAAACGATAATTTGACCCAGCTGTGATTACGAACAACCTAAGAAGGGTCGACTCATGGGTAATGATTATATAAGTGGACACAATATAATCTATAGTGAGGAGAGTGCAGCTACAAGTCTATAGTGGAGTGACTTGTAGTTAATGAATTTTGATTAACTGGATCAAAGAGTTTGATCAGTTAATCTCAAATCATTGGAGCTCATGAATTGTAGGTCCATTAGGTCTCTTCGTTGGCTCAACATGGTTATATTGAGGGTATAAAGTTAGGATTGAAATTGAAGTGTTCAATTTCATGCATGAGGTGTTATATCAATTATATATGATATAATTGATATAATACATGGTTTTAATGTGAATTAGATTCACATATAAACCATATAATAGTGGGAGAATAAATGAGGGATACGATGGTAATTTCTATCCCATTTTCCTACATATATAGTTGCATGAGATGCAACTTGAAGACTAAGCTTTGGAAAACCCTAGATTGTGTTCTTGTGTGTTGTTGGAAAGGTTCCACAAACACATTCTCTCACAATCCCACAAACATCTCATCTCACCTAAAGGGAACCCACCTTCCTCGCTCACCTAGAGAACAACGGAGAAGATCCGGTGGTAATGTCGGTGATTGCTTGGATTCGTGTTGCTGAGATCGTGATCGTGGGAGAAGGAGCACTCGAAGAAAAGTTCTTCAAATGTATTATTCTTGCTATCCATCTTGCTATTGTATGCTTAATCTTAGTTAAATTGTTCTTAATTAATATCCATGTAATGAAATTAAGAACGCGTGATTCACAATCGCTTTCGCTGCGGGATTCGATTCCCTACAATTGGTATCAGAGTCCAATTGTGTTCTTAATTTTTGTTCTGGATTTATGAAGAATGAGGTGGGATTTACTGTTTTTCATGAGATGAATGAACGGTTTCACAACGCGCTCCAACGGGCAGAAACGGACAAGGCACAGCGTTGCAACGCTGGAGGCATTTTTCAGCAACTTCAAACGGACGAAAAACATTTTTTTTATATATATTCAATATAAAAATGGTTTATATTTAATTTAATTTAATTTTAATTAATATAATTAGATTATATTAATTAAAATTGAATTTAGGGTGCCAAAATTGGTCTAATTTTGCTATTTAAATTATGCAATTGTTGTGTAATTATTGCCATGCATAATGTATGCTTTTAATTTAGATATTCCACCTTAGGTTAAGCATTTCCATGCATCATTTATAATATAAAGAGTTATATTATATAGTTTGCATGATTAATTAATATAAGGTGTTATATTAATTTATGGACAACATTGACATGCATTATATTTCATGAGATGATTATGCTATGTATGTCTTATTATTCATGAGATGAATGATCAAGCACTATAACATAGTATGCATGTCACCTAAGGTTAATTATTAGTTTTAAAATGTTTAGAACTTGGAAATAATAGACCTTAGGTTATCTAGTTCTAATTAGATTAGAATTAGGAACCAAGTAATTTATAAACAATGATTAAAGAGGAACTCTGTCTAAGGAAGGTTACTGTCTAGTTTTGGAGTATTTAAGTGTCGAAGCGGAACACCCCTACACGAGAACCGACTGAGAGTGAAATTTAATCAGAGAGTTTATAAATTATAGTAGCGTCAGCGGGTTTATTAAGGGGTTAATAAACTAGAAGTCCTATGCTTAATATAAAATTTATATTAGTAAACTTAGGATAAAATCAATATAAGAGTTATATTGATAAGTTTAGGTAAAACCATTAGCCGGGTTTTAGCCTAAGTAAGATTCCTATAGAGTTAAAGTATCCAGTGGAAGGAAAAGTGTATATGATACATATTTTTCCACCTACGTATTTTCGGAAAGTTCACACCGTGAGACTCATACTTGGCCTTGTGGCGCAAACGGGAGCGTCTCCCTTCAGATGGTGTTTGTATGAGTCAATATCAAGGTGAATGGAAAGGGTACTTATAGTGAGTGAGAGCAGGTTTAGTGAAAACAAAACCTATGGTCTTTTCAGTCGATTTACACCGTAAGATCACTATGGTCAGCCTGCAAGTTTGGACTGGACCAAACAATCCCTTCGGAGGGCTTGATCATAGGGGATCGAACACAGTAGACACCCGAAAGGGATAAAGATTTCCTTAGTCTGTTTTTCAATCTAGTCCTTCCTTCGGCAGATTTTATTGGATGAGGACTCTAGGATCTAAAGACAGAGGGTTACACTCACAAGGTACATAAGTTGTGTATGTATCCTGACCGAATAATGGTAACTAAAGCCTATAGGAATAAGAGTTATTCTGGCATTAGGTTTTGGTCAAGAATGTCTTGATCCAGAGGAGGAGTGTTTTTGATTACCCATTCGGTGTCATACATTCTAAACCTTTGGAGTATCATTGCAAATTATAAATGACCTAGGAATCAATTGATAATTAGCTAAAACATGATTGGATTAGACAATTATAGCAAGAAACTCATACAAGTTTTATTTGTAATTTTTCAGCAAAAATGTCTAGCTCTATAATTTCCTTATTGGGTGCGGAAAAGTTAACTGGAGAGAATATGATGACGTGGAAAAACAAACTCAACACTATATTGGTAGTGGGCGATCTTAAGTTTGTGCTAACTGAGGAGTGTCCTCAGGTGCCAGACTCGAATGCGTCACGAAATGTTCGTGATGCATATATCGATGGATCAAGGCCAATGATAAGGCCAAGGTCTACATGCTGGCAAGTATGTCTGACATATTAGCCAAGAAACATGAGGGCATGATGACCGCTAAGGAAATCATGGATTCAGTGCAGGGTATGTTTGAACAACAATCCCCACAAGCCCGACACAATGCCTTAAAGTACATTTTTAACTCGAGGATGCCAGAGGGTACATCTGTTCGGGATCATGTCCTGGATATGATGGTGCACTTTAACATCGCAGAGTCGAATTGTGCTTCAACCGATGAATCGAGCCAGGTCAGCTTCATTTTGGAAATCCTTCCAGATAGTTTCCTACAGTTTAGAAGTAATGATGTTATGAACAAGCTTACTTTTAATCTTACCTCCCTTCTGAATGAACTCCAGACCTTTCAATCTTTGATGAAAATTCAGGGATCGAAAGGTGAGGCAAATGTTGCCAATAGGAGTTATCATAGAGGTACGACCTGCGGAACAAAAATAAGTTGGCTTCATCTTCTTCTTCTAACTTTTGAAGGGAAAGAAGAAGAACATGAAAAAAGGTTGGTAAAGGGAAACGAGCTGACAAAGCTGCCGCCCAAAAGGACAAAAAAGCCAAAGAAGTTGCAGACAAAGAAAAGTGTTTCCACTGTAACGAAGACAGGTATTGGAAACGAAACTTTCGGAAGTACATTGCAGAAAAGAAGAAGGAAGGTAAATATGATTTACTTTGCTTAGAAGCTTGTTTAGTGGGCAATGATAAAACTGCTTGGATACTTGATTCAGGTGCCACTAATCATGTTTGCTCTTATTTTCGTGAATTGATTCTGATGACAAGACTCTGAAAGGAGAGATAACGCTCCGGGTTGGAAATGGAGAAGTCGTCTCAGCTGTAGCAGTAGACACGATAAAGCTTTATTTTGGCAAGAAATATATGTTATTAGACAATATATTAGTGATACCAGGATTTACTAGAAACCTTATTTCAATTTCTTGCCTTATAGAACAATGCATTTTTCTTACTGAATAAAGTGTTTATTTTGAAGAAAGGTGTGGAAATATGTTCAGCTTCATTAGAAATGGGTTGTATGTTTTAAGGCCTAATTCAGTCAAAATGGTTTTGAACACTGAATTATTTAAAACTACAAGCACACAAACTAAGAAACGTAAACTTTCTTCTAAAGAAAATGCTCATCTTTAGCATCTTAGATTGAGTCACATTAATCTCAATAGGATTGAGAGATTGGTAAAGAATGGACTTCTAAATGAGTTAGAAGAAAATACTTTAACTGTTTGTGAATCCTGCCTAGAAGGCAAAATGACTAAAAGACCTTCTAGTGGATAAGGTTATAGAGCTAAAGAACCTCTTGAGCTTATACATTCAGACCTTTGTGGTCCGATAAATGTTAAAGCCAGAGAAGGTTATGAATATTTCATCTCCTTTATAGATCATTATTCTAGATTTGGGCATATTTACCTAATACAACATAAGTCTGAAGCACTTGAAAAGTTCAAGGAATTCAAGACTGAAGTTGAAAATCAATTAGGTAAAACGATTAAGACACTTCGATCGGATCGAGGTGGAGAGTACATGGATTTAAAATTCTAGAACTATATGATAGAACATGGAATTACATTCCAACTCTCGGCTCCCGGTACACCACAACAAAACGATGTATTGGAAAGGAGAAATAGAACCCTGTTGGACATGGTTCGATCAATGATGAGTTATACTCATCTCCCTAGTCCCTTTTGGGGTTACGCAGTGGAGACTGCGGTATACATTTTGAACAATGTGCCATCAAAAAGTGTTTCTGAAAAACCTTTTGAACTCTGGAAAGGATGTAAAGGTAGTTTATGTCATTTCAGAATATGGGGCTGCACATGTGCTTGTGACAAATCCAAAGAAGTTGGATTCACGTTCAAAATTCTGTCTATTCGTAGCATACCCAAAGAAACAAGAGGTGGTTTATTCTATGATCCTAAGGAAGATAAGGTTTTTGTGTTGACAAATGCCACTTTCTTAGAGGAGGACCACATAAGGGACCACAAACCAAGAAGTAAAATTGTGTTGAGTGAGTTAGATGGAACAATAGTAAAGGTTGCTAATAAAACTAGTACGTCAACAAAAGTTGTTGATACTAGCTTGTCTAGTCAAGAGAGTCCATCTCAAGAGTTGAGTATGCCTCGACGTAGTGGGTGAAGGGAATCGAAGTCCCCGCAGCGGAAGCGATTGCGAATCGTGCGCTCTTGATTTAGTTACAATGGAAATTTCAAGAATATAAAACATGGATTAAGCATAAAATAAGAGTTTGGACAGCAAGTAGTTACCTTTGAAGAACCTTTCTTCAAGTGCTCCTCTCTCCACGGTCACGATCTCAGCAACAAGAACTCCAACGTGCGAAGACACGACCACAGGATCTTCTCCGTTGTTCTCTAGGTGAGGGAGGAAGGTGGGTTCCCTTTAGGAGATGTGAGGTATTTTGAGAGAGATGTGTGTTTTGGAACTCTTCCAACAACACAACAAGGAGGCTAGTGATTTTATGAAAAACCCTTAACCTAGTTGCATCCCATGCAACCATATATATAGAGAATTGGGATGGAAATGACCATCCTACCCCTCCTTTAATCTCTCTTTAGTATATAGTCTAAATCACATTAAAACTATATATTATATCAATTATATCATATATAATTGATATAACTCCTCATGTATGAAATTGAACACTTCAATTTCACTCCTAACTTTATACCCTCAATATTACCATATTGAGCCAACGGAGGGATCTAATGGACCTACAGATCATGAACTCCAATGATGTGAGATTAACTGATCAACTCTTTGATCCAGTTAATCAATATTCAATAACTACAAGTCACTCCACTATAGACTTGTAGTTGCACTCTCCTCACTGTAGATATTATTGTGTCCACTGATATAGTCATTGCCCATGAGTCGAACCTTCACAGGTTGTTCGTAATCACAGTTGGGTCAAATTATCGTTTTACCCCTGTGATTACCTCTTTGCTCCTTAAGCACCACTGATCCTCTAATGAATAACAAGTTTAAGGTCCTACCTTAGACTCATACCCTCGTAGAGGGCGGGGCCCTGTTGTTCAAGACCTGGAGTCAGTTCTTAAGGGAACAACCTATCTAATTCCTCAGTAGAGGAATGAGTGAATTCCATCTTGCACAGTTAACTTCCCAGCTACCTACAAGGTTCTGTCCTTGAGAAGGTAGACTTATTGAGTCGGCTACAGGGCACTCTCACCCATACTAGTCTAAGGACAAACCCCCTATAAGGAGGAGTTCTTAACTTGCTCGAGATTCAGTCAAGTCACTAATGACCATCTATAAATTACTAGTCTTATCCTCATTAACGGTTATTATCTTTGGTTAGACTAATAATTTGCGATCCATCTTTGTATGAACTCTTCATACAGGATGCCCCCACTCGCATGTCAACTACATGAATGAGTTGGATTACCTCATTTGTACTAATTACAAAGTGGGCCGCATCCATGGTGTTACTAGGATGAGGTTTCCAACCTTATTCTTATACCATAGACTATTTAGGTTATAATCTTGAATTCAACCCAAATAGTGTCCACTACACTGATTTCAAGATAAACGTTATAACCTTGGAGCTTAGTTTATTGGATTTATAAAAGCAAGACTGTAATCTTATCAAAACAAATAACCCTTTATTTAATTGATCAAGATTACACAAGTTTAGGGCATAAATCCCAACAATCTCCCACTTGACCTAAAACTTGTGGAGTACTAAACATTACATTAATGTAAATACAATAAACTAGGGCATTTAAACCCTTTGTACAAAATACTCCCACTTGCCCTAGTTGGGGAAGACTTGTAAACCTAGACCTTCTAGGTGACTCTCAAATACTTTAGACGTGAGATCCTTTGTAAAAGGATCAACAATGTTGTGCTTTGAGGCTATCTTCGTGACAATGACGTCTCCTCTGTGCCCGATCTCTCAGATGAGATGATACTTCCGCTCTATGTGCTTTCCCCTCTTGTGACTTGGGGTTCCTCGAATTTGCCATCGCACCACTCATTATCGCAATACAAATGTGATTTGCAAAGTCATATTTGGAACAACTTCCAAATTTAGCATAAATTTCCTTAACCAAACGACCTTCTTAGCTGCTTCACAAGCTACTACATATTCGACCTCCATGGTGGAATCAGCGATACATCCTTGCTTGACGCTTCGCCATACTACGCTCCTCCGTTAAGAGTGAAAATCGACTCGATGTAGATTTTCGAGAATCTTTATCGACCCCAAGTTAGAATCAGTGTATCCCGTAAGGATCAAATCCTTAGCCCCATACAAAAGCATGTAGTTCCTTGTTCTCCAAGATACTTAAGGATCGTTTTAACATTCATCCGGTGTTCAAGTCCTGGATTGGATTGATACCTACTGACCATCCCAACTGCAAAACAGATATTAGTCCTAGTACACAACATGGCGTACATCAGGCTCCCAATAGCTAATGCGTAAGGAATCCGTCTCATATCCTCAACTCCTTGAGGTGTCTTAGGACATTGTTCCTTAGACAAATGGATTCCATGTCTAAAAGGCAACAAGCCCTTTTTGGAATCTTGCATCTTAAACCTTGACAACACTTTGTCTATGTATGATGCTTGAGACAAGTCTAGTGTTCTATTCTTGCGGTTCTGGACAATCTGGATCCCAAGAACAAACTGCGCATCACCCAAATCTTTCATTTGAAATTGCGTTGCTAGCCATTCCTTGATGTCAGTAGGATAACCTACATCATTCCCAATGAGTAGGATATCATCCACATAGAGAATTAGGAAAGCGACAGAACTATTGATGATTTTCTAGACACAAGGTTCATCATCATTCTGGTCAAAACCATAAGATCTGATGCCTCATCAAATCTTATATTCCAGGTCCTAGAGGTTTGTTTCAGTCCATAAATCGACCTTTTAAACCTGCAAACCTTTTGCTCTTGTCCTGGTTCAATGAACCCTTTGGGTTGGTCCATGTAGATGGTTTCCTCAAGATTGCCATTCAAAAAGGCTGTCTTGACATCCATTTGCCATACCTCATGGTCATAATATGCGGCAATGACAAGAACGATACATATAGACTTTACCATAGCAACAGGTGAAAAGGTTTCCTCAAAGTCAACCCCTTCAACCTGGGTATAACCCTTTGCTACTAGTCTAGGTTTAAAGGTTTGCACCTTCCCATCTACACCACGTTTTCTCTTGTAGATCCACTTACAACCTATAGGTTTTACCCCATCAGGCTTATCTACAAGATCCCAAATAGAATTGAAGTGCATAGACTCAATTTCTTGGTCCATGGCTATGACCCATTTGTCTTTGTCAATGTCAACCATTGCTTGATTGTAAGTCAATGGATCCTCACAGTTGTCATCTGGTATAGCAACTTGGGTTTCAGCTAAACCCATGTAACGGTCAGGCTTTATCACAACCCTCCCACTACGTCGAGGCATACTCAACTCTTGAGATGGACCCTCTTGACTAGACAAACTAGTATCAACAACTCTTGTTGACGTACTAGTGTTCTTATCAGCAACCTTTGCTATTGTTCCGTCTAACTCACTCAACACTATCTTACATTTTGGTTTGTGGTCCCTTATGTGGTCCTCCTCCAAGAAAATGGCATTTGTCGACACAAAGACCTTATCTTCCTTAGGATCATAGAATAAACCACCTCTTGTTCCTTTTGGGTATCCTACGAATAGGCACAACTTTGAACGTGAATCCAACTTCTTTGGATTTGTCACAAGCACATGTGCTGGACAACCCCATATTCTGAAATGACATAAACTACCTTTACGTCCTTTCCAGAGTTCAAGAGGTGTTTCAGAAACACTTTTGGAGGGCACACTATTTAATATGTATACTGCAGTCTCCACTGCATAACCCCAAAAGGAACTAGGGAGATGAGCATAACTCATCATTGATCGAACCATGTCCAACAAGGTTCTATTTCTCCTTTCCGATACACCGCTTTCTTTTGTGGTGTCTTGAGTGAGAGTTGGGATGTAATTCCATGTTCTATCATATAGTTCGAATTTTAAATCCATGTACTCTCCACCTCGATCTGATCGAAGTGTTTTAACTCTTTTACCTAATTGATTTTCAACCTCACCTTGAATTCCTTGAACTTTTCAAGTGCTTGGACTTGTGGTGCATTAGGTAAATATGCCCATATCCGGAATAATCATCTATAAAAGGGATGAAATATTCATATCCTCCCCGGCTTTAACATTCATCCGGACCACAAAGGTCCGAATGTATAAGCTCTAGAGGATCTTTGGCTCTATAACCTTTTCCACTAAAAGGTCTTTTTAGTCATTTTGCCTTCTAGGAAGGATTCACATATTGGTAAGGAATTTTCTTCTAACTCGTTTAGAAGTCCGTTCTTTACCAATCTTTCAATCCTATTGAGATTAATGTGACCCAATCTTAGATGCCAAAGATGAGCATTTTATTTAGGAGAAATTTTACGTTTCTTAGTTTGTGCGTTTGCGATTTTAAATAATTCGATGTTCAAAACCATTTTGACCAATTAGGCCTTAAAACATACAATCAATTTTCTAATGAAGCTGAACATATTTCTAAACCTTTCTTTAAAATAAACACTTTATTCATAGAAAAGGAAACAGAAATACATTGTTCAATGAGGCAAGAAATGGAAATAAGGTTTCTAGTAAACCCTGGTATCAGTAATATATTGTCCAACAATACATATTTCTTGCCAAAATAAAGCTTCATTGTGCCTACTGCTACAGCTGAGACGACTTCTTTATTTCCAACCCGGAGCGTTATCTCTCCTTGTTGTAGCTGCTGCCGGGAATCAATTCCCTAAAAGGAAGAACAAACACGATTAGTGGCACCTGAATCAAGTATCCAAGTTGTTTTATCATTATCCACTAAACAGGCTTCAAGGCAAAGTAAATCATATTTACCTTCCTTCTTCTTTTCTGCAATGTACTTCGAACAGTTCCATTTCCAATGCCCGTTTTCGTTGCAGTGGAAACACTTTCCTTTGTCAGCAACGTCTTTGACTTTCTTTCCCTTTTGGGCGGCAACTTTGTCAGCTTGTTTCCCTTTACCAACCTTCTTCATGTTTTTCTTCTTACCTCTCAGGTTAGAAGAAGATGATGCCAACCCAACATTTTGTCCTGCAGGTCGAACCTCCGTGATAACTCCTACTGGCAACATTTGCCTCACCTTTCGATCCCTGAATTTTCATCAAAGATTGAAAGGTCTGGAGTTCATTCAGAAGGGAGGTAAGATTAAAAGTAAGCTTGTTCATAACAACATTACTTCTAAACTGTAGGAAACTATCTGAAAGGGTTTCCATAATGAAGCTGACCTGGCTCGACTCATCGATGGAAGCACCATTCGACTCCGCGATGTTAAAGTGTACCATCATATCCGGACATGATCCCGACGGATGTACCTCTCCGCATCCTCGAGTTGAATATGTACTTAAGGGCATCATGTCGGGCTTGTGTGGATCGTTGTCCAAACATACCTCGCACGTAATCCATGATTTCTTTGGCGGTAATCATGCCCTCATGCTTCTTGGCTAATATGTCAGACATACTTGCCAAAGATGTAGACCTTGGCCTTATCATTGGCCTTGATCCATCGATCATATGCATCATGAACATTTCGTGACGCATTCGAGTCTGGCACCTGAGGACACTCCTCAGTTAGCACAAACTTCAGATCATACACTACCAAAATAGTGTTGAGTTTGTTTTTCCATGTCATCATATTCTCTCCGGTTAACTTTTTTGCACCCAATAAGGAAATTATAGAGCTAGACATTTTTTTCTGAAAATTTACAAACAAACTTGTATGAGTTTCTTGCTATAACTCTAATCCAATCATGTTTTAGCTAATTATCAAATGATTCCTAGGCCATTTATAATTTGCAATGATACTCCAAAGGTTTAGAGTGTATGACACCGAAGGGTAATAAAAAACACTCCTCCTCTGGATCAAGACACTCTTGACCAAAACCTAACACCAGAATAACTCTTATTCCTATAGGTTTTAGTTACCATTTTTCGGTTTGGATACATACACAACTTATGTACCCCGTGAGTGTAACCCTTTGTCTTTAGATCTCAGAGTCTCAATCCAATAAAATCCGCCGAAGGGAGGACTAGATTGGAAAATAGTCTAAGGAAATCTTTATCCCTTTCGGGTGTCTACTGTGTTAGATCCCCTATGATCAAGCCCTCCGGAGGGATTGTCTGGTCCAGCCCAAACTAGCGGGCGACCATAGTGGTCTAACGGTGTAAACCGACAAAAGAGACCGTGAGGTTTTGTTTTCACTAAACCCGCTCCCACTCACTATAAGTACCCTCTCCATTCACCTTGGTATTGACTCATACAAACACCATCCGAGGGGGACGCTCCAGCCACGCCACGAGGCCAAGTATGAGTCTCACGGTGTGAACTTTCGAGAGATAGCGTGGGTGAAAAATATGTATCTCATACACGTTTTCCTCCCACTGAATACTTTAAGTCTATAGGAATCTTTCTTAGGCTAAAACCCGGCTAATGGTTTTACCTAACTCTATCAACATAACTTTTATATTGATAATCAATATAACTCTTATATTGATTTTATCCTAAGTTTGTTAATACAACTCTTTATATTAAGCCTAGGATTTCTAGTTTATTAACTCCTTAATAAACTCATTGACGCCATCAGAATTTATAAACTCTCTGATTAAATTTCACTCCCGTGCCGCCGTACGTAGGGGTGTTCCGTTTCCGTCAGCTTAAATACCCCAGCCTAGACAGAACTTTCCTTAGACAGAGTTCCTCTTTTAATCATAGCTTATAAATTACTTGGTTCCTAATTCTAATCTAATTAGAACTAGATAACCTAAGGTCTATTATTTCCAAGTTCTAAACATTTTAAAACTAATAATTAACCTTAGGTGACATGCATACTATGTTATAGTGCTTGATCATTCATCACATGAATAATAAAACATACATAGCATATTCATCTCATGAAATATAATGCATGTCAATGCTGTCCAAAAATTAATATAACAACCTTATATTAATTAATTAATCATGCAAACTATATAATATAACTCCTTATATTCTAAATGATGCATGAAAATGCTTAACCTATGGTGGGATTTCTAAAATATAAGCATACACTATGCATGACAATAATTACACAACAATTGCATAATTAAAATAACAAAAATTAGACCAATTTTGGCACCTTAGAAATAATTTTAATTAATATAATCTAATTATATTAATTAAAATTAAATATAAAACGTTTTTATAATTAAATATATTAATAAAATCTATTTTCTGCCTGTTGCTCCTCGCGTGAAACGGCTTCATCGTTACTGTATGGCGATGGCGGCGTTACGCCGCGCGTTTGTCGTTTTTGCGGCGTTGCAGCGCTAAGGGCGCGTTACCAACGCCGCCGTCTTCTCCACCCCGCGCGCTGCCGCGATGGCGTTGCAACGCTATTCACAGAACAACCATAGAAATCTCCATTCCTTGCTCGTTTTTGCTCCGATCTTCTCAGCAACCGCTTTGCCTCGATCGACACGGAATTACAGACTCGATTTACAATTAAATTTGCCCAAAACACCGGGCCCTTACATTGATCATTTCAATGAAATTGTAAATCTAAGTGCCAAAATTGAAAACATCTAATTTTGCAAAAACCGTTCATACATCTCATGCATAAAAACAGTAAATCCCACCTTATTCTTGAAAAAACTAAAACATAAATCAAGAACGCAATTGGGCTCTGATACCAATTGAAGAGAATCGAAGTCCCCGCAGCGGAAGCGATTGCGAATCGCGCGCTCTTGATTTAGTTACAATGGAAATTTCAAGAATATAAAACATGGATTAAGCATAAAATAAGAGTTTGGACAGCAAGTAGTTACCTTTGAAGAACCTTTCTTCAAGTGCTTCTCTCTCCACGGTCACGATCTCAAAGAATAAGAACTCCAACGTGCGAGAAGACACGACCACGGGATCTTCTCCGTTGTTCTCTAGGTGAGGAGGAAGGTGGGTTCCTTTAGGAGATGTGAGGTATTTTGAGAGAGATGTGTGTTTTGGAACTCTTCCAACAACACAACAAGGAGGCTAGTGATTTTATGAAAAACCCTTAACCTAGTTGCATCCCATGCAACCATATATATAGAGAATTGGGATGGAAATGACCATCCTACCCTCCTTTAATCTCTCTTTTAGTATATAGTCTAAATCACATTAAAACTATATATTATATCAATTATATCATATATAATTGATATAACTCCTCATGTATGAAATTGAACACTTCAATTTCACTCCTAACTTTATACCCTCAATATTACCATATTGAGCCAACGGAGGGATCTAATGGACCTACAGATCATGAGCTCCAATGATGTGAGATTAACTGATCAACTCTTTGATCCAGTTAATCAATATTCAATAACTACAAGTCACTCCACTATAGACTTGTAGTTGCACTCTCCTCACTGTAGATATTATTGTGTCCACTGATATAGTCATTGCCCATGAGTCGAACCTTCACAGGTTGTTCGTAATCACAGTTGGGTCAAATTATCGTTTACCCCGTGATTACCTCTTTGCTCCTTAAGCACCACTGATCCTCTAATGAATAACAAGTTTAAGGTCCTACCTTAGACTCATACCCTCGTAGAGGGCCCTATTGTTCAAGACCTGGAGTCAGTTCTTAAGGGAACAACCTATCTAATTCCTCAGTAGAGGAATGAGTGAATTCCATCTTGCACAGTTAACTTCCCAGCTACCTACAAGGTTCTGTCCTTGAGAGAAGGTAGACTTATTGAGTCGGCTACAGGGCACTCTCACCCATACTAGTCTAAGGACAAACCCCTATAAGCAGGAGTTCTTAACTTGCTCAGGATTCAGGTCAAGTCACTAATGACCATCTATAAATTACTAGTCTTATCCTGTTAACGGTGTTATACTCGTTAGACTAATAATTTGCGATCTAGTCTTGTATGAACTCTTCATACAGGATGCCCCCACTCGCATGTCAACTACATGAATGAGTTGAATTACCTCATTTGTACTAATTACAAAGTGGGCCGCATCCATGGTGTTACTAGGATGAGGTTTCCAACCTTATTCTTATACCATAGACTATTTAGGTTATAATCTTGAATTCAACCCAAATAGTGTCCACTACACTGATTTCAAGATAAACGTTATAACCTTGGAGCTTAGTTTATTGGATTTATAAAAGCAAGACTGTAATCTTATCAAAACAAATAACCCTTTATTTAATTGATCAAGATTACACAAGTTTAGGGCATAAATCCCAACAGTGGGAGGGTTATAACGCAATCTAACCGTTACATGGGTCTATCTGAAACCTAAGTTGTTATACCAAATGACAACTGTGAGGATCCATCGACTTATAATCAAGTGATGGTTGACAAAGACAAAGACAAATGGGTCATAGCCATGGACCAAGAAATGGAGTCTATGCACTTCAATTCTGTTTGAGATCTTGTAGAATAACCTGATGGGGTAAAACCTATAGGTTGTAAGTGGATCTACAAGAGAAAGCGTGGTGTAGATGGGAAGGTGCAAACCTTTAAAGCTAGACTAGTAGCATAGGGTTATACCCAGGTTGAAGGGGTTGACTATGAGGAAACCTTTTCACCTGTTGCTATGGTAAAGTTAATCCGTATTCTACTTGCCATTGCCGCATATTATGACTATGAGGTATGGCAAATGGATGTCAAGACAACCTTTTTGAATGGCAATCTTGAGAAAAACATCCACATGGACCAACCCAAAGGGTTCATTGAACCAGGACAAGAGCAAAAGGTTTGCAGGCTTAAAAAGTCAATTTATGGACAGAAACAAGCCTATAGGTCCTGGAATATAAGATTGGTTGAGGCAATCAAATCTTATGGCTTTGATTAGAATGATGATGAACCTTGTGTCTACAAGAAAATCATCAATAGTTCTGTCGCATTCCTAGTTCTATATGTGGATGATATCCTACTCATTGGGAATAATGTAGGATATCTTATTGACATTAAGAATTGGCTAGCTACGCAATTCCAAATGAAAGATTTGGGTGATGCACAGTTTGTTCTTGGGATCCAGATTGTCCGGAACCGCAAGAATAAAATACTAGCCTTGTGTCAAACATCTTACATAGACAAAGTGTTGTCAAGGTTTAAGATGCACGACTCCAAAAAGGGCTTATTTCCTTTTAGACATGGAGTTCATTTGTCTAAGGAATAATGTCCTAAGACACCTCAAGGAGTTGAGGATATGAGACGGTTTCCTTATGTATCATCTGTTGGGAGCCTGATGTACGCCATGTTGTGTACTAGGCTAACATCTGTTTTGCAGTTGGAATGGTCAGTAGGTATCAATCCAATCCAGGACTTGAACACTGGACAACGGTTAAAATAATCCTTAAGTATCTACGAAGAACAAGGAACTGCATGCTTGTGTATGGGGCTAAGGATTTGATCCTTAATACACAGATTCTAACTTTCAGATTGATAAGATTCTCGGAAATCTACATCAAGGTCAGTATTTACTCTTAACGGATGAGCTGTAGTATGGTGAAACGTCAAGCAAGGATGCATCGTTGATTCCACCATGGAGGCCGAATATGTAGCAGCTTGTGAAGCAGCTAAAGAGGTCGTTTGGTTAAGGAAATTCATGCTAAATTTGGAAGTTGTTCCAAATATAACTTTGCCCATCACGCTGTATTTCGATAACAGTGGTGCAGTGGCAAATTCAAGGGAACCCCAAAGTCACAAGAGAGGAAAGCACATTGAGCAGAAATATCATCTCATCCGGGAGATCGTGCATCGAGAAGACGTGATTGTCACGAAGATAGCCTCAGAGCACAACGTTGCTGATCCTTTTACAAAGGCTCTCACGGCTAAAGTATTTGAGAGTCACCTAGAAGGTCTAGGTTTACAAGTCTTCCCCAACTAGGGCAAGTGGGTGTATTTTGTACAAAGGGTTTAAATGCTCTAGTTTATTGTATTTACATTACTGTAATGTTTTAGTACTCCACAAGCTTTAGGTCAAGGGGGAGATTATTGAGATTTATGCCCTAAACTTGTGTAATTTTGATCAAATAAATAAAGAGTTATTTGTTTTGATAAAATTATATTCTTTCTTTATAAATCGAATAAACTATGAGGTTATAATATATCTTGAAATCAGTGTAGTGGACACTAATTGGATTCTGTTCAAAAATATAACCTAAATGGTCTATGGTATAAGAATAAGGTTGGAAACCTCATTCTGGTAACACCATGGATGCGACCCACTTTGTAATTAGTACAAATGAGGTAATCCAACTCATTCATGTGGTTGACATGCAAGTGGAGGCATCCTGTATGAAGAGTTCATACAAGACCGGACTGCAAATTATTAGTCTAACCAAAGGTGTAACAATCGTTAACGTGGATAAGACCGATAATTTGTAGATGGTCATTAGTGACTCGACCTGAATCCTGAGTAAGTTAAGAACTCCTGCTTATAGGGGTTTGTCCTTAGACTAGTATGGGTGAGAGTGGTCTGTAGCCGACTCAATAAGCCCCGCTTTCTTAGGACGAGAACCTCGTAGGTAGTTGGGGACTTAACTATACAAGATGGAATTCACTCATTCCTATCTTGAGGAATTAGATAGGTTGTTCCCTTAAGAACTGACTCCAGGTCTTGAACAACGGGGCCCCGCCCTCTATGAGGGTAAGAGTCTATGGTAGGACCTTAGACTTGTTGTTCATTAGAGGATCAGTGGTGCTTAAGGAACAAAGAGGTAATCAAAGGGGTAAAATTGTAATTTGAGCCAGCTGTGATTACGAACAACCTGTGAAGGATCGACTCATGGATAATGATTATATCAGTGGACACAATATAATCTACAATGAGGAGAGTGCAGCTACAAGTCTATAGTGGAGTGACTTGTAGTTAATTAATATTGATTAACTGGATCAAAGAGTTTGATCAGTTAACCTCACATCATTGGAGCTCATGAACTGTAGGCATAGATGCAACTTTGAGGGTATAAAGTTAGGAATGAAATTGAAGTGTTCAATTTCATATATGAGATTTCATATCAGTTATATGTGATATAATTGATATAATATATAGTTTTAATGTCAATTAGATTCACATATTAACTATATACTAAAGAGAGAATGAAAGAGGGATAGGATGGTAAGTTCCACCTTATTTCCCTATATATATAGTTGCATGAGATGCAACTTTGACCTAAGCCTTGGAAAAATCCTAGTGTGTCATTTTGTTGTGTTGTTGGAAAGGTTCCAAAACACAATCTCTCTCACAAACATCTCATCTTACCTAAATGGAACCCACCTTCCCCCCTCACCTAGAGAACAACGAAGAAGATCCGGTGGTAGTGTCCGTGATCGCTTGGGTTCGTGTTGCTGAGATCGTGATCGTGGGAGAAGTAACACTCGAAGAAAAGTTCTTCAAAGGTATTATTCTTGCTATCCATCTTGCTATTGTATGCTTAATCTAGTTAGATTTGTTCTTGAATTTAATCCATGTAATGAAATTATGAACGCGCGATTCATAATCGCTTCCGCTGCGGGATTCGATTCCCTTCAGGCTCTATATCTTTTTCCACTAAAAGGACGTTTGGTTATTTTGCCTTCGAGGCATGAGTCACACACCGATAAAGAGTTTTCTTCCAACTGACTTAGAAGTTCACTCTTCACTAGTCTCTCAATCCGATTGAGATTAATGTGGCCAACCTTAGATGCCAAAGATGGGCATTTTATTTTGGAGAAACCTTAACTTTCTTAGTTTGCGTTTCTGCAGTTTTAAATAACTCAGTGTTCAAAACGCTTTTGACTGAATTTGACTTTAAAACATACAAGTTAGACTTAAATGAAGCAGAACAAATAAGATTACCATTTCTGAAAATAAATGCTTTATTATCATGAAACGAAACGAAAATATATTGTTCTAATAAACAGGAAATAGAAACAAGGTTTCTAGTAAACCCTGGAACTATGTACAAATTGTCTAACAAAATGTAACTCCTGCCAAAATAGAGCTTCAGTTTGCCGATCGCTGCAGCAGAGACTATCTCCCCGGATCCAACCCATAGAGTCACTTCACCCTCTCACAACTGCTGTCAGGAATCAATTCCCTGAAAAGAAGAACAAACATGGTTAGTGGCGCCCGAATCCAAAATCCAAGCAGAGTCACTACTCTCCACTAAGCAAGTTTCTGTTACCAGTAAATCGCATTTACCTTGATTCTTCCTCTCGGCAAGGAACTTGGGACAAGTTCTCTTCTAGTGGTCGTCCCCATTGAAGTGGAAACACTTTCCTTTCTCTGTAACTTCCTTGACCTTCTTGCCTTTTTGGGCGGCAGCTCGGTCAGCTTTACCCTTCTTCATTTTCTTCTTCCCTATCGGGCGAGAAGAAGCAACATGTTTAGTCCCAGAGGTCGAACCCTTGTGATAAGACCTGTAGGCAACATTTGCCTCAGCTTTCGGTGTCATGATCCTCATCAAGAACTGGAAGTTCTGTAGCTCATTGAGAAGGGTGGTCGGAGTGTAGCTTATCTTGTTCATAACAGCGTTGCTACGAAACTGAAGGAAACTCTTCGGAAGAGTCTCCAGAATAAAGCTGACTTGGATCGACTCGTCGATCGAAGCCCATCTCCGCCAAATTAAAGTGGGTCATCATGTATAGAACATGTTCACGGACAGATGTCCGTTTTCACAGGACCCGCTCCCACTCAGTATAAGTACTCTGTCCATCCACTTTGATATTGACCCATACAAATACCATCCGAAGGGAGACGCTCCTATTTGCGCCATGAGGTCGAGTATGGATCTCACGGTGTGGACTTAACAGAGATTTGTGGTCGGAAAATTAAATGTATCTCATACACTTTATTTCCTCCCACTCAACACTTTATTATTTTCGGGATTGACCTAGATAAACCGGCTAAAATTTACCTAAGTCTACCAATATAACTCTTATATGGCATTTAACCTAAGTTTATAATCACACTATTACTTAGGTCTATGTGAGTAAATTAATCAACTTTTAATTAACGACACTCACGAAAAATATAATCTAAGAATCTCCAGACCGAATTCACTCCTAGGTCAATTTCAAGGTAGGGGTGTTCCTCAAGCGTCAACTTAAATACCCCAACCTTAGACAAAACCTTTCTTAGACAGAGTTACTAATCAGTCACCATTCAAAGATTACATTTTGATTTCCTAATTCTAATCTTATTAGAACTAGAAAACCTAAGTCTAATTATTCAAGTTCTAAACATTTTAAAACTAATAATTAACTTAGGTTGCATGCATTTCTATGTTATAGTGTTTGATCATTCATCACATGAATAACTATATACTATAACATAATAATTTATCACATGAAATAAAATGCATGAGCATACTTTAATCTAAAAGTATAACACTTATATTAATTAAATTAAAACATGCATTTAATTATATTTTAACACTTATAATATAACCTATCATGCAAACTATATATTATAACACTTATAATATAAATGATGCATGAAATGTTTAACCTAAGCTGAGATTTTAAATCTATATGACATACATTATGTACATAGAAATTAATTAAATAATACATCACATGCATAAAATAATTAAACAGCAAAAAATGGACCAGTTTTGGCACTCAGGGACATTTATTTAATTAAATAACATTAATATAATAATTATATTAATATTATTTAATAAAATAAATTAATTACAAAAAAAAATTGTAAATTAAAAAAAAATAATTCACGTTGAAAGAAAACCACCCACGAAGCATGCAACCCCACTACTCGCGCGCGCGCGCTCTAATCGCCGCCCTACGTCGTGGCGTTGCAATGCCGTGTGGCGCGTAACGCCGCAGCGACTTCAGTCACGCCCGCGTGCTCCACGCCAGTGGCGTTGCAACGTTGCTCTGCAACTAGGCCTCCGACCGCATGCGCAACGTTGAGACGCCGAAGAACAGCGTCTCAACGCTGTCGATAGAACAACAAGCTCCTCTTGCTGTTCTTCGTCGATTCTCGCCCGTTTCCACTCCGATTTCTTCACAGCAACTCTTGCCACGAACGACTCGGACTTACAGACTTGATTTACATTAAAATGCCCAAAAACAACGGGCCCTTACATTGATCTAATCAACATAAAATGTAAATATATTCTAATGCCAAAATCGAAAACATCCATAATTACAAACCAACATTCATCTCATGAATTAAAGGCTATACCCACCTAATTTTAACGAAAAACAGTGCACAACATCGAACCAACGAGTGGCTCTGATACCAATTGAAGGGAATGAAACTCCCAACGCAGCGGAAGAAGATCGAATCGTCACGGTGTTGTTATGCAACCAAATTTCGTTAAAACAATCTAACTCTTAGATAAGGCTAAACATGCATAAAAACGAAAAAAAAAAACAGCAAGATTTCGTTACTTACTTGTTGAAGACAGTCTTCAATTTCCTTTCCGTTCACGATCACGAACTCTTCGTGTGCTCCTCGATCTCTACGAACCCGAATTCTTCTCACGAACAAGAACATCACCACTTGGCTACTCAGTTGTTCTTCTTTTGGAAGAAGGAAGATGGTGGGATCTTCTTTGTTTTGGTGAAGGGAGGAGAATTCTTGAGAGAGAATTGAGAGAAGGAGATCTCTTCTTTTTGGTGAGATTTCCAAAAATGAGAGAATGCTTAATCAACCCTTCTTGCAAAGGGGTTTAAATAATGGAGATAGATGGAGTTGAAATCTCCACCTATTTACCATTTTACCACAACTATAGGTTATGCAAATCATATTTGCATAACCATATATTATAAGATATCTCATATCTCATTTTACAAATCATATTTGTATAATTGTGGATTTATTAAATTGAATCACATCCAATTTAATGTTTCTCAATCTAATTTCTCCTAATTAGCCCTAATTCAACAATTAGGCTAACCTATAGTTTATTATGAGTTTCATTCACATTAAACTGTATATTATATCATTCATATCTCATATAAATGACATAAATGCCCTTTAGTGAAATTGAACACTTCAATTCACACCAAAACAATAACCCTTCTTTTAATCCAGTTGAGCCAACCGGGGACCTAATGGACCTCGATGGATTTGAGCTCCAATGATCAAGATTAACCTATCAAACTCTTTGACCGGTTAATCAACCTTCATTAGCTACGGTAACATTCCACTAAAGCTCATAGTTGCACTCCCGTTAGTGCAAGATATTATGTGTCCACTGATATAACCAATGCCCATGAGTCGACCCTTCACAGGTTGTTCGTAGACATTGCTGGGTCAAATTACCGTTTTACCCCTGTGTTTTCTTCTTGCTCCTTAAGTCCCCACTGCTCCTCTAATGAACAACAACGTTGTAATGGTCCAACCATACACAACAACCCTCTCGGGCTAGTGAGAGGGTGGGTGCCCGTTGTCCAAGCCCTGGAGACAGCACTTAAGGGAACAACCCCTCTAGTTTCCCTAAAGGCGGGAACGAGTGAATTCAATCTCGCGTAGTTAAGTTCCCAGCTCCCTACTTGGTCCTGTCCCTAAGAAGATAAACATATTGGGCAAGTAATCGCTGACCACCCCACACCCGTACTAGTCAAAGGGCGGACCACTCGCATGACGGAGTCCGTAACACGCTTCGGATTCAGGTCGAGTCATTAATGGTTATCTACGAAGTTATTAGTCCTTACTGTCAACAGTGTTACATTAGTAGGTCTAATAATTCACGATCCGGTCTTGTACAATCTCATTGTACAGGATGCCCCTACTCGCATTTCAACCACATGAACGAGTCAGATCACCTCGTTTGTATCTTAATTCAAAGCGGGCCACATCCACAGTGTATCCAGGATTAGGTCTCCAACCCCATCCATATACTGTAGACCATTCAGGTCATTTACTCGAACGTGATCCTCCCTGTATGTCCACTACACAATGTTCAAGTTCTAGTTCTCTCATGTATTCAATGACCCTAGAGCTTAGTTTATTGGAGAAAGTTTGTAATTAATGCGAGAAACAAAAGATGAAATAAATAACTCCTTATTAATTTCAAATAGTAATTTACAAACTGAACGAGATTAGGACAAACATCCCAACAGTTACGTGCCTCAAACAGTTAAGGATGCGTATGATCGCTGGACCAAGGCCAATGACAAGGCTAAGGTCTACATCTTGGCTAGCCTATCTGAGGTCTTAGCCAAGAAGCTTGAGGGCATGGTCTCAGCTCATGAGATGATGAGTTCTGTGCAGAATATGTTTGGACAACCGTCTGGACAAATTCGACACAAATCCCTCAAATACGTTTATAACACACGTATGAAGGAGGAGACTTCAGTGAGAGAACATGTTCTCGATCTAATAGTTTACTTTAACGTGCCGAAATGAACGGAGCAGTCATAGATGAGCAAAGTCATGTCTCGTTCATCCTGGAATCTCTTCCGAAGAGCTTCCTACAATTTCACAGCAATGCGGTGATGAACAAGATATGATACAACCTAACTACCCTCTTCAATGAGCTGCAGACTTATCAGTCTCTTATGAAGAATAAGAGACCGCTAGAGGGAGAAGCAAAATGTTTGCCCATTCCAGAAATTTCCAGAAGGGTTCATCCTCTGGGACTAAGTCCTGCATCCACTCTTCTAGCCTTAAGAAGACCTAGAAGAAGAGGAAAGGAGGGAAGGGGAAGACACCTGCCACTGTTGACAAAGGCAAGAGGAAGGCCAAGGTTGCAGATAAAGAAAAATGTTTCCACTGCAACGTGGATGGGCACTGGAAGCACAACTGCCCAAAGTACCTTGCTGAGCTCAAAGAGAAGAAAGGTAAATATGATTTACTCGTTCTAGAAACTTGCTTAGTGGAAAATGATAATTCACATGGATACTTGATTCAGGAGCCACTAATCACGTTTGGTCTTATTTATAGGAAATTAGTTCCTTCAGGGAGCTCGAAGAGGGTGAGATGATGCTCGGGGTTGGAACGGGAGACGTCGTCTCAGCTCGTGCAGTGAGAGATGTTAAATTATTTTTTTAGAGATAGATACTTATTTTTAGAAAATTTGTATTTAGTTCTTAAGATTAAGAAGAACCTTTTATCTATCTCATGTTTAATTGAACAAGGATATACTATTTCTTTCAATGTTAATGAATCGTTCATTTTCAAGAAAGGTGTCAATATTTGTTCTGCTAAACTAGAAAACAATTTATATGTGTTAAGACCAATCGAAACAAATGCACCTTTAAATCATGAAATGTTTAAAACTGCAAGTACTCAAAGTAAAAGGCAAAAGATTTCTCCAAATAAAAATACCTATCATTGGCATCTAAGACTAGGTCACATCAATCTCAACCGGATTGAGAGGCTAGTAAAGAATGGACTTCTAAATGAGTTAGAAGATGATTTTTTACCTCCATGTGAGTCCTGTCTAGAAGGAAAAATGACTAAAAGACCTTTTACTGAAAAATGTTATAGAGCCAAAGAACCTTAGAACTTATACATTCAGATCTTTGTGGTCCAATGAATGTAAAAGCTAGAGAAGGGTATGAATATTTCATCTCTTTTATAGATGATTATTCAAGGTATGGTTATCTATACCTAATACATCATAAGTTTGAGGCTCTTGAAAATTTCAAAGAGTTTAAAGCTGAAGTTGAGAATGCATTAGGGAAAACCATTAAAACACTTTGATCCGATCGAGGTGGAGAGTACATGAACTTAAGATTCTAGAATTATTTGATAGAACATGGAATCCAGTCACAACTCTCAGCACCTAATACACCACAACATAATGGTGTATAAGAGAGGAGAAACAAAACCTTCTTCGACATGGTTCGATCTATAATGAGTTACGCTCAGTTGCCTGACTCGTTTTGGGGTTACGCAGTAGAGACTGCAGTTCAAATCTTGAACATTGTTCCATCAAAGAGTGTTTCATAAACACCTTTTGAGTTATGGAAGGGGCGTAAACCTAGTTTGCGTCACTTCAGGATTTGGGGTTGTCCTGCACACGTGTTAGTGACAAACCTGAAGAAACTGGAACCTCGTTCAAGATTATGCCATTTGTAGGTTATCCCAAAGAAACGAGAGGTGGTCTTTTCTACGACCCACAAGAAAACAAGGTACTTGTATCGACAAATGTAACTTTCTTGGAGGAAGACCACATGAGGAACCACAAACCACGTAGCAAACTGGTATTAAATGAAGCTACAAATGAGTCAACAGGAGTTGTTGACCAAGCTGGACCTTCATCAAGGGTTGATGAAGAAGTCGACACATCAAGTCAGTCTCATCCTTCTCAATCGTTGGGAATGCCTCGACGCAGTGGCGTAAAGGATCCATTGTCTTACCGCTACTTGGGTTTAACTGAAACTCAGGTTGTCATACCCAATGATGGCGTAAAGGATCCATTGTCTTATAAACAGGCAATGAATGACGTAGATAATGACCAATGGATCAAAGCCATAGATCTTGGAATGGAGTCAATATACTTCTATTCACTTTGGGAGCTTGTAGACCAACCTGAAGGGATAAGACCCATAGGGTGCAAATGGATCTATAAGAGAAAGAGAAATGCAACAGGAAAGGTATAGACATTTAAGGCCAGACTCGTAGCAAAAGGTTTTACCCAAAGGGAAGGGGTTGATTATGAAGAAACTTTTTCCCATGTTGCTATGTTAAAGTCAATAAGAATACTCTTGTCCATAGCCACGTTTTATGACACTATGAAATCTGGAAAATGGACGTCAAGACTTCCTTTTTGAATGGTAATCTTGAGGAGTGTATCTACATGTCTCAGCCCGAAGGGTTCATAGCCCAAGTTCAGGAGCAAAAAGTTTGCAAGCTCAATCAATCCATTTATGGGTTGAAGCAAGCATCCATATCTTGGAACATAAGATTTGATACTGCGATCAAGTCTTATGGTTTTGATCAAAATGTTGATGAGTCTTGCGTTTACAAGAGGATCATCAATGATAAGGTAGCTTTCTTAGTACTTTATGTGGATGATATCCTACTCATTGGGAATGATGTAGGATACCTAACTCACATCAAGAAATGGCTAGCGACCCAATTCCAAATGAAAGATTTGGGAGAGGCGCAATATGTTTTTGGGATTCAAATCCTAAGGAATCGCAAGAACAAAATGCTAGTTGTGTCTCAAGCATCCTATATCGATAAAATATTGGTACGATATTCGATGTAGAATTCCAAAAAGGGTTTACTACCCTTTAGGCATGGAATTCATTTGTCTAAGAAACAGTGCCCTAAGACACCTTAAGAAGTTGAGGATATGAGACGTATTCCCCATGCCTCGGTAGTAGGTTGATGTATGTTATGTTGTGCACGAGGCCAAACATTTGTTATGCACTGGGAATAGTCAGTAGGTACCAGTCCAATCTAGGGTTAGACCATTGAACCACAATTAAAATATTCTCAAGTATCTTAAGAGAACGAGGGGTGATACGCTAGTGTATGGGTCTAAGGATTTGATCCTTACACGATACACTAATTCTTATTTTCAGACCGATAAAGATTCTATGAAATCCACATCGGGATAAGTTTTCACCCTAAACGGGGGAGCTATAGTATGGCGAAGCATTAAGCAAGGATACATCGTAGACTCCACTATGGAGGTTGAATACGTGGTTGCTTGTGAAGAAGCTAAGGAGGTTGTTTGGCTAAGAAAGTTCTTGACTGATTTGGAAGTTGTTCCAAATATAGAATTTTCCATCACCTTATACTGTGACAACAGTGGTGCAGTAGCCAACTCAAAGGAACCTCGTAGCCACAAGCGAGGGAAGCACATCGAGAGGAAATATCATCTCATTCGAGAGATAGTGCAACGAGGAGATGTGATAGTCACCAAGATCGCTTCGGAGCACAACATTGTTGATCCATTTACGAAGACTCTCACGGCTAAAGTGTTTGAGGGTCATCTGAAGATTCTAGGTCTACGAGATATGTACATAGTGTAATCTAGGGCAAGTGGGAGATATGTAATGGGTATAAGGATGCCCTAATTTATTATATTTCAGTAACCCATTGTTTTAGATTGTACGTATCCCACTAGACTATAGTTTTAGTTCAAGTGAGAGTTTGTTGGGTTTTATGCCCTAAAACTCGTAGTTTGTAATGTTATTCTAATTAAATCAATAAAGTGTTATTGTTTATTTCATGATTTCTCTATATTGCCTTATATTAACCCTAAATCCAATAAATGAACATCTGAGGTTGTTGTACGTCTCTTAAACTGGATGTAGTAGACATATAATGATCTCAATTCCAGAAACAATCTAAAGGGTCTATAGTAAAGGGATAAGGTTGGGTACCTCATCCTGGTAATATTATGGGTATGACCCACTTTGTATTTGATACAAACACAGTGATCCTACGTGTTCGTGTAGATGACATGTGAGTAGGGATATCCTATGTGATGAGATCACATAAGACTAGACCACGAAATAGTAACCATTAAATGTAACTCCGTTGACTAGTTAGGTTTCTATTTCAATAGGATGACCTAGGCAACTTGATCTCAATCTTGAGCAGGTTACGAACTCCTGTTTGCGAGTGATTGTCCTTTGACTAGTATGGGTGAGAGTGGTCCGAGATGCTGACTCAATATGCCTACTTTCTTATGGGCAAGACCAAGCAGGCGACTGGGGACTTAACCTAGTAATATGAATTCACTCATTCCCGACTCTAGGGTAAGTAGATGAATGTTCCCTTAAGTGGTCCGAGAGGGACTTCTGTTTATTGGTAGGACCATAAACAAGTTGTTCATTAGAGGAGCACTGGGACTTAAGGTAAAAGATGTAACCTAGGGGTAAAACGGTAATTTGACCCAGCTGGTGTTACGAACATTCGTGAAGGATTGACTTGATGTCATTAGTCAATATCCATGGACACAGAAATATATCTACAGTGAGAAGAGTGCAACTGCAGGACTATAGTGGAGTGTTCCCGCAGTTAACGAATGTTGATTAGGAGGTTAATGAGATTAACCGAATAATCTTGTATTGTTGGAGCTTCTGATGTGTAGGTCCATTACATCCACTTCCTAGCTCGTAAAGAATTGTTAGATTATTAGGATTTGAAATGTTCGAATTCAATTAGGGAATAAGCATGATGTATAGAGATACATTACAATATAAAGTTTTTATGTACACTAAAACTTTATAGTATAAATTTAATTTGAATATGATTCAAAGTAAATTAATTGAGAGAATTAAATATTTGAAGGAGTTCAAATATTATTTAAATGTGAATGAGATTCATATTTAAAACTATAAGTTAAAATTTAACGTGCATAAGATGTACATTAAAACTATAGGTTAGAGGGAAAAATGATTAAATGTGCTTTAATCATAAATAAACTAAATTTAATATATGATATTTAATTTAATGTGTTTTAATCAAAATTAATATTAATATATAATTAAATATGATTTAATTATATTATTAATTAATTTAATTAATTAATTAAATAAGTTAATTATTTATTTGTAATTAAATTAAGGGAACGTGCCATTTTGATACGTTCCCACTACCCATCATCTCATTCTCGATAGGGAGGGAGGGAGTGGGGTGTTCCTTCTCTTTATTCAATCGATGGATTGAATTGGGTGGTTGATTTGATTGATTTTGTGACATCATTCTCCCTTTCTCAATTCTCTCAAAATACTTTCCCTTTCTCAATTGTTGGAGACCTCCCACAAGGTGAAATCTAAACATCCAGAAGATAATAAGTGATCTTCTTTTGGTAGTGTTCTGGCTTTACAACAAAGAAGGTTGTAGGGGAGAATTGTTGGAATTGCAAGGTGTTGCAAACTAAAAGCCAAAAGGTAATTTTTTCTTAACCTTTAGATTAGGAAAACTAATTCAGCATGTTTCTATGCAATTTATGCCTAAATTGCTTATCCATAGTTAATTTGCCAATGTACTGGTATTTGGGTTTCCCAAACCAAAACGAGATTTTGATCCAAATTTAACTTCTGTTGTGCAATTGGGATCTAGATTCCATCACAACTACCTTGTTTGGCAATTTAAAACAATCGTTGGTGAACTTATCTAGCAACCAACATTATCTTCTTCGATGAGTGTCGCCAAACAATAATTTCCAGCTACCGACGACATTCCCATGGTTCAAAATAATATGAAATGCACATGTACTTAGTTGGCTTACTCATCTCCTCCAACAATCTTTCTTCAAACTTACAAACTCGACCCATTATTGGTCATTACTTATATTTTATGAACCATAATTAGGTTTGTGAATCATATCGTTAGGGTTTTATGCCCTAAACTCGTGTAGTTTGTAAATGTTCGATTAAATAAATAAAGAGTTATTGTTCATCATTTCTTATATTCTCGAATTTAAAATTTAAATCCAATAAACTAAGCTCTAGGGTTATGATTATGAAAACTTGAATAGTGTATAGTAGAGACATAGGTAGGATCATGTTCAAGTGAGTAACTCAAATGATCTATAGTACATGGATAAGGTTGATAACCTCATCTTGGTAACACTATGGGTGCGACCCACTTTATATTTGATACAAACAAGTTGATCCAATTTTTTCATATAGTTGATATGCGAGTGGGGGCATCCTGTGTGATGAGTTCGTACAAGATCGAACCGCGAATTATTAGCTTACTGATGTAACATCATTAACATATTAGGTCTAATAGTTTATAAATGACCATTAGTGACTCGACCTAAATCCTGAGCGAGTAACGAAATCCTGTCTACGGGGGTTTGTCCTTAGACTAGTATGAGTGAGAATGGCCAGAGTTACCGACTCAATAAGCTTACCTTCTCAATGACAAAACCTCATAGGGAATTGAAAACTTAACTCCCCGAGATGGAATTCACTCGTTCACGAGCTAGGACTTTATATAGGTTGTTCTCTTAAGAACTAAATCTAGGTCTTGAACAACGGGGTCCCACCCTCTCATTGGCCTGAGAGAGACTTTGTTTATGGTAGGACCATAAACTGTTGTTCATTAGATGATCAATGGCACTTAAGGAACAAGAAGTAATCACAGGGGTAAAACGATAATTTGCCCCAACTGTGATTACGAACAACTTGTGAAGGGTCGACTCATGGGCATTGGTTAAATCAATGGACACAACTTGTCCTACAGTGAGGAGAGTGCAGCTACGAGTCTATAGTGGAATTACTCGTAGTTAATGAATGTTGATTAATGGGATCAAAGAGTTTGATAAGTTAATCTCGTATCATTGGAGCTCATCATTTGTAAGTCCATTAGGTCCCTGTGTTGACTCGATAAGTACAAAATAGGGTATAAAGTTTTGGAATGAATTTGAAGTGTTCAAATTTATATAAGGGATTTATATTAATTGTATGTGATATAATTGATATAATATATAGTTTAATGTGAATATGATTCATAATAAACTATATACTATATTTGAATTAATTTCCAAAAACTGTTTAGTATGAAATTGTTTCATATTAAATACTAGAAGAAATAATTGAATTGAGAGATATACAAAATTGAATTTGATTCAATTTATAAAGTATGTACATTATGCAAATATGATTTGCATAATAAGGTATGGGATATATATTATGCAATTATGCAAATATGATTTACATAATGCATAATTTGTGCATTTAGTGGGATAATGAGGGAGAAAATTATCTCCATCCGCACTCCCTATATAAGAATGCATGTAGATGCATTTTGCGTAGGATTTTGCTCATTTTTTTAAATAGAGATTTCCATATCCCAAAAATCTCTCAAAACTCTCTCCCTTTCTCCAAAAAGGGAATCCACCATCTATCCTCTCCTAGAGTACTACAGAGAGATCTTGTGGAAGTATTCGAGAATTCTTGTTCAAGTTGATTGTTGAGAACGAGAACAATTAGAGAAGGACTACAAGAAGAAGTTCTAAGTAAAAATTCTTCTTCTCCCTTGTATGCTTAACTTAGTTTTTGTTTTTGTGTGAATTCAACATCGTAATTGTGGGCAAAGCAATTCAAACGCTTCCGCTACGGGATACGATCCTTTCAAATGGTATCAGAGCCATTGTTGCTCCCAATTACATCTTGAATTTCATAAAATTAAGGTGGGTTGCTTTCAATTTTTCATGTGATGAAAGGTTTGCAAAATAGATGTTTTCACAATTTTTGGCACTTAGATTTATATTTTTTCATTGATGAGATCGATGTAATGGGTCGTTGTTTTAGACTTTTTTAATGTAAATCGAGTCTGTAAGTCTGTGTCATTCATGGCAAACGAGTTATTGTGAAGAACGAAGCAAAAACGAGCAAGAACACAAAGATGTTTTGTTTTGTACAGCGCACAATGTTGAGGCGTTGTGGAGTAGCATCTCAACCATGCGTGCAGTTGAAGGTCTGTAGAAGACACAACATCTCAACGCCGTGCACATGATGCGCTAATTCGTTGGGAGTAGAGACGTGGGCGCACGTGGTTTCCTATTTTTTAATTATTTTGTAATATATTTTATTAAGTTTTACTTAATTGTAATTAATATAATTGATTATATTAATTTTAATTAATTTAGTGTGCCAAAAATGTAGTCTATTTTTTCTATTTATTTTATGTAATTGTTGTATGAAATTTATGTGCATAATGTATGTTATATATATTAAAATCTCATCTTAGGTTAAGCATAATCATGCATCATTTTATAATATAAGGTGTTATATCATATAGTATGCATGTTAATTAATATAAATGTTATATTAATTTATGAAAGCATTGTCATGCATTTATTCATGTGTGTGAATATGTTATGAATGTATATTTATTTATGTGATGAAAGATCAAACACTTATAATAAAGAAATGCATGTAATCTAAGGTTAATTAACTAGTTTTAAAATGGTTTTAGAATTGAAATTAATTAAACTATGATTAAAGAGGACTATGTCTAAGGAAGATTCTGACTAAAGCTAGGGTATTTAAGCTGACAGAAACAAAATATCCCTACCTGGGAATCGACCTGGGAGTGAATTCAATCTAGAGGATTATAAATTATTTATCGTGAGTGACATTTATTAAAGAGTTAATGAATTAAACTCATAAACCCATGTTTATTAAAAGGTTAATAAACTTAGGTAATTCCAGTATAAATGTTATATTGGTAGACTTAGGTAAATTATCGTCGGATTCAGGTTAATCCCTAATTATAAATTACTAAGTGGGAGGAAATAGGTGTACGTGATATATCAAAATTTTCACCCATAAATCTCCGTTAAGTTCACACTATGAGATCCATACTCGACCTCGTGGCACAAAAGAGAGCGCCCATCTTCGGATGGTATTTGTATGGATCAAAATCGAGGTGAATGAAAATAGTACTTATAGCAAGTGGAAGCAGAACTTGTGTCAACAAGACCCATGGTCTCCTCTGTTGGTTTGCACCGTAAGACTCTTATGATCTGTCTGCATGTTTACCCTGGAGCAGACAAACACTTCGGAGGGCTTGATCTCTATTGGTTTCCACCGTGAGACTCTTATAATCTGCCTACATGTTTTCCCTGGAGCAGACGAACACTTCGGAGGGTCAGTCATAGGTGTCGAAACAACGTAAACTCCTGAAAGGGATAGGGTTGCCTTAGTTTGTTTTCCAACTTAGTCCTCCTTTCGGTGGTTTTTGTTGGATGTGGACTCTGGAATCTAAAATAAGAGGGTCACACTTACGGAATACATTAAGAGTTAATGCATCCAAACCGAAAGATGGTAACTAAAACCTATAGGAAAAAGAGTTGTTCTAGTAATAGGGTTTGGTCGAGATAGTCTTGTCCCAAAGTAGGAATGATTTGACTACCCTTCGGTGGCTGGTAATTCTCAATGAGAATTACTTAGCCTTTAAATTTAGTTATATTTGTGACTTTTATCAATATTATGGGATGAAAATTAGAAAATGGTTGAGTGTATTAACATAAATGTTGGAGTTTTTTTTTTTTAAATTAAGAAAGCGGACAAAAGAAAGCAAAAAACAAATGAAAATCACACTTGATATTTTATGCAGGAAATTAAAGATGGCAACACATTTGGACATGTAAGAAAAATCTACAATTCTCTCAAAAAGTTAGGAATTTTGTGGGATCTTGTCTCTCCACGATTTTAGCTATAATTTTAGGCATAATTGTGCATTATTCAAGAAGGAAAACCCTAGCCCAAGTCATCTATAAATAAGGGAGGAGAAGCCACAAGAAGGGGATCCATTTTTATGTTATTTCCCAACCTCTCGTTGTTGCTGTTTTACATTTTTTATTGTATTTTCTGCTATCAGTTTTCCACAGTCAATTTTTTGTTGTCAACTATCTACCGCTATTTTTTTCCTTTTAATCCAGCCCTTTTCAACTTCAAAACTCAATCCTTCCTCAACAAAAGTTGAAGAAAGTGAATATTTCATTCCCTTTGAATAAGATGCAAAACTCCAAGAAGGGCTTATTTTCTTTCAGGCACGAAGTTCATTTGTCTAAGGAACAGTGTCCTATGAAACCTTAAGAGGTTGAGGATATGAGACGGATTCCTTATGCATCAGTTGTAAGTCGTCTGATGTACGTCATGTTGTGTACTAGACCCTGTTGGGTTTTATGCCCTAAAACTCGTAGTTTGTAAATAATGTTCTAATTATCAATAAAGAGTTATTATTTTCAATAAAGAGTTATTGTTTATCATTATTTACTACATTGCCTTAAATTAACCCTAAATCCAATAAACTAACATCCAAGGTTGTAATATATGTCTTGAACTGAATGTAGTATACATATAAGAATCTCAGTTCGAGATACAACCTAAAGGAACTATAGTAAGGGGATAAGGTTTGGGTACCTTACCCTGGTAATACCATGGATATGGCCCACTTTGTATGTGATACAAACACAATGATCCTAATATGTTCGTGTAGACGACATGTGAGTGAGGATAACTAATGTAATGAGTTTGCATAAGACTGGACCGCGAAATAGTAACCACTAGATGTAACCTCGTTGACTAGTTAGGTTTCTATTTCATTAGGATGACCTAGGCAACTTGATCTCAATCCTGAGCAAGTTACGAACTCCTGTGTGCGAAGGATTTTCATTTGACTAGTATGGGTGAGAGTGGCCAGATTCGCCGACTCAATATGCCTACCTTCTTGGGAGGACAAGACCGAGCAGGCAGCTGGCGACTTAACCTAGCAAGAAGAAATTCACTCTTTCTCGCCTGTCAGGGCAAATAGATGAATGTTCCCTTAAGTGGTGTCTCCGAGACTTGAACAAAGGGCCCAACCCTCTCATTGGCCCCGAGAGGGACTTCTGTTTGCTGGTGGGACTACAAACAAGTTGTTCATTAGAGGAGCATTAAGACTTAAGGTAAAAGATGTAACCTAGGGGTAAAACGGTAATTTGACTCAGGTGGTGTTACGAACATTCATGAAGGATTGACTTACTGTTATTGGTCAATATCCGTGGACACAGAAATATATCTGCAGTGAGAAGAGTGCAATTGCGGGACTTTAGTGAAGTGTTCCCGCAGTTAACGAATGTTGATTAGGAGGTTAATGAGATTAGCGGAATAATCTTGTATCGTTGGAACTTCTGATCTGTAGGTCTATTAGGTCCACCTTCTAGCTCGTAAAGAGTTCTTAGATCATTTGAATTTGAAATGTTCAAATTCAATTAGGGAAAAACATCAATGTATAAAGATATATTATAATATAAAGTTTTAGAACTTTATGTTATAAATTTAATTTGAATATGATTCATATTAAATTATATGAGAGAATTAAAATATTTGAAAGAGTTCAAATATTAATTGAATGTGAATGAGATTCATATTTAAAACTATAGGTTAAAATTTAATGTACATAAGATGTACATTAAAACTATAGGTTAGAGGGAAATATGATTAAATGTGATTTAATCTTAATTAAATATAAGATATTTAATTTAATATTAGTTAAATATTAATTGAGTATATTAATTGATAATTAATTTGATTAATTATTAAATTAATTAAATAAAAATGATAAAAAAGGGGAACGTGTCAGGAGGACACGTTTCCCACGTCTCCCAACTCCCCATCGATAGGGAGTGGAGAGTTATCCCTCTCAGTGGCTATTTCTTCTCCAATTAGGAGAAGGAAAGGTTGATCGTTGATTAAATTTGCAATTGAGAATTGCAAAAGAACACACAAGAGCTCTCTCTCTCATAATTCCCTTCCTTGTTCCTAATAGTTGGAATCCTTCCCACCAAGGACAGATCAAAAGAACTCAGAGGATAAGAGGTTTACAGTTTTGGTTGTGCATTTTTGGAGCAAGGTGTTGCTGGGAAATTGAAACTACAAAGGTATCAACTAATTCCTTTTACTTTAAGAAACTTACAGCATTTTAATTGCTTTAATCCATGCTTAATTAGTTTAATATGCTTATCTTTGTATTTTGCCAATATATGAATTTTTGGAGTAAACCAAAACAATCAAGCATAATACGATCTTAATTTCACGTTTTTGCTGCTTATGAGGATTCAATTCCCTTCAATTGGTATCAGAGCCAAATTTGTTTGTTTTGGTTGAAACAAAATTGCATTGGTTAGGTAGGAAATTGCATTTTGGTTGTTAAACTGTTTAGGAAAAATTTGGTCGTAGTTTTAATTTTAATTTGATCAAATTAATGTAAAGACCCCTGCGTTTTTTAGCAATTAAGTGCAATATCGAGTCTGTAATAGTGTTATTTAGTCGTTCGTGAAAAAAATGAGGCAATTCAGATGAGATTCGAGTGAAAAATTGCTGATGGAAGCTGTTGTTTTTTAAGGACAAAGGTTGTTGTCGCACCAGCAGCGGTTGCAACGCCATTCATCAGCGTTGCAACGCTGGAGAATGGCGTTGCAACGGTGATGGTTCCTATCGATAAGGAATCTTGGAGGTGCCAGCGTTGCAACGCCGTCTCATGGCATTGCAACGCCAGCCCGATGCTGGACGCGAGCGCGAGGGGAGGCGGCGTTGCAACGCTATGCCATTGGCTAATTGAAGCAGACCGGTTCAGTATTGGTTCGAGCAATTCAGGTCATGGTTGGTCTGGTTCGAGTAGTTTGGTTCCGGTTCAAGGCTTTTTTGACCGATTTTGTAATAAGATTAGTGTAATTTTATTATTTTTGCACTTTAGGGGCAAAATTTTCTGGTTTAATGGCTATTTTCTTTATGAATGTCATTCAGAATTATTCCCACTTTAGGATAAGCATGTTAATGCATTTTATCTATATAAATGTTATATGAGAATGATGAAAATATATTATTATTTTCATGAGTAATTAATTATAATTGTTATAATTCAATTATATGAAAAATGAAAAGCATGGAGCATGAAATTACTTAGTTTAATATAAAATGTTAGATTTTTTTTAAGTAATTTGCATGATTCAAAGAGTTGAATGTCAATGTATTTCCAATTAGAATATAATTGTTGGAAATTTCATATAGTTCTTTATCATAGGTTAATTATTCAATTTTATAAAAGTTATAAATGAGTTGTAGAAACTATAACCAATAACAAAGAAATGCATGCAAACATAGGAACTTGGGTAAAATGAAATTAGTTTTAAAATGTTTAAAATTAATTAGACCTAAGTTTAATTTCTAATAGGATTAGAAATTAGTCTTACATAGTATTTTAAATAGTTTAAAATATAGTAGGACAATAGAACATTGGTTATAAGGGAACTCTACCGGTGATGTTTTGTCTAAGGTTGGGGTACTTAACTTGGCAGTTATGAGAACACTCCTCCCACAGGAACTGACTTGGAGCCTGAGTTGAATTAACCATAGTCCTGTTAGCATGCATTATATCTAGGTAATTAAAATGTTTATTTCACCTAGACATAAGCTTAAAAGACCTAGTTATAATAGTTATAATAGGCATAGACTTAGATAGATTCTATTAGCCGGAATCCAACTAAGTTAAACCTATACCCTAACTTTAGGAACTTCAGTGGGAGAAAACGAGATGTTCGCATTAAGTTTACTCTCACGTCCTCAAGAGTTCACACTGTGAGTTTCATGCTCGGCTACGTGGCGTCAATAGGGTGTTCCCCGACGGTAAGTGTTTGCATGGTTCAATACCAAGATGAATGAGGGAAGTCTCCATAGTAAATGGGAGCAGGACGCATGTCAACGTATCCTATGGTCTCCTCCATTAGGTCGCACCGTGAGATTTCTATAGTCCGCCTGCTAAGTTGCCCTTGAGCAGCCAATCCCTACGAAGGACCTGACTATAGGGATCAGAACACCGCAAACTCCAGAAATGGATAGGATCTCTTAGTTAATTTGCCAACAGTTGTCTTTCGTAATAGTAGCCTGGTGGCTCAGACCTATTGGTCTAAAAATGATAGGGCCACATTTACGGGATAAGTTAAGTTAGTTAACGAGTTCTTGACCAAACAGTCAGTAGCTAAGAATCATTGGGCCATGAGATGTTCTGGTAGTGAGAATTAGCTGTGATAGTCTCAATTCAGGCGAGGAGTGACTGACCATTCGACGGTGGCATTTGTTCTAAACCCTTGAAGTATCGTTGCAAAATTAAAGGTTTAATTTAAACACTAGTGTTCTTAATAATTTTGCTAAATTTGATTGGTTTTTTAAGGGTTAAAAGGCATAACTAATTAGAACTATTTTGTAATTTTAGCATGTCGTCCTCAATTATAGTCTTACTCAAAAGTGAACGTTTAACTAGGAAAAACTATACTACGTGAAAGTCCAACCTTAATACGATTCTGGTTGTTGACGACCTTCGATTTGTACTGATTGAGGAGTGTGCTCAGATCCCTGCTCGAAACGCTCCTCAAACTGTTAAGGATGTGTATGACTGTTGGATCAAAGCCAACGACAAGGCCAAGGTCTATATTTTGGCTAGTGTTTCTTAAGTTCTAGCAAAAAAGCACGAGGGCATGGTTTCAGCTCGTGAGATCATGAGTTCACTGCAGAACATGTTTGGACAACTTCGACATGAATCTCTTAAGAACGTTTATAACTCCCGTATAAAGGAGGGAACATCGGTGAGAGAACACGTTTTCGATCTGATGGTCCACTTCAACGTGGCAGAAATGAATGCGCGAGGTCATCGACGAGCGAAGTCAGGTGTCATTCATCCTGGAATCTCTTCCGAAGAGTTTCCTGCAATTCTGCAGCAATGCGGTGATGAACAATATAGAGTACATCTTGACAACTCTCCTAAACGAACTGTAGACTTTCCAGTCTCTTATGAAGAATAAGGGACAGGTCGATGGAGAGGCAAATGTGTTTTCCCATTCTAAAAAGTTCCAGAAGGGTTCATCCTCTGGAACAAAGTCCTGCAACTTCTCTTTTTGCCTTAAGAATATCCAAAAAAAGAAGAAATCAGGGAACGGGAAAGCACCTGCCACTGCTGAGAAGGGCAAGGGAAAGGCCAAGGTTGCAGACAAAGGAAAGTGTTTCCACTGCAACATGGACGGACACTGGAAGAGAAACTGCCCAAAGTACCTTGTTGAGCTCAAAGAGGAGAAAGGTAAATGTGATTTGCTTGTTCTTGAAACATGTTTAGTGGAAAGTAATGACTTTTCTTGGATACTTGATTCAGGAGCCACTAACCACGTTTGCTCTTCTTTACAGGAAACTAGTTCCTTCAAGGAGCTCGATGAGGGTGAGATGACGCTCAGGGCCGGAAACGGGAGACGTTATCTCGGCTCGTGCAGTGGGAGATGTGAAGCTATTTTTTAGAGATAGATTTTTATATTTGCAAAATCTATATATAGTTCCTAAAATTAAGAAGAACTTAATTTCTATCTCTTGTCTAATTGAGTCTGAATATTGTATTTCCTTTTTAAGTAATGAAACATTCATTTCAAAGAAAGGTGTCAATATTTGTTCTGCCAAATTAGAAAACGGCTTATATGTACTTAAACCGAACCAAACAAAAGTAATTTTAAATCATGAGATGTTTAAAACTACAAATACTCAAAGTAAAAGGCAAAAAGTTTCTACTCAAAATAATACCTATCTTTAGCATCTAAGACTTGGTCATATAAATCTCAGTCGGATTGAGAGATTAACTAAGAATGGACTTCTAAACAAGTTAGAAGATGATTCTTTACTTCCTTGCGAATCATGCTTGGAAGGAAAAATGACTAACCGACCTTTTACTGGAAAAGGTTATAGAGCCAAAGAGCCCTTAAAACTTGTACATTTGGATCTTTGTGGTCCAATGAGTGTAAAAGCTCGAGGAGGGTACGGATATTTCATCTCTTTCATAGATGATTATTCGAGGTATGGTTTTCTATACTTAATGCATCATAAGTCCGAGGCTCTTGAAAAGTTCAAATAGTATAAGGCTGAGGTAGAGAATGCATTAGAGAAAACCATTAAAACATTTCGATCCGATCGAGGTGGAGAGTATATAGACTTGAGATTCCAGGACTATTTGATAGAACATGGAATCCAGTCTCAACTCTCAGCACCTAATAGACCACAACAGAATGGTGTATCAGAAAGGAGAAATAGAACCTTGTTAGACATGGTTCGATCTATGATGAGTTATGCTCAGTTGCTTGACTCGTTTTGGGGTTACGTAGTAGAGACTGTAGTTCAAATCTTAAACATTGTTCCATCAAAAAGTGTTTCAGAAATACCTTTTGAGTTATGGAAGGGGCGTAAACCTAGTTTACAACACTTCAGGATTTGGGGTTGTCCGACACACGTGTTAGTGACAAACCCGAAGAAGTTGGAACTTCGTTCAAGATTATGCCTATTTGTAGGCTATCCCAAGGAAACGAGAGGTGGTCTTTTCTATGACCCACAAGAAAATAAGGTGCTTGTATCGACAAACACCACTTTCTTGAAGGAAGATCACATGAGGAACCATAAACCACGTAGTAAGTTAGTATTAAATGAAGCTACAGAAGAGCCAACAAGAGTTTTTGACCAGGCTAGACCTTCATCAAGAGTTGATGAAGAAACCGACTCATTGAGTCAGTCTCGTCCTTCTCAATCGTTGGGAATGCCTCGACGCAGTGGGATGGTTGTTTCCCAACCTGACCGGTACTTGGGTTTAACTGAAACTCAAGTTGTCATACCAGATGACGGCGTAGAGGATCCATTGTCTTATAAACAGACAATGAATGACGTAGATAAAGACCAATGGATCAAAGCCATGGACCTTGAAATGGAGTCAATGTACTTCAATTAGGTTTGGGAACTTATAGACTAGTCTGAAGGGGTAAGACCCACAGGGTGCAAATGGATCTATAAGAGAAAGAGAGATGCAGCCGAAAAGGTACATACCTTTAAGGGTAGACTTGTAGCAAAGGGTTTTACCCAAAGGGAAAGAGTCGACTATGAGAAAACTTTTTCCCCTGTTGTTATGCTTAAGTCAATTAGGATACTCTTGTCCATAGCTGAATTTTATGACTATGAGATCTGGAAAATGGACGTCAAGACTAAAGGGAATCGAATCCCGCAACGGAAGCAATTGTGAATCGCGCGTTCTTAATTCCGTTACAACGATTGTGTTCAAGAACTAAATAATCTAGATTAAGCATAAAAACAGAATTTGGACAGCAAGAAATATACCTTTGAAGAACCTTTCTTCGAGTGCTCCTTCTCCCACGACCACGATCTCAGCAACGCAAGCCCGAAAGTTTACTGATACTTCTATCAGATCTTCTCCGTTGTTCTCTAGGTGAGGGAGGAAGGTGGGTTCCCTTTAGGTGAGATGAAATGTTGTGAGAGAGAGGTTTGCGTTATGGAACTTTTCCAACAACACAACAAAGGCTTGAGTCTCATTACCTAGTTGCATCTCATGCAACCATATATATAGGGAAATAGGATGGAAATGACCATCCTACCCCTTCTTTATTCTCTCATTAGTATATGGTTTACATGTGAATCTGATTCACATTAAAACTATATATTATATCAATTATATCATATATAATTGATATAACACCTCATGTATAAAATTGAACACTTCAATTTCATTCCTAACTTTATACCCTCAATATTACCATGTTGAGCCAACGGAGGGACCTAATGGACCTACAGTTCATGAGCTCCAATGATGTGAAATTAACAGATCAAACTCTTTGATCCAGTTAATCAATATTCATTAACTATAAGTCACTCCACTATAGACTTGTAGTTGCACTCTCCTCACTGTAGATTATATTGTGTCCACTGATATAGTCATTACCCATGAGTCGACCCTTCTCAGGTTGTTCGTAATCACAGCTGGGTCAAATTACCGTTTTACCCCTGTGATTACCTCTTTGTTTCTTAAGCACCACTGATCCTCTAATGTACAACAAGTCTAAGGTCCTACCTTAGACTCATACCCTCATAGAGGGCGGGGCCCCGTTGTTCAAGACTTGGAGTCAGTTCTTATGGGAACAACCTATCTAATTCCTTAGTGTAGGAATGAGTGAATTCCATCTTGCACAGTTAAGTTCCCAGCTACCTACGAGGTTCTGTCCCTGAGAAGGTAGACTTATTGAATCGGCTATAAGCTACTCTCACCCATACTAGTTTAAGGACAAACCCCTATAAGCAAGAGTTCTTAACTCGCTCAGGATTCAGGTCGAGTCACTAATGACCATCTATAAATTACTAGTCTTATCCTGTTAACGGTGTTACACTGGTTAGACTAATAATTTGCGGTCCCGTCTTGTATGAACTCTTCATACAGGATGCCCCCACTCGCATGTCAACTACATGAATGAGTTGGATTACCTCATTTGTACTAATTACAAAGTGGGTCGCATTCATGGTGTTACCAGAATGAGGTTTCCAACCTTATTCTTATACCATAGACCATTTAGGTTATATTCTTGAACACAATCCAAAATAGTGTCCACTACACTGATGTTCAAGATATATATATTATAACCTTGGAGCTTAGTTTATTGGATTTATAAAACAAGACTGTAATTTTATCAAAACAAATAACTCTTTATTTCTTTGATTAAAATTACACAAGTTTTAGGGCATACATCCCAACAATCTCCCACTTGATCTAAAGCTTGTGGAGTACTATTACAGTGATGTAAATACAATAAACTAGGGCATTTAAACCCTTTGTACAAAATACTCCCACTTGCCCTAGTTGGGGAAGACTTGTAAACGTAGACCTTCTAGGTGATTCTTAAATACTTTAGCCGTGAGAGCCTTTGTAAAAGGATCAGAAACGTTGTGCTCTGAGGCTATCTTCGTGACAATCACGTCTCCTCTATGCACGATCTCCCGGATGAGATGATATTTCCGCTCAATGTGCTTTCCCCTCTTGTGACTTTGAGGTTCTCTCGAATTCGCCACTGCACTACTGTTATTCGAATACAACGTGATGGGCAATGTCATATTTGGAACAACTTCAAAATTTAGCATGAACTTCCTTAACCAGACAGCCTCTTTAGCTACTTCACAAGCTACTACATATTCGACCTCCATGGTGGAATCAGCGATACATCCTTGTTTGATGCTTCGCCATACTACAACTCCCCCATTAAGAGTAAATACTGATCGTGATGTAGATTTTCGAGAATCTTTATCAGTCTGAAAGTCAGAATTTGTGCATCCTGTAAGGATCAAATCCTTAGCCCCATACACAAGCATGTAGTTCCTTGTTCTCCGTAGATACTTAAGGATTGTTTTAACCAATGTCCAGTGTTCAAGTCCTGGATTGGATTGATACCTACTGACCATTCCAACTGCAAAACAGATGTCAGGCCTTGTACACAACATGGCGTACATCAAGCTCCCAACAGCTGATTCATAAGGAATTCGTCTCATGTCCTCAACTCCTTGAGGTGTCTTAGGACACTGTTCCTTAGACAAATGGACTCCATGTCTAAAAGGCAATAAACCGTTTTTGGAGTCTTGCATCTTAAACCCCAACAACACTTTGTCGATGTAAGATGTCTGAGACAGGACTAGTGTTTTATTCTTGCGGTTCCGGACAATCTGGATCACAAGAACAAACTGCGCTTCTCCCAAATCTTTCATTTTGAACTGCGTAGCTAGCCAATCCTTAATGTCAGTTAGATAACCTACATCATTCCCAATGAGTAGGATATCATCCACATAGAGAATTAGGAATGCGACGGAACTATTGATGATTTTCTTGTAGACACAAGGTTAATCATCATTTTGGTCAAAACCATAAGATTTGATTGCCTCATCAAATCTTATATACCAGGACCTAGAGGCTTGTTTCAGTCCATAAATTGACCTTTTAAGCCTGCAAACTTTTTGCTCTTGTCCTGGTTTAATGAACCCTTTGGGTTGTTCCATGTAGATGTTTTCTTCAAGATTGTCATTCAAAAATGCCGTCTTGACATCCATTTGTCATACCTCATAGTCATAATATGCGACAATGGCAAGTAGGATACAGATAGACTTTACCATAGCAACAGGTGAAAAGGTCTCCTCATAGTCAACCCCTTCAACCTGGGTATAACCCTTTGCTACTAGTCTAGCTTTGAAGGTTTGCACCTTTCCATCTACACCTCGTTTTCTCTTGTAGATCCACTTGCACCCTATAGGTTTTACCCCATCAGGTTTATCTACAAGATCCCAAACAGAATTGAAGTACATATACTCCATTTCTTGGTCCATGACTATGACCCATTTGTCTTTGTCTTTGTCAACCATCGTTTGATTATAAGTCGATGGATCCTCACAGTCGTCATCCGATATAACAACTTGAGTTTCAAATAAACCCATGTAATGGCAGTCTGTGTTACAACCCTCCCACTACGTCGAGGCATACTCAACTCTTGAGATGGACTTGCTTGACTAGACAAACTAGTATCAACAACTCTTGTTGACGTACTAGATTTGTTGACAACCGTGCCATTGTTCCGTTTGAATCACTCAACACAGTTTTACTCTTTGGTTTGTGGTCCCTTATGTGGTCCTCCTCTAAGAAAATGGCATTTGTCGACACAAAAACCTTATCTTCCTTAGGATCATAGAATAAACCACATCTTGTTTCTTTTGGGTATCCTACGAATAGGCATAACTTTGAACGTGAATCCAACTTCTTTGGATTTGTCACAAGCATATGTGCTGGACAACCCTATATTCTGAAGTGACTGCCTTTATGTCCTTTCCAGAGTTCAAAAGGTGTTTCAGAAACACTTTTTGTGGGCACATTGTTCAAAATGTATACCGCAATCTCCACTGCGTAACCCCAAAAGGAACTAGGGAGATGAGCACAACTCATCATTGATCGAACCATGTCCAACAAGGTTCTATTTCTCCTTTTCGATACACCGTTTTGTTGTGGTGTACCGGGAGCCGAGAGTTGGTATGTAATTCCATGTTGTATCATATAGTTCTGGAATTTTAAATTCATATACTCTCCACCTCGATCTGATCGAAGCGTTTTAATTGTTTTACCCAACTGATTTTCAACCTCGGTCTTGAATTCCTTAAACTTTTCAAGTGCTTCAGACTTGTGTTGTATTAGGTAAATATGCCCAAATCTGGAATAATCATCTACAAAGGAGATAAAATAGTCATAACCTCCTCTGGCTTTAACACTTATCGGACCACAAAGGTCTTAATGTATAAGCTCAAGAGGTTCTTTGGCTCTATAACCTTTTCCACTAAAAGGTTTTTTTAGTCATTTTGCCTTCTAGGCAGGATTCACATACAGGTAAAGTATTTTCTTCTAACTCATTTAGAAGTCCATTCTTTACCAATCTCTCAATCCTATTGAGATTAATGTGACCCAATCTAAGTGTCAAAGATGAGCATTTTTCTTTAGGAGAAATTAGTTCGTGTACTTGTAATTTTGTATAATTCACTGTTAAAAAACTAAATTAAACCATTGCAAATAATTCTCAAGAAGAGCAACACATAGTACAATACTTTATAATGAAATAAACACTTTATTCAATTGAAAAGAAAATGAAGTACAATGTTCGCTAAGGCAAGAAATAGAAATAAGGTTTCTAATAAACCCTTAAGCTACATGTTATCAAATAACAATTTTTCCTTGTCAGACGATTGCTCTTTATTTGCTCCTTTTCCTCTTCTTCTGTATCTTCTTAAGTTCAGAAGTATGGTTGCAATTCTTAGTTCCAGAGGATGAGCCCTCCTGAGAACTTTTGGAATGGGCAAACAAATTTACCTCTCCATTCCGTTGTCTCTTATCATCCATAAGAAACTGATAATTTTGCAGCTCATTTAGCAGAGAAGTCAGATCATACTCTATGTTGTTCATCGCTGCATTGCTACGGAATTGCAAAAAACTCTTCGGAAGAGATTCTAGGATGAACAAAACCTGACTTTTCTCATCTATGACCGCCCCGTTTAATTCCGCTATGTTGAAGTGAGCAATCAAATTGAGAACATGTTCTCTCATTGACGTTCCCTCCTTCATGTGCGCGTTGTAAACGAATTTTAGGGTTTCATGCCGAATTTGTTTGGACGGATGTCTAGACAAATTTAGCACAAACTCCATGATATCACGAGCTGAGACCTTGCCCTCCAGCCTCCTAGCTAAAACATAAGGTATGCTAGCCAGGATATAGGCTTTTTCCTTTTCATTGGCATTGATCCAAATGGTCATCGCATCCTCAATGATTGAGATGTGTTTTGAGCAGGGAATTGAGGACACTCCTCATTGAGAACGAACTTAAGATCATGTGCAATCAAGATTATGTTGAGTCTATTCCTCCAAGTCATTATGTTTTCTTCGGTTAATTTTTCCACACCCAGTAAGGAAATAATTGAGTTAGGCATTTTGCTGAAAATTTACAAATAAACTTGTATGAGTTTCTTGCTATAACTCTAATCCAATCATGTTTTAGCTAATTATCAAATGATTCCTAGGTCATTTATAATTTGCAATAATACTCCAAAGGTTTAGAATGTATGACACCGAAGGGTAATCAAAAAACACTCCTCTTTTGGATCAAGACATTCTTGACCAAAACCTAATGCCAGAATAACTCTTATTCCTATAGGCTTTAGTTACCATTTTTCGATCAGGATACATACACATCATATGTACCTTGTGAGTGTAACCCTCTGTCTTTAGATCCCAGAGTCCCAGTCCAATAAAATCTGCCGAAGGGAGGACTAGATTGAAAAACAGACTAAGGAGGTCTTTATCCCTTTCGGTGTCTCATCAGTGTTCGATCCCCTGTATGATCAAGCCTGCTGAAGGGATTATGCAGTCCAGCCAAACTAGCAGGCTGACCATAGTGGTCTAACAGCGTAAACCGACAAAAGAGACCGTAGGTTTTGTTTTCACTAAACCTGTTCCACTCACTATAAGTACCCTCTCCATTCACCTTGATATTGACTCATACAAACACCATCCGAAGGGAGACGCTCCCGTTTGCGCCACGAGGCCAAGTATGAGTCTCACGGTGTGATTTTTTCGGAGATAACGTAGGTGAAAAAATATGTATCATATACACTTTTCCTCCTATTGGATACTTTAAAGTTATAGGAATCTTACTTAGGCTAAAACCCGGCTAATGGTTTTACCTGACTCTATCAATATAACTCTTATATCGATAATCAATATAACTTATATTGATTTTATCCTAAGTTTGTTAATACAACTCTTTATATTAAGCTTAGGATTTCTAGTTTATTAACTCCTTAATAAACCCGCTGACGCTACTATAATTTATGAACTCTCTAATTAAATTTCACTCCCAGGTCAGTTCCCACGTAGGGGTGTTCCGTTTAAATCGAAGCAAATACTGACCTAAAAAAGAACTTTCCTTAGACAGAGTTCCTCTTTTAATCATAGCTTATAAATTACTTGGTTCCTAATTCTAATCTAATTAGAACTAGATAACCTAAGGTCTATTATTTCCAAGTTCTAAACATTTTAAAACTAATAATTAACCTTATGTGACATGCATACTATGTTATAGTGCTTGATCATTCATCACATGAATAATAAGACATTCATAGCATAATCATCTCATGATATATAATGCATGTCAATGTTGTCCATAAATTAATATAACAACTTTATATTAATTAATCATGCAAACTATATAATATAACTCTTTATATTATAAATGATGCATGAAAATGCTTAACCTAAGGTGAGATTTCTAAAATAAAAGCATACATTATGCATGGCAATGATTACACAACAATTGCATAATTTAAATAGCAAAATTAGACCAATTTTGGCACCCTAAAATTAATTTTTAATTAATATAATCTAATTATATTAATTAAAATTAAATAAATTAAATATAAATAAATATAAAACGTTTTTATATTTATTATATATAATAAAATTAATTTTCGCCCGTTGAAGCACTGCTGAAATGCCTTCGGCGTTGCAACGCTGCTCCTTGTCTGTTTCTGCCCGTTGGAGCGCGTTGTGAAACGCTTTCGGCGTTGCAACGCTGATGGTTGCGTTGCAACGCTGCCTCTGATGCACGCCTCCTTCCGCACAACGCTGCACACATACAACAACATGAATTCTCCAATTCTTGCTCGTTTTCGCTCCGATTTTCTCAGCAACCACTTTGCCTCGATTGACAGGGACTTACAGACTCGATTTATAATTAATATTTCTCAAAACACCGGGTCCTTACATTGAACGATTCAATGGAAAAATTATAAATCTAAGTGCCAAAATCGAAAACGTCTAATTTTCAAACCGTTCATACATCTCATGCAAAACAGTAAATCCCACCTCGTTCTTAAAAAATTCAGAACGGAAATTAAGAACGCAATTGGGCTCTGATACCAATCGAAGGGAATCAAATCCCGCAGCGGAAGCGATTGTGAATCGCGCGTTCTTAATTCCGTTACAACGATTGTGTTCAAGAACTAAATAATCTAGATTAAGCATAAAAAAAGAATTTGGACAGCAAGAAATATACCTTTAAAGAACCTTTCTTCGAGTGCTCCTTCTCCCACGACCACGATCTCAACAACGCAAGCCCGAAAGTTTACCGACACTTCCACCGGATCTTCTCCGTTGTTCTCTAGGTGAGAGAGGAAGGTGGGTTCCCTTTAGGTGAGATGAAATGTTGTGAGAGAGAGGTTTGTGTTATGGAACTAGAGTCAGTTCTTAAGGGAACAACCTATCTAATTCCTTAGTGTAGGAATGAGTGAATTCCATCTTGCACAGTTAAGTTCCCAGCTACCTACGAGGTTCTGTCCCTGAGAAGGTAGGCTTATTGAGTCGGCTACAGGCCACTCTCATCCATACTAGTCTAAGGACAAACCCCTATAAGTAGGAGTTCTTAACTCGCTCAGGATTCAGGTCGAGTCACTAATGGCCATCTTTAAATTTCTAGTCTTATCCTGTTAACGGTGTTACATTGGTTAGACTAATAATTTGCGGTTCGGTCTTGTATGAACTCTTCATACAGGATGCCCCCACTCGCATGTCAACTACTTGAATGAGTTGGATTACCTCATTTGTACTAATTACAAAGTGGGTTGCATCCATGGTGTTACCAGAATGAGGTTTCCAACCTTATTCTTATACCATAGACCATTTAGGTTGTATTCTTGAACACAATCCAAATAGTGTCCACTACACTGATGTTCAAGATATATATTATAACCTTGGAGCTTAGTTTATTGAATTTATAAAGCAAGACTGTAATTTTATCAAAACAAATAACTCTTTATTTCTTTGATTAAAATTACACAAGTTTTAGGGCATACATCCCAACAAAGGCTGCCTTTTTAAATGGTAATCTTGACGAGAGTATCTATATGTCTCAACCCGAAGGGTTCATAGCCCAAGGTCAGGAGAAAAAAAGTTTGCAAGCTCAATCGATCCATTTATGGGTTGAAACAAGCATCCAGATCTCGGAACATAAGATTTGATACTGCAATCAAGTCTTTTGGCTTCGACCAAAACATTGATGAGCTTTTTGTTTACAAGAGGATCATCGGCGACAAAGTAGCTTTCTTAGTACTTTATGTGGATGATATCCTACTCATTGGGAATGATGTAGGATATGTAACTGACATAAAGAAATGGTTAGCGACTCAATTCCAAATGAAAGATTTGGGAGAGGCACAGTATGTTCTTGGAATTCAAATTTTCAGGAATCGCAAGAACAGAACGCTAGCTCTGTCTCAAGCGTCCTATATCGACAAAATGTTGATCTGATATTCGATGTTGAATTCCAAGCGGGGTATATTACCTTTCAGGCATGGAATTCATCTGTCTAAGGAACAGTGTCCTAAGACACCTCAAGAAGTTGTGGATATGAGACGTATTCTCTATGCCTCGGAAGTAGGTAGCTTAATGTATGTTATGTTATGCACGAGGGCAGACACTTGTTATGTAGTGGGAATAGTCAGTAGGTACCAGTCCAATCCATGGTTAGACCACTAGACCGCAGTTAAAAATATCCTCAAGTATCTCAGGAGAACGAGGGACTATATGCTTGTGTATGAGTCTAAGGATTTGATCATTACAGGATACTCTGATTCTGATCTTCAGACTGATAAGGATTCTAGGAAATTCACATTGGGATCAGTTTTCACCCTTAACGGGGGAGCTGTAGTGTGTCGTAGCATCAAGTAAGGATGCATCGCCGACTCCACCATGGAGGCAAAGTATGTAGCTGCTTGTGAAGCAGCTAAAGAGGTTGTTTGGCTAAGGAAATTCCTTACTGATTTAGAAGTTGTTCCAAATATGGAATTTCTCATCACCTTATACTGTGACAACAGTGGTGCGGTAGCCAATTCAAAGGAACCTTGCAACCACAAGCGAGGGAAGCACATCGAGAGGTAGTATCACCTTATACCGAAGATAGTGCAACGAGGAGATGTGATGGTCACGAAGATCGCTTCGGAGCACAACATAGTTGATCCGTTTATAAGGACTCTCACGGCTAAAGTGTTCGAGGGTCATCTAGAGAGTCTAGGTCTACGAGACATGTACATAGGATAATCTAGGGCAAGTGGGAGATATGTAAATGAGTATATTGATGCCCTAGTTTATTGTATTTTGTATCTTTGTAACCATTGTTTTAGATTGTAATGTACCCCACTAGAGTTTTAGTTCAAGTGGGAGTTTGTTGGGTTTTATGCCCTAAAACTTGTAGTTTGTAAATAATGTTCTAATTATCAATAAAGAGTTACTAAATGTAGTGTACATATAAGGATTTCAGTTCGATATACAACCTAAAGGGTCTATAGTAAGGGGATAAGGTTTGGGTATCTTACCCTGGTAATACTATGGATATGACCCACTTTGTATGTGATACAAACACAGTGATCCTAACGTGTTCATGTAGACAACATGTGAGTGAGAATATCCTATGTAATGAGATTGCATAAGACCGGACCGAGAAATAGGAACCATTAGATGTAACCCCGTTGACTAGTTAGGTTTCTACTTCATTAGAATGACCTAGGCAACTTGATCTCAATCCTGAGCAGGTTACGAACTCCTGTTTGCGAGGGATTGTCCTTTGACTAATATGGGTGAGAGTGGTCAAATTTGCTAACTCAAAATGCCTACCTTCTTGGGGACAAGATCGAGCAGGCAGCTGGGGACTTAACCTAGCAAGAAGAAATTCACTTCTTCCCGCCTGTTAGGGTAAGTAGATGAATGTTCATTTAAGTGGTGTCTCCGGAACTTGAACAAACGGGTCTGTTCGAATTTATGCCCTAAACAAGTGTAGTTTTGTTTCAAATAAATAAAGATGGTATTTATTATATTCTCGCATATAAATCTAAATCCAATAAACTAAGTTCCAAGGTTATAATAATAGATCTTGAACATTTGTGTAGTAGACATAAGTTGGATTAACTTGTTCAAGTATAACCTAAAAGGTCTATGGTATATGCATAGGGTTGGGAACCTTATACTGGTAACACCGTGGATGCGGCCCGCTTTGTATTTAGTACAAACGAGGTAATCCAACTCGTTCATGTGGTAGACATGTGAGTAGGGGCATCCTGTATAATGAGATTATACAAGACCGGACCACGAATTATTAACCTACTAGTGTAGCACCGTTATCAAGATAGGTATAATAATTCATAGATGATCATTCGTGACTTGACCTGAATCCTGAGCATGCTACGGACTCCTGCTTGTGAGGTTTCTCCTTAGACTAGTATGGGTGAGAGTGGCTTGTAGCCGACTCAATAAGCCTACCTTCTCAGGGACATAACTTTGTAAGTAGCTGGGAACTTAACTATGCAAGATGGAATTCACTCATTCTGAATTAAGGAACCAGATAGGTTGTTCTCTTAAGAACTGAATCCGAGTCTTGAACAATGGGGCCCTGCCTTCTTACTGACCTAAGAAGGATCAAGTTTATGGTAGGACCATAGACTGATTGTTCATTAAAGGATCAATGGAGCTTAAGGAGCAAGATGTATTCACAGGGGTAAAATGGTAATTTGACCCAGTTGTGATTACGAACAACCTGTGAATGGTCGACTCATAAGTATTTATTATATCAGTGGATACAACATAGTTTACAGTGAGGAAAGTGCAACTACGAGTCTATAGTGGAATGACTCATAATTAATGAATGTTGGTTAATTGAATCAAAGAGTTTGATCGATTAATCTTGTATCATTGGAGTTCATGATCTGCAGATCCATTAGGTCGCTTCGTTGGCTCAACATGGAAATAAGGAGGGTTTATAGTTTGGAGTGAAATTGAAATCTTCAATTTCATGTTTAAAGGGATATATCAATTATATATGATATAATTGATATAACATATGGTTCAATCCATGAGAAATATATCATAAGAGCACTATAGGGGTAGGATGGTCATTTCCACCTTATTTCTCTATAAATATGTGCATGAGATGTACATTTTTTAACCTAATTCAAAAAGGCAACCCTAGTGCTCTTTTGACAAGTGTTTTGTTGGAAAAGAGTTCCAAAACACTTTTCTTCCTCAAAATCCCTCCCAACTCCAAAAGAGATTTCACCACCTTCCCTCTCCTAGAGATACAACGGAGAAGATCTCGCGAGCGGATCAAAAACTACTTCGTAGTTTGTGGAGAATGCGAGATCGTTGAGATCGTGAGAACGAGAGGATCAAAAGGAGCACGTGTTGTTTTTGTCTACAATGGTAATAGTACTACTGTCCATATATCTAATTTACATGTTTAATCGTTTTATGTATGATTTTGATCTGATCTACGTAACACATTACAAGAACACGCGATTCAAATCACTTCCGCTATGGGATTCGATCCCATCAATTGGTATCAGAGCCAATTGTATTCTTGTTTTTGTTCTAGATCTGTCAAAAACATAGGTGTGATTATATTTTGTTCATGAGATGAATGAAAGTTTGCAAATTAGATGTTTACACTTTTTGCACTTAGATTTGTAATTTTTCATTGAATCGTTCAATGTAAGGACCTGGTGTTTTGGACAATTTTAATTGTAAATCGAGTTTGTAAGTCCGTGTCGATTGAGGCAAAGTGATTGTTGAGAAGAACGGAGAAAAAACGAGCAAAAATAGAAAAAGGAGTATGTTGTTCTGCATACAGCGTTGCAACGCCGTTGAGGCTGTTTTCAAGCTGCAGGAGGCGCAGCGTTGCAACGCTTCAACCAGCGTCACAACGCTTGGATGAGAGGCGTTAGCGTTGCAACGCTATCACGGGCGTCACAATGCTGGAGCTGAAGGTGTTTTGCCAAGCGCTCCAACGGGCAGAAACGGACAAGCATCAGCGTTGCAACGCCGCAGGCGTTTCACGAAGAGCAACAATGGGCAACAACTTTATTTTTATTATAATTTATTATAAAATGTTTTTTATTTATTTTAATTAATATAATTAGATTATATTAATTTTAATTAATTTTAGGGTGACAAAAATGGTCTGATTTTTCTATTTATTTTTATTCAATTGTTGTATAATTATATCCATGCATAATGTATGCTATTTAGAAACTCTCACCTTAGGTTAAGCATTTTCATGAATCATTTATAATATAAAGTGATTTGCATGAATTATTAATATAAGATGTTATATTAATTCTTGGATAGCATTGACATGCATTATGATTCATGAGATGAATATGCTATGTATGTTTATTATTCATGTGATGGATGATCAAGCAAATATAACATAGTATGCATGTCACCTAAGGTTAATTATTAGTTTTAAAATGTTTAGAACTTGGAATTAATAGACCTTAGGTTATCTAGTTCTAATTAGATTAGAATTAAGGTTCTGTCTAGGCTGTGGTATTTAAGTTGTTGGAAACGGAACACCCGTACTTGGGAACTGACTTGGGAGTGAATTAATCTTAGAGTCTATAAATTATTAAAATGTCAGCAAAGTTTATTAAGGGTTGATAAACTAGAAACCCTAGGTTTGTAGACTTAGGTAAAATTCAATATAAGAGGTTATATTGATAGATTTAGGTAAAATCATTAGCCGGATTTAACCTAAGTAAAATTCCTAAAATACTTAAAGTACTTAGTGGAAGGAAAAAGGTGTATATGATACATCAAATTTTTCACCTACATATCTCTGGGAAATTCACACCGTGAGATCCATACTTGGCCTCGTGGCGAAAACGGGAGTGTCCCCCTTCGAATGGTGTTTGTATGAATCAATATCAAGGTGAATGGAGAGCGTACTTATAGTGAGTGGGAGCGGGAACTATGAAAACAAAACCTATGATCTCTTTTATCGGTTCACACCGTGAGATTACTATGATCAGCCTGCTAGTTTGGCCTGGACCAGATAATCTCTTCGGAGGGCTTTGACCATAGGGATCGGAACACAGTGAACACTTGAAAAGGATAAAGATTACCTTAGTTTATTTTCCAACCTAGTCCTCCCTTCGGCCGATTTTGTTGGATCGAGACTCTGGAATCCAAAGATAGAGGGTAACACTCACGGGATACATTAGTTGTAATAGTATCCAGACCGAAGAATGGTAACTAAAGCCTATAGGAATAAGAGTTATTCTGGCATTAGGTTTTGGTCAAGAATGTCTTGATTCAAAGGAGGAGTGTTTATGATTACCCTTGGTGTCATACATTCTAAACCTTTGGAGTATCATTATGAATTATTAATGACTTAGGAATCATTAGATAATTAGCTAAAAATGATTGGATTAATTAAAGGTTTAACGAGAAACTAATACAAGTATTTTGTATTTCAGCAATATGAATAGCTCAATCCTTTCCTTATTGGCTACTGAGAAATTAACCGGAGAAAATATGATGACCTGGAAAAACAATCTTAATATCATCTTGGTTGCGAACGATCTAAAGTTTGTGCTTACTAAGGAGTGTCCTCAGGTGTCAGGCTCGAATGCGTCACGAAATGTTCGTGATGCATACGATAGATGGATCAAGGCCAAGGTCTACATCTTGGCAAGTATGTCAGACATATTAACCAAAAAGCACGAGGGCATGATGACCGCCAATGAAATCATGGATTCGTTGCAGGGCATGTTCGGACAAAAGTCTGTTCAGGTCAGGTACAATACCCTCAAGTATATCTTCAACGCTAGAATGGCGGAGGGATCATCTGTTCGGGATCATGTTCTCGATATGATGGTTCACTTCAACACGGCGGAGTCGAATGGTGCTTCTATCGACGAATCGAGTCAGGTCAGCTTTATAGTAGAAACTCTACCATAGAGTTTTATACAGTTTTGAAGTAACGCTGTTATGAACAAGCTTACTTTTAACCTTACCTCTCTTCTGAATGAACTCCAAACCTTCCAATCTCTGATGAAAATCAAGAGATCGAAAGGTGAGGCAAATGTTGCCAGTAGGAGTAATCACGGAGGTTCAACCTCTGGAAAAAAAATCAGTGGCTTCATTTTCCCCAAGCCTGAAAGGCAAGAAGAAGAAAATGAAGAAGGTTGGTAAGGGGAAACAGGCTAACAAAGCTACCACCCAGAAGGGCAAGAAGGTCAAAGAAGTTGCAGACAAAGGAAAATGTTTCCACTGCAATGAAGACGGGCATTGGAAATGGAACTGTCCGAAGTACATTGCATAAAAGAAGAAAGAGGGTAAATATGATTTACTTTGCTTAGAAGCTTGTTTAGTGGATAGTGATAATTCTGCCTGGATATTGGATTCGGGAGCCACTAATCATGTATGTTCTTCTTTTCAGGGAATTAGTTCCTAGCAGCAACTACAAGAAGGAGAGATAACACTCCTTGTTTGAAATGGGGAAGTTGTCCCAGTTGTAGCAGTGGGCACCATGAAGCTATTGTTTGGCAAGAAACATATGTTGTTGAATAATGTACTAGTGATACCAGGGTTTACTAGAAACCTAATTTCAATTTCTTGCCTAGTAGAACAATGTATTTAAATATCATTTTCTTCTAATAAAGTGTTTATTTTAAAGAAAGGTATTGAAATATGTGTAGCTTCATTAGAAAATGAGTTGTATGTTTTAAGGCCTAATTCAGTCAAAATGGTTTTGAACACTAAATTATTTAAAACTGCAAACACACAAACTAAAAAACGTAAAATTTCTCCTAAAGAAAATTTTCAACTTTGGCACTTTCAGTTAGGTCACATTAACCTCAATAGGATTGAGAGATTGGTAAGAATTAGACTTCTAAATGAGTTAGAAGAAAATGTCTTACCAGTATGTGAGTCCTGCTTAGAGGGAAAAATGACTAAAAGACCTTTTAGTGGAAAAGGTTATAGAGCTAAAGAACCTCTTGAGCTTATACATTCTAACCTTTGTGGTCCGATGAATGTTAAAGTCCAGAGGAGGTTATGAATATTTCATCTCTTTTATAGATGATTATTCAAGATTTGAGCATATTTACTTAATGCATCATAAGTCTGAAGCACTTGAAAAGTTCAAGGAATTCAAGGCTGAAGTTGAGAATCAATTAGGTAAAACAATTAAAACACTTTGATCGGATCGAGGTGGAGAGTTTATGGATTTAAAATTCCAAGACTATATGATAGAACATGGAATTACATCCCAACTCTTAGCACCTGGTACGCCTCAACAAAACGGTATCTAAAAGGACAAATAGAACCATGTTGGACATGGTTCGATCAATGATGAGTTATACTCATCTCCCTAACTCGTTATGGGGATACGCAGTAGAGACTGCTGTATACATTTTGAACAATGTTCCATCAAAAAGTGTTTTAGAAACACCATTTGAACTCTGGAAAGGACGTAAAGGTAGTTTACGTTATTTCAGAATTTGGGGATGTCCAGCACATGTGCTTGTGATAAATCCAAAGAAATTGAAATCACGTTCAAAATTGTGCCTTTTTGTAGGGTACCCAAAAGAAACGAGAGGTGGGTTATTCTATGATCCTAAGGAAGATAAGGTACTTGTGTCGACAAATGCCACTTTCTTAGAGGAGGACCACATAAGGGATCACCAACCAAGAAGTGAAGTTGTGTTAAGTGAATTAGACGGAACAACAACTAAAGTTGCTGATAATACATCAACAAGGGTTGTTGATACGAATTTGTTAAGTCCACCTCAAGAGTTGAGAGTGCCTCAACATAGTGGGAGGGTTTTAACACAACCTGACCGTTACATGGGTTTAACTGAAACCAAAATTTTCATATCAAATGATGATTGCGAGGATCCATTAACTTATAACCAAGCAATGGTTGACAAAGACAAAGACAAATGGGTCATGGCCATGAACCAAGAAATGGAGTCTATGCACTTCAATTCTGTTTGGGATCTTGTAGATAAACCTTATGGGGTAAAACTTATAGGTTGTAAGTGGATCTACAAGAGAAAACGTGGTGTAGATGGAAAAGTGCAAACTTTAAAGGCTAGACTAGTAGCAAAGGGCTATACCCAGGTAGAAGGGGTGGACTATGAGGAAACCTTTTCACCTGTTGCTATGGTAAAGTCTATCCGTATACTACTTACCATTGCCGCATATTATGACTATGAGGTATGGCAAATGGATGTCAAGACAGCATTCTTAAATGGGAATCTTGACGAAAACGTCTACATGGACCAACCCAAAGGGTTCATACAACCAGGACTAGAGCAAAAAGTTTGCAAGCTTAAAAGGTCCATCTATGGACTGCAACAAGCTTCTAGGTCCTGGAATATAAGATTTAATGAGGTAGTCAAATCTTATGGCTTTGATTCAACTATGAAAATCGAATATGTAGCAGCTTGTTAAGCAACTAAAGAAGCCGTATGGCTAAGGAAATTCATGATGGATTTGGAAGTTGTTCCAAACATGAGTTTGTCAATCACACTTTATTGTGATAACAGTAGTGTTGTGGCAAATCAAGAGAACCCTGAAGTCACAAGAGGGGTAAACACATTGAGCGAAAGTATCACCTATTCAGGGAGATAGTGAATCGAGGAGATGTGATCGTCACAAAGATAGCTTCGGAGCACAATACTGTTGACCCATTTACAAATGCTCTCTCGGCTAAAGTGTTTGAGAGTCACCTAGAAGGTCTAGGACAACGTATCTTACCCTAACTAGGGCAAGTGGGAGTATGTTGTACAAAGGGTATTCAGTGCCCTAGTTTATTGTATTTACGTTTTTGTAATGTTCATTATGTACTCCACTACCTTTAGGATAAGTAGGAGATTGTTGGGATTTATGCCCTAAACAAGTGTAGTTTGGTTTTAAATAAATAAAGATATTTATTATATTCTCACATATAAATCTAAATCCAATAAACTAAGTTCCAAGGTTATAATAATAGATCTTGAACATTTGTGTAGTAGACATAAGTTGGATTAACTTGTTCAAGTATAACCTAAAAAGTCTATGGTATATGCATAGGGTTGGGAACCTTATCTTGTAACAACACCGGATGCGACCCGCTTTGTATTTGGTACAAACGAGTTAATCCAACTCGTTCATGTGGTAGACATGCGAGTGGAAGTATCCTGTATAATGATATTATACAAGACCGGACCACGAATTATTAACCTACGTGTAACACCGTTATCAAGATAGGTATAATAATTAATAGATGATCATTAGTGACTTGACCTGAATCCTGAGCATGCTACGAACTCCTGCTTGTGAGGTTTCTCCTTAGACTAGTATGGGTGAGAGTGGCCTGTAGCCGACTCAATAAGCCTACCTTCTGAGGGACATAACTTCGTAAGTAGCTGGGAACGTAACTATGCAAGATGGAGTTCACTCATTCCTGAATTAGGGAATCAGATAGGTTGTTCTCTTAAGAACTGAATCTGAGTCTTGAACAATGGGGCCCCGCCTTCTTACTAAACTAAGAAGGATCAAGTTTATGGTAGGACCATAGACTAATTGTTCATTAGACGATTAGTGGAGCTTAAGGAGCAATATGTATTCACAGGGGTAAAACAATAATTTGACCCAGCTGTGATTACGAACAACCTGTGAAGGGTCGACTCATAAGTATTGATTATATCAGTGGATACAACATAGTCTATAGTGAGGAGAGTGCAACTACGAGTCTATAGTGGAGTGACTCATAGTTAATGAATGTTAGTTAATTGAATCAAAGAGTTTGATTGATTAATCTTGTATCATTGGAGCTCATGATCTGTAGATCCATTAGGTCCCTCCGTTGGCTCAACATGGAAATAAGGAGGGTTTATAGTTTGGAGTAAAATTGAAATCTTCAATTTCATGTTTAAAGGGATATATCAATTATATATGATATAATTGATATAACATATGGTTCAATCCATGAGAAATATATCATAAGAGCACTATAGGGGTAGGATGGTCATTTCCACCTTATTTCTCTATTAATATATGCATGAGATGCACATTTGTTAACCTAATTCAAAAAGACAACCCTAGTGCTCTTTTGACAAGTGTTTTGTTGGAAGAGTTCCAAAACACTTGTCTTCCTCAAAATCCCTCCCAACTCCAAAAGAGGTTCCACCACCTTCCCTCTCCTAGAGATACAACGGAGAAGATCTAGCAGGCTGATCAAAAACTACATCATAGTTTGTGGAGAACACGAGATCGTTGAGATCGTGAGAACAAGAGGATCAAAAGGAGCACGTGTTGTTTTTGTCTACAAAGGTTATAGTACTATTTCTCATATATCTAATTTACATGCTTAATCGTTTTATATATGCTTTTGATCTTATCTACGTAATACATTACAAGAACACGCGATTCAAATCGCTTCATTCTGAGGATTCGATCCTATCGGTCCAGGCCTCTCATAGGCACGAGAGGACTTACATTTGCTTTGGTAGGATCACAAACAAGTTGTTCATTAGAGGAACACTGGGATTTAAGGTAAAAGATGTAACCTAGGGGTAAAACGGTAATTTGACCCAGCTGGTGTTACGAATATTCGTGAAGGATTGACTTGATATTATTGGTCAATATCCATGGACACAAAAATATATCTGTAGTTAGAAGAGTGAAACTGCGGGACTTTAGTGGAGTGTTCCCGCAGTTAACAAATGTTGATTATGAGGTTAATGAGATTAACGGAATAATCTTGTAACGTTGGAACTTCTGATCTGTAGGTCCATTAGGTCCACCTTCTAGCTCGTAAAGGGTTCTTAGATCATTTGAATTTGAAATGTTCAAATTCAATTAGGAAAAAACATCAATGTACAAAGATACATTATAATATAAAGTTTTAGAACTTTATGTTATAGATTTAAATTGAAAATGATTCATATTAAATTATATGAGAGAATTAAAATATTTGAAAGAGTTCAAATATTAATTGAATGTGAATGAGATTCATATTTAAAACTATAGGTTAAAATTTAATGTACATAATATGTACATTAAAACTATAGGTTAGAGGGAAATATGATTAAATGTGATTTAATATTAATTAAATATAAGATATTTAATTTAATATTAGTTAAATATGATTTAATTAATTAATTATATTAATTGATAATTAATTCGATTAATTATTAAATTAATTAAATAAAAATAATAAAAATAATAAAAAAAGGGAAACGTGTCAGGAGGACACGTTCCCCACGTCTCCCAAATCCCCATCGATAGGGAGTGGGGAGTTATCCCTCTCAGTGGCTATTTCTTCTCCAATTGGGAGAAGGAAAGGTTGATCGGATTGAATTTGCAATTGAGAATTGCAAAAGAACACACAAGAGCTTTCTCTCTAATAATTCCCTTCCTTCTTCCAAATAGTTGGAATCCTTCCCACCAAGGATAGATCAAAAGAACTCAGAGGATAGGAGGTTTACACTTTTGGTTGTGTCTTGTTGTGAATAGAGGAAAAACTAAGTTGTCGTGCATTTTTTGAGCAAGGTGTTGCTGGGAAATTGAAACTACAAAGGTAATCAACTAATTTCTTTTAGTGTAAGAAACTTACAGCATTTTAGTTGCTTTAATCCATGCTTAATTAGTTTAATATGCTTATCTCTGTATTTTGCCAATGTATGGATTTTTGGAGTAAACCAAAAAAATCAAGCATAATACGATCTTAATTTCATGGGGATTATATTTTCTTCAGACCCGACATCTGTTATGCGGTAGGAATAGTCAGTAGATACCAATCCAATCCAGGATGTGATCACTGGCCAACGGTTAAGTTAATACTCAAGCATCTCAGGAGAACAAGGGACTACATACTCGTGTTTGGACTTAAGGATTTGATCCTTACAGGATACACAGACTTTAACTTTTAGACCGACAAGGATTCTAGGAAATCTACATCAAGGTCAGTGTTTCCTCTTAACGGATGGGCTATAGTTTGGCGAAGTATCAAGCAATGATGCATCACAAACTCCACCACAGAGGCCTAATACGTAGCGACTTGTGAAGCATCTAAGGAAGCAGTTTGATTAAGGAAATTCATGATTGTTTTGGAAGTAGTTCCAAATATGAATTTGTCAATCACCCTTTTATTATGATAATAGTGGTGTTGTGGCGAATTTGAGAGCACCCCGAAGTCACAAAAGGAAAAAACATATCGAGCGGAAGTATCACCTAATACGGGAAATTGTGTATCGAGGGGACGTGGTCGCCACAAAGATAGCTTCGGAGCACAACATTGTCGATCCTTTTACAAAGGCTCACACGGCTAAGGTGTTTGAAAGTCACCTAGAAAGTCTAGGTCTACGAATTGTACCATGACTAGGGTAAGTAGGAGTATTTTGTACAAAAGATATTTAATGCTCTAGTTTATTGTATATACATTATTGTACTTGTAAAGTTGTACTTCACTAGCTTTAGGTCAAGTGGGAGTTTGTTGGGGTTTTATGCCCTAACTCATGTAGTTTGTAAATGTTCGATAAAATAAATAAAGAGTTATTGTTCATCATTTCTTATATTCTCGCATTTAAAACTTAATCTAATAAACTAAGCTTCAAGGTTATGATTATGAGGACTTGAACAGTGTGTAGTGACACATAGGTAGGATCATGTTCAAGTGTCTAACCCAAATGGTCTATAGTACATGGATAAAGTTGAGAACCTCATCCTGGTAATACTATGGGTGCGACCTGTTGGGATGTTTGTCCTAATCTTGTTCTGTTTGTAAATTAACATTTGAAATTAATAAAGGTTATTCATTTCATCATTTCGTGTCTCGCATTTCTTAGAAACTTTATCCAATAAACTAAGCTCCAGGGTTATTAAATATATGAGAGAACTAGAACTTGAACGGTGTGTAGTGGACACACAGGAAGGATCACGTTCGAGTAAATGACCCGAATGGTCTACAGTATATGGATGGGGTTGGAGACCTAATCCTGGATACGCTGTGGATGCGGCCCGTTTTGTATTAAAATACAAACGAGGTGATCTGACTCGTTCATGTGGTTGACATGCGAGTGGGGGCATCCTGTATAATGAGAATATACAAGACCGGACCGTGAATTATTAGACCTACTGATGTAACACCGTTAACAGTATGGACTAATAGCTTTGTAGATGACCATTAGTGACTCGACCTGAATCCTGAGCGTGTTACGGACTCCTGTTTGCGGGGTCTGTCCTTTGACTAGTACGGGTGAGGGTGGTCACAGTTGCTCGCCCAATATGCCTATCTTCTCAGGGACAGGACCAAGTAGGGAGCTGGGAACTTAACTACGCGAGATGGAATTCACTCGTTCCCGCCTTTAGGGAAACAAGAGGGGTTATTCCCTTAAGTGTTGTCTCCAGGGCTTGGACAACAGGTGCCCACCCTCTCACTGGCACGAGAGGGGTGTTGTGTATGGTTGGACCATTACAACATTGTTGTTCATTAGAGGAGCAGTGAGGACTTAAGGAGCAAGAAGTAGACACAGGGGTAAAACGGTAATTTAACCCAGCAGTGTCTACGAACAACCTGTGAAGGGTCGACTCATGGGCATTGGTTATATTAGTGGACACAACTTGTCTTACACTTACGGGAGTGCAGCTACGGGCTTTAGTGGAGTGTTACCGTAGCTAATGAATGTTGATTAACCGGGTCAAAGAGTTTGACAGGTTAATCTCAGATCATTGGAGCTCGTCAATCTCAGATCATTGGAGCTCGTCACTGTAGAACCATAAGGTCTCTGTTGGCTCAAACTGGATTAATAGAACGTTTACAATTTTGGTGTGAATTTGAAGTGTTCAAGTTCACTTAAGGGCATTTATGTCATTTATATGAGATATGAATGATATATTATATAGTTTAATGTGAATGAGATTTATAATAAACTATAGATTAGCCTAATTGTTGAATTAGGGCTAATTTGGAGAAATTAGATTGAGAGATATTAAATTGGATGTGATTCAATTTAAAAATCCACAATAATACAAATGTGATTTGTAAAATGAGATATGAGATATCTTATAATATGTGGTTATGCAAATATGATTTGCATAACCTATGGTTGTGGTAAAATGGTAAATAGGTGGAGATTTCAACTCCACCTATCACCATTATATAAACTCCTTTGCAATAAGGGTTAAGTAATGCAATTCTCATTTTTGGAATTCTCACCAAAAGAAGAATTCTCTTCTCTCTCAAATTCTCTCAAAAACTTCTCCTCCCAAACCAAAAGGAAATGATCCCACAATCTTCCTTCTTCCTAAAGTAGAACAACCGTGTAACCTTGTAGAGGTGTTCGATCGGTGTTCGGGTGAAGAGATCGAGGTCGTTGAGAACAAAGAAAGTACGAAGAGTTCGTGAACGAAGGAAGGATTCTTGAAGACGGTCTTCAACAAGTAAGTACTACTTTATATTTGTTTTTTTCCTTTCTTAGAAAGCATGTTTAGCCTTAACTATGTGATAGTTTGTTTTAACGAAATTGAGTTGCACAACAACACCACGACGATTCGATCGTCTTCCGCTGCGTTGGGACTTTAATTCCCTACAATTGGTATAAGAGCCAGGTTGTTGGCTTCTTGTTGTGCACTTAATTTTGTTAAAATTAGGTGGGTATTTGCTTCGATTTATGAGATAAATTGTGGTTTGCGAACTGGACATTTTTGGTTTTGGCATTGTCTTTTAGATTTACATTTAATGTTGATTCGATCAATGTAAGGGCCCGTTGTTTTGGGCAATTTTAAGTAAATCGAGCCTGTAAGTCCGTGTCGTTCGTGGCATGAGATGCTGTGAAAACCTCGAAGCGAAAACGGGCGAGAAACGACGAAAAACAACAAGTGGTGCTTGTTGTTCTGTCGACAGCGTTGAGACGCTGTTCATCGGCGTCTCAACGCTGCAATTGCGGGAGCAAGGTGCGCTGCTGGCATTGGGAACGCTGGCACAACGTTGGGCGCTGCAGCGTTGCAACGTTGCCTACGGCGTTGCAATGTTGCGAGCGTTAGTGGGCAGTTCGCGAGTCTGAAGCGCTGAACGTGGGCAGTTTCTCATTTTCTTCAACGTGGGGCATTTTCTAAATTAGTTTTAATTTATTTTCATTTAGTAAAATGTAATTATTTTAATTATTTTAATTTATTTTATTAAATAATATTAATGTTAATGTTATATTAATGTTATTTAATTAAATAAATGCCCCTAAATGCCAAAACCGATCTATTTTTGCTATTTAATTATTTTATGCATGTGATGTATGATTTAATTAAATCCTATGTGCATAGTGTATGTCATATAGATTTAAAATTCCACCTTAGGTTAAACATTTCTTGCATCATTATATTATAAGTGTTATAATATATAGTTCGCATGATAGGTTATATTGTAAGTGTTATAATATAAGTAAATGCATGTTTTGATTTAATTAAATATAAGTGTTATCTTTTTTAGATTAAAGTATGCTCATGCATTTAATTTCATGTGATGAATTTTGTTATAGTCTATAGTTATTCATGTGATGAATTATCAAGCACTATAAAATAAAAATGCATGTAACCTAAGTTAATTCTTAGTTTTAAAGTGTTTAGAACTTGAATAATTAGACTTAGGTTTTCTAGTTCTAATAAGATTAGAATTAGGCAATCAAAAATGTAATCTTTGAATGGTGACTGATTAGTAACTCTGTCTAAGGAAGGTTTTGTCTAAGGCTGGGGTATTTAAGTTGACGCTTGCGGAACACCCCTACATGGAAATCGACCTGAGAGTGAATTCGGTCCAGAGATTCTTAGATTATATTTTTTTCGTGAGTGTCGTTAGGTAAAAGTTGATTAATTTACTCAAATAGACCTAAGTAATAATGTGATTATAAACTTAGGCCTAATACAACATAAGAGTTATATTGGTAGACTTAGGTAAATTTTAACTGATTTATCTAGGTCAATCCCGAAAATTATAAAGTGCTGAGTGGGAGGAAATAACGTGTATAAGATACATTTAATTTTCCAACCACAAATCTCCGTTAAGTCCGCACCGTGAGATCCATACTCAGTCTTGTGGTGCAAATGGGAGCATCCCCCTTCGGATGGTATTTGTATGGGTCGATATCAACGTGGATGGAGAGAGTACTTATAGTGATGGGAACGGGACCTGTGAAAATGGGACCCACGGTCTCTTCTTTCGATTCACACCTTGAGACCCCTATGATCCGCCTGCTAGTTTGGCCTGGACCAGACAATCCCTTCGGAGGGCCTTGATCATGGGAGTCAGAACACCGTGAATTCCCGAAAGGGATACAGTTTCCTTGTTGGTTTTCCTTCATGGTTCACCCTTCGATAGCTATTGTTTGGACGGATACTCGGAAACTTAAAGATTGAAGGTGACACTCACGGGATTCGTTAAGTGTTAATGAATTCGACCAAATAATGGTAACTGGACACCTAATGGAATAAGAGTTATTCTGGGATTAGGATCTGGTCGAGAAAGTCTCGTCCTAGAGGAGAAGTATTTTTGTTCACCCTTCGGTGGCGGTTATTCTAAACCTTTAGGATATCATTGCATTTTTAAAAATGACCTAGGGATCATAGGATTAAATTTTGCTAAAACTTGATTGAATTTCAACAAGTTTATGCGAGACTGACACAAAATTATATTTGATTTTTTCAGCAAAAATGTCTAGCTCAATTATCGCTTTACTCGCTTCCGATAAGTTAGTGGGAGATAACTTCCAAACGTGGAAGAACAATATTAACAAGATTCTTGTAACCGACGACCTGAAGTTCGTACTTCGCGAGGAGTGTCCTTGGTTATGCGACCTCATTTGCGTCCGCAGTGTTGGTGTGATGCATACGATCGATGGATCGGGGCAATGAAAAGGCCAAGGTCTATATCATTGCCAGCTTATCTGAAGTCTTGGCAAAGAAGCACAAGTTGATGATCACCGCTAAGGAGATCATGGAGTCGTTGCAGGACATGTTTGGACAACAATCCTTTCAGGTCAGGCACGACTCGCTCAAACACGTCTTCAACGCCCGAATGAAAGAAGAGACGTCTGTCTGTTAATATGTTCTGGACATGATGACCCACTTTAATTTGGCGGGGATGAACGGGGCTTTGATTGATGAGTCGAGCCAGGTCAGCTTTATCTTGGAGACTCTTCCGAAGAGTTTCCTTTAGTTTCGTAGCAATGTTGTTATGAACAAAATTAGCTACATTCTGGCCACCCTTCTGAATGAGCTACAAAACTTCCAGTCCTTGATGAGGATTAGGACACCAGAGGCTGAGGCAAATGTTGCCTACAGATCATATCACAGGGGTTCGACCTCTGGGACTAAATCTGTTGCTCCTTCTCGCCCGAAAGGGAAGAAGAAAATGAAGAAGGGTGAAGCTAACCGAGCTGACGCCCAAAGGGCAGGAAGGTCAAGGAAGTTGCAGAGAAAGGAAAGTATTTCCACTGCAATAGGGATGACCACTGGAAGCGTAACTGTCCCAAGTTCCTTACCGAGAGGAAAAATCAAGGTAAATGTGATTTACTAGTGACTGAAGCTTGTTTAGTGGAAAGTAGAGACTCTGCCTGGATATTGGATTCGGGCGCCACTAACCACGTTTATTCTTCTTTTCAGTGAATTGATTCCTGGCAGCAGCTACGAGAGGGTGAGGTGACACTACGGGTTGGATCCGGAGAGATTATCTCTGTAACGCCCCTACTTTTATAACATAAATTCCTAGGGACATTACTACTCCTGAATGCATTCGAGGCCCTAACTGACTTTAAATAAGTAAAAGTTGGTAAATAAAAATCAATTTAATTTGGGATCCCATAGAAATACAAAACGTTTACAAGAAACATAATCAAGTTCGGCCTCTAGTTTCAAAACTCTATGTTACGTAAGCGGAAGACAATAATCATTTAAAAATTCTTTCTAAATCATGGATGTGGAATTCTTGACTCGGTTCCCATGGCTTCAGTAGCGCATCCCTGCCACTCGCCTGGTATGCTCTCGCCTTTACACAAAACATTTTAAAACAGAGAAAAACACAACAAAGGTAAAGGGATGAGTATTATAAAATACCCAGTAAGTGGGGGTCGGGAAATGCAAACACATGCATATGACTTTTCTTCAAACCTGACTTTTAAACATGACTATTATTCGTGACTTTTAAAATCATAAATCTTTCTGTAATGGGACCTAAAACTTTCTTTCATAAAATCATGACTTTTTCTCTTTGGCTATGCGTGGTCAATTGAGTCTACAGTCTCTTTTCATTTTGAGTCCCTCACAGGACCCTATAGGTTTGAGTCCTCACCACTCCCTATAAGATTTGAGTCCTCACAGACCCCTATAAGATTTGAGTCCCTCACAGACCCCTATAAGTTTGAGTCCCTCAAAGACTCCTATAAGTTTGACCCATAGGGTCTCTGATGCATGTTTTACCATGCACAAATTCTCAGGAGAACAATTGCCACAGCCTACATAACATGTTCATGTTCACACAATATGCATGAGGTCCCATATGTCAGTCACACAAATATAGGCAGTCATAATGACGCACAATCACATAATTATGACATGACTTTCATTAATTCAAAACCTGAGTCAATCAATCATAAATTAAAGCACAATACATTTACCTTCTTTTTAAATACGTATTCATCACAATAACATAACTGAAATAGCTCACTATATGTAAAGATACATAACAGTGTAAAAGAAACTCCTTTTCAAATACTTTAAAAATCATTTCTACTCGGGTCCACTCCGACCCTTAAGTCACTTGGAACCCTCTCAAATTCAAGGTTAAGTTATTTTCTAAATCTTTTAGAAAATCCTTTACTCGAGATCCTTTAAGACCTTTTGAAATGTTACTTTTCTAAGTTCATGAGTGTAAGTTTCAGGAATTCGCCTTTTTGAAATAAATCCTCAAATTTCATCTTTTAACAATATATATTTCAAGAAATCATATTCACATCCCTTTTTAAGATCGTTTGTAGAAAGTCCCTTACCTTAGCATAGCTTGAAACTCCTCAAGCTCCGATCCTAATTCAGTGTTCATCGCAATCGTGTTTAATACGACGGATCCCTAATTCCATTTCATCAATTCCTTAATTAATTAACATAACCATAACTTATTCCTTGAATTCAATCATAATTAGGCTAAATTACCCCAAACGGACGCTTAGAACGGACTCCGGATTCGAAACTGATCGGGTTGGGCTCAAATCGGCGCGTGGTCGGCCGGCGGTGGCGAGCGGCGGCGCGTGGCCGACCGGTGGCGGAGGACGGCGGCGCGTGATGGCGGATGACGGTGGTTCAGCGCGTGAAGTACATATTCAGAAAGCCCACTTGCCGATCTACACGAAACCGGTGTCGAGCCTTTGAAAACCAACTTAGAAAGTGACGAACCGACCAAACCAAATTTGTGAACCGGTCGACGTCGGCGTGGCTGCAGGTCCGTGTTTCGTGTGCGGCGCTCGTCCGTGAATGGTTGCAACCGACAACGCAGCAGTGGCCCCGACGTGGCCGATCTGCTGCTCAGGCGACTTTTGGCTAGATCTTGACGTGGCGTTGCGGTAACCAACTTCAGTCGCGAGTCCGACGAAGACGAAGAAGGGTTCTCGCGTGTGGCTGGGTTTCGATGGAGGCCAGGTATCATGTCGGCGGTGAACTCGCACCGTGGAGGGCATTGATCGACCGGTGAGCTTCGACGGTTGCTCGACTAAGGGTGGTAATGCCGACAAGGAGGGTTGGTTGGACAAGCTTGAAAGCCCTCCCATGGAGGCTGCTTGTCGTGAAGGGAAGAGATGGGGAAGAAGGAGAATAGTTCCTTGGTTTGCGTGTTGCTACAAGACAAAAAGGGCCTCCAACAACCCTAATTTACATTCTTTTACCTTTTTGCCCCTCTCTTTAAGTAGATCTATAAAAGTCCCTCTTCTTTAACCAAACCACAATTTTGCCCCTAAACTTATTTAAAAGCTCTCAAAATGTCTTTAATTAAACAACCACCTTAATTTACACAACCTTTCATTAAATTACAAGGCCCAAACCCCCAATTAATTTTAAATTTCCAATAAATTAACCCTAGTCACAAATTAAAAGGTACTTGAATTTCTGGGGCGTTACAATCTTCCTCCTCATAAGAACTTTCGTCCTCGAAAGTTTCTAATCTTGTAATACTTTGGGAAAGTTTGCTCACACCCGCTCCACTCGGTTACGATGAGTCTTCGATCCTTGTGCAAGAATTAGCACTAGCTGCTCCTCAAGTATCACACCTTAGCGTAAACTTATTACCCAACGGTCTCATAACTTTTAACTTGGGCTCGCTCTCTTTCACCGAGTCTTTCTACTAAGGCCTACATAATTGATGCCCTTGACTCGAATTCTAAATTTGGAAAGTTCTAGATTCAATTTCGAAGATAACTCGTGATATTTAGCTCGTATTTCCTTCTCTAGTCCTTTAATTAGTTTCTTCTGTTTGGTGATTTTTGAGTGGAACTCTTTGCTAAAACGGTTCCATTGTTGTTGAGCCTCAAAATCCTCCTTAAGGTTTGTTGCACCAGCTACTAGCATTTATTTCAAGGCATGACTCGATCGCTTCCTCTAGTCATTGCCTCCATAACCTTATCACCTTCACTAAAGATGTGACTTCAAGGATAGAGTTAGCAACTTTGTTTGGTTGTTCAAGCCTCTTCACACTATTAGTTAACTTCTCGCTACTCTCCACGACCTTTTAGTAAACGTTACAGTGACAATCTCACTCACATGCTTACTTAATTAGCTTTGGGGCTTTCTAATGCAATCAATAACTCGTTGAAAGTTTTAAGTCATGGTAGAAGTAACTCAAACTTAGGTCTCCTTTGGTTGTCGTGACACATGGAAAGTTTCATAAAACTTTACCAATTTTATTACAAAAATGCTCCGAAAATTTCGGCAGCATAACGGCATAACTACAACAATGCCAAAATTTTCTCTAACACCTGTTTGATAGAAAATGCACTTCTAAAATCAGACAACCAACCAGTCACGCCTCCAAACTTCATTTCAAGATTTACTCAGAGTTCAGAACACACTATACACAGAAATGTTGAACAACCAAGTATAAGTGAAACTAAGTTTCTTTAATTGTAAACAATGATTCTTTAAAGACACAATAATCTAACAATCAGGTTGCGACATCAACTCTAAAACAAACTTCAAAAGAGTGTAATGCAATCCTCTTGACTTGCCTTGCCTTAGAGCCTAAACAAGTATAGGTTATCGCATTAGGTGTCAAAATTTTCATGGCAAGTTCTAGGAAATAGAATGAACCTTTTTTTTTTTAAAACAAGTTATTCATGAAACAACTCGTGCTTTACCTCTTTTACCCTTTCCTCAGCCTATGGCACAACGCAACAGTCATTCATATCACTCCCCTTTAAAATAACTCAACCGATAACAACTTCGATACTAAGCGATCTCGCGAAAACGAATTTAGTCTTTTAAAACTCATTCTCCTTTTATCTTCTAACTCCTTAAATAGCCTGTTCAGGTGATCATTCGAATATAATGAAAATTTTCTTAACACCGATAGGGTTGGACACTTTAGGATGGCATTCACTACATCCTTTAACTTTTCCTTCTCTTTAGTCGTGAAACCCTAACGTTCAAACTTAGAATACGAATACTTCACTTAACACCTCTAGACTTTGACTTTTCAAGAAATTATAGTATTCCCCTGTCAAGGTTCTACTTACGGAACTTAGTTGTTCAAAGTTTCATGGAAGGCTTTCACATCACAATGTCCACTCTTTCCTTCTTTTGTCCAAACTACCCCTTTTTGATAACGCGCAAGTGAGTCTTATCTTGACAAAGTTTTCTTTTAACCCTTACATCCTGAACTCGGACATTTCCTTTCGAACATCAAACACCTGAGGTCACATACTCGTCTTTTCTTAGCTTAACAAATTTCATTATGCTCATCTTTTGAAGTTTACTTGAGCACTTAACTCCTTAGTGACCTTTCGACTACTTTCACCTATTAGGACTTACTCTTCCCTCCTTATGCCTAAACCAATCGTTCTAAAGTACTTTCTCTATCTCTTCTTAGACTTGGGCTAAACCAAAACATTTCCAGTAACTTATGCACAACAATATTTTAGCATTTCCTTAAGCCGTAAATCCGTCATGTCTATAAACATCGTGGGTGTTCTAGCCGGGTCTCTATAACTTCATAATGTTCATAACGTAATTTGAAAGTTGTCTCGAAATATCTAATCCCTGGTTCATGACAGGCGCTAGTTTGACTCCAAAATCATCTTAAGGAACACTATGCTCCTCGTACTGGTGGAATAGGTCGTTCATTCAAAGACGAAGAGATTTATTCTTAGCACCAACTGTCTTCCACTTCTCATCTCCTATGCACAAGCATAAGGATACACCTTTTTTTCCTTTACGCACCCCCCCTAATACTCCTTATGGCGATAAACTACTATTAACTCTTATATAAAAGGTTATGTACCTATAACTTGAGTTCTTTTACTTTACTGGGGCACTCTGTAAGGAGTATTAGAAATTATTGATACTCTCTACTTTTAGTTCCATACTTAAGTCTGTCTCCTGTGTTAGGGGTAACCTTAAAAGATAAAACCTTTCTTGTCTAATACGAACGCATTGTTCCTCAAGAGGTTATTGCCTTTCAGGCACGAGGTTCATCTGTCTAAGGATCAGTGTCCTAAGACTCCTCAAGAGGTTGAGGATATGAGACGGATCCCCTATGCTTCAGCTGTAGGGAGTCTTATGTATGCCATGTTGTGTACTAGGCCTGACATCTGTTATGCAGTAGGGATTGTTAGTAGGTATCAATCCAATCCAGGATTAGATCACTGGACAGCCGTAAAGGCAATCCTCAAGTATCTTAGGAGAACGAGGAACTACAGCTTAGTGTATGGCGATGGGGATTTGATCCTTACGACATACACAAATTCTGACTTACAGATCGATAAGGATTCAAGGAAATCCACTTCGGGGTCAGCCTTCATTCTGAATGGAGGAGTTGTAGTATGGTGAAGCATCAAACAGGGATGCATCGTTGGTTCCACTATGGAAGCAGAATACGTTGCAGCTTGTGAAGCTGCAAAGGAAGTTGTTTGGCTTAGGAAGTTCATGACGGATTTGGAAGTTGTTCAAAATATGAACTTGTCGATCACAATGTTTTGTGACAACACTGGTCTCCAAAGAGCCTCAGAGCCATAAGAGTGGCAAACACATTGAGCAGAAGTATCACCTGATACGGGAAATTGTGCACCGCGGCGACGTGACAGTCACGCAGATAGCGTCGGAGCACAATGTAGCTGATGCATTTACAAAGCCCCTCACGGCTAAGGTGTTTAAGGGTCACCTAGAGAGTCTAGGTCTTTGAGTGCTTCCTGACTAGGGTAAGTGGGAGATATGTAAACGGGTATTCAATGCCCTAGTTTATTGTATTACTTTGTTGTAATTTATGTACATTTTAGAAATGTATTTTCTCCACTAGCTTAGTCCAAGTGGGAGTTGGTTGGGATGTTTGTCCTAATCTCGTTCTGTTTGTAAATTAACATTTGAAATTAATAAAGGTTATTTATTTCATCATTTCGTGTCACGCATTTCTTACAAACTTTGTCCAATAAACTAAGCTCCAAGATCATTGAATATATGAGAGAACTAGAACTTGAACGGTGTGTAGTGGACACACGAGAAGGATCACGTTCGAGTAAATGACCCGAATGGTCTACAGTATATGGATGGGGTTGGAGACCTAATCCTGGATACGCTGTGGATGCGGCCCGCTTTGAATTAAGAAACAAACAAGGTGATTTGACTCGTTCATGTGGTTTACATGCGAGTGGGGGCATCTTGTACAATGAGATTGTACAAGACCGGACCGTGAATTATGAGACCTACTAATGTAACACCGTTAACAGTATGGACTAATAACTTCGTAGATGACCATTAGTGACTCGACCTTAATCCTGAGCGTGTTACGGACTTCTATTAGCGAGGGTCTGTCCTTTGACTAGTACGGGTGAGGGTGGTCACAGTTGCTCGCCCAATATGTTTATCTTCTCATGTACAGGACCAAATAGGGAGCTGGAAACTTAATTACGCGAGATGGAATTCACTCGTTCCCGCCTTTAGGGAAACTAGAGGGGTTGTTCCCTTAAGTGTTGTCTCCAGAGCTTGGACAACGGGCGCCCACCCTCTCACTGGCACGAGAGGGGTGTTGTGTATGGTTGGACCATTACAACGTTGTTGTTCATTAGAGGAGCAGTGGGGACTTAAGGAGCAAGAAGTAGACACAGGGATAAAACGGTAATTTGACCCAGCAGTGTCTACGAACAACCTGTGAAGGGTCGACTCATGGGCATTGGTTATATTAGTGGACACAACTTGTCTTACACTTACGGGAGTGCAGCTACGGGCCTTAGTGGAGTGTTACCGTAGCTAATGAATGTTGATTAACCGGGTCAAAGAGTTTGACGGGTTAATCTCGGATCATTGGAGCTCGTCACTGTAGATCCATAAGGTCTCTGTTGGCTCAAACTGGATTAATAGAACGTTTACAATTTTGGTGTGAATTTGAAGTGTTCAAGTTCACTTAAGGGCATTTATGTCATTTATATGAGATATGAATGATATATTATATAGTTTAATGTGAATGAGATTCATAATAAACTATAGATTAGCCTAATTGTTGAATTAGGGCTAATTTGGAGAAATTAGATTGAGAGATATTAAATTGGATGTGATTCAATTTAAAAATCCACAATAATACAAATGTGATTTGTAAAATGAGATATGAGATATCTTATAATATGTGGTTATGCAAATATGATTTGCATAACCTATGGTTGTGGTAAAATGGTAAATAGGTGGAGATTTCAACTTCACCTATCACCATTATATTAACTCCTTTGCAAGAAGGGTTAAGTAATGCAATTCTCATTTTTGGAATTCTCACCAAAAGAAGAATTCTCTTCTCTCTCAAATTCTCTCAAAAACTTCTCCTCCCAAACCAAAAAGGAAGGATCCCACAATCCTCCTTCTTCCTAAAGTAGAACAACCGTGTAACCTTGTGGAGGTGTTCGATCGGTGTTCGGGTGAAGAGATCGAGGTCGTTGAGAACGAAGAAAGCACGAAGAGTTCGTGAATGAAGGAAGGATTCTTAAAGACGGTCTTCAACAAGTAATTACTACTTTATACTTGTTGTTTTCCTTTCTTAGAAAGCATGTTTAGCCTTAACTATGTGATAGTTTGTTTTAACGAAATGGAGTTGCACAACAACACCACGACGATTCGATCGTCTTCCGCTGCGCTGGGACTTTAATTCCCTTCACGACCCACTTTGTATTTGATACAAATGAGTTGATCCAATTTGTTCATATAGTTTATATGTGAGTGGGGGCACCTGTGCGATGAGTTCGTACAAGACGAGACCGCGAATTATTAGCCTACCGATGTAACACCGTTAAGATATTAGGTCCAATAGTTTATAGATGACCAATAGTGACTCGACCTGAATCTTGAGTGAGTTACGAACTCTTGTCTGCTGGGGTTTTCCTTAGACTAGTATGAGTGAGAGTGGTCAGAGTTGCCGACTCAATAAGCCTACCTTCTCAGGGAGAAAACTTCTTAGGGAGCTGGAAACTTAACTTCACGAGATGGAATTCACTCATTCTCGAGCTAGGGAATTTAGATAGGTTGTTCTCTTAAGAACTGAATCCATCTCATTGGCCCCAGAGGGACTTTGTTTATGGTAGGACCATAAACTAGTTGTTCATTGGAGGATCAGTGGTACTTAAGGAACAAAAAGTAATCACATGGGTAAAATGGTAATTTGACCCACCTATGATTATTTACAACCTATGAAGAGTCGACGCACGGGTATTGGTTTAAATCAATAGACACAACTTGTCCTATAGTGAGGAGAGTGTAGCTACGAGTCTATAGTGGAGTTACTCGTAGTTAATGAATGTTGGTTAACAGGATCAAAGAGTTTGATCAGTTAATCTCATATCATTGGAGCTCATGATCTGTAGGTCCATTAGGTCTCTACGTTGACTCGATAAGGATATAAAAGAGGGTATAAAGTTTGGAATGAATTTGAAGTGTTCAAATTCATATAAGGGATTTATACTAACAATATGTGGTATAGTATATAATATATAGTTTAATGTGAATATGATTCATAATAAACTATATACTATATTTTGATTAATTTCCAAACATTGTTTTAGTATGAAATTGTTTCATATTAAATACTAGAGGAAATAATTAAATTGAGAGATTTGCAAAATTGAATATGATTCAATTTATAAAGTATGTACATTATGCAAATATGATTTGCATAATAAGGTATGAGATACCTTATATTATGCAATTATGCAAATATGATTTACATAATGTATAATTTATAGATTTAATGAGATAATGGGTGGAGGAAGTTATCTCTACTGTCACTCCCTATATAAGAATGCTTGTAGATGTATTTTGGTGTGATTTTGCTCATTTTTTGAAATAGAGACTTCCATATCTCCAAAGTTTCTCTCAAATCTCTCCCTCTAGAATTCTCCTAAATAGAGAACTCATCTCCCTTTCTCCAAAAGAAGTCTCACAATCTTTCCTCACATAGAGTACAACGGAGAAGATCTTGTGGAAGTGCTCGAGAATTCTTGTTCGGGTTGATCGTTGAGAATGAGAGCAATTGGAGAAGGATTACAAGAAGAGGTTCTACAAAGGTAAAAACTATTTTTCTCCCTTTTATGCTTAACTTAGTTTCTATTTTGTGTAAATTCAACATCGTAATTGCGGGCAAAGCGATTCAAACGCTTCCCCTGCGGGATACGAAATCATCTTCGGAATTGAGAACGGAGAAAATTCCGAAGATGATTTCAGCTCTCAAGGGATCTGAGACCAGAGCCTGTTGGGGCTGATGTCCCTGTGCTCCGGATTGATTTGGCCTAGCAAAGACATGCTCAAACTTCCTCTTCTGGTTGGTCCCAAAACTCTAACCTATCCCTTAACTCTAGCCAACAACGAATCCATGCAGTCTCAGGTCTGTATCAATAAGGGATGCCGCTCGGACTGCTGCGACGTAGGTCTTGGGATCGTGAGCGGCTGTCGAGCCACGTACGCCTCCTCGCAACCCTATGAGGAAACACTCCACCTTCTTCTTCTCTGTATCCACCATATTAAGGGTGAACCGAGATAGCGCAGTAAACTCGTGCTCATACTCCTCAATCGACTGGTTCGACCCTTATTTCAGCTGTAAGAACTCAGCTTTCTTCTCAATTCTAAGCACAACCAGATAATACTTCTCGTAGAACGCCTCTTAGAACTATACCCAGGTTATCGGTCCCACACTGACATCGATAGACAGTACGATAGCTCGCCACCATAGAAGAGCACTCTCCCTTAACGCATAAACTGCGCACTGAACCTTCTGATGTTCGGGGCAACTCATCCGACCAAAAATATCATCCACGGTTGTGAACCATGCTTCAGCAGCTACATGGTCCACAGACCCATCAAAGAAAGGCGGGTCATACTTTTTAAAATCTTTCAGATACCCCACCTCCTCGGTCGCTGCCGCAAATGTCTGAGCTGGTGCAGCCTTTTGATTCTGCGCAGGCGCTGGTTCCTGATTTCGGGCTGCTAGGGCCTCCATGGCCTGAGTGAACATAGTTGTCTGATCGGCCTGACTAGCTATATTTACCTGGATCAGTTGTTGAATGCTTGCCATGAGGTCGACAACTGGTGATGGCGCTTGAACGTTTGGCGCTTGAACATTTGCCCTTTCTTGGGCTCCTTCGTTTTGCCCAGTTGGTTCCTCGACAACTGGGGCATCCTGGTTAAGCTCATCCCGATGCTCGGAGTGCTCAATCTTTGGTGCTTCGACGGTCGGTTTCTTGTCTCGGGACCTTCGACCTCGACCCCTACGACCACTCCGACCTCGACCACCAGTAGTTGCTCTTGCACGGCATCTACCACGTGCCATAATCTAAATTACAAACGAAAACAAAACATCAATAACTCTTCCAGAGGTACAGAACAAAAGAAAACATAACAACATCAACAACAAACCTCCTACCACTTACTAAGTAAAAGCAAACCTATTGATTACCCGATGGATGAGTACAAATTACTCAGAAAAATAAATGAGGGATGAGTACAAATTACTCAGTAAGCAGCCCACTTCGTCCAAGAATAAATAGCACAAAAGAACAACCTTCAACCTAGCTAAGAACGACACCTAGCCTGCCACACAACCTCAACAAGCATCCTGGCCTTAATTATCACTCAGGTTTCTCAATCCTATCCTACCCTTAGCTTCTGAACTAGGTTGGCACAACTGACCACGAGACTCATTCCCAGGCCTGCACTAGGGTGAAGGACTCTATCCAACCCATCTGACTCTGAGAATCATACCCCGAGTCGCACAATTGGATGGAGGACATACCACCACATCCTATATAAACATTGAATGCGGTACTACCGCGCACAATCGACCACGGGCTCGTTCCCGGACCTGCACTAGGGCAAAGGACTATATCCAACCCCTCTGTGACTCTAGGAATCATTTTCCGAGTCGCACATTTGGATGGAGGACGAACCACCACATCCCATAACATCATCATCATCTCGCCAACCTCGAGTCTCAGCTTGCTAAGGGTTACACAAAGACTTGGGCCTACACTAGGGCTAGTTGTGCTAGCTATGATCCTAAGGCTCAACAATACTTCCCGGGTTACTTCAAAACTAAGCACCAGACTACCAGGCTCCTACTTGAGGGAACAGACATACTCAGTCAAATTAGCACATTCAGAATCCTCAGCACAAGCTTACCTCAGCTCTACTAGATACAAATCACATAGGACTAGCAAACAAGCCAGAATCTGAACCAACAAGTTCGGGTTTCAGCACAGATAAACATCGAACATAATCAAATGAACTTAAATCAGGCACAACCGTGAACCTCACGTCCTAACATGCTACTACAACCAAATCATTCACTTTACTTCAAATCAGATATTTGCATGCAATGTGCCACTTGTTGGGTTTTATGTCCTAAAACTCGTGGGTTTGTAAACTGAATGTATATTCTATTTTGCAATAATATGTTATTGAGATTTATTCAAATAAAGGTGTTATTGAATAAAGTGAATTGTATGTTTTGAAACCCTAATCCAATAAAGAGCCCATGGCTATAGGATGTATACTTGAACTTTATGTGAGACATAAAAGTGGATCAGGTTCAAGTTATAGCCAGAACGGTCTATAGTATAAGGATAGAGCTGGGTACCTTATCCTTGGGACACTATGGGCGCGACCCACTTTGTAAAGTACAAACGATGTGATCCTGAATCGTTTATGTGGAGACATGCGAGTGGGGGTTCCCTATGCAATGAGTTTGCATAAGACTGGACCGAGAAATAGTCACTTAGACTTTATAACTCCGTTTACTATCTCAACTGACTATATTCATACGATGACCTAGGTAACTTGATCTTAATCCTGAGCGTGCCATGAACTCCTGTTTATTCGGATTATCCTTAGATTTGCATAGGTGAGAGTGGCCTGATATTGCCAACTCAATAAGCCTCCCATTTCATGGATAAGATCGGGTATATAGCTGGAAACATAGTTCTGCAAGATGGAATTCACTCCTACCCGCTTTAGGGGTTAGTAGAGAGGTTGTTCCCTTAAGTGTTGACTTCGGGTCTTGAACAAAGGGTCCACCCCTCTTATTGGCCCGAGAGAGATTCGGTTTGTTGGTTAGACCACAAACCAATTGTTCATTAGAGGATCAGTGGGACTTAAGGAACAAGAAGTAATTTCGAGGGTAAAAGCAGATAATTTTGACCAAATTGTAATTCTGAGCGACTGTGAAGGATCGACTTACTAATCATGATTATATCGAGTGGGCGAAATATATCTACAGTGAGGAGAGTGCAACCACTGGGCTTTAGTTGAGTGTCCTGGTGGTTAACGAATGTTGATTAGCTAGGTTAAAGAGTTTGACCAGTTAATCTCTTATCGTTGGAGCTCATAATCTGTAGGTCCATTAGGTCCCCCTTACTAGCTTGGACTAAACCTTGAAACATTTGAGAGAAAATAATTTGAATTGTTCAAATTTGGTTTTGGGAGAAAACGTTAATTATATGTGATATACTTAACGTTATGAATTAAATTATGATAAAAAAGAGGTGGACGTATTTGAATATGATTTAAATATTGGTTCAGTTTACAACATGAATAGGGATTCATGTTCGAACGGTCGATTTAAGAAATCGGGATTGGTCCAATTATTTAATTTGATATTTGATATTAAATTAAATATTTATTTCTATTTAATTAATTAAATTAATAAATTTATTTTAATTTAAAATTAATTTTATATTAATTTTGAATTAAAATTAAATGAAAATTCAAATTGAATTTTGAAGTTTCAATTGGACCAAAATCAAAAGGGTGAACAAGCTTCTTTGAATGTCAAATTCACCATTATTGAGCACCTCCTTCTTGTTTTATCCTTCTCATTTTCTTGTTGTCATCTTCTCCTAGCTTGAAAAAGCTTTTGGTTTCTTTAATTGAAGAAGAAACCAATGGATTAAGTAGGATTTATCAAGAATTTTATGATTTACGTTTTTCAGACCTTTCTCCCATCTCTTTTCAAATTCTCTCTATCAAAGATCCCAGAATGTGTTCCAGGGCCTGAGGAGAGTAGGGAAGACACTAGAGGTTGTCTACAAAGTGTTTGTAACAAGCAATTGCCCACTGATTAAGAGTATTTTGAGCTACAAAGGTATGAGTTCTTATTCTCTGTTTTTCCATATTTGAGCATGCTTTTTGTTTTGTAAAATTCATCAACTTAGAGTGTTCAAGATCTAAAATTGCTTCCGCTTTCTTAATGTACACTCTTTCAATTGGTATCAGAGCAATTTTGAGCACTCAATTTGATCTATTTTATTCTATGGTGGGTGTTTTTTGAAATACAATTTTTCTGGGTGTCTAAAGTGTTCTTCAGGATTTTGCATTTAAATTGAGCATCAATTTGTGCTTTATTTTCAAATTGTTAAAGTGTGTTTGAGCATTAATGTGTGTAAAATAAGCTGTAAAAGTTTTGAGTCGATTGGAGTTCGTGAAGGCCTTGAATTTGAAGAAAGAAGCTCAAAAGGTCACTGAACTGTGAAACAGAGTGTGGTTGTTGCTTCTTCAATTTCAATTCCTCTTCCAGTACAGTTCGTCCGTGTTTTTTAAAATGAAGAAGAAAGGTGTTGATGACGTCGGCGATCCAATTAATGACGTCAATGGGCTGATTTTTATTGACTTTTGACCGGTTCAAGTCATTTTGGGTCGGTTCTGCTCGATTTTGGTCTAGTTCGGGTGTTTTTAGGCCGGTTCTGACTATTTCGAGGCCGGTTTTTCCGTTTTGGAGGTTTAGTTCAACCTTTTACAGCCCGATTCAGCCTTTTGAAGGTCCGGTTCACACATTTACAAGCTGGTTCGACCCAAATTCGAAGTGTTCGAAGTGGTTCGATATTATTTCTAGATTATTATTGTAATAATTTAGTTGTTTGCTTGCATTAGATGCCAAAACCAGTCCATTTTAGTGTGTTTAATTAATTATGGATTGTGAATGTATGTTTTAATTAAAATCCCTGATTGTATGTGTATAAAGTATGCCATATACATTTTAAAATCCCACCATAGGAAGCATGTTCCATGCATTGAAAGTATGTTATAAGTGTTATAATATATAGTATGCACGATTTGGGGTTTCATAGGAATTAATATAAGTGTTATATTAATTTGTGAAACAAATATTATATGTTTTAATTATAATTAATATAAGGGTTATATTAATTAAAAATTAAACATATAATTGTTATGCATTTATTCATGTGATGAATTTGTTATAAATATATGTATATTCATGTGATGAATGATCAAGCAATTTATAACATAGAAATGCATGTAACCTAAGGTTAATTAATTAGTTTTAAAATGGTTTTAGAACTGGAATTAATTAGACCTTAGGTTATCTAGTTCTAATAATATTAGAATTAGGCAACCAATAATTTATAAACTATAATTAAAGAGGGACTTTGTCTAAGGAAGGTTACAGCTAAATTTGGGTACTTAAGTCGATTTTAAGCTAACACCCCACACGGGAACCAATGCAGGAGTGAATTTAATCTAGAGGTTTATAAATTATTTTTCATGAGTGGCGTTTATTAAAAGTTAATAAACTCATAAACCTAGGTTTATTAAAAGGTTAATAGACTTAGGTATCTCCAATATAATTGTTATATTGGTAGACTTAGGTCATATTATTTTAGCTGAAATATGTCTAAGTAAAAGTATACCCAAATTGTTTAAAATACTTAGTGGGAGTGAAAAGGTATATATTGTATATCAATTTCCTCTTACGCTCTTCGTGAAGTTCACACCGTGAGATTTATGCTCGACCTCGTGATGTCAATAGGGCATCCCCATTCGGATGGTGTTTGTATAAATCAAGAGAAAGGTGAATGGAGAAAGTATTTATAGTAAGTGGGAGAATGAAGTATGTCAACACATCCTATGGTCTCTTCCATTAGGTTGGACCGTGAGAAAGTATTTATGGTGTTGCGCATGCAGGTTGCCTGTAGTAGCATCATCCATTCGGAGGGATATAACATGGGATTTGGAACTGTTGGGATGTATGTCCTAATCTCGTATGTGTTTGTAATATTCCTTATTGAACTAAATAAGAGTTATTTTTTTTCATCACTTTGTGTCTCGCATATTTACAAACTTAATCCAATAAACTAAGCTCTAGGGTCATTGAATAATAAGAGAACTAGAACTTGAACGGTGTGTAGTGGACACACAAGGAGGATCACGTTCGACATAATGACCCAAACGGTCTACAGTATACGGACAGGGTTGGAGACCTAATCCTTGATACGCTGTGGATGTGATCCGCTTTGTATTAGATACAAACGAGGTCATCCAATTCGTTCATGTGGTTGACATGCGAGTGGGGGCATCCTGTGCAATGAGATTGTACAAAATCGGACCGTGAATTATTAGACTTACTAATGTTACACCGTTAACAGTATAGGGCTAATAACTTCATAGATGAACAATAGTGACTCGACCTTAATCCTGAGCGTGTTACGGACTCGCATGCTGCGAGGTCGTCCTTTTGACTAGTACGGGTGAGGGTGGTCACAGTTACTCATCCAATATGTCTATCTTCTCAGGGACAAGACCACGTGAGGAGCTGGAAACTTGACTACGCGAGATGAAATTCACTCGTTCCCGAATTAGAGAAACTAGAGGGGTTGTTCCCTTAAGTGTTGTCTCCAGGGCTTGGACAACGGGCACCCACCCTCTCACTGGCCCGAGAGGGATGTTGTTTATGGTTGGACCATACAACGTTGTTGTTCATTAGAGGAGCAGTGGGACTTAAGGATCAAGAGGTAGACACAGGGGTAAAACGCTAATTTGACCCAACAGTGTCTACGAACAACCTGTGAAGGGTCGACTCACGGGCATTAGTTATATCGATGGACACAACTTGTCCTACAGTGATGGGAGTGCAGCTACGGGATTTAGTGGAGTGTTACCGTAGCTAATGAATGTTGAATAACCGGGTCAAAGAGTTTGACAGGTTAATCTCGGATCATTGGAGCTCGTCATCTGTAGGTCCATTAGGTCCCTCGGTTGGCTCAAACTGGATAAATTGAAGGTTTACAGTTTGGTGTGGATTTGAAGTGTTCAAATTCATTAAAAGGGTATTTATGTCATTTATATGACATATGATTGACATAATATATAATTTAATGTGAATGAGATTCATAAAAAACTATAGGTTAGCCTAATTGATTAATTAGTGCTAATTTAGAGAAATTTAATTGAGAGAAATTAAATTGAATGTGATTCAATTTAAAATTGCACAATTATAAAAATTTGATTTGTATAATAAGGTATGAGATACCTTATTATATGTGTTGTGCAAATATGATTTACATAACATAAGGTTGTGATAAAATGGTAATTTAGTGGAGATTTAAACTCCACATCTCACCATTAAAGGCCTTTGCAAGAAGGCTTTAAAAAGCTTTTGCTCATTTTTTGAATTCCATCCAAAGAGCTCTCTTTAATCTCTCAAATTTCTCTCCACCCAAACCAAAGGGAGTTCCACCACTCTCCCTTAACCGATTGAGAACAACCGAGAAGATCAATTTGGAGGTGTCTAAATTTTCTGGTTCGTGAGATCGTTGGAACGAAAGAGATCGAGATCGGAGAAGGAATCGTCGAAGAAGAGTTCTTCAACAAGTAAGTGTTACTTTTACTTTCTGTTTTCTTCTCGAAATCGCATGTTTAGCCTAGAATTTATGTGATAGATTCAATTTTAAGAAACATTTTTCACAACGAACACCACAACATTCCAAGTCGTATCCGCTGCGGGAATTTTAATCTCTTCAATTGGTATCAGAGCCAATCGTTGGCTTCTTTGTTGTGCAATCTATTTTTCTTAAAATTAGGTGGGTTTGCTTTAATTTCATGAGATGAATTGTGGTTTGCGTATTGGATGGTTTCGATTTTTGGCACTTAATTAGATTTACTTTTCTGTTGATGAGATCAATGTAAATGCCTAGTATTTTTGGGCATTTTAGAAAGTAAATCGAGTCTGTAAGTCCGTGTCGTTCGTTGTAAGACTTGCTGTGAAGAAATCTGAGTGGAATTGGGCGAAAAACGATGAAGAACAGCAAAGGAGTTTGTTGTTCTGTCGATGGCGTTGAGACGTTGTTCTTCGGGATCTCAACGTTGTCCATGTGGATCCAGGTGCGTTGCAGGCACAACGTTGTGACGCCACGCACGGCGATGCAACGTTGTGGCCTTTGCGCACTCTACCAAGGCGTTAAGCGAGCCGCAGCGTTACTGTAACAGCTCGCGTGAGTGAAGCGGCATTCGAGCAACTGCACACGTTTTTCAATTTGATTTGATTTTATTTATTTTTAAAATATATTTATTTAATAATTTTATTAATTAATATTAATATAAATGTTATATTAATTTAATTAAACTCCCTAGGGTGCCAAAATCGGTCCAATATTGCTATTTAATTTTATGCATGTGATGTATGAAATTTATTATTCTATGTGCATAATGTATGTCATATAGATTAAAATTTCACCTTAAGTTAAACATTTCATGCATCATATTTATATTATAAGAGTTATAATATATAGTATGCATGATAGGATTATATTATAAGTGTTATAATATAATGCATGTTTTAATTTAATTAATATAAGTGTTATATTTTCTAGATTAAAAGCATGGACATGCATTTATTAATGTGATGAATGTATGTTAAATAGTTTATTATTCATGTGATGAATGATCAAGCACTATAACATAGAAATGCATGAAACCTAAGTTAATTATTAGTTTTATATTGTTTAGAACTTGAATAATTAGACTTAGGTTTTCTAATTCTAATAAGATTAGAATTAGGAAATCAAATATGACTTATGAATGGTGACTAATTAGTAACTCTATCTAAGGAAGCTAGGTTTTGTCTAAGGTTGGGGTATTTAAGCTAACGCTTTGCGGAACACCCCTACCTGGGAACCGACCTGAAAGTGAATTTGGTTTGGAGATTCATAGGTTATATTCTCGTGAGTGGCGTTTAATTAAAAGTTAATTAAACTACTCACATAGACCTAAGTTAATAATGTGATTATAGACTTAGGTTAATCCAATATAATAGTTATATTGGTAAACTTAGGTAAATATTAGCCGATTTATCTAGGTCAATCCCGATTAACTTAAAGTGTTGAGTGGGAGGAAATAAAGTGTATGAGACACATTTAATTTTTCGACCACAAATCTCCGTTAAGTTCACACTGTGAGATCCATACTCAGCCTCGTGACGCAAATGAGAGCGCCCCCCTTCGGATGGTATTTGTATAACGTGAATGGAGAGAGTACTTATAATGAGTGGGAGCGGGACCTGTTAAAACGAGACCCACGGTCTCTTTTATCAATTCACATCGTGAGACGCCTATGATCCGCCTGCTAGTTTGGCCTGTACCAGACAATCCCTTCGGAGGGCCATGATCATGGGAGTCGGAACACCGTGAATTTTCGAAAGGGATACAATTTCCTTGTTGTTGGTTTTCCTTCGTGGTTCACCATTCGGTGGCTATTGTTTGGACGGATACTTAGAAATTTAAAGATAGAGGGTGACACTCACAGGATTCATTAAGAGTTAATGGATTCAGACCGAATAATGGTAATTGGATGCCTAATGGAATAAGAGTCATTCTGGTATTAGGGTTTGGTCGAGAAAGTCTCGTCCTAGAAGAGGAGTGTTTCTGTTCACCCTTCGGTGGCGGTCATTCTAAACCTTTGGGGTATCATTGCAATTTTTAATGACCTAGAGACCATAGGATAAAAATTTGCTAAAACCTGATCAGATTTTTAAAGTTTTTGCGAGACTAATACAAAGTTTTTTCTATTTTCAACAAACAAAAATGTCTAGTTCAATTGTCGCTCTTTTAGCTTCTAATAAACTCGTCGGAGATAATTTTCAAACGTGGAAGAATAATATCAACACGATACTGGTAACTGACGACCTAAAGTTCATGCTCACTAAGGAGTGTCCTCAGGTGTCGAGCTCGACCGCATCGCGAAGTGTTCGTGATGCGTACGATCGGTGGATTAGGGCCAATGAAAAGGCCAAGGTCTACATAATTGCCATCTTATCTGAAGTTTTGGCAAAGAAGCATGAGGTGATGATCACCGCTAAGGAGATCATGGAATCTCTGCAGGAAATGTTTGGACAACAGTCCTTTCAGGTCCGACACGATTCCCTCAAACACGTCTTCAATGCTAGCATGAAGGAGGGGTGTCTGTCTGTGAACACGTTCTAGACATGATGACCCACTTTAATCTGGCAGAGATGAACGGGGCTTCAATCGACGAGTCGAGCCAGGTCAGCTTTATCTTGGAGACTCTTCCGAAGAGTTTCCTTCAGTTTCGTAGCAATGTTGTTATGAACAAAATTAGTTACACTCTGACCACCCTTCTCAACGAACTACAGAACTTCCAGTCCTTGATGAGGATTAGGGGATCGGAAGCTGAGGCAAATGTTTCCTTCAGGTCCTATCACAGGGGTTCGACCTCTAGGACAAAATCTGTAGGTTTTTCAGGCCTGAAAGGGAAGAAGAAGAAGTTGAAGATGGGAAAAGCTGACCGTGTTGCCGCCCAGAAGGGCAAAAAGGTCAAGGAAGTTGCAGAGAAAGGAAAGTGTTACCACTGCAACGGGGATGGTCACTGAAAGAGAAACTGTCCCAAGTTCCTTGCCGATAGGAAGAAAGAAGGTAAATGTGATTTACTTGTAACTGAAACCTATTTAGTGGAGAGTAATGACTTTGCCTGGATACTGGATTCAGGCGCCACTAACCATGTTTGTTCTTCTTTCCAGGGAATTAGTTCCTGGCAGCAGCTGCGAGAGGGTGAGATAACACTATGGGTTGGATCTGGGGAGGTTGTCTCTGCTGCAGCGGTCGGCACGGTGAAGCTCTTTTTTGGTAGGAAGTACTTATTATTAAATAATCTGTACATAATGTCAGGGTTTACTAGAAACCTTGTTTCCATTTCCTGCCTTATTGAACATTGTATTTCTGTTACATTTGAATTAAATAAAGCATTTATTTCTTTCCAAGGCAACTTGTTATGTTCAGCTTCATTTGAGAATAATTTATACGTTTTAAAACTTAATTTGGTCAAAAGTATTTTGAATACTGAATTGTTTAAAATGGTTGAAACACGAACTAAAAGAATGAAGGTTTCTCCTAAAGAAAATGCTCATCTTTGGCATCTAAGGTTAGGCCATATAAATCTCAATAGGATTGAGAAACTAGTGAAGAGTGGACTTCTTTGGAAGAAAACTCTATACCGGTATGTGAGTCATGCCTTGAAGGAAAAATGACCAAACGTCCTTTTAATGGAAAAGGATATAGAGCCAAAGAGCCTCTTGATCTTATACATTCTAACCTCTATGGTCCGATGAGTGTTAAAGCACGAGTAGGTTACGAATACTTTGTACCTTTTATAGATGACTATTCGAGGTATGGGTATATTTACCTAATGCATAAGAAGTCTGAAACTCTTGAAAAGTTCAAGGAGTACAAGATAGAGGTTGAGAACCTGTTAGGTAAAACAATAAAAACACTTCTATCGGATCAGGTGGAGAGTATATGGACACTGAATTCCAAGACTATATGATACAACATGGAATTAGGTCCCAACTCTCTACACCTGGTATGCCACAGCAGAATGGTGTATCGGAGAAGAGAAACAGAACCCTGTTGGACATGGTTCGGTCGATGATGAGTTATGCTCATCTCCCTAATTCTTTTTGGGGTTACGTAGTGGAAACTGCAGTTTATATTTTGAACAACGTTCCGTCGAAGAGTGTTTGTGAAAAGCCTTTCGAACTCTGGAATGGACGTATAGGCAGTTTACACAATTTCAGAATTTGGAGATGCCCAACCCATGTGTTGGTGTCAAACTCGAAGAAGTTGGAACCCTGTTCAAAATTGTGCCTCTTTGTAGGTTACCCAAAAGAGACTAGGGGTGTCTGTTTTACGATCCTAAGGAAAATAAGGTGCTTGTGTCGACAAACGCCACTTTCCTTGAGGAAGACCACATCAGAGATCACTTACCAAGTAGTAATATTGTGTTAAATGAAATGGGCAGTACATCAGCAAGAGTTGTTGATGGGGCTGGTGCGTCAACAAGTGTTGTTGATCGTAGCTCATCTAGTCAAGTCCGTTCTCAAGAGTTGAGAATGCCTCGATGTAGTGGGAGGGTTTTGAGACAGCTTGAACGTTACATGGGTTTAGCTGAAACCCAAGCCGTCACCCCTGATGATGACTGCGAGAATCCATTGGCCTATGATCAGGCAATGGCCGACGTTGACAAAGACAAATGGATTAAAGCTATAGACCAGGAAATGCAGTCGATGTACTTCAATTCCGTCTGGGAGCTTATAGACCAACCGGATGGGGTTAAACCTATTGGTTGCAAGTGGATCTACAAGCGGAAACGTGGCGTAGATGGGAAGGTGCAGACCTTCAAAGGCAGACTAGTGGCAAAGGGTTTTACCCAAGTTGAAGGGGTTGACTATGAGGAAACCTTTTCTCTTGTTGCCATGGTAAAGTCTATAAGGATCCTTCTAGTCATTGCCGCATATTATGACTATGAGGTATGGCAGATGGATGTCAAGACAACTCTTCTGAATGGCAATCTTGATGAGACCATCTACATTGACCAGCCCAAAGGGTTCATTACCCAAACCCAAGGGCAAAAGGTTTATCGGCTTCAAAGGTCTATTTATGGACTGAAACAAGCCTGAGGTCTTGGAATATAAGGTTTGATGAGGCGATCAAATCTTATGGCTTTGATCAGAATGTTGACGAGCCTTGTGTCTACAAGAAAATCGTTAACAATACTGTCGCATTTCTGATATTGTATGTGATGATATCCTTCTCATTGGGAATGAGGTAGGATTTCTTACTGACATTAAGAAATGATTGGCTTCGCAATTCCAGATGAAAGATTTGGGAGAGGCCCAGTATGTTCTAGGTATCCAGATAGTCTGAAACCGGAAGAACAGAACACTAGTCATGTCTCAGGCATCTTATATTGACAAGATGTTGTCTAGATATAAGATGCAGAACTCCAAGAAGGGCTTGTTGCCTTCCAGGCATGGGGTTCACTTGTCTAAGAATCAATGTCCTAAGACACCTCAAGAGGTTGAGGATATGAGACGAATCCCCTATGCTTCAGCTGTAGGGAACCTCATGTATGCCATGTTGTGTACTAGGCCCGACATCTGTTATGCAGTTGGGATTGTCAGTAGGTATCAATCCAATCCAGGATTAGATCACTGGACAGTCGTAAAGGCAATCCTCAAGTATCTTAGAAGAACGAGGAACTACAACCTTGTGTATGGGAGTGGGGATTTGATCCTTACGGGATACACAAACTCTGACTTTCAGACCGATAAGGATTCTAGGAAATCCACTTCGGGGCAACGTTCATTCTGAATGGAGGAGTTGTAGTATGGCGAAGCATCAAGCAGGGATGCATCGTTGATTCCACGATGGAAGTCGAGTATGTTGCGGCTTGTGAAGCTGCAAAGGAAGTTGATAGATTTGGAAGTTGTTCCAAATATGAACTTGTCAGTGAACCTGTTTGTGACAACAGTGGTGCAGTAGCCAACTCGATAGAACCTCGGAGTCATAAGAGGGGCAAGCACATTGAGCGGAAGTATCACATGACACGGGAGATTATGCACCGCGGAGACGTGACAGTCATGCAGATAGCGTCGGAGCACAACGTTGCTGATCCATTTACAAAGGCCCCCACGGCTAAGGTGTTTGAGGGTCACCTAGATAGTCTAGGTCTTCGAGTGCTTCCTGACTAGGGTAAGTGGGAGTATTGTAAAAGGTATTCAATGCCATAGTTTATTGTATTTTATTGTACATTTGAGAAATGTATTTTGTACTCCACTAGCTTAGTCCAAGTGAGAGTTTGTTGGGATGTATGTCCTAATCTCGTATATGTTTGTAATATTCCTTATTTATAAATAAGAGTTATTTTTTTCATCACTTTATGTCTCGCATATTTACAAACTTAATCCAATAAACTAAGCTTCAGGGTCATTGCATAATGAGAGAACTAGAACTTGAACGGTGTGTAGTGGACACACAGGGAGGATCACGTTCGAGATAATGACCCAAACAGTCTACAATATATGGATAGGGTTGGGGACCTAATCCTGAATACGCTGTGGATGCGACCTGCTTTGTATTAGATACAAACGAGGTGATCCAACTCGTTCATGTGATTGACATGCGAGTGGGGGCATCCTGTGCAATGAGATTGTACAAGACCGGACCGTGAATTATTAGACTTACTGATGTAACATCGTTAACAGTATAGGGCTAATAACTTCGTAGATGACCAATAGTGACTCGACCTTAATCCTGAGCGTGTTACGGACTCCTGTCTACGGGGGTTTATCCTTTGACTAGTACGAGTGAGGGTGGTCACAGTTACTCACCCAATATGTCTATCTTCTCAGGGACAGGACCACGTGGGGAGCTGGAAACTTGATTACACGAGATGGAATTCACTCGTTCCCGAATTAGGGAAACTAGAGGGGTTGTTCCCTTAAGTGTTGTCTCGGGGCTTGGAAAACGGGCGCCCACCCTCTCACTGGCCCGAGAGGGATGTTGTTTATGGTTGGACCATACAACGTTGTTTTTCATTAGAGGAGCAGTGGGACTTAAGGAGCAAGAGGTAGACACAGGGGTAAAACGCTAATTTGACCCAGCAGTGTCTACGAACAACTTGTGAAGGGTCGACTCACGGGCATTGGTTATATCGATGGACACAACTTGTCCTACAGTGATGGGAGTGCAGCTACGGGATTTAGTGGAGTGTTACCGTAGCTAATGAATGTTGAATAACCAGGTCAAAAAGTTTGACAGGTTAATCTCGAATCATTGGAGCTCGTCATCTGTAGGTCCATTAGGTCCCTCGATTGGTTCAAACTGGATAAATTGAGGGTTTACAGTTTGGTGTGGATTTGAAGTGTTCAAATTCATTAAAAGGGTATTTATGTCATTTATATGACATATGATTGACATAATATATAGTTTAATGTGAATGAGATTCATAATAAACTATAGGTTAGCCTAATTGATTAATTAATGCTAATTTAGAGAAATTGAATTGAGAGAAATTAAATTGAATGTGATTCAATTTAAAATTCCACAATTATACAAATGTGATTTGTATAATAAGGTATGAGATACCTTATTATATGTGTTATGCAAATATGATTTTCATGACATAAGGTTGTGGTAAAATGGTAATTTACTGGAGATTTAAACTCCACATCTCACTATTATATAAAGGCCTTTGCAAGAAGGCTTTAAAAAGTTTTTGCTCATTTTTGGAATTTCATCCAAAGCTCTTTCATCTCTCAAATTCTCTCTCAAATTTCTCTCCACCCAAACCAAAGGGAGTTCCACCACTCTCCCTCAACCGATCGAGAACAACCGAGAAGATCAATTTGGAGGTGTCCAAATTTTATGGTTTGTGAGATTGTTGGAACAAAAGAGATCGAGATCGGAGAAGGAATCGTCGAAGAAGAGTTCTTCAACAAGTAAGTGTTACTTTTACTTTTTGTTTTCTTCTCGAAATCGCATGTTTAGCCTAGAATTTATGTGATAGATTCAATTTTAAGAAACATTTTTCACAACGAACACCACGACATTCCAAGTCATTTCCGCTGCGGGAATTTCAATCCCTTCAGGAACAACTCAAACTCCAGTGATGGATAGGATCTCTTAGGTCTATTCCCAGCTTTGACTTTCCAATTCGGTAGCATTGTTGGGGCCGACCTATGAGGTCTAAAAATGGTGGGTCACACTTACGAGAATTACTAAGTGTTAGTAAATTTTTTACCAAAGTAGCGATAACTAGAATGCTATAGGAATAAGAGTTATTCCAGTATTAGCATTTAGTCAAGAATGTCTTGGTTCGGTGAACGAGTGATTGACCGCCTTGTGATGTGCATTTGCTCTGACTCATCGAGTATCGTTGCAAAAACAATAATGAGATTATGGGTACATTATTACTTTTGCTAAATTTTTAATTGGATGCATGTTATGGGTTAAAAGCAATTCACTAATAGAATATGTTCTATTTTCAGCATGGAGAAGCTCAGTTTGTCCTTGGAATCCAAATTGTTCGGAATCGCAAGAACAAAATGCTAGCGCTGTCTCAGACATCTTATATTGACAAGATGTTGGTTAGATATAAGATGCAGGATTCCAAGAAGGGATTATTACCTTTCGGGCATAGAATTCATCTGTCTAAGGAACAGTGTCCTAAGACACCTCAAGAAAGTTGAGGATATGAGACGCATTCCCTATGCATCTGTTGTCGGTAGTCTGATGTATGTCATGTTATGTACTAGACCTGACATATACTATGCAGTGAGAATTGTCAGCAGGTATCAGTCCAATCCTGGATATGATCATTGGACTATCGTTAAGAATATCCTCAACTATCTAAGGAGAACGAGAGACTATATATGCTTGTGTATGGCGCGAAGGATTTGATCCTCTCAGGATACACTGACTCAGGTTTTCAGACTGACGTAGGTTCGAGGAAATCCACATCGGGGTCAATGTTCACTCTTAACGGAGGAGTATAAAGCAAGGTTGTATTGTTGACTCCACCGTGGAGGTTGAGTATGTTGCAGCTTGCGAAGCAGCGGAGGAGGTTGTATGGCTTAGAAAATTCTTTACTGATTTGGAAGTTGTTCCAAATATGAATTTGTCTATCACCCTTTATTGTGATAATAGTGGTGTAGTGACAAATTCTGAAGAACCTAGAAGCCATAAGCGCGGAAAGCATATTGAGCGCAAATATCATCTCATCAGGGAGATTGTGCAACGAGGAGACGTGATCGTCACACAGATCGCTTCGGAGCACAACATTGTTGATCCATTTACAAAGCCCCTCACGGCTAAAGTGTTTGAGGGACACCTAGAGAGTCTAGGACTACGGGTTGTATAGTAGGGCAGTTTTCTTGCGCAGCATGTTTGACTCCACTGGCGTTTTAGTCCAAGTGGGAGTTTGTTGGGTTTTATGTCCTAAAACTCGTGGGTTTGTAAACTGAATGTATATTCTATTTTACAATAAAGATGTTATTGGGATTTATTTAAATAAAGGTGTTATTGAATAAAGTGAATTGTATGTTTTGAAACCCTAATCCAAGAAAGAACCCATGTCTATAGGATGTATACTTGAACTTTATGTGAGACATAAAAGTGGATCAGGTTCAAGTTATAGCCAGAATGGTCTATAGTATAAGGATAGGGATGGGTACCTTATCCTTAGGACATTATGGACACGACCCACTTTGTAAAGTACAAACGATGTGATCCTGTATTGTTCATGTGGAGACATGCGAGTGGGGGCGCTTTATGCAATGAGTTTGCATAAGACTGGACTGAGAAATAGTCATTTAGATTTTATAACTCCGTTTACTGTCTTAACTGACTATATACATACGATGACCTAGGTAACTTGATCTTAATCCTGAGCGTGCCATGAACTCCTATTTATTTGGATTATCCTTAGATTTGCATAGGTGAGAGTGACCTGAGATTGTTGACTCAATAAGCCTCCCATTTCAGGGATAAGACCTGATAGATAGCTAGGAACATAGTTCTGCAAGATGGAATTCACTCCTACCTGCTTTAAGGGTTAGTAGAGAGGTTGTTCCCTTAAGTGCTGACTCCGGGTCTTGAATAAAGGGCCCACCCCTCTCATTGGCTCGAGAGGGATTCGGTTTGTTGGTTAGACCACAAACCAATTGTTCATTAGAGGATCAGTGGGACTTAAGGAACAATAAGTAATTACAGGGGTAAAACGATAATTTTGACCCAGCTGTAATTACGAACGACCTGTGAAGGATCGACTTACTAATCATGGTTATATCGAGTGGACAAAAATATATCTACAGTGAGGAGAGTGCAACCACTGGGCTTTAGTGGAGTGTCCCGGTGGTCAAACGAATGTTGATTAGCTAGGTTAAAGAGTTTGACCGGTTAATCTCGTATCGTTCGATCTCATGATCTGTAGGTCCATTAGGTCTCCCTTACTAGCTCGGACTAAGCCTTTTAACATTTAAGAGAAAAGAATTTGAATTGTTCAACTTCGGTTTTGGGAGAAAATGTTAATTATATGTGATATACTTAACGTGTCATAGATTATTTATGAATTAAATTATGATAAAGAAGAGGTGGACGTATTTGAATATGATTTAAATATTGGTTATGTTTACAACATGAATAGGGATTCATGTTCGAACGGTCGATTTAAGAAATCGAGATTGGTCCAATTATTTAATTTGATATTTGATATTAAATTAAATATTTATTTCTAATTAATTAATTAAATTAATAAATTTATTTTAATTTAAAATTAATTTATATTAATTTTGAATTAAAATTAAATGAAAATTCAAATTGAATTTTGAAGTTTCAATTGGACCAAAATCAAAAGGGTGAACAAGCTTCTTTGAATGTCAAATTCACCATTATTGAGCACCTCCTTCTTGTTTTTATCCTTCTCATCTTCTTGCTGTCATCTTCTCCTAACTTGAAGAAGCTATTGGTTTCTTTAATTGAAGAAGAAACCAATGGATTAACTAGGATTTATCAAGAATTTTCTGATTAACGTTTTTCAGACCTTTCGCCCATCTCTCTTCAAATTCTCTCTATCAAAGATCCCACAATGTGTTCCAAGGCCTGAGGATAGTAGGGAAGACATTAGAGGTTGTCTACAAAGTGTTTGTAACAAGCAATTGCCCACGGATTAGGAGAATTTTGAGCTACATAGGTATAAGTTCTTATTCTCTGTTTTTTCATATTTGAGCATGCTTTTTGTTTTGTAAAATTCATCAACTTAGAGTGTTCAAGATCCAATATTGCTTCCGCTTTCTTAATGTACACTCTTTCACCCCCTAAGCTCTACACTTAGGGGTGGTATAGTCCAAATGACTACTTACCTAAGATCCAGCAACCACGAGTAGCTTGAGAAAGACGACGTGCTCAAAGTGCTTCTACTTCCAAGGTATAGCCCCTAACAAATAACACGCACAAGATTAATAAACGAAAACACAATGACCCTAAAAACTTATGAGGAGTAAAACTCACCCAACGGGGATTTGAAACGAGCTAAGGAACGGACCAAGGCGATCACGCAAATTCGCAATGGCGCGGTGCTGCGAGACGACGGCGGTGTGGGCCGGCGCATACGCGCGCGTGAAGATGGCAGTGGCGGTGCGTGGGTAGCAGGTCTGGAATCCTCACGACCCGATCTATCCAAAATCGGTCTCTGTTCCCCAAAAAATCAATTGAAATAGGCTCGAACCGGTTGAACCAAAGAGATGGGTCTTGCGGATCTCTTTGATCGGCTGATTAACCCGCGGCGAAAGGCTCGTTGGCGGCGGCGGTGAAACGCCGAGCACGAGCTTTCGGAGGTGGAAACGAAGCTCAGTGACGACGCGATGGCGAGGGATCTGAGAAGACGAGAGAGGGAGACTAAGTGAGAGAGAGAGAGAAAAACGAGTGAGAGAGAGAGAACGGGAGAAACGGAGTGAGAGAGAGAGGAGAAGAGTCGGAGAGGCAGGGAAAGACTTCGAGAGAGAGGGGAAAAAGACGAGAGGGGGAGGCGTGGGCCGGCGATCGAAACGGTCGACGGCCGCTTCGCCGGCGGCGTGCGCGAAGAAAGGGGGGAGGGCGAAGCCCTCCCTGACTTCTTCTTCTCCCTTCCGTTTTCATTTTTTTTTTAAACTAACAGCTTACAATTAAAAAATATTTATTCTTAAATTTTTAAATATTTATTCTTAAATTTTTAAATATATATTACAAATCTTTGAATATTAGTTTACTTTCATAATAATTTAATAGCTTCTCAAAAATACATGTAGTCAAAAATATTTATTCTTAAAATTTTTAAATATGCATTAAAAAGCTTTAAATATTAGTTTATTTTAAGAAAAATCTTCCATAATAATTTTATAGATTCTCGAAAATACATATATTCAAAAATATTATTTTTTTCATTTTTGTTATTAATTTTTAAAATTATCATTAAAAAAACGTGAAAGATTGGAAATGGTAGAGACTTTATTCAAAATTAGGGATTACATGCATAGAGAGTATCTTTATTCAAATTGAGGCCATAAGGAAAAATCTTTCAATTAAAAAAGTCATAATGAGAAGTCTTTAAATTAAGAAAGGGCAAAAAAGAAAATCAAAAGTTTATTCCCTCAAACACCATTTATATTGATGTAGATTTAATAGATATATATAGATTGAGCTAAAATTAAAGTAACACAATGAACATATAAATTTTATATTCAATATATTTATTTAATTTGAAAAATTAAATAATAAAGAAAAAGAAAATAATTATAAATGAATTAAAAAGAAAAATCAAATTATCCACTATACTCCAATAAGTCAACCCATCGTTTTATATTTTTTTGGTAAATAGATGAATGACTAAAATCTAATAGTGCAAATTGAAAAATAGCTATATTTTTTTCCTAAAAATGTCAAAACTTAATTTTTAATTATTTTGTTAATTATTAATGGGCATAAATGTCCTTATCTACATTTTCTCAACTAAATGAAATCTTAAAAAAAAAAAAAATCTACAACCGCGTTTGATAACCATTTGGTTTTTAATTTTTTGTTTTTGAAACTTAAGCCTAAAAAATACTACATCTACTAATGGGTTTCTATGTTTTCTTATGTACTTTATGCCTATGATTTCAAAATTTAAGCTAAGTTTTGAAAACTAAAAAAAAATAGTTTTTTAAAAATTTGTTTTTGTTTTTTAAATTTGGCTAGAAACTTAAATGGTATCTCAGGTAAGATGGAACTACTTGTAGAGAAGATAGAAGTTGTGGACAAACATAATTTTCGAAAACCAAAAACAAAAAACCAAATGGTTATCAAACGAGTACTACATTTTATCCTTATGATAAATGAATGAGATCTAAACAAACAAATCTATATTTTCTCTTTTACAAGAACCAAATAAAATCCTAAACAAATAAAATCACTAATGTATCTGCCTCCCATGGATTCTAAAAAATATTTAAATTTATGAGCCTAGAACTTCTATTGATGGTATTTCTTCGTGTTTACTAGTTCATTTAGACATACCTCTATAATATAGAGAGACTTCTTTTGATGTATTTTAGCAATCCTTGTACATTCCTTTCGATACATACCTCTATAATATAGGGAGACTTCTTTTGATGTTTTTTAGCAATCCTTGTATATTCCTTTCGATACTCCGACCTACAACTTCTTTTGATGGTATTTCCTCATGCTTACTAGTTCCTTTAGAAAGTAGCAATCCTTGTACATCCATTTCGATACCCTGACCTACAACTTTTTTTGATGATATTTCCTCGTGCTTACTAATTCATTTAGACTTACCTCGTATATATTAGTATCTACAACACAATATTAACAACAAAGCAACAATCATTGTAAGTATCAACTAAACATGGGTAAAATAAAATAAAATTAGAATCCCTAAATCACAACTCTGTCTATCAAAGGTTGATTATAGTTAAATAGGAATAATTATCCTGTAAACTCATCGTCACTCTCAATTAACACTAAGTTCCAAAATAATGGCATGCATTTGAAAAAGATTTAGAATCCCTAAATCACAACCATCGGTTACCAAATGTTGATTATGGCTAAATAGGAATAATTATTCTCTTCCAATTAACACTTAGTTCCAACAAATGATATTCATTTAAACCCTTATCTCCATACCTTTACGCTTGAGATCGAGGGTTCCTGATTGTCTTGCTAAATGCTAAATGAATTTGGGGACAATTCCGTAGTCCTCAGCTACCTCCAATTGTTTTTCAAGTACTAGTTTATGGTTAGTCGTTTTCTTCTCACTTTTTGTATGTCTTCAACCAAAAAAAATATATTACGAATTGTTATATATAAGTAGTTGAACAACGTGATTTTTTTTCAAAAGTGTAATTTTTTTTCAAAATAGATCAGAATTAGTTAAATGATGATGACTGACTGTATATATAAATGTCACGAAATTAACATTATATTAATTTTTTCTTAAAATCAGGTCGTCATAAACACAATATTAAAACTATAGTAATATTTTATCAATATCTTTTATTCGTAGATATTCCTAACAATTTTTCATATTTTTTTTAAGAAGCTTACCCCACTTTTTTTTCTTTAAAAAAATAAAGCTGAGCCCAGCCCAGTGTGTAAAATTTCAAAAAAAAAAAGGAAAAAAAAAAAACGAAACCTAACGCTCGACACTGCTGTTCTTCTTCTTCTTCACGCCCTCTCCTCCGTTTTCAGCAGCTCGGTGTCACCGCCGTGGTTTCTTCCGCTCGTGCCGCCGCCTCCCTCATATCTTTTTTGCACAAATTTTCTACTTCCTTATTGTTACAGGTATTTTCCCAATCTCCATCTATGTCTTTCTTCTCACTTGAAGAACAACAATTAGAAATTGGGACGTATGTTGGATGTTCTGGTTCCAATTCTGTTTTAATTCAGCTTTCGGAAAAAAAAAACACAAATCTTTGAGAAGACTATTTCACCTTGGACTGTCTGAATGGAATAAAAATTGACTCTACAAAACTACATTTCTCTCATTCAATTGGAATATAATTTATTTCTTTTTTTCAGTTTACACTTTGTAGACATTGACAAACATTGACTTCTCGTACTCTCTTATAGTTTTTCAATCATTTATAAAATGTTTCGTTTCTTGTTCAAAAATAGAAGTTCGAACTACATGTGGGTAATAAAAGAAAAGGCTAAAACACAAGTGGGCTACTGAAACATATTTGCCTTCTTAACTTCATGATTTCTTTTTCTTCTTTGCAATTGAAAATGGTAAACTCTTTTCCATGCTTCATTTACAATGATTGTTTATTATATTCATATTACCTCCAATCATTCTGTAGTAAAATTAAAGGATGAACCTACAGAACTTAAAAACTGCCTGCAACTTACTTCAAAGCTTAAGATCTTCCTAGAAAGGTTGCATATGATTTGAGACTGATGGGTTTGTTGTCCATAGCAAGAAGGATGGCATGGAGGCAGATTATGTCCAACCATAGGTCTATAATGCAACCATACTCAGCTCCTTTATTTGCTAGATTCTTTTCTAAATCTGCCCCATATGTTGGTAAGTGATTTTTTTCAGTCTTAATTTCTATAAAAAGTTATTCTCATCTTGATCCAAGAATTGAGCCTTATGCTTTGTTTAGGTTTCTTGAATATGGAAAATAAAATGACTTAGTTCTGTTTTGGTTTTCTTTCATGTTATTCGGTTATTCTTATTCTTATTCTTGTACTATTTTCCTTGTATTATTGCATTATATCAATGAAATTTCTTGTTTCCTTGTTTCATAAAAATGACTTAGTCTGTTAGCCAAAAGAGGAGTGAAGGAATGTATAGTTTACTGCAGGTTGTATGAACACACTCGGAAGTGGAACTTATTTGCTATCTCTTCGTTGAATGAATTTATTACCCAAACAGAATCCAGAGCATGCTTTGTCTATTAAAAGAAAGTGGGAGAAGAAATTGCGGTATAAGTTTTCAGAAAATTGAAAAGTATTACAATTACTTAACTTACTGTATGATAAGTCATATAATGCTTAATCTTCCCACTAGTGTTGATATCTTGTATGTTGCTTGTTTTTTCATCATTGGTTTGCTATGATTTCCTTGTGAGTCCAAGTCAATAAGATAAGATTTATGTGCGCTTGATTTTTTTTGTCATTATGTTCTAGTAAAGGTTGGGATACCGGAGTTTTTAAATGGTGTTGGGCATGGGGTTGAGGCACATGTGGCTAAACTTGAATCAGAGATTGGTGACTTCCAGAAGCTGCTTGTTACTCGCACACTTAAGCTCAAAAAACTGGGAATTCCATGCAAACATGTAAGTATATTTCCCCAACCCTATTCTTATTTTTATTTTTGCAAGGAAAGGACACAGTCAAATACTTGGTGGCTTCAACCTTCAATCTGCAAACATATGCCTACAGTCATGGAAATCATTATGTGAATGATATGGATTAGCAAGACTTAGACCTGTTTGATCTCCAAAACATCTAAAAGGATAGGCATAGGCTTCCTATTACCCATATTTGATAAGCTTTCTGGAGGTAACTAACAACTCTAGAGATAGCAACTTGTTCTGGATCAGCTCTATGGGTCCTTTTGGGGCTAATTTTTAGTCTTAGTTCTTATAAATGAGTTTTTTTTTTGTTTTTTTAGATGACTTTCATTATTTCTAATGAACTCTTGTTAGAAGAGTAGGACCATGTCCATTGTTTGTTTTTCCCCAAAGACACACGGTATTTTTTTCTAGTTCCTTCTATATATTACTGTATATAAGTATATCTAAATGGGGTGGTAGAATGATGGTTTCTTTTAAGATCCTCTTGAAGTGTAAAATAGCCCTTCACTGTTATTAAATATTTGCATAAATGTGGGATTTATGGATTAGTCAGTCTTTTCGAAGTTGAAAATATGTAAACACTTTACTTTTCTATGGTCTAAGAACTTTAAATAATTAAAATGGGCTTAAATTTTCATTAACTAGCTTTTATAAAATTTATACTGATATTTTTAATTTTCACAACAGAATAGCTTTATTTAAACTTCGGATCATTGAAATACAAATATAATCAATAAGTTTTTTCTTTAGTTTTTTAGATTTTCAATGAATAGTTATATAAGAATTTTTTATTTGTAATAACCTTTGTAACTTTGTGTATTAAGAAAAATGTCTAGTTCTTAGGAAGAGTTTTTAGGGGAGGAGGTTTGGTCGCTGGTTAGGTTTAACGCCTCCTTATAGGCTTCAGTTTTTAGGTGTTTTGTTCTTAACCTCTAGGTCTTATTATTTTGGATTGGAGTCCATTTTTGTATAGTCAGTTTTGTGGCTCCTTTTGTGGGTTATCTTCTTGTGTGGCCTTTCTTTTTTTTTTTTTTTAAATTTCATTCTCTCGATAAAAGAACACTTTCTTATAAAAAGGGTATTTAAAAAATATTTGGCATGTAACTTTGAAATGAAGATTTGATTACAAATTACTAGTTAAATAACATGCATATCTTGAGTTTTGAATATTTTCTATATCCAAAGTGCCTCAACCAACGAAAATTAGTAGTCTCAGTCAAATAGCATCTACTGTCGAAACCCTTTGGGTAAGATCTACCCAGTACAAAATTATTTGATACATCAAACTGCTTGCATACTCACAAGTCTCACTTAATTTTCAAAAGTTTACAGAGAAGTATTTTCCTTAACTTCCAGCTTAACATCCAAAAATAGTATTTTTCTCCCCTATATCAGTTATCTCATACAGTAGCTAGATTTGCACCCATTTCCCGCCTACAAGTTTACTGTTACAAAAAGGGCCCCGCACTTGAATCTCACCTGTTGTGCCTGCTAGTCGTCTCCCCTTCGCTCCTTTCTGCTGAATACATTAATAATAGTGGGAGTGGGACTATCACATATCTCACAGCTGGCTTTAAATCTCAGTCATGTCTATTGAGGAATACAAGTTTTGACTAGAGCAAAGTTTATAGATACCTTGTATTTGATTTAGAACTATAGTGGTTTGATGTGATCGATGTCTTCACAATGATGCTTGTGGCCTAACTTTTCATGTGTGGTCTATGGCAGAGGAAGCTGATATTGAAGTACACTCACAAGTACAGGCTTGGACTATGGAGGCCCCGAGCTGATTTGGTGAAAGCCTGATGGTTTTAACTAGGTGTATGAGGTGAATGGAATCCTTTGCTGATCCCTGGACCTCAGTTTGTAAAACTTTCAAGGATAGTTTTTCGTTTACTAAATCTAAAGTCCATCCTCATTTTATTACTTTTTTTAAACCAACTATATATGCATTCCGTTCATTTAAGATCATGCATGAAATTTAGAGATAGCAAATTTATAATCATCTGCATGACAGAACAAAACGGATTCAGGTAATTCGGGGTCTGTTCTCTCTAGAACTATGTTTTATAGATTTTTTGAACAAGATACGAAACTTTTCCTACATTTGTTAGATCGAGTGAAGCAAGGGGCCTATAATAGATGGAGTTTGTGGCACAAAACCAATCCAAAGCTCTTCATAGCTCCCATTTTGGGTTCAGTTCTGAATCTTTTGTCGCTATTTGAAACAGTGCCAAAACCAAAAAAAAAAAAAAGAAAAAGAGAAAACAGAAGGGCAGGGTCCAGCATTCTTAGTGGTCATTTTCCTTGTGACAGCAAAGGCACGTGTGAGGCAATGATTGGGACCCATTGAACAAAATGTGTGATGTTTGATAGTCAACCTCCTGTTTTGTCAATACATGGGAAGGAACTGGTGATGTTGGTTGGTTGGATGTAACACGATTTCATCATAATTGAGGCCATTAGGTTTAAGCCACCACTTGTGTTTGTGTTTGTGTTTCATTCTTTTTTTTTTTTTTTTTGGTTCCCACCACCCACCAAGGAATGCCCTTCAATTATTGTTGTTTTTTTTCCCTCTGATTTCAATTATGTGTTCGTAACTAGAAAATTTTCAGGTGAATTGTCAGAATAGGACTCTTCTCTTGCTGTCGCATGTTCTCTTCTCCTTTACAACACATGGATAAACTTCCACGTCTACTCTTTTTCTTTTTCTTTTTTTATATATTAGATTTTCTTGATCAAACTCTTTTGGGATTTTTTTCAGATTTGTTTTAGATCTTTTAGGTTTGGATAGAAGTGAACTTGAATGTTCATTTCCTTGCATCTCTCCCTCTCTTACACTAATGGGAGGGGTGAAAATTGGGTGGTAAGAGGGAAGGGATTGATTTATTATTATTATTATTATTCTTTTTTTTAATGAACATTTATGTTATTGTGTCAAAGTATCTGGGAACACCGTAGAGAAATATGGAAAGAACAACTTTCCTAGAAATTTTAGAGGGTATTTTGCTCGATAGAAGAACTCTATAGAAATGTGGTTGAGTACTTATAATATTGAGGTTATCGGGCACTTGAAATCATTGTAAATATTGAGGTTAAATCATGTAAATATTGGCTAATAATATGCGTTCTGAAAAAAAAAAAATGAAAAATGACTCATTCTGACGTGTAATGTGTGTAAAGTTACTCATGAGGGCATGAGGCGATCTTCATTATTCATGCTTTCGTATGTGGAAACGCCATCGCTCTAGCTCTCTCGATTTCATTCAAATGAGTGGTTGAAAGTTTGGAGAAAAGAGAGACAAGAAAAAATTAAGCCAGAGTAAAGAGCTAGGAACACGAGCGAGAGTGAGAAGAGTTAGAGCAACATGAGACAACTAGCAGAGCTTGAGCGAGAACTGGAACTAGAGTGATTGAGAGAGTTTTTTCTTTTCTCCAAAATTTCAACTACTCATTATTATTATGAGTGAGAGCTCGAGAGTTAGAGTTAGAGCTTGATGCTCTCATGGTAATTTGGACGAAATGCACAGTACAAAAAGAGTCATATGTCATTAATTTCAGAACATAGGTCAAACGACATTAAAGCGCGTGAAAATAAATCTTTTGTGCAAATTCCTCGATGGAGTGACTTGTTAGTATTGAGATTATTAAAGACGTAGACTTCTCATAAGAACCTGCAAAAGAGAAAATAACTCCTAAAAATAATTATTCGTACATGTTTTAATCCAGAAAAACATGAATTCTTTTAATAAGCATCTCAACTTCTGAAGGAAGTTAGTTGATTAAGGGAATGATTTTAGAAATATTGATTTTAGTGTAATTGATTTATTAAAAGTGATTTTCATATAATCATTTTCATGTTGGTTCTATACTTTTAATAGTGATTTTGGTTTTGAAAAATTCAATTTTTTTATGGAAATTTATGAATTTTGACAAAAGATTACGATTTTTACTCGTCATAAAAGTATATTATTTTAAAAAATGAATAATAGTCATTTTAAATTACAATCACTCGACAAAAATCACTTGGGAATCACCTCACAAGTGATTGAAAGGGAATCATTTCAAATGATTTTAGATTATTCCAAAATCACTTGTTGAATATTACCAACATCACATTTTTTTTAGGAAAGTGATTTTAGACCTGTCAAAAGTGATCTAGGTCAATCCAAAATCACTCCCAAACATGCCCTAAGATGTTGACATATTTTTTTCTTCACGTCCTTAGTAGTTGAGTCATGTTTAGATTAACAAGTTGTTGTTGAGAGATATTAGAAGAGAAAGTATGGATATTTTTTTTTTTTTTTTTTGGGTGTGGCAAAAAGATATTGTCCTTAGAACATGGTTTGGCCAATCTAAATAGGAACAATGTTGGTTGGGGGGACCTAATGGTTTGTTTAGAGGATTTTTGACAACTCAAAAGGTATACCTTCATTTTGTCAGTTTCCTTACCTTTTTTTTTTTTTTTTTTAATCCATTACTCCATTTCCCAACTAATTCAAATAACAAACCCTAACAGATTGTCAAAGGCCACACCCAAAATTTTCTTCAAAAGGGCTTTTGGCTTGAAGATGTTGAAATGAGAAACAAAGGCTGCAGTGTAGCCCATTTGCTGTTATTTAAGGACATTCCTACTTTGCAAAGAAACTGACTCCTCTCTTTTCTTTTCTTTTTCATGCCTTTCTCCTTGGTTTTTTGGTACCTTCCCAAACTATCTGAAAAAGCAAAACACAGACAGATATGAGAAGACCCCTTCTGAAATCTGTGAAATGTTTAAAATTTAGACCCTCTTTGATAACCATTTGGTTTTTGAGATACAATTTTAGTTTCTAGCCAAATTTCAAAAACAAAAAAGTTTTTGAAAACTACTTTTTTTAGTTTTCAAAATTTAGCTTAGTTTTTGAAAACATAGGTATAATATACATCAGAAAACATAGAAACCCATTGGTATTGGTAGAAATAGTATTTATAGGCTTAATTTTTACAAACTAAAAATAAAAAACCAAATGGTTATCAAGCGGGGCCTTAAATTTCCATTACTCATCTCAACCAAGTTCTTATATGCCATTTTCCCTGTTTTGTCCTTTAAAAGGCATTTTTAGCTACCTTCATTGTAGCTTAATTGATTAAGACATTATACATTTGTTCTAAAGATTCAATAAGCGAATTCACATCTCCACATTATTGAACTCTTTTTTTTTTTCTGTGAAAAGTTAAATTGATTGAACTTTGATAGTTTTGTTTATTTAGTCTCTAAACTTTTAGGAGTTTAAATTGTTTTTAGGATTAATAAGTGTTATATTTGGTTTGATATCAGAGGAGAAAATAAAACCAACCAGATAAAATAAGGGTTGAGTGCACCAAAAATTTTGGTTTAGATTGTATTTCACTCCTTCATTCCACCAAAATTTTTAGCATTTTCTTATCTCATATTATGTCAAATCATCACTAATTGGTTCAATTAGCATGTCTAAATTTCAGTAACAACGTCAAATGGAAGAATTTATGATGATCAAAACCAAATGTTGAAACGTAACTCGTACATGTAAAATTTTAGAAGCTAAAAAAACAAAGACATCAAAGTTTGAAGATTGAGTTTGCAATTTGACCTAAATTTTAGCTAAGTTACCATGATGCATGATAGTAGCTGACTAGACGAATAGACAAGTCGCATTAGTATCTTACTAATAGTACTAACCACAAAGACTAAACAATAACATATTTTAAAGTTTAGAGGTGGATTTAAAAACTAAATTAATACCTTGGGAGTAATTTTTTTTTAATCTTATAATTTAACAATAACTTCATGGTGTTTCCTACTTAGGGTGGGGTGAAAAAATTTTAGTACTATTATATTACTTGTTATGTCAATATCTTTTTAAAAATTATGTAGGGTCCACTAACATAAGAAAAATAAAGTATGGTTCTTTGGTAGTATTAAAAATTTTCTCGAGTGGGGTAGTTGTCAATTATCAAGTAAGATGGTGTACATATGTTCGCTTTTCATATATATATATATATAATTTTAATAGTGTTTTGACTTGAGAAAGAATATTCAAAGTGTAAAGGTAGAAGCACGTGGGCACATGTGAAGGAGCAGAAATGGAGAAATTTATGAAAAGCAAAAGCTAAAAGGGCTCCACCTTACCCTTGTTTATCTTAGCAGAGAAGAACACTAAGCAATACAATGGTAAAAAAGTTATATATAATTGCACCATTTTAAAAAAGGTATACATTATTGGATACTACGCTAAATTATAAAAAATATCTTTGAACTTTGATATTTGTTTTTAAAACTAACTTTATTCTTTTTAAAGTTGTAATTATTACCTTTGACTTTGCCAACAAAAACATAACTCAACATTAAGTGAGACTTGCCTAACAATCTTATTTGATTTGCAGTTGCCATCTCCATTAGAAGCTTTGATTTTATTTTTTAAAATTATTTTTTTTATTTCTTCAATTCAACTATTTTGAAGGAGGACAAATTTGAAATTAGACCTTTTTTAATTTGAAATTGTGCAAAATTCTACCTATTTTGAATGGAAAATTTTTTAGATCAAAATGAGATTTCAAATCATTTTGAATTTCAAATTCTATTTTTTCTTTTCGATCTAAACACCGAAAATTATTTTAAATCCATTATGAATTGAAATTCTTCCAAATCAGAGAGTTCTAAACAAACGGTTAAACTCATTCCTTTTTTTTTTAAGCTTTTGAAAAATAAATATTTTAATCTTTTTACTATCATATCTTCAGTATACACTTACATTTAATGTGTTAATATACATATTTTAAATAACTAATAAAGAATAATGACAGAAATTAGAACGGTTGATATTTAAAAAGTATAGATACTAAATCCGTCTAAAGCGTTTTGTAAGGTTAGGAGAGATCTTTGAGTTTTTTAAAAAGTGAAAAATCAAGATTGCCGGTTAAAAAGTCCACATCTGTCCAATCTGTTTGGGAAAATTAACTCGAAATTTGATTTTTTGAAAATGGTCTTTTTGGAATATTTTAGGGCAAAATACACTTTTGGTCCCTGAAGTTTGAAGTTGATGTCTATTTGGTCCCTAAAGTTTTAAAATGAACACTTTAGTCCCTGAGATTTGAAAAATAGTTCTAAATGGTCCCTGGAGTTAGTTGACCGTTAGTTGACTAACGGAAAAATGATGTGTCAAAATTTATATTTAAGATTATGTAGTTTTTTTTATTTATATTTAAGATTGTTTCTTTTCTTTTCTTTTAGGACTTCTCATGTGCATTTTTTTCGGTATTCTATTTCTTACCTATGGATTTTGTTTTTTCCTTTTATCAAACCACAACTCTACATAATAAAAAAAAATAGAACCACAAAAAAAATAAGAATTTCATCGCAAAAATCGAATCAATTAAAGAAAAATTAAGACGTGGAGTACTTCAAAAGTTGTGGGCGAGAGACATTTTTAGGATTAAGAAGGTGGGTGAGTAAGTGTTTGCATCAACACGATGAAAAATGAACACTTTAGTCCTTGAGGTTTGGAAAATAGTTCTAAATAGTCCATGGAGTTAAGTTGACCGTTAGTTGACTAATAGAAAATGATGTGACATGTTATTGAATTGATAATTTTTAAATGAGGTGTTAAAATTTATATTATTTCAACATTATGTGGTTATTTTTAAACAAATTATTTTTACTTTTTTCTTCATCTTCTTCTGTCTTTTTTTTTCTCTTCTTCCTTTATCTCTATTTCTTCTTATTGTCTATTTTTTATTCTCTTTTTATTTCTTTGGCTCCAACACCAATATCGAAAAACGCACGATGACAATAAAGACTTTTTCATCGCATTGATGCAAAGACTTTACTCACCCACCTTCTTAATCCTAAAAAAACGTCTCTGTCCACAACTTTGAAGTACCCACGTCTTAATTTTTATTTAATTGATTTGATTTTTGCGATGAAATTCTTATTTTTTTTTGTGGTTCTATTTTTTTTATTATGTAGAGTTGTGGTTTGATAAAAAGAAAAAATAAAATGCATAGGTAAGAAATGGAATACCGAAAAAAATGCACATGAGAAGTTCCAAAAGAAAATAAAAGAAATAATCTTAAATATAAATTAAAAAAAAAACTACATAATCTTAAATATAAATTTTGACACATCATTTTTCCGTTAGTCAACTAATGGTCAACTAACTGCAAGGACCATTTAGAACTATTTTCCAAACCTCACGGACTAAAGTGTTCATTTTGAAACTTTAGGGACCAAATAGACATCAACTTCAAACCTTAGGGACCAAAAGTGTATTTTGCCCAATATTTTATCAGTATATGATATCCCCATATTTTTTTAAACACCCAAAATAATATTAAAAAATTGTCTAAATCTAATCATATTTTTTTAAAAAAATACTCAAATCTAGCTACAAAATTAAATAGTAAATTGCACAAACTTAGTATCAACCTATCCAAATTCAACTAATTAAAAATATCAAACCTAACCAGATACCAACATGAATATAACTTAGTAAGACAATTATACTTTTTCCTTAAGGTCGAAGATTCAAAACCCTACTTTACATTTATTGCACTAGAAAAAAAAACAAATACAGTACCAATTATTCAAATTTAATATTTAAATGGATAAAATTAAAAGTTTAAGATTAAAATCCACTTACTGGCTCGAGTACAGAGATAAAAAAAAAGTTTTTGTACTATTTAATAAAGTAAAATAAAAAACCTTTGCAAATAATAATAATAATAATAAAGAAACAAAATTATTGCTTAAAAATCATTTTGACCCTTGAATTTTCATAGTAACAATTTAGTACCTAAATTTTGATTTGTAATATTTCGACACCTATACTTTTAGTTGTGTAACAATTTAGTCCTTGCATTTTAAAATTTGTAACAATTTAACCCTTATATAAAATTATTGCTAAACTTTAATAGAATTTCTTATCCAAGTAGATCAATAAACTAATTAGGGACCCAATATGTTATTATAAGCTACAAAATATAAATAGTTAAATAGTAAAAACTAACATGATCTTTTTTTACGATAAGGAAACATGATTAAATTATTACAAATATGAAAGTTCAAGAATTACAAAATTGTTATGAGTTTGGAGTTAAATTGTTACCAAATAAAGTTTAGAGACCAAATTATTATTTTTATGAAAAACTAGTGACTAAAAATGTATTTTTAACAAAGATTTGAACATAAAAATTTAAATTGAAAAGGGAAGCAAAAGACAAATTATTCAATGAGCTCGACACAATGAAGTTGTCTTATAATAACCGTTGAATTTGAATTCAATAATTTTCATGCCCCTCATAACTATCGGATATAAAATCGAAGTACTTCTTTGTTAATCTAACCGTGAAAAATTATCGGGCACATTGTGGCTGCCTCACCAAATAATTTCTTGAAGTAAAGAGTTGGGATTTAGGGTTAAAAAGGGAAGGGGAATGGTGTTTGTATTTAAGATGATGGTACGGCGTCGTATGCGCACGTGTTGAGTTAAGAATTTAATTTTAAAAATAAATAAGAGCTGCCTTTATGTCTATGTATGACCCATCCATCCCTTTCTCATCTAACTTTAACATCATCTTCATTATTTTCAAACCCTCTTTTCTTTTTCTCTTTCCTTATTAAAAAAAAGGTCTATAAAATTGTGTGATTATTTTATTTTGGTCTCCCAATTTCAAAAATATATATTTTAGTCATTCAATTTTCATATTTAACTTAATTATTTTATCAACTTACACATAGATCAACATGTTAGAACATTGTATTCTTCGACTAAAATATTAGAGATTATAATTCTCACTCATATATATTGTTGAACTAAAAAAAAATGATTTAACCCACTTTTGATCTTGACTTGTGAATCGTTTAAAATCTCTAAACTTTAAAATAATTGTTTTGATTCTAGCTCGTTGTTGATCTTTAATATTCTATTTTGAATGTTAAAGAGACCATGAGTACCTTTTTCAAATTGAAGAACTAAAAATAGATATTTCAAATTTCAAAAATCAAAATAGAATAAATTTGAAATTTCACATAAACTCAAAATGAGATTTAAGTTTTTATTTTTCTGAAAAAAAAAAAAGAAACTCCTTTTTCATTAAAATTTTCCTTTTTAGAAAAGAAAAAACAATAAGCCATGAACTAAAGCTGCAACTTTCCCCTTAAAAGAATCTCAAGCATGAAAAATATTTGTAAAGAGATATGTTCTTTCCATCTCTCTTCCTTTTTCTTAAAAGATGACTATGGTTTCTTCCATGTTTGGAAAAACTTTTTACAAAAGGTGAATTCTTTTCTTTTTTTTTTTTTTTGTTATAATCATCCAAATATCCATATCAATTTTTTTTTTCTCTAATCGCTGATAACTGATTAAGTCAATAATATAGTAAATTTATGTTTATTAGATATAAAATTAAAAGTTCACGATGTAATTGAATTTTTTTAAAAAAGATTAGGGACTAAAAAGATACCATCTCAACACTTTGAAAGTTAAATTTGTAATTTGACCAAAATTAAAACACATGATAATTATGAAATTATAAAATTTAGGTTTAAATCCTATTTTAGTGTTTGAACTTTTAGGTTTCTTTCATTTTGATTCTTTAATTTGTAAAATTTATAATTTAGTCCTTAAAATTTTCTACTTTATTCTATTTTTGTTCATGAAATTTAAACAAATATCTATTTTAGCCATGGTTATTCATATCAAATAGTATTTATTTATTTGATACTCGCTTCAACCAAAACCTATATAACTCTACTACATGCTCAGATTAGTATGCAATACATTTAAAATCATATCATCAATCTATTTAAACAATTGATGACAAATTAATGGTAGGGACCAAAATGATTACTTTTTAAAATTTTAAGGACTAAAATAGATATTTTTGAAATTTTATGGACTAAAATAAACAAATTTGAAAGTTTAGGGATTGAATTAGACGATTTAAAATTTTTGGGACCAAAATAAAATTTAGCTCTTATAAAAATTTTAAACTTTAATTATGTTTTTCAAATTTTGTGTGTATTATAGTTATTTATACGCTTAGAAAAATATGTTATATTTGCTAACTTAATTGAATCTCAACTAGTTAAGATATTATATTCTATATCAAAAGATTAATTTCTATCGCAATTTTTTTTTGTTGAACACAAAAAATAAAAAATAGGTATATTTGAATTTGATTTGGTATTAATTAACTGACATTCAAACAAAACCTAACAGACTAATATTTATATAAGAATTTAGTAACTTGGGGCATTAAAATAGTAGGAGAGAGGAGAGTATTAAATATAAACAATAATAATGCAAGAACACAATGAAACATTGATATCTTCAATTATTTTGCTCTTTGGTCCTTACACCCACATGATTGGTACATCCCATATTTATGGGTATTTACTATTCCACCCATCCAAAAAATCCTCCCAACTTTCAAATTTTCAAAATTCACTGACATTTTCCCAATCACTCATTTTCCAAGAAACTTGGCCTAAAAAATCCAATCCCAATCCATATTATCATTCCTTAATTATACTTTTGTACTTCTTCATTTTTAGTTTATCTGAATTAATCAGCTTGATTTTCTTTTTTATTTTTAAAATGTCTATTTTTATCTTAAAAAATTATTATTTTGGTCCCTAAACTATTAAACTATCTATTTTAAATCTCATTTTCCCATATAAATTAAAAGAATAGAAAAGGTTAAAAAAAAGAAAAAGTTCAATTACAAGTTTAGTCTCTCAACTTTGAGATTTATGTCCATTGGGTCTCTAAACTTTCACATTTATATCTAATAGATCTCCGATCTTTCAATTTTGTGCGTAATAGGTCCATATTAAATTTGAAATTTTAAAAAAATTAATTGGTCTGTTAGATATAAATTTGAATTTTATGTCTAATAATAAAATCCTAAAATTTCAATTGTGTGTAGTCTAGGGACAAAATTTATAATTTTAAAAGTTCAGAGACTAAATAAATACAAATCTCAAAGTTCAAAGATTAAAAGTATAATTTAGCGAAAAGGAGTAGACAACCATAGAGCATAGAGCGGGTGGTAGTTGTTTTTGATAGCTTGATCCACACATGATGGATGCGGATCTTTGCGCACGTGACAAGCTAGGTCGTGAGTTGCTTTGTTACAAATTTGAGGCCTAAGTGAGAAATGTTGAACCATTCTTTGACATTGTCAAACAACAATCGAGTCTCATTTGTAGCCTTTTCCTCTAGTAAAGTCCAAAGAAACTAAAGAATTTATTTCAACCCATAGCAGTTGAGAAGACCTACCTCGTGCGCCATGTTAATTCTTTCGCTAATACATATTCACATCAACATATTAATTAATTAGTATATATGCTCCAACTTACATTACCTACCATTTTCGATTTTTAAAAGTAGTTTAGGAATTAAAAATAAGCATTTTTAAAATTTGGGTCCTCGTTTTTTGTACTTAAACTTATAGTTTTGAGAGCCATCTTTAATGGTTAAAAAACACAGTTCACAAAATAACCCAATTAAGCTTGCATGTATGGTTAAAGATAAATTAAACATATATGTGGTGGGTTAATTAATGTTTTTCTAGTTAAATTTTCCAACCCTAAAGATGATGGGGTATTCGTACGGATAACCTATTTTCCCATGCATTAATGACATTTGACATGACATTTCAAAATAATAAAATATGACCCATTCGACGCGATAACGCGCGCAAAAATGACTCATAAAGGGTAATATGAAGCTGATGTCTTTCTTGTTCACGCTCTACATGACGCTGTTATGCTCTTCTCTCTCGTTGTCTCGATCTCGCTCTCGCTCAAATGAATGGAAAAAAATATAAAGAAAAAATGACAAAAAAAAGACAGAGAAAAGCTGGAGTAGCAAGAGATAGAGTGAGAGCGAGCCAGCGAGAGCGAGTCAGCGTGAGTGTTACTACGAGTAAGAGAGCGAGTCAACTATAGTGCGATTTTTTTTTTTTCTTCTCCAATTTTGACAACTTAATTACTATCATAAGCGAGGCGAGCGGTAACGTGACTTTGAGCGAGAGAATTTGAGAGTTAGAGTATGATGCTGCTTTACTGTAATTTGGATGGAATGCACAGATAAAAAGGATCAAATGTTATTAATTTGAACATTTGGTCAAATCACATTAATTCGCGTGAAAATGAGTTTTCCATGCAAATTTCTGAGAGATGATTTGAAAACAAAAGTCTAAGATATAATTAAAGATTATTCCTATATGGTTTTAAAAGGAAAAAAAAAATAATATAACCCATTACTATCATCCCATCCATAGACCAAACTTTCAAATTATACAATTTGAAATTGAAAAGAAAAACTTTGTTTGATGGATATTGGTACTTTTTATTAATAAAATTGAAATAAATCTCAACATTTTCCCAATTCTAATAATTTCAATGATTTATTTGTTTTTTTGTATAGTTTAACCATGATATTAAATTTTGTCGACGATTCTATCGATATTTCCATACGCCCATGATTTGGCGTTGACACTTAAGGATGAATATGACATTTCCATTATATCGCATAAAATCACTGATGAAATATCAAGAAAATAAGAACAAAACGTAATATAACGTAATGTGAATATAATAATATGAAGTATTTTAATTCATTTTAAAAGTACATAAGGTTTATTTTTTAATTTTAATATATTTTTAAAATTTTTTCAGAAATATCTATCGACATCGACATTTTATTGACCATCGACATTTTCAAATTGGGACCTCGATATTTCCATCGAAATTGACATTTTTAAATCTGGAGTTTAACCACCACTTCAAATACTTTTTTTTTTAAAAAAAAGGAAAAAAAATTATTAATAGAAAGTTATTTTTAAACAAATATGTTTTGGTACATTAGCGTTGTTTTTATGTCATTTTTTAGATACATTATAAGTTTATAACGAACCAAAGAAATTTTCAGTATTACACAATATTGAATTGGAAAATAGAAAGAAAATAATTGGGGAAATAAAATAAAATTGCTGAACCCTAATTTCATGGGGGTCATCTTTTCTTCTCTTATTATATTAAGAGAATCAAAATTAGGTTCCACTTTTCAATCAAGAAATTAAAAAAGAAAAAAAAAATGAAGATTAAAATGTGTACAATAAAATATTTCATAACAATACACGAATAATATTCGTGAAAGAGGAAAAAAAAAATTAAAGGAAAAAAAAAACACCTGGCATTCAAGCCTTGGATTGGAACTGGCTTCTACGAATTCGTTCGGTAGCTTTGACGATCGGCCGGAGCGCCGGCGAGAAGCTCGGCGACGGCTGTCATGGCGCGGACCTGCATCTGTAGAGCCGCGATGTAATCTGTAGCTTCTTCAAGGAGGTTCGGGAATGAAACTTTCCGGCAGCCGGGAACCAGGCGGCCGAGAGTTCGAACTTTCCGCTGCACCGCCGGCAATTTCCTCGTCTTAGATATTTTCAATTTCTTCGGCCGGCTGCAGTTTCCGGCCGGTTTCACCTTCTTGTGCTTCTTGAGTTGGAGATCGAGTCGATTTGTTAAGATCGCTCTGCTCCACCGCGTCTTGCCTTTGGCAGCGACGGCGAGGACTCGGTCCGCCGTCTCGCGGACTTTGCGGCCGTTGATCGAAGATCTCGCGGGCGGCGATGCGGATTTCTGACTTACTCGATGGAGAGCCTCGACTAGTTTCGAAGAGTAAATCTTCTGCTCCGACTCTGTTCTCCACCGTCTTCTCAAATCCGTGGATTCGGCGCCGCGAATCTCCGATTCAATTTTTCTGCGTTTACTCGGCCGCTGCTCCGTCAAATCGGAATTCCTCGGCTCTTCTAGGTTAGAAACAATCGCATCCATCTGAAGAAATAAAATCCAGCAATAATACACGAGCGCGCACACACCGTCCAAGATTAAAACAATCTGCAAATCAAATCAACCAAAAAACATTTAGATGACACTAGATTAGAACCGAGCGAACAGAATCAAAGAAACAGATAAATCCTTCTCGAGGAAGGCAAAATTTCACAATTCCAGAACACATAAATGCTCAATTTCCACAATGCAAATGCAAAATGAAATTCAATTTGGACAAAAAAGAAAAGAAAAGAAAGAGAGATTCTCCCGCTAGAGCAGTAGGTTAAGAAATTGCACAAAACATTTAAAAAAGAAGATGAATGAAACGGAGATTGGAAATCAAGAAAAGTAGATCATGATTACGATAAAGAAATACATCAATTCAAAAAATAGATTGAAAGGGGAATTGTAAGTAGATGTAATACCTTTGATGGAAAATGAGGTTAGATTGGACTGAGGAGCTTGAGAAACGGTGACAATGGAGGAAACTAGAGAGAGAAAGAGAGGGTTTGTGGGAGAAGAGAGGATTGAGAGAGGGTAATTTTAAAAGCAAGCAGAAGCAACCACGCGGCCTCTTCTTAATCACATCAATTTATTGTCCTTTCTTTCCCTCTCTCTCTCTTACTATTCTCATTTATTTAATCTTTATCCTTTTATCTTTTCTTTTCTTTCTTTTTTTTTTTAAAAAGAAAAGAAACAACAAACATTTCTCTAATTCATTTGATGGTGATAGACTAGTTATAGTCTAGGGTCAATATAAAATATATTTAGGTGATTAAGCGTTTATTTTATAATTCTCAATTTGGTTCTCAACTTTTTTTTTTAAAATTTTAATTTTATTTTTAATGTATTTAGAATTTTCAATTATGTTATTTAAGAAAAATATGTTAATTTGAAACCAATAGGATTTATTTGAATAATTTAATTGAATTTTGTTGATGAGTATGTTAGAGTTCAATAATAAAATAACATTTGAATGATGTGTTTGTGTATCTAAATATATTAATGAAAGAACAATTTGATGATACATTAACTTTTAGTTAATAGATTTTAATATTGTCTAAATAATTTAGAAGATTAAACATCTAATTGAGGATTATTAAAAAGATTAAAGACTATTTGATATATTAGATAAGATAGATATATGTGTGGCTAAATACATTACATGATTCATCATCTTTTGGACAATTCTTAATTTGGCACTTAATCTTTTGAAATTCTCAAATTATCCTTAATGTATTAAAACTTTTCAATTAGGCTCTTAAATTTGTAACACATTGTTAATATTTGTTGATTTAGCATAGAATTATTATTTTATCTATATAATTGCATACATGATGTCACCTCAGGGGCATTTGACGTGCAGAGTTGAGTTGAGTTGGAAAGAATTAGTTTGTCACTGAGTTTAGAAGTTTGTGTTTACAGTGTAGAGTTTGGTTGAGTTGAATCAAAAAGTCTGTGTTTGGAGTTTAGAATTGAGTTGTCAGGTATATTTGATGTAGTTTTTTCTAATCTGAAGTACACTGTTTTTAGTTGACTATTTTTATTTCTTTTGTTTTTTATTTTTCCAATCATTCATCTAGAAAGATACTTCTTTTCATATTTGTAGCATAGATGTCCATTTCAATATATATATATATATATATATATATATAAATATTAACTTCTTTCAATTTATAGAATTACATATTTTTAGTACACATTCAACTCATTTCAATGAATAGAAATCAAATGTTATATTCTTTATAACAAATAGCAATTGATGAATGAAAAAAGACAATATACCTGCATTTTTTTTCTCAAAACACAAATTGAACTTCTATTAAAATTGTCTAAACATAAATTTAAATTCTTTGAAACTTACAAAAGCGGAACTTATCATAACCTTTTTTAATTATTAATATGGTTGTTTGTTTTAAAATACAATGACCATTACGTTTTTTTATTAGGAAAGAAACATTGGTTGTTTACATTTGTTAAATCACATGAAGATGACAATAAAACGACGATATATTTTCAACATTAATGTCATGTAAAAGTGAAATATTCACAAAATATTAGCAGGTTATCAATGACATATTTACATGATTCACAAAAATATAATTATGGTATCAATGACCTATTTATATGATTCACAAACATAATTATGGTTCACAAAATATAGGTAATGACCAACAATGGGTCGAGTTTGTAAGTCCAAAGAAAGATTGTTGGAGTAGAGAGTAAGGTCAACTAGGTACATATGCATTTCATATTATTTTGAACCATGAGAATGTCGTTAGTCACTGGAAATTATTGTTGGTGATACTCTTGGAGAAGATACTGTTGGTTGTTAGATAAGGTCACCAACAATTGTTGTAAACCGTCAGACAAGGTAGTCGATAGTTGTCACCAATTACCGCATATGGTCGCTACGGTGAAGGTCGTCGCAACGATGTCGCGTCGGTTCTTTGGAGAAGGTCATTAGAGATGGTTGTCAGTTGCTGAAAGATGGTTGTCGATCGTTAGAGATGGTCACCGATTGCCAGAGATGGTCGTCAGAGGTATTTTACTTGCTGAAGATGGTCACCGGTTGCCAGAGATGGTCGTTGGAAATGGTTTTCGCTCGCTAGAGAAGGTTATCATAGGTAGTTGTCGATTGCCGAAGAAGGTTGTCGGTCGTCGAAGATGGTCACTGATCGCCGAAATAGTCGTCAGAGATAGTTTTCGATCGTCGGAGATGGTCACCGGTCGCCTGAGATGGTCGCCGTCAGAGGTTTTCGATTGCGGGTCGTCGGAGATGATTGCCAGATGTGATTATCAATCATCTGCGATGGTTGTTAATTGTTGGAGAAACGGTGATAAAATATATTAATAGAGTTATTGTACAAATCAGTAGAGTTAATATCCTAAGTTGGCAGAATTGAGTTAAATTAGCTTATCCATGAATCAACACAATGAGTTGAGTTTAAAACTCAACTCATGGAGCCAAACGTTCCTTTAGATGCTACTTGAATGGATAAAACTTAGTTCACCCATGAAAGCATTTCATTTCTTCTAAGTGGCTATATATTAAATAGGTTAATAAAACAATAATCTAATGATAAATTACATTTACCCATTAACCAATATCAATCATTATTTTGCAGAAGGATTTAATTGAGGAATTTTAGTATACATTCAAGGTAAAATCAAGATCTTTTTTATTAAAAAAAAAAAAAACTAAGAACTGAATTATGACCCCATTTACATCGCTTGGTCACAATCCTCAAAATTTATTACGATTAATAGTGCTAAGCAAGCGTGCCTCTATTTATAATTTTTTGTTAAATTTTGAATTATTATTATACATAATGTCCATACGATTAATTTTATTGTAATTATTTATAACCAATTGTTACTTAATTCTTATGCATTATTTTCCACTATTATATGGGATACATTTTAATTTTACCAATAATTTTTCAAATGTTAAACTTAAATTCATTTTAATCATGGATGATAAAAAAAGTAATCATGCATATTTAGTCAGTGCAATTATTTTGTATGTCTTTCTTTATGATTTTGAATGTGTATTAATGTAACAAGAGAGAGTGATAATTCAAACTTTTGATCTTTTAGTTGAAGATATATATTTTAACTACTTGAACATTAAATTTAGAGATTACTTAAAACAAATATGGATGAGGTGAATATTTGCAGTAAAATAATGATAATGAACAAATTGGATATTTTAAAAATTTAGATAATCAATTAAGATATATCTAAAAGTTTAGAAAATATGTTATTTCTTTTTATTTTCTTTTTTTTTTTTTTTTTTTTGTTAAGTTTATCCAATTCAATATGAAAAAGCATATTCTATTTCTTATTTGACTTTGCTAGTTGGAATAGTTTAACTTCTAGAAGTCCACCCCAAAACCATACATTTATCGTTCTTTCAAATGTAAAGGTACACCCCAACAGACTATAAATTAAAATCTTATATCTTAACATTTACTTACAATATTCATATAATATAAACCAAGAGGAAAAGATTTAAAAAAGAAAGATCTATTTTTTTTTTCTCTAATCTAGTGGATAAAGGGTTCAATCAAGTTATTACTTAAAGACTAAGACATGTGCAAATCAATAATAATCAAAAGATAAATTAGTTCAACCAAACAAACCATAATTAAGCTTTGTAGATAGCAACTAATTAATATTATTGGCTTAGTAATTTATTTGGTGAATTTTGTGTTCTTTTAAATTCTAAGTTATCCTAATTTCAACTGAGTTAATTTGAGAAAAATCAATTTAAATGTTTGCAACGTGAAGATTGGAGCTTTTTTTTTAAAAAAAATTTTAGGGTCAAAATCTATCCAATTTCTAGTGGACGTGGACGCTTTTGATTATTCAACACAATTAAATACATATATTTGTTTGTGTTTGTCACATGGACAAGATCTATCAATTTTGTACTACAAATCTAAAGGATATATATACAAATTTTAGGTTTAAATAATATTTTGGTTTAAACTTAAAAATTTTATTTTAGAATTTAAACTTTTAAAAATAACCCATTTTAAAGTCTATCTTAGTCACTAAATTGTTAAAAAAAATCAATTATTTTTATCTTTTCTATTGTATATTTTTAAATATTTATCTTATCAATGTTGCATGGTTCAGATACATATCTATATTAGCACATTAATACATATATTTCAAGTTATTGTATTTATTTGTTAAACATAAAATACTTGTATGTAAGGAAAAAAGTAATTAGTTTTTTTAGAGATTAAAAACTAAAATAAACCTTTTAAATGCTCAGCAAAATCTAAAAGTTCAAAAATTAGAATTTTAAAAACTAAACGTATAGAAAATAAAACAAAATAATGTGAGAATTTTATTAGAGTGAGATGATATTTAAAAAAAAACATTTATTAGTCTCACTTATATTTATCAGGAGAAATGCTTTCTCCCATTTAATTAATCACTTAATTTTTTTTCTATTTAATCATATAGTTATATTGTATATATTTTTTAAATATCAATATCAATATTATTTATAGAAATTTCTTTTAGGTGTAATTTCCTTTTGATGCAATCTTTTTTTTAAAAATACCATTTTGATGCAATCTAGCCTTATTTTTAATTTTAAAAAATTGAATTGTCAAAATGTTTAGATAAGAAGGGACACTAGCAAAAAAAAAAAAAAAAAAAAAAAAATATATATATATATATAAATATTGCAACCATGTCACTCCTTAATTCAATTTGCAAAAATAGAAAAAGAAAAAGGTCCAACCCAAACAGATGGAGTGAAAAGTAAAAAATACCCCTATATTCTTCACGCTCGTTTTTCAATCTGAAATATATCAATAGTCTATCAGCAGTCTATCAATAATATACTGATGATAGGCTAACGATATACCTAACAAAGAGTAAATCATTGATGTACTACTGATACAAAGTACATCACTGGTGCACTACTGATATACTTTATTTTCTAAGGGTGTTGTTCAATATGAAGTTTGACAATAGTTTGTCAATGGATATACTGCTGATAAACCAACAATATATCTAACATAAAGTATATCACTAATATACTACGTACTGATATATTTATATAAAGTTAATTAAAAGTATATCAGTAACTCGCATATGATATATTTTTATTTCACTCATATTCTACCGATATACTAAATGTTAGGTATATTTAGTGAAATAAACATATCTAAAATGAAGTACATTAGTGATATACTAATATGCAAAATATTTCTGATTTGCTACGAATATATAGAGAGTATATCATTTTAACTGATATGCCTAAAAAGAAGTGTATCTGTAGTATATCAGTAATATACTATTAACATACTTCGTTTGAGATATATGTATATTGATATCTAAATATAAAGTATATCAGATATATTGTTGATATACTAATATAAAATATATCCGATATACTACTGCTATACTAATATAAAGTATATCAGATATACCTGCTGATACACCAATGAAGGTAAATCTGGAATAATAAAGAACTGTAATCAGATTTTAAAAAAATTGCTATATTTGCAAATCTAAAAAATCATAACTAAGTTTGCAAATATGCTAATATTTTGTGCTGCCACCACAATTTCACGGATAAGGAAGAGGGACCATATGAATAAAACCTCATGTGCATGTATTATCTCTTTTACCCATTCAAGATCATAGTTTAATTAGCAAATTCTAACTAACTTTGCTTCCATGGGGAATTTCCCACTATAATATGATAATAAATTTGTAAAAAGAAAAAAAAAATTTATTTACAAAATTTACTTTAAGATCCAATTTAGAAACAAGTATTAATTAGAGAGATAAGAGACTTTTTTAATAATAATTATAATTTAAAGATAACGTGATAAACTTTAAATACACTAAAATAATTACATTTTCAGTTTCTTTTACGTATTCTACCATATAACTAGCTTTTCAACATAATCATAGCTATTATGTTGATCAATGGAGTTGGCCAACTGGTTAATTTTATTGAAAGATGGAAGGTATATGTTACATATATCTAACCATTGAAATAAATATAGACTAAATCTTATTTTCGACCATCACTATTGAGTTTATTCTATTTTGATCTCTGTTGTTGCCAAAATCTAGACAAGAGAACTCACTTGTCCTTCACGCGACAACAATCATAATACTTATATTTAGGGAGGAGACACGTGACCTACAAAAGAATGGAAACCTGCACACCGGTGTGGTCACTACAAGAAAAACTAGTTTTCTTGACGCTTATAAAATGTCGTATTTTGCTTTACTTGACGTTTTTCAAACCGTCAAGGAATCCACCGTCAAGAATAATACACAATACTTGACACTTATAAAGTGTTATGTATAGTTTTTTTTTTACGCTTATAACGTGTCATTTTGAACATACAATCTTGACACTTTTTATTCGTCAAATGTAGTTTTATCTTGACTTTCAAAAAGTGTCAAGTTTATGTTAATACTTGACGTTTTCCCTGTGTCAAAAATAGGTTTATCTTGACATTACAGAAATGTCAAATAAAAGTTACTTGACGCTTAAAATGTGTCAAATATAAGTTTATCTTGACAGTCCTAAAACGTCAAATTGAAGGTAAACCTTGACAATTGTAAAGTGTCAAATGTAATGTTCTTTTTTTACATTTGAAAAGTGTCAATTTGAATGAAATCTTGACACTTTATACCTGTCTTGTTGGTTAGTGATTTTATTTTTCAATCAATTATTCCCTAAAATCTGGAATTTTCTGCATTGCATTCCAATAAATTATATTCAAGATATATGAAATAAAACTCCATCAATAATACCTACAAAAATTCAAATCCTCTTTCCCATATGAACAATTATAAAATGACAAGAAAGTTCAACCTCCAACATTAGTAACTCCCATCATGGATATACATTCACAATCTCCACAATATATGTTCAAACACTAATCATCTCCACCATAGCTAGTTAATCTATGGGTCCTAGCCTGAACAACATTTACACAAAAAAATATTTGGTAGCCATCCAAAAAATGTGATTATCAATCCTATCTCGAGCAAAACATCTATACAAAAAATGTGACTATCAATCCTATCTCGAGCAAAACATCTATATAAAAAATGTGACTATCAATCCAAAGTAGTATCCACCCAAAAAATGTGACTACCACATTTACACAAAAAAAGAATATTTGTCACCTTCACATGTAACCATCTAAAAAATTGACATCAACAATCCAAAGTAGTATTCATCCAAAATTTTATCATATGTATCCACCCAAAAATTCAGCCCACTCCACTCGCACTTCATCTAACTCCGGTTGCGAGTATGATCTTCTTGTATCAATCTACAAACATTAAGAGTGAAATATTATAATAAATAATGTTTTGTCAAGTTTAACAATCGGAATGCAAACTAAATAACATACCGAATCTGTGACTACGATACTTCCTTTTGTCATGATATCTCTCATATATCTCATGACATAATATCCACATTCAACACTTCCCACCTGTAAAGGGCACTGCAATACAAAAAATAAAGAAACTTATGATACACGCACTAAACGTGGTCATATATAATAAAATAAAATAAGTTTAAGTACTTGCCTTCACGGTTTTCCATAATATCGATTTTCGAGTTTTTTTCAAGTTCTTCTGAGATCGAAAAATTGATATTGCCCTGAGATAGCAAAAAAAAAAAAAGCAACCAAAAAAGTTTTCAATGGAGTGTAATGATAATACAAAACTAAAAAAAAAAAAGAAGATAAAGAAAAGGAATTAACTTACATGTCTATTACATTTTTTATATCTCCTCGAGAACTTGTTCTTAATGAGTCGAGATAATAAACCATATCATCATGAGCATTAATCATAACTAGTGCCCAATGACCACTTAAAAATTAACAACTAGTTAGCAAGTGTGATACGTCTACATGCAATTAAGTTTAAAGTAAGTAAAACTTCACGTACCCTGGGTTATAAGGAGCAACAACTAATTGATTTTCCTCGGAAGCCATGAGTCTACTACAAAGATTGCGAGCTCTTATTTCTGCAGTGCTTGGTCAACCAGATAGAACAGATGGGTCTACAAAAATATATTGTGAAACTTGCTTTGACTCAACAAAGTATGAGTATAAGTACCTAGAAAGATTAGACTCATACTTAATTAATGCAGAAAATAAGCTTAGTCACTAAATATGTTAAAATCAGAACGAAAAAAAGAGTTTACTTACATCATGTAAGCCACCATCGATAGTGTTTTAACTTGTTGCATAGTGCAAAAGTCAATTATATCTTCACACAAGACATAACTCCTTCGACTAATTCCATAAAGACCAACAGGCAGTTGATAGGAAATACTCGTTTGATTGTCCATTACCTTTTCAGCAAATCTAAGAATAGACTTCAAAGATATTGGCAAATTAGCTTGTGACAGACCAACAACTTCTTTGTCCTTAGCAATTTTCTTTGAAGTTTCCTCCTAACACAAATATAAGATATAAGACATAAGACATAAGACATTTACCTTATGCTGGATAAACTTAATTACCTTAGCAATCTTCTTTTGGCATTCATCATCGATGTCCTCCAAATGTTGATTATTGTCACTCACCTCCAGAATCCTAGCATCTTGATCATTGTCAGCTTTTTCCTTGATATCCTCACCTTGTTGCTCCTTGATACCTTGACCTCGAGGCTCGTTGATATCCTCACCTTGAAACTCCTTCATACCCTGACCTTGAGGCTCGTTGATACCCTCGCCTTGAGGCTCCTTGAAGCTACTTGCATCTTTACCTTGCAACTTTATCTTTATCTTCGTAACCTCCAAGCGTTGACTAGTTGTGGCGCTCTCCTTCAGGATCTTTGCAGTTTTACCTTTATCATTCTTCTAAATATAATATATTTTGATTATGAGTAATGATTCAACCATACAAAATTAAGAATGATAAAGTTTAAATAAACTTCTTCATTTACCTTTTTTGATTTTCGTTTATCTCGATGTTCATTCTCATACGTCAAAAATTGCTTGGAGCAACTTCCATGTTCAGATGTTGGTGTAGATCGTGCCTTCTGAATTTGATCTTCCAATTCTCTAACACTACGACGCAGTTGTGTTTCATTCTCATGAACAATTTCTTTGTTTTTATTCTCATCTTGTTTCAACTACGCCTCACCGTGTGTGGAAGTAAGTTGTAGGTGTGAGAAGGCCACTAACCCCACGTACACGTCCATTGTATTCCGGGGTGCCCAAAGCTTGGGTTAAAATATCATTTGGAGAGGGGCACATGTTGGAAAGTGAACCCACATTCTTCGAGATCTCGTCCTAAAGAAAATTAGGAAATACTATTAGTTTAGATAGTTAATGGACCATCAACGTAACATTCACATTCATATAAAATTTGTCTTACAATTCGAGTGGCTACTTCCTGGACATTCTCATCGACATATTCTCCTTTTTTATTTGTTCGAGCCTTCTTCCACAAACTAGCTCGACTGAAGTCACTTTCATTTGAAGAATTTTTCTTCTATATTTAAACAAAAGAAACAGTTATAAACGTAATGAATTCAGGAAAATTGACTACATGAACTGATATTCTTACCATCTCCTCAACAAGATTAACATAACCTTTCCTTGAAAGTCGATGATTATACTTATTCTTAGCCCGACGATCTTTCTGTAAGGTTCTAATTTTCTACACAAATATCATAATTACGTATGACAATGACATCAAAGGTATAAATAATAATAACAATCGATATATTAAAAAAAAACTTTCATACCTCAAACTCCAAATTCAATCTCGATCTTACAAACTAAACTCAAGTACTTTGATCGATGTAGGAGTATATTGCTGGTGGAGTTAGCAAAAGTTCAGACTCATTCTTAAATGACATAATATGTCTTGTTGTTAACCAACTTTTGAACTGACGAAAATGCTATGCTGCATAGCTTTAAGAATGTATTTTCTAGATCTACCATCAATGATAAAGGCAGCCTAAACATAAAAAGACTTGGTTATTTTTAAAGAAAAAGTATATATAACTCTCCAATATCATCAAGTGGAAACATATACGTACCTCGACCATATTATATAGTTTATCCTTCAACTCATTAGGCACACACCTCCATGATGCACATGTGATCGGGATATGATAATGCACGCATGCCCCAATAAAAGAATGTAACTTAGCTCCATTGCGACCAATGGGTATTCCATCATCATTGTATTCCACTAACTTCTTATCTCCTGCACTCCTAATGCGTGTTACATCGAACATAATAGTAGACCCTCGTCGTCTTTTCTTTTTATTAGGTGTTCCATCTTGCTTAACACTCACGTTCTTGTCATCCACTTCAGGTGCATGTTCAACTTCATCAAGTTTAAAGTCTTTGTCACTTACATCAGCAGGCTCCATGTGGTATAAAAATTAGACTGTCAAACAACTGTAAGAAAGTATTAGTATAATAACATTAAGAAGACAAATTAAAGAAGATGAATAAGATAGCTACAAAAATATAATAACTAACCATCACGAACCCAACCAATAATGTTATTTAGGAATCCATGTGCCTTCACCATCTACTCGTACATATGTTGAGATGTTCTCATCCAAGTCATGACTTGTATCAATATTTGACATATCACTAGGTATTCCTTGACAATGTAGTATTGTATCTCCAAGTTCGTCATCATTATTTTGATCTTCAAAGTTTTTTTGTGGTGGAGTGAGCACAATTGACCATCTAACATCACTTGGATCCTCAACATAAAATACTTGTCTAGCTTGGGTGGCTAGAATAAAAGAATCAGACTTGTGTCCTATTCTATTTAATTCGACTTGTGTCCTATTCTATTTAATTCAACTAATACAAAACCTAGTTCATCCATTTTGACACCATTGTTATTCTCAACCCAATCACATTTAAACATGGCAACATTAAATATATTATAATTTAGTTCCCAAATCTCTTGTATCACTCCATAAAATGGCATATCTCCAATGATAGGATTTTTATCTTTCGAGGATTTTTATCTTTCGAGCTTGATACTTGCATCGTTTTTGCAACTAAGCTAACTCCACTATTTTGTGTTGTTCGATCCTTTTCACAAGACTTTGTGTGATATCGACATCCATTAATGGCATAACCATTATATTTAATCACATTTGGATGAGGACCATGAGCAATCCACCTCAAGTTATCTGATACATCGGTATTTCCCATTTCAAGCTCACTTGCTACCTAGCATGAAAATTACATAACATATTTAGAAAATAAGGTAAACAAAATGATATGTTAAATGACAGGTTTAACATTTTACCTTTTCTCGTAACCAGGGTATGAACGTTCGATTATGTTCATCCTGAATCCATTTCTGATTCTTTGATCGATTTGGATCTTTAGAATATTCCTCATGAGCAACGTCAACCATTTCTTTAATACTTCCAACATCGTTCTCTTCATACATATGAGTATCCAACTTAGAAAACTCTCCATGTACAGATGAACTAGGAAGTTCTTCGCCATGCCAAAATCAAAATTTATAACTTTCGTCAATGCCATTGACATATAAATGATCTCTAATATCATTGCCACTATGATTTTCACAATTCCCACATTTTAAACAAGGACAGTGAATAGATGTACTATTTGTATTAGAAAATCCAAATTTGATGAAGTTTTCAACACCCAACTCAAAATCTTTGGTTAGTCTACACTTGTTCATCCATGATTTGTCCATAATTGTAGTTCTAGTAAGAGAAGATGTGATAAGTAATCAGTAACATCATAAATTCTAAGAAACTATTTTAGAAACCTAAATAAGAGTTTAAGTGTTGTTTTGAAACTTAGAACGTGCATAAAGTGATCACACAACTAACTTCCGTTGCAACAAAAGTGTATTAAAGGAGACAATGTTATTTTCAAAATTAGAAAGTGCCTAAAGGTGCTTAAGTATTGTTCGAGGCCAAAAACTAACTCAAAACAACTTAAAAGTTCCTAGTTTCCATCATAGAAGCTACAAAGTGTGAAAACAATGGCTAAAATGAGTTTAAGTGTTGTTTTGAAACTTAGAACGTGCCTAAAGTGATCACACAACCAACCCCCGTTGCAACAAAAGTGTATTAAAGGAGACAATGTTGTTTTCAAAATTAGAAAGTGCCTAAAGGTGCTTAAGTATTCTTCGAGGTGAAAAACTAACTCAAAACAACCTAAAAGTTCATAGTTTCCATCATAGAAGCTACAAAGTGTGAAAACAATGGCTAAAATGAGTTTAAGTGTTGTTTTGAAACTTAGAACGTGCCTAAAGTGATCACACAACTAACCCCCGTTGCAACAAAAGTGTATTAAAGGCGACAGTGTTGTTTTCAAACTTAGAAAGTGCCTAAGGGGGTGTTTGGCCCATGGGTTTGGATTTGGATAGGTTTGGCATCCAAATCCAAACCCATGTTTGGAGCAAAGTGTTCCAAATCCTTGGTTTTGAAACCCATTCCCATGGGGTACAACAATACAACCCCATGGGTTACAATAGTGTAATCTCATGAAATTTGTTCCATGTTTTTCTCATCCATTTGTCGACTACTTCGACAACCCCGGTAAAAACTCCGGCGACCACCAACGACCATCGACAACGACAACTCCGGTAAAAACTCCGGCGACCACCGACAACGACAACTCAGATAAAAACTCCGACGACCGCACCAGCGACCACTTTGGCAACAACTCCGGTGACCACTCAATGACCACCGACAACGACAACTCCGACGACCGTACCGACGACCACTTTGCCACACAACTCCAGTGACAACTCCAACGACAACTCCAGCGACCACTCGACACCATCGACAACGACAACTCCGACGACCACACAACGACTAGACTACTGCTGATGTCTGCCTCCGAAAAACACTTGATTTTCCATTTCCTCTTCAATTTTTCGTTTTTCATTATCGGTGACCGCTTCGACAATAACTCCGATGACAACTCCAGCGACCACCTGACAATGACAACTACAACTAACTATAACGATCGCGATCGTGGACTCAACCACCGTTGACGGTTACCTCTTGCGACCACTTGGTTTTCCATTTCCTCTTTCATTTGTCGTTACCATTTTTCAGCCACCACTTCGACAACAAACTCTAATGACAACTCCGACGACCACAAACAACGAAAACTCTAACGACCACATCGGCGACTAGCCACCACTGATTGTTGCCTCAACGACCTTTTCAACAACAACTCCGACGACCCGATGACCACCGACTACCAAAAATCCAACGACCACCTCGACAATCCCACCACCTCATCAACTTGACCACTCCAAAAATTCGACAATCTAGTCAATTTTTTAAAATGTTAAAATAAAACTAAAAAATGGCTAATAAACATTTTTTATGTTACTCTAACACCTTTGAACTTTGTGAAGTTTTTATTTAAAAAAAAAAGAAAAACAACTTGGTATTTTTTTTTAATGTACACTCAAATGGCTCATACACGCTTTCTCGATTCCCGGACTTGAACACTGCACTTAAACACTGATTTCGATTCCCGGACTTCAACCTCAGACAAACCTCCAGGCTTCGATTCCTGTGATTCGATTCCGAACTCATACCCCAAACAGCCCCTAAAGGTGCTTAAATATTGTTCGAGGCCAAAAACTAACTCAAAACAACCTAAAAGTTCCTAGTTTCCATCATAGAAGCTACAAAGTGTGAAAACAATGGCTAAAATGAGTTTAAGTGTTGTTTTGAAACTTAAACGTGCCTAAAGTGATCACACAACTAACCCCGTTTGCAACAAAAAGTGTATTAAAGCGACAGTGTTGTTTTCAAACTTAGAAAGTGCCTAAAGGTGCTTAAATATTGTTCGAGGCCAAAAACTAACTCAAAACAACCTAAAAGTTCCTAGTTTCCATCATTGAAACTACAAAGTGTGAAAACAATGGCTAAAATGAGTTTAAGTGTTGTTTTGAAACTTAGAACGTGCCTAAAGTGATCACACAACTAACCCCCGTTGCAACAAAAGTGTATTAAAGCGCATGTTGTTGTTTTCAAACTTAGAAAGTGCCTAAAGGTGCTTAAATATTGTTCGAGGCCAAAAACTAACTCAAAACAACCTAAAAGTTCCTAGTTTCCATCATTGAAGCTACAAAGTGTGAAAACAATGGCTAAAATGAGTTTAAGTGTTGTTTTGAAACTTAGAACGTGCCTAAAGTGATCACACAACTAACCCCCGTTGCAACAAAAGTGTATTAAAGGCGACAATGTTGTTTTCAAACTTAGAAAGTGCCTAAAGGTGCTTAAATATTGTTCGAGGCCAAAAACTAACTCAAAACAACCTAAAAGTTCCTAGTTTCCATCAAAGAAGCTACAAAGTGTGAAAACAATGGCTAAAATGAGTTTAAGTGTTGTTTTGAAACTTAGAACGTGCCTAAAGTGATCACACAACTAACCCCCGTTGCAACAAAAGTGTATTAAAGGCGACAGTGTTGTTTTCAAACTTAGAAAGTGCCTAAAGGTGCTTAAATATTGTTCGAGGCCAAAAACTAACTCAAAACAACCTAAAAGTTCCTAGTTTCCATCATTGAAGCTACAAAGTGTGAAAACAATGGCTAAAATGAGTTTAAGTGTTGTTTTGAAACTTAGAACGTGCCTAAAGTGATCACACAACTAACCCCTGTTGCAACAAAAGTGTATTAAAGGCGACAATGTTGTTTTCAAACTTAGAAAGTGCCTAAAGGTGCTTAAGTATTCTTCGAGGCCAAAAACTAACTCAAAACAACCTAAAAGTTCCTAGTTTCCATCATTGAAGCTACAAAGTGTGAAAACAATGGCTAAAATGAGTTTAAGTGTTGTTTTGAAACTTAGAACGTGCCTAAAGTGATCACACAACTAATCCCCGTTGCAACAAAAGTGTATTAAAGGCGACAGTGTTGTTTTCAAACTTAGACTCAAAACAATTTTTCTAAACTTATACTCCAAGCTCAAGTTTCTTAAATTGAAGTTTCCTATTGAATAAGACTTAGACTCCAAGCTCAAATACTTAAATCGAAGTTTCTTAAATCAAAGTTTCCTATAGAATATAAGACGATTTCTTAAACATATTTAATAGCGGATCTCAGGACATGAATATCCTTTAAAAATAACTAATCGCAAGTTATACCTAAAGCAAAATAAGACCACGAAAGTCCCCTTCGGTCGTTCCCCAGTCAGATCTGAGTTAACCATCAAACATGCTTATAATCAAACACATCAAGCAAAATTCGAAACTAAGCAATAAACCGAATCAGTATAATGAAAATTCAGAGCTTCTCAGTGAAAATAACAACCAGGTAGTTCCAATTAACAATATGAGGGTCGCCTTCTCTTCGTGCTGCAGAAACTCTCGAGTAAAATCTCAAACTAAACATACATAAACTCTTAGTGAAAATAAGAACCAGATTGTGTCTCTCTAAGTAAAATTTGAGATTTTAAAAAAGGACTCGTTAAGTGAAGTTTGTCTTTGAAAACTCGATCGAAGCGGCGGCGGCCGGCGTGGGGCGGTCGACGGCTAGGAGCTGGGAGAGAGGTCGTGAGATCGATGGAGGAAAAGGGAAAATAGGTCGTGAGATCGATGGAGCGAAGGGCGTGGGGCGATCGGCGTTGGGCGGTCGGCGGCTGCGAGTTCAGAGAGAGGTCGTCGGAGCGAAGGGTGAGGTTGCAGCGGCGACGAATCGATGGGTTTTCTGCGTGGGTAAAGGATAATCGCGAATAGGACGGGGTTTGTCCTGTGCGTGGGTTTATCGCGCGTATACTGTGAACGACCGCCAATAATCGCGAAATAACCATTTAATTAGTTCTTTTTTTTTTAAAAAAAAATTGATGCCTTTTCCATTTTGCTACACTTGACGTTTTTGAAATGTCAAGAAACTTGAAGTGAGAAAAATCTGAAATTGTTTTCAACCTCCGTGTTTTTTTAATTTTTCTTGACGTTTTTCTTTTAAAACTTCATCTTACTTGACGTTTTTTCATAAAAACGTCAAGTATTTAAAACTTGCAAGTGTCAAGAAATCTATAATTTGTTGTAGTGGGTGTTTGCCACACAGGCTCCGATGCTTAAGTCAGCAAAAAAGTTTTAGGAGTTTAGTAATTGTCTAGGGAATGAGAACTTATCCCTCTCTTCCTTAGAGGAGAGTTTGAATAGATTCTTCTAGGGTTTCTTTCGGATTCCTCATAGGAATTGGACCAACGGAGATCAAATTGGGCTCGAAGGAGAAGACATGAGATTCACCCAAGAGGGGCCCTGGTCGACCTCGGCCTCATCCTCGGCTGAGGCCGACCAGACTTGGGTCTTGGGCGAGGCCCATATGGGATGGCTTTGGGCAGACCAACCTCAACCTCGACCCATGAAGGGGCCCTGGTCGGCCTCGACCAAGGCCGACCAGGCTCAGCCTGAGTCGAGGTCGGGTTCGGCCGACCTGGCTTGGTCCATGATTTTGGGCCTGCTTCTTTGTCCTTGCTCGCGATGGTTGGTCGTCGTCTTGGGTCTGCTTCTCAGTTGTCTTGAATGGAATTTGATCTTTTTATCTCCCAGTTTCTTCTAGAGATGTCCATTTTCCCCGCGGGGAATCCCCGTTTAGGCGGGGAATGGGGGAGGGAGCGGGAAGGAAATTTTTCCCGTTGGCTAAACGGGGACGGGGACGGGGAATACATTCCCCGTCACCGACCCCGTCCCCGCCCCGCTCCCCGTCCCCGCCTCGATTAATTTATTTAATTTTAAATATATATATTTTGAGACATTTAATAAACCATAAGTCTAAATTTTATTAAATATAATTTTATTTTTCTAAGAAAATTGAAAAAAAAATGTCTTTTAACTAGAAATCTCTAATGAATAATTAACCATTTAAATACATTTTTTTTTAAAAAAAGAAATTAGTTAATACAATTTTAAAAAATAAAAATATAAACGGGAAATTTTTCCATGGGAACACAATCCATGAAATTTCCTCATGAGGAATCCTCGCCTGCTTCCTCGCGAAATTAAATGGGAATTTCATGGGGGCGGGGATGGGGGAATCATTCTCACCAGCCCGCCCGTGGACATCTCTCGTTTCTTCACTTTATGTGGTTGGTTTTTATGGTCCAATTTCACCCATAACATTAGCCCTCACTCTTTATTTGGAGTTCATGGTATGACTTGATGCTTATGAGCCTACAATGTGAGGTCTAATTCGAGAGTATAATGTAACGCTTATTGACATATTTCCTTTCAGGAAGATGAAAATCAATTCCCTGAAGGTTACTAAATATTTCCAAAGTCTTACTTCAGATCAACCTTAGAATTTGCAGGTCTAACCCCGTGAGATTAAACTCAGCCTTCCGTAGGACTTATTCTCCAAGGGAAGATGAAAATCGATTCCCTAAATATTTCCAAAGTCTCGCTTCGGATCAACCTTAGGATTTGCAGGTCTAACCCCGTGAGGTTAAACTCAACCTTCCATAGGACTTATTCTCCTAGGGAAGATGAAAATAGATTCCCTAAATATTTACAAAGTCTCCCTTCAGATCAACCTTAGGATTTGCAGGTCTAACCCCGTGAGGTTAAACTCAGTCTTCCATAGACTTATTTTCCCAGAGAAGATGAAAATCAATTCCCTAGAAGGTTATTATCAATTCCCTAGAAGGTTATTTCTCTTAGAAGGATGAAGATCGCCTTCTCAAGAGTAACTTCTTTGTCATCCTCTCTTATAAAGATAAAAATCAATTTCTAGAGATGTCAGTCTTCTTTGTCACCAATTGATATTCTTTGTTGGGCTTTCTATGATCATAAGTCTCCTCGGCCTCGATCATACTCTCTTTGGCCTCGACCAAACTCTCCTTGACCTCGACCAAAAGGAGGATCTACCTCGACCAAAAGAAGGATCTACCTCGACCTTTGGATACTTAACCAAATTTGAGTTTCGAATTTCCATCAGAATCTTCTCTGGAGGAATGGTGGTAGGCGTGTACTTCTCGAATTTGGAAAAGTGGCCAACCTTGGGGTCGGCTCGACCCCGGTCTCTATCTTGATCATCTCTTTCTCTTTTCTTTGATCGTGAATGTGAGTTTTCACCTAACCTTTCTCGATCAACTGTTGATCGTCTTTCTGTAGTTACTCCTCTTGATTTCATTAATTCTCTAGCGTTTATATACTTCTGCACTCTCATTATGAACTCTACATAAGAGGTAGGCCCCTTCTTGCCTATAGAGCGTAGAAGCCTTTCGTCTTGTAGTCCAGTTGCGATGGCAATCAAGGTTGTCTCTTCCGTATATCCTTCGATTTGTAAGGCTTCATTGTTGAATCTAGTTGTGTATTCTCTTAGGCTCTCTCTGGATCCTTGCTTTATAGTAAGTAGATGAATTTGTGGCTTATGTTGATCTCAAGCCACCAAAAACTGTGTAACAAAAGCTCGAGCTAGATCTTTGAAAGAGGCTATTGATTTCTTCTTCAATGTTCTAAACCATTCTTTTGCTGGTCCAGTAAGAGTAAACGAAAAAGCACGACACCGAATTGCATTTGAAACTCCATGGAGTTCTATCCATGATCGATATGTGTCTAGGTGCTTTACAGGATCACTCTTACCATCATAAGGAGTTATGGTAGGAATTTTAAACTTTTCAGGTACCTTATATTCCATGATTCGATTTGTGAATGATGGATCTATCTGTTCGATTAAGGCTTCTAAGTCGAATCCTTCAGCTTCTTGAGGCTTTTGGACATTTTCTTGAATAACCCCCCAACTCTTTTTGAATCTTCAAAAGTTTGGTCTTCCAAAGAGGAGTTTCGTCAGGTACTTTTCCCTCAGCCTTCAGACTGGCCTCGACCTCGACCTTCAAATTGGCCTCGACCTTGTTTTTGACTTCGGTCGCAACCCTGCTCGCAATCTTCGTCTTTCATTGATGAAGCTTCGGAGATCAGAGCTAGTTGCTTCAAAATATGGCTCCTCCTCGGCCTCGACCTCGACCTCTTCCTCAGCTTTCGTTCGCAATCTTTGTCTTTTTCTAATGAAACTTCGGAGATCAGAACTGGTCGCTTTGTACCACTCCTCGAATGGCTGACCTCGACTATGCTTCCTTGACAGAAGTTGGGACGCAGACTTCGGTTTCCATACTTTGCTTGTCCTGATGCATTCGTCACTTTGCGCCTCCTTTGATCGGTTCTTGCCAAGAATCAACTTATTCTTTGGTTTTAGGACAGGGGAACTAGTTTCTCCCACTTCTTCATTCACCATTGGAGTTTTTCCTTTGACAGGGTCTCTTACCATGGTGTCTTCTTGAATCCTCATTGTTGGATTCTGTTTTTCCAGAATGTCTGAATCCTAGCGAGATTTCGGTCCATGCTGTCCACTCGTTTTTCTAAGACTTCAAACTGGTGATCATCAGTGAGGGGTCCAGTCGGGCTGGTCAGCTTCGTTCTTCGTGGATGATGATCGTCGTCTGAATCTTTTCCATTGGTGTTTTGATGACTTTTGTTGGTTTGATTACTCATTCTCTCAAACTTGGATACAGGTTTCACAAGCAAACGTTTATGTCTCCCCACAGACGACGCCAACTGTTGTTGTCAAAATCTGGACAAGGAAACTCACATGTCCTTCACGTGACAACAACCGTAATACTTGTATTCAGGGAGGAGACACGTGACCTACAAAAGAATGGAAACCTGCACACGGTGTGGTGCTTGCACACATGCTCCGATGCTTAAGTCAGCAAGAGAGTTTTAGGAGTTTAGTAATTGTCTAGGGAATGAGAACTTACCCATCTCTTCTTTAGAGGAGAGTTTAAATAGTCTTCTTCTAGGGGTTCTTTCGGATTACTCATACGAATTGGACCAACAAAGATCAGATTAGGCTCGGAGGAGAAGACAGGATATTCGCCCAACAAGGGCCCTGGTCGGCCTCGACCTCATCCTCGGTCGAGGCCGACTAGACTTGGGTCTTAGCCGAGGCCCATATGGGATGGCTTTGGGCAATCCGACCTCGACCTCGGCCCATGAAGGGGCCCTGGTCGGCCTGAGCTGAGGCCGGGTCCGGCCGACCTGGCTCGGTCCACGATTTTGGGCCTGCTTCTTTGTCCTTATTCACAATGGTGGGTCGTCGTCCTGGGCCTGCTCCTTCGGTTGTCTTGAATGGAATTTGACCTTTTTATGTCCCAGTTTATTCACTTTATGTGTTTGGTCTTTATAGTTCAATTTCACCCATAACAATCTCTAAAATTTTAAAATATATATTTTATCTTTGATTTTTTTCTAAAGCAGTCATTTTTATTCATAAACTTTCAAAATATCTATTTTAGTCTCCAAAATTTTAAAGATATAACATAATTTTATATTTTTAAAATATACATATAATTGGAGATATTTTCTATGGAAGTTAACTGTTTGAAAATTTAAGAAAATTTGATTTTTTTTTAAAAAAAGAAAAAAAAGGCTAAACGGAGAATAATTCTCTACCGAGAACTCCATGAATTCTTTATAGAGAATCTAACTCTGATCCTCACAAAATTTAGTGGAAAATTTCGCACGAATAGAGATTCAAATAATGCGGAGCGAGGACAAGGACGAAAAAAGCCATCTCCGCTCCCATGCCACCCTGTCGACATCTCTACTGCTAACCTATGTGGTCCTAGAACATGCGGTTGTTAGTCCAATAATACACATATTTAAAACTATATTTATCTATCTATTCAAGTAATAACAACCAACCAACAATGATGATGAAACAAATTATGTTTTTAAGTTTAGTTAAAAAGTAAAACAAGATTGAAGCTCAACAAACGAAAATTGACATTTTGAAAATTGAAGGACTAAAATGAAAGAATTCAAATGAAATTTAAAACCAATAATTAAGAGAAGCATCTTGAGCCAAACCTATTGCAAAAATACAGTTGCCATGGACATGGTTGAAAATCAGACATCAAAAGCAAGCTTCCAAAATTTTTAAAATGATTAATGGATTGAGGCAACAAAAATAAAATACAAAGATAAAAGACACAAGAAAAGGAATTAAAAAGAAAAAATATATAGTATATGCATGTGATTGTTCTTCATTGGGCATGTTCTAATCACATTAGAGTTTCAATGATTTTTGTTTTTTTTTTCCCCTAACAATTAAGATTTTTGATGAGACATAATTCCTGTTTTTGGGGTGTGGCCATTTTTTTATCCACATTTTGAATAATTAATGCAATCTCTTCACCCTTTATTAAGCCACCATTTCTTGGCTTCTTTTTCATATCCTATATTCTATTTGTTATATAGCCTTTTCTTTCCACTCTCAAATTTTTATATGCATGTCACATGTAATGCATTTTTTTTTTAATTTAAGGATACATGGATGGGAGATTTCATCCTTCAATTTTTTTAACAATATTTTAATTAGTTAAATTATATTCTTTTAGAGCGTATTTACTAATTGTGAGGTAAAAATATGCCATTAGAATTAAGATTTCCTTCTTCAATTTTATTTATTTATTAAAATTATTATAAAATAATTTTTAACGGTTCAAATGAAAAATAATATATAAAAAATTATTCAAATATCGTCGTTCAATTATGTATATAGATTGAAATATATCATAGCCAAATCTAAAATTTGATTTTAAAAATTTTAAAATCATTTTTTGGTAATAGCATAAATAAAAAATAATGTATAAAAAATGATTGAAAAACCATAACTATATCATTGAAATACAACCGACCAAATCTAACGTATAAAAAATTATTATCACATATAAAAAATTATGGTTATGATTTTTACCTTATCGGTAAGAATGTGATTTGTACCAAAATTGGCATAAAAATACGATTATTTTTTAATTTAATTAATTTATTAAATTTATATAAAATGATTTTTTAAATTTTTATAAAATGATTTTTTTTAACAGTTTGAACAAAAAATAATAAAAACTATAGTATCGATCAAAATATAGATTGGCCAAATACTAAAAGAATGTATATAAATATCCAAAAATCATATGCAAATAAGCCCAATCTCACAAATAACAATGATTATTGTTCCAATTATCGCTGATTATCATTTCGATACCAATAACAATGACTATTGATAAAAATTTGGTCACACCATCGTTATCGGTATTGATATTGAAGCATGAGATATCAAGTTCCTATCAATTTAATATTACTTATTTTTTTTTATAAGAAAATATAATATTATTTCTTCATTTCATATTCATATTATTATTAATAATCCAAGGAACATTGAATTTGCTCGAACTCATTATTTTTTTTTTTAAAAAAACACATACATGCACCAATCATGATTTGCAACTTTTTTTACATCATAGTTCAAGTAGTTGCTTTCTAATGGGTCAAAGATTCAAAGGTTCGAGTTTTCACTAACAAATTAAAACTAAAAAGAAAAAGATTATTTTCTAATTTAATCAATCTTTGAGAATTTGAACCAATAATTAAAGGAAAAAAAAAAAAAAGGAAATGAAAAAGAAAAGTAGCATATGAACAGGGACAAGGAGAGAGATGGAAGAATTGAATATTCAAAGAAAATGAAAGATTTCCTAAACTACACTATAAATAAGCACATGGAATGTGAAATTAGGGAATAAATCATAGAAAATTGGGAGTTTGTGCCCTCTCAACCAAATCACTCTCTCCTTTGCCTCCTTCCCTCAGACAACTCTCACCTACTACCAATTTGACTCCATTTTTACATTAATAGTTTATTCGGCCTCCGTGTTTACTTCACCTTTTAGATTTGTATAAGTTGTCAATCTAAACATAGTTCATTGGTTAAGATATCTATAATTTTTTTCTAAAGTTGAATGTTCGATCCTCTATCTCCATAACTGGTGAACTCCAGAAAAAAAAAATTGTACAAGCTAAATTAAAAAAAAAAAGACAATTTAATTTATACCCTTAATTCAAAAATTAAGATTAAACTGATAGGTTATGATAAATTTAATTATATCAACACTGCCCCTCACTTGTGGGCTTGAAAATTTGAACAAAGGCCCAACTTGTGGAAATCAAACATTCTCCTTCACTTGTGGGTGGGCTTGGAAAAATTTGAACAAAGACCCAACGTGTGGAAATCAATACTAATTGGAAGAAAATGACTTTACACGAATTCGAACACAGGAATTTTTGCTTTGATACCCTGTTAAATTACCAATCAACTCAAAAGCTAATTCACATTTTAAATTTTCGTCATCATGATCATCATTGCTTAATTAGAAAGGAAAGGAATTGATTAGTCATCCAAATATAATAACATTTCTCATCTAATCTGCATCTTTCTTTTCAGATTGTTTTGAACAAATGGTAAGAGTTGAATAAACAAATCCTCTACAATTCCAATCAAAAGATTCATGCTTATCCAAAACCAATACATTAATAATTTCATCCGATAGCCCTTGAGGTCTTTGCTGAGGTAATTAACAATTTGATACCATAATTAAGAATTAAGAAACGCAATATTTTAAACCTGTGATTGGATAAGATAGTCTAAAACAAACAAGTTTTGAGAAAAAAAGTATATGATTGGTTTGTGTTCCACTGCCCCCTAACATGGGTTAACGAATATAATTAATGACTTGTCTATCACACATTTAGAATATAATAATAATGTCTCTCATTTGCTAATAATTGATATGAAGTTGACAAGTAAACCATTTCTTTGTTTCATCTGTCACGGATTTGGCTCTAAAATTAAATGTTCTTGACTTTCATTTTAATGTAGTAGAGGGATCTAACCTGAAGAAAGACCATACTTTTTTGTTAATTGTGAGCTGCTGCATTCTTTCCTGTTGTCAATACCCATCGACCCGATTTCTGCACACCAAAACTTAACCATTTAGTTTCAGATCTTCTAGGTAAAGACTGAGGGCTTGATTGGAACTCAAAAAACAACTTTCTACTATTTGAACGAGAATTCGGTGAAAACATGTTTTGTTGAGGATCCCATATTGAAAAAGTGGAGAGAAACCTCACAATATATATGACATGTGGGTTACTCCTCCCATTGCCAATTGGTTTTGAGATGTAACCCCATATAATCTAATATGGTATCAGAGCCCATTAAACCCAAACGGGTATTCGGTCCAAAAATTGAAATTGGGATCCGATCCAAGAATGGTGAACCCAAAGAGCCACCATCTTGAGGAGGCATGTTGAGGATCCCACATTGGAAAAGTGGAGAGAAACCTCACAATATATATGATATGTGGGTTACTCCTCTCATTGCCAATTGATTTTGAGATGAAACCCCATATAATCTAATATGTTTGATAACTGTTTAGTGAGGTTTCAGTGATGTGCTTGTTTTTAAAACAAATCAAGTTATTTTTCCTATCAAAATACTAACCTTAACCTTTACCAACCATCCAATCGTAATTCTTGAAAACATTTGTCAAACAAGTCCTAAGAGTTTTGTAATTAAAAAATCGAGCAGGAGGGGAAAAAAAAAAACAAATGCATTTGGCCAGCGAAATGGTTCTTTGCACGAAAATTTTGATTCAATGTCAACAAGAAGATGAACATGGTGAGTAATGGAAGAAAAGCTGTCATCTTTGTGTACTATCATATCTAATGGGATTATTTTGATTAAACATATGCATTCCTCTCACATGGTTAGTCTAAAGACCTGTCTTTTTCATACTAAACAATTATATGAAGAGGCTAATCTGTCACTTGGGATTTGAACAGTATTCTAAACAAATCTGCAATGATATTCAACATTATCAACGCGCAACTAATGAATCTCTAGGTGTGCATTGTACGTGCAAATTTTATAAGAAACTCAGCAACTTACTTGGACCTTAAACAAATAAGGATGTATGACGACAAGATGTTCCCACTACTCGAGCCATGATGATGACAGATTGCCCGACCCCAATTAAGATTCACAACTAGACGGTACCTGATGTGAGTCCTTAAAAGAATCCTGGTGTTCAAAATCTTGATAGAGATAGAAAAGAGAAAAAAGCAATAATTGCATTGTCCACAGCTAACAGGCATCATGTGTTTGCTTCAGAAACGTGGGATCCTAATGGAATTCCTCATGTGATTTATGAAGACTTTCTACAAACAATATTGAAAGCTCACTGATTTCTCATCTTGATAATGGAATAAAACTTTAGATGGTCTGCATTTCAACAATTTGAAACAATAGGCAACGGATTTTACCACCAAATCATCTCCCTCCCTTCTCTCATCTCACTCATAGTTATAGAATTATTGTACAATGAAAATGTGTATGGTCTGATAAATTCTAAATATTTTTTCTTCTTTCTTTTTCTATAACTAGAGTGTTGAGGGATCCACTCCTCGTATTATGCTCATGGTCCACTTTCCACTAATTCTTGAAACACTCTGCCTACTCCAAGGATTCTTCCAATGGTGGTAAAGCCTTGAGACGTTTAGGGATATCCTCCAAATTACCGAGTTCAAATCTCCCGATGAACTATGATATAGAAAACCAAGCTTCTTTGTATCAATTAAATGTTTGCACTATGGAAATGTAATTTTCAATTGTCAACCGAAGATCGCTCTCCTCTTCCAATTGACAAAAAATAGTACATACTCTTATCTAATACTACCTAACCCGAGCAAAGAAATAGATGGCTTATATATTCATGTGTTAGTGTGAGTATTATAGTGGCAAGCTGCTTGTTGAAGTTTTTGGCTTCACTTCAAAGGCGAGTGTGATTTCAGCCTGGCTAGTTTTGGATAATTCCTCACGAAAGGGTACCTCAAACAGAAGTGATTTATATAGGCACACCTCATCTTCCTTGCAATAGTAAACCTGTAATCATAAATTAAATTAACGTTTTAACCAAAATAACCAAGAGGCACATTGATAAACTGTTCTGTAAATCTGAAGAATACTGGATCCGCAAGGCAAATCCTTATGCGGGAAGTACCTTGCAACTTATTCTTCCAAGTGAAGCTGCAGGAGAGGATCTCCTAAAATGAAGGTTAGCAAATCCTTCTGGACTAAGATATCCATCTGGTGGGTCAATAGACAACGCACTCTCGGGCTCAGTTTCGACGTTAAATTTACTGCGAGCTTCCTGCAATTAGAAGTAGAAGGCAATAAGTAATGTGCACAATTGCAAACAAAGACGAAGATGATCATTCAAGGTTATTAAATATGGCTAGCAATGCATTGCAAGTAATCTTGTCCACAAGTTCATCATGTTCATGAGACAATGTAAAGTCCAGGGATGAAAGTGGACCTTTGAGAAATGATACTCTTCTGGTAATAATATTTTTAGAGATAAGTTGCCCTCACTGAATGAGCCACCATCAACAATGACTGTCTGAGTGTCAGGGGAACGTCTACGAAGTCGTTTTGGAGGTTTGGTTTTTGGATTTGGAGGTTGAACTCCTTTCAGCTCCAATGTTAAAAGTTGAGCTTCTTCTCTATTGTTCAGATCTAAATATCTGATAACATTGTTGTTTGTATCAGCAATAAAAAGTCTTCCTGCATGGTTAGAAGAAATGTCATCTAAATGCAAGCTTTTGAAATATATAGCACACTTGAATAAGGATACATTTTTGGTTTCCTTCTAATTTATTTTCCACATAATCATATGGTATATTGTATCCAGGTATTGGTAGGACCAATATAGTTTCAAGGGAATGAAAACTTAAAATATAGTGTAATGACATGCAAAATTTTCAAATTAGAAGGTCGAAGCAGCATATTTCTTTGTTTGAGATTCCGTAGATTTTCTGATGATCACAATGTAACACAAAATTGAGAAAGAATAATATTCATTATGTTCACATTTGAGCTCTATGACAAATATATATAGGTATACAAAGAAACCCTAATACTAAAGAATGTACAATTACGATAAAAGGACAACAATATATATATTATAACACTCCCCCTCAAGCTGGAGCAAATATGTCAAACATGCCCAGCTTGTTACATAGATAATTTATTCTTGCTCCATTTAAGGTTTTAGTATGAATATCTCCCAATTGCTCTCCAGTCTTCACATATCCTGTGGACACCAAACCTCGTTGTATTTTCTCGTGAATAAAGTGACAATCCACTTCAATATGTTTAGTTCTCTCATGAAACACTGGGTTAGAAGCAATGTGAAGTGCGACTTGATTATCACACCACAATTTAGCTGGCATAGACATACTAAATCCAATCTCAGACAAAAATTGATGTATCCACACTATTTCACACACAGACTGCGACATAGCTCTATGTTTTGACTCAACAATCGAACGTGATATCACATTTTGCTTCTTACTCTTCCATGACACCAAATTTCCTCCTACAAAAACACAATATCCAGATGTTGATCTTCTATCTTCTTTAGATCCTGCCTAGTCAGCATCAGAAAAACATTCAATCTTTGTATGACCGTGATCTTTATATAAGATCCCGCGTCCAGGTGCAGCTTTTAAGTAGCATATAATTTGTTCAACTGCAACCCAATGATCCACAGTAGGCGAAGACATATATTGGCTCACAACACTTACTGAATAAGCTATGTCTGGTCGTGTTACTATCAGATAATTCAACTTTCCAATCAATCTTTTATATCTCTCAGGATCTTTAAATGTTTCTCCTTCTTTGGTGAGTTGCAAATTAGGAATCATCGGAGTACTACATGGTTTAGCTCCTAGTTTTCCTGTCTCAGATAGCAAATCAAGTACATATTTCCGTTGTGACAAAAAGATACCTTTCTTGCTTCTCATCACTTCAATGCCCAAGAAATACATTAATGTTCCCAGATCCTTAGTATGAAACTGACCCTGAAGGAAAGTTTTCAAAGAGGATATACCTGAAGTATCATCTCCAGTGATAACGATATCATCGACATACACTACAAGCAGTGTAATACCCTTCTCAGATCGTTGATAAAAGACAGAATGATCATATGTGCTTTTCTTCATTCCAAACTACTCAAGTGCTTGGCTAAATTTACCAAACCATGCGCGTGGGCTTTGTTTCAATCCATACAAAGATTTTCTAAGCCGACAAACTTTATCACTCTCCCCTTGAGCAACAAAACTAGGTGGTTGCTCCATATATACTTCTTCCTGAAGATCACCATGGAGAAAGACATTCTTAATATCAAGCTGATGCAAGGGCCAACTGTGAGTAGCAACCATGGAAATAAATAATCGAATAGAAGTCAATTTAGCAACTGGAGAGAATGTGTCAGAATAATCTATCCTATAAGTCTGAGCATAACCTTTAGCAACTAAGCGGGCTTTCAAGCGAGCAACAGATCCGTCGAGATTAACTTTAATGGAAAAAACCCATTTACATCCAATAGCCTTCTTTCCTGCAGGACGAGATACCAAACCCCAAGTAAAGTAGAATCAAGGGATGTAACAAAAGAATATGTAGGCTGTGACAATTGGTGATAAGAGACACAAGAAACAATAAGGTAAGTACAAGTGCGTTTACTTTTACGAAGGGCAATGGGAAGTTCATCACAAGTTCCTAGATCAGATGCCGAAGAATCTTCTGGCATAGGACATGTGTCTGAAGGTTGTTGTGGTATCTGTCTGGTGTAAACTTGGGTAATAGGCGGACGCTGAGGGATAGGTGCTGAAGGAGGCGGAGTAGGGAGAGATGAAAGAGAGACGATCTCATAGATAAGTGTGTCGTCCTCCCCCTGACATGAACTCGACGATGATGGGGTAAAGGGTAAATCCTCAAAAAAACGTAACATTAGGAGAGCCAAGATACTTTTTAAGACTAGGACAATAACATCGATACCCCTTTTGAACACGAGAATAACCCAGAAAGATGCATTTTAAGGACTTAGGATCTAATTTCGTACGATGAGGACTGATATTTCGAGCAAAACAAGTGCAACCAAATATTTTTGGTGCAATTGGGAACAAAGATTTAGTTGGACAAAGAACACGATAAGGGATCTCACCATGAAGAACTAAAGAAGGCATTCTATTTATCAAAAAACAAGCTGTGGAAACTGCATCTGCCCAAAAATGCTTTGGTACATTCATTTGAAAGGATAAACCTCTAGTTGTTTCAAGTAAGTGTCCATTTTTCCGTTTAGCGACCCCATTTTGGGATGGAGTATCAACGCAAGAGGATTGATGAAGAATGCCATTTGTACACAAGTAAAATCCCACCATGTTAGAAAAATATTCACCCGCATTATCAGTTCGCAAAATTTAGGCATTAAACTGATTCTGAATCTTAACATGGAAATTGCAAAAATGAGTAACTCAGATCGACTTTTCATTAAATATAACCAAGTCAGACGTGAAAAATCGTCGACAAAAGTAACAAAATACTGAAATCCAGTTTTGGACATTACAGGACACGGACCCCAAACATCAGAATGGACTAATTCAAACGAAGCACTAGCTCGTTTATGGACCCTAGGACTCGAACTAAGACGATGAAATTTTGCAAACTGACACGACTCACAATCCAATGAAGACAAAGAAAGAAACTCTGGATACATTTTCTTCAACACGGGCAAAAATGGATGACCTAAACGACAATGGACCTTAAACGGAGATGCAACACCAGAGCATGCCACAACTTTCGGTATCTGTTGATAAAAAATGTAAATGCCTTCAGACTCATATCATTTACCAATAATCTTCTTCGTCATACGATTCTGAAACAAACAATAACCAGGAAAGAATGAGATAAGACAATTAAGGTCATAAGTGAGTTTACTAATAGAAATCAAATTAAACGAAATTCGAGGCAAATGTAAGACAGAAGATAAAGAGAGTGAGGGTGTGAGGCTAATGGTGCCAGATCCAAGAACAGAAGATGTCGAACAATCTGCTAAAGTGACAGATGGAAAAGGTGCAGAGGACAGAGAGGTACAAAATAAGCTAGAATTACTTGTCATTTGAGCTGTGGCACCAGAGTCGATACAAGGAGGACTTGGTTGCGTGATGACGCTCGTTTGTATATTCAAATCAAGAATTCAATTGAGAACGAATATTATTCTTTCTCAATTCTGTGTTACGTGGTATCAGAGCATCCCTAGGGTTTAGGCTTTGCATTTGAAAATTAGGGTTTCTTCCTCCTAAGTAAGGTTAGGGTTTGATGTTTGGGTCATCATCTTAAGGTGGTCGTTTGTCGACACCATCAACCTGAGGAGAAGCGCCGCCGTTAGAGAAGGAGAATCGCCGTCGCCGTTCGTCGGAAGCTGCCGCGAGTGAGCCTCACGCGCTGCCCGAAGGATCTATCGCCGCCGCCACGTGCCGACGCGTGGGAGCTCTGATCAGCAAGTGACCGCCTGGATTTGTCTCCGTTCGTGTTTTCCGGCTTGTCTGTCACCTCAGATTCGACACTAGCCTCTTCGTTTGTCTTGGTTTCTTCATTTGGGTGAGATTAGGGCACTTTTTGGTACTGTTCAGATCTGGGTTTTCTGTTTCCTTGAAGATTAACCTACTGTTTTGTCTTAATAATGGCTGAGATGAAGCCTATAATTGTGCCCAATTTGGTTCCCCTCTCGTCAAAGATCATGGAGCATAAGTTGAATGGTTCAAACTATTATGATTGGAGTCGAACAATTAGGTTCTATTTACGAAGCATTGAGACGGATGATCATATCGATCAGGATCCACCAAAGGACGATACAAGGAGGACTTGGTTGCGTGATGACGCTCGTTTGTATATTCAAATCAAGAATTCAATTAAGGGTGAGGTGGTTGGATTGGTAAATCACTGTGATTCTGTAAAAGAACTGCTTGAATTTTTAGAATTCTTATACTCAGGAAAAGAGCAAGTTAACCGAATGTATGAAGTCTGCACAACTCTTTATCATGCGAAATAGGGAGACCGATCTGTCACGAATTATTTTATGCAGGTAAAGAAGACATGTGCAGAATTTAACACTTTACTCCCATTTAGTACAGACATAAAGGTTCAACAAGCTCAAAGAGAAAAAATGGGTGTCATGAGCTTTCTTAATGGCCTTTCCTTTGAATTTGATATGGCCAAATCACAAATTCTCTCAGGTTCCGAGATCCCCTCTTTGGATGAAGTTTTTAGTAGAGTTCTCCGTACAGAAAATTCTTCGTCTAGCTCTTCTGTTTCTCAGTCCAACAATGCTTTAGTTTAGTCGCAATGATCCTAAGGTCACTAAAGGAATGAATGGTAAGCCGGGTCATCAAAGACCTGGTTCTGATCATCAGAGACATGGGTCCGTTGCCGTGAACCATCAGAGACTTGGTTCTGATCATCATCGACGACAAGAGCCACAAGAGATTATATGTAACTATTGTCGTAAGGCGGGTCACATGAAACGTGACTGTTGGAAGTTGTTAAATAGGGGGCAAAGACCTGAAGTAGCTCAGCTTGCATCTACGAATGATACACCTGAGAGAACGGTAACTATTTCTGCAGACGATTTTGCTAGATTCCAGTCGTACCAAGACTCACTACAAGCATCTTCTTCATCGAATCCTATTGCAACTATTGCTGACTCAGGTAAGAATTATTGTCTCCTTACATCTTCCACCAAATGGGTCATCGACTCTGATACCATGTAACACAGAATTGAGAAAGAATAATATTCGTTCTGTTCACATTTGAGCTCTATGACAAATATATATAGGTATACAAAGAAACCCTAATACTAAAAAATGTACAATTACGATAAAGGACAACAATATATATATTATAACACACAAAATTGCACGAGTCTCCACTTTCTGTGGTTCGGTATATTTGTTGGATATATTTCCACTCTATGAAAATGAGAGCGTAGACAGATAACATATAAAATAAATCAATATCACCTCCAACTTCAGTGATTCCAGATGGCTCTGAAAGCTGCAAAACACAATTGTATGAGAGTTATTTTGGTTAAATTGAAAATCGAAATCTGCTTGTGTATTTTTCTTATTGCTAAGAAACCTAGCTTCCATTGACAAAAAGGCATACAAAATAGAAGCCCACAGAAAACCAATGATATAGGCCGATAATTCAAACTTTGTTTTAGCTTCAATGAGAAAAACATAGTAAGAGAATTCATGTCTAGAACAAACATGCAACTCTTTTGACGAAAGCATATAGGCTGATAATTCAAACTTTGTTTTAGCTTCAATGAGAAGAACATAGCAAAAAAAGTAATGTCAAAAACCAACGAAAACTCCAAATAAATTTGTAGTACTTCCTAACATAGATATCTTTTGATATTAGCAGGGCAGAGCGAAGAAGTGACGATTGTAAAGTTCTGCCTTTAATTTGCACCATCAAAATTTTTAGGATTGAGATATTATATATATATATATATGTAAATGTTATAAGATAAAATTATGTCCCTTCCTACAGAAATTTCAAGCTCCGCCGCCCCTGGATATCAGTATACATGCAGCAATCAGTCAGAAAAACAAGAATGACATCAGCAGCAAAAACTGAGGTATAACACAATATCTTGAGTTTGCAAATTGCAATTACACCCAATGTATACATTCTAAGTTCTGTACCAGTTCAGTTCACAATTATAAGTAAATACATAAAGGATAGTTCCTAACCTGAGCTGCTAGGGCTGCCCCGTCCTTGAAACCAGCTTTCCCTGTTCCTGCTATTGTAATTACTTTTTTACTGACAGGATCTAGCATCTTGATCTGAAGTGATTAGGGATCAAAGAGAACTTGAGCACTACAGTCTTGATGATTAAATAAATAAAGCAGAATTGTAATGTCATCTAAATCATATGGCAAACAACCAGTATGATGTTCTGAAATATGCTTTAACCCCTTGAGGAAGTTTCTTATTCCATCATAGGATCAACTTGCAATTTTTTTCAGGAAATTGTAACCCTCCAATTAAAAATTAAGAAAATTTCTTAAACTGATTATAACGAAGCCTCGTGTAGAACTTAAAATAGCGAAGAGAAACATGTATTCACAAAAATCAAATGGCATTGGCAAAGTACTGTTTTGAGTCATTAGATGAACACAAGAGGTGCAAGGAATATTCAATAATAACATAATAGAAGAAGCTAACCAGAAACCTTAACCAATGATGCTACAATAATATTTTCAAACCATAGACGTAAGAATCACAATCTAAGTACCTTATGATTATAGCTATCAGCTATATAGATTTGACCATCTTTCGAACATAGGACCCCCAAGGGATGTTGAAGTAGTACTTCAGATCCTACACCATCATGATCTCCAAACTGCAAGAGTTAGAAAAGAGCAAGTGATATTGAAGATTTTGCAGCTACAACTTATAACAACTGGGAAAAACTTTAAACATTAATAAGATGAAATTACCTTAAATAAATTGTCTGAGAAAATTGGGTCACCACCAGCTAACAACCTTGATCCAGCTGTTTTTAGGTTAACAGCTCGTATGGAGCTACTCTCACTGTCAGCAATATAAATTTCTGACAAATCTACAAACCAAGCAATAAATGAAATCATAAGTTTTTGAAATAGCATCTTAAATCAAGTTGAATTCATAGAAGTTCCATTACCCGGAGATAAGGAAAGTCCAGAGGGCTGAGCGAATGATGTACTTGTAGAACTATTCCAATGAGCAAAAAGAAAATGATGCTTTAGTTTAACGACTTGTGATACTAGATGAAAAATTCCAGAAATAAAATCAAATTTGAAAAGGAAATATCTGGTAATCAAAGTAATGGAGTAAAATAGCAAAATGAGTTTTGTAGTAAACTCAGGAAACGAGTTCCAAGGAAAACCACCACAGTTCATTCAAAAGGATCGGCGGCTACTTGACCTCACTCCAAAACTACAATACCTCACCTCACTAACACTGACTTGAGTAGAAAGGCATCCATCCTGTTAACTTTTACAATCTGTCTTTTCCTTCTTCCTTCATGCTTATTAGGCCCGAACAATACCCAGGTCAAATGACACCTTTTTCCAGAGGTAAATATCTAGAACTTGTGTTATTTCCCGTTTCTTTGAAAAACGCTTCAAAGGATTCAATCCTTTTCATTTGATGAGGATTTTCAACTTTGTCCACTGGTCACTTGTTCAATTCCCAGTGCCTGTTTTGGCTCAACCGCCCATACTTGAATATAATGCAAGGGGAAGTGACCATGACATTCATTTTATGCCTCAGGTATCAGTATCCACTCAGTAGGTAAGCATATTTTTGTAATCAAAGAATATGATCACAAACTTCTTCCTATATTTCCTAAACATCTGGTTCATAGGGGGGATTGAAAGATTGCTACTGAATGAATTGAATGGCATATAATGAAACTTGCAGTGTCTTTCATGCATGTGATAAGTCCTTATGATAAAGGATGGAAGATTTGTGGAGAATAGTTCAGCAATTACAAATATTCGGAAAATTCCTTCGCAATCCAAAGACTACCAACTCCCGCTCTTACTCCCCTCTTCAAAATAGGTTCCTCAATGGCATTTTGTTCACATCCTTTTCCATCTAAGGCTTCATTAGAGTTGACTCTAACATTATGATCGTGTTAGACCCCCTATTACAAAAGTGTATGTTAGGAAGGGCAAAACAGGCAATTCACCAGCATGACCCTCAACCAGTTAACTTTTCGTTTATATTAGGGAAGTGTGTCTCTTTTGATGGTTTTCTTATGTATTTTGCTGTTAATGTAATCACTCTGTGATATTGGAGAGCACCACCCTCTCGAAAGGTGGGATAGTTGCATTTTGTGCTGACTGAATGAGAAGCTATTCACATTTCCCTAAATTTGTATTAATCTTGTGAGTGTTTAGATATTGAGAGTGAGTTAAGAGTGTGTTAAGAGGAATCTTAACAAGTGGTATCAGAGTAGTTCGCCTTGGGAAAGACTCGCAGAATGACGCAACGTATTTTGGAAGGGAGGCTAGACGAGTCCGAGAAATCGTTACAGGAAGTGAGGAGCAAGCTGCCCGCCATGGAAAAGTCCATTGCTGACATGAGCAAAAATATAGAGCGAATCTTTACCAGCATGGAGGATCAACGACAAGCCACGGAGGATAATCAGAAGGCTCTGACCACCCTGGTAGCAGAATATTCACGGGGATCCCCAAAACGTGACAAGGACCCAGAATTAAAGAGAAAGATCACAGAGGAAGAAGCAGCAACAACCAGTACTCAGAACAGTAAACTACGGACTCCAAACAAGGATGAATCTAAAGAAGATGAGAACATTCGCTACAAGTTTAAAAAGGTTGATATGCCCGTATTCGATGGGGAGCAACTGGATGATTGGCTCTTCAGAGCAAAATGTTACTTTGACATCAACCAGTTGACGAAAAAAGAGAAGGTCACGGTGTCGGCGGTTAGTTTTGCAGGCACGGCTCTGAGATGGTTTCGATGGGCCGAAGGGCGGCAACCATTTGAGGGATGGAAGGACTTAAAGAGACGTAAGATGGAGCGTTTCAGACCAACTCAAGAAGGCTCTCTGTGCGCGCGTTTCCTAGCCGTACGACAAGACAACACTGTAGCTGAATACCGCGCGAAATTCAAATCCCTATCGTTCCCACTGCCCCATTTGTCTGAAGAGGTAATGGAAAACACCTTCCTAAATGGGCTCCAGGAGGACATTCGCACTGAGGTGATGTGTTTTGAACCCGTGGGTCTGGAAGCCATGATGAAGGCAACCCAACGAGTTGAAGACAAGAACCAGACCCACAACAGTAAACGAAGGTCGAACCAAACCAAGGGCCCACCTAGCCAGGGAATGAGCAACACGTGGGGAGTGGAAGCTGCACAGTTAGTAAACAAGCCGTCTCCTCGGAATCCCGAGGTCAATCCAGTCCGCACGATCACTCTGGCAAGTACGAATTCCAATCCACGCAGGGAGAATACGTATCGACGCCTCACAGATTCCGAGTTACAAAGTAGAAAGGAAAAGGGGGTTGTGTTATCGTTGTGATGAAAAGTTATTTGTTGGTCACAAATGCAAAAGTAAGGAACTCCGTTTACTGGTGATCAACGACGAGGTGGCCAAAGAAGATCAACCGGAGGAAGAGACAGGGCTCATTGAGAATCAAGGGATGGCAGAGCTAGCCGAGTTATCCTTGAATACAGTTGTTGGTTTTTCGGCCCCAGGCACCATCAAAATCAGGGGGCACATCGAACAAGAGGACGCAGTGTTGTTGGTAGACTGCGAGGCGACACACAATTTTATATCCCAAAGGTTAGTTGATAAGCTTAAAATTCCCATTTTTGAACCACTCATTTTGGAGTGATTATGGGATCAGGAGCAGCCGTGCGAGGAAAAGGGGTGTGCAAGGGAGTGATAGTAGCCTTGGCAGATATAACCATCCGAGAAGACTTCCTACCGCTGGAACTGGGAAGGATCGATGCCATCCTCGGAATGCAATGGCAGAGTACCTTGGGGATAACCGGGGTGGATTGGCGAGCGCTGACCATGGCTATCAGTCAAGAAGAGGATAAAGTGATCATTCAGGGGGACCCAACCCTTATGCGTGCCGAGGTATCCTTAAAAATGTTGAAACGTGCATGGGAAAAGGAGGATCAAGGATTCCTGGTAGAATGTCGGGCGCTGACCACCCAGTTTGACGCGATGGGAGTAGTAGCGGCTCCACCTCCTCCTGCCACAGCACGAGAAATCCAGGAGTTACTTGAAGCTTATGAGGATGTGTTTAAAGAACCTTCCGGATTACCCCCGCAACGCGACCATGATCACCATATAACAATCAAATAAGGTAGAGGACCAGTGAACGTTCGTCCTTACAGGTATTCCCATACGCAGAAAGAAGAAATAGAAAGGTTGGGGGAGGAAATGCTGAGAGCAAAAGTTATTTGACCAAGTACCAGTCCATATGCCAGCCCTGTCCTGCTGGTAAAGAAGAAGGATGGGAGTTGGCGCTTTTGCGTTGACTATCGAGCGTTGAACGAGGCTACTGTGCCGAACAAATTTCCCATTCCGGTCATCGAGGAGTTGCTGGACGAACTCCACAGGTCCAAAGTCTATTCCAAACTGGACCTTCACTCAGGATATCACCAGATTAGAGTGGCCGAAGAGGACGTGCCCAAAACCGCCTTCCGAACCCACGAAGGCCATTACGAGTTTCTTGTGATGCCGTTCGGCCTGACTAATGCCCCGACCACCTTCCAGGCCATCGTGAACCAGGTATTTAACCCATGTCTTCGACGATGTTTACTAGTGTTCTTCGATGACATACTAATATACAACCCGGACTGGGATACTCACATCCGCCATTTATTTGCGGTGATGGAAGTTATGAGAGAGAATTCGTTAGTGGCCAATGCCAGAAAATGCAAATTCGGGCAGGCTAAGATTGAGTTCTTGGGCCATTGGATCTCCGAGGTGGGCGTAGAGGCAGATCCTGAAAAAGTGAAAGCAATGATAGAGTGGTCAGTACCAACCAACGTCCGGGAACTCAGGGGTTTCCTCGGCTTGACAGGGTATTCCGGAAGTTTGTGGCCAATTACGGTTCTATCGCATCCCTCCTCACTTAGTTAACGAAGAAAGATGCATTCGCCTGGTCAGAAACAACAACCACAACCTTCGAACAACTGAAACACGCCATGGTGACCCTACCCGTGTTGGCGTTGCCTGATTTTGCACTGACCTTTGTGATTGAGACTGATGCCTCAGGAACTGGATTGGGGGCAGTGTTAACGCAGAGGCAGCAACCCATAGCATACTTTAGCCACACCCTATCCGCACGAGCCCAAGCCAAGTCAGTATACGACGTGAACTCATGGCTATTGTGATGGCCGTGCAACGATGGAGATCCTACCTTTTGGGAATCGATTCGTTGTTCAAACCGACCAACAAGCTCTCAAGCACTTGATGGAACAACGCGAAGTTTAACCAGAGTATCAAAGGTGGATGTACAAATTGATGGGGTATGACTTTGAGATTCAATATAGACCCGGATTGGAGAATAAGGCCGCTGATGCCTTATCGAGGATGGGACCGAGGGTAAGTCTGGCAGCTCTTCAGACCCCTCCTATCCTTGATGTGGAAAAGGTTAAGCAAGAGGTGGATGAGGATCCGAATTTAGCTCGCCTTTAAGGCCGAATGTGAGGAAAATCCGAGTTCACACAACAAGTTCTCAGTTCAGAGAGGAACCTTAATATACAAAGACCGACTAGTTATGACTATGAGCCCCTCTTCTTCCTTTAAGCCAGCAGTGATGTTTGCGTATCACGACACGGTGTTAGGAGGGCATTCCGGGTTCCTCAGAACGTACAAAAGGCTCACTAGTGAACTATATTGGCCAGACATGAAACAGGATGTCAAGAAGCATGTTGAGGAGTGCCAAGTCTGCCAAAGAAACAAGGCCTCTTCCTTGAAACCCGCCGGGCTCCTTCAACCCCTACCGCTACCTGAACGAATCTGGGAGGACATATCTATGGATTTTATCGAAGGGCTACCTAATTCCAAGGGAAATGATACGATCATGGTGGTTGTGGATCACCTGAGCAAGTACGCGCACTTCATGACTGTGGGGTACCCTTACACTTTAAGACTATAGCTGCTGTGTTCATCCAGGAGGTGGTGAGGCTCCATGGGTTCCCCAGAACCATAGTGCCTGACAGGGACAAGGTCTTCATTAGCCACTTTTGGCAGGAACTGTTCTGTCTTCAGGGAACCAGGCTGCACCGAAGCACGGCGTATCATCCCCAGTCCGATGGACAGACCGAAATTGTGAACATGCGTGGAGTCATACTTAAGATGCTTTTGTGGGGAGCAACCCAAGCAATGGGCGCGGTGGCTGGCTTGGTCAGAATATTGGTACAACGCAACATATCAAGCCTCCGCAGGCATGTCACCGTTTCAGATTGTTTACGGGAGGCCCCCTCCTTCGATTATGTACTATGGAGAACAAAAAACCAGCAATGCCACACTGGATCAGCAGTTGGCAGAGAGAGATAAGGCTTTGGACCGCCTCAAGAATCAGTTGACCAAGGCTCAACAGAGGATGAAGAAGTTCGCAGATAAGAAACGCAGAGAGCTAGAATTCGAAGTGGGTCATGGGTGTTCCTTAAGCTCGGGCCCTATCGACAGTCATCTGTAGCACGTCGAATAAATGAGAAACTGCCCCCAAGTTCTTCGGGCCCTATCAAATCGAAGAAAGGGTGGGAAAGGTGGCATATCAATTGAATCTTCCCAGAGATGCCAATATTCATTCGGTATTCCACGTTTCACAGCTTAAGAAGAGTCGAGGGGATCATGAGGAGTTAGAAAAGAATCCACCATGGCTGACAGAGGATTTTGAATGTGCCACAGAACCACAAGATATTTCCGCTCATCCATGGAATAGGGAAACAAAGATAGAAGAGGTTTTGGTCCAGTGGAAGGGTCTGCCCGAGCACGAAGCAACATGGGAGGCAGTGAAATATATGCACGGTCAATTTCCAGAGTTCCAGCTTGAGGACAAGCTGGGTGTCATCGAGGGGGAAGTTGTTAGACCCCCTATTACAAAAGTGTATGTTAGAAAGGGTAAAATGGGTCATTCACCCGCAGGATCCTCAACCTGTTAACTTTTCGTTTATATTAGGGAAGTGTGTCTCTTTTGATGGTTTTTCTTATGTATTTTGTCGTTAATGTAATCACTCTGTGATATTGGAGAGCACCACCCTCTCGAAAGGTGGGATAGTTGCATTTTGTGCTGATTGAATGAGAAGCTATTCATATTTCCCTAAATTTGTATTAATCTTGTGAGTGTTTAGATATTGAGAGTGAGTTAAGAGTGTGTTAAGAGGAATCTTAACAGATCACCATCATCCTTTGGGTGCGATCAATTACTCCTAATGCCTGAGCAACATTTTGGGTAAGGTGCTCCATGGCTTGTGCCAATCCAAGTAATTATAGGAGCTCGTCCTGCATTTCTCCATACTCCATAGCTTTAACTCTCATTCATCACAATGAGCTCTGGTACGTGGCACCACATTATTAGGTACTAGTAGATTCACAAAATTAAGCCCCAAAGTAAGAAGAAAATCTCCACATTTAACACTATCCTTGTTGACCTATTTGAGAGGATCAACAAGTTTCCCTCCTATCACGCTCCAAAACTAGAACATCTCTGCCTCCTGGACATTAACTTGCCTAAAAGGGCATTGACTCATCTTTGCTAACCATCAATTTCCCCCTTTTGGCCCTTCTCTCATACTCACTCACTAACAATAGGAGGCTTAACAGTATGGAAACATGGAAAAAAATTCATGATAAAATACAATGTTAGATCTTTTGATAATTGTTTCTCAATTAGAAGTTCACTAATAGGTCTAGGTTCAAGATTCTTTCGAAGTTTGATGTTGCTTGAATCTTTCCTAAAGAAGTTTCCTTGATTTGTACTTGATTGAGCTCCTAAAAAAGGTGGTATTGGAATCATGCCACTTTAGTAACTATCTGATTTGAGTCAAGTTGTTACCTATTACTTAAGTAAACATACATTTTTATACTATACATTAGAATTGTCAGTAACAATACAAGGCTTATTTTGGATTACCTGGATCCATTTAGATTCCTTTCAAATCCATCACCACTAAATGATTTAGTTACTCCATTTAAAGTATCATGCACCCAGATCTGGTGTTGGCCAGCCATGGCAATGTAGACCTTTTCACTAACGGGCTCAAAGCAAACATCCCAAGGCGAGTTGAGAAGCTGAAATATGAGATGTAACCTAAAAGTTTGTATTAGTAACATCAAAAAAATTTCTTTAGTGTCACAAGCATTTAAATGCAAGACTTTTTTCCCTCTGAAGTTATGTATAGAGATAATACATTTTCTGTATTTCATTGGGAGTCATATATATACAAGAAATTATAAATGAGTTGAAAATATGCAATCAATCTAAGCCTATATGAAAAAGAAAAATACAGCTAAATACAAGGAAACAATCCCAAATATAAAGCCCTAAATTACGCTTGATTTTCTACCCTCCCCTCAAGCTAGAAGCTATATTAAGCTGAATGATTTTCTACACCCTCTTTACTGACAGTTACACACATCAATTAAGAGTGCCAAACAATTTTGTAACATTTATTTATAATTCATCGTAGGGAACCATTTATTTGGACTAGATTTTTCGATTTGAACAAAAGGTTAATGTGAAGCTTGTTTTAAGTCTTGCCTGAGAAGTTCCTTCTCTTCCCCCTTCATAATCAGAGCCTTTAGTTCCATCTCCTGCAAGTGTCCGTACCGTCTCTTTAACAAAGTCGACCTCCCTAAATAATAATTTTAGAAAAATTATTGGGAGAGCCCAACAAAAGGAATAAGGAAATGAGAAAGACAAAACGATCTGTATGTTATGTCATTAACTCTTATCGTCATCCTTTTCTTTATTTTGCACATGTACAAAATGAAAACACTCAATTAAATAAAAATATAAAAAAGTAAAAAACAAACATTTGTATAGACTATTGCTGCTTCAAATGTATGCATTGCAAAAGGTATTTATATGTTTCTTGTACTTCTTAAAAGAGAAGAATCATAAGCTATCTATAAGCTCATTATGCATTGGTGCTGAAAAACACCCGCACCTCAGGGCATGGTTCTCAGTATCAGCAACATATAGTAGGTTTTTCTTTGCATTATAAGCCAAGCCCTAGAAAACCCAGATGCAGCAAGTTAAGTAATATAGAATTCGTTTAAGAGGAAGATGTACAAACCTTCCTTGAAAGGCAAGGTTGATATATAAAAACCAGCTCAAAATGAGTGTGTATAGGTCTCTAACTTGATGCATACCTGAGGGCGATTAAAGGTGGCATCATCAAAGGTACCATCATGTAAACCATCCTCTCCTGTGCTCCCAATTTGTAAAAGGAAATTCCCACTTAGATCAGTTACCACCTAATATCCAATATCAACAAAATAGTCAACCCCCACTATCTCTGTACATCATAATAAGTTCCAATTCATTTGCAATCATGCATATGGTGAAATCATCAATGAAAACATTATACCAATTAGAATAGAAATAATTCCAACATTTCAAAAGCAATATAATCACAGAAAGCTGCAGCATATAAATGTCTCAACTAGTAAGAATTGGACTTCAAATCAATTCTCTTAAGCTTCTTTGTTTGTGGTCTCAAACATACATTGTTGCCAAAAAACATCTTTGGACTATGTCCCAATTTCCAAAATCACCATTTCTCTCTTAGAATAAAGTCAATCCAAGTGCACCCAAGTACGGATGAAAGAAAATTTCCAACTAATAGTAGACCAAGGTCAGGAAAGAAGTGGTTTTCATCAGTACTGAAATCATAAAAAAAACAGAGTGCTTTATTTGTAGATATGATAATTAGGTTATATGAAGTATTTGCAGGAAATTTTACCCTAATGTAATTTATTAAATGTTCCCTATCTCACAACCAGTTGATAATAGAGGTGGCCAAATTGAAAGTATCTCAATGGTGTTCTCTTTCCAAATTCTTTTCTGGCTTTTCTTTCCAAGTTATTTGTTTGATTTGGGAGGTTTTTATAACACCTTAGTTTTTCTTTTCATTATATCAATAAAAAAAGGTTTCTTGTTATTAAAAAAAAATCAGTTGAGAACAGAAATTTGAAGAGCATTAAAAGATAAGAAAGAGAGCCTACTATACGATTATGATTACTGTCCGATATGAAGAGTCTGTTGTTAAGAATATCAAGTGCCAGTTTCCCAGGAAACTTCAATGGAGATGTAACTAAATGCGAATCATTATCCTTTTCCAATCTCAAAGGAAGTGGTCTGCTGTCAAGAATCTTCTTTCCACTGTAAAACAGAAGAGCCGCCTCCACAAAATCATCAAGATCCTTCAGGGAAAAGTTTCAAGTTAGTCTCAGAAGGAACTGGTTCATTGTTTTTTTCTACTTAACATATAAATTTATTGTAGTTACCAGAAAATGATATGAATTTGAGCAATGGGCATGGTTGAGTTGAAACAACATGATGATTTCAAAATGATACAATGTATTTAGCATAATGCAAAAACTACTTGAAGAAAATCCATGCATTCAACATTTCTTTTAGTTCAACATGTGAGATGGGGGATTCAAATCTCTGACCTCTTGGTTGATGATACATGTCAATTACCGCTGAGTTATGCTCATTTTGCCATGCATTCAACATTTTTTATCTTGAAGTAAAATGATATCAAATTACTTCAGCATATTAAAAGTAATTTTCTTTGGATTATCAATTCATTACATGGTTAACCATTGTGTAATAATTTTCCTCTTGCTTATACTGCTTGTGATCCAGTTTTAGTAATTCTAATTCCAAAAGCAGAAACTTACAGAGAAAAAAAAAAGGAAACCATATTTAAAAATTAGAATTGATGTCTTAGTCATAATTGCATGACATATATTTGCATTTTAATACTAAAATTTTCACTTTGAACTCTTTCAAGGAACATGTAAAAACAGCATGTCTTCCAATACCTTTCTACGTCCTTCGCCTGATATCTGTGCAAGAAGCTTCCCATTGGGTCCAACAATAGCAAATGTTGGCCACGAATTAATTCCCAACTCCCGCCACAAGAACATATCCCCATCATTCACAACCTAGTTCAAGAGACAAAAAAGTTAATGACTCAAAATTATGATTATTTGTTAAAATTCATTTTCAGACTAAAACATAAAACAAGATCCAAACAAATCTGTTGACTGACTAAAACTAAAACATAAAAATAATGATACAATAGAAACGTACCAGATGGTGAGCATTTGTGAAAACTACTTATTTCAATTCTAGGCCATGGATGGACATTGCTGCTAATTATCCCTTTTTTGAGAAGTTCACGAAGTTTCAAGCAATGTGTGGCAAGAATATTAGATTTCGGGAGGATATTTGGTGTGATAACGAGTCTCTTAAGTGTAGATTTGCTGACTTACATTTGATTTCTCACAAAAAAAGGCGGCTTGATCTATGATTGTTGGGATAATAACACTCAAAACCTGGAACCTTGGCCTTTGACGAGGTTTGTTTGATAAAGAACTTAGTAACTAGGAGGCCCTAGTTGAGAAACTAAATTCAGTACAATTAGGTGTGGAGACGGATAAAATAACTTGGCCTTTGGAAGGGTCGGGACTCTTCTCTAGCAAGTCGACTGTCTTAAACATCTCCAGTAGATCTCCAAAGATTAACTCGGTTTTATCTGGTCTAATTTGGAAGCATAGAAGCCCAAAGAAAGTGAAAGTTTTTCTTTGAATGAAAGACTGCAAAAGAAGTACAGCGGGTGGTCTCTTTCTCCTTCGGGTTGTCAACTGTGCCTTAAAGAGGGGGGAATCTCTTGATCACCTTTTCCTCCATTGTGAGTTTGCTTATAGAACTTGGAGCTTTGTTGTGGGGTTGCTTGGTATCTCCTTATGCTGGCCGAGAAAGGTAGATGATTGGCTTACAGAAGGATTAAATGCGTGGAATTTGAAGGGGAAAGCCAAGGTAGTAGCTAGTTCGGCCTTCAGAGCAACCCTATGGCTTTTGTGGAAGGAAAGAAATGTCAAAGCATTTGAAGATAAGTCTTTAAGTTTTAACTTATTTTGTAACTATGTACAAAATACGGCCTCTTGGTGGATTACTTTACACAAAAAGGTCTTTTGTAATTATAGTCTGTTGATGATTATTATGGATTGACAGGCTCTTTTGAGATAGTTTTGGATAGGGGTTTTCTCCACCCCTGGTCCCTAGGTTGTTTTTTCTCTTTTCTGTTGAATACATCTCTTTTTGAGGTTTCTTATAAAAAAAAATGAATATTTGGTTAAGGTTTAAAAAATAGAAGAAATAATCATTAACTAATTTTTTTTGGAAGTAGAAAACTAAAGTTCAAATAGTTATCAAGCTATACTCCTAACTTTGTCTTAATTTTTAGATGGGGACAAGGTTAAAAATTTAAGAGAAAAAGGAAGTAAGAGAAATAAATTTAACGACAAAATTTTTTATTTCAAACTATCTAACTTTTTTTTTCCTCTTAGCTAATTGTTTCAGTAGTAATATAATTTATTGCACATCAATCACATTTTGGATTATGCTCATCTTTATGGTTTTCTCCCATTTTCACCTGAAATCTAGGTTGCCGAGAATAGTGGTTAGAAGTTATCAGAGGATTAATCTTGAACACAATTAAACTATGTTAAATACAAATACAGGTCTAACAATTAGCCATTGCATTTATTGGCTCCTCAAAATTGTAAAATCTTGCACTCTAATGTATCCTTATATCATTATTATACATGCTCGATGAGCAGAAAGCCAATAAGCTGACAACTAATGCATGTTTACAGTTGAGTTACGGCCAAATCAATTGAAGAATAAAAAGTAAATATATATCTATATCCAGCATCATATTTTTGTAGCTGCTCTAAATATTTTTAATCCAGTATCTTAAACCAGGCAATACAAAAAGCTAAAGAACAAAAGTCATAGAATACATTAAGTACTTTGAAATATCAGCTTCTGATTAAGCTTACTGGATGAGTAATGCCATAGCGTAAGACTGCATTGCGAATAGCTTCTAAATCTTTTTCATTGTCAAACTTTGCAGAATGAACTCCAACCACTGCAAACTGTACAAACAGAAGAACATCTAAGAAACCGATTTATGCACAATTGAAGGCCTAATGCGTTGCTCACTGAATGCAGCAAGGGGGTAAATAGCAATAAAAGGAGAGTGATTGTTTATGCAAGCAGATAGGCTGGTAGCATTTTTTTTTTTTTATTATTATTTTTTTTTAACGTTGTGAACATGGTCAGCTTGTATGCACCTCGGTCCTCGACTAATCTCATGGGATAGGCATAAACCCTATTACATTTAATTGCCAAGGTGTTGGTTTATCTATTTCCTTATGTAGATAATTATCATTTATTGTATTACATTATATTACTGGATTTATTTCCTTATTTGTAAATTCTATATGTATAAATGGGTATCTCTTTAAGAACCCTAATTCTTATCAAATCAATACAGAGAAAATACTTGGTACACTATTTCTTCATGGTATCAGAGCCCATTAAACCCAAACGGGTGTTCGGTCCAAAAATTGAAATTGGGATCCGATCCAAGAATAGTGAACCCAAAGAGACACCATCTTGAGGGGGTATGTTGAGGATCCCACATTGGAAAAGTGGAGAAAAACCTCACAATATATATGATATATGGGTTACTCCTCTGATTGCCAATTGGTTTTGAGATGGAACCCCATATAATCTAATACAAGGAAATTCATTGCATATAAAATCCTAGGTAGGTTGAGGATCCCACATTGGAAAAGTGGAGAAAAACCTCACAATATATATGATATATGGGTTACTCCTCTGATTGCCAATTGGTTTTGAGATGGAACCCCATATAATCTAATACAAGGAAATTCATTGCATATAAAATCCTAGGTAGGTTATGACCATGGATTAAACGAATTCCTTCTATGCTCTTCACTTTCTCCATTGGTCCCAAATAACCACCGGACCAACTCATGGCGGTTAAATCATGAGATCTCCAAATTCAGTATGAGATCAATTCAAGTTTAGTTTCAATAGTAGGTCAATTCAAGTTTATGGGCATGAAACTGGGTTCAAAATAGATGAAAGAATCGATATTTCAGGCTCATGTGTTTTCATTGTTCCATAGTAAGTTGTTTTACTCCAGCATTCCTCCAAATTCACATAAATCAATTCCTGTAGTTGAATTTCTTCGCATCGCATCTACATTATATGCATGTCTGTACAGCACTTCGCAAGCTCATGTAATGTAGGGCGTCTATCTATTTGATGCCAAATGCATAATGATACGAAACAAACAAAGGACTTTGTTGTTAATTATATTCAAAGTTAGGGTAATCTTGTATTTTTGTATTTTAGGTTTATTTATCTCCTTTTTTAGTTTATATTCCTTTAAGTATATTTAAAATTTGATTAGGGTAAAATATTCTTTCCTTTTATGTTTTGTGTTGTACATTTATTCTAATGTTTTGTATAGTTGAGCATTGAATGAAATTGTTGGTTTAGTTATTTCCTTTTGTAGCTAATTATTATTAATTGCATTTTTTGTATTATATTGTTGGAATTGTATTTCCTTACATGTAAATTCCATATTTGTAAATGGGGGTTTGTTTAAGAACCCCTTTTTCTCATCATAATAATCTACAGAGAAAGTTATTCCTCTTATTTTGCACATGGTATCAGAGCAACCCTAATTCTTTTTAAAACAAAAAAAAACCAACCCTAATCTTATCGCCGCCGCCTTCCAACGCCACCAATCGTGTCATTGCTAACGCCATCGCTGTCTACTGCGCGGCTTATCCAGTGTCACCCACAAACAAGATGACGATCTTTGGGCCTTCCTTTCTCACACACAGAGAGACCTCCGTCTACCGCACGACTTTCCTTCCTCGCGTGCATGAGTCTTCAACCTTGTGACTGAAGCTTTGAAGTGCATTTTCTTAGGCTATTCTCGTGTTCAAAAAGATATAGAACAGTGTTCATCATTGTGTTGTTCTTGTATTTGGATCGTTCTTGTGTGCTATTTGATAAACAGGGAGTTAGATACCTAACAAACTGGTATCAGAGCACGTAAAATCCTGAGGAGAACACGCAAAATGACGCAACAACAGATTGAGGAGAGGTTGAACGTCAATGAGAAAGAGATGACAGAGGTTAAAGAAGTGTTACAGACACTGGGAAAGCATATGGAGAAGATAGCCAGCGAGATGCGTGAGAACCAGAAGGCCTTGATGACTAAGTTCTTTGGGCCATATACTGTCATCGAGAGAATTGGGACCGTGGCATATAAGTTGAATTTACCACCAAAGGCTTCCATCCATGATGTCTTCCACGTCTCCCAACTCAAAAAGGCCTTGGGTACTCATGTGGTGTTGCAATCCAAGCCCCCTACTTTTACTGATAATTTCGAATGGGCAGCTGTCCCAATCGAGGTGTTGGGCCTACGTTGGAATGCGGATAAAAATGCAGAGGAATGGCTGGTACAATGGGAAGGATGTGACCCCTGCGATGCTTCTTAGGAGTTAGCTGAATTTATCAAGAATCAATTCCAGACTTCCACCTTGAGGACAAGGTGTCTTTCAACCAGGGGGTATTGATAGGCCTCCAATTATATACACGTATAATAGAAGGGGTAAAAAGGGCAATGTGTAAGGGGATGTCATGCTGTGTGTCACAATCGGATTCTTTGGGACGGGACAACGATTGTGCGGCACTTGTTCTAATCCAGTGAACAAGTCAGCCGAACGAAAAACGGAAGTCGCGGACAACTTCGATACAGGGTCTAGCCTCCGCTCACGTTTTGAGAGAAAATGGTTTTAGAAAAAACGTGAGAGAGAAAGCATTTGAAAACATCTTTGAAAAGTTTGTTATACACCAACAAGCAATATAAAGGGACAACCACAGCTTGAGAGCATATAACCCGGGTAGGAAGAATTGACAACTAGTCGCATCCCCCTATAGTATATTATATGAAATTATAGCTTTGACAGGCATGTACATGAAAATGGCGAGGAGTCATACGCCAACAAAAATACAAGGAAAGTAAGCAATAAACAACAACAAAGTAAATACATGAAAGCATAGTAAAAAGGGGGTGGAATGGGCATGCGGCCATGGGCAACACGCCCTGGACAAGCATGCCCGTGACATTCTCCCCCACTTAAAAGGTTGACGTCCCTGTCAACTGACGAAGCTTGAATTCTTCGATCTTCTGGGCCCAGGTGGCCAGGTCTTCAGCTCGTTCCCAGCTTGTTTCCTCCGTAGGGAGGTCCTTCCACTTGACAAGGAATTCTTGGACCACCCGTACGGGTCTTCCAATTTTTCTGTTTCTTGAGGCCAAGATCTCTTCCACGACTTTGACATCTTTTCGTTTCAAATCGATGTTTGGCCGGTTCGAGATATTTCGACGATCATCATCAGGATCGGGGTGGTAGGGTTTCAAGTTACTCACATGAATTACAGGATGAATTTTCATCCATGCGGGCAATGCCACCCTATATGAGGTCACCCCGATCTTCTTTAACACTTCCATAGGTCCCTCATACTTTCTCACAAGTCGCTGATCTTTGCGGCTTCGAAATCGGATTTGTTCAGGTCTCAGTTTGACAAGGACTTGGTCTCCTGCTCGAAACTCGAGAGGACGACGCTTCTTGTCTGCCCAGTCTTCACGTGTTTAGAGGCTTTCTCAAGATATGCTCGGGCTATTTCTGTTGTTTGCTTCCACTCCTTCGTGAAGTTATGGGCTTGAGGATTCTTCCCTGCATATGGATGATCGACGATATGGGGCAGGGTCGGTTGTCTTCCGCACACGATCTCAAAGGGGCTCTTTCCAGACGAAGAACTAGTTTGGCAATTGAAGCAAAATTGAGCCACATCCAGCAACTGGACCCAATTTTTCTGTCGAGCGTCAACGAAGTGGCGTAAGTACTCTTTGAGTAGGCAATTAAATCTTTCGGTCTGCCCATCGGTTTGTGGGTGATAACTTGAGGATATATTCGGCTTGTCCCCAAGAATGTGAATAACTCTCTGTCGGAAAGTGTACCGATGAACCGACCATCCCTGTCGCTGACAATACTCGATGGAATACCCCACAGCTTCACAACATGCTTAAAGAACAACTGAGCCGTCAACTCAGCTGAACATTGTTTCGGTGCGGCTATGAAGGTGGCGTATTTTGAGAATCGGTCGATGATCACCAAGATTGCCTCAAGTTCTCCTACCTTGGGAAGGTGCGTGATGAAATCCATGGACACACTCTCCCAAGTGCATGCTTTGTATGGGCAAAGGCTCGAGTAGACCCACACTTTCGCCTTTTCTATCTTGTCTGTTGGCAAATAAGGCAAGTCTTGGTGTATTGCATTACATCGTCTCGCATCTTGGGCCGTATCCTTTCTTTAAGAGTGCGTGAATCGTCTTTGCCATCCGAGATGTCCAGCCCATAGAGTGTCGTGGCATTCGTGCAACAGTTTCTTCCTCAAGTCTCCTGCTCTCGGTACGTACAACCGATTTCCCTTTGTTAACAACAAATCATCCTCGACCCAGAATTGTCTTGTCTTCCCTTCTTTGGCCAATTCGATTACAGCTTTGGCCGAGGAATCTTTCTGTAGGTGTTCTTTGATGATGTCGCGAATCGAGCCATCAATCTTACTTGCGTGGATATGGGCTAACATGCACAGGGCCGCATGTTCGCCTTTTCGACTCAAGGCATCTGCCGCTTGGTTACTCTTCCCTGTTTTATGCTCAAATTTGAAATCAAACTCGGCTAAGGATTCTTGCCAACGAGCTTGTTTCGAAGTCAGCTTGGGCTGGTCAAAGAAGTGGCAGATGGCACTATTATCTGTCTTTACTACAAATCGGGATCCCAGTAAATATTGTCTCCAGACTCTGAGACAATGCACAACGGCTAGCATTTCTTTTTCGGAGACAGTATACCTCCGTTCAGCATCATTTAATTTTCGGCTTTCGTAGGCAATCGGGTGACCCTCCTGTATGAGGACACCCCCGAGGGCAAAGTCCGAAGCATCTGTTTCTACTTCGAACGGCTTTGTCACATCGACCAATCCGAGGACAGGACCCCTCATCATGGTTTGCTTCAAATCTTCAAAAGCTCCTTGGCATTCAGCGGTCCACAACCAAGGCTTGTCTTTCTTTAATAACTCTGTGAGTGGGGCGACTCGTTTGAAAATCCTTCGACGAACCGCATGATAATAATTTGCCAATCAGAGGAATGAACGTAGTTGGAGTTCTTGAGGAAGGAACTTTCCATTCTCGAATTGACTCCACCTTATCACTGTCCATACTGATTCGTCCACATTCGATTACGTGTCCGAGGAAGTTGATGCGCTGTTGAGCAAAAGCGCATTTCTCTTTCTTCACAAAGAGCTTGTTCTGTCTCAACTTTTCGAAGACCAGTTTCAGGTGCACCTTGTGTTCTTCTAGGGTGGCACTATAGACCACGATGTCGTCGAGGTAGACTACGACAAACTGGTCAAGATACTCATGGAACACTTGATTCATCAAGGTGCAGAATGTGGCAGGAGCATTTGTCAAGCCAAAGGGCATGACCAAGAATTCGAAGGCTCCATATCTCGCCACACGCAGGTGGTCTTTTGCTCGTCCCCCTCAATGCGAAACTTGATAATATCCCGATCGCAGTCCAAACTTAGTAAAGTATTTAGCTCGTGTAAATTTGGTCAAATAGATCGGATATTATTGGTAGTGGATATCGGTTGCGCACTGTTCCTTTGTTCAATGCTCTATAATCGATGCACAACCGCAGAGATCCATCCTTCTTTTTCTGAAATAGTACAGGGGCCCCATAAGGTGCTTTCGCGGGACGGATGAACCCTGCGCTCAAGAGCTCGTCTAATTGCTTTCGGAGTTCGGCGAGTTCGGGCGGTGCCATCCTGTATGCATTTTTCGCTGGGGGTTTGACTCCTGGTAGGAGCTCAATTTCATGATCGATCCCTCGGCGAGGGGGCAGAGTCTTCGGCAAGTTGTCGGGCATTATTTCGATGTATTCTTGCAGGACTTCCTGGATTTCTGTTGGGACAGGATCGGTGGTGTTTGTATCCACGACCATAGGAATGGCCATGAATGTTGGTTCCTCTCGACCCAACCCTCTCTTCAACTGCATAGCTGAAATCATTCTCATGCCACCGGGTTGTTTGATGCTTGCAGAGATAACTGTGGGATTACTACCGGTGACGACGATGCACTTTGCCAGGGGCATTGGGATGACTTTGTGCTCTAGAAGGAAGTCCATCCCAATGACCACGTCAAAGTCATCCATACGGACCACGACAAGGTCTATTTCTCCTGACCAGGACCCCAGCTTCAGGGAGACTCTTGGAGACTCCTACAATAGGCAGGGCCTCAGAATTGACAGCTTTCATCCTTCCGGTGTCTCTCTCTACTTTCAACTCTAGTCTTTTGGCTTCTTGATCAGATATAAAGTTATGAGTTGCGCCAGAGTCGACTAAAGTGCTCTTAGCTCGGTGGGAGTTGATTATGGCATCGACGAACATCAACCCCTTCTCAGACGTCTCTTTCGGTTCAACCTTCCTTTGTAGTGCAGAAAGGAATTTCAGCGCACCCATTCTAGGTGTTTCATTGCCCTCTTCTTTTTCAACTTCAATTCCAGTCTCTGCCTCGCCCTTGCCTTGAACAGAAGCTTGGAGAGCTGTGAGGGCAGCCCTATGTGAGCAATCGTACAGTTTGTGGGCGCCTTTGCATAGGAGACACTGTAGGGGGCCTTGGTGATATCTCGATTGGTAGGGTCCTCGAGGAGGGCCGGTGTTTGTGTTCTGAGGCCTCCTTTCAGTTCCCCCATTTGGTTTGTCTGTTCCCCCACTTGGTTTATGTGGTCCATCGTGTGGCCCGGTCGTCGGTCGGTCGAGAGGGTTGTTCCCACCACAGTGGGGTGGAGTGTATTTCTTTGTGAACTCGACTCACCTCTGTAGTCTAAGAGTCTTTCGGCCGCCGCGTAGGCTAATGTAAGGTCTTGGACCCTCTGTTCATACAATTTTGTTCTTGCCCACGGTTGTAATCCCTCGATAAAGCAAAACACCTTATCTTTTTCAGACATATCTCGAATATCAAGCATCACTGCCGCAAACTGTTTGACATAATCTCTTATGTTTCCGGTTTGTCTCAGTTCGCGAAGTCTTCGCCTTGCGATGAATTCTACATTCTCTGGGAAAAATTGAGTTTTCAACTCTTTCTTCAGGTCTTCCCAGGTTGTAATGGTGCATAAGCCATTTTGCATGTCATTGACCTTCGTGCGCCACCACAATTTCGCATCATCTATGAGATGCATCGATGCTACGGTGACTTTCAGCTCTTCGGATGTAGTACACAAACCTTGAAATCTTGCTCAACGTCAAAGATGAAATTTTCGAGATCTTTAGCATCCCGGTTCCCTTTGAATGCTTTCGGATCTGGGATCTTTAGTTTGTTGGGCCCAACACTCGCTTGGTTCGGGGCCTGATTCTCTACAGCTCGCATGGTGCAGCTTATGCGAGTACTCAGTTCAGCCATTTCGGTCCTCATTGCCTCTATCGCCATTCGTACGTCCTCTGTTAGGTCGTTGAACAGCTTCATCATTGTCGTTTGGGTGTTATCTAGCTCTTCCACACGTTCCTCTCTGTGTGTGCGCGAGCCGGTGGAGCTATCTCCACGTTCGAAGCTACTGGGACGGGTAGCTTTGTCTTCTAGGGTGTCGACCCTCAGTGTCAGTTCTCTTATCGGTAACCCATCAAATCGGGCACTCAGGGCCCTTATCTCACCCACCGCCTCTTGGACTTCTTTTATTTGGTCTTCGAGGAATCGCACCGTGTCAGGTGTTTCCCTCAAGTACAACAGCTGTTCTTCAATCTCGACTAGTCGGTCGACGTGCGACTTGCTCAATTGCTTTGCTGCCGACATGATCGCAACTTTCTTACTGAGGAGCCAACTAGGCTCTGATACCACTTGTCACAATCGGATTCTTTGGGACGGGACAACGATTGTGCGACACTTGTTCTAATCCAGCAAACAAGTCAGCCGAACGAAAAACGGAAGTCGCGGACAACTTCGATACAGGGTCTAGCCTCCGCTCACGTTTTGAGAGAAAATGGTTTTAGAAAAAACGTGAGAGAGAAAGCATTTGAAAACATCTTTGAAAAGTTTGTTATACACCAACAAGCAATATAAAGGGACAACCACAGCTTGAGAGCATATAACCCGAGTAGGAAGAATTGACAACTAGTCGCATCCCCCTATAGTATATTATATGAAATTATAGCTTTGACAGGCATGTACGTGAAAATGGCGAGAAGTCATACGCCAACAAAAATACAAGGAAAGTAAGCAACAAGCAACAACAAAGTAAATACATGAAAGCATAGTAAAAAGGGGGTGGAATGGGCATGCGGCCATGGGCAACACGCCCTGGACAAGCATGCCCGTGACACTGTGCAGGGGGGACCGCGTGAGTGTGAGTGCTTGTACGATCTCTGGGGAAGAGAGTATTTTGTAGGGTTGTGCTGGCCTTGGAGGAGTTAGTTTTTGGGTAAAGACAGTAGCAGTCTCTGGAGAGAACCAACTCTCTCGAATAGCTGAGGTGTTTGGTTTGTCATTGTTATTTCCTTGTTGTTCTTTTGTTATTTGGAACCTTGCTTGTTATTCAAGGAATTATATCATTGTTTATTGGGAAGTTACCAATAGAACAGTGTTCATCATTGTGTTGTTCTTGTATTTGGATCGTTCTTGTGTGTTATTTGATAAACAGGGAGTTAGATACCTAACAGTGCTTTTGTTCGGAAGTGTTGGTTTAAGCTTTTTCAGACCTTCGGTATTAGTTGGGTCTTCTCTGGTAGTCTCAAGTAAAACATTTTGCAGCTTCTGGTGGGTCCCCCTCTTCCGGCAAAGGCTTCGATTTTGTGGGGTAACGTAGTTAGATCAATTCTATCAGATATTTGGTTTGAGCGGAATCAACGTATGTTCGAAGGTCTTTTTCTGTCATGGGAAGCTCGTTTTGAAGCCATCCATCATACGGCGTCATCTTGGTGTGCTCTTTCCTTTGCTTTTGTGGGATTTTCTATTTCTGATGTCAATGCAAACAGGAATGCTTTTATTTTTCCTAGTTAATTTTGATGGTTTTGTTCTTTTGTCAATGTTTTTTGGAGCATCAGTCTTCCTTTTCATCTCTTCAATGAAAAGTTTGTTTGTTTCTTGTCAAAAAAAAAAGTTAGGGCAATCTTGTATTTTTGTATTTTAAGTTTATTTATCTCCTTTTTTAATTTATATTCTTTTAAGTATATTTAAGATTTGATTAGGGAAGAATATTCTTTTCTTTTATGTTTTGTGTTGTATATTGTATTTATTCTAATGTTTTATATAGTTGAGGAATGAATGAAAATATTAGAAAACTTCAGACTTCTATACCTTTAATAATTTCATGGATTTCATTCTTTTTCATGCTTTGTATTGGTGTAAATGTAAGCACTCATTCTCCGATTATAGTCGTTCTTTCTTGAATTCAAATGGAAAAGCTTTCTTGTAATCCACCTTTAGGTGATTGGTGTGCTTAGTCTGTTATTTCATTTATCAGAGAAATTTGTTTCTTTTTTAAAAAAAGCAAAGGACTTCTATATATAAAAGAAAATATATAGGGCCAAGCAAACTAAGAAGCATTTGATGCCGATGTCACATGTATGCAAATATCTTCTTAATCAATTGGAAGAGATAAATGAAAGAGGGGGTTACCGCCTTGTCATTGTACTTCTTTTCCAAATACTCCAGGTCTGGTAAAACGTGCATACAATTTATACAACAATAGGTCCAAAAATCCAGAAGAACAACTTTTCCTTTCAAATCCTACCAAAAATTGGAACAATTATAAACAGTATATACATCTTAAGGAAATCTTTGTTCAAATTGAAGTTGCAATTTACCTTGCGGAACTGAAGGGGAAAAGTATTAAGCCAATCGAGCTTTGATGGAAATTCTGGCACAACTGGAGTCGTTCCCCTTACACAGTTCGAAATATTTATAATTTATAAAAATTTACAGACTTAATCAGTGTTAACTAATTTCAAAAAAAGAATGAACTGGACAAAGAAACTTCTAATGCAATTTACAATGGAGAACTTAGAAACAGAGCAATTACCTGGTTTCTATATCTGATATATATTCCATAAATCGTTGGATTCTTTCACTTCCTGGACCACCTATACTCAATCAAAGGAGATAAGTTTTGGTTTCTTTTCCTTGTTCTGATAAATATCAAGTCATGACAATGATGTAAGACCATGAAATGATCAGAGTCATATTAAAAGATAATAGAATCTAATAAAGAATTGTTAAAATGCAGAGATAAGAAGTATAAAGGTTGATGAACAGAAAAAACAAGAGAGTTCTAGACAATAATCCCTCCCATTTGCAACTTTGTTATTCTCCCTGGACAACAAATCCAAGCTTGATAAATCTTCTCAAATTATCTTGAGCTTATTTCCACCCCCACAGTTAAGCTCTTGATATCTACTTGTGGGTATTAACATGAAAGACAATGCAGTTTCTTTCCAGTATTCCTGTTTACTATTTCTCTTTACAAAGTCCCTACAAAAATTGTTAAACTCATGGAAAATTTAATAGAGACTTCTTCATCTGGTATGGTGATTGGGCTGTTAAAAGCAGTTGCCATCTTGTATTCTTGTTGGTTCGAAATGGGCCTCTCTTCATCTCACTTCAAGCAGTCTTGGTATAGGCTCTTTAAAAGAGAGAATAATGCTTTCCTTCTTAAATGGCCATTTTGGAGGTTTATTCATGAAGAAAAGGCTCTTTCGATAAAGGTGATTGTCAGTGAATATGAGCTGGATGCTCATGCTTGGATGACAAAGTCCCCCCAAAAACAATCGAGGCAAGTGCCCTTGGCTGGCCAATGGCCATTTTGAAAAACAGCAGTTTCTTCTTAAATTTTCTGAAACTTAGGTTGGAAAATGGCCAACTTTTGGGAGGTTTGGTGGCTTGATTGCTCCTCTGTGCTTCTCTTTCTCATATATTTAAGTTATCTTTAACAGAACAAGGGCCACAGTCAATTTTTGTTGGAATGGAACCCATCAAAACTGGGATTTTGGATGACGTAGCCTAAAAACTTTTTTTTACCACAAAAATCCCAAGGACTTTGTTTCAAACTGTAGGATCTTGAGCAGTTATTAAAGCCTTAAGGCAGCCATCAATGTGCTATGTTGTGTCCAGTATCTAGCCTAATCTTGCAGATTGGTGCAACTGGACTTTGACTCAGGTTTAACACATTGACAAAGGTGATTGCTCTCAAGAACATCATCCATCTGCACTGCAAGTGGTATGCCATCATTCCCTCTTTCTTGATTGTTCAGAAGAGTGTTTTGAGGCTGCTTGCTTGAGTACTATATGAAGATGGAACAAAAGTTGATGCTTAAGCTCATACCAGTCCCTAAACCCTTTCTAGTGTCCATCCATCAATAACACATCAGAGTGTCTCATCGAAACTTATTAATTACTTCATTTTAATAGGAAACATAAACCATTTCACTGATGTATGAAATAGATACAAAAGAGATCCTATCATAGATAGTTACAAAAAGAATGTCCAATGAGATAAGAGACGATAAGCCATAATTACAAAACGGGGGTGATAAGATACTCCATGATAATGATATTGTAAATCACTAATTAACCCAAAAGCTTAAGCTGATAGGTTATGGCAAATTTAATTATACCAACACTAACACTCCCCTTCACTTGTGGGCTTGGAAATTTGAACAAAGGCCCAACAAGTGGAAATCAAACACTCCCCACACTTATGTGCTTAGAAATTTGAACAAAGGTCCAACAAGTGCAAATCAACAATTGGGAGAAAACGACTTCATCAGGGTTCGAACACAGGACATCCTGCTCTGATACCATGTAAATCACCAATTAACCCAAAAGCTTAAGCTGATAGGTTATGGAAAATTTAATTATATCAATACTAACAGATATGATGTAGACTCAATGAAGGATTGTAAATTTCGTTGCTTATTTTTAAAAATCCGAGCATTTTATTCAAGCCATAGATTCCAGTCTTCCAGAGAAAAGCATAGATGAAGTTGAGCCAAAGAATCTTCTTTTCTTTCATAAACAGGTGTCCCATAATAGCCAGGTTTAGCAAGGTAAATATATCTCCCGATCTGGTGATGCACCAACCAAATGGGAGACCGATCAACATTTTCACCCACTGCTTTCGCCTAGATCATAAGGCTAGGGTGTCCACCTTTCACACTTGTACCGATTTCCAGTTCAGTAACCTATGGCTGCTCCACCCATTCTCCGCATGTTTCCAGTTTTTTCACCCACTATTGTCTCCTATCTTTCAGGTCAACCCCCTTGTGCACCAAATCTTCAACTCCACTTAATATTCTAATGTCACCTCTGTTTGTCTACACTTCTTCCTTGGCATGTTATCAGACTGCTCCAATCCCAGAAACAAGTGCTCAACTCAAGTCTCTCTACTCTATTACTCTATTCGGTTAACGCTCCCATCGATTCTCTTCTATGTCAAGGTCCCATAATCATGTACTATGATAAGTAGTTCCAAAAGATTAAGATACATTGACTTAGTAGGATTAGTGATTAATTATATATCATGGGCAATTCCTTGGTTAATTAGGATTAGGATTAGTTTGTTTAATTCTTTATTTAATTAGGAATAGAATATTTAATTAGGAATAGAATCAGTTTGTTTTCCAATCCTCTATAAATAGAGAATTGTGTTATAATATATATATTATTATGTATATTTGTCATTTATAGTAATTGTACATGTTTCAATATTAGGGTTTCCTTGTATACTTATACCTATATATGTTAGTGACTCTCATGTATAATACAATGAGTATTTCTCTCAACACAAGTTACATGGCATCAGAGCCAGCCCCTAGGGTTTTAGGATTTGAGTTTGGCAATTAGGATTTTCTCTTCCAAGTGAGGCTAGAGTTTGAGGTTTGGATCATCACATGAAGGTGGTTGTGTCAACACCACCTACCTCAAGAGGAGCGCCACCGCCGCCGCCAATAGAGGAGATTCGTCGTTGCCGTTCACCGAAAGCAGCCGCGTGTAAGCCAGGTTATATGTAATTGCCAACAAGATTCATAGGAGATTATACGTAACTATTGTCGTAAGTACGTGACTGTCGAAAATTGTTGAATAAAGGTCAAAGACCTCAAGTTGCTCAGCTTGTTTCCACCAATGATACATTTGGGGGGTCAGTTATTATTTCTGCAGACGAATTTTCTAAATTCCAGTTGTACGAGGAATCATTGCAAGCATCTTCTTCATTGAATCCCATTGCAACTCTTGTCGAATAAGGTGATAAGAATCACTATCTTCTTACATCTTACACCAAATGGGTCATTGACTTTGGTGTCGCAACTCATATGACAGGTAATTCTAGCTTATTTTCTACCTCTTTATCATCTACACCTTCTCCAACTGTCACTTTGGCAGATGGATTAACATCCTCTGTTCTTGGATTTGGCACCATTAATCTCACACCCTCGCTTCCTTTGTCTTCTATCTTGCATTGACCTCAACTCTCATTTAATTTGATTTCTGTTAGTAAACTCACTCATGACTTTAATTGTTTTATCTCTTTTTTTCCTAGCTATTGCTTGTTTCAGGATCGTATGACGAAGAAGATTACTAGTAAAGGATATGAGTCTGGGGGCCTTTACATTTTTTATCAACAGATACCGAAAGTTTTGGGTTAATTGATGATTTACATGGTATCAGAGCAGGAGGTACTGTGTTCGAACCCTGGTGAAGTCGTTTTCTACCAATTAATACTGATTTGTACTTGTTGGATCTTTGTTCAAATTTTCAAGCCCACAAGTTAAGGAGAGTGTTTGATTTTCACTTGTGGGCTTAGAAATTTGAACAAACGTCCAACAAGTGGAAATCAAACACTCCCCCACACTTGTAGGCTTAGAAATTTGAACAAAGGCCTAACAAGTGAAAATCAAACACTCCCCTACACTTGTAGGCTTAGAAATTTGAACAAAGGCCTAACAAATGAAAATCAAACACTCTCCATTTCTGATCCTCTTTTCTGTTCTGTCATTGATCCTCCTTCATCTCTAACGTCTTCTCTGCCTCTCTTCTATCTTCACCTTCATCTTGTTTTGCCGCTCTCCGTTTTACATACTCAGGGTGCTCGGAGCCTTATCTGGTCTTCCCGATAGAAGGCATTAAGTGCAACCCTCTGTCTTCTGATTTTCTTTCGTTAGTGTCTAGCGATGGACCATTATTCGTGCTATATAAGCGAAGAACTTTTTAGTATAGGATGTGAGGGCGATGTGTTCTTCATGGAAAGCTTCATTCAAGGTGTACGGTTTTCGTTATCGATGGAGCACATTCACTTGACTTCTCTTAATGAGATAGTTGATCAATCGATGGGTTTTTTGAACGCATAAAATTTAAGAACAACTTCGGTACGAGTTGAAATTCAAGTTTCGCTCCGATTGGAAGTGGTTTCTTCATTGTGTCTTTTGGCCTCCTTCCGGTGGTCGGAAAGCTCTTCGGATTGCATTAGGACCCATGAGAAAAGGATGGTTAGTATTCAAGGATATGCTTTCAGACTTCCTTTTGGATCAGAAGGTAATTTTTTTTGACAAACCAACAAAAGAGATTTCATTGATATAATGAAAAGAGACTAATGCTCAAAATACAAAAGAGAAACCAGAAAATAGCCAATACAAAGGGATAAAAGTCCTGTAAAAGCAAAACAAAACACCCAAAGCCTTAGAATCAAAAACAACAATCCCAAAGACACCCAACAAAACAACCAACACTATAAAGAAACAAGCGCCAAAAAAGACAAAGATCCGATAGAATTGAAGAAGGCAACTTCCCTTGAAGCACCTCGGAGCAGTCAAACTTCCAACCACCAAGAGCCACAAAAAGACCATAGCAAAAAACTTAACCATGGACAACCCCTCAAAACCAAAAGAAGCCGCAGAAACAATCCTGAAGGCTCCAAAAACCAAGGACTCCAAACCTCCCAAAACACTCAGCTTCAACCCCTTCTTTAACCGACAATTTAAGATCAACCCATAACACCAACATACCACTCAAACTTCCGTAAGCCTCCACATGAGCCCACTCAATATTTCTCGAGCTCCAAACTGGAATTATTACATTAACATCTACAATTACCAACATAGATTCTTAAAAGAAAACCAAAACAGGAGAAAATGATGGAGAAAATTTTTAGACTTAATCTCATTAACCTATTTCTCAATCCCCTTATATTCCATGAGAGTATTTTCAATGTGAGGTCAAGAGTGCCTGCCTTGGCACAACTTTTTTGAATTGCAGACCGCTTGCTTTTAATAATTTGCTAAAACGAAGCAACTCACAGGACACTCAGCCCCTTCCTCAATAACTTCCTTTTCCACCTGAGGCTGGGAAGCCTCTAAATCAAAAAACTCCTGGAGGTTGATCGCTGGGGAAAGGCTTCCACCTCTTTGTTCTTTAAACTCTTTGCAAATTCCAGATCTGGACTCTCAAGGCCACCTCCGATCCCGAAACCGAAGACCCCAAGATGGGGGAGGGGGGAAAAACACCCTGATTTAAATTAGAAGAAGGCTGAAAAGTAACTTTAACAAAACCCACCATATTCGGCCCCAAACAACATTCTTCAGTATCAATCTGTGGGGGTTTATTAAATGAGAAAGAAGAAACTTGGGTCCCCGACCCTGCACCATTAGGAAGATGAGAGCATACTTTTGGTTGTTCTAAGAAATCTGGAAAATTCTCCTCCAAATGATCTTCCAAATTTGAAACTGAGGTTCTCCCAATCCTTCTTGTGTAGTATTTCCCGCAAAAAGTATCCTTAACCTCCTTAACACTGGCTGGAGTACCAGAAGAAAAAAGCGGAGCTTCAAACGCTGAATTTATGATTGGCAGAGGAATGACCTCCAAACCCAAAGCCCTCGAATCTTGCGGATCAGATGAGATCAACTCAGACTTCTCCCTCGCAAGGGCACCATTCGAAACAAAGCCCTTATTGCTAGATGAAGTAAAAGCATCCTCAAGAGCAACCCCCCCCCCATTCAACTCCCTCTCTTCACTACTATTCAAAATTCCAACATCCCCCAAAAACTCTTGCTCCCCACTAATCAATTCCTTAGTACCTGCAAGCCTGAAAGACATCCTCAAGGAGTCCGAGTCAGAGACATCCTCAAGGATCATATTAATCCGAGCCAAGTCTATCCCATTTGAGAAGTCTTCTGCAAATAAAGGACCATTGGCCCAAGTTGGGGGATCATTCCTGTCCAAGCTGACAAAGGAAAGACAAAACATACCTAAATGTGTCACTCTGACTTCAATTGATTGAGGCATAAAGCCGCACAAGTTCCTTTTCACTTTGACCTTTGCACATGACAAATCAGTGAAGTTTAGAGTCTCCAAACCGATTTCTTCTAATCCCCCGAAATGCTTTCCTATAGCTTCAAAGACAGCTCTTGATCAGTACTTAATAGGTAAATTTTTTACAGCAATCCAACCACCATATCCGAACATAAATTCTGCTAAACCATGGGCATTGTCGTTCCAAGCTTTCAATTTTAAATACAGATCATCCATCAAAAACCACTTCCCAGTCACTCTTCCCCTTGTCACCGAGGCCTCTTCTTCTAACACCAACACAGCTTTATTAGCCATGAAAGGGTTTACCTGACACCTGACCTGAAAATGATTCTCAGCAGCCACCTTAACCTCTAACCAAGAGGTATGAGCAAAAAGGCGGGAAATTACTAATATATTTTCAAAATTGATCTCATTCACCTCTTTTGGCTTCCTTACCCAGAAGGACATCATAGCATTGACTTTAAACTGATCCTTCTGACAACCTTCACCTATCGTGAGTGGCTTGAGAGGTTGATCCTTAAGAGCCTCCTTGTTGGGATGCCCAACAGACAATTGAGACCCTCCAACCATGACCAAGTCACCATGGTTACTGATAAAATCCGTCAGTAAATCCCTGAAAACCAACCAACCTTTTCCGAACACCCCCTGTGCAATAGAGATGAAGGACCTTCCCCCACTAGGGTACCAGACAATACATTGAATCCTTGGCTTAAAAGCTTTGCGAATTTTGAAAAGCCAAAGAGTGTCGTTATCGTCTCTAAACTTGGCTCTATCAAAAGGCTTCCCCGACCCTCTAACCACCGAACCTATAACTTCTTCAAACCACCTCACATGCTCCTAGGATAAGGAAATTCGCTTACCCAACGAGGAATTCTCAATCACGATCAAAGCGCCATCACCCCAGATTCTGAACACCATACCATCGATACTGCAACTCTTATCGTTCATGACGAAAAGCACCACCGGAGGGAACCAAAAACTCAGTTGGATACCCAAGAAAACAAAACTACGTAGACACGGGGGATGTGGATGCAAAGAAAGAGAGATGGAGCAGAAGGGTAAACTACATAGACTCGGGGGATGAGGACGATATAAACCACCAGAGAGGGATATGAGCTCGCCGGAGACACAAAATAAGCCAACGGAGAAAGAGAACTGGCCGTCGTAAGCTCGGGGAATGGAGCGACGGAGCAGACAAAGAACAGACGGAGGCTCGGGAGATGAAGACGACGAGGAGACGAAGCGAAAGAAGAAAGGGCGGAAACTCTGACAACCAACCCCTTTTCAAAATCCAATTCCTTTGGATCAGAAGGTAATTGACGAGTCTTTTTCTGTGGGTAAGCTGTCGGGCGAACCAGAGGCGAGGGGTTCTTCTTCATTTTATGGTGCCAACCCGCTACTGAAGTTTTCTCCATGTTAGATCACCAATTCACCCAAAAGTTTAAGCTGATAGGTTATGGTAAATTTAATTATATCAACACTAACACTCCCTCTCACTTGTGGGCTACAAGGAAATCAAACACTCACCCACACTTGTGGGCTTAGAAATTTGAACAAAACCCCAACAAGTGCAAATCAATAATTGGGAGAAAACGACTTCACCAGGGTTCAAACACAAGACTTCCTGCTCTGATACCATGTTAAATCACCAATTCACCCAAAAGCTTAACCTGATAGGTTATGGTAAATTTAATTATATCAACGGTAACACTTCATATGGTCCTTCTTATTGGATTCAAAAGCCTCGTGAGGTGGTGAAGGTGGACTTTAGCAAGTTACAGGTTATCTCTTGATTGTTTGCTCATATCTCCTAGAAAACTATTAAGGCTCCATTTAAAAATCATTTTCGAATCAATCCTTTTATGACAGATAAGGCACTGATTTTAGTTGATGGTGGGATCGCTGATTTATCTCTTCTCAATCTTGGGAAATGGCATCTTATTGAGGACCTTCATTTGAAGATCGAGAGTTGGTCTGATAGCCTTTATAGCCTGCCTAAGTACATAGAAGGTTATGGAGGGTGGATCTTGATTCGGAACTTACCTCCCAGATTTTGGACAAGATCAGTTTTTGAAGCCATTTGTCATGCCCCCTCCAAGCTTACCTGCCTAACCTAGGAAGAGATGTGAAAACAGAGAATACTAGCCCTCTTACTGGCACCCCCCGCCCATCCCAACCTTAACCTAACACCATTGGTTAGCATTTAAGAGGCTTGGAAGATATCGTTTCAGACACTCTTAACTTCATTGATCTCTCAGTTGCTCGCATCAAGGTAAAGGAAAATTTATGGATTTCTCCCGGCCTCAATTGAAGTTCAAGACAAGCTTCTTGGCTCATTTTCATTACAATTTGGCAATATTAATTCAAATGAAGTTCCAGCAATTCTTCATAAATCTTTATTCTTGAAGGACATTTCCAATATCGTGGATCTTGACCAAATTTATGAGCTCATGGAAGATGAGGGAGTCCTTGGTCACTCTTCATTCTACGAAGTATGGGATTGTTTTGGATCTGATAACGCTCCCTTGGTGGCTTTAAATTCTAAAATTGAAATGGATGGCTTCGGTTCTTCTACTCCTCGGGATGCCTTAAAGGTTAATGAGGATTCATTAGCCTTTGTTGTTGACTTCAGAAAAAGAATTGTTGTGTCTCAATTCCAAGCATTGGTCTTCGATTCATCCTTCCAAGTATTAATGAAATAGAAATTGCATCAATGGAAGCCCAACCCTCTGTCTCTCTGTCTATTGGTCAAGACTTTGTATTTGCATCAGTGGCGTTTTTGAAAGAAGATAAGGGGTTGAAGCTGATCGAAGCGCCTACTTTTTCATCAAAGGAAGTTTTAGTTTGTGAGGTCGTTAATTAAGTTAGTTCTCCTTCTCATAAATCACCCATTCCCTCTTCAGTAAAGGAAGTCAGACACAGGTTTTGTGCGTCCTATGCAAAATCTTATACAAGGAAAAAGGACAATGATTCGGTGGTAGCTTCTAATCCTTTATCTCTTTTCGATAAGGCTAACAAGTTTGATAAATCCCTGTCTAGAATTCTTTTACCAGGCAAATTTTCACAGGCTGATGGTTGTGGATCCCTACTTCTAGAATTGCCCCTATTAAGTATTGAGGAGTGCAACATTGGCCCGATCGATGTTCAATTCTTTAAGGCTTCTCTCAAGGTTGATCATCAACAGCTGCCGCATATTGATTTTCTATCCATGTGTGGTGGAGAAGGTTCTAATATCGAGTCTATTGTAAGTTTGAGTAGTCCTAAAAGTGCTACTCTGCCTCATCTAGCTCAAATAGATAAGAAATTAAACGTTTCCTCCCCGGTGGTAAATTTGGAATTGCTCTTCCAAGACTCTGCTTTTACTCTTAAAGACAAAGAGCCAAGGTTGAATAATGAGATTATAGCCAAGAAGCTTCATTATGATTTGGTTCTGCTTTCTTCAATTATTAAACCAAGTGGGTTGCAATTTTGGAAGATTGCTCCTTCCCTTCCTCTTTCGTTGCAATAAAGTTTATTTCTCGGATCATGAGGGGCTTGGGAACGAATTGAAAAGACTCAAGGGAGGTTCTCTGAATTCATTTTGAAATACATGGAAGATCAGGTGGTATGATTTTTTTGGTAGAAAGTGCTTAAAGGAGAGGAATTTTGGGGGGAGGATGAAGATCTTTATCTTATTTCCATGTGGGGTGATGGTGTTGGAGAAGCAATTTTAATTTCACAAGTTGGGTTCACGAACGAATGTCTTTGAGTGTTGGAATTGTTGGAGTGCAACCAAAGTCCTTGGCTAGATAAGGGGAAAATCATGAGTTTACAAGGGGGAACATTATCTCCATTGGTATGAGGCCTTTTGGTGGGAACCCAAAACAAAGCCATGAGGGCTAATGTCCAAAGTGGACAATATCATACCATTGTGGAGATCTGCCGGAGTCGGTTGCCCCTAACAAGTGGTATCAGAACCAGGTTGTTAGGGTTCTTCTGTGATAATCGAAGATGTCTGCTGTCAACGTGAAAATCGACAAATTCACTGGAACAAACAGTTTCAGTCTGTGGCAAATCAAAATGCGATCCTTGCTAAAGCAACAAGGTCTGTGGGCGCCACAATCTGGGAAACCGAAGAAGGCAGCATCGATGACTATGAGTGGAATGTCCTGGACGAGAAGGACATTCCACAATTATGTTGTGCTTATCTGATGACGTCATCATGGAGGTCGCAAGGGAAGAAACTGTCGTTGGTCTCTGGTTAAAGCTCGAAAGTCTGTATGTGAAGAAATCTTTAACCAAGAAGTTGCTTTTAAAGCAACGTCTGTTCAGTCTGCGTATGCAGGAAGGTACGCCTCTTAAGGACCATATAGATCAATTGAATGGACTTTTTTACTGGATCTGCGTAATATTGATGTTAAAGTAGATGATGAGGATGTTGCTTTAATTCTGTTAGTGTCTTTGCCCCTGTCGTAGATAACTTTAGGGAGTCGTTTATGAGTGGGAAAGATACTTTGTCTTTAGAAGAAGTGAAAACTACACTTTATACTAGAGAGGTCCGTCATAAAGTTGTTGCAGGTTCAGTAACTGAAAATCACCCCTCTGGGTTAGCTGCTACAGAATCAACTGGACAGGAGAAACCTTTTTAAAAAGAAGTCGAGTTACAAAAACTCGAAGCCTAGGGGTCCTAAACCTGATGATATATGTAATTATTGTAAGGAGAAGGGACATTGGAAGGATGACTGTCCTAAAAAAAATAAGCAGCAACAGAAAGTAAAGGGGAGTCCAGGAGGTCCTGGAGGTTCTGGAAATTCTGGAAGTTCTGGAGGTTCTGCCGCTGTGGCGGAAGTTGGCACTGACTCTGAAGGAGATTTAGCCTTAGCTGCAAATGAGCAGTTATGTCATGAAGACGTGTGGCTTCTTGATTCTGGGACATCTTATCATATGTGTCCAAACAGGGAGTGGTTTTCAACTTACGAGCAGATAGATGGAGGAAATATAACTATGGCCAACAGTGACGTATGCAAGGTAGTTGGAATAGGCTCAATCAAGATACGGACACATGACGGTTGTTTCTGCACCTTGAGTGATGTTAGACATGTTACACAGATGACCAAGAATCTAATATCGTTGAGTGTACTCGATAGTAAAGGTTTCAGTTTCAAAGATGAAGGTGGAGTTATCTATCTACAAAGATTCCAAGGTATTTCTGAAGGGTGTCAAGCAGGGAACTTTATTTTTCTTGGCAGGTTCGACTTTGACAGGGTCTGTTGTTGTTGTATCATCTGTAGTTCACAAGGAGGATATGATCAAGCTATGGCATATGAGGCTTGGCCATATGAGTGAAAGAGAAATGCAAATTCTGTCAAAGAGGAACCTCTTATGCGGGCACGAGGTGCAGGATCTTGAATTCTACGAACATTGTGTGTTTGGGAAGCTACATCGCAACAAGTTTCCAAAGGGTGTTCACAGTACAAAGGGGACACTCGATTATATCCATGTTGATTGTTGAGGACCTTCTCGAATTGAATCTGTTGGAGGTAGCAGGTATTTTTTGTCAATAATAGATGATTACTCGAGGATGACTTGGGTGATTATGATGAAGCATAAATGTGAAGCCTTCAAAAAATTCAAGCAGGGGAAGGTTTTGATTGAAAATCATGGGTTTATATGTGGGGGGCACTATCTCCATTGGTATAAGATCTTTTGGTGGGAACCAAAAACAAAGCCATGAGGGCTCATACCCAAAGTGGACAATATCATACCATTGTGGATATCTGCCAGAATCGGTTGCCCCTAACAAGTGGTATCAGAGTCGGACCCCTGACTTAGTCATGCCGATAGAATCCCCAGGTGTCAAACAAAGAAGGCGAGCCATCGGCATAGTCATAGTGAATCCGTGGTCGAGCTTCAGTGTACTCCAGTGAGGAGTCGTCAGTGTACTTCAGTGAGAAGTCGTCAGTAATTTGCTCAAGTGTAATTCGGAGGGATTACTATTTGAGTGGAGGCTCGAAATGGTACTTTGTTTGAGGGGAGGATTGTTGGGATTGTTGGAGTGCAACCAAAGTCCCACATTGGCTAGATAAGGGGAAAAACATGAGTTTATAAGGGAGAACACTATCTTCATTGGTATGAGGCCTTTTGGTGGGAACCAAAAACAAAGCCATGAGGGCTAATGCCCAAAGTGGACAATATCATATCATTGTGGAGATCTGTCGGAGTCGGTTGCCCCTAACACTGAGAATAATGACCAAAGTTGCCTGGACTCGGAGTTTTGGGTTTCCATTTCCTTTCTTGGAGTATTTACTTAAGAAGTTTGTTGATTGATGAGTTTATGGAGCTTCAGAATTTTGGGGAGTTTTTGCTAACTTGTAGTTGGTTTCTAGTTCTTGGTCCTTTGACTTATCAGTTGGTTTTTGCCAACATTTTCAAAGCTATTGTGCCACAGTTTCTTTTGGGGTTCTCTGGCTATTCATTTCACATCAAAGCCTCTTCCTGGTGCGATCTTTCCTTATCCCTCGAAGGCTATTCTCGTTATGATATTAGATTGGCTTGATGTGATTTTATTTATCCTTTGTATTCATTTTTCCTCTTTTTGGCTCTCTCCTCTATGGAGTTTGTATTTCGAGCATTATTCTCTTTTCCTTCATTATTTCAATGAAATCTTTGTTATCTTATAAAAAAAAATTATAGTAAACATTTAATTGATTCTTAGAGAGAATTCTCCTTTTATCCTCTTAGGCTATACACCATACATGTTGAGGTATTCGTATTCCAAATAGATACTACTTCTATCTCCTAAAACGGATACCCTATTGAACAGGTCAACTGCTCTCTCAATCCCCTTTACTCATATAATACTTTCATGATCCCCATCTCCAAGTTTCCTTACCCAAGAAAGTACATACTCTCTCTTCTAAGTATCTTCATCTACTTGGCCCTTCTTGTGTATGTGTAAGTACAGATAACTTGGGGCCCGACACTCCCAGTAGGTGTATCTGGTCCAAAGTTTTCTATAATAATGATATTTTTTAAATCAATGCCAATTAGCAGCCTTTGTATAAACCCTTTGAGCTCCTCTTCTTTTACGTAACTTTTACTAAATTATTTTTGCTTAGCTTCTTATAAAAAAAATTAAGGAATATTAATTAAGGAATGAATATGCAGCAGACAAATTAAATATGTTAAATAATACCTGAGCTTGCATTATTTTGGAAAGGAGGCTGATTAACTCCAAATAACAAATTCCAAATAGCTTTGGGAGATGCATACTCCATTGCCTGGGGAATTGTATGCATAAATTCAAGTAAGAGAGAAAAACTTAGAAAGTTGAATGATGTCATTCACTCTCATGTTGGTTAGAAGGCAACTGCACCTTCCAGTTTGTAACGGTAAATATGAGACAAGAAAAAGCAATGCCCAAGCTTCCATATCTCACTATATCTCGCCTAGTACCCTGCAACCTGTCCATGATTCACCAAAGTATCTAACAAATTCCGGAGTAAAAGATGTATATTTGTCATGTATTTTGATAATGTATTATTGCTGATATAGCCACTCCACAAATACAAAAGGAAATGATATTCTAAGTTTCCTCGTCAATTGGGATGTAACTACGAATCATGGATACTCTATTCTTGGCGAGTGTCGGTGTTGGATAGATGTTTTACATGTAAAAAAAAGAAAGTCTTTAATTGTTTAATTATTATTCAACTTGCTAATACATAGGCGACAATCAACATGTTAAGGGTATACTTGGGACACTTCTTTATTTTCTTTTAAAAAAATTTGACCAAACTTTCCATCAAAAAGCCCATCTCCTACTAGAAAATAATAGTAATAAAAACCCCACTTAAAAAAGAAATACAGTAAAATAAAAGGAAAAGAGGAAAAACACTTGTTTGATTCTACTTTCAAAGTTTGTTTTGTAAATCTATTGGATGCTAGATATTGTTGGTGGCCTCTCACCTTTTTAAATGAATAGTATTATGTTATATATATAATGTGTCCCCAACATGTTGTATCCTACTTTTTTAGAAATTGATATGTTGGCATGTCTGTGTTGTGTCTGTGACCATGCTTCTTAAGGATATAATTACAGAACAACAAACAGAAAAATTCCTGATAAGTGATAAGTCAAGACCTATCATCTGTGTATGATGTGCAGATGACTGTGCAGCCTAGTCAAAATAGGCAGAAGATCTAAATATTTTCTTCCATTTAACACTCTTCCTCAAGCTCATGAGTTAATATTTTCTGTCTGCAACTTGCTAATTAACCTGAAAAGTTGAGGTACTTATCCCAGGGGTTTCAATGGGGCATGGGCTGGAAAAATGGAATTCTATCACCCAGTGCCCACTAAAGAGTTTTCTTTGAAGAAAATAGAGGGATACTGCATTTCAATATGAACAGCATAGTCTTCTTGGGTCAAATTCATAGACAATTTAGAAGTTCTATTGACCTCTACCTTCCAAATGACAACGAACCATCATTGGCAGCATCCAAGTCCTGTACAGCAGCAGCATCAATGCCTGAGGTATATTTTTCTGGGGAAATTTGTGTAGGGGTTTGAAGAAATCGGGATCCCTGTATCTTCTCATCTGCAATGATGTGCGCCAAATACTAACTTAAACTATTAGACAAAAACAAATTAATATGTGTGCCATTATACACAGAAAAATTACTAATTTTCATGAAATAGAAATGATTAAGAACATAACCAATCAGATCATGTAAAATTGTTTATTCAAAAGTGGTGTCCTGATACATAGTATTTCAATTGCCAGAAATTGATCTTAGTTCTGATCAACGAAAAAGGAATTGCTGTTATAATTCACATAACACGGCACAGATATAGCTTCACTGTTCAACATTAATGATGGTACAAAATGACATCACAATGTATTCTCAGGCTACATACAATAGGCATCAGAACCACCAGAGAGAATGTCATGAATTGTGATGTTTCCTATATCATTTCGAATAAGTGATGGACCAGCAGTCTTTAGAGTTTCGTCTGATAATGTAGTTTTAACAGCAATGCATCTGCAAGCAATATATAACATCACTTAACCAAAAAATACTTTCTCGCAAGAGAGTATATATTTATTTGTGATTACATAGTGAGAGAAGGATAGATAAGTAGATAGAGCAATAACTATACAACGATAATAAAACCCCAAAATTTGCATTAACAATACAAAGAAATTCCAGTGTTGATAGATCAAACCATGCTACTGTCCATCACTTGACTTCTTTTAATAGAGAGACAATGTGAAAATTTATAGTACCTCATTTTTGCAGCCTGGGCAGCTTGCACTCCAGCTAGTGCATCTTCAATGACAACGCACTGCAAAAATTTAGAAAATAATTATAACAGATAACGTTTATTGTTCAGGAAAAAGAGATGGTACACATATTTGATCATATGATATGTAAAAAAAGATTTCTAGCTTTCTTATACAACTGTACAAGAGACATTCTTCCACAGACAATTTTGAAGACTATTAATGCTAAAGATTTGAGAGAATCAGTCTAACTTGTTCCATTCACTCAAGAGATATATATACAAGCATACAAGGTTAACCTAAGTAGGACAAAAGAAAAAGACAATAAAGAACAACCTAATTAACATATTTACAAAATAACAATCATACTAATATAATAACTCTAACACTCCCCCTCAAGTTGGAGCATATATATTCACCATGCTCAACTTGTTAGAGAGGCAATTGATTCGTGCTCCATTCAATGCCTTGGTGAAGATATCTCCTAATTTGATGCATCCAGTAGATAAGTGATAAGTCTTAATTAATTGTAATTATTGTGTCTAATTTCCTTCCATTTTAATTGAATATTGTGCTTAATTGTCGAAATTGTGTCTAATTTAATTTAGGTGGCAAATTGTTGATTATTTAATGGAATTAGTCTAAAAAGCATATTTTAGTTTAAATTCATAAATTAAAATAAAAATTGAAAAAATAAAAAAAAAAATGGATTACCTGTCATATGATCAGAGGCGCTAGAGTCTATGACCCATTTGGAAGAGGAGGAAAGAAAATACGTAAATGTATTACCTGTGTCAGCAATGGCAGTAATAGGAGTGGAGGATGACGCCTTTAGCGACTCTTGATACTGACGGAACTTAGCAAACTCCTCTGCAGAAATCGAAATAGATTTATCGGGATTATCAGGTGTAGAGGCAACATGCGCAGATGGAAACCTTTGGCCTCTATTCAACAATCGTTTGCAATCACGCTTCATATGACCAGGCTTATGGCAGTAGTGACAAACAATATCGCCTGAGTTTGCTCTCTGAGTGATCGAATTACCTTTATATGTGTTGGATCCAACCCCTTTGTTTCCTTTGTACTCACCTGTCTGTCCAACCAAGGCACTGTTTGACTCAGGTGGCAAGGTTACCTACGATTTCTCAGTACGAAGTATGCGAGTATAAGCATCTTCCAATGAGGAGATGTCAGAGCTAGATAGAACTTGATCTTTTGCCATATCATATTTAGAAGCGAGACCAACTAAAAACTCATAATGAATGCAGCTTGTTCACGCTTGTGCGATTTGAACTTTCATATCATTACTAATAGGCAACAAGGCATTAAACTCGTGATATGATGTTTTGCACTCCATAAAATAACTAGTCGAGATTTCTCACCTTGATCAAAGTTGAAAGAGAGTTTAGCATACATCAAACACTCTACTAATATTCCCTTTTCCAGAGTAAAGTAATTCGAAATATTCCAAGAGCTCGCGAACAGATTCACAATGATTAACCAACCCTACGATGTTGCTCTCAATAGAGTTCTTTATCTATAGAATAAGCCTAGAATCATCGCGTAACCAATTTTTTCTAGTATCATCAGTTGGTGGTGAATTTCCAGTGACATGATCATCCATATCGAGACTCCGAATGTAGTGACGAATGTTTGTCCGCCATGCATAAAAATTAGACCAATTAAGCTTATGTTTTGTAATCTTTGACACCATAGGGATCATCTCCGTCATCACCATACCTTTCTTGTCAGCCATAACTAAAGAAAAAAAGGACCACAAAAATGCATTGAAAGGCCCAAAACAGAATCACTACTAAAACCCTAGATTGCCAAAGAGGGGTGTCTCAAACCGACCCTAAACCGAGAGGGATATGTCCACAACAAGCACACCACTAGAAAGAGTATGCAAAACCGAGCGAAACCCAAAAAAAAAAAGCAGCAGATTTTGGCCACTCACGCGTCGGCGCGTGGGAGAGACCAAAAATCTTCAACCGGCGCGTGTAGCTCCTATGTTGGGAGGTTCGGGCTGATTTTTTTCGTACCACAAGATCGGCACAGGGGTTGTTGAACGAGCTGGACGGTGATGGAAAAACTCGCGGCGATGCAGTCCTCGACTGGCAATGGTTTCCGCGACAACAAAGCAGATTTCTAAGCAGTGAAAGAGAGTCCCGATAGTAGTGGCGCAGAAGCAAACCTCACACACAAATGACTTAAACCTTTAAATCTCAAACCCTAATTAGTTCCAAATCCCTAAGGACAACAAAAACAAAGAACCCTAATTGCCCTAGAAAACCCTAGGCTCTGATACCATGTTAATGCAAAAGTATGAGAGAATCAGTATGTTCTATTCCATTTACTCATGGGGCGTTTGGATCGCAGAGTTGGGTTGAGTTGGGTTGAGTTGGGTTGAGTTGTGCAGAGTTGTTTTGTCAGTGAGTTCTGTAAATCAGTGTTTGGTTTGCAGAGTTGAGTTGAGTTGAGTCAGGAAGTTAGTGTTTGTTTGCAGAGTTGAGTTATTATGTCAGGGGTATCTAATGCAGTTTTTTGTAAAGTGAATAAGTCTGATTTTTTTGTGACTTTTTTCTTTACTTTTTTTTTGTTTCCACCAAATCAATTGCAAACATATTTGTCTACAATTTCAAAACTTGATTATGAGATCAATTACAAATTTACAATATATATTACCATTTGCAAGATATATGAGATATTTAGAAAAGTACTGAATATTGAGATTGATATCAATTTTTCTTCTCCCTAAAAATGATTTTTATCTTATGTAAAGTGAAATGTCCGAATTTTTTTTGTGACTTTTTTCCTTACTTACTTTCTTTCACAACAAATCAAATACAAACACATTTGTCTACAATTTCAAAACTCAATTATGTGATCAATTATAAAATTACAATATATATTACCATTTGCCAAATGTATGTCAGGGGTATTTGCAAAAGTAATGGATATTGGGTTTGATATCAATATTTCTTTTCCAATAAAATTCATTATTTATAACTTTTACTCTTCAATATGAACTTTATTCCTTTTTTTATACACATGTTCACCACTACTTTTTTATTTTAATTTAGGTAGGTCTTAATTTAGTATTAATACTTTGCATATGAAGACGGAAGAGTGTTTATTTAAATTTTTCTAAACACATGCATTGTCTATGAACATCTTTAGAATGGAATAAATAGTTTACCTTGTGAAGATGTTAAAAATATGTCAACATACTTAAATATTTATGTCATATTGAAGTTGCAGATCTACAAAATATTAGATATGTCATCAAGGTCTTAGTAGCGTCGTTATGCTACCGGAATTTTCGGTGTAGGCAATGTTGCTTAGTAACGTCCCTAGGAAATTTTGAGTTTGAAAAATTAAGGTTGTTACAGTTGGTATAAGAGCATGGGTCTTAGATTCTGCATACTCGCTTACATCGTCGTAGGCAACGATCCTTATAGTCTCTCGCAGGATGTCTAGTTAAAGTTATTTGAGTTGCTTTGTGTGTTGACACTTGTTATGCTATGATTTTGACTTCTTTGTTCTTGTGCAAATGTAGTTTAGAGTTTAAGTTTAGATTATGACTCAAGATGTGACCGTTAGAAAGTTCTAGCAACTTTCGAGGACGAAAGTTTTTCTTAGATGGGTATATTGTGGCGCCAGTAAAATTAGATGTTTTAATTGTATTTGTTTTAAATTTGAATATTTGGATAATCGTAACAAGATTATAAAATGGTGTTTCAAAGTTTAAAAAAGGATTAGGATTTCTGTTTGTTTAGGATTTCTTTTCTAAAACGATTAGAATTCCTTGTTCTAAAAGGATTAAGACTTTTTGGTGTCTATTTAAACTAGAGTATTAGCAACTTAGAGACACACTTCAAAACTCTCTTCATCTTCTTCTTTTCTCCACTTTCTTCATCTCGCCGGATAGTTGTCGGGGAAGTCGTCGGAGAGTCGCCGGACCATCGTCGGAGACTCACCGGATCATCATCGGAGACTCGCTTGATCGTTGTCGGAGATTCGCGGGACCGTCGTCGCCGAAAGTTGTCGATCGTCACGGAAAGTACCGCAGATGCGGTTGAGTTAATAACTTAACTCCATGGGGTTGGGTTATTAAGTCACCGGTTATAATTGTTAGTGAAACAAACAAGGAGTTGGGTTATTAACCCAACTCAACTCAACCCAACCCCATAAACCAAACACCCCCTCAAGAGATATATATATACAAGTATACAGGGTTAACCTAAATAGAAGAGCGTAAAAAGACAATAAATGACACCCTAAGAGTTATATTAACAAAATACAATTATACTAATATAAGGACTCTAACATGTTGTAAGTGTGGTAAGTCAGTTTATGCATGCCCCAGGACAATCTCATTTTGAAGTTGTTTACAGAATCCTAAGATATCTGAAAGGTACTCCTGGAAAACGTATACTGTTTAAGAAACATGATAATTTACATGTCGAAGTATACATTGATGCTGACTGGGCAGGAAGTACAACATATAGAAGATCTACTTCTGGGTATTGTTCTTTTGTTGGAGGCAACCTAGTCACCTGGAGAAGTAAAAAACAGAGTGGTGGCTAGAAGTAGTGTTAAAGCTGAATTTAGAGTCTTAGCTCATGAAATTTGTGAGGGCATATGGATAAAGCGATTATTGGAGGAATTAAAATTCATTCAGAATAAACCAATGCATATTTACTGTGACAACAAGGCAGCTATTTCCATTGCCCACAATCCAGTCCTTCATGATAGAACAAAGCATATTGAAGTTGATAAACACTTCATAAAGGAGAAGATTGATGCAGGAGTAATATGTACTCCCTATCTCCCTACGACAGAGCAAGTAGCTGATGTGCTAACTGCTAACAAAGGGTCTTCCCAAATTACAGTTTGACAAGATGATCTCCAAGTTGGCGATGGAAGATATATTCAAACCAGCTTGAGGGGGAGTGTTGGTTATTTTCCTTATTTGTTAATAAGGAAATATTGGTTATTTCTTTATTGGTTATTTCCTTATTTGTTAATAAGATTTCTTTGTATTTACTATATTATAGATGCTGGAATATTTTTCTCTTTGTATGTAAATGTAGGTTTCTTCTATATAAGAAACCCTTTATTCTCATTGTGAATATACAGAAAATTATTCTAATCTTGGTATTTTGTCCAGTAAGAGAAAAGGTACCTTCGATGATTTCGATCACTTCAATGTTTAGGTCGTTCCACATGATAAGAATGCCTCCAGAAGTATCATGGGCGTTAAGAACAGACCAGACAATGTTACAAAAGCTCCAGAGGGTCTTAATGAAGTTCTTGTCAATGTTGCTTTTCTTGTTTCTTGCATGATAACAATGGTGGGGTTCAGTTTGATGAGAAAGTCTTTTATGAGGGCACGTTTCTTCCGCGAGCCCAAGCCACAAACATTCCATGAGAGGACAATCATAAAGGGTTGGTCGGCCCACCAATGCCAATAGCTGAGGTATTCTTTTCGTAATTCACTGACGAGGCCAAATTCTTAACCTCTCGAACTAGTTTGGCTTTTTCCTGTAATTCACTGACGAGGCCAAACTCACCGTTGGCCCTTGCATCAACTTAATATTAAGAATGTCTTTCTCCATGGTGATCTTCAAGCAGAAGTATATCTGGAGCAATCACCTAGATTTGTTGCTCAGGGGGAGAGTGATAAAATTTGTCGTCTTAGAAAATCTTAGTATGGATTGAAACAGAGCCCACGAGCATGGTTTGGTAAATTTAGTCAAGCACTTGAGCAGTTTGGAATGAAAAAAATCACATCTGATCATTCTATCTTTCATCGACGATCTGAGAAGGGTATTACACCGCTTATAGTGTATGCTGATGATAACTTTTTTTTTTTACAAGGCAACAAAGAACGATTTCATTGAAGTAATGAAAGTACAGAATAACAAAAAACAAAGTCAATACAGAAATGAAAAATATAAAAACCAGATAAAAAGTTCAAATAAAGCAATATAAAACAACATTAGCAAGAAGACAAAAGAGGCTGCCAAGATAAACACAAATCTGAGAGGGAATATCCAACCAACTCCTTAGAGAAGGAGCTCCAAGAAGAGGCCTTCAGAATGATGGCATCAAATCTTTTAGATCATTCTAATCCTTTATCTTCAAACAGCCTCTGATTTCTTTCAAACCATAACTCAGAAACAATAGCTTTAACCCCAGAAATCCACAACACTCTAGCTTTAGCACTCAAGGCAGGGCCCACCAGCAACTGACAAATGTTTCCCGAAACTGAATTATCAAAGGCCCAAGAGACATCAAAAATGGCCAGCCACTTCTCCCAACAACATCTCGCATAAACACACTGGAAGAAAATGTGCATAGAGGTTTCCTCAGCTTGCAAACAGAGCCCACAAATGGAAGGTTGCAGCATCATGGAAGGCTGCTTTTCCTGAAGAACATCTGTTGTATTAACCCTTCCATGAAGCAAGATCCATAATAGAACATTTACCCTTTTAGGGCAGAATGAAGACAAAAAAGACTGATACAATCTCTTATTCGTAGCCCGTCCTTTCCCAAAAAAAGACACCAAAGAGCTAATGGAAAAGGCCCTCAAAGACTCTAAAACTCCACTCTCTCCAATCTTCCTTAACTGATGGCCTTAGATCGTTCAATAATCCCAACAAATGAATAAATTCCACTGACTCCTCATCTTTCAAATTTCTCCTGAAGGATATACTCCAAGTCGAGGCAAGACTATCCCAAAAATCAGCAACACACCCCTCAGGGTTATTCGAAATGCGAAATAACAAGGGGAACTGGATCTTCAAAGGTATACCCCCCACCCAATTATCATTCCAAAACTGAATTCGACTACCATTCTCAAAATGAAGCCGAGTCAGGCAGCTTACTTCCTCTCATTGCTTAGTTATATTCAGCCAAGGACTTCTCAAGCTCCTCCCCTTGGCTAACAACGAGGACCACCCATTCTTTGCTTCACCATGTATGCTCACCACCACCCGTCTCCATAAAGCCAAGGGTTCATTACCAAACCTCCAACCCCATTTAGCTAAAAAGGCTTTATTCCTTCTTAGCAAATCACCTAAACCCAGCCCCCCCATCGTTCTATCCTTCCTCACATTGTCCCAACGAATAAGGTGATTAATTTTCGAGTCGAATCTACCCTCCCAGAAGAAATTTCTGATTTTCTTTTCCAATTGAAGACTTACAGCCACGGGGAGTTCAAAAATTGAGAAATACTATAGAGGTAGGCTTGCAAGAATCGAAGAGCATAAGGTCATACGTCCACCTCTGGATAGATTGAATTTACGCCATCTATCCACTTTTCTTTCGAAACTATCCATAACTAGCTGCCAAAAGGTTGGTTTCCTCGGATATCCTCCAAGGGGCACCCCAAATAAGAGATAGGAAAGGGACCCACCTTGCATCCCAATTTGTCGGCCATTTCCTTCACTGAATCCTCGTCAATATTGACCTCAGAAATTGATGACTTCATCCAATTCATCCTCAGACCTGAACAAGATTCAAACAAACCAATGGTGTCAACCAGCACATTCATCATTCTGTCATCAAATTTACAAAACAACAAAGTGTCATCAGCAAACTGCAAAATAGAGATCTGCACTCTATCCCTGCCCACCACAAAGCCCTCCACCAACCCTTGCTCAACCATTCGCTTTACAAAGAAGCATAAGATCGCAGATACCAGCAAGAATAGGAAAGGGGAGAGAGGATCCCCCTGCCTTAGCCCCCTAGTTGCCCTGATTCTACCTTTCGGGCTTCCATTAATAAAGACAGAGAATGTAGGGCTCTTAATGCACCCCAAAATCCACTGAATCCATTTGGCATGGAATCCCTTAAGCACCATTACCTCCTCAAGAAAATCTCAATCCACACAATCAAAGGCCTTCTCGAGATCAATCTTTAACACCCATCCCTTCTTTCTCTTAGCAAGATACTCCTCCACCACCTCATTAGCAGTTAGAATAGGATCCAATATCTGCCTCCCATGAATGAACGCACTCTGAGTATCAGAAATAATTGATGGCATAACCTCTTTAAGCCTTTATGCCAACACTTTGGCTAGCAATTTATACGAGGAGGTAACTAGGCTAATAGGACGAAAGTCTTTGATTGATTTGGCAGCCTCCTTCTGAATTAAGCATATAAAAGTTTCCTTTTAGGCCATATTTAGGTGCCCATTAACATAAAATTCTTCAAAAAATCTCAACACATCATCCTTAAGAAGCTTCCAAAACCTGAGATAAAACTCAGTGGTGAAACCATCAGGCCCCGGCGCTTTGTTTCTTCCCAACCCTTTTAAAGTTGCTAAGATTTCGTCCTGAGAGAATGCCTTAATCAAAGAGGTATTCTGAACTACAAAGATTTTCTCCCAAGAGATGTATGCCGGCGAAAACCTACTCCCCCCAATACATGAATACAAAGATGCAAAGAAATCAACAATCTCCTTTTCAATGTCTCTTGCCAGTATTAAGCTATGACCACTCAAACTTGTAATTTCCACAATAAGCCTCTTTCTCTTTTTTGCTGCCAAAAATCTATGAAAGAACGAGGTATTTTCATCCCCCTCCTTTAGCCACGTAAGCTTGCACTTTTGCATCAAATCACGTTCCTCTCTGAGATACAAGTCAGCTAATTCCCCCAAAGCTGTGTTTTTAGCCGAAATTTCCAAATCTAAAAGAGGGGAAGTGTCTGCTTTGCTATCCAACCACTTTATTTCTTCTAGTAAATCAACCTCCTTCTGCCTCTTTAGTTTTTCAAATTCTCCATACCATTGTTTCAACACATTTTTAACAGACCGAAGCTTGGTGGCAATCACAAAGCCAGCCCAGCCGTGAGATGTATCCCCTCTAAGTGTCTCTTCCACTAGCTTAACACAATCTCCCACTTCAAGCCACGAATTGTAAAAACAAAAGGGAGAGGGCCCCCACTTTTATAAGGAATTGATAACTTTCCTTTAGGGTCAGTTTCATACTAAGGATCTGGGAACATTAAAGTATTTCTTGGGCATTGAAGTGATGAGAAGCAAGAAAGGTATCTTTTTGTCGCAATGGAAATATGTACTTGATTTTCTATCTGAGACAGGAAAACTAGAAGTTAAACCATGTAGTACTCCGATGATACCTAATTTGCAACTCACCAAAAAAGGAGAATCATTTAAAGATCCTAAGAGATACAGAAGATTGGTTGGAAAGTTGAATTATCTGATAGTGACACGACCAAACATAGCTTATTCAATAAGTGTTGTGAGTCAATATATGTCTTCGCCTACCGTAGATCATTGGGTTGCAGTTGAACAAATTCTATGCTACTTAAAAGTTGCACCTGGGCGTGGGATCTTATATAAAGATCACGGTCATACAAATATTGAATGTTTTTCTAATGCTGATTGGGTAGGATCTAAAGAAGATAGAAGATCAACATTTGGATATTGTGTTTTTGTAGGAGGAAATTTGGTGTCGTGGAAAAGTAAGAAGCAGAATGTGGTATCACATTCGAGTGTTGAGTCAGAATATAGAGTTATGTCGCAGTTTGTGTGTGAACTAATGTGGATACATCAATTTTTTACTGAGATTGGATTTAATATGTTTATGCCAGCTAAATTGTGGTGTGATAATCAACCCACACTTCACATTACTTCTAACCCAGTGTTTCATGAGAGAACTAAAAATATTGAAGTGGATTGTCATTTTATTCGCGAGAAAATACAACGAGTATTGATGTCCACAGGATATGTGAAGACTGGAGAGCAATTGGGAAATATTCTTACTAAAGCCTTAAATGGAGCAAGAATAAATTATTTGTGTAACAAGTTGGCCATGTTTGACATATTTGCTCCAGCTTGAGGGGGAATGTTATAATATATATTATTATGTATAGTTGTTCTTTATTATAATTGTACATTCTTTAGTATTAGGGTTTCTTTGTATACCTATATATATGTTATAGCGCTCTAATGTGAATAGAACAAATAATTCTTTCTCAATTCTGTGTTACAGTGTCCACAGTATATGTAAAGACTGGAGAACAATTAGGAGATATCCTTACCAAAGCGTTAAGGGGTTGTTTGGCGTGTTGTTTTGAAATCAGAAACTCTGGGGTTCTTGAACCCTGGGGTTTCTTGGCTGGAATCAGAAACCCTAATTCCAGTGTTTGGGGTGTCGGGTTGTGTTGGGTTGGTTTGTTGAAACCTGTGTTTGGGATGCAGGGTTGGGTTGGACTGTGTTTGTTAAGGTTGTATTTTTATAACAGTTTTTTTAGGATATTCTTTTTCTAGATCCAATTTTTGTATTTGATAATTATTTGTTGAAGTGCATATCAATATTTTAACCAATTATGTGGATCAATTGTTTCAATAATAGTTAAATATGGATGTGTAGTTTGTACAATTAATACTCTATTTCACAAAATTGTTCACTGTATTTTAAAACATATTTCAAGGATAAATGAGTTATAAAATTTGAATTCTCCTTTCCAACATGAATTGGACTAAGCAGGATCCAATAGGATGCAATTTTTAGAAATTAAAATATTAGAAACTATATTTTGTATAGTATTTTGAAACTTATTTCAAACATGTAATGGATTAAAAAAAAAATTGTTAGTAACCATTTTTGTTTAATTTTTAACCTTTTAAAAAATTGACTAGGTGGTTGGGTGGTTGGTTGTCGGTGGCCGTCGATGGTGATTGCACAGTGGTTAGGTCGTCGTGGGTCGTTGGAGGGGTCATCAGGGTGGTCGTGTCGTCAAAGTGGTCGTTTGGTGGTTATGGCAGTAGTTGTCAAGTGGTCGAATCGCTGGAGTCGTTGCCAGAGTGGTAAATATGATGGTTGGGTTGTTGGGTGGTCACTAAAGTGGTCGCCAAGTGGTTGTCAACAATGGTTTTGGGTGGTTGGGTTGTCAGGTTGGGGTGATCATCGAAGTAGTCATCGAGGTGATCAGGTTGCTAGGGTGGTCGGGTCATTGAAGTGGTCACTAGGTGGTCATCGACAGTGATTACTAGGTGGTCAAATGTTTCGAGTGGTCGTCAACTATGGTTTTCAGATCGTCGGAGTGGTCTTCAACTATGGTTATGGGTTGTTTAGTAGTCAAAGTGGTTGTCAGATGGTCGTTACCGGTGGTTCGAACCAGTCAGAGTTGCGGTGGTTGAGGCATCAAAGTATCAAGTTGTTGGGGTGGTCGAGTCGCAGGGGCGATCGTTAAATTAATCTATAGAGTTTTCATCGTAGTTATCGATGGAGGTAATCGTTGCGATGGTCGGGTCGCCGATGTGGTCGTCGCAATTGTCGCCAGAGTTGGTCGGGTCGCCGTGTGATTATCGAAGTTGTCATCGGAGTTGGTCGGATCGCTGGTGTAATCGTCGGAGTTGTCATTGTTGGTGGTCGTCGGAGTTGTCATCGGAATTGGTCGAGTCACCGGAGTAGTCGTCGGAGTTGTTGTTGAAATTGTCATCAGAGTTTTTGTCGAAGTGGTCGTCGAAAATAGAAAACGACAAATGGAAGTGAAAAACATGGTACAAAACCCATAGGGTTACACTGTAGTAACCCATGGGGTTGTGCTTCAAAACTCTTCCCTTGTACCAAACATGGTTTTGGGTTTGGAACCCAAAACCACCCTAACCCAAAACCATGGGCCAAACACCCCCTAAATGGACCAAGAATAAATTATCTCTGCAATAAGCAGCGCATGTTTGACATATTTGCTCCAACTTGAGGGAAGTGTTATAGTATATATATTATTATGTATATTTGTCCTTTATAGTAATTGTGCATCCTTTAGTATTCAGGTTTCCTTGTATACCTATATTGTATATATATATGTTAGTGACTCTCTAATGAAATACATTAAGTATTTTCCCAATACTGAGTACAAAGACAATGAAGAAGAAAAATTTATGGTCAAGGAAGGCAAAGGCACCATTATTGGGATGTTCTGCAAGAGCTCACCTGGGAAAGCAAACTTTTAAAGATAGACATATAGTTTTAATTTTAACATTGGCATAGGAATCGCGAAATAGAACATGGTGATATAATGAAAATCCTGCACGCCTACAAGCATTCTACAAGCAATGTACAGCAAGTCTTTAATGCCAAGAAGAACAAAGAAATGAAACTGAATGCCTTTAAACATTGGAGTCTCAGGAAGAAGAGACAGAGAGAGATGGGAAAGAAAGAAAGAGGTGGCCAATCTTTGTACCTCATCAGAGGGCACATTCATCAACTTTGATGCAGCTATGAATATGTCAGGTGCAGGTTTCAGATTCTCAAAAGCATCAGCTGATACTATGGCATCAAACCTATATAAGAAAGGCATAAATCCATAATTAAAAATCTTAAATAAGTCATTGAGAAAAATTATATCGAAATTTTTAAGGGTCCAAAAAAATTTTATTCTTGTTGTTTCTAGAAAGGTAATGCAGAATTGTTGAAGAACAAGAACAAAAGGAACTACTGTCATGTTAAAAAACTCAAAGCATTACATTATTTATAGTTTCAAAAACATAACCCACCAATACATGATCCTAAACTTGCTCCAATTATGAAGCATGAATAACAAACCAACTAATTCCTAAAGAATAGGAACAACTACTAATTCCTAAAGAATAGGAACAAACGTTGAAAAAATCAACTAACACATGTGGACTTGATTTAGTCCTAAAGCAGTTTCTTAACACTCCTCCTTGCTTTAGGAGCTGCAAATACCAAGTCTTGACCTCAGAAACTCGAACTTGGAAGCAGGCAATGGTTTAGTAAAAATGTCTGCAACTCGATCTTCTGTTCTGCAGTAGACAAGAGTCACATCTCCATGTTTCTGAACTTCCCTTAGGAAGAATAACTTGATGTTAAAATGTTTAGTCTTCCCATGAAATACAGGATTATGAGAGATAGCAATAGCAGCTTGATTGTCAACAAAGATTTGTGTGTTTTCCTTTTGCTCCAGATCAAGATCAAGTAAAATTTTCCTTAGCCATAAAGCTTGATTAACAGTAGTTGTTGCAGCAATAAATTCTGCTTCGACAGTGGATTGGGCTACAGTTTCTTGCTTCTTCGAGCTCCATGAGAAAACACCAGAGTCAAGAGTAAAACAATAGCCTGAAGTACTTTTCATATCATCATTAGAACCTCCCCAGTCACTGTCAGAAAAACCAACTAGCTTGAACTTCTTGCTCCTTGTGAACTTAACACCTAAATCGCTTGTGCCTTTGACATATCAAATTACTCTTTTGGCAGCCTTGAGATGTAATTCACTTGCACAATGCATGAATCGAGACAAAATACTTACAACATTTAATATATCAGGTTTGGTTGCTGTGAGATACATCAAGCAACCAATCAAGCTTCTGAAATATCCTTCATCAACTTTGTTAGTACCATCTTCTTGGCACAACTTTTCTTTTTGATTCATTGGAGTGTTTGTTGCCTTGCACTCATCCATCTGAAACTTCTTTAGTATTTCCTTTGCATACTTTTTCTGGCATATGAAAACTTCACCTTGTCCTTGCTTGATCTCCAAGCCAAGGAAGTAGGGCATGAGCCCGAGATCTGTCATTTCTAACCCCTTCATCATCTCTTGTTTAAAATTTTGAATATGATCTGTATTATTTCCTGTAACTAGTAGGTCATCAACATATAGTGAAACAATAAGAATATCAGTACCATTGTGCTTGACATATAAAGTTGTTTCTGATAGACTTTTCACAAATCCCAAATTCAACATATGTTCATCAATCTTGCTATACCAAGCCCTTGGGGCTTGTTTTAGTCCATAAAGGGTCTTCTTGAGAAGATAAACTTTATCTCCTTCACCTTCCTTCACAAAACCTTGGGGTTGCTCAACATAAATTTCTTGTTGTAAGACACCAATTAAAAAAGCTGATTTGACATCTAACTGGAACACTTTCCAGCCCTTTTGTGCAGCTATTGCAAGCAGTAACCTGATTGTGTCCAATCTAGCAACATGAGCAAAAGTGTTAGAGTAATCAACACCAAAGATTTGGGCATACCCTTTAACCACAAGTCTGGCTTTGTGCTTGTTGATCGAGCCATCGGCGTTAAGCTTGGTTTTGAACACCCACTTAACTCCAATTACCTTCCTGCCTTGAGGTTTGTCCACAAGGATCCAAGTCTTGTTCTTCTCAATCATTGACAGCTACTCCTCCATTGAAGCTATCCACTTTTGATCCTTTTTTGCTTCTAGATAGTCAGCAGGTTCACACAGGAACATTGCACCTTTCATAGATATCTGAGAGCAACCTTGTTCCTCTCACGAGAACATCATCCACTATTTCATTCTGCCAGTCATCTTCTTCTTCCATGCTTGAACTAGAAAATTTGAGTTTCAGCTATGCCATGGTCTGACCCTCATTTTCTTTATCATCCCAGTTCCACTCTTCATCCTCCACGAAGTGAACATCTCTGCTAACAACAATATTTCCAGTTTGTGGCTGGAAAATTTTATAGGCCTTGCTAACAGTACTATAACCTATAAAGATACCTGGTGAAGCTCTCATATCAAGCTTGTCACGCTTGCTCTGTGAAATATGAGTGAAACACACACAACCAAATACTTTAAGGAATTTTAGAGATGGTTTGTAATCATATCATGCTTCAAATGGTGTTTGATCCTTCACTGCCTTTGTGAGAAGCTTGTTTTGAAGAAACACAGCCGTATTTGCTGCCTCTGCCCAAAACTTCTTAGGCAAATTCTTCTCATGCAGCATGCATCTTAACATCTCCATGATGTATCTGTTTCTCCTCTCACTAACTCCATTTTGTTGAGGTGTGTAAAGGGTCGTAAGTTGATGCTCTATGCCTGAATCTTCACAAAACTTGTCAAATTCTGCTGAAGTGTACTCTCTCCTGGTCAGACCTTACAATCTGAATTTTACTGCCACTTTCATTCTCAACTCTTGCCTTGAACTTCCAACAGACTTGAGCTACTTCTGATTTAAACTTCAAGAAAAAAATCCAACACATTCTGGTGAAGTCATCATTAAAGGCAATATAATAAAGGCTACCTTTTAAAGAAGGTGTTCTTTGAGGGCTTGCAACATCCGTGTGGATGAGCTGCAGCTTGTGAGTGGCTCTCCAGGTTGACTTTGGGAATGGCTTCCTATTTTGTTTTCCAAACTGACACACTTTGCAGCTTGAGATTGCCTCACTAAGCTTGGGAACATCAAGTGTCAACTCCTTTTCTCTTAGTTGCAGTAGCCCCTGATGATGATAGTGTCCAACTCTCTTGTGCCAAATCTGTGTGACATCCTCTTTGAGAAGAAAGACAGATTGCTTCTCCTCTAAAGGATTGAGTGAAAAACTCTTTCCTTTCATTTTTACTCTAAAGATATCTTGATTAGCTAGATCTAATCATACAATATTCATCTTCAAAAATAACTTTAAAGCCTTTTTCAATAAGTTGACCCACACTCCACAGATTTTGGTCAATGTCAGGAACAAAAAGAACATCCTGAATATGTTTTGTACCTGTGCAACTTGCAATTGCAATAGTTCCCTTTCCTTTGACAGAGATGTAATCCCCATTGCCAATTCTGACTTTGGTGATGTTAGTTGGCTTCAAGTCTCTAAACAACTCCTTGTCATTAGTTATATGGTTGTTGTAGCCACTGTCAATCAGCCAACTTCTTTTGATTCACTACTCATGAAACATGTAGCCACAAACAGTTGATCCTCCTCCTCCTGATGAGCGATCTTAGCCTCTTCACCTTGCTGTTGATTCTTGCTTCTGCAAATTACAGCTTCATGCCCCATTTGGTTACATTTTGTGCATTTGGCGTCTGGTCTTCTCCAACATTTAAAAGGAGGATGACCCTTTCTATTACAATGTTGACATGGAGGGTAGGATCCTTTCTTCTCTCCTGCTTTGTTGTTGGCTGAAGATTCTCTAGCAGATTTTGATTCTTCTTGAAAAACTTTTTCTTCTTGTTGTTCTTTGCAATCTCATGATGCTTGGCTGGTAAGGCTCCTTCAACAACACTTTCTTGCCTCATGGCCCTTCTTTGCTCTTGTGCTTGCAAAGCATTGAGAATCTCAACAAGTGTGATTTGAGTCAAATCCTTGGTATTTTCCAAGGCTGAAATGGATGCCTCAAATTTTTCAGGCACTGTTACAAGAATTTTTTCAACAATTCTTGAATCCTTGAACACAGAACCAAGTAATCTGATTCGGTTTGCAATGTTTAATAACCTATCAGAATATTGTTTAATTGATTTTGTTTCCTTCATCTTCTGCAACTCAAATTCTCGAATCAAGTTTAGCACACGCATTCCTTTGATTCTTTCATCTCCCTTGTACTCTAACTTGAGATAATTCCATATCTCATATGCTGACTTCAAAGTCATAATCCGAGTGAAGATAGTAGATGAGACAGCAGCAAACAAACAAGCCTTTGCCTTGGGTTTCTTTGTTTTCTTCTCTTTCTGCAATTTGATTTGTGCCATGGTGGGATTGTTTGTGAGATCAGGAATTTCATAATCCTCCTCCACAGCTTCCCAAATATCCATAGCTTCCATATATGCCTCCATACGAACTGCCTAAACCTGGTAGTTATCTCCATCAAACATCGGTGGAGAAATTGAAGAGAAACCAGAACTTACTATGATGTCCATGACACAACAACCTCACACACTCACTTACAGATCCCTTAAGAATAAGGCTCTGATACCAATTGTTGTTTATAGAAAGGTAATGCAGAATTGTTGAAGAACAAGAACAAAAGGAACTACTGTCATGTTAAAAAACTCAAAGCATTACAATATTTATAGTTTCAAAAACACAACCCACTAATACATGATCCTAAACTTGCTCCAATTATCAAGCATGAATAACAAACCAACTAATTCCTAAAGAATAGGAACAACTACTAATTCCTAAAGAATAGGAACAAACTTTGAAAAAATCAGCTAACACATGTGGACTTGATTTAGTCCTAAAGCAGTTTCTTAACAATTCCAAAAGCATGAGAATGTTATGGGCCAAAATATTTTCAGCTAGTTTACAGATTAATATCTCCATGACTACTTTCTGAACCTAATTTGAAAACATTTACTGTCAAATATTTAAGAAGAATGTCATTACGTTTATTATGTTTTAGGTTTTCCTTGGAAATGATATTCAGGCCGTATGTTCAAGACCAAACAAGATTCCCTCCTAGCAAAAAATCTTTACCATGCTTCACCCATGCGCTATGAATTGATCATAGCTCTCGAATTGAATCATCATAGCACTTCAATTTACTGAGTATGAAACCATTCTATTTTAACTGTGTAGCTTGATACATGTAATCAGAAAGTTACATTCTTGAGATATACTAAATTAGACCCAGAGACTGTGAAGTGTAGCACACAGTCAGACTTACATCGACAATGGTAACCCCGCAGCAGCTAAATTTGCATCAACCTTGATACGATCAGCACTGGATGCAACAGCCACTTTAAGGCCCTTGCTTTTACACTATTAATTATAGTCCAAGCTCAAATAGTAAGTTTCATAATGATTGTCATCATCATAATAGTAGTAGTGAATAATGAGTAGAAGCAGCTTGTATTCCACAAGTACACACCTCAGTAATGAGTTCCAGTGCACCAGGGAATCCTATTCCAGAATTGGGTTTTGCATACTATAAGACCAAAAAAATCAGTTACAGTAGGATGTTAGCATTTGATACAGTAAATATATTACTGAAACGAGCAAATGAATAGGCGGAACATGACAGACTGATTACCTTCTCTAAATATATCTCAAAAAACCTCTTTTTTGCTGCCTCCGGACTAAATCCCTCAACCCCTTTTACTGAGGCAACACCTCCTAAAAAGTTTGCTTCACCTGGTATAACAGATGGATAGTAAGAAGTTCATACTATTTATCAGTACTAGAGACAATAATTACCACATTACATCAAATGCAGTTCATTAGGTGATGCAGACCAAGAAGACTTTGGTTACATATTATGTATTGGAAAATGAACATGCAATAGTAAATCCAAGAGGCAAAGATCCTCCTAACATGTTCGCAAATCCCTCTTGTTTCTTGATAGCTGCGGGTACTTGCAAACATGACATCTTGAAATTTATAAATGAAGTGCTTAGGCCATCAACCAACTAGTTAGCCCCAAATTGCACTGACACTGATAAACAACATTACTTCATTACTTTCCCACCGTCGTGTGATGCAACTTTGGAGCTTAGTGGCTCCATAAACACAATTTTTGGGGCGGTCAAAGATAATAGCACGTTCTCTATAAGCTACTATGAGTTGGCGTAATGGTCAGAACCATTGTAAATAATAAAGAACTTGGAGGGAATAAGTTCAAATCATGGTAGCCACCTACCTAAAATTTAATATCCTACAAGTTTTCTTGACAATCAAATGTAGTAGGGTCATGCGGTTGTCCGTGAAAATAGTCAAAGAGCACGCAAGTTGGTGTGAATACTCCTGAATATTAATACATACACACACATATATCACACACTCTCTCTATATATATATATTTTTTATGAGAAACTGAGCTTTCATTGAGAAAAAATGAAAGAATACATGGGCGTACAAAAAAAAACAAGCCCACAAAAGAGCAAGGGGAGCTTACAACAAAGCGCTCCACCCAAGCAAGATAAAGTCTAAAGGATAATTTTTTTTGACAAAGGCGACAACAAAATTTCATTGATGTAATGAAAATACATAATACATAGTAACATAGTAGAAAAAAGCTTAAGGAAGAAAACAAAGGAAACACAGTACACCAGTAAGAAGAAATCATTCCAGCGAAGTAATTAAAACTAAAGCAATACTAGGCATTAAACAAAAAGAGGTGCCAAGAAAAACTCAAATCTGAGATGGAGTAGCCTGCGAACTCCTTGCACTGGGAACTCCAAGAGAAAGCCTTCAAGATGACTGAATCAAATCTTCTTGTCCACTCTAGCCTTTTATCTTCAAACAATCTCTGATTTCTTTCAAACCATAACTCTGACAAGAGAGCTTTGGCCCCGGACAACCACAACACCTTAGCCTTGGAACTTAAAGTAGGTCCCACCAGCACTTAATCAGAATCCATGTAAGGACATTAACCCTTCTAGGACAATATGCAGACCAAAGTGCCTGATACAAGATCTTGTCCATCACCTGCCCTTCCCCCGAAAACCAGTGAGCTGACTGAAAAAAAGCCCATTGGGCTCGATACTCCACTTCCTCCAATCCTCCCCTACTGATGGCTTTAAATCGTCTAAAAGACCCAACAAAGTTATCAATTCCACCGTTTCATCATCCTTCAAAATTCCCCTAAAGGAAAGATTCCAAGAGAGTGTGTCATTATCCCAAAATTCAGCAACACGTCCCTCAGGATTGCTCACCACCAGGAACAACAGAGGGAAAGCAACTTTCAGAGGTATGCCCCCAACCCATACATCATTCCAAAAGGCAATCCAATTACCATTCCCAAAATGGAATCGAACCAGGCAATTTACCGTCTCCCAATGCTTGGCTATGTTCAACCAAGGGCTTCTCAAACTCCTGCCCCTACCTATCAAGGTGTTCCATCCATTTTTCGAGACCCCATGAACTTGGTTTCCTGAATGAGAACAAAATCCAGGATTACTTTCTGTACCACCCTTTTTAGTTTAACCCTTTACGCACCATCTCCCAGCCCACATGTGTTCCAAGATAATATTTTCATACTGACTTCACTGAGATCCGCCTTACAGGGATCTCCTTCAATTGTAAGCCGCTTGCTCGGAGTAAAAAATCAAAACGAACCAGTTCGGCTGGATAACTACAATTGTCCTCAACTTTCTTTCCTCCAAAATGAGGATCGTTTTCCACTGAATCAAACAAACTAGCCAGGTTAATAATAGGAGGAGAATCAATTAAACAATTTTCAAATCCTAGCAATCCCCCGAGTACTCTCCATTTACTGTTAATATACTCCAACTTTCCATTCAGATCCGGCGCTAAACAATTTTCAAATGTCAAAATAGCTTTATCACTTGCAAAAGGGTTAATTTGCAGTTGGCTTCCAAAGTAGGATTGCTAGGCATCCTTGACAATCTTCCATTGTATGTGCGCAAAGAGTCTAGTAACTACCCAAATTTTAGCGAAATCCACTGCCACAACCTGCTCTTCTTTACGAACCCAGTACCCTCTTGAAGCCAAGGAATTCGACCGCTTTGAATCTTCTCCAACGTACCCCCCAAGCAAGCACGACCGACAAGCGACCTCCTCAAGTTCGGACTATAGCTATGATCTACTAAGGCATCAAGAAAGTCCGATAATAGGTCTCTGAAGACCATCCAACCTACATCGTGCCTTCCCAACGGCACCAAAAACAACCTTCTTCCCCCAGAGGGCGGCCAAACCACACCCTCGGCAGCCCACCCAACTTCCTTTCTGACCTTAAAAAGCCCCAGAGTAGCAAGCTCGTCTTTGAATTTTTTCCTCACAAAATAGGCCGAAACATCCTCAAAGATGTTGACAAAGGAGTCACGAAACCAGACCACATGTTCGAAGGAGAGGCGAATCGCCAAGTTATCCAATCCGTCTTAAAGGAATGCCCCAGAGCCCTCAGCCCAAATTCGGAAGCTTCTGTTACCCACACTGCAGCTAAATGTCTTCATATCGGAAGACTGAGGACGCGACATCTTAGCACAAACCAAAAAATCGAAACCGAAAACTTGAAAAGCTAGGGCAGACCAATTGTCAGAACCATTGTCGGAGGCTTGGCGGCCGACGTCCAGTTACCGACGACTCGTTCAGGCCCACCACAGATAGAGATGTCCACGGGGCAGGGCGGGGCCGGGGAATGACTTACCGTCCCTGTCCCCGTCTCCCATTTCATTCCCCGTCCCCGCGAAATTCTCCATTTAATTTCACGGGGAATGTAGGCTGATTCTCATGGGGATTTTATGGGATCGGGTTTCTCATGGGAATAATTCCCCGTTTATAATTTTTATTTTTCCAAATTTTATTACATAATTTTTTTTTTTTGAAAATTTTTATTTAAATGGCTAATTACTAATTAGAAATTTCTATTTAAGAGACATTTTTTTCAATTTTCTTTAAAAAAGTAAAATGATATTTAATAAGAATTTAGAATTATGGTTTATTATATACACATAAGTATATATATTTAAATAATAATAATATATCGGGCGCGGGACGGAGCTGGCGGGGCCGGGTCGGGAGTCGGGAGTCGGGGGCGGGGACGGAATACATTCCCGTCCCCGTCCCGCTTAGCCAACTGGGAAAAATCTTCCCCGCTCCTCCCCATTCCCGCCTAACGGGGATTCCCGCCTGCTTAGGGGCGGTCCTCATGAGGAAAATGAACATCCCTAACCACAGACGTAGAAAGACTATAAAAATCGAAACTTAGTCGCTGGAGATAGAGTTTTAGGGGTTAGGCGGGAGAGAAAGAAGAGAGAATCGGGGGGGAGGGGGGTGTTTTAACTTCTGCTAGGTGGATTACTTTTATCCTAATTACAAAAAGGTTTAGCAACCGACGCCTAAAGAGAAACATAGAATCTAGTAAGGGTCCAAATGTCCAAAGAAGATCGCTCGACCACTTGAAAGATTCTATTGTTTCTCTCCCCCCAAAGCCCCCAAAGAATAGCACAAACTCCAGTCCTCCACAAAAAAGTCTCTCTCCCCTGAACCTGGGGATGCAAAAGGAACTCCACCAAAACTTCTCTACAATCCCCACCCCCCCTAGAAAAGGGGAATCCAAACTCTCTGAAAAAGTGCTTCCACACGTCTTGAGCCATCTCGCACCTCCAAAACAAATGGTCAATGTCCTCTGTCGCCTTCTTACAAAGAATACAACACCAGGGCCCAGCCAGCGATAGTCATCTTCTCGAGACCCTATCCAAAGTATTAACTCTTCCGTGAAAGACCTGCCAAGTAAAAAACTTTACCTTCTTTGGGATTCTCACCTTCCACACTAAGGCAAAGACAGACACCCCCTATGAAGAAGGAGGGGGAGGATTAACCAAAGAAAGGAAAAAGGACCGACACGAAAACCCCGCTATCGGATCAAGACGCCAACAACGGACATCTTTCCTCTTCGGACAACACCGAAGATCTTCCAAAAGAGAGAGGAGGGTCATAACATATGTCGTCTCCCTATCAGATAAAGCACACTGAAAACCGAAAGAGGGGGTTGCGAGAAGACCCGAATGAAATAAAACATCAGCCACCCTCTTATGTTTAGAACAAGACAAATTATAAAGACGAGGAAAAACAGAACACAGAGGATCATCTCACAACCACCTATCTTCCCAAAACAAGGTATCCTCCCCATTACCCACCCGACAGTGAACAAACTCAGAGAAAGAAGGAAAACCCTCCGCGATACCAGTCCAAGGACATCTAAAGGTGCCTCCCCGACCATTACCAACCCAATCAAAGGGGAAGTCCCCATACTTACTCACGATGACCCTACGCTAGAGAGTGGAAGTTTCAATGTGGAATCGCCACAACCATTTGGCCATCAAATCCTTGTTAGGAGCTTTCAAATTACCAATCCCCAGCCCCCCGAGGTCGAAAGGTTTAGACACTGAGGCCCAATTAACCAATTGGGCTCCACCACCCTCTTCCACAGCCTTCCACAAAAAGTCACACATTAACTTCTCAATACGATTGCACATCGTGACAGGCATTGTGAAGAGAGACATAAAATAGATAGGGATACCACTAAGGACAGACTGAATCAGGGTAAGACGACCTCCTTTTGAAAAGAAACACCTCTTCCATGAGGCTAACCTTTTTTTGATCTTTCCCACCACTGAGTCCCAAAACGAACAAGACCTTAAGCACACTATCTATATTAACTAGACCAACTCTAGTAATTTACTACTAATCGAAGTCAAAACCAATAATTCTCCACAATATAGAATTCCCAATGGTGATATTATTAGTTGATTCAAGACCAAGATTGTCTAGGTTGTTGGTGAATGGATGATAAGAAACTATTAAAAAACAGTGATGTATTTGTTATATGATCCAACCTCCCCCACGCCAGACCAACTAAAAGATAGGATTCGTCAGCAATTCTCATACTTCAGCTCACAATTGAAAAGAGTAACAGAGGCAATCATTATTCATTATCAGCCAAGTAAGCTTTAACCAACTAAAGAAAAACAAAATAAATCCTGTTCATCTTAATTTACCAGTCCCCATGAATGGCACAAAGTCTTCAGGGGTGACTTCAACACCCAACTCGCTGAAAACATCGACCGCAGCCCTACGAGACAGGTCCTCGCTGTTGCAAAGCACTCCATCCATATCAAACAACACTGCCGAAACCTTGCCCCATTCGCTCTTATAAGAGCTTTCCTGCACACTGGTCTCTTCCACCTTCACACAAGCTTTAACCGCCCTTTTTCGCGAAAACACGAAGCGTTTCGACCTCCATTCGAGAAGGTAATGAGGAACTGATGTGGGTCTTGTTCCTCTTAGCTTAGTTGAGAAGAAGCATAATCTGGCTGAAGGTGCAAGGGAAAGAGAAGGGGAGAGATACTTCAAGGCCATGGAGCTTTCCATGGAACTGCTTCTCGTCTGTGAGTAGCAATGAAGGGAGTTCCGTTAAAAATGCCATTGAATTTCCATAAAATTGATTGGTTTTAATGTCATTTTACCACTCTATTTGCATTGTATGGTTGGGATTTCCTTCCGTCCGTGTCTGTCACGGTCTTTTTGTTTCTCTCTCTCCTTTTTTTTTTTCCTTTTTTATGGAAATTTGCTCTTTTTTCAGTGGTGGAGAAATGGGTTTGCCTTATTTTCCCTTTCATTTGCATTATCCACTTAAACGAGTTAATCTAATGGTACCATTTGCTTCTATTTCTCGGGTTCATATCTCTCTATCCTTCCCTCTCAATTGCCCTGCTATAATGTGCCCTTTCTTAATAATTATAGGATATAAATTTGAAAATCGTTATGTCTTCTAATAACGGTACGAAACAGTTATCAAAAAAAACGGTAGGATACAAAATCGAAGTACTTTTATAGTTTCTCTCATCTACATCCAACAATACAAAACTGTTAGCCACAATGTAGTGGCCTCCTTGAACAATTTCTCCTAAACGAGAGCGTGTTGAAAATTAAACATATTTTAATTGTACGTTATATAGATTTAAGTTTAAGAATATTAATGTATTTAATTAATTAGAATTTTTTTGGATAGGAGTTAAAAGAAGAATTTATTCCTTAGGAAAGTTTTACATTGAGTTTATGTTTATGTGTGAAAGTTTTGAGTTCATAAATTTAAGTGTAGGGGAGTTATGGATAGGATTGATTTGGTAAGTCCTATAAATAGAGTCACTTTGACATGTATATCAAGCAAGTGAATAAGAAGGAAAAAGTGTGAACCAAGTTTGTAGTTTCTTTTGAAAAGTATTTTTTAATACAAGTGAATTGTTTCTTGTAAAATATATTCCTTATTTGATTATTTATTTGTGAGTGTCCATCACACGCTTCCAACCAACTGGTATCAAAGCCTGAGTTCAAGAAAAGAGAATTGTGTTTTGCAAATGACAAGCAACAATTTGGTTCCTTTCCAAGTGTCTCGACTTACGAAAGAAAATTATAACAGTTGGTGTATACGTATGAAGCTCTACTTGGTTCACAAGATGCATCAGAAATTGTTGATAAAAGCTATGATGAACCAGATAATGACACAACTTTAATTCAAGCTCAACAAGAAGTTTTGCAAAATACTAGAAAGAAAGACCAAAATGTGTTCACCATTATTCATCAAGTTATTGATGGTATGAATTTTGAGAAGATCTCTGGAGCAACTACTGCGAGACAAGTATGGCAAATTTTGGAGAATATTTATAAAGGAGTAGATCGAGTCAAGAAGGTTCGCCTCCAAAAATTGAGAGGTGATTATGAATCATTGCACATGAAGGAGTCTGAATTGATTTCGGATTATACTTCAAGATTGTTAGCAGTGGTCAATAAAATGAAGAGATATGGTGAGACAGTAAATGATGAGCAAGTAGTTGAAAAGATTCTTCACTCATTAGATAAAAAATTCAATTTCATCGTTGTAGCTATTGAAGAATCAAAGGACTTGAGTACAGTGTTCATTGATCAGCTTGTGGGTACTTTGCAAACCCATGAAGAGAAGCTTCTCAAGAAAAACAGATAGACAACTGAGCAACTTTTTCAATCAAAGTTGCAGTTGAGAGATAAAGAAGATAGCCAAGAAAAAAAATCGATGTCAAGGACGTGGTCACAGTCGTGGACGTGGTGACTTTAGAGGAAGAGGTTAAGGGAATTTCAGTCATAGAAATTTTGATGATTCAAATACTAGTTCATCAAGAGGACGTGGAAGATAAAATTATTTAAGGTCATATGGAGGAAGAACAAATAATGACAGAAGGTATAACTAAAGTCAAGTGGAATGTTATAATTGTCATAAATTTGGTCATTATTCTTGGGAATGCGGAAATAAAGTTGAAGAAAATGTCAATTATGCAGAGCAAGACGTTAAAAACGGTGAGCGATCTTTGCTTCTAGCATGCAAAGGTGAAAAAACATGTGAAAATAATTCGCAGTACCTTGATAGCGTGCAAGCAATCACATGGGTGGAAATAAATCAATGTTCGTGAAACTTGATGAATCTGTTGGTGGAAATATCGTGTTTGGTGATACTACAAAAATTTCTGTGAAAGGAAAAGGCAAAATTTTAATCAATTTGAAATATGGAAAGCATGAGTTTATCTCTAATGTCTATTACGTGCCAAATATGAAGAACAATATTTTGAGTTTGGGACAACTCCTAGAGAAAGACTATAATATTTTGATGAAAGATTATAGTCTTTCAATAAAGGATCATCATGATAATATGATTGCTAAAGTGCACATGTCGAAGAATAGAATGTTTTTGTTAAACATTCAAACTGATGTTGCAAAATGTTTGAAGTCCTGTTTGAAGGATCCATCTTGGATTTGACATTTGAGATTTAGGCACTTGAACTCAGGAAGAATATGGTGAAAGGATTGTCATATGTCAAGCATGCAGATCAATTTTGTGAAGGTTGCCTTTATGGCAAACAATCAAGAAAGAGTTTTCCACAAGAATCTCTTTCAAGAGCAAGGAGACTGCTAGAGCTTGTTCATACTGATCTTTGTGGATCGATAAAGCCAAGTTCTTTCGGTAGGTATAATTAGTTCTTATTGTTTATTGATGATTTTAGCCGAAAAACTTGGGTTTATTTTGCCAACAAGAAATCAGATGTATTTGGCATGTTCAAGAGATTTAAAGCTCTTGTTGAAAAAGAAAATGGTCTTTATATAAAAGCTTTGAGACCAGACAGAGGAGATAATTCACTTCAAATGAATTCAAAGGCTTTTGTGAAGAAAATGGAATACGTCGACCTATGACAGTTCCATAAACTCCACAACAAAATGGCATTGTTGAGAGAAAGAACAGAACGATATTCAATATGACTCAGGACATGTTGAAGAGTAAGAAGATGTCAGAAGAATTTTGGGCACAAGTAGTTGAATGTGTTGTTTATTTGTCAAATCGTTCCTCAACTAGAAGCCTATGGAACAAAACTCCTCAACAAGCATGGACAAGAAGAAGCTATCTATTGTTCATCTAAGAGTATTTGGGAGCAGAGCTTATGCACATGTACCAGATTAAAAGCGTAGAAAGCTCGATGATAAAAGTGAGAAGCATAATTTTCATTGGATATGATGCAAGCTCAAAGGGCTACAAGCTTTATAATCCTGCTACAGAGAAGTTGGTGGTGAGTAGAGATGTTGTGTTCGATAAGGAAGCAACATGGAATTAGAATGATGAACCAAAAGACTACAAGTTTTTATTTTTTTTCTTGAAGACGATGATGAATCTAGTGAAGTTGCTTTTCCATCAACACCACCAACATCACCAGTCATTCCACAATAGAGACACCTTCATCATCTATAAGCTCAAGTGAAACACCTCGTCGCATGAGAAATTTGCAAGACATCTATAGTGAAATTGAAGAGTTAACTCAAAGTTTTAGTGATCTCACTCTATTTTGTCTTTTTTATGATAATGAACCTTTAACTTTTGAAGAAGCTTCACATGATGAAAAATGGAAGATTGTTATGGATGAAGAGATAAAGGTTATACAAAAGAATGATACATGAGAACTTTTTACTCTTCCAAGTGGAAAGAAAACAGTAGGTGTCAAATGGGTGTTCAAGATAAAAAGAAATGAAAAATGAGAAGTGGAGAAACATAAAACAAGATTAGTTGCCAAAGGCTATTCTCAGAGAAAGGGAATTGACTATAATGAAGTGTTTGCTCCTCTGGTTTGCATGGAGGCTATAAGGTTGCTAATTGCACTTGTTCTCAAAATAAATGGAAGATTTTTTTAGATGGATGTCAAATCAACATTTTTGAATGGATATCTGGAAGAAGAAGTCTACTTGGAACAACTGATGCGAAAATATCGAGTACACTAAACTAATGCAAATTAGAATAAGACTCTGACACTTCTACGACGTGCAAGTATACACGGTCGAGAGCAACAAGTGATAAGTTAAAGTATTGATCCCACGAGGACTAGTTAGACCTAAATGAATGAGTGTCCTAGCAAATTTTCCTTATTTTTGTGCAACGCATGAGTGTGCAATTCTCTGTTGTAAATAAATAACTGATGCGACAAGTGAGAAAAGATAAGACAAGATACAAGAAAATTAACTAAATTTAAATGAGAGGATAGGAGAATGCAATTAAGAGGGAAGATGCAAGAGACGAGATTTTCAATGAAAAATAGGGTCGGGTTAGGTCGGAGTTTTCATGTTTGATTGGAATGAATTTTGAATGATGCCTTGAATTTACCTACACAAATATTCAAATGAATTTTCCAAAATCACTAAGTTTTAAAACCTATAACTTCTCAATTGAGATCTAAATTATGCTCACTATTTAAGGTTCTAGGTGGGTTAATTATTCCTAATCAACTCAAGAATCCTAGAATGAAATTTTAGTTTTGTAATCCATTAAATTTTCCAAGTTCATGAATTCTAGAGAAATTAAAGTGGCCAATTTTAATTCTCATGCACTGTTAAAATCAATAAAATTTCATAAATCCAATCACGACATCAATCATAATTCAATCCAAAATTACATTGAAAAAAACCTAACCCTTGCCTAAGACAATTTAGTTCATGATAGCAATCGATTCACAAATCACTAATTTAAGCATGTTTTCACCGTTCAATAAATCCAAACTAGGTGTTGTAACAGTTTTACAAAACAACCCCAAACAGTCACAATTCAGCTTAAAAAAAACTACGAATTCAGCCTAAAAAGTGAACAATACAACCTAAAATCAGTGTGTGAAACAACCCAAAAATCAGTGTTAAAAGTGGTAGTAATAGCAAGCAAATACAAGTAGAGATTGGGAAGGGGTTACGCGAGAAAAGTTCTTCGTTTTGCTTCAGCAAATGCCTAGAAAAACACCTCAGTTGATAGTCTGCAGCAGCGTCCTTTGCTTCAGCAAAGTCCCTCAATTGGCTTCAGCAAAGGGCTCCTCGATTTGCTACAGCAAAGGGCTCGATTGCAGCAGCCGATTGCAGGTGACAACCAATTTTTTGCAGGTTCTGTCCGATAGAGTTATCTAATACAACAAATCTCAGAACGACGATCCAACCGTTCAAAACGAGATCCTGTGAGCCCCCAACAAGTTGACAAAATTTGAGTCAAATCCAACGGTGGAAACTCTATCAAATGACAACTTTGTGAGTATCGTCTGTGAAAAATCGAACTACTCTGATGCTCTCGGTTTTGTTACAGCAATGACACCTTGATGCTCTCGATTTTGCTACAGTAATGGCACACTGATGCTCTTGGTTTTGCTACAACAATGGCACCCTGATGCTCTCGATTTTTTCTCCTCACTCGCCTGATTGCTACAGCAAGGATATAATGGTGTTGCTCTAACTCCGCAAATTATAGAAATGTCCTTAGGAGTAGAAAGACCATCTTACCTGAAGTCTAAAATGCCCTTAGGGACTCCTGTAATTTTTAAACGTCTCCTGCACACAAAAAAATTCTAAATAAATTCATCAATTAAATTATGGATCAACTAAATATGAGAGGATTTTTCTGGAGTTAAAATTTCGTTTTCCGGTCTTTAATTACTTGTTAACTTATTTTTTCAAATTTCTTAAATTAAAGCATAAAAACATCAAAATTAATTCTTTTCGAACCTAATGCTTAAATTGAAGATTTTCTAGCTAAGATTCACAATTTAGGGATAAAATAACATGAGGCTCAATGAATTCTATGCAATTCAAATAGATTAAACACTAAAATTCTAATAAAATAACTCTCCTATGGCGAGTTATCAAACCCCCAAACTTGAACTTCTCACTGTCCTCAATGAGTTCTATTCCCTAAAGACTTTAAAGACATTTAAAGACTCAAATCATTTGGGTTAATTAAACAAGGATTGGGTACTTATGCTCTAAGCTACAAGTCACCATTCATTCCATGCTTTCTAAGTGGCTCACCCGGGGTTTCCTAGTTACACTTATGCATCAATAATCAAGAGCAAACCAACTAAGATTCGACACCTACCCTCAAGTTCAACCACTAGAATCCTAATCATTCAAATCAAGCAACTCATAGTTAAAGATAAGTCACACTCCAAAACTCGCATGACTACAATTTTATGATCATTCCTTTTTATTTTTTTATTTTTTTTAAAACAGATATGTGCATTATTCCCCTCCACTTCCATAAAACTCACTACTTAGGGCTAGTTTTTTTTTCACTCTCCCGTAGTTCTTAGAATGACACACGTGGTTAGCGCAACGCACCTAAGCAATGGGTACAAGCTTCTTGCTTGATACCTCCGTAATTTTGAACACTTCCTACTGGGGGCATTACTCCAACTTGTACCTCTCGCGCCGAAAATTCGGCAGCATAACGACGCAACCTGGACAAACCAAAAATTTTAACCTGAACCTGAACAAGGAGGCACTTCAAAAATAGTCTCACAAGGGTACCCAACCTCCACCAATCTACAAAGAAATTAACAGGCTGCGCTCCAATCCCTTGGAGTTCACAGACAACCAGAAACACAAAACACACGCTTCATGTAAACCCGAGATCTCTCCTTGGAATTTCTTTAAAAAAAACAAAGAGATAAAAAAAAGGAAAAGAAATATGGAAATTTTTTGGATTTGTTTGGTTTAAAAAAAAAAAGAAAAGGAAATGTGGAAATGGGAAAATAAAAATAAAATTAAAAAAAAAAAAAGAGAAAAGTGAAAATGGAAGCTCCACCAGCGCCTAACTCAGCTTTTTAAGCCATTTCTTCTCATTTGTCTCTCATTTACTAAAGGAAAGCAGAGGGTTTCGAGGGAGAGGATGAGAGAAAGAGAAAGGAAAAAATTTCTGGTTTGAAGTTGCAGAAGAGAGGGAGAGAACTCAATGCAAGTTTTCATGGCAAGCTTTGTGACCAACTCTGCCCACTTCTGATGTCTAAGTCGTTTTGAGTACCACAAGAAGAGTTAAGAGGTGAGGTTTGAGCACCACAAGAAGCTGTATTAGGTATGGTTGGAAATCTTATTTAATTTCCTATAACTTTCATGAAGAAATCGTGAGTAGAAAATGATTGGAAGTTGCTTTAAAATTCAGGTCAAGTTCAGGGTGCAGTAGGAAAACGATTCTAGAAATTTCAGAAATTTAATTTGGGGGAAGTGGATTTCGAGGTATTTACAGACAAATCCTTTAGGAATTTCAATTTCATTTCTTCAGATGAGTTTTAGAGAATTCAAAAAGGAAGAGTTTGATATTAAGTACATCATTTTCAACCAAGTAATGAAGAAGTTATGAGTGTGGGAACTCAAGGTATTAAAATTGTAGAATGCTCGAAAATAGATAGAAGGGTTTTTGCAATCATAAGCTTGAAATTCATGAATTCGAAGTTTTAATGCTTGGTTTTGGTTTGTTTGATAGGCCAAGAGGAAATATGTCGAGTATACGGGCCAAGGATCTAGTTCTAACGCTGTGAGTGACAAAACGAACCTCGAAAACGATTTTTATACTTGAATTATGCTTATCACGCTTGTCACGCTTTGCCCCCGAGCTAGTAGACACAGAGCTAGTAGACACAGAGGCGAAGAAGACAGAGCGTTTTGTCATGGGACTGGATGAAAATGTTCGAGGCTTCATCCGTGCACTAGCACCTCCCGATTATGCCTCCGCGGTGAGTGAGTGGCGGAATTGATTTTGGTGCGGCGCGCGGTATGACTGCCAGCAGTAGTGGTTAACCTGGGCAAAATTTGGCATGGCAAATCATAAGAGGAAGTGGGACCACCAAATTCAAGCTCACGGCGTCCCAAGCAGACACCGCATGGACCAGAAACTTTCGTGCGGGTTCAGCGTCGAAACCACAGTCAACAGAGCGGAAATAACGGTGGAGATAAGCCACAATGCAAAGATCGTGTAGTAGCGGATTGGGGTAAGTGTTTGGCCCTTGGTCCGAGTGTGTGCTTCAGATGTGGGAAAGAAGGGCACAGAGCTAATAGCTGCCCGAGTCAAGCCAGCGCTAGCCAACCTCAGGTTATCAATAATGGGACTGCTGTGAAGCCTGTAATACATCAAGGAAGAGCTTATGCAAGCACCAGTAAAAACATCTATGGCTCAGACTCAGTGGTTACAGGTACACTTCCATTACTTGGGCACCTTGCCTTTGTATTATTTGATTCTGGTTCTACACACTCTTTTATTTTTGCATCCTTCGTAAGTCAAGCTGAGTTAGAATTAGAACAATTCTGATATGCTCATGCATGTCTCTCCACTCCTGCGGGGATAAATTTGTTAGCCACTATGAGAGTCAAGGATGGTAGTGTGACCATCGCAGACCATGAGTTGGCAGTAAATCTAGTAGTCTTAGACATGTTTGACTTTGATGTGATATTGGGTATGGACTGGTTAGCGCAGAACCATGCTTGCATTGATTGTTTCAGGAAGGAGGTAGTGTTCACTCCTCCTGACCAACCTCAACTCTGAGTTCGAGAGGCACGATAGCAGGAAGTAGGCCTAAGGTAATTACTGCCCTTAAGGCCAGGAAGTTATTACATCGGGGAGCTTGGGGCGTCTTAGCTTGCATACTAGATGCAAGGTGCACGGAGATCTCAATGTCATCGGTACCAGTGGTGAATGAATTTACGACGTCTTCCCCAGAGACCTCCCGGAATACCTCCGGTCGAGAGGTAGATTTTAACATCGATTTGGAGTTAGGGGCGACTCAGATATCCAAGGCACCGTGCATGAGAATGGCACCGCAGAAGTGAAAGAACTGAAACTACAACTACAGGACTTCTTCGGACAAGGGATTTATACGCCTAGCGTTTCGCCTTGGGAGCACCAGTGTTGTTCGTGAAAAAGAAAGACGGGTCCATGCGCTTTGTGTATAGATTACGAGGAGTTGAATAAAGTTACGATCAAGAATAAATACCCTCTTCCCGCAATAGATGATTTGTTCGATCGATTGCAAGGAAACAACAATGTTCTCCAAGATTGATCCGAGATCGAGCTACCATCAATTGAGAATCGATGAAGAAGATATTCCTAAAACAAAGATTCGATCACGTTATGGGCATTACGAGTTCACAGTGATGCCGTTTGGTTTAACCAACGCCCCTGCCGCTTTCATGGACTTGATGAACCGTGTATCCAAAGAGTTTCTAGACACGTTCGTGATTGTGTTTATTGACGATATCCTGATATACTCCAGATGTGATGAAGATCATGAAAGGCACCTGAGAAAAGTTTTAAACACGCTGAGAGAGAATAAGTTGTATGCAAAATTCTCCAAGTGTGAATTCAGCTCGAGCATGGTATCCTTCTTAGGGCATGTGGTGTCCGAAGCTGGAGTCTCTGTTGACCCAACGAAAGTGGATGTCGTCACACAGTGGCCTCGTCCGACCACCGTTACAGAGGTACGTAGTTTTCTGGGTCTTGCAGGTTACTATAGACGTTTCGTGCAGGATTTTGCCAAGATAGCCATGCCCATGACCCAGCTGACGCGCAAAGGTAACTCATTTGTTTGGGATGATGCTTGCGAGGCGAGTTTCCAGGAACTCAAGTGCAGATTAGTGTCAGCCCCGATTCTTACAGTCCCCGAGGGAACAGGGAGCTTTGTGGTTTACAGTGATGCTTCTAAGAAAGGTTTGGGTTGTGTACTAATGCAACATGGTAAAGTAATAGCCTATGCATCCCGACAATTAAAGACGCATGAGAGGAATTATCCAACTCATGACTTGGAACTAGCAGCAGTGGTCTTTGCATTAAAGATCTGGAAACACTACGTATGGCGAGAAAATTCGATTTTTACAGATCATAAAAGTCAAAATGTCTGTTTCACCCGTAGGAATTGAACATGAGGCAACGCAGATGGTTGGAATTAGTGAAGGATTACGATATTGACATTCAGTACCACCCCGGTAAGGCTAATGTCGTGGCCGATGCCCTCAGTAGGGAAGCAGCATGCATACTTCAAAGACGAGTCACCGACGGAGCGAGTTACAGCGAGAGTTTGCTCGAGCTGAAATTGCAGTACTAGTAGGAAAGACTACGGCTCAGTTAGCTCAGTTAACGGTACAACCAACTTTGAGACAACGTATCGTTGAGTCTCAACAGGTAGACCCTCGCTTAGTAGAAGCTTTTTCGGCGAAGAACTACAGGTGAGTTGGCGGAGTTTTCACTATCCACAGACGGAGGATTACTATTTCAGGGTCGATTATGTGTGCCAGGTGACGACAAACTGAAAACTGAAATCTTGAGCGAAGCCCATAACTCACCGTTTTCTATGCATCCTGGTAGTACCAAGATATACCGAGATCCAAAACGATGCGTTACGGTGGTGTAACATGAAGCGCGACGTGGCGAGTTTGTCGCCAAGTGTTTGACTTGTCAACGGTGAAGGCACCTGAGACAGAGGCTCGCAGGACTACTGCGCACCCTTACATGTGCCCCAAAGGAAATGGGAGAGATCTCTATGGACTTTATAGTCGGATTGCCTAGAACCTTACGAGGTTACTCAGTAATTTGGGTCATTGTGGACAGATTAACCAAGTCAGCACATTTCATACCAGGGAAATCCACCTATTCTACGGATAAGTGGGCGCAGCTTTACCTGGAAGAGATAGTCCGTTTACATGGGATTCCAACCAAGATCATTTCAGACAGGGATCCACGTTTCACCTCCAACTTTTGGAGGAGTTTACAGAAAGCGTTAGGCTCACAGTTGAACTTTAGTACAGCTTTTCATCCACAGACGGATGGGCCGGATGAGCGTTTGAATTAGATCTTAGAAGACATGTTACGAGCTTGAACTTTAGACTTCCCGTGTAAATGACACTCAATTGCATTTGATGGAGTTTGCTTACAATAACAGTTATCAGTCGACCATCGGAATGGCTCCATTTGAAGCTCTCTATGGAAAGCGTTGCAGAACTCCCGTTTTCTGGGAGGAGGTTGGCGAACGCCGATTGTTGGGTCCGAGTAGTACAGTCACTAATGAGGCAATACAAAAGATTAGGGCGCGAATGCATCCGCCCAAGCAGAACAAAGAGTTATCTTGCCGATTCGAGGCGAAGGGACCCTAGAATTCGAAGTTGGGGACCACGTATTTCTTAAAGTTGCCCCAATGAAAGGAATTCTAAGGTTTGGCCGAAAAGGGAAGTTGAGTCCGCGCTTCATCGGACCATTCGAGATTTTAGAAAGGGTTGGTGCGGTGGCCTACAGACTAGCACTGTCGCCTTCCCTATCAGCAGTTCATAACGTGTTTCATGTCTCCATGTTGAGAAAATACGTTCCTGACCCGACTCACGTCATAGACTTCGAACCATTACAGTTAGCGGAAGATTTGAGTGATGGCGAACGACCTGTACAGATTATTGCAAGAGATCAAAAGACCCTCCGTAACCGTGAGATCAATTTGGTTAAAGTGTTATGGCAAAACCACCGTACGGAAGAAGCTACCTGGGAGCGAGAGGAGGAAGTGCGAGCTAAGTATCCAGAACTATTCCAAGAATAGTAACTTTCGAGGACGAAAGTTCTTAAGGAGGGAAGATTGTAACGACCACAGCCACAGGTACTAGTTATTTATTTTATTTAACGTTCTACCCGCCTGCGTGTCAAGTCGGATTAGTAAATTTTCATCAGGCTCGGTGAGAGTGAGTCTTTGATGCTACTTAGTTTAAAGCGAAATATTCTCCTCTAGATAATTACTTATTAAAATTAAAAGAAAAAGAAGAAACAATGGCACTTTGGTTATTAATGTTTAATTGAGGGTGACAATGGACACTTAGAATTTGACCTAATTGTTGGTATATAAGCTCCTTATCATTGAAAATTCAAAAGAGAAACCCTAGCCTACATTGATAATCATCTTCCTCTCCTCCTATTTTTACCCTAACCTAAACCCTAGCCCTTGTGCTGCTGCCCTACCGCCGACCAAGACCCACGGACGAGCATCTTCACCGCCGGCGTTGCCGTGTTTTTCCCTTGTCGTCGAGCACGCCAGGTTCACCAGCCGTCCACGTCCGCAAGGTCTCGCCGGACTTCACGCCACTCAAACTTCCGGCCTTTCGCGAGTCCCATCCCAGCCCTGCCGCCAGCCATTCATTTACAACTTCGGGCACCGCCGTTTGGAGCGTGGAGGTTAGTCCAGACGAGCGAACGTTTGAGTTTCTCACCGGAAATTAGACCCTTTTTCCAACCCTAAAAGAAGTGCCGCCGGTCTTCCCTTCAAGCGATGCCAGTCGTGCGTTCAACTTCGACGGAAGGAGACAACGCAACGAGCACTCCCTGAACGTCGACAACGTTGAAGACCGTCAACCCTTCCAGCGCCACTGTCGTTCTCGAACTCCACACGTTCGCCGCTGAGTTTTTAAATGCATGTTTCTACCACCTCAATGGCGATCACATACTTCTCACCAATGACGTTGTCCAACTACCCGGATCGTCGGTAGCCCGTTACGCCACCGCAGGTTATTTGAAGGTCGATTTCCTTGCCAGGTGAGCTCGGTGAGAACCCTTCTCTACGTTGGAATAAAATTATAGACCGAATAACTCAGTGATTGAATACTAATTGAAGAGTGGGTTCCAGGTTGTTGAAACATAACTCTTAAGGCCCAAACGTAGCGCCGGACCAAGATCTCAGGCAGTAGAAGGAGTTAAGGAGCATCCGACATACATTTAGGAGTCGAGAGAATTAGGTAAAGGATTCTAAGATCTGTATTTATGTGTACTTAATTATGCAAGTGAAGTGATGTTCGGAGCGTAATTTCGAAGGTTACTTGTTAAACAGGTTCCTTAAAAGAAGCGCACATACTAAGAACTAGGATCAAGGTTCGGGTTGGAATCTAAGTCGAGGTAAGGGACCTTGTGCCGAATCTTTTTAAATGGGATTAAAGAAAACGAATTTCAATATTTTATGTGAAATTAGTACGATGTTTTACTTAAAAAGATTTAATGATTTTACACGAGAATATTCCGATATTTTATGTGAGGATGCCTTGATATTCTATGTGAAGATATCTCAATATTTTATGTGAGCATAATCTAGTATTTTATACGAGAATATCTTTGTATTTTATGTAAGGATATTCCAGTATTTCATGTGAGGATATTACAGTATTATCTATGAGAATATTTCATGATTATATACGTGAGTATTACACCCTATCTGATGTGAAAAGTCATGATTTGCATATCAATGATAATGGTTGTGGCATGTACACTATAGTTATGTTGAATGATGGGACCTCATGCATGTTATGTATGCCATGAAAGGATTTGATGAAAAATGTGGACATTGGTCTCCTGAGTGCATTATGTGCATGGTCAAACATGCATTAGAGACCACATGGGTCAAACTACAGTCCGTGAGGGACTCAATTTATACAGTGGGTCTGTGAGGGACTCAAACCATACAGGGTGCGTGAGGACTCAAATGATTACAGGGTGCATGAGGGACTCAAAATGAAATGACTCAGGATGACCAATCGGCCACTTAAATAAAAAAAAGGAAGTCATGGATTAAAGACCTGACGATATGAGAAAGTTTTAGGTCCCGCATATGTACATTTCGAACAAGTTTAATGATCATGATTGCATGTGCTTGCATATCCCAAACCTCGTGAGCGAGGTCACTTACTTCGGTATTGTTTTGCAATACTCACCCTTTCTTTTAAAAATGTTTTTCAGGTAAGGCCAAGGACGTGCAGGGCGAGTGACGGAGGCGCGTTGCTAGAACCATGGGAATAGACATGTTTTCCGCACACTTCTTTTATAACTGATGTTGTCCCTTTATGTTTTCGAAGTTTAAATTTACTTTACAGACTTCAAATAGGCCATGTTTAAACTGCTCCTTTTATTTGTTTTGAATGTTTTTCTTGGGATCCCTAAAGACAAATTATTTTCATTGGAGATTTAAAGATCGTTTTATCTCTTTTGGCCTATAAATGCATGCATGTGTAGTAATGTCCCTAAGAGTTTAGTCATAGAAAAGTAGGGGCGTTACATATAGATATAGATATAGATATAGATATGTGTGTGTGTGAGAGAGAGAGAGAGAGCAACGGTAAAAAAAGATTTTTATTGTGAAAATTGGAGGAAAAATCGGGCACCGAAACTTTACCAATATATAATAATAATAATAATAATACAAGTGTTGTGGAAATGAAATATATATATAATAAACAAAAGATAGTGGAGTTTTATGACAAATTAAATAAGGAATAAATTAAAGAGAAAGTGAGAGAGAAGAAAGAATATTGGAGAGAAATTCACCAATTGTGCCTATTATTTATCCACCAAAAGCCACTTATTATAGGCAATTCAGAGAGTATGATGTGATCCATTTGGACACCAATCTATGACCTTTGTTGGACACATGGGGGACACTTTGGCTATGGATAATTTTCCACATGGCATGGGAGTCAAGGGAGCATGTGGAATGGGCATTTACATGATAATGTTTACAATACTCCCCCTTAAATGTCCATTTATATAAAGTATGCCTCGTTAAAACCTTACTAGGAAAAAATCCAATGGGATAAACCCCTAGTGAAGGAAAAAGAGTATATATTTTATATAATTTATTTACTCCCCCAAAGATATTGATAGAGATCTAATCCCCTTGAGCAGTGGAAACGAGTTTGGAATCGTAATTGCAAGCTTATTTTGGTTGAAAAGCAAAAATCAATGCATTGAAAAATAACAGAGATAAACATACATTTCTAATCTAATTAGGCATGGAGATATACATGCAAACATACTATGTTTAACCATTAAACTAAAATGAAGAAAGATTACCTTTGTAGTTTTTCCAAAACAGCAACTCCTTGCTTCCAAGATGTACAGCAGCACAGGAACACAAAAGAACGTCTCTGTTTTCTCCAACAGGACACAACCAGTAAGAAAACCTCCTATGACTCTGAGTTTCTACTTAGATCTTCCTTAGGTGGGAATGATCCAACAATTGGAGTATTTGGGAATTGAGAGAGAGATAGAATTCTTCTAAGAGAGCAATCCAGAGCATTGATCGATTAGCTTATCCACTTCTCTCCAGGAGAAGATGAACCTGTAGAGGGCATCTCCCCACCCCCTATCGATTAGGGAGTTGGGAGAGATGGGGAACGTGTCCTCCTGACACGTTCCCTCTTTTTTTATTTTTATTTAATTAAATAATAAAAAATTATGAATTAAATAATAATATATATAATTAATTTAATCATAATTAAATATCATATATTTAATATAGATTAAATCACATTTAATCATTTATCCTTCTAACTTATAGTTTTAATGCACATCTAATGCACATTAAATTTTAACCTATAGTTTTCAAATGTGAATCACATTCACATTTGAATTTAATATTTGAACTCTTTGAAATATTTAATTCTCTCATATAATTTAATATGAATCATATTAACATTAAATTTATAATATATAGTTCCAAAACTATATATTATATCGTATCTATATACATTCAATTCATTCCCTAATGAATTTGAACATTTCAAATTCAAATGATCTAAGAACCCTTTACGAGCTAGAAGATGGACCTAATGGACCTACAAATCAAAAGCTCCAACGATACGAGATTACTCGGTTAATCTCATTAACCTCCTAATCAACATTCGTTAACTGCGGGAACACTCCCCTAAGGTCCCACAGTTGCACTCTTCTCACTGCAGATATATTTCTGTGTCCACGGATATTTACCAATAACAGCAAGTCAATCCTTCACGAATGTTCGTAACACCAGCTGGGTCAAATTACCGTTTTACCCCTGGGTTACATCTCGTACCTTAAGTATCAGTTTATTCTAATGAACAATTTTTTTGTGGTCCTACCAACAAACAGAGTTCCTCTCGGGCCAGTGAGAGGGTCGGGCTCTTTGTTCAAGTCCGGGAGACACCACTTAAGGGAACATTCCTCTACTTACCCTAATAGGCGGGAATGAGTGAATTTCATCTTGCTAAGTTAAGTTCCCAGCCGCTCACTCGGTCTTGTCCCCAAGAAGGTAGGCATATTGAGTCGGTGAATCTGACCACTCTCACCCATACTAGTCAAAGGACAATCTCTCGCGAACAGGAGTTCGTAACCTGCTCAGGATTGAGATCAAGTTGCCTAGGTCATCCTAGTGAAATAGAAACCTAACTAGTCAATGGAGTTACATCTAGTGGTTACTATTTCGCGGTCCGGTCTTATGTAATCTCATTACATAGGATATCCTCACTCACATATCATCTACACGAGCACCTTAGGATCACAATGTTTGTATCTTATACAAAGTGGGCCACATCTATAATTTTACCAGGACAAGGTACCCAAACCTTATCCCCTTACTATAGACCCTTTAGGCTGTATCTCGAACTGAGATCCTTTATATGTACACTACATTCAGTTAAAGATTCATTTTACAGCCTTGGATGTTTAGTTTATTGGATTTGGGGTTAAAACAAAGGCAATATCATAGACAATGAACAATAACACTTTATTGAAGTAATAACACTTTATTACAATAATTAGAACATAATTACAAACTACGAGTTTTAGTGCACAAAACCCAACAAACTCCCACTTGAAATAAAACTCTAGTGGGGTACATCATAATCTAAAACAGTGGTTACAGAGATACAAATACAATAAACTAGGACATCCGCATATACCCATTACATATCTCCCACTTGCCCTAGATTAGCCTATGTACATATCTCGTAGACATAGACTTTCCAGATGACCCTCGAACACTTTAGCCGTGAGAATCTTTGTAAACGGATCAACAATGTTGTGCTCCGAAGCGATCTTCGTGACTATCACATCTCCTTGTTGCACTATCTCTCGTATCAGGTGATACTTCCTCTCGATGTGCTTGCCTCGCTTATGGCTGCGAGGTTCCTTCGAATTGGCTACCGCACCACTGTTGTCACAGTATAAGGTGATGAGAAATTCAATATTTGGAACAACTTCCAAACCAGTAAGGAATTTCCTTAGCCAAACAACCTCTTTAGTTGCTTCACAAGCAACGACATACTCAACCTCCATCGTGGAGTCAGCGATGCATCCTTGCTTGATGCTTCGCCATACTTCAGCTCCCCCGTTAATGGTGAAATCTGATCTCGATGTGGATTTTCTAGAATCCTTATCGGTCTGAAAATCAGAATCAGTGTATTCAGTAAGGATCAAATCCTTAGTCCCATACACAAGCGTATAGTCCCTCATTCTCCTAAGATACTTGAGGATATTTTTAACTGCTGTCCAGTGGTCTAACCCTAGATTGGATTGGTACCTACTGACTATTCTCACTGCATAACAAATGTCTGGCCTCGTGCATAGCATAACATACATTAAGCTACCTACTGCGGAGACATAGGGAATACGTCTCATATCCTCAACTTCTTGAGCTGTCTTAGGACAATGTTCCTTAGACAGATGAACTCCATGCCTGAAGGGCAACATGCCCCTCTTGGAATTCTACATCGAATATCGGGACAACATTTTGTCGATATAAGATGCTTGAGACAGAGCTAGCGTTTTGTTCTTGCGATTCCTGAAGATCTGAATCCCAAGAACATATTGCGCCTCTCCCAAATCTTTCATTTGGAATTGGGTCGCTAGCCAATTCTTTATATCAGTAAGGTATCCTATATCATTCCCAATGAGTGGGATATCATCCACATAAAGCACTAATAAAATTACTTTGTCGTTAATGATCCTCTTGTAAACACAAGACTCATCAACGTTTTGGTCAAAGCCTTAAGACTTGATCGCAGTATCAAATCTTATATTCCAAGATCTGGATGCTTGTTTCAATACATAAATTGATCGATTGAGCTTGCAAACTTTTTGCTCCTGACCTTGGGTTATGAACCCTTCGGGCTGAGACATATAGATGCTCTCGTCCAGATTACCATTCAAAAAGGCAATCTTGACGTCCATTTGCCAAATTTCATAATCATAAAAAGCGGCTATGGACAAGAGTTTCCTTATAGACTTAAGCATAGCAACAGGGAAAAAAGTTTCTTCATAGTCCACTCCTCCCCTTTGGGTAAAATCCTTTGCTACATGTCTAGCCTTAAAGGTTTGAACCTTTCCGGTTGCATATCTGTTTCTCTTATAGATCCATTTACACCCTATGGGTCTTACCCCTTCAGGTTGGTCTACAAGTTCCCATACTGAATTGAAGTCCATTCACTCCATTTCAAGGTCCATGGCTTTGATCCATTGGTCCTTGTCTACGTCATTCATTGCCTATTTATAAGACAATGGATCTTCAATGCCATCATCAGGTATGATGACTTGAGTTTCAGCTAAACCTAAGTAGCGGTCAGGTTGGGAAACAACCCTCCCATTGCGTCGAGTCATTCCCAATGATTGATAAGGACGAGACTGACTAAAGGTGCTGGCTTTTCCATCAACTCTTGATGAAGGTCCAACTTGATCAACAACTCTTGTTGGTTCATCTGTAGCTTCATTTAACATTAATTTACTACGAGGTTTATGGTTCCTCATGTGATCTTCCTCCAAGAATGTGGCGTTTGTCGATACAATCACCTTGTTTTCTTGTGGGTCGTAGAAAAGACCACCTTTCGTTTCTTTGGGATAGCCAACAAATTTACATAATCTTGAACGAGGTTCCAGTTTCTTTGGGTTTGTCACTAGCACGTGTGTCGGACAACCCCAAATCCTGAAGTGTTGTAAACTAGGTTTACGCCCCTTCCACAGTTCAAAAGGTGTTTTTGAAACACTCTTTGATGGAACAGTGTTCAAGATTTGAACTGCAGTCTCTACTGCGTATCCCCAAAACGAGGCAGACAATTGAGCATAGCTCTTCAAAGAACGAACCATGTCCAACAAGGTTCTATTTCTCCTTTCTGACACACCATTTTGCTGTGGTGTATTAGGTGATGAGAGTTGAGATTTCATTCCATGTTCTATCAAATAGTCCTGGAATCTCATATCCACATACTCTCCACCTCGATCGGATCGAAGTGTTTTAATAGTTTTCCCTAATGCATTCTCTACTTCAGCCTTATACTCTTTGAACTTTTCAAGAGCTTCAGACTTATGATGCCTTAGGTATAAATAACCATACCTCGAATAATCATCTATGAAAGAGATGAAATATTCGTACCCTCATCGAGCTTTAACATTCACTGGACCACAAAAATCCGAATGTATAAGTTCTAAGGGCTTTATGGCTCTGTAACCTTTTCCAGTAAATGGTCGCTTGGTCATTTTACCTTCCAAGCATGATTCGCAAGGAAGTAAAGAATCATCTTCTAACTTGTTTAGAAGTCCATTCTTAGAGAGTCTCTCAATCCGGTTGAGATTTATATGACCAAGTCTAAGATGTCATAGATAGGTATTATTTTGAGAAATTCTTTTCCTTTTACTTTGAGTATTAGCAGTTTTAAACATCTCATGATTCAAAATTGCTTTAGTTCGATTCGGTTTAAGTTCATACAAGCCGTTTTCTAATTTAGGAGAACAAACATTGACATCATTTTTCGAAATGAACACTTCATTAATGGAAAAGGAAATACAATATCCAAGTTCTATTAAACAAGAGATAGATATTAAGTTCCTCTTAATCTTAGGAACTATATACAGATTTTTTAATAAAATAAAGAGTAATTGTAGGAAATGGGTTCTTTAAAAACCGTGATTACAAATTTGGCTAAATAGTTAAAAATTTGCATGTATGTCTTTTAACTATTTTTAGACTAATTATATTGTAATTTTTCACTCCATTGTGCCCTTACAATCATATTTCCTTATATATATTGTTTGTTCTTACCATTTATAAGCGTTGATAACATTTAATGCTATTATTTTTTTTATTCTCTCCCATTAATATTATTCAATTGTAATAATATCATTAATGTTGATTTCAACTAATCAATTACATTAGACAATCTCACTATAGTAGTCAAACTCGATTTCATTTTTTTTTCTTTCTGACACCCATTTTTGGCAACCTCTAAAAATTATGACATCCATGTGTATCGTATGCAAGGTTAATTTCCAATGCCTCTGACAACTTCTAAAATTTTTTGCACTCATTTTCAATTCCAACTAATTCTATATCATAATTTCATTTCAATTTCTCTTCTACATTGAACACTTATTTCTACCTTAAATCATTTTTTTATTCCAAAATTCTGCATTTATAATTTAAGTGTTAGCAATATTTTGATATGTATGTTTTGCATATACCAGATATTTTTTATTCATACATAGGTTTGAGATCATTTCTAGTACGCATTCTATATAATAGTGTTTGGGATGATAAAAACAATTACATTTAATTTTAGTATGAACTATATATTTATGATTTATATCAGACTTATGCATAATAACTGTTTTTGCATTCATACTCGATAAATTTAGTATGAAGTAGATATATACTTGATAGATATCCAATTTTTTTTTTTTTTTGTTAAAATGAATATGGAATTGAATAAAGTTTTATCATAGTATGAACTATATATTCATCGTCTATATCAAGTATTACATATATTCGTTAAGCCTATAAATGTGTCAAAAGAAAAAGAGTGATAAAATTGGTTAGTATAGAACATTTGTTGAAATATATATAATGTATTGGATCATATGAACACAATCTTTTGTAAATATACACTGTCATTCTACTTGTATATTTTGGTGGATAATGTATATATTTTTATACTTGACCATTCATACAATATATACCTGGGTAGTACAATGTATATATTTTTGTATTTAACCTTATCTTTCCTTTTTCGATTATTTGTTATAAACCTTAAAATATAACAGGAATATATATTTTTTTAAAAGAGAAAACATTCTCCCTATCTTTTCCTCTTTTCCCTTCTCCACAACCTAACTTCATAGTCGTTGTCTTCCTCCAGCAACAGTCATCTCTAGCTCTTTGCCAACGTGCCCACTCCAACCAACAAACCACTTGCCGCCGCGGTCAATCTTCTTCTTCCACAGAAGTGGAGTCTAGATTTGTGAGTCCATGTGTTTTGATTTATGGCCTTTTTTTCCCCAACCAATGCACTGTTTTTTCCCTCTACAACAACACAAACTATAGTCATTTTTTCGTCGTTTAATCCATAATCTTCACTACCGTCAAAGAAAAGTTAGCCTTCCGTCCACTGTTTGTCGTATGCAATCGTTGTTGGGACCAAAATTAAGAGAATGAGGGTTTCTCCTTTGTTTTTTTTAACTGAGAAAATGAGGGTTTCAAAGAGATTCTGTGTGAAAGTTGAGATTTTTGCGTTTCTTTACGGATGTTGCCATTTTAGGAAAATATTTTAAAAAAGAAATCAATACCAAACAACTTTTCCTTTTGTGAATATTAGTATGTTTTTTGTTTCTTTTTATTAATATAAAGGGCAATATAGTAATTGGACTTCATTTTAAGTTTGTATTAATAAGCTCGATGGACATGTTTTCAAAAACTAAATCTTATGGACATTTTTGTAATAAGGTCATGTAAAAGAGTCATTTTTATAGTTTACCCTAAAATAAATCTATCTTTGAAAAACAGCTTGACATCTCCCACTGCACGAGCTGAGACGACGTCTCCCGTTCTGACCCTGAGCGTCATCTCACCCTCTTCGAGCTCCTTGAATGAATTAGTTTCCTGAAACGAAGAGCAAACGTGATTAGTGGCTCCTAAATCGAGTATCCAGGTAAAATCATCATTTTCCACTAAGCAAGTTTCAAGAACAAGTAAATCGGATTTACCTTTCTTCTCTTTAAGCTCAATGTCTGCAGTAGCAGAAGATTTCCCTCTTCCTCATTTCCTCTTCTTCCGAGTCTTCTTAATTCCAAAAGAAGAACCGCAGGACTTGGTTCCAAAGGATGAACCCATATGGATCCTTTTGGAATGGGTAAACTGATTTACCTCTCCATCAACCTGTCCCTTATTTTCCATAAGAGACTGGTAAGTCTGCAGTTCATTTATGAGGGAAGTCAGGTTATACTTCTTTTTATTCATCTCTGCATTGCTACGGAATGGTAGGAAACTCTTCGGAAGAGATTCCATGATGAAGAATACCTGACTTTGCTCGTCTAAGACCGCTCCGTTCATTTCGACCACGTTGAAGTGAACTATAAGATCAAAAACATGTTCTCTCACTGAAGTTCCCCCCTTCATGCGCGCATTATAAACGTACTTGAGGGATTCATGCCGAATTTGTTCAGACGGTTGTTCAGACAAATTCTGCAGATAACCCATGATCTCACGAGCTGAGACCATACCCTCCAACTTCCTGGCTAAAACATCAGATATGCCAGCCAGGATATATGCCTTGGCCTTGGACCAATGGTCAAACACATCCTTAACAGATTGAGGTGCGTTTTGAGCAGGGATCTGAGGACATTCCTCAGTCAGTACGAACCGTAGGTCGTCACCATCCAGGTTGGACTTCCACGTAGTAAAGTTTTCACCAGTTAAACGTTCGCGTTTGAGTAAGGCTATATACGAGGACGACATGCTGAAATTCCAAAATAGTTCTAATTAGTTATGCCTTTAACTCATTATAAACCAATCAAATTTAGCAAAATTATTAAAGAACCCTAGTGTTTAAACTAAACCCAATGTTTAAAATAAACCTTTAATTTTGCAACGATACTTCAAGGGTTTAGAACAAAAGCCTCCGTCGGGTGGTTAGTCATTCCTCACCTGAATTGAGACTTTCTCAGTCAATTCCCACTACCAGAACATCTCATGTCCCAATGGTCCTTAGCTACCGTTTGTTTGGTCAAGGACCCGTTAACTAGCTTAACTCATCCCGTAAATGTGATTCTACCGTTTTCAGATCCAATAAGTCCGAGCTAACAAGCTACTATTAAGAAAGACAACTGTTGGCAAATTACCTAAGAGACCCTATCCATTTCTGGAGTTTGCAGTGTTCTGAACCCTATATTCAGGCCTTCAGTAGGGTTTGGCTGTTCCAGGACAACCTAGAAGGCGGACTATAGAAATCTCACGGTGCAACCTAATGGAGGAGACTGTGGGATTCGTTGACACGCGTCCTGCTCCCATTTACTATGGATACTTCCCTCATTCACCTTGGTATTGAACCATGCAAACACTTACCGTAGGGGGACGCCCTATTGACACCACGTATCCGAGCATGGAACTCACGGTGTGAACTCTTGAGAATGTGAGAGTAAACTCGATGCGAACATCTCGTTTTCTCCCACTGAAGCTCCTAAGATTATGGTATAGGTTTAACTTAGTCGGATTCTGGCTAAAAGAATCTATCTAAGTCTATGCCTATTATAACAATTATAACTAGGTCTTTTTACCTTATGTCTAGGTGAATAAACATTTTAACTACCTAGATATAAAATAGAACTAAGGTTAATTCAACTTAAGCTCAGTCGGTTCCTCCTGGTAGGAGGTGTTAAGTTAACTGCCACCCAAGTACCCCCAACCTTAGATAGAACTTAACCAGTAGAGTTCCCTTATAACCAAAGTTCTAATGTCCTACTATATTTTAAACTATTTAAAATACTATGTAAGACTAACTTCTAATCCTATTAGAAATTAAAACTTAGGTCTAAATTAATTTTAAACTAATTTAATTTTACCCAAGTTCCTATGTTTGCATGCATTTCTTTGTTATAGGTTATGGTTTCTAAAACCCTTTTAATTTATAACAGTTATAAATTTTAATAATTAACCTATGACAAAGAACTATATTATAAAACCAACAATTAATTTTCATATTGGAATTATAAAAAAAATTATTCAACTAATTGAATAATTAAATTACTTAAATAAAATAACAATTATTTTAAACTAAGTAATTTCATGCTTCATGCAACTTATTTTCCACATTTATTTAATTATAACACTTATAAATAAATGCATATGAAAAATAAATTAAATCATGCATTTCTACCATATTTATATAACAATAATACAAATAAAATGCATGAACATGCTTATCCCAAGGTGGGAAAAAATTCTAAATGACATTTATAAAGAAAAATAGCTGTAAAATCGAAATAATTTGGCCCCCTAAAGTGCAAAAATAATAAAATTACTCTAATTTTATTACAAAACCGGTCCAATACTCCTTGAACCGGGCTTGAACCGCTCGAACGAGATCAAAAACCAACTGAACCGCCCGAACCGGTCTGCAGCTTTAGATTTGGCATCATGGCGATGCAACGCCGGCTTTGTCTGCGCGCGCCTGCTATCGGGGTAGCGTTGCAACGCTGCTAACCCCTGGAGAACCTGCGTCGATAGGGAAGGTTGGCGTTGCGACGCCGTTCCTCAGCGTTGCAACGCTGTTGCTTCGGCAACAACTTTCTCCTTCGAACACAACAGCTTCAAACAAGAAAATCTCCTTCGATACTCATCCGATTTGCACGAAACTTGTCCCGAACGACTCATAACTCAATTACAGACTCAATTATGCACATAATTGCCCAAAAACATAGGGGCCTTTACATATAAATTGATCAAATCAATGAAAAACTAAGGCCAACTATTCCTAAACAGTTTTACAGCAAACCAAATGCAATTCCCACCTAATCCAATGCAATTTTGTTTCAACCAAAACAAATCAAGCATTGCTCTGATACCAATTGATGAAAATTTAATCCCCTTGAGCAGCGAAAACGAGTTTGGAATCGTAATTGCAAACTTATTTTGGTTGAAAAGAAAAAACCAATGCATTGAAAAATAACAGAGATAAACATACATTTCTAATCTAATTAGGCATGAAGATATACATGCAAACATACTGTGTTTAACCATTAAACTAAAATGAAGAAAAATTACCTTTGTAGTTTTCCCAAAACAGTAACTCCTTGCTTCCAAGATGTACATCAGCATAGGAACACAAAAGAACGTCTCTGTTTTCTCCAACAGGACACAACCAGTAAGAAAATCTCCTATGACTCTGAGTTTCTACTTAGATCTTTCTTAGGTGGGAAGGATCCAACAATTGGAGTATTTGGGAATATATATATATAGAGAGAATTCTTCTGAGAGAGCAATCCAGAGCATTGATCGATTAGCTTGTCCACTTCTCTCCAGGAGAAGATGAACCTGTAGAGGGCATCTCCCCACTCCCTATCGATTAGGGAGTTGGGAGAGATGGGGAATAATAATAATAATAATAAAAATAATAATAATAATAATAATAATAATAATAAAATAAAAGATATTGGAGTTTTATGCAAAATTAAATAAGGAATAAATTAAAGAGAAAGCGAGAGAGAAGAAAGAATATTGGAGAGAAATTCACCAAGTGTGCCTATTATTTATCCACCAAAAGCCACTTAATTATAGGAAATTTGGAGAGTATGATGTGGTCAATTTGGACACCAATCTATGGACACTCCTCGGAGAGCACGAACTTAATGTCGCAAGTTACCAAAATTGTGTTTATGTTGTTTTTCCAAGTTTGGTGATTATCTCCCACTAGTTTATCAGACGCGAGTAAAGCTATAATTGAGCTAGACATGTTTTAAGCTGAAAAATTAAGAAAACTTTGTGTTAGTCTCGCAAAAAAACTTTTGAAATCCAATCAAGTTTTAGCAAAATTGTTTCATGATCCCTAGGTCATTCAAAATTTGCAATGATATCCTAAAGGTTTGAAGGGTGAACAAAACACTCTTCCTCTAGAACGAGACTTTCTCGATCAAACCCTAATCCCAGAATAACTCTTATTCCATTAGGCGTCTAATTACCATTGTTCGATCGAATTCATTAACTCTTAACAAATTCTGTGAGTGTCACCCTCAATCTTTAAGTTTCCAAGCATCCGTCCAAACAATAGCCACCGAAGGGTGAACCATGAAGAAAAACCAACCAGGAAACTGTATCCCTTTCGAGAATTCACGGTGTTCTGACTCCCATGATCAGGCCCGCCGAAGGGATTGTCTGGTCCAGGCCAAACTAGCAGGCGGATCATAAACGTCTCACGGTGTGAATCGAAAGAAAAGGCCGTTGGTCCCATTTTCACAGGTTCCGCTCCCACTCACTATAAGTACTCTTTCCATCCACGATGATATTGACCCATACAAATGCCACCCGAAGGGGAACGCTCCCATTTGCGCCACGAGGCCGAGTATAGATCTCACGATGCGGACTTAACGGAGATTTGTGGTTGAAAATTAAATGTATCTCATACACTATATTTCCTCCCACTAAGCACTTTAATTTTATTAGAGATTGACCTAGATAAACCGACTAAAATTTACCTAAGTCTACCAATATAACTCTTATATGGTATTAACCTAAGTTTATAATCACATTATCACTTACGTCTATGTGAGTAAATTAAAACACTTTTAATTAGCGGCACTCACGATAAGTATAATCTAAGAATCTCCGGACCGAATTCACTCCCAGGTCGATTTCCAGGTAGGGGTGTTCTGCAAGCGTCAACTTAAATACCCCAGCCTTAGACAAAACTTTCCTTAGACAGAGTTACTAATCAGTCTCCATTCATAGACTAAACTTTGATTTCCTAATTCTAATCTTATTAGAACTAGAAAACCTAAGTCTAATTATTCAAGTTCTAAACTCTTTACAACTAATAATTAACTTAGGTTGCATGCATTTCTATGTTATAGTGCTTGATCATTCATCACATGAATAACTATATACTATAACAAAAATAATTCATCACATGAATATAAATGCATGAGCATACTTTAATTCAAAAAATATAACACTTATATTAATTAAATTAAACATGCATTTAATTATATTAAAACACTTATAATATAACCTATCATGCAAACTATATATTATAACTCTTATAATATAAATGATGCATGAAAATGTTTAACCTAAGGTGGGATTTTAAATCTATATGACATACATTATGTACATAGAAATTAATTAAAATATACATCACATGCATAAAATAATTAAATAGCAAAAATGGACCGATTTTTGGCACCTAGGGGCAATTATTTAATTAAACAACATTAATATAACATTTATATTAATATTATTTAATAAAATAATAAAATAAAATAAAATACATTTTTACAAATAAAAAATAAAAGAAATTCGGAAAAAAGCGCTCTATTATCGCAAAACCGCCCACGAACTCACGAAAGCGCCCTACTACGTGCGTGCGCAACTGTAACGCCGTGGCGGCGTTACCAACCTTCTAACTGCGCGTCAGCGTCAGGTCGGCGCGAGCTCCACGCCGTGGCGTTGCAACGCTGCTCTGCAGCAGGGCCTCCGTCCACAAAAATGGCGTTGAGACGCCGAAGAACAACGTCTCAACGCCATCGACAGAACACTCAACACACTTGCTGTTCTTCGGCGATTTCCGCCCGTTTTCGCTCTGATTTCTTCACAGCAACTCTTGCTATTAAAGACTTGGACATTACAGACTCGATTTACAACAAAATGCCCAAAATCAACGGGCCTTTACATTGATCTCATCAACATAATTTGTAAATCTATTCTAGTGCCAAAAACCGAAACATCCATTAAGCAAACCCAAGATTCATCTCATGAAATAAGGTAAATTACCCACCTATTTTAATAAAAATCAGTGCATAACAAAGAACCATCGAAATGGCTCTGATACCAATTGAAGGGAATGAAAATCCCCGCGCAGCGGAAGACGATCGAATCGTCAAGGTATCGTTACGCTACTTGAAATTTGTTAAAACGATCTAACACTTAGATCTAAGTTAAACATACATAAAAAAGGATTACAGCAAGAAGAAACCATACTTACTTGTTGAAGACTCTCTTCAAAGTTTTCTTCCAATGGTCACGAACACTTCGCGAATCTCGAACTTCTCGAACACTCGATCAAGAACGAACACCACCAATCGGAATCTCGACTGTTCTTCTTTTGGAAAGAAGGAGAATGGTGGGATTCTATGTGTTTTGGTGAGGAGAGAATTAGAGATAAAATGAGAGAGTATTCTCTTCTTTTTGGGTGAGAATCCAAAAAATGAGAGATTGTCTTACAATCCTTCTTGCAAGAAGGGTTTAAATAGTGGAATAATCATGGAGTTAAAATCTCCACATTATTACCATTTTACCACAACCATAGGTTATGGAAATCATATTTACATAACCATATAATATAAGATATCTCATATTTCATATTGCAAATCACATTTGCAATAATTGTGGATTAATTAAATTGAATCACATCCAATTTAATTTCTCTCAATTAATTTCTCCAATTAGTCCTAATTCAACAATTAGGCTAACCTATAGTTTATTATGAATCTCATTCACATTAAACTATATATTATATCACTCATATCTCATATAAATGATATAAATTACTTTAAGTGAAATTGAACACTTCAATTTCATACCAAAACTCTAACCCTTCTTTTAACCCAGATGGAGCCAACCGAGAGACCTAATGGACCTACAGTGACGGGCTTCAATGATCCAAGATTAACCTATCAAACTCTTTGACCCGGTTAATCAACATTCATTAGCTACGGTAACACTCCACTATAGCCCGTAGCTGCACTCCCGTCAGTGCAGAATATTACGTGTCCACTGATATAACCAATACCCATGAGTCGACCCTTCACAGGTTGTTCGTAGACATGACTGGGTCAAATTATCATTTTACTCCTGTGTCTACCTCTTGTTCCTTAAGTCCCCACTGTTCCTCTAATGAACAACATATCGTGATGGTCCAACCATACACAACACCATTCTCGGGCCAGTGAGAAGGTGGACGCCCGTTGTCCAAGCCTTGGAGACAACACTTAAGGGAACAACCCCTCTAGTTTCCCTAAAGGCGGGAACGAGTGAATTCCATCTCGCGTAGTTAAGTTCCCAACTCCCTACTTGGTCCTGTCCCTGAGAAGATAGGCATATTGAGCGAGTAACCGTGACCACCCTCACCCGTACTAGTCAAAGGACAAACCCCCGCAGATTCAGGTCGAGTCACTAATGGTCATCTACGAATTTATTAGTCCTTACTGTCAACGGTGTTACATCAGTAGGTCTGATAATTCACGGTCCGGTCTTGTACAATCTCATTGCACAGGATGCCCCCACTCGCATGTCAACCACATGAACGAGTCAGATCACCTCGTTTGTATCTAATACAAAGTGGGCCGCATCCACAGCGTATCCAGGATTAGGTCTCCAACCCTATCCATATACTGTAGACCGTTCGGGTCATTAACTCGAACGTGATCCTACTTGTGTGTCCACTACACACCATTCAAGTTCTAGTTCTCTCATAAATTCAATGACCCTGGAGCTTAGTTTATTGGAAAAGTTTGTAAATATTGCGAGACACAAAGTAATGAAATAAATAACTCTTATTAATTTCAAATAATAATTTTCAAACACGAGATTAGGACAAAAATCCCAACAGTTCATGTAGTTGACATGCGAGTGAGGGCATCATGTGTGATGAGATTGTACAAGACCGGACCGAGATTTGTTAGACCACTCTAGTAACACCGTTGACAGATTAGGCTAATAATTCAATGATGACCATTAGTGACTCAACCTGAATCCTAAACGAGATACAAACTCCTGTCTATGAGGGTTTATCCTTAGACTAGTACGGGTGAGAGTGACCACAACTGCCAACTCAATATGCCTCTCTTCTTAAGGATGAAACCTTGTAGGGAACTGAGGACTTAACTTTGCAAAAAGGAATTCACTCGTTCCCGAACTAGGGTAACTAGATAGGTTGTTCCCTTAAGAATTGAATTCAGGTCTTGAACAACGGGGCCTCTCCCTCTTGCTGGCCCGAGAGGGACATTGTTTATGGTCGAACCATAAACTTGTTGTTCATTAGAGGATCAGTGGTGCTTAAGGAGCAAGAAGTAGTCACAGGGATAAAACGGTAAATTGACCTAACTGTGAATACGAAAGACTTGTGAAAGGTTGACTCACGGGCATTGGTTATATCAATGGACACAACTTGTCCTAAAGTGAGGAGAATGCAGGTACGAGTCTTTAGTGGAGTGACTCGTAGTTAACGAATGTTGATTAACGGGATCTAAGAGTTTGATTAGTTAATATCATATCGTTTGAGCTCATGATTTGTAGGTCCATTAGGTCCCTCGGTTGACTCAATATGGAAATAATGAGTGTATAAAGTTTTGGAATTAATTTGAAGTGTTCAAATTCAATTTAGGGAATTATATCAATTATATATGATATAATAGATATAGAATATAGTTTAATGTGAATATGATTCATAATAAACTATATTGTTGCCTAATTATGGAACTAAGACATAATTAGAGAAATTGGTTTGAAGATATGTAAATTGAATATGATTCAATTTTATTTCCCCTTTATTTAAATATGATTTACATAATAAGGTATTTGATACCTTATATTATGAAATTATGCAAATTGATTTTGCATAATGCATAATTGATGGAAAGTGGCATAAGGGGGTGGAGAATTTGTCTCCACCCACATTACCTATATAAGCATCCTTTTGGATGCAAAATGGGACACTTAATTGATTTGCCAAGTTTTGCAATCTAAGCAAAATGATTTTCTCTCTCAAATTCTCTTTACAAAATCCCTCTTCCAAAAAGGAGTACCACTTCTCTCCCTCTCCTAGAGAACAACCGAGAAGACTTATTGGAGGTATTCGATCGTTGAGAACGTGGAGATGGTAGACGGCGAGAGGATTACAAGAAGAATAGTGTCTTCAAAGGTAATCCCTTATTCTATTATGCTTTCATAGTTAGTCTTAGCCTTAGTTTACTGTTTTTTGGTAATTTCTATGGAAACATAATCAAGAACAAAGGCTATCAATCGCTTCCGCATTGGGATTCCATCCCTTCATTAGAAACATGCATAGAAAATATTATGGCTCAAGTAACAACCAATAAATGCCTATTTTTTCGTTCAACAATACCATTTTGTTTAAGAGTGTCTCGACAAGTAGTTTGATGAACAATGTCTTTATCTTTTAAAAACACACTCAAATATTCATTGAAATATTCGGTTCCAATGTCAAAGTGCGAGATGTTGATTTTGATTTGAAATTGGGTTTCAATCATATTGTCAAAACCTTTAAAAATATCCTACACTTTAGACCATTTTGTCATAAAATAAACCCAAGACAAGCGAGTATGATCATCAATAAAAGACACAAACCATCGTTTTCTACTATGAGTCGCAATTTTAGAAGGGCCAAAACATCATTATGAATCAAGTAAAATGGTTTGGAGAACTTGTAAGATTTTGGTAAAAAGGTAGATCGATGATTTTTACAAAAATGCAACTTTCACAAAGAAAATAAGAGCAATCTGTTGGGGTTTGTGCCCTAAAACTCGTAGTTTGTAATTATGTTCTAATTATTGTAATAAAATGTTATTACTTCAATCAATTGTTATTGTTTATTAGCTATGATATTGCCTTTGTTTTAACCCTAAATCCAATAAACTAAACATCCAAGGCTGTAAAATGAATCTTTAACTGAATGTAGTGCACATATAAAGGATCTCAGTTCGAGATACAACCTAAAGGGTCTATAGTTAGGGGATGAGGTTTGGGTACCTTACCTGGTAAAACTATGGATGTGGCCCACTTTGTATAAGATACAAACACTATGATCCTAAGGTGTTCATGTAGATGACATGTGAGTGGGGATATCCTATGTAATGAGATTACATAAGACCAAACCGCGAAATAGTAACCACTAGATGTAACTCTGTTGACTAGTTAGGTTTCTATTTCACTAGGATAACCAAGGCAACTTGATCTCAATTCTGAGCAGGTTACAAACTCCCGTTCGCGAGGGATTGTCCTTTGACTAGTATGAGTGAGAGTGGCCAGATTCGCCGACTCAATATGCCTACCTTCTTGGGGACAAGACCGAGTGAGCGGCTGGGAACTTAACTTAGTAAGATGGAATTCAATCCTTCCCGCCTACTAGGGTAAGTAGAGGAATATTCCCTTAAGTGGTGTCTCCGGGACTTGAACAAAGGGTCCGCCTCTATCATTGGCCCGAGAGGGACTCTGTTTGTTGGTAGAACCAAAAACAAATTGTTCATTAGAGCAGCACTGGTACTTAAGGTACAAGATGTAACCCAAGGGTAAAACGGTAATTTGACCCAGTTGGTGTTACGAACATTCATGAAGGATTGACTTGCTGTTATTGGTCAATATCCGTGGACACAGAAATATATCTGCAGTGAGAAGAGTGCAACTGTAGGACCTTAGTGGAGTGTTCCCGTAGTTAACGAATGTTGATTAGTAGGTTAATGAGATTAACTGAGTAATCTCGTATCGTTGGAGCTTCTGATCTGTAGGTCCATTAGGTCCACCTTCTAGCTCGTAAAGGGTTCTTAGATCATTTGAATTTGAAATGTTCAAATTCATTAGGGAATAAATTGAATGTATATAGATACAATATAATATATAGTTTTGGAACTATATATTATAAATTTAATGTGAATATGATTCATATTAAATTATATGAGAGAATTAAATATTTGAAAGAGTTCAAATATTAAATTCAAATGGGAATGTGATTCACATTTAAAAACTATAGGTTAAAATTTAATGTGCATTAGATGTGCATTAAAATTATAAGTTAGAGGGATAATTGATTAAATGTGATTTAATCTATATTAAATATATGATATTTAATTATGATTAATTAAATATGATTTAATTAATTATACATTATATTATTTAATTTATAATTTTGATTATTTATTAAATATTATAATTAAATAAAAAAAAGAGGGAACGTGTCAGGAGGACACGTTCCCCATGTCTCCCAACTCCCTAAACGATAGGGAATGAGGAGTTGCCCTCTACAATGTTCTTCTTCTCCTGGTGAGAAGAGAATGAATGGACTGATCGATCTTCTGGCAATTTGGTGAATTGCTCTCAGTAAAATTCTCTCTCGCAATTCCCTTTTACTTTCTTCCAAAAGTTGGAATTCCTGTCCACCAAAGGAATTGATCTAAGTAGTACTCAGAGTATAGAGGGTTCTCCAAGTGGTGTTTTCCTGTTGGAGAAAAACAGAGAAGGTTGCTGAGTTGCTGTGCAAAACTTGGAGCAAAGAGTTGTTGTTGAGAAAACTACAAAGGTATTATGAATTCTCTTTTAGTTTACTTTAATTCTAAAGCATGTTTGCATGTAAATATCCATGTCTAATTAGATTAGAAATATGTGCTTGTTCTGTTTTACACCAATGTACTGGTTTTTGCTTTTCAACCAAAAACGATCTTTCAATTACGATTCCATAAACACGTTTCTGCTGCTCAAGGGGATCAGATCTCCATCAAATGGTATCAGAGCAATGCTTGATTTGTTTTGGTTGAAACAAAATTGCATTGGATTAGGTGGGAATTGCATTTGGTTTGCTGTAAAATTGTTTAGGAATAGTTGGCCTTAGTTTTCTATTAATTTGATCAATTTAAATGTAAAGGCCCCTGTGTTTTTGGGCAATTAAGTGCATTATCGAGTCTGTAATCGAGTTAAGAGTCGTTCGGGACTAGTTTCGTGCAAATCAGATGAGTTTCGAAGGAGAATTTCATGTTTGAAGTTGTTGTGTTCGAAGGAGAAAGCTGTTGTCGAAGCATCAGCGTTGCAACGCCATTCATCAACGTTGCAACGTAGAGGAACGGCGTCGCAACACCATGCTTCCCTATCGACGCGGGTTCTCCAGGGGTCAGCGGCGTTGCAACTGTTGGGATTTATGCCATAAACTTGTGTAATTTTGATCAATTAAATAAAGTGTTATTTATTTTGATAAATTACGATCTTGCTTTATAAATCCAATAAACTAAGCTCCAAGGTTATAACATAAATCTTGAACATCGATTGTAGTGGACACTATTTGGATTATGTTCAAGAATATAACCTAAATGGTCTATGGTATAAGAATAAGGTTGGAAACCTCATTCTGGAAACACCATGGATGCGACCCATTTTGTAATTAGTACAAATGAGGAAATCCAACTCATTCATGTAGTTGACATGCGAGTGGGGGCATCCTGTATGAAGAGTTCATACAAGACCAGGACCATAAATTATTAGTCTAACCAAAGGTAACAACACCGCTAACATGATAAGACTAGTAATTTATAGATGTCTTTAGTGACTCGACCTGAATCCTGAGAAAGTTAAAAACTCCTGCTTATAGGGGTTTGTCCTTAGACTAGTATGGGTGAGAGTGGTCTGTAGCCGACTCAATAAGTCTACCTTCTCAGGGACAGAACCTCGTAGGTAGCTAGGAACTTAATTGTGTAAGATGGAATTCACTCATTTCTACACTAAGGAATTAGATAGGTTGTTCCCTTAAGAACTGACTCCAGGTCTTGAACAATGGGGCCCTGCCCTCTATGAGGTTACGAGTCTAAGGTAGGACCTTAGACTTGTTGTTCATTAGAGGATCAGTGGTGCTTAAGGAATAAAGAGGTAATAATAGGGGTAAAACGGTAATTTGACCCAGCTGTAATTACGAACAACCTGTGAAGGGTCAACTCATGGGTAATGACTATATCAGTGGACACAATATTATCTACAGTGAGGAGAGTGCAGCTACAAGTCTATAGTGGAGTGACTTGTAGTTAATGAATATTGATTAACTAGATCAAAGAGTTTGATCAGTTAATCTCATATCATTGGAGCTCATGAACTGTAGGTCCATTAGGTCCCTTCATTGGCTCAACAAGGTTATATTGAGGGTATAAAGTTAGGAATGAAATTGAAGTGTTCAATTTCATATATGAGGTGTTATATCAATTATATACGATATAAATAATATAATATATAGTTTTAATGTGAATTAGATTCACATATAAACTATATACTAAAGCGAGATAAAAGGAGGGGTAGGATGGTCATTCCCATCCTATTTCCCTATGTATATGGTTGCATGAGATGCAACTAGATATAGGACATTCCAAGCTTTTGTTATGTGGATGGAAAGGTTCCAAAACACAAAACATCTCTCTCACAAAATACCTCACCTCTCCTAAAGGGAACCCACATTCCTCCCTCACCTAGAGAACAATGGAGAAGATTCAGTGGTCGTGTCTTCGTCCGTTCGTGTTTGAGTTGCTGAGATCGAGATCGTAGGAGAGTGGAGCACTTGAAGAAAGGTTTTTCAAAGGTAATGTTTTCTTGTTGTCCATTATGTTTATATGCTTAATCTAGTTGTATATGTTCTTGAATATAATCGTTGTAACTAAATCAAGAGCGCGCGATTCACAGTCGCTTTCGCTGCGGGACTTCGATTCCCTTCAACAACGCTGTCCCTCAACGTTGCAACGCCACCCCGATAGCAGGCGCGCGCGCGGACAAAGTCAGCGTTGCAACGCCCCATCAGCGTTGCAACGCCATGATGGCAAATCTGAAGCTGCAGACCCGTCTGGGCGGTTCGGTTGGTTTTGGGTCCGGTTCGAGCGGTTCGAGCCTGGTTCAAGGAGTATTGGATCAGTTTAGTAATAAAATTAGAGTAACTGTATTATTTTTGCACTTTAGGGGTCAAATTATTCCGGTTTTACAACTATTTTTCTTTATGAATGTCATTTAGAATTTTTCCCAGCTTAGGATAAGCATGTTCATGCATTTTATTTGTATAATTGTTATATAAATATGGTAGAAATGCATGATTTAATTTATTTTTCATATGCATTTATTTATAATTATTATAATTAGATAAATGTGGAAAATAAATTGCATGGAGCATGAAATTACTTAGTTTAAAATAATTGTTATTTTCTTTAAGTAATTTAATTATTCAATTAGTTGAATAATTTTATAAATCCAATTTGAAAATAATGGTTGGTTTTATAATATAGTTCTTTGTCATAAGTTAATTATTAAAATTTATAAGTGTTATAAATTAAAGGAGTTTTAGAAACCATAACCTATAACAAAGAAATGCATGCAAACATAGGAACTTGAGTAAAATTAAATTAGTTTAAAATTGTTTAAAATTAATTTAGACCTAAGTTTTAATTTCTAATAGGATTAGAAGTTTGTCTTACATAGTATTTTAAATAGTTTAAAATATAGTAGGACACTAGAACTTTGGTTATAAGGGAACTCTACTGGTGAAGTTCTCGCTAAGGTTGAAGTACTTGAGTCGATGATTGCTAATCTTAACACCTCCTACCGGAACCGCCCAAAGCTTGAGTTGAATTAACCTTAGTTCTATTTTATATCTAGGTAGTTAAAATGTTTATTCACCTAGACATAAGGTTTAAAGACCTAGTTATAACAGTTATAATAGGCATAGACTTAGATAGATTCTTTTAGCCAGAATCCGACTATGTTAAACCTATACCCTAATCTTAGGAGCTTCAGTGGGAGAAAACGAGATGTTCGCATCGAGTTTACTCTCACGTCCTCAAGAGTTCACACCGTGAGTTCCATGCTCGGTTACGTGGCATCAATAGGGCGTCCCCCTACGGTAAGTGTTTGCATGGTTCAATACCAAGGTGAATGAGGGAAGTATCCATAGTAAATGGGAGCAGGACGCATGCCAACGTATCCTACGGTCTCCTCCATTAGGTCGCACTGTGAGATTTCTATAATCCGCCTGCTAGGTTGTCTCCCGAATGCACCAAACCCTACGGAGGGTCCGACTATAGGGATCGGAACACCGCGAACCTGAAAATGGATAGGGTCTCTTAGGTAATTTGCCAACAGTTGTCTTTCTTCATAGTAGTCTGTTGGCTCGGACCTATTGGATCTAAAAATGGTAGGGTCACATTTACGGGATAAGTTAAGCTAGTTTTCAAGTCCTTGACCAAACAAACGGTAGCTAAGGACCATTGGGACATGAGATGTTTTGGTAGTGAGAATTGGCTGAGAAAGTCTCAATTCAGGGGAGGAATGACTGACCGCCCGACGGAGGCTTTTGTTCTAAACCCTTGAAGCATCGTTGCAAAATTAAATGTTTAATTTAAACATTGGGAATCCAACCTGGATGGTTTATAATGGGAGTCCAACAAACATTAGGAGTTTGTTGGGGTTTGTGCCCTAAAACTCGTAGTTTGTAATTATGTTCTAATTATTGTAATAAAGTGTTATTACTTTAATAAAGTGTTATTGTTCATTATCTATGATATTGCCTTTGTTTTAACCCTAAATCCAATAAACTAAACATCTAAGGCTGTAAAATGAATCTTTAATTGAATGTAGTGTACATATAAAGGATCTCAGTTCGAGATACAACCTAAAGGGTCTATAGTAAGGGGATAAGGTTTGGGTATCTTATCCTGGTAAAACTATGGATATCACCCACTTTGTATAAGATACAAACACTGTGATCCTAAGGTGTTCGCGTAGATGACATGTGAGTGGGGATATCCTATGTAATGAGATTACATAAGACCGGACTGCGAAATAGTAACCACCATATGTAACTCCGTTGACTAGTTAGGTTTCTATTTCACTAGGATGACCTAGCCAACTTGATCTCAATCCTGAGTAGGTTACGAACTTCTGTTCGCGAGGGATTGTCATTTTACTAGTATGGGTGAGAGTGACCAAATTAGCCGACTCAATATGCCTACCTTCTTGGGAACAAGACCGAGTAAGCGGCTGGGAACTTAACTTAACAAGATGGAATTCACTCCTTCCCGCCAACTAGGGTAAGTAGAGGAATATTCCCTTGAGTGGTGTCTTCAGGACTTGAACAAAGGGCCCGACCTTCTTACTTGCCTGAGAGGGACTCTGTTTGTTGGTAGGACCACAAACAAATTGTTCATTAGAGGAGCACTAGTACTTAAGGTACAAGATGTAACCTAGGGGTAAAATGGTAATTTGACCCAGCTGGTGTTACGAACATTCGTGAAGGATTGACTTGCTGTTATTGGTCAATATCCGTGGACACAGAAATATATCTGCAGTGAGAAGAGTGCAGCTTCGGGACTTTAGTGGAGTGTTCCCGCATTTAATGAATGTTGATTAGGAGGTTAATGAGATTAATCGAGTAATCTCATATCGTTGGAGCTTCTGATCTGTAGGTCCATTAGGTACACCTTCTAGCTCGTAAAGGGTTCTTAGATTGTTTGAATTTGAAATGTTCAAATTCATAAGGGAATAAATTTAATTCATATAGATACGATATAATATATAGTTTTGCAACTATATATTATAAATTTAATGTGGATATGATCCATATTAAATTATATGAGAGAATTAAATATTTGAAAGAGTTCAAATATTAAATTCAAATGTGAATGTGATTCATGTTTGAAAACTATAGGTTAAAATTTAATGTGCATAAGATGTGCATTAAAATTATAGGATAGAGGGATAATTGATTAAATGTGATTTAATCTATATTAGATATATGATATTTAATTATGATCAATTAAATATGATTTAATTAATTATACATTATATTATTTAATTTATAATTTTGATTATTTATTAAATAAAAAAATAGAGGGAACGTGTCAGGAGGACACGTTCCCCATGTCTCCCAACTCCCTAAACGATAGGGAGTGGGGAGTTGCCCTCTACAAGGTTCTTCTTCTCCTGGTGAGAAGAGAATGAATGGATTGATCGATCTTCTGGCAATTTGGTGAATTGCTCTTGGTAAAATTCTCTCTCGCAATTCCCTTTTACTTTCTTCCAAAAGTTGGAATTCCTTTCCACCAAAGGAATTGATCTAAGTAATACTCAGAGGATAGAGGGTTCTCCAAGTGGTGTTGTCCTGTTGGAGAAAAACAGAGAAGGTTGATGAGTTGCTGTGCAAAACTTTGGAGCAAGGAGTTGCTGTTGAGAAAACTACAAATGTATTATGAATTCTCTTTTAGTTTACTTTAATTCTAAAGCATGTTTGCATGTAAATATCCATATCTAATTAGATTAGAAATGTGTGTTTGTTCTGTTTTACACCAATGTACTGGTTTTTGCTTTTCAACCAAAAACAATCTTGCAATTACGATTCCATAAACACGTTTTCGCTGCTCAAGGGGATCAGATCTCCATCACAATCAACTCATTTAAATAGTTTTGAAAATAAGTTTTTTTAGAAAAAAATAGAATAAACTAGTAGAATTTGGTCTTTAACAGAGGAGAATGGTACTACTAAAACTTTGAGTTATTTTACTACCATAATACTTATTAAAATAGTAGAGACCATCAAGCAACCTAGCACGCCCAAACGTCATTTCCAAGATTTGATCCTGAAAAAGACAATGAGATTCAAAGAAAATGACATGATAGTTAGTTTACTAACAAATAAGAGATTAGAAGCTAGTGTGAGAAAAACTCTCATTTACAATTGATGAAAAACTGATGAAAATGACGTGATATTCTTAGTCGGTTTAATATTTCCTTTTTTCTACAACTGATGAAAAACTCTCATTTACAATTGTAATTTTTTCATTGCAATATAAAGGAGAATATGAGTCAAAGAAAAAAGAGAAACTAGTCATATAATTAGAAGATCCATAATCGATAATCCACGCAGACAAATTATGACAAGAGAATGCCTGAGGATAATTACCTGGTTGCGCCAAAGAAACACAAGAATTATTAAATGATAAATTGGTCGATAGTAATTTTAAGATTGGATGAATATGCTCCATACTGAAGAAATTGAACTAGGTTAGTAATTTGAACTAAACCAATTCATTGGATGTTGGAACCAAACAAGAATTGAATCAGATCGAAACTGATGGAATCAAAATTCCAATTGCACAACGGAAGCCCAATTAAATCGTGAACTTGTTTTTCATTTGGAAAATGGAAAAAAATAGTACATTGACAAAAATACGATAAGCGATTTAAAACCATATAGAAACTTACAAAAACACTTTCTTAGGCTAAAAAAGGTGTAGGAGTTTTACCTTTTGGCTTCTGGAAAATCGTGTCAGCAGACACCTTACTGTGAAGCACGAACATAACTCCCAAATCTAAAAACTTCCTTTTGGAAAATTGCAGTAGACACAACCAATAATCTCTGAGTTTCTAGGATTGAGGTTTTGTGGGAAACCTTTCTCGATTCTTTTTTTGGGAAAAGTTACATAGAGAGATTGAAGCAAGCAATCAGTTGATTGATCCATCATCTTCTTCCCTCAATTTCCTCTGTTTTTATCGATAAATGAAGGAGGGGATTGAGAGAGAGATTGGAGGATCATTAATTAATAAATAAAAATAAAAATAATATTAATTAATAATCATTTAATTAAATTAATTTTCATTTACATTTAATTAAATCATATTAAATGCATATCTCATATAACTTATAGTTTTAATTAATTTAATTAAATCAAATTTAATAACTTAATTAAACTTACAAATTAATTAATTATCTAATTAATTAATTCATAAATTAAATAGCACATACTCAATTTTGGTTATCGTGATTAAATCATATTTAATCATCATCCCTTTAACCTGTAGTTTCAATGTACATCTTATGTGCATTAAAATTTAATCTATAGTTTAATATGAATCCTATTCACATTATAACAATATATGAACTCTTTCAATTATTTAATTCTCTCGTAAATTAATTTTGAATCATATCCAAAATTAAATTTATATAATAAAGTTTTAATGTACATAAAAACTTTATATGATAATGTATCTTCATATATTAAATTAATTCCCAAAGTAAATTTGAACATTTCAAGATCTAGCAATTTTAGAACCCTTTATGAACTAGGAAATGGACCTAATGGACTTACAGATCAGAAGCTTCAACGATACAAGATTAATTAACTAATCTCAGTAACCGCTTAATCAACATTCGTTAATTGCGGGTACACTCCTCTAAAGATCTGCAACTGTACTCTTCTCACTGAAGATATTTTTCTATGCCCATTGATAAAAGATCAATAATAGCAAATCAATTATTCACGAGTGTTCATAACACCAATTGGGTCAAATTACTGTTTTACCCCTGGGCTACATCTATGACCTTAAGTACAAGTGCTTCTTTAATGAACAACCTGTTTATGTTCCAACCAATAAATAGAAATCTCTCTCCGGCCAGTGAGAGAGTAGGGTTATTTGTTCAAGTCCCAGAGGCATTACTTAAGGGAATAATCATCTACTTACCCTAAGTTTGGGAAGGAGTGAATTCCATCTTGCTAGGTTAAGTCCCCAGCTGCCCACGCAGTTTTGTCCCCTAGAAGGTAGGTTTATTGAGTCAGCATCTCAAGCCACTCTCACCCAAACTAATCAAAGGCTAATCCTTTGCAGACAGGAATTTGTAACCTTCTCAGGATTAAGATCAAGTTGACTAGGCCATCTTATTGAAATACAAACATAACTAGTTAATGGAGTTATATCTATCGATTACTATTTCACGGTCCGGTCTTATGTGAACTCATCACATAGGATACCCTCATTCACATGTCAACTACACGAACGCGTTGGTGTTGGAATTTTTGTCCTAATCTCGTGTTTGTAAATTACTATTTGAAATTAATAAAGTGTTATTCATTTCATCATTTGTGTCTCGCATTTTATACAAACTTTGACCAATAAACTAAGCTCCAGGGTCATTGAATATATGAGAGAACTAGAACTTGAATGGTGTGTAGTGGACACACAGGGAGGATCACGTTCAAGTAAATGACCCGAACGGTCTACATAATATGGATAGGGTTGGAGACGTAATCCTGGATACGCTGTGGATGTGGCCCGCTTTGTATTAAGATACAAACGAGGTGATCTGACTCGTTCATGTGGTTTACATGCGAGTGGGGGCATCCTGTACAATGAGATTGTACAAGACCGGACCGTGAATTATTAGACCTACTGATGTAACACCGTTGACAGTAAGGACTAATAACTTCATAGATGACCATTAGTGACTCGACCTAAATCCTGAGCGTGTTACGGACTCCTGTCTGCGGGGGTCTGTCCTTTGACTAGTACGGGTGAGGGTGGTAACAGTTACTCGCCCAATATGTCTTCCTTCTCAGGGACAGAACCAAGTAGGGAGCTGGGAACTTAACTACGCGAGATGAAATTCATTCATTCCCGCCTTTAGGGAAACTAGAGGAGTTGTTCCCTTAAGTGTTGTTTCCCGAGTTTGGACAACGGACACCCACTCTCTCATTGGCACGAGAGAGTTGTTGTGTATGGTCGGACCATTACAACGTTTTTGTTCATTAGAGGAGCAGCGGGGACTTAAGGAGCAAGAAATAGACATAGGGGTAAAACGGTAATTTGACCCAACAGTCTCTACAAAAAATCTGTGAAGGGTCGACTCATGGGAATTGGTTATATCAGTGGACACGTAATATTCTGCACTGACGGGAGTGCAGCTACGGGTTTTAGTGGAGTGTTACCGTAGCTGATGAAGGTTGATTAACCGGGTCAAAGAGTTTGATAGGTTAATCTCGGATCATTGGAGCTCATCACTGTAGGTCCATTAGGTCCCTCGGTTGGCTCAAATCAAGTTAAAAGAAGGGTTAATGTTTTGGTGTGAATTGAAGTGTTCAATTTCACTTAAGGGCATTTATGTCATTTATATGAGATATGAATGATATAATATATAGTTTAATGTGAATGAAATTCATAATAAACTATAGGTTAGCCTAATTGTTGAATTAGGGCTAATTGGAGAAATTAATTGAGAGAAATTAAATTGAATGTGATTCAATTTAATAAATCCACAATTATACAAATATGATTTGTATAACCTATGGTTGTGGTAAAATGGTAATAATGTGGAGATTTTAACTCCATCATTTTCATTATTTAAACCCTTTGCAAGAAGGGTTTCAGAGGGCATTCTCTCATTTTTTGGATTTCACCAAACAGAAGAGATTCAATTTTCTCTAAAACTCTCTCATTTTCTCATTCCTTCTCCAAAACACCAAAGTCCCACAACTTTCCTTCTTCCAAAAGAAGAACAACCGAGATTCCGATTGGTGGTGTTCGTTCTTGATCGAGAGAAGAGTTCAAGAAGTTCGAGGAACACGAAGAGTTCGTGACTGGAAAGGGAGATTTGAAGCACGCCTTCAACAAGTAAGTGTACATTTACTTGCTATTTTTCTTCCTTTTTTATATGTTTAGCCTAAACTATTAGATAGTTGATTTTAGTGAAATTGAGTTGCAAAACGATACCACGACGATTCGATCGTCTTTCGCTGCGCTGGGATTCTTATTCCCTTCAGTTAGATCACTGCGTTTGTATCAAATACAAAGTGAGTCGTACCCATAGTGTCATCAGGATAAGATACCCAACCTAATCTCTATACTATTGACCTTTTAGACTGTTTCTTGAACCTTGATCCCCATATGTCCATACATAGAGTGTTGGGGTGTATGCCCTAAACTCGTGTAGTTTGTAACATTTTGATGTATATAAATAAAAGTTATTTCTCATCAAACCTTGTATCTCACATTTCAAATTTAATCCAATTAACTAAGCTTCAAGGTCATACATATCTATGAGATCTTGAATGGTGTGTAGTGGACACATAGGTAGGATCACGTTCGAGTAAGACCCGAATGGTCTATAGTATATAGGTAAGGTTGAGAACCTCATCCTAGTAACACTATGGATGCGACCCACTTTGTATTTGATACAAACGAGGCGATCTAACTCGTTCATTTAGTAGACATGCGAGTGGGGGAATCCTGTGCAATGAGATTGTACAAGACCAGACCGTGAATTATTAGACCAACTGATGTAACACCGTTAACAGTTTAGGACTAATAAATTCGTAGATAACCATTAGTGACTCGACCTTAATCTCGAAAGCAGTTACGAACTCGTCATGCTGCGGGGTGCGCCCTTAGACTAGTACGTGTGAGAGTGGCCAGAGACGCCGACTCAATAAGCCTACCTTCTCAGGGGCAGAACCACGTGGATAGTTGAGAACTAACTACGCAAGAAGGAATTCACTCGTTCCCGCGCTAGGGAATCTAGATGGGTTGTTCATTTAAGAGCTGACTCAAGGTCATGGGTTGTTCATTTAAGAGCTGACTCAAGGTCTTGAACAACGGAGTCCCACCCTCTCACTGGCCCGAGAGGGACGTTGTTTATGGTAGGACCGTAAACAAGTTGTTCATTAGAGGATCAGTGCTACTTAAGGTGCAAGAGGTAGCCATAAGGATAAAACGGTAATTTGACCCAGTTGTGACTACGAATAATCTGTGAATGGTTGACTCATGAGTATAGGTTATATCGATGGACACAACTTGTCCTACAGTGAGGAGAAGTGACCATTGGAGCTCATGATCTGTAGGTCCATTAGGTCTCTCGGTTGGCTCAATTATGGAATTAATGATGGTATAAAGTTTGGAATGAATTTGAAGTGTTCAAATTCATATAAAAGATATTTATGTCAATTATATGTGATATAATATATAGATTGATGTGAATGAGATTCATATTAAACTATACTATTGATTAATTATGGAATTAAGGCATTGTTGGCAAAATTAATTTGAGAGATGTGAAAAATTAAATATGATTCAGTTTAATTCCACGTCATGCAAATCACATAATGAGGATTATAATATAAACACAGACTGAAAATTTCAAACAGTATCTGAAATCTTGACTTGGTTCTCATTTTTAGTTTTGAATTATAGCCTTCTGTTGCATAAGATGTTTCCCCAATATATCGAGTGTTTACACTTCTGGGGTGCATAGATTACCAAAAATCTTTACAAGAACAAGTTCCATTTCTGAAATGGTGATAGCGAACACGGTCCCTCACAATTATTTCTCGATCATAAATTTGAGAAATGAGCTTTGTGGCTGAATGGCAATCATCACAGACCCTCAAGTTCTTCACTATGTGTATGGTTTTACCCAGTGATGTATTAATCAATCCGAAAGCAATTGCAAGCTTTTCACTGTGGTACTGTACTGCAGTTTCCTTCTCTTCCTCTTCAATATCAAATAAAACTTGAGATGTATCAGGTGAATAACCTGCCATTCGCAGCCTCTCTTTTATTTTTTCCAGCTTGCTATAAATTTCCTTCATTTGTGGATGCGATCCATCACCCATTTTGAATTCGTGGACTGTACCATTTAGATCAACCATGCTGACACCAGGCAATGTTTTTATCCCCCTCTCCTTCATCTTCTTTCTTATTTTAGCAACATCATCAAACCTCCCTGCCTTGGCATATATGTTCGACAGTAATGCATAACGGCCACTGTTTTGCGGCTCTAGTTCGAGCAAAATCTTTCCCACTCTTTCAGCCAATTCCACATTTCCATGAATCCTGCAGGCACCCAAGAGTGCTCCCCAAACAGCTGCATTGGGCTTCATTGGCATTGAGCTTATCAAATCCTCTGCTTCAAAAAACAACCCTGACCTCCCTAGCAAATCAACCACACATCCGTAATGATCCATTTCAGGCTCAACACCATAAAACTCTTTCATCATTTCGAAAATCCTCAGGCCTCTGTCAACAAAACCTGTATGAGCACAAGCAGTTAGGACACCAACAAACGTGACTCCATTCGGTTTCAGCCTCCCCTTCTGCATCTTAGAGAAAAGCTCAAGTGCATCCTCTGCTCTTCCATGTATAGCAAGCCCACCAATCATGGCATTCCAAGTGGAGACCTCTCTTTCTTCCATTTCTTCAAATATCTCCCATGCCATGTCCAGATGCCCACATTTCGCGTACATATCCAATAAGGCAGTCCCCAAAACTGCATCCAATTTAATGGAGTTCCTCTTAAGATAAGCATGAACCCACCTCCCTTGATCAATGGCTCCAATACTGGAACAAGCAGCTAACACACTGCATAAAATGAACCTTCCAGGCCTAACCTCCTCTCTTTGCATTAGCTGGAAAATCTCCAATGCTTCCTTGTAACAACCTGCTAATATGTAACCATCAATCATAGAGCTCCAAGTAATTTCATCTCTTTCACTCATTTCATCAAACACCTTCCTTGCATCTCCCAACCTCCCACCCTTAGCAAAACCATTGATTATCACATTCCATGAGCCAATGTTTCTGGTTGGCATTTGCTCAAACAACCCTTTAGCAGCTTCCAAATTCCCACATTTCAGGTACCCATCCATCATTGTATTCCAACAGACAACATCAGAATCCCCATTATCAAACAGTTTCCTAGCATCTTCTAAGCCACCAAAAGAGGCATACATTTGAACTCCAGCACTTTTGATATGCATGTCACCACCAATGCCATGTTTCACCACATGGGCATGGATTTGCCTTCCTTCATGAACAGCTTGCGCCACAGAACAAGCTTTAAACAGAGTTGGGTATGTGAATTTATTGGGCCTAGCATCAATAACCATCCTACCATAGAAGCAAATAGCTTTAAACGGTTTGTTGTTCTCCAAACACCCTTTAATCACAATATTCCAAATGAAAACGTTGGGATTTGGGATTGAGGAGAATACCTTCAAAGCGAAGTCAAAATTGCTGAAATGGGAATTTGCGTAACACTTCACCAACGCGCCAGAGACATAATGGTCTTGGAAGTGGCCGCTTCGCAGTACAAGTCCATGAACTTGGCTGAGATATTGCAAAGAAGTGATGGATATTGAATCGAAAAGCTTCAGAACTGCTTTCTGTGGAAGTTTTGATGAGGGAATCTTCTTCTCTACCGCGAAGTGTTCGTGTTTGATGGAAGAAGGGAGTTGTGCGGTGCAGATTGAGCTCATCTTTTGATTTTTTTCCGTCTGCTGATGAAAGGGGATCGAGCCAAAATCATTTTGTGATTAAAAATTGGGCAAAGTACACTTGGTACCATTTACGATTGCGATTGAAAAAATTTTAACCGCCTAACCTGTTTGTTAAAATTAATTGTTTAGCACCATTGATTTATTAAAAGTATTTTTCTTATATAATCATTAATGATTGAATTCTACATTTTGATTTTTATATCAATTAAAAGTAATTTGCAAAAGGCATGGTTGAAAGAGTAATTTTGGCCAAACAAATAACTACGTCATTAATTTAAGTTAATGATAAAATAAATTTAGGATCAATTACAAATTTACACGTATCCTAAAATTAAATTAAAAGATATGAAAAATTGACAAATTAAATAATGTTACATGTTGTTGCCAAATTTTGGAAAGGAGGACGCAGTTGACCTCCACGTGACAACGAAGGTAAATTTGTATCTCTAGGGGGAAGAACGCGGCCTGCAAGACAAGAGAAACCTGGACACCGGTGTGGTGTAGCCCACACCGACTCCGATGCTTAAGTCAGAGAGAGTTTAGAGAGAATTTATGAGTTATTAGAGTTATGGTGGCTAGAATGCACTTACCTGACTCTCCCCTCTTCAGAGAGAATAAATAACTCCTCCCTAGGGTTTTTCGTGGGTTTCCGTTGTCTAATGGGTAAAGGAAAGGCCAGAAGTGGGTTGAAATCGGGCCTACAGACCAAATGAGACCGATGCAAGGCCTCGAAGTGGGCCTTGCATCTGGTCGGCCTCGGCCTCAACCGAGGGCGACCAAGGGTTTGGGCCGAGGCCCAAGCCCGGGTCTCCCTTTTGGCTTATTGGGCCAAGGTAGAGCCCAATTTGGGACTCTACCACCTGGTCGGCCTCGGCCTAGGCTGAGGCCAACCACGTGCTTGGGCCAAAGCCTAAGCACGCCCTCTCGTCCCTTTTCGCCTCGGGTCGATCCCTGTTCGATTTCGATCCATTTGGACCTTCTTTTCTCGTTCGACCTTTCGTTGTAGTCCTTTAACCAACCCGTTCATTGTCGATTCAATTTCACTCATAACATTAGTCCCCACTCCCTAGTTAGGATTCTAGATTAAGAGCATGTGAAGTAATTGTATAGAGCCTGACTTGGGAGTAGCCTACTAAGCTTTTTTTGAGTCATTGTCGATCTTTCGAGGTCTGTCTCGAATTTTCTCTAGTTATTGTTGTCCATGCTTATGAGGATATGCAGCCTTTTAGAATGTCAATTCCTCTGGAATTCTTCTCTGGATTCACGATCTATGTCGTTTTCCTGGAGAGAATGTGTGTAGTTTTGAGGTGGTCTTCAAATAGGTAGCTTCGGATAGCCTTGTAGCTTCAAGCTTTTCATAAGCATTTATGGACTAATGTAACTTTATCTCGAGCCGATATCGAGAGAGGATAAGAGAAAATGAGCAAGAAAGTGGGAATTGAGGGTTGGGCAATGGACTAGATTGGTCAGCCTTGGTCTCGGTCGGTCTGGTTAGCCTCGGTCGGTCTTGCCACCCAAACCCTTGTGCGCGCCGTTTTGTCAATTGTGAACAAGTTCTCCTCAACCTCTGCATCTTATTTTTGTGATCCTGGAATTTTCTTAGCGAATCAACTTGATCTCTGCTTCTCTATTTTCTGCTTCTCATTTCATTTTATGAAACCCATCGCGAGACTTAGCTCGGATTTTTAGGTTGCTTAGATTAATTAATCAAGTCCCTCTTATGAACCTAACTAATTTTCTGGGCGTGTTCAATAGGGACCCATCGTGAGATTTTTCTCAGATTTTTTGGTTGCCAAGATCAGTTAACCGAACCCTTTTGTGGTCCAATCAACCTTCTGGTCCGCTTCCTTTGCACCTAAGTGCTCAAGAGTTTTGCGTGTTTCGTGCTTTGTTCGCACGACATAATTTTCCGTATCTAGAGCATGCTCCAGATTTTGGCTCTAATTCTGATGATCGATCTTGTCTTCCTCATTTTTTCTTGTGATTGAATGCTGGAAAGAGCTCAACTATAACCATGAGAGTGTGTTCTAATGACAGTGGTTAGCTTCGACCAGGGTGGTCAGCCTCGTCCAAGGTGGTCGGCCTCGACCACATGAGGTCGGCCTCGACCATGTGAGCAGTCTCTCTTTTTCAGCCCCCTATCTCGTTTGTTTTCTCTAACTCATGATTATGTTGCTTTTATTCTCCAGATATCTTTATAGTATGGTCGGCCTCAACCTATGGTGATCGGCCTCGGCCTATAGTGGTCGACCTCAACCTTACTAGAATTGGTCTTTTAGGTTTGTACTGTATATCTTCTGCTTTTTATTCGATAGAGATGCATATCTCCTATGTAGCTTTTTCCTTTTGTTTAATAAAGAGGCATATCTCCTATGTAGCTTCTGCGTTTTGTTCGATAGAAATGCATATCTCATACGTAGCTTTTGCCTTTTGTTTAATAGAGAGACATATCTCCTATGTAGCTTCTGTTTTTTGTTCGATAGAGATGCATATCTCCTATGTAGATTCTGCCTTTTGTTTAATAGAGAGGCATATCTCCTATGTAGCTTCTGCCTTTTGTTTAATAGAGAGACATATCTCCTATGTAGCTTCTGCTTTTTGTTCAACAGAGAGGCATACCTCCTATGTAGCTTCTGCTTTTTGTTCAACGGAGAGACATATCTCCTATGTAACTTCTGATTTTTCTTAAATAGGGAAGCATATCCCCTCAATAGCCCCTACTCAGTAAGAGTTTTTATTGATTTCATGCTTGAGTGACACCACTTGTAGCTTGAAGAAGATAAGTCTATTGTTAATAGAACTTCAATCTTACATGAATTGATGTGTTATTATATGCCAAGATCCAAATCCTATGTCTAACCAATTTTAGACAAGTTTGAGGTGTTTACAACAAGTTTATAAGCGATTTTATTACAATTTAAAAGTTGGACAGAATTTAAAGAAATGCAGAAACAGTAAAGAACAATCAGAGAACACCAATATTTATAGTGGTTCGGTCATAAAACGACCTACTCCACTTGCAAAGGTGTTTTAAGCCTTTGCTAGACAGTTTTTAGAGATATACGGGAGTATACAGAGAACTTACAGCAGGATATCTAAAGATACATTTAACATTTAGGATTTAACAAGATTCCAAGATTTATGCCCAAAGAGAGACTAGAACTAATCTTTATTCCTGATTGAGAGTCTAACAACCTTTGGGATTAAATCTTGAATCTAAACTAAAAGGAAAGAAAAAAGGAGAGATACAACCTTTGGAGAGGATCTCATAAACAAAGGTTGAAAGAATACTGCTGTAAGTTCTCTGTATACTCCCGTATATCTCTAATAAACTGTCTAGCAAAGGCTTAAAACACCTTTGCAAGTGGAGTAGGTCGTTTTATGACCGAACCACTATAAATATTGGTGTTCTCTCGATTGTTCTTTCTTCAAGCCGCATTTCTTTAAATTCTGTCCAGCTTTTAAATTGTAATAAAATCGCTTATAAACTTGTTGTAAACACCTCAAACTTGTCTAAAATTGGTCAGACATAGGATTTGGATCTTGGCATATAATAACATTTTGGTATCAGAGCTTTTAATCCTTGTTTTTGAGGCATTCTTTCTTGCATTAAAATTTAGTTTGTTGAATAAAATCTTTGGATTTAAAGAATCTTTAAGTTGTTAGTATTTTTAATTAGAAAATTTTTATTTCAAGAAAAGTTTGTTTGTCCAATTTTGTTTCTCATTTTTCGTGGATGAGTACCAAGTTCGAGGTGGAGCGGTTTGATGGGAAAGGAGATTTTGGTCTATGGAAGATCAAAATGTTGGCCATCCTTCAAACAAAAGGTCGATTACGCACTTTTGGAGGCTAAGGAAGTTCCGGACAGCATAACAGCGGACCAACTGAAAGAGATAAATAAGGTAGCTCACAGCCTTATAATTCTTTATTTGTCTGATACAATTATAAGACAAATGCGTAGTGAAGATACATTTGTTAAACTCGGAAAAAATTAGAATCTACCTACCAAGTAGCATCAATTTCAAGCAAAATATTTTTAAAATCTAATTTCTTTAGTTTTAAAATGGACTCTAGTAAAAGCATGAAAGATAACCTAGATGAATTCCATAGAGTAGTTTCTGAAATGGAAAATATAGGTGAAATCTTTTCTGATGAAAATCATCTGTAGTTCTGATAAATTCTTTGCCTGAATCTTATAATGATGTGAAATCACTATGAAGTTTGGTAGGGATACTTTGTCCACCTTTGAATTGTTTTAAATGCCATTAGAGTAAAAGAACAAGAACTAAAAGAAACCAAGAAGTCTAATAGTGAGACTTTATACGTTAGAGGGAGATCAGAGAATAGGAAAAAGCATAGAAGCAAGAGTAGGGGTAGATCAAAGTCTAAGGGGGCTAGTAATAGGAGGTGTTATCATTGTCAAAAAAAAGGCCACATTAGAAGGTTTTGTCCTGACCTTAGGAATAAAAAGTCGTCGGGTAAAGGGAAAGAAGAGTCTAGTGTAGTAAACCTTAGTGAAGAGTATAACCACTCTCTTATGGTTAGTAACACTAGAGAGGATGACACTTGGATCCTAGATTCAGGTTGTTCTTTCCATATGACCCCTAATAGAGAATGGCTAGAAGACTTCCAAACCGGTGTGGGAGGTAAAGTCATGTTAGGGAACCGACACTTTTGTAGTGTAGAAGGTCAAGGAACAGTATGCCTTAGGCTTCATGACGGAAATATTAGGTTTCTAACTAGAGTTAGGTACGTACCTGAAGTTAAAAGAAACCTAATATCCCTTAGCATGTTAGATAAGCAAGGGTACACCATTAAGTTAGAGGGTGGTGTTCTAAAAGTCATGAAGGACATCTTAGTTGCAATGAAAGGGATTCTTAAGGATACCTTATACTCTTTAGAGGGTTCGACGGTCGTGTAGGTCAAGTGATCTAGTTAAAGAGAGTGACAATTCCAAAATTACCCTTTGGCATAAACGCTTAGGTCACATGAGTGAGCAAGGAATTAGAGAGTTAATAAAACAACAAGTAATTCCTAACATAAAAAATGTGGACCTAGATATGTGTGAGCATTGTGTTTATGGTAAAAGTAAAAGAGTAAAATTTGGAAAGGGTGGTCACTCTGCTAATAAAAACTAGAATATGTGCATCTTGACTTATGGGGCCCATCTAATGTTGTCACAAATGGTGGGGCTAGATATTTCTTATCCATTATTGATGATTGTACTAGAAAAGTTTGGGTTTATCTTACAAAAATAAATCGATACTTTTAATAAATTTGTTGAATGGGTATCCTATGTTGAAAACCAAACTGCCCTTAGAGTTAAGAAACTTAGGGTGACAATGGGCTAGAGTTTTGTAACCATGAGTTTAGAAACTTTTGTAAGTCTAAAGGCATAGCAAGACACTTGACTGTTGTAGGGACGCTACAACAAAATGGGGCCGCTGAGAGAATGAATAGAACCCTGTTGTCTGATTCACAACTTCCTCAAAGTTTTTGGGGGGAAGCTGTTGCAAGAACATGTTATATAATCAATAGAAGCCCATCTACTGCCATAGATTTAAAAACGCCTCAAGAGCTTTGGCAAGGTAGTCCCCCTGATCTATCACACATGAAAGTCTTTGGGTGTTTAGCTTATGCTCATTCAAAAGAAGGAAAGCTAGACCCAAGGGCTAAGAAATGTGTTTTCCTAGGATATCCCGAGGGTGTTAAGGGATATAAACTATGGTGTCTAGACGCAAATTCACCAAAAATCCTAATAAGTAGAGATGTTGTCTTTAATGAAGGGAAAATGGGGTATGTAGAAGAAAAGACCGAGTCTATTCCTAAAAGTCCACCTAGTTCCACTAAAACCGTTTTAGCTAGTCCTCCTTCCACTTCCCATAGTGATCAGGTAGATGAGCCAATAGTAGAACATGATGTTTCACCTTCTACCTTAGATCAATCACCTACACATGAAGTTGCTAATGAGGAAGAGGAAGAGGATAGTCAAGACTTAACAAATTATCAGTTAACTAGGGATAGGGTTAGGAGAACCATTGTAGCTCCCACTAGGTTTGGGTATGCTGACCTTATATCCTATGCCCTAGTTATAGCTAATGAGTTTATTAATCAAGAACCACAAACTTTCAATGAGGCCATAAATAATGAAAATAAAGATAAGTGGTGGGCCGCAATGATAGAAGAGTATGATTCTTTGATTAAAAATCAAACTTGGGTTCTTGTTAATAAACCATTAAAAGCTAAAACTGTAGGTTGTAAGTGGATTTATAAAGTCAAAGAGAACCCTTTAGAAAATAACAAGCCTAGATTCAAGGCTAGGTTAGTAGCCAAAGGGTTTACTCAAAGGGAGGGTATAGACTATGATGAGGTTTTTTTCCCCGTTGTAAGACACACCTCTATTAGAATTTTGCTTGCCTTTGTTGCTAACTTTGATCTTGAGTTAGAGCAGATGGATGTAAAGACCGCTTTCTTGCATGGTGAGCTTGAGGAGACCATTTACATGGGTCAACCACCTGGATTTGAAGCTCCCAAACAAGAAAAGAAGGTTTGTCTTCTTAAGAGATCGTTGTATGGCTTAAAGCAATCCCCATGTCAATGGTATAAAAGGTTTGATTCCTATATGCTATCTATTGACTTTTGTAGAAGTAAGTATGATAGTTGTGTGTATTTCAAACAAATCTCTTAAGTGAATATTGTTTACTTGCTTTTATATGTTGATGACATGTTGATTGCTTGCAAAACCATGCATGAAATAAATAAGTTAAAGAATCTCTTAGAGAAGGAGTTTGAAATGAAAGACTTAGGCAATGCAAAAAGAATATTAGGAATGGATATTATTAGAGATAGAAAAGAGAAGAAACTATATTTGTCTCAAAGTGAATATATAACAAGACTAGTTAAAAGATTAAACATGCATGATAGTAGGAAGGTTAGTATTCCTTTTGGCAAGCACTTTAAACTATCTGTTAATGATTCACCTAAGACTCCAAGTGATATTGATGAAATGCATGACATTCCATATGCTAATATTGTTGGGAGTCTTATGTATGCCATGGTTTGTACTAGACTGACCTTGCTCATCCACTTAGTGTTGTTAGTAGATTTCTTGCTAATCCTGGTAAACAACATTGGAATGTTGTAAGTGGATTTTGAGGTATCTTGCATGTCATACAGATTTATGTCTTGTTTATGATGGATCAAATATAGTTGATAACAAAGATATTGAACTTGTTGGATATGTTGATGCTGATTATGCTGCTGATATAGATAAACGTAGATCTTTGACTGGTTTTGTGTTTAGATTGTTCAATAGCACAATTAGTTGGAAATCTAGTTTACTGATCTATAGTTGCATTATCTACAATCAAATCGAATATATTGCATTAATCAAGCTATTAAGGAATCTTTATGGCTTTAGGGAATTGTATCTCGAATTGTGTTGTAGTGATAATGTTTCTGTGACTGTGCATTGTGATAGTCAAAGTGCTCTACATTTATCTAAAAATCATTCTCACCATGAAAGAACTATACATATTGATGTTAGGTATCATTTTGTAAGAGATGTCATCAATGATGGTTTAGTTTCTCATTAAAAAGGTTACTCTTGATTTGAATCTCACTGATATGTTTACTAAAGCATTACCTTGTGATAAATTTAACCTTTGTGTGAGAATGTTGCGACTTGATCATGGATAACCACGGATCTTATTTGAGAACTAAATTATAGGTCCTCTTCTTAGTTTATGATAGATTGAAATCAAGGTGGAGATTGTTATATTTTTTGGTTTCAATCTATCATAAACTAATTAATTTTAGATTAATGTTTTTTAAGTTAATCTAAAATGGTTTGGACCTTTGTTTTAGCTCTTAAGTTTAAAGACCCATTGTTAAGGTTGGGCCCAAAGTTGGAGGAGCCCAAATCTACCTTTCTTGATCTCCTATTACCTAAACCCATTTGTTCCTTTTTTGTTATTATAAAAGGGTGTGTATGGGTCTTAAGTGAGAGAGGGAAAAAGAAGAAGAAAAGTGTGAATTGGGTCTAATTGGGTTTATGGTTATAATTAGGGTTTTTTGTTTCTTTTAAGAGAGAAAAAGAATAGAGAGAGAAAGAAAGGGTTGGGGGGCTCGATAGAAGGCTGAAAAACAGGGGGGTTTCTTCGACAGAGAGAGAGGGAAATCTGAAAAATACCATGGTTTTTCAGCCGTGAGATAGATATCGAGGGAGCTCTGTCCTTATAGCAGAAATCTACCGTCCACCGTGGGTTGCAGTTTGCAAGAAGAGGTGATCATTGTGCCATGGAGTTCTTTGCAGTTGATCGCTCGCTATTTGAAGCCGTCGGTTGCTGTACAAACATGAGACTCAACCTTAACAATGGGTCTTTAAACTTAAGAGCTAAAACAAAGGTCCAAACCATTTTAGATTAACTTAAAAAACATTAATCTAAAATTAATTAGTTTATGATAGGTTGAAACCAAAAAATATAACATGATGGAATTAACAAAATTAAATCTACCTTAAGGAAAGATAAGAAAAATGAAGCCCACCTACTAAAGGAGAATATTGGGGGTGTACTTTTCAAACTTTCTGGATGGGTGGGCAAGTCGAAGTGGTTTCTGGTTGTCCATCTTTCGTCTCTTGGCTTCTTGATGTAATGTTTTACTTGATCTTTTTTCAAGTAAGTTAGTTTTCTTCTTCGTATGAAGCAATTCTTCTGCACGAACGTACTTTTGAGCTCGAGTGAGGAGCTCTACATATGATGTAGGTTTTCTTTTTCCCAAAGATTGTATGAGTCTTCGATCTCTGAGTCCATTAACTATGGCCATTAATGTTGCTCCATCAATGCAATCTTCAACACATAAACTTCACTATTGAACCGAGTAATATATTCTCGTAGAGTTTCTTTGGATCCTTGCTTGACGGAGAGCATATGAGTTGTTGGCTTGCGTTGATTTCTTCCTCCTAAGAACTGTGTCACGAATGCTCGAGCCAGTTCCTTAAACGAACCTATAGATCCTCTTTTTATGTTGCGAAACCAATTTCTCGCTGGTCCTACTAGAGTGAATGAGAAGGCTCTGCATCTAATTGCATCGTTCACCCCATGAAGTTTCATTCATGATTTGTATATATCTAGATGCACCACAGGGTCTTTGTTTCCATCATAGGGTTTGATTTTCGGAACTTTGAATGTGGGAGGTAGTTTTACATTCATGATTTCATCCGTAAAAGGTGGATCTACCTCTTCTATCAAAGTTCCGTAAACCTTACATTACTCACCTAGTGTAAATTACCTTGTATGTGGTCTAAATAATCTCCTCGTGCTTTGATACTCATCGGACCACAGAGGTCAGAATGTATAAGCTTAAGAGGCTCTTTGGCTCTATAACCTTTTCCACTAAAAGATCGTTTGGTCATTTTGCCTTCAATGCATGACTCACAAACCGGTAAAGAGTTTTCTTCTAACTCGCTTAGAAGTCCACTCTTCACTAGTCTCTTAATCCTATTGATATTTATGTGGCCTAACCTTAGATGCCAAAGATGGGCATTTTCTTTCGGAGAAACTTTTAATCTTTTAGTTCGCGTTTCTACTGTTTTAAACAATTCAGTATTCAAAACACTTTTGACCGAATTTGGGTTTAAAACATATAGATTATTCTCAAGTGAAGCGGAACACAATACATTACCATTATGAGAAAATAAACGCTTTATTTTTAACTCGAAGGAAATAGAAATACAGTGTTCAATAAGATAGGAAATCGAAACAAGGTTTCTAGTAAACTCTGGAACTATGTACAAGTTATCTAATAACAAGTATTTCCTATCAAAGAAAAGCTTCACCATGCCCACCGCTGCAGCCGAGACAACTTCTCCGGATCCAACCCTGTGTGTTATCTCACCCTCCAGCAGTCATTGTCAGGAACTAATTCCCTGAAACGAAGAACAAACATTGTTATTGACGCCTGTATCAAGTATCCAAACAGAGTCACTAATCTCCACTAAACAGGTTTCTGTAACAAGTAAATCAAATTCACCTTCATTCTTCTTTTCGACTAGGTACTTGGGACAATTCCTCTTCTAGTGGTCGCCCCCGTTGCAGTTGAAACACTTTCATTTATCTGCAACTTCCTTGAACTTCTTGCCCTTGTGGGCAGCAACGCGGTCAACTTTGCCCTTCTTCAACTTTTTCTTATTCCCTTTCGGGCCTGAAAAACCCACAGACTTCGTCCCAGAGGTTGAATCTCTGTAAAAGAACCTGAAGGCAACATTTGCTTCAGCTTCTTGTCCCTTGACTCACATCAAGGACTTGAAAGTCTGTAGTTCATTGAGGAGGGTGGTCAGAGTGTAGCTAATTTTGTTCACAACAACGTTGCTACGAAATTGCAGGAAACTATTCGGAAGAGTCTCCATAATAAAGCTGACCTGGCTCGACTCGTCGATCAAAGCACCGTTTATCTCCGCCAAATTGAAGTGGGTCATCATGTCGAGAACATGTTCCCGGAAAGACACCCCTTCCTTCATCCTAGCATTGAAATCATGCTTGAGAGCGTCATACCTAACCTGAAAGGACTGTTGTCCAAACATGTTCTGCAACGACTCTATGATCTCCTTGTGGGTAACCATGTTCTCGTGCTTCTTAGCCAAGACTTCAAACAAGCTGACTATTATGTAGACCTTGGCCTTTTCATTAGCCTTGGTCCAACGATTGTACACATCACGAACACTTCGTGATGTGGTCGGGCCGGGCACCTGAGGACACTTCTTAGTGAGCGCGAACTTTAGGTCGTCAGTTACTAAGATTGTGTTTATATTATTTTTCCACGTTTGATAGTTATCTCCTACGAGCTTATCGAAAGCTAAAAGGGCTATTATTGAACTCGACATTTTTGCTGAAAAGAAAAACTTTGTGTTAGATCTCGCAAAAACTTTTGGTAAAATCCAATCATTTTTTAGCAAATTTTTATTCTATGATCCCTAGGTCATTAAAAATTGCAATGATACCCCAAAGGTTTAGAATGACCGCCACCGAAGGGTAGACAGAATCACTCTTCCTTTGGGACGAGACTTTCTCGATCAGACCCTAATACCAGAATAACTTTGATTCCTATAGGCATCCAGTTACCATTTTTCGGTCTGACTTCATTAACTCTTAATGAATCCCGTGAGTGCCACCCTCTATCTTTAAATCTCCAGAGTTTCCATCCAAACGATAGCCGCCGAAATGAGGACTACGAAGGAAAATAAACTAAGGAAATTGTATCCCTTTCGGTAATTCACGGTGTTTCAACTCCCATGATCAAGGTCCTCCGAAGGGATTTTCTGGTCCAGGCCAAACTAGCAGGCGGATCATAGGCGTCTCATGGTGTTAATCGATAGAAGAGACCGTAGGTCCCGTTTTCACAGGCCCCGCTCCCACTCACTATAAGTACTCTCCCCATTCACCTTGAATTTTGACCCATACAAATACCATCCGAAGGGGAACACTCCCCTTTGCGCCACGAGGCCGAGTATGGATCTCACGGTGTGAACTTCACAGAGATTTGTGAATGAAATTTAAATGTATCTCATACACTATAATTCCTCCCACTCAGCACTTTAGTTTAACGGGATTGACCTAAATAAACCAGGTATATTTACCTAAGTCTACCAATATAACTCTTATATTGGATTATCTTAAGTCTATAATCAAATTATTAACTTAGGTCTATGTGAGTATATTTAATTAACTCTTAATTGACGACACTCACAAAAATATAACCTATGAATCTCTGGTCCAAATTCACTCCTAGGTCGGTTCCCAGGTAGCGGTGTTCCGCAAAGCGTCAGCTTAAATACCAAACCTTAGACAGAACCTTCCTTAGACAGAGTTACTAATTAGTCACTATTCATAACTTAAATTTGATTTCCTAATTCTAATCTTATTAGAACTAGAAAACCCAAGTCTAATTAATTAAACTTCTAAGCCATTTAAAACTAATTAATTAACTTAGGTTACATGCATTTCTATGTTATAGTGCTTGATCATTCATAACATGAATAATTAAACTATATAACATACATTCATCACATAAATAAAAATGCATGCCAGTGCTTTTAATCTAAATAATATAACACTTATATTAATAAAATTAAAATATACATTATATTATAACTCATATAATATAATCTATCATGCATACTATATTATAATTCTTATAATATAAAAATGATACATGAAATGCTTAACCTAAGGTGAGATTTTAAAAACTATATGGCATACATTATGCACATAATAATTTCATATAACACTTGCATAAAATAATAAATAACAAATTGGATCGATTTTGGCACTCTAGGGACATTAATTAATTTACTTAATTTATAAAATAAAATAATTAAAATTCGGAGAAAAACTGCTCCACTAGCACCTCAAAGCCACTACCCGCGGAAAAATCTCGCGCAACTGCCCACCATCACTGCACCGTTGCAACGTCGTGGCCAGCATTGCAACGCTGCGATGCTCAACGCCAAGCCAACGTGCTCAATGTGTACAACGTTGCAACGCCTCGCCTGACGTCACAACGCTGCTCCTGCAATGCCTCACCTGGTGTCGCAACGTTGCTCCTGCAACGTGCATCCTTCCGCTTGGATAGCGTTGCGACGCAGATGAACAACGTCGCAACGCTGTCCTTGTCCAACAACACTGTTTGTGAATTCACCCGTTTTTGCTCCGTTTTTTCACAACAACTCTTTCCACGAACGACCCGGACCTATAGACTTGATTTACTTTCAAAATTTCCCAAAACAACGGGCCCTTACATTGATCTCATCAACGGAAAAGTAAATCTAAACAAAGTGACAGAATCGAAAACATCCAATATGCAAACCATTAACATTCATCACATGAAAAATTAATGCTACCCACCTAATTTTAAGAAAATTACAGAACCTACAACGAAGAGCAACATTAGGCTCGGATACCAATTGTAGTTCTCATTTTCTTAAAACTAAAAGTATCAACATACTAAATAGGCTAAGCATGCTTTTCGAGAAGGAAAAACAGAAAGTAATAAAGATACTAACCTCTTGAAGAACACTTCTTCGAATTTCCTCCTCAGTCACGATCTCTCTCGATCCAATAAACTCACGAACTCGTACCACGAACGGATCAAGTCGGACACTTCCACTTAATCTTCTCGGTTGTTCTCGGGAGAAAGTAGAGAGAATTGAGAGAGAGCTAGAGAAAATTTGTGTTTCTCTTTTGGTTCAAAATCAAAAAAATGAGAACTTGTCATTACAAGTGCTTCTCCAAGCACCTATATATAATGGTGTGTGGTGGAGTTAAAATCTCCACCAATTCACCAAAATACCACAACTATATAATATACAAATCATATTTGTATATCATATAATATAAGGTATTTCATACATTATTATGCAAATCACATTTGAATAATTGTGGAATTTTAAATTGAATCATATTCAATTTAATTTCTCTCAATTCAATTTCTCCAAATTAGCCCTAATTAATTAATTAGGCTATACTATAGTTTATTATGAATTCTCATTCACATTAAACTATATATTATGTCAACTATATCACATATAAATGGCATAAATACCCTTTTAATGAATTTGAACACTTCAAATCAACTCCAAACTGTAAACCCTCATTTTGTCCAATTTGAGCCAACCGAGGGACCTAATGGACCTACAGATGACGAGCTCCAATGATACGATATTAACCTATAAAACTCTTTGACCCGATTAATCAATATTCATTAACTACAGTAACACTCCACTAAAGCCCGTAGTTTCTGTCTCATCACTGTAGGACAAGTTGTGTGTTGGGATTTGTGCCCTAAAACTCGTAGTTTATAATTATGTTCTAATTAATGTAATAAAGTGTTATTATTTCAATAAAGTGTTATTGTTTCTTAACTACGAGTTTGCCTTTATTTAAACCCTAAATCCAATAAACTAAACATCCAAGGTCATTAAATGAATCTTTAATCCAGATGTAATGTACATAAAAGGATCTCGGTTGAGATACAACCTAAAGGGTCTATAGTTGGGGATAAGGTTTGGGTACCTTACAGTGGTAAAACTATGGATGTGGCCCACTTTGTATTTGATACAAACACTTTGTGATCCTAACGTGTTCGTGTAGATGACATGTGAGTAGGATATCCTATGTAATGAAATTACATAAGACCAGTACTCACCTAAATAGTAACCTCTAGTTTGTAACTCCGTTGACTAGTTAGGTTTCTATTTCACTAGGATGACCTAGGCAACTTGATCTCAATCTCGAAAGGTGTTACGAACTCCTGTTCATGCGAGGGATTGTCCTTTGACTAGTATGGGTGAGAGTAGCCGATCGCCGACTCAATATGCCTACCTTCTTGGGGACAAGACCGAGTGAGCGATCGGGAACTTAACTTAGCAAGATGGAATTCACTCCTTCCCGCCTACTAGGGTAAGTAGAGGAATGTTCCCTTAAGTGGTGTCTCCGGGACTTGAACAAAGGGCCCGACCCTCTCATTGGCCCGAGAGGGTCTCTGTTTGTTGGTAGGACCACAAACAAATTGTTCATTAGAGGAGCACTGGTACTTAAGGCACAAGATGTAACCTGGGGTAAAACGGTAATTTGACCCAAATGGTGTTACACGAACATTCGTGAAGGATTGACTTGTTGTTATTGGTTAATATCCATGGACATAGAAATATATCTCTGAGTGAGAAGAGTGCAAATTGTGGGACTTTAGTGGAGTGTTCATGATTAACGAATGTTGATTGGGAGGTTAATGAGATTAACCGAACAATCTCGTATTGTTGGAGCTTCTCCGATAGGTCCATTAGGTCCACCTTCTAGCTCGTAAAGGGTTTTTAGAATCATTTGAATTTGAAATGTTCAAATTCATTAGGGAATATATTTAATGTATTTAGATACGATATAATATATAGTTTTGAACTATATATTGTAAATTTAATGTGAATATGATTCATATTAAATTTTGTGAGAGAACTAAATATTTGAAAGAGTTCAAATATTGAACTCAAGTGTGAATGTGATTCATGTTTGAAAACTATAGGTTAAAATTTAATGTGCACTGGATGTACATTAAAACTATAGGTTAAAGGGGTAATATGATTAAATGAGATTTAATCCAAATTAAATATATGATATTTAATTCGTATTATTTAAATATGATTTAAATTAATAATTAAATTCGACAGTTTAACAGGGAGAAGGGGGTTGCTCATTTGGGTGATCGATCAATCAGATTGGTTTTACAGAAGGAAAAATTCTCTCTCTCTCGCACTCTCATTCCCAAAACTCTTCCAATAGTTGGAATCCTTCCCACCAAGGAGGATCTAAGTAGAACTCAGAGATATAGGAGGTGATCCAAGTGGTGGTGTTGTAACACAGAGAAAAACAGAGAAGTTCTTCATTGTTGTTGTTTATCGTGGAGCAAGGGTTGCTGCGAAAAAGCTACAAAGGTAATTTATTCACCTCTCTTCATAGTTTAATTGTTAAACTTAATATGTTTGCATGTATGCTATTATCCATGTCTAATAGGATTAGAATTTCCATGCTTATTCTGTATTTATCAATGTACTGGTTTTTGTTTTAAGCAAAACAATCAAGCACATTAACGATCCCAAACACGTTTCCGCTGCTCAAGGAGATTGGATCTCCATCATTGTGTCCATCGATATAACCAATGCCCGTGAGTCGACCCTTCACAGGTTGTTCGTAGTCACAGCTGGGTCAAATTACCGTTTTACTCCTATGTCTGAAGGGAATCGAAGTCCCCGCAGCGGAAGCGATTGCGAATCGCGCGCTCTTGATTTAGTTACAACGGTGAATTGAAGAACATGAAAAACTAGATGAAGCATATATAACAGAATGGACAGCAAGAATTTACCTTTGAAGAACCTTTCTTCAAGTGCTCCTCTCTCCCACGATCACGATCTCAGCAATAGGAACTCTAACGTATGAAGACACGACCACCGGATCTTCTCCGTTGTTCTCTAGATGAGGGAGGAATGTGGGTTCCCTTTAGGAGAGGTGAGGTTTTATTGAGAGATGTGTGTTTTGGAACTCTTCCAACAACACAACAAGGGAGCTTGTAAAACCTTAGAATATCTTCACCTAGTTGCATCTCATGCAACCATATATATATGGGAATGAGATGGAAATGACCATCCTACCCCTCCTTTAATCTCTCTTTAGTATATAGTTTCTATATGAATCTAATTCACATTAAAACTATATATTATATCAATTATATCATAGATAATTGATATAACTCCTCATGTATGAAATTGAACACTTCAATTTCACTCCTAACTTTATACACTCAATATTACCATGTTGAGCCAACAGAGGGATCTAATGGACCTACAGATCATGAGCTCCAATGATGTGAGATTAACTAATCAAACTCTTTGATCCAGTTAATCAATATTCATTAACTACAAGTCACTACACTATAGACTTGTAGCTGCACTCTCCTCACTGTAGATATTATTGTGTCCACTGATATAGTCATTACCCATGAGTCGACCCTTCACAGGTTGTTCGTAATCACAGCTGGATCAAATTACCGTTTTACCCCTGTGATTAGCTCTTTGCTCCTTAAGCACCACTGATCCTCTAATGAACAACAAGTCTAAGGTCCTACCTTAGACTCATACCCTCATAGAGGGCGGGCCCCATTGTTCAAGACACGAGTCGGGTTTCTTAAGGGAACAACTCTATCTAATTCCTCGAGAGAGGAATGAGTGAATTCCATCTTGCACAGTTAAGTTCCCGCCTACCTACGAGGTTACATCCCGAGAAGGTAGGTGTATTGAGAATCGACTCACAGCCACTCTCTCCCATACTAGTCTAAGGACAAACCCCTATAAGCAGGAGTTCTTAACTTGCTCAGGATTCAGGTCGAGTCACTAATGATCATCTATAAATTACTAGTCTTATCCTGTTAACGGTGTTATACTGGTTAGACTAATAATTTGTGATCCAGTCTTGTATGAACTCTTCATACAGGATGCCCCCACTCGCATGTCAACTACATGAATGAGTTGGATTACCTCATTTGTACCAATTACAAAGTGGGTCGCATCCATTGTGTTACCAGAATGAGGTTTCCAACCTTATTCTTATACCATAGACTATTTAGGTTATAATCTTGAAATCAACCCAAATAGTGTCCACTACACTGATTTCAAGATAAATGTTATAACCTTGGAGCTTAGTTTATTGGATTTATAAAAGCAAGACTGTAATCTTATCAAAACAAATAACACTTTATTTAATTGATCAAAATTACACAAGTTCGGGGCATAAATCCCAACAGTGTCTGCCTCTTGTTCCTTAAGTCCCACTACTCCTCTAATGAACAATTTTGTTGCATAGTCCGACCATAAACAACATCCCTCTCGTGCCAACGAGAGGGTGGGGCCCCGTTGTCCAAGTCCTAGAGACAACATTTAAGGGAACAATCCCTATAGTTTCCCTAGCTCATGAATGAGTGAATTCCATCTTGCGTAGTTAAGTTCCCAGCTCCCCACGAGGTCTTGTCCCCAAGAAGGTAGGCATGCTGGGCGAGTAATTATGGCCACCCTCACCCGTACTAGTCAAAGGACAGACCCCCGTAGACAGGAGTCCATAACACGCTCAGAATTAAGGACGAATCACTAATGGTCATCTACGAAGTTATTAGTCCTATACTATTAACGGTATTACATCAGTAGGTTTAATAATTCACGGTCCGGTCTTGTACAATTTCATTGCACAGGATGCCCCCACTCGCATGTCAACCACATGACCGAGCTGGATCACCTCGTTTGTATCTAATACAAAGCGGGTCGCATCCACAGTGACACCAGGATGAGGTTTCCAATTCTATCCATATACTGTAGACTGTTCGGATCATTAACTCAAACGTGATCCTCCCCGTGTTCAACTACACATCGTTCATGTTTTAGTTCTCTCATATAATATGACCCTAGAGCTTAGTTTATTGGATTAGGTTTATAAAATGAGACATACAAAGTTTGATAAATAAATAACTTTTATTCATTTAAATCAACAAGTATTACAAACTACACGAGAATTGGTCATACACCCCAACAAAGACCACCTCTCGTTTCCTTGGGATAACCTACAAATAGGCATAATCTTGAACGAGGTTCCAATTTCTTCGAGTTTGTCACTAGCACGTGTGTCAGACAACCCCAAATCCTGAAGTGATGTAAACTAGGTTTACGCCCCTTCCATAACTGAAAAGGTGTTTCTGAAACGCTATTTGATGGAACAATGTTCAAGATTTGAACCGCAGTCTCTACTGCATAACCCCAAAACGAGTAAGGCAATTGAGCAAAGCTCATCATAGATCGAACAATTTCTAACAAGGTTCTATTTCTCCTTTTAGATACACCATTCTGCTATGGTGTATTTGGTGCTGATAGTTGAGACTGGATTCCATGTTCTATCAATTAGTCCTAGAATCTCAAGTCCATATACTCTCCACCTCGATCAGATCGAAGTGTCTTAATAGTTTTCCCAAATGCATTTTCAACTTCAGCCTTAAACTCTTTGAACTTTTCAAGAGCCTCAAACTTATGATGCATTAGGTATAAATAACCATACCTCGAATAATCATCTATAAAAGAGATGAAATATTTGTACCCTCCTCGAGCTTTAAAATTCACCGGACCACAAAGATCCGAAATTATAAGTTCTAAGGGCTATTTGGCTCTATAACCTTTTCCAGTAAAAGGTCGCTTGGTCATTTTTCCTTCCATGTAGGACTCCCAAGAAGGTAAAGAATCATATTCTAACTTGTTTAGAAGTCCATTCTTAGTTAATCTCTCAATCCGATTGAGATTTATATGACTAAGTCTTAGATGCCAAAGATAGGTATTATTATTTGGAGAAACTTGTTGCCTTTTACTTAGAGTATTTGCAGTTTTAAACATCTAATGATTTAAAATTGCTTTTGTTTGGTTCGGTTTTAGTATATACAAGCCGTTTTCTAATTTAGCTGAACAAATGTTGACACCCTTTTTCGAAATGAACGCTTCATTGATTGAAAAAGAAATACAATATCCACATTCAATTAGACAAGAGATAGATATTAAGTTCCTCTTAATTCTAGGAACTATATACAAATTTTGCAATAATAAAAATCTATCTCTAAAGAACAGCTTCGCATCTCCCACTGCACGAGCTGAGACGACGTCTTCCATTCCGACCCTAAGCGCCATCTCACCCTCATCGAGCTCCTTGAAGGAACCAGTTTCCTATAAAGAAGAGCAAACATGGTTAGTGGCCCCCTGAATCAAGTATCCAGGTAAAATCATCACTTTCCACTAAACATGTTTCAAGAACAAGTAAAACACATTTACCTTTCTTCTCTTTGAGCTCAGCAAGGTACTTTGGGCAGTTTCGCTTCCAGTGCCCGTCCGTGTTGCAGTGGAAACACTTTCCTTTGTGTGCAACTTTGGCCTTTCCCTTGTCCTTATCTGCAGCGACAAATGTTTTCCCCTTCCCTCCTTTCTTCTTCTTCTGGATCTTCTTAAGGCCAAAAGAGGAGTTGCAGGACTTAGTCCCAGAGGATGAACCCTTATGGAACCTTTTGGAATGGGCAAACACATTTACCTCTCCATCAACTTGTCCCTTATTCTTCATAAGAGACTGGAAAGTCTGCAACTCATTCAGGAGAGTAGTCAGGTTGTACTCTATCTTGTTCATCACCCCATTGCTGCAGAGTTGCAGGAAACTCTTCGGAAGAGATTCCAGGATGAATGACACCTGACTTTGCTCATCGATGATCGCGTCGTTCATTTCTGCCACGTTGAAGTGGTGTTGGGATGTATGTCCTAATCTCGTATAAGTTTGTAATATACCAAGTTGAAATAAATAATAGTTATTTTTTCATCACTTTGTGTCTCACATATTTATAAACTTAATCCAATAAACTAAGCTCCAGGGTCATTGAATTATGAGAGAACTATAACTTGAACGGTGTGTAGTGGACACACAGGGAGGATCACGTTCGAGTAAATGACCCGAACAGTCTACAGTATACGGATAGGGCTGGAGACCTAATCTTGGATACGCTGTGGATGATGGAACACGAGACATACACAGCGGAAAAAATGATCTAATGACACTCTAATTGCATTTAACTTAATAGAAATTAACATGCAAACATACAAAAAATAGTAAACTAAAAAAAGGAAGAAAGTACAACCTTTGTAGCTTGATTTCTTCATGATCTCCTTCCCAAAGCACAAACCGTGTTGGGATTTGTGCCCTAAACTTATGTAATTTTGATCAAATAAATAAAGAGTTATTTGATTTGATAAAATTATATTCTTGCTTTATAAATCTAATAAACTAAGCTCCAAGGTTATAATGTATCTTGAACATCAGTGTAGTAGACACTATTTGGATTGTGTTCAAAAGTATAACCTAAATGGTTTATGGTATAAGAATAAAGTTGGAAACCTTATTCTGGTAACACCATGGGTGCGACCCACTTTGTAAGTAGTACAAATGAGGTAATCCAACTCATTCATGTGGTTGACATGCGAGTGAGGGCATCTTGTATGAAGAGTTCATACAAGACCGGACTGCAAATTATTAGTCTAACAAGTATAACACTGTTAACGGAATAAGACTGATAATTTATAGATGGTCATTAGTGACTCGACCTGAATCCTGAGTAAGTTAAGAACTCCTGCTTATAGGGATTTGTTCTTAGACTAGTATGGGTGAGAGTGGCCTGTAGCCGACTCAATAAGCCTACCTTCCCAGGGACAGAACCTCGTAGGTAGCTGGGGACTTAACTATACAAGATGAAATTCGATCATTCCTACACTAAGGAATTAGATAGGTTGTTCCCTTAAGAACCGAGTCCAGGTATTGAACAACGGGGCTCCGCCCTCTAAACTGACTTAAGAGGGTATGAGTCTATGGTTGGACCTTAGACTTGTTGTTCATTAGAGGATCAGTGGTGCTTAAGGAACAAAGAGGTAATCACAGGGGTAAAATGGTAATTTGACCCACCGTGTGATCTGAACAACTTTGTGAAGGGTCGACTCATGGGTAATGATTATATCAATGGACACAATATAATCTACAGTGAGGAGAGTGCATCTACAAGTCTATAGTGGAGTGACTTGTAGTTAATGAATATTGATTAACTGAATCAAAGAGTTTGATCAGTTAATCTCACATCATTGGAGCTCATGAACTGTAGGTCCATTAGGTCCCTCCATTGGCTCAACATGGTAATATTGAGGGTATAAAGTTAGGAATGAAATTGAAGTGTTCAATTTCATATATGAGATGTTATATCAGTTATATATGATATAATTGATATAATATATAGTTTTAATGTGAATTAGATTCACATATAAACTATATACTAATGAGAGAATGAAGGAGGGATAGGATTGTAATTTCCACCATATTTCCCTATAAATAGTTGCATGAGATGGAACTTTGAATCTAATCTTTGGAAACCCTAGATTATCATATAATTGTGTTGTTGGAAAAGTTCCAAAACACACCTTCTCTCAAAACCTCCACATCTCACCCTAAAGGAACCCACCTTCCTCCCTCACCTAGAGAACAACGGAGAAGATCTTGTGGTGGTGTCTTCATTCGTTCGGGTTCGAGTTGATGAGATCGTGATTGTGGGAGAAGGAGCACTTGAAGAAAGAGTTCTTCAAAGGTAATTACTTGCTGTCCAATATCTTATAGCATGCTTAATCTTAGTTATTTGATCTGGATTGAAATCCATGAGACTAAATAAGAACACGCGATTCACAATCGCTTCCGCTGCGGGATTCTATCCCTTCAAACTGAACACAATCGGACCACTACTAGAGCTTCCCCGCTATCCTCTAGACTCAAAATCGGGTTGTGGAACCAGGTGAATGAAGGATTGAAAAGGAAAAATGAGAGGTTCAAAGTATTAAGTGGGGAAAAGGAAAAGAAGTAAGTTTTGGTGAGACTTCTTTTTTAAAAATTAAAACTTCAGCAAAAGGAGGAACCCTTTGTTTTGAAATCAATCCTATTTATAAAGCAATTACATGCATCAAATGCATGTTAAAGCTCACCAAAATGCAACACCTCACAAAACACTAACTAAAGTGGGTTATGTGTCATTCTATAATGTTTACACATAGTCCACTTAAGTTAGTGGGATTGCCCAACAAAAACTTGGATAATTCCACTAACTCTAATCATGGGTAAAATTGTATTTTTCATTTGGTCAAAGTCAAACTTTGACTTTTCCCGAGCCAAAAAGTCAACCCTTTGACTTTTTACGATTTTGATCCTCTTGACTAATTTTGACCTCCCGAACATGAATCCGCATTCATATTTTTGAAATTCAAATCACATTTGAATGTATTGTGTCATAAAAAACTGATAGCTATATCACATATACTTGTCGGTTTAAAACTCCTTTCCTAATTCGAACAATTCGAATTAATCAATCATACTGTTCTAAGTTTAATCCATATGAGCTAGCAAGGGACCTAATGGACATACAGATCATGGGCTCCAACAATCCGAGATTAACTTGTCAAACTCTTTAACCTAATTAATCAACTTTTGTTAACTAACGGGTCATTCCACTAAAATCTCGTAGTTGCACTCCCCTCACTGTAGATATATTTCTGTCCACCTGATATAACCGGAACCAGTAAGTCAATCCTTCACAGGTTGTTCGTGGTCTCGGCTGGGTCAAAATGCCGTTTTACCCCCGAGAACACTTCTTGTTCCTTAAGTCCAACTAAACCTCTATAGAACAATTGATTTGTGATCCAACCAACAAATCTAGTCCCTCTCAGCCTAGTGAGAGGGTGGGGCCCCTTGTTCTAGTTTCGAAGTCAACACTTAAGGAAACATCCTATCTACTATCCCTAGAGTCGGGTAGGAGTGAATTCCGTCTTGCACCCTATGCCCCCAGCTATCTATCTGGTCTTATCCTTGAAATGGGAGGCTTATTGAGCCAACGTTGTTGAGTTGTTCTCACCCATGCAGATTTAAGGATAATCCCGAATAAACAGGAGTTCATAGTTAGCTCAGAATTGAGATTGAGTTACCTAGGTCATCAAAATTGAATTAGTCAGTTTTATACAGTAAACGATGTTATAAAGCACAAGTGACTAAGTTGTGGTCCAGTCTTATACAAACTCATTGCATAGGATGCCCCCACTTACATATCTCTATATGAACGATTCAGGATCACATCGTTTGTACTAACTACAAAGTAGGTCGCAACCACAGTGTTCCCAGAATAAGGCGCCCAACCTTATCCCTATACTATAGACCATTTCAGGCTATATACTCGAACTTGATCCATGTTTTATGTCATCACATCACATAAAGTTCAAGTCTACATTAAATAGCCTCGGGACCTTAGTTTATTGGATTCAAGATTATAACATACTAATTCAATAATAATTTATCTAAAACGAAACACGAAAAATGTTTATCAATTACAAACTACGAGTTTTAGGACATAAAACCCAACAGTGGATGCGGCCCACTTTGTATTAGATACAAACGAGGTGATCCAGCTCGTTCATGTGGTAAACATGCGAGTGGGGGCATCCTGTGCAATGAGATTGTACAAAACCGGACCGTGAATTATTAGACTTACTGATGTAACCTCGTTAATAGTATAGGGATAATAACTTCTTAGATGACCAATAGTGACTCGATCTTAATCCTGAGCGTGTTACAGACTCCTGTTTACAGGGGTCTGTCCTTTGACTAGTACGGGTGAGGGTGGTCACAGTTACTCAACCAATATGCTTATCTTCTCAGGGACAAGACCACGTAGGGAGCTGGGAACTTGATTACAGGAGATGGAGTTCACTCGTTCCCGAATTAGGGAAACTAGAGAGGTTGTTCCCTTAAGTGTTGTCTCTAGGGCTTGGACAACGGGCACCCACCCTCTCACTGACCCGAGAGGGATGTTGTTCATGGTCGGACCATGCAACGTAGTTGTTCATTAGAGGAACAGTGGGACTTAAGGAGCAAGAAGTAGACACAGGGGTAAAATGGTAATTTGACCCAACAGTGTCTACGAACAACCTGTGAAGGGTCGACTCACAGACATTGGTTTTATCGATGGACACAACTTGTCCTACGGTGATGGGAGTGCAGCTACGGGCTTTAGTGGAGTGTTACCGTAGCTAATGAATGTTGAATAACCGGGTCAAAGAGTTTGACAGGTTAATCTCGAATCATTGGAGCTCGTCATCTGTAGGTCCATTAGGTACCTCGGTTGGCTCAAACTGGATAAATTGAGGGTTTTCAGTTTGGTGTGAATTTGAAGTATTCAAATTCATTATTTGGGTATTTATGTCATTTATATGTGATATCATTGACATAACATATAGTTTGATGTGAATGAGATTCATAACAAACTATAGGTTAGCCTAATTGATTAATTTAATGCTAATTTGGAGACATTGGATTGAGAGAAATTAAATTGAATGTGATTCAATTTAAAATTCCACAATTATACAAATGAGATTTGTATAATACGGTATGAGATACCTTATTGTATGTAATATGCAAATATGATTTGCATATTATAAGGTTATGGTAAAATGGTGATTTGGTGGAGATTTCAACTCCACCACTCACCATTATATATAGGCTTTGTGAAAAGCCTTTTGCAAGGTATTTGCTCATTTTTGGAATTCCATCCAAAAAGCTTTCTCTCTTCTCTCAATTCTCTCCACCCTAAATCCAAAGGGAGTTCCACGACTCTCCCTCAACCGATCGAGAACAACCGAGAAGACCTTTCGGAGGTGTCACTGTTCTTGGTTCGAGAGATCGCGATTGTAGAGATCGTAGTTGCGAAGAAGTTCGTGACTGGAGAAGAAAACCTTGAAGAAGTGTTCTTCAACAAGTAAGTGATGGAGATCGGATCTCCTTGAGCAGCGGAAACGTGTTTGAGATCGTAAATTGCTTGATTGTTTTAATTGAAAACAAAAACTGATACATTGACAAATATACAGAACAAGCATAAAATTAACTCTAATCTAATTAGGCATGGATGTTTTACATTCAGACATGCTAAGTTTAACAATTAAACTAAAGAGAAAAGAAGGAACTATTACCTTTGTAGTTTCGCAGAACAACAATTCCTTGCTCCAATGTTCAGCAACTCAAGAACTTCAAAAGTTCTTTGTTTTTCACCAACAGGAACACAACCAGTAGAGATCATCTTCTATATCTATGAATCCTTAGATGTTTCCTTGGTGGGAAGGATTCCGACAATTGGAGGAATTAGGAATGAGAGTGTGAGAGAGAGAATTTCTTCTGTGAGTACCAATCTCATTGATCGATCAACTTCTTCTTCTCACCAGGAGAAGAAGAACCTCCAGTGGGCAACTCCCCACTCCCTATCGAGGGGGAGTTGGGGAGTAGTGGGAACGTGTCCTCCTGACACGTTCCCAATTAATAATATATAAATTAATTAACTAATTAATTAATTTCATTAAATTAAATCATATCTAATTCAAATATAGTATTAATTGAATGATTAAATCATATTTAATCACTTTACCCTTTATACTATAGTTTAATGTACATCTCATGCACATTATGTTTTAACCTATAGTTTTCAAATATGAATCACATTCACATTTAATATTTGAACTCTTTCAAATATTTAATTCCCTCATATAATTTAATATGAATCATATTCACATTAAATTTATAATATATACTTCCAAAACTATATACTGTATCCTATCTAAATACATTAAATATATTCCCTAATGAATTTGAACATTTCAAATTCAAATGATCTAAGAACCCTTTACGAGCTAGAAGGTGGACCTAATGGACCTACAGATAGAAGCTCCAACGATACGAGATTGCTCGGTTAATCTCATTAACCTCCCAATCAACATTCGTTAAGCTGGGAACACTCCACTAAAGTCCCACACCGCACTCTTCTCACTCTGCAGATATATTTCGTGTCCATGGATATTGACCAATAACGACAAAGTCAATCCTTCACGAATGTTCGTAACACCACCGGGGTCAAATTACCGCTTTTACCCTCGGGTTACATCTTGTGCCTTAAGTACCAAAGGTTCTCTAATGAACAATTTGTTTGTGGTCCTACCAACAAACAGAGACCCTCTCGGGCCAATGAGAGGGCCGGGCCCTTTGCTCAAGTTCCGGAGACACCACTTAAGGGAACATTCCTCTACTTACCCTAGTAGGCGGGAAGGAGTGAATTCCATCTTGTTAAGTTAAGTTCCCAGCCGCTCACTCAGTCTTGTCTCCAAGAAGGTAGGCATATTGAGTCGGCGAATCTAGCCACTCTCACCCATACTAGTCAAAGGACAATCCCTCGTGAACAGGAGTTCGTAACCTGGTCAGGATTGAGATCAAGTTGCCTAGATCATCCTAGTGAAATAGAAACCTAACTAGTCAACGGAGTTACAACTATTGATTACTATTTCGTGGTCCGGTCTTATGTAATCTCATTACATAAGATATCCCCACTCACATGTCATCTACACGAACACGTTAGGATCACAATGTTTGTATCAAATACAAAGTGGGCCACATCCATAGTTTAACCAGGTAAGGTACCCAAACCTTATCCCCTAACTATAGACCCTTTAGGCTGTATCTCGAACCGAGATCCTTTTTATGTACATTACATTCAGTTAAAGATTCATTTAACATCCTTGGATGTTCAGTTTATTGGATTTAGGGTTTAAATAAAAGCAAACTCGTAGATAACGAACAATAACACTTTATTGAAATAATAACACTTTATTACATTAATTAGAACATAATTACAAACGACTTGTTTTAGGGCACAAATCCCAACAAACTCCCACTTGAACTAAATCTCTAGTGGGATACATCATAATCTAAAACAGTAGAAATACAATAAACTAGAGCATCCATATAACCCATTACATATCTCCCACTTGCCCTAGATTAGCCTATGTACATATCTCGTAGACCCAGACTTTCCAGATGACCCTCGAACATTTTAGCCGTGAGTTCTTTGTAAACGGATCAACAATATTGTGCTCCGAAGTGATCTTCGTGACTGTCACATCTCCTCGTTGCACTATTTCTCGTATCAGGTGATACTTCCTCTCGATGTGCTTACCTCGCTTATGGTTGCGAGGTTCCTTTGGTGATGGGAGATACCATATTTGGAACAACTTCCAAATCAGTAAGGAATTTCCTTAGCCAAACAGCCTCTTTAGCTGCTTCACAAGCAGCGACATACTCAACCTCCATCGTGGAGTCAGCGATGCATCATTGCTTGATGCTTTGCCATACTATAGCTCCTCCGTTAAGGGTGAAAACTGATCCCGATGTGGATTTCCGAGAATCCCTATCGGTCTAAAAATCTGAATCAGTGTATCCAGTAAGGATCAAATCCTTAGACCCATACACAAACGTATAGTCCCTCGTTCTCCTTAGGTACTTGAAGATATTTTTAACTGATGTCCAGTGGTCTAACCCTGGATTGGATTGGTACCTACTGACTATTCCCACTGCATAACAAATGTCCGGCCTCGTGCACAACATAGCATACATTAAGCTACCTACTGCAGAGGCATAGAGAATATGTCTCATATCCTCAACTTCTTGAGGTGTCTTGGGACACTGTTCCCTAGACAGATGAACTCCATGCCTAAAGAGTAATAAGACCCTCTTGGAATTCTGCATCGAATATCTGGACAACATTTTGTCGATATAAGACGCCTTTAAGCATGCTTAGCGTTACGTCTTGCGATTCCTAAAGATCTCAATCCCAAGAACATATTGCGCCTCTCCCAAATCTTTCATTTGGATTTGGGTGCATAACCAATTCTTTATGTCGATGGGTATCCTACATCATTCCCAATGAGTAGGATATCATCCACATAAAGTACTAACAGAGAGCTACTTTGTCGTTGATGATCCTCTTGTAAACACAAGGCTCATCAACGTTTTGGTCAAAGCCGTAAGACTTGATCGCAGTATCAAATCTTATATTCCAAGATCTTGACGCTTGTTTCAACCCATGAATGGATCGATTGAGCTTGCAAACTTTTTGCTCCTGACCTTGGGCTATGAACCCTTCGGGCTGAGACATATAGATGCTCTCGTCAAGTTTACCATTCAAAAAGGCAGTTTTGACGTCTATTTGCCAAATTTCATAATCATAAAATGCGGCTATGGACAAAAGTATTCTTATAGACTTCAACATAGCAACAGGGGAAAAAGTTTCTTCATAGTCAACTTCTTCCCTTTGGGTAAAACCATTTGCTACAAGTCTAGCCTTAAAGGTCTGTACCTTTCCGACTGCATCTCTCTTTCTCTTATAGATCCATTTACACCCTATGGGTCTAACCCCTTCAGGTTGGTCTACAAGTTACCATACTGAATTGAAGTCCATTGACTCCATTTCATGGTCCATGGCTTTGATCCATTGGTCCTTACCTACGTCATTCATTGCTTGTTTATAAGACAATGGATCTTCTACGCCCTCATCAGGTATGACAACTTGAGTTTCTGCTAAACCCAAGTAGCGGTCAGGTTGGAAAACAACCCTCCCACTGCGTCGAGGCATTCCCAACGATTGAGAAGCACGAGATTGACTTGAGGTCGTGGCTCTTCCATCAACTCTTGATGAAGGTTCAGCTTGATCAACAACTTTTGTTGGTTCATGTGTAGCTTCATTTAGTACTAATTTACTACGCGGTATGTGGTTCCTCATGTGATCTTCCTCCAAGAACGTGGCGTTTGTCGATACAATCACCTTGTTTTCTTGTTGGTCGTAGAAAAGACCACCTCTCGTTTCTTTGGGATAGCCAACAAATTGACACAATCTTGAACGAGGTTCCAGTTTCTTTGGGTTTGTCACGAGCACGTGTGCCGGACAACCCCAAATCCTAAAGTGTTGTAAACTAGGTTTACGCTCCTTCCAAAGTTCAAAAGGTGTTTCAAACACTTTTGATGGAACACTTTATTCAAGATTTGAATCTGCAGATCTCTCTGCGTATCCCCAAAACGAGAGCAGGCAATTGAACATAGCTCATCATAGAACGAACCATGTCTAACAAGGTTGTTTTTCTCCTTTCTGACACACCATTTTGCTGTGGTGTATTAGTTGTTGAGAGTTGAGATTTAATTCCATGTTCTATCATATAGTCCTGGAATCTCAAATCCATATACTCTCCACCTCGATCGGATCGAAGTGTTTTAATGGTTTTCTCCAATGCATTCTCTACTTCAATCTTATACTCTTTAAACTTTTCAAGAGCTTCAGACTTGTGATGCATTAGGTATAGATAACCATACCTCGAATAATCATCTATAAAAGAGATGAAATATTTGTACCCACCTCGAGCTTTAACATTCACCAGAACACAAAGATCCGAATGTACAAGTTCTAAGAGCTCTATGGCTCTGTAACCTTTTCCAGTAAAAGGTCGCTTGGTCATTTTACCTTCCAAGCAAGACTCGCAAGGCGGTAAAGAATCATCTTTTAACTTATTTAGAAGTCCATTCTTAGAAAGTCTCTCAATCTGGTTGAGATTAATATGACCAAGTCTAAGGTGCCATAGATAAGTATTATTATTTGGAGAAATTCTTTGCCTTTTATTTTGAGTGTTAGCATTCTTAAACATCTCAGGATTTAAAATTACTTTCGGTTTTATTCAGTTTCAGTACGTACAAGACATTTTTCAATTTAGCAGAACAAATATTGACACCTTCTTTCAAAATGAACACTTCATTAATTGAAAAAGAAATACAATATCCAAGTTCTAATAAACAAGAGATAGAGATTAAGTTCCTTTTAAGGTTAGGAACTATATACAGATTTTTTAATAAAAGAAATCTATCTCCGAAAAATAGCTTGGCATCTCCCATCACAGTGAGGCGAGCGTCTCCTCCCGCTCCGAACCACGAGCGTCATCTCACCCTCTTCGAGCTCCTTGAAGGAACTAGTTTTCTGAAATGAAGAGCAAACATGATTAGTGGCTCATGAATCAAGTATCCAGGTCAAATCATCATTTTCCACTAAACATGTTTCAAGAACAAGTAAATCTGATTTACCTTTCTTCTCTTTGAGCCCAGCAAGGTATTTTGGGCAGTTTCGCTTCCAGTGCCCATCCACGTTGCAGTGGAAACATTGTCCTTTATCTGCAACCTTGGCTTTTCCCTTGCCTTTGTCGACAGCAGTGCCTTCCTTTCCCTCCTATTTTCTTCTTTTGGGTCTTCTTAAGCCCAAAAGAAGAGTTACTGAACTTAGTCCTGAGGATGAACCATACGGAACCTTCTTCGTGAATGGGCAAACAGTTTGCCTTTCCATCCGCTGCCCATCATTATTCTTCATAAGAGACTGGAAAGTTTGTAGTTCATTAAGGAGAGTAGTAAGGTTATACTCTATCTTGTTCATCACCGCATTGCTGCGGAATTGCAGGAAACTCTTCGGAAGAGATTCCAGAATGAACGATACCTGACTTTGCTCGTCAATGACCGCTCCGTTCATCTCAGCCACGATGAAGTGGACCATCTGATCAAGAACGTGTTCTCTCACCGATGATCCCTCCTTCATACGGGAGTTATAAACATATTTGAGGGATTCGTGCGAACTGGCCCGCACGGTTGTCTAAACATTTCTGCGCAATAACTCATGATCTCACGAAATTTGAGACCATGCCCTCGTGCTTTTGGCTAGAACTTGAAACACTAGCTAAAATGTAGACCTTGGCCTTATCATTGGCCTTGATCTAGCGGTCGTACGCCTCCTTAACTGATTGAGGAGCGTTACGCGCAGGGATCTGAGGACATTCCTCAGTCAGTACAAACCGTAAGTCATCAACAACCAGAATCGTATTCAGGTTGGATTTCCACGTAGTAAAATTCTCACCAGTTAAACAATCACTTTTAAGTAAGGTTATTATTGAGGACGACATGCTGAAAATCCAAAATAGTTCTAATTAGTTATGCCTTTTAACCCATTGTAAAAACCAATCAAATTTAGCAAAATTATTAAAGAACCCTAGTGTTTAAACTAAACCCAATCGCTTTAAATTAAACCTCTAATTCTCGCTTGATACTTCAAGGTTTTAGAACAAAAGCCTCCGTCAGGCGATCAGTCATTCCTCCCTTGAATTGAGACTTTCTCAGCTAATTCTCACTACCAGAACATCTCATGTCCGAATGGTCTTTAGCTACCGTTAGTTTGGTAAAGGACTTGTTAACTAGCTTAACTCATCCCGTAAATGTGACCCTACCATTTTCAGATCCAATAGGCCCGAGCCAACAGACTACTATTAAGAAAGACAACTGTTGGCAAATAACCTAAGAGACCCTATCCATTTCTGGAGTTCGCGGTGTTCCGATCCCTAAAGTAATTTGGCTGTTCCAAGTCAACCTAGCAGGCAGACTATAGAAATCTCACGGTGCGACCTAATGAAGGAGACCGTAGGATACGTTGACACGCGTCCTGCTCCCATTTACTATGGATACTTCCCTCATTCACCTTGGTATTGAACCATGCAAACACATACCGTAGGGGGCGCCTATTGACGCCACGTGGCGAGAGCATGGAACTCACGGTGTGAACTCTTGAGGACGTGAGAGTAAACTCAATGCGAACATCTCGTTTTCTCCCACTGAAGCTCCTAAGATTAGGGCATAGGTTTAACTTGGTCGGATTATGGCTAAAAGAATCTATCTCAGTCTATGCCTATTATAACTATTATAACTAGGTCTTAACAACTTTATGTCTAGGCGAATAAACATTTTAATTACCTAGAGATAAAATAGAACTAAGGTTAATTCAACTCAGGTTCTGGGTCAGTTCCAAGGTAGGAGGTGTTCCGTTAACCGTCAGCTTAAGTACCCCCAGCCTTAGACAAAACTTCACCGGTAAAGTTCCCTTATAACCAAAGTCCTAAAGTCCTACTATATTTTAAACTATTTAAAATACTACGTAAGACTAATTTCTAATCCTATTAGAAATTAAAAACTTAGGTCTAAATTAATTTTAAACGATTTAAAACTAATTAAATTTTAACCCAAGTTCCTATGTTTGCATGCATTTCTTTATTATAGGTTATGGTTTCTAAAACCCCTTCAATTTATAACTTTTATAAATTTTAATAATTAACCTTTGAAAAAAACTATATTATAAATCCAACAATCATTATTCAAATTGGAATTATAAAAGAAAATTCAACTAATTGAATTATAAAATTACTTAATCAAAATAACATTTATTTTAAACTAAGTAATTTCATTCTCCATGCAATTTATTTTCCATATAATCTAATCATAACAATTACAATTAATTACTCATGAAAAATAAATTAATCATGCATTAACCATATTCATCTAACATTTATATAAATAAAATGCATGAACATGCTTATCCTAAGGTGGGAAAAATCTAAATGACATTCATAAAGATAAATAGCTGTAAAACCGGAATAATTTGGCCCCTAAAGTGCAGAAAATAAAATTACATTAATTTTATTTCATGAAACCGGTCTAAAAATACCATGAACCGGTCTTGATCGCTCGAACCGGACCAAAACCAATGAACCAGCCGAACCGGTCTGCAGCTGCTGGAATGCCCCATGGCGTTGCAACGCCCGCTTTGCCCTTTTGCGCGCCTGCTATCGGGGTGGCGTTGCAACGCCGCTGACCCCTTGAGCACTCGCGTCGATAGGGAACGCTGGCGTTGCGACGCCGTTCTTCAGCGTTGCAACGTTGATGAACGGCGTTGCAACGCTGCTGGTAACGCTGCAACGCTGCTGCTTCGACATCAACTTTCTTCTTCCAACACAACAACTTTCTTCTTCAATTTCTCCTTCGATTCTCAACCGAATTGCATGAAACTGGTCCCGAACGACTCGTAACTCAATTACAGACTCAATAATACACTTTTTGCCCAAAAACGCAGGGGCCTTTACATACAAATTGATCAAAATCAAAGTAAACTAAGGCCAAAAAATTCCTAAACAAGTTTTACAGAAAACCCAATGCATTTCCCACCAAATCAATGCAATTTTGTTTCAAAACAAAACAAATCAAACCTGTCTCTGATACCAATTGATGGAGATCGGATCTCCTTGAGCAGCGGAAACGTGTTTGGGATCGTAAATTGCTTGATTGTTTTAATTGCAAACAAAAACCGATACATTGACAAATATACAGAACAAGCATAAAATTAACTCTAATCTAATTAGACATGGATGTTTTACATGCAGACATGCTAAGTTTAACAAGTAAACTAAAGAGAAAAGAAGGAATTATTACCTTTGTAGTTTCGTAGAATAGCAATTCCTTGCTCCAATGTTCAGCAACTCAAGAACTTCAAAAGTTCTGTGTTTTCACCAACACGAACACAACCAGTAGAGATCACCTTCTATATCTCCGAATCCTTAGATGTTTCCTTGGTGGGAAGGATTCCAACAATTGGAGGAATTAGGAATGAGAGTGTGAGAGAGAGAATTTCTTCTGTGAGTACCAATCTCATTGATCGATCAACTTCTTCTTCTCACCAGGAGAAGAAGAACCTTCAGTGGGCAACTCCCCACTCCCTATCGAGGGGGAGCTGGGGAGTAGTGCAAACGTGTCCTCCTGACACGTTCCCACTTAATAATATATAAATTAATTAACTAATTAATTAATTTCATTAAATTGAATCATATTTAATTCAAATATAGTATTAATTGAATGATTAAATCATATTTAATCATTTTACCCTTTATACTATAGTTTAATGTACATCTCATGCACATTATGTTTTAACCTATAGTTTTCAAATATGAATCACATTAACATTTAATATTTGAACTCTTTCAAATATTTAATTCTCTCATATAATTTAATATGAATCATATTCACATTAAATTTATAATATATAGTTCCAAAACTATATATTATATCGTATCTAAATACATTAAATATATTCCCTAATGAATTTGAACATTTCAAATTCAAATGATCTAAGAACCCTTTACGAGCTAGAAGGTGGACCTAATGGACCTGCAGATCGTAAGCTCCAACGATACGAGATTGCTCTCTGCTAATCTCATTAACCTCCCAATCAACATTCGTTAACTGCGAAACACTCCATTAAAGTCCCACACCGCACTCTTCTCACCGCAGAGATATATTTCGTGTCCATGGATATTGACCAATAACAAAGAGTCAATCCTTCACGAATGTTCGTAACACCAGTTGGGTCAAATTACCGTTTTACCCCTAGGTTACATCTTGTGCCTTAAGTATCAGTGCTCCTCTAATGAACAATTTGATTGTGGTCCTACCAACAAACAGAGTCTCTCTCGGGCCAATGAGAGGGTCGGGCCCTTTGTTCAAGTCCCGGAGACACCACTTAAGGGAACATTCCTCTACTTACCCTAATAGGCGGGAAGGAGCGAATTCCATCTTGCTAAGTTAAGTTCCCAGCCGCTCACTCGGTCTTGTCCCCAAGAAGGTAGGCATATTGAGTCGGCAAATCTAGCCACTCTCACCCATACTAGTCAAAGGACATTCCCTCGCGAACATGAGTTCGTAACTTGCTCAGGATTGAGATCAAGTTGCCTAGGTCATCCTAGTGAAATAGAAACCTAACTAGTCAACGGAGTTACAGCTTTAGATTACTATTTCGTTGTCTGGTCTTATGTAATCTCATTACATAGGATATCCCCACTCACATGTCATCTACACGAACACGTTAGGATCACAATGTTTGTATCAAATACAAAGTGGGCCACATCCATAGTTTAACCAGGGTAAGGTACCCAAACCTTATCCCCTAACTATAGACCCTTTAGGCTGTATCTCAAACCGAGATCCTTTTTATGTACATTACATTCAGTTAGGGATTCATTTAACAGCCTTGGATGTTAAGTTTATTGCATTTAGGGTTTAAATAAAAGTAAACTCGTAGATAACGAACAATAACACTTTATTGAAATAATAACACTTTATTACATTAATTAGAACATAATTACAAACTACGAGTTTTAGGGCGCAAATCCCAAAAGTAAGTACCTATTTACTTTATGTTTTCTTATTAAACCAACATGTTTAGCCTAGGATTAAAGTTGTTTAATTCAATATTAAGAAACAAATTGCACAACGAGAACCACGATGTTTCGTGTTTTTCGCTGCGGGAGTTTCAATCCCTTCAATTGGTATCATAGCCTAGTTGTTGGCTATTTCATTGTGCATTCTGGATTTCTTAAAACTGGGTGGGTATGCTTTAATTTCATGTGATGAAATTGTGGTTTACATGTGGGATGTTTCGATTTTGGCACTTAATTAGATTTACATTTTCGTTGATGAGATTAATGTAAGGGCCCATTGTTTTGGACAAATTGTATGTAAATCAAATCTGTAAGTCCGTGTCGTTCGTGGAAAGAGTTGTTGTGAAGAAATCGAAGCGAAAATGGCGAAGAACAGCAAAGGAGTTTGTTGTTTTGTCGATGGCGTTGAGACATTGTTCTTCGGCATCTCAACGCCGTCCGTGCGGAACCTGGAGCGCTGCAGGCACAACGTTGCGACGCCAGGCGCAGCGTTGCACACGTTGGCAAGGCGTTGGACAGCAGAGCGTTGCAACGCTGACCACGACGTTGCAACGCTGTCGCGTAGTGAGCGGTTCCAGCGAGCTTTTCGCGCGCGAGTGGCAGATGGCGGCGTGGAGGTTGCGGTTTAGAGCCCTGTCTGAAGCAACTGTTTTTTATTTTATTCATTTGATTTGTAAATTGTATTTATTTATTAATTTTATTAATTAATATTATTATAAGTGTTATATTAATGTTAATTAATTTAATTAATGCCTCTAGGGTGCCAAAACTGATCCAATATTGCTATTTATTTATTTCTATGCATGTGATGTATGAAATTTATTTTTCTATGTGCATGATGTATGTCATATAGATTAAAATCCCACCTTAGGTTAAACATTTCATGCATCATATTTATATTATAAGAGTTATAATATATAGTATGCATGATAGGATTATATTATAAGAGTTATAATATAATGTATGTTTTTTATTTAATTAATATAAGTGTTATATTTCTTAGATTAAAAGTATTTCCATGCATTAATACATGTGATGTATGTATATAATATAGTTTATTATTCATGTCATGAATGATCAAACATTATAATACAACAATGCATGTAACCTAAGTTAATTATTAGTTTTAAATGGTTAAGAACTTGAATAATTAGACTTAGGTTTTCTAGTTCTAATAAGATTAGAATTAGGAAATCAAATATGACTTATGAATGAAGACTAATTAGTAACTCTGTCTAAGGAATGTTCTGTCTAAGGTTGGGGTATTTAAGCTGACGCTTTGCGGAACACCCTTACTAGGGAACCGACTTGGGAGTGAATTTGGTCTGGAGATTCATAGGTCATATTCTTGTTGGGGGGTTTTCCCTAATCTCGTGAAGTTTGTAATACAGTTGTTTTAAATGAATAAAAGTTATTTGTCAAAACTTTGTATCTCGCATTTTATAAAACTTAATCCAATAAACTAAGCTCTAGGGTCATATTATAGTACTTGAACGGTGTGTAGCTGACACACGGGGAGGATCACGTTTGAGTTAGTGACCCGAACGGTCTACAATATATGGATAGGGTTGGAAACCTCATCCTGGTTACACTGTGGATGAAGCCCGCTTTGTATTAGATACAAACGAGGTGATCCAGCTCGTTCATGTGATTGACATGCGAGTGGGGGCATCCTGTGCAATGAGATTGTACAAGACCGGACCGTGAATTATTAGACCTACTGATGTAACACCGTTAACAGTAGGACTAATAACTTCGTAGATGACCATTAGTGACTCGTCCTTAATCCTGAGTGTGTCATAAACTCATGTCTGCGAGGGTCTGTCCTTTGACTAGCACGGGTGAGGGTGGTATGGATACACCGAATATGCTTGCCTTCTTGGGGACAGGACCTCGTGGGGAGCTGGGAACTTTACTACGTAAGAAGAAATTCACTCGTTCTCGAACTAGGGAATCTAGAGAGGTTGTTCCCTTAAGTGATGTCTCCAGCACTTGAACAACGAGCGCCCACCCTCTCACTGGCCCGAGAGGGACATTGTTTATGGTTGGACCATACAACACAGTTGTTCATTAGAGGAGCAATGGGACTTAAGGAACAAAAAGTAGACACAGGGGTAAAACGATAATTTAACCCAGAAGTGGCTACGAACAACCTGTGAAGGGACGACTCGCAGGTATTGGTTATATCGATGGACACAACCTGTCCTACAGTGGTGGGAGTTCAGCTACGGGCTTTAGTAGAGTGTTACCGTAGCTAATGAATAGTGATTAACCGGATCAAAGAGTTTGACTGGTTAATCTCATATCATTGGAGCTCATCAGGTGTAGGTCCATTAGGTCCCTCGGTTGGCTCAATTGGACAAATTGAGGGTCTATAGTTTGGAGTGGATTTGAAGTGTTCAAATTCATTAATTGGGTAGCTATGTCAATTATATGTGATATAGTTGACATAATCTATAGTTTGATGTGAATTAGATTCATAATAAACTATAGAATAGCCTAATTGATTAATTAGTGCTAAATTGGAGAAATTGAATGGAGAGAAATTAAATTAAATGTGATCAATTAATTATTCCACAATTATGCAAATAGAATTTGTATAATAAGGTATGAGATACCTTACATTATGTGATATGCAAATATGATTTGCATATCATATGGTTGTGGTAAAATGGTGAATTGGTGGAGATTTTAACTCCACCACTCACCATTATAAATAGGTACTTTGTCAAGCACTTGGTAAAAAAAAAAGAATTCTCATTTTTGGAATTCCACCAAAAGAGAAAGAAAGATTTCTCTCTAATCTCTCTCAATTCTCCATACCTTCTCTCCATCCCAAATTCCAAAGGGTGTTCCACAACTCTCCCTCTACCTTCCGAGAACAACCGAGAAGAACTTTAGGAGGTGTCATTTTTTCGTGAGGATCGTTGGATAGTGAGAGATCGAGAAGGAATTGCTAGAAGTTGTCTACAAGAGGTTAGTAAAAAATTTACTCACTGTTTTCCTTATCAAATCAATTCAATTTTTGAGGTGTCTTCCGCTGCGGGAAATCGATTTCCTTCAATTGGTATCAGAGCCCAACGTTGTTCTTCGTTGTGCATTTTGTAATTTCTTAAAATTAAGGTGGGTAGCATTAATTTCATGAGATGAATGTTAATGGTTTGCGAAATGGATGTTTTCGGTTTTGGCATTTAGACTAGATTGACATTTTTTATTCATGAGATCGATGTAAGTGCTCATTGTTTTGGGCATTATTGTACGTAAATCGAGTCTGTAAGTCCGGATCGTTCGTGGCATGAGTTGTTGTGAAAAAACGAAGCGAAAACTCAAAGTGATGTTGTTGGACAGAGGATAGCGTTGCAACGCTGTTCATCTGCGTTGCAACGTTATCCATGCGGATGGATGACTTGCAGCAGGCAAGTGTTGCAACGCTGAAGAGCGTGGAGGCGCGCGCAACACGTTCAGCGTTGCGACGCCAGTGGCGGCGTTGCAACACTACGTGCATATCGTACGCAGGAGATGTGCATTAAGCGCAACATTGCAACACTGCTCCGATAGTGGACAGATCCAACGCTCATTTCGCGCGAGAGTTGGATGATGAGAGTTATTTTGGCGGTTTCAAGAGGCCATTTTCTCTATTTTTCATTTATTTTTCATTTATATATTGTGTAAATTAAGTTTTATTTAATTTCATTAATTAATATTGATATAAGTGTTATATTAATATTAATTGATTTAATTAAATTCCCTAGGGTGCCAAAATCGGTCCATTTTGCTATTTTATTATGCAAGTGTTGTATGATTTAAATTATATGCATAATGTATGTCATATAGTTTTAAAATCTCACCTTAGGTTAAGCATTTCATGCATCATGTTTATATTATAAATGTTATAATATATAGTTTGCATGACATGGTTTTATTATAAGAGTTATAATAAAATGCATGTTTTAATTTAGTTAAGATAAGAGTTATATTACTTAGATTAAAAGTATTGACATGCATTTATACATGTGATGTATGCATGTTAATTATTCATGTGATGAATGATCAAGCACAATAACATAGAAATGCATGTAACCTAAGTTAATTATTAATTTTAAATGGTTTAGAACTTGAATAATTAGACTTAGGTTTTCTATTTCTAATAAGATTAGAATTAGGTCAAAATATAACTAATGAATATGGTGACTAATTAGTAACTCTGTCTAAGGAAGGTTCTGTCTAAGGTTGGAGTATTTAAGCTGACGCTTTGCGGAACACCCTACCTGGGAACCGACCTGGGAGTGAATTTGGTCCAGAAATCCATAGGTTATATTACGCGTGAGTGTCGTTAATTAATCGTTAATTGAATATACTCACATAGTCCTAAGTTAATAATATGATTATAGACTTGGGCTAATCTAATATAAGAGTTATATTGGTAGACTTAGGTAAATATTAGCCGATTTATCTAGGTCAATCTCGTTAATATAAAGTGCTGAGTGGGAGGAAATTAAGTGTATGAGATACATTTAAATTTCCATCCACAAATCTCCGTTAAGTTCACACCATGAGATCCATACTCGGCCTCGTGGCGCAAATGGGAGCGTCCCCCTACGGGTGGCATTTGTATGGGTCAACATTCAAGGTGAATGGAGAGAGTACTTATAGTGAGTGAGAATGGGACCTGTGAAAACGGGATCCACGATCTCTTCTTTCAATTCACACCGTGAGACGCCCATGATCTGCATGCTAGTTTGGCCTAGCCCAGACAATCCCTACGGAGGGCTTTGATCATAGGAGTCGGAACACCGTGAATTTCCGAAAGGGATACGATTTTCTTGTTGGTTAGCCTTCATAGTCTTCCATACGACGGTTATTGTTTGGACGATACTTGGAAATTTAAAGATTGAGGGTGACACTCACGGGATTCTTTAAGAGTTAATGGATCCAGACCAAATAATGGTAAGTAGATGCCTAATGGAATAAGAGTTATTCTGGAATTAGGGTCTTGTCGAGAAAGTCTCGTCCAAGAGGAGGAGTGATTCTGTCTACCCTACGGTGGCGGTCATTCTAAACCTTTGGGGTATCATTGCAATTTTAAATGACCTGGGAATCATAGGATAAAATTCGCTAAAACATGATTGGAATTTTTGAAAAGTTTTTTGCGAGAACTTATACAAAGTTTTTTTTTTTCTTTTAGCAAAATGTCGAGATCAATCATAGCCCTTTTTCCTTCAGATAAACTCGTTGGTGACAATTACCAATCGTGGAAAAACAATATAAACACAATCTTAGCATTAGACGACCTGAAGTTCGTTCTTACTGAGGAATGTCCTCAGATCCCTGCTCAAAACGCGCCTCAAGCTGTTAAGGACGCGTATAACCGCTAGACCAAAGCCAATTAAAAGGCCAAGGTCTACATCCCTACTACCCTATCTGTAGTTATGGCTAGGAAACATGAGGGTATGGTCTCAGCACGTGAGATCATGAGTTATCTACAAAATTGTCAGAACATCCGTCTGATCAGATTAGGCATGAATCCCTCAAATATGTTTCTAATGCGCGCATGAAGAAGAGAACATCAGTGAAAAAACATGTTCTTGATCTGATGGTTCACTTCAACGTGGCCGAAATGAACGGGGCGGTTATAGACGAGCAAAGTCAGGTGTTGTTAATCTTGAAATCTGTTCCGAAGAGCTTCATGCAATTCTGCGTCAATGCATTGATGAACAACAAGGACTATAATCTGACTTCCCTCCTTCACGAGCTGCAAATTTACGAGTCTCTTATGGAAGATAAGGGACAAAGCAATGGAGAGGCAAATATGTTTGCCCATTCCAAAAGGATCCAAGAGGGTTCATCCTCTGGTACCACGTATAACAACCATTTTTCTGGACTTGAGAAGACACAGAAGAAAAGGAAAGGAGAAAAATGAAAAGGGAAAGACACGGAAGAGCTGTTGTTCAGCAAGGGAATACTGTTATTTGATAACATGTAAATTGTTGAAGGGTTTACTAGAAACCTTATTTCTATTTCTTGCCTTATTAAACAGTGTATTTACATTTCAAGAGTAATAAAGTGTTTATTTCAGAAATGCAAATACGTTATGTTCTGCCTCACTTGAGAATAATTTGTATGTTTTAAAACAAAACTCAGTCAAAAGTGTTTTGAATACTGAACTGTTTAAAACAACCGAAACACGAACTAAGAAATTAAAAGTTTCTCCAAAAGAAAACACCCATCTTTGGCATCTAAGGTTAGGGCACATAAATCTCAATAGGATTGAGAGAGTTGTGAAGAGTGGACTTCTAAGCGAGTTAGAAGAAAACTCATTGCCAGTCTGAGTCATGCCTTGATGGCAAAATGACCAAAAGACCTTTTAGTGGAAAAGGTTATAGAGCGAAGGAGCCTCTTGAGCTTGTACATTCTGACCTCTGTGGTCTGATGAATGTTAAAGCACGTGGAGGTTACGTGTACTTTGTATCTTTCATAGATGACTACTCGAGATATGGGTACATTTACCTAATGCATCGAAAGACTGAAACTCTTGAAAAGTTCAAGGAGTACAAGAGCGAGGTTGAGAACCAATTAGGTAAAACAATTAAAACGCTTTGATCGGATTGAGGTGGAGAGTACATGGACATTGAATTCCAAGACTATATGATAGAGCATGGAGTTACGTCCCAACTCTCAGCACCTGGTATGCCACAGAAGAATGGTGTATTGGAGAGGAGAAACAAAACCTTGTTGGACATGGTTCGGTCGATGATGAGTTATGCTCATCTCCCTAATTCATTTTGGGGTTAGCAGTGGAGACTACTGTATATATTTTGAACATTGTTCCGTCGAAGAGTGTTTCTGAAACACCATTCGAACTCTTATTTGGTCGTAAAACAAGTTTACGCCACTTCAGGATTTGAGGATGCCCGACCTATGTGTTGGTGTCAAACCCAAAGAAATTGAAACTGAAGGGATCGAATCCCGCAGCGAAGCGATTGTGAATCACGTGTTCTTTATTTTGTTGCATAAATTTCATTCAAGAACAATATATATAAAATTAAGCATGTAATACAAAGTAGGACAACAAGAAAATTACCTTTGAAGAATGCTTTCTTCTCGAGTTCCTTCTCCAACGATCACGATCTCAGCAAAACGAACCCAATCCGTGTGAAATTCCGCCACTAGATCTTTTTCGTTGTTCTCTAGGTGAATGAGGAATGTGGGTTCCTTTAGGATGACGTGTGGAGGTTTTGAGATAAGTTGTTTTTGGAACTTTTCCAACAACACAACAATGTGGAACTCTAGGGTTACTAAAACTTGGTGCCAAAGTTGCATCTTATGCAACTATTTATAGGGAAATAGGATGAAAATTACCATCGTATCCCTCCTTCATTCTCTCATTAACATATAGTTAATATGTGAATCTAATTCACATTAAAACTATATATTATATTAATTATATCACATATAATTGATATAACACATCATATATGAAATTGAACACTTCAATCTCATTCCTAACTTTATACCCTCAATATTACCATGTTGAGCCAACGGAGGGACCTAATGAACCTACAGTTCATGAGCTCCAATGATGTGAGATTAACTAATCAAACTTTTTGATCCAGTTAATCAATATTCATTAATTACAAGTCAATCCACTATAGACTTGTAGCTGCACTCTCCTCACTGTAGATTATATTGTGTCCATTGATATAATCATTACCCATGAGTCAACCCTTCACAGGTTGTTCGTAATCACAGTTGGGTCAAATTACCGTTTTACCCCTGTGATTACCTCTTTGTTCCTTAAGCACCACTAATCCTCTAATGAACAACAAGTCTATGGTCTTACCATAAACTCATACCCTCTTAAGCCTATTTAGAGGGCGGGGCCCCGTTGTTCAAGACCTGGACTCCGTTCTTAAGGGAATAACCTATCTAATTCCTTAGTGTAGGAATGAGTGAATTCCATCTTGCATAGTTAAGTCCCCAGCAACCTATGAGGTTCTGTCCCTGATAAGGTAGGCTTATTGAGTCGGCTACAGACCACTCTCACCCATACTAGTCTAAGGACAAACCCCTATAAGCAGGAGTTCTTAACTTGCTCAGGATTCAGGTCAAGTCACTAATGACCATCTATAAATTATTAGTCTAATCCTGTTAACGACGTTATGTTGGTCAGACTAATAATATGCAGTCTGGTCTTGTATGAACTCTTCATACAGGATGGCCCCACTCACATGTCAACCACATGATTGAGTTGGATTACCTCATTTGTACTAATTACAAAGTTGGCCGCATCCATGGTGTTACCAGAATAAGGTTTCCAACCTTGTTCTTATACCATAGACCATTTAGGTTATACTCTTGAATACAATCCAAATAGTATCCACTACACTGATGTTCAAGATATATTATAACCTTGGAGCTTAGTTTATTGGATTTGTAAAGCAAGAATATAATTTTGCCAAAACAAATAACTCTTTATTTATTTAATCAAAATTACATAAGTTTAGGGCACAAATCCCAACAATCTCCCACTTGACCTAAAGTTTGTGGAGTACTAAACATTACAATAATGTAAATATAATAAACTCGGGCATTGAAACCCTTTGTACAATTTACTCCCACATGCCCTAGTTGGGGAAGACATGTAAACCTAGACCTTCTAGGCGACTCTTAAATACTTTAGTCGTGAGAGTCTTTGTAAAAGGATCAGAGATGTTGTGCTCTGAGGCTATCTTCGTGACGATCACATCTCATCGATGCACGATCTCCTGGATGAGATGATATTTCTGCTCAATATGCTTACCCCTCTTGTGACTTCGGGGTTCCCTTGAATTTTCCACGACACCATTGTTTTCACAATACAACGTGATAGGAAAACTCATATTTGGAACAACTTCCAAATCTAACATGAATTTCCTTAACCAAACGACCTCTTTAGCTGCTTCACAAGCTGCTTCATATTCGACCTCCATGGTGGAATCAACAATGCATCCCTGCTTGACGCTTCCCCATACTACAACTCCTCCGTTAAGAGTAAATACTGACCTTGATGTAGATTTTCGAGAATCTTTATCAGTTTGAAAATCAGAATTCGTGTATCCTGTAAGGATCAAATCCTTAGCCCCATACACAAGCATGTAGTTCCTTGTTTTCCGTAGATACTTAAGGATCGTTTTAACCGTTGTCCAGTGTTCAAGTCCTGGATTGGATTGATACCTACTGACCATTCCAACTGCAAAAAAGATGTCTGGCCTAGTACACAACATGGCGTACATAAGGCTCCCAACAGCTGATGCATAAGGAATCCGTGTCATCTCCCCACCGTTCCTTAGACAAATGAACTCCATATCTAAAAGGCAATAAACCCTTTTTGGAGTCTTGCATCTTAAACCTCAACAACACTTTGTCGATGTAAGATGTCTGAGACAAGGCTAGTATTTTATTCTTGCGGTTCCGGACAATCTGGATCCCAAGAACAAACTACGCTTTACCCAAATCTTTCATTTGGAATTGCGTAGCTAGCCAATTCTGAATGTCAGTAAGATAAACTACATCATTCCTAATGAGTAGGATATCATCCACATACAAAATTAGGAATGCGACAGAACTATTGATGATTTTCTTGTAGACACAAGGTTCATCATCATTCTGATCAAAGCCAAAAGATTTGATTGCCTCATCAAATCTTATATTTTAGGACCTAGAGGCTTGTTTCAGTCCATAGATTGACCTTTTAAGCCTGCAAACCTTTTACTCTTGTCCTGGTTGAATGAACCCTTTGGGTTGGTCCATGTAGATGTTCTCGTCAAGATTGTCATTCAAGAACGTTGTCTTGACATCCATTTTCCATACCTTATAGTCATAATATGCGACAATGGCAAGTAGGGGACGAATTGACTTTACCACAGCAACAGGCGAAAAGGTTTCCTCATAGTCAACCCTTGAACCTGGGTATAACCCTTTGCTACTAGTCTAGCTTTGAAGGTTTGCACCTTTCCATCTACACCACGCTTTCTCTTGTAGATCCACTTACAACCTATAGGTTTTTCCCCATCAGGTTTATCTACAAGATCCCAAACAGAATTGAAGTACATAGACTCCATTTCTTGGTCCATGGCTATGACCCATTTGTCTTTGTCTTTGGCAACCATAACTTGATTATAAGTCGATGGATCCTCACAATCGTCATCTGGTATAACAACTTGGGTTTCAGATAAACCCATGTAACGGTCAGGTTGTGTTATATCTCCCCACTACGTCAAGGCATACTCAACTCTTGAGATGGACTCTCATGACTAGACAAGCTAGTATGAACAACTTTTGTTGACGTACTAGCTTTATTAGCAACCTTTGCTATTGTTCCGTCTAATTCACTTAATACAACTTTACTTCTTGGTTTGTGGTCCCTGATGTGGTCCTCCGATAAGAAAGTGACATTTGTCGACATAAGTACCTTATCTTCCTTAGGATCATAGAATAATCCACCTTTTATTTCTTTTGGGTAGCCTACGAATAGGCACAATTTTGAACGTGAATCCAACTTCTTTGGATTTGTCACAAGCTCATGTGCTGGACATTCCCAATTCAGAAATGACATAAACTACCTTTACGTCATTTCCAGAGTTCAAAAGGTGTTTCAGAAACACTCTTTGATGGCACATTGTTCAAAATGTATCCCGCAGTCTCTACTGCGTAACCCCAAAAGTAATTAGGGAGATGAGCATAACTCATCATTGATCGAACCATGTCCAACAAGATTCTATTTCTCCTTTTCGATACACCATTTTCCTGGAGCGTACCGGGTGCTGAGAGTTGGGATGTAATTCCATGTTCTATCATATAGTTCTGGAATTTTAAATCCATGTACTCTCCACCTCGATCTGATCGAAGTGTTTTAATTGTTTTACCTAATTTATTTTCAACTTCAGTCTTGAATTCCTTGAACTTTTCAAGTGCTTCAGACTTATGATGCATTAGGTAAATATGCCCAAATCTAGAATAATCATCTATGAAAGAGATGAAATATTCATAACCTCCTCTAGCTTTAACATTTATCGGACCACAAAGGTCTAAATGTATAAACTCAAGAGGTTCTTTGGCTCTATAACCTTTTCCACTAAAAAGTCTTTTAGTCATTTTGCCTTTTAGGCAGGATTCACATACAGGTAAAGTATTTTCTTCCAACTCATTTAGAAGTCCATTCTTTACCAATCTCTCAATCATATTGAGGTCAATGTGACCCAATCTAAGATGCCAAAGATGAGCATTTTCTTTTGGAGAAATTTTACGTGTCTTAGTTTGTGTGTTTGCAGTTTTAAATAATTCATTGTTCAAAACCATTTTGACTGAATTAGGCCTTAAAACATACAACCCATTTTCTAATGAACCTGGACATATTTCCACACCTTTCTTTAAAATAACACTTTATTCAAAGAAAACGAAACAAAAATACATTTTTCTATAAGACAAGAAATTGAAATAAGGTTTCTAGTAAACCTTAATATCACTAATATATTGTCTAACAACATATATTTCTTGCCAAAATTAAGCTTCATCGTGCCAATTGCTACGTCTGAGACGACTTCTCAATTTCCAACTCGGAGCGTTAGCTCTCATTTCTGTAGCTGCTGCCAGGAATCAATTCCCTAAAAAGAAGAGCAAACATGATTAGCGGCGCCTGAATCAAGTATCCAAGTAGTTTTATCATTATCCACTAAACAAGCTTCTAAGCAAAGTAAATCATATTTACCTTCATTCTTCTTTTCTGCAATGTAATTTGAACAGTTCCGTTTCCAATGTCCGTCTTCATTGCAGTGGAAACACTTTCCTTTATCTGCAACTTCTTTGACCTTCTTGCCCTTCTTGGCGGCAGCTTTGTCAGCTCGTTTTCCTTTACCAACCTTCTTCATGTTCTTCTTCTTCCCTTTCAGGTTAGAAGAAGATGAAACCACTGTTTGTCGAAGCTCTATGATAACTCCTTCTGGAAACATTTGCCTCACCTTTCGATCCCTCAATTTTCATTAAAGATTGAAAGGTCTGGAGTTCATTCAGAAGGGAGGTAAGATTAAAAGTAAGCTTGTTCATAACAACATTACTTCTAAACTGTAGGAAACTATCTGGAAGAGTTTCCAGAATGAAGCTGACTTGGCTCGATTCATCGATAGAAGCACCATTCGACTCCGTGATGTTAAAATATACCATCATATCCAGGACATAATCCCGAACAGATGAACCCTCTAGCATCCTCGAGTTGAATATATACTTGAGGGCATTGTGTCGGGCCTGTGTAGACTGTTGTCCAAACATACCCTGCACTGAATCCATGATTTCCTTAGCGGTCATCATGTCCTCGTGCTTCTTGGCTAATACGTCATACACACTTGCTAGCATATAGACCTTGGCCTTATAATTGGCCTTGATCCATCGATCATATGCATCACGAACATTTCATGTAGCATTCGAGCCTGGCACCTGAGGACACTCCTTAGTCAGCACAAACTTCAGATCATCCACTACCAAAATAGTCTTAAGTTTGTTTTTCCATGTCATCATGTTCTCTACGGTTAATTTTTTTGCACCCAGTAAGGAAATAATAGAGCTAGACATTTTGCTGAAATTTACAAAAAAAAAACTTGTATAAGCTTCTTGTTATAATTGTTTAATTCAATCATGTTTTAGCTACTTATCAAATGATTCCTAAGTCATTAATAATTTGTAATGATACTCCAAGGGCTTAGAATGTATGACACCGATGGTTAATAAAAAACACTCCTCCTCTAGATCAAAACATTCTTGACCAAAACCTAATGCCAGAATAACTCTCATTCCTATAGGCTTTAGTTACCATTATTTGGTCATGATACATACATTTCTTATTTACCTTGTGAGTGTAACCCTCTGTCTTTAGACCCCAGAGTCCCTACCCAACAAAATCCGCAGAAGGGAGGACTAGGTTGAAAAACAGACTAAGGAAATCTTTATCCCTTTCATGTGTCCACTGTGTTCGATCCCCTATGATCAAGCCCTCCGAAGGGATTGTCTGGTCCAGGCCAAACTACCAGGTTGACCATAGTGATCTTACGGTGTGAACCGACAGAAGAGACCATAGGTTTTGTTTTCACTAAACCTGCTCCCACTCACTATAAGTACCCTCTCCATTCACCTTGATATTGACTCATACAAACACCATCCGAAGGAGGACGCTCCCATTTGCGCCACGAGGCCAAGTGTGAGTCTAACGATGTGAACTTCTCGGAGAAACGTAGGTGGAATTGTATGTATCATATACACTTTTCCTCCCACTGGATACTTTAACTTTATAGGAAAATGATTTAGGCTAAACCCGACTAATGGTTTTACCTAAATTTATCAATATAACTCTTATATTGATAATCAATATAACTCTTATATTGATTTTATCCTAAGTTTGCTAATATAACTCTTTATATTAAGCATAGAATTTCTAGTTTATTAACCCCTTAATAAACCCGCTGACGCTAGTATAATTTATAAACCCTCTTATTAAAATTCACTCACAGGTCAGTTCCCAGGTAAGGGTGTTCCGTTTTCAAAAACCTTAAATACTGACCTAGACAAAACCTTCATTAGACAGAGTTCCTCTTTTAATCATTGTTTATAAATTACATGGTTCCTAATTCTAATCTAATTAGAACTAGATAACCTAAGGTCTATTAATTCCAAGTTCTAAACATTTTAAAACTAATAATTAACCTTAGGTGACATGCATACTATGTTATATTTTCTTGATCATCCATCACATGAATAATAGACATACATAACATATTCATCTCATGAATCATAATGCATGTCAATGTTGTCCATAAATTAATATAACACCTTATATTAATTATACATGCAAACTATATAATATAAGACTTTATATTATAAATGATGCATGAAAATGCTTAACCTAAGGTGGGATATCTAAAATAAAAGCATACATTATGCATGACAATAATTATACAACAATTGCATAATTTAAATAGAAAAATTAGACAATTTTTGGTACCCTAAAATTAATTTTAATTAATATAATCTAATTATATTAATTAAAATTAAAAAAATAAATATAATTAAATATAAAACATTTTTATATTTAATATATATACATTTTCCGCCCGTTGTGAAACTCCTGAAACGCCTTCAGCGTTGCAACGTTGCACCTTCCGTTTCTGCCCGTTGAAGCGTTACTCCAGCAGCGTTGCAACGCTGAGAATCGCGTTGCAACGCCGACTCCTTCATGTCGCGCGCCTCAACAGCTTCAGCGTTGCGACACCCATGCAAGCGTTGCAATGCCAAGGCATCATCGTCCTAACGTTGTGACGCTGGGAGGCGCGTTACCTTACGCCGCACTGCTCGCATCCCGAAAACCTTTGATTGGCGTAGCAACGCCGACAACGACGTTAACGCGTTGCACATAGTACAACAAACACCTTTTTCTATTTTTGCTCGTTTTTTATCCGTTCTTTTCCGCAACCACTTTGCCTCGATCAACACGAACTTACCGACTCGATTTACAATTAAATTTTCTCAAAACACCGGACCCTTACATTGAATGATTCAATGGAAAAATTGTAAATCTATGTGGCAAAAATGAAAAACATCTAATTTCGTACACTGTTCATTCATCACATGAAAACAGTAAATCCCACCTTTGTTCTTGATAAATCCAGAACAAAATCAAGAACACAATTGGGCTTTGATACCAATTGAAGGGATCGAATCCCGCAGCGGAAGCGATTGTGAATCGCGTGTTCTTTATTTTGTTGCATAGATTTCATTCAAGAACAATATATATACGATTAAGCATGTATTACAAAGTAGGACAACAAGAAACTTACCTTTGAAGAACGCTTTCTTCTCGAGTTCCTTCTCCAACGATCACGATCTCAGCAAAACGAACCCGATCCGTGTGAAATTCTGCCACTAGATATTCTCCGTTGTTCTCTAGGTGAGGGAGGAATGTGGGTTCCTTTAGGATGAGGTGTGGAGGTTTTGAGAGAAGTTGCGTTTGGAACTTTTCCAACAACACAACATTGTGGAACTCTAGGGTTACCAAAGCTTGATGCCAAAGTTGCATCTTATGCAACTATTTATAGGGAAATAGGATGAAAATTACCATCCTATCCCTCATTCATTCTCTCATTAGCATATAGTTAATATGTGAATCTAATTCACATTAAAACTCTATTATATTAATAATATCACATATAATTGATATAACACCTCATATATGAAATTGAACACTTCAATCTCATTCCTAACTTTATACCCTCAATATTACCATGTTGAGCCAACGGAGGGACCTAATGGGCCTACAGTTCATGAGCTCCAATGATGTGAGACAAGTCACTCAAATATAGACTTGTAGCTGCACTCTCCTCACTGTAGATTATATTATGTCCATTGATATAATCATTACCCATGAGTCGACCCTTCACAGGTTGTTCGTAATCACAGTTAGGTCAAATTACCATTTTATCCCTATGATTACCTCTTTGTTCCTTAAGCACCACTGATCCTCTAATGAACAACAAGTCTATGGTCCTACCATAAACTCATACCCTCTTAAGCCAGTTTAGAGGGCGGGGCCCTGTTGTTTAAGACCTGGACTCAGTTATTAAAGGAACAACCTATCTAATTCCTTGGCGTAGGAATGAGTGAATTCCATCTTGCATAGTTAAGTCCCCAGTTACCTATGAGGTTCTGTCCCTAAGAAAGTAGGCTTATTAAGTCGGCTACATGCTACTCTCACCCATACTAGTCTAGGGACATACCCCTATAAGCAGGAGTTATTAACTTGCTCAGGATTCAGGTCGAGTCACTAATGACCATCTATAAATTATCAGTCTTATTCTGTTAACGGCGTTATGCTGGTTAGACTAATAATTTGCAATCCGGTCTTGTATGAACTCTTCATACAAGATGCCCCCACTCACATGTCAACCACATGATTGAGTTGGATTACCTCATTTGTACTAAGTACAAAGTGGGTCGCATCCATGGTGTTACCAGAATAAGGTTTCCAACCTTATTCTTATACCATAGACCATTTAGGTTATACTCTTGAATACAATCCAAATAGTGTCTACTACACTGATGTTTAAGATATATTATAACCTTGGAGCTTAGTTTATTGGATTTATAAAGCAAGAATATAATTTTATCAAAACAAATAACTCTTTATTTATTTGATCAAAATTACATAAGTTTAGGACACAACTCCAACAGGAACCCCGTTCAATATTATGCCTATTCGTAGGTTACCCAAAGGAAACAAGGGGTGGTTTCTTTTACGATCCTAAGGAGAATAGGGTGCTTGTATCGACAAACGCCACGTTCCTTGAGGAGCATCACATTAGGGACGATAAACCAAAGAGTAAGATTGTGTTGAACGAAATGGACAATTCATCAGCAAAAGTTGTTGATAAAGCTAGTGTTGGGGTTTGTGCCCTAAAACTCGTAGTTTGTATTTCTGTTCTAATTATTGTAATAAATTGTTATTACTTCAATAAAACGTTATTGTTCGTTATTTACGAAATTGCTTTTGTTTCAACCCTAAATCCAATAAACTAAACATCCAAGGTTGTTAAATGTTTAACTGAATGTAGTGTACATATAAAGGATCTCGGTTCGAGATACATTCTAAAGGGTCTATAGTTAGGGGATAAGGTTTGGGTACCTTACCTTGGTAAAACTATGGATGTGGCCCACTTTGTATATGATACAAACACTGTGATCCTAACGTGTTCGTGTAGATGACATGTGAGTGGCGATATCCTATGTAATGAGATTACATAAGACCGGACCACGAAATAGTAACCTCTAGATGTAACTCCGTTGACTAGTTAGGTTTCTATTTTACTAGGATGACCTATGCAACTTGATCTTAATCCTGAGCAGGTTACGAACTCCTGTTCGCGAGGGATTGTCCTTTGACTAGTATGGGTGAGAGTGGCCAGATTCGTCGACTCAATATGCCTACCTTCTTGGGGACAAGACCGAGTGAGCAGCTGGGAACTTAACTTAGCAAGATAGAATTCACTCCTTCCCACCTACTAGGGTAAGTAGAGGAATGTTCCCTTAACCCGTTTCTCCGGAACTTGAACAACGGGCCCGACCCTCTCATTGATCCGAGTGGCACTCTGTTTGTTGGTAGGACCACAAACAAATTGTTCATTAGAGGAGCACTGGTACTTAAGGTACAAGATGTAACCCAGGGGTAAAACGGTAATTTGACCCAGCTGGTGTTACGAACATTCGTGAAGGATTGACATGCTGTTAATTGGGAACGTGTCAGGAGGACACGTTCCCACCACTCTCCAACTACCTCTCGATAGGGAGTGGGGAGTTACCCACTGAAGTCTTCTTCTCCTGGTGAGAAGAAGAAAAATTTGATCAATTATTTGGATTGAATTAGAAACACTCAGAAGAATTCTCTCTCTCTCTCCATTCCCTATATTCTCCAACTGTTGGATCCTTCCCACCTAAGGAAGATCTAAGTGGAACTCAGAGCCTTAGGAGGTTTTCTTACTGGTAGTGTGTTGCTGGAGAAAACAAAGAAGTTCCTGTGTTGTTGTGTTGCAGTGCGATTGGCAAGGAGTTGCTGAATTGAAACTACAAAGGTAACCCCTTTTCTTCTTTTTTGTTTAATTGTTAAACATAACATGTTTGCATGTCTACTCCATGCCTAATTAGATTAGGATTTTTGTATGCTTATTTTGTATTTTTTCCAATGTATGAGTATTTGATTTTCAACCAAAACAAACTAGCAAAATTACAATATTAAACACGTTTTTACTGCTCAAGGGGATCGGATCTCCATCAATTGGTATAAGAGCAATGCTTGTTTTGCTTTGGTTGAAACAAATTGCATTGGTTAGGTGGGATTTGCATTTGGTTTGCTGTAAAACTAGTTTAGGAAAATTTTGGCCTTGGCTTCTTTTGATTTGATTAAATTTTATTGTAAAGGCCCTTGTTTTTTGGGCAATTAAGTGCATTATCGAGTCTGTAATCGAGTTAAGAGTCGTTTGGGACTAGTTTTGTGCATTTTGGTTGAGAATCGAAGGAGAAATTGAAGTTTGAAGCTGCTATGTTCGAAGGAGAAAGCTGCTGCCGAAGCAACAACGTTGCAACGCTATGGCGGCGTTACAGGTAACGACGTTCATCGGCGTTACGCCGAGCGAACGCGGCGTCGCAACGTCATACCTTCCTATCGACGCGGGAGTTCCATGGGTCAGCAGCGTCGCAACGTCATGCCTTCCTATCGACCCCTCAGCTCAACGCTACCCAGATAGCAGGTGCGCGCGCGGACAAAGCCGGCGTTGCAACGCCCACATCAGCGTTGCAACGCCGTGATGCCATTTCAGAAGCTGCAGACCGGTTCAGGCGGCTTGGTTGGTTTTTGGTCTGGTTCGAGCGGTACGAGCCCGGTTCAAGGAGTATTGGATCGGTTTATGTAATAAAATTAGAGTAATTTTATTATTTTGCACTTTAGTGGCCAAATTATTCCGGTTTTACAGTTGTATTTCTTTATGAATGTCATTTAGAATTTTTTCCCACCTTAGGATAAACATGTTCATGCATTTTATTTGTATAATTGTTATATGAATATGGTTTAAATGCATGATTAATTTATTTTTCATGAGTAATTAATTATAAATGTTATAATTAGATTATATGGAAAATAAATTGCATGGAGCATGAAATTACTTAGTTTAAAATAAATGTTATTTTATTTAAGTATTTTTAGTTATTCAATTAGTTGAATATTATTTTTATAATTCCAATATTGGTTTTATAATATAGTTCCTTGTCATAGGTTAATTATTAAATTTATAAAAGTTATAAATTAAGGGGTTTTAGAAACCATAACCTATAACAAAGAATTGCATGCAAACATAGGAACTTGGGTTATAATTAAAATTAGTTTTAAATTGTTTAAAATTAATTTAGACCTAAGTTTTAATTTCTAATAGGATTACAAGTTAGTCTTACATAGTATTTTAAATAGTTTAAAATATAGTAGGACATTAGAACTTTGGTTATAAGGGAACTCCACTGGTGAAGTTCTGTCTAAGGTTGGGGGTACTTAAGCTGACGGTTAATGGAACACCTCCTACCTGGAAACTGATCCAGAGGTTGAGTTGAATTAACCTTAGTTCCATTTTATATCTAGGTAATTAAAATGTTTATTCACCTAGACATAAGGTTAAAAGACCTAGTTATAACAGTTATAATAGGCATAGACTTAGATAGATTCTTTTAGCCAGAATCCAACTAAGTTAAACCTATACCCTAACCTTAAGAGCTTTAGTGGGAGAAAACGAGATGTTCGCATCAAGTTTACTCTCACGTCCTAAAGAGTTCACACCGTGAGTTCCATGCTCGGCTACGTGGCGTCAATAGGGCGTCCCCCTACGGTAAGTGTTTGCATGGTTCAATACCAAGGTGAATGAGGGAAGTATCCATAGTAAATGGGAGTAGGACGTGTGTCAACGTATCCTATGATCTCCTCCATTAGGTCGCACCGTGAGATTTCGATAGTCCGCCTGCTAGGTTGTCCTGGAAAAGCCAAACCCTAGGGAGGGCCTGACTATAGGGATCGGAACACCGCGAACTCCAGAAATAGATAGGGTCTCTTAGGTAATTTGGCAACAGTTGTCTTTCTTAATAGTAGCCTGTTGGCTCGGTCCTATTGGATCTGAAAATGATAGGGTCACATTTACTGGATGAGTTAAGCTACTTGAAAAGTCCTTGACCAAACAAACGGTAGCTAAGGACCATTGGGGCATGAGATGTTCTGGTAGTGAGAATTGACTGAGAAAGTCTCAATTCAGGGGAGGAATGACTGACCGCCTGACGGAGGATTTTGTTCTAAACCCTTGAAATATCGTTGCAAAATTAAAGGTTTAATTTAAACATTGGGTTTAGTTTAAATACTAGGGTTCTTTAATAATTTTGCTAATTTTGATTGGTTTTATAATGGGTTAAAAGACATAACTAATTAGAACTATTTTGGATTTTCAGCATGTCGTCCTCGTATATAGCCTTACACAAACACGAACGTTTAACTGGTGAAAATTTTACTACGTGGAAGTCCAACCTTGATGCGATTCTTGTTGTTGACGACCTTTGGTTCGTATTGACTGAGGAATGTCCTCAGGTCCCTGCTCAAAACGCACCTCAATCTGTTAAGGATGTGTTTGACCGCTGGTCCAAGGCCAATGAAAAGGCCAAGACCTATATCCTGGCTGACATATCTGATGTTTTAGCTAGGAAGTTGGAGGGTATGGTCTCAGCTCGTGAGATCATGGGTTATCTGCAGAATTTGTCTAGTCAACCGTCTGAACAAATTCGGCACGAATCCCTCAAGTATGTTTATAATGCGCGCATGAAGGAGGGAACTTCAGTGAGAGAACCTGTTCTCGATCTTATAGTTCACTTCAACGTGGCCGAAATGAACGGAGTGGTCTTAGATGAGCAAAGTCAGGTATTCTTCATCCTGGAATCTCTTCCGAAGAGTTTCCTGCCATTCCTTAGCAATGCGTACATGAACAAAAAGGAGTATAACCTCACTTCCCTCCTAAATGAACTGCAAACTTTCCAGTCTCTTATGGATAATAAGGGGCAGGTAAATGGAGAGGCAAATCAGTTTGCCCATTCCAAAAGGTTCCAGATGGGTTCATCCTCTAAAACCAAGTCCTGCGGTTATTCTTCTGCGATTAAGAAGACTCAGAAGAAGAGGAAAGGAGGAAAAGGAAAAGCTTCTGCCACTGCAGACATTGATCTCAAAGAGAAGAAAGGTAAATTAGATTTACTTGTTCTTGAAACTTGCTTAGTGGAAAATGATGATTTTACATGGATACTTGGTTCAATAGCCACTAATCACGTTTGCTCTATGTTTCAGGAAACTAGTTCCTTCAAGGAGCTCGAAGAGGGTGAGATGACGCTTAGGGTCGAACGGGAGACGTCGTCTCAGCTCGTGCAGTGGGAGATGCCAAGTTGTTTTTCAGAGATAGATTTATTTTATTAAAAAATCTGTATATAGTTCCTACGAAGAGGAACTTAATTTCTATCTTTTGTTTAATAGAACTTGGATATTGTATTTCTTTTTCTTTAAATGAAGCGTTCATTTTACAAGAAAGGGTCAATATTTGTTCTGCTAAATTGAAAAACGGCTTGTATGTACTTAAACCGAATGAAACTAAAGCAATTTTAAATCATGAGATGTTTAAAGCTGCTAATACTCAAAGTAAAAGGCAAAGAGTTTCTCAAAATAATACCTATCTATGCCAAGACTTGGTGATATAAATCTCAACCGGATTGAGAGATTATCTAAGAATGGACTTCTAAACAAGTTAGAAGATGATTCTTTACCTCCTTGTGAATCATGCTTGGAAGGTAAAATGACTAAGCGACCTTTTAGTGGAAAATGTTACAGAGCCATAGAGCCCTTAGAACTAATACATTCGGACCTTTGTGGTCCGATGAATGGTAAAGTTCGAGGAGGGTACGAATATTTCATCTCTTTCATAGATGATTATTCGAGGTATGGTTATCTATACCTAATGCATCATAAGTCAGAGGGTCTTGAAAAGTTCAAAGAGTATAAGGCTGAAGTAGAGAATGCATTAGGAAAAACCATTAAAACACTTCGATCCGATCGAGGTGGAGAGTATATGGATTTGAGATTCCAGGACTATATGATAGAACATGGAATTAAATCTCAACTCTCAAGACCTAATACACCACAACAAAATGGTGTGTCGAAAGGAGAAATAGAACCTTGTTGGACATGGTTGGATTACATGATGAGCTATGCTCAATTGCACCGCCTCGTTTTGGGGATACGCAGAGAGATCGCAGATTCAAATCTTGAACACTGTTCCATCAAAGAGTGTTTCAGAAACACCTTTTGAATTGTGGAAGGGGCATAAACCTAGTTTACAACACTTTAGGATTTGGGGTTGTTCGGCACACGTGCTAGTGACAAACTCAAAGAAATTGGAACCTCATTCAAGATTATGCCAATTTGTTGGATATCCCAAAGAAACGAGAGGTGGTCTTTTCTACGACTCACAAGAAAACAAGGTGATTGTATCGACAAACGCCACTTTCTTGGAGGAAGATCACATGAGGAACCATAAACCGCGTAGTAAATTAGTGCTAAATGAAGCTACAGATGAACCAACAAGAGTTGTTGATCAAGCTGGACCTTCATCAAGAGTTGATGGATAAGCCAACACCTCAAGTCAGTCTCGTCCTTCTCAATCATTGGGAATGCCTCGACGCAGTGGGAGGGTTGTTTCCCAACCTGACCGCTACTTGGGTTTAGCTAAAACTCAAGTCATCATACCTGATGACGACGTAGAAAATTCATTGTCTTATAAACAGGCAATGAATGACGTAGACAAGGACCAATGAATCAAAGCCATGGACATTGAAATGGAGTCCATGAACTTCAATTCAGCATGGGGACTTTTAGACCAACCTGAAGGGGTTAGACCCATAGGGTGTAAGTGGATCTATAAGAGAAAGAGAGATGCAGCCGGAAAGGTACAAACCTTTAAGGCTAGACTTGTAGCAAAGGGTTTTACCCAAAGGGAAGGAGTTGACTATGAAGAAACTTTTTCCCCTGTTGCTATGCTGAAGTATATAAGGATACTCTTGTCCATAGCCGCGTTTTATGATTATGAAATCTGACAAATGACGTCAAGACAGCCTTTTTGAATGGTAATCTTGACGAGAGCATCTATATGTCTCCACCCGAAGGGTTCATAACCCAAGGTCAGGAGCAAAACGTTTGCAAGCTCAATCGATCCATGGTTTGAAACAAGCATCCAGATCTTGGAATATAAGATTTGATACTGCGATCAAGTCTTATGGCTTTGACCAAAACGTTGATGAGCCTTTTGTTTACAAGAGGATCATCAACGACAAAGTAGCTTTCTTAGTGCTTTATGTGGATGATATCCTACTCATTGGGAATGATGTAGGATACCTTACTGATATAAAGAATTGGTTGGCGACCCAATTCCAAATGAAAGATTTGGGAGAGGCGCAATATGTTCTTGGGATTCAAATCTTCAGGAATCGCAAGAACAAATCGGTAGCTCTATCTCAAGCCTCTTATATCGACAAAATGTTGTCCCGATATTCGATGCATAATTCCAAGAGGGACTTATTACCCTTCAAGCATGGAGTTCATCTGTCTGAGGAATAGTGTCCTAAGAAACCTCAAGAAGTTGAGGATATGAGACGTATTCCCTATGCCTCTGCAGTAGGTAGCTTAATGTATGCTATGATGTGCACGAGGCCAGACATTTGTTATGCAGTGGGAATAGTCAATAGATACCAATCCAATCCAGGGTTAGACCACTGGACATCAGTTAAAAATATCCTCAAGTATCTTAGGAGAACGAGGGACTATATGCTTATGTATGGGACTAAGGATTTGATCCTTACTAGATACACTGATTCTGATTTTCAGACCGATAAGGATTCTCGAAAATCTACATCAGGATCAGTTTTCACCCTTAACCGGGGGGCTATAGTCTGGCGAAGCATCAAGCAAGGATGCATCACTGACTCCACGATGGAGGCTGAATATGTCGCTGCTTGTGAAGTAGCTAAGGAAGCTGTTTGACTAGGGAAATTCCTTACTGATTTGGAAGTTGTTCCAAATGTGGAATTTCTCATCACCTTATACTGTGACAACAGTGGTGCGGTAGCCAATTCGAAGGAACCTCGCAGTCATAAGCGAGGCAAGCACATCGAGGGGAAGTATCACCTGATACGAGAAATAGTGCAACGAGAAGATGTGGCAGTCACGAAGATCACTTCGGAGCACAACATTGTTGATCCATTTACGAAGACTCTCACGGCTAAAGTTTTTGAGGGTCATCTAGAGAGTCTAGGTCTACGAGACATGACATAGGCTAATCTAGGGCAAGTGAGAGATATGTAATGGGGTATATGGATGCCCTAGTTTATTGTATTTCTATCTCTGTAACCACTGTTTTAGATTATGATGTACCCCACTAGAGTTTTAGTTCAAGTGGGAGTTTGTTGGGGTTTGTGCCCTAAAACTCGTAGTTTGTATTTCTATTCTAATTATTGTAATAAACTGTTATTACTTCAATAAAGCGTTATTGTTCATTATTTACGAAATTTTCTTTGTTTAAACCGTAAATCCAATAAACTAAACATCCAAGGTTGTTAAATGTATCTTTAACTGAATGTAGTGTACATATAAATGATCTCGGTTCGAGATACAACCTAAAGGGTATATAGTTAGGGGATAAGGTTTGGGTACCTTAACCTGGCTGTTAAATGTATCTTTAACTGAATGTAGTGTACATATAAAGGTTCTCGGTTCGAGATACAACCTAAAGGGTCTATAGTTAGGGGATAAGGTTTGTGTACCCTACCTTGGTAAAACTATGGATGTGGCCCACTTTGTATATGATACAAACACTGTGATCCTAACGTTTTCGTGTAGATGACATGTGAGTGGGGATATCCTATGTAATGAGATTACATAAGACCGGACCACGAAATAGTAACCTCTAGATGTAACTCCGTTGACTAGTTAGGTTTCTATTTCACTAGGATGACCTAGGCAACTTGATCTCATTCGTGGAGCGATTACTTAACTCCCGTCATGCGCGAGGATTGTCCTTTGACTAGTATGGGTGAGAGTGGCCAGATTCATCGACTCAATATGCCTACCTTCTTGGGGACAAGACCGAGTGAGCGGCTGGGAACTTAACTTAGCAAGATGGAATTCACTCCTTCCCACCTACTAGGTAAGTAGAGGAATGTTCCTTAAGTGGTGTCTACAGGACTTGAACAAAGGGTCCGACCTCTCATTGGCCCGAGAGGGACTCTGTTTGTTGGTAGGACCACAAACAAATTGTTCATTAGAGGAGCACTGGTACTTAAAGTACAAGATGTAACCCAGGGGTAAAACTGTAATTTGACCCAACTGGTGTTACGAACATTCGTGAAGGTTTGACTTGCGGTTATTGGTCAATATCTGTGGACACAGAAATATATCTGCAGTGAGAAGAGTGCAGCTGCGGGACTTTAGTGTAGTGTTCCCGCAGTTAACGAATGTTGATTGGGAGGTTAATGAGATTAACCGAGCAATCTCGTATCGTTTGAGCTTCTGATCTGTAGGTCCATTAGGTCCACCTTCTAGCTTGTAAAGGGTTCTTAGATCGTTTGAATTTGAAATGTTCAAATTCATAAGGGAATAAATTTAATGTATATAGATACGATATAATATATAGTTTTGGAACTATATATTTTAAATTTAATGTGAAAATGATTCATATTAAATTATATGAGAGAATTAAATATTTGAAAGGGTTTAAATGTTAAATTCAAATGTGAATGTGATTCATATTTGTAAACTATAGGTTAAATCTTAATGTGCATGAGATAAACATTAAACTATAGGATAAAGGGTAAAATGATTAAATGTTATTTAATCTTTTAATTAATATTATATTTGAATTAAATATGATTTAATTTAATATAATTGATTAAAATTAATTATTATAATATTAATTGAGAACATGTCAGGAGGACACGTTCCCACCACTCCCCAACTCCCTCTCAATAGGGAGTGAGGAGTTACCCACTGAAGTCTTCTTCTCCTGGTGAGAAGAAGAAAAATTTGATCGATCATTTAGATTGAATTAGAAACGCTCAGAAGAATTCTCTCTCTCTCCATTCCTTATATCCTCCAACTGTTGGATCCTTATCACCTAAAGAAGATCTAAGTGGAACTCAGAGCCTTGGAGGTTTTCTTACTGGTAGTGTCTTGCTGGAGAAAACAGAGAAGTTCCTGTGTTGTTGTGTTGCAGTGGGATTGGCAAGGAGTTGCTGAATTGAAACTACAAAGGTAACCCCTTTTCTTCTTTTTAGTTTTATTGTTAAACATAGCATGTTTGCATGTCTACTCCATGCCTAATTAGATTAGGATTTGTGTATGCTTATTCGTATTTTTTCCAATGTATGGGTATTTGATTTTCAACCAAAACAAACTAGCAAAATTACGATATTAAACACGTTTCCGCTGCTCAAGGGGATCATATCTCCATCAGCTAGTAAGCCAACAAATGTTGTTGGTCCTAGCTTGTCTAGTCAAGTCCATTCTCAAGAGTTGAGAATGCCTCGGCTTAGTGGGAGGGTTGTCAAACTGCCTGAACGTTACATGGATTTGGCTGAAACCCAAGTTGTCATACCTGATGATGTCTGCGAGGATCCATTGACCTATGATCAGGCAATGAATGATATTGACATAGACGAATGGATTAAAGCTATGGACCAGGAAATGGAGTCTATGTACTTCAATTACGTCTGGGAGCTTGTGGACTAATCGGATGGGGTCAAACCTATTGGTTGTAAGTGGATCTACAAGCGTAAATGTGGTGTAGATGGGAAGGTATAGACCTTCAAAGTCAGACTAGTGGCAAAGGGTTTTACCCAGAGAGAAGGGGTTGACTATGAGGAAACCTTTTCTCCTATTGCCATGGTAAACTCTATTAGGATCCTTCTATTCATTGCCGCATATTATGACTATGAGGTATGGCAGATGGATGTTAAGACAACATTTCTGAATGGCAATCTTGACGAGACTATCTACATGGACTAGCCCAATGGGTTCATTGCCCAAGGCCAAGAGCAAAAAGTTTGCAGGCTTAAAAAGTCTATTTATGGACTGAAACAAGCCTCAAGGTCTTCGAATATAAGATTTGATGGGGCAATTAAATCTTATGGCTTTAATAAAAATGTTGATGAGCCTTGTGTCTACAAGAAAATCATCAACAACACTGTCGCATTTCTTATATTGTATGTGGATGATATCCTACTCATTGTGAATGACGTAGGATTTCTAGCTGACATTAAGAAATGGTTAGCTTCGCAATTCGAAATGAAAGATTTGGGAGAAGCTCAATATGTTCAAGGTATCTAGATAGTCCGGAACCGGAAGAATAGAATGCTAGCCATGTCTCAAGCATCCTATATCGACAAAATGTTGTCCCGATATAGTATGTAGAACTCCAAGAAAGGATTATTGCCTTTCAGGCATGAGGTTCATCTGTCTAAGGATTAATGTCCTAAGGCACCTCAAGAAGTTGAGGATATGAGACACATCCCTTATGCTTCAACTGTGGGGAGTCGTATGTATGCAATATTGTGTACTAAGCCCGACATCTATTATGCAGTCGCGATTGTCAGTAGATATCAATCCAATCCAGGATTAGATCATCGGACAGTCGTAAAGGCAATCGTCAAGTATCTTAGGAGAACGAGGGACTACATGTTGGTGTATGGAAGTAGGGATTTGATCCTCACGGGATACACAAACTCTGACTTTCAAACCGATAAGGATTCTAGGAAATCTACATCGGGTCATTGTTCACCCTCAACGGAGGAGCTGTAGTGTGGCGAAGCATCAAACAGGGATGCATCGCTGATTCCACGATGGAAGCCGAGTATGTAGCAGCTTGTGAAGCTGCAAAAGAAGATGTTTGGCTTAGGAAATTCATGCTAGATTTAGAAGTTGTTCTAAATATGAACTTGCTAGTGACCCTGTTTTGTGACAACAGTGGAGCAGTAGCCAAACTCGAGAGAACCTCGAAGTCATAAGAGGGGCAAGCATATTGAACGCAAATATCACCTGATACGGGAGATTGTGCACCGCAGAGTCGTGACAATCACGCAGATAGCTTCGGAGTACAACGTTGCTGATCCGTTTACAAAAGCCCTCACGGCTAAGGTGTTTGAGGGTCACCTAGAGAGTCTAGGTCTTCGAGTCCTTCTAGACTAGGGCAAGTGGGAGTATTGTAAAGGGTATTCGTGTGTCGTAGTTTATTCTATTACATTCATGTATGACATTACTTTGCATTTGAGAAATGTATATGTACTCCACTAGCTTGGTTCAAGTGGGAGTTTGTTGGGGTTTTTGCCCTAATCTCTTGAAGTTTGAAATACAGTTGTTTTAAATGAATAAAAGTTATTTGTCAAAACTTTGTATCTCGCATTTTATAAAACATAATCCAATAAACTAAGCTCCAGGGTCATATTATAGTACCTGAACAGTGTGTAGTTGACACACGGGGAGGATCACGTTTGAGTTAGTGACCCGAACAGTCTACAGTATATGGATAGGGTTGAAAACCTCATCCTGGTTACACCGTGGATGCGACTCGTTTGTATTAGATACAAACGAGGTGATCCAGCTCGTTCATGTGATTGACATGCGAGAGGGGGCATCCTATGCAATGAGATTGTACAAGACCGGACCGTGAATTATTAGACCTACTGATGTAACACCGTTAACCGTAGGACTAATAATTTCGTAGATGACCATTAGTGACTCGTCCATAATCCTGAGCGTGTCACGAACTCATGTCTGCGGGGGTCTGTCCTTTGACGAGCACGGGTGAGGGTGGTATGGATACACCCAATATGTCTGCCTTCTTGGGGACAGGACCTCGTGGGGAGCTGGGAACTTGACTACGCAAGAAGGAATTCACTCGTTCCCGAACTAGGGAATCTAGAGAGGTTTGTCCCTTAAGTGTTGCCTCTGGGGCTTGAACAACGGGCGCCCGCCCTCTCACTGGCCCGAGAGGAACATTGTTTATGGTTGGACCATACAATAAAGTTGTTCATTAGAGGATCAATTGGACTTAAGGAACAAGAAGTAGACACAGGAGTAAAACGGTAATTTGACCTAGTAGTGGCTACGAACAACCTGTGAAGGGGCGACTCACGGGTATTGGTTATATCGATGGACACAACCTGTCTTACAGTGGTGGGAGTTCAGCTACGGGCTTTAGTGGAGTGTTACCGTAGCTAATGAATAGTGATTAACCGGATCAAAGAGTTTGACCGGTTAATCTCATATCATTGGAGCTCATCACGTGTAGGTACATTAGGTCCCCCAGTTGGCTCAATTGGACAAATTGAGGGTTCATAGTTTGGAGTAGATTTGAAGTGTTCAAATTCATTAATTGGGTAGCTATGTCAATTATATGTGATATAGTTGACATAATATATAGTTTGATGTGAATTAGATTCATAATAAACTATAGAATAGCCTAATTCATTAATTAGTTCTAAATTAGAGAAATTGAATTGAGAGAAATTAAATTAAATGTGATTCAATTAATTATTCGACAATTATGCAAATAGGATTTGTATAATAAGGTATGAGACACCTTACATTATGTGATATGCAAATATGATTTGCATATCATATAGTTGTGGTAAAATGGTGAATTAGTGGAGATTTTAACTCCACCACTCACCATTATAAATAGGTGCTTTGTGAAGCACTTGATAAAAAAAAAATGAATTCTCATTTTTCGAATTCCACCAAAAGAGAAAGAAAGATCTATCTCTAATCTCTCTCAATTCTCCATACCTTCTCTCCATCCCAAATTCCAAAGGGAGTTCCACAACTCTCCCTCTACCTTTCGATAACAACTGAGAAGAACTTTTGGAGGTGTCGTTGTTCGTGAGGATCGTTGGATCGTGAGAGATCGAGAAGGAATTGCTAGAAGTTGTCTACAAGAGGTTAGTAAAACATTTACTCACTGTTTTCCTTCTCAAATTAGCATGCTTAACTTAGTTTTTATGTGATAAATTCTTTTTTTTTCAGAAATTACACACAACGAATCAACGACGTTTCACAACGTCTTCCGCTGCAGAAAATTGATTCCTTTCAATTCTCGTGAGTGGCGTTTAATTAAAAGTTGATTAAATTACTCACATATACCTAAGTTAATAATGTGATTATAGACTTAGCCTAATCCAATATAAGTGTTATATTGGTAGACTTAGGTAAATTTTAGCCGATTTATCTAGGTAAATCTCGATTAACTTAAAGTACTGAGTGAGAGGAAATAAAGTGTATAAGATACATTTAATTTTTCAACTACAAATCTTCGTTAAGTTCACACCGTGAGATACATACTCGGCCTCGTGGCGCAAATGGGAGCGTCCCCGTTCGGATGGTATTTGTATGGGTCAATATTCAACGTGAATGAAGAGAGTACTTATTGTGAGTGGGAGCGGGACCTGTGAAAACAGGACTCACAGTCTCTTTTATCAGTTCACACTGTGAGACCCCTATGATTCGCCTACTAGTTTGGTCTGGACCAGACAATCCTTTCGGAAGGCCTTGATCATAGGAGTCGGAACACCGTGAATTCCCGAAAGGGATACAATTTCCTTGTTCGTTTTCCTTCATAGTCCTCTCTTCGGTGGCTATTGTTTGAACGGATACTTAGAAATTTAAAGATAGAGGGTGACACTCACGAGATTCATTAAGAGTTAATGGATTCACACCAAATAATGGTAACTGGATGCTTAATGGAATAAGAGTTATTCTGGTATTAGGGTCTGCTCGAGAAAGTCTCGTCCCAGATGAGGAGTGTTTCTTTCCACCCTTCGGTGGCGGTTATTCTAATCCTTTGGGGTATCAATGCATTTTTTAATGACCTAGGGATCATAGGATAAAAAATTTTGTAAAACCTGATTGAGTTTTCAAAGTTTTTACGAGACTAGTACAAAGTTTTTCTTATTTTCAGCAAACAAAATGTCAAGTTCAATTATTTCCCTTTTAGCTTCTGATAAACTCGTAGGCGACAATTTTCAAACGTGGAAAAATAAAATCAACACAATGCTGGTAACTGACGACCTAAAGTTCATGCTCACTGAGGAGTGTCCTCAGGTGTCGAGCTCGACTGCATCGCGAAGTGTTCGAGATGCGTACGATCGGTGGATCAGGGCCAATGAAAAGGCCAAGGTCTACATTATTGCCAACTTGTCGGAAGTCTTGGCAAAGAAGCATGAGGTAATGGTCACCGTGAAGGAGATCATGGAATCATTGCAGGAAATATTTGGACAACAATCCTTTCAGGTCCGACACGATGCCCTCAAACACGTCTTCAATGCAAGGATGAAGGAGGGGACGCCTGTCCGTGAATATGTTCTGGACATGATGACCCACTTTAACCTGGCAGAGATGAACGGGGCTTCGATCGACGAGTCGAGCCAAGTTAGCTTTATTATGGAGACTCTTCCAAAGAGTTTCCTGCAGTTTTGTAGCAATGTTGTTATGAAAATAATTAGCTACACTATGACCACCTTACTCAACGAACTATAGAACTTCCAGTCCTTGATGAGGATCAGGGGACCGAAACCTGAGGTAAATGTTTCCTTCAGGTCCTATCATAGGGGTTCGACTTCTGGGACCAAATCTGTAGGTTCTTCAGGCCCGAAAGGGAAGAAGAAGAAGTTGAAGAAGGGTAAAGCTGACTACGCCGCCGACCAGAAGGGTAGAAAGGTCAAGAAAGTTGCGGAGAAAGGAAAGTGTTTCCACTGCAACGGGGATGGTCACCGGAAGAGAAACTGTCCCAGGTGCCTTCCCGACAGGAAGAAAGAAGGTAAATGTGATTTACTTGTAACTGAAACTTGTTTAGTGGAGAGTAGTGACTCTGTCTGGATATTGGATTCAGGCGCCACTAACCATGTTTGTTCTTCTTTTCAGGGAATTAGTTCCTGGCAGCGGCTGCGAGAGGGTGAGATAACACTACGGGTTGGACCCAGGGAGGTTGTCTTTGTTGCAGCAATCGACACGGTGAAACTGTTTTTTGGTGGGAAGTACATTTTATTAGATAATTTGTATATAGGTCCAGGGTTTACTAGAAACCTAGTTTCTATTTTCTGCTTGTTAGAACATTGTATTTTCGTTTCATTTTCCGGTAGTAAAGCGTTTATTTCTCGAAATGGAAACTTGTTATGTTCTGCTTCACTTGAGAGTAATCTTTACGTTTTAAAACCTAATTCGGTCAAAAGTGTTTTGAATACTGAATTCTTTAAAATGGCTGAAACACGAACTAAAAGAGTAAAAGTTTCTCCTAAAGAATACTCATCTTTGGCATCTAAGATTAGGCCACATAAATCTAAATAGGATTGAGAGACTAGTGAAGAGTGGACTTCTAAGCGAGTTGGAAGAAAACTCTTTACCGGTTTGTGAGTCATGCCTTGAAGGCTTGACCAAACGTCCTTCTTGAGCTTATACATTCTGACCTCTGTGGTCCGATGAGTGTTAAAGTACGAGGAGGTTACAAATACTTTGTATCTTTCATAGATGACTATTCGAGGTATGGGTATATTTATCTAATGCATAAGAAGTCTGAAACTCTTGAAAAGTTCAAGAAGTACAAGACTAAGGTTGAGAACCTGTTAGGTCAAACAATTAAAACACTTCGATCGGATCGAGGTGGAGAGTATATAGACACTGAATTCCAGGACTATATGATTGAACCTGAAATTACATCCCAACTCTCAGCACATGGTATGCCACAGCAGAATGGTGTATCAGAAAGGAGAAACAAAACCCTGTTGGACATAAGAAGATCTAATCCCCATGAGCAGCGGAAACGAGGTTTAATGGATCGAATGCTTGATTGTTTTGGTTTACTTGAAATACCGATACAATGGGCAAAAAATACATAATAAGCAATTCAATCTAATCTAATTAGAGCATGGAACTAAGCATACAAACTTGATGTACAATACACTAAACTAAAAGGAAAGAGGTATTACCTTTGTAGTTTCATTCTCCAGCAGCAACTTCCTTGCTCCAATTGCACAACAACACAACAACCAAAGTTCTTCTCTGTTTTTCTTTTCCAATGGGACAACACCATGAAGAAAACCTCATATGGCTCCGAGTTCCACTTAGATCAACCTTGGTGGGAAGGTACCAATAAGTTGGAAAGAAAAAGGGAGTTTAGAGAGAATTGAGAAAGCAATTCAACCAATTGCCTCAAAGGAATGTATCGATCAAATCTTACACATACTCCTCTACCTGGAGGAGTTAAACAAGAGGAGGCTTTCCCACTCCCTATAATTAGGGAGTGAGATGGGAAGAGGGGAACGTGTGCTCCTGACATGTTTCCATTAATTAATTAATTAATTATTAAATTAATTAAAACAAATTTAATTAATTATTTAATTAAATATCATATATTCAATTAATCTTTAAATATCATATATTTATTTAAGACCAAATCATATTTAGTCTATATCTCCTCTAACCTATAGTTTTAAGGCACATCTCATGCACATTAAATTTTAACCAATATTTTTTAAATATGAATCTCATTCACATTTAAATTAATATTTGAACTCTTTCAAATATTTAATTCTCTCATATAATTTAACTTGAATCATATTCACATTAAATTTATACTATAAAGTTTCGAAACTTTATATTATAATGTATCTATATACATTAATGATTATTCCCTAATTGAATTTGAACATTTCAAATTCAAATGATCTAAGAACCCTTTACGAGCTAGAAGGTGGACCTAATGGACCTACATATCAGAAGCTTCAACGATACGAGATAACTCGGTTAATCTCATTAACCTCCTAATCAACATTCGTTAGCTGCGGAAACACTCCACTAAAGTCCCACAACTGCACTCCTCTCACTGCAAATATATTTTTGTGTCCACGGATATTGACCAATAAAAGCAAGTCAATCCTTCACGAATGTTCGTAACACCAGATGGGTCAAATTACCGTTTTACCCTTGGGTTACATCTTTTTACTTAAGTACCAGTGCTCCTCTAATGAACAATTTGTTTGTGGTCCTACCAACAAACAGAAGTCCCTCTCGGACCAATGAGAGGGGTGGGCCCTTTGTTCAAAGGGAACATTCATCTACTTACCGTAGTAGGCATGAAGGAGTGAATTTCATCTTGCTAAGTTAAGTCCCCAGCCGCTCACTCAGTCTTGTCCCCAAGAAGGTAGGCCTATTGAGTCGGCGAATCTAGTCACTCTGACCCATACTAGTTAAAGGACAATCCTTCGCAAACAGGAGTTCATAACCTGCTCAGGATTGAGATCAAGTTGCCTATGTCGTCCTAGTGAAATAGAAACCTAACTAGTCAACGGAGTTACATCCAGCAGTTACTATTTCGCGGTCCGGTCTTATGTGATCTCATCACATAGGATACCCCCACTCACATGTCATCTACACGAACACGCTAGGATCACTGTGTTTGTATCAAATACAATATCCATAGTATTACCAGGGTAAGGTACCCAAACCTTATCCCCTTAGTATAAACCCTTTAGGTTGTATCTCTAACCGAGATCCTTTATATGTACACTACATTCAGTTCAAGAGACATTTTACAGCCTTGGATGTTAGTTTATTGGATTTAGAGTTAAAACAAGGGCAATATTGTAAATAATGAACAATAACTCTTTATTGAAAATAATAACTTTTTATTACAATAAATAGAACAAAATTTACAAACTACGAGTTTTAGGGCACAAACCCTAACAAACTCCCACTTGAACTAAAAAACTCTAGTGGGGTACATTACAATCTAAAACAGTGCTTACAGAGATACAAAATACAATAAATTAGGGCATCCATATACCCACTACATATCTCCCACTTTATCTCGTAGACCTATATCTCGTAGACCTAGACATTCTAGATGACCCTCGAACACTTTAGTCGTGAGAGTCTTTGTAAACAGATCAACAATGTTGTGCTCCGGAGCGATCTTCGTGACTGTCACATCTCCTCGTTGCACTATCTCTCATATCAGGTCATACTTCCTCTCGATGTGCTTACCTCGCTTGTGGCTGCGAGGTTCCTTCGAATTGGCTACCGCACCAATGTTGTCACAATATAAGGTGATGGGAAATTCCATATTTGGAACAACTTCCAAATCAGTAAGGAAATTCCTTAGCCAAACAACCTCTTTAGCTGCTTCACAAGTAGCGACATACTCAGCCTCCATCGTGGAGTCAGTGATGCATCCCTACTTGATGTTTCACCATACTATAGCTCCCCCGTTAAGGGTGAAAACTGATCTCGATGTAGATTTTCTAGAATCCTCATCGGTCGGAAAATCAGAATCAGTGTATCCAGTAAGGATCAAATCCTTAGTCTCATACACAAGCGTATAGTCCCTCGTTCTCCTAATATACTTGAGGATATTTTTAACTGCGGTCCAGTGGTCTAACCCTGGATTAGACTGGTACCTACTGACTATTCAACTGCATAACAAATGTCTGGCCTTGTACACAATATAACATACATTAAGCTACCTACTGCAGAGGCATAGAGAATACGTCTCATATCCTCAACCTCTTGAGGTGTCTTAGGACACTGTTCCTTCGACAGATGAACTCCATGCCTGAAGGGTAATAAGCCCCTCTTGGAATTCTGCATCGAATATCGGGCCAACATTTTGTCGATATAAGATTCTTGAGACAGAGCTAGTGTTCTGTTCTTGCGATTCCTGAAAATTTTAATCCCAAGAACATATTGCGTCTCTCCCAAATCTTTCATTTGGAATTGGGTCGCCAACCACTTCTTTATGTCAGTTAGGTATCCTACATCATTCTCAATGAGTAGGATATCATCCACATAAAACACTAAGAAAGCTACTTTGTCGTTGATGATCCTCTTGTAAACACAAGGCTCATCAACGTTTTGGTCAAAGCCATAAGATTTGATCGCAGTATCAAATCTTATATTCCAAGATCTGGATGTTTGTTTCAACCCATAAATTGATCGATTGAGCTTGCAAACTTTTTGCTCCTGACCTTGGGTTATGAACCCTTCAGGTTGAGACATATAGATGCTCTCGTCAAGATTACCATTCAAAAAGGCAATCTTGACGTCTATTTGCCAAATTTCATAATCATAAAAAAAATGACTATGGACAAGAGTATCCTTATAGACTTAAGCGTAACAACAGGGGAAAAAGTTTCCTCATAGTCAACTCCCTCCCTTTGGGTAAAACCCTTGCTACAAGTCTTGCCTTAAAGGTATGTACCTTTCCGGCTGCATCTCTCTTTCTCTTATAGATCCATTTGCACCTTATCGATCTTACCCCTTCAGGCTGGTCTACAAGTTCCCAAACTGAATTGACGTACATTGACTCCATTTCAAGGTCCATGGCTTTGATCCATTGGTCATTATCTACGTCATTCGTTTCCTGTTTATAAGACAATGGATCCTCTACACCGTCATCAGGTATGACAACTTAAGTTTCAGCCAAACCCAAGTAGCAGTCAGGTTGGAAAACAACCCTTCCACTGCGTCGAGGCATTCCCAACGATTGAGAAGGACGAGACTGACTCGATGTGTCGGCTTCTTCATCAACTCTTGATGAAGGTCCAGCTTGATCAACAACCCTTGTGGACTCATCTGTAGCTTCATTTAATACTAACTTACTACGCGGTTTATGGTTCCTCATGTGATCTTCCTCCAAGAAAGTGGCATTTGTCGATACAATCACCTTGTTTTCTTGTGGGTCGTAGAAAAGACCACCTATCGTTTCTTTGGGATAACCAACAAATTGGCATAATCTTGAACGAGGTTCCAATTTCTTTAGATTTGTCACCAGCACGTGCCCCGGACAACCTCAAATCCTGAAGTGTTGTAAACTAGGTTTACGCCCCTTCCACAACTCAAAAGGAGTTATAAACGTACTTGAGGGATTCGTGTCGAAGCTGTCCAGACGGTAGTCCAAACATATTCTGCAACAAACTCATGATCTCACGAGCTGAGACCATGCCCTCGTGCTTTTTGGCCAGAACTTCATAAACACTAGGCAAAATGTAGACCTTGGCCTTGTCATTGGCCTTCATCCAACAGTCGTATGCATCCTTAAAAGATTGAGGAGCATTTCGAGCAGGGACCTGAGGACATTCCTCAGTTAGTACAAACTGAAGGTCGTCATAAACCAGAATCGTATTCAGGCTGGACTTCCACGTAGTACAATTTTTGCCAGTTAAACGTTCACTTTTGAGTAAGGCTATTATCAAAGACGACATGCTGAAATTTCAAAAATAGTTCTAATTAGTTATGCCTTTAACCCATTATAAACCAATCAATTTTAGTAAAATTATTAAAGAACCCTAGTGTTTAAATTAAACCTTTAATTGCAACGATACTTCAAAGGTTTAGAATAAAAGCCACCGTCGGGTGGTCAGTCACTCCTCCCCTAAATTGAGACTATCTCAGCTAATTCTCACTACCAGAACATCTCATGTTCCAATGATTCTTAGCTATCGTTTTTTTGGTCAAGGACTTTTTAACTAGCTTAACTTATCCCGAAAATGTGACACCACCGTTTTCAGATCCAATAGGTTCGAGTCAACAGGCTACTATTAAGAAAGACAACTGTTGGAAAATTACCTAAGAGACCCTGTCAATTTCTGGAGTTCGCGATGTTCCGACCCCTATAGTCAGGCCCTCCGTAGGGAATTGGTTGTTTCAGGATAACCTAGCAGGCGGACTATAAAAATCTCACGGTGCGACCTAATGGAGGAGACCGTAGGATACGTTGACACGCATCCTGCTCCCATTTACTATGGATACTTCACTCATTCACCTTGGTATTGAACCATGCAAACACTTATTGTAGGGGGCACCCTATTGACGCCACGTAGCCGAGTATGGAACTCACGGTGTGAACTCTTGAGGACGTGAGAGTAAACTCGATGTGAACATCTCGTTTTCTCCCACTGAAGCTCCTAAGGTTAGGGTATCAGTTTAACTTAGTCGGATTCTGGCTAAAAGAATCTATCTAAGTCTATGCCTATTATAACTTTTATAACTAGGTCTTTTAACCTTATGTCTAGGTGAATAAACATTTTAATTACCTAGATATAACTCAGGACTATGGTTAATTCAACTCAGATTCTAGGTGAGTTCCTGTAAGAGGTGTTAAGATTTAACCGTCACTTAAGTACCCCCACCTTGAGGCGAGAACATCACATCACCTGAGAGTTCCCTTATAACCAATGTCCTATTGTCCTACTATACTTTAAACTATTTAAAATACTATGTAAGACGAACTTCTAATCCTATTAGAAATTAAAGTTAGGTCTAAATTAATTTTAAACAATTTTAAACTAATTTTTTTTATTTAACCCAAGTTCCTATGTTTGCATGCAACTCTTTGTTATAGGTTATGGTTTCTTAAACCCCTTTATAACTTTTATATATATAAAAAAAAAACTATGACGACGAACTTTATTATAAATCCAACAAACAATTTCTAATTGGAATTACATTCAACAATTTGAATTATGCAAATTACTTAAATAAAATAACACTTTATTTTAAACTAAGTAATTTCAAGCTCCATGCTATTTATTTTTCATATAATCCAATTATAACAATTATAATCAATTACACATGAAAAATAAATTAAATCATGCATTTCTCTCATATTTATATAACAATTATACAAATAAAATGCATGAACATGCTTATCCTAAGGTGGGAAAATTCTAAATGACATTCATAAGGAAAATAGCCATAAAACCGAAAATACTTGGCCCCTAAAGTGCAAAAAATAATAAAATTACACTAATTTTATTACAAAACCGATCCAAAACACTTGGAACCGGGCTCAGACTGCTCGAACCGGACCAACCACGACCCGAACCGCTCGAACCACCTCTGAACCGGTCTTCTTGACCCATCACCTGCCACAATGTTGCAACGCTGAGGAAAGCGTTGCAACGCCGCCTCCTCTCGCGCTCGCGTGAGGTATAAGGGCAGCGTTGCAACTGAAGGGAATGAAACTCCCGCAGTGGAAACGACTTTGAATCATCGTGGTGTTGTTGTGAAAAACGTTTCTTAAAATCGAATTTATCACATAAATCCTAGGCTAAACATGCTTTGTAGAGAAGAAAAACAGAAAGTTAAAAGTAACATTTACTTGTTGAAGAACTCTTCTTCGTGAATTCCTTCTCCGATCGCGAACTCTTCGTGCCTTTTGATCTCACAATCACGATCTCTCGAACCAAACAGTGACACCTCCGAAAGATCTTCTTGGTTGTTCTCGGTCGGTAGAGGGAGAGTGGTGGAACTCCCTTTGGCTTGGGGTAGAGAGAAAATTGAGAGAGATTGAGAGAATGAGAGAGCTCTATTTTGGTGAGTTTCCAAAAAATGGCCAATTGAACTTACAAAGCCTTCATACAAAGGCCTTTTATAATGGTGATAGGTGGAGTTGAAATCTCCACCTATTTACCATTTTACCACAACATTAGGTTATGCAAATCATATTTGCATAACACATATAATAAGATATCTCATACCTTATTATACAAATCACATTTGTATAATTGTGGATTTTAAATTGAATCACATTCAATTTAATTTCTTTCAATCCAATTTCTCTAAATTAGCACTAATTAATCAATTAGGCTAACCTGTAGTTTATTATGAATCTCATTCACATTAAACTATATATTATGTCAATCATATCTCATATAAATGACATAAATACCCTTTTAATGAATTTGAACACTTCAAATCCACACCAAATTGTAAACCCTCAATTTATCCAGTTTGAGCCAACCGAGGGACCTAATGGACCTACAGATGATGAGCTCTAATGATCCGAAATTAACCAGGCAAACTCTTTGACCCGGTTATTCAACATTCATTAGCTACGGTAACACACCACTAAAGCCTGTAGTTGCACTCCCATCACTGTAGGACAAGTTATGTCCATTGATATAACCAATGCCCGTGAGTCAACCCTTCACAGGTTGTATGGTCCAACCATAAATAACACCCCTCTCGGGCCAGTGAGAGGGTGGGCACCCGTTGTCCAAGCCCTGGAGACAACACTTAAGGGAACAACCCCTCTAGTTTCCCTGAGTCGGGAATGAGTGAATTCCATCTCGCGTAGTCAAGTTTTCAGCTCCCCACGTGGTCCTGTTCTGAGAAGATAGGCATATTGGGTGAGTAACTATGACCACCCTTGCCCGTCCTAGTCGAAGGGCAGACCCCCGCAGACAGAAGTCCGTAACACGCTCAGGATTAAGGTCGAGTCACTATTGGTCATCTACGAAGTTATTAGTCCTATACTGTTAATGGTGTTACATCAGTAGGTCCAATAATTCACGGTCCGGTCTTGTACAATCTCATTGCACAGGATGCCCCCACTCGCATGTCAACCACATGAACGGTTGGATCACCTCGTTTGTATCTAATACAAAGCGGGTCGCATCCACAATGTATCTAGGATTAGGTCTCCAACCCTATCCGTATACTGTAGACCGGTCGGGTCATAAACTCCAACGTGATCCTCCCTGTGTGCCCACTACACACCGTTCAAGTTCTAGTTCTCTCATAATTCAATGACCCTAGAGCTTAGTTTATTGGATAAAGTTTGTAAATATGCGAGACACAAAGTGATGAAAAAAATAACTCTTATTTATTTCAATAATGAATATTACAAACATATACGAGATTAGGACACACATCCCAACAACAACGCTGAGGGGCAACGTTGCATCGCTGCTGACCCCTCAAATTTCCTTGTCGATAAGGGGTTCGGCGTTGCAACACTGATGAACGGCGCAACGTTGTTGCTTTTGCAGCAGTTGTTTTCTTCGAAAAACAGTGGCTTCCAATGGTGATTTCTCCTTTGATACTCATCCGAATTGCATGAAATTTGTCACGAACGACTCATAACTTAATTACATACTCGATTATGCACTTAATTGCCCAAAACACAGGGACCTTTACATTTAATTTGATCAAATCAAAATTAAAACTAAGGCCAAAATTTCCTAAACTAGTTTTACAGAAAACCATATGCAATTCCCACCTATCCAATGCAAATTTGTTTCAACCAAAACAAAACAAGCACTGCTCTGATTCCATTTGAAGGAGATCGGATCCCCGTCAGCAGCGAAAATGTATTTTTATGGATCAAATGCTTGATTGTTTTGGTTTACTTCAAATACCCATACATTGGGCAAAAAATACAGAATAAGCAATTCATTCTAATCTAATTAGAGAATAGAATTAAGCATACAAACATGTTGTACAATACACTAAACTAAAAGGAAAGAGGTATTACCTTTGTAGTTTCAATCTCCAGCAACAACTTTCTTGCTCCAATTGCACAACAACACAACAACCAAAGTTCTTCTTTGTTTTTCTTTTCCAATGGGACAACACCACGAGGAAAACCTCCTATGACTCTGAGTTCCACTTAGATCAACCTTGGTGGGAAGGTACCAACAATTTGGAAAGGAAAGGGAGTTTAGAGAGAATTGAGAGAGCAATTCAACAAATTGCCCAATTGATCGATCAACCATCTTCTTCTCACAGTGAGAAGATAAAGCCAGAAGGGAACTTCCCCACTCCCTATCGATAGGGAGAAGGGATAGACGTGGGAAACGTGTCACTTTGCCACGTTCCTTTTTTTATTATTTATTTAATTAATTAATATAATTAAACTAATTTAATTATATATATATAACTTTATTTAGTTAAACCATATTTACTTAAAACAATTAATTGATTCTTAAATCAATTAATCAAATATCTTATATTTGAGTTATATATTTATGATTAAATCTCATTTGATCAACTTCCCTTTTTAACCTATAGTTTTAATGTACATCTTATGCACTTTAAATTTTAACCTATAGTTTTAAATATGAATCTCATTCACATTTAAATTAATATTGGAACTCTTTCAAATATTTAATTCTCTCATATAATTTAATATGACTCATATTCACATTAAATTTATTAATATAAAGTTCCAAAACTTTATATTATAACGTATCTATATACATTAAATTTATTCCCTAATTGAATTTGAACATTTCAAATTCAAACGATCTAAGAACCTTTTACGAGCTAGAAGGTGGACCTAATGGACCTACAGATCAGAAGCTCCAATGATACGAGATTACTCGGTCAATCTCATTAACCTCCTAATCAACATTCGTTAGCTGCGGGAACACTCCACTAAAGTCCCACAGCTGCACTCTCCTCACTGCAGATATATTTCTGTGTCCACGAATCTTGACCAATAACAACAAGTCAATCCTTCACGAATGTTCGTAACACCAGCTAGGTCAAATTATCGTTTTACCCCTGGGTTACATCTTGTACCTTAAGTACCAGTGCTCCTCTAAATAAAGTTAATCCTTCACGAATATCGTTTTACCCCTGGGTTACATCTACACGAACACGCTAGGATCATTGTGTTTGTATCAAATACAAAGTGGGTCATATCCATAGTATTACCGGGGTAAGGTACCCAAACCTTATCCCCTTACTATAGACCCTTTAGGCTGTATCTCGAACTGAGATCCTTTATATGTACACTACATTCGGTTCAAGAGATATTTTACAGCCTTGGATGTTATTTATTGGATTTAGGGTTAAAACAAGGGCAATATCGTAAATAACGAACAATAACTCTTTATTGAAAATAATAAGTCTTTATTACAATAATTAGAACAAAATTTACAACTACGAGTTTTAGGGCACAAACCCCAACAGATCTCACGGTGTGAACTTAAGGAGATTTGTATGTTGAAATTAAATGTATCTCATACACTATATTTCCTCTTATATCGGATTAACCTAGTCTAGAAAAACTTATTAACTTAGATCTATGAGAGTTTAATTTATTAACTCTTAATAAGCGCTACTTACGAAAAAATAATCTATGAATCTTCGAACTAAATTCACTCCCAGGTCGGTTCCCACGTAAGGGTGTTCCGTCAAACGTCAGCTTAAATACTCCAGCCCTAGACAGAACCTTCTTTAGACAGAGTTACTAATCGATCACCATTCATAAATCATATTGATATCCTAATTCTAATCTTATTAGAACTAGAAAACCTAAGTCTAATTAATATAAGTTCTAAACCATTTAAAACGAATTGATTAACATAGCTTACATGCATACATTCATCACATGAATTAAATGCATGTCAATGCTTTTAATTTAATTAATATAACACTTATATTAATTAATCATGCATACTATATATTATAACACTTATTATAACACATAAATAATCATACAACACTTGCATAATATAAATAGCAAATTGAACCAATTTTGGGCACCCCTAAGGACATTCATTAAATTAATTAACATTAATATATCATATATATTAATATTAATTAATATTAATAAATTAAAACATTTACCAAAATTACAAAATAATAAAAACAAAATAAATTTCGATAAAATAATTGTCCATTACGCCTACTCTCCCGCGGAAAATGCTCGTTGAACTGCTCCATGACGCATGGCGTTGCAACGCCACCTTGCTCCACGCCAACGAAGCGTCTCAACACGCATAACGTTGCAACGTCGTGCCTGCAACGCGCCTGGGACTGCCTGCTCGGTGTTGCGACGCTGTCATACATCGTTGCAACGCCATGCTCTGTACATAACATAACACTTTTTTTCTTTGCTCGTTTCCGCTTCGTTTTTTCACAACAACTCCTTGCCACGATCGACACAGACTCATAGATTTGATCTACAACTAAAATGCCCAAAACAACGAGTCCTTATATTGAACACTTCAATGAAAATGTAAATCAAATCTAAGGTGCCAAAATTGAAACATTCAATTGCAAACCTCAACATTCATCACATGAAATGTAAAGATTACCCACCTAATTTTATGAAAAATTACAGAACATAACAATAAGCAAAAGCATGGCTCTAATACCAATTGATGAGATTGAATCCCACAGCGAAAGCGATGTGAATCGTGTTGCTTTTCGTTGTGTTACCGTATTTCTTAAAATTGACATACAACACTTGTAAATCTAGGCCAAGCATGTAAAAGAGAAGGAAAGGGCATCAAGTTACTAACCTCTTGAAGAACTCTTCTTCACGAAACCCTTCTCTGGTTCACGAACTCAACGATCTCACTTGATCTTCTCTACGAACCACGAACCGACAACGATCTTGGGACACCTCCACTTGATCTTCTCAGTTGTTCTCCGGCAGATCAGAGAGAGTTGTGGGACTCCCTTTGGATTATGGGAATGGAGAATGTAGAGTGGATTTGAGAGAGAATGAGATTTCTCTTTTGGTGAATTTTCAAAAATATGAGATTGAGACTCGTGAAAAGCTTCACAATCCACATTTAAATAGTGGAATGTGGTGGAGGTAAACTCTCCACCTATTTAATACTTTACCACAACCATATAATATGCAAATCATACTTGCATACTATATAGTATAAGGTATCACATACCTTATTATGCAAATCTCATTTGCATAATGTGAAAATTAAAATTGAATCACATTCAATTTTATTTCTCTCAAATCAATTTCTCCAATTTAAGCCTTAATTCCATAATTAGCCTATACTGTAGTTTATTATGAATCTCATTCACATTAAACTATATGTTATGTCAATTTTATCTCATATAAATGACATAAATACCCTTTATATGAATTTGAACACTTCAAGTTCACTCCAAGCTGTATACCCTCATTAAATCCGTAATTGAGCCAACCAAGGGACCTAATGGACCTATAGATCATGAACTCCAATGATTCGAGATTAACTGACCAAACTCTTTGATCCTGTTAATCAACATTCATTAACTACGGGGGCACTCGACTATAGCCTCGTAGCTGCATTTTCCTTACGGTAGGACAAGTTGTGTCCATTAATATAGCCAATGCCCATGAATCGACCCTTCACAGGTTGTTCATAGTCACAACTGGGTCAAATTATCGTTTTACCCCTATGTCTACCTCTTGCTCCTTAAGTCCCACTACTCCTCTAATGAACAACTTTGTTGTATGGTCCTACCATGAACAACGTCCCTCTCGGGCCAGTGAGAGGGTGGGGCTCTGTTGTTCAAGTCCTAGAGTCAGCACTTAAGGGAACAACCCCTCTAGTTTTCCTAACTCGAGAATGAGTGAATTCCATCTTGTGTAGTCAAGTTTCCAGCTCTCCACGTGGTTCTACCCCTGAGAAGGTAGGCATGTTAAGCGAGCAACACATGCCACTCTCACCCGTACTAGTCAAAGGACATACCCAAACAGGAGTCCTTAACACGCTCAAGATTAAGATTGAGTCACTAATGGTCATCTACAATTTATTAGTCCTAAACTGTTAACGGTATCACACCAGTTGGTCTAATAACTCACGGTCCGGTCTTGTACAATCTCATTGCACATGATGCCCCACTCGCATGTCACTTACATGAACTAGATGAATCACCTCGTTTGTATCCAATACAAAGTCGGGTGCATCCACAGTGTTTTCAGGATGAGATTCCCAACCCTATCCATATACTGTAGACCATTTGGGTCACTAACTCGAACGTGATCCTACCTCTGTGTCCACTACACACCGTTCAAGTTCTCATAAATATGACTCTGGAGCTTAGTTTATTGGATTAAGTTTATAAATGCGAGATATAAAGTTTGATGAATAAAAAATAACTTTTATTTATTAATACAAGAACTGTTACAAACGACCCGAGTTTAGGGCATACACCCCAACGCATTAGTGACTCGACCTGAATCTTAAGCGAGTTACGAACTCCTATCCGCGGGAGTTTGTCCTTAGACTAGTATGGGTGAGAGTTGCCAGAGTTACCGACTCAATATGTCTACCTTCTCAGGGACGAAACCTCATGGGGAGATGGGAACTTAACTCCACCAGAAGGAATTCACTCATTCCCAAGCCAGGAAAATTTAGATCAGTTGTTCCCTTAAGGATTGAATCTAGGTCTTGAACAATGGGGCCCTACCCTCTCACTTGCCCGAGCTCGACCACCTTCCGGGGAAGATCAATAGCCTTCTCTAGCCCTCTCTACTCTTAGACAACCCGGATTGAATAGCTACGCAGAAGGACATCGTTTATGGTAGGACCATAAACTAGTTGTTCATTAGAGGATCAATAGTACTTAAGGAGCAAGAGGTAGACACATGGGTAAAACTGTAATTAGACCTAGTTGTAACTACGAACAACCTTTGAAGGGTCGACTCACGGACATTGGTTAAATCAATGGACACAACTTGTTCTACAGTGAGGAGAGTGCAACTACGACTCTATAGTGGAGTAACTTGCAGTTAAGGAATGGTGATTAACGGGATCAAAGAGTTTGATCAGTTAATCTCGTATCATTGGAGCTCATGATCTGTAGGTCCATTAGGTCCCTTTGTTAGCTCAATATGGATATATCGAGGGTATAAAATTTTGGAATGAATTTGAAGTGTTCAAATTCATATAAGGGATTTATATCAATTATATGTGATATAATTGATATAATATGTAGTTTGATGTGAATATGATTCATGATACACTATATACTTGAATTATTGATTAATTATGAAATTTTTTCATAATTAGAGGAATTAAACATAAGAGATAAGAAAATTGAATATGATTCAATTTATAAATGCACATTATTCAAATATGATTTGCATAATAAGGTATAAGATACCTTATATTATGCAATTATGCAAATATGATTTGCATAATGCATGATATGTGCATTTAGAGGGATAGTGGGTGGAGAATTTATCTCCACTCTCACTCCCTATATAAGGAGGCATTTAGATGCATTTGGCAACACAAGTACTCACTTTTTGGAAATTGAGATTTACATAACAAGTGAATTCTCTTATTCCTCTCTAATCTATCCCTTCTCCAAAAAAGGAATCCCACATATTCTCCCTCTCCTAGAGAACAACCGAGAAGTCCTTTTGGTAGTGTTCGAGGTGTCCGTGACAGTAGAAAACGAGAGGAGCACTAAAGAGGAGAAGTATTAGAAGAAAGGTCTTCAAAGGTAACCATTCTTCTCCTAATCCATGCTTAATTTTTCTGCTTTTGTTGAAATTCTTATAACGAAATTGAGTGCAAAGCGATCCAAAACGCATCCGCTACGAGATTCGATTCCTTCAAATACATCTTTCTTCTCCCATCGATTAGACCTAGACACCACCGTCCCTCTCGATTTCATGCTATGTTGGGTTGTGAATTGGAGAATTTGGGGGTTGCAGCTTGAAACAACACGGTAGTTTGTTTCGAAAGGTTCCCATTCGATCAGGTAACCCTTTTCGGTCTTAACTCTGTAAGTTTAATGCCCTTGAGCTTCACGACCTTGTTGATGGGTTGTGTCAAAGTGTAATTTCAAGTATTTCATGCTAAGCTTGGGCTTAAGTAGCGTAGAATGCTTGATTCCCTTTGGTCAGGGTTGTGAGGTTGGCGAGAAGACTGGTTCTAGGAGGTGTGTGGCTAGGTGCAGAACTCGCTCGACACACTCGATTGTAAGTAATTGGCCTCATCCTTACTTTTGCACATTCAATAGTTGGGGTTGACTTAGTTGTGGTGTCGGTAACCAAAACTCATCTTAGTTGGTGGCTAGTATGCTTGGTTAAATTGTTAAGACTGAATGGTTATGGTATTTTGGCTTGTAGGTTCTTTTAGCAACTTGTAGGAGGGGCTAGCTAACTGTTGCATTTTATTCGAGGTAAGTAGTCAGTTGGATTGCCCCTTACTCGTAAGTGATAGAGTTTGTGAGGCGATGTTGCTTGTAAAACTGACTTCTTCCTTGTGTTTGTGCTATTTGCTGAAAAATTTCAGTTTCGAGGAATGATTTTGCTTGTTCTGTAGCATGTGCATGAATGCCTAGTTGTAGCATGTTAAACGAATGTTGTGTGTAACTCGACCTACTGTGAAAATCCATTGGGTGGTATAGCGTGCCCCTGTTGGTTTGGTTGTTAGTTGTGGCATGGACTAAAGGTGTTCGACTTGTTTAGGAATAGGTGGTGGTCTGTTGTGGGTGCGATGTTAGAGAGGGAATGTGGTTGTGGTTAAGACTGGATCTGATAGGATCGGATCTCGCAACGGAAGCGAATTGAATCGCATGTTCATGAAATTCGTTACGTAGATCAAATCAAGAACATTGTTTAAACTACGATTAAACATAAAAAAAGAATATGGACAACATATATTACCTTTGTAGATCTTAATCTTCTAGTGCTCCTTGCTTCTCAATGATCCCAATGTAATTGAACTCACCACTAGATCTTCTCTGTTGTATCTCTAGAAGAGGGAGGATGGTGGGATTCCTTTTGGAGTTAGGAGAGACTTTTGAGAGATGGGATGTAAGCACTTTTCACCAATTTTGTGAGCACTAGGGTTTGTATTGAATTGTTTAGTCAAAATGTGCATCTCATGCATATATTTATAGGAAAATAGGATGGAAATTACCATCCTATCCCCATAGTGCTCTTATTATGTATTTTCAAATCACATTTGCATATTTACATAATTATAAGATATCTCCCATTTTAGTATATAGTTTATTATGAATCAAATTCTCATTAAACTATATTATATCAATTATATCACATATAATTGATATATCTTCTCATATATGAAACTGAGCACTTCAATTTCACTCCAATGTTTATACCATCAATATTTCCATGTTGAGCCAACGGAGGGACCTAATGGACCTACAGATCATGAGCTCTAATGATATGAGATTAACTGATCAAACTCTTTGATCTAATTAACCAACATTCATTAACTACAAGTCACTCCAATATAGACTCATAGTTGCACTTCCCTCACTGTAGACTGTGTTGTGTCCATTGATATAATCAATACCTGTGAGTTGACCCTTCACAGGTTGTTCGTAATCACAGTTGGGTCAAATTACCGTTTTACCCCTGTGATTACCTGTTGCTCCTTAAGCACTACTGATCCTCTATTGAACAACAAATTTATGGTCCTACCATAAACTGAATTCCCCTTAAGCCAGTAAGAGGGTGGGACCCCGTTGTTCAAGACTTGGATTCAGTTCTTAAGAGAACAACCTATCTAATTCCCTAATTCAGGAATGAGTGAATTCCATCTTGCAGAGTTAAGTTCCCATGTACCTACAAGGTTCTGTCCTTGAGAAGGTAGGCATATTGAGTCGGCTACAAGCCACTCTCACCCATACTAATCGAAGGACAAACTCCCATAAGTAGGAGTTCGTAACTTGCTCAGGATTCAGGTCAAGTCACTAATGATCATCTATAAATTATTAGACCTATCCTGTTAATGGTGTTACACTAATAGGCTAATAATTTACAATATGGTCTTGTATAATCTCATCATATAGGATGCCCCCACTTGCATGTCTACCACATGAACGACTTGGATTACCTCGTTTGTACTAAATACAAAGTGGGTCGCATTCATGGTGTTACCAGTATAAGGATCCCAACCTCATGCGTATACCATAGACCTTTTTGGTTATATACTTAAACATTATCCAACTTGTGTCCACTACACATTTGTTCAAGATCTATCATTATAACCTTGGAACTTAGTTTATTGGATTTAGGTTTATGTGCGAGAATATAATAAATAACTCTTTATTTATTTGAATAACATTATTACAAAACTACACTTGTTTAGGGCATAAACCCCAAAAATCTCCCACTTGACCTAAAGCTAGTGGACTACATAATAAACATTACAGTAATGTAAATACAATAAAGTAGGGCACTTGAATACCCTTGGTACAATATACTCTCATTTGCGCTCATTAGGGTAAGACACGTAGACCTAGACCTTCTAGGTGACTCTCAAACACTTTAGGTGTCAGAGCCTTTGTAAAGAGATCAGCAGTATTATGCTCTGAAGCTATCTTCATGACAATCGCGTCTCCTCGATGCACTATTTCCAAGATTAGGTGATACTTTCGCTCAATATGTTTATCCCTCTTATGACTTCGGGGTTTCCTCGAATTTGCCACAACACTACTGTTATCACAATAAAGTGTGATTGGCAAACTAATATTTGGAACAACTTCCAAATCCATCATAAATTTCTTTAGCCAAATGACCTCTTTAGCTGCTTCACAAGTTGCTATATACTCAGCTTCCATAGTTGAATCCGCGATGCATCTTACTTGATGCTTCGCCAAACTATAACTCCTCCATTAAGAGTGAAAACTGACCCCGATGTAGATTTCCTAGAATCTTTGTCGGTTTGAAAGTCAAAATCTGTGTATCCTGTAAGGATCGAATCCTTAGCTCCATACACAAACATGTAGTCCCTCGTTCTCCAAAGATACTTGAGGATTGTTTTAACCGTCGTCCAGTGTTTTGGTCTTGGGTTGGATTGATAGCTACTGACCACTCCTACTACAAAGCAAATGTCCGACCTAGTACACAACATAGCGTACATCCGGCTCCCAACAGCTGATGCATAAGGAATTCGTCTCATGTCATCAACTTCTTGAGATGTCTTAGGACATTGTTCCTTAGACAAATGAACCCCATGCCTGAAAGGTAATGGACCTTTCTTGGAGTCTTGCATCTTAAATCTCGACAACACTTTATCGGTGTAAGATGTTTGAGACAATGCTAGAGTTTTATTCTTGCGATTTCGGACAATCTGGATTCCAAGAACAAACTACGCCTCTCCCAAATCTTTCATTTTTAATTACGTAATTAGCCATTTCTTAATGTCAGTAAGATAACCTACATCATTCCTAATGAGTAGGATATCATCCACATATAAGACTAGGAATGCAACAGAACTATTGATGATTTTCTTGTAGACACAAGGTTCATCATCATTTTGGTCAAAACCATAAGATTTAACTGCTTCATCAAACCTTATGTTGCAGGATCTAGAAGCTTGTTTCAGTCCATAAATGGACCTTTTAAGCTTGCAAACATTTTGCTCTTGTCCTGGTTCTATGAACACTTTGGGTTGGTCCGTGTAGATGTTTTCGTCAAGATGGCCATTCAAGAATGTCGTCTTGACATCCATCTGCCATACCTCATAGTCATAATATGCGACAATAGCAAGTAGGATACGGATAGACTTTACCATAGAAACAAGCAAAAAGGTTTCCTCATATTCCACCCCTTCTACCTTGGTATAACCCTTTGCTACTACTCTAGCCTTGAAGGTTTGCACCTTTCCATCTACACCACGTTTTCTCTTGTAGATCCACTTACAACATATAGGTTTTACCCCATCAGGTTTATCTACAATATCAAAAATCGAATTGAAGTGCATAGACTCCATTTCTTGGTCCATGGTTATAACCCATTTGTCTTTGTCTTTGTCAACCATTCTTTTGTTATAAGTTAATGGATCCTCACAATCGTCATATGGTATAACGACTTGGGTTTCAGTTAAACCCATGTAACAGTCAGGTTTTGTTATAACCCTCCCACTACGTCGAGGCACTCTCTGTTGGGATTTATGCCCTAAACTTGTGTAATTTTGATCAATTAAATAAAGTGTTATTTGTTTTGATAAGATTACAGTCTTGCTTTTATAAATCCAATAAACTAAGCTCCAAGGTTATAATGTTTATCTTGAAATCAGTGTAGGGGACACTATTTGGGTTGAATTCAAGATTATAACCTAAATAGTCTATGGTATAAGAATAAGGTTGGAAACCTCATTCTGGTAACACCATGGATGCGACCCACTTTGTAGTTAGTACAAATGAGGTAATCCAACTCATTCATGTAGTTGACATGCGAGTGGGGGCATCCTGTATGAAGAGTTCATACAAGATCGGATCGCAAATTATTAGTCTAACCAAATAACACCGCTAATGTGATAAGACTAGTAATTTATAGATGGTCATTAGTGACTTAACTCAATCCCGAGCAAGTTAAGAACTCCTGCTATAGGGTTTGTCCTTAGACTAGTATGGGTGAGAGTGGCACATGGCCGACTCAATAAGCCTACCTTCTCGGGATAGAACCTCGTGGTAGTGGGAACTTAAACCTCGTGGTAGTTGGGAACTTAATCGTGCAAGATGGAATTCACTCATTCCTCTCTTGAGAGAATGATGAGATAGGTTGTTCCCTTAAGAACTCGACTCGTGTCTTGAACAACGGGGCCCCCGCCTCTATGAGGGTATGAGTCTAAGGTAGGACCTTAGACTTGTTGTTCATTAGAGGATCAGTGGTGCTTAAGGAGCAAAGAAGTAATCACAGGGGTAAAACGATAATTTGACCGAGCTGTGATTACGAACAACCTATGAAAGGTCGACTCATGGGCAATGACTATATCAATGGACACAATAATATCTACAGTGAGGAGAGTGCAGCTACAAGTCTATAGTGGAGTGACTTGTAGTTAATGAATATTGATTAACTGGAGCTCATGATTGGAGCTCATGATCTGTAGGTCCATTAGATCCCTCCGTTGGCTCAATATGGTAATATTGAGGGTATAAAGTTAGGAGTGATATTGAAGTGTTCAATTTCATGCATGAGGAGTTATATCAATTATATATGATATAATTGATATAATATATAGTTTTAATGTGAATTAGATTCATATATAAACTATATACTAAAGAGAGATTAAATAAGGGGTAGGATGGTCATTTTCATCCTATTTCTCTATATATATGGTTGCATGAGATGCAACTAGGTTAAGGTTTTGGAAAAGCTCTTTTGTTGTTGTTGGAAGAGTTCCAAGACAACAAAAACATCTCTCTCTCAAAAATACCTCACATCTCCTAAAGGGAACCCACCTTCCTTCCTCACCTAGAGAACAACGGAGAAGATCCGGTGGTCGTGTCTTCGCACGTTGGAGTTTTTATTGCTGAGATCGTGACCGTGGAGAGGGGAGCACTTGAAGAAAGGTTCTTCAAAGGTAAATACTTGTTGTCCAAACTCTTATTATATGCTTAATCCATGTTTACGTTCTTGAATTTTCTGTTGTAACTAAATCAAGAGCTCGCGATTCACAATCGCTTCCGCTGCGGGGACTTCGATTGCCTTCACTCTCGACTCTTGAGAAGGACTTTCTTGACTTGGCAAACTAGTATCAACAACTCTTGTTGATGAACTAGTACTATCAACAACTTTTGTTGTTGTTCCGTCTTACTCAGTTAACACAACTTTGCTTCTTAGTTTGTGATCCCTTATGTGGTCCTCGTCTAAGAAAGTGACATTTGTCGATACAAGTACCTTATCTTCCTTAGGATCATAGAATAATCCACCTCTCATTTCTTTAGGGTAGCCTACAAATAGGCATAATTTTGAACGTGATTCCAATTTCTTTGGATTTGTCACAAGCACATGTGTTGGACATCGCCAAATTCTGAAATGACGTAAACTAGCTTTATGTCCTTTCCAGAGTTCAAATGGTATTTCTAAAACACTCTTTGATGGAATGTAATTCAAAATGTAAAATGCAGTCTCTACTGCATAACCCCAAAACGAATTAGGGAGATGAGTGTAACTCATCATTGATCGAACCATGTCCAACAGGGTTCTATTTATCCTTTTCGATACACCATTTTATTAAGGCATATCGAGTGCTAAGAGGCGGATGTAATTCCATGTTCTATCATATAGCCTTGGAATTTTAAATCCATGTATTCTCCACCTCGATCAGATCGAAGTGTTTTAAGAGTTTTACCTAATTGGTTTTCAACTTCAGCCTTGAATTCCTTGAACTTTTCAAGTGCTTCAGACTTGTGATGCATTAGGTAAATGTGCCCATATCTTGAATAATCATCTATAAAAGAGATGAAATATTCATACCCTCCTCTAGCTTTAACATTCATCAGACCACAAAGGTTTGAATGTATAAGCTCCAAGGGCTCTTTGGCTCTTTAACCTTTTCCACTAAAAGATCTTTTGGTCATTTTACCCTCTAGGCAGGTGTTGCGTAAAATTATATTGTAATACCGCAAGTGTACGGGTCAAGTTTTAGTATAGTGATTTAAAGTTCCAAGTATCGTCCTCAGGAATGGTTTTCTAGATTAATTAATTACCAAGATACTAATTCTCAATTTTAGCTAAAGTAACAAAACTTTGATAGATATGTGAAAACAAAAATAAGAAAATAAACAAACAATTGGAGACACGAATATGATAGCTTTGGAGGAAATTGACTTCACAAGTTAATATTTTATTTAACACATGCAATGAACTAACATGAAGAATTTATAGACAAGAAGTAAGATACTCAAGAAAATCTCTTGATTCTTAGTGAGTCTCGCGCACACAATAAATCCTAAAGTTTCCTTATGAATTTTAAAAGCATGCACGATATTAAACAACTTCTTTATGTGTTTCCCTTAGACTTCTAGGTCATTCTCATGCCAGACTTCTAAGAGTTTTGACAACTTTGCTCTAATCTAAGTTTCTTTCTCTCGAGACCACTTAAACCAACAAGATCAAAGAATTGAAGAACGAATTGCCAAAAATAAATAACAAAACATAGTTCAATACATAAGCAAATAAGTTTTAAACATGCAAATCAAATCCTAACTAGAACTTTTAGCCACTCTAAATAAAAATAAAACCAAACTAAAGTTGTAGAAACGTCTTAAACGGTGTTACAATCTGAAAGAAAGAGAAAATAAACTTATATGTCGATGTCGGTCCCTCGTCTCCGAGCTCCCGTCATGATCTCGAACCTCCACGAATGCTTTGCTTCCAAGGAATGCTATCTTTTCTCTTCTTACAGAATGTATTTGGAATTTAGGGTACAAAAACCATCAAATTCGGCTCCCTTTGAAAGATGGCAAAGTGTTCTATTTATAAGGTTAATCGGCACAACGTTGCAACGCTAGGGACTTATGCAGCAACAGATATGGAAACAGCGTTGCAACGCTAGGGACAACGTTGCAACGCTGCTACCTTAACACGTGCCTCCTCTATCAAACTGTTTGCAATGCTAGAAAGCAGCGTTTCAACGCCCTCGCCACGGTCATTCTGCTTGGTTTCTTATTGAGATAGTGTTGTAACGCTGCAAGGCAGCGTTGCAATGCTATCGGCATGATTCTTCTATGCACAAAAACAGCAAGTATGGCGTTGCAATGCTCTGTAGGGCGTTGCAATGCCATCACCTCGGGCCTACTAGCTTGGAATGGTTCTTCTACTTCCTATTGATGTTATTTTGAGCTCCAAAAAGCCTTGATTCGATCCCGAGTGATCCATAATGTCTCCAAATGTCTTGATTAAGCTCTTTACCTGAAATTAAGTGATTTAAACACATCAAAGCTCTGAAATTAACATAAAACTAGCAATCAATAAGCCTAAGGATAACACATTTTGTGTGTTATCATCAGGATTCACATACTGGTAAGGTACTTTCTTCTAACTCATTTAGAAGTCCATTCTTGATCAATCACTCAGTTCTATTGAGATTAATGTGGCATAGCCTAAGATGCCAAAGATGAGCATTTTCTTTAGGAGAAAATTTACGTTTCTTAGTTGTGTATTTGTAGTTTTAAATAATTCACTATTCAAAACCATTTTGACTGAATTAGGCCTTAAAACATACAAACCATTCTCTAATGAAGCTGCACATATTTCAACACCTTTCTTTAAAATAAACACTTTATTGAAAGAAAAAGATACTGAAATACATTGTTCAACTAGGCAAGAAATGGAAATAAGATTTCTAGTAAACTCTGGTATTACTAATACATTGCCTAACAACATATATTTCTTGTCAAACAACAGCTTCATTGTGCCAACTGCTACAGCTGAGAAAACTTCCTCAGTTCCAACCTGGAGCGTTATCTCCCCTTCTTGTAGTTGCTGCCAGAAACTAATTCCCTGAAAAGAAAGACATGATTAGTGGTCATGAATCCAATATCCAGGCAGTATTGTCATCATCCACTAAACAAGCTTCTAAGCAAAGTAAATCATATTTACATTCTTTCTTCTTCTCGGCCAGGTATTCCAGACAGTTCCATTTCCAGTGTTCATCCTCATTGTAGTGGTGCTGTTACCAAATTTTGGACAGGAGAATGCACCTGACCTCCACGTGACAACAACGGTAAATTTGTAATTCTTGGGGGAAGAACGCAGCCTGCAAGACAAGGAAAACTTGGACACGGGTGCCTGGGCTTGGGATTCGGTCCAAGCCCGAGGCCGACCAGATGCAAGGCTCACTTCAGGCCCTTGCATCGGTCCCATTTGATTTGTAGGTCTGGTTCTAACCCACTTCCGACTTTTCCTTTTCCCATTAAGCAACGGAAACCCACGAAAAACCCTAGGGAGGAGTTATTTAAGCTCTCTGAGGATGGGAGAGCGAGGTAAGTTGATTTCTGCCATCAAAACTCCCTACAACTCTAAAATTCTCTTGAAACTCTCTCTGACTTAAGCATCTCAACTATAACCACGAGAGTATGTTCTAATGACAATGGTTAGCCTCGACTAGGGTGGTCAACCTCGGCCAAGGTGGTCGGCCTCGGCTAAAGAGGTGGTCGTCCTCCGCTGATGGTGGTCGACTTTGACCATATAAGGTCAGCCTCGACCAAGTTGGTCGACTTCGACTAAAGAGGTGGTCGGCCTCGGCCATATGAGTCGGCCTCGACCACATGAGTTCAACCTTGACCATGTGATTAGTCTCCCTTTTCCAGCCCCCTATCTCGTTTGTTTTTTCTAGCTCATGATTATGTTGCTTCTATTCTCCAGATATCTAGTATGGTTGGTCTCGACCTGTGGTTGTCGAACTCGGCCTGTGGTGGTCGGCCTCGGCCTGTGCTGGTCGGCCTCGCTTGTGCTGGTCGGCCTCGCCTATGCTGGTTGGCCTCGCCTGTGATGGTCGGCCTCGCCTGTGATGGTCGGCCTCGCCTGTGATGGTCGGCCTCGCTTTGTCTTTGAGTCGGCCTCGGCCGTCTTTGGTCGGCCTCGCTTGTCTTTGGTCGGCCTCGCTTAGGCTTTGGTCGACCTACTTTGTGATGGTCGGCCTCACCTGTGTTGGTCGGCCTCGCCTGTGCTGGTCGGCCTCGGCCTGTGGTGGGCGGCCTTGGCCTCTCCTTGTCGACCTTGACTCTGCTAGGATTGATCTTTTAGGTTTGTCATGTATGGGCTGTGTGGTGGTCACTTTGGCCTTTCCTTGTCGACATCGACTCGATAGAATTGATCTTTTAGGTTTGTAATGTATGTCTTTCATTTTTGTTTGCTAGAGATGCATATCTCCTATGTAGCTTTTGCTTTTTGTTCAATAGAGAGACATATCTCCTATGTAGCTTCTGCCTTTTGTTTAACAGAGAGGCATATCTCCTATGTAGCTTCTGCTTTTTGTTCAACAGAGAGGCATATCTCCTATGTAGTTTCTGGCTTTTGTTTAATAGAGAAGCATATCTCCAATGTAGCCCCCTACTCAAGTGAGAGTTTTTTGTTGAACTCATGCTTGAGTGACATCACTTGTAGCTTGAAGAAGATAAGTTTATTGCTAATAGAACTTCAATCTTACATGAATTGATGGAATTAACAAAATTAAATCAACCTTAAGGAAATATAAGCAAAAAGAAGCCCCCTACCAAAGGAGAATATTGAGTGTAGGAAGGTCTATTTTGCTTGAGTACAAATTTATTTTTCATAACTTGTATCAATTAAGTAATGACTAACCTAGTCTATAACATGATACTTTTGAAATTGAATTTAAATAATTTAAACTATAACAAATATAAATGGATCAAAAACAAAAAGATAAATTATTTTTGTAAGAAGATTGAGGTTGGCCTCGACCTCGACCTTGGCCTTCAATGAGGTCTTGACCTATTTTTGGCATGCAGATTAGTGTATTCCCTAAAGAAACCATTTTGGATTAAAGCCTCAATTTCGTCCTTTAGCTGGAAGCAGTCTCGAGTCATATGACCATGATCTTCATGGTAAAGACAATATTTTTGTTTATCCCTCTTGTTTGATCCTGTTTTCATCTTTTCAGGTTGCTTCAATAAGTTTGAATGGCGTACCTCCATTAAAATATGTTCAATGGGAATTGATGTTGGGGTGTACTTTTCAAACTTTCTGGACGGGTAACCAAATCGAAGTGTCTCTCGGTTGTCTATCTTCTGCCTCTTGGCTTCTTGATGTAATGTTTCACTTGATCTTTTTTCAAGCAAATCAGTCTTTTTCTTCGTATGGAGTAATTCTTCTGCACGCACATACTTTTGAGCTCGAGTGATGAGCTCCACATACGATGCAGGTTTTCTTTTTCCCAGTGATCGTATGAGTTTTCGATCTCCCAGTCCATTAACTATGGCCATTAATGCTGCTCCATCAGTGCAATCTTCAACGCCTAAGACTTCACTATTGAACCGAGCAATATATTCTCGCAGAGTTTCTTTGGATCCTTGCTTGATGGAGAGTAGATGAGTTGTTGGCTTGCGTTGATTTCTTCCTCCTAAGAATCGTGTCACGTAATGCTCGAGCCAATTCCTTGAACGAACCTATAGATCCTCTTTTTTATGTTGCGAAATCAATCTCTTGTTGGTCCTTCTAGAGTGAATGAGAAGGCTCGATCTCAATGCGTCGTCCACTCCATGAAGCTCCATCCATGATCTATACATATCTAGATGTACCATAGGGTCTTTGTTTCCATCATAGGGTTTGATTTTTGGGACTTTGAATGTGGGAGGTAGTTTTACATTCATGATTTCATCAGTAAAAGGTGGATCTACCGCGCTCTATTAAAGTTTCAATGTCAAACCCTATGTCAACACCGTGTAAATTACCTCGTACGTGGTCTAATTCTCTTTGAATCTTCAATAATTCTGTCTTCCATGGTGTATTGCTTGATTCATCTTTGATTCTAGAGCTGGCCTCGGCTTCAAGATCGGCCTCAATCTCAAGGTCGGCCTCGGCCTCGACCTCAAGGTTGGCCTCGACCTCGGCCTCAGCCTCGACCCTCTGTTGCTTTTTCCACTCGATGACGCTTCTTAGATCTGTCGCTTCGATACTTGGAGAATTGCTCGCCTTGGCTTCGGCCAAGGTTCTCTGTCGCTTCTTATCCTCGATTACGCTTCTTAAATATGTTCCTTCTTCGTATTGATCAAAGGTTAGAGTTTTATTTTTGCCTTGGCCTCGGCCTCGGCTCTGTTCCCTTCCTTGACTTTTCAATCTCGTGCACATGACGGATTTCGACTCTGTTTTTACTTCAACAAGTAAGTCGACCTCGGCCACAAACTGCTCGGCCTCAGCCTCAATCTGGTCGACCTCGACCTCGATATGAGGTCGAGGAGGCTTGTCTTCCTGCGATCGTCGCAAACGACGGTCTTGATCAAAATTGCATTTCTTCTCGTTCCAGTGCTTGTTTCCCAGAATTCTGCCCATCTTTCGTAGGATAGACCTAAACACAAGGGTTTCCAAGCAAGCGTTGTCGCTTCCCGCATGACGCGCCAATCCGTTGTTACCAAATTTTGGACAGGAGAATGCACCTGACCTCCACGTGACAACAACGGTAAATTTGTAATTCTTGGAGGAAGAACGCAGCCTGCAAGACAAGGAAAACCTGGACACCGGTGTGGTGTAGGCCACACCGACTCCGATGCTTAAGTCAGAGAGAGTTCAAAAGAATTTTAGAGTTGTAGGGAGTTTTGATGGCAGAAATCAACTTACCTCGCTCTCCCATCCTCAGAGAGCTTAAATAACTCCTCCCTAGGATTTTTCGTGGGTTTCTGTTGCTTAATGGGAAAAGAAAAAGTCGGAAGTGGGCTGGAAGCAGACCTACAAATCAAATGGGACCGATGCAAGGGCCTGAAGTGAGCCTTGCATCTGGTCGGCCGAGGTCGAGGCCGACCACGGGCTTGGACCGAATCCCAAGCCCGGGTCTCCCTTTTGGCTTGTTGGGCCAAGGTAGAGCCCAATTTGGGGCTCTACCACCTAGTCGGCCTCGGCCGAGGCTGAGGCCGACCACATGCTTTGCCAAAGCCCAAGCACGCCCTCTCGTCCCTTTTCGCCTCGGGTCAGTCCCTGTTCGATTTCGGTTCATTTGGACTTCATGTTAGGCTTCTTTCCTCGTTCGGCCTTTCGTTGTAGCCCTTTAACCAGCCCGTTCATTGTTGATCCAATTTCACCCATAACAAGTGGAAACATTTTCCTTTAACTACAACGTCCTTGACCTTCTTACCCTTCTGGACGACAGCTTTGTCAGCCCGTTTTCCCTTACCATCATTTTTCATTTTCTTGTTCTTCCCTTTCAGGCCTAAAGAAGATGAAGCCACTAATTTTGTCCTAGAGGTTGAACCTCCGTGAAAACTCCTACTGGTAACATTTGTCTCACCTTTTGATCCCTTGATTTCATCAGAGATTGGAAGGTTTGAAGTTCATTTAGAAGGGTGGTAAGGTTAAGAGTAAGCTTGTTCATAACAACGTTACTTCGAAACTGTAGGAAACTCTCTGGAAGTGTTTCCAATATAAAGCTGACCTGGCTCGATTCATCAATAGGAGCACCATTCGACTCCCCTGTGTTGAAGTATCGAGAACATGATCGCGAACAGATGATCACTCCGCTATCCTAATGTTGAAGATGTATTTGAGGGCATTGTGCCTGACCTGAACAGACTGTTGTCTGAACATGCCTTGCAACGAATCCATGATTTCCTTAGCGGTCATCATGCCCTCGTGCTTTTTGGCTAGTATGTCAGACATACTTGCCAATATATAGACCTTGGCCTTGTCATTGGCCTTGATCCATTTATCGACATCACGAACATTTCATGACGCATTCGAGCTTGGCACCTGAGGACACTCTTCAGTAAACACAGACTTAAGATTGTCTACTACCCAAATTATGTTAAGGTTTTTCTTCCATGTCATCATGTTTTCCCCGGTTAATTTTTCGGTAGCCAATAAGGAAATGATTGAGCTATACATTTTGCTGAAAATAAATTATTTATATTAGTTTCTTGCTAAACCTTTTATCCAATCAGTTTTAGCTAATTATCTAATGATTCCTAGGTCATTAATAATTTGCAATGATACTCCAAAGTTTTAGAATGTATGACACCGAAGGGTAATAAAAAACACTTCTCCTATAGATCAAGAAATTCTTGACCAAAATCTAATGCCAGAATAACTCTTATTCCTATAGGCTTTAGTTACCATTATTTGGTATGGATACACTTACAACTAATGTATCAAGTGAGTGTGACCCTCTATCTTTAGATTCTAGAGTCTCTGATCCAACAAAATCTGCGGAAGGGAGGACTAGATTGAAAAACAGACTAAGGTAACATTTATCCCTTTCAGGTGTTCACTGTGTTCTGATCCCTATGATCAAAGCCCTCTGAAGGAATTTGTGGTCCAGGCCAAACTAGCAGGCTGACCATAGTGATCTCACGGTGTGAACCGATAGAAGAGACCGTGGATTTTGTTTTCACAGTTTTCGCTTGATAATTCTCATTTATGAGAATTATTTAGCCTTTAAACTTAGTTATACTTGTATGTTTTCTTCATTTCTTTAGGTAAAAATGGATAAATTGGAGTCAATTGCATATAATTAAGGAAGAGACAAAGATTCTTGAAGAATGAGAGAAAATAAGCAAAAATGAAAGAAAAATCTCATATTTTTTAGTTTTGAACGCAGAAAGGCAAACTGACGCGATTGCATAGCACGCAGCAGCAGGCAACTGCTAGGCAAACTGACGCAATTGCCTAGCACGCAGATCTGAAAAATGCAGAAAAAACGCAGACAGTTCGGGATTTTCGTGATTTTTGAAATTTTATTATGATTTTCTCCATAATTTCAGCAAGATAAGTTGACCCACCAAGATGGAAACCCTAGCATGTAAACCCTATATATTTTGGAGGAGGGAGCCGTCAAAAGGGAGCTCGTCTTAGGAGGATATTCCACTTTTCTATTTTGGGTTTTTCTTCAATTTTTTTTTAGTTGTTGTTGAGTTTTTCAGCTTACTGTTGTCATTCTGTTGTTTTTCTTACTGTTGTAATTCAGTTTTCGAAGCATCCCAGTTCAAAACTTTGTGTTTTTCTTTTGTTCTTAGTTCAGTTCAGTTCTTGAAGTTTATTTCACTTCTGTAATATGGTAATCATCGCTAGATTGTTTAACTTCTGTTATTCCAGTTCAGTAATATATTTCATTCCGTTCTGTAGTTCTTTTTTCGCAAACTTGTTACTTTCAATAAAAGACTAGTCATTCTGTTTCATTCCTGCTTTGAAAGCTTTCTTCATTTACAACTTGGGTACCATCTCGGTTCATGCTTAAAAGTGGTAGATCGAGAAGGGTGACTTGAGATGTTGTCTTTATCTTTTCAGTTTGTATTTAGCTTTACTGTTTTATCCATGAGGAGCTAACTTCCCTTAGGGATTTGGAATGTGAACACCCTAAGGGAAGACAACAAAACTCCAAAGCAAGACCAATTTGGTTAGACCTCCAAGTAAGTTTACTTTTGGTGATTGTATTGTAGGAAACCTTAGTTAGCCATCTAAGGTGACCTATTAAGCTTGAGTTCGGCACCGAAAGGGTTAAACTAAAGCGGAGTTCCCAAAAGTAATAGAGTAAAGGGGCTTAGACATAAGACCCGAACGTTGACCCTAGGTATAGGGCAAGACTCCAAGACAATAGAGTCATGGTTATGAACACCTGAGATAGATTGACCATAGTAGACATATAGGATCAATCACTCAACCTCCTAACGATACTTCATAGAAGGTCAAATGGGAGTATGACTTGGTTTACTTGCTTGGAGAGTGTAACAAGATTACATCGCTGGCAGTCAATCCCTGATGCAGTTCAGGGAAATTGCGTTGCGGCGGTAGAAGAAAACAACCATGCGGCGAGGCAGTGCAAGGCAATTGCACTATTTTGCCTTCGGGAGCTAGTATGTCCGACTGTCGTGCCATTGTCGCCCTGCGCTGCAAGGTGTAACTGTCACGCGAGGCATTTGCCTCGAGATTCCTTGTCTCTCATTAGCGAACTTAACATTCTGAATCCTCTTTTTCTTATTATTGCATTAATTTTAGACACAATCACCACATCATTCAATTCACCTTTGGTTACCGTTTTTGCAATTTGTCAACAATTTGTGTCATCTCAATAAGTTTTATTAAAACCGTTCCCTTGAGCTCGATACTCTAGAATACTCTCAATTTTATATTACTTTGATCGCGAGCGCTTGCGCGTTTTCGCCCTATCACGACTCTCACTCACTATAAGTACCCTCTCTATTCACCTTGATATTGACCCATACAAACACCATCCGAAGGGGAACGCTCCCGTTTGCGCCACGAGGTCAAGTATGGATCTCACGGTGTGAATTTCTCCAGAGATATGTAGGTGAAAAAATGATGTATCATATACACCTATTTTCTCCCACTAAGTACTTTAAGTATTTAGGAAATTTGACCCAGGTTAAATTCGGCTAATGATTTTTACCTAAGTCTATCAATATAACCCCTTTATATGGAATCTTACCTAAGTCTATAAACCTAGGGTTTCTAGTTTATTAATCCCTTAAGAAACTGTGTTGGCGTTTTAATAATTTATAACTCTAGATTAAATTCACTCCCAGGTCAGTTCCCAGGTAGGGGTGTTCCGTTTCCATCAGCTTAAATATCCCAGCCTAGACATAACTTTCCTTAGACATAGTTCCTCTTTAATCATAGTTTATAAATTATTCGATTCCTAATTCTAATCGAATTAGAACTAGATAACCTAAGGTCTATTAATTTCATGTTCTAAATATTTTAAAACTAATTAATTAACCTTAGGTGACATGCAATACTATTTTATAAGTGCTTGATCATTCATCACATGAATAATAAACATACATAACATATTCAACTCATGAATCATAATGCATGTCAATGCTATCCAAAATTAATATAACACTTTATACTAATTTATCATGCAAACTATATAATATAATACTTTATATTATAAATGATGCATGAATATGCTTAACCTAAGGTGTGATTTATCTACATAGCATACATTATGCATGAAAATAACTCATACAATAATTGCATAAAATAAATAGCATAATTAGATCATTTTTGGCACCCTAATTATTAATTAAAATTAATATAATCACATTATATTAATTAAAATTAATTAAATTAATTAAATTTAATATAAAAAAATGTTTTTATATATTAAACATTAAATCAAAAACCGCCTACTTCTGATTAAACAAAAAAACTGTTTGCTTCTGCCCGTTGTTGCGCGTGTTACACCACCGACACCATCGTTGAAACGTTGATCCACTTTCACTCGCACGTTATGATATTTGTGTTGCAACGTTGATGTCTGCGTTGCAACGTCGTGTCTTCTTCAACGGCGTTGCAACGTCGTACACAGAACAGAAAGTGTATCTTCTGGTTTTTGCTTGTTTTTCCTCCGTTCTTCTCAGCAACTTCTTTGTCTCGATTGAGACGGACTTACAAACTCGATTTACAATTAAAATTACCCAAAACACCAGGTCATTACATTAAAAAATTTAATGAAAAATTTTTAAATCTAAGTGCCAAAAAGTGAAAACATCTAATTTGCAAACCAACATTCATCTCATGAATATCATACAATCCCGACTATGTTTTTGACAGGTCTAGAACAAAAACAAGAACACAATTGGCTTTGATACCAATTGATAGGATCGGGTCCCGCAGCGGAAGCGAATTAAATCGTGTGTTCTTGAAATTCATTACGTAGATCAAATCAAGAACATTGTTTAAAGTATGATTAAGCATAAAATAAGAATATGGACAACATATATTACCTTTGTAGATCTTAATCTTCTAGTGCTCCTTGTTTCTCAAGATCTCAAGTTCTCAACGATCCCGATGTAATCGAACTCATCACGAGATCTTCTCCGTTGTATTTCTAGGGGAGGGAGTGATGGAGATCTAATCCCCTTGAGCAGCGGAAACGAGTTTGGAATCGTAATTTGCAAGTTTGTTTTGGTTGAAATACAAAAAACCCATACATTGATAAAAACAGAACAAGCATATGCTTCTAATCTAATTAGGCATGGATAAATACATACAAACATGTTTTGTTTAACTATTAAACTAAAAGGGAGAAAATGTATTACCTTTGTAGTTTTTCCTCGAACAACAACTCCTTGCTCCTAGAGAATTCAGCAGTACAGCAACCCAGGAACTTCTCTGTATTTTCCTGCAGAACACTACCAACAGGAGAACCTTCTATTCTCTGAGTGCTTAGACCAATTCCTTTGTTGGAAGGAATTCCAACAATTGGAACAATCTATTTGGGAATTGAGAGAGAGAGATAGAGAATTCTGCTTTGTTGCAATTCAGCAATTGCTAGAAATTCATTCGGTTGATCGATCAACCCCCTTCTCCCTGTTAAGCTATCGATAGGGAGAAGGAGAGGGGTAGTGAGAATGTGTTTGGATGACATGTTCCCTTAATTTAATATTAAAATAATAAATCATATTTAATTATTAATTTAAATCATATTTCAATAAAACAAATTAATTATCATATATTTAATTTGGATTAAATCACATTTAATCAATATATTCCTCTAACATATAGTTTTAATGCACATCTAATGCACATTAAATTTTAACCTATAGTTTTCAAATATGAATCACATTCACATTTGAATTTAATATTTGAACTCTTTCAAATATTTAATTCTCTCATTTAATTTAATGTGAATCATATTCACATTAAATTTATAATATATAGTTCCAAAACTATATATTATATCGTATCAATATACATTAAGTTTATTACCTTATGAATTTGAACATTTCAAATTCAAATGATCTAAGAACCCTTTACGAGCTAGAAGGTGGACCTAATGGACCTACAGATCAGAAGCTCCAACGATACGAGATTGCTCGGTTAATTTTATTAACCTCCCAATCAACATTCGTTAACTGCGGGAACACTCCATTAAAGTCCCACATCTGCACTCTTCTCACTGCAGATATATTTCTGTATCCACGGATATTGACCAATAACAACAAGTCAATCCTTTACGAATGTTCGTAACACCAGCTGGGTCAAATTACCGTTTTACTCATGGATTACATCTTGTGCCTTAAGTACCAGTGCTTCTCTAATGAACAATTTGTTTGTGGTCCTACCAACAAATAGAGTCCCTCTCGGGCCAATGAGAGGGTCGGACCCTTTGTTCAAGTCTCGGAGACACCACTTAAGGGAACATTCCTCTACTTACCCTAGTAGGCGGGAAGGAGTGAATTCCATCTTGCTAAGTTAAGTTCCGAGCTACTCACTCGGTCTTGTCCCCAACAAGGTAGGCATATTGAGTCGGCGTATTTGGCCACTCTCACCCATACTAGTCAAAGGACAATCCCTCGCGAACAGGAATTTGTAACCTGTTCAGGATTGAGATCAAGTTGCCTAGGTCATCCTAGTGAAATAGAAACCTAACTAGTCAATGGAGTTACAGCTAGAGGTTACTATTTCGTGGTGCGGTCTTATGTAATCTCATTACATAGGATATCCCCACCCACATGTCATCTACACGAACACGTTAGGATCACAGTATTTGTATCATATACAAAGTGGGCCACATCCATAGTTTTACCAGGGTAAGGTACCCAAACCTTATCCCCTAACTATAGACCCTTTAGGTTGTATCTCGAACCGAGATCCTTTATATGTACACTACATTCAGTTAAAGATACATTTAACAACCTTGGATGTTTAGTTTATTGGATTTAGGGTTTAAACAAAGGCAAACTCGTAGATAACGAACAATAACTCTTTATTGAAATAATAACACTTTATTACATTAATTATAACATAATTACAAACTACGAGTTTTAGGGCACAAACCCCAACAGGGAGGATGGTGGGATTCCTTTTGGAGTTAGGAGAGACTTTTGAGAGAAGGGATGAAAACACTTTTCACCAATTTTGTGAGCACTAGGGTCTCTATGGAATTGCTTAGTAAAAATGTGCATCTCATGCATATATTTATAGGGAAATAGGATCGAAATTACCATCCAATCCCCATCGTGCTCTTATTATGTATTTGCAAATCACATTTGTATATTTACATAATTATAAGGTATCTCCCATTTTAGTATATAGTTTATTATGAATCAAATTCTCATTAAACTATATTATATCAATTATATCACATATAATTGATATATCTCCTCATATATGAAATTGAACACTTCAATTTCACTCCAATTTTTGTACCCTCAATATTTCCATGTTGAGCCAACGGAAGGACCTAATGGACCTACAGATCATGAGCTCTAATGATACGAGATCAACCGATCAAGCTTTTTGATCTAATTAACCAACATTCATTAACTACGAGTCACTCCACTATAGACTCGTAGCTACACTCTCCTCACTGTAGACTGTGTTGTGTCCATTGATATAATCAATACCTGTGAGTTGACCCTTCACAGGTTGTTCGTAATCACAGTTGGGTCAAATTGCCATTTTACCCCTGTGATTACCTCTTGCTTCTTAGGCACTATTGATCCTCTAATGAACAACAAGTCTATGGTCCTACCATAAACTTAATCCTCTTAAGCCAGTAGGAGGGTGGTGTTGGGATTTGTGCCCTAAAACTCGTAGTTTGTAATTTTGTTCTAATTAATGTAATAAAGTGTTATTATTTCAATAAAGTGTTATTGTTCGTTATCTACGAGTTTTCCTTTATTTAAAACCCTAAATCCAATAAATTAAACATCCAAGGCTGTTAAATGAATTTTTAACTGAATGTAATGTACATAAAAGGGATCTCGGTTCGAGATACAGCCTAAAGGGTCTATAGTTAGGGGATAAGGTTTGGGTACCTTACCCTGGTTAGACTATGGATATGACCCACTTTGTATTTGATACAAACACTGTGATCCTAACGTGTTCGTGTAGATGACATGTGAGTGGGGATATCCTGTGTAATGAGATTACATAAGATCGGACTACGAAATAGTAACCTCTAGCTATAACTCCGTTGACTAGTTAGGTTTCAATTTCACTAGCATGACTTAGGCAACTTGATCTCAATCCTGAGCAGGTTATTACGAACTCCTGTTCGCGAGGGATTGTCCTTTGACTAGTATGGGTGAGAGTGGCCAGATTCGCCGACTCAATATGCCTACCTTCTTGGGGACAAGACCGAGTGAGCGGCTGGGGACTTAACTTAGCAAGATGGAATTCACTCCTTCCCGCCTACTAGGGTAAGTAGAGGAATGTTCCCTTAAGTGGTGTCTCTGGGACTTGAACAAAGGCCCAACCCTCTCATTGGCCCGAGAGGGACTCTGTTTGTTAGTAGGACCACAAACAAATTGTTCATTAGAGGAGACTGGTACTTAAGGCACAAGATGTAACCCAGGGGTAAAACGGTAATTTGACCCAGCTGGTGTTACGAACATTCGTGAAGGATTGACTTGCTGTTATTGGTCAATATCCATGGACACAGAAATATATCTGCATGAGAAGAGTGTAGCTGTGGGACTTTGTGGAGTGTTCCCGCAGTTAACGAATGTTGGTTGGGAGGTCAAATTCATTAGGGAGTAAACTTAATGTATTTAGATACGATATAATATATAGTTTTGGAACTATATATTATAAATTTAATGTGAATATGATTCATATTAAATTATATGAGAGAATTGAATATTTCAAAGAGTTCAAATATTATATTAAATATGAATGTGATTCACATTTGAAAACTATAGGTTAAAATTTAATGTGCACTGGATGTACATTAAAGCCATAGGTTAAAGGGGTGATATGATTAAATGAGATTTAATCCAAATTAAATATATGATATTTAATTTAATAATTAAATTTGATTTAATTATTATTATTATTATTATTATAATAATAATAATAATAAAATAAGGGAACGTGTCTTCCAGACACGTTCCCACTATCCCCTTCCTTCTCCCTATTGATAGCTTAACAGGGAGAAAGTGTGTGCATTTTAATTGATCGATCATTTTGATGATTTTCCTGACATTTAGAGAATTGTTGCAAAAACTCTCTCTCTCACATTCTCATTCCCTAAAACCTCCAATTGTTGGATCCTTCCCACCAAGGAAGATCTAAGAACTCAGAGATATAGAAGGTGATCTCTGGTGGTTGTGTTCTTGCTAGAAGAAAACAGAGAAGTCGCTGTACAATTGATTTACTGTACAACCTTTGGAGCAACAAGTTGCTGGAGAAAGTCTACAAAGGTATCACTCTCTTTTATTAGTTTAATCGTTAAACTTGTAGCATGTTTGTATGCAATTAATCCATGTCTAATAGGATTAAAATCCATGCTTGTTCTGTATTTTCGGTCAATGTACTGGTTTTTGTTTTAAGCAAAACAATCAAGTAATTAAGATCCCAAACACGTTTCCGCTGCTCAAGGAGATCAGATCTCCATCAGGTGGGGTCTCGTTGTTCAAGACCTGGATTCAGTTCTTAAGAGAACAACCTATCTGATTCCCTAATTCAGGAATGAGTGAATTTCATCTTGCAGAGTTAAGTTCCCAGTTACCTATAAGGTTCTATCCCTGAGAAGGTAGGCATATTGGGTCGGCTACAGGTTACTCTCACCCATACTAGTCTAAGGACAAGCCCCCATAAGCAGGAGTTCATAACTTGCTCAAGATTCAGGTCAAGTCACTAATGATCATCTATAAATTATTAGACCTATCCTGTTAACGGTGTTACACTAATAGGCTAATAATTTGCAGCCCGGTCTTGTATGATCTCATCATACAGGATGCCCCCACTTGCATGTCTACCACATGAACGAGTAGGATTACCTCGTTTGTACTAAATATGTAACGCCCCAGGCCCAGGATCCTCTGCGACCTGGCTGCGTCACTATCATCCATGACTGCTTGTAAGATTGAAGACTTTTCCTACAAACCAACACGGGTCCTTTTAGCATGCTTTGTCCTCACTCACATGCTCCCCAGGAAAATTCCCAGGAGGTCACCCAACATAGGATTGCTCCAAGCCAAGCACGCTTAACTGTGGAGTTCTTATGATTGAGCCACCGAAAAGGAAGGTGCACCTTGTTGGTATAGGTAGTAGCTATCAATTCTTTTAAGCCTTTCTCAATTATACTTTCACATCCTCGCATGTACCCCTTTTCCTCGGGCACCATGCTTTCATATCCTCAAGATCCTTCTCATTCAGATGTGGACTCGGTTCATTCATGTACCCCTCTTCCTCGGGCGTCACATGCCCACCAGCTTCGGCCTTGGTTCGTCCCCGAACCACATCTTACTGGGAGAGGTTTCGCTCTGACACATGCATGCATTCTTAGGCCAAAAGACATAAAACGATCTTTAAATCTTCACAGAAAACAAATTGTCTTTAGGGATCCCATGAAAACATTCAAAAGCAGTAAAGTAGCAGCTTTAAACATGGCCTACCAAAAATCAGGAATTCAAATTTAACTTCAAAACCATAAAACGACAACAACAGATTATTAAAGAGATTATGCGAAAACATGACTATTCCCATGGTCTCGGCAACGCGCCTCCGTCACTCGCCTGCGCACGCCCTTGGCCTTACACAAAAACATTTTTAAAAGAAAGGGTGAGTATTGCAAAACAATACCCAGATAAGTGACCTCGCTACTGAGGTTTGGGATATGCAAACACATACAATCATGACTTTTAAACCTGTTCGAAATGTACATATGCGGGACCTAAAACTTTCTCACATCATCATGACTATAATTCATGACTTCATTTTTCTTTAGGTGGCCAATTGGTCATCCTGAGTCATTTCATTTTGAGTCCCTCACAGACCCCTGTAATCATTTGAGTCCCTCACAGACCCCTGTATGGTTTGAGTCCCTCACGCACCCTCTGTATAGATTGAGTCCCTCACAGACCCCTGTAATTTGACCCATAGGGTCTCTAATGCATGTTTGACCATGCACACAATGCCCTCAGGAGACCAATTTCCACATTTTTCATCAAATCATTTTATGGCATACATAACATGCATGAGGTCCCATCATTCAACATAACAATAGTGTACATGCCACAACCATTATCATGAATATGCAAATCATAATTTCCTCATATAACAGTTTGAAGATAATACTCTTGTAGGTAATCATGAAATATTCTCATACAAGGTATTGTAATATCCTCACATAAAATACTCGGATTTTCCTTACGTAAAACACACAAGGATATTCTCACATAATATACCGCAATATACTCACATAAAATATCGAAATATTTGCACATAAAATATTAAGTATTCTCACAAAATATCTCAGATATTATCATATGAAAATATAAACTAATTTCGCATGAAATCGTGAAAATCATTTTCTTCAATCCCATTTGGAAAAGTTCGGCACAAGGTCCCTTACCTTAGTTCGAATTCTACTCCAAAACCTAACCCGAGCTCCTTGACTATTCTTCTTTAGTGGAACCTGATTCATACCACAATTCCAAGTTCGCTCACCAAGCATTCACTAAATTCATAAACGTAAGGGTACTTAAATTACGTTCTTAAGATTTCATGCCCCGCTTACCTCAAGTTCGAAGTGAATACCTAAACCTCCTTAGTTCGCCTTGACTTTTGACCCTCAATTCCGCTCCAAACTTGGTCCCTACAATTAGCGTTCGAAACCGTAGCTTAAGCTTTCAATTAGACGTTTAGATAAATAATAGGTCACGAATAAATCTTCATCGACCAAACTTAACACGAACACTCACCATCAGAATCTTAGCGGTGACAAATCGCGGTGGCGGCGGGCGTGAAGTCCGACGAGGTCCTGCCGCAGGTGCTCGTGAATCGACGGACGGCTGAAGTTATGACGTTGCTGCAGGTGCTCGCGGATTGACGGACGGCTGAAGCTTCAACGTTGCTGCAGGTGCTCGTGGATCGACGGTGGCTCGGGCAGGAACGAGTTCACGACGGCGTGGGTTTCGGTGCAACGGCGGTAGTGAGATAGAACAGCAGTAGCGGCGGTGGCTTCACGTTCAAACTCCGGCGCAAAACCCACCGTGGATCGGTGGATCGTGCTCGTCCGAGGCTCCAGCGATGATGGCTCGACGAATCGGAAACGGCGGCAGCAGACGTGAACGGTTGCGTGCGATCCCGCCGGGCGGTTACTTCGATCGTGGACTCGGCGTGAGCAAATCGACGCGCTTTCGTGACCACCGAGTCGCTTCGTCCGAGGCCTCGAACGTGGCTTTAATCGTTGGTCGCGGCTAGGGTTTCGTTTCGCCGTGGGTTTCGGCCATGAGGCGCAGAGGTCGACTATTCACGGCTAGGGTAATGAGAATAGGAGAAGATGAAGCTTGTTAGGTTTAGGGTTAGGGTTTTCAGCTAGGGTAACACTAGGAGCTTGAAGGAGGAGAAGAGGTGATGGCAATTAGGGTTAGGGTTTCCTTTGAATTTTCAATGATAAGGAGCTTAAATACCAATAAATTAGGTCAAGTTCTAAGTGTCAATTGTCACATTAATAACCAAAGTGCCATTGCCTCTTCCTTTTCTTTTAATTTTAATAAATAATTATCTAAAGGAGAATATTTCGCTTTAAACTAAGTAAAATCAAAGACTCACTCTCACCGAGCCTGATGAAAATTTACTAATCCGACTTGACACGCAGGCGGATAGAACGTTAAATAAAATAAATAACTAGTACCTGTGGTTGTGGTCGTCACAATCTTCCCTCCTTAAGAACTTTCGTCCTCGAAAGTTCCTATTCTTGAAATAGTTTTGGATATTTAGCTCGCACTTCTTCTTCTCGCTCCCAGGTAGCTTCTTCCGCGCGGTGATTTTGCCACAACACTTTAACTAAGTTGATTTCACGGTTATGGAGGGTCTTTTGATCTCTAGCAATGATCTGTACAGGCCGCTCGCCATAACTCAAATCTTCTGCTAACTGCAATGGTTCAAAGTCTATGACGTGAGTAGGGTCTGGAACGTATTTTCTCAACATGGAGACATGGAATACGTTATGAACTGCTGACAGGGAAGGCGGCAGTGCTAGCCTGTAGGCCACTACACCAACCCTCTCTAAAATTTCGAATGGTCCTATAAAGCGCGGACTCAACTTCCCTTTCCGACCAAACCTTAGAATCCCTTTCATTGGGGCAACTTTAAGAAATACGTGGTCCCCAACTTCGAATTCTAGGTCCCTCCGCCTCGAATCGGCATAACTCTTTGTTCTGCTTTGGGGCGATGCGTTCGCGCCCTAATCTTTTGTATTGCCTCATTAGTGACCTGTACTATTCTCGACCCAATAATCGGCGTTCACCAACCTCCTCCCGAAAAACGGGGTTCTCGCAACGTTTTCCATAGAGAGCTTCAAATGGAGCCATTCCAATGGTCGACTGATAACTGTTATTGTAAGCAAACTCCATCAAATGTAAATGTGTGTCCCAACTACCTGGGAAGTCTAAAGTGCAAGCTCGTAACATGTCTTCTATGATCTGGTTCAAACGTTACGCTCCGCCCATCCGTGCAGTGGATGAAAAGTCGTACTAAAGTTCAACCGAACCTAACCTAACGCTGTAGGCTCCTCCAAAAGTTGGAGGTGAAACGTGGATCCTCGCTCAAAAAATCCCGATCGGAATCCCATGCAGACGGACTATCTCTTCCAGGTAAAGTTGCGCCCACTTATCCGTAGAATAGGTGGGTTTCCCTGGTATGAAATGTGCTGACTTGGTTAATCTGGCCCACAATGACCCAAATTACCGAGTAACCTCGTAAGGTTCTAGGCAAATCCGACTATGAAGTCCATAGAGATCTCTTCCCATTTCCACCGAGGCACATGCAAGGGTTGCGAGTAATCCTGCGGGTCTCTGTCTAGGTGCCTTCACCTGCTGACAAGTCAAACACTTGCCGACAAACTCGCCACATCGCGCTTCATTTTACACCACCGTAATGATCAAGCTTTGATCTCGATACATCTTGGAACCGCCAGATGCATAGAAAATGGTGAGTTATGGGCTTCGCTCAAGATTTCGCCGCTTTGTCGCCGTGCGCACACATAATCGACCTTGAAATAGTAATCCTCCATCTGTGGATAGTGAAAACTCTGCCAACTCACTCCGTAGTTACCGCCGTAAGCTTTTCTACTAACCGAGGGTCCCTTTGCCGAGACTCAACTGGCGCGCTGCCTCAAAGTTGGTTGTCACCGTTAACTGAGCTAACCGAGCCGTGGTCTTTCCTACTAGTATCGCAATTTACTTCGTGCAAACTCTCACTCAGTAACTCGCTTCTCCACAAGAACTCGTCTTTGAAGTATGAACGGCTTTCTCGAGGGCATCGGCCACGACATTAGCCTTACCGGGAGGTATTGAATGTCTATGTCTAATCCTTTACTAATTCCAACCATCTGCGTTGCCTCATGTTCACTTTCTTTTCTGGGTGAACAAGTACTTGAGACTTTTATGGTCTCAGAAAATCTGAATTTTCTCGCCATAAAGGTAATGTCTCCAGATCTTTAATGCAAAGACCATCGCTTTGCTAGTTCCAAGTCATGAGTTGGATAATTCCTCTCGTATGCGTCTTTAATTGTCGGGATGCATAGGCTATTACTTTACCGTCTTTGCATTAGAACACGTTCCAAACCTTTCTTTGAAGCATCATCAGAAACCACGAAGCTCCCCGTTCCCTGGGGATCGTGTAAGAATCGGAGTGACACCAACCTACACTTGAGTTCCCGGAAACTCGCCTCACAATTATCATCCCACACGATGGGTTGTTACTTTTTGCGCTGTCACCGGGTCATGGGCATGGCTATCTTGGCGAAGTCCCGCACGAAACGCCTATAGTAACTCGCAAGACCCGAGAAAACTACGTACCTCTGTAGAATCTGGTGGGCGCACACCGTGTGACGGCCTCCACTTTTGCCGGGTCAACAGAGACTCACTTTCTGACACCACATGCCCTAAGAAGGATACCTGCCTGAGCCAGAATTCACACTTGGAAAATTTTGCATATAACTTATTCCCTCTCAGCGTGAGTAAAACTTTTCTCAGGTGCCTTTCGTGATCTTCATCACACCTGGAGTATATCAGTATGTCGTCAATAAATACTATTACGAACGTATCAAGAAACTCTTTGAATAAACGGTTCATCAAGTCCATGAAAGCGGCAGGAGCGTTGGTCAAACCAAACGGCATCACTGTGAACTCGTAATGCCCATAACGTGATCTGAATGCTGTCTTAGGAATATCCTCTTCACTGATTCTCAACTGATGGTAGCCTGATCTCAGATCAATCTTGAGAACATCTTGTTGCTCTCGCAAATCGATCGAACAAATCATCTATTCTAGGAAGAGGGTATTTATTCTTGATCGTAACTTTATTCAACTCCCTGTAATCTATACACAGGCGCATGGACCCGTCTTTCTTTTTCACGAACAACACTGGGGCTCCCCAAGGCGAAACGCTAGGGCGTATAAATCCCTTGTCCAGTAAGTCCTGTAACTGTAGCTTCAGTTCTTTTAACTCTGCGGTGCCATTATTCAGACGCCTTTTAGATATCGAGTCGCCCCTAACTCCAATCCTATGTTAAAATCCACCTCTCTCGACCGAGGTATTCCGGGAGGTCCTCGAAAAAGCGTCTGAAATTCATTTACCACCGTACCGATGACACTCGAGATCTCCGAACACCTTGCATCTAGTATGCAAGCTAAGACGCCCCAAGCTCCCCGATGTAATAACTTCTTGGCCTTAAGGGCAGTAATCACTTTAGGCCTACTTCCCGCTAACGTGCCTCTCAACTCAGTAGCCGGGTTGGTCGAGGAGTAAACACTACCTCCTTCCCAAGCAATCAATGCAAGCATGGTTCTCAGCGCTAACCACCCCATACCCAATATCACATCAAAGTCAATCATGTCTAGGACTACTAGGTTTCTTTGTTAAGTCATGGTCTGTGATGGTCACACTACCATCCTTGACTTTCATAGTGGCTAACAAGTTTATCCCCGCAGGAGTGGAGACAGACAAAGCATACTGTAACTGTTCTAATTCTAACTCAGCTTGACTTACGAAGGATGCAGAAATAAAAGAGTGTGTAGAACTGTAATCAAATAATACAAAGGCAAGGTGCCCAAGTAATGGAAGTGTACCTGTAACCACTGAGTCTGTGCCATGGATGCTTTTACTCGTGCTTGCATAAGCTCTTCCTTGGTGTAATACTGGGCTTGACAAAGAAATTTCACTATTGATAACTTGAGGTTGGCTAGCACTGGTTTGACTTTGACAGCTTATTAGCTCAGGCCCTTCTTTCCCGCATCTCCAAACACACTCTGCATCGCCAAACACTTACCCCAATGATGTTTACCACGCCCTTGCATTGTGGCTTATCTCCACCAAGTAGTTCTCGCCCCGTTAACTTGTGGTTTCGACCAACTCGCACGAAAGTTTCTGGTCTATGCGGTGTCGCCTGGGACGCTGTGTGAGCTTGAATTAGGTTGGTCCCATTTCCTCTTATGATTTGCCATGGCCGCCTGTTAACCACTTACTGCGCCATGCGATCTGCTTCGCACCCAAATCAATTCCGCCACTCACCATCTGCGAGGCATAATCGGGAGGTGCTAGTGCTCGGATGAAGCCTCGAACATTTTCATCCAGGCCCCATGACGAAACCTCTCTGTCTTCTTCGCCTCTGTGTCTCACTAGCTCGGGGCAAAGCGTGACAAGCGGTGAATTCTCTCTCATATACTTCCACCGCTCCCTCTGCTTACGCTCACATTGTAGAATTCTCGCTTGTTTCCTATAACGAGCCGCAGCAGGTAAAATTTCCGCCGTAATGCTTCTTTAAACAGATTCCATGTGATCGTTTCACTACCGCGACTATGGTTCCTGGGCGGACTCCCACCATAAATAAGCGCCGTCTCTCGGCATAAAGGTTGCACAGACACCCTCTCCGTCTTCGAGGCGGTTCATCACCAAAATGGTCTCAATGGAGGACAACCATAATTCAAATGCACAGTGGGGTCACTAGAAGACCCATCAAAAGATCTCGGGATCATACTTCACAAGTCCTTCGGATATCGAGACTCGAGTTGCATCGTTCCGCCCTCGATTTGCTTGGGCCACCGTGAGTGGCTACAGAGCTCGCACTGAGTCTGCATGGCCTCTACCATCATAGTCATGACATTAGGGTTTCCTTGATCCGCCACCTGGAGCGATCGCAGTGCATTCTCCCGCGATCCGGGTGGGTCCTGGGGAGATCTCGCACGGGTGGGGTAATCTCCTCCTGTTCCAGTGGTAGTTCTGGCTGGGTGTTAACATTTTCTCTTGCCCTCCGACCCCTACCACGTCCTCTACCTCTCCCTCGGCCTCTAGGTGGCATTTTTGTCAGTACTACAATGCAGAGAATTTCTAGCTTAGTTTTCATTACTTTCTAACTATAAGATAGGATCACCCTTAGGGTTTAAATTCATTTACATTCACAAAAACAGTAATTACATCATAATCATTTACTTCAGTATATAAATTACCAAAACGTGCTGGCGGTGGCCTAACGCGTTACTCAACCATGGGAACTACTCAGTGCTTACTCGTAAGCAAGTCTGAACCACCCTTAAACCTAGGGCTCGATATTAATCAGTAACGCCCCTGTGCCCGTGATCCTCTCACGACTGGCCATTGCCACTATCATCCATGACCGCTTGTAAGATTGAAGACTTTTCCTACAAAACCAACACGGGTCCTTTTAGCATGCTTTGTCCTCACTCACATGCTCCCGGGAAAATTCCTGCGAGGTCACCCAACATAGGATTGCTCCAAGCCAAGCACGCTTAATCGTGGAGTTCTTATGATTGAGCCACCGAAAAGGAAGGTGCACCTTGTTGGTATAGATAGTAGCTATCAATTCTTTTAAGCCTTTCTCAATTATACTTTCACATCCTCGCATGTACCCCTTTTCCTCGGGCACCATGCTTTCATATCCTCAAGATCCCTCTCATTCAGATGTGGACTCGGTTCATTCATGTACCCCTCTTCCTCGGGCGTCACAAAATACAAAGTGGGTCGTATCAATGGTGTTACCAGTATAAGGTTTCCAACCTCATGCGTATACCATAGACCTTTTTGGTTATATACTTGAACATTATCCAACTTGTGGCCACTAGACATTTGTTCAAGATTTATCATTATAACCTTGGAACTTAGGTTATTGGATTTAGGTTTATGTGCGAGAATATAATAAATAACTCTTTATTTATTTGAATAACATTATTACAAAACTACACTTGTTTAGGGCATAAATCCCAACACGATCGTGGCATCACGAGGGTTGAGCAGGTTACCATAGGGTCGTGTTGTCACACAACAAGCCCCTACGAACGCCTTGTTGGCCCCGAACCCTTAATAGGCCCGAACCCTAGGTTGGCAAGTTTAGACTTGGGATGTGGGATCCATTCTTTCAACCGTAGATGTGGCTCAATGAGTGATTCTTGGTGGGCGTGAGATGTGGGAACAATTTTCTCATCTGGAGACGTGGGTCAGGGAGTAATTCCTAGTGGGCTTGGGGTGTTGGACCTGTTGCTCCATCTAGGGATGCGACTCTGAGAGTGATTCCTGTTGAGCCTAGGACGTGGGACTCGTTCTCCATCTAGAGATGTAACCCAGGGAGTGATTCTCGGAGGGTGTGGGGTGGTGGACGCAATCCATCATCTAGTGATGTGGCTTAGGGAGTGATTTGCGTCAAGCATGGGGGGTTGGAATGGTCCTAGCGTCGGTGTTATGGTTTAGGGTTGATTCCCGACAAGCAGATGATGATAGGTTCGCTCTTTCACCCGATCTTAGCCTAGGGGGCAACCCCCATGGTTGCGAGTGTGAGAGTCGATTCATTGTCGCTCGGCGTGAACCTATGTTCTGGGGCTAAGGGTAGGGCAGAAGACTATACCTAAGGTGGATGGGAAGGACCGGGGCAAAAGGTAGGAACCTTAGTCACATCCTTGAGTTGTGTGTAGCTAGGCTTGAGGTTTTGGTGTTTCTTGTTGATCTAATCTGGACCCTAAGTAGGTTACTTACTGAGTATTTTTATACTCACCCTACTCCCTTATTTTTTTTTTTGTTGCAAGTAAGGAAAAACCTTGAGGCGACTAGCAACGACGACGATCCGACGAGGCTATGAAGACTACCCTAATTCTAAGTCTTAGTAGTGTTGAGTTAGGATGTCGTTTGTTTCCGTTGGACCCTTATTTTTGAATTGTAAACTTGGTTGGATTCGTTTGATTGTTTTTTATTGATTCCTAGCATGTTGTAGTTCTAGGTTTGGTTGGTGATTGTTTTGTGCTCTGTGTTGATGGTTAATTGATTGCTTGCTTGTTGACTCCGGGGAATTGAAGCCCAACCTTATTGAGATTGTAGTTTGGAGGGGGTTGGGCACCTTTATGAGAATTTATGAAGTATTTTCTTCTTATCCAGGTGCTAGGAAAATTTTTGGGTTTTTCCTAACACCTGGATAAGAAGAAAATACTAGGAGTTAATGCTCTAGGTAGGATTGTTTGTAATTTAGGGGGATAACATTTAGAAATCAAGAAAACGTACTCTTTTGTTGGATCGATAATGGATATTACTGACAAACGAAAATGATCGTCGAAAGTGAAATTCCGGTGAACAAGAAATGGAAAAGGAAGAGGTCGACAAAAGCAAATGGGTGAAGAAGAAAGCTAAAGGAAATGACCAACAAACTAAAAATGTAAAAGGAAAAAAAATGAAAAAAAGTGGTGGTTGATGAGAATGCATATGCTAGCGAAGAAGATATGAAAATGTAAATAACCAAAATTGTAAGAAATTTAAACATTAATTATGATTTCTTAATTATGGAATCCAATTAATAGGAGAGCTAAACAACAAATCTACAAAATTTAATAGTATTTGGAATTCATAACCCAAAGAATCAATATAAAATATATAATAAAATATAGTTGTAAACGTGTCATTGGGGATATTTAAGTCCACAAAAAAATTTATTAACTTTTATAAAATAGGCAAAAATCTATTGTATAAATTTTAGATCAGATGGACAAATTTATAAAATAGTTTTATAAATAACTCATTTATCCCAACTACTCTAAAAAAATATAATATAAAGCATTTGACCATTATACTAGAATATGAATTTATCTCTCAACTTACATTTGACCATTATACTATAAATAACTCATTGTACTATGCATTTACCTATAGTACAATAGAATTCCTCACTATTGTAATGATTTATGCTTTAAATAATTTGTCAATTCAAACATAGTTTAATAGATCATAAAATACAAATAATTTTAAAGGCCAATAGTTAAATTCCCCACTTTATAATTGTTGAACTAAAAAAAAATTAAAGTCTCGTTTGATAACCATTTGGTTTTTAATTTTTTGTTTTGACAATTGTATTTGTTTTCTCATCATATCAATTTCATCTTTCTTAAAAAAACAGTTGAATTCTTAGTCAAATTCTAAAAACAAAAACAAGTTTTTGAAACTTTTTATAGTTTTTCAAAACATGGTTTAATTTTTTTAAACATAGGTAAAAATTAGATAACAAAACAAGGAAAACCATTGGTGGAAGTAGTATTTATAGGTTTAATTTTCAAAACCCCAGAATAAAAAGCAAGATGATTATCAAATGAGGCTAAATAATTCACTTTTCAACTTTATTCATATATGCAAATTTGAGTTTAACTCGACCAATAAAGACATATCATTAATGAAGAGCTCAAAAGTTCAAATTTCTAGTTGACTAAAAAAACACTTTATTTATATTATTATAAATATTTAAATATTCAATGTCTCTTCAATAATTTTGTGAGATTTATTGTTATTCTTTGATAATAATTAAATAGTTAGATGTAAAAAGATTTTTTCCCTCTTTTTTTCTCCTTTTCTTTCTTTATTTTTTTTTTAATTTCCTTTATTTCTTTCCTAGGACTAGGTTAACAAGTAAAACAAGTGAGGAAGATTATCATCGTCATATTTAATCATTTATTTTTATGATAGAAAAACATACTTTATATATTCTTTTTAAGTTCAACAATTGCGAAGTTGGAGATCAAACCATCAACTCTTGAGATAGTTATTTGTATCTTATCTATTGAACTATGTTCAGATTAGGGGACAATTGGGCCTATAGCAAAAATCGGCTAAGAAATTGCCCATACAGTAAATTGTGTAAATAATTTGCAAATATAGAAGAAACATTTAACTAACTAGTTTAAATTACAAAATAGCTCATGGCGCAACCCAGCTTTCAATTGGTTTCAATTTTTTTCTCCAATCGTCCACGAAGTTCAAACGTATACCTCCCTCTTTTTCAATTTAAGTCTATCACAGATAGACTTCTTATTTGTTATTTTTTGTTATGTATCAAGTATTGATTGAAGTCTATTAGTGATATAAGTTTGTCACTATCACTGATAGGCTTCTTAATTATTGTTGATTATGCCCAACCCGTTTAATTTACAAAAATGCCCACAATCAGAATCCACGAATAACTACTTCTTTGAAATCTATTAGTGATAGAAGTCAATCACTATCTGTCACACCCCCTTCCGAACTACCTGCTAACTCGGCTAGAAAGGCGGCGTGAAGCCAACAGACATTGTTTATCTCTTAACAATACCTGTTGACCCTGATACACCTGATAAACATACTATGTTCAAAAATGGAACACTTAAACATGACATAGCGGAAACTGGACAACTATTAAACATATACAAGGAGAAACCATTCACAAGTCTCTCTTGGAAATTAAAAGTCTAGTGCATCAGAAACAACACAAGACAAACCATTGTTTATACAACCTCTAATGTACAAACAACTATAACACCAAAGTCCTCTCAAAATAATTTACAAACATAGAGACTTGCTAGACAAAACCACCACGTACAAAGTATTTAACTTATGAAGCTTCAAAGGACTATATGGCGATAACTCAAAGTGCAGGAGCTCGATCTCTACCAAAAGTTTGGAAACATAGAAAGAATGAGCTATGAAGCTCGGTGAGTGGCTATGTTTAATATCTATAACTTGTAAAACATGTGACACAAAACTATGAGCATATGCATTTGTATTCAAGCATTGAAAGTAAACGTAGAATCATAATAGACTTTCAGAAAACCAACAAGTATATCATCAAAATCTCGTAAGGCATGTAAATGAGATAAACTCTTTTAAAAACATGTCACAATCCACGTTGTGTAGGGCACGCCCAGTACAACCAACGTTTACTCTACGATGTAGTGGGGCCCGCCCAACACTCCCATCGTCTTTGTCGTGAGTGGGGCCCCCAAAGACTCACGACAGCGCTGTTGTCACGGAGTACACTCAACGTCGACAACAGAATAAGACCTGTGTGCACACGGTACCATAAAGCCTCGGGCTCAATATCTCAGAAAATCACATGAAAACATTTGAACATGCCTGCTTATCTTTTCTTTCATAAAACTCAAGCTTACTCAGCTTGTTCATAAAACTGGAAATCTTTAAAACATACTTGCTAGTACATGCTTGCTTGAAATCATAACATTTCCATAAATTTTGGCAACCATTGACATATGTCGTAACGCCCCTACTTTTCTATAACTAAACTCTTAGGGACATTACTACACATGCATGCATTTATAGGCCAAAAGATATAAAACGATCTTTAAATCTCCACTGAAAGTAAATTGTCTTTAGGGATCCCAAAACAAAACATTCAAAAGCAGTAAAAGGAGCGGTTTAAACATGGCTGCTTAAAATCCACGAAAGTTAATCTTAATTTCAAAACCATAAAACAGCGAAGATTAGTTATCAAAGAAAATATCGGAAAACATGATTATTCCCATGGTTCTCGCAACGCGCCTCCGTCACTCGCCCTACACGTCCTTGGCCTTACCTGAAAAATATTTTTAAAAGAAAGGGTGAGTATTGCAAAACAATACCCAGTAAGTGACCTCGCTACCGAGGTTTGGGATATGCAAACACATACAACAATGACTTTTAAACCTGTTCGAAATGTACATATGCGGGACCTAAAACTTCCTCATATCATCATGACTATAATCCATGACTTCCTTTTTCTTTAAGTGGCCAATTGGTCATCCTGAGTCATTTCATTTTGAGTCTCTCACAGACCCCTGTAATTATTTGAGTCCCTCACAGACCCCTGTATGGTTTGAGTCCCTCACAGACCCCTGTATAGATTGAGTCCCTCACAGACCCCTGTAATTTGACCCATAGGGTCTCTAATGCATGTTTGACCATGCACACAATGCACTCAGGAGACCAATTTCCACATTTTTCATTAAATCATTTTATGGCATACATAACATGCATGAGGTCCCATCATTCAACATGACTATAGTGCACATGTCACAAAACATTATCATGGATATGCATGTCATGACTTTTCACATCAGATAGGGTATAGCACTCACGTATATAATCATGCCATATTCTCATAGAAAATACTGTAATATCCTCACATGAAATACTGGAATATTCTTACATAAAATGCAAAGATATTCTCACATAAAATACTAGATTATACTCACATAAAATATTGAGATATCTTCACATAGAATATTAAAGTATTCTCACATAAAATCTTGAAATATTCTCGTGTAAAATCATTAAATCTTTTTAAGTAAAATAACGTACTAATTTCACATAAAATAATGGAATTCGTTTTCTTTAATCCCATTTAAAAAGGTTCGGCACAAGGTCCCTTACCTTAGTTCGAATTCTATTCCAAAACCTAACCCGAGCTCCTTGAGTAATCTTTTTAGTAGAACCTGATTCACACAACAATTCGAAATTATTCCCAAGTATTCACCAAATCCATAGTCGTAAGGGTACTTAAATTACGTTCTTAAGGTTTCATGCCCCGCTTACCTCAAGTTCAAAGCGAATACCTAATACTCCTTAGTTCGTCTTGACGTTTGCCCCTCAATTCTGCTCCAAACTTGGTCCCTACAATTAGCGTTCGAAACAGTAGCTTAAGCTCTCAATTAAACGCTTAGATATCCAATAGGTCACGCATAATTCCCTTTCAAATTCGAAACTTAAATGGATCGCTCACCGGATCGTAATTTCGCGGTAGTGTAAGGTAGTGTCGATCGGCGGCGAGGGCCGGTGGCGGCGTGGTGGATCGAGGAACTCGTGGCGGCCGGAAGCGGCAAGCTCCGTTCGGTGATCTACCGTGCAACTCGAGCGTGAACGGTTGGGATCTTCCGTCCGTGGTCTTGAGCGCGTGCGAGAGGATGAAAACGGCTACGGGGGCTTGCGATCGGGTGGGACAGAACGAGTTCACGAGCGGCGTCGCGACCTCGGCGGCGATTGCGGTGAAAGAGTAGCTCGCGAGTGGCGGCTTGCGTGAAGCTCTCCGGTGTTGCGGCGTTCGTGGTCGGAAGTTTGGCTCGAGGACTTGTCGGCGTCCCTTCGTGCGTGGGTGGCGGAGCGGGCGGTGCGGAGCTCCTCGACGGCAAGGTGAAGCTCCTCGGCAGTAATTTGGACGACAACGGCGCAAAGAATAATACGTTGGATCTAGGGTTTAGAGGAGAAGAAGAGAATGGTTAGGTTTAGGGTTAGGGGTTTTCGCTAGGGGCAACAACAATAGGGGTTAGGGTTTGATTTCTCCTTCCTTTGGTTGGGACTTAAGGATGTTAAATACTATGAATTAGGTTAAAATTCAAATGTCCACTATAACCCTCATTTAGGCAATAATCACTAAAGTGCCATTGACACGTCCTCTTCTTCTAATTTTATAATTAATTTCATCTCCAGGAGAAATACTTCACTTAAATTAAATAAAATTAAGGACTCACTCTCACCGAGCCTGAAGAAAATCCACTAATCCGACTAGACACACACACAGGTTGATGGAACGCTAAATAAGATAAATATTAGTACCTGTGGTTGTGGTCGTCACAATCTTCCCTCCTTAAGAACTTTCGTCCTCGAAAGTTCCTATTCTTGAAATAGTTCTGGATATTTAGCTCGCACTTCTTCTTCTCGCTCCCAGGTAGCTTCTTCCGTGCGGTGATTTTGCCACAACACTTTAATTAAGTTGATTTCACGGTTACGGAGGGTCTTTTGATCTCTAGCAATAATCTGTACAGGCCGCTCGCCATAACTCAAATCTTCTGCTAGCTGTAACGGTTCAAAGTCTACGACGTGAGTCGGGTCTGGAACGTATTTTCTCAACATGGAGACATGGAATACGTTATGAATCTAGCACGCTAAGAAAGGCGGCAATGCTAGCTTTGTGAGGCCACTATACCAACCCTCTCTAAAATCTCAAATGGTCCTATAAAGCGCGGACTCAACTTCCTTTCCGACCAAACCTTAGAATCCCTTTCATTGGGGCAACTTTAAGAAATACGTGGTCCCCAACTTCAATTCTAGGTCCCTTCGTCTCGAATCGGCATAACTCTTTTTATGCGCTTTGGCGATGCGCATCCGCCCCTAATCTTCTGTCGCACTATTAGTGATCTGTACTAGTCTGGACCCAATAATCGGCGTTCACCAACCTCCTCCCGAAAACGGAGTTACGCAACGTTTTCCATAGAGAGCTTCAAATGGAGCCATTCCGATGGTCGATCGATAAGCGTTATTGTAAGCAAACTCCATCAAATGCAAATGTGTGTCCCAACTACAGGAAGTCTAAAGTGCAAGCTCGTAACATGTCTTCTAAGATCTGGTTCAAGCGTTACATCGCCCATCCGTCTCGTGGATGAAAAGTCATACTAAAAGTTCAACCGTGAACCTAACGCTTTCTGTAGGCTCCTCCAAAAGTTGGAGGTGAAACGTGGATCCCTGCTGAAATAATCCCGACTGGAATCCCATGCAGACGGACTATTTCTTCCATGTATAGCTGCGCCCACTTATCCGTAGAGTAGGTGGGTTTTCCTGGTATGAAATGTGTTGACTTCGTTAATCTGTCCACAATGACCCAAATCACTGAGTAACCTCGTATGGTTCTGGGCAGTCCGACTATGAAGTCCATGGAGATCTCCTCCCATTTCCACTGAGGCACATGTAAGGGTTGCAGTAATCCTGCGGGTCTCTGTCTAGGTGCCTTCACCTGCTGACAAGTCAAACACTTGCTGACAAACTCTGCCACGTCGCGCTTCATGTTACACCACCGAACGATCGCTTTGATCTCGATACATCTTGGTACTACCGGGATGCATAGAAAATGGTGAGTTATGGGCTTCGCTCAAGATTTCCGCCTTGATTTGTCATCGTTAAGGCATACATAATCCGCCTTACAAAATAGTAATCCTCCATCTGTGGATAGGAAAACTCGCCAACTCACTGAAGTTCTTTGCGATGCGCTTTTCTACTAGCGAGGTCCCCTGTTGAGACTCAACGATGCGTTGCCTCAAGGTCGGTTGTACAGTTAACTGAGCTAATTGTGTCGTGGTCTTCCCTATTAGTACTGCAATTTCAGCTCGTGCAAGCTCTGCTGTAACTCTGCTCTCATCAAGAACTTTCGTCTTTGCAAAGATAAACCGGCTTTCTCATCGAGGGCATCGCCACGACATTAGCCTTACCGGGGTGGTATTGAATGTTTATGTCGTAATCCTTTACTAATTCCAACCATCTGCGTTGCCTCATGTTTAGCTCTTTCTGGGTGAACAAGTACTTCAGACTTTTATGATCTGTAAAAATCTGAATTTTCTCGCCATAAAGGTAATGTCTCCAGATCTTTAGTGCAAAGACTACTGCTGCTAGTTCCAAGTCATGAGTTGGATAATTCCTCTCGTGCGTCTTCAATTGTCGGGATGCATAGGCTATTACTTTACCATGCTGCATTAGCACACAGCCCAAACCTTTCTTAGAAGCATCGCTGTAAACCACGAAGCTCCCTGTTCCCTCGGGACTTGTAAGAATCGGAGCTGACACCAACCTACACTTGAGTTCCTGGAAACTCGCCTCACAATTATCATCCCACACAAATGGGTTACCTTTGCGCGTCAGCTGGGTCATGGGCATGGCTATCTTGGCGAAGTCCTGCACGAAACGTCTATAGTAACCTGCAAGACCCAGAAAACTACGTACCTCTGTAACGGTGGTCGGACGGGGCCACTGTGTGACGGCCTCCACTTTCATTTGGGTCAACAGAGAGACTCGGCCGGACACCACATGCCCTAAGAAGGATACCTGTCTGAGCTAGAATTCGCACTTGGAAAATTTTGCATATAACTTATTCTCTCTCAGCGTGAGTAAAACTTTTCTCAGGTGCCTTTCATGATCTTCATCACTACGGAGTATATCGATTATATCGTCAATAAATACAATCACGAACGTATCTAGAAACTCTTTGAATAAACGGTTCATCAAGTCCATGAAAGCGGGGGCGTTGGTCAAACCAAAACGGCATCACTTTGTGAACTCGTAATGCCCATAACGTGATCTCAATCTTTGTCTTAGGAATATCCTCTTCACTAATTCTCAATCGATGGTAGCTCGATCTCGGATCAATCTTGGAAAACATCTTGTTGCTCCTCCAATCGATCGAACAAATCATCTATTCTAGGAAGAGGGTACTTATTCTTGATCGTAACTTTATTCAACTCTCGTAATCTATACACAGCGCATGGACCCGTCCTTCTTTTCACAAATAACACTGGCTCCTGGGCGAAACGCTAGGCGTATAAATCCCTTGTCCATGAAGTCTTGTAATCGTAGTTTCGATTCTTTCAACTCTGCCAGCGCCATTCTCATGCGGTGCCTTGGATATCGGAATCGTCCCCAACTCCAATCCGATGTTAAAATCCACTTCTCTAACGGAGGTACTCGGGAGGTCCTCGGGAAAACGTCTGAAATTCATTTACCACTGACCGATGACAACGAGATCTCCGTACACCTTGCATCTAATATGCAAGCTAAGACGCCCCAGCTCCCCGATGTAATAACTTCCCGGCCTTAAGGGCGTAAATCACCTTAGGCCTACTTCCCGCTAGGGTGCCTCGAACTCAGAACGGGTTGGCGGTGGGGAGTGAACACTACCTCCTTCCCGAAACAATCAATGCGGGCATGGTTCTGCGCTAACGATCCATACCCAATATCACATCAAAGTCAAACATGTCTAAGACTACCAGTTCTTCGTTAACTCATGGTGCGATAGTCACACTACCATCCTTGACTTTCATAGTGGCTAACAAGTTCGTCCCTGCAGAGTGGAGTGGAGCAGACAAAGCATATCAGAATCGTTTCTAATTCTAACTCACTTGACTTACGAAGGATGTTTGAAATAAAAGAGTGTGTAGAACCGTAATCAAATAATACAAAGGCAAGGTGCCCAAGTAATGAAAGTGTACACAGTAACCACGGAGTCTGTGCCATGAATGCTTTTACTTGTGCTGGCATAAGCTCTTCCTTGATGTATTACGGGCTTGGCAGCAGCCCCACTATTGATAACTCCGAGGTTGGCTAGCACCGGCTTGACTCGGACAACTATTAGCTCTGTGCCCCTCTTTCCCACATCCAAGCACACCTCAGGGCGGGCCAAACACTTACCCCAATGATGCTTACCACGATCTTTGCATTGTGGCTTATCTCCACTGTTAGTTCCTGTCCTGCTGACCTGTGGTTTCTGACCTGAACCTGCACGAAAGTTTCGAGATCTATGCGGTGTACTGCCGGGGACGCCATGCGAGCTTGAATTTGGTTGGTCCCATTTCCTCTTATGATTTGCCATGGGTTTGCCCTGGTTAACCATTACCTCGATGTGCGATGCGTGTGCTCACTCCAAATCAACTCCGCCACTCTCACTGCGGAGGCATAGTCGGGAGGAACTAGTGCACTGTATGAAGCCTCGAACATTTTCATCTAGTCCCATAATGAAACGCTCTGCTTTCTTCGCCTCGGTGTCTACCAACTCGGGGGCAAAAAAGCGTGACAAGCGGGTGAATTCTCTCTCATATACCTCCACTGCCCTCCTGTTCTGGCTAAGCTGTAAGAATTCCGCCTGCTTCCTATATCGAGTGCAGCTGGGTAAAATTTCCGCGAGAATGCTTCCTTAAATGATTCCGGTGTCGTTTCTCATTGGCGACTATGGTTCCCTGGGCGGACTCCCACCATAAATAGGCGTCGTTTCTCAGCATGAAGGTAGCACAGGACACCCTCTGGTCCTCAGGACAATTCATCAGTCTGAAGATGGTCTCGATGGAGGACGACCATAACTTCGACCACGGTGGGGTCACTAGAAGACCCATCAAAAGATGCGGGATCATACTTCCCGAAGTCCTTGGATATCGAGACTCGTGGTTGCATCATTCCGCCACGACTTGCTTGGGCCACCGAGAGTGGCTATCGTAGCTCGCACTCAGAGTCTGCGTGATGGCCTCTACCATCATAGTCATGACGTTAGGGTTTCCTTGATCCGCCATCGAGCGATCGCAGTGTGCATCCTCCTGGCGCTCTGGTTGGTCTTGGGGGAGATCTGGCACGGGTGGAGTAATCTCTTCCTGTTCCAGTGGTAGTTCTGGTTGGGTGTTAACGTTTCCTCCCGTCCTCCGACCCTACCACGTCCTCTACCCTCCCACGACCTCTAGGTGGCATTTTGTCGATCTACAATATAGAGAATTTCTAACTTAGTTTTCGTCACTTTCTAAATCAGAAGATAGGATCACCTCGTGGTTTGAATTCATTTACATTCACAATACAGAATTACATCATAATCATTTGCTTAGTTTATAAAATACCAGAACGTACCTGGCGGTGACCGGAATGCGTTGCTCAACCATGGGAGCTACTCTGTGCTTACTCTGTAAGCAAGTCTACAGAACACATAAACCTGTGGATCTCGATACCAACCGTAACGCCCCTACTTTTCTATAACTAAACTCTTAGGGACATTACTACACATGCATGCATTTATAGGCCAAAAGATATAAAACGATCTTTAAATCTCCACTGAAAGTAAATTGTCTTTAGGGATCCCAAAACAAAACATTCAAAACAGGTAAAAGGAGCAGTTTAAACATGGCCTGCTTAAAATCCTGAAAGTTAATCTTAATTTCAAAACCATAAAACGACAGCATTAGTTATCAAAGAAAATATGCGGAAAACATGATTATTCCAATGGTTCGGCAGCAACGCCTCCGCTACTCGCGCCTCTGCACGCCCTTGGCCTTACCTGAAAAATATTTTTAAAAGAAAGGGTGAGTATTGCAAAACAATACCCGAGTAAGTGACCTCGCTACGAGGTTTGGGATATGCAAACACATACAACAATGACTTTTAAACTGTTTCGAAAAGTACATATGCGGGACCTAAAACTTCCTCATATCATCATGACTATAATCCATGACTTCCTTTTTCTTTAAGTGGCCAATTGGTCATCCCGAGTCATTTCATTTTGAGTCCTCACGCACCCTGTAATTATTTGAGTCCCTCACAGACCCTGTATGGTTTGAGTCCTCACGCACCCTGTATAGATTGAGTCCCTCACGGACCCACAGTAATTTGACCCATAGGGTCTCTAATGCATGTTTGACCATGCACACAATGCACTCGGGAGACCAATTTCCACATTTTTCATTAAATCATTTTATGGCATACATAACATGCATGAGGTCCCATCATTCAACATGACTATAGTGCACATGTCACAAAACATTATCATGGATATGCATGTCATGACTTTTCACATCGATAGGGTATAGCACTCACGTATATAATCATGCCATATTCTCATAGAAAATCTTTGTAATATCCTCACATGAAATCTGGAATATTCTTACATAAAATGCAAAGATATTCTCACATAAAATACTAGATTATACTCACATAAAATATTGAGATATCTTCACATAGAATATTAAAGTATTCTCACATAAAATCTTGAAATATTCTCGTGTAAAATCATTAAATCTTTTAAGTAAAATAACGTACTAATTTCACATAAAATAATGGAATTCGTTTTCTTTAATCCAATTTAAAAGGTTCGGCACAAGGTCCCTTACCTTAGTTCGAATTCTATTCCAAAACCTAACCCGAGCTCCTTGAGTAATCTTTTTAGTAGAACCTGATTCACACAACAATTGAAATTATTCCCAAGTATTCACCAAATCCATAGTCGTAAGGGTACTTAAATTACGTTCTTAAGGTTTCATGCCCCGCTTACCTCAAGTTCAAAGCGAATACCTAATACTCCTTAGTTCGCCTTGACGTTTGCCCCTCAATTCCGCTCCAAACTTGGTCCCTACAATTAGTGTTCGAAACGGTAGCTTAAGCTCTCAATTAAACGCTTAGATATCCAATAGGTCACGCATAATTCCCTTTCAAATTGAAACTTAAATGGATCGCTCACCGGATCGTAATTTCAAATGTGGTAAGGTAGTGTCGATCGGCGGCGGGGGCGGCGACACCGTGGATCGGAGAACTCGTGGCGGCGCCGAGCGAGCAAGCTCCGTTCGGTGATCTGCCGGCGCAACTCAGACGTGAACGGTTGGGATCTTCCGTCCGTGGTCTTCAGGCGTGCCGGAGGATGAAAACGGCTACGGCGGGGGCTTGCGATCGGCTGGACAGGAACGAGTTCACGAGCGGCGTGCAGACCTCGGCGGCGAGCCATGCGGTGAAAAGAGTAGCTCGTGAGTGGCGGCTTGCGTGAAGCTCTCGGTGTTGCAGGCGTTCGTGGTTGGAGAAGTTTCGGCTCGAGGACTTGCCGGCGTCCCTTCGTGCGTGGGTGGCAGACGGGGCGGCTGGAGCTCCTCGACGGCGGCTGGACGGCAACGGCAGCAATAATACGTTGGATCTAGGGTTTAGAGGAGAAGAAGAGAATGGTTAGGTTTAGGGTTAGGGTTTTCGGCTAGGGCAACAACAATAGGGGTTAGGGTTTGATTTCTCCTTCCTTTGGTTGGGACTTAAGGATGTTAAATACTATGAATTAGGTTAAAATTCAAATGTCCACTATAACCCTCATTTAGGCAATAATCACTAAAGTGCCATTGACACGTCCTCTTCTTCTAATTTTATAATTAATTTCATCTCCAGGAGAAATACTTCACTTAAATTAAATAAAATTAAGGACTCACTCTCACCGAGCCTGAAGAAAATCCACTAATCCGACTAGACACACACACAGGTTGATGGAACGCTAAATAAGATAAATATTAGTACCTGTGGTTGTGGTCGTCACATATGCTCATGTATAAACTTTATAAAGACTTTAGGGTCACAATGAACACTTGAAACATTTCTAGGAAAACATGAATACTCATAAACATGTATTCAAAAGAAAGCATAATGCATTGAAAACTTTAATTCTAGCAAAACTTGCATTTCTTGAACATAATTCAAGCATATATACACTTTTGAAGTTCCTTTTATCACTCACAGTGTTTGAACTAGAATCTTAGCACGTACACTCGACCTATTTGCTCTTGGCCAGTCAAACAAACCAAATTCATGTATTAGAACCTCGAGCTCATGGTTTTTAACCTTAAAACTACAAGAAAACACACTTTCAAAAATTCCAGCATTTTCAGATTTTCTGCCCTGTTTTCAGACAGCCATAACTTCTTCATTACTTATCCAAAAAGAGTGTACTTTATACCAAACGCTTCCGTTTTGAACCCTCTAAAACTCTTATGAAGACATGAAAATGAAATTCCTAACGTATGGGTTAGAAAATACCTCAGTAGCTTAACCCCTAAAATGATCCTGCTGCTGTTCCAGATTTCACTTCCTGCTGCAACCCAAAACTTAACCTGATGATTACAACATCTTCCAATCATTTTCTTCTCACGATTCCTTCACGAAACGTGTAGGAAATTGAATAAGCTTTCGAACCATACCAATTAGAGCTTCTAAATCCAAGTATACAGATCAGAACAACCAAAACATCAGAGACTTCTCGGATTTGACAGCAAAATTCTATCTTCTGCCTTCCTCTTAACAAAACAGCAACATAAAATCAGAATTGGCTCGAGCTTCCTTTACGAATGTTGTTCCAATATGAGTTAACTTTCATGAAACAAAAGCTCAACTCTTACCTCTTCTTGTGGAGCTCGAGATGAACAGAAAATCAGAGCTTGTCTGAGTTGATTTCCTTGTTGTAATAAAGAATTCCCTTGAGTTTTCCTCTTTCTTCTCACAAACTCCAGCTCAAAATCACCAAAAATGGCCTCCTTCTTCTTCCTTTCTCCTTCAACCACGAAGCTTCAGCCTTAGTTTGTGATGAAAGAGAAGAAAATGGAGAGAAAACCCTTTTAAAAAAAATCAATCGGTGGAGGGTTTGTCCTTTTGCACCTTTTTACTTTTTCATTTTCCATTTCTTTTTCCTTTTCTTTTCTTTCCTTTATCTTCTTTCTTTCTTTTCTTTTCTTTTCTTTTCTTTTTTTCTTAACAAAACAAAATAACTTAATATATAAAACATTTGTTTCATTTCCTTTTCTTCTTTTGGTCTTTAAAAGCAAACCAAACCAAAATGGTTTAAACTTTCTTTCCTTGTTTTCCTTTTGTCTTTCACTTCATTTCTTTTCTTTTAAAACATGGGAAACCAAGTTTTAAACATTCATTTCCTCTTTCTTTTTTGTTGTTTGTTAATAAGGAAGTTCCAAAGAAAGATCTCGGGTTTACAACTTACCTCCCTTGAAAATTTCGTCCTCGAAATTGAGTAGTCTTTAAGTGAAAATCATTGGGTACTTCCTCCTCATTAGATCCTCTAACTCCCGGGTTGCCTCCTCCACTCCGTGATGTCTCCAACGAACTTTCACGAGTGGGATCGTCTTGTTCCTTAAAACTTGCTCTTTCCCCGTCGAGGATTTGAACTGCATCCTCTACGTAACTCATGTCTTTTTCACTCAACTGGTTGTGCTTGCAACACATGTGTCGGATCTGAATATACTTCCTTAACATGGACACATGAAATACATCATGTACTCGAGATAGTTCTGCTGCAACTCCATCAGTAGGTGCGCCCAACTCGTCCCAAGTTCTTTGGATAAGGACCAATATATCTAGGGCTTAGTTTACCCTTCTTGCCAAAACGAAGGACACCTCTCCATGGAGCTACCTTCAAGAAAACTTGATCTCCAACCTGGAATTCTAAGTCCTTTCGTCGCTTATCAACATAATTCTTCTGACGGTCTTGTTCTACCTTTAAATTTTCTCTGATTACCCTAATATTGTCTGTAGTAACTTGTACCAACTCAGGGCCGATTAGCTTCCGCTCTCCAACTTCATTCCAACATACAGGTGTTCTACATGGTCTTCCATACAGAGCCTCAAATGGTGCCATACCGATACTCGACTGGTAGCTGTTATTGTAAGCAAATTCCATAAGTGATAGGTGAGTATCCTAACTCCCTTTAAATTGAAGGACACATGCTCTCAACATGTCCTCTAAGGTCTGGATGGTCCTCTCTCTGATTTGCCCATCCGTCTGCGAGGATGGAACGCTGTACTAAAATTCAACTTTGTTCCCATAGCCTTCTGTAAGCTAGGCTAAAACTTAGAAGTAAATCTTGGATCTCTATCTGAAACGATAGACACTAGTACTCCGTACTAACTCACAATTCTGTCGACGTATAGCTTAGCTAGCTGATCAAGCGTAGACGTCGCTTTAATCGGTACAAACCGTGCTGTTTTAGTGAGTCTATCCACTATTACCCAAATACCATCATGCCCACTTGAAGTACGTGGTAATCCAAAAGAAAATCCATAGTGATATGCTCCCATTTCCACTCGCACCGGGCGATGGGTTAAGGAGTCCTCCTGGCCTCTGTCTAACTGGTTTAACCTGTTGGCAGATCAAACATCTATCAACATAATCAGCTATCTCCCGTTTCATCTCAGGCCACCAATACGTTCCCTTCAAAGTTTTGTACATCTTGGTACTTCCTGGATGCATAGCGTAAGCTGAACTGTGAGTTTCCTCTAGAATAGCATCTTTAAGCTCACTAACACTTGGAACACACAGTCTTCCCTGCCTCTCTATGGCTCCATCTGATCTCATTTTAAACTCTGCTTCTGGGCCCTGTTTGGACTTTCCAAACATTTTCTGCAGGTTACTATCCTCCGTCTGTCTTCTCACAATATCTGCTACAAGTGAAGACCTGACATGGAATTGTGCTAAGAGGCCTCCTGAATTCTCTGCAGTCACAATTGCCTTAGAATCCCATAGAGTACTTAAAAATGTTGCTCGAATACCACACAAGGCATCCCTAGGAAGTCTTGACTTCCTGCTCAATGCATCTGCTACCATATTCGCCTTACCAGGATGGTATTCTATAGTACAATCATAATCTTTAATCAGTTCTAACCATCTTCTCTGTCTCATATTCAACTCCTCCGATCAAAGATATACTTGACTCTTATGATCCGTGTAGATGTGACACCTTTCACCAAACAAGTAATGTCTCCGGATCTTGATGCTAAAACAATGCTATTTGCTAGCTAGCTCGAGATCATGGGTAGGGTAATTACATTCATGCTTTTTCAATTGTCTTGATGCATAAGCTATTACTTTTCCTTCTTGCATCGTAACACACCCCAAACCTTGTCTCGAGGCATCACAAGAAATCACATACTCTTTTCCCAAGCACTGAGAAGTGTCGAAATAGGTGTTGTAACTAATCTTTTTTCACTCCCGAAAACTCGTCGCAATTGTCCACCATTCAAACTTAGCATTCTTCTTTGTCAAAGCCATTAAGGGTAATGCTATTCGTGAGAAATCCTCAACAAATCGCTTTGTAGTATCCTCGCCAAGCCTAGGAAACTACGTACCTCTGTCATGACCGATCGGTCTTTCCCAGCTTGACTCAAACTTTAACTTTATTTGGATCCACACTAACACCATTTCTTTGAGACAACATGCCCTAAAAACACTACTCCGATCCAACCAAAACTCACATTTGGTGAATTTAGCGTACATAAATTGCTTTATCTCGTAGTGTTTGTAGAATAATCCTCAAATGTTCCTCATGAGCTTTCTGTCAACCGAGTAAACTAGTATATCATCAATAAATACTATCACAAACGATCCAAATCTTTGGTGGAATATCCTGTTCATGAGGTCCATGAAAACTGCTGGTGCATTCGTCAAACCGAACGGCATTACTAGAAACTCATAATGCCCGTGCACTGTTCTCAATGTTGTCTTAGGAATATCTCGATTCCCTTACCTTTAATCGATGGTATCCTCGATCTCAAATCAATCTTAGAAAACACCGATGCTCCTCAGAATCGGTCAAACAAGTCATCAATACGGGTAAAGGATACTTGTTACGTATCGTGACTTTGTTTAACTGTCTGTAATCAATGCATAATCTAAGGTTACCATCTTTCTTCTTTACAAATAACACTGGAGCTCCCGAGGGTGATACACTAGGTCTGATGTATCCCTTATCAACTAGTTCTTGTAATTGCATCTTCACTCTTTGAGCTCACTTGGAGCCATTCTATACGGCGCTACCAAGGAAATAGGTGTTGTTCTGGTAACAATTCAATAGTGAACTCTACTTCCTATCGGTGGCAACCACGACAGATCTGCTTTGGAAAAACATCTAGAAATTCGTTCACAACAAGAACATCTTCTCGGTTTTAACTTTTCTTCCCTGCACTCCACTACGTTAGCAAGAAACGCCGTGCATCCTTTTCTCAACAACTTCGAGCTTTGAATGTCGAAATCAAACTCGTAGGAATAATCTTCTTTTCACCCCGAAAACCACTTCACCAACCCCGGTTTTCTAAAAACAACTTCCTTTCTATGGCAATCCATGGAAGCATAATGAGTGAATAAGAAATCCATCCCTAAGATTGCATCTAACATCTGCAACTCTAGTGGAAGAAGATCCACTAACATATTGAGACCTTCTACTAAGACCTCACAATCTCGCAACACCGAATTGACTAGTAAAGCATCACCAACCGGAGTGTATATAACTAACTCCTCAAATAAAGGCTCTAGCTTCTTACTAAGCTTAGTTAGGAATAAATCTGAAACAAAGGAATGCGTAGCACTTTGGATCTATCAAAACACATGCAGTACATTACAAATAAAGATCGTACTCAGGTAATCACGCCCGTGCATCCTCTCGCTTCTCTTTGAGTCATAGCGTAGACCTTTCCTCGCTGCCTAGGTCTCCTACAACTCCTTCTGCTTTGCACCACTGGTGCCTCTCCTCGCAGCCTACCGCAACTCTCTATTTGCTCAACCGTATGCGGGATCCAACTCCTGGTCCTCTGTGGCGGCCGCTCTAAGCCGTGGACAATCCTCTTGAAATGCCCCGCCGCCACACTGGTAACACACACACCGACACCAACAAGACATTGGCCTCGATGATTCTTGCCACAATTTGCACATGGAGTTCTCCTTGCTTGCACCGCAATGACTCGCTTTATGCGTGGTGGTTCTTGCTGTGGATCTGGCAGATTGACTAGGTGCTCTTTGACTCTGCCTCTGATAGGCACCACTAACATTCATCTGCCTCGATATCTGGCCGCCAGCTCGATTCTTAAAATCCTTACGACTTGAAACATTCACCCCAGGTGTGAATCTTCGCTGTTCGCGACCCCGAAAACTACTCGTCGTTGAAGGCCCACGAGTAGGCTCCACTACTGACTGCGCCTCTGCTATACTCTGCTCAACTCGTAGAGCAGTCTCTACCAGCTGTGAGAAGTCAGTCCACTTAGCAATGGTTGTGATTGGGGTACGTATTTCATGACGTAATCCCCTTTCAAATCGTCGACACCTGTCACTCTCAGATGCCACAATAACATCAGCATACCGTGATAGCTCAGTATACCTTCTCTCATACTCGACCAACGATAGTGACCCTTGCTTTAATTCTAAAAATTCATCTCTCTTAACCATGCATGATGTGCCAGGTAATATTTATCTTCAAATATGCCTCTGAAAGTTTGCCCGATCTAAAGTGCGTGCATCACTCCGTCGCTAAAATTGACTTCCACCATCCCTCTGCTTCTTTCTCTAGCAGGAATGTGGCTAGCTTGACTTTACGCTCTTCAGGGCAGCTCATCACTTCAAAATATTTCTCAAGCTTATTCAGCCACACCTCGGCGTCAGCTGGATCTGTGGAACCCTCAAACACTGTGGCTCCCAATTTCTTCAGACGTTCTATTCCATACGCCTTTTCTGGATCACTTGGCCCTGCTCTCTCTGGCCTGCCTACCTCCTGTGAGGAAATGGCATGCTGCTGATCTCTGGCCTCAGTTTGGACTCTCGGGGCACTAGATCCTCTCTCAGATTGGCCTTGGGTAGGATCCTGCGTCCTGCCCTGGTCTTGCCTGCGTCGTCTGCTAGTACGTGGTGGCATGACTCCTATAACATATCAACATATTAGACATGCTATGGATACTTAACTCAAATACACAATACTAAACTTCTATTCATATTTTAGCCCTAACTGGACTTGCTCTTACCCTTACTTGAACCATACTCTACTAGTTCGATCTGAACTAACTCAATAGCTTGCTATGACTTTTACTTTATTCTCAGAGCTAACTTGCCCTGTCTCATTCCCATGGAGCTAACTGCTCTGATACCAAGTTGTCACACCCCCTTCCGAACTACCTTCTAACTCGGCTAGAAAGGCGGCGTGAAGCCAACAGACATTGTTTATCTCTTAACAATACCTGTTGACCCTGATACACCTAATAAACATACTATGTTCGAAAATGGAACACTTAAACAATGACATAGCGGAAACTGGACAACTATTAAACATATACAAGGAGAAACCATTCACAAGTCTCTCTTGGAAATTAAAAGTCTAGTGCATCAGAAACAACACAAGACAAACCATTGTTTATACAACCTCTAATGTACAAACAACTATAACACCAAAGTCCTCTCAAAATAATTTACAAACATAGAGACTTGCTAGACAAAACCAAACCACGTACAAAGTATTTAACTTATGAAGCTTGAAAGAGACTATGGCGAAGAATTCGAAAGCCGTGAGCTCGATCTCTACCAAAAGTTTGGAAACATAGAAAGAATGAGCTATGAAGCTCAGTGAGTGACTGTGTTTAATATCTATAACTTGTAAAACATGTGACCTCAAAACTATGAGCATATGCATTTGTATTCAAGCATTGAAAGTAAACGTAGAATCATAATAGACTTTGAAAAACCAACAAGTATATCATCAAAATCTCGTAAGGCATGTAAATGAGATAAACTCTTTTAAAAACATGTCACAATCCACGTTGTGTAGGGCACGCCAAGATAAACCAACGTTTACTCTACGATGTAGTGGGGCCCGCCCGAAGACTCCCATCGTCTTTGTCGTCGTAGTGGGGCCCGCCAAAGACTCACGATGGTACTGTATCACGAGTACACTCAACGTCGACAACAGAATAAGACCTGTGTGCACATGGTACCATAAAGCCTCGGGCTCAATATCTCATAAAATCACATGAAAACATTTGAACATGCCTGCTTATCTTTTCTTTCATAAAACTCAAGCTTACTCAGCTTGTTCATAAAACTGGAAATCTTTAAAACATACTTGCTAGTACATGCTTGCTTGAAATCATAACATTTCCATAAATTTTGGCAACCATTGACATATGCTCATGTATAAACTTTATAAAGACTTTAGGGTCACAATGAACACTTGAAACATTTCTAGGAAAACATGAATACTCATAAACATGTATTCAAAAGAAAGCATAATGCATTGAAAACTTTAATTCTAGCAAAACTTGCATTTCTTGAACATAATTCAAGCATATATACACTTTTGAAGTTCCTTTTATCACTCACAGTGTTTGAACTAGAATCTTAGCACGTACACTCGACCTATTTGCTCTTGGCCTGTCAAACAAACCAAATTCATGTATTAGAACCTCGAGCTCATGGTTTTTAACCTTAAAACTACAAGAAAACACACTTTCAAAAATTCCAGCATTTTCAGATTTTCTGCCCTGTTTTCAGACAGCCATAACTTCTTCATTACTTATCTAAAAAGAGTGTACTTTATACCAAGCTCTTCCTTTTTGAACCCTCTAAAACTCTTATGAAGACATAAAAATGAAATTCCTAACGTATGGGTTAGAAAATACCTCAGTAGCTTAACCCCTAAAATGATCCTGCTGCTGTTCCAGATTTCACTTCCTGCTGCAACCCGAAACTTAACCTGATGATTACAACATCGTCCAATCATTTGCTTCTCACGATTCCTTCACGAAACTTGTAGGAAATTGAATAAGCTTTCGAACCATACCAATTAGAGCTTCTAACGCCAAGTATACAGATCAGAACAACCAAAACATCAGAGACTTCTCGGATTTGACAGCAAAATTCTATCTTCTGCCTTCCTCTTAACAAAACAGCAACTTAAAATCAGAATTGGCTCGAGCTTCCTTCACGAATGTTGTTCCAATATGAGTTAACTTTCATGAAACAAAAGCTCAATTCTTACCTCTTCTTCTGGAGCTCGAGATGAACAGAACATCAGAGCTTGTCTGAGTTGATTTCCTTGTTGTAATAAAGAATTCCCTTGAGTTTTCCTCTTTTCTTCTGCAACTCCAGCTCAAAATCACCAAAAATGGCCTCCTTCTTCTTCCTTTCTCCTTCAACCACGAAGCTTCAGCCTTAGTTTGTGATGAAAGAGAAGAAAATGGAGAGAAAACCCTTTTAAAAAAAATCAATTGGTGGAGGGTTTGTCCTTTTGCACCTTTTTACTTTTTCATTTTCCATTTCTTTTTCCTTTTCTTTTCTTTCCTTTATCGTCTTTCTTTCTTTTCTTTTCTTTTCTTTTCTTTTCTTAACAAAACAAAATAACTTAATATATAAAACATTTGTTTCATTTCCTTTTCTTCTTTTGTCTTTAAAAGCAAACCAAACCAAAATGGTTTAAACTTTATTTCCTTGTTTTCCTTTTGTCTTTCACTTCATTTCTTTTCTTTTTAAAACATGGGAAACCAAGTTTTAAACATTCATTTCTTCTTTCTTTTTGTTGTTTGTTAATAAGGAAGTTCCAAAGAAAGATCTCGGGTTTACACTATCACTGATAGATTGCTTCTTTAGAATGTTTTATCAGGATTGATTAAAGTCTATCAGTGATAGAAGGCTATCACTGTCACTGATAGACTTCTTTTTTGGAATGTTGATAAAAGTTGATCACTGATAGACTTCTTCTTTTGAATGTTTATTAGAGTCTATCACTATCACTGCTAGACTTATTCTTTTGGATGATTATTGAAGTCTATTAGTGATACAAGTCTATCACTATCACTAATAGACTACTTCTTTCGAATGTTTATCAGGGTTGATTAAAGTCTATTAGCGATAGAAGTCTATCACTATCACTAACAAACTTTTTCTTTGGAATATTGATTGAAGTCAAGCAGTGATAGAAGTCTATCACTATCACTGATAGACTTCTTCTTTTGGAATGTTGATAGAAGTCTATCATTATCATTAATAGACTTCTTCTTTGGAATGTTTATTGAAGTTATTAGTGATAGAAGTTTATCGCTATCACTGATAAACTACTTCTTTGGAATGTTTATCAGGGTTCATTGAAGTCTATCAGTCGTAGAAGTCTATCACTATCATTGATAGACTTATAGACTTCTTCTTTGGAATGTTGATAGAAATGTATAAGTGATAGAAATTTATCACTGACTGACTTCTTTATTGGAATGTTGATAGAAGTCTATCAGTGATAGAAGTTTATCATCATCACTGATAGACTTCTTCTTTAGAATGTTGATTGAAGTCTATTAGTGATAGAAGTTTATCACTATCACTGATAAACTTCTTCTTTGAAATGTTTATTGAGCGTAACTCTATCAGTGATAGAAGTCTATCACTATCACTAATAGATTACTTCTTTGGAATGTTTATTGAAGTCTACCAATGGTAAAAGTATGTGTTTATAACTGATAGACTATTTCTTTAGAATGTTTATCAGGGTTGATTGAATTCTATCAGTGATAGAAGTCTATCACTATCATGATAGACTTTTTCTTTGGAATGTTTATTGAAGTCAATCAGTGATAAACTTCTATCACTATTACCAATAGATTACTTCTTTAGAATGTTTATCAGAGTTGATTGAGGCCTATCTGTGATAGAAGACTATCATTATCACTGATAGACTACTTCTTTGGAATGTTTATTGAAGTCTCAGTGATAGAAGTTTATCAATATCATTTATAGACTTATTCTTTGAATGTTTATCTGCACAGTATTTCAATCGCTATCACAAAATATTAAGCACAATATTTCAATCACAACCTTATATTCTTAAAACAAATGATAGTATGATAACAACAATGGTATATTGAGGTATATCTTGAAAACATATATCCAAAACCAACTTCATTTGTCAAATAATAGAAATTAAATTAAAATTAAACTCGATTCATGGGGATGAAATTCATAATTTATTCTAAAAAAAATTGTTATTAAACCAAACCAAACAAACCATACAAAAATCTTTTTGAGGATAAATAAATATCCTTAGGGATAAAATTGTAACTATGGCCATCATCTTTTTCATCTCCCTTTTTTTTAGAGGCAATTTCAGATGCACACACTAGAAACTGTACCACTGCCTTCTCGAGAAGCACGTGTAGTGCCTCGACGACGATCCCCACATGTTCGAAGTCACCTACTGCAGTGCGGCGACCACATATGCCACATGTCCACCGCCGCTCCCTCTGCTCTGCCGCCGCAGAACGTCGACGACCAACACATGGCCCATTTTCGACCCTCTCCGTTAGATGGATTTCGATGGAGTTCATCGGTCATTCAAGTGGGTCGTCGGGCCTCGACGGTCCGGTTGTCGTCTGGTACGAAAAAGACGTGGGTGATCAATTTCCTATGTTGGGCATGGCCGACACCATGTTCAACTGCAGCACTGACAGTAGCAACAGTATGGACTCCATCTTCGCCACTTATGTGGAGGGAGAACATCAATATCACAAGTGGTGAAATACACACAAAAATAGGAAGAAGGGTAAAATTAGAATTATAAAATGTTTTTAAAGAGATTTGTCATACTTACAATTCTTTTTAAATATTGTTATATCAAATAATAAGGTCACCCTTGGTTTCCATTACAAATTCTCTATTTATAGTTAGTTAGGAGATTATTTAAAAGGATAGAAATTAATGCTTTAAATTCAGGTTTATTTTTATATATCTAAGAGAAAGATCTATTACACTATATCAAAATAGTATATGATAAGAAGCTAATCTCTTTGCTAAGCCAGAAGTCATGTCCAAATAAATGCTAAATTAAGCCTAGGAGAAGTCACAACTAAAAATAGACCGTTTTCTTTAAAAGAAAACAAAAAACAAAGCCATGTTACATTATGAAGTATATACGTTTATATTTTTTTTCATTTGTCCAAGTTTATACAAGTAGGGTTGGTTCGTGTGAACCAAAATATAGTTCAACTGGCATCAAGTATGACTTATGACCAAGAGTTCATGGATTTGAATCCCTTACTCCAATGGTTGATATACTGAAAAAAAAAATAGGATGGTTTGTTGTAGTTTAAACAACTATACAAAAATTGCAATATCTATATACTTAAAAAAAATTGAGAGTATTGTTATAGGAAAAGAAACAGTTTGTTGCCTTTCTCATTACTAAAAAACTCACTCTAGGTCAGACAATATCTAGAAATTTCTATGGAGCATTGTGGGGTCGTAAATGGCTTTTTCGTTTTCGTCCATGTCCTTCATCTCATTCTTCGTATCTACAAAATGTTCTATTTAATTCTGTGGAGAACAAGGCAAAGATTTCGTGTGGGGATCAAGTTGCTGCGGAAAATAATTCCTCATTTATGATTTTTATTGTTCTACTTTTGATTAAATAATTTTTTTTAGAAAAAAACTGACGCAGCGGATTCAATGATTAGGCCAAATCCATGGCAAACAAGGAAAATTCATCCCAAAAGAGAGGAAACTCTCCAAGAGAACTCAAATGTTCTATTCAAACATAATTCAAAAGGTTCCTTTACAACTCTTACAAAGGCCCTATTTATAGGCTTACAAAAAAGACCTAATACAATTTAATCTAAAATTAACACTAAACTAATAACAATTAAATTAAACTAATTAACTAACGATTCATCCTACATCAGATTCACCCCGACTTAAAAAAAATGACTCGTCCTCGAGTCGAGGTGATAAAAAAAAAATCTTTCTCGATCCTTGTGAGTGTGATAAACTCCAATTGAAAAATCCCGACATAAAATTTCCCAAATCCATAATGGAAATAATGCAATACTCCAAAAAAAATTCAAGAAATTGAAGGGCACAAAGGATGAATTGTCAATACGTAGATTTAGTTCTAAAGAATGGCCCAATGAGAGGCCCAATGCCATGCCCAATGTGATTTTCCATAAAATTAGGGTTGTTGGACCAAATTCCAACTTTACCCTCATCTTTAGTCTTCTTTCTCCTTCACCGTAAAGTACCCAAACCGGCAGCCACATCCTTCTCCATCTGGAACAAACTGCCGAATGAAAAGCGGGTTGTTTTTTTTTTCTTCTTTTCATTTCTTCTCCATCTTGCATCAGTAGTCACGCCGCCAACCAGCTGCATCTCGTTTTTTTTTTCATCTTCAAGAAGAGGTCGGCAACCTCTTCCCCCGTTCGAGACTTCGCGGCATGTTGCTACAGTGGCGTGTGTGACTTCCTTCGATGAACCAGTAGAAACGTCTTCCTTCCACGAAGGAGCAAGGTCAACTTCGTCATCGTCGGCTTCCGTTTCAGCATTTTCGATTTCGATTTCTCTATTTTCCTCTTCTTCTTTTTGTTCTTCGATTTCTCTATTTTTTTTTCTTTTTCCTTTTCGATTTCTCTGTTTTTTTTTTTCTTCTTCTTCATAGTTGTTGCATTTGATTTCTTGATCTTCAGGGGTTTCTTTGTGGTTACCTTCACTCCTCCCTTCATAATACTTTTTTTTGGCACTGTAAATTATTTGAGAGATAGGACTCTTTTTCAATTCTTCACGTAGAAGATCTAATTTGTTAGACAACCTTTGAAGTTCTTTGATTTCCATGTTATGGGAGTAGTTTTCATCAACGGTTGATTTCTGAAATTTTTGGATGGAGGATGGTGATCAGTTGATGAATGGGTGTTTTGTAACTTTGGTTTAGGTTGTTTGGAAGTATAAAGATAGTTGGTTGAAGACTGATAAAGAGGGTGAGTTAAGTGATGAGTATACTGTGAATTTTGTTTGATTGGCTTGAAATGTCTGGATGAAATGTGGTGATGGGAGGTTGATGAATATGAAAAAGAGGATGGTGGAGTTGAAGAATATGGTGTTGGTAAATACCTGGCTGAAGAAACATACTCATGGTGTGCAGTCTACCGTTGAGGTTGTCGTCTCCGACCATCGTCCATGGTTTTGTGGCTTTTCGGGAACATCGAGGTTCGTCCGAGGCTCTGATACCAATTGACGCAGCAGATTCAATGATTAGGCCAAATCCATGGCCAAACAAGGGAAATCCATCCCAAAAGAGAGGAAACTCTCCAAGAGAACTCAAATGTTCTATTCAAAAATAATTCAAAAGGTTCCTTTACAACTCTTACAAAGGCCCTATTTATAGGCTTACAAAAAAGACCTAATACAATTTAATCTAAAATTAACACTAAACTAATAACAATTAAATTAAACTAATTAACTAACGATTCATCCTACATCAAAAACTATTTGAATGGTTAGTTCTTAATAATATTTTTCTATTTAAGAGAATTTTTTAAAATTTTTATAAAAAATAAAATGATATTTAATAAAAGTTTAGAATTATGTTTATTATATATGTCTACAAATACACATTTAAAAAAAAAAAAAGAAATCAAGACGAGAAATGGAACAGAGATAGATACAGGGAATACATTCTCCGTCTAAGAGGAAAAATTATTCCTCACTCCCTCTTCTATTTCTAATGGGGACTCTCTGCCCGTTAGAGGCAAATTCCTGCGGGCTCCATTTCGAAGAAAAAATAAACATATCTAACAATATCAAGTTTACACAAAAGAGTCATAAAAAGAAAAAAATAAAAAATGGGCAAGAATTGATTTTTCCCTGGTTAGTCTTTTGTTGTAAAAGAAAATTAAAAGAGCTAAGTGGTATCATGAAAAAAGAAGTATACAAGGAAACATGAATTTCAAAAGGAAAGTGCAGCTGTTGTAATTGATGGTAAAAGTCAAAGCTGTTGCATTCTGTCAAAGAGATAATTGACAGGATTTTCTGTGTTGTGATCATGATGAATTTGGGAGGTAATTTTCCATAACTTTACCTTATATAAGGCTTCTCATTTAGTGGTAAATTAACACCTATATTGGATCCAATTGAATAGAAAAAATCCATGGTTAATTACAGTAAGATCAACTGTCATGATAGTCAAGCTGAAGCAATTGGTAAAGGATTTTGATGACTGTCTTCTCTACATCTTTGGATAAGGCTCTTTTTTTTTTTTTTTTGTGTGTGTGAGTATGTGACTGCTTGGTTGGAGGAAGGCACATAGTTAAGAATTATATGATTGAAAGTGACCTTTTGATCTCATACGAAGTGGTAATTGATTTCTATGTATTTTGTTCTGACATAAAACAATGAATTTAGTCATGTGAAGAGCATTCATATTGTCAGATAAGAGTTGATTCCAATATTCCTTAGTAGAAAACATGATCCAATGTAAGGGTTGTAGTGGTTGGGGCTTGTTACTCTCATTAACCATTGTGAGGTCCCTTCATTTTTTTCTCAGCATGTCCTCTTGAGATAATGTCACTATAGGTTCACCATTTTTAGGCTGGATCTCAATTTTTGGATTGAATAACCATTTGGGTTTCATATACTCTGATATCATATTAGATAATCATGGAGTTCATCTCAATACCAATTGATAATAAGAGAAATAACTCATGTATCTTATAAAGCTTGTGAGGTATTTTCATTTTTTCAACGTGAGATCCTCAACATTTACTATTATTATTTGTTTCTCTTTCCTCTTTGGACGTATTCAAGCTCCACTAATCTCATGAATAGCTTTCTTTTTAAGAAATAACTTCTTTTTTTTTTTTACCTTTCAAGAAAAGAAAATTTAATGTTTGAAAAACTGGTTAATTCTAAGAAATTGTTTTCTTTCTGTTGGTCGTTTTCTTTCAAAATCAAGTTTTTTAAAGAGTTGTTTCAACGTGTAAAATAACATCTTTAATCAAAGTTCTTTAGAGAACTATTTTGAAAGGCATAAAATAGAAAAATGGTCAACTTGAGCATAACTCAATTAATTAAGTTATGTAACTTCGGTAAGATTTTTGATAAAATTCTATAAGAGAGCAATCCCATATTGAAAAGGTTCAAAGAAGTGATGGGTTCCAAATGTTATAAAAAGAGCCTATGACTTTAGTTTCAAATCAGTCTAATTTGCAAATACTTTAAACATGATATACTAGCTCTAGTTAAGTTAGAAATATAAAGTTTTGAGAGAGTGTTCTTTTGTAATTGGGGTTAAAGAGAGAATTTGATGATCGTAATAATTTTTCACATAGATGAGTATTTCTTTCTGTCCATGGTATTTTCTTCAGCTTTGGAGTTTTCCATGTAAATTTTTTGTGTTTCTTATTCTGTTACTTTCTTTTAACTTCTCAATTATTTTTCTACTTATTCCTACGATAGTAATGGGAGGATTTTTTAGTATAGTATGTAGTTACAACATTATCTAAACTTCCACATCATAAAGAATTTCTTGAAACGAGCTACTCAATGGTATTGTGAATAGTGTGAGTTGTACACTAGTTCTAAATTCAGCAGGAGTGAAACAGATATGTTAAGCTTTATGAATTCAATGAACATTTATGGGAAGAAATTTGATAGATAGATGAACTTTGACTTGTGTCAAGTGCAAGTCAAAAAATGTGTTGATACAATATGGGTTATTCAAGGCTTTGAAGGGAAGACCAAATGGTTATGTTTATGAAAAGTTAAGCAGTGGTGAGTGGTTTTAAGAAGTCCAGCATGAGTGATGAAGAATGAGATGAATTGAATTTGATAGTTTCAAGTGCAATCAAACTAGATTTGGCTAAGAATATTCTTTGGAAATGTGCATGTGGAATTTCGATAGCCAAAGAGCTTTAAGAGAAGAGCATCTCAAATCAATTGTACCGGAAGGAGTAGTTTCACAAGTTGCAAATGGAGGAAGGTACAAGTATCTTAGAATATATGAGTGTTCTCAGAATCTTAATGACATCGTCTCTATGTTGGAGATGATCGAGTTAAAGATAGAGGATGGGGATAAGGCTCTGAGGCTCATCTTGCCACTTTTGCCTTCTTATGAACACATGAAGACAATCTTGATATATAAGGAGACTTTAAATTTTGTCGAGGCTATTAGTAAACTTCTATTAGATGAAATAAGGTTAAAGAGTGACGGACATATTTCATAGAAGGATTCAACACTTGTAGCTAATAATTGGAAGAAGAAAAAATACTTCGTGTAAAAGAAAGGTTCCTAGAAATGTGGAGAGTCTGAACACTCAAAAAATAATTGTTCTAACAGGGCAGTGATATGAAAACCCTAGCGAATTGGAATTAAGAACCCTTTGGTTATGTGAACCCCTAATTCTCAAACACGAAAACCCCCAAATCAATTCAATCTCAATCCCAAGGGAAGGATTGAATAAGGATTAGCTTGTTGATCGAAGACTAAGAGGTAAGGAAAGCAAATCCCTACTCAAGGTTTGAACACTCCACAAGCAAATTGATCAAATTTTACTTGAATGTTCAGGCATGCAACCCTAGAACAAGAATTGCAAAGTGGCAAGACTCATGGCTCTCAAATGTAGATCACTACCATTTCATTCAAAACTAAGACTGTCCTTTTGTACAACCTAATGTCCAAGTTTTATATACCTTCCCAAACCCTAAATGTCACATCATAATAAATGACAAAAATACCCTTACTTAATAAAACATAGAAGGATAAAATAGAAAATCAATAAAGTAACATCAAAATTATTAATTAAAATACTAATAATAAATTAACTCCTTGACAGTTCATATTAGGCAGGTTTGCCAAAAAGTTTTGGGTAGGATGTTGGCATTGTCTCTCTCATTAGAGAAGATGGTGACTTCCTCTGAAGAAAAATAAAATTCATCCACACAATATGTTTGCTTCTCCATGATTGTAGATGTAATGTTAGCAGTTCCACAGTTTTGCATGGCCATTGGCTTGGTTGATCCCATATAAGGTGTGTGTAGTAGAAATTATGTTGATGGTCGATGAACTTTCAAGTGAGCCAAATAAGTGAAAGTTACACCATAAATTTCAGTAGAGTTTATCAACATTTGACAAAGAAGAAAAGTCCTATAATGTGATATTTCAAGTAGTCTACTTTTATGATAGAGTAGGTTATTGTTCTCTGAGCTGAGGATTATAATTGTTGGTGAAGGCAATGATACAACAAGAGTTGTGGATTTTTCAAATACCTTATAAAAGTAGAATTTGTAGGTTTTTGACAAAATATTAGAAGAGATCGATCAATCCCATAGCTAGAAGGTGTAAAGAAGTTATGGACTCCAAGTACTATAAAAGGGGCCTATGATTTTAGTTTCAAATCATCCAAATTCAAAATACTTTAAGCCTGATGTATTAACTCTAATTAAGTGAGTGATATAAATTTGTGGGAGAGTGTTCTTTGTAAATTGGGTTAAGGGGAGAGTTTTGTGTGACTATAATAGTTTTAACATTTTTGTATGTGTTATTTTCTTCGGTTTTGGAGTTTTTTTTTCATGATAAAGTCTAGTATTTCTTATTTTGTTGCTTTCTTTTATTATCAATACTTTCTTTTATTTAACAATTATTTTTCTACTTATTTTTGTAATAGTAATGAGAGGTTTTTTTTAACAACTTTGATCATGAAGTTGGAAGTTTGAATTCACTCATCTCATACATGTTGAACTGGGGGAGGAGTGTTCGAAAAGTAGTCTCTTGTTTCTTTGCTTTTTTATGCCTAATTTTCCAAAGTGCCATTGAGAATCACTTTTTGGCTTATAAGTTATACATATAAAAATAAAGTGAAATGAATTATTGAATATCACCTTTTGGCTTCATGAGAGGGGTTTTTTTTTAAACAATTTTTTTTAAAAAATAAAGAATATTAAACAAGAAAGGCCTATCAGAAGGGGACATTATATGAGAAACAAAATCATGTTAGCAATTTGCTAATTAATTTTGTTAAAATATTTAACAAATATTGGAACATAAATTAAAACACTTAAAACATTAGAAGCAAAATTAAAACTAATTAAATAATTCGGTAGACTTTAATAATTTCGCCTCTAACCTATGCGTAATTGGTTTCAGTTTTGCCTGTAAAGTTTTAGTTTCAATTCTACCCCCTCTTAGTTTTATTAGAAAATTTAACAAAAATTGCTAAGAAATAACTGTAAAAAATAAAATAGACTAGAAGATCGTGGCTACAATTTAGGCTTCTAAGATATTAAGAGCAATATTTGTCAACTTGAACATACATTAAGAACTTAGATGTTCGAATCCTTATCCCCAAATGTTGTTAAACTAAAAAAAACAATAACTAAACGAGAATTATATAACATTTTTGTTAAGTATATATAATTTGATCATCTTAATTGTTAGGTTGCAAACAAATGTCCCACATTGCCTAGGGAAGGGATTGATCATGGGTATACAATGGACCTCCACATATCTCCAAGATATAAAAGGGGTTGTTACAAAGAGAGAAATACTTATCTGTTTTAACAAAAAAATTCATCTCCAAGATTGAATAAAAAGATCAGCTCCTTCCCGTGGATGTAGGTCACTGTACCGAACCACGTACATCAGTGTTCTTCTTCTTCTTTCTCTCTGCTTGTTACCCTTTTGATTTCCTCTTTCGTACTAAAGCCTCCATGAAAGCTTCTCTCTGCAAAAAGGTTAACATTTTCTTCTACCTTTGAGTTGTAGAAAGAAGGAAAGTGATTTCCACGTGCCTTTCTCTTATCACTCTCTTCAACATCTGTAAATCCTTAAATTTGCAAAAGAGTTTCTTGTTGGGCTTCTTATTTTTGGGCCCAACAACCCAACAATTGGTATCAGAGCCATGATAAAACCTAGTTGTGTGTCGGAGAAATCCTCAAAGTGGAACAAACATTAATGAGCCTTATGTAGACATTGTGGATGAACTCCGGAGTCGAACAAAAAGTACTTGGAGCGGCAACCAAGTAGTAAACTCTATCAAGCTGCCTGGTAGAGGAGTAGATCTTTGTTCGAGGGGAGGATCACACAATGTGGCGATTCGAAGGGAGACTCGAAGGGAGGCTCAAGTGTGGTAATTTGTTCGAGGGGAGGATTGTTAGGTTGCAAACAAATGTCCCACATTGGCTAGGGAAGGGATTGATCATGGGTATATAAGGAAGGACAATTATCTCCATTGGTATGAGGCCTTTTGGGGGAACCAAAAACAAAGCCATGAGGGTTGATGCCCAAAGTGGACAATATCATACCATTGTGGAGATATGTGGAGGTTCATTGTCCTTATCATTAATATGGCTGAGAAAACAAATACTATCCCAATGATATTAATTTTGAACTGAAACTGATTAATCTAGTAAAATATGGTTGCAGCACTTAATTCTCTTTCCCTCTCTCCCTCCATTTATTTTGGAAATACTATTATGAACATTGATCAAATGAAGACCATTTTTTTTCCCTCTAAGTTCAAGAATCAAAACTTAAATATTAGAAAATGGAACTAAAGTGATTAATATTCAACGATAATTGACATTTCTTCCTTTTTTTTTTTAGCTTAGAGGTTCAAATCTCCATACCCGTATTAAAATTTTTTTAGAAAAGGTAATATGTGTGTATATATATAATTTATCCACTAAGTTATATATAAGAAGGAGAAAACCAACCAGATAGATTAGAATTGAGCAATTTCTTAAACTGATTTCAAGTAATTGAATCATTATTATATAACCAAATCCAAATTGAAGAAATTAACCTAATTTTCCTAGTTTCATGAAGCAAAAGATCATCACCAACATTCTTGTTAAATCATAATGAAAGAAGTTAAGGAGAAAGATTATTTGATGGAAAACCCTAGCTATTCAATTTAACCCTTCATGTTGCAGTGCACGTGCATTAGTGAAGCCGTCAAATGAAAAAAATAAATAAATCTTTGGAGGGTTTAAATTCATTCTCTTTTTAAATTTTAGGGTTTAAATAGACACCATTACTAGTTTAGAGTTTTTAATTGATTTAATCTACAAAGTCATAGTTCAACTGACGTATTGAATGTACTAATGCCACGAGTTCAGTAGTCCTATTCTCTCCAACTTATTGTACTAAAAAAAAACTACAAAGGCATCAATTGATTTTCCCCAAAAAATTATACACGTTCACTGATAATTTTCTTATTTTTTTATAGACCAAAAATCTATTTTAAGGTTTTTTTTTCTTGGTCTTTAAAATGTGACAAACAAACAAGTATAAAATCATAAACCAAAAACAAAACTCTTATCAAACTAAGCCTTCATTATGCTTGAATTTGCCTATTTTAGATATATTTTTAAATAACTTCTATTTGAAAATCAAACCACAAAAAACTCTCATTACCCTATTGAAAATTCAAGATGAAGAAACAAAAAAAGAAGCAGCCAAACAAGATTAAAATCGCCCAAAAAAAACACACACATAGAGTAACGAAACAAAACAAGCATCTGAGATTCTCATCCAAAACTAAAATTATTACAGAACATTAACCAACATAACTGAAGGGTACGGTCCATTTGCAAGAATGACCCAAAATTAACCCTAAAACATAATCAAAACAAAAACAAAAACAAAAACAAAAGTCAAAACAAAATATAAAACCTTATAACCTTGCTCCTCTCCATGGATGTTCCTCAACAAAGTCGAAGTCTCCACACTGAAAAAGGACATATTTTTGAAGCCTCAAAACCAGAATCAGAATCAGAATCAGAATCAGAAACCCACTTAACAAAAGACAATAACATTGAAGTGAATTACTCAGCTTCCATGGCAAATTCCTCAATCTTACCTCCATGGTTATTGAAGCTCTGAATTTCATCAGAACATTTATTATTATTATTATTCACAACACCATTTTCAATACCACTACTAATTATCACCTTCTCACTATGATCATCTTCCTCTTGTTTATCTAAATTAACAGACAAACAATCGTTGTTATTGTTGTCGTCATCATCCTCCTCGAATCTCGTTTTTTTTCTTGCGATTATTATGGAGTTTATAACCTCATCGGACGGATGAAACACAGATAGAACCTCAAACCCTATCAAATCACAATCCTCAACCACGGGATAAAGAAAAGCTCTTCCTCCATGAGCACTTCTCACCATCAAATAAGCCCCTTCTGACATGAACTCAGACAAATGCTCAATCACTCTCAATTTCTCCTCTTTCTCCATCCCTACCAGAGCTGCCAAAAACACAACCTCGTACTGTTTCAGCTCGTCTGTCACTTTCATGATGTCGCAGGTGTGAAACACCATCCTCGTCTTTAGGTCCGGGTCTACCGATACCAAATTCGACGCCTACCACGAAGAAAACATAAGTTTATGAGTTTAATTCTATGCTTAAATCACTTCTAAATCCAAAAGCTTAACCTACAAAATCAATCAATCTCGTTTCAGATTTAGAAAATTGAGTCTGCTATTTCTCAATATTAATTCTCTCATATCATGTTAAATCCACTGAACTCAAAATTTCCCGCGAATCAGTTAAGATAATGAAAATTGAAACTAAAACAATAATCAAACAAATAAACTCATATTTTACTAATTCTCTGATATCATGATGTTAATTCACCACTGAACTCAAAAGCTCCCGCGAATGAGTTAAGATAATAAAAAATGAACTAAAACAATAAACAAACAAATAAACTCATATTTTCTTTGAAGACGATAACCTGAGAATTAGCAAGGGGGTCGAGATCGTAATTGTGGAAAGCGGTGGAGGTGAGGTGGCGAGTGGCGAGGACGATGGAGGTGAGAGGAAGGGGACCAGAGCCGACGAAGGCAACGGCGGAGGGGAGGGCGGGGCAGTGGCGGCGGAGGATGGAGAATTCAAGGAGGGAAAGTTTGAGGTAGTTAGAGAAGTAAGGGAAGAGATGGAGATGGTGAAGAGGGGAATCAAATTTAGCTAAGAGATCAGAGAAATGAGACTCTAAAAGAGACTCAGCTTGAGCACAAAGACGAATGAGATTTGACCTCATTAGTTGAAGTGGTTTTGAGAGTGAATTGATGTGGAAATGAGGGCTTGTGGGTGGCATGCACGTGAGTACCAGCTGAGTGAAGAGAGTGTCGACATGTTTACAAGGTTTGAGGCTTTCAAGGCATGAGATTTGTTCATACAAATCACAGACCTTTTGGATTAGAGCTTCTTCTTCACAAACCATGTCGACACTATGAAGAAAAAAGAGAGAAAGAGAAAGAGGGAATTCAAAGTTCTCTTTTTTTCTTGTTTTTTGCAATGGTGTGTGTGATGATGCCCTTAGGGGCTTCAATGGATGGCTTTTATTTATGAGCCAAGTTCTTGTGGGGTCCATTTAAGGGTTTCCAACTTTGGACTTTGGACATTCTTTTATGCATATTGTGCCAACAACTCTCCCATGAATTTGTTTTATTATTCTTTCAATCTTTGCAACTATTATATTTTCATGCTTAAAATTTAACGGTGTTTGAGATTTTCGCTCACATAGTTTTCTTAAACTCAAACTTTTTCAAACCAACAATAACATAGTTCAACTAGCATAAAATAAAACTCATGATAAAGAGATCATGAGTTCGAATCTCCCACTCCCAATTGTTGATTTACTCAAAAAAAAAAAAACGCACACTTCTAATTCAATCTAAAATTTAAAGGTAAATTTCTAATTAAGTCTAGAGCTTCCTAGATGAATCTTCATTTAAACTCTAGACTTAAAAACCATTAAATTGATCGAATTTAGTTGATTTTCTAGATTTGAACCATAATGATTAATTTGAATATGTAATGTACACGAGTTGAATTAACCAACTTAATTACCCACAATAGATTTTCTATCTATATCATTTTCTATTTAAATCTTTGTACTTAAATTTTTCCATATATTAGAAAATAAATAATTTTATGTCATTTGCTTTCAAAAAAATTTTAGCTTATTGATATATATATATATATATATGTAGTTTAAAATATAAGTCCAAACTTATATAAAAAATTATTGTAAGAATTGAAAACCCTAAAGGAGAGGAGAAAAGAAAAAAAGAAAAAAATCTTAAAAGTATAAGAATTAGATTAGAATAAATGTAAAGTTTAAGATCTAGAATAGAATTGATATTTTCATTCCTCCAAAATAGAATGAAGCAATTTGAATATCTTTTCTTTGCAAACATTCACCCATTTGGGCGTATTTTGGTTTTACTTCAATCTCAAGTGATTCTTTTAATAACCAAAACAAATTAATTATAACAATATCAAATTTTAAATTACTTACTTCCAAAGAATATCTCAAGTAAACTTCTCCGGATCATAAAAGTAAATTACAAGAAGTAAAAAAAAAAAAATATATATAATTTTCGAAAATTAAAAAAAAATGTTTATCGATCGATGTGCCCTAAAAAATTCGTTTTCTTTTGCATCTATTTTTTAATTAAAAAATTAATGGTAAATAAAAGAATAAGGCTAAAGAGAATTATAACAACATACAATGCATCTAACTTAAAGAAAAGATTAAAAAGAAAATGGTTCTAAAGTATGAAGATGAATCAAATTTCAGCAATTTATGTGGCCAAAATCAAAATTGTTCTCAGCCTCAAAAAAAAAAAAAAAAATCAAAATTCTCTAACACAATCAAGTGTTAATTACGGGTCCTCCTCTCTCCATCGCTGCTCCATACGAATATTTCAAATACCACCATCATAAATAACTTTTCCTTTTAAAACAGCAAATAAAAATTGGAAAAAAGAGGAAAAAAAAAAAAGAAAGAGTTTTAAATTTCAGTTTCTTTTTGTTGTGTTGTGTCAAAATTCCTTATTCATTGCAAGGAAAGCTGTTTCCTTAGCTTTTCCATTTGACTTAAGCATGAATATATACAACCTAATAATAGGTTAAGTCTAACCGACCTAAATTGACCCAAATACAAAATAAATACATAAAATATATCTATATCCCAATTAAGAATATAAATGATAAATATTTCCTAACACCCCCCTCAAGTTGGAGCATGGGGATTGTAAATGCCCAACTTGGAAAGAAGATGAAGAAATCGTTGTCAAGATATCTGCAAGTTGCTCGTTGGTAGAAACATGATGTGTAGCAATGGTGTCATCCTGAACAACATCACAAACATAATGACAGTCCACCTCAATGTGTTTCGTGCGTTCATGAAAAACTGGATTTTGAGCAATATGCAATATCGACTGACTATCACAAAATAAATTTATGGCACATGAATGATTCACCCCAAGACTCCCAAGTAATGTTTTAAGTCACTTAAGTTCGGATGTAATAGAAGCCATAGAGCGATACTCAGCCTCTGCTGACGAACGAGATACTGTTTGCTGCTTCTTGGTTTTCCAAGAGATATGAGAACCACAAAAAAAAACAAGCCAACCAGTGAGAGAACGACGAGTTAGGGGACAACTCGCCCAATCTGAATCACACAAGCCTGATAGAGAGAGATCACAACTAGAACGAAGAAGGATTCCTTGACCTGGACAACTTTTCAAATAACAAGTCGTACGAACTGCAGCATCCCAATGTTCTTGTCGTGGCGCCTGCATAAATTGGGCCAAAATGTGCACTACATAAGCTAAGTCAGGTCGTGTAAATGACAAATATATGAGACGCCCTACTAGACGTCGATACCGTTCAGGGTCTATCAGCAAAGTGTCATTAGCTAGTGCTAGGTGATGGTTTTGCTCAATTGGAAATCTTGCAGGTTTAGCTCCTAAAAGCCCCATTTCTGAAATGATGTCAAGAGTGTACTTTCGTTGACAAAGGAAAATACCCTCTGAATTTCGAGCAACCTCAATGCCAAGAAAATATTTTAGAGTACCTAAATCTTTCTTGTGAAAACATTCACCCAAATATTTCTTAAATGAAGTGACAGCTAAAGAGTCATTACCAGAAATAATCAGATCATCGACATAAACTAGGACATTAAGTTGAACTTGTCCCTTATGCAATGTAAAGAGTGAGTAATCTGAATATGATTGGATAAAGCCATATTTTTTTAAAGATGTCGTCAATTTAGCAAACCAACACCTCGGAGCTTGACGCAAACCATATAAAGATTTCTTGAGGCGACACACCATACCTGACGCTCTGACAGTACTAAAGCCAGGTGGAAATTTCATGTACACTTCCTCATCAAGATCACCATGGAGGAAAGCATTGTGTACATCCATCTGATGTAATTCCCAACCTTTTGCAGCTGTAACTGCTAAGAAAGCTCGTACAGTTACCATTTTTGCCACTTGAGCAAATGTCTCAGTATAGTCAATACCCTCAACCTAGTGATTGCCAAAAATTACAAGGCGAGCCTTGAGTCGTTCAATCCTTCCATCTGCGTGATATTTGATTTTATACACCCATTTGCATCCTAGTATGGTTAGCTTCCAAAGCATTTATTTCCTTCTGCATAGCTTCTCTCCAACCAGCATCTGCCATAGCTTCATCAAAGTTACGAGGTTCATGCCCTGCAGTTACTACAGCAAGAAATGTGCGATGTCTCGTAGAAAATTTATCATAGTTCACAAAATGTACTATAGAGTGGGGAGTACCTGATGGTTTTGTGATGGTCGATGAACTCGAGGATGGACTTTCTTTTTGTGTAGATTCAAGAACAAAATCACGGAGGAGTATCGATAGGCGTTTCGTTCCAAAACCTCTACCCAAGCCAACCATATCATCTAATGATTAATTTTCATTCTGTTGTACTGCTGGTGGAACAGTTGTGACTGTATGTTCAGATGATTCATCCAAGACATTATCAGACCTCTCATTAGTATCAACTATACCAGTAGGTTCTGGAACATCATCTAATAATTCATTTTCATTCTGTTGCATTGTTGGTGGAACAGTTGTGACTGTATGATCAAATGATTCATTCAAGACATTATCAGACGACTCATTAGTATCAACTATACCAGTAGGTTCTGGAACACCATTTATAGGGGCAACATTGTCAAGGGGCACTACTTCCTCAAATATATTATCCAAATTATCAACAATAGAATTAACATTCACTAGATTTTCATCAGAATACGCAGGAGTATTAGTTCCAGCAAATGGAAATTCATTCTCGTGAAATTTGACATCACGAGATACAAATATCTCTCCAGTTTTGAGATCATATAGCTTCCAACCTTTCTTACCATATGGATATCCAACGAACACACATTTTCGACTACGTGGAGCAAATTTATTCCTTTTTGCTTATTGATTATGAGCAAAACACAAACATCCAAAAACACGTAGCACATCAAAATTTGGGGCAGTGTCAAATAAGATTTCAAAAGGTGTCTTATTTTGCAATAAACCTGATGGAGTACGATTAATCAAATAAACTGCACCCAAGATACATTCTCCCCAAAAGGTAATTGGAAGATTTCCTTGAAACATTAAAGCACGAGCAACATTAAGTATGTGTTGATGCTTACGTTCTACTCTCCCATTTTGTTGTGGAGTTCCAACACATGAAGTTTGAAACAAAATGCCAGCCTTGACAAAGTAATTAAACATGCATTTAAATTCAGTTCAATTATCACTCCTCACTATTTTAACAAATGTTTCAAATTGGCGTTCAACCATAGAAAGAAATGAGTGAAATGTAGTAAAAACTTCAGTTTTACTACTCAACAGATAAACCCAAACAACTCGTAAAAAATCATCCACTATTGTCAAAAAATAATACGCACCGCAAGAAGATGGTGTGTTGGTATATGTACCCCACAAATCACAATGGATAAGTTCAAAAGTACAACTAGCCTTGCTATCACTAATAGGAAAACTATCACGAATTTGTTTAGCCTTAAGACAAGTGACACAAGCATGATTCAGTTTCTTTCTAGCAGAACTAGAACGAATTGCAGGTAGTAACTTTACCACTCTATCCGACAGATGCCCCAATCTTCTATGTCACAACTCAAAGACAGACAAATCTTGAACCCTTACTGAATGTACTGTAGGAATTCCTCAAAAATAATATAGTCCATCCTTTCGTTCACCGACACCAATCAGGTTCCCCGAATGTTGGTCCTGTATAGCATATAAGGAAGTAGTGAAACGAACAAAGCAATTAGCATCATCAATTAATTGTGATACTGAAATCAAGTTGCATTGTAAAAAAGGTACAAATAACACTTTTTCAAGAACAAAACCACCAGCGAGTAAAACTCGCCCTTCCAATGTGGCAATTGTTTTATTCCCATTAGGTAAGCTAACTGGACTCGAAATAATAGTGCATGGTTGGGTTAAATAATTCAGATTCCCAGTCACATGACGAGTTGCTCCAGTATCGATAATCCAAGAAGAGGAAGATAGATGATCGATCTTTCCTCCATCTTCACCGTCTGCCATTTATGTTGAATGTTTAATAATCTAGCAACTCTGTCTATGTCCAATTTCAGCAACAGTAGCCAAAGTTTGATTTTGCACAAAGACTGAATGGCGAAATTTTGTCTCAAAGATTAAGCCATGCATGTGTAAGTATGAACTAATTCAGACTATGAAACTGTGAATGGCTCATTAAATCAGTTATAGTTTGTTTGATGGTATCTGCTACTCGGATAATCGTAGTAATTCTAGAGCTAATACGTGCAACAAACCCCGACTTTTGGAAGGGATGCATTTATTAGATGAAAGGTCAACGCGGGCTCTGCCCGTTGCTCTGATACCATGCAAGAAAAGATGTTTTCTTAGGTTTTCTATTTGACTTAAGGATGAATATATACAACCTAATAATGGGTTAAGTCTAACATACAACCCGACCCAAATTGGCCCAAATTAAGTACAAAATAAATACAGAAAATATATCATATCCCAATTAAGAATATAAATGATAAATATTTCCTAACATTCATACACATATATAATTAAATTCTGGCATTTGAATAAGGGTTTATTTTAATCTCATTCCTTCTTTTTCCTCATATCATTCTTGACTTGATATCTAATTTAAGTTTTTTGGGGTCAAATTCCTATTCATACACATATAATTAAATTTTTCCTTCCGACATGAGCATTTTTATATTTTTATATGGGTTATTGTCCTACTTAGGGGGCGTTTGGATCGCAGAGTTGGGTTGAGTTGAGTTGAGTTGGGTTGAGTTGTGCAGAGTTGTTTTGTCAGTGAGTTCTGGAAATCAGTGTTTGGTTTGCAGAGTTGAGTTGAGTTAAGTCAGGAAGTCAGTGTCTGGTTTGCAGAGTTGAGTTATTATGTCAGGGGTATCTGATGCAGTTTTTTGTAAAGTGAATAAGTCTGATTTTTTGTGACTTTTTTCTTTACTTTTTTGTTTCCACCAAATCAATTCCAAACATATTTGTCTACAATTTCAAAACTCCATTATGAGATCAATTACAAATTTACAATATATATTACCATTTGCAAGATATATGGGATATTTAGAACAATACTGAATATTGAGATTGATATCAATTTTTCTTCTCCCCTAAAAATCATTTTTATCTTATGTAAAGTGAAAGGTTTGATTTTTTTTGTGACTTTTTTTCCTTACTTTGTTTTCACAACAAATCAAATACAAACACATTTGTCTACAATTTCAAAACTCAATTATGTGATCAATTATAAAATTACACATATTACCATTTATCAAATGTATGTTAGGGGTATTTGCAAAAGTAATGGATATTGAGTTTGATATCAATATTTCTTTTCCAATAAAATTCATTATTTAGAATGTTTACTCTTCAATATGAACTTTATTCCTTTTTTTATGCACATGTTCACCACTACTTTTTTATTTTAATTTAGGTAGGTCTTAATTTAGTATTAATACTTTACATATGAAGAGTGTTTATTTAAATTTGTCTAAACACATGCATTGTCTATGGACATCTTTAGAATGGAATAAATAGTTTACCTTATGAAGATGTTAAAAATATGTCAACATACTTAAATATTTTATGTCATATTGAAGTTGCATATCTACAAAATATTAGATATGTCATCAAGATCCTAGTAGCGTCGTTATGCTACCGAAATTTTCGGTGTAGTTAATGTTGCTTAGTAACGTCCCTAGGAAATTTTGAGTTTGAAAAATTAGGGTTATTACTGGGTGGTATCGTGAGCATGAGTCTTAGATTCTCGCATACTCACCTACATCGTAGGCAACGATCCTTATAGTCTCTCGCAGGAAATCTAGTTAAAGTCATTTGAGTTGCTTGTGTGTTGACACTTGTTATGCTATGCTTTGACTTCTTTGTTCTTGTGCAAATGTAGTTTAGAGTTTAAGTTTAGATTATGACTCGAAGATGTGATCGTTGTAAAGTTCTAGCAACTTTCGTGGACGAAAGTTTTTCTTAGATGAGTATATTGTGGCGTCCCGTAAAATTAGATGTTTTAATTGTATTTGTTTTAAATTTGAATCTTTGGATAATCAGAACGGGATTTAGAAAATGTTGTCTCAAAGTTTAAAAAAGGATTAGGATTTCTGTTTGTGTAAGATTTCTTTTTCTAAAAGGATTGAAATTCCTTATTCTAAAATGATTAAGACTTTTTGGTGTCTATTTAAACTAGAGTATTAGCAACTTAAAGATACACTTCAAAACTCTCCTCATCTTCTTCTTTTCTCCACATTCTTCATCTCGCCGGACAGTCGTCAGGGAAGTAGTCGGAGAGTCGTCGGACCATCGTCGGAGACTCGTCGGACCGTCATCGGAGACTCGCCGGACCGTCATCGGAGACTCGTCGGATCGTCATCGGAGACTCGTCGGACCGTCGTTGGAAAGTTGTCGGATCGAATGATATAATTGATATATTCTATTGAAATGTTTAGATTAACGACAATTTCTAGTTTTAGACCATCCTCAAAATGTTGGGTTCCAATAAAGATATCTTCCGTACTTGTATATTACACATGTTCTTATTAATTTCTAATTAATGTGTATATTTGTATTATTTCTTACAAAGCAAATGTCAAAAAGATGCCTATATTAAAGTTTATAGAGATCTTATTTGTAATTTTGATTTAATTTTTTATATTTCGTCGTTTCTTTTTCTTTTTCTTTTTTTGTTATTGTTAACATAAAAGTTTAGCTTCCCCAAAAAACATAAAAGTTTATTCCATAGAAAATATATTTTTCTAGCGTGAAAGAGTTATAACTAAAATACCATATATAACTTTTGTAATTTATCCAAATTTAAAACAAAGTAATTAAATTTAATGAGAATCATGTGGTGAGATATTTTGTTGTCTTTCTAATTTTGACTGAAGTAATAGTTAAACCGAAATCTTATGATATTGGACATCGTAGGTTAAGTAAGAGGGTTCATTTGTGGATCATCTTATGTTTTTTTGGACGTCGTAAAAGTGATGGTTAGATAATTTTAAGGTGTTAGTGAGTTTAATGAATATGTAATTGGCCAATTTATTTTTTAAAAATATTTTTTGGATTCTATGATTTGAATAATAGAAATTCTAAAACAACACATTTTTTTAAGGCTACATAAGTTGGATTGGATTAGATTGAGGAAGATTTTTGGACCAACCCAAAAATTTAGGTTGGTTATTCTTTCAACCCAACCAATCCTATTGATGAGAGTAACTCAAGTACTCAATCCAATATAGAATTGTGGGTATGAAATCCAATTTTTAGTAATGAACGACTCAACTCTTAAAAGTTTTTCCTATTTCTAGAAATCACTTCACTGCATTTCTTGGTGTCAAAATAGGTTAAAATAGAGAATCTATTCTCTTTTTTTTTTTAAATGATCTTGGAGATTGTGTAATGCTTACTCTCAAACTATTTGTTTATACAGTAGTAATATTCTTGGTTTCTCTCTTCATTTTCGGATTCCTATCTAACGACCCGGGACGTAATCCGTTACTTTTTTTTTATTATTTTATTTTTTAATTATTTAAAATATTTTTTCTTTGAATTAATAACTAAATCACATAAAATTCAAATATCAAACTTTAAAATTTATAACATCTTAACATTTGTTAGAAGTTTAGAAAAAAAATATAAAAAATTGACAGATAATTTTCATTTATAAGTATATATGTAATTAAAATAGAAAAATATATATAAACTTTGGGTTGGGTTGGGTTTGGTCAACCCGAGCCTAAAAAGTCCAACCCGAGAACCGACCAAAACTTTTCAATTCTCCAAACTTCTAACCCAACCCAAACCGAAAAAAAGACCTAACCCAACCCAACACTTATGATTTGGATTGGGTAGTTCGGGTTATCGAGTTGTACACCCCTATGCTTTTTATGTTTCATTATATCGAGATTTTAAATTTTAAATCTTAAAATGCATAATTATATTTAAAAATAGGTTAAAATACCATTTTTGTCCCTGTATTTTGAGAATTGTTCCATTTTGTTACATGTACTTTCAAATGTCCAATTTTAGTCCCTATACTTTCAATAAAGCTTAAAATTGGTCCATATAATAAGTTTGAAGTTAATTTTTATCAAAATTAGTTACAAAATGATAATAATTTTAATACAAGAAAAAACATAATGTGAACATAGTTTCAAAATTTGTAGGGAAAAAGCTAATATAGACTATATTTTTTTAAAAAAAAATTAACAATAAACTAATGGTAGAAACTAATTTTAAACTTTATTGAAAGTACAAATACTAAAATTGGACATTTGAAAGTATAGAGACCAAAATGAAACAATTCTCAAAGTACATAGACCAAAATAGTATTTTAACCTAAAAAATATTTCTTGGTGTATAAATATATTATAGAATACTTTTTAAGATTAACAACATTTAGAGGTAGGGGATTCAAACTTTTAGCCTTTTTGTCTAGGGTAAAAGTCGGTTAAATTATACTTTTGATATTATATAATAAATTTTGAAAATGGTTTAAATTGAAATTCAATTGTTTTTAGATTTTCTACCGGAGAGACCCTTAATATTTTTTTAGTGTTTAATAAAACTTTGTAGAGAAAAAAAATCATTTTTTTGAACCACATTGATTTGCAAAGCCTACAATCATTAAGAGTACTTTTTAGATTTGACTTCTATCAAAATCTCATGGAATTAACATACTTTTTAAATTCGTTTTTAATCCTTTAATTTCTCATGATTCTTATCTACGATAAAAGTTTTTATATATTATTCTTTGCGGTTTATCTCATGCTTAATTTTACTTTATTTATCTTATTTTTTTTCTTACTGTATTTAAACTAAAATTAGAATTTGTTTCAAACAATTTTTTGATAAATTTTTTTTCTTGATATTTTTATCAAATTATTTAAAGTAAATAAAAATAATTTATAATTTAAATTATATAAAATTTTATATAATTATCTTATAAAAAAACTGATGTTAAATATTAATACAAGTCCACACTTAATTGAAATATATGCTTTTTTTATTATAGTTATTTGCAACAATTTAATATTAATTTACTAAATATTGTAACTTGATTTTTTTGATGTTCAAAAGCTAAATTTATCCCACACTAATTTAATTCATATGACAAAACAAATTTTCTTAAAAGTAAAATTGATAATAATTATTTCAAAAGTGCACGAATTCTAAACTAAAGCTTTAAACGATGAACGAAGACATTTTAAGCATCAATTATACACTTGAGTGCAAGCACTATATTCATTGTGTGGCTTTGCAAATACACATATGGGTATCACAATTTGACATGTTGTTAATGCTATTTATGTAAGAATGACCTCATTCCATATTCTAATAATCTTTTTAATTTCTAATGTCATTTGTTTTAATTAATATAGTGAATTTTATTTCATTTTTTAAGATAAGCTCACACGAGGGAGAGATTTTTTTTTTAAAAAAAGAATTAGATATTGTATCATAACGCACACTATTACTTTTTATTTTTTAATAATTTTTTTAAAAGTAAACTTATTAATCTAATTTTTTGTTTTCTTTTTTATTTTATCACACAAATTGATGTTTTTATCAAATTTCCAAGAAAAAAAGTTTCTGAAAACTTTTTTTTTAGGTATGCCTTTAAAAACGATCTAAATAAAATGCCACACAATCATATTTAGAAGGGTGGTTCATATTCAGAATAATGATACTTTTTTGGGTCAATTTCCTTTAATATGATTGTCTTCTATTCCACACAATCATATTTAGAAGGGTGTCTTCATATTCAGAATAATGATACTTCAGCTTCAAATGGAGAAACCACTTTCATGTCATTTAAGGAAAAAAAAAAAAAGGAACTTCCCCAGTCGATGTGTAAATTGACATACACTAGCCATATACTAGTCTTTATACGATTGCCATTTTTTCGACGAAAATCTCATGATACTTGGTTAGGTGCTCCCTCTACACCAACTCAGTTTTAAGCACACAAGAAACAATGCTTCAAACTCATTGAATAGAAGTTATGAGCCTCAAATAAACACGTTTTCTAGACAAAATTACAACTCAACTACTTGCAGAAGTTCTTGGCAAGGAATGGGTTTTTTTTTTTTTTCCTAGTTTTATTAGTTTATGGTACTTGGGCAACATATCACATGCTCCACTTAAGATCAAAGATGAACTTTGAAATTAATCCACAAATCAATGTCATTTCCAATCCTAATGTCCTTCTTATTCAATGCCCCAGATTCGCTCTCTGGTTACAAAATTTTGCCAAAAGGAATACGCAACTATAACCACAATATACTCTTTACAGAATAATGACTACTAATATATTAGTTTATCAGACACTCAATTTTTGTTGGAGCTCAACCATTCCTTATTACTCATGTTCTCATTCTTTTGCACTTAATATAAAAATGTTTTGGTTGTACTCAAACTTCACAATTTGTTTAACTATTTACTCAGTCATTGAACTCACTGTGCAAGCTTTAAACTTCTTTATAAGAACTTTTAATTCTCTTACTCACTAACTGTTGAAGTAAATACTTTTATTTTTTTATATTTTTTTTTATGCACTCAAAGAATCCTTCATGTCATATTCCTTCTTCTTGGAATGACAACATTGGTGATGAAGTTCACCCTAGCTTCTAGGCTTATAACCTATCAGGCAAGACACTTATTCTCCTAACTTTCTTTTCTTTAGGCTCAACCCTCTTGTTGCATTCCCCTTAATCCTCAGAGTGGCGACATCTTTGTATGAAGCTCACCTAAGTTTTGGGAGGTTTGCAACAACCAGGTAATCACTCATCCCTTCATTTATTCAACATTTTTTTTCTTTTTTCTTTAAAGGGAGAGGAGTGAGTCCTCAGGAGAAGAGGAGTGATCTTCAAAGTGGAATTTTTTTACAATATATTATTTTCTTCGTAGGGTCACCTTATCTCAAATAACTTATCACTGATCATTAATGAGTGGAAATCAGTGGTAAGACCCCCAAACTTTTTCTTTTTTTCTTTCTTTTTTTTTTGTTTTAAGAAATAAGAGGTTTAAAAGTTCTTAGTCTAAAGCTAAAGGAGTGAGTTCTCTTGAGATCAACAGTTGTCGAGCATGAAACATGGAGACTTGCTAGATTTTTTTTAAATTAGGCACAAAAGACCAAGGTTGGCAGCATAAGCTAGATTGAGCTCTTTAGAAAAATTGAATAAACAAGCACAACATAAAAGAAGCTAAAAAAATTTCTGAGTACAGAGGGTCAATCATGCAGTATTTAAGAGTCTATCATTTTTTTAAACAAAAGTTATGACTCTCTTTTAAGCGAAAGATTAAAGTGCCCCTATTCAAAGGCATCAATCACCACCTTAGATAGAACTGATGGGTACTACTCTTGCATTTCTTCGGCAATTGGAGATTTATTTGAAATCCCAATTACATAGCTTAAAGTCTGGCAGCTTGAACTTGAGAGGAATAACCATGTCTGAGATCAAACACAGTTTCTTTGTGTCAGCAAGACCATAGTCATTGGTGCCTTCTACTACTCGCAGTATTTCTTCTAGAAGACCCAACCTTCAGAACTTCTACTGCAGTTCTCAATATGTGGAGTGGACATTAAAACATTCTCCTAACTCTTTTGTTGAAAGACTTGATCAAGATCTTACTTTAGAAACGTAGGGTACGACGTCATTCTTGCTGATTCTGGATTTGATAGTTCCGAGGTGTATACCTCTGATACTTGGTTCCATCTCATTCCTACTTGTAGCAATGCCCCTGTCACATTTTTACTTGCCATTTGCTCTTTTACCTCTTCCACGCCCGGTTGGACTGATCATTAATCTGATCTTTCATGATCCTTACTTTCCTTCTAATCTAATAATGATGATGGAATGGAGATATATTCAAGCTATTTTGTAACACTTTAACACTTTAATCTTTTTTAAAGAGAGAGAATGATTGAATTAGTTCCAAGTTTCTTATTACTAGCATGAAGTGTATGCATGTAAGGTTTCACAACCTAATGTTTATTTTAATGACCATGCAAAAAGTTCAAGATAGATATTTAATGATGATTTTAAAAGAAAATGATCACAATGACTAATGACTATGTAGCCTGACGATGCCACAATAAGCAAATGAGTGCTTACCAATCTAGGATTAGACATGATAATTAATGAAGTGACTCTAAACTTAATTAGTTCATGCAAATGGTAATGAGAGAATATATGTATGCAAGAAATAAACAAATGAGATAAAGGTCAAAGAGAACAAACATAAGGAGATGACAAAAATAGAACAAACTAAACATACAAGGCAATAAAAGCTATAAACAAGTGAAGTTAACTCTAAAGTGGCCCTCAAATTGGTCATAAAGTCATACATATGACAAATAACCAAGTTGAGCGAGGATTTTTCGTGTGCCTGCACGGAAGCATATGCTCCTCGAAGGTCGACACTACTCTATCCTCAATTCTAATCCTATTAGGAAAAGCCTGGGTAGGGGACTTGTGATAATATGTGAGCAAAACAATCAAATAAAAAACATAAAAGCTCCAAACAAGTAAGGTTGTCTCTGGAATCCTAAATGATAAAGGTCCCCAAATTGGTCAACATAATCATATATGATCATATGACTAAATTGAGTGGGGATTTTTCGTGTGCCTACACGGAAGCTTATGCTTCTCGAAGGTCGACACTACTTCATCCTCAATTCTAATCTTATTAGGAAAAGCCCGGGTAGGAGGCTTGTGATAGTGTGTGAAATAATTAAAATAACTAAAATAATATACACGATAAGAACGATATTAAAGTACAACGTAATTCAAGATAATAAAAATGGCCTAACTCTCGAGGTAAAACCTCATGTCCCCAGTAGAGTCGCCAAGCTTTCGCCACGTACCTGCGACGCGGAGCGGCCGACGTCCTCAAAATAGGGATATTTAAAAGGAGTCGCCACCAATCTTTTTACGGTGTGATTGGGCACCAAAATAGAATAAAACAACTTTTTTTTAAAAAAAAGAAAAACCAATGATATGCGAAAACCAGATTTGGATTCGGGAGTTGATTGTGTATGGGGGAAGGTGTTAGCACCCCACAACACCCGTTTAAAACGATTGCCAAATTTAATCTTGAATTGCACAAATTTTAGAAAGACAAAAAAAACTTATTTAGGAAAATGAGATTTTTAAACAATGTCTTATTTTACCCCTCATTACTCCAATATTCGGAGTCATGATCCCATAAAATAAGTGGATAAAAATCCATTAATGTGGTTGCATTGAAATTATTTCCAAGATTTTGGAAATAATATCACCTCAAGAATATGAGAAAATTTTACAATTTCTCAAATCCATCATAGGATAACCTCTTATAAAATAAAGTTTTTCTTTTAAAAAAGTTTTAATTAAATTCATTTTTTCTTGAGACCAAAATCTCGGACTCCCAAAGATAATGATCTCTCACCTCAAGAATTCTAGAAAATCGGACTCCCAAATATTTCTAGATTCCGTCGTAGGAATTTTTAGGGAAAAAACGACCTTAAAAGAAAATTCACATTTTAAAAAAAGGTTTTAAAATTTATAAAATAAAATACTTTGGCTTTGAAAACAAACCTTTGTAAAACAAAAAGGGCAATTTTAAAGAAATTGAGAAATGATATTACAAAAAATGAGAATAGAGTTTGTAAAAAAAAAAATAGAAATCAGTAAGAAAAATCAAGAAAATCAAAGTTTAAGCAAAACAAATAAATGCAATGACAAGATGAGTTGAGCATGCATGATAATTTATTCATACCAAATAAGTGAACAAACATAATATACAAATATGATTAAATTTTCTAAAAAAACAACGTATTGGAGTTGATCTTGGACTTCCAAAGAATCAATTCCTCACCTCAAGAAAACTAGAAAATCGGACTCCCAAATATTTCTAGATTCCGTCGTCGGCATATTTTTTTTATAACAAGAAATATAAGTTTTAAAAAAATCACATGAAATTAACAACATGAAGAAAATACTAAGAACAGAATAAATAGATAAGATATATGACTTGCAAATAAAATATGTAAATTGATGCAAAAATCAAATTTTGGAGAAAGAGAAAAAATAAAATAACAATAATAAAAAAAATAAAAGAAAGAAAGAGGAAATAAATAAAAAATAAAAAAAAAGTATTAATGACAAATATCCATGATTTGACCATACACAAATTTTGAAGAGAGCACTCATGGGTAGTTGTAAAAAAAAAAAAAAAAAAAACTAAACCTTTTTTTAATTTTTGTTTTTATTAGCTATTTACTTTTTTCATTTTTTTTTTTTAATTTTTCAATTACCTTTTCACTCCCTCACATTATTCCTATGATCACCTTTTTCAACTTGTTGGGTTTTTTCAAATGAGAAACAAAACCTCTCTAAGGCCACAACATTTTTGTTTTTTTTTTTAAACAAAACTCTATTCACCCATACTAACCTAATGTAAGTTATGTACACAACCAATTTCACAACACTTTCTCCTTTTTTTTCTCTCTCTCTCTTTTTTTAGTATAATGAAATCAAGAGCTAAGAAGAAAAAATATGGAGAAAGGAAAATGATAGATAAGTAGGGGAGGTAAACCATAAAATAAAGTTAGTAGCATCAAGATCTTAGACATTAATGCAAACAAAAAATGGGCAAAGATTCACATTATAATAAAAGTAAAAAGAGATATAATAAACAACAAAAATAAAAACAAAACTCATAAAATCCTTACTCAACCATTGTTTTTCAGGGATATTTAGAGATGGAGATGAAGATAAAGTTAGTAGCAAAAACATAACGATAAAATAAACAAATATTCACATTGTAATAGAAATAAGAAAAGATGAATAAACAACAAAAATGAAAACAAAACTCATAAAACCCTTACTCAACTATTGTTTTTCGGGGAAATTACAAAATATAGATGAAGATCAAGAAGAATGTATCAAGAACAACCAACTAGCTTGTTGTTTGAGGTGTGGATCCTTGGAACAAAGTCCTACCAAATGCAACCTCCAACTAAGCTAGGGTTATTTTTTGTGTTATGGGATTTTGGAGTATTTTTTTTTTTAAAAAAAACTCTCCATCTTTATGGTTGTGAAGGTATTTGGCTATGGAGTTTTGTAGAGTTGAGAATGGATGAGAATGATGTGTGGGAGTGTAGAAGAAGTAGGGTTTTTGTGTGTTGTGTTCTTTTTGAAGAAGAGAATGAGATGTATATAAATACCAAAACCATTACTCTTTTGTGCATAAAACCAAAACCACAATTTGTTGCAATTTGAAAACCTATGCCAAAAAGAACTTACACCTAAAAAAGACCAACAACATTTTGGTCAATCAAATTAAAAAGTAAAACATACTTAATCAAAATTTTGTCTTTCTTCTTCTTAAAAAAAAAAAAGATTCCCCCAACATTTAAAAAAAACACATGGTAAAATTAACAAATAACAAATCAACACATAAAAAAATCCCAACAAATCGTTCACTTTTAAGTAAGGCTATAATCGAGGACGACATGCTGAAATAAAAAGTAGTTCTAATTAGTTATGCTTTTAACCCATTACTAAAACTAATCAAATTTTACAAAATTATTAAGAACCCTAGTGTTTAAACTTAAACCTTTAATTTTGCAACGATACTTTCAAGGTTTAGAATAAAAGCCACCGTCAGGTGGTCAGTCACTCCTCCCCTGAATTGAGACTATTTCAGGTAACCATCACTACCAGAACATCTCATGTCCCAATGATTTTTAGCTACCGTTTATTTGGTCAAGGACTTGTTAACTGGCTTAACTTATCCCGTAAATGTGACCCTACCATTTTTAGATCCAATAGGTCGGAGCCAATAGGCTACTATTATGTTTTGATCCCTATAGTCAGGCCCTCCGTAGGGTTTTGTTGCTCCAGTGCAACCAAGTAGGTGAACTATAGAAATCTCACAATGCGACCTAATGGAGGAGACCGTAGGATACGCCGACACGCGTCCTGCTCCCCATTTACTATGGAGACTTCCCTGATTCACCTTAATATTGAACCATGCAAACACCATCCGTAGGGGGATGCCCTATTGACGCCACGAGACCGAGCATGGAACTCACGGTGTGAACTCTTGAGGACGTGAAAGTAAACTCGATGCGAACATCTCGTTTTCTCGTACTAAAGTTCCTAAAAGTTAGGGTTTAGGTTTAACTTAGTTGGATTCTGGCTAAAATAATCTATCTAAGTTTATCCCTATTATAACTTTTATAACTAGGTCTTTTGCTTAACGTCTAGGTGAATAAACACTTTAATAACCTAGATATAATGCATGCTAACAAGACTATGGTTAATTCAACTCAGGTTCCGAGTTAGTTCCCAGGTAGGTGGTGTTTCGTTTACCATTAGTTTAAGTACCCCCAACCTTAGACAAAACATCACCGGTAGAGTTTCCTTATAACCAAAGTCCTTATTTTAGTCCTACTATACTTTAAACTATATATTTAAAATACTATGTAAGACTAATTTCTAATCCTATTAGAAATTAAACTTAAGTCTAATTAATTTTAAATATTTTAAAATTAATTACATCCTATCCAAGTTCCTACGTTTGCATGCAACTCTTTGTTATAGGTTAAGGTTTCTAAAACCAATTTATAACTTTTATAAATGTTAATAATGAACCTATGACATGGAACTATAGTGCATTTCCAACAATCACATTCAAATTGGAAAAATAATGTCATTCAACTATTTGAATCATGCAGATTGCTTAAATAACTACAACTGGAGCATAGGGGATCCATCTCATATCCTCAACCTCTTGAGGAGTCTTAGGACACTGATCCTTAGACAGGTGAACATCGTGCCTGAAAGGTAGCAAGCCCTTCTTGAAGTTCTGTATCTTATATCTAGACAACACCTTATCCATATAAGACGCTTGAGACATGGCCAACGTTCGGTTCTTCAAGTTCCGGATAATCTGGATACCTAGAACGTCTCCCAAATCTTTCATTTGGAATTGCGAAGCTAGCCATTTCTTTACATCAGTAAGAAATCCTACCTCATTCCCAATGAGAAAGATATCATCCACATATAATATAAGAAATGCGACAGTTTTGTCGACGATTTTCTTGTAGACACAAGGCTCGTCAACATTCTGATCAAAGCCATAAGATTTGATTGCCTCATCAAACCTTATATTCCAAGACCTCGAGGCTTGTTTCAGTCCATAAATAGACCTATGAAGCCGACAAACTTTTTGCTCTTGGCCTTGGGTTATGAACCCTTTGGGCTGGTCCATGTAGATGGTTTCGTCAAGGTTGTCATTCAGAAAGGCGGTCTTGAAATCCATCTGCCATACCTCGTAGTCATAATACGCGACAATGGCCAGAAGGATCCTGATCGACTTTACCATGGCAACAAGTGAAAAGGTTTCCTCATAGTCAACCCCTTCGACCTGGGTAAAACCCTTTGCCACTAGTCGTGCTTTGAAGGTCTACACCTTCCCATCTACGCCACGTTTATGCTTGTAGATCCATTTGCAACCAATAGGTTTTACCCCATCAGGTTGATCCACAAGCTCCCAGACAGAATTGAAATACATCGACTCCATTTCCTGGTCCAAAGCTTTAATCCATTCGTACTTGTCAACATCAGCCATCATCAGGATTGACGACTTGGATTTCAGCTAAACCCATGTAACGTTCAGGCTGTCTCACAGCCCTCCCACTACGTCGAGGCATTCCCAACTCTTGGAAACGGACTTGACTTGACGTGCTAGGATCAACAACACTTGTTGGCGTACTAGCCCCATCAGCAACTCTTGCTGATGTACTGTCCATTTCGTTTAACACAATTTTGCTCCTGCCTAATGATCCCTGATGTGGTTTTCCTCAAGGAAAGTGGCGTTTGTCGACACAAGCACCCTATTTTCCTTAGGATCGAAAAATAGACCACCCTTAGTCTCTTTTGGGTAACCTACGAATAGGCATAATTTTGAACGGGGTTCCAATTTCTTCGGGTTTGACACCAACACGTGGGTCGGGCATCCCCAAATTCTGAAATGGTGTAAACTACCTTTACGACCATTCCAGAGTTCGAAAGGTGTTTCACAAACACTATTCGACGGAACGTTGTTTAAAATATAAACCGTAGTCTCCACTGCGTAACCCCAAAAAGAATCAGGGAGACGAGCATAACTCATCATCGACCGAACCATGTCCAACAGGGTTCTGTTTCTCCTCTCCGATACACCATTCTGCTGTGGCATACCAGGTGCTGAGAGTTGGGGCGTAATTCCGTGTTCTATCATATAGTCCTGGAATTCAGTGTCCATCTACTTTCCACCTCGATCCGATCGAAGTGTTTTATGGTTTTACCTAATAGGTTCTCAACCTTAGTCTTGAACTCCTTGAACTTTCCAAGAGTTTCAGACTTCCTATGCATTAGGTAAATATACCCATACCTCGAATAATCATCAATGAAAGATACGAAGTATTCATAACCACCTCGTGCTTTAACACTCATTGGACCACAAAGGTTAGAATGTATAAGCTCAAGGGGCTCCTTGGCTCTAAATCCTTTTCCACTAAAAGGACGTTTGGTCATTTTGCCTTCGAGGCATGACTCACACACCAGTAAGGAATTTTCTTCCAACTGACTTAAAAGTCCACTCTTCACTAGTCTCTCAATCCTATTGAGATTAATGTGGCCTAACCGTAGATGCCAAATATGAGCATTTTCTTTTGGAGAAACTTTAACTCTTTTTGTTCGTGTTTCTGTAGTTTTAAATAACTCAGTGTTCAAAACACTTTTGACATAATTTGGTTTCAAAACATAAAAATTAGACTTAAGTGAAGCAAAACAAATAAGATTACCATTTCTGAAAATAAACGCTTTATTACCATTAAATGAAACAGAGATACATTGTTCTAAAAGACAGGAAATAGAACAAGGTTTCTAGTAAACCCCGGGACTATATACAAATTATGTAACAAAATGTAATTCCTTCCAAAGAAAAGCTTCACTTTGCCGATAGCTGCAGTAGAGACTATCTCCCGGATCCAACCCGTAGAGTTACCTCACCCTCTCGCAGCTACTGCCAGGAATCAATTCCCTGAAAAGAAGAACAAACATGGTTAGTGGCGACCGAATCCAAAATCCAGGCAAAGTCACTACTCTCCACTAAGCAAGTTTCAGTCACCAGTAAATCACATTTACCTTGATTCTTCCTCTCGGCAAGGAACTTGGGACAGTTTCTCTTCCAGTGGTCGTCCCCATTGCAGTGGAAACACTTTTCTTTTTTGCAAGTTCCTTGACCTTCTTGCCCTTTTGGGCGGCAGCTCGATCAGCTTTACCCTTCTTCATTTTCTTCTTCTTCCCTTTTGGGTGAGAAGGAGCAACAAGTTTAGTCCCAGAGGTCGAACCCCTGTGATAGGACCTGTAGGCAACACTTGCCTCAGCTTCCGGTGTCCTGATCCTCATCAAGGACTGGAAGTTCTGTAGCTCGTTAAGAAGGGTGGTTAGAGTGTAGCTTATCTTGTTCATAACAACGTTGGTACGAAACTGAAGGAAACTCTTCGGAAGAGTCTCCAAAATAAAGCTGACCTGGCTCGACTCGTTGATCGAAGCCTCATTCATCTCCGCTAGATTAAAGTGGGTCATCATGTCCAGAACATGTTCACGGACAAATGTCCCTTCTTTCATCCATGCGTTGAAGACGTGTTTGAGCGAATCGTGCCTGACCTAAAAGGACTGTTGCCCAAACATGTCCTGCAACGACTCCATGATCTCCTTAGCGGTGATCATCAACTCATGCTTCTTTGCCAAGACTTCAGATAAGCTGGCAATTATATAGACCTTGGCCTTTTCATTGGCCCTGATCTATCGATCGTATGCATCACGAACACTTCGTGATGTAGTCGAGCTCGACAACTGAGGACACTCCTCAGTAAGCACAAACTTCAGGTCGTCGGTTACAAGAATCGTGTTTATATTATTCTTCCACGTTTGGAAGTTATCTCCCACTAACTTGTCGGAAGTGAGTAAAGCGATAATTGTGCTAGACATTTTTTAGCTGAAAAAATCAAATAATTTTGTGTTAGTCTCGCAAAAAACTTTTGAAAATCAATCAAGTTTTAGCAAAATTTAATCCTATGATCCCTAGGTCATTTAAAAATTTGCAATGATATCCTAAAGGTTTAGTATGACCGCCACCGAAGGGTGAACAGAAACACTCCTCTAGGACGAGACTTTCTCGACCAGACCCTAATCCCAGAATAACTCTTATTCCATTAAGTGTCCAGTTACCATTATTTGGTCGAATTCATTAACACTTAACGAATCCCGTGAGTGTCCCCTCAATCTTTAAGTTTCTAAGTATCCGTCCAAACAATAGCCATCGAAGGGTGAACCACGAAGGAAAACCAACAAGGACACTGTATCCCTTTCGAGAATTCACGGTGTTCCGACTCCCATGATCAAGGCCCTCCGAAAGGATTGTCTGGTCCAGGCAAAACTAGCAGGTGGATCATAGGGGTCTCACGGTGTGAATCGAAAGAGGAGACCGTGGGTCCCGTTTTCACAGGTCCTGCTCCCACTCACTATAAGTACTCTCTCAATCACTTTGATATTGACCCATACAAATACCATCTGAAGGGGCACGCTCCTATTTGCGCCACGAGGCCGAGTATGGATCTCACGGTGCGGACTTAACGGAGATTTGTAATCGAAAAATTAAATGTATCTTATACACTTTATTTCCTCTCATTCAACACTTTATAATTTTCGGGATTGACCTAGATAAACCAGCTAAAATTACCAAAGTCTACCAATATAACTCTTATATGGTATTTAACCTAAGTTTATAATCAAATTATTACTTAGGTCTATGTGAGTAAATTAATCAACTTTTAATTAACGACACTCACGAAAAATATAATCTAAGAATCTCCGGACCGAATTCACTCCCAGGTCGGTTTCCAAGTAGGGGTGTTCTGCAAGCGTCAACTTAAATACCCCAGCCTTAGACAAAACCTTCATTAGACAGAGCTACTTATCAGTCACCATTGAAAGATTACCCTTTGATTTCCTAATTCTAATCTTATTAGAATTAGAAATCCTAAGTCTAATTATTCAAGTTCTAAACAATTTAAAACTAATAATTAACTTAGGTTGCATGCATTTCTATGTTATAGTGCTTGATCATTCATCACATGAATAACTATACTATAACATAATAATTCATCACATGAAAATAAATGCATGAGCATACTTTAATCTAAAAAATATAACACTTATATTTAATTAAATTAAAACATGCATTTAATTATATTATAACACTTATAATATAACCTATCATACAAACTATATATTATAACACTTATAATATAAATGATGCATGAAAATGCTTAACCTAAGGTCGGATTTTAAATCTATATGACATACATTATGCACATAGAAATTTAATTAAATCATACATCTCATGCATAAAAATAATTAAATAGGAAAAATGGATCGATTTTGGCACTTAGGGGCAATTATTTAATTAATTAACATTAATATAATTATTATATTAATATTAATTAATAAAATAAATTTAATAAAAAGAAAATACACATTTTACAATTTAAAAACTTAAATAAAAATGAATCTGTAAACTACCCACGAAGTTGAAAAAAATTCAACTACCCACCCCATGCGAAAAGCTCGCTGCACACATCCACTACGCATGCAGCGTTGCAACGCCGTGGGTAGCGTTGCAACGCTGCAACGTCTAGCGTCACGCCCCGCGTGCTCCACGCCTCGGCGTTGCAACGCTGCTCTGCAGCCAGGCCACCATCCGCATGTGCAGCGTTGAGATGCCGATGAACAACGTCTCAATGCTGTCGACAGAACAGCAAACACCTCTTTTTGTTCTTCATCGATTCTCACCCGTATCCGCTCCGATTTCTTAACAACATCCCATGCCACGAACGACTCGGATTTACAGATTCGATTTACATTAAAAAATTCCCAAAAGACGGGCCATTACATTGATCACATCAACATAAATGTAAATATACTAAAAGTACCAAAACCGAAAACATGGATTTCGCAAACCAACATTCATCTCATGAATTAAAGGCAATACCCACCTAATTTTAACAAAAATAAGTGCACAACAAGAACCAACAACCTGACTCTGATATCAATTGAAGGGAATGAGAGTCCCCGTGCAGCGGAAGACGATCGAATCATCGTGGTGATGTTGTGCAACTTAATTAAGTTAAAACTAATTATCACATAACTATAGGCTAAACATGCAAATCTAGAAAGAAAACAACAAGTTAGAATGGTTACTTACTTGTTGAAGACAATCTTCAAGCTTCCCTTTCCGTTCACGAACTCTTCGTGCTTTCCTCTATCTCAACGATCTCGAACTCTTCTCACGAAAACCGAACGAACACCACCACTTGGTTTCTCGGTTGTTCTTCTTTTGGAAGAAGAAGGATGGTGGGATCCTTCTTTTGGTTAGGGAGGAGAGGATTTTAGAGAGAATTTGAGAGAGAAGAAGAACACATCTTTTGGTGAGAATTCCAAAAATGAGAGTATTGCCTTACAACCCTTCTTGAAAAAGGGGTTTATATAATGGTGATAGGTGGAGTTAAAATCTCCACCTATTTACCATTTTACCACAACTATAGGTTATGCAAATCATATTTGCATAACCACATATTATAAGATATCTCATATCTCATTTTACAAATCACATTTGTATAATTGTGGATTTTTAAATTGAATCACTTCGAATTTAAAATCTCTCGACCTAATTTCTCCAAATTATCCCTAATTCAACAATCAGGCTAACCTATAGTTTATTATGAATATCATTCACATTAAACTATATATTATATCATCCATATCTCATATAAATGATATAAATACCCTTTAGTGAATTTGAACACTTCAATTCACACCAAAATAGTAAACCTTCTTTTAATCCAATTTGAGCCAACCGAGGGACCTAATGGACCTACAATGACGAGCTCCAATGATTCGGGATTAACCTAACAAACTCTTTGACCCAGTTAATCAACATTCATTAGCTACGGTAACACTCAACTAAAGCCCGTAGGTGCACTCCCGTCAGTGCAAGATTTTACGTGTCCACTGATATAAACAATGCCCATGAGTCGACCCTTCACAAGTAGTTCGTAGACACTGCTGGGTAAAATTACCGTTTTAGCCATGTGTCTACTTCTTACTCCTTAAGTACCCACTGCTCCTTTAATGATCAACAACGTTGTAATGGTCCAACAATACACAACAACCCTCTCGTCCCAGTGAGAGGGTGGGCGCCCGTTGTCCAAGCCCTGAAGACAACACTTAGGGAACAACCCCTCTAATTTTCCTAAAGGCGGGAACGAGTGAATTCCATCTCGCATAGTTAAGTTCCAAGCTCCCTACTTGGTCCTGTCCCTGAGAAGATAGGCATATTGGGCGAGTAACTATGACCACCCTCATCCGTACTAGTCAAAGGACAGACCCCCGCAGACAGATGTCCATAACACGCTCAAGATTCAGGTCGAGTCACTAATGGTCATCTACGAAGTTATTAGTCCTTACTATCAACGGTGTTATATCAGTAGGTCTAATAATTCACGGTCCGGTCTTGTACAATCTCATTGTACAAGATGCCCCCACTCGCATGTCAACCACATGAACGAGTCAGATCACCTCGTTTGTATCTTAATACAAAGTGGGTCACATCCAAAGTGTATCCAGGATTAGGTCTCCAACCCCATCCATATACTATAAACCGTTCGGGTCATTTACTCGAACGTGATCCTCCCTGTGTGTCCACTACACACCGTTCAAGTTCTAGTTCTCTCATGTATTCAATGACCCTGGAGCTTAGTGTATTGGACAAAGTTTGTAATAAATGCGAGACACAAAAGATGAAATAAATAACTCTTATTAATTTCAAATAGTAATTTACAAACTATACGAGATTAGGACAAATATCCCAACACTCTCGTATAATATGACCCTGGAGCTTAGTTTATTGGATTAAGTTTATAAAATGCGAGATACAAAGTTTGATAAATAAACAACCTTTATTTATTAAATCAACAAGTATTACAAACTTAACGAGATTAGGGACAACACCCCAACAAACTCTCACTTTTACTAAGCTAGTAGAAGCTAGTGGAGTACAAAATTCATTTCCCAAATGTAAAGTAATACATAAAAATAATACAATAAACTAGGACATTGAATACCCTTTACAATACTCCCACTTGCCCTAGTCAGGAAGCACTCGTAGACTTAGAATCTCTAGGTGACCCTTAAACACCTTAGCCGTGAGGGCCTTTGTAAATGGATCAGCAACGTTGTGCTCTAAAGCTATCTGCGTGACTGTCATGTCTCCACGGTGCACAATCTCTCGTATCAGGTGATACTTACGCTGAATATACTTGCCCCTCTTATGACTCCGAGGTTCTGTCGAGTTGGCTACTGCTCCACTATTGTCACAAAACAACGTCACCGGCAAGTTCATATCTGGAACAACTTTCAAATCTAACATGAACTTCCTGAGCCAAACAACTCTCTGGGTAAAACCCTTTGACACGTTTACGCTTGTAGATCCACAAGCAACCAATAGGTTTAACCCCATCCGGTTGGTCCACAAGGTCCCATACGGAATTGAAGTACATAGACTCTATTTCTTGGTCCATGGCTTTAATCCATTCGTCTTTGTCAACATTATTCATTGCCTGATCATAGGTCAATGGATCCTCACAGTCATCATCAGGTATGATGACTTGGGTTTCAGCCAAACCCATGTAACGTTCAGGCTGTCTCACAACCCTCGCACTACGTCGAGACATTCTAAACTCTTGAGAACGTACTTGACTAGATGAGCTAGGATCAACAACACTTGTTGATGTATTAGCACCATCAACAACTCTTGTTGATGAATTGTCCATTTCGTTCAACCCAATCTAACTCTTTGGTTTATGATCCATGATGTGGTACTCAATGAATGTGGCGTTTGTCGACACAAGCATCCTATTTTCCTTAGGATCGTAAAATAGACCACCCTTCGTCTCTTTTGGGTAACCTACGAAGAGGCACAACTTCGAACGAGGTTCTAACTTCTTTAGGTTTGACACTGACACATGAGTCGGTCATCCCCAAATCCTGAAATAACGTAAACTTCCTTTACGACCATTCCAGAGTTCGAAATGTGATTCACAAACACTCTTCGACGGAATATTGTTCAAAATGTATACAGAAGTCTCCACTGCATAACCCCAAAATGAGTCAGGGAGATGAGCGTAGCTCATCATCGATCGAACCATGTCCAACAAGGTTCTGTTTCTCCTCGAGTACACCATTCTGTTGTGGCATACCAGGTGTTTAGAGTTGGGGCGTAATTCCATGTTCTATCATATAGTCTTAGAATTCAATGTCCATATACTGTCCACCTCGATCCGATCGAAGTGTTTTAATCGTTTTACCTAACTTATTCTCAACCTCAGTCTTGTACTCCTTGAACTTTTTAAGAGCTTCAGAGTTTCGATGCATTAGGTAAACATACTCATATCTCGAATAGTCATCTATAAAAGATACAAAGTATTCGTAACCTCCCTGTGCTTTCACATTCGTCTGACCACAGAGGTCAGAATCTATAAGCTCAAGAGGCTCCTTGGCTCTTTAACCCTTTCCACTAAAAGGTCTTTTGGTCATTTTGCCTTCAAGGCATGACTCACAAATCGGTAAAGAGTTTTCTTCCTACTCGCTTAAGAGTCCACTCTTCACTAGTCTCACAATCCTATTGAGATTTATGTGGCCTAACCTTAGATGCCAAAGATGGGTGTTTTCTTTCGGAGAACCTTTTAATCTTTTAGTTCGCGTTTCTGCTGTTTTAAACAATTCAGTATTCAAAACATTTTTGACCGAATTTGGCTTTAAAACATATAAATTATTCTCAAGTGAAACAGAGCTTAACTCATTTCCTTTGAATGAAATAAACACTTTATTGCAATCAAAATGAACGAAAATACAATGTTTTATAAGACAAGAAATTGAAACAAGGTTTCTAGTAAACCCTAGAACTATATATAAGTTATCCAATAACAAGTATTTCTTGCAGAAGAAAAGTTTCACCGTGCTCATAGCTGCAACCGAGACAACTTCTCCAGATCCAACCCTGAGTGTTATCTCACCCTCCTGTAGTCGCTGCCAAGAACTAATTCCCTGAAAAGAAGAACAAACATGGTTAGTGGGGCGGTCAACTTTGCCCTTCATCAACTTCTTCTTCTTCCCTTTCGGGACTGAAGAACCTACAGACTTTGTCCCGGAGATCGAACCTCTGTGAAAGGACCTGAAGGCAACATTTACCTCAGATTCCTGTCACTTGACTTTCATCAAAGATTGGAAGGTCTGTAGTTCGTTGAGGAGGGTGGTCAGAGTGTAGCTAATTTTGTTCATAACAACATTACTACGAAACTGCAGGAAACTCTTCGGAAGAGTCTCCATGATAAAGCTGACCTGGCTCGACTCGTCAATCGAAGCACCATTCATCTCAACCAAGTTAAAGTGGGTCATCATGTCAAGAACATGTTCTCTAACAGACACCCCCTCCTTCATCCTAGCATTGAACACATGTTTAAGAGCGTCGTGCCTAATCTTAAAGGACTATTGTCTAAACATGTTCTACAATGACTTCATGATCTTCTTAGCGGTGACCATGAGCTCATGCTTCTTAGCCAAGGCTTTAGACAAGCTGGCTATTATGTAGACCTTGGCTTTTTCATTAGCCTTGGTCCAACGATTGTACACATCACAAACACTTCGTGATGAGGTCGGGTCGGGCACCTGAGGATACTCTTCAGTGAGCACGAACTTTAGGTCGTTAGTTACCAAAATTGTGTTTATATTGTTTTTCCACGTTTGATAATTGTCGCCTACCAGTTTGTCGGAAGCTAAGAGTGTTATTATTGAACTCGACCTTTTTGCTGAAAAGAAAAACTTTGTATTAGATCTCTCAAAAACATTTGAAAAATCCAATCATTTTTTAGCAATTTTTATTCTATGATCCCTAGGTCATTAAAAATTGCAATGATACCCCAAAGGTTTAGAATGACCACCACCGAAGGGTAGACAGAATCACTCCTACTCTGGGACGAGACTTTCTCGACCAGACCCTAATACCAGAATAACTATTATTCCTATAGGCATCCAGTTACCATTTTTCGGTATGAATTCATTAATTGTTAATGAATCTCATGAGTGTCACCCTCTATCTCCAGAGTTTCTATCCAAACAATAGCCACCGAAGGGAGGACTACGAAGGAAAAACAAACTAAGGAAATCGTATCCCTTTCGAGAATTCACAGTGTTCCGACTCCCATGATGAAGGCCCTCTGAAGGGATTGTTTGGTCTAGGCCAAACTAGCAGGTGGATCATAAGCGTCTCACTGTGTGAATCGATAGAAGAGACCGTGGGTTCCGTTTTCACAGATCCCACTCCCACTCACTATAAGTACTCTCTCCATTCACCTTGAATATTGACCCATACAAATATAATCCGAAGGGGGACACTCCCATTTGCGCCACGAGGTCGAGTATGGATCTCACAGTGTGAACTTCACGGAGATTTGTTGATGGAATTTAAATGTATCTCATACACTATAATTCCCCTCACTCAGCACTTTAGATTATCGGGATTGACCTAGATAAATCGACAATATTTACCTAAGTCTACCAATATAACTCTTATATTGGATTAACCTGAGTCTATAATCAAATTATTAACTTAGGTCTATGTGTGTATACTTAATTAACTCTTAATTAATGACACTCACGAAAATATAACCTATGAATTTCCTGACCAAATTCACTCCCAGGTCGGTTCCCAAGTAGGGGTGTTCCGCAAAGCGTCAGCTTAAATACCCCAGCGTTAGACAAAACCTTCCTTAGACAGAGTTAGTAATTAGTCGCCATTCATAAGTTACATTTGATTTCCTAATTCTAATCTTATTAGAACTAGAAAACCTAAGTCTAATTAATCAAGATCTAAACCATTTAAGACTAATTAATGAACTTAGGTTACATGCATTTCTATCTTATTGTGTTTGATCATTCATCATATGAATAATTAAACTATATAACATTCATTCATCACATGAATAAATGCATGCCAATGCTTTTAGTCTAAATAATATAACACTCATATTAATTAAATTAAAACATACATTATATTATAACTCTTATAATATAACCTATCATGCATACTATATATTATAACACTTGTAATATAAATGTGATGCATGAAATGCTTAACCTAAGGTGGGATTTTAAAACTATATGCCATACATTATGCACATAAATATTTCATACAACACTTCCATAAAATAATAAATAGCAAATTGGATCGGTTTTTGGCTAGGGACATTAATTAAATTAATTAATCTTAATATAACAGTTATATTAATATTAATTAATATAACTTAATTTACATAAATATATATAAAATTAAATAATAAAAACAGATGAAAACTGCCAAAAACTTCTCCACAATGCCCCTCTTAGCCACTTCGCGCGAAATGCTCGCTGGAACTACCCTCCACGATGCAGCGTTGCAACACTTCGATGCTCAACGCCAAGGCAGCTGCTCAACGCGCACAACGTTGGAATGCGTCGCAACGCTGCGACTGCAGCAAGCGTCCTACCACTCAGATGGCGTTGCGATGCCGATGAACAGTGTCACAATACTGTCCTCTGTACAACAACAAACCTTGCTGTTTTTTGCCCGTTTCTGCTCCGTTTCTTCACAGCAACTCTTGCCACGAACGACTCAGACTTACAGACTCTATTTACACTAATAATGAAAAAAAACACAGGGCCCTTACATTGATCTCATCAACATTAATGTAAATCTATTCTAAGTGCCAAAAACTGAAAACATCCAATTTCAAACTGAAATATTCATCACATGAAAATTAAGGCTACCCACCTAATTTTAAGAAATTTACAGAACACACAACGAAGAGCAACTTGGCTCTGATACCAATTGAAGGGAATGGATTTCTCGCAGTGAAAATGTTGTGAAACGTCGTTGATTCGTTGTTGTTCTAATTTTATTAAAAAAAAAAGTATCTCATACATTTCTAGGCAAAACATGCAAAAACAGAAAAGAAAACATAAAAGTTTTCTGGAAACCTACCTCTTGAAGAACCGTTCTTCGAGTTTTCCCTTCTCTGGTCATGATCTCAACGATCCAACGTTCTTCTAAAAAAGCGAGTTGCATGCACAGTGTCACCAGGATGTGTTTTCCAACCCTATCCGTATACTGTAGACCGTTCGAGTCATTAACTCGAGCGTGATCCTCTCCGTGTTTCAACTACACACCGTTCAAGTTTTAGTTCTCTCATATAATATGACCCTAGGGCTTAGTTTATTGGATTAAGTTTATAAAATGCGAGATACAAATTAAAGTTCGATAAATAAACTACAACCTTTATTGATTAAATCAACAATTATTACAAACTTCACGAGATTAGGGCAAACACCCCAACTGAACCTTGTTAGACATGGTTTGATCTATGATGAGCTACGCTCAGTTGCTTGACTCATTTTGGGGTTACGCAGTAGAAAATGCAGTCCAAACCTTGAACACCGTCCAGTCAAAAAGTGTTTCAGAAACACCTTTTGAGTTTTGGAAGGGGCATAAACCTAGTTTGCGTCACTTCAGGATTTGGGGTTGTCTAGCACACGTGCTAGTAACAAACTCGAAAAAACTGGAACCTCTTTTAAGATCATGCCTATTTGTAGGCTATCCCAAGGAAAAGATGGGTGGTCTTTTCTACGACCCACAAGAAAATAAGGTGCTTGTATCGACAAACACCACTTTATTGGAGGAGGACCACATGAGGAACCACAAACCACGTAGTAAGTTAGTATTAAATGAAGCTACAGAAGAGTCAACAAGATTCTTTGATCAAGTTGGACCTTTATCAAGGGTTGATGAACAAACGACACATTAAGTCGATCTCGCCCTTCTCAATCGTAGGGAAGGCCACGACGCAGTGGGAGGGTTGTTTCCCAACTTGACCGCTACTTGGGTTTAACTGAAACTCAGGTTATCATACCGAATGACGACACAGAGGATCCATTGTCTTATAAACAGACAATGAATGACGTAGATAAGGACCAATGGATCAAAGCCATGGACATGAACATGGAATCAATGTACTTCAATTCAGTTTGGGAACTTGTAGATCAAATACCTTATTATGTAAATCATATTTACATAAAGGGGAAATTAAATTGAATCATTTTCAATTTACATATCTCTCAAATTAATTTCTCTAATTATGTCTTAATTCCATAATTAGGCAATAATATAATTAATATGAATCGTATTCACATTAAACTATACTATATATCCATTATATCATATATAATTGAAATAATTCCCTAAATTTAATTTGAACACTTCAAATTCATTCCAAAACTTTATACCCTCATTATTTCCATATTGGGCCAACCAAGGGACTTAATGGACCTACAGATCATGAGCTCCAACGATACAAGATTAACTAATCAAACTCTTTGATACCATTAATCAACATTCGTTAACTACGAGTCAATCCACTAAAGACTCATAGCTGCACTCTCCTCACTGTAGGACAAGTTGTGTCTATTGATATAACCAATGCTCGTTAGTCAACCCTTCACAGGTCATTCGTAGTCACAGCTGGGTCAATTTATCGTATTACCCCTGTGACTACTTCTTGCTCCTTAAGCACCACTGATCCTCTAATGAACAACAAGTTTATGGTCCGACCATAAACAATATCCCACTCGAGCCAGTGAAAGGGAGGGGCCCCGTTGTTCAAGACCTGGGTACAGGTCTTAAGGGAACAACCTATCTATTTACTCTAGTTCGGGAACGAGTGAATTCCTTCTTGCGAAATTAAGTCCCCAGCTCCCTACGAGGTTTCATCCCTGAGAAGGTAGGCATATTTAAAGGGAATGAAAATCCCGCAGCGGAAGACGTTGTGAAACGTCGTTGATTCGTTGTGCAACACATATCTTAAAATTGAACCTAACACTTATATTCTAGGCTAAACATGTTGTATAATTGAAGAAAACAGAAAGTAAAGTGTACTTAGTTGTTGAAGAACTCTTCTTCAATGCTTTCTTGCCCGGTCAGAAACTTCTTCGTACCAATGATCTAAACGATCTCCTTCCTCGAACCGAACAACGGGACACCTCCAAAAGAACTTCTCGGTTGTTCTCGGTAGGTTGAGGGAGAGTATGTGGGACTCCCTTTGGTTTTGGGATGGAGATAATGTAGAGAGAATGAGAGAGTTCTTTGAGAGAGAGGAGAGCTCTTGGATCAAAATACAAAAAATGAAATGAATTATTCACCAAAGGCTTCTTGCAAAGCCTTTAAATAATGGTGTGTGGTGGAGTTAAAATCTCCACCAATTCACCATTTTACCACTACTATATGATATACAAATCATATTTGCATATCATATAATATAAGGTATCTCATACCTCATTATACAAATATCATTTGCATAATTGTGGAATTAAATTGAATCACATTCAATTTAATTTCTCTCAATTCAATTTCTCTAATTAGCACTGATTAATCAATTATGCTATCCTATAGTTTATTATGAATCTCATTCACATCAAACTATATATTATGTCAACTATATCACATATAAATGACATACTTACCCAATTAATGAATTTGAACACTTCAAATCCACACCAAACTATAAACCCTCAATTTATCCATTTTAAGCCAACCGAGGGACCAATGGACCTACAGATGACGAGCTCCGATGATCCGAGATTAACATGTCAAACTCTTTGACCCAGTTATTCAAAATTCATTATCTACGGTAACACTCCACTAAAACCCATAGCTACACTCCCATCACTGTAGGACAAGTTGTGTCCATCGATATAACCAATGCCCGTGAGTCATCCCTTCACAGGTTGTTTGTAGTCAAAGTTGGGTCAAATTAACGTTTTACCCCTGTGTCTATCTATTGCTCCTTAAGTCCAACTGCTCCTCAAAAGAACAACTATGTTTCATGGTCTAATGATAAAGAAACATCCCTCTCGGGCTAGTGAAAGGGTGAGCGCCTTTTGTCCAGGCCCTGGAGACAACGCTTAAAGGAACAACCCCACTAGTTTTCCTAATTCGGGAACGAGTGAATTCCATCTTGCGTAGTTAAGTGTCCAGCTCCCCACGTGGTCCTATCCCTGAGAAGGCATATTGGGCGAGCAACAGTGGCCACCCTTGCCCGTACTAGTCAAAGGACAGACCCCCACAGACAGGAGTCCATAACACGCTCAGGATTAAGGATGAGCCACTAATGGTCATCTACGATTTTATTACTCCTATCTGTTAACGGTGTTACATCAGTAAGTCTAATAATTCACGGTCCGGTCTTGTACAATCTCATTGAACAAGATGCCCCCACTCGCATGTCAACCACATGAACGAGCTGGATCACCTCGTTTGTATCTAATACAAAGTGGGTCGCATCCACAGTGTAACCAGGATTAGGTCTCCAACCCTATCCATATACTATAGACCGTTCGGATCATTAACTCGAATGTGATCCTCCCCGTGTGTCCACTGCACACTGTTCAAGTTCTAGTTCTCTCATAATACAATGACCTTGTAGCTTAGTTTATTGGATTAAGTTTATAAAATGTGTGAGACACAAAGTATTGAAAAAATAACTCTTATTTATTTCAACATTGAATATTACAAACTACACGAGATTAGGGCATACACCCTAACAATATTGAGTCGGCAGCTGTGGCCACTCTCACCCGTACTAGTTTAAGGATAAACCCCCGCAAATAGGAGTTCGTAAATCGCTCAGGATTCGGGTTGAGTCACTAATGGTCATCATTGAATTATTAGCCCTAATCTATCAACGACATTATTAGAGTGGTCTAGTAATTCTCGGTCCGGTCCAGCACAATCTCATCGCACAGGATGCCCCCACTCGCATGTCAACTACATGAACGAGCTTGATTGCCTCGTTTGTATCAAATACAAAGTGGGTCGCATTCATAGTGTTACAAGGATGAGGTTCCCAACCTTATCCCTACACTATAGACCATTCGAGTCATCTACTTGAACTTGATCCTAGCTACGTGTCAACAATGCACGGTTTATTGGATTTAAGTTTGTAATTGCGAGAATACAAGGTTTAAGGAAAAATAACACTTTTATTCATTTCCTTGGAAAATTACAAATACACGAGTTTAGGGCATAACTCCCAACAGTGAAGCAGCTAAGGAGGTTGTTTGGCTAACGAAATTTCTGACTGATTTGGAAGTCAGAAACCTCGTAGGAACCTCGTAGCCACAAGTGAGAGAAGCACATCGAGAGGAAGTATCATCTCATTCGAGAGATAGTGCAACGAGGAGATGTGATAGTCACGAAGATCACTTCGGAGCACAACATTGCATATCCATTTACGAAGACTCTCACGCTAAAGTGTTCGAGGGTCATCTGGAGAGTCTAGGTTTCACACCCCCTTCCGAACTACCTGCTAACTCAGCTCGAAAGGCGGCGTGAAGCCAACAGACATTGTTTATCTCTTAACAATACCTGTTGACCGTGATACACCTGATAAACATACTATGTTCGAAAATGGAACACTTAAACATGACATAGCGGAAACTGGACAACTATTAAACATATACAAGGAGAAACCATTCACAAGTCTCTCTTGGAAACTAAAAGTCTAGTGCATCAGAAACAACACAAGACAAACCATTGTTTATACAACCTCTAATGTACAAACAACTATAACACCAAGGCCCTCTCAAAATAATTTACAAACATAGAGACTTGCTAGACGAAACCAGCCACGTACAAAGTATTTATCTTTTGAAGCTTCAAAGAGACTATGGCGAAGAACTTTCGGTGCCGGAGCTCGATCTCTACACAAAGGTTTGAAAACATAGAAGGAATGAGCTATGAAGCTCGGTGGTGTGATCCCATGTTTAATATCCGTAACTTTGTAAAACATGTGACTCAAACCTATGAGCATATGCATTTGTATTCAAGCATTGAAAGTAAACGTAGAATCATAATAGACTTTCGAGAAACCAACAAGTATATCATCAAAATCTCGTAAGGCATGTAAATGAGATAAACTCTTTTAAAAACATGTCACAATCCACGTTGTGTAGGGCACGCCCGATTACAACCAACGTTTACTCTACGATGTAGTGGGGCCCGCCCAACACTCCCATCGTCTTTGTCGTAGTGGGGCCCGCCCAACACTCACGACAGCGCTGTTGTCACGGAGTACACTCAACGTCGACAACAAAATAAGACCTGTGTACACACGGTACCATAAAGCCTCGGGCTCAATATCTCAGAAAAACCACATGAAAACATTTGAACATGCCTGCTTACCTTTTCTTTCATAAAACTCAAGTTTACTCAGCTTGTTTATAAAACTGGAAATCTTTAAAACATACTTGCTAGTACATGCTTGCTTGAAATCATAACATTTTCATAAATTTTGGCAACCATTGGACATATGCTCATGTATAAACTTTATAAAGACTTTTAGGGTCACAATGAACACTTGAAACATTTCTAGGAAATCATGAATACTCATAAACATGTGTTCAAAAGAAAGCATAATGCATTGAAAACTTTTATTCTAGCAAAACTTGCATTTCTTGAACATAATTCAAACATATATACACTTTTGAAGTTCCTTTTATCACTCACAATGTTTGAACTAGAATCTTAGCCCGTACACTCGACCTATTTGCTCTTGGCCTGTCAAACAAACCAAATTCATGTATTAGAACCTCGAGCTCATGGTTTTTAACCTTAAAACTACAAGAAAACACACTTTCAAAAATTCCAGCATTTTCAGATTTTCTGCCTTGTTTTCAGACAACCATAACTTCTTCATTACTTATCCAAAAAGAATGTACTTTATACCAAACTCTTCCTTTTTGAACCCTCTAAAACCCTTATGAAGACATGAAAATGAGATTCCTAACGTATTGATTAGAAAATACCTCAGTAGCTTAACCCCTAAAATGATCCTGCTGCTGTTCCAGATTTCACTTCCTGCTGCAACCCGAAACTTAACCTGATGATTACAACATCTTCCAATCATTTTCTTCTCACGATTCCTTCACGAAACTTGTAGGAAATTGAATAAGATTTCGAACCATACAAATTAGAGCTTTTAACTCCAAGTATACAGATTAGAACAACCAAAACATCAGAGACTTCTCGGATTTGACAGCAAAATTCTGTCTTCTGCCTTCCTCTTAACAAAACAGCAACTTAAAATCAGAATTGGCTCGAGATTCCTTCACGAATTTTGTTCCAATATGAGTTAACTTTCATGAAACAAAAGCTCAACTCTTACCTCTTCTTGTGGATCTCGAGATGAACAGAAAATCAGAGCTTGTCTGAGTTGATTTCCTTCTTTGTAATAAAGAAATTCCCTTGAGTTTTCCTCTTTTTTCTTCTGCAACTCCAGCTCAAAATCACCAAAAATGGCCTCCTTCTTCTTCCTTTCTCCTTCAACCACGAAGCTTCAGCCTTAGTTTGTGATGAAAGAGAAGAAAATGGAGAGAAACCCTTTTTAAAAAAGAACAATCGGTGGAAGAGGTTTGTCCTTTTGCACTTTTGTTTTTTTTTCATTTTCCATTTCTTTTTCCTTTTCTTTTCTTTCCTTTATCTTCTTTCTTTCTTTTCTTTTATTTTCTTTTCTTTTCTTAACAAAACAAAATAACTTAATATATAAAACATTTGTTTCATTTCCTTTTCTTCTTGTCTTTAAAAGCAAAGCAAACCAAAATGGTTTAAACTTTCTTTCCTTGTTTTCCTTTTGTCTTTCACTTCATTTCTTTTCTTTTTAAAACATGGGAAACCAAGTTTTAAACATTCATTTCTTCTTTCTTTTTGTTGTTTTTTAATAAGGAAGTTCCAAAGAGATCGAGTTTACACTAGGTTTACGAGACATGTACATAGAGTAATCTAGGGCAAGTGGGAGATATGTAATGGGTATAAGGATGCCCTAATTTATTATATTTCTGTATCTTTGTAACCGTTGTTTTAGATTGTATGTACCCCACTAGAGTTTTAGTTCAAGTGGGAGTTTGTTGGGGTTTATGCCCTAAAACTTGTAGTTTGTAATAATGTTATCATTAAATCAATAAAGCGTTGTTGTTTAATTCATTATTTTCTATATTGCCTTAAATTAACCCTAAATCCAATAAACAAACATCCAAGGTTGTTGTATGCCTCTTGAACTGAATGTAGTGGACATATAGGGATCTCAGTTCGAGATACAACCTAGAGGGTCTATAGTAAAGGGGATAAGGTTAGGTACCTCATCTTGGTAATACTATGGATATGGCCTACATGGTATTTGATACAAACACAGTGATCCTAACGTGTTCGTGTAGACGACTTGTGAGTGGGGATATCCTATGTGATAAGATCGCATAAGACCGGACCACGAATTAGTAATCACTAGATGTAACTCCGTTGACTAGTTAGGTTTCTATTTCAATAGGATGATATAGGCAACTTGATCTCAGTCCTTAGCAGGTTACGAACCCCTGTTTGCGAGGGATTGTTCTTTGACTAGTACGGGTGAGAGTGGCCTGAGACACCGACTCAATATGCCTACCTTCTTGGGGACAAGACCGAGCAGGCAGCTGGGGACTTAACCTAGCAAGAACGAATTCACTCCTTCCCGTCTATTATGGTAAGTAGATGAATGTTCCCTTAAGTGGTGTCTCCGGGACTTGAACAAAGGGTCCAACCCTCTCATTAGCCCAAGAGGGATTTCTATTTATTGGTAGGACCATAAACAGGTTGCTCGTAAAAGGAGCACTAGGACTTAAGGTAAAAGATGTAACTCAGGGGTAAAACGATAATTTGACCCAACTGGTGTTACGAACATTCGTAAAGGATTGAATTGTTGTTATTGGTCGATATCAATGGACACAGAAATATATCTGTAGTGAGAAGAGTGCAACTGTGGGACTTTAGTGGAGTGTTCCTGCAGTTAACGAATGTTGATTAGGAGGTTAATTAGATTAACTGAATAATCTTATATCGTTGGAGCTTCTGATCTGTAGGTCCATAGGTCCACTTCCTAGCTCGTAAAGGGTTCTTAGATTATTTGAATTTGAAATGTTCAAGTTCAATTAGGGGATAAGCATGATGTATATAGATATATTATAGTATAAAGTTTTTATGTGCATTAAAACATTATATTATAAAGTTAATTTGAATATGATTCATATTAAATTAATTGAGAGAAATAAATATTTGAAAGAGTTCAAATATTATTTAAATGTGAATAAGATTCATATTTAAAACTATAGTTTAAAATTTAATGTACATGAGATGTGCATTAAAACTATAGATAAGAGGGAAAAGTGATTAAATGTGATTTAATAATAATTAAATATATGATATTTCATTTGATTTTCTTTTAATTAAATATGATTTAATTAAAACTAATATTAATGTAATTAAATATTATTTATTTATATTAATTAATTAATTAGATTAATTAATTAATTAAAAGTGGGAATGTGTCATCATGACACGTTCTCCATGTCTCCATCATCTCCCTCTCGATAGGGAGTGAGAAGGTCCTTTTCCCCTTCTATATTTCCTGATCGATGAGATCAGTGAATGGGAAAATCAAGAACTTTAATTTTGGAAATCATAGAAACGCTCTCAACTCTCACAAAGAATTTCCCTTCTCACAATAGTTGGAGGCTACCCACCTAGCCTAGATCTAAGGTACTCAGAGGATAGCAAGTTCTCCTCAGTGGTAGCGTTCTGTAAAAGAGGAATACAGTGTTGTTGTGCTGTGAAGAATTTGCTAGAAAATCAAGGTGTTGTTGCCCTTTGAACTACAAAGGTAATATTCCATTCCTTTTAGTTTAGGCATCTTTACAGCATGTCTATTTCTGTTTAATCCATGCTTGTATGCTTATCTCTATTTCTATTCCCAATGTACTGATTTTTGAAGTAAACCAAAATAAAACAAGCAATTACGATCTTTACACGTTTTCGCTGCTCAAGGGAATTCAGATTCCTTCAGCTACATGTTCTTCGTGAAATTTCCTTGCCAAATTTTTTGCTTGCTCGAGTGCTTGTTGTGCCCATTCTTCTTTGCTAGGCCCTTTTGCTTCAGTTTCTTTTTTCTTTTGGGGTGAGCTCTTCCTCATTTCCTGGAGCTTGTATAATTGTATTACATTCTTTTGAGCAAAGTACTTCTTCCTTCCCGATTTGCAAATGGCATAGGGCTTAAGGCTTGGTTCCTTTTTTGGTCCTGCATTTGAAGGCATTTTTATTTCTTTTAAAATCATTGGTGCCTTGCTTACTTGAGGAGTTGAAACTTCGATTTCGATCACTTATTCTTCTTTTTCCTCAGAATCAAAACTTTGACCCAAGTGAAGGGAATGAGAATCCCTGCGTAGCGGAAGACGATCGAATCGTCGTGGTATCGTTATGCTACTTGATTTCACTAAAATTAACTATCTAATAGTTTAGGCTAAACATGCTCAAAAGTGGAAAGAAAAACAACAAGTAGAACACTTACTTGTTGTAGACGTGCTTCGACTTTTTCTTTCTGGTCACGAACTCTTCGTGTTCTCCCAACAATCTCGAATTTCTAAAACTCTTCTCCCGATCAATAACGAACACAGCCAATCAGAGTCTCGGTTGTTCTTCTTTTAGAAGATGGAAGTTTGTGGGAACTTCAGTTTTTGTGAAGGAGGAGAGAAAATGAGAGAGTTTTGAGAGAAAATCAAGTCTCTTCTCTTTGGTGAAATCCAAAAAATGAGAGAATGAGATAAGAAACTCTTCTTGCAAAGGGTTTAAATAGTGGAAAATGATGGAGTTGAAATCTCCATATTATTACCACTTTACCACAACTATAGGTTACGCAAATCATATTTGCATAACCATATATTATAAGATATCTCATATCTCATATTACAAATCACATTTGCAATAATTGTAGATTTATTAAATTGAATCACATCCAATTTAATTTCTCTCAATTAATTTCTCCAATTAGCCCTAATTCATCAATCAGGCTAACCTATAGTTTATTATAAATCTCGTTCACATTAAACTATATATTATATCATACATATCTCATATAAATGACATAAATACCTCTAAGTGAAATTAAACACTTTAATTTCACACCAAAACATTAACCCTTCTTTTAACCCAGTTTGAGCCAACCGAGGGACCTAATGGACCTATAGTGATGAGCTCCAATGATACGAGATTAACCTATCAAACTCTTTGACCCGGTTAATCAACATTTATTAGCGACGGTAACATTCCACTATAGCCCGTGTTTGCACACTACCGTCGTCACGAGAATATTACGTGTCCACTGATATAACCAATGTCCATGAGTCGACCCTTCACAGGTTGTTCGTAGACACGGCTGGGTCAAATTACCATTTTACCCCTGTGCTACTTCTTGTTCCTTCAATCCCCACTGCTCCTCTAATGAACAACATATTGTGATGGTCCAACCATACACAATGCCCTTCTCGGGCTAGTGAGAAGGTGGGCGCCCGTTGTCCAAGCCCTGGAGACAGCATTTAAGGCAACAACCCCTCTTGTTTTCCTAAAGGCGGGAACGAGTGAATTCCATCTCGCGTAGTTAAGTTCCCAGTTTCCTACTTGGTCTTGTCCCTAAGAAGATAGGCATATTGGGCGAGTAACTGTGACCACTCTCACTCGTACTAGTCAAAGGACAAACACCCGCAGACAGGAGTCCGTAACACGCTCAGGATTTAGGTCGAATCACTAATGGTCATCTATGAATTTATTAGTCCCTACTGTCAACGGTGTTACATCAATAGGTCTAATAATTCACGGTCCGGTCTTGTACAATCTCATTGCACAGGATGCCCCCACTCGCATGTCAACCACATGAACGAGTCAGATCACCTCGTTTGTATCTAATACAAAGCGGGTCGCATCCAAAGTGTATCCAGGATTAGGTCTCCAACCCTATCCATATACTGTAGACCGTTCGGGTCATTAACTCGAATGTGATCCCCCCTTTGTGTCCATTACACACCGTTCAAGTTCTAGTTTTCTCATAAATTCAATGACCCTGGAGCTTAGTTTATTGGAAAAGTTTGTAAAATGTGCATGACACAAAGTAATGAAATAAATAACTCTTATTAATTTCAAATAGTAATTTACAAACACGAGTTTAGGACAAAAATCCCAACAAACTCCCACTTAGACTAAGCTAGTGGAGAAAATACATTTCTAAAATGTACATAAATTACAATGAAGTAATACAATAAACTATGGCATTGAATACCCGTTTATATATCTCCCACTTGCCCTAGTCAGGAAGCACTCAAAGACCTAGACTCTCTAGGTGACCCTCAAACACCTTAGCCGTGAGGGGCTTTGTAAATGGATCAGCTACGTTGTGCTCCGACGCTATCTACGTGAGTGTCACGTCTCCGCGGTGCATAATCTCCCGTATCAAGTGATGCTTCCGCTCAATGTGTTTGCCTCTCTTATGGCTCTAGGGCTCTCTGGAGTTGGCTACTGCACCACTGTTATCACAAAACAACGTGATCGACAAATTCATATATTAAACAACTTCCAAATCCGACATGAACTTCCTTACCCAAACAGCTTCCTTTGTAGCTTCACAAGCCGCAATGTACTCCGCTTCCATAGTGGAATCAGCGATGCATCCCTGCTTGATGCTCCGCCATACTACAGCTCCTCCATTCAGAATGAAGGCTAACCCCGAAGTGGATTTCCTAGAATCCTTATCGGTCTGAAAGTCAGAATCCGTGTATCCCGTAAGAATCATATCCCCACTTCCATACACTAAGCTGTAGTTCCTCGTTCTCCTAAGATACTTGAGGATTGCCTTTACGGTTGTCCAGTGATCTAATCCTGGATTGGATTGATACCAACTGGCAATCCCTACTGCATAACAGATGTCGGGCCTAGTATGCAACATGGCATACATCAGGCTCCCTACAGCTGAAGCATATGGGATCCGTCTCATATCCTCAACCTCTTGAGGAGTCTTAAGACACTGATCCTTAGACAATTGAACCCCATGCCTGAAAGGCAGCAAGCCCTTCTTGGAGTTCTGCATCTTATATCTACACAATATCTTGTCATTATAAGACGTCTGAGACAAGGCTAGCGTTCTGTTCTTCCGGTTCCGGACTATCTGGATACCTAGAACATACTGAACTTCTCCCAAATCTTTCATTTGGAATTGTGAAGCTAGCCATTTCTTCACGTCAGTAAGAAATTCTACCTCATTCCCAATGAGAAGAATATCATCCACATACAACACTAAAAATGCGACAGTTTTGTCAACGATTTTCTTGTAGACACAAGGCTCGTCGACATTTTGATCAAAGCCATAAGATTTGATCGCCTCATCAAACCTTATATTCCAAGACCTCGAAGCTTGTTTCAGTCCATAAATAGACCTATGAAGCCGACAAACCTTTTGCTCTTGGCCTTGGGCAATGAACCCTTTGGGTTGGTCCATGTAGATGGTTTCATTAAGTTTGCCATTAAGAAAGGCTGTCTTGACGTCCATCCGCCATACCGTAGTAGTCATAATACGCGACAATGGCGGAAGGATCTGATCGACTTTACCATGGCAACAGGTGAAAAGGTTTCCTCATAGTCAACTCCTTCAACCTGGGTAAAACCCTTTGCCACTAGTCGGGCTTTGAAGGTATGCACCTTCTCATCTACGCCACGTTTACGCTTGTAGATTCATTTGCAACCAATAGGTTTTACCCCATCCGGTTGATCCACAAGCTCCCAGACGGAATTGAAGTACATCGATTCCATTTCTGGGTCCATAACTTTAATCCATTTGTCTTTGTCAACATCAGCCATTGCCTGATCATATGTCAATGGATCCTCGTAGTCATCTTCAGGAGTGACGACTGAGGTTTCAGCTAAACCCATGTAATGATCAGGCTGTCACACAGCCCTCCCACTACGTCGAGGCATTCCAAACTTTTGGGAACGGATTTGACTAGACGTGCTAGGATCAACAACACTTGTTGATGTAATAGCCCCATCAGCAACTCTTGCTGATGTACTGTCCATTTCGTTTGACACAATCTTACTCCTTGGTAAATGATCCCTGACGTGGTCCTCCTCTAGGAAAGTGGCGATTGTCGATACAAGCACCCTATTTTCCTTAGGATCGTAAAATAGACCAACCCTAGTCTCTTTAGGGTAACCTACGAATAGGCACAATTTCGATCAGGGTTCCAACTTTTTCGGGTTTGACACTAACACGTGGGTCGGGCATCCCCAAATTCTGAAGTGATGTGAACTACCTTTACGTCCACTCTAGAGCTCGAATGGTGTTTCACAAACACTCTTCGACGGAACGTTGTTCAAAATATAGACCGCAGTCTCCACTGCGTAACCCCAAAAAGAATCAGGGAGACGAGCATAGCTCATCATTGACCGAACCATGTCCAACAAGGTTCTGTTTCTCCTTTCCGATACACCATTCTGCTATGGCATACCAGGTGCTGAGAGTTGGGACGTAATTCCGTGTTCTATCATATAGTTCTTGAATTCATTGTCGATATACTCTCCACCCCGATCCGATCGAAGTGTTTTAAGCGATTTACCTAACAGGTTCTCAACCTCAGTCTTGTACTCCTTGAACTTTTCAAGAGTTTCAGACTTCTTATGCATTAGGTAAATATACCCATACCTCGAGTAATCATCTATGAAAGACACAAAGTATTCATAACCACCTCGTGCTTTAACATTCATCGAACCAAAGAGGTCAGAATGTACCAGCTCAAGGGGCTCTTTGGCTCTATATCCTTTTCCACTAAAAGGACGTTTGGTAATTTTTCCTTCGAGGCATGACTCACACACCGGTAAAGAGTTTTCTTCTAACTCGTTTAGAAGTACACTCTTCACTAGTCTCTCAATCCAATTGAGATTAATGTGGCCCAACTGTAGATGCCAAAGATGGGCATCTTCCTTAGGAGAAACTTTCGCTCTCTTAGTTCGCGTTTCTACCGTTTTAAACAATTCAGTATTCAAAACACTTTTGACCGACTAAGGTTTCAAAACATACAGATTATTCTCAAGTGAAACTGAACAAATTAAGTTTCCATTTTGGGAAATAAACGCTTTATTGCCTTGAAAAGAAACGGAAATACATTGTTCTAACATGCAGGAAATAGAAACAAGGTTTCTAGTAAACCCTGGAACTATATACATATTGTCCAACAAAATGTAATTCCTGTCAAAATGTAGCTTCACCGTGTCGACCGCTGTAACAGAGACAAGCTCCCCGGATCTAACCCGTAGAGTCACCTCACCCTCTCGCAGCTGCTGCTAGGAATCAAATCCCTAAAAAGAAGAACAAACATTGTTAGTGGCGCCCGAATCCAATATCCAGGCAGAGTCACTCTTCTCCACTAAACAAGTTTCAGTCACAAGTAAATCACATTTACCTTGATTCTTTCTCTGGCTAGGAACTTGGGACAGTTTCTCTTCCGGTGGTCGTCCTTATTGTAGTGGAAACACTTTCCTTTTTCTGCAACTTCCTTGACCTTCTTGCCCTTCTAGGCGGCAGCTCGGTCAGTTTTACCCTCATCTTCTTCTTCTTCCCTTTTGGGTGAGACGGAGCTACAGGTTTTGTCCTAGAGGTCGAACCCCTGTGATATGACCTAAAGGCAACGTTTGCCTCAACTTCCAACGTCTTGATCCTCATCAAGGACTGGAAGGTTTGCAGCTCGTTAAGAAGAGTAGTTAGAGTGTAGTTTATCTTGTTCGTAACAGCGTTGCTACGAAAATGAAGGAAACTCTTTGGAAGAGTCTCCAAGATAAAACTGACCTGGCTCGACTCGTCGATCGAAGCCCCGTTCATCTCCGCTAAATTAAAGTGGGTCATCATGTCTAGAACATGTTCACGGACAGACGACCCCTTTTTTATCCGTGCGTTGAAGACGTATTTGAGCGAGTCATGCCGGACTTGAAAGGACTGTTGTCCAAACATTTCCTGCAAGGACTCCATGATCTCCTTAGCGGTGACCATCAACTCATGCTTCTTTGCCAAAACATCAGACATGCTGGCAATGATATAGACCTTGGCCTTTTCATTCGCCCTGATCCATCGATCGTATGCATCACGAACACTTCGCGATGCAGTCGAGCCCGACACCTGAAGACACTCCTTAGTGAGCACGAACTTTATGTCGTCAGTTACCAAAATCGTGTTTAAGTTGTTTTTCCACGTTTGATAGTTATCTCCCACTAATTTGTCAGACGCAAGTAAAGCTATTATTGAGCTAGACATTTTGCTGAAAAATAAAAAACTTTGTGTTAGTCTCGCAAGAAACTTTTGAAATCCAATCATGTTTTAGCAAAAATTGTTTCATGATCCCTAGGTCATTCAAAATTTGCAATGATATCCTAAAGGTTTAGAATGACCGCCACCGAAGGGTGATCAGAACACTTCTCCTCTAGGACGAGACTTTCTCGATCAGACCCTAATCCCAGAATAACTCTTATTCCATTAGGCGTCCAATTACCATTGTTTGGTCGAATTCATTAACTCTTAACGAATTCTGTGAGTGTCACCCTCAATCTTTAAGTTTCCAAGTATCTGTCCAAATAATAGCCACCGAAGGGTGAACCAAGAAGGAAAACCAACTATGAAACTGTATCCCTTTCGGGAATTCACAGTGTTCCGACTCCCATGATAAGGCCCTCTGAAGGGATTGTCCGGTCTAGGCCAAACTAGCAGGCGGATCATAGGTGTCTCACGATGTGAATCAAAAGAAGAGACCGTGGGTCCTGTTTTCACAGGTCCCGCTCCCACTCACTATAAGTACTCTCTCCATCCACGATGATATTTACCCATACAAATGCCACCCGAAGGGGGATGCTCCCATTTGCGCCACGAGGCCGAGTATAGATCTCACGTTGCGAACTTAACAGAGATTTGTGGTTGGAAAATCAAATGTATCTTATACACTTTATTTCCTCCCACTCAACACTTTATTTTATTAGGGATTGACCTAGATAAACCGGCTAAAAATTTACCTAAGTCTACCAATATAACTCTTATATGGTGTTTATCCTAAGTTTATAATCACATTAAAACGTAGGTCTATGTGAGTAAATTAATCAACTTTTAATTAACGGCACTCACGATAAGTATAATCTAAGAATCTCCGGACCGAATTCACTCCCAGGTCGGTTTCCAGGTAGGGGTGTTCCGCAAAGTGTCAACTTAAATACCCCAGCCTTAGACAAAACCTTCCTTAGACAGAGTTACTAATTAGTCACCATTCAAAGACTATACTTTGATTTCCTAATTCTAATCTTATTAGAACTAGAAAACCTAAGTCTAATTATTCAAGTTCTAAACACTTTAAAACTAATAATTAACTTAGGTTACATGCATTTCTATGTTATAGTGCTTGATCATTCATCACATGAATAACTATATACTATAACAAAAATAATTCATCACATGAATATAAATGCATGAGCATACTTTAATCTAAAAAATATAACAGTTATATTAATTAAATTAAAACATGCATTTAATTATATTATAACACTTATAATATAACCTATCATGCAAACTATATATTATAACTCTTATAATATAAATGATGCATGAATATGTTTAACCTAAGGTGAGATTTTAAATCTATATGACATACATTATGCACATAGAAATTAATTAAATCATACATCTCATGCATAAAATAATTAAATAGCAAAAATAGACCGTTTTTTGGCACCTGGGGCAATTTATTTAATTAAATAACAATAATATAACATTTATATTAATATTATTTAATAAAATAAATTAAGTAAATAAAAATAAATTCATTTTACAATTTAAATAATAAATAAAACAAATAAAACTGCCCCACTAAAGTCAACTGCCCATGTCTCGCGAAACCGCCTCTAGAACCGCCCACTACGCGTGTGACGTTGCAACGTCGTGGGCAGCGTTGCAACGATGCCGCGTTCAGCGTCAAGGTCAGCGTACTCCACACCATGGCGTTGCAATGCTGCTCTGCAGCAGGGCCTCCGTCCGCAAGAATGGCGTTGAGACGCCGAAGAACAGCGTCTCAACTCCATCGAAAGAACAACATCTCCACTTGTTGTTCTTCATCAATTTTCGCCCGTTTCCGCTCCGATTTCTTTACAACAACTCTTGCCACGAACGACTTGGACTTACAGACTCGATTTACAACAAAAATGCCAAAAAACAACGGGCCTTTACATTGATCTCATCAACATAAAAGTTGTAAATCTAAAAGTGCCAAAACCGAAATTATCCATCATGCAAACCAACAATTTATCACATAAATTAAGGCATATACCCACCTAATTTTAATGAAAAATAGTGTACAATGAAGAACCAACGAGTGGCTCTGATACCAATTGAAGGGAATGAGAATCCCCGCGCGGCGGAAGAGGATCGAATCGTCGTGGTATCGTTATGCTACTCGATTTCACTAAAATTAACTATCTAATAGTTTAGGCTAAGCATGCTTAAAAGTGGAAAGAAAAACAGCAAGTAGAACACTTACTTGTTGTAGACGTGCTTTGACTTTTTCTTTTCGGTCACTTCGTGTTCTCCCAACGATCTCGAATTTCTCGAACTCTTCTCCCGATCAATAACGAACACAACCAATCAGAGTCTCGGTTGTTCTTCTTTTGGAAGAAGGAAGTTTGTGGGAACTTGAGTTTTGGTGAAGGAGGAAAGAAAATGAGAGAGTTTTGAGAGAAAATCAAGTCTCTTCTCTTTGGTGAAATTCAAAAAATGAGAGAATGAGATAAGAAACTCTTCTTGCAAAGGGTTTAAATAGTGAAAAATGATGGAGTTGAAATCTCCAAATTATTACCATTTTACCACAACTATAGTTTATGCAAATCATATTTGCATAACCATATATTATAAGATATCTCATATCTCATATTACAAATCACATTTGCAATAATTGTGGTATTATTAAATTGAATCACATCCAATTTAATTTCTCTTAATTAATTTCTCCAATTAGTCCTAATTCATCAATCAGGCTAACCTATAGTTTATTATGAATCTCATTCACATTAAACTACATATTATATCATTCATATCTCATATAAATGACATAGATACCTCAAAGTGAAATTAAACACTTTAAATTCACACCAAAACATTAACCCTTCTTTTAACCCAGTTTGAGCCAACCGAGGGACCTAATGGACCTATAGTGACGAGCTCCAATGATACGAGATTAATCTATCAAACTCTTTGACCCGGTTAATCAACATTCATTAGCTATAGTAACACTCCACTATAGCCCTTAGCTTCACTCCCGTCAGTGCAGAATATTACGTGTCCACATATATAACCAATGCCCATGAGTCGACCCTTCACAGGTTGTTCGTGGACACGGCCGGATCAAATTACCGTTTTACCCCTGTGTCTACTTATTGTTCCTTAAGTTCCCACTGCTCCTCTAATGGACAACATATTGTGATGGTCCAACCATACACAACACCCTTCTCGGGCCAGTGAGAAGGTGGGCGCCCGTTGTCCAAGCCCTGGAGACAACACTTAAGGGAACAACCCCCTCTGGTTTCCCTAAAGGCGGGAACGAGTGAATTCCATCTCGCGTAGTGAAGTTTCCAGCTGCCTACTTGGTCCTGTCCCTGAGAAGATAAGCATATTGGGCGAGTAACTATGACCACCCTCACCCGTACTAGTCAAAGGACAGACCCCCGCAGACATGAGTCCGTAACACGCTCAGGATTCAGGTCGAGTCACTAATGGTCATCTACGAATTCATTAATCCCTACTGTCAACGGTGTTACATCATTAGGTCTAATAATTCATGGTCCGGTCTTGTACAGTCTCATTGCACAGGATGCCCCTACTCGCATGTCAACCACATGAACGAGTCGAATCACCTTGTTTGTATCTAATACAAAGCGGGTCGCATCCACATTGTATCCAGGATTAGGTCTCCAACCATATCCATATACTATAGACCGTTCAGGTCATTAACTCGAACGTGATCCTTCCTGTGTGTCCACTACACACCGTTCAAGTTCTAGTTTTCTCATAAATTCAATTACCTTGGAGCTTATTTTATTGGAAAAGTTTGTAATATTTGTGAGACACAAAGTAATGAAATAAATAACTCTTATTAATTTCAAATAGTAATTTACAAACACGAGTTTAGGACAAAAATCCCAACACCAAGAGGTTTCGCTCGATTGCTCTGACTCATCTTGCCTCATGCATTTTCCGTATTTGATCTCTCTATTCTTGGGTGTCCCTTTTTTGCTTCTTATCGAATCGAGGATCCTTCCCCTGACTTCGCATTAATCGGTTTTTGGTCTTGAAGCGGTTGATCCATCACCATTTCATACTCCCATCGATCGTCTGCTAGCTTTTCCAGTTGTTTCTTCCATTCCTCGAATCCAGGCTTTATAGAGAGAAGGGCTTTCGTTGTGGGTTCAATACCCTTCGAATCAATTGATGACGCCTTTTGATGGCGATTTGCGAGCGGCATGAGTGTTTCTGAGGCTTCACTTGAAGGGAAACTCTTTGTTCGACGTCTGTAAGTGCTTGTTGGAGTGCTCATTGCACAACGATGGACTTTGGAGTAGTTGGGGGAGTTGGTTCCACAAATTGAATTTTTGAGAGGAGTAGGGAACTGTCGAGGAAAGGATTCAAAGGTGTAGCTCAAATAAAGGAAATGGTCTAATTTCCTTAAAGGAAATATAGACTTTCCTAATTTGCCCCATTTCCTTCTTTACTTCACGCATGGGTCTTCTCTTTTGTTTGAAGAATGCCATTGCATTTTAGCCTTCAAAATCACTTTCTTTTCTTGCAATTGTTTCCTTGCAAAATGCTATTGTATTTTTGCTAGCAATTTATTCTTTCTTCTTCCTGCAATTCCAAGTGCAAATGTAATTGCACATTGCTTCTTCATTGTTCTCTTGCACTGTTGCACTCAAAGTAAATTATCAAAAAGTTCATGTGCTTAACCCCCTTTTTATTTATTTTTTTAATTGGGTTCTTTCAGAGAAAACCAAACATTTTCTTTGCTCGAACTACCTTCCCAGTATGGTTTTATCCTTTGGCCATTCACCTTGAAGGTATTTCCCTTTTAGTCTTTTAGATCCACAACACTGTGTTGGTACAACTTTTCAATAACGAAAGGTCCCACCCATCTGGATTTAAGTTTTCCTAGGAATAGTTTCAGCATTAAGTTGAACAACAACACTCTCTGACCAACCTATAAACTTTTCTCTCTAATTTTCTGATCGTGCCATCTTTTCATCTTCTCTTTGTATAGCTTTTATTTTCATTTGAAGATAGTCTCAACTCTTCGAGCTCAATCAATTGGAGCTTCCGCTTGATCGTGCTGTACCCATATCCAGGTTCAACCTTTTCATTGCCCAATATGCTTTGTGGTCAAGTTCTAGTGGTAGATGGCATGGCTTTCCGAATAGTAACCTGCATGGGGACATTCCCAATTGTGTCTTAAATGCGGTTCGATGTGCCCATAGTGCTTCATCCAAACGCAAGGACCAATCCTTTCTGGAAGGTCTACTGTCTTCTCCAGTATAGTCTTTATTTCCCTATTAGATAACTCTACATGCCCATTTGTTTGTGGATGATAGGTTGTTGCAATTCGGTACATGACATTGTACTTGGCTAATAGACTAGCCATTGCCTTGTTCACAAAGTGTGTCTGATAGCACACAAAATGTGCTATCCTTAGACTTAATTATTGTTAGTTTTATGATGATTTCAGGACTTTTACGTGTTTGAATCACTCAATTTCAGGTTAAGAGATTAAACAGAACAATTGGAGACATTTTGGATCACTCGGGATCGAAACGAGGCTATTTGGAGCTAAAAATAACATCAATTGGAAGTAGAAGGATCAATCCAAGTTTGAAGACCCGAGTTGATGGCGTTGCAACGCCATGCAGAGCGTTGCAACACTGTTGCGTATAATTATGAATATGCAATACTGCAAGTGTACGAGTCAAGTTTTAGTATAGTGATTTCGAGTTCAAAGTATCGTCCTCGGGAATGGGTTTATAGATTAATTAATTACTAAGATAATAATTCTCAATTTTAGCTAAAAAAACATAACATGGATAGGTGATTGAAAGTAAAGACAAGCAAACAAACAAACATGTGGAGACACGAATTGATAGATTTGAGGAAAGTGATTATACAAGTTAATGACTCAATTAACACATGCAATGAACCAATGAGATGAACTTATAAACAAGAAGTAAAATACTTAAGAAAACCTCTCGATTCTTAGTGAGCCTTGCACATGCAATAAACTCCATTGTCTCCATATAAACCTATGACATGCACGACATTAAGCAACTTCTGTATGTGTTTCCCTTAGACTTCTAAGTCATTCTCATGCAAGACTCCTAAAGGTTTTGACAATTTTGCTGTAATTCAAGTTTTATCTCTCGAGTCCACTTAAACCAACAGAATTTAGGGTTAAAGAACGAATTGCCAAAAATAAGAACAAAACATGCTTCAATACATAACAATTTAGTCTTAACAAGTAAATCAAATCCTAACTACAATGTCTAGCTACTCTAAATCACATGAAAACCAAGCTAAACAAATAGAAAACGTCTCAAATGGAGTTACAATCTGAAAGAAAAGGATATTAAACTTATGTGTCGATGCCAATCCTTCGTCTCCGAGCTCCCGTCTTCGATCTCAAACCTCCACGAATGTTTTGGCTTCCAAAAACCCTATTTTCTCTCTTCTTACAATGTGTATTTCGAAAATAGGGCAAAAAGCTACCAAATTCGGCTCCCCTTGTAATGAGAACAACATGTTCTATTTATAGGCTCAATCGGTACAGCGTTGCAACGCTGTACCCTAGGCGGCTATTCATATATGGAATATCTCGATGGCGTTACAACGTTGAGGGCAGCATTGCCGCTACCCTAACGCGCGCGCCTCTTATCGATTTGGCGTTGCAACACCCTCTTTGCGGTCCTTCATGTAAGCTTCCTTATCGAGATAGCGTTGCGACGCTGCAAGGCAGTGTTGCAACGCTATCGCCTGGGGTCTTCAATGCTTCTAAACAGCAATCACGGCGTTGCAACACTCTGCTTGGCGTTGCAACGCCATCACCTCGGGTCTACTAGCTTGGATTGAACCTTTCTCTTCCAATTGATGTTATTTTTAGCTCCAAATAGCCTCGTTTCGATCCCGAGTGATCCAAATGGTCTCCAAATGTCCTGTTTGAGCTCTTTACCTGAAATATAATGATTTAGACACATCAAAGCCCTGAAATTATCATAAAACTAGTAATTATTAAGCCTAAGGATAACACATTTTGTGTGCTATCAAACACCCCCAAACTTAAATATTTGCTAGTCCCGAGAAAAAACATAATTAAACATCAGATTGTTCTTATACATGCATTTGATTCAAGCCTCAAAGATTTAAGAGGAAATCTAGTAATCAAAGGAAACATTCAAACATAACACTTCAGTAAGAAATTTAAAACTTTTCCTAAGTGTTCCTACGTGTGTGTGTGATTAGCCTATGTTCCCTTCATTTTTACTAAGCCCGGATCAACTTTATTAGGCCCTCCATTCAACTTCCCCCTACACTGGTCATAATTACTAATCTTTGAGCCTCCCCACATTTAAGAATTAAATAACTCTACTCAGCACTTAATCACTTTTTTTTTATAACTTTTTCTATTTTCTTCTTTTTATTTTTTTTTTGTGCAAGGACACTAGCTTTCACACATCCACTGCAGGGACGCTTACCCAGAGCACTCGCTCAATGAGTGGCCTAACTGATCACAGTGAAGGTAGCTCTTTTTGCCGTCACGAATTTTTTCTTTAGCAAACAAACAACAAAAACAAACTATTTCACATATTATACAAATCATGCACTTCATATTATGATTTACCCTATCCTGCAGTTTAACTCTCAAATCAGTTCTCAGATCTATCGAGGTGACATCAAACTTCTAAACCTACTAACTTTGTTCTAAGCATTTCAAAACTACAGGAACACAGGCTATGTGCATAATGGTGTAGGAAAAACTCAAGAAAATTTTTAAATTAACTCAAATTCATATCATGCTCTGAAGTTTCAACAGAGTCACAAAGATTTCCAATAATTCTCATCCTAGGCTATCATAATCATACTTATGCAAAGATCAATCTGCAATTCAACACATACTCAGGACAGTCACAACAAATAAACAACATCCCACCCCCAAACTTAAACTAAACATTGTCCCCAATGTTTGCAGAAATAAGCACAAATAAAGTAGAAGGGTAAGAGTGAACAATACTGTCCTGGGTGATGGTGATCTTTCTGAGTTCCTTAGATAGCCAAAACATGTGTGTTGGAGTTCCTCAGAACGGGAGCATGGATTTTAACGAAGGCAAAAATCATCACAACCTACAAAGTAAAACAAACTAGTAAGTAAACAGCAAACAACTAAAATAAACTAAAATAAAACAAAACTGTAAATCTTGGGTTGCCTCCCAAGAAGCGCTTTGTTTAACATCTTTAGCTAGACTGTACTCCCTCAAGGTGTTTCTTTCCTTTCTTGCAGTGCTCGGAGTGATGTGTTCATCTGGCCAATCTGGGTCACAATATTCTTTATTGCAGCTACATGACTAGTCACTATACCAGATAAACTGGTGACTGCATTCTCCAGCTGGTTGGACCTACTTCTGGATTCAGCTATGAAGAAGTGCAATGTCTCTTCCAAAGATGGTTTCCTCTCTGATGTAGAAGCATTCCCTGTAGGAGAATTTAACACATTCTTATTGTTAGCATAAGAGAAATTTTCATGATACCTCAAACCTGGATTATAATGTGTTGGGAGATTATTCTGAGTATGGCTTCCTCCATAGTTGTTGCTTCTGTTGTTCAGGTAGTGTAGTTGCTCTATAGTGGATTCTCCATTGGACTTGGAGCATTGAGAGGACATCCCTGTTTGTGGTGATCCTGCAAAATTATTCAGAGCATGAGTGAGAGATGCCATATGAGATCTAAGAGAGGATACCTCATCTAGTTGATACAATCCAGCTACTGGCTTAGATCTGTCATTGTCTCATGAGGCCACTCGGTAGTGGCGATTGACACTTCCTCGAGGAGGGCACGTGCTTACGCACGATCTTACGCCATGAAAGCCCCTCCAGCAGTGGCATCCAGAATGGTCCTGGTCTTACCTTTAAGTCCATTGTAAAACAATTGTACCTGCAGCCAATCTGGGTAGCCATGCTGTGGGCACCTCCTGAGCATGTCCTTGTACCTTTTCCAGGCCTAAAATAACTGCTCTCCCTCCTGCTGCCTGAATGTTCCTATCTCAGTCCTTAACTTTGCAGCTTTCACAGGTGGAAAGAATTTGGTCATGAAGGCTTGGGCTAACTCCTCCAAGGAAGTGATACTGCATGAGGGAAGAGACCCTAGCCATTCTTTAGCTCTACCCTGCAAAGAGAAAGGAAAGAGACGTAAGCTAATATTATCAGCAGAGATACCATTCAACTTAAATGTACCACAGATTTCTAAGAAATTTTGCAGATGTGAGTTAGGATCTTCTGCGGCTAATCCTCTAAAAGCACCTTCCCTAACCATCTGTATAAGCCCTGTCTTAAGTTCAAAGTTGTTAGCATTTATAGGGGGCATAGACTATTCTAGCCTTCTTAGAATCAAATACAGGTTGGAAATACTCCCTGATGAGTTTAGGGTTATTGATCGACTCCTGATCAGTCATAGAGTGAGGTTCTGTTCTTCCTTCCCTCAGGAGTCTCCTACAGGTCCTCTCGATTTCAAAATCAAAAGGGTGCGAGTCTGCAGTTCTCCCCTTGGGCATACACCTGGAGGTACAAGAAAAGAAAGAAATTAGACAAAAAAACTAGGAAAGGAAAGAAATAAAAAAAAAAACATAAAAATAGAGAACATAAACATAAAACTTGGGTTGCCTCCCAAGAAGCGCTTTCTTTAACGTCTTTAGCTTGATGGTGACTTATCAGGGCACATAAAACTGCTCATATTTCTCTGGGCCCTTCTTGCTCGAATCGATGTAGCCTTCTAAGTCTAAAAAGCTATCTTGTTTCTCCTGAGCACCAGACAGATAACTATTTTTTCTATTGTTTTTAACAGAATAAAAGGACAGAAATCAAAACAAGACTCTTGAGTGTAAGACAATTGGCTGTGAAGATTAAAGGGATTTTCTGGAGACAAAAGGGGGAAGGACTTCTCAGCCTCGACCTCTATCACCAGAATCTCCCCGGTGGAAATGATTGTATCACCAATGTCTACCTCGATACCCTGACTATGGTGTTTCTCAGTCTCCCCCAAACTATCCTCACTAACGTATGAACAAGTCTTCCTAGGTGGCACCTCCTTAGTGGTAAGGATAAGAAATTGTTCATGTAAGGCCTTAAGGGAAATTACTAGCTGATTAAGATACTGAGCTCTATCCTGCACTATTTCCCAAAGTCCTACCACTTCAGCTTCTAATCTATTCAACCTTTCGAATTCATTATGAACCAAATTTTTAATTTTCAACTCTAAGGTATATTCCATTAATTGGTCCACAAGAGAAGATTTTTCATTAGGTTGGTCAAGGTACGAAAAGTTATGGTTCCAAGTGCCTAAATAACTACCCTCATGTGAATTTTCATAAATTGCAGGTACAGAATGGTAAAAATTAGACATATGGTATTCAGAGAAAAATTAAACATTTTCTACATGTTTAGCTTGGGTTTCATTTGATTTAGAGTAGCTAAATGTTTCAGTTTGGATTTGATTTGCATGTTAAGACTTATTTGCTATGTATTGAAGTATGTTTTGGTCTTTATTTTTTGCAATTCGTTCTTTAACTCTTATTTTGTTGGTCTAAGTGGACTCGAGAGATAAAACTTAGATTAGAGCAAAGTTATCAAAACCCTTAGGAGTTTGGCATGAGAATGACCTAGAAGTCTAAGGAAAACACATAAAGAAGTTGCTTAATGTCGTGCATGTTGTAGGTTCATATGGAGACTAAAGAATTTATTGCATGTGCGAGACTCACGAAGAATCGAGAGGTTTTCTTGAGTATATTACTTCTTGTTTATAAATTCATTACATTAGTTCATTGCATGTGTTAATTAAATCATTAACTTGTGAAGTCAATTTCCTCTAAATCTATCAATTCGTGTCTCCATGTGTTTGTCTGTCTTTAATTCTTGTTTCAGCACTAACCCATGCTATATTTCGTTAGCTAAAATTAAGAATTAGTATCTTGGTAATTAATTAATCTAGAAACCCATTCCCGAGGACGATACTTGGACTCTTAAATCACTATACTAAAACTTGACTCGTACACTTGCGATAGTGCATTATCAAATTATTACGCAACACGTTTTTGGCGCCGTTGCCGGGGAATGGCGATTATTTAGATTAATTAATATTAGGAGAAAATTTGAGGTTTTAGACTAAAGTTTGTTCGTGATTGTCTTTCCTTATTTGTTTCATTGTGTGTTTTATTTTAGTTTTGAGTATTTTGAGTCTTTGTCCCCTGTTTTTGGTTGTGTTGCTATTGTGTAGAAGTCTTGATTTGAATCACTGATTTTCCAAGTATGACTTTGCATGATTTTGCTTCTCCATCATTCTACTGTCCTTCCCAAGACCCTAGGTATGTGCATCATAATTTTTCTCGATACCATTTGTCAAATTTTTACCATCGTGAATCTATGATAGATGAAAATTCCTTTGATGGTAGTTATTTAGGCACTTGGAACCATAATTTCTCGTACCCTGACCAACCTATAGAAAAATCTTCTCTTGTGGACCAATTAATGGAATATACGTTAGAGTTGAAAATTAAAAATTTGGTTCATAATGAATTAGAAAGGTTGGGTAGGTTAGAGGCTAAAGTGGTAGAACTCTGGGAAATAGTACAAGAAAGAGCTCATTATCTCAATCAACTGGTAATTTCCCTTAAGACCTTACAGGAACAATTTCTTATTCTTACCACTGAGGAGGTGCCACCTAGGAGGACTTATTCATACGATAGTGAGGATGAGTTGGAGACTGAAACACACCAGAGACAGGTCTGTGAGGTAGACAATGGTAATACAATCACTTCCACGGAGGAAATTCAGGGGATAGAGTTCCAGGCTGAAAAGCCCTTTTAGCTTTCATCTCCAGAATTTTCCTTAAATCCTGATAACCATTTGTCCTATACTAACGAGTCTTGTTTTGATTTTTCTTCTTTCATTTCATTAAAAAAAATACCAAAAATAATTTTCTTTCAGGTGCCCAAGAGAAACAAGATAGCCTTTTAGACTTAGAAGGCTATATCGATTCAAGCAAAAAGAGCCCGAAGAAATATGAGCAGTTTTATGTGCCTTGACGCCAATCATGAGTCACAGTCTAGCTAAAGACGTTAAAGAAAGCGCTTCTTGGGAGGAAACCCAAGCTTTACATTTTTGTTATTCTTTAATTTCTGTCTTTAGTTTGTTTTAGTTGTTTGTCAGTTCTTAGTTCACTTACTAGTTTGTTTGTTTTGCCTTCTTAGGTTGTTGTTGATGTCTTCCCTCGTTAAAACCCATGCTCTTGTTCAGTGAAACTCCAACACATGTGTTTTGGCTATCCAAGGAAATCAGAAAATAATAAAGATCTCCATAACTCAGGATAGTATTGTTCACTCTTACCCTTATACTTGCCTTGTGCTTATCTTTTCAAACATTGGGGATAATGTTTAGTTTAAGTTTGGGGGTGAGATGTTATTGATATGTTGTGACTGTCCTGAGTCTATGCTGAATTGCTGATTGATCTGTTGCATAAGTATGATTATGATAGCCTAGGATGAGAATTAATTGAAAATTTTGTTATTCTGCTGAAACTTGAGACCATGATATGAATTTGAGTTAATTTAAAATTTTCTTGAGTTTTTCCTGCACTATTATGCACACAGCCTGTGTTCCTGTAGTTTTGAAATGCTTAGAACAAAGTTATTAGGCTTAGAAGTTTGATGTCACCTCGATAGGTCAAAGAGCTGATTTGAGAGTTAAACTGCAAGATAGTGTGAATGACAATCTGAAGTGCATGATTTGTATACTATTTGAAATAGCTTGTTTTTGTTGTTTGTTTGGTAAAGAAAAAAATTCGTAAGGCCAAAAAGATCTTCACTGTGATCAGTTAGGCCACTCATTGAGCGAGTGGTCTGGGTAAGGGTCCCTACAGTGGATGTGTGAAAGCTAGTGTCCTTGCACAAAAAAGAAGAAAATAGAAAAAGTGATAAAAAAAGTAATTAAGTGTGGAGTAAAGTTGTTTATTGCTTGAATGTAGGGAGGCTCAAGGATTAGTAATTATGACTAGTGTAGGGAGAAGTTGAATGGAGAGCCTAATAAAGTTGATCCGGGCTTAGTTAAAATGAAGGGAACATAGGCTAATCACACACACACGTAGGAACTCTTAGGAAAAGTTTTAAATTGCTCATTGAAGTATTTTGTTTGATTATTTCCTGTGATTTCCAAATTTTCTCTTAAATCTTTGAGCCTTGAATCAAATGTAAGTATAAGAACAATCTGATGTATCATTTTGTTTTTGCTCGGGACTAGCAAAAGTTTAAGTTTGGGGGTGTTTGATAGCACACAAAATGTGCTATCCTTAGGCTTAATTATCACTAGTTTTATGATGACTTCAGGGCTTTTAGGTGTTTGAATCACTCAATTTCAAGTTAAGAGCTTAAACAGAACAATTGGAGATATTTTGGATCACTCGGGATCGAAACGAGGCTATTTGGAGCTAAAAATAACATCAGTTGGAAGTAGACGGATCAATCCAAGCTTGAAGACCCGAGGTGATGGCGTTGCAACGCCGATTGTGCAGCTTTGAAGCAATGAAGAACACTGCTAATAGCGTTGCAACGCTGCCTTGCAGCGTCGCAACGATATGTCGATAAGAATACTCATATGAAGATCCGTGCAGGTAGCGTTGCAACGCTACCTTGCAGCGTCGCAATGCTACTTCGATACAAAGGAGCGCGCGTTAGAGTAGTGGCATTGCAACGCTGCTCTCAGTGTTGCAACGCCATCAATATTTTCCATATTTATCACACGGTTAGGGTACAGCGTTGCAACGCTGTCCCTAGTGTTGCAATGCTGCACCGATTTCATCTATAAATACAACCTTATGTTTTCTTGCAAGGGGAGCCGAATTTGATAGACTTTTGACCCTAATTTCGAAATACCCTCTGTAAGAAGAGAAAAAAGAGCATTCTTTGGAGCCAAAGCATCCGTAGAGGTTCGAGATCGAAGACAGGAGCTAGGAGACGAATGACCGACATCGACACATAAGTTTAATTTCCTTTTCTTTCAGATTATAATACCGTTTAAAGACGTTTTCTACACGTTTAGCTTGGTTTTCATGTGATTTAGAGTAGCTAAATGTTGCAGTTAGGATTTGATTTGCATGTTAAGACTTATTTGCTATGTATTGAAGTATGTTTTGTTCTTTATTTTTGGCAATTCGTTCTTTAACTCTTATTTTGTTGGTCTAAGTGGTCGAGAGATAAAACTTAGATTAGAGTAAAGTTATCAAAACCCTTAGGAGTCTGGCATGAGAATGACCTAGAAGTCTAAGGGAAACACATAAAGAAGTTGCTTAATGTCGTGCATGTTGTAGGATCATATGGAGACTATAGAATTTATTGTATGTGCGAGGCTCACTAAGAATCGAGAGGTTTTCTTGAGTATCTTACTTCTTGTTTATAAATTCATTACATTAGTTCATTGGATGTGTTAATTAAGTCATTAACTTGGAAAGTCAATTTCCTCTAAATCTATCAATTCGTGTCTTTATGTGTTTGCCTGTCTTTAATTCTTGTTTCACCACATATCCATGTTATATTTCTTTAGCTAAAATTGAGAAGTAGTATCTTTGTAATTAATTAATCTAGAAACCCATTCCCGAGGATGATACTTGGACTCTTAAATCACTATACTAAAACTTGACCCGCACACTTGCGGTATTGCATTATCAAAATATTACGCAACAGTGTCCCTTCGTCGCTTATCAGCACTCTCGAGGTCCTGTATCTAGTGAATATAGTTTTCATAAAAATTTCTTTAGCACTTTTGCATCATTTGTCTAGGTTGCTACAACTTCTATCCACTTAGACACATAGTAATCTGCCAGCAAAATGTAAACATTTTCGAATGAAGGTGGGAATGCCCCCATGAAGTCAATTCCCGGTACGTCGAAGATTTCCACTTCCAGTATGTAATTCATTGGGATCTCATTTCTGGCAGACAGACCGTTGACAGCAATCACATTGCCTCGCATATTCCTGTGCATCCTTGAATAGTGTGGGCCAGTAGTATCCGCTCTAGAGTTCTTTTGCTGTCGTTTTGGTACCTGCAAAATGTCCCCCGTATGGAGTTGTATGGCAAGCTTCTAGTATTTTTTTCATGTCCTCCTCTGCTACGCACCTTCTCCAAATTTTATCCGATCCAAGTTTATATAAGTATGGCTCATTCCAATAGTAGTAGTGCATATCATGGAAGAATCTCTTTAGTTGATGTGGATTCGCATCGGGTGGTGTTAATCCACTCACTAAGTAGTTTGCTATATCTGCGTACCATGGAGTTGAGCTTATCCCTATTGCTAGTAGCATATCATCTGCAACTTGCCATGAATTTACTCTGACTCTGTCGTTCCTGCTTCCTCTCACAGTCTGGACATATGGTCAACCACTTGATTTTCTGTTCCCTTTCTGTCCTGGATCTATAAGTCGAATTCTTGGAGTAGTAAGATCCACCTGATCAATCTTGGCTTTGCTTCTTTCTTTGACAATAACTATTTTTAAGCCGAGTGATCAATATGAACTATCACTTTTGTTCCTACCAAGTAAGATCTAAACTTCTCGACGGCAAAACAAACTACAAGAAGCTCCTTCTCCATAGTGGTGTAGTTGACTTGTGCTTCATTCAATGTCCTACCGACATAGTAGTTGGGGTGGATGATTTTATCTCTTCTTTGTGCCAACACTTCTCTGACTGCAAAGTCACTGACATCGCACATAAGTTCAAAAGGCTTCGTCTAGTTTTATTCAATCATGACAGGTGCAGAGTTGAGTGCTCTTTTCAATAATTCAAAAGGCTTGATGCATTCTTCATTAAACACAAATGGTCAATCTTTTTCGAGCAAGGTACATAAAGGTTTTGAAATCTGGGAGAAATTTTTGATGAAGCAGCGATAGAATCCGACATGTCCTAGGAAACTATGAATCTCCTTGACTAATTTAGGTGGAAGAAGTTTTGAAATCAACTCCACCTTTGCCTTGTCTATTTCGATTCCTTTCTTGGAGATCCGATGTCCCAACACTATTCCTTCGTGTACAATGAAATGGCATTTCTCCCTGTTTAGGACTAGATTTGTCTCTTCACACGTGCATAGAACCTGTTCAAGATTATCAAGGCAATTTTTGTATGGTTCTCCAAATATTGAGAAGTCATCCATGAAGTGTTGGGATAGGTGCCCTAAACATGTGTAATTTTAGTCAAATGAATAAAGAGTTATTTTATTTGATGAAATTATATTCTCGCTTTATAAATCCAATAAACTAAGCTCCAAGGTTATAATAGATCTTGAATATCAGTGTAGTTGACACTATTTGGATTATGTTCAAGAGTATAACCTAAATGGTCTATGGTATAAGAATAAGGTTGGAAAGCTTATTCTCGTAACACCATGGATGCGACTCGCTTTTTAGTTAGTACAAATGAGGCAATCCAACTCATTCATGTGGTTGACATGCGAGTGGGGGCATCCTGTATGAAGAGTTCATACAAGACCGGATTGCAAATTATTAGTCTGACCAATATAACATCGTTAACAGGATAAAACTGATAATTTATAGATGGTCATGAGTGACACGACCTGAATCCTAAGTAAGTTAAGAACTCCTGCTTATAGGGGTTTGTTCTTAGACTAGTATGGGTGAGAGTGGCCTATAGCCGACTCAATAAGCCTACCTTCTTAGGGACAGAACCTCGTAGGTAGCTGGGGACTTAACACTACAAGATGGAATTCACTCATTCCTAGACTAAGGAATTAGATAGGTTGTTACCTTAAGAACTGAGTCCAGGTCTTGAACAACGGGCCCCGCCCTTTAAACTAGCTTAAGAGAGATTGAGTTTATGGTAGGACTGTAGACTTGTTGTTCGTTAGAGGATCAGTGGTGCTTAAGGAACAAAGAGGTAATCACAGGGGTAAAACGATAATTTGACCCAACTGTTATTACGAACAACCTGTGAAGGGTCGACTCATGGGTAATGATTATATTGATGGACACAATATAATCTACAGTAAGGAGAGTGCAGCTATAAGTCTATAGTGGAGTGACTTGTCGTTAATGAATATTGATTAATTGGATCAAAGAGTTTGATCAGTTAATCTCACATCATTAGAGCTCATGAACTGTAGGTTCATTAGATCCCTTTGTTGGCTCAACATGGTAATATTGAGGTTATAAAGTTAGGAGTGAAATTGAAGTGTTCAATTTCATATATGAGGTGTTATAACAATTATATGTAATATAGTTGATATAATATATAGTTTTAATGTGAATTAGATTCACATATTAACTATATACTAATGACAGAATGAATGAGGGATATGATGGTAATTTCTATCCTATTTTCCTATAAATAGTTGCATGGAATGCAACTTTAAGCTTAAGTGATTTTTGACACACAATTTGTGTAAGAAAAATCCCACTCCTTGTGTTGTTGGAAATAGTTCCAAAACACTTCTCTCCAACCTCCACATCTCATCCTAAAGGAACCCACATTCCTCCCTCACTTGGAGAACAATGGAGAAGATCTAGTGGTTGATCTTTACACGTGTCAGGTTCGGGTCGCTGAGATCGTGATCGTTGGAGAGGGAATACGTGAAGAAAGTGTTCTTCAAAGGTATGTTTTCTTGTTGTCCTAATTTGTTATGTATGCTTAATCTTAGATATATTGATCTTGATATGAATCTAAGTAACACTATCATGAACACTCCGGGATTAGATCCCTTCATGAAGTTCTCCACTGTCCTCTCCACCATGTCTGAAAATATTGCCATCATACATCTTTGGAATCTTGCTGGTGTGTTGCATAATCCAAATGGTATTCTTCGAAATGCAAATGTTCCGTATGGACAGATGAAGGTTGTCTTGTCTTGATCCGTTGGTGCAGTTGTAATCAGGTTGTATCCTGAGTAACCATCTAAAAAACAATAATATTCCTTTCTTGCCAATCGATCCACCGTTTGATCGATGAATGAAAGAGGTAAATGGTCCTTCCTGGTTGCTTTATTCAATCGACGGTAGTCCATGCATATTCTCCATCCAGTCATTGTCTGTGTAAGGATGAGTTCATTCTTCTCGTTTTGGACAATAATCAGTCCTCCTTTCTTAGGTAAGCACTGCACTGGACTTACCCAATTGTTGTATGCAATTGGATAAATGATTCCTGCATCGATCCATTTTATTATCTCATTTCCGACTACCTCCTTCATCATAGGATTCAACCTTCTCTGACTTTCAACTTAGTTCTTTGCTCATTCTTCAAGATTTATTTTATGCATGTAGAAAGATAGGCTAATTCCTTGAAAGTTAGCAATCCTCTATCCTATTGCCTTTTTATGTCGTGCAAGAACCTGCAAAAGAGAAATTTCACCTTGATTAGTGAGTGGAGAAGAAGTGATCACTGGTAACTTTTCACCCTTTTCCAAGAAGCTGTATTTTAAATTGGGTGGTAAAGGTTTGAGCTCGAAGTTGGGTGGTTCCACTATAGATGGCTTGATCTGCGTTATCTTCTCTTCTGGGTCCCTTAAAGGATTGATGTATGCAAGTTCTCTCACTTCATCCTGGCTTATTAATTATTCATACTTAGTCTCTTCTGTTTCGCTTTCTTCCCCTTCTATGGTTTTCTGGAACTCGTGCATCTGCAAAGAATCTACAATCTCTATTCTTGAACATTCTTCCAAGTCCCCTAGATATAGTACGAGATCTTGTAGCACTTACCAATGAGGCTCGACCAGGTCATACTGCTAAATCTTTCCGAAGTGAGCCTCCAATGGAACAAGAGAGAATTCTATAGATGTAATATTTTTTACAAAATATTTATAGGGGATAAAAAACTCTTTCGGATTTTGATTCTTTCGTATCTTCAGAGAAAAAATTGAATCATAGTATTAAGAAGTTTAGTGCATTTAGAACGTTGAAAGTGATTTATTGGTCATTGACTCTCATTGTAAGTTCTCCCTTTTGCAAATCGATCAATGGTCTTCCGATGGCTATGAATGGCCTGCCTAAAATGATCGGGACTTCTCTGTCTACCTCGCAATCAAGGATGATGAAATTTGCAGGGAATACAAACTTATCTACTTTCACCAACACATCTTCAATTTTTCCAGTTGGGCGAGCTATTGACCTATCTATAAGCTATAATATCACTATCATAGGTCTAGCTTCTCCGATTCCCAATCTTATGAAGACTAATTTTGGCATTAAGTTGATGTTTGCGCCTAAATCGTAAAGTGGTCTTCCTACATCTGTGCTTCCGATCATGCAAGGTATTGTGAAGCTTCCCGAATCTTGCAGCTTTGGTGGAATCATTGTAGTTATGAGTGCATTGCAGTTCTCTGATAGAGCCACAATTTCGAATTCTCCCAGCCTGCGTTTCTTAGTTAAGATATCCTTCAGGAATTTAACATAGTTAGGCATCTGCTCGAGCGCCTCCACCAATGGGATATAAATGTAGAGTTGCTTGAGTATGTCTAAGAACTTGTTAAATTGTGCATCCTGAGTCTTTTTTTTGAACCTTTGGGGGAATGGGGGTGGTGGTCTATATTCCTGAGTTGTGGATGTTGTCTTTGTTGTTGCCCCGTTTTTATCTCCCTTTTTTTGGTGCTTAGCGATCTTTCCTTATGTCACTTCACCTGCATTTCTAGCTCTTATCTCCTGCTTTGTCTTTTTTATGCCATCCTGCCATTCCTCCTTGTGTTCCTAAATTGCCTTTGAACCTTTTGTTCCTTAGGCATCTCTGAGCCTTCGCAATTTGTTCTATTTCTTCAAGGTTATTGCCTTGCAATGTTCCTTTCCTTCTCGTTGTGGATTCTCTGTGGTACTAGGCAACGTCCCTTGCGGCGATTTTTCATTTCATTTGCTAGTTGTCTGACCTGCATTTCTAAATTATGTAGAGAAGTTGCTTGGCTCTGGATGATTGCGTCATTTTTCGCCATGAATTCTTTCATTAGGTTTTCCGATGTTGAACCTTGTCCTCCTGATTATTTCTGCATTGGGGTTGCATTTTTCAGTGTATAATGTTGCTGCTGATTGTTGAACCCTAGCGGAACTCCTTGTTTTGGATATTGATTTTGAGTGGAATTTCCTGCTCCTTGTCCACTCCATGAGAAATTCGGATGTTGTCGCCATCCTAGATTGTACGTGTTGGAGTATGGGTTAGGTTTGTTTTGCACTACATAATACATAGAGGCAGGGTTGTAAGACCAATTGTCAAAGAGATGGTTATCATTACAATAGACGGAAAATGGATTAGGGTTAGGAGTGTGATTTATAGCAGCAATTGGCGCTTGATTTCCTAATGTCATATTCTTCAGTGTATTGTTCATAGCAGAGATCTGTGCACTCAATGCAGCTATTGCATCCACTTCATGTACTCTTTGATTACTCCTAGTGATGTGTGATTCATCTTTGCCTCATTAGCTATTGTTTGAAACCATAACATCAAGAATTTCGTTGGCTTCAAGCAATGATCCATTGGTCGAGGTGTTTACTAGTCTCATTGATGCTTGTGCCAACCCATTGTGGAAGTGTTCGATGCGGAGACAAGCTGACAATCCATGGTGTGGGCATTTTCGAATCAATTTCTTGAAACACTCCCAAGCGCGTAACAACTCCTTTGTTTATCCCTTGCTTGAATGCGATTATTTCTCCCCTGATTTGGCATTTTTCGTGGGTGGAAAGTATTTTATTAGGAACTTTTCTACTAATTTGTCTCACATTCTAATGGATTCTTGAGGGAAAGAATCTAACCATGCCTCAACATTTCCCTGCAAAGAAAAGGGAAATATTTTAGGCATAATGTTTTATTGGACACCCCATTTAGATTGAATGAATTGCATATTCACAAAAACATATTGATATGTTTATGGGGGTCTTAATTGGGTAGCCCTGCAAATTATCCCATGGATTGCAGCATCTGGAACATTAATGGTTTGCGCTCGAACTGATTCGCCTCGATGTTAGGTTATGCAATTCCTGTATTTAAACTTTGGAAGGTGGTGGCGGCATAATCTCTGATCGCTCTATCTCGTTCTTCTACAATGAAGATGAGATTTTGTGGAGGTATGTTATTTTCATTGTATTGTCCTCCACCATTTGCTGCAATTGCGTAAGGATCCATGATGATTGGTTTTATACGTGTTTTCTGCAAAATAATTTTGTGTTGTTCAATCTACTCTTACAGATTATTCTTCTTCCTCCTCTACTGTCTGCGGAGTTTGTGGAAGGCTCTTTCATTCTCTGGGTCTAGCTCCAAGAGGGAAAACTCTCTATGCATACATCAGACTCAACCCGCAATTGTACCTACAAAATCAAGTTCAGGCTCCAGAGATTTGGAATTTTGCAACTGCGGATGCGGTTGCAATTCGTCCTGTAATCTTGTCAGAAATTATTGTAATCAGATTAAGTTGTTGAAATGTCGTTCCCCAAAAACAACGCCAAAAACTTGATAATGCTACACACAAGTGCACATGATCGAAGTAATAACACTTGAGTACTCCAGGGCATCGTACCCACAGGGAATGGGTTCACAAGCTCAATAGAAATAACAATAATTGTAATGAAATATGCAAGAGAGATAACCAGGGTTGTAAATTGTTGATAAGAGGGTGTTCTAAATTAATGAAGACGAAAAACGAAATCAATGATAAAAGGAAGCGAATTCAAGTTGTTCTTGCCCCTTTGGAGAAAATGCTGCTGAAAATGCTACTGCAATGGTGCCATCAATCTTAAACCTTAAGTAAACAGGGTTCTTCTCCTATTAAGTTTTTCTCCCAAAACCTTTAGGAGTCTAAGCAATTAAACTCATTTAGTTATGGTTAATTGGGCTTGGATAGTTTTGTACACAACCCTCTTGGTTTCGGAGTCTTGCCCTAGGTCTAGGGTCGAAGTTTCGGGTCTTATGTCTAAGTCCTTTCCTCCGTTGATTTTATGAGATCAGCTTTTCCTTGACCCTTTCAGTATCAAGTTCAAGCTTGTTGAACAAGTCCTAGTGATCGACTAGGGGTGCCCAAATTTATTCAATAAAATCAAACTTAGGGTTAAGTGCTGACACAACTACATTGCTACTTTAAGCTTAGCGTCTCTCTTCTAGGGCATACACAACTTGAACCCCTAAAGAGAGATTTAGCTCATGGTTAAATCTAAGGAAAACATAAGATTTACGTGTTGAATTTTAGAGACTTTGAAATCAGTAAACACAAAAACAGTAAACTGCAAAATGCCCAACTTATTCAAAATTCAACAACTAGAAGGAACTTATTCGAAAATCAACAACGGAAATTTAATTGCATTATTTGGATAAAGAATACATAATACTGCTGAACTTAAATTGTAACGCCCCTACGTTTTTTATAACTAAACTCTTAGGGACATTACTACACATGCATGCATTCTTAGGCCAAAAGACATAAAACGATCTTTAAATCTCCACTGAAAACAAATTGTCTTTCATTAAAAACATTCAAAACAGGTAAAAGGAGCAGTTTAAACATGGCCTACATAAAATCCTGAAAGTTAAACTTAACTTCAAAACCATAAAACGACAACATCAGTTATTAAAGAAAGTATGCGGAAAACATGACTATTCCCATGGTTCTGGCAACGCGCCTCACACTCGCCTCGCACGTCCTTGGCCTTACCAGAAAAACATTTTAAAAAGAAAGGGTGAGTATTGCAATACAATACCCAGTAAGTGACCTCGCTACCGAGGTTTGGGATATGCAAACACATACAATCATGACTTTTAAACCTGTTCAAAATGTACGTATGTGGGACCTAAAACTTTCTCATATCATCATGACTATAATTCATGATTTCCTTTCTCTTTAAGTGGTCAATTGGTCATCTGAGTCATTTCATTTTTTTGAGTCCCTCACAGGCACTCTCTGTAATTATTTGAGTCTCTCACGGCACTGTATGGTTTGAGTCCCTCACGCACTCTCGTATAGATTGAGTCCTCACAGACCCTGTAAACTTGACCCATAGGGTCTCTAATGCATGTTTGACCATGCACACAATGCACTCAGGAGACCAATTTCCACATTTTTCATCAAATCATTTTATGGCATACATAACATGCATGAGGTCCCATCATTCAACATGACTATAGTGCACATGTCACAAAACATTATCATGGATATGCAAGTCATGACTTTTCACAACAGTTTGGAAATAACACTCATGTATGTAATCATGAAATATCCTCATATATAATACTGTAATAACTACACCTGAAATACTGGAATATTCATACTTAAAATACAAAGATATTCTCACACCCAATACTGAATTATACTCGCATAATATATGGAGATATCTTCATATAGCATATTAAAGTATTCTTACATAAAATATTGCATTGTTCTCGCGTAAAATCATTAAATCTTTTAAAGTAAAATAACGAACTAATTTTCACATGAAATAATGAAATTCGTTTTCTTTAATCCCATTTAAAAAGGTTCGACACAAGGTCCCTTACCTTAGTTCAGATTCTATTCCAAAACTTAACCCGAGCTCCTTGAGTATTCTTTTTAGTAGAACCTGATTCACACAACAATCCGAAATTATTCTCCAAGCATTCACTAAATCCATAATCGTAAAGGTACCTAACTCAAGTCCTCAAGATTTCATGCCCCGCTTACTTCAAGTTCAACGCGAAGACTTAATATTCCTTAGTTCGTCTCGACGTTTGACCTTCGATTCCGCTCCAAACTTGGTCCCTACAATTTTGCGTTCGAAACAGTAGCTTCAGTTCTAAATTAAACGCTTAGATATCCAATAGGTCACGTATAATTCTCTTTCAAATTCGAAACTTAACAAGATCGCTCACCGGGCTGCAATCTCAGCGGCTGTAAAGTAGTGTTGATCGGCGCCGCAGAGTTCGGCACGGCGCGGCAGGGACAAATGATGCCGTGATTGGAGGAGCTCGTGACGGCTGGCGTGCGTGAAGTCCGGCGAAGACCTGCTGCTGTGATCGTGAACGGACGAGCGACTTCAAAGAAACGGCTGCGGCTGGAGCTTCGATGTGAGCGGCTGGAGCGGTACCTGTTCGTGGTTTGGGGTCGTCTCTGTCCGAGGCTTCGAACGTGGCTTCGACGGAAGCTGCTGAACAGCCTTCGTTCGAGGCTTGTTGGCGCGAGCGGCTGCAACGAATTACCTTCGCTCGTGGATTCGCCGGCGTGAGCAAGTGAAGTGTTCGTGAGCAGCTGGAGTCACCGGTCGTGGCTTGTCGGCCGGAATAAAGACAAGGAGGGGGCCGGCCGGCTAGGGCAAGGAGGAGAAGAAGGAGATGATTATCATTGTAGGGCTAGAGTTTTCTTTTGATTGTAATATTAAGGAGGCTAAATACTAGGCTTTAGGTCAAATTCCAAAGATCATATCTAACCCTCATTTAAACACTAATAACTAAAGTGCCATTGTCACTTCCCCTTCTTTTAATTTTATAAATAATTATCTAAAGGAGAATATTTCGCTTTAAACTAATAAAATCAAGGACTCACTCTCACCGAGCCTGATAGGATTTACTAATCCGACTTGACATAAAGACTGTTAGAACAATAACTAAGATAACCAGTCAGTACCTGTGGTTGTGGTCGTCACATAAATGAGATGGAAACTCAGTAGTCTCTAAATCTAAAATCAGTAAGTAAAATACAAAGAAAAACCTAGAAACTCCCTTGTTGGTCGATTACAAAACTCAAACTCAATTTTTGAATCTTCACCTCTAATATTGTGTAAAAGAGGGACCAACCGAGAAGTTATTAAAAACTAAACAAAGAAGAAAAAACTTGCTGTAAAAATAGAATTAAAACATGAAATGAAATCCTAAAAACTCAAAGAGTGCAGTAGCGAGGAAGAAGAAAGATCGTCCTTAAAACCCATCGAACATCCCTTTATATACCTATCTTGAGCTAGGGGTTCCTTCCAAGTCATCCTTTAATTCATGAGAAATGATTTGGGTGTGATTTTCAACTGGGTCTTTCCAAAAGTTGAATAAGAATCCCCTTGAATCTTGAAATCCTGAGATTTGCAGCGTGTGTCTAGAAATTTCGAAATACAGTGGCAATTTGTCCAACATTTTTTCTTGCATCTTGGGTTGCTTGTCTGATTACTTTGCTAGTTCAAATGCGTCTGCAATTTCCTTGGCATTCTTTTTCTGCTTCTCCTTTCTTTCACAAAAATAAATCAAATTAGCTTGTTTTTCACCATTTTTAAATCATTTCTTATTTTTCATAATTTCTTGCAAGCTTGAATAATTTTACTCATGGATGAGAGCTTGCCATAAAATACATAATTGTAATAAAATAGAAAAAAATGATCAAGTTTAGATATAAATAATCCTCATAAATGAGAATTATCAACAAGCTAGAATGAAAATTCTCACGCTATCACGATTCATATCACAATATAGACTTATTCGCCTGGTGAAGCGAGCTTGCCGAGAACTCGTAAATTTAAAATTTATAAAATCGATCCTAAGCTACTGGTACCATTAGTGGACCAGGTCGATCTCAGGGAACCGAAATATTAATTTTCCAAATTAAATTCATAAAAGAAAATAAAAGGACGATTTTTGTTTTTTATAAATAAAATAAAACATATGCATAAAATAAAGATAGAACAAATATTACCAAGTTCCAATCCAAAGGTACAATTTCACCCAATTGCAAAATTGAAAATAGAAATTCAAATAAATTTAACCAAACTCAACAAAAACTTCGTCTACTTAATGGTTCCCCTAAAAAGCTATAAATTCCCTATAATCATTAACTTACAAACGCATAAGTCAATTTAAATTATCCTAATAATTTGTTACAAACGTTACCAAATGATTAAGATAAAGGCACTAAGCATTATGGAATGACCAAGACGCCTTAAATAGATAAATCAAATAAACATGCTTCCTAAATTCTCTAGAGTCAAACATGCAAGCTATGAATCATGGTTCCCCATAGAATTACACATAATTAAAACTTTAATGTTACACGGTCAATCAACATGACTATTACCTATCATGATCATGAATAATAGTAGAATATGCATAAACAATTGAGGCATCAATTTAATCAAATATACATGTTCATAAAAATAGAACAAGGAATTCAAGAATAAATTGCTAGCAAAGTTAAGAATTAAAGTCTAAGCCTCATAAAATTGCAATTGGTTACACCCGACCTATGAATTGGAATACTTACCTTAGCCACTCATCATGATTAGCCAAGATTTGTCATTAGTTCGATAGTACCAAAATAAAGGTAAAGTAAAGTTAAAGGGAGAAGTTGAACTATTGTCTAAAGTTACTACACTTGGAGGCTCCTCCATGGAGTTGTGTAAAAGAAGGTTTAAATAACCTTGCAAGCAAGAGACCCTAAATTCTACCAAGATCATTTCCCTAAAAAATTAGGGAATAATATTAAAGATAAAAATAAAATAAAGAAATTTTTTTTTGATCTTGCAAAATGATAGAAAATACAAACAAAATTCAGAATTCCTCTCATAAATTCCCAAAGAAAGCATAGAAGATTGCAAATAAGAAAAGTTTTTGGATTGCACAGCCTTTAGTATTTTATTAATAACTTCTTCTCCAAGCCTCAGAATTACATGATCTTTATATAGATGGAAAGCTCTTTCAAAGAGCTTTAAAATGTTATTGCATTTGCATATATTCTCAAATATAATAAATTAGTTAATGGAGACGGAAGTCAACACAAATTATTCTCGAGTAAAGTTGTTTTCCAATAAGAGTAGTGACCACTAAAAACGTCATAACTTTCAGGATACTTGCTAGAATGCAACGAATCATATACCGTTGGAAAGATAATTTCATAAGATTTGATTTAATACTAAATCTTAATATATTTGATACTGTTTAGGAGTGTCCTCAGGTGTCGAGCTCGACCGTGACACGAAGTGTTCGTGACGCGTGCAATAGATAGATCAGGGCCAATGAAAAAGCCAGGGTCTACATCTGAGCGAGCTTATTTGAAGTTTTGGCTAAGAAACATGAGAGCATGGTCACCGCTAAAGATATCATGGATTCGTTGCTGAAAATGTTTTGACAACAGTCCTTTCAGGTTCGACGTGATGCTCTCAAGCAAATCTTCAACGCACGAATGAAAGAGGAAACGTTTGTCCAGGAACATGTTCTCGACATGATGGTCCATTTTAATCTGGCAGAGATGAATGAGCCTTCTATCGATGAGTTGAGCCAGGTCAGCTTTATCTTAGAGACTCTTCTGAAGAGTTTCCTTTAGTTTCGTTGCAATGTTGTTATGAACAATATAAGCTACAACCATACCATGCTTCTGAACGAGCTACAGACCTTCCAATCCTTGATGAGAATCAAGGGACAGGAGGGTGAGGAAAATGTTGCCTATAGGTCCTTCCATAGAGGTTCGACCTCGGGGACCAGGTCTGTAGCTTCGTCCTCTTCAGGCCCGAAAAGGAAGAAGAAGAAAATGAAGAAGGCTGGAAAAGGGAAACAGGCTGACCAAGCTGCCGCCCAGCAGAAGAAAAGTGTTTCTACTTCAATAGTGGCGGGCACTGGAAATGTAGTTGCCCGAAATTCCTTGCCGACAAGAAGAATGAAGGTAAATGTAATTTACTTGTGGTTGAAACCTGTTTAGTGGAGAGTAATGACTCTGTCTGGATACTTGATTCAGACACCATTAACCATGTTTGTTCTTGGCAGCGACTGCAGGATGGAGAGATATGAAGGAATCTGAATTCCCTTGAGCAGCGGAAACGTGTAATAGATCGTAATTGCTCGTTTATTTTTGGGTTATTACAAAAATCAGTATATTGGTATAAAATAGAGATAAGTAAATAAAAGCATGGATTAAAGCTAAATTAGACATGTTGTACAAAAACCGAACTAAAGAATAATGAAATTTACCTTTGCAGTTCCCAAAAGATAAATCCTGCAACTCCTTGCTTCAAGATCAACAAAGCAGTACAGTAACTTCTTCTCTTTCAAAAATAGGACACCACCAACAAGAAACTTCCTATGTCTCTGTTTTAGACCTAGCTTTTGTGAGAAAGCCTCCAACAAATTGGAATTGGGAATTTTTGTGAGAGAGAAAATTTTGTTATCTTACTACAATCCAGTGAAATGAAATTTCATAGATCGATCAACTTCTTACTTCTGCCTTCTGCAAATAGAGAAGAAGAATCCAAGAGGGAGAACTCCCCACTCCCTATCGATGGGAAGTTGGGAGACACGGGGAACGTGTCAACCCCCTTGTTTTTTATTTTTCATCAATAATAAAAAATTAATCAAATTAATTATTAAATATAAATAAATCAAATTTAATGATATTAATCATATGTAATTAATATCAAATTAAATACCATATATTTAATTACGATTAAAACCCATTTAATCCTTTTCCCTCTAACCTATAGTTTTAATGTACATCTTATGGACATTAAATTTTAACCTATAGTTTTGAATATGAATCTCATTCACATTTAAATAATATTTAAACTCTTTCAAATATTTAATTCTCTCAATTAATTTAATATGAATCATATTCAAATTAAATTTATGATATAAAGTTTTAATGCACATAAAAACTTTATATTATAATGTATTCATATACATCATGCTTATTCCCTAATTGAACTTGAACATTTTAAATTCAAAAGATCTAAGAACCCTTTACGAGTTAAGAAGTGGACCTAATGGACCTACAGATCCGAAGCTCCAACGATAGAAGATTATTTAGTTAATCTCATTACACTACATGAAAAACTGTCTACGATAGCTTCGAAAAAATGTTGTAACAGGCCTTTTATAACCTTTTTCTGCAGAGTCATGACAACCCATGCTATTAAAAGGCTGGGACTTTTTACAACATTTTATAAAAGATGTAAAAGATTAGACTTTTTACAAAATTTTATAAAAGCTATAAAAATTAGACTTTTTATAGCATTTTATAAAAGTTATAAAAAATGTTATATCAAAAGTCTTTTAATAGCATAATTTTCTCTTTTTAGAATCAATGATAGCATTTTATAAATGCTATAATAATATTGTAGTAATCTACAATAGCATTTTAGTAATTATAGTATTTATTTATAGCTATTTTTTTAACTTAAAATAAAGCTATAATATACTTTTGAATTGTAATTTTTTTTGCTATTGTTGTAACTTTGATGGCTTTTGAAATTATTCATGTTTCCTATCTTAGTTCATATTAGAAGTAAAATAATAAATAAATGATCTACAAGATTAGTTATACAATTAGTTTATGTGTCATTAATCCAAGCAAATTACATTTCATTCAAGGTTTACATTATCCCACTTAAATTGATACAAAACATAACAATCTATTGTTCACAAAATAAATATAATAATGAGCATAAACTTCGGGATGAAACTGAAGGGATCGAATCCCGCAGCGGAAGCGATTGTGAATCACGTGTTCATGATATTGTTACACAGATCTAAAACAAGAACAATATAACAAATATTAAGCATACTTTACGAAATAGGACAGCAAGAAGATACCTTTGAAGAACACTTTCTACACGAGTTCCTCCTCCAACGGTCACGATCTTAGCAACCAACCCAAACCTTTTGAAGATCAACCACTAGATTTTCTCCGTTGTTCTCTAGGTGAGGGAGGAAGGTGAGTTTCTTTTAGGATGAGGTGATAAGATCTTTTAAAAATGTTTTTGGAACTCTTTCCAACACAAATGAGAGAACTCTAGGGTTATATAAAAAAGAATATCACAAAGTTGCATCTTATGCAACTATTTATAGGAAAATAGGATGGAATTATCATCCAATCATTCCTTCATTTTCTCATTAGTATATAGTTAATTTGTGAATCTAATTCACATTAAAACTATATATTATATCAATTTTATCACATATAATTTATATAACACCTCATATATGAGATTGAACACTTTAATCTCATTCCTAACTTTATACCCTCAATATTACCATGTTGAGCCAACGGAGGGACCTAATGGACCTACAGTTCATGAGCTCCAATGATGTGAGATTAACTGATCAACCTCTTTGATCTCGTTAATCAATATTCATTAACTACAAGTCACTCCACTATAGACTTGTAGCTGCACTCTCCTCACTGTAGATTATATTGTGTCCATTGATATAATCATTACCATAAGTCGACCCTTCACAGGTTGTTCGTAATCACAGTTGGGTCAAATTATCGTTTTACCCCTGTGATTACCTCTTTGTTCCTTAAGCACCATTGATCATCTAATGAACAACAAGTCTATGGTCCTACCATAAACTCAAACACTCTTAAACTAGTTTAGAGGGCGGGGCCCCATTGTTCAAGACCTGGACTCAGTTCTTAAGAGAACAACCTATCTAATTTCTTAGTTTAGGAATGAGTGAACTCCATCTTGCATAGTTAAGTCCCCAGCTACCTACGAGGTTCTGTCCCTGAGAAAGTAGGCTTATTGTGTCGGCTATAGGCCACTCACACCCATACTAGTCTAAGGACAAACCCTTATAAGCAAAAGTTCTTAACTTTCTCAAGATTCAGGTCGAGTCACTAATGACCATCTATAAATTATCAATCTTATCCTGTTAACGATGTTATACTGGTCAGACTAATAATTTGCAGTCTGGTCATGTATGAACTCTTCATACAGGATGCCCCCACTCGCATGTCATCCACATGAATGAGTCGGATTACCTCATTTGTACTAACTATAAGGTGGGTTGCATCCATGGTGTTACCAAAATAAGGTTTCCAACCTTACCTTATACTTATACCATTGACCATTTAGGTTATACACTTAAACACAATCCAAATAGTGTCTACTACATTGATGTTCAAGATATATTATAACCTTGGAGCTTAGTTTATTGGATTTACAAAGCGTTAATATAATTTTATCAAAACAAATAACTCTTTATTTATTTGACCAAAGTTACATAAGTTTTAGGGCACATATCCCAACAATCTCCGACTTGACCTCAAGCTTGTGGAGTACATAATTTAAACCTTACAATAATGTAAAATACAATAAACTAAGGTATTGTACAATATACTGCCATTTGCCCTAGTTGGGGAAGACTTGTAAACCTACACCTTCTAGGTGACTCTCAAATACTTTTGTCGTGAGAGCCTTTGTAAAAGGATCAGCAATGTTGTGCTCCGAGGCTATCTTTGTGACGATCACGTCTCCTCGATGCACGATCTCTCGGATGAGATGATATTTCCGCTCAATATGCTTACCCTTCTTGTGACTTCGGGGTTCTCTTGAATTTTCCACAACACCACTGTTATCACAATATAGTGTGATAGGCAAACTCATATTTGGATCAACTTCCAAATCTAACATAAATTTCCTTAACCAGACGACCTCTTTAGCTGCTTCACAAGCTGCTACGTTTTGGACCTCTATGGTGGAATCAGCGATGCATCCATGCTTGACGCTTCGCCATACTACAGCTTCTTAGTTAAGAGTAAATACTGACCCTGATGTAGATTTCTGAAAATCTTTATCAGTTTGAAAGTCAGAATCCGTGTATCCTGTAATGATAAAATCCTTAGCCCCATACATAAGTATGTAGTTCCTTGTTCTCCGAAGATACTTAAGGATTGTTTTAACCGTTGTCCAGTGTTCAGGTCTTAGATTGGATTGATATCTACTGACCATCCCAACTGCAAAACAGATGTCTGACCTAATACACAACATGGTGTACATCAGACTCGCAACAACTGATGCATTAAAAATCCGTCTCATGTCCTCAACTCTTTGAGGTGTCTTAGGACACTGTTCCTTAGACAAATGAACTCCATAACTAAAAGGCAATAAACCGTTTTTGGAGTCTTGCATCTTAAACCTTAACAACACTTTGTCGATGTAAGATGTCTAAGACATGGCTAGTGTTTTGTTCTTGCGGACAATCTGGATCCCAAGAACAAACTGTGTTTCACCCAAATCTTTCATTTGGAATTGCGTAGCTAGCCAATTCTTAATGTCAGTAAGATAACCTACATCATTCTCAATGAGTAGGATATCATCCGCATATAGAACTAGGAATGCGATAGAACTATTGACGATTTTCTTGTAGACACAAGGTTCATCATCATTCTGATCAAACTCAAAGATTTGATTGCCTCATCAAACCTTATATTCCAGGACCTAGAGGCTTGTTTCAGTCCATAAATTGACTTTTTAAGCCTGCAAACCTTTTGCTCTTGTCCTGGTTCAATGAACCCTTTGGGTTGGTCCATGTAGATGTTCTCGTCAAGATTGCCATTCAAGAATGTTGTCTTGACATCCATTTTCCATACCTCATAGTCATAATATGCGACAATGGAAAGTAGGATTCAGATAGACTTTACCATAGCAACAGGCGAAAAAGTTTCCTCATAGTCCACCCCTTCAACCTGGTATAACCCTTTGCTACTAGTCTAGCTTTAAAGGTTTGCACCTTTCCATCTACATCACGCTTTCTCTTGTAGATCTACTTACAACCTATAGGTTTTACCCCATTAGGTTTATCTACAAGATCCCAAATAGAATTGAAGTGCATAGACTCCATTTCTTGGTCCATGGCTATGACCCATTTGTCTTTGTCTTTGTCAACCATTGCTTAATTATGAGTCAATGGATCCTCACATTCGTCATCTGGTATGACAACTTGGATTTCAGATAGACCCATGTAACGGTCAAGTTGTGTTATAACCCTACCACAACATCGAGGCATTCTCAACTCTTGAGATGGGCACTCATGACTAGACAAGCTAGTATCAACAACTCTTGTTGACGTGCTAGCATTATTAGCAACCTTTGCTATTATTCCGTCTAACTCACTTAACAGAACTTTACTTTTTGGTTTGTGGTCCCTGATTTGGTCCTCCTCTAAGAAAGTGACATTTGTCAACACAAGTACCTTGTCTTCCTTATGATCATAGAATAATCTACCCCTTGTCTCTTTTAGGTAGCCTACAAATAGGCACAATTTTGAACATGAATCCAACTTCTTTGGATTTGTCACAAGCACATGTGTTGGACAACCCCAAATTCTGAAATGACATAAACTACCTTTACGTCCTTTCCAGAGTTCAAAAGGTGTTTCAGAAACACTCTTTGATGGCACATTGTTCAAATATGTCGCAGTCTCTACTTCATAACCCCAAAAAGAATCAGGGAGATGAGCATAACTCATCATTGATCGAACCATGTCCAACAAGGTTCTATTTCTCCTTTCCGATACACCATTCTACTGAGGCATACCGGGTGCTGAGAGTTGGGATGCAATTCCATGTTCTATCATATAGTTATGGAATTTCAAATCCATGTACTCTCCACCTCGATCTGATCGAAGTGTTTTAATTGTTTTACCTAATTGATTTTCAACTTCGGTCTTGAATTCCTTGAACTTTTCAAGTACTTCAGACTTATGATGCATTAGGTAAAAATGCCCAAATGTGGAATAATCATCTATAAAAGAGATGGAATATTCATAACCTCCTCTGGCTTTAACATTCATCGAACCACCAAGGTCTGAATGTATAAGCTCAAGAGGTTCTTTGACTCTATAACCTTTTCCACTAATAGGTCTTTTAGTCATTTTGCCTTCTAGGCAGGATTCACATACAGGTAAAGTATTTTCTTCTAACTCATTTAGAAGTCAATTCTTTACCAATCTCTTCCTATTGAGGTTAATGTGACCCAATCTAAGATGCCAAAGATGAGCATTTTCTTTAGGAGAAATTTTACGTTTCTTAGTTTGTGTGTTTGTTGTTTTAAATAATTCAGTGTTCAAAACAGTTTTGACTGAATTTGGTCTTAAAACATACGAGCCATTTTCTAATGAAGCTGAACATATTTCCACACCTTTCTTTAAGAAAAACACTTTATTTAAAGAAAATGAAACAGAAATACATTGTTGTATGAGGCAAGAAATTGAAATAAGGTTTCTAATAAACCCTGGTATAACTAATACATTGTCTAACAACATATATTTCTTGCCAAACATAAGCTTCATTGTGCCAATTGCTACTGTTGAGACGACATCTCCATTTCAAACTCAGAGCGTCATCTCTCGTTTCTGTTACTGCTGTCAGGAATCAATTCCCTGAAAAGAAGAACAAACATGATTAGTGGCGCCTGAATCAAGTATCCAAGCAGTTTTATCATTATCCCCTAAACACGCTTCTATACAAAGTAAATGATATTTACCTTCTTTCTTCTTCTTGGTCAGGTACTTTGGACAATTCCGTTTCGAGTGTCCATTCTCGTTGCAATGGAAACATTTTTCTTTATCAACAAGTTCCTTGACCTTCTTACCCTTTTGGGTAGTAGCTTTATCAACCTATTTCCCTTTACCAACCTTCTTCATGTTCTTCTTCTTCCCTTTCAGGTTAGAAGAAGATGAAGCCACTGATTTTGATCCAGAGGTCGAACCACTGTGATAACTCCTACTATCAACATTTGCCTCACCTTTCGATCCCTGAATTTTCATCAAAGATTGTAAGGTCTGAAGTTCATTCAGAAGGGAGGTAAGATTAAAAGTAAGCTTGTTCATAACAACATTACTTCTAAACTATAAGAAACTATCTGGAAGAGTTCCAGAATGAAGCTGACTTGGCTCGATTCATCGATAGAAGCACAATTCGACTCCACGATGTTAAAGTGTGCCATCATATCCAGGACATGATCTCGAACATATGAATCCTCTAGCATCCTCGAGTTGAATATATACTTGAGGACAATGTGTCGGGTCTGTGTAGATTGTTGTCCGAACATACCCTGCACTGAATCCGTGATTTCCTTAGCAGTCATCATGCCCTCGTTCTTCTTGGCTAATATGTCAGACATACTTGCAAGAATATAGATTTTGGCCTTATCATTGGCCTTGATCCATCAATCATATGCATCACGAATATTTCGTGAAGCATTCGAGCCTAGCACCGGAGGACACTCCTCAGTTAGCACAAACTTAAGATCATCCACTACCAAAATAGTGTTACCTTTGAAGAACCTTTCTTCGAGTGCTCCTTCTCCCACTGCTACAATCTCAGCAACACGAACCCAAGCAATCACGGACACTACCACCAGATCTTCTCTGTTGTTCTCTAGGTGAGGGAGGAAGGTGGGTTCCCTTTAGGTGAGATGAGATATTTTTGTGAGAGATAGATTGTGTTTTGGAACCTTTCCAACAACCCGACCAAATGGCACACTTAGGTTTGCAAAAGCTTAGGTTGCTTCTCTTGACCTAGTTGCATCTTATGCAACTATATATATATGAGATAGGGATAGAAATTACCATCCTATCCTCTTTTCATTCTCTTTTAGTATATAGTTAATATGTGAATCTAATTCACATTAAAACTAGATATTATATCAATTATATCACATATAATTGATATGATATCTCATATATGAAATTGAACACTTCAATTTCATTCCTAACTTTATACCCTCAATATAACCATGTTGAGCCAACAGAGGGACCTAATGGACCTACAGTTCATGAGCTCCAATGATGTGAGATTAACTGATCAAACTCTTTGATCCAGTTAATCAATATTCATTAACTACAAGTCACTCCACTATAAACTTGTAGTTGCACTCTCCTCACTGTAGATTATATTGTGTCCACTGATATAATCATTACCCATGAGTCGACCCTTCACAGGTTGTTCGTAATTACAGCTAGGTCAAATTACCGTTTTACCCCTGTGATTACCTCTTTGTTCCTTAAGCACCACTGATCCTCTAATGAACAACAAGTCTAAGGTCCTACCATAGACTCACACCCTCATAGAGGGCGGGGTCCCGTTGTTCAAGACCTGGAGTCAGTTCTTAAGGGAACAACCTATCTAATTCCTTTGTGTAGGAATGAGTGAATTCCATCTTGCACAGTTAAGTCCCTAGCTACCTACGAGATTCTGTCCATGAGAAGGTAGGCTAATTGAGTCGGCTACAGGCCACTCTCACCCATACTAGTCTAAGGACAAACCCCTATAAGCAAGAGTTCTTAACTCGCTCAGGATTCAGGTCGAGTCACTAATGACCATCTATAAATTACCGGTCTTACCCTGTTAACGGTGTTATACTAGTTAGACTAATAATTTGCAGTCCGGTCTTGTATGAACTCTTCATACAGGATGCCCCCACTCGCATGTCAACTACATGAATGAGTTGAATTACCTCATTTGTACTAATTACAAAGTGGGTCGCATTCATGGTGTTACTAGAATGAGGTTTTCAACCTTATTCTTATACCATAGACCATTTAGGTTATATTCTTGAACACAATCCAAATAGTGTCCAATACACTGATGTTCAAGATATCTTATAACCTCGGAGCTTAGTTTATTGGATTTATAAATCAAGTATATAATTTTATCAAAACAAATAACCCTTTATTTATTTGATCAAAATTACACAAGTTTAGGGCATAAATCCCAACAATCTCCCACTTGACCTAAAGCTTGTAGAGTACTAAAACATTACTGTACTGTAAATACAATAAACTAGGGCATTTAAACCCTTTGTACAAAATACTCCCACTTGCCCTAGTTGGGGAAGACTTGTAAACCTAGACCTTTTAGGTGACTCTCAAATACTTTAGTCGTGAGAGCCTTTGTAAAAGGATCAGCAACGTTGTGCTCTGAGGCTATCTTCGTAACAATCACCTCTCCTCTAAGCATGATCTCCCAGATGAGATGATACTTCCGCTCAATGTGCTTTCCCCTCTTGTGACTTCGGGGTTCTCTCGAATTTGCCACTGCACCACTGTTATTACAGCGTGATGGGAAAGTCATATTTGGAACAACTTCCAAATTTAGAATAAATTTCCTTAACCAAACGACCTCTTTAGCTGCTTCACAAGCTGCTACATATTCGACCTCCATGGTGGAATCTGTGATGCATCCTTGCTTGACGCTTCGCCATACTAGAACTCCTCCGTTAAGAGTAAATACTAACCCTGATGTAGATTTCCGAGAATCTTTATCAGTCTGAAAGCCAGAATCCGTGTATCCTGTAAGGATCAAATCCTTAGCCCCATACACAAGCATGTAGTTCCTTGTTCTCCGAAGATACTTAAGGATTGTTTTAACTGTTGTCCAGTGTTCAAGTCCCGAATTGGATTGGTACCTACTGACCATTCCAATCGCAAAATGTATGTCGCCTAGTACACAAACATGGCGTACATCGTGCCCAGCACACACGATGCATAAGGAATCCGCCTCATATCCTCAACTCCTTGAGGTGTCTTAGGACTCTGTTCCTTAGACAAATGGACTCCATGTCTGAAAGGCAACAAACCCTTTTTGGAGTCTTGCATCTTAAAACTTGACAACACTTTGTCTTTGTAAGATGTTTGAGACAAGGCAAGTATTTTATTCTTGCGGTTTTCGAAAATCTGGATCCCAAGAACAAACTGCGCATCACCCAAATCTTTCATTTGGAATTATGAGCTACCAATTTTTAATATCAGTAAGATATCCTACATCATTCCAAATGAGTAGGATATCATCCACATATAGAACTAGGAATGCGACAGAACTATTGATGATTTTCTTGTAGACACAAGGTTCATCATCATTCTGGTCAAAACCATAAGATTTGATTGCCTCTTCAAATCTTATATTCCAAGACCTAGAGGCTTGTTTCAGTCCATAAATTGACCTTTTAAGCCTGCAAACCTTTTGTTCTTGTCCTGGTTCAATGAACCCTTTGGGTTGGTCCATGTAGATGTTTTCCTCAAGATTGTCATTCAAAAAGGTTGTCTTGACATCCATTTGCCATACCTCATAGTCATAATATGCGCCAATGGCAAGTAGGATACAGATAGACTTTACCATAGCAACAGGTGAAAAAGTTTCCTCATAGTCAACCCCTTCAACCTGGGTATAACCCTTTGCTACTAGTCTGCCTTTAAAGGTTTGCACCTTCCCATCTACACCACGCTTTCTCTTGTAGATCCACTTAAAACCTATAAGTCTTACCCCATCAGGCTTATCTACAAGATCCCAAACAGAATTGAAGTGCTTAAACTCCATTTCTTGGTCCATGGCTATGACCCATTTGTCTTTGTCTTTGTCAACCATCGCTTGATTATAAGTAAATGGATCCTCGCAGTTGTCATCTGGAATAACAACTTGGGTTTCAGATAAACCCATGTAAAGATCAGGTTATGTTATAACCCTCCCACTACGTCGAGGCATACTCAACTCTTGAGATGCACTCTCTTGACTAGACAAGCTAGTATCAACAACTCTTGTTGACGTACTAGTTTTATTAGCAACCTTTGCAATTGTTCCGTCTAACTCACTCAACACAATTTTACTTCTTGGTTTGTGGTCCCTTATGTGGTCCTCCTCTAAGAAAGTGGCATTTGTCGACACAAAAACTTTATCTTCCTTAGGATCATAGAATAAACCACATCTTGTTTCTTTTGGGTAGCCTACGAATAGGCACAATTTTGAACGTGAATCCAACTTCTTTGATTTGTCACAAGCACATGTGCCGATAAATTTCAAATTCAAAAATGACATAAACTACCTTTACATCCTTTCTGAGAGTTCAAAAGGTGTTTGTAAAACACCTTTGAGGGCACATTATTCAAAATGTATACCGCAATTCTCTCTCAAGTACCCCAAAATGAACTAGGGAGATGAGCATAACTCATCATTGATCGAACCATGTCCAACAAGGTTCTATTTCTCCTTTCCGATACACCGTTTTGTTGTGTTGTACCGGGAGAGGAGAGTTGGGATGTAATTCTATGTTCTATCATATAGTTCTGGAATTTTAAATCCATCAACTCTCCACCTCGATCTGATCGAAGCGTTTTAATTATTTTACCCAACTGATTTTCAACCTCAGTCTTGAATTCCTTGAACTTTTCAAGAGCTTAAGACTTATGTTGTATTAGGTCAATATGCCCAAATCTTGAATAATCATCTACAAATGAGATGAAATATTCATAACCTCCTCTGGCTTTAACACTCATCGGACCACAAAGGTCTGAATGTATAAGCTCAAGAGGTTCTTTGACTCTATAACCTTTTCCACTAAAAGCTCTTTTAGTCATTTTGCCTTCTAGGCAGGATTCACATACAGGTAAAATATTTTCTTCTAACTCATTTAGAAGTCCATTCTTTCCCAATCTCTCAATCCTATTGAGATTAATGTGACCCAATCTAAGATGCCAAAGATGAGCATTTTCTTTAGGAGAAATTTTACGTTTCTTAGTTTGTGCGTTTGCAGTTTTAAATAATTCAGTGTTCAAAACCATTTTGACTGAATTAGACCTTAAAACATACATTGTTCTATAAGGCAAGAAATTGAAATAAAGTTTCTAGTAAACCCTGGTATCACTAGAAATTGAAATAAAGTTTCTAATAATTAAGTGTTCAAAACCGTTTGCAGTTCTAGTAAACGCCCCAGGCCCAGGATCTCCTACGACCTGGCTGCGTTACATATGGTATCAGAGCGAAACCTCTCCCAGTAAGATGTGGTTTGGGGACGAACCAAGGCGGAAGCTGGTGGGCATGTGACGTCCAAGAAAGAGGGGTACATGAATGAACCGAGTCCACATCTGAATGAGAGGGATCCTGAGGATATGAAAGTATGGTGCCCGAGGAAGAGTGGTACATGCGAGTGACCATGAGGATATGAAAGTATAGTTTAGAAAGGCTTAAAAGAATTGATAGCTACTATTTATACCAACAAGGTGCACCTTCCTTTTCGGTGGTTCAATCATAGGAACTCCACAGTTAAGCGTGCTTGGTTTGGAGCAATTCTATGTTGGGTGACCTCCTGGGAATTTTCCTAGGGAGCATGTGAGTGAGGACAAAGCATACTGAAAGGACCCCGTGTTGGTTTTTGGGGGCAATGTCTTCACTCTTACAAGCAGTCATGGATGATATAGTACTCAGCCAGGTCGCAGAGGATCCTGGGCCTGGGGCGTTACAAGACCATAAGTTTTGTTTTCACTAAACCTGCTCCCACTCACTATAAGTACCCTCTCCATTCACCTTGATATTGACTCATACAAACACCATCCGAAGGGGGACGCTCCCGTTTGCGCCACGAGGCCAAGTATGAGTCTCACGGTATGAACTTCCCGGAGATACGTAGGTGGAAAAATATGTATCATATACACTTTTTCTCCCACTGAATACTTTATATCTTTAGGAATCTTACTTAGGCTAAACCCGACTAATGGTTTTACCTAAAGTTATCAATATACCTCTTATATCGATAATCAATATAACTCTTATATTGATTTTATCCTAAGTTTGGTAATATAACTCTTTATATTAAGCATAGGATTTCTAGTTTATTAACCCCTTAATAAACTCGCTGACGCTACTATGATTTATAAACTTTATGATTAAATTTCACTCTTAGGTCAGTTCTCAGGTAGGGGTGTTCCGTTTCCATCAGCTTAAATACCCCAGCCTTGGCAAAACTTTCCTTATACAGAGTTCCTCTTTTAATCATTGTTTATAAATCACTTGGTTCCTAATTCTAATCTAATTAGAACTAGATAACCTAAGTATATTATTTCCAAGTTCTCTACATTTTAAAACTAATAATTAACCTTAGGTGACATGCATACTATGTTATAGTGCTTGATCATTCATCTCATGAATAATAAGACATTCATAGCATAATCATCTCATGAAATATAATGCATGTCAATGTTGTCCATAAATTAATATAACACCTTATATTAATTAATCATGCAAACTATATAATATAACTTTTTATATTATAAATGATGCATGGAAATGCTTAACCTAAGGTGGGATTTCTAAAATAAAAGCATACATTATGCATGGACATAATTACACAACAATTGCATAATTAAAATAACAAAATTAGACCAATTTTGGCACCCTAAATTCAATTTTAATTAATATAATCTAATTATATTAATTAAAATTAAATAAATTAAATGCATTAAATATAAAACGTTTTAATAATTAATATATAATTAAAAAATTTGTTTCGCCCGCTGTTTTTCTTTGTGTGAATGTCATGGCGCTGCAACGCGATCCCATGTTGCAACGCCGCCGCTTGTCCTCTTCGCTGGCTGAAACGCACTTCATCGTGATAGCGCAGCAACGCCTTAGCGCGTTAACGCCGCTGCCGTCTCTGCGCGCTCCTTCCGCAAGCGCAGCGTTTCAACGCCAATGAACACCGTTGCAACGCTGCACACAGACAACAAAGTGAAATCTCCATTTTTTGCTCGTTTTTGCTTCGATCTTCTCAGCAACCACCTTGCCTCGATCGACACGGACTTACAGACTTGATTTACAATTAAAATTGCCCAAAACACCGGGCCATTACATTGAACGATTCAATGAAAATTGAAAATATAAGTGCCAAAATTCAAAACGTCTAAATTGCAAACCGTTCATACATCTCATGCAAAACAGTAAATCCCACCTCGTTCTTGAAAAATCCAGAACGTAAATCAAGAACGCAATTGGGCTCTGATACCAATTGTAGGGAATCGAATGTTGCAGCGAAAGCGATTGTTAATCGCGCGTTCTCAATTTCGTTACTTAGATTACATTCAAGAATAAATTTAACTAGATTAAGCATATATTAACAACATGGACAACGAAAGATTACCTTTGAAGAACCATTCTTCGAGTGCTCTTTCTCCCACTGCTACAATCTCAACAACACGAACCCAAGCGATCACGGACACTACCACCAGATCTTCTCCGTTGTTCTCTAGGTGAGAGAGGAAGGTGGGTTCCCTTTAGGTGAGATGAGATATTTTTGTGAGAGAGAGATTGTATTTTGGAACCTTTCCAACAACACAACCAAATGGGACACTTAGGTTTGCAAAAGCTTAGGTTGTTTCTCTTGACCTAGTTGCATCTTATGCAACTATATATATGAGGAGATAGGGATGGAAATTACCATTCTATCCCTCTTTCATTCTCTCTTTAGTATATAGTTAATATGTGAATCTAATTCACATTAAAACTATATATTATATCAATTATATCACATATAATTGATATGATATCTCATATATGAAATTGAACACTTCAATTTCATTCCTAACTTTATACCCTCAATATAACCATGTTGAGCCAACGGAGAGACCTAATGCACCTACAGCTCATGAGATCCAATGATGTGAGATTAACTGATCAAACTCTTTGATCCAGTTAATCAATATTCGGCAGTGCGCAACGCCCGTTGTATCTCCAATTACAACCTAATTTCAACTTTATTGACTCCCAAATTTTACAAACTCTTTGGACACACATTAAGGCTCAAAACCCTTGAGAAAATTACAAATTATAACAAGAAATTAAAGCCTAAACGATGCCCAAACAGTAAGACAATTTTAGCTTCCAACAATTTCATCACATAAAAAAAATAACAACCCACCATATGCAATTGAGTGAAATTAAAGCATGCTCTGATACCACATGATGGAACACGAGACATACGCAACGGAATAAGGATCTAATGACACTCTAATTGCATCTAACTTAATAGAAATTAACATGCCAGCATACAAAAAACAGTAAACTAAAAAGGGAAGAATATACAACCTTTGTACCTCAATTTCTTCTCTCCTCCTTGCCAAAGCAAAAACCGAACACAATCGGACCACCACTAGAGCTTCCCCGCTATCCTCTGGACTCAGAACCGGGTTGTGGGACCCGGTGAATGAAGGATTGAAAAGAAAAGAATGGGAGGTTGAAAGTTTTGTGTGAGGAAAGGAAAGGAAGTATTTTGGTGAGACTTCTTTTCGAAAAATTCAAAATTCATCAAAAAGACCTCTTTGTTTTGAAAACAAACCTATTTATAAAGAAATTACATGCATCAAATGCATGCCAAGGCTCACCAAAATGCAACACCTCACAAAACACTAACTAAATTGGGCTATGTGTCATTCTATATTGTTTACACATAATCCACTTAAGTTAGTGGGATTGTCCAAGAAAAACTTGGATAATTCTACTAACTCTAGTCAAGGGTAAAAAAGTCTTTTCCATTTGGTCAAAGTAAAACTTTGACTTTTTCCGAGCCAAAAAGCAACCCTTTGACTTTTTACGATTTTGACCCTCTTGACTAATTTTGACCTCCCGAACATGAACCCGCATTCATATTTTTTGAAATTCAAATCACATTTGAATATATTGTGTCATAAAAAACCGATAGCTATATCACATATACTTGTCGGTTTAAAACTCCTTTCCTAATTCGAACAATTCGAATTAATCCATCATATTGTTCTAAGTTTAATCCATATGAGCTAGCAGGGTGACTTAATGGACATACAGATCATGGGCTCCAACAATCCGAGATTAACTGGTCAAACTCTTTAACCTAATTAATCAACTTTTGTTAACTAACGGGCCATTCCACTAAAGTCCCGTAGTTGCACTCCTCTCACTGTAGATATATTTCTGTCCATCTAATATAACCGTAACCAGTAAGTTAATCCTTCACAGGTTGTTCGTGGTCTCGGCTAGGTCAAAATACCGTTTTACCCCTGAGAACACTTCTTGTCCTTAAGTGCCACTAAACCTCTATAGAACAATTGATTATGATCCAACCAACAAATCTAGTCCCTCTCAGCCTAGTGAGAGGGTGGGGCCCCTTGTTCTAATTCTGAAGTCAGCACTTAAGGGAACAACCTATCTACTATCCCGAGAGTCGGGTAGGAGTGAATTCCATCTTGTACCCTATGTCCCCAGCTATCTATCCGGCCTTATCCCTGAAATGGGATGCTTATTGAGCCAGCGCTGTTGAGCTGCTCTCACCCATGCAGATCTAAGGATAATCCCGAATAAACAGGAGTTCATAGTTAGCTCAGGATTGAGATTGAGTTACCTAGGTCATCAAAATTGAATTAGTCAGTTTTATACAGTAAACGGTGTTATAAAGCAAAAGTGACTAAGTCGTGGTCCAGTCTTATACAAACTCATTGCATAGGATGCCCCCACTTACATATCTCTATATGAACGATTTAGGATCGCATCGTTTGTACTAACTACAAAGTAGGCCGCATCCATAGTGTCCCCAGTATAAGGCGCCCAACCTTATCCCTATACTATAGACCATTTTAGGCTATATACTCGAACTTGATCCATGTTTTATGTCATCACATAAAGTTCAAGTCTACATTAAATAGCCTCGGGACCTTAGTTTATTGGATTCAAGATTATGGTATACTAATTCAATAACAATTTTATCGAAGAAGAAACACGAAAAAATGTCTATCAATTACAAACTACGAGTTTTAGGACATAAAATCCAACAAACTCCCACTTGGACTAAAACTCCTAGTGGAATAACCCAATGTTGAATTTAAGTGAGAAACATATGAGTACAATAAACATATGAATACAATAAACTAGGGCACATGCCCAAATATTCTCCTACTTGTCCTAGTTTACTAGCTTCGTAGACCTAGAGACTGTAGGTGACCTTCAAACACTTTAGCCGTGAGGGTCTTTGTAAAAGGATCAACAATGTTTTACTCAGAAGATATGTGGGTTACTATAACGTCTCCACGATGTACAATCTCCCGGATGAGATGGTATTTGCGCTCAATATGCTTGTCGCACTTATGGCTTCTCAGTTCTCTTGAGTTTGTAATCGCACTCCATCATTATCACAATATAGGGTGATAGGCAGATGCATATTTGGAACAACTTCCAAATCTTTCAAGAATTTCCTTAACCATACTGCTTCCTTTGTTGCTTCACATGCAGCTACGTACTCAGCTTCCATTGTGGAGTCTGCAATACAGTTTTGCTTCACACTTCTCCATACTCATCGCTCCTCCATTCGTAATGAACACCGATCCCGATGTGGATTTTCTTGCATCTTTATCGGTCCGAAATCGTAGTCGGTGTATCCAGTGAAGATCAAATCCTTAGCACCATACACGAGCATGTAGTTCCTCGCTCTCCTAAGATACTTGAGAATGTTCTTAACGATACCTAATGATCATATCCGATTGGATCGATACCTCACCGACTCTCCCATCATGCAGCGTAGCATATGTCAAGTCTAGTACATAACATTGCATACATCAGACTCCCAACTGTGGAAGCATAGGGAATGCGTCTCATGTCCTCAACCTCTTGAGGTGTCTTAGGGCATTGTTCCTTTGACAAATGAATTCCATATCTGTAAGGTAACAAACCTCTTTTGGAATTTTGCATCTTATACCTAGACAACATTTTGTCTATATAAGTTGCTTGAGACATGGCTAGTGTTCTGTTCTTGCAGTTCCGAACAATTTGAATCCCTAGAACATATTGTGCATCGCCCAAATCTTTCATTTGGAATTGTGTAGCTAGCCATTTCTTGATGTCAGTCAAGTAACCTATATCATTCACAATGAGTAGAATGTCGTCAACATATAAAACTAAGAACGTTATAGTAGAATTGACGATCTTCTTGTACACACAAGGCTCGTCAACATTCTGTTCAAAACATTAAGATTTGATCGCAGTATCAAATCTTATATTCCAAGATCTAGAAGCTTGTTTTAACCCATAAATGGATTTCTGAAGCCGATAAACTTTTTGTTCTTGACCTGTGCAATAAACCCTCTCGTTTGAGCCATATAGATACTCTCCTCAAGATCGCCGCTTAGAAAGGTCGTCTTGACATCCATCCGCCAAATTTCATAGTCATAAAAAGTGGCGATGGACAAGAGTATTCTAATCGACTTAAGCATGGAAACGGGAGAAAAAATTTCTTTATAGTCCACTCCTTCTCTCTGGGAATAACCCTTTGCCACAAGTCGAGCCTTAAAAGTCTGTACTTTATCGGCTTGGTCTCGTTTTCTCTTTTAGATCCACTTACAACCAATTGGTTTTACATCATTTGGTTGATCTACAAGTACCTGCATTTTAATTGAAGTACATAGACTCCATTTTGAGGTCCATGGCTTTGACCCACCGGTCACAGTCTACATCTTTCATGGCCTGTTTATAGGTCGATGGATCCTCTATGTCGTCATCAGGTATGACGACTTGAGTTTCAGTTAAACCCAAGTAACGGTCAGGTTGATGAAGAACCCTCCCACTACGTCGAGGTATTCTCAACTCTTGAGAAGGATGTGACTGACAAGATGTACTAGTTTTATCTACTACTTTAGTAGATGAACTAGCTTTATCTGTAGCGCCTTTGGAAAGTTCATTTAATACTAGTCTCACCATGAGGTTGATGACTTCTGATGTGGTCTTCCTCTAAGAATGTTGCATTTGTCGACACAAAAACCTTATTCTCTTGAGGATCATAAAACAAACCACCTTTTGTTTATTTTGGATAACCTACAAATAGGCATACTTTTGAACGACGTTCTAATTTTTTATGATTTTGCACCAACACGTGCGCTGGGCATCCCCAGATCCTAATGTGGCGTAAACTACCTTTACGCCATTTCCATAACTCATAAGGTGTGTCTAACACACTTTTAGAGGGAACGTTGTTCAAAATATAGACATGTTGGGATTTATGCCCTAAACTTGTGTAATTTTGATCAATTAAATAAAGTGTTATTTGTTTTGATAAGATTACAGTCTTGCTTTTATAAATCCAATAAACTAAGCTCCAAGATTATAACATTTATCTTGACATCAGTGTAGTGGACACTATTTGGGTTGAGTTCAAGATTATAACCTAAATAGTCTATGGTATAAAATTAAGGTTGGAAACCTCATTCTGGTAACACCATGGATGCGGCCCACTTTGTAATTAGTACAAATGAGGTAATCCAACTCATTCATGTAGTTGACATGCGAGTGGGGACATCCTGTATGAAGAGTTCATACAAGATCGATCGCAAAATTATTAGTCTAACCAAAAGATAACACCGCTAATGTGATAAGACTAGTAATTTATAGATGGTCATTAGTGTCTCGACTGAATCTCGAGCAAGTTAAGAACTCCCGCTTATAGGGGTTTGTCCTTAGACTAGTATGGGTGAGAGTGGCCTGCACTCTGACTTAATAAGCCTACCTTCTCAGTGACGTAACCTCGTAGGTAGCTGGAAACTTAATCAGGCAAGATGGAATTCACTCATTCCTACACTAAGGAATTAGATAGGTTGTTCCCTTAAGAATTGACTCCAGGTCTTGAACAACGGGGCCCCGCCCTCAATGAGGGTATGAGTATAAGGTAGGACCTTAGACTTGTTGTTCATTAGAGGATCAGTGGTGCTTAAGGAGCAAAGAGGTAATCACAGGGGTAAAACGGTAATTTGACCCAACTGTGATTACGAACAACCTGTGAAGGGTCGACTCATGGGTAATGACTATATCGCGTGGACACAATAATATCTACAAATGAGGAGAGTGAAGCTACAAGTCTATAGTGGAGTGACTTGTAGTTAATGAATATTGATTAACTGGATCAAAGAGTTTGATCAGTTAATCTCACATCATGGAGCTCATGAACTGTAGGTCCATTAGATCCCTCCGTTGCCTCAATATGGTAATATTGAGGGTATAAAGTTAGGAGTGAAATTGAAGTGTTCAATTTCATTCATGAGGTGTTATATCAATTATATATGATATAATTGATATAATATATAGTTTTAATGTGAATTAGATTCATATATAAACTATATACTAAAGATAGAATAAAAGAGGAGTAGGATGGGATGGTCATTTCCATCCCATTCTCCTATATATATGGTTGCATGAGATGCAACTAGGTTAAGACATTCTAAGTGATTCCTAGCCTTTTGTTGTTGTTGGAAAGGTTCCAAGACAACAAACATCTCTCTCACAAAACACCTCACTTTTCCTAAAGGGAACCCACCTTCCTCCCTCACCTAGAGAACAACGGAAAAGATCCGGTGGTAGTGTCGGTGTTCGTACGTGTTCGTGTTGCGTTGATCTTGATCGTGAGAGAGGAGGAGCACTTGAAGAAAGGTTCTTCAAAGGTAACTTTCTTGTTGTCCATTCTATTATATATGCTTAATCTTGTTATTTGTGTTCTTGAATAAATCATTGTAACTAAATCAAGAGCGCGCGATTCACAATCACTTCGCTGCGGGGACTTCAATTCCCTTCAAGACAGCAGTTTCTAATGCATGTCCCAAAAGTAATTAGGTAACTTAGCAAAACTCATCATTGAGCGAACCATGTCCAACAAGGTTCTGTTTCTTCTTTTAGATACACCGTTCTACTGAGGCATATTAGGTGCAGAGAGTTGTGACTTGATTCCATGTTCTATCATATAGTCTTGCAATCCTAAGTCCATGTACTCCCCACCTCGATCTGATCGAAGTCTCTTAATCGTTTTACCTAACTGGTTCTCAACCTCAGTCTTATATTTTTTTGAACTTTTCAAAAGAATCAGACTTGTGATGCATTAGGTAAATATGACCATACCTTGAATAATCATCAATTAAACTGATGAAATATTCATACCCACCTCGAACTTTGACATTCATCGGTCCACAGAGGTCCGAATGTACGAGCTCTAAGGGTATTTTTGCTCTGAGACCTTTTCCAGTAAAAGATCTCTTAGTCATTTTTCCCTCAAGACAAGATTCACATGGAGGTAAAGAATTGTCTTCTAATTGATTTAGGAGTCCATTCTTAACCAATCTCCCAATCCTATTGGGATTTATGTGACCAAGTCTTAAGTGCCATAAATAGGCATTGGAAGAAACTTTTTGTCTTTTATTCTCGAGTTTGGTTGTTCTAAACATCTCAAATTTAAGACAAATTTTACTTTAGTTGGTCTTAACTTATATAATTTGTTTTCTAGTATAGCAGAACAAATTTGAATACCTTTTCTGAAAATGAACGCTTCATTTATTTCAAAGGATATTTTATACATTTGTTCTAATATACACGTGATAGATATTAAGTTTCGTTTCATTTTAGGAGCATAGAAAACATCTTTAAGTATGATATATTTATCATCGAAATACAACTTCAAGTCTCCCATCAGCAGTGGCGAGACAACCTCTCCTGCTCCAACCTCGAGGTGATCTCGCCTTCTTTTAGCTTTTTCCAGAACTAGTTTCTTGAAAAGAGAAGCAAATATGATTAGTGGCCCCTGAATCCAATATCCAGGTTGAGGTATCATACTCCACTAAACATGTTTCAACAACTAGTAAATCATATTTATCTTGTACTTCTTTATCTCGCTTTTTCTCAAGAAGGTACTTCTGCAATTCCTCTTCCAAGTTGTGCTTTGGTTGCAAAGTGAAAACATTTTCATTTTTCTCGCAACTTTCTTTCCCTTGTTTGTCATGGGAGCCTTCCCCTTGCCCTTCTTTTTCATTTGAACATTCTTGTTCTTTGAAGGTCCAACTTTAGTTTTAGAGGACGATCCTCTTAAAACTTTCCTGGTGGTGACAACATTCTCCTCCACCTCTTTCCCCTTAGCTTTTGTAAGAGTTTGAAAACGTTGGAGCTCGTTAAGAAGGGTTGTCGACAAACTCTATTTTATTCGAGAGAAGCATTAAATGCTCAAATGGTATGAAGCTCTTTCTAAGAGACTCCATTATAAAGCTAACTCGATTTGCCTCGTCGATGACGCCACCATTTACTTCAGCAATATTGAAGTGGACCATCATGTCCAGGACATGTTCTCTAACAGAGGTCCCTTCCTTCATACGCTCGTTGTAAATGTACTTAACAACCTCGTGTCTTAGAACCGATGACGATTGCCCGAACATCTCTTTTAACGAATCCATGATAGCCTTAGCTGTGCCCAAGGATTCGTATTTCTTAGCCAATACATCAATCATGCTGGCAAGAATATAGACACGGGCTTTATCGTTAGCCTTAACCCATCGATCATAAGCTTCCCGACTAGTTCGGTTAGCATTTGAAGTAGGGGCCTGATGACATTCCTCAGTTAAGACAAATCTCAAGTCATCTATTACTAGTATTGTATTCAGATTTGTTTTCCATGTTGTGTAGTTGTCGTCGTTAAGCTTTTCGGAAGCTAATAGTTGAACTAAAGAGCTTGTCATGTTGAAAAAAAACATATCATTTTTAGTAAAAAAAAATTAACCTTTATAATCAAATCAAGTTTAGCAAAAAATAATGTACTCATCATTATTATGTTTGCAACGATATTTCAACGGTTTAGAATAACCTTCACCGAGGGGTGACTGACCATTTCTCCGTTGAACCAAGACTATCTTGACTAAATACTATCACCAAAATAATTCTTATTCCTATAGTAACTTAGTTATCGCTCATTTGGTCGAGAATTTGCTAACACTTAGTAATTCTTTTAAGTGTAACCGTCCATTTTCAGAACTCAAAGATCAGGATCATTATGCTCCCTAAATTGGAAAGACAAGAATAAAAACAGTTCTAAGAGACCCTATCTATTTTTGGAGTTCGCGATGTTTCGAATCCTATAATACAACCCTCCGATTGGTAAGGTCTCTCCAGGGCAGACATGCAGGTGCATTATAGGAATCTCAAGGTGCGACCTAATGGAAGAGACCGTAGGATGCGTTGACACACTTCCTTCTCCCACTTACTATGAATGACTTCCCCTATTCACCTTGATATTGACTCATGCAAACACTCTCCGAATGGATTCCGCTCCCAGGGCAGCCCAAAGCCAAGCATGAATCTCACGGTGTGAACTCTTAGGGACGCTAGAGTTAAAAGTACATTACTTCTCTCTAGCTAATGTGTTCTAGACGGTTAGGGTATAGATTACTTAGCAATATATTTCGGCTAACTAAAACATATCCTAAGTCTAGGCGAAACATCCGAGTATAACATTTATACTGGATTTTAACCTACGATGTTTAGGTGATAAACAAATTTTATTACCTCACACCGCTCACGCATGCTCATAAAATCGATTTAACCTAACTCAGACGCCGACTCGATCTCCAGGTAGAAAGTGTTCCGTGAACCGTCAACTTAAAAACCTTTCAACCTTAGTCATCTTATCTGACTTTTTGCCAAGATCTTGTCGGGTGAGTTTTCTTGTAACTTCGGTTTTACAAGATATCGACCTAATTTCTATGAAGAAGAGATTGTCGATGGTTAACCTAAGTGAGCATGCATTTTATCTTTGTTATAGATTTAAAAAGTCTAATTGATTTTATAACACTTATAAAAAGAATTGACAATTCTATAACATACATTCCACATTCATTACATAACAATTATATAATGAAAAATTTAATATGGATTTAATTTACTTAATTTAATCAAATTAAATTAAACAAATTAAATTAATTAATTAAAATTTTAATTAATCAATTACCATATTAAGTTACTTAGAGAAATCATGAATTATATATAACTTTTACATTAATTCATGAAATCCAACATGCATACTATATATATTATAACCATTATAACATACTTTCAATGCATGTGCATGTTAACCTATGGTGGGAATTTAACTCTACATGGCATACTTTATGCACAATAAAGATTTAAACAATTAAACACTTTCATAATGCATAAAGAAAACAAAGCATAAAATTGGACTCGTTTTGGCACCTAAACAAGCAACTAACTAAATTATTACAATAATAATTTGAAAACAAGCTCCAACCAATCTCGAACACTTCGAATCGGCTCCAACCAAAGTTGAAAACAAAGAAGAATAACATACGGGCAATGGCATGAAAGTCGCTCCAAAAAACAAAGACAAAGGCAGTTTTTTCAAGAATGCGCAACGCCCGTTGTATCTCCAATTACAACCTAATTTCAACTCTATTGACTCCCAAATTTTACAGACTCATTGGGCACACATTAAGGCTCAAAACCCTTGAGAAAATTACAAATTATAACAAGAAATTAAAGCCTAAACGATAGCAAAACAATGAGGAAATTTGAGCTTCCAACAATTTCATCACATGAAAAATAACAACCCACCATATACAATTGAGTGAAATTAAAGCATGCTCTGATACCACATGATGGAACACGAGACATACGCAGCGGAATAAGGATCTAATGACACTCTAATTGCATCTAACTTAATAGAAATTAACATGCCAACATACAAAAAACGGTAAACTAAAAAAGGGAAGAATATACAACCTTTGTAGCTCAATTTCTTCTCTCCTCCTTGCCAAAGCAAAAACCGAACACAACCGGACCACCACTAGAGCTTCCCTGCTATCCTCTGGACTCAGAACCGGGTTGTGGGACCCGGTGAATGAAGGATTGAAAAGGAAAGAATGAGAGGTTGAAAGTTTTGTGTGAGGAAAGGAAAAGAAGTATTTTGATGAGACTTCTTTTGGAAAAATTCAAAATGCAGCAAAAAGACCTCTTTGTTTTGAAAACAAACCTATTTATAAAGAAATTACATGCATCAAATGCATGCCAAGGCTCACCAAATGTAACCCCTCACAAAACACTAACTAAAGTGGGTTATGTGTCATTCTATAATGTTTACACATAATCCACTTAAGTTAGTGAGATTGTAAAAGAAAAACTTGGATAATTCCACTAACTCTAGTCAAGGGTAAAAAAGTCTTTTCCATTTGGTCAAAGTCAAACTTTGACTTTTTTCGAGCCAAAAAGTCAATCCTTTGACTTTTTACGATTTTGACCCTCTTGACTAATTTTGACCTCCCGAACATGAATCCACATTCATATTTTTGAAATTCAAATCACATTTGAATATATTGTGTCATAAAAAACCGATAGCTATATCAAATATACTTATCGATCTAAAACTCATTTCCTAATTCGAACAATTCGAATTAATCCATCATACTGTTCTAAGTTCAATCCATATGAGCTAGCAGGGGGACCTAATGGACCTACAGATCAAGGGCTCCAACAATCCGAGATTAACCGGTCAAACTCTTTAGCCTAATTAATCAACTTTTGTTAACTAACGGGTCATTCCACTAAAGTCCCGCAGTTGCACTCCCCTCACTGTAGATATATTTCTGTCCATCTAATATAACTGTAACCAGTAAGTCAATCCTTCACAGGTTGTTCGTAGTCTCAGTTGGGTCAAAATACCGTTTTACCCCCAAGAACAGTTCTTGTTCCTTAAGTCCCATTAAACCTCTATAGAACAATTGATTTGTGGTCCAACCAACAAATCTAGTCCCTCTCAGCCTAGTGAGAGGGTGGGGCCCTTTGTTCTAGTTGCGAAGTCAGCACTTAAGGGAACAACCTATCTACTATCCCTAGAATCGGGTAGGAGTGAATTCCGTCTTGTACCCTATGTCCCCAGCTATCTATTCGGTCTTACCCCTGAAATGGGAGGCTTATGGAGCCAGCGTTGTTGAGCTGCTCTCACCCATGCAAATCTAAGGATAATCTCGAATAAACAGGAGTTCATAGTTAACTCAGGATTGAGATTGAGTTACCTAGGTCATCAAAATTGAATTAGTCGGGCTTTATACAATGCGGTGTTATAAAGCAAAAGTGACTAAGTCTGGGTCCAGTCTTATACAAACTCATTGCATAGGATGCCCCCACTTACATATCTCTATATGAACGATTTAGGACCACATCGTTTGTACTAACTACAAAGTAGGTCGCATCCATAGTGTCCCCAGTATATGGCGCCCAACCTTATCCCTATACTATAGACATTTGTAGGCTATATACTCGAACTTGATCCATGTTTTATGTCATCACATAAAGTTCAAGTCTACATTAAATAGCCTCGGGACCTTAGTTTATTGAATTCAAGATTATGGTATACTAATTCAATAACAATTTTATCGAAGAAGAAACACGAAAAAATGTTTATCAATTACAAACTACGAGTTTTAGGACATAAAATCCAGCAATAATCATTACCCATGAGTCGACCCTTCACAGGTTGTTCGTAATTACAGCTGGGTCAAATTACCGTTTTACCCATGTGATTACCTCTTTGTTCCTTATGCACCACTGATCCTCTAATGAACAACAAGTCTAAGGCCTTACCATAGACTCATACCCTCATAGAGGGCGGGGCCCCGTTGTTCAAGACCTGGAGTCAGTTCTTAAGGGAATAACCTATCTAATTCCTTGGTGTAGGAATGAGTGAATTCCATCTTGCACAGTTAAGTCCCCAACTACCTACGAGATTGTGAATATGAGAAGGTAGACTTATTGAGTCGGCTACAGGCCACTCTCTCCCATATTAGTCTCAGGACAAACCCCTATAAGCAGGAGTTCTTAACTCGCTCAGGATTCAGGTCGAGTCACTAATGACCATCTATAAATTATCGGCCTTACCCTGTTAACGGTGTTATACTGGTTAGACTAATAATTTGCAGTTCGGTCTTGTATGAACTCTTCATACAGGATGCCCCCACCCGCATGTTAACTACATGAATGAGTTGGATTACCTCATTTGTACTAATTACAAAGTGGGTCGCATCCATGGTGTTACTAGAATGAGGTTTCCAACCTTATTCTTATACCATAGACCATTTAGGTTATATTCTTGAACACGATCCAAATAGTGTCTACTACACTAATGTTCAAGATATATTATAACCTCGGAGCTTAGTTTATTGGATTTATAAAGCAAGTATATAATTTTATCAAAACAAATAACTGTTTATTTATTTGATCAAAATTACACAAGTTTAGGGCATAAATCCCAACAAAGTTTGTTTTTCCAAGTAATCATTTTCTCTCCGGTTAATTTTTCAGCACACAGTAAGGAAATAATAGAGCTAGACATTTTGCTGAAATTTAAAAAAAAACTTGTGTAAGTTTCTCGCTATAACTATCTAATCCAATCACGTTTTAGCTAATTATCTAATGATTCCTTGATCATTAATAATTTGCAATGATACTCCAAAGGTTTAGAATGTATGACACCGAAGGGTAATCAAAAACACTCCTCCTCTAGATCAAGACATTCTTGACCAAATCCTAACCCCAGAATAACTCGTATTCCTATAGGCTTTAGTTACCATTATTTGGTCAGGATACATACACTTCTTATGTACCTTGTGAGTGTAACCCTCTGTCTTTAGACCCTAGAGTCCCCATTCAACAAAATCCGCCGAAGGGAGGACTAAGTTGAAAAACAAACTATGGAAATCTTTATCCTTTTCGGGTGTCGACTGTGTTTGATCCCCTATGATCAAGCCCTCCGAAGGGATTGTCTAGTCCAGGCCAAACTACAGGACCATAGTGATCTTACAGTGTGAACCGACATAAGAGACCATAGGTTTTGTTTTCACTAAACTTGCTCTCACTCACTATAAGTACCCTCTCCATTCACCTTGATATTGACTCATACAAACACCATCCGAAGGGGACGCTCCCGTTTGCCCCACGAGGTCAAGTATGAGTCTCACGGTGTGAACTTCCCGAAGAAACGCTAGTGGAAATATATGTATCATATACACTTTTCCTCCCACTGGATACTTTAACTCTACAGGAAAATGACCTAGGCTAAACCCGACTAATGGTTTTACCTAAACTTATCAATATAACTCTTATATTGATAATCAATATAACTCTTATATTGATTTTATCCTAAGTTTGCTAATAAACTCTTTATATTAAACGTATGATTTCTAGTTTATTAACCCTTTAATAAACCCGCTGACGCTACTATAATTTATAAACCCTCTGATTAAAATTCACTCATAGGTCAGTTCCCAGGTAGGGGTGTTCCGTTTCCGTTAGCTTAAATACCCCAACCTAGACAGAACCTTCCTTAGACAGTGTTCCTCTTTTAATCATTGTTTATAAATTACATGATTCCTAATTCTAATCTAATTAGAACTAGATAACCTAAGGTCTATTAATTTCATGTTCTAAACATTTTAAATCTAATGAATTTAACCTTAGGTGACATGTAATTCTATGTTATTGTGCTTGATCATTCATCACATGAATAATAAAACATACACAACACATTCTTCTCATGAAAAATATGCATGTCAATGTTGTCCATAAATTAATATAATACCTTATATTAATTATACATGCAAACTATATAATATAACACTTTATATTATAAATGATGCATGGAAATGCTTAACCTAAGGTGGGATATCTAAATAAAAGCATACATTATGTATGACAATAATTATACAACAATTGCATAAATTAAATAGCAAAATTAAACCATTTTTGGCACCCCTAAAATTAATTTCAATTAATATAATCTAATTATATTAATTAAAATTAATAATATTAAATAAAATTAAATATAAAACATTAGTATATTTAATATATATAATAAAAACAGTTTTTCCGTCCGTTTGATCCCTCATGAAATGCCTATGGCGTTGCAACGTTGGTTGTCCATTTCTGCCCGTTGGAGCGTGTTGCGGAACGCTTCTGCCTTCAGCATTGTGACGCCCGTAATGGCGTTGCAACGCTGCCTCCTTCTCGTCCCAGCGTTGTGATGCTGGTTGGAGCGTTGCAACGCTGTGTCTCCTTGAAGCCTGAAATCCACCTCCACGGCGTTGCAACGCTGATGAACAACGTTGCAACGTTGTATGTAGAATAACAAGCAGTCTCCACTGTTTTTGCTTGTTTTTGCTCCGTTCTTCCCAGCAACTTCTTTCCTTCGATCGACACAGACTTTCAGACTTGATTTACATAAATATATGCCCAAAACAATAGGCCCTTACATTGAACAATTCAACGAATTATGCAAATCTAAGTGCCAAAAATGAAAACATCTAATTTTGCAAACTGATCTATCATCTCATGAAATCAGTAAATCCCACCTTTGTTCTTGATAAATCCAGAACAAAATCAAGAACACAATTGGGCTCTAATACCAATTGAAGGGATCGAATCCCGCAGCGGAAGAGATTGTTAATCGCATGTTCATGATTTCGTTACATTGATCTCATGCAAGAACAAATAACTAAGATTAAGCATGCAATTCTAAAGATAGGACAATAAGATATTTACCTTTGAAGAACACTTTCTTCACGAGCTCCTCCTCCAACAATCACGATCTCAGCAACGCGAACCCGACATGTGTGTAGATCTACCACCAGATCTTCTCTGTTGTTCTCTAGGTGAAGGGGGAATGTGGGTTCCTTTAGGATGAGGTGTGGAATTTGAGAGAGATTGTGTTTGAAACTCTTTCCAACAACACACAATTTCGAACTCTAGGGTTACCACCAAAACTTATCTCAAAGTTGCGTCTTATGCAAATATTTATAGGGAAATAGGATAGAAATTACCATCCTATCCCTCCTTCATTCTCTCATTAGTATATAGTTAATATGTGAATCTATTTCACATTAAAACTATATATTATATCAATTATATCACATATAATTGATATAACACCTCATATATGAAATTGAACACTTCAATCTCATTCCTAACTTTATACCCTCAATATTACCATGTTGAGCCAATGGAGGGACCGGAGAGTCCTACAGTTCATGAGTTCCAATGATGTGAGATTAACTGATCAAACTCTTTGATCCGGTTAATCAATATTCATTATACCATAGACCATTTAGGTTATACTCTTGAAAAAATTCCAAATAGTGGCTACTACATTGATGTTCAAGGTATATTATCACCTTGGAGCTTAGTTTATTGGATTTATAAAACGAGAATATAATTTTATCAAAACAAATAACTCTTTATTTATTTGACCGAAATTACATAAGTTTTAGGGCACATATTCCAACACTACAAACTAAGACAATATACTTAGATCCAGTACATGATAGTGCTACAATATGTTGTAACGAGGTTTTCTAGCTAATAATATTTCCAAATAATGTAAAGACATACCTTGTTGAGTTCTTCTTTTATCCAATTCACTTGCATAATCTATGCATGGAGAAGTTTCCTAGGCCATTGATTCTCAGTCCGTGCTTTGCAATTCCATAAACAATCTTTTGGGGCATTTGGTCGAAGGTTCTCTTAAAAACAATCTAGAACAATTCTTTATGGACTAACTGAAGGAAAAGGAGGAAACATCCAAAGCAAGAGAGGTTTGAAATAAACATTTAAATATAATCCTAATCATGTTAGTGCTAAAGGAACAAAAGAGAAATATTTCACACATTGAACTAATAAAAGAAATTTATACTGACATGTAGCACGAGATGTTAAGGAGAAAATAGCGAAGAAGAAGAAAACCATACCGCACGTCAACGTGACTAAAGTACTTGTTTACAAGCAAGGTTTTCAGAGTTTTAAGTCGCGTAGAAGAATTAGTCTACAAGTAAGAGAAAACATAAAAGCCGAGTAGATTACAAAAGATAAATGCACAACTCTAGAACAATCAACAACACACAAAAATAATCTATTCAATAAACAGAATCAACGATAGCAAAGTAACTTACGAAACTCTGCAAAAACCGGTGATATACAGCACAGTGAAATTTACCCTTGTTACCAACTTTAACAAACTGAATAATTGCATCCAACACAATCTCATAAACCACGCATTGCAACAAAACAGAGAAAAATGCACAATTAAACTTAATCATCAAATACAAAACAATGCAGATAACGAATTCAGAAGCACAAAATGGCACCTTGAGAGTGCCATCGCATTCCGAAGAAACCACTGCATCAATGAGCGACTTGACGAGTTCATCAAACTTGAAACGGTTTTTTAGAGTCCATGAAAACATATGCAAAAAAGAAATAAATTTTTACTATTCACCATAAACACACATACATTTCATAATCATAATTACCAGTCAAGATTGGAAAGTGAGAAAAAAATAAAGTGTTTTTGAGAGGCCATGAAAACATATGCATTGAGCTGATAATTGAGAGTTTAATAATGAATGAGTATAATATATGCAACCTAAATTGATTTGTATCATATGCACTTGAAAATAGTCAAAGTCTGCAAAACTAACCGTAGGGACAAAAAGAAACAATGAATAGAGAAATTCAGGGCCCGTTTGATAACGTTTAGCTTTCCTCGCTTCTTTCTTGTTTCATTTCTCATTTTTAAGAAATGACTTGTTTGATAATCCATCCCGTTTCTTGTTCCCAAAATTTGAGAAACGTTTCTAAAATTTGGACTAAATTTTAGAAACAACATAAAGTAGATTCTTTCTGTTCCGTTTCTTTTTATTTTTAAATGTTCCCTAATTTCCTAAATTGATTCTCTAGCTTGTTGGTAAAGTGTTTGGTAGTTTTTATCTCCTTCCCTAACCAATCTTGAGTTCGATCCCTAAAGAGTACAAATCTTCTTTTTTTTTTTAATGAATTTCGGATTTTGCAATATATATAGTTTTAGTTTTTATAAATAATAATAATGTAATATATATAAATTTATTTATTTTTATTTTATTTCTCAATTTTACCATATGTATATTTATATTATTTTAATTTAAAATTTAAAATTTTATATATATGTATTATTTGAATTTTGAATTTTAATTTTGCAATCTTTATATTTATATATTATTGTAATTTTGCAATAAATAAATTTTGTTCACTAAAACATGTCTTTAGCCTCATTTTAATATTTTACAACCACTACATTTAACAATATAATTGAGTTTTATCTGAGTCAACATTATTTAAGACGAATGACTCGAGTAAGAGATAATATTACAATTCAAATTTTAACAACATTTAAAGGATAAAACAATTTTATTTATTTACTTTTATTATTAGTTAATTTTGTATCGAGACTTGTTGGTATTTGATAATATAAATTTGTTATAATTAATTGTATATTTATGTATACAAGAAACAAGAAACAAGAAACAGTTATCAAACAAGTTTATGTTTCTATTTCTTATTTTCAAAGAAACAAGAAATAGAAATAGTATTCAAACATATTCTTGTTTCTTATTCTTAAAAAATGAGAAACAAGAAACAAGGAACAAGGAACAAGAAACAGGAAACAGGAAACAAGAACGTTATCAAACGGGGCCTCAATGCCTTGATCTACATTTCCTTGCATTATCTCTTTCTTTTTCTTAATTCAGCTTTCCTCTTCACACAACATTGAGAAGTAGTAGAACTCTAAATTGAGATGAAAAAAGATTGAAATGCTTGAAAGAGAGAGAAAGCTCTAAAGTTTCTGATGAATTTTGTCCTTTTTTTTTCAATCTGTGATGGCAAAATAACAAAAAAATAGAACATAAACTCATACAAAACAACATAGATTCGAAAATAACCTCAATACTGTAGATCGTTTGGGTCATTAACTCGAACGTGATCCTCATTGTGTGTCCACTACACACCGTTCAAGTTCTAGTTCTCTCATAATTCAATGATCTTGGAGCTTAGTTTATTGGATTAAGTTTATAAATATGTGAGACACAAAGTGATGAAAAAATAACTCTTATGTATTTCAACTTGGTATATTACAAATATAAACGAGATTGGGACATACATCCCAACAAACTCTCAGTTGAACTAAGCTAGTGGAGTACAAAATACATTTCTCAAATGTACAGTAATAATACAATAAACTAGGGCATTGAATACCCCTTTACAATACTCCCACTTACCCTAGTCAGGAAGCACTCGAAGACCTAGACTCACTAGCTGACCCTTAAACACCTGAGCCGTGAGGGCCTTTGTAAATGGATCAACAACGTTGTGCTCCGACGCTATCTGCATGACTGTCACGTCTCTGCGGTGCACAATCTTCTGTATCAGGTGATACTTCCGCTCAATATGCTTGCCCTTCTTATGACTCTAAGGTTCTCTCCAGTTGGCTACTACACCACTGTTTTCACAAAATAGGGTCACTGAAAAGTTCATATTTGGAACAACTTCCAAATCTAGAATGAACTTCCTCAGCCAAACAACTTCCTTTGCAGCTTCACAAGCCGTAACATACTCGGCTTCCATCGTCCCTGCTTGATGCTTCGCCACACTACAACTCCTCCGATCAGAATGAAGGCTGACCACGAAGTGGATTTCCTAGAATCCTTATCGGTCTGAAAGTCATAGTTTGTGTATCCCGTAAGGATCAAATCTCCACTTCCATACACAAGACTGTAGTTCCTAGTTCTCCTAAGATACTTGAAGATTGCCTTAACGGTTGTCCCGAGATCTAATCCTGGATCGGATCACTACCTACAGACAATCCCAACTGCATAACAGATGTCGGGCCTAGTACACAACATGGCATACATGAGGCTCCCTCCAGTTGAAGAATAGGGGATTCGTCTCATATCCTCAACTTCATGAGGCGTCTTAAGACATTGATCCTTAGACAGGTGAACCTCATGCCTGAAAGGAAGCAAGCCCTTCTTGAAGTTCTGTATGTTATATCTCGACAACATCTTGTCAATGTAAGATGCCTGAGACATGGCTAGCATTTTGTTCTTCCGGTTCCAGACTATTTGGATCCCTAGAACATATTGGGCCTCTCCCAAATCTTTCATTTAGAATTGTGAAGCAAACCATTCCTTAATGTCAGTAAGAAATCCAACCACATTCCCAATGAACAGGATATCATGCACATACAATATCAGAAATGCGACAGTGTTGTTGACGATTTTCTTGTAAACACAAGGCTCATCAACATTCTGATCAAAGCCATAAGATTTTATCCCCTCATCAAACCTTATATTCCATGACCTCGAGGCTTGTTTGAGTGCTTAAATAGACGTTTAAAGCCGGAAAACCTTTTACTCTTTGCCTTGGGCAATGTGTTGGGATTTGTGCCCTAAACTTATGTAATTTTGATCAAATAAATAAAGAGTTATTTGTTTTGATAAAATTATATTCTTGCTTTATAAATGCAATAAACTAAGCTCCAAGGTTATAATGTATCTTGAACATCAGTGTAGTAGACACTATTTGGATTGTGTTCAAGAGTATAACCTAAATGGTCTATGGTATAAGAATAAGGTTGGAAACCTTATTCTGTTAACACCATGGATACGACCCACTTCGTAATTAGTACAAATGAGGTAATCCAACTCATTCATGTGGTTGACATGCAGTGGGGGCATCCTGTATAAAAAGTTCATACAAGATTTTGGCTCAAATTATTAGTCTAACCAAAGATAACACCGCTTAAATGTGGATAAGACCCGATAATTTAAAAATGGTCATTAGTGACTCGGCCTGAATCCTGAGTAAGTTAAGAATGTTGGGATTTTTGTCCTAATCTCGTTCAGTTTGTAAATTACTATTTGAAATTAATAAAAGTTATTTATTTCATCATTTTCTGTCTCGCATTTATTACAAACTTTGTCCAATAAACTAAACTCCAGGGTCATTGAATACATGAGAGAACTAGAACTTGAACAATGTGCAGTGGACACACCGAGAGGATCACGTTCGAGTAAATGACCCGAACGATCTATAGTATATGGATGGGGTTCGAGACCTAATCTTGGATACAATGTGGATGCGACCCGCTTAGTAAAATACAAACGAGGTGATCTGACTCGTTCATGTGGTTGACATGCGAGTGGGGGCATCTTGTACAATGAGATTGTACAAGACCGGGCCGTAAATTAAAACCTACTAATGTAACACCGTTGACAGTAAGGACTAATAACTTCGTAGATGACCATTAGTTACTCGATTTGAATCATGAGCGTGTTACGGTCTCCTGTCTGTGGGGTCTGTCCTTTGACTAGTACGGGTGAGGGTGGTCACAGCTACTCACCCAATATGCCTATCTTCTCAGGGACAGGACCAAGTAGGGAGCTGGGAACTTAACTACGCGAGATGGAATTCACTCGTTCCCGCCTTTAGGAAAATTAGAGGGGTTGTTCCCTTAAGTGTTGTCTTTAGGGCTTGGACAATGGGCGCCCACCCTCTCACTAGCACGAGAGGGTTGTTGTGTATGGTTGGACGATTACAACGTTGTTGTTCATTAGAGGAGTAGTGGGGACTTAAGGAGCAAGAAGTAGACACAGGGGTAAAATGGTAATTTGACCCAGCAGTGTCTACGAACAGCCTGTGAAGGGTCGACTCATGGACATTGGTTATATTAGTGGACACGTAATATCTTGCACTGACGGGAGTGCAACTACGTGCTTTAGTAGAGTGTTACCGTAGCTAATGAATGTTGATTAACTGGGTCAAAGAGTTTGATAGGTTAATCTCGGATCATTGGAGCTCACATCCGAGGGGTCCATTAGGTCCTCGGTTGGCTCAAACCGGATTAAAAGAAGGTTTACTGTTTTGGTGTGAATTGAAGTGTTCAAGTTCACTAAAGGGCATTTATGTCATTTATATGAGATATGAATGATATAATATGTATTTTAATGTGAATGAGATTCATAATAAACTATAGATTAGCCTAATTGTTGAATTAGGGCTAATTTGGAGAAATTAGGTTGAGAGATATTAAATTGGATGTGATTCAATTTAATAAATCCACAATTATACAAATGTGATTTGTAAAATGAGATATGAGATATCTTATAATATATGGTTATGCAAATATGATTTGCATAACCTATAGTTGTGGTAAAATGGTAAATAGGTAGAGATTTCAACTCCACCTATCACCATTATATAAACCCCTTTTGCAAGAAGGGTTGTAAGATTGAATGCTCATTTTTTGATTTCTCACCAAAAGAAGCATAACTCTCTCTCAAATTCTCTCTCAAAATTCTCTCCTCCCTAACCAGAAGAAGGATCCCACCATCCTCCTTCTTCCAAAAGAAGAACAACCGAGAAACCAAGTGGTGGTGTTCGGTCGGTGTTCGTGAGTAGAGTTCGAAATCGTTGAGATTGAGGAAAGAACGAAGAGTTCGTGGATCTAGAAAAGATTATTGAAGAAGGTTTTCAAGAAAGAAAGTAACCATTCTAACTTGTTGTTTTCTTTCTAGAATTGCATGTTTAACCATTACTATGTGATAATTAGTTTTAATAAAATTAAGTAGCACAACATCACTACGACGATTCGATCATCTTCCGCTTCATGGGGACTTTCATTCCATTCAATTGGTATCAGAGTCTAACGTTTGTTCTTGTTGTGCAGTTTCATTCCCTTCAATTGGTATGAGATAAATTGTGGTTTGCAAAATGGATGTTTTCGGTTCTGCCATTGTTTTTAGATTTACATTTCTTGTTGATTTGATCAATGTAAGGGCCTGTGTTTTGGGCATTTTTAATGTAAATCGAGTCTGTAAGTCCATGTCGTTCGTGACATGAGCTGCTGTGAAGAAATCGAAGCGGAATCGGGCGAGAATCGACGAAGAACAGCAAGAGGAGCTTGTTGTTATGTCGACAGCGTTGAGCAGCTGTTCTTCGGCGTCTCAACGCTGCGTTTTGGGGCGGAGGCTTGGTTGCAGAGCAGCGTTGCAACGCTAGGCGTAGCGTTGCGACGCCGAGGCGTGGAGCACGCGGGGCGTGACGCTGGACGCTGCAGCGTTGCAACGCTGCACGCGTAGTGGATGTGTGCAGCGAGCAGTTCATGGAACATGGGCAGTTGGATGAGATTCAACTTAGTGGGGCGTTTTTTCTCATTTTTTTATTTATTTAAATTGTAAAATGCATTTATTTTTTATAATTAATTTATTTTATTAAATAATATTAATATAATTGTTATATTAATGTTATTTAATTAAATAAATGCCCCTTAGTGCCAAAACCGATCCATTTTTGTTGTTTCATTATTTTTATGCATGAGATGTATGATTTAATTAAATTCTATGTGCATAATGTATGTCATATAGATTTAAAATCTCACCTTAGGTTAAACATTTCATGCATCATTTATATTATAAGTGTTATAATATATAGTTTGCATGATAGATTATATTATAAGAATTATAATATAATTAAATGCATGTTTTAATTTAATTAAATATAAATGTTATATTTTTTAGATTAAAGTATGCTCATGCATTTTAATTTCATGCGATGAATTATTATGTTATAGTATAGTTATTCATGTGATGAATGATTAAGCACTATAACATAGAAATGCATGTAACCTAAGTTAATTATTAGTTTTAAAGTATTTAGAACTTGAATAATTAGACGTAGGTTTTCTTGTTCTAATAAGATTAGAATTAGGAAATCAAAATGTAATCTTTGAATGGTGACTGATAAGTAACTCTGTGTAAGGAAGGTTTTGTCTAAGGTTGGGGTATTTAAGTTGACGCTTGCGGAACACCCCTACCTTGAAACCGACCTGAGAGTGAATTCCGTCCGGAGATTCTTAGAATATATTTTTTGTGAGTGCCGTTAATTAAAAGTTGATTAATTTACTCACATAGACCTAAGAAATAATGTGATTATAAACTTAGGCTAAATACCATATAAGAGTTATATTTGTAGACTTAGGTAAATTTTAGCCGGTTTATCTAGGTCAATCCCAAAATTTATAAAGTGCTGAGTGGGAGGAAATAAAGTGTACAAGATACATTTAATTTTTCGACCACAAATCTCCGTTAAGTCCGCACCGTGTGATCCATACTCGACCTCGTAGCGCAAATGGGAGCGTCCCCCCTTCAGATGGTATTTGTATGGGTCAATATCAAAGTGGATGGAGAGAGTACTTATAGTGAGTGTGAGCTGGACCTGTGAAAACGAGACCCACGATCTCTTCTTTCGTTTCACACCGTGAGACCCCTATGATCCGCCTGCTAGTTTGGCTTGGACCAGACAATCTTTTCAGAGGGCCTTGATCATGGGAGTCCGAACACCGTGAAATTCCGAAAGGGATACAGTTTCCTTGTTGGTTTTCCTTCGTGGTTCACCCTTCGGTGGCTATTATTTAGACGGATACTGGGAAACTTAAAGATTGAGGGTATCACTCACGGAATTCGTTAAGTGTTAATGAATTCGACCGAAAAATGGTAACTGGACACCTAATGGAATAAGAGTTATTCTGGGATTAGGGTCTGGTCGAGAAAGTTTTGTCCTAGAGGAGGAGTGTTTCTGTTCACCCTTTGATGGCGGTCATTCTAAACCTTTAAGATATCATTGCAATTTTTAAATGACCTAGGGATCATAGGATTAAATTTTGCTAAAGCCTGATTGGACTAAAAAAAAATTTCGAGACTGACACAAAATTATTTGATTTTTTCAGCTAAAAAATGTCTAGCTCAATTATCGCTTTACTCGCTTCCGAAAAGTTAGTGGGAGATAATTTTCAAACGTGGAAGAATAATATAAACATGATTATTGTAACCGACGACCTGAAGTTCGTGCTTACTGAGGAGTGTCCTCAGTTGCCGAGCTCGACTGCACCACGAAGTGTTCGTGATGCATACGATCGATGGATCAGAGCCAATGAAAAGACCAAGGTCTACATCATTGCCAGCTTATCTAATGTCTTGGCAAAGAAGCACGAGTTGATGATCACCGCTAAGGAGATCATGGAGTCGTTGCAGGACATGTTTGGACATCAGTCCTTTCAAGTCAGGCACGATTCACTCAGACACGTCTTCAACGCACGGATGAAAGAAGGGGAGTCTGTTCGTGAACATGTTCTGGACATGATGACCTACTTTAATCTAGCGGAGATGAACGGGACTTCGATCGACGAGTCGAGCAAGGTCAGTTTTATCTTGGAGACTCTTCTGAAGAGTTTCCTTCAGTTTCGTAGCAACGCTGTTATGAACAAGATAAGCTACACTCTGACCACCCTTCTTAACGAGCTACAGAACTTTCAGTCCTTGATGAGGATCAGGACACCAGAAGCTGAGGCAAATGTTGCCTACAGGTCCTATCACAGGGGTTCGACCTCTAGGACTAAACCTGTTGCTCCTTCTCACCCGAAAGGGAAGAAGAAGAAAATGAAGAAGGGTAAAGCTGACCGCGCTGCCGCCTAAAAGGGCAAGAAGGTCAAGGAAGTTGCAGAAAAAGGAAAGTGTTTCCACTGCAATGGGGACGACCAGTGGAAGAGAAACTGTCCCAAGTTCCTTGCCGAGAGGAAGAATCAAGGTAAATATGATTTACTAGTAACTGAAACTTGTTTAGTGGAGAATAGTGACTCTGCCTGGATTTTGGATTCGGGCGCCACTAACCATGTTTGTTCTTCTTTTCAAGGAATTGATTCCTGGTAGCAGCTGCGAGAGGGTGAGGTAACTCTATGGGTTGGATCAGGGGAGATAGTCTCTACTGCAGCTATCGGCAAAGTGAAGCTATTCTTCGGCAGGAATTACTTATTGTTAGGCAATTTGTATATAGTCACTGGGTTTACTAGAAACCTTTTATTTCCTGTCTTTTAGAACAATGTATCTCCGTTTCATTTAATGGTAATAAAGCGTTTATTTCCAGAAATGGTAATCTTATTTTTTCTGCTTCACATAAGTCTAATTTGTATGTTTTAAAGCCTAATTCGGTCAAAAGCGTTTTGAACACTGAGTTATTTAAAACTGCAGAAACACGAACTAAAAGAGTTAAAGTTTCTCCAAAAGAAAATGCCCATCTTTGGCATATAAGGTTAAAGCACGAGGTGGTTATGAATACTTTGTATCTTTCATTGATGATTATTCGAGGTATGGGTACATTTACCTAATGCATAGGAAGTCTGAAACTCTTGAAAAGTTCAAGGAGTACAAGACTGAGGTTGAGAACCTATTAGGTAAAACCATAAAAACACTTCGATCGGATCGAGGTGGAGAGTATATGGACACTGAATTTCAGGACTATATGATAGAACACGGAACTACGTCCCAACTCTCAGCACCTGGTATGCCATAGCAGAATGGTGTATCGGAGAGGAGAAACAGAACCCTGTTGGACATGGTTCGGTCGATGATGAGCTATGCTCGTCTCCTTGATTCTTTTTGGGGTTACGCAGTGGAGACTGCAGTGTATATTTTGATTAACGTTCCGTTGAAGAGTGTTTGTGAAACACCTTTCGAACTCTTGAATGGTCGTAAAGGTAGTTTACACCATTTCAAAATTTGGGGATGCCCGACCAACGTGTTGGTGTCAAACCCAAATAAATTGGAACTCCATTCAAAATTATGCCTATTCGTAGGTTACCCAAAAGAGATTAGGGGTGGTCTATTTTTCTATCCTAAGGAAAAATAGGGTGCTTGTGTCGACAAACGCCACTTTCCTTGAGGAAGACCACATCAGGGATCATTTGCCTAGGAGCAAAATCGTGTTAAACGAAATGGACAGTACATCAGAAAGAGTTGCTGATGGGGCAAGTACGTCAACAAGTGTTGTTGATCCTAGCACGTCAAGTCAAGTCCGTTTCTAAGAGTTGGGAATGCCTCGACGTAGTGGGAGGGTTGTGAGACAGCCTGAACGTTACACGGGTTTAGCTGAAACCCAAGTCGTCAATTCTGATGATGACTGTGAGGATCCATTGACCTATGATCAGGCAATGGTTGATGTTGACAAGGACGAATGAATTAAAGCTATGGACCAGGAAATGGAGTCGATGTACTTCAATTCTGTCTGGGAGCTTGTGGATCAATCTAATGGGGTAAAACCTATTGGTTGCAAACGGATCTACAAGCGTAAACGTGGCGTGGATGGGAAGGTGCAGACCTTCAAAGCACGACTAGTGGCAAAGGGTTTTACCCAAGTCGAAGGGGTTGACTATGAGGAAACCTTTTCACCTGTTGCCATGGTAAAGTCGATCAGGATCTTTCTGGCCATTGCTGCGTATTATGACTACGAGGTATGGCAGATGGATGTCAAAACCGCCTTTCTGAATGGCAACCTTGACGAAACCATCTACATGGACCAGCCCAAGGGTTCATAACCCAAGGCCAAGAGTAAAAGATTTGCCAACTACATAGGTCCATTTATGGACTGAAACAAGCCTCGAGGTCTTGAAATATAAGATTTGATGAGGCAATCAAATCTTATGGCTTTGATTAGAATGTTGACGAGCCTTGTGTCTACAAGAAAAACATCGACAAAACTGTCGCATTTCTGATATTATATGTGGATGATATTCTTCTCATTGGGAATGAGGTAGGATTTCTTACTGACGTAAAGAAATGGCTAGCTTCGCAATTCCAAATGAAAGATTTGGGAGAAGCTCAGTATGTTCTAGGTATACAGATTGTCCGGAACCAGAAGAACAGAACGCTAGTCATGTCTCAAGCGTCTAATATTGACAAGATGTTGTCTAGATATAAGATGCAGAACTCAAAGAAGGGCTTGCTGCCTTTCAGGCACGGGGTTCACCTGTCTAACGATCGGTGTCCTAAGACTCCTCAGAGGTTGAGGATATCAGACGCATCCCCTATGCTTCACCGTTAACAGGATAAGACTGATAATTTATAGATGGTCATTAGTGATTCGACCTGCATCCTAAGTTAAGAATGTTGGGATTTTTGTCCTAATCTCGTTCAGTTTGTAAATTACTATTTGAAATTAATAAGAGTTATTAATTTCATCATTTTGTGTCTTGCATTTATTACAAACTTTGTCCAATAAACTATGCTCCAAGGTCATTGAATACATGAGAGAACTAGAACTTGAACGGTGTGTAGTGGACACACAGGGAGGATCACGTTCAAGTAAATGACCCGAACAGTCTATAGTATATGGATGGGGTTGGAGACCAAATCCTGGATACACTGTGGATGTGGCCCGCTTTGTATTAACATACAAACGAGGTGATCTGACTCGTTCATGTGGTTGACATGCGAGTGGAGGCATCTTGGACAATGAGATTGTTCAAGACTGGACCATGAATTATTAGACCTACTGATGTAACACTGCTGATAGTAAGGACTAATAACTTCGTAGATGACCATTAGTGACTCGACCTGAATCCTGAGCATGTTAGGGACTCCTGTCTGCAGGGGTCTGTCCTTTGAGTAGTATGGGTGAGGGTGGTCACAGTTACTCGCCCAATATGCCTATCTTCTCAGGGACAGGACCAAGTAGGGAGCTGGGAACTTAACTACGCGAGATGGAATTCACTCGTTCCCGCCTTTAGGAAAATTAGAGGGGTTGTTCCCTTAACTACTGTCTCCAGGGCTTGGACAATGGGCGCCCACCCTCTCACTAGCACGAGAGGGTTGTAGTGTATGGTTGGACCATTACAACGTTGTTGTTCATTAGAGGAGCAGTGGGGACCTAAGGAGCAAGAAGTAGACACAAGGGTAAAACGGTAATTTGAACCAGCAGTGTCTACGAACAACCTGTGAAGGGTCGACTCATGGTATAAACCCGAGATCTCTCTTTGAAATTTTCTTAAGAAAAAAACACACAAAAGAAAAGAAGAGAGGCAATGTTTATTACACTTGGTTTGCTTTGTTTAAAAAAAAAAACGAAAAGGAAAAATATGTTTGATATGTATGGTTTTGTTTTAAAAAGAAAAGAAAAGGAAAAGAAATAAAGAAAGGAATAAAAAAAAGAGAAAACGATTGGAATTGGAAGCTATAATAGGTATGGTTGGAAAGCTTATTCAATTTTCTACAACTTGCATGAAGCAATCGTGAGTAGGAAACGATTGGAAGATGTTTTAAATTTCACGTCAAGTTTGTGGTGCAGCAGGGAAACGAATCTGGAAACAGCAGAAGTTTGATTTTGGGGAAGAAGATTTTGAGGTATTTTCGATCAAATCCATTGGGAATTTCAATTTCATTTCTTCACATGAGTTTTATATGGTTCCAAAAGGAAGAATTTGGTATAAAGTACATCCTGTTTAACTAAGTAATGAAGGAGTTATGAATGTTTGAAGTTGGAGTATGAAATACTAGCAGCTTTCAGTAATGCCTTTCGGTTTAAGAAATGCACCAGTAGTTTTCATGGACCTCATGAACAGGATTTCCCACCAGTATTTGGATCAGTTTGTGATAGTAGTCATTGATGACATACTAGTTTACTCAGTTGACAGGAAAGCCCATGAGGAACATCTGAGGATTATTCTACAAACACTACGTGATAAACAATTGTATGTTAAATTCAGCAAATGTGAGTTTTGGTTGAATCAGGTAGTGTTTTTTAGGCATGTTGTCTCAGCAAATGGAGTTAGTGTGGATCCGCATAAAGTGAAAGTTGTGATCAACTGGGAGAGACCAGCTAGTGCGACAGAGGTACGTAGTTTCCTAGGCTTGGCAGGATACTACAGACGATTGTTGAGGATTTCTCATGATTAACATTACCCTTAACAACTTTGACAAGGAAGAATGCTAAGTTTGAATGGTCAGATAAATATGAACAGAGTTTCCAGGAGTTGAAAACAAGATTGGTGACAACACCTATTCTAACACTTCCTGTAACGGGAAAACAGCATGTGATTTACTGGGATGCTTCGACGAAAGGATTAGGGTGTGTGCTCATGCAAGAAGGAAAAGTAATAGCTTATGCGTCAAGTCAATTGAAAAAGCATGAGTGTAATTACCCTACCCACGATCCTGAGCTAGCAGCAGTTGTTTTAGCATTGAAGATTTGAAGGCATTACTTGTTTGGTGAGAGGTGTCACATTTACACAGATCATAAGAGTCTGAAATCTATCTTTGATCAGAGGGAGTTGAATATGAGACAGAGAAGATCGTTATAACTGATTAAAGATTATGATTGTGGCATAGAATACCATCCAGGTAAGGCAAATGTTGTAGCAGATGCATTAAGCAGGAAGTCAAGACTTCCTAGGGATGCCTTGTGTGGTATTCGTGCAACCTTTCTAAGTACTCTAAGGGATTCTAAGGCAGTTGTGACTGCAGAAATTCAGGGGGCCTTTTAGCTCAATTCCAAGTCAGGTTTTCGCTCGTAGCGGAGATTGTGAGAAGACAGCCAGAGGAGAGTAACTTGCAAAAAATGTTTGGAAAGTCCAAACAGAGCCTAGAAGCAGAATTTAAAATGAGATCAGACGGAGCCATAGAAAGACAGGGAAGACTATGCATTCCGAGTTTTAGTGAGCTTAAAGATGCTATTCTAGAGTAAGCTCACAGTTCAGCTTACGCTATGCGTCCAGGAAGCACCAAGATGTACAAAACTATGAAGGGAACTTATTGGTGGTCTGGGATGAAACAGGAGATAGCTGATTATGTTGATAGATGTTTGATCTGCCAACAGGTTAAACCAGTTAGATAGAGGACAAGAGGACTCCTTAACCCACTGTCAGTGCTGGAGTGGAAATGAGAGCATATCACTATGGATTTTCTGTTTGGATTCCCACGTACGTCAAGTGGACATGATGGTATTTGGGTAATAGTGGATAGGCTCACTAAGACAATAAGGTTTATATCGATTAAAGCGACGTCTACACTTGATTAGCTTGCTAAGCTATACGTCGACAAAATTGTGAGTCAATACGAAGTGCCAGTGTCCATAGTTTCAGATAGGGACCCGAGATTTACTTCTAAGTTTTTGCCTAACTTACAGAAAGCTATGGAGACAAAGCTGAATTTTAATACAGCGTTCCATCCTCAGACAGATGGTCAGTCAGAGAGAACCATCCAGACCTTATAGGACATGTTGAGAGCATGTGTCCTTCAATTTAAGAGAAGTTGGGATACACACTTATCACTAATGGAATTCGCTTACAATAACAGCTATCAGTCGAGTATTGGCATGGCACCATTTGAGGTACTATATGGGAGACCGTGTAGAACGCCCATATGTTGGAACGAAGTAGGAGAGCGAAAACTAATCGGTCCTGAGTTGGTACAAGTTACTACGGACAATATTAATCGTCAAAAGAGTTACGCAGATAAGCGACGAAAGGACTTAGAATTCCAGATCGGAGATCAAGTTTTCTTGAAGTTATCTCCGTGGAGAGGTGTCCTTCGCTTTGGCAAGAAAGGTTAGCTGAGTCCTAAGTATATTGGTCCTTATAAGATAGTGGAACGAGTTGGGCTAACGGCTACAAACTAGAGTTGCCAGCAGAACTATCTTGAGTACATGATGTTTTTCATGTGTCCATGTTGAGAAAGTATATTCCAGATCTGACTCATGTGTTGCAAGCACAACCAGTTGAGTTGAAAGAAGACATGAGTTACGTAGAGGATGCAGTTCAAATCCTCGACAGGAAAGAACAAGATTGAGAAACAAGACGATCCCACTCGTGAAGGTTCGTTGGAGACATCATGGAGTGGAGGAGGCAACCTAGGAGTTAGAGGACCAAATGAGGAAGAAGTATTCGATGATATTCACCTAAGAACTACTAAATTTCGAGTACAAAATTTCATAAGGGGGAGGTAAGTTGTAAACCTGAGATCTCTTTTTGAAATTTCCTTAAGAAAAAAAACACCCAAAAGAAAAGAAGAGAGGAAATGTTTATTACACTTGGTTTGCTTTGTTTTAAAAAAAAAGAAAAGGAAAAATATGTTTGATATGTATGGTTTTGTTTTAAAAAGAAAAGAAAAGAAAAGAAAAGAAAAGGAAAAGAAATAAAGAAAGAAATAAAAAAAAGAGAAAAAGCAAAGGGTAAAAGACAAAAAAAGAAGTTCACCGCCAAGTCTTTAATTATTTAGCCCACCCTTTTTCTCCATTTCCTTCTCATTTTAACAAAAGAAAGCTGAGGGTTCGTGGAAAAAGGACGAAGGAAGAGGGAGAAAGTGTTTTCTGGAGTTGAAGTTGCAGAAGAAAGGGAGAGAACTGAAAACAAGTTGGTTTGACAGCAAGGTAATCAATTCAGCCCTGTTCTGATTTCTTAATCCTTTCGAGCTCCACAAGAAATGGCAAGAGGTGAGGTTTGATTTTCTTGAAAGTTAACTCAAATTGGAACAAAATTCGTGAAGGAAGCTCGAGCAAATTCTGAAGCTAAGTTACTGATTTGTTAAGGGGAAGGCAGAGGAAAGATTTTGCTATCAAATCTGAGAACCCTATGGTTTTTGGGTCGTGCTGATCTGTAGGATTCGAATCAGAAGCTTTAATAGGTATTGTTAGAAAGCTTATTCAATTTCTTACAACTTCCATGAAGAAATCGTGAGTAGAAAACGATTGGAAGATGTTTTAAATTTCACGTCAAGTTTGTAGTGCAACAGGGAAACGAATCATGAAACAGCAGAAGTTTGATTTTTGGGAAGTAGATTTCGAAGTATTTTTGAACAAATACGTTTGGAATTGCAATTTTATTTCTTCAAATGAGTTTTAGAGGGTTCAAAAAGGAAGAATTTGGTATAAAGTACATCCTGTTTGGCTAAATAATGAAGGAGTTATGAATGTTTGAAGTTGGGGCATGAAATACTAGCAGTTTTCAGTAATGCCTTTCGGTTTAACAAATGCAAAAGCAGTTTTCATGGACCTCATGAACAGGATTTTCCACCATTATTTGGATCAGTTTGTGGTAGTATTCATTGATGACATACTAGTTTACTCGGTTGACAAGAAAGTGTTGGAATTTTTGTCCTAATCTCGTGTTTGTAAAATATTGTTTTGAAATTAATAAGAGTTATTATTTTCTTCACTTTGTGTCTCGTAAATATTTTAAACCTTTCCAATAAACTAAGCTCCAGGGTCATTGAATATATGAGAAAACTAGAACTTGAACGGTGTGTAGTTGACACACAAGGAGGATCACGTTCGAGTTAATGACCCGAACGGTCTCATGATATAAGGATGAGGTTGGAGACCTAATCCACGGATACACTGCGTGGATGCGACCCGCTTTGTATTAGATACAAACGAGGTGATCCGACTCGTTCATGTGGTTGACATGCGAGTGGGGCATCCCGTACAATGAGATTGTACAAGACTGGACCATGAATTATTAGACTTACTGATATAACACCGTTAACAGTAAAAGACTAATAAATTCGTAGATGACCATTAGTGACTCGACCTGAATCCTAAGCGTATTACGGACTCCTGTCTGCCGGGGTCTGTCCTTTGATTAGTACGGGTGAGGGTGGTCCCAGTCACTCGCCCAATATGCCTATCTTTTCAAGGGACAGAACCAAGTAGAGAGCTGGGAACCTAATTACGCGAGATGGAATTCACTCGTTCCCGCTTTATAGGGAAACTAGAGGGGTTGTTCCTTAAGTCTCGTCTCCGTGGCTTGGACAACGGCGCCCCACCTTCTCACCGGCCGAGAAGGGTGTTGTGTATGGTTGGACCATCACAATATGTTGTTCATTAGAGGAGCAGTGGGGACTTAAGGAACAAGATATAGACACAGGGGTAAAACGGTAATTTGACCCAGCCGTGTCTATGAACAATCTGTGAAGGGTCGACTCATGAGCATTGGTTATATCAGTGGACACGTAATATTCTACACAACGATGGGAGTACACTTTACAGGGCTTTAGTGGAGTGTCACTTTGTAGCTAATGAATATTGGTTGACCGGGTCAAAGAGTTTGACTGATTAACCTCAGATCATTGGAGCCCGTCACTGGTAGGTCCATTAGGTCCCTTGGTTGGCTCAATCTGAATAAAAGAAGGGTTAACGTTTTGGTTTGAAATTGAAGTGTTCAATTTCACTTTAAGAGTAATTATATCATATAGATGATATAATATATAGTTTAATATGAATGAGATTCATAATAAATTATATGTTAGCCTAATTGTTGAATTAAAGGCTAATTGGAGAAATTGATAGAGAGAAAATAAATTGAATGTGATTCAATTTAATTAAATCCACAATTATTGCAAATGAGATTTGCAACATAAGATATGAGATATCTTATATTATGTGAATGAGATTTACATATGGTTGTGGTAAAGTGGTAATTATGTGAAGTTGTGAACTTCATCATTCCACTATTTAAACCCTTTGTTAGATGGGTTTAGGTGAAGCAAAAAGAAAAGCCAATTTGTCATTTTTGGATTTTGACCTAAGAATCCAAAAGTGCTTTCTCTCAATTCTCTCATTTCTCCACCTCTTCCAAAACACAAAGTTCCCACCAACTTCCTTCTCCAAAAGAGAACAACCAAGAAGATCTTTTTTGGTAGTGTTCGGGATTCGTTCGTGGAAGAGTTCGTGGAGATCGAGGAGCGCGAAGAGTTCGTGATCTGCAAGGAGAAGTTGCTGAATCGATCTACAACAAGTAAGTTAACTTTCTTGTTGTACATTTTTCAGCATGTTTAGCCTAGATCTAATAGGTAGATCTGTTTTAATAAACACGTTGCATGATGATACCATGACGATTCAATCGTCTTCCGCTGCGCGGGGATTCTAATTCCCTTCAATTGGTATCAGAGCCATCTCAATGGTTCTTCATCGTTGCACTTTTTTACTAAAAATTAGGTGGGTAATTTACCATGTTTTCATGAGATGAATGTATGGTTTGCAAATTGGATGTTTTCGGTTTTTGGCACTAGATTAGATTTACAATTATGTTGATGAGATCAATGTAAGGGCCCGTCGTTTTGGGCAATTCTCATGTAAATCGAGTCTGTAAGTCCGGGTCGTTCGTGGCAAGAGTTGCTGTGAAGAAATTAGAGCGGAAACAGGCGAAAAACCGAGGAGAAAAATAGCAAGGATGTTGTTGTCTGTCGATGGCGTTGAGACGCTGCCCAACGGCGTCTCAACGCCGTGTTCGCGGTATTAGGCTCTGCAGCAGCATGGCGTTGCAACGCTGGGCGTAGCGTTGCAACGCTACCCACAGCGTTGCAATGTTGTAGACGTTGCAGATTGAATGCAGGCGACGTGGGCGTTTTTAATTCGTTATTTTAATTAATTTTTCAGTTTTTTTTATAAAAACATTTTTTAATTTATTTTATTAATTATTTTATTAAATATTATTAATATAAATGTTATATTAATTTTATTTAATTAAATAATTGTCCCTAGGTGCCAAAAACCGGTCCAATTTTGCTATTTAATTATTTTATGCATGAGATGTATGATTTTAATTAAATTCTATGTGCATAGTGTATGTCATATAGATTTAAAATCCCACCTTAGGTTAAACATAATCATGCATCATGTATATTATAAGAGTTATAATATAGTTTGCATGATAGGTTATATTATAAGAGTTATAATGTAATTAAATGCATATTTAATTTAATTAATATAAGTGTTATATTTTTAGATTAAAGTATGCTCATGCATTTTTATTCATGTGATGAATGATTACCATGTTATAGTATATAGTTATTCATGTGATGAATGATCAAGCACTATAACATAGAAATGCATGCAACCTAAGTTAATTATTAGTTTTAAAGTGTTTAGAACTTGAATAATTAGACTTAAGTTTTCTAATTTTCTAATAAGACTAGAATTTTAGGAAATCAAATATGATCTTTGAATGGTGACCGATTAGTAACTCGTGTCAAGGAAGGTTTTGTCTAAGGTCGTATTTAAGTTGACGCTTGCATGAACACCCTACCGAAACCGACACGGAGTGAATTCGGTCCAGAGATTCTTAGATTATATTTACGTGAGCGCCATTAATTAAGTGTTAATTAATTTTCTCACATAGACCTAAGTTAATAATGTGATTATAGACTTAGGCTAAATACCATATAAGAGTTATATTGGTAGACTTAGGTAATTTTTAGCCGATTATCTAGGTCAATCCCTATTAAAAATTAAAGTACTGAGTGGGAGGAAATATAGTGTATAAGATACATTTGAATTTCCAAACACAAATCTCCGTTAAGTCCATACCGTGAGATCTATACTCGACCTCGTGGCGCAAATGGGAGCGTCCCCCTTCGGATGGCATTTGTATAGATCAATATCATCGTGGATGGAGAGAGTACTTATAGTGAGTGGGAGCGGGACTTGTGAAATCGAGACCCACGGTCTCTTCTTTCGATTCACACCGTGAGACACCTATGATCTGCCTGCTAGTTTGGCCTGGACCAGACAATCCCTTCGGAGGGCTTGATCATGGGAGCCGAACACGATGAATTCCCGAAGGGATCTGATTTCTTGGTTGGTTTTTCCTTCTTAGTTCACCCTTCGGTGACTATTGTTTGGACGGATACTCGAAAACTTAAAGATTGAGGGTGACACTCATAGAATTCGTTAAGTGTTAATGAATTCGACCGAAAAATGGTAATTGGATGCCTAATGGAATAAGAGTTATTCTGGGATTAGGGTCTGATCGAGAAAGTCTCGTCCTAGAGGAGGAATGTTCTATTCACCCTTCGGTGGCAGTCATTCTAAACCTTTAGGGTATCATTGCAAAATTATGAATGACCTAGGGATCATGAAAACATTTTTGCTAAAATTTAGATTGGTATTTCAAAAAGGTTTTTTGCGAGACTAATACAAAGTTTTTTTTTAAAATTTCAGATAAAAATGTCTAGCGCTATTATAGCTTTACTTGTTTCCGATAAGTTAGTGGGAGATAATTACCAGAGCTGGAAAAACAACATCAATACAATTTTGGTGACTGACGACATAAAGTTCGTGTTGTCTGAGGACTGTCCTCAGATGCCGGGCTCGACCGCATCGCGTGTCGTTCGCGATACGTACGATCGATGGATCAGGACCAATGAAAAGGCCAAGGTCTATATAATTGCTAGCATGTCTGATGTTTTGGCAAAGAAGCATGAGCTGATGGTTTCTGCTAAGGAAATCATGGAGTCCTTGCAGGAAATGTTTGGACAACAAATCTTTCTGTGTCCGGCATGACTCGCTCAAATACATTTTCAACGCTTCGGATGAAAGAGGGGTCGTCTGTCCGTGAACATGTTTTAGACATGATGTCCCGCTTTAATCGGCTAAGATGAATGGGGCTTGATCGACGAGTCGAGCCAGTCGATTTTATTATGGAGACTCTTCCAAGAGTTTCCTTGATTTAGCAATGTCTTTGTATGAACAAAATTAGCTACAATCTGACTACCCTCCTCAATGAGCTACAAAATTTCCAATCCCTCAACAGGGTCAAGGAATCTGAGGCAAATGTTGCCTACGGTGTCTTATCACGGGTTCAACCTGCAGGACAAAACTCATTGCTCCTTCACGCCCGAAAGGGAAGAAGAGGATGAAGAGGGGTAAAACTGACCGAGCTGCCGCCCAGAAGGGCAAGAAGGTCAAGTTGGTTGCAGAGAAAGGAAAATGTTTCCACTGCAATGGAAGCGGACAATGGAAGAGAAATTGTCCCAAATTCCTGGCCGAGAGGAAGAACCAAGGTAAATGTGATTTACTTGTGGTAGAAACATGTTTAGTGGAGAGTAATGACTCTTCCTGGATATTGGATTGAGCGCCACTAACCACGCTTTGTTCTTCTTTCGTGGATTGATTCTCGGCACCACGCGAGAGGGTGAGGTGACTCTACGGATTGGATCCGGGAGCTTGTCTCTCTTCTGCAAAGAATCGCACGCAGAAGAAGTCAATTTTGGCGGAAAGTACTTATTGTTAGACAATTTGTACATAGTTCCAGGGTTTACTAGAAACCTTGTTTCTATTTCCTGCCTAATTGAACATTGTATTTCCGTTTCATTTGAATTAAATAAAGCGTTTATTTCTTTCAAAGGGAATGTTCTTTGTTCAACTTCACTTGAAAATAATCTGTATGTTTTAAAACCCAATTCGGTTAAAAGTGTTTTGAATACTGAATTGTTTAAAACTGCAGAAACACGAACTAAGAAAGCAAAAATTTCTCCAAAAGAAAATGCCCATCTTTGGCATCTACGGTTAGGTCACATTAATCTCAATAGGATTGAGAAACTGGTGAAGAGTGGACTTCTAAACGAGTTGGAAGAAAGCTCTTTACCAGTATGTGAGTCATGCCTTGAAGGCAAAATGACCAAACGTCCTTTTAGCGGAAAAGGATATAGAGCCAAAGAGCCTCTTGAGTTAATACATTCTGACCTCTGTGGTCCGATGAATGTTAAAGCTCGGGGTGGTTATGAGTACTTCGTGTCTTTCATAGACGATTACTCCAGATATGGGAATATTTACCTAATGCACAAGAAGTCTGAAACTCTTGAAAAGTTCAAGGAGTATAAGACTGAGGTTGAGAACCTCTTAGGTAAATCGCTTAAAACACTTCGATCGGATCGAGGTGGAGAGTACATGGACACTGAATTCCAGGACTATATGATAGAACACGGAATTACGTCCCAACTCTCAAAGACCTAGTATGCCACAAAGAGAATGGTGTATCGGAGAGGAGAAACAGAACCTTGTTGGACATGGTTCGGTCGATGATGAGCTATGCTCGTCTCCCTGATTCTTTCTGGGGGTACGCAGTAGAGACTGCGGTTTACATTTTGAATAATGTTCCCTCGAAGAGTGTTTGTGAAACACCTTTCGAGCTCTGGAGTGGACGTAAAGGCAGTTTACATCACTTCAGGATTTGGGGATGCCCAACCCATGTGTTGGTGTCAAACCCGAAAAAGTTGGAACTTCGTTCGAAATTGTGCCTATTCGTAGGTTACCCTAAAGAGACTAGGGGTGGTCTGTTTTACGATCCTAGGGAAAATAGGGTGCTTGTGTCGACAAACGCCACTTTCCTAGAGGAAGACCACGTCAGGGATCATGTACCAAGAAGTAAAATTGTATTGAATGAAATGGACCAGTTCATCGAAGAGTTTGTTGATGGGGCTAGTACATCAACAAGTGTTGTTGATCCTAGCACGTCTAGTCAAATCTGTTCCCAAGAGTTGGGAATGCCTCGACGTAGTGGGAGGACTGTGAGACAGCCCGATCGCTATATGGGTTTAGCTGAAACCTTAGTTATCGCTGCTAACGATGACTGTGAGGATCCATTGACCTATAATCAGGCAATGGCTGATGTTGATAAAGACGAGTGGATTAAAGCTATGGACCAAGAAATGGAGTCTATGTACTTCAATTCTGTCTGGGAGCTTGTGGATCAACCGGATGGGGTAAAACCTATTGGTTGCAAATGGATCTACAAGCGTAAACGTGGCGTAGATGGGAAGGTGCAAACCTTCAAAGCCCGACTAGTGGCAAAGGGTTTACCGAGTTGAAGGGGTTGACTATGAGGAAACCTTTTACTTTATGTGCCATGGTAAAGTCGATCATGATCCTTCCGGCCATTGCCACGTATGACTACGGGTATGGCGGATGGATGTCAAGACACGACCTTTCTCGAATGGCAAACTTGACGAGACCATCTACATGGAACAACCCAAAGGGTTCATTGCCCAAGGCCAAGAGCAAAAAATTTGCAAGCTTCATAAGTCCATTTATGGACCAAACAAGCTTCCGAGGTCTTGGAATATAAGGTTTGATGAGGTAATCAAAACTTATGGCTTTGATCAAAATGTCGACGAAACCTTGTGTCTACAAGAAAATCGTTGACAAAAGCTGTCGCATTTTTGGTGTTGTATGCGTGGACGATATTCTTCTCATTGGGAATGAGGTAGAATTTCTTCTCGACATTAAGAAATGGCTAGCTTCACAATTCCAAATGAAAGATTTGGGAGAAGCTCAAGATGTTCTAGGTATCCGGATAGTCCTAACCGTAAGAACAGTAATACTAGCCTTGTCTCTGGCATCTTATATTGACAAGATGTTGTCTAGATATAAGATGCGAGAACTCTAAGAAGGGCTTGCTTTGCTTTTAAGCATGGGGTTCACTTGTCAAGGATCGGTGTCCTAAGACTCCTCGGGATGTTGAGGATATGAGACGTATTCCATATGCTTCACCGTAGGAGCCCGATGTATGCCATGTTGTGTACAAGGCCCGACATCTCATATGCAATCGGAATTGTCGAGAGATATCGGTCCAATCCGAGATTAGATCACTGGACAACCGTAAAGACAATCCTCAAGTATCTTAGGCGAACGAGGAACTACAGCTTAGTGTATGGTAGTAGGGATTTGATCCTTACGGGATACACAGATTCGATTTTCAAACCGATAAGGATTCTAGGAAATCCACCTCGGGTCGACCTTCATTCCGAATGGAGGAGTCAGAGTATGTCGAAGCATCAAACGAGGATGCATTGCCGATTCCACTATGGAAGCGGTAGTATGTCATGCTTTGTGAAGCTCGCAGCGGAAGTCGCTTGGCTAAGGAAGTTCATGACAGACTTGGAAGTTGTTCCAAATATGAACTTGCCAATCACGCTGCTCGTGATAACATGGTGCGATGAGCCAATTCACGTGAACCTCGAAGCCATAAGAGAGGTAAACACATTGGCGCAAGTATCATCGATACGGGAAATTGTGCATCTGCGAGACGTGGATACCACACGATAGCATCGGAGCACAATGTAGTGATCCATTTACAAAGCCCTCACACGGCTAAAGTGTTTGAGGTCACCTAGAGAGTTTAGGTATTCGAGAGCTTCTGACTAGGGCAAGTGGGAGATGTGTAAACGGGTATTCAATGCCCTAGTTTATTGTAATTTTTATTGTAATTCAAATACATTTTGGAAATGTACCTTCTCCACTAGCTTAGTCCAAGTGGGAGTTTGTTGGAATTTTTGTCCTAATCTCGTGTTTGTTAAATATTGTTTTGAAATTAATAAGAGTTATTATTTTCTTCACTTTGTGTCTCGTAAATATTTTAAACCTTTCCAATAAACTAAGCTCCATGGTCATTGAATATATGAGAAAACTAGAACTTGAACGGTGTGTAGTTGACACACAAGGAGGATCACGTTCGAGTTAATGACCCGAACGGTCTACAGTATAAGGATGGGGTTGGAGACCTAATCCTGGATACACTATGGATGCGGCCGCTTTGTATTAGATACAAACGAGGTGATCCGACTTCGTTCATGTGGTTGACATGCGAGTGGGGGCATCCTGCATACAATGAGATTGTACAAGATCGGACCATGAATTATTAGACTTCACCGATATAACACCGCTAATAACGTAAAAGACTAATAAATTAGTAGATGACCATTAGTGACTAGACACGAATCCTCGAGCGTATTACGGACTCGTCGCACGCGGGTCCGTCTCTTTGATTAGTACGGGTGAGGGTGGTCCCAGTCACTCGCCCAATATGCCTATCTTTTCAAGGACAGAACCAAGTAGAGAGCTGGGAACCTAATTACGCGAGATGGAATTCACTCGTTCCCGCCTATAAGGAAACTAGAGGGGTTGTTCCCTTAAGTCTTGTCTCTCGGGGGCTTGGACAACGGCGCCCACCTTCTCAACCGGCCGAGAAGGGTGTTGTGTATGGTTGGACCATCACAATATGTTGTTCATTAGAGGAGCAAAGTGGGGACTTAAGGAACAAGATATACACACAGAGGTAAAACTAGTAATTTGACCCACCGTATCTATGAACAATCTGTGAAGGGTCGACTCATGAGCATTGGTTATATCAGTGGACACGTAATATTCTACACTGATGGGAGTACAGCTACAGGCTTTAGTGGAGTGTCACTGTAGCTAATGAATATTGGTTGACCGGGTCCAAGAGTTTGACTGATTAACCTCAGATCATTGGAGCCCGTCACTGTAGGTCCATTAGGTCCCTTGGTTGGCTCAATCTGGAATAAAAGAAGGGTTAACGTTTTTGTTTGAAATTGAAGTGTTCAATTTCACTTTAAGAGTAATTATACCATATAGATGATATAATATATAGTTTAATATGAATGAGATTCATAATAAATTATATGTTAGCCTAATTGTTGAATTAAAGGCTAATTGGAGAAATTGATAGAGAGAAAATAAATTGAATGTGATTCAATTTGATTAAATCCACAATTATTGCAAATGAGATTTGCAACATAAGATATGAGATATCTTATATTATGTGAATGAGATTTACATATGGTTGTGGTAAAGTGGTAATTATGTGAAGTTGTGAACTTCATCATTCCACTATTTAAATCCTTTGTTAGATGGGTTTAGGTGAAGCAAAAAGAAAAGCCAATTTGTCATTTTTGAATTTTGACCTAAGAATCCAAAAGTGCTTTCTCTCAATTCTCTCATTTCTCCACCTCTTCCAAAACACAAAGTTCCCACCAACTTCCTTCTCCAAAAGAGAACAACCAAGAAGATCTTTTTGGTAGTGTTCGGGATTCGTTCGTGGGAAGAGTTCGTGGAGATCGAGGAGCGCTTGAAGAGTTCGTGATCTCAAGGAAGGAGAAGTTGTTGAATCGATCTACAACAAGTAAGTTAACTTTCTTGTTGTACATTTTTCAAAGATGTTTAGCCTAGATCTAATAGGTAGATCTGTTTTAATAAACACGTTGCATGATGATACCATGACGATTCAATCGTCTTCCGCTGCGCGGGGATTCTAATTCCCTTCAGAAAGCTCATGAGGAACATCTGAGGATTGTAGCGTTGCAACGATTAGATCGTCTTCTGCTGTACGGGGACATTCGGAAACGGACAAATTGCAGCGTTGCAACGTCGAAGGCGTTTCAGCAATTTCAAACGGGGCGAAAAATATTTTTTATTCAAATATATTAAATATAAAAACGTTTTATATTTAATTATATTTATTTTATTTAATTTTAATTAATATAATTAGATTATATTAATTAAAATTAATTTTAGGGTGCCAAAATTGGTCTAATTTTGCTATTTAAGTTATGAAATTGTATAATTATTGCCATGCATAATGTATGCTATTATTTTAGATATCCCACCTTAGGTTAAGCATTTCCATGCATCATTTATAATATAAAGTGTTATATTATATAGTTTGCATGTATAACTAATATAAGGTGTTATATTAATTTATGGACAACATTGACATTCATTATAATTCATGAGATGATTATGCTATGTATGTTTTATTATTCATGAGATGAATGATCAAGCACTATAACATTGTATGCATGTCAACTAAGGTTAATTATTAGTTTTAAAATGTTTAAAACTTGGAATTAATAGACCTTAGGTTATCTAGTTCTAATTAGATTAGAATTAGGAACCAAGTAATTTATAAATAATGATTAAAAGAGGAACTCTGTCTAAGGAAGGTTCTGTCTAGGCTGGGGTATTTAAACTAACGGAAACGGAACACCCCTACCTGGAAACTGAACTGGGAGTGAATTTTAATCAGAGAGTTTATAAATTATAGTAGCGTCAGCGGGTTTATTAAGGAGTTAATAAACTCGAAATCCTAGGCTTAATATAAAGAGTTATATTAGCAAACTTAGGATAAAATCAATATAAGAGTTATATTGATTATCAATAGAAGAGTTATATTGATAAGTTTAGGTAAAACCATTAGTCGGGTTTTAGCCTAAGTAAATTTCCTATGGAGTTAAAGTATCCAGTGGGAGGAAAAGTGTATATGATACATATTTTTTCACCTACGTATCTCTTGGAAGTTAACACCGTGAGACTCATACTTGGTCTCGTGGCACAAATGGGAGCGTCCCCTTCGGATGGTGTTTGTATGAGTCAATATCAAGGTGAATGGAGATGGTACTTATAGTGAGTGGGAGCAGGTTTAGTGAAAACAAAATTTATGGTCTCTTCTGTCGATTTACACCGTAAGATCACTATGGTCAGCCTGCTACTTTTGCCTGGACCAGACAATCCCTGCGGAGGGTTTGATCATAGGGGATCGAACACAGTAGACACCCGAATGGGATAAAGATTTTCTTAGTCTGGTTTTCAATCTAGTCCTCCATTCGGCGAATTTAATTGGATGGGGACTCTGGGGTCTAAAGACAGAGGGTTACACTCACAAAGTACATAAGAAGTGTATGTATCCTGACCGAATAATGGTAACTAAAACCTATAGGAATAAGACTTATTCTGGCATTAGGTTTTGATCAAGAGTGTCTTGATCCAGAGGAGGAGTGTTTTTTATTACCCTTCGGTGTCATACATTCTAAACATTTGGAGTATCATTGCAAATTATAAATGACCTAGGAATCATTTAATAATTAGATAAAACATTATTGGATTAGACAATTATAACAAGAAACTTATACAAGTTTTGTTTGTAAATTTTTCAGCAAAATGCCTAGCATCTGAAGTTTGTGCTGACTTAGGAGTGTCCTCAGGTGCTAGGCTTGAATGCTACACAAAATGTTCGTGATGCATGTGATCGATGGATCAAGACCAATGATAAGGCCAAGGTTTACATGCTGGCAAGTATGTCTGACATATTAGCCAAGAAGCACGAGGGCATGATGACCGTTAAGGAAATCATGGATTCAGTGCAAGGTATGTTTGGTCTACACAGGTCCGACACAATGCCCTCAAGTATATGTCCAACTCAAGGATTCAAGAGGATTCATCTGTTCGGGATCATGTCCTGGATATGATGGTACACTTTAACATCGCGGAGTGGAATGGTGCTTCCATCGATGAATCGAGCCAGGACAACTTCATTCTGGAAACTCTTCCAGATAGTTTCTTACGGTTTAGAAGTAATGTTGTTATTAACAAGCTTACTTTTAATCTTTCCTCCATTCTAAATGAACTTCAGACCTTTCAATCTTTGATGAAAATTCAGGGATCGAAAGGTGAGACAAATGTTGCCAGTAGGAGTTATCATAGAGGTTCAACCTCTGGATAAAAAACAGTGGTTTCATCTTCTTCTAACCTGAAAGTGAAGAAGAAGAACATGAAGAAGGTTAGTAAAGGGAAACGAGCTGGCAAAGCTGCCGCCCAGAAGGGCAAGAAGGTCAAAGAAATTGCAGACAAAGGAAAGTGTTTCCACTGCAATGAAAACGGGCATTGGAAACGGAACCGTCCGAAGTACATTGCAGAAAAGAGGAAGGAAGGTAAATATGATTTACTTTGCTTAGAAGCTTGTTTAGTGGATAATGATTAAATTTCTTGGATTCTTGATTCAGGCGCCACTAATCATGTTTGCTCTTCTTTTCGTGTGGAATTGATTCCCGCAAAGCGCTATTCTGAGAAGGAGAGATAACGCTCCGAGTTGGAAATGAAGAAGTCGTCTCAGCTGTAGCAATAGGCACGATGAAACTTAATTTTGGCAAGAAATATATGTTGTTAGACAATATATTAGTGATACCAGGGTTTAGAAACCTTATTTCAATTTCTTGCCTTATAGAACAATGTATTTCTGTTTCTTTTTCTTTGAATAAAGTGTTTATTTTAAAGAAAGGTGTGGAAATATGTTCAGCTTCAATATTAGAAAATGGGTTGTATGTTTTAAGGCCTAATTCAGTCAAAATGGTTTTGAACACTAAATTATTTAAAACTGCAAACACACAAACTTAGAAATGTAAAATGTCTCCTAAAGAAAATGTTCATCTTTGGCATCTTAGATTGGGTCACATTAACCTCAATAGGATTGAGAGATTGGTAAGGAATCGACTTCTAAATGAGTTAGAAGAAAATGCTTTACCTGTATGTGAATCTTGCCTAAAAGGCAAAATGACTAAAAGATCTTTTAGTGGAAAAGGTTGAAGAGCCAAAGAACCTCTTGAGCTTATACATTTAGACCTTTGTGGTCCGATGAATGTTAAAGCCAGAGAAGGTTATGAATATTTCATGTCTTTTATAGATGATTATTCTAGATTTGGGCATATTTACCTAATGCATCATAAGTCTGAAGCACTTGAAAAGTTCAAGAAATTCAAGACTGAAGTTGAAAATCAATTAGGTAAAACAATTAAAACACTTCGATCAGATCAAGGTGGAGAGTACATGGATTTAAAATTCCAGAACTATATGATAGAACATGGAATTACATCCCAACTCTCGGCTCCTGGTACGCTTCAGCAAAACGGTGTATCGGAAAGGAGAAATAAAACCTTGTTTGACATGGTTCGATCAATGATGAGTTATGCTCATCTCCCTAATTCTTTTTGGGGTTACGCAGTAGAGACTGCGGGATACATTTTGAACAATGTGCCATCAAAAAGTGTTTCTGAAACACCTTTTGAACTCTGGAAAGGACATAAAGGTAGTTTATGTCATTTTAGAATTTGGGGTTGTCCTGCACATGTGCTTGTGACAAATCCAAGAAGTTGGATTCACGTTCAAAATTGTGTCTATTCGTAGGCTACCCAAAAGAAACAAGAGGTGGTTTATTCTATGAACTTAAGGAAGATAAGATTTTTGTGTCGACAAATGCCACTTTCTTAGAGGAAGACCACATAAGGGACCACAAACCAAGAAGTAAAGTTGTGTTAAGTGAGTTATACAAAACAATAGCAAAGGTTGCTAATAAAACTAGTACGTCAACAAAAGTTGTTGATACTAGCTTGTCTAGTCAAGAGAGTCTATCTCAAGAGTTGAGTATGCCTCGACGTAGTGGGAGGATTATAACACAACCTGAGCGTTACATGGGTTTATCTGAAACCCAAGTTGTTAGACCAGATGACGACTGTGAGGATCCATCGACTTATAATCAAGCGATGGTTGACAAAGACAAAGACAAATGGGTCATAGCCATGGACCAAGAAATGGAGTCTATGTACTTCAATTCTGTTTGCGATCTTGTAGATAAACCTGATGGGGTAAAACCTATAGGTTGTAAGTGGATCTACAAGTGAAAGCGTGGTGTAGATGGAAAGGTGCAAACCTTTAAAGCTAGACTAGTAGTAAAGGGTTATACCCAGGTTGAAGGTGTTGACTATAAGGAAACCTTTTCACCTGTTGCTATGGTAAAGTCTATCCGTATCCTACTTGCCATTGTCGCATATTATGACTATGAGGTATGGCAAATGGATGTCAAGACAACCTTTTTTAATGGAAATCTTGACGAGAACATCTACATGAACCAACCCAAAGGGTTCATTGAACCAGGACAAGAGCAAAAGGTTTGTAGGCTTAAAAGGTCAATCTATGGACTAAAACAAGCCTCTAGGTCTTGGAATATAAGATTTGATAAGGCAATCAAATCTTTTGGCTTTGATCAGAATGATGATGAACCTTGTGTTTACAAAAAAATCATCAATAGTTCTGTCGCATTCCTAGTTTTATATGTGGATGTTATCCTACTCATTGGGAATCATGTAGGATATCTTACTAACATTAAGAATTGGCTAGCTACGCAATTCCAAATGAAAGATTTGGGTGAAGCGCAGTTTGTTCTTGGGATCCAGATTGTCCTGAACCGCAAGAATGAAACACTAGCCCTGTCTCAGACATCTTACATCGACAAAGTGTTGTTAAGGTTTAAGATGCAAGATTAGGTTACATGCATTTCTATGTTATAGTGCTTGATCATTCATCATATGAATAAACTAAAACATATAACATAAATCATCACATGAAATAAATGCATGGCTATGCTTTCAAAAAAAATAATTAACATAACTCTTATATTAATTAAGCATGCATACTATATAATATAACAACTTATATTATAAAATGATGCATGAATATGCTTAACCTAAGGTGAGATTTTAATCTAAATGGCATATATTATGTACATCAATTATACACAACAATTGCATAATTAAAATAACAAAATTGGACCATGATTTGGCAACCTAACATTAGTTAAAATTAATATAATCAAATTATATTAATAATAATTAATAGAAATAATTAATTGAAAAAAAAATAAAAAATGGAAAAAAACGTCTCTACAAGCGCCACTTCTCGCGATCTTCGCGCGCCTTCATCCACTATCGAAGCGTCGTTGCAACGCTATTGCTCTCAACACCCACCTGACGTCTCCACGCTGAGCGGTGTTGCACCGCTTCCCCTGCATCAGGCCTCTGTCCGCATGCCAGGCATTGCAACAGTGATGAACAGCGTTGCAACGCCATCGTCTGCACAACAACGGTAGTTTCTCCATTTTGTCCAATTTCACTCCGTTTCTTCACATCAACACTTTGCCATGAACGACACAGACTTACAGACTCGATTTACAATACATTTTTCCCCAAAACACCTGGCCCTTACATTGAACTTTTCAATTGAATTGTAAATCTAAATGCCAAATCATGTAAACATCCATTTTTGCAAAACAACATGCAATTTCTCTAAATTGAATGTTATACCCACCTAATTTTGAGCAATTTCTAACACAATTAAGAGCACGATTAGACTCTGATACCAATTGAAGGCAATTGAATCCCGTGCGGAAGCGAATAATCGCCTTTGCTCTTAATCGTGTGATATAGAAACACTCAAAAACAGTAAATCTAGGCTAAGTATACTAATTTGAAAGCATAAATGGTTTAGAAGATTAGCTTTGAAGACCAATTCTTCAAGTCGTTCCACGTTGTCAACGACCTCTTCTTCTCTACGATCGAATTCACAAACACCACCAAAAGGACTTCTTAGTTATTCTCTAGGAGAGGGAGAGAGGTGGGATCTCCTTTTGGATTAGGGATGTTTGCAGAGAGTTTTTGGAGAGAACTCTTGTGTTTGCCTTGTTGGGATGTATGTCCTAATCTCGTATATGTTTGTAACATTCCTTATTGAAATAAATAAGAGTTATTTTTTCATCACTTTGTGTCTCGCATATTTACAAACTTAATCCAATAAACTAAGCTCCAGGGTCATTGCATAATGAGAGAACTAGAACTTGAATGGTATGTAGTGGACACACAGGGAGGATCACGTTCGAGTTAATGACCCAAATGGTCTAAAGTATACGGATAGGGTTGGAGACCTATGAAAGAGTCTAGATTAAGAAAGCGGAAGCAATTTTGGATCTTGAACACTCTAAGTTGATCAATTTTGTAAAATAAAAAACATGCTCAAAACTGGAAAAATAGAGAATATGAACACATACCTTTGTTGTTCAAAATTCTCCTAATCCGTGGGTAATTTCTTGTCACAAACACTTTGTGGACAACCTCTAGTGTCTTCCCTACTATCTTCAGGCCTTGGAACAGATTGTGGGATCTTTGATAGAGAGAATTTGGAAGAAAAGACCTTAAAGGTCAAAAAACGAGGATTCTATTAATTTCTGCAAAAATCCTCTCAAAATACCTCAAATCACCATTAAATAAAGCTTCATTAAGCTTCATTAGAGTGACATCTCAATAGTGATGAGGATAATTTGAGATGGAGGTGGCCAAATTTGGTGAATTTGAAGATGAGAGGGATTGGGCAAGTTGCCAATTTGTTTTCCATGAAAATCCACTATTTTTCATTTAATTTTAATTCAAAAATCAATATTAAATTGATTTTTAATTAAAATTAATTTAATTAATTAAATTATTAAATAAATAATTTAATTAATTAATTTTTAATTTAATTTAATATCAAATATTAAATTAAACAAATTGCCTGATCTCGATCGATTTTTCGAACATGAATCTTTATTCATGCTATAAACCGATCTAATATTTAAATCATATTTAAATATATCCACTTTTTATTAATCATAGCTTAATACATAATTAAGCTATGATTCGTTAAATATATCACATATAATTAACGCTTTCTTCCAAACTCGAATTTGAACAATTCAAATTCTTTTCTCTCAAAATGTTACAAGGCTTAGTTCGAGCTAGTAAGGAGGACCTAATGGACCTACAGATCGAGAGCTCCAACGATATGAGATTAACCGGCCAAACTCTTAAGCCTAGTTAATCAACATTCGTTAACCACCAGGACACTCCACTAAAGCCCAGTGGCTGCATTCTCCTCACTGTAGATATATTTTTGTCCACTCGATATAACCATGATTAGTAAGTGGATCCTTCATGTCACACCCCCTCCCGAACTACCTGCTAACTTAGCCCGAAAGTGGCGTGAAGCCAACAGACATTGTTTACCTCTTAACAATACCTGCTGACCCTATTTTACCTGATAAACATACTATGTTCGCTTATGGAACACTTTAACATAACACAGCTATAACTTAACAACTACTAAGCATACATAAGGAGAAACTCTTCATAAGTCTCTCTTGAAAACCTAAACGGAAAGTGCATCACTACTTAAAACACAACAACCACTGTTTATAGAACCACTAATGTACAAACAAATTATAACTACATAATCTTCTCAAATAAACTATAACACGTAAGGACTTGCTTTACAACACCACCACGTCAAAAGTATCAAGACTCAAGGAGCTTCCAAAGAAAGCTATGGCGGGATATCAGTGCCGGAGCTCGATCTCTACCGATAAGTTTGAAAACATCGAAAGAATGAGCTATGAAGCTCGGTGAGTGATCGAGTATAAAATCTATAACTCATAAATCATATCACTGGCAACAAATGAGCATAAGCATCGCGTAGCAAGTTTTATAAGTAAACGTGTAATCATGGTAGCTTTTTCAAAGTCCAAAGAAGCATGACATTAAATTTCGTAAGGCATATCGATATTAATAATCCTTATAATAACATATAACATTCCACACAATGTAGGGCACACCCGAATAATCACATTTGCTCTCTGATGTAGTGGGGCCCGCCAAAGACTCCCATCGTCTTTGTCGTGAGTGGGGCTCGCCAAAGACTCACGACAAAGATTGTTAATCACTGAGTACACTCAACGTCGACAATAGAATAGGACCTATGTGCACATGGTACTATAAAGCCTCGGACGCAATATCTTAGTTATTTACTCATTCGAGTCTCAGATAATAACATAAAAATATTTGAACATGCCTGCTTATCTTTTCTTCCCTAAATCTCAAGCTTACTTAGTTCATCGTAAAAACTTGAAATCTTTAACTCATACTTACTAGAAATCATAACATTTCCATAAATTTCGGAAAACAATAAACATATGCTTATGTATAAATTTCATCAAAACATTTAGGCTCACAATGAGTACTTGAAATCATTTCTAGGAAAACATGAATGCTCATAAGTATGTGTTCAAGAAAAACAAGAAACATTGAAACCCTTTCATTCTAGCAAAACTTGTATTTCTCAAAGTGTATTTCAAGCATATAGATCGTTTCCAAAGTTCGTTTTGTCACTCACAGTGTTAAACTAGAACCTTGGCCTTTACACTCGACCTATCTCCTCTTGGCCTGTCAAACAAACCAAATCCATGTATTAGAACCTCGAGCTCATGGTTTTTAACCTTAAAACTACAAGTAAACACTTCAACCAATTTTTCAGCATTTCACAGATTTTCTGCCCTGTTATCAGACAGCCATAACTTCTTCATTACTTATCCAAAAATAGTGTAATTTATACCAAACTCTTCCTTTTTGAACCCTTTAAAACTTTTACGAAGACATGAAAATGAGATTCCAAACGGAATTGTTCGAATTTACCTCGAAAGCTACTTTCCTCAAAACAACTTCCTGCTGTTCCAGTTTCGTTTTTCCTGCTGCACAACAAATTTAACCTGAGATTTAAGACATTTTCCAGACATTTTCTACTCACGCTTTCTTCACAAAACTTGTAGGAAATTCAATAAGCTTTCGAACCATACCAATTAGAGCTTCTGATTCCAACTGTACAGATCAGTACAACCAAAACATCAGAGACTTCTCGGATTTGACAGCAAATTCTGTCTTCTGTCTTCCTCTTCACAAAACAGCAACTTAAGGTCAGAATTGGCTCAAGAATCCTTCACGAACTTTGTTCAAAAATGAATTAGCTTTCAAGAAAACCAAGTATCCTTTACCCCGAATAGATGACTTGTTTGACTAGTTACGAGGAGCATCAGTGTTTTCTAAGATTGATTTGAGATCAGGATACCATCAGTTAAAGGTAAGGGAATCAGATATTCCTAAGACAGCATTCAGAACGAGGTACGGGCATTATGAGTTTTTAGTAATGCCATTCGGTTTAACTAATGCACCAACAGTTTTCATGGACTTCATGAACAGGATTTTCCATCAGTATTTGGATCAGTTTGTGATAGTATTCATTGATGATATACTAGTCTACTCTTGGCTGACAGAAAGCCCATGAGGAACATTTGAGGATTATTTTGCAAACACTACGTGATAAACGATTATATGCTAAATTCACCAAATGTGAGTTTTGGTTGATCGTGTAGTGTTTTTGGGGCATGTTGTCTCAAAGAAATGGTGTTAGTGTGGATCCAAATAAAGTTAAAGTCAGAGTCAACTGGGAGAGACCAAACAGTCATGACAGAGGTGCGTAGTTTCCTAGGCTTGGCGGGATACTACAAAGCGGTTTGTTGAGGATTTCTCACGATTAGCATTACCCTTAACAGGCTTTGACAAGGAAAAATGCTAAGTTTGAATGGTCGATAAGTGTGAGACGAGTTTTCGGGAGTGAAAAGAGATTAGTTACAAAGACCTATTCGACACTTCCCGTAATAGAAAAGAGTATGTAATTTCTTCGTGATGCTTCGAGGCAAGGTTTGGGATGTGTGCTCATGCAAGAGGGTAGAGTAATAGCTTATGCATCAAGGCAATTGAAAAGCACGAGTGTAATTACCCTACCCATGATCTTGAGCTAGCGCGTAGTTGTTTTAGCATTGAAGATCTGGAGACATTACTTGTTTGGTGAGAGGTGTCATATTTTTACAGACCATAAGAGTCCGAAGTATATCTTTGATCAGAGGGAGTTGAATATGAGACAGAGAAGATGGTTAGAAATCGATTAAAGATTATGATTGTACCATAGAATATCATCCCGGTAAGGCGAATGTGGTAGCAGATGCATTGAGCAGGAAGTCAAGATTTCCTAGGGATGCCTTGTGTGGTATTCGAGCAACATTTCTAAGTACTCTAAGGGATTCTAAGGCAGTTGTGACTGCAGAGAGTTCAGGGGGTCTCTTAGCTCAATTCCAAGTCAAGTCTTCACTTATAGTAGAGATTGTGAGAAGACAGATAGATGATAGTAACCTGCAGAAAATGTTTGGAAAGTCCAAACAGGGCTCAGAAGCAGAGTTTAAGATGAGATCGAGAGGGGCCATAGAGAGGCATGGAAGACTATGCGTTACGAGTGTTAGTGAGCTTAAAGATGTTATTCTAGAGGAAGCTCACAGTTCAGCTTACACTATGCATCCAGGAAGCACCAAGATGTATAAGACTTTGAAGGGGACGTATTGGTGGCCTGGGATGAAGCGAGAGATAGCTGATTATGTTGATAGATGTTTGATCTGCCAGCAGGTTAAACCAATTAGACAGAGGTCAGGACGACTCCTTAATCCACTTCCAGTGCCAGAGTGGAAATGGGAGCATATCACTATGGATTTTCTGTTTGGATTACCACGTACTTCAAGTGGACATGATGGTATTTGGGTAATAGTAGATAGACTCACTAAGACAACACGTTTTATACCGATTAAAGCGACATTTACGCTTGATCAGCTTGCTAAGCTATACGTCGATAAAATTGTGAGTCAATACGGAGTGCCAGTGTCCATAGTTTCAGATACAGATCCGAGATTTACTTCTAAGTTTTGGCCTAGCTTACGTAAAGCTATGGGAACAAAGTTGAATTTTAGTACAACGTTCCATCCTCGCATGCATGGGCGATCGAGAGGACCATCCGCACCTTAGACGACATGTTAAGAGCATGTGTCCTTCAATTTAAAGGGAGTTGGGATACACACCTATCACTTATGGAATTCGCTTACACAATACAGATTATCGATCGAGTATTGGTATGGCACCATTTGAGGCTCTGTATGGAAGACCATGTAGAACGCCCATATGTTGGAACGAAGTAGGAGAGCGGAAGCTTATCGGTCCTGAGTTGGTGCAAGTTACAACAGATAATATTAAGGTAATCAAGGAGAATCTGAAGGTAGCTCAAGACCGCCAGAAGAGTTACGCAGATAAGCGACGAAAGGACTTAGAATTCCAAGTCGGAGATCAAGTTTTCCTGAAATTATCTCCGTGGAGAGGTGTTCTTCGTTTTGGCAAGAAAGGTAAGCTAAGCCCTAGATATATTGGTCCTTATCCAATAACGGGACGAGTTGGGCTAGCAGCCTACAGACTGGAGTTACCAGCGGAACTATCTCGAGTACATGATGTTTTCCATGTGTCCATGTTGAGGAAGTATATTCCAGATCCGACACATATGCTGCAAGCGCAACCTATGGAGCTAAAAGAAGACATGAGTTACGTAGAGGATGCAGTTGAAATCCTCGACAGGAAAGAACAAGTCTTGAGAAACAAGACGATCCCACTCATGAAGGTTCGTTGGAGACATCACGGAGTGGAGGAGGCAACCTGGGAGTTAGAGGACCAAATGAGAAGGAAGTACCCGATGATATTCACTTAAAGACTACTAAATTTCGAGGACGAAATTTCTTAAGGGGGAGGTAAGTTGTAAACCCGAGATCTTTTTTTGGAATTCAAAAAAAAAAACAAAAACAAAGGAAAACAAGAAAGGAAAGGATATTATTTATTGATTGGTTGTCTTAAAAAGAAAATAAAACAAAACAAAAGAAAAGGAAGGAAATGGAAAAATGAAAAAGGGGAAAGTGGAAGGTGGGACCCTCACTTAAGTTCTCTTTTTAAATCTCATGTATCCATCGATTTCCTTCTCATTTTCAACAAGGAGCAGCAAGGGTTTCGTGGGAGAAGGAGAAAGGAAGAAGAAGAAGAAGCTTTTCATGAGTTAGAGTTGCAAAAGAAGGAAGGAGAGCTCAAAGCTTGGTTGTTTAGCAGCAAGGAGATCAACTCAACCTGGTTCTGGTTTTCTGTTCATCTCGAGCTCCACAGGAAGAGGTAAGAGTTGAGGCTTGGTTTTCTTGAAAGCTAATTCATGTTTGAACAAAGTTCGTGAAGGATTCTTGAGCCAATTCTGACCTTAAGTTGCTGTTTTGTGAAGAGGAAGACAGAAGACAGAATTTGCTGTCAAATCCGAGAAGTCTCTGATGTTTTGAATGTACTGATCTGTACAGTTGGAATCAGAAGCTCTAATTGGTATGGTTCGAAAGCTTATTGAATTTTCTACAAGTTTTGTGAAGAAAGCGTGAGTAGCAAATGTCTGGAAGATGTCTTAAATCTCAGGTTAAGTTTGTTGTGCAGCAGGAAAAACGAAACTGGAACAGCAGGAAGTTGTTTTGAAGAAAGTAGCTTTCGAGGTAAATTCGAACAATTCCGTTTGGAATCTCATTTTCATGTCTTCGTAAGAGTTTTAGAGGGTTCAAAAAGGAAGAGTTTGGTATAAATTACACTATTGTTGGATAAGTAATGAAGAAGTTATGGCTGTCTGATAACAGGGCAGAAAATCTGTGAAATGCTGGAAAATTGGTTGGAGTGTTTACTTGTAGTTTTAAGGTTAAAAACCATGAGCTCGAGGTTCTAATACATGGATTTGGTTTGTTTGACAGGCCAAGAGGAGATAGGTCGAGTGTACAGGCCAAGGTTCTAGTTTAACACTGTGAGTGACAAAACGAACTTTGGAAACGGTCTATATGCTTGAAATACACTTTGAGAAATACAAGTTTTGCTAGAATGAAAGGGTTTCAATGTTTCTTGTTTTTCTTGAACACATACTTATGAGCATTCATGTTTTCCTATAAATGATTTCAAGTACTTATTGTGAGCCTAAATGTTTTGATGAAATTTATACATAAGCATATGTTTATTGTTTGCCGAAATTTATGGAAATGTTATGATTTCTAGTAAGTATGAGTTAAAGATTTCAAGTTTTTACGATGAACTGAGTAAGCTTGAGATTTAGGGAAGAAAAGATAAGCAGGCATGTTCAAATATTTTTATGTTATTATCTGAGACTCGAATGAGTAAATAACTAAGATATTGCGTCCGAGGCTTTATAGTACCATGTGCACATAGGTCCTATTCTCATTGTCGACGTTGAGTGTACTCGTGATTAACAATCTTTGTCGTGAGTCTTTGGCGAGCCCCACTACGACAAAGACGATGGGAGTCTTTGGGCGGGCCCCACTACATCATCGTAGAGCAAATGTGATTATTCAGGTGTGCCCTACATTGTGTGGAATGTTATATGTTATTATAAGGATTATTAATATCGATATGTCTTACGAAATTTAATGTCATGCTTGCTGGACTTCTGAAAAAGCTACCATGATTACACGTTTACTTATAAAACTTGCTACAGATGCTTATGCTCATTTGTTGCCAGGTGATATGATTTATGAGTTATAGATTTTATACTCAGTCACTCACTGAGCTTCATAGCTCATTCTTTCAATGTTTTCAAACTTTTCAGGTAGAGATCGAGCTCCCGGTACGATATCCCCGCCATAGCTCTTTGAGCTCCTTAGAGTCTTGATACTTTGTACGTGGTCGGTGTTGTATAGCAAGTCCTTACGTGTTATAGTTTATTTGAGAAGATTATGTAGTTATAAATTTGTTTTGTACATTAGTGGTTCTATAAAACAGTGGTTGTTGTGTTTTAAGTAGTGATGCACTTTCCGTTTAGGTTTTCAAGAGAGACTTATGAAGAGTTTCTCCTTATGTATGCTTAGTAGTTGTTAAGTTATAGCTGTGTTATGTTAAAGTGTTCCATAAGCGAACATAGTATGTTTATCAGGTAAAATAGGGTCAACAAGTATTGTTAAGAGGTAAACAATGTCTGTTGGCTTCACGCCACTTTTCGGGCTAAGTTAGCAGGTAGTTCGGGAGGGGGTGTGACACTTCATAGGTCGTTCGTATCTACAGCTGGGTCAAAATTACCGTTTTACCCCTTTAATTACCTCTTGTTCCTTAAGTTCCACTGATCTTCTAATGAACAACTAGTTTACTGTCCAACCAGCAAACCGAATCCCTCTCAGGCCAGTGAGAGGGGTGGGCCCATTGTTCAAGACCTCGAGTCAGCACTTAAGGGAACAACCTCTCTGCTAATCCCTAAAGCGGGTAGGAGTGAATTCCATCTTGCAGAACTATGTTCCCAGCTATCTACCCAATTTTATCCCTAAAATGGGAGGTTTATTGAGTCGGCAGTCTCGAGCCACTCTCACCCATGCAAATCTAAGGATAATCTGAATAAACAGGAGTCCATAGGACGCTCAGGATTAAGATCGAGTTACCTAGGTCATCGTAAGAATAAAGTCAGTTAAGAAAGTAAACGGAGTTATAAAGTCTAAGTGACTATTTCGCAGTCCAGTCTTATGCAAACTCATTGCATAGGGCGCCCCCACTCACATGTCTCCACATGAACGATTTAGGATCACATCGTTTGTACTCTACAAAGTGGGTCGCGTCCATAGTGTCCCTAGGATAAGGTACCCAACCCTATCCTTATACTATAGACTGTTCTGGCTATAACTTGAACTTGATCCACTTTTATGTCACACATAAAGTTCAAGTATTCATCCTATAGCCAAGGGTTCTTTATTGGATTAAGGGTACACAATACACAACATTCAATAACACCTTTACTAAATAAATATCAATAACAACTTTATTGCAAGATGGGAACTTGACCACGTTGGGAGCTGGGAACTTGACTACGCAAGATGGAATTCACTCATTCCCGAATTAGGGAAACTAGAGGGGTTGTTCCCTTAAGTGTTTTCTGTTGGGATTTATGCCCTAAACTTGTGTAATTTTGATCAAATAAATAAAGAGTCATTTGTTTTGATAAAATTATATTCTTGCTTTATAAATCCAATAAACTAAACTCCAAGGTTATAATATATCTTGAACATCAGTGTAGTGGACACTATTTGGATTGTGTTCAAGAATATAACCTAAATGGTCTTTGGTATAAGAATAAGGTTGGAAACCTCATTCTGGTAACACCATGGATGCGACTCACTTTATAATTAGTACAAATGAGGTAATCCAACACATTCATGTAGTTGACATGTGAGTGGGGGCATCATGTATGAAGAGTTCATACAAGACCGGACTGCAAATTATTAGTGTAACTAGTGTAACACTGTTAACCAGATAAGACTGATAATTTATAGATGGTCATTAGTGACTCGACCTGAATTCTGAGTAAGTTAAAAACTCCTGCTTATAGAGGTTTGTCCTTAGACTAGTATGGGTAAGAGTGGCCTGTAGCCGAGTCAATCAGTCTACCTTCTCGGGGACAGAACCTCGTAGGTAGCTGGGGACTTAACTATGTAAGATGGAATTCACTTATTCCTACGCTAAGGAATTAAATAGGTCGTTCCCTTAAGAACTTAGTCCAGGTCTTGAACAATGGGGCCCCGCCCTCTAAACTTACTTAAGAGGGTATGAGTCTATGGTAGGACCTTAGACTTGTTGTTCATTAGAGGATCAGTGGTGCTTAAGGAACTAAGAGGTAATCACAGGGGTAAAACGGTAATTTGACCCAACTGTGATTACGAACAACTTGTGAATGGTCGACTCATGGGTAATGATTATATAAGTGGACACAATATAATCTACAGTGAGGAGAGTACAACTAAAACTCTATAGTGGACTGACTTGTGGTTAATGAATATTGATTAACTGAATCAAAGAGTTTGGTCAGTTAATCTCATATCATTGGAGCTCATGAATTGTAGGTCCATTAGGTCCCTCCGTTGGCTCAACATGGTAATATTGAGAGATTAAAGTTAGGAATGAAATTAAAGTGTTCAATTTCATACATGAGGTGTTATATCAATTATATATGATATGATAGATATAAAATATGGTTTTAATGTGAATTAGATTCACATATAAACCATATAATAGTGGGAGAATAAAGGATGGATAGGATGGTAATTTCCATCCTATTTCCCTATATATATAGTTGCATGAGATGCAACTAGGTTAAGACAATCCAATCTCTTTGAGAAACCCTAGAGAATTTTCTCCCACATTGTGTTGGAAAGAGTTCCAACTACAATCTCAAAAACATCTCACCTCACCTAAAGGGAACCCACCTTCCTCACTCACCTAGAGATCAACGTAGCAGATCCGGTGGTAGTGTCGGTGGTCGTTCGGGTTTGTGTTGTTGAGATCGTGAATGTGGGAGAAGGAACACTTGAAGAAACAGTTCTTCAAAGGTAATATCTTGTTGTCCATCTTGTAGAAATGCATGCTTAATCTAGTTAGATTAGTTCTTGATTGTAATCCATGTAACTAAATTAAGAACACGCGATGCTCAATCGCTTCCGCTGCGGGATTCAATCCCTTCAATTGGTATCAGAGCCCAATTGTGTTCTTAATTTTCGTTCTGGATTTATCAAGAACGAGGTGGGATTTACTGTTTTTCATGTGATGAATGAACAGTTTGCAACTTAGAAGTTTTCAATTTTGGCAATTAGATTTACATTATTTCGTTGAATCGTTCAATGTAAGTGCCTATTGTTTTGGGCATTTTATTATGTAAATCGAGTATGTAAGTTCGTGTCGATCGAGGTAAGGTGGTTGCTGAGAAGATAGGAGCGAAAACGAACAAGAAATTGAGCGCTTTCTTGTTGCTTTGTGGTGTGTGGCGTTGTAACATCTGCGCTTGCTGCGGAGGCGCGCGCATCGAGGCGCGTTACAAACACCGAAGGCGTTTCAGAAGGCCTTCAAACGGACCAAAAAACATATTGTTTTATATATATTAAATATAAAAATATTTTATATTTAATTTAATTTAATTAATTTAATTTAAATTAATATAATTAGATTATATTAATTAAAATTGAATTTAGGGTGCCAAAATTGATCTAATTTTGCTATTTAAATTATGCAATTGTTGTGTAATTATTGCCATGCATAATGTATGCTTTTAATTTAGAAATCCCACCTTAGGTTAAGCATTTTCATGCATCATTTATAATATAAAGAGTTATATTATATAGTTTGCATGATTAATTAATATAAAGTGTTATATTAATTTATGGACAACATTAACATGTATTATATATCATGAGATGATTATACTATGTATGTCTTATTTATTCATGAGATGAATGATCAAGCACTATAACATAGTATGCATTCCGAAGGCGTTTCAGAAGGCCTTCAAACGAACGGAAAAACGTATTTTTTTATATATATTAAATATAAAAACGTTTTATGTTTAATTTAATTTAATTTAATTTAATTTTAATTAATATAATTAGATTATATTAATTAAAATTGAATTTAGGGTGCCAAAATTGGTCTAATTTTGCTATTTAAATTATGCAATTGTTGTGTAATTATTGCCATGCATAATGTATGCTTTTAATTTAGAAAAGTCTCACCTTAGGTTAAGCATTTTCATGCATCATTTATAATATAAAGAGTTATATTATATAGTTTGCATGATTAATTGATATAAAGTGTTATATTAATTTATGGACAACATTGACATGCATTATATATCTGAGATCATTATGCTATGTATGTCTTATTATTCATGAGATGAATGATCAAGCACTATAACATAGTATGCATGCCACTTAAGGTTAATTATTAGTTTTCAAATGTTTAGAACTTGGAAATAATAGACCTTAGGTTATCTAGTTCTAATTAAATTAGAATTAGGAACCGAGTAATTTATAAACAATGATTAAAAGAGTAACTCTGTCTAAGGAATGTTCTGTCTAGGCTGGGGTATTTAAGCTGACGGAAATGGAACACCCCTACCTGGGAACTGACCTGGGAGTGAAATTTAATCAGAGAGTTTATAAATTACAGTGGCGTCAGCGGTTTTATTAAGGGGTTAATAAACTAGAAATTCTAGTCTTAATATAAAGAGTTATATTAGCAAATTTAGGATAAAATCAATATAAGAGTTATATTGATTATGATAAGTTTAGGTAAAACCATTAGTCGGGTTTTAGCCTAAGTAAAATTCCTATAGATTTAAAGTATCTAGTGGGAGGAAAAGTGTATATGATACATATTTTTTCACCTACGTATCTCCGGGAAGTTCACAACGTGAGACTCATACTTGGCCTCGTGGCACAAACGGGAGCGTCTCCCTTGGGATGGTGTTTGTATGAGTCAATATCAAGGTGAATGGAGATGATACTTATAGTGAGTGGCAGCAGGTTTAGTTAAAGCAAAACCTATGGTCTCTTCAGTCGGTTTACACCGTAAGATCACTATGGTCAGCTTGCTAGTTTGGCCTGGACCAGACAATCCCTTCAGAGGGCTTGATCATAGGGGATCGAACACAGTCGACACTCGAAAGGGATAAAGATTTCCTTAGTCTGTTTTTCAATCTAGTCCTCCCTTCGGCGGATTTTATTGGATGGGGACTCTGGGGTCTAAAGACAGAGGGTTACACTCACGAGGTACATATGTTTTGTATGTATCCTGACTGAATAATGATAACTAAAGCCTATAGGAATAAGAGTTATTCTGGCATTAGGTTTTGGTCAAGAATGTCTTGATCCAGAGAAGGAGTGTTTTTTATTACCCTTCGGTGTTATACATTCTAAACCTTTGGAGTATCATTGCAAATTATGAATGACCTAGGAATCATTTGATAATTAGTTAAAACATGATTGGATTAGAATTATAGCAAGAAACTCATACAAGTTTTGTTTGTAAATTTTCAGCAAAATGTCTAGAACTATAATTTCCTTATTGGGTGCGAAAAAGTTAACCGGAGAGAATTTGATGACATGGAAAAATAAACTCAACACTATATTGGTAGTGGATGATCTGAAGTTTGTGCTAACAAAGGAGTGTCCTCAGGTGCAAGGCTCGAATGCGTCACGAAATGTTCGTGATGCATATGATCGATGGATCAAGGCCAATGATAAGGCCAAGGTCTACATGCTGGCAAGTATGTTTGACATATTGGCTAAGAAGCATGAGGGCATGATGACCACTGAGGAAATCATGGATGTCGGGCAGGGTATGTTTGGACAACAGTCCACACAGGCCCAGCACAATGCCCTCAAGTACATATTCAACTAAAGGATGCTAGAGGGTTCATCTATTCAGGATCATGTCCTGGATATGATGGTACACTTTAACATCGCGGAGTCGAATGGTGCTTCCATCGATGAATCGAGCCAGGTCAGCTTCATTCTGAAAATCCTTCCGGATAGTTTCCTACAGTTTAGAAGTAACGTTATTATGAACAAGCTTACTTTTAATCTCACCTCCCTTCTAAATGAATTCCAGACCTTTCAATATTTGATAAAAATTCAGGGATCGAAAGGTGAGGCAAATGTTGCCAGTAGGAGTTATCACAGAGGTTCGACTTCTGGAACAAAAACAGTGGCTTCATCTTCTTCTAACCTTAAAGGGAAGAAGAAGAACATGAAGAAGGTTGGTAAAGGAAAACGAGCTGACAAAGCTGCCGCCCAGAAGGACAAGAAAGTCAAAGAAGTTGCAGATAAAGGAAAGTGTTTCCACTGCAACGAAGACGGGCATTGGAAACGGAATTGTCTGAAGTACACTGTAGAAAAGAAGAAGGAAGGTAAATATGATTTACTTTGCTTAGAAGCATGTTTAGTGTATAATGATAAAACTGCTTGGATACCTAATTCAGGCGCCACTAATCATATTTGCTCTTCTTTTCAGGGAATTGATTCCTTGCAGTGGCTACAGAAAGGAGAGATAACGCTCCAGGTTGGAAATGGAGAAGTCGTCTCAGCTGTAGCAATAGGCACGATGAAGCTTTATTTTGACAAGAAATATATGTTGTTAGACAATATATTAGTGATACCAGGGTTTACTAGAAATCTTATTTCAATTTCTTGCCTTATAGAACAATGTATTTTTGTTTCTTTCTCTATAAATAAAGTGTTTATTTTGAATAATGGTGTAAAAATATGTTCAGCTTCATTAGAAAATGGGTTGTATGTTTTAAGGCCTAATTCAGTCAAAATTGTTTTGAACACTGAATTATTTAAAACTACAAACACACAAACTAAGAAACATAAAATTTCTCCTAAAGAAAATGGTCATCTTTGGCATCTTAGATTGGGTCACATCAATCTCAATAGGATTGAGAGATTGGTAAAGAATGGACTTTTAAATGAGTTAGAAGAAAATACTTTACCTGTATGTGAATCCTGCCTAGAAGGCAAAATGACTAAAAGATCTTTTAGTGGAAAAGGTTATAGAGCCAAAGAACGTCCTGAGCTTATACATTCAGACCTTTGTGGTCCGATGAATGTTAAAACCAGAGGAGGTTATGAATATTTCATCTCTTTTATAGATGATTATTCTAGATTTGGGCATAGTTACCTAATGCGTCACAAGTCTGAAGCACTTGAAAAGTTTAAGGAATTCAAGACTGAAGTTGAAAATCAATTAAGTAAAAAGATTAAGATACTTCGATCAGATCGAGGTGGAGAGTACATGGATTGAAAATTCTAAAACTATATGATAGAACATGGAATTATATCCCAACTCTCAGCTCCCGGTACACCACAGCAAAACGATTTATCGGAAAGGAGAAATAGAACCCTGTTGGACATGATTCGATCAATGATGAGTTATGCTCATCTCCCTAGTTCCTTCTGGGGTTACGCAGTAGAGACTACGGTATACATTTTTAACAACATGCCATCAAAAAATGTTTCTGAAACACCTTTTGAACTCTAGAAAGTGTGTAAAGGAAGTTTATATCATTTCAGAATATGGGGTTGTCCAGCACATGTGCTTGTGACAAATCCAAAAAAGTTGCATTCACGTTCAAAGTTGTGTCTATTCATAGCTACCCAAAAGAAACAAGAAGTGGTTTATTCTATGATCCTAAGGAAGATAAGGTTTTTGTGTCGACAAATGCCACTTTCTTAGAGGAGGACCACATAAGGGACCACAAACCAAGGAGTAAAATTGTGTTGAGTGAGTTAGACGGAACAATAGCAAAGGTTGCTAATAAAACTAGTACGTCAACAAGAGTTGTTGATACTAGGTTGTCTAGTCAAGAGAGTCCATCTCAAGAGTTGAGTATGCCTCGACGTAGTGGGAGGATTATAACACAACCTGACCGTTACATGGGTTTATCTGAAACCCAAGTTGTTATACCAGATGACGACTGTGAGGATCCATCGACTTATAGTCAAGCGATGGTTGACAAAGACAAAGACAAATGGGTCATAGCCATGGACCAAGAAATGGAGTCTATGTATTTCAATTCTGTTTGGGATCTTGTAGATAAACCTGATGGGGTAAAACCTATAGGTTGTAAGTGGATCTACAAGAGTAAGCGTGGTGTAGATGGAAAGGTGCAAACCTTTAAAACTAGACTAGTAGCAAAAGGTTATACCCAAGTTGAAGGGGTTGACTATGAGGAAACCTTTTAACCTGTTGCTATGGTAAAGTCTATCTGTATCCTACTTGCCATTGCCGCATATTATGACTATGAGATATGGCAAATGGATGTCAAGACAACCTTTTTTAATCGCAATCTTGAGGAAAACATCTACTTCGACCAACCCAAAGGGTTCATTGAACCAGAACAAGAGCAAAAGGCTTGCAGGCTTAAAAAGTCAATTTACGGACTAAAACAACCCTCTAGGTCCTTGAACATAAGATTTGATGAGGCAATCAAATCTTTGGTTTTTACCAGAATGATGATGAATCTTGTGTCTATAAGAAAATCATCAATAGTTCTGTCGCATTCCTAGTTCCATATGTGGATGATATCCTACTCATTGGGAATGAGGTAGGGTATCTTACTGACATTAAGAATTGGCTAGCTACGCAATTCGAAAAGAAAGATTTGGGTGAAGTACAGTTTGTTCTTAAGATCTAGAATGTTCGGAATCGCAAGAATAAAACACTAGCCCTGTCTCAGACATCTTACATCGACAAAGTGTTGTTGAGGTTTAAGATGCAAGACTCCAAAAAGGGTTTATTGCCTATTAGACATGAAGTTCATTTGTCTAAGGAACAGTGTCCTAAGACACCTCAAGGAGTTGAGGATATGAGACGAATTCCTTACGCATTAGCTGTTCGGAGCATGATGTACGCCATGTTGTGTACTAGGCCAGACATCTGTTTTGCAGGTGGAATGGTCAGTATGTATCAATCCAATCCAGGACTTGAACACTGGAAAGCGGTTAAAACAATCCTTAAGTACCTATGGATAACAAGAAACTACATGCTTGTGTATGGGGCTAAGGATTAGGGAAACTAGAAGGGTTGTTCCCTTAAGTGTTGTCTGTTGGGATTTATGCCCTAAACTTGTGTAATATTTATCAAATAAATAAAGAGCTATTTGTTTTGATAAAATTATATTCTTGCTTTATAAATCTAATAAACTAAGCTCCAAGGTTATAATATATCTTGAACATCTTTGTTTTGATAAAATTATATTCTTGTTTTATAAATCTAATAAACTAAGCTCCAAGGTTATAATATATCTTGAACATCAGTGTAGTGGACACTATTTGGATTGTGTTCAAGAATATAACCTAAATGGTCTATGGTATAAGAATAAGGTTGGAAACCTCATTCTGGTAACACCATGGATGCGGCCCACTTTGTAATTAGTACAAATGAGGTAATTCAATGATGGACATCGGATCTCCTTGAGCAGCGGAAACGAATTAGGAATCGTAATATGCAAGATTGTTTTGCTTAAAAAAACAAAAACACATACATTGACAAAAACAGAACAAGCATGGAAATTCTAATCCTATTAGACATGGATAATAGCATACAAACATACTAAGTTTAACAATTAAACTAAAGAGAAAAGAAGGAATACCTTTGTAGTTTCGCAGAACAACAACTCTTTGCTCCTAGAGAAATCAACACAACAACACCCAAGAAACTTCTCTGTTTTCTTCAGTAGGACAACACCATGAGGAAAACCAACTATGTCTCCAAGTGCTTAGATCTACCTTGGTGGGAAGGATTCCAACAATTGGAGGAATTAGGAATGAGAGTGTGAGAGAGAGAAAATTTCTTCTGTCAGTGCCAATCTGATTGATCGATCAACCAACTTCTTCTTCTCACCGGGAGAAGAAGAACCTTTAGTGGGCAACTCCCCACTCCCTATCAAGGGGGAGTTGGGGAGTAGTGGGAACGTGTCCTCCTGACACGTTCCCAAGTAATAATATATAAATTAATTAATTAATTAATTAATTTCATTAAATTAAATCATATTTAATTCAAATATAGTATTAATTGAATGATTAAATCATATTTAATCATTTTACCCTTTATACTATAGTTTAATGTACATCTCATGCACATTATGTTTTAACCTATAGTTTTCATATATGAATCACATTCACATTTAATATTTGAACTCTTTCAAATATTTAATTCTCTCATATAATTTAATTTGAATCATATTCACATTAAATTTATAATATATAGTTCCAAAACTATATATTATATCGTATCTATATACATAAAGTTTATTCCCTAATGAATTTGAACATTTTCAAATTCAAATGATCTAAGAACCCTTTACGAGCTAGTAGGTGGACCTAATGGACCTACAGATCAGAAGCTCCAACGATACAAGATTCCTCGGTTAATCTCATTAACCTCCCAATCAACATTCGTTAACTGCGGGAACACTCCACTAAAGTCCCACAACTGGACTCTTCTCACTGTAGATATATTTCTGTGTCCATGAATATTGACCAATAACAACAAGTCAATCCTTCACGAATGTTCGTAACACCAGCTGGATCAAATTACCGTTTTACCCCTGGGTTACATCTTGTGCCTTAAGTACCAGTGCTCCTCTAATGAACAATTTATTTGTGGTCCTACCAACAAACAGAGACCCTCTCGGGCCTATGAGAGGGTCGGGCCCTTTGTTCAAGTCCCGGAGACACCACTTTCAGGGAACATTCCTCTACTTACCCTAGTAGGCGGGAAAGAGTGATTCCATCTTGCTAAGTTAAGTTCCCAGCCGCTCACTCGGTCTTGTCGCCAAGAAGGTAGACATATTGAGTCGGCGAATTTGGCCACTCTCACCCATACTAGTCAAAGGACAATCCCTCGCGAATAAGAGTTCGTAACCTGCTCAGGATTGAGATCAAGTTGCCTAGGTCATCCTAGTGAAATAGAAACCTAACTAGTCAACGGAGTTACAGCTAGAGATTACTATTTCGTGGTCCGGTTTTATGTGATCTCATTACATAGGATATCCCCATTCACATGTCATCTACACGAACACGTTAGGATCACAGTGTTTGTATCAAATACAAAGTAGGCCCATCCATAGTTTAACCAGGGCAAGGTACCCAAACCTTATCCCCTAACTATAGACCCTTTAGGTTGTATCTCGAACCGAGATCCTTTTTATGTACATTACATTCAGTTAAAGATTCATTTAACAGCCTTGGATGTTTAGTTTATTGGATTTAGGGTTTAAATAAAGACAAACTCGTAGATAACGAACAATAACACGTTATTGAAATAATAACACTTTATTACATTAATTAGAACATAATTACTAACTACGAGTTTTAGGGCACAAATCCCAACATCCAACTCATTCATGTAGTTGACATGAGTGTGGGGGCATCCTGTATGAAAAGTTCATACAAGACCGGACTGCAAATTATTAGTGTAACCAGTGTAACACCGTAAACCGGATAAGACTGATAATTTATAGATGGTCATTAGTGACTTGACCTGAATCCTGAGTAAGTTAAGAACTCCTGCTTATAGGGGTTTGTTCTTAGACTAGTATGGGTGAGAGTGGCCTGCAGCCGATTCAATAAGCCTACCTTCTCGTGTGACGTAACCTCGTGAGGTAGCCGGGAACTTAACTATACAAGATGGAATTCACTCATTCCTACACTAAGGAATTAGATAGGTTGTTCCCTTAAGAACTGACTACAGGTCTTGAACAACGGGGCCCCGCCCTCTATGAGGGTATGAGTCTATGGTAGGACCTTAGACTTATTGTTCATTAGAGGATCAATGGTGCTTAAGGAACAAAGAGGTAATCACATGGGTAAAATGATAATTTGACCCAGTTGTGATTACGAACAACCTGTGAAGGGTCGACTCATGGGTAATGATTATATCAGTGGACACAATATAATCTACAGTGAGGAGAGTGCAACTACAAGTCTATAGTGGAGTGAGTTGTGGTTAATGAATATTGATTAACTGAATCAAAGAGTTTGGTCAGTTAATCTCATATCATTGGAGCTCATGGACTGTAGGTCCATTAGGTCCCTCTGTTGGCTCAACATGGTAATATTGAGGGTATATAGTAAGGAATGAAATTGAAGTGTTCAATTTCATACATGAGGTGTTATATCAATTATATATGATATGATTGATATAATATATGGTTTTAATGTGAATTAGATTCATATATAAGCCATATAATAGTGGGAGAATAAAGGAGGGATAGGATGGTAATTTCCATCCTATTTCCCTATATATAGTTGCATGAGATGCAACTAGGTTAAGCCAATCCAATCTCTTTGAGAAACCCTAGAGAATTTTCTCCCACATTGTGTTGGAAAGAGTTCCAACTACAATCTCAAAAACATTTCATCTCATCTAAAGGGAACCCACCTTCCTCCCTCACCTAGAGAACAACGGAGAAGATCCGGTGGTAGTGTCGGTGATCGTTCAGGTTCGTGTTGCTGAGATCGTGAACGTGGGAGAAGGAGCACTTGAAGAAAGAGTTCTTCAAAGGTAATATCTTGTTGTCCATCTTGTAGAAATGCATGCCTAATCTAGTTAGATTAGTTCTTGATTGTAATCCATGTAACTAAGTTAAGAACACTCGATGCTCAATCGCTTCCGCTACGGGATTCGATCCCTTCGTTGTCTCTAGGGCTTGGACAACTGGCTCCCACCCTCTCATTGGCCCGAGAGGGATTTGTTTATGGTTGGACCATACAACGTTGCTGTTCATTAGAGGAGCAGTGGGACTTAAGGAGCAAAAGATAGACAGAGGGGTAAAACGGTAATTTGACCTAGCTGTGACTACGAACAACCTGTGAAGGGTCGACTCACGGGCATTGGTTATATCATTGGACACAACTTGTCCTATAATGATGGGAGTGCAACTACGTGCTTTAGTGGAGTGTTACCGTAGCTAAAGAATGTTGAATAACCAGGTCAAAGAGTTTGATTGGTTAATCTCGAATCATTGGAGCTCGTCATCTATAGGTCCATTAAGTCCCTCGGTTGGCTCAAACTTGATACATTGAGGGTTTACAGTTAAGTGTTCAAATTCATTAAATGGGTATTTATGTCATTTATATGAGATATGATTGACATATTATATAGTTTAATGTGAATGAGATTCAGAATAAACTATAGGTTAACCTAATTGATTAATTATTGCTAATTTGGAGAAACTGAATTGAGAGAAATTAAATTGAATATGATTCAATTTAAAAATTCCACAATTATACAAATGAGATTTGTATAATAAGGTATGAGATACCTTATTGTATATGATATGCAAATATGATTTGCATATTATAAGGTTGTGGTAAAATGGTGAATTGGTGGAGATTTCAACTACACCTCTCACTATTATATAAAGACCTTTGCAAGAAGGTTTTGTGAATCACTTCTCATAATTTGGAATTCCATCCAAAGAAGTTCTCTCTTCTCTCAACTCTCTCTAGAAAAAATCTCACCACCCAAACCAAAAGGAGTTCCACCACTCTCCCTCAACCAATTGAGAACAACCGAGAAGTCGTTTTGGAGGTGTCCAAACTGTTCGATTCGAGAGATTGCGTGAAGAGTTCGTTGGCACGAAGAGTTCGTGATCGGAGAAGAAATTGTCGAAGAAAGGTTCTTCAACAAGTAAGTAGATATAAACTTTCTATTTTTTTTTCTCTTAAAAGCATGTTTAGTCTACAATTTATGTGATAGATTCAATTTTAAGAAATCAGTTTCACAACGAACACCACGACGTTCAAAGTCGTTTCCGCTGCGGGAGTTTTATTCCCTTGAATTGACATCAGAGCCAATCATTGGCTTCTTCGTTGTGCAATCTATTTTTCTTAAATTTAGGTGAGTTTTCCTTAATTTCATGAGATGAATTTCGGTTTTGCATATTGGATGTTTCGATGTTTGGCACTTAATCTTAGATTTACTTTTCTGTTGATTTGATCAATGTAAAGGCCTAGTGTTTTTAGGCATTTTAGTAAGTAAATCGAGTCTGTAAGTCTGTGTCGTTCATGGCAAGAGTTACTGTGATGAAATCGGAGCAGAAACGGGCGAAAAACGATGAAAAACAACAAAGGTGTTTGATGTTCTATCGATGGCGTTCAGACGTTGTTCTTCGGCGTCTCAACGTCGTCCGCACGGTTGGAAGCTGTGCTGCAGAGCAACGTTGCGACGTTGGATGTTGCATTGCAAATCAGAGGCATTGGGCGCGCGAGATACAACGTTGGGCGCTGCAGCGTTGCAACGTTGGACATGGCGTTGCAACGCTGCTACGTAGTGGGCAACAGTTCACGCGAGAATTTCGTGCGCGAGTGGCAAGTGGGGCGTGGAGGTTGCGGTTTCGAGCCCTGGCTGAAGCAACCGTTTTGTATTTTATTTATTTCTTTTGTAAAATGTATTTATTAATTATTTTTATTAATTAATAATAATATAATTGTTATAATAATGTTAATTAATTTAATTAAAGTTCCTAGGGTGCTAAAACCTGTCCAATATTGCTATTTATTTAATTTTATGCATGTGATGTATGAAATTTTATATTTTTCTATGTGCATAATGTATGTCATATAGATTAAAATCCTACCTTAGGTTAAACAATTCATGCATCATATTTATATTCTAAGAGTTATAATATAGTATGCATGATAGGATTATATCATAAGAGTTATAATATAATGTATGTTTCAAATTTAATTAACATAAGTGTTATATTTCTTAGATTAAAAGCATTGACATGCATTAATACATGTGATGTATGTATATTATATAGTTTATTATTCATGTGATGAATGACTAAGCATTATAATATAGCAATGCATGTAACCTAAGTTAATTATTAGTTTTAAATGGTTTAGAAATTGAATCATTAGACTTAGGTTTTCTAGTTCTAATAAGATTAGAATTAGGAAATCAAATATGACTTATGAATGGTGACTAATTAGTAGCTCTGTCTAAGGAAGGTTTTGTCTAAAATCAGTATTTATTTAGTGTGCGTTTTGAACACCCCTACCTGAGAACCGACGTGAGAGTGAATTTGGTCCGGAGATTCATATGTTATATTCTTGTGAGTGGCGTTTAATTAAAAGTTAATTAAATTACTCACATAGACCTAAGTTAATAATGTGATTATAGACTTAGGTTAATCCAATATAAGTGTTATATTGGTAGACTTAGGTAAATATTAGCCGATTTATCTAGGTCAATCCCGATTAACTTAAAGAGCTGAGTGGGAGAAAATAAAGTGTATGAGATACATTTAATTTTCCAACCACAAATCTCCGTTAAGTTCACACCGTGAGATCAATACTCGGCCTCGTGGCGCAAATGGGAGTGTCCCCCTTCGAGTGGTATTTGTATGGGTCCATATTCAACGTGAATGGAGAGAGTACTTATAGTGAGTGGGAGCGGGACCTATGAAAACGGGACCCACTGTCTCTTTTATTGATTCACACCATGAGACGCCTATGATCCGCCTGCTAGTTTGGCCTGGACCAAACAATCCCTTCGAAGGGCCTTGATCATGGTAGTCGGAACACCGTAAATTTCCGAAAGGGATACAATTTTCTTGTTGGTTTTCGTTCATGGTTCACCCTTCGGTGGCTATTGTTTGGACGGATACTTGGAAATTTAAAGATAGAGGGTGAGACTCACGAGATTCATTAAGAGTTAATGGATTCAGACTGAATGATGGTAACTGGATGCCTAATGGAATAAGAGTTATTCTGGTATTAGGGTCGGGTCGAGAAAGTCTCGTCCCAGAGGATGAGTGTTTCTTTTCACCCTTCGGTGACGGTCATTCTAAACCTTTTGGATATCATTGCAATTTTTAATGACCTAGGGATCATATGATAGAAATTTGCTATAACCTTATTGGATTTTTCAAAGTTTTTGCAAGACTGATACAAATTTTTTCTTATTTTCAGCAAACAAAATGTCAAGTTCAATAATCACCCTATTAGCTTCTGATAAACTCGTAGGAGATAATTTCCAAACGTGGAAGAATAATATCAACACGATACTGGTAAGTGACGACCTAAAGTTCGTGCTCACTGTGGAGTGTCCTCAGGTGCCGAGCTCGACCGCATCGCGAAGTGTTCGTGATTCGTACGATCGGTGGATCAGGGCCAATGAAAAGGCCAAGGTCTACATAATTGCCAACTTATCTGAAGTTTTGGCAAAGAAGCATGAGGTTATGGTCACCACTAAGGAGATCATGGAATCGCTGCAGGAAATGTTTGGACAACAGTCCTTTCAGGTCCGACACGATGCCCTCAAACACGTCTTCAATGCTAGGATGAAGGAGGAGACGTCTTTCCGTGAACACGTTCTGAACATGATGACCCACTTTAATCTGACAAAGATGAACGGGGCTTCGATCGACGAGTCGAGCCAGGTCATCTTTATTATGGAGACCCTTCCGAAAAGTTTCCTTCAGTTTCGTAGCAATGCTGTTATCAACAAAATTAGCTACACTCTGACCACCATACTCAACGAACTACAGAACTTCCAGTCCTTGATGAGGATCAGGAGACCGGAAGCTGAGGCAAATGTTGCCTTCAAGTCCTAATGCAGGGGTTCGACCTCTGGGACAAAGTCTATAGGTTCTTCACGCCCGAAAGGGAAGAAGAAAAAGTTGAAGTAGGGAAAAGCTAACTGTGCTACCGCCCAGAAGGGCAAAAAGGTCAAGGATGTTGCTGAGAAAGCAAAGTGTTTCCGCTGCAACGAGGATAGTCACTCGAAGAGAAACTGTCCCAAGTTTCTTGCTGACAGAAAGAAAGAAGATAAATGTGATTTACTTGTAACTAAAATTTGTTTAATGGAGAGTAATGACTCTGCCTGGATACTGGATTCAGGCGCCACTAACCATGTTTCTTCTTCTTTTCAGGGAATTAGTTCCTAGCAGCGGCAACTAGAGGGTGAGATAAAACTACGTGTTGGATCCGGGGAGGTTGCCTCTGCTGCAGCGGTCGACACAGTGAAACTCTTTTTTGGCGGGAAGTACTTATTATTAGATAATTTATACATAGTACCAGTGTTTACTAGAAACCTAGTTTCTATTTCATGCCTTATTGAACATTGTATTTTTGTTACTTTTGAATTAAATAAAGTGTTTATTTCTTTCAAAGGCAACTTGTTATGTTCAGCTTCACTTGAGAATAATTTATACGTTTTAAAGCCTAATTCGGTCAAAAGTGTTTTGAATACTGAATTATTTAAAACGGTTGAAACAAGAACTAAGAGAATGAAAGTTTCTCCTAAAGAAAATGGTCATCTTTGGCATCTAAGATTACGCCACATAAATCTCAATAGGATTGAGAGACTAGTGAAGAGTGGACTTCTAAGCGAGTTGGAAGAAAACTCTTTACCGGTATGTGAGTCATGCCTTAGAGGCAAAATAACCAACTGTCCTTTTAGTGGAAAGGATATAGAGCCAAAGAGCCTCTTGAGCTTATACATTCTGACCTCTGTGGTCCGATGAGTGTTAAAGCGCGAGGAGGTTACGAATACTTTGTATCTTTTATAGATGACTATTCGAGATATGGGTATATTTACCTAATGCATAGAAAGTCTGAAACTCTTGAAAAGTTCAAGGAGTACAAGACTCAGGTTGAGAACCTGTTAGGTAAAACAATTAAAACACTTCGATCGGATCGAGGTGGAGAGTGTACGGACACTTAATTCCAGGACTATATGATAGAACATGGAATTACATCCCAACGCTCAACACCTGGTATGCACAACAGAATGGTGTATCGGAGAGCAGAAACAGAACTCTGTTGAACATGGTTCGGTCGATGATGAGCTATGCTCTTCTCCCTGGTTCTTTTTGGGGTTATGCAGTGAAGACTGCGGTATATATTTTGAACAATGTTCCGTCAAAGAGTGTTTATAAAATACCTTTCGAACTCTGGAATGGACGTAAAGGTAGTTTACACCATTTCCTGATTTGGGGATGTCCGACCCATGTGTTGGTGTCAAATCTGAAAAAGTTGGAACCTCGTTCAAAGTTGTGCAAGTTTGTAGGTTACCCAAAAGAAACTAGGGGTGGTCTGTTTTACGATCTATAAGAAAATAGGGTGCTTGTGTCGACAAACGTCACTTTCCTTGAGTAAGACCACCATCAGGGATCACTTACCAAGGAGTAAGATTGTGTTAAATGAAATGGACAGTACATCAGCAAGAGTTGCTTATGGGGCTAGTACGTCAACAAGTGTTGTTGATCCTAGCTCGTCTAGTCAAGTATGCTCTCAAGAGTTGAGAATGCCTTAACGTAGTTGGAGGGTTGTGAGATAGCATGAACGTTGCATGGGTTTCGCTGAAACCCAAGTCGCCACCCCTGATGATGACTGCGAGGATCCATTGACCTATGATCAGGGAATGGCAGACGTTGAAAAAGACGAATGGATTAAAGCTATGGACCAAGAAATGGAGTCGATGTACTTCAATTACGTTTGGGAGCATGTGGACCAACCGGATGGGGTCAAACCTATTAGTTGCAAGTGGATCTACAAGCGTAAACGCGACGTAGATGGGAAGCTGCAGACCTTCAAAGCCAGACTAGTGGCAAAGGGTTTTACCCAGGTTGAAGGGGTTGACTATGAGGAAACCTTTTCTCTTGTTGCCATGGTAAAGTCTATCAGGATCCTTCTGGCCATTGTCGCATATTATGACTATGAGGTATGGCAGATAAATGTCAAGACAACCTTTCTGTATGACAATCTTGATGAGACCATCTACATGGACCAACCGAAAGGGTTCATTGTCCAAGGCCAAGAGCAAAAGGTTTGTCGGCTTAAAAGATCTATTTATGGACCGAAACAAGCCTCGAGGTCTTGGAATATAAGTTTGATGAGGCGATCAAATCTTATGGCTTTAATTAGAATGTTGATGAGCCTTGTGTCTACAAGAAAATCATCAAAAGTACTATCACATTTCTTATATTGTATGTGGATGATATCCTACGCATGGGGAATGAGGTAGGATTTCGTACTGACATTAGGAAATGGTTGGCTTCGCAATTCCAAATGAAAGATTTGGGAGAGGCCCAATATGTTCTAGGTATCCAAATAGTCTGGAACCGGAAGAACAGAACGCTAGCCATGTCTTAGGCATCTTATATTGACAAGATGTTGTCTAGATATAAGATGCAAATCTCCAAGAAGGGTTTGTTGCCTTTCAGGCATGGGGTTCACCTGTCTAAGGATCAATGTCATAAGACACCTCATGAGGTTGAGGATATGAGACGAATCCCCTATGCTTCAGCTGGAGGGAGCCTCATGTATGCCATGTTGTGTACTAGGCCTGACATCTGTTATGCAGTTGGGATTGTCAGTGGGTATCAATCCAATCCAGGATTAGATCACTGGATAGTCGTTAAGGCAATCCTCAAGTATCTTAGGAGAACGAGGAACTACAACCTTGTGTATGGAAGTGGGGATTTGATCCTTACGGGATACACAAACTCTGACTTTCAAACCGATAAGGATTCTAGGAAATCCACTTCGGAGTCAACCTTCATTCTGAATGGAGGAGTTGTAGTATGGCGAAGCATCAAGCAGGGATGCATCGCTGATTCCACGATGGAAGCCGAGTATGTTGCGGCTTGTAAAGCTACAAAGGAAGTTGTTTGGCTTAGGAAGTTCATGATGGATTTGGAAGTTGTTCCAAATATTAACTTGCCAGTGACCCTGTTTTGTGACAACAGTGGTGCAGTAGCCAACTCGAGAGAACCTTGGAGTCATAAGAGGGGCAAGCATATTGAGCGAAAGTATTACCTGATACGGGAGTTTGTGCACCGCGGAGACGTGACAGTCACGCAGATAGCGTTAGAGCACAACGTTGCTGATCCATTTACAAAGGCCCTCACAGCTAAGGTGTTTGAGGGTCACCTAGAGAGTCTAGGTCTTCGAGTGCTTCCTGACTAGGGCAAGTGAGAGTATTGTAAAGGGTATTCAATGCCCTAGTTTATTGTATTATTACTGTACATTTGAGAAATGTATTTTGTACTCCACTAGCTTAGTCCAAGTGAGAGTTTGTTGGGATGTATGTCCTAATCTCGTATATGTTTGTAACATTCCCTATTGAAATAAATAAGAGTTATTTTTCACCACTTTGTGTCTTGCATATTTACAAACTTAATCCAATAAACTAAGCTCTAGGGTCATTGCATAATGAGAGAACTAGAACTTGAACGGTGTGTAGTGGACACACAGGGAGGATCACGTTCGAGTTAATGACCCAAACGGTCTACAGTATACGGATAGGGTTGGAGACATAATCCTGGATATGCTGTGGATACGACCCGCTTTGTATTAGATACAAACGAGGTGATCCAACTCGTTCATGTGGTTGACATGCGAGTGGGGGCATCATGTGCAATGAGATTATACAAGATCAGACCGTGAATTATTAGAGTTACTAATGTAACACCGTTAACAGTATAGGGTTAATAACTTCGTAGATGACCAATAGTGACTCGACCTTAATCCTAAGTGTGTTACGGACTCCTCTGTGTGGGGGTGTTGCGTATAATTATATTGCAATACCGCAAGTGTACGGGTCAAGTTTTAGTATAGTGATTTTAGAGTTCCAAGTATCATCCTCGGGAATGGGTTTCTAGATTAATTAATTACCAAGATACTAATTCTCAATCTTAGCTAAAGTAACAAAACATGGATAGATAGTGAAAATAAAGATAAAATGATAAACAAACAATTGGAGACACGAATATGATAGAACTGGAGGAAATTGACTTCACAAGTTAAAACCTTATTTGACACGTGCAATGGACCAACATAATGAATTTAAAAAAAACAAGTGAAAATACTCAAGGAAATCTCTCGATTCTTAGTGAGCCTCTCACACACAATAATTCTAAAGTCTCCTCATGAATTTTAAAAGCACATGCGCGACATTAAACAACTTCTTTATGTGTTTCCCTTAGACTTCTAGGTCATTCTCATGCCAGACTTCTAAGAGTTTTGACAACTTTGCTCTAATCTAAGTTTCTTTCTCTTGAGTCCACTTAAACCACCAAGATCAAGGAATTGAAGAACGAATTGCCAAAAATAAATATCAAAACACAGTTCAATACAATAGCAAATAAGTCTTAAACATACGAATCAAATCCTAACTACAATGTTTAGCCACTCTAAATCACAATAAAACCAAGCTAAAGTTATAGAAAACGTCTCTAAAGTAAAGGGATCGAATCCCGCAGCGGAAGCGATTGTTAATCGCATGTTCATGATTTTGTTACATAGATCTAAACTACAAGAACTAAATCTAAGATTAAGCATGCTTTCAAAGATAGGACAATAAGAAATATACCTTTGAAGAATACTTTCTTCACGAGCTCCTTCTCCCACGATCACAATCTCAGCAACACGAACCTGAACGTATGAAGATTCACCACTAGATCTTCTTCGTTCTTCTCTAGGTGAGGGAGGAAGGTGGGTTCCTTTTAGAATGAGATGTGGAGGTTTGAGAGAAGTTTTTGTTTGGAACTCTTTCCAACCAAAAATGGAACTCTAGTGTTTATGTGTAAAGACTTAACCCAAAGTTGCATCTCATGCAACTATTTATTGGAAAATAGGATGGAAATTATCATCCTATCCCTCATTCATTCTCTCATTAGTATATAGTTAATATGTGAATCTAATTCACATTAAAACTATATATTATATCAATTATATCACCGTTGACAGTATGGATTAATAACTTTGTAGATGACCATTAGTGACTCGACCTGAATTCTGAGCGTGTTACGGACTCCTGTCTGCAGGGGTTTGTCCTTTGACTAGTACGGGTGAGGGTGGTCAGTTACTCGCCCAATATGCCTATCTTCTCAGGGACAGGATCATGTAGAGAGCTGGGAACTTAACTACGTGAGATGGAAATCACTCGTTCCCGCCTTTAGGGAAACTAGAGGGGTTGTTCCCTTAAGTGCTGTCTCCATGGCTTGGATAACGGGCGCCCACCTTCTCACTAGCACGAGAGGGTTGTTGTGTATGGTTGGATCATTACAACGTTGTTGTTCATTAGAGGAGCAGTGGGACTAAAGGAGCAAGAAGTAGACACAGGGGTAAAACGGTAATTTGACCCAACAGTGTCTACGAACAACCTGTGAAGGGTCGACTCATGGGCATTGGTTATATCAGTGGACACAACTTATCTTACACTGACGGGAGTGCAGCTACGAGCTTTAGTGGAGTGTTACCGTAGCTAATGAATGTTGATTAACCAGGTCAAAGAGTTTGGCAGGTTAATCTCGGATCATTGGAGTTCGTCACTGTAGGTCCATTAGGTCCCTCAGTTGGCTCAAACTGGATTAATAGAAGGTTTATATTTTTTGTTTGAATTTGAAGTGTTCAAGTTCACTAAAGGGTAATTATGTCATTTATATGAGATATGAATGATATATTATATAGTTTAATGTGAATGAGATTCATAATAAACCATAGGTTAGCCTAATTGTTGAATTAGGGCTAATTTGGAGAAATTAGATTGAGAGAAATTAAATTGAATGTGATTCAATTAAAAAATGCACAATTATACAAATGTGATTTGTAAAATGAGATATGAGATATCTTATTATATGTGGTTTTGCAAATATGATTTGCATAACCTATGGTTGTGGTAAAATGGTAAATGGGTGCAGATTTTAACTCCACCTATCTCCATTATTTAAACCCCTTTGCAAGAAGGGTTCAATAATATTTTGCTCATTTTTGGAAATCTCAACAAAAGAAGCAACAATTCTCTCTAAAAAAGCTCTTTCAAACTCTCCTCCCAAAACCAAAAAGAAGGATCCCACCATCCTCCTACTACCTAAAGTAGAACAACCGAGAAACCAAATGGAGGTGTTCGGTTCGTTGTTCGTGTGAGGAGATCGAGATCATTGAGAACAAGTACACGAAGAGTTTGTGATCTACGGAAGGAAAGCTTGAATATCGTCTTCAACAAATAAGTAACTTTAACTTGTTGTTTTTCCTTTCTAGAAAGCATGTTTAACCTATACTATTAGATAGTTCAATTTTAACGAAATTGAATTGCACAAATAATACCACGACGATTCGATCGTCTTTCGCTGCGCTGGGATTTTCATTCCCTTCACAAAGTGGGTCGCATCCATGGTGTTACCAGAATAAGGTTTCCAACCTTATTCTTATACCATAGACCATTTAGTTTATACTCTTGTACACATTCCAAATAGTGTCTACTACACTAATGTTCAAGATATATTATAACCTTGGAGCTTAGTTTATTGGATTTATAAAGCGAGAATATAATTTTATCAAAACAAATAACTCTTTATTTATTTGACCAAAATTACATAAGTTTTAGGGCACATATCCCAACAATCTCCCACTTGACCTAAAGCTTGTGGAGTACATAATTTAAACATTACAATAATGTAAAATACAATAAACTAGGGCATTTAAACCCTGTGTACAATATACTCCAACTTGCCATAGTTGGGGAAGACTTGTAAACCTAGACCTTCTAGGTGGCTCTCAAATACTTTAGTTGTGAGAGCCTTTGTAAAAGAATTAACAATGTTGTCCTCTGAGGCTATCTTCGTGACATGCACGTCTCCTTGATGCACGTTCTCTCGGATGAGATGATATTTCCACTCAAATATGCTTACCCCTCTTGTGACTTCGGTATTCCCTTGAATTTGTCACGACACCACTGTTATCACAATACAGCGTGATAGGCAAACTCATATTTGGAACAACTTCCAAATCTAACATGAATTTCCTTAACCAAACGACCTCTTTAGCTGCTTCACAAGCTACTACATATTCGACCTCCATGGCGGAATCAACGATGCATCCCTGCTTGAGGCTTCCCCATACTACAACTCCTTCGTTAAGAGTAAATACTGACCCTGATGCAGATTTTCAAGAATCTTTATCAGTTTGAAAGTCAGAATCCGTGTATCCTGTAAGGATCAAATCCTTAGCCTCATACACAAGCATGTAGTTCCTTGTTCTCCGAAGATACTTAAGGATCGTTTTAACCGTTGTCCAGTGTTCAGGTCCTTGATTGGATTGATACCTATTGACCATTCCAACTACAAAACAGATGGTTGGCCTAGTACACAACATGGCGTGCATCAGGCTCCCAACAACTGATGCATAAGGAATCCGTCTCATGCCTCAACTCCTTGAGGTGTCTTAGGACACTGTTCCTTAGACAAGTGAATTCCATACCTAAAATGTAGTAAACCCTTTTTGGAGTCTTGCATTTTAAACCTCAACAACACTTTCTCGATGTAAGATGTCTGAGACAAGGCTAGGGTTTTATTCTTGCGGTTTCAAAAAATCTAGATCCCAAGAACAAACTGCGCTTCATCCAAATCTTTCATTTGGAATTACGTAGCTAGCCAATTCTTAATGTCAGTAAGATAACCTACATCATTACCAATGAGTAGGATATCATCCACATATAGAACTAATAATGCGACAGAACTATTGATGATTTTCTTGTAGACACAAGGTTCATCATCATTCTGATCAAAGCCAAAAGATTTAATTGCCTCATCAAATCTTATATTCCAGGACCTAGAAGCTTGTTTCAGTCCATAGATTGATCTTTTAAGCCTGCAAACCTTTTGCTTTTGTCCTTGTTCAATGAACCCTTTGGGTTGGTCCATGTAGATGTTCTCGTCAAGATTGTCATTCAAGAATGTTGTCTTGACATCCATTTGTCATACCTAATAGTCATAATATGCGACAATGGCAAGTAGGATACAGATAAACTTTACCATAGCAACGGGCGAAAAGGTTTCCTCATAGTCAACCCCTTCAACCTGGGTATAACCCTTTGCTACTAGTCTAGTTTTAAAGGTTTGCACCTTTCCATCTATACTACGCTTTCTCTTGTAGATCCACTTACAATCTATAGGTTTTACCCCCATCAGGTTTATCTACAAGATCCTAAAAAGAATTGAAGTGCAAAGACTCCATTTCTTGGTCCATGGCTATGACCCATTTGTCTTTGTCTTTGTCAACCATCACTTGATTATAAGTCGATGGATTCTCACAGTCGTCATCTGGTATAACAACTTTGGTTTCAGATAAACCCATGTAACGGTCAGGTTGTATTATAACCCTCCCACTACGTCGAGGCATACACAACTCTTGAGATGTTCTCTCATGACTAGACAAGCTAGTATCAACAACTTTTGTTGACGTACTAGCTTTATTAGCAACCTTTGCTATTGTTCCGCCTAACTCACTTAACACAATTTTACTTCTTGGTTTGTGGTCCCTAATGTGGTCCTCCTCTAAGAAAGTGACATTTGTCGACACAAGTAGCTTATCTTCCTTAGGATCATAGAATAATCCACCTCTTGTCTCTTTTGGGTAGCCTACGAATAGGCACAATTTTGAACATGAATCTAACTTTTTTGGATTTGTCAAAAGCACATGTGTGGACAACCCCAAATTCTGAAATGACATAAACTACCTTTACGCCCTTTCTAGAGTTCAAAAGGTGTTTCATAAACATTCTTTGAAGGCACATTGTTCAAAATGTATCCCGCAGTCTCTACTGCGTAACCCCAAAAGGAATTAGGGAGATGAGCATAACTTATCATTGATCGAACCATGTCCAACAAGATTCTATTTCTCATTTCCGATACACAATTTTGCTGGGGCATGCCGGGTGCTGAGAGTTTGGATGTATTTCCATGTTCTATCATATGGTTCTGGAATTTTAAATCCATGTACTCTCCATCTTGATATGATCGAAGTGTTTTAATTGTTTTACCTAATATATTTTCAACTTCAGTCTTGAATTCCATGAACTTTTCAAATGCTTCAGACTTATGAGGCATTAGGTAAATATGCCTAAATCTGGAATAATCATCTATGAAAGAGATGAAATATTCATAACCTCCTCTAGCTTTAACATTCATCGGATCACAAAAGGTCTGAATGTATAAGCTCAAGAAGTTCTTTGGCTCTATAACCTTTTCCACTAAAAAGTCTTTTAGTCATTTTGCCTTCTAGGCAGGATTCACATACAGGTAAAGTATTTTCTTCTAACTCATTTAGAAGTCAATTCTTTACCAATCTCTCAATCATGTTGAGGTTAATGTGACCCAATCTCAGATGCCAAAGATGACCATTTTCTTTAGGAGAAATTTTATGTTTCTTAGTTTGTATGTTTGCTGTTTTAAATAATTCAGTGTTCAAAACCATTTTGACTGAATTAGGCCTTAAAACATACAATACATTTTCTAATGAAGCTTCACATATTTCAATATCATTCTTACAAATAAACACTTTATTAGAACAACAGGATATTGAAATACATTGTTTTATAAGGCAAGAATTTAAATAAGGTTTCTAGTAAACTGTGGTATAACTAATATATTGTCTAACAACATATATTTCTTGCCAAAAATAAGCTCCATTGTGCCAATTGCTACAGCTAAGACGACTTCTCCATTTCCAACCCGAAGCGTCATCTCTCCTTTCTGTAGCTGCTGCCAGGAATCAATTACTTGAAAAGAAGAGCAAACATGATTAGTGGCGCCTGAATCAAGTATCCAAGCAGTTTTATCATTATCCACTAAACAAGCTTCTAAGCAAAGTAAACCATATTTACCTTCTTTCTTCTTTTCTGAAATGTACTTCAGAAAGTTCCGTTTCCAATGCCCGTCTTCATTGAAGTGGAAACATTTTCCTTTGTTTGCAACTTCTTTGACCTTCTTGCCTTTATGGGCAGCAGGTTTGTCAGCTCGTTTCCCTTTACCAACCTTCTTCATGTTCTTCTTCATCCCTTTCAGCTTAGAAGAAGATGAAACCACTGTTTTTGATCTAGAGATCGAACCTCTGTGATAACTCCTACTGGCAATATTTGCCTCACCTTTCGATCCCTGAATTTTCATCAAAGATTGAAAGGTCTGGAGTTCATTCAGAAGGGAGTTAAGATTAAAAGTAAGCTTGTTCATAACAGCATTACTTCCAAACATTAAGAAACTATCTGGAATAGTTTCCAGAATGAAGTTGACTTGGCTGATTCATCGATAGAAGCACCATTCGACTCCGCGATGTTAAAGTGTACCATCATATCCCGGACATGATCTCGAACAGATGAACCGTCTGGCATCCTCGAGTTGAATATATACTTGAGGGCATTGTGTCGGGCCTGTGTAGACTGTTGTCCAAACATACCCTACACTGAATCCATGATTTCCTTAATGGTCATCATGCCCTCGTGCTTCTTGGCTAATATGTCAAACATACTTGCCAACATATAGACCTTGGCCTTATCATTGGCCTTGATCCATCGATCATATGCATCATGAACATTTCGTGTGGCATTCGAGCCTGACACTTAAGGACACTCCTCAGTCAGCACAAAATTTAGATCATCCACTACCAAAATAGTGTTAAGTTTGTTTTTCCAAGTCATCATGTTTTCTCCGGTTAATTTTTCCGCACCCAGTAAGGAATTAATAGAGCTAGACATTTTGCTGAAAATTTACAAAAGAACTTGCATAAGTTTCTCGCTATAACTAACTAATCCAATCATATTTTAGCTTATTATCTAATGATTCCTAAGTCATTAATAATTTGCAATGATACTCCAAAGGTTTAGAATGTATGACACCGAAGGGTAATAAAAAACACTCCTCCTCTAGATCAAGACATTCTTGACCAAAACCTAATGCCAGAATAACTCTTATTCCTATAGCCTTTAGTTACCATTATTTGGTCGGGATACATACACTTCTTATGTACCTTGTGAGTGTAACCCTCTGTCTTTGAATCCCAGAGTCCCCATCCAACAAAATTCGCCGAAGGGAGGACGGTTGAAAAACAGACTAAGGAAATCTTTATCCCTTTTCGGGTGTCCATTGTGTTCTATCCCCTATGATCAAGCCCTCGAAAGGGATTTTCTGGTCTAGGCCAAACTAGCAGGCTGACCATAGTGATCTTACGGTGTGAACCGACAGAAGAGACCATAGGTTTTGTTTTCACCTAAACTTGCTCCCACTCACTATAAGTACCCTCTCCATTCGCCTTGATATTGACTCATACAAACACCATCCGAAGGGGGACGCTCTCGTTTCCGCCACGAGGCCAAGTATGAGTCTTACGGTGTGAACTTCCCAGAGAAACGTTGGTGGAATTATATGTATCATATACACTTTTCCTCCCACTAGATGCTTTAACTTCATAGGAAAATGACTTAGGCTAAACCCGACTAATGGTTTTACCTAAACTTATCAATATAACTCTTATATTGATAATCAATATAACTCTTATATTGATTTTATCCTAAGTTTGCTAATATAACTTTTTACATTAAACTTAGGATTTCTAGTTTATTAACCCTTTAATAAACCCGCTGACGCTACTATAATTTATAAACCCTCTGATTAAAATTCACTCCTAGGTCAGTTCTCAGGTAGTGGTATTCCGTTTCCGTCAGCTTAAATACCCCAGCCTAGACAGAACTTTCCTTAGACAGAGTTCCTCTTTTAATCATTGTTTATAAATTACATGGTTCCTAATTCTAATCTAATTAGCACTAGATAACCTAAGGTCTATTAATTTCATGTTCTAAACATTTTAAAACTAATGAATTTAACATTAGGTGACATGCAATTCTATGTTATTGTGCTTGATCATTCATCACATGAATAATAAAACATACATAACACATTCATCTCATGAAAAATATGCATGTCAATGCTCTCCAAAAATTAATATAACTCCTTATATAAATTATACATGCAAACTATATAATATAACACTTTATATTATAAATGATGCATGTAAATGCTTAACCTAAGGTGGGACATCTAAATAAAAGCATACATTATGCATGACAATATGTCACACCCCTTCCCGAACCACCTGCTAACTTAGCCCGGAAAGAGGCATGAAGCCAAGAGACATTGTTTACCTCTTAACAATACCTAATGACCTTGTTCTACCTGATAAACATACTATGCTCGTATATGGTAAACTTTAACATGACACAGCGGAAACTTGATAACTACTAAACATACATAGGGAGAAACATTTCTTAAGTCTCCCATTTGAAAACTTAAACGAGCAATAGCATCACAACCTGCAACATGCCAACCCACTTGCTTATACAACCTCTTATGTACAAACAACTATAACTACATAACGACTTGCTATACAACACCAGCCACGTACAAAATACCAACTTATGAAACTTCCAGCAGACTATGGCAGGATGTCGGGTACCAGGAGCTCGATCTCTACCTGAAAATGTTTGAAAGCATTGAAAGAATGAGCTAAAAAGCTCAGTGAGTGTCTATCTTTAAAACATTACAAGCTCACAGGTGAATCATAATAATGGCAGATTATAAGTAGAAAATAGCTTAACATCTGTTTGTAAACACAAACAAACCATGCTTCCAATTTACAGGCTTAAGTCACCACTTATGCTTAGCCCACAACTCGAAATGTACTATCATATTGAGGGTATATAGATCAATAATATAGAAGCTCATAACAATAAAACACATGACATGATACCACATTCAAACCATAGAGGTGGTAGAGTTACATTTATACCAATAAGGTTCATACCTCTCTCTCTCGCGTGCACGTGGAATACCTTTGGCCGTTTGGTTTTCCGTAATACCTTCTCTATGTCCTTCAGTATTAAGGTAAAACCATTTACTACCCGAATACCTTCTCATTGTCCTTCAGTATCGGGATATCATGATTCATTCCTCCCCTAAGTACCTTCTCGAATGTCCTTCAGTATTAGGGGTTAACCACAAACAAGAGCATAATTTGTTTACCATGGAAATCATGTCTTTATAATACATACTCTCATAATTTAGGTTCCATACTTGGATTTATGGTTACAAATTAATTCAAAACATGCTTATGTTCCATCATGAACTTATGTTAGAAAACTCCATGTAGCTATACATAATTAGTTCAAACAGGATGTAATGATCAACACTTATGTTTTTGAAGAAAAACATAGGTCAAGCATAGTTCTAAAATAGAGTCACTCACAGTATTAGAATTAGAACCTTGGCTTGTAAACTTGACCTATTTGCTCTTAGCCTGTCAAACAAACCAACTCAACCTTTAGAACCTCGAGCTCATGATTTTTAACCTTAAAACTACAAGAAAACACACTTTCCAATTTCAAGCACTTTCAGATTTTTTGCCCTGTTTCCAGACAGGCATAACTTCTTCATTACTTATCCAAACATAATGTAATTTATACCAAACTCTTCCTTTTTGAACCCTCCAAATATCATATGAAGATATGAAATTGAAATTCCAAACGGATTTGTTCAGAAATACCTCGAAAGATACTTTCCTCAAAACAGACTTCTGCTGTTTCCAGGTTCGGATTTTCTGCTGCACAACAAATTTAACCTGATATTTAAAACATCTTGTAGACATTTTCTACTCACGATTTGTTCACGAAAGTTGTAGGAAATTCAATAAGCTTTAGAACCATACTAATTAGAGCTTCGGATTCCAACTCTACAGATCAGTACAACAAAAACATCAGAGGCTTCCTGGATTTGACAGCAAATTCTGTCTTCTGCCTTCCTCTTCACAAAACAGTAAGTTAACTTCAGTATTAGCTCGAGCTTCCTTCACGAACTTTGTTCCAAATTGAGTTAACTTTCATGAATCAAAAACTCAACTCTTACCTCTTCTTGTTGAGCTCGAAAAGATCAAAATATCAGAACTGGGATGAAATGGTTTCCTTGCTGCTACTTTGAGTTCTTCTCCTTTCTTCTGCAACTTCAACCCCAAAACCAGATTCTTCTTCTTCGTTGAACTTCACCTCACGAGGCCTCAGCTTTCTTTTATGAAAAATGAGTTTTAATAATGGTTTTAAAATAATTTAAAGAAAAGCAATCGGTGGAGGCAAATCTTTATCTTTTTCCCTTTTGCTTTTTCTTTTCTTTTGCTTTTTTTTAATTTCTCCTTTATCCCTTTCTTTCATTTCATTTCTTTTCTTTACAAAACAAAACAAAACTTAATATATTTAACTTTTCTTTCATTTTTTTTTCTTCTTTTATCTTTTAAAGCAAACCAAACCAAAATGGTTTAAACTTTCCTTCCTTGTTTTCCTTTTGCCTTTCACTTTGTTTCTTCTTTCCTTTTGTTGTTTTTTTTTTTAATAAGGAAGTTCCAAAGAAAGATCTCGGGTTTACAACTTACCTCCCCTTAAGAAATTTCGTCCTCGAAATTGAGTAGTCCTTAAGTGAAAATCATCGGGTACTTCCTCCTCATTAGGTCCTCTAACTCCCAGGTTGCCTCCTCCACCCCGTGATGTCTCCAACGAATCTTCACGAGTGAGATCGTCTTGTTTCTCAAAACTTGTTCTTTCCTGTCGAGGATTTGAACTGCATCCTCAATGTAACTCATGTCTTCTTTTAGTTCAACTGGTTGTTCTTGCAACACATGTGTCGGATATGGAAAATACTTCCTCAACATGGACACATGAAAACATCATGTACTCGAGATAGTTCTGCTGGCAACTCCAAATTGAGGCCGCCCAACTCGTCCCCAAGCATCGGATAAGGACCAATATATCTAGGACTTAACTTACCTTTCTTGTCAAAACGAAGGACACCTCTCCACGGAGATAACTTCAAGAAAACTTGATCTCCGACCTGGAATTCTAAGTCCTTTCGTCGCTTATCTGCATAACTCTTCTGACGGTCTTGTGCTACCTTCAGATTCTCTCTGATTACCTTGATATTGTCTGTCGTAATTTGTACCAACTCAGGACCGATTAGCTTCCGCTTTCCTACTTCATTCCAACATACGGGCGTTCTACATGGTCTTCCATACAGAGCCTCAAACGGTGCCATGCCAATACTTGACTGATAGCTGTTAGTATAAGCGAATTCCATAAGTGATAGGTGTGCATCCCAACTTCCCTTAAATTGAAGAACACATGCTCTCAACATGTCCTCTAGGGTCTGGATGGTCCTCTTTGACTGCCCATCTGTCTGAGGATGGAATGGTGTACTAAAATTCAACTTTGTCCCCATAGCTTTCTATAAACTAGGCCAAAACTTAGAAGTAAATCTTGGATCCCTATCTGAAACTATGGACACTGGCACTCCGTATTGACTCACAATTCTTTCGACGTATAACTCAACATGCTGATCAAGTGTAGATGTCGCTTTAATCGGTATAAACTGTGCTGTCTTAGTGAGTCTATCCACTATAACCCAAATACCATCATGTCCACATGAAGTACGTGGTAATCCCAATAGAAAATCCATAGTGATATGCTCCCATTTCCATTCCGGCATTGGCAATGGATTAAGGAGTCCTCCTGGTCTCTGTCTAACTCGGTTTAACTCATAAGGCGGATCAAACATTATCAACATATTCAGCTACCTCCCGCTTCATCCCAGGCCACCAATACATTCCCTTTCAATGTCTTATACATCTTGGTGCTTCCTGGATGCATAGCGTAAGCTCAACTGTGAGCTTCTTCTAGAATAGCATCTTTAAGCTCACTAACACTCAGAACACATAGACTTCCTTGCCTCTCTTTGGCTCCATCTCGATCTCATTTTAAATTCTCGCTCAGCCCTGCTTTGGACTTTCCAAACATTTTCTCGCAAGTTACTATCATCTGGTTGTCTTCTGACAATCTCTGCTACGAGCGAAGACTTGACTTGGAATTGAGCTAAAAGACTCCCTGAATTCTCTACAATCACAACTGCCTTAGAATCCCTTAGAGTACTTAAAAATATCGCTCGAATGCCACACAAGGCGTTCCCAGGAAGTCTTGACTTCCTACTTAATGCATCTGCTACCACATTCCCCTGACCCGGATGGTATTCTATGGTACTATCATAATCTTTAATCAGTTCTAACCATCTTCTCCGTCTCATATTCAACTCGCTCTGATCAAAGATATATTTCAGACTCTTATGATCTGTAAAAATGTGACACCTCTCACCAAACAAATAATGTCTCCAAATCATCAATGCTAAACAATTGCTGCTCACTCAAGATCATGTGTAGGGTAATTACACTCGTGCTTTTTTCAATAGTCTTGATGCATAAGCTATTACTTTCCTTCTTGCATGAGCACACACCCTAAATCTTGCCTCGAGGAGTCAGAATAAATTACGTACTCTATTCCCGTTACAGAAAGTGTCAGAATAGGTGCTGTAACTAACCTCTTTTTCAGCTCTTGAAAACTCTGTTCACACTTATCTAACCATTCAATCTTAGCATTCTTCCTTCTCAAAGTTGTTAATGGTAATGCTAATCGTGAGAAATCCTCAACAAACCGTCTGTAGTATCCTGCCAAGCCTAGGAAACTACGTACCTCTGCCGCACTAACTAGTCTCTCCAAGTTGACCACAACTTTCACTTTATTTGGATCCACACTAACACCATTTGTTGATACAACATGCCCCAAAAACACTACCTGATTCAACAAAAACTCACATTTGGTGAATTTAGCGTACAACTGTTTATCACGTAGTGTTTGGAGAATAATCCTTAGATGTTCCTCATGGGCTTCCCTGTCAACCGAGTAAACTAGTATATCATCAATGAATACTATCACAAACTGATCCAAATACTAATGGAAAATCCTGTTCATGAGATCCATGAAAACTGCTGGTGCATTCGTCAAACTGAATGGCATTACTAAAAACTCATAATGCCCATACCTCGTTCTGAATGTTGTCTTAGGAATGTCTGATTCCCTTATCAACTAGTTATTGTAACTGCGTCTTCATCTCTTTGAGCTCGCTTGGAGCCATTCCATACGACGCTTGCGAAATAGGTGTTGTTCCTGGTAGCAATTCAATAGTGAACTCAACTTCCCTATCAGGTGGCAACCCTGACAGATCTACTGGAAAAACATCAAGAAATTCGTTCACAATAAGAACATTTTTTGGTTTAAACTTATCCTCCTGCACCTCCACTACGTGTGCAAGAAATGCCATGCAACCTTTCCTCAACAACTTTTCACTCTCTTAATGTCAAATCAAGCTCGTAGGGATAATCTTCCTTTCACCCCTGAAAACCACTTCAGCTAATCCTGGTTTCTTGAAAACAACGTCCTTTCTATGGCAATCCATAGAAGCATAATGAGTGAATACGAAATCCATCTCTAAGATTGCATATAACACCTGCAACCCTAGTGGAAGAAGATCCACTAACATATTGAGACCTTCTACTAAGACCTCACAATTCTTCAACACTGCATCGACTAGTAAAGCATCACCAATCAAGCAGTATATAACTAACCTCTCAAATAAAGGCTCTAACTTCCTATTCAGTTTAGTTAGGAATATACTAGAAACAAAGGAATGCGTAGCACCTGAATCTTTCAAAACACGTGCAGGTACATTACAAATAGTAATCGTACCAGTAATCACATCTGGTGCATCCTCCGCTTCCTGCTGAGTCATAGTGTAGACCTTTCCCTGTTCCCTAGGTCTCCCACAACTCCCTTTTGTCGTGCACCACTAGTGCCCTCTCCTGCAGCTACTTGAATTCTTGGTTGCTCAACTGTCTGGGAACCAACTCCCTGGTCCCTCTGTGCAGCTGCTCTAAGTTGTGGACAATCCCTCTTGAAATGCCCCGGCATCCCACATCGGGTAACACACATCGACACCCACAAAACATTGGCCTCGATGATTCTTGCCACAATTCGCACAAGGCGTTCTCCTTGCTACACTAGCAACAGACTCCTGCATTGTCTGTGGTCTTGCTGTGGATCTGGCAGACTGACTAGGTGCTCTCTGACTCTGCCTCTGATAGGCACCACTAACCTTCATGTGCCTCGATGCCTGGCCGCCAGCTCGATTCTTAAAGTCCTGACGACTTGAAAAATTTACTCCAGGTGTGAATCTTCTTTGTTCACCACCCCGAAAACTGCTCGCCGTTGAAGGCCCTCGAATAGGCTCCACTACTGGTTGTGCCTCTGTTATACTCTGCTCAACACGTAGAGCAGTCTCTACCAGCAGGGAAATGTCAGCCCACTTTGCAATGCCTGTGCCTCGGGTTCGTATCTCAGGACGTAACCCTCTTTCAAATCTCCGACACCTGTCACTCTCAGATGCCACAATCACATCAGCATACCGTGACAGCTCGATATACCTTCTCTCATACTCAACCACCGAAAGTGGCCCTGCTTCAGCTTCTAAAAATTCATCCCTCTTTGCCTCACGATACGTGCTAGGGTAATATTTATCTTCGAAGATGTTTCTGAAAGTTTGCCAATTTAGAGTATGTGCATCACTACGACTAGCTCGTATTGACTTCCACCATCCCTCTGCTTCTTTCTCTAGTAGGAATGTGGCTAGCTTGACTTTGCTCCTCAAGGCAACTCATTACATCAAAACATTTTTCAAGCTTATTCAGCCAAACCTCGGCGTCAGCTGGATCTGTGGAACCCTCAAACACTGTGGCTCCTAATTCTTTAGACGTTCTATTCCATACGTCTTCTCTAGGTCACTTGGCCCTACTCTCTCTGGCCTGCCCACCTCATGTGAGAAGCTAACATGTTGCTCATCTTCTGCCTCACTTTGGACTCTCGGGGCACTAGATCCCCTCTCAGATTGGCCTTGGGTAGGATCCTGGGTCCCGCCTCGATCCTCGCGCTGCGTGCTCGCCTCGCTAGTGCGTGGTGGCATGACTCCTATAACATATCAACATATTAGACATGCTATGGATACTTAACCCAAATACACAATACTAAACATCTATTCACATTTTAGCCAGAATCGGACTTAGTCTTATCCTGCCTTGGACCATACTCTACTAGTTTGATTCAAACTAAGGCAATAACTTGCTATGACTTTTACTTTATTCTCGTGAGCTAACTTCCCCGTCTCATTCCCATGGAGCTAATCGCTCTCGATACTGTTGTCACACCCTCCCGAACCACCCGATAACTTAGCCCTGAAGAGGCATGAAGCCAACAGACATTGTTTACCTCTTAACAATACCGATGACCCTGTTCTATCGATAAACATGCTATGCTCAGATATGGTAAACTTTAACATCACACAAATGAAACTTGATAACTACTAAACATACATAGGGAGAAACATTTCTTAAGTCTCCCATTTGAAAACTTAAACGAGCAATAGCATCACAACCTGTAACATGCCAACCCACTGCTTATACAACCTCTTATGTACAAACAACTATAACTACATAACGACTTGCTAAACAACACCAAACCACGCACAAAATACCAACTTATGAAACTTCCAAAGAGACTATGGCAGGATGTCGGGTACTGTGAGCTCGATCTCTACCGAAAAGGTTTGAAAACATTGAAAGAATGAGCTAAAAAGCTCAAGGAGTGTCTATCTTTAAAACATTACAAGCTTACAGTGAATCATAATAATGGCAGATTATAAGTAGAAAATAGCTTAACATCTGTTTGTAAACACAAACAAACCATGCTTCCAATTTACAGGTTTAAGTCACCACTTATGCTTAGCCCACAACTCGAAATGTACTATCATATTGAGGGTAGATAGATCAATAATATAGAAGCTCATAACAATAAAACACATGACATGATACCACATTCAAACCATAGAGGTGGTAGAGTTACATTTATACCAATAAGGTTCATACCTCTCTCTCTCAAGCGCACATGGAATACCTTTGGCGCTTTGGTTTTCCCTAATACCTTCTCTATGTCCTTCAAGATAAGGTAAAACCATTTACTACCCGAATACCTTCTCATTGTCCTTCAGTATCGGGATATCATGATTCATTCCTCCCCTAAGTATCTTCTCGAATGTCCTTCAGTATTAGGGGTTAACCACAAACAAGAGCATAATTTGTTTACCATGGAAATCATGTCTTTATAATACATACTCTCATAATTTAGGTTCCATACTTGGATTTATGGTTACAAATTAATTCAAAACATGCTTATGTTCCATCATGAACTTATGTTAGAAAACTCCATGTAGCTATACATAATTAGTTCAAACAGATGTAATGATCAACACTTATGTTTTTGAAGAAAAACACATAGTCAAGCATAGTTCTAAAATAGAGTCACTCACGATTATTAGAATTAGAACCTTGGCTTGTAAACTTGACCTATTTGCCCTTGGCCTGTCAAACAAACCAACTCAACCTTTAGAACCTCGAGCTCATGATTTTTAACCTTAAAACTACAAGAAAACACACTTTCCAATTTCAAGCATTTTTAGATTCTTTGCCCTGTTTTCAGACAGCCATAACTTCTTCATTACTTATCCAAAAAATAATGTAATTTATACCAAACTCTTCCTTTTTGAATCCTCCAAAAATCATATGAAGACATGAAATTGAAATGCCAAACGGATTTGTTCAGAAATACCTCGAAAGCTACTTTCCTCAAAATAGACTTCTGCTGTTTCCAGGTTCAGATTTTCTGCTGCACAACAAATTTAACCTGATATTTAAAATATCGTCTAGATATTTTCTACTCACAATTTCTTCACGAACGTTGTAGGAAATTCAATAAGCTTTAGAACCATACTAATTAGAGCTTCTGATTCCAACTCTACAGATCAGTACAACCAAAACATCAGAGGCTTCCTGGATTTGACAAAGAAATTGCTTCTTCCCGCCTTCCTCTTCACAAAACAAGTAAGTTAACTTCAGTATTAGCTCGAGCTTCCTTCACGAACTTTGTTCCAAATTGAGTTAACTTTCATGAATCAAAAACTCAACTCTTATCTCTTCTTGTTGAGCTCGAAAAGATCAAAATATCAGAACTGGGATGAAATTGTTTCCTTGCTGCTACTTTGAGTTCTTCTCCTTTCTTCTGCAACTTCAACCCCAAAACAAGATTCTTCTTCTTCCTTGAACTTCACCTCACGAGGCCTTAGCTTTCTTTTGTGAAAAATGAGTTTTAATAATGGTTTTAAAATAACTAAAGGAAAAGCAATCGGTGGAGGCAAATCTTTGTCTTTTTCCCTTTTGCTTTTTCTTTTCTTTTCCTTTTTTTTAATTTCTCCTTTATCCCTTTCTTTCATTTCTTTTCTTTTCTTTACAAAACAAAACAAAACTTAATATATTTAACTTTTCTTTCATTTTCTTTTCTTCTTTTATCTTTTAAAGCAAACCAAACCAAAATGGTTTAAACTTCCCTTCCTTGTTTTCCTTTTGTCTTTCACTTCATTTCTTCTTTCCTTTTGTTGTTTTTTTTTTTAATAAGGAAGTTTCAAAGAAAGATCTCGGGTTTACACAATAATTATACAACATTTGGATAAATAAAATAGCAAAATTAGACCAATTTTGACACCCCTAAAATTAATTTCAATTAATATAATCTAATTATATTAATTAAAATTAATAAAATTAAATAAAATTAAATATAAAACATTTTTATATTTAATATATATATAAAAAACGTTTTCGAAGGAACATTGTTCAATATGTATACTGCAGTCTCCAATGCATAACCCCAAAACGAGTCAGGGAGATGAGCATAACTCATCATCGACCAAACCATGTCTAACAAGGTTCTATTTCTCCTTTTCGATGTGTCATTTTACTGTGGCATACCAGGTGCTGAGAGTTGGGACGTTATTCCTTGTTCTATCATATAGTCCTGGAATTCATGATCCATGTACTCTCCACCTCGATCAGATTGTTTTGATGGATTTACCTAAAAGGTTCTCAACCTTGGTTTTATATTCCTTGAACTTTTCAAGTGTCTCAGATTTTTGATGCATTAGGTAAATGTATCCATATCTTGAATAGTCATCCATAAAAGAGATGAAGTATTCATACCCACCTCGGGCTTTAACACTCATCGGACCACAAAGGTCTGAGTGTACAAGCTCCAAGGTTTCTTTGGCTCTATAACTTTTTCTACTAAAAGGTCGTTTGGTCATTTTTCCTTCAAGGCATGATTTACATACAGGTAGAGAATTTTCTTCTAACTCGTTTAGTAGTCCATTATTCACCAATCCCTCAATCCTATTGTGGTTTATATGACCTAATCTTAGATGCCAAAGATACGCATTTTGCTTAGGAGATACTTTTTTCTTTTTATTAGTTCATGTATTTGTTGTTCTAAATAATTTAGTGTTTAAAACCATTTTAACTGAATTAGGCTTTTACACATACAAATTATTTTCATGTAGAGTTGTACACAATTCTAAACCTTTCAATGAAATAAACGCTTTATTAAATTGAAACGAAATTGAAATACATTGACTAATAAGGCAAGAAATAGAAATGAGGTTTCTAGAAAACCCTAGAACTATATACATATTATCTAATAATAGTATTTTCTTGCCAAATAGTAGCTCCATCGTGGCCACTGCTACAGCTGAGACAACATCTCCATTTCCAACCCTGAATGTTATCTCCTCTTCTTGCAGTTGCTGCTAGGAACTAGTTTCCTTAAAAGAAGATCAAACGTTGTTAGTGGCCCTTGAATCCAATATCCAGGTAGAGTTATCATTCTCCACTAAGCATGTTTCAACACAAACCAGATAAAATTTATCTTCTTTCTTCTTATCGCCCAGGTATTTCGGGTAGTTACGCTTCTAGTGAACAGAAACATTTTCCTTTTTCTGCAGCGTCTTTGACCTTCTTGCCCATCTGGGCAGCCGCGCGGTCAGCTTGTTTCCCTTTGGCCACCTTTTTCATATTTTTCTTCTTCCCTTTCGGGCCTGAAGAGGATGGAGCTATAGATTTGGTCCCCAAGGACGAACCTCTCTGAAAAGTGGTTAAGGTGTAGTTAAGCTTGTTCATAACAACATTGCTACGGAAGTGTCAGAAACTATCTTGTAGAGTTTCCGAAATGAAGCTGACCTGACTCGACACATCGATAAATGCTTTATTCATCTCTGCCACGTTGAAGTGGACCATCATGTTGAGAACATGTTCCCTTACAGATGCCCCGTCCTTCATTCCGACATTGAAAATGTGCTTGAGCGCATCGTGCTTGACATGAAAGGACTGTGGTCCAAACATGTCTTGCAGCGATGCCATGATCTCCTTGGCGATGACCATGTTCTCATGCTTCTTAACCAATATATCAGATATATTGGCTAAGATGTAGACCTTGGCCTTTTCATTGGCCTTGGTCCATCTATCGAATGCGTCACGAACACTTCGTGCCGCAATCGGGCCTGGCACATGAGGACAGTCCCAGTGAGTACGAACTTCAGGTCATCCACAACTAAAATCGTATTAATGTTGTTTTTCTATGTTTGGTAATTTTTCAAATGAGTTTTTCGGCAGCCAAAAGAGAAATAATCGAACACGACACATTTGCTGAAATATAAGAAAAAATCTTGTATTATTTTCTCGCATTAAACTTATGTATAATCCAATCATGTTTTAGCAAAATTAATCTATGATCCTAGGTCAATTAATTTGCAATGATACCCCACAGGTTTAACATGATCGCCAACGAAGGGTATTCGAATCACTCCTCCTCTGGGAGGAGACAATCTCGAGCAGACGTTATTACCGGAATAACTCTTATTCCCTATAAGTTCTAGCTACCATTTTTTGGTCTGGATCCATTAACTTATAATGTATCCCATGAGTGTCACCCTCTAACTTTAGATCCTAGAGTCCCAATCCAACAAAATCCGCCGAAGGGACAGACTAAGTTGGAAAATAAACTAAGCTAATCCTATCCCTTTCGAGAGTTCGCTATGTTCCGACTCCTATGATCAGGCCCTCGAAGGGATTGTTTGGTCCAGGCCAAACTAGCAGACGAATCATAAGAATCTTACGGCGCAAACCATTAGAGGAGACTGTGGGACTCGTTTGTACAAGGCTTGCTCCCACTCACTATAAGCACTCTCTCCATTCACCTTGCTTTTGACCCATACAAACACCATCCGAAGAGGGACGCTCCCATTTGCGCCATGAGACCAAGTATGGATCTCACGGTGTGAACTTAGCGGAGATGCGTAGGTGGAAATTAATGTATCATATACAGTCATTTCCTCCCACTAAGTACTTTAGAGTTAACGGGATGACCTAGATAAATCCAGCTATAATTTACCTAAGTCTACCAATATAACATTTATATTGGAATTTCCTAAGTCTATAAACCATTTATTAAAACTTAGGTCTAAAGTTTATTAACAATTTAATAATGTCGCTCACGATAAACATAACCAATGAATCTCCGGACCAAATTCACTCATAGGTAGGGGTGTTCCGTTTCCGTCAGCTTAAATACCCCAACCTAGCTAGAACCTTCCTTAGACAGAGTTACCTATCGGTCACCATTCATAAGTCATATTAGATTTCCTAATTCTAATCTTATTATAACTAGATAACCTAAGTCTAATTAACAACAGGTTCTAAAACAATTTTAAAACTAGTTAATTAATACTTAGGTTACATGCATTTCTATGTTATAGTGCTTGATCCTTTATCACATGAATAAATTAAAACATATAACATATATCATCACATGAAATATATGCATGGCTATGCTTTCAAAAATAATTAACATAACTCTTATATTAATTAAGCATGCATACTATATAATATAACAACTTATATTATAAAATGATGCATGAATATGCTTAACCTAAGGTGAGATTTTAATCTAAATGGCATACTTTATGTAAATAAATTAATACACAACATTTGCATAATTAAAATAGCAAAAATTAGACCATGATTTGACATCCTAAACATTAATTATAATAATAATAATTAATATAAATAAATAACAAGTGAATTTATATAAAAAAAACACAAAAAAACGTCCAATTCGCGCCAAAATAGCCTCCATTACTCCACATCCTGCGAGCTTCTCGTGCCCTCAACGCCTGCCTGGCGTCTTCACACTGAGCGGCGTTGCAACGCTGCTCCTAGCGTTACAACGCTGCCCCTGCATCGGGCCTCCTACAGCACGTCAGGCGTTGCAATGCTGATAAATAACGTTGCAACGCCATCGTCTGGACAGCAGCAACAACCTCTGTTTTTCACCCAATTCCACTCCATTTCTTCATAACAACACTTTGCCACAAACGACACGGACTTACAGACTCGATTTACAATACATTTTGCCCAAAACACTGGACCCTTACATTGAATTGTAAATCTAAATGTCAAATCATGTAAACATTCATTTTTGCAAAACCACATGCAATTTCTCTAAATTGAATGTTATACCCACCTAATTTTGAGCAATTTCTAACACAATTAAGAGCACAACCTGGCTATGATACCAATTGAAGGGAATTGAATCTCGTGCGGAAGCGACTGATCGCATATGCACTAAATTGTGAGACATAGAAAATGCTCAAAAACATAAAAACTAATGCTAAGCATACTAATTTGAAGGTATAAATGTCTTAGAAGATTACCTTTGAAGACTGATTCTTCAAGTGGTTCCTCGTTGTCTACGAGCTCCTCTTCTCTACAAACGAATCTTCGAACACCGCCAAAAGACCTTCCTGATTTTTCTCTAGGAGAGGGAGAGAGGTGGGTTCTCGTTTGGATTAGGGATGTATTTTTAGAGAGAACTTGAGAGAACTCTTGTGTTTGCTTTAGATGTAAAACTACACAATTGTTTCAAGTGTCATAAAATGCATCCAAAATGATGCTTTTATAGGCAATTTGGGTGGAGACAAAATCTCCACCTATCTTTCCACTATCTCCACTTATTATGCATAAATGCAGTATATAAGGTGTCAAACACCTTATCATATGAATCATATTTATATAATGTGGAGAAATTGGATTTGAATAAGTCCAATTTCATTTCTCCAAAGTTCTACCATATGTTATGTCCCAATTCCATAATTAGACATAATTAAGTTCAATATGAATCATATTTACATTGAACTATATATTATATTAATCATATCATATATAATTGATATAATCCCAAAATTCTAATTAGAACATTTCAAATTCATTGCAAGACTTTATACCCTCTATTAAATTCCATGTTGAGCCAACCGAGGCACCTAATGGACCTACAGATCATGAGCTCCAACGATACGAGATTAACTAATCAAACTCATTGATCCCATCAATTAACATTCGTTAACTACGAGTCACTCCACTAAAGACTCGTAGCTGCACTCTCCTAACTGTAGGATAAGTTGTGTCCATTGATTTAACCAATGCCTGTGAATCAACCCTTCGCAGGTCGTTCATAGTCACAGATTGGTCGAATTACCGTTTTACCCCTATGACTACTTCTTACACCTTAAGCACCACAGATCCTCTAATGAACAACAAGTTTATGGTCTGACCATAAACATTATCCCTCTCGAGCTAGCTAGAGGGAGGGGCCCCGTTGTTCAAGACCTGGATATAGCTCTTAAGTGAACAAACTATCTAGTTACCCTTGAACGGGAACGAGTGAATTCCTTCTTGTGGAGTTGAGTCCCCAGCTCCTTACAAGGTTTCATCCCTGAGAAGGTAGGCATATTGAGTCGGCATTTGTGGCCACTCTCACCCGTACTAGTAAAGGGATAATCCCCGGTAGACAGGAGTTCTCAACTCGCTCAGGATTCAGGTTGAATCACAATTGGTCATCGTTTTAATCATTAGCCCTAACCTATCAACGGTGTTACTGGATTAGTCTAACAATTCTTGGTCCAAATTTTGTACAAACTCTTTGCACAAGATGCCCCCACTCGCATGTCAACTACAAGAACGAGCTGGATTGCCTCGTTTGTATCAAATACAAAGTGGGTCGCATCCATAGTGTTAACAGGATAAGGTTCCCGACCTAATCCATCTACTATAGACCATTTAGGTGCCATTCTAAATGTGACCCTGGAGATTACTTCATTGGATTTAAGTTTGTAATTGCGAGAATACAAGTTTAAAGAAAAAAATAACAACTTTATTCATTTCATCAAATAATTACAAATACACGAGTTTAGGACATAAATCCCATACAAATACAATCTGAAGGAGGACGCTACCATTTGTGCCACGAGCCAGAGTATGGATCTCACGGTGTGAACTTAACAAAGATTTGTGGTTTGAAAATTAAATGTATCGTATACACTTTATTTCCTCCCACTCAGCACTTTAAGTTAATCGAGAATGACCTAGATAAACCGGCTATAATTTACCTAAGTCTACCAATATAACACTTACATTGGATTAGCCTAAGTCTATAATCACATTATAAACTTAGGTCTATGTGAGTAATTTAATCAACTTTCAATTAAACGTCACTCACGAGAATATAACCTATGAATCTCCGGACCAAATTCACTCCAGGTCGGTTCCCAGGTAGGGGTGTTCTGCATAGTATCAGCTTAAATATCCCAGCTTTAGACAGAACCTTGCTTAGACAAAGTTACTAATTAGTCACCATTCATAAGTCATATATATTTCCTAATTCTGATCTTATTAGAACTATAAAACCTAAGTCTAATTATTCAAGTTCGAAGCCATTTAAAATTAATTATTAACTTAGGTTACATGCATTGCTATATTATAATGCTTGATCATTCATCACGTGAATAATAAACTATATAATATACATACATCACATGTAATAATGCATGTCAATGCTTTTAATCTAAGAAATATAACATTTATATTAATTAAATTAAAAACATACATTATATTATAACACTTATAATATAATCCTATCATGCATACTATATATTATAACTCTTATAATATAAATATGATGCATGAAATATTTAACATAAGGTGAGATTTTAATCTATATGACATACATTATGCACATAGAATAATAAATTTCATACATCACATGCATAAAATTAATTAAATAGCAATATTGGACCGGTTTTGGCACCCTAGGGACTTTAATTTAATTAATTAACATTAATATAACACTTATATTAATATCAATGAGGGACTTCTGTTTGTTGGTAGGACCACAAACAAATTGTTCGTTAGAGGAGCGTAGGTACTTAAGTTAAAAGATGTAACCCAGGGGTAAAACGATAATTTGAAACAGCTGGTGTTAGGAACATTCGTGAAGAATTGACTTGATGTTATTGGTCAATATCCGTAGACACATAAATATATCTGCAATGAGAAGAGTGCAGCTGCGGACTTTAGTGGAGTGTTCCCACAATTAACGAATGTTGATTAGGGGGTTAATGAGATTAACCGAATAATCTTGTATCGTTGGAGCTTCTGATCTGTAGGTCCATTAGGTCCACCTTTTAGCTCATAAAGGGTTCTTAGATCATTTGAATTTGAAATGTTCAAATTCAATCAGGGAATAATCATTAATGTATATAGAGACATTATAATATAAAGTTTTGGAACTTTATATTATAAATTTAATGTGAATATGATTCATATTAAATTATGTGAGAGAATTAAGTATTTGAAAGAGTTCAAATATTAAATTTAAATGTGAATGAGATTCATATTTAAAAACTCTAAGTTAAAATTTAAGGTGCATAAGATGTACATTAAAACTATAGGTTAGAGGGAAAATTGATTAAATATGATTTAATCTAAATTAAATATATGATATTTAATTTCTTTATAAATTAAATATATGATATTTGATTTAAAGTTAATTAAATATGATTTAATTAAATATATTATTTAAAAATTAAATTGGTTATTTATTAAATAATATAATAAAAATAAAATACAAAGGAGGGAGCGTGTCAGGAGGACACGTTCCCCACTTCCCCATTAAACTCCCTATCGATAGGAGTGGGGAACTGTCCCTCATTATCTTCTGGTTGGACAGAAGAGTATGGTTGATCGAACATTCATTTTGCAATTGTGAATTGTTAGAAGAAAATTCTCTCAACATAAAAATTTCCTTCACCACTTCCAATTTGTTGGAGACCTTCCCACCAAGGTTGGATCTAGGAACTTAGAGAATAAGAGGTTCTCCAAGTGGTTGTTGTCCTGTTTAGAAGAACAGAGGAGATGAATTTTTGTTGTGTTGTACAACTTGGAATTGCAAGGAGTTGTTGGGAAATTGAAAGTACAAAGATAATAGTTCTTTCTTTTTAGTTTAATTTCTGTACAACATGTTTTGTATGCTTAATCCATGCTTAATTAGATTAGGATTACTTATCTCTGTAATTTATCCAATGTACTGATATTTGAAGTAAACCAAAACAAACAAGCAAATCGATCTTTAAATCACGCTTCCGCTACTCACGGGGATCAGATTCCCTTCAATTGGTATCAGAGCAATGCTTGTTTTGTTTTGGCTGAAACAAATTTGCATTGGTTAGGTGGGAATTGCATTTGGTTTGCTATAAAACTGTTTAGGAAACTTTTGTCCTTAGTTTTAATTGTGATTTGATCAAATTAAATCTAAAGGCCCCTGCATTTTGGGTAATTAAGTGCATAATCGAGTCTGTGATATTGTTATGAGTCGTTCGTGACAAATTTCAAGCCATTCGGATTAGTATCAGGTGAGAAATTACCATTGAAAGTTGTTGTTTTTTGAAGAATAACCACTGGCAGAAGCAATAGCGTTGCAATGCTTCCTATGGTGTTGCAACGCTGTTCATCAACGTCACAATGTTGGGGAATGGTGTCGCAATGTCGAAGGCTCCCTATCGATAAAGAATCTGAGGGGTTGGCAGCGTTTCAACGTCGTCTCATGACGTTGCAATGCTACCCCGATGCCTGACGCGAGCACGAGAGAGGGTAGCATTGCAACGCCGTGGTAGCGTCTGGATGAGGCAGACCAGTTCAACGGCAGTTCGAGCGGTTTAGGTCGTGGACGGTTCGATTCGAGCGTGATGGAGATCTGATCTCCTTGAACAGCGGAAACGTGGTTTTGGATCGTAAATTGCTTGATTGTTTTAATTGAAACAAAAATCAGTATATTGACAAAAACATACAGAACAAGCATGCTAATTCTAATCTAATTAGGCATGGAGATATACATGTAAACATTCCTAAATTTAACTATTAAATTAAGAAGAGAAAAGAATTACCTTTGTAGTTTCTAATTCTCCAGCAACACCTTGCTCCTAACTTTTTAGCAACACAGGAACTAAACTTTTCTGTTTTCTTCCAGCAACAAGACACCACCAAAATGGCAAACCTCCTATTCTCTGGATTCCACTTAGATCAACCTTGGTGGGAAGGTAATCCAACAATTGGAAAAAAAGTTTGGGAATGTGAGAGTGAGAGAGAGAGAGCAATTCTCCAATTGCTTGAACAATTCAGTTGATCGATCTAATTGCAAGAGCAACCTCCTTCCCCTTGTTGTACTATCGATAGGTAGAAGTAGGGGGGTAGTGGGAACGTGTCTAGATGACACGTTCCCTTATTTTATTATTATTAAAATAATAATAATAATAATAATATAATTAAATCAAATTTAATTATTAATTTAAATCATATTTAAGTAATACAAATTAAATATCATATTTTTAATTTGGATTAAATCTCATTTAATCATATTACCCCATTAACCTATAGTTTTAATGTACATCCAGTGCACATTAAATTTTAACCTATAGTTTTCAAATGTGAATCACATCCACATTTAATATAATATTTGAACTCTTTCAAATATTCAATTCTCTCATATAATTTAATATGAATCATATTCACATTAAATTTATAATATATATTTCAAAAACTATATATTATATCGTATCTAAATACATTAAATATATTCCCTAATGAATTTGAACATTTCAAATTCAAATGATCTAATAACCCTTTACGAGCTAGAAGGTGGACCTAATGGACCTACAGATCAGAAGCTCCAACGATACGAGATTGCTCGGTTAAATTCTTTGCAATAGATAGGTATGATTATTTGGAGAAATTCTTTGCCTTTTATTTTGAGTGTTAGCATTCTTAAACATCTCATGATTTAAAATTATTTTGGTGTTATTCGGTTTTAGTACGTACAAGCCATTTTTCAATTTAGCAGAACAAATATTGACACCTTCTTTTAAAATGAACGCTTCATTGATTGAAAAAGAAATACAATATCCAAGTTCTATTAAACAAGAGATAGAAATTAAGTTCCTTTTAAGCTTAGGAACTATATACAGATTTTTTAATAAAAGAAATCTATCTTCGAAAAATACCTTGGCATCTCCCACTGCACGAGCTGAGACGACGTCTCCCATTCTGACCTTGAGCGTCATCTCACCTTCTTCGAGCTCCTTGAAGGAACTAGTTTCCTGAAATGAAGAGCAAACGTGATTAGTGGCTCCTGAATCGAGTATCCAGGTCAAATCATCATTTTCCACTAAACAAGTTTCAAGAATAAGTAAATCTAATTTACCTTTCTTCACTTTGAGCTCAGCAAGGTATTTTGGGCAGTTTCGCTTCCAATGCCCATCCACGTTGCAGTGGAAACATTTTCCTTTATCTGCAACCTTGGCTTTTCCCTTGCCTTTGTCAGCAGCAGGTGCCTTCCCTTTCCCTCCTATTTTCTTCTTTTGGGGCTTCTTAAGCCCAGAAGATGAGCTACAGGACTTAGTCCCAGAGGATGAACCCTTCTGGAACCTTCTGGAATGGGAAAACAGATTTGCCTCTCCATCAGCCTGTCCCTTATTCTTCATAAGAGACTGGAAAGTTTGTAGTTCATTAAGAAGAGTAGTCAGGTAATACTCTATCTTGTTCATCACCGCATTGTTTGCGAATTGCAGAAATTCTTCTAAGAGATTCCGGATGAACGATACCGACTTTGCTCGTCAATGACCGCTCCGTTCATCTCAAATGCACGTTGAAGTGGACCATCAGATCAAGTACATGTTCTCTCACCGATGACCCCTCCTTCATACGGGAGTTATAAACGTATTTGAGGGATTCGTGTTTAATCTGCCCGCATTTGTGTCCAAACATTTCTTGCAAATAACTCATGATCTCACGAAATGAGACCATGCCCTCGTGCTTTTGGCGTAACTTCAGAAACACTAGCCAAAATGTAGACCTTGGCCTCATCATTGGCCTTGATCCAGCGGTCGTATGACTCCTTAACAGATTGAGGAGCGTTACGAGCATGGATCTGAGGACATTCCTCAGTCAGTACAAACTGTAAGTCATCAACAACCAAAATCGTATTCAAGTTGGATTTCCACGTAGTAAAATTCTCACTAGCTAAACGATCGCTTTTAAGTAAGGCTATTATTGAGGATGACATGCTGAAAACCAAAATAGTTCTAATTAGTTATGCCTTTTAACCCATTGTAAAAACCAATCAAATTTAGCAAAATTATTAAAGAACCCTAGTGTTTAAACTAAACCCAATGTTTAAATTAAACCTTTAATTTTGCAACGATACTTCAAGGGTTTAGAACAAAAGCCTCCGTCAAGCACACCATTCCTCCCTTGAATTGAGACTTTCTCAGCCAATTCTCACTACCAGAACATCTCATGCCCCAATGGTCCTTAGCTACTGTTTGTTTGGTCAAGGACTTGTTAACTAACTTAACTCATCCCATAAATATGACCCTACAATTTTCAGATCCAATAGGCCCGAACCAACAGGCTACTATTAAGAAAGACAACTGTTGGCAAATAACCTAAGAGACCCTATCCATTTCTGGAGTTCGTGGTGTTTCAATCCCTATAGTCAGGCCCTTCGTAAGGTTTGGCTGTTCCAGGACAACCTAGCAGGCAGACTATAGAAATCTCACGGTGCGACCTAATGGAGGAGACCGTAGGATACGTTGACACGCGTCCTGCTCCCATTTACTATGGATACTTCCCTCATTCACCTTGGTATTGAACCATGCAAACACATACCGTAGGGGGACGCCCTATTAACGCCACGTAGATGAGCATGGAACTCACGGTGTGAACTCTTGAGAACGTGAGAGTAAACTCGATGCGAACATCTCGTTTTCTCCCACTGAAGCTCCTAAGATTAGGGTATAAGTTTAACTTAGTCGGATTCTGGCTAAAAGAATCTATCTAAGTCTATGTCTATTATAACTATTATAACTAGGTCTTAAAACCTTATGTCTAGGTGAATAAACATTTTAATTACCTAGAGATAAAATAGAACTAAGGTTAATTCAACTGATGTTCCGGTCGGTTCCTGTGTGCAGAGGTGTCTGCTAACCGTCAGCTTAAGTACCCCCAACCTTAGACAGAACTTCACCGGTAGAGTTCCCTTATAACCAAAGTCCTAAAGTCCTACTATATTTTAAACTATTTAAAATACTATGTAAGACTAATTTCTAATCCTATTAGAAATTAAAACATAGGTCTAAATTAATTTTATACAATTTTAAACTAATTTAAATTTTAACCCAAGTTCCTATGTTTGCATGCAATTGTTTATTATAGGTTATGGTTTCTAAAACCCTTTTAATTTATAACTTTTATAAATTTAAATAATTAACCTATGAAAGAAACTATATTTTAAATCCAACCATCATTATTCAAATTGGAATTATAAAAGGAATTCAACTAATTGAATTATAAAATTACTTAAATAAAATAATATTTATTTTAAACTAAGTAATTTCATGCTCCATGCAATTTATTTTCCATATAATCTAATCATAACAATTATAATTAATTACTCATGAAAAATAAATTAATCATGCATTTAACCATATTCATATAACATTTATATAAATAAAATGCATGAACATGCTTATCCTAAGGTGGGAAAAATCTAAATGACATTCATAAAGACATAAAGCTGTAAAACCGGAATAATTTGGCCCCTAAAGTGCAGAAAAAATAAAATAATAAAATTACATTAATTTTATTACGAACCACCAACCGCCCAGATCCGCTTGAAAAGCGCCACGGCGTTAAACGCTGATGCTAGCGTTGCAACGCCCGTTTCATCCTCGCGCGCGCCTGCTATCGGGGTGGCGTTGCAACGCCGCTGACCCCTTGAGCGCCCGCGTCGATAGGAAGCGCTGGTGTTGCGACGCCGTTCTATAGCGTTACAACGCTGATGAACGACGTTGCAACGCCACAGGCTGCGTTGCAACGCTATTGCTTCGGCAGCGGCTGAAATCCACGAACACAGCAGCTTCCAATTGTAATTTCTCCTTCGATTCTCCACCGAATTGCATGAAACTGGTCCCGAACGACTCATAACTCAAATACATACTCAAATATGCACTTTATTTGCTCAAAAACGCAGGGGCCTTGACAATAATTTGATCAAATCAAAAGTGAACTATGGCAAAAAAAACTTCTAAACAGTTTTACAGCAAACCAATGCAATTCCCACCAAAATCAATGCAATTTTGTTTCATCAAAAAATAAATCAAGCATAGCTCTGATACCAATTGATGGAGATCTGATCTCCTTGTGCAACGGAAACGTGGTATGGGATCGTAAATTGCTTGATTGTTTTAATTGAAACAAAACCCAGTACATTGACAAAAACATACAGAACAAGCATGCTAATTCTAATCTAATTAGGCATGGAGATATACATGTAAACATTGCTAAATTTAACTATTAAATTAAGAAGAGAAAAGAATTACCTTTGTAGTTTCTAATTCTCCAGCAACACCTTGCTCCTAACTTTTCAAAGAACACAGAACTAAACTTTTCTCGCTTTCTTCCAAAGAATGTGACACCACCAAAATGGCAAACCTCCTATTCTCTGGATTCCACTTAGATCAACCTTGGTGGGAAGGTAATCCAACAATCGGAAAATAAGTTTGGGAATGTGAGAGTGAGAGAGAGAGAGCAATTCTCCAATTGCTTGAACAATTCAGTTGATCGATCTAATTGCAAGAGCAACCCCCTTCCCCTTGTTGTACTATCGATAGGGAGAAGTAGGGGTAGTGGGAACGTGTCTAGATGACACGTTCCCTTATTTTATTATTATTAAAATAATAATAATAATATAATAATTAAATCAAATTTAATTATTAATTTAAATCATATTTAAATAATACAAATTAAATATCATATATTTAATTTGGATTAAATCTCATTTAATCATATTACCCTTTAACTCTATAGTTTTAATGTACATCCAAAGGCACATTAAATTTTAACCTATAGTTTTCAAATGTGAATCACATCCACATTTAATATAATATTTGAACTCTTTCAAATATTCAATTCTCTCATATAATTTAATATGAATCATATTCACATTAAATTTATAATATATAGTTCAAAACTATATATTATATCGTATCTAAATACATTAAATATATTCCCTAATGAATTTGAACATTTCAAATTCAAATGATCTAAGAACCCTTTACGAGCTAGAAGGTGGACCTAATGGACCTACTGCATCGTAAGCTCCAATGATACGAGATTGCCTCTGCTAATCTCATTAACCTCCCAATCAACATTCGTTAATCGAGGAACACTCCAAAGAAAGTCCCACACCGCACTCTTCTCACCGCAGATATATTTCTATGTCCATGGATATTGACCAATAACAAAGCAAGTCAATCCTTCACGAATGTTCGTGAACACCAACCGGGTCAAATTACCGCTTTACCCTAGGTTACATCTTGTACCTTAAGTACCAAAGGTGCTCTCTAATGAACAATTTGCTTGTGGTCCTACCAACAAACAGAGTCCCTCTCGCCAATGAGAGGGTCTCTGGCCTTTTTGTTCAAGTCCCGAGACACCACTTAAGGAAACATTCCTCTACTTACCCTAGTAGGCGGGAAGGAGTGAATTCCATCTTGCTAAGTTAAGTTTCCACTAGCTCACTCGGTCTTGTCCCCAAGAAGGTAGGCATATTTAGTCGGCGAATCCGCCACTCTCACCCATACTAGTCAAAGGACAATCCCTCGCATGAACAGGAGTTCGTAACCTCGCCAGATTGAGATAAAGTTGCCTAGGTAATCCTAGTGAAATAGAAACCTAACTAGTCAACTGAGTTACAACTAGAGGTTACTATTTCGTGGTCCTGGTCTTATGTAATCTCATTACATAGATATCCCCATTCACATGTCATCTACACGAACACGTTAGGATCACAAAGTGTTTGTATCAAATACAAAGTGGGCCACATCCATAGTTTTACTGTGTAAGGTACCCAAACCTTATCCCCTAACTATAGACCCTTTAGGCTGTATCTCAAACCGAGATCCTTTTTATGTACATTACATTCAATTAGAGATTCATTTAACAACCTTGGATGTTTAGTTTATTGGAATTAGGGTTTAAATAAAAGAAAACTCGTAGATAACGAACAATAACACTTTATTGAGATAATAACACTTTATTACATTAATTAGAACATAATTACAAACTACGAGTTTTAGGGCACAAATCCCAACAGAGCGGTCTGACTCCGTTTCAGTGTGTTTTTTGGACAAGTTTTGTAATAAAATTAGTGTAATTTTATTATTTTTTGCACTTTAGGGGCCAATTTTTTTTCTTATTTTTACGGTTGTTTTCTTTATGAATGTCATTCAGAATATTTCCCACCTTAGGATAAGCATGTATATGCATTTTATTTGTACAAGTGTTATATAGATATGATAGGAATGCATGATTTATTTTTCATGAATAATTAGTTATAATTGTTATAATTAGATTATATGAAAAATAAAAAGCATGCATGAAATTACTTAGTATAAAATAAAGTGTTATTTTATTTAAGTGATTTTCATGATTCAAGTATTGAATGTAATTCCAAATAAAAATCGTTTGTTGAAGTTATTATATAGTTTGTTGTCAGAGGTTAATTTATTAAAATTTATAAAAGTTATAAAGAGGTTTTAGAAACCATAACCTATAACAAACAACTGCACGCAAACATAAGAGTTTGGGTTAAATTAAATTAGTTTTAAATTGTTTAAAATTAATTCATACCTAAGTTTAATTTATAATTGGATTAGAAGTTAGTCTTACATAGTATTTTAAATAGTTTAAAATATAGTAAGACAATAGGACATTGGTTATAAGGGAACTCTACAGTAATGTTATGTCTAAGGTTGGGGGTATTTAAGCTGACGGTTAACGGAACACCTCCTACCTGGAAACTTACTTGGAGCTTGAGTTGAATTAACCATAGTCTTGTGTTATATCTAGGTTATATCAACTACTTGAATCATGCAAATTACTTAAATAAAATAACACTTTATTTTAAATTAAGTAATTTCATGCTCCATGCTTTTCATTTTTCATATAATTAAATTATAACAATTACAACTAATTACTTATGAAAAATTGACATGCATATCAATCAATCTCATATAACAATTATACTGATAAAATGCATGAACATGCTTATCCTGTGGAAAATATTCTAAATGACATTCATAAAGAAAATAGTCGTAAAATCGAAAAAATTTGGCCCCTAAACTGTAAAAAAAATAAAAGTACACTAATTTTATTACAAAACTGATCCAAAATCCATTGAAATGGAGTCAAACCGCTCGAACCGAACCGTCCACGACCCGAACCGCTTGAACCGTCGTTGAACCGGTATGCTTCATCCGATTCTGTCGCCATGGTGTTGCAACGCTGAAGGGAGCGTTGCAACACCGCCTCCATTCGCGCTCGCGTTAGGCATCAGGGGAGCGTTGCAACGCCATGAGAAGGCGTTGCAACGCTGCAGACCCCTCGGATTCCTTATCAATAGGGGGCGCTAGCATTGCGACGTCGTTCTCCAGCGTTGCAACGCTGATGAACGGTGTTGCAATGCCGCTAGGAGCGTTGCAATGTTACTACTTCTGCCAGTAGCTTCTTCTTCGAAAAATAACATCTTCCAATGGTAATTTCTCACGCGAACGTCAATCGAATTGCTTGAAACTTGTCACGAACGACTCATGACACTATTACAGACTCGATTATGCACTTAATTGTCCAAAACACAGGGGCCTTTATATTTAATTTGATCAAATAAAAAAAACTAAAGCAAAAAAATTTTCCTAAACAGTTTTACAGTAAACCAAATGCAATTCTCACCTAACCAATGCAAATTTGTTTCAACCAAAACAAAACAAGCATTTCTCTGATACCAATTGAAAGGAATCAGATTCCCGTGAGCAACGAAAACGTGATTTAAATCGATTTGCTTATTTGTTTTTTGTTTACTCCAAAAATCAGTACATTGGCAATTAAACAAATTAAAGATAAACAATTAACTATTTACAAAAGCATGGATTAACAATTAATAAAAGCATGCTGTAGAAATCCTAAACTAAACGGAAAGAAGTTTACCTTTGTAGTTTTCAATGCAGCAACTCCTTGCTCCAAAATGCACAACAACACAACAAGTTATTTTCCTCTGCTTTTCAAAAGGACACCACCACTCAGTTAACCTCCTATTCACTGAGTATCTACTTAGATCAAACCTTGGTGGAAAGGTTTTCCAACAGTTGGAAGAATTGAGGGAGTTTTTTAGATAGAGAGGAAATCACAACAATTCCCTAATTGCACCAAGTGATCGATCAATTCAACACTGATCCGGTCTCCCTGTTTATCTGGCAATAGGGAGAGGAAAAGGGGTAGTGGGAACGTGTCAGGATGACACGTTCCCTTAATTAATTTAATTAATAAATAATAAATTATTTATTAAATTAAGTTAATTAATAATTAATTCATATTTAATTGTATATTAATATTAATTTCAATTAAATCACATTTAACCAAAATTAAATTCAATATCATATATATAATTATGATTAAATCATGTTTAATTAATTTTTCCTCTAACCTATAGTTTTAATGCACATCTTATGTACATTAAATTTTAACCTATAGTTTTTAAATATTAATCTCATTCACATTTAAATTAATATTTGAACTCTTTCAAATATTTAATTCTCTTATTTAATTTAATATAAATCATATTCACATTAAATTTATAATATAAAGTTCCAAAATTTTATATTATAATGTATCGATATACATTAATGTTTATTCCCTAATTGAATTTGCATTTCAAATTCAAACGATCTAAGAACCCTTTACCAGCTGGAAGGTGGACCCAATGGACCTACACATCAGAAGCTCCAACGATATAAGATTATTCGGTTAATCTCATTAACCTCCTAATCCACATTCATTAACTGGAGGAACTCCACTAAAGTCGCGCAGCTGCAATCTTCTCACTGCAGATATATTTTTGTGTCCATGGATATTGACCAATAACGACAAGCCAATCCTTCACGAATGTTCAACACACCTGCTGGGTCAAATTATCGTTTTACCCCTTGGTTACATCTTTTACTTTAAGTACCAGTGCTCCTCTAATGAACAATTTGTTTGTTGTCCTACGAACAAACAAAAGTCCCTTTCGGGCCAGTGAGAGGGTCGGGCCCTTTGTTCAAGTCCCAAAGACAACACTTAAGGGAACATTCATCTACTTACCCTAATAGGCGGAAAGAAGTGAATTCCATCTTTCTAGGTTAAGTCCCCAGCTGCCTGCTCGATCTTGTCCACAAGAACGTAGGCATATTGAGTCGGCGAATCTGGCCACTCTCACCCATACTAGTCAAAGGACAATCCTCGTAAATGTAGAGTTCAGAATTTGCTCGTGATTGAGATCAAGTTGTCTAGGTCATCCTAGTGAAATAGAAACCTAGCTAGTCAACGGAGTTACATCTAGTGGTTACTATTTCACGATCCGGTCTTATACAATCTCATCACATAGGATATCCCCACTCACATGTCATCTACACGAACATGCTAGGATCACTGTGTTTGTATCATATACACAGTTGGCCATATCCATAGTATTACAAGGGTAAGGTACCGAAGTCTTATCCCCTTACTATAGACCCTTTAGGCTATATCCCGAACTGAGATCCTTTCTATGTACACTACATTCAGTTCAAGGCACATTTTACAACCTTGGATCTTAGTTTATTGGATTTAGGGTTAATATAAAGGCAGTATTGTAAATAATGAACAATTACTCTTTATTGAAAATAATAACTTTTTATTACATTACTTAGAACAATATTTATGAACTACGCGTTTTAGGGCACAAACCCCAACAACCTCATGCATAACAATAAACTTAAAGTCTCCAAAGAACCTTTCACTCTCGTGTAAGGATTTACTAAAGGTCTTTGAAATTTTAAGCTAATCTAAAGTTTATTCTCTCGAATTAAACTCAAACCAATAAAACATGCAATTCTTGGCCAAAGAAAGACAAGCATTAAGAACAAACTACCAAAAATAATTTAACACAACGAATGTTTAAAACAATTGGTAGAATAAATCCATAAAAAGCTAGATCAATCCCTCAACTATGGATTTAGTTACTCATGATAACTACAAAATAGACTAAATCTATGCTGGAATCCATAAAATAAACTACAAAATTAAGAGAAAAGGAAGAAAAACGCTTTAGTGGTTATGTCGGTCCTCGTCTTCGAGCTCCCGTCACGATCTCAAACCTCCACTTTCGTGCTTAGCTTCCAAAAAATCCTCTCCAGCTCCCTCAATAGTGTATGTTTTGAAATTAAGGGTAAAAACTCTCTCAAATTTAGCTCCCCCATTAAATGCATCAAAATAACACATTTATACATTTATCGGCGCAACGTTGCAACGTCGTGCCCTAAGACACGATTAAATAAGGAAATTCTACACAGCGTTGAGATGCTACAAACATTATGAACGCAAAATGCACGCGACTTGGCGTTGTAACGCTGCAAGGCAACGTCTCAACACCATCTTCACGAATCTTCAAAGTAAGCTTCCTACTTGCATGGCATTGACATGCTCAAACCAGCATCTTAACGCCCTGCGCTCAGGACCAATGGCTCCTTTAGCTTTTCTTCTTCCATTTGCTTCATCTTTTATTCTCCATTATCTCCCATTTGAGTCCTAATTCTTCGAGATCTCTCCATTCGCTTTGTTCTTACTCATATCCTAAAATTCAATAAATAAGTCTCGTGAAGGTGATAACACACAAAATGTGATATCCTTAAGCTTAATTATTGCTAGTTTTATGTTAATTTTAGAGTTTTGATGTATTTAAATCACTTAATTTCAGGTAAAGAGCGTAAACAGGACATTTTGAGACATTTTAGATTGCTCAGGATCGAATCGATGCTTTTTTGGAGCTTAAAATAATATCAATTGGAAGAAGAATAGACAAATCTAGCTAGTAGACCCGAGGTGATGGCGTTGCAACGCCATGCTTACTGTTTTGAAGCATAAAAGACTCATGCCGATAGCGTTGCAACGCTATCTCGATGATGAATCCACGTTGATGACTCGTGCCGGTAGCGTTGCAACGCTGCCTTGCAGCATCGCAACACTACTTCGATAAGGACGCACGTGCACAAGGGTAGCGACGTTGCAACGTGCCCTCAACGTTGCAACGTGCCCTCAACGTTGCAACGCTGCCGATGCTTTCCATAATTGCTACATGCTTAGGGCACAGTGTTGCAACGTTGTCCCTAATGTTGCAACGCTGTGTCGTTTAACCTTATAAATAGAACATGTTTTCTTCTTTGAAAGGGACCAAATTTGATAGTTTTTGCACCCTAATTTCGAAATACACTGTTCAAGAAGAGAAAATAGAGCATTACTTGAGAGTCAAAGCATTTGTGGAGGTTCGAGATCGTGACGGGAGCTCAGGGACGAGGGACTGACATCGACACATAAGTTTATTTTCTCTTTCTTTTAGATTGTAACACCGTTTAGAGACGTTTTCTATAATTTTAGCTTGGTTTTATTGTGATTTAGAGTTCTTAAAATTGTGGTTAGGATTTGATTTGCATGTTTAAGACTTATTTGCTTATGTATTGAACTATGTTTTGTTATTTATTTTTTGCAATTCCTTCTTCAATTCCATGATCTTAGTAATTAATTAATCTAGAAACCCATTCCCGAGGACGATGCTTGAAACTCTAAAATCACTATACTAAAACTTGACCCATACACTTGCGGTATTGTAATATAATTTTACGCAACAGAAGGCCCTGAAATCATTATAAAAACTAGCAAAATCTAAGCCTAAGAATTGCACATTTTGTGTGCTATCATTAAGCATTCCAGGAGATGGAGAAAATTATGTTTGAAGAACTATTTCTTCTCGTGATCCTCTCGATCTCTACGACCTCTACACGACCTCTATTTGAACACCTCCAATCGATCTTCTTAGTTGTTCTCTAGAAGAGGGAGAACGGTGAGAGTTCACTTTTTGTGGAAGGGAGATTTGTAGAGAGGAATTGATAGAGATCTTTGATTTTGGAATTCTCCAAAATCTAAAATGTGAGAGATTAACTTGAAAAATGCATCTAGAATGATGCTTTTATAGCGAGCAAGGGTGGAGATAAATTCTACATATTATGCGTTATGCAAATCATATTTGCATAATTGTATAATATAAGGTATCATATATCTTAATATGCAAATCATATTTACATAATGTGGAATATAATTGAATCACATTCAATTTTCATATCTCTCCAGACTAATTCCTTTATTTATACCATAATTCAATAATTAAGCAATAACCTAGTTTCTTATGAATCATATTCACATTAACTTATATATTATACCAATTATATTACATATAATTGATACAAGTCCCTTATATGAATTTGAACACTTCAAATTCTTTCAAAAACTTTATACCCTCTTTATTTCCATGTTGACCCAACCGAGGGACTTAATGGACCTCCAAATCATGAGCTCCAATGATACGAGATTAACTGATCAAACTCTTTGATCATGTTAATCAATATTCATTAACTACGAGTCACTAAAGACTCATAACTGCACTCTCCTAACTGTAAGACAAGTTGTGTCCATCGATATAACCAATGCCCGTGAGTCAACCCATCACAGGTCGTTCATAATCATTGTTGGATCACATTACTATTTTACCCCTGTGACTACTTCTTCTTCCTTAACTACCACTGATCATCTAATGAACAATAAATTTATGGTCCTACCATAAACGATGTTCCTCTTTGGCCAGTGAGAGGGTGGAGCCCCGTTGCAGAGTTAAGTTTCCAGCTGCCTACGAGGTTCTGCCCCTGAGAAGGTAGGTATATTGAGTCGGAAACTCTGACCGCTCTCACCCGTACTAGTCTAAGGGCAAACCTTGAAGACAAAAGTCTATAACTCGCTTAGGATTCAGGTCAAGTAACCAATGGTCATCTATGAAATATAAGTCCTAATCTGTTCAACGGTGATACTACAGAAGTCTAATAATTCTTGGTTTGGTCTTGTACAATCTCATCGCATACGATGCCCCCACTCGCATGTCAACTAGATGAACGAGCCAAATCGCTTCGTTTATATCAAATACAAAGTGGGTCGCATCCATAGTGTTACTAGGATGAGGTTCCTAACCTTATCCATTGTTGGGATTTATGCCCTAAACTTGTGTAATTTTGATCAATTAAATAAAGTGTTATTTGTTTTGATAAGATTACAGTCTTGCTTTTATAAATCCAATAAACTAAGCTCCAAGGTTATAACATTTATCTTGAAATCAGTGTAGTGGACACTATTTGGGTTGAGTTCAAGATTATAACCTAAATAGTCTATGGTATAAGAATAAGGTTGGAAACCTCGTTCTGGTAACACCATGGATGCGACCCACTTTGTAATTAGTACAAATGAGGTAATCTAACTCATTCATGTAGTTGACATGCGAGTGGGGGCATCATGTATGAAGAGTTCATACAAGATCGGATCGCAAAATTATTAGTCTAACCAAAGATAACACCGTTAATGTGATAAGACTAGTAATTTATAGATGGTCATTAGTGACTCGACCTGAATCCTAACAAGTTAAGAACTCCTGCTTATAGGGGTTTGTCCTTAGACTAGTATGGGTGAGAGTGGCCTGTAGCCGACTCAATAAGCCTACCTTCTCGTGACGTAACCTCGTAGGTAGCCGGGAACTTAACTGCAAGATGGAATTCACTCATTCCTCTCTCGAGGAATTCGATAGGTTGTTCCCTTAAAAACTGATTCCAGGTCTTGAACAATGGGGCCCCGCCCTCTATGAGGGTATGAGTCTAAGGTAGGACCTTAGACTTGTTGTTCATTAGAGGATCAGTGGTGCTTAAGGAGCAAAGAGGCAATCACAGGGGTAAAACGGTAATTTGACCCAGCTATGATTACGAACAACCTGTGAAGGGTCGACTCATGGGTAATGACTATATCAGTGGACACAATAATATCTACAGTGAGGAGAGTACAACTACAAGTCTATAGTAGAGTGACTTGCAATTAATGAATATTGATTAACTGGATCAAAGAGTTTGATCAGTTAATCTCACATCATTGGAGCTCATGATCTGTAGGTCCATTAGATCCCTCCGTTGGCTCAATATGGTAATATTGAGGGTATAAAGTTAGGAGTGAAATTGAAGTGTTCAATTTCATACCTGAGGAGTTATATCAATTATATATGATGTAATTGATATAATATATATAGTTTTAATGTGAATTAGATTCATATATAAACTATATACTAAAGAGAGATTAAAGGAGGGGTAGGATGGTCATTTCCATCTCATTCGCCTTTATATATGGTTGCATGGGATGCAACTAGGTTAAGACATTCTAAGGTATTGATAAGATTTTTTGTTTTTGTTGGAAGACTTCCAAGACAACAAAAACATCTCTCTCTCAAAAATACCTCACATCTTCTAAAGGGAACCCACCTTCCTCTCTCACCTAGAGAACAACGGAGAAGATCCGTTGGTCGTGTCTTCGCACGTTGGAGTTCTTGTTGCTGAGATCGTGATCGTGGAGAGAGGAGCACTTGAAGAAAGGTTCTTCAAAGGTAAATTCTTGCTGTCCATTTCACTTTTATGCTTAATCTAGTTTTGTATGTTCTTGAATTTAACGTTGTAACTAAATCAAGAGCGCGCGATTCACAATCGCTTCCGCTGCGGGGACTTTGATTCCCTTCAATCCATGTACTATAGACCATTTGGGTCATTTATCTGAACACGATTCTACCTGTGTGTCCACTAGACACTGTTCAAGATCTCACATATCTGACCCAGAGCTTTGATCATTGGATTTATGTCTAATTGTGAGATTATAAGATTTGATGAAAAATAACACTTTTATTTATGAACATCAAACAATTACAAACTACACAAGTTTAGGGCATACACTCGAACCCCCTATCATTTGAGATGGGGGCTGACTTTATGGATGTTGAAAAGGAAGGGAGGTGTTGCCCAAATTTTGAAAAAGTTTCAAATGAAGAAAATGATGAAATGAGGGAAGAGGAACAAGAGGCTGATGAAGAATTTGAAAAAGAAGAAGAAAAGGAAGATGAATCAGAATATGAAGAAGGAGAGGAAAAATAAGATGTTGAGAGTGAAAAGAAGAAAAGATGCAAGAATCTGAAAGGCAACCAACTTTTGTTAGAAAAAAAAAAAGAACAGATAAGAAGATAAATAAACAAAAAGCCTTTGCACGTGAAGACAACGAGAAAGATATTTCAAAAGTTAGCTCTAAATAGTGAAAGGGAGCTTTCTAGCCTTACAGGGTCCTTGCCTCAATTTGTGACATCGATAATCAAGGGTAGAGGATGGGAAGAGCTTTACAAGCATCCAAACTCAACTCGCCATGAGTTGGTAATGGAGTTCTATGCTCACATGGGAGAAAAGCATGCCAATGAAGTTGTCATATAGGGGAGGCCAGTAAGGTATTCAACAAAGGACATCAGCAACGCTTATAAGCTTAAATCTTTGAGAAACCTATAGGGGAATGAGACAATAGAATACCCCTCTAAAGAACAATTGATGGAAGCTTTGTAGCTGGTAGCTCGAGAAAGGGTGGAATGAACTGTTGTTTTCCACGGAAAATGCCACTTAGCAATAATAGATGTGAAAAATGAGCCAACGGTTTGGTTGAACTTCACTAGGAATAGAATAATACCAACAATCCATGGTTCAACCATTTCTCAGGACAAAATAATTCTGTTGTACTAAATTTATAAGGGGTTGGAGCGCAATGTGGGACGAATAGAATAAGGTGAGTTGAGTTTGAGGGCAAAGAAGACTGGGAAACTTTTCTTTCCCTCTCTCGTCACTCACCTATGCAACCAAGCAAATTTTCCCATCGAGGGTGACCTCACAGAAACCCATCCCTTAGATGCAACAGGGATCCTTGATGATCCATAATGCAAGGAAGGTTCGATACCTACGACCTTGTGAAGAAGACACATCAACAATAAATTCAACTGTAATGTGATTGCATTCCACAAGAATTGAGGCATCAGGGTTGAACTGAAGAAAATGAAGGACAACGACAAGAAGTATTGGGCATATGTCAATGAGAAAGATGTTGTGATTAGCAGTACACTGGCCAGATTGACCAAGGGCAAGGGACCGACACTTCCAAACTTCCAAAATGACTATTTAAGAAGATGTTGCTTCATAAAGGAATAGAGAGTGTTACAATTCACATACTTTCTTGAAATTGAATTATTGTTTTGTTTTGTTAAGTCTCTATACTAATGGCTTGTTTTTGCAAGCCTCTAAAACTATTTGATGTCTCTTTTTTGGTTTTAATTTGCTACTTTTAGGAATTTCTAATCTTCTTGTTTGAACTTCCCATTCTTTAATGCAAATGAAGCTTATAAAGAAACTTTAACCTCAATAATGATATTTGGAACAAGCTCAACTCATTAAACACTTAACTTTTTCCACAAACAATAATAAAACTTCTTTGCTCTCCTTAGTACTCATTTTCCAGTCCCTGGCTATACCCTTAGTACATAAGGAGGGTTAAGCTTGATAAATTTATAGAATCTCTATATAAAGACCCTCGAATAATAATTAGTCAATGAGGGCATTGTCTTATCTTAAGGTTGGGGGAGAGTTTTATTCGTAAAAATGCAATTTCATTTTCTTTAACATTTACTCTTATGAATTGTAATGAATTCTTTTTGTAACCCCGAAATTGCAATGTTCCTAGTAGATAGAAAAGTTGTCAGGTATACACAAATAAATAAATAAAAAGAAAAAGAAAACCTTTAGTTTTATTAATTGAGAAACTTTTAAGCAATTTTTTCTCTAGGGAAAGATCATATCTAGATTGAGGTACTCAAGCTAACCGTCTAGGGAACACCACTTCTTGGGAATAAACCTAGGAAATTGCTTCATAACTATGAAAATTCTAAAGAAATAAGGAAAAAAATAAAAATAAAAATTTTTGAGGGATACTTCACTTTCTAGAAGCAACCAAGTAATTAGGAAAAGTCATGATACCCATGATTGTCTTTGCATGAAAGGTCGATTTAAGAAATTAGTAAAGAAAAATAGTGATGTGTGCTCGTAGTCAGCTACCTTCGTTACAAAGTGTAAGTACGTTGAAGTGAAGACACAATTTACTTAAGAATAACCCTCTAGAAAAAATATGTAGCCTGACAGTATGATAAATAAGTTTAAGGGGTTATTGATGATCTATTTAGGAAGTTGGCAAGACCCAACAAGGGTAATTGTGGTATAAACATAGTGAGAAATTGAAAGAGAGGTGTCAAAGTTAGATCAAGCTAGTAATGGAGTTGGTTGTGAAAATTGGTGTTTTGAGCTTGAGACAACCCTAAGGAATGTTGTGATTCTTTCTAATTTTTAATTTGAGAACTATGATTCTGTTGAAGATTAATAAATGAAAAGGGTTAATAAAAAATGTGGTGACTGTTTTGATTCATATTTTCTCGAGAACACGCAATAACTCAAGTTTGGGATGTGATAATTCTCATTTAGGAGGATTATTTAATCCTTGAACTCGGTTATTTTATCTTTTTAGTATGCTTAATGATTATCGAGCAAGCCAAAAATAGTATTAATGAGTAGATTTGTAAAAGCTTGCTAAGAATGGTGAAAAATAGTAAACAATAAGAAAATATGTAGAAATTAAACTAACTTGGTTAGTTTTTGTATAATATCTTACCAAGTTTCAATCGACAGGTATAGTTTAACCCAATTAAAAAATTGATCACACGCATACAAATTATTTTGACTTAATTAAACAAGCACTTGGTCAACGTATTAGGAAACTCCAAAACGTAAAAAATTTCATAAATTCATTAACTTCGACAAATGCCAAAATCAATGCCAATAATCCTTATAATCTGGCACGAAACTGTTTCCAAATCATTAGGTTAAAAGCATTAATGACTTTGGAAAGACTTAGGTACTTAATCAGATTAAGTAACCTTAAACTAATTAACGTCCTTCCTTAATTTCTCTGAGTTAAACATACTAGCTATGAAATTCTTGAAACCCATAAAACCCATACAAGTTATAACTTGATTACTATAGGGTCTAGTGCATGACAATTATAGATCATGCATCAAGAATAGCAATAAAACATACAAAATGGCTAAGACATCAATTCAATAAAAATCACATGCTTATAAATTAAAAATAGAAATTCATAGAATACTTGCTAGGATAAGTCAAAGTTCAATTGAGGTACAAACCTCACAACATTGTAATTGGTTGTAACAATCCTATGAATTAGAATGAGAAGTTTAGTTGTGCAACGTCATGATAATCTCAAAAGCTTTCATGGTTCGAATTGATACAACTCAAAAACTTCCTAAGTGTAAGAAAAACTCACAAAAGTCTATAAATATTTCTTTCACGAAAAGGAGGCAAAATAGTAAATGAATTTGACCTAATGAGAAAAAGTGGCTTAAATAGCTCATGGTAGCGTCTTGGCAAACCTCCTCACAGCTTCAAGCAAGCCCTTACTTCCTTCAATAAACTAGCGTTTAGACACTAGTCCTGTGGGTCTTCAAACTAGACATTCAGCAGCGTCTAGATGCTCTGTGGGTAGCTTCTTTGGCTTTGACATTAATTTTTCCGTCGTTCTAATATGGAAACACACTCGATTTTTGCTCTTTTAAACCTCAATTCTTCCAAAGCCTTCTAAGATGCTTCAAATTATTCAATCACTGTAAAATAGACAAATAAACACGAGAGGGCAACAAAACTAGCATGAAATAAGTAATTAAAATAACACTATTACACTGCTATCAAAATACCCCCAGTTTGAACAATTGCTAGTTTCCTAGCAAGAAATACAGATGAAACAATGATAGGATTCAGTGGATCACAACATAACTGTAAGCCCTAAATCCTCTTTTGATCTTATTGCACTTGTTGTAAAATATATATAATGCCAAGGAACTCAGATTTGCCCAAAATCAGAACGCAAGAAAATCAATAAGCAACTAAATCAAAATCAATAGAGATGAATCAACACCGAGGTATATAGTGGTTCAACCTTTCTGTCTACATCCACTTTGAGAACCAAATTGAAAGGATTTTATTAAGCAAACAGATAAATCACAAATACAAGTACAATAGCAACAACCAATCCAAAACTATTTATGGATTGAAACGGATCGATAAAACGATCCGATACCTCAAATCTGTATGCCGATCTGAGTTCCTTACCGAATACCACTGATAAAACAGCCTTCGATAAGACCAGAGAGATAATACCCACGACGTTTTCACCCCCTATACCGAGACCACGTCGTCAATAATCGACCGAACCACGCCGAATGGACCCCTAAAAAAGTTGAACCTTGCCCAACCCACGCCGAAACTATTACCAAAGCTGAGATCCGAAACCCACGCTGTAAAACCGACTGCAAAACCGATACTCTCGCTGGAGTACTGAATCCGAGAACCTCACACCGGAACTCGCCGGAAATGCACGCCAAAGTCACCCACGCCGGAAGCCGAAAGCCGGAAGCCAAAGTCACACCGTCTCACTCTCTGTAATTTTTTTTTTCTTTTCTTCGTGCGGCCGCTGCACTCACTTTTTGTTTCACCTTTTGCTTTTTTTATTTTCAATCACACGGAAAAGACAAAATAACCTAATTAAGAATTTTAACTTAATTACCAAAATGCCATTGTAGACAATTACTTAAATGCCCTCATTTTAAATCCCTTTTGATTTCTTGTCATTTTCTCACAAATCTCCCTCATGACAAGAACATCTTAAGTCACAAGCTGATTCTCTCAAAGTTTCCTATCACCCTGGCTTTACATTCAGCTCATTTAACAGGTATTTAAACCTATGAGCAGCAAGTACCTTTGTCAACATATCTGACAAGTTCTGATTTGTATGAACTTTGACCAATTCAATTTCATTTTGAACCACTGCATCCCTGATAAAATGAAATTTGGCGTCGATATGTTTAGATCGTTCATGATGAGATGGATTCTTCGCAAGATGAATAGCACTCTGGCTATCACAACGGATGATAGGAATGAACTCCTGCGATAACAACTCACCAACAATACGCTTCAACCACATTGCTTCCTTAATCGCTTCCCCACGTAAATATATTTTCTGATTCGATGGTTGACAAGGCAACTCTCGGGTCAGAAGAGACCTTCCAACTGACCACATTACCATACAATCGAAAAATGTGCCCAGACAAAGATCTTCTTTTATCAAGATCTGCAGCATAATCTGCATCTGCGAAGCCTTCTATCAATGCTGATTTATTACACCTGTTCCCAAAACACAGTGAAACATTTGAAGTACCTTTCAAATACCGAAGCACCCACTTAACTGCATTCCAATGTTCCTTCCCAGGATTTGACATAAACCTACTTATCATGCTCATTGAGTAACCCAAGTCAGGCCTAGTACAAATCATGAGATACATTATGCTCCCAACAACATTACAATAAGGAATGTTTGACATCTCCAACCTTTCTTGATCAGTAGTAGGACACTGGGATGAAGAAAGTCTAAAATGAGATGCTAAGGGTGTCGAAACTGCCTTACAATTAGACATGTTGTACACACAAGCGCGCTTTATGCACATAGCTCTCTTGCTTGAAATGGTTAACAAACCTTTTTCCCTATCTCTCCGAACATCCATGCCTAAGATCCTTTTTAATGCCCCTAAATCTTTCATTTCAAATTCACCACTCAACTGTTTCTTGAGTTTACAAATTTCAGCATAATCCTTAGACACTAATATCATATCATCTACATAGAGAAGTAGATAGATATAAATACCTTTCCGAGATAGTTTCCAATACACGCATGCATCATATGAGCTCCTGTCAAACCCCTGCTTCAGGATGAAAGTATCAAACCGAATATACCACTGTCTTGGCGACTGCTTCAGTCCATAAATGGACTTGTGAAGGCGGCAAACCATATCTTCTTTTCCCTTCACCTCATAGCCCTTAGGTTGAGCCATGTAAATTACCTCCTCCAATTCCCCATGAAGGAATGTTGTGGTGACATCCATCTGTTCAAGAAACATATCAAAATGAACAGCAATAGATAAAATTATTCTAATGGATGAATGCCTCACAACCGGAGAGAAAACCTCATGAAAATCAACTCCTCCTTCTCGAGTGAAGCCCTTGGCCACTAGCCTAGCTCTATACCTAGGCTTGTCACCACACCAAACTCGGCTTGATTTTGTAAATCCACTTTGATTGAATGAGTTTCTGTTTAGGAGGCCTTGGAACCAATGACCACGTCTGATTCTTATGCAAAGAGAACAATTCTTCTTCCATTGCTGCTTTCCATTGTTCCTTCAAATCAGATGCAATAGCCTCTTCGTATGTAATAGGCTCTGCCTCAACACTATCAGATGCACAATTAAAAGCAAAAGCTACAAGGTCAGCAAAACCATACCTGGTAGGTGCCTGTCTCACTCTCTGAGATCTATCACGTGCAAGCTGATAATCCTGTAAGTCATGGTTACCTGAACTTTCCTCTGTGAAAGCTCCCTCATCAATCAAAATCCTTTCCTGTTGAGACTGTTCCCCATCAAATTCGTAACTCGTGAAAAATGCTTTTGCGGAACCAGAGAAGACTCATCACTAGATTCACCTGAACTACCTGACGGACGTGTTTCTGAATCAATCTTGACTTCAGTTTCAACATTCTCAACTAACTTCTGTTCTGGCTGGCCCTTAGTACAAAATGGCATCTCTTCTTCATTAAAAGTTACATCTCTGCTGATAATACATTTATTCCTACCATCTTCCAGACACCAAAGTTTATATCCTTTGACACTGGAGGATAGCCTAAAACATACACTTCAATGCCCCCGTTATTCACTTTTCCTTCCTTGACATGAGCATAAGCCTGAACAACCAAATATCCCGAGATGATCAAGACTAGAGCTTCTCCTTTCCATACCTCCCGTGGAGTCTTAAAGTCTATGGCGAGAAGACTGAGTCCTGTTAATCAAATAACAGAGCGCTTTGGGCAAACTTCCCCAAAACTTCAAAGGTAACGAAGCATTAGACAAGAGACATCTAGTACGCTCCATTATCGTTCTCATGAACCTCTCAAACTAAACCATTCTGCTGTGGGAGTGTGTGTAATAAAGAAATGTCTCGTAATCCCCTCAGATTTGCAAAGTTTGTCGAACTTGTTATTCACAAACTCTAAACCATTGTCACCCCTCAAATATTTTACCTTTCTACCGCTTGGTTCTCAGTTTGCTTCTTCCATTCAAGGAATTTCCCAAAAGCTTCATCCTTTTGTTTCAAAGAGATAAATCCACACTTTCCTTGAAAAATCGTCAATGATAGACATGAAGTACCTTGAACCTCCCATACTAGGTACTTTAGTAGGACCCCACAAATTTGAGTGTACATAATCTAGTATGCCTTTAGTTGTATGCTTCCCTTTTCCAAACTTCACCCTGGTAGACTTTCCCATTATGCAATGATCACAGAATGGAAGTTCAATATTTTTAACCCCTCTAAGTAAGCCTTGTTGTGAAAGAGCTTGTAACCCTCTTTCACTCACATGAGCCAACCTCCTATGCCATAACATAGTCATATCTGTTCCTTTACTGGATGCAACTGCAACGTTTCCTGTAATAGCAGAACCTTCCAACACATACAGACCATTCCTCAAAGTTCCTTTCAATTTAACCAAGGACCCTTTGGAAACTTTCAGAACTCCATTCACAGATTTATATGAATAACCTGTTCTATCTAATTCACCTAAAGAGATCAGATTTCGTTTGAGTTCTGGAACATACCTTACATTTGTAAGCACTCTGATCAACCCATCATGTGTTGCAAGCCGAATTGACCCTGTTCCTCTCACATTACAGACGCCATTATCACCCAACAAAACTTTTCCCCCATTGACTTCCTGAAAATCGATCAGATAGTCCCGCCTGGGAGTCATGTGAAATGTGCACCCAGAATCCATGATCCATTCCTCTTGAAACTCCCTACTGGACACCATCAAGACCTCTGCTGAATCATACCCATCTGTTATATTGGCTGCACTCGATTCACCCTTCTTCTCATGAGAAGTTTCTTTGTACTTGTTCAAAGGACAATCTTTCTTAAAATGCCCTTCCTTACGACACAAGTAACACTTCTTGCCTTTTCCTTGGACTTAGACCTGCTTCTAGGTTCCTTTCCTTTCCAAGTCTTCTTTCGCCTCCCCACGCCACAAGTAACTCTCCTTCCATGCTTCTTTCTTAATTTGAGATTTCTGCGTTTTCAAAGCATCCACCACAATATCCATGGTCAGAGAATCCCTACCATATTTTATGGCTGCTTTAACCTCTCGAAATGTATCAGGCAAAGAGTTCAAAAGAATGACTGTTTGATTCTCATTTGACATCTTCTCATCGATGTTATTGAGATCGACCACAATCTTTCGAAAATCATCTAAGTTCTCTTCTAAGCCTTTATTCTGATCCATCTTATATCCAAAAAATTTCTCCTTTAGATACAATTTATTTGGTAAAGACTTGGTCAAATAAAGACTCTCTAATTTCTTCCACAACTCTATCGTGGTAGTTGCCTCATCCACTTGCCTAAGCACTCCATCTAACAGATAGAGTAAAATTGTCGAATAGGCAATTTCATCCATTTCCTTTCGTTCATCTTCTGTGAGTGTAGCCTGTAACGCCCCAGAATTTTCAAGTACCTTTTGAATTGTAATTGGATTAATGTAATGGAAATTAATTCCTTAATCGGGCCTTGAAGTTCTTAGTTGAAGTTAAGTTTTGCAAATTAGGAGTGCAAATATGGTTTAACCATATATATGTTGAGTTGGATTACTTATTTGAGTTAAAAGGCAATGTTATGGTCTATCCAAAGTGGAAGGGCAATTTGGTAATTTTGGATGAGGAAACTAGGGTTAAATCCTTGTTTTGTTTTTGTGAGCACAGTTTTCGAGGGTTAGTCTTCAACCCCCAGCCTCCTTTTCGTCTTCTTCATCACGAACAGCCAGCCTCCCCGCTCTCCTTTCGACCACGACAGCACAACTCCGGCGAGTCCTTCTTCGCGTTGCACGCCGCCGACCAGCGTCGATAGCCGATAGCTCGCCAAGGATTGCAACCCAGCGTCTCGCGTCGTCGTTCAGCCGAATCTTCCAGTCATCGAGCCGCGCCAGTCCCTCGCCGGAACTCGCGCGAGCGCCGCACGTCTCTAGTCGAGCTGAGCTGCACCGTCGTCAACACCAGATCAGTCGACTGCAACCTCCGTCTGCCACACGTCCAGATCCGAGATGAGATTGATGCTTTCGCGCCGTGGTGGGTTGCCGGAGTTAAGTCGCGCGGGGGGTTGCACCGTCGAATGCTTGAAGCCATCGGTTTCAGCTCGAACCGCCGCACTGAGGTGAGCCAAACCGTCCGTGGGTCAACCGGTTCACGACCTTCCCGACCGGCCTTCGTTAAACTGACGCCGGTTTTGGATAGATCGGCTCACGGCGTCCCCAGATCCGATGTTCACGCGCCGCACGTGCGCGCGTGATACGACGCCTCACGCCGCCACCACGCGCGCGCCGCCGCGAGCCGCTCGTCCACCTGCTTTGATCCTCGAGTTCGTTTTCAGCCTCCGGTTGGGTAATTTCGCTTGATTATTACTCGATATTCCAACTAATTCCGATGTAGACTCTAAGTTATGATTATGTTAACTAATTAAGGAATTGATGAAATGGAATTAGGAATCCGGCGTACTAATCACGATTGTGATGAACACTGAATTAGGAACGGAGCATGAGGAGTTTTAAGCGAAGGCTATGGTAAGGGATTTTCTACCAAAGATCTTAAAAAGGGAAGAGAATACGATTTCTTTAAATATGTATTTGTTTTAAGAGATGAAAATTGAGGATTTATTTCAAAATGTGAATTTCCAAAACTCATGCTTAGGGCTTGAATTTAGAAAACGAATATTTTAAAGGGTTTTTCGAGGATCTCGAGTGAATGATTTCCAAAAGGTTTAGAAAGGAACTTGATGATTCAAGGGTTTGAGAGGACCTGAAATAAATGATTTCAAAGAATTTAAAACGAGTCTTGACACAAATTATGTATATTTTTGTACATTGAGATTTTCAGTTATGTTATTGTGCTAGTTATGCACCTTAAATAACAAACGTACTTATTACTGATGATTGAATGACTCTAGTTAAAATTATGAAAGTTATGTCATGATCTTGAGTTTATGTGATTGTTGCATCATTCCTGAATGTATATGTATATGAATTCAAAGGATGGGACCTCATGCATATTGTATGTATATGAACATGTCAAGTAGGTCATGTGCAATTGGTCTCTGAGGACTTATGCATGGTAAAACATGCATTAGAGACTCTATGGGTCATTATTACAGAGTCTGTGAGGGCTCAATATTACAGAGTCCGTGAGGACTCAAACTTACAGGAGTCCAGTGAGGGACTCAAACCTACAGTGGTCCGTGAGGGACTCAAAATGAAAAGACTCTGTAGACTCAATTGACCACGCATAGCCAAAGAGAAAAAGTCATGATTTTATGAGAAAGTTTTAGGTCCCATTACGAGAAAGTTTTATGATTTTGAAAGTCATGAATAATGATTATGTTTAAAAGTCGATTTGAAGGAAAATCATATGCATGTGTTTGCATTTCCCGACCCCCACTTACTCGGGTATTTTATAATACTCATCCTCTACCTTTGTTGTGTTTTTCTCTGCTTTAAAAATGTTTTCAGTAGAGTCGAGAGCATACCAAAGTAGTGGCATGGATGCGCTCATGGAAGCCATGGGAACCAATTCATGAATTCGCATCAATGATTTAAAAAGAATTTTTAAATGATTTACATCTCTGTTATGTAACGTTTAGTTTTGAAATTAGAGGCCGAACTTGGTTATGTTCATTGTAAACGTTTTGTATTTCTATGGGATCCCAAATTAAATTAATTTTTATTTATCAACTTTTGCTTATTTAAACTTCAATTAGGGCCTCGAATGCATGCATGAGTAGTAATGTCCCTAGGAATTTATGTTGTAAAAGTAGGGCGCATACTGATTGGTATCAGAGCCCAAGGTTATAGGTCTTGTAGACTCGCTTTACAGAGTAAGCAACAAGTATCCCATGGCTAAGTAGCAACTCCACCACCGTCGGTATGCCTTCAATTAAAAGTTTTATTGTTCATGAAAAGAAAATTTAGTATTCTATGTAAAGATACTTTTATATAAAAATCAAGTTTGATGAATTTCCAAACTAAGAAAGAATGAGAATGTATGAGCTAAACTATATGTCTATGAAAAAGGAAATGCATAAAGGAAATGCTTATTTGTGAATCTATATGCGTATATGTCGTAAAGTTGACGTGATCTTACGCCGAAAGGAAAGAGAATACATGTGATCCCTGCTTTTGACGATAGAAAGGAAAATGTTTTATTTAAGGATGTTCACGCTAAAAATGAAGTTTTATAGCCATAAAGCACATATTGAGGGTTGTTAAAAGATCCGCTTTGACAAAAGGATTGAAGAGTAAGACTTAAGAGACTAGAGTGTTAAGGGTTGCTAAGCAACTAGATTACTTAAGTATAGCTTTCAAAATTAAAAGTTAAGACTACTCATGAGAAGTACAAAGTTAGAATGTGTTCGGTAAGAGGTTAGTAGTCTCATTCATACATGCTGGATCAATTGGATAGAAAGGTATGAGATTTAGTAAACGTACCACTTTGTAGTGTTCGACTTTGTTGGTTCCTGAATAAAGTCCCTTCATCTTCAAGTGATTGCATAACTATAGTATTTAAGGAGTTGAAAAGTAAAGAGAGCAAAAGTGTTTTGAAAATGGGCTCGAGATGTAAAGGGAAAAATAGATTGTTAATATTGAGATGAAAATTAGTCTTTTTCAAAATACTTGAAACACTTCGATTTTATTTATACCATTGCTCTGAGGGGAAAGCCACAGGGATATACACAATTAATGTGTTACTGCAGATAGGCATGATACGAAGTTTCAAAAGCGATGCCATAAACTAAATAAGCTCAATAAAGACAAGTATAAAGAGGAAAAGTAAGGAGTTAAAGTTTTAGTTTGAGAACAAGAGAATTGATTGTCGGGACTCCAGAAACTTGTGCACGAATTGACATTCCTATGATCACTCGTGTATTCAAGCTTGTGGAATGTGTATAAGGAACCTTGTCACTAATTTCTACCTGTTGGACTAGATATATGTGTACAACTCGAAAGAGATAACATGTGATGTTACCCTTGAACTCTTATGTAGTAAGTTTCCTTTTTCCCAATCAAAGGGTTATGGAGAGAGGATTCAGTTATTAGAGGAAAGTGCCTTGAATCTCTTCTTCGCTATATAGCAGTCAAGCTGAGGAACTTCTTTCAATTAGTAAAGTGTATAGTGGTAGTGGTCGAGCGACCATTAGAAACATGAAACTGTAAGGTTCCTTTGTTAAAGGCTAGGTTGATGGTTTCTTAAGGGAGGTTTTAGTGAATTTGACATTATAACCAAACGAGTACAAATAGTTGAGAAAGTCCTTAATCTTACTAAAAGAAGAAGGCCAAGTTTAAGGAGAGTAAGCACGAGGATCATGCGTTAGTGTTAGATAAGGAAGGTTTTATCTTTTAAAGTTACCCCTAACACAAGAGACAGACTTAAGTATGGAATTAAAAGTAGAGAGTAACGGTAATTTCTAATACTCCTTACAGAATGCTCCAGTAAAGTAAAAGAACTCAAGTCATAGGTGCATAACCTTTCATGTAAGAGTTGATAGTAGTTTATCGCCATAAGGAGTAATAGGGGGGTGCATAAAGGAGAAAGGTGTATCCTTATGCTCGTGCATAAGAGATGAGAAGTGGAAGACAGTTGTTGCTAAGAATAAATCTCTTCGTTTTTGGATGAACGACCTATTCCACCAGTACGAGGAGCATAGTGTTCCTTAAGACGATTTTGGAGTCAAGTTAGCGCCCGTCATGAACCAGGGATTAGATATTCCGAGACAACTTTCAAATCACTTTACGAACATCATGAAGATTGTGGAGATTTTACTTAAATGCCCCTAATGTTTATAGGCTTGATGGATTTAGTGCTCAAGAAAGAGGTAAATCATTGTTGGGATAAAGTTGTCGGAGACGTTCTAGTTAAACCAAGCATAAGAAGGGACAGAAATGACAATTCGGAAGGATTGCTTTAGGCATAAGGAGGGAAGAGTAAGTCCTGAGATATGGAAGTAGTCGAAAGGTCACTAAGGAGTTAAGTGCTCAAGTAAACTTCAAAAGATGAGCATAAGGAAATTGTTAAGCTAAGAAAAGACGAGTATGCGACCTCAGGTGTTTGATGTTAGAAAGGAAATGTACGAGTTCAGGATGCAAGGCTTAAAGGAAACTTGGGCAAGATAAGACTCACATACGCGTTACCAAAAAGGGATAGTTTGGACAAAAGAAGGAAAGAGTAGACATTAGGTGGTGAGAGTCTTTCAAGAAAACCTTGAACAACTAGGTTCGTGAGTAGAACCTTAACAGAGGAATATTGTAGTTCTTGAAAAGTTCAAAGTCTAGAGGCGTTGAATGAACCATTCGTATTCGAAGTTGAGCGTTAGGGTTTCATGACAAAAGAGTCGGAACAGTTAAGAAGTGTAGAGGATACTATTATAAAGTATCCAACCCTATTAGTGTTAAGAAAATTTCATTATATTCGAATGATCACCTGAACGTGATAATTAAGGAGTTGGAAGGTAATGGGAGAATGAGCCTTAAAGGACTAGATTCATGTTCGCGAGATCGCTTAGCATCGAAGTCGTTATTGGTTGAGTATTTTAAAGAGGAGTGATATGAATGACTGTTGAGTTGTGCCATAGAATGAGGAAAGGTTAAAGGCGATAGAGTAAGAGTTGTAACGTGGATGACTTGCTTTAAAAGGTTCATTCTAATTCCTAGAACTTACAATGAAAATCTTATCACTTAATGCGATAACCTATAATTGTTTAGGCTCTAAAGCAGGGTAAGTCAAGAGGATTTCATTACACTCTTTTAAAGTTTGTTTTAAAGTTAAGGTTGTAACTTGGTTGTTAAAACTTCTTGTCTTTAAAGAGTTATTGTTTACAATTAAAGCAATTGAGTTCTACTTATATTTGATTGTCCGACATTTCTACGTATCGTGTGTTCTGCACTCTGAGTATTACTGAAATGAAGTTGGAGGCATGATTGGTTGGTTGTCTGGTTTTAGAAGTGCATTTTCTATCAAACAGGTGTTAGAGAAAATTTGGCATTGTTGTAATTACGCCGTTATGCTGCCGAAATTTTCGGGGCATCCTTGTAATAAGAATGACAGAGTTGTACAGAACACTTCATGTGTCACGACAACCAAATGAGACCTAAGTTGAGTTACTCCTACCGTGACTTGAAACTTTCAACGAGCTATGGATTTCAATAGAAAACCCCAAAGTTAATTAATTACGCAAGCGAGATCGTCACAGCAACGTTTACTAAAAGGTCGTTGAGAATAGCGAAAGGTTAACCATTGAGGTGAAGAGTCTCGAACAACCGAACAAAGTTGCTAACTTTATCCCTGAAGTCACATCTCTTAAAAAGGTGTTAAGGTTATGGAAACGATAGTAATACGGTACGATCGAGTCACGCCTTGAAATGGATGCTAGTAGAGGGTGCAGGAAACCTCAAGGGGGATTCTGAGGCTCAACAACAATGGAATCATTTTTTTTAGCAGAGAATTTCTTTCTAAAATCACAAAACAAAAGAAACTAATTAAAGGACTAGAGAAAGAAATACGAGCTAAATATCCCGAGTTATCTTAGGATTTGAATATGGAACTTTCCACACTTAAGATTCGAGCCAAGGGCATCGGTTATGTAGGCCTTAGTAGAAAGACTCCAGTGAAGAGAACGAGCCCAAGTTAAAAGTGATGAGATCGTTGAGTAATAATTTTACGCTAAGGTGTGATACTTGAGGAGCAGTTAGTACTAATTTGTACAAGATTAGAAACTTTCGAGGACGAAAGTTCTTAAGGAGGGAAGATTGTAACGCCCCAGAATTTTCAAGTACCTTTTGAATTGTAATTGGATTAATGTAATGGAAATTAATTCCTTAATCGGGCCTTGAAGTTCTTAGTTGAAGTTAAGTTTTGCAAATTAGGAGTGCAAATATGGTTTAACCATATATATGTTGAGTTGGATTACTTATTTGAGTTAAAAGGCAATGTTATGGTCTATCCAAAGTGGAAGGGCAATTTGGTAATTTTGGATGAGGAAACTAGGGTTAAATCCTTGTTTTGTTTTTGTGAGCACAGTTTTCGAGGGTTAGTCTTCAACCCCCAGCCTCCTTTTCGTCTTCTTCATCACGAACAGCCAGCCTCCCCGCTCTCCTTCCGACCACGACAGCGCAACTCCGGCGAGTCCTTCTTCGCGTTGCACGCCGCCGACCAGCGTCTATAGCCGATAGCTCGCCAAGGATTGCAACCCAGCGTCTCGCGTCGTCGTTCAGCCGAATCTTCCAGTCATCGAGCCGCGCCAGTCCCTCGCCAGAACTCGCGCGAGCGCCGCACGTCTCTAGTCGAGCTGAGCTGCACCGTCGTCAAAACCAGATCAGTCGACTGCAACCTCCGTCTGCCACACGTCCAGATCCGAGATGAGATTGATGCTTTCGCGCCGTGGTGGGTTGCCGGAGTTAAGTCGCGCGGGGGGGGGGGGTTGCACCGTCGAATGCTTGAAGCCATCGGTTTCAGCTCGAACCGCCGCACTGAGGTGAGCCAAACCGTCCGTGGTTCAACCGGTTCACGACCTTCCCGACCGGCCTTCGTTAAACTGACGCCGGTTTTGGATAGATCGGCTCACGGCGTCCCCAGATCCGATGTTCACGCGCCGGTACGCGCGGTATTCTGACGCCTCACGCGCCGCCACACGCGCCGCCTTGCCGCCACCGCCACGCCACGCCACGCGCCGCGCCACGCCAACACCCGGGCGCCCCACCTCCACCTGCTTTGATCCCCGAGTTCGTTTTCACCCTCCGGTTGGGTAATTTCGCTTGATTATTACTCGATATTCCAACTAATTGCGATGTAGACTCTAAGTTATGATTATGTTAACTAATTAAGGAATTGATGAAATGGAATTAGGAATCCGGCGTACTAATCACGATTGTGATGAACACTGAATTAGGAACGGAGCATGAGGAGTTTTAAGCGAAGGCTATGGTAAGGGATTTTCTACCAAAGATCTTAAAAAGGGAAGAGAATACGATTTCTTTAAATATGTATTTGTTTTAAAAGATGAAAATTGAGGATTTATTTCAAATGTGAATTTCAAAACTCATGCTTAGGGCTTGAATTTAGAAAACGAATATTTTAAAGGGTTTTTCGAGGATCTCGAGTGAATGATTTCCAAAAGGTTTAGAAAGGAACTTGATGATTCAAGGGTTTGAGAGGACCTGAAATAAATGATTTCAAAGAATTTAAAACGAGTCTTGACACAATATGTATATTTTTTATATTGAGATTTTCGCTTATGTTATTGTGCTAGTTATGCACCTTAAATAACAAACGTATTTATTATTATTATCGATGATTGAATGACTCTAGTTAAAATTATGAAAGTTATGTCATGATCTTGAGTTTATGTGATTGTTGCATCATTCCCGAATGTATATGTATATGAATTCAAAGGATGGGACCTCATGCATATTGTATGTATATGAACATGTCAAGTAGGGTCAGTGGCAATTGGTCTCCTGAGGACTTATGCATGGTAAAACATGCATTAGAGACTCTATGGGTCATTATTACAGAGTCCAGTGAGGGCTCAATATTACAGTGAGTCCGTGAGGGACTCAATATTACAGAGTCCGTGAGGGACTCAAACTTACGAGTGAGTCCGTGAGGGGACTCAAACCTACAGGGTCCGTGAGGGGACTCAAAATGAAAAGACTCGGTGTAGACTCAATTGACCACGCATAGCCAAAGAGAAAAAGTCATGATTTTATGAGAAAGTTTTAGGTCCCATTACGAGAAAGTTTTATGATTTTGAAAGTCATGAATAATGATTATGTTTAAAAGTCGATTTGAAGGAAAATCATATGCATGTGTTTGCATTTCCCAATTTCCACTTACTGGGTATTTTATAATACTCATCCTCTACCTTTGTTGTGTTTTCTCTGTTTTAAAAATGTTTTCAGTGTAGAGTCGAGAGCATACCAAAGTAGTGGCATGGATGCGCTATGAAGCCATGGGAACCAATTCATGAATTCCGCATCAATGATTTAAAAAGAATTTTTAAATGATTTCTGTCTCCTGTTATGTAACGTTTAGTTTTGAAATTAGAGGCCGAACTTGGTTATGTTCATTGTAAACGTTTTGTATTTCTATGGGATCCCAAATTAAATTAATTTTTATTTATCAACTTTTGCTTATTTAAACTTCAATTAGGGCCTCGAATGCATGCATGAGTAGTAATGTCCCTAGGAATTTATGTTGTAAAAGTAGGGGCGTTACATAGCCGGAAGGTCCTTTTCGTCACACAAGATTTTTGCTACCCTTTGCTGAACCAAAAGAGCTTTAATCTTCTTCCTCCATAACCCGAAATCACCCTTCCCATCAAATCGAGCAACCTCAAATCGAGTCGACATCGAAGCCATTAACCTCACAAATAATATCCTGAAACGCAGAAAATTCAACGAAGCACAAAACCACAACCCTCCAAACTTTGGATTGAATAGAGCTCTGATACCACTTGTTGTAAAATATATATAATGCCAAGGAACTCAGATTTGCCCAAAATCAGAACGCAAGAAAATCAATAAGCAACTAATCAAATCAATAGAGATGAATCAACACCGAGGTATATAGTGGTTCAACCTTTCGGTCTACATCCACTTTGAGAACCAGCTTGAAAGGATTTTATTAAGCAGCAGATAAATCACAAATACAAGTACAATAGCAACAACCAATCCAAAACTATTTATGGATTGAAACGGATCGATAAAACGATCCGATACCTCAAATCTGTATGCCGATCTGAGTTCCTTACCGAATACCACTGATAAAACAGCCTTCGATAAGACCAGAGAGATAATACCCACGACGTTTTCACCCCCTATACCGAGACCACGTCTGAATACTGACCGGAACCACGCTGAGCACTTATACATGAAGATTGATACATGTAAATTGGTATAGGTTGCAAAGAAAGATGTCGTATAGAATTTGAAAATCTCCTAAGTGGTGGACTACAACGTGAACAAAGTTTCATAAAGAGACATGTTAGGCATTGAAATAAGAATATTAAGAGTTGAGTAGAAATAAGTTGAGATCATGAGCAAGTTGGGTACACATTAGGTGTATTATGTATTGAACGTAAAAGCTTTAATTTGTAACTAAATTGATTAAAGTTTGCTTAATGGATTTGGTGGATTAAGAATGACTTGAGATGTAAAGAAAAAAGTAGGAGTTGCCCAATATACATGAATTCACGACATGGAACAAGTGGGGATGTAGATGTTGTCCATTTCTTAACAATTACGCGCACAACTGGAAGCTTTAAGAGGTAGATCAACTTTAAACGGTGATTTCACTTAATTTACATAAGAAAATTCGATTATTCTTGAGCCAAACTCTCAAAACAATTGAGTAAAGAATATATGTATGTTCGATTGTGGCAAAAGAAAAAGATGAAGGTAGTGAAAATTGAAGAGATTTGAGAAGTGTTCTCAGCTTCTCAACCAACATAACAAGGTGAAGAAATCTATAGATTTGGAGCGCTTGAGAAGGAATTATAAGCTTAAAATTTGAGGTAAGTAAGTTTAGATGTTTTACTTGAGGTTTATCAAATACAATTGGATGGTTGTTTTGCTAAATTTTGAGAAATCCAGGTTGGAAGTCGAATCTGGAATTTAAGGTTCAAGGAGAAAGATGCTAGCGAGAGGTTGAAGAAGACGTGCACCTATTTTTTATTACCTCGCAACCAAGTGTGTATGTTTATTATGCTATGAGTTATGTGACTGAATTAAGTCTAATTTTGGACCAAGTAGCAAAGAGATTAATATTACGGAATTCATTTTAGGGCAACGGAGATAGGAGAAACTTATAAGTCTTGGGAGCGTTTTAGTGATTGTGAGTGACTTTGTTGCTTTGATCTTTCTTTCCATCAAAAGATTACTAATGATAGATATTAAAGCATGCTTCATGTACTTTTTATTAATTTTTTGTTGAACCCCTAGTAGTATGCGAGTGTTGAATGTTAAACATAATTTAAACTAGTTTGTTACTCCGCCTTCAAGCACGAAAACTAGGTTTTGGAAGTAAGTTTTTCTTAAGTACCCTGCGTTTATCCACTTAAAAATATGTTTAAATTTCCCAAAAATTGAAGTATGATGGTTTGGACATGTATGAGAATTTATGCTTGAGAACATGGAAAATGAGGCTGGTTAGTGAGTTCTCTTTTAACCATATGATGAATTTATGTTTTGACGTGGCACCTGAAGTTTGGAAGCTCATTGATAATGGAAGTTTGTGCTTATGTTGAGAGCTCGCTTAACATTATTTTATAACATGATTTTTAACTATTAAGAGCATCGCCTTGTATATTATTAACCCTCAGTACTAAGGACACAAAGAAGGTACTAGGGAAAGAGGAAACTTGACACCCAATACTGATGGATAATGAGAAGATAGTCGGGAGGTGGTTAGCCTCGCCCCAATATTAAAGGACATGGAGAAGGTATTATGGGAGACCAGTTAGCTAACATTGCATTCCACGTGCACGTGAGAGAGACATTGACCCTGTTGGCATAGATTGGTCTCTGCCATAACTAGGGTTTGGAAGGGTACCATGCTATGAGTTTTGATGGAGATCTAATATCCTTGAGCAGCGAAAATGTGTTTGGAGTCGTAATTGCTTGATCGTTTTGGTTAGAAACAAAAACCAGTACATTGACAAAATAACAGAGATAAACATGCAATTCCTAATCTAATTAGGCATGGAGATATACATGCAAACAAACTGAAGAATAACAATTATATTAAAAGGAACAGAAGTTACCTTTGTTGATTTTCACAGTACAACAACTCCTTGCTCCAAGGTTCACAGCTGCACTGCAACTCAAAAATGCTTCTCTGTTTTCTCCAACAGAACATACCAGCAGGAGAACCTTCTATGGCTCTGAATTCCACTTAAATATCTCATTTGTGGGAAGGAGCCAACTATTGGAGTGTAGGGAATTTTAAGAGAGAAATTTTCTTTTTACAAGAGCAATTCCAAATTGCAGATGTTCATCGATCCACCTCTTCTCACCAGGAGAATAAGCTTTTTTGTGAAGGGATAACTTCCCCCACTCCCTATCGATGGGGAGTGGGAGGGAAGTGGGAACGTGTCCTCCTGACACGTTCTCATTAATTTAATAATTAAATATTAATAATAATTAATCTAATTAATTATCAATTTAATTAATTGAATATCTTATATTTAATTTAGATTAAATCACATTTAATCAATTATCCCTCCATCCTATAGTTTTAATGCACATCTATGCACATTAAACTTTAACCTATAGTTTTCAAATATGAATCACATTCACATTTGAATTTAATATTTGAACTCTTTCAAATATTTAATTCTCCCATATAATTTAATATGAATCATATTCACATTAAATTTATAATATATAGTTCCAAAACTATATATTATATTGTATCTATATACATTAAGTTTATTCCCTTATGAATTTGAACGTTTCAAATTAAAATGATCTAAGAACCCTTTACGAGCTAGAAGGTGGACCTAATGGACCTACAGATCAGAAGCTCCAACGATACAAGATTCCTCGGTTAATCTCATTAACCTCCAAATCAACATTCGTTAACTACGGAAACACTCCACTAAAGTGCCGCAGCTGTACTCTTCTCACTGCAGATATATTTCTGTGTCCACGGATATTGACCAATAACAGCAAGTCAATCATTCACGAATGTTCGTAACACCAGCTGGGTCAAATTACCGTTTTACCCCTGGGTTACATCTTGTACCTTAAGTACAAGTGCTCTTCTAATAAACAATTTGTTTGTGGTCCTACCAACAAACAGGGTCCCTCTCGGGAAAATGAGAGGGTCGGGCCCTTTGCTCAAGTCTCGGAGACACCACTTAAGGGAATATTCATCTATTTACCCTAGTGCCTGGAAGGAGTGAACTCCATCTTACTAAGTTAAGTTCTCAGCCGCTCACTCGGTCTTGTCCCCAAGAAGGTAGGCATATAGAGTCGGCGAATCTGGCCACTCTCACCCATACTAGTCGAAGGACAATCCCTCGCGAACAGGAGTTCGTAACCTGCTCAGGATTGAGATCAAATTACCTAGGTCATTCTAGTGAAATAGAAACTTAACTAGTCAACGGAGTTACATCTAGTGGTTACTATTTCGTGGTTCGGTCTTATGTAATCTCATTACATAGGATATCCCTACTCACATGTCATCTACACGAACACGTTAGGATCACAGTGTTTGTATCATATTCAAACTGGGCCATATCCATAGTTTTACTAGAGTAAGGTACCTAAACCTTATCCCCTAACTATAGACCCTTTAGGTTGTATCTCGAACTGAGATCCTTTATATGTACATTACATTCAGTTAAAGATTCATTCTACAGCCTTGGATGTTTAGTTTATTGGATTTAGGGTTTAAAACAAAAGCAATATCGAAGATAATGAACAATAACTCTTTATTGAAGTAATAACACTTTATTACAAATAATTAGAACAAAATTACAAACTACGAGTTTTAGGGCACAAACCCCAACAAACTCCCACTTGAACTAAAACTCTAGTGGGGTACATCATAATCTAAAACAGTGATTACAGAGATAGAAATACAATAAACTAGGGCATCCATATACCCATTACATATCTCGCACTTGCCCTAGATTAGCCTATGGACATTTCTCGTAGACCTAGACTCTCCAGATGACCCTCGAACACTTTAGCGTGAGAGTCTTTGTAAACGGATCAGCAATGTTTTGCTGCGAAGCGATCTTCGTGACTGTCACATCTCTTCGTCGCACTAATTCTCGTATCAGGTGATACTTCCTCTCGATGTGCTTACCTCGCTTATGGCTGCGAGGTTCCTTCGAATTGGCTACCGCACCACTGTTGTCACAATATAAGGTGATGGAAAATTCCATATTTGGAACAACTTCAAAATCAGTAAGGAATTTCCTTAGCCAAACAGCCTCCATAGCTGCTTCACAAGCAGCGACATACGCTACCTTGAGGACATATCCTTGCTTGATGCTTCGCCATACTATAGCTCCCCCGTTAAGGGTGAAAACTAATCCCGATGTGGATTTCTGAGAATCCTTATCGGTCTGAAAATCAGAATCAGTGTATCAAGTAAGGATCAAATCCTTAGTCTCATACACAAGCATATAGTCCCTCGTTCTCCTAAGATACTTGAGGATATTTTTAACTATTGTCGAGTGGTCTAACCCTGGATTGGATTAGTACCTACTGACTATTCCCAGTGCATAATAAATGTCTGGCCTCGTGCATAGCATAATATACATTAAGCTACCTACTGTAGAGGCATAGGGAATACGTCTCATATCTTCAACTTATTGAGGTTTCTTAGGAAACTGTTCCTTAGATAGATGAACTCCATGTCTGAAGGGTAACAAACCCCTCTTGGAATTCTGCATTGAATATCGAGACAACATTTTGTCGATATAAGATGCTTGAGACATAGCTAGCGATTTGTTCTTGGATTCCTGAAGATCTGAATCCCAATAACATATTATGCCTCTCCCAAATCTTTCATTTGGAATTGGGTCGCCAGCCAATTCTTTATGTCAGTTAGGTATCCTACATCATTCCCAATGAGTAGGATATCATCCACATAAAGTACTAAGAAAGCTACTTTGTCGTTGATGATCCTATTGTAAACACAAGGCTCATCAACATTTTGGTCAAAGCCATAAGACTTGATCGCAATATCAAAACTTATATTCCAAGATCAAGATGCTTGTTTCAACCCATAAATGGATCGATTGAGCTTGTAAACTTTTTGCTCCTGACCTTGGGTTATGAACCCTTCGGGCTGAGACATATAGATGCTCTCGTCAAGATTACCATTTAAAAAGGCAGTCTTGACGTCCATTTGCAAGATTTCATAATCATAAAATGCGGCTATGGACAAGAGTATCCTTATAGACTTCAGCATAGCAACAGGGAAAAAGTTTCTTCATAGTCAACTCCTTCCCTTTGGGTTAAACCCTTTGCTACAAGTCTAGCCTTAAAGTTTTGTACCTTTCCGGTTGCATCTCTCTTTGTCTTATAGATCCATTTACACCCTATGGGTCTAACCCCTTTAGGTTGGTCTACAAGTTCCCATACTGAATTGAAGTCCATTGACTCCATTTTCAGGTCCATGGCTTTGATCCATTTGTCCTTGTCTACGTCATTTATTGCCTGTTTATAAGACAATGGATCTTCTACGCCGTCATCAGGTATGACGACTTGAGTTTTAGCTAAATCCAAGTAGCGGTCTAGTTGGGAAACAACCCTCCCACTGCGTCGAGGCATTCCAAACGATTGAGAAGCACGAGACTGACTTGAGGTGCTGGCTCCTCCATCAACTCTTGATGAAGGTCCAGCTTGATCAACAACTCTTGTTGGTTCATCTGTAGCTTCATTTAGCACTAATCTACTACGTGGTTTATGGTTTATCATGTGATCTTCCTCCAAGAAAGTGGCGTTTGTCGATACAATCACCTTGTTTTCTTCTAAGTCGTAAAAAAGACCACCTCTCGTTTCTTTGGGATAGCCAACAAATTGGCATAATCTTGAACGAGGTTCCAGTTTGTTTGGGTTTGTCACTAGCACGTGTGCTGGACAACTCCAAATCCTGAAGTGTTGTAAACTAGGTTTATGCCCCTTCCACAATTCAAAAGATGTTTCTGAAACACTCTTTGATGGAGCAGTGTTCAAGATTTGAACTGCAGTCTCTACTGCGTATCTCCAAAACGAGGCAAGCAATTGAGCATAGCTCATTATAGAACGAACCATGTCCAACAAGGTTCTGTTTCTCCTTTCTGACACATTATTTTGCTGTGGTGTATTAGGTGCTGAGAGTTGAGATTTAATTCCATGTTCTATCAAATAGTCCTGGAATCTCAAATTCATATACTCTCCACCTCGATCGGATCGAGGTGTTTTAATGGTTTTCCCAAATGCATTCCCTACTTCTGTCTTATACTCTTTGAACTTTTCAAGAGCCTCAGACTTGTAATGCATCAGGTATAGATAACCATACCTCGAATAATCATTTATGAAAGAGATGAAATATTCATACCCTCCTCGAGCTTTAACATTCATCGGACAACAAAGATCCGAATGTACAAGTTCTAAGGGCTCTATGGCTCTGTAACCTTTTCCAGTAAAAGGTCGCTTAGTCATTTTACCTTCCAAGCATGATTCGCAAGGAGGTAAAGAATCATCTTCTAACTTGTTTAGAAGTCCATTCTTAGAGAGTCTCTCAATCCGGTTGAGATTAATATGACCAAGTCTAAGATGTCATAGATAGGTATTATTGTTTGGAGAAATTCTTTGTCTTTTACTTTGAGTATTTGCAGTTTTAAACATCTCATGATTTAAAATTGGTTTAGTTCTATTCGGTTTAAACACATACAAGTCGTTTTCTAACTTAGCACAACAAATATTGACACCTTTCTTTAAAATGAACACTTCATTAAATGAAAAGGTAATACAATAGCCAAGTTCAATTAAACAAGAGATAGAAATTAAGTTCCTCTTAATTTTAGGAACTATATACAGATTTTCTAAAAATAAAAATCTATCTCTAAAAAACAGCTTGGCATCTCCCACTGCACGAGCTGAGACGACGTCTCCCGTTCTGACCCTGAGCGTCATCTCACCCTCTTTGAGCTCTTTGAAATAACTAGTTTCCTGAAACGAAGAGCAAACGTGATTAGTGGCTCCTGAATCAAGTATCCAGGTAAAATCATCATTTTCCACTAAACAAGTTTCAAGAACAAGTAAATATAATTTACCTTTTTTCTCTTTGAGCTCAGCAAGGTATTTTGGGCAGTTTCGCTTCCAATGCCCATCCACGTTGCAGTGGAAACATTTTCCTTTGTCTGCAACCTTGGCTTTTCCCTTGCCTTTATCAGCAGCAGGTGCCTTCCCTTTCCCTCCTATCTTCTTCTTTTGGGTCTTCTTAAGCCCAGAAGATGAACCACAGGACTTAGTCCTAGAGGATGAACCCTTCTAGAACCTTCTGGAATGGACAAATAGATTTGCCTCTCCATCAACCTGTCCCTTCTTCATAAGAGACTGGAATGTTTGTAGTTCATTAAGAAGAGTAGTCAGGTTATACTCTGTCTTGTTCATCACCGCATTGCTGCGGAATTAAAGAAAACTCTTCGGAAGAGATTCCAGGATGAACGAGACCTGACTTTGCTCGTCAATGACCGCTCCGTTCATCTCAGCCACGATGAAGTGGACCATCAGATCGAGAACATGTTCTCTCACCGATGACCCTTCCTTCCTACGGGAGTTATAAACGTATTTGAGGGATTCGTGTCGAAGCTGTCCAGACGATTGTCCAAACATATCCTGCAACGAACTCATGATCTCACGAGCTGAGACCAAGCCATCGTGCTTTTTGCCTAGAACTTTAGAAACACTAGCCAAAATATAGACCTTAGCCTTGATCCAGCGGTTGTACGCCTCCTTAACAGATTAAGGGGTGTTTCGAGCAGGGACCTGAGGACATTCCTCAGATAGTACAAATCGAAGGTCGTCAACAACTAGAATTGTATTCAGGATGGACTTCCATGTAGTAAAATTCTCACCAGTTACACGATCGCTTTTTAGTAAGGCTATTATTGAGGACGACATGCTGAAAATCAAAAATAGTTCTAATTAGTTATGCCTTTTAACCCATTATAAAACCAATCAAATTTAGCAAAATTATTAAAGAACCCTAGTGTTTAAACTAAACCCAATGTTTAAATTAAACCTTTAATTTTACAACGATACTTCAAGGGTTTATAACAAAAAGCCTCTGTCAGCACAAGTCATTCCTCCCCGAATTGAGACTTTCTCACCAATTCTCACTACCAGAACATCTCTTGTCCCAATGGTCCTTAGCTACCGTTTGTTTGGTCAAGGACTTGTTAAGTAGCTTAACTTATCCCGTAAATGTGACCCTACCATTTTCAAATCCAATAGGTCCGAGCCAACAGGCTACTATTAAGAAAGACAACTGTTGGCAAATTACCTAAGAGACCCTATCCATTTCTGGAGATCGCGGTGTTCCGATCCCTATAGTCAGACCCTCCGTAGGGTTTGGCTGTTCAAGGACAACCTAGCAGACGGACTATAGAAATCTCACGGTGCGACATAATGGAGGAGATCGTAGGATACGTTGACACGTCTCCTGCTCCCATTTACTATGGATACTTCCCTCATTCACCTTAGTATTGAACCATGCAAACACATACCGTAGGGGAACACCCTATTGACGCCACGTAGCCGAGCATGGAACTCACGGTGTGAACTCTTGAGGACGTGAGAGTAAACTCGATGCGAACATCTCGTTTTCTCCCACTGAAGCTCCTAAGATTAGGGTATAGGTTTAACTTAGTCGGATTCTGGCTAAAAGAATCTATCTAAGTCTATGCTTATTATAACTGTTATAACTAGGTCTTTTAAGCTTATGTCTAGGTGAATAAACATTTTAATTTACCTAGGTATAAAATAGAACTAAGGCTAATTCAACTCAAGCTCCGGGTCGGTTCCCAGGTAGGAGGTGTTCCGTTAACCGTCAGCTTAAGTACCCCCAGCCTTAGACAGAACTTCACCGGTAGAGTTCCCTTATAACCAAAGTTTTATGGTCTTACTATATTTTAAACTATTTAAAATACTATTTAAGACTAATTTCTAATCCTATTAGAAATTAAAACTTAGGTCTAAATTAATTTTAAACAATTTGAAACTAATTTAATTTTTCCCCAAGTTCCTATGTTTGCATGCATTTCTTTGTTATAGGTATGGTTTCTAAAACCCCTTAATTTATAACTTTTATAAATTTAATAATTAACCTATGACAAAGAACTATATTATAAAACCAACAATTATTTTTCAAATTGGAGTTATAAAATATTCAAGTAATTGAATAATAAAATTACTTAAATAAAATAACATTTATTTTAAACTAAGTAATTTCATGCTCCATACAATTTATGTTCCATATAATCTAATTATAACATTTATAACTAATTACGCATGAAAAATAAATTAATAATGCATTTAAACCCTATTCATATAACAATTATACAAATAAAAATGCATGAACATGCTTATCATAAGGTGGGAAAAAATCTAAATGACATTCATAAAGAAATACAGCTGTAAAACCGGAATAAATTGGCCCCTAAAGTGCAAAAAAATAAAATTACTCTAACTTTATTACATAAACCGGTTTAAAACTCATTGAATCGGGCTTTAATCGCTCGAATAGGAACGAAAATCAACCGAACCGCCTGAACCGGTCAGCAACAACAGTCTTGGCATCACGGCGTTGCAACGCTGATGCAAGCATTGCAACGCCCGCTTCGTCTGCGCGCGCGCCTGCTATCGGGGTGGCGTTGCAACACTAAGGGGCATCGTTGCAATGCCGCTGACCCCTGGAGCTCTCGCGTCGATAGGGATGCTTGGCGATGCAACGCTGCTGCTTCGGCAACAACTTTCTTCTTCGAACACAACAGCAACAATCATCAAATTCTCCTCTGATTCTCAACCGAATTGCATGAAACTGGTCCCGAACACTCTTAACTCGAATACAGACTCGATAATGCAGTTTATGCCTAAAAACACAGGGGCCTTTACATAAATTTGATCAAATCAAAAGTAAACTATGGCCAAAATATTCCTAAACTAGTTTTACAGCAAACCAAAATGAATTTCCCACCAAATCAATGCAATTTGTTTCAACCAAAGAAAAACAAGCATTGCTCTGATACCAATTGATAGGGATATGATCTCCTTGAGCAGCGAAAATGTGTTTGGAGTAGTAATTGCTTGATCGTTTTAGTTAGAAACAAAAACTAGTACATTGACAAAATAACAGAGATAAACATGCAATTCCTAATCTAATTAGGCATGGAGATATACATGCAAACAAATTGAAAAATAACAATTATATTAAAAGGAACAGAAGTTACCTTTGTTGATTTCCACAGTACAACAACTCCTTGCTCCAAGGTTCACAGCAGCACTGCAACTCAAAAATGCTTCTCTGTTTTCTCCAACAGAACACTACCAGCAGGAGAACCTTCTATGGCTCTGAATTCCACTTAGATCTCTCTTTTGTGGGAAGGAGCCAACTATTGGAGTGTAGGAAATTTTGAGAGAGAAATTTTCTTTTTACAGGAGCAATTCCAAATTGCAGATGTTCATCGATCCATCTCTTCTCACCAAGAGAAGAAGCCTTTTTGTGAAGGGATAACTTCCCCCACTCCCTATCGATGGGGAGTGGGAGGGAAGTGGGAACGTGTCCTCCTGACACGTTCTCATTAATTTAATAATTAAATATTAATAATAATTAATCCAATTAATAATCAATTTAATTAATTAAATATCTTATATTTAATTTAGATTAAATCACATTTAATCAATTATCTCTCTATCCTATAGTTTTAATGCACATCTAATGCACATTAAATTTTAACCTATAGTTTTCAAATATGAATCCCATTCACATTTGAATTTAATATTTGAACTCTTTCAAATATTTAATTCTCTCATATAATTTAATATGAATCATATTCACATTAAATTTATAATATATAGTTCCAAAACTATATATTATATTGTATCTATATACATTAAGTTTATTCCCTTATGAATTTGAACGTTTCAAATTCAAATGATCTAAGAACCCTTTACGAGCTAGAAGGTGGACCTAATGGACCTACAGATCAGAAGCTCCAACGATACGAGATTTCTTGGTTAATCTCATCAACCTCCCAATCAACATTCGTTAACTGCGGAAACACTCCACTAAAGTCCCGCAGCTGCACTCTTCTCACTGCAGATATATTTCTGTGTTCACGGATATTGACCAATAAAAGCAAGTCAATCCTTCACGAATGTTCATAACACCAGATGGGTCAAATTACTGTTTTACCCTTGGGTTACATTTTGTACCTTAAGTACCAGTGCTCCTCTAATGAACAATTTGTTTGTGGTTCTACCGACAAATAGAGTCCCTCTCGGCCCTTTGTTCAAGTCCTGGAGACACCAGTTGAGGGAACATTCCTCTACTTACCCTAGTAGGCGGAAAGGAGTGAATTCCATCTTGCTAAGTTAAGTTCTCAGCCGCTCACTCGATCTTGTCCCCAAGAAGGTAGGCATATTGAGTCGGCGAATCTGGCCACTCTCACCCATACTAGTCAAAGAACAATCCCTCGCGAACAGGAGTTCGTAACCTGCTCAGGATTGAGATCAAGTTGCCGAGGTCATCCTAGTGAAATAGAGACTTAACTAGTCAACGGAGTTACATCTAATGGTTACTATTTCGCGGTCCGGTCTTATGTAATCTCATTACATAGGATATCCCCACTCACATGTCATCTACACGAACACGTTAGGATCACAGTGTTTGTATCATATACAAAGTGGGCCACATCCATAGTTTAACCAGGGTAAGGTACCCAAACCTTATCCCCTAACTATAGACCCTTTAGGTTGTATCTCGAACTAAGATCCTTTATATGTACATTATATTCAGTTAAAGATTCATTCTACAGCCTTGGATGTTTAGTTTATTGGATTTAGGGTTTAAAACGAAAGGAATATTGAAGATAATGAACAATAACTCTTTATTGAAGTAATAACACTTTATTACAAATAATTAGAATAAAATTACAAACTACGAATTTTAGGGCACAAACCCCAACAAGTTTTCCATATTATGAGTTTCTATGCTTTTAAATATCTAGTCTTGATTTTAACTACATCATGATTTTTTACGCTTTGCATTTCGTGGTGTTTTCAACTTGTAATTTGGTTGCATGGTTCGACTAGTTTTACGAAAAAGGGTTAAGTTACTATCAACACATAACTTGTCTATCACGGTGCTTTACCTTTGAACACATAACCTTTTAAAACAGTCACTCATTGGGCTTCACAACTCACGTTTTCAACATATTTTTTCTCCCCAAGTAGCGACGTGTTCTCGGTGCTTAGCCTCGAAAGGACTTGTTTGCCACCACGTCTCGTCAGCTCCTTGTATATACACATCTATATTTACATAGTTTTTGAATAAATGTTTTCTAGCTTGGTTGCAATACACTTAAGTATGTTATGACTTGTTATGAAAATGTAGTATGGGGGAATGAATGCATATTGCTAAGGTGTGTAATTATGCGCTCAATTTTACTTGTTCATACATGTTGTGTTATGTTCAGCTTCAGGTTGAGTTTGGTTTGGGTAGGGGAATGCTAGGAAGAAAGTTGGTATTCTCTGTCTTTGCATCCATTCCTAAGTTAGGCGGGTAAGCTGGGAGGGGGTGTGACACTGACTCGATCTTTAATGCTTGAGAAAGCTAAGCAATTTGTAAAAAGGAAAAGCATTAAATATGCAATGTCCATCCATGAGCAAAATTAAAAAAAAAACATTTTAAACTTTTCTTGGGTGTTTGTGTGCAACTTAGTCTATCGAGCATGCTTCCTACAAGTGCGGAGTAGGTTTATAAGAACCTCATATCTGCCTTCCCTCTACACTGACCTAAGAATAAGAAAACAGGTATTACACAATTATACACGTAATGGTTTGCTTACTTGTCTTTAAAAGTTTTAAGAGCTCTTTTATTCTTTTGATTTAATTTATACTTTCAAAGAGAGAGTTTCTTAGTCACCTATACCTTCACTCCAACGTACTAACACCTTGCAATGAAAGTAGATGACTACAAGCATAGGCCACCTTCGAAACTGCTTTCACCTACTCACTTCCTAGGCAAACCTTTCATTTAAAACAGATCACGGGTGTCATGACTGCCTCTGATTACTCAATTTATTAAGGAAGCAGGAGTGCCTCTTTGTTTTATTATTATTATTATTTCGCTAAGCTCATGTTCTTTTATTCTTCATAGGCATTTCATTATAACTAGTTGAGACCTATCTAGGTGACACAAGACATCTAGCTCCTAGAAAACTACACTAGGCCTTCAATAACATAAAAGAGAGGCTAACACGTGCTCAAAGTCTTCAATAAAAGCGTGAAATTTCTTTTAAAAAAATATGCTCAAATTAGAACAACATGTTCGACTTCTCCTACAAAAAAACAATCATTTAGCTTTGTAAGCAAATTATAAGATGTCCTACGCATGCAATATGCAATTACCTCATCCATAAATCAAGGCTCTAAATTTTTTATAATTATGTGCTTCACATGATCAATCAAAAGTTAGTGCACGGACGCTCGAGGACGTCAAATAACAACACAACAACCAATCAAAATTTTGGGGTTTATGCCCTAAACAAGTGTAGTTTTTATAATAATGTTGAATTCTCATACACAAACCTAAATCCAATAAACTAAGTTCCAAGGTTATAATGATAGATCTTAAACAAATGTGTAGTGGCACAAGTTAGATAATGTTCAAATATATAACCTAAATGGTCTATGGTATACGCATGAGGTTGGGAACCTTATACTGGTAACACCATGGATGCGTCCCTCTTTGTATTCAATACAAACGAGATAATCTAACTCGTTCATGTGGTAGACATGCGAGTGGGGGCATCTTGTGCGATGAGATCATACAAGACCGGACTACAAATTATTAGCCTATTAGTGTAACACTGTTAATAGGATATGCCTAATAATTTATAGATGATTCTTAGTGACTTGACTTGAATCCTGAGCAAGTTACGAACTCCTGCTTATAGGGGGTTTTCTTAGATTACTATGGGTGAGAGTGGCATGTAGCCGACTCAATAAGCCTACCTTCTCAAGGGCAGAAGCTTGTAGGTAGCTTGGAACTTAACTCTGTAAGATGGAATTCACTCATTTCTGAATTAGGGAATCAGATAGGTTGTTCTCTTAAGAAATGAAACCAGGTCTTGAACAACGAGGCCCACCCTCTTACTGACATAAGGAGCAAGAGGTAATCACAAGGGTAATGGGTAATTTGACCCAACTGTGATTACGAACAACCTGTGAAGGGTCAACTCACAAGTATTGATTATATCAATGGACACAACACAGTCTACAGTGAGGAGACTGCAACTACGAGTATATAGTGGAGTGACTCGTAGTCAATGAATGTTTGTTAATTAGATCAAAGAGTTTGATCTGTTAATCTCGTATCATTGGAAGTCATGATCTGTAGGTCCATTAGGTCCCTCCGTTGGCTCAACATGGAAATATTGAGGGTATAAAGATTCGAGTGAAATTGAAGTGTTCAATTTCATACATGAGAAGATATATCAATTATATGAGATATAATTGATATAATATAGTTGATAGCACACAAAATGTGCTATCCATAGGCTTATTTATTGCTAGTTTTATGATGATTTTAGGAATTTTACATGTTTAAATCACTCAATCTAAGGTTAAGAGCTTAAACGGAGCTATTGGAGACATTTTGGATCACTCGGGATCGAAACGAGGCTATTTAGAGCTCAAAATAACATCAATTGAAAGTGAAAGGACCAAACCAAGCTTGAACACCTGAGGTGATGGCGTTGCAACGCCATGAAGAGCGTTGCAACGCCGAACGTGCAGCCAAGATGCGTTGAAAACCTCAGGAGATAGCGTTGCAACGTTGCTTTGCAGCGTCGCAACGCTTTCTCGATAAGAAGATGCACAAGAAGGACCGCACAACGAGCGTTGCAATTTTGCCTTGCTGCGTCGCAACGCCATTTCGATAAGGAGCGCGCGCGTTAGGGTAGCGGCGTTGCAACGCTGCCGATTGTTTCCTTATTTACCAACCGCCTAGGGTACAACGTTGCAACGCTATCCCTAGCGTTGCAACGCTGCCAACTGTTTCCTTCTTTACCAGCCGCCTAGGATACAGTGTTGCAACGCTGTCCCTAGCATTGCAACGCTGCACCGATTAAACCTATAAATAGAACCTTAATTCTTCTTGCAAAGGGAGCCGAAATTGATAGACAATCCATCCTAATTTCGAAATACACTTTGTAAAAGAGGGAAAAGAGCGTTTTTGGGAGCCAAAGCACTCGTGGAGGTTTGAGATCGAAGACGGGAACTCGGAGACGAAGGACCGGCATCGACACATAAGTTTAATTTCGTTTTCTTTCAAATTGTAATAGCGTTCTAAGACGTTTTTTACTTGTTTAGTTTGATTTTCATGTGATTTAGTGCAGCTAGACATTGTAGATAGGATTTGATTTACTTGTTATGACTTTCTTGCTATGTATTGAAGCATGTTTTGTCCTTATTTTTGGAAATTCGTTCTTTACTTCTTAATTTGTTGGTTTAAGTGGACTCGAGAGATAAAGCTTGAATTAGAGCAAAATTGTCAAAACCCTTAGAAATCTGGCATGAGAATGACTTAGAAATCTTAGGGAAACACATAAAGAAGTAGCTTAAGGCCATACATGTCGTAGGTTCATATGGAGACTATGGAGTTTATTGCTTTTGTGAGGCTCACTAAGAATCGAGAGGTTTTCTTGAGTATTTTACTTCTTGTTTATAATTTCATCTCTTTGGTTCATTGCATGTGTTAATTGAGTCATTAACTTGTATAATCACTTCCCTCAATTCTATCAATTCGCGTCTCCACATGTTTGTTTGTTTGCTTGTCTTTACTTTCAACCAACTATCCATGTTATGTTTCTTTAGCTAAAATTGAGAATTAGTACCTTAGTAATTAATTAATCTAGAAACCCATTCCCGAGGATGATACTTGGACTCATAAATCACTATACTAAAACTTGACCCGTACACTGCGGTATTGCATTATAATAATTTTGCATCAACAAGTTTTTGGCGTCGTTGTCGGGGAATGACGATTATTTAGATTAATTAATATTAGGAGAAAATTTAAAATTTTAGACTAAAGCTTGTTTGTGTGTTTTCCCTTATTTGTTTTTGTGTGTTTGTTTGTTTCCTTATTTGTGTTATTTTAGTTTTGTGTGTTTTTGAGTCTTTGTCCCCTATTTTTGTTGTGTTGCTATTGTATAGAAGTCTTGATCTGAATTATTAATTTTTTTTATTATGACTTTGCATGATTTTGATTATCCACCATTCTATTGTCCTTCTCAGGACCCTAGGTATGTGCATCATGATTTTTCTGAATTTCATCTGTCTAATTTTTACCATTCTGTACCTGAAATTGATAAGCATTCATGTAATGGTAGTTACCTACGCAGTTGGAACCATAGTTTTTTGTACCTTAACCAACCCATAGACAAGTCTTCTCTTATGGACCAATTGGCAGAATACACCTTAGAATTGAAATTTAAAAATTTGGTTCATAGTGAATTAGAGAGGTTGGATAGGTTAGAAACTGAGGTGGTAGGACTTTGGGAAATAGTACAGGATAGAGCTCAATATCTTAACCAACTAGTAGTTTCCCTAAAGGCCTTACAGGAACAATTTTTTATCCTTACCACTCAGAAGGTGCCACCTAGGAGGATTTGTTCAGATAATAATGAGGATAGTTTGGGGAAGGTTGAAGCACACCATGATCAGGTTAGTGAGGAAGGCAGTGGTGATACACTTAGTTCCATAGGGAAAATCCAGGTGATAGAGTTAGAGACTAAGAAGTCTTCTTCCCTTTTATCCCCAGAAATTTCCTTTATTTTTGATGACCATTGGTCTTGTACTCACGAGTCTTGCTTTGATTTCAATTCTTTCAATTCATTAAACAAAAATACCAAAAATAATTCTATCTCTGGTGCCCATGAAAAGCATGATAGTCTTTTAGACTTAGAAGACTATATCGATTCGAGCAAGAAGGGCCCGAAAACATATGAGCAATTTTATGTGCCCTGATAAGGCACCGTCTAGCTAAAGACGTTAAAGAAAGCGCTTCTTGGGAGGCAACCCAAGTTTTATGTTTCATGTCTTTATTTTTTGTTTTATTTTCTAGTTGTTTGTGTTTTTTGTCTATTTTCTTTCTTTTTGTTCCTCCCGGTGTATGCCCAAAGGGAGAGCTGCAGACTTGTACCCTTTTGACCCTGACATCGAGAAGACCTGTAGGAGACTCCTAATGGAAGAAAAAGCAGAAACTCATACTATGGTTTATTAGGAGCTCATCAATAACCCTAAACCTATCAGGGAGTATTTCCAACATGTGTTTAATTCTGAGCAGGCTGGAATAGTCCATTCCCCTATCAATGCTAATAATTTTGAACTTAAGACAGGGCTGATACAGATGGTTAGGGAAGGTGCTTTCAGAGGCTTAGCCACAGAAGATCCTAACTCACATCTTCAAAATTTCTAAGAAATCTATGGTACATTTAAAATGAATGGTATCTCTGCTGATAGTATTCGCTTACGTCTTTTTCCTTTCTCTTTGCAGGGTAGAGCCAAAGAATGGCTAGGGTCCTTTCCCTCAGGTAGTATCACTTCCTGGGAAGAGTTGGCCCAAGCCTTCATGACCAAATTGTTTCCACCTATGAAGGCTGCAAGTTAAGGACTGAGATAGGAACATTCAGGCAGCAAGAGGGAGAGCAGCTATTCGAGGCATGGGAAAGGTACAAGGACATGCTCAGGAGGTGCCCACAGCATGGCTACCTAGAATCGCTCCAGGTAAAATTGTTCTATAATGGACTGGAAGGTAAGACTTGGACCATTCTAGATGCCACTGCTAGAGGGGCTTTCATGGCGAAGACTGTGCCAGAAGCACGTGCCCTCCTCGAGGAAGTGTCAACTGCCAACTACCAGTGGCCTACAGACAATGACAGATCTAAGCAGTAGCTGGATTATATCAACTGGATGAGGTAACTTCACTTAGATCTCATATGGCATCTCTCACTCATGCTCTGAATAATTTTGCAGGATCACCACAAAAAGGGATGTCCTCTCAATGCTCCCAGCCTAATGGAGAATCCACTATGGAACAATTGCACTACCTGAAAAAAAGAAGCAACGCCTATGGGGAAAATCAGACTCAGAATAACCTACCAACACATTACAATCCAGGTTTGAGATATCATGAGAATTTCTCTTATACAAACAACAAAAATGTGTTGAATCCTCCTACAGGGCATGCTTCTACATCAGAAAGGAAACCATCTCTGGAAAAGACATTGCACTCCTTCATAGTTGAATCCAGAAGTCGGTCCAACCAGCTGGAGAATGCAGTCACCAGTCTACCTGGTATTGCAACTAGTCATGGAGCTGCGATAAAGAATATAGAGACCCAGATTAGCCAAATGAACACATCACTCCAGGCACTGTAAGTAAGGAAGAAAGCACCTTGAGGGAGTACAATCTAGCTAAAGACGTTAAAGAAAACGCTTCTTGGTTGGCAACCCAAGCTTTTTCATTTTTTTTCTATTTTTTGTCGTTAGTTTGTTGTTTTTCAATTCTTAGTTTATTTACTTGTGTTATTTGCTTTGTAGGTTGTGACGATGCCTGTCTTCGTTGAAATCCATGCTCCCGTTCTGAGGAACTGCAACACACATGCTTTGGCTATCCAAGATACTCAGAAAGATCTCCATTACCCAGGACAATATTGTTCACTCTTACCCTTATACTTAATTTGTGCTTAATTCTGCAAACATTGGGGGCATAGTTTAAGTTTGGGGGTGGGATGTGTTTATTTGTTGTGACTGTCCTGAGTATGTTCTGAATTGTTGATTGATCTTTTACATAAGTATGACCATGATAGCCTAGGATGAGATTTAATTGAAATATTTGTGATTCTGTTGAAACTTGAGAGCATGACATGAATTCGAGTTAATTTAAAAATTTTCTTGAGTTTTCCTGCACTATTATGCACATAGTTTGTGTTCCTGTAGTTTTAAAATGCTTAGAACAAAGTTATTAGGTTTAAAAGTTTGATGTCACCTCGATAGGTCTAAGAACTGATTTGAGAGCTAAACTGCAAGATAGGGTGAATAACAATATGAAGTGCATGACCTGTATAATATGTGAATTAGTTGGCTTTTGTTATTTGTTTGCTAAAGAAAAAATTTGTGAGGGCAAAAAGAGCTACCTTCATTGTGATCAGTTAGGAAACTCATTGAGCGAGCCCTCTGGGTAAGGGTTCATGCAGTGGATGTGTGAAAGCTAGTGTCCTTGCACAAAAAAAAAGAAAAAATAAAAAAATTGATAAAAAAAAAGTGAGTAAGTATTGAGTAGAGTTATTTAATTCTTGAATGTAGGGAGGCTAAAAGATTAGAAATTATGACCAATGTAGGGGGAAGTTAAATGGAGAGCCTAATAAAGTTTATCCGGGCTTAGTAAAAATGAAGGGAACATAGGCTAATCACACACACGTAGGAACACTTAGGAAAAGTTTTAAATTGCTTGCTGAAGTGTTATGTTTGAGTGTTTCCTGTGATTACCAGATTTTCTCTTAAATTTTTTAGGCTTGAATCAAATGTATGTTTAAGAACAATCCGATGTTTAATTCTGTTTTTGCTCGGGACTAGCAAAAGTTTAAGTTTGGGGGTGTTTAATAGCACATTAAATGTGTTATCCTTAGGCTTATTTATTGCTAGTTTTATGATGATTTCAGGATTTTTACATGTTTAAATCACTCAATTTCAGGTTAAGAGCTTAAACGGAGCTATTGGAGGCATTTTGGATCACTCGGGATCGAAACGAGGCTATTTAGAGCTCAAAAAAACATCAATTGGAAGTAAAAGGACCAAACCAAGCTTGAAGACCCGAGGTGAAGGCGTTGCAACGCCGTGAAGACCGTTGCAACGCCGAACGTGCAACCAAGATGCGTTGAAGACCCCAGGCGATAGCGTTGCAACGCTGCTTTGCAGCGTCGCAACGGTATCTCGATAAGAAGATGCGCAAGAAGGACCGCACAACGAGCGTTGCAACGCTGCCTTGCAGCGTCACAACGCCATTTCGATAAGGAGCGCGCGCGTTAGGGTAGCGGCGTTGCAACGCTGCCCTCAACGTTAAAACGCTACCGACTGTTTCCTTATTTACCAGCCGCCTAGGGTACAGTGTTGCAACGTTGTCCCTAGCGTTGCAACGCTGCACCGATTAAAATTATAAATAGAACCTTAATTCTTGTTGCAAAGGGAGCCGAAATTGATAGACAATCCACCCTAATTTCGAAATATACTTTGTAAGAAGAGAAAAAAGAGCGTTTTTGAGAGCCAAAGCACTCGTGGAGGTTCGAGATCGAAGATGGGAGCTCGGAGATGAAGGACCAGCATCGACACATAAGTTTAATTTCCTTTTCTTTCAAATTGTAATAGCGTTCTAAGACGTTTTCTACTTGTTTAGTTTGATTTTCATGTGATTTAGAGTAGCTAGACATTGTAGATAGGATTTGATTTACTTGTTATGACTTTCTTGCTATGTATTGAAGCATGTTTTGTCCTTATTTTTGGCAATTCGTTCTTTACTTATTAATTTGTTGGTTTAAGTGGACTCGAGAGATAAAGCTTGAATTAGAGCAAAATTGTCAAAACCCTTAGAAATCTTGCATGAGAATGACTTAGAAATCTTAGGGAAACACATAAAGAAGTAGCTTAATGCCATACATGTCGTAGGTTCATATGGAGACTATGGAGTTTATTGCATGTGTGAGGCTCACTAAGAATCGAGAGGTTTTCTTGAGTATTTTACTTCTTGTGTATAATTTCATCTCTTTGGTTCATTGCATGTGTTAATTGAGTCATTAACTTGTATAATCACTTCCCTCAATTCTAACAATTCGCGTCTCCACATGTTTGTTTGTTTGCTTGTCTTTACTTTCAACCAACTATCCATGTTATGTTTCTTTAGCTAAAATTGAGAATTAGTACCTTAGTAATTAATTAATCTAGAAACCCATTCCCGAGGACGATACTTGGACTCATAAATCACTATACTAAAATTTGACCCGTACACTGCGGTATTGCAATATCATAATTTTGCATCAACAATAGTTTAATGAGAATTTGATTCACAATAAACTATATACTAAAGTGGGAGATACCTTATAATTATGTAAATAATCAAATGTGATTTGCAAATACATAATGAGAGCACTAAAGGGATAGGATTGTAATTTCCATCCTATTTCCCTAAAAATATATGCATGAGATGCACATTTTGACTAAGTTATTCCATAGAAACCTTAGTGCTCACAAAAGAGGAAAAAGTGTTTTCCTTCTCTTAAAAAGTCTCTCCTAATTCTAAGAATACAACGGAGAAGATCTAGTGTTGAGTTCGATTACACTGGGATCGTTGAGAACATGAGATCGTGAGAAGCAAGGAGCACTACAAGATTAAGATCTACAAATAAAGGTAATATATGCTGCCCATATTTCTAGTTTATGCTTAATCTTAGTTTAAACAATGTTCTTGATTTGATTAACATAACAAAATTCAAGAACACGCGATTCAATTCGCTTCCGTTGTGGGATTCAATCCTATCACAAAAGATAGTCCAAGCTAAGATGCTCAAGAACTCAACCAAATATGCTAAACAATTAATCAAGGAGAGAGAAATAATGAGTAAATGAAATCCACCCCTAACTTAAAAGATTACATTGTTTTCAATGTAATACAATAGAAAAAAGAAGAATAAGAAAAGAGGAAAATGTAATACATAAAGATAAGAGATAGAAAAAATTGGGGAAAGGAATTTCCCTGCTAATCATTATCTAAGTCCTCGTCCGTGGAGGAATATGGTTGCATCAGTGGAGAAAATTTCGGGTCGCTACCAGACATATGGCACAAGCACTCGTACAGCTGCTGATGATACACCTCATCTCGAAGCTGCCGGTGCTCGATCCCATCGAGCTGCGCAGAAATAGCTTCTGAATCCTTGAATAGCCTATGAGGTGCAAGTGGGGCTAGAAGAATATGAGCCTGTTCTGGTCCATCAACGTTGTTAGCATGCTCGGGCTCACGTCGTCTCTAGTGTGGTCCCAACCTCTCAAGCCCATAATGAAATTACAATTCATGATCGCCCTTGGTTTGATCAATTCCTCATCTGGGGTCCATGTGACTCCAACAAGTTTGCATAGGTCCATGATCAAGAAGGTGTGGTCGAAGTTGACTATTGTGCCTCTACACCTAATGTGTCTGATGGACCAATAGATAAGCTTACTATCATCGATGGTTTTACTCGTGGCGATTGCAAAGAATAGAACTGCTCGTTCCTTCATCATGTCGGTAAGTCTGGAGACTAGATGGAGTTTAGTGCAGATGAAGTTGTTCCACACCTTGTTGGTGACACTCAAATCTAAGAATCAAAATCTCACGACCTCCCCACGAGGTGTGCGTGTCTACTATAGAAATTGCAAACGACAAGCTATGTGTTAACAAAAAAAAAAAATTCAAGTCCCAAGTGATGCCCTAGCCAACTAACATTTAGGCACACGCAAATTCAAGCACAAACCATATAAATCATCTAAGCACAAGTGGTCCCCTTGGTGATTTCTTTGTGGATGCAATTAAGTTGAAACAACTAGGGAATAAAAATCGACACACAACAACTCCAAATGTCCTCAATGCTCTTAACTATCCCTAGATTGACACACAAGATACAATTTTAAAATTGCACTAAGAAAATTCCCAAGATAAATAGACAAAAATTCACAAATCCCACTAGAACACAACATCAAATGTTTTTGCTTAAAGTCTCCATCCTTGCTAAGAAAATCTAACACTATGAAAGCAAAGAGGGAGAAGAGAACATATGTTGAGTGTAGATCCCGATCTTGACATAGAATACCCAAAAGTGAGATGAAATGGAAATTAAAGGCAAGGGTGTGCAATAAATTGAGTGGGTATGGTAAAAACTTGTGAAAAATGATGGAAGAATGGAGGAAGAATGGCCAAAAAAAAAACAATTAAAGGAATGTCGAGGGCTCAATCAAATCCAATTTATATTTATCGATCTAAAATTAAATGTTGGGGTTTATGCACTAAATTCATGGATTTGTAAATCAAATTTATATTTCAATAAAATAAAAAGTTATTTTATCAGTTTTCTAGACCCTCTTAAACTCAATTCGAATAAACAAACATCCAAGGTTATTTATATAAACTTGAACAACATGCATGGACATACAAATGGATCATGTTCAAGTAATAACCTAAAGGGTCTATAGTACCCAGATGAGGTTCGATACTTTATCTTATTCAATTTTCTACATCTCTCAAATTGATTTCTCCAACTATGCCGAAATTCCATAATTAGACAATAGTATAGTTCAATATGAATCTCATTCACATCAAACTATATATTAAATCAATTAGATCACATATAATTAACATAAATACCCTTTATGTGAGTTTGAATACTTCAAATTCACTCCAAACTTTATACCATCATTAATTCTATAATTGAGAAAATTGAGAGATCTAATGGACCTACAGATCATGAGCTCCAATGATCCGAGATTAATTGATCAAACTCTTTGATCCCGTTAATCAACATTCATTAACTACGAGGTCACTCCATTATAGACCCGTAGCTGCACTCTCCTCACTATAGGACATTTGTGTTTATCAATATAACCAATGCCCATGAGTCAACCCTTCACAAGTCGTTCGTAGTCACAGTTGGATCAAATTACCATTTTATCCATGTGGCTACATCTTGCTTCTTAAGTACCACTGATCCTCTAATGAACAACTTTTTTTATAGTCCAACCATAAACAATGTCCCTCTCGGGCTAGTGAGAGAGTGGGACTCCGTTGTTCAAGCCCTGGAGTCAGCACTTAAGGGAACAACCCATCTAGTTTCCCTAGATCAAGAACGAGTGAATTCCATCTTGTGAAGTTAAGTTCCAAGCTACCCACGTGGTTCTGCCCTAGAGAACGTAGACATATTGAGTGGCAACTCTGGCACACTCTCACCCATACTAGTCTAAGGACAACCCCCCGCAGACAGGAGTTCGTAAATCGCTCAGAATTAAGGTCGTGTCACTAATGGTCATCAACGAATTTCTTAGTCCTAAACTGTTAATGGTGTTACATCAGTTGGTCTAATAATTCACGGTCTAGTCTTGTACAATCTTATTCCACATGATGCCCCCACTCGCATGTCAACTACATGAACGAGTTAGATCACCTCGTTTGTAACAATATAAAGTGGGTCGCATCTACAGTGTTACCAGGATGAGGTTCCCAATCCTATCCATATACTGTAGACCATTTGGTGATTTACTCGAACGTTGATCCTACCTGTATGCCCACTACACACCGTTCAAGATCTCATAAATATGATGACCCAGGAGCTTAGTTTATTGGATTAAGTTTGAAATGCGAGATACGAGGTTTAATAAAAATAACTTTTATTTATATACATCAAATACTACAAACGACACGGGTTTAGGGCATACACCCCAACAAACTCCCACTTGAACTAAAGCTAGTGGAGTATAGAATACATTTCACAAATGCAACAATACAATAAACTAGGGCATTGAATACCCATTACAATACTCCCACTTTCCCTAGTAAGAAATCACACATAGACCTAGACTCTATAGGTGACCCTCAAACACCTTAATCGTGAGAGCTTTCGTAAACGGATCAACAACGTTGTGCTCTGAAGCTATCTTCGTGACGATCACGTCTCTGCGATGCACAATCTCCCGTATCAAGTGATACTTTCGTTTAATATGTTTGCCTCTCTTATGACTTCGAGGTTCCCTCAAGTTGGCTACTTCAACACTATTATCACAATACAGTGTGACCGACAAGTTCATGTTTGGAACAACTTTCAAATCCATTATGAACTTCCTAAGCCAAACTACCTCCTTAGCTGCTTCACAAGCTGCTACATATTCGACCTCCATGATGGAATATGCGATGCATCCCAACATGATGCTTCACCATACTATAGCTCCTCTGTTAATGGTGAACATTGACCTCGATGTGGACTTCCTAGAATTCTTATCGGTCTGAAAGTCAGAGTCTTTGTTGTTGGGATGTTTGTCCTAATCTCGTTTTGTTTGTAAATTTAACATTTGAAATTAATGAGATTTATTTATTTCATCACTTTGTGTCTCGCAAATTTTACAAACTTTGTTCAATAAACTAAGCTCCAGGGTCATTGAATTTATAAGAGAACTAGAACTTGAACGGTGTGTAGTGGACACACAGGGAGGATCATGTTCGGGTTAACGACCCGAACGGTCTACAGTATATTGATAGGGTTGGAGACCTAATTCTGGATACGTTGTAGATGCGACCCGCTTTGTATTAGATACAAACGAGGTGATCTGGCTCGTTCATGTGGTTGACATGGGAGTGGGGGCATCCTGTACAATGAGATTGTACAAGACCGGACTGTGAATTATTAGACCTACTGATGTAACACCGTTAATAGTATGGGACTAATAACTTCGTAGATGACCATTAGTGACTCGACCTGAATCCTGAGTGTGTTACGAACTCCTATCTGTGGGGGTTTGTCCTTTAACTAGTACGGGTGAGGGTGATCACAGTTACTCGCCCAATATGCCTATCTTCTTAGGGACAGGACCAAGTAGGGAGTTGGAAACTTAACTAGGCGAGATGGAATTCACTCGTTCCTGCGTTTAGGGAAACTAGAGGGGTTGTTCCCTTAAGTGCTGTCTCCAGAGCTTGGACAACGGGCGCCCACCCTCTCACTGGCCCAAGAGGGGTGTTGTGTAAGGTTGGACCATTACAATGTTGTTGTTCATTAGAGGAGCAGTAGAGACTTAAGGAGCAAGAAGTATACACATGGGTAAAACGGTAATTTGACTCAGTAGTGTCTACGAACAACCTGTGAAGGGTCGACTCATGGGTATTGGTTATATCAGTGGACACATCTTGTCTTACATTGACGGGAGTGCAGCTATGGGCTTTAGTGGAGTGTTACCGTAGCTAATGAATGTTGGTAAACCGGGTCAAAGAGTTTGACAGGTTAGTCTCGGATCATTGGGCTCGTCACTGTAGGTCGATTAGGTCCCTCGGCTGGCTCAAACAGGATTAACAGAAGGTTTACATTTTTGGTGTGAATTTGATGTGCTCAAATTCACTAAAGGGCAATTATGTTATTTATATGAGATATGAATGACATATTATATAGTTTAATGTGAATGAGATTCATAATAAACTATAGGTTAGCCTAATTGTTGAATTAGCGCTAACTAGGAGAAATTAGATTGAGAGAAATTAAACTGAATGTGATTCAATTTAAAATCCACGATTATACAAATGTGATTTGTAAAGTTTAGATATGAGATATCTTATAATATGTGGTTATGCAAATATGATTTGCATAACCTATAGTTGTGGTAAAATGGCAAATAGGTGGAGATTTCAACTCCACCTATCACCATTATATAAACCCCTTTGCAAGAAGGGTTGGTAATGCATTTTACTCATTTTTGGATTTTCTCTCCAAAATCAATTGTCATCCTCTCTCAAACTCTCCTCCCTACACCAAAAGAAGAGAATCCCACCATTCTCCTTCTACCAAACATAGAACAACCGAGTAATCGAGTTGAGGTGTCTGTTCGTTGGTTTTGTTCGAGGTGTTCGAGATCGTTGAGAAGAACACAAAGAGTTCGTGATCGGAGGAAGGAATCTTGAAGACGTTCTTCAACAAGTAAGTGGTTCTAACTTATTGTTTTTCCTTCTAAATATGTGTTTAGCTTAATACTATTACATAGTTTAATTTTAAGAAAACAAATTGCACAACGATACCACGACGATTCGATCGTCTTCCGCTGTGCGAAGATTCTCATTCCCCTTCATGTGTATCTCGTATGGATCAAATCCTCAATTCCATACACAAGCATGTAGTCCCTCGTTCTCCTAAGATACATGAGGATTGCCTTTAAGGTTGTCCTATGATCTAATCTTGATTGGATTGATACCTACTGACAATCCCAATTGCATAACAGATGTCGATTCTAGTACATAGCATGGCTTACATCAGGCTCCCTACACCTGAAGCATAGGGGATCCGTCTCATATCCTGATCTTCTTGAGGCGTCTAAGAACACTGCTCCTCAGACAAATGAACCCCATGTCTGAAAGGCAACAAGTGCTTCTTGGAGTTCTGCATCTTACATCGTACCAAGATCTTGTCGATATAAGACGCCTGAGATAAGGCTAGCATTTTGGTCGGGTTGTCGAAGCCCTCCAAAATATTTACTGGTTTTCTAGATCTAACTTGTAGAAATAGTGGACCAGGTCGAATCCCAAAGGAACCAATCGAATTAATTTCTCAAAGTTAAAAATAATAATAATAACAAAAATAAAGGGGGTTTTGAATTGTCGAACAAAAAAATGAAATTAAAAACAAAAGGTAAAAAGATAATTTTATGCAACTTCCAATTCAAGGATGTAAATTTCATCCAATTGTAATCTTGATCATAGGCTTCAAAAGGAAAAAAAATAAATCAATTTTAATTTTGCTAATTCAAGAACTCACTCAATTTACTCGGAAAAGCCGAAATAAATATAAACTCTCCTAATATAATTGATCTTAACCAAGCATCAAAATCAAAACTTATAATTTAATCCATTGGGTACGATAGCGTTCCATATGGATTAAATAATAGCATTAAAAGTAATGAGAGGACTAAACCAAAATTAACTAATTGAGATAACTACAAATTAATTAATTTTGTTTCTTTGTTTCCCTAGAGTCTATTATGCAAGCTATGTAAAATGGAAAAGCCATTAATTACACACACATAAGCCAACCCCTTGCTACATTTTTTTTTTCAATCATTTGTGACAATTACGGATCACAAAATCATGGATAGCAATAAATTGATTGAAACTAAATTAAGGCGTCAATTTAATTAGTAACGATCAACCATAAAAATAAAACAAGAAACAAAGAATTCTTAAATTATAAACAAAATTTCAATTAGGTTTAAAGCCTCACAAAATTACATGGAAATAAAATTACCCTTGAATCAGAAATTAAAGCTTAGCCACACATGGTGGAAAAGCAAGAATAACTGTAAAGGAGAGAAAACATAAAATAAAAATTACTAAAAACAGAGAACTAAAACACTCTCTAAACTTTTGTTTTTCTAGAGAACACTCAAACTCTACACACCCTTTGCTCAATGCATTGCCCTCCTTTTATACTTGAAAATGACCAAAAATAGGTCCCTTATATGTGCCATTTCTTTCTCCACAATGTGTGCCAAGCCACAAGATTATTTCTCCCTTGCATTTCTCATGGAAGACTCCATGCATGCATGCCACCTACACAAAGAAAAAATAAACAAAAGAAAAAATTAGATAATAAACGTTCATCTTTTTCCTTTTCATTTTTTATGTTATTTTTTCTCAATTTCTTTAATTCTTTTTTTTATTTTCAATTCTCTCATTATTTTGTTTTCTAATTTTTCAATTTTTATTTCAATTTACGAATTTGAACTAAAAAGTACTTTTTAGACTAGTTTCACTAAATAATGATAATTTATCACCTAAACTAAATTGGACACAATTTCGACAATTAAACATTTTATTCACTTAGAATGTAAGGAAATTAGATATAATAAGTATAATTAATTTCTACTCATCAAATTCCCCCACACCTAATCCATGTTTGTCCTCAAGCATGCCTTAACTCAACATATGAACCTCCTCTTTACTCCCTTTTCATATTTCTCAATATCCAAAAATACCAATAAAGCCAATTACACATCAATGTTGAATTGTAGTGACAATCAAGAGAATGAGCACTCATAGGAAACATTTTATAAAAAACTCAAGCATCTCATCAATTCACCAAAATCACATGCAACAAGACTTAACACCCTCACGCGGTTTCACTCAATACACTCAAAGTATTTAGGGTGCTTTTACTCTCAAAATCAAAACCTAGCATGTTATTACCATAGGCTTGCAAATGAATCAAATCTCTACCACTTAGATGAATTGAATGCAAAATCAAAGGGACTTAATAAGGGTTGTAATGGGGCTTAGGTAAAGGTATGGTAGGAGAAAAATTTTATGTGTTTCACAATCAAGACCAAGAGTTGTATACATGATATCAATGTCACATAACAATCACACATTACCCAAGACATTGAACCTTATTCCTACATCTCATTTAAGCACTAAGAATGTTGGAGAAGTAGCATTTTAATAATTCAAATGCTTTTGGCAAATTTTTCTCCAAAAAATTTTCTCTTTTTTTTTCTTTTCCTTTTCTTCTTTTTCTTCTTCTTTTTTTTTTTTTTTTGATGCTAAGGCCTTTTTAATTTTTTTTTTTGCCTTACTTTTTCACAATTTTTCTTTTTGTTTTTTTTTTTTTCACTGAACACATTAATTACTATGCAATATTTTCTCTTGTCTTGAGAAAAGGTAAAAATGTTGAGGCTAACAAACAAAATGGTCATAGGTTGAATATAATGTGTTTGAAGCAAGAAAAAAAAAAGGGAAATAGGCTCAAAATGGCTAACTAAAGGAAAAAACATAAAGGTGGGTATTTTGAGAGATCCAAAAATTTGTTAATCCTAATTTGCCCTTATCATATTAAAACATCAATCCAAAAAATGTAGTCTCAAAATGCATTCACAAGCAAGTTCTAGAATAAGCATACTAAGTTTGATAACACTCAACGAGAAATAAATTGAGCAAAATATAATGAAATGCTCATAGGCTCAAATACTCACTGGGTGTGTAATTTGCATCAAGTCTTGTGCACTTTTTAATCAATAAATCAGTGAGACACTATCATATAATTTTTAAAGAAAAACACTATTCATGCTCATCTCTCTCATGTATTGAAAATTCAAACTAAAAATGCATCCTTAACTTACAAAGCATTAAAAGATAAAACATTCAAGGTTTCAAAAGAAAAATTAACATGCACGAATTAGGACATGCTAAATTCAAAGTAAAACCTATTTTTTTTTAGATACGAAATTGTATAACAAAATCCTCCCCCACACCTAAACTATACATTGTCCTCAATGTATAAATAGAATATTGCTCAGAAAAGAAAAGAAAGAAAATTAAACTCCCCTGATTTGTGAACAACTTGAACTGGTATAGTTTGGGGTATTGAAAGAATGGGTGACCATGCTTGATTAAAAATTAATGTCCTGCAAAAAGAAAAATAGAATTAGGAAAAATTGAAAGAAGAAAGAAAGAAAGAAAAAACTAAAAATAAAGAGAAGAAAAAGTAAAGAAAACATTGGGTTGCCTCCCAATAGCGCAATTATTTAACGTCGTTTTGCCCGACGAGATTCTTGTGCATGTCAGGGCACATAAAATTCTTCAATTTTCTTTGGTCCCTTCTTGCTCGAATCAATATTGCCTTCGAAGTGTAAAAGGCTCATTTGTTTTTCTAGGGTACCTGAAAGATCATTATTTTTTAGATTTTTTATATAAGGAATGAAGGACATAAAATAAGACTCAACTGACTTGAAAGAAATAAGAGACTCTACAAACTCATGAGAATAAAGGAAGGAATATTTAGAATCAAGAAAAATGCAAGGGAATAGAATAGAAGAAGGTTTTTTAGCCTCAAACTCTATCACTTGAATCTCCTTTTCGTGGTAAGGCTCATCTTCTTTCTTTTTCTCACAAACTCGACCTCACGTGACACAAAATTCTCAAGCTCAATATCGCTGCGTCATCCATGTACATCGCCATTCAACCTCATTGGTCTCGATATATTGATGCTCTCGTTGACTCTCCAATCTTCTCACCAATTAGCCACTTGGGTAATTTGGTCATCCAAGCTCTGCATTCCACTTCGAGTCTCCTCTTGAAATTGAAGAGTCATCATTAGCAAGTTCATATACTATAGCCTTTAGAGACATACACGAGTCCAAAGTCGATGGCATGAGTTTTTCTCGCTCCACCTGTATCCACATCCATAGTTGGATTGATCCCATTCGCAATAATAGTGATCCAAAGACTCGTACTTTACTTGATGGCCATGAAATTCTCTCAAGATGCAGGAGTTAGAATAATGTTACGTGCAGCTGCGGAGGGCATGCTTCGTGGGGTGTCCTCGAAGCGAGCATAATTTGCATGCCTCAATGCTTGTAGCTTCCTACAACTACTTGAAGAATAACAGAAGTCAATTCGAGAATTTGAGTTTTGAGCTCACTAACCTCATCAAGAAACGATGCAACTCTACTAAATGCATAATAATGATGAAGGTTTTCGCCATGTAAGAATAGGTATAGGAAAAAAATAGAAAAAAATTCTTTTATAAGAAATCTAACATTGAGAAACTAACAATGGTTCCCTAAGAATGGCATCAAATTTTGGTCGGGTTGTCAAGCCTCCAAAATATTTATCGGTTTTCTAGATCTAACTTGTAGAAATAGTGGACCAGTGTCGAATCCCAAAGGAACCAATCGAATTAATTTCTCAAAGTTAAAAATAATAATAATAACAAAAATAAAGGGGTTTTGAATTGTCGAACAAAAAATGAAATTAAAAACAAAAGGTAAAAGATAATTTTATGCAACTTCCAATTCAAGGATGTAAATTTCATCCAATTGTAATCTTGATCATAGGCTTCAAAAGGAAAAAAATAAATCAATTTTAATTTTGCTAATTCAAGAACTCTCGATCAATTTACTCGGAAAAGCGAAAATAAATATAAACTCTCCTAATATAATTGATCTTAACCAAGCATCAAAATCAAAACTTATCATTTAATCCATTGGGAGTGCGATAGCGTTCCATATGGATTAAATAATAGCATTAAAAGTAATGAGAGGACTAAACCAAAATTAACTAATTGAGATAACTACAAATTAATTAATTTTGTTTCTTTGTTTCCTAGAGTCTATTATGCAAGCTATGTAAAATGGAAAAGCCATTAATTACACACACATAAGCCAACCCCTTGCTACATTTTTTTTCAATCATTTGTGACAATTACGGATCACAAAATCATGGATAGCAATAAATTGATTGAAACTAAATTAAAGGCGTCAATTTAATTAGTAACGATCAACCATAAAAATAAAACAAGAAACAAAGAATTCTTAAATTATAAACAAAATTTCAATTAGGTTTAAAGCCTCACAAAATTACAATTGGAAATAAAATTACCCTTGAATCGAAATTAAAGCTTAGCCACACATGGTGGAAAAGCAAGAATAATCAGAAAGGAGAGAAAACATAAAATAAAAATTACTAAAAACAGAGAACTAAAACACTCTCTAAACTTTTGTTTTTCTAGAGAACACTCAAACTCTACACACCCTTTTATCAATGCATTGCCCTCCTTTATACTTGAAAATGACCAAAAATAGGTCCCTTATATATGTGCCATTTCTTTCTCCACAATGTGTGTCAAGCCACAAGATTATTTCTCCTTGCATTTCTCATGGAAGACTCCATGCATGCATGCCACCTACACAAAGAAAAAATAAACAAAAGAAAAAATTAGATAATAAACGTTCATCTTTTTCCTTTTCATTTTTTATGTTATTTTTTCTCAATTTCTTTAATTCTTTTTTTTATTTTCAATTCTCTCATTATTTTGTTTTCTAATTTTTCAATTTTTATTTCAATTTACGAATTTGAACTAAAAAGTACTTTTTAGACTAGTTTCACTAAATAATGATAATTTATCACCTAAACTAAATTGGACACAATTTCGACAATTAAACATTTTATTCACTTAGAATGTAAGGAAATTAGATATAATAAGTATAATTAATTTCTACTCATCACATTTTATTCTTACGGTTCCAGACTATCTCGATACCTAGAACATACTGTGCTTCTCCCAAAACTTTCATTTGGAATAGCGTAGCTAACCATTCATTAACGTTAGTAAGGAACCTACATCATTCCCAATAAGCAGGATATCATCCACATATAATATCAGAAATGTGACAGTGTTGTTGATGATTTCCTTGTAGACACAAGGCTCATCAACATTTTGATTAAAGTCATAAGATTTGATAGCCTCATTAAACCTAATATTCTAAGACCTCAAGGCATGTTTCAATCCATAAATAGATAATTTAAGCCTGCAAAACTTTTGTGTTGGGATGTATGTCCTCATCTCGTGTAGTTTGTAATATACCAAGTTGAAATAAATAAGAGTTATTTTTTCAATACTTTGTGTCTCGCATTTTTTCATAAACTTAATCCAATAAACTAAGCTCTAGGGTCATTGTATTATGAGAGAACTAAGAACTTGAATGGTGTGTAATGAACACACAGGTAGGATCATGTTCGAGTTAATGACCCGAACGGTCTACAATATATGGATAGAGTTGGAGACCTAATCCTGGATACACTGTGGATGCGGCCCGCTTTGTATTAGATACAAACGAGGTGATCCAACTCACTCATGTGGTTGACATGCGAGTGGGGGCATCCTGTGCAATGAGATTGTACAAGACCGGACCGTGAATTATTATACATACTGATGTAACACCGTTAACAATATAGGGCTAATAAATTCGTAAATGACCATTAGTGACTCGACCTTAATCCTGAGCGTGTTATGGGCTCCTGTCTGCGGGGGTCTGTCATTTGACTAGTACGGGTGAGGGTGGCCACTGTTGCTCGCCCAATATGCGTATCTTCTCAGGGGCAGGACCACGTGGGGAGCTGGGAACTTGACTACGAAGAAGGAATTCACTCGTTCCCAAGTTAGGGAAACTAGAGGTGTTGTTCCCTTAAGTGTTGTCTCTAGGGCTTGAACAATGGGGTCCCACCCTCTCACTGGCCCGAGAGGATTGTTGTTTATGGTTGTACAATACAACGTTGTTGTTCATTAAAGGAGTAGTGAGACTTAAGGAGCAAGAGGTAGACATAGGGGTAAAATGGTAATTTGACTCAGTTGTGACTACGAACAACCTGTGAAGGGTCGACTCACGGGTATTGGTTATATCGATGGACACAACTTGTCCTACAGTGATGAGAGTGCAGCTACGAGGGTTTAGTGCAGTGTTACCGTAGCTAATGAATGTTGAATAACCGGGTCAAAGAGTTTGACAGGTTATTCTTGGATCATCGAGCTCGTCATCCAGTAGGTCCATTAGGTCCTCGGTTTGCTCAAATTGGACAAATTGAGGGTTTATATCAGTGTGAATTTGAAGTGTTCAAATTCATTATTTGGGTATTTATGTCATTTATATGTGATATAGATGACATAATATATAGTTTGATGTGGATGAGATTCATAATAAACTATAGCATAGCCTAATTGATTAATTAGTGTTAATAAGAGAAATTGAATTGAGCGAAATTAAATTGAATGTGATTCAATTTAAAAATCCACAATTATGCAAATGAGATTTGTATAATAAGGTATGAGATACCTTATATTATGTGATATGAGAATATGATTTGTATATCATATAGTTGTGGTAAAATTGTGATTTGGTGGAGGTTTTAACTCCACCACACACTAGTATTTAAAGGATTTGCAAGAAGCCTTTGGTAAGCCATTTTGCCATTTTTTGAATTTTCATCCAAAGAGAGCAAAAGGATTCTCTCGAAAACTCTTTCAATTCTCTCATGCTCTCCTCACCCAAAAACCAAAGGGAGTCCCACCTACTCTCCCTCAAGCTCCAGAGAACAACCGAGAAGGCATTTTGGAAGTGTCTTGCAACACTGTTCGACGAGCGAGTTCGTGGAGATCTTTGGTTCAAGAGAGATCGTGACCGGAGGAGGAAAACATTGAAGAAGAGTTCTTCAACAAGTAAGTAACGATTACCTTACTATTTTCTTCTCTTTTAAGCATGTTTAGCCTAGGAATCTATGAGATAGGTTCGGTTTTAAGATATGATTTACACAACGAAACAACGACATTTCACAACGTCTTCCGCTGCGGGAATTCCTAATCCCTTCATTTTGCTCCTAACCTTGCTCAGTGAACCCCTTGGTTTGGTCCATGTAGATGTTTTCGTCAAGATTGCCATTCCGAAAGGTCGCCTTGACATCTATCTGTCATGCCTCATAGTCATAATATGCAACAATGGCCAGAAGGATCCTACTAGACTTTATCATGGCAACAAGAGAAAAGGTTTTCTCATAGTCAACCTCTTCTCGTTGGGTAAAATCCTTTGTCACGAGTCTAGCTTTAAAGGTCTGCACCTTCCCATCTACACCACGTTTTCGCTTATAGATCCACTTGCAACCTATAGCTTTTACCCCATCATGTTGATCAACAAGCTAACAAAAATGAAATTGAAGTATATAGACTCAATTTCCTTGTTCATGGATTTAATCCATTCGTCCTTATCAATATCATCCATTGCCTAATCATAAGTCATTGGATCCTTACAGTCATCATCAGGTATGATGACTTGCATTTCAGCCAAACTCATGTAACATTCAAGCTGTCTAACAATCCTCCCACTACGTCGAGGCATTCTCAACTCTTGAGAACGACATACTTGACTTGACGAGCTAGGATCAACAACTCTTGTTGACGTACTAGATCCCTGAACAACTCTTGTTGATGAACTACCCATTTCACTCAACACAACCTTACTTTTTGTTTTTGATCCCTGATGTGATCCTCATCAAGGAATATGGCGTTTTTCGATACAAACACCTTGTTTTCCTCAGGATCGAAAAACATACCACCTCTCGTTTTCTTAGGGTAACCTACAAAGAGGCATAACTTTGAACGAGGTTCCTATTTCTTCGAGTTGTCAACAACACATGGGTTGGGCATCCACAAATTTCTAAATGACGTAAACTACCTTTATGCCCATTCTAGAGTTCGAAAGGGTTTTCAGAAACACTCTTCGACGGAACATTGTTCAAAATGTATACCGCAGTCTCCACTACGTAACCGCAAAACGAGTCAGGGAGATGAGCATAACTCATCCTCGACTAAACCATGTCCAACAAAGTTCTGTTTCTCCTCTCTGATACACCATTCTGCTGTAGCATACCAGATGCTGAGAGTTGGGACGTAATTCCATGTTGTATCATATAGTCCTGGAATTCAAGGTCTATGTACTCTCCACCTCGATTAGATCGAAGTGTTTTAATTATTTGACCTAATTGGTTCTCAACCTCAGTCTTGTACCCTTGAACTTTTCAAGAGCTTCAGACTTATGATGTACTAGGTAAATGTAACCATAGAAATTAAATGTCATCTATAAAAGAGATGAAGTATTCGTAACTTCCACGAGGTTTAACACTCATCGGACCACAAAGGTCGGAGTGTATAAGTTCAAGAGACTTGGCTCTATAACCTTTTTCACTAAAAGGTCTTTTGGTCATTTTTCCTTCAAGGCATGATTCACACACTAGTAAAGAACTTTCTTCTAACTCGCTGATAGCACACAAAATGTACTATCCTTAGGCTTAATTATTGCTAGTTTTATAATGATTTCAGAGTTTTTACGTGCCTAAATCACTCAATTTCAGGTTAAGAGCATAAACAGAACAATTGGAGTCATTTTGGATCACTCAGGATCGAAACGAGGCTAGTTGGAGCTGAAAATAACAACAATTGGAAGTAGAAGTATCAATCCAAGCTTTAAGACCCGAGGAGATGGCATTGCAACCTTATGCAAAGCGTTGCAACGCCGAGCATGCAGCTTTGATGTATTGAAGAACACTTCCGATAGCGTTGCAACGCTGTCTCGATAGGAGGACACATAGGAAGACCGTGCAGAGGGCGTTGCAACGCTGCCTTGCAGCGTCGCAACGCTACTTCGATAGAGAGGCTCGCGCGTTAGGGTAGCGACGTTGCAACGCTGCCCTCAGCATTGCAACGCTGCCGACTATTTCCATATATACTACGCGTTTAGGGTACAACGTTGCAACGCTGTACCTGCAACGCTGTACCGTTGAAGCCTATAAATACATCCTTACATTCTCTTGCAAAGGGGAGCCGAATTTGATAGAGAATTCACCCTAATTTTGAAATACACTTTGTAAGAAGAGAAAAGAGAGCATTTTTGGGAGCCAAATCATTCGTGGAAGTTCGAGATCGAAGACAGGAGCTCGGAGACGAAGGACCGATATCGACACATAAGTTTAGTTTCCTTTTCTTTCAGATTGTAATACCATTTTTAGTCGTTTTCTACATGTTTAGCTTGATTTTCATGTGATTTAGAGTAGTTAAATGTTGTAGTTAGGATTTGATTTGCTTGTTAAGACTTATTTGCTATGTATTGAAGCATGTTTTGTTCTTATTTTTGGCAATTCTTCTTGAACTCTTAATTTTGTTGGTTTAAGTGGACTCGAGAGATAAAACTTAAATTAGAGCAAAGTTGTCAAAACCCTTAGGAGTCTGGCATAAGAATAACCTAGAAGTGTAAGGGAAACACATAAAAAAGTTGCTTAATGTCGTGCATGTCGTAGGTTCATATGGAGACTATAGAATTTATTGCATGTGCGAGGCTCACTAAGAATCGAGAGGTTTTCTTGACTATCTTACTTCTTGTTTATAAATTCATCTCTTTGGTTCAATGCATGTGTTGATTGAGTCATTAACTTGTAAAATCACTTTCCTCAAATCTATCAATTCGTGTCTCCACATGTCAGTCTGTTCTTTGTCTTTACTTTCAATCACCTATCCATGTTATGTAACTTTAACTAAGTTTTAGAATTAGTATCTTAATAATTAATTAATCTAGAAACTCATTCCCGAGGACGATACTTGGACTCTTAAATCACTATACTAAAACTTGACCTGTACACTGCGGTATTGCATTATCATAATTTTACGCAAGAAGTTTTTGGCGTCGTTGCCGGGGAATGACAATTATTTAGATTAATTAATATTAGGAGAAAATTTTGAAATTTTAGACTAAAGTGTGTTTGTGTGTTTTCCTTATTTGTTTTATTTCATTGTTTGTTTGTTTCCTTTTTTTGTCATATTTTAGTTTTGTGTGTTTTTGAGTCTTAGTCCCCTGCCTTTGGTTGTGTTGCTATTGTGTAAAAGTTTTGATCTGAATTACTAAATTTTCAAGTATGACTTTGCATGATTTTGATTCTCCACCATTCTATTGTCTCTCTCAGGACCCTAGGTATGTGCATCATGATTTCTCTGAAAACCATGTGTCTAATTTTCACCATTTTGTACCTAAAACTGATGAAAATTCACGAGATGACAGTTATTTAGGCACTTTCGACCATAATGTTTTGTACCCTGACCAACCAATAGAAAAATTTTCTCTTGTGTATCAACTAATGGAATATACTTTAGAGTTAAAAATTAAAAATGTGGTTCATAATGAATTAGAGAGGTTGGATAGGTTAGAAGCCGAGGTGGTCGGACTTTGGAAAATAGTACAGAATAGAGCTCAATATCTTAATCAGCTAGTGATTTCCCTTAAGGCCTTACAGAAACAATTTCTTATCCTTACAACTGAAGAGGTACCACCTAAAAGGACTTGTTCATACGATAGTGAGGATAGTTTGGGGGAGACTGAGGCACACCACAAACAGGTTAGTGAGGTAGACATTGGTGATACAATCATTCCCACAAGGGAAATTTAAGTGATAGAGGTAGAGGCTGAGAAGTCCTTTGCTCTTTTGTCTCCAGAAATTTCCTTTAATCTTCATAGTCAATTGTTCTACACTCACGAGTCTTGTTTTGATTTTTGTTCTTTTGTGTTGATTAAAAAAAATACAAAAAATATATCTCTCTCTAGTGCCCATGAAAAGCAGGATAGCCTTTTAGACTTCGAAGGCTATATCGATTCAAGCAAGAAGGCCCCAAAGAAAATTGAGCAGTTTTATGTGCCCTGATAAGTCACCGTCTAGCTAAAGACGTTAAAGAAACCGCTTCTTGGGAGGCAACCCAAGTGTTATGTTTTATGTTCTCTGTTTTTATGTTTTTCTTTCTTTTCATGTTTTCTTTCCTTTCCTAGTTGTTTATCTAATTTCTTTCTTTTTGTTACCTCCAGGTGTATGCCCAAGGAGAAAGCTGCAGACTTGCACCCTTTTGATCCTGAGATCAAGAGGACCTGTAGGAGACTCCTAAGGGAAAGAAGAGCAGAACCTCAGACTATGGCTGATCAGGAACTCGTCAATAACCCTAAACCCATCAGGGAGTATTTCTAACATGTGTTTGATTCTGAACAGACTGGAATAGTTTATGCCCCCATAAATGCTAACAATTTTGAACTTAAGACAGGGCTTATACAGATGGTTAGGAAAGGTGCTTTTAGAGGATTAGCCACAGAAGATCCTAACTCACACCAACAAAATTTCTTAGAAATTTGTGGTACAATTAAAATGAATGGTATCTCTGCTGATAATATTCGCTTACGTCTCTTTCCTTTCTCCTTGCAGGGTAGAGCTAAAGAATGGTTAGGGTCCCTTCCCTCAGACAGTACCACTTCTTGGTAGGAGTTTGCCCAAGCCTTCATGTTCTTTCCACATGTGAAAGCTGCAAAGTTAAGGACTGAGATAGGAACATTTAGGTAGCAGGAGGGAGAACAACTATTTGAGGCCTGGGAAAGGTACAAGGACATGCTCAGGAGGTGCCCACAGCATGGCTACCCAGATTGGCTCTAGGTACAATTTTTTTATAATAGACTGGAAGGTAAAATCAGGACCATTCTAGATGCCACCGTTGAGGGGCTTTCATGGCGAAGACTGCGCCAGAAGCACGTGCCCTCATCGAAGAAGTGTCAACTGCCAGCTACCAGTGGCCTACAGACAATGACAGATCTAAGCCAGTAGCTGGATTGTATCAACTGGATGAGGTAACTTCCCTTAAATCTCATATGGCATCTCTCACTCATGCCCTAAATAATTTTGCAGGATCACCCCACACAATGGTTCCTTCTCAATGCTCCTAGCCAAATGGAGAATCCGCTTTGGAGCAACTGCATTATCTGAACAGCAGAAGCAACAACTATGGAGGAAACTAGACTCAGAATAACCTCCCAACACATTATAATCCAGGTTTGAGATATCATGAAAATTTCTCTTCTGCTAACAATAAAAATGTGTTGAATCCTCCTACAGGGTATGCTTCTACATCAGAGAGGAAACCATCTCTGGAAGAGACATTGCACTCCTTCATAGCTGAATCCAGAAGTCGGTCCAACCAGCTGGAGAATGCAGTCACCAGTCTATCTGGTATAGTGACTAGTCATGGAGCTGCAATAAAGAATATTGAGACCCAGATTGGCCAGATGAACACATCACTCCGAGTGTTGCATGATAGAAAAGAAACACGTTGAGGGAGTACAGTCTAGCTAAAGACGTTAAAGAAAGCGCTTGTTGGGAGGGAACCCAAGCTTTACTTACTTTTGTTTTTTTTTTTTTGTCTTTAGCTTGCTTTAGTTTGTTTTAGTTGTTTACTTACTAGTTTGTTTGTTTTACTTTGTAGGTTGTGATGATGTCTACCTTCGTTGAAATCCATGCTCTCGTTTTGAGGAACTCCAACACACATGTTTTGGCTATCCAAGAAACTCAGAAAGATCTTCATAACTCAGGACAGTAGTGTTCACTCTTACCCTTATACTTTCTTTGTGCTTATTCTTGCAAACATTGGGGACAATGTTTAGTTTAAGTTTGGGGGTGGGATGTTGTTTATTTGTTGTGAATGTCCTGAGTATATGCTGAATAGATGATTGATCTTTTGCATAAGTATGATCATGATAGCCTATGATGAGATATAATTGGAAATCTTTGTGATTCAGTTGAAACCTGAAAGCATGACATGAATTTGAGTTAATTTAATAAAATTTCTTGAGTTCTCCTGCACTATTATACACATAGTCTGTGTCCTTGTAGTTTTGAAATGCTTAGAACAAAGTTATTAGGCTTAGAAGTTTAATGTCACCTCGATAGGTCTAAGAACTGATTTGAGAGTTAAACTGTAGAATAGGGTGAATGACAATATGAAGTGCATGATCTGTAGAATATGTGAAATAGTTTGTTTTTTATGTTTGTTAGCTAAAGAAAAAAAAATCGTGAGGGCAAAAAGAGTTACCTTCATTGTGATCAGTTAGGCAACTCATTGATCGAGTGCTCTGGGTAAGGGTCCCTGCAGTGGATGTGTGAAAGCTAGTGTCCTTGCACACACACAAAAAAAAAAGAAATAGAAAATGTGATCAAGTGTTGAGTAGTGTTGTTTAATTCTTGAATGTGGAGAGGCTCAAAGATTAATAATTATGACCAGTGTAGGGGGAAGTTGAATGGAGAACCTAATAAAGTTGATTCGGGCTTAGTAAAAATGAAGGAAACATAAGCTAATCACACACACACGTAGGAACACTTAGGAAAAGTTTTAAATTGCTTGCTGAAGTCTTATGTTTGAATGCTTCCTGTGATTACTAGATTTTTTCTTAAATCTTTGAGGCTTGAATCAAATGTATGTAATAGAACAATCCAATGTTTAATTCTGTTTTTGCTCGGGACTAGCAAAAGCTTAAGTTTGGGGGTGTTTGATAGCACACAAAATGTGCTATCCTTAGGCTTAATTATTGCTAGTTTTATAATGATTTCAGAGCTTTTACGTGTCTAAATTACTCAATTTCAGGTTAAGAGCGTAAACAGAATAATTGGAGACATTTTGGATAACTCGGGATCGAAACGAGGCTAGTTGGAGCTGAAAATAACATCAATTGGAAGTAGAAGTATCACTCCAAGCTTTAAGACTCGAGGAGATGGTGTTGCAACACTATGCAAAGCGTTGCAACGCTGAGCATGCAGCTTTGAAGTGTTGAAGAACACTGCCAATAGCGTTGCATTGCAGCGTCGCAACGCTGTCTCGATAGGAGGACACATAGGAAGACCGTGCAGAGGGCGTTGCAACGCTGCCTTGCAGCATCGCAACACTACTTCGATAGAGAGGCGCGCGGGTTAGGATAGCGGCGTTGCAACGTTGTCCTCAATGTCGTGCATGTCATAGGTTCATATGGAGACTATAGAATTTATTGCATGTGCGAGGCTCACTAATAATCGAGAGGTTTTCTTGAGTATCTTACTTCTTGTTTATAAATTCATCTCTTTGGTTCAATGCATGTGTTGATTGAGTCATTAACTTATAAAATCACTTTTCTCAAATCTATCAATTCGTGTCTCCACATGTAAGTCTGTTGTTTGTCTTTACTTTCAATCACCTATCCATGTTATGTTACTTAAGCTAAGATTTAGAATTAGTATGTTAATAATTAATTAATCTAGAAACTCATTCCCGAAGACGATACTTGGACTCTTAAATCACTATACTAAAACTTGACCCGTACACTGCGGTATTGCATTATCATAATTTTACGCAACACTCGTTTAGAAGTCCATTCTTCAAAAGTCTCTCAATCCTATTGAGATTAATGTGACCTAACCTTAGATGTCAAAATGGGCATTTTCTTTAGGAGAACCCCTTAATTTTTTTGTTCGCGTTTTTACTATTTTAAATAATCCAGTATTCAAAATTATTTTGATCGAATTGGGCCTTAAACATATAGATTATTATCGAGTGAGGCAGAACATATTTCAACACCTTTGACAGAAGTAAACGCTTTTTTCAATTCAAAGGAAACAGAAATACATTGTTCAATTAAGCAGCAAAAAGAAACAAGGTTTCTAGTAAACCCTAGTACTATATACAAATTATCTAATAATAAGTGTTTCCTGTCGTATAACAGCTTCACCGTGCTCACTACTACGGTTGAGACAAACTCTCCAGATCCAACCTTGAGCGTTATCTCCCCTTCCTGCAATCGCTGCGAGGAACTAATTCCCTAAAAAGAAGAACAAACATGGTTGTGGCGTTTAAATCAAGTATCCAGACAGAGTAAATACTCTCCAGTATACAAGTTTCAAGAACTAGTAAATCACATGTACCTTGATTCTTCTTGTCGTCAAGGAATTTGGGACAGTTTCGTTTCTAGTGTTTGCCCCATTGCAGTAGAAACACTTTCATTTGTCTGCAATTTCCTTGACCTTTTTGCCCTTCTAGGCGGCAACGTGGTCAGCATGAATAATATTAAAAAAGAAACTTTCGGATATGGAACCCACGAAAGTGAAGATAAGAAAATCCATTTGGGCAATTTGCCCCACTTTCATTGAATCATCCTTCTCCATTTGTTCCCAACGAAAAGGTGAAGTCCAGATGCGACTACTCGACGTTGAATTTTAACTTTTAAGCATCTTTTTTGGAAAAGCTTTGTGGGGTTTATAACTTATTGCCAATCAAGCTTCAATGGCTTCTTCCCAACTTAGTTGTGTTTGAAAAAAAAATAATAATAAATTATGTAAAATTATTATTATTATTATTATTCATGTATAATTCAATGTGATTTTTTTTTCTTTTTTTTTTCCATCCACCCTTATTTCTTTTAGTTGACATATTTCCACATGTCAAATCATTATTAATTAATTTAGTCAATGCACTGTATTAATAAAAAATAAAAAAATTAATGACATGAAAATATAATGATCAAAATTAAAAGTTCAAGAATGTAGCTTAAGCTTTTTAAAGTTCACTAATTATATAGAAATGAAAGTTGAGGGATAAAATTTACAATATATCTATATAAATGAATGAGAAAAAGAAATACATTTGGTAGCACTTTAATTTATGATTGATTCGTTTAAAATGTTAGGGAAAAATCAGGGGCAAATTTAGCTAAAGCCCAGAACTTGAATCCTCTACTGGGTGTAAAATTGAAGCCGAGTATATGTAATGGGGTTAAAACCAACTAAATTCTCATAAATATTAGTTGGTTTGAATTTAATATCTAACATTTTAAGAGTTTTAATTTTACTATTTTCTTTATTTTTTTGGTCCTTTTAACTATGAAATAGAATTATTTGAGATAAATTAAAGAGAATTTGTAATGGGTAGCAAGGTTGGTTTTACTATTTGTAGATATAGCAACATTTTAAAATAATTGCAAATATGGCAAAAATCTTTAAATTGTTTTCATAATTCCTATTATACCCTTGGCCTTAAATCTATTTTTTTTTTCTTCCTCAGTATTTCCTTCTTCTTCCCTTTTTCAAGAAAACAAATTAGGAAAAATAAAAGTGGGCCCATCTAGTTTGTTAATTTGAAAGAGGAATGACACTACAAAAGTTGGCACTTCACCAAACTTCCGCTTTCACACACCCAAAATTAAGAAAATATTAATCAATTTTTTCTTCATTTTTTTTTTTTAGTTTACATTACAAGATTTTTCTCAGAATCCAAACACTACCCCCCTCCTTTCTCTCTATCGGTAGCATTTTCCTTTTCATTTTCTCGGAAAAATGTTAATATTAATATTGATATTAATATTAATACTTTAGAAAATTAGGTAATATTAAAAGAAAAAAAACATAGCAATGAGGGATGTTATTAACTAACGTCATGTCGTTGTTTTGATGTTGCTTGGTTTTTAACTTTAGTGGAAGATCAAAATACAAGATATCCTTTAGTTGCTCATATTAATGATGCTTGTTTTGATGGCTCCTCTTGTGCAATTAATGATGGGAGTGACAACTTATGGAGGTGTAATCCTCCCAGTTGGGAATCATTCTGAATGGAGTTCGATAGATGTTGACATGATTGCATTACCTCCAATTGTTAAACGTCAAGCAGGAAGACCGTGAAAGTAAATGATTCTGTCGATTGCTGAAGCAAGAAGTCACACAAAATGTAGTCATTGTTATCGTGTTGGTCACAATCGTAGGACATGTAATTTAAGGATTTCGTCGATTGCTGAAGCAAGAAGTCACACAAAATGTAGTCATTGTTATCGTGTTGGTCACAATCGTAGGACATGTAATTTTTCACCATTTTTACCATGATGTAATTTTTGACAATTAGTTTTATATATACTTTTTCAAGATAGAACTCAATATTGTTGTTATCATACTATTCATACTATCAATACAAGGTTTGTGATTGTTTCAAAAGTTTAATATCAATACTATGAACACAAGGACTTTGGCATCTGATGAGAAAATTTGAAGACCACACAACAAACAGTCTGTTAACAGATAGACAACTATTAATGATAGTGATAGACAACTACCACTGATAGAAGTCTATCACTTTTATCAGTGATGGACATCTATCACTGATAAAAGTCTATTACTGGAAAGAAGTTAATGATTGATAGACAACTATCAGTGATAGACATCTATCACCGATGAAGTCGATATAGAAGAAAAAGTTAATAATCATGAATAACAAGAAGTCTAATAGAAAAGTTATGAGTAATAGGTAATAGATAGGTAGAAGTCTATCAGACAACTATCACTAATAGAAGCCTATCACTTCTATCAGTGATAGTAGTCTATCACTTCTTTTTCTTTAACTTCTATCAATCATTAACAGTGATAGTAGTTTATCACTTCTATTAGTGATAGACAATGATAGAAATCGGATAGGAACAATAAGTCTAATAGATAATAGAAAAGTTATGAGTAATAGGTAATAGATAGACAACTGTGGTAGAAGTCTATCATACAACTATTACTGATAGACATCACTTCTATCAGTGATAGATATCACAATAGTAGTTAATCACTGATAGAAGTCTATCACTGGAAAGAAGTTAATGATTGATAAACAACTATCAATGATAGACATTTATCACAAGCCTGATAGAATAATATTCAGGAAGAACAAAAAGTCTAATAGAGTTATAGACTTTTATCACTTATATCAGTTCTATCACCTAATAGACTTCTATCACCGATATCAAATGATAGAAGTCTAACATCAGAATACATTGACAATCGTTATAGACTTCTATCACTCATATCAGTTCTATCACCTGATAGACTTCTATCACTGATATAAGATGATAGAAGTCTAACACTATAACACAATGACAATCATGTAACCATTCTCAAACGACAAAAAAAATAGTTATTAAATAAACAAATTTTTGTCAGTGATGTTACTAATAGCATCCTATCAATGATTTCTTCTTCGTTTGCTATCAATGGGGGTGATGGAAAACTAAAATTATAAAAAAATTAGTTATTAAATAAAACAGACAAAAAAATTAGTTATTAAATAAATGCAGACTTATCATGATATCACCGATAGCATCCTATCGATGGACCGGTGGGTAATAACGTTAGAGTATTTTAGTAATTTCAATTCCTTTTTTCAAATTTTTGCTATTTTTGCAAATAGATTGAGGCATTTGCTATATGGGCAATTATATTGGGTCTTTTTGCTACCAGCCCAATTGCCCCTAAATTAAAGTACAAGAGCATCCAAATTTAAACTGTTAAGTCTGATTGGATATGTATTTGATTTTTAGTTTTTTAAAATTGTAATAATTTTCTCTTAACAAAAGTTTTCATCGTCTTTCTAAAAGAAATATTTAAATTCTTAGCTAAATTTAAAAAAATAAAAATTAAGATATATATAATTTATGAATCTTGGCTTTGATTTTGAAAACGTACCTAAAAGATAGATAACACAACAAACTCATAGATAGAAATGGGGTTATAAGCTTAATTGTCATATTTTACATCTTATATTTTGTTTTTAATTCTTTTTATATACCTATACATTTCATAAAGGTTTTTTTTTCCTCCTAAAATTGCTACCAAAACTGTATTTTCATTTTGGAAGGGAAAAAAATCTAGTTTCTTGCTTTAATTTTCAACAACATGCATAAAATTATGATTTTATTCTTTACAAATGAAATGCATATTAAACACTTTGAAGATGGTATAACATAATTGTTCACACATGATTTCAACAAAAAAAAAAATATAAACAAGGCACGTGTAAATAAATGAATCTATATTTGTATTAATTTTGTGGGTGTGGTACAATCTCTAATTTGTTTCTCTGATTCTTTCTATCTCGAGTGTAATTCGTCGGACGACTTTGCAGCTTGTTCCTAAACGTAGATTTTATTCCTTTATCTCGAAAGCTTTACAACTTGCTCTCAATTGTGAATTTGTTTCGAGGGTTTTGTGTTTCATTTCACACTAGTACAATTTTGGGATTTTATGACATTGAAAAATTGTCATAAACACATTTTATGATTTTTTTTTCAGTCGTAGAAGCCACTATCAAGAAAACTCTATACATGACACATTCAAAAATATGTTATAGTTAACTATTTTATGACAATTAATGGTGGTAAAAAAAACGTACTTAAGACATTTGTTAAAAGTCATGGAAATCTTTTTATAACAATTAAACATTGTAAATAAATACCTCCAAAAACCGACGTTTTCATCAAGATATATATATTAACGACAATTTTTAAACGTCATAAAAATTATGTTTATGACAGAATTTCAGTGTCAAGTATGTTGTTTCTATGATAACAAAAAAAAATGTTAGTGACAATATTCTTGTGTCAAGTATTTGTTTTCTATGATAGTTTGTAGTTGCCAACAAAAAAATTTACTCAAAGCCCAGTTTACTTAAGCTAAATAAGCCTAGTAAGAAGCCCATGTTAACTTGATGTTAAAATGAAAAAGAGAGAGGCATTTTATAGGAGAAAATGGTTGTCTAAAACTCAAATTTTTTCGATGTGGGATAAATGAAGTTTTTATGATGTTGGAAAACTGTCCTAAATTTGTGATGTTGAAAAACTGTCATAAACTTTCGAAAACACGAAAATCTCCATTTTTTTCCCGCCAAAAACGTGTCTTTAGCAATTTATGACAGTTTTTTGTAGTAGTGTCCTGAAGTGTAGAGAGTCTTCTAGCCTTTGTTAATGAATTTTCTTAATTTTCTCTCTCGAGTTTCCAACTTCTGAACCTTGGAATGAAGAGATAGCTCCTATTTATAGAGCTCCTAAGTGGGCTAAGGACTAGACTAGGCCTATGGTTCTCTCTAGGTTGGACCCTTTCAGATTGGTTCAATTGACTTAGACCTAGCCCTTTGGGCTAAGACTTCGTTGGATTTGGGTCTCCAATTTGAGGTTTGTCTAGAATTAACAAAAAAAAAAAATCCATAAATCAAATTGCACATATATATTTTCCTTAATTTAATGTATAGATATTGTAAATTTAATTAATCGCTAATAAAATAAATAAGTTTGAAATTAATCTTAGGTAATGACATGGCGACTTCTGATTGATCAAAATTTTTATTCCAACCATAACAATTTGAAATATTTTATTCTTATAAATATTTAACCGAAAGCTTTTTTAAATTAAAAAATTAAAAAAAAAAGATATTATTACCAGATAGTTTTTTTTTTTTTTTTGTTTTTCAAAAACACAAAACACAAAACAAAATATAGAAAATAGAAATATTAACATACGTGCCTTAGAAGAAAACTAAAATCCCACGAAAATTGGTCCATTCTAGAGAACTCAAAATCATTTTTTATTCTAAATTCCTTACTTTAAACGGATAGAAGCAGAATAATTCACTTCATAATTATTATGATAAGAAATAATAATACTTTTTTTTTCCTTTGGAAATATTCTTAAAATTGTAATATGCATGGAGCAGTGAGCATATCTGACATATTCTTTTTAAAAAACCAAATCATTTATTTTTTTTAAAATATAAGAGAATTCTGTGATACTGATGGCTTTTTTGGGATGCAAAAGAAATCATTAGCATATTTGTTGGCTATAAATGAAGTCAAAACTTCATACACAGTGAAGCCACCTCAACATATAGCATTGCTTTGATTGGACCATAAATTTATAATCTAAATCCAAATTGTGCCCTTCCATTCAATGTGCTTTTCTTTTCTTTCTAATTGATAATATGTGCTTTTCATTATTTAATGGAAGACTTTTTCTATGTGTTGTTTTGTAATGGGAGAAAAGGGAATCTCTAAAAGAACTCAAAACTATTTGAAAATCCTTACTTTAATCTAAAAGTTGAATTTCCAAAGTTCTATTTTCTTGTGTGACTTTAAAATCCTCTTTTGGTTGAATTTCTTTTCTTTTTCTAGATTTAAATCTTCATCTCTTATATTTCAATTATTGTAATGTAAGGAAAAAAGTGACAATGTTGTATACGCAATTTTTTTAATTACTAACATTTTTCAGTAAACCAATCTTGAACATTTTAACCAAAAGAAAAAAATAATAATTTAAAACACTATAAAGTATATGACTACGTATAAAAATTAAAAAAATTAAAAGTTGTATAAAATCATAGTTGAATGAATGATTTTCATTTAAACCAACCCTTCATCTATTGAAGGAGTGATTTTCACGTTAAGAAAAAAACACAAATTTTCATTTATTAAGAAACAAAAAGATTCATCATATATAACTGAGAATAATAATTCTCATTCGTGTGAGATCTTTGTATTATACTAAAAGAAAAATTATGAGAGCCTACTATCAAAAGTGAGTCATATAATACGATTTCATAGATAAGTGTCCGATTCATTATCTTAACAATTTCACATCGTTGTTCATAATTTCAACTAAACATAGCATGATATCAAAACTAAGGATCAATGTTGAATTGAATCTAAATTCTGTTTTGGCATAACCAACCTCAAAATAGTATTAGCACAATATGGTTGATTCCTTCATGACAAACAAAATTCAATTAATTCATTTATTTAGAAACTATGTGAGAAGCAATATCATTGACATAGGAGAATTTTCTACTTTGATAATTGATATAATATTGTAGGATTCAAAAGCTAACCTACTAGAGAAAAATTAACTATTTAATAATTTCCCAAGAACAATTAACAAGTCAAATTTAAGCTATCAATTCATGTCATGGACCAATATGATTGATGGAAAATAAAAGAGAGTAAAACAAGCATAGAACATAAATTAATGGGTCTTAAAGGTGATTCGATTATGAAAAGCTATGATTTGTACAAATTAATGAAGGTTCACACAACGTCTAAATTCCCATGTTGCTCATTTCAAAAGAACAATATTAATTTGATGAGTGGGCGACAAGAATTTTGAGGTGGGACTAGGGTGCAAATCAAAACATCGGAAAATAGAAATTTGAAAACAATAGATTCAATGAAAATAGAGTTGTATTTCATGTTTTCATTTTAAACAGTAATTTAAGGTGTATTCTATAATATATTTATAGATTATAAAATTAGTTGTAGTTGCAAAACTAAATATTAGGTTGAATATAAGACATTATTAATTAATTTATGAACATGTTTTTTTATAAATTTTATATAATTATTATTTTATAATTTATAATATATTATATTATACACATTTTAATTTAAGAAAAGTAAATTAAGTTTATAAACATAAAATACTATATTTATTAAGACTTTTATCTTTGTTTAATATAATTCTGCATTTTAAAATTTCAAATTCAGAATCTGGATATAATGAAAATATAAAAATGTTGTTTTCAGAATTTCTACTATTTGGATCACAGAATCCGAAAACAGTTTTCGAAAACATGTCTGCCAAACACGTATTCACTGAATTCAGTGAATCCAAAAACATAAAACAGAATCCAGATTGCCTACCAAACTTGCATAAATGAATTTTTTTCTAGGCTAAATTATAAAAAATACCTTCAAATTTTGTGTTTGTTTAAAAGATATATCTACTTTTTAAAAAATTGTAGTATTATGTTTAACCTTCATAAACCTTTCACAACTATCCTTAAAATAGAAATCGATTAGAATGTTGGATGAGTTCTTTCAAAATACTTAATCCAAGGCAACCATCTAGGTCAATGCCACGTCGACTTGTTGTCCAACGTTATAATAGATTTCTACTCAGTGGATAGTTTTGAAACGTTTATGAAATGTCAAACGTAATATTGTAAGTGAGAATTCAAATCTTTGATCAATTATTTTATTAATATTTAATTATATTTTTTATAATTTACCCTTCTATTTAATAAGTTTTCAAAAACTCAACAAAATAGTTTGGGGATAAATTTGTTGAGTTTTTGAAAACTCAACAAAATAGTTTTATACTTATTTTTATAATTTATTCTTCTATTTAATAAGTATAAAAAATTACCATTGTAAATGAGAATTCAAATCTTAATATTGGGGAGATTATAAATAACAAAGAAAAAATGGAGTGAATACTAAGAAACAAACATGTAAACAATTAGGTTGTGACGCGGGTATCTCACTCTCTTTAAGAAGATTCAACCTCTACGGTGTATATTTATTTATCAACTACCAATGCAATAGTCTTATCTGGTATGTCTCTTCCAAGATACAACAAACCAATTGAAATGTTTTGTAGCTCAAACTGTTGGGTTTTATACCCTAAACTTATGGTTTTGTAATTCAAATTTATTCATTGAAATAAAGTATTATTTTATCAATTTATAGGTTCACTTAAACTCAAATCCAATAAACAAACATTCTAGGTTATCAATGAAACCTAAAGAGTATGTAGTGGACATACAAGTGGATCATGTTCATGTAATAACCTAAAAGGTCTATAGTACACGGATGAGGATGAGTACCTTATCCTAGTGACACTATGGATACGACTCAATTTGTATTTGACACAAACGAATTAATCCAATTCATTCATGTGAAAACATGTGAGTAGGAGTATCCTATACAATGAGTTTGTATAAGACTCGACCACGAAATAATCAATCTAACTTTGTAACGTCGTTAATAGTATAGGTTGTTATTTCTCCCTGATGACCATTAATTCGACCTGAATCTTGGGTGGGTTATGGAATCCAACTTACGAGGGATTGTCCTTTGATTTGTATGGTTGAGAGTTGTTCGTGTTGCCCACTCAATAAGCCTACCATTTTGGGGGTTGTTGGGTTTTATGTCCTAAAACTCGTGGTTTGTAAACTAAATGTTTATTCTATTTTGCAATAAAGTTGTTATTGAGGTTTATTCAGTAAAGGTATTATTGAATAAAGTGAATTGTATACTTTGAAACTCTAATTCAATAAACTAAGAACCCTTGGCTATAGGATGTATACTTGAACTTTATGTGTGGCATAAAAGTGGATCATGTTCAAGTTATAGCCAGAACGGTCTATAGTATAGGGATATGCGACATAAGATTGGGACATTATCGACGGTCCCACTTTGTATGGTACAAACGATGTAATCCTAAATCGTTTATGTGGAGACATGCGAGTGGGGGCGTCGTATGCAATGAATTTGAATAAGACGTGACCGAGAAATAGTCACTTTGACTTTATAACTCCGTTTATTGTCTTAACCGACTATATTCGTACGATGACCTAGGTAACTCGATCTTAATACTGAGCGTATTATGAACTCTTGTTTATTCGAGATTATCCATAGATTTGCATGGGTGAGAGTGGCCCGAGATCGCCAACTCAATAAACCTCCAATTTTGAGGATAAGACCGTGTAGATAGCTGGGAACATAGTCCTGCGAGATGGAATTTATTCCTACCCGCTTTAGTGATAGTAGAGAGGTTGTGCACACCCTCCGATTAGCCCAAGAGGGATTCACTTTTCTGATTGGACGACGAACCAATTGTTCATTAGAGGATCAACGGGACTTAAGGAACAAGAAGTAGTTATAGGGGTAAAACGGTTTATTTGACCCAACTGTAATTACGAACGACCTATGAAGGGTCGACTTACTAATCATGGTTATATCAAGTGGACAGAAATATATCTACAGTGAGGAGAGTGCAGCTACTGGGCTTTACTAGAGTGTCTCGGTGGTAACGAATGTTGATTAGCTAGGCTAAAAAGTTTGGTCAGTTAATCTTGTATCGTTGGAGCTCATGATCTGTAGGGATGAAACTAGAGGTGGTCCACAACCTGTTTTAGTTCAAAGAAAGCCCTCGGATTGGTTAGATTTTGAGCTTAAAAGGTAGTGTTTTTCCTTCCTCATTTTTCCAGTTTTGAGCATGCTTTTATATTGTAAAATTGATCAACTTAGAGTGTTCAAGATCCAAAATTCCCTCCGCTTTCTTAATATTTACTCTTTCAAGGACAAGTTCGAGTAACGAGATGGGAACGTAACCACAGAAGATGGAATTCACCCGTTTCCATCCATAGGGAAAATAGATAAGTTGTTCTCTTAAGTGCTGACTCCAAGACTTGAACAACAGGGCCTCACACTCTCACCTAGCCGAGAGGAACTTAATTTATAGTCGAACCATAAACAGGTTGTTCATTAGATGATCAATGGTCCTTGATGTGACGACCACAACCACAGGTACTAATTATTTATTTTATTTAACGTTCTATCAACCTGTGTGTGTCTAGTTGGATTAGTGAATTTTCATCAGGCTCGGTGAGAGTGAGTCCTTGATTTTATTTAGTTTAAGTGAATGGTTTCTTTTTAAGATGGAATTATTTATAAAATTAAAGGAAAAAGAAGTAGCAATGGCACTTTGGTTAATAATACCTAAATGAAGGTTACATAGGACTTTTGGATGTTGACCTAATTTTGTAGTACTTAAGCTCCTTAAGTTGCAAACTAAAGCAAACCCTAACCCTAATTTCTTCATCACCTTCTCCTTCCTTTACATTGCCCTAACCGAAACCCTAGACCCACCATTGCCGCTGTGCCGCGCGCTTCAAGTCACGTGCGTGCTGGCCAGCCGGCAGGGATCACGTTCGCAGCCTCCGCCGACCAACGATCGAAGCCACGCGTTCACAAGCACGTCGGGCTTGCTCACGCGAGAGTCCACAATCGGGCGTAGCCGATGGCGGGATCGCCGCGGAGTTTCGTTCACGCTTCCAATCACGTCCACGCCTGCTGCCGCCGTTCCCGAATAGTTGATAACCTCGCCGCCGAAGCTCCGAGCACGCACATCCGGTTAGACCACGAGCAGGTCCTCCACCAGCCGCGAACACCTGCAGCGCACCGGAGCTCGAGCGTGAGCCGCCGCCGATCGCAAGCCTCTCTCCCAAGTCAGATCTCTCCCGGCCGATCGTGGATCGGCAGCCGTCGCCGTCGGCCAGCCTCCGCCTCCGATCACAGCCACGCCAACACATGCTTTTGAATGAGATTGTAGCCCGGTGAGCGTTCGTGTTAAGTATGGATTTTGAATGAGAATTATTCGTGACCTATTGATTATCTAAGCGCCTAATTGAGAGCTAAACTACTGTTTCGAACGCTAATTGTAGGGACCGAGTTTGGAACGGAATTGAGGGTCAAACGTCAAGACGAACTAAAGAATATTAGGTATTCGCATTGAACTTGAGGTAAGCGGGGCATGAAATCTTAAGAACGTAATTTAAGTACCCTTACGATCATGGATTTAGTGAATACTTGGAGAATGAACGTGGAATTGTGTTGTGAATCAGGTTCCACTAAGGAAGAGTAATCAAGGAACTCGGGTTAGGTTTTGGAGTAGAATTCGAACTAAGGTAAGGGACCTTGTGCCGAACTTTTCTAATGGGATTGAAGAAAAATGATTTCTCATTATTTCATGCGAATTTAGTTTATACTCTTATATGAGAATATATTGATATTTTATGAGAATACTTAATATTTTATGTGAGTATGTTGCAGTATTTTATGTGAGAATATCCTTGTATTTTACGTAAGAAAAATCCAGTATTTTATGTGAGTATATTACAGTATCTTGTATGAGAATATTTCATGATTTCCTACAAAAGTATTATCTTCAAACTGTCTATGAGGAAATTATGATTTGCATATTAATGATGATGTTTGTGGCATGTACACTATTGTTATGTTGAACGATGGGACCTCATGCATGTTATGTATGCCATGAAATGATTTGATGAAAAATGTGGAAATTGGTCTCCTGAGTGCATTGTGTGCATGGTCAAACATGCATTAGAGACCCTATGGGTCAAATTACAGTGGGTCCATGAGGGACTCAATCTATACAGGGTGCAGTGAGGGACTCAAACCATACAGAGTGCATGAGGGGACTCAAATTATTACAGAGTCCATGAGGGACTCAAAATGAAATGACTCAGGATGACCAATTGGCCACTTAAAGAAAAAGGAAGTCATGGTTTATAGTCATGATGATATGAGAAAGTTTTAGGTCCCGCATATGTACATTTCGAACAGGTTTAAAAGTCATGATTGTATGTGTTTGCATATCCCAAACCTCGGTAGCGAGGTCACTTCATCGGGTATTGTTTTGCAATACTCACCCTTTCTTTTAAAAATGTTTTTTTCTGTAAGGCCAGGGACGTGCGAGGCGAGTGACGGAGGCGCGCTGCGAAACCATGGGAATAGTCATGTTTTCCGCATATTTTCTTTGATAACTAATGTTGTCGTTTTATGGTTTTTGAGGTTAAGTTTAACTTTCAGGATTTTAAGCAGGCCATGTTTAAACTGCTCCTTTTACCTGTTTTGAATGTTTTTGTTTTGGGATCCCTAAAGACAATTTATTTTCTATTGGAGATTTAAAGATCGTTTTATATCTTTTGGCCTATAAATGCATGCATGTGTAGTAATGTCCCTAAGAGTTTAGTTATAGAAAAGTAGGGGCGTTACACTTGAGGACAAAGATGTAATTACATGGATAAAACGGTAATTGATCCAGTTGTAATTACGAACAACTCGTGAAGGGTCGACTTATGGAAAATTGTTATATCAATGGACACAACTTGTCCTATGGTGAGTAGAGTGCAACTATGGATCTTTAGTGGAGTGACCCATAGTTAATGAATGTTGATTAATTCAATTAAATACCTTAATTGGTTAATCTCGAATTATTGGAGCTTCTAATCTGTAGGTTCATTAAGTCCCTCCGTTAGCTCACTATGGATTAAACATGGATCAATAGATTTGGAAGAAATTTGAACTGTTCAAATATTGTTAAGGAGAGTGTATCAATTATATGTGATATAATTGATATAATGATATATTATATCACATATAATTGATATAATGTAAAGTTTATTTTAAATGAGATCCAAAATTGAATTTTGTCGTAAAATTGAACTAGATTCAATTTCTACTTAATATGAATTTGATTCACATTAGACCTCTAAGACCAAATTTATTTGAATAGGATTTCAAATTTAAACTATAGGTTATATGGGAGATATGCATTAGAATATGATTCTATGCACATTTAATTAAATATAAGATGCTTAATCAAACGCATTATCAAATAAATTTTGCATGATGCTTATTTGGTGGAAACCTCCATCCACACCACTATAAATAAATAAAAATAGTTGCATTTTGCATTATGTGAGAATTGTTCTTTCAATAATTGAATCTCCACCAAAACATAACTCTCTCTAACTTCTCCCTCACAAATTCTCAAAAGAATTTTCCTTATTCCAAAGAGGGTTCCCACCAACCAGTCCTTGTAGGAGAATAGCAAAAAAGATCTTTTGGATGTATCGTTGAGATCAAGATCGTTGAGAACGAAGGATGAATTACAAGAAGTAGTGACTTCAAGGATAAGTTCGATTTCTTCTCCCTAATTGTATGCTTAACTTAGTTTAGTTTTGTGTAAAAATCTCACATTTTTCAAAGCAACGTTATACTAAGAGGTTGAGCTCAAAGCTCCATATCTCTAGAAGGTTGCTCCTATAATAACACCTCAGCTACATATTTGATTAAGTTTTTATTCAAAAACTCAACCCTCCACTACATTATAATCTAAATGCTATCGCAACATATGAATGGGTCAATATATAAAAATAGTGCATTTTTATGGTCACTTTATAATTCGTTTTTTCCTTTGAACCCAGTTTTCAGCATTTCTAATTATTGGGTAGGTATTCTTATATTTGACTCATCACAATTTAAGAGCTTCAACCCCATCTCCCACGATGTGTTTTAGTGTAATAACCCTGATTCTAGCACACGTTTCCTTAAGGTCGTTACTACTATTGCATGTAATTGAGGCCATAAAATATCATTAAAGAAGTAAAATCCGAAAAAAATCAAATTACTTTAATTGGGATCTCGAAGAAAATAAAAAACATTTAAAATAACTAGCTAGTAAAATTCAAGCCTCGAGTTTCAAAATAATTTAGTATCTAAATAATTAATACTCAACAGAGAAATCATTTTAAAGTCCGTATAATCCCTATAAATGCGAAAAACATGATTTTGTGATTTTCCTGGCTTTCGTAGCACATCCTCATCATCCTCCCTGTATGCCCTTACCTTTACATGAAAATATTTTTTAAAAAGAAAGGGGAGTATTATAAAATGATACTCAGTAAGTGACCCACTACCGGAATTAGGAGATGCAATCACATGCAACATGACTATGTTATTTTAAAACTTTCATTTATGGGATCTAAAACTTCCTTTCATAAAATCATGACTTTTCTCTTTGGCTTATTGTGGACAATCAGTTTATCCTTATAAAAATCAGTTAGGTTCCTCTCAAACTGTAACGATCCAAAACTCCAAGTACCTTTTATTCTGAGTTTCGAGTTAATTTAATGGAAATTAAATTAATCGGGCCTTGAAGTTTCTTAGTTTGAGTTAAGTTTTTTCAAAGTTAAAAGGATATAGATATGGTTTAACCATATATATGTGAGTTGGATTAGTTATTTAAGTTTAAGGGAAATTTTGTGGTTTTGTCTATGATGATGGACATTTTGGTAAATCTTTCCTAAAGAGAGGGGATTAGGGTCTTAACCCTAAACAGATACACGTTTCACGAGGAAGGTCTTCATCTTCCTCTTCCTCACTCCAGCCACACGACAAGGACCAGCTGGCCATGCCCTCCTCCATCTCCTTCATCTGCTGTTGTCTTGGTGAGGCCACGGTGGTCGTGAAACTCCTCCCTTAATCAAGTGTCGCCCAGATCGAAGGTCGACGCAGTCATGGGTCCGTCGCACGTCGATCAGTCAAGTCGCCACGAAGGTTCCTCGCGCATTGAAGCTTCTGGGAGTCACACGAGCCTCCTCAGATTTCGCACGACACTTATGTCACTAGAGACGGAGCTTCTGGTCGCGGGTCTGAAGGAGCTAGGCACCGAGAGAGTATTCGTCATAGCTTCACTGGTGTGGGTTTCACTGTTCAGATTCACGACAGGCGCCAGTGCGTTCAAACCTTCAAACCGCTGTGTTTGGTTCGAGTTTTTGTCAAGATTTCAATTGATTTTTAGAGTACAGAGACTGATGCTGGATAGAGTGACTCACGAACTTCTCAGATCTAGCCTGCACGCGCCGCCACCGACTGGCCACGCGTCGCCGCTTGCCGGACTTGGTATGATCCTGCTAATTTCGGTTCCCAATTCCGTTTTAAGCGTCCGTTGTGGTAAAATTCACTTGGCTATTGTTAGATGTTTCAAGTATTTGCTAATTAGACCTCCAAATTTTGTTAAATTGTCTCATTATTTGGAATAGGTGGTTTGAGAACATTGTGACCTCGAGTTAGAGAAGTTTCCGATCACGATTCAGTTGAGATATGGTTCAAGGTAATTAATTAGGATTTATTAAAAGGCTTGATGTTTTTTTATTCAAGGAATAAATAGCTTCGAATTTAAGAATGTCATTATTGGACAAGTTTGGAAAGTATTGTGTTGGGGAGTTCGAATTTTGGAGATTTGAAAGCTAAAGCTAAAGTAAGGGATTTTCTACAAATTATTTTGAAAGAGGGAGTAAATATGTTTTTTTAAAGATTCATTTTAAAAGAGGAATTTCAAAGGTTTATCCCAAAAGCAGAATCTCGAGGATTTATTTCAAAGAATGGTTTTCCAAGATTTATTCCAAAGACATGAATTTTGAAAGGAAATATTTCAAAGGGTTTGAGAGGAACCTGAGTAAAATGATTTTCAAGGGATTTAGAAAAGGATTTAATCTTATAATTTGAGAGGATTCCAGATAATTTAAGGGTTTGAGCAGACCCTAAGTAAAATGATTTTTAAAAGATTTAGAAAAGGATTTCATCTTGGAATTTGAGAGGATTCCAGGTGATTTACGGGTTTGAGAGGACCCCGAGTAAAATGATTTACAAAGGATTTAGAAAATAATTTCATCTTGGAATTTGAGAGGATTCCAGGTGATCTAAAAGTTTTAGATACCCGAACAAAAATGATTTAAAAGGATTTTTGACATAGTTATTTATATTTACATGTATCGAGATTTTTACTTATGTTATTGTGATGGATATGTGTTTTAATTGTGAATGTATTTATTATTATATGATTGTCATGAATTTTTGCATCATTATAATATATATGTGTCATGAATTGTTGCATCATTATGAATATATATGTACATGTGATTGATGAATGAGACCTCGTGCATATTGTATGTATATGAACATGTTTCATGAAAGTTGTGGCAATTGGTCTCCTGAGGATTTATGCATGGTCAAACAAGCATTGGAGACCTTATGGGTCAACTTATAGGGGGGGTTTTGTACGGATGACCTCCTTTCGGTTGGATTATCGATAGAAGACCCACATTTTAGATTTAACTACGAATGACCCTTTGATGTCGTCAGCCACTCTTGATCTAGGTACAATGTTGGTTATTTTGGCATCGTAAATGACTACCGGTCTTGTTCTCCCGTCAACTCCCAAACTGTGCTAACGGGACGTTTAATGACGTCGTAACTAGAGCTAGAGTGCCACAGGTAAATTTTAGGTGTCACTCTTGCTCTAGTTAACTGTGACATTGTCGCTCTAGTTACTTGTGACACGTCTTTAAAAGAATGTGTTGTTTTTTAGGAACACACATCCTGGAATAAGTGTTCCCAAGGAAATCGTATTGACTTACCATCATGAGATTTCGAGACTCTCGGTCTCGGATGAACACAACAAATTGAAGGTGTTACTCTCGCTCTAGTTACCTATGACACTCTCACTCCAGTTACCTGTGGCACTCTCACTCTAGTTACCTGTGGCACGCCTTTAAAAGAATTACATTTTTTTACAAGTTTGATTACTTGTATATTTTCATCGATTTTGTTTTCTCTCTAAATATCGTCTTCTTTTTAGGGTGGAATCATAAGTTTAACTTATAGAATTACATTATATATGTTTCATATTATTTTCAATCATGAAGGTTCAATTACAGTTATCTTAATCTTTTTAAAATTTTTCATTTATTTTTCACAAATACATGGTATTTTCTAGTTGTTTTTTTAACTCAATTTAATTTATGTTTTTCTATGCATGAATTATCTAGTTACTATGTAATTTATATATTTTTTTATCGTGTACTAATATTATATGGTTGAAATTTTAAATTTGTAGGAAGTACTTTATAATTTTTATATAATTTAAATACACTATATATTCACCTTTTTTTTCTTAACTCAATTAAGTTTTTATTTTTATATACATGCATGATCTAGGTATTGTGTAATTTATATTTTTATTGTGTACTATTATTATATATGTTGAAATTTTAAATTTGTATAAAACACTTTATAATTTTTATATAATTAAAGTTAACATATGGTCTATATTTATGTTCTTTGTATTTTCTAAATACTTTAGGTCAACATATATCACTTATTTAAATTGTACGATTCATAAGTTGAAAATTTTTGAAAGTTTATTTCAGATCAAAACATTAACTAGCAAAATAAGTTAAAGATACAAAATTTATCAAGTTGAAAATTTTAAGAATACATAATTTACTCTCACACAAATTGATAATAATATTTCAACATCAGTTCATATTATAAACTAAATTATCAATAATTTCAAAATAATATAAGATTCATAAATCAAGAATAGATTTAAAATAAGTTCAATCTATAAATTCAACAAAAGACTAATTCTTTAATAAAAGAAAAGTTAACAGTCTTTAGTTTATTGGATTTTTAATTAGTCTATTGTCTGCCTGAGGTGGAGGTCGAATGTAGGGTCATATGTAAAAGGATGTATTTTGTGCGTCATCTACAAAGGAGGTAACTAGAGCGAGAGTGACACCTACAATTTGTTGTGTTCATCCGAGACTGAGAGTCTCGAAATCACATGATGGTAAGTCAATACGATTTCCTTCAGAACACTTCTTCTGGGACGTGTGTTCCTAAATAACAACACATTCTTTTAAAGACGTGCCACAAGTAACTAGAGTGAGAATGCCACAGGTAACTAGAGTGAGAGTGTCACAGGAACTAGAGTGAGAATGTCATAAGTAACTAGAGTGAGAGTGGCACATGTAACTAGAGTGAGAGTGCCATAGGTAACTAGAGCGAGAGTGACACAAGTAACTAGAGTGAAAGTGCCATAGGTAATTAGATCGAGAGTGCCACAGGTAACTAGAGTGAGAGTGCCACAGTTAACTAGAGTGAGAGTGCCATAGGTAACTAGAGCGAGAGCACCACAGGTAACTAGAGCGAGAGTGACAGCTACAATTTGTTGTGTTCATCCGAGATCGAGAGTCTCAAAATTACGGGATGGTAAGTCAATACGATTTCCTTCGGAACACTTCTTTCGAGACATGTGTTCCTAAAGAACAACACATTCTTTTAAAGACGTGCCACAAGTAACTAGAGCGAGAGTGTCACAGGTAACTAGAGCGAGAGTGACACGTACAATTTACCTGTGGCACACTAGCTCTAGTTACGGCATCATCAAGCGTTCCGTTAGCATAGTTTTGGAGTTGACGGGAGAACAAGACCGGTAGTCATTTATGATTAACCAACATGGTACCTAGATCGAGAGTGGTTGACGACATCAAAGGGTCATTCATAGTTAAATTTCAAATGTGGGTCTTATATCGATAATCCAACCGAAAGGAGGTCATCCGTACAAAAACCCCACTTATAGGGGTCTGTGAGGGACTCAAATTTATAGGGGTCTGTGAGGGACTCAACATTAAAGGACTCAGGTTGATTCAATTGACCACTTAAAGCCGAAGAGAAAAGTCATGATTTTATGAAAGAAGGTTTTAGGTCCCACTAAAGAAAGTTTTAACATTTTAAAAGTCATGTTTCTTGTGTTTGCATCTCCCGACCCTCGCTTACTGGGTATTATTTATAATACTCACATTTTTTCATTTTTTTTCTTCTCTTTTCTTTTATAATGTTTCCAGGTAAAGGCAAGGGCATACAAGGCGAGTGACAGGGACACGTTACGAAAGCCATGAGAACCAAGTCATGATTTCCGCATACATGTTTTAGAAAGTGTTTTTAAGTGATTTTGTTTTTCTCTGCATTACCATAGAGAATTTTAAAACTGAGGCCAAACATTATTCATGGCATTTAAATGTTTTATTTTTATGGGATCCCAAATCAAAGTGATTTTTAATTATCAAGTTTTACTTATTTAATGTTATTTATGGCTTCAAATGCATGCATATTTAATAATGATCCTAGATAAAGTGAGTCTGAAAAGTAGGGTCCTCACAAAAACCGTTGAGTCATATGGGTCCTCTCAAATCCTAAATCGTATTGAATCCTCTCAAACATCAGTTTTAATCAATTAGGAACCTCTCAAACCTTAATTTACATGGAGTCCTATCAAACCCCCCCCAAAAAAAATAATTTATTATGAGATTAATTGTCAGAGACTTCGTAATTGGTTTCATGAGCAAGCATCATGAATGGGGTCTCATTCATTCATTCACATATACACATATATCTTTACAATGATGCAACGATTCATGGAAGTCATAAAAGCATTGATAGCATGCAAATATGTTATCTTATTTCTTATATTTCAGCTAGTTTTTATACTTAAAATGTGGGTTTTCATGGAATTTTATGGTTAATTTCAGGAAACCAAGCTTGAGAAGCAAAAATAGAGTGTTCGAGACCATTTTGGGATAATTTGGAGCATGTGTATGCTTAATTAAAAACCCAAGAAAAATATAGATGTATTTTGAGTATAAGAAATATTCTAGGAGATTCTACATCGAATCACGATTCCAACACATAAAACCGAAGGTCATTCGAACACCCAAGCAAAAAGATATTGAAAAAATGGTTGCACTGGGTTGACTGGCAACAAACGTAGCGTTGAGACGCTGCCCTAGCATCTCAACGCTACAGAAATCAAAAAATCGCATTTTATTTATGCGGCACAACGTTGCAACTCTCTCTCTAGCGTCTCAACGTTGTGTCGATTGCCTATATATGCATATATTTTATGCCATTCGAAGGGGAGAGCCGTTTTTTAGAAAAATTTCACCCTATACTAGATTTCTACAGTACTGAGGGGGTTGGAAGACTACTTTAGGAGGCCAAGCATGAGAGTGGAGGTTCGAGATCGTGACGGGAGCTCGGAGACGAGGACCGACATCGACACCAAAGCGTTTTTCTTCCTTTTCTCTTAATCTTGTAGTTTTTTTTTATGGATTCTCGCATGGATTTAGTATGTTTTGTAGTGATTATGAGTAGCTAAATCCATAGTTAGGGGATTCATGTAGTTTTTTATGGATTTCTTCTAACAATTATGTTGAACATTGGTTGTGTTGAATTATTTTTGGTAGTTTACTCTTAATGCTTGTTTTTCTCTGACCAAGAATTGCATGTTTTATTGGTTTGAGTTTAATTCGAGAGAAAGAACTTTAGATTAGATTCAAATTGTCAAAACCCTTAGTAAATCCTTACACGAGAGTGAATGGTTCTTTGGGAAACACTTAAAAGAAGTTGCTTAATGTTTTGCATGCTTTTAAAATCTAAATGGAGACTTTAGGTTTATCGTTATGCATGTGGTCAACAGAGCTTGAGAGTTTTTTGATTACCTTTAACTTCTTGTTTATAATCTCACAACCAAATTCAATTTCATGCGCTAGAATAATGAAATTATTAGTGAAATAAATTCCCTAACGTTTCTCTCATATTTGTGTCTCCACATTTGTTTTAGTTGTTATTTTTCATTCCACTTTTGACAAGTTTAGTGTTCTGTAGATAAAATTGAGAATTAATATCTTGGTAATTAATCAATCGAGAAAACCATTCCTGAGGACGATACTCGAAATCTCAAATCACTATATTAAAACTTGACACTGTACACTTGCAGTTTTGCATGATTATATTTGCGTGCAACAAGTTTTTGGCGTCGTTGTCGGGGAACGACAATTATTTAGATTGATTAATATTATGAGAAAATTCTTGATTTTAGAAAAAAAAATTTGTTGTTATATTTATTTTTGTTTTTTTTTTTATTTTTTCTTTTATTTGTTTTATTCTCAAGGTGCATGTGAAAGGATAAGGCTGCAGACCTTAGACCTTTAGATCCTGAAATTGAAAGAACCTGCAGAAAGCTTTTGAGAGAAAACAGAGTTGTGAATTTTCAGGCAGCAGATCAAGAGATGACAAATGAACCTAAACACATCAAGGAGTATTTCCAGCCAATGTTTAATTCTGAACAGGTTGGAATAGTCCATGCTGATGGAGATCTAATCCCCTTGAGCAGCGGAAATGAGTTTAGAATCGAAATTGCAAGATTGTTTTTGGTTGAAAAACAAAAACCAGTGCATTGAAAATAACAGAGATAAACGTACATTTCTAATCTAATTAGACATGAAAATCATGCATACAAACATGCTGTGAAGTTGTTAAAACAAAAGTAAGAAACATTACCTTTGTAGTTTTCCCAAAACAACAACTCCTTGTGTTGCGTAAATTTTGCAATACCGCAAGTGTACGGGTCAAGTTTTAATATAGTGAATTTGAGTACGAGTATCGTCCACAGGATTGGGTATTTAATTCAATCAATTCCTATCAATAACACCACTCAATTTTATCTAGAAAATTAGATTTAAAGTGAGGTGAAAACACAAAATCAAAGAGTGAAAGTTGAGAACAATCAGGAGAGACGAATATATTAGGGACTAGATTTCACCAATTAATTAACTATTTTATTGAGATCATGCTAATGGGTTATTGCACTGCTTTTCTAAACCAAGAAACTAAGATAACAAATAACCACTCTCGAGGCAAGTGAATCTCATGCAAGACATAGAATTAAATATCTCTGTTCAACCTAAAAATCAAACATGGCACTAAGTTCAATTCTTATGGGTTTCTAATAGCACTTCAATCATTATCATGTCAAAGTAACTATCAGTCATGCAAAAGAGATCAGATCTAAAGTATCTTTCTCAAGAATAAATTCAGACCTAAGAACAAATAAACCGTGATCAAGAGTCTATAAGCATTAAGGATGCAATTGCATGAATAAAAGAATTACAATAAACCAAAGGCAGTCAATTCAACAAAATAACATAATTAAAAGGCTACATCTATCCCTAAGATAACAAGTTTAGCTACTCATGTCCACTATAAATCCTACTAAACTCAAATACAAAACCATAGTTCAACAATAAAAGTGAAAAGAACGAAGGAAGAACTCTCGTGGCGATAATGGCAACGATCCCGGCACCTATCACGAACTCCGAGCTCAAAAAAAGTCTTCTCCTTGAAATCTCTCCAAACTCTTCTTACAATCTCTCACAATAATGTTTAAACAATGGTGTCAAAATCTCTCCAAAAAGGCCCCCTTTTGCAAGAAGCATTCTTTCCTTTTTATATTAATGGCATGACATTGCAACGCTGGGCATGGCGTTGCAACGCCGTGCCCTAGCGAATAAATCATAAATGGAAAATATCAGGTAGCGTCGCAACGTTGAGGGAAGCGTTGCAACGCTGCTACCCTCACGCACGTTTGCTAATCGAAGTAGCGTTGCAACGCTGCCACCCTAGCGCGCCTTTAGCTATCGAAGAAGCATTGCAACGCTACAAGGCAACGTTGCAACGCCATCGCCACGAATCTTCAAGGCGTAGTTGCTGTGTGTTGGGCGTTGCAACGCTGCAAAGCAGCGTTGCAACCCCCATCGACATGGATTTTTATGGTTGAGTAGTTGCACACAGGGCGTTGCAACGTCCTGTATGGCATTGCAATGCCATCTCCACGGATTTGATGGCTTGGTTTGGCCTTCCTTCTTCCATTTAGTGTCAATTTTAGCTCCTTTAGGCAATCTTTGGCTCATTTTTCACCCATAATTCTCCATCCATCCTTATTTTGCTCTTTAACCTGAAATTCAACAAATTAATTACGTGAAAACCCTCAAATTATCACAAAACTAACATAATTTAAGCCTATTGATAGCACATTTTGTGTGCTATCAAACACCCCTAAACTTAAACAATTGCTAGTCCTCGAGCAAAAATAAGAAAAAGAAGGATCATATCAGAGTAAGTTTCATACTACAGACTCAAACCTCAGGAATTGTATGAATCGAAGAATAAACTCATCAAAAAGGTAACATTGATTAAAAACTACATAATAAGATTTTAAAATTAAATCAAATTATTCCTTGAGTGGGTGTGTGATAGCCTTTTCCAGTTTAGTCTTTATAAGCCCAAGATAACCTTATTGAGTCATCTGTTCATTTTCCCTCTACACTGGCCCTAGGCTCCAACATATTAACACTTTGTGGTGAAAATAGCTGACTACGAGCATCGATACCATACAGATTGTCAAAGACTACTCGCATCCTAAGTTTAATCCTTCAAAAGACAAGTATTGGTCACAATACTTAGGATGTTGGAGTACCCTCTTATTTATCACTTTTTTTTTTTAGTGGAAAAACTTTAAAAAATATAATTTTCAATTAAGCAAACTTGCTCTTTCATTAGCTCCTAAGCCTATCGAGGTGACAACGATCTTCTGGATAAAATAAACTTGCCCTAAGCATTCAGGACCTTTCCGGGATTGGATAAGTGCAATTAGGTTCAAGGAATTCTATAATCAATTTTAAACATCCTAAAATTGGAATTTAATCAAGTTCTCTTGGCTAATGAACATTATTCACAATTCTCAATTAAATTTCATCAGTGGTTATCATAGTCAAAGTAGGAAAAACTTACAATGAACAATCCATTCCATTAACCTGAAATTGATCAAATGCACCAAAAACACATAGCAGAAAAGAATATGATAGAAGATGGAATGGAGTCAGATAAATCTCATGCAGTAAACAATAATTAAAAGTCATACAATCACCCCAAACTTGAGAACAACATTGTCCTCAATGTGCAAATACAAATAAGAAAATAACATCCAAATCAACTAAAGAAACAACGGGGGACAGAAAAGAACTGTACTGCCCTGAACATGAAAAAGTCTCATTCCTCATCAGAAGAGGCGTAAGGAGGCATAGGGCCCGGGAATGAAGGATCTGCGCCATGAATGTGCTGGAGACAGTCATAAAGATGGCGGTGAGAGGCCTCACTGTACTGAAAATGTCTCATGATTCGGCGCTCCTCCCTACGACTCTGAGTCTCGTGCTGGTCGAACCGCTGCTCGAGTCTAGCCATGGCCTGAACCAGATCCTGGTACTCTTGTGGGGCAGGGCGTTGTGGTGACTCATGCTGCCCCTCCTCTCCCATCACACCCTCGACTGCGTCAAGGAAAAATTCTGACTCGTCTGCTTGCATCCCTGCAAGTACTCCTTGATCAGGATCCCGAAGTCCCATGATGTAATTTTTATCCATCACCCCTTGGGGTGAATCACCTCCTCCTCGGAGGTCCAGGTGACTCCAGCAAGACGACAGAGGGCAGTGATGAGAGAGGGATGGCCTAGTCCGCCCGTGGTCGTGCCTCGCCAAACGTGCCTAATGTATCGACTGATGACTTTGCCTACATCAATCGTCTTGCCAGTTACAATGGCGTACAAGAGGATGGCGCGATCCTTCGTCACGTCACTCATGTGTGCAACCGGCTGGAATCTAGCACAGATAAAATTGTGCCACACTCTATTGGACACGGTGAGGTCCGTTGTCCGGAGTTTGGAGACCTCGCCTCTCCTTGTAACCCATTGGGTCCCGGGTCGTGCTAATGTAGCAAGTACCTGTGCAGGGTCGAACTGTGTCCTGGCATAGATAGTGTACTCATCAGTCTCATAATCAGGTAAGTGAAAATACCTGTTAATGGACACAGCGTCGAACGGGATGTGTTTCCCTCGCACGGTGGTATGGTAAGCCTCCAGAGGCATGTTGGCGTAAAATTCCCACACAAGGGGGACCACGCCTGCCTCGGGTTGTTGCACCAACAACTCCCAATGTCGCTGCTGAATGGTAGTGTAGATGTCCTGGTGATGGGAGTCATCAGGAGCAATGCCCTGCTCAGGAACCAGAGCGCGATGCACTACATAGCTCTGGTAGCGACTCACAGCTTCAGCATCCACGAACCGTTGTCTATCATATTCGGAACTAGAGCCGACTGTTGTCTTTCCCATTTTTGGTTCCATATGTGATCAGTGCAAAAGAAAGAACTAGACAAGGGCAAGTAACCAAGTTAGTGCAAAATAAAAATGAAAACAAGGAGATGCCCTATGGATTGTGCATGAAGTATAAATGAAGAAAACTTTGAAGTTCTCTACCCAAGGATGATGTAAATGGGGTAGAAAGATAAGAACCCAATGACTCTCGCCACCTATCAATCATGAACAAAAAGTGGAAATACAACACAAGAAGGCCATATATAAAAGTGGACCACTTCATCATAGGCATACTAGGAGCAAGGGAAAAATAAGCATAAACCCACAGACAGTCCGAGCAAAACAATTATACATGCCCCATCCAACAATAAGAATAAATTCCCAATTAGCAAGTGAAGACATTCAAAGGACCAAATTGACATACTAATTCTACTACAAGGTCAACCAACTCATCTCATGGTCATGTAGGAAAAGTAGTCCAAAGAGAAAGCACAAACACAACGAAATAGCAAGGATGAGTCTTACCAAAATCAAAATGCACCTAATGATCAAGAACTTGTCTTACAAAAATTAATGAGCAAAAATACAACCACACAACCAAATCATGTATTTATCAAAATGCACAACTAAGGAGAAGGGACTTATGTTACCAAAATCAATGATTTCAATACCCCAAACTTAAGATTCAAGCCTTAAAGAGTAATAATGCCCAAAGATGGAAATAAATTGAAAACCAAAATCAATTTACCATGAAAAACACATCTAGGGCAGTTCCATTAAACTACCTAAATCCTCTAATCTCAACAATAGGCTATAAAAATTCATCTAAGCCCAAGATTCATCACCCTAAACAATAATATAGCAAAAAAAACCACCAATCTTACGCCTAATTACAGAAACAACACAAAAATTTGAAAGAAAAGGGTAGAGACATAGTTACCCACGATTTGCTTTCAAATGGGTATGAAACTTGCCCCAAAATGCCAAATCTAGCACAAAATAGGAAGAATAATGAGTGGGGAAAGGTTAAAGTGAACACTCTTGAGGAAATAGTGAGGGAGATTGAAAGAAAGAAGAGAGAAAAGAGAGGAGAAGAGAGAAAATGTGGGTTGTTCGACGAAATCTCGAAATTTAAAATTCCAGATTTCGCGACAACGTTGCAACGCTGTCCTCACAGGTCGCGTGACTGATAGAGCGCACAGTGTTGCAACGTTGCGCTTGGCGTTGCAACGCTAGCGGAAGGGTTGCAACGCCTGGATAAGCGTTGCGACGCCGTTTCGAGATTCCCTTTTTTTTTTTACCTGAAAACAGAAAACAAAAAAATGTCAACCAACTGATAATAATAAATAAAATAAAGTGAAATAAAATAAGATAAAATAACATAATGAAATAAAAAAAAACTTGAAAAAAAACTGAATTAAAATACAACGGGTTGCCTCCCGTTCAACGCTTTCTTTAACGTCTTTCAGCTAGACCACCTATAGTTGGGTCACATGGCATTTCCATCAGTAAGGAAAATGTTCTCCAGATGTTGCTCCTTGTCACCGCAATAATGTTTCACGCGTTGCCCATTGACTTTGAACAATGCTCCATCCTTGCCTTGCAACTCAATTGCCCCATAAGGAAATACTTCCTTCACAGTGAATGGACCTGACCACCTTGATTTCAATTTACCTGGAAACAAACGTAAACGGGAGTTAAAAAGGAGAACTTGCTGACCAGGAGAAATTGTTCTATTTTTGATATGTTGATCATGCCAATGAGTTGTTCTCTCTTTATATAACTTGGCGTTCTCATAGGCTTGATTTCTGAACTCCTTCATCTCATTGATTTGCAACAATCTTTGCTCGCCCTCCTTCTTAAGGTCAAAGTTAAGAGTTTGAATGGCCCAGTAGGCTTTATGTTCCAGCTCCACAGGTAGATGGCACGCCTTGCCAAACACCAATCGGTACGGTGATGCACCTATCGGTGTTTTGAAGGCTGTGCGATATGCCCATAGTGCCTCATCCAATTTGTGGGCTCAATCTTTCCTGTTGGTCTTGACTGTTTTCTCCATAATGAGTTTAATCTCCCTATTTGAGATCTCAGCTTGGCCATTTGTCTGAGGATGATATGCTAATGAGACCTTATGCCTAACTCCATACCTGGTTAACATAGAATCAAACAGTTTATTGCAAAAATGAGTGCCCTCATCACTAATAATAGCTCGAGGGGTGCCAAATCTCGTGAAAATATTTTTGTGTAAAAACTTAATGACAACACGAGCATCATTTTTCTTAGCGGCAATGGCCTCTACCCAATTAGAAACATAATCTCATCGCAACCGGGATATCTGAGATAACCATGTGAAGATGGAAAAGGCCCCATAAAATCTATTCCCCATACATCAAATAATTCAACTTCAAGAATAGGGGTAAGAGGAAGTTCATGCTGACGTGAAATATTACCTGTGCGTTGGCATTGATCACAAGTTCGTACAAAAGTATAACAATCTTTAAAAAGAGTAGGCCAATAAAAACCTGATTGTAATACTTTAGCAGCTGTTCGAGTGGGCCCAAAATGTCCTCCATAAGGGGAGGCATGATAGTCATGTATGATTTTGCCCACTTCCTCTCGATGCACACACCTTCTGATAAGTTGATCTGCACCAACCTTGAAGAGTAGTGGATCATCCCATAGATAGGACTTCACATCATGTAAGAATTTCTTCTTTTGCTGAGAAGTCAGATCTGGTGGCATTACTCCTCCTGCAAGATAATTCACATAATCAGCAAACCATGGTAAATTATCCTGTACCTGATAAAGTTTTTCATCAGGAAAATCTTCTATGATAGGGAGAGAAGGTGAATTGTCCTCATTTTCTATCCTGGATAGGTGGTCAGCTACCACATTTTCACATCCTTTCCTATCTCTGATATCAAAGTCAAACTCCTACAACAAAAGAATCCATCTAATCAGGCGAGGTTTAACATCTTTCTTATCAAATAAATATCTAAGTGCAACATGATCAGTGTGTACAATTACTCTAGTCCCTAACAGATAAGGCCTAAATTTATCAAAAGAAAACACAACAGCAAGCATCTCTTTTTCAGTGGTAGTGTAATTTTGTTGTGCACTATCTAAAGTTTTGCTTGCATAATAAATGGCCCAGAAAATCTTTTCCCGACGTTGGCCTAAAACTGCGCCTACAGCGTAGTCACTAGCATCACACATGATCTCAAAGGGTTGACTCCAATCTGGCACAACAATAATGGGAGCAGAAGTTAGCTTTTTCTTCAAAAGATCAAAACCAACTAAGCAGTCATCACTAAATACAAAAGGGGAATTTTTTTCTAGCAAGTTACACAGGGGTTTCACAATTTTTGAAAAATCTGGTATGAAACGTCTATAAAACCCTGCATGTCCTAAGAAACTTCGTACTCCCTTAACATTAATTGGAAGTGGTAGTTGTTCAATGGCTGAAATCTTAGCTCTATCCACCTCTAGTCCCTTTTCAGAGTCTTTGTACCCTAGGACTATACCTTCCTTGACCATAAAATGACATTTTTCCTAATTCAAAACAAGGTTAGTTTCCTGGCACCTCTGTAAAACACGAGCGAGATTATGCAAACAGATATCAAATGAATAACCAAAGACAGAAAAATCATCCATAAAAACCTCCATTATCTCCTCAATCATGTCATGGAATATTGCCATCATGCAACGCTGGAAAGTGGCAGGTGCATTGCACAATCCAAATGGCATTCTCCTGAAAGCCTATGTTCCATAAGGGCATGTGAAAGTAGTCTTCTCTTGGTCCTCAGGAGTAATAGCAATCTAGTTATAACGTGAATAACCATCAAGAAAACAATAGTAAGGATAACCAGCAAGTCTATCAAGCATCTTATCAATAAAAGGAAGGGGAAAGTGATCTTTTCGTGTAGCCTTATTCAACTTCCTGTAGTCAATACAAACACGCCATCCAAAGGATCATCCCGTGGATATGAACTCATTCTTGTCATTTTTTATGACAGTCATCCCCCTTTCTTTGGAACCACCTGCACAGGGTTGACCCAAGAACTGTCATATATAGCATAAATAATTCCTGCATTTAACAGTTTGAGTACCTCAGCTTTAACTACCTCCCTCATTGCTGGGTTAAGCCTCCTTTGGTGTTCAACTGATGGATTAAAGGTATCTTCCATTAAGATTTTATGCATGACTACAGATGGACTGATACCCTTAATATCACGAATTGACCACCCTAAAGCAGACTTATGACTTCTCAGGGTTCTCAACAACTTTTCTTCCTCTTCTTTATTCAGATTAGCAGAAATAATCACAGGATAAGTAGATGAATGTCCTAAGAAAGCATAATGAAGTTGTGCAGGTAATTGTTTCAATTCTAGAACAGGAGGTTTTATTTCTTCCACATTATTGACATGCAATTGTGAGAATTGTTCATATTGGAGTGTAGGCAATTGATTCAGTGATTTATTATAGTAAGTAATTTCATGGTCCAATGTCCCTAACTGATCTATCATTGAATTTGTCATGCAAGTTTCTAAGGGATCAACAGATAAAACTAACTCCTTAAATGAATCAATAGCAACATCCAAAATATTGATCATGTGACAGGTACTTACCCCATTAGGGTACTTCAAGGATTGAAATATGTCAAATACAACCTTGTCCTCACCGACCCTTAGAGTTAACTTACCATCCTGCACATATATCAATGCTTTTCCAGTGGCTAGGAAAGGTCGTCCCAAAATAATTGGGACCTCAGAATCTTCCTCCATCTCTAGGACCACAAAATTTCCAGGGAAAATAAATTGTTCAAATTTTACCAACACATCTTTTACAATACCTCTGGGATATTTGATAGAACGGTCAGCCAACTGTAGTGAGATGGTTGTAGGTTGAACCTCTCCAAGACCTAGTTTCCTGTAAACAGATAAAGGCATCAAATTAATACTAGCCCCTAGATCACATAAAGCTCTATCAACAAAAATACTACCAATATTGCAAGGAATAGTAAAACTCCCTGGATCTTTCAATTTTTGTGGTAGTTTCCTCTGGAGTACAACACTGCATCTTCAGTGAGATTGACTGTCTCATATTTGTCAAACTTCTTCTTTCTGGACAGGACCTTCCTTCATGAACTTTGCATATTTGGGCATTTGTTCCAAGGCATCTGCAAAAGGAATATTAATATGCAGTTTCTTAAACATATCAAGAAATTTAGCAAAGTCAGAATCAATCTTTTTCTTTTGAAAACGCTGAGGATAAGGAATAGAATTAGGAACAATAGGAATAGAGAAACCAGAAAGCTTCTCTGTTTGTTTCGATATGGTTGCTTCCTCAACCACTTCCTCTGTATTCTTTTTGGCATCAAAATTGAGCTGCTCTTCAAAATTTACCTTTTCAGTTTCAACAAGCTCCTTACCACTTCTTAAGGTCACAGCTTTGCACTGTTCCCTAGGATTCACCTTAGTGTCACATGGACCAACCCAATGGGTTCATTGCCCAAGGCCAAGAGCAAAAGGTTTGCCGGCTTCATAGGTCCATTTATGGACTGAAACAAGCTTCGAGGTCTTGGAATATGAAGTTTGATGAGGTGATAAAATCTTATAGCTTTAATCAAAATGTCGACGAGCCTTGTGTCTACAAGAAAATCGTTGACAAAACTGTCACATTTTTAGTGTTGTATGTGGATGATATTCTTCTCATTGGGAATGAGGTAGAATTTCTTACTGACGTTAAGAAATGGCTAGCTTCACAATTCCAAATGAAAGATTTGGAAGAAGCTCAATATGTTCTAGGTATCCAAATAGTCCGGAATCGGAAGAACAGAACGCTCGCCTTGTCTCATGCGTCTTATATTGACAAGATGTTGTCTAGATATAAGATGCAGAACTCCAAGAAGGGCTTACTGCCTTTCAGGCTTGGGGTTCACTTGTCTAAGGATCAGTGTCCTAAGACTCCTCAAGAGGTTGAGGATATGAGACGGATCCCATATGCTTCGATTGTAAGGAGCCAGATGTATGCCATGTTGTGTACTAGGCCCGACATCCATTATGCAAGATAGGGATTGTCGATGAGGTATCAATCCAATCCAGGATTAGATCACTGGATAGCCCTAAAGGCAATCCTCAAGTATCTTAGGAGAACGAGGAACTACAACTTAGTGTATGGCGTTGGGGATTTGATCCTTACGGGATACACAGTTTCGACTTTCGGGCCGATAAGGATTCTAGGAAATCCACTTGAGGTCAACCTTCATTACGAATGGAGGCGTAGTATGGCGAAACATCAAGCGGGATGCATCGCGATTCCACTATGGAGCGGGTATGTTGCGGCTTGTGAAGCTGCAAAGGAAGCTTTGTTTGGCTTAGGAAGTTCATGACAGATTTGGAAGTTGTTCCAAATATGAACTTGCGATCACAGCACTGCTCGTGATAACAAATGGTGCGATAGCCAACTCAAGAGAGCCTCGGAGCCATAAGAGAGCAAACACATTGAGCGTATATCACTTGATATGGGAGATTGTGCACCGCGGAGACGTGATGATCACGCAGATAGCGTCGGCTTACAACGTGGGTGATCCATTTACAAAGCCCCTCACGGTTAAGGTGTTTGAGGTCACCTAGAGAGTCTAGGTCTTGAGGGCTTCCCGACTAGGGCAAGTGGGAGATGTGTAAACGGGTATTCAATGCCCTAGTTTATTGTATTACTTCATTGTAATTTATGTACATTTCAGTAATGTATTTTCTCCACTAACTTAGTCCAAGTGGGAGTTTGTTGGGATTTTTGTCCTAATCTCGTGTTTGTAAATTACTGTTTGAAATTCATAATAGTTATTTATTTCATTACTTTGTGTCTCGCAATATTTACAAACTTTTCCAATAAATTAAGCTCCAGGGTCATTGAATTTATGAGAGAGCTAGAACTTGAACGGTGTGTAGTAGACACACAGGGAGGATCACGTTCGCATTAATGACTCGAACGGTCTACAGTATATGGATAGGGTTGGAGACCTAATCCTGGATACATTGTGGATGCGACCGCTTTGTATTAGATACAAACGAGGTGATCGACTCGTTCATGTGGTTGACATGCGAGTGGGGCATCTGTGCAATGAGATTGTACAAGACCGGACCGTGAATTATTAGACCTACGGATGTAACACCGCTGATGATGAGACTAATAAATTCGTAGATGAGAATTAGTGACTCGACTGAATCCACGGCATGTTACGGACTCCATGCATGCGGGGTGCATCCTTTGACTAGTACGGGTGAGGGTGGTCACAGTTACTCACTCAATTTGCCTATCTTCTCAGGGGCAAGACCAAGCAGGGAGCTGAGAACGTAACTACACGAGATGGAATTTACTCGTTCCCGCCTTTAGGGAAATTAGAGGGGTTGTTCCCTCAAGTGCTGTCTCCAGGGCTTAGACAACGGGCACCCACCTTCTCACCGGCGGAGAGAGGGTGTTGTGTATGGTTGGACCATCACAATATGTTGTTCATTAGAGGAGCAAAGGGGGACTTAAGGAACAAGAGGTAGACACGGGGTAAAGCGGTAATTTGACCCAGTAGTGTCTCACGAACAACCTGTGAAGGGTCGACTCATGGACATTGGTTATATTAGTGGGCACGTAATATTCTGCACTGACGGGAGTGCAGCTACGGGCTATAGTGGAGTGTTACCGTAGCTAATGAATGTTGATTAACCGGGTCAAAGTGTTTGACAGGTTAATCTCGGAGCATTGGAGCCTGTCATTGTAAGTCCATTAGGTCCCTCGGTTGGCTCCATCTGGTTAAAAGAAGGGTTAGAGTTTTGGTATGAAATTGAAGTGTTCAATTTCACTCAGAGGCATTTATGTCATTTATATGAGATATGAATGATATAATATATAGTTTAATGTGAATGAGATTCATAATAAACTATAGGTTAGCCGAATTGTTTAATTAGGGCTAATTGGAGAAATTAATTGAGAGAAATTAAATTGGATGTTATTCAATTTAATTAATCCACAATTATTGCAAATGTGATTTGCAATATGAGATATGAGATATCTTATATTATATGGTTATGTGGAGATTTTAACACCACTATTTAATCCCTTCTTGAGGAAAATACTCTCACACTCTTATTTTTTGGATTTCACCAAAGAGAAGAGTTTCAAATTCTCTCAACTCTCCTCCCTCTCCAAAACAAAAAAGTCCCACCATTTTTCTTCTTCCATAGGAAGAACAACCGAGAAGGTCGTTGGTGGTGTTCGGTTTTCGTTCGAGAGAAGCGTTCGTTGAGATCGAGAAGCACGAAGTGTTCGTGACCAAGGAAAGAACTTTGAAGAACTGTCTTCAACAAGTAAGTACGTTCTTCTCGCTGTAATTTCCTCCTTCTTTTGTATGTTTAACTTAGATCTAAGTGTTAGGTCGTTTTAACAAAAATCTTGTAGTGTAACGATACCTTGATGATTCGATCGTCTTCCACTGCGTGGAAATTTTCATTCCCTTCATCTACTTAGATCTTCCTTAGGTGGGAAGGATCCAACAATTGGAGTGTTTAGGGAATAGAGAGATTGAGAGAGAGAATTCTTCTCAGAGAGTAATCCAGAGCATTGATCGATTAGCTTGTCCACTTCTCTCCAGGAGAAGACGAACCTGTAGAGGGCATCTCCCCACTCCCTATGGATTAGGGAGTTGGGAGAGATGGGGAACGCGTCCTCCTGACACGTTCCCTCTTTTTTATTCTTATTTAATTAAATAATAAAAAATTATGAATTAAATAATAATATATATAAAATTAATTAAATCACATTTAATTAATCATAATTAAATATCATATATTTAATATAGATTTAATCACATTTAATCAATTATCCCTCTAACTTATAGTTTTAATGAACATCTAATGGACATTAAATTTTAACCTATAGTTTTCAAATAGGAATCACATTCACATTTGAATTTAATATTTGAACTCTTTCAAATATTTAATGCTCTCGTATAATTTAATATGAATCATATTCACATTAAATTTATAATATATAGTTCCAAAACTATATATTATATCGAATCTATATACATTCAATTTATTCCCTAATGAATTTGAACATTTCAAATTCAAATGATCTAAGAACCCTTTACGAGATAGAAGGTGGACCTAATAGACCTATAGATCAGAAGCTCCAACGATACGAGATTACTCGGTTAATCTCATTAACCTCCTAATCAACATTCGTTAACTGCGGGAACATTCCACTAAAGTCTCGCAACTGCACTCTTCTCACTACAGATATATTTCTGTGTCCACGGATATTGATCAATAACAGCAAGTTAATCATTCACGAATGTTCGTAACACCAGCCGGGTCAAATTATCGTTTTACCCCTAGGCTACATCTTGTACCTTAAGTTCCAGTGCTTCTCTAATGAACAATTTGTTTGTGGTCCTACAAACAAACAGAGTCCCTCTCGGGCCAATGAGAGGGTCAGACCCTTTCTTCAAGTCCCGGAGCCACCACTTAAGGGATCATTCCTCTACTTACCTTAGTAGGTGAGAAGGAGTGAATTCCATCTGGCTAGGCTAAGTCCCCTGCTGCTCACTCGGTCTTGTCCCCAAGAAGGTAGGTATATTGAGTAGGCGAATCTGGCCACTCTCACCCATACTAATCAAAGGACAATCCCTCGCAAACAGGAGTTCGTAACCTGCTCAAGATTTAGATCAAGTTGCCTAGGTCATCCTAGTGAAATAGAAACCTAACTAGTCAACGGAGTTACATCTAGTGATTACTATTTCGCGATCCGATCTTATGTAATCTCATTACATAGGATATCCCAACTCACATGTCATCTACACGAACACGTTAGGATCACAGTGTTTGTATCATATACAAAGTGGGCCACATCCATAGTTTTACCACGGTAAGGTACCCAAACCTTATCCCCTTACTACAGACCCTTCAGGCTGTATCTCGAACGGAGATCCTTTATATGTACACTACATTAAGTTTAACATACATTTAACAACCTTGGATGTTTAGTTTATTGGATTTAGGGTTAAAACAAAGGCAATTTCGCAGATAATGAACAATAACGCTTTGTTGAAGTAATAACAATTTATTACAATAATTAGAACAAAAATACAAACTACGAGTTTTAGGGTACAAACCCCAACAAACTCCCACTTGAACTAAAACTCTAGTGGGGTACATCATAATCTAAAACAGTGGTTACAGAGATAGAAATACAATAAACTAGGGCATCCATATACCCCATTACATATCTCCCACTTGCCCTAGATTAGCCTATGTACATGTCTCGTAGACCTAAACTCTCCAGATGACCCTCGAACACTTTAGCCTTGAGAGTCTTCGTAAACGGATCATCAATGTTGTGCTCCAAAGCGATCTTCGTGACTGTCACATCTCCTCATTGCACTATTTCCCGTATCATGTGATACTTCCTCTCGATGTGCTTACCTTGCTTATGGCTGCGAGGTTCCTTAGAATTGGCTACTGCACCACTGTTGTCACTGTATAAGGTGATGGGAAATTCCATATTTGGAACAACTTCCAAATCAGTAAGGAATTTTCTTAGCCAAACAACCTCCTTAGCAGCTACACAAGCAGCGACATACTCAACCTCCATCGTTGAGTCTGCGATGTATCCTTGCTTGATGCTTCCCCATACTATAGCTCCCCTGTTAAGGGTGAAAACTGATCCTGATGTAGATTTCCGAGAATCCTTATCGGTCTGAAAATCAGAATCAATGTATCTCGTAAGGATCAAATCTTTAGTCCTATACACTAGCGTATTGTCCCTCGTTCTCCTAAGATACTTGAGGATATTTTTAACTGTTGTCCAGTGGTATAACCCTGGATTGGATTCGTACCTACTGCCTATTCCCACTGCATAGCAAATGTCTAGCCTCGTGCACAACATAAATACATTAAGCTACCTACTGCAGAGACATAGGGAATATGTCTCATATCCTCAATTTCTTGAGGTGTCTTAGGACACTGTTCCTTAGACAGATGAACACCATGCCTAAAGGGTAATAAGCCCCTCTTGAAATTCTGCATAGATTATCAGGACAACATTTTGTCGATATAAGATGCTTGAGACAGAGCTAGAGTTCTGTTCTTGCGATTCCTGAAAATCTGAATCGCAAGAACATATTACGCCTCTCCCAAATCTTTCATCTGGAATTGGGTCGCCAACCAATTTTTTATTTTCGTAAGGTATCCTACATCATTCCCAATGAGTAAGATATCATCGACATAAAGCACTAAGAAAGCTACTATGTCGTTGATAATCCTCTTGTAAACACAAGGCTCATCAATGATTTGGTCAGAGCCATAAGACTTGATCGCAGTGTCAAATCTTATATTCCAAGATCTGGATGCTTGTTTCAACCCATAAATGGATTGGTTGAGCTTGCAAATTTTTGCTCTTGACCTTGGGTTATGAACCCTTTGGGCTGAGACATGTAGATGCTCCCGTCAAGATTACCATTCAAAAAGGCAGTCTTGACGTCCATTTGCCAGATTTCATAATTATAAAACGCGGCTATGGACAAAAGTATCCTTATAGACTTCAGCATAGCAATAGGAGAAAAAGTTTCGCCATAGTCAACTTCTTCCCTTTGGGTAAAACCCTTTGCTACAAGTCTAGCCTTAAAGGTCCAGCACCTTTCAAATTTGCATCTCTTTTCTCTTATAGATCCATTTACACCCTATAGGTCTTACCCCTTCAGGTTGGTCTACAAGTTCCCATACTGAATTAAAGTACATTGACTCAATTTCAAGGTCTATGGCTTTGATCCATTGATCCTTGTCTACGTCATTCATTGCTTGTTTATAAGACAATGGATTTTCTAGGTCGTCATCAGGTATGACGACTTGAGTTTCAAGCGGTCAGGTTGGGAAAGAACCCTACCACTGCGTCGAAGCATTCCCAACTAAATCCAAGAAGGACGAGACTGACTTGAGGTGTTGGCTTCTCCATCAACTTTTGATGAAGGTCCAGCATGATCAACGACTCTTGTTGGTTCATTTGTAGCTTCATTTAGCACTAATTTACTATGCGGTTTATGGTTCCTCATCTGACCTTCCTCCAAGAACGTGGCGTTTATCGATACAATCACCGTGTTTTCTTGTGGGTCGTAGAAAAGACCACCTCTTGTTTCTTTGGGATAGCCAACAAATTGGCAAAATCTTGAACGATGTTCCAGTTTCTTTGGGTTTGTCACTAGCACGTGTGTCGGACAACCCCAAATCCTGAAGTGTTCTAAACTAGGTTTATGCCCCTTCCACAATTCAAAAGGTGTTTATGAAACACTATTTGATGGAATAGTGTTCAAGATTTGAACTGCAGTCTCTACTGCGTATCCCCAAAACGAGGCAGGAAATTGAGCATAGCTCATCATAGAACGAACCATGTCCCACAAGGTTCTATTTCTCCTTTCTGACACACCAATTTGCTGTGGTGTATTAGGTGCTGAGAGTTGATATTTAATTCCATGTTCTATCATATAGTCATGGAATCTCAAATCCATATACTCTCCACCTCGATCGGATCGAAGTGTTTTTAATGATTTTCCCTAATGCATTCTCTACTTCAGCCCTATACTCTTTGAACTTTTCAAGAGCCTCAGAGTTGTGATGCATTAGGTATTGATAACCATACCTCGAACAATCATTTATGAAAGAAATGAAATATTCGTACCCTCCTCGAGCTTTAACATTGACCGGATCACAAAGATCCGAATGTATAAGTTCTAAGGGCTCTATGTCTCTGTAACCTTTTCCAGTAAAAGGGCGCTTAGTCATTTTACCTTCCAAGCATGATTCGGAAGGTGGTAAAGAATCATCTTCTAACTTGTTTTGAAGTCCATTCTTAAATAATCTCTCAATCCGGTTGAGATTTATATGACCAAGTCTAAGATGCCATAGATAGGTATTATTTTGAGAAATTCTTTGCCTTTTACTTTGAGTATTAGCAGTTTTAAACATCTCATGATTCAAAATTGCTTTAGTTCTATTCGGTTTAAGTACATACAGGCCGTTTTCTAGTTTAGCAAAACAAACATTGACACCCTTTTTCGAAATGAACGCTTCATTAAAAGAAAAGCAAATACAATATCCAAGTTCTATTAAACAAGAGATACAAATTAAGTTCCTCTTTATCTTAGGAACTATATACAGATTTTCTAAAAATGAAAATCTATCTCTAAAAATGACTTGGCATCTCCCATCGCACGTGAGGCAGACGTCGCCTCCGTTCGACTCTCGAGCGTTATCTCACCTCTCTTCGAGCTCCTTGAAGGAACTAGTTTCACGAAGCGAAGAGCAAACGTGATTAGTGGCTCTCAATCAAGTATCCGTAAAAATCATCATTTTCCACTAAGCAAGTTTCAAGAACAAGTAAATCAGATTTACCTTTCTTCTCTTTGAGCTCAATGTCTACAGTAGCAGAAGATTTCCCTCTTCCTCCTTTCCTCTTCTTCCGAGTCTTCTTAATCCTAGAAGAAGAACCGCAGGGCTTGGTTCCAGAGGATGAACCCATCTGGAGCCTTTTGGAATGGGCAAACTGATTTGTCTCTCCATCAACCTGTCCCTTATTATCCATAAGAGACTGGTAAGTCTGCAGTTCAGTTAGGAGGGAAGTCAGGTTATACTCTTTTTTGTTCATCTCCGCAATTCTACGGAATGGCTGGAAACTCTTCGCAAGAGATTCTAGGATGAATAATACCTGACTTTGCTCATCCAAGACCACTCCGTTCATTTCGTCCACGTTGAAGTGAACTATAAGATCGAGAACATGTTCTCTCACTGAAGTTCCCTCCTTCATGCCCGCGTTATAAACGTACTTGAGGGATTCGTGCCGAATTTGTTCAGACGGTTGTCCAGATAATTTCTGGAGATAACCCATGATCTCACGAGCTGAGACCATACCCTCCAACTTCCTGGCTAAAACATCAGATATGCCAGCCAGGATATAGGCCTTGGCCTTTTCATTGTCCTTGGACCAGCGGTCAAACACATCCTTAACAGATTGAGGTGCGTTTTGAGCAGGGATCTGAGGACATTCCTCAGTCACTACGAACCGAAAGTCGTCAACAACAAGAATCGCATCGAAGTTGAACTTCCACGTAGTAAAGTTTTCACCAGTTAAATGTTCTCTTTTGAGTAAGGCTATATACGAGGACGACATGCTGAAAATCCAAAATAGTTCTAATTAGTTGTGCCTTTTAACCCATTTAAAAACCAATCAAATTTAGCAAAATTATTAAAGAACCCTAGTGTTTAAACTAAACCTAGTGTTTAAATTAAACCTTTAATTTTGCAACGATATTTGAAGGGGTTAGAACAAAAGCCTCCGTTGGGCGGTCAATTATTCCTCCCTCGAATTAAGACTTTCTCAGCCAATTCTCACTACTAGAACATCTCATGTCCCAATGGTCCTTAGCTACCGTTTTTTGGTCAATGGCTTGTTAACTAGCTTAACTCATCCCATAAATGTTACCCTACCATTTTCAGATCCAATAGGTCAGAGCCAACATGCTACTATTAAGAAAGACAACTGTTGGCAAATTACCTAAGAGACCCTATCCATTTCTGGAGTTCGTGGTGTTCTGATCCCTATAGTCAGGCCCTCCGTAGGGTTTAACTGTTCCATGACAACCTAGCATGCGAATTATAGAAATGTCACGGTGCGACCTAATGGAGGAGATTGTAGGATACGTTGACACGCGTCCTGCTCCCATTTACTATGGATACTTCCCTCATTCACCTTGGTATTGAACCATGCAAACACTTACCGTAGGGGGACGCCCTATTGACGCCACGTAGCCGAGAATGGAACTCACGGTGTGAACTCTTGAGGACGTGAGAGTAAACTCGATGCGAACATCTCGTTTTCTCCCACTGAAGTTCCTAAGATAAGGGTAAATAGGTTTAACTTAGTCAGATTCTGGCTAAAAGAATCTATCTAAGTCTATGCCTATTACAACTATTATAACTAGGTCTTTTAACCTTATGTCTAGGTGAATAAACATTTTAATTACCTAGATATAAAATAGAACTAAGGTTAATTCAACTCATGCTCCAGTGTCGCTTCAGGGTAGGAGGTGTTATGTTAACAAATCGACCTTAAATACCCCAACCTTAGACAGAACTTCACCAGTAGAGTTCCCTTATAACCAAAGTTCTAATGTCCTACTATATTGTATACTATTTAAAATACTATGTAAGACTAACTTATAATCTTATTAGAAATTAAAACTTAGGTCTAAATTAATTTTAAACAATTTAAAACTAATTTAATTTTACCCAAGTTCCTATGTTTGCATGCATTTCTTTGTTATAGGTTATGGTTTCTAAAACCCCTTTAATTTATAACACTTATAAATTTTAATAATTAACCTATGACAAAGAGCTATATTATAAAACCAACAATTATTTTTCAAATTGGAATTATAAAAAAAAATTATTCAACTAATTGAATAATTAAATTACTTAAATAAAATAACAATTATTTTAAACTAAATAATTTCATGCTCCATGCAACTTATTTTCCACATTTATTTAATTATAACAATTATAAATAAATGCATATGAAAAATAAATTAAATCATGCATTTCTACCATATTTATATAATAATTATAGAAATAAAATGCATGAACATGCTTATCCTAAGGTGGGAAAAATTCTAAATCACATTCATAAAGAAATACAGCTGTAAAACCGGAATAGTTTGGCCCCTAAAGTGCAAAATAATAAAATTACTCTAATTTTATTACAAGAACCGATCCAAAACACCTTCAATCGGGCTTGAACCGCTCGAACCAGATCGAAAACCAACTAAATTACTCGAACCGGTTTGCAGCAACAGGATTGGTGTCATGGTGTTGCAACGCTGATGGGGGTGTTGCAACGTCGGCTTTGTCTGCGCGCGCGCCTGCTATCGGGGTAGCGTTGCAAAGCTGAGGGGCAGCGTTGCAACATTGTTGACCCCTGGAGCTCCCGCGTCCCGTTCCTCAGCATTGTAACGTTGCTGCTTCGGCAACAACTTTCTCTTTCGAACACAACAACTTCAAACTTTAATTTCTCCTTCGAAACTCACCGGATTTGCACGAAACTGGTCCTAAACGACTCTTAACTCGATTACAGACTCGATAATGCACTTAATTGCCTAAAAACACAGGGGCCTTTACATTTAATTTGATCAAATCAAAAGAAAAACTAAGGCCAAATATTCATAAACAATTTTATAGCAAACCAAATGCAATTCCCACCAAATCAATGCAATTTTGTTTCAACCAAAACAAACCAAGCATGGCTCTGATACCAATTGATGGAGATATAATCCCCTTGAGCAGCGGAAATGAGTTTAGAATCGTAATTGCAAGATTGTTTTTGGTTGAAAAACAAAAACCAGTGCATTGAAAATAATAGAGATAAACATACATTTCTAGTCTAATTAGACATGGAAATCATGCATACAAACATGTTGTGAAGTTGTTAAAACAAAAGTAAGAAACATTACCTTTCTAGTTTTTCCAAAACAGCAACTCCTTGCTTCCAAGATGTACAGCAGCATAGGAACACAAAGGAACATCTCTGTTTTCTCCAACAGGACAAAACCAGTAAGAAAACCTCCTATGACTCTGAGTTTCTACTTAGATCTTCCTTAGGTGGGAAGGATCCAACAATTGGAGTGTTTAGGGAATAGAGAGATTGAGAGAGAGAATTCTTCTCAGAGAGCAATCTAGAGCATTGATCGATTAGCTTGTCCACTTCTCTCCAGGAGAAGATGAACCTGTAGAGGGCATCTCCCCACTCCCTATGGATTAGGGAGTTGGGAGAGATGGGGAACGCGTCCTCCTGACACGTTCCCTCTTATTTATTCTAATTTAATTAAATAATCAAAAATTATGAATTAAATAATAATATATATAAAATTAATTAAATCACATTTAATTAATCATAATTAAATATCATATATTTAATATAGATTTAATCACATTTAATCAATTATCCCTCTAACTTATAGTTTTAATGAACATCTAATGGACATTAAATTTTAACCTATAGTTTTCAAATAGGAATCACATTCACATTTGAATTTAATATTTGAACTCTTTCAAATATTTAATGCTCTCGTATAATTTAATATGAATCATATTCACATTAAATTTATAATATATAGTTCCAAAACTATATATTATATCGTATCTATATACATTCAATTTATTCCCTAATGAATTTGAACATTTCAAATTCAAATGATCTAAGAATCCTTTACGAGCTAGAAAGTGGACCTAATGGACCTACAGATCAGAAGCTCCAACGATACGAGATTACTTGGTTAATCTCATTAACCTCCTAATCAACATTCGTTAAGTGCGGGAACACTCCACTAAAGTCTCGCAACTGAACTATTCTCACTACAGATATATTTCTGTGTCCACGGATATTGACTAATAACAACAAGTCAATCCTTCACGAATGTTCGTAACACCAGCTGGGTCAAATTATCGTTTTACCACTAGGCTACATCTTGTACCTTAAGTACCAGTGCTCTTCTAATGAACAATTTGTTTGTGCTCCTACCAACAAAGAGAGTCCCTCTCGAGTCAATGAGAGGGTCGGGCCCTTTGTTCAAGTCCCGGAGACACCACTTAAGGGAACATTCCTCTACTTACCCTAGTAGGCGAGAAGGAGTGAATTCCATCTTGCTAGCCTAAGTCCCCAGCTGCTCACTCGGTCTTGTCCCCAAGAATGTAGCCATATTGAGTCGGCGAATCTGGCCACTCTCACCCATACTAGTCAAAGGACAATCCCTCGCAAACAGGAGTTCGTAACCTTCTCAGGATTGAGATAAAGTTGCCTAGGTCATCCTAGTGAAATAGAAACCTAACTAGTCAACGGAGTTACATCTAGTAGTTTCTATTTCGCGGTCCGGTCTTATGTAATCTCATTACATAGGATATCCCAACTCACATGTCATCTACACGAACACGTTAGGATCACAGTGTTTGTATCATATACAAAGTGGGCCACATCCAAAGTTTTACCAGGATAAGGTACCCAAACCTTATCCCCTTACTATAGACCCTTAAGGTTGTATCTTGAACCGAGATCCTTTTTATGTACACTACATTCAATTAAAGGTACATTTAACAGCATTGGATGTTTAGTTTATTGGATTTAAGGTTAAAACAAAGGTAATTTCGTAGATAATGAACAATAACGCTTTATTAAAGTAATAACAGTTTATTACAATAATTAGAAAAAAATACAAACTACGAGTTTTAGGGCACAAACCCCAACACATGCCCCCTATTAATGCTAACAACTTTGAATTGAAAACGTGGTTGATTCAGATGGTTAGGGAGAGTGCTTTTAGGGGGCTAGCCATAAAGGACCCTTAATCTCATTTACAAAACTTTCTTGAAATCATGGTAACTGTTAAATTGAATGGTATTTCTGCTGACTGTATTCGCTTACATCTCTTTCCTTTTTCTTCTTGGGATTTTTTCTCTAATCTCGTGAAGTTTGTAATACAATTGTTTTAAATGAATAAAAGTTATTGATTTGTCAAAACTTTGTATCTCGCATTTTATAAAACTTAATCCAATAAACTAAGCTCAAAAGTAATATTATAGTACTTCAACGGTGTGTAGTTGACACACAGGGAGGATCACGTTTGAGTTAGTGACCCGAACGGTCTACAGTATATGGATAGGGTTGGAAACCTCATCCTGGTTACACTGTGGATGTGACCCGCTTTGTATTAGATACAAACGAGTTGATCCAGCTCGTCATGTGATTGACATGCGAGTGGGGGTATTGTTGGAGATCCGATCCCCATTAGCACCAGATACGTGTTTTTGGAATCGTAATTGCAAGTTCGTTTTGGTTGAAAAGCAAAAACCAATACATTGGGAAAAAACAAAACAAGCATACATTTCCTAATCTAATTAGGCATGAAATTAATCATGCAAACACATGCTTTAGAATTTAAACTAAACTAAAAGGGATTAAAAAATTTACGTTTGTAGTTCCACAGCAACTCCTTGCTCCAAGTGTGCAGCAACAAAGCAGCCCATAAATTATTCTCTGTTTTCTTCAACAGGACAGCACCACGAGGAAAACCTTCTATCCTCTGAGTTCCACTTAGATCCTTCCTTGGTGGAAAGGTATTCCAACAATTGGAAGTGAGTGAGAGGGAATTGAGAGAGAGAGAATTTTCTAGAGCGCAGTTCACAATTCAATCATACATCGATTTCTACTCAGCAGGAGAAAAAAATAAGTCCGAGGGAAAAAACGTCCCCCACTCCCTATCGATGGGGAGTTGGAGGGAAGTGGGGAACGTGCCACACGTTCCCCTTTTTCTTTTTCCTTCTATTTATTATATTACAAAACTAATAATGAAATTATTAATTAAATAATATAATTAATTAATCAAATCATATTTAATTAATTATAAATTAAATATCATATATTTAATTCGGATTAAATAACATTTAATCAATTTTCCCTCTAACCTATAGTTTTAATGCACATCTTATGCACATTAAATTTGAACCTATAGTTTTAAATATGAATCACATTCAAATTTAAATTAATATTTGAACTCTTTCAAATATTTAATTCTCTCATACAATTTAATATGAATCATATTCACATTAAATTTATAATAGATAGTTCCAAAACTATATATTATATCGTATCAATATACATTAAATTTATTCCTTAATGAATTTAAACATTTCAAACTCAAACAATCTAAGAACCCTTTACGAGCTAGAAGGTAGACCTAATGGACCTACAGATCAGAAGCTCCAACGATACGAGATTACTCGATTAATCTCATTAACCTCCTAATCAACATTCGTTAATTGCGGGAACACTCCACTAAAGTCCCGCAGATGCACTCTTCTCACTGCAGGTATATTTATGTGTTCACGGATATTGACCAATAACAGCAAGTCAATCCTTCACGAAAGTTCGAGCACCACCAATCAAATTATCGTTTACCCACAGGGTCACATCTTGTACCTAAGTACCACGGTGCTCCTCTAATGAACAATTTATTTGTGGTCCTACCAACAAACAAAGTCCCTCTCGGGCCAATGAGAGGGTCGGGCCCTTTGTTCAAGTCCCGGAGACACCACTTAAGGGAACATTCCTCTACTTACCCTAGTAGGCGGGAAGGAGTGAATTCCATCTTGCTAGGCAAAGTTCCAAGCAACTCACTCGGTCTTGTTCCCAAGAAGGTAGGCATATTGGGTCGGCGAATCTGGCCACTCTCACTCATACTAGTCAAAGGACAATCTCTCGCAAACATGAGTTCGTAACCTGCTCAGGATTGAGATCAAGTTCCCTAGGTCATCCTAGTGAAATAGAAACCTAACTAGTCAACGGAGTTACATCTAGTGGTTATTATTTCGGGGTCCGGTCTTATGTAATCTCATTACATAGGATATCCCCACTCACATGTCATCTACACGAACACGTTAGGATCATTGTGTTTGTATCATATAGAAAGTGGGCCACATCCATTGTTTTACCTGGGTAAGGTACCCCAACCTTATCCCCTTACTATAGACTGTTCAGGTTGTATCTCGAACCGAGATCCTATATATGTACACTACATTTAGTTAAAGATACATTTTACAGCCTTGGATGTTTAGTTTTTGGATTTGGGGTTAAAGTAATGGAAATATCGTAAATAACGAACAATAACACTTTATTGAAATAATAATAGTTTATTACAATAATTAGAACATAATTACAAACTACGAGTTTTAGGGCACAAACCCAACAAACTCTCACTTGAACTAAAACTCTAGTGGGGTACATCATAATCTAAAACAGTGGTAACAGAGATACAAAAACAATAAACTAGGGCATCCATATACCGATTACATATCTCCCACTTGCCCTAGATTAGATTATGTACATGTCTCGTAGACCTAGACTCTCCAGATGACCCTCGAACACTTTAGCCGTGAGAATCTTTGTAAACGGATCAGCAATGTTGTTCTCCGAAGCGATCTTCGTGACTGTCACATTTGCTCGTTGCACTATTTCTCGTATCAGGTGATACTTCCTCTCGATGTGCTTGCCTTGCTTATGGCTGCGAGGTTCCTTCGAATTGGCTACCGCAGCATTGTTGTCACAGTATAAGGTGATGGGAAATTTCATATTTGGAATAACTTCCAAATCAGTAAGGAATTTTCTTAGCCAAACAACCTCTCTAGCTGCTTCAGAAGCAGCGACATACATAGCCTCCATTGTGGAGTCAGCGATGCATCGTTGCTTGATGCTTCGCCATACTATAGCTCCCCTGTTAAGGGTGAAAACTGATACAGATTTGGATTTCCTAGAATCCTTATCGGTCTGAAAATCAGAATCAGTGTATCCTGTAAGGATCAAATCCTTAGTCCCATACACAAGCGTATAGTCCCTCGTTCTCCTAATATACTTGAGGATATTTTTAACTGCGGTCCAGTGGTCTAACCCTAGATTGGATTGGTGCCTAATGAATATTCTCACTACATAGCAAATGTCTGGCCTCGTGCACAGCATAACATACATTAAGCTACCGACTGTAGAGGCATAGGGAATACGTCTCATATCCTCAACTTCTTGAGGTGTCTTAGGACACTGTTCCTTAGACAGATGAACTCCATGCCTGAAGGGTAATAAGCCGCTCTTGGAATTCTGCATCGAATATCGGGACAACATTTTGTCGATATAAGATGCTTGAGATAGAGCTAGCGTTCTGTTCTTGTGATTCCTGAAAATCTGAATCCCAAGAACATATTGCGCCTCTCTCAAATCTTTCTTTTGGAATTGGGTCGCCAACCAATTCTTTATGGTAGTAAGGTATCCTACATCATTCCCAATGAGTAAGATATCATCCACATAAAGCACTAAGAAAGCTACTTTGTCGTTGATGATCCTCTTGTAAACACGAGGCTCATCAACGTTTTCGTCAAAGCCATAAGACTTGATCACAGTATCAAATCTTATGTTCCAAGATCTTGATGCTTGTTTCAACCCATAAATGGATCGATTGAGCTTGTAAAATTTTTGCTCCTGACCTTGGGATATGAACCCTTCGGGCTGAAGCATATAGATGCTCTCATCAAGATTACTATTCAAAAAGGCAGCCTTGACGTCCATTTGCCAAATTTCATAATCATAAAATGCGGCTATGGACAAGAGTATCCTAATAGACTTAAGCATAGCAACAAGGGAAAAGTTTCCTCACAGTCAACCCCTTCCCTTCGAGTAAAACCCTTTGCTACAAGTCTAGCCTTAAAGGTTTGTACCTTTCCGGCTGCATCTCTCTTTCTCTTATAGATCCATTTACACCCTATGGGTCTTAACCCTTCAGGTTGGTCTACAAGTTCCCATATTGAATTGAAGTACATTGACTCCATTTCAAGGTCCATGGCTTTGATCCATTAGTCCTTGTCTATGTCATTTATTGCCTGTCTATTAGACAATTGATCTTCTACGCCGTCATCAGGTATGACGACTTGAGTTTCAGCTAAACCCAAGTAGCGATCAGGTTGGGAAACAACCGTCCCACTGCGTCGAGGCATTCCCAACGATTGAGAAGGACGAGACTGACTTGAGGTGCTGGCTTCTCCATCAACTTTTGATGAAGGTTCAGCTTGATCAACAACTCTTGTTGGTTCATCTGTAGCTTCATTTAGTTCTAATTTACTACATAGTTTATGGTTCTTCATGTGATCTTCCTCCAAGAAAGTGGCGTTTGTCGATACAATCACCTTGTTTTCTTATGGGTCGTAGAAAAGACCACTTCTCGTATCTTTGGGATAACCAACAAATTGGCATAATCTTGAACGAGGTTCCAGTTTCTTTGGGTTTGTCACTAGCACGTGTGTCGGACAACCCCAAATCCTGAAGTGTTGTAAACTAGGTTTACGCCCCTTCCTTAATTCAAAAGGTGTTTCTGAAACACTCTTTGATGGAACAGTGTTAAAGATTTGAACTGCAGTCTCTACTGCGTATCCCCAAAACGAGGCAGGCAATTGAGCATAGCTCATCATAGAACGAACCATGTCAAACAAGGTTCTATTTCTCTTTTCTGTCATACCATTTTGTTGTGGTGTATTAGGTGCTGAGAGTTGAGATTTAATTCCATGTTCTATCAAATAGTCCTGGAATCTCAAATCCATATACTCTCCCTCTCTTTCGGATCGAAGTTATTTAATGGTTTTCCCTAATGCATTCTCTATTTCAGCCTTATACTCTTTGAACTTTTCAAGAGCCTCAGACTTATGATGCATTAGGTATAAATAACCATACCTCGAATAATCATCTATGAAAGATATGAAATATTCTTACCCTCCTCGAGCTTTAACATTCACCGGACCACAAAGATCCGAATGTATATGCTCTAAGGGCTCTATGGCTCTGTAACCTTTTCCAATAAAAGGTCGCTTAGTCATTTTACATTCCAAGCATGATTCGCAAGGAGGTAAAGAATCGTCTTCTAACTTGTTTAGAAGTCCATTCTTAGAGAGTCTCTCAATCCGGTTGAGATTTATATGACCAAGTCTAAGATGCCATTGATAGGTATTATTGTTTGGAGAAATCGTTTGCCTTTTACTTTGAGTATTAGCAGTTTTAAACATCTCATGATTCAAAATTGCTTTAGTTTGATTCGGTTTAAGGTCATACAAGCCATTTTCTAACTTAGCAGACAAATATTGACACCTTTCTTTAAAATGAACGTTTCATTGAAAAAAAAAAGTAATACAATAACCAAGTTATATTAAACAAGAGATAGAAATTAAGTTCCTTTTAATCTTAGGAACTATATACAAATTTTCTAAAAAGATAAATCTATATCTAACAAACAACTTGGCATCTCCCATTGCACGAGCTGAGACGACATCTCCCGTTCCGTCATCTCACCCTGAGCACCTTGAAGGAACTAGTTTCCTGAAAAGAAGAGCAAACGTGATTAGTGGCTCCTGAATCAAGTATCCATGTAAAATCATCATTTTCCACTAAGTAAGTTTCAAGAACAAGTAAATCGAATTTACCTTTCTTCTCTTTGAGCTCAGCAAGGTATTTTGGGCAGTTTCGCTTCCAGTGTCATCCATGTTGCAGTGGAAACACTTTCCTTTGTCTGTAACCTTGGCTTTTCCTTTGCCCTTATAAGCAGCAGGTGCCTTCCCTTTCCCATCTATCTTCTTCTTTTGGGTCTTCTTAAGCCCAAGAGATGAAGTACAGGACTTAGTCCTAGAGGATGAACCCTTCTAGAACCTTCTGGAATCGGCAAACAGATTTGCCTCTCCATCAGCCTGTCCCTTATTCTTCATAAGAGAGTGGAAAATTTCTAGTTCATTAAGGAGAGTAGTCAAGTTATACTCTATCTTGTTGATCACCGCATTGCTGAGGAATTGCAGGAAACTCTTTTGAAGAGATTCCAGGATGAATGAGACCTGACTTTGCTCGTTAATGACCACGCCGTTCATTTTAGCCACGTTTAAAGTGGACCAACAGATCGAGAACGTGTTCTCTCACCGACGACCCCTCATTCATACGGGAGTTATAAACGTACTTGAGGGGATTCGTGTCGAAGCTGTCCAGACGGTTGTCCAAACATATCCTGCAACGAACTCATGATCACACGAGCTGAGACCATGCCCTCGTGCTTTTTTGCTAGAACATTAAAAACACTAGCCAAAATGTAGACCTTGGCCTTATCATTGGCCTTGATCCAGCGGTCATACACCTCCTTAACAAATTGAGGAGCGTTTCGAGCAGGGACCTGAGGACATTCCTCAGTCAGTACAAACCGAAGGTCGCCCACAACAAGAATCGTATTCAGGTTGGACTTCCACGTAGTAAAGTTTTCACCAGTTAAACGACCGCTTTTCAGTAAAGCTGTAATTGAGGACAACATGCTGAAATTCCTAAAGAAGTTCTAATTAGTTATGCCTTTAACCCATTACAAACCAATCAATTTTAGCAAAATTATTAAAGGAGCCTAGTGTTTAAATTAAACATTTAATTTTGCAGCGATGCTTTAAGGGTTTAGAACAAAAGCCACCGTCGGGTGTTCAGTCACTCCTCCCCTGAATTGAGACTATCTCAACCAATTCTCACTACCAGAACATCTCATGTCCCAATGATCCTTAGCTACCGTTTGTTTGGTCAAGGACTTGTTAACTAGCTTAACTTATCCCGTAAATGTGACCCTACCATTTTCAGATCCAATAGGTCAGAGCCAACAGCTACTATTAAGAAAGACAACCTGTTGGCAAATTACCTAAGAGACCTATCCATTTCTCGAGTTCATTGTGTTCCAATCCCTATAGTCGACCCTCCGTAGGGTTTGGCTGTTCGAGGACAACCTAGCAGGCGGACTATAGAAATCTCACGGTGCGACCTAATGGAGGAGACCGTAGGATACGTTGACACGCGTTCTGCTCCCATTTACTATGGATACTTCCCTTATTCACCTTGGTATTGAACCATGCAAACACTTAACGTAGGGGGACCCCTATTGACGCCACGTAGCCGAGCATGGAACTCACGATGCGAACATCTTGTTTTCTCCCACTGAACCTCTTAAGGTTAGGGTGTAGGTTTAACTTAGTCGGATTCTGGCTAAAAGAATCAATATACGTCTATGCCTATTATAACTATTATAACTAGGTCTTTTAACCTTATGTCTAGGTGAATAAACAATTTAGTTACCTAGATATAAAATAGAACTAAGGTTAATTCAACTCAAGCTCCGGGTCAGTTCCCAGGTAGAAGGTGTTCCGTTAACCGTTAGCTTAAATACCCCCAACCTTAGACAGAACTTCACCAGTAGAGTTCCCTTATAACCAAAGTTTTAATGTCCTACTATATTTTAAACTATTTAAAATACTATGTAAGACAAACTTCTAATCCTATTAGAAATTAAAACTTAGGTCTAAATTAATTTTAAACAATTTAAAGCTAATTTAATTTTAACCCAAGTTCCTATGTTTGCATGCAATTCTTTGTTATTGGTTATGGTTTCTAAAACCCCTTTAAATTTATAACATTTATAAATTTTAATAATTAACCTATGACAAGGAACTATATTATAAAACCAACAATCAATTTCAAATGGGAATAATAAAATTATTCAACTAATTGAATAATTAAATTACTTAAATAAAATAACAATTATTTTAAACTAAGTAATTTCATGCTCTATGCAATTTATTTTCCATATTATCTAATTATAACAATTATAAATAAATACTTATGAAAAATAAATTAGATCATGCATTTATACAATATTTATATAACAATTATACAAATAAAATGCATGAACATGCTTATCCAATGGTGGGAAATATTCTAAATGACATTCATAAAGAAAAATAGTTGTAAAACAAGAATAATTTGGCCCCTAAAGTGCAAAAATAAAATTACTCTAATTTTATTACAAAACTGGTCCAAAACACCTTGAACCGGGCTCAAATCGCTCGAACCGGACCAAAAATCAACTGAACCGCCCAGACCGGTCTGCAACCTTTGATTTGGCAACACGGCGTTGTAACACTGAAGGAAGCGTTGCATCGTTGGCTTTGTCCGCGCGCGCTTGTTATCGAGGCAGCGTTGCAGCGCTGCTGACCCCCTGGTATTCCTTATCGATAGGAAAGCCTAGCGTTGCGACACCGTTCCTCAGCGTTGCAACGCTATTGCTTCGGCAGCAGCAGATTGCTTCGAACACAACAGCTTCATACACCGATTTCACCTTCGATACTCATATGATTTGCACGAAACTAGTCCCGAACGACTCTTAACTCGATTACAGACTCGATTATGCACTTAATTGCCCCAAAAACATAGGAACCTTTACAATTAATTTGATCAAATCAAAAGAAAACTAAGGCCAAAAATTCCTAAACAGTTTGACAGCAAACCAAATGAAATTCTCACCTATTCCAATGCAATTTTGTTTCAACCAAAACAAAACAAGCACTGCTCTGATACAAATTGATGGAGATTGGATCCCCATTTGCAGCGGAAACGTGTTTTTGGAATTGTTAATGCAAGTTCGTTTTGGTTGAAAAGCAAAAACCAGTACATTGGGAAAAAACAGAACAAGCATACATTTCCTAATCTAATTAGGCATGGAATTAATCATGAAAACACATGCTTTAGAATTTAAACTAAACTAAAATAGATTAAAAAAATTACCTTTGTAGTTCCACAGCAACTCCTTGCTCCAAGTGTGCAGCAACACAACAACCCAAAAATTCTTCTCTGTTTTCTTCAACAGGACAACACCACGAGGAAAACCTTCTATCCTCTGAGTTCCACTTAGATCCTACCTTGGTGGAAAGGTATTCCAACAATTGGAAATGAGTGAGAGGGAATTGAGAGAGAGAGAATTCTCCAGAGCGCAATTCACAATTCAATCATACATCGATTTCTACTCACCAGGAGAAGAAAACTTGTCCGAGGGAAAAAACTTCCTCCACTCCATATCGATGGGGAGTTGGAGGGAAATGGGGAACGTGCCACCCGTTCCATTTTTTCTTTTTACTCTTCATTATTATATTATAAAACTAATAATCAAATTTTTAATTAAATAATATAATTAATTAATCCAATCATATTTAATTAATTATAAATTAAATATCATATATTTAATTTGGATTAAATCATATTTAATCAATTTTTCCTCTAACCTATAGTTTTAATGTACATCTAATGCACATTAAATTTTAACCTATAGTTTTCAAATATGAATCACATTCAGATTTAAATTTAATATTTGAACTCTTTCAAATATTTAATTCTCTCAAATAATTTAACATGAATCATATTCACATTAAATTTATAATATATAGTTCCAAAACTACATATTATATCGTATCTATATACATTAAATTTATTCCCAAATGAATTTGAACATTTCAAATTCAAACGATCTAAGAACACTTTACGAGCTAGAAGGTTGACCTAATTGACCTACAGATCAGAAGCTCCAATGATAAGAGACTACTCGATTAATCTCATTAACCTCCTAATCAACATTCGTAAACTGCGGGAACACTCCACTAAAATCCTGCAGCTGCACCCTTCTCACTGCAGATATATTTCTGTGTCCACGGATATTGACCAATAACAGCAAGTCAATCCTTCACAAATGTTCGTAACACCAGCTTGGTCAAATTACCGTTTTACCCATAGGTTGCATCTTGTACCTTAAGTACTAGTGCTCATCTAATGAACAATTTGTTTGTGGTCCTACCAACAAACAGAGTACTTCTCGGGCCAATGAGAGGCTCGAGCCCTTTGTTCAAGTCCCGGAGACAACACTTAAGGGAACATTCCTCTACTTATCCTAGTCGGTGGGAAGGAGTGAATTCCATTTTGTTAGGCTATGTCCCCAGCTGCTCACTCGGTCTTGTCCCCAAGAATGTAGGCATATTGAGTTGGTGAATCTGGCCACTCTCACCCATACTAGTCAAAGGACAATCCCTCGCAAACTGGAGTTCGTAACCTGCTCAGGATTGAGATCAAGTTGCCTAGGTTATCCTAGTGAAATAGAATCCTAACTAGTCGACGGAGTTACATCTAGTGGTTACTATTTCGCGTTTCGGTCTTATGTAATCTCATTACATAGGATATCCCCACTCACATGTCATCTACACGAACACGTTAGGATCACTGTCTTTGTATCATATACAAAGTGGGTCACATCCATAGTTTTACCACAGTAAGGTACCCAAACCTTATCCCTTACTATAGACCCTTTAGGCTGTATCTCGAACTTAGATCCTTTATATGTACACTACATTCAGTTAAAGGTTTATTTTACAGCCTTGGATGTTTAGTTTATTGGATTTTAGGGTTTATAAAAAGGCAAACTCTTAGTTAACGAACAATAACTCTTTATTAAAATAATAACACTTTATTACAATAATTAGAACATAATTACAAACTACGAGTTTTGGGGCACAAACCCCAACAGGTTTGCTCTTGGTTTCAGGAAACTAGTTCAGGAGCCATTAATCATGTTTGCTCTTGGTTTGATTTTACCTGGATACTTGATTCAGGAGCCACTAATCATGTTTTCTCTTGGTTTCTGGAAACTAGTTCCTTCAAGGAGCTCGAAGAGGGTGAGATGACGCTCAGAGTCGGAACGGGAGACATCGTCTCAGCTCGTGCAGTGGAAGATGCCAAGTTGTTTTTAAAAGATAGATTTATTTTATTAAAAAATATGTATATAGTTCCTAAGATTAAGAGGAACTTAATTTCTATCTCTTATTTAATAGAACTTGGATATTGTATTTCCTTTTCGTTGAATGAAGCATTCATTTTAAAAGAGAGTGTCAATATTTGTTCTGCTAAATTAAAAAACGGCTTGTATGTACTTAAACCGAATCAGACTAAAGCAATTTTAAATCATGAGATTTTTAAAAATGCTAATACTCAAAGTAAAAGGCAAAAAATTTCTCCAAATAATATTACCTATCTATGGCATCTTAGACTTGGTCATATTAATCTCAACCGGATTGAGAGACTATCTAAGAATGGACTTCTAAATAAGTTAGAAGATGATTCTTTACCTCCTTCTGAATATTGCTTGGAAGGTAAAATGACCAAGCAACCTTTTACTGGAAAAGGTTACAGAGCCATAAAACCCTTAGAACTTGTACATTCAGATCTTTGTGGTCCGGTGAATGTTAAAACTCGAGGAGGGTACGAATATTTTATCTCCCTCATAGATGATTATTCGAGGTATGATTATCTATATCTAATGCATCACAAGTCAATGGCTCTTGAAATGTTCAAAGAGTATAAGGCTGAAGTAGAGAATGCATTAGGGAAAACCATTAAAACACTTCGATCCGATCGAGGTGGAGAGTATATGGATTTGAGATTCCAGGACTATATGATAGAACATGAAATTAAATCTCAACTCTCAGCACATAATACACCACAAAAAAATAGTGTGTCAGAAATGAGAAATAGAACTATGATTCCAGGACTATGATGAGCTATGCTCAATTGCCTGCCTCGTTTTTGGAGATACGTAGTAGAAACTGCAGTTCAAATCTTGAACACTGTTGCATCAAATAGTGTTTCACAAACACCTTTTGAATTGTGGAAGGGGCGTAAACCTAGTTTACAACACTTCAGGATTTGGGGTTGTCCGGCACACGTGCTAGTGACAAACCCAAAGAAATTGGAACCTCGTTCAAGATTATGCCAATTTGTTGGTTATCCCAAAGAAACGATAGGTGGTTTTTTCTACGACCCATAAGAAAACAAGGTGATTGTATCGACAAACGCCACTTTTTTGGAGGAAGATCACATGAGGAACCACAAACCGCATAGTAAATTAGTGCTAAATGAAGCTACTGATGAACCAACAAAAGTTGTTGATCAAGCTGGACCTTCATCAAGAGTTGATGGAAGAGCCAACACCTCAAGTCATTCTCGTCCTTCTTAATCGTTGGGAATGCCTCGACGCAGTAGGAGGGTTGTTTCCCAACCTGACCGCTACTTGGGTTTAGCTGAAACTCAAGTCGTCATACCTGATGACGGAGTAGAAGATCCATTGTCTTATAAACAGACAATGAATGACGTAGACAAGGACCAATGGATCAAAGCCATGGACCTGGAAATGGAGTCAATGGAATTCAATTCAGTATGGGAACCTGTAGACCAACCTGAAAAGGTAAGACCCATAGGGTGTAAATGGATCTATAAGAGAAAGAGAGATGCAACCGAAAAGGTACAGATCTTTAAGGCTAGACTTGTAGCAAAGGGTTTTACCCAAAGGGAAGGAGTTGATTATGAAGAAACATTTTCCCCTGTTGCTATGCTGAAGTTTATCAGGATACTCTTGTCCATAGCCGCTTTTTATGATTATGAAATCTGGCAAATGGACATCAAGACTGCCTTTTTGAATGGTAATCTTGACGAGAGCATCTATATGTCTCAGCCCGAATGGTTCATAACCCAAGGTCAGGAGCAAAAAGTTTGCAAGCTCAATCGATCCATTTATGGGTTGAAACAAGCATCCAGATCTTGGAATATAAGATTTGATACTACGATCAAGTCTTATGGCTTTGACCAAAATGTTGATGAGCCTTGTGTTTACAAGAGGATCCTCAACGAAAAAGTAGCTTTCTTTGTACTTTATGCGAATGATATCCTACTCATTGGGAATGATATAGGATACCTAACTGACATAAAGAATTGGGTGGCGACCCAATTCCAAATGAAAGATTTGGGAGAGGCGCAGTATGTTCTTGGGATTCAGATGTTCAGGAATCGCAAGAACAGAACGCTAGCTCTGTCTCAAGCGTCTTATATCGACAAAATGTTGTCCAGATATTCGATGCAGAATTCCAAGAGGGGTTTGTTACCCTTCAGGCATGGAGTTCATCTGTCTAAGGAAAAGTGTCCTAAGACACCTCAAGAAGTTGAGCATATGAGACGTATTTCCTATGCCTCTGCAGTAGGTAGCTTAATGTATTCTATGTTGTGCACGAGGCCTGACATTTGCTATGCAGTGGGAATAGTCAGTAGGTACCAATCCAATCCAGGGTTAGACAACTGGACAACAGTTAAAAATATCCTCAAGTATCTTAGGAGAACGAGGGACTATACGCTTGTGTATGGGTCTAAGGATTTGATCCTTACTGGATACACTGATTCTGATTTTCAGACCGATAAGGATTCTAGGAAATCCACATTGGGATCAGTTTTCACCCTTAACGGGGGAGCTATAGTATGGTGAAGCATCAAGCAAAGATGCATCGCTGACTCCACAATGGAGGCTGAGTATGTCGCTGCTTGTGAAGCAACTAAGGAGGTTGTTGGGCTAAGGAAATTCTTTACTGATTTGGAAGTCGTTCCAAATATGGAATTTCCCATCACCTTATACTGTGACAACAGTGGTACGGTAGCCAATTCGAAGGAACCTTGCAGCCATAAGCGAGGCAAGCACATCGAGAGGAAGTATCACCTTATACGAGAAATAGTGCAACGATGAGATGTGATAGTCACGAAGATCGCTTCAGAGCACAATATTGTTGATCCGTTTACAAATACTCTAAAGACTTAAGTGTTTGAGGGTCATCTGAAAAGTTTGGGTCTACGAGATATGTACATAGGCTAATCTAGGGCAAGTGGGAGATATGTAATGGGTATATGGATGCTCTAGTTTATTGTATTTTCTTATCTCTGTAACCACTGTTTTAGATTATGATGTACCCCACTAGAGTTTTAGTTCAAGTGGGAGTTTGTTGGGGTTTGTGCCCTAAAACTCGTAGTTTGTAATTATGTGCTAATTAATGTAATAAAGTTTTATTATTTCAATAAAGAGTTATTGTTCGTTATCTACGAGTTTTCCTTTGTATAAACCCTAAATCCAATAAACTAAACATCCAAGGCTGTAAAATGAATCTTTAACTGAATGTAGTGTACATATAAAGGATCTCAGTTCGAGATACAGCCTAAAGGGTCTATAGTAAGAGAATAAGGTTTGGGTATTTTACCGTGGTAAAACTATGGATGTGGCCCACTTTGTATATAGGATACAAACACTGTGATCCTAAAGTGTTCGTGTAGATGACATGTGAGTGGGGATATCCTATGTAATGAGATTACATAAAATCGGACCGTGAAATAGTAACCACTAGATGTAACTCCGTTGACTAGTTAGGTTTCTATTTCACTAGGATGACCTAGGCAACTTGATCTAAATCCTGAGCAGGTTACAAACTCCTGTTTGCGAGGGATTGTCCTTTGACTAGTATGGGTGAGAGTGGCTAGAGTCGCCAACTCAATATGCCTACCTTCTTGGGGACAAGACCGAGTGAGCGGCTAGGAACTTAACTTAGCAAGATGGAATTCACTCATTCCCGCCTACTTGGGTAAGTAGAGGAATGATCCCTTTAGTGGTATCTCCTGGACTTGAACAAAGGGCCCGACCCTCTCATTGGCCCGAGAGGGACTCTGTTTGTTGGTAGGACCACGAACAAATTGTTCATTAGAGGAGCACTGGTACTTAAGGCACAAGATGTAACCCAGGGGTAAAACGGTAATTTGACCCAGCTGGTGTTACGAACATTCGTGAAAGATTGACTTTCTGTTATTGGTCAATATCTGTGGACACAGAAATATATCTGCAGTGAGAAGAGTGCAGCTGCGGGACTTTAGTGGAGTGTTCCCGCAGTTAACGAATGTTGATTGGGAGGTTAATGAGATTAACCGAGCAATCTCGTATCGTTGGAGCTTCTGATCTGTAGGTCCATTAGGTCCACCTTCTAGCTCGTAAAGGGTTCTTAGATCATTTGAATTTGAAATGTTAAAATTCATAAGGGAATAAACTTTATGTATATAGATACGATATAATATATAGTTTTTGAACTATATATTATAAATTTAATGTGAATGTGATTCATATTAAATTATATGAGAGAATTAAATATTTGAAAGAGTTCAAATATTAAATTCAAATATGAATGTGATTCATATTTGAAAACTATAGGTTAAATATTAATGTGCATGAGATGTACATTAAACTATAGGTTAAAGGGTAAAATGATTTAATATGATTTAATAATTTAATTAATATTATAGTAGAATTAAATGTCATTAGAATTAAATGTGATTTAATTTAATGTAATTAATTAATTGATTGATTAATTAATATAATATTAATTAAAAACGTGTCAGGAGGACACGTTCCCACTAACCCCAAACTCCCCCTCGATAGGGAGTGGGAAGTTACCCAGTGAAGGCCTTCTCCTGGTGAGAAGTGGCAGACTTCAATCGATCATTCATTGGATTGGATTGAAGACAGAAGAATACTCTCTCTCTCTCACTCTCTCTAGAATTCCCAAAACAATCTTTCAATTGTTGGAACCCTTCCCACCTAGGGTGATCTAAGCACTCAGAGATATAGAAGGTGCACTCTATTAGTATTGTTCTGTAAAAGCAGAGAAGCGGAGAAGTTATTGAGTTGTTGTTTATCGTGGAGCAAGAAGTTGTTGTGCTTGGGAAAAACTACAAAGGTAATCCTCTTCTCCCTTTTAGTTTAATTGTTAAACTTAAGCATGTTTGCATGTATATCTCCATGTCTATTTAGATTAGATAAGCATGTTTGTTCTGTTTTATCAATGTACTGGTTTTTGCATTTCAACCAAAATAAACTTGCATATTACGATTCCAAACACGTTTCCGCTGCTCAAGAGATCAAATCTCCATTGCAACGCTGGCCACAACATTACAACGCTGCTCCGATAGTGGATAGTTCCAGCGCTCATTTCACGCGAGAGTGGGATGATGGGAGTTTTTTTTTGCGGTTTCAAGTGGCCATTTTCTGCATTTTTCATTTATATTTAATTTATATATTGTGTAAATTAAGTTTTATTTAATTTCATTAATTAATATTGATATAAGTGTTATATTAATATTAATTGATTTAATTAAATTCTCTAGGGTGCCAAAATTGGTCCATTTTTCTATTTTATTATGCAAGTGTTGTATGATTTAATTATATGCATAATGTATGTCATATAGTTTTAAAATCACACATTAGGTTAAGCATTTCATGCATCATATTTATATTATAAATGTTATAATATATAGTATGCATGATAGGCTTTTATTATAAGAGTTATAATAAAAGGCATGTTTTAATTTAGTTAATATAAGAGTTATATTACATAGATTAAAAGTATTGACATGCATTTATACATGTGATGTATGCTTGTTATAGTTTAATTATTCATGTGATGAATGATCAAACACAATAACATAGAAATGCATGTAACCTAAGTTAATTATTAGTTTTAAATGGTTTAGAACTTGAATAATTAGACTTAGGTTTTCTTTTTCTAATAAGATTAGAATTAGGAAATCAAAATATAGCTAATGGATGGTGACTAATTAGTAACTCTGTCTAATGAAGGTTATGTCTAAGCCTGGGGTATTTAAGATGACGTTTTGCGGAACACCCCTACCTGGGAACCGACTTGGGAGTGAATTTGGTCCGGAGATCCATAGGTTATATTACACGTGAGTGTCGTTAATTAATCGTTAATTGAATATTCTCACATAGACCTATGTTAATAATATGATTATAGACTTGGGCTAATCCAATATAAGAGTTATATTGGTAGATTTAGGTAAATATTAGCCGATTTATCTAGGTCAATCCCGATAATATAAAGTGTTGAGTGAGAGGAAATTAAGTGTATAAGATACATTTAAGTTTCCATCCACAAATCTCCGTGAAGTTCATACCGTGAAATCCATACTTAGCCTCGTGGAGCAAATGGGAGCGTCCCCCTACGAGTGGCATTTGTATGGGTCAACATTCAAGGTGAATGGAGAGAGTACTTATAGTGAGTGGGAGCAGGACCTGTGAAAACGGGACCCACAGTCTCTTTTTTCGATTCACACCTTAAGACGCCCATAATCTGCGTGCTAGTTTGGCCTGGCCCAGATAAACCCTACGGAGGGCTTTGATCATGGGAGTCGGAACACCGTGAATTCTCGAAAGGGATATGATTTTGTTGTTGGTTAGCCTTCATAGTCCTCCCTACGGCGGCTATTGCTTGGACGATACTTGGAAATTTAAAGATTGAGGGTGACACTCACGGGATTCATTAAGAGTTAATGGATTCAGACCAAATAATGGTAACTAGATGCCTAATGGAATAAGAGTTATTCTAGAATTAGGGTTTGGTCGAGAAAGTCTCGTTCCAGAGTAGGAGTGATTCTGTCTACCCTACGGTGGCGGTCATTCTAAACTTTTGGGGTATCATTGCAATTTTAAATGACCTGGGATTCATAGGATAAAATTCGCTAAAGCGTGATTGATTTTTTTGAAAACCTTTTGCAAGAACTTATACAAAGTTTTTTTTTTTCTTTCAGCAAAATGTCGAGTTCAATCATAGTCCTTTTAGCTTCAGAAAAACTCGTTGGTGACCATTACCAATCGTGAAAAAACAATATAAACACAATCTTAGTATCAGACGACCTGAAGTTCGTTCTCACTGAGGAATGTCCTTAGATCCCTACTCAAAACGCATCTCAAGCAGTTAAGGGCGTGTATAACCGCTGGACCAAAGCCAATCAAAAGACCAATCTACATCCTTGCTACCCTATCTATAGCTAGCTCTGGTTAGGAAACTTGAGGGTATGGTCTCAGCTCGTGAGATCATGAGTTATCTGGAAAATTTGTCAGAACATCCGTCTAATCAGATTAGGCATGAATCTCTCAAATATGTTTATAATGCGCGCATGAAGAAGGGAACTTAAGTGAAAGAACATGTTTTTTATCTGATGGTTCACTTCAATGTGGCCGAAACGAACGGGGAAGTTATAGACGAGCAAAGTCAGGTGTCTTTCATCCTTGAATCTCTTCCGAAGAGCTTCATGCACTTCCACGTCAATGCATTGATGAACAACAAGGACTATAATCTGACTTCTTTCCTTCACGAGTTGCAAATTTACGAGTCTCTTATGGAAGATAAGTGATAAAGCAATGGAGAGGCAAATATGTTTGGTCATTCCAAAAAGATCCAAGGGGGTTCATCCTTTGGTACCACGTATAGCAACCATCCTTCTAGACTTGAAAAGACACAAAAGAAAAGGAAACGAGAAACATGAAAAGGGAAAGGCACGGTAGAGCTGTTGTTCGACAAGGGAATACTGTTGTTTGATAACATGTAAATAGTTCAAGGGTTTAGTAGAAACCTTATTTCTATTTCTTGCCTTATTAAACAATGTATTTACATTTCAAGAGTAATAAAGTGTTTATTTATGAAATGCAAATACGTTATGTCCTGCCTCACTTGGGAATAATTTGTATGTTTTAAAACCAAACTAAGTCAAAAATGTTTTGAATACTGAACTTTTTAAAATAGTCGAAATGCGAACTAAGAAATTAAAAGTTTCTCCAAAAGAAAACACCCATCTTTGGCACCTAAGGTTAGGCCACATAAATCTCAATAGGATTGAGAGACTTGTGAAGAGTGGACTTCTAAGCGAGTTAAAAGAAAACTCATTACCAATCTGTGAGTCATGCCTTGTGATAGCACACAAAATGTGTTATCCTTAGGCTTAATTATTGCTAGTTTTATGATGATTTCAGGACCTTTTATGTGTTTAAATCATTCAATTTCAGGATAAGAGCGTAAACAGAACAATTGGAGACATTTTGGATCACTCAGGATCGAAACAAGGCTATTGGGAGTAAAAAATAACATAATTTAGAAGAAAAAAGATTAATCCAAGCTTCAAGACCCGAGGTGTTGGCGTTGCAACGCCGTGCTTGCTGTTTAGAGGCTTTGAAGACCCCAGACGATAGCGTTGCAACGCTGCCTTGCAGCGTCGCAACACTATCTCGATAAGGGATCAAGCACGAGGGACCGCACAGAGGGCGTTGCAATGCTGCCTTGCAGCGTCGCAACGCCAGATCGATAAGGGGCGCGCGCATTAGGATAGCAGCGTTGCAACGCTATCCTCAACGTTATGCGCTGCTTATCGATCATTTCCTTATTTACCGGTAGCCTAGGTACAGCGTTACAACGCAACGTCTGCACCGATTGAGCCTATAAATAGAACATGTTGTTCTCATTACAAGGGGAGCTGAATTTGCTAGATTTTTGCCCTATTTTCGAAATACTTTGTAAGAAGAGAGAAAAGAGCATTTTTGAGAGCCAAAGCATCCGTGGAGGTTTGAGATCGAAGACGGGAGCTCGGAGACGAAGGACCGACATCGACACATACTTTCTTTCAATTTGTAATAGCATTTTAAGACGATTTCTACTTGTTTAGCTTGGTTTTCATGTGATTTAGAGTAGCTAGACATTATAGTTAGGATTTGATTTACTTGTTAAGACTTTCATACCATGAATTGAAGCATGATTTGTTCTTATTTTTGGCAATTTGTTCTTAACTATTAATTTGTTGGTTTAAGTGAATTCGAGAGATAAAGCTTGAATTAGAGCAAAATTGTCAAAACCTTTAGAAATCTTACATGAGAATGACCTAGAAATCTTAGGGGAACACATAAAGAAGTTGCTTAATGGCATGCATATCTTAGGTTCATATGGAGACTATGGAGTTTATTGCATGTGTGAGGCTCACTAAGAATCGAGAGGTTTTCTTGAGTATTTTACTTCTTGTTTATAACTTCATCTCTTGGTTCAATGCATGTGTTAGTTAGGTTATTAACTTGTAAAATCACTTTCCTCAAATCTATCAATTCATGTCTCCACATATCAGTTTGTTTTTATTTTCAATCACTTATCCATGTTATGTTTCTTTAGCTAAAATTGAGAATTAGTATCTTAATAATTAATTAATCTAGAAACTCATTCTCGAGGACGATACTTGGACTCATAAATCACTATACTAAAACTTGACCCGTACACTGTGGTATTGCAATATCATAAATATTACGCAATAAGTTTTTGGCACCGTTGCTGGGGAATGACGATTATTTAGATTAATTAATATTAGGAGAAATTTTAAATTTTAGAATAAAGTGTGTTTGTGTGTTTTCCTTATTTGTTCTATTTTATTGTTTGTTTGTTTCCTTTTTCTCATATTTTAGTTTTGTGTGTTTTTGAGTCTTTGTCCCCTGTTTTTGGTTGTGCTACTATTGTGTAACAGTCTTGATCTGAATTGCTAATTTTTCAAGTATGACTTTGCATGGTTTTTCTCCATCTTTCTATTGTCCCTCCCAGGACCCTAGGTATGTGCATCATAATTTCTCTGAATTCCATTTGTCTAATTTTTACTTTTCTGTGCCTGAAATTGATAAAAATTCACATGAGGGTAGTTATTTAGGCACTTGAAACCATAATTTTTCGTACCTTGACCAACCTAATGAAAATTCTTCTCTTGTGGACCAATTAATGGAATATACCTTAGAGTTAAAAATAAAAAATTTTGTTCATAATGAATTCGAAAGGTTGAATAGGTTAGAAGCTGAGGTGGTAGGACTTTGGGAAATAGTATAGGAAAGAGATCATTATCTTAATCAACTAGTAATTTTCCTTAAGGCCTTACAAGAACAATTTCTTATCCTTACCACTGAGAAGGTGCCACCTAGGGGGACTTATTCGTACGATAGTGAAGATGGGTTGGAGGTGACTGAAACACACAAGAAACAGGTTTGTAAGGTAGACAATGGTAATACTATCACTTCTATGGAGGAAATTCAGGTGATGGAGTTCGAGGCTGAAAAGTCCTTTCCCCTTTTATCTCCAGAAATTTCCTTTAATCTTGATAACCATTTGTCCTATACTCACGAGTCTTGTTTTTATTTTTGTTCTTTCATTTCATCAAACAAAAATACGAAAAACAATTTTCTTTCAGGTGCCCAAGAGAAACAAGATAGCCTTTTAGACTTAGAAGGCTATATAGATTCAAGCAAGAAGGGCCCGAAGAAAAATGAGCAGTTTTACGTGCCTTGACGCCAATCTTGAGGGAGTATAGTCTAGCAAAAGACGTTAAAGAAAGCGCTTCTTGGGAGGCAACCCAAGCTTTACTTACTTTTGTTTTTCTGTCATTAGCTTGCTTTAGTTTGTTTTAGTTGTTTTTCAGTTCTTAATTTATTTACTAGTTATTGTTTTGCTTTGTAGGTTGTGATGATGCCCCCCTTCGTTAAAACCCATGCTCCCGTTCTGAGGAACTCCAACACACATGTTTTGGCTATCCAAGGAACTCAGAAAGATCTCCATCACCTAGGAGTATTGTTTACTCTTACCCTTATACTTAATCTGTACTTATTTCTGCAAACATTGGGGACAATGTTTAGTTTAAGTTTGGGGGTGGGATGCTGTTTATTTGTTGTGAATGTCCTGAGTATGTGCTGAAGTGTTGATTGATCTTTTACATAAGTATGATCATGATAGCCTAGGATGAGAATTAATTCGAAATCTTTGCGATTCTTCTGAAACTTGAGAGCATGATATGAATTTGAGTTAATTTAAATATTTTCTTGAGTTTTTTCTGCACTATTATGCACATAGTCTGTGTTCCTGTAGTTTAGAAATGCTTAGAACAAAGTTATTAGGTTTAGAAGTTTGATGTCACCTCGATAGGTCTGAAAACTGATTTGAGAGTTAAACACTCAACGTCGACAACAGAAAATGACCTGTGTGCACACGGTACCATATAGCCTCGGGCTTAATGTCTCAGTCATTTACTCATTCAAGACTTAGAAAAACACATAAAAACATTTAAACATGTCTGCTTATCTTTCCATTCGTAAAACTCAAGCTTACTCAGCTTCTTCATTAAAACTGGAAATCTTTAAATCATACTTGCTAGTACATACTTGCTCGAAATCATAACATTTTCATAAATTTCGACAATCAAGAACAAATGCTCACATATAAATTTCATCAAGACATTTAGGCTCACAACGAGCACTTGAAATCATTTCTTAGAAAATATGAATACTCATAAATATGTGTTCAAAGGAAAACAATAAACATTGAAATCATTTCGTTTTAGCAAAACCTTGCATTTTCATAAGCATAATACAAGCATATAAACCATTTTCAAGCTTGTTTTGTCACTCACAGTGTTAGAACTAGAACCTTGGCCCGTACACTCGACCTATTTCCTCTTGGCCTGTCAAACAAACCAAATCCAAGCATTAGAACCTCGAGCTCATGATTTTCAACCTTAAAATTACAAAAATCACACCATCCGATTTTCTAGAATTTTACAGATTCCATATCCTGACTTCAGACATCCATAACTCCTTCATTACTTAGCCAAATAGGATGTACATTATACAAACTCTTCCTTTTTGAACCCTCTAAAAATCATATGAAGAAATGAAATTGAGATTCCCAACGAATTTGTTCGAAAATACCTCGAAAGCTTCTTTGCCAGAAACAAAGTTCTGCTATTCTAGATTCGTTTCCCTGCTGCAACCCGAAATTTGACCTGAAAATTAAAATATCTTCCAGTCGATTTCTTCTCATGCGTTCTTCATGAAAGTTGTAGGAAATTCAATAAGCTTTCCAACTATACCTATTAGAGCTTCTGATTCGAAACCTAATGATAAGCACAACCCAAACACCAGAGACTTCTCGGATTTGACAGCAAAATCTGTCATCTGCCTTCCTCTTCACAAATCAGTAACTTATGGTCAGATATTGCTCGAGCTTCCTTCACGAAATTTGTTCAAATATTAGTTAACTTTCAATAAATTCAAATCTCAACTCTTACCTCTTCTTGTGGAGCTCGAAATGATCCAAATATCAGAACTGGACTGAGTTAAACATTGAGTTTCCATGGAACCTTCAATTGAACCTTTCTCCTTTCTTCTTCAGCTTCAAACCAAAACCAGCTTTCCTTCTTCTTTCTTCATTTCTCTCCCACGAAACTCTAGCTTAATTTGTGAAAAATGAGATGGAAATGTTGGGATTTATGCCCTAAAACTCCTAGTTTGTAATTATGTTCTAATTAATGTAATAAAGTGTTATTATTTCAATAAAGTGTTATTGTTCGTGATCTACGAGTTTGCCTTCATTTAAACCCTAAATCCAATAAACTAAATATTCAAGGCAGTTAAATGAATCTTTAACTGAATGTAATGTACATAAAAAGGATCTCGGTTCGAGATACAGCCTAAAGGGTCTATAGTTAGGGGATAAGATTTGGGTACCTTACCCTGGTAAAACTATGGATGTGGCCCACTTTGTATTTGATACAAACACTGTGATCCTAACGTGTTCGTGTAGATGACATGTGAGTGGGGATATCCTATGTAATGAGATTACATAAGACCGGACCACGAAATAGTAACCTCTAGCTGTAACTCCGTTGACTAGTTAGGTTTCTATTTCACTAGGATGACCTAGGCAACTTGATTTCAATCCTGAGCAGGTTACGAACTCCTGTTCGCGAGAGATTGTCCTTTGACTAGTATGGGTGAGAGTGGCTAGATTCGCTGACTCAATATGCCTACCTTCTTGGGACAAGACCGAGTGAGCGGCTGGAGACTTAACTTAGCAAGATAGAATTCACTCCTTCCCGCCTACTAGGGTAAGTAGAGGAATGTTCCCTTAAGTGGTGTCTCTGGGACTTGAACAAAGGGCCCGACCTTCTCATTGGCCCGAGAGGGACTCTGTTTGTTGGTAGGACCACAAACAAATTGTTCATTAGAGGAGCACTGTACTTAAGGCACAAGATGTAACTAAGGGTAAAACGGTATTTTGACCCAGCTGGTGTTACGAACATTCGTGAAGGATTGACTGGCTGTTATTGGTCAATATCCATGGACACAGAAATATATATGCAGTGAGAAGAGTACAGCTGTGGGACTTTAGTGGAGTGTTCCCGCAGTTAATGAATGTTGATTGGGAGGTTAATGAGATTAACCGAACAATCTCATATCGTTGGAGCTTCTGATCTGTAGGTCCATTAGGTCCACCTTCTAGCTCGTAAATGGTTCTTAGATCATTTGAATTTGAAATGTTCAAATTCATTAGGGAATATATTTAATGTATATTGATACGATATAATATATAGTTTTTGAACTATATATTATAAATTTAATGTGAATATGATTCATATTAAATTTTATGAGAGAATTGAATATTTGAAAGAGTTCAAATATTATATTAAATGTGAATGTGATTCACATTTGAAAACTATAGGTTGAAAATTTAATGTGCACTGGATGTACATTAAAACTATAGGTTAAAGGGGTGATATGATTAAATGAGATTTAATCCAAATTAAATATATGATATTTAATTTGTATTATTTAAATTAATAATTAAATTTGATTTAATTATTATTATTATTATTATTATTATAATAATAATAAAATAAGGGAACGTGTCATCCAGACACGTTCCCACTATCCCCTTCCTTCTCCCTATCGATAGCTTAACAGGGAGAAGGGGTGTGTATTGCTGCGGAACGATCAACGATATTGTTGAGGCAATTGATGAATTGCTCTCTCACTCTCTCTCAATTCTAGAATTCCCAAAAGTTCTTCCAACTGTTGGAATCCTTCCCACAAAGGAAAAATCTAAGCACTTAGAGGATAGAAGGTTTATTCTTTTGGTGGTGTTCTGTAAAATAGAGAAGCTAAAGCTTGCTGAGTTACTGTAAATTGCTTGGAGCAAGGAGTTGCTGTGAGTCTACAAAGGTAATAATTTTCTTTCCATTATTTAGTTTAATAGTTAAACTCCATGTATGTTTGTATGCATTTAATCCATGCCTAATTAGATTAGAGTTGATTATATGCTTGTTCTGTATTTTTTTGGTCGATGTACTGGTTTTTGTTTTTAGCAAAACAATCAAGCACATTAACGATCCCAATCACGTTTCCGCTGCTCAAGGAGATCAGATCTCCATCAATTAGTATCAGAACAATGCTCGTATTGTGTTGTTTTGAAACAAAATTGTATTGATTTTGGTGGGAATTGCATTGGTTTGCTATAATACTGTTTAGGAGTTTTTTGGCCATAGTTTACCTTTGATCTTGATCAAATTGTATGTAAAGGTCCCTGCGTTTTTTGGCAAAAAGTACAAAATTGAGTCTGTAAATGAGTTACGAGTCGTTCGGGACAAGTTTCATTCAATTTGGTTGAGAATCGAGGGAGAAATTGCAAGATGAAGCTGTTGTATTCGTGGAAGAAAGTTGTTGTCGAAGCGTTAGCTGTGACAACGCTCGAAGAACGGCGTCGCGCGCAGCGCTCCCTATCGACGCAGCGCGCTCAAAGAAGTCGCGGCGTTGCAACGTTGCCCCCTCGCCGTTGCAACGCCACCCCGATACCAGGTGCGCAAGACGACGAAGCGGGCGTTGCAACGTTGGCCTCAGCGTTGCAACGCCGTGGGGCATTCCAAAGTTTGCAAACGGTTCGTTGGTTCAATTATTTTGGTCCTGTTCGAGCGATTCAAGGTCGGTCCAGGTATTTTTGAACCGGTTTCATGAAATAAATTAATGTAATTTATTTTTTTTGCACTTTAGGGGCCAAATTATTCCGATTTTACAGCTATTTATCTATATGAATGTCATTTAGATTATTCCCACCTTAGGATAAGCATGTTCATGCATTTTATTTATATAAATGTTATATGAATATGGTTTAATGCATGACTAATTTATTTTTTCATGAGTAATTGATTATAAGTGTTATAATTAGATTATATGGAAAATAAATTGCATGGAGAATGAAATTACTTAGTTTAAAATAAATTTTATTTTGTTTAAGTAATTTTATAATTCAAGTAGTTGAATTCTTTTTATAATTCCAATTTGAATATTGATTGTTGGATTTATAATATAGTTTCTTTATCATAGGTTAATTATTAAAATTTTTAAAAGTTATAAATTAAAGGGGTTTTAGAAACCATAACCTATAATAAAGAAATGCATGCAAACATAGGAACTTGGGTTAATTTTAATTAGTTTTAAATCGTTTAAAATTAATTTAGACCTAAGTTTCAATTTCTAATAGGATTAGAAATAAGTCTTACGTAGTATTTTAAATAGTTTAAAATTTAGTTGGACTTTAAGACTTTGGTTATTAGGGAACTCTACCGGTGAAGTTTTGTCTAAGGCTTGGGGTTCTTAAGCTGACGGTTAACGGAACACCTTCTACCTGGGAACTGACCCGGAACCTAAGTTGAATTAACCTCAACTCTGTTTTATCTCTAGGTAATTAAAATGTTTATTCACCTAGACATAAGGTTTTAAGACCTAGTTATAATAGTTATAATAGGCATCGACTTAGATAGATTCTTTTAGCCGAGAATCCGGCTAAGTTAAATCCATACCCTAATTTTTGGAACTTCAAAGGAGAAATCGAGATGTTCATCGAGTTTACTCTCACGTCCTCAAGAGTTCACACCGTGAGTTCCATGCTCGCTACGTGGCGTCAATAGGCGTCCCCATGGTATGTGTTTGCATGGTTCAATACCAAGGTGAATGAGGAAGTATCCATAGTAAATGGGAGCAGGGCGCTTGTCAACGTATCCTACGGTCTCCTTCATTAGGTCGCACTGCCAGTGAGATTTCTATAGTCCGCACTCGCTAGGTTGTCTGGAAAAGCCAATCCCTACGGAGGCCTCCGACTATGGGGATCGGAACACCGCGAACTCCAGAAATGGATAGGGTCTCTTAGGTTGTTTGCCAGCAGTTGTCTTTCTTAATAGTTGCCTGTTGGCTCGAGCCTATTGGATCTGGAAATGGTAGGGTCACATTTACGAGATGAGTTAAGCTAGATAACAAATCATTGACCAAACAAACGGTAGCAAAGGACCATTGGGACATGAGATATTCTGGTAGTGAGAATTAGCTGAGAAAGTCTCAATTCAAGGGAGGAATGACTGATCGCCCGACGGAGGCTTTTGTTCTAAACCCTTGAACTATCGTTGCAAAATTAAAGGTTTAACTTAAACAGTGGGTATAGTTTAAACACTAGGGTTCTTTAATAATTTTGCTAAATTAGATTGGTTTTTACAATGGGTTTAAAAGGCATAACTAATTAGAACTATTTTGGCTTTTCAGCATGTCGTCCTCAATAATAGCCTTATTTAAAAGCGACCATTTAACTGGTGAGAATTTTACTACGTGGAAGTCCAACTTGAATACGATTCTCGTTGTTGACGACCTACGGTTTGTACTAACTGAAGAATGTCCTCAGATCACTGCTCATAACGCTTCTCAATCTGTTAAGGAGCGCGTACGACCGCTGGATCAAGGCCAAGGTCTACATTTTGGCTAGTGTTTCTGATGTTCTGGCCAAAAAGCACGAGGGCATGGTCTCAGCTCGTGAGATCATGAGTTCACTGCAGGAAATGTTTGGACAACCGTCTAGACAGATTCGACACGAATCCCTCAAATACATTTATAACTCCCTTATGAAGGAGGGGTCATCGTTGAGAGAACACGTTTTTGATCTGATGGTCCACTTCAACGTGGTTGAGATGAACGGAGCGGTCATTGACGAGTAAAGTCAGGTATCATTCATCCTGGAATCTCTTCCGAAGAGTTTCCTTCAATTCCGCAGCAATGCGGTGATGAAAAAGATAGAGTATAACCTGACTACTCTCCTTAATGAACTACAGACTTTCTAGTCTCTTATGAAGAATAAGGGACAGGCTGATGGAGAGGCAAATCTGTTTGCCCATTCTAGAAGGTTCCGTATGGTTCATCCTCCAGGGGACTAAGTCTCAGTAACTCTTCTTACGGGCTTAAGAAGACCCAAAAGAAGAAAATAGGAGGAAAAGGGAAGGCACCTGCTGCTGACAAAGGTAAGGAAAAAGCCAAGCTTGCAGATAAAGGAAAGTGTTTCCACTGAAACATGGATGGGCACTGGAAGAGAAACTGCCCAAAATACCTTGCTGAGCTCAAAGAGAAGAAAGGTAAATTAGATTTACTTGTTCTTGAAACTTGTTTAGTGGAAAATGATGATTTTACCTTGATACTTGATTCAGGAGCCACTAATCACGTTTGCTCTTCATTTCAGGAAACTAGTTCCTTCAAGAAGCTCGAAGAGGGTGAGATAACGCTCAGGGTCGGAACGGGAGACGTCGTCTCAGCTCGTGCAGTGGGAGATGCCAAATTATTTTTTGGAGATAGATTTCTTTCTTTAAAAAATCTGTATATAGTTCCTAAGCTTAAAGGGAACTTAATTTCTATCTCTTGTTTAATAGAACTTGGTTATTGTATTTCTTTTTCAATCAATGAAGCGATCATTTTGAAAGAGGGTGTCAATATTTGTTCTGCTAAATTGAAAAATGGATTGAAGATACTGAAACCGAATAAAACCAAAGCAATTTTAAATCATGAGATGTTTAAGAATGCTAACACTCAAAATAAAAGGTAAAGAATTTCTCCAAATAATAATACCTATCTGTGGCATCTTAGACTTGGTCATATTAATCTCAACCGGATTGAGAGACTTTCTAAGAATGGACTTCTAAACAAGTTAGAAGATGATTCTTTACCGCCTTGAGAGTCTTGCTTGAAAGGTAAAATGACCAAACGACCTTTTACTAGAAAAGGTTATAGAGCCGTAGAGCCCCTAGAACTTGTTCATTCGGATCTTTGTGGTCCGGTGAATGTTAAAGCTCGAGGAAGGTACGAATATGTCATCTCTTTCATAGATGATTATTCGAGGTATGGTTATCTATACCTAATGCATCACAAGTCTGAACCTCTTGAAAAGTACAAAGAGTATAAGGCTGAAGTAGAGAATGCATTAGGGAAAAGCATTAAAACACTTCGATCCGATCGAGGTGGAGAGTATATGGATTTGAGATTCCAGGACTATATGATGGAACATGGAATTAAATCTCATTTCTCAGCACCTAATACACCACAACAAAACTTTGTGTCAGAAAGGAGAAATAGAACCTTGTTAGACATGGTTCGTTATATGATGAGCTATGCTCAATTGTCTGCCTCGTTTTGGAGATATGCAGTAGAGACTGCAGTTCAAATCTTGAACAGTCTTCCATCAAAAAGTGTTTCAGAAGCACCTTTTGAACTTTGGAAGGGGCGTAAACCTAGTTTACAACACTTCAGGATTTGGGGTTGTCCGGTACACGTGCTCGTGACAGACCCAAAGAAACTGGAACCTCGTTCAAGATTGTGCCAATTTGTTGGCTATCCCAAAGAAACGAGAGGTGGTCTTTTCTACGACCTACAAGAAAACAAGGTGATTGTATCGACAAACGCCACGTTCTTGGAGGAAGATCACATGAGGAACCATAAACTGCGTAGTAAATTAGTACTAAATGATGCTACACATGAACCAGCAGGAGTTGTTGATTAAGCTGAACCTTCATCAAGAGTTGATGGAGGAGTCAGCACCGCAAGTCAGTCTCGTCCTTCTCAATCGTTGGGAATGCCTCGACGCAATGGGAAGGTTGTTTCCCAACCTGACCGCTACTTGGGTTTAGCTGAAACTCAAGTTGTCATACCTGATGACGACGTAGAAGATCCATTGTCTTATAAACAGGCAATGAATGACATAGACAAGGACCAATGGATCAAAGCCATGGACCTTGAAATGGAGTCAATGGACTTCAATTCAGTATGGGAACTTGTAGACCAACCTGAAGGGGTTAGACCCATAGGGTGTAAATGGATTTATAAGAGAAAGAGAGATGAAGCCAGAAAGGTACAGACCTTTAAGGCTAGGCTTGTAGCAAAGGGTTTTTCCCAAAGGGAAGGAGTTGACTATGAAGAAACTTTTTCCTTTTTTGCTATGCTGAAGTCTATAAGGATACTCTTGTCCATAGCCGCGTTTTATGATTATGAAATTTGGCAAATAGACGTCAAGACTGCCTTTTTTAATGGTAATCTTGACGAGAGCATCTATATGTCTCAGCCCGAAGGGTTCATAGCACAAGGTCAGGAGCAAAAAGTTTGCAAGCTTAATCGATCCATTTATGGATTGAAACAAGCATCAAGATCTTGGAATATAAGATTTGATACTGCGATCAAGTCTTACGGCTTTGACCAAAACGTTGACGAGCCTTGTGTTTACAAGAGAATCGTCAACGACAAAGTAGCTTTATTAGTACTTTATGTGAATGATATCCTACTCATTGGGAATGATGTAGGATACCTAACTGACATAAAGAATTGGATGGCGACCCAATTCCAAATGAATGATTTGGGAGAGGACCAGTATGTTCTTGGGATTCAGATCTTTAGGAATCGCAAGAACAGAACGCTAGCACTGTCTCAAGCATCTTATATCGACAAAATGTTGTCCAAATATTCGATGCAGAATTCCAAGAGGGGCTTATTACCCTTCAGGCATGGAGTTCATCTATCAAGGGAACAGTGCCCCAAGACACCTCAAGAAGTTGAGGATATGAGACACCTCAATATTGTTGATCCGTTTACAAAGACTCTCACGGCTAAAGTGTTCGAGAGTCATCTGGAAAGTCTAGGTCTACGAGATATGTACATAAGCTAATCTAGGGCAAGTGGGAGATATGTAATAGGGTATATGGATGCCCTAGTTTATTGTATTTCTATCTCTTGTAACCAATGTTTTAGATTATGATGTACCCCACTAGAGTTTTAGTTCAAGTGGGAGTTTGTTGGGATTTGTGCCCTAAAACTCGTAGTTTGTAATTATGTTCTAATTAATGTAATGAAGAGTTATTATTTCAATAAAGTGTTATTGTTCGTGATTTACGAGTTTTCCTTCATTTAAACCCTAAATCCAATAAACTAAACATCCAAGGTTGTTAAATGAATCTTTAACTGAATGTAATGTACACAAAAAGGATCTCGGTTCGAGATACAGCCTAAAGGGTCTATAGTTAGGGGATAAGGTTTGGGTACCTTACCCTGGTAAAACTATGGATGTGGCCCACTTTGTATTTGATACAAACACTGTGATCCTAACGTGTTCGTGTAGAGGACATGTGAGTGGGGATATCCTATGTAATGAGATTACATAAGATCGACCACAAAATAGTAACCTCTAGTCAGAACTCTGCTTGACTAGTTAGGTTTCTATTTCACTAGGATGACCTAGGCAACTTGATCTCACTCTGAAAGGATTACTGAACTCCTGTTCATGATGAGATTGTTCTTTGACTAGTATGGGTGAGAGTGGCGGATTCGCCGACTCAATATGCCTACCTTCTTGGGGACAAGACCGAGTGATCGGCTGGGGGCTTAACTTAGAAAGATGGAATTCACTCCTTCCCGCGTACTAGGGTAAGTAAAGGAATGTTCCCTTAAGTGGTGTCTCCGGGACTTGAACAAAGGGTCCGACCCTCTCATTGGCCCGAGAGGGACTTTGTCTGTTGGTAGGACTACAAACAAATTGTTCATTAGAGGAGCACTGTACTTAAGGTACAAGATGTAACCCAGGGGTAAAATGGTAATTTGACCCAGCTGGTGTTACGAACTTTCGTGAAGGATTGACTTGCTGTTATTGGTCAATATCCATGGACACAGAAATATATCTGCAGTGAGAAGAGTGCAGCTGTGGGACATTGGTAGAGTGTTCCCGCAGTTAACGAATGTTTATTGGGAGGTTAATGAGATTAACCGAGCAATCTCGTATCGTTGGAGCTTCTGATCTGTAGGTCCATTAGGTCCACCTTCTAGCTTGTTAAGGGTTCTTAGATCATTTGAATTTGAAATGTTCAAATTCATTAGGGAATATATTTAATGTATATTGATACGATATAATATATAGTTTTGGAACTATATATTATAAATTTAATGTGAATATGATTCATATTAAATTTTATGTGAGAATGAATATTTGAAAGAGTTCAAATATTATAATAAATGTGAATGTGATTCACATTTGAAAACTATAGGTTAAAAATTTAATGTGCACTAGATGTACATTAAAACTATAGGTTAAAAGGGTGATATGATTAAATGAGATTTAATCCAAATTAAATATATGATATTTAATTTGTATTATTTAAATTAATAATTAAATTTGATTTAATTATTTATTATTATTATTATTTTAATAATAAAATAAGGGAACGTGTCATCCAGAAACGTTCCCACTATCCCTTTCCTTCTCCCTATCGATAGCTTAACAGGGAGAAGGGGTGTGTATTGCTGCGGAACGATCAACGATATTGTTGAGGCAATTGATGAATTGCTCTCTCACTCTCTCTCAATTCTAGAATTCCCAAAAGTTCTTCCAACTGTTGGAATCCTTCCCACAAAGGAAAGATCTAAGCACTCAGAGGATAGAAGGTTTATTATTTTGGTGGTGTTCTGTAAAACAGAGAAGCTAAAGCCTACTTGAAAGTTATCAGTAAAATTGCTTGGAGCAAGGAGTTGTTGTGAGTCTACAAAGGTAATAATTTCCTTTCCATTCTTTAGTTTAATAATTAAACTCCATGTATGTTTGTATGCATTTAATCCATGCCTAATTAGATTAGAGTTGATTATATGCTTATTCTGTATTTTTTTGGTCGATGTACTGGTTTTTGTTTTTAGCAAAACAATCAAGCACATTAACGATCTCAATTACGTTTTCGTTGCTCAAGGTGATCAGATCTCCATCAGGAAATGGGGAGAAGGTGGGTTAAAATAATGTTAAAAATACATATACGGTGGTTTTTTTCCTTTTCCTTTTTCCTTTTTCTTTTTTCTTTATCTCATTCTTCCTTTTCTTTTCTTTTCTTTTCTTTTCAAAACAAAACAAAACCAAAATATATTCCTTTCTTATTTTCTTTTGTTTTCTTTTTTTTTTGTAAGAAAATTTCAAAGAGAGATCTCGAGTTTACATATTGTGTTTGCCATTCAGAAGTGGAGACCTTATTTGTTAGGTAAGAAATTTGTAGTGAAGACTGATTAGCGGACTCTTAAATTTTTACTTGATCAACGAGTTATACAACTGGAGTACCAGAAGTGTTGGAATTTATGCCCTAAACTCGTGTATTTGTAATTATTTGAGAAAATGAATAAAGTTGTTATTTTTTCCTTCAAACTTGTATTCTCGCAATTACAAACTTAAATCCAATAAACTAAGCTCCAGGGTCACATTTAGAATTTCACCGAAATGATCTATAGTAGATGGATTAGGTCGGGAACCTTATCCTGTTAACACTATGGATGCAACCCACTTTGTATTTGATACAAACGAGGCAATCCAGCTCGTTCATGTAGTTGACATGCGAGTGGGGGCATCCTATGCAAAGAGTTTGTACAAGACTAGACCAAGAATTGTTAGACTAATCCAGTAACACTGTTGATAGGTTAGGGCTAATGATTCAAACGATGACCAATAGTGATTCAACCTGAATCCTGAGCGAGTTGTGAACTCCTGTCTGCCGTGGATTATCCCTTGACTAGTATGGGTGAGAGTGGCCAGAGCTGCCGACTCAATGTGCCTACCTTCTCAGGGATGAAACCTTGTTGGGAGCTGGGGACTCAACTTCGCAAGAAGAAATTCACTCGTTCCCCGTTCTAGAGTAACTAGATAGGTTGTTTCCTTAGGAGTTGTATCCAGGTCTTGAACAACGGGGCCCCTCCCACTTGCTAACCCGAGAGGGATAACGTTTATGGTCAGACCATAAACTTGTTGTTCATTAGAGGATCAGTGGTGCTTAAGGTGCAAGAAGTAGTCATAGGGGTAAAACGGTAATTCGACCCAATTATGACTACGAACGACCTGTGAAGAGTTGATTCACGGGCATTGGTTAAATCAATGGACACAACTTGTTGTACTGTGAGGAGAGTGCAACTATGAGTCCTTAGTGGAGTGACTCGTAGTTAACGAATGTTGATTGACGGGATCAATGAGTTTGATTAGTCAATCTCGTATCGTTGGAGCTCATGATCTATAGGTTCATTAGGTCCCTCGGTTGGCTCAACATGGAATTAATAGAGGGTATAAAGTTTTGGAATGAATTTGAAATGTTCAAGTTCAAATTTAGAGATTATATCAATTATATGTGATATGATTGATATAATATATAGTTCAATGTGAATATGTGAATATGGTTCATATTGAACTTAATTATGTCTAGTTATGGAATTAGGACACAACTAATGGTAGAATTTTGGGGAGATGAAATTGGATTTATTTAAATCTAATTTCTCCACATTATGTGAATATGATTCATATAATAAGGTGTTTGACACCTTATATTATGCATTTATGCATAATATGTGGAGTTAGTGGCAAAATGGGTGGAGAATTTGTCTCCACCCTCATTGCCCATAAAGACATCCTTTTGGATGCATTTTGCAACACTTGAAGCATTTGCTAAGTTTTGGAACTCTAGCAAAACAACATCTCTCTCTCAAAATCTCTCCACTTTCCCTAATTCCAAAAGTAGATCCCACTTCTCTCCCTCTCCTAGAGAACAACCAAGAAGTCCTTTTGGTGGTGTTCATGAATTCGGTCGTAGAGAAGAAGAGATCGTTGATGACGAGGAACTACTTGAAGAACTGGTCTTCAAAGGTAATCTTCCAAACTATTTATGTTTTCAAATTAGCATGCTTAGCCTAGATTTTCTGTTTTTGAGCAATTCTATGTCACACGATTAAGTGCAAATGCGATCATTCGCTTCCGCACGGAATTCAATTCCCTTCAAGAAGTGGATTGCTAAACTATTGGGGTACGACTTTGAGGTTCAGTACAAACCAGGATTCAACAATAAAGCAGTTGATGCTCTCTCCCACTTATCCCCGATAGTTGAATTGAACCATTTGTCAGTACCCTTCATTGTGGATATTCACAAGGTGAAAGAGGAGGTGGTTGCAGATGATAAACTCCAGTTGATTATTTCGAAGTTAGTTGAAGATGAAGACAGTGTGCCTCATTATTCTTGGGTCCAAGGAATCTCTATTACAAGGGAAGGTTAGTTCTCTCTAAATCATCATCCCTCATTCCAACCATACTTCATACTTATCATGTCTCTGTTCTTGGTGGGCATTCTTGTTTCTTGAGAATTTATAAACGGCTGTCAGGCGAATTATACTGGGAGGGCATGAAGGTCGATACAAAGGATTATGTTGCCAAGTGCCTTATCTGTCAGCAGAATAAAACCATGGCCACTTCCCCAGCCGACTTGCTCCAGCCATTGCAAATACCTTACCGGGTTTGGGAAGACATCTCAATTGATTTTGTGGAAGGATTTCCGCAATCTAATTGCTTTAATGCAATTCTTGTGGTAGTTGATCGCTTGAGCAAGATGGCTCATTTTTTGGCCTTATGGCACCACTTTATAATGAAATTCGTAGCTAATATCTTTGCCCAGGAAGTCGTGCACTTACATGGATATCCCCGTTCTATAGTATCTGACAGAGATAAAGTCTTCTTGAGTAATTTCTAGTCTGAGCTCTTTCGTCTCCAGGGAACGAAGTTGTGTCGGAGTTCTGCTTATCATCCTCAGTCGGATGGTCAGACGGAGGTAGTAAATTGCAGTGTGGAAACTTATCTTTGGTTTTTCTGCAATGAAAGACCAAAAGGTTGGCAGAATTGGCTCAGCTGGGCCGAGTATTGGTATAATACTTCATTCCACAACTCAATCAACATGACCCCTTTTTAGGTCGTTTATGGTCGTCCTCCACAACCGTTGATTTCCTATGGTGCATCTAAAACGACTAATGATTCCCTGTAACAACAGTTAATTCAACGGGATATCGCTTTGGATGCCTTAAAGCATCACCTAGATTTGGCACGAGGAAGGATGAAGAAGTTTGCTGATCGAAAACGTTCGGAAGTTGAATATCAGGTGGGTGAGCAGGTTTTCTTAAAGCTTCGTCCTTAGACTAGTATGGGTGAGAGTGGTTTGTCCTTAGACTAGTATGGGTGAGAGTGGCTTGTAGCCGACTGAATAAGCCTACCTTCTCAAGGACAGAACCTCGTAGGTAGCTGGGGACTTAACTATACAAGATGGAATTCACTCATTCCTACACTAAGGAATTAGATAGGTTGTTCCCTTAAGAACTGACTCCAGGTCTTGAACAACGGGGCCCCACCCTCTAACTGACTTATAAGGGTATGAGTCTATGGTTGGACCTTAGACTTGTTGTTCATTAGAGGATCAGTGGTGCTTAAGGAACAAAGAGGTAATCACAGGGGTGAAATGGTAATTTGACCCAACTATGATTACGAACAACCTGTGAAGGATCGACTCATGGGTAATGATTATATCAATGGACACAATATAATCAACAGTGGGGAGAGTCCAACTACAAGTCTATAGTGGAGTGACTTGTAGTTAATGAATATTCATTGGAGCTCATGAACTGTAGGTCCATTAGGTCCCTCGTTGGCTCAACATGGTTATATTGAGGGTGATGGAGATCTGATCTCCTTGAGCAGCGGAAACGTGTTTGGGATCGTTAATTGCTTGATTGTTTTAATTGAAACAAAAACCAGTACATTGATAAATAATAGAACAAGCATGAAATTCTAATCCTATTAGACATGGATTAATTGCATACAAACATGCTACAAGTTTAACAATTAAACTAATAAAAGGAAGGAAGTTGTTACCTTTGCAGACTTTCTCCAGCAACTCTTTGCTCCTAGCTTTTCAGCAACACAGAAACTAAACTTCTCTGTTTTCTTCCAAAGAACAGACACCACCAAAATGGCAAACCTCCTATTCTCTGGATTCCACTTAGATCAACCTTGGTGGGAAGGTAATCCAACAATTGGAAGAAGGTTTTGGGAATGTGAGAGTGACAGAGAGAGAGAGCAATTCTCAAATTGCTTGTGCAATTCAGTTGATCGGTCGATACAAAAATGCACACCCTTCTCCCTGTTAAGCTATCGTTGATAGGGAGAAGGAAGGGGATAGTGGGAACGTGTCTGGAAGACACGTTCCCATATTTTATTATTAAAATAATAATAATAGTAATAATAACAATAATAATAATTAAATCAAATTTAATTATTAATTTAAATAATACAAATTAAATATCATATATTTAATTTGGATTAAATCTCATTTAATCATATTACCCCTTTAACCTATAGTTTTAATGTACATCCAGTGCACATTAAATTTTAGCCTATAGTTTTCAAATGTGAATCACAATCACATTTAATATAATATTTGAACTCTTTCAAATGTTCAATTCTCTCATATAATTTAATATGAATCACATTCACAATAAATTTATAATATATAGTTCCAAAACTATATATTATATTGTATCATCATACATTAAGTTTATTCCCTAATGAATTTGAACATTTCAAATTCAAATGATCTAAGAACCCTTTACGAGCTAGAAGGTCGACCTAATGGACCTACAGATTAGAAGCTCCAACGATACGAGATTGCTCGGTTAATCTCATTAACCTCCCAATCAACATTCGTTAATCTGCGGAACACTCCACTAAAGTCCCACAACCGTATTCTTCTCTCACTTTGCGAGATATATTTACGTGTCCATGGATATTGACCAATAACAACCAGTCCAATCCTTCACGAATGTTCGTAACACCCAACTGGGTCAAATTACCGCTTTTACCCACAGGTTACATCTTGTGCCTTAAGTACCAAAGCTCTCCACTAATGAACAATTTGTTTGTGGTCCTACCAACAAACAGAGTCCCTATCGGGCCAATGAGAGGGTCGGGCCCTTTGTTCAAGTCTCGAAGGCACCACTTAAGGAAACATTCCTCTACTTACCCTAGTAGGCGGGAAGGACTGAATTTCGTCTTGCTAAGTTAAGTTCCAGCCGCTCCCTCGGTCTTGTCCCCAAGAAGGTAGGCATATTGAGTCGGCGAATCTGGCCACTCTCACCCATACTAGTCAAAGGACAATCCCTCGCAAATGCGAGGAGTTCGTGAACTTTTTCGAGATTGAGATCAAGTTGCCTTAGTCATCCTAGTGAAATAGAAACCTAACTAGTCAATGGAGTTACAGCTAGAGGTTACTATTTCGCGGTCCGGTCTTATGTAATCACATTACATAGGATATCCCCACTTACATGTCGTCTACATGAACATCTTAGGATCACAGTGTTTGTATCTTATACAATGTGTGCCACATCCATAGTTTTACCAGGGTAAGGTACCCAAACCTTATCCCCTAACTATAGACCCTTTAGGTTGTATCTCGAACGGAGATCCTTTTTATGTACATTACATTCAGTTAAAGATTCATTTAACAGCCTCGAATGTTTATTTTATTGGATTTAGGGTTTTAAATAAAGGCAAACTCGTAGATAACGAACAATGACACTTTATTGAAATAATAACACTTTATTACATTAATTAGAACATAATTACAAACTACGAGTTTTAGGACACAAATCCCAACAAACTCCCACTTGAACTAAAACTCTAGTGGGGTACATCATAATCTAAAATAGTGGTTACAAGAGATAGAAATACAATAAACTAGGGCATCCATATACCTCATTACATATCTCCCACTTGCCCTAGATTAGCTTATGTACATATCTCGTAGACCCAGACTTTCTAGATGACCCTCGAACACTTTAGTCGTGAGAGTCTTTGTAAACGGATCAGCAATATTGTGCTCCGAAGCGATCTTCGTGGATCGCTCACATCTCCTCGTTGCACTATTTCTCGTATCGGTGTGATACTTCCTCTCGATGTGCTTTCCTCGCTATGGTCGTGAGGTTCTTTCAATTGGCTACCGCACTGCTGTTGTCACAAAGATAAGGTGATGGGAGATTCCATATTTGGAACAACTTCCGTCGAAGGAATTTCCTTAGCCAAACAACATTCTTAGTTTCTTCACAAGCGGCGACATACTCGAAACCTCCATTGTGGAGTCAGCGATGCATCCTTGCTTGATGTTTCGCCATACTATAGCTCCTCTTAAGGGTGAAATCGATCCCGATGTAGATTTTCGAGAATCCTTATCGGTCCGAAAATCGAAATCGGTGTATCCATGAAGGATCGGATCCTTAGACCCATACACAAGCATATAGTCCCTCGTTCTCCTTAGATACTTGAGGATATTTTTAATCGTTGTCCAAAGGGTCTAACCACCTGATTGGACCGTACCTACTTACTATTCCCACTGCATAACAAATATCCGGCCTCGTGCATAGCATAACATACATTAAGCTACCTACTGCAGAGGCATAGGAAATATGTCTCATATCCTCAACTTCTTGAGGTGTCTTGAGACACTATTCCGAAGACAGATGAACTACGTGCCTTAAGGGTAATAAGCCCCTCTTGGAATTCTGCATCGAATATCTGGACAACATTTTGTCGATATAAGACGCTTGAGACAAGCTAGCGTTACTCGTTCTTGCGATTCCTAAAGATCTCAATCCCAAGAACATACTACGCCTCTCCCAAATCTTTCATTTGGAATTGGGTCGCCAGCCAATTCTTTATGTCAGTTAGGTATCCTACATCATTCCCAATGAGTAGGATATCAACCACATAAAGTACTAACAAAGCTACTTTGTCGTTGACGATCCTCTTGTAAACACAAGGCTCGTCAACGTTTTGGTCAAAGCCGTAAGACTTGATCGCAGTATCAAATCTTATATTCCAAGATGTTGATGCTTGTTTCAATCCATAGATGGATCAATTAAGCTTGCAAACTTTTTGCTCCTGGCCTTGGGCTATGAACCCTTCGGCCTGAGACATATAGATGCTCTCGTCAAGATTACCATTCAAAAAGCGCCTTTGGCGTCCATTTGCCAAATTTTCATAATCATAAAAGCGCGCTATGGACTAGAGTATCATTATAGACTTCAAAGCATAGCAAAAGGGGAAAAAGTTTCTTCATAGTCAACTCCTTCCCTTTGGGTAAAACCCTTTGCTACAAGTCTAGCCTTAAAGGTATGTACCTTTCCAGCTGCATCTCTCTTTCTCTTATAGATCCATTTACACCCTATGGGTCTAACCCCTTCAGGTTGGTCTACAAGTTCCCATATTGAATTGAAGTCCATTGACTCCATTTCAAGGTCCATGGCTTTGATCCATTGGTCCTTGTCTACGTCATTCATTGCATGTTTATAAGACAATGGATCTTCTACACCGTCATCAGGTATGACAACTTGAGTTTCAGCTAAACCCAAGTAGCAGTCAGGTTGGGAAACAACCCTCCAACTGCGTCGAGGCATTCCCAACGATTGAGAAGGACGAGACTGACTTGAGGTGCTGACTCCTCCATCAACTCTTGATGAAGGTCCAGCTTGATCAACAACTCTTGTTCGTTCATGTGTAGCTTCATTTAGTACTAATTTACTACGCAGTTTATGGTTCCTCATGTGATCTTCCTCCAAGAACGTGGCGTTTGTTGATACAATCACCTTGTTTTCTTGTGGGTCGTAGAAAATACCACCTCTCGTTTCTTTGGGGATAGTCAACAAATTGGCATAATCTTGAACGAGGTTCCGTGTTCTTTGGATTTGTAACGAGCACGCAGCTGGACAACCCCCCAAATCTCGAAGTGTTGTAAACTAGGTTTACGCCTTCCAAAGTTCAAAAGGTGTTTCAAACACTTTTTGATGGAACACTGCTCAAGATTTGAATCGTAGTCTCTCATCGCATATCTCCAAAACGAGGCGTGGCAATTGAGCATAGCTCATCATAAACGAACCATGTCTAACAAGGTTCTATTTCTCCTTTCTCACACACCATTTTGTTTGTGGTGTATTAGGTCTTTGAGAGTTGAGATTTAATTCCATGTTCTATCATATAGTCCTCGGAATCTCAAATCCATATACTCTCCACCTCGATCGGATCGAAGTGTTTTAATGTTTTTCCTAATGCATTCTCTACTTGACCTTATACTCTTTGAACTTTTCAAGAGGTTCGGACTTGTGATGCATTAGGTATAGATAACCATACCTCGAATAATCATCTATGAAAGAGATGAAATATTCGCACCCTCCTCGAGCTTTAACATTCACCTGGGACCACAAAGATCCGAATGTACAAGTTCTAAGGGCTCTATGGCTCTGTAACCTTTTCCAAAGAAAAAGGTCGCTTGGTCATTTTACCTTCCAAGCAAGACTCTTAAAGGCGGTAAAGAATCATCTTCTAACTTGTTTAGAAGTCCATTCTTAGAGAGTCTCTCAATCCGGTTGAGATTAATATGACCAAGTCTAAGATGCCACAGATAGGTATTATTATTTGGAGAAATTCTTTTTGCCTTTTATTTTGAGTGTTAGCATTCTTAAACATCTCATGATTTAAAATTGCTTTGGTTTTATTCTTGGTTTCGATGACGTATGAAGCCATTTTTCAATTTAGCGAGAACAAATATTGACACCCTCTTTCAAAATGAACGCTTCATTAATTGAAAAAGAAATACAATAACCAAGTTTTATTAAACAAGAGATAGAAATTAAGTTCCTTTTAAGCTTAGGAACTATATACAGATTTTTTAATAAAAGAAATCTATCTCCGAAAAATAGCTTAGCATCTCCCATCGCATAAGTTTCAGACGCACGTCTCCGTTCCGAGACCACGAGCGTCATCTCACCTCTTCGAGCTCCTTGAAGGAACTAGTTTTCTGAAATGAAGAGCAAACGTGATTAGTGGCTCCTGAATCAAGTATCCAAGTAAAATCATTATTTTCCACTAAACATGTTTCAAGAACAAGTAAATCTAATTTACCTTTCTTCTCTTTGAGCTCATTATCTGCAGTGCCAGTAGCTTTCCCCTTTCCTCCTTTCCTCTTCTTCAGAGTCGAACCACAGGGCTTAGTCCCAGAGGATGAACCCTTCTGGAACCTTTTGGAATGGGCAAACAAATTTGCCTCTCCATCAGCCTGTCCTTTATTTTTAATAAGAGACTCGAAAGTTTGTAGTTCATTTAGGAGGGAAGTCAGGTTATACTCCTTTTTGTTCAATTCCGCATTTCTACGGAATGACAGGAAACTCTTCGGAAGAGATTCTAGGATGAAGAATACCTGAATTTGCTCATTTATGACTGCTCCGTTCATTTCAGCCACGTTGAAGTGAACTATAAGATCGAGAACATGTTCTCTCACTGAAGTTCCCTCCTTCATGCGCGCGTTATAAACGTATTTGATGGATTCGTGCCAAATTTGTTCAGACGGTTGTTTAGACAAATTTTGCAGATAGCCAATGATATCACGAGCTGAGACCATACCCTGCAATCTCCTGGCTAAAACATCAGATATCACAGCCAGGATATAGGCCTTGGCTTTTTCATTTACCTTGGCCCAGCGGTCAAACGCATCCTTAACTTATTGAGGTGCGTCTTGAGCAGGAATCTGAGGACATTCCTCAGTTCGTACAAACCGAAGGTCGTCAACAACAAGGATCGCATCCACGTTTAACTTCCACGTAGTAAAGTTTTCACCAGTTAAACGTTCCTTTTTGAGTAAGGCTATAAATGAGGACGACATGCTGAAAATCCAAAGTAGTTCTAATTAGTTATGCCTTTTGAACCCATTGTAAAAACCAATCTAATTTAGCAAAATTATTAAAGAACCCTAGTGTTTAAACTAAAACCACTGTTTAAATTAAACCTTTAATTTTGCAACGATACTTCAAGGGTTTAGAACAAAAGCCTCCGTCGGGCGGTCAGTCATTCCTCCTTTGAATTGAGACTTTCTCAGCCAATTCTCACTACCAGAACATCTCATGTCCCAATGGTCCTTAGCTACCGTTTGTTTGGTCAAGGACTTGTTAACTAGCTTAACTCATTCCGTAAATGTGACCCTACCATTTTCAGATCCAATAGACCCGAGCCAACAGGCTACTATTAAGAAAGACAACTGCTGGCAAACAACCTAAGAGACCCTATCAATTTCTGGAGTTCGCGGTGTTCCGATCCCTATAGTCAGGCCCTCCGTAGGGTTTGGCTGTTCAGGGACAACCTAGCAGGCGGACTATAGAAATCTCACGATGCAACCTAATGGAGGAGACCGTAGGATACATTGACACGCGTCCTGCTCCCATTTACTATGGATACTTCCCTCATTCACCTTGGTATTGAACCATGCAAATACATACCGTAGGAGGACGCCCTATTGACGCCACGTAGCCTAGCATGGAACTCACGGTGTGAACTCTTGAGGACGTGAGAGTAAACTCGATGCGAACATCTCGTTTTCTCCCGCTGAAGTTCCTAAAATTAGGGTATAGGTTTAACTTAGCTGGATTGTGGCTAAAAGAATCTATCTAAGTCTATGCCTATTATAACCATTATAACTAGGTCTTAAAACCTTATGTCTAGGTGAATAAACATTTTAATTCCCTAGAGATAAAAATAGAACTAAGGTTAATTCAACTCAGGTTCCGAATCAGTTCCCAGGTAGGAGGTGTTCCATTAACCGTCAACTTAAGTACCCCCAGCCTTAGACAAAACTTCACCGGTAGAGTTACCTTATAACAAAAGTCCTAAAGTCCTACTATATTTTAAACTATTTAAAATACTACGTAAGACTAATTTCTAATCCTATTAGAAATTGAAACTTAGGTCTAAATTAATTTTAAACGATTTAAAACTAATTAAATTTTAACCCAAGTTCCTATGTTTGCATACATTTCTTTATTATAGGTTATGGTTTCTAAAACCCCTTTAATTTATAACTTTTATAAATTTTAATAATTAACCTATGATAAAGAAACTATATTATAAATCCAACAATCAATATTCAAATTGGAATGATAAAAGGAATTCAACTATTTAAATTATAAAACTACTTAAACAAAATAACATTTATTTTAAACTAAGTAATTTCATGCTCCATGCAATTTATTTTCCATATAATCTAATTATAATACTTATAATTAATTACTCATGAAAAAAATAAATTAGTCATGCATTCAACCATATTCATATAACATTTATATAAATAAAATACATGAACATGCTTATCCTAAGGTGGGAATAATCTAAATGACATTCATAAAGATAAATAGCTGTAAAACCGGAATAATTTGGCCCCTAAAGTGCAAAAAAAAAAAAAATTACATTAATTTATTTCATGAAACCGGTCCAAAAACAACCTGAACTAGCCTTGAACTGCTCGAACCGGACCAAAACAATTGAACCAACCGAACCGGTCTGCAGCTGCTGGAATGCCTCACGGCGTTGCAACGCTGAGGCCAGCATTGCAACGCCCGCTTCGTCGTCTTGCGCGCCTGGTATCGGGGTGGCGCAGCGGCGTTGCGGCGCTGTTAACGCCGCGACCCCCTTGATCGCCCGCGTCGATAGGGAACGCTGGCGTTAGACCATGCCCTCGTGCTTTTTGGCCAGAACTTCAGAAACACTAGCCAAAATATAGACCTTCTATTCTCTGGATTTCGCTTAGATCAACCTTGGTGGGAAGGTAATCTAACAATTGGAAGAAAGTTTTGGGAATGTGAGAGTGAGAGAGAGAGAGAGCGATTTTCCAATTGCTTGTGCAATTCAGTTAATCGATCGATACAAAAATGCACACCCCTTCTCCCTGTTAAATCTCATTTAATCATATTACCACATTAAATTTTAACCCACAGGTCCCGAGATCGAAACTTGGCTCTGATACCAATTGATGGAGATCTGATCTCCTTGAGCAGCGGAAACGTGTTTGGGATCGTTAATTGCTTGATTGTTTTAATTGAAACAAAAACCAGTACATTGATAAATAATAGAACAAGCATGAAATTCTAATCCTATTAGACATGGATTAATTGCATACAAACATGCTACTAGTTTAACAATTAAACTAATTAAAGAGAGGGAATTGTTACCTTTGCAGACTTTCTCCAACAACTCTTTGCTCCTAGCTTTTGAGCAACACAGGAACTAAACTTCTTTGTTTTCTTCCAGCAACAGGACACCACCAAAATGGCAAACCTCCTATTCTCTGGATTCCACTTAGATCAACCTTGGTGGGAAGGTAATCCAACAATTGGAAGAAGGTTTTGGGAATGTGAGAGTGAGAGAGAGAGAGCAATTCTCCAATTGCTTGTGCAATTCAGTTGATCGATCGATAAAAAAATGCACACCCCTTCTCCCTGTTAAGCTATCGTCGATAGGGAGAAGGAAGGGGATAGTGGGAACGTGTCTGGAAGACACGTTCCCTTATTTTATTATTAAAATAATAAGAATAAGAATAATAAAATCAAATTTAATTATTAATTTAAATAATACAAATTAAATATCATATATTTTGTAACGCCCCTACTTTTATATGACCAACTCCTAGGGACATTACTACACATGCATGCATTTATATAGGTAGAGAGATAAAAGAACTTAAAAGAAATTTCCAATTAACATAAATAGTTCCAGGATCCCAAAACCAATCATTAAAATCGATAAAAACATCGATTTAGCATGGCCTATTAAAAACGTAAATAAGTTCAACTCCAAATAAAAACATAGAGACAACATCGCTTTGAAACAAGAATATCACGAAATCATCTTTGGTTCCCATGGTCTTAGTAACGCTCCTCAGTCACACACGCCCGCACGTCCTTTCCTTTACTCAGTAAAACATTTTTAAAAGAAAGGGTGAGTATTGCAAAACAATACCCAGTAAGTAACCTCGCTACCGAGGTTTGGGATATGCATACACATACAATCATGATCTTTAAACTCACTCGTAACATACATATGTGGGACCTAAACTTTCTCATATTGTCAGGTCTTTAACCCATGACTTCCTTTTTAATTGTGTATTGTCGGTCTTTAATCCATGATTGCTTTTTCATTTGCGTATTGTCGTCTTTAATCCATGATCGCTTTTACGATTGTCGTGTCTTTAATCCATGATCGCTTTTTCATTTGCGTGTGCATTGGTCATCCTGAGTCATTTCATTTCGAGTCTCTCACAGACCCCTGTAATTAGACCCATAGAGTCTCTATTGCATGTTTGACCATGCACATAATGATCTCAGGATACCAATGTCCACACTATTCATTAATTCATTTCATGGCATACAACACATGCATGAGGTCCCATCATTCACATTATAATAGTGCACATGTCACAAACATCATCGTTGATAGACAAATCATACTTTTCTCATAGACAGTTTGAAGATCATACTTTTGTAAGAAAACATGAAATATTCTCATACAAATTTCTGTCATATTCTCACATGAAATAATAGAATACTTTTACATAGCATACGAGAATAATCTCACATAAAATAATGGTTTATTTCACATGATGCATCGAAATATTTGCACATAAAATATTAAGTATTCTCCACGATAATATCTGTATATTTTCACATGAAAATATAAACTAATTTCGCATGAAATCATGAAAATCATTTTCATTCAATCCCATTAAAAGTTCGGCACAAGGTCCCTTACCTTAGTTTCGACTTCGCTCCAAAACCTAATCGAACTCCTTGTCTACTCTCCCTTTAGTGAACCTGATTCACACCATAATTTCCAAATTCAATCTCAAGTGTTCACTAAATCCCTAATCATGCGATACTTAAATTACGGTATTAAAATGTCGTGCCCCGCTTACCTCGAGCTCAATGCGAAAACCTAATATCCCTTAGTCCGTTTAGACGATCGACCTCCAATTCCGCTCCAAGTTTGGTCCCTACAAAAATGTGTTCGAACCCGTAACCTAAATTCTCAATCAAACGCTTAATCAACCGATAGATCGCACATAATTTCCAATTTAGTATGAAACTTAAATCGATCGCTCACCGGGTGAATTCGTAGCTAACGGATAGTTCTTTGGCGGCGCGTGTAGAGCTCGACGGGAGGAGCAGGAACGTGCGTGTGAGGGTCTCGGCGCAGCGCGGCCACGATCAACGGCGGTGGGAAGGGAAGAAGCTCGCGACCTTCGGCGTGGCTGCGGCGTGGCGAAGTGGCTGCGACGGAAAACTCGAGATCAAGCTCCGTGGCCGGTTTCCGTTGGATTTGCTCGACGGTGAAGGCGCGCGCGAGATCGGCGGCGCGGCAGAGGCTAGAGTTGCGTGGGATCCGGCGAAGACCGCTACTCGGCGTTCTCCTCGTCGGCGGCGGCCGGAGGTGCGTGATCGGCCAGCGCAAGGGCGGCGACGGCGGCTGGTGCGCGACGGCGGATCGGCGAGAACGCGTGCGGTCCGAGGCCACGGTTCTTCTTGTCGGCGAGCTTGACGCAGCTAGGAGTTCCAGCTTTGTAGGCGACACCGGTGAAGTCTCGGCGGTTGATGAACCCTTTGGTCAGCCATGCTAGATTTGGCCGGCGATGACTACCGCTTCGGGGAGGGTATCGCCATGGCGAAGACAAAGCGAGAATTGAAGTGATTTTCTTCTAGGGTTTTCATTTAGGGCACACTGCGAAGGTAAAATGAGGGATGGTTAGGGCTAGAGGGCTGAAGTGAGGTGCTTAGGTTTAGGGTTAGGGCAAAATGTGAGGTGCTTAGGTTTAGGGTTAGGGCAAAATGTGAGGGAGAAGACAAAATGCTCTTAGGGTTAGGGTTTTGTTACATGAAGGAGCAAATGTGATGGCTAGGGTTTTTCTATTGGTCTTTCCATGATCATGAGCTTATATACTATCAATCTAGGTCAAGCCACGTGCTATTGATCACCCTAATTAGACATCAATCACCAAAACGCCCTTGCTATTTCCTTTTCCTTTTATTATTAACAAAGCAAATCCAATCTCAAGAGAAAATAATCATTAATGATAGGACGTCAAATACAAACAATAATTAGTACCTGTGGTGGCGGTCGTCACATATTTAATTTCGATTAAATCTCATTTAATCATATTACCCCTTTAACCTATAATTTTAATGTACATCCAGTGCACATTAAATTTTAACCTATAGTTTTCAAATGTTAATCACATTCACATTTAATATAATATTTGAACTCTTTCAAATGTTCAATTCTCTCATATAATTTAATATGAAGCACATTCCCATTAAATTTATAATATATAGTTCCTAAACTATATATTATATTGTATCATCATACATTATGTTTATTTCCTAATGAATTTGAACATTTCAAATTCAAATGATCTAACAACCCTTTACGAGCTAGAAGGTGGACCTAATGGACCTACAGATCAGAAGCTCCAATGATACGAGATTGCTCGATTAATCTCATTAACCTCCCAATCAACATTCGTTAACTGCGGGAACACTCCACTAGAGTCCCACAGCTGTACTCTTCTCACTGCAGATATATTTCTGTGTCCATGGATATTGACCAATAGTAGTAAGTCAATCTTTCTCGAATGTTCGTAACACCAGCGAGGTCAAATTACCGTTTTACCCCTGGGTTACATCTTGTGCCTTAAGTACCAGTGCTCCTCTAATGAACAATTTGTTTGTGGTCCTACCAACAAACATAGTACCTCTCGGGCCAATGAGAGGGTCGGGCCCTTTGTTCAAGTCCCGGAGACACCACTTAAGGGAACATTCCTCTACTTACCCTAGTAGGCAGGAAGGAGTGAATTCCGTCTTGCTAAGTTAAGTTCCCAGCCGCTCACTCGGTCTTGTCCCCAAGAAGGTAGGCATATTTAGTCGGCGAATCTGGCCACTCTCACCCATACTAGTCAAAGGACAATCCCTCGCAAACAGGAGTTCGTAACCTGCTCAAGATTGAGATCAAGTTGCCTAGGTCATCCTAGTGAAATAGAAACCTAACTAGGCAACGGAGTTACAGCTAGAGGTTACTATTTCGTGTGGTCCTGGTCTTATGTAATCTCATTACATAGGATATCCCCCACTCACATGTCATCTACACGAACACGTTAGGATCACAGGGTTTGTATCAAATACAAAGTGTGCCACATCCATAGTTTAGCAAGGGTAAGGTACCCAAACCTTATCCCCTAACTATAGACCCTTTAGGTTGTATCTCGAACCGAGATCCTTTTTATGTACATTACATTCACTTAAAGATTCATTTAACAGCCTTGGATGTTTAGTTTATTGGATTTAGGGTTTTAAATAAAGGCAAACTCGTAAATAACGAACAATAACACTTTATTGAAATAATAACACTTTATTATATTAATTAGAACATAATTACAAACTACGAGTTTTAGGGCACAAATCCCAACAGAGGGTATAAAGTTAGGAATGAAATTGAAGTGTTCAATTTCATATATGAGGTGTTATATTAGTTATATATGATATAATTGATATAATATATGGTTTTGATGCGAATTAGATTTACATATAAACTATATATTAATGAGAGAATGAAGGAAGGATATGATGGTAATTTCCATCCTATTTTCTTATAAAAGGTTGCATAAGATGCAATTTGGAGAAGAAGCAACATCTTGGAAAACCCTAGATTGTAAGTGTTTTGTCTTGTTGGGTTCCACAAACAAAATACACAATCTCTCTCTCACAAACATCTTATCTCACCTAAAGGGAACCCACATTCCTCCCTCACCTAGAGAACAACGAAGAAGATCCGGTGGTAGTGTCTGTGATCGTTCGGGTTCGTGTTGCTGAGATCGTGAACGTGGGAGAAGGAGCACTTGAAGAAAGAGTTCTTCAAAGGTAGTATCTTGCTGCCCATCTTGTAGAAATGCATGCTTAAACTAATTAGATTAGATCTTGATTGTAATTCATGTAACTAAATTCAGAACACGCGATTAACAATCGCTTCCGCTGCGGGATTCGATCCCTTCACATAGACTATTTAGGTTATACTCTTGAACGCAATCAAAATAGTGTCTATTACACTGACGTTCAAGATTCATTATAACCTTGGAGCTTAGATTATTTGATTTATAAAGCGAGAAGATAATTCTATCAAATCAAATAACTCTTTATTCATTTGACTAAAATTAAACAAGTTTAGGGCACATATCCCAACAGTCTCCCACTTGACCTAAAGCTTGTGGAGTACATAAAACATTACAATAATGTAAAATACAATAAACTAGGGCATTTAAACCCTGTGTACAATATACTCCCACTTGCCCTATTTGGAGAAGACTTGTAAACCTAGAACTTGTAAACCTAGACCTTCTAGGTGACTCTCACATACTTTAGTCGTGAGAGCCTTGGTAAAAGGATCAGCAATGTTGTGCTCGGAGGCTATCTTCGTGACGATCACGTCTCCTCGATGCACGATCTCCTGGATGAGATGATATTTCCGCTCAATATTCTTACCCCTCTTGTGACTTCGGGGTTCTCTTGAATTTGCCACAACAACTTCCAAATCTAGCATGAATTTCCTTAACCAAACGAGCTCTTTAGTTTCCTCACAAGCTGCTACATATTCGACCTCCATGGTTGAATCAACGATGCATCCCTGACGCTTCGCCATAATACAACTCCTCCGTTAAGAGTAAATACTAACCCTGATGGAGATTTTCGAGAATCTTTATCAGTCTGAAAGTCAAAGTCCATGTATCCTGTAACAGTCAAATCCTTAGCCCCATACGTAAGCATGTAGTTCCTTGTTCTCCGGAGATACTTAAGGATTGTTTTAACCACTATCCAGTGTTCAGGTCCTGGATTGGATTGATATCTACTGACCATTCCAACTGCAAAACAGATGTTTGGCCTAGTACACAACATGACGTATATCAGGCTCCCAACAGCTGATGCATAAGGAATCCGTCTCATGTCCTCAACTCCTTGAGGTGTCTTAGGACACTGTTCCATAGACAAGTGAACTCCATATATAAAAGGCAATAAACCTTCCTTGGAGTCTTGCATCTTAAACCTCAATAACACTTTGTCGATGTAAGATGTCTAGGACAATGCTAGGGTTTCATTCTTGCGGTTCCAGACAATCTGGATCCCAAATACAAACTGCGCTTCTCCCAAATCTTTCATTTGGAATTGTGTAGCTAGCCAATTCTTAATGTCAGTAAGATAACCTACATCATTCCCAATGAGTACGATATCATCCACGTGTAGAACTAGGAATGCGACAGAACTATTAATGATTTTCTTGTAGACACAAGGTTTATCATCATTCTGGTCAAAGCCTAACGATTTGATTGTCTCATCAAACCTTATATTCCAGGACCTAGAAGCTTGTTTCAGTCCATAGATTGACCTTTTAAGCCTGCAAACCTTTTGCTCTTGTCTTGGTTCAATGAACCCTTTGGGTTGGTCCATGTAGATGTTCTTGTAGATCCATTTACAACCTATAGGTTTTACCCCATCAGGTTTATCTACAAGATCCCAAACAGAATTGAAATGCATAGATTCCATTTCTTGGTCCATGTCTATGATCCATTTGTCTTTGTCTTTGCCAACCATTGCTTGATTATAAGTCAATGGATCCTCACAATCGTCATCTGATATGACAACTTGGGTTTCAGATAAACCCATATAACGGTCAGGTTGTGTTATAACCCTCCCACTACGTCGAAGCACTCTCAACTCTTGAGATGGACACTTTTGACCAAACAATCTAGTATCAACAACTCTTATTGACTTACTAGCATTATCAGCAACCTTTGCTGTTGTTCCGTCTAACTCACTAAACACAATTTTACTTCTTGGTTTGTGGTCCCTGATGTGGTCCTCTTCTAAGAAAGTGGCATTTGTCGACACAATTACCTTGTCTTCCTTAGGATCATAGAATAATCCAGCTCTTGTTTCTTTTGGATAGCCTAAAAATAGGCACAATTTTGAACGTGAATCCAATTTCTTTGGGTTTGTAACAGGCACATGTGCTTGACATCCCCAAATTCTGAAATGACATAAACTACCTTCACATCCTTTCCAGAGTTCAAAAGGTGTTTCAGAAACACTCTTTGATGGCACATTGTTCAAAATATATATTGCAGTCTATACTGCATAACCCCAAAAAGAATTAGGGAGATGAGCATAACTCATTATTGATCGAACCATATCCAACAAGGTTCTATTTTTCCTTTCCAATACACCATTTTGTTGAGGCATACCGGGTGCTGAGAGTTGGGATGTAATTCCATGTTCTATCATATAGCTCTGGAATTTTATATCCATGTACTCTTCACCTTGATCTGATCGAAGTGTTTTAATTGTTTTACCTAATTGATTCTCAACTTCAGCCTTGAATTCCTTGAACTTTTCAAGTGCTTCAGACTTATGATGCATTAGGTAAATATCCCCAAATCTTGAATAATCATCTAAAAAAGAGATGAAATATTCATAACCTCCTCTGGCTTTAACATTCATCGGACCACAAAGGTATGAATGTATAAGCTCAAAAGATTCTTTGGCTCTATAACATTTTCCACTAAAAGGTCTTTTAGTCATTTTTCATTCTAGGCAGGATTCACATACAGGTAAAGTATTTTCTTCAAACTCATTTAGAAGTCCACTCTTTACCAATCTCTCAATCTTATTGAGGTTAATGTGACCCAATGTAAGATTCCAAAGATGAGCATTTTCTTTAGGAGAAATTTTACGTTTCTTAGTTTGTGTGTTTGTTGTTTTAAATAATTCAGTGTTCAAAACAGTTTTGACTGAATTTGGTCTCAAAACATACACACCATTTTCTAATGAACCTGAACATATTTCCACACATTTCTTTGAAATAAACACTTTATTTAAAGAAAATGAAACAGAAATACATTGTTCTATGAGGCAAGAAATTGAAATAAGGTTTCTAGTAAACCCTGGTATCACTAATACATTGTCTAACAACATATATTTCTTGTCGAACAAAAGCTTCATTGTGCCAATTGCTACAGCTGAGACGATATCTCCATTTCCAACCCGAAGCGTTATTCTCATTTCTGTAGCTGTTGTCAGGAATAAATTCCCTAAAAAGAAGAGCCACATGATTAGTGACGCCTGAATCAAGTATCCAAGCAGTTTTATCATTATCCACTAAACATGCTTCTATACAAAATAAATCATATTTACCTTCTTTCTTCTTCTCGGTCAGGTACTTTGGACAATTCTGTTTCTAGTGTCCATCCTCGTTGCAGTGGAAACATTTTTCTTTGTCAGAAACTTCCTTGACCTTCTTGCCTTTTTGGGCGGCAACTTTATCAGCCTGTTTCCCTTTACCAACCTTCTTCATGTTCTTCTTCTTCCCTTTCAGGTTAGAAGAAGATGAAGCCACTGATTTAGTTCTAGAGGCCAACCTCTGTGATAACTTCTACTGGCAACATTTGCTTCACCTTTCGGTCCCTGAATTTTCATCAAATACTGAAAGGTCTGGAGTTCATTAAGAAGGGAGGTAAGATTAAAAGTAAGCTTGTTCATAACAACATTACTTCTAAACTGTAAGAAACTATCTGGAAGAGTTTCCAGAATGAAGTTGACTTGGCTCGATACATCGATGGAAGCACCATTCGACTCCACGATGTTGAAGTGTACCATCATATCCAGGACATGATCCCAAACAGATGAACTCTCTGGCATCCTCGAGTTGAATATACTTAAGGGCATTGTGTCGGGCCTATGTAGACTATTGGCCAAACATGCCCTGCAACAAATCCATGATTTCCTTAGTGGTTGTCATACCCTTGTGCTTCTTGGCTAATATGTCAGACATACTTGCCACAATATAGACCTTGACCTTATCATTGGCCTTGATCCATCAATCATATGCATCACGAACATTACGGGTTGCATTCGAGCCTGGCACCTGAGGACACGACTCAGTCAGCACAAACTTAAGATCGTCCACTACTAAGATAGTGTTAAGTTTGTTTTTTTCAAGTCATTATGTTCTCTTTGGTTAATTTTTCCGCACCCAGTAAGAAAATAATAGAGCTAGACATTTTGCTGAAATTTACAAAAAAAACTTGTATAAGTTTCTTGCTAAAAAACTAACTAATCTAATCACATTTTAGCTAATTATCTAATGATTCCTAGGTCATTAATAATTTGCAATCATACTCTAAAAGTTTAGAATTTATGACACCGAAGGGTAATAAAAAACACTCCTCCTCTGTATCAAGACATTCTTGACCAAAACCTAATGCAAGAATAACTGGTATTCCTATAGGCTTTAGTTGCCATTATTTGGCCAGGATACATACACTTCTTATGCACCTTTTGAGTGTAACCCTCTGTCTTTAGACCCTAGAGTCCCCATCCAACAAAATCCGCCGAAGGGAGGACTAGGTTGAAAAACAGACTAAGGAAATATTTATCCCTTTCGGATGTCCACTGTGTTCGATCCCCTATGATCAAGCCTTCCAAAGGGATTGTCTGGTCCAGACCAAACTAGCAGGCTGACCATAGTGATCTTACGGTGTGAACCGACAGAAGAGACCATAGGTTTTGTTTTCACTAAACCTGCTCCCACTCACTATAAGTACCATCTTCATTCACCTTGCTATTAACTCGTACAAACAGCATCCGAAGGGGGACGCTCCCGTTTGTGCCACGAGGCCAAGTATGAGTCTCATGGTGTGAACTTCTCCGGAGAGATGTGAGTGGAATTATATGTATCATATGCACTTTTCCTCCCACTAGATTCTTTAACTCTATAAGAAACTGACCTAAGTTAAACCCAACTAATCGTTTTACCCAAACTTATGAATATAACTCTTATACTGATAATCAATATAACTCTTATATTGATTTTATCCTAAGTTTGCTAATATAACTCTTTATATTAAACCTAGGATTTCTAGTTAATTAACCCCTTAATAAACCTGCTGACGCTACTATAATTTATAAACTCTCTGATTAAAATTCACTCTCACGTCAGTTCCCAGGTAGGGGTGTTCTGTTTCCGTCAGCTTAAATGTTGGGATATGTGCCCTAAACTGGTATAATTTTAGTCAAATGAATAAAGAGTTATTTGGTTTGATAGAATTATCTTCTCGCGTTATAAATCCAATAAACAAACCTCTAAGGTTATAATGAATCTTGAACATCAGTGTAGTAGACACTATTTGGATTGTGTTCAAGTGTATAACCTAAATGGTCTATGGTATAAGAATGAGGTTGGAAACCCTACTCTGGTAACACCATGGATGCGACCCACTTTGTAATTAGTACAAATGAGGTAATCCAACTCATTCATGTGGATGACATGCGAGTGGAGGCATTCTGTATGAAGACTTCATACAAGATCAGACTACAAAATATTAGTCTAACTAGTATAACATCGTTAACAGGATACGACTGATAATTTATAGATGGTCATTAGTGACTCGACCTGAATCCTGAGAAGGTTCAGAACTCCTGCTTATAGGGGTTTGTCCTTAGACTAGTATGGGTGAGAGTGACATGTAGCCGACTCAATAAGCCTACCTTCTCAGAGACAGAACCTCGTAGGTAGCGTGGGACTTAACTCTGCAAGACGAAATTAACTCATTCCTAGACTAAGGAATTAGATAGGTTGTTCCCCTTAAGAACTGAGTCCATGTCTTGAACAACAGGGCCCCACCTTCTAAACAAGCTTAAGAGGGTTTGAGTTTATGCTAGGACCATAGACTTGTTGTTCATTAGAGGATAAGTGGTGCTTAAGGAACAAACAGGTAATCACAGGGGTAAAACGGTAATTTGACCCAACTGTTATTATGAACAACTTGTGAAGGGTCGACTCATGGGTAATGATTATATCAATGGACAAAATATAATCTGCGGTGAGGAGAGTGTAGCTACAAGTCTATAGTGGAGTGACTTTTAGTTAATGAATATTTATTAAACAGATCAAAGAGTTTGATCAGTGAATCTCACATCATTGGAGCTCATGAACTGTCGGTCAATTAGGTCACTCCGTTGGCTCAACATGGTAACATTGAGTGTATAAAGTTATGAATGAAATTGAAGTGTTCAATTTCATATATGAGGTGTTATATAAATTATAATTGATATAATTGATATAATATATAGTTTTAAAGTGAATAAGATTCACAAATTAACTATATACTAACGAGAGAATAAAGAAGGAATAGGATGATATTTTCCATCCTATTTCCCTATAAATAGTTGTATAAGATGCAACTTTCAAAAAGTGAAAAATACATAACCCTAAAGTTCTCTCATTTGTGTTGGAAAAAGTTTCAAACACATTTCTGAAAGATCTCCTCACCTCATCCTAAAAGGAACCCACCTTCCTCTCTCACCTAAAGAACAACGGAGAAGATCTAGTGGTGGATCTTCACAAGGATCGAGTTCGTTGCTGAGATCGTAATCGTTGGAGGAGGAACTGTGGAGAAAGTGTTCTTCAAAGGTAAATTATTGTTGTCCTAAGTCGTAAAGCATGCTTAATCTTTATTATATTGTTCCTGTTTTTTTAGATCTGTGTAACAATATCATGAACATGCGATTCACAATCACTTCCGCTGCGGGATTCGATCCCTTCAATTGGTATCAGAGCGCCAATTGTGTTCTTGATTTTTAAAGAAGAAAGGTGGGATTTACTGATTTCATGAGATGTATGATCGGTTTGCAAATTAGATGTTTTCATTTTTGGTATCATAGATTTACATAAATTTTGTTGAATTGTTCAATGTAAGGGCCTATTGTTTTGGGCATATATTTATGAAAATGGAGTCCGTAAATTCGTGTCGATCGAAGCAAAAAAGTTGTTGAGAAGAACGGAGCAAAAATGAGCAAAAACAGTGGAGACTGCTTGTTGTTCTGCATACAGTGTTGCAACGTCGTTGAGGCGATTTTCAAGCTGTAGGAGGTGCAGCGTTGCAACACTCCATTTAGCGTCAAAACACCAGGACGTGGAGACGATGGCGTTACAACGCCAACTCGGGCGTCGCAACGGTGAAGCAGTTGAGGCGCATGATAGGAACGAATCAGCGTTACAACGCTATCCACAGCGTTGCAACGCCGCTAGAGTAACACATCTTCTATACAACGGGCAGAAACGTTTTAATAATATTATTTAATATATAAAAACGTTTTATATTAATTAATATTAATATTATTAATTTTAATTAATATAATTAGATTATATTAATTAAAATTAATTTTAGGGTGCCAAAAATGGTCTAATTTTGCTATTTAATTTATGCAATTGTTGTATAATTATTGTCATGCATAATGTATGCTTTTATTTTAGATATCCCACCTTAGGTTAAGCATTTTCATGCATCATTTATAATATAAAGTGTTATATTGTATAATTTGCATGTATAATTAATATAAGGTGTTATATTAATTTATGGGCAGCATTGACATGCATATTTTTCATGAGATTAATGTGTTATGTATGTTTTATTATTCATGTGATGAATGATCAAGCACAATACCATAGAATTGCATGTCACCTAAGGTTAAATTCATTAGTTTTAAAATGTTTAGAACAGGAAATTAATAGACGTTAGGTTATCTAGTTCTAATTAGATTAGAATTAGGAACCATGTAATTTATAAACAATGATTAAAAGAGGACCTCTGTCTACGGAAGGTTCTGTCTAGGTTGGGGTATTTAAGCTGATGGAAACGAAACACCCCTACCTGAGAACTGACCTGGTAGTGAATTTTAATCAGAGGGTTTATAAATTATAGTAGCGTCCGGGTTTATTAAGGGGTTAATAAACTATAAATCCTAGGTTTAATATAAAGAGTTATATTAGCAAACATAGGATAAAATCAATATAAAAGTTATATTGATAAGTTTAGGTAAAACCATTAGTCGGGTTTAGCCTAGGTCAATTTCCTATAGAGTTAAAGTATCCAGTGGGAGGAAAAGTGGATATGATACTGTTGCGTATAATTTTGATAATGCAATACCGCAAGTGTACGGGTCAAGTTTTGGTATAGTAATTTAAGAGTCCAAGTATCGTCCTTGGGAATGGGTTTCTAGATTAATTAATTACCAAGATACTAATTCTCAATTTTAGCTAAAGAAACATAACATGGATATGTGATGAAGCAAGAATTAAAGACAAACAAACACGTGGAGACACAAATTAATAGATTTAGAGGAAATTGACTTCCCAAGGTAATAACTTAATTAACACATACAATAAACTAATGTAATGAATTTATAAACAAGAATTAAAGTACTCAAGAAAGTCTCTCGATTCTTAGTGAGTCTCGCACATGCAATAAATTCAATAATCTCCATATGAACCTACAACATGCATGACATTAAGTAACTTCTTTATGTGTTTCCCATAGACTTCTAGGTCAATCTCATGCCAGACTCCTAAGGGGTTTGACAACTTTGCTCTAATCTAAGTTTCATCTCTCGAGTCCATTTAAACCAACAAGATCAAGAATTAAATAACGAATTGCAAAAAATAAAGAACAAAACATACTTCAATACATAGCAAATAAGTCTTAACAAGCAAATCAAATCCTAACTACAACATTTAGTTACTCTAAATCACAAGAAAACCAAGCTAAACGTGTAGAAAACGTCTTAAAATGGTGTTACAATCTGAAAGAAAAGGAAATTAAACTTATGTGTCGATGTCGGTCCTTCGTCTCTGAGCTCCCGTCTTCGATCTCGAACCTCTACGAATGTGTTGGCTATGACCCTCTTTAGATCGTTCTGTAATATTCCCGTGGTTGCCGCAAGGAATGACGTCGTAGCTCCTGCAGAAGTAATAACAATCAAAGCCGTAGGTGGGTATTCAAATAAAGGGGAGCACCTTGCTATCATGAAAACGCCACCATTACCATAGTTCTTTGCATGAATCGAAGCGGATCTATCGGAGTGGGACCCTCCATAGCATCAGGTGACCAAGTATGCGATCCTATCTCGTGCAGATTTCCCAACAGCACCAATAAGAAGTAAAATACAAATCAGAGTTATGGCATTCAATCTCATATTGCAAGAAATCCAAGAATTTCTGGGGGCACTAGCACGAGCAAAAATGGTGGAAAAGTCTACCTCTCAAGAATGCTCTCTTTTCTCTTCTTACAGAGGGTATTTCGAAATTAGGGTCAAAAGTCTATCAAATTTGGCTCCCTTTGCAAGAAGATGTAAGGATGCATTTATAGATGAAATCGGTACCGCGTTGCAACGCTGTACCCTAACCGCGTGGTATATATTGAAATAGTCGACAGCGTTGCAATGCTGCTACCCTAACAAGCGCGTTCCTATCGATCCGGCGTTGCAACGCCCTCTGTGCGGCCTTCCAGCATGTATTCTTATCAAGATAGCGTTACGACGTTGTTACAACGCTATCGACAGTGGTCTTCAACGCCTCTAAGCAGCACGCTCGGCGTTGCAATGCCACCACCTCAGGGATTCATGCTTGGATGGATCCTTCTACTTCCAGTTGATGTTATTTTTAGCTCCAAATAGCCTCGTTTCGATCCCGAGTGATCCAAGATATCTCCAATTGTTATGTTTAAGCTCTTAACCTGAAATTGAGTGATTTAAACACGTAAAAGCCCTGAAATCATTATAAAACTAGCAATAATTAAGCCTAAGGATAGCACATTTTGTGTGTTATCAAATACATACAATTGCACCTAGGTTTCTTCGGGAAGTTCACACCGTGAGACTCATACTTGGCCTTGTGGCGCAAACGGGAGCGTCCCCCCTTCAGATGGTGTTTGTATGAGTCAATAGCAAGGTGAATGGAAAGGGTACTTATAGTGAGTGAGAGCAGTTTAGTGAAAACAAAACCTATGGTCTCTTCTGTCGATTCACACTGATGGAGATCTAATCCCCTTGAGCAACGAAAATGAGTTTAGAATCGTAATTGCAAGATTGTTTTTGGTTGAAAAACAAAAACCAGTGACTTGAAAAATAACAGAGATAAACATGCTTTCTAATCTAATTAGACATGGAAAATCATGCAAACGTGCTTTAGAATTTAAAGTAAACTAGAAAAGGGATTCAAAATACCTTTGTAGTTTCGCAGCAACTCCTTGCTCCAAAAGAATCCAACAACTCAGCAACACATGAACACCAAGCTTCTCTGCTTTTTGCAACAGGACACTATCAACAGGAAAACCTCCTATTCTCTGGATGTTTTTTATCAATTCATTTGTGAGAAGGAATCCAACTATTGGAAGAATTTTAGGAATTGAGAGACAGAGAGAATTCTACCGCAAGCTCAATAAAAAAAATTGATCGATCGATCATCCTGTTCTCACCAGGAGAAGAAGATCAATTCAGTGGGGTAACTCCCCACTCCCTATCGAATGGGAGTTGGGGAGTAGTGGGAACGTGTCATATGACACGTTCCCTAATTAATTGATAAATAAATAATTAATTCATTTAATTAAATCAAATTTAATTAAATACTATATTATACAAAATGATTAAATCTTATTTAATGCACATCAAATTTTAAATTAATCTATAGTTTAATGCACATCAAATGCACATTAAATTTTAACCTATAGTTTGCAAATATGAATCGCATTCACATTTGAATTTAATATTTGAACTCTTTCAAATATTTAATTCTCTCATATAATTTAATATGAATCATATTCACATTAAATTTATAATACATAGTCCAAAACTATATATTATATCATATTCTCATGTCCTAATGGTCCTTAGCTACCGTTTGTTTGGTCAAGGACTTGTTAACTAGCTTAACTCATCCCGTAAATGTGACCCTATCATTTTCATATCCAATAGGTCCGAGCCAACAGGCTACTATTAAGAAAGACAATTGTGGGCAAATTTCCTAAGAGACCCTATCAATTTCTAGAGTTCGCGGTGTTCTGATCCCTATAGTCAGGCCCTCCGTAGGGTTTGGCTGTTCTAGGACAACCTAGCAGGCGGACTATAGAAATCTCACGGTGCGACCTAATGGAGGAGACCGTAGGATACGTTGACACGCGTCCTGCTCCCATTTACTATGGATACTTCCTTCATTCACCTTGGTATTGAACCATGCAAACACTTACCTTAGGGGGATGCCCAATTGACGCCAAGTAGTCGAGCATGGAACTCCAGGTGTGAACTCTTGAGGACCTGAGAGTAAACTCGATGCGATCATCTCGTTTTCTCCCACTGAAGCCCTAAGATTAGGGTATAGGTTTAACTTAGTCGGATTTTGGCTAAAAGAATTTATCTAAGTCTGTGCCTATTATAACTAGGTCTTTTAACCTTATGTCTAGGTGAATAAACATTTTAATTACTTAGATATAAAATAGAACTAAGATTAATTCAACTCAAGCTCTGGGTCAGTTCCCAGGTAGGAGGTGTTCCATTAACCGTCAGCTTAAGTACCCCCAACCTTAGACAGAACTTCACCAGTAGAGTTCCCTTATAACCAAAGTTCTAATGTCCTACTATATTTTAAACTATTTAAAATACTATGTAAGACTAATTTCTAATCCGATTAGAAATTAAAACTTAGGTCTAAATTATTTTAAACAATTAAAAACTAATTTTAATTTTAACCCAAGTTCCTATGTTTGCATGCAATTTTTTGTTATAGGTTATGGTTTCTAAAACCCCTTACTTTGTAACTTTTATAAATTTAATAATTAACCTATGACAAAGAACTATATTATAAAACCAATATTGGAATTATAAAAATTATTCAACTAATTGAATAACTAAAAATACTTAAATAAAATAACATTTATTTTAAACTAAGTAATTTCATGCTCCATGCAATTTATTTTTCATATAATCTAATTATAACATTTATAATTAATTACTCATGAAAAATAAATTAATCATGCATTTAAACCATATTTATATAACATTTATACAAATAAAATGCATGAACATGCTTATCCTAAGGTGGGAAAAAATTATAAATGCCATTCATAAAGAAAAACAGCTGTAAAACTGGAATAATTTGGCCCCTAAAGTGCAAAACTAATAAAATTACTCTAATTTTATTACAAAATCGGTCCAATACTCCTTGAACCGGGCTCGAACCGCTCGAACCGGACCGAAAACCAACCAAAAACCCTGAACCGGTCTGCAGTAGAAGAATTGGCATCATGGCGTCGCAACGCTGATGAGGCGTTGCAATGTCGACTTTGTCCGCGCGCATGACTGCTATCGGGGTGGCATTGCAACGCTGAGGGGCAGCGTTGCAACGCCGCTGACCTCTTGAGCTCCCGCGTCTGTGACGACCACAACCACAGGTACTGATTATTTATTTTATTTAACGTTCCATCAGCCTATGTGTGTGTCTAGTTGGATTAGTGAATTTCATCAAGCTCGGTGTTAAGGAGTCTTTGATTTTATTAGTTTAAGGCGAAATATTCTCCGCTAGACAACTGGTGATAAAAATTAAAAGAAAAGGAAGTGGCAATGGCACTTTGGTGATTAATGTCTAAATTAGGGTGATAATTAACACTTGGTTTGACCTAATTTGTTAGTATTTAAGCTCCTTATCATTGAGACGTTAAAAGAAAACCCTAACCCTAGCCCATCAACATCTTCTCCTTCTCCTTGTACTTTGCCCTAACCCTAAACCTAACCATCTTCTCCTTCTCCTTGTACTTTGCCCTAACCCTAAACCTAACCATCTTCTCCTTCTCCTCTATGCCCTAGCGGCGACCAGGATGGATCGCGTCGCGGCAATCGCGCGCGGCGAAATCACGATCGAGGGCGTCGCGGCCTCTCCGCCGACCAACGATCGAAGCCACGCTCGAGGCCTCGAACAGCGGCGACTCCAGCTGTCCGCGAGCACGTCAGTTGCTCACGCCGGGGTCCACAATCCAAGTAACTTCGACGGCAGAATCGCACGGAGCTTCGTTCAAGCTTCCAACCAAGTCCACGTCTGCTGCCGCCTTTCCTGATTCGTCGAGTCTCCACCGCCGGAGTTTGAACGTGAAGCTACCGCCGAGGGAAGCGTCGAGCAACCGTTTCGTCTTTGCGCCAGACTTCACGAAGCTCCTGCCGGATTCACGTTGCCGCCGCCGACCTGTTAAGTAGACTCCCACGCCGTCGTAAGATCGTGGTCGTTATGGCCGCCGCTCGTGTCGCACCGAAGCCCCGACCCACGTAGTTCGTCGAAGTCACCTCCTTGAAGCAGCTCGCCACCCCATCATCCGACCAGCGACAGTTGCTCGTTGATTACGCCACAATCGAGAAGTGTTCAAGGTCAAGGTTGTGGATTAGGTGAGCCACGCGAAACCCTCTTCGATTTTGGAGTATAGGATTATTTAGATCTGATTCGCATGAAAATATTGTAGGAACGAACTGAATTTCGGGATCAAGACTTCCAAGTTTTGGAGCAAACAAATCCACGTTCGGTTTATTATTCGGAGTCGAGGTAATTGGAGCAAAGTGAGAATTATAGACGCTTTCATACTTAGACTCTTTATATTGGATGAGTTGTGTAGTAGGATAACGAATAGAAGAATTCTTGGGTTACAGGTTATTTGGAAGGGACGTTAACTTAAGAATTAGGAGGAAAGTGTGAGATCAAAGCTCGAGGTAAGGGACCTTGTGCCGAACTTTTCTAATGGGATGGAAGAAAAATGATTTTTCATTATTTCATGCGAATTTAGTTTACACGCTTATATGAGAATATATTGATATTTTGCGAGAATACTTAATATTTTATGTGAGTATGTTGCAGTATTTATGTGAGAATATTTCATGATTACCTACAAAAGTATTATCTCCAAACTGTCTATGAGGAAATGATGATTTGCATATTATGATGATGCTCGTGGCATGTACACTATTATTATGTTGAATGATGGGACCTCATGCATGTTATGTATGCCATGAAATGATTTAATGAAAAACGTGGAAATTGGTCTCCTGAGTGCATTGTGTGCATGGTCAAACATGCATTAGAGACCCTATGGGTCAAATTACAGGGGTCTGTGAGGGACTCAATCTATACAGAGGGTGCATGAGGACTCAAACCATACAGGGTCCAGTGAGGACTCAAATTATTATTGAGGGTCTGTGAGGGACTCAAAATGAAATGACTCAGGATGACCAATTGGCCACTTAAAAGAAAAAGGAAGTCATGTGTTATAGTCATGACGATATGAGAAGGTTTTAGGTCCCACATATGTACATTTCGAACAAGTTTAAAAGTCATGATTGCATGTGTTTGCATATTCCAAACCTCGGTAGCGAGGTCACTTACTGGGTATTGTTTTGCAATACTCACCCTTTCTTTTAAAAATGTTTTTCGTGTAAGGCTAAGGGCGTGCGAGGCGAGTGACGGAGGCGCGTTGCGGACCATGGGAATAGACATGTCTTCCGCATATTTTTCTTTTAAAACTGATGTTGTCATTTTATGTTTTCGTAGTTTAACTTTACCTTCCAGATTTTAAATAGGCCATGATTACACTGCTTCTTTTGCACGTTTTGAATGTTTTAATGGGATCCCTAAAGACAATTTGTTTTCAGTAGAGTTTTAAAGATCGTTTTATATCTTTTGGCCTATAAACGCATGCATGTGTAGTAATGTCCCTAAGAGTTTAGTTATAGAAAAGTAGGGGCGTTACAGCGTCGATAGGGAGGTCTGGCATTGCGACGACGTTCCTCAGCGTTGCAACGCTGCTGCTTCGGCAACAGCTTTCTCCTTCGAACACAACAGCTTCAAACTTCAATTTCTCCTTCGAAACTCAACGGATTTGCACGAAACTGGTCTCGAACAACTCTTAACTCGATTACAAACTCGATAATGTACTTAATTGCCCAAAAACACAGGGGCCTTTACAATAAAATTGATCAAATCAATGGAAAAACTAAGGCCAAATACTCCTAAACAGTTTTACAGCAAACCAAATGCAATTCCCACCAAATCAATGTAATTTTGTTTCAACCAAAACAAATCTAGCATTGCTTGGATACAAATTGATGGAGATCTAATCCCCTTGAGCAGCGGAAATGAGTTTAGAATCGTAATTGCAAGATTGTTTTTGGTTGAAAAACAAAAACCAGTGCATTGAAAAATAACAGAGATAAACATGCTTTCCAATCTAATTAGACATGGCAAATCATGCAAACGTGCTTTAGAATTTAAAGTAAACTAGAAAAGGGATTCAAAATACCTTCATAGTTTCGCAGCAACTCCTTGCTCCATAAGAATCCAGCAACTCAGCAACACAGGAACACCAAGCTTCTCTGCTTTTTGCAACAGGACACTACCAACCGGAAAACCTCCTATTCTCTGGATGCTTTTGATCAATTCCTTTGTGGGAAGGAATCCAACTATTGGAAGAATTTTGGCAATTGAGAGACAGAGAGAATTCTACAGCAAGCTTAATAAAAAAAAATTGATCGATCGATCATCCCGTTCTCATCATGACACGTTCCCTAATTAATTAATAAATAAATAATTCATTCATTTAATTAAATCAAATTTAACTAAATACCATATTATACAAAATGATTAAATCTTATTTAATCCTTTTACCCCTTAAACAATCTTGTAATTTAATATCAATTTAATATTTGAACTCTTTCAAATATTTAATTCTCTCATATAATTTAATATGAATCATATTCACATTAAATTTATAATACATAGTTCCAAAACTATATATTATATCGTATCTATATACATTAAATTTATTCCCTAATAAATTTGAACATTTCAAACTCAAATGATCTAAAAACCCTTTACGAGCTAGAAGGTGAACCTAATGGACCTACAGATCAGAAGCTCCAACGATACGAGATTGCTCGGTTAATCTCATTAACCTCCCAATAAACATTCGTTAACTGCGGGAACACTCCACTAAAGTCCCGCAGCTGCATTCTTCTCAATACAGATATATTTCTGTGTCCACGGATATTAACCAATAACAGCAAGTCAATCCTACACGAATGTTCGTAACACCAGCTAGGTCAAATTACCGTTTTACCCCTAGTTACATCTTGTACCTTAAGTACCAGTGCTCCTCTAATGAACAATTTGCTTGTGGTCCTACCAACAAACAAAGTCCCTCTCGGGCCAATGAGAGGGTCGGGCCCTTTGTTCAAGTCTCGAAGACACCACTTAAGGGAACATTCCTCTACTTACCCTAGTAGGCGGGAAGGAGTGAATTCCATCTTGCTAAGTTAAGTTCCCAGCCGCTCACTCGGTCTTGTCCCCAAGAAGGTAGGCATATTGAATCGGCGAATCTGGCCACTCTCACCCCATACTAGTCAAAGGACAATCACTCGCGAACAGGAGTTCGTAACTTGCTCAGGATTGAGATCAAGTTGCCTAGGTCATTCTAGTGAAATAGAAACCTAACTAGTCAACGGAGTTACATCTAGTGGTTACTATTTCGCGGTCCGGTCTTATGTAATCACATTACATAGGATATCCCCACTTACATGTCGTCTACACGAACATCTTAGGATCACAGTGTTTGTATCTTATACAACGTGTGCCACATCCATAGTTTTACCAGGGTAAGGTACCCAAACCTTATCCCCTTGCTATAGGCCCTTTAGGTTGTATCTCGAACTGAGATCCTTCGTATGTACACTACATTCAGCTAAAGATTCATTTTACAGCCTTGGATATTTAGTTTATTGGATTTAGGGTTAAATCAAAGGCAATATCATAGATAATGAACAATAACACTTTATTGAAGTAATAACACTTTATTACAATAATTAGAACATAATTACAAACTACGAGTTTTAGGGCACAAACCCCAACACACAACGTATGATCACTATGGTCAGCCTGCTAGTTTGGCCTAGACCAAACAATTCCTTTGGAGGGCCTGATCATAGGGGATCAAACACACTAGACACCTGAAAGGGATAAAGATTTCCTTAGTCTGTTTTTCAAGCTCAATTATTTCCTTACTGAGTGTGGGAAAATTAACCGGAGACAACATAATGACTTGGAAGAAAAGACTCAACATAATCTTGGTTACACATGATCTTAAGTTCGTTCTTAATGAGGAGTGTCCTCAATTCCCTGCTCAAAACGCACCTCAATCTGTTAAGGATGCGTATGACCGCTGGATCAATGCCAATGAAAAGCCAAAAGCCTATATCCTGGCTAGCATATATGATGTTTTAGCCAGGAGGCTGGAGGGCAAGGTCTCAGCTCGTGATATCATGAATTTTATGCTTAATTTGTCTAGACAACCATCCAAACAAATTCGGCATGAAGCACTAAAGTAGGTTTACAACGCGCACATGGAGGAGGGAATGTCAGTAAGTGAACATGTTCTCAATCTGATGGCTCACTTCAACATAGCGAAAATGAACGGGGCAGTTATAGACGAGAAAAGTTAGGATCGTTCATCCTAGAATCTCTTCTGAAGAGTTTTCTGCAATTCTGCAACAATGCAACGATGAACAACATAGAGTATGATCTGACTTCTCTGCTAAATCACTACAACAAATCTGAGTTTTAATGACGGACGAAAAAAAAGAATGGCGAGAAACGATGACGGGCGGAGAAAAGGCGCGGTGGAAAAATTTGGGGAGACATACAATGACGGGCATTGCCCGTCATAGTAAGCAGTTTTTAATGACAGGCATTGCCCGTCATCATAGGGTGTTTTAAAAAAAAAAATCGACGCCCCCAGCTGGTCAATCTCTCTCTTTCCACTTTACCATTTCATTTTCATCTTTCTCTCTCACAATGAACAACACGCACTCTCTCTCTCTCGAGCTCACATCTCTCTCTCGTCCCTCGTCGCCGCCGCCACGTTCCTTCATCGCCGTTCGCCGCCGCCACGTTTCTTCATCATCGTTTTGCCGCCGGTCGTTTTCTCTCATCTGCCGCCGGTCGTTTTCTCTCATCGTTTTCTCTCTCTCTCGAGCTCACATCTCTCTCTCGTCCCTCATCGTTTCGCCGCCGCAGCTGAAACTCACAAGATCTTTTTTTTTTTCGCGCACGATTTGGGTCGCCATTGCCGTCCGGTGTCGTCGCCGCTGTCCGTTTGTGTCACCGCCGGCGAGATCTGAACCTTGAGGTACAGATCTACTCTTTCCTTTTGCGATCTCTGCTTCATTGAGGTCGAAATCTACCTCTATTTTTGGTAAATTTTACAAGTGTTTTGGTTCTATTTTTTCCTTAGTGTTTCGATCTAGTCAAATGAAATGTTGGGTTGTGATATTCTTGTTAGAAATGGTGGAAATTGAATCAATTTTACTCTTTGTTTTGGTTCTATTTTTTTCCTTTTATTTGAAGTGGTTCTTAGTTGAGGTGAAATTCATTTTTGTGTTTTAGCTCATTTGGTTGTAATTCTCATATACTTTGTTTCTTATCTTTTGTATTAATGTTGAAATTGGGTTTAGATTGTTGAAGCAATTAGACGATATTTTCTTTAAGCATGGATTTTAATTCTAAAATTTATTGTGGGGTTTTCACTTTTAGTATGAGCTAAACTACTCATTGGATTCAAGGATGTGAATTCCTAAAAGTAATTTCTTGTAGTATGAGCTAAACTACTATTTTCTTTGATTATGCTATAATTTTTATGAGTTTAAAATAGATAAGTTTACTTTTATATTGGGGATGGATGGAAGGAGGTTAATAACTTGTATTACATTGTTGAGGAAAGAGTGAGAATTTCCTAAATTTTTCTTAATTCTAATTCTTTGTTTGTGTTAAGTTTTATGAGTTTAGATTTCATAAGTTTATTTTTGTGTTAGTTCAATTTGATGAGTGATTGAGGAATGATTGAGATCTTTTGTTTAGCGTGTTTGGTTAGAATAATCATATGTTTAATTTTCTTAATAATAGTAGTGGGGTTGTGGATTAGAGGAAATGGTATTAGTCCAAAATATCATGATGTTGGTTTTGAATCAACATCGTGAAATTGAGTGCGATGAACTCCTTGATAGTTTTTTTTGTTCTCTTGATTTCCTAAAGACATAGTAAGTACATAAGTTTAAGTAACTATTATTCTTCTTGTAGATTAAACTTTCGAATATCGTTATGGATAAGTCGTGGATGTCAAAGAATAGAATGTCGCCGTAATATCGCTTAGGAGTTGAGACGTTTATCCAAAATGGTATCGACATTCAAATAGGTCGGATGTCATTTGTTGTCCATGCTTGAAATGTGTGAATGCAAAGTCTCAAAATGCGAATGTCGTAGAGACCATTAATATATTAATGGCATTGATGAAAGCTATAGAACATGGATTTGGCATGGTGAGTCACTACCGAATGAGAGAAAAGAGGAAGCTGAAGTTGGGGACGAAGATGTTGACGACACAATAGGAATGTTTGAAATTTGCACATAACTATTTCAATGACAAGTCTCAATATTTGAAGAAGTGTTAGATGATGCCAAGAAACCATTGTACTTAAATTGTAACAATTTTACCAAAATATCTGCATTGATAAAGTTATATAATTTGAAAGCAAAGTTTGGATGGAGCGATAAGAGTTTCACTGAGTTGTTAGCATTGGTTCGTGATATCTTACCAAGTCCAAATGAACTTCCTAGCTCTACATATCAAGCCAAAAAAATCTTGTGTACTCTTGGAATGAAGTATGAAAAGATTCATGCATGTAGTAATGATTGTTGTTTGTTTAGAAAAGAGCTTGCAGGATGTAGAAGTATGCCCTACATGCGAACATCAAGATGGAAGCTTTGTAAAAATTCGAAGGATGTGATGAAGAACATTCCGGCGAAAGTCATGTGGTATTTCTCTCCTATCCCAAGATTTGAAAGAATGTTTCGCAGTAAAGAAATATCGAGTTTGTTGACTTGGCATGCTAATGAACGAGTAATTGATGGGTACATACGACATCCTGCGGATACACTATCGTGGAAGCAAGTAGACAATTTGTGGCCAGAGTTTGGTTTAGAACCTAGAAATCTCCGTCTTGCTCTTTCTACTGATGGAGTGAATCCACACGGTGATCTTAGTAGTAGATATAGTTGTTGGCCAGTTATGTTGGTGACATACAATTTACCTCCATGGTTATGCATGAAACGAAAATTTTTGATGTTAAATGCATTAATATCTGGGCCTAAACAACCAGGGAATGACATAGATGTTTATTTAGCTCCATTAGTTGATGATCTTGAAAAACTTTGGAATGATGGAGTTCAAAGTTATTCTACGATGTACATCACGAACAATCTTTCATACTTAAAGCTATTTTATTGTGGACTATTAATGATTTTCCCGCATATGGCAATTTGTGTGGTTATCAGGTAAAAAAGGATATCATGCGTGCCCCAATATGTGGGAAAAAACTTCATCCACTTATTTGCCAAAAGGGAAAAAATGGCATATCTTGGACATCGAAAACATTTACCCGTAATCATCCATATAGAAGAGGAAGAAAGCTTTTAATGGTGAACAAGAATTGGAATTCGCTCCCAAACTGCTAAGTGGAGAGGAAATTCTTACGCAAAGTTAGTAGACTTCAATACTCGTTTGGAAAGAAGCCAAGAAAGGAAAAAAATAAAGGAGATCCTTCAAGCACTTATTGGAAGAAGAAGTCTATTTTCTTTGAGTTAGAATCTGGAAACATTTTGACGCGTGCGAAATTGTTTAGATGTGATGCATATTGAGAAGAATGTGTGTGCAAATATTATTGTACGTTACTTGATATTCCGGCAAGACAAAAGATGGATTAAAAACTCGTCTTGATTTGGTTGAATTGAACATTAGATCGAGTTGGCCCCTCAATTAGGAGAGAAAAGAATCTTCTTACCTCTAGCATGTTATACACTTATCGCGATGGAGAAATTGAATTTGTGTAAGACACTATCGTAAATTAAAGTACACAAGGTTATTCTTCCAATATACAAAGTTTAGTGTCGCTCACATTTGAAACTTTATGGGCTTAAATCGCATGACCACCATGTTCTTATGCAACAATTATTACACAGTGGCTATACGTGGTATTTTACCAAAGTATGTTAGATATGCAATTATTCGCTCGTGTTTCTTTTTCAATGCCATATGTAGTAAGACGATCGATTCATCAAAGTTAAAAGGCTTGCAAGAGGATGTAGTGATTACTTTGTGTTTGTTAGAGAAATATTTTCCACCAAAGATTCTTCACGATAATGGTACATCTTGTGGTCCATCTTGTAAGAGAGATAGAATATTGTGGACCAGATTATTTTGAGGTGGATGTATCCTTTTGAACGATATATGAAAGTTCTAAAAGGTTATGTGCGAAATAGAAATCGACCAGAAGGATGCATTGGAGAAAATTATATCGTGGAGGAGGCTGTAGAATTTTGTTCTGAATTTCTATCTGGGGTTGAGTCTATTGGGCTCGTTCAACGACAATGAAAGAGAAATCGATTTTTGATAGACCATTGTCCATTGCTCACTATATCAAACCCAATAAGGAACAATTGGATCAAGCTCATCTTTACGTTCTTCAAAATGTGAATGACGTGATTCCCTACATAGAATGCACGAAATCTCAACACATAACTTTCGAACTATGGAATGATGTACTAATTTTCATTTGTTCTATGAATTTAGGCAACACATGGAAACTCTATCTAGACTCAATCCTAGTAGATCCAAAAATAAAAAGTGGCTTCAAGATGAACATAATCGCACATTTAGCAGATGGTTGCGTGATCGGGTAATCTTGAGCTGAAACTTTTGTAATGAGTGGGGTTAATGTTTATTCCTACTTAATTTACAATATATTTTTCAGGTTCAACTTGCTCTCGAGGTGCCAAACAACTCCATATCACCTTCTTTAAGATGGATAGCTCATGGGCCTTGTCCAGATGTAGCCACATTTAGTGGTTATGTGGTTAATGGTACTCATTATCATACGAAGAAACGTGATGATATTAAGAATACCCAAAATAGTGGAATTCTTATAACAAAGAAACACAATGCAAGTTTCGAGTGCTAAGGATAAAAATCTGTTATGTCCGACATGACCTTTTATGGTGTAATACAGAGAGATTTGGGAGATTGATTACTAAAAATTAACATTTATTTTGTTAAAATGTGACTGGGTTGAGAATAATAATGGAGTTAAAGTAGATGACCTTGGATTTACAACTGTCAACCTTAATCGCATTGGGCATAGATCAGACTCATTTATTTTAGCATCTCAAGCCAAACAAATATTTTATGTAAAAGACCCTCTTGATCCTCGATGGTCGGTGGTTTTAACCCCTCCTCAAAGAATGGTTGAAGAAGAATATTCTGAGGTTAATGTTGATACCGTTCAAGATTGTGGATATGGTGTCCTAGAAAGAATGCCTAATATTGACGTGACCCATGAAATCGATGAAATGTCATCCACATATCTTAGAAATGATTGTGAGGGTATATGGATCGATAAATAATGTATTAAATATGGTATGCATTTGTTTAGTTATTGCAATTTTTATGAGTTCAATATATATGTTATTATAACTTATATTTTTATGGTATTTTTTTGTGATTGTTACAATGAGTGAATCAAGTGACGAGGAAGTGAATGTATCGATCCAAATGGAGGCTAGGCATACTAATCGACGTGGTCTCACTACTATGCGTGGTCCGCACGCGCGTAAGGACTCTGAGGCAACGCTTGGTCATCCAATACAACAATCAAGGCCAAAGTATTGGTGATAATGCAAACCAAATACAAAGTTACATAGGAGTTTGCGTTAGGCAACAAATTCCATTAAGTTACAAGACTTGGAAAGAGGTTCCCCAAGAATTGAAAGATAAAATTTTTGATTCTGTAGAGGTAAGAATAATAGTATTTTTCCGTACAAACTTTTTAATATATAGAGTTATTTAGCCATTTATTATGTGTTTCCTATGTAGATGTCATTTGTGATCGAATTTAGGTCCAAAAATGCTATTCTTCAATCAATGACAAATAAATTTCGAACATTTCGATACACGTTGTATCAAAACACATACTTCCATTTAAGGATGAGCCGTCCTTGTTGAAGCATCCTCCACAAAAGTATTCACACATTGATCAAAACCAATGGGAAGCATTTGTGAATGCTAGATTATCGGAAGAATGGGAGGTAAGTACATTATACTTGTTGCTTTTAAAAGTTATTAAAAAAGTACATTATACTTGTTTCTTTTAAATTGATTCTATTATGTGATACTGAGCACAAAGTCGTGTACAAAAGGAAAGGAGAGAGAAATGTAAATATAATCATCACATCTCTCGTAAAGGATATGCCAACTTAGTTTGAAGAACTAGTGAGTAACATTATTTCTTATAATTTTCCATAAATGAGATTTAATAACTTGTGTGTTTATATAGGAATTGGCGATTTGATCCTTCCACTCGTGCCACCTTATGGATACAAGCACGAAAAGGAAAAAAATAATGAATACTACGATGATGAAACCAAACAATGCGCTAGTCGAATCGTAAGTTAATATGTTTTATTTTAACATGATGCAAAAATGATTCGTAGTTTAAATATCTTATGGTTAGTTTCAATGTTAATCTAAATGGTTGTGACGGACGAACTAGCTATGAAGAATAAAGGTAAAGACATATTGACCGAAAGCATTAGGCACGCCTTGAGAACACGGAGGGCGTGTTAGAGGATTAGGTATGTTTGTCAAACCATCAACATACTTTAACAATCCTCGAGCGAAGTCAAAATCAAGCAAAGAGTCTGGCAACAAAATGTCGTGCTCACCTTCCAAAAAGTCTGCAAGCATAGGCGAATAATCATCCAAAAGACAAGGAGGTCATTGACGAGGAGGAAGAAATTTTAGAGGTAATTACGATTTTGTGGAAATTTTTGATCATATATGATACATTTTCTCACATTCCTTTTTAATTTTTGAAGGGAACTCCATGCCATCTAGCAATAGGATCAAAGGATAATGTGGTTCTTTGTAGGCACAATGTACACGTCGACGCTCAATTTCCCACTTGTCCCATGGAGTTCCCTTAGGAGATGAAAATGTTAGAGTGGTAGTGGACATGATCGTAGGTGAAGATGCTCCACTACCAATTCCTATACGGGGAGAAGTAGAGTCCCTGAGTCAATCTATGGGAAATTTTGTGGCATGGCCTCGTGACCTTGTCATTTTTAATAAAGGGAAAAAGGTATGAAATTATTCAACTCAATGTTAAAAATTACTAAATTCTTTGTTTACAAATTTAAATGTTGTTTTCTTGTGATAGGTGGCTTCTCCAGCAAAACATAAGTCGGATGTTTCTGTACATGTGCCTACTTCACATTCTACAAAGTACACAGATGCTCACGTGACTATTAAACTTCTCAATCGTTATGCAATGTTATCGATGCAAGAAGATGATACGATTCACGTCACGTTGAGTGAGCACATGTTCGGGGAGGAAAAGTTAATTTTTTTACATCGCGATGATATCCTGCATTACTGTGGGATGGTGGAGATAGGGTACTCCTGCATAGTCGCATACATTGCGTAAGTATACAACATCTTCCATTTACAACTATATTGACTACGCTTTTGAATGTTTTATTAAAATGACTTTACTTTTGTTTTAGGTATCTTTGGACTGTATGTGACTATGAAATAATCGCCAAGTTCTTGTTAGTTGATCAAATAACCATTTCTAATTTTGTTAAAAGTCAAGAAACACGTTGTATAAATCTGGCTAACAGGTTAGAAATGGTTAATTTGGACTTGGATCAACAAGTTTTCATCCCATATAATACTGGGTAAGTTTAAATTACTTCAATTTATTTATATGTTTTTTGTTCATATAAAAATGATATTAGAATACTCCTAACTTTAATAGATATCATTGGATGTTGATCGTTATCCATCCGAGGGCAAACACCGTTTATGTCTTAAACTCGTTGAGGAGTAAGATCGAAGAAAGTTTTCAAGGAACAATAAATACGTAAGTGTTTCAAACCTTTAGAATGAATTACTTTCTATTAATTTTTCTAATGTTTCAAACACTTTAGATCCTTGAGAATGTGGCAAGCCAAGCACTCACTTCCACAATATCGTTCTTCCATCACTTGGAAACTTGTAAAGGTAAACATAATTTAATATATTCGAATGTTTTGTTCAACGTTGGAACAATATTTAACTCACATATGCTATTTTTAAATTATTTTGCATATAGTGCCCCAAATCAACCAAGTTACGTGGAGTGCGGGTACTATGTACGTAAGTATATCAGAAATCGTATATAATTCTAGTATTCCTATAATGAACCTCGTAAGTACTCTTATTTTATCTGGTTTGTGATTCAAAACATAATTTAGTCTAATGTTATATTATTTTTCTTTATAGTTCAACACAAAAAGCGCATACAAACAAGAAGAAATCGACGAGGTTCGAGTAGAATGGGCGGATTTTGTTGGCGATTTGTGTAAGCCATTTGTGAATACACGAATTTTGTGAAATTTTTACTACATTTCGTTAGGGTGTACAATATACTTGTTTATAATGTATATAGTAGAAGTGTATTAGTAGTTTGTGTTTTTAGATGTATATATACTTTGTTTGTTGGATGTGGAGAGGCGGGTGGCCTCATTCTTACGAATCTGGATTGGAGTTTGTTGGGTGTTTTGTATGAATGAATGTGTTTTTAGATGTATATACTTGTTTGTTGGATGTGGAGAGACGGGTGGCCTCATTCTTACGAATCTTGGATTGGAGTTTGTTGGATGTTTTGTATGAATGAATGTGTTTTTAGATGTATATACTTGTTTGTTGGATGTGGAGAGGCGGGTGACCTCATTCTTCCGAATCTGGATTGGAGTTTGTTGGATGTTTTTGTATGAATGAATGTGTTTTTAGATGTATATACTTGTTTGTTGGATGTGGAGAGGCGGGTGGTCTCATTTTTCCGAATCTGGATATATAGAAGTGTTACGCAATGTTTGAGTTATGGTTAGTTGATGTTCAGAGAGGTCATGCAAAAATTTTTACTTATTGGCCCGATATTTCGTGTTAGTTTTAGAGTTTCTTGAATTTTGTGATATAGGTGTTAAGGTTTGTGATGTAGGAGTTATGGTTTTGATGTTATGATATAGGAGTCTATGATTTTAGAGTTATGGTTAAGGTTTATGATATACTAGTTTATGGTTAATTAAGGTTTGTGATGGTTTTAGAGTTATGGTTAAGGTTTGTGATATATGAGTTTATGGTTTTAAAGTTATGGTTAAGGTTTGTGATATATAAGTTTATGGTCTTAGAGTTATGGTTAAGGTTTAATTTTTGATATGAGCTATGGTTAAGATTTGTGATATAGGAGTTTATGGTTTGTAATATTAGTAGTTTATGGTTTTGGATATAAAAGTTTTCTATCTGCATTGTTTTGGTTGAAAAAGAATTTTGTTGGATGTAAATTTGTTCATTGTAAATTTGATGTTTTTGTTTCATATGTTGGTTGTAAATTTGTTTTTGTTTCAATATAGAAGTTAATATATTTGCAATATTTCAGGTAATTAGTTATTAAAAATTGTTGGTGCCATCGGGCTATTAACGACGTTTTTTTATTAAAATTATGCTAAAAACGATGACGGGCATTGCCCGTCATAATAAAAAATTATGAACTAAAAATAATGACAGATATAATGACGGACAATAGGTTTTTTTTTTAAAAAAAAATTTCCAAGAGTTTTAATGACGGGCATTGCCCGTCATTAAAAATCCCTTTTTATGACGGGCAATGCCCGTCATTAAAAGCTGGTTTCCAAGCCATGTTACAATGACACTCGCATAGATGACGGGCGCGCGCCCGTCATCAAAACCCTTTAATGACGGGCAATGCCCGTCATTAAAACCCAAATTTCTACTAGTGAATGAGCTGCAGACTTACCAGCCTCTTATGGATGATAAGGGACAACAGAATGGAGAGGCAAATCTGTTTGCCCATTCCAAAAGTTCTCAGAAGTGTTCACCCTCAAGAACTAAGTACTGCAGTTATTCTTCTGAACTTAAGAAGATACAGAAGAGAAAGAAAATGAGCAAATAAAGAGCAATTGTCTGGCAAGAAAATGTTGTTATTTGATAACATGTATGTAGTTTCAGGGTTTATTAGAAACCTTATTTCTATTTCTTGCCTTAGCAAACAAAGTACTTCAATTTCTTTTCAATTGAATAAAATGTTTATTTCTTTGGAAGAGTATTGAACTATGTGTTGCTCTTTTTGAGAATTTTTTGCAATGGTTTAATTCGGTTAAAATAGTTTTAAACACAGAATTATTCAAAATAGCAAAAACACGAATTGATAAGAAACGTGAAGTTTCTCCTAAAGAAAATTCTCATTTTTGTCATCTTAGATTGGGTCACATTAATATCAATAAGATTGAGAGATTGGTAAAAAATGGACATGTAAATGAGTTAGAAGAAAATACTTTACATGTATGTGAATCCTGCCTAGAAGGCAAAATGACTAAAAGACCTTTTAGTGGAAAAGGTTATAGAGCCAAACAACCTCTTAAGCTTATACATTCAGACATTTGTAGTCCAATGAATGTTAAAGTCATAGGAGCTTATGAATATTTCATCTCTTTTATAGATGATTATTCAAGATTTGAGCATATTTACCAAATGCATCATAAGTCTGAAGCACTTGAAAATTTCAAGGAATTCAAGGCTAAAGTTGAGAACCAATTAGGTAAAATAATTAAAACACTTCGATCAGATCGAGGTGGAGAGTACATGGATTTAAAATTCCAGAGCTATATGATAGAACATGGAATTACATCCCAACTCTCAACACCCGGTATGCCTCATGAAAACTGTGTATCGAAAAGGAGAAATAGAACCTTGTTGACATGGTTCGATCGAGTATGAGTTATGCTCATCTCCCTGATTCCTTTTGGAGTTACGCAGTAGAGACTGCGGTATGCATTTTGAACAATGTGTCATCAAAGAGTGTTTCTGAAACACCTTTTGATCTCTGAAAAGAACGTAAAGGTAGTTTATGTCATTTCATAATTTGGAGATATCTAGCACATGTGCTTGTTACAAATCCAAAAAAATTAGATTCACGTTCAAAATTGTGCCTATTTTTAGGCTACTCAAAAGAAACAAGAGGTCGATTATTCTATGATCCTAAGGAAGATAAGGTAATTGTGTTGACAAATGACACTTTCTTAGAGGAGGACCACATCAGGGACCACAAACTAAGAAGTAAAATTGTGTTGAGTGAGTTAGACGGAACAACAACAAAGGTTGCTGATAATGCTAGTACGTCAACAAGAGTTGTTGATACTAGATTGTCTTGTCAAGAGTGTCCATCTCAAGAGTTGAGAGTGCCTCGACATAATGGAGGGTTATAACACAACCTGACCGTTATATGGGTTTCTCTGAAACCTAAGTTGTCATCTTAGATGACGATTATGAGGATCCATTGACTTATAATCAAGCAATAGTTGACAAAGACAAAGACAAATGGGTCATAGCCATGGACCAAGAAATGGAGTCTATGCACTTCAATTCTATTTGGGATCTTGTAGATAAACCTGATGGTATAAAACCTATAGGTCATAAGTGGATCTACAAGAGAAAGCGTGGTGTAAATGGAAAGTTGTAAACCTTTAAAGCTAGACTAGTAGTAAAGGTTATACCCAGGTTGAAGGGGTTGACTATGAGGAAACCTTTTCGCTTGTTGCGATGGTAAAGTCTATCCGTATCCTATTTGTCATTGTCGCATATTATGACTATGAGGTATGGCAAATAGACGTCAAGACAACATTCTTGAATGACAATCTTGACGAGAACATCTACACGGACCAACCCAAAGGGTTCATTGAACCAGGACAAGAGCAAAAGGTTTGCAAGCTTGAAAGGTCAATCTATGGACTGAATCAAGCCTCTAGGTCCTAGAATATAAGGTTTGATGAGACAATAAAATCTTTTGGCTTTGATCAGAATGATGATGAACCTTGTGTCTACAAGAAAATCATAAATAGTTATGTCGCATTCCTAGTTCTATATATGGATGATATTCTACTCATTGGAAATGATGTAGGTTATCTTACTGACATTAAGAATTGGCTAACTACGCTATTCCAAATGAAAGATTTGGGTGAAGCACAATTTTTTCTTGGGATCCAGATTGTCCAGAACCGCATGAACAAAACATTATCCTTGTCTCAGACATCTTACATCGACAAAGTGTTGTTGAGGTTTAAGATGCAAGACTCCAAAAAGGGTTTATTGCCTTTTAGATATGGAGTTCATTTGTCTAAGGAACAGTGTCCTAAGACACCTCAAGGAGTTGAGGACATGAGACGGATTCCTTATGCATCAGTTGTTGGGAGCCTGATGTACGCCATGTTGTGTATTAGGTCAGACATCTGTTTTGCAGTTGGGATGGTCAGTAGATATCAATCCAATCAAAGACCTGAACACTGGACAACGGTTAAAACAATCCTTAAGTATCTTCGGAGAACAAGGAACTACAAGCTTGTGTATGGGGCTAAGGATTTGATCCTTACACGATACACGATTCTGACTTTCAAACTGCTAAAGATTCTCGAAAATCTACATTAGGGGCAGTATTTACTCTTAACGGAGGGTTATAGTATGGCAAAGCGTCAAGCATGGATGCATTGCTGATTCCACTATGGAGGTCGAATATGTAGTAGCATGTGAAGCAGCTAAAGAGGCCATCTAGTTAAGGAAATTTATGTTAGATTTGGAAATTGTTCCAAATATGAGTTTGCCTATCACACTGTATTATGATAACAGTGGTGTCGTGGGAAATTCAAGGGAACCCCGAAGTCATAAGAGGGGTAAGCATATTGAGCGGAAATATCATCTCATCTGGGAGATCGTGCATCGAGGAGACGTGATCGTCACGAAGATAGCCTCCGAGCACAACATTGTTGATCCTTTTACAAAGGCTCTCACGGTTAAAGTATTTGAGAGTCAAATAGAAGGTCTAGGTTTGCAAGTCTTCCCCAACTAGGGTAAGTGGGAGTATATTGTACACAGGGTTTACATGCCCTAGTTTAGTGTATTTTACATTATTGTAATGTTTCATGTACATCACAAGCTTTAAGTCAAGTGGGAGATTGTTGGGATATGTGCCCTAAACTTGTGTAATTTTAGTCAAATGAATAAAGAGTTATTTGATTTGATAGAATTATCTTCTCGCTTTATAAATCCAATAAACTAAGCTCCAAGGTAATAATGAATCTTGAACATCAGTGTAGTAGACACTATTTGGATTGTGTTCAAGAGTATAACCTAAATGGTCTATGGTATAAGAATGAGGTTGGAAACCTTATTATGGTAACACTATGGATGCGACCCACTTTGTAATTAGTACAAATGTGGCAATCCAACTCATTCATGTGGATGATATATATGCGAGTGGGGGCATTCTGTATAAAGAGTTTGTTGAGGTTTGTGCCCTAAAACTCGTAGTTTGTAATTTTGTTCTAATTATTTTAATAAAGTGCTATTATTTCAATAAAGAGTTATTGTTCGTTATTTACGATATTGCCCTTGTATTAACCCTAAATCCAATAAACTAAACGTCCAAGGCTGTAAGATGTCTCTTGCACTGAATGTAGTGTACATAAAAAGGGTCTCGGTTCGAGATACAACCTAAAGGCTCTATAGTAAGGGGATAAGGTATGGGTACCTTACCCTGGTAATACTATGGATGTGGCCCACTTTGTATATTATACAAATACAGTGATCCTAATGTGTTCGTGTAGACGACATGTGAGTGGGGATATCCTATGTAATGAGATTACATATGACCGAACCGCGAAATAGTAACCACTAGATGTAACTCCATTGACTAGGTAGGTTTCTATTTCACTAGGATGACCTAGGCAACTTGATCTCAATCCTGAGCAGGTTACAAACTCCTGTTTGCGAGGGATTGTCCTTTGACTAGTATGGGTGAGAGTGACCAGATTGGCTGATTCCATATGTCTACCTTTTTGGGGACAAGACCGAGTGAGCAGTTGGGGACTTAGCATAGCAAGATGGAATTCACTCCTTCCCGCCTTCTAGGGTAAGTAGATGAATGTTCCCTTAAGTGGTGTCTTCGAGACTTGAACAAAGGGCCCAACCCTCTCATTAGCCCGAGAGGGACTTCTGTTTGTTGGTAGGACCAGAAACAAATTGTTCATTAGAGGAGCACTGGTATTTAAGGTACAAGATGTAATTTGACCCAACTAGTGTTACAAACATTCGTGAACGATTGACTTGTTATTATTGGTCAATATTCGTTGACAAAAATATATATCTGCAGTGAGAAGAGTGCAGCTGCGGGACTTTAGTGGAGTGTTCCTGTAGTTAACGAATGTTGATTACCAGATTAATGAGATTAACCGAATAATTTCGTATCGTTGGAGCTTCTGATCTGTAGGTCCCTTAGGTCCACCTTCTAGCTCGTAAAGGGTTCTTAGATCGTTTGAATTTTAAATGTTCAAATTCATTAGGGAATAAATGTTTATGTATATAGATACATTATAATATAAAGTTTTGGAACTATATATTATAAATTTAATGTGAATATGATTCATATTAAATTATATGAGAGAATTAAATATTTGAAAGAATTCAAATATTATTTTAAATGTGAATGTGATTTATATTTAAAAACTATAGGTTAAAATTTAACGTGCATTAGATGTGCATTAAAACTATAGGTTAGCGGAAAAAATTAATTAAATGTAATTTAATCCAAATTAAATATATGATATTTAATTTGATTCAATTAAATGTGATTTAAATTAATAATTAAATAATTAAATATGATTTAATTATATTATATTATTATTTTAATTAAATTGAGGGAACGTGTCATCCTGACACATTCCCACGATCCGTCCTCTTCTCCCTATCGATAGTTATATACGGAGAAGAGAGATCAGTTGGTGTTAATCGATCATTCAGTGCAATTTGTGAAATTGCTGAAGAATTCTCTCTCTCAAATTCTCTCACCTTCCAAATTGTTTGCTCCTTCCCACAAGGGAGAAATCTAAGTAGATACTTAGAGGATATGAGGTTTTCCTGTTGGTAGTGTTCTGTTGGAACAGAGGAATTGGTGTCTGTTGTGTTGCTGTTCAATTCGAGCAAGGAGTTGTTGACTTGATCTACCAAGGTAATCATATCTATCCTTTTAGTTTAATTGTTACACCAAATGTTTGCATATCTTGTTTAGTTCCATGCTTAATCTAATTAGATTACAAATTGTATGTTTATCTCTGTATTATTACCAATGTACTAGTATTTATTTTCAACAAAAAATAATCAAGCAAAATCGATCTTTTAATCACGTTTTCGCTGCTCAAGGGGATCGAATCTCCATCAGAGTTCATACAAGATCGGACTACAAATTATTAGTCTAACCAATATAACACCGGTAACAGGATACGACTGATAATTTATAGATGGTCATTAGTGACTCGACCTGAATCCAGAGCAAGTTAAGAACTCTTGCTTATAAGGGTTTGTTCTTAGACTAGTATGGGTGAGAGTGGCCTGTAGCCGACTCAATAAGCCTCCCTTCTCAGGGACAGAACCTCGTAAATAGCTGGGGACTTAACTCTGCAAGACGGAATTCACTCATTCCTAGACTAAGGAATTAGATAGGTTGTTCCTTTAAGAACTGAGTCCAGGTCTTGAACAACGGAGCCCCGCCTTCTAAACTAGCTTAAGAAGGTTTGAGTTTATGGTAGGACCATAGACTTGTTATTCATTAGAGGATCAGTGGTGCTCAAGGAACAAAGAGTAATCATAGGGGTAAAACGGTAATTTGATCCAACTGTCATTACGAACAACCTATGAAGGGTCGACTCATGGGTAATGATTATTGAAGGGAATCGAAGTCCCCACAGCGGAATCGATTGCGAATCGCGCGCTCTTGATTTAGTTACAACGGTAAATTCAAGAACATGAAAAACTAGATTAAGCATAAAATTAGAATGGACAACAAGAAATTACCTTTGAAGAACCTTTCTTCAAGTGCTCCTCCTCTCTCACGATCAAGATCACAGCAACTCGAACTCGTACGAACACCGACACTGCCACCGAATCTTCTCCGTTGTTCTCTACGTGATGGAGGAAGGTGGGTTCCCTTTAGGAAAGGTGAGGTGTTTTTGTGAGAGAGATGTTTGTTATCTTGAAACTTTTCCAACAACAACAAAATGCTAGGAATCACTTAGAATGACTTCTCCTAGTTGCATCTCATGCAACCATATAAATAGGGGAATGGGATGGAAATGACCATCCTACCCTTCCTTTATTCTCTCTTTAGTATATAGTTTATATATGAATCTAATTCACATTAAAAATATATATTATATCAATTATATCATATATATAATAGATATAACACCTCATGTATGAAATTGAACACTTCAATTTCACTCCTAACATTATACCCTCAATATTACCATATTGAGCCAACGGAGGGATCTAATGGACCTACAGATCATGAGCTCCAATGACGTGAGATTAACTGATCAAACTCTTTGATCTAGTTAATCAATATTCATTAACTACAAGTCACTCCACTATAGACTTGTAGCTGCACTCTCCTCACTGTAGATATTATTGTGTCCATTGATATAGTCATTACCTATGAGTCGACCCTTCACAGGTTGTTCGTAATCACAGCTGGGTAAAATTATCATTTTACCCCAGTGATTACCTCTTTGCTCTTTAAGCACCACTGATCCTCTAATGAACAAAAAATCTAAGGTCCTACCTTAGACTCATACCCTCATAGAGGGTGGGGCCCCGTTGTTCAAGACTTGGAGTCGAGTTCTTGAGAACAACCTATCTAATTCCTCGAGAGAGGAATGAGTGAATTCCATCTTGCACAGTTAAGTTCCCAGCTACCTACGAGGTTCTGTCCCTAAGAAGGTAGGCTTATTGAGTCGGCTACAGGCCACTCTCACCCATACTAGTCTATGGACAAAACCCCTATAAGCAGGAGTTCTTAACTTGCTCAGGATTCAGGTCGAGTCACTAATGACCATCTATAAATTACTAGTCTTATCTTGTTAATGGTGTTACACTGGTTAGACTAATAATTTGCAACCCAGTCTTGTATGGAGTCTTCATACAGGATGCCCCCACTCGCATGTCAACTACATGAATGAGTTGGATTACCTCATTTGTACTAATTACAAAGTGGGTCGCATCCATGGTGTTACGGAATGAGAGGTTACCAACCTTATTTTTATACCATAGACTATTTAGGTTATAATCTTGAACTCATTTCAATAGTGTCCACTACACCGATTTCAAGATAAACGTTATAACCTTGGAGCTTAGTTTATTGGATTTATAAAGCAAGATCAGTAATCTTATCAAAATAAATAACACTTTATTTAATTGATCAAAATTACACAAGTTTAGGGCATAAATCCCAACAATCTCCCACTTGACCTAAAGCATGTGGAGTACTAAACATTACAGTCATGTAAATACAATAAACTAGGGCATTTAAACCCCTTTGTATAAAATACTCCCACTTGCCCTAGTTGGGGAAGACTTGTAAACCTAGACCTTCTAGGTGACTCTCAAAAACTTTAGCCGTGAGAGCCTTTGTAAAAGGATCAGCAATGTTGTGCTCTAAGGCTATCTTCGTGACAATCACGTCTCCTCTATGCACGATCTCCCGGATGAGATGATACTTCCGCTCTATGTGCTTTCCCCTCTTGTGACTTCAGGGTTCCCACGAATTTGCCACTACACCACTGTTATCGCAATACAGCGTGATGGGCAAAGTCATATTTAGAATCTTGCATCTTAAACCTTGACAACACTTTGTCTATGTAAGATGCTTGAGACAAGGCTAGTGTTTTATTCTTGCAGTTCCGGACAATCTGGATCCCAAGAACAAACTCCGCATCACCCAAATCTTTCATTTGGAACTGCGTAGCTAGCCATTCCTTGATGTCAGTAAGATAACCTACATCATTCCCAATGAGTAGGATATCATCCACATAGAGAATTAGGAAAGCGACAGAACTATTTATGATTTTCTTGTAGACACAAGGTTCATCATCATTCTAGTCAAAACCATAAGATCTAATAGCCTCATCAAATCTTATATTCCAGGACCTAGAGGCTTGTTTCAGTCAATAAATCGACCTTTTAAGCCTGCAAACATTTTGCTCTTGTCCTGGTTTAATGAACCCTTTGGGTTGGTCCATGTAGATGGTTTCCTCAAGATTGCCATTCAAAAAGGTTGTCTTGATATCCATTTGCCATACCTCATAGTCATAATATGCGGCAATGGCAAGAAGGATACGAATAGACTTCACCATAGCAACAGGTGAAAAGGTCTCCTCATAGTCAACCCCTTCAACCTGGGTATAACCCTTTGCTACTAGTCTAGCTTTAAAGGTTTGCACCTTCCCATCTACACCACGTTTTCTCTTGTAGATCCACTTACAACCTATAGGTTTTACCCCATCAAGCTTATCTACAAGATCCCAAACAGAATTGAAGTGCATAGACTCCATTTCTTGGTCCATGGCTATGACCCATTTGTCTTTGTCTTTGTCAACCATTGATTGATTATAAGTCAATGGATCCTCGCAGTTGTCATCTGTTATAAAAACTTGGGTTTCAGCTAAACCCATGTAACGGTCAGGTTGTATCGCAACCTTCCCACTACGTCGAGGCATACTCAACTCTTAAGATGGACTCTCTTGACTAGACAAACTAGTATCAACAACTCTTGTTGACGTACTAGTGTTCTTATTAGCAACCTTTGCTATTGTTCCGTCTAACTCACTCAACACTACCTTACTTTTTGGTTTGTGGTCCCTTATGTGGTCCTCCTCCAAGAAAGTGGCATTTGTCGACATAAAGACCTTATCTTCCTTAGGATCATAGAATAAACCACCTCTTGTTTCTTTTAGGTATCCTACGAATAGGCATAACTTTGAACGTGAATCCGACTTTTTTGGATTTGTCACAAGCACATGTGCTGGACAACCCCATATTCTGAAGTGACATAAACTACCTTTACGTCCTTTCCAGAGTTCAAAAGGTGTTTCAAAAACACTTTTGGAGGGCACACTATTCAAAATGTATACTGCAGTCTCTACTGCATAACCCCAAAAGGAACTAAGGAGATGAGCATAACTCATCATTGATCGAACCATGTCCAACAAGGTTCTATTTCTCCTTTCCAATACACCATTTTGCTATGGTTTGCCGGGAGCTGAGAGTTGGGATGTAATTCCATGTTCTATCATATAGTTCTAGAATTTTAAATCCATGTACTCTCCACCTCGATATGATCGAAGTGTTTTAACTGTTTTACCTAATTGATTTTCAACCTCAGTCTTGAATTCCTTGAACTTTTCAAGTGCTTCAGACTTGTGGTGCATTAGGTAAATATGCCCATATCTGGAATAATCATCTATAAAAGAGATGAAATATTCATATCCTCCCCTGGCTTTAACATTCATCGGACCACAAAGGTCTGAATGTATAAGCTCTAGAGCATCTTTGGCTCTATAACCTTTTCCACTAAAAGGTTTTTTAGTCATTTTGCCTTCTAGGCAGGATTCACATATTGACAAAGAATTTTCTTCTAACTCGTTTAGAAGTCCGTTCTTTACCAATCTCTCAATCCTATTGAGATTAATGTGACCCAATCATAGATGCCAAAGATGAGCATTTTCTTTAGGAGAAATTAGTTAGTGTACTTGCAATTTTGTAGAATTCACTTGTTAAAACTATTTTAACTGAATTAAACCATTTGCAAATAATTCTCAAGAAAAGCAACACATAGTACAATACTTTTCCAATGAAATAAACACTTTATTTAATTGAAAAGTAAAAGAAGTACAATGTTCGCTAAGGCAAGAAATAAGGTTTCTAATAAACCTTTAAGCTACATGTTATCAAATAACAGCTTTTCTTTGCCTGACAATTGCTCTTTATCTGCTCCTTTTCCTCTTCTTCTATATCTTCTTAAGTTCAGAAGTATGGTTGCAGTTCTTAGTCCCAGAGGATGAATCATCCTGAGAACTTTTGGAATGAGCAAACAAATTTGCCTCTCCATTTTGTTGTCTCTTATCATCCATAAGAAACTGATAATTATGCAACTCATGTAGCAGAGAAGTCAGATCATACTCTATGTTGTTCATCGCTGCATTGCTACGGAATCGCTAAAAACTCTTCGGAAGAGATTCTAGGATGAACAAAATCTTACATTTCTCATCTATGACTACTCTGTTTAATTCTGCTATGTTGAAGTGGGCAATCAGATTGAGAACATGTTCTCTCACTGATGTTCCTTCCTTCATACGTGCGTCATAAACGAATTTCAGGGCTTCATGCCGAATTTGTTTGGACGGTTGTCTAGACAAATTTAGCACGAAATTCATAATCTCTCGAGCTGAGACCTTGCCCTCCAACCTCATGGCTAAAACATCAGGTATGCTAGCCAGGATATAGGTTTTGGCCTTTTCGTTGGCATTAATCCAGTGGTCATACGCATCCTCAACAACTTGAGATGCATTTTGAGCAGGAAATTGAGGACACTCCACATTGAGAACGAACTTAAGATCATGTGTAACCAAGATTATGTTGAGTCCATCCCTCCAAGTCACTATGTTCTCTCCGGTTAACTTTTTCGCACCCAATAAGGAAATCATAGAGCTAGACATTTTTGCTGAAATATTTACAAACAAACTTGTATGAGTTTCTTGCTATAACTCTAATCCAATCATGTTTTAACTAATTATCAAATGATTCCTAGGCCATTTATAATTTGCAATGATACTCCACTGGTTTAGAATGTATGACACCGAAGGGTAATCAAAGACACTCCTCCTCTAGATCAAGACACTCTTGACCAAAACCTAATACCAGAATAACTCTTATTCCTATAGGTCTTAGTTACCATTTTTCTGTGCGGATACATACACATCTTATGTACCCGTAGAGTGTAACCTTCTCACATTAGATCCCAGTCTCGATCCAATAAAATCCACTAAGAAGGGAGGACTAGATTGGAAAATAGTCTAAGGAAATTTTTATCCCTTTCTCGGTGTCTCACATGTTTGATCCCTATGATCAAGCCCTCCGAAAGGGATTATCCAGTCCAGAGCCAAACTAGCGGTGACCATAGTGGTCCAAAACGGTGTAAACCGACAAAAGAGATTGTAGGTTTTGTTTTCACTAAACCTCGCTCCCACTCACTATAAGTACCCTCTCCATTCACCTTGATATTGACTCATACAAACACCATCCGAAGGGGGACGCTCCCGTTTGCGCCACGAGACTAAGCATGGGTCTAACGGTGTGAACTTCCCGGAGATAGCGTAGGTGGAAAAATATGTATCTCATACACTTTTTCCTCGCAGACCTTTGAATACTTTAAGTTTATAGGAATCTTTCTTAGGCTAAAACCCGGCTAATGGTTTTACCTAACTCTATCAACATAACTCTTATATTGATAATCAATATAACTCTTATATTGATTTTATCCTAAGTTTGTTAATATAACTCTTTATATTAAACCCAGGATTTCTAGTTTATTAACCCCTTAATAAACTCGCTGACGCTACTGTAATTTATAAGACTCTCTGATTAAATTTCACTCCCAGTGCCGATTCAGAGGTAGGGGTGTTCTGCTTCCACAAACTTAAATACCCACCTAGAAAGAACCTTCCTTAGACAGAGTTCCTCTTTTAATCATAGCTTATAAATTACTTGGTTCCTAATTCTAATCTAATTAGAACTAGATAACCTAAGGTCTATTATTTCCAAGTTCTAAACATTTTAAAACTAATAATTAACCTTAGGTGACATGCATACTATGTTATAGTGCTTGATCATTCATCACATGAATAATAAGACATTCATAGCATATTCATCTCATGAAAAATAATTCATGTCAATGTTGTCCAAAAATTAATATAACAACCTTATATTAATTAATCATGCAAACTATATAATATAACTCCTTATATTATAAATGATGCATGAAAATGCTTAACCTAAGGTGGGATTTCTAAAATACAAGCATACACTATGCATGGTAATAATTACACAACAATTGCATAATTAAAATAACAAAAATTAGACCAATTTTGGCACCCTAGAAATAATTTTAATTAATATAATCTAATTATATTAATTAAAATTAAATATATTAAAAGTAAAACATTTTAATAATTAATATATATATTAAAAAAAATATTTTCTGCCCGTTGCTCCTTGCGTGAAACGTCTCTGGAAGTGCAACGCTGCTTTTGTCGTCTTCTGCCAAGCGTTGCAACGCTAGAGGCTGCGTTGCAACGCTGCCTCCTGTGCCCGCCTTCTCTCGCAAGCGCAGCGTTGCAACGCTGTACACAGACAGCACATGAAATCATCATTCCTTGCTCATTTTTTGTCCGATCTTCTCAGCAACCGCTTTGCCTTGATCGACACGGACTTACAGACTCGATTTACAATTAAATTTGTCCAAAACACCGGGCCCTTACATTGAACATTTCAATGGAAATTGTAAATCTAAGTGCCAAAATTGAAAACATCTAAGTTTGAAAAACCGTTCATACATCTCATGCAAAAACAGTAAATCTCACCTTGTTCTTGAAAAATACAGAACATAAATCAAGAACGCAATTGGGCTCTGATACCAATTGAAGGGAATCGAAGTCCCTGCAGCGGAAGCGATTGTGAATCACGCGCTCTTGATTTAGTTACAACGGTAAATTCAAGAACATGAAAAACTAGATGAAGCATAAAATTAGAATGGACAACAAGAAATTACCTTTGAAGAACCTTTCTTCAAGTGCTCCTCCTCTCTCATAATCAAGATCACGACTCGAACTAACTCGCATTTAACACCGACACTGCCACCGGATCTTCTCCGTTGTTCTCTAGGTGAGGGAGGAAGGGGCGTTCCCTTTAGGAAAGGTGAGATGTTTTTGTGAGAGAGATGTTTGTTGTCTTGGAACTTTTCCACCAACAACAAAATGCTAGGAATCACTTAGAATGACTTCTCCTAGTTGCATCTCATTCAACCATATATATAGGGGAATGGGATGGAAATGACCATCCTACCCCTCCTTTATTCTCTCTTTAGTATATAGTGTATATATGAATCTAATTCACATTAAAACTATATATTATATCAATTATATCATATATAATAGATATAACACCTCATGTATGAAATTGAACACTTCAATTTTACTCCTAACTTTACACCCTCAATATTAACATATTGAGCCAACGGAGGGATCTAATGGACCTACAGATCATGAGCTCCAATGACGTGAGATTGACTGATCAAACTCTTTGATCCAGTTAATCAATATTCATTAACTACAAGTCACTCCACTATAGACTTGTAGCTGCACTCTCCTCGATTGGACAAAATATAATCTACAGTGAGGAGAGTGCATCTACAAGTCTATAGTGGAGTGACTTGTAGTTAATGAATATTAATTAACCAGATCAAAGAGTTTGATAAGTTAATCTCACATCATTGGAGCTCATGAACTGTAGGTCCATTAGGTCCCTCCGTTTGCTCAACATGGTAACATTGAGGGTATAAATTTAGGAATGAAATTGAAGTGTTCAATTTCATATATATATAAGGTGTTATATAAATTATATATGATATAATTGATATAATATATAGTTTTAATGTGAATAAAGATTCACAAATTAACTATATACTAATGAGAGAATAAATGAGGGATAGGATAGTAATTTCCATCCTATTTCCCTATAAATAGTTGTATAAGATGTAACTTTGAAAAAATGAAAAATACATAACCCTAGAGTTCTCTCATTTGTGTTGGAAAGAGTTCCAAACACATTTCTAAAAGATCTCCTCACCTCATCCTAAAAAGAACCCACCTTCCTCCCTCACCTAGAGAACAACGGAGAAGATCTCGTGGTGGATCTTCACAAGGATCGGGTTCGCTGTGTTGGGATTTGTGCCCTAAAACTTGTAGTTTGTAATTATGTTCTAATTAATGTAATAAAATGTTATTATTTCAATGAAGTGTTATTGTTCGTTATCTACGAGTTTGCCTTTATTTAAAACCCTAAATCCAATAAACTAAACATCCAAGGTCATTAAATGAATCTTTAATCGAATGTAAATGTACATAAAAAGGATCTCGGTTCGAGATACAACCTAAAGGGTCTATAGTTAGGGGATAAGGTTTGGGTACCTTACCCTGTTTAAACTATGGATGTGGCCCACTTTGTATTTGATACAAACACTGTGATCCTAACGTGTTCGTGTAGATGACATGTGAGTGGGGATATCCTATGTAATGAGATTACATAAGACCGGACCACGAAATAGTAACCTCTAGCTATAACTCCGTTGACTAGTTAGGTTTCTATTCCACTAGGATGACTCTAGGCAACTTGATCTCAATCTTGAGCGAGAGTTACGAACTCCTGTTTGCGAGGGATTGTCCTTTGACTAGTATGGGTGAGAGTGGCCAGATTCGTCGACTCAATATGCCTACCTTCTTGGGGACAAGACCGAGTGAGCGACTGGGAACTTAACTTAGTAGAGGAATGTTCATTAGAGGAGCACTGGCCTGAGAGGGATGTTCCCTTAAGTTGTGTCTCCGGGACTTGAACAAAAGGCCCAACCCTCTCATTGGCCTGAGAGGGACTATGTTTGTTGGTAGGACAACAAACAAATTGTTCATTAGAGGAGCACTTGGTACTTAAGGCACAAGAAGTAACCTGTGGTAAAAGCGGTAATTTGACCCAATGGTGTTACGAACATTCGTGAAGGATTGACTTGCTGTTATTGGTCAATATCCATGGACACAGAAATATATCTGCAGTGAGAAGAGTGTAGTTGTGGGACTTTAGTGGAGTGTTCCCGCAGTTAACGAATGTTGATTGGGAGGTTAATGAGATTAATCGAGCAATCTCGTATCGTTGGAGCTTCTGATCTGTAGGTCCATTAGGTCCACCTTCTAGCTCGTAAAGGGTTCTTAGATAATTTGAATTTGAAATGTTCAAATTCATTAGGGAATAAGCTTAATGTATGTTGATACAATATAATATATAGTTTTGGAACTATATATTATAAATTTAATGTGAATATGATTCATATTAAATTATATGAGAGAATTGAATATTTGAAAGAGTTCAAATATTATATTAAATGTGAATGTGATTCACATTTGAAAACTATAGGTTAAAATTTAATGTGTACTAGATGTACATTAAAACTATAGGTTAAATGGGTAATATGATTAAATGAGATTTAATCCAAATTAAATATATGATATTTAATTTGTATTATTTAAATTAATAATTAAATTTAATTATTATTATTATTATTATTATTGTTTTAATAATAAAATTAGGGAACGTGTCTTCCAGACACGTTCCCACTATCCCCTTCCTTCTCCCTAACGATAGCTTAACAGGGAGAAGGGGTGTGCATTTTTTATCGATCGATCAACTGAATTGCACAAGCAATTGGAGAATTGCTCTCTCTCTCTCGCTCTCACATTCCCAAAACCTTCTTCCAATTGTTGGATTACCTTCCCACCAAGGTTGATCTAAGTGGAATCCAGAGAATAGAAGGATTTGCCATTTTGGTGGTGTCCTGTTGCTGGAAGAAAACAGAGAAGTTTAGTTCCTGTGTTGCTGAAAAGCTAGGAGCAAAGAGTTGCTGGAGAAAGTCTACAAAGGTAATAATTCTCTCTCTTTTATTAGTTTAATTGTTAAACTTGTAGCATGTTTGTATGCAATTAATCCATGTCTAATAGGATTAGAATTTCATGCTTGTTTTGTATTATTTATCAATGTACTGGTTTTTGTTTCAATTAAAACAATCAAGCAATTAACAATCCCAAACACGTTTTTGCGGCTCAAGGAGATCAGATCTCCATCAATTGGTATCAGAGCAATGCTTGTATTGTTTTGTTTTCAAATAAAATTGCATTGATTTGGTGGGAAATGCATTTGGTTTGCTGTAAAACTTGTTTAGGAATGTTTTGGCCTTAGTTTACTTTGAATTTTGTTCTAATTGGATGTAAAGGCCTCTGCGTTTTTGGGCAAAAAGTGCAAAATTGAGTCTGTAATTGAGTTACGAGTCGTCCGGGACCAGTTTCATGCATTTCGGTTGAGAATCGAAGGAGAAATTGAAGTTTGAAGCTGTTGTGTTCGTGGAAGAAAGCTGCTGCCGAAGCAACAACGTTGCAACGTTGTTCATCAGCGTTGCAACGCTGAAGAATAGCGTCGCAAGCCAGCGTTCCCTATCGACGCGGGCGATGAAGGGGTCAGCGGCGTTGCAACGCTGTCCCTCAGCGTTGCAACGCCACCCCGATACCAGGCGCACAAGATGACGAAGTGGGCGTTGCAACGCCATGGGGCATTCCAGCAGCTGCAGACCGGTTCGGTTGGTTCAATTGTTTTGGTCCGGTTCGAGCAGTGCAAGGCCAGTTCAGGGTGTTTTTGGATCGGTTTCATGAAATAAATTAATGTAATTTATTTTTTTGTACTTTAGGGGCCAAATTATTCCGGTTTTACAGCTATTTATCTTTATGAATGTCATTTAGATTATTCCCACCTTAGGATAAGCATGTTTATGCATTTTATTTATATAAATGTTATATGAATATGGTTGAATGCATGACTAATTTATTTTTTCATGAGTAATTAATTATAAGTGTTATAATTAGATTATATGAAAAATAAATTGCATGGAACATGAAATTACTTAGTTTAAAACAAATGTTATTTTGTTTAAGTAATTTTATAATTCAAATAGTTGAATTCCCTTTATAATTCCAATTTGAATATTGATTGTTGGATTTATAATATAGTTTATTTTTCATAGAATAATTATTAAAATTTATAAAAGTTATAAATTAAAGGGGTTTTAGAAACCATAACTGATAATAAAGAAATGCATGCAAACATAGGAACTTGGGTTAAAATTTAATTAGTTTTAAATCGTTTAAAATTAATTTAGACCTAAGTTTCAATTTCTAATAGGATTAGAAATTAGTCTTACGTAGTATTTTAAATAGTTTAAAATATTGTAGGACTTTAGGACTTTGGTTATAAGGGAACTCTACCGGTGAAGTTTTGTCTAAGGCTAGGGGTACTTAAGCTGACGGTTAACGGAACACCTCCTACGTGGGAACTGATCCGGAACCTGAGTTGAATTAACCTTAGTTCTATTTTTATTTCTAGGTAATTTAAATATTTTTTCACCTAGACATGAGGTTTTAAAACTATACCCTAATTTTAGGAACTTCAGTGGGAGAAAACGAGATGTTTGCATCGTGTTTACTCTCACGTCCTCAAGAGTTCACACCGTGAGTTCCATGCTCGGCTACGTGGCGTCAATAAGGTGTCCCCCTATGGTATGTGTTTGCATGGTTCAATACCAAGGTGAATGAGGGAAGTATCCATAGTAAATGGGAGCCAGGACGCGTGTCAACGTATCCTACGGTCTCCTCCATTAGGTCGTCTGCGAGATTTTCTGATTCGCCGCTAGGTTGTCCCGAACAATGCCAAACCCTACGGAGGGCTCCGACTATAGGGATCGGAACACCGTGAACTCCAGAAATGGATAGGGTCTCTTAGGTTGTTTGCCAGCAGTTGTCTTTCTTAATAGTAGCCTGTTTGCTCGGGCCTATTGGATCTGAAAATGGTAGGGTCACATTACGGGATGAGTTAAGCTAGTTAACAAGTCCTTGACCAAACAAACGGTAGCTAAGGACCATTGGGACATGAGATGTTCTGGTAGTGAGAATTGGCTGAGAAAGTCTCAATTCAAGGGAGGAATGACTGACCGCCCGACGGAGGCTTTTGTTCTAAACCCTTGAAGTATCGTTGCAAAATTAAAGGTTTAACTTAAACAGTGGGTTTAGTTTAAACACTAGGGTTCTTTAATAATTTTGCTAAATTAGATTGGTTTTTACAATGGGTTTAAAAGGCATAACTAATTAGAACTATTTTTGTTTTTCAGCATGTCGTCCTCAATAATAGCCTTACTTAAAAGCGACCGTTTAACTGGTGAGAATTTTACTACGTGGAAGTCCAACATGAATACGATTCTCGTTTTTGACGACCTACGGTTTGTACTAACTAAGGAATGTCCTCAGATCCCTAGTCGTAACACTCCTCAATCATTGGGAGGCGTCGCATCACCGGATCAAGGCCAATGATAAGGCCAAGGTCTACATTTTGGCTAGTGTTTACGAAGTTACGCTAAAAGCACGAGGGCATGGTCTCACCGTGAGATCATGAGTTCACCACTGCAGAAATGTTTTGACAACCGTCGGGCGGATTCTCGCACGAAACCCTCAAATACGTTTATAACTCCGTATGAAGAAGGAGGGTCATCGGTGAGAGAACACGTTCTTGATCCGATGGTCCACTTCAACGTGGCTGAGATGAACGGAGCGGTCATTGACGAGCAAAGTCAGGTATCGTTCATCCTGGAATCTCTTCCGAAGAGTTTCCTTCAATTCTGCTGCAATGCGGTGATGAACAAGATAGAGTATAATCTGACTACTCTCCTTAATGAACTACAGACTTTCCAGTCTCTTATGAAGAATAAGAGACAGGCTGATGGAGAGGCAAATCTGTTTGCCCATTCCAGAAGGTTCCAGAAGGGTTCATCCTCTGGGACTAAGTCTTGTAACTCTTCTTCTGGGCTTAAGAAGACCCTAAAGAAGAAAATAGGAGGGAAAGAGAAGGCACTGCTGGCGACAAAGGCAAGGAAAAACCAAGCTTGCAGATAAAGGAAAGTGTTTCCACTCATAACATGGATAGGCAATTGGAAGAGAAATCGCCAAAAATACCTTCTTTGAGCTCAAACAGAAGAAAGGTAAATTAGATTTACTTGTTCTTGAAACTTGTTTAGTGGAAAATGATGATTTTACCTGGATACTTGATTCAGGAGCCACTAATCACGTTTGCTCTTCATTTCAAGAAACTAGTTCCTTCAAGGAGCTCGAAGAGGGTGAGATAACGCTCAGGGTCAGAACGGGAGACGTCGTCTCAGCTCGTGCAGTGGGAGATGCCAAGTTATTTTTCGGAGATAGATTTCTTTCTTTAAAAAATCTGTATATAGTTCCTAAGCTTAAAAGGAACTTAATTTCTATCTCTTGTTTAATAGAACATGATTATTGTATTTCTTTTTCAATCAATGAAGCGTTCATTTTGAAAGAGGGTGTCAATATTTGTTCTGCTAAATTGAAAAATGGCTTGTAGTACTGAAACCGAATAAAACCAAAGCAATTATAAATCATGAGATGTTTAAGAATGCTAACACTCAAAATAAAAGGCAAAGAATTTCTCCAAATAATAATACCTATCTGTGGCATCATAGACTTGGTCATATTAATCTCAACCGGATTGAGAGACTCTCTAAGAATGGACTTCTAAACAAGTTAGAAGATGATTCTTTACCGCTTATGAGTCTTGCTTGGAAGGTAAAATGACCAAGCGACCTTTTACTTTGAAAGGTTCTGAGCCATAGAGCCCTTAGAACTTGTACATTTGGATCTTTATGGTCCTGAATGTTAAAGCTCGAGGAGGGTACGAATATTTCATCTCTTTCATAGATGATTATTCGAGGTATGGTTATCTATACCTAATGCATCACAAGTCTGAAGCTCTTGAAAAGTTCAAAGAGTATAAGGCTGAAGTAGAGAATGCATTAGGGAAAACCATTAAAACACTTCGATCCAATCGAGGTGGAGAGTATATGGATTTGAGATTCCAGGACTATATGATAGAACATGAAATTAAATCTCAACTCTCAGCACCTAATACACCACAAAAAATGGTGTGTCGAAAGGAAGAAAATAGAACCTTGTTAGACATGGTTTGTTCTATGATGAGCTATGCTCAATTGCCGCCTCGTTTTAGGAAATGCAAGAGAGATCTGCAGTTCAAATCTTGAACAGTGTTCCATCAAAAAGTATTTCAGAAACACCTTTTGAACTTTGGAAGGGGCGTAAACCTAGTTTACAACACTTCAGGATTTGGGGTTGTCTGGCACACGTGCTCGTGACAAACCCAAAGAAACTGGAACCTCGTTCAAGATTGTGCCAATTTGTTAACTATCCCATAGAAACGAGAGGTGGTTTTTTCTACGACCCACAAGAAAACAAGGTGATTGTATCGACAAACGCCACGGTCTTAGAGGAAGATCACATGAGGAACCATAAACCGCGTAGTAAATTAGTACTAAATGAAGCTACACATGAACCAACAAGAGTTGTTGATCAAGCTGGACCTTCATCAAGAGTTGATGGAGGAGTAAACACCTCAAGTCAGTCTCGTCCTTCTCAATTGTTGGGAATGCCTTGACGCAGTGGGAGGGTTGTTTCCCAACCTGACCGCTACTTGGGTTTAGCTGAAACTCAAGTTGTCATACCTGATGACGGCGTAGAAGATCCATTGTCTTATAAACAGGCAATAATGACGTAGAGAAGGACCAATGGATCAAAGCCATGGACCTTGAAATGGAGTCAATGGACTTCAATTCAGTATGATAACTTGTAGACCAACCTGAAGGGGTTAGACCCATAGGGTGTAAATGGATCTATAAGAGAAAGAGAGATGCGGTCGGAAAGGTACAGACCTTTAAGGCTAGGCTTGTAGCAAAGGGTTTTACCCAAAGGGAAGGAGTTGACTATGAAAAAACTTTTTCCCCTGTTGCTATGCTAAAGTCTATAAGGATACTCTTGTCCATAGCCGCGTTTTATGATTATGAAATTTGGCAAATGGACGTCAAGACTGCCTTTTTGAATGGTAATCTTGACGAGAGCATCTATATGTCTCAGCCCGAAAAGTTCATAGCCCAAGGTCAGGAGCAAAAAGTTTGCAAGCTTAATCGATCCATTTATGGATTGAAACAAGCATCAAGATCTTGGAATATAAGATTTGATACTGCGATCAAGTCTTACGGCTTTGACGAGCGTTGACGAGCCTTGTGTTTACAAGAGGATCGTCAACGACAAAGTAGCTTTGTTAGTACATTATGTGGATGATATCCTACTCGTTGGGAATGATGTAGGATACCTAACTGACATAAAGAATTGGCTGGCGACCCAATCCAAATGAAAGATTTGGGAGAGGCGCAGTATGTTCTTGGAATTTGAGATCTTTAGGAATCGCAAAGAACGAACGCTATGCTTCTTGTCTCAAGCGTTTTATATCGACAAAATGTTGTCCGGATATTCGATGCGAGAATTCCAAGAGGGGCTTATTACCCTTCAGCACGCGGAGTTCATCTGCTCAGGAACAGTGTCCCAAGACACCTCAAGAAGTTGAGGATATGAGACATATTCCCTATGCCTCTCTGATGTAGGTAGCTTAATGTATGCTATGCTATGCACGAGGCCTGACATTTGTTATGCAAAGTGGGAATAGTCGGTGAGGTATCACCCAATCCGAGGTTAGACCACTGGACAACGATTAAAAATATCCTCAAGTATCTAAGGAGAACGAGGGACTATATGCTTGTGTATGGGTCTGAGATCTCGATCCTTACTAGATACACTCGATTCGATTTTCAGACCGATAAGGATTCTCGGAAATCCACATCGGGATCAGTTTTCACCCTTAACGGGGGAGCTATAGTATGGCGAAGCATCAAGCAAGGTTGCATCGCTGACTCCACAATGGAGGTCGAGTATGTCATTGCTTGTGAAGCAGCGAAGAAGGAAATTTGTTTGGCTAAGGAAATTCCTTCTCGATTTGGAAGTTGTTCCAAATATGGAATCTCCCATCACCTTATACTGTGACAACAGTGGTGCGGTAGCCAATTCGAAAGAACCCGCCGCCATAAGCGAGGAGAGCACATCGAGAGGAAATATCACCTGATACGAGAAATAGTGCAAGGAGGAGATGTGACAGTCACGAAGATCGCTTCGGAGCACAATCTTGTTGATCCGTTTACAAAGACTCTCACGGCTAAAGTGTTCGAGGGTCATCTGGAAAGTCTTGGTCTCTGAGAGATATGTACATAAGCTAATCTAGGGCAAGTGGGAGATATGTAATGGGGTATATGGATGCCCTAGTTTATTGTATTTCTATCTCTTGTAACCACTGTTTTAGATTATGATGTACCCCACTAGAGTTTTAGTTCAAGTGGGAGTTTGTTGGGATTTGTGCCCTAAAACTCGTAGTTTGTAATTATGTTCTAATTAATGTAATAAAGTGTTATTATTTCAATAAAGTGTTTTGTTCGTTATCTACGAGTTTGCCTTTATTTAAAACCCTAAATCCAATAAACTAAACATCAAGGCTATTAAATGAATCTTTAACTGAATGTAGTGTACATAAAAAGGATCTCGGTTCGAGATACAACCTAAAGGGTCTATAGTTAGGGGATAAGGTTTGGGTACCTTACCCTTGTTAAACTATGGATGTGGCCCACTTTGTATTTGATACAAACACTGTGATCCTAACGTGTTCGTGTAGATGACATGTGAGTGGGGATATGCTATGTAATGAGATTACATAAGACCGGACCACGAAATAGTAACCTCTAACTATAACTCCGTTGACTAGTTAGGTTTCTATTTCACTAGGATGACCTAGGCAACTTGATCTCAATCCCGAGCGGTGTTACTTAACTCCTGTTTTTGCGAGGGATTGTCCTTTGACTAGTATGGGTGAGAGTGGCCGATTCATTGACTCAATATGCCTACCTTCTTGAGGACAAGACTGAGTGAGCGGCTGGGAACTTAACTTAGTAAGATGGAATTCACTCCTTCCTGCCTACTAGGATAAGTAGAGGAATGTTCCCTTAAGTGGTGTCTCCGGGACTTGAACAAAGGGTCCGACCCTCTCATTGGCTCGAGAGGGACTATGTTTGTTGGTAGGACCACAAACAAATTGTTCATTAGAGGAGCACTTGGTACTTAAGGCACAAGATGTAACCCGGGGGTAAAACGGTAATTTGACCCAATTGGTGTTCACGAACATTAAATGAAGGATTGACTTGTCATTATTGGTCAATATCCATGGACAGAGAAATATATCTGCAGTGAGAAGAGTGCAGTTGTGGGACTTTAGTGGAGTGTTCCCGCAGTTAACGAATGTTGATTTGGAGGTTAATGAGATTAACCGAGCAATCTCGTATCGTTGGAGCTTACGATCCAGCAGGTCCATTAGGTCCACCTTCTAGCTCGTAAAGGGTTCTTAGATCATTTGAATTTGAAATGTTCAAATTCATTAGGGAATAAACTTATTGTATGTTGATACAATATAATATATAGTTTTGGAACTATATATTATAAATTTAATGTGAATGTGATTCATATTAAATTATATGAGAGAATTGAACATTTGAAAAAGAGTTCAAATACTATATTAAATGTGAATGTGATTCACGTTTAAAAACTATAGGTTAAAATTTAATGTGCACTAGATGTACATTAAAACTATTGGTTAAAGGGGTAATATGATTAAATGAGATTTAATCCAAATTAAATATATGATATTTAATTTGTATTATTTAAATTAATAATTAAATTTGATTTAATTATTATTATTATTATTATTTTAATAATAAAATAAGGAAACGTGTCTTCCAGACACGTTCCCACTATCCCCTTCCTTCTCCCTATCGATAGCTTAACAGGGAGAAGGGGTGTGTATTTTTTGCATCAATCGATCTGAATTGTACAAGCAATTGGAGAATTGTTCTCTCTCTCTCACTCTCACATTCTCAAAACCTTGTTCCAATTGTTGGCTTACCTTCCCACCAAGGTTGATCTAAGTGGAATCCAAAGAATAGGAGGTTTGCCATTTTGGTGGTGTCCTGTTGCTGCAAGAAAACCGAGAACTTTAGTTCCTGTGTTGCTGACAAGCTAGGAGCAAAGAGTTGCTGGAGAAAGTCTACAAAGGTAATAATTCCCTCTCTTTTATTAGTATAATTGTTAAACTTGTAGCATGTTTGTATGCAATTAATCCATGTCTAATAGGATTAGAATTTCATGCTTCTTCTGTTCTTTTTGTCAATGTACTGGTTTTTGTTTTAAGCAAAACAATCAAGTAATTATGATCCCAAACACGTTTTCGCTGCTCAAGGAGATCAGATCTCCATCACAAACGCTAGCACTGTCTCAAGCGTCTTATATCGACAAAATGTTGTCCAAATATTCGATGCAGAATTTCAAGAGGGGCTTATTACCCTTCATGCACAGAGATTATCTGTCTAGGGAACAGTGTCCCAAGACACCTCAAGAAGTTGAGGATATGAGACATATTCCCTATCCCTCTGCAGTAGGTAGCTTAATGTATGTTATGCTATGCACGAGGTCGGACATTTGTTATGCAGTGGGAATAGTCCGTAGTACCACCAATCGAGGTTAGACCATCTGGGCGACGATTAAAAATATCCTCAAGTGTCTAAGGAGAACGAGGTATTATATGCTTGTGTATGGATCTAAGGATCTGATCCTTACTGGATACACTGATTCTGATTTTCAGACCGATAAGGATTCTCGGAAATCCACATCGGGATCAGTTTTCACCCTTAACGGGGGAGCTATAGTATGACGAAGCATCAAGCAAGGATGCATCGCTGACTCCACAATGGAGGTTGAGTATGTCGCTGCTTGTGAAGCGGCGGTAAGAGAGGTCGTTTGGCTAAGGAAATTCCTTATTGATTTGGAAGTTGTTCCAAATATGGAATCTCCCATCACCTTATCTTTGTGACAACAAAGTGGTGCGATAACCAATTCGAAAAGAACCTCGCAGCCATAAGCGAGAAAGCACATCGAGAGGAAGTATCACCGATACGAGAAATAGTGCAACGAGGAGATGTGATGATCCACGAAGATCGCTTGAGCACAATATTGCTTTGATCCGTTTACAAAGACTCTCACGACTAAAGTGTTCGAGGGTCATCTGAAAGTCTGGTCTACGAGATATATACATAAGCTAATTTAGGGCAAGTTGGAGATATGTAATGAGGTATATGGATGCCCTAGTTTATTGTATTTCTATCTCTTGTAACCACTGTTTTAGATTATGATGTACCCCACTAGAGTTTTAGTTCAAGTGGGAGTTTGTTGGGATTTGTGCTCTAAAACTCGTAGTTTGTAATTATGTTCTAATTAATGAAATAAAGTGTTATTATTTTAATAAAGTGTTATTGTTCGTTATCTACGAGGTTGCCTTTATTTAAAACCCTAAATCCAATAAACTAAACATCCAAGGCTGTTAAATGAATCTTTAACTGAATGTAATGTACATAAAAAGGATCTCGGTTCGAGATATAGCCTAAAGGATCTATAGTTAGGGGATAAGGTTTGGGTACCTTACCTTGGTTAAACTATGGATGTGGCCCAATTTGTATTTGATACAAACACTGTGATCCTAACGTGTTCGTGTAGATGACATGTGAGTGGGGATATCCTATGTAATGAGATTACATAAGACCGGACCACGAAATAGTAACCTCTAGTCAGAAACCGTTAACTAGTTAGGTTTCTATTTCACTAGGATGACCTAGGCAACTTGATCTCAATCCTGAGCAGGTTACGAACTCCTGTTTGCGAGGGACTGTCCTTTGACTAGTATGGGTGAGAGTGGCCAGATTTGCCGACTCAATATGCGTACCTTCTTTGGGACAAGACCGAGTGAGCGGCTGGGAACTTAACTTAGCAAGATGGAATTCACTCTTTCCCGCCTACTAGGGTAAGTAGAGGAATGTTCCATTAAGTGGTGTCTCCGGGACTTGAACAAAGGGCTCGACCCTCTCATTGGCCCAAGAGGGACTATGTTTGTTGGTAGGACCACAAACAAATTGTTCATTAGAGGAACACTCGTACTTAAGGCACAAGATGTAACCCAGGGGTAAAACGATAATTTGACCCAGCTGGTGTTACGAACATTCGTGAAGGACTGACTTGCTGTTATTGGTCAATATCCATGGACACAGAAATATATATGCAGTGAGAAGAGTGCAGCTGTGGGACTTTAGTGGAGTGTTCTCGCAGTTAACGAATGTTGATTGGGAGGTTAATGTGATTAACCGAGCAATCTCGTATCGTTGGAGCTTCTGATCTGTAGGTCCATTAGGTCGACCTTCTAGCTCGTAAAGGGTTCTTAGATCATTTGAATTTGAAATGTTCAAATTCATTAGGGAATAAGCTTAATGTATGTTGATACAATATAATATATAGTTTTGGAACTATATATTATAAATTTAATGTGAATATGATTCATATTAAATTATATGAGAGAATTGAATATTTGAAAAAGTTCAAATATTATACTAAATGTGAATGTGATTCACATTTGAAAACTATAGGTTAAATTTTAATGTGTACTGGATGTACATTAAAACTATAGGTTAAAGGGGTAATATGATTAAATGAGATTTAATCCAAATTAAATATATGATATTTAATTTGTATTATTTAAATTAATAATTAAATTTGATTTAATTATTATTATTATTATTATTATTATTATTATTTTAATAATAAAATAAGGGAACGTGTTTTCCAGACACTTTCCCACTATCTCCTTCCTTCTCCCTATCGATAGCTTAACAGGGAGAAGGGGTGTGCATTTTTGATCGATCGATCAACTGAATTGCACTAGCAATTGGAGAATTGCTCTCTCTCACTCACTCTCACATTCCCAAAACCTTCTTCCAATTGTTTGATTACCTTCCCACCAAGGTTGATCTAAGTGGAATCAAGAGAATAGGAGGTTTGCCATTTTGGTTGTGTCCTGTTGCTGGAAGAAAACAGAGAAGTTTAGTTTCTGTGTTGCTGAAAAGCTAGGAGCAAAGAGTTGCTGGAGAAAGTCTACAAAGGTAATAATTCCCTCTCTTTTATTAGTTTAATTGTTAAACTTGTAGCATGTTTGTATGCAATTAATCCATGTCTAATAGGATTAGAATTTCATGTTTGTTCTGTATTATTTATCAATGTACTGGTTTTTGTTTCAATTAAAACAATCAAGCAATAACAATTCCAAACACGTTTCCGCTGCTCAAGGAGATCAGATCTCCATCACGTTGATGAGATCGTGATCGTTGGAGGAGGAACTCGTGAAGAAAGTGTTCTTCAAAGGTACATTCTTGTTGTCCTGAGTCGTAAAACATGCTTAATATTTGTTATATTGTTCTTGATTTTTTAGATCTGTATAACAATATCATGAACACGCAATTCACAATCGTTTCCGCTGCAGGATTCGATCCCTTCATTAAATATCCTAGCCTAGACAGAATCTTCCTTAGACAGAGTTTCTCTTTAAATCATTGTTTATAAATTACATGGTTTCTAATTCTAATCTAATTAGAACTAGATAACCTAAAGTCTATTAATTTCATGTTCTAAACATTTTAAAACTAATGAATTTAACCGTAGGTGACATGTAATTTTATGTTATTGTGTTTGATCATTCGTCACATGATTAATAAAACATACATAACACATTCATCTCAAGAAAAATATGCATGTCAATGCTGTCCAAAAATTAATATAACACCTTATATTAATTATACATGCACACTATATAATATAACACTTTATATTATAAATGATGCATGAAAATGCTTAACCTAAGGTGGGATACCTAAATAAAAACATACATTATGGATGGCAATAATTATACAACAATTGCATAAATTAAATAGCAAAATTAGACCATTTTTGGCACCCTAAAATTAATTTCAATTAATATAATCTAATTCTATTAATTGAAATTAATAATATTAAATAAATTTAAAATATAAAACATTTTTATATTAAATATATATAATAAAAACTGTTGTTTCATCCATTGGAGCCTTCATCAAAACGCCTACGACGTTGCAACGCTAATGCCAATGTTGCAACGCTGATGCTTGTCCGTTTCTGCCCGTTAGAGCGCTCGACAAAATGCTTCTGCCTCAGCGTTGCAATGCCCGTGCTTGCGTTGCAATGCCAATGCCTCATCGTCCAAGCATTGTGAAGTTGGGAGAAGCGTTGCAACGCTGCGTCTGTCCGCAACCTGAAATCCACCTCAACGGCGTTGCAACGCTGATGAACAACGTTGCAACGTTGCACACATAACAACAAACTCCTTTTGTTATTTTTGCTCGTTTTATGCTTCGTTCTTCTCAGCAACTACTTTGCCTCGATTGACACGGACTTACAAACTCGATTTACATAAATATATGCTCTAAACAATAGGCCCTTACATTAAACAATTCAACGAAATTATGTAAATCTATGTGCAAAAAACGAAAACATCTAATTTTACAAATCGATCATTCATCTCATGAAATCAGTAAATTCCACCTTTGTTCTTGATAAATCGAGAACAAAATCAAGAACACAATTGGCGCTCTAATACCAATTGAAGGGATCGAATCCCACAGCGGAAGCGATTGTAAATCGCGTGTTCATGATATTGTTACATAGATCTTATACAAGAACAATATACTAAGATTAAGCATGCATTTTAAAGATAGGACAACAAGAATTTTACCTTTGAAGAACACTTTCTCCACGAGCTCCTTCCCCAACAATCACGATCTCAGCAACCCGAACCCGAACCGTGTGAAGATCCGCCACTAGATCTTATTCGTTGTTCTCTAGGTGAGGGAGGAATGTGGGTTTCTTTAGGGTGAGATGTGGAGGTATGAGAGATTTGTATTTGGAACACTTTCCAACAATACAAATGTGGAACTCTAGGGTTGCATGAAAAAACACTTTTCAAAGTCGCATCTTATGCAACTATTTATATGGAAATAGGATGGAAATTACCATTCTATCCCTCCTCCATTCTCTCATTAGTATATAGTTAATTTGTGAATCTTATTCACATTAAAACTATATATTATATCAATTCTATCACATATAATTAATATAACACCTCATATATGAAATTGAACACTTCAATTTCATTCCTAACTTTATACCATCAATGTTACCATGTTCAGCCAACGGAGGGACCTAACGGACCTACAGTTCATGAGCTCCAACGATGTGAGATTAACTAATAAAACTCTTTGATCTAGTTAATCAATATTCTTTAACTACAAGTCACTCCACTATATACTTGTAGTTGCACTCTCCTCACTGTAGATTATATTTTGTCCATTGATATAATCATTACCCATGAGTCGACCTTTCACAGGTTGTTCGTAATCATAGTTGGGTCAAAATTACCGTTTTACCCCTATGATTACCTCTTTGTTTCTTAAGCACCACTAATCCTCTAATGAACAACAAGTCTATGGTCCTACCATAAACTCAAACCCTCTTAAGCTAGTTTAGAGGGTGGGGCCCCGTTGTTCAAGACCTGGACTCAGTTCTTAAGGAAACAACCTATCTAATTCCTTAGTCGAGAAATGAGTGAATTCCGTCTTGCAGAGTTAAGTTCCCAGCTACCTACGAGGTTCTGTCCCTGAGAAGGTAGGCTTATTGAGTCGGCTACAGGCCATTCTCACCCATACTAGTCTAAGGACAAACCTCTATAAGCAGGAGTTCTTAACTTGCTCGAGATTCAAGTCGAGTCACTAATGACCATCTATAAATTATCGATCGTATCACATTAATTGGTGTTATACTTGTTAGACTAATAATTTGCAGTTCGGTCTTGTATGAACTCTTCATACAGAATGCTCCCACTCGCATGTCATCCACATGAATGAGTTGGATTACCTCATTTGTACTAATTACAAAGTGGGTCGCATCCATGGTGTTACCAGAATAAGGTTTCCAACCTCATTCTTATACCATAGACCATTTAGGTTATACTCTTGACCACAATCCAAATAGTGTCTACTACACAAAAGATGTTCAAGATTCATTATAACCTTGGAGCTTAGACTATTGGATTTATAAAACCAGAAGATAATTCTATCAAATCAAATAACTCTTTATTCATTTGACTAAAATTACACAAGTTTAGGGCACATACCCCAACAATCTCCCACTTAACCTCAAGCTTGTGGAGTACATAAAACATTACAATAATGTAAAATGCAATAAACTAGGGCATTTAAACCTTGTGTATAATATACTCCCACTTGTCCTATTTTGGAAGACTTGTAAACCTAGACCTTCTAGGTGACTCTCAAATACTTTAGTTGTGAGAGCCTTTGTAAAAGGATCAACAATGTTGTGCTCGGAGGTTATCTTCATGACGATCCGTCTCCTCGATGCACGATCTCCCGGATGAGATGATATTTTCGATCAATATGCTTACCCCTCATGTGACTTTGGGGTTCTCTTTAATTTTCCGCAACACCACTGTTATCACAGTACAATGTGATAGGCAAACTCATATTTGGAACAACTTCCAAATCTAACATGAATTTCCTTAACCAAGCGACCTCTTTAGCTGCTTCACAAGCTATTACATATTCGGCCTCCATGGTGGAATCAGCGATGCATCCCTGTCGTTCGTTTGTCTTTGTCGACCGAATCCCCTCACCGCCGATCGATTTGACTCTCTCGACCATTGTCGTCGCCGTTTGTTTCTCCTTTGATCTGACTCTCTCTCGTCGTCGTTCGTTTCTCCTTCAATCTAACTCTCTCTCGCCACAGATCTTCTTCGCCGTCGTCCACAGATCTTCTTCGCTGCTGTCCACAGATCTTCGTCGTCGTCTATTTGGGAGTCGCCACCGTCTGTTTGGGAGTCGTCACCGTCCGTTTGGGAGTCGTCGCCGTCCACAGATCTTCTTCGTCGTTGTCGGGTTCACCGGAGTCCGGTTCTTTGGAGTCTAACACTTGCACATCTGTGAGGTCCTTCGTTTGCAAATCTGGTTCATTGAGGTCCAGATCTACACCGATCAGTCACCCTTTGTAGAAGTTCGCCTTTGTCGGGTTCACCAGAGGTTGTTTCTAACCAAAATTTTATTAAACTTTTGTATGTTGTGTTTAGGGAAAATTTTTATTAAAATCATGGATGGTGTATTGCTGTTAGTTTAGGAAATTTTTTTATTAAAATCATGTGCATTGATCTATAGCATGGATGTTGTGTTGTTGTTAGTTTAGGGAAAAATGTGCATTGATCTATAGCATGGATGTTGTGTTGTTGTTAGTTTAGGCAAAATTTTTATTAAAATGATGTGCATTTATCTATTTATTTTTGCATGAATGTTGTTGTTGTTAGTTTAGGGAAAAAAAGAGTGTTGTTTGTAGGAAAAAACTTAATGTTTAAGTTAAGTTTGATGGATTGTTGAGACTGGTTTGATTGAGGGTTGAGTTTAGTTTGATTGAGGGGGGAGTTTAGATTAGAAAAAAAAAACTAACATAGAAAATGTTGGTGCTTAGTTTAATTTGATTGAGGGGGTGAGTTTAGTTTAGGAAAAAAACTAACATAGAAAATGTTGGTGTTTAGTTTAGTTTGATTGAGGAGTTGAGTTTAGTTTAGGAAAAAAAACTAACATAGAGAAATGTTGGTGTTTAGTTTAGTTTGATCAAAACAATTTTGTGTTAGTTTAATGAGTTTAGTTTGATGAGGGAGGGGAGTTTTAGTTTGATGTAGTTTATGGAAGGAAGAATGTGTGTTGTTGCCAAAACAAAATGGTGTATAATTTAAATAAATGCATGTGGGTTAGTTCAATTTGATGAGTGATGGAGGAATGGTTGAGAACCTTTGTTTAGCATGTTTGGTTAGAATCATATGTTTTGCTTAATTTTAATAGTGGGTTTGTGGATGAGAGGAAATTGTATTAGTCAAAAATATCATGATGTTGGCTTTTGAATCAACATCATGAAATTGAGTAAGTAGTGAACTCCTTGATAGTTTTATTTTTTTTTTCGGCGTCTTCTTGAGGACATAGTAAGTACATAAGTTTAAGTAACGATTATTCTTCTTGTAGATTGAACTTTCAAGGCACCAGATTTATAGTTATGGATAAATTGTGGATGTCAAAGAATAGGATTTCATCAGAATATCGTTTAGGAGTTGCGACGTTTATCCAAAATGATATACGACATTTAAATAGGTCAAATGTCATTTGTTTTCCATGCTTGAAATATGTGAATGCAAAGTCTCAAAATGTGAATGTCGTAAGAGACCATTTATATATTAATGGTATTGATGAAAGCTATAGAACATGGATTTGGCATGGTGAGTCACTACCGAATGAGAGAAAAGAGGAAGCTGGAGTTGAGGACGAAGATGTTGACGACACAATAGGAATGTTTGAGGTTACACATAACTATTTTGATGACAAGTCTCCAATATTTGAAGAAGTGTTAGATGATGCCAAGAAACCATTGTACTTAAATTGTAACAATTTTACTAAAATAACTGCATTGATAAAGTTATATAATTTGAAAGCAAAGTTTGGATGGAGCGATAAGAGTTTCACTGAGTTGTTAGCATTGGTTCATGACATCTTATCAAGTCCAAATGAACTTCCTAACTCTACGTATCACGCAAAAAAGATCTTGTGTACTCTTGGAATGAAGTATGAAAATATTCATGCATGTAGTAATGATTGTTGTTTGTTTAGAAAAGAGCTTTTAGATGTAGAAGTATGCCCTACATGCGGAACATCAAGATGGAAGCTTTGTAAAAATTCGAAGGATGTGATGAAAAACATTCCGATGAAAGTCATGTGGTATTTCTCTCCTATCACAAGATTTGAAAGAATGTTTCGCAGTAAAGAAATATCGAGTTTGTTGACTTGGCATGCTAATGAACGAGTAATTTATGGGTACATACGACATCCTGCAGATACACTATCGTGGAAGCAAGTAGACAATTTGTGGCCAGAGTTTGGTTTAGAACCTAGAAATCTTCGTCTTGCTCTTTCAACTGATGGAGTCAATCCACGCGGTGATCTTAGTAGTAGATATAGTTGTTGGCCAGTTATGTTGGTGACATACAATTTACCTCCATGGTTATGCATGAAGCGAAGATTTTTTATGTTAAATGCATTAATATCTGGGCCTAAACAACCAGGAAATAACATAGATGTTTATTTAGCTCCATTAGTTGATGATCTGAAAAAACATTTGAATGATGGAGTTCAGTGTTGTGATGTACATCATGAACAATCTTTCATACTTAAAGCTATTTTATTGTGGACTATTAATGATTTTCCTGCATATGGCAATTTGTGTGGTTGTACAGTAAAATGATATCATGCATGCCCAATATGTGGGGAAAAATGTCATCTACTTATTTGCCAAAAGGGAAAAAGATGGCATATCTTGGACATTGAAAACATTTACCCCCTAATCATCCATATAGAAGACATAATAAATCTTTTAATGGTGAACAAGAATTGGAATTTGCTCCGAAACCGTTAAGTGGAGAGGAAATTTTTGCAAAAGTTAGTAGACTTAAATACTTGTTTGGAAAGAAGCCATGAAAGGAAAAAAATAAAGGAGATCCTTCAAGCACTTTTTAGAAGAAGAAGTCTATTTTATTTGAGTTTGAATACTGGAAACATTTTGACGTGCGATATTGTTTAGATGTGATGCATATTGATAAGAATGTGTGTGCAAATATTATTGGCACGTTACTTGATATTCCCGACAAAACTAAAAATTGATTAAAAGCTCGTCTAGATTTGGTTGAATTGAACATTAGGTTAGAGTTGGCCCCTCAATTAGGAGAGAAAATAATCTTCTTACCTCCAGCATGTTATACACTATCGCAGATGGAGAAATTAAATTTATGTAAGACATTATCAGAAATTAAAGTACCTGAAGGTTATTCATCCAATATATAGAGTTTAGTGTCACTCACAGATTTGAAACTTGATGGGCTTAAATCGCATGATCTCCATGTTCTTATGCAACAATTATTACCTGTGGTTATACGTGGTATTTTACCAAAGCATGTTAGACATGCAATTATTCATCTGTGTTTCTTTTTTAATGTCATATGTAGTAAGGCCATCGATTCATCAAAGTTAAAAGGCTTGCAAGAGGATGTAGTGGTTACTTTGTGCTTGTTAGAGAATTATTTTCCACCGGCATTCTTCACGATAATGGTACATCTTGTGGTCCATCTTGTAAGAGAGATAGAATTTTGTGGACCAGTGTATTTGAGGTGGATGCATCCTTTTGAACGATATATGAAAGTTCTAAAAGGTTATGTGCGAAATATAAACCGACCAGAAGGATGCATCGGAGAAAATTATATTGTGGATGAGTTTGTAGAATTTTGTTCTGAATTACTCTCTACGGTTGAGTCTATTGGGGTACGTTCAATGACAAGGAAAGAGAAATCAGATTTTGATATACCATTGCCTGTTACTCACTATATCAAACCCAGTAAGGAACAATTGGATCAAGCTCATCTTTATGTTCTTCAAAATGTGAATGGTGTGCTTCCATACGTAGGGTACCTAAATCTCAATTCTTTAGCATAACTTTCCAACTATGGAATGATGTAATAATTTTCATGTGTTCTATGAATTTAGACAACACATGGAAACTCTATCTAGACTCAATCCCAGTAGATCCAAAAACAAAAAGTGGCTTCAAGATGAACATAATCGCACATTTAGTAAATGGTTACGTGATCGGGTAATCTTGAGATGAGTCTTTTGGAATGCGTGGGTTTAATGTTTATTCCTACTTAATTTACAACGTATATTTTCAGGTTCAACTTGCTCTCGAGGTGCCAAACAACTCCATATCACCTTCTTTAAGATGGATAGCTCATGAGCCTTGTCCAGATGGAGCCACATATAGTGGTTATGTGGTCAATGATACACATTATCATACGAAGAAACGTGATTATATTAGGAATACCAAAAATAGTGGAATTCTTATAACAACAAACACAATGCAAGTCTCCAGTACTAAGGATAAAAATCCTGTTATGTCAGACATGACCTTTTATGGTGTAATACAAGAGATTTGGGAGATTGATTATCGAAAATTAACATTTATTTTGTTAAAATGTGACTGGGTTGAGAATAATAATGGAGTTAAAGTAGATGACCTTGGATTTACAACTGTAAACGTTAATCGCATTGGGCATAAATCAAACTCGTTTATTTTAGCATCTCAAGCCAAACAAGTATTTTATGTGAAAGACCCTCTTGATCATCGATAGTCGGTGGTTTTAACCCCTCCTCAAAGAATAGTTGAAGAAGAATATTCTAAAGTTGATGTTGATATCGTTGAAGATTGTGGATATGGGGCCCTAGAAAGAATGCCTAATATTGATGTGACCCATGAAATCAACGAAATGTCATCCACATATGTTAGAAATGATTGTGAGGGTATATAGATTGATAAATAATGTATTAAATATGGTATGCCATTGTTTAGTTATTGGAAATTTTATGAGTTCATATATCTCATGCGCTAAAAGAATCTTATTTTTTCATGGTATTTTTTTTTTGTAGATTGTTACAATGAGTGGATCAAGTGAGGATGAAGTGAACGTATCAATCCAAATGGAGGCTAGGTATACTAATCGACGTGGTCTCACTACCATGTGTGGTCTGGCACGCGTAAGAACTACAGGAGAACGCTTAGTCATCCAATACAACATTCAAGGCATGAGCATTGGTGATAATGCAAACCAAATGCAAAGTTATATTGGAGTTTGCGTTAGGCAACAAATTCCATTAAGTTACAAGACTTGGAAAGAAGTTCCCCAAGAATTGAAAGATAAAATTTTTGATTCTGTAGAGGTAAGAATAATAATTTTTCACTAAAGGCTTCTTAATATATAGAGTTATTTAACCCTTTATTATGTGTTTCCTATGTACATATCATTTGTGATAGACTCTCAGTCCAAAAATAGTATTCTTCAATCAGCGACAAATAAATTTCGAACATTTCGATACATGTTGTATAAAAAACACATACTTCCATTTAAGGATGAGTCGTCCTTGTTGAAACATCCTCCACAAAAGTATTCACATATTGATCAACAACAATGGGAAGTGTAACGCCCCGGAATTTTCAAGTACCTCTTGAATTGTATTTGGATTAATGTAATGGAAATTAAATTTTAATCAGGCCTTGAAGTTCTTAGTTGAAGTTAAGTTTTACAAATTAAGAGTGCAAATATGGTTTAATCATACATATGTTGAGTTGGATTACTTATTTGAGTAAAAGGCAATGCTATGGTCTATCTAAGGTGAAAGGGCAATTTAGTAATTTTGGATGAAGAGACTAGGGTTAAATCTTTGTCCTTTTGTGAGCACAATTTTCGAGAGATAACCTTCAGCCCCCAGCCTTCCTTGTTGTCTTCATCTTCCCGAGCAACCAACCTCACCATTCTCCTTCCGATCACTTCTTCCTGACCCGAAACGCCGCCGCCACGCTGCCGTTACTGCGACCACGACGACACGCGAGGAGCCACCATCGGCCGGCGTTGCCCTTCCTGCGCCGTCCGTCGATTGTTCCTTCCAAATCGGCATCACGGCGGCGCCCGCCGCTGAGAAATCGAGCTGCCGAACTCGCTTCGCTGGCCGTCGCGCGCGCCAGTGACATGTTGGATTCGAGCCCGAGCCACGGTGAGGCCGCCGCCGAACTCTAAAGGTCGCCGAAGTTATGGTCGCAACCTTCACCACGGCCTCACGTATGGGTTTTGGTTGGTTCAAGCGGTTCGTCGAATTTTAGATCGGTTTTGAGGGTGGGAGTCTGGGATTACGAGTAGATCGGTGAATGGGCATCTCGAGATCGACCTCAACGCCTCGAAACGCGCCACCACGCCACGCGCCACCACGCCCAGCCACACCGCGCCACCACAGCGCCGCGTGCTCGATCCACGCGCGCCGCGCTGCTCGACCACCTTGCCGCCACGCTCGCCTCCTTGCTCCACCTGCTTTGACCTCCGAGTTCGTTTTAAGCGTCCGTTTGTGGTAATTTAGCCTAACTATAATTGGATTCAAAATAAGTGCCTAATTATGTAAGTTAATTAAAGAATTGATGAACGTGATTTAGGGGATTCGACTATCGAGCATGACTAAGCGAAACTTTGAGCTAGGAGCGGAATGTAAAGAGTTTCGAGCTAAGGTAAGGGATTTTCTACAAACGATCTTAAAAAGGGAAGTGAATACAATTTCCTGAAATATGTATTTGTTTAAAGGATGAAAATTGAGGAATTATTTCAAAAGGTGAATTTCCAAAACTCATGCTTAGGGCTTAAATTTAGAAACGAATATTTCAAAGGGTTTCTCGAGAATCTCGAGTGAATGATTTTCAAAAGGTTTAGTAAGGGACCTCGTACCGAACTTTTAATGGGAGTAACTGAAAACGATTTTCATGATTTTATGCGAAATAGTTCATATTTTTCACATGAAAATCCACAGATATTATTTTGAGAATACGTGATATTTTATATGCAAATTCGATGTATTATGTGAAAATGAATCATTATTTTATGTGAAAGTATTCTCGTATGTTAGGTATAAGGATCCCATTATTTCATGTGAGAGTAGGACAGTAGATTGTATGAGAATGTTTCATGTTCTTACAAAAGTATGATATTTCACACTGTCCATGAGAAAGTATGAATGATATGTTGATGATGATATTTGTGATATGTACACCATGATTATGTGACTGATGGGACCTTATGCATGTTTTGTATGCCACGAAATGAATTAACGAATAGTGTGGACATTGGTGATCCTGAGATCGCTGAAATGACTTAGGATGACCAGTCGGCCTCACAACTTAATGAACAGCCATGGATTAAAGACCTGGCAACTGAATGAACAGCCATGGATTAAAGACCTGGCAATTAAATGAATAGCCATGGATTAAAGACTGCAATCGAATGAAACGACCATGGATTAAAGACTGGCAATTAAATGAATAGCCATGGATTAAAGACTGCGGCAATCAATGAATAGCCATGGATTAAAGACCTGGCAACTGAATGAACAGTCATGGATTAAGGGCCTGACAAATAACTATGCAGCCATGGGTTAAAGACCTGGCAACTTTAGAAAATTTTAATTCCCATCTATGTATGTTATGAATGAATTTAAAGATCATGATTGTATGTGTATGCATATCCCGACCCCCCACTTACTGGGTATTTTATAATACTCATCCCTCTACCTTTGTTGTGTCTTTCTTTGTTTTAAAATGTTTTCAGGTAGAGACGAGAGCATACCAAAGTGAGTGGCATGGATGCGCTACAGAAGCCATGGGAACCAAGTCATGAATTCCGCATCCGTGATTTAGAGAGAATTTTAAAAGATTATGGTCTTCCGCTTATGTAGTACAAAGTTTTGAAACTAGAGGCCGAATTTAATTATATTTCTTGTAAACGTTTTGTATTTCTATGGGATCCCAAATTAAATTGATTTTTATTTATCAACTTTTATTTGTTTTAAGCTCAGTTAAGGCCTCGAATGCATGCATGAGTAGTAATGTCCCTAGGAAATTATGTTTTAAAAGTAGGGGCGTTACAGTTGGTATCAGAGCCCAAGGTTATAGGTCTTGTAGACTCGCTTACGAGTAAGCAACAAGTATCCATGGCTAAGTAGCAACTCCAGTCACCGCTGAGTATGCCTTGAACTAAAAAGTTTTATTTGTTTACGAAAAGAGAATTTAGTAGTCTATGAGAAAATATTTTATATAAAAATCGAGTTTGATGAATTTCCAAACTAAGAAAGAATGAGAATGTATGAGCTAAACTATATGTCTATGAAAAGGAAATGCATAAATGAAATGCTTATATGTGAATCTATACGCTGCATATCGTCATAAGCGTTGGCATGATCTTACGCAGAAGAAAAAAAAAACACATGTGATCCCTACTATTGATGATAGAAAGGAAAATGTTTTAGTTAAGAATGTTTACGCTAAAAATGAAGTTTTATAGCCATAAAACACAAAGTTGTGGATTATTAAAAGGTCCGCTTTGACCAAGGGAGTAAAGAGTAAGACTTAAGAGGTTAGAGTGTTAAAGGTTGCTAAGAAACTAGATTACTTCAGTATAGCTTTCAATAATAAAAGTTAAGACTACTCATGAGAAGTTCAAAGTTTAAATGTGTTCGGCAAGAGGTTAGTAGTCTCATTCATTCATGCTAGATCAATGGGATAGAAAGGTATGAAACTTAGTAAACGTACCACTTTGGAGTTTTCGACTTTGTTGGTTCCTAAATAAAGCCCTTCACCTTCAAGTGAATACGTAAGTATGGTATTCAAGGAGTTCAAAAGTAAAGAGAGCAAAGATGTTTTAAAATGGACTCGAGCTTTAAAGGGAAGGATAGATTGTTAATGTTGGGCGAAAATTTAATTCTTGAGAATACTTGAAACACTTGATTTTATTTAGACCTTTGCTCGAGGAGAAACCACAGAGGTATACACGATTAATGTGTTACTACGGATAGGCATGATACGAAGTTTCAAAAGCGATACCATAAACTAAATAGACTTAATAAGGACAAGTATAAAGAAGAAAAGTAGGGAATTAGAGTTTTAGTTTGAGAACACAAGAGAATTGATTGTCGGGACTCCAGAAACTTGTGCACGAATAGACATTCATATGACCACAGGTGTGTCCACGCTTGTGGAATGTGTATAAGGAACCTTGCTACTAATTTCTGCCTGTTGGACTAGATATATGTGTACAACTTGAAAGAAATAGCCTGAGAGGTTAACCTTGAACTCTTAGGTAGTAAAGTTTCCTTTCCCGATCAGAGGTTTAAGGAGAGAGAATTCGGTTAATAGAGGAAAGTGCTCTCAGATCTCTTCTTCGCTATGTAGCAATCAAGTTGAGGAACTCCTTTTCGATTGGTAAAGTGTATAGTGGTAGTGGTCGAACGATCATTAGAAACATGAATCTATAAGGTTCCTTTAGTAAAGGCTAGGTTGATGGTTTCTTAAGAAAGGTTTTAGTGAATTCGACTTATAACCAAACGAGTACAAATAGTTGAGAATGTCCTTAATCTTACTAAAAGAAGAAGGCCAAGTTTAAGGAGCTTAAGCACGAGGATCGATGCGCTAGTATTAGACAAGGAAGGATTTATCTTTTAAAGTTACCCCAACACAAGAGACAGATTTAAGTATGGAATTAAAAGTAGAGAGTAACAGAAATTTCTAATACTCCTTACAGAATGCCCCAGCAAAGTAAAAGAACCCAAGTCACAGGTACGTAACCTCCTTTATAAGAGTTAATAGTAGTTTATCGCCATAAGAAGTATTAGTGTGATACATAAAGGAGAAAGTGGTATACTTATGCGTGTGCATAAGAGATGAGAAGTGGAGACAGTTGTTGCTAAGGATAAATCTCTTGCTTTTGAATGAACGACCTATTCGCCATCATGAGGAGCATAGTGTTCCTTAAGATGATTTTGGAGTCAAGTTAGCGCCCGTCATAAACCAGGGATTAGATATCCCGAGACGACTTCCAAATCACTTTACGAACATCATGAAGGGTGTAGAGATTTTACTTAAATGCCCCTAATGTTTATAGGCTCGATGGATTTAGTGCTCAAGAGAAAGGTAAATCATTGTCGGGATAAAATTGTCGAAGACGTTCTAGTTTAACCAAGCCTAAAAAGGGGCAGAAATGACAATTCGGAAGGATTGCTTTAGGCATAAGGAGGGAAGAGTAAGTCCTGAGATATGGAAAGTAGTCGAAAGGTCACTAAGGAGTTAAGTGCTCAAGTAGACTTCAAAAGGTGAGCATAAGGAAATTTGTTAAGCTAAGAAAAGACGAGAATGTGACCTCAGGTGAGTAATATTATAAAGGAAATGTCCGAGTTCAGGATGTAAGGCTTAAAGGAATCTTTGTCAAGATAAGACTCACTTGCGCGTTATTAAAAAGGAGTAGTTTGGACAAAGGAAAGAAAGGGTAGACATTACGAGGCGAAAATCTTTCAAGAAACCTTGAACAACTGAGTCGCGAGTAGAACCTTAGCAAAGGAGTATTGTAATTCTTGAAAAGTCCAAAGTCTAGAGGTGTTAAATAAAGTATTCGTATTCAAGGTTTGAACGTTAGGGTTTCATGATAAAAGAGTCGGAAAAGTTAAGAAATATAGTGGATGCCATTGTAAAGTATCCAACCCTATTGGTGTTAAGAAAGTTGCATTATACTCGAGTGATCACCCAGGCGTGATATTTAAAGGAGTGAAGGATAAAGGGAGAATGAGTTTTAAAAGACTAAATTCCTTTTTGCGAGATCGCTTAACATCGAGGTTGTTGGCAGTGGAGTTATATTAAGGGGAGTGATATGAATTACTTTGTTCAGTTGTGCCATAGGCGAGGAAAGATTAAAAGAGATAGAGTATGAGTTGTATCTTGAATAACTTTGCTTTAAAGGTTCATTCTAATTCCTAGAACTTGCAATGAAGATTTTGTCACTTAATCGATAACCTATAATTGTTTAGGCTCTAAAGCGGGGGTAAGTAAAGAGGATTTCATCACACTCCTTTTAAAGTTCGTGTTAAAGTTAAGGTTGTAACTTTATTGTTAGACTTCCTTGCCTCTAAAGAATCCTTGTTTACAACTAAAGAAATTGTGTTTCATTCATATATTGATTGTTCAACATTCCGATGTATCGTGTGCTCTGCACTCTGGGTAATCCCGAAACGAAGTTGGAGGTATGATGGGTTGGTGTCTGATTTTAGAAGTGCAATTTCTATCAAACAGGTGTTGAAGAAAATTTTGGCATTGTTGTAGTTACGCCGTTATCTTTGCAAGAAATTTTCGGGCATTATTGTAATAAGAATGACAGAGTTGTACAGAACATTTCATGTGTCACGACAACCAAATGAGACCTAAGTTTGAGTTACTCCTACCGTGACTTGAAACTTTCAACGAGCTATTGATTTCAATAGATACGCCAGTGAGATCGCCATCATAGCGTTTACTAAAAGGTCGTTGAGAGTAGCGAGAGAGGTTAACCAATAATGTAAGGAGTCTTGAACAACCGAACAAAGTTGCTAACTCTATCCTTGAAGTCGCATCTCTTAGAAAGGTGTTAAGGTTATGGAAACGATGGTCGGACGGATCGATCGAGTCATACCTTGAAATAGATGCTAGTAGCGGGTGCAGCAAACCATAAAGGGGATTTTGAGGCTCAACAACAATGGAATCAATTTAGCAAGGAGTCCATTCTAAAATCACAAGACAGAAGAGACTAATTAAGGGACTAGGGAAGGAAATACGAGCTAAATATCCCGAGTTATCTTAGAATTTGAATCTAGAACTTTCCAAATTTAGAATCCGAGTCAAGGGCATCAGTTATGTAGGCCTTAGTGGAAAGACTCCAGTGAAGAGAACGAGCCAAGTTAAAAGTTATGAGACCGTTGAGTAATAATTTTACGCTAAGGCGTAATACTTGAGGAGCAATTAGTACTAATTCTTACAAGATTAGAAACTTTCGAGGACGAAAGTTCTTAAGGAGGGAAGATTGTAACGCCCCGGAATTTTCAAGTACCTCTTGAATTGTATTTGGATTAATGTAATGGAAATTAAATTTTAATCGGGCCTTGAAGTTCTTAGTTGAAGTTAAGTTTTACAAATTAAGAGTGCAAATATGGTTTAATCATACATATGTTGAGTTGGATTACTTATTTGAGTAAAAGGCAATGCTATGGTCTATCTAAGGTGAAAGGGCAATTTAGTAATTTTGGATGAAGAGACTAGGGTTAAATCTTTGTCCTTTTGTGAGCACAATTTTCGAGAGATAACCTTCACTTTGACCTTTCCTTGTTGTCTTCATCTTCCGAGCAACCAACCTCACCATTCTCCTTCCGATCACTTCTTCCCGGTAGAACGTGGCGGCCTCGCGCCGTCGCGCTGCGACCACGACGACACGAGGAGCCACCATCGGCCGAAGCGTTGCCGCCTGCGCGCGTCCGTCCGGTTGTTGTTCCTTCGCCATGTCGGCATCACGGCGGCGCCCGGCCGACCGCTGAGAAATCGAGTGCCGGAACTCGCTTCCGCTGGCCGCCGCGCGCGCCAGTGACATGTTGGATTCGAGCCCGAGCCACGGTGAGGCGCCGCCGCCGAACTCTAAGGTCGCCGAAGTTATGGTCGCAACCTTGGTGCAGCCGGTCTACGTATGGGTTTTGGTTGGTTCAAGCGGTTCGTCGAATTTTAGATCGGTTTGAGGGTGGGAGTCTGGGTTCGAGTAGATCGGTGAATGGGCATCTCGATCGACCTCAACGCCTCGAAACGCGCCGCCACGCCACGCGCCACGCGCCGCCACACGCAGCGCCGCCGTGCTCGATCACGCGCCGCGATGCTCGCCACGCCCGCCGCCGCCGAGCTGCTCCGGCCCCACTGCTTTTGACCTCCCGAGTTCGTTTTAAGCGTCCGTTTGTGGTAATTTAGCCTAACTATAATTGGATTCAAAATAAGTGCCTAATTATGTAAGTTAATTAAAGAATTGATGAACGTGATTTAGGGGATTCGACTATCGAGCATGACTAAAGCGAAACTTTGAGCTAGGAGCGGAATGTAAAGAGTTTGAGCTAAGGTAAGGGATTTTCTACAAACGATCTTAAAAGGGAAGTGAATACAATTTCTGAAATATGTATTTGTTTAAAGGATGAAAATTGAGGAATTATTTCAAAAGGTGAATTTCCAAAACTCATGCTTAGGGCTTAAATTTAGAAGCGAATATTTCAAAGGGTTTCTCGAGAATCTCGAGTGAATGATTTTCAAAAGGTTTAGTAAGGGACCTGCGTCTTAGAACTTTTAATGGGAGTAACTGAAAACGATTTTCATGATTTTATGCGAAATAGTTCATATTTTTCACATGAAAATCCACAGATATTATTTTGAGAATACGTGATATTTTATATGCAAATTCGATGTATTATGTGAAAATGAATCATTATTTTATGTGAAAGTATTCTCGTATGTTAGGTATAAGGATCCCATTATTTCATGTGAGAGTAGGGATGATGGGATTGTATGAGAATGTTTCATGTTCTTACAAAAGTATGATATTTCACACTGTCCATGAGAAAGTATGAATGATATGTTGATGATGATATTTGTGATATGTACACCATGATTATGTGACTGATGGGACCTTATGCATGTTTTGTATGCCACGAAATGAATTAACGAATAGTGTGGACATTGGTGATCCTGAGATCGCTGAAATGACTTAGGATGACCAGTCGGCCTCACAACTTAATGAACAGCCATGGATTAAAGACCCGGCAAACGAATGAAACGGCCATGGATTAAAGACCTGGCAATTAAATGAATAGCCATGGATTAAAGACACGGCAATCAATGAACGACCATGGATTAAAGACCTGGCAATTAAATGAATAGCCATGGATTAAAGACCTGGCAACTGAATGAATAGCCATGGATTAAAGACCTGGCAACTGAATGAACAGTCATGGATTAAAGGCCTGACAAATAACTATGCGACCATGGGTTAAAGACTCGCAAACTTTAGAAAATTTTAATTCCCATCTATGTATGTTATGAATGAATTTAAAGATCATGATTGTATGTGTATGCATATCCCGACCCCCCACTTACTGGGTATTTTATAATACTCATCCCTCTACCTTTGTTGTGTCTTTCTTTGTTTTAAAATGTTTTCGTGTAGAGGCGAGAGCATACCAAAGTAGTGGCATGGATGCGCTCTGAAGCCATGGGAACCAAGTCATGAATTCGCATCCGTGATTTAGAGAGATTTTAAAAGATTATGGTCTTCCGCTTATGTAGTACAAAGTTTTGAAACTAGAGGCCGAATTTAATTATATTTCTTGTAAACGTTTTGTATTTCTATGGGATCCCAAATTAAATTGATTTTTATTTATCAACTTTTATTTGTTTTAAGCTCAGTTAAGGCCTCGAATGCATGCATGAGTAGTAATGTCCCTAGGAAATTATGTTTTAAAAGTAGGGGCGTTACAGGAAGCATTTGTGAATACCAGATTATCGGAAGAATGGGAGGTAAGTAGATTATACTTATTGGTTTTAAAAGTTAGTAAAAAAGTATTAATGATTTAAATTGATTCTATTACGTTATATAGGCATAAAGTCGTGTGTAAAAGGAAAGGAGGGAGAAATGTAAATATAATCATCACATCTCTCGCAAAAGATATGCAAACTTAGCTGAAGAACTAATGAGTAACAATATTTCTTATAATTTTTCAAACATGAGATTTTCTTATAATTTTCCATACATGAGATTTAATAACTTGTATGTTTATATAGGAATTGGCAGAAGATCCTTCAACTCGTGCCACCTTATGGATACAGGTACGAAAAGAAAAAAATAATGAATACTTCGATGAAGAAACCAAACAACGTGTTGGTCGAATCGTAAGTTAATATGTTTTGTTTTAGCATGATGTAAAAATGATTCTTAGTTTAAATATCTTATGGTTAGTTTCAATGTCAATCTAAATGGTTGTGACAGGACGAACTAGCTAAGAATAATAAAGATAAAGACATATTAACCGAAGCATTAGGCACGCCAGAACACAGAGGGCGTGTTAGAGTAATAGGTATGTCTATCAATCAATCAACGTATTTTAACATTCATCGAGGGAAATCAAAATCAAGCAAAGAGTCTAGCAACAAAATGTCGACTTGCTCACCTTCCAAAAAGTCTGCAAGCATAGGCAATAATCATCCAAAAGACAAGGAGGTCATTGACGAGGTGGATGAAATTTTAGAGGTAATTAGAATTTTGTTTATATTTTGATCATAAGATGTGATCTATGATACTTTTGAAGGCAATGAAACTCCCTGTGCAATGGAAGACGATCGAATTGTCGCGGTGTTGTTGTGCTACTTATTTTCGTTAAAATTATCTAACAATTAGAATAGGCTAAACATGCAAAAAATTGAAAGGAAAACAGCAAGATCGAATGATTACTTACTTGTTGAAGACAATCTTCAAGCTTTCCTTTTCGTTCACGAACTCTTCGTGTTCTCCCAACGATCTCGAACTACTTGAACTCTTCTCACGAACGTAAACCGAATACCATCACTTTGCTTCTCGGTTGTTCTTCTTTTGGAAGAAGGAAGATAGTGTGATCTTGTGTTTTGGTTTTTGAGAGAAGAAATTTAGAGAGGAAACTTGAGAGAGTTTTTTCTTCTTTTAGTGAGAAATCCAAAAATAAGCAAATTCACTTGCAACCCTTCTTGCAAAAAGGGTTTATATAATGGAGATAGGTGGAGTTGAAATCTCCACCTATTTACCATTTTACCACAACTATAGGTTATGCAAATCATATTTGCATAACCACATATTATAAGATATCTCATATCTCATTTTACAAATCACATTTGCAATATTGTTGATTTATTAAATTGAATCACATCCAATTTAATATCTCTCAATTTAGTTTCTCCTAATTATCCCTAATTCAACAATTAGGCTAACTTATTAGTTTATTATGAATCTCATTCACATTAAACTATATATTATATCATTCACATCTCATATAAATGACATAAATGCCCTTTAGTGAATTTGAACACTTCAATTCACACCAAAACAGTAACCTTCTTTTAATCCAGATTGAGCCAACCGAGGGATCTTATGGACCTACAGTGATGACCTCCAATGATCCGAGATTAACCTATCAAACTATATGACCCGATTAATCAATATTCATTAGCTACGGTAACACTCTACTAAAGCCGTAGCTGCACTCCCGTCAGTGCAAGATATTACGTGTCCATTGATATAACCAATGCCCATGAGTCGACCCTTCACAGGTTGTTCGTAGACACTGATGGGTAAAATTACCATTTTACCCCTGTGTCTACTTCTTACTCCTTAAGTCCCCACTGCTTCTCTAATGAACAACAACGTTGTAATGGTCCAACCATACACAACAACCCTCTCGGGCCAGTGAGAGGGTGGGCACCCGTTGTCCAAGCCATGGAGATAGCACTTAAGGAACAACCCTCTAGTTTCCTAAAGGCGGGAGCAGGTGAATTCCATCTCGTGTAGTTAAGTTCCCGGCTCCTACTTGGTCCTCGTCACTGAGAGAAGATAGACATATTGGGGGAGTAACTGTGACCACCCTCACCCGTACTAGTCAAAGGACATTCCCCCGCAGACAAGAGTTCGTAACACGCTCAGGATTCAGGTCGAGTCACCAATGGTCATCTACGAAGTTATTGGTCCTTACTGTCAACGGTGTTACATTAGTAGGTCTAATAATTCACGGTCCGGTCTTGTACAATCTCATTGTACAGGATGCCCCCACTCGCATGTCAACCACATGAACGAGTTCGATCACCTCGTTTGTATCTTAATACAAAGTGGGTCGCATCCACAGTGTATCTAGGATTAGGTCTCCAACCCCATCCATATACTGTAGACAGTTCGGGTCATTAACTGGAACGTGATCCTCCCTGTGTGTCCACTATACACCGTTCAAGTTCTAGTTCTCTCATGTATTCAATGACCCTGGAGCTTAGTTTATTGGACAAAGTTTGTAATAGATGCGAGACACAAAAGATGAAATAAATAACTTTTTATTAATTTCAAATAGTATATTTACAAACTAAACGAGATTAGGACAACATCCCAACAAACTCCCACTTGGACTAAGCTAGTGGAGCAAATACATTTCTGAAATGTATATAAATTACAATGAAGTAATACAATAAACTAGGGCATTGAATACCCGTTTACATATCTCCCACTTGCCCTAGTTAGGAAGTACTCGAAGACCTAGACTCTCTAGGTGACCCTCAAACACCTTAGCCGTGAGGGGCTTTGTAAATGGATCAGCTACGTTGTGCTCCGACGCTATCGCGTGAATGTCACGTCGTCGCGGTGCACAATCTCTCGTATCAGGTGATACTTCTGCTCAATGTGTTTGCCTCTCTTATGGCTTCGAGGCTCTCTGGAGTTGGCTAATGCACCACTGTTGTCACAAAATAGTGTGATCGACAAATTCATATTTGGAACAACTTCCAAATCTGTCATGAACTTCCTAAGCCAACCAGCTTCCTTTGCAGCTTCACAAGCCGCAACGTACTCTGCTTCCATAGTGGAATCATCGATGCATCCCTGTTTGATGCTTCACTATACCACAACTCCTCCATTCAAAATGAAGGCTGACCTCGAAGTGCATTTCCTAGAATCCTTATCGGTCTGAAAGTCAGAATCTGTGTATCCCGTAAGGATCAAATCCCCACCGCCATACACTAAGCTTTAGTTCCTCGTTCTCCTAAGATACTTGAGGATTGCCTTTACGACTGTCCAGTGATCTAATCCTGGATTTGATTGATACCTACTGACTATCCCTACTGCATAATAGATGTCGGGCTTAGTACACAGCATGACATACATCAGGCTCCCTACAGCTGAAGCATAGGGGATCCGTCTCATATCCTCAACCTCTTGAAGAGTCTTAGGACACTGATCCTTAGACAAGTGGACCCCGTGCCTGAAAGGCAACAAGCCCTTCTTGGAGTTATGCATCTTATATCTAGACAACATCTTGTCAATATAAGATGCTTGAGAGATGGTCAGCGTTCTGTTCTATCGGTTCCGGACTATCTGGATACCTAGAAGATACTAAGCTTCTCCCAAATCTTTCATTTGAAATTGCGAAGCTAGCCATTTCTTTACGTTAGTAGAAATTCTACCTCATTCCCAATGAGAAGAATATCATCCACGTATAATATAAGAAGTGCAACAGTTTTGTTAACAATTTTCTTGTAGACACAAGGCTCGTCAACATTTTGATCAAAGCCATAAGATTTGACTGTCTCATCAAACCTTATATTCCAAGACCTCGAGGCTTGTTTCAGTCCATAAATAGACCTATGAAGCCGACAAACCTTTTGCTCTTGGCCTTGGGTTATGAACCCTTTGGGCTGGTCCATGTAGATGGTTTCGTCAAGGTTGCCATTCACAAAGGCGGTCTTGACATCCATCTGCCATACCTTGTAGTCATAACACGCGACAATGGCCAGAAGGATCCTGATCGACTTTACCATGGCAACAGGTGAAAAGGTTTTCTCATAGTCAACACCTTCGACCTGGGTAAAATCCTTTGCCACTAGTCGTGCTTTGAAGGTTTGTACCTTCCCATCTACACCACGTTTACGCTTGTAGATCCATTTGCAGCCTATAGGTTTTACCCCATCAGGTTAATCCACAAGCTCCCAGACAGAATTGAAGTACATCGACTCCATTTCCTGGTCCATAGCTTTAATCCATTCGTCCTTGTCAACATCAGCCATTGCCTGATCATAGGTCAATGGATCCTCGCAGTCATCATCAGGATTGACGACTTGAGTTTCAGCTAAACCCATGTAACGTTCAGGCTGTCTCACAACCCTCCCACTACGTCGAGGCATTCCCAACTCTTGAGAACAGACTTGACTTGACGTGCTAGAATCAACAACAGTTGTTGACGTTCTAGCCCCATCAGCAACTCTTACTGATGAACTGTCCATTTCGTTCAACACGATTTTGCTCCTAGGTAAATGATCCCTGATGTGGTCTTCCTCAAGAAAAATGGCGTTTGTCGACACAAGCACCCTATTTTCCTTAGGATCGTAAAACAGACCACCTCTGGTCTCTTTTGGGTAACCTACGAATAGGCACACTTTTGAACGGGGTTCAAATTTCTTCGGGTTTGACACCAACACGTGGGTCGTACATCCCCAAATTCTGAAATGGTGTAAACTACCTTTACGACCATTCCAGAGTTCAAAAGGTGTTTCACAAACACTCTTCGACGGAACATTATTCAAAATATACATTGCAGTCTCCACTGCGTAACCCCAAAAAGAATCAGGGAGACGAGCATAGCTCATCATCGACCAAACCATGTCCAACAGGGTTCTGTTTCTCCTCTCCGATACACCTTCTGCTGTGGCATACCAGGTGGTGTGATTTGTGACGTATTTCCATGTTCTATCATATAGTCCTGGAATTCAGTGTCCATGTACTCTCCACATCGATCCGATCGAAGTGTTTTTATCGTTTTACCTAACAGGTTCTCAACCTCAGTCTTGTACTCCTTGAACTTTTCAAGAGTTTTAGACTTCCTATGCATTAGGTAAATATACTCATACCTCGAATAATCATCAATGAAAGAAACGAAGTATTCGTAACCTCCTCGCGCTTGAACACTCATCGGACCACATTGGTCAGAATGTATAAGCTCAAGGGGCTCCTTGGCTCTATTTCCTTTTCCACTAAAAGGACATTTGGTCATTTTGCCTTCAAGGCATGACTCACACACCGTTAAAGAGTTTTCTTCCAACTGACTTAGAAGTCCACTCTTCACTAGTCTCTCAATCCGATTGAGATTAATGTGGCCTAACCTTAGATGCCAAAGATGGGCATTTTCTTTAGGAGAAACTTTAACTCTTTTAGTTCGTGTTTCTGCAGTTTTAAATAATTCAGTATTCAAAACACTTTTGACCGAATTATGCTTTAAAACATGCAAATTAGACTTAAGTGAAACAGAACAAATAAGATTACCATTTCTGGAAATAAACGCTTTATTACCATTAAAAGCAACGGAAATACAATGTTCTAATAGACAGGAAATAGAAACGAGGTTGATAGTAAACCCTGGAACTATGTACATATTGTCTAATAAAATGTAATTCCTGCCAAAGAAAAGCTTCACTTTGCCGATAGCTGCAGTAGAGACTATCTCCCCAGATCCAACCCGTAGAGTCATCTCACCCTCTCGCAGCGGCTGCCAGGAATCAATTCCCTGAAACGAAGAACAAACGTGGTTAGTGGCGTCCGAATCTAAAATCCAGGCAGAGTCACAACTCTCCGCTAAGTAAGTTTCAGTTACCAACAAATCGCATTTACCTTGATTCTTTCTCTCGGCATTGAACTTGGGACAGTTTCTCTTCCAGTGGCCGTCCCCATTGCAGTGGAAACACTTTCCTTTCTCTGCAACTTCCTTGACCTTCTTTCCCTTTTGGGCGGCAACACGATCAGCTTTACCCTTCTTCATCTTCTTCTTCCCTTTCGGGCGAGAAGGAGCAACAGGTTTAATCCTAGAGGTCGAACCCCTGTGATAAGACTTGTAGGCAACATTTGCCTCAGCTTTCGGTGTTCTGATCCTCATCAAGGACTAGAAGTTATGTAGCTCATTAAGAAGGGTGGTTAGAGTGTAGCTTATCTTGTTCATAACAGCGTTGCTACGAAATTGAAGGAAACTATTCTAAAGAGTTTCCAAAATAAAGCTGACCTGGCTCGACTCATCGATCGAAGCCCCGTTCATCTCCGCTAGATTAAAGTAGGTCCTCATGTCCAGAACATGTTCACGGACAGACGCTCCTTCTTTCATCCATGCGTTGAAGACGTTTTTGAGTGAATCGTGTCTGACCTGAAAGGACTGTTGTCCAAACATGTCCTGCAACGACTCCATGATCTCCTTAGCGGTGATCATTAACTCGTGCTTCTTTTCCAAAACTTCAGATAAGCTGACAATGATGTAGACCTTGGCCTTTTCATTGGCCCTGATCCATCGATCGTATTCATCACGAACACTTCGTGATGCTGCCGAGCTCGACAACTGAGGGCACTCCTCAGTAAGCACGAACTTTAGGTCGTCAGTTACAAGAATCGTGTTTATGTTATTTTTCCAGGTTTGGAAGTTATCTCCCACTAATTTGTCGGAGGCGAGTAAAGCGATTATTGAGCTAGACATTTTAGCTGCAAAATTCAAAAATAATTTTGTGTCAGTCTCGCAAAATGTTTTGAGTCCAATCAGGTTTTAGAAAAATTTAATCCTATGATCCATAGGTAATATAAAAAATTGCAATGTTATCCTAAAGATTTAGAATGACCGCCACCGAAGGGTGAACAGAAACACTCCTCCTCTAGGACGAGACTTTCTCGACCAGACCCTAATCCCAGAATAACTTTTATTCCATTAGTCGTCCAGTTATCATTATTTGATCGAATTCATTAACACTTAACGAATCCCGTGAGTGTCACCCTCAATCTTTGAGTTTCCAAGTATCCGTCCAAACAATAGCCACCGAAGGGTGAACCACGAAGTAAAACCAACAAGGAAACTGTATCCCTTTCGAAAATTCACAATGTTTCGACTCCCATGATCAAGGCCCTCCGAAGGGATTGTCTGGTCTAGGCCAAACTAGCAGGCGGATCATAAGGGTCTCACGCTGTGAATTGAAAGAAGAGACCGTGGGTCTCGTTTTCACAGGTCCTGCTCCCACTCACTATAAGTACTCTCTCCATCCACGTTGATATTGACCCATACAAATACCATCCGAAGGGAGACGCTCTCATTTGCGCCACGAGGCCGAGTATGGATCTCACGATGCGGACTTAACGGAGATTTGTGGTCGAAAAATTAAATGTATCTTATACACTTTATTTCCTCCCACTCAGCACTTTATAAGTTTCGAGATTGACCTAGATAAACCGGCTAAAATTTACCTAAGTCTACGAATATAACTCTTATATGGTATTTAGCCTAAGTTTATAATCACATTATTACTTAGGTATATAGGAGTAAATTAATCAACTTTTAATTAACGACACTCACGAAAAATATAATCTAAGAATCTCCAGACCGAATTCACTCCCAGGTCAGTTTCCAGGTAGGGGTGTTCCGCAAGCGTCAACTTAAATACCCCAGACTTAGACAAAACCTTCCTTAGACAGAGTCACTAAAGAGTCACCATTCAAAGATTACATTTTAATCTTATTAGAACTAGAAAACCTAAGTATAATTATTCAAGTTCTAAACATTTTAAAATTAATAATTAACTTAGGTTACATGCATTTCTATGTTATAGTGCTTGATCATTAATCACATGAATAACTATATACTATAACATAATAATTCATCACATGAAATAAAATGCATAAGCATACTTTAATCTAAAAAATATAACACTTATATTAATTAAATTAAAACATGCATTTAATTATATCATAACTCTATAATATAACTTATCATGCAAACTATATATTATAACACTTATAATATAAATGATGCATGAAATATTTAAACTAAGGTGGGATTTTAAATCTATATGACATACATTATGCACATAGAAATTAATAAAATCATACATCTCATGCATAAAATAATTAAATAGCAAAAATGGATCGATTTTGACATTTAGGGGCATTTAATTAATTAAATATCATTTATATAATAATTATATTAATATTATTTAATAAAATAAAAAAATAAAAAAATACATTTTATAAATTAAAAATACAAAAAATCACGTTAAAAAACCGCCAACGTACATGCCCCACGAACTGCTCGTGCGCGCGCCTCGCCCAATTGCCCACTACGTTGTAGCATTGCAACGTCGTGGAAAACGTTGCAACGCTGCAACATCCATCGTCACGCCCCGCGTGCTCCACGCCTCAGCGTTGCAACGCTACACCACGCTTTGCAACGCTGCTCTACAACTAGGCCTCCAATCGCATGTGCAGCATTGAGATGCTGATGAACAACGTCTCAATGCTGTCGACAGAACAGTAGGGTCCTCTTGCTGTTCTTCGTCGATTCTCACCCGTTTACGCTCCGATTTCTTCACAGCAACTCTTGCCACAAACGACTCGGCCTTAAATACTCGATTTACATTAAAATACCCAAAAACAGCGGGCCCTTACATTGATCACATCAACATAAAAATGTAAATCTAAACTAATGCCAAAACCATAAACATCCATTATGCAAACCATCAATTCATCTCATAAATTAAAGGCAATACCCACCTAATTTTAACGAAATCAGTGCACAACAAAAACCAACGAGTGGCTTTGAGACCAATTTAAGGGAATAAACTCCCCGCGTAGTGGAAGACGATCGAATCGTCGCGGTGTTGTTGTGCTACTTAGTTTCGTTAAAATTATCTAACATTAGAGTAGGCTAAACATGCAAAATATTGAAAGGAAAACATTAAGATTGAATGATTACTTACTTGTTGAAGACAATCTGCAAGCTTTCCTTTTCGTTCACGAACTCTTCGTGTTCTCCCAACGATCTCGAACTACTCGAACTCTTCTCACGAACGTAAATCGAACACCACCACTTGGCTTCTCGGTTGTTCTTCTTTTGGAAGAAGGAAGATAGTGGGATCTTATGTTTTGATTTTTGAGAGGAGAAATTTAGAGAGAAAACTTGAGAGAGCTTTTGCTTCTTTTGGTGAGAAATCCAAAAATGAGCAAATTCAATTGCAACTCTTCTTGCAAAAAGGGTTTATATAATTGCGATAGGTGGAGTTGAAATCTCCACCTATTTACCATTTTACCACAACTATAGGTTATGCAAATCATATTTGCATAACCACATATTATAAGATATCTCATATCTCATTTTACAAATCACATTTGCAATATTGTGGATTTATTAAATTGAATCACATCCAATTTAATATCACTCAATCTAATTTCTCCTAATTAGCCCTAATTCAACAATTAGGCTAACTTATAGTTTATTATGAACCTCATCCACATTAAACTATATATTATATGATTCATATCTTATATAAATGACATAAATGCCCTTTAGTGAATTTGAACACTTGAATTCACACCAAAACAGTAACCTTCTTTTAATCCAGATTGAGCTAACCGAGGGACCTTATGGACCTACAGTGATGAGCTCCAATGATTCGAGATTAACCTAAGCTCTTTGACCCGGTTAATCAACATTCATTAGCTACGGTAACACTCCACTAAAGGCCGTAGCTGCACTCCCGTCAGTGCAAGATATTACGTGTCTATTGATATAACCAATGCCCATGAGTCGACCCTTCACAGGTTGTTCGTAGACACTGCTGGGTTAAATTATCGTTTTACCCTTGTGTCTACTTCTTGCTCCTTAAGTCCACATTGCTCCTCTAATGAACAACAACGTTGTAACGGTCCAACCATACACAACAACCCTCTCGGGCCAGTGAGAGGGTGGGCGCCTGTTTTCCAAGCCCTGGAGATAACACTTAAGGGAAGAACCCCTCTAGTTTCCCTAAAGGCGGGAACGAGTGAATTCCATCTCCCGTAGTTAAGTTCTCAACTCCCTACTTGGTACTGTCCCTGAGAAGATAGGCATATTGGGCGAGTAACTGTGACCACCCTCACCCGTACTAGTCAAAGGACAACCCACACAGACAGGAGTCCGTATCACGCTCAGGATTCAGGTCGAGTCACTAATGGTCATCTACGAAGTTATTAGTCCTTACTGTCAACGGTGTTACATCAGTAGGACTAATAATTCACGGTCCGGTCTTGTACAATCTCATTGTACAGGATGCCCCCACTCGCATGTCAATCACATGAACGAGTCAGATCACCTCGTTTGTATCTTAATACAAAGCGGGTCGCATCCACAGTGTATCGAGGATTACGTCTCCAACCCCATCCATATACTATAGACCGTTCGGGTCATTAACTCGAGTGTGATCCTCCCTGTATGTCCACTACACACCGTTCAAGTTCTAGTTTTCTCATGTATTCAATGACCCTGGAGCTTAGTTTATTGGACAAAGTTTGTAATAGATGCGAGACACAAAAGATGAAATAAATAACTCTTTATTAATTTCAAATAGTATATTTACAAACTAAACGAGATTAAGACAAACATCCTAACAACTTTATTTTGACATTGTTTTTGAATTTTTGAAGGGAACTCCATGTCATCTAGCAATAGGATCAATGGATAATGTGGTTGTTGTAGGCACAATGTACACGACTAACGCTCAATTTCCCAAAGTCCATGAAGTTTCGTTAGGAGTTGAAAATGTTAGAGTGGTAGTGGACATGATCGTAGGTGAAGATGCTCCATTACCAATTCCTCGACGGGGTGAATTAGAGTCTCTGAGTCAATCAATGGGAAATTTTGTGGCATGGCATCGTTGTTGGGGTGTTTGCCCTAATCTCGTGTAGTTTGTAATACAGATGTTATAAATGAATAAAAGTTATTAATTTGTCAAAGCTTTGTTTCTCGCATTTTATAAAACTTAATCCAATAAACTAAGCTCCAGGGTCATATTATTGTACTTGAACGGTGTGTAGTTGACACACGGGCAGGATCGCATTTGAGTTAGTGACCCGAACGGTCTACAATATATGGATAGGGTTGGAAATCTCATCCTGGTTACATTGTGGATGTGACCCGCTTTGTATTGGATACAAACGAGATGATCTAGCTCGTTCATGTGATTAACATGCAAGTGGGGGCATCCTGTGCAATAAGATTGTACAAGATCAGGCTGTGAATCATTAGACCTACTGATGTAACACCATTAACAGTAGGACTAATGACTTCGTAGATGACCATTAGTGACTCGTCCTAAATCCTGAGCATGTCACGAACTCTTGTCTGCGGGGGTCTGTCCTTTGACTAGTACGGGTGAGGGTAGTCTGGATACACCCAATATGCCTATCTTCTTGGGGACAGAACCTCGTGGGGAGCTGGGAACTTGACTAGGCAAGAAGGAATTCACTCGTTCCCGACCTAGGGAATTTAGAGAGATTGTTCACTTAAGTGTTGTCTCCACGACTTGAACAACGGGCGCCCAACCTCTCACTGGCCCGAGAGAGACATTGTTTATGGTTGGACCATACAACAAAGTTGTTCATTAGAGGAGCAGTGAGACTTAAGGAATAAGAAGTAGACACAGGGGTAAAACGGTAATTTGACCTAATAGTGGCCACGAACAACCTGTGAAGGGACGACTCGCGGGTATTGGTTATATCGATGACCACAACTTGTCCTACAGTGGTGGGAGTTCAGCTACGGGCTTTAGTGGAGTGTTACCGTAGCTAATGAATGGTGATTAACTGGATCAAAGAGTTTGATCGGTTAATCTCATATCATTGGAGCTCATAAGGTGTAGGTCAATTAGGTCACTCAGTTGACTCAATTGGACAAATTGAGGGTTTATAGTTTGGAGTGGATTTGAAGAGTTCAAATTCATTAATTGGGTAGCTATGTCAATTATATGTGATATAGTTCACATAATATATTGTTTGATGTGAATTAGATTCATAATAAACTATAGAATAGCCTAATTGATTAATTAGTGCTAAATTGGAGAAATTGAATTGAGAGAAATTAATTGAATGTAATTCAATTAATTATTCCACAATTATGCAAATAGGATTTGTATAATAAGGTATGAGATATCTTACATGATGTGATATGCAAATATAATTTGCATATCATATGGTTGTGGTAAAATGGTGAATTGGTGGAGATTTTAACTCCACCATTCACCATTATAAATAGGTGCTTTGTGAAGCACTTGGGAGGTGAAGACTTCTCATTTTTGGAATTTGAACAAAAAAAAGATAGACCAAATTCTCTCTAGCTCTCTCAATTCTCTACACATTTTCTCCATCAAAAATTCTAAAAGGAGTTCCACAACTCACCCTCTACCTCCCGAGATCAATCGAGAAGAGCTTTTGGAAGTGCCTTTGTTCGTGAGGTTCTGGATCGAGAGAGACAGAGAAGGAACTGCAAGAAGTTGTCTATAAGAGGTTAGTAAAATGTTTACTTTCTGTATTCCTTCTCAAATCAACATGCTTAACTTAGTTTTTATGAGATAAATTTTGTTTTTAAGAAATTACACACACAACGAATCAACGACGAAATTCTGTTTTTAAGAAATTTCACATACAACGAATCAAAGACGTTTCACAACGTCTTCCGCTACGGGAAATCGATTCACTTCACTCGTGACCTTGTCATTTTTAATAAGGGAAAAAGGTATGAAATTCTTCAACTCAATGTTTAAAATTACTATATTCTTTGTTTACAAATTTAAATGTTCTTTTGTTTTGATAGGTGGCTTCTCCAGCAAAACATAAGTCAGATGTTCCTGTACATGTGCCTATTTCACATTCTACAAAGTACACAAACGCTCATGTGACTATTAAACTTCTAAATCGTTATGCAATGTTATCGATACAAGAAGATGATACCATTCAAGTCAAGTTGAACGAGCACATGTTCGGAGAGGAAAAGATAATTTATTTACATCACGATGATATCCTGCATTACTGTGGGATGGTGGAGATAGGGTACTCCTGCATAGTCGCATACATTGCGTAAGTATACAACATCTTTCATTTACAACTATATTGACTACGCTTTTGAATGTTTTATAAAATAACTTTACTTTTATTTAGGTATCTTTGGACTGTCTGTGACTATGAAATAATCGTCAAGTTCTTGCTAGTTGATCAAATAAACATTTCTAATTTTGTTAAAAATCAAGAAACACGTTGTATAAATCTGACTAACAGGTTAGAAATGGTTAACTTGGACTTGGATCAACAAGTTTTTATCCCATATAATACTGGGTAAGTCATCTGTAACGCCCCGAAATTTTCAAATACTTCTTAGGGTGTACTTGGATTAATTTACTAGAAATTTAAATTAAGTGGGCTTTAGAGCTTTGTAATTTAGTGAAATGATATGTAAATTAAGGGTTTTGTGTAAGTAAAGGCATTTTGAGAACATTTGATTTGTTTAAGGGCATACTTGTGGTTAAAAGGAAGAGGAAGGGCATTTTTGTAATTCTTAAACAAGTCAATTTAGGGTTAGCATTGGAGAGGCACAGATTTCGAGAACACCATCTCCACCCTCTCTTTCAAAAATTTACACAGCCACCATGGGAGAGCCCTTCGTTCAGTCGCCGGCGAGGGTTCAAACTTCACAGTCCTTGCGCCGTACAGTCGTTCACGTCGCGCGTCGCCGGTGAATTGACCGATCAGTTAAGCCAGATCTGCACCGAGTCGTTCGTGTCTGTCCATCCACGAACCGCACGAAACCACACCGCCACGAGCTTCGCGGTCCCTGTCGAACAACGGAACCTCATCAACGCCGCTCTAATTTGTTTCACGGTCCTTGTCATCGTCTACTCGCCTGACCGGTAGGCGCAAGCTCCGTGCCCAGTCACTGCGGTGCCCCACGCCGAATAGTCGCAAAGCAAAGGAAGCTGAAGCTCCATCGCCGTCGAACAACCATAGCAGGTTCAAGCACCTCAGCCGCCAGTTCGCAGTTTGGTTCAGACTTTTAGGTGTTTTTCGACCGGTTCTCTCTAAACCGACACTAGTTTCGAATAGATCGAGCCACGAGCTTTCTAATGGTATGCTCCACGCTTCAAAGCGACCGCCACACGCGCCGCCGCCGGCTGACCACGCGTCGCCGCTCGCCGGAGTTGGCCAATCCGAGCAGTTTCGCTCCCCGAGTCTGCTTCAAGCCTTCGTCAGCGGGAAATCGACCTAGTTATTGCCAAATTGAAATATAAGTTTACTTATGCGTTTTAACAAAGGAATTAATGAAATTGATTTAGGAGGCTCGAGTTCTGAACATGATTTAATGGATTGCTGAGTCAGAGATTTAGTTATAGAATATCTCGGAGCTAAGGCTAAGGTAAGGGATTTTTCTACAAATGATTCTTAAAAAGGGGAATGAATATGATTTCTTCAAAGATTTATTTGAAAAGGTGAAATTCGAGCACTTATCAAAAGAGTGAAATTCCAAGACTTGCGCTCATAACTTTAGAAAAGTAATATTTCATAGGGCTTAAAGGATCATGAGTAAATGATTGATTTTCAAACGATTTAGAAAGGAGCTTAAATGATTCAAGGGTTTAGGGAGGACTTGAACAGAAATGATTTCAAAGTATTTCAAAACGAACCTTGACACGCTTATGTATAGTTATGCATATTGAGATTTTCGCATTATGTCGATGTGTGCTAATTATGTACCTTATATTATAAACGTACTTATCACTTATGATTAATTGACTCTAGATTAAAGTTATGAAAGTTATGCCATGATCTTATGTTTTATGTGATTGTTGCATCATTCGGAATGTATATGTAGATGTGTTTGAAGAATGGGACCTCACGCATATTGTATGTAAATGTACATATCATGTAGGCTGTGGCAATTGGTCTCTGAGAATTCATGCATGGTAAAACATGCATCGAGACCCTATGGGTCAAACTTATAGGAGTCCGTGAGGACTCAAACTTATAGGGTCCATGAGGACTCAAATCTTATAGGGTCTGTGCATGAGGACTCAAACCTATAGGGTCTCAGTGAGGACTCATTATGAAACAGAATCAGTAGACTCAATTGACCACGCATAGCCAAAGAGAAAAGTCATGATTTTATGAATAGAGCTTTAGGTCCCACAACAGAAAGTTTTATGATCTCAAAAGTCACGAATCACACATATGTATAAAAGTTATGTTTAAAAAGAAAGTCATGTTGCATGTGTTTGCATTTCCCCACCCCCACTTACTGGGTATTTTATAATACTCACCCCTTTATCTTTGTTGTGTTTTCTCTGTTTTAAAATGTTTTCGTGTAAAGGCGAGAGCATACCAAAGTGAGTGGCGGTGGATGCGCTCTGTAAGCCATGGGAACCGAGTCATGAATTCCGCATCCATGATTTAGAAAGAATTTTTAAATGATTATTGTCTTCCGCTTATGTAACATAGAGTTTTGAAACTAGAGGCCGAACTTAGTTATGTTTCTTGTAAACGTTTTGTATTTCTATGGGATCCCAAATTAAATTGATTTTTATTTATCAACTTTTACTTATTTAAAGTCAGTTAGGGCCTCGAATGCATGCATGAGTAGTAATGTCCCTAGGAATTTATGTTAAAAAAAGTAGGGGCTTTACATCATCATTTAAATTACTTCAACTTATTTATAGTTTTTTGTTCATAAACAATGATATAGGAGTTTATTATGTTAGTTTTAGAGTTTATTGTTTTTGGGATATAGGAGTTTATGGTTGAGTTATGGTTAAAGTTTGTGATATACGAGTTTATGGTTTTTGTGATATAGGCGTTAAGGTTATGTAGAGATCGTCTCATGTGTATTCTTTATAATGAAGTGTTCTGCTCTTCTCGTAAAAGGAATTTTGTTGGATGTTTGTGAATGAATTAGTGATTTCATGTTTTTTTTGGATATAGAAGTGTTCTGCAATCTTTCAGGTTAGTGGTTAAATGATATTTTGTAGAGGTCATGCAAAAATTTTCACTTAGTGATTTGGTTTCGTGTTAGTTTTAGAGTTTATGGTTTTTGTGATATAGGAGTTTAGAGTTATGGTTAAGGTTTGTGATATACGAGTTTATGGTTTTTGTGATATAGGTGTTAAGATTATATAGAAGTTTATGGTTAAGGTTTGTGATATAGGAGTTTATGGTTTGTGATACAAGAATTTCTGGTTTGTGATATAGTAGTTTATGGTTTTGGAGGTTTGGATATAAAAGTGTTCTATGTGTATTGTTTTGGTAAAAAAGAATTTTGTTGGATGTTGTTATGGAATAGTGATTTCATGTATGTTTTGGATATAAAAGTGTTTTTGTTGCATGTTTGTCAATTGTGTAGTGATTTCATGTGTGGTTTCAAAATAGAAGTTAATATATATGCAATATTTCAGGTAATTAGTTATTAAATATTGTTGGCTAGCCATCGGGCTATCAACTTTTTTTTTATTAAATTATGCTAAAAACGATGACGGGCATTGCCTGTCATTAAATAAAAAATTATGCACTAAATTAATGACGGACAACATTTAATGACGGACAACGGGTATTTAAAAAGTTTTTTTACCAAATATAGATGACGGACAAAGTTCGTCATTAAAAAGTGGGTTGGAACCCAGTTTTTAATGGTGGGCATTGCCCGTCATTAAATCTCACTTTTCATGATGGGAAATGTCCTTCATTAAAAACAGGGTTCCATCCCACTTTTTAATGACGGGCAAAGGACTTTAATGACGGGCATCCATGCCCGTCATTAAAACCCTGTTTTCTTCTAGTGCAATGATATATCCAACCAAAAAGTAACTAAATGAATGATATACTACTGATATCCGTTGATTTCACTAATATTAAGTATATATAACTGTGATATACTACTGATATACTTGATTTAGTATATCAACGGTATATCACAAATGGTGATTTATGCAGATATATTTTATTTAGTAATATTAATTATGAGACACGAGACATACGCAGCGGAAAAAAGGATCTAATGACACTCTAATTACATCTAACTTAATAGAAATTAACATGCAAACATACAAAAAATAGTGAACTAAAAAAGGGAAGAGAGTACAGCCTTTGTAGCTCGATTTATTCACGATCTCCTTGCCTAAGCACAATTCGAACACAACTGGATAACTACTAGAGCTTTTCCGCTATCCTCTAGACTCAGAACCAAGTTGTGGGACCCGCTGAAAGAAGGAATGAAAAGGAAGAAATTTTTTGTGAGACTCTCTTTGGAAAAAAACTAAAATTCAGCAAGAAGCATTTTGTTTTAAAACCAATCCTATTTATAAAACAATTACATGCATCAAATGCATGTCAAAGCTCACCAAAATGCAACACCTCACAAAACACTAACTAAAGTGAGTTATGTGTCATTCTATAATGTTGACACATAGTCCATTTAAGTTAGTGGGATTGTCCAACAAAAAGTTGGATAATTCCACTAACTCTAGTCAAGGGTAAAATGGTCTTTTCCATTCGGTCAAAGTCAAACTTTTTGACTTTTCTCGAGGAAAAAAGTCAACCCTTTGACTTTTTAAAAATTTTGACCCTCTTGACTAATTTTGACTTCCCGAACATGAATCCGCATTCATATTTTCGAAATTCAAATTATTTTTGAATCTAATGTGTCATACAAAAATTGATAGTTATGTCGCATATACTTGTCGGTTTAAAACTCCTTTTCTAATTCGAACAATTCGAATTAATCCAGCATACTGTTCTAAGTTTAATCCATATGAGCTAGCAAGGTGACCTAATGGACCTACAAATCATGGGCTCCAACAATTCGAGATTAACCGGTCAACCTCTTTGACCTAATTAATCAAATGTTAACTAACGAGTCATTCCACTAAAGTCCCGTAGTTGCACTCCCCTCACTGTAGATATATTTTTGCCCACCTGATTTAACCGTAACGAGTAAGTCAATCCTTCACAGGTTGTTCGTGGTCTCGACTGGGTAAAAATATCGTTTTACCCCCGATAACACTTATTGTTCCTCAAGTCCCATTGAACCTCTATAGAATAATTGATTTGTGGTCCAACCAACAAATCTAGTCCTTCTCAGCCTAGTGAGAGGGTGGGGCCCCTTGTTCTAGTTCTGAAGTCAACACTTAAGGGAACAACCTATCTACTATCCATAGAGTCGGGTAGGAGTGAATTCCGTCTCGCATCCTATGTCCCCAGCTATCTACCCGGTCTTACCCCTGAAATGAGAGGCTTATTGAGCCAGCGCTGTTGAGTTGCTCTCACCAATGCAGATCTAAGGATAATCCCGAATAAACAGGAGTTCATAGTTAGCTCAGGATTGAGATCGAGTTACCTAGGTCATCAAATTTGAATTAGTTAGTTTTCTACAATAAACGGTGTTATAAAGCAAAAGTGACTAAGTCGTGGTTCAGTTTTATAAAAACTCATTGCATAGGATGCTCCCACTCACATATCTCTATATGAACGATTAAGGATCACATCGTTCGTACTAACTACAAAGTAGGTCGTATCCATAGTGTCCCCAGAATAAGGCGCCCAACCTTATCCCTATACTATAAACCATTTTAGGCTATATACTTGAACTTGATCCATATTTTATGTTATCACATAAAGTTAAAGTCTACATTAAATAGCCTCGGGACCTTAGTTTATTGGATTCAAGATTATAACATACGAATTCAATAACAATTTCATCGAAAACGAAACACGAAAAATGTTTATCAATTACAAACTATGAGTTTTAGGACATAAAATTCAACAAACTCCCACTTGGACTAAAATTCCTAGTGGAATATCACAATGTTAAATTTAAGTGAGAAACATATGAGTACAATAAACATATGAATATAATAAACTAGGGCATATACCCAAAAGTTCTCCCACTCGTCCTTGTTTACTAACTTTGTAGACCTAGAGACTGTAGGTGACCTTCAAACACTTTAGCCATGAGGGTCTTTGTAAAAGGATCAACAATGTGAGCTTCTTGGTTCTCTTGAATTTTCAACTGCACCACTGTTATCACAATATAGGGTGATAGGCAGATGCATATTTGGAACGACTTCCAAATCTTTCAAGAATTTCCTAAACCATACTGCTTCTTTGCTGCTTCACATGCAACTACGTATTCAGCTTCCATTGTGGAGTCTGCAATACAATTTTGCTTCACAGTTCTCCACACTATTGCTCCTCCATTTAGAATGAACACTGATCCCGATGTGGATTTTCTTGCATCTTTATCGGTCTGGAATCAGAGTCAGTGTATACAGTAAGGATCAAATCCTTAGCACCATACATGAGCATGTAGTTCTTCGTTCTCCTAAGATACTTGAGGTTATTCTTAACGATTGTCCAATGATCATATCCAGGATTGGAATGATAAATCGAAGTAACGGTCAGACTGATGAACAACCCTCCCACTACGTCGAGGTATTCTCAACTCTAGAGAAGGATGTGATTGACCAGATGTACTAGTTTTATTTACTACTTTGGTAGATGGACTAGTTCTATCTATAGCGTTTTTGGAAAGTTCATTTAATACTAGTTTACTGCGAGGTTGATGACTTTTGATGTAGTCTTCCTCTAAGAATGTGGCATTGGTTGACACAAACACCTTATTCTCTTGAGGATCGTAAAACAAACAACCTTTTGTTTCTTTTGGATAACCTACAAATAGGCATAACTTTGAACGACGTTCTAATTTTTAGGATTTTGCACCAACACGTTTGTCGGGCATCCCCAAATCCTAAACTGACGTAAATTGCCTTTACGCCTTTTCCATAGCTCATAAGGTGTTTCTGAAACACTTTTAGTGGGAACGTTATTCAAAATATAGACAACAGTTTCTAATGCATTGTCACACCCCCTCCCGAACCACCCGCTAACTTAGCCCGGAAAGAGGCATGAAGCCAACAGACATTGCTCACCTCTTAACAATACCTGATGACCCTATTCTACCTGATAAACATACTATGCTCGTATATGGTAAACTTTAACATAACACAGCGGAAACTTGATAACTACTAAACATACATAGGGAGAAACATTTCTTAAGTCTCTCCTTTGAAAACTTAAACGAGCAATAGCATCACAACTTAGTACATGCCAACCCACTGTTCATACAACCTCTTATGTACAAACAACTATAACTACATAACGACCTGCTATACAACGCCAGCCACGTACAAACTATCAACTTACGAAACTTCCAGCAGACTATGGCAGGATGTCAGGTACCACGAGCTCAATCTCTACCTGAAAAGGTTTGAAAACATTGAAAGAATGAGCTAAAAAGCTCAGTGAGTGTCTATCTTTAAAACATTATAAGCTCACAGGTGAATCATAATAATGGCAGATTATAAGTAGAAAATAGCTTATCATCTGTTTGTAAACATAAACAAACCATGCTTCCAATTTACAAGTTTAAGTCACCACTTGTGCATAGCACACAACTCGAAATGTACTATCATATCGAGGGTAGATAGATCAATAATATAGAAGCTCATAACAGTAAAACATATGATAAGATACCACATTCAAATCATAGAGGTGGTAGAGTTACATTTATACCAATAAGGTTCATACCTCTCACTCTCACGTGCACATGGAATACCTTTGGTCGTTTGGTTTTCCCTAATACCTTCTCTATGTCCTTCAGTATTAAGGTAAAACCATTTACTACCCAAATACCTTCTCATTGTCCTTCAGTATTAAGGTAAAACCATTTACTATCCGAATACCTTTTCATTGTCCTTCAGTATCGGGATATCGTGATTCTTTCCCCCCTTATGTACCTTCTCGAATGTCCTTCAGTATTAGGGGTTAGCCACAAACAAGGGCATAATTTGTGTACCATGGAAATCATGTCTTTATAACACATACAACAATTTCTTGACATTTTCACATTATCATCTAAACATGTTCCCAAGTGAATTTACACAAAACATTCTCTAAAGGAAAACATACTTCCATAATTTAGTTTCCATACTTGGATTTATAGTTACAAACTAATTCAAAACATGCTTAGGTTCCATCATGAATTTTATGTTAGAAAACTCTATGAAGCCATACATAATTAGTTCAAACAGGATGTAATTATCAACACTTATGTTCTTGAAGAAAAACATAGGTCAAGCATAGTTCTAAGATAAAGTCACTCACAGTATTAGAATTAGAACCATGGCTTGTAAACTTGACCTATTTGCTCTTGGTCTGTCAAACAAACCAACTCAACCATTAGAACCTCAAGCTCATGATTTTTGACCTTAAAACTTGCAAAAAAACACACTTTCACATTTCCAGCATTTTCAGATTTTCTGCCCTGTTTTCAGACAGCCATAACTTCTTCATTACTTATCCAAAAATAATGTAATTTATACCAAACTCTTCCTTTTTGAACCCTCTAAAAATCATATGAATATATGAAATTGAAATTCTAAACGGATTTGTTCAGAAATACCTCGAAAGCTACTTTCCTCAAAACAGACTTCTGCTGTTTCCAGATTCGGATTTCCTGCTGCACAATAAATTTAACCTGATATTTAATACATCTTCTAGACATTTTCTACTCACGAATTCTTCACGAAAGGTGTAGGAAATTCAATAAGCTTTCGAACCATACCAATTAGAGCTTCTAACTCCAAGTATACAGATCAGAACAACCAAAACATCAGGGACATCCCAGATTTGACAGCAAATTCTGTCTTCTGTCTTCCTCTTAACAAAACAGTAAGTTAACTTCAGTATTAGCTCGAGCTTCCTTCATGAACTTTGTTTAAAAATGAGTTAGCTTTCAGGAAAAGTAAATTTCAACACTTACCTCTTCTTGTAGAGCTCAAGAAGATAAAAACATCAGACAATGGCAGAATGATTCACCTTGCTGCTATAATAATTCCCTTCAGATCTTCTCTTTTCTTCTGCAATTCCAGCTCCAAAATCACGAAAATGGCTTCCTTCTTCTTCCTTTCTCCTTCTCCCACGAAGCTTCAGCTTTGGTTTTGGTAAATGAAGAAGTAAATTGAGAAGATAAAGCTTTTCTAAAAAGCAAACGGTGGAGGAAAAGACAAATTTGTCTTTTTCCCTTTCTTTTTTTTTCTTTTCCTTTTCTTTATCCCTTTCTTTCTTTTCTTTTCTTTTCTTTTCTTTTCTTAACAAAACAAAACTTAATATATTAAACATTTGTTTCATTTCCTTTTCTTCTTTTGTCTTTAAAGCAATCCAAACCAAAATGGTTTAAACTTTCCTTCGTTGTTTTCCTTTTGTCTTTCACTTCATTTCTTTTCTTTTTAAAACATGGAAAACCAAGTTTTAAACATTCATTTCTTCTTTCTTTTTGTTGTTTGTTAATAAGGAACTTCCAAAGAAAGATCTTGGGTTTATATGCATGTCCTCAAAAGAAATCAGGTAACTTAGCAAAGCTCATCATTGAGCGAACCATGCCCAACAAGGTTCTGTTTCTTCTTTCAGATACACCGTTCTGCTGAGGCATATTAGGTGCAGAGAGTTGTGACTTGATTCCGTGTTCTATCATATAGTCCTGGATTCTTAAGTCCATATACTCCCCACCTCGATCTGATTGGAGTGTCTTAATTGTTTTACCTAACTGGTCCTCAACCTCAATCTTATATTCTTTGAACTTCTCAAAAGAATCAGAGTTATGATGCATTAGGTAAATATGACCATACCTTGAATAATCATCAATGAAACTGATGAAACATTCATACCCACCTCGAGCATTGACATTCATTGGTCCACAGAGGTCCGAATGTACGAGCTCTAAGGGTATTGTGGATCTGTGACCTTTTCCAGTAAAAGATCTCTTAGTCATTATTCCCTCAAAACAAGACTCATATGGAGGTAAAGAATTGTCTTCTAACTGATTTAGGAGCCCATTATTAACTAATCTCTAATCTTATTGAGATTTATGTGACCAAGTCTTAAGTGTCATAGATAGGCATTAAAGAAACTTTTTTGTCTTTTATTTTGAGTTTTGGTTTTTTTCAACATCTCAGTATTTAAGACAAATTTGATTTAGTTGGTCTTAACTTATATAAGTTGTTTTCTAGTATAGCAGAACAAATTTGAATACCTTTTCTGAAAATGAACGTTTCATTGATTTCAAAGGATTTTTTATATATTTGTTCTAATATACATGTGATAGATATTAAATTCCATTTCATTTTAGGAGCATACAAAACATCTTTAACTGTGATATATCTATCGTCGAAATACATCTTCAAGTCTCCCACTGCGTCGACCAAGACAACCTCTCTTGTTCCAACCTTGAGGGTGATCTCACCTTCTTCTAGCTTTTTCCAGGAACTTGTTTCCTGAAACACGAAGCAAATATGATTAGTGGCCTCTAGATCCAATATCAAGATTGAGGTTTCATACTCCACTAAACATATTTCAACAACTAGTAAATCATATTTACCTTGTGCTTCTTTATCTGTTTTTTTTCTTAGCAACGTACTTCGGACATAAATCCTCATTGCTCAGTTTTTTAGTCATTCAACATATAAAAATTGTTCATATTTCTTCATTAAACAAAAATAATTACAATAAGAGATACATAGTACAAAAAGTTCAAAGCCAAAAAGAACATAAAAATAAACATTAGTACTACACCTTCTCAAAATAAAAAAAAAAACACTTGTTAATCCATCAATTGATTCAATCTTCTCTTGAGGAGATGCAAAGAAGTCTGTCACATCCAAATTCGTAATATTGGATGGGTCAAATATATCATTATTTTGATAAGAAAGATTTGCTTCCACATTTTTTCCTTTTTCCTTCAGGAAAGCTTGATAGAGACCCACTAAATCTTTGGATGTACGACAAATACGTGATCAATGTCCAGTCATTCCACATCGAAAGCATTTATTCTCATCACCTCTTGCATTCTTATTTTGTGGAGCTTTTCCTTTATGATCATTAGTTCGTGTGGGTTTTTTTGAAATTTGGATAATTATAATGCCCACCACGAAAGTAATTATTTCTTCCTCTACCGCGGTCACGACCTCGACCACGATTGTTAAAATTCACCACATTCACTTCAGGGAATGGTGTTGCTCAAGTTGGTCGAAATTCATGATTTTTCATTAATAGCTTGTTGTTTTGTTCAGCCACGAGAAGACATGAAATGAGTTCTGAATACTTTTTAAAGTTTTTCTCTCGATATTGTTGCTGCATGAGTATATTCGAGACATGAAAGGTAGAAAATGTCTTCTCTAACATATCCACATCATTAATATTTTCTCCACATAATTTCAATTTCGAACTAATTTTGAATAATGCGGAGTTGTACTCACTTACTGATTTTAAATCTTGCAACCTCAGGTGCATCTAATCATAACGAGATTTTGGAAGAATAACAGTTTTTTGATGATCATACCTTTCTTTCAAGTTATTCCACAACATGTAGGGATCTTTTATCGTTAGATATTCCATTTTCAATCTCTCTTAGAGATGATGACGAATGAAGATCATGACTTTCACCTTTTCTTGACTAGATGTTGCATTTCCTTCTTTAATGGTCTTTTCAAGACTCATAACATCCAAATGTATCTCGACATCAAGCACCCATGACAAATATTATTACCATTAATGTCAAGGGTCGTGAAATCTAGTTTTACAAGAATTGGCATAGTAATGCTATCAAAAGGCATTATATTTATATTAGAAAATTAATATAAACTAAACATGCAAAATAACATTTAAAAAAAATATCTTACTCGGAGAACCTACCTTTAGCGAAAAAAATAACAGAGGCTCGTGTTGATAACGTGTTGTAAAAATTGAGGCAAAATTGGACACCAAAACTTTACCAAAATATATAATAATAATAATAATAATAATAATAAAGAAAAGAAAGTGGAAATGGGAATGAAAATTAATATGGGCAATATATATATTATTAATAAAGATAGTGGAATTATATGACAAAATTAAATAAAGAAATAAAAGAGAAAGTGGGGGAGAGAAAATTGATTGGAGAAAATTTCACTAATTGTGTATTTTATTTATCCACCAAAAGCCAGTATTTATAGGCAATTTGGGGAGCATTACGTGGTCCATTTGGACACCAATCTATAGTATTTGTTGGACACATGAGTGACACTTTAGTTATGGATAATTTGTCATATGACATAGGCATCAAAGGGACAGTTTAAATATCCACCCACACACATGAGGACTATAATATAGAATTTTTTTTCTACCATCAATTTATTATATATGGACCCTCCACTCATAAACAAACAAACTACATGGACAATTTGATGAAGGTGACGGTCTACTTTTAGTCAACATAATTAATAACAACAAACATGTGGACATGTATCATTTCTATTGGATGCAGGGAGCTTCAATCTCTAATTACAAAACCACCCGTCACGTTTTGGGCATATTGAAAACCCCTAGTAGATATTCATAACGTTTACTACGTCAAACATAATTTGAGGCCCATCAAAAATTATGAAGAAAGAGAGTATGTCAGTATGATATTACAGTAGTACTAGAAATTTTCCACGTAATTTTTAAAAGAATATTAATGTGGCAAGTAATGAATGCGAGTGGTATGGAAAATTTTCCATACTACAATACCAAAAAAAAATTCCATCCCGTGCTTTTAATCACACTAGACTTTAATTTTGCAATTTAAGAAATCGTGTTAAAGAAATATGATTTAAGACCCGAGACAATTCTAAAAACAATTTTTTTTAATAATATAGAATTTCTAGCAATAGTCTTTTAATTTTAAATTTCGTTTTTAAATAATATTTAATAATTATTGTTTTAGAAAATCTTGATCTTGAAAATTAACTGCATGTTTTCTAGCATCATTTAGTTTTTAAAGAATAAATTAGTTTATCAACGATTTATTTGTTTCATAATCAACTTCTTCATTCTTTTTTTTAAAAAATCCTTAGAAAACTTGAAAAATTAAATGAAAAGCAAACTGAAAAATCAATATTTTCTTTCACTTTTAACCTAAGATTTCAAAATCATTTTTGTTAGATAAAAGACAACCCAAATAAAATATCAGACACTGTGTGAGCCTTAAAAAAAATTAAAAAAAAAAAAGTCATACACCATCTACAAAAGTTGTTAGTGATTGATTTCTTTCTTACATATTCTGTCCTACTTGAAAACTATTGATAGGGATGTGTTATATTCCTAATTTGACATTTTACATACTCATATATATCTCAATATATATGTCCCAGTTTAATACAATAGATAGAGCCATTAAATTTCTAAGTTTATAGATAATATTTATATATTTATGTCTATATCTCATTGTCTAAGTTAAGTTTGTTGGAAAATAATGCTTTGTCGTGTATAAAGCGTTGAGTAACACTAACAAATACATTACAACTTAACTGGCTACAAAGTATTACAATTGTAAGTAATTGTACAAATATTGTATATAGCAACAACTCAAAACTCAAGAATAAATGATTGTAAATAGTCTAGCCACGCTTACTAAGTGTTGTCTTGAAGACAATTATTCGCTTTGCGCGGGTAGCAAGAAGACTACAACGACCATCTCAAAAGAATACAACAACTTGCTCCGATAGAACAACAACCTCGAACTACTCGGATCTGGCAGAACTCTTGGACACTTGCTCTCAACTTGACTCAAGATCAAAGAGAAGAAAGAAAAGAGAGGAACTCTTCAATTAGAATGAGATACTCTAAAATTTAATGAGATACTCAAAATAAAGAAACAAGTTGCTATTTATAGGCTAGCAACTTAGTAACTCTCTAAAATCAAATTAATATGAATAAAATGAAACATAAATCAAAAGTAACTAAATTGTGTAGTTACTTGTTGAAATTCAAACAAAACTCACAAACTTAACTTTTTAAGTTAAATTTGTATAAGAAACATCAACATATTTGGATGTTTCAAACCATTTTGAAACTTTTGAATTTAAAATTAAGTAACATCAAATCACTTGATTTGATGTTTCAAATGAAAGAAAGTTTAAAAATTAGCACACAATCGTTGAGAGCAAAAAAACAAACAAGCTATGCATCAGGATAGGTGTCTTCTGGACTTGAACCTTACTTAGTGAATATCTATCAAACATACCTGAGAAATAGTGAGACCAACTCTGGAACTATCCTTCTCACTTGTAAATTGAGACAACAAACATCACACATAACTCATCTTATATCTTTGAGTTCTATATGTTTGTGTCCATTTAAGTCCTAGACAAAATCTCGAATTCATGAGAGTTTTAGAGAACATAAGCCATTTTAAAAGTCCTCAGAGAAGCAACCCTACTTCTACTCTCACATATGTGATATTGATTAAGAGAATTCTGTCATTACTCCTCTTGCAAACAAGATATCAACATGACCTCAACATCAACAGATCACACAGTCTACAATATCATAAAAATGGGAATAAACCATAAGTTTCTTAGTGTGTCAACGATAAATTATTCAACTAGTTTGCCTATTGAACCTAGATCTAGGGATCTCGAGTCAACTAGGTTAGGTTACCATCAGATAATTTATTTCATCGGCTTTAACCTCATTTCCCTTGATGTATATGTGACTTGCTCTCTAGACAATCCTTTCGTTAAAAGATCTGCAATATTCTCTTTTGATTTCACATAATCAATGGAAATAACTCCATTAGAGAGTAGTTGTCTTATCATATGATGTCTACGTCTTATATGTCGTGACTTTCCATTATAAACATTATTCTTGGCCCTCATAGAGGTCGTCAAACTGTCACAATAAATACATAGTGCGTTTACAGGCCTTGGTCATGATGGAATATCTTCGAGAAAGTTTTTAAGTCATTCAACTTCTTCTCTAACTTTATCAAGATCTATAAACTCTGATTCCATAGTCGAACGTGTTATACAAGTCTGTTTTGACGATTTCCATGATACAGCTGCTCCACTAAAGGTAAATGTATACCCCACTTATTGATTTAGTCTCTATGCTATCAGAAATCCAATTAGCATCATTAAATCCTTCCAGTACATGTGGATCTCTCGTATAATGTAATCCTGTTGAGATTTATGCCCTAAACTCGTGTATTTGTAATTATTTGAGGAAATGAATAAAGTTGTTATTTTGTCCTTCAAACTTGCATTCTCGCAATTACAAACTTAAATCCAATAAACTAATCTCTAGGGTCACATTTAGAATGTCACCCAAATAGTCTATAGTAGATGGATTAGGTCGGAAACCTTATCATGTTAACACTATGGATGCAACCCACTTTGTATTTGATACAAACGAGGCAATCCAGCTCATTCATGTAGTTGACATGCGAGTGGGGGCATCCTGTGCAAAGAGTTTGTATAAGACTGGACCAAGAATTGTTAGACTAATCCAGTAACACCATTGATAGATTAGGGTTAATGATTCAAATGATGACCAATAGTGATTCAACCTGAATCCTGAGCGAGTTGCGAACTCCTGTCTGTCGGGATTATCCCTTGACTAGTACGGGTGAGAGTGACCAGAGTTGCCGACTCAATATGCCTACCTTCTCAAGGATGAAACCTTGTAGAGAGTTGGGGACTCAACTTCGCAAGAAGGTATTCACTCGGTCCCCGTTCTAGGGTAACCAGATAAGTTGTTCCCTTAGGAGTTGTATCCAGGTCAGACCATAAACTTGTTGTTCATTAGAGGATCAATGGTGCTTAAGGTGCAAGAAGTAGTCATAGGGGTAAAACGATAATTCAACCCAGTTGTAACTACGAACGACCTGTGAAGGGTTAATTCACGGGCATTGGTTAAATCAATAGACACAACTTGTCCTACAGTGAGGAGTGTGCAGCTACGAGTCTTTAGTGGAGTGACTTGTAGTTAACGAATGTTGATTGACGAGATCAATGAGTTTGATTAGCCAATCTCGTATCGTTGGAGCTCATGATTTTTAGGTCTATTAGGTCTCTAGATTGGATCAACATGGAATTAATAGAGGGTAGAAAGTTTTGGAACGAATTTGAAATGTTCAAGTTCAAATTTAGGGATTATATCAATTATATATGATATGATTGATATATAATATATAGTTTAATGTGAATATGATTCATATTGAATTTAATTATGTCTAATTATGGAATTAGGACATAACTAATGGTAGAATTTTGGAGAGATAAAATTGGATTTATTTGAATCCAATTTCTCCACATTATGTGAATATGATTCATATAATAAGGTGTTTGACACCTTATATTATGCATTTATGCATAATATGTGGAGTTAGTGGCAAAATTGGTGGAGAATTTGTCTCTACCTACATTGCCTATAAAAGCATCATTTTGGATGCATTTTTTAAGACTTGAAGCATTTGCTAAGTTTTGGAACTCTACCATAACAACATCTCTCTCTCAAAATTTCTGCACTTTCTCTAATTCCAAAAAGGAGATCCCACTTTTCTCCCTCTCCTAGAGAACAACCAAGAAGTCTATTTGGTAGTGTTCATGTTTTCGATCGTAGAGAAAAAGAGATCGTTGACGACGAGGAACTACTTGAAGAATTGGTCTTCAAAGGTAATCTTCTAAACCATTTATGTTTCCAAATTAGCATGCTTAGCCTAGATTTTCTATTTTTTGAGCAATTCTATGTCACATGATTAAGTGCAAATGCGATCATTCGCTTCCGCACGGGATTCAATTCCCTTCAAATCCATAGTCTAGAGTGTCCTTCAAGTACCTTAGAACTCTGACTAAAGCATTCCAATGATCATGCCCAGGATTGTTGATGTATCTTGCTAACCTTCTTACTGAATAGGTAATATTAGGTCTTGTACAATTCATTATGTATATTAAGCTACCAATAACTCTAGAGTATTCTAGAGAAGACACACATTCATTTTTGTTCTTCTTTAACTTACAATTTGGATCAAATGGAGTAACGGTTGATTTACTCTCAAATTGATCAAATTTTCTCAACACTCTTCTCTATATATGGTTTCCAAGTATAACATCAGCAAGACCAAGGTCTTTCATATCAAAGTTGGATTTTAACATCTTTTAGTGGAGTCAATGATACTTCTATTTGTGCCCATTATCAATATGTCATCTACATATAAGCAAATAATGACATAGTCTTGATTTATGGTTTTAACATATAGACACATTTCTCACACTCATTTATCTTAAATCTATTCAATAACATAATGTGATCAAAATTTTCATGCCATTTTTTGGGTGCTTGTTTCAACCCATAAAGAGACTTAACTAGTTTACAAACTTTATCTTCAAGTCTCTTACAACAAACCCCTCAGGTTGATCCATATATATTTCTTCATCTAAATCTCCATTTAAAAATGCAGTTTTTACATCCATTTGATGTATTTTCAAATTTTGTAAAGCTATTATTATGATTAACATCCTTATAGATGTAATCCTCGTCACTAGAGATTATGTATCAAAGAAATCTAAACCTTTTTTTTTTTACGAAAGCGTTTAGCTACTAAACGAGCTTTGTATTTATCAATAGTGTCATCAACATTTAGCTTTCTTTTAAAGAACCATTTACTACCAATTGGTTTACTTCCAAGAGGTAAATCAACCAATACCAGGTATTATTTTGTAAAATAGATTCTATCTCACTATTGATAGCTTCCTTCCAATAAGGTGCATCTGGAGATGGCACGACTTCTTGAAAAGTTTGAGATTCACCTCCAATCATATAAGCTTCTTGAAAAGTTTAAAGCTCATCTCTTTATGTCTGTTCTCTTTGACCTTTATATCATTTGTTTCTTTCTTGCATACATGTACCCTCTCATTTCCATTTGCATTACCTAATTAAGTTTAAAGTCACATCATTAATTATCATGTCTAATCCTAGATTGGTAAACACTCATTTGCTTGTTGTGACATTGTCAGGCTAAAAAAATTATCATTGAGTATCCAACCATCTCAGACTTTTATAAAATTTGCATGGTCATTAAAATAAACATTAAGTTGTGAAATCTTGCATGCATACACTTCATGCTAGTAATAAGAGATTTGGACTAATTCAATCCTTCTCTTTCTTAAAAAAATATTAAAAATGTTAAAGTATTACAAAATAGCTTGAATATATCTTCACTCCATAGTCATTATTGGATTAGAAAGAGAGTAAGGATAAAAAAAGTTAAGGTTCATGGCCAAGTATAAGCACCCCAACGAGAAGTGGAAGAATTAAAGGATCAAATGGCAAATATTTTAGAAACCCTCACTGCAAGAAAGGAAAAGTTAATGACAGGGGCATAGGAAAAAGTTAGTGACAGGGGCATTACTAGAAGCAAAAATGGGATAGAACCAAGTATCAAACGATACCTCTTTTTGTCCTCTATAAACCACACCTAAGAAGCTATTAATCCACAATTGGCAAGAGTGATGTCGTACCCTACAGTTTCTGAAGCAAGATCATGATCAAGTCCTTCAACAATAGAGTTATGAGAATGTTCCAATATCCACTTCCCACACGGAGAATTGCCGTAGAATTTCCGAAGATTTAGGTGATATAAGAAGGTTACATCTTATAGAAGAAAGACCGTATGTAGTAGAAGACACCGATGACTATGATCATGTTGACACAAAACAATTGTGTTTGATCTCAAACACGACTATTTCACCTAAGTTCAAGCAGCCAGAGTTGGAGCTAAGGGTTTTAAAAAATTGTTAATTGTGGAAGGAATGTAAGAGTAATAACCATCAGTTTTATCCAAGGTCATGTTAATGCCTTTGTAATAAAGGCACTTTAATCATTTGCTTGAAAATGAATATCATAACTTTTGTTTAAAAAAATGATAGCCTCTTAAATTGTAACGCCCCAAAACACCAAGTGCCTTTCATTTTGTATTTTGAATTAAATTGTCGGAAATTTTAGTTGGCCTTCAATGTTTCATAAACTGAGTTAAGTTTTGAGGAAATCACAGAAAGTTAAGAAAAAATGGGAAAATTAATTAAGTCCAAGGACAACTTTGTTGTTTATTTAAAGTGAAAGGGCATTGTGGTAATTTTAGATGAGGAGACTAGGGTTAAACCCTTGTCTTTTGTGTGCACGAATTTCAAGGGAGTTGTCTTCAACCTCCCATCCCTTCTCCTTCTTCTTCACATGAGAAACCACCCGACATCCCCTCACCAAGACCTTCTTCTACATGCTTTGCAGATGGCCTCACCTCGGACCGGCCGACTGACTTTGTCGTCGTCACCAAGCTTGGTGTCGAGACTCGAGTCGTGGACGTCGACCCTGCATAAAAGGCATCCTTCCCGTCGGTCTGTCCAAGCTATGGTCGTCGACCTCATTGCAGATTTGAGACTCCGAGCATCCAACCGACGCCGCCTTACAGCCGAACTCCGACCATCACAACCGTGGCGTTGTGTGCAACTCGCGCGAGCGGAGGCTAGTGGTCGCACGTCGAAGACGATCGCCGCGATAAAGATGCGTGACAAATGGGTTTACCAACTCGGGTTCGATTGGTTCATGATCTTTCCAGCCGGTTTTCACTAAACCGACACTGGTTTTGGATAGATCGGGCCACGAGGATTCCAACGGTATGCTCCACGCTCCGAGACGCGCCGTCGCTCTGCCTCCACGCGCCGCCGTTCGTCGGAACACGCCCGAGTGCATCCGTTTCGTTCCCCGTGTCTATTTCAAACCTCCGTTAGTGGTAATCCGGCCTACTTATGGTCAAATTTTAAATATGAGTTTAATTATGCGATTTAACTAAGGAATTAATGGAATTGATTTAGGAGGCTCGAGTTTTGAACACGATTGAAAGGATTGCTGAGTCAGAGATTTAATTATAGAATATCTCGGAGCTAAGGCTATGGTAAGGGATTTTTCTACGAATTAATTTGAAAAAGGGAAGTATATATGTTTAAAAAGGATTTAGTTTAAAATGATGAACTTCAAAGATTTGCCTCAAAAGAAGGATCTCAATAATTTATTTCAGGAATAATTTTCCCAAGATTTATTATTCGAAAGGGTTTGAGAGGACATTCAATGCATGGTTTGATTTTAAGAGAATTTCATATAATTGAAAGGTTTGGTTTGAGAGGCCCCGAATAGAAATGATTTCAAAAGACCCGAATAGAAAGGATTTCAATGTATTGAAAAAATGAGTTTTGACATGGTTATGTATATTCATGTATATTGAGCATTTTCAGTTATGTCGTTGTGAAGGATACGTATTTGATAATGTAAATGTAATTATGATTCATGATTGATTGAATCGAGTTTAAAGTTATAAAAGTTACGCCATGATTTTATGATTTATGTGATTGTTGCATCATTCTGAATGCATATGTATATGTGATTGAAGAATGGGACCTCATGCATATTGTTTGTATATGAACATGTTATGTAGGCTGTGACAATTGGTCTCCTGAGAATTTATGCATGGTGAAACATGCATCAGAGACCCTATGGGTCAAACTTATACGAGTCTGTGAGGGACTCAAAACTTATAGGAGTCTGTGAGGGACTCAAAACTTATAGGGGTCTGTGAGGGACTCAAAACTTATAGGGGTCTGTGAGAGACTCAATATGAAAAGACCCAGGTAGACTTAATTAACCACTTATAGCCAAAAGAGAAAGTCATGATTTTATGAAAAGTGTTTTAGGTCCCACAACATAAAGTTTTATGATTTTAAAAGTCACGAATAATAGTCATGTATAAAAGTCATGTTTAAAGGAAAGTCATGTTGCATGTGTTTGCATTTTCCGACCCCCACTTACTGAGTATTATTATTATGATACTCACCCTTTACCTTTGTTTTGTTTTTCTCCGTTTTTAAAATGTTTTGAGTAAAGCGAGGGCATACTGGCCAGTGTGATGGGATGCACTCACAGGCCATGGGAACCAAGTCATAGTTTTCCGTACATATGTTTTAGAAAGTAATTTTAAAAGGTTATCGTTTTCCGCTTATGTATTACAGAGATTAGAAACTAGAGGCCGAACTTATTTATGTTTTGAAATGTTTTGTAACTTGATGGGATCCCGAATTAAAGTGAATTTAATCATCAAGTTTTATCTTTTTAAAGTCATTTAGGGCCTCAAATGCATGCATGATAGTAATGACCCTTAGAAAAAGAGTTTTAAAGGTAGGGTCCTTACATAAATACTGCATGATTGACCCACTGGTACTTAGAAAGAGTTTTGGCTTCTTTTATATTGTACTCGTTTTTTCAATTTTTCTAAGGAGCTCACGCTAGCTCATGCTTTCAACCTTAGTCTTTTGTGCCTAATCGAAAAAGAATCTAGCAAGTCTATTTGGTTTACACTTGACGACTGTTAATCTCAAGAGAAATTTCTTCTTTGGCTATGAACTAAGAACTTTTTAAACCCTTATTTCTAAAAAACAAATTAAAAAGAAAAGAGTTTGGGGGCCTTACTACTTATTTTCACTCATTAAGCGTCAATTGTTTGGGGTAAGGTGACCCTACAAAAAATCTATTGTAAGAAAGTACATTTTGAAGAGCACTCCTATTCATCGAAGGACTCACTCCTTTCCATTTTAAAAAGAAAGAAAAAAAATATTGAATAAAAGAATGGATGAGTGATTACCTAACTGTTGCAAACCTCCCAAAGCTTAGGCGAGCTTCATACAAAGATGTCGGAAATACAACCAGAGAATTGGGCCAAAAGAAAAGAAAGTTAATATAATGAATGTCTTGCCTAATAGGTCATAAGTCTAGAAACTAGGGTGAACTTCATCACCAATGTTATCATTCCAAGAAGAAGGGTTATGTCCTGAAGGATTCTTTGAGTGTGAAAACGTATATAAAAAAAATAAAAGTACTGAAGAGTTAAGGAGTAGGTGGATTAAAAGTTCTTATAAAGAAGTTTAAAGGTTGCACAGTGAGTTCAATGACTTAGTCAATAGTTAGACAAGTTGTGACAAGCCAAAAATCTTTATATTAAGTGCAAAAGAATGAGAGCATAGGTAGTAAGGAATGGTTGAGCTCCAACAAAAATTGATTGGTTGGTACTATTATATTAATAGGCATTATTCAGTAAAGAGTACATTGTGGTTATAGTTGCGTATTTCTTGTGGTAGAATTTTCTAACTAGATAACAAATCTCGGGCATTGAATAACAAGGGCATTAGGATTGGAAATGACATTGATTCGTGGATTAATTTCAAATTATATCTTTAATCTTAAGTGAAGCATGTGATATGTTACCCAAGTAACTAAAATGATTAGAATTAGATGAAAGAAACCATGTCATGCTAGGGACTTCTAGAAGTAGTTGAATTGACATTTTGTCTACAAAACCTGTTTATTTGAGCATCATAACTCATGATTCATGAGCTCCAATTTGGATACAATGATTTTGAAGTATTATGTTTCTTGCGTACTTAAAATTGAGTTGGTGTAGTGGGAGCACCTAACCAAGTATCAAGAGATTTTTGTTGACAAAATGACAGTCACGTATAAAGACTTGTACAAGGCTATTGTATGTCAATTCACACATCAACTGGAGCAGTTCCATTTTCCTTAATATATGGCATGGAAATAGTTTCACCAATAGTGATTATTATTATTATTATTATTTTATTTTTTTGTTGTTATCAATTGACTTGCTATTTTTCAAGAAACCCATTGACTTATTACTTTCACAGAATTTTGACCAGGTGAGAATATTTGAACAAGATTAGTTTTGTAAGTTTTTTTTTTTTTTTTTTTGATGCCCAAGGACGAGAGGTACATGAATGAACCGAGTTCACATCCGAATGAGAGAGATCCTGAGAATATGAATGTATGATTGAAAAAAATGAAAGCATGGTTGAGAAAAGCTTACAAAAATTGATAGCTACTACCTATACCAATAAGGTGCACCTTCCCTTTCGGTGGGTTGATCATAGGAACTCAAAAGTTAAGTGTTCTTAGCTTGGAGCAATCATATGTTGGGTGACCTCCTGAAAATTTTCCTAAGTATGTTTGTGTTTGGGTGCAGAGTTGGGTTGAGTTGAGTCAGAAAGCCTATGTTTGGAGAGCATAGTTGAGTTGAGTTGTCAAGGGTATCTGATGCAGTTTTTTCTTACTTGAAACAAACAGATTTTTAGTTGACTATTTTTGTTTCTTTTATTTTTAATTTTTTCAATTATTCATCTAGAAACATTTTTTTTTCATATTTGTAATACTGAATTCAGATGTCCATTCACTATATATATATATATATATATTTCAACATTGATATTTTTTTATAAAAAATATAATTCTTTATCTTTCTTTTTTTTAGAAATTGACTTTTTTCACTAGGCAATGTAGTATCGTTTCCTCTTTTTGATATACTTTAAACTTCTTGCAATTTATAGAAATCACATATTTTTAGTACACAGTGAACTCATTTCAATTGATAGAAATCAAATGTTGTATTCTTTATAACAACAAATAACAATTGATGAATGAAAAAAGACAATGTACCTGTACTTTCTTTTTCTTTAAACACAAATTGAACTTCTATTAAAATAAAGAAATCCAAGGTTTTATTGTCTAAACATATATTGAACTTCTTTGAAACTTACAAATGAGGAACATATCATGACCCTTTATAATTATTAATAGGGTCGTTTGTTTAAAAATACAATGATCATTACTTTCTTTTTAGGAAAAGAACATTGGGTGTTTACATTTGTTAAATCACATGAGGATGACAATAAAACGATGATATATTTCAACATTAATGTCATGTAAAAGTGAAATATTCACAAACTATTAGCAGGTTATCAAGTACCTATTTACATGATTCACAAACATATTATGGTTCACAAAATATAAGTAATGACCAACAATAATCACGTTTGTAAGTCCGAAGAAAGATTGTTGGACTAGAGAGTAAGACCAACTAAGTACATATGCATTTCATATTATTTTAAATCATGAGAATGTTATCAGTCGTTGTAAATTATTGTTGTGATACTGGCTGGAGAAGATATTGTTGATTGTTAGATAAGGTCACCAACGATTGTTGTAAATCGTCAGACAAGGGTCGTTAATTACCGCATATGGGCGTTAGTAATTAAGGTTGTCGGTCGCAAGAGAAGGTCATTAGAGATGGTTGTCGGTTGTCGAACGTGGTTGTTGATTGTTGGAGATGGTCGTTGATTGCTATAGATGGTCGTTAGAGGTAGTTTTAGGTTGTCGAAGATGGTCACCGGTTGCAAGAGATGCTCGTCGGAGGTGATTTTTGGTCGCTGGAGAAGATCATCAGAGGTAGTTGTCAGTTTTTGAAGAAGTTTGTCGGTTGTCGGTCGTCAGAGGTGGTCGTTAGTCGCAAGAGATGTTCTTCGGAGGTGGTTTGGAGTGTTCCCGCGGTTAACGAATGTTGATTAGGCGGTTAATGAGATTAACCTATTAATCTTGTATCGTTTGAGCTTCTGGTCTGTAGGTCCATTAGGTCCACTTCCTAGCTCGTAAAGGATTCTTAGATTACTAGATCTTAATTAGAATTTGAATTGTTCAAATTTACCTTGGCAATTAATTTAATGTATAGAGATACATTATAATATAAAGTTTTTATATACATTAAAACTTTATAGTATAAATTTAATTTGAGTATGATCCAAGTAAATTTATGAGAGAATTGAGTATTTGAAAGAGTTCAAATATTATTTTATTGTGAATAGGATTCATATTAACTATAGATTTAATGCACATAAGATGTACATTAAAACTATAGGTTATAGCGAATGTGGTTAAATATGATTTAATCTTACATAACCTAAATTGAATATATGATATTTACTTTATGAATTAATTAATTAGAGAATAAATTAATTTGTAAATTTAATTAACTTAAATAAATATAATTTGATTAAATTAATTAAAACTATAGGTTATGTGAAATATATTTAATTCAATATAATTTAACTAAATATTAATTAAATATGATTTAATAGGTTGTTTAATTAATTAACAAAATGGGGAACCTGCCCACTCCCCTTCATCTTCTCCCTCACTCTGTCGATAAAAGCAGAAGGTGTGGGGAGAAGGTTTTTGATCGATCAAATTTTCCTGTTGTGAATTTTTGATATTTTCTCTTTGAAATTCTCTTTGTATTCCCTTCTCACAAAATCAAAAGTTCCCACAAACCTTAGATCTAAGAATCCAAAGGATAAAAGGTTTACCTTAGTGGTAGTGTCTTGTTGAACGAAGTAAGAAGCTATTGTATGTGTTTTCACAGAGGTGCAAAGGGTTGCAATTTTAGAAGCCAAAAGGTAATATTCACATAACCTCTAGTTTAGAAAAAGGTTTAAACATGTTTTTGCTGCTCCATGTTTGTATGTTTATCGATAAGTTTTTTTTTCAATGTATGGGTATTTGTGTTTGCCAAATGAAAAAAGAGTTTTCGATCAAATTTTGACTTCCAGTGTGCAAGACGGATCTTGATTCCATCACATCGATTGTTGGAGAAGCGGTGATAAATGTTAATAGGGTTACTATAGAAGTCGGTGGAGTTAATATCCTAATTCGACAAAGTTGAGTTGAGTTAGTTTATCCATGTGCCAAACGGTGAGTTGGGTTTAAAACGCAACTCAACTCAACTAAACTAATGGAGCCAAACGCCACCTGAATGAGGACAAGGCATACTGAAAGGACCTGTGTTGATTTGTGGGAACAATCTTCACTCTCACAAGCGGCTCGAGGATGGTATAGGTGGCATGGTGACGTGGGCAGGTTGTAGGGAAAGGAAAGGAATGTTAGGGCCAACATGGGCCAAATTCGGATTACAAACCTTGATTCGAATCCTGGGCCTGGGGCATTACAAATAGTATCAAAGCGGAACCTCTCCTAGTAAGATGTGGTTCGGGGGCGAACCAAGACGAAAACTTGTGGGCATCTGATGCCCGAGGAAGAGGGTACATGAATGAACCGAGTCCATATCCGAATGAGTGGAATCCTAAGGATATGAAAGTATGATTGAGAAAGATGAAAATATGTTTGAGAAAAGTTTAAAAGAATTGTTTGCTACTACCAACATACCAACAAGGTGTACCTTCCTTTTTGTTGACTCAATCATAGGAACTCCAAAGTTAAGCGTGCTTGGACCCGTGTTGGTTTCTGGGGGCAGTCTTCACTCTCGCAAGTGGCTCGGGGATGGTATGAGTGGTATGGTTGAAGGAGATCTTATCCCCGTGAGCAGCAAAAAAGTGTTTTAAGATCGATTTTGCTCATTTGTTTTTGTTTACTAGAAATACCGATACATTGGGAAAAATACAGAGAATAAGCATTTCAATCTAATCTAATTAAGCATGGATCTAAACATGCAAACATATTCTGTACAATATACAGAACTAAAAAAAAGGAAAGATGTGATTACCTTTGTAGTTTTTCAGCAACTCCTTACTCCAATTGCACAACAACTCAACTATGACAAAAGTTCTCTGTGTTATCAAAAGGACAACAACCACTAGTGAAAACCTTTTATCCTCTGGATACCACTTAGATCTCCCTTGGTTGGAAAGGTTTCCAACTTTTTGGAAGAGAATGGAAAAATCAAAGAGAGAACTTTTCTTTTTGCATTTCACACAATTGCACAGGAATGATCGATCAGTTCCTCACTGATCCCCTCTCCCTATTTATCTGTCGATAGGGAGAGGAAGAGGGGTAGTGGGAACGTGTCATCCTGACACGTTCCCTTAATTAATTTAATAAATTAATTAATTAATTTTAATTCATTATTAAATCATATTTAATTAGAAATTAATATTAATTTTAATTAAATCACATTTAACAAAAATTAAATTAAATATCATATATTTAATTATGATTAAATCATATTTAATCAATATTCCCTCTAACCTAAAGTTTTAATGCACATCTCATGCACATTAAATTTTAACCTATAGTTTTCAAATATGAATCACATTCACATTTAAATTAATATTTAAACTCTTTTAAATATTTAATTTTCTCATATAATTTAATATGAATCATATTCACATTAATTTTATAATATAAAGTTCTAAAACTTTATATTATAACATATCTATATACATTAAATTTATTCCCTAATGAATTTGAACATTTCAAATTCAAATGATCTAAGAACCTTTTACGAGCTAGAAGGTGGACCTAATGGACCCAAAGATCAGAAGCTCCAACGATACGAAATTATTCGGTTAATCTCATTAACCTCCTAATCACCATTCGTTAATTGTGGGAACACTCCACTAAAGTCCCGCAACTGCACTTTTCTCACTGCAGATATATTTATGTGTCCATGAATATTGACCAATAAAAGCAAGTCAATCCTTCATGAATGTTCGTAACACCAATTGGGTCAAATTACCATTTTACCCCTGGGTTACATCTTGTACCTTAAGTACCAATGCTCCTCGAATGAACAATTTGTTTGTACTCCTACCAACAAACAGAAGTCACTCTCGAGCAAATGAGAGTGTCAGGTTCTTTGTTCAAGTCCCAGAGACACCACTTAAGGGAGGATTCATCTACTTACCCTTAAAAGGCGGGAAAGAGTGAATTCCATCTTGATAAGTTAAGTCCCCAACCGCTCACTCGGTCTTGTCCGCAAGAAGGTGGGCATATTGAGTCAGCGAATCCGACCACTCTCACCCATACTAGTCGAAGGACAATCCCTCGCAAATAGGAGTTTGTAAAGTAACATTTTTTTCATAAGAATATATATACAAAAAAAAAAGAAAGGTACTCTCTGTTTTAAAATGAAAAGAAAAAGCAAAGTTTATAATCAAGCAAAAAATATTCTCTCAGTAAAGTAACATTTTTTTCATAAGAATATATATATAAAGTACTATTGTAGAAATATATGTATGAAAATTGAAAAACAAATTATTAAGGAATACATTATTGTAAAATAGTTGTTTATATGGTAAAAAGATGATTGTTGAATGATTATAAAAGGATCGATTACAAAATTATTGAATTAATAAAAAAATATTTTTATTGTTAGAGGTTACTTATTACCTAGGAATGAAATTTTGTAAATTTATGTGAATTATAAAGAAATGTTTTAAGTAATCATTATTTGTATGATTTTTTTTCGCACAAACATGAATTAAGTTGTACATCTAATTTTTTTTATTATTTTATTTGGTCATATATATATATGTATAGTATTTCAATGAGAATAATGTATTTTTTTCTTTTATGTGAAAGTATTTTTTAGAAAATTATAGGATATTTATTCATCCTAAAAAATAAATTGTTCAGACATATTTTAGCTAAATTAACAAAAACAAAGTAATATTTGGTTAAGGAGAGATAAACTTGTTGGGATGTATGTCCTCATCTCGTGTAGTTTATAATATTCCAAGGTGTAATAAATAAGAGTTATTTATTTAAACTGTGTCTCGCATTTTTCATAAACTTAATCCAATAAACTAAGCTCCAGGGTCATTGCATTATGAGAGAAGTAAGAACTTGAACGGTGTGTAGTGGACACAGGGAGGATCACGTTCGAGTTAATCATCCGAACGGTCTACAATATATGGATAGCGTTGGAGACCTAATCCTGGATACAATGTGGATGCGGCCCGCTTTGTATTAGATACAAACGAGGTGATCTGACTCGTTCATGTGGTTGACATGCGAGTGGGGGCATCCTGTGCAATGAGATTGTACAAGACTGGACCGTGAATTATTAGACTTACTGATGTAACACCGTTAACAGTATAGAGCTAATAATTTCGTAGATGACCATTAGTGACTCGACCTTAATTCTAAGCGTGTCATGAACTTCGGTCTGCGGGGTCTATCCTTTGACTAGTACGAGTGAGGATGGTCACTGTTGCTCACCCAATGTGCCTATTTTCTCAACGGTAAGACCACGTGGGGAGCTGGGAACTTGACTACGCAAGAAGGAATTCACTCGTTCCCGACTTTAGCGAAACTAGAGGGGTTGTTCCCTTAAGTGCTGCCTTCAGAGCTTGAACAACGGAGCCCCACTCTCTCATTGGCCTGAGAGGGTTGTTGTTTATGGTTGGACCATGCAACGTAGTTGTTCATTAGAGGAGTAGTGGAACTTAAGGAGCAAGAGGTAGACATAGAGGTAAAACGGTAATTTGACCCATCAATGTCTACGAACAACCTGTGAAGGGTCGACTCAAGGGTATTGGTTTTATCGATGGACACAACTTGTCCTACAGCGATGAGAGTGCAGCTACGGGCTTTAGTGGAGTGTTACCGTAGCTAATGAATGTTGAATAATCGGGTCAAAGAGTTTGACAAGTTAGTCTGAATCATTGGACGTGTAGGTCCATTAGGTCTCTCGGTTAACTCCAATTGGACAAATTGAGGGTTTACAGTTTGGTGTGAATTTGAAGTGTTCAAATTCATGATTTGGGTATTTATGTCATTTATATGAGATATAGATGACATAATATATAGTTTGATGTGAATTAGATTAATAATAAACTATAAGATAGTCTAATTGATTAATTAGTGCTAATTTGAGAAATTGAATTGAGAGAAATTAAATTGAATGTGATTCAATTTATAATTCCACACTTATGCAAATGAGATTTGTATAATAAGGTATGAGATACCTTATATTATATAATATGCAAATATGATTTGTATATTATATAGGTGTGGTAAAATGGTGATTTGGTGGAGATGTTAACTTCACATCTCACCATTATTTAAAGGCTTTGCAAGAAGCCTTTGGTGAAGATCTTGCCATGTTTTTGGATTTCCATCCAAAGAGAGCAAGTAATTCTCTCTCAAATCCTCTCTCAATTCTCCAAAATTCTCTTCTCACCCAAAACCAAAGGGAGTCCCACTCACTCTCCCTCAACCTCCCGAGAACAACCGAGAAGATGTTTTGGAGGTGTCTCCCTGTTTGGATCGAGGATCGAGTTCGAAGAGTTCGTTGGTACAAGAGAGATCGTGACAGGAGAAGGAGAAAACGTTGAAGAAGTGTTCTTCAAGAGGTTAGTATCCATTATACTTATTGTTTTCTCTACGATTTTGCATGTTTAGCCTAGGATCTATGAGATAGATTCAATTTTATGATAGGAATTACACAACGAATCAACGACGTTTCACAACGTCTTCCATTGCGGGAATTCAAAATCCCTTCAATTGGTATCAGAGGCAATTGTTGCTCTTCGTTGTGTATTATGTGAATTTTTAAAATTAGGTGGGTAGCATTAATTTTCATGAAATGAATGTTATTGGTTTGCAATTTTGGATGTTTTCGATTTTTGGCAATTTTTTAGATTTACATTAAAGTTGATGAGTTCAATGTAAGGGCCCGTTGTTTTGGGCATTTTTTAATGTAAATCGAGTCTGTAAGTCTGTGTCATTCGTGACAATAGTTGTCGTGAAGAAACGAAGCAAAAACGGGCGATTTCAGTGAAAAACAACAAAAGTTGTTTCTTTGGAAGTTCATCGTACGCGACGACGCTGTTCATCGGCGTTACAGGCGCCATCCTTGCTTCTTTGGTGAGTGTTGCGGTCGCGTTACGTTACCGCGCTAACGCGGTAGCGTTGCAACGCCAGGCAAGACGCTATACATTACAGCGTTGCAGCATAAGCAACAACGTTGCAACGCTGTGGCGTAGTGGTGCATGGAGTGCGAGAAACGTGTGTGTTGCCCAGAGGTTGGCGGTTTGAGCTGGGAGATTTGCAACCGTTTTATTTATTTTATTTATTTATTTATTTGTAAAATTATTTGTAAAATTTATTTATTTAATTATTTTAATTAATATTAATATAATTGTTATATTAATGTTAATTAATTTAATTTTATTCCCCTAGGGTGCCAAAAATCGGTCAAATAATGCTATTTAATTATTTTATGCATGAGATGTAAGATTTAATTATTTCTATGTGCATAATGTATGTCATATAGATTTAAAATCCCACCTTAGATTAAACATTTCATGCATCATATTTATATTATAAGAGTTATAATATATAGTATACATGATAGGATTATATTATAAGAGTTATAATATAATGTTTGCATGTTTTAATTTATTTAATATAAGTATTATATTTCTTAGATTAAAAACATGCTCATGCATTTAATTCATGTGATGAATGTATGTTATAGTATAGTATTATTCATGTGATGAATGATCAAGCACTATAACATAAAAATGCATGTAACCTAAGTTAATTATTAGTTTTAAAACGTTTAGAACTTGAATAATTAGACTTAGGTTTTCTAGTTCTAATAAGATTAGAATTAGGAAATCAAATATGACCTTTGAATGGAGACTAATAAGTAACTCTGTCTAACGAAGGTTTTGTCTAAGGTTGGGGTATTTAAGTTGACGCTTGCGGAACACCCCTACCTGGAAACCGACCTGGGAGTGAATTCGGTCCAGAGATTCTTAGGTTATATTCTCGTGAGTGTCGTTAATTAAGAGTTAATTAATTTTAATTAATTTACACACATAGATCTAAGTTAATAATGTGATTATAGACTTAGGCTAACCCAATATAAGAGTTATATTGGTAGACTTAGGTAAATTTTAGCCGGTTTATCTAGGTCAATCCCGAATATTTTAAAGTGCTGAGTGGGAGGAAATAAAGTGTATGAGATACATTTAATTTTCCATCTACAAATCTCCGTTAAGTTCACACCGTGAGATCCATGCTTGGCCTCGTGGCACAAATGGGAGCGTCCACCTACGGGTGACATTTGCATGGGTCAATATCAACGTGAATGGAGAGAGTACTTATAGTGAGTGGGAGCGGGATCTGTGAAAATGGGACCCACGCTCTCGTCTTTCGATTCACACCGTGAGACGCCTATGATCCGCCTGCTAGTTTGGCCTGGACCAGACAATCCCTACGGAGGAGGGCCTTGATCATGGGAGTCGGAACACCGTGAATTCCCGAAAGGGATACGATTTCCTTGTTGGTTTTCCTTCTTAGTTCTCCCTACGGTGGCTATTGTTTGGACGGATACTTGGAAATTTAAAGATAGAGGGTGACACTCACAGGATTCATTAAGTGTTAATGGATTCAGACCGAAAAATGGTAATTGGTTGCCTAATGGAATAAGAGTTATTCTGGTATTAGGGTCTGGTCGAGAAAGTCTCGTCCTAAAGGAGGAGTGAGTTTCTCTACCCTACGGTGGCAGTCATTCTAAACCTTTAGGGTATCATTGCAAATTTTGAATGACCTAAGGATCATAGGATAAAAATTTGCTAAAACCCGATTGGATTTTCAAAAGTTTTTGCGAGACTAATACAAATTTTTTTCATTTTTTTAGCAACAAAATGTCAAACTCTTTTAACGCTCCTTTAGCTTCCGTTAAGTTAGTCGGCGATAGTATTTCGTGGAAAAATAATATAGACACGATTTTGGTAAATAACGACCAAGTGTTCGCGCTCACTAAGGAGGGTCCTCAGGTGCACGGTTCAACAGTCTTATTCAACGAACTACAAACCTTTCAATCCTTTGTGAAAACTAGGGGACAGGATGTTGAGGCAAGTGTTGCCTTAAGACGTTTTCACAGGGGTTCGACCTCTGGGACAAAGTTTGTAGACTCTTCAGGCCCTAAGGGGAAGAAGGAGAAGTTGAAGGAAGTTAAGGTTGACCGCGCTGCCGCCCTAAAAGGCAAAGAAATCAAGGATGTTGCTAGAAAGTGTTTCTACTGCAACGGGGTGGGACACCTGAAAAAGAGTTGTCCCAAGTTCCTTGATGAAAAGAAGATGACAGGTAAATGTGATTTACTTGTAATAGAAACTTGTTTAGTGGAGAGTAATCACTCTGCTTGGATATTGGATTCAGGCGCCACTAACCACGTTTGCTTTTCTTTTCAAGGATTAAGTTCCTGGCAGCCACTGCAAGAGGGTGAGATAACACTCAGGGTTGGATCCGGAGAAGTTGTCTCAGCTGCATCAATAGGCATGGTGAAGCTGTTCTTTGGCGGGAAGTACTTATTATTGGATAATATATACATAGTTCCTGGGTTTACAAGAAATCTAGTTTCTATTTCCTGCCTATTAGAACAATATATTTTCGTTTCTTTCAAGAGTAATAAAGTGTTTATTTCTCGAAATGGAAATTTGATTTGTTCTGCTTCGCTTGAGAGCAATTTATTTGTTTTGAACCCTAATTCGGTCAAAAGTGTTTTGAACACCGAATTGTTTAAAACAACATAAACGCAAACTAAGAGATTGAAAGTTTCTCCAAAAGAAAGTCCCCATCTTTGGCACCTTCAGTTAGGCCACACTAATTTCAATAGGATTGAGAGACTAGTGAAGAGTGGACTTCTAAGTGAGTTGGAAGAAAACTCTTTACCGGTGTGTGAGTCATGCCTTGAAGGCAAAATGACCAAACGTCCTTTTAGTGGAAAAGTATATAGAGCCAAGGAGCCCCTTGAGCTTATACATTCTGACCTCTGTGGTCCAATGAATGTTAAAGCACGAGAAGGTTACGAATACTTCGTATCTTTCATAGATGACTATTTGAGGTGTGGGTACATTTACCTAATGCATAGGAAGTCTGAAACACTTGAAAAGTTCAAGGAGTTCAAGACTGAGGTTGAGAACCTGTTAGGTAAAACGATAAAAACACTTCGATCGGATCGATGTGGAGAGTATATGGACACTGAATTCCAGGACTATATGATAGAACATGAAATTACGTCCCAACTCTAAGCACCCGATATGCCACAGCAGAATGGTGTATCGGAGAGGAGAAATAGAACCTTGTTGTACATGGTTCGGTCGATGATGAGCTATGCTCGTCTCCCTGATTCGTTTTGGGTTACGCAGTGGAGATCATGTTTACATTTTGAACACGATTCAAATTCAAAAAACTGCTTGTGAAACACCTTTTGAACTCTGGCATGGTCGTAAAACCAGTTTACGTCATTTCAGAATTTGGAGATGCCCGACTCATGTGTTGGTGTCAAACCCAAAGAAGTTGGAACCCCATTCAAAGTTGTGCCTCTTTGTAGGTTACCCAAAAGATACTAGAGGTGGTTTCTTTTACGATCCTAAGGATAATAGGATGCTTGTGTCGACAAATGCCACATTCCTTGAGGAAGACCACATCAGGGATCACTTACCAAGGAGTAAGATTGTGTTAAATGAAATGGACAGTACATCAGCAAGAGTTACTGATGGTGCTAGTACGTCAACAAGTATTCTTGATCCTAGCTCGTCTAGTCATATTCGTTCCCAAGAGTTGGGAATACCTCGATGTAGTAAGAGGACTGTGAGACAGCCTGAACGTTACATGGGTTTAGCTGAAACTCAGGTCGTCACTACTGATGATGTCTGTGAGGATCCATTGACCTATGATCAGGCAATGGCTGACGTTGACAAAGACGAATGGATTAACGCTATGGACCAGGAAATGGAGTCAATGTACTTCAATTCCGTCTGGGAGCTTGTGGACCAATCGGATGGGGTAAAACCTATTGGTTGCAAGTGGATCTACAAGCGTAAACGTGGCGTAGATGGGAAGGTGCACACCTTCAATGCTCGACTAGTGGTAAAGGGTTTTACCAAGGTGGAAGGGGTTGACTATGAGGAAACCTTTTCACCTGTTGCCATGGTAAAGTCGATTAGAATTCTTTTGGCCATTACCACATATTTTAACTATGAGGTATGGCAGATGGATGTCAAGACCGCCTTTCTGAATGGCAACCTTGACGAGACCATCTACATGGACCAACCCAAGGGTTTCATTGCCCAAGGCCAAGAGCAAAAGGTTTGCCGACATCAAAAGTCTATTTATGGACTTAAACAAGCCTCGAGGTCTTGGAATATAAGGTTTGATGAGGCGATCAAATCTTATGGCTTTGATCAAAATGTTGACGAGCCTTGTGTTTACATGAAAATCGTTAACAGTATTGTCGCGTTTCTTATATTTTATGTGGATGATATCCTTCTCATTGGGAATGAGGTAGGATTAATTACTGACATTAAGGAATGGTTGGCTTCGCAATTCCAAATGAAAGATTTAGGAGAGGCACAATATGTTCTAGGTATCCAGATTGTTCGGAACCGGAAGAACAGAACGCTAGCCATTTCTCAAGCGTCTTATATTGACAAGATGTTGTCTAGATATAAGATGCAGAACTCCAAGAAGGGCTTGTTGGCTTTCAGGCATGGGATTCACCTATCTAAGGATCAATGTTCTAAGACGCCTCAAGAGGTTGAGGATATGAGACAAATCCCCTATGTTTCAGCTGTAGGGAGCCAGATGTATGTCATGCTGTGTACTAGGCCCGACATCTGTTATGCAGTTAGGATTGTCAGTAGGTATCAATCCAATCCAGGATTAGATCACTGGACAACCGTAAAGGCAATCCTCAAGTATCTTAGGAGAACGAGAAACTACAGGCTTGTGTATGGGAGTGGGGATTTGATCCTTACGGGGTACACAGATTCTTACTTTCAGACCGATAAGGATTCTAGGAAATCCACTTCGGGGTTAGTCTTCATTCTGAATGGAGGAGCTATAGTGTGGCGAAGCATCAAGTAGGGATGCATCGCGGATTCCACGATGGAAGCCGAGTATGTTGCGGCGTGTGAAGCTGCAATGGAAGTTGTTTGGCTCAGGAAGTTCATGACGGATTTGGAAGTTGTTCCAAATATGAACTTGCCGATCACGCTGTTTCGTGACAACAGTGGTGCAGTAGCCAACTCGAGAGAACCTCAGAGTCATAAAAGGGGCAAGCATATAGAGCATAAGTATCACTTGATACGAGAGATTGTGCATCGTGGAGACGTGACAGTCACGCAAATAGCTTCGGCGCACAACGTTGTTGATCCATTTAATTTACAAAGGCCCTCACGACTAAGGTGTTTGAGGGTCACCTAGAGAGTCTAGGTCTTCGAGTGCTTCCTAACTAGGGCAAGGGAGAGTATTGTAAAGGGTATTCAATGCCCTAGTTTATTGTATTACTTTTATTGTATTACTTTACTGTACATTTGAGAAATGTATCATGTACTCCACTAGCTTAATCCAAGTGGGAGTTTGTTGGGATGTATGTCCTCATCTCGTGTAGTTTGTATTATTCCAAGGTGTAATAAATAAGAGTTATTTATTTAAACTTTGTGTCTCACATTTTTCATAAACTTAATCCAATAAACTAAGCTCCAGGGTCATTGCAATATGAGAGAAGTAAGAACTTGAACGGTGTGTAGTGGACACACAGGGAGGATCACGTTCGAGTTAATGACCCGAACGACCTACAGTATATGGATAGGGTTGGAAACCTAATCCTAGATACACTATGGATGCAACCCGCTTTGTATTAGATACAAACGAAGTGATCAGACTCGTTCATGTGGTTGACATGCGAGTGGGGGCATCCTGTGCAATGCGATTGTACAAGACTGGACCGTGAATTATTATACTTACTGATGTAACACCGTTAACAGTATAGAGCTAATAATTTCGTAGATGACCATTAGTGACTCGACCTTAATTCTGAGCGTGTAGCTGACTCCTGTCTGCGGGGGTCTATCCTTTGACAAGTACGGGTGAAGGTGACCACTGTTGCTCGCCCAATATGCCTATCTTCTCAGGGGCAGGACCACGTGGGGAGCTGGGAACTTGACTACGCAAGAAGGAATTCACTCGTTCCCGACTTTAAGGAAACTAGAGGGGTTGTTCCCTTAAGTGTTGCCTTCAAGGCTTGAACAACGGAGCCCCACTCTCTCATTGGCCTGAGAGGGTTGTTGTTTATGGTTGGACCATACAACGTAGTTGTTCATTAGAGTAGCAGTGGGACTTGAGGAGCAAGAGGTAGACATAGAGGTAAAACGGTAATTTGACCCAGCAGTGTCTACGAACAACCTGTGAAGGGTCGACTCATGGGTATTGGTTATATCCATGGACACAACTTGTCCAATAGTGATGAGAGTGCAGCTACGGTCTTTAGTGGAGTGTTACCGTAGCTAATGAATGTTGAATAATCGGGTCAAAGAGTTTGACAGGTTAGTCTCGAATCATTGGACGTGTAGGTCCATTAGGTCCCTCGGTTGGCTCAAATTTGACAAATTGAGGGTTTACAGTTTGGTGTGAATTTGAAGTGTTCAAATTCATGATTTGGGTATTTATGTCATTTATATGAGATATAGATGACATAATATATAGTTTGATGTGAATGAGATTCATAATAAACTATAGGATAGTCTAATTGATTAATTAGTGCTAATTGGAAAAATTGAATTGAGAGAAATTAAATTGAATGTGATTCAATTTATAATTCCACACTTATGCAAATGAGATTTGTATAATAAGGTATGACATACCTTATATTATATAATATGCAATATGATTTGTATATTATATAGTTGTGGTAAAATGGTGATTTGGTGGAGATGTTAACTACACATCTCACCATTATTTAAAGGCTTTGTAAGAAGCCTTTGGTGAAGATCTTGCCATTTTTTTGGATTTCCATCCAAAGAGAGCAAGTAATTCTCTCTCAAATCCTCTCTCAATTCTCCAAAATTCTCTCCTCACCCAAAACCAAAGGGAGTCCCACTCAGTCTCCCTCAACCTCTCGAGAACAACCGAGAAGAGATTTGGGAGGTGTCTCCCTGTTCGGATCGAGGATCGAGTTCGAAGAGTTCTTTAGTACGAGAGAGATCGTGACAGGAGAAGGAGAAAACGTTTAAGAAGTGTTCTTCAAGAGGTTAGTATCCATTATACATACTGTTTTCTTTACTATTTTGCATGTTTAGCCTAGGATTTATGAGATAGATTCAATTTTAAGATAGGAATTACACAATGGATCAACGACGTTTCACAACGTCTTCCGCTGCGGGAATTCAAAATCCCTTCAAAACTAGGATTATTATGAATAGAATGAATCTACAATTATTCATATATTTAAAAAATGAAAAAAAAAAAATGATGAGTTAATCAATATTTGATTTTTTATTTTATTGAATGGTTAGTTAAGATATTATTTTTTTAATTAATTTTTGTTAAGAAAGTGTTGTGTGAATTGTGGAGTGAATTGGAATGCGTTTCTACAACAGACACACTCGAATAAAAACAAAAAATACACCATATTTTTATAAATAGTTTTTCAAACTACTCTTTTTTCATAATATGTTTTAAAAATTACACTAATTCTACAATTTGTCCGATAAGTTGCCTAGGTCATCCTAGTAAAATAGAAACCTAACTAGTCAACGGAGTTACATCTAGCGGTTAGTATTTCGTGGTCCGGTCTTATGTAATCCGATTACATAGGATATCACCACTCACATGTTGTCTACACGAACACGCTAGGATCACTGTGTTTGTACAAAGTGGAGCATATCCATAGTATTACCAGGATAAGGTACCCTTATCCCCTTAGGGGGTGTTTGGATCGCAAAGTTGAGTTGACTTGGGTTGGGTGGGGTTGAGTTGAGTTCTGCAAAATTGTTTTGTCAGTGAGTTCAGGAAGTCTGCGTTTGGGGTGCAGAGTTGAGTTGTGAGTCAATAAGTTTGTGTTCGGGGTGCAGAGTTGAGTTATTATGTCAGAGATATCTAGTGCAGTTTTTTTATAACTTGAATCAGTCTGATTTTTTTGTGACGTTTTTCTTACTTTTTTTTCCCAACAAATCAATTACAAATACATTTATCTACAATTTCAAAACTCAATGATGAGATCAACCACAAAATTGTAATATATATTACCATTTATCAAATTTATGTTAGGGATATTTGTAAAAGTAATGAATATTGAGATTGATATCAATTTTTCTTTTCCAATAAAATTCATCCAGAAATATTTTTTTTTCCATATTTGCAACACTGAATTCAGATGTCTACTACAAAAAAATAAAAATATATTTCATCATTGATTTTTTTTTTGGAAAAAATATCATTCATTCTTTCTTTAAGAAATTATTTTTTTTTCAAAATATAGGTAATGTAACATTGTTTCCTCTTTTTGATATACATTAAACTTCTTCCAATTTATGTTTAGTACACATTGAACTTAATTCAATTGATAGAAATCAAATGTTGTATTCTTTATAACAACAAATAACAATTGATGAATAGAAAAAAGACAATGTACCAGTATTTTTTTTTTCTTTAAACATAAATTAAACTTCTATTAAAATAAAGAAACCTAAGGTTTCATTGTCTAATCATATATTGAACTTCTTTGAAACTTACAAATGAGGAACTTATCTTGAAATTATGTAAGTACTAATAGGCTCGTTTGTTTTAAAATACAATGAACGTTACGTTTTTTTTAAGGAACATTGTTTGTTTACATTTGTTAAATCATATGGAGATAACAATAAAACGACGATATATTTCAACATTAATGTCATGTAAAAGTGAAATATTCACAAAATATTAGCATATTATCAATGACATATTCACATGATTCACAAACAAAATTATGGTTCACAAAATATAAATAATGACTAACAAAAGGTCGAGTTTGTATGTTTGAAAAAAGATTGTTGGAGAAGAGAGTAAGACCAACTAAGTACATGTGCATTTCATATTATTTTGAACCATAAGAATCTCGTTGGTCGTTGAGAATTATTGTTGGTGATACTCGTTGGAGAAGATATTGCTGGTTGCAAGATAAGGTCATCAATGATGGTTGTAAACCATCAGATAAGGTAGTCGGCAGTGGTCGTCAATTGCCGCATATGGTCATCGATAGTAAGGGTCGCCCGATAGTGGTTGCCGGAGAAGGTCATCGTAGGTGGTTGTTCTGTTATCGATCGCTGGAGATGGTCATCGATCACAAAAATGGTCGTCAGAGGTGGTTTTTGGTTGTCGGAGATAGTTACCGATCACCTCGTCGGAGGTTGTTTTTGATCGCTGGATATGGTCATCAGAGGTGGTGTTGGTTGCCAAAGAAGGTTGTCAGTTCTAGAGGAGGTTATGTTGCTAGAGATGGTCACCGATTGCCAAAAATGGTCGTCAGAGGTGGTTTTTGATCAGTGGAGATGGTCACTGATCGCCAGAGATGGTCTGTGGAGTGGTTTTCGATCGTCGGTCATCGGAGATAGTTGCCGATCGCCGAAAATGGTCGTCGGAGGTTGTTTTCGATCACCGAAATTGTCGTCGGATGAGGTTTTTAGTTGTTGGAGATGGTTGTCGGTCGTCGGAGATGGTCACCGATTATCGGGGATGGTCGTCGAAGGTGGTTATCGATCGCTGGTGGTGGTCGTCAGTTGTTGGAGAAACGATGATAAAATATGTTAATAGGGTTACTGTACTAGTCGGTGGAGTTAATATTCTAAGTCGATAGAGTTTAGTTTACTTAATTTATCCATGAGCCAAACACTGAGTTGGGTTTAAAACTCAACCCAACTCAACTCAACTCAGGGAGCCAAACACCCCCTTACTATATACCTTTTAGGTTGTATCTTGAACTGAGATCCTTTATATGTACACTACATTCAGTTCAAGAGATATTTTACAACCTTGGATGTTAGTTTATTGGATTTAGGGTTAAAACAAGGGCAATATTGTAAATAATGAACAATAACTCTTTATTACATAGAACAAAAATTACTAACTACAAGTTTTAGGGCACAAACCCCAACAAAATCCCACTTGAACTAAAACTCTAGTGGGGTACACCACATCTAAAATAATGGTTAAAGAGATACAAATACAATAAACTAGGGCATCCATATACCCATTACATATCTCCCACTTGCCCTAAATTAGCTTATGTACATATCACGTAGACCTAGACTTTCTAGATGACCCTCGAACACTTTAGCTGTGAGTCTTTGTTAACGGATCAACAATGTTGTGCTCCGAAGCGATCTTCGTGACTATCACATCTCCTCGTTGCACTATTTCTCGTATCAGGTGTTACTTCCACTCGATGTGCTTGTCTCGCTTATGGCTGCGAGGTTCCTTCGAATTGGCTACCGCACCATTGTTGTCATAGTATAAGGTGATGAGAAATTCCATATTCGGAAAAACAGCTTCCAAATCAGTAAGGAATTTCCTTAGCTAAACAGCCTCTTTAGCATCATCACAAGCAGCAACATACTCAGCCTCCATCGTGGAGTCAGCGATGCATCCCTTCTTGATGTTTCACCATACTATAGCTCCTCCGTTAAGAGTGAAAACTTATCCCGATGTGGATTTCTTAGAATCCTTATCGGTCTGAAAATCAGAATCAGTGTATCCAATAAGGATCAAATCCTTAGTCCCATACACAAGCGTATAGTCCGTCGTTCTCATAAGATACCTGAGGATATTTTTAATTGCGATCCAGTGGTCTAACCCTTGATTGGATTAGTACCTACTGACTATTCCCTCTGCAAAACAAATGTCTGGCCTCGTGCATAACATAACATAAATTAAGCTACCTACTGCAGAGGCATAGGGAATACGTCTCATATCCTCAACTTCTTGAGGTGTCTTAGGACACTGTTCCTTAGACATTTGAACTCCATGCCTGAAGGGTAATAAGCCCCTCTTGGAATTCTGCATCGAGCCAACATTTTGTCGATTTAAGATGCTTGAGACAGAGCTAACATTCCGTTCTTTTGATTCCTGCAAATTTGAATCCCAAGAACGTACTGCGCCTCTTACAAATCTTTCAATTGGAATTGGGTCGTCAGTCATTTCTTTATGTTAGTTAGGTATCCTACATCATTCTCAATGAGTAGGATATCACCCACATATAGTACTAAGAAAGCTACTTTGTCGTTGATGATCCTCTTGTAAACACAAGGCTTATCAACGTTTTGGTCAAAGCCATAAGACTTGATCCTAGTATCAAATCTTATGTTCCAAGATCTTGATGCTTGTTTCAACCCATAAATGGATCGATTGAGCTTGGAAACTTTTTGCTCCTTACCTTGGGTTATGAAACCTTCGGGCTGAGACATATAGATGCTCTCGTCAAGATTACCATTCAAAAAGGTTGTCTTGACATCCATTTGTCAAATTTTATAATCATAAAAAGTGGCTATGGACAAGAGTACCCTTATAAACTTAAGCATTACAACAGAGGATAAAGTCTCCTCATAGTCAACTCCTTCCCTTTGGGTAAAACCATTTGCTACAAGTCTAGCCTTAAAGGTTTGTACTTTTCCGGCTGCATCTCCCTTTCTCTTATAGATCCATTTGCACCCTATGGGTCTTACCCCTTCACACTGGTTTACAAGTTCGCAAACTGAATTGATGTACATCTATTGAAGGGAATCGAAGTCCCCGCAGCGGAAGCGATTGCGAATTGCGCGCTCTTGATTTAGTTACAATGGAAATTTCAGGAATGTAAAACATGGATTAAGCATGAAATAAGAGTTTGGATAGCAAGAAGTTACCTTTGAAGAACCTTTCTTCAAGTGTTCCTCTCTCCACTGTCACGATCTCAGCAACAAGAACTCCAACGTGCGAAGACACGACCACCAGATCTTCTCCGTTGTTCTCTAGGTGAGGGAGGAAGGTGGGTTCCCTTTAGGAGATGTGAGGTATTTTGAGAGAGATGTGTGTTTTGGAACTCTTCCAACAACACAACAAGGAGGCTAGTGATTCTATGAAAAACCCTTAACCTAGTTGCATCTCATGCAACCATATATATAGAGAATTGGGATGGAAATGACCATCCTACCCCTCCTTTAATCTCTCTTTAGTATATAGTCTAAATCACATTAAAACTATATATTATATCAATTATATCATATATAATTGATATAACTCTTCATGTATGAAATTGAACACTTCAATTTCACTCCTAACTTTATACCTCTATATTACCATGTTGAGCCAACGGAGGATCTAATGGACCTACAGTCATGAGCTCCAATGATGTGAGATTAACCGATCAAACTCTTTGATCCAGTTAATCAATATTCATTAACTACAAGTCACTCCACTATAGACTTGTAGCTGCACTCTCTCATCAGAGATATTATTGTGTCCATTGATATAGTCATTGCCCATGAGTCGACCCTTCATAGGTTGTTCAGTAATCAATCTTTGGGTCAAATTACCATTTTACCCACATGTGATTACCTCTTTGCTCCTTAAGCACCACCGATCCTCTAATGAACAACAAGTCTAAGGTCCTACCTTAGACTCATACCCTCGTAGAGGCGGGGCCCCGTTGTTCAAGACCCGAGTCGATTCTTAAGGGAACAACCTATCTAATTCCTCGATGAGAGAATGAGTGAATTTCATCTTGCACAGCTTAAGTTTCCAGCTACCTACGAGGTTCGTCCCTGAGAAGGTAGGCTTATTGAGCCTGGCCACAGTGCCACTCTCACCATACTAGTCTAAGGACAAACCCCATAAGCAGGAGTTCTTAACTTGCTCAGATTCAGTGTCGAGTCACTAATGACCATCTATAAATTACTAGTCTTATCCTCATTACTTGTGTTATAATGGTTAGACTAATAATTTGCGATCCATCTTGTATGAACTCTTCATACAGGATGCCCCCACTCGCTTGTCAACTACATGAATGAGTTGGATTACCTCATTTGTACTAATTACAAAGTGGGCCGCATCCATGGTGTTATCAGAATGAGGTTTCCAACCTTATTCTTACACCATAGACTATTTAGGTTATAATCTTGAATTCAACCCAATTAGTGTCCACTACACTAATTTCAAGATAAGCGTTATAACCTTGGAGCTTAGTTTATTAGATTTATAAAAGAAAGACTGTAATCTTATCAAAACAAATAACACTTTATTTAATTGAACAAGATTACACAAGTGTAGGGCATAAATCTCAAAGTCTACTACATTTCAAGGTCCATGACTTTGATCCATTGACCCTTATTTACGTCATTCATTGCATGTTTATAAGACAATGGACCCTTTACACCGTCATTTGATATGACAACTTGAGTTTCAGCTAAACCCAAGTAGCGGTCAGGTTGGAAAACAACCCTTCCACTGCGTCGAGACATTCCCAACGATTGAGAAGGACGAGATCGACTCGATGTTTCAGGCACTTCACAACCTCTTGATGAAGGTCCAACTTGATCAACAACTCTTGTTGATTCATTTGTAGCTTCATTTAATACTAACTTACTACGCGGTTTATGGTTCCTCATGTGATCTTCCTCCAAGAAAGTGGTATTTGTCGATACAATCACCTTATTTTCTTGTGGGTCATAGAAAAGACCACCTCTCGTTTCTTTGGGATAGCCAACAAATCGGCATAATCTTGAACGAGGTTCCCGTTTCTTTGGGTTTGTTACCAACACGTGTGCCAGACAACCCCAAATCCTAAAGTGCTATAAACTAGGTTTACGCCTTCCACAACTCAAAAGGTGTTTCTGAAACACTCTTTGATAGAACAGTGTTCAAGATTTGAACCGCAGTCTCTAATGCGTAACCCCAAAAAAAGGCAGGCAATTGAGCATAGCTCATCATAGATCGAACCATGTCTGACAAGATTCTATTTCTCCTTTCAGATACACCATTCTGTTGAGGTGTATTAGCTGCTAAGAGTTTTGATTGGATTCCATGTTCTATCAAGTAGTCCTGGAATCTTTGATCCATATACTCTGCACCTCGATCAGATCGAAGTGTCTTGATGGTTTTCCCTAATGCATTCTCTACTTCAGCCTTATACTCTTTGAACTTTTCAAGAGCCTCAAACTTATGATGCATTAGGTATAAATAACCATACCTCGAATAATCATCTTTGAAAGAGATGAAATATCCGTACCCTCATCGAGATTTAACATTCACCGGACTACAAAGATCTGAATGTATAAGTTCTAAGGGTTCTTTGACTCTATAACCTTTTCCAATAAAAGGTCCCTTAGTCATTTTACCTTCCAAGCATGACTCGCAAGGAGGTAAAGAATCATCTTCTAACTTGTTTAGAAGTCCATTCTTAGATAGTCTGTCAATCCGATTGAGATTTATATGGCCAAGTCTAAGATTCCAATGATATGTATTATTACTTGGAGAAATTCTTTGCATTTTACTTTTAGTATTAGTAGTTTTAAACATCTCATGATTCAAAATTGCTTTAGTTTGATTCGGTTTAAGTACATACAAGCCGTTTTCTAACTTAGCAGAACAAATATTGACACATTTCTTTGAAATGAACGCTTCATTACTAGAAAATGAAATATAATAACTATGTTCAATTAGACAAGAGATAGAAATCAAGTTCCTCTTAATCCTAGGAACTATGTACAAATTTTCTAAAAATAGAAATCTATCTGTTAAAAATAGCTTGGCATCTCCTATTATACGAGCTAAGACGATGTCTCCCGTTTCGACCCTGAGCGTCATCTCACCCTCTTCGAGCTCCTTGAAGGAACTAGTTTCCTGTAAAGAAGTGCAAACATGGTTAGTGACTCCTGAATCAAGTATCCAGGTAAAATCATCATTTTCCACTAAACAAGTTTCAAGAAGAAGTAAATCGAATTTACCTTTCTTCTCTTTGAGCTCAACAAGGTATTTAGGCAGTTTCACTTCTAGTGCCCGTCCACGTTCCAGTGGAAACATTTTCCTTTGTCTGCAACATTGGCTTTTCCCTTGCCCTTGTCCGCAACGACGGGTTTCCTTCTCTTTCCCTCCTATTTACTTTTTTTGGATCTTCTTAAGCCCAGAAGATGGACCGCAGGATTTAGTCCCAGAGGATGATCCCTTCTGGAACCTTCTGGAATGGGCCAACAAATTTGCCTCTCCATCAGCCTGTCCCTTATTCTTCATAAGTGACTGGAAAATCTGCAGGTCATTGAGGAGAGTAGTCAGGTTGTACTCTATCTTACTCATCACTGCATTCGTGCGGAATTGCAGGAAACTCTTCGAAAGAGATTCCAGGATGAAGGGCACCTGACTTTGCTCGTCAATGACCGCGATGTTCATTTCGTCCACGTTGAAGTGGACCATCAGATCGAGAACATGTTCTCTCATCGACGATCCCTCCTTCATACAGGAGTTATAAACATACTTGAGGGATTCGTGTCGAAGTTGTCCAGACGGTTGTCCAAACATATTCTGCAACGAATTCATGATCCCACGAGCTGAGCCATGCCCTCGTGCTTTTTGGCCAAAACTTCAAAAACACTAGCCAAAATGTAGACGTTGGCCTTGTCATTGGCCTTGATCCAACGGTCGTATGCATCCTTAAACGATTGAGAGCGTTTCGAGCAGGGACCTGAGGACATTCCTCAGTTAGTACAAATCGAAGGTCATCAACAACCAGAATCGTATTCATGTTGGACTTCCACGTAGTATAATTTTCGCTAGTTAAACGTTTGCTTTTGAGTAAGGCTATTATAGAGGACGACATGCTGAAATTTCAAAAACAGTTCTAATTATTTATGCCTTTAACTCATTACAAACCAATCAATTTTAGCAAAATAATTAAAGAACCCTAGTATTTAAATTAAACCTTTAATTTTGCAACGATACTTTAAGGGTTTAGAACAAAAGCCACCGTCGGGTCGTCAGTCACTACTCCCCTGAATTGAGACTATCTCAGCTACTTCTCACTACCAGAACATCTCATACCCCAATAATTCTTAGCGACCGTTCGTTTGGTCAAGGACTCGTTAACTAGCTTAACTTATCCCGTAAATGTGACCCTACCATTTTCAGATCCAATAGGTCCGAGCCAACAAGCTACTATTAAGAAAGACAACCGTTGGCAAATTACATAAGAGACGCTATCTATTTCTGGAGTTCGCGATGTTCTGACCCCTATAGTCAGACCCTCCATAGGGATTGGTTGTTCCAGGACAACCTAGCAGGCAGACTATAGAAATCTCACGGTGCGACCTAATGGAGGAGACCGTAGGATACGTTGACACGCGTCTTGCTCCCATTTACTATGGATACTTCCTTCATTCACCTTGGTATTGAACCATGCAAACACTTACCATAGGGGGACACCCTATTGACGCCACATAGCCGAGTATGGAACTCACGGTGTGAACTCTTGAGAACGTGCGAGTAAACTCAATGCCAACATCTCGTTTTCTTCCACTAAAACTCTTATGGTTAGGTTATAGGTTTAACTTAGTCGGATTTGGAAAAAAAGAATCTATCTAAGTCTATGCCTATTATAACTTTTATAACTAGGTCTTTTAACCTTATGCCTAGGTGAATAAACATTTTAATTACCTAGAAATAACACAGGACTATGGTTAATTCAACTCAGGTTCCAGGTCAGTTCTCAGGTAGAAGGTGTACCGTTAACCGTCAGCTTAAGTACACTCAGCCTTAGATAGTACATCCCTGGTAGAGTTCCCTTATAACCAATGTCCTATTGTCCTACTATATTTTAAACTATTTAAAATACTATGTAAGACGAACTTCTAATCCTATTAGAAATTAAACTTAGGTCTATATTAATTTTAAACAATTTAAAACTAATTTCATTTAACCCAAGTTCCTAGGTTTGCATGCAACTCTTTGTTATAGGTTATTGATAGCATTAAAATATTCTATCTTATTTCCTATATTTTAGCTAGTTTTTATAATTAAAACATGGGCTTTTTCATGAAATTTTATGGTTAATTTTAGGAAATTGAGCTTGAGAATCAAGAATAGAGTGTTTTGAGACTATTTTGGTGCAATTTGGAACTTGAGCATGCTTAATTGAAGACCCAATAAAAATATAGATGTATTTTGAGTATAAGAAATATACTGAGAGATTCTACATCGAATCAAAATTCCAACGCATCAAACCGGAAGTCATTCGAACACCCGAGCGAAAAGATATGACAAAAATGGTCGTTGTGGGCTGCCTGACAGCAAGCACGACGTCACAACGCCGACCCTAGCGTTGCAACGCCATGCCGAAAATGCCTATAAATAATAAATATAACATGATTTTATTGCAAAATGAGCCGAATTTGGTAGTTTTTAGTCCTAATTTCGAAATACACACTCTAAGCGGAGAAAGAAGAGCATTCCTTGGGAGCCAAAGCGTTTGTGGAGGTTTGAGATCGTGACGGGAGCTCGGGAACGAGGGACCGACGTTGACACATAAGTTTATTTCTCTTTCTTTTAGTTTGTAATTGTGTTTAAGGACTTTTCCTATGACTTTAGCTTGTTTTTATGGTGATTTTGAGTATCTAAACGTTGTAGTTGGAATTTGATTAGCATGTTTTTAGATTTATTTCATTCTGTATTGAACTTTGTTATGTTATTTATTTTTTGCAATTCGTTCTTATTTTCATAAATCTTGTTGGTTTAAGTAGACTCAAGAGAAAGAAACTTAGATTAGAGCAAAGTTGTCAAAATCCTTAGAAATCTGGCATGAGAATGACCTAGAGATTTTGGGAAACACATAAAGAATTTGCTTAATGTCGTGCATGCTTTACAATTCATAAGGAAACTTTAGAATTTATCGTGTGTGCGAGGCTCACTACGGATCAAGAGATTCTCTTGAGTATTTTCACTTCTTGTTTATAAATTCATAATATTAGTTCATTGCATGTGTTAAATAAGGATTAACTTGTGAAATCATCTTTCTTCAATTCTATCATATTCATGTCTCCAATTGTACATTTATTTTCTGACTTTGTTTTCACTATCTATCAAAGATTTGTTGCTTTTGCTAAAATTAAGAAAATGTATCTTAGTAATTAATTAATCTAGAAAATTCATTCCTGAGGACGATACTCTGTACTCAAATCACTATATTAAAACTTGACTCGTACACTTGCGGTATTGCAATATAATTTTCCTTATTGTTTTTTTCCTCATTTGTTGTTTTTCTTTTTTTTTCCTTTTGTGTTTTTTTCCTTTATTGTTTTTTCCTTTTTTTTTCCTTATTTATTTATTTTTTCCTTATTTGTTATTTTTCTTTTTTTCTTTTATATTTTTTTCTTTTTTGTTTCTTTCCTTATTTTTTTCCTTTATTTATTTTTTTTTCTTATTTGTTTTTTTCCTTATTTGTTGTTTTCCTTGTTGTTTTTCCTTATTTATTTTTTTCCTTATTTGTTGTTTTTCCTTTTTTTCCTTTTGTGTTTTTTTCCTTATTTATTTTTTTTCTTATTTGTTTTTTTCTTTTTTTGTTTTTTCCTTATTTTTTGTTTTTCCTTTTTTGTTGTTTTTCCTTTTTCGTTTTCTGTTTTCTTTTGTGTTTTGTTTTCCTTTTGTGTTTCTTTCTTTTTTTATTTTTTTCTCCTTATTTGTTTTTGTATTTTTTTCTTTTTTGTTTTTAATTTAGTCTTGTGTGTTTTTGAGTGTTTGTCTCCTGTTTTCGTTGTGTTGATTTTGTGTAAAAGTTTAGATTTGAATTGTTGTGATTTAAAGTATGAAATTTCATTATTTTAATTTTTCACCAATGTACTATCCTTGTCAGGACCCTAGATGTGTGAATCATGAGTTCTCTAGATACCAAATGTCTAATCCTTTGATGGAGATCGAATCTCCTTGAGCAGCAGAAACATGATTGAAATCGTAATTGCTAGTTTGTTTTTGGTTAAACACAAATACCAATACATTGGGGAAAACACATAATAAGCATACAATTCTAATCTAATTAGGCATAGATTATAGACATGCAAACATGCTGTGAAGAAATGATTAAACTAAAAGAAAATAGACAAATACCTTTGTAGTTCTCACACAAGCAACTACTTGCTCAAAATTGACAGCAACACCACAACCAAGGTTTCTCTGTTCTAACAGAACACTATCACTAGTGAGAACCTCCTATTCTCTAGATTCTACTCAGATCTAACCTCGGTCGGAAGGTCTCCAAAAGTTGGAAAGTAGAAAAAGGGAATTGAGAGAGAATTTTGAGAGAGAGAGCAAATCCCAAAAAATCACAGCAATGATCGATTGATTCATTTCTCTTCTCACTAGGAAATGAGTTCTCTTGGTAACTCCCCCACTCCCTATCAAGAGGGAATTGAGGAGTGGTGGGAACGTGTCATCTTGACACGTTCCCAATTAATTAATAAAAAATAATTAATTAATTAACTATTAATTAATTAAATTAATTTAAATCATATTTAATTCAAATATCATATTAATTAATTAAATGATTAAATCACATCTAATAACTTTACCCTTTATCCTATAGTTTAATGTACATCTCATGCACATTAAATTCTAACCTATAGTTTTCAAATATGAATCACAATCACATTTAAATTAATATTTGAACTCTTTCAAATATTTAATTCTCTCACATAATTTAATATAAATCATATTCACATTAAATTTATAATATATAGTTCCAAAACTATATATTATATCGTATCTGTATACATTAAATTTATTCTCGAATGAATTTGAACATTTCAAATTCAAACGGTCTAAGAACCCAGGTGGACCAAATGAACGTACAGATCATAAGCTCCAACGATACGAGATTACTCGATTAATCTCATTAACCTCCTATTCAACATTCGTTAACTGCGGGAACACTCCACTAATGTCCCACAGCTGCACTCTTCTCACTGCAGATATATTTTTGTGTCCACGGATATTGACCAATAAAAGCAAGTCAATCCTTCACGAATGTTCGTAACACCAACTAGGTCAAATTACCGTTTTACCCCTAGGTTACATCTTGTACCTTAAGTACCAGTGCTCCTCTAATGAACAATTTGTTTGTGGTCCTACAAATAAACAGAAGCCCCTCTTGGGCCAATGAGAGGGTCGGACCCTTTGTCAAGTCCCGGAGACACCACTTAAGGGAACATTCATCTACTTACCCTAGTAGACGGGAAGGAGTGAATTCCATCTTGCTAGGCTAAATCCCCATCTACTCACTCGGCCTTGTCCCCAAGAAGGTAGGCATATTGAGTCGGCGAATCTGGCCACTCTCACCCATACTAGTCAAAGGACAATCCCTCTCGAATACGAGTTCGTAACCTGCTCAGGATTGAGATGAAGTTGTCTAGGTCATCCTAGTGAAATAGAAACCTAACTAGTCAACGGAGTTACACCTACTGGATAGTATTTTGCGGTCCGTATGTAATCTCATTACATAGGATATCCCCACTCACATGTCATCTACACGAAGACGTTAGGATCGTAGTGTTTGTATCATATAAAAAGTGGGCCACATCCATAGTGTTACCAGGGTAAGGTACCCAAACCTTATCCCCTTACAATAGACCCTTTAGGCTGTATCTCGAACCGAGATCCTTTTTATGTACACTACATTCAGTTCAAGAAACATTTTACAGCCTTGGATGTTTAGTTTATTGGACTTATGGTTGAAACAGGGGCAATATCGTAAATAACGAACAATAACTCTTTATTGAAATAATAACACTTGATTACAATAATTAGAACATAATTACAAACTACGAATTCTAGGGAACAAACCCCAATAAACTCCCACTTGAACTAAAACTATAGTTGGGTACATTACAATCTAAAACAGTGGTTACAGAGATACAAATACAATAAACTAGGGAATCCATAAACCCCATTACATATCTCCCACTTGCCCTAGATTAGCCTATGTATATATCTCGTAGACCTAGGCTTTCCAGATGACCCTCGAATACTTTAGTCGTGAGAGTCTTTGTAAACGAATCAACAATATTGTGCTCCGAAGCGATTTTCGTGACTGCCACATCTCCTCGTTGCACTATTTCTCGTATCAGGTGATACTTCTTCTCGATGTGCTTGCCTCGCTTATGGCTGCAACGTTCCTTCGAATTGGCTACCGCACCACTGTTGTCACAGTATAAGGTGATGGGAAATTCTATATTTGGAACAAATTCCAAATCAGTAAGGAATTTCCTTAGCCAAACAACCTATTCAGCTGCTTCACAAGCAGCGACATGCTCAACCTCCATCGTTGAGTCTGTGATGCATCCTTGCTTGATTCTTCGCCATACTATAGCTCCTTCATTAAGGGTGAAAACGGATCCCGATGTTGATTTCCTAAAATCCTTATCGGTCTGAAAATCAGAATCAATGTATCCAGTAAGGATCAAATCCTTAGTCCCATACACAAGCGTATAGTCCCTCGTTCACCTAAGATACTTGAGGATAGTTTTTACTGTGGTCCAGTGGTCTAACCCTAGATTGGATTGGTACCTACTGACTATTCCCACTGCATAGCAAATGTCTGCCCTCGTGCACCGCTTAACATACATTAAGCTACCTACTACAGAGGCATAGGAAATACGTCTCATATCCTCAACCTCTTGAGGTGTGTTAGGACACTGTTCCTATCGGGCCAACATTTTGTCGATATAAAATGTTTGAGACATAGCTAGCGTTATGTTCTTGCGATTCTTGAAAATCTGAATCTCAAGAACATACTGCGCCTCTCCCAAATCTTTCATTTGGAATTGGGTCGCCAGCCAATTCTTTATGTCAGTAAGGTATCCTACATCATTCCCAATGAGTAGGATATCATCCACATAAAGCACTAAGAAAGCTACTTTCTTGATGATCCTCTTGTAAACACAAGGCTCATCAACGTTTTGGTCAAAGACGTAAGACTTCTTGCTCCTGACCTTGGGTTATGAACCCTTCGAGCTGAGACATATAGATGCTCTCGTCAAGATTACCATTCAAAAAGGCAGTCTTGACATCCATTTGCCAAATCTCATAGTCATAAAATGCGGCTATGGACAAGAGTATCCTGATAGACTTAAGCATAGCAATAGGGAAAAAGTTTCCTCATAGTCAACTCGTTCCCTTTGGGTAAAACCCTTTGCTACAAGTCTAGCCTTAAAGGTATGTACCTTTTTGGTTGCATCTCTCTTTCTCTTATAGATCCATTTACACCCTATGGGTCTTACCCCTTCAGGTTGGTCTTCAAGTTCCCATACTGAATTGAAGTACATTAACTCCATTTCAAGGTCCATGGCTTTGATCGATTGGTCCTTGTCTACATCATTCATTGCATGTTTATAAGACAATGAATCTTCTACGTTGTCATCAGGTATGATAACTTGAGTTTCAGCTAAACCCAATTAGCGATAAGGTTGGAAAACAACCCTCCCATCGAGGCATTCCCAACGATTGAGAAGGACGAGATTGACTTGATGTGTTGGCTTTTTCATCAACTCTTGATGAAGGTCCAGCTTGATTAACAACTCTTGTTGGTTCATTTGTAGCTTCATTTAGTACTAGTTTACAAAGTTTTTTATGGTTCCTCATGTGATCTTCCTCCAAGAAAGTGGCGTTTGTCGATACAATCACCTTGTTTTCTTGTGGGTCGTAGAAAAGACCACCTCTCGTTTCTTTGGGATAGCCAACAAATTGGCATAATCTTGAATGAGGTTCGAGTTTCTTTGAGTTTGTCACCAGCACTTGTGTCAGACAACTATAAATCCTGAAGTGTTGTACACTAGGTTTACGCCCCTTCCACAATTCGAAAGGTGTTTCTGAAACACTCTTTGATGGAACAGTGTTGAAGATTTGAACTGTAGTCTCTACTACGTATCCCCAAAACAAGGCAGGCAATTGAGCATAAGTCATCATTGATCGAACCATGTCCAACAAGGTTCTATTTCTCTTTTCTGACACACCATTTTGTTGTGGTGTATTAGGTGCTGAGAGTTGAGATTTAATTCCATGTTCTATCCAATAGTCATGGAATCTCAAATCTATATATTCTCCACCTCGATCGGATTGAAGTGTTTTAATGGTTTTCTTTAATGCATTCTCTACTTCAGTGTTATACTCTTTGAACTTTTCAAGAGGCCCATACTTATGATGCGTTAGGTATAGATAACCATACCTCGAATAATCATTTAGGAAAAAGATGAAATATTCGTACCGACCTCGAGCTTTAACATTCACCAGACCACAAAGATCCGAATGTATAAGTTCTAAGGGCTCTATAGCTCTATAACCTTTTTCGTAAAAGGTCGCTTAGTCGATAAGAAAACACGCATGAGAAGCCGCACAGAGGGCGTTGCAACGCTGCCTTTCAGCATCGCAATGCCATTTCGATAAGGAGCGCGCGTTTAGGGTAGCGGCGTTGCAACGCTGTCGATAATTTCCTTATTTACCAGCCGCCTAGGGTACAACGTTGCAACGTTGTCCCTAGCGTTGCAACGCTGCACCAATTCCATCTATAAATTATCCTTATGATTTCATTACAAGGGAGCCGAAATTGGTAGACAATCCACCCTAATGTTGAAATACACTTTGTAAGAAGAGAGAAAAGAGCGTTTTTTGGAGCCAAAGCATCCGTGGAGGTTCGAGATTGAAGACGGGAGCTCGGTGACGAAGGACCGGCATTGACACATAAGTTTAATTTCTCTTTCTTTCAATTTGTAATAGCGTTCTAAGACGTTTCCTACATGTTTAGCTTGATTTTCATGTGATTTAGAGTAGCTAAATGTTGTAGTTAGGATTTGATTTGCTTATTAAGACTTCTTTGCCATTTATTGGAGTATGTTTTGATCTTTATTTTTGGCAATGTATTCTTAATTTCATTTATATCTTTGGTTTAAGTGGACTCGAGAGAAAAAGCTTAAATTAGAACAAGGTTGTCAAAACTCTTAGAATTCTGGCATGAGAATGACCTAGAAATCTTAGTTAAACGCATAAAGAAGTTGCTTAATGTCGTGCATGCTTAGATTTTATATGGAGACTATAGGATTTATTGTATGTGCGAGGCTCTTGAGAAATCGAGAGAGTTTCTTGAGTAATTTACTTCTTGTTTATAAATTCATCTCATTCATTCATTGCATGTGTAATTAAGTGTTGAGTTGCAAGGTCAATTTCCTTTAAATCTATCAATTCGTGTCTCCACATGTTTGTTTGTCTTTAATTCTTGTTTCACCACCTATCCATGTTATGTTTCTTTAGCTAAAATTGAGAAATAGTATCTTAGTAATTAATGAATCTAGAAACCCATTCCCGAGGATGATACTTGGACTCATAAATCACTATATTAAAACTTGACCCGTACATTGCGGTATTGCATTATCTAAATTTTATGCAACAAGTTTTTGGCGCCATTGCCGGGGAATGGTGATTATTTAGATTAATTAATATTAGGAGAAAATTTGAAATTTTAGACTAAAGTGTGTTTGTTTGTCTTTCCTCATTTGTTTTGTGTGTTTGTTTGTTTCTTTAATTGTGTTATTTCAGTTTTGAGTGTTTTTGAGTCTTTGTCCCCTGTTTCTTTGTTGTGTTGCTATTGTGTAAAAGTCTTGATCTGAATTACTAATTTTTCAAGTATGACTTTGCATGATTTTGAGTTTCCATCATTGTATTGTCCCTCTCAGGACCCTAGGTATGTGTATCATGATTTATCTGAACACCATGTGTCTAATTTTCACTATTCTGTACCTAAATTGGATGAAAATGCTTATGATGGTAATTATTTAGGCACTTGGAACCATAATTTTTCGTACCTTAACAAACCAATAGACAAATCTTCTCTTATGAACCAATTGACAGATTACACCCTAGAATTGAAATTTAAAAATTTGGTTCATAGGGAATTAGAGAGGTTGGATAGGTTAGAAACTGAGGTGGTAGGACTTTGGGAAATAGTGCAGGATAGAACTCAGTACCTTAATCAGCTAGTAGTTTCCCTTAAGGTCTTACAGGAGCAATTTCTTATCCTTACCACTCAGGAGATGCCACCTAGGAGGATTTGTTCTTATGATAATGAGGAAAGTTTGGGGGAGGCTGAGGCACACCATAACCAGGTTAGTGAGGTAGACATTGGTGATATAGTCACTTCCACAGAGGAATCCCAGGTGATAGAGTTAGGGGCTGAGAAGTCTTCTTTCCTTTTATCCCTAGAAAATTCCTTTATTTTTTATAACCATTTGTCCTACACTCACGACTCTTGTTTTGATTTTTGTTATTTTGTGTTATTAAACAAAAATAGGAAAAATAATTTTCTGTCAGGTGCCCAAGAGAAAGATGATAGACTTTTAGACTTAGAAGGCTATATAGATTCAAGCAAGAAGGGCCCGAAGAAATATGAGCAGTTTTACGTGCCTTGATGCCAATCTTGAGGGAGTACAGTCTAGCTAAAGACGTTAAACAAAGCGTTTCTTGGGAGGCAACCCAAGCTTTACTTACTTTTGTTTTTCTGTCTTTAGCTTGCTTTAGTTTGTTGTTTTTCAATTCTTAGTTAGTTGTTGTTTTGCTTTGTAGGTTGTGACGATGCCTTTCTTCGTTAAAATCCATGCTCCCACTCTGAGAACTCTAACACACATGCCTTGGCTATCAAAGGAACTCAGAAAGATCTCCATTACCCACGACAGTATTGTTCACTCTTACCCATATACTTAATTTGTGCTTAATTCTGCAAACATTGGGGACAATATTTAGTTTAAGTTTGGGGGTGGGATGTGTTTATTCGTTGTGACTGTCCTGAGTATGTTCTGAGTTGTTGATTGATCTTTTACATAAGTAGGATCATGATAGCCTAGGATGAGCTTTAGTTGAAATATTTGTGATTCTGCTGAAACTTGAGAGCATGACATGAATTCGAGTTAATTTAAAATTTTTCTTGAGTTTTCCTGCACTATTATGTACATAGTCTATGTTCCTGTAGTTTTGAAATGCTTAGAACAAAGTTATTAGGTTCAGAAGTTTGATGTCACTTCGATAGGTCTAAGAACTGATTTGAGAGTTAAACTGCAGGATATGATGAATGACAATTTGAAGTGCATGATCTGTATAATATGTGAATTAGTTGGCTTTTGTTATTTGTTTGCTAAAGAAAAAAAAAAATCGTGAGGGCAAAAAGAGCTACATTCATTGTGATCAGTTAGGCCACTCATTGAGCGAGTGCTCTGGGTAAGGGTCCCTGCAGTGGATGTGTGAAAGCTAGTGTCCTTGCACAAAAAAAAAAAAAAATTAGTAAGTGCTTTGAGTAGAGTTATTTAGTTCTTGAATGTGGGGAGACTCAAAGATTAGTAATTAAGACCAGTGTAGGGGGAAGTTGAATGGAGAGCCTAATAAAGTTGATCCGGGCTTAGTAAAAATGAAGGGAACATAGGCTAATCACACACACACGTAGGAACACTTAGGAAAAGTTTTAAATTGCTTGCTAAAGTGTTATGTTTGACTGTTTCCTATGATTGCCAGATTTTTCTCTTAAATCTTTGAGGCTTGAATCAGTTATATGTTTATGAACAATCTAATTAAGCCCAGCAGCGTCGCAACGCTATCTCGATAAGAAAGCAAGCATGAGAAGTCGCACAGTGGGCGTTGCAACGCTGCCTTTCAGCATCGCAACGCCATTTCGATAAGGAGCGCGCGTTTAGGGTAGCAGCGTTGCAACGCTGTCCTCAGCATTGCAACGCTGTCGATAATTTCCTTATTTACCAGCCGCCTAGGGTACAACGTTGCAACGCTGCACCGATTCCATCTATAAATATATCCTTATGATTTCATTACAAGGGAGTCGAAATTGGTAGACAATCCACCCTAATGTTGAAATACACTTTGTGAGAAGAGAGAAAATAACGTTTCTGGGAGCCAAAGCATTCGTGGAGGTTCGAGATCGAGGACAGGAGCTCGGAGACGAAGGATCGGCATCGACACATAAGTTTAATTTCTCTTTCTTTCAATTTGTAATAGTGTTTTAAGACGTTTCCTACATGTTTAGCTTGATTTTTATGTGATTTAGAGTAGCTAAATGTTGTAGTTAGGATTTGATTTGCTTATTAAGACTTCTTTGCTATGTATTGGAGTATGTTTTGATCTTTATTTTTGGCAATGTATTCTTAATTTCATTTATATCTTTGGTTTAAGTGGACTCGAGAGAAAAAACTTAAATTAGAACAAGGTTGTCAAAACTCTTACAATTCTGGCATGAGAATGACCTAGAAATTTTAGGGAAACGCATAAAGAAGTTGCTTAATGCCGTGCATGCTTAGATTTTATATGGAGACTATAGGATTTATTGTATGTGCGAAGCTCTTGAGATATCGAGAGACTTTCTTGAGTAATTTACTTCTTGTTTATAAATTCATCTCATTCATTCATTGCATGTGTAAAATTAAGTGTTGAGTTGCAAGGTCAATTTCCTTTAAATCTATCAATTCGTGTCTCCACATGTTTGTTTGTCTTTAATTCTTGTTTCACCACCTATCCATGTTATGTTTCTTTAGCTAAAATTGAGAAATAGTATCTTAGTAATTAATTAATCTAGAAACCCATTCCCGATGACGATACTTGGACGCATAAATCACTATACTAAAACTTGACCCGTACACTGCGGTATTGGATTATCTAAATTTTACGCAACATTGACCTATAGTTTTCACATATGAATCACATTCACATTTAAATTAATATTTGAACTCTTTCAAATATTTAATTCTCTCACATAATTTAATATGAATCATATTCACATTAAATTTATAATATATAGTTCCAAAACTATATATTATATCGTATCTATATACATTAAATTTATTCCCTAATGAATTTGAACATTTCAAATTAAAACGATCTAAGAACCCTTTACGAGCTAGAAGGTGGACCTAATGGACCTACAGATTAGAAGCTCAAACGATACGAGATTACTCGGTTAATCTCATTAACTTCCTAATCAACATTCGTTAACTGCGGGAACACTCTACTAATGTCCCACAGCTGCACTCTTCTCACTACAAATATATTTCTGTGTCTACGGATATTGACCAATAACAGCAAGTCAATCCTTCACGAATGTTCGTAACACCAGCTGGGTAAAATTACCGTTTTACCCCTAGGTTACATCTTGTACCTTTTGTACCAGTGCTCCTCTAATGAACAATTTGTTTGTGGTCCTACAAACAAACAAGAGTCCCTCTCGGGCCAATGAGAGTGTCAGACCCTTTGTTCAAGTCTAGGAGACACCACTTAAGGGAACATTCATCTACTTACCCTAGTAGGCAGGAAGGAGTGAATTCCATCTTGCTAGGCTAAGTCCCTAGCTGCACTACTCGGTCTTGTCCCCAAGAAGGTAGGCATATTGAGTCGGTGAATCTGACCACTCTCACCCATACTACGCAAAGGACAATCCCTCGCGAACAAGAGTTCGTAACCTGTTCAGGATTGAGATCAGGTTGCCTAGGTCATCCCAGTGAAATAGAAACCTAACTAGTCAATGGAGTTACACCTAGTGGTTACTATTTTGCGGTCCAGTTTTATTTAATCTCATTACATAGGATATCTCCACTCACATGTCATCTACATGAAAACGTTAGGATTATAGTATTTGTATCATATACAAAGTGGGCCACATCCATAGTGTTACCAGGGTAAGGTACCCAAACCTTATCCCCTTACTATAGATCCTTTAGGTTTTATCTCGAACCGAGATCCTTTTTATGTACACTACATTCAGTTCAAGACAAATTTTACAGCCTTGGATGTTTAGTTTATTGGATTTAAGGTTAAAATAGGGGCAATATCGTAAATAACGAACAATAATTCTTTATTAAAATAATGACACGTTATTACAATAATTAGAACATAATTACAAACTACAAGTTGTAGGGCACAAACCCCAACATCCTTACCATTCTAAATCTATGATTTATGAAAATTCTTTTGATGGTAATGAAGGGATCGAATCCCGCAGCGGAATCGATTGTGAATCGCGTGTTCTTAATTTTGTCTCACATATTTTAACCAAGATCAAACAACTAAGATTAAGCATGCTATATGACATAGGACAGCAAGAGGTTACCTTTGAAGAACTCTTTCTTCACGTGTTCCTTCTCCCACGATCATGATCTCAGCAACTCGAACCCGAACGTATGAAGATCACACCACTAGATCTTCTCCGTTGTTCTCTAGGTGAGGGAGGAATGTGGGTTCCTTTATGATAAGGTGTGGGGTTGTGAGAGAGGTTGTGTTTTGTGAAACGTTTCCTACAACACAAATACTTGATAATCTAGGAATTTCCTAGATGTTTGCTTAGCCACAAAGTTGCATCTCATGCAACTATTTATAGGGAAATAGGATGAAAATTACCATCCTATCCCTCCTTTATTCTCTCATTAGTATATAGTTTATATATGTATCTAATTAACATTAAAACCATATATTATATCAATTATATCACATATAACTGATTTAACACCTCATATATGAAATTGAACACTTCAATTTCATTTCTAACTTTATACCCTCAATATTACCATGTTGAGCCAACGGAGGGACCTAATGGACCTACAATTCATGAGCTCCAATGATGTGAGATTAACTGATCAAACTCTTTGATCCAGTTAATCAATATTCATTAACTACAAATCATTCCACTATAGATTTGTAGCTGCACTCTCCTCACTGCAATTATATTGTGTCCTTCGATATAATCATTACCTATGAGTCGACCCTTCACAGGTTGTTCATAATCACGGCTGGGTCAAATTACCTTCTTACCCCTGTGATTACTTCTTTGTTCCTTAAGCACCACCGATCCTCTAATGAATAACAAGTCTATGGTCCTACCATAGACTCATACCCTCTTAAACCAGTTTAGAGAGTGGGGCCCCGTTGTTCAAGACCTGGACTCAGTTCTTAAGGGAACAACCTATCTAATTCCTTAGTGTAGGAATAAGTGAATTCTATCTTGCATAGTTAAGTCCCCAGCTACCTACGAGGTTCTGTCCCTGATAAGGTAGGCTTATTGAGTCGGCTACAGGTCACTCTCACCCATACTAGTCTATGGACAAACCTCTATAAGTAGGAGTTCTTAACTTGCTCAGGATTCAGGTCGAGACACTAATGACTATTTATAAATTATCAGTCTTATCCTGTTAACGGCGTTATACTGGCTAGACTAATAATTTGTAGTCCGGTCTTGTATGAACTCTTCATACAAGATGCCCCCACTCGCATGTCAACCACATGAATGAGTTGGATTACCTCATTTGTACTAATTACAAAGTGGGTTGTATCCATGGTGTTACAAGAATAAGGTTTCCAACCTTATTCTTATACCATAGACCCTTTAGGTTATACTCTTGAACACAATCCAAATAGTGTCTACTACACTGATTCTCAAGATACATTATAACCTTGGAGCTTAGTTTATTGGATTTATAAAGCAAATTACCTAAGAGACCCTATCCATTTTTGGAGTTCGCGATATTCTGACCCCTATAGTCAGGCCCTCTGTAGGGATAGGTTGTTCAAGGACAACCTAGCAGGCGGACTATAGAAATTTCGCAGTGCGACCTAATGGAGGAGACCGTAGGATACGTTGACACGCGTCCTATTCCCAGTTACTATGGATACTTCCCTCATTCACCTTGGTATTGAACCATGCAAACACTTACCGTAGGGGGACTCCCTATTGACCCCACGTAACCCAGCATGGAACTCACGGTGTGAACTCTTGAGGACGTGATAGTAAACTCGTCGCGAACACCTCGTTTTCTCCCACTGAAGCTCCTAAGCTTAGGGTATAGGTTTAACTTAGTCAAATTTTGGCTAAAAGAATCTATCTAAGTCTATGCCTATTATAACTATTATACCTAGGTGTTTTAACCTTATGTCTAGGTGAATAAATATTTTAAATACCTAGATATAAAACAGGACTATGGTTTATTCAACTAAAGCTCCAGGTCAGTTCCCAGGTAGAAGGTGTTACGTTAACTGTGACGACCACAACCACAGGTACTAATTATTTATTTTATTTAACGTTCTATCAACCTGTGTGTGTCTAGTTGGATTAGTGAATTTCATCAAGCTCGGTGTTAATGAGTCTTTCATTTTATTAGTTTAAGGCGAAATATTCTCCTTTAGACAACTATTGATAAAAATTAAAAGAAAAGAAAGTGGCAATGGCACTTTGGTGATTAATGTCTAAATGAGGGTGATAATTAACACTTGGATTTTGACCTAATTTGTTAGTATTTAAGCTCCTTATCATTGAAAATTCAAAAGAAACCCTAACCCTAGCCCCATCAACATCTTCTCCTTCTCCTGGTACCTTGCCCTAACCAAAACCCTAACCTTTATTGTACTACTCCACCGCCGGCCAGAATCCACACGCATGTAAACCGCCGCCGTCCCACCGCTTCAAGTATTTCCGCCGGCGTCGTGCGCATCGATCTCGCCGTTCGAGTCGCCGTGTTATACGCCGCAAGCACGGACGGAAAGCACACCCGCCTTTGAAGCCGTCTCCTCGAAGTCGCCGCGGCCCCAAGTCTCGGCGGCGGAGTCTTCAATCGCGCGCCCAGGCCGCCACGCCGGCAAGCAAGCCACCTGCAGCCGCGAGAACACTGCGCACCCACGAACGTGAAGTCCCGCCGTGAAGCTTTGCGGCGTCGGATCTTCTCACGCGCGAACTCCACCGCCACAAGCCGCCCCTTGCGCCGCGCGATCCACGAACACGCCCACGGCGCTGCGCCGCCGCCGAAGCTTCACGGCGAGAACCCTCGCGCGTGATCCATCGGGAAACGTTCGATCACCGCAGCGAGTCTTGCGCCGGACTTCACAAAGCGGCGAGCCACCACGCGAGCTCCGTTCCTCCCCCGTTGTTGCTGCCGTCGAATCCTACAACGCCGGCCAGCACGTCTTCACAGCCACAGAGAATACAGCCCGGTGAGCGTTCGTGTTAAGTTTCGAATTTGATGAAGAATTATTCGTGACCTATTGTTTATCGAAGCGTCTAATTGAGAGCTTAAGCTACTGTTTCGAACGCAAATTGTAGGGACCAAGTTTGGAGCGGAATTGAGGGTCAAACGTCAAGACAAACTAAGGAATAGTAGGTATTCGCTTTGAACTCGAGGTAAGCGGGGCATGAAATCTTAAGAACGTAATTTAAGTACCCTTACGATTATAGATTTAGTGAATGCTTGGAGAATGAACTTGGAATTGTGGTGTGAATCAGGTTCCACTAAAGAAGAGTACTCGAGGAGCTCGGGTTAGGTTTTGGAGTAGAATTCGAACTAAGGTAAGGGACCTTGTGCCGAACTTTTTAATGGGATTGAAGAAAAATGATTTCTCATTATTTCATGCGAATTTAGTTTATACTCTTATATGAGAATATATTGATATTTTGTGAGAATACTTAATATTTTATGTGAGTATGTTGCAGTATTTTATGTGAGAATATCCTTGTATTTTACGTAAGAAAAATCCAGTATTTTATGTGAGCATATTACAGTATCTTGTATGAGAATATTTCATGATTTCCTACAAAAGTATTATCTTTAAACTGTCTATGAGGAAATTATGATTTGCATATTAATGATGATGTTTGTGGCATGTACACTATTGTTATGTTGAATGATGGGACCTCATGCATGTTATGTATGCCATGAAATGATTTGATGAAAAATGTGGAAATTGGTCTCCTGAGTGCATTGTGTGCATGGTCAAACATGCATTAGAGACCCTATGGGTCAAATTACAGTGGGTCCTGTGAGGGACTCAATCTATACTGTGGGTCCATGAGGGACTCAAACCATACAGGGGTCCATGAGGACTCAAATTATTACAGGGGTCCTTGAGGGACTCAAAATGAAATGACTCAGGGATGACCAATTGGCCACTTAAAGAAAAAGGAAGTCATGGTTTATAGTCATGATGATATGAGAAAGTTTTAGGTCCCGTGATATGTACATTTTGAAATGTTTTAAAAGTCATGATTGTATGTGTTTGCATATCCCAAACCTCGGTAGCGAGGTCACTTACTGGTATTGTTTTGCAATACTCACCCTTTCTTTAAAAATGTTTTTCGTAAGGCCAAGGATGTGCGAGTGACGGAGGCGCGTTGTCGTGACCATGGGAAATGTCATGTTTTCGTGATATTATCGATAATAACCGATTTTGTCATTTTATGGTTTTGAAGTTAAGTTTAACTTTCAGGATTTTAAATAGGCCATGTTTAAACTGCTCCTTTTACCTGTTTTGAATGTTTTTGTTTTGGGATCCCTAAAGACAATTTATTTTCAGTAGAGATTTAAAGACCGTTTATATCTTTTGGCCTATAAATGCATGCATGTGTAGTAATGTCCCTAAGAGTTTAGTTATAGAAAAGTAGGGCGTTATAGCTTGGTATCGAGCCCTAGGTTTAAGGGGTTCAGTAGACTTGCTTACGAGTAAGCACGAGTAGTTCCCATGGTTGAACAACGCATTCCAGTCCACGCGCCAGTACGTTACGTAATTTATAAACTAAGCAAATGGTTATAATGTAATTCTGTATTATGAATGTAAATGAATTTGAACCCTAAGTGTGATTTTATTTTACAAATAGAAAGTGATGAAAACTAAGTTAGAAATTCTCTGCATTGTAGTCTCGACAAAAATGCCACCTAGAGGTCGAGGAGAGGTAGAGGGCGGGTAGGGGTCGGAGGCAAGAGAAAACGTTGACACCCAACCAGACTACCCATGGAACAGGAAGAGATTACTCCACCCGCACTGCTCTCCCAAGATCAACCAGATCGCCAGGAGAATGCACTGCGCACGCTCCAGCATGGCGCATCAAGGAAACCCTAATGTCATGACTATGATGGTAGAGGCTATCACGGAGACTCTTGTGCGAGCTACAAGTGAGCCACTCACCGCCCAAGCAAGTCGGGGCTGGAATGATGCAACCACAGAGTCTCGATATCCGAAGGACTTCGAAATATGATCCCGAGATCTTTTGATGGGTCTTCCAAAGCGACCCCACCGTGGTGAGTTATTATGGCCGCCTCCATTGAGACCATCTTGGATCGATGAACCGGCCCGAGGACCGAGGGTGTCCTGTGCTACCTTCATGCCGAGAGATGACGCTTACTTATGGTGGGAGTCCGCCTGTGGAACCATCGCCGCCAATGAGAAACGATTACACCGGAACTCGTTTAAGGAAGCATGCAGCGGAAATTTTACCTGCTGCACTCGATATAGGAAGCGGCGCAGAATTCTACGACTTAGCGAGCGGAGGGAGGCGGTGGAGGTATATGAGAGAGAATTCACCCGCTTGTCACGCTTTGCCCCGAGCTAGTAGACACAGAGGCGAAGAAAGCAGAAGCGTTTCATCATGGGACCGGATGAAAATGTTCGAGGCTTCATTCGCACTAGCACTAGCCTCTCGACTATGCCTCGGCGGTGAGTAAGCGCATTGATTTGGGTACAAAGCGCATCGCACATCGTGACTAGTTAACCCGGGCGGCCATGGCAAACGAAGAGGAAATGGGAACCGCCAAGCTCGAGCTCGCAGCATCCCCGCCAGACGCCGCATAGACAAGGAAATTTTCGTGCGTGCGTTCAAAGTCGAAACCACGCAGTCAACAGGGCAGAACTAATAGTGGAGATAAGCCACAATGCAAAGACTGTGGTAAGCATCATTGGGGTAAGTGTTTGGCCCGTCCCGGAGTGTGCTTGGATGTGGGAAAAGAAGGGCACAGAGCTAATAGCCGCCCAGTCAAGCTGATGCTAGCCAACCTCGGGTTATCAATAGTGAGTGGCCGCTCTTTGCCAAGCGTAATACACCAAGGAAGAGCTTATGCAAGCACCGAGAAAAGCATTTATGGCACAGACTCGTGGTTCTGGTGTACACTTCCATTACTTGGGCACCTTGCCTATGTATTATTTGATTCTCGTTCTACACACTCTTTCATTTCTCGCATCCTTCGTAAGTCAAGTTTGAGTTAGAATTAGAACGATTCTGATGCTTTGTCTGTCTCCACTCCTGCGGGATAAACTTGTTAGCCACTATGAAAGTCAAGGATGGTAGTGTGACTATCGCAGACCATGAGTTAACAAAGAAATCTAGTAGTCTTAGACATGATTGACTTTGATGTGATATTGGGTATGGACTGGTTAGCGCAGAACCATGCTTGCATTGATTGTTTCAGGAAGGAGGTAGTGTTCACTCCCCCTAGCCAACCTGGTTACAAGTTCAGAGGCACCCTAGCGGGAAGTAGGCCTAAGGTGATTACTGCCCTTAAGGCCAGGAAATTATTACATCGGGGAGCTTGGGGCGTCTTAGCTTGCATATTAGATGCAAGGTGTACGGAGATTTCCGTGTCATCGGTACCAGTGGTGAATGAATTTCCAGACGTCTTCCCCGAGGACCTCCCCGGAGTACCTCCGGTTAGAAAGGTGGATTTTAACATAGGATTGGAGCTAGGGACGACTCCGATATCCAAGGCACCGCATGCAGAATGCACAGAGTTGAAAGAATCTGAAACTACGATTCACGGGACTTCTTGGACAAGGGATTTATACGCCCGGCGTTTACGCCTTGGGAGCCCCAAAGTTGTTCGTGAAAAAGAAAGACGGGTCCATGCGCTGTGTATAGATTACGAGGAGTTGAATAAAGTTACGATCAAGAATAAATACCTCTCTTCCTAGAATTGATGATTTGTTCGATCGATTGCGAGGAGCAACAAGATGTTTTCCAAAATTGATCCGAGATCGAGCTACCATCGATTGAGAATCGGTGAAGAGGATATTCCTAAGACAAAGATTCGAGATCACGTTATGGGCATTACGAGTTCACGGTGATGCCGCTTGGTTTGACCAACGCTCCGCCGCTTTCATGGACTTGATGAACCGTTTATTCAAAGAGTTTCTGGATACGTTCGTGATTGTATTTATGGACGATATACTGATATACTCCAAATGTGATGAAGATCATGAAAGGCACCTGAGAGAAGTTTTACTCACGCTGAGAGAGAATAAGTTATATGCGAAATTTTCCAAGTGTGAATTACGCTCGAGGCGGGTATCCTTCTTAGGGCATGTGGTGTCCGGAAGCTGAGTCTCGGTTGACCCAAATGAAAGTGGAGGCCGTCACACGCTGGCCTCGTCCACCACCGTTACAGAGGTACGTAGTTTTCTGGGTCTTGCAGGTTACTATAGACGCTTCGTGCAGGACTTCGCCAAGATAGCCATGCCTATGACTCAGCTGACGCGCAAAGGTAACCCATTTGTTTGGGATGATAATTGTGAGGCGAGTTTCCAGGAACTCAAGTGTAGGTTGGTGTCAGCTCCGATTCTTACAGTCCCAGGGAACATGGAGCTTAGTGGTTTACTGCCGATGCTTCTAAGAAAGGTTTGGGTTGTGTTCTAATGCAGCATGGTAAAGTAATAGCCTATGCATCCCGACAATTGAAGACGCCTTGAGAGGAATTATCCAACTCATGACTTGGAACTAGCAGCAGTGGTCTTTGCATTAAAGATCTTGAGACATTACCTTTATGGCGAGAAAATTCAGATTTTTACAGATCATAAAAGTCTGAAGTACTTGTTCACCCAGAAAGAACTGAACATGAGGCAACGCAGATGGTTGGAATTAGTGAAGGATTACGACATAGACATTCAATACCACCCCTAAAGGCTAATGTCGTGGCGATGCCCTCGATGAAAGCCGCTTCATACTTCAAAGACGAGTTACCGACAGAGCAGCGAGTTGCGGCAGAGTTTGCACGAGCTGAAATTGCAGTACTAATAGGGGAGACCACGACACAGTTAGCTCAATTAACTGTACAACCGACTTTGAGACAACGCATCGTTGAGTCTCAGCAGGTAGACCCTCAGTTAGTAGAGAAGCTTTCGGCAGTAACTACAGGTGAGTTGGCAGAGTTTTCACTATCCACAGATGGAGGATTACTATTCCAAGGACGATTATGTGTTCCAAACGATGACAAACTGAAAACTGAAATCTTGAGCGAAGCCCATAACTCACCACTTTCTATGCATCCCGGTAGTACCAAGATGTATCGAGATCTGAAACAGTCATTCTGGTGGTGTAACATGAAGCGCGACGTGGCAGAGTTTGTCAGCAAGTGTTTGACTTGTCAGCAGGTGAAGGCACCTGAACAGAGACCGCAGGATTACTGCAGCCTTTACATGTGCACCGGTGGAAATGGGAGGAGATCTCTATGGATTTCATAGTCGGATTGCCTAGAACCTTACGAGGTTACTCGCAAGAATTTGGGTCATTGTGGGCCAGATTAACCAAGTCAAGACATTTCATACTGTGAAAACCCACCTATTCTACGGATAAGTGGGCGCGACTTTACTGGAAGAGATAGTCCGTCTCGCATGGGATTCCAAATCGATTATTTCGCATGAGGATCCACGTTTCACCTCCAACTTTTGGAGGAGTTTACTAAAGCGTTAGGTTCACGCTTGAACTTTAGTACGACTTTTCATCCACGCATTTAATGGGCGTATGGTAACGCTTTTGAACCAGATCTTAGAAGACATGTTACGAGCTTGCACTTTAGACTTCCCGGTGTAGTTGGGACACTCATTTGCATTTGATGGAGTTTGCTTACAATAATGATTATCGATCGACCATCGGAATGGCTCCATTTGAAGCTCTCTATGGAAAACGTTGCGTAACTCCCGCTTTACGGGAGGAGGTTGGTGAACGCCGATTATTGGGTCCAGAGTTAGTACAGTCACAAATAGTGCGATCTGAGAAGATCGTAGTGCGAATGCACGCATCACCAAAAAGCGCACAAAAGAGTTATGCCGATTCGAGACGAAGGGACCTAGAATTCGAAGTTGGCGACCACGTATTCCTTAAAGTGGCCCCAATGAAAGGGATTCTAAGGTTTGGTCGGAAAGGGAAGTTGAGTCCGCGCTTTATAGGCCATTTGAGATTTTAGAGAGGTTGGTGTGGTGGCCTCACCTGCTTAGCATTGCCGCCTTCCCTATCGCCAGCTTCATGACGTGTTTCATGTCTCCATGTTGAGAAAATACATTCCAGATCCGACTCACGTCATAGACTTTGAACCATTACAGTTAGCAGAAGATTTGAGTTATGGCGAGCGACCTGTACAGATTATTGCAAGAGATCAAAAGACCCTCCGTAACCGTGAGATCAATTTAGTTAAAGTGTTATGGCAAAACCACCGCACGGAAGAAGCTACCTGGGAGCGAGAAGAGGAAGTGCGAGCTAAATATCCGAACTATTCCAAGAATAGGAACTTTCAGGGCGAAAAGTTCTTAAGGAGGGAAGATTGTGACGACCACAACCACAGGTACTAATTATTTATTTTATTTAACGTTCTATCAACCTGTGTGTGTCTAGTTGGATTAGTGAATTTCATCAAGCTCGGTGTTAATGAGTCTTTGATTTTATTAGTTTAAGGCGAAATATTCTCCTTTAGACAACTATTGATAAAAATTAAAAGAAAAGAAAGTGGCAATGGCACTTTGGTGATTAATGTCTAAATGAGGGTGATAATTAACATTTGGATTTTGACCTAATTTGTTAGTATTTAAGCTCCTTATCATTGAAAATTCAAAAGAAACCCTAACCCTAGCCCCATCAACATCTTCTCCTTCTCCTCGGTACCTTGCCCCTAACCAAAACCCTAACCTTTATTGTACTACTCCCACCGCCGGCCGAATCCACACGCCGAACCGCCGTCACCGCTTCAAGTATTTCCGCCGCGGCGTGCGCACGATCTCGCCGTTCGGGCTGCGCGTGTTATACGCCGCGCAAGCACGGACGGAAAGCCACAGCCGCTTTTAAGCCGTCTCCTCGAAGTCGCCACGGGCGAGTCAAGTCTCGAGCGCGGAAGTCTTCAATCGCGCGTCCGATCGCTCGCACGCCGGCAAGCCACCCTGCAGCCGCGAGAACACCTGCAGACCCACGAACGTGAAGTCCCGCCGTGAAGCTTTGCAGCGTCGGATCTTCTCACGCGAACTCCAGCCGCCACAAGCCGTCCCTTGCGCCGCAGATCCACGAACACGTCCACGAGCGCCTGCCGCCGTCGAAGCTTCACGGCCGAGAACCCTCACGCGTGATCCACCGGGGGAAACGTTCGATCATCTGCGGCGGGGCTTGCGCCGGACTTCACAGCAAAGCGACCACACGCGAGCTCCGTTCCTCCCGGCCGTTGTTGCTGCCGTCCGAATCCTACAACGCCGCCAGCGCCGCGTTCACGACCACCCACGAGAATATGACCCGGTGAGCGTTCGTGTTAAGTTTCGAATTTGATGAAGAATTATTCGTGACCTATTGTTTATCGAAGCGTCTAATTGAGAGCTTAAGCTCATCGCTTTAACGCAAATTGTAGGGACCAAGTTTGGAGCGGAATTGAGGGTCAAACGTCAAGACAAACTAAGGAATAGTAGGTATTCGCTTTGAACTCGAGGTAAGCGGGGCATGAAATCTTAAGAACGTAATTTAAGTACCCTTACGATTATAGATTTAGTGAATGCTTGGAGAATGAACTTGGAATTGTGGTGTGAATCAGGTTCCACTAAAGAAGAGTACTCGAGGAGCTCGGGTTAGGTTTTGGAGTAGAATTCGAACTAAGGTAAGGGACCTTGTGCTTAACTTTTAATGGGATTGAAGAAAAATGATTTCTCATTATTTCATGCGAATTTAGTTTATACTCTTATATGAGAATATATTGATATTTTGTGAGAATACTTAATATTTTATGTGAGTATGTTGCAGTATTTAATGTGAGAATATCCTTGTATTTTACGTAAGAAAAATCCAGTATTTTATGTGAGCATATTACAGTATCTTGTATGAGAATATTTCATGATTTCCTACAAAAGTATTATCTTTAAACCGCTTTCATGAGGAAATTATGATTTGCATATTAATGATGATGTTTGTGGCATGTACACTATTGTTATGTTGAATGATGGGACCTCATGCATGTTATGTATGCCATGAAATGATTTGATGAAAAATGTGGAAATTGGTCTCCTGAGTGCATTGTGTGCATGGTCAAACATGCATTAGAGACCCTATGGGTCAAATTACAGGGGTCTGTGAGGGACTCAATCTATACAGGGGTCTGTGAGGGACTCAAACCATACAGGGGTCTGTGAGAGACTCAAATTATTATAGGGGTCTGTGAGGGACTCAAAATGAAATGACTCAGGATGACCAATTGGCCACTTAAAGAAAAAGGAAGTCATGGTTTATAGTCATGATGATATGAGAAAGTTTTAGGTCCCGCATATGTACATTTCGAACAGGTTTAAAAGTCATGATTGTATGTGTTTGCATATCCCAAACCTCGGTAGCGAGGTCACTTACTGGGTATTGTTTTGCAATACTCACCCTTTCTTTTAAAAATGTTTTTCAGGTAAGGCCAAGGATGTGCAGGGCGAGTGACGGAGGCGCGTTGTCAGGACCATGGGAAATGTCATGTTTTCCGCATATTATCTGTAATAACTGATTTTGTCGTTTTATGGTTTTGAAGTTAAGTTTAACTTTCAGGATTTTAAATAGGCCATGTTTAAACTGCTCCTTTTACCTGTTTTGAATGTTTTTGTTTTGGGATCCCTAAAGACAATTTATTTTCAGTAGAGATTTAAAGACCGTTTTATATCTTTTGGCCTATAAATGCATGCATGTGTAGTAATGTCCCTAAGAGTTTAGTTATAGAAAAGTAGGGGCGTTACATTAACTGTCAGCTGAAGTACCCCTAACCTTAGACAGAACATCACCGGTAGAGTTCCCTTATAATCAATGTCCTATTGTCCTAGTATATTTTAAAATATTTAAAATACTATGTAAGACTAACTTCTAATCCTATTAGAAATTAAACTTAGGTCTAAATTAATTTAAAACAATTTAAAACTAATTTCATTTAACCCAAGCTCCTGTATTTGCATGCAGTTCTTTGTTATGGGTTATGGTTTCTAAAACCCCTTCATAACTTTTATATAATTTTAAAAAATAACCTATGACGGCGAACTATATTATAACTCCAATTAACAATTTCTAATTGGAATTTACATTCAACTACTTGAATTATGCAAATTACTTAAATAAAATAACACTTTATTTTAAACTAAGTAATTTCATGCTCCATGCTATTTATTTTTCATATAATCTAATAATAAAAATTATAATTAATTACTCATGAAAAATAAATTAAATCATGCATTTCTATCATATTTATATAATAATTATACAAATAAAATGCATGAACATGGTTATCCTAAGGTGGGAAAAATTCTAAATGATATTCATGAAGAAAATAGTCGTAAAACTGGAAAAATTTGGCCCCTAAAGTGCAAAAAATAATAAAATTACACTAATTTTATTACAAAATCAGTCCAAACATTTTGAACCGGCCTCAAATCGATCGAACCGGACCATCCTTGACTCGAATCGCTCGAACCACCACTGAACCGGTCTGCCTGTTCCAATAGTCACCACGTCGTCGCAACGCTAAGGAGAGTGTTGCAACGCCACCTGCTCTCGCGCTCGCGTCAGGCATCGGGATAGCGTTGCAATGCCATGAGACGGCGTTACAATGCTGCTGGCCCCTGGATTCCTTATCGATAGGGGGCGCTAGCGTTGCGACGGCGTTCTCCAGCGTTACAGTAACGCCGATGAGCGATGTTGTTGCAACATCTGCTTGGCTGCGTTACAGCGATGGTTCTCGCCAAGCTTCTTTTTCGATAAAACAGTAGCTTCAATTGGCAATTTCTCACTCGAATCTCATCTGAATTGCTTCAAACTTATCACGAACGACTCATAACACTATTACAGACTCGATTATGCACTTAGTTGCCCAAAACGCAGAGGCCTTTACATTTAATTTGATCAAATCGAAATTAAAACTAAGGCAAAAAATTTCCTAAACTAGTTTTACAGCAAACCAAATGCAATTCTCACCTAACCAATGCAAATTTGTTTCGACCAAAACAAAACAAGCATTTCTCTGATAGCAATTGAAGGGAATCTGATCCCCGTGAGTAGCGGAAACATGATTTTATAGATCGATTTGCTTGATTGTTTTGGTTTACTACAGATACAAGTACATTGGTAAAATACAGAGAACAAACAATCCTAATCTAATTAGGCATGAAACTAAGCATACAAACATATAATAAAAGTTCTAAACTAAAAAGGAAAATATATTATCTTTGTAGTTTCTCAATTCACAACATAACCCTTGCTTAAAATTTACACAACAACACAACAAAACACAATTCCTCCGTTCTTCTTCTCCAATAGCACACAACCAAAATGGAAAACCTTCTATCCTCTGGATTCCACTTAGATCTTGGTTTGTTGGGAAAACCTCCAACAATTTCGTAGAGAAGGAAATTTTGAGATAGTTTTAATTTGCCTATTATTTCAATTGATCGGTTAACCTTTCCTTCTCCATAATCAGAGAAGAAATAGAATGTGCGAGGAATAACTCCCCCACTCCCAATCGATGGGGAGTTGGGAGACATGGGGAACGTGTCCTTCTGACACACTCCCTTCTTTTTATTTATTTATTTAATTATATTATAAATTAAATAATCAAATTATTAATTAAATAATAAAATTAATTAATCAAATCATATTTAATTAATCATAAATTAAATATCATATATTTAATTTTGATTAAATCACATTAAATTTTATTTTTCCTCTAACCTATAGTTGTAATGCACATCTTATGTACATTAAATTTTATTTTTCCTCTAACCTATAGTTGTAATGCACATCTTATGTACATTAAATTTTAACCTATAGTTTTAAATATGAATAACATTCACATTTAAATTAATATTTGAAATCTTTCAAATATTTAATTCTCTCACATAATTTAATATGAATCATATTCATATTAATTTTATAATATAAAGTTCCAAAACTTTATATTATAATGTATCTATATACATTAATGTTTATTACCTAATTAAATTTAACATTTGAAATTCAAACGATCTAAGAACCCTTCACGAGCTAGAAGGTGGACCTAATGGACCTACATATCAGAAGCTCCAACGATACGAAATTATTCGGTTAATCTCATTAACCTCCTAATCATCATTCGTTAACTGCGGGAATACTCCACTAAAGTCCCAGAGCTACACTCTTCTCACTGCAGATATATTTCTGTGTCCACGGATATTAACCAATAACAGCAAGTCAATCCTTCACGAATGTTCGTAATACCACCTGGGACAAAATTACCGTTTTACCCCTAGGTTACATCTTTTACCTTAAGTACGAATTCTCCTTTAATAAATAATTTGTTTGTGATCCTACCAACAAACAAAAGTCCCTCTCAGGCTAATGAGAGGGTCAGACCCTTTGTTCAAGTCGCGGAGACACAACTTAAAGGAACATTCCTCTACTTACCCTAATAGGCGGGAATGAGCGAATTCCATCTTGCTAAGTTCAGTTCCCAGCTGCTCACTCGATCTTTCCCCCAAGAAGGTATGCATATTGAGTCGGCGAATCTTTCCACTCTCACCCATACTAGTCAAAGGACAATCCGTAACCTACTCAGGATTGAGATCAAGTTGTCTAGGTCATCGTAGTGAAATAGAAACCTAACTTGTGACGACCACAACCACAGGTACTAATTATTTATTTTATTTAACGTTCTATCAACCTGTGTGTCTAGTCGGATTAGTGAATTTTCATCAGGCTCGGTGAAAGTGAGCCCTTGATTTGTTTTAGTTAAAGTGAAATGTTCTCCTTTAGATAATTATATTCATGATTTAATGAAAGATGAGAAGGTGGCAATGGCATTTTAGTGATTTTATGCTCAAGTAAGGGCTAGTTGGGCTTTTGGAAAGAAAAAGACCTAGGGTTTTAGGATCTATATTATTGTGAGAATGATTGGACAAGAGAAAACCCTAGCCACCTCTCATATTGCTCCCATTATTGTGCCCTAACCGAAACCCTAAACCCATCTCCTTGCTGCTGTCTTCACCGCCGGCCATACCCTCCCACGAGCGCAGTGGTCGTCGCCCCCCGAACAGTGCGACAAAAGGAATCGCCACCGCCGTGTTTCGCACTGCGCGCGCGCGCGCTACCGCAAACTGGAGCTTCCGGCCGCGTCAACTCTCGCTGCAGCTGCTGCCGTCCCTCAACCGTCCAGCCAGTCGTAGCCGAGGAAGCCCCAGCCGTTCACGCCTTGCGCCGCCGCCGAAGCGCGTCTCCCGGCCTCCACATCGCCGTCGAGTCCAAAGGCGCCACGAAATCCCTCACGCACGCGAGCCGTTCGCGAGCTCCTCGCCTCCAGCCGCTGCTGCTGTTCGTGGACTGCGCCGCCGACTGCTCGTGAGCTCGCCGTCGCCGTCCAGCTCTACCTCCGACTGCAGCGCCGACCAACGCGGTTTTACAGCCGCTAAGTTTGCAGCCGGTGAGCGACTCGTTACATTTTTCGATTTGAGAGAGTTATACAATGACTTTTGGTTATTAAAACGTTTACGTAAGAACTTAAGTTACTGTTTGATCACGACTTATAGGAACCAAGTTTAGAGCGGAGTCGAAGGCCAAACATCAAGGCGAACTAAAGAATACTAGGCCTATACGTTGAACTTGAGGTAAGCGGGGCATGAAGCCTCAAGAACTTAAATTAAGTACCTTTACGTTATGGATCTGGAGTATGCTTGGAGAATAATTTCGGGATTACTGTGTGAATCAGGTTCTACAAAAGGAGCGTACTCAAAGATCTGGGGTTAAGTTTTGAAGTAGAATCTAAACTAAGGTAAGGGACCTTGTGCCGAACTTTTCTAAAAAGGGATTAAAGAAAATGAATTTCATTAATTCATGCGAATTTAGTTTGTTATTTTTTTACATGAGAATATTTCAATATTTCATGTGAGAATATTTCAATATTTCATGTGAGAATACTTTAATATTTTATGTGAAGATAGCTCAATATTTTATGTGAGCATATTTCAGTATTTTATGTGAGAATATCTTTGTATTTTGTGTAAGAATATTCCAGTATTTCATGTGAGGATATTACAGTAGTTTCTATGTGAATATTTTGTGATTACATACAAGAGTATTATCTTCAAACTGTTGTAAAGTTATGAGTTGCATATCAATGATAATATTTCATGACATGTGCACTATAGTCATATTGAATGATGGGACCTCATGCATGTTATGTATGCCATAAAATGATTAGAAGTAAAATGTGGAAATTGGTCTCCTGAGTGCATTGTATGCATGGTCAAACATGCATTAGAGACCCTATGGGTCAAGTTTACTGTGGGTCAGCAGAGGACTCAATCCATACAGAGTCCGTGAGGACTCAAATAATTACAGAGTGCATGAGGGACTCAAAATGAAATGACTCAGGATGACCAATTAACCATTTAAAGAAAAAGGAAGTCATGTATTACAGTAATGTTGATACGAGAAAGTTTTAGGTCCCACATATGAACATTTTGACCAAGTTTAAAAGTCATGATTGCATGTGTTTGCATATCCCAAACCTCGGTAGCGAGGTCACTTACTGGGTATTGTATTGCAATACTCACCCTTTTGTTTTAAAATGTTTTTCAGGTAAGGCTAAGGACGTACGGGGCGAGTGACGGAGGCGCGTAGTCAAACCATGGGGATAGTCATGTTTTTCGCATTTCGTTTTCCTTAATAACTGATGTTGTCGTTTTACAGCTTCGAAGTTAAAGTTTGATCTCAGGATTTTTAGAAGGCCAAGCTTAAACTGTTCTTTTAAATGCTTTAACGTTTTCTCGGGATCCCTAAAGGAAATTTTGTTACAATGACAATTTAAATATCTTTTATGTGCGTTTGGCCTAAGAATGCATGCATGTGTAGTAGTGTCCCTAGGAGTTATAGTTATAAAAAGTAGGGGCGTTACATAACTAGTCAACGGAATTACACCGAGTGGTTACTATTTCGTGGTCAGGTCTTATGCATGTAGCCACCTATTTTTGTCCGACTCATTATTAATTAAAATGATTGATTAACAATATCTATTTTTTATTTTTTATTTTTTGTTTTGTTAAAGAAAAAAGAAATTAAAGAAAATGAATATATTTGGTAAAATTAATTAACCAAATCAAATCAAATAAGTGAGATTTTTGTAAAATCAATTATGACCAATTTTTTTTACCTAAATTTTTTTTACCAAAAGTAGATATTTATCAATTTGGTATTTTTAATTAAATCAATATATTTCTTCCATTTGGAAAGTTTTGTAATAAAATTTTGAAATTTAAGAAACAATATTTCAATCAAATATATTTTTCCATTTGAGTGTTATTTGATATTATATTATATTATTCTTTCCTAATTGATCTATTGTTTTACTATATAAGGGGAGTTTTCCCCTCATTGTAGGGATACATTTTTTTTTGGGAGAAAAGAAAAAACCACAATCTCTTTCAAATCCGAATCAAATACCCTTTTTGTTCTTTGTCCGAAAGAAGGTGGTTTGGTTTTATAAGTTCTCTTTTCCTATGCCTAAAGGGAGATTCCAACAACAAAAAAAAATCAAAACAATATCAATTCCTTCTCTACAACCACAATCATATTCTAGGAAGAAAAGGTAAAGTTTTTTTTTTAGATAGAAGTTATTTTCTTATTCATTTACAAAAATTGTTTCGGGTTACAACAAGAACAATTTTGCTTAGTGAAAGGTTGCAAGGTATGACCTTGTCCCAATGATCTGCACCTTAGGAATAAGTTGGTTGTCTTTCACCCCACTCCTAGATTTGCATCTTTCATTTGAAACGTCAACCTGAAAAACAGTAGTTGTGTAACGACCCTACTTTTTAGACTATTTTTCTAAGGGTCATTACTAAACATGCATGCATTTTTCTTTTGGCCATATAAATATATAATAAATAAAACAGTTCAAATCACAAACCAAAACTACTTTTAGGGGATCCAAAATACATTAAAACATTTGAATAACGTAAAAATATTGTGTGGCCTTAGATTTTAAATCTCTAGACTACTTATGCGGAAAACAAAATCAATTGAAATGACTACTAAGTCCAAATAAATGCGGAAAACATGACTGTGTGGTCCCCATGGCTTTCGTAACGCATCCCTGTCACTCGTCCTATATGCCTTTGCCTTTACCTGAAAATATTTTAAAAGAAAAGGGTGAGTATTATAAAAATAATACCTAGTAAGTGACCTCGCTACCGAGGTTTTTGGATTTGCATACACATACAATCATGACTATAAAACTTTCATGTGTGGGACCTAACTTTCTCATAAAACTACCATGACTATTTTCTTTGGCTTTTAGTGATCAATTAAGTTCTCCTGAGAGCATGTTGAGTCCGAAGACTCCTGTACTATGGAGTCCTCCCTAACCCCGAGAGCATGTTGAGTCCACAGACTCCTGAATCATGTTGAGTCCGAAGACTCCTGTCATATGGGGTCCTCTCAAACCCTGAGAGCATATTAGGTCCAAAGACCACTATCATATGTGGAGTCCTCTCAAACCTTTATTGTCATATGGAGAATAATTACCACAACCATTTATATCTCTATCATGTACATACAATCATGCATGAGGTCCCATCTTCCTTTCATATTCTATGATGCACATGTCCTAAATAATGGCAAATCACATATCATAACATACTTTCATAAAAATTTAAGATGTCAATCAATCATAAATCATAACATAACTTTCATAGCTTTCGTAACAATTAAGGTAATAATAAATCAAGAATCCTAACATAACTTTCATAGCTTTCCATTTAAAATACTTTAAAACATAATACTTTTTGAAATATTTAAAATAATTAAACATAACAAACGCCATGACTTTCATCCCATTTTTAAAAGGTTCGGCACGACGTCCATTACCTTAATTTTTGCTTTGAAATTTACTAAAATATGCCCTCACCTTGATGTCGTCTCAACTGGCCAATGAGTGAACCCCTAAAACAAAATCATAGCTTCCTAATTTAAATTCATACACATAACTAATCTCATTCTTAAAATTTAACAATGACTAGGCTAAATTACCACTAACGGAGGCTCAAAATGGACTAGAGGGAGCGAAACTGATGGGATCGGATGAACTTCGATGAACGACGACGCGTGGCAGCAGACGGACTCGGTACTGGCGATGACTATCGACGGAAGAAGCTACAACAACGGATCAGACGACTAGTGAAGGGAAGGAGCACAAGGTTAAAGATGGTTGAATAGTCTCCTTGGAGTGTGTACCCTAAAAGACAAAAAAGGACTTTCCAAACCCTAATTTAAAGTTTCTTTTCCAATTTTGCCCTTCTTCTTCAATTCAAACTAGAAACATGCCCTTAGCCATAATATTCCAACTTAACTTATATATAGCAATACTCATATATATATTCTCTTAAATTTTTCAAAACTTACCTATAAAATAAGGAACTCCAAGGCTCAAATAATTTAATTTCCGTTAAATTAGCCCAAAATTCATAATAAAAGTACTTGGGGTTCTTGGGCGTTACAAGTTGAGTAAGGGGTTGTGAGTTTTTTTTTTTTTCACTTGTGTATTCATTTTGTTTCTAGATGCATTTTATTTTTGGTGGGTTTTTCTCAATAACACATTTTTCTACATGTTATTTTGTGTATATTTTTATTATTATTGTAAATATATTTTTTTTCTTTTTGTGTAAATTGATACACACATGCTAATTAATACATGGTTTATAATCTTTTAATATATACAGTTTATAAAAAAAAATGCTGACGACAGAATCTAAAAATATTTGGGAGCCCGATTTTCTAGTTTTCCTGTGATGAGAAATCGATTTTTTGGAACTCCAAGATAGATTTCAATATTTTTTTTTCTCTTCAGTATTTGTCAGCATATTCGTGCATAATATTTATTTGTTATGACCGATCTGTTCTATTAAACATGATCTACCTTAATTTTCATTTTTTACATTCCATTATTCTAACTTTATTTATTTCGAGTATCGTTTATGGTTTCAAATCTTATTTTGTAAGTTTATTTTCAAATCTTTAATATTATTTCTTTTAAGTTTATAAATGTTTTAAAACTCAAATGTTATTTCCAATTTTCTTTTATTTTTTAGAAGTATTTTTCAAAATTGTTTTTATTATTAAAAATTTCCACGACGGAATCTAGAAATATTTGAGAGTCTGTTTTTCTAGAATTCTTGAGGTGAGGGATCATTATCTTTAGAAATCCAAGATTTTGATCCCAAGAAAAAATGAATTTGATAAAAAAAAGTAAACTTCTTTCATAAAAGGCTATTCTATGATGAATTTGAGTTATTGTAATTTTTTCTTTTCTCATATTCTTGAGGTGATATTATTTCCTAAATCATGGAAATAATTTGAATATAGCTAAATTAATGGATTTAGTTAATCTACTTATTTTACGGGATCATGACTCCAAATATTGGAGTAATGAATGGTAAAATAAGACATTGTTTTAAAAAAATCTCATTTTCCTAAATAAGACTTTTTTTTTCTTTCTTCTAATAAATTTTTGCAATTCAAGATTAATTTTGGCCACCGTTTTAAATGGGTGTTGTGGGGTGCTAACACCTTCCCCATACACAAACAACTCCCGAATCCAAATCTGATTTTTGCATACCTTTTTTTCTTTTTTTTTTTAAAAAAATTGTTTTATTCTATTTTGGTGCCCAATCACACCATAAAAAAGATTGGTGGCGACTCCTTTTAAATATCCCTATTTTGAGGATGTCGGTCGCTCCGCGTCGCAGGTACGTGGTGGCAATGCAATCTCATTACATAGAATACCCCCACTCACATGTCATCTACACGAACACGTTAGGATCACAATGTTTGTATCATATACAAAGTGGGTCATATCCATAGTATTACCAGGGTAAGGTGCCCAAACCTTATCCCCTTACTATAGACCCTTTAGATTGTATCTCGAACTGAGATCCTTTATATGTACACTACATTCAGTTCAAGAGACATTTTACTTCCTTGGATGTTAGTTTATTGGATTTAGGGTTAATAAAAGGGCAACATTGTAATTAATGAACAATAACTATTTATTGAAAATAAAAACTCTTTATTACATTAATTAGAACTAAATTTACAAACTACGAGTTTTAGGGCACAAACTCCAACAAATAGATGTCGGGCCTAGTACACAAGGGATCCGTATCATATCCTCAACCTCTTGAGGTGTCTTAGGACATTGCTCCTTAGACAAATAAACCTCATGCCTGAAAGGCAACAAGCTCTTCTTGGAGTTCTGCATCTTATATCTGATGGAATCTAAATTCCTATGAGCAGCGGAAACGTAATTGGATCTTAAAACTCGATTTGTATAGTTTCACTAAACTAAAAGGAAAATAAGTTACCATTGTAGTTATTCAAGTACCGTAACACCTTGCTCCTTTTGGTTCAACAAACTTCTTTTGTTTTCCTTTTTTCCAACAGGACACTACCAAAAGAAGATCACTTCTTATCCTCTGGATGCTTAGATTTCACCTTGTGGGAGAGAGAATAAGAGAGAGAGATTTTTTTTTCCCAAAAATCAATCGATCAACCAACCAATTCAATCATCTCATCGATTGAATAAGAAGAAGGAACACCTCACTCCCTCTGTCCTTATCGAGAGGGAGATGATGGGGTAGTGGGAACGTGTCAAAATGACACGTTCCCTTAATTAAATTAAATTAAAAAGTAATTAACTTATTTATTTATTTATTTATTTAATAAATAATATAATTAAATCATATTTCATTATATATTAATATTAATTTTGATTAAATCACATTTAACTAAAAATCGAATTAAATATAGTTTATTTATGATTAAATCACATTTAATCATTTCCCCTCTAACCTATAGGTTTAATGTACATCTTATGCACATTAAATTTTAACCTATAGTTTTAAATATGAATCTCATTCACATTTAAATAATATTTGAACTCTTTCAAATATTTAATTATCTCAAATAATTTACTTTGAATCATATTGAAATTAAATTTATACTATAAAGTTTTAATGTACATAAAAACTTTATATTATAATGTATCTCTATACATCATGCTTATTCCCTAATTGAATTTGAACATTTCAATTCTAATAATCTAAAAACCCTTTACAAGCTAGGAAGTGGACCTAATGGACCTGCAGATCAGAAGCTCCAACAATACAAGATTATTTGGTTAATCTCATTAACCCCCTAACCAACATTCGTTAACTGCATGAACACTCCACTATAGTCTCGCAGTTGCACTCTCCTCACTACAGCAAGTCAATCATTCACGAATGTTCGTAACACAACCTGGGTCAAATTACCGTTTTACCTCTGCGTTACATTTTTTACCGTAAGTCCTAGTGCTCCTCTAATGAACAACTTGTTTATGGTCCTACAAATAAACTGAAGTCCCTCTTGGGCCAATGAGAGGGTCAAACCTTTTGTTCAAGTTTCAGAGACACCACTTAAGGGACATTCATCTACTTACCCTAAAGTCGGGAAGGAGTGAATTCAATCTTGTTAGGTTAAGTCCCCAGCCGCTTGCTCGGTCTTGTCCCCAAGAAGGTAGGCATATTGAGTCGGCGTCTCGGGCCACTCTCACCCATACTAGTCAAAGGACAATCTCTCATAAACAGGAGTTCGTAACCTGCTCAGGATTGAGATCAAGTTGCCTAGGTCATCCTATTGAAATAGAAACCTAATTAGTCAACGAAGTTACTATTTCATGGTCCTGTCTTACGTGATCTCATCACATAGGTTATCCCCACGCACATGTCGTCTACACGAACACGTAAAATCACTGTGTTTGTATCAAATACAAAGTGGGGCATATCCATAGTATAATCAGAATGAGGTACCCAACCTTATCCCTTTACTATAGACCCTTTAGACTGTTTCTCGAACTAAGATCCTTATATGTCTACTACATTCAGTTTAAGAGACATACAACTATCTCAGATGTTCGTTTATTGGGTTTAGGGTTAATATAAGGCAATATAGAGAAATCATGAAATAAACAATAACACTTTATTGATTTAATTAGAACAGTATTACAAACGCGAGTTTTATGGCATAAAACCCAACAATATCGTACCAACATCTTGTCGATATATGATGCCTGAGACAAGGCTACCCTCTGTTTCTTACGGTTCCAAACAATCTGGATACCGAGAACAAACTGCGCTTCTCCCAAATCTTTCATTTGGAATTGCTTAGCTATTTAATGTCAGTGAAGAATCCTACATCATTCCCAATGAGTAGGATATCATCCACATATGACACTAGAAATGCGACAGTGTTGTTGAAGATTTTCTTGTAAACACAAGGCTCATCAACACTTTGACTAAAGCCAAAAGATTTAATAGCCTCATCAAACCTTATATTCCATGACCTCTAGGCTTGTTTCAGTCCATAAATAGACCGTTTAAGCCTGCAAACCACTTGCTCCTGACCTTGTTCAATGAACCCTTTGGGTTGGTCCATGTATATGTTTTCGTCAAGGTTTTCGTTCAAGAAGGATGTCTTGACATCCATCTGCCATACTGTTGGGATATGTGCCCTAAACTTGTGTAATTTTAGTCAAATGAATAAAGAGTTATTTGATTTGATAGAATTATCTTCTCGCTTTATAAATCCAATAAACAAAGCTCCAAGGTTATAATGAATCTTGAACATCAGTGTAGTAGACACTATTTGGATTCTGTTCAAGAGTATAACCTAAATGGTGTAAGGTATAAGAATGAGGTTGGAAAACTTATTCTAGTAATCCAACTCATTCATGTGGATGACATGCGAGTGGGGGCATTCTTTATGAAGAGTTCATACAAGACCGGACTGCAAATTATTAGTCTAACCAGTATAACACCGTTAACAGGGTACGACTGATAATTTATAGATGGTCATTAATGACTCGACCTGAATCCTGAGCAAGTTAAGAACTCTTGCTTATAGAGGTTTGTCCTTAGACTAGTATGGGTGACAGTGTCCTGTAGCCGACTCAATAAGCCTACCTTTTCGTGACAGAACCTCGTAGGTAGCTGGGGACTTAACTTTGCAAGATGAAATTCACTCATTCCTAGACTAAGGAATTAGATAGGTTGTTCCCTTAAGTATTGAGCCCAGGTCTTGACAACGGGGCCCCACCCTCTAAACTAGCATAAGAGGGTTTGTGTTTATGGCAGGACCAAAGACTTGTTGTTCATTAGAGGATCAGTGGTGCTTAGGGAACAAAGAGGTAATCATAAGGCTAAAACGATAATTTAACCCAACTGTGATTATGAACAACCTGTGAAGGATCGACTCATGGGTAATGATTATATCAATGGACAAAATATAATCTACAGTGAGAAGAGTGCTGCTACAAGTCTATAGTGGAGTGACTTGTAGTTAATGAATATTGATTAACCAGATCAAAGAGTTTGATCAGTTAATCTCACATCATTGGAGCTCATGAACTGTAGGTTCATTAGGTCCCTCCGTTGGCTCAACATGGTAATATTGAGAGTATAAAGTTAGGAATGAGATTAAAGTGTTCGATTGCATGTATGAGGTGTTATATCAATTATATGTGATATGATTGATATAATATATTGTTTTAATGTGAATTAGATTCACAAATTAACTATATACAAATGAGAGAATGAAGGAGGGATAGGATGGTAATTTCCATCTTATTTCCATATAAATAGTTGCATAAGATGCAACTTTGAGAAGGGCTTTTGACATAAACCTAGAGTTCTCTCATTTGTGGTGGAAAGAGTTCCAAACACAATTTTAAAAGATCTCCTCACCTCATCCTAAAAGGAACCCACCTTCCTCCCTCACCTAGAGAACAACGGAGAAGATCTAGTGGCGGATCTTCACAAGGTTCGGGTTCGTTGCTGAGATCGTGATCGTTGGGGGAGGAACTCGTGAAGAAAGTGTTCTTCAAAGGTAAATTCTTGTTGTCCCAAGTCGTAAAGCATGCTTAATCTTTGTAATATTGTTCTTGTTTTTAGTTCTGTGTAACAATGTCATGAACACACGATTCACAATCGCTTCCGCTGCGGGATTTAATCCATTCAATTGGTATCAGAGCGTCAAGTGTGTTCTTGATTTTGTTCTTGATTTATCAAGAACAAAGGTGGGATTTACTAATTTCATGAGATGCATGATCGATTTGCAAATTAGATGTTTTCATTTTTGGCACCATAGATTTACATAATTTTTCGTTGAATTGTTCAATGTAAAGGGCCTATTTGTTTGGGCATTTTATTATGTAAATCGAGTTTGTAAGTCCATGTCAATCGAGGCATGGTGGTTGTTGAGAAGAACGGAGCAAAAACGAGCAAAAATAGCAAAAGGTGTTTGTTGTTGTGTGTGCAACGTTGAAACGCTGTTCATCAGCGTTGCAATGCCGTTGAGGCAGATTTCAGGTTGCGGGCAGACGCAACATTGCAACGCTTCTCCCAGAGTCACAACACTTGGACGATGAGGCACTGGCGTTGCAACGCAAGCACGGGCGTCGCAACGCTGAAGGCAGAAGCGTTTGGCCGAGCACTCCAACGGGCAGAAACGAGCAAGCATCAGCGTTGCAACGCCGTAGGCGTTTCATGAAGGCTACAACGGACGGAAACTTTGGTTTTATTATTTTTATTTAATATAACAATGTTTTATATTAATTTTATTTATTATTATTAATTTTAATTAATATAATTATTTATATTAATTAAAATTACTTTTAGGGGTGCCAAAAATGGTCTAATTTTGCTATTTAATTTATGTAATTGTTGTATAATTATTTCCATGTATAATGTTTGCTATTATTTTAGATATCCAACCTTAGGTTACACATTTCTATGCATCATTTATAATATAAAGTGTTATATTATATAGTTTCCACGTATAATTAATATAAGGTGTTAATTTTTGGACAACATTGACATGCATATTATTCATGAGATGAAGGTGTTATGTATGTTTTATTATTCATGTGTTGAATGATCAAGCACAATAACATAGAATTGCATGTCAACTAAGGTTAAATTCATTAGTTTTAAAATGTTTAGAACATGAAATTAATAGAAGTTAGGTTATCTAGTTCTAATTAGATTAGAATTAGAAATCATGTAATTTATAAACAATGATTAAAAGGGGAACTTTGTCTGAGGAAGGTTCTGTCTAGGCTAGGGTATATAAGCTGACGGAAACGGAACACCCCTACCTGGGAACTGACCTGGGAGTGAATTTTAATCAGAGGGTTTATAAATTATAGTAGCGCAACGGGTTTATTAAGGGGTTAATAAACTAGAAATCCTAGGTTTAATATAAAGAGTTATATTAGCAAACTTAGGATAAAATCAATATAAGAGTTATATTGATAAGTTTAGGTAAAACCATTAGCCGAATTTAGCCTAGGTCAATTTCCTATAGAGTTAAAGTATCCAGTGGGAGGAAAAGTGTATACGATACATATAATGCCACCTACATTTCTCTGGAAAATTCACATCGTGAGACTCATACTTGGCCTCGTGGCGCAAACGGGAGCGTCCCCATTCGGATGGTGTTTGTATGAGTCAATAGCAAGGTGAATGGAGAGGGTACTGAGTGAAAACAAAACCTATGGTCTCTTCTGTCGATTCACACCGTAAGATCACTATGGTCAGCCTGCTAGTTTGGCCTGGACCAGACAACCCCCTTGGAGGGCTTGATCATAGAGGATAAAACACAGTGGACATCTAAAAGGGATAAAGACGTCCTTAGTCTGTTTTTCAACCTAGTCCTCCCTTCGGCGAATTTTGTTAGATGGGGACTCTAGGTCTAAAGACAGAGGGTTACACTCACAAGGTATATAAGAAGTGTATGTATCCTGACCAAATAATAGTAGCTAAAACCTATAGGAATAAGAGTTATTCTGACATTAAGTTTTGGTCAAGAATGTCTTGATCTAGAGGATGAGTGTTTTTGATAACCCTTCGGGGTCATACATTCTAAACCTTTGGAGTATCATTGCAAATTATTAATGACCTAGGAATCATTAGATAATTAGCTAAAATATGATTGGATTAGATAGTTTTTTTTAGCGAGAAACTTATACAAGTTTTTTTTTGTAAATTTCAGCAAAATGTCTAGCTCTATTATTTCCATACTGGGTGCCGAAAAATTAATCGAAGAGAACATAATGACTTGGAAAAACAAACTTAACACTATCTTGGTAGTGGACGATCTTAAGTTTGTGTTGTCTTAGGAGTGTCCTCAAGTGCCAGGCTCGAATGCAACACGAAATGTTCGTGATGCATATGATCGATGGATCAAGGCCAATGATAAGGCCAAGGTCTATATGCTTACAAGTATGTCTGACATATTAGCCAAGAAGCACGAGGGCATGATGACCGCTAAGGAAGTCATGGATTCGTTGCAGGGCATGTTTGGACAACAGTTTACACAGGCCCGGCACAATGCCCTCAAGTATATATTCAACTCGAGAATGTCAGAGGGTTCATCTATTCGGGATCATGTCATGGATATGATGGTACACTTCAACATCGCGAAGTCGAATGGTGCTTCCAACGATGAATCGAGCAAAGTCAGCTTCATTCTGGAAACTCTTCCATATAGTTTCTTACAGTTTAGAAGTAATGTTGTTATAAACAAGCTTACTTTTAATCTTACCTCCCTTCTGAATGAACTCCAGACCTTTCAATTTTTTTATGACAATTCAGGGATCGAAAGGTGAGGCAAATTTTGCCAGTATGAGTTATCACACAGGTTCGACCTCTGGAACAAAATCAATGGCTTCATCTTCTTCTAAGCTGAAAGGGAAGAAGAAAAACATAAAGAAGGTTGGTACAGGGAAACAGACTGATAAAGTTGCCGCCCAAAAGGGCAAGAAGGTCAAGGAAGTTGCTGACAAAGGAAAACGTTTCCACTGCAACGAGGATGCACATTGGAAACGAAATTGTCCAAAGTACCTGACCGAGAAGAAGAAAGAAGGTAAATATGATTTACTTTGTCTAAGCATGTTTAGTGGATAATGATAAAACAACTTGAATACTTGGTTCTGGCGCCACTAATCATATTTGCTCTTTTTTTTAGGGAATTGATTACTGGCAGTAGCTACAGAAAGGAGAAATAACGCCCCGGGTTGGAAATAGAGATATCATCTCATCTGTAGCGATTGGCAGAATGAAGCTTTTGTTCGGAAAGAAATATATGTTGTTAGACAATGTATTAGTGATACCAGGGTTTACTAGAAACCTTATTTCAATTTCTTGTCTCATAGAACAATGTATTTCTGTTTCATTTTCTTTAAATAAAGTGTTTATTTCAACAAAAGGTGTGGACATATGTTCAACTTCATTAGAAAATGGTTTGTATGTTTTGACACCAAATTCAGTCAAAACTGTTTTGAACACTGAATTATTTAAAAGAACAAACTAAGAAACGTAAAATTTCTTCTAAAGAAAATGCTCATATTTCCCATCTTAGATTGGGTCACATTAACCTCAATAAGATTGAGAGATTGGTAAAGAGTGAACTTCTAAATGACTTAGCAGAAAATACTTTACCTGTATGTGAATCCTGCCTAGAAGGCGAAATGACTAAAAGACCTTTTAGTGGAAAAGGTTATAGAGCCAAAGAACCTCTTGAGCTTATACATTCAAACCTTTGTGGTTCGATGAATGTTAAAGCCAAATGAGGATATGAATATTTAATCTCTTTTATAGATGATTAATCAAGATTTGGGCATATTTACCTAATGCATCACAAGTCTGAAGCACTTGAAAAGTTCGAGGAATTCAAGGCTGAAGTTGAAAACCAGTTAGGTAAAATAATTAAAACACTTCGATCAGATCGAGGTGGAGAGTACATGGATTTAAAATTCCAGAACTATATGATAGAACATGAAATTACATCCCAACCTTCCCTGATTCCTTTTGGGGTTACGCAGTAGAGACTTCGGTATACATTTTGAATAATGTGCCATCAAAGAGTGTTTCTGAAACACCTTTTGAACTCTTGAAAGGACGTAAAGGTAATTTATGTCATTTTTTCAAATTTGGAGATGTCCAGCACATGTGCTTATTACAAACCCAAAGAAATTGGATTCACGTTCAAAATTGTGCCTATTTGTAGGCTACCCAAAAGAAACAAGAGGTAGATTATTCTATGATCCTAAGGAAGACAAGGTAATTGTGTCGACAAATGCCACTTTCTTAGAGGAGGACCACATCAGCGACCACAAACCAAGAAGTAAAATTGTGTTGAGTGAATTAGACCGAACAACAGCAAAGGTTATTGATAATGCTAGTACGTCAACAAGAGTTGTTGATACTAGATTGTCTAGTCAAGAGTGTCCATCTCAAGAGTTGAGAGTGCCTCGACGTAGTGGGAGGATTATAGCACAACCTGACCGTTATATGGGTTTATCTGAAACCCAAGTTGTCATATCAAATGACGATTGTGAGGATCCATTGACTTATAATCAAGCAATGGTTGACAAAAACAAAGACAAATTGGTCATAGCCATGGACCAAGAAATGTAGTCTAAGCACTTCAATTTTGTTTGGGATCTTGTAGATAAACCTAATGGGGTAAAACCTATAGGTTGTAAGTGGATCTACAAGAGAAAGCGTGGTGTAGATGGAAATGTGCAAACCTTTAAAACAGATGTCAAAACAACATTCTTGAATGACAATCTTAACGAGAACATCTACATGGACCAACCCAAAGGGTTCATTGAACCAGGACAAGAGCAAAAGGTTTGCAAGCTTAAAAGGTCAATCTATGGACTGAAACAAGTCTCTAGGTCCTGGAATATAAGATTTGATGAGGCAATCAAATCTTTTGGCTTTGATTAGAATGATGATGAACCTTGTGTCTACAAGAAAATCATCAACAGTTCTGTCGCATTCCTAGTTCTATATATGGATGATATCTTACTCATTTAGAATGATGTAGGTTATCTTACTGATATTAAGAATTGGCTAGCAACGCAATTCCAAATGAAAGATTTGGGTGCAGTGCAGTTTGTTCTTGGGATCCTGATTGTCCTGAACCGCAAGAACAAAACACTAGTCTTGTCTCCGATATCTTACATCGATAAAGTGTTGTTGAGATTGAAGATGCAAGACTCCAAAAAAGGTTTAATGCCTTTTAGATATGGAGTTCATTTGTCAAACGAACAGTGTCCTAAGAGACCTTAAGGAGTTGAGGACATGAGACAGATTCCTTATACATCAGTTGTTGGGAGCCTGATGTACGCCATGTTGTGTACTAGGTCAGACATCTGTTTTGCAGTGGGGATGGTCAGTAGATATCAATCCAATCCAGGACCTGAACACTGGACAACGGTTAAAACAATCCTTAAGTATCTTCGGAGAACAAGGAACTATATGCTTGTGTATGGGGTTAAGGATTTGATCCTTACAGGATACACTTATTCTTGTTTTCAAACTCATAAAGATTCTCGAAAATCTACATCAGGGTCAGTATTTACTCTTAGCGGAGGAGTTGCAGTATGGTGAAGCGTCAAGAGGGTTGCAATGCTCATTCCACCATGGAGGTCAAATATGTTGCAACTTGTGAAGTAGCTAAAGAGGTAGTCTGGTTAAGGAAATTTATGTTAGATTTGGAAGTTGTTCTAAATATGAGTTTGCCTATCATGCTGTATTGTGATAACAGTGGTGCCCTTGGCAAATTCAAGGGAACCCCAAAGTCACAAGAGGGGTAAGCATATTGAGCGGAAATATAATCTCATCCAGGAGATCATGAATTGAGGAGACGTGATCGTCACGAAGATAGCCTCCGAGCACAACATTGTTGATCCTTTTACAAAGGCTCTCACGACTAAAGTATTTGAGAGTCACCTAGAAGGTCGAGGTTTACAAGTCTTCCCCAACTAGAGCAAGTGGGAGTATATTGTACACAGGGTTTAAATGTGCCCTAGTTTATTGTATTTTACATTATTGTAATGTTTTATGTACTCCACAAGCTTTAGGTCAAGTGGGAGATTGTTGGGATATGTGCCCTAACTTGTGTAATTTTAGACAAATGAATAAAGAGTTATTTGATTTGATAGAAATATCTTCTCGCTTTATAAATCAAATAAACTAAGCTCCAAGGTTAAAATGAATCTTGAACATCAGTGTAGTAGACACTATTTGGATTGTGTTCAAGAGTATAACCTAAATGGTCTATGGTATAAGAATGAGGTTGGAAACCTTATTCAGGTAACACCATGGATGCGACCCACTTTCTAATTAGTACAAATGAGGTAATCCAACTCATTCATGTGGATGACATGCGAGTGGAGGCATTCTGTATGAAGAGTTCATACAAGACCGGACTGTAAATTATTAGTCTAACCAATATAACACCGTTAACAAGGTACGACTGATAATTTATAGATGGTCATTAATTACTCGACCTGAATCCTGAGCAAGTTAAGAACTCCTGCCTATAGAGGTTTGTCCTTAGACTAGTATGGGTGAGAGTGGCCTGTAGCGGACTCAATAAGCCTATCTTCTCAGGGACAAAACCTCGTAGGTAGCTAGGGACTTAATTCTGAAAGACGGAATTCACTCATTCCTAGACTAAGAAATTAGATAGGTTGTTCCCTTAAGAACTGAGTCCAGGTGTTGCGTAAAATTAATATTGCAATACTGCAAGTTTACGGGTCAAGTTTTAGTATAGTGATTTGAGAGTTCCAAGTATCGTCCTCGGGAATGGGTTTCTAGATTAATTAATTACCAAGATACTAATTCTCAATTTTAGCTAAAATAACATACCATGAATAGGTGATGAAAATAGGAATAAAAGATAAACAAACAAGTGGAGACACGAATATGATAGAATTAGAGGAAATTGATTTCACAAGTTAACAACTTATTTGACACATGCAATGAACTAATGTGATGAATTTATAAACAAGAAGTAAGATACTCAAGAAAATCTCTCGATTCTTAGTGAGCCTCGCACACACAATGAATTCTATAGTCTCCAAATGAATCTAAAGCATGTACGACATTAAGCAACTTTTTTATGTGTTTCCCTTAGACTTCTAGGTCATTCTCATGCCAGACTTCTAAGAGTTTTGACAACTTTGCTCTAATCTAAGGTTTTTCTCTCGAGTCCACTTAAACCAACAAGATTAAAGAATTGTAGAATGAATTGCCAAAAATAAACAATAAAACATAATTCAATACATAATCACAGTAAAACCAAACTAAAAGTATAGAAATCGTCTTAAAACGAGGTTACAATTTGAAAGAAAAAGGAAATAAACTTATGTGTCGATGTCGGTCCTTCGTCCCCGAGCACCCGTCACGATCTCGAACCTCCACGAATGCTTTCGCTTCCAAGGAATGCTCACTTTTCTCTTCTTACAGAGTGTATTTCGAAATTAGGGCGTAAAAACTATCAAATGGGGTTCCGCTTTCAAGAAGAAATCATGTTCTATTTATAAGTGTTTTCGGCACAGCGTTGCAAAGCTAGGAAAGCTTGCAACACTGTACCCTAGGCGCGTATCATATATGGAATGTGTCAACACCGTTGCAATGCTAGGGACAGCTTGCATCGTTGCGACCTTAACGCGCGCGTCCTTATCGATCTGGCGTTGCAACGTTAACAAGCAGCGTTGCAACTCCCTCGCCACGGTCCTTCACGCTAATCTTCCTATCGAGATAGCGTTGCGATGCTGCAACACAGCGTTAGAATGCTATCGGCATGATCCTTCAACGCTCAAAATCAGCAAGCTGGGCGTTGCAACACTCTGCATGGCATTGCAACGCCATCACTTTGGGTCTCCTAGCTTTGGTTGGTCCTTTTACTTTAAATTGATATTATTTTTAGCTCCAAAAAGCCTCGTTTCGATCCCGAGTGATCCAAAATGTCTCCAATTGTCTTGTTTAAGCTCTTAACCTAAAATTCAATGATTACCACACATAATCGCCCTGGAATTATCATAAAACTTGCAATAATTAAGCCTAAGGATAACACATTTTGTGTGCTATCAAACACCCCCAAACTTAAAGTTTTGCTAGTCCTAAGCAAAAACAGAATTAAACGTGAGATTGTTCTTCTACATACATTTGATTCAAACCTCAAAGATTTAAGAGAAAAATTTGGCAATCACATGAAACACTCAAAAATAATACTTCAATGAGCAATTTAGAACTTTTCCTAAGTGTTCCTACGTGTGTGTGATTAGCCTATGTTCCCTTCATTTTTACTAAGCCCGGATCAACTTTATTAGGCTCTCCATTCCACTTCTCCCTACATTAGTCCTAATTACTAATTCTTGAGCCTCCCTACATTCAAGAAATAAACAACTTTACTCAGCACTTAATCACCTTTTCTAATTTTTTTTTCTATTTTCTTCTCTTTTTTTTGTAAGGACACTAGCTTTCACACATCCACTGCAGGGACCCTTACCTAGAGCACTCGCTCAATGAGTGGTCTAACTGATCACAGTGAAGGTAGCTCTTTCTGCCCTCACGAATTTTTTCTTTAAGAAACAAACAACAAAAACAATCTTTTTTCACATAAAGCACATATTATACAGATCATGCACTTCGTATTGTCATTCACCCTATCCTGCAGTTTAACTCTAAAATCAGCTCTTAGACCTATCGAGGTGACATTAAACTTCTAAGCCTAATCTTTGTTCTAAGCATTTCAAAACTACAGGAACACATGCTATGTGCTTAATAGTGTAGGAAAAACTCAAGAAAAATTTTAAATTAACTCAAATTCATATCATTCTCTCAAGTTTCAGCAGAATCACACAAATTTTCAATTAATTCTCATCCTAGGCTATCATGATCATACTTATGTAAAAGATCAATCAGCAATTCTGCGTATACTAAGGGCAGTCACAACATATCAATAATATCCCACCCCCAAACCTAAACTAAACATTGTCCCCAATGTTTGCCAAATAAGCTCAAATAGTAAGAAGGTAAGAGTGAACAATATTGTCCTGAGTAATGGAGATCTTCATTTTTCTGAGTTCCTTGGATAGCCAAAACACGTGTGCTGGAGATCCACAGAATGAGAGCATGAGTTTCAACAAGGGGTGGTATCAACAACAACCTATCAAAGCAAAACAAACAAACTAGTATGTAAACTAAGAACTGCAAAAAAAAAAAAAAAAAAACACAAACAGAAAACAGAAATAGCAAAAAAGTAAAGTTTGGGTTGCCTCCCAAGAAGCGCTTTTTTTAACATCCTTAGCTAGACTGTACTCCCTCAAGGTGGTTCTTTCCTATCATGCAGCATTCGAATTGATACATTCATCTGCCTGATCTGGGTCTCAATATTTTTTATGGCAGCTCCATGACTAGTCATTATGCAAGTTAGACTGGTGACTGCATTCTCCACTTGGTTGGACCTATTTCTGGATTTAGCTATAAAGGAGTGAACTGTTTCTTCAAGAGATAGTTTCTATCAGATGTAGAAGAATGCCCTATAGGAGGATTCGACACATTTTTATTGTTAGCATAAGAGAAGTTTTTGTGATACCTCAAACCTGGGTTATACTGTGTTGGAAGAGTATTCTGAGTCTGGTTTCCTCCATAAGTGTGGCTTCTGTTGTTCAGATAATGTATTTGCTCCAAAGTAGATTCCCCATTGGGTTGAGAGCATTGAAAGGGTACCACTGTTTGGGGTGATCCTGTAGAGCATGAGTGAGGGATGCCATATGAGATTTAAGGGAGGTTACCTCATCCAATTGATACAATCCAGCTACTGACTTAGATCTGTCATTGTTTGTAGGCCATTGGTAGCTGACAGCTGACACTTCCTCTAGGAGGGCACGTGCTTCTGGCACAGTCTTTGCCATGAAAGCCTCTCCAGCAGTGGCATCCAGAATGGTTCTAGTCTTACCTTCAAGTTCATTATAGAATAATTGTACTTGGAGCCAATCTGGGTAACCATGTTGTGGGCGTCTCTTGAGCATGTCCTTATAACGGTCCCAGGCCTCAAATAGTTGCTCTCCCTCCTGCTGCCTGAATGTTCCTATCTCTGTTCTTAACTTTGCAGCTTTCACTGGTGGAAATAATTTGGTCATGAAGGCTTGGGCCAAATCCTCCCAAGAAGTGATACTGCCTGGTGGGAGAGACCCTATCCATTCCTTAGCTCTACCCTGCAAAGAGAAAGGAAAGAGACGTAAGCAAATATTGTCAGCAGAAATACCATTTAACTTAATTGTACCACTGATTTCTAAAAAAATTTTGCAAATGTGAATTAGGATTTTCTGTGGCTTGTCCTCGAAAAGCACCTTCCCTAACCATCTAAATAAGTCTTGTTTTAAGTTTAAAATTGTTAGCATTTATGGGAGCATGGACAATTCCAGCCTGCTCAGAATTAAACACAGGTTGGAAGTACTCCCTGATGGGTTTAGGGTTGTTGATTAAGTCCTGATCTGCCATTTTATGAGTCTCTGGTCTCCCTTGCCTTAGGAGTCTCCTACAGGTTATTTCAATCTCAGGATCAAAAGGATGCAGGTGTGCAACTCTATCCTTGGGCATACATCTGGAGGTACCGAAAAGATAGGAATTAGACAAAAACAAAAAACTAGAAAAGGATCGACAAAGAAAGAACACAGGTAAGAAAAAAATAAAACACAAATTCTCAAGGAAGTAAAACAAAAAACTAAAACTTAAACTTGGGTTGCCTCCAAAGAAACGCTTTCTTTAATGTCTTTAGCAAGACAGTAACTTATGATTGACATTAAGGCACGTAAAACTACTCATATTTCTTTGGGCTCTTCTTTCTTGAATCGATATAGCCTTCTTTCTTGAATGGTGGCCACTATTGCTCGCCAAATATGCCTATGTTCTCAGGGGCAGGACCACGTGGGGAGCTGGAAACTTGACTACGTAAGAAGGAATTCACTCGTTCCCGACTTAGGAAAACTATAGGGGTTGTTCTCTTAAGTGTTGTCTCCAGGGCTTGAACAACAGGGCCCCACTCTCTCATTGGCCTGAGAGGGTTGTTCTTTATGGTTGGACCATGCAACGTAGTTGTTCATTAGAGGAGCAGTGGGACTTAAGAAGCAAGAGGTAGACACAGGGATAAAACGGTAATTTGACCCAACAGTGTCTATGAACAACCTGTGAAGGGTCGACTCATGGGTATTGGTTATATCGATGGACACAACTTGTCCTATAGTGATGAGAGTGCAACTACGAATTTTAGTGGAGTGTTACCGTAGCTAATGAATGTTGAATAACCGGGTCAAAAAGTTTGACAGGTTAGTCTCGGATCATTGGAGCTCGTCACGTGTAGGTCCATTAGGTCACTCGGTTGGCTCAAATTGGACAAATTGAGGGTTTACAGTTTGGTGTGAATTTGAAGTTTTCAAATTCATTATTTGGGTATTTATGTCATTTATATGAGATATAGATGACATATATAGTTTGATGTGAATGAGATTCATAATAAACTATAGGATAGCCTAATTGATTAATTAGTGCTGATTGGAGAAATTGAATGGAGAGAAATTAAATTGAATGTTATTCCATTTATAATTCCACACTTATGCAAATGAGATTTGTATAATAAGGTATGAGATATCTTATATTATATAATATGCAAATATGATTTGTATATTATATAGTTGTGGTAAAATGGTGATTTGGTGGAGATATTAACTCCACATCTCACCATTATTTAAAAGCTTTGCAAGAAGCCTTTGGTGATAATCTTGCCATTTTTTGGATTTCCATCAAAAGAGAGCAAGCAATTCTCTCTCAAATCCTTTCTCAATTCTCCAAAATTTTCTCCTCACCCAAAACCAAAGGGAGTCCCACTCACTCTCCCTCAACCTCCCGAGCACAACCGAGAAGACGTTTTGGAGGTGTCTCCTTGTTCGGATCGAGGATCGAGTTCGAGGAGTTCGTTGGTACGAGAGAAATCGTGACTAGAGAAGGAGAAAAGGTTGAAGAAATGTTCTTCAAGAGGTTAGTATCCATTATACTTACTGTTTTCTCTCCTTTTTTGCATGTTTAGCCTAGGATCTATGACCGGAGAAATGTTATTTGACCCGGTTATTCAACATTCATTAGCTACGGTAACACTCCACTAAAGCCCGTAGCTGCACTCTCATCACTGTAGGATAAGTTGTGTCCATCGATATAACCAATACCCATGAGTCGACCCTTCACAGGTTGTTCGTTGACACTACTAGGTCAAATTACCGTTTTACCCCTGTGTCTACCTCTTGCTCCTTAAGTCCCACTGCTCCTCTATTGAACAATTACGTTGCATGGTCCAACCATAAACAACAACCCTCTCAGGCCAATGAGAGAGTGGCCTGCTCTCACTCACTATAAGTACTCTCTCCATTCACGTTGATATTGACCCATACAAATGCCACCCATAGGGGGACACTCCCATTTGGCCACGAGGTCGAGCATGGATCTCACGGTGCGAACTTAACGGAGATCTGTGGATGGAAAATTAAATGTATCTCATACACTTTATTTCCTCCCACTCAACACTTTAAATTAAACGGGATTGACCTTGATAAACCGACTAAAATTTACCTAAGTCTACCAATATAACTCTTATATTGGATTAGCCTAAGTCTATAATCACATTATTAACTTAGGTCTATGTGAGTAAATTAATTAACTCTTAATTAACGGCACTCACGAGAATATAACCTAAGAATCTCCGGACCGAATTCACTCCCAGGTCGGTTTCAAGGTAGAGGTGTTCCGCAAGCGCCAACTTAAATACCCTAGCCTTAGACAAAACCTTACTTAGAAAGAGTTACTTATCAGTCTCCATTCAAAGGTCATATTTGATTTCCTGATTTCTAATCTTATTAGAAATAGAAAACCTAAGTTTAATTATTCAAGTTCTAAACCATTTAAAACTAATAATTAACTTAGGTTACATGCATTTCTCTGTTATAATGCTCGATCATTCATCAAATGAATAATTCTTTATAACATACATTCATCACATGAATTAAATGCATGAGCATGCTTTTAATTTAAAAATATAACACTTATATTTAAATCAATTAAATCATGCAAACATTATATTATAACTCTTATAATATAATCCTATCATGCATGCTATATATTATAACTCTTATACTATAAAAATGATGCATGAAATGTTTAACCTATGGTGAGATTTTAAATCTATATGACATACATTATGCACATAGAATAATTAAATCATACATCTCATGCATAAAATAATTAAATAGCATTATTGGACTAATTTTTGGCACCTAGGGGAATAAAATTAAATTAATAACATTAATATAACAATTATATTAATATTAATTAAAATAATTAAATAAAATCATTTATAAAACAATTTTACAAATAAATAAATTAATTAAAAAAATAAAAATCGGCAGTTACGTCAAGCCAACTGTGATTATGAACAACCTGTGAAGGGTCGACTCATGGTTAATGATTATATCAATGGACAAAATATAATCTATAGTGAGGAGTGTGCAACTATAAGTCTATAGTTGAGTGACTTGTAGTTAATGAATATGGATTAACCAGATCAAATAGTTTGATCAGTTAATCTCACATCATTGGAACTCATGAACTGTAGGTCCATTAGGTCCCTCCGTTGGCTCAACATGGTAATATTGAGGGTATAAAGTTAGGAATGAGATAAAAGTGTTCAATTTCATATATGAGGTGTTATATCAATTATATGTGATATAATTGATATAATATATAGTTTTAATGTGAATTAGATTCACAAATTAACTATATACTAATGAGAGAATGAAGGAGAGATAGGATGGTAATTTCCATCCTATTTCCCTATAAATAGTTGTATAAGATGCAACTTTGAGATGACTTTTGACATAACCCTAGAGTTCTCTCATTTGTGGTGGAAAGAGTTCCAAACACATTTCTAAAAGATCTCCTCACCTCATCCTAAAAGAAACCCACTTTCCTCCCTCACCTAGAGAACAACAGAGAAGATCTAGTGGTGAATTTTCACAAGATTCGGGTTCTTTGCTGAGATCGTGATCGTTGAAGGACGAACTCGTGAAGAAAGTGTTCTTCAAAGGAAAATTCTTGTTGTCCCAAGTCGTAAAGCATGCTTAATCTTTGTTATATTGTTCTTGTTTTTAGATTTGTATAACAATATCATGAACACGCGATTCACAATCGCTTCTGCTGCGGGATTCGATCCCTTCACATACTTCATAGTCATAATATGCAGCGATGGCCAGAAGGATTATGATAGACTTAATCATGTCAACAGGAGAAAAGGTTTCCTCATAGTCTACCCCTTCTTACTGGATATAACCCTTTGTCACGAGTCTGCTTTGAAGGTTTGTACCTTCCCATCTACACCATGTTTTTTCTTGTATATCTATTTGCAACCTATAGGCTTAACCCCATCAGGTTGATCCACAAGATCCCAAACAGAGTTAAAGTACATAGACTCCATTTCCTTGTCCATGACTTTAATCCATTCATCCTTGTCTACATCATCTATTGCCTCATCATAAGTCAGTGGATCCTCACAGTCATCATCAGGTATGACAACCTGGGTTTCAGTTAAACCCATGTAACGGTCAGGCTGGTTAAAAACCCTCCCAGTACGTCAAGGCATTCTCTGTTGGGGTGAATGTCTTAATCTCGTGTAGTTTGTAACATTTATTATTGTAAATAAATAAAAGTTATTTATTCAAACTTTGTGTCTCGCGATTTTTATAAACTTAATCCAATAAACTAAGCTCCAGGGTCATATCCTTTAAGAGAATTAAGACTTGAACGTTGTGTAGTGGACCCACAGGGAGGATCACATTCGAGTTAATGACCCGAACGGTCTACAATATATGGATAGGGTTGGGAACCTTATCCTTGTTACATTGTGGATGCGACCCGCTTTGTATTAGATACAAACGAGGTGATCCAGCTTGTTCAAGTGATTGACATGCGAGTGGGTGCATCCTGTGCAATGAGATTGTACAAGACCAAACTGTAAATTATTAGACCTACTGATGTAACACCGTTAACAGTATAGGACTAATAACTTCGTAGATGACCATTAATGACTCTATTGAGATTTATGCCCTAAACTCGTGTATTTGTAATTATTTAAGGAAATGAATAAAAGTGTTATTTTTCCTTCAATCTTGTATTCTCGAAAATTACAAACTTAAATCCAATAAAGTAAGTTCCAAGGTCACATTTAGGATCTTGAACAGTGTGTGGTTGACACATATCTAGGATCAAGTTCAAGCTTGTGACCAGAATGATCTATAGTAGACGGATTGGGTTGGAAACCTCATCCTTGTAGCACTATGGATTCGACCCACTTTGTATTTGATACAAACGAGGCGATCAAGCTCGTTCATGTAGTTGACATGCGAGTGGGGGCATCCTGTGCGATGAGATTGTACAAGACCAGACCAAGAATTGTTAGACCACTCTAGTAACGTCGTTGATACATTAGGGCTAATAATTCAATGATGACAATTAGTGACTTAACCTAAATCCTGAGGGAGTTGCGAACTCTTGTCTGCGGGGGTTTATCCTTAGACTATTACGGATGATAGTGGCCACAACTATCGACTCAATATGCCTACCTACTTAGGGATGAAATCTCGTAGGGAGCTGGGGACTCAACTTCGCAAGAAGGAATTCACTCGTTCCCGAACTAGGGTAACTAGATAGGTTGTTCCCTTAAGAGTTGAATCCAGGTCTTGAACAATGGGGCCCCTCCATCTTGCTGGCCAGAGAGGGATATTGTCTATGGTCAGACCATAAACTTGTTGTTCATTAGAGGATCAATGGTGCTTAAGGTGCAAGAAGTAGTCATAGGGGTAAAACAGTAATTTGACCCAACTGTGACTACGAAGGACCTGTGAATGGTTGATTCACGGGCATTGGTTTAATCAATGGACACAACTTATCCTAAAATGAGAAGAGTGCAACTACAAGTCTATAGTGGAGTGACTCGTAGTTAACGAATGTTCATTGACGGGATCAATGGGTTTGATTAGTCAATCTCGTATCGTTGGAGCTCATGATTAAAGGGAGTCTAATCCCTGTGAGCAGCGGAAACGTGTTTTGAAAAAATCGATTACTTGTTTGTTTTGGTTTATTTCAAATACCAGTACCTTGACAATTAAAAACAGAGATAAGCAATCTAATTAAATAAAGCATGGATTACACATATACGCACATGTTGTACATTGCTAAACTAAGAGAGAATAGAAAGCATTTATGCTTGTAGTTCAAATATCACATCAACACCATGCTCTAAATGCACAACAACAACAAACTATTTTTTCTTCTCAGTACACCAAGAAAACACCACTATGTAAACCTCCTATCATCTGAATATCTACATAGATCAATTCCTTGGTGGGAAGGAATCCAACAATTGGAGGAATGAGATGAGAAATTTTTAGACAGAGAATTCTTGTTGCAAAAACCCTTTTGCACCCAATTTTCATCGATCAACCAAACAAACTTCTCTGCATTGAGAAGTTAAAAGGCAGAGGAGCACTTCCCCCACTCCCAATCAATAGGGAGTTAATAGAGAAGTGGGGAACGTGTCCTCCTGACACGTTCCCACTATTATTTAATTAATAATTAAATTAATTAAATCAATTAATTAATATTAATCAAATATCATATATTAAATTAATGTTTAAATATCATATATTTAATTAAGACTAAATCATATTTAATCAATTTCTCCACTAACCTATATTTTTAATGCACATCGTATGTACATTAAATTTAAACCTATAGTTTTTAAATATGAATCTCATTCACATTTAAATTAATATTTGAACTCTTTCAAATATTTAATTCTCTCATTTAATTTTAATACGAATCATATTCACATTAAATTTATAATATAAAGTTCCAAAACTTTATATTATAATGTATGTATATACATTAATGTTTATTCCCCAATTGAATTTGAACATTTCAAATTCAAATGATCTAAGAACCCTTTACGAGCTAGAAGGTGCACCTAATGGACTACAGATCAGAAGCTCCAACGATACGAGATTATTCGGTTAATCTCATTAACCTCCTAATCAATATTCGTTAACTGCGGGACCACTCCACTAAATTCTCACACCTGCACTCTTCTTACTACAGATATCTTTCTGTGTCCACAGATATTGACCACAGCAAGTCAATCCTTCACGAATGTTCGTAACACCAATTGGGTCAAATTACCGTTTTACCCCTGGGTTAAATCTTTTACCTTAAGTACCAGTGCTCCTCTAATGAACAATTTGTTTGTCGTCCCACCAACAAACAGAAGTCCCTCTCGAGCCAATGAGAGCGTCGGTCCCTTTGTTCAAGTCTCGGAGACACCACTGAAGGAAACATTCATCTACTTACCCTAATAGGTGGGAAGGAGTGAATTCCATCTTTAGGTTAAGTCCCCAGTTGCCTGCTCGGTCTTGTCCCTAAGAAGGTAGGCATATTGAGTCGACGAATCTGGCCAATCTCACCCATACCAGTCAAAGGATAATCACTCGCAAACAAGAGTTCATAACCTACTCAGGATTGAGATCAAGGTGCTTAGGTCATCCTAGTGAAATAGAAACCTAACTAGTTAATGGAGTTACATCTAGTGGTTAATATTTCACAGTCCAGTCTTATGCAATCTCATCACATAGGATATCCCCTCACATGTTGTCTACACGAACACGCTAGGATCACTGTGTTTGTATCATATACAAAGTGGGTCATATCCAAAGTATTGCTAGGGTAAGGCACCCGAGCCTTATCCCCTTACTATAGACCCTTTGGGTTGTATCTCGAACTGAGATCCTTTATATATACACTATATTCAGTTCAAAAGACATTTTACAACCTTGGATGTTAGTTTATTTGATTTAGAGTTAACAAAAGGGCAATATTATAAATAATGTACAATAACTCTTTATTGGAAATAATAACTCTTTATTACATTAATTAGAACAATATTTACAAACTACGAGTTTTAGGGCACAAACCCCAACAAACTCCCACTTGAACTAAAACTCTAGTGGGGTACATTACAATCTAAAAAAGTGGTTACAGATATACAAAATACAATAAACTAGGGCATCCATATACCCATTACATATCTCCCACTTGCCCTAGATTAGCCTATGTACATATCTCGTAGACCTAGACTCTCCAGATGCCCCTCGAACACTTTGGCCGTGGGAGTCTTTGTAAACGGATCAGCTATGTTGTGCTCCGAAGCGATTCTTCGTGAATGTTATCTCCTCGTTGCACTATCTCTCGTATCAGGTGATACTTCCTCTCGATGTGTTTGCCTCGCTTGTGGCTGCGAGGTTCCATCGAATTGGCTACCGCACCACTGTTGTCACAATATAAGGTGATGGGAAATTTCATATTTGGAACAACTTCTAAATCGGTAAAGAATTTCCTTAGCCAAACATCCTCTTTAGCTGCTTCACATGCAGCGACATACTCTACCTCCATGGTGGAGTCACCGATGCATCCTTGCTTGATGCTTCACCACACTATAGCTCCCCCATTAAGGGTGAAAACTGATCCTGATGTTGATTTCCTAGAATCCTTATCGGTCTAAAAAATCAGAATCAGTGTATCCAGTAGGGATCAAATCTTTAGTCCCATACACAAGCGTATAGTCCCTCGTTCTCCTAAGATACTTGAGGATACTTTTAACTGCGATCCAGTGGTCTAACCCTTGATTGGACTGGTACCTATTGACTATTCCCACTTCATAACAAATGTCTGGCCTCGTTCATAATATAACATACATTAAGCTACCTACTACAGAGGCATAGAGAATACGTCTCATATCCTCAACTTCTTAAGGTGTCTTAGGACACTGTTCCTTAGACAAATTAATTTCATGCCTGAATGGTAATAAAACTCTCTTGAAATTCGACATCAAATATCGGGCCAACATTTTGTCGATGTAAGATGCTTGAGACAGAGCTAACGTTCTGTTCTTGCTATTCCTGAAAATTTGAATCCCAAGAACATACTGCGCTTGTCCCAAATCTTTCATTTGGAATTGGTTCGCTAGCCATTTCTTTATGTCAGTTAGGTATCCTACATCATTCCTAATGAGTAGGATATCATCCACATAAAGTACTAAGAAAGCTATTTTGTCATTGGTGATCCTCTTGTAAACACAAGGTTCATCAACGTTTTGAAAAAATCATAAGACTTGATCGTAGTATCAAATCTTATGTTCCAAGATCTGGATGCTTGTTTCAATCCATAAATGGATCGATTGAGCTTGCAAACCTTTTGCTCCTGACCTTGGACTATGAACCTTCGGGCTGAGACTAAAGATGCTCTTGTCAAGATTACTATTCAAAAAGGCAGTCTTGACGTCCATTTGCTAGATCTCATAGTCATAAAATGTGGCTATGGACAAGAGTATCCTTATCGACTTAAGCATAGCAACAGGGAAAAACGTTTCCTCATAGTCAACTCCTTCCCTTTGGGCAAAACCCTTTGCTAAAAGCCTAGCCTTTAAGGTTTGTACCTTTCCTGTTGCATCCTTTTTTCTCTTATTGATCCATTTGCACCCTATGGGTATTGACCCTTCAGGCTGGTTTACAAGTTTCCAAACTGAATTTAAGTACATCGACTTCATTTCAAGGTCCATGGCTTTGATCCATTGGTCCTTATCTACATCATTCATTGTCTGTTTATAAGACAATGGATCCTCTACACCGTCATCAGGTATGACAACTTGAGTTTCAGCTAAACCCAAGTAGAGGTCAGGTTGGGAAACAACCCTCCTACTGCGTCGAGGCATTCCCAACAATTGAGAAGGACGAGACTGACTCGTTGGGTCGACTTCTTCATCAACTCTTCATGAAGGTCCAGCTTGATCAACAACTCTTGTTGACTCATCTGTAGCTTTATTTAATACCAACTTACTACGCAGTTTATGGTTCCTCACGTCATTTCCTCCAAGAAAGTGGTGTTTGTCGATACAATTACCTTGTTTTCTTGTGGGTCGTAGAAAAGACCACCTCTCGTTTCTTTGCGACAACCATCAAATTTACATAATCTTGAACGAGGTTTCAATTTTTTTGAGTTTGTCACTAGCACGTGTGTCGAAAAACCCCTAATCCTGAAGTGTTGTAAACTAGGTTTACGCCCCTTCGATAAAAAAAAGGTGTTTCTGAAACATTCTTGGATGGAACAGTGTTCAAGATTTGAACCGCAGTCTCTACTGCGTAACCCCAAAACGAAGCAGGCAATTGAGCATAGCTCATCATAGAGCGAACTATGTCTAACAAGGTTCTATTTCTCCTTTAAGATACAACATTCTGTTGTGGTGTATTAGGTGCCGAGAGTTGAGATTGGATTCCATGTTCTATCAAATAATCTTGGAATCTCAAATCCATATACTCTCCACCTCGATCAGATCAAAGTGACTTAATGGTTTTCCCTAATGCATTTTCTACCTCAGCCTTATACTCTTTGAACTTTTCAAGAGCCTAAGACTTATGATGCATTAGGTATAGATAATCATACCTCGAATAATCATCTATGAAGGAGATGAAATATTTGTACCCTCCTCGAGCTTTAACATTCACCGAGCCACAAAGATCCGAATGTATAAGTTCTCAGAGTTCTTTGACTCTATAACCTTTTCCAGTAAAAGGTCGCTTAGTCATTTTATCTTCCAAGCATGATTCGCAAGGAGGTAAAGAATTTGGAGGATCCTTCGATCAACTTGACGATCTTATTTGCAATCGCATCAGGGGTTCGGTCCTCCTTTATCTCAACCCCGAGAACATTTGCGTGTTCATCGCCCTCAGATAGGTGTTGCTTGCAGCGGCGATGTGTGATTGATGCAACCTTCTTTGATTCCATTGTTTTACTGTAAGAGAAAGAGATGAGAGGTAGAGATTATCCCACTGGGCGTGCCAATTTGTTTACACGATATTTCAACCAGCGAATGGAAATGAGACACGTGTAAATGAACTTGTATTGTATTGGTTTCAGTATTTTGTGAGTACAATCTCTAATACTTGATCCTCTGATTCTCTCTCCTGTTTGTATGTTTCACTCGAGGGCTACAAAAGCTTGTTCTCGAGATTGAAGCTGCAATGGGTTCTTCAGATTCGAAGCAACGTTCTTGATCTTTGACGTTGTGTTCTTCGTTCAGAAAGTCTTTGATCTTTAAGAATGCAAAGAGTCTTCTGGTTTGTGAATTCTCTTTGGAGCCTCAAGTTTCTGAACCTCCAAAATGAAGAAGAGAGGTCTCTATTTATAGAGTTCCTCTCGGTCTCCAGATGGGCTTGGGCCCGTTGGATTGGGCCTGCTCTTTGTTGAGCCAACTCCTTTAGGTTGGGCTAGGCTGGCTTTGGGCCTTCTATCCTAGACCGAACCTGATTGATTTTGGACCTACGTCTTTGGATCGGGCTTTGACTTTTGCTAATTGGACCTTTAATTTAGACTTTTGTCTACCAAATTTTAAGAAACCCAATTGTATAACCACCAATTTAATTTAGGGATGCTTGCATATTTAATTAATCCCTAATTAAATAATTTTGCCATCAATGTCGAGTGATGACGTGACAATTTTGGATTCGCCGAAATTTCTATTCCAACAAATGCCCCTTTTCGAAATTTATGCACAATTATGTGTGTGTGAATTTCGAAAAAGTTATTTTAGAATCAAAACATAAGATTTGCTCTAATTTGGATGAGGTTTGCTCATAGTTTGAATTCCGCAATGTGTCAATTTAATCAAATATGAAATTTGGTTCTTGATTGATTTTTTTTTGTTTGACACATGTTTTTTTTCTCTTTATGCCAATATATCAAAATATGAATTTGAGTCAATATTTTGATTTTTTTTATTTATTTAGCATAAAATTTTGATTTGAATTTAGTAGATTTTCTGCTCTACTTTACTTAAAAACAAATATGGGATATGGAATTGGAATAGAAATTAAATTTGAATTTCAATCCAATTTTGATTTAAGATAAAATTTGGATTATCCCCAAATTTTGGTTTGAGAAAAATTTCTATCTTATACCCAATTTGTAATTTGGGATAAATTTTAGATTATGCCCAAATTTTTATTTGAGATAAAATTGAAATTCAATTATGATTTTGATTTGGATAGAACTAATTTCATCAAATTTGATTTGGGATAAAATCTATGCCCAAATTTTGATTTGAGATAAAATTAAAATTCTATTATGATTTTGATTTGGATAGAACTAATTTCATCAAATTTGATTTGGGATAAAATCTATGCCCAAATTTTGATTTGAGATCAAATTAAAATTCTACCTTTAAACTTGATAGAATTAACTTTATCAAATTTTTGATTTGGGATAAATTTTTGATTATGCCCAAACTTTGATTTGAGATAAAATTGAAATTCTATCATGATTTTGATTTGAATAGAACTAATTTCATCAACTTTGATTTGGATAAAATCTATGCCCAAATTTTGATTTGAGATAAATTTTAGATTATGCCCAAATTTTATTTAGCAAGATATAATTAAAATTCTACCATGATTTTGACTTTTATAGAATTAATTTGATCTAATTTTGATTTGGGATAAATCTAGATTATGCTGCTGAGATAAAATTAGAATTTTACCAAATTTAAATTTTGGATTTGGAGATAAAATTTTAATCTTGCTTGCAGACGATTTTCGATTGGAGATAAGATATGCCAAATTCTGATTTGAATGAAATCCTATTCCAATTCCAATTCCTATTTGAATTCCAACTTGGATTTTTGAATGTGACATTTATCTTTTCCTCAACTATAAATAGAGTAGGTGAGTCTTCCATCAATTCACCCAACAGAGAGAAGTGGAGACAACCTTGGACTGAGGCAAGTCCCAGACCTTGATTTTTTTCTTCTTTCTTTTTTTTCTGAATTATTTATGTACTTCAACATCTCCCTCCTAAAACAAAAGGCGTAGTTTTTTTTCTATGTAAAGATAATACTTGTCCTCTGGTTTCTTTACTTATTCTTTCCCTTTCCTTAGGAGGAAACCTTTTTTTTCAACAATTTATCTATCCTCGAAGAATACAACATTATCCAAAAAGCAAGGAATTAAGCAAGAAATTAAGGTAACTCATTTTTTTTCCTTTCTCTTTTTTTTTAAACTTTTTTTTTAAGCGGAGATGACAAGAGCCCCTACATTCACGACCCTTCAATGATGGATCGAAGGTGGCAACCTGACGGCTTTGATGACGATGAATTGGATGTGACAAAGACTCCTAGCTTCGGCTATGGACAGTTAACCTTCACAACGACGGCTTCAACGATGATGGATTGAAGGTGACGAAAGCTCCTAGCTTCGGCTATGGACAGTTCACCTTCACAACGACAGGTTCAACGACGATGGATTGGAGGTGACGAAGGCTCCTAGCTTCGGCTATGGACAGTTCACCTTCACAACGACAACTTCAACGCTGATGGATTGGAGGTGACGAAGGCTCCTAGCTTCGGCTATGGACAGTTCACCTTCACAACGACGGCTTCAACGACGATGGATTGAAGGTGACGAAAGCTCCTAGCTTCGGCTATGGACAGTTCACCTTCACAACGACATGTTCAACGACGATGGATTGGAGGTGACGAAGGCTCCTAGCTTCGGCTATGGACAGTTCACCTTCACAACGACAGCTTCGACGACGATGGATTGAAGGTGACGAAGGCTCCTAGCTTCGGTTATGGACAGTTCACCTTCACGACTTGATGGCTTCGACAACGAAGGTGACGAAGGCTCCTAGCTTCGGCTATGGACAGTTCACCTTCACAATTTGACGGTTTCGACAGCGAAGGTGACGAAGGCTCCTAGCTTCGGCTATGGACAGTTCACCTTCAAAACTTGTCAACTTGGTGCATCACTCTTGAAGGTGAAAGTGACTACATTCCTCGCTGAGGGATGATTCGCTTTCACGACCGCTTCATCATCAACTTGACGCATCACTCCTGACTTGGTGGAGAACGTGCAACAACGAACGACGACTCTGTTTTGGTGTAGGGACGTCTGACGATGAATGACGACTCTTGATTGGGTAGAGAGAGACACACGACGATGAACGATAACTCCTGATTTGACAGAGAGACGCGCGATGACGAATGACAACCCTTGATTTGACGGAGAGACGCGCGATCCTCAAACTTGGTGAGTGGAGCGCGAATTCAAAACTTGACGAGCAAACTCGAACTTAAGGAGCGAGGTGCGAACTCGTGACTTAGCGAGCAAGGCATGAACTTCGAACTTGGCGAACGAATTTAGAACTTGGCGAACGAACTCTGAACTTGGTGAGCGAACTCTGAACTTGACGAGCAAACTCAGAGCTTGATGATCAAAGTCCTAACTTGGCGAGCAAACTCGACACTTAAGGAGTGAGGTGCGAACTCGCGACTTAGCGAGCGAGGCACAAACTTCGAACTTCGCGAACGAATTCATAACTTGGTGAGCAGGTTCGAAACCTTGCGAGAAAATTCTGAAGTTAGCGAGCAGACTCGAAACTTGTTGAGCAAACTCGGAACTTGGCGAGCAGACGCGAAACTTCGAGAGCGAACTTGAAACTTGACGAGCAGACTCGAACTTGGTGCGAAAATTTTGATGCTCGTCTTTGAGGAATAGAGGCCTTAAGATTAATGACAACTCGAAGCCTATGAAGCCGTCAGAGGCTAGACTTTGATGACGAAGCCGGTAGATGCCAAACTTTGAAGTCTTTGAGGACGAAGTATCGCCATAGACTTTGAAGACGAAGTACCGCCAGAGATTTTGTAGATGGAGCACCGCCAGAGACTTTGAAGATTTTGAAGACGAAGTGGCGAGACTCTCAAGAGGAAGCGACACCACGCTCGAGACTGTGAAGACGAAGCAACACCACACTCGAGACTTTGAAGACGAAGTGACGTCAAGCTGGATACTTTGAAGACGGAGCGACGCCAAGTCGGAGACTTTGAAGACGAAGCGATGCCAAGTCAAAGACTTTGAAGATGAAATGCGCCACGCCCGCTGGAGACTCTGAAGTCGAAGCGACGCCACACCGGAGACTCTAAAGACGAAGGACACCACACTGGAGACTCTGAAGACGAAGCGGTGCCACGCCGGAAACTGTGAAGAGGAAGTGACACCAGGCTCGGGACTTTGAAGACGAAGCGACACCACGCTCGAGACTTTGATGAGGAAGCGACGTCAAGCTGAAGACTTTGAAGACGAAGCGACGCCAAGCCTGAGACTTTGAAGACAAAGCGGCGCCACACCCGTTGGAGACTCTGAAGACGAAGCGACGCCACGCCGGAGACTCTGAAGACGAAGCGGCACCACGCCAGAGACTTTGAAGATGAAGAACACGAAGCGCCGCCACGCCGGAGATTTTGAAGACGAGCCGCCGCAAGAGACCGGACTTTGAAGATAAGGCCGTCGCAAGAGACGAAACTTCGAAGATAAGACGCCGCCAGAGATCGGATTATGAAAACGAAGCCGCTGCCAGAGACTGGACTTTGAAGACGAAGCACCGCGAGAGACCTTGAAGACGACGCACCGCGAGAGACCTTGAAGACGACGCACCACCAGAGACTTAAGCACCACCCAAGTCTTTGAGGATGAAGCACCGCCAGAGCCTTTGAAGACAAAGCACCGCCAGAGTCTTTGAAGAGGGAGCGTCGACGAAGACCTCGAACTTTAAAAGGAAGCCACAACGAAGTCCTCAAGCTTTGAGAAAAAGCGACGACGAAGTCCTCGAGCTTTGAGAAAAAACGACGACGAAGTCTTCGAGTTTGAGAAGAAACGAAGACGAAGTCCTCGAACTTTGAGAAGAACCGACGGCGAAGCCCTCGAACTTTGAGAGGAAGCAACGACGAAGCCCTCGAACTTTAAAACGAAGCAGCGAAGCCCCTCGAATTTGGAGAGGATCGACCTCGTATGAACTTAACTTGCAATGGCGTCCTCATAATGATGCAACACCTTCAATTTGCAGCGTCGCTATTGACAATAGGATTGAACAACTTCAATCTTTTTGTATTGCCCCCAGTGTGTCATATCTTGGATGAGGTTTGCTCATAGTTTGAATTCCGCAATGTGTCAATTTAATCAAATATGAAATTTGGTTCTTGATTGATTTTTTTTTCTTTGACACATGTTTTTTTTCTCTTTATGCCAATATATCAAAATATGAATTTGAGTCAATATTTTGATTTTTTTATTTATTTAGCATAAAATTTTGATTTGAATTTAGTAGATTTTCTGCTCTACTTTAATTCAAAACAAATATGGGATATGGAATTGGAATAGAAATTAAATTTGAATTTCAATCCAATTTTGATTTAAGATAAAATTTGGATTATTCCCAAATTTTGGTTTGAGGAAAATTTCTATCTTATACCCAATTTGTAATTTGGGATAAATTTTAGATTATGCCCAAATTTTTATTTGAGATAAAATTGAAATTCTATTATGATTTTGATTTGGATAGAACTAATTTCATCAAATTTGATTTGGGATAAAATCTATGCCCAAATTTTGATTTGAGATAAAATTAAAATTCTATTATGATTTTGATTTGGATAGAACTAATTTCATCAAATTTGATTTGGGATAAAATCTATGCCCAAATTTTGATTTGATATCAAATTAAAATTCTATATTTAAACTTGATAGAATTAACTTTATCAAATTTTGATTTGGGATAAATTTTGGATTATGCCAAAACTTTGATTTGAAATAAAATTGAAATTCTATCATATTTTGATTTGGATAGAACTAATTTCATCAACTTTGATTTGGGATAAAATCTATGCCCAAATTTTGATTAGAGATAAATTTTAGATTATGCCCAAATTTTATTTAGCAAGATAAAATTAAAATTCTACCATGATTTTGACTTTGATAGAATTAATTTTATCTAATTTTGATTTGGGATAAATCTAGATTATGCTGCTGAGATAAAATTAGAATTTTACCAAATTTAAATTTTGGATTTGGACATAAAATTTTAATCTTGCTTGCAGACGATTTTCGATTGGAGATAAGATATGCCAAATTCTGATTTGAATGAAATCCTATTCCAATTCCAATTCCTATTTGAATTCCAACTTGGATTTCGGAATATGACATTTATCTTTTCCTCAACTATAAATAGAGTAGGCGAGTCTTCCATCAATTCACCCAACAGAGAGAAGTGGAGACAACCTTGGACTGAGGCAAGTCCCAGACCTTGATTTTTTTCTTCTTTCTTTTTTTTTTTTTGAATCATTTATGTACTTTAACATCTCCCTCCTAAAACAAAAGGCGTAGTTTTTTTTTCTATGTAAAGATAATACTTGTCCTTTGGTTTCTTTACTTATTCTTTCCCTTTCCTTAGGAGGAAACCTTTTTTTTCAACAATTTCTCTATCCTCGAAGAATACAACATTATCCAAAAAGCAAGGAATTAAGCAAGAAATTAAGGTGACTCATTTTTTTCCTTTCTCTTTTTTTTTAAAATTTTCTATAAGCTGCCTACGTACCCTTTTAAATGAAGGGATCAAGTCATACAACGTAGTTCATAAGCATCGTGTAGTTTATACTCTTACGATTAGGAGTGTTTACAATGTTTTAAGCATAAAATTTCTTGAAGAACTTTCCGTTGATGGGGCCGATCCTCAAACCATCTTTGTCAACGATCTTGTATGCTCCGTTGGTATAGACTTCTTTAATGACATAGGGTCCATCTTATTTTGGTGTGAATTTATTTCCGTGTGTCGTGTCGTGATGATGGGTCTTCGAACAGCGATGACTAGATCACCGACTTGAAATGAGCGAGGCTTGACATTTTTATCGAAGGCCTTGGTCATTCGTGCTTGGTAACATTCCAGTGTTTGTTGAGCATCAAGTCTTCTTTCATCAAGGGCTTCCAACTCCTGAAGGCGAAGCTTCGCATTTTCCTCTGTAGTCAACCCTTCTTGTATGGCCATCCTTAATGATGGAACCTCTCTTTCCAGAAGGAGTACAACCTCGACCCCATAGACGAGGGAATATGGCGTAACCCCAGTGGGAGTGCGATGCGTTGTCCGATAAGCCCATAGTGCTTCACCAATCCTTTCCTGCCAGTCTCTTTTTGTCTTAGAGACTACCTTCTTTAGTAGGTTGCCCATGGTTTTATTGAATGCCTCTGCCAGACCGTTTGCTGCAGCGTTATACATGGATGACTTATACTACTTGAACTTGAATTTCTCACAATGTTTATCCATCAGGCTGTTGGAGAATTGTCTCCCATTATCTGTCACGATACGATGTGGAATACCGTAGCGGTAGATGATATGTGTTTGAATGAAGTTTACAACATTTTCCTTCTTAGCTTCTCTTAGTACAACCGCTTCGGCCAACCTTGAAAAGTAATCTGTCGTCGCGAGAATATAAGAATGACCTGCCGACGACTTTCGCGTTATCGGACCAACAAGATCAAGTCCCAACGCTTCAAAAGGCCATGAAGCGACGGTCGGATGCAGAGGTTCTGGTGGCTGATGGATGAAGTTTGCATGGAATTGGCAAGCTTCGCATTTCTTTGCATATTCCATCGAGTCATAGATCATCCTAGGCCAGTAATAGCCCATTCTTTTCAATGGGCTGAGCTTGGACTGGTGGTGAGCCCCACAAACACCTGAATGCACCTCCTCTAATGCCTTAATCGACTCTTCTTTTTCAAGGCAACGAAGGAAGAGTCCCTCATAAGAACGACGATAGAGAGTCTCTTTATAGTATATGAACCTAGAGGCCCTTCTTCGTACATCAGCTTTGCGCCGAGGATCGGTGGGGAGCTTCTCATGTTGAAGGTAAACTATAATGAGTTGTCTCCAATCTTCCTCTTCAATGGCATAGACCGAGATCATGTTTATTTTCTCGCATTCATCATTAGCTGGTGGCACGACCCACCTTTGACAAAGTTATATGTTTATTGTCACATCGTCTAAGGTCGTTAGAGCGGTGGCCAAATTTGCTAGTGCATCTGCCTTCTTATTTTCTGATCTTGGCACGTGTTCCAGTGTGTGACGTCAAAACTTTTCAAAGAAATTTGCTTGCATAGCCAAAATAAGGTTTCAAGTCTTCGTGCTTCACATCATACTCAAGCATGAGTTGACTAATGATCAACTTTGAATCGCCATAAATTTCTAAGTACATTATGCCAATCTCAATGGCCATTTGGAGACCAATAATTAGGGCCTGATATTCAGCTACATTGTTTGAGCACAACTCACTAAGTGTAAACCTGTAAGGGAGCATGTGTTTCTCAGGCGAGATGAGGATAATGCCTGCCCCCGCACCGCTCCTTCGTGTCGCGCCATCAAAGTACATGATCCAAGGCTCTGCAATTTCAACATAGAAGACTTCTTCATCTGGCAGGTTTTCACATAACTTCCAGTCTGACGATCTGCTAACGCCTGTCCTTTAACTGCCCTTTGAGAGGTACGTAGACGATGTCATATTGCTGGAGCAAGATCGCCCATTTAGCTAATCGCCCAGAGACAATCGGTCTCGACAAGATGTACTTTATAGGATCAACCTTTGCTATCAAGTGTACTGTGAAAGCTTGCATGTAGTACCTCAACTTATCGATAGCGAAGAAGAGAGCCAAACACATCTTTTCTATCGGGGAATAATTTGTCTCAACCCCATTCAAAGTCCTACTCAAGTAATAAAGGGCTCGTTCTTTACCCTTCTCCCCTTCTTGCGCCAACAATGCTCCTAGTGACCTTTCTTGCGTGGAAATATAGAGGACGAGTGGTTTTCCTGCAATAGGGCCACCTAAGACTGGAGGATTTAGCAAGTACCTTTTGATGCTGTCAAAAGCGTTCTGACATGCTTCATCCCATTCAAAGTTTTCCCCTTTCTTCATTAACCTTTGAAAAGGTTGACATCGACCAGCTAAGTTGGAAATAAACCTCCGAATATAGGCCAAACGACCTTGAATGCTTCTCAGCTCGTGTAGATTTCTTGGCCTTGGCTTCTTTTGAATAGCATCAATCTTAGACTAGTCTATTTCAATCCCTCGGTGCCTTACAACGAACCCTAGGAACTTTCCTGAAGTGACCCCAAATGCGCACTTGAGAGGGTTCATCTTCAGCTGATACTTTCTTAACCGATCGAAGACCACTTTCAGATCTTCCAAATGGTTTTGTCTCTTCTTGGACTTAACCACCAGGTCGTCGACATAACATTCAACATGCTTATGTAGCATGTCGTCAAAAATCTTCTGCATGGCACGCTGATAGGTGGCACCGACATTCTTCAACCCAAATGGCATCACCTTGTAACAATATATCCCTTTAGGAGTTCGAAAGGCTGTCATCTCTTCATCAGCCAAAGCATTCGAATCTGGTTATAACCCGATGATCCATCCATGAAGGACAGTGTTTCATGGCCGGTAGTGGCATCGACCATTATCTCAGTGATGGGCAATGGGAAGTCGTCCTTTGGGCATGCGCTATTCAGGTCACGAAAGTCGACGCAAACGCGAAGCTGCCCGTTCTTCTTTCTGACAGGAACAATGTTGGCTATCCAAGTTGGATACTTCACCTCACGTATGAATCCTGCTTTGATCAATTTATTGACCTCTATCTCAATTTGAGGGAAAGCTCCGGTCGAAAACGGCGTTGCGCTTGCTTGACTAGGCGATACTCCTGTTTGATGGAAAGATGGTGGACAGCTACTTTTGGATCGAGTCCTGGCATCTCTTTATAGGACCACGCAAAAACATCTCTATATGACGTGAGCAGACTCATGTATTCGCCTTCCTCCTCGCAAGTGAGAGATGCGCTTAAGAAGGTCGGGCGTGGCTCCTCTGGTGTACCGAGGTTCACCTCTTTAAGCTCATCCACTGTTGATTGGCTACCATCTTCAAGCGAAGATGGCGCCTCTTCTGCATCTTCATCGGACAATTCAGCTTTAGTTTCTTCTTCAACTGTAATATGGTAGCAAGAGGTCTCGCACTCCTTCTGTGCTGAATCCTCACATGGGGGATTGGTTATGACAACATCACGTCGCTTTACCTTCAATGAACCTTCTGTATTTACCGTAACGAATGTTTTCCTCTTCATCCGAGAAGGAACAGTACTGTGAACTTCTCCGTCCATTTTTATTTTTACAAAAGAGTCATCCTTCGAGGTTCTCACTGGGCAACCGTGGTGAATCCTATCAAAAAACTGATACGGAGGGCCCCTCTTTCTTTGAAGTGGTTACACTTAGCCTTTGAAAAGTTGAACGACGCATCACGCCTGAGGTAGAAGGTACATTTTTATCTTCCTTCGCAGGCACACCTAACCTTTGTAATGTTGATTATCGTACTACGGCTGGAGTGGATGTCATACCTTCTCTTTCACCAGCAGGCACACCTAACCTCTGACGGACGGAAGGTCGAACGGAGTTAGGTGTAAAGGCAGGTAAAATGCTTCCTTCTGTTTCAGTGGGCATCCTTATCCTCATGAGGGTTGAGGTTTGAGTGGAACTAGAAACGGGAGGTGATCGCTCTTCTTCTACTTGAGTGGTGCCCAATCGTTGGAGGACTGAAGGTCGTGCTACCAACGACCCAACGCGACTAAAAACAGAAGTCTTTCGGGTGACGTTTTCCTTTTCATCTGAATCGTCTACCTCTTTCACTGTTATGTGGTTTGAGTCTGCCACCTTTGCCTTCCCTTTTCTTATTATGCGGACCGGCTCAGGAGACGTATATCCCAGTCCTTTCCTTGATGCTGATATGGTATAACCTTCTTTCAGAAGCTTCTTTTGTGTTAAAGAGAGTTCAGGTCTCTCGTCGAAGATCCTTAGACTTTTGAACTCAGTGTGAGTTGTGAAGTCGTATCCTGCCTTTGATAGGAGTTTATATGCCTTAGGGTCAAACCCATCTTTCGTTCGACTCTTAGGAAAACTTGCTTCCAATCGGTCATCTTCAAGTTTCTTGACCTCTTGCTTCGTTATCTTCGTGAGCGGCATCATGAAGCTTCCTTTCAAAACTTCGATTTCACCCAGTCGGGCTTTACATGCAGCACTCTGCAAATGGTGACTTCGCCTTCTTCCGTCGAGATAAAGGAACGTAATGCAAAAGCAGGGAGAGTCGCGTTTCCTTCATCTTTTGAAATTTCAGACTTTGAGAAATTCGTAAAGACTTTGACGTTTCTCGGAGCAGGCCCATTTGTACATTTGATAGTTTCTTCTTTCACGTCAATCTGCGGTACCTCCTTAGGCTGACTGTCTCCCTTTATTAAAGGGATCTTTGTTAGTACAGTCTCCCCTATACCGTCAGCCTTCATGTAAAATTTTGCGTCAGCAAAATGGGATTCAGCTTCTGAAAATGGCTGGGTATCTGATCCACTTTCTTGACGCCATCTTGGTAAAACTTGAAGCACTGGTGCAACGTAGAAGTTACAACTCCATTTCCTTGAATCCAAGGACGACCTAGTAGCAACTTATAGGTAGTCTTGGAGTCTATGACGTGGAACAGAGTGTCGGCCTTGAGGTCCCCAATGATAAGCTCTAAACGTATCATGCAAATAGCTCGCTGGCCTCCTTGGTTGAAGCCTTGGATCACAAGTTTGTTGTTTGATAACTCTTCTACCAGGATGCCCAATTGCTTCATGGTTGACTTGGACATTATGTTAACAGCTGATCCATCGTCGATAAGGATCCGACCGACTCTCTGCTCTCGAATGTACCCTGAGACAAACAAAGGTCTATTATGGGGCTTTGAACCCAGCAACAGGTCCTCATCCGTAAAACTTATGGACATGCAACATGGCGTGCATGTGCGAGTCATAGAGCTTGGGGCACTTGCATTGTCATAGTCTATCAATGCCTCGATAAGAGCACTCTTGGCTGCTTGGGGGTGGCAACAAAGTCCTCTATCTTGAATGAGGATGAGTTTTCTAATTACATTTGTCGCCTCGCATGCGAGCATGAAGGATCTTCAGTCGTAGCGGTAACGTGACACGCAACTACCTCAAACGCCTCCTCCTGGCCTTTACTTAGAAAATTCTTTGGGAAGAATTCCTCCAAAGTTACCAGTTGTCGTGGGCGGAAGAGGTTTTCGTCTTCCCTCATGGTGTAAACAGGCTTCTTTGTGACCTGTTTTCTTTCATCTTTTGCGACTTGCTTTTTCTCTTATGGTGTCGGAATAGTCGCGATTCCTTCTGTGCGTAACTTTGTTGTCGCTTCTTGCGACGAGTCACGACAGTCCAACCTTCGTTTTCATCTTTGGTCTGCTTATTCTTTTCTTGAACGTACTGCTTTTGGATGCCTCCCTCTTGAGAATTCTTACTCGAGGGTTCATCATTCATCCACAAAACGATAGGTTCAAAGGATCCGAACTGAACTAGGCTTCCTCTTCTATCATGAGGCAGTCTTGTTGGTGTTTGAATTCGGGGATGAATCGTTACAGTCGCATGATTCGCTTGAGCCACTTCGTCTAGATCTAACTCAATTTTTCTTTCGCGTGCCAACCTTAGGATCAACTCCTTTAGTACAAAGCACTTCTCCACCGGATGGTTGACTACTCGGTGATATTTGCAGTAGTTAGGATCGTTCACTTTGCCTATCTCTTCCGGTCGTTTGCATTCCGGCAGTTGTATGAGTTGTTTTTCCAGTAATTGCTCCAACATATCTGGAATGTTGGAATCTGGAAAAGGGTAGGTCTTTTCCTGTCTCTCTTTCAAGGTCAGACGATGCCTCGCGCCATCATCTTGACGCTTTTCGACTTTCTTCTCTTTTCCCTTAGACGTAAATTCCAACGGGGTCGTATTGACGACCATAGATTCCTTAGCAGTAGCACCTTTTGAAGTCTTCTCGGTGTTCTTCACTTCTTTCTTTTCCTTTTTCACATATGGGACTAACAAGTCTTTGTTTCCCCTAGCAGCAATGCTTAACTATCATGAGCTCGAGTTGCTAACTCTTCGAAACTACGGGGTTTTATGCCCTGTAAGATGTAGAGCAAACCCCAATGCATGCCTTGGGTAGACATTTCTATAGCGGACAGTTCGGTGAGTCGATCTTTGCAGTCTAGACTCAGAGCTCTCCAACGATTGATATAATCGACACGCACTCACCCTTTGTTTGCTTTGTGCTCGTGAGCTCCATCATACTGACAGTTCGCGTCGTACTATAGAAGCGATTGAGGAACTCTCTTTCAAACTGTTCCCAGCTGTCGATCGTCTCAGGTTCCAAATCGGTATACCAATCAAAGGCATTTCCTTTCAGTGTGCGGACAAACTGCTTGACCAGAAGGTCGCCGCGAGTCCCAGCGTTCTCGCATGTTTCCACAAAGTATATTCTGCTTCGGGTTACCTTTCCCATCGAACTGTTGGAATTTCGGAGGTTGGTATCCGACGGGCATCCTCAGATTGTCTATTCTCTTAGTGTACGGCTTAGAGTACATGAAAGAATTTTGGGTGGGTCCACCGTACTCAGCTCTGATGGAGCTCATGATCATGTCCCGTAGCTGTTGGACGGACAGAGAAGCTACCGAGGCTGAGTTTGGTGGTTGCTCTTCTTGAACAACAGCCTTCCCTTTGTCACTCTTCTTTGCAACAGGGGTTTCACTTGACTCAGCGGTCTCGCGATTCTGCATTTGATTCTTCAAGTAGGCAATCTCTAAATCTCTTTCTTCGACTGCCTTCATTAGGAGACTAATCTTTCTCTCCATCTCTGCCATCCTTTCGTCGGATTCCATATCGGCCATCATCACAGACATCACATCTTGATTCGATGCGTCCTTTGATTGACCGATAGCAGGGGTAAACTGGTCAAACAACGGGTTATCTTTGACGACCACTCTATCCTTGGAAGATCCTTCGATCAACTTGACGATCTTATTTGCAATCGTATCAGGGGTTCGGTCCTCCTTTATCTCAACCCCGCGAGAACGACTGCGTGTTACTGGCCCTGTATAGGTGTTGCTTGCGGCAGTAGCAACAATTGATGCAACCTTCTTTGATTCCATTGTTTTACTGTAAGAGAAAGAGATGAGAGGTAGAGATTGTCCCACTGGGCATGCCAATTTGTTTACACGATATTTCAACCAGCGAATGGAAATGAGACACGTGTAAATGAACTTGTGTTGTATTGGTTTCAGTATTTTGTGAGTACAATCTCTAATACTTGATCCTCTGATTCTCTCTCCTGTTTGTATGTTTCACTCGAGGGCTACAAAAGCTTGTTCTCGAGATTGAAGCTGTAATGGGTCCCTCAGATTCGAAGCAACGTTCTTGATCTTTGACGTCGTGTTCTTCGTTCAGATTGAAGTTGCAATGGGTTCTTCAGATTCGAAGCAACGTTCTTGATCTTTGACGTTGTGTTCTTCGTTCAGAAAGTCTTTGATCTTTAAGAATGCAAAGAGTCTTCTGGTTTGTGAATTCTCTCTGGAGCCTCAAGTTTCTGAACCTCCAAAATGAAGAAGAGAGGTCTCTATTTATAGAGTTCCTCTGGGTCTCCAGATGGGCTTGGGCCCGTTGGATTGGGCCTACTCTTTGTTGGGCCAACTCCTTTAGGTTGGGCTAGGCTGGCTTTGGGCCTTCTATCCTGGACCGAACCTTATTGATTTTAGACCTACGTCTCTAGATCGGGCTTTGACTTTTGCTAATTGGACCTTTAATTTAGACTTTTGTCTACCAAATTTTAAGAAACCCAATTGTATAACCACCAATTTAATTTAGGGATGCTTGCATATTTAATTAATCCCTAATTAAATAATTTTACCATCAATGTCGAGTGATGACGTGACAATTTTGGATTCGCCGAAATTTCTATTCCAACAATGCCAAATATAGGTATTATTATTAGGAGAAATTCTTTTCCTTTTACTTTGAGTATTCGCAGTTTTAAACATCTCATGATTTAAAATTATTTTGGTTTGGTTCAATTTAAGTATGTATAAGCCGTTTTGTAACTTAGCTGAACAAATATTGACACCATTTTTCGTAATGAACGCTTCATTGATAGAAAAAGAAATACAATATCCACATTCCAACAAACAAGAGATTCAAATTAAGTTCCTCCTATTTCTGGAAACTATGTACATATTTCCTAAAAATAAAAATCTATCTCTAAAAAGCAGCTTGGCATCTCCCACTTCATGGCTTGAGACGACGTCTCCCGTTCTGACCCTGAGCGTCATCTCACCCTCTTCTAGCTTATTAAAGGAACTAGTTTCCTGTAAAGAAGAGCAAACGTTGTTAGTGGATCCTGAATCGAGTATTAAGGTAGAGTCATTACTTTCCACTAAACAAGTTTCAAGAATGAGTAAATTGCATTTACCTTTCTTCTCTTTGAACTCAGCAAGGTACTTTGGGCAGTTTCGCTTCCAGTGTCCGTTCATTTTGTAGTGGAAACATTTTTCTTTATCTGCAACTTTGGCTTTTCCCTTGCCTTTTTCTGCAGCGGCGAGTGCCTTTCCTTTCCCTCCTATCTTGATCTTTTGGGTTTTCTTAATCCTAGAAGATGGACTGCAGGACTTAGTTCCAGAGGATGAACCCTTCTTTAACCTTCTGGAATGGGAAAACATATTTGCCTCTCCATCAACGCGTCCCTTATTCTTCATGAGAGACTGGAAAGTCTGCAGTTCATTGAGGAGAGTAGTCAGGTTGTACTCCATCTTGTTCATCACCGCATTGCTACGGAATTGTAGAAAACTCTTTGGAAGAGATTTCAGGATGAAAGACACCTGACTTTGTTCGTCGATGACCGCACGGTTCATTTCTACCACGTTGAAGTGGACCATCAGATTGAGAACATGTTCTCTCACCGATGACCCCTCCTTCATACGGGAGTTATAAACGTACTTAAGGGATTTGTGTCGAAGTCGTCCAAACATATTCTGCAACGAACTCATAATCCCACGAGCTGAGACCACACCCTCGTGCTTTTTTGCCAGAACATCAGAAACACTAGCCAAAATATAGACATTGGCCTTGTCATTGGTCTTGATCCAGCAGTCATATGCATCCTTAACAGTTGGAGGACTGTTTCGAATAGGGACCTGAGGACATTCCTCAGTCATTACAAATCGTATGTCGACAACAACCAGAATCGTATTCAGGTTGGACTTCCTTGTAGTATAGTTTTCGTCAGTTAAACGCTCGCTTTTGAGTAAGGCTATTATTGAGGACGACATGCTGAAATTTTAAAAAAGTTATAATTAGTTATGCATTTAACTCATGAGAAACTAATCAATTATAGAAAAATTATTAAAAACACTAGTGTTTAAATTAAACCTTTAATTTTGCAACGATATTTCAAGGGTTTAGAATAAAAGCTACCGTCGGGTGGTCAGTCACACCTCCCCTGAATTGAGACTATCTCAGCTAATTCTCACTACCAGAACATCTCATGTCCCAATGATTCTTAGCTACCGTTTGTTTGGTCAAAGACTCGTTAACTAGCTTAACTTATCTAGAAAATGTGACCCTACCATTTTCAGATCCAATAGGTCCGAGCCAACAAGCTACTATTAAGAAAGACAAGTGTTGGCAAATTACCTAAGAGACCCTATCCATTTCTGGAGTTTGCGGTGTTCTGATCCCTATAGTCAGGCAATCCGTAGGGATTGGTTGTTCCTGGAAAACCTAGCAGACGGACTATAGAAATCTCACGATGCAACTTAATGGAAGAGACCGTAGGATACGTTGAGATGCGTCATGCTCCCATTTACTATGGATACTTCCCTCATTCACATTGGTATTGAACCATGCAAACACTTACCGTAGGGGGACGCCCTATTGACGCCACGTAGCCGAGCATGGAACTCACGATGTGAAGTCTTGAGGACGTGAGAGTAAACTTGATGCGAACAAATCGTTTTCTCCCACTTAAGCTCCTAAGGTTAGGGTATAGGTTTAACTTAGTCGGATTCCGACTAAAAGAATCTATATAAGTCTATGCCTATTATAACTAGTTCTTTTAAACTTATGTCTAGGTGAATAAACATTTTAATTACCTAGATATAACATAAAACTATAGTTAATTTAACTCAAGGTCCAGGTCAGTTCCTAGGTAGGAGGTGTTCCGTTAACCGTCAGCTTAAGTACCCTCAACCTAGACAAAACATCACTGGTAGAGTTCCCTTATAACCAATGTCTCATTGTCCTACTATATTTTAAACTATTTAAAATACTATGTAAGACTAACTTCTAGTCCTATTAGAAATTAAACTTAGGTCTAAATTAATTTTAAACAATTTAAAACTAATTTAATTTAATCCAAGCTCTTATGTTTGAATGCAGTTCTTTGTTATAGGTTATGGTTTCTAAAACCCCTTTATAACTTTTATAGATTTTAATTAATTAACCTATGACAAGGAACTATATGATAACTCCAATAAATGATTTCTAATTTCAATTACATTCAACTCTTTGAATCATGGAAATTAATTAAATAAAATAAAACTTTACTTTAAACTAAGTAATTTCATGCTCCATGCTACTTATTTTTCATATAATCTAATTATAACAATTATAACAAATTACTCATGAAAAATAAATCATGCATTTATATCATATTTATATAACACTTATACAAATAAAATGCATGAACATACTTATCCTAAGGTGGGAAATATTCTAAATGACATTCATAAAGAAAATTACCGTAAAACCGGAAAACTTTGGCCCTTAAAGTGCAAAAATAATAAAGTTACACTAATTTTATTACAAAAATCGATCCAAAACTAATTGAACCGGGCTCAAAATCGCTCGAACCGGACCATCCACGACCGAACTGCCGTTGAACCGATCTGCCTCATCCAGATGTTGCCACGACGTTGCAACGCTGAGGAGAGCGTTGCAACGTCGCTTGTATTTGCGCTCGCGTCAAGCATCGGGGTAGCGTTGCAACACCATGAGACGGCGTTGCAACACTGTCAACCCCTGGATTCCTTGTCAATAGAGGGCGATGGTGTTGCGACGCCTTTCTCTAGTGTTTTAACGCTTATGAACGGCGTTGCAATGCCTATAGGAGCGTTGCAAAGCTCTTGTTTCTGCCAGTAGATTTTCCTTCTAAAAACAGCAGCTTCCAATGGCAATTTCTCACCCAAAACTCATCCGAGTAGCTTGAAACTTGTCACGAATGACTCATAACACTATTACAGACTCGATTATGCACTTAATTGCCCAAAACGCAGGGGCCAAAATTTTCCTACACAGTTTTACAGCTAACCAAATTCAATTCCCTCCTAACCAATGCAAATTTGTTTCAACTAAAACAAAACAAACATTGCTCGGATACCAATTGAAGGGAATCTGATCCCCGTGAGCAACGAAAACGTGTTTTAAAAAATCGATTACTTGTTTGTTTTGGTTTACTTCAAATACAAGTACATTGACAATTAAAAACAGAGATAAGCAATCTAATTAAATAAAGCATGGATTACACATATACACACATGTTGTACATTCCTAAACTAAAAGGGAATAAAAAGCATTTACCTTTGTAGTTCAAATGTCACAACAACACATTGCTCCAAATGCACAACAACAACAAACTATTTTTTCTTCTCTGTACAGCAGGACAACACCACTCAGTAAATCTCCTATCCTCTGAGTATCTACTTAGATCAATTCCTTGTTGGAAAGAATCCAACAATTAGAGGAATGGGGTGATAATTCTTATTGCCAAAACCCTTTTGCACCCAATTTTCATCGATCAACCAAACAAACTTCTTTGCATTGAGAAGTTAAAAAGCAGAGGAGCACTTCCCTCACTCCCAATCGATAGGTAGTTGATGGGGAAGCGGGGAACGTGTCCTCCTGACACGTTCCCACTATTATTTAATTAATAATTAAATTAGAAAAATAAATTAATGAAATTAAATTTAATATTAATCAAATATCATACATTTAATTAATGTTTAAATATCATATATTTAATTAAGACTAAATGATATTTAATCAATTTCTCCTCTAACCTATAGTTTTAATGCACATCTTATGTACATTAAATTTTAACCTATAGATTTTAAATATGAATCTCATTCACATTTAAATTAATATTTGAACTCTTTCAAATATTTAATTCTCTCATTTAATTTTAATTTGATTCATATTAACATTAAATTTATAATATAAAGTTCCAAAACTTTATATTATAATGAATCTATATACATTAATGTTTATTCCCTAATTGAATTTGAACATTTCAAATTTACTTCCCTCCAACTCCCTATCAATAGGGAGTGGGGGAAGTTATCCCTCTGTATACTCCTTCTCGAATGAAAGAGGAGGATGATCGATCAATTGGGATTTTGGTTGAATTGCTCCTTCAATTCTCTCTAATCTCCCTATTCCTTTCCAAATTGTTGGTACCTTCCCACCAAGGTTGATCTGAGTGAAACTCAGAGTCATGGGATGTTTTGCTCGTGGTGTTGTCCCATTGGAAAAGAAAAACAAAGAAGAACTTTGGTTGTTGTGTTGTTGTGTAATTGGAGCAAGCAAGTTGTTGCTAAAGATTGAAACTACAAAGGTAATACCTCTTTCGTTTTAGTTTAGTGTATTGTACAACATGTTTGTATGCTTAGTTCCATGCTCTAATTAGATTAGATTGAATTTCTTATTCTGTATTTTTTGTCCAGTGTATCGGTATTTGAAGTAAACCAAAATAATCAAGCATTTGATCCATAAAAACTGTTTCCGCTGCTCATGGGGATCAGATCTCCTTCAAACTTAAGCTAAGCATACAATTGAAAGCATAAATGGATTAGATGGTTACCTTTAAAGACCAAACTCTTCGCATAGTCCTCTACGATCGAACGTTCGAACACCTCCAAATAGCCTTCTCGGTTGTTCTCTAGTAGAGGGAGAGATGTGGGATCTCTATTTGGAGATTAGGGAGTGTGGAGAGAACTTGAGAGAGAAGTGTTGTTTGCACAATTGCAAAACTACACAAATTATTATTATTATTTATTTAATATTAAATAATGGGAATGTGTCATGAGGGCACGTTCCTCCAAACGATCTAAGAACCCTTAACGAGCTAGAAGGTGGACCTAATGGACCTACAAATCAAAAGCTTCAACGATACGAGATTATGCGGTTAATCTCATTAACCTCCTAATCAACATTCGTTAACTGCGGGAACACTCCACTAAAGTCCCGCAGTTGCACTCTTCTCACAGCAGATATATTTATGTGTCCACGGATATTGACTAATAACAGCAAGTCAATCCTTCACGAATGTTCGTAACACCAGTAGGGTCAAATTACCATTTTACCCCTGGGTTACATCTTTTACCTTAAATACCAGTGCTCCTCTAATGAACACTTTGTTTGTGGTCCTACCAACAAACAGAAGTTCTCTCGGGCCAATGAGAGAGTCCAGCCCTTTGTTCAATTCCTGGAGACACCACTTAAGGGAACATTATACTCACCCTAATAGGCGGGAATGAGTGAATTCCATCTTGTTAGGTTAAGTCCCCAGCTGCTTGCTCGGTCCTGTCCCCAAGAAGGTAGGCATATTTAGTCGGCGAATCTGGCCACTCTCACCCATACTAGTCAAAGGACAATCACTCGCAAACAAGAGTTCGTAACCTGCTCAGGATTGAGATCAAGTTGCCTAGGTCATCCTAGCGAAATAAAAACCTAACTAGTCAACGGAGTTACATCTAGTGGTTACTATTTCACGGTCCAGTCTTATGCAATCTCATCACCTACGATATCCCCACTCACATGTTGTCTACACGAACACGCTAGGATCACTGTGTTTGTATCATATACAAAGTGGGCCATCTATAGTATTGCTAGGGAAAGGTACCCAAGGCTTATCCCCTTACTCTAGACCCTTTAGGTTGTATCTCGAACTGAGATCCTTTATATGTACACCACATTCAGTTCAAGAGACATTTTACAGCCTTGGATGTTAGTTTATTGGATTTAGGGTTAACAAAAGGGCAATATTGTAAATAATGAACAATAACTCTTTATTGAAAATAATAACTCTTTATTACATTAATTAGAACAATATTTACAAACTACGAGTTTTAGGGCACGAACCCAACAATGATCTGTAGGTCCATAAGGTCCCTTGGTTGGCTCAACTGAAGGGAATCGATTTCCCGCAGCGGAACACGTTGTGAAACGTCGTTGATTTGTTGTGTGTGTACTTTCTTAAAAAACTGAATTTTATCTTTTAAAAACTAATTTAAGCATGTTGATTTGAGAAGGAATACAACAAGTAAACATTTTACTAACCTCTTGTAGATAACTTCTTGCAGTTCCTTCTCGGTCTCTCTCGATCCAACGAACCTCACGAACAAAGACACTTTCAAAAGTTTTTCTCAGTTGTTCTCGGGAGGTAGAGGGAGAGTTGTGGAACTCCCTTTGGAAATTGGGATGGAGAGAAAATATGGAGAATTGAGAGAGATTGAGAGAAATCTTTCTTTCTTCTTTTGGTGGAATTCCAAAATATAAGAATCCTTCCCTTACAAAGTGTTTCACAAAGCACCTATTTATAATGGTGAGTGGTGGACTTAAAATCTCTACCAATTCACCATTTTACATATCACATAATGTAAGGTATCTCATACCTTATTATACAAATCCTATTTGCATAATTGTGGAAGAATTAATTGAATCACATTCAATTTAATTTCGCTCAATTCAATTTCTCCAATTTAGCACTAATTAATCAATTAGGCTATTCTATAGTTTATTATGAATCTAATTCACATCAAACTATATATTATGTCAACTATATCACATATAATTGACATAGCTACCCAATTAATGAATTTGAACTCTTCAAATCCACTCCAAACTATAAACCCTCATTTTGTCCAATTGAGCCAATCGAGGGACCTAATGACCTACACCTGATGAGCTCTAATGATATGAGATTAACCGATCAAACTCTTTGATCCGGTTAATCACTATTCATTAGCTACGGTAACACTCCACTAAAGCCCATAACTGGACTCCCACCACTGTGGGACAAGTTGTGCCTATCGATATAACCAATGCCTGTGAGTTGTCCCTTCACAGGTCGTTCGTAGCCTTTGCTGGGTCAAATTACCGTTTTACCCCTGTGTCTACTTCTTGTTCCTTAAGTCCCACTGCTCCTCTAATGAACAACTTTGTTGTATGGTCCAACCATAAACAATGTCCCTCTCGGGCAAGTGAGAGGGTGGGCGCCCGTTGTTCAAGCCTCGGATACAGCACTTAAGGGAACAACCTCTCTAGATTCCCTAGGTCGGGAACGAGTGAATTCATTCTTGCGTAGTCAAGTTCCCAGCTCCCCACGAGATTCTGTCCCCAAGAAGATAGAAATATTGGGTGTATCCAGACCACCATCACTCGTACTAGTCAAAGGACAAACCCCCGGATAGTAGTTTGTGACATACTCAGGATTAAGGACGAGTCACTAATGGTCATCTTCGAAGTCATTAGTCCTACTGTTAATGGTGTTACATCAGTAGGTCTAATGATTCACGGTCCGGTCTTGTACAATCTCATTGCACAAGATGCCCCCACTCACATGTCAATCACATGAACGAGCTAGATCATCTCGTTTGTATCCAATACAAAGAGGATCACATCCACAGTGTAACCAGGATGAAGTTTCCAACCCTATCCATATACTGTAGACCATTTGGGTCACTAACTCAAATGCGATCCTACCCGTGTGTCAACTACACACCGTTCAAGTACAATAATATGACCCTGGAGCTTAGTTTATTGGATTAAGTTTTATAAAATGTGAGATACAAAGTTTTGACAAATCAATAACTTTTATTCATTTATAACAATTGTATTACAAACTACACGAGATTAGGGCAAACACCCCAACATCAACATGGAATTAAATGAGACTATAAAGTTTTGGAATGAAATTGAAGTGTTCAAATTCAATTGAGGAAATTATGTCAATTGTATACGATATAATTGATAGTTCAATGTCAATATGATTCATAATGAACCTAATTATGTCTAATTATGGAATTAAGTCATATATTGAGGAATTAATTTGAGAGACATGAAATTGAATTTGATTAAATTCAATTTCTCTACATTATGTGAATATGATTCATATAATAAGGTATTTGATACCTTATATTATGCATTTGTGCATAATATGTGCAGTTAGTGGAAAAATAGGTGGAGAATTCGTCTTCACCCACATTGCCTATAAAAGCATCCTTTTGGATACATTTTGGAACACTTGAATCATTTGCATAGTTTTGCAATTGGGCAAACAAAACTTCTCTCTCAAATTCTTTCCACTCTCCCTAATCTCCAAAAAGAGATCCCACCTCTCTCCTTCTCCTAGAGAACAACTGAGAAGGCTATTTGGAGGTGTTCAAACGTTCGATCGTAGAGGACGAAGAGATCGTTCACGACGAGAGGATTATGCGAAGAGATTGGTCTTCAAAGGTAACCATCTAATCCATTTATGCTTTCAATTGTATGCTTAGCTTAAGTTTACTATTTTTGAGTCACTTCTATGTAACACAATCGAGAGCAACGACGATCGCTCACTTCTGCACGGGATTTCATTCCCATCAATTTGTATTAGAGTCATTCTTGCTCTTGATTGTGTTAGAAATTTCTCAAAAAATAGGTAGGTATAGCATTCAATTTAGAGAAATTGTATGTGGTTTGCAAAATGGATATTTACATGATTTGGCATTTTAGATTTACAATTCAATTGAAATGTTCAATGTAAGGGGCAAAAATGTATTGTAAATCGAGTCTGTAAGTCCGTGTCGGTCGTGGAAAAGTGTTATTGTGAAGAAACGGAGCGGAATCGAGCAAAAAAGTAGAAACTCTCTTTGTTGTATAGAGGACAGTGTTGCAACGCTGTTCATCATCATTGCAACGCCAGGCGTGCGGTTGGAGGCCTGATGTAGGGGCAACGTTGCAATGCTAGGAGCAGCGTTGCAACGCTGCTTAGCGTGAAAGGGCCAGGCAGGCGTGGAGGGTTGCAGCATTGCAACTCTAGCCACGGCGTTGCAACGCCGCTGCGTTAGTGGATGTGAGGCGCGCGTGAAGCAGGTGTTAAGAGAGAAGGAGTGGGCTTCATTTTAGGCGCCATTTATTTTATTTTTTTATTTTTTTATTTTTTCATTTTTTCATTTATTAATTTATTTAATTAATTAGTATTAATATAATTTGATTATATTAATTTTAATTAATGCATAGGATGCCAAATCATGGTCCATTTTTACTTTTTTTATGCAATTATTGTATTTATTTTATGTGCATAATGTATGTCATTTAGATTAAAATCCCACCTTAGGTTAAGCATAATCATGCATCATATTCTAATATAAGATGTATATTATATAGTATGCATGTTTAATTAATGTAAATAGTTATATTAATTTTTATGAAAGCATAGTTATCACACCCCCTCCCGAACCACCTACTAACTTAGCCCGGAAGAGGGCATGAAGCCAACAGGCATTGTTACCTCTTAACAATACCTGTTGACTCTGTTTCACCTGATAACATGCTCTGTTCGCATATGGAACACTTAAACATACAACAGCGGAAACTTGATAACTACTAAACATACATAAGGAGAAACTCTTCCTAAATCTATCTTGAAAACTAAAATGGCAAGAACATCAAAAACCAAACAAGACAAACCATTGTTTATACAACCTCTAATGTACAAACCACTATAACTACATAGTTTTCTCAAGATAATCTACAACTCATATGAACTTGCTATACAACACCAGCCACGTACAAAATAGTAACTCATGGAGCTCTCAGCAGACTATGGCAGGATGTCAGGTACCAGGAGCTCGATCTCTACCTGAAAAATTTGAAAACATTAAAAGAATGAGCTATGAAGCTCAGTGAGTGACTGAGTTTAAAATCTATAACTCATAAGTCATATCACCTTGCAACATATGAGCATAAGCATCTGTAGCAAAGTGTTAAAAGTAAACCTGTAATCATGGTAGCTTTTTCAGAAATCCAGCAAGCATGACATTAGAATTCATAAGGCATATCGATATTAATAATCCTTATAATAACATATAACAATCCACACTATGTAGGGCATGTCCAGAATAACCACATTTGCTCTACAATGTAGTGGGGCCCGCCCAGCACTCCCATCGTCTTTGTCGTAGTGGGGCTCACCCAAACTCACTCACGACGAAGATTGTTAATCACGGAGTACACTCAACGTCGACAATAGAATATGACCTATGTGCACACGGTACTATAATGCCTCAGGCTCAATATCTTAGTTATTTACTCATTCGAGCCTCAGAAAATAACATAAAAATATTTGAACATAATTGCTTATCTTTTCTTTCCTAAATCTCAAGCTTATTCAGTTCATCATAAAACTGGAAATCTTTAAATCATACTTACTAGTACACACTTGTTAGAAATCATAACATTTCCATAAATTTCGTCAAACAGTAAACATATGCTCATGTATAAATTTCATAGAATATTTAGGCTCACAATGAACACTTGAAATCATTTCTTAGAAAATATGAATACTCATAAACATGTGTTCAAAGGAAAACAATAAGCAATGAAATCCTTTCATTCTAGCAAAACTTGTATTTCTCAAAGCGTAATTCAAGCATATAGATCGTTTTCAAAGTTTGTTTTGTCACTCACAGTGTTTGAACTAGAACCTTGACTCGTACACTTGACCTATTTCTTCTTGGCCTGCCAAACAAACAAAAACCATGTTTTAGAACCTCGAGTTCATGGTTTTAACCTTAAAACTACAAGAAGACACATCATTAAAATTTCCAGCATTTTATAGAATTTATGCTCTGTCTTCAAACAGTCATAACTTCATCATTATTTATCCAAAAGGAATGTACTTTATACCACGTTCTTCCTTTTTGAACCCTCTAAAAATCATATGAAGACATGAAGTTGAGATTCCAAACAGATGGGTTCGAAAATACTTCGAAATCTTCTTCCCTAAAATCAACCTGCTGCTGTTTCCAGATTGGGTTTTCCTGCTGCACAACAAACTTAACCTGAAATTTAAAACATCTTTCAATCATTTTCTACTCACGCTTTCTTCACGAACGTTGTAGGAAATTAAATAAGATTTCCAACCATACATATTAGAGCTTCTGATTCCAACTCTAAAGATCAGGACAACCAAAACACCAAAGGCTTCTCGGATTGGACAGCAAATTTCTGTCTTCTGCCTTCCTCTTCACAATACAGTAACTTAAATTCAGAATTGGCTCGAGCATCCTTCACGAACTTTGTTCAAAAATGAATTAGCTTTCAAGAAAACTAAACCTCAACTCTTACCTCTTCTGGTTGAGCTCGAAATGAACAAAATATCATAACAGGGTTGAGTTGATCACCTTGCTACTATTCAGACAAACTTTGAGTTCACCTCCCTTCTTCTGCAACTCTAACTCACGAAAATCACCTTCTTCTTCTTCCTTTCTCCTTCTCCCACGAAACCCTCATCTCCTCTTTGTTGAAATGAGAAGAAGATCGAAAGAAAACTTGGTTATTTAAAAAAAAAAATAAAGGTGGGGGTCCCACCTTCCACTTCCCCTTTTTAGTTTTTTCCTTTTCCTTTCCTTTCTTTTCTTTTCTTTTATTTTTAAAACAAAACAAATCCAAACATCATTTTTATTTATTTCTTTTATTTTTTTTTGTGAGGAAATTCCAAAGAAAGATCTCGGGTTTACAACTTACCTCCCCCTTAAGAAATTTTGTCCTCGAAATTTAGTAGTCCTTAAGTGAAATTGTCGGATACTTCCTCCTCATTTGGTCTTCTAACTCCCAGGTTGCCTCCTCCGCTCCGTGATGTCTCCAACGAACCTTAACGAGTGGGATCGTCTTGTTTCTTAAAACTTGTTCTTTCCTGTCGAGGATCTGAACTGCATCCTTTATGTAACTCATGTCTACTTTCAATTCAATTAGTTGTGCTTACAACACATGTGTCGGATCTGGAATATACTTCCTCAACATGGACACATGAAAAACATCATGTACTCGAGATAGTTCCGCTGGCAACTCTAGTCTGTAGGTTGTTGGCCCAACTCGTCTCGTTACTTGATAAGGACCAATATACCTAGGACTCAGCTTACCTTTCTTGCCAAAACGAAGGACACCTCTCCACGGAGATAACTTCAAGAAAACTTGATCTCCGACTTGGAATTCTAAGTCCTTTCGTCGCTTATCTGCATAACTCTTCTGACGGTCTTGAGCTACCTTCAAATTCTCCCTGATTACTTTAATATTATCTGTCGTAACTTGCACCAACTCAGGACCGATAAGCTTTCGCTCTCCTACTTCGTTCCAACATATGGGCGTTCTACATGGTCTTCCATACAGAGCCTCAGATGGGGCCATGCCAATACTTGACTGATAGTTGTTATTGTAAGCGAACTCCATAAGTGATAGGTGTGTATCCCAACTCCCCTTAAATTGAAGGACACATGCCCTCAACATGTCCTCTAAGGTCTGGATGGTTCTCTCTGGCTGACCATCTGTCTGAGGATGGAATGTTGTACTAAAATTCAGCTTTGTCCCCATAGCTTTCTGTAAGCTAGGCCAAAACTTAGAAGTAAATCTCGGATCTCTATCTGAAACTATGGACACTGGCACTCCGTATTGACTCACAATTTTGTCGACGTATAGCTTAGCAAGCTGATCAAGTGTAGACGCCGCTTTAATCGGTATAAACCGTGCTGTCTTAGTGAGTCTATCCACTATTACCCAAATACCATCATGTCCACTTGAAGTACATGGTAATCCAAACAGAAAATCCATAGTGATTTGCTCCCATTTCCACTCTGACACTGGCAGTGGATTTAGGAGTCCTCCTGGCCTCTGTCTAACTGGCTTACCCTGCTGGCAGATCAAACATCTATCAACATAATCAGCTATCTCCCGGTTCATCCCAGGCCACCAATACGTCCTCTTTAAAGTTTTGTACATCTTGGTGCTTCCTGGATGCATAACGTAAGCTGAACTGTGAGCTTCCTCTAGAATAGCATCTTTAAGCTCACTAAAACTTGGAACGCATAGTCTTCCCTGCCTCTCTATGGCTCCGTCTGATCGTATCTTAAACTCTGCTTCTGGGCCCTGTTTGGACTTTCCAAACATTTTCTGCAAGTTAATATCCTCTGGTTGTCTTTTCACAATCTCTGCTACGAGCGAAGACTTGACTTGGAATTGAGCTAAAAGACCCCCTAAACACTCTGCAGTCACAACTGCTATAGATTCCTTTAGAGTACTTAAAAATGTTGCTCGAATACCACACAAGGCCTCCCTAGGAAGTCTTGACTTTATGCTCAATGCATCTGCTACCACATTCGCCTTACCAGGATGGTATTCTATGGTACAATCATAATCTTTAATTAGTTCTAACCATCTTCTTTGTCTCATATTCAATTCTCTCTGATCAAAGATATATTTCAGACTCTTATAATCTGTAAAAATGTGACACCTCTCGCCAAATAAATAATGCCTCTAGATCTTCAATGTTAAAACAACTGCTGCTAGCTCAAGATCATGGGTAGGGTAATTACATTCGTGCTTTTTCAATTGCCTTGACGCATAAGCTATTACTTTTTCTTCTTGCATGAGAACACACCCTAAACCTTGCCTCGAAGCGTCACAGTAAATCACATACTCTTTTTCTGTTATAGGAAGTGCTAGTATAGGTGTTGTAACTAATCTCTTTTTCAGCTCCTGAAAACTCTATTCACACCTATCTGACCATTCAAATTTAGCATTCTTCCTTGTCAAAGTTGTTAATGGTAATGCTAATCATGAGAAACCCTCAACAAATCGTCTGTAGTATCCTGCCAAGCCTAGGAAACTACGTACCTCTGTCGTACTGGCTGGTCTCTCCCAGTTGACTACTGCTTTCATTCGAATCCACACTAACTCCATTTGCTGAGACAACATGTCCCAGAAACACTACCTGATTCAGCCAAAACTCACATTTGGTGAATTTTGCGTACAACTGCTTATCTCGTAGTGTTTGCAGAATAATCCTCAAATGTTTCTCATGGGCTTTCCTGTCAACCGAATAAACTAATATGTCATCAATGAATACTATCACAAATTGATCCAAATACTGGTGAAAAATCATGTTCATGAGGTCCAGGAAAACTGCTGGTGCATTCGTCAAACCGAATGGCATTACTAAAAACTCATAATGCCCGTACCTCGTTCTGAATGCTGTTTTAGGAATATTTGATTCCCTTACCTTTAACTGATGGTATCTTGATCTTAAATCAATCTTAGAAAACACTGATGCTCCTCGTAACTGGTCAAACAAGTCATCTATTCGGGGTAGAGGATACTTGTTACGTATCGTGACTTTGTTTAACTGTCTATAATCAATGCATAATCTAAGGGTACCATCTTTCTTCTTTACAAATAACACTGGAGCTCCCCAAGGCGATACACTAGGTCTGATGTATCCCTTATCAACCAGTTCTTGTAACTGCATCTTCACCTCGCTTGGAGCCATTCTATACGACGCTTGCGAATTAGGTGTTGTTCCTGGTAGCAATTTAATAGTGAACTCAACTTCTCTATCAGGTGGCAACCCTGACAGGTCTGCTGGGAAAACATCTAGAAATTCGTTCACAATAAGAACATTTTCTAGTTTTAGCTTTTCCTCCTGCACCTCTACTACATGTGCAAGAAACGTCGTGCAACCTTTCCTCAATAACTTCTCAGCTTTTAATGCTGAATTCAAACTCGTAGGGACAATCTTTCTTTCACCCCTGAAAACCACTTCAGCTAATCCTGGTTTCCGGAAAACAACTTCCTTTCTATGGCAATCCATGGAAGGATAATGAGTAAATAAGAAATCAATCCCTAAGATTGCATCTAACACCTGCAACGCTAGTGGAAGAAGATCCACTATCATATTGAGACCTTCTACTAAGACCTCACAATCTCGCAACACTACATCGACTAGTAAAGCATCACTAACTGGTGTGTATATAACTAATCTCTCAAATAAAGGCTCTAGCTTCCTATTCAGCTTAGTTAGGAATATACTGGAAACAAAGGAATGCGTAGCACCTGGATCTATTAACACACGTGCAGGTACATTACAAATAGAAATCGTACCAGTAATAACATCTGGTGCATCCTCCGCTTCTTGCTGAGTCATAGAGTAGACCTTTCCCTGTTTCCTAGGTCTCCCTACAACTCCTTTCTGTCTGGAACCACTGGTGCCCTCTCCTGCAGCTACTGGAACTCTCGGTTTCTCAACTGTCTGGGACCCAACTCCCTGGTCCCTCTGTGCGGCTGCTCTAAGCTATGGACAATCCCTCTAGAAATGCCCTGGCTGTCCACACTGGTAACACACACGGACACCAACAAGATAGTGACCTCGATGACTCTTGCCACAATTTGCACAAGGTGTTCTCCTTGCTGCACTAGCAACAGACTCCTGCATTGTTTGTGATCTTGCTGTGGATCTGGTAGACTGACTAGGTGCTCTCTGACTCTGCCTCTGATAGGCACCACTAACATTTATCTGCCTCGATGCCTGGCCGCCAGCTCGATTCTTAATGTCCTGACGACTTGAAACATTCACTCCAGGTATGAATCGTCGCTACTCACGACCTCGAAAACTGCTCGCTGTTGAAGGCCCTCGAATGGGCTCCGCTACTTGTTGCGCCTTTATTATACTTTGCTCAACACGTAGAGAAATCTCTACTAGTTGGGAAAAATCAGTCCACTTAGCAATGGTTGTGACTGGGGTACGTATCTCAGGACGTAACCCTCTTTCAAATCTTCGACACCTGTCACTCTCAGATGCCACAATTTCTTCAGCATACCGCGACAACTCAGTATACTTTCTCTCATATTCAGCCACTGAAAGTGACTCTTGCTTCAGTTCTAAAAATTCATCCCTCTTCGCCTCACGGTACGTGCTAGGGTAATATTTATCTTCGAAGATGCTTCTGAAAGTTTGCCAATCTAGGGTGCGTGCATCACTGCGCCTGGCCAGTATTGACTTCCACCAACCCTCTGCTTCCTTTTCTAGCAGGAATGTGCCCAACTTAACTTTTCGCTCTTCAGGGCAACTCATCACGTCAAAACATTTCTCAAGCTTGTTCAACCAAACCTCGGCGTCAGCTGGATTTATGGAACCCTCAAACACCGTGGCTCCTAATTTCTTCAAACATTCTATTCCATACGTCTTCTCTTGAGCACTTGGCCCTGCTCTCTCTGGTCTGCCACCTCCTATGAGGAACCAGCACGTTGCTCATCTCTAGCCTCAGTCTGGACTCTCGGAGCACTAGATCCCCTCTCAGATTGGCCTTGGGAAGGATCCTGCGTCCCACCACCCCGATCTGCTGCGTCCAACCACGATCCCGCTGCGTCTTACTCGCTAGTACGTGGTGGCATGACTCCTATAACATTTCAACACATTAGACATACTTTGGATACTTAACTCAAATACACAATATACTACACTTCTATTCACATTCTAGCCCTAACTGGACTTACTCTTATTCTTTCCTGGACCATACTCTACTAGTTCGATCTGAACTAACTCAATAACTTGCAATGACCTTTTTAGTTCCTTCTCAGAGCTAACTTGCCCTGTCTCATTCCCCATGGAGCTAACTGCTCTGATACCAAGTTGTCACACCCCCTCCCGAACCACCTGCTAACTTAGCCCAGAAGACTTCATGAAGCCAACAGACATTGTTACCTCTTAACAATACCTGTTGACTCTATTTCACCTGATAACATGCTATGTTCGCATATGGAACACTTAAACATACTACAACGGAAACTTGATAACTACTAAACATACATAAGGAGAAACTCTTCCTAAATCTATCTTGAAAACTAAAATGGCAAGAACATCAAAAACCAAACAAGACAAACCATTGTTTATACAACCTCTAATGTACAAACCACTATAACTACATAGTTTTCTCAAGATAATCTACAACTCATATGAACTTGCTATACAACACCAGCCACGTACAAAATAGTAACTCATGGAGCTCTCAGCAGACTATGGCAGGATGTCAGGTACCAGGAGCTCGATCTCTACCTGAAAAATTTGAAAACATTAAAAGAATGAGCTATGAAGCTCAGTGAGTGACTGAGTTTAAAATCTATAACTCATAAGTCATATCACCTTGCAACATATGAGCATAAGCATCTGTAGCAAAGTGTTAAAAGTAAACCTGTAATCATGGTAGCTTTTTCAGAAATCCAGCAAGCATGACATTAGAATTCATAAGGCATATCGATATTAATAATCCTTATAATAACATATAACAATCCACACTATGTAGGGCATGTCCAGAATAACCACATTTGCTCTACAATGTAGTGGGGCCCGCCCAGCACTCCCATCGTCTTTGTCGTAGTGGGGCTCGCCCAGCACTCACGACAGCATTGTTGTCACAGAGTACACTCAACGTCAACAACAAAATATGACCTATGTGCACACGGTACTATCAAGCCTCGGGCTCAATATCTTAATTATTTACTCATTCGAGTCTCAGAAAATAACATAAAAATATTTGAACATGCCTGCTTATCTTTTCTTTCCTAAATCTCAAGCTTATTCAGTTCATCATAAAACTGGAAATCTTTAAATCATACTTACTAGTACACACTTACTAGAAATCTTAACATTTCCATAAATTTCGGCAAACAGTAAACATATGCTCATGTATAAATTTCATAGAACATTTAGGCTCACAATGAACACTTGAAATCATTTCTTAGAAAATATGAATACTCATAAACATGTGTTCAAAGGAAAAAAATAAGCATTGAAACCCTTTCATTCTAGCAAAACTTGTATTTCTCAAAGCGTAATTCAAGCATATAGATCGTTTTCAAAGTTCGTTTTGTCACTCACAGTATTTGAACTAGAACCTTGACTCATACACTTGACCTATTTCTTTTTGGCCTGCCAAGCAAACCAAAACCATGTTTTAGAACCTCGAGTTCATGGTTTTAACCTTGAAACTACAAGAAGACACACCATTAAAATTTCCAGCATTTTACAGATTTTATACCCTGTCTTCAAACAGTCATAACTTCCTCATTACTTATCCAAAAGGAATGTACTTTATACCAAGTTCTTCCTTTTTGAATCCTCTAAAAATCATATGAAGACATGAAGTTGAGATTCCCAGAAGATTGGTTCGAAAATACCTCGGAAGCATCTTCCCTAAAATCAACCTACTGCTGTTTCCAGATTCGGTTTTCCTGCTGCACAACAAACTTAACCTGACATTTAAAACATCTTCCAATCATTTTATACTCACGCGTTCTTCACAAAATTTGTAGGAAATTCAATACGATTTCCAACCATACCTATTAGAGCTTCTGATTCCAACTCTACAGATCAGGACAACAAAAACACCAGAGGCTTCTCGGATTTGATAGAAAATTTCTGTCTTATGCCTTCCTCTTCACAATACAGTAACTTAAGGTCAGAATTGGCTCGAGCATCCTTCATGAACTTTGTTCAAAAATAAATTTTCTTTCAATAAAACTAAACCTCAACTCTTACCTCTTCTTGTTGAGCTCGAAATGAACAAAATATCATAACAGGGTTGAGTTGATCACCTTGCTGCTATACAAACAAACTTTGAGTTCTCCTCCCTTCTTCTGCAACTCTAACTCACGAAAATCACCTTCTTCTTCTTCCTTTATCCTTCTCCCACGAAACCCTCAGATCCTCTTTTTTGAAATGAGAAGAAGATCGAAAGAAAACTTGGTTATTTAAAAAAAAACAAAGGTGGGGGTCCCACCTTCCACTTCCCCTTTTTAGTTTTTTCCTTTTCCTTTCCTTTCTTTTATTTTCTTTTCTTTTTAAAACAAAACAATTCCAAACATCATTTTTCTTTATTTCTTTTGTTTTTTTTTGTGAGGAAATTCAAAAGAAATATCTCGAGTTTACAATAGTCATGCATTTATTTCATGTGATGAGTATGTTATATGTTTTAATTTATTCATGTTATGAATGATCAAGCACTATAACATAGAAATGCATGTAACCTAAGTATTAATTAAGTAGTTTAAAATTGTTTTAGAACCTGTTATTAATTAGACTTTGGTTATCTAGTTCTAATAAGATTAGAATTAGGAAATCTAATATGACTTATGAATGGTGATCGATAAGTAGCTCTATCTAAAGAAGGTTCTGGCTAGGCTGGGGTATTTAAGCTGACGGAAACGGAACACCCCTACCTGGGAACCTACTTGGGAGTGAATTTGGTCTGGAGATTCATAGGTTATGTTTATCGTGAGCGACGTTTATTAAAATGTTAATAAACTATAGACATAAGGTGAATAAATGGTTTATAGACTTAGGTAACTCCAATATAAATGTTATATTGGTAGACTTAGGTAAATTATAGTCAGATTTATCTAAGTCATCTCGTTAGTTCTAAAGTACTTAGTTGGAGGCAATAAGTGCATATGATACATTAATTTTTACCTACGCATCTCCGTTAAGATTACACCGTGAGATCCATACTTAGCCTCGTGGCACAATGGGAGTGTTCCCCTTCGCATGGTATTTGTGTGGATCAAAAGCAAGGGGAATGGACAGAGTACTTATAGTGAGTGGGAGCGGGACTTGTGCAAACGGGTCCCACGTTCTCTTCTATTGGTTTGGGTCGTAAGATTCTTATGATCTGCCTGCTAGTTTGGCCTGGACCAGACAATCCCTTCGGAGGGCCTAATCATAGGAGTCAGAACATAGCAAACTCTCGAAAGGGATAAGGTTGCCTTAGTTTGTTTTCCAACTTAATCCTTCCTTCGGCGGATTTTGTTGGATCGGGATTCTAGGATCTAAATTTAGAGGGTGACACTCATGAGATACATTAAAAGTTAATGGATCCAGACCGAAAATGGTAGCTAGAACCTATAGGGAATAAGAGTTGTTCCGTAATAGGGTCTGGTCGAGATTGTCTCGTCCTAGAGGAGGAGTGATTCGACTACCCTTCGGTGGTGGTCATTCTAAGCCTGTGGGGTATCACTGCAAATTAACTGACCTAGGAATCATAGATTAATTTACTAAAACATGATTGGATTAAACATAGGTTTATGCGAGAGAATAATACAAGGTTTTTTTCTTATTTTTCAAAAAAAATGTCGAGTTCGATTATTTCTCTTTTGACTGCTAAAAAACTCATTGGAAACAATTACCAAACTTGGAAAAACAACATTAACACGATATTGGTTGTGGACAACCTGAAGTTCGTACTCACTGAGGACTGTCCTTATGTGTCAGGCCCAAATGCGACACGAAGTGTTCGTGACGTGTTCGATAGATGGACCAAGGCCAATGACAAGGTAAAGGTCTACATCTTAGCCAGTATATCTGATATATTGGTCAAGAAGCACGAGAACATGGTCATCGCCGGGAGATCATGGCATCGCTGCAAGACATGTTTGGACAACAGTCCTTTCAGGTCAAACACGATGCTCTCAAGATCATTTTCAATGTTAGGATGAAAGAAGGGATGTATGTCAGGGAACATGTTCTCGACTTGATGGTCCACTTCAACATGGCAGAGATGAATGAAGCATCTATCGACGAGTCGAGTCAGGTCAGCTTTATACTGGAAACTCTACTAGATAGTTTCCTACAATTTTGTAGCAACAGTGTTATGAACAAGCTAAGCTACACCCTAACTACCTTGCTCAACGAGATACAAACCTTGCTGTCTCTGATTAAAGTCAGGCGACAGGAGGGTGAGGCGAATGTTGCCCAACAGTCTTTTCACAGAGGTTCGTCCTTAGGTACAAAATTTGTAGGCTCGTCTTCTTCAAGCTCGAAAGGGAAGAAGAATATGAAAAAGGTGACCAAGGGGAAACAAGCTGACCGCACTGCCGCCCAGAAGGGCAAGAAGGTCAAGGGCGCTGCAGAAAAAGAAAAATGTTTCTACTGTAACATAGATGGGCATTGGAAGCGTAACTGCCCCGAATACCTGGTCGATAAGAAGAAATCAGGAAAATTTGATTTGCTTTGTGTTGAAACATGCTTAGTGGAGAGTGACAACTCTACCTGGATATTGGATTCACGGGCCACTAACAACGTTTGTTCTTCTTTCCAGGGAACAAGTTCCTAGTAGCAACTGTAGGAAGGGGAGATAACACTTAGAGTTGGAAATGGGGATGTTGTCTCATCTATAGTAGTGGGCACGGTAGAGCTGATGTTTGGCAAGAAAACATTGTTATTAGATAACGTGTATGTAGTTCCAAGGTTTACTAGAAACCTTATTTCTATTTCTTGCCTTATTAAACATCAATCTCATTTCAATTTAATAAAGCGTTTATTTCTTTGAAAGGTATCGAATTGTGTATTGCTCTACTTGAAAATAATTTGTATGTTTTAAGGCCTAATTCAGTTAAAATGGTTTTAAACACTGAATTATTTAAAACAACAAATAAGCGAACTAATAAAAGGCAAAAAGTTTCTCCAAAACAAAATGCCTATCTGTGGCATCTAAGGTTAGGTCATATAAATCTCAATAGGATTGAGAGATTAGTGAAGAACGGACTTCTAAATGAGTTAGAAGAAAGTTCCTTACCTGTATGTAAATCATGCCTTGAATGCAAAATGACCAAACAATCTTTCGGTGGAAAAGGTTATAGAGCCAAGGAAACCTTCGAGCTTATACATTCAGACTTTTGTGGTTCGACGAGTATTAAAGTCCGAGGTGGGTATGAATACTTCATCTCCTTTATAGATGATTATTCTGTTACGATGTATGTCCTAATCTCGTACATGTTTGTAATACTTATGATTGAAATAAATAAGAGTTATTTTTTCATCACTTTGTGTCTCGCATTTTTACAAACTTTGTCCAATAAACTAAGCTTCAGAGTCATTGATTTATGAGAGTACTAGAACTTGAAATGTGGGTAGTGGGCACACAGGGAGGATGGAGTTAATGACCCGAACGGTCTACAGTATACGGATAGGGTTGGAGACCTAATCCTGCATACGCTGTGGATGCGACCGGCTTTGTATTAGATACAAACGAGGTGAATTGACTCGTTCATGTTGTTGACATGCAAATGGGTGCATCCTGTGCAATGAGATTGTACAAGATCGGGCCGTGAATTATTAGACCTGTTGATGTAATGTCGTTGACAGTATTGGACTAATAACTTCGTAGATGAGCAATAGTGACTTGACCTTAATCCTGAGCGTGTTACGGACTCCTGCCTGCAGGGATCTGTCCTTTGACTAGTACGGGTGAGGGTGGTCACAGTTACTCGCCCAATATGCCTATATTCTCAGGGACAGGACCACGTGGGGAGCTGGGAACTTGACTAGGCGAGATGGAATTCACTCGTTCCCAACTTTAGGAAAACTAGAGGGGTTGTTCCCTTAAGTGTTGTCTCCAGGGCTTGGACAACGGGCGCCCACCCTCTCACTGGCCTGAGAGGGGTGTTGTTTATGGTTGGACCATACAACGTTGTTAATCATTAGAGGAGTAGTGGGGACTTAAGGAGCAAGAAGTAGACATAGGGGTAAAACGGTAATTTGACCCAACAGTATCTATGATCGACCCTGTTCACTGGCATTGGTTATATCAATGGCCACAACTTGTCCTACAGTGTTGGGATTGCAGCTACAGACTTTAGTGGAGTGTTACTCTAGCTAATGAATGTTCATTAACCAGGTCAAACTCTCTTGACAGGTTAGTCTCGGATTATTCGAGCTCGTCACCTGTAGGTCCATTAGGTCCCTCGGTTGGCTCAAACTGGATACATAGAGGGTTTACAGTTTGGTGTGGATTTGAAGTGTCCAAATTCATTAAAAGGGTAATTATGTCATTTATATGAGATATGATTGACATATTATATAGTTTAATGTGAATGAGATTCATAATAAACTATAGGTTAGTCTAATTGTTTAATTAGGGCTAATTTGGAGAAATTGGATTGAGAGAAATTAAATTGAATGTGATTCAATTTAAAATCCACAATTATACAAATATGATTTGTATAATGAGATATGAGATATGAGATATCTTATTATATGTGGTTATGCAAATATGATTTGCATAACCTATGGTTGTGGTAAAATGGTAAATAGGTGGTAACACCAATCACCATTATTTAAACTCATTTGCAATAAGGATTGAGGACTTGAAAGTTCATTTTTTGGAATTCTCACCAAAATACTCGCAACCTTCTCTCAAATTCTCTCCTCCCTATCACCAAAAGAAGTCTGTTGCGTAAAATTATATTGATGCAATATCGCAGTGTACGGGTCAAGTTTTAGTATAGTGATTTAAGAGTCCAAGTATCGTCCTCGGGAATGGGTTTCTAGATTAATTAATTACTAAGATACTAATTCTCAATTTTAGCTAGCAACAAAACATGGATAGGTGATGAAAGTAAAGACAAAGAACAGGCTAACATGTGGAGACACAAATTGGTAGAATTGAGGAAAGTGATATTACAAGTTAATGACTTAACTAACATATGCAATGAACCAATGAGATGAATTTATAAACAAGAAGTAAAATACTCAAGAAAACCTCTCGATTCTTAATGAGCCTCACACATGCAATAAACTCCATAGTCTCCATATGAACCTACGACATGCATGGCATTAAGTCACTTCTTTATGTGTTTCCCTTAGGTTTCTTAGTCATTCTCATGCCAGATTCTTAAGGGTTTTGACAACTTTGCTCTAATTCAAGTTTTATCTCTCGAGTCCACTTAAACCAACAAATTTAAGAGTTAAAGAACGAATTGCAAAAAATAAGAACAAAATATGCTACTCTAAATCACATGAAAATCAAGTTAAACATGTAGAAAACGTCTTAGAACGGTATTACAATCTGAAAGAAAAGGAAATTAAACTTATGTGTCGATGTCGGTCCTTCGTCTCTAAGCTCCCGTCTTCGATCTCGAACCTCCACAAATGCTTTGGCTCCCAAAAATGCTCTTTTCTCTCTTCTTACAAAGTGTATTTCAAAAATACGGTGGATTGTCTATCAATTTCGGCTCCCCTCTAATGAAGACAACATGTTCTATTTATAATGTCTTTCGGTACAGCATTGCAACGCTAGGGACAGCGTTGCAACGCTGTACCCTAGACCCGTATCAAATATGGAAGGTATTGATGGCGTTGCAACGCTGAGGGCAGCGTTGCAACGCCGCTACCCTAACGCGCGCGCCTCTTATCGATCTGGCGTTGCGACGCTGCAAAGCAGCGTTGCAACACCCTCTGTGCGGTTCCTCATATGCATCTTCCTATCGAGACAGCGTTGCGACACTGCAAAACAGCGTTGCAACGCTATCGACAGTGTTCTTCAATGCTCTATGGCTGCACGTTCGGCGTTGCAACGCTCTGCATGACATTGCAACGCCATCACCTCGGGTCTTCAAGCTTGGTTTGGTCCTTTCACTTCCAATTGATGTTATTTTAAGCTCCAAATAGCCTCGTTTAGATCCTGAGTGATCCAAAATGTCTCCAATCGCTCTGTTTAAGCTCTTAACCTGAAATTGAGTAATTTAGACACATAAAAGCTCTGAAATCATTACAAAACTAGTAATAATTAAGTCTAAGGATAGCACATTTTGTGTGCTATCAAAGTCTCACTCACTCTCCTTCTACCTAAAGATAACAACCGAGAAGCCCTTTTCGGAAGTGTCCGGATCGTTCGTTTGTTCGAGGAGATCGTGATCGTTTAGATCGTGTGCACGAAGAGTTCGTGACTGGAGAAGGAAATCGCGAAAAACGATTCTTCAACAAGTAAGTATATCTTGCTGTTTTTTCCTTCTTAAGCATGTTTAGCCTAGGATTTATGTGATAAATTTTATTTTAAGAAAACATTTTTCATAACGAAACCACGACGATTCAATCGTCTTTTTCGATAGCGGGAGTTTTATTCCCTTCATATTCAAGATATGGATACATTTACCTAATGCATCACAAATCAGAGGCACTCTAAAAGTTCAAGGAATTTAAAACTGAGGTTGAGATCCTTTTAGGTAAATCTATTAAAACGCTTCGATCAGATCGAGGTGGAGAGTACATAAACTTTAATTCCAGGACTATATGATAGAACATGGAATAACGTCCCAACTCTCAACCCCTTGTATACCACAACAAAATGGTGTATCGGAAAGAAGAAACTGAACCTTGTTAGACATGGTTCGGTCGATGATGAGTTATGCTCATCTCCCTGACTTGTTTTGGGGTTATGTAGTGGAGACTGCAGTATACATTTTGAACAACATTCCTTCGAAAAGTGTTTCTGAAACACCTTACGAACTCTGGAAAGGACGTAAAGTGTTTGTGTCATTTCAGAATTTAGGGATGTCCAACCCATGTGCTACTGACAAACCTGAATAAATTTAAATCTCGTTCAAAATTGTGCCTATTTGTGGGCTACCCTAAAGAAACGAGAGGTGGTCTATTTTTCGATCTTAAGGGAAATAGGGTGCTTGTGTTGACAAACACCACTTTTCTTGAGGTAGATCACATCAAGGATCACAAACCCAAGAGTAAAATTGTGTTAAAAAAGTTAGACTGTACGACAGTAAAGGTTACTGATACTTCTAGGAAGTCAACAAAAGTTGTTGACCCAAGCTCGTCTAGTCAAAGTTGTCCATCTCAACAGTTGAGAGAGCCTTGACGTAGTGGGAGGGTTGTTATACAGCCTAACCGTTACATGGGTTTGACTGAAACCCAAGTTGTCACGCCCAATGATGACTGTGAGAACCCATTGTCTTATGATCAAGAAATTGATGACATTGACAAAGACAAATGGATTAAAGTCATGGACCAGGAAATGGAGTCTATGTACTTCAATTCCATTTGGGATCTTGTGGATCAACCTAATGGGATTAAGCCCATAGGTTGTAAATCGATCTACAAAAGAAAACGTGGTGTAGATGGGAAGGTGCAGACCTTCAAAGCTAGACTCGTGGAAAAGGGTTATACCCAGCGAGAAGGGGTTGACTATGAGGAAACTTTTTCTCCTGTTGCCATGATCAAGTCTATTTGAATCCTTCTTGTCATTCCTACATATTATGACTATGAATTATGGCAAATGGATGTCAAGATAGCCTTTCTGAACGAAAATCTTAACGAAAACATCTACATGGACTAACCCAAAGGGTTCATTCAACAAGGCCATGAGAAAAAGGTTTGCAAGCTTAAACGATCCATTTATGGGTTAAAACAAGTCTCTTGGTCTTGGAATATAAGGTTTGATGAGGCTATAACATCTTATGGATTTTATCAAAATGTTGACGAACCTTGTGTATACAAGAAGATAATCAACAGTATTGTCGCTTTTCTAGTGTTATACATGGATGATATCCTACTCATTGGAAATGATGTAGGATTCCTCACTGACATTAATGAAGGGAATCGAAGTCCCGTAGCAGAAGCGATTGCGAATCGCACGCTCTTGATTTAGTTACAACGATTTAATTCATGAACGTAAACAACTAGATTAAGCATAAAACATAATGGACAGCAAGAAATGTTACCTTTGAAGAACCTTTCTTCAAGTGCTCCACTCTCCCACGATCTCGATCTCAGAAACAGGAACACGAACGTACAAAGACACGACCACCGGATCTTCTCTGTTGTTCTCTAGGTGAGGGAGGAATGTGGGTTCCCCTTAGGGGAGGTGAGGTATTTTGTGAGAGATGTGTGTTTTGGAACCCTTCCAACAACACAACAAAGAGTTTGAAATTCCTTAATCTAGTTGCATTTCATGCAACCATAAATAGGGAAATAGGATGGAAATGACCATCTTACCCCTCCTTTATTCTCTCTTTAGTATATAGTTTATATATGAATCTAGTTCACATTAAAACTATATATTATATCAATTTTATCATATATAATTGATATAACATCTCATGTATGAAATTGAACACTTCAATTTCACTCCTAACTTTATACCCTCAATATTACCATATTGAGCCAACGGAGGGACCTAATAGACCTACAGTTCATGTGCTCTAATGATGTGAGATTAACTAATCAAACTCTTTAATCCAGTTAATCAATATTAATTAACTACAAGTCACTCCACTATAGACTTGTAGTTGCACTCTCCTCACTGTAGATAATATTGTGTCCACTGATATAGTCATTACCCATGAGTCGACCCTTCACAGGTTGTTCGTAATCACGACTTGGTCAAATTACCGTTTTACCCCTGTGATTACCTCTTTTATCTCTTAAGCACCACCGATCCTCTAATGAACAACAAGTCTAAGGTCCTACCTTAGACTCATACCCTATAAAGGGGGGGGGGCCCGTTGTTCAAGACACGAGTCGATTCTTAAGGGAACAACCTATCTAATTCCTTAGTGTAGGAATGAATGAATTCCATCTTGCACAGTTAAGTTCCCAGCTACCTACGAGGTTCTGTCCCTGAGAAGGTAGGCTTATTGAGTCGGCTACATGTCACTCTCACCCATACTAGTCTAAGGACAAACCCCTATAAGCAGGAGTTCTTAACTTGCTCAGGATTCAGGTCGAGTCACTAATGACCATCTATAAATTACTAATCTTATCCTGTTAACGGTGTTACACTGGTTAGACTGATAAATTGCAATCCAGTCTTGTATGAACTCTTCATACAGGATGCTCCCACTCGCATGTCAACTACATGAATGAGTTAGATTACCTCATTTTTACTAATTACAAAGTGGGCCGCATCCATGATGTTACCAGAATGAGGTTTCCAACCTTATTCTTATACCATAGACCATTTAGGTTATATTCTTGAACTCAACCCAAATAGTGTCCACTACACTGATGTTCAAGATAAATGTTATAACCTTGGAGCTTAGTTTATTGGATTTATTAAAGCAAGATTGGATTTATTAAAGCAAGACTGTAATTCTATCAAAACAAATAACACTTTATTTAATTGATCAAAATTACACAAGTTTAGGGCATAAATCCCAACAATCTCCCACTTGACCTAAAGCTTGTGGAGTACTAAACATTACAGTAATGTAAATACAATAAACTAGGGCATTTAAACCCCTTTGTACAAAATACTCCCACTTGCCCTAGTTGTGGAAGACTTGTAAACCTAGACCTTCTTGGTGACTCTCAAATACTTTAGCCGTGAGAGCCTTTGTAAAAGGATCAGCAATGTTGTGCTCTGAGGCTATCTTCGTGACAATCACGTCTCCTCTATGCACGATCTCCCAGATGAGATGATACTTCGCTCTATGTGCTTCCCCTCTTGTGACTTCGGGGTTCCCTCGAATTTGCCACTGCACCACTATTATCGCAATACAGCATGATGGAAAAAGTCATATTCGGAACAACTTCCAAATTTAGCATGAATTTCCTAAGCCAAACGGCCTCCTTAGCTACTTCACAAGCTGCTACATATTCGGCCTCCATTGTGGAATCAGCGATGCATCCTTGCTTGACGCTTCGCCATACTACAGCTCCTCCGTTAAGATTGAATACTGACCCTGATGTAGATTTCCGAGAATCTTTATCAGTCTGAAAGTCAGAATCCATGTATCCTGTAAGGATCAAATCCTTAGCCCCATACACAAGCATGTAGTTCCTTGTTCTCCGAAGATACTTAAGGATTGTTTTAACCATTTTCCAGTGTTCAAGTCCTGGATTGGATTGATACCTACTGACCATCCCAACTGTAAACAGATGTCAGGCCTGGTACACAACATGGTGTACATCAGGCTCCCAACAGCTGATGCGTAAGGAATCCGTCTCATATCCTCAACTCCTTGAGGTGTCTTAGGACACTGTTCCTTAGACAAATGGATTCCATGTCTAAAAGGCAACAAGCCCTTTTTGGAATCTTGCATCTTAAACCTTGACAACACTTTGTCTATGTAAGATGCTTGAGGCAAGGCTAGTGTTTTATTCTTGCGGTTCCGGACAATCTGGATCCCAAGAACAAACTGCGCATCACCCAAATCTTTCATTTGGAACTGCGTATCTAGCCATTCCTTGATGTCAGTAAGATAACTTACATCATTCCCAATGAGTAGGATATCATCCACATAGAGAATTAGGAATGCGACAGAACTATTGATGATTTTCTTGTAGACACAAGGTTCATCATCATTCTGGTCAAAACCATAAGATCTGATTGCCTCATCAAATCTTATATTCCAGGACCTAGAGGCTTGTTTCAGTCCATAAATTGACCTTTTAAGCGTGCAAACCTTTTGCTCTTGTCCTGGTTCAATGAACCCTTTGGGTTGGTACATGTAGATGTTTTCCTCAAGATTGCCATTCAAAAAGGTTGTCTTGACATCCATTTGCCATACCTCGTAGTCATAATATGTGGCAATGGAAAGAAGGATACGAATAGACTTTACCATAGCAACAGGTGAAAAAGTTTCCTCATAGTCAACCCCTTCAACCTGGGTATAACCCTTTGCTACTAGTCCAACTTTAAAGGTTTGCACCTTCCCATCTACAGCACGTTTTCTCTTGTAGATCCACTTACAACCTATAGGTTTTACCCCATCGAGCTTATCTACAAGATCCCAAATGCACTGAAGTACATCGACTCCATTTCTTGGTCCATGGCTATGACCCATTTATCTTTGTCTTTGTCAACCATTGCTTGATTATAAGTCAATGGATCCTCGCAGTTGTCATCTGGTATAACAACTTGGGTTTCACCTAACCCCATGTAACGGTCAGGCTATATTACAACCCTCCCACTATGTCGAGCATACTCAACTCTTGAGATGGACTCTCTTGACTAGACAAACTAGTATCAACAACTCTTGTTGACGTACTAGTGTTCTTATTAGCAACCTTTGCTATTGTTCCGTCTAACTCACTCAACACTACTTTGCTTTTTGGTTTGTGGTCCCTTATGTGGTCCTCCTCCAAGAAAGTGACATTTTTCGACACAAAAACCTTATCTTCCTTAGGATCATAGAATAAACCACCTCTTGTTTCTTTTGGGTATCCTACGAATAGGCATAACTTTGAACGTGAATCCAACTTCTTTGGATTTGTCACAAGCACATGTGCTGGACAACCCCATATTCTGAAGTGACATAAACTACTTTTACGTCCTTTCCAGAGTTCAAAAGGTGTTTCAAAAAAACTTTTGGAGGGCACATTATTCAAAATGTATACTGCAGTCTCCACTGCGTAACCCCAAAAGGAACTAGGGAGATGAGCATAACTCATCATTGATCGAGCCATGTCCAACAAGGTTCTATTTCTCCTTTCCGATACACCGTTTTCCTGTGGTGTGTCGGGAGCTGAGATTTGGGATGTAATTCCATGTTCTATCATATAGTTCTGGAATTTTAAATCCATGTACTCTCCACCTCGATCCGATCGAAGTGTTTTAATAGTTTTACCTAATTGATTTTCAACCTCAGTCTTGAATTCCTTGAACTTTTCAAGTGCTTCAGACTTGTGGTGTATTAGGTAAATATGCCCAAATCTAGAATAATCATCTATAAAAGAGATGAAATATTCATATCCTCCCCTGGAATTAACATTCATCGGACCACAAAGGTTTGAATGTATAAGCTCTAGAGGGTCTTAGGCTCTATAACCTTTTCTACTAAAAGGTCTTTTAGTCATTTTGCCTTCTAGGCATGATTCACATACTGGCAAAGAATTTTCTTCTAACTCGTTTAGAAGTTCGTTCTTTACCAATCTTTCAATCCTATTGAGATTAATGTGACCCAATCTTAGATGCCAAAGATGAGCATTTTCTTTAGGAGAAATTTTACGTTTCTTAGTTTGTATGTTTGCAGTTTTAGATAATTCAGCGTTCAAAACCATTTTGACTGAATTAGGCCTTAAAACATACAATCTATTTTCTAATGAAGCTGAACATATTTCTAAACCTTTCTTCAAAATAAACACTTTTTTCATAGAAAAGGAAACAGAAATACATTGTTCTATAAGGCAAGAAATGGAAATAAGGTTTCTAGTAAATTCTGGTATCACTAATATATTGTCCAACAATACATATTTCTTGCCAAAATAAAGCTTCATTGTGCCTACTGCTACAACTGAGACGACTTCTCCATTTCCAACCCAGAGTGTTATCTCTCGTTGCTGTAGCTGCTGCCAGGAATCAATTCTCTTAAAACAAGAGCAAACATGATTAGTGGCGCCTAAATCAAGTATCCAAGCTGTTTTATCATTATCCACTAAACAAGCTTCTAGGCAAAGTAAATCATATTTACCTTCATTCTTCTTTTCTGCAATAAACTTCGGACAGTTCCGTTTTCAATGCCCGTCTTCGTTGCATTGGAAACACTTTCCTTTGTCAGCAATGTCTTTGACTTTCTTGCCCTTCTGGGCGGCAGCTTTGTCAGCCTGTTTCCCTTTATCAACCTTCTTCATGTTCTTCTTCTTTCCTTTCAGGTTAGAAGAAGATAAAGCCACTGTTTTTGTCCCGGAGGTCGAACCTTTGTGATAACTCCTACTGGCAACATTTGCCTCACCTTTCGATCACTTAATTTTCATCAAAGACTGAAAGTTCTGGAGTTCATTCAGAAAGGAGGTAAGATTAAAAGTAAGCTTGTTCATAACAGCATTACTTCTAAACTGCAGGAAACTATCTGGAAGGGTTTCAAGAATGAAGTTGACCTGGCTCGACTCATCGATGGAAGTATCATTCGACTCCGCAATGTTAAAGTGCACCATCATATCCAGGACATGATCCCAAACAGATGTACCGTCTGGCATCCTCGAGTTGAATATGTACGGCATTATGTCGGGCTTGTGTGGACTGTTGTCCAAACATACCCTGCACAGAATCCATGATTTCCTTGGCGGTAATCATGCCCTCATGCTTCTTGGCTAATATGTCAGACATACTTGCCAACATGTAGACCTTGGCCTTATAATTGGCCTTGATCCATCGATCATATGCATCACGAACATTTCGTGACGCATTCGAGCCTGACACCTAAGGACACTCCTCAGTTAGCACAAACTTCAGATCATCCACTACCAATATAGTGTTGAGTTTGTTTTTCCATGTCATCATATTCTCTCCGGTTAACTTTTCGCACCCAATATGGAAATTGTAGAGCTAGACATTTTTGCTGAAAAATTTACAAACAAACTTGTATGAGTTTCTTGCTATAACTCTAATCCAATCATGTTTTAGCTAATTATCAAATTATTCCTAGGTCATTTATAATTTGCAATGATACTTAAAAGGTTTAGAATGTATGACACCGAAGGGTAATAAAAAACACTTCTCCTCTGGATCAAGACACTCTTGACCAAAACCTAATACCAGAATAACTCTTATTCCTATAGGTTTTAGTTACCATTTTTCTGATGCCTGATACATACACAACTTATGTACCAGTGAGTGTAACCCTCTGTCTTTAGATCCCAGAGTCTCCATCCAATAAAATCTGCCGAAGGGAGGATTAGATTGGAAAATAGTCTAAAGAAATCTTTATCCCTTTCGGTTGTCTACTGTGTTCGATCCCCTATGATCAAGCCCTCCGAAGGGATTGTCTTGTCCAGGCCAAACTAGCAGGCTGACCATTTTGGTGTAACGGTGTAAACCGACAAAAGAGACCGTAGGTTTTGTTTTCACTAAACCTGCTCCCACTCACTATAAGTACCCTCTCCATTCACCTTGATCTTGACTCATACAAACACCATCCGAAGGGGACGCTCCCGTTTGCGCCACGAGGCCAAGTATGAGTCTCACGGTGTGAACTTCCTGGAGATAGCGTAGGTTGAAAAATATGTATCTCATACACTTTTTCCTCCCACTGAATACTTTAAAGATTATAGGAATCTTACTTAGGCTAAAAATTCGGCTAATGGTTTTACCTAACTCTATCAATATAACTCTTATATCGATAATCAATATAACTCTTATATTGATTTTATCCTAAGTTTGTTAATATAACTCCTTATATTAAACCTAGGATTTCTAGTTTATTAACCTCTTAATAAACCCGCTTCTACTGTAATTTATAAAACTTTCTGATTAAATTTCACTCTCAGGTCAGTTCTCAGGTAGGGGTGTTCTGTTTCCATCAGCTTAAATACCCCAGCCTAGACAGAACTTTCCTTAGACAGAGTTCCTCTTTTAATCATAGGTTATAAATTACTTGGTTCCTAATTCTAATCTAATTAGAACTAGATAACCTAAGGTCTATTATTTCCAAGTTCTAAACACTTTAAAACTAATAATTAACCTTAAGTGACATGCATACTATGTTATAGTGCTTGATCATTCATCACATGAATAATAAGACATTCATAGCATATTCATCTCATGATATATAATGCATGTCAATGTTGTCCATACATTAATATAACAACTTTATATTAATTAATCATGCAAACTATATAATATAACTCCTTATATTATAAATGATGCATGAAAATACTTAACCTAAAGTGGGATTTCTAAAATATAAGCATACATTATGCATGGTAATAATTACACAACAATTGCATAATTTAAATAGCAAAATTAGACCAATTTTGGCACCCTAGAAATATGTTTAATTAATATAATCTAATTATATTAATTAAAATTAAAAAATATTAAATATATTAAATATAAAATATTTTTATAATTAATATATATAATCAAAACATTTTCTGCCCATTGCTGAAACTCGTGAAACGTCTCTGGCGTTGCAACGCTAATAGTAGCGTTGCAACGCTGCTTCTTGTCGTCTTCTGCCAAGCGTTGCAACGCTGTCGCCTTCTACAGTCGCGCGCCTGCCGCAGTGACGTTGCAACGCCAATGAACAACGTTGCAATGCCATTCACAGAACAGCAACAATCTCCATTGTTTTTGGCTCGTTTTTACTCCGTTCTTCTTGGCAATCACTTTGCCTCGATCGACACGGCCTTACATACTCAATTTACAATTAAAATTGCCCAAAATACTGGGCCCTTACATTGAACGATTCAATGAAAATTGTAAATCTAAGTGCCAAAATTGAAAACATCTAATTTTGCAAAACCGTTCATACATCTCATGCAAAAACAGTAAATCCCACCTTGTTCTTGAAAAATCCAGAACATAAATCAAGAACGCAATTGGGCTCGGATACCGCAGCAGAAGCGATTGCGAATCGCACACTCTTGATTTAGTTACAACGATTTAATTCATGAACGTAAACAACTAGATTAAGCATAAAACAGAATGGACAGCAAGAAATGTTACCTTTGAAGAACCTTTCTTCAAGTGCTCCACTCTCCCACGATCTCGATCTCAGCAACAGGAACACGAACGTACGAAGACATGACCACCGGATCTTCTCCGTTGTTCTCTAGGTGAGGGAGGAATGTGGGTTCCCCTTAGGAGAGGTGAGGTATTTTGTGAGAGAGATGTGTGTTTTGGAACCCTTCCAACAACACAACAAAGAGCTTGAAATTCCTTAATCTAGTTGCATCTCATGCAACCATATATATAGGGAAATAGGATGGAAATGACCATCCTACCCCTCCTTTATTCTCTCTTTAGTATATAGTTTATATATGAATCTAATTCACATTAAAACTATATATTATATCAATTATATCATATATAATTGATATAACACCTCATGTATGAAATTGAACACTTCAATTTCACTCCTAACTTTATACCCTCAATATTACCATTTGATCCAACCGAGGGACCTAATGGACCTACAGTTCATGAGCTCCAATGATGTGAGATTAACTAATCAAACTCTTTGATCCAGTTAATCAATATTCATTAACTACAAGTCACTCCACTATAGACTTGTAGTTGCACTTTCCTCACTGTAGATAATATTGTGTCCACTGATATAGTCATTACCCATGAGTCGACCCTTCACAGGTTATTCGTAATCACAGCTTGGTCATATTATCGTTTTACCTCTGTGATTACCTCTTTGCTCCTTAAGCACCATTGATCCTCTAATGAACAACAAGTCTAAGGTCCTACCTTAGACTCATACCCTTATAGAGGGTGGGGCCCCGTTGTTCAAGACCTGGAGTGTAACGCCCCTACTTTTCTATGACTAACTCCTAGGGACATTACTACACATGCATGCATTTATAGGCCGAGAGATAAAAAAAGAACTTAAAAGCCATTTCTAATTAACGTAAATAGTTTCAGGGATCCCAAAAAAAAAACAAAACATTCAAATCATTTAAAAACATCACATCAGCTTGGCCTATTAAAAACTGTAAGTAAGTTTAACTTCAAATGAAAACATAGAGACAACAATAGTTCAAAATAAGAATATGCGGAAATCATGCCGGGTTCCCATGGTCTTAGTAACGCTCCCCCGTCATCCGCCCTGCACGTCCTTCCCTTTACCTGAAAAACGTTTTTTTAAAAGAAAGGGTGAGTATTGCAAAACAATACCCGATGAAGTAACCTTGCTACCGAGGTTTGGGATATGCATACACATACAATCATGATCTCTAAACTCATTCATAACATACATAGATGGGATCTAGAACTTTCTAGAGTTGCCAGGTCTTTAATCCATGGCTGCATATTGAATTGTCAGGCCTTTAATCCATGACTGCTTATTCGGTTGCGAGTCTTTAATCCATGGTCGCTCATTCAATTGTCGTCTTTAATCCATGATTTTTATTTAATTGCAGTCTTTAATCCATGGTCGTTCATTTAATTGCCGTCTTTAATCCATGGTTTATTCATTTAATTGCCAGGTCTTTAATCCATGGCTGTTCATATAATTGCCAGGTCTTTAATCCATGGCTGTATATTTAATTGCCAGGTCTTTAATCCATGGCTGTTCATTTAATTGTGAGGCCGATCGTCATCCTGAGTCATTTCATTTCGGTCCCTCACGGACTTCGTACTTTGACCCATAGGTCTCTGTTGCATGTTTGACCATGCACATAGCGATCTCGGGATAACCAATGTCCACACTATTCGTTAATTCATTTCGTGGCATACAAAACATGCATAAGGTCCCATCAGTCCACATAATCATGGTGTACATATCACAAACATCATCATCAACATATCATTCATACTTTCTCATGGACGGGGTGAAAAATCATACTTTTGTAATAAACATGAAACATTCTCATACAAACTATCTTTCCTATTCTCACATGAAATAATGGGATCCTTATACATAACATACGAGAATACTTTCACATAAAATAATGATTCATTTTCACATAATACATCAAGTATTTGCACATAAAATATCACGTATTCTCAAAATAATATCTCGTGGATTTTCATGTGAAAAATATGAACTATTTCGCATAAAATCATGAAAATCATTTTCATTTACTCCCATTAAAAGTTCGGCACAAGGTCCCTTACCCAGAGCTTGATTTTTATTCCAAAACCTAATCGAACTCCCCGCTATTCTCCTTTTAGCGAAACTCCGATTCACATCATAATTTTCGAATTCAAACTCCAAGCATTCACTAAAACCCTAATCGTATGATACTTAAACTACCGTATTAAGATATCCTATCCCGCTTACCTCGGTTTTCAACGCGAGAACTCAATATTCCTTAGTTTGCTTGGCAATCGACCACCAATTCCGTTCCAAGTTCTGGCTCCTACAAAGACGTGTTCGAACCGTGCACTCAATTTCTCAATTGAGCGTTTAATCTAAGCGATAGGTCGCAATAATTCCAATTAGGTATGAAACTCGAATCAAACGCTCACCTAACGACAAACCCTTGCTGCAAGGGGCGGTGTTGCCCGCCGTGGTCGTGGACGGATCCGGACGCGACGACGGCGACGCTTTCTTCAACGGCGATCGCGGTGGAGCTCCGACCAAAGCGGCCGGCGCTGCGGCGAGGCTCGTTGACGGCCGAGCTCGTGGAGACCGGAGTTCGGCGATCGCAGTACCTACCTTCGATCGGAAGAGTTGCGGCGCGCGAGCGAGGTGCGCGAGGACTCGCGGATGGAAGCGGACGGCGAGAGGCTGCGCACTAGGGGCTTCACGAACTCGTAAGGGAGGCGGCGGCGGCGCTTGTGGGGCGGTTCGTGGAGGTTCCTCGGTATGCGTGCGGCGCCCTTGCGGAGGAGGCAACTCCCGTCAGCCTCGTGTGGCGGAAGGCGCGAGGCGTGTGCTACTCGCGCGTGTGGAGCTCGGCGGATGCTTGCGGGCCGGCGGCTCGGCGCGTTCTCACCGCGGGGACGGTGGGAGAGCGGTGAGGACGACGGCCGGACGGGTGGGCGTAATGGTGCGCGTGGCGTGTGGGTCGATCGGCGGAAGCTGCTTTGTTCTTCTTCTTGGCGCTGGGGCATGGAGATGATGGGGAAGAGGTGATCGGCTGGGTTGAGTGAAAGAGGGAGAGGTGGAGTCTTTTAGGGTTAGGGTTTGCACATCAAAGAGAAGGAGAAAGTGTGTGCTCTTTTAGGGTTAGGGTTTGGTAAAATGAAGAGTAGATGTGGAGGCTAGGGTTTCTCATGATATATATACCATCTATCTAGGTCAAGTTGTGTGCCATTGATCACCCTAATTTAGGCCTAAATCACCAAAACGCCCTTAAAATTACCTTTCCCTTTTATTTTCATAGTTAATCTCATCTTAAAAGAGATAATTCACATAAGTTAAACAAAATTACGGCCTCCCTCTCGCCGAGCTGATTAAAACACCAATCCAACTAAACACAGCGGCTAATAAAGTGTTAAATAAAATAACTAATAATACCTGTGATGATGGTCGTCACAATCTTCCCTCCTTAAGAACTTTCGTCCTCGAAAGTTCCTATTCTTGAAATAGTTCTGGATATTTAGCTCGCACTTCCTCTTCTCGCTCCCACGTAGCTTCCTCCGTGCGGTGGTTCTGCCACACTACCTTAACTAAGCTGATTTCATGGTTACGGAGAGTCTTTCGGTCTCTTGCAATAATTTGTACTGGTCGTTCACCATAACTCGGATCTTCATTAAGCTCGCAATGGTTCAAGTCTAGGACATGAGTTGGGTGCGAACGTGCTTTCTCAACATGGAGACATGGAATACGTTATGAACCGCCCAGAAAGAGAAGGCGGCGGTGCTAATCTGTGAGGCCACTTGCACCAATCCTCTCTAAGATCTCAAATGGTCCGATGAATCGCGGACTCAACTTCCTTTACGGCCCCAAACCTTAGAATTCCCTTCATTGGAGCCACCTTAAGAAACACGTGGTCCCCAACCTCGAATTCTAGGTCCTTCGCCTCGTGTCGGCATAATTCTTTTGTCCGACTTGGGGCGGTCTGCATTCGTGTCTCCGATCTTTTGCATTGCCTCATTAGTGACTGTACTAGTGCGGACCCAACAATCGGGCGTTCACCAACCTCCTCCCAGAAAACGGGAGTTCTGCAACGTCTTCCGTAAAGAGCTTCAAATGGAGCCATTCCGATGGTCGACTGGTAACTGTTATTGTAAGCAAACTCCATTAGATGCAAATGAGTGTCCCAACTACCGGAAATCTAAAGTGCAAGCTCGCAACATATCCTCTAATATCTCGGTTTTAAGCGTTACGCTGCGCCCATCCGCTCTGCGTGGATGAAAAGGCATCTTGAAGTTCAACTGCGAACCCAACGCTCTCTGTAAACTTCTCCAGAAGTTGGAGGTGAAACGTGGATCCCTGTCTGAAATAATCTTGACTGGGATTCCATGCAAACGGACTATCTCTTCCAGGTAAAGCTGCGCCCACTTATCTGTAGAATAGGTGGGTTTCGGGGGTATGAAATGTCTTGACTTTGTTAACTTTGTCCCACTATGACCCAAATCACTGTGTAACCTCGTAAAGTTCTAGGCAGTCCAACTATGAAATCCATAGAGATCTCCTCCCATTTCCACTGAGGCACATGTAATGGTTGCAGCAATCCTGCGGGCCTCTGTCTAGGTGCCTTCACCTGCTGACAAGTCAAACACTTGCTGACAAACTCTGCCACGTCGCGCTTCATGTTGCACCACCAAAACGACTGTTTCAGATCTCGGTACATCTTGGTACTGCCAGGATGCATAGAAAATGGTGAGTTATGGGCTTCGTTCAAGATCTCGCCTCGGCTTGTCATCGTCGCAGCACACACAATCGTCCACTGAAATAGCAATTCTCCATCTGTGGATAGGAAAACTCACAACTCACCATGTAGTTACTGCAGTAAGTTTTTCCACTAATCGAGGGTCCACTGCTGAGCCTCTATAATCGTTGCCTCAAGGTCGGTTGTCTTCGTTAATCGGGCTAAGCGAGCCGTGGCCTTTCCTACTAGTCTTTGCAATTTCGGCTCGAGCAAACTCGCTGTAACTCTGCGGCTGTCATCACTCGCGCGACGATATGCAATCGCTTTCTTCTGCTGAGGGCATCGGCCACTACATTAGCCTTACCGGATGGTACTGTATATGTCAATATCATAATCTTTCACCAATTCCAACCATCTGCGTTGCCTCATGTTCAATTCCTTCGGGTGAACGGATACTTGAACTTTTATGATCTGTGAAAATCGAATTTTCTCGCCATACTGTGTAGTGTCTCCGGATCTTTAATGCAAATACCACTTTGCGCTAGTTCCGGGTCATGAGTTGGATAGTTCCTCTCGTGCGTCTTCAATTGTCGGGATGCATAAGCTATTACTTTACTGTCTCTTTGCATCGATTACATTGACCCAAACCCTTTCTTGGAAGCATCACTCAGTAAACCACAAGCTCCTGTTCCTCGGGAACTCAGAGATCGGGCGACACTAGTGCGTGCTTGAGTTCCCGAAACTCGCCTCACAAGCATCATTCCAAACAAATGAGTTTCCTTTACGCGTCGGTGAGTCATAGGCATGGCTATCTTGGCAAAATCACGCATGCTAAAAGCGCCTATAGTATCCTGCAAGACCCGAGAAACTACGTACCTCTGTAGCGGTGGTGGACGAGGCCACCGTGTGTGACGGCCTCCACTTTCGCCGATCAACGAGACTCGACTTTGAGACACCACATGCCCTAGAAAGATACATGCGAGCCAAAATTCACACTTGGAGAATTTTGCATACAACTTATTCTCTCTCGTGTAGAGTAAGACTTTCCTCGGTGCATTTCATGCTCTTCATCACACACGAGTATATCAATATATCATCGATGAACACAATCACGAACGTATCAAGAAACTCCTTGAACAAACGGTTCATCAAGTCCATGAAGGCGGCGGGAGCATTGAGTCGGACCAAACGGCATCACCGTGAACTCGTAATGCCCATAACGTGATCTCGAATCTTTGCTTTAGGGATATCCCCTTCACCGATCCTCAATCGATGGTAGCTTTGATCTCGGATCGATCTTGGAGAACAACTGCCGCTCCTTGCAAATCGATCGAACAAATCATCTATTACGGGAGAGGATATTTATTCTTGATTGTAACTTTATTCAACTCCTGTAATCTATACAGGCATGGATCCGCTCTTTCTTTTCACGAAACAATACCGGTGCTCCCGGTGAAAGCGGCAGGCGTATAAACCCTTTGTCTAGCAAGTCTTGTAAGCTGTACTTTTAGTTCTTTCAACTCTGCCGGCGCCATTCATGCGGGGCCTTGGATATCGGGTCGTCCCCAATTCCAATCCGATGTTAAAATCTACCTCCCGATTTGGAGGTATTCCGGAGGTCCTCGGGAAGACGTCAGAAACTTCGTTCACGATCGCACGATGTCACTTTGAGATCTCTGTGCATCTTGCATCTAGTATGCAGAGCTAAGACGCCCCAAGCTCCCGATGCAATAACTTTCGGCCTTAAGGGCGTGAATTACCTTAGGCCTACTTCCCGCTATCGTGCCTCTGAACTCAGTAGCTTGGTTGGTTAGGAGGAGTGAACACTACCTCCTTCCTCGAAACAATCAATACAAGCATGGTTCTGCGTTAACTACCCATGCCCAATATTACATCAAAATCAAACATGTCTAAGACCACTAGGTTCATCTGCTAACTCATGGTCTCTGCGATGGTCACACTACCATCCTTGACTTTCATATTGGCTAACAAATTTATTCCCGCAGGAGTGGAGAGCCAGAGCAGGGCATCATCAGAATCGTTCTAGTTCTAACTCGGCTTGACTTACAAAGGATGCGAGAAATAAAAGAGTCGTGAGAACCCGAGATCAAATAGTACAAAGCGAGGTGCCCAAGTAATGGGAGTGTACACAGAACCACCGAGTCCGAGCCATAGATGTCCCTCTTTGGTGCTTGCATAGGCTCTCCCGATGTATGGCCGGCTTCACAGCGAGCCCACTATTCAAGACACATGGTCGCTAGTCTTTGGCTTGACTCGAAGCGATTATTAGCTCTGTGCCCTTCCTTTCCACACTTGAAACACGCTCCGGACCGGGCCATACATTTACCCCAGTCTTCGCTTACCACATTCTTTGCTGTGAGTGGTCTCTATCTCCATTGCTATTTCCGATCTGCTGACTTGTGGTTTCGCCTAACTGCATTTAAAATGCCCCGTCTATCGCGATGTCTGCTGGGGCGCTTGTGAGCTGGAATGGGGCCGTCCCACTTCCTCTTATGATTCGCTATGGCTGCCTGAGTTTACTACCACCACTGTCATGCGATCGAGCTGCACCCAAATCGATTCATACACTCACCTGCGAGGCGTAATCGAGGAGGTGCTAATGCTTGAATAAAGCCTCGAACATTCTCATCTAGCCCCATAATGAAGCGCTCGGTCTTCTTTGCTTCCGTATCCACCACGCTCGGGGGCAAAAGCAGACAGACGGGTAAATTCCCTCTCATATATCTCCATTTGCCCTCCTGCTTCAGCACAAATTGTAAGAATTGCACGCTTCTTCGAATGAGCCGCAGCGGGGATAAATTTCCGCGAGAATGCTTCTTTGAATAGATTCCAAGTAATCGTTTCTCGCTGGCAACAATGGTTCCTTGGGCGGACTCCCACCACAAGTCGCGCGTCATCCTCGGCATGAAGGTCGCGCAGACACCCTCTCGGTCCTCGGGGCGGTTCATCGATCGAAGATGGTCTCAATGGAGGATGACCACAACTCCGCCACAGTGGGGTCAGCCGAAGACCCATTGAAAGATCTCGGATCATACTTCCTGAAGTCCTTCGGATAACGAGACTCGAGAGTTGCGTCGTTTACCGCCTGATTTGCTTGGGCGGTGGTGGCTCTGTAGCTCGCACTTCAGGCTCTGCATGGCCTCCACCATCATAGTCATAACATTGGCGTTCCCACAGTGCGCCACGGGGCAATCGCAGTACATTCTCCCGACGGTCGGGCGGGTCTGGGAGGTCTCGAGCGGGTGGAGTAATCTCTTCCCGATCCGTGGGTAATTCCGGTTTGGGCGTCAACGTTTACCCTTGCCCCTCTCCGCCCCTACCACGTCCCTACCTCTCCCTCGGCCTCTAGGTGGCATTATGTCAAAACTACAATATAGAGAGTTTCTAACTCAGTTTCCTTTACTTTCAAATCATAAGATAGAATCACCCCTTGGGGCTTTTAAGGTTATGTATGAATAAAACTGTATCATATCGTAATCATTTACTTTCTTAATAAAATATCGTAACGCACTGGCGATGACTGGGCGTTGTTAAACCATGGGAACTACTCAGTGCTTACTCAGTAAGCAAGTCTCTGACGTAACCCCTAAACCTAGGGCTCTGATACCAACTGTAACGCCCCTACTTTTCTATGACTAACTCCTAGGGACATTACTACACATGCATGCATTTATAGGCCGAGAGATAAAAAAAGAACTTAAAAGCCATTTCTAATTAACGTAAATAGTTTCAGGGATCCCAAAAAAAAACAAAACATTCAAATCATTTAAAAACATCACATCAGCTTGGCCTATTAAAAACTGTAAGTAAGTTTAACTTCAAATGAAAACATAGAGACAACAATAGTTCAAAATAAGAATATGCGGAAATCATGCTGGTTCCCATGGTCTTAGTAACGCTCCCCCGTCATCCGCCCTGCACGTCCTTCCCTTTACCTGAAAAACGTTTTTTTAAAAGAAAGGGTGAGTATTGCAAAACAATACCCAGTAAGTAACCTTGCTACCGAGGTTTGGGATATGCATACACATACAATCATGATCTCTAAACTCATTCATAACATACATAGATGGGATCTAGAACTTTCTAGAGTTGCCAGGTCTTTAATCCATGGCTGCATATTGAATTGTCAGGCCTTTAATCCATGACTGCTTATTCAGTTGCCAGGTCTTTAATCCATGGCTGCTCATTCAATTGTCAGTCTTTAATCCATGAATGGTTTATTTAATTGCCAGTCTTTTAATCCATGGTTGTTCATTTAATTGCCAGGTCTTTAATCCATGGCTGTTCATTTAATTGTCAGTCTTTAATCCATGGGTGTTCATATAATTGCCCAGTCTTTAATCCATGGGCTGTATATTTAATTGCCAGGTCTTTAATCCATGGTTGTTCATTTAATTGTGAGGCCGACTGGTCATCCTGAGTCATTTCATTTCGGGTCCTCATGGACTTCGCATTTTGACCCCATAGGTCTCTATTGCATGTTTGACCATGCACATAGCGATCTCGGGATAACCAATGTCCACACTATTCGTTAATTCATTTCGTGGCATACAAAACATGCATAAGGTCCCATCACCACATAATCATGGTGTACATATCACAAACATCATCATCAACATATCATTCATACTTTCTCGTGGACAGGTGAAAAATCATACTTTTGTAATAAACATGAAACATTCTCATACAAACTACATCCTATTCTCACATGAAATAATGGGATCCTTATACATAACATACGAGAATACTTTCACATAAAATAATGATTCATTTTCACATAATACATCGAAGTATTTGCACATAAAATATCACGTATTCTCAAAATAATATCTGTGGATTTTCATGTGAAAAATATGAACTATTTCGCATAAAATCATGAAAATCATTTTCATTTAATCCCATTAAAAGTTCGGCACAAGGTCCCTTACCCCGAGCTTCGATTTTTATTCCAAAACCTAATCGAACTCCCTGCCTATTCTCCTTTTAGCGAAACCTGATTCACATCATAATTTCCGAATTCAAACTCCAAGCATTCACTAAAACCCTAATCGTGCGATACTTAAACTACCGTATTAAGATATCCTATCCCGCTTACCTCGGTTTCAACGCGAGAACTCAATATTCCTTAGTTTGCTTGGCAATCGACCACCAATTCCGTTCCAAGTTCGGCTCCTACAAAGACGTGTTCGAACCCGTACTCAATTTCTCAATTGAACGTTTAATCTAAACGATAGGTCGCAATAATTCCAATTAGGTATGAAACTCGAATCAAACGCTCACCTAACGACAAACCCTTGCTGCAAGGACGGTGTTGCCCGTGCCGTGGTCGTGGACGGATCCGGGCGGCGGCGGCAGCGCTTCTTCAACAGCGATGCGGCGGTGAGCTCGACCAAAGCGACCGCGCGCGCTGCGCAGGCTCTCGTTGACGGCCGAGCTCGTGGAGATCGGAGTTCGCGATCGCAGTACCTACCTTCGATCGGAAGAGTTGCGGCCGGCGGAACGCGAGGTGCAGCGAGGACTCGCGGATGGAAGGCGGACGGCGAGAGCTGCTGCACTAGGGCTTCACGAACTCGTAAGGGAGGCGGCGGCGGCGCTTGTGGGACGGTTCGTGGAGGTTCCTCGGTGTACGTGCGGCCCTTGACGGAGGAGGCAACTCCCGATCGGCCTCGTGGCGGAAAGCGCGAGGCGTGTGCTACTCGGCGTGTGTGGAGCTCCGGCGGATGCTTGCGGTGGCGGCTCGACGCGTTCTCTTCGCGGGGACGGTGGGAGAGCGGTGAGGACGACGGCCGGACAGGTGGGCTGTGGTTCGTGCGTGTGTGGGTCCGATCGGCGGAAGGCTCTTCCGTTCTTCTTGCCGTCGGCTAGGGCATGGAGATGATGGGGAAGAGGTGATCGGCTAGGGTTGAGTGAAAGAGGGAGAGGTGGAGTCTTTTAGGGTTAGGGTTTGCACATCAAAGAGAAGGAGAAAGTGTGTGCTCTTTTAGGGTTAGGGTTTGGTAAAATGAAGAGTAGATGTGGAGGCTAGGGTTTCTCATGATATATATACCATCTATCTAGGTCAAGTTGTGTGCCATTGATCACCCTAATTTAGGCCTAAATCACCAAAACGCCCTTAAAATTACCTTTCCCTTTTATTTTCATAGTTAATCTCATCTTAAAAGAGATAATTCACATAAGTTAAACAAAATTACGGCCTCCCTCTCGCCGAGCTGATTAAAACACCAATCCAACTAAACACAGCGGCTAATAAAGTGTTAAATAAAATAACTAATAATACCTGTGATGATGGTCGTCACATGGAGTCAGTTCTTAAGGGAACAACCTATCTAATTCCTTAGTGTAGGAATGAGTGAATTCCATCTTGCACAGTTATGTTTCCAGCTACCTACGAGGTTCTATCCTCGAGAAGGTAGGCTTATTGAGTCGACTCGACAGCCACTCTCACCACCCATACTAGTCTAAGGACAAACCCTACAAAGCGGGAGTTCTTAACTTGCTCGAGATTCGGATCGAGTCACTAATGACCATCTATAAATTACTAGTCTTATCCTCATTAACGATGTTACAATCGGTTAGACCGATAATTTCACGATCTAGTCTTGTATGAACTCTTCATACAGATGCCCCCACTCGCATGTCAACTACATGAATGAGTTGGATTACCTCATTTGTACTAATTACAAAGTGGGTCGCATCCATGGTGTTACCAGAATGAGGTTTCCAACCTTATTCTTATACCATAGACCATTTAGGTCATATTCTTGAACTCAACCCAAATAGTGTCCACTACACTGATGTTCAAGATAAATGTTATAACCTTGGAGCTTAGTTTATTGGATTTATTAAAGCAAGACTGTAATTCTATCAAAAAAAATAACACTTTATTTAATTGATCAAAATTACACAAGTTTAGGGCATAAATCCCAACAGTTAAAAACTGGTTGGCTACGGAATTCTAAATGAAAGATTTGGGAGAAGTGCAGTTTGTTCTCGGAATCCAGATTGTCCGGAACCGCAAGAACAAAACACTAGCCTTGTCTCAAGCATCCTACATCGACAAAATGTTGATTCGATATAAGATGCAGAACTCCAAGAAGGGTTTATTTCCTTTCACGCACGAGGTTCATCTATCTAAGGAACAATGTCCTAAAACACCTCAATATGTTGAGGACATGAGTCGAATCCCTTATGCATCAGTTGTAGGTAGTCTCATGTATGCCATGCTATGTACAAGAATCGACATCCGTTGTGGAGTTGGGATTGTCAGTAGGTCTCAATCCAATCCAGGATTAGATCACTAGACTGCAGTAAAAGCAATCCTCAAGTATCTTAGAAGAACGGAGGACTATATACTTGTGTATGGGGCTAAGGATTTTATCCTTACGAGATACATGAACTCTAACTTTCAGACTGATAAGGATTCTAGGAAATCCACATCGGAGTCAATGTTTACTCTAAATGGAGGAGCAATAGTCCGGCGGAGCATCAAGCAAGGATGCATCGCTGACTCCACTATGGAGGTTGAGTATGTAGCAGCTTGTGAAGCGACTAAAGAGGCGGTTTGGATGAGGAAGTTCATTTCTGATCTAGAAGTTGTTCCAAATATGAACCTCCCAATCACCCTTTATTGTGATAACAGCGGTGCAGTGACCAACTCGAGGGAACCTCGAAGTCAAGTGTTTTAATTGTTTTACCTAACGAGTTCTCAACCTCTGTCTTATACTCCTTGAACTTTTCAAGGGTTTCGGACTTATGATGCATTAGGTAAAGATAGTCATACCTAGAATAATCATCAATGAAACTGATGAAATATTCATACCCTCCTCGTGCCTTGATATTCATTGGACCACAAAGATCCGAATGCACGAGTTCCAAGGGTCTTTGGTCCTATAACCTATTTCAGAAAAAGGTCGTTTAATCATTTTTCCCTCAAGATAAGACTCACATGGCGGTAAGAAGTTGTCCTCAAACTGATTTAGGAGACCACTTTTAACCAATTTCCCAATCCTATTGAGATTAAGGTGACATAGTCTCAAGTGTCAAAGATAGGTACTTGGAGAAATCTTCTACCTTTTATTTTGACTATCAGCTGTTTTAAGCATCTCGGTGTTCAAAATAGCTTTTATCTCTGTTGGTCTTAACACATATAAGTGGTATTCAAGTTTAGCAGAACATATTCGTACACCTCTTTTGCAAATGAACGCTTCATTATAATCAAAAGATACTTAATACATATGTTCAAGTAAACAAGAGATAAATACAAGATTTCTTTTGATTCCAGGAACCAAAAGTACATTTTCTAATAAAATGAATTTATCTCTAAATAACAATTTCACTGCTCCCACTGCTCTAGCTGAGACAACCTCTCTTGTTCCAACCTTGAGAGTTATCTCACTATCAGCAAGCTGCCTCCAGGAACTAGTTTCGTGAAAAGACGAACACACATGGTTAGGGCTCCTAAATCTAGTATCCAGGTGGAATCATCATGTTCCACTAAACATGTTTCAATAACGAGTAAATCATATTTACTTTGTTGTGTCTTTTCTGATGAAGATCTAATCTCCTTAAGCAGCGGAAATGTGTTTAGGATCGTTAATGTGCTTGATTGTTTTAATTGAAACAAAAACCAGTACATTGATAAATATACAGAACAAGCATAAAATTAACTCTAATCTAATTAGGCATGGATGTTTACATGCAAACATGCTACAAGTTTAACAATTAAACTAAAAGGGATGGAAAGGAAATTACCTTTGTAGTTTCCAATTCTCCAGCACAGCAACTCCTTGCTCCAAGCTTTTCAACAATACAGCAGAACTCCTCTGTTTTTCTCTGTGTAACAACACCACCACTTGGATCACCTCCTATATCTCTGAGTTCTACTTAGATCCTCCTTGGTGGGAAGGATTCCAACTTTTTGGAAGAGCTTTGGGAATTTTGGAGATTGAGAGAGAGAGAGAGAGATTTTGCCTTCTTTCAATTGAAAATCAATCGATCAATCATCAAAGCTTCACTTCTCTCCAGGAGAAGTTAAACCCAGTAGATGGCATCTCCCATTTCCTATCGAATAGGGAGTTGGGAGAGAGGGGGAACGTGTCTTCCAGACACGTTCCTTATTTAATTAATCACATTAATTATATAATCAAAATATAAATTAAATATCTTATATTTAATTTACATTAAAACACATTTAATGAATTATCCCTCTATCCTATAGTTTAATGCACATCTAATGTACATTAAATTTAACCTATAGTTTTTAAATATGAATCACATTCACATTTTAATCTAGTATTTGAACTCTTTCAAATATTTAATTCTCTCACATAATTTAATATGAATCATATTCACATTAAATTTATAATATATAGTTCCAAAACTATATATTATATCGTAACCATATACATTAAATATATTCCCAAATGAATTTGAACATTTCAAATTCAAATGATCTAAGAACCCTTTACGAGCTAGAAGGTGGACCTTATGGACCTCTGGATCGAAGCTCCAACGATACGACATTGCTCTGTTAATCTCATTAACCTCCCAATCAACATTCGTTAATCTGCGGAACACTCCACTAAAAGTCCCACACCGCACTCTTCTCACACTGCAGATATATTTCTCGTGTCAATGGATATTGACCAATAACAGCAAGTCAATCCTTCACGAATGATCGTAACACCAGCTGGGTCAAATTACCGTTTTACCCCTGGGTTGCATCTTGTGCCATAAGTACCAGTGCTCCTCTAATGAACAATTTGTTTGTGGTCCTACCAACAAACAGAGTCCCTCTCGGACCAATGAGAGGGTCGGGCCCTTTGTTCAAGTCCCGGAGACACCACTTAAGGGAACATTCCTCTACTTACCCTAGTAGGCGGGAAGGAGTGAATTCCATCATGCTAGGTTAAGTTCCCAGCCGCTCACTCGGTCTTGTCCCCAAGAAGGTAGGCATATTGAGTCGGCGAATCTGGCCACTCTCACCCATACTAGTCAAAGGACAATCCCTCGCGAACAGGAGTTCGTAACACCTTTCGAGATTGAGATCAAGTTGCCTAGGTCATCCTAGTTAAATAGAAACCTAACTAGTCAACGGAGTTACAGCTAGAGGTTACTATTTCGTGGTCCGGTCTTATGTAATCTCAACATAGTATATCCCCACTCACATGTCATCTACACAAACACGTTAGGATCACAGTGTTTGTATCAAATACAAAATGGGCCACATCCATAGTTTTACCAAGGTAAGGTACCCAAACCTTATCCCCTAACTATAGACCCTTTAGGCTGTGTCTCGAACCGAGATCCTTTTTATGTACATTACATTCAGTTAGAGATTCATTTAACAGCCTTGGATGTTTAGTTTATTTGATTTAGGGTTTAAATAAAGGCAAACTCGTAGATAACATGACAATAACACTTTATTGAAATAATAACACTTTATTACAATAATTAGAACATAATTACAAACTACGAGTTTTAGGGCACAAATCCCAACAAACTCCCACTTGAACTAAAACTCTAGTGGGGTACATCATAATCTAAAACAGTGGTTACAAGAGATAGAAATATAATAAACTAGGGCATCCATATACCCCATTACATATCTCCCACTTGCCCTAGATTAGTCTATGTACATATCTCATAGACCCAGACTTTCCAGATGACCCTCGAACACTTTAGCCGTGAGAGTCTTTGTAAACGGATCAGCAATATTGTGCTCTGAAGCGATCTTCGTGACTGTCACATCCCCTCGTTGCACTATTTCTCGTATCAGGTGATACTTCATCTCGATGTGCTTACCTCGCTTATGGCTGCGAGGTTCCTTCAAATTGGCTACCGCACCACTGTTGTCACAGTATAAGGTGATGGGAAATTCCATATTTTGAACAACTTCCAAATCAGTAAGGAATTTCCTTAGCCAAACAGCCTCTTTAGCTGCTTCACAAGCAGCGACATACTCAGCCTCCATTGTGGAGTCGGCGATGCATCCTTGCTTGATGCTTCGCCATACTTTTGTCGATATAAGACGCTTGAGACAGTGCTAGCGTTCTGTTCTTGTGATTCCTAAAGATCTGAATCTCAAGAACATACTGCGCCTCTCCCAAATCTTTCATTTGGAATTGGGTCACATGACCAATTCTTTATGTCGATTAGGTATCCTACATCATTCCCAATGAGTAGGATATCATCCACATAAAGTACTAACAAAGCTACTTTGTCGTTGATGATCCTCTTGTAAACACAAGGCTCATCAACGTTTTGGTCAAAGCCGTAAGACTTGATCGTTGTATCAAATCTTATATTCCAAGATCTTGACGCTTGTTTGAAACCATAAATGGATCGATTCAGCTTGCAAACTTTTTGCTCCTGACCTTGGGTTATGAAACCTTCGGGCTGAGACATATAGATGCTCTCGTCAAGATTACCATTCAAAAAGGCAGTCTTGACGTCCATTTGCCAAATTTCATAATCATAAAATGCGGCTATGGACAAGAGTATCCTTATTGACTTCAACATAGCAACAGGGGAAAAAGTCTCTTCATAGTCAACTTGGATCATGCTTTGCTAGTTCTATTGAACTAACTCAATAATTTGCTATGACTTTTTACTTTATTCTCAGAGTTAACTTGCCCTGTCTCATTCCCATGGAGCTAACTGCTCTGATACCAAGTTGTCACACCCCCTCCCGAACTACCTGCTAACTTAGCCCGGCAGACGACGTGAAGCCAACAGACATCATTCACCTCTCTAACGATACCTGTTGCCCTGTTTTACCTGATAAGCACATTAAACTTGTATAAGAAACACTTAAACATAACACAGCGGAATATTGACGATTACGTAACCTACGTAAGGGGTAACCCTACTTAAGACTCTCTGGAAAATTGAAGAGATATGAACATCACAACCATAAACATTCCCAACCATGGCTTACACAGCCACAACCTAGTATGTACACATAAACATAACTTCAAAGTCCTTCTACAATACATATAGACTTCCTATACATCTCCACCCACGTACAAAGTATCAAACTCTTGGAGCTTCCAAAGAGATTATGGCGGGGTTATCGAGCCTTTGGGAGCTCGATCTCTACCTGAAAAGTGGGAAAAACACTGAAAGAATGAGCTATGAAGCTCAGTGAGTGACTTGAGTTTAAAAGAAAACTATTAACTCGTAAATCATCTCACCTGGCCATCTATGAGCATATGCATATGTAATCAAGCGTTAAAAGTAATCATGTAATCATAATAGCTTTTCAGGAAAACCCAGTAGAAGTATATCGTTAAAATCTCGTAAGGCATGTAAATGATATAAACTCTTTTTAAAACATGTCACAATCCTCACGTTGTGTAGTAGGCGCGCCAAGATACAACCAACGTTTATTCTACGATGTAATTGGGCCCGCCCAGCACTCCCATCGTCTTTGTCAGAGTGGGGCCCGCCCAGCACTCACAACAGCGCTGTTATCACGGAGTACACTCAACGTCGACAACAGAATAAGACCTGTGTGCACACGGTACCATAAAGCCTCGGGCTCAATATCTCAGAAAATCACATGAAAACATTTGAACATGCCTGCTTATCTTTTCTTTCATTAAACTCAAGCTTACTCAGCTTGTTCATAAAACAAGAAATCTTTAAATCATACTTGCTAAACATACTTGCTCGAAATCATAGCATTTCCATAAACTTTAGATATTCAATAAACATATGCTCATGTATAGATTTATCAAGACATTTAGGCTCACAATGAATACTTGAAAACATTTCTAGGAACACATGAATACTCATAAACATGTGTTCAAAAAGAAAGCATAAAGCATTGAAAACTTTCATTCTAGCAAAACTTGCATTTCTTAAAACATAATTCGAGCATATAAACACTTTTGAAGTTCGTTTTGTCACTCACAGTATTAGAACTAGAGTCTTGACCCGTACACTCGACCTATTTTCTCTTGGCCTGTCAAACAAACCAAATTCAACCATTAGAACCTCGAGCTCATGCTTTTTAACCTTAAAATTACAAGAAAACACACTTTCAAATTTTCCAGTATTTTTAGATTTTCTACCCTGTTTTCAGACAGCCATAACTTCTTCTTTACTTATCCAACAATAATGTAATTTATACCAAACTCTTCCTTTTTTAACCCTCTAAAATTCATATGAAGACATGAAATTGAAATTCCCAACAGATTGATTCAGAAATACCTCAATAGCTTAATCCCTAAAATGACCCTGCTGCTGTTCCAGATTTGATTTTCTGCTGCAACTTGAAAATTAACCTGATAATTACAACATCTTCCAATCATTCTCTTCTCACGATTCCTTCACGAAAGTTGTAGGAAATGCAATAACTTTCGAACCATACCTTTTAGAGCTTCTAACTCCAACTCTACAGATCAGAACAACCCAAAAACTAGAGACTTCTCGGATTTGACAGCAAACTTCTGTCTTCTGCCTTCCTCTTAACAAAACAACAACTTACAATCAGAATTGGCTCATGCATCCTTCACGAACTTTGTTAAAAAATGAATTAGATTTCAAGAAAACCAAACCTCAACTCTTACCTCTTCCTGTGGAGCTCGAGATGAACAAAAAACCAGAACAGGGTTGAGTTGATCACCTTGCTGCTATATAATCAAACCTTGAGTTCTCCTCCCTCTCTTCTGCAAATCCAGCTCCAAAATCTCCTTCTTCCTCTTCCTTTAAGCTTCTCCCATGAAACCCTTATCTTTCTTTTGATAAATGAAGAAGAAGATCGATGGAAACTTTGTTTTTAAAAAGAAAACTAAGGTGGGGGTCCCACCTTCCACTTCCTTTTTTTGCTTTTCCTTTTCCTTTCTTTTCTTTTCTTTTCTTTTCCTTTTAAACCAAAACCAACCATAGTATTAACCTTTTCTTTCTTGTTTTCCTTTGTTTTTGTTTTTTTTTGAATTCCAGAGAAAGATCTCGGGTTTACAAACCCCTTCAGGTTGGTCTACAAGTTCCCATACTGAATTGAAGTCCATTGACTCCATTTCAAGGTCCATGGCTTTGATCCATTGGTCCTTGTCTATGTCATTCATTGTCTGTTTATAAGACAATGGATCTTCTACGTCGTCATCAGGTATGACAACTTGAGTTTCAACTAAACCCAAGTAGCGGTCAGGTTGAGAAACAACCCTCCCACTGCGTCGAGGCATTCCCAACGATTGAGAAGGACGAGACTGACTAGAGGTGTTGGCTCTTCCATCAACTCTTGATGAAGGTCCAGCTTGATCAACAACTCTTGTTGGTTCATGTGTAGCTTCATTTAGTACTAATTTACTACGTGGTTTGTGGTTCCTCATGTGATCTTCCTCCAAGAATGTGGCGTTTGTCGATACAATCACCTTGTTTTCTTGTGGGTCCTAGAAAAGACCACCTCTCGTTTCTTTGGGATAGCCAACAAATTGGCACAATTTTGAAAGAGGTTCCAGTTTCTTTGGGTTTGTCACGAGCACGTGTGTCGGACAACCCCAAATCCTGAAGTGTTGTAAACTAGGTTTACGCCCTTCCACATTCAAAGGTGTTTCAAAACACTTTTTGATGGAACAACTGCTCAAGATTTGAATCATGCGATCTCTCTGCGTATCCCCAAAACGAGGCGAGCGTGAGCATAGCTCATCATAGAACGAACCATGTCCAACAAGGTTCTATTTCTCCTTCGACACACACCATTTTGTTGTGGTGTATTAGGTGCTGAGAGTTGAGATTTAATTCTATGTTCTATCATATAGTCCTGGAATCTCAAATCCATATACTCTCCACCTCGATCGGATCGAAGTTTTTTAATGGTTTTCCTTAATGCATTCTCTACTTCAGCCTTATACTCTTTGAACTTTTCAAGAGCCTCAGACTTGTGATGCATTAGATATAGATAACCATACCTCGAATAATCATCTATGAAGGAGATGAAATATTCGTACCCTCCTCGAGCTTTAACATTCACCGGACCACAAAGATCCGAATGTATAAGTTCTAAGGGTTCTATGGCTCTGTAACCTTTTCTTGTAAAAGGTCGCTTGGTCATTTTAACTTCCAAGCATGATTCGCAAGGAGGTAAAGAATCATCTTCTAACTTGTTTAGAAGTCCATTCTTAGATAGTCTCTCAATCCGGTTGAGATTAATATGACCAAGCCTAAGATGCCATAGATAGGTATTTGGAGAATTTCTTTACCTTTTATTTTGAGTGTTAGCATTTTTAAACATCTCATGATTTAAAATTGTTTTCGTTTTGTTCGGTTTCAGTACATACAAGCCATTTTTCAATTTAACAGAACAAATATTGACACCTTCTTTCAAAATGAACGCTTCATTAAATGAAAAAGAAATACAATATCCAAGTTCTATTAAACAAGAGATAGAAATTAAGTTCCTTTTAAACTTAGGAACTATATACAGATTTTTTAATAAAAGAAATCTATCTCCGAAAAATAGCTTGGCATCTCCCATCGCACGCCGAGTGAGGCGCGTCTCCGTTCGACCACGAGCGTCATCTCACCTCTTGAGCTCTTTGAAGGAACTAGTTTCACGAAATGAAGAGCAAACATGATTAGTGGCTCTTGAATCAAGTATCCAGGTAAAATCATTATTTTCCACTAAACAAGTTTCAAGAACAAGTAAATCTGATTTACCTTTCTTCTCTTTGAGCTCAACAAGGTATTTTTGGCGGTTTAATTTTCTAGTGCCCATCCATGTTGCAGGTGGAAACATTTTCCTTTATATGCAACCTTGGCTTTTCCCTTGCCTTTGTCGAAGCGGTGCCTTCCCTTTCCCTCCTATTTTCTTCTTTTGGGTCTTCTTAAGCCCAGAAGATGAGCTACTGAGACTTAGTCTCGGAGGATGAACCCTTATGGAACCTTCTGGAATGGGCAAACAGATTTGCCTCTCCATCAACTCCGTCCCTTATTCTTCTTCATAAGAGACTGGAAAGTCTCAGTAGTTCATTAAGGAGAGTAGTCAGGTTATATTCTATCTTGTTCATCATTTGCATTGTTGCGGAATTGCAGAAACTCTTGGAAGAGATTCCGGATGAGCGATACGACTTTGCTCGTCAATGACCGCTCCGTTCATCTCGACCACGTTGAAGTGGACCATCGGATCAAGAACGTGCTCTCTCACCGATGACCCCTCTGTCATACGGGAGTTATAGACGTATTTGAGGGATTCGTGTCGAATCTGTCCAGACGGTTGTCTAAACATTTCCTGCAGCGAACTCATGATCTCACAAGCTGAGACCATGCCCTCGTGCTTTTTGGCCAGAACTTCAGAAACACTAGCCAAAATGTAGACCTTGGCCTTCTCATTGGCCTTGATCCAAAGAAATCGTATGCTTCCTTATGATTGAGGAGCGTTACGGCGGGGACTCGAGGACATTTCTCGAGCAAGACAAACCGTGAGGTCATCAACAACGAGAATCGTATTCGGGTTGGATTTCCACGTAGTAAAATTCTCACCAGTTAAACGGTCGCTTTTAAGTAAGGTTATTATAGAGGACGACATGCTGAAAATCCAAAATAGTTCTAATTAGTTATGTCTTTTAACCCATTGTAAAACCCACTCAAATTTAGCAAAATTATTAAAGAACCCTAGTGTTTAAACTAAACCCAATGTTTAAATTAAATCTTTAATTTTGCAACGATACTTCAAGGGTTTAGAACAAAAGCCTCAGTCAAGCGATCGAGTCATTCCTCCCTTGAATTGAGACTTTCTCACCAATTCTCACTACGTAACATCTCATGTCCCAATGGTCCTTAGCTACCATTTGTTTGGTCAAGGATTTGTTAACTAACTTAACTCATCCCGTAAATGTGACCCTACCATTTTTAGATCCAATAGGCCCGAGCCAACAGGCTACTATTAAGAAAGACAACTGCTGGCAAACAACCTAAGAGACCCTATCCATTTCTGGAGTTCGCGGTGTTTCGATCCCTATAGTCAGGCCCTCCGTAGGGTTTGGCTGTTCTAGGACAACCTAGCAGGCGCACTATAGAAATCTCACAGTGCGACCTAATGGAGGAGACCGTAGGATACGTTGACACGCGTCCTGCTCCCATTTACTATGGATACTTCTCTCATTCACCTTGGTATTGAACCATGCAAACACATACCGTAGGGGGACGCCCTATTGACGCCATGTAGCCGAGCATGGAACTCACGGTGTGAACTCTTGAGGACGTGAGAGTAAACTCTATGCGAGCATCTCGTTTTCTCCCACTGAAGTTCCTAAAATTAGAGTATAGTTTTAACTTAGCTGGATTCTGGCTAAAAGAATCTATCTAAGTCTATGACTATTATAACTATTATAACTAGGTCTTAAAACCTTATGTCTAGGTGAATAAACATTTTAATTACCTAGAGATAAAAAAGTAGAACTAAGGTTAATTCAACACACAGTTAGGGTCGGTTCCCGGTAGGAGGTGTTAGATTACTGCCACTCCAAGTAAATACTGACCTTAGACAGAACTTCACCCAGTGAGTTCTCTTATAACCAAAGTCCTAAAGTCCTACTATATTTTAAACTATTTAAAATACTACGAAAGACTTATTTCTAATCCTATTAGAAATTGAAACTTAGGTCTAAATTAATTTTAAGCGATTTAAAACTAATTAAATTTTAACCCAAGTTTCAATGTTTGCATGCATTTCTTTATTATAGGTTATGGTTTCTAAAACCCCTTTAATTTATAACTTTTATAAATTTTAATAATTAACCTATGATGAAGAAACTATAATATAAATCCAACAATCAGTATTCAAATTGGAATTATAAAATGAATTCAACTAATTGAATTATGAAATTACTTAAACAAAATAACATTTATTTTAAACTAAGTAATTTCATGCTCCATGCAATTTATTTTCCATATAATCTAATTATAACACTTATAATTAATTACTCATGAAAAAATAAATTAGTCATGCATTCAACCATATTCATATAACATTTATATAAATAAAATGCATGAATATGCTTATCCTAAGGTGGGAATAGTCTAAATGACATTCATAAAGATAAATAGGCTCAGAAACCCAAAATAATTTGGCCCCTAAAGTACAAAAAAAATAAATTACATTAAATTATTTCATGAAACCGATCCAAAAACACCGGGCACGGCCTTGAACGCTCTAATCTGACCAAAAACGTTGAACCGGTCAAACGATCTGCAGGTGTTGGAAAGCCCCACAGGCGTTACAACGCGATGGCGGCGTTACCAACGCCCGCCGTCGTCTTCGCGCGCGCTGGTATCGGGATGGCGTTACTGTGGCGAGAGGCGCACGTTGCAATGCCGCCGACCCCTCGAGCGCCCGCGTCGATAGGGAGCGATGGCGTTGCGGCCGCCGTTCTTCAGCGTTACAACGATGAACGGCGTTGCAATGTCAATCTTATTTTAGCAGGCGAAACTCACGAACACAGCAGCTTCGTTCTTCAATTTCTCCTTCGATTCTCAATCGAATTGCATGAAACTGGTCCAGAACGACTCGTAACCAAATTACAGACTCAATTATCCACTTTTTGCCCAAAAACGCAGGGGCCTTTACATACAATTTGAACAAAATTGAAGTAAACTAAGGCCAATTTATTCCTAAACAAGTTTTAGAGCAAACCAAATGCATTTCCCACCAAATCAATGCAATTTTGTTTCAAAACAAAACAAATCAAGCATTGCTCTGATACCAATTGATGGAGATCTAATCTCCTTGAGCAGCGGAAACGTGTTTGGGTTCGTTAATGTGCTTGATTGTTTTAATTGAAACAAAAACCAGTACATTGATAAATATACAGAACAAGCATAAAATTAACTCTAATCTAATTAGGCATGGATGTTTACATGCAAACATGCTACAAGTTTAACAATTAAACTAAAAGGGATGGAAAGGAAATTACCTTTGTAGTTTCCAATTCTCCAGCACAGCAACTCCTTGCTCCAAGCTTTTCAACAATACAGCAGAACTCCTCTGTTTTTCTCTGTGTAACAACACCCCCACTTGGATCACCTCCTATATCTCTGAGTTCTACTTAGATCCTCCTTGGTGGGAAGGATTCCAACTTTTTGGAAGATCTTTGGGAATTTTGGAGATTGAGAGAGAGGGAGAGAGATTTTGCCTTCTTTCAATTGAAAATCAATCGATCAATCATCAAAGCTTCACTTCTCTCCAGGAGAAGTTAAACCCAGTAGATGGCATCTCCCACTTCCTATCGAATAGGGAGTTGGGAGAGAGGGGGAACGTGTCTTCCAGACACGTTCCTTATTTAATTAATCACATTAATTATATAATCAAAATATAAATTAAATATCTTATATTTAATTTACATTAAAACACATTTAATGAATTATCCCTCTATCTTATAGTTTAATGCACATCTAATGTACATTAAATTTAATCTATAGTTTTTAAATATGAATCACATTCACATTTTAATCTAATATTTGAACTCTTTCAAATATTTAATTCTCTCACATAATTTAATATGAATCATATTCACATTAAATTTATAATATATAGTTCCAAAACTATATATTATATCGTAACCATATACATTAAATATATTCCCAAATGAATTTGAACATTTCAAATTCAAATGATCTAAGAACCCTTTACGAGCTAGAAGGTGAACGTTATGGACCTACAGATCAGAAGCTCTAACGATACGAGATTGCTCGGTTAATCTCATTAACCTCCCAATCAACATTCGTTAACTGCGGGAACACTCCACTAAAGTCCCACAGCTGCACTCTTCTCACTGCAGATATATTTCTGTGTCCATGGATATTGACCAATAACAGCAAGTCAATCTTTCTCGAATGTTCGTAACACCAGCTGGGTCAAATTACCGTTTTAGCCCTGGGTTGCATCTTGTGCCTTAAGTACCAGTGCTCCTCTAATGAACAATTTGTTTGTGGTCCTACCAACAAACAGAGTCCCTCTCGGACCAATGAGAGGGTCGGGCCCTTTGTTCAAGTCCCGGAGACACCACTTAAGGGAACATTCCTCTACTTACCCTAGTAGGCAGGAAGGAGTGAATTCCATCATGCTAGGTTAAGTTCCCAGCCGCTCACTCGGTCTTGTCCCCAAGAAGGTAGGCATATTGAGTCGGCGAATCTGGCCACTCTCACCCATACTAGTCAAAGGACAATCCCTCGCGAATAGGAGTTAAGTAACTTTGCTCGAGGATTGAGATCAAGTTGCCTAGGTCATCCTAGTTAAATAGAAACCTAACTAGTCAACTGAGTTCTGACTAGAGAGGTTACTATTTAGTGGTCCTCTTTATGTAATCTCAACATAGGATATCCCCACTCACATGTCATCTATACAAACACGTTAGGATCACAGTGTTTGTATCAAATACAAAGTGGGCCACATCCATAGTTTTACCAAGGTAAGGTACCCAAACCTTATCCCCTAAGTATAGACCCTTTAGGCTGTGTCTCGAACTGAGATCCTTTTTATGTACATTACATTCAGTTAGAGATTCATTTAACATCCTTGGATGTTTAGTTTATTTGATTTAGGGTTTAAATAAAGGCAAACTCGTAGATAACGTGACAATAACACTTTATTGAAATAATAACACTTTATTACAATAATTAGAACATAATTACAAACTACGAGTTTTAGGGCACAAATCCCAACATTTTCAGCTTTCCTCTCCATCATATGGGAGTTATAAGCATCCTCGAGGGCATCATGACGAACCGATGTGGACGATTGTCCAAACATCGTCTGTAATGAATGCATGATCTCCTTGGCGATGATCATCCCCTCATGTTTCTTAATTAGCAAAATAGATATGTTAGTTAAGATGTAGGTTCGGGCCTTATGATTAGCCCTAATCCATTTATCATATGCATCCCGAACAATTTGGGTTGCATACGAGCCGGGAGGGGGAGGACTTTCCTCCGTTAAGACGAACCTTAGATCATCGATGGCTAGAATCATATTCAAGTTGAATTTCCAGGTCGCGTAGTTATTGTCGTTTATTTTATCGAAGGTGAGTAATTGGATTAAAGAGCTTGACATGTTGAAAAGAATGAATTCTCTTATAGTGAATTGGTTCTAACTCATAACATGCATCCAATTTCAGAATTTAGCAAAAGTAATAATGTACCCATAATCTAATTATTGTTTTTGCAACTATACTTCAGTGAGTCAGAGCAACCGCTACCGAGGGGCAGTCAATCACTCCTTCACTAAACCAAGACATTCTTGACTAAATGTTAATACCGGAATAACTCATATTCCTATAGCATTCTAGTTATCGCTACTTTGGTCAAAAATTCACTAACACTTAGCAATTCTTGTAAGTGTGACCCGCCATTTTCAGACCTTAGAGGTCGCCCCCAACAATGCTACCGAATTGGAAAGTCAAAGTTGGGAATGAACCTAAGAAACCATATCTATTTTTGGAGTTTAAGTTGTTCCGAATCCCATGGTACATCCCTCCAAATGGATGGTGCTACTACGGGCAACTTGTAGGCGCAACATGGGAATCTCACGGTCCAACCTAATGGAGGAGACCATAGGATGTGTTGACACACTTCCTTCTCCCACTTACTATAAATACTTTCTCAATTCACCTTGCTCTTGATTTATGCGAACACCATCCGAATTGGGATGTCCTATTGACATCACAAGGTCGAGCATAAATCTCACGGTGTGAACTTCGCAGAGAACGTAAGAGGAAATTGATATATCATATATACCTTTTCACTCCCACTAAGTATTTTAAACAGTTAGGGTATACTTTTACTTAGGCATATTTGGGCTAAAACAATACAACATAAGTCTACCAATATAACAATTATACTGGAATTACCTAAGTCTATTAACAATTTAATAAACCTAGGTCTATGAGTTATATTTATTAACTTTTAATAAACGCCACTCACGAAAGATAATTTATAAACCTCTAGATTAAATTCACTCACAAAGTCGGTTCCTGTGTAGGGTGTTACTGTTTCCAAACTCGACTTAAGTACTGACTTGCCAGAACCTTCCTTAGACAGAGTCCCTCTTTAATCATAGTTTATAAATTATTGGTTTCATAATTCTAATCTTATTAGAATTAGATAACCTAAAGTCTAGTTAATTCAAGTTCTAAAACAATTTTAAAACTAATTAATTAGCCTTAAGTTACATGCATTTTTATGTTATAAATTGTTTGATCATTCATCACATGAATAAACATACATTTATTACAAATCCATCACATGAATAAATGCATAACAATTATATGTTTAATTTTTAATTAATACAACCCTCATATTAATTATAATTAAAACATATAATATTTGTTTCATAAATTAATATAACACTTATATTAATTCCTATGAAACCCCAATTCATGCATACTATATATTATAATACTTATAACATACTTTCAATGCATGGAGCATGCTTTCTATGGTAGGATTTTAAAATCTATATGGCATACTTTATGCACATACAATCAGAGATTTTAATTAAAACATACATTCACAATGCATAATTAATTAAACACACTAAAGTGGACTGGTTTTCGCATGAAATGCAAGTAAACAACTAAATTATTACAATAATAATCTAGAATTAACATCGAACCACTTCAAACACTTCAAAGTTGGGTCCAACCAGCTTGCATATGTGTGAACCGAACTTTCAAAATGTTGAACCAGGCTGTAAAAGGCTGAACCGGGCCTCTAAATGGTAAAACAAGCCACCAAAATGGAAAACCGACCCCAACCGGACCGAAAACAAGCCGAACCGACCCAAAAACAATTGAACCAATCAAAGTCAATGAACCGATCAAAGGTCAAAGGCTTCTTCTTCATTTAAAAACGGAATTCACACGGGACTTGAATTTTACTGCAGCAGAAGAACAAAAAAAAACAGCAGCCTCTGTTTTGTGTTTTTCTGGACCTTTCGAGCTTCTTTCTTCAAATTGAAGGTCTTCACGAACTCTGATCGACTCAAAAATTTTACAGACTCTTCCTCACACATTAATGGTCAAACACACTTGAGAAATTTGAAAATAAAGCACAAATTGATACTCAATTTAAATGCCAAAACAAGAAGAACGCCTTAGACGCCTAGAAAAATTAGATTTCAAGAAACACCCACCACAACATAAAATAGATCAAATTGAGTGCTCAAAATTGCTCTGATACCAATTTAACGAGTCTATATTAAGCAAAGAGAAGCAATTTCAGATCTTAAACACTCTAAGTTGATCAATTTTACAAAATAAAAAGCATGCTCAAATTTGGAAAAATAGAGAGTAAGAACACATACCTTTCAAACTTTGAATTCTTCAAATCTGTGGGCAATCTCTTGCCACAAACACTTTGTGGACCACCTCTAGTGTCTTCCCTACTATCCTTAGGCTTTGGAACAGATTGTGGGATCTTAGATTGAGAGAATTTGATGAGAGAAGGAGAATGGTTAAAAAACAAGTCCAATTGAAACTTCTGCAAAAATCCTCTTTAATTACCTCAAATCTCCATCATTTAAAGCTTCATTAAGGTTTGTAAAGATGACAGTAAAAGAGTGATGAGGATGATTTAATTAGGAGGTGGAGAATTCTTGTGATTTTGAAAAAGCAAGAAGATTAATCACAAAAAAATGTATTTGGTCTTTTTTAATTCAAAAATGAATTTGAATTTCTTTTTAATTTTAATTCAAAATTAATATAAAATTAAATTAAAATTAAAATTATTTTTTTAATTTAATTAATTAAATAATTAAAATTAATTAATTTTAAATAATTATTTAATTTAATATCAAATATCAAATTAAATAATTAGACCAATCCCGATTTCTTAAATCAACCATTCGAACATTAATCCCTATTCATGTTATAAACCGAACCAATATTTAAATCATATTTAAATACGTTCACCTCTTCTTCATAATAGTTTAATTCATAATTAAACTATGACACGCTAAGTATCACATATAATTAACGTTTTCTCCCAAAACCGAATTTGAACAATTCAAATTCTTTTCTCTCAAATGTTACAAGGCTTAATCCGAGCTAGTAAGGGGACCTAATGGACCTACAGATCATGAGCTCCAACGATACGAGATTAACCGACCAAACTCTTTAGCCTAGCTAATCAACATTCGTTAACCACCGGGACACTTCATTAAAGGCCAGTGGTTGCACTCTCCTCACTGTAGATATATTTATTTCCACTCGATATAACCATGATTAGTAAGTCGATCCTTCACAGGTCATTCGTAATTACAGCTGGGTCAAAATTATAATTTTACCTCTGTAATTACTTCTTGTTCCTTAAGTCCCACTGATCCTCTAATGAACAATTGATTTTTGACCCAACCAACAAACCGAATCCCTCTCGGGCCAATGAGATGGGTGGGCCCTTTGTTCAAGACCCGGAGTTAGCACTTAAGAGAACAACCTCTCTACTAATCCCTAAAGCGGGTAGGAGTGAATTCCATTTTGCAAAACTATGTTCCCAACTATTTACCCAACCTTATCTCCGAAATGGGAGGCTTATTGAGTCGGCAATCTCAAGTCACTCTCACCCATGCAAATCTAAGGATAATCCGAATAAATAGGAGTTCACGACACACTCAGGATTAAGATCGAGTTACCTAGGTCATCATATGAATATAATCAGTTAAGACAGTAAACGGAGTTATAAAGTCTAAGTGACTATTTCTCGATCCAGTCTTATGCAAACTCATTGCATAGGACGCCCCCCACTCGCAACGTTGCAACGCTATCTCGATAATATATCCGCATGAAAAAACTAGGCGATGGCGTTGCAACGATGCTTTCTAGCGTTCCAACGCTACTTCGATAAGGAGGCACACGTTTAAGGTACCGGCGTTACAATGCTGCCAACACCGCCGAGTATTTCCATATCTGCTTCCCACCTAGGGCACAACGTTGCAACGCTGTCCCTAGCGTTGCAACGTTGTGCCGATAATCCTTATAAATAGAACATGATTTCAAACTTGCAAAGGGAGCCGAATTTGATAGATTTCACACCCTAATTTCGAAATACACTCTCTAAGAAGAGAAAGAAGAGCATTCCTTGGGAGCCAAAGCGTTTGTGGAGGCTCGAGATCGTGACGGGAGCTCGGGGACGAGGGACCGACATCGACACATAAGTTATTTTCTCTTTCTTTAGATTGTAACTTTATTTAAAGACGATTCTATGACTTTAGTTTGTTTTTATTGTGATTTTGAGTGACTAACGTTGTAGTTAGGATTTGATTAGCATGTTTTAGGACATGTTTGGGAGTGATTTTGGAATGGCCAAAATCAATTTTGACATGTCTAAAATCACTTTCCTTCCAAAAGTGTGATATTTGGCAAGATTGAGCAAGTGGAGTGATTCTTAGTCAATCACTTGAGAGGTGATTCCTAAGTGATTATTGTCAAGTGATTGTGATTTAAAATGACTATTATTTCAGTTTTAAAAAATGTATACTTATGGTGACGGGTAAAAACCATCATCTTTTGTAAAAAAACATTAATTTTTATTAAAAATGAATTTTCTCAAAACCATCACCATTGAGTTCATCCGTCATTGTTTAGAAAATGACAAATTTTCTCTCTCTAAAGTTTTGATAATGTGTATTTCTTACTTTATTATCTTTTTATTCATTTTTCTCTATAATGGTTTTAACTTTTTTTGAATTTTTTTATTTCTATTTTTTTGTTCCAGCCTATAATTTTCATATCTTTTAAATTTTTTCTCTCTAATTTTTTATCTCTTACTCTAATTTTTTTGTTCTTCTTGTACTTTTTTGTCCCTAACTCTTAACTTTTTTTCTGCTCAGTATAATTTTTCTTCCTAAAATTTTTATCATTTTGCCCAATTTTTTTTAAATTTATCTCTCTATCTTTATTTCTCTCCTCCATATCTCTAACATGATGATTCTAAATGTAACGCCCCAGGCCCAAGATCTCTTGCGACCTGGTTGCGTCACTATATCATCCATGACTCTTTGTAAGAGTGAAGACACTATCCCTACAAACCAACACGTGGTCCTTTCAACATGTTTTGTCCTCACTCACATGCTCCCTGTGGAGTTCCTATGATTGAACCACCGAAAAGGAAGGTGCACCTTGTTGGTATAGGTAGTAGGTATCAATTCTTTTAAGTCTTTCCTCAACTATACTTTCATATCCTCATGGTCACTCGCATGTACCCCTCTTTCTCGGGCACCATACTTTCATATCCGCAGGATCCCTCTCATTCATATGTAGACTCGGTTCATTCATGTACCCATGTTCCTCGGGCGTCACACTAAATTCCTTTTGAAAACAAACATTAACTATTTTTTTAAAAAAAATATTTTTAATTAAATTTAAATTCACTTTTACAACGTTTGAATCAAATATTAAAATGATTTATAACTAAATATTTTTTAAAAAATGAATTATTATTAAATCATTAGCTTAAACACTTATTTTAAAGTCACTCCCAAAAATGTCTTTGAAAATCACTTAATTGTGTGAAAATCACTATTAGAAGTGTAGAACCAAACATGAAAATAATTATATGAAAATTATTTTTAATAAATCAATTATAAACAAATCAATTGTACTAAAATCAATATTTCTAAAATTATTCCCAAACATGCACTAAGACTTATTTGCTTATGTATTGAACTTTTTTTTATATTTATTTTTGGCAATTTGTTCTTCAATTCTTTAATCTTGTTGGTTTAAGTGGACTCGAGAGAAAGAAACTTAGATTAGAGCAAAGTTGTCAAAATCTTTAGAAATCTGACATGAGAATTGTTGGGAGAAAAATTATAATAATAATAATCACCATAAATAAATTATTATTATATTAAATCTCTCCTTCCACAGGATAAGCCAACTAATAAATCAAAGTCACAAAATATTAAATATAAAGAGATAGGGAAAAGAGAACGCACCGAAATTTATACTGGTTCGTCCAGTCTTCTGCAACTGCAGGTTCTACTATAGTTGGGAGATTACAAAAGTCCTCAAAATTGGTGCCACAAACTAACACTCAATAGCCCAATAATGACTACGGGCTTCCAAGTATCACAACTCGATAGCTTGGGATAAACAATAAATAAGAAACCCTCGTACCCATAAGAAAATATTTTTTTTCTTCAATGTTGCTTACTGTCGCATTTCTCAAAATCACAGTCTATGATTTTTCAACTTACAAGCAGAAGAAAAAAAACAAGAAAAAAGGCGTTGAATCTTCTCAACCTTCCCAGCCGCATAAGACATATATATATATGTCTTGTTATTAACCCTAGAAACCCATTATTGGGCCTTGATGGGTCATAAATTTGGCATAAACTTCAAAAGCCAATGCGTGCATATTTATAAAAAGATCTTCAGGTTATTTAATTTTGGCTCGAAAAACCCAACAAATTTCCCACTTGGAGACAAAACGACGAATTTGTCGCCCACTGCAACAAAACTCTGATCAACTTGGTAAACTCCAAGGTCAAACTCTCACTACAACTGTTATCTTTGATCTTCTTGGCAAGCTCCAAGGCTAAAAAAACCTGAAAACACAACAAACTCATAAGAAAGGTAACCATCAGAATATAACTGCAGTGCATCTGTGCTCGCCCCGAGGTATGGGCTCACTACGTGGATCTGTCTCCCAGAAAAAAGAGACAGACACGTACTCCCACTTCAGCTAAGTGGTACCAACTGACATCTTCTTCAACCCTGAACCATAGTTCCTGAAGAAGATACACTCTGAGAAGGGTTTGAATCCTCTATTCAAGCTTGTTGCCAATTTAGAGACTTTACCCTTGACCTTAGCAACTGCTCTTGCCTTCCACTTCGATGCCTCCACTCGCCTAGGCGCCTTTTTCAATTCAACTGTCCATCTGACAACTGAGGGTTCATGATAGCCACCAATTCTCTCCTGGATTTTCCAATTGTTCCTGAACTGAAGGATCTTGATCTGACTGATCAAACTTGGTTATCATTGTTGTTGGCTCAACTTTACCTCTACTACAACCATTTGCAACTTTAACTGACATCCACTGTCTCTTCAACCCTTTCTTAGCAACATCCAACCGGCATCTATACAACGTAGATTTCCTGTGACCAACTGCCACTACCTAGGATCCTGACCTGAGTTTACAGTGGTTTCTGCCAAACTCACAAATGTAGCCATCATCTGTCAATTTGCTAGTGGAGATAAGATTCATCTTGACACTGGGCACAAACCTGACATCTCGTAGTACCAAATTATTCTCACATTCTGTCTCCAGACTAACCTCCCCAATCCCATTGGTTTTGGATATTTCACCATTCCCCATCCTCACTAAGCCATGGTGGGCTCCTGTCAAGGATGTGAAAAAACTCCTATCTGAAGCTATGTGAACAGTAGTTGCGCAGTCTAAAATTCATGACTTAGATGAATTATTACTACTCTTTGTATCACTCCCAACACAGACACATGCATCTAGCACTACATTTGCCTTTTGATTTTGTGTCCTCTCTAGATTCTCTTTCAATTTTCTACACTGACTCTTAAAGTGACCTTTCTTGTGATAGTAAAAGCATTCTATCTCTTTATTCCTATTATTCCACTTCTTCCTACTGCTACTCGATGTATTTTCCTCATTAATCTTCTTTATTCCCTTAGTCATAGAGCAGATCCTATAGTAGACTCCTTACTACTATCTTTTCTACGAATTTCCTCAGCTAGGGCTAAATTACAAACACTAGAAAAGTGTAGAGTATTTTCACCTACTGAATTACACACTATTGTCTTCATTATTTCCCAACTATCAGGCAAAGAAGTTAATAAAATAATAGCATTTACTTCATCAGTAAACTCTATTCTAATTGATTTCAACTGATTTATCAAAGTGGTTACCTCATTTATATAGGAATTCACAGAAACATCCTCAACCATACGAATATTGAAAAACTTCCTAAGCAGATAGATCTTATTATTTGTGTAGAGTTTTTCATACCTGTTAGCAAGCGTTTTCATTAGCTCAATCGCAGTTGTCTCATTGGCTACCTGACTGGCCACGCCAATCGACATACACATTCTGATTGCATCAACTGCTTCTTCATCAAGAGTCTCTCAATCTCCATCTTTCATCCCTTTCGGTCTCTTTTTCAAAGCCTTACCCAGCTTTTTAACAGTCAAGTAGTCTTTGACCATCATCTTCCAATATTCAAAATTGTCCCCATTAAACTTCATGACTCCATCAAAACTTGTTGGCTCCATGTATCCCATGACTCCTGAACCAAAAGCTCTGATACCAATTGTTAGGAGAAAAATTATAATAATAATAATCATCACAAATAAATTATTATTATATTAAATCTCCCCTTCCACAAGATAAGTCAACCAATAAATTAGAGTCACGAAATATTAAATATAAAGAGATAGGAAAAAGAGAAGACACCCAAATTTATACTGTTTCGCCCCAAACTTGGGAGTACGTCCAGTTTTCCGCGTTGGGAGATTACAAAAGTCCTCAAAACTGGCGCCACAAACTAACCATCAATAGCCCAATAAAAACTACTGACTTCCAAGTATCACAACCCGATAACTTGGGATAAACAATAAATAAGAAACCCTCATACCCAGAAGAAAAAAAAAATTCTTCAACATTGCTTACTGTCGCATTTCTCAAAATCACAGTCTGTTATTTTTCAACTTACAACCAGAAGAAAAAAACAAGAAGAAAAAAGGCGTTGAATCTTCTCAACCTTCCCAGCTGCATAAGACACATATATATGTCTTGTTATTAACCCTACGAAAAAAACCCATTCTTGGGCCTTGATGAGCCCTAAATTTGCCATAAACTTAAAAAGTCAATGCCTGTATATTTAAAAAAAGATCTTTTGGCTCTAAAAACCCAACAGAGAATGACCTAGAGTTCTTAGGCAAACATATAAAAAAATTGCTTAATGTCGTGCATGGTTTTAAAATTCATAAGGAAACTTTAGAATTTATCACGTGTGCGAAACTCACCATGGATCGAGAGATTTTTTTTTTGAGTATTTTCACTTTTTGTTTATAAATTTATGACATTAGTTCATTGCATGTGTTAAATAAGGTTTTAGAATTATTTCAAAACTATCCTATTTTAAATAATATTATTAAAATTTACAATATTAATGGGAAAAAAAAATCCGATTTTGAAATGGTAGATATGTGCAATAAATATAATTGAACATTTGATAGGAATTGGTTAGAGTAGTCTTTCGAGAAAATGAAATGAGTAAACAGAAGACAAGTCAAGAAAAGGATACTTCCCCTAGCTAATGGCCATCCTTATCTTTTAATTTGCAATTTATAAATGATTCCAACTCCATCCAAAAATATCTTGAGTTTATTAAGAGATTGTGGCGATGTTGTTATCCGTGAAAATGCTGCTGCTGTTTCTGGCTTTCTTCTACGTTGGAATTCATAGCATCTTCTCCTATACAGACCCAAACGATCGTAAGTCTTGTTCTTTTTTCTGTTTCCCTTCCTTTTGAATACACTCAACCTTCATAATCCTACGTTATTCTATTTTACACTCCATTTCATAACTATTTGAATTTTTAGTTTCTACTTTTTGAAAATTAAACTTTTAAATACTACTTCTATTTACTTATTTTGTAATTAAATTCTGTTTTGGCCCTTAAAAGTTTAAATTCGTTCCATATTTTGATATGTTTTTTGGATGACTATTTTGATCTGTTTGATATGCAATCTAGATTCTGTTTTATGTTTTCAGATTCATTGAATTCAGTGAATATGTGTTTGGCAGATGTTTTTCCGAAAACAATTTTTGGATTCTGTGATCCAAATAGTAGAAATTCTGAAAACAACATTTTTATGTTTACATTGTATCAAAATCTTAATAAATACAATATTTCAGGTTATAAACTCAATTTACTTTTGTTAAATTAAAATATGTATAATATAATATAATATAATAATTCTATAAAATTTATAAAAATCATGTTTATAAATTAACTAATAATGACTTATATTCAATTTAATAATTAATTTTGCAACCACAACTCATTTCATAATCTATAAATATATTATATGATACATTTTAAACTATTATTTAGAATTGCTACCAAACACATATTTAAAATACATGAAATACAACTTCGTTTTTATTGAATTTTTTTGTTTTCAAACTTCCGTTTTTAGATTCCTTAACAAACAGACCCGCTTTCTTTTTATTTCGGTTTCTCAATATTCAAAATACATAATTTGGTGGGACTCTCAAGAAAATAATTAATTCAATTTTTAACTTAACTTTTTTAATAAATAGGTAACATACCTTTAATATGTGTTACAATGTACTGTGGACCCCAGGAGCTTGAACCCGATAACCTAGATTTTATGTATATATTTAATTGTCCAAATTTGCAATAACGAAGCCCGGCTTGTTGCCAAGAGTGCTTCTAGCCCCTGAATTCTTATCTCCTTTTTTTTTTTCTATAATTTAAATGGAGGCCTCGTTTTTTCTATAATTTAAACAAAACTGACTTATCCTTTTCATTAATTACAAAATTATAGAAAAAGACCTATTTTAATTCAAACTAACTAATTTAGAACTTCTATCATGTAAATCATATTTCCCTTAAAAAATTCTATAATATTAAAAATAAAATATCATTCTTATAAATTAAAAAAGAAAAAGAAAAAAAATCATTTGTATCCTTAAACTTGGTATTGAATCAATTAAAACCTTACATTAATAAGTGTATGAATAAGAAACCTAAACTTTTCTAATTTAATCAATTTAGACACTTGGTAATTAGGATTGCATTTTCAATTTGTTAATCCATAACTTTTACAATTATATGGTAGGGAGCAGAGCAGTAGAGAATTACACTAATATGTATAATAATTTGACCTCGGATTGGTCCAAAAAATTCCCCCAATCCAACCTGTACTGTCTTATCGTACGCCCCTAAATGAGAGTGATTTGAAGGGAAATGTTATTGCGTAATTGAAAATGTAGAAAGTTGAGTGAGGTTTGACGAAGAAGAAGTATATTGATATGCAGTTCAAGTCCTGATATCGTTGAGAGATCAATGGCAAAACACACCACCAACATGGGAGACATCAGATGATCCATGTGGAAGTCAATGGGATGGAATCGTCTGCAACAATTCCAGAGTCACTGAATTGTAAAATTTATAATATTCCTCAAATAATTTAATTTGTTTCATTCATCTAAACTTGTCATTAATAATTATTTAGTCACCATTGCATTAAGTACTAATTGGTCTTAATTAACCTACCTCTTCAGAAAATTACCATCTATGGGCCTTAAAGGGAATATTAATGGTGACATTGGAAGCCTTACTGAACTAATAATATTGTGAGTGAAACACAACTATCTGTATTTAATTACTTTTGAAGTTATTATATATTTGATTTTGACGATTTCAATTATTGATTTTATAGGGACCTATCATTTAATAAAGACCTCACTGGTCCACTCTCTCCTGCGTTGGGGGATTTGCAAAATTTGAATGCCTTGTAAGTCAAAAGCTTTTAATCCAATTAAATGGATGGTTTTTGAGACGATGTCTTAAATTAAGTTCAAATTGAATTTAATTCCATCAGATTCTTAGCTTCATGTGGCTTCAATGGCTATATTCCCGAGGAGTTGGGCAACCTTACTCAGTTGGTGTCCTTGTAAGATGACTAATTTACCTAGAAAGAAAATTTAGCTCAACTTTCAAAAATTAAATGGTTATCAAACGGGACATTCTCGTTTTTTTTTTAAAAAAAAAATTAAATTAAAAACTTTCATTTTAGGGTTTTGAATTCAAATGAGCTCATTGGTCCTATACCAGCAACTCTGGGAAAACTCTCGAAACTTGTTTTGCTAGACTTGATGGATAATCATTTGGATGGACCTCTCCCTGTCTCAACCTCTGATTCACCTGGTCTTGACCTTCTTCTTCAAGCACAACACTTGTGAGCATTCTTTTTTTAATATAATATCAACTTTTAGAATAATTTACACAAGTTTAATTTCTTTCTACTTTAATTATTCAATTTATAAATTTTAGTCACTTGAGCAACAACAGTCTATCGGGCCCTATTCCACCTAATCTTTTTAGCCAAAATATGAAATTAATACACATGTAAGTTTCATCCTAACCATATCCACCTTGCTCTTTCTTCACTTTCTATTCCATCATCTTTCTTCTCTCTTACTACCAATCTTTTCATTCATTCTAATTCTAGTGTACTTGATTGGAATCAATTCTCTGGGAGTATTCCTCCAACCTTGGGACTTGTTAAGACTCTTGAACTTCTGTAAGTCTATTACAATACTCTTCGGATCAGTTTCTCGTTTCTTGTTTTTTGTTTCCCGTTTCTTAAAAATTCAAAACAGAAACATGTTTGATAATTATTTCTTGTTTCTTTAGTAAAAATAAATTTACTATATAGAATATAATAAAATATATAACTTGCGTTAAAATAAATATAAAATAATCATAAAGAGTTTATAGTATTTTATTCCAACTCGACACAAAATTAATAATAATAATAAATTTTATCTTGTTCAAATTTGATTTGTAATGTCATTTCTCACTCCAATCAATTCACTTTATACTATTTTGGCTTATACGAGTTAGTACAATTAGACTAATTTATGAATTATAAGGTTAGTCAATCAAGCATACCCACATTTCTTTAATTAATAATAAACTTTATTTTTATTTTTTCTTTAAAAATGAATTAGCCCTACACACAAAGTAAAATCAGAAAAAGAGAGAAATTACATATATTTTTTTATATTTAATTGATTCGTAACAAAAGAAACAAATAATTGAGATTTAAATAAAAAAAATAATAACGAAAAGAGAAAAACATAAAATAAAAATAAGGAACTATTAAAAGAAAAAATAGGATGAGAGAGAGATATAACCATATAAGAGAAAAAAAAATAAAGAAAATCGAAACAATAAAGAAAACAAAAAAAAAATTAAAAGAAAAAAATTAGTATGGAAGAGGGAAAAAGACGAGAGAGGAGAGATGGGTATAGAAAATAGAGATACATGCATAAAACATCAAACAAGAAACAGAAACAGAATTTGAAAAACTATTTTTTGTAATTTCTCAAAATCGGCCACATTTCAAGAAAAGTTTCTAAAAAAATTAAAAACAAGAAACAAAAACATTTATCAAACAAGTCTATTTCAAGAAAATGAGAAAAAAGAACAAGAAACAAGAAACAGGAACGATGTTATGAAACGAGCCCTGTACTGCCTGCAACACTCAATGTTGTACAACCCCATTTTGTTTCAATGGGGATGGACAACATTTGGGTGGTGCTCGGGCAACACCCAAATATTGCCACTTCACTATTTTTGATGCAATACTACAACTTAACTAATATGCTTCAAATATGTTGCAGCCGACTCGATCGGAATTCTCTAACAGGAATTGTTCCATCCAATCTTACCAACTTAAGAAGAATCAAACAATTGTGGGTATTTATATTTTCCAAGATTATGAACACGTCTTAGTTTTTTTTTTTTTTTTTTGTTTCATTCATAAGTAATCAAACTTCTCTTTCTACCTATGTTGTTGGATTCTCTTTTAGGAATTTAGCACACAATAATCTGACAGGTCCATTCCCAAATTTAGCTCAAATGACTACACTATGTGTTGTGTAAGCTACCATCTCAATTATTCAAAATACCCCTGTTTTAGTTCATTAATTTAATCGCTAAATTATCACTATTACTTGAGATTTTTATAGGGACCTTAGTAACAACTCATTTGACTCAACAAATGCCCCAACTTGGTTCTCAAGCTTACCATCTCTTACCACTTTGTAAGTCGCTTGATATCATGTTTTCAATGAATACTATAAATGAGAATTCGTTAAATCTCTGAAAATCAAATGTTTTCAGGATCGTTGAATCTGGGCCATTGCAAGGATCTGTCCCAGAAGCAATCTTTAGCTTACCGCAGATACAACAAATGTATGTATGATCAGATAGTGTGTTCATTATGTTCAAATTGTGTATGAAGTAATTTTTTTCAAAATTTGTGACAGAAAACTGAAGTACAATTTATTTGGTGGGACATTGAGCATGGGTGGCAACGTCAGTCAGCATCTCGAGCTTGTTGATTTCGAAAACAATCATATTACCCAACTTGCATTGTTTGGATATACTAAAACTTTGATGTGAGACAAGCTTTCACCATTTTCTCAACTTAGATTTCAACCCGCCATTTCTAACGCCCCAAGTCCACGATTCGGATCTAGATTTGAAATCCAAATATGGCCCCAGCATTTACCTACACTCCCATACCATCCTTGAGCCGCTTGCAAGAGTAAAGACTATGTTGGGAGTGCGACCAAAGTCTCATATCGGTTAGAGAAAAGGAATATCATGGGTATATAAGTAAGGGATAGTATCTCCATTGGTATGAAGCCTTTTAGGTGAAACAAAAAACAAAATCATGAGAGCATATGCCCAAAGTGGATAATATCATACCAATGTAGAGATATGTGGAGTACTAACCCAACACGAGTCCTTTCAACATGCTTATACCAATGTGGAGATATGTGAAGGGTCGTTATCCCTAGCAGACTAACCCAAAACAGGTCATTTCAACCTGTTTTAAGAGAGGATGGTATGCGGGGGAATGCCGAGGTCAATAAATGGTCAAATCCGAATTCCAAATCTCGATCGGAACCCTGGGCCTAGGGCGTTACACCATTTTTATTTTATTAGTTTATTATCATATCTTGTGTTTTGTAGGCTTAAAGGAAATCCTCTGTGTGAGGTTCATCCTCTGTTAAAGCAAAATGATTGTCAACTTTCACAATCAACTCCAAAGCCTAATTTTACCAGTCCTGTCCACTGTGAAGCTAGCTCGTGCATCAAAGGCGAGAAGAATAACCCTCAAACCTGTGAATGTCAATATCCATTTACAGGGATTTTGTCTTTCAGAGGACCTTCAATCAGAGAGTTCAGTAATGTGACTCTGTTTCAGTTACTGAAACAGAACCTCTCAAAGAAACTACAGCTTCCTCTTGGTTCAATTGTTGTTCAGAATCCTGTGTTTGATAGTTATGATTATCTTCGAATTGAACTTGAATTTTTTCCATCCTTTGGAAAGTATTTCAATCGTTCAGAAATTCTGAGGATTGCCTCTGAATTGAGTCATCAAACTTTCTTACTTTCTGAAGAATTGGGATCATTTTTTTTCATTCTACCTTCGTACAGTTTTTCAGGTAAGTTATTGTATATATATATATGATCATTGAACATAAGAATAATGTTACTCAATTTCTATGAGTTAGCATTGGCCATATAAAAAAAAAAAAAACATATATAATTTCTTTTATGATGCAGATGTGGGAAATTCTAGAGGCCATGGGTGGCTTATTGGGATTGCAATTGGCTGTGCCTTACTCATCCTATGCTTCCTTGGAGTTGGAATATATGTAATTAAGCTGAAGAAACAAGTATCAAAAGCGATTTCATTGTGCAAGCCATTTGGTAACCCTCTATTTATCCTCAGCTTTATTCTCTTTCTGCTAGATTTCTGAGTATCTATCTAAATCTAACGGCACATTTGGATCACCAACATGGTTTATATCAAATATCCCAAATTTAAGGTTAAAATTATGCATATTTTCTTAACATTTCTTTACAATGATTTTTATCTTCTGTACAATAGTTCTCATCTTTTTCAAAAAAACACTTTGAATTCTTAGCAAAATTTTCGAAACAAAAAAAATTTTTGGAAATTACTTTTTTTAGTTTTCGAATCTACACTTGGTTTTTCAAACCACATGTAAAAAGTAGATAAAAAAACGTGAAAGCTCATACGTAAAAATAGTATTTATAGGCTTAACTTCCAAAAACCAAAAACCAAAAACTAGACTCCCGTTTGATAACCATTTGGTTTTTAAAAATTATACTTGTTTTTCCACAAATTATCTTCATCTTCTCTACAATAATTACCATCTTTGTTCGTGAACCATTTGAGTTTCTAGCTAAACTTCAAAAAAAAAAAACCAAGGTTTTGAAAACTACTTTTTTTAGTTTTCAAAATTTTGTTTGGTTTTTGAAAACATAAGTACAAAGTAGAAAACATAACATAGAAATTCATAGGTAGATATAGTATTTGTAGGCTTAATTTTTAAAAATTAAAAACCAAAAACTAAATGCTTATCAAACGAAACCTAAATGTTTGGAATAATAAATATTTGTATTTGGATATACATGATGATTAATGTATGAGAGTTAAATATGTATGCTTGGATAAGTAAGATAATCATAATGTCGGGAATTGATGTTTGTTTTATAATAAATAGTATATAAAATATAAAATAATAATTATAAATATATTTATTTATAATTATTAGTTTATAATTTAAGTCTAAAAAAATTGATATTAATAATTAATTAATTAATTTTATTATATTCAAACTCACAGGTATAAAAGTCTCACGTCCATAAAAAAAAATCTGATATTTAAAGTTCCTTGGATAATATGAAAATCAATAAAAGAAACACGAAACAAATAAGGTGTAAATGAAATAATTTTAGATGATGAGAAAATTTTTTGTGAACGTGGGGGAAAATCAGTAGTCTAAATTCTGAAATTTACTCTAGCTTCCTGGTCATCTATTGAACAAGAAAGTGGAGACGCACCACAATTAAAGGGAGCAATATATTTTTCCTATGATGAGCTTAGCAAGTTGACTAATAATTTCTCCACAACTAATGAGATAGGAGTTGGAGGATATGGAAAGGTAAACATCTTAAGTTTTTTTTTTTTTTCCTTTTTGCTATTTTAAATAATTAAAAGTTTTTTTTTTTTTAAATTTCTCTAGGTCTATAGAGGAATGACGGGATATGGACAAATTTTCGCAATCAAAAGAGCTAGAAAAGGATCGAACCAAGGTGCAGTTGAGTTCAAGACTGAGATTGAATTGCTTTCACGAGTTCATCACAAGAATCTAGTCAGCCTTGTAGGATTTTGTTGTGAACAGGGAGAACAGATGCTTGTTTATGAATTCATGCCTAATGGATCACTTCGAGACTTTCTTGGTAAGTAATTTTATTGGCGTTTTTAAATAATTAACTTTTTTCAAAGAATTATTCTTCTTCTTCTAATTTATAATTATTTTATTTAATTTAAGAGTTTTAAAATTGTGTTCTCTCTTTTTAGAGTATTAGGTGCCTCAACTACGAAGCTACACTTTAGATACAAAATATACATATATAATATTAATCAAATAAATTAATTTGAGAATAAGGTTAAGGCAAAGAAATTGTTCTTATTGTCTCCATTTTCAAGAAAAATGGATTACATTACATGTCTCCTCAAGATGGTGGGGTCATTTGGACTAAAATACCCGTTTGGGCTTAATGAGCTTTGATATCGTATTATATTACATCAGGTTCCATCTTTAAACTAATGGATAATGAGATAAGTAACTCATGTATCTTATAAATGGTGAGATCATATTCATATTTCTAATAATCGGATCCTCAACATAACCCAAATTCAATCCCCAAGATTGCTTGAAAGATATTGAAACCTCTTCTTTGGTATGTTTTTTCTAACCACATTGGTATTTAAGTTTTGTTGCTGATTAAAGAAGGTGACTGGGAAGAAGATGGATAGTTTAATTTTAAAAATTTTTAATTGATGGATTTGATTTGGCATATTGGAAGATGCTTAAAGAAAATAGCCATAACAAGTCTGGTGAATCCTCTCTAGTGCATATGAAAACCCATCCACCTATCATAAAACTTTACCTCACTAGCTACTAAAAATTTTCTTCTTGTTAACTTAAAAAAATATATATCCAAATGCAAGCAATCCCAAGCCCTAATAAGTTTTCGGTTCCAACAAGCATTAAAGCAACATGGAACTCCAACTACAAAAGAAATAGACAACTGAACCCAAACTCTTAATAAAACAAGAATTATATAAATGTTAAATCACCGATAAACAACCCAAAAGCTTAAGCTAATAAGTTATAATAAATTTAATCTTATATGAATATTTAAGGCACCGCTTGAGATAACCATTTGGTTTTTAAAAATTATGCTTGTTTTCCACAATTTCTCTTCATCTTCTCTACAATGATTTCAATCTTTCTTGAGATATCATTTAAGTTTCTAGTCAAAATTTAAAAACAAAAACAAGTTGGTGAAAGCTACTTTTTCTAGTTTTCAAAACTTAGCTTGATTTTTGAAAATATAGGTAGAGAATAGATAAGAGAAAACATAAAAATTCATTGGTAGAATTAGTATTTTTAGGTTTAATTTTCAAAAACAAAAAACCAAATAGTTATCAAATGAGGTCTTAAAAATAAATATAGAGGATCAATCAACATTGTGTTTATAACGGTTCACCCACTATGGGTTATATCCGGTTCGATTATCTGCTACCATGGTAGGCTCTACTAATAATATAATAGGAAGGTTATCATAGTAAATAATTAGGGAGTTGGTTAAGGTATTTGTTATAAATAGAGACGATGGGGAAAGGAGGAAGTTAGGCATGGATTTATAAGTGAGAGGGTTCAAGAAAGGGAGATTCCAAGTACCTCAAATACTTGGTTATCTTGTAGTTCGGATATCTTTACATTTCAATATATTTAGGTGCTATCAATTGGTATCAAACCAGTCAGTTATGATCATAGAGTTAGGGACAAATGAACGTGAGGAGTGTTGTCAAAGTATTTATGTGAAGAGTTGTTGTTGAGTTTACTGGAAGAGATGAATCAAATGATAAATGGATAGGAGAAATGAATGAAGTTGATATAATAATCTTTTCAAGATGAAATGAAGCAGAGTTAAAGAGATTATTGTAGTGAGAAAAAATGAGGATATATATTGGCAAAGATGAAGGGAAAAATATTATGATAGATTCAGGCTGCTTAACTAGCAAAAATAAAGTATCAACAGAATGGTCAAAAGAGCAAAGACAGAAAGAACACGAAATCAATGGAGAAAAAAAGTAAAAAAGGAAGAGTAAGGATTGGTTGAAAAAGAAAATTAGGGGATGCAAAAAGATTATTTGGAAAAAACCAATGAAAACGATATGGGGTGGTCGACTGATTATCGGTTCCCAAGTCCAAGCGAGACTCACCGATAAGGAGCAATCGCTAGCAATGGATGTTCAAAGAGAGATTGAAGATGATTGTTGCTTCTATGGTTGGAGATGAACTTGTGGGTGGTCATGTGAATTGTCAAACGAAAGAAGAATCCATAAGAAAGTGGAGTTGTAGACTGCTTAATGGGTTGGATTGGGGTAAATAGGGTAACGGTTGAAATATAAACTTGATTTTGGGTCATTAGTATTTGGGCCTAGTCTAAATAAAACCCCAATTTCTAGAAACTGTAGAGTATTCTAGAGGAATCTCTTTTTAAAGATGTTTTAAAGTAGGTTGTAGAATTCTCTAGAATGTAGAATATTCTAGAGAGTCCTTTGTAATTTCTAGATTGTATGAGTTGGCAAAATCATAGCCATTAGTTTAGGGGATGCAACAAGTATAAATAGGGGAGATATCCTTGAGTTTGTATCAAGCCAAATAAAACCAAAGAGCTAGAAGTGACCAATAATATAAGTAGCCTCTTCTTCAAAAATCTATCTTCCAAAGTTTAACCTCCAATCTCCAAAGTTCCTTTTCCAACAAAGTGGTATCAGAGCTCAAAAATCCTTTCTAAGAATATGGCAAGTAACAACATGGTCTCATCCTAAGTTCCAGTGCTTAGCAAGAGCAACTATGATAATTGGATCATCAAGATAAAGACTTTCTTTAGATCGCAAAAAGTATGAGAGATAGTAGAGAAAGGGCAATCCGAACCAGAGAATGATGGTAGCCTTTCTCAAATACAAAAGGATAGTTTGAGAGACTCAAGAAAGAGAGACAAGAAGGCTCTCTATCTAATCTATCAAAGATTAGACGATGATGCTCTTGAGAAGATTTCAGAAGCAAAGACGTTGAAAGAAATATGAGAGAAGTTTCAAATATTGTACAAGGGAGCAGATCCAGTAAAAAAAGTACATCTTCAAACTCTAAGAGCTGAGTTTGAAACTTTGCATATGAAAGATAGAGAAGTCGTCTCCGACTATTTTTCTAAAGTTTTAACGGTCACCAATCAACTTAAGAGAAATGGTGAAAAACTTGATGATGTAAAAATTATGGAGAAAATTCTAAGATCATTAGATCCAAAGTTTGAACATATTGTTTCCATAATCGAAGAAACAAAAGACTTAGAGGCTATGACCATTGAGCAACTCTTCGGTTCGTTATAAGCATATGAAGAAAAGAAAAATAAGAAGGAAGGAATCGTAGATCAATTACTCAAGGTGCAAGTTGACTCAACTATTAGAGAAATCAGTCACAATGGTAGAAGCCAATGAAGACGAGGTAATGGTGGACATCGAGGGTAAGGAAGAGCTCATGGACAAGGACAAGGACGAGGTTGGAGATCCTATGATGAACAACAACTTTAGAAAAGGAGGAAACTCACCAAGAGTTCATGGGCAAGGCAACTCAAGATCGAGGTACGTTAAGTCTGAAAGAGTCTAGATTAAGAAAGCGGAAGCAATTTTGGATCTTGAACACTCTAAGTTGATCAATTTTGTAAAATAAAATACATGCTCAAAGCTGAAAAAACAGAGGGATAAAAACTCAACTTTGAAAATCAAATTCTCTTCACCCGGTGGATGGTTTTCAACACAAACACTTCGTGGACAACCGTTAGAGTCTTCCCTACTATTCTCAGGCCTTAGAACGGATTGTGGGATCCTAGGTTGAGAGAATTTGGAAGAAAAGACCTCAAAGGTCAGTAATTCGGGAATTTAGAATTTTCTACAAAATTCTCTCAAAACACCTCAAAGCACCATTAAATAAAGCTTCATCAAGCTTCATTTGAGTGACAACTCAAGTGTGATGAGGATGGTTTGAGATGGAGGTGACCAATTTTGGTGAATTTGAAGATGAGAGGGATTGGGCAAGTTGCAATTTGGATTTTATGAAAATCCATGAAAATCCACTAATTTTATAATTAATTTTAATTCTAAAATCAATATTAAATTGATTTTTAATTAAAATTAATTTAATTTATTTATTTATTAAATAATTAATTTAATTAATTAATTTTTTAATTTAATTTAATATCAAATATTAAATTAAATAAATTACCCGATCCCGATCGATTTTCCGAACATGAATCTTTATTCATGCTATAAACTGATCCAATATTTAAATCATATTTAAATATATACACCTCCTTTTAATCATAGTTTAATTCATAATTAAGCTATGATTAGTTAAATAATCACATATAATTAACGCTTTCTCTCCAAACTCGAATTTGAACAATTCAAATTCTTTTCTCTCAAAATGTTACAAGGCTTAGTCCAGAGCTAGTAAGGGGACCTAATGGACCTACAAATCATGAGCTCCAACGATACGAGATTAACCGACTAAACTCTTTAGCCTAGCTAATCAACATTCGTTAACCACCGGACACTCCACTAAAGCCCGGTGGTTGCACTCTCCTCACTTTGTAGATATATTTACGTCCACGATATAACCATGATTAGTAAGTCGATCATTCACATGAGTCGTTCAGTAATTACAAATGGATCAAAAATACCGTTTTACCCACATAATTACCTCTTGTTCCTTAAGTCCCACCGATCCTCTAATGAACAATTGGTTTGTGGTCCAACCAAAGAAACCGAATCCTCTCGGGCCAATGAGAGGGTGGGCTCTTTGTTCAAGACCTGGAGTCAGCACTTAAGGGAACAACCTCTCTACATATCCTTAAAGCGGGTAGGAGTGAATTCCATCTTGCAGAGCTATGTTCCCAGCTATCTACCCAGACTTATCCCTGAAATGGGAGGCTTATTGAGTCGACAATCTCAAGCCACTCTCACCCATGCAAATCTAAGGATAATCTGAATAAACAGAGTCCATAGAACGCTCGAGATTGAGATCGAGTTACCTGGGTCATCGTATGAATATAGTCGATTAAGGCGAAGAAACGAGTTATAAACTCTAAGTGACTATTTCGCGGTCGATCTTATGCAAACTCATTGCATAGGGCGCCCCCACTCACATGTCTCCACATGAACGATTTAGGATCACATCGTTTGTACTCTACAAAGCGGGTCGCGCCCATAGTATCCCCAGGATAAGGTACGCAACCCTATCCTTATACTATAGATTGTTCTGGCTATAACTTGAACTTGATCCACTTTTATGTGTCAGACATAAAGTTCAAGTATTCATCCTATAGCCAAGGGTTCTTTATTGGATTAACGTTACACAATACACAATTCACTTTATTCAATAAAACCTTTACTGAATAAATTTCAATAACAACTTTATTGCAAAATAGAATATGCATTCAGTTTAAAAACCACGAGTTTTAGGACATAAAACCCAACAAAGTCAAATATTAAATGCTACAATTGTAAAAAATATGGTCACTATGTATGTGAATGTAGAGCTGCTAACAACAATAAAGTTGAAGAGAATGAAAACTACATTGAAGAAAGAGATCAAGAATGTGACACCTTATTGATGGCTTGCACGAATGGTGAATGGATCAAAGATAATAGGTGGTACTAGACACCTGGGCAAACAACCATATGTGTAGAAAAAGGAGCATGTTCGTAGAACTCGATGAATCGGTTAGCGACAATGTAGATTTTAGAGATGAATCCAAGGTCGAAGTAAAAGGAAGAGGTAACATTCTTATCCAATTGAAAAATGGTGGGCATTAACTTATTTCAAATGTTTATTATGTGCCGAATATGAAGAGTAATATCTTGAGTTTGGGCCAACTCTTAGAGAAAGGTTATGACATTCAATTAAAAAATAATAACCTTTCTATAAGAGATAATACAAGTAACCTAATTGCTAAGGTACCAATGACAAGAAATAGAATGTTCATACTCAACATTCAAAACGATGTAGCAAAATGCCTCAAGATGTGTTACAAAGATACATATCTTGGCTTTGGCATCTTCACTTCACGCATCTCAATTTTGGAGAATTAGAGTCACTTTCCAAGAAGAACATGGTGAGAGCATTTCCTTCCATAAGCCACCCCGATCAAGTGTGTGAAGGATGTCTACTTGGAAAGCAATTCAAGAAAAGCTTCCCAAAAGAGTCAAACTCAAGAACTTAAAGGCCTCTAGAACTTATACACACGGATGTGTGCGGTCCGATCAAGCCAAGATCACTCAGTAAGAGTAATTATTTTCTTCTCTTTATTGATGATTTTCAAGAAAAACATGGGTGAATTTCTTGAATCATAAATCAGAGGTGTTCGAGAATTTCAAGAGGATCAAAGTCGTTGTTGAGAAAGAAAGTGGTTTGGTAATCAAGGTCATGAGATCTGATCGTGGAGGAGAGTTCACATCAAATGAATTTCAAAAGTATTATGAAGACCATGGAATTCAACGACCCTTAACAGTACCAAGATCCCCCCAACAAAATGGAGTGGCAGAAAGGAAGAATAGAACCATTCTGAACATGGCAAGAAGCATGCTTAAAAGAAAGAAATTACCAAAGGAGTTTTGGACAAAAGCAGTGGCGTGTGCAGTCTACCTATCCAATCGATCTCCAACAAGAAGTTTATATGGAAAAACGCCACAAGAAGCATGGAGTAGAAGAAAACCTTAGATTTTCCATCTCAGAGTCTTTGGAAGCATTGCTCACGTTCATATACCAGATGAAAAAAAGTAAGTTGGATGATAAAAGTGAAAAGTACATCTTCATCGGTTATGACTCGAATACTAAAGGGTACAAGCTCTACAACCCTGATACGAGAAAGACAATCATTAGTTGAGATGTAGTATTCGATGAAGAAGGAGAATGGAATTGGGGACAACATAATGAAGACTACAACTTCTTTCCATATTCTGAAGAAGATGACATGGAACAAGCAATGATAGAGCAAACAAGAGAGGAGTCTTCTACTCCAGAAGCTTCACCAACTACAAGTTCCCAAGATGAGGAAAATTCAAGTGAAGAAGTTTGCCGCTTCAGAAGCTTACAAGAACTTTATGAGGTAACTACATATCAAGATAATCTTACTCTCTTTTATCTTTTTGCCGATTATGAACCCATGAACTTCCAAGAAAGCTGTGGAAAACAAAAATTGGAAAAACGCAATGGATGAAGAGATCAAGGAGATCAAGAAGAACTACACATGGGAGCTAGTCTCACTTCCAAAAGGGCACAAGGCGATTGGTGTGAAATGGGTTTACAAAGCCAAAAAGAATGCTAGAGGAGAAGTCGAAAGATATAAGGCAAAACTAGTGGCGAAAGGTTATAGTCATAGAGCCGGCATCGACTATGATGAGTTATTTGCTCCCGTTGCTCGACTAGAAACAGTTACATTAATAATTTCATTAGCAACTCAAAAAAATTGGAGAATCTATCAAATGGATGTTAAATCTGCTTTCCTTAATGGGGTCCTTGAGGAAGAAGTCTACATTGAACAACCTCAAGCTATGAAGTTGAGGGAAAAGAAGACAAAGTTTTGAGGTTGAGAAAGACACTCTATGGGTTGAAAAAATCTCCAAGAGCTTGGAATTCCCGAATAGACAAGTACTTATACGAGAGAACTTCATCAAGTGTCCATATAAGCATGCACTTTACATCAAAGCTCAAAAAAATGATGTATTGGTTGTGTGCTTGTATGTAGACGACTTGATCTTTACAGGCAATAATCCGACAATATTCGACAAGTTTAAGGAAGAGATGACGTACAAGTTTGAGATTATCGACATCAAGCTCATGTCTTACTACCTCGACGTTGAAGTAAAACAATAAGATAAAGACATCTTAATCACCCAAGAAGGTTATGCTAAGGAGGTGATCAAGAAGTTCAAGATGGATGATTTTAATTCGGTCAACCCACCCATGGAATGTGGAATCAAACTATCAAATCACGAGGAAAGAGAAAAAGTGGATACAACACTCTTTAAGAGCTTAGTTAGGAGTTTGCGGTATTTGACATACACAAGACCCGATATTCTCTATCCGATTGGAGTTTTTAGCTGCTATATGGAGAAACCGACAACCACACATTTGAAGGCAAGAAAAAGAATTCTTCGATACATCAAAGGTACAATAAATTACAGTTTGTACTATTCTATTTCTGATGATTATAAGCTCGTGGGATATAGTGATAGTGATTCGAGTGGAGATATGGATGACCGTAAGAGCACGACTGGTTTTGTGTTCTATATGGGAGACACTGCTTTCACATAGATGTCAAAAAAGCAACCAATTGTTACTCTTTCAACATGTGAAGTAGAATATGTAGCTGCTACCTTCATGTGTTTGCCATGCAATTTGACTAAGAAATCTGCTAAAGGAGTTGGGTTTGTCACAAGAGGAGCCGACGAAGATTTTTGTAGATAACAAGTCAGCAATTGCTTTGGGCAAGAATCCAATTTTCTACGATCGGAGCAAGCACATTGATACGTGTTACCATTATATTAGAGAGTGCATCGCAAGAAAGGATGTGCATTTGGAGTACGTGAAGACTCATGATCAAGTAACTGATATCGCCACCAAGCCACTTAAAAAATAAGACTTCACAAGGTTGGGAGGTTTGCTTGGGGTAACAAAATCAAGTTTAAGAGGGGGTGTTGAAATATAAACTTGATTTTGGGTCATTAGTATTTGCGCCTAGTCTAAATAAAAGCCCAATTTCTAGAAACCTTTTAAGTGCTAGAGTATTCTAGAGAAATCTCTTTTTAAAGATGTTTTAAAGTATGTTATAGAATCCTCTAGAATGTAGAACATTCTAGAGAGTCCCTTGTAATCTCTAGATTATATGAGTTGGCAAAATCACAAGTTTTTTTAAGTCTACATGATGGTTGAGAACTGCTGAAAGCATCAATTTCAAATTCATTTGGTAATGGTGAGCTAAAGTTCTCAAAGATGAGGAATACAACCCCACAAAAGATCTTCAAAAGCGAGATTGTGTTATCGCTTCTACTTCACATTCAACTTCAAATAAAGATAGAAGAAGCAATAATAAAAACAATGGTGGTAATTCTCAAGAATATTCAGGGTAAATTTAGAAATAGTGAGTTTAAATGCCTTGAAAAGAAAAGATTGGATACATGAAAAAGAATGATTGTGAACAAAGGAAGAACATCCAAATATTCAAGGAGGTAAATTTGAGAAAAAAAATTTAGAGTTGGGGATGAATTGTGAGGAAAAATCTCTAGGAGATTTAAAATTAAGAACTCGACTAAGCATTCAGTTTATAAGAAAGGTTGTTGTAAGAATGGCTTCTCCCCAAAATTGTTTAGGAACATGATGGAAAAACATAGGAGAACGAGTCAACTCCAGAAGGTGTCTATTTTTTCTTTCAGCAATCTCATTTTGTTGAGGAGTGTTCACACAAGAACTAGTATGAACAATACCATGAGTAAAAGAAATAGTCCAAGAGTTGAATTAAAATATTCTCAGCCATTTTCGGTTCTGAGAACTTGAATGCTACTTTAGAATTGAGTGAAAATCATAGAATGGAAGGATTTAAAGATAGTTGATGTTTCAAATTTGTCCTTCACAAAAATATGTCCATGTTAATCTTGTATGGTCATCAATAAAAGTTATGAACCAACGTACTCCCGATATATTTCTAACTCTGAAAGGCCTACCAAATATCACTACGGATTAGTGCAAAAGGGTTTGAAGATTTGTAAAGCACACTTAGATAAATAAATAACTCTGATATGTTTGGAGAGTTGACCAAATTTCAAACTCAAGACTTGATTTTTTATGGATGAATAAGTAAGGAAGTACCTTTTCAATATGTAAAAAATTATCTGATCAAGACGAAAATGTCATAACATGATTTGACTTTCACTTAACAAGGATCTAGAATTGGAAGAGATCTTAGGAATAGAATTGACAGAATTGGAAGAACACAACCAGGGTTAACAGACGAACTCGAAAGATATTTTTCTTGAAAAAGATAGAGGCCACCATTTTGTACCAATAATATTTCTCGAACTCACCTCTTGAAATTCACACAAGTTTGAATAAAATTTAGAGATACAGTTTAAGTCACTTGTAAGTTTACTGACTGACATCAAATTACAATTCAATTTAGGAACATAAAGAAAATTCAAGAGAAAGAGATCATTTGAAAATTTTATTGACCATGTTCCAATGACCTCATAGAGAGATCCATCTGTTAATCGGACTGATGAGTGATCGGGGTGTGATTCAAACTAATGAAAAGTACTAATGTTGCCAGTCATATGGCATAATTCTTCGAAATCCACAATCCATAATTTTTGTTGGTTATGCTGCACAGAGAAACAAAGGAAGATAATATCCTGATGAGCAAGATAACCAATAGAAAATGACAATGTAGTTGTCGGTCATGACATGGTGATTGGGTTGATCTATTCAGATTAACAAATAGGTGGATGACAAGACGATTGCTCTCCAAAATTGAATTCCTTGAAGTAAAGGGAAATGAGTATTTATAGTGGTGGAAATACAAGTCCTAATTGAATAAGAAAGTTCTATCTGAAATGAATTATGAATCCAATACCAATTGAAAATGCAAAAGATCTCCAAAAATCGTCAAAAAGATCATGTTTATCATCGCAATGTTAAAATGCTAGGGACAACGTCTCGACGCTATCTTTAAATTGCACAAACAAGAAATATCAAGGTAGTGTCGAAATGCTCAGTGTGGCATCTTGACACAGCGGAGGAAAATTCTAAAAGTGAGGCGGCGTGCACGTACTTTTGTGGCAGAGAGACTTCCATAAGCTTTTTTTGAAGCGTCTCGACGCTTTGATGGAATGTCTATACACTATGGGTGCGAGGGGTCTGACCTATTTGCTGTAGAATGAGCATTTTGACGCTATAAGAGCGTCTCAATACTGTGGCCTCAGGATTTCTAGCTTGAATCACTTCTTCTGCTAATTTCTTTCTTAATTTGATACAAAATGATTCCCTTTTTGCCATAATATCTTTTAAAAGTTTGGGTTTACTTCGAATGCTCAATTTCTATAAAATAAACGAATATACACGTGAAAGTATACATTTAAACCATAAAACTAGCATAAAATAAGACCTAAAGATAACACACACTATGCTATTAACGGTGCTTGGTGAAGGATAAGACGACTCCCATGAAAGTTTGATGTAAGTTATTGAAAGGAAAGTTCACGAGCTTAACTTGTGATAAAGCTTCACGATTCCTTCAAGGAAGGAGTCCTAATTCTTCTTCAAAGAATCTCAATTCAAACCAACAATTGCAACCTTCAAAGTTCACCATCCAACACTTCTTCAAGCGCCACTCTCAAAATGTTGGTGAAGCTCACTCCACGAATTTCTGATTCCAAAATTTGATGATTGGAATGTGGGACATTCAGATTCCAGGAATACACAGATGCGGATGATGGAGGGTAGTGCAATGGTGACACAAAAGTGAGTGGAGATAGTAGAGCAACAACGATACAAAATGTGTTGGGTTTTGACAATATATTAGAAGGAAAATTGTCCTACATCTGAAAGGTTTAGGAAAGTGATGAATTGTCCTACATCTGAAAGGTTTAGGAAAGTGATGAATTGTCCTACATTTAAAAGGTTTAGGAAAGTGATGGGCTCCCGACACTATAAAAGGAGTTGGGAATAAGTAGAAATAACTGAGAAATTAAAAGAAACCAATAAAATAAGAGACACAAGAATTTACGTGGAAAAACTCCAAACCCGAAGAAAAAAACTCACGAACAGAAAGAAATTTCCACTATGTGAAAAATTGTTACAATCACATAGAATTCTCTCCCCGACCCCAATTACAAAAACACTCTCCCAAAACTCTATACCACTCACACCCTTCTTCCCACTCTCAAACCAGAGAATATAAAGAGGGAATTTAACTAGAGCTAGTACACCAAGTTTAAAGTATTTCTAATTGGGATGCTTTGAAACCAAAGCCATAGACTCCTTTTATAGTGTCAGGAGCCCATCACTTTCCTAAACCTTTTAGATGTAGGATAATTCATCACTTTCCTAAACCTTTCAAATGTAGGAAAGTGATGAATTGTCTTACATCTAAAAGGTTTAGAAAAGATTATGGGCTCTAACACTATAAAAGGAGTCTATGGCTTTGGTTTCAAAGCATCCCAATTAAACACTTTAAACTTGGTGTCTTAAATCCAGTTAAATTTCCTCTTTATATTCTCTCAGTCCGAGAGTGGGAAGAAGGGTGTGTGAGTATATATAGAGTTTTGGGAGAGTGTTTTGTAATTGGGGCTGGTGAGAAAAATTCTATGTGATTGTAACAATTTTCACATAGTGAAATTTCTTTCTGCTCGTGATTTTTTCTCCTGGTTTGGAGTTTTTCCACGTAAATTCTTGTGTCTCTTATTTTGTTGTTTTCTTTTAATTTCTCGATTATTCTACTTATTCCTAGTGGTGGGAGGTTTTTCCCAACAAGTGGTATCGAGCTTTAGGTTTGTAGTTTCTTGAGTTTACGAGTATGCTCTGTGGTTGCGGCATTATGCGAGCTTCCACATCGAAAAGATTTCTTGAAACGGGTTATAGTTGTTCACTATTTGCGATTCACTAGGAGGAAGCGGATATGTCAAGCTTTATGAGTCTAGTAAAGATTGATGTAGAGAATTTGTGGAAAGATGAACTTTGGCTAGTGGCAAGTGCAAGTTAAAAATGTGATGATACAATTTGGGTTACACAAGGATTTGAAGGGAGACCAGAGCTATGGTGTTCTGAAAAGTTAAGCGGTGATGGTGATCCAACGGAGTCCAGTGGTGGTTTCAGCAAAGGTTCTAAGAAGTCTAACATTACAATCTGGAATTGGAAGAAGAAAAAGAAAGACTTCGTGCAAAAGAAAGGTTGTTGTGAAGGTGGGCGGTCTGGACACATGAAAAGAAATTGTCCTAACAGAGCAAGTTCGTCAAAAGGCTCTGGGTCGGATGCTAACATGGTCTCTCTCGTAAGGGGAGATGGTGATATCTTCTGAAGAAAGACAGAATTCATCCTTATGGTATGTCCGCTTTGCCATGATAGAGGATGTGATGTTAGCGGTTCCACAAGTTTGCACACGGGCATTGACTTGGCGACTATGCAAGGTGTGTGGTGGAAGTTATGTCGGTGAAGAACTTAGGGTGAGCCAAGTAGGTGGAAGTTGCACCATAAATTTCAAAGGGGTTTATCGGCATGTGACGAAAAGAAAAGTCTTGAAGGTGATATTCCAAGTGGTCTACTTTTATGGTGGAGTAGGTTTAATTCTGTATTGAGGGATTATGATTGTCAGTAAAGACAATGATGCACAAGAGAGATGTGGATTCTTCAAATATCTTGTCAAGGTGGAAATTGTTGGGTTTTGACAATATATTAGAAGGAAAATTGTCCTACATCCGAAAAAGGTTTAGGAAAGTGATGAATTGTCCTACATCCCGAAAGGTTTAGGAAAGTGATGAATTGTCCTACATCTAAAAGGTTTAGGAAAGTGATGGGCTCCTAACACTATAAAAGGAGTCTATGGCTTTGGTTTCAAAGCATCCCAATTAGAAATACTTTAAGCTTGGAGTACTAGCTCAGTTAAATTCCCTCTTTATATTCTCTGCAGTGCAGAGTGAGGAAAAGGGTGTGAGTGGTATAAGTCTTGGGAGAGTGTTTTGTAATTGGGGTCGGGGAGAGAATTCTATGTGATTGTAACAATTTTTCACATAGTGGAAATTTCTTTCTGTTCGTGGTTTTTTTCTCCGGGTTTGGAGTTTTTCCACGTAAATTCTTGTGTCTCTTATTTTGTTGTTTTCTTTTAATTTCTCAGTTATTTCTGCTTATTCCTAGTGGTGGGAGTTTTTTCCCAACAAGTGGTATCGAGCTTTAGGTTTGTAGTTTCTTGAGTTTCGAGTATGCTCTGTGTTGCGACATTATGCGAGCTTCCACATCGAAAAAGATTTCTTGAAACGGGTTATAGTTGTTCACTATTTGCAGATTCACTAGGAGGGAAGCAGATATGTAAAGCTTTATGAGTCTAGTAAAGATTGATGTAGAGAAATTTGACGGAAAGATGAACTTTGGCTAGTGGCAAGTGCAAGTTAAAGATGTGATGATACAATTTGGGTTACACAAGGATTTGAAGGGAAGACCGAGCTATGGTGTTCCTGAAAAGTTAAGCGGTGATGGTGATCCAACGGAGTCCAGTGGTGGTTTCAGCAAAGGTTCTAAGAAGTCTAACATTACAATCTGGAATTGGAAGAAGAAAAAGAAAGACTTCGTGCAAAAGAAAGATTGTTGTGAAGGTGGGCGGTCTGGACACATGAAAAGAAATTGTCCTAACAGAGCAAGTTCGTCAAAAGGCTCTGGGTCGGATGCTAACATGGTCTCTCTCGTAAGGGGAGATGGTGATATCTTCTGAAGAAAGATAGAATTCATCCTTATGGTATGTCCGCTTTGCCATGATAGAGGATGTGATGTTAGCGGTTCCACAAGTTTGCACACGGGCATTGACTTGGCGACTATGCAAGGTGTGTGGAGGAAGTTATGTCGGCTGAAGAACTTCCGGGTGAGCCAAGTAGGTGGAAGTTGCACCATAAATTTCAAAGAGGTTTATCGGCATGTGACGAAAAGAAAAGTCTTGAAGGTGATATTCCAAGTGGTCTACTTTTATGGTGGAGTAGGTTATAATTCTCTGTATTGAGGATTATGATTGTCGGTAAAGACAATGATGCAGCAAGAGATGTGGATTCTTCAAATATCTTGCCAAGGTGGAAATTGTTGTGTTTTGACAATATATTAGAAGGAAAATTGTCCTACATCTGAAAGGTTTAGGAAAGTGATGAATTGTCCTACATCTGAAAGGTTTAGGAAAGTGATGAATTGTCCTACATCTAAAAGGTTTAGGAAAGTGATGGGCTCCTAACACTATAAAAGGAGTCTATGGCTTTGGTTTCAAAGCATCCCAATTAGAAATACTTTAAGCTTGGAGTACTAGCTCTGGTTAAATTCCCTCTTTATATTCTCTGGTCTGAGAGTGAGGAAAAGGGTGTGAGTGGTATAAGTTTTGGGAGAGTGTTTTGTAATTGGGGTCGGGGAGAGAATTCTATGTGATTGTAACAATTTTTCACATAGTGGAAATTTCTTTCTGTTCGTGGTTTTTTTCTCCGGGTTTGGAGTTTTTCCACGTAAATTCTTGTGTCTCTTATTTTGTTGTTTTCTTTTAATTTCTCAGTTATTTCTGCTTATTCCTAGTGGTGGGAGGTTTTTTCCCAACAAGTGGTATCAGAGCTTTAGGTTTGTAGTTTCTTGAGTTTCTGAGTATGCTCTGTGGTTGCAGCATTGTCTGAGCTTCCACATCAGAAAAGATTTCTTGAAACGGGTTATAGTTGTTCACTATTTGCAGATTCACTAGGAGGGAAGCAGATATGTCAAGCTTTATGAGTCTAGTAAAGATTGATGTAGAGAAATTTGACGGAAAGATGAACTTTGGCTAGTGGCAAGTGCAAGTTAAAGATGTGATGATACAATTTGGGTTACACAAGGATTTGAAGGGAAGACCGAGCTATGGTGTTCCTGAAAAGTTAAGCGGTGATGGTGATCCAACGGAGTCCAGTGGTGGTTTCAGCAAAGGTTCTAAGAAGTCTAACATTACAATCTGGAATTGGAAGAAGAAAAAGAAAGACTTCGTGCAAAAGAAAGGTTGTTGTGAAGGTGGGCGGTCTGGACACATGAAAAGAAATTGTCCTAACAGAGCAAGTTCGTCAAAAGGCTCTGGGTCGGATGCTAACATGGTCTCTCTCGTAAGGGGAGATGGTGATATCTTCTGAAGAAAGACAGAATTCATCCTTATGGTATGTCCGTTTTGCCATGATAGAGGATGTGATGTTAGCGGTTCCACAAGTTTGAACACGGGCATTGACTTGGCGACTATGCAAGGTGTGTGGTGGAAGTTATGTCGGCTGAAGAACTTTCGGGTGAGCCAAGTAGGTGGAAGTTGCACCATAAATTTCAGCAGGGTTTATCGGCATGTGACGAAAAAGAAAAGTCTTGAAGGTGATATTCCAAGTGGTCTACTTTTATGGTGGAGTAGGTTATAATTCTCTGTATTGAGGATTATGATTGTCGGTAAAGACAATGATGGAGCAAGAGATGTGGATTCTTCAAATATCTTGTCAAGGTGGAAATTGTTGGGTTTTGACAATATATTAGAAGGAAAATTGTCCTACATCTGAAAGGTTTAGGAAAGTGATGAATTGTCCTACATCTGAAAGGTTTAGGAAAGTGATGAATTGTCCTACATCTAAAAGGTTTAGGAAAGTGATGGGCTCCTAACACTATAAAAGGAGTCTATGGCTTTGGTTTCAAAGCATCCCAATTAGAAATACTTTAAGCTTGGAGTACTAGCTCTGGTTAAATTCCCTCTTTATATTCTCTGTCCGAGAGAGAGAGAAAAGGGTGTGTGAGTGGTATAAGTCTTGGGAGAGTGTTTTGTAATTGGGGTCGGGGAGAGAATTCTATGTGATTGTAACAATTTTTCACATAGTGGAAATTTCTTTCTGTTCGTGGTTTTTTTCTCCGGGTTTGGAGTTTTTCCACGTAAATTCTTGTGTCTCTTATTTTGTTGTTTTCTTTTAATTTCTCAGTTATTTCTGCTTATTCCTAGTGGTGTGAGGTTTTTCCCAACAAAATGAAGTAGAGACGACGACGCAAATAGGGCCATGAAATTAAGGGATCGAATCTCGATGCAAAAATCATGTGATCACTTTGTTTTGAAAAATTGTGAGATTTCTACACAAAACTAAACTAAGTTAAACATACAATTAGGGAGAAGAAACCGAACTTCCTCTTAAAGTTACTTCTTCTTGTAATCCGTTCTTCGTTCTCCCCTGTCTCAATGACACCTCCAAAGATCTTCCCCACTATTCTCCGACAAGAATCAGTTTGTGGGAACCTCCTTTTGGAAGATAAAATTCTAGAGATAATTTGAGATAGGTAGAGTTGTAGAGAGAATGGTTTGGTGGAGTGTTATGGAAAAAACTCTTTTTCAAAAAAATGAGAACTTATGTTGCAGAATGCAACTCCTTGCATTTATTTATAGTGATTTGGATGGAGACAAAATTGCATCCACCATCCTACTATATCAACCAAATTAGCATTATGCAATTCGATTTGCATAATGCATTTAATTAAGTATCATATACTTCGTTAAATGTACATTGAATTATATTCTAATGTATATCTCTCATATAACCTATAGTTTTAATTTGAATCTTAGTCAAATCAATTTTGTCCTAAAGGTCTAATGTAAACCAAAATCATATTAAGTAAAATTGAATCTAATGTAATTTTACCATAAAGTTCAATTTTGAATCTTATTCAAAATTAACTTTATATCAATTATATCACATATAATTGATATACTCTTCCATATTTAAAATGAACAGTTCAAATTTCTTCCAAAACAATTTGATCCTTGTTTTATCCTTAGCGAGCTAGCGGGGACCTAATGGACCTACTGATCAGAAGCTCTAATGATTCGAGATTAATCAATTAAACTCTTTAATTGAATTAATCAGCATTCATTAACTATGGGTCATTTCACTAAAGACTCATAGTTGCACTCTTCTCACTATATGACAAGTTGTGTCCTTCGGTATAACCATTTTCCATAAGCCGATCCTTCACGAGTCGTTCGTAATCACAGTTTGGTCAAATTATTGTTTTACCCCTTGTAATTACCTCTTGCTTCTTAAGTACTACTGATCCTCTAATGAACAACCTGTTTATGATCCGACCATAAACCAAGTCCCTCTCGGGCCAATGAAAGGGTGGGGCCCCATTGTTCAAGTCTCAGAGTCAACACTTAAGGGAACAACTCATCTATTTTCCCTAAGGACGGGAACGAGTGAATGCCATCTTGTGTTGTTACGTTCCCAGCTCCCTACTCGATTTTGTCTTCAAAATGGTAAGCTTATTGAGTCAACAACACGAGCCATTCTCACCCATACAGATCAAAGGACAATCCTTCGTAAGAAGGAGTCCATAACCCACTTAAGATTGTGGTCGTGTTATTAATAGTCATCTAGGTGAAATAACAATCTATACTATTAACGACGTTACAAAGTTAGATTAAAGATTTCGTGGTCCAATCTTATACAATCTCATTGCACAGGATACTCCCACTCACATGTCTTCATATGAACGAATTGGATCAATTCGTTTGTATAAAATACAAAGTGAATCGTATCCATAGTGTCACACCAGGATAAGGTACCCAACCTCATCTGTGTACTATCGACCCTTTAGGTTATTACTTGAACATGATCCACCTGTATGTCCGCTACATACTGTTCAAGTTTCATCGATAACCAAGGATATTTGTTTATTGGATTTGGATTTAAGTGAGTCTACAAATTGATAAAATAACACTTTATTTCAATGAATAAATTTGAATTACAAAATCATGAATTGAGGGTATAAACCCCCAAGTTTCATCGATAACCAAGGATGTTTGTTTATTGGATTTGGATTTAAGTGAGTCTACAAATTGATAAAATAACACTTTATTTCAATGAATAGATTTGAATTACAAAATCATGAGTTGAGGGTATAAAACCCAACTTCGAAACCCACGAAACAGAGCTTTGAAGATATGTGATGATGGAAACAAAACCCACAAAACCTACAACTTCGAAACCCACAACTACGAGTTGAAGATACGATGCCTGAAGATACGTCGAATGTAGGTGTGGTCGTCGGAAGACACACCAGAAGGAGATCGATGACATGCAATGATGATGATAACGACGATTAGAGTTCCGACCACTAGGGCTTTAACGACTAGAGTTTCTTACAACTAAGATTTGCTCTGATACCATGTTGTTTTAAAAAATTATTTTCTTATTTCTTCAAATAATCCAATAATGGGTAAATATATTAGAAGAGAAGTTTCAACTAAGGAAATTAATTATAAAAGGAAAGGATAAGGAAAAGAAAAACTCAAGGACAAAAGACTAATAAAATACATTATAATATATGCAAATCCACAGTTTAAAACTTCTAACACTAAGGGGGCGTTTGGTGCGCTGAGTTGAGTTGGACAGAGTTAGTTTGTCAGTGAGTTCAGAAATCTATGTTTGGAGTGCAAATTTTGGTTGAGTTGAGTCAGAAAGTCTGTGTTTGGGGTGCAAAGCTGAGTTGAGTTGAGTTGTCATGGGTATCTGATGCCAATTTTTTCTAACTTGAAGTAGATTGATTTTTAGTTGACTATTTTTATTTTTTTATTTAGTTTTAATTTTTCTAGTCATTCATCTAGAAACATATTTTTTTTCATATTTGCAACACTGTATTCAGATGTCCACTTAAAAAAAAATAGTATATTTCAATATTAATCTTTTTTTTTAAAAAAAAAAGTACCATTCTTTATCTTTATTTTTTTTTTTTAGAAATCGACTTTTTTCAAAATATAGGCAATGTAACATTGTTTCTTCTTTTTGATAAACATTAAACTTCTTTTAATTTATAGAAATCACATATTTTTAGTACACATTGAACTTATTTTAATTTATAGAAATCAAATGTTGTATTCTTTATAACAACAAATAACAATTGATGAATGGAAAAAAAATAATGTACATGTATTTTTTTCTTTAAACACAAATTGAACTTCTATTAAAATTGAGAAATATAAGATTTTATTGTCTAAACATATATTGAACATCTTTGAAACTTACAAATGGGGAACTAGATACGGTCGTCGGTCGCCACAGAAGGTCATTAGAGGTAGTTGTCGGTTGCCGAAGATAGTAGTCGATCGCTGGAGATGGTCACCGATCGCCAGAGATGGTCGTCGGAGGTGGTTTTCGATCGCTAGAGAAGGTCATCAGAGGTGGTTGTTGGTTGCCGAAAAAGGTTGTCGGTTGCCGAAAAAGGTTGTCAGTTCTCGGAGGTGGTCGTCGGAGATGGTCCCCGATCGCCAGAGATAGTTGTCGAAGGTGGTTTTTGATCGCTGGAGATGGTCACCAATCGTCGGAGTGGTCGTCGTCGGAGGTTTCTTGGTCGCCAGAGATGGTCACCGGTTACCAGAGATGGTCGCTAGAGGTGGTTACCGATCGCCGACAGTGATCGTCGGTTGTTGGAGAAGCGGTGATAAAATATGTTAATAGGATTACTGTACAAGTCGGTGAAGTTAATATCCGAAGTCGGTAGAGTTGAGTTGAGTTTATCTATGGGCCAAAAAGTGAGTTAAATGAATCTTCAATTACTTACGTGAGGTGCAATCAACTCATCAACCGAGGCCAGACAATCAAGGTGCAGGAGAAGAAAATAGGGGCTTGAATGGATCAGAGAAGCCTTTTAAGTATAGTCATGGTGGAGATCCGTGGTAGAGAGCTGTATTGGATAGGCGGCGTGCTCCGAGTAAATGAGTTGGTCACATAAGTCCTCATGGCTTTATTTTTGGTTCCACCAAAAGGTCTCATACCAATGGAGATAATTGTGTTCACTTATATACCCATGATCAATCCCTTCCCTAGCCAATGTGAGACTTTTATTTGCACCCTAACAAGGTGGGTACCGTCAGAGGGGAATAATTTCAAGTTGGAAGTATTGTCAGCTGAACCATTGGCAATGCTCCACTGTTTGAATCTCGCAGCTGAGCATGGTGTGTTTGATCTATAGATTGAGTCAGATGCTCAAGTTGTGGTGAAGGCATTACACTCTCATAGCCTTGTCTCATCCCCTCGAGGAGTGATTCTTAAAGGTATCAGAAGACTAATGATTCAAAAGCGATTCATAGGAATAAGATACATCCCCAGATCTTCAAATAGGCTAATGATTCAAAAACATGGTTGGAAAAATAATGTATTATATAAAAACCGAGAAACATTAGCAAATTAATTACAACTTAATTGGCCATAAACAATTATAGTATAAATAATCGTACATATACTATATAGAAAAATTTCTAAAACTCAAGAAATAGAGACAATAAGTAGTCGACGTACATTTACCAAGTGTTGTCTTAAATAAAATTATTCGCTTTGCACGAGTTGCAAGCGAACTACAACTATTGTCTCAACATGATATAACAACTAATTCATGTAGAACAACAACATCAAACTATCGAAATCTGACAAAACTTTTAGATACTTGCTCTCAACTTAACTCAAGAACAAAAGAAAGATAGAAATGAAAGGATCAGAAGTCTTCAAATGGAATGTAATACTCCAAACAAAGAAACAAGTTGCTATATATAGTCTAGCAACTTAGTAACTGGCCAAAATAAAATAAAAAATATATATAAACATTGTAACATATGTCAAAATATAACTCACTTGAGTAGTTATTTTTAAAATTCAAATGCTTTCATATTATGCATAAATGAGTATTCTTTGATTAAAAATTCAACTTTTATCATGACTTAAAAACTGTATTTTAAGGAGATGATGTAATTCAATGTCATTTTTTCTTTGACTTTATATATTAATTAGGGAGTTCCTGTATCCATCTTGGTTGGAAGAGAAGACTCGAAATAGCACTTGACTCTGCAAGAGGACTAACATACCTTCACGAGTTCGCAAATCCTCCTATAATTCATAGAGATATTAAGTCCTCCAATATTCTCTTGGATGGATATTTAAATGCGAAGGTTGCAGATTTTGGCTTGTCCAAGCTTTTATTTGACCATCAAAAGGGATATATTTCTTCCGGAGTTAAAGGCACGTGGGTAAGTGCTTAATTATTTTTCATCATCTAATGCATTTCAATTCATTTTTATATCTATGCATGAATAATAATATTTTCAAATAAGTCATCTATATCTATATGGAATGCCTTACTTGGTTCACTTATGGTGATGGTATGTGGATATTTCTTTCTTAAATATCATTCATTTGTAGGGTTATTTGGATCCTGAATATTGCACAACGCAACGATTAACCGAGAAGAGTGATGTGTATAGCTTTGGAGTTGTTATGCTTGAATTGATTACTTCTAAGCCACCAATCGAGAAAGGATCATACTTAGCTCGTGAAGTGCCAAGGCTAATGAATAAGAGTGACGATGCACATCTCGGGTTGATAGATATAATAGATGAAACCATTAAAAAGGAGATGACAAATTTAAGTGAGTTTGAAAGGTTCTTGAAGTTGGCCATAAAATGTGTCGAAGAGTCTGCTATAAATCGTCCCATGATGAGTGAAGTGGTTAAAGAAATTGAAAGCGTCTTACAAAATGTATCTTCACAACCACAAAGTTTGGAACTTTGAAAGGCATCCTAAAATGGCGTCATCAAAAGGAAGGATAACAATAAGGGTCACACTTTCGATACTAGCTAATTAATGTATAGTAATTATTTGTAATTTTAATTGAACAATCCTTAGCCGCATCTTTGGTATAGGATCTCTTTGCCCCCACCATTCAATTATTGACAGCAAGGGGGAGAAAAAATATTTTTCATCTTTTTCTCCCTCTATTGTGAACAATTGAATGGTGGAGGGCAATGAGATTCCTGCACCCGAAGTGTAGCCATATATTGTTCATTTTAATTTGAATGGGTACCTGTTTTGGTTTGTGGTTAATTAACTATTTACCTAGTTAGTAAGTATAGTTTAATCTAGTAATCCCTTATAAATAGAGTGTTACAACATAAGTGATTTTGTTACTATTACTCTATCTTTGAGCACAATCGAGGTTTGGTATCTCCATTATGGCTTAGGTAGTTCATTTAGAGGGATGATATTCAGAAGTCCATAAACAATAAAGTACAACGATTGCAGCGCATTTGAAGTTTACGAATACAAAAGTAACGAAACCGAAATAAAAACGTAAATTGCGGTTAATTTAGAGGGGTGATTGTTCACACGAGATTCCAACAAAGAAATTTAATTCTTGGAATAAACTTGCTTTATTGATTTTTGTGAAGTGTTACAATCTCTAATTTTTATCCTTTAATTCTTTCTCTAGAAAATGTAAGCCTTGAGCTCTAACTGATTGACTTTCTTGGATCGACTTGTCGGCTTGTTGATCCTCTTGATTGACTTGCTGACTTGATGATCTTGGATCGGATTGTTGTCTTGTTGATCTTGGATCGGTCTGTCGGTATGATGGTCTTGGATCGATATGTCGGCTTGTTGATCTTGGATCGACCTATTGACTTGTTGATCTTGGATGACATGTCAGTTTGTTTGCCTTGAATTGGTCTATTAGTTTGTTGATCTTCGATCGACCTGTTGATTTGATAATTTTAGATTGACTTGTCAGTTTGTTGATCTTAGATCGACTTGTTTGTTTATTGATCTTGATTCAACTTGTCGATTTATTGATCTTGGATCAATGTGTCGACTTGTTGATATTGGATCGACCTAGGCTTGTTGATCTTTGATCGGCTTGTCGATTTGATGATTTTGGATTGACTTGTCAGTTTGTTGATTTTAGAATGTAGATTGTGATCTAAGGATCATCGAGCTTATTCCAAGAAAAAGGGAGATTGAATCTTCAATTTGTAGTTAATAAAGAAACGATTAATTTGTTGAAACTTTCTAGTCGTTGAATTTTCTGAATTCTAATTCTTTAGATCTTCTAAATTCTCTGGATTCTCATATTGAATTTGAAGCTTCTAAATTCTGACTCTGGAAGACCATGAATTCTCTACATGAGCTAGAGCTTCTTAATTCTGACTCTAGAAAACTCTGAATTCTTTGGCTTAGCTGAAGCTTCGGTATTCCGATTCTAGAAGACTCTGAACTATGGCTGGATACTTTGGATTCTGACTCTTCTTAATGCCTGAATTTGGTTTCATATTCTTGGAGCTTCCGACTTTTGGAGCCTCTGAATGCTCTAGACTCTAGCTCTTCTGAATTTCTTTATTGGAGCTTCTGAGTTTTGGAGCCTCTAAATGCTCTGGACTCTGGTTCCTCTGAATTGCTTTCAAGAAAGGTGGTCTGCTCTATTTATAGAGTTTGGCGGACCTTGTATGGGCTTGAGCTTGGTTGACTTTGGGCCCAAATTTTGGGATTAATCCATTTTTTTAACCGACATAGATTATACAAGTTTAGCCGAATCCATTTTTAATGATCTCGTAATAAATTGACTTCAGGTGCAATTGCCATATGGCATAATTTGATTGGGTGGGGTTAAGTTGTCAAACGGACAAGTGACATTATTTAATTTGCCAACTTTTTATGTCTTTTAATTTAATTTTAGGACATGTGTAAATTTATAATTGGTCCTAAATTTATTTTACCATTAATTTAAATTAATGATGTGACAATTTGTAATTGACCGAAATTTCTCATTCAACAAATACCCCTTTCGAGATTTATGCACAAATATGCAGTGGATAAATCCCGAAAAAGATAAGTTGAAATCAAAATATGATGATTTTGACCTTTTGGATGAAATTTAGGATGCCCCTAAAGGTTGGCTTGAGTTTAGAATGAAATTTGGATTGGGGAGAAAATTTGGAGTATGCCCAAATTTTAGTTTGAGATTTTTTTTTTAACAAAATTATATGGATTTTAGCTTGAATTTGGAATGAAATTTGAATTGGAAACTCTAAATTTTATTTTGGAGAAAATTTGATGTATACCCAAATTTTCTTATCCAAAAATTTATGAGTCTTGGCTTGAATTTGGGATAAAATTTGAATTTTAGATTTACACAAATTTTGATTTGGAATATGTCTAAATTTTTATTTGAGAAATTTTGCCAAAATTATATACATCTTGGGTTTGAATTTGGCATAAAAATTTTGAGATTTACTCAAATCCTGATTTGGAAGAAATTTTGGAGTATACTCAAATTTTGATTTGAGAAATTTTGAACAAATTATATAGATATTGGATTGCATCTTTGTTTGATTAAGCCAAAGTTTCTCTCACATAAATCTTTTCCTTAATATAGAAAACATAGAGATTCTCAATTTGGCTTGCTTGCCAATTTTCTCTAATAAAGACAAGATTTTCTTCAAACATAATTTTAGAGGTATAAATCTTTTTCTTAATAGCCAAGATTCTTCAAGTTTGACTCGCCAATTTTGTTTGATTAAGGCGAAATTTTCCTCACCTATAACTTTATAGGTAAATCTTTTCCTCGATAACAATCATAGAGATTTCCAAATTTGACTTGTCAATTTTATTTGATTGAGCCAAAAAAAATTTTGCCAAAACAAAAATTGTCCTTATATGTTTTGACCTAGTTCCTCCCTTTATAAATCTAGAGATTGCATTAGCTCAAGACACAAAAGTCTTCCATCATCAAATTTTAGGTATGATGAATTATTCTTTTCTCAATCTTTTTTTTTCTTTAACTTACAACATTCATATCTTTATCTCTGTGTAGGTCTTGAATTCGAGTAATAATCCTTCTTTGTGAATCTCACTAATGCCGTCAAATTAAAATAAACTCTTTTTTTCTTTTTAAGAAACCTACGGTCAGTTCCTTGAATTCTAACTCTTTCTTTTCACACGAAAGTTGCAGCACCTCAATATACACGTATGATTTGCTGGCTTCAATGCACATGGATGTTTGCCCCCTCTTTCACCATGTGTGGGATTTCTTTTTTATGCTTGCTACCACAATTCTTTAGACTCCATACACACATTTATATGTGTGTTTTGTGTACACATTTATTTTTTTATTTTTTAATGTTTGCTAAGTATCTCTTCTTTAGAGAACAATTTTGTCTTGTAATTGCTTCCTCTGCACAATCGATCTCGGTACGCCATCTAAGAGCTATGTGCACATTCAAAACTTTTTTTAATGCATGTATTCTATTTAGTGTTGCCTTGGTTGAATATCCATTTTTTTTGTGTCATAGATCTTTTGCCATAATTATCCTTGCTCTGTTTATTATTTACTTGAATATATATATATACACATATATATATGTATATACATATATGTATATGCATATATACATCTATACATACATACATATATGTATGTATGTATTATTGTTATTGCACTTGAATTGGTGTGAAAACGTCTATGTTCAACGATAAGCCAATTCCAACTACAATGATGTCACTCCTTCTAGACCAAGTACTTAATTCATTGGTTGGCTTGAGTAGCCTGCAGCAGTGATCACCTTTCTCACCTTTAGTGATGTCACTCCTGTTAGACTAAACACTTGATTTATTAAGTGACCTGAGTAGTCTGCAGTAGTGGTCACCTGTCTCACCTACAGTGATGCCACTCTCACTAGACTAGGTATATAATTTATTGGGTGACCTGAGTAGCATGCAGTGGTGGTCACCTACCTCACCTATAGTGATGTCACACTTACTAGACTGGACACTTAATTTATTGGGTGACTTGAGTAGCTTGAAGTGGTGGTCACCTGCCTCACCTACAGTCATGTTACTCTTGCTAGACTGAGCACTTAATTTATTGGATGGTCTGAGTAACCTGTAGTGGTGGTCACCAAACCTTTTTTTTAACTTTCTAATTTCATGCTTTTTTTATGTTGCACATATTTTTATTTATTTTTTTTAGCTAATATGTTTCCAGTACTAGTTCAAGCACTTCACTTTGGAAGTGCTTGAATCAACAATCTTTACTTTGGAATGAAACAGAAACCTTGACTTTAGAGAGAGAGCATCGACCTCGACCTGCGAGTGAGAGCAACAACCTCGACCTGGGAGAGAGAGCGACAACCTCGACTTTGGAGAGAGTCGACAACCTCGACTTTAGAGAGAGTGTGACAACCTCAACATTGGAGATGGAGTGTCAACCTCAACATTGGAGATTACGTGCAAACCTCCATTTTGGAGATGGAACGATAACCTCGACTTGAGAGATGCAGCGACAACCTCGACTTGGGAGAGAGAGCGATAACCTCGACTTTTGAGAGGGAGCGACAACCTCGACTTCGCAACCTCGACTCTTAAAAAGAGTGCACCAACCTCGACTTCAGAGATTCAACGGTGACCTTAGCTTGGAAGATTAATCAACAACCTCGACTTCAGAGAGAGTGTGACAAACTCGACTTTAGAGAGAGGGTAACCTCGACTTTGGAAGGAGATCGACAACCTCGACATTGGAGTGTCAACCTCAACTTTGGAGATAGAAAGCAACAAACTCGACTTGGAGAGAGTGTCAACCTCGACTTGAGAGAGGCATCATCTTTGGCTTTGGAGAGAGAGTAGCAACCTTGACTTTGAAGATGCAGCGATAACCTCAATTTTAAAGATGCAGCGACAATCTCAACTTCGATGCCACCCACCACTTGGAGAAGAAGCAACAACAAAGCCTTTGAACTTGGAGAAGAAACGACGACGACACCTTCAAAATTAAGAAGAGGCGACGACGAAGTTTTCGAATTTGCAGAAGAAGCGACAAAATCCTTCGAACTTGAAGAAGAAGCGAAAAAACTTTTGACCTTGGAGAAAAGCGACGAAACCTTTCAAACTTTGAGAAAAACGACGACGAATTCTTTGAACAAGGAGAAAAAGTGATGACAAAGTTTTCAAACATAGAGAATAAGCTACGAAGCCTTCGAACAAGGAGAAAAAGCAATGAAGCCTTTTGAACTTGGAAAAGAAGCAACGACGAAGTGCTTGAATTTTTTTTAAAAAAAGTAGTGATGGCGAAGTCTCCGAACTTAAAGGAGAAGCCACAAAGCCTTTGAACTTGGAGAAAAAGCAACGAAGTCCCTCGAACTTGAAGAATGAGTGACGACCAAAGGATTGTATGCATCCAGTTTATAGCAATATTTCACTGACTTGTTGTGTCATCACCTTTAATTGGGTTGAGCATCTTCAACTCGTTATGTCGCCTTCAGTGGGAATGAATACCTTAAATTTTTAGTGTTATGCTCTAATAGACGTGATTTTTATTTTTTATTTTTGCTAAGATTTAACTTAAAGTTTCTTTAAATTGCCTATATACCCTTTAAGAAAAGGCATCAATGATGGAGATCTGATCTCCTTGAGCAGCGGAAACGTGTTTGGGATCATAATAGCTTGATTGTTTTCATTGAATCAAAAACCAGTACATTGACAAAAAGAACAGAACAAGCATGAAATTCTAATCCTATTAGACGTGGATGGTAGCAAACATGCAAACATGTGTTTAAGAATTAAACTAAAGGGAAGAAGAAGAATACCTTTGTAGTTTCCAATTCTCCAGCACAGCAACTCCTTGCTCCAAAAGAAATCAGCAACACAGAAACTTCAAAAGTTCTCTGTTTTTCTCTGTGAACAACACCACCACTTGGATCACCTCCTATATCTCTGAGTTCTACTTAGATCCTCCTTTGTGGGAAGGATTCCAACAATTGAAAAAATTTTGGGTATAAGAGTGTGAGAGACAGAGAGAATTCTTTCAATTGGAAATCAATCTAATTGATCGATCAATCCTGCTTCACCTCTCTCTAGGAGAAGTTAAACCCAACAAATGGGAACTCCCACTTCCTATCGAATAGGGAGTTGGGAGAGAGGGGGAACGTGTCTTCCTGACACGTTCCTTATTTAATTTAATCATATTAATTAAATAATCAAAATATAAATTAAATATCTTATATTTAATTTACATTAAAACACATTTAATGAATTATCCCTCTATCCTATAGTTTAATGCACATCTAATGTACATTAAATTTAACCTATAGTTTTTAAATATGAATCACATTCACATTTTAATCTAATATTAGAACTCTTTCAAATATTTAATTCTCTCACATAATTAAATATGAATCATATTCACATTAAATTTATAATATATAGTTCCAAAACTATATATTATATCGTATCTAAATACATCAAATATATTCTCTAATGAATTTGAACATTTCAAATTCAAATGATCTAAGAACCCTTTACGAGCTAGAAGGTGGACCTAATGGACCTACAAATCAGAAACTCCAACGATACGAGACTGCTCGGTAAATCTCATTAACCTCCCAATCAACATTCGTTAACTGCGGGAACACTCCACTAAAGTCCCACAGCTGCACTCTTCTCACTGCAGATATATTTATGTGTCCATGGATATTGACCAATAACAGCAAGTCAATCCTTCACGAATGTTCGTAACACCAGCTGGGTCAAATTACCGTTTTACCCCTGGGTCACATCTTGTGCCTTAAGTACCAGTGTTCCTCTAATGAACAATTTGTTTGTGGTCCTACCAACAAACAGAGTCCTTCTTCTCGGGCCAATGAGAGAGTCGGGCCCTTTGTTCAAGTCCTAGAGACACCACTTAAGGGAACATTCCTCTACTTACCCTAGTAGGCGGGAAGGAGTGAATCCCGTCTTGCTAAGTTTAGTTCCCAGCCACTCACTCGGTCTTGTCCCCAAGAAGGTAGGCATATTGAGTCGGCGAATCTGGCCACTCTCACCCATACTAGTCAAAGGACAATCTCTCGCAAACAGGAGTTCGTAACCTGCTCAGGATTGAGATCAAGTTGCCTAGGTCATCCTAGTGAAATAGAAACTTAACTAGTCAACGGAGTTACAGCTAGAGGTTACTATTTCGTGGTCCGGTCTTATGTAATCTCATTACATAGGATATCCCCACTCACATGTCATCTACACGAACACGTTAGGATCACAATGTTTGTATCAAATACAAAGTGGGTCACATCCATAGTTTAACCAGAGTAAGGTACCCAAGCCTTATTCCCTAACTATAGACCCTTTAGGTTGTATCTCGAACCGAGATACTTTTTATGTACATTACATTCAGTTAGAGATTCATTTAACAGTCTTGGATGTTTAGTTTATTGGATTTAGGGTTTAAATAAAGGCAAACTCGTATATAACGAACAATAACACTTTATTGAAATAATAACACTTTATTACATTAATTAGAACATAATTACAAACTACGAGTTTTAGGGCACAAATCCCAACAAACTCCCACTTGAACTAAAACTCTAGTGGGGACATCATAATCTAAAACAGTGGTTACAAGAGATAGAAATACAATAAACTAGGGCATCCATATACCCCATTACATATCTCCCACTTTCCCTAGATTAGCTTATGTACATATCTCATAGACCCAGACTTTCCAGATGACCCTCGAACACTTTAGTCGTGAGAGTCTTTGTATGCGGATCAACAATATTGTACTCCAAAGCGATCTTCGTGACTGTCACATCTCCTCGTTGCACTATTTCTCGTATCAGGTGATACTTCCTCTCGATGTGCTTTCCTCGCTTATGGATGCGAGGTTCCTTCGAATTGGCTACCGCACCACTGTTGTCACAGTATAAGGTGATGGGAGATTCTATATTTGGAACAACTTCCAAATCAATAAGGAATTTTCTTAGCCAAACAACCTCCTTAGTTGCTTCACAAGCAGCGACATACTCAACCTTCATTGTGGAGTCAGCGATGAATCCTTTTTTGATGCTTCGCCATACTATAGCTCCCCGTTAAGGGTGAAAACTAATCCCGATGTGGATTTTCGAGAATCCTTATCGGTCTGAAAATTAGAATCAGTGTATCAAGTAAGGATCAGATCCTTAGACCCATACACAAGCATATAGTCCCTCGTTCTCCTTAGATACTTGAGGATATTTTTAACTGTTGTCCAGTGGTCTAACCCTGGATTGGATTGGTACCTACTGACTATTCTCACTGCATAACAAATGTCCGGCCTCGTGCATAGCATAGCATACATTAAGCTACCTACTGCAGAGGCATAGGGAATATGTCTCATGTCCTCAACATCTTGAGGTGTCTTGGGACACTATTCCCTAGACAAATGAACTCCGTGCCTGAAGGGTAATAAACCCCTCTTGGAATTCTGCATTGAATATCTGGACAACATTTTGTCGATATAAGACGCTTGAGACAGTGCTAGCGTTTTGTTCTTGCGATTCCTAAAGATCTGAATCCCAAGAACATATTGCGCCTCTCCCAAATCTTTCATTTGGAATTGGGTCGCCAACCAATTCTTTATGTCAGTTAGGTATCCTACATCATTCCCAATGAGTAGGATATCATCCACATAAAGTACTAACAAAGCTATTTTGTCGTTGACGATCCTTTTGTAAACACAAGGCTCGTCAACGTTTTGGTCAAAGCCGTAAGACTTGATCGCAGTATCAAATCTTATATTCCAAGATCTTGATGTTTGTTTCAATCCATAAATGGATCGATTAAGCTTGCAAACTTTTTGCTCCTGACCTTGTGCTATGAACCTTTCGGGTTGAGACATATAGATGCTCTCGTCAAGATTACCATTCAAAAAGGCAGTCTTGACGTCCATTTGCCAAATTTCATAATCATAAAACGCGGCTATGGACAAGAGTATCCTTATAGACTTCAACATAGCAACAGGGGAAAAAGTTTCTTCATAGTCAACTCCTTCCCTTTGGGTAAAACCCTTTGCTACAAGCCTAGCCTTAAAGGTTTGTACCTTTCCGGCTGCATCTCTCTTTCTCTTATAGATCCATTTACACCCTATGGATCTAACCCCTTCAGGTTGGTCTACAAGTTCCCATACTGAATTGAAGTCCATTGACTCCATTTCAAGGTACATGGCTTTGATCCATTGATCCTTGTCTACGTCATTCATTGCCTGTTTATAAGACAATGGATCTTCTACGCCGTCATCAGGTATGACAACTTGAGTTTCAGCTAAACCCAAGTAGCAATCAGGTTGGGAAACAACCTTCCCACTGCGTCGAGGCATTCCCAACGATTGAGAAGGACGAGACTAACTTGAGGTGTTGACTCCTCTATCAACTCTTGATGAGGGTCCAGCTTGATCAACAACTCTTGTTGGTTCATGTGTAGCTTCATTTAGTACTAATTTACTACGCGGTTTATGGTTCCTCATGTGATCTTCCTCCAAGAACGTGACGTTTGTCGATACAATCACCTTATTTTCTTGTGGGTCGTAGAAAAGACCACCTCTCGTTTCTTTGGGATAGCCAACAAATTGGCACAATTTTGAACGAGGTTCCAGTTTCTTTGGATTTGTCACGAGCACGTGTGCCGGACATCTCCGAATCTTGAAGTGTTGTAAACTAGGTTTACGCCACTTCCAAACTTCAAAAGATGTTTCTGAAACACTTTTTGATGGAACACTGTTCAAGATTTGAACTGCAGTCTCTACTACGTATCCCCAAAACGAGGCAGGCAATTAAGCATAGCTCATCATAGAACGAACCATGTCTAACAAGGTTCTATTTCTCCTTTCTGACACACCATTTTGCTGTGGTGTATTAGGTGCAGAGAGTTGAGATTTAATTCCATGTTCTATCATATAGTCCTGGAATCTCAAATCCATGTACTCTTCACCTCGATCTGATCGAAGTGTTTTAATGGTTTTTCCTAATGCATTCTCTACTTGACCTTATACTCTTTGAACTTTTCAAGAGCTTGGACTTGTGATGCATTAGGTATAGATAACCATACCTCGAATAATCATCTATGAAAGAGATGAAATATTCGTACCCTTCTCGAGCTTTAACATTCACCGGACCACAAAGATCCGAATGCACAATTTCTAGGGGTTCTACGGCTCTATAACCTTTTCCAGTAAAAGGTCGTTTGGTCATTTTACCTTCCAAGCAAGACTCATGAGGCGATAAGAATCATCTTCTAACTTGTTTAGAAGTCCATTCTTAGAAAGTCTCTCAATCCGGTTGAGATTAATATGACCAAGTCTAAGAGCCACAGATAGGTATTATTATTTGGAGAAATTCTTTGCCTTTTATTATGAGTGCTAACATTCTTAAACATCTCATGATTTAAAATTGCTTTGGTTTTATTTGGTTTCGATGCATGCAAGCCATTTTCAATTTAGCGAGAACAAATATTGACACCCTCTTTCAAAATGAACGCTTCATTGATTGAAAAAGAAATACAATAACCAAGTTCTATTAAACAAGAGATAGAAATTAAGTTCCTTTTAAGCTTAGGAACTATATACAGATTTTTTAAAGAAATAAATCTATCTCCGAAAAATAACTTGGCATCTCCCATCGCACGGCCGAGACGACGTCTCCGTTAGACCACGGCGTCATCTCACCCTCTTGAACTCCTTGAAGGAACTAGTTTCTCAACGAAGAGAAGAAAAGCGTGATTAGTGGCTCCCGAATCAAGTATCCGAGTTAAATCATAATTTTCCACTAAAACAGGTTTCAAGCACAAGTAAATCTAATTTACCTTTCTTCTCTTTGAGCTGAGCAAGGTATTTTGGGCAGTTTCTCTTCCAGTGCCCATCAGTTGTAGTGGAAACACTTTCCTTTATCCGCAAGTTTAGCTTTTCCCTTGCCTTTTTCAGATGAGGTGCCTTCCATTTCCCTCCTATTTTCTTCTTTTGGGTCTTCTTAAGCCCTAAGAAGAGTTACAGACTTAGTCCCGAGGATGAACCCTACGGAACCTTACGGAATGGGCAAACAAATTTGCCTCTCCATCACCGCCCCTTATTCTTCATAAGAGACCGGAAAGTATGTAGTTCATTCGGGAGAGTAGTCGGTTATACTCTATCTTGTTCATCACCGCATTCTTTGCGAATTGTAGGAAACTCTTGGAAGAGATTCCGGGATGAACAATACGACTTTGCTTTCGTCATGACCGCTCCGTTCATCTCATCCACGTTGAAGTGGACCATCGATTAAGAACGTGTTCTCTCACCGATGACCCCTCCTTCATACGGGAGTTATAAACGTATTTGAGGGATTTGTGCCCAATCTGTCCAGACGGTTGTCCAAACATTTCCTGCAGTGAACTCATGATCTCACGAGCTGAGACCATGCCCTCGTGCTTTTTGGCCAGAACTTCAAAACACCAGCAGAAATGTAGACCTTGGCCTTATCATTGGCCTTGATCCAATGATCGTCGCGCCCTCAAATGCATTGAGGAGCGTTACGAGTAGGAATCGAGGACATTCCTCGCTTAGTACGAACCGAAGGTCGTCAACAACGAGAATGGTATTCAAGTTGGACTTCCACGTAGTAAAATTCTCACCAGTTAAACGGTCGCTTTTAAGTAAGGCTATTATTGAGGACGACATGCTAAAAATCCAAAATAGTTCTAATTAGTTATGCCTTTTAAGCCCATTGTCAAAACCAATCTAATTTAGCAAAATTATTAAAGAACCCTAGTGTTTAAACTAAAACCCATTGTTTAAGTTAAACCTTTAATTTTGCAACAATACTTCAAGGGTTTAGAACAAAAGCCTCCGCTTGGGCGATCGATCATTCCTCCCTTGCATTGAGACTTTCTCGGTCAATTCCCACTACCAGAACATCTCATGTCCCAATGGTCCTTAGCTACCGTTTGTTTGGTCAAGGATTTGTTAACTAGCTTAACTCATCACGTAAATGTGACCCTCCCATTTTCAGATCCAATAGGCCCGAGCCAACAGGCTACTATTAAGAAAGACAACCGCGGCAAACAACCTAAGAGACCCTATCCATTTACTCGAGTTCGCGTGTGTTACGATCCTATAGTCGCCCTCGTAGGGATTGGCTGTTCCAGGACAACCTAGCAAGCGGACTATAGAAATCTCACGGTGCGGCCTAATGGAGGAGACCGTAGGATACGTTGACACGCGTCCTGCTCCCATTTACTATGGATACTTCCCTCATTCACCTTGATATTGAACCATGCAAACACATACCGTAGGGGGACGCCCTATTGACGCCACGTAGCCAAACATGGAACTCACGATGTGAACTCTTGAGGACGTGAGAGTAAACTCGGTGCGAACATCTCGTTTTCTCCCACCGGTTCCTAAAATTAGGGTATGGATTTAACTTAGTGATTCGGCTAAAAAGAATCTATCTAAGTCTATGCCTATTATAACTATTATAACTAGGTCTTAAAACCTTATGTCTAGGTGAATAAACATTTTAATTACCTAGAGATAAAACAGAACTGAGGTTAATTCAACTCAGGTTAAGGTCGGAGTTTCGGTGTAGGAGGTGTTCCGTTAACTGTCACTTAAGTACTTCTGTACCCCGACCTTAGATAGAACTTCACCCTAGAGAGTTCCCTTATAACCAAAGTCCTAAAGTCCTACTATATTTTAAACTATTTAAAATATTACGTAAGACTTATTTCTAATCTTATTAAAAATTGAAACTTAGGTCTAAATTAATTTTAAACGATTTAAAACTAATTAAATTTAACCCAAGTTCCTATGTTTGCATGCATTTCTTTATTATAGGTTATGGTTTCTAAAACCCCTTTAATTTATAACTTTTATAAATTTTAATAATTAACCTATGATAAAGAAACTATATTATAGATCCAACAATCTATATTCAAATTGGAATTATAAAAGAAATTTAACTATTTGAATTATAAAATTACTTAAACAAAATAACATTTATTTTAAACTAAGTAATTTCATGCTCCATGCAATTTATTTTCCATATAATCTAATTATAACACTTATAATTAATTACTCATGAAAAAATAAATTAGTCATGCATTCAACCATATTCATATAACATTTCTATAAATAAAATGCATGAACATGCTTATCCTAAGGTGGCAATAATCTAAATGACATTCATATAGATAAAAAGCCGTAAAACCGGAATAATTTGGCCCCTAAAGTGCAAAAAAAATAAATTACATTAATTTATTTCATAAAACCGGTCCAAAAACACCCTGAATTGGCCTTGAACCGCTCGAACCAGACCAAAACCAACGAACCAGCTCGAACCGGTCTGCTACTGCTTGAATCGCCTCATGGCGTTGCAACGCTGATGCTAGCATTGCAACGCCCGCTTCATCCTCGCGCGCTGCTATCTGCTCGGGATGGCGTTGCAGCGGCGAGCGGCGTTACCAGCGCCACGACCCCTTGATCACCCGCGTCGATAGAGAACGCTGGCGTTGCAACGCTGCTGCTTCGGCAGCAGCCTTCTTCCACGAACACAACAGCTTCGTTCTTCAATTCCTCCTTCGATTCTCAACCAAATTGAATGAAACTTATCTCAAACGACTCGTAACTCAATTACAGACTCAATTTTTCACTTTTTGCCCAAAAACGCAGGGGCCTCAATTTTTCACTTTTTGCCCAAAAACGCAGGGGCCTTTACATACAATTTGATCAAAATCAAAAGTAAACTATGGCCAAAAATTCCTAAACAGTATTACAGCAAACCAATGCAATTCCCACCAAAATCGATGCAATTTTGTTTCAAAACAAAATAATACAAGCATTGCTCGGATACCAATTGATGGAGATCTGATCTCCTTGAGCAGCAGAAACGTGTTTGGGATCTTAATTACTTGATTGTTTTGCTTAAAACAAAAACCAGCATATTGACAAAAAGAATAGAACAAGCATGCTAATTCTAAACTAATTAGGCATGGATTAATTGCATACAAACATGCTAAGTTTAACGATTAAACTAAAGAGAATAGGAAGAATACCTTTGTAGTTTCCAATTCTCCAGCACAGCAACTCCTTGCTCCAAAAGAAATCGGCAACACGAAAAACATCAAAAGTTCTCTGTTTTTCTCTGTGAAACAACACCACCACTTGGATCACCTCCTATATCTCTGAGTTCTACTCAGATCCTCCTTTGTGGGAAGGATTCCAACAATTGGAAAAATTTTGGGAATAAGAGTGTGAGAGAGAGAGAATTCTTTCAATTGGAAATCAATCTAATTGATCGATCAATCCTGCTTCACCTCTCCCCAGGAGAAGTTAAACCCAGCAAATGGGAACTCCCACTTCCTATCGAATAGGGAGTTGGGAGAGAGGGAGAACGTGTCTTCCTGACATGTTCTTTATTTAATTTAATCATATTAATTAAATAATCAAAATATAAATTAAATATCTTATATTTAATTTACATTAAAACACATTTAATGAATTATCCCCCCATCCTATAGTTTAATGCACATCTAATGTACATTAAATTTAACCTATAGTTTTTAAATATGAATCACATTCACATTTTAATCTAATATTTGAACTCTTTCAAATATTTAATTCTCTCACATAATTTAATATGAATCATATTCACATTAAATTTATAATATATAGTTCCAAAACTATATATTATATCGTATCTAAATACATCAAATATATTCCCTAATGAATTTGAACATTTCAAATTCAAATGATCTAAGAACCCTTTACGAGCTAGAAGGTGGACCTAATGGACCTCTGGATCGAAACTCCAACGATCTGAGATCGCTCGGTAAATCTCATTAACCTCCCAATCAACATTCGTTAACTGCGGGAACACTCCACTAAAGTCCCACAGCTGCACTCTTCTCACTGCAGATATATTTATGTGTCCATGGATATTGACCAATAACAGCAAGTCAATCCTTCACGAATGTTCGTAACACCAGCTGGGTCAAATTACCGTTTTACCCCTGGGTCACATCTTGTGCCTTAAGTACCAGTGCTCCTCTATGAACAATTTGTTTGTGGTCCTACCAACAAACAGAGTCCCTCTCGGGACAATGAGAAGGTCGGGCCCTTTTTTCAAGTCCCAGAGACACCACTTAAGGGAACATTCCTCTACTTACCCTAGTAGGCGGGAAGGAGTGAATTCCATCTTGCTAAGTTAAGTTCGCAGCTGCTCACTCGGTCTTGTCCCCAAGAAGGTAGGCATATTGAGTCCACGAATCTGGCCACTCTCACCCATACTAGTCAAAGGACAATCCCTCGCAAACAGGAGTTTGTAACTTGCTCAGGATTGAGATCAAGTTGCCTAGGTCATCCTAGTGAAATAGAAACCTAATTAGTCAACAGAGTTACAGCTAGAGGTTACTATTTCGTGGTCCGGTCTTCTGTAATCTCATTACATAGGATATCCCCGCTCACATGTCATCTACACGAACAGGTTAGGATCACAATGTTTGTATCAAATACAAAGTGGGCCACATCCATAGTTTAACTAGGGTAAGGTACCCAAACCTTATTCCCTAACTATAGACCCTTTACGTTGTATCTCGAACCGAGATTCTTTTTATGTACATTACATTCAGTTAGAGATTCATTTAACAGCCTTGGATGTTTAGTTTATTGGATTTAGGGTTTAAATAAAGGGAAACTCGTAGATAAAGAACAATAACACTTCATTGAAATAATAACACTTTATTACATTAATTAGAACATAATTACAAACTACGAATTTTAGGACACAAATCCCAACAAACTCCCACTTGAACTAAAACTCTAGTGGGGTACATCATAATCTAAAACAGTGGTTACAAGAGATAGAAATACAATAAACTAGGGCATCCATATACCCCATTACATATCTCCCACTTGTCCTAGATTAGCTTATGTACATATCTCGTAGACCCTGACTTTCCAGATGACCTCGAACACTTTAGCCGTGAGAGTCTTTGTAAGCGGATCAACAATATTGTGCTCCGAAGCGATCTTCGTCACTGTCACATCTCCTCGTTGCACTATTTCTCGTATCAGGTGATACTTCCTCTCGATGTGCTTTCCTCGCTTATGGTTGCGAGGTTCCTTCGAATTGGCTACCGCACCACTATTGTCACAGTATAAGGTGAAGGGAGATTCCATATTTGGAACAACTTCCAAATCAATAAGGAATTTCCTTAGCCAAACAGCCTCCTTAACTGCTTCACAAGCAGCGACATACTCGGCCTCCATTGTGGAGTCGATGCATCTTGCTTGATGCTTCGCCATACTATAGCTCCCGTTAAGGGTGGCGATCCCGATGTGGATTTACGAGAATCCTTATCGGTCGAAAATCGAGAATCGGTGTATCCGATGAGATCGAGATCCTTGGACCCATACACAAGCATATAGTCCTCGTTCTCCTCGGATACTTGAGGATATTTTTAATCTGCTTTTTCGGTGGTCTAACCCTTGATTGGATTGGTACCTCACCGACTATTCCCACTGCAAAACAAATTTTCGGCCCCGTGCATAGCATAGCATACATTAAGCTACCTACTACAGTGGCATAGGGAATATGTCTCATGTCCTCAACATCTTGAAGTGTCTTGGGGCACTTTGTTCACTGACAAATGAACTTCGTGCTGAAGGGTAATAAACCCCTCTTGGAATTCTCGCCGAATATCCGGACAACATTTTGTTGATATAAGGCGCTTGAGACGAGTGCTTGGCGTTACGTTCTTACGATTCCTAAAGATCCAATGCCAAGAACATATTGCGCTCTCCCAAATCTTTCATTTGGAATTGGGTGCATGACCAATTCTTTATGTCGATTAGGTATCCTACATCATTCCCAATGTGTAGGATATCATCCACATAAAGTACTAACAAAGCTACTTTGTCGTGGACGATCCTCTTGTAAACACAAGGCTCGTCAAGGTTTTGGTCAAAGCCGTAACACTTGATCGCAGTATCAAATCTTATATTCCAAGATCTTGATGCTTGTTTCAATCCATAAATGGATCGATTAAGCTTGCAAACCTTTTGCTCCTGACCTTGTGCTATAGAACCTTCTGGTGAGACATATAGATGCTCTCGTCAAGATTACCATTCAAAAAGGTAGTCTTGACGTCCATTTGCCAAATTTCATAATAATAAAATGCGGCTATGGACGTATCCTTATAGACTTCAGCATAGCAACAGGGGAAAAAGTTTCTTCATAGTCAACTCCTTCTCTTTGGGTAAAACCCTTTGCTACAAGCCTAGCCTTAAAGGTTTGTACCTTTCCGGCTTCATCTCTCTTTCTCTTATAGATCCATTTACACCCTATGGGTCTAACCTCTTCAGGTTGGTCTACAAGTTCCCATACTGAATTGAAGTCCATTGACTCTATTTCAAGGTCCATGGCTTTGATCCATTAATCCTTGTCTACATCATTTATTTCCTGTTTATAAGACAATGGATCTTCTAAGCCGTCATTAGGTATGACAATTTGGGTTTCAGCTAAACCCAAGTAGCGATCAGGTTGGGAAACAACCCTCCCACTGCGTCGAGGCATTCCCAACGATTGAGAAGGACGAGACTGACTTGAGGTGCTGACTCCTCTATCAACTCTTGATGAGGGTCCAGCTTGATCAACAACTCTTGTTGGTTCATGTGTAGCTTCATTTAGTACTAATTTACTACGCGGTTTATGGTTCGTCATGTGATCTTCCTCCAAGAACGTGACGTTTATCGATACAATTCCGTCTTGCTAAGTTAAGTTCCCAGCCGCTCACTCGATCTTGTCCCCAAGAAGGTAGGCATATTGAGTCGACGAATCTGGCCACTCTCACCCATACTAGTCAAAGGACAATCCCTGCAAATGTGGAGTTTGTAACTCCGCTCGAGATTGAGATCAAGTTGCCTAGGTCATCCTAGTGAAATAGAAACCTAATTAGTCAACGGAGTTACAAACTGAGGTTACTATTTCGTGTGGTCCTGGCCTTATGTAATCTCATTACATAGGATATCCCCACCCACATAAAATATTTACACGAACACGTTAGGATCACGGTGTTAGTATCAAATACAAAGTGGGTCACATCCATAGTTTAACTGGGGTAAGGTACCCAAACCTTATCCCCTAACTATAGCTCCTTTAGGTTGTATCTCGAACCAAGATCCTTTTCATGTACATTATATTCAGTTAGAGATTCATTTAACAACCTTGGATGTTTAGTTTATTGGATTTAGGGTTTAAATAAAGGCAAACTCGTAGATAACGAACAATAACACTTTATTGAAATAATAACACTTTATTACATTAATTAGAACATAATTACAAACTACGCGTTTTAGGGCACAAATCCCAACAATCAAGTCATAACGTAATTCAATTTTTTTTTTTACTTTTGATATTTTTTGTTGTTTTGTTGTTGTTGTCTTTGTTTTTGTTTTTCCATTTTTTTATCATTCACCTTTTTAACCCATGTGTGCAAGGAGCATCATTAAGATTAGGCTCTTGGGACAAGGGGCATTTTCCTTCTAGGCACCCCTTTTCACTAATTGAGTTGTTTCATCGAGATCCAACTTAAATTTTCCTTCTTGAGCCAACTTCAAAATTAGTTCTTAAAGGGTACGTAGGCAACTAATGACTCAGTGATATTTGCAAATTATAGGGTCATCAATATTTTCCATATTTTCTGGTTGTTTACACTCTAAAAGTTCAATCAGTTTTTCTTCCAGTAGTTGTTCTAACATATTAGAGATGTAAGAATAAGGAAAGGGAAATATTTTATTTTGTTTTTCCTTTAGACTTAAGCATCGACTTTCATTTTCTTGTCGCTTTTCGATCTTCTTACATTTTTTTCTTTGAAGACAACTTGAGAGGGGTTGTATTCACCACCATAGATTCCTCTAAAGTTACTTTGATGTCATTTTCTTCATTGATGTTAGTGGTTAGAAGGTTCTTATCTTCTTAACTGGCGATACTCAACTTCATATCGTAGGCACGAGTTGCTAGCTCTTCAAAAGTGTGTGGTTTTTTGCTTTGGAAGATGTAAAGAAACCCCTAATACATGCCTTGAGTGCACATCTCTACAGTTGATAGTTTAGTGAGACGATCTTTGCAATCGAGACACATGACTCTCCAACGATATATGTAATCAAACATGCTGACAACGCGTCTTGTGTTGTAGAAGCGATTTAGGTACTCTTTTTCAAACGTTCCCAACTACCAATAATCTCAAGCTCGAGATCAGTGTACCAATCGAAAGCATTTTCTTTCAATGTTCGAACAAACTGCTTGACTAGTAGATCTCCTCAAGTACCAACATTTTTGCATGACTCGATGAAGTGAGCAATGTGTTGGTTAGGATTGCCCTTCTCGTCAAATTTTTGAAATTTTGGTGGTTAATATCCATTAGCATCCTCAGATTTTAGATCCTCTTGGTATATGGTTTGGAATAGAAGAAAGATTTATGAGTAGGTCCACCATATTGTGCTTTTATGAGTAGGTCCACCATATCATGGAGTTGTTGGATAAATAATGAAGCAATTGAAGTTGAAGGTCGTGGTTGATCATCCTGCAAATCATTCTTTTCTTTGTTGTTGTCTTTGACAATAGGAGTTTGACTTGATTCAACAACATCTTGATTCTCAATCTGACTCTTTAAGCATGCAAATTGAGAATCATTTTCTTTGATCGCTTTCATCAAGGTGTTGATTTGCTCCTGCATCTCTGTCATTTTTTCTTCCACAGTGCTTGCTCTAGCTTTCATGATAGCCACTATGTTAGAATCAAAGATTGAACAAGAGGTTAGACTTAACAAAAAACTTGTTGTTAGTTGATTCTGCATGCAGAGTCATTACTTCTCCTGCAATAGAAGCCTCATTGTTTTATAGCCTTAGTTCATTGTCGTAACTATAAGTGGAAGACCTCAGGTATAAATCGCTCATGACAGTAGTCATCGAAGAAGTCTTTTTAGATGACATTGTTTTACTTGTATGTTGAGATGAAAGAAACAAATGAGAGGTAGAGATGGTCCCACTGGGCGTGCCAAGTTGTTCGCACGAGATTTCAACAAAGAAATTTAATTTGTGGAATAAACTTAATTTATTGATTTTTGTGAAGTGTTACAATCTCTAATTTTTATCCTCTATTATTTCTCTCAAATATGTAAGCCTTGAGCTCTAACTGGTTGACTTTCTTAGATCGATCTGTCAGTTGTTGATCCTCTTGGATTGACTTGTTGACTTGTTAATCTTGGATCGAACTGTTGTCTTGTAGATCTTGGACCGGTCTGTCGGTATGATGGTCTTGGATCGATATGTCAGATTGTTGATCTTGGATCAATGTTTTGGCTTGTTGATCTTGGATCGATCTATCAGTTTGTTGACCTTCAATCGATTTGTTGGCTTGTTGATCTTGGATCGACCTATCGATTTGATAATTTTAGATTGATTTATCGTTTTGTTGATCTTAGGTCGACCTGTCAGTTTATTGATCCCAGATCGACTTGTTTGTTTGTTGATCTTGATTCGACCTGTCGGTTTATTGATCTTAGATATGTTGGGGTTTATGCCCTAAAACTCGTAGTTTGTAATTTTTTGTTTAATTTATTCAATAAAGTGTTATTGGGTTTAATATTTCTTTATATTGTCTTATATTAATCCCAAATCCAATAAACGAAAATCCTAGGTTGTTATATGTCTCTTGAACTGTATGTAGAAGACATATGAGAATCACGGTTCGAGAAACAATCTAAATGGTCTATAGTATAAGGATGAGGTTGGGTACTTTATCCTAGTGATACTATGGATATGCCCCACTTTGTATATAATACAAACACAATGATCCAATGTGTTCATTTAGATGACATGTGAGTGGGGATATCCTATGTGATGAGATCACATAAGACCGAACCGTGAAATAGTAACTCATAGATATAACTCTATTCACTAGTTAACTTTCTAGTTCAATAGGATGACCTAGGCAGCTTGATCTCAATCCTGAGCAGGTTACGAACTCCTGTTTGCAAGGGATTTCTCTTTGACTAATATGGGTGAGAGTGACCTGAGACGCCGACTCAATAAGTCTACCTTCTTGGGACAAAATCCTACAGGAAGTTGGGGACTTAACCGAGCAAGAAGGAATTTACTCCTCGATTTTATGGAAAAGAGATGAGTGTTCCTTTAAGTAGTGCCTCCAGGACTTAAACAAAAAGTTCGACCCTCTCACTTGCCCGAGAGGGACCCTTGTTTAATGGTAGGATCATAAACAGGTTGTTCATTAAATGAGCACTGGTACTTAAGATCAAAGATGTAACCCATACGTAAAATGGTAATCTGACCCAGCTGGTGTTACGAACACTCGTGAAGGATTAACTCGCTATTATTCGTCTTTTATCCATGGACACAGAAACATATATGTAGTGAGGAGAGTGCAACTTTGGGGCTTTAGTGGAGTGTTCCTGCAGTTAATGAATGTTGATTAGGCGGTTAATGAGATTAACCTATTAATCTTGTATCGTGAGAGCTTCTGATTTGTTGGTCCATTAGGTCCACTTCCTTGCTCATAAAGGGTTCTTAGACTGTTAGATATTGGTTAGAATTTGAAATGTTCAAAATTTTTTTGGGAATTAGTTTAATGTATGGGATACATTATAATATAAAGTTTTTATGCACATTAAAACTTTATAGTATAAATTTATTTTGAATATGATACAAAGTAAATTTATAAGAGAATTAAATATTTGAAGGAGTTCAAATGTTGTTTTAATTTGAATAGGATTCATATTAAAAACTATAGGTTAAAATTTGATGCGCATAGGATGCAAATTAAAACTATAGGTTAAAAGGAGTGTGGTTAAATATCACTTAATCATTCCTAACCTAAATTAAATATATGATAATTAATTTATGAATTAATAAATTACAGAATTAATTAATTTGTAAATTTAATTAACTTAATTAATTTGTAAATTTAATTAACTTAATTAAATTTATTTTGATTAAATTAATTAAAACTTTAGGCTATGTAAAATATATTGAATTAGGTATTTATTAAATATGATTTAATATTAATTAATTAATTAATCGATGAAGTGGGGAATGTGTGACACGTTCCCCACTCCCCTTCATCTTCTCTCTCACTCTGTGGATAAAGGCAGAAGGTGTGGGGAGAAGGAGGTTGACCGATCAAAGTAATCGGTGTGGTGAGTACTTTGAAAACTCTCTCTCCCAAGTTCTCTCTGCATTCCCTTCTCACAAAAATCAAAGGTTCCCACAAACCTTGATCTAAGAATCCAGAGAATAGGAGGTGCTCCCATTGGTAGTGTCCTGTCTTTCTTGAAAGAGTAACATTTGGGTATATTGTATGTATCACAAAGAATAACAAGACGTTGTTACTCTAGAAGCCAAAAGGTAGTTTTTCCATAACCTTTAGTTTAGAAAAACGATTCAACCTGCTTTTGTTTATATCTCCATGTTTATTTTGCTTATCGATACTTATTTCCAATGTATGGGTATTTGTATTTGCCAAATGAAAAACTATCAATCCAATTTAGACTTCTGTTGTGCAATTGCGATCTCGATTCTATCAGGATCAACCTGTCGGTTTATTGATCTTGGATTGATGTGTCAGCTTGTTGACATTAGATCGACCTAGGCTTGTTGATTAGATCGACCAGTCGATTTGATGATTTTGGATTGACTCGTCAGTTTGTTGATCTTAGAATGTAGACTTTGATAAAGAGACGATTAATTTGTTGAAGCTTTCAAGTCGTTGAATTTTCTTAATTGTAATTCTTTGGATCTTCTAAATTCTCTTGATTCTGTATCTGAAGTTGATGCTTCTGAATTCTTACTTTGGAAGAGTATGAATTCTCTAGTTGAGTTAGAGCTTCTGAATTCTGACTCTGAAAGACTCTGAATTCCTTGGTTGGATACTCTGGATTTTGACTCTTCTTAATGCCTGAATCTGGATTAATATTCTTAGAGCTTCTGACTTTTGGAGCCTCTAAATGCTCTAGACTCTAGCTCTTCTGACTTTCTGAATTTGGACTGTGATTCTTGGAGCTTCTGAATTTGGAGTTTCTGATCTTTGGAACCTCTGAATGCTCTGGACTTTAGCTCTTCTTAATTTCTTTATTGGAGCTTCTGACTTTTCGAGCCTTTGAATGCACTAGACTTTAGCTCCTTTGAATTGCCTTGAAGAAAGGTGGTCTCCTCTATTTATAGAGTTTGATGTACCTTGTATGAGCTTGGGCTTGGTTGACTTTGGGCCTAATTTTTGGGATTAATCTAATCGGGCAACTAGAAAAATGTCTAGATTTAACCTATCTTAAATGAGAGATGTCTAAATTAGTTTTAAATTGTAAAAATGTCTAAATTATTTTCTTCCTACGTTATATAAAAGTGTTTGGGACAAAATACCCTTGATGTAGATATTTAAAGGGGTTAACCACAAATATGGCTAAAGACAAAAGGAGGCTAACAAATAGGAGTGAATCAAGGACGATTTTTTTATAGATAAATAAAAGCAAGTAAATATATTCTAATGATTCAAATATACTGTTTGGCCAAAATAACGATGGAACTGAATAAAGGAAACCAAAAAATGCAGCAAAACAACCTAGAAAGATATAGAATAGATTAATGAACATAATTAGGCATATACCAATTTGAGTAACACAAAAAAAAGCTCCAAACGTGCATATAAACCTATCTACATATATCAAATAAGATATTGAAATTACACGGCTAGATAAATGATGGTAATTCACACGCATAAAAAAATAGCCTCCAATTAATACACTACCAAATCCACTAGAATGTTGCACGATTTCCACCAAAATCTTGCTAAAAAATTCAAAAAATAATTAAAAGGTATATTTGTGCACCTGAAATGAAGTTTATCTCTCATTCCACCAAAATCTTGTGCAGTGTATGCCCCTGAGAATACTGTGGATATTAGTATATACAATATATAGAGCACGACAAACCAAAGGTAAAAATGATATATACCTAGATTTTTTGCAATTAGGTTGGTTGCAAACCCAGAAATGAGAGAAGAAAAAAAAAAACAATAGCTCCAAACATGTGCATATAAACTTATCTACATATATTAAATAAGATATTGAAATTATAGAGCTAGATAATTGATGGTAATTCACACTCATAAAAAAAAAAAACTCCAATTAATACACCACCAAACTCACTAGAATGTGGCATGAATTCCACCAAATCCTGCTAAAAAATTCAAAAAATAATTAAAAGGTGTATTTGTGCACCTGAAATGAAGTTTATCTCCCCTTCCACCGAAATCTTGCCTAGTGTATGTCCTTGAGAATATTGTAGATATTAGTATATACAATATATAGAGCACGTCAAACGAAAGGTAAAAATCGTATATACCTTGATTTTCTGCAATTAGGTTTGCTACAAACCCAGAAATGAGAGCATATGACTCTTCCAGGGACCCTCGAATACGATTAACGACCTTCTCTCCCCCTCCATGCTTTGTCGTAACTAATATTAACTCCATGATTCTTCCAAGCATATACCATCACATCTTTGGGATTGTAATGGAACCTACTATTTTTTTTTCATAATAAGCTCAATGTACTCACTTACCATGATTGAGGTCGCTTGGTGGTGATCATTATGCACAATGTCGATGCAGCAGGAGTGCTCATCCACGAATTTCCTAACAACCAACAGTTCACATGCTCTCAACACTGAAGCACGAAGGTACCATTTGCATGTGTTGTCAATACATCAGATAGTGAATTGTACCTTGGTTGATTTTATAGTTTTGAACTGGAAACTCCGTTTTATCGTAAGAGTATATACAACTTTCTTAAGATCATACTTACACCCAAAAATAATACCCTCTAAAATCTGACCTCCTTGTGTTATATCAACCATACTTCCAGGGTAACGAAGGTGAACTCTTTGACTTGATTATTCGAACCCTCCACTGATGTTGTGCTTTCAACATCCAAGGCTAACACACAGTTGGGGTACATACATTCCAATGTCCATGTAACCATCCACGTTACATCTCTATCCTCTAAGATGGTAATGATCATCACATTTTTATCTCCATTCCTAACGAGTGAAAGCCATAAAATCTTTTTGGACCCTTCAAGCTTAATTTGTACTGCAATGGATTGAGAGAGTTCTAAAAAGGTGAAAACATGACCAATTACAACTCACATAGACTTGTAGCTCATGTAGTCATTCTTTTCATCCCAAACACCATCAAACAATATGGGTATGTTGTGAGAACCTGCAATCGAACAAGCAAGTGTGAAAAACCCAGATACTTTCCTTACCTACAATATTCCAATTATTAAATTCGTATCATTTAATGGTATAAATATATATGTTTATCTCTCCAAATAAATAAATTTCATTTTTACTAAATCATCATTCATTACATTAGTTAAAATATATATTCCATTTCCACATTTTTTTCCTTCCATGTTTATATTGTTTAACACTTGATCTATTGAAAATTCACTTCCAACCCCCATTTCCGCTAGAAACCATTTTCGTCAACAATTAGCGACGTACATTATCCTAAATAATGAATCTATTTTATTCATAGATTTTTCATGTTACTGTATTTAAAAAAACTTTGTTGTAAATTTCATATTCAAAATATGGTATTTTACGTTTTCGTCATATATGTCTGATATTCTTAGCCTTTATCAAATATATATCAGGTATATATAATTGTTCGCTTTATCATAATTGTTCATGAAAGTCTACTTTGTTATATATACCTAATATTTTTAGCCTTTAGCAAATAAATACCTAGTATATATTGTTAAAGTGTCTATGAAATTTAGTTAAGTTTAATCCTAGTTTGAACTTTATATTCACCATATATATTAGGTCTTGTGCATGATAAATGTACCTATATCCATTTCGTCATACATGTTCCATAAATTTAACATTCAATAGATATATATTTGATATATACCCATTTTCTTTTTAGTTAAAATGAATATGAATTTGAATCAAGTTTAATCATAGACTAGTATGAACCATATATTCATCGTCTATAGAAGTATTACATATATTTATTAAATTTATGAAATATACCAAAAGAAAAAGAGAAAAATCCACATTCGTTACACTGAGAGAGAGAATATTTAAAAATAAAATGCAAATACCTCTGCCAATATATACAAAATGCATCTGTATCTTAAAATATTAATACATCCTCCGCTAATACTTATAAGAAATTCAACTGTATCTTAAAACATTTATACAAATGTATGTGCACAATATATATAAAATGTAGATTTTTCCCCTCTACACATGTCATGAGTATTGTTTTTTTGGAGTATGACTTGAGAAACCTAACAGTCGTTGACTCCTATATCTTTTCTCCTTAATCTTCACTATTGTTAATCATGTAAATGACAAAATTGGTTAGTAAAGTACATTCGTAAAATATATACAATGCATTATATCATATGAAACACAATTTTTGAAAATATATACAATGTTATTTCATTCACATTTTATGGTGGACAATGTATATATCTCTATACTTAATTGTATAATATCAATATCATACATTATATATAAAGGTTAACTGCATTTTATAAGAAGCAAGTGTAAATATATGAAACACAATTTTTGTAAATATATACATCATCATTTCATTCGCATTTAATATGGTAGGCATTGCAAATTACTCCCAAGTTTATTTTGGATAATGTATATACTGTTTACCCAAGATAAGTACAACAATACTAAAATAATCATCCAAATCAGTATTAATCATATATTTTGTTAATTATATTGTAAGAACTATATATTTAATTATCAAATATAGTATTTACACGTATTTTCACAGTTATATATAATCTTATTATGCATTATACTGGTCGAAGAAAAAAAAAACTGATGCATTATACTAAAATCATACCTTCAGAAATTTTTTAAACACAATTTTTGTAATTATATACATTATCATTTTATTCGCATTTTTTAGTAGACATTGTAACCCCCAAATTGATTTTGTATAATATATATATTGTTTACCCAAAATAAATACAAAAACACTAACATAACCATTCAAATTAGTATTATCATATATTTTGTTAATTATATTGTAAGAACTATATATTTAATTATCAAATATAGTATTTACACAACTATATATTATCCTATTATGCAGTATAGTGGTTGAAGAAAAAAATGCATGCATTATAATGAAATGTTACTTTCAGAAATTTTAGTAATTAATAATAAAAAAAAGATTACTTCCAACTATTTATTTTTAGTAAAAAAAATTAAGATAGATGATGCATAATATGATATTAGTTTCAAATATACATTTCTATAAACTTCATCCCCTAAAAACCCACATGCATTTTTTTAAATTTCATTCTGATGAAAAACCCACATACATTTCTTTAAACTTCATCCTCTAAAAACCACATGCACTTTTATTGAACAACAAAAGCAGAGGTTCCATTTTTGTAAATATCAGTGTCTTAGAGAACTTACTTTTCAATGTAGACTATGTATATTTTACAAGTTTGTGAAACAAAGACACTATTGTCGTGTATAGATTTTTGGATTTTTTTCGTTGGCCATGGATGCATTGAAAAACACCCATAGCCATTCGTCCTTCACAAGTTCATAGAATCTATGGCAACCAAATGGATGATTTGGGGGAGAAAGAAAAAGTAGGCAGATTTTTTGGTATGATTAGTTTGCCTATTTTTAGGAAATATTTTTTAAAAAGAAATTGAATATACAATTTTGGCAATTTGTTTGGCATGATTTTTCTATTTTTAGGAATGTTTTTAAAGAAATTGAATACGATTTTTTTTTAAAGTCTTCTTATGGAATGACTTGCCAATTTCTAGGAAGCATTTTAGAAGGGATTGAATACGGTTTTGCATTTTTTTGTGTTTTAATTTTATTTTTTTATTTTTTTAATATACAATGAATATAATTGTAATTGTATCTCTACAAAAACTTTCTTTATTTAAAATGTTGGATATGGATGCAAATTTGTAGACTTTTGGACATATTTATAATTTTCCTACTTGAAATGACTCGTTTATATGGTTAACCCTTTTTTTAACAAACTTAGATTATTCAAGTTTAGCCCAATCTATATAATGATCTCATAATAAATTGACTTCGGGTCCAATTGCTATGTGGCATAATTTGATTGGAAGGACTTAAGTTGTCGGATCAATACTAAACCGTGACATTATTTAATTTGCCAACTTTTCATGTCTTTTAATTTAATTTTAGGACACGTATAAATTTGTAATTGATCCTAAATTTATTTTATCATTCATTTAAATTAATGATGTGACAATTTGTGATTGAGCAAAATTTCTCATTCAACAATGACAACAAGAAAAAAAATGTGAAAAACATGAAATGGGTGTTGATGCTAATTGAGAGGACGAGTTAGATCTTGAAGGGATTGAGAGGGAAGAAGGGAGTGGGTGTTGATAGAAAGAACAAAAGAAGTGTTCGACATTTGATAGGGACTAGGATACCATGGAATTTTGATAGCACACAAAATGTGTTATCCTTAGGCTTATAATTTGGTAGTTTTTATGATTATTTCAGGGCTCTCACGTGTTTAAATCATTGAATTTCAGGCTTAGAGCTTAAAAAGACCATTTGGAGATATTATGGATTACTCGGGTTCCATTCGAGGCTTTTTCGAGCTAAAAATAACATCAAGAGGAAGAAGAAGGATCAAATAAAGCATTTGGACTCGGGTTGATGGTGTTGTAACACTCTACAGGGCGTCACAATGCCAATGTTGCAGATATTCAGCTTAGTGAGGTCGTGAAGGCGACATTGCAACGCTGCTTTGCAGCGTCACAACGTCGTATCGATAAGGCGCACATACTTTAAAGTAGCAACGTTGTTCTCAGCATCGCAACGCCGCAAACCAATTTCCTTATTTGCTATCGCCTAAGGCACAACGTTGCGACGCTGACCCAGTATTAAGGGTGTGCAAAAATTGAGCCAAATCGACAAACCGAGTCGAACCGAACCGAATCGATCAGTTCGGTCCAGTTTTATAATTTTCTTTGAATCCTTCGGTTTATTGTTCTTAAAAATCAATATTTTTGGTTCGATTTACGGTTTCACTTTTTTAAAAACCAAAAAAACCTAATCGAACCGACCACTTTAAATAAGATTGAAAAATAAAAAACTCAGTCCATTATTAACCATTTTCTCAAAGACCCAATACTCAATAGCCAAAAGCCCAAACCTATCCCTAACCCTAGGTACTTAAGCATTCTAACCTAAATTTGAGCTCTCATTCACGCCACCCTTCCTTTTCTCCTTCTCTCTCACTTCTCTACATCGATTCTTCATGTCATCTGCTTCTGCACTGTTTCTTCATCACCGCATGCCCCTCCCTCTCCTTCTCTTTCACCTTCTCTCTTCAACGTAGGTCGCCGCCGCTTCTCATCTGACTATAGTTGGTCGATACTCCCTCTTCAAATGGCTAAAATGAAAGGTAAAATAAATGTTGGTTGGATTTCTTTTGAGATTTTTTTTTAGGATTGCTTTGATTTGGCAAAGTGGTGGTGAGAATTTTTTTTGGTTTTGTTTGCAAACATCTTTCTCTCCATTTTGTCAATTTTTCATGAAGATTGCAGATTTTTCTAATTTTTTTTTGTTGGTTTTTGCTGGTTGTGTTGTTAGTTTGCAAAATGATGATAAAATTCGGTTAAAAACTGAACCGAACCAGTGAAATCAAAATGGATGTGTTCGGATTTAATCGAAATCGAGGGAGGTTTGGTTTTTTAGTTTTGGATCTTTTAGAACCGAGATATTCGGTTCAGTCATTGGTTTCACCCAAAACTGAACCGAACCGAACCGTGCACACCCCTACCTAGCGTTGCAACGTCGTGCCGATTTTGTGTACAAATTATAGAGCACTTTGTACCATTTTCAAAGGGAGCCGAATTTGATAGTTTTTAGCCCTAATTTCGAAATACACACTCTAAGGGGAGAAAAAAGAGCATTCCTTGGGAGCTAAAACATTTGTGGAGTTTCGAGATCGTGACGGGGGCTCTGGATCGAGGGACCGACATCGACACATAAGAGTCTTATTTCTCTTTCTTTTAGCTTGTATCTTAGTTTAAAAACAATTCTATGACTTTAACTTGTTTTTATGGTGATTTTGAGTAGTTAATTGTTGTAGTTAGGGATTGAATAACATGTTTTGAATTTATTTGATTATGTATTGTACTTTGTCGTGTTATTTATTTTTGGCAATTCGTTCTTAAATTCATTGATCTTGTTGGTTTAAGTGGACTCGAGAGAAAGAAGCTTAGATTAGAGGAAAGTTGCCAAGACTCTTAGTAAATCTAGTACGAGAGTAACTTAGATTCTTTGGGAAACATTTAAGAAGTTGCTTAATGTCGTGCATGCTTTTAAAAATCACAAAAAAACTGTAGGATTTATCGCTATGTACGAGGCTCACCATGGGTCGAGAGATTATTTTGAGTATTTTACTTCTTGTTTATAAATTCACAACTATAGTTTATTTCATGTGTTAAACAAGGAATTAACTTGTGAAATCAATTTCCCTACAAATCTATCACATTCGTGTCTCCACTTGTATATGTATTTTTCTATCTTTGTTTTCACCTTATTTATCAAAGTTTTGTTGTTTTAGATAAAATTTAGAATAAGTATCTTGATAATTAATCAATATAGAAACTCATTCCTGAGGGTGATACTTTGTACTCAAATCACTATATTAATACTTGACCTATACACTTGCGGTATTGCAATAACATTTTACGCAACAAGTTTTTGGCGTCGTTGTTGGGGAATGGCGATTGTTTAGATTGATTAATTTAGGAGTAAAGTTGAGATTTTAGACTAAAGTTTTTTTCCCTTTTGTGTTTTTTCTTTTTTATTTTTTTCTTACTTTTTTTCCTTATTTATTTTTTTTTTCTTATTGAGGGAGATCTGATCCCCGTGAGTAACGGAAACGTGGTTTAAAGATCGATTTTGCTAGTTTGTTTTGGTTTACTACAAATACCAGTACATTGGTAAAATACAGAGACAAACACTCTAATTTAATCTAATTAGACATGGATTCTAAACATGCAAACATGTTGTGTAAATCTCTAGAAGTAAGATATATCGATTACCTCTGTAGATCAAATCTAGCAGCAACTTACTTGCTCCAATTTTACAACAACAACAAACCAAGAGTTCTCTATTTCTTCCTTTCAATAGGATAACACTACTAGTGAAAACTTCCTATCCTCTGACTTCTTTCGATCAATCCTTGGTGGGAAGGATTCCAATAATTGGACAAAAGGAATGGAAATTTCTAAGAGAGAGTTGAGAGAGAATTTTTTTTTCAGTAATCAAGTGATCAAAAAACCCCCACTAACTTCTCTTCATCGAGAAGTTAAGGTAGAAGAACACTTCCCTCCACTCCCTATCGATAGGGAGTTAGAGGAGAAGTGGGAAACGTGTCCTCCTGGCACGCTCCCATTAATTAATTAATAATTAAATTAATTAAATCAAATTTAATTAATTTTAATTAAATATTATATATTTAATTAAGATTAAATCATATTTAATCAAATTTTCCTCTAATCTATAGTCTTAATGCACAGCTTATGTACATTAAAATTTAACCTATAGTTTTTAAATATGAATCACATTCACATTTAAATTAATATTTGAACTGTTTCAATTATTTAATTCTCTCATATAATTTAATATGAATTATATTCACATTAAATTTATAATATAAAGTTCCAAAACTTTATATTATAATGTATCTATATACATTAATATTTATTCCTTAATTAAATTTGAACATTTCAAATTCAAATGATCTAAGAACCCTTTACGAGCTAGAAGGTGGACCTAATGAACCTATAGATCAGAAGCTCCAACAATACGAGATTACTCGGTTAATCTCATTAACCTCATAATCAACATTCGTTAACTACGGGAACACTCCACTAAAGTCTCACAGCTGCACTCTTCTCACTGTAGATATATTTCTGTGTCCACGGATATTGACCAATAACAGCAAGTTAATCCTTCACGAATGTTCGTAAAACTAGTTGGGTCAAATTACAGTTTTACCCCCTGGGTTACATCTTTTACCTTAAGTACTAGTGCTCCTCTAATGAACAATTTGTTTGTGGTTCTACCAACAAACAGAAGTCCCTTTAGGGTCAATGAGAGGGTCGGACTCTTTGTTCAAGTCTCAGAGGCACCACTTAAATGAACATTCATCTACTTACCCTAATAGACGGGAAGGAGTGAATTCTATCTTGCTATGTTAAGTCCCACCCAAACCTTATCCCCTTACTATAGACCTTTTAGGTTGTATCTCAAACTGAGATCCTTTATATGTACACTACATTCAGTTCAAGAGATGTTTTATAGCCTTGGATGTTAGTTTATTAGATTTAGGGTTAATACAAGGGCAATACTATAATTAATTAAAAATAACACTTTATTGAAAATAATAACTATTTATTACATTAATAAGAAAAAAATTTACAAACTACGAGTTTTAGGGCACAAACCCCAACAAGCTCCCACCTGAACTAAAACTCTAGTGGGGTACATTACAATCTAAAACAGTGGTTACTGAGATACAAAACAATAAACTAGAGCATCCATATACCCATTACATATCTTCCACTTGCCCTAGATTAGCCTATGTACAAATCTCATAGATTGAATTGGAAGACACCCCAACAGAGGCTTGCGACTCGACGGAAAGATGTGGACTCAAATTGGAAGCTTGATTGAAAAAAGCTCAAGAAGAAATACCTACGAAAAAGGAATAACAATCGAAAAGGAAGAAATACTCTCGAAGAAGAAATAACAATTAAAAAATGAATAGGTTTAAGCGCAAATAGAGAGGGGTATAATTGGATTTATAAAATTTTTTTAAAGATTTTTGTCATATTTGCAATTCTTTTAAAATATTGCTATATCTACAAATAATAAAACCACATTTGCTACCCATTACAAATTATCTTCTTTATTTATATATATATATACAAGTTTGTCTATTTCCAAGGGTTTTATTTTTTTTTTAAAAAAAAACTTGATTTAAATTATAATTTTACAAATGATATATCTAAATTTTTTGTTTAAGCCATTAAACGTTATTTACAAATTTTATTTAAAGAATACTATAATTTTACAAATATTATACTTATAAATCTTCTATAATTTTTGGACAATTGGGGCTATGACAAAATGGAACAAAAAAAAATACCAATATAACAAAGTATTTAAATAATTTGCAAATATGACAAAATATTTAACTAACTTGTTTAAATTACAAAACCACCCACGACTTAGACCAATTTTCAACCTTTCCATTTTCCTCTTTCAATTTCTAAACTTTGGGTGAGGGAGCACAGTTTCCTATTTCCTTAACCTCCTTTCACTTTTGCATATTGGTTGTTTTTTCAAATTCAATATGAACCCTATATCATCCCCTCGAACTCCCCCCACCCCCTCCTTTTTTTTCTCTTATTTTAATTTGCTTAACATAAATTATGTTTTAATAAATGGTCGATTTTTAAATATTGTGTTGGTTCATTTGATCACAGGTTCAACTACTAAACTATTTTCTTTAGTATCAACAAAATATAACTCAATTTGCATATCTGATATATTGAGATAACAATCACGAAATCTATATTTTGAATCTCTCTAACTCCTACAGTACGATCTATCAACGATAGAAGTTTATCACTTTCGCTGATAGACTTCTTCCTTGGAATGTTTATCAATGTTGATTGAAATCTATTGACGATAGAAGTCTATCGCTATCCATGATATACTTCTTCTTTGGAATATTTATCAGTGTTGATTGAAGTTTATCAGTGGTTGAAGTCTATCACTATCACTAACAAACTTCTTGTTTGAGATGTTTATCAGGGTTGATTGAAGTCTATAAGTAATTGAAGTCTATCAGTGATAGAAGTATATCATTGTCAGTGATAGAAGTATATCATTGTCAGTGATAGACTATTTCTTTGGAACAGTTATCAGTGTTGATTGAAGTTTATCGGTGATAGAAGTCTATCACTATCACTAATAGACTTTTGTTTGGGATGTTTATCAGTGTTGATTGAAGTCTATCGGTGATAAACTTCTTATTTTGAATGTTTATCAGTGTTGATTGAAATCTATCAGCGATAGAAGTCTATCACTATCCGTAATATACTTCTTCTTTAGAATGTTATCGGTATTGATTGAACTGTATCAGTGATAGACTTATTCTTTGGAATATTTATCAGTGTTGATTGAAGTATTTCAGTGATAGAAGTCTATTACTATCACAGATAGACTTTTTGTTTGGGATGTTTAACAGTGTTGATTGAAGTATATCAGTAATAGAAGTCTATCATTGCAATGATAGACTTCTTCTTTGGAATGTTTATCACTGTTGATTGTGTTGGGATGTTTGTCCTAATCTCGTACTGTTTGTAAATATACATTTGAAATTAATAAAGAGTTATTGATTTCATCATTTTGTGTCTCGCATTTTATACAAACTTTGACCAATAAACTAAGCTCCAGGGTCATTGAATATATGAGAGAACTAAAACTTGAACGGTGTGTAGTGGACACACAGGGAAGATCACGTTCGGGTTAATGACCCGAACGGTCTACAGTATATGGATGGGGTTGGAGACCTAATCCTGGATACACTGTGGATGCGACCCGTTTTGTATTAAGACCGGATCGTGAATTATTAGACCTATTGATGTAACACCGTTGACAGTAAGGACTAATAACTTCATAGATGACCATTAGTGACTCGACCTGAATCCTGAGCGTGTTACAGACTCCTGTCTGCGGGGGTCTAACCTTTGACTAGTACGGGTGAGGGTGGTCACAGTTACTCGCCCAATATGCATATCTTCTCAGGGACAGGACCAAGTGGGGAGCTGGGAACTTAACTACGCGAGATGGAATTCACTCGTTCCTGCTTTAGGGAAACTAGATGGGTTGTTCCCTTAAGTGCTGTCTCCAGGGCTTGGAAAACGGGCGCCAACCCTCTCACTGGCACGAGAGGGTTGTTCTGTATGGTTGGACCATCACAACGTTGTTGTTCATTAGAGGAGCAGCGGGGACTTAAGGAGCAAGAAGTAGACACAGGGGTAAACGGTAATTTGACCCAGCAGTGTCTACGAACAACCTGTGAAGGGTCGACTCATGGGCATTGGTTATATCAGTGGACACATAATATCTTGCACTGAAGGGAGTGCAGCTACGGGGTTTAGTGGAGTGTTACTGTAGCTAATGAATGTTTATTAACCGGGTCAAAGAGTTTGATAGGTTAATCTCGGATCATTGGAGCTCGTCACTATAGGTCCATTAGGTCCCTCGGTTGGCTCAATTTGGGTTAAAAGAAGGGTTACTATTTCGGTGTGAATTAAAGTGTTCAAGTTCACTAAAGAGTATTTATGTCATTTATATGAGATATGAATGATATAATATATAGTTTAATGTGAATGAGATTTATAATGAACTATAAATTAGCCTAATTGTTGAATTAGGGCTAATTGGAGAAATTAGGTTGAGAGATATTAAATTGGATGTGATTCAATTTAATAAATCCACAATATTACTAATGTGATTTGTAAAATGAGATATGAGATATCTTATAATATATGGTTATGCAAATATGATTTGCATTACCTATAGTTGTGGTAAAATGGTAAATAGGTGGAGATTTCAACTCCACCTATCTCCATTATTTAAACCCCTTTGCAAGAAGGGGAAATTGATCATTTCTCTCATTTTTGGAAATTTTACCAAAAGAAGAGATCTCTCTCTCACAAATTCTCTCTACATTTCTCCTCTCAAAATCAAAACACAAAGATCCCACTATCTTCCTTCTTCCAAAAGAAGAACAACCGAGAAGCCAAAGGGTTGTGTTCGTTCTTGATCGTGAGAAGGGTTCGAGATCGTTGAGTTCGAGAAAGCACGAAGAGTTCGTGGATCGTTGGAAGAAATCTTGAAGAAAGTCTTCAACAAGTAAGTAGTTACTGTTTTTTCTTCCATTCTTTGCATGTTTAGCCTAAATCTAAGAGTTAGATTGATTTTAACGAATAATATTTGCACAACTTCACCACGACGATTCGATCGTCTTCCGCTGCGTGGGAGTTTCATTCCCTTCAGATTCAAGTCTATTACCGATATAAGTTTATCCACTATCCATGATATATTTCTTATTTGGAATGTTTATCAATGTTAATTGAAGTCTATATCAACGATAAACTTCTTGTTTCGGATGTTTATTAGTGTTGGTTGAAGTCTTTCTCACTGATATACTTCTTGTTTCAGATTTCTATCAGTGTGGATTGAAGTCTATCAATGATAGAAGTTTATCACTGTCAGTGATAGACTTCTTCTTTGGAATATTTATAAGTTTTGATTGAAGTCTATTGGTGGTAGAAGACTATCACTATCACTATCATTGATAGACTTTTTGTTTGGTGTTGTTTATTAGTGTTGATTGAAGTCTATCAACGATAAAACCCTATCATTCTCAATGATAGACTTCTTGCTCGATGTTGTTTATCAATGTTCAAATATCTTCAATCACTAATTACCATATAAGAGTTATATTGGTAGACTTAGGTAAATTTTAGCTGATTTATCTAGGTCAATCCCGAAAATAATAAAGTGCTTTGAGTGGGAGGAAATAAAGTGTATAAGATACATTTAATTTTTCACCACAAATCTCTCTTAAGTCCAAATGACCTTTGTGAGATCCATACTCGGCCTCGTGGCGCAAATGGGAGCGTCCCCCTTCGGATGATATTTGTATGGGTCAATATCAAAGTGGATGGAGAGAGTACTTATAATGAGTGGGAGCGAGACCTGTGAAAACTGGACCCACGGTCTCTTCTTTCGATTCACACTATGAGATCCCTATGATCCGCCTGCTAGTTTGGCCTGGACCAGACAATCCCTTCGGAGGGCCTTGATCATGGGAGTCGGAACACCGTGAATTCTCGAAAGGGATATAGTTTCCTTGTTGGTTTTCCTTCGTGATTCACCCTTCGGTGGCTATTGTTTGGACGGATACTTGGAAACTTAAAGATTGAGAGTGACACTCACAGAATTTGTTAAGTGTTAATGAATTCGACCAAATAATGGTAACTGGACGCCTAATGGAATAAGAGTTATTCTGGGATTAGGGTCAGGTCGAGAAAGTCTCGTCCTAGAGGAGAAATGTTTCTGTTCACCCTTCGGTGGCGGTCATTCTAAACCCATAGGATATCATTGCAATTTTTAAATGACATAGGTATCATAGGATTAAATTTTGCTAAAACTTGATTGGTTTTCAAAAGTTTATGCGAGACTGACACAAAATTATTTATTTTTTTTTTCAGCTAAAAATATGTCTAGCTCAATAATCGCTTTACTTGCTTTCGACAAACTAGTGGGAGATAACTTCCAAACGTGGAAGAACAACATAAACACGATTTTAGTAACTGACGACCTGAAGTTCGTGCTTACAGAGGAGTGTCCTCAGTTGCCGAGCTCGACTGTATCACGAAGTGTTCGTGATGCATACGATCCATGGATCAGGACCAATGAAAAGGCCAAGGTCTATATCATTGCCAGCTTGTCTGAAGTATTGGCAAAGAAGCATGAGTTGATGGTCACTGCTAAGGAGATCATGGATTCGTTGCAGGACATGTTTGGACAACAGTCCTTTCAGGTCAGGCACGATTCGCTCAAACACGTCTTCAACACATGGATGAAAGAAGGGCCGTCTGTCCGTGAACATGTTCTAGACATGATGACCCACTTTAGTCTAGCGCAGATGAACGGGGCTTCGATCGACGAGTCGAGCCAGGTAAGCTTTATTTTGGAGACTCTTCAAAGAGTTTCTTCAGTTTCGTAGCAACGCTGTTATGAACAAGATAAGCTGCACTCTGACCACCCTCCTCAATGAGGATCTCTGGGACTAAACATGTTGCTCTTTTCAGTCCTTGATGAGGATCAGGGCACCGGAAGCTGAGGCAAATGTTGCCTACAGGTCTTATCACAGGGGTTCGATCTCTGGGACTAAACATGTTGCTTCTTCTCGCCCGAAAGGGAAGAAGAAGATGAAAAAGGGTAAAGCTGACCGAGCTGCCGCCCAAAAGGGCAAAAAGGTCAAGGAAGTTGCAGAGAAAGGAAAATGTTTCCACTGCAATGGGGACGACTACTGGAAGAGGAACTGTCCCAAGTTCCTTGTCGAGAGGAAGAATCAAGGTAAATGCGATTTATTGGTAACTGAAACTTGCTTAGTGGAGAGTAGTGACTCTGCCTGGATGTTAGATTCGGGCGTCACTAATCACGTTTGTTTTTCTTTTCAGGGAATTGATTCCTGGCAGCAGCTGTGAGAGGGTGAGGAGACTCTACGGGTTGGATCCGAGGAGGTAGTCTCTGCTACAGCGATCGACAAAGTGAAGCTCCATTTTGGCAGGAATTACTTATTGTTGGACAATTTGTACATAGTCCCAGGGTTTACTAGAAACTTTGTTTCTATTCCCTGTCTTATTGAACAGTGTATTTCAATTTCCTTTGATTCTAATAAAGCGTTATTTCTTTCAAAGGCAATTTGATTTGTTCAGCTTCACTTGAGTCTAATTTGTATGTTTTAAAGCCAAATTCAGTCAAAAGCGTTTTGAACACTGAGTTATTTAAAACTGCAGAAACGCAAACTAAGAGAGTTAAAGTTTCTCCAAAAGAAAATACCCATCTTTGGCATCTAAGGTTAGGCCACATTAATCTCAATTGGATTGAGAGACTGGTGAAGAGTGAACTTCTAAGTCAATTGGAAGAAAACTCTTTACCGGTATGTGAGTCATGCCTCGAAGGAAAAATGACCAAACGTCCTTTTAGTGGAAAAGGATATAGAGCCAAGGAGCCCTTTGAGCTTATACATTCTGACCTTTGTGGTCCGATGAGTGTTAAAGTACGAGGTAGTTATGAATACTTCGTATCTTTCATTGATGATTATTCGAGGTATGGGTATATTTACCTAATACATAGGAAGTCTGAAACTCTTGAAAAGTTCAAGGAGTATAAGACTGAGGTTGAGAACCTGTTAGGTAAAACGATAAAAACACTTTGATCGGATCGAGGTGGAGAGTATATGGACACCGAATTCGTGACTATATGATAAAACACAATTACGCCCCAACTCTCAAAGACTGGTATGACACAAAGAAAATGGTGTATCGGAGAGGAGAAACAGAACCCTGTTGGACATGGTTCGGTCGATGATGAGCTACGCTCGTCTCCCTGATTCCTTTTGGGGTTACGTAATGGAGACTGAGGTGTATATTTTGAACAACGTTCCGTCGAACAGTGTTTGTGAAACACCTTTCGAACTCTGGACTGGACGTAAAGGTAGTTTACACCATTTCAGAATTTGGGGATGCCCGACCCATGTGTTGGTGTCAAACCCGAAGAAATTGGAACCCTGTTCAAAATTGTGCCTATTCGTAGGTTACCCAAAAGAGACCAGAGGTGGTCTATTTTATGATCCTAAGGAAAATAGGGTGTTTGTGTCGACAAATGTCAGTTTTCTTGAGGAAGACCACATTAGGGATCATTTGCCTAGGAGCAAAATCGTGTTGAACGAAATGGACAGTACATCAGCAAGAGTTGCTGATGGGGCTAGTATGTCAACAAGTGTTGTTGATCCTAGCACGTCAAGTCAAGTCCGTTCCCAAGAGTTGGGAATGCCTCGACGTAATGGGAGGACTGTTAGACAGCCTGAACGTTACATGGGTTTAGCTGAAACCTAAGTCGTCAATCCTGATGATGACTGCGAGGATCCATTGACCTATGATCATGTAATGGTTGATGTTGACAAGAACGAATGGATTAAAGCTATGGACCAGGAAATGGAGTCGATGTACTTCAATTTTGTCTGGGAGCTTGTGGATCAACCGGATGGGGTAAAACCTATAGGTTGCAAATGGATCTACAAGCGTAAAGGTGGCGTAGATGGGAAGGTGCAGACCTTCAAAGCACGACTAGTGGTAAAGGGTTTTACCCAGGTCGAAGGGGTTGACTATGAGGAAACCTTTTCACTTGTTGCCATGGTAAAGTCGATCAGGATCCTTCTCGCCATTGTCGCGTATTATGACTACGAGGTATGGTAGATGGATGTCAAGACCGTCTTTCTGAATGGCAATCTTGACGAAACCATCTACATGGACCAGCCCAAGGGGTTCATTGCCCAAGGCCAAGAGCAAAAGGTTTTTCGGCTTCATAGGTCTATTTATGGACTGGAACAAGGCTCGAGGTCTCGGAATATAAGATTTGATGAGGCAATCAAATCTTATGGCTTTGATAAGAATGTTGACGACCTTGTGTTTACAAGAGAATCGTCGAAAAAACTGTCGCATTTCTGATATTATACGTGGATGATATCCTTCTCATTGGGAATGAGGTAGGATTTCTAACTGACGTAAAGAAATGGCTAGCTTCACAATTCCAAATGAAAGATTTGGGAGAAGCTCAGTATGTTCTAGGTATCAGTTATTGTCCTAACCTAAGAATGTAGAATCGTCGCCATGTCCCAAGCGTCTTATATTGACAAGATGTTGTCTAGATATAAGATGCATAACTCCAAGAAGGGCTTGCGGCCTTTCAGGCACTGGGTTCACTTGTCTAAGGATCAGTGTCCTAAGACTCCTCAAGAGGTTGAGTATATGAGACGGATCCCTTATGCTTCAGCTGTAGGGAGCCTCATGTATGCCATGTTGTGTACTAGGCCCGACATCTGTTATGCAGTAGGGATTGTCAGTAGGTATCAATCCAATCCAGGATTAGATCACTGGACAACCGTAAAGGCAATCCTCAAGTATCTTTGGAGAACGAACAACTACAGCTTAGTGTATGGCGGTGGGGATTTGATCCTTATGGGATACACAAATTCTGACTTTCAGACTGATAAGGATTCTAGGAAATCCACTTCGGGGTTAGCCTTCATTCTGAATGGAGGAGCTGTAGTATGGTGAAACATCAAGCAGGGATGCATCGTTGATTCCACTATGGAAGCAGAGTACGTTGCGGCTTATGAAGCTGCAAAGGAAGCTGTTTGGCTAAGGAAGTTCATGACAGATTTGGAAGTTGTTCCAAATATAAACTTGTCGATCACACTGTTTTGTGACAACAGTGGTGCAGTAGCCAACTCCAGGGAGCCTCAGAGCCATAAGAGAGGTAAAACATTGAGCGGAAGTATCACTTGATACGAGAGATTGGGCACCGCGACGACGTGAGAGTCACACAGATAGCATCGAAGCACAACGTAGCTGATCCATTTACAAAGCCCCTCACGACTAAGGTGTTTGAGGGTCACCTAGAGAGTCTAGGTCTTCGAGTACTTCCAGACTACGGCAAGTGGGAGATATGTAAACGGGTATTCAATGCCCTAGTTTATTGTATTACTTCATTGTAATTTATGTACATTTCATAAATGTATTTCCTCCACTAGCTTAGTCCAAGTGGGAGTTTGTTGGGATGTTTGTCCTCATCTCGTACTGTTTGTAAATATACATTTGAAATTAATAAAGAGTTATTCATTTCATTATTTTGTGTCTCGCATTTTACACAAACTTTGACCAATAAACTAAGCTCAAGGGTCATTGAATATATGAGAGAACTAAAACTTGAACGATTAGTAGTGGACACACAGGGAAGATCACGTTCGAGTTAATGACCCGAACGGTCTACAATATATGGATGGGGTTGGAGACCTAATCCTAGATACACTGTGAATGCAGCCCGCTTTGTATTAAGATAAAAACGAGGTGATCTGACTCGTTCATGTGGTTGACATGCGAGTGGGGGCATCATGTACAATGAGATTGTACAAGACTGGATCGTGAATTGTTAGACCTACTGATGTAACACCGTTGACAATAAGGACTAATAACTTCGTAGATGACCATTAGTGACTCGACCTGAATCTTGAACGTGTTACTGGACTCACTCGCTGGTCCGCCCTTTGACTAATACGGGTGAGGGTGGTCACGCGCTTACTGCGCCCAATATGCCTATCTCTTAGGGACAGGACCCAAGTAGGAGCCGGGGAACTTAACTACGCGAGATGGAATTCACTCGTTCCCGCCTTTAGGGAAACTAGAGGGGTTGTTCCCTTAAGTGCTGTCTCCAAGACTTGGACAACGGGCGCCCACCCTCTCGTCCTCTCACTGGCACGAGAGGTTTGTTGTGTATGGTTGGACCATCACAATGTTGTTGTTTATTAGAGAAGCAGTAGGGACTTAAGGAGCAAGAAGTAGACACAGGGGTAAAACGGTAATTTGACCCAACAAATTCTACGAACAACCTGTGAAGGATCGACTCATGGGCATTGGTTATATCAGTGGACACGTAATATCTTGCACTGACGGGAGTGCAGCTACGGGCTTTAGTCGAGTGTTACCATAGCTAATGAATGTTGATTAACTGGGTCAAAGAGTTTAATAGGTTAATCTCGAATCATTGGAGCTCGTCATTGTAGGTCCATTAGGTCCCTCGGTTCACTCAATCTGAGTTAAAAAAAAAGGTTACTGTTTTGGTGTGAATTGAAGTTTTCAAGTTCACTAAAGGGTATTTATGTCATTTATATGAGATATGAATGATATAATATATAGTTTAATGTGAATGAGATTCATAATAAACTATAAATTATTGTAATTGTTGAATTAGGGCTAATTGGAGAAATTAGGTTGAGAGATATTAAATTGGATGTGATTCAATTTAATAAATCCACAAAGTTACAAATGTGATTTGTAAAATGAGATATGAGATATCTTATAATATATGGTTATGCAAATATGATTTGCATAACCTATAGTTGTGGTAAAATGGTAAATAGGTGGAGATTTCAACTCCACTTATCTCCATTATTTAAACCCCTTTGCAAGAAGGGGAAATTGATCATTTCTCTCATTTTTGGAAATTTCACCAAAAGAAGAGATCTTTCTCTCACACAAATTCTTTCTACATTTCTCCTCTCAAAACCAAAACACAAAGATCTCACTATCTTCCTTCTTCCAAAAGAATAACAACCGAGAAGCCAAATGGTTGTGTTCGTTCTTGATCGTGAGAAGGGTTCGAGATCGTTGAGTTCGAGAAAGCACGAAGAGTTCGTGGATCGTTGGAAGAAATCTTGAAGAAAGTCTTCAACAAGTAAGTAGTTACTGTTTTTTTTTTTCCATTCTTTGCATGTTTAGCCTAAATCTAAGAGTTAGATTTATTTTAACGAATAATAGTTGCACAACTTCACCACGACGATTCGATCGTCTTCCGCTGCGTGGGAGTTTCATTCCCTTCAGATTGAAGTCTATTAGCGATATAAGTTTATCACTATCCATGATATAATTCTTATTTGGAATGTTTATCAATGTTAATTGAAGTCTATATCAACGATAAACTTCTTGTTTCGGATGTTTATTAGTGTTGGTTGAAGTCTTTCTCACTGATAGACTTCTTCTTTCAGATGTCTATCAGTGTGGATTGAAGTCTATCAATGATAGAAGTCTATCACTGTCAGTGATAGACTTCTTCTTTGGAATATTTATAAGTTTTGATTGAAGTCTATTAGTGGTAGAAGACTATCACTATCACTGATAGACTTTTTGTTTGATGTTGTTTATTAGTGTTGATTGAAGTCTATCAACGATAAAACCCTATCACTCTCAATGATAGACTCTTGCTCGATGTTGTTTATCAATGTTCAATGTTGATTGAAGTCTATTAGTGATATAAATTTATCACTATCACTAATAGACTTCTTGTTTGGTATTATTTATCTGTGTTGATTGAAATCTATCAATGATAGAAGACTATCACTATAACCGATAGATTTTTTGGTTGGTGTTGTTTATCAGTGTTGATTTAAGTTTATCAGTGATAGAAGACTATCATTATCATTGATAGACTTCTTGTTTTGTGTTGTTTATTAGAGTTGATTGAACTTTATCAGTGATAGAAATCGATCATTATCACTGATAGACTTCTTACTTAGTATTGTTTATCAATGATGATTGAAGTCTATTAGTGATAGAAGGTTATCACTATCACCGATATACTTCTTGTTTGGTGTTGTTTGCTTGCATTTGTTAGCTCAAATATCTTTCATTGTGTTTTTTTTCATTCTTTCTGGGAAACCAGGATGTATTAGATCTTTATGGACTTGAAGTGGAAATCAACCTGACAGATTCGATTAGTGTGGTCTGAATTAGATTTAATTGAGATCATCTCCCTTGAAAGAGAAAACAATTGGTGGTAAATATGGTTGGTGGAGGTTTTGTTACTCAGGCTTTCGAGTCCATTCTCAAAGAATGGTCTGGCAGCAAGAAGTTCTCACCCTTCAGAAAGCTGTGTATGCATTTCTAGATCTCGTTTTTCTCTCAATCTTTGGAAATATTTTGAATAACCGTTTTTTATTCTATCTAAAAATGTTTTTGGGACTGTTTTTCCTCTGTTTTTTTTTGTCTTCTTCTTCCAATAAACCAACCCCTCACCACCTAGTTGTTTGGTGGTAACACGCAAATTAAAAAGGGTAAAAGAGGAATTTAGAAAGGTTTTTAAAAATATTTTTCATATTTGCACTTATTTTCAAAATATGTTATATGTGCAAATAATAGGGCTAATTTTGTCCCATTACAAATTCTCATAAATTTACAAATATTATATTACAGTTACAACTTGTACCATTATAAAAGTTCAAGATCACCTTTAAAAAAAATCATTGGCTAACTTAAAAAAAGAAAAAAAAATGATTTGATTATATATTTTTTTTTAAAAAAATTAGTGTATTTTTAGAAGATGTTTAAGTATAATAGTAATAAAATTATAGTATTCTTTAAATTAAATTTAACGAACATTTAATGACTTAAAAAATAGATAAAATTATAGAATTATTTAAATCATTTTTTAAAAAATATTTGATTCTTTTTTAAAAAAAAAATCTTAGAAGTGGACAAACTTATTTAAAATGTTAATGGATGTTTATAAAAAATAGAAAAACTTAATAAATTAAAAATACAAATAAATAAAAACTGAAAAATATAAAGTAGAATGCATTTATGCCAGAAACGCATTCCTCAAATAGGCAAAATAAAAAAGTAAATTTTTAATTATTTAATAGAAAATTTTAAACCCCTCAAATTCGTCTCTTCAATAAAGTTCCGTATGAAAAAAATTGTAATACTACCTCATTTTCACATAGTATTCTCATTTATTGTTTGTCACATAAAAAAATCATATAGGATAGGATCCACAAACTTTAAAAACTTAACATCCCGTTTGATAACCATTTTGTTTTTGGTTTTTAGTTTTTGAAAGTTAAGCTTATGTTCACCTAATTTCTTTACCATAGAGATCATCTCTTTTAAGTAAACATTTGAACTATTAGCCAAATTCTAAAAATAAAATCAAATTTTTGAAAGGTATTTTTTTAGTTTTCAAAAGTTGGCTTGATTTTTGAAAACATAGGTAAAAGTAGATAAGAAAACATATAAATTCATTGGTATAAGTAATATTTTTAGGCTTAAATTTCAAAAACTAAGAACCAAAAACAAAATGGTTATCAAACGAGACTTATGAACTCAAATTTTATTTTGAGTATTTAATAAACTCAAAATTAATGAAGCATGTTTTTATTTTCATCTAATCAAAACAAAATACCTACAAGTTTTTCTTAAATTAAGTTTAAATTTTTTGTTTTTTTTTTAATTTTCTCTTAAAGAACCAATATTGCTCTAATTTAGCCGTATATTAATAAATCAACCCACTATTTTTTTCAATTTTTTTCTTTTAAAGGAAAACAAAACTCAGCCCTTTATAAATTAAAATTAAAATAAATAAATTTATCTGTTTTTTTTTTCTAATTTTCTCTTAAAAAACAATATTACTCTAATTTAGTCGTTTTTTACTTTTTTTTTTCTTTTAAAGGAAAACAAAACTCAACCCACTTTGTAAATTAAAATTAGAATAGATAAACTTATCTGTTGTTTCTAATTTTCTCTTTAAAAAACAACATTACTCTAATTTAGCCGTATACTAATAAATAAGCCCACTATTTTTTAAATTTTTTATTTCCTTTTAAAGGAAAACAAAACTCAGCCGCACTTTGTAAATTAAAATCAAAATAAATAAAAGAAAGAGGAGTTTCTCTTTCATCTGTGCTCAACGCCACTTCTTCTTCTTCGTCTTCTTGTTTTTTTTTTTTCTTGAGATAGACGTCTTCTTCTTCTTCACGTTGTCTCCTCCTCCGGTTCAGCCGTTCACTGCCGCCACCGTCGTCCTTCTTTCGTTCGTGTCGCCGCAGCCTCCTCCCTTCTAGGAGTTTTGCACTGATTTTCTACTCCATTGTTACTGGTATTCTCCTAATCTCCATCTATGTCTTTCTTCTCACTTGAAAAACTAAAATTAGAAGTTGTCTGATGAAAGAATGGAGTTGTTTGATTTTTTTTAAACAACAATAACCGAATAGAAGCGTAAATAAAAACAGCCTTGCGGCAAATTGAGACGTGGTTTTTCTTTGGCTGTATCAGAAATCCAATTCTCTTTAATTTCCTTGCTTGATTGATTGACCGAACAACTTTGACCTTATTTATGTTTGAATATTTGTAGATTATGGTTGGGAGAGTTGTTATTTTTTATTTTTTTTTCCGAAAATTGGGATTCTCTCCCTCAATTAACCAATTCAATAACCAATGATACTTTTAATTTATGGAAATAAGAGCGTGAATTCAGACATATATTTTTTTTTATTGGAATACGAATCAATTACAGTGTGAAGTTCAAACCTGTTAAAAACATGGGTCCAGACATATTTTTCAATTATTCATTAGGACTAATTGTTCAATTAAATGGTAATGAACCAATCACTGTGTTCTATGAATGTGGATTATTTTTCTTCGGTAATGTAAAATTCAACTATTTGATGCATTTGAAAGATTGGCTTGTCTGGTTGAGTGGGTTAAGAGACTTTGATTGGGATTTATTAGTTGTTTTACTGATTGTATGGCAACTTCTTGTGTTACTTTTCTTTAATTATCAATAGGATTTAACTTTCATCATCGATGACTAAATTTAATGTCATCCAACGCTCATCACTGAGTAGTTCATGAGATTGAATGACAAACGAAGGTCTCTCCGTTATGTTTTTTCTGTCATCAGGCATCACCAATGGGAAGTAACAATGAAGGCAAACTTCGATTTTGTATTGATAGAGGAGGCACGTTCACTGATGTCTATGCTGAAATCCCAGGCCGGCCAGATGGTAAAGTTATAAAACTTCTATCTGTCGATCCATTGAATTATGATGATGCTCCAGTTGAAGGAATTCGAAGGATTCTTGAAGAATATACAGGCAAGAAAGTTCCGAGGACAACGAAAATACCCACTGAAAACATAGAGTGGATACGGATGGGAACAACTGTGGCAACTAATGCACTTCTAGAGAGAAAAGGAGAAAGGATTGCTCTTTGTGTTACCAAAGGTTTTAGAGACTTGCTTCAGATTGGTAACCAGGCTCGCCCAAACATATTTGACCTAACAGTCTCAAAACCATCAAATCTTTATGAGGATGTCATAGAAGTAGATGAGCGAGTTGAACTCATTCATGGCAAGGTGGATGGCAATCAAGATTCTTCTACTTCATACGTAAAAGGAGTTTCTGGTGAGCTTATTCGTATTATGAAGACTCTCAATGAAGAAGCTCTAAAGCCTTTACTGAAGGATCTCCTGGAAAGGGGGATTAGCTGTTTGGCAGTTGTCTTAATGCATTCCTACACTTACCCACAACATGAATTGGCCCTGGAGAAATTAGCTCTGAGTTTGGGCTTCAAACATGTTTCTTTGTCCTCAGCTTTGACTCCTATGGTTCGAGCTGTTCCACGTGGCCTTACAGCCAGTGTGGATGCATATTTGACTCCAGTCATCAAAGAGTACTTATCTGGATTCATGTCCAAGTTTGATGAGAGCAGTGGGAAGGTGAATGTCCTATTTATGCAGTCAGATGGAGGACTTGCACCAGAAAATAGGTTTTCAGGGCACAAGGCAGTTTTATCTGGTCCTGCTGGTGGAGTTGTTGGTTACTCACAAACTCTTTTTGAGCTTGAGACAAGGAAGCCTCTTATTGGGTTTGACATGGGTGGTACATCAACTGATGTTAGCCGTTTTGCTGGAAGTTATGAACAGGTCCTGGAAACACAAATTGCTGGTGCAATAATTCAAGCTCCTCAGCTTGACATCAACACCGTGGCAGCTGGTGGTGGCTCAAAGTTGAAATTCCAATTCGGAGCTTTTCGGGTGGGACCAGAATCAGTGGGTGCGCACCCTGGTCCTGTTTGTTACAGAAAAGGAGGTGAGTTGGCCGTTACTGATGCAAACCTGGTTTTAGGGTTTGTTATCCCTGATTTCTTCCCATCCATCTTTGGTCCCAATGAGAATCAGCCTCTAGATGTTGAAGCCACAAGAGAAGAGTTCAAGAAGCTAGCAACAGAAATTAATTCTTATAGAAAGATCCAGGATCCATCCTCAAAGCCTATGACAATCGAGGAGATTGCACTGGGTTTTGTAAATGTTGCAAATGAAACTATGTGTCGTCCAATCCGGCAATTGACTGAGATGAAGGGCCATGAGACAAAAAACCATGCTCTTGCTTGCTTTGGAGGTGCTGGACCTCAACATGCATGTGCTATTGCCAGGTTGTTAGGTATGAAAGAGATATTTATTCATAGATTTTGTGGGATCTTAAGTGCTTATGGTATGGGACTGGCAGATGTCGTTGAAGAAGAACAGGAGCCGTACTCGGCTGTTTATTGTTCAGAGTCTGTCCAGGAGGCCTCTCGAAGAGAGGCAAGTTTACTCAAGCAAGTAAAGCATAAGCTGCAGGGACAAGGATTTAGCGAGCAAAGTATTAAAACTGAAACGTATTTGAATTTGAGGTATGAAGGTACAGATACTGCCATCATGGTAAAAAGCCAAAAAACTGATGATGGATTAGGATTTGACTTTGCAGCTGAGTTTGAGAAGCTTTTCCAGCTGGAGTACGGATTTAAATTACAGAATAGGAATATTCTTATATGTGATATCAGAGTTCGTGGTATTGGAGTTACAAATGTATTGAAGCCACGGGCTTTTGAAGGACTTGCAGGTGACCCTAAAATTGAAGGCCACTACCGGGTCTACTTTGGAAATGGATGGCAGGAAACGCCTTTATTTAAGCTTGACAATCTAGGATTTGGTCATATCATCCCCGGCCCTGCTATCATTATGAATGGGAATAGTACTGTGATTGTTGAACCCAGCTGCAAAGCTACTATAACTAAATATGGAAACATCAAAATCGAAATAGTTTCCACCTATTGCTCAGAAAAAATATCAGAAAAGGTTGCAGATGTTGTCCAACTTTCGATCTTTAATCACCGGTTTATGGGTATAGCTGAACAGATGGGAAGGACACTACAGAGAACTTCTATATCAACAAACATCAAGGAACGGCTAGATTTCTCTTGTGCCCTCTTTGGTCCTGATGGAGGATTAGTTGCCAATGCTCCTCATGTACCTGTCCACTTAGGAGCAATGTCCAGTACGGTTCGTTGGCAAATTGAGTACTGGGGCAACAATTTGAACGAAGGAGATGTATTGGTCACCAATCACCCATGTGCTGGAGGTAGCCATCTTCCTGATATAACAGTCATCACACCAGTATTTGATAATGGAAAATTAATATTTTTTGTTGCAAGTAGAGGGCACCATGCAGAGATTGGGGGCATAACTCCAGGGAGCATGCCACCATTTTCAAAATCTATCTGGGAAGAAGGAGCTGCAATAAAAGCATTCAAGCTTGTCGAAAAGGGAATTTTTCAAGAAGAAGGAATTATCAAGCTCTTGCAGTTCCCTATGTCTGATGAAGGCATCATCCCGGGAACTCGTAGACTTCAAGATAATTTATCTGATCTGCACGCACAAGTTGCTGCAAATCACAGAGGAATTTCACTAATCAAAGAGCTTATTGTGCAATATGGTTTAAATACTGTTCAGGCTTATATGACATACGTACAACTTAATGCAGAAGGAGCAGTAAGGGAAATGCTAAAGTCTGTTGCCTCTAGAGTTTCATCTAATTCAGCTGGATCTGGTGAGGGAAGCTCCATAACAATCGAAGAAGAGGATTACATGGATGATGGATCTGTAATTCATTTGAAACTCACAATTGATCCACATAAAGGCGAAGCCAATTTTGATTTTAGTGGGACGAGTCCAGAAGTATATGGCAATTGGAACGCCCCAGAAGCAGTAACGGCAGCAGCAGTTATATACTGCCTTCGCTGCATGGTTGACGTGGATATTCCTCTCAACCAAGGCTGCTTGGCTCCTGTCAAGATATATATTCCACCAGGCTCGTTCCTTTCCCCAAGCGAGAAGGCTGCCATTGTAGGAGGGAACGTTCTCACTTCTCAGCGAATAACCGATGTCATACTTGCAGCATTTCAGGCATGTGCCTGTTCCCAAGGTTGTATGAACAACCTTACTTTTGGAGATGATACATTTGGATACTATGAAACGATTGGCGGAGGAAGTGGGGCTGGTCCTTCTTGGCATGGAACCAGTGGAGTTCAATGCCACATGACCAATACTCGAATGACTGATCCCGAGATATTCGAGCAGAGATATCCTGTTCTTCTGCATACATTTGCACTTCGAGAGAACAGTGGAGGAAATGGAGTTTACAAAGGGGGTGATGGGCTTGTTAGGGAGATTGAGTTCAAGCAACCAGTGGTGGTGAGTATTCTTTCGGAGAGGCGCGTTCATGCACCTAAAGGCTTGAAAGGTGGAAAAGACGGTGCTCGTGGGGCAAATTTTCTGGTGAAAGTGGATAAAAGAAGAGTTTATCTTGGAGGCAAGAATACAGTAACTGTGAAAGCTGGGGAGATTCTTCAGATTTTAACTCCGGGCGGTGGTGGATGGGGCTGCTCTTAATGCTTCTATGTGTATATGTTGCTTTTGGATACCAGATATGATGCCAGTCTGAGGAAGCAGAATAAGAAGACGGAAGTCAGTCAGCACAGCAAATACTTCTGCGAGTTCTGCGGAAATGTAGGTTTCTTTATTCAGCATATGCTTCATTGCTATTTGGTGGCTACAAGTAGTTCCATGGCAATGCTAGAATTTATAGATGTTGGTCTTGATGGGAAATCTCTATGTTTCAATAACATGGAAATATGGATGTCAATGAATCTTAAAAAATATAAAATAATTGAATTGACGAAACATTTGTTTTCTCTTTGTACAAAATTACTTGCCATTAGTATTTATATTCATATTGGTGATATTCTTGTCTATAATTGTCAAAACTTTTAATAAATCATTCACATTTCTATGGTACTTATGGAAGTTAAACAATACATGATACGACTTATGGAAATGTGATGAGATCATCTACATGTTGGTGTAAATTTAAGTCCATGATTCTAATCAATTGTTTCTTTTTCGATCCCTTATGGTATGCTGTGAAAAGGAAGGCCGTGTGACTTATATTCCTTAAGGAATGTAGAACTATTGAATTGATAAATATTTTTTCTCACATTATAGATATTTACTTACTGTTACTATTTATATTCATATTGGAGATATTTTTGTCTGTAATTCTTGAAACTTTTGATAAACCTTGTAGTGGAAAACGTGATGATTTTTGAAAAAATTTATTCCATGATTCTAATCATTGGTGTCTCTCAAACCCTTACAGTGTGCCGTGAAGAGGAAAGGGTGTTGGGATATGGGGTTGCAAGGACTGTGAAAAGGTGAAAGCCGGAGGTGCCCTACACATTGGAGTCACTTCATTCTTGTTTTGCAATGATACTTTCAAATCCACTTCGAGGTTTTAATTATGTTTCTTTCTTTTGTTTTTTTTTTTTTTTTTTTTTTTTTTTCTGGGCAGAACTGCAAGCACGGTGACCGTTAGGAGCTCAATCCGAAGGTTGAGAGAGCAGACTCAAGAGTTAAGTTTGATTTAGATTTAGATTTAGATTTTCTTTTGTCTTGAGTTATTACTGGTTTGATAGTGTAGAGTTCTTGCAGTCATTTGAGTATCCATTTGACTCCATTTCAAGTGGACTCTAGAGCTTTTAAACTAGCTCTGCTCTTTTATCATTATACTGGATTTTTTACAACCTTACTCGAACCTGATCTATTTTATAGGTTGTAAAACTGTCCTTGAGTTCTAAAAAAAAAAAAAAAAATTATTCTGGATACTTGAGACTGCAACAGACCGTTATGATCTTTTTTTTTTTTTTTTTTTTTTTTTTTTTTTGAATTTTGGGTTTATTGCATCAGACCGTTATGAAATTAGAGATATTTTAGACGATCCTTAGTTCTAAGGAGACAAGGCTATAATATTTTACACTTGCAATCATATTATCTAGAAATTGATCAGAAAAATAAATCTCTTGGCTGTCACACGCTGGATGAGATGCTCAAACCATTGTTTTATTTTCACAAGGAAAAAAAGGCATCATTTCTATTGCACCTCAGAACATCGTTTTATTTTAACCACGAAGGAAGTGCTCTCATATCTACATGGTCTGTATTTACTTTCGGAAGAGGATGCCCAAGTTTTTATCCTTTTCCAATCTATGGATTTTTTTTTTTAAAAAAACAATATGGACTCTAGTAATTTTTTTTTTGGGCAAGAAATCGAACATTCATTTAAGAAATGAATAAAATAAGGACAAAAAAAAAAAAAAAATCACAAGCCCAAAAGAAAAACGGGATATGGAATTTAGTATTTGTTTGGAGAAACAATGACAAACATTCAGAATCATCGTATATGTATAATGCCATAGATAATGTGAAAAGGAGAACTTTATTAGGAAAAAAGGACTCACTTTTATGGAATTGGATTACTTCTAGTGCCCGTTTGGATTGGAGAGCACGAGGACAAGAATAAGGGTGAGAATAAGGATGCATAATTCCTTGTTTGGTACAAGGTTTAGAGAATTAGCCATGTGAATGAATCATTCTCATGCTTTTTGTATACCTATGATATTTGATATCCTTTCAAAAGCCTAAGTTTTCCTATATTTATTCTATTAAAACTAATTAATTTAAGGTTAAATTAAAATTTTAATCTTTGAATTTTTGAGGTTTGTGTTTATTTTATCTCTAAAACTTTCAAAAGTGTCTAATAGGCTCTCATACTTAATAGGTTCTTGACAAATTTGAAAATTTCAAAAAGGATTGGATACAGAAATGCGCCTATCTAGCCCATCATTTTACAAAAATGGGTTACAAGTTTCATATTTTGTAATGGTGTCCGACAGTATAAGCCAATTTCCTATAATACCTTTATATGCATGACACTTGTAACTTTTTTAAAAAAACACATATATGGAACCAATGTTCAAAATTTAAGAAATCAAAAGAAATACCAAAACAGTGTGATAACCATCTTCTTCTTCCCCAAGTTTTTTTTCCCCTAAAATCTCTAAAAATAGTCGTCAGTTTCATATGATAACAGAGGTTTCATGGTCACAAGTTTTTCATCACGTTTTGTTTTCATGCATCAAAACATGGAAGATTTTTTTTTTTTTAAATCGAAAGAAAATCATCAACTGAAGTAAGTATAGGTTTTTTTCCTTTGCATCTTGATCGATTTCATATCGTCTTAGTAATTATAAAAGTTTTTTTTAATTACATTATCTATAAATCATACACACTACTATCATTTACAATATTTTCATGTTTTTATTTTAGATTTATGAGAGATTGTCGATTGTATCACTGAGCATTATTTGAATCTTTTTTATTATGTTGGTTTTGTTTGTTTCCGATGGCTATAGTTAGTAGGTATAAAAGACAATAGAGTGAGATACTAATTTTTAACTTTGTATGTAATTAAGGGTATGAATAATAAAAGGTATGAAGTAAAAAATTTGTACTTAGTATGAATACAAAAGGTAAACGACACTACAAAGATAACAATAATAAGGAAAGGTGTAAACTGTGAACTTGATTGTTTACTTTTTCTGATGGTTGAAAGGAAGGAAATATATTATACATACTGTATGATCACGTATAATATATACTGATAACAGTATGAGATATATGTGTAGTATATAAGAGTTATGGTATGAAATATATAATTAAGATCTATAACTAATAAATTTTAATTCCATGAAAATATGGATTATTACTGAGTAATCTTTTGATAGAAAAATGGTGAAGACTAGAAATATCTCAGACAAAAAAGGATGAGGTAAGTATAATTCTAACTATATAATAAGGATAAAATGACAACAAATACTGTATATATAACTTGTTCTAATTTTTTATCTTCAGTTTGAATTCATTCCAATGCTAGAGGAGGATACGGGGTTGGAGATGAAAAAATACTACTTAAAGAGGATATGATTGTTGTAGATGAAAAAGTTATGTTGAAAAATTTAATGTTGTTGAATCTGATGTAGTTTGAAGTTAGAGAAGGATATCAACAAAAGAAATATTGTGAAAAACATGAGGAAGAGGGTGTAGATTTGCTTTCTAAGGTAGTAGTTATGTTGAGGGAATTAAAATGATGGATGTGAATTACATCTTGGTCATCTAAAAATTTCATATCCCATCCTATAAAAGATTAAAGTCCAATATTAGCATAATATATATATATATAAGGATATTCGTAATTACCTATGGTTGACAACTTTATCATTACAACATCCATTAAGTTTTCTATGGGCATTCCAAGATGCATAACTATCCCAAATAATTTGTAGTCAATATAATTGTGCCTTTCATTCCAATGATCATCATATAAAATGCGTAGTGGAATATCGTTATTACTTTTAAATGAATGAATAATATATACATTGTTTAAACAGTGAATAAAATGAAAAAAAAAAAGAGATGAAAAGCAATAACTTACTCATATTCAACAAGCACAAAGAAAAGAAGAAGATGAAACGAAATGAAATAACAAAAACTGAGATTGAGTGATGAAAATGAAATGAAAATCAATCACAGAGCTTGAATGTGACTATAAAATGAACAAAAATTGAGGGGCTAGTGAAATGAAGGGAATGAAAAAAAAAACATAGATTTTTTTAAAATCTTAGACTTTTAGAAATGAACAAATCCTGATGTAATGAAAAGAACAATTAATGAGATAGATCAAATATTCAGTATACTGAATATAACATAAAATAATGAGTTGAAAAACCCTTATTTGGAATGTAAGAGACATTTTGACTACAATTTAAAAGGCATAGATAGAAATGATATTTTCTATATATGTATTAATACAATTATAATGTTAGCGACATTCCTAAATTGGAATACTTATCATTAATACACATTATAATTGAATAATATATTTAATTGTAATTTATTAAATAGATGTAGGGGTTGGATTTTATGTCCTAAAACTCGTGGTTTTGTAAACTGAATGTATATTCTATTTTGCAATAAAGTTGTTATTGAAATTTATTCAGTAAAGGTGATATTGAATATTGTGTATTGTGTAACCTTAATCCAATAAAGAACCCTTGGCTATATGATGAATACTTGAACTTTATGTGACATAAAAGTGGATCAAGTTCAAGTTATAACCAGAACGGTCTATAGTATAAGGATAGGGCTGGGTACCTTATCCTGGGGACACTATGGACGTGACCCACTTTGTAGAGTACAAACGATGTGATCCTAAATCGTTCATGTGGAGACATGTGAGTGGGGGCGTCCTATGCAATGAGTTTGCATAAGAGTGGACCGCGAAATAGTCACTTAGACTTTATAACTTCGTTTTCTGTCTTAACTAACTATATTCATACGATAACCTAGGTAACTCGATATTAATCCTGAGCGTTCTATGAACTCCTGTTTATTCGGATTATCCTTAGATTTGCATGGGTGAGAGTAGCCCAAGACTGCCGACTCGATAAGCCTCCCATTTCAGGGATAAGTCTGGGTAGATGGCTGGGAACATAGTTTTGTAAGATGGAATTCACTCCTACCCGCTTTAGGGATTAGTAGAGAGGTTGTTCCCTTAAGTGCTGACTCCAGGTCTTGAACATTGGGCCCACCCCTCCCATTGGCCCGAGAGGAATTCGGTTTGCTGGTTGGACCACAAACCAATTGTTCATTAGAGGATCAGTGGGACTTAAGGAACAAGAGGTAATTATAGGGGTAAAACGGTAATTTTGACCCAGCTGTAATTACGAACGATCTGTGAAGGATCAATTTACTAATCATGGTTGTATCGAGTGGACAAAAATATATCTACAGTGAGGAGAGTGCAACCACTGGGCTTTAGTGAAGTGTCCCGGTGGTTAACGAATGTTGATTAGCTAGGCTAAAGAGTTTGGCCGGTTAATCTCGTGATCGTTGGAGCTCATGATCCAGTGAGGTCCATTAGGTCCTCCTTACTAGCTTTCGGACTAAGCCTTGTAACATTTTGAGAGAAAAGAATTTGAATTGTTCAAATTCGGTTTTGGGAGAAATCGTTAATTATATGTGATATATTTAACGAGTCATAGCTTAATTATGAATTAAACTATGATTAAAAAGAGGTGGATATATTTAAATATGTTTTAAATATTGGATCGGTTTATAGCATGAATAAGGATTCATGTTCGAAAAATCGATCGGGATCGAGAAATTTATTTAATTTAATATTTGATATTAAATTAAATTAAAAATTAATTAATTAAATTATTTTTTGAATTATTTAATTAATTAAATTAATTTTAATTTAAAATCAATTTAATATTAATTTTTGAATTAAAATTAAATAAAAATTAATGGATTTTCAATAAAATCCAAAGTGCAACTTGCCCAATCCCTCTCATCTTCAAAATTGGCCAAAATTGGCTACCTCCACCACAATCCATCCTCATCACTGTTGAGATGTCACTCTAATGAAGCTTATTGAAGCTTTATATAATGGTGATTTGAGGTATGTTGATAGAATTTTGCAAAAAAAAAAAGAATTCCCGAGTTAGTGACCTTTGAGGTCTTTTCTTCCAAATTCTCTCAACCTAGGATCCCACAATCCGTTCCAAGGCCTGAGGATAGTAGGGAAGACTCTAACGGTTGTCCATGAAGTGTTCGTGTTGAAAATCATCCACCGAGTGAAGAGAATTTGATCTTCAAAGTTGAGTTTTCTATCCCTCTGTTTTTCCAACTTTGAGCATGTTTTTTATTTTACAAAATTGATCAACTTAGAGTGTTCAAGATCCAAAATTGCTTCCGGTTTCTTAATCTAGACTCTTTCAGTAGGGGCATTTTGGTAAGATAAAATATCAACTAATTGTTCAAAACTCCACGTTTGTAATTTAAGAGAAATGAAGACATTTTTGGAATTGACTTATCTTAATGGACTATTGGATAGAATTACTCTTTTAAAAATTAATTGATCTATTAGATATAAATTTTAATTTTATATTTAAGAACTCTAAAATTTTAATTTTGTATCTAGTACATCCATGAATTTTAAAAAATTTGAAAGTTTATGAACTAAATTTATAAATTTGAAAGTCTAGAGACCAAATAGACATAAACTTCAAAGTTCATAGACTAAATTTGTAATTTAAACTTAATTTAAATTAATTGTATTACATTATTTAAATTAACTTTTGAAATCAAACCTGATTATATAAACTTTATTTTATAATAATGCATTGAATTAACCGTTCATACGAGAATTTAACAAAGAAATTTAATTCATAAAATTGAACTTGATTTTATTGAATTTGTATGGTGGAGTACCATATTTAATGTTCATCCTCTAATTCTTCATCTCAAATATGTAACTTTAGTCTTTGGGCTTGTTGACCTTGTTTAACCAACCCCTGCCTTGTTTATCTAACACTGTAACGACCCTAATTTCTATTCCAACTTAAACTAGGGGCGTCACTGGGCAACACCCTCTGCGCTGAAATTTTGGCAACATAACTGCGCTATCAGGACAAATCCAAAATTCTTCTTAACCTGAAATAAGCCAGTAAGCACTTAAAAAAAAGTCCATCTTCACCCATCCTCCACCAAACTATAAGAAAACCAAGGGTTGGGTGTATATCACATCATAAAGTTAAATGTAAATCAATCTAAAAAATGACGAAGCTACACATCCTAAAAACATTCCTACATTCATGCTAAACCAAGAAATGAACGAGTAAGCATGAATCAACAAATTTAACAGTTTCAAAATCAAATAACAACTCAAGTATGAACAACCAAAAGGAACATAATCTTAGAACATGATAAATTCTAAGGAATGACAATTTCTCAATCCAAAACAGGTCCTATAGCCTCGCCATGTCGCCGTTGTTGTCCTCCAGCTCACTACTTACCCTTACCTGCAACCAAAAATAAGAAAGTAGACCGGTGAGTATAAGAATACTCATTAAGTAGCCCATTCACGTCCAAGCTACTACTTCGAAACAGAAAAGGCCAAAACAAACAACAACCATGGCTCTTGAACAAACAGGCACCCCACTTCGCAAACCTCCTCTCAAGACCTACTGGCGATCAAGGAAACCTAGGTGGCTAGAACGGGGTGCACCCCGACGCGAAAGAACAAGACTCTAACACCCACATAAAAACGTAAGAGGGCGCTCGACCCTAATGCCACAACCAGAAAAATGATGCTCGACCCTAATGCCCTATCCTGCAAATGGATGCTCGACCAAAATACTAATCCTGCAAATGGATGCTCGACCCAAATACTAATCCTGCAAAACGGGTGCTCGACCCAAATGTTAATTCTGCAAATGGGTGCTCGACTCAAATGCTAATCCTTCAAATGAGTGCGCGACCCAAATGTTAATCCTTCAAATGGGTGCTTGACCCAAATGCTAATCCTGCAAATGAGTTATCGACTCAAATGCTACACAGTAGCGCCAACCTAAAGGTCTAGATTCGCTTGGGATGACTCAAAGGTTCGGGGAAGCAAGGGCTACTTTATTTGGGATCTCTCGCAACTCCCGAGGCTCCTTCAAGGCCCTTCCGATTACTCTAGTCAATGTCTGACCTAAGGGTCCTTCTACCCAACTACTCACTCGATCGGTCCACCTGGACCAACCAAAAAATCTCAACTAAGTCTCCGACTCTCAGGGGAGTCAGACTTGGAATTCAAGTTTGCAGGTTCTCACCACCTGTCCATACGGTCCTTAACGATCAACAATTTAACTAGTCAAACCATGACAAACTAAAGAGCCCAATAAAAGGTTAAACGACATACACAACAAGCTCAATAGTTTAAACAAACCAAGAGTCTCATATACGAGCAACAAAAATAAAATAAGCTTAACGCTTCAAATCAAGCCAGAGAATTCCAAATATGCAAATTCGCTAAACTACCAAGTCGCTAACCACAACCTAAAAATATGTCAGATTCAGTAAAGTCCATAACATGCACCGAGCTCCTTCACTGATGGTTTGGAGTTTAAAACCAAATGGCTACTTACCTCAGTCGTAAAACACACGATAGCTCATCCTTCCTAAGGTCCACTCCAACTTGCCTATGGTAGCTAAGGGATCCTAAAAGCCATAAAACACATTCAATCAACTCTACGGTTTAACCAGGCACGACAGTCCCTGCCTAAGACCATCCTTGATTCACCAACAAAACACATAAGGACAACCTAAGTATCGAACACAAAAAAGCAAGAACGAAGGCACTTACTCTTACACGTGTGCACCGAGTGAACTTTAGATCCATTGCCTTACCTAGAACTAGTACTCTCGTCCACACTCACAACCTAACGCTTGGGATTCTTACGATGTGACTGTTGCACTGCCCGAATCGTAGTTCTCTGAAATTTCCCCACTTCAAAGCCCTGCCCAACACAATTAAAGGCCATCAGAGAGGGGTCAGGAAATGAAGGGAAATAGAGAGGGAGAGAGTTTCACAGAAATCTGATAGGGAGAGAGAGAAGGTGAGAAAGAGAGAAGAAAGACTGAGGGGGAGGGAGATCTGAAAGGAAGGCAGCGACGAAGAGGGAAGGAGAGGCGACGTCGATAGAGAGGAGAGGGAGGTCGAGGGAAGGCGGTGGCTTCACTCAGTTGGTAGTGGCGGCAAACGGTACCGCTAGTGAGGGAGAAGACGAAGGGAAATGAGGGGGTGTCATTCGGGCTCCTTCCCTTCGATTTTTTCTTTTTTTTTTACCACAAAAGAAACCCTAAAAGAGAAAAGTAAAAGGGAGAGAAATACCTTGTTGTCTCCTTCAACACGCACGATACGAACTCCTTGGGGATTACTAGCGACCCTTATTTAAAGACAATGATTATTTACTCGGGCCCCTATAAGGTCCAATAATTAACCACTTGGCCCCAAAACCTTAAATAACTATGAAGTGAGTCCGGAAATAACTTTCAAAAATAAATAAATTTACTTTAAATTACCGGACTTCACATCCTTCCCACTTTAAGAACTTTCGTCCTCGAAAGTAGCTAATTCTCGAGAAACTATGGGTAGCTCACCCTCACCTCTTCTTTGCACTCCCAAATACCTTCCTTAAGCTGTTGGTTTTGCTACAGGGCCTTGACAAGGTCGATTTCTCTGTTCCTCAACATCTTCTTCTCTCGAGCTAGGATTTCCACTAGTCGTTCCTCGTAGCTCAAGCCCTGATCGACTTGCAGTAGCTCAAAATTGAATACATGAGATGCATCTAACACAGAGCCTCGCTACATTGACACGTGGAACACGTCGTGCACAACCGCTAGATATGGTGGCAAGGCTAAATGGTACGTCACCGGGTCAATCTACTCCAAGATCTTGAATGGCGCGATGAATCTAAGGCTCAACTTTCCTTTCTTGGCAAACCTCAACACGCCTCACATAGGTGTTGTTGGGGTTTGTGCCCTAATACTCGTAGTTTGTAATTTTTCTTCTAATTAATGTAATAAATATTATTTTCAATAAAGAGTTATTGTTCGTTATTTATGATATTGCCCTTGTTTTAACCATAAATCAAATAAACTAACATCTAAGGTTGTAAAATGTCTCTTGAATTGAATGTAGTGTACATATAAAGGATCTCGATTCGAGATACAACCTAAAGGGTCTATAGTAAGGGGATGAGGTTTGGGTACCTTACCCTGGTAATACTATGGATATGATCCACTTTGTATTTGATACAAACACAGTGATCCTAGCGTGTTCGTGTAGACGACATGTGAGTGGGAATATCCTATGTGATGAGATCACATAAGACCGGACAACGAAATAGTAACCATTAGATGTAACTCCGTTGTCTAGTTAGGTTTCTATTTCACTAGGATGACCTAGGCAACTTGATATCAATCCTGAGCAGGTTACAAACTCCTGTTTTCGAGGGATTGTCCTTTGACTAGTATCGGTGAGAGTGACCAGATTTGCTGACTCAATATGCCTACCTTTTTGGGGTCAAGATCGAGTGAGCGACTAGGGACTTAACTTAGCAAGATGGAATTCACTCCTTCCCACTTATTAGGGTAAGTAGATGAATTTTCCCTTAACTGGTGTCTCCGAGACTTGAACAAAGGGCCCGACCCTCTCATTGACCCGAGAGGGACTTCTGTTTGTTGGTAGGACCATAAATAAATTGTTCATTAGAAGAGCACTGGTACTTACAAGATGTAACCCAGGGGTAAAACGGTAATTTTACCCAGCTGGTGTTACGAACATTCGTGAAGAGGGAGAATGGTGTGTGGCAACGTATCCTACGATCTCCTCCATTAGGTCGCACCGTGAGATTTCTATAGTCCGCCTGCTAGGTTGTCCTGGAATAGCCAATCCCTACCGAGGACCTGACTATAGGGATCGAAACACCACAAATTCCAGAAATGGATAGGGTCTCTAAGGTAATTTTCCAAAAGTTATCTTTATTAATAGTAGCCTGTTGGCTCGGACCTATTGGATCTGAAAATGGTAAGGTCACATTTATGGGATTAGTTAAGTTAGTTAACAAGTCATTGACCAAACAAACGGTGACTAAGAATCATTGGGACATTAGATGCCCTGGTAGTGAGAATTAGGTGAGATAGTCTCAATTCAGGGGAGAAGTGGCTGACCACCCGTCGATGGCTTTTATTCTAAACCCTTGAAGTATCGTTGCAAAATTAAACGTATAATTTAAACACTAGGGTTCTTTAATAATTTTGCTAAAATTGATTGGTTTGTAATGGGTTAAAAGACATAACTAATTAGAACTCATTTGAAATTTCAACTTGTCGTCCTCAATAATAACCTTACTCAAAAGTGAATGCTTAACTAGCGAAAACTATATTACGTAGAAATCCAACCTGAATACGATTCTGTTTGTTGACGACCTACGGTTTGTACTAACTGACGAATGCTCTCAGATCCTTGCTCGAAACACTCCTCAAGCTGTTAAGGATGTGTATGACCGCTGGACCAAGGCCAATGACAAGGCCAAGGTCTATATTTTGGCTAGTGTTTCTGATGTTCTGGCCAAAAAGCACGAGGGCATGGTCTCAACTCGTGAGATCATGAGTTCGTTGTAGAATATATTTAGACAACCATCTGGACAACTTCGACATGAATCCCTCAAGTACATTTATAACTCCCGTATGAAGGAGGGATCTTCAGTGAGAGAAAATGTTGTCGATCTGATGGTCCACTTCAATGTGGCAGAAACGAATGACGCAGTCATTGACGAGCAATGTCAGGTGTCGTTAATCCTGGAATCTCTTTTGAAGAGCTTCCTGCAATTCCGCAACAATGCGGTGATGAACAAGATAGAGTACAACCTGACTACTCTCCTGAATGAACTAAAGACTTTCTAGTCTCTTATGAAGAAATAGGGGCAGGTTGATGGAGAGGCAAATTTGTTTTCCCATTCCAGAAAGTTCCAGAAGGGTTCATCCTTTAGAATAATGTCTTGTGGCTCCTCTTCTGGCCTTAAGAAGATCCAGAAAAAGGAAAAGGGAGGGAAGAGAAAGGCACTTGTCGCTGCTGATAAAGGCAAGGGAAAGGCCAAGGTTGTAAACAAAGGAAATTTTTTTCACTACAACATGGGCGGGCACTGGGAGGGGAACTGCCCAAAGTACCTTGCTGAGCTCAAAGAGAAGAAAGGTAAATGTGATTTACTCGTTCTTGAAACTTGTTTAGTGAAAAGTGATGACTTTACCTGGATACTCGATTCAGGGGCTACTAACCACGTTTGCTTTGTTTTACAGGCAACTAGTTCCTTCAAGGAGCTTGAAGAGGGTGAGATGACGCTCAGGGTCGGAACGGGAGACGTCGTCTCAGCTCGTGCAGTGGGAGATGCAAAGCTATTCTTTAGAGATAGATTTTTATTTTTAGAAAATTTGTATATAGTTCGTAAGATTAAGAGTAACTTAATTTCTATCTCTTGTCTAATTGATAGTAAATATTGTATTTCCTTTTCAAGTAATGAAGCGTTCATTTCAAAGAAAGGTGTGAATATTTGTTCTGCCAAATTAGAAAACGACTTATATGTACTTAAATTGAACCAAACTAAAGCAACTTTAAATCATGAGATGTTTAAAACTGTGAATATTCAAAGCAAAAGACAAAGAATTTCTCTTAATAACAATGCATATCTTTGGCATCTAAGCTAGTCGTATAAATCTCAACCGGATTGAGAGATTATCTAAGAATGGACTTCTAAACAAGTTAGAAGATGATTCTTTACCTCCTTGCGAATCATGCTTGGAAGGAAAAATGGTTAAGCGACCTTTTACTGGAAACGGTTATAGAGGCAAAGGACCCTTGGAGCTTATACATTCGATTCTTTGTGGTCCAGTGAATGTTAAAGCTCGAGGAGGGTACTGAAGGGAATCGATTTCCTGTAAGCCCTAAACCCTATTCTCTTTTATCATTGAGCACTCGTTCATGATGTTTTGAAATATGCAAAATCGTATAGGTTGCACTAAACGATGTCGTGATCGAATTTGGGAATCTATTGAATTTGGAGCTACAATGTGTCTAAACTTCATAAGGGATAGGTAAACCATTGAAATAAGCATATTAAAAGTTGCATTGAAGTAAGTTCAACTCATTAGCAAATTGGAGGAGTTTTAGGTGCATCAAGTATTGAATGGAAGATCATATGTCTTACAAACTTAGGATAAGTTGGCTAAATGCTTAAGGTTTATTTACACACTTATTTTGTTGTTTTAAAAAGGTGATTAAGATGTAAAAACTGAAGGAGGAGCTGACAAAGGGAGGTGAAGCTTCGGAGTTAAACAAGGCAAGTAGGTGCTGTGTCAAATTCATGAGAAAAACAGCAAGCAGCTGGAAAAGGGTCATCTTCAATCGACCATATCTCTCTGTCTACTCAACCAAATTCGATGATTTTTGTGTCTAAATCTCATAAATTGAGTGTAGAATACGAAACTGGTCGGCTTTGCAGAAAACACCAAGAGGACGAAGGAGAAAAGAGCAGAACAGTGAAGGGTGTTCAAGTTTCTCGGGTAGCAGAACAGTATGAGGAGATCAGTCTGTTTTGAGCTCTTGAGGAGGAATTAGAAGCTGAAATTTTGAGGTAAGTAAGCTAAGATGTTTTCCTTGAGGTTTATCAAAAACTATTTGGTGGTTGTGTTGATAAATTTTGAGGAACCCAAGCTGAAATTTGAACCTGTAGTTTTAGGTGAAAGGGAAAAACTTCTAGCAAGAGATTGAGGGAGATTTTCTTTCATTTCTATATACCTTACAATCAATTGTGTGTATGGTTATTCTGAATTGAGTTATGGGACTGAGTTAGACCTGTTTCTAAGGTGCAAGGAAAGGAATTGATGCTACTGTTTTGAAGAGGAAGGCAGAAGACAGAAGTATGCTGTCAAATCCGGGAAGTCTCTGATGTTTTGGTTGTTCTGATCTGCATACTTGGTGTTAGAAGCTCTAATTGGTATGGTTCGAAAGCTTATTGAATTTACTACAACTTTCGTGAGAAAATCGTGACTAGAAAATGTCTAGAAGATGTCTTAAATATCGGATTAAATTTGTTGTGCAGCAGGAATCCGAATCTGAAAACAGCAGAAGTCTATTTTGAGGAAAGTAGCTTTCGAGGTATTTCTGAACAAATTCGTTTGGAATTTCAATTTCATGTCTTCATATGATTTTTAGAGGGTTCAAAAAGGAAGAGTTTGGTATAAATTACATTATTTTTGGATAAGTAATGAAGAAGTTATGGCTATCTGAAAACAGGGCAGAAAATCTGTAAATGCTGGAAAATTTAAAAGTGTGTTTTCTTGCAAGTTTTAAGGTTAAAAATCATGAGCTAGAGGTTCTAATGTTTGAGTTGGTTTGTTTGACAGGCCAAGAGCAAATAGGTCAAGTTTACAAGGCAAGGTTCTAATTCTAATACTGTGAGTGACTCTATCTTAGAACTATGCTTGGCCTATGTTTTTCTTAAAAAAAACATAATTGTTGATCATTGAAACTTGTTTGAACTAATTATGTATAGCTTCATGGAGTCCCTAACATAAAGTTCATGATAGAACCTAAGCATGCTTTGAATTAGTTGTAACTATAAATCCTAGTATGGAAACTAAATTATGAAAGTATGCTTTCCTTTAGAGAATGTTTTGTGTAAATCCACTTGGGAACATGTTTAGATGATAATATGAAATTGTCAAGAAATTGTTGTATGTGTTATAAAGACATGATTTCCATGGTAAACAAGTTAGGCCCTTGATCTTGGTTAACCCCAATATCTTGAAGGACATTCGAGAAGGTACTTAGGGGAATGAATCATAATTTCCGATCTTCAAGGACAATGAGAAGGTATTCGGGTAGTAAATGGTCTTACCTTAATACTGAAAGACATAGAGAAGGTATTAGGGAAAAACCAAAGGGCCAAAGGTATTCCACGTGCACGTGAGAGAGGTATAAACCTTGTTGGTACAAATGTAACTCTACCACCTCTATGGTTCGAAAGTGGTATCATGCTATGTGTTTTATTGTTATGAGCTTCTACATTATTGATCTATCTACACTCAATATAATACTATATTATGAGTTATGTGTTATGCATAAGTGGTGACTTGTGTAAATTGGAAACATGGTTTGTTTATGTTAAGCTATTTTCTACTTATAATCTGCCATTATTATGCTTCACCTTTGAGCTTATAATAGACACTCACTGAGCTTCCTAGCTCACGTTTTCTCTATGTCTACTCTTCCCAGGTAGCAGACGAGTTTCCAGTGCTTAGCCTCCACAAGACCTATTTGCCACCACGCCATTTAGCTCCTTGTATATACACTTCCATTTGTATATGGTTTGTAGTGAGAACATATTAGATGGGTTGTAATAAACATGGAAACTTTATGACTACCTAAAGAACATAGTAAAGGAAGTGAATGTGTTTCATATTATAGTGTATCAAAGATTAACTTTACTTTACTTATTCAAACATGATGTGTTACGTCTATTTTGAGTTAAGTCTTGGGTTAGTCAAGGAAAGCCAACAAGAGGTTTTGTTATCTTTGTCTTTGCATCTCTTCCTAGGTTAGGCAAGTAAGCTGGGACGGGGTGTGACATTTCCCGCAGCGGAAGATGTCGTAAAACGTCGTTGATTTGTTGTGTGTGTAATTTCTTAAAAATCAGAATTTACCACATAAATACTATGTTAAGCATGCTGATTTGAGAAGGAAAACAGTAAGTAAATGTTTTACTAACCTCTTATAGACAACGTCTAGCAATTCTTTCTCGATCTCTCACGATCCAACGATCCTCACGAACAACGACACCTCCAAAAGATCTTCTCGGTTGTTCTCGGAAGGTAGAGGGAGAGTTGTGGAACTCCCTTTAGAATTTGGGATGGAGAGAAGGTATGAAGAATTGAGAGAGATTAAAGAGAGAGCTTTCTTTCTCTTTTAGTGGAATTCCAAAAATGAGAATCCTTATCTTACCAAGTGCTTAACAAAGCAACTATTTTATAATGGTGAGTGGTAGAGTTAAAATCTATACCAATTCACCATTTTTCGACAACCATATGATATGCAAATCATATTTTCATATCACATAATGTAAGGTATCTCATACCTTATTATACAAATCCTATTTGCATAATTGTGGAATAATAAATTGAATCACATTTAATTTAATTTCTCTCAATTCAATTTCTCCAATTTAGCACTAATTAATCAATTAGGCTATTCTATAGTTTATTATGAATCTAATTCACATCAAACTATATATTATGTCAACTATATCACATATAATTGACATAGCTACCCAATTAATGAATTTGAACTATTCAAATCCACTCCAAACTATAAACCCTCAATTTGTCCAATTGAGCCAACCGAGGGACCTAATGGACCTACACCTGATGAGCTCCAATGATATGAGATTAACCGATCAAACTCTTTGATCTGGTTAATCCACTAAAGCACATAGTTGAACTCCCATCACTGTAGGACAAGCTATGTCCATCGATATAACCAATACCCGCGAGTCATCCCTTCATAGGTCGTTCTTAGCCACTATTGGGTCAAATTATCGTTTTAACCCTATGTCTACTTCTTGTTCCTTAAGTCCCACTGCTCCTCTAATGAACAACTTTGTTGTATGGTCCAACCACAAACAATGTCCCTCTCGGGCCAAGGAGAGGGTGTGCACCCGTTGTTCAAGCCCCAGAGACAACATGTAAGGGAACAACCTCTCTAGGTTCTCTAGGTAGGGAATGAGTGAATTCCTTCATGCATAGTCAAGTTCCCAGCTCCCCACGAGGTTCTGTCCCCAAGAAGATAGGCATATTGGGTGTATCCAGACCACCCTCACCCGTACTAGTCAAAGGACAGACCCCCGCAAACAGGAGTTCGTGACATGCTCAGGATTCAGGACGAGTCACTAATGGTCATCTACGAAGTCATTAGTCCTACTGTTAACGGTGTTACATCAGTAGGTCTAATGATTCACGGTCCAGTCATGTACAATCTCATTGCACCGAATGCTCCCACTCGCATGTCAATCACATGAACGAGCTGGATCAACTCGTTTGTATCTAATACAAAGCGGGCCACATCCACAGTGTAACCAAGATGAGGTTTCCAACCTTATCCATATACTGTTGATCGTTCGGGTTACTAACTCAAACGCGATCCTGCCGTGTGTCAACTACAAATCGTTCAAGTACAATAATATGACCCTGGAGCTTAGTTTATTGGATTAAGTTTTATAAAATGCGAGATACAAAGTTTTGACAAATCAATAACTTTTATTCATTTAAAACAAATGCATTACAAACTTCACTAGATTAGGGCAAAAACCCAAACCAGTACGAACATTTCATCTCTTTTATAGATGATTATTTAAGGTATGGTTATCTATATTTAATGCATCATAAGTTTGAGACTCTTGAAAAGTTCAAAGAATTTAAGGTTGTAGTTTAAAATGAATTAGGGAAAACCATTAAGACACTTTGATCTGATCGATGTGGAGAGTATATGGATCTGAGATTCCAGGATTGTTTGATAGAACATGGAATCCAATCACAACTCTCAACACCTAATACACCGCAACAGAATGGTGTATCTGAAAGGAGAAATAAAACCTTGTTAGACATGGTTCGATCTATGATGAGCTACGCTCAATTGCCTGACTGGTTTTGGGGTTACGCAGTAGAGACTGCAGTTCAAATCTTGAGCACTGTTCCATCAAAAAGTGTTTCATAAACACCTTTTGAGTTATGGAAGGGACGCAAACCTATTTTACAACACTTCAGGATTTGGGGTTGTCCAGCACAGGTGCTGGTGACAAACCCCCAAAGAAATTAGAACCATGTTCAAGATTATGTCAATTTGTTCACTACCTTAAAGAAACGCCAATTGTTGATGACTAAAATGTTGATGAGCCTTGATCATCAACGACAAAGTAGCTTTCTTAGTACTTTATGTGGATGATATCCTACTCATTCGAAATGATGTAGGATATCTAACTAACATAAGGAATTGGCTAGCGACCCAATTCTAAATGAAAGATTTGGGAGAGGTGCAGTTTTTGGGATTTATGCCCTAAACTTGTGTAATTTTGATCAAATAAATAAAGAGTTATTTGTTTTGATAAAATTATATTCTTGCTTTAGAAATCCAATAAATTAAGCTCCAAGGTTATAATGTATCTTGAACATCAGTGTAGTACACACTATTTGGATTGTGTTCAAGAATATAACCTAAATGATCTATAGTATAAGAATAAGGTTGGAAACCTTATTCTGGTAACACCATGGATGCGACCCACTTTGTAATTAGTACAAATGAGACAATCCAACTCATTCATGTGGTTGACATGCGAGTGGGGACATCATGTATGAAGAGTTCATACAAGACCGGACTACAAATTATTAGTCTAACAAGTGTAACACCGTTAACAGGATAAGACTGATTATTTATAGATGGTCATTAGTGACTCGACTTGAATCTTGAGTAAGTTAAGAACTCCTACTTATAAGGGTTTGTCCTTAGACTAGTATGGGTGAGAGTGGCCTGTAGCCGACTCAATAAGCCTACCTTCTCAGGGACAAAATCTCGTAGGTAGTTGGGGACTTAACTATACAAGATGAAATTCACTCATTCCTACACTAAGGAATTAGATAGGTTGTTCCCTTAGGAACTGACTCCAGGTCTTGAACAACGGGGCCCCGCACTCTAACTGACTTAAGAGGGTATGAGTCTATGGTAGGACCTTAGACTTGTTGTTCATTAGAGGATCAGTGGTGCTTAAGGAACAAAGAGGTAATCACAGGGGTAAAACGGTAATTTGACCCAGCTTTGATTACGAACAACCTGTGAAGGGTCGACTCATAGGTAATGATTATATCAATGGATACAATATAATCTATAGTGAGGAGAGTACAGCTACAAGTCTATAATGGAGTGACTTGTAGTTAATGAATATTGATTAACTGGATCAAAGAGTTTGGTCAGTTAATCTCATATCATTGGAGCTCATGAACTGTAGGTCCATTAGGTCCCTCCATTGGCTCAACATGGTTATATTGAGGGTATAAAGTTAGGAATGAAATTGAAGTGTTCAATTTCATTCATGAGGTTTTATATCAATTATATATGATATAATTGATATAATATATGGTTCTAATGTGAATTAGATTCACATATAAACCATATAATAGTGGGAGAATAAAGGAGGGATAGGATGATAATTTTCATCCTATTTCCCTATATATATATAGTTGCATGAGATGCAACTAGGTGAGGTTATTCAAATCTCTTTGAGAAACCCTAGAGAATTCTCTCACATTGTGTTGGAAAGAGTTTCAACTACAATTGATAAGATCATCTCACCTCACCTAAAAGGAACCCACCTTCCTCCCTCACCTAGAGAACATCGGAGAAGATCCGGTGGTAGTGTCCGTGATCGTTCGGGTTCGAGTTGCTGAGATCATGATTGTGGGAGAAGGAGCACTTGAAGAAAGAGTTCTTCAAAGGTATATTTCTTGTTGTCTAATGTGTTATCATATGCTTAATCTTAGTTAGATTTGTTCTTGATTGATGTCTATGTAACAAAATTAAGAACACGCGATTCACAATCGCTTCCACTGCGGGAATCGTATCCCTTTAGCAGTATGTTCTTGGGATTCAAATTTTCAGGAATCGCAAGAACAGAACGCTAGCTCTGTCTCAAGTATCCTATATCGACAAAATGTTGATCCGATATTCGATGCAGAATTCCAAGAAAGGTTTATTACCTTTCAGGCATGGAATTCATCTGTCTAAGGAACAATGTCCTATGAAATTGCTGCCTCCACCATGGAGGCAGAGTATGTAGCTGCTTGTGAAGCAGCTAAAAAGGTTGTTTGGCTAAGAAAATTCCTTATTGATTTTGAAGTTGTTCCAAATATGGAATTTCCCATCACCTTATACTGTGACAACAGTGATGTCGTGGCCAACCCAAAGGAACCTCGTAGCCACAAGCGAGACAAACACATAGAGGGGAAGTATCACTTGATACGGGAGATAGTGGAACGAGGAGATGTGACGGTCATGAAGATCGCTTCATAATACAATATATATGGTATGTTTACCAAGACTTTCACGGATAAAGTGTTTGAGGGTCATCTGGAGAGTCTAGGTCTACGAGACATATACATAGGATAATCTAGGCCAAGTGTGAGATATGTAATGGGTATATGGATGCCCTAGTTTATTGTATTTTCTATCTCTGTAGCCACTGTTTTAGATTGTAATATACCCCACTAGAGTTTTTAGTTCAAGTGGGTGTTTGTTGGGATTTAGGCTCTAAAACTCATAGTGTGTAAATCATCTTCTAATTATCAATAAAGAGTTATTATTTTCAATAAAAATTATTGTTTATCATTATTTACTATCTAGCCTTTTATTAACCCTAAATCCAATAAACTAACATCCAAGGTTGTAACATGTCTCTTGAACTGAATGTAGTGTACATATAAAGGATCTATGTTCGAGATACAACCTAAAGGGTTTATAGTAAGAGGATAAGGTTTAGGTACCTTACCCTTGTAATACTATGGATATGGTCCTCTTTGTATATGATACAACAACAATGATCCTAACGTCTTCGTGTAGACGACAAGTGAGTGACGAAATAGTAACCGCTAGGTGTAACTCCATTGCCTAGTTAGGTTTCTATTTCATTAGGATGACCTAGGCAACTTGATCTCAACCCTGAGCAGGTTACGAACTCCTGTTTGTGAGAGATTGTCCTTTGACTAGTATGGGTGAGAGTGGCCAGATTCGTCGACTTAATAAACTTACCTTCTTGAGAACAAGACCGAGCGAGCAACTGGGGACTTAACTTAGCAAGATGGAATTCACTCTTTCTCGCTTATTACGGTAAGTTGAGGAATGCTCCCTTAAGTGGTGTCTCCAGGACTTGAACAAAGGGCCCAACCCTCACATTGCCCCGAGAGGGACTTATGTTTGTTGGTATGACCACAAACATGTTGTTCATTAGAGGAGCATTGGTACTTAAGGTGAAAGATGTAACCTAGGGGTAAAACAGTAATTTGACCCAACTGGTGTTACGAAAATTCGTGAAGGATTGACTTCCTGTTACTGGTTAATATTCATGGACAAAGAAATATACCTGCAGTGAGAAGAGTGCAGCTGCGGGACTTTAGTGGAGTGTTCCCGTAGTTAACGAATGTTGATAGGTTAATGAGAGTGCATCGTTGGAGCTTTTGATATGTAGGTCCATTAGGTCCACCTTCTAGCTCGTAAAGGGTTCTTAGATTGTTTTAATTTGAAATGTTCAAATTCAACTAGGGAAAAAACGTCAATAAATATAGATACATTATAATATAAAGTTGATGGAACACGAGACATACGCAACGGAAAAATGATCTAATGACACTCTAATTACATCTAACTTAATAGAAATTACCATGCAAACAAGCCAAAAAACAGTGAACTAAAAAGGGAAGAAAGTACAACCATTGTAGCTTGATTTCTTCACGATCTCCTTGCCAAAGCACAAACCGAACACAAACCGGACCACCACTAGAGCTTCCCCGCTATCCTCTGGACTCAGAATCGGGTTGTGAGACCCGGTGAATGAAGGATTGAAAAGGAAGAATGAGAGGTTCAAAGCTTTATGTGAAGAAAGGGAAAAAAGTATTTTTGGTGAGACTTCTTTTAAAAAAACCTAAACTTCAGCAAAAGGAGCCCTTTGTTTTGAAAACAAACCTATTTATAAAGCAATTACATGCATCAAATGCATGTCAAAACTCACCAAAATGCAACACCTCACAAAACACTAACTAAAGTGGGCTATGTGTCATTCTATAATGTTTACACATAGTCCACTTAAGTTAGTGGGATTGTCCAACAAAAAGTTGGATAATTCCACTAACTCTAGTCAAGGGTAAAATGATCTTTTCTATTTGATCAAGTCAAACTTTGACTTTTCTCGAGCAAAAAAAGTCAACTATTTGACTTTTTACGGTTTTGACCCTCTTGACTAATTTCGACCTCCCGAACATGAATCTGCATTCATATTTTTGAAATTAAAATCATATTTGAATATATTATGTCATAAAAAACTGATAGTTATATCACATATACTTGTCGGTTTAAAACTCGTTTTCTAATTCGAACAATTCGAATTAATCCAACATACTGTTCTAAGTTTAATCCATGAGCTAGAAGGGGGACCTAATGAACCTATAGATCATGATCTCCAACAATTCGAGATTAACCGGTTAAACTCTTTAACCTAATTAATCAACATTTGTTAACTAACGGGTCATTCCATTAAAGTTCCGTAGTTGCACCCCCCTCACTGTAGATATATTTCTGTCCACCTGATATAACCATAACAAGTAAGCTAATCCTTCACAGGTTGTTCATGGTCTCGGCTTTGTCAAAATACCGTTTTACCCCCAAGAACACTTCTTTTTCCTTAAGTCCCACTGAACCTCTATATAACAATTGATTTGTGGTCCAACCAACAAATCTAGTCTCTCTCAGCCTAATGAGAGGGTGGAACCCCTTGTTCTAGTTCTGAAGTCAACACTTAAGGGAACATCCTATCTACTATCCCTAGAGTCGGGTAGGAGTGAATTCCGTCTAACACCCTATGTCCCCAACAATCTACCCGGTCTTACCCTTGAAATGGGAGGCTTATTAAGCCAGCGCTGTTGAGTTGCTCTCACCCATGCGGATCTAAGGATAATACCGAATAAACAGGATTTCATAGTTAACTCAGGATTGAGATCGAGTTACCTAGGTCATCAAATTTGAATTAGTCAGTTTTATACACTAAACGGTGTTATAAAGCAAAAGTGACTAAGTCGTGGTCCAGTCTTATACAAACTCATTGCATAAGATGCTCTACTTACATATCTCTATATGAATGATTTAAGATCACATCGTTTGTACTAACAACAAAGTAGACCGCATCCATAGTGTCCCCAGAATAAGGAGCCCAACCTTATCCCTATACTATAGACCATTTCAGGCTATATACTTGAACTTGATCCATGTTTTATGTCATCACATAAAGTTCAAGTCTCTATTAAATATCCTCGGGACCTTATTTTATTAGATTCAAGATTATAGTATACTAATTCAATAACAATTTTATCGAAAAAGAAACACGAAAAATGTATATCAATTACAAACTATGAGTTTTAGGACATAAAATCCATCAAAAGTTATGGAACTTTATATTATAAATTTAATATGAATATGATTCATATTTAAATTATATGAGAGAATTAAATATTTGAAAGAGTTCAAATATTAATTTAAATGTTAATGAGATTCATATTTAGAAACTATAGGTTGAAATTTAATGTACATAAGATGTGCATTAAAACTATAGGTTAGATGGAAATATGATTGAATGTGATTTAATCAAAAGTTGAATATATGATATTTAATTAAATATGATTAATTAATATTTATTTATTATTAAATAAATAAAAACGTGTCAGGAGGACACGTTCCCCACTTCCTTCCAACTCCCTATTGATAGGGAGTGGGGGAAGTTATCCCTTTGCAGTCTATTTTCTTCTTCTTTTGGGAGAAGGAATAGGAGGACGATGAATTTTTCATTTTGAGAAATTGTTAACAAGAATTCTCTCTCTAAACTCAATATTCCCTTCCTTTGTCGAATTGTTGAGTTCCTTCCCACCAGGGAAATGATCTAAGTAGAACTCAGAGAATAGGAGGTTAACTGAGTGGTGATGTCCTGTTGAAAGAACATAGGAAAAGAGGTTTGTTGTACTGCTGTGTAATCTTGGAGCAAGGAATTGCTAAATTTCGAAACTACAAAGGCAATCTTTCTATTCCTTTTAGTTTACTTCCTATATAGCATGATAATTAAGATTTAATCCATGCCTAATTAGATTAGAATTGCTTATTCTGTTTATTTTGCCAATGCACTGGTATTTCGAGCAAACCAAGAACAAACAAGTAATTCGATTTTAAATCACGTTTCCGCTGCTCATGGGGATTCGATTTCCTTCACTTTCACCCATCTACCGTACTTAGTAGCTTTTGCCTTTTCAGCTAGAGAGGCATATCTCTTTAGCAACTTTATTGCTTTTTATTTGATAGGGAAGCATATTCCTTTAGTAACCCTCTACTCAAGTAGGAATTTTAACTCTTAAACAACATACTTGAGCCACAATTTGCAGCATGGAAATGATTATTAATAATTAATTTCAATCGCACAAAACTTCTTGAATGCAATGAAAGTAACCTATCCAAGAATAGAAAAAGTGAAAAAAACCCCTAATGACTCATGGGCATGAGACCAACTTTGGCTTCCTTGTGGTCGACCTCAACCAAGTCGAGGTTGAGGTGTGCTTCCTATGTCGATCTCTTGATTACTTTTAGGGTTGGGAAGTAACACTCCCTTGAAGCTTTTTGCTCCCCTTTAACTATTACAACTCCGTTTTAGGTAGGAAATTTCAACAATTGATGATATGTTGAGGCTATTTTTTTAATTCATGGATGTTGGCCTTCCTAGTATTGCATTGTATGTTGATGTGCACTCTATTAACAAGAATCCAATCAAATTGGTAGTTGTATTCAATTCTTCCCCAAAGGGGATAGGAATTTTAATGATGGCCTCTAAAGTAACTCGTTATCCCCCAAACCAAACAAAGGGAGTCAGGTTATTCTTCAGAAGTTTTTCCTCTAACTTCATTACATTAAAAGCAGTTAGAGTAAAAACCTTGGTTGAACTTCCTCCATCTATGAGGACCTTGAGAACTTTCACAGTGAGAGTTACTACCAAAGCATCATAATAAGCATGGTGGATAACTCTAGCTTCAACCTCAATGAATTCTAAGGTTTGGTTCACAACTTTAGGATGGGTTGAATACATACCTCAATTGTAAGCGTCATGTCCAGCTTCATGGGCAATGACTTTCCTTTTCCTACTTGAATCTTCTTCTAACAACCCCAAATATGGTTCTAATCTCATGTAGGGGTTCTTCGTCTACTCGACCTCAACTGTGATCCATCTTGTACATATTCTCGCAAGTGCCCCTCCCTGTTTAAGGTTTCAATCTCATCTTCAAGTTGGTAGCAATCATGGCTAGTGTGCCCATGATCTCTTTAAAACAAGCAGTACTTGGCTTCATCTCTTCTTCAAGATCGAGCCCTCATGTTATATGGAAACTTTACTAGATTCAAATGACGAATTTCCATCAAAATCTTGTTAGAAGGGAGAGTCGTGGAGGTATACCCCTCAAATTGTTGGCCAGGGATGACCTTATGATTTGGTTGACCTAGACTTTTGTCTTATTGTCCCCGACAATCATCCTCGACTCTTCTCCTATTCGAAATTGAAAACAATTTATCTCACAATCTGTCTTGTTCCGTGTGTATGTGTTGGGATGTATGTCCTAATCTCGTGTAAGTTTGTAATATTCCATTTTGAAATAAATAAAAGTTATTTTTTCATCACTTTGTGTCTCGCATATTTATAAACTTAATCCAATAAACTAAGCTCTAGGGTCATTGTATTATGAGAGAACTAGAATATGAACGGTGTGTATTGGACACACAGGGAGGATCACTGTAACACCCCTAAACCTCATGTACCTTTAATTAGTGTTTTCAGATTATTTTGTTAGGGAAAATAACTAAATCGAGCCTCGGAATCCTTATTTACCTTGTAAGTTTTGAGAATTTAGGAGTATACATATACCCTTATGAGTTAAATTGGAGTATTATGGCTAAGGGCATTTTTGTAGTTAGAGGTTAAAAGGAGGGCATTTTTGTAATTTTGGTTTAAAGAAAAAGGTTAGGGGTTTTCCTTCATTTAGAGAGGAACGTTGTTCGAGGACCACCTTTATCCTCCTTCTCTTCTACTTCCAATCGCACGACAGAGGAACCAACAACCAGAGGTTTTCAGACCAGCTGCTGATGACACTTAATGGCGTGCGAAGCCATCCGCGTCTCAGCCCTCCGCCTTTCTACTCGTCCAAGTCGACAGTTGCTACACGTCAAAGGTCACGCCGCCATGAGGAGCGTTGCAGAGGGGTTGTCCATGTGAAGCTGTTCCGATGCCAGTGAGCGTCGTTGTGAAGAGCCGGCTACTCGCGAGTTCTTTCGCGAGCCAAAGACGTCTGTTGTCGTAATAGCACCGCCAGTCACTGGAAAGAGAGGAGAAACTCCCGTCGATCAGATGACTAACCACCGTGAATCGAGTTTTCATTTTGGTCTTTTGATTCGATGTTTTGACAGGTCGGTTGATCGATTTTCGAGGGTCTAAGATCGGTTTTGGATAGATCGGGGCACAAGGATTCCAACGGCATGCTTCATGCTCCGAGACCCACCATGCACGCGCCGCCAGTGACCACACGCGGTCGCTCGTCAGAATATGCCCGATCTCATCTGTTTCGACTTCCGAGTCCGTTTAAGCCTCCGTTTGGGTAAATCTGCTTGATTATTACTTGATGTTTCAAGTATTTTCTATTTAGGCTCTAAGTATGGTTATATGATTTAATTAAAGAATGAATGAAATTGATTTAGGCGACTTGAGTATTGACCTAATTGAAAGGATTGCAGAGTCAGAGATTTAAGTATGGAATATCTTGGAGCTAAGGCTAAGGTAAAAGATTTTTCTACAAATTATTTTGAAAAAAGGAAGTATATATGTCTTGAAGGATTTTAGTTTAAAAGGATGAATTTCAAAGATTTATCCCAAAAGAGGAATCTATTTATTTCAAGAATGATTTCCCCAAGATTTATTATTCAAAATGGGTTGAGAGGACCTTCAATGCATGATTTAATTTTTTAAGAGAATTTCATATGATTTAAGGGTTTGAGAGGACCTGAATAGAAATGATTTCAAAGTATTTGAAAATGAGTTCTGACATAGTTATGTATATTTATGTATATTGATATTTTCAGTTATGCCATTGTGATGAATACGTATTTGAAAATGTAAATGTATTTATGATTTATGACTGATTGACTCGAGTTTAAAGTTATGAAAGTTATGCCATGATTATATGATTATTGCATCATTATGACTGCATATGTACATGGTATTGACGAATGAGACGTCATGCATATTGTATGTACATGAACATGTTTATGAAGGTTGTGGCAATCAGAGACCCTATGGGTAAAACTTATAGGAGTCTGGGAGGGACTCAACATGAAAAGACTCAGGTAGATTCAATTGACCACGTATAGCCGAAGAGAAAAGTCATGATTTTATGAAAGGAAGTTTTAGGTCCCACTACAGAAAGTTTTGTGATCTTAAAAGTCATGTTTAACAGTCATGTTTAAAAGTCATGTTGCATGTGTTTGCATTTCCCAACCCTCACTTACCGAGTATTATTATAATACTCAACCCTTTACCTTTGTTTTGTTTTCTCCGTTTTAAAAAAATGTTTCAGGTAAAGGCGAAGGCATACCAGGCGAGTGGCAGGAACGTGCTACGAATTTCATGGGAACCAAGTCATAGTTTTCCGCTCACATGTTTTAGAAAGTAATTTTAAAAGATTACCGTTTTTTGCTTATGTATTACAGAGATTTGAAACCAGAGGCCGAACTTATTTATGTTTTTAAATGTTTTGTATTTTTATGGAATCCCAAATTAAAGTGAATTTAATTATCAAGTTTTATCTATTTAAAGTCATTTATGGCCTAAATTGCATACATGTTTAATAATGATCCTAGATAAAATGAGTCTGAAAAGTAGGGTCGTTATAATCACGTTTGAGTAAATGACCCGAACGGTCTACAATATACGGATAGGGTTGGATGTTGGGATGTATGTCCTAATCTCGTTTTGTTTGTAATTTACCATTTGAAATTAATAAGAGTTATTTATTTCATCACTTTGTGTCTCACAAATTTTACAAACTTTATCCAATAAACTAAGCTCCAGGGTCATTGAATTTATGAGAGAACTACAACTTAAACGGTGTGTAGTGGACACACAGGGAGGATCACGTTCGAGTTAATAACCTGAACGGTCTACAATATATGGATGGAGTTGGAGACCTAATCCTGGATACGCGGTGACTCGTTCATGTGGTTGACATGCGAGTGGGGGCATCCTGTGCAATGAAATTGTACAAGACCGGACCGTGAATTATTAGACCTACTAATGTAACACCGTTAACAGTATGGGACTAATAACTTCGTAGATGACCTTTAGTGACTCGACCTAAATCTCATGCGTGTTACTTGGATTCACATGCGAAGTCCGTCCTTTGACTAGTACGGGTGAGGGTGGTCACAGTTACTCGCCCAATATGCCTATCTTCTCAGGGACACGACCACGTGGAGAGCTGTGAACTTGACTACGCGAGATGGAATTCACTCGTTCCCGCCTTTAGGGAAACTAGAGGGGTTGATCCCTTAAGTGCTGTCTCCAGGGCTTAGACAACGGGCACCCACCCTCTCACTGGCCCGAGAGGGTGTTGTGTATGGTTAGACCATTACAACGTTGTTGTTCATTAGAGGAGCAGTGGGGACTTAAGGAGCAAGAAGTAGACACAAGGGTAAAACGGTAATTTGACCCAACAGTGTCTACGAAAAACCTGTGAAGGGTCGACTCATGGGCATTTGTTATATCAATGGACACAACTTGTCTTACACTGACGGGAGCGCAGCTATGGGCTTTAGTGGAGTGTTACCGTAGCTAATGAATGTTGATTAACCGGGTCAAAGAGTTTGACAGGTTAGTTTCGGATCATTAGAGCTCGTCACTGTAGGTCCATTAGGTCCCTCGGTTGGCTCAAACTGGATTAATAGAAGGTTTACAGTTTTGGTGTGAATTTGAAGTGTTCAAGTTCACTGAAAGGGTAATTATGTCATTTATATGAGATATGTATGACATATTATATAGTTTAATGTGAATGAGATTCATAATAAACTATAGGTTAGCCTAATTGTTGAATTAGGGCTAATTTGGAGAAATTAGATTGAGAGAATTAAATTGAATGTGATTCAATTTAAAAATTCACAATTATACAAATGTGATTTGTATAATGAGATATGAGATATCTTATTATATGTGGTTATACAAATATGATTTGCATAACATATGGTTGTGGTAAAATGGTAAATAGGAGGAGATTTCAACTCCAGTTATCACCCTTATATAAACCCTTTGCAAGAAGGGTTTAATAGGCTTCTTGCTCATTTTTGGAATTTCTCACAAAAGAGCATAGCATTCTCTCTCAAAATTCTCTCTCAATCTCTCCTCCCCTCTCACCAAAAGAGACTCACTTCTCTCCTTCTACCAAACGTTGAACAACCGAGAAATCGAGTTGAAGTGTCCGGTTCACTTGTTCGTTCGAGGAGTTCGAGGACGTTGAGATCGTGATCACGAAGGGTTTGTGAACAGGAGAAGGAAAACTTGAAGACGTTCTACAACAAGTAAGTGTTGCTTGCTGGTTTTTTCTTCATAATTTGCATATTTAATCTAGTTTCTATGTGATAGAAATAGTTTTAAAGAAAATGGTTTTCACAACGATACCACGGTGATTCAATCACCCTTCCGCTGCGCAGGATTTCATTCCCTTCAATTGGTATCAGAGCCAAATCGTTGGCTCTATCGTTGTGCATCTGTTTTCTTAAAATTAGGTGGGTAAATGCTTCGATTTATGTGATAAATTGTTGCTTGCAAAATGGATGTTTCGGTTTTGGCATTTTTCTCTTAAATTTATTTTCGTTTGATGGGATCAAATTGTAAAGGTCTGTGTTTTTGGGAAAATTAGAAAATAAATCGAGTCTGTAAGTCCGTGTCGTTCGTGGCATGAGATGCTGTAAAGAAATCAGAGCGAAAACGGGCAAGAAACGACGAAGAACAGCAAGAGGAGCTTTGCGCATTACGCGACAGCGTTGAGACAACGTTCTTCAAAGATCTCAATCGCCGCATCGCGGGAGGAAGGCGTTGCGGGGGCGGCGTTATGTTACCAACGCTGCTTTTGGCGTTGGGAACAACGCGTGATCTTTGAGTTCGTGGGGCGTGAAGCATTTCTTCATTCGTGGGCGGTTTTTTGCATTTTTTATTTAATTATATTTTTGTAAAATGTATTATTTATTTATTTTAATTAAAATTTATTAATTAATATTAATATAATTGTTATATTAATGTTAATTAATTTATTTAATGCCCCTAAGTGCCAAAACCGGTCTAATTGTGTCTATTTAATTATTTTATGCATGACATGTATGATTTAACTATTTCTATGTGCATAATGTATGCCATATAGATTTAAAATCCCACCTTAGGTTAAACATTTCATACATTATTTATATTATAAGTGTTATAATATATAGTATGCATGATAGGTTAATTATAAGTGAGCAACATGTTTTAATTTATTTAATATAAGAGTTATGTTACTTAAATTAATAGTATGCTCATGCATTTTATTCATGTGATGAATATTTGTTATAGTATATAGTTATTCATGTGATGAATGATCAAGCACTATAACATAGAATGCATGTAACCTAAGTTAACTATTAGTTTTAAAATGTTTAGAACTTGAATAATTAGACTTAGGTTTTCTAGGTCTAATAAGATTAGAATTAGGAAATCAAAATATGACCTTTGAATGGTAACTGATAAGTAACTTTGTCTAAGGAAGGTTTTGTCTAAGGCTGGGGTATTTAAGTTGAAGCTTGCGGGACATCCCTACCTAGAAACTGACCTGGGAGTGAATTCGGTCTGGAGATTCGTAGGTTGTATTATCGTGAGTGGCGTTAATTAAAAGTTGATTAATTTACTCACATAGACCTAAGTTAATAATGTGATTATAAACTTAGGTTAAATCAATATAAGCGTTATATTGGTAGACTTAGGTAAATTTTAGCCGATTTATCTAGGTCAATCCCGAAAAATATAAAGTGCTGAGTGGGAGGAAATAAAGTATGTAAGATACATTTAATTTTCCGACCACAAATCTCCGTTAAAGTTCGCACCGTGAGATCCATACTCGACCTTGTGGCGCAAATGGGAGCGTCCCCCTTCGGATGGTATTTGTATAGATCGATATCATAGTGGATGGAGAGAGTACTTATAGTGAGTGGGAGCGGGACCTGTGAAAACGGGATCCACGGTCTTTTCTTTCGACTCACACCGTGAGACCCCTATGATCCGCCTGCTAGTTTGGCCTGGACCAGACAACCCCTTCAGAGAGCCTTGATCATGGGAGTCAGAACACCGTGAATTCTCGAAAGGGATACAGTTTCCTTGTTGGTTTTCCTTCTTGGTTCACCCTTCGGGGGTATTTTTTTGGCGGGTACTTTGGAAACTTAAAGATTGAGAGTGACACTCACAGGATTCATTAAGAGTTAATGAATTCGACCAAAAAATGGTAACTGGGCGCCTAATGGAATAAAAGTTATTCTGGGATTAGGGTCTGGTCGAGAAAGTCTCGTCCTAGAGGAGGAATGTTTCTGTTCACCCTTCGGTGGCAGTCGTTCTAAACCTTTGGGATATCATTGCAAATTTTTAATGACCTAGGGATCATAGGATAAAATTTTGCTAAAACTTGATTGGATTTCAAAATTTTTTTGCGAGACTGACACAAAGTTTTAATTTGATTTTTCAGCAAAATGTCTAGCTCGATAATAGCATTACTAGCTTTCGATAAACTAGTGGGAGACAATTTCCAAACATGGAAAAATAATATTAACACGATACTTGTAACTGACGACCTTAAGTTCGTGCTTACTGAGGAGTGTTCTTAGTTGCCGAGCTCGACTGCATCACGAAGTGTTCGTGATGCATACGATGGGTGGATCAGGGCCAATGAAAAGGCCAAGGTCTACATAATTGCCAGCTTATCTGAAGTACTAGCAAAGAAGCATGAGTTGATGGTCACTGCTAAGGAGATCATGGAGTCACTACAGGATATGTTTGGACAACAGTCCTTTAAAGTCCGGCATGACTCACTCAAACACGTCTTCAATGCTCGGATGAAAGAACAGACGTCTGTCCGTGAACACGTTCTAGACATGATGACCCACTTTAATCTGACGGATATGAACGGGGCTTCGATCGATGAGTCGAGCCAGGTCAGCTTCATCTTGGAGACTATTCCGAAGAGTTTCCTTTAATTTCGTAGCAATGCTGTTATGAATAAAATTAGCTACACACTGACCACCCTTCTAAACGAGCTACATAACTTCCAGTCCTTGATAGAGATTAGGACACCGGAAGCTGAGACAAATGTTGCCTTCAGGTCCTATCACAGGGGTTCGATCTCTGGGACAAAACCTGTAGCTCCTTCTCACCTGAAAGGGAGAAGAAGAAGATGAAGAAGGGCTAAGCTGACCGCGCTGCCGCCCACAAAGGCAAAAAGGTCAAGGAAGTTGAAGAGAAAAGAAAGTGTTTCCACTGCAATGGGGACGACCACTGAAAGCGAAACTGTCTCAAGTTCCTTGCCGAGAGAAAGAATCAAGATAAATGTGATTTACTAGTAACTGAAACATGTTTAGTGGAAAGTAATGTGACTCACCCCCTCCAGAACTACCTGCTAACTTAGCCCGGCAGACGACGTGAAGACAACAGTCTAAACCCGAGATCTCTCTTGGAATTTTCCTTAAAAAGGAGAGAAGAAATGAATGTTTAAAACTTGGTATTCCTTATTTTAAAAAGAAAAGAAATGAAGTGAAAGATAAAAGGAAAACAAGGAAGGAAAAGCTTAAACCATTTTGGTTTGGTTTGCTTTAAAAAGAATGAAGAAAAGAAAATGAAAGAAATGTTTATTATATTATGTTTTGTTTTGTTTAGAAAAGAAAAGAAAAGAAAGAAGGAGATAAAGGAGAGATTTAAAAAAAAAAGGAAAAAGAAAAGAAAAAGCAAAAGCAAAAAGGGAAAAAGACAAGTTTTGCCTCACCGTTTGTTTTTTTTTAAAAAAACCATTTTAAGTTCCTTTTAAACTCATTTCTTTCTCATTTTCCACAAAACCAAAAGTCTAGCTTCGAGAGGGATAACTGAAGAGAGAAGAAGAAGGAGAAAAGCTCTGGTTTTGGGATTGAAGAAGAAGAGAGAAGAATTACTCAAGTTCTATGGAATTATGTGGTCAATTCAACCATGTTCTGCTATTTTGTTCATTTCGAGCTCAACAAGAAGAGGTAAGGGTTGAGGTTTTATTTTCTCGAAAGCTAATTTATTTTTGAACAAAGTTCGTGAAGGGAGATCGAGCAAATTCTGAAGTTAACTTACTGTTTTGTGAAGAGGAAGGTAGATGATAGATTTTGCTGTCAAATCCGAGAAGCCTCTGATGTTTTGGGTTGTCCTGATCTGTAGATTTGGAGTTAGAAGCTCTAAAAGGTATGGTTCGAAAGCTTATTAAATTTCCTACAATTTTTGTGAAGGAATCGTGAGAAGAAAATGATTGGAAGATGTTGTAATTATCAGGTTAAGTTTCGGGTTGCAGCAGGAAATCAAATCTGGAACAGCAGCAGGGTCATTTTAGGGATTAAGCTATTGAGGTATTTTCGAACCAATCCATTAGGAATCGCAATTGCATGTCTTCATAAGAGGTTTAGAGGGTTCAAAAATAAAGAGTTTGGTATAAATTACATTCTTTTTGGATAAGTAATGAAGAAGTTATGGCTGTCTGATCACATGGCAGAAAATCTGAAAATTCTGGAAAATTTGAAAGTGTGTTTTCTAGTAATTTTAAGGTTAAAAAGCATTAGCTCGAGGTTCTAATAGTTGGTTTTGATTTCTTTGACAGGCCAAGTAGAAATAGGTCGAGTGTACGGGCCAAGGTTCTACTTTTAATACTGTGAGTGACAAAACGAACTTCAAAAGTGTTTATATGCTTGAATTATATTTTAAAAAATGCAAGTTTTGCTAGAATGGAAGTTTTCAATGCTTTATGCTTTCTTTTTGAACACATGATTATGAGTATTCATGTTTTCCTAGAAATGTTTCCAGGTATTCATTGTGAGCCTAAATGTCTTGATAAATTTATATATGAGCATATGTTTATTGAATTTCCAAAGTTTATGGAAATGCTATGATTTCGAGCGAGTATGTTTTAGCAAGTATAATTTAAAGATTTCTTGTTTTATGAACAAGCTGAGTAAGCTTGAGTTTTATGAAAGAAAAGATAAGCGGATATGTTCAAATGTTTTCATGTGATTTTCTCGAGATATTGAGCCCGAGGCTTTATGGTACCGTGCACACAGTCTTATTCCGTTGTCGACGTTGAGTGTACTCGTGACAACAGTCATTGCCGTGTGAGTCTTTGGCGGGCCCCACTACGACTAAGACGATGGGAGTCTTTGGGCGGGCGCGACTATATCGTAGAATAAACGTTGGTTGTATCTTTGGCGTGCCCTACACAACGTGATTGTGACATGTTTTAAAAGAGTTTATATCATTTACATGCCTTACGAGATTTTAACGATATACTTGCTGGTTTTCCTAAAAGTTATTATGATTACACAGTTACTTTTAACATTTGATTACAGATGCATATGCTCATAGAAGGCCAGGTGATATGAATTACGAGTTAATAGCTTTCTTTTAAACTCAAGTCACTCACTGAGCTTCTTAGCTCATTCTTTCAGTGTTTTTCCCACTTTTCAGGTAGAGATTGAGCTCCTGGTACCTGATATCCTGCCATAGCCTGCTGGAAGCTCCTTAAGTCTTGATACTTTGTACGTGGCTGGTGTTGTCTAGCAAGTCCTTATGTGTTATAGTTTATTTTGAGATGATTATGTAGTTATAGCTGTTTGTACATTAGTGGTTGCATAAACAGTGGTTGTTATGTTTTAAGTTGTGATGCTCTTGCTCGTTTAAGATTTCAAGAGAGACTTAAGAAGAGTTTCTCCTTATGCATGTTTAGTAGTTATAAGGTTTCCGTTGTGTTGCGATTAAAGTGTTCCATATGCGAGCATAACATGTTTATCAGGTAGAACAGGGTCAATAAGTATTGTTAAGAGGTAAACAATGTCTGTTGGCTTCATGCCGTCTTCCGGGCTAAGTTAGCAGGTTGTTCGGGAGGGGGTGTGACATAATGACTCTGCCTGGATATTAGATTCGAGCGCCACTAACCACGTTTGTTCTTCTTTTCAGAGAATTCATTCCTGGTAGCAGCTGCGAGAGGGTGAGGTGACTCTACGGGTTGGATCCGGGGAGATTGTCTCTGCTGCAGCGATCGACATAGTGAAGCTCTATTTCGGCAGGAATTACTTATTGTTAGACAATTTGTATATAGTCCCAGGGTTTACTAGAAATCTTGTTTCTATTTCCTGCTTACTTGAACATTGTATTTTCGTTTCTTTTAGTGGTAATAAAGCGTTTATTTCCCGAAATGAAAACTTGATTTGTTCTGCTTCACTTAAGTCTAAGCTAAATGTTTTGAAACCAAATTCAGTCAAAAACGTTTTGAACATTGAATTATTTAAAACAGTAGAAACACGAACTAAAAGAGTAAAAGTTTCTCCAAAAGAAAATGCCCATATTTGGCATCTACGGTTAGGCCACATTAATCTCAATAGGATTGAGAGACTAGTGAAGAGTGGACTTCTAAGCGAGTTGGAAGAAAACTCTTTACCGGTGTGTGAGTCATGCCTCGAAGGCAAAATGACCAAACGTCCTTTTAGTGGAAAAGGATATAGAGCCAAAGAGCCCCTTGAGCTTATACACTCTGACCTCTGTGGTCCGATGAATGTTAAAGCACGAGGAGGTCACAAATATTTTGTATCTTTTATAGATGACTATTCAAGGTATGGGTATATTTACCTAATGCATAAGAAGTCTGAAACTCTTGAAAAGTTCAAGGAGTACAAGACTGAAGTTGAGAACCTGTTAGGTAAAACAATTAAAACACTTCGATCGGATAAAGGTGGAGAGTATATGGACACTGAATTCCAGGACTATATGATAGAACACGGAATTACGCTCCAACTCTCAGCACCTGGTATGCCACACCAGAATGGTGTATCGGAGAGGAGAAACAGAACCCTGTTGGATATGGTTCGGTCGATGATGAGCTATGCTCGTCTCCCAGATTCTTTTTGGGGTTACGCAGTGAACACGGAATTATGTCATAATCTCGTTTAGTTTGTAAATTACCATTTAAAATTAATAAAAGTAATTTATTTCATCATTTTGTGTCTAGCAAATTTTACAAACTTTGTCCAATAAACTAAGCTTCAGGGTCATTGAATATATGAGAGAACTGGAACTTGAACGGTGTGTAGTCGACACACAGGGAGGATCACGTTTGAGTTAATGACCAGAACGACCTACAGTATATGGATATGTTGGGGTTTGTGCCCTAAAACTCGTAGTTTGTAATTATGTTCTAATTATTGTAATAAAGTGTTATTATTTCAATAAAGAGTTATTGTTTGTTTCGTTATCTACCAATTAACCTTTGTTTCAACCATAAATCCAATAAACTAAACATCCAAGGCTGTTAAATGTATCTTTAACTGAATATAGTGTACATATAAAGGATCTCGGTTCAAGCTACAACTTAAAGAGTCTATAGTTAGGGGATAACGTTTGTGTACCTTACCCTGGTAAAACTATGGATGTGGCCCACTTTGTATATGATACAAACACAGTGATCCTAACGTGTTCGTATAGATGACATGTGAGTGGGGATATCCTACGTAATGAGATTACATAAGACCGGACCACAAAATAGTAACCTCTAGCTATAACTCCATTGACTAGTTAGGTTTCTATTTCACTAGGATGACCTAGGCAACTTGATCTCAATCCTGAGCAGGTTACGTACTCCTATTCGTGAGTGATTGTCCTTTGACTAGTATGGGTGAGAGTGGCCAAATTCGCCGACTCAATATGCCTTCCTTCTTGGGGACAAGGCCGAGTGAGCGTATGAGAACTTAACTTAAAGATGGAATTCACTCCTTCCCGCCTACTAGGGTAAGTAGAGGAATGTTCCCTTAAGTGGTGTCTCCGGGACTTGAACAAAGGGCCCGACCCTCTCATTGGCCCGAGAGGGACTCTGTTTGTTGGTAGGACCACACACAAATTGTTCATTAGAGGAACATTGGTACTTAAGGTACAAGATGTAACCCAGGGGTAAAATGGTAATTTGACCCAACTGGTGTTACGAACATTCGTGAAGGATTGACTTGCTGTTATTGGTCAATATCCGTGGACACAGAAATATATCTGCGCAGTGAGAAGAGTGCAACCGGGATTATAGTGGAGTGTTCTCATGATTAAACGAATGTTGATTGGGAGATTAATGAGATTAACAAGAGCAATCTCGTATCGTTGGAGCTTCTGATCTGTAGGTCCATTAGGTCCACCTTCTAGCTCGTAAAGGGTTCTTAGATCATTTGAATTTTAAATGTTCAAATTCATTAGGGAATAAATTTAATGTACATAGATACAATATAATATATAGTTTTGGAACTATATATCATAAATTCAATGTGAATATGATTCATATTAAATTATATGAGAGAATTAAATATTTGAAAGAGTTCAAATATTAAATTCAAATATGAATGTGATTCATATTTGATAACTATAGATTATAATTTAATATGCATAAGATGTGCATTAAAACTATAGGTTAGAGGGAAAATTGATTAAATGTGATTTAATCTAAATTAAATATATGATATTTAATTTAATTTAATTAAATAAGATTTAATTGATTTATTAATTAATACGATTAATTATTAATTAAAAAATAGGGAACGTGTCAGGAGGACACGTTCCCCCTCTCTTCCAACTCCCTAATCGATAGGGAGTGGGAGATGCCCTCTACAGAGCCTTCTTCTCCTGGTGAGAAGAGATTGATCGATGGATTATTAATACGATTGAACTGTTAGAACATGAATTCTCTCTCTCTCAATTCTCAATCTACCAAATTGTTGGAGGTTTTCCACCAAAACCTAGATCTAAGTACTCAGAGGATAGAGGGTTCTCCAAGTGGTAGTGTCTTGCTGGAGAAATTAGAGAAGTACCTGTTCTACTAAGTTGCTGATTTGTTTTGGAGCAAGGAGTTGATGTGCTTAGGAATAACTACAAAGGTAACTTTTCTTCCTCTTAGTTTAATTGTTAAACTTAGTATGTTAGTATGATTTTTCTCCATGTCTAATTAGATTAGAAATTGCATGTTTATTCTCTGTTTATTTTCAATGCATTGGTTTTTGTTTTTTCAACCAAAATAAGCTTGCAATTACGATTCCAAACTCGTTTCTGCTGCTCAAGGGGATTAGATCTCCATCAATTGGTATCAGAGCAATGCTTGATTTATTTTGGTTGAAACAAAATTGTATTGATTTGGTGGGAAATGCATTTGGTTTGCTGTAAAACTGTTTAGGAGTATTTGGCCTTAGTTTTTTCTTTGATTTGATCAAATTAAGTGTAAAGGCCCTTGTGTTTTTGGGCAATTAATTACGGGACGAGTTTCGTGCAATTCGGTTGAGAATCGAAGGATAAATTGAAGTTGGAAGCTGCTGTGTTCGAAGGAGAAAGCTGCTGCTGAAGCAACAACGTTGCAATGCTACCAGTAGCGTTGCAACGCCGTTCATCAGTGTTGCAACGCTGAGGAACGACGTCACAATGCCAGGCCTCCCTATCGACGCGAAGGAGTCAGCAGCGTTGCAACGCTACCCGGATAGCAGGCGCGCGCGTGGACAAAGTCGGCGTTGCAACGCCCACATCAGCGTTGCAACGCCGTGATGCCATTTCACAAGCTACAGACCGGTTCGGCATATTGGTTGGTTTTCGGTCCGGTTCGAGCGGTTCGAGTCCGATTGAAGGAGTATTGGACCGGTTTATGTAATAAAATTAGAGTAATTTTATTATTTTGCACTTTAGGGGCCAAATTATTCCAGTTTTACAACTGTATTTCTTTATGAATGTCATTTAGATTTTTTTTCCACCTTAGGATAAGCATGTTCATGCATTTTATTTGTATAATTGTTATATAAATATGGTTTAGATGCATGATTAATTTATTTTTCATGAGTAATTAATTATAAATATTATAATTAGATTATATGCAAAATAAGTTGCATGGAGCATGTAATTACTTAGTTTAAAATAAATGTTATTTTATTTAAGTAATTTTAGTTATTCAATTACTTGAATAATTTTCTTAATTCCAATTTGAAAATTGATTGTTGGTTTTATAACATAGTTCTTTGTCATAGGTTAATTATTAAATTTATAAAATTTATAAATTAAGGGATTTTAGAAACCATAACCTATAACAAAGTATTGCATGCAAACATAGGAATTTGGGTTAAAATTAAATTAGTTTTAAATTGTTTAAAATTAATTTAGACCTAAGTTTTAAATTCTAATAGGATTAGAAGTTAGTCTTACATAATATTTTAAATAGTTTAAAATATAGTAGGACATTAGAACTTTGGTTATAAGTGAACTCTACTAGTGAAGTTACATCTAAAAGTTGGGGGTACTTAAGTGGACAGTTAAATCTAACACCTCCTACAGGAACTGATCCAGAGCTTGAGTTGAATTAACCTTAGTTCTATTTTATATCTAGGTAATTAAATTGTTTATTCACCTAGACATAAGGTTAAAAGACCTAGTTATAACAGTTATAGTAGGCATAGACTTAGATAGATTTTTTAGCCAGATCCGACTAAGTTAAACCTATACCCTAACCTTAGGAGCTTCAGTGGGAGAAAACGAGATGTTTGCATCAAGTTTACTCTCACGTCCTCAAGAGTTCACACCGTGAGTTCCATGCTCGGCTACGTGGCGTCAATAGGGCGTCCCCCTACGGTATGTGTTTGCATGGTTCAATACCAAGGTGAATAAGGGAAGTATCCATAGTAAATGGGAGGAGGACGCGTGTCAACGTATCCTACGGTCTCCTCCATTAGGTCGCACCGTGAGATTTCTATAGTCCGCCTGCTAGGTTTTCCTGGAACAACCAAACCCTAAGGAGGGTCTGACTACAGGTTTCTTTCTTAATAGTAGCCTGTTGGCTCGGACCTATTGGATCTGAAAATGATAGGGTTACATTTACGGGATGAGTTAAGCTAGTTAACAAGTTCTTGACCAAACAAATGGTAGCTAAGGACCATTGGGACATGAGATGTTCTAGTAGTGAGAATTGGATGAGAAAGTCTCAATTCAGGGGAGGAATAACTGACCGCCCGACGGAGGCTTTTGTTCTAAACCCTTGAAATATCGTTGCAAAATTAAAGGTTTAATTTAAACACTAAGTTTAGTTTAAACACTAGGGTTCTTTAATAATTTTGCTAAATTTGATTGATTTTATAATGGGTTAAAAGGCATAACTAATTAGAACCATTTTGGATTCTTAGCATGTCGTCCTCATATATAGTCTTACTAAAAACGGAACGATTAACTGGTGAAAACTTTACTACGTGGAAGTCCAACCTTGATGCGATTCTTGTTGTTGACGACCTTCGGTTCGTACTGACTGAGGAATGTCCTCAGATCCCTACTCAAAACGCACCTTAATCTATTAAGGATGCGTTTGACCGCTGGTCCAAGGCCAATGAAAAGGCCAAGGCATATATCCTGGCTGACATATCTAATGTTTTAACCAGGAAGTTGGAGGGTATGGTCTCAGCTCGTGAGATCATGAGTTCGTTGCAGGATATGTTTGGACAACCGTATAGACAGCTTCGACACGAATCCCTCAAATACGTTTATAACTCTCGTATGAAGGAGGGATCATCGGTGAGAGAACACGTTCTCGATCTGATGGTCCACTTCAACGTGGTTGAGATGAATAGAGCGGTCATTGACGAGCAAAGTTAGGTCTCGTTCATCCTGGAATCTCTTCTGAAGAGTTTCCTACAATTCCGCAGCAATGCGGTGATGAACAAGATAGAGTATAACCTGACTACTCTCCTTAATGAACTACAAAGTTTCCAGTCTCTTATGAAGAATAGGGGACAGGCTGATGGAGAGGCAAATCTGTTTGCCCATTCCAGAAAGTTCCAGAAGGGTTCATCCTCTAGGACTAAGTCCTGTGGTTCATCTTCTAGGCTTAAGAAGACCCAAAAGAAGAAGATATGAGGGAAAGAGAAGACACCGACTGCTGATAAAGGCAAGGAAAAAGCCAAGGTTGCAGACAAAGGAAAGTGTTTCCACTGCAACGTGGATGGGCACTGGAAGCGAAACTGCCCAAAATACCTTGCTGAGCTCAAAGAGAAGAAAGGTAAATTAGATTTACTTGTTCTTGAAACTTGTTTAGTGGAAAATGATGATTTTACCTGGATATTTGATTTAGGAGCCACTAATCACGTTTGCTCTTCGTTTCAGGAAACTAGTTCCTTCAAGGAGCTCGAAGAGGGTGAGATGACGCTCAGGGTAGGAATAGGAGACGTCGTCTCAGCTCGTGCAGTGGGAGATGCCAAGCTATTTTTCGGAGATAGATTTATTTTATTAAAAAATCTGTATATAGTTCTTAAGATTAAGAGGAACTTAATTTCTATCTCTTGTTTAATAGATGTTGGATATTGTATTTCCTTTTCATTAAATGAAGCGTTCATTTTAAAAGAAGGGGTCAATGTTTGTTCTGCTAAATTGAAAAACGGCTTGTATGTACTTCAACCGAATTGAACTAAAGCAATTTTGAATCATGAGATGTTTAAAACTGCTAATACTCAAAGTAAAAGGCAAAGAATTTCTCAAAATAATACCTATCTATGGCATCTTAGACCTGGTCACATAAATCTCAACCGGATTGAGAGACTCTCTAAGAATGGACTTCAAAAGAAGTTAGAAGATGATTCTTTACCACCTTGCGAATCATGCTTGGAAGGTAAAATGACCAAGCGACCTTTTACTGGAAAAGGTTACAGAGCCATAGAGCCCTTAGAACTTATACATTCGAATCTTTGTTGTCCAGTGACTGTTAAAACTCGAGGAGGGTACGAATATTTCATTTATTTCATAGATGATTATTCGAGGTATGGTTATCTATACCGAATGCATCACAAGTCTAAGGCTCTTGAAAATTTCAAAGAGTATAAGGCTGAAGTAGAGAATGCATTAGGGAAAACCATTAAAACATTTCGATCCGATCGAGGTGGAAAGTATATGGATTTGAGATTCCAGGACTATATGATAGAACATGGAATTAAATCTCAACTCTCAAGACCTAATACACCACAAAGAAAATGGTGTGTCGAAAAGGAGAAATAGAACCTTGTTGGACAGGGTTTGTTCTATGATGAGCTATGCTCAATTGCCTGCCTCGTTTTGGGGATACGCAGTAGAGACTGCAGTTCAAATCTTGAACACTGTTCCATCAAAGAGTGTTTCAGAAACACCTTTTGAACTGTGGAAGGACCGTAAACCTAGTTTACAACACTTTAGGATTTGGGGTTGTCCGGCACACATTCTAGTGACAAACCCAAAGAAACGGGAACCTCGTTCAAGATTATGCCAATTTGTTAGTTATCCCAAAGAAACGAGAGGTGGTCTTTTCTACGACCCACAAGAAAATAAAGTGATTGTATCGACAAACGCCACTTTCTTGGAGGAAGATCACATGAGGAACCATAAACTGCGTAGTAAATTAGTGCTAAATGAAGCTACAAATGAACCAACAAGAGTTGTTGATCAAGTTGGAACTTCATCGAGAGTTGATGGAAGAGCCAACACCTTAAGTTAGTCTCATCCTTCTCAATCGTTGGGAATGCCTCAACGCAATGGGAGGGTTGTTTCCCACCCTGACCGTTACTTGGGTTTAGGTGAAACTCAAGTAGTCATACCTGATGACGGCGTAGAAGATCCATTGTCTTATAAATAGGCAATGAATGACGTAGACAAGGACCAATGGATCAAAGTCATGGACCTGGAAATGGAGTCAATGGACTTCAATTGAGTATGAGAACTTGTAGACCAACCTGAAGGGGTTAGAGCCATAGGGTGTAAATGGATCTATAAGAGAAAGAGAGATGCAGCCGAAAAGGTACAAATCTTTAAGGCTAGCCTTGTAGCAAAGGGTTTTACCCAAAGGGAAGGAGTTGACTATGAAGAAACTTTTTCCCCTGTTGCTAAGCTGAAGTCCATAAGGATAATCTTGTCCATAGCCGCGTTTTATGATTATAAAATCTGGCAAATGGACGTCAAGACTGCCTTTTTGAATGGTAATCTTGACGAGAGCATCTATATGTCTCAGCCCGAAGGGTTCATAACCCAAGGTTAGGAGCAAAAAGTTTGCAAGCTCAATCGATCCATTTATGGGTTGAAACAAGCATCCAGATCTTGGAATATAAGATTTGATACTGCGATCAATTCTTATGGCTTTGACCTAAACGTTGATGAGCCTTGTGTTTACAAGAGTATCATCAACGACAAAGTAGCTTTCTTAGTACTTTATGTGGATAATATCCTACTCATTGGGAATGATGTAGGATACCTAACTGACATAAAGAATTGGCTGGCGACCCAATTCCAAATGAAAGATTTGGGAGAGGCGCAATATGTTCTTGGGATTCAAATCTTCAGGAATCGCAAGAACAAAACGCTAGCTCTGTCTCAAGCCTCTTATAACGACAAAATGTTGTCCGGGTATTCGATGTAGAATTCCAAAAGGGGCTTATTACCCTTCAGGCATGAAATTCATCTGTCTAAGGAACAGTGTCCTAAGACACCCCAAGAAGTTGAGGATATGAGACGTATTCCCTATGCCTCTACACTAGGTAGCTTAATGTATGTTATGCTGTGCACGAGGCCAGACATTTGGTATGAAGTGGGAATAGTCAGTAGGTACCAATCCAATCCAGGGTTAGACCACTGGACAACAGTTAAAAATATCCTCAAGTATCTTAGGAGAACGAGGGACTATACGCTTGTGAATGAGACTAAGGATTTGATCCTTATGGGATACACTGATTCTGATTTTCAGACCGATAAGGATTCTCGTAAATCAACATCGGGATCAATGTTCACCTTTAACCGGGGAGCTATAGTATGGCGAAGCATCAAGCAAGGATGCATCGCTGACTCCACAATGGAGGCAGTATGTCGTTGCTTGTGAAACAGCTAAAGAGGCTGTTTGGCTAAGGAAATTCTTTACTGATTTGGAAGTTGTTCCAAATATGGAATTTCCCATCACCTTATACTGTGACAATAATGGTGCGGTAGCTAATTCGAAGGAACCTCACATCCATAAGTGAGGTAAGCACATCGAGAGGAAGTATCACCTGATACGGAAAATAGTGTAACGAGGAGATGTGACAGTCACGAAGATCGTTCGGAGCACAACATTGCTTATCCGTTTACAAAGACTCTCACGGCTAAAGTGTTCGAGGGTCATCTGGAGAGTCTAGGTCTACAAGACATGTACATAAGCTAATCTAGGGAAAGTGGGAGATATCTAATGGGTATATGGATGTCCTAGTTTATTGTATTTCTATCTTTGTAACCACTGTTTTAGATTATGATGTACCCCACTAGAGTTTTAGTTCAAGTGGGAGTTTGTTGGGGTTTGTGCCCTAAAACTCGTAGTTTGTAATTATGTTCAAATTATTGTAATAAAGTGTTATTATTTCAATAAAGAGTTATTGTTTGTTTCGTTATCTACGAATTTGCCTTTGTTTAAATCCTAAATCCAATAAACTAAACATCCAAGGCTGTTAAATGTATCTTTAACTGAATGTAGTGTACATATAAAGGATCTCGATTCGACATACAACATAAAGGGTCTATAGTTAGGGGATAAGGTTTGGGTACCTTACCCTGGTAAAACTATGGATGTGGCCCACTTTGTATATGATACAAACACAGTGATCCTAACGTGTTCGTGTAGATGACATGTGAGTGGGGATATCCTATGTAATGAGATTACATAAGACCGGACCACGAAATAGTAATCTCTAGCTGTAACTCCTTTGACTAGTTAGGTTTCTATTTCACTAGGATGACCTAGGCAACTTGATCTCAATCCTGAGTAGGTTACGAACTCCTGTTCGCGAGGGATTGTCCTTTGACTAGTATGAGTGAGAGTGGCCAGATTCACCGACTCAATATGCCTACCTTCTTGGGGACAAGACCGAGTGAGCGGCTGAGAACTTAACTTAGCAAGATGGAATTCACTCCTTCCCGCCTACTAGGGTAAGTAGAGGAATGTTCCCTTAAGTGGTGTCTCCGGGACTTGAACAAAGGGCCCGACCCTCTCATTGGGCCTAGAGGGACTCTGTTTGTTGGTAGGACAACAAACAAATTGTTCATTAGAGGAACACTGGTACTTAAGGTACAAGATGTAACCCAGGGGTAAAACAGTAATTTGACCCAGCTGGTGTTACGAACATTCGTGAAAGATTGACTTGTTGTTATTGTTAAATATCCGTGGACACAGAAATTTATCTAAAGTGAGAAGAGTGCAGCTGCGGGACAATAGTGGAGTGTTCCCGCAGTTAACGAATGTTGATTGGGAGGTTAATGAGATTAACCGAGCAATCTCGTATCGTTGGAGCTTCTGATCTATAGGTGTAAACCCGAGATCCTTCTTTGGAACCTCCTTAATATCAAACAACAAAAGAAAGGAAGAAATGAATGCTTAAAACTTGGTTATCCTTGTTTTAAGAAGAAAAGTAATGAAGTCAAAGGCAAAAGGAAAACAAGGAAAGAAAGTTTAAACCATTTTGGTTTGGTTTGCTTTTAAAGACAAAAGAAGAAAAGGAAAAGAAACAAATGTTTTATTTGTTAAGTTATTTTGGTTTTGCTAAGAAAAGAAAAGAAAAGAAAAGAAAAGAAAGAAAGAAGATAAAGGAAAGAAAAGAAAAGGAAAAAGAAATAGAAAATGAAAATATCAAAGGTGCAAAAAGACAAATGGATGCTTCTTCCACCGATTGACTTTTTGTTAAAAAGGGTTTCTCTCCATTTTCTTCTCTTTCATCACAAACCAAGCTGAAATTTCGTGGTTGAAGGAGAAAGGAAGAAGAAGGAGGCCATTTTTGGTGATTTTGGGCTGGAGTTGCAGAAGGAAAGAGGAAAACTCAAGGGAATTCATTTTTGCAGCAGGGAAATCAACACAGACAAGCTTTGATTTTCTGTTCATCTCGAGCTCCACAAGAAGAGGTAAGAGTTGAGCTTTTGTTTCATGAAAGTTAACTCATATTGGAACAAAATTCGTGAAGGAAGCTCGAGCCAATTCTGATGTTAAGTTGCTGTTTTGTTAAGAGGAAGGCAGAAGACAGAAATTTGCTGTCAAATCCGAGAGGTCTCTGATGTTTTGGTTGTTCTGATCTGTATACTTGGAGTTAGAAGCTCTAATTGGTATGGTTCGAAAGCTTATTCAATTTCCTACAAGTTTTGTGAAGGAATCGTGAGAAGAAAATGATTGGAAGATGTTGTAATCTTCAGGTTAAGTTTCGGATTGCAGCAGGAAGTGAAATCTGGAACAGCAGCAGAATCATTTTAGGGGTTAAGCTACTGAGGTAATTTCTAACCAATACGTTAGGAATCTCATTTTCATGTCTTCATAAGAGTTTTATAGGATTCAAAAAGGAAGAGTTTGGTATAAAGTACATTCTTTTTGGATAAGTAATGAAGAAGTTATGGCTGTCTGAAAACAGGGCAGAAAATCTGAAAATGCTGGAATTTTGAAAGTGTGTTTTCTTGCAAGTTTTAAGGTCAAAAATCATGAGCTCAAGGTTCTAATGATTGATTTGGCTTGTTTGACAGGCCAAGAGCAAATAGGTCAAGTTTACAAGCCAAGGTTCCAATTCTAATACTGTGAGTGACTCTATCTTAGAACTATGTTTGACCTATGTTTTTCTTCATGAACATAAGTGTTGATAATTACATCTTGTTTGAACTAGTTGTGAATGGCTTCATGGAGTTTCTAACATAAGGTTCAGATGGAACCTAAGCATGCTTTGAATTAGTTGTAACTATAAATCAAAGTATGGAAACTAAATTATGAAAGTATGTTTTCCTTTAGAGAATGTTTTGTGTAAATCCACTTGGGAACATATTTAGATGATAATATGAAATTGTCAAGAAATTGTTGTATGTGTTATAAAGACATGATTTCCATGGTAAACAAGTTATGCCTTGATCTTGATTAACCCCTAATCTTGAAGGACATTCGAGAAGGTACTTAGGGGAATGAATCATGATATCCCGATCTTCAAGGACAATGAGAAGGTATCCGGAAGTAAATGGTTTTACCTAAATACTGAAGGACAATGAGAAGGTATTTGGGTAGTAAATGGTTTTACCTTAATACTGAAGGACATAGAGAAGGTATTAGGGAAAACCAAACGACCAAAGGTATTCCACGTGCACGTGAGAGAGAGAGAGAGAGGTATGAACCTTATTGGAATAAATGTAACTCTACCACCTCTATGGTTTGATGTGGAGTCATGTCATGTGCTTTATTGTTATGAGCTTTTATATTATTGATTTATCTACCCTCGAAAAGTTAGTACATTTCGAGTTGTGTGCTATGCACAAGTGGTGACTTAAAACCTGTAAATTGGAAGCATGGTTTGTTAATGTTTACAAACAGATGTTGAGCTATTTTGTACTTATAAACTGCCATTATTATGATTCACCTGTGAGCTTATAATGTTTTAAAGATTGACACTCACTGAGCTTTTAGCTCATTCTTTCAATGTTTTCAACCATTTTCAAGTAGAGATCGAGCTCCTTGTACCTGACATCCTGCCATAGTCTGCTGGAAGTTTCATAAGTTGTTAGTTTGTACGTGGCTGGTATTGTATAGCAAGTCGTTAAATAGTTATAGAAGTTTTGTACATTAGTGGTTGTATAAGTAATGAGTTGTCTTGTGTTGTTTTGATGCACTTGACTTTTAGTTTCCAAGAGAGACTTATGAAGGGTTCTCCTTGTGTATGTTTAATAGTTGTCCAGTTTCTGCTGTGTAATGTTAAAATGTTCCATATGCGAACATAGTATGTTTATCAGGAGAACAGGATCAGCAGATATTGTTAAGAGGTAAACAATGTCTGTTGGTTTCACGCCGCCTTTCGGGCTAAGTAGCAGGTAGTTCGGGAAGGGGTGTGACAACAGGTCCATTAGGTCCACCTTCTAGCTCGTAAAGGGTTCTTAGATCATTTGAATTTGAAATGCTCAAATTCATTAGGGAATAAATTTAATGTATATAGATACAATATAATATATAGTTTTGGAACTATATATTATAAATTTAATGTGAATATGATTCATATTAAATTATATGAGAGAATTAAATAATTGAAAGTGTTCAAATATTAAATTCAAATATGAATGTGATTCATATTTGACAACTATAGATTATAATTTAATGTGCATAAGATGTGCATTAAAACTATAGGTTAGAAGGAAAATTGATTAAATGTGATTTAATCTAAATTAAATATATGATATTTAATTTAATTTAATTAAATAAGATTTAATTGATTTATTAATTAATACTATTAATTATTAATTAAAAATAAAAAATAGGGAACGTGTCAGGAGGACACGTTCTCCCTCTTTCCCAACTCTCTAATCAATAGGGAGTGGGAGATGCCCTTTACAGAGCCTTCTTCTCGTGGTGAGAAGAGATTGATCGATGGATTATTGATACGATTGAACTGTTAGAACAAGAACTCTCTCTCTCAATTCCCAATCTACCAAATTGTTGGAGGTTTTCAACCAAAACCTAGATCTAAGTACTCAGAGGATAGAGGGTTCTCCAAGTGGTAGTGTCTTGCTGGAGAAAACAGAGAAGTACCTGTTCTGCTGAGTTGCTGATTTCTTTTGGAGCAAGGAGTTGCTGTGCTTATGAATAACTACAAAGGTAACTTTTCTTCCTCTTAGTTTAATTGTTAAACTTAGTATGTTTGCATGATTTTTCTCCATGTCTAATTAGATTAGAAATTGCATGTTTATTCTCTATTTATTTTCAATGCATTGATTTTTGTTTTTTCAACCAAAATAAGCTTGCAATTACGATTCCAAATCCTGGATACGCTGCTCAAGGGGATTAGATCTCTATCAGAATAGGGTTGGAGACCTAATCCTGCATACGCTGTGGATGCGACCCGCTTTGTATGAGATACAAACGAGGTGATCTGACTCGTTCATGTGGTTGACATGCTAGTGGGGGCATCCTGTGCAATGAGATTGTACAAGACTGGACCGTGAATTATTAGACCTACTGATGTAACACCGTTAACAGTATGAGACTAATAAATTCGTAGATGACCATTAGTGACTCGACATGAATCCTGAGCGTGTTACGGACTCCTGTCCGCAGGGGTCTGTCTTTTGACTAGTACGGGTGAGGGTGTTCACAGTTACTCGCTCAAAATGCCTATCTTCTCAGGGACAGGACCAAGTAGGGAGCTGTAAACTTAACTACGCGAGATGGAATTCACTCGTTCCTGCCTTTAGGGAAACTAGAGGGGTTGTTCCCTTAAGTGTTGTCTCTAGGGCTTGGACAACGGGCGCCCACCCTCTCACTGGCACGAGAGGGTTGTTGTGTATGGTTGGACCATTACAACGTTGTTGTTCATTAGAGGAGTAGTGGGAACTTAACGAGCAAGAAGTAGACACAGGGGTAAAACGGTAATTTGACCCAGCAGTGTCTACGAACAACCTGTGAAGGGTCGACTCATGGGCATTGGTCATATCAGTGGACATAACTTGTCTTACAATGACGGGTGTGCAGCTACGGGCTTTAGTGGAGTGTTACCGTAGCTAATAAATGTTGATTAACCGGGTCAAAGAGTTTGACAAGTTAATCTCGGATTATTGGAGCTCGTCACTGTAGGTCCATAAGGTCCCTCAGTTGACTCAAACTGGATTAATAGAAGGTTTACAATGGTGTGAATTTGAAGTGTTCAAGTTCACTAAAGGGTAATTATGTCATTTAGATGAGATATGAATGATTTATTATATAGTTTAATGTGCATGAGATTCATAATAAACTATAGGTTAGCCTAATTGTTGAATTAGGGCTAACTTGGACAAATTAGATTGAGAGAAATTAAATTGAATGTGATTCAATTTAAAAAAAATAAAAAATAAAAAATCCACAATAGTGCAAATGTGGTTTGTAAAATAAGATATGAGATATCTTATTATATGTGGTTATGCAAATATGATTTGCATAACATATGGTTGTGGTAAAATGGTAAATAGGTGGAGATTTCAACTCCACCTATCACCATTATTTAAACCCCTTTGCAAGAAGGGGAGGGATGTCATTTGCTCATTTTTGGAAATCTCACCAAAAGAAGCAACGATTCTCTCTCAAAACTCTCTCTCAAATTCTCCTCCCAAAACCAAAGGATCCCACCATCCTCCTTCTACCTAAGGAAGAACAATCGTGTAACAAAGTGGAGGTTTATGGTTCGTTGTTCGTGTGAGGAGATCGAGATCGTTGAGAACGAGTACACGAAGAGTTCGTGATCTACGGAAGGAAAGCTTGAAAACCGTCTTCAACAAGTAAGTAACTTTAAATTGTTGTTTTTGCTTTCTAGCAAGCAATGTTTAACCTATACTATTAGATAGTTCAATTTTAACAAAATCAAATTGCACAACGATACCACGACGATTCAATCATCTTCCGCCACGCTGAGACTCTCATTCTGATCAATTGGTATCAGAGAGAATCGTTGGCTTTCTTGTTGTGCATTGAATTTTGTTAAAATTAGGTGGGTTTATGCTTTGATTCATGAGATGAATTTTTGTTTGCGAAATGGATGTTTTCGGTTTTGGCACTTTTATTAGATTTACATTTATGTTGATGTGATCAATGTAAGGGCCCGTGATTTGGGCAAATTTTAATGTAAACTAAGTCTGTAAGTCCGTGTCACTCGTGCCATGAGATGCTGTGAAGAAATCGGAGCGAAAACGGGCGAGAAACGACGAAGAACAACAAGAAGAGCTTGTTGTTCTGTCGACAGCGTTGAGACACTGTTCATTGGCATCTCAACGCTGCAATCGCAGGCGGAGACTTGGCTGTAGAGCAGCGTTGCAACGCCGAGTAGTGGAGCATGCGCGGCGTGACGCGACGCCGCTTCTGAGTTACAACGCCGCCACGGCGTTACTGCAACGCCGCATGCGTAGTGGGCGATTCAATGGCGCGCCGCGAGCACGTACGCGTGGAAGTTTTTGGCTTCGTGGGGCATTAATAAATTCAGTTTTATTTATTTTTATTTTTGTAAAATGCTTAATTTAATTTAATTTAATTTACTTTATTAATTAATATTAATATAAATGTTATATTAATGTTAATTAATTAAATAAATGCCCCTAAGTGCCAAAACCGGTCTATTTTTGCTGTTTAATTATTTTATGAATGAGATGTATGATTTAATTAATTCTATGTGCATAATGTATGTCATATAGATTTAAAATCCCACCTTAGGTTAAACATTTCATGCATCATTTATATTATAAGTGTTATAATATATAGTTTGCATGATAAGTTATATTATAAGTCTTATAATATAATTAAAAATGCATGTTTTAATTTAATTAAATATAAGTGTTATATTTTTCAGATTAAAGTATGCTCATGCATTTAATTTCATGTGATGAATATTATGTTATAGTATAGTTATTCATGTGATGAATGATCTAGCACTATAACATAGAAATGCATGTAACCTAAGTTAATTATTAGTTTTAAAGTGTTTAGGACTTGAATAATTAGACTTAGGTTTTCTAGTTCTAATAAGACTAGAATTAGGAAATCAAAATATAATCTTTGAATTGTGACTGATTAGTAACTCTGTCTAAGGAAGGTTTTGTCTAAGGCTGGGGTATTTAAGTTGACGCTTACGGAACATCCCTACCTGAAAACCAACCTAGGAGTGAATTCGGTCCGGAGATTCTTAGGTTATATTTTTCGTGAGTGCCGTTAATTAAAAGTTGATTAATTTACTCACATAGATCTAAGTAATAATGTTATGATAAACTTATGCCTAATACAATATAAGAGTTACATTGGTAGACTGAGGTAAATTTTAGCCGGTTTATCTAGGTCAATCCCAAAAAATATAAAGTGCTAAGTGGGAGGAAATAAAGTGTATAAGATATATATAATATTCCGACCACAAATGTCCGTAAAGTCTGCACCGTGAGATCCATACTCGGCCTCGTGCGCGCAAATGGGAGCGTCCCCCTTCAGATGGTATTGGTATGGATCAATATCATAGTGGATGGAGAGAGTACTTATAGTGACTGGGAGCGGGACCTGTGAAAACGGGACCCACGATCTCTTCTTTCGATTCACACCGTGAGACCCCTATGATCCGCCTGCTAGTTTGGCCTAGACCAGACAATCCATTCGGAGGGCCTTGATCATGGGAATCGGAACACCATGAATTCCCGAAAGAGATACAGTTTCCTTGTTGGTTTTCCTTCATGGTTCACCCTTCAGTGGCTATTGCTTGGACGGATACTTGGAAACTTAAAGATTGAGGGTGACACTCACGGAGTTCATTAAGAACTAATGGATTCGACCAAATAATGGTAACTGGACGCCTAATGGAATAAGAGTTATTATGGGATTAGGGTCTGATCGAAAAAGTCTCGTCCTAGAAAAGGAGTGTTTCTGTTCACCCTTCGATGGCGGTCATTCTAAACCTTTAGGATATCATTGCAAATTTTAAATGACCTAGGCATCATAGGATTAATTTTTGCTAAAATTTGATTGGATTTCAAAAAGTTTTTTGCGAGACTGACACAAAATTTTATTTCAATTTTCAGCAAAATGTCTAGCTCGATAATAGTCTTACTCGCTTCGGATAAGTTAGTGGGAGATAACTTCCAAACGTGGAAGAACAATATGAACACGATTCTCGTAACCGACGACCTAAAGTTCGTGCTTACTGAGGAGTGTCCTCAGTTGTCGAGCTCGACTACATCACGAAGTGTTCGTGATGCATACGATCGATGGATCAGGGCCAATGAAAAGGCCAAGGTCTACATCATTGTCAACTTGTTTGAAGTACTGGCAAAGAAGCATGAGTTGATGGTCACTGCTAAGGAGATTATGGAGTCTTTGCAAGACATGTTTGGACCATAGAGGTCAGAATGTATAAGCTCAAAGGGCTCTTTGGCTCTATATCCTTTTCCACTAAGAAGACGTTTGGTCATTTTGCCTTTGAGGCATGACTCACACACCGGTAAAGAGTTTTCTTCCAACTCGTTTAGAAGTCCACTCTTCACTAGTGTCTCAATCCTATTGAGATTAATGTGGCCTAACCGTAGATGCCAAAGATGGGCATTTTCTTTTGGAGAAACTTTTACTCTTTTGGTTCGTGTTTCTGCTGTTTTAAATAATTTAGTATTCAAAATGCCTTTGACCGAATTTGGTTTCAAACATACAGATTAGACTTAAGTGAAGCAAAACAAATCAAGTTTCCATTTCTGAAAATAAACGCTTTATTACCACTAAAAGAAACGAAAATACAATGTACAAGTAAGCAGGAAATAGAAACAAGGTTTCTAGTAAACCCTGGGACTATATACAAATTGTCTAACAATAAGTAATTCCTACCGAAATAGAGCTTCACTTTGCCAATCACTGCAGCAGAGACAATCTCTCCAGATCCAATCCGTAGAGTCACCTCACCCTCTCGCAGCTGCTGCAAGGAACTAATTCCCTGAAAAGAAGAACAAACGTGGTTAGTGGCGCCCGAATTTAATATCCAGTCAGAGTCATTACTTTCTACTAAACAAGTTTCAGTTACTAGTAAATCACATTTACCTTGATTCTTCCTCTCGGCAAGGAACTTGGGACAGTTTCGCTTCCAGTAGTTGTCCCCATTACAGTGAAAACACTTTCCTTTCTCTGCAACTTCCTTGATCTTTTTGCCCTTTTGGGGGGCAGCGTTGTCAGCTTTGCCCTTCTTCATCTTCTTCTTCTTCTCTTTCGGGTGAGAAGAACCTACAGGTTTTGTCCTAGAGGTCAAAGCCCTGTGATAGAACCTGTAGGCAACATTTGCCTCAGCTTCCGGTGGCCTGATCCTCATCAAGGACTGGAAGTTCTGTAGCTCATTGAGAAGGGTGGTCAGTGTGTAGCTAATTTTGTTCATAACAACATTGTTACGAAGCTGAAGGAAACTCTTCGGAAGAGTCTCCAAGATGAAGCTGGCCTGGCTCGACTCATCGATCGAAGCCCCGTTCATCTCCGCCAGATTAAAGTGGATCATCATGTCTGAAACATGTTCTCGGACAGACGTCCCTTCTTTCATTCGGGTGTTGAAGACGTTTTTGAGTGAGTCATATCAGACCTTAAAGGACTGTTGTCCAAACATATCCTACAATGACTCCATGATCTCCTTAGCGGTGACCATCAACTCATGCTTCTTTTCTAGCACTTCAGACAAGCTGGCAACTATGTAGACTTTGGCCTTTTCATTGACCCTGATCCACCGATCATATGCATCACGAAAACTTCGTGATGCAGTCGAGCTCGGTAACTGAGGACACTCCCTAGTAAGCACGAACTTAAGGTCGTCGGTTACCAGTATCGTGTTTATATTGTTCTTCCACGTTTGGAAGTTATCTCCCACTAATTTGTCTGAAGCTAGTAATGCTATAATTGAGCTAGACATTTTTGCTGAAAAAATTAAATTAAAATTTGTGTCAGTCTCGTAAAAACCTTTTGAAATCCAATCAAGTTTTAGCAAAATTTTATCCTATGATCCCTAGGTCATTAAAAATTTGAAATGATATCCCAAAGGTTTAGAACCACCGCCACCGAAGGGTGAACAGAAATATTCCTCCTCTAGGACGAGACTATCTCGACCAGACCCTAATCCCAGAATAACTCTTATTCCATTAGGCGTCCAGTTACAATATTTTTTGGTCGAATCCATTAACTCTTAATGAATCCTGTGAGTGTCACTCTCAATCTTTAAGTTTTCAAGTATCCATCCAAACAATAGTGTAAGCCCTAAACTCTATTTTCTTTTATCATTGAGCACTCGTTCATGATGTATTGAAATATGCAAAATCGTATAGGTTGCACTAAATGATGCCGTGATCGAATTTGCGAATCTATTGAGTTTGGAGCTACAATATGTCTAAACTTCATAAGGGGATAGGTAAACCATTTAAATAAGCATATTAGAAGGTTAATTGAAGTATGTTAATATCATTAGCAAATTAGGCAAATTTTAGGTGCATTACGTATTGAATGAAAAGCTCATATCTTTTATAAACTTAGGTAAAGTTGGTTAAATGCTTTAGGTTGACTTATTTACTTATTTTGGTGTTTTAAAAAGGAGATTATGATGTAAATAATAAAGTAGGAGCTGGCCAAAGGAGGTGAAGGCTCGGAGTTAAGTTTGGCAAGAAGGTGGTGTCAAATTCTTACTAAGACAGCAAGCAGCTGGAAAATGGGGCAACTTCAATCGATCATATCTCTCTGTCTATTGAACCAAATTCAATGATTTTTTAGTCAAAATCTCAGAAATTGAGTGTAGAATACGAAACGGGTCGGCTTTGCAGAAAATACCAAGAGGACAAAGGAGAAAAGTACAGAACACTGAAGGGTGTTCAAGTTTTTCGGGTAGCAGAACAGTATGAGGAGATCAGTCTTTTTTGAGCTCTTGAGGAGGAATTAGAAGCTGACATTTTAAGGTAAGTAAGCTAAGATTTTGTCCTTGAGGTTTATCAAAAAATATTTGGTGGTTGTGTTGATAAATTTTGAGGAACCCAAGCTGCAAGTTGAACCTGTAATTGTAGGTGAAAGGGAAAAATTTCTAGTAAGAGATTGAAGGAGATTCTCTTCCATTTCTATATACCTTACAACCAATTGTGTGTATGGCTATTCTGAATTGAGTTATGGGACTGAATTAGACCTGTTTCTAAGGTGCATAAGGAAAGGAATTGATGTTACTAATTTCATTTTAAGGGCAAACGAAGATAGGAAAAGTGTATAACCCTTGGAACCCTTTTGGTGATTGTGAGTGACTCTATTTTAGAATTATACTTGACCAATGTTTTTCTTCAAAAACATAATTGTTGCTCATTGAATCCTGTTTGAACTAATTATGTATAGCTTCATGGAGTTTCTAACATAAAGTTCATGGTGGAACCTAAACATGTTTTGATTTAGTTTGTAACTATTAATCCAAGTATGGAAACTAAATTATGAAAGTATGTTTTCCTTTAGAGAATGTTTTGTGTAAATCCACTTGGGAACATGTTTAGAAGATAATGTGAAAATGTCGAGAAATTGTTGTATGTATTATAAAGACATGATTTCCTTGGTAAACAAATTATGCCCTTGTTTGTGGTTAACCCCTAATACTGAAGGACATTTGAGAAGGTACTTAGGGGGGGGATGAACCATAATTTCCCGATACTGAAGGACAATGAGAAGGTATTTGGGTAGTAAATGGTCTTACCTTAATACTGAAGGACATAGAGAAGGTATTAGGGAAAACCAAAGGGCCAAAGGTATTACGTGCACGTGAGTGAGGTATGAACCTTATTGGTATAAATGTAACTCTACCACCTCTATGGTTCAAAAGTGGTATCATGCCATGTGTTTTATTGTTATGAACTTTTACATTATTGATTTATCTACCCTCAATATAATACTATATTATGAGTTGTGTGCTATACATAAGTGGTGACTTACCTGTAATTGGAAGCATGGTTTGTTTATGTTTACAACAGATGTTAAGCTATATTCTACTTATAGTCTGCCATAATTATGCTTCACCTGTGAGCTTATAATAGACACTCACATGGCTTCCTAGCTCACGTTTTCTTTATGTCTACTCTTCCCGTGTGCAGCATTTAGTTTCAAAGTGCTTAGCCTTGACAAGACTTATTTGCCACCACGCCATTTAGCTCCTTGTATATATACTTTCTTTTGTATATGGTTTGTAGTGAGAACATATTAGATGAGTTGTAATAAACTTGAAAGTTTTATGATTACCTAAAGAACATAGTAATGGAAGTGAATGTGTTTCATTTATATGTGTATATCAGTGCTTGATTTTGCTTGTTCAAACGTGTTGTGTTACGTTTAATTTAAGTTAAGTCTTGGGATAGTCAAGGAAAGCCAATGAGAGGTTTGGTTATCTTTGTCTTTGCATCTCTTCCTAGGTTAGGCAAGTAAGCTAGGACGGGGTGTGACAAATAGCCACCGAAGGGTGAACCGAGAAGGAAAACCAATAAGGAAACTGTATCCCTTTCGAGAATTCACGGTGTTCTGACTCCCATGATCAAGACCCTCCGAAGGGATTGTCTGGTCCAGGCCAAACTAGCAGGCAAATCATAGGGGTCTCACGGTATGAATCGAAAGAAGAGACCGTGGGTCCCGTTTTCACAGGTCCCGCTCCCACTCACTATAAGTACTCTCTCCATCCACTATGATATTGATCCATACAAATACCATCCGAAGGGGGACACTCCCATTTGTGCCACGAGGCCGAGTATGGATCTCACGGTGCGGACTTTAACGGAGATTTGTGGTCGAAAAATTAAATGTATCTTATACACTTTATTTCCTCCCATTCAACATTTTATATTATTCGGGATTGACCTAGATAAACCGGCTAAAATTTACCTAAGTCTATCAATATAACGCTTATATTGATTTAGCCTAAGTTTATAATCACATTATTAACTTAGGTCTATGTGAGTAAATTAATCAACTTTTAATTAACGACACTCACGATAATATAACCTAAGAATCTCCGGACAAAATTCACTCCCAGGTCGGTTTTCAGGTAGGGGTGTTCCGCAAGCGTCAACTTAAATACCCCAGCCTTAGACAAAACCTTCCTTAGACAGAGTTACTTATCAGTCACCATTCTAAAGTCATATTTTGATTTCCTAATTCTAATCTTATTAGAACTAGAAAACCCAAGTCTAATTATTCAAGTTCTAAACATTTTAAAACTAATAATTAACTTAGGTTACATGCATTTCTTTGTTATAGTGCTTGATCATTCATCACATAAATAAATATATACTATAACAAATAATCATCACATGAATTAAATGCATGAGCATGCTTTTAATATAAAAATATAACTCTTATATTAAATAAATTAAAACATGCATTTAATTATATCATAACACTTATAATATAACCTATCATGCATACTATATATTATAGCACTTATAATATAAAATGATGCATGAAATGTTTAAACTAAGGTGGGATTTTAAATCTATATGACATACATTATGCACATAGAATTAATTAAATCATACATCTCATTCATAAAATAATTAAATAGCAAAAATTGGACCGGTTTTGGCACTTAGGGGTATTAAAATAAATTAATTAACATTAATATAACAATTATATTAATATTAATTAATAAATTTAATTAAAATAAAATAAATAATTACATTTTACAAAAAATAATTAAAGAAAAATAAAGAAAAACTGCCCACGAAGCCAAAACTCTTCACGCCCCACGTTCCTCGCAAAACTATCGCGAACTGCACCTCAACGCACGCAGCGTTGTAACGCTGCAGCACTCACCGTCATGCCAGCGTTCCCAATGCCTTGCATCGCAACGCTGTCCTGCAGCTCACCTTGCTCTTGCGATGACAGCGTTGAGACGCCGAAGAACAACGTCTCAAGGTCGTCGACAGAATAACAAGCTCTTCTTGCTGTTCTTCGTCGTTTCTCACCCGTTTTTGCTTCGATTTCTTCACAGTAACTCATGCCACGAACGACACGGACTTACAGACTCGATTTATTTTCTAATTTGCCTAAAAACACGGGCCTTTACAATTTGATCTCATCAAACGAAAATAAATCTAAGAAAAAAAATACCAAAACCGAAATATCCATTTTGCAATCCACAATTTATCACATAAATTGAAGCATTTACCCACCTAATTTTAAGAAAACAGATGCACAACGAGAAAGCCAATAATTTGTCTCTGATACCAATTGAAGGGAATGAAATCCCGCGCAGTAGAAGGGTGATTGAATCACCGTGGTATCGTTGCGAAAACAGATTTCATAAAACCATTTCTATCCTATAGAAACTAGATTAAACATGTAATAAAGAAGGAAAACCAGCAAGCAACACTTACTTGTTGTAGAACGTCTTCAAGTTTTCCTTCTCCTGTTCACGAACCCTTCGTATTGTTCTCAACGATCTCGAACTCCTCGTACGAACTAACGAACCTGACAATTCCACTCGATTTCTCGGTTGTTCTACATTAGGTAGAAGGAGAGAAGTGAGTCTCTTTTGGTGAGAGAGGAGAGATTGAGAGAGAGTTGAGAGAATGCTTGTTTCCTTTTGGTGAGAAATCCAAAAAATGAAACTCAAGCTTAAGAAATCCTTCTTGCAAAGGGTTTATATAATGGTGATAGGTGGAGTTGAAATCTCCACCTATTTACCATTATACCACAACCATAGGTTATGAAAATCATATTTGCATAACCACATATAATAAGATATCTCATATCTCATTATACAAATCACATTTGTATAATTGTGGATTTTTTAAATTGAATCACATTCAATTTAATTTCTCTCAATCCAATTTCTCCAAATTAGCCATAATTAGACAATTAGGTTAACCTATAGTTTATTATGAATTTCATTCACATTAAACTATATAATATGTCATATATATCTAATATAAATGACATAATTACCCTTTTAGTGAACTTGAACACTTCAAATTTACACCAAAACTGTAAACCTTCTATTAATCTAGTTTGAGCCAACCGAGTGACCTAATGGACCTACAGTGACGAGCTCCAATGATCCAAGATTAACCTGTCAAACTCTTTGACCCGGTTAATCAACATTCATTAGCTACAGTAACACTCCACTAAAGCCCGTAGCTGCACTCCCGTCAGTGTAAGACAAGTTGTGCCCACTGATATAACCAATGTCCATGAGTCGACCCTTCACAGGTTGTTCGTAGACACTGCTGGGTCAAATTACCGTTTTACCCCTGTGTCTACTTCTTGCTCCTTAAGTCCCCACTACTCCTCTAATGAACAACAACGTTGTAATCGTCCAACCATACACAACACCCCTCTCGGGCCAGTGAGAGGGTGGGCGCTCGTTGTCCAAGCCCTAGAGACAACACTTAAGGGAACAACCCCTCTAGTTTCCTTAAAAGCGGGAACAAGTGAATTCCATCTCGGGTAGTTAACTTCTCAGCTCCGTACTTGGTCCTGTCTCTGTGACCACCCTCACCCGTACTAGTCAAAGGATAGACCCCCGCAGACAGGAGTCTGTAACACGCTCAGGATTTAGGTCGAGTCACTAATGGTCATCTACGAAGTTATTAGTCCCATACTGTTAACGGTGTTACATCAGTAGGTCTAATAATTCACGGTCCGGTCTTGTACAATCTCATTACACAGGATGCCCCCACTCGCATGTCAACAGCATGAATGAGTCAGATCACCTCGTTTGTATCTAATACAAAGAGGGACGCATCCATAGCGTATCCAGGATTAGGTCTCCAACCCCATCCATATATTGTAGACCGTTCGGGTCATTAACTTGAACGTGATCCTCCATGTGTGTCCCCTACACACCGTTCAAGTTCTAGTTCTCTCATAAATTCAATGACCCTGAAGCTTAGTTTATTGGATATAGTTTGTAAAATTTGCGAGACACAAAGTCATGAAATAAATAACTCTTATTAATTTCAAATGGTAAATTACAAACAAAACGAGATTAAGACATACATCCCAACACAGATATCCCGCCCACATTCCATTCGTGGATGGCTAATCCATCATAAACGACTTGAGTCATTTGTATTTTTTCTTCAAATTGAATATTTGGGAATGATGGTTGTGGATGCCAATTCCTCATTGTTGAATATTTCAATACTTTTGATTTCGTACCAATTTTTAAGACTTCGTTTGGGGACTCAATTTTTTCTTCATTTAGGGAAAGATCCCTAGTTTTTTGGATAATTTGGTCAATAATGGAATCCTTAATAACGTTAATTGTAGGAGTTGTTTTTGAAATGTGAAGACTATTTAGCTTTTCTTCAATTAAAGCTAAGGTTTCTTTTTCTTTAGTCATTATTTTTATTTTGCTATCAATGATTGTAGGTTTGAATAGAGGAATTGATTCGTCTATGGGAGGTATTAAGATTCCTCCACTTGAAGACGAAGTAATAGAAGATTTTGATATTTTTCATTCAATCTTTTCTACTTGATTAGCTATTGTAGAAAGAATTTTATAGGAAAAATTGTTTTGAAGTTGGATATTTTTTTATATCCTTAAGGGTAGGAATATTCTTTTCTTCCTTCTCGCTGATATTTTTGAATGTGCTAGCTTTGACCTTTTCTCCATAGATTGTTTCGAATTCTATTTCTTCTAGGGGAGGATGCGTTGAATGAATATTTCCTCTTTGGCTTGTTTTCCAAGTTTCAAGCAACATGTTAATCTCATTTTCGGATTGTTTCATCCAAGTAAAAAATGGAATATTTTTCTCTGTTTCTTCCATGAATGAATACCATTTCGACCTTATTTCAGATCTCTGGTTTTCATCAAAGTTTTGGAAAAAGGTATTCCTCTTTGTTTTATTTTTTATTGAAAGGAAATCCTTTTTCAGTGCTTTTTTATTAATTGAAAATCCTTCAATAAGAACATTTAGTTGACTGGCAAACACAGATCAATTATCCATGTCTGTTTGTGTTGGAGATTGTGGTTGTCCTTTATTTTGAACATTTGCTACATTCTGTTCTTATTGACTGATTTTACTTTTAGCGAGTTAGATCGATCAAAATAGAATTTTGTGTCGGCTTCTGAGGCTGCAGAAGTTCGAGAGATACTTGGTCTTGAGGACATGAATTCCTTGACTTTAGTAACCTCTGGTTCTTCTGAGAATTGGATTTCAACAACCCCATCTGTATGTTCAATGATTGGGCTAAATTTGAATTTCTTTTTGGTGAAGTGAAAGCTTCTATAAGCTTCCATGTTGGATTTCTGGTAATCTGTTCCCAAGATAAACTTTTTGGAATAGTGAATGAAGACATATCAAGATTTGCTTCTATAAGAATTGTTGATCCCTTCGGGGAGGACCTCAGGGCTCTTGGAGACATGTTTGTATTCATAAGTTTGTAACAAACTCTAAAAAGTATCTCTGCAGAATGAGATTCTTCTTGAATATTTTGATTTTTTGTATAGACATCGGCTATCAAAGAAGATAGGATGTTTTGGTCTTGTAATGATAGTGTAAAATTTGGGTAACAATTAAAGAAGATAGGTCCTTTTTCAAGGTTGGACTGAATAACCCCAAGAAGAGAGTTTGAGAAGTTAAAATGTCTTTTATCTCTTAAAGAGACTAAGATATGTATATCTAAACGAAGTCTGAATAAGGGTTTCATTGACATTTGAACTAATCCTATGTCAAGATAATTAAATTCTTCACGATGTTGTAGGATAAGCTTTTTTGAAAAAAGATTTATTGATTCTTGATCGTTATTTATGGGGGTATTTTTGTTAGAGATTTTAATACAATTTGTTTGAGAGAGATTGAAGGTGCTATGGTAGTAGACTGTTTTGGGATCTACCTTTGGAATACTCCATTGATGGAGTTTGTCTTCTATTTTGGCTATTGTTAATTCTTGATTGATAGTGTTAGAGAGTTTTGATTCTGAATCACCTTTATGATCTTCATGATCATCAGAAATTGAAATAGCTTTTCCTTTGACTCCAAGGTTCATAATCTTTCTTAAAAATTTAGACAATTATCTTCTTTCATACATAACTCAAAATAGAATAGAAATAATTTTCGTTTTTTCTTCAAAACTTGTGGAAAATGCAACAATTATATCAAGTACTAGTTACTGGGGAATAGGAGCTTACCAACGAACTTACTCTTACTGTCGGGAACACAACCCTTACCAACAAGCAGACGACTAGCGGGCGCAGAGATAATTGATGAGCTTCCAAAGTTTGAAAAATAGATTGATTCTTTTCTAGCAAGAGGTAGGTAAAAAGAAGGTAATTTTATTGAATATGGCTCTAATACCAGTTGCTCCTCGATGTACCGCGAAGAGAATTAGGATCGTTTACAAACTTTAAAAGAGCGTGGAAAATTTTGAAACTTTAGAATAAAGCTCGAAAGTTTTCCAATGCCCTTTCATTACAATATCGAAGTCTTTTATAGACTCTGGATTTGAAATTACATTCGAATCCCATCAGTTAATTAATAGGATTGAGAGACTAGTGAAGAGTGACGTTTAGTTAAAAGTTGATTAGATTACTCACATAGATCTAAATTAATAATCTGATTATAGACTTAGGCTAATCCAATATAAGTGTTATATTGGTAGACTTAGGTAATTTTTAGCCGATTTATCTAGGTCAATCCCGATTAACATAGATTGCTGAGTGGGAGGAATAAAGTGTATAAGATACATTTAATTTTTCATCTACAAATCTCCATTAAATTCACACCGTGAAATCCATACTCGGCCTCGTGGCGCAAATGGGAGTGTCTCCCTTCGGATGGCATTTGTATGGGTCAATATCAAAGTGAATGGAGAGAGTACTTATAGTGAGTGGGAGTGGGATCTGTGAAGACAGACCCACAGTCTCTTTTATCGATTCACACCGTGAGACCTCATGATCTGCCTACTAGTTTGGCTTGGACAAGACAATCCCTTCGGAAGGCCTTGATCATGGGTGTTGAAACATCGTGAATTCCCGAAAGGGATACAATTTTCTTGTTGGTTTTTCTTCGTAGTCCTCCCTTCGGTGGATATTGTTTGGACGGATACATGGAAATTTAAAGATAGAGAGTGACACTCACGGGATTGATTAAGAGTTAATGGATTCAAATAGAATAATGGTAACTGGATGCCTAATGGAATAAGAGTTATTCTGGTATCACGGTCTGGTTGAGAAAGTCTCGCCCCAAAGGAGGAATGTTTCTATCTACTCTTTGGTGGCGGTCATTCTAAACCTTTGGGGTACCATAGCAAAATTTTATGACCTAGGGGATCATAGGATGAAAATTTTTGCTAAACTTGTTTGGATAATTTTGCGAGTCTAATACAAAGTTTTTCTATTTTCAGCAACAAAAATGTCAAGCTCAATTACCGCTCTTTTAGCTTTTGATAAACTCGTAGGCGACAATTTTCAAACATGAAAAAACAATATCAACACAATTTTAGTAACTGATGACATAAAGTTCGTGCTCACAGAGGAGTGTCCTCAGGTGCCGGGCTCGAACGCATCGCGAAATGTTCGTGATGCGTACGATCGATGGATCAGGGCCAATGAAAAGGCCAAGGTCTACATAATTGCCAGCTTGTCTGAAGTCTTGGCAAATAAGCATGAGGAAATGGTCACCGCGAGGTAACGGGGATGGTCGCTAGAAGAGAAACTGCCCCAAGTTCCTTGTCGACAAGAAGAAAGAAGGTAAATATGATTTACTTGTTACAGAAACCTGTTTAGTGGAGAGTAATAACTCTGTCTGGATACTGGATTCAAGCGCCACTAACCATGTTTGTTCTTCTTTTTAGGGAATTAGTTCCTGGCAGTGGCTGTGAGAGGGTGAGATAACACTACGGGTTGGATCCAGAGAAGTTGTCTCTGCTACAGCGATCGACATCGTGAAACTATTTTTTTGTGGAAAGTACTTATTATTAGATAATTTGTACATAGTACCAGGGTTTACTAGAAACCTGGTTTCTATTTCCTGCCTTATTGAACATTGTATTTCAGTTTTTTTTAATTGAATAAAGCATTTATTTCTTTCAAAGGCAACATGTTATGTTCAGCTTCACTTGGGAATAACCTATATGTTTTAAAGCCAAATTCGTTCAAAAGTGTTTTAAATACTGAATTTTTTAAAACAACCGAAAGATGAACTAAAAGATTAAAAGTTTCTCCTAAAGAAAATACTCATATTTGGCATCTATGGTTAGGCCACATAAATCTCTGTAGGATTAAGAGACTAGTGAAGAGTGGACTTCTAAGCGATTTGAAAGAAAACTATTTACTAGTATGTGAGTCATGTCTAGAGTGCAAAATGACCAAATGCCCTTTTAGTGGAAAAGGATATAGAGCCAAAGAACCTCTTGAGCTTATACATTCTGATCTTTGTGGTCCGATGAGTGTTAAAACACGATGAGGTTACGAATACTTTGTATCTTTCATAGATGACTATTCGAGATATGGGTACCTTACCTAATGCATAGGAAGTCTGAAACTCTTGAAAAGTTCAAGGAGTATAAGACTGAGGTTGAGAACCTATTAGGTAAAACGATTAAAACACTTCGATCAGATCAAGGTGGATAGTACATGGACACTGAATTCCAAGTCTATATGATAGAACATGGAATTACGTCCCAACTCTCAGCACCTGGCATGCCACAGCAGAATGGTGTATCGAAGAGGAGAAACAAAACCCTGTTGGACATGGTTCGGTCGATGATGAGCTATGCTCGTTTCCTAGATTCTTTCTTGGGTTACGCAGTAGAGATACAATATATATTTTAAACAACGTTCCGTCGAAGAGTGTTTGTGAAACACCTTTCGAACTCTGGAATGGACATAAAGGCAGTTTACATCATTTCAGAATTTGGGGATGCCCGACCCATGTGTTGGTGTCAAACCCGAAGAAGTTGGAACCCCATTCAAAGTTGTGCCTCTTTATAGGTTACCCAAAAGAGACTAGAGGTGATTTATTTTACGATGCTAAGAAAAATAGGGTGCTTGTGTATACAAACACCACATTCCTTGAGATAGACCACATCAAGGATCATTTACCTAGAAGTAAGATTGGGTTAAACGAAATAGGCAGTTCATCAGTAAGAGTTGTTGATGGTGCTAGTGCATCAACAAGTGTTGTTGATCCTACCTCGTCTAGTCAAGTCCGTTCTCAAGAGTTGAGAATGCCTCGACGTAGTGGGAGAACAATGCGACAGCCTGACCTATGATCATGCAATGACATGCGTTGACAAAGACTAATGGATTAAAGCTATGGACTAGGAAATGGAGTCGATGTACTTCAATTTCGTCTGGGAGCTTGTGGACAAATCGGATGGGGATAAACCTATTGGTTGAAAGTGGATCTACAAGCGTAAACGTGGCGTAGATGGGAAGGTGCAAACCTTCCAATCTAGACTATGGGCAAATGGTTTTACCTAGGTTGAAGGGGTTGACTATGAGGAAACCTTTTCTCCTGTTGCCATGGTAAAGTATATCAGGATCTGTCTGGCCATTGCCGCATATTATGACTATGAGGTATGACAGATGGTGTTGGGATGTATGTCCTAATCTCATTTAGTTTGTAAATTACCATTACAAATTAATAAGAGTTATTTATTTAATCATTTTGTGTCTCGCAATTCTTAGAAATTTTGTCCAATAAACTAAGCTCTAGGGTCATTGAATATATGAGAGAACTAGAACTTGAACGGTGTGTAGGGGACACACATGGAGGATCACGTTCAAGTTAATGACCCGAACGATCTACAATATATGGATGGGGTTGGAGACCTAATCCTGGATACGCTATGGATGCGTCCCTCTTTGTATTAGATACAAACGAGGTGATCTGACTCATTCATGTGGTTGACATGCGAGTGGGGGCATCCTGTACAATGAGATTGTATAAGACCGGATCGTGAATTATTAGACCTCATCAAGTAACACCGCAATGCAGATGGACTAATAACTTCAGAGATGACCATTAGTGACTCGACCACGAATCCCGAGCGTGTTACGGACTCCTGTCTGCGGGGGTCTATCCTTTGACTAGTACGAGTGAGGGTGGTCACAGTTACTCGCCCAATATGCCTATCTTCTCGTGGACGGACCAAGTAGGGGGAGCAGTAAACTTAACTACGCGAGATGGAATTCACTGCTCTCTCGCTTTAGGAAAACTAGAGGGTTGTTCCCTTACGTGTTGTCTCTAGGGCTTGGACAACGGCGCGCCCACCCTCTCACTGGCACGAGAGGGTTGTTGTGTATGGTTGGACCATTACAACGTTGTTGTTCATTAGAGGAGTAGTGGGGACTTAAGGAGCAAGAAGTAGACACAGGGGTAAAACGGTAATTTGATCCAGTAGTGTCTACGAATAACCTGTGAAGGGTCGACTCATGAGCATTGGTTATATAAGTGGACACAACTTGTCTTACACTGACGGGAGTGCAACTACGGTCTTTAGTGAAGTGTTACTATAGCTAATGAATGTTGATTAACTGGGTCAAGAGTTTGACAGATTAATCTCGGATCATTGGAGCTCGTCACTGTAGGTTCATAAGGTCCCTCGGTTGGCTCAAACTGGATTAATAGAAGGTTTACATTTTTGGTATGAATTTGAAGTCTTCAAGTTCACTAAAGGGTAATTATGTCATTCATATGAGATATGAATGACATATTATATAGTTTAATGTGAATAAGATTCATAATAAACTATAAGTTAGACTAATTGTTGAATTAGGGCTAACTTGGAGAAATTAGATTGAGAGAAATTAAATTGAATAAGATTCAATTTAAAAATCCACAATTATACAAATGTGGTTTGTAAAAAGAGATATGAGATATCTTATAATATGTGGTTATGCAAATATGATTTACATAACATATGGTTCTGGTAAAATGGTAAATACGTGGAGATTTCAACTCCACCTATCACCATTATTTAAACAGTTTTGCAAGAAGGGGAAGGTAACCATTTGCTAATTTTTAGAAATCTCACCAAAAGAAGCAACAATTCTCTCTCAAAAAGCTCTCTCAAACTCTCCTCCCAAAAACGAAAAAGAAGGATCCCACCATCCTCCTTCTACCTAAAGTAGAACAATCGTGTAACCAAGTGGAGGTGTCCGGTCGTAGTTCGTGTGAGGAGATCGAGATCGTTGAGAACGAGTACACGAAGAGTTCGTGGTCTACAGAAGGAAAGCTTGAAGATCGTCTTCAACAAGTAAGTAACTTTAACTTGTAATTTTCCTTTCTAGAAAGCATGTTTAACTTGTACTATTAGATAGTTTAATTTTAACGAAATCGAATTGTAGAACAATACCACGACGATTCGATCGTCTTCCGTTGTGCTGGGACTCTCATTTCCTTCAATTGGTATTAGAGCCAATCGTTGGTTTTCTCGTTGTGCATTTAATTTTGTTAAAATTATGTGGGTTTATTCTTTAATTCATGTGATGAATTTTGGTTTGCGAAATGGATCTTTTCAGTTTTGGCATTGTTTTTAGATTTACCTTTATGTTGATGTGATTAATGTAAGGGCCCGTGTTTTGGACAAATTTTAATGTAAATCGAGTCTGTAAGTCCGTGTCGTTCGTGGCATGAGATAGTGTGAAGAAATCGGAGCAGAAACGAGCGAGAAACGACGAAAAACAGCAAGAGGTGCTTGTTGTTCTGTCGACAGCGTTGAGGCGCAGTTCATAGGAGGTGGCCACAGCATGACTACCCAGATTGGCTCCAGGTACAACTGTTTTATAATGGACTGGAAGGTAAGACCAGGACCATTCTGGATGCCACTGCTGGAGGGGCCTTCATGGCGAAGACGGTGCTAGAAGCACGTGCCCTCTTAGAGGAAGTGTCAACTGCCAGCTACCAGTGGCCTACAGACAATGGCAGATCTAAGCCAGTAGTAGGGTTATATCAATTGGATGAGGTAACTTATCTTAGATCTCATATGACATCTCTCACTCATGCGTTGAATAATTTTACAGGATCACCACAGACAGGGATGTCCTTTCAATGCTCTCAGCCCAATGGAGAATTCACTATGGAGCAACTACATTACCTGAACAACAGAAGCAACAACTATGGAGGAAGCCAAACTCAGAATAACCTCCCAACACATTACAATCCAGGTTTGAGGTATCATGAGAATTTTTCTTATGCTAATAACAAAAATGTGTTGAATCCTACTATAGGGCATGCTTCTACATCAGAAAGGAAACCATCCCTGGAAGAGACAATGCACTCCTTCATAGTTGATCCGTAAGTCGCTCAATCACCGGAAAATGCACATCACCGATCTATCCGGTATAGTGACAAGTCATGGAGCCGCAATAAAGAACATAGAGAGACCAGTTGGCCAAATGAACACGAGAGTGCGCGCTGTAACGCCGAGGCGTGGAGCACACGCAGGCGTGACGCCGACGCCGCGTTACTGCAACGCCGCAAGCGTGAGGGATCGCTGCGCAAATGAAAGCAAATGCGCGCGAAGGACGTGGGTGGTTTCTCCATAAGGGCGTGGGACATTAATTTTATTTAGTTTTAATTCTTTTTAATTAGTAAAATGTATTTTATTAATTATTTAATTTAATTTATTAATTAATTAATATTAATATAAATGTTATATTAATGTTAATTAATTAAATAAATGCCCCTAAGTGTCAAAACCGGTCTATTTTTGCTATTTAATTATTTTATGCATGAGATGTATGATTAAATTAAATGCATGTTTTTCATTTATATTATTTTTGCTATTATAAGTGTTATAATATATAGTTTGCATGATAAGTTATATTATAAGTGTTATAATATAATTAAATGCATGTTTTTCATTTATTTAAATATAAGTGTTATATTTTTTAGATTAAAGTATGCTCATGCATTTAATTTCATGTGATGAATATTTTATGTTATAGTATAGTTATTCATGTGATGAATGATCAAGCACTACAACATAGAAATACATGTAACCTAAGTTAATTATTAGTTTTAAAGTCTTTAGAACTTGAATAATTAGACTTAGATTTTCTAATTCTAATAAGATTAGAATTAGGAAATCAAAATGTAATCTTTGAATGGTGACTAATTAGTAACTCTGTCTAAGGAAGGTTTTGTCTAAGGCTGGGATATTTAAGTTGACGCTTGAACACCCTACTGAAAATCGACTGAGAGTGAATTGTCACACCCCCATCCCACTTACTTGCCTAACCTAGGAAGAGATGCAAAGACAAAGATAACAAAACCTCTTGTTGGCTTTCCTTGACTAACCCAAGACTTAACTTAAAATAGACGTACACATCATGTTTGAATAAGTAAAGTTAAGCACTGATATACACTATAATATGAAACACATTCACTTCCTTTACTATGTTCTTTAGGTAGTCATAAAGTTTCCATGTTTATTACAACCCATCTAATATGTTCTCACTACAAACCATATACAAATGGAAGTGTATATACAAGGAGCTAAATGGCATGGTGGCAAATAGGTCTTGTGGAGGCTAAGCACTGGAAACTCGTCTGCTACCTGGGAAGAGTTGACATAAAGAAAGCGTGAGCTAGGAAGCTCAGTGAGTGTCTATTATAAGCTCAAAGGTGAAGCATAATAATGGCAGATTATAAGTAGAAAATAACTTAACATAAACAAACCATGCTTCCTATTTACAGGTTTAAGTCACCACTTATGCATAGCACATAACTCATATTGTAGTATTATATTGAGTGTAAATATATCAATAATGTAGAAGCTCATAACAATAAAACACATAGCATGATACCACTTTCAAACCATAGAGGTGGTAGAGTTACATTTGTACCAATAAAGTTCATACATCTCTCACGTGCACGTGGAATACCTTTTGCCCTTTGATTTTCCCTAATACCTTCTCTATGTCCTTCAGTATTAAGGTAAGACCATTTACTACCCGAATACCTTCTCATTGTCCTTCAGTATCGGGAAATTATGATTCATTCCCCCCTAAGTACCTTCTCGAATGTCCTTCAGTATTTAGGGGTTAACCAAGACCAAGGGCATAACTTGTTTACCATGGAAATCACGACTTTATAACACATACAACAATTTCATATTATCATCTAAACATGTTCCCAAGTGGATTTACACAAAACATTCTTTAAAGGAAAGCATACTTTCATAATTTAGTTTCCATACTTGGATTTATAGTTACAACTAATTCAAAGCATGCTTAGGTTCTATCATGAACTTTATGTTAGGAACTCCATGAGGTTATACATAATTAGTTCAAACAAGATTCAATGATCAACAATTATGTTCTTTAAGAAAAACATAGGCCAAGCATAGTTCTAAGATAGAGTCACTCACAGTATTAGAATTAGAACCTTGGCTTGTAAACTTGACCTATTAGCTCTTGACCTATCAAACAAACCAACTCAACCATTAGAACTTCGAGCTCATGATTTTTAACCTTAAAACTTGCAAGAAAACACACTTTTAAATTTTCCAGCATTTTCAGATTTTCTGTCCTGTATTCAGACAGCCATAACTTCTTCATTACTTATCCAAAAATAATGTAATTTATACCAAACTCTTCCTTTTGAACCCTCTAAAATCATCATATGAAGACATGAAATTGAAAATCCAAACGGATTTGTTCAGAAATACCTCGAAAGCTACTTTCCTCAAAACAGACTTCTGCTGTTTTCAGATTCGGATTTCCTGCTGCACAACAAATTTAATCTGATATTTAAGACATCTTCTAGACATTTTCTACTCACGATTTCTTCACGAAAGTTGTAGGAAATTCAATAAGCTTTCGAACCATACCAATTAGAGCTTCTAACTCCAAGTGTACAGATCAGAAGAACCAAAACATCAGAGACTTCCCGGATTTGACAGCATACTTCTGTTTTCTGCCTTCTCTTAGCTAAACAGTAACATCAATTCCTTTCCTTATGCACCTAAGAAACAGGTCTAATTCAGTCCCATAACTCAATTAAGAATAGCCATACACACAATTGGTTGTAAGGTAAATAGAAATGGAAGAGAATCTCCTTCAATCTCTTGCTAGAAGTTTTTCCCTTTCACCTAAAATTACAGGTTCAACTTCCAGCTTGAGTTCCTCAAAATTTATCCACACAACCACCAAATATTTTTTGATAAACCTCAAGGACAACATCTTATCTTACTTACCTCAAAATTTCAACTTCTAATTCCTCCTCAAGAGCTCAAAACAGACTGATCTCCTCATACTGTTCTGCTACCCGAGAAACTTGAACACCCTTCACTGTTCTGCACTTTTCTCCTTCGTCCTCTTAGTATTTTCTGCAAAGCCGACCAGTTTCGTATTCTACACTCAATTTATGAGATTTTGACACAAAAATCATCGAATTTGGTTCAGTAGATAGAGAGATATGATCGATTGAAGTTGGACCATTTTCCAGCTGCTTGCTGTCTTAGTAGAAATTTGACACCACCTTCTTGCCAAACTTAACTTCGAGCCTTCACCTCCTTTGGCCAGCTCCTACTTTCTTTTTACATCATAATCTCCTTTTTAAAACACCAAAATAAGTAAATAAATCAATCTAAGGTATTTAACCAACTTTACCTAAGTTTATAAAAGATATGAGCTTTTCATTCAATACGTAATGCACCTAAAGTTTGCCTAACTTGCTATTGATATTAACATACTTCAATTAACCTTCTAATATGCTTATTTCAATGGTTTACCTATCCCCTTATGAAGTTTAAACACATTGTAGCTCCAAATTCAATAGATTCCCAAATTCGATCACGACATCATTTAGTGCAACCTATACGATTTTGCATATTTCAAAACATCATGAACGAGTGCTCAATGATAAAAGAGAATAGGGTTTAGGGCTTACAATTTACTACCCTTAAGAAGAATTTCACTCGAATTCAAAGACGAAAAAGTTGTGGGTACTTTTCTTTCATTGTGTCTTCGCTTTCCCATGTTGCTTCCTCGACGTCGTGATTTCTCCACAAGACCTTTACTGATGGTATTGACTTGTTCCTAAGCACTGCTTCTTTCCGATCCAAAGATTTGTAGAGGTTCTTCCTCATATGATAGATTCTCCTTAAGTTGTATTGGTTCTACCTTGAGCACATGTGATGGATCGAAATGTATTTCCTCAACATTGATACATGGAAAACATTATGTACCCGAGACAATTCTATCGGTAAGCTAATCAGTAAGTCGATGGCCCTACACGCCTGAATCTCATAAGGCCCTATATATCTCGGCTCGCTTTCCCTTCCTTCCGAACCGCAAAATACTCTTCCATGGGGATAGTCTCAGAAAACTTTGTCTCCGATTTCAATTCTAAATCTCTTCTTCGTTTGTCGGTAGTAGCTCTTTTGTCTATCTTGTCTTTGTCTTGATCTTTCCCCGATAAGTTTAACATTCTCCGAGGTAACTTGGACCAACTCGCCCCTATCGCCTTCCTTTCTCCTACCTCCCCAAAGAAATAGGGTTCTACATTTTCTTCCATATAATGCTTCAGATGCGGTGCCATTCCGATGCTAGAATGATAACTATTATTGTATGCAAACTCCATCAATGATAGGTGAGTCTCCCGACTTCCTTTATATTGCAAGACGCATGCTCGAGCGTGTCTTCGAGGGTCCGAATGGTTCTTTCCGGCTGACCATCGGTTTGTGGATGAAATGTCAGTACTAAAGTGCAACTTAGTTCCCAAGGCCTCTTGGAGACTTGGCCGAACTTGGAAGTAAATCTCAATCCCTATCCGACACAATAGATACTGGGGCTCGTGTTGGCTTACAATCCACATCAACATATAATTTAGCAAGTTTATCCGAGTAAAAGTTACCTTGACGAGTAAAAATCGAAAGCGCCTTAGTCAATCTGTCTATTATCACCCAAATCCCGCCATAACCACTCGGTGTTCGGGAAGTCCAAATAAGAAATCCATCGTTACATGCTCCCACTTCCATTAAGGTATTGGGAGTGGATTTAGAAGCCCTCCGGTTTCTCTGCTTCAGTTTTCACTGGCGACAAATTAGACATTTAGAGACATACTCTGCTATTTCTCGTTTCATTCCTGGACACCAATAATGGTTCTTTAAGGTCCGATACATCTTTGTACCTCCTGGATGCATCGCATAGGCTGAACTATGTGCTTCTTCTAGTATCGCATTTCTCAAAGTTACATCTTTAGACACACAAAATCTACCACACTTCATCAATGCTCCATCACACCCTACTTCGTGTCTCGCTCTTTGATTCAAGTTCACCTCTTCTATCAATTTCTTCAGGGTAGGGTCTTTAGCTTGACTTGAGATAACATCATTAATCAAGGTAGGTCTTACCTGAAAATGAGCTAACAAGTTCCCTTTGTCACCAACATACACCTTTGCATTAGAACTCTTGAGTTCCTCAAATGAAACCACTCTAACAACATTAAGTGAACCCATACGTTGCTTTGACTTCCTACTCAAAGGCATCGGCTACAACATTAGCCTTCCCGGGGTGGTATTCAATCGTATGCGAGTCATAATCTTTTATCAATTCAAGCCACCGCGTTGTCTCAAATTCAACTCTTTCTGTTCAAGATGTATTTTAAACTTTTATGATCTGTGTAAATACAACACTTCTCACCAAATGATAATGCCTCCAAATCTTTAAAGCTAACACAATCTAGCCATGCGAGCTCCAAATCATGAGTAGGATAATTACATTCATGTTTTTTTAACTGTCTTGAGGCATAAGCAATCACTTTCCCATCTTGCATAAGTACACACCCAAGGCCCTGATGTGAGGCATCACAGTAAACCTCAAACTCTTTTCCGTGGTGGGTAGAGTTAGTACAAGTCTTTGTGACAAGTCTGTTCTTTAACTCTTGAAAACTTTTTCCACACTTTTCACTCCACTCGAACTTCGTATTCTTCTTTGTCAAACTGGTTAATGGAAGAGCTATCTTCGAAAACCCCTCGACAAAACGTCGATAGTATCCTGCAAGGCCCAAAAAACTACGGACTTCCGTTATTGAAGTTGGTTGTTCCCACTTAACTATAGCTTCCGTCTTTTGAGGATCCACTTGTACTCCAGCTGCTGATACTACGTGTCCCAAAAACACAACCTGTTCCAGCCAAAACTCACATTTACTAAATTTAGCATACAACTTTCGATCTCGTAATGTCTGTAGCACTATTCTGAGATGTTCTGCATGCTTTTCTCTACTTTCTGAGTACACCAAGATGTCATCAATAAATACTATCACAAACTGATCAAGGTAAGGATGAAATACCCGATTCATGAGATCCATGAATGCCTTTGGGCATTAGTTAACCCGAATGGCATTACCAAGAATTCATAATGCCCATACCTTGTCCTGAAAGCTGTTTTTGGTACATCAGAATCATTGATCTTCAGCTGATGATATCCTGATCGTAAATCAATTTTGGAAAACACTGAGGCACCCTTTAGTTGATCGAACAGGTCATCTATGCGAGGCAAAGGATATTTGTTACGTATTGTTACCTTATTCAGTTGTCGGTAATCAATACATAATCGTAATGTCTCATCCTTCTTTTTAACAAACAACACAGTGCTCCCCACGGAGATACACTTGGTCGAATATAACCCTTATCCACCAACTCCTCGTGAATCGAGTTTTCAATTCCTTGATTCCTTGATGCCATCCTATACGGGGCTTGAGATATTGGCGCTGCTTCTCGGCATCGAGTCTATGGTAAACTCCACCTCTCTATCGGTGGTAACCTCAGTAGCTCTTCCGGGAAGACATCTAGATACTCACATACTACTGGAATGTCTTGAGTTTCGATTTACTCACTTTGGTGCACAAACTACATATGCAAGATATATTTGTACAACCTTTCTTCAATAATTTCCCAGCTTTAATAGTTGATATCATACAAGTAGGCAATATCTTCCTATGTCCCTTAAACACAACCTCAAGGTCGCATGATTTCCTCAACACAACTTCCTTACTATGACAAATCCATTAAGGCATGATACCTAGATAAGAAATCCATCCCCAAAATAACGTCGAACTCTTGGAGATCTAAGGGAATCGATTAAGTTGTCATGGTCATACCATTCACTTCCACCATACAATTAGTATAAACACTACAAACTATCGACATATCACCAATAGGAGTATAAATACACTGACTCCTCGGATAAAGGTTCTAATTTCGCAACAATGCCAACAAAGAAACATTTTAGAGATAAAAGAATGTGTAGCTCCCGGATCTAGTAATGCATGTGCGGGTTTATTACGAGATAGAAAGTGTACAGTAACAACTTCGGTGCATCATCCGCCTCCCTGCTGTGTGTCATGGCGTAAATCTTCCCTGTTGTCTGGTCGACCTACTGCCCCTTTTGCTTAGCACTACTAGTGCCTTCTCCTCCACCGCCTCCCAGTATTTTTGCTTTGGTTCCACGATGATGCGATGTAGTTCTCTCATCCCACCATGCCTTCTTGCGTTAATTGGGGCATTCCCTTTTGAAGTGACCACCTTGCCCACAGTTGAAACATACATTTTCGCCACTCAAACATCGACCGCAATGATACTTTCCACAAGTCTTTGCACAAAGGTTTCCTTGTTGAACTAGCTACTGACTCACTGGATTGCCCTGTGACGGAGTCCCTTGCCGATCCTATCGTAAAACTTGATCCCCGCCGCTTCTGCCTTTCCCCCCACGTCCACTGTCCAAGTCCTTGAGTAGTTTGCCCACCACGATGGGATTTAAAGCTTCCTTTTCAGAGACACTGGAGGTGAATCTCCTATTATCTCCTCGTTGGAATCGGTCTCGTGGTAAACCAATGAGAATAAGTGGTATGACCACCACCTACAGCCTCCTTTTCCCATTCTCGTCTTCTACCAGCTTCGCTCTACTCGTAATGCCGTCTCCACAAGCTTGGAGAACTCAACCCACCCGAACTTGTTTGTCACAAGCGCTTCGATCTCTGTTCGTCAGACCGTCCTCGAACCTCTTGCATCGATCTGTCTCGTTTGCAACAATAGTGCTAGCATACTTTGATAATTCTCGTGAACTTCTTCTCATATTCTTCATATCATCATCGATCCCCGAACAAGTCCAAGAAACTCGCCCTCTTCGCATCACGATATGAGCTCGGGTAATACTTATCTTCAAAGGCCTTTCAAACTCTTTCCGGCTCCAAGCATCTACTTTTCTCGCTCTCTGTTATCTCTTCCACCAATCATCTGCTCCTTTCTCGGAGTAAGAATGTCGCTAAATCGACCTTCCCGCCTTGAGGCATCGCATGACCCTAAAGCACTTCTCAATCGAGATTTAACCAAACTTCAAGATCAGCGGGATCTGCTGTGCCTTCAAATGTTGTTGCACCCAAGGCTTTCAGTCTTTCAATGCCATACTTCTTTTCTGGATCTGATACCAAGATGTCACACCTCGTCCCAGCTTACTTGCCTAACCTAGGAAGAGATGCAAAGACAAAGATAACAAAACCTCTTGTTGGCTTTCCTTGACTAACCCAAGACTTAACTTAAAATAGACGTACACATCATGTTTGAATAAGTAAAGTTAAGCACTGATATACACTATAATATGAAACACATTCACTTCCTTTACTATGTTCTTTAGGTAGTCATAAAGTTTCCATGTTTATTACAACCCATCTAATATGTTCTCACTACAAACCATATACAAATGGAAGTGTATATACAAGGAGCTAAATGGCGTGGTGGCAAATAGGTCTTGTGGAGGCTAAGCACTGGAAACTCGTCTGCTACCTGGGAAGAGTAGACATAAAGAAAACGTGAGCTAGGAAGCTCAGTGAGTGTCTATTATAAGCTCAAAGGTGAAGCATAATAATGGCAGATTATAAGTAGAAAATAACTTAACATAAACAAACCATGCTTCCTATTTACAGGTTTAAGTCACCACTCATGCATAGCACATAACTCATATTGTAGTATTATATTGAGTGTAAATAGATCAATAATGTAGAAGCTCATAACAATAAAACACATAGCATGATACCACTTTCAAACCATAGAGGTGGTAGAGTTACATTTGTACCAATAAAGTTCATACATCTCTCACGTGCACGTGGAATACCTTTGCCCTTTGATTTTCCCTAATACCTTCTCTATGTCCTTCAAAGATTAAGGTAAGACCATTTACTACCCGAATACCTTCTCATTGTCCTTCATGTCGGAAATTATGATTCATTCCCCTAAGTACCTTCTCGAATGTCCTTCAGTATTTAGGGGTTAACCAAGACCAAGGGCATAACTTGTTTACCATGGAAATCATGACTTTATAACACATACAACAATTTCATATTATCATCTAAACATGTTCCCAAGTGGATTTACACAAAACATTCTTTAAAGGAAAGCATACTTTCATAATTTAGTTTCCATACTTGGATTTATAGTTACAACTAATTCAAAGCATGCTTAGGTTCTATCATGAACTTTATGTTAGGAACTCCATGAGGTTATACATAATTAGTTCAAACAAGATTCAATGATCAACAATTATGTTCTTTAAGAAAAACATAGGCCAAGCATAGTTCTAAGATAGAGTCACTCACAGTATTAGAATTAGAACCTTGGCTTGTAAACTTGACCTATTAGCTCTTGACCTATCAAACAAACCAACTCAACCATTAGAACCTCGAGCTCATGATTTTTAACCTTAAAACTTGCAAGAAAACACACTTTTAAATTTTCCAGCATTTTCAGATTTTCTGTCCTGTATTCAGACAGCCATAACTTCTTCATTACTTATCCACAAATAATGTAATTTATACCAAACTCTTCCTTTTTGAACCCTCTAAAGATCATATGAAGACATGAAATTGAAATTCCAAACGGATTTGTTCAGAAATACCTCGAAAGCTACTTTCCTCAAAACAGACTTCTGCTGTTTTCAGATTCGGATTTCCTGCTGCACAACAAATTTAATCTGATATTTAAGACATCTTCTAGACATTTTCTACTCACGATTTCTTCACGAAAGTTGTAGGAAATTCAATAAGCTTTCGAACCATACCAATTAGAGCTTCTAACTCCAAGTGTACAGATCAGAACAACCAAATCATCAGAGACTTCCCGGATTTGACAGCATACTTCTGTTTTCTGCCTTCTCTTAGCTAAACAGTAACATCAATTCCTTTCCTTATGCACCTAAGAAACAGGTCTAATTCAGTCCCATAACTCAATTAAGAATAGCCATACACACAATTGGTTGTAAGGTAAAGAGAAATGGAAGAGAATCTCCTTCAATCTCTTGCTAGAAGTTTTTCCCTTTCACCTAAAATTACAGGTTCAACTTCCAGCTTGAGTTCCTCAAAATTTATCAACACAACCACCAAATATTTTTTGATAAACCTCAAGGACAACATCTTATCTTACTTACCTCAAAATTTCAACTTCTAATTCCTCCTCAAGAGCTCAAAACAGACTGATCTCCTCATACTGTTCTGCTACCCGAGAAACTTGAACACCCTTCACTGTTCTGCACTTTTCTCCTTCGTCCTCTTAGTATTTTCTGCAAAGCCGACCAGTTTCGTATTCTACACTCAATTTATGAGATTTTGACACAAAAATCATCGAATTTGGTTCAGTAGATAGAGAGATATGATCGATTGAAGTTGGACCATTTTCCAGCTGCTTGCTGTCTTAGTAGAAATTTGACACCACCTTCTTGCCAAACTTAACTTCGAGCCTTCACCTCCTTTGGCCAGCTCCTACTTTCTTTTTTACATCATAATCTCCTTTTTAAAACACCAAAATAAGTAAATAAGTCAATCTAAGGTATTTAACCAACTTTACCTAAGTTTATAAAAGATATGAGCTTTTCATTCAATACGTAATGCACCTAAAGTTTGCCTAACTTGCTATTGATATTAACATACTTCAATTAACCTTCTAATATGCTTATTTCAATGGTTTACCTATCCCCTTATGAAGTTTAAACACATTGTAGCTCCAAATTCAATAGATTCCCAAATTCGATCACGACATCATTTAGTGCAACCTATACGATTTTGCATATTTCAAAACATCATGAACGAGTGCTCAATGATAAAAGAGAATAGGGTTTAGGGCTTACATGAATTCAGTCCGGAGATTCTTAGGTTATATTTTTCGTGAGTGTCGTTAATTAAACGTTGATTAATTTACTCACATAGACCTAAGTAATAATGTGATTATAAACTTAGGCCTAATATAATATAAGAGTTATATTGGTAGACTTAAGTAAATTTTAGCCAGTTTGTCTAGGTCAATCCCGAAAAATATAAAGTGTTGAGTGGGAGGAAATAAAGTGTATAAGATACATTAAATTTTTTCACCACAAATCTCCGTAAACTCTGCACCGTGAGATCCATACTCAGCCTCGTGGCGCAAATGGGAGCGTCCCCCTTTGGATGGTATTTGTATGGATCAATATCATAGTGGATAGAGAGAGTACTTATAGTGAGTGGGAGCGAGATCTGTGAAAATGGGACCCACGGTCTCTTCTTTCAATTCACACCGTGAGACCCCTATGATCTGCCTGCTAGTTTGGCCTGGACCAGACAATCCCTTCGGAGGGTCTTGATCATGGGAGTCGGAACACCGTGAATTCTCGAAAGGGATACAGTTTCCTTGTTGGTTTTCCTTCGTGGTTCACCCTTCGGTGGCTATTGTTTGGACGGATACTTGGAAACTTAAAGATTGAGGGTGACACTCACGGGATTCGTTAAGTGTTAATGAATTCGACCAAATAATAGTAACTGGACGCCTAATGGAATAAGAGTTATTCTGGGATTAGGATCTGGTCAAGAAAGTCTTGTTCTAGAGGAGGAGTGTTTTTGTTCACCCTTTGGTGGCGGTCATTCTAAACCTTTAGGATGAAATTTTTAAATGTCCTAGGGATCATAGGATTAAATTTTGCTAAAACTTGTTTGGACTTCAAAAGTTTTTGCGAGACTGACACAAAATTTTAATTTGATTTTTCAGCAAAATGTCTAGCTCAATAATAGCTTTACTCGCTTCAGATAAGTTAGTGGGAGATAACTTCCAAACATTGAAGAACAATATAAACACGGTTCTTTTAACCGACAACCTAAAGTTCGTGCTTACTGAGGAGTGTCCTCAGTTGCCGACCTCGACTGCGTCACGAAGTGTTCGTGATGCATACGATCGATGGATCAGGGCCAATGAAAAAGCCAAGGTCTATATCATTGCAAGTTTGTCTGAAGTTTTGGCAAAGAAGCACGAGTTGATGATCACTCTTAAGGGGATTATGTAGTCACTGCAAGACATGTTTGGACAACAGTCCTTTAAGGTCAGGCACGACTCGCTCAAACATGTCTTCAACGCTCGAATGAAAGAAGGGACGTCTGTCCGTGAACAAGTTCTGGACATGATGACCCACTTTAATTTGGCGGAGATGAACGGGGCTTCGATCGATGAGTCGAGCTAGGTCAGCTTTATTTTGTAGACTCTTCCGAAGAGTTTCCTTTAGTTTCGTGACAACGATGTTATGAACAAGATAAGCTACCCTCTGACCACTCTTCTGAACGAGCTACAAAACTTCCAGTCCTTGATGAGGATCAGGACACCAGAAGCTGAGGCAAATGTTGCATACATATCATATCAAAGGGGTTCGACCTCTGGGACTAAATTTGTTGCTCCTTCTCGCTCGAAAGGGAAGAAGAAGATGAAGAAGGGTAAAGCTGACCGAGCTGCCGCCCAAAAGGGCAAGAAGGTCAAGGAAGTTGTAGAGAAAGGAAAGTGTTTCCACTGCAATGGGGATGACCACTGGAAGAGAAACTGACCAAAGTTCCTTGCCGAGAGGAAGAATCAAGGTAAATGCGATTTACTAGTAACAGAAACATGTTTAGTGGAGAGTAATGACTCTGCCTGGATATTGGATTCGGGCGCCACTAACCACGTTTGTTCTTCTTTTCAGGGAATTTATTCATGGCAACAACTACGAGAGGGTGAGGTGACTCTACGGGTTGGATCCGAGGAGATTGTCTCTGCTGCAGCGATCGACAAAGTGAAACTCTACTTTGGCAAGAATTACATTTTATTAGATAATTTGTATATAGTTCCTGGGTTTACTAGAAACCTCGTTTCTATTTCCTGCCTACTAGGACATTGTATTTCCGTTTCTTTTAATGGCAATAAAGAATTTATTTATAGAAATGGTAATTTGATTTGTTCTGCTTCACTTAAGTTAATTTTGTATGTTTTGAAACCTAATTCGGTCAAAAGCGTTTTGAACACTGAATTATTTAAAACTGCTGAAACACGAACTAAAAGAGTTAAAGTTTCTCCAAAAGAAAATGCCCATCTTTGGCATCTACGGTTAGGACACATTGATCTCAATAGGATTGAGAGACTAATGAAGAGTGGACTTCTAAGCGAGTTGGAAGAAAACTCTTTACCGGTATGTGAGTCATGCCTCGAAGGCAAAATGACCAAACACCCTTTTAGTGGAAAAGGATATAGGGCCAAAGAGCCCCTTGAGCTTATACATTCTGACCTCTGTGGTCCGATGAGTGTTAAAGCACGAGGTGGTTACGAATACTTCGTATCTTTCATAGATGACTATTTGAGGTATGGGTATATTTACCGAATGCATAAGAAGTCTGAAACTCTTGAAAAGTTCAAGGAGTACAAGACTGAGGTTGAGAACCTGTTAGGTAAAACCATAAAAACACTTCGATCGGATTGAGGTGAAGAGTATATGGACACTGAATTCCAGGACTATATGATAGAACACGAAATTACGTCCCAACTCTCAGCACCTGGTATGCCACAGCAGAATGGTGTATCAGAGAATAGAAACAGAACCCTATTGGACATGGTTTGGTCGATGATGAGCTATACTCGTCTCCCTGATTCTTTTTGGGGTTACGCAGTGGAGACTGCGGTTTATATTTTGAACAACGTTCCGTCGAAAAGTGTTTGTGAACACCTTTTGAACTCTGGAATGGACGTAAAGGTAGTTTACACCATTTCAGAATTTGGGGATGCCCGACCCACGTGTTGGTGTCAAACTCGAAGAAGTTGGAACCTTGTTCAAAATTGTGCCTATTCGTAGGTTACCTAAAAGAGACTAGGGATGGTCTATTTTTCGATCCTAAGGAAAATAGGGTGCTTGTGTTGACAAACACCACTTTCCTTGAGGAAGACCACGTCTGGGATCATTTGCCTAGGAGTAAAATCATGTTGAATGAAATGGACAGTCCATCAGCAAGAGTTGCTGATGGGGCAAGTACGTCAGCAAGTGTTGTTGATCCTAGCACGTTAAGTCAAGTCCGGTCCCAAGAGTTGGGAATGCCTCGACGTAGTGGGAGGGTTGTGAGACAGCCTGAACGTTACATGGGTTTAGCTGAAACCCAAGTCGTCACCTCTGATGATGACTGCGAGGATCCATTGACCTATGATCAGGCAATGGCAGACGTTGACAAGGACGAATGGATTAAAGCTATGGACCAGGAAATGGAGTCGATTTACTTCAATTCTGTCTGGGAGCTTGTGGATCAAACGGATGGGGTAAAACCTATTGGTTGTAAATGGATCTAGAAGCGTAAACGTGTCGTAGATGGAAAGGTGCAGACCTTCAAAGCACGACTAGTGGCAAAGGGTTTTACCCAGGTCGAAGGGGTTGACTATGAGGAAACCTTTTCACTTGTTGCCATGGTAAAGTCGATCAGGATCCTTTTGGCCATTGTCGCGTATTATGACTATGAGGTGTGGCAGATGGATGTCAAGATTGCCTTTCTGAATGGCAACCTAGACGAAACCATCTACATGGATCAACCCAAAGGGTTCATAACCCAAGGCCAAGAGCAAAAGGTTTGTCGGCTTCATAGGTCCATTTATGGACTGAAACAAGCCTCAAGGTCTTGGAATATAAGGTTTGATGAGGTGATCAAATCTTATGGCTTTGATCAAAATGTTGATGAGTCTTGTGTTTACAAGAAAACCGTTGACAAAACTGTCGCATTTTTGATATTGTACGTGGATGATATCGTTCTCATTGGGAATGAGGTAGGATTTCTTACAGACGTAAAGAAATGGTTGGGTTCGCAATTCCAAATGGAAGATTTGGGAGAAGCACAATTTGTTCTAGGTATCCAGATTGTCCAGAACCGGAAGAACAGAACGCTGGCCATGTCTTAGGTGTCTTATATTGACAAGATGTTGTTTCGATATAACATAGAGAACTCCAAAAAAGGCTTGTTGCCTTTCAGGCACGGGGTTCACTTGTCTAAGGATCAATGTCCTAAGACTCCTCAAGATGTTGAGGATATGAGACGGATCCCCTATGCTTCAGCTGTAGAGAGCCTGATGTATGCCATGCTGTGTGCTAGGCCCGACATCTGTTATGCAGTAGGGATTGTCAGTAGGTATCAATCCAATCCAGGATTAGATCACTGGACAGGCGTTAAGGCAATCCTAAAGTATCTTAAGAGAACGAGGAACTACAGCTTAGTGTATGGCGGTGAGGATTTGATCCTTACGGGATACACAAATTCTGACTTTCAGACCGATAAGGATTCTAGGAAATCCACTTCGGGGTCAGCCTTCATTCTGACTGGAGGAGCTGTAGTATGGAGAAGCATCAAGCAGGGATGCATCGCTGATTCCACTATGGAACAGAGTACGTTGCGGCTTGTGAAGCTACAAAGGAAGTTGTTTGGCTTAGGAAGTTCATGACGGATTTAGAAGTTGTTCCAAATATGAACTTGTCGATCATGCTGTTTTGTGACAACAGTGGTGCTGTAGCCAACTTCAGAGAGCCTCGGAGCCATAAGAGAGGCAAACGCATTGAGCTGGAATTATCATCTGATACGGGAGATTGTACACCACGGCGACGTGATAGTCACGCAGATAGCGTCGGAGCACAACATTGTTGATCCATTTACAAAGCCCCTCACGGCTAAGGTGTTTGAAGGTCACCTAGAGAGTCTGGGTCTTCGAGTACTTCCTGACTAGGGCAAGTGCGAGAATTGTAAACGGGTATTCAATGCCCTAGTTTATTGTATTACTTCATTGTAATTTATTGTACATTTCATAAATGTATTTGCTCCACTAGCTTAGTCCAAGTGGGAGTTCGTTGGGATGTATGTCCTAATCTCGTTTAGTTTGTAAATTACCATTTGAAATTAATAAGAGTTATTTATTTCATCATTTTGTGTCTCGCAATTCTTACAAACTTTGTCCAATAAACTAAGCTTCAAGGTCATTGAATATATGAGAGAACTAGAACTTGAACGGTGTGTAGTGGGCACACAGGGAGGATCACGTTCGAGTTAATGACTCGAACGATCTACGATATATGGATGGGGTTGGAGACCTAATCCTCGATACGGCGATGGATGCGACCGCTTTGTATTAGATACAAACGAGGTGATCGATCGACTCGCTTCATGTGGTTGACATGCGAGTGGGGGCATCCTGCATAATAAGATTGTACCGGTCGGGCCGTGAATTATTAGACCTCATCGATGTAACACCGTTAATGGTATGGATTAATAACTTCGTAGATGACCATTAGTGACTCGACCTGAATCCTGAGCGTGTTACGGACTCCTGTCTGCGGGGGTCTGTCCTTTGACAGGTACGGGTTAGGGTGGTCACAGTTACTCGCCCAATATGCCTATCTTCTCAGGGACAGGACCAAGTAGGGAGTTGGGAACTTAACTACGCGAGATGGAATTCACTCGTTCCTGCCTTTAGGGAAACTAGAGGGGTTGTTTCCTTAAGTGTTGTCTCCAGGGCTTGGACAACGGACGCCCACTCTCTCACTGGCACGCGAGGGTTGTTGTGTATGGTTGGACCATTACAACGTTGTTGTTCATTAGAGGAGTAGTGGGGACTTAAGGAGCAAGAAGTAGACACAGGGGTAAAATGGAAATTTGACCCAGTAGTGTCTACGAACAACCTGTGAAGGGTCGACTCATGGGCATTGGTTATATCAGTGGACACAACTTATCTTACACTGATGGGAGTGCAACTACGGGCTTTAGTAGAGTGTTACCGTAGCTAATGAATGTTGATTAACCGGGTCAAAGAGTTTGATAGGTTAATCTCGGATCATTGGAGCTCGTCACTGTAGGTCCATAAGGTTCCTCGGTTGGCTCAAACTGGATTAATAGAAGGTTTACATTTTTGGTGTGAATTTGAAGTGTTCAAGTTCACTAAAGGGTAATTATGTAATTTATATGAGATATGAATGACATATTATATAGTTTAATGTCAATCAGATTCATAATAAACAATAAGTTAGCCTAATTGTTGAATTAGGGCTAACTTGGATAAATTAGATTGAGAGAAATTAAATTGAATAAGATTCAATTTAAAAATCCACAATTATACAAATGTGATTTGTAAAAAGAGATGTGAGATATCTTATAATATGTGGTTATGCAAATATGATTTGCATAACATATGGTTCTGGTAAAATGGTAAATAGGTGGAGATTTCAACTCCACCTATCACCATTATTTAAACCCTTTTGCAAGAAGGGGAAGGTAACCATTTGCTCATTTTTAGAAATCTCACCAAAAGAAGCAACAATTCTCTCTCAAAAAGCTCTCTCAAACTCTCCTCCCAAAAATCAAAAAGAAGGATCCCACCATCCTCCTTCTACCTAAAGTAGAACAACCGTGTAACCAAGTGGAGGTGTCCGGTCGTTGTTTGAGAGATCGAGATCGTTGAGAACGAGTACACGAAGATTTCGTGGTCTACAGAAGGAAAACTTGAAGACCGTCTTCAACAAGTAAGTAACTTTAACTTGCTGTTTTTCCTTTCTAGAAAGCATGTTTAACCTATACTATTAGATAGTTTAATTTTAACGAAATCGAATTGCACAACGATACCACGACGATTCGATCGTCTTCTGCTGCCCTGAGACTCTCATTTCCTTCAGATGGATGTCAAGACGACCTTTCTGAATGACAATCTCAATGAAACCATCTATATGGACCAGCCCAAGGGGTTCATTGTCTAAGGCCAAGAGCAAAAGGTTTGTCGGTTTGAGAGGTCTATTTATGGACTGAAACAAGCCTTGATGTCTTGGAATATAAGGTTTGATGAATCAATCAAATCTTATGCCTTTAATTAGAATGTTGATGAGCCTTGTGTCTACGAGAAAATTGTCAACAGTACTGTCGCATTTTTTATATTGTATGTGGATGATATCCTACTCATTGGAAATGACGTAGGATTTCTTACTGACATTAAGAAATTGCTAGCTTCGCAATTCCAAATGATAAATTTGGGAGAGACCCAGTATGTTCTAGGTATCCAGATAATTCAGAACCGGAAGAACAAAACGCTCGCCATGTCTCAGGTATCTTATATTGACAAGATGTTGTCTGGATATAAGATGCAGAACTCCAAGAAGAGCTTGCTGCCTTTCAGGCATGGGGTTCACCTGTCTAAGGATCAATGCCCTAAGACGCCTCAAGAAGTTGAGGATATGAGACGAATCCCTTATGCTTCATCTAGGGAGCCTCATGTCCAATCAAGGATTAGATCACTGAATGACCGTTAAGGTAATTCTCAAGTATCTTAGGAGAACGAGGAACTACAACCTTGTGTATGGGAATGGAGATTTGATCGTTACGGGATACACATATTTTGACTTTCAGACCGATAAGGATTCTAAGAAATCCACTTCGGGGTAAGCATTCATTCTGAATGCAGGAGTTGTAGTGTGGCGAAACAGCAAGCATGGATGCATCGCTGATTCTACGATGAAAGTTGAGTATGTTGCGGCTTGTGAAGCTACAAATGAAGCTGTTTGGCTAAGGAAGTTCATGCTTGATTTGGAAGTTGTTCCAAATATGAACTTGTCAGTGACTCTTTTTTGTGATAACAGTGGTGCAGTAGCCAACTCAAGAGAAACTCGGAGTCATAAGAGGGGCAAACATATTGAGTGGAAGTATCACTTGATACGGGAAATTGTGCACTGCGGAGACATGACATTCACCCAGATAGCATCAGAGCACAACGTTGCTCATTTACAAAGGCCCTCACGGCTAAGGTGTTTGAGGGTCAGCTAGAGAGTCGAGGTCCTCGAGTGCTTCCTGACTAGAGCAAGTGAGAGTATTTTAAAGGGTATTCAAAGCCCTAGTTTATTGTATTATTACTGTATATTTGAGAAATGTATTTTGCACTCCACTTTCTTAGTCCAAGTGAGAGTTTGTTGGGTTGTATGCCCTAATCTCATGTAAGTTTGTAATATTCCATGTTGAAATAAATAAAAGTTATTTTTTCATCACTTTGTGTCTCACATATTTATAAACTTAATCCAATAAACTAAACTCCAGGGTCATTGTGTTATGAGAGAGCTAGAACTTAAACGGTGTGTAGTGGACACACAGGGACGATCACGTTCGAGTAAATGACCCGAACGGTCTACACTATACGGATAGGGTCGGAGACCTAATCCTAGATACGCTGTGGATGCGACCCACTTTGTACTAGATACAAACGAGGTGATCCAGCTCCATGTTGTTTACATGCAAGTGTGGGCATCCTGTGCAATGAGATTGTACAAGACCAGACTGTGAATTATTAGACTTACTAGTGTAACACCGTTAACAGTATAGGACTAATAAATTTTGTAGATGACCAATAGTGACTCGATCTTAATCCTGAGCGTGTTACGGATTCTTGTTTACAGTGGTCTATTCTTTGACTAGTACGGATGAGGGTGGTTATAGTTACTCGCCCAATATGCCTATTTTTATGGGTCAGGACCACGTGGGGGGCTGGAAACTTGACTACGCAAGATGAAATTCACTCGTTACCAGATTAGGGAAACTAGAGAGGTTGTTTTCTTAAGTACTGTCTCCAAGGCATGGACAACGGGTGCCCACCCTCTCACTGGCCCGAGAGGGATGTTGTTTATGGTTGGACCATACAACGTTGTTGTTCATTACAGGAGTAGTGGGACTTAAGGAGCAAGAGGTAAGCACAGGGGTAAAGCGGTAATTTGACCCAGCTGTGGTTACAAACAACCTATGAAGGATCGACTCACGGGCATTGGTTATAATATCAATGGACACAACTTGTCCTACAGTGATGAGAGTGCAACTACGGGCTTTAGTGGAGTGTTACCATAGCTAATGAATGTTGAATAACCGGATCAAAGAATTTGACCGGTTAATCTCGAATCATTGGAGCTTGTCATCTATAGGTTCAATAGGTCCCTTAGTTGACTCATACTGGATAAATTGAGGGTTTACAGTTTGGTGTGAATTTGAAGTGTTCAAATTGATTATTTGGGTATTTATGTCATTTATATGTGATATAATTGACACAATATATAGTTTGATGTGAATTAGATTTATAATTAACTATAGGTTAGCCTAATTAGTTAATTAGTGCTAATTTGGAGAAATTAGATTGAGAGAAATTAAATTGAATGTGATTTCAATTTAAAATTTCAAAATTATACAAATGAGATTCGTATAATAAGATATGAGATATCTTATTATATGTAATATGCAAATATGATTTGCATATTATAAGGTTCTGGTGGTAATTTGGTGGAGATTTCAACTCCACCATTCACCATTATCTAAAGGCTTGGTGAGAAGCCTTTTGGTGATCACAAGTTCATTTTATGGATTTGCTCTTTCAAGATCAAAGAGCTCTCTCTCTAAAACTCTTTCTACTTTCACTAAAATCTCTCCAACCCAAACAAAAGGGAGTCCCACCACTCTCCCTCAACAGATCGAGAACCGAGAAGATCATTTTGGAGGTGTCCAATTTGTTCTGTTCGATAGATCACGTGAAGAGATCGTTGGCACGAATATTTCGTGATCGGAGAAGGAAACATCGAAGAAGAGTTCTTCAACAAGTAAGTATCTATACTTTCTGGTTTTCTTCTTTAAATCAACATGTTTAGCCTAGAATTAAATTAGTTTAATTCAATTTTAAGAAAAGAATATCACAACGAACACTACGACGTTTCATGTCGTTTTCGATGCGGGAATCACAATTCCATCAGTATGTCGCTTCTTTCATGATGAAATACTTCTTTTGAGTGCATCAACTCCTTTGAGCTCTAGCATATCAACTCAACATATGAGGTTGGTTCTTTCTTTCCAATTGACTAAAGTAGGCCTTTATTCTGTAAACATAATGTCGTTGTATTTGTGATGCTTCAACCTGTAATGTCTCCTTATTGAAACAAGAGACATAATCACACAAGCTCTCTTTTGGCCCTCTCTTTATGGTGAGCAAGTGCATTTGAGGCTTATGATGGTCTCCACCTCCCAACAACTGTGACATAATTACCCTAGCAAACTTCTTGAAAGTGCCAATGGGCTTCTTCTTTAGCTTCTTATACCAATCTTGTGTTGTTCCGGTCAATGTAGAAGAGAGAGCCCTACATCTTATTGCCTTTGATGCACCATGAAGTTTCATCATTAATATGCACATGTCCATATGTTCAACTAGATCAGAATTACAATCATATGAGTGATGGTCGACACCTTGAACTTCTAAGGAACCTTCGTTTTCATGATCTCATGAGTGAAAGGGGGGTGGATTTGCCAAATGAGAGCTTTGAGATCCCACCTCCCGACCTCATGAGTTTTGAGAACATCCTCTTGAAGGTTCCCAAACTCCTTCTGGATTTTCATGAAGTCGGTTTTCCAAGAAGGAGTTAGGGTTTGTGAATCACTCTTGGGTTTGACCTCCTAAACCTCAACTTTCCTTGGGTCGACCTCAACCAATTTCTGGTTTGCCTTGACTTGTGGCTTCCGCTTCTGGTTAATAAGACTCTTCAAGTCTGATGTTTCTTCAGAACTCTTTGCGATTGTTGCTTCAAGGGTGCATGGTCTGCCTCAACCATTAACATGCAAGCTTACTTGCACAACAGATTTCAACTTCTCACCTTCCTCATCTTGCTTTTGATAGAAGGTGGGCGGGGTTTGTCGTTTCTTCCAATAATCAACTTATCAGTATGTTTTTGGATTATTCCATTCGCTCAATAACCTTCGCTTTTCCTTTTCTTGGGTCTCACAAGAGAGGTGGTCCCTCTTTCTTTTGAAGTTCTTGTTGGTCGAGTTTTTCCAAGATCTTCAACAGGTACCTACCTATGTTGTCGACCTTTTTCTTCACCTCGACCATCTCCTCGTATGGTCGACCTATGTCGGTATGCGGCCGAGGAGGAGAGACCTCCCTAGTTCACCGAGGGTGACGATCCTAATCAGAATCATCTCCATCTTCATTCTTTCATAATTCACCTCACATTTCTTGAATTGATGACACAAACACTAGGTTTTCCAAGCAAGCGTTATCGTTCCCATAAATGATGCCAACCATTGTTGCTAAATTTTAAACAGAATAACGCACCTGACCTCTACGACAGTAAATTTATAATCTTTAGGGGAAGAACACGACCTGCAAGAAAAGGAAAACTTAAACATCGGTGTAGTGTTGGGCACATAAGCTTCGATGCTTAAGTCAGAAAGAGTTTTTAGAGAGAATTGGGAAAAAGATGAGTGTTTTGATGGCTTGAATAAACTTTCCTCTCTCTTTCCACACAGAGAGCTTAAATACCTGCTCCCTCCATCTTTTTTTTTATAGGTTTCTATCATCGAATGGGAAAAGGAATGACCCAACTGGCCTTGAAATGGGTCTACGGGCTTTGAAGGATCGAGGCAAGGTCTAAGCAGAGGTCGACCACGACCTTGGGCTTGGTCTCAAGCCTGGGCCCTCACTCCTGCATGCCTCAAAACGGTAAACAATGTGGTCGGGCTTCGACCCAAGCTCATTTCCTCTCTTGTTCATGTTTTCGGTCACTCCTCTATTGATTCTTATCTGTTTTGACTTCGTATATTGAGTCTCTTTCCTCATACGACCCTTCATTTTAGTCTTTTAGCTAACTCATTCTTGTTGGTTCAATTCCACCCATAACAATTCCATTTTTTCTCTAAACTTTAAATCAAAATATTTAGATTAAATAAAATAATTTTTCATTTAAAATATATAAATTTTTAAACAATTAACTTATGATAAAATAGTATAAAACATTAACCTAAAAATAATTAAAACTATATCTCCATTATAACTAAATCACAACAATTTTGTATTATTTTTCCATACATTACAATTTATTTTTTCCAAGTTTAAAGTTAAAATTTACCGAACATTAATTTGTTTCATGCAACAACTGGTTTTTCTATAAGCAATACTTTCCATAATTATTTTAAAAGCTATAACAATTCCAGACTAAACCTAGGGGGGTTATGATACCAAATGTAAAAAGCTTTGTAGTCTAATCTATAGAAAATTATAAAATAAGATATCAATATGATGGATGATGTATTCTTGGAATTTGAGACAGTAGACTTAGGAATCAAACACTCCTCACACCCCTACTGTTTATAACCTCTATCCATCATAGTGGAAACAATCGTAATGAGTACTTTTACAGTTCATAAAATGAAGGAATTAGTTTAGACCACATTTTTGGATGGAAGAAAAAGTCAGACAATTTGAGTTCTTTGTGTTTGATTGGTAGGATTCATGAAATACATAAGCAATTTTTTCTTGATTTCTTTTCCATGAAGTTGAAAACAAAAAACCCACAATAGTTCATACTCATCTTACACTTTAAAATTACTTTTTAATAGAAATGTGAGAATATGTTTGAGAGTGATTTTAGAGTGACTAAAATCACTTTTGACATGTCTAAAATCACCTTCCTACCAAAGTGTGATGTTTGACAATATTAAGCAAGTGATTTTGGAAGAATCTAAAATCATTTGAAGTGATTCTATTTCAATCACTTGGGAGGTGATTCCCAAGTGATTTTTGTCAAGTGATTGTAATTTAAAATAACTATTATTCATTTTTGAAAATAGTATATTTGTCAAAATTTATAAATTTCCATAAAAAAGTAAATTTTTTCAAAATCAAAATCACTATTACAAGTATAGAATGAAACATGAAAATGATTATATGAAAATCATTTTTAATAAATCAATTATTGATAAATCAATTACACTAAAATCAATATTTTTAAAATCATTCCCAAACATGTCCTGAGTCGTTCTTATTAGCTAGAATTTATGTAATTTCTAGATTTGCAAAACTCATATATATGGAGCCTAAGCTCAACTTTTGATCCTAAATTATGAAATCTTAGTTTCTAACATTTCAAGTGGGACGAATTATGTCACGAAAATCCAATAGCTTTTTGGGATAACTTACCATCTCTTGGGCCTTCGGCCCATTGAAAAGCTCATAGAGAATTTAGTTGTACTCGTGGAAAAATTAGAAGTTGGGAAGTGTATGTCTAGAGGTTTATGAGGCATTTATAAAAAGTGGATATGGTGGTAGTAAAGTCTTTCTCCATTTGCATTGTCATCGACACTTCGGGTGATTTTGAGTAACTATGGTTCTGTAAAAGAATATGTTCTATTCTTCCGCTTCATATGCTCTTCCCAACTTCTTCTTCTTGATTAGAGACCAATAACCTAAATCACACTCATCTGTTTTTCTTCATCTTCTCTGTTTTAGAATTCTTAGCAAAATTTTGTTTTGATTCCAATCTTCCTCTAACGAGTGCACGTTTGAGGTGGATGTTGTGTTAGCTTTGGAGGAAGTTGTGTCGAAGTTGCATTCAAGGCATTAGTAATCCACGACACAAAAATTAATTCTGGGTTTTTTTCGACACAACATAACTTAACACAATACTTTCTTAAACCATTTCTAGGAATCTCCATTGTCTAAGTGGTTGAAATTGCTTTAAAATATCTATATTACATACTCTAAAATTTTCTTCTAGAAATCTTAGATCATGCGCATAAATTACTTTACGAGTTGATTAGCTCAAATGAATTCTAAAAAGGCTTAGATTTTTTATGTTATGAGTAGTGTACTATAAAATTTCCTTCAAGAAATCCTCGACCATGCAGATAAACTTCAAGGGTTTGTTGGCTCAAATGAGTAAGCTTAAAGTTAATTATGAAGTAGTAAGTTGTGAATGTTAAGCATGTATAATTTGTATTTGAGATAGTTAAAAGAATAGGTTAAAAACTTTGGCTTTTGTGTAACATATATTACTTTTTAGTTATGGATTTATGATTTATAAATGTTACTTTATACGTAAAATATGAGTTTTATAAGATTGCATTTATACCGTTTACGAGATTAATAAAACTGTTGTGACGACCATCATCACAGGTATTACTATTAATTTTATTTAACGCTCTTGTAAACGCCGTGTTTAGTTGGATTAGTGTTTTTAATCAAGCTCGGCGAGGTGGAGGCCGTAATTTTGTTTGTCTTACGTGATTTGTCTCTTTTAAGATGAGATTAGTTATGATAATTAAAGGGAAGGTGATTTAAGGGCGTTTTGGTGATTTAAGTCTAAATTAGGGTGATCTTGGACACATGACTTAACCTAATGCATGGTATATATTCATAGCATGAGAAACCCTAGCCTCCACACCTACTCTACATTGTGTCAAATCCAAACCCTAACCCTAAAAGAATATACATTTTTCTCCTTCTCTTTGAATTACAAAACCCTAACCCTAAACCTAACAAGCTTCATCTTCTCCTATTCTCATTACCCTAGCCGTGAATAGTCGACCATCACAGCCTCCCGCCGGCGAAACCCACACGCGTGCGCGAAACCCTAGCCGCCGACCAACGATTGAAGTTACATTCGAGGCCTCGGGCGTAAGCGACTCCACCGGTCACGAAGCGCGTCGGCTGCTCACGCCGAGTCCACGGTCCGAAGTAACTTCGCCGGCAGATCGCGTGAAGCTTCGTTCACGCTCTGCGCCGCCGCTCCGATTCGTCGAGCCATCATCGCCGGAGCCTCGACGAGCACGATCCACCCGCCCACACCGGGTTTGCGCCGGAGTTTGAACGCGAAGCCACCGCCGCCATCGCCGTTTCTATCTCACCAACGCCGTTGCACCAAAACCCACGCCGCCGTGAACTCGTTCTGCGCCGAGCCACCGCCGATCCACGAGCACCGCGGTAACGTTGAAGCTTCAAACGCCGTCCGTCAATCCGCGAAAGCACTCGCGACTCGGGACCCTCGAGCGTAAGAGATCCCGAGCCACGAACGCTCGCAGCGGCCGGACGGTAACACCTTTGTTAATCGCACGATTATTTTTTCGACTCAAAGCGAGCAGCCTACACCGAGCTCCAATCCGCCAAAGACGCTCACAAAGAAATGAGTTTATTGGTCGGTGAGCGCTTTAATTCTAGTTTCGTGCTTAACTAGTAATATTGCGACCGATCGCTTAGATTAAACGTTCAATTGAGAAATTGAGTATAGTTCGAACACGCTCTTGTAGGAACCGAACGTGGAACGGATTTGGAGGTCGATTGCCAAGCAAACTAAGGATTATCAAGTTCTCGCGTGAAAACCGAGGTAAGCGGGACACGACATCGTAAGACAAAGATTTCGAGTTTCGCATGATTTAGGTTTAAGGGTGAATACTTGGAGTTTAATTTCAAATCTATGATGTGATTCAGGGTTTCATTAAAAGGAGATTAGACCGGAGTTCGATTAAGTTTTGGAATTTAAGTCGAAGCTCGAGGTAAGGGACCTCGTGGCCGAACTTTTAATGGGAGTAAATGAAAATGAATTTCATGATTTTATGCGAATCAGTTTATAGCTTTCACATGAAAATACACAATCATTATTTTGAGAATATGCGATTTTTTATGTGCAAATGCCTCTATGTATTACGTGAAATTGAACCATTATTTTATGTGAAAGTATTCTCGTATGGTATGTATAGAGATTCCATTATTTCATGTGAGAATAGATGATGAAGTGGTGTATGAGAATGTTTCATGTTATTTACAAAAGTATGATTTATCACCCCATCCATGAGAAAGTATGAATGATGTGTTGATGATGATAATTATGATATGTACACCATGATTAGGTGACTGATGGGACCTTATGCATGATTTTGTATGTCACGAAATGAATCATTGAATAGTGTGGACATTGGTCATCTTGAGATCATTGAAATGACTCAGATGACCAATGGCTCACAATCGAATGAATAGCCACGGACAAAGACTGGCAATTATATGTACAACCACGGATTAAAGACTGCAATTGAATGTGTAGCCATGGATTAAAGACTGCAATTATATGAATGACCATGGATTAAAGACTGGCAATTATATGAATAAACATGGATTAAAGACTGCAATTATATGAATGCCATGGATTAAAGACTGCAATCATATGAATAAACATGGATTAAAGACTGCAAATTATATGAATAAATATGGATTAAAGGCCCGACATTTAAATATACAAAATATGGATTAAAGACTCGCAACTTTAGAAAGTTTTAATTTCCATCTATGTATGTTATGAATGAATTTAAAGATCATGATTGTATGTGTATGCATATCCCAAACCTCTGTGAGCGAGGTTACTTCATCGGGTATTGTTTATGCAATACTCACCCTTTCTTTTAAAAATGTTTTTCGTAAAGGGAAGGACGTGCGGGTGTGTGACGGAAAGCGTGATTAGGACTATGGGAACCAAATTAAATTCCGTGATTTTCATGATTTGAAATATTGTTGTCTTTATGTTTTCCTTTGAAGTTAAACTTACTTACAGTTTTTGATAGGCCAAACTGATGTGATGTTTTTTTTAAAATGATTTGAATGTTTTGTTTTTGTTTGGGATCCCTGGAACTATTTAAGTCAAATGGAAATTCCTTTTAAGTTCTTTTAAGTCTCGGCCTATAAATGTATGCATATGTAGTAATGTCCCTAGGGTTTTGGTCTTAGAAAAGTAGGGGCGTTACAACTGTAGTCTAGAATAAGTAAACTCACATATATATCAAACCTGAAACATAAACTCGACTTCTTAATTCTAAGTTATCCAAAAATCCAAACCCACAAACCAAACACTCCACTGTATTTTTAGTGGGGTGATCATGTCTTGATGAAAATCCGATAACAATAATGCATACTACTTTTTAGACTATTTTGGTCTAGAACTTAATACTAGTGTGGCTGAAGAACTTAGGAAGACCACAACTAAAAAGGAATATAAATGAACAATATTAGCCTTGAATTCTTGGATGGAAATTCCATAGTCAAGAAGTCTTCAATGAAGAGTCTATGATGTTTGAATTCTATGTATCTTTAATTGCACGCTCACTTTGAATTTCCCAAAAAAATGCGGCTCCTTTTGGCCGTTACTTAATCATTTCCTACTTCATCAACAAGAGTGGGTTGGTGATTTCCCTTTCTCCTTTCCTAGTTCTATTGATGGGAAAGATTTATTAGTGATCTCGAAAACGACCCCCAAAATCATAAAAAGCTAGCCCCGTTTGATAACTATTTGATTTTAGTTTTTGGTTTTTCAAAATTGTACTTATTTTCTCATCATTTCTCTACAATGGTTTTTATTTTTCCTACAATTGTTCTCATCTTTATTAAGAAAACACTTGAATTTTTAGCTAATTTTTTTTTAAAAAAGCATGGTTTTAGAAACTACTTGTTTTTAGTTTTCAAAAGTTGGTTTGGTTTTGAAAATACATCTAAAAAGTAGATAAAAAAAAAACATGAAAAACCATAGATGAAAGTGGTATTTATAGGCTTAATTTTAAAAAATCAGAAACTAAAAATCAAATGATTATCAAGCGGGGATTAGAAAAGGCTTTTTGTTCATGCAGCTAAAGATAACAATGAGTTTTTACAGAAATAATAATTAAATGCTCGATTTTTTTTTGTTTCCTACGTTTCGAAAGTTACTCCATGATTCATAGGTTTTAAACAGAGAAACATTTTTTAAAATGAACCTAGCTCAACAATAATTTATCGGTGTTCTTAACTAAGAGATCAGAGAATCGAATCCTTCCTACACTCAAATGATGTTGAACTCAATAATAATAAGAAAAGGGGTGAAACTTATACCATGTTTGGCTAACCATTCTTATTTCTTGGGTTTTTATTCATAAAGAAAAAAAAAAGAAAGGTATATATTTATAACAATATCTTTAGATTTCTTTTTCCTATCATTTGTACTATTTATTGTTTCAAAAAATGGCTAAGATTTAAAAAAATGTATTTAAAAGTAAATTATAAAAATAAATGTGAGTAAATAACCGTGGCAGAAATAGGAAATTAAACAAAAACAAAAAAAAAAATATATCTATCAAACTTCCCCTTCAATAAGCACATATTTCTCAAAAACTTCCAAAAGAGAAACAAAAAACTAAGAAAAAGAAAATTAAAAATAGCGTTGTAGGTTCACGTTTTGACTATAACTTAAATTTAACAATAATAATGTCAAATTAAGTATAACATAGGATGGTAATTGACATGTACTTCTTTTCTTGAGGTTGGAGGCTAAATCTCCACATCTCTATTTGGTGTACTAAACAAAAACATGACAATAATATATAATTAAATTAAAAAGGGCATAGATGTTATGAAATTTGAATACACACTAAAAAATGTGACTTTACTTGGGACTCACACGCTAAAATGAGTATAACTTAGCAGTAATTGACATATATTTCTTCTCTTAAAGTCAGAGATTCAAATTCTTATACTCCACCGTTCTTTTGTACTAAAAATATTGGAATGCACACTAAAAAAAAGGTAAATTTAATTTTGTGACATCCATTAAAAGAGTGAATTTAATTTGGAAGAGTCAAATCACATATGAATCTTACCATACATGAACCTAGAAATCTAACTTTAATGAAAAAAAAAAGGTGAGAAAACATTATGATGGCCCAGTTGAAAAAGAAAAGTTTATATCCTATATTCACCCTTAATTTCTATTGTTTTTCTACTCTTTGTCATCCTTAAATTTTCTATAAGAAAGTCATTTTCTTGTTAAATATTTAAATCAATTATCTATTACAAATTCATTTAGCTAATCAATAAATATGCCTATGTTAATATCAAATGTATTTGAAGTTATTATATATAATAGGTTGGTATCTATTCGTTTTAGTTAAAATTTTAACATCTAAGTTCTTGATAAAAGTATATACTTTAACCAGTTGAACTAAGTTGAGATTGATAAATTTTGCATTATTAAAATAAAATATTTGAAAATTTAAACCAAAAAGGAAAAAAAAAAACTAGTGAATAGTTAAGCCACAAAACAAAAGAAAACGCCCACGTGAGAGTTTCATCTTAAGAGCATCTTTTGGATTTGAGTATGAGCAAAAGCCATCAACTTTATTGAAGATGAGAATGTGACTCATTATTGATTCTTCAAAGATATCAAAAAATAATGGAGACAAATTAAAGCCTTAATATATACTTTTTTTTAGTGTGACAATGTATCAGTTAGCTTCCCACAAAGATTTCATTCTATCCTCTTTTATCCATCTCTCATTCCTAATATCTTTAGTCTTTTGTGAGAATTGGATGAGACCCAAGAGATTTTCCCTTTTTGAGTGGGATTTTTCTCTCCATTTTTTAAATCATGTTGCATATGCACATACCTTATTGAGATTTTGTTTGATAATAGTTTTTAAAATAACTTTTTGGTAACTATGCTTGTAAAATGTTTAAAAATTTATATGATTTAGGTCAAGATATCATTACAATTTAAATATATACAAAAACAATATAAGAAAAATATACGAGGGAAATATGAGATTACAAATTTTAAAAAGGTTTATTTCAAAAGCAATTATCTGCTGGTTTTGCAGTTAAGTGTAAATCAGAAAGTGGTAAACAGTTTTACTAAACATGTAAACGGTCATAAATTGGTTGGAGATTTAAACATATCTCACGATCGTTAACACATTCAATATGTAGCTACACTCTTTTTAACTATTGAATTAAACTTTAAACTTAGTTAAGTTATACAATTAAATATATTTTTCTTTTATAAAACTAAACTTTCAAATGTCGTATAAACTTAGCTCGTAAGTTTGTCACAAAATAGTTTACAGAAGTATCTAGAATTTGGCATAAAATTAATGTTTAAACATAGTTATAAAATTATAATATTTAGAAAAAAAAATACAAAAATTCCAATCTCAAAACATCCCAATCTAGCCTAAAAAAATAATCACAAAAACTACAACTTTAGCCCCGTTTGATAACCATTTTGTTTTTGGTTTTTAGTTTTTGAAAGTTAAGTTTATTTTCACCTAATTTCTCTACCATAGAGATAATCTCTCTTAAGTAAGTATTTGAACTTTTAGCCAAATTCTAAAAACAAAATTAAGTTTTTGAAAGCTACTTTTTTTAGTTTTCAAAAGTTGGCTTAGTTTTTGAAAACATAAGTACAAACTAGATAAAAAAAACATATAAACTAATTGGTAGAATTAGTATTTTTAGGTTTAAATTTCAAAATAAAAACTAAAAACAAAATGGTTATCAAACGGGGCGTTTGTTTTTAGTTTTGAAAAATTAAGCCTAAAAATACTAGTTTCAACTATGGTTTTCCTTGTTTTGTTATCTACTTTTTACATATGTTTTTAAAAATCAAGCTAAAATTTGAAAACTAAATAAAGTAAGCCCAGTTGAATAACTATTTGATTTTTAGTTTTTAAAACTTGTACTTGTTTTCTCACAATGTCTCTATAATGAGTTTCATCTTCTCTACAATGTTTCGATATGTCTTAAAAAAAACATGTAAGTTCTATCCAAATTCTAAAAACAAAAATTACTTTTTGAAAATTATTATTTTTTTTTATTTTTTTATTTTAAAAACTTGACTTGGTTTCTAAAAACATAAGTAGAATATAGACAAGAAAATATAAAAATTCAATTCATAGATGGATATAGTATTTATAGACTTAATTTCTAAAAACTAAAAATAAAAAATCAAATAGTTATCAAGTAGACCATAGTTTTCAAATATTTTTTTTGTTTTTGAACTTTGATTATGAATTTAAATGTTTTGAGACAAAAACCAGAAAACAAACTTAATTAATTTTCAACCACTAAAATAAAAAACCAAACGGTGGTCTAACCCACACAAATTAGTCTTATCCAGTACAAAAGTGTTCACACCTAGCCATAGATATCATAAAACATCCCACATAACTCTAAAAAACTAACATCCACAAAACTAGTTTTATCCGAAATAAAGATGTTCATACTTTCTCATAAATCCTAACATCTGTGTATACATATAAATTAGTGGGTTTTAATTTTATTATATGATAGAAATTAAAATTTTAATCTAAAAATTGAATGAAAGTGTAAAACTTAATATTGGTTAAAACAAAACAGAAGAACTTAAATTACATTAGATGTTACCAATCAAAACAATCACTAATTAATATTTCCATGTAGATTAACAAGGATCAAAAGTTCTGCATTAAAAAAAGAAAAAGGAAAATTACCTTCATAAAAAAATAATCATCAACTTATAAAAGAATTACAAGTAGCAACTAGGGAGGGTGGAAGATGTGTTGTCATTGAGCTGTGTTTATACAATTAATTATATATATAAGGCAAAGCTTAAGCCATCAGCATCAAATCTTTATGCATGATGTATTCATTAATTATGAGAACAATTTTGCTTTAGAGTCCAAAAAGTCTTACCATTATCTCTTTATGATTTAATCCTCAATCTCATCAACCAAAGGAATTATTCTTTAAAGATAATTAATTAATCCTACTTGTATTTTCTAATTATACTATCATAGTGTTTGGTTTGATGACATTAAGAAGATACTATTTCTATATTTTTGTAACATACCAGGTCAATAACGATAATTTGAAACACAAAATTTAAGGTGGTTTAATATTATATTGTTTTTATTAGATTTAGGTTTATCTAGTTTAGGTAGATGTATAAGCAGAGTCGTATATAAATTAAAATTGATGTCAAAAGGAGGGTAAAAAATACCACATAGAAAAATGTAAAAAAAAAATTACAAATATAGTAAAATTAGTTGTTCAACCCATATAATTACAAAAAAAAAAACAAAAACTCATAACTCATATTAGTGATAGGAGTATATCACTTTTTTTAATTGAATTTTATCGATGATAGAAGTCTATTACTATCACTATCACTGATAGATTTCTTGTTTGAATTTTTTATATGTTCTGATTGAAGTCTATCGGTGATAGAAGTGTATTACTATCGCTGATAGATTTCTTGTTTGAGATTTTTATTTGTTTGGATTGAAGCCAATCAATGATAAAAGTCTAACACTATCACCGATAGAATTCTATTTATGTTGTCTATCTTTTCTTATTGGAAGTCTATCAGAGATATAAATCTATCACTATCACCAATAGACTTCTAATGTGTCGTTTTATCTGTTCTGATTGGAATCGATCTGTGATAGAAATCTACTACTATAATCGATAGACTTCTATTTATGTTATTTATCTCTTCTGATTGAACTCTATTCATGATAGAAGTCTATCACTATCACTAGTAGACTTCTTGTTTTCTATTCTTTATCAGTGTTGATTGAAGTCTATCACTGATAGAAGTTTATCACTTTTTGTTTGAGGTTGCTTATTAATGTTGATAGAAATCTATCACTAATACTGATAGATTTCTTGTTTATTCTTTATTTATTGGTATTTATTGAAGTCATTCAAAACGAATAACAGAAAAATGCTTTCAAAGCCATAAGGGGAGTAATAATCCTGTTGCATATTCTTTTAAGCCTTACTGATCTTAGTGTTCCTTTTTTTAAAAGACTTTACTAAGTAAAGATTTGAATTAAGCATTTTGTTTTATTATTTTTTTTTCAAACGAGAGGCTTTGGATTTAAGATTATGTTCTTATTAAATGTTTGAACTATGGGATCCAACTTATGTTTTTTATTTATTATTTTATTTTTCCTTCCGTTTATGGCCTGTTAGAAGTGGGAATTTCTCTCTCTTGTATGGGTAAAAGGCGAGCTAAAGAATAATAGAAAATAAATAAATTAAATCAAATAATTTTTGGAAATAAACAGCAAAAAATCTACCCCTGATGCAACCTCGCGTGGAATACTCGCTTGAACTGCTTATTATCGAATCAGGGTTGTAATCCCGTGGTCACCATTGCAACCTACGCTGCTCAAAGCCAAGGCAATGTCTCAACCCATGTGGCGTTGTAATTGTTGGGATTTATGTCCTAAACTTATGTAATTTTGATCAAATAAATAAAGAGTTATTTGTTTTGATAAAATTATACTCTTTCTTTATAAATCCAATAAACTAAGCTCCAAGGCTATAATGTATTTTGAACATCAGTGTAGTAGACACTATTTGGATTGTGCTCAAGAGTATAACCTAAATGGTCTATGGTATAAGAATAAGGTTGGAAACCTTATTATGGTAACACCATGGATGCGACCCACTTTGTAATTAGTACAAATGATGTAATCCCACTCATTCATGTGGTTGACATGCGAGTGGGGGCATCCTGTATGAAGAGGTCATACAAGACCGGACAACAAATTATTAGTCTAACCAGTATAACGCCGTTAACAAGATAAGAAATTTATAGATGGTCATTAGTGACTCGACCTGAATTCTGAGCAAGTTAAGAACTTCTGCTTATAGGGGTTTGTCATTAGACTAGTATGGGTGAGAGTGACCTGTAGCCGACTCAATAAGCCTACCTTCTCAAGGACAAAACCTCGTAGGTAGTTGGGGACTTAACTATGAAAGATGGAATTCAATCATTCCTACACTAAGGAATTAGATAGGTTGCCCCCTTAAGAATTGAGTCCATGTCTTGAACAACAGGGCCCCACCCTCTAAACTGACTTAAGAGGGTATGGATCTATGGTAGGACCATAGACTTGTTGTTCATTAGAGGATCAGTGGTGCTTAAGGAACAAAGAGGTAATCACAGGGGTAAAACGATAATTTGACCCAGTTGTGATTACGAACAACCTGTGAAGGGTCGACTCATGGGTAATGATTATATCATTGTACACAATATAATCTACAGTGAGGAGAGTGCAGCTACAAGTCTATAGTGGAGTGACTTGTAGTTAATGAATATTGATTAATCAAATCAAAGAGTTTGATCGGGCCAATCTCACATCATCGGAGCTCATGAACTGTAGGTCCATTAGATCCCTCCGTTGGCTCAACATGGTAATATTGAGGGTATAAAGTTAGGAATGAAATTGAAGAGTTCCATGTCATATATGAGGTGTCATATCAATTATATGTGATATAATTGATATAATATATGGTTTTAATGTGAATCAGATTCACATATTAACTATATACTAATGAGAGAATGAAAGAGGGATATGATGGTAATTTCCATCCCATTTCCCTATAAATAGTTGCATGAGATGCAACTTTAAGATTGATCTTTGGTAACCCTAGAATACAATACTAGTGTGTTGTTGGAAAAGTTTCAAAACACATCTTTTCTCATAACCTCCACATCTCACCCTAAAGGAACCCACCTTCCTCCCTCACCTAGAGAACAATGGAGAAGATCTAGTGGTGGTATCTTCACACGTTTGGGTTCGAGTTGCTGAGATCGTGATCGTGGGAGAATGAGTTCGAGAAGAAAGCGTTCTTCAAAGGTAATTTTCTTGTTTTCCTTGTTATATTACATGCTTAATCGTATTTATATTGTTCTTGATTGAAATCCATGAAACAAAAGCGATTCACAATCGCTTCTGCTGTGGGATTCGATCCTTTCAATTGGTATCAGAGCCCAATTGTGTTCTTGATTTTGTTCTAGATTTATCAAGAATAAAGGTGGGATTTACTGTTTTCATGTGATGAATGAACGGTTTGCGAAATTAGGTGTTTTTCATTTTTGGCACATAGATTTACAATTTTTAACAATGAATCGTTTAATGTAAGGGTCCGGTGTTTTGGGCAAATTTAATTGTAAATCGAGTCTGTAAGTCCGTGTCGATCGAGGCAAAGTGGTTGTTGAAAAGAACGGATCAAAAAACGAGCAAAACAACAAAAGGTGTTTGTTGTACTGTGTGCAGCGTTGCAACGCCAATCGGGCGGTATTCAGGCTGCAGACAGGTGCAGCGTTGCAACGCGCCTCCCTGCGTCACAACGCTTGGACGATGAGGCCTTGGCGTTGCAACGCTTGCACGGGCGTCGCAACGCTTAAGCTGCTGAGGCGCGCGACATGAAGGAGTCACCGTTGCAACGCGATCCTCATCGTTGCAACTGTAACGCCCCTACTTTTACTACATAAAATCCTAGGGACATTACTACTCATGCATGCATTCGAGGCCTTAACTGAGCTTAAAACAAATAAAACTTGATAAATAAAGATCAATTTAATTTGGGATCCCATAGAAATACAAAACGTTTACAAGAAATATAATTAAATTCGGCCTCTAGTTTCAAAACTCAGACTACATAAGCGGAAGACCATAATCTTTTACAATTCTTTCTAAATCACGGATGCGAATTCATGACTTGGTTCCCATGGCTTCAGAGCGCATCCATGCCACTCGCCTCGTATGCTCTCGCCTCTCTACACAAAACAACCTTTAAAACAAAGAAAGACACAACAAAGGTAGGGGATGAGTAGTATTATAAAATACCCATGAGAAAGTGGGGGCCTGGATATGCATACACATACAATCATGATCTCTAAACTCATTCGTTACATACATAGATGGGATCTAAAACTTTCTAGAGTTGCTGTGTCTTTAATCCATGGTCGCATATTTAATTGTCGCCTTTAATCCATGATCGCTTATTCAGCTTGCCGTGTCTTTAATCCATGGTCGCTCATATAATTGCCGTGTCTTTAATCCATGGTCAGATATTTAATTGCCGTGTCTTTAATCCATGGTCGTTCATATAATTGCCGTGTCTTTAATCCATGGTCGTTCGTATAATTGCCGTGTCTTTAATCCATGGTCGTCAGATAATTGCCGTGTGTCTTTAATCCATGGTCGTTCGTGAGATAATTGCCGTCTTTAATCCATGGTCAGATATTTAATTGTGAGGCCGACCGTCATCCTAAGTCATTTCAAATGATCTCGTGGATAACCAATGTCCACACTATTCGTTAATTCATTTCGTGACATGCAAAACATGCATAAGGTCCTTCCATCTCATAATCATGGTGTACATATCACAAAACATCATCATAAACACATCATTCATACTTCCTCATGGACAGGCGAAAGATCATACTTTTGTAATAAACATGAAACATTCTCATACACACTACTCATCCTATTCTCACATGAAATAATGGGATCCTTTCACATAACATACGAGAATACTTTCACATAAAATAATGATTCATTTTCACATAATACATCAAGTATTTGCACATAAAATATCACATATTCTCAAAATAATATCTCGTGGATTTTCATGTGAAAAATATGAACTATTTCGCATAAAATCATGAAAATCATTTTCGCCATTCCCATTAAAAAAGTTCGCAAGACGAGGTCCCTTACTAAACCTTTTGAAAATCATTCACTCGAGATTCTCGAGAAACCCTTTGAAATATTCGTTTCTAAATTCAAGCCCTAAGCATGAGTTTTGGAAATTCACCTTCCAAAATAATTCTTCAATTTTCATCCTTTAAAACAAATTCATATTTCAGAAATCGTATTCACTTCCTTTTTTAAGATCGTTTGTAGAAAATCCCTTTACCTTAACATAGCTTGCAACTCTTCAAGCTCCGCTCCTAATTCAGGGTTCCTATCGACTTGCTCGGTGCACTCGAATTCCTTCAATTCAATCCATTTTCCTAATTAGACACATAATAAGTAAACTTATTTTTTCACATCCAATAAGAGATAAGTCGAATTACTACTCACTGAGGTCAAAACGAACTCCGTGAATCAAAACAGTGGACCGAGCGCCTCCGAAGGCAGCGTGGCAAGGCCGGCCAGGCCGGCGCGCGTGTGGCGGCGCGGCGGCGCGCGTGGTGGTGGCGGGGCGGCGTCTGGCGGCGTGATGATGGCGGATCCGCGTGAAGTTCTTGAGCCGATCTAATCAAAACCAACCGCCATTCACTTGAAACCTGGCCGAATAACATCTAAAAACTCGAACCAAAGTCGGACCAACAACCCACGAAACCGACCTCCGACGCGACCTCAGCGCGTTCAATGAACTCCACGGCTCGAGAGCAAGGGTCGACGGTCGTAATCGTGGCGTAGGGGAGTCGGCGAGCTCGATCGGCGTGTGGGTTCTTCCCGACGACTAGATCTAACGGAAGCGTCCGATTGCGAGACTTCACGCTTAGCTTCGATGGGGTGGCTTCGCCCAATGTTTCTTCAAAGTGGGTCAGCGCGCCGGACGATTTCTACTGAAGCGACGTGGACGGCACGAGCTTTGGGCGATCGACGGCGTGACTTGGCCGGCGCGCTTCGCATAATAGTGGCAACGGCGGTTGATGGTGGGGACGGCCGGGCCGCGGTCGAGGCCCCTCGCCGTCGTCATGGTGAAGGAGGAAGAAAAGGTGGTCCTCAAAATCGTGCCCTTTTAATAGAGAAAACCCTAATTCCTCTTTAAAACTAAAATTACCAAAATGCCCTTCTTTCAACTTCCAACTACAAAATGCCCTTAACCCTAACTAAATAATCCAATTTAACTTATATTTAGTAACACTCATATGTTTTCTCCTAAATTTTCAAAACTAGGAAAGTAAAACAAGAAACTCAAAGGTTCGATTAATTTAATTGGCATTAAGTTAGCCCATAATTCGTAATAAAAGGTACTTGGAGTTCCGGGCGTTATAATCTTCCTCCTTAAGAACTTTCGTCCTCGAAAGTTTCGATCTTATAATACTTTGGGAAAGCTCTCGCTCACACCCGCTCCACTTGGTTACGACGTAGTCTTCGAATTTCTTTATGCAAGAATTAACACTAGCTTCCTCGTGTATCGCATCTTAGCGTAAACTTATTACCCAACATATCTCACAACTTTAAGTTGAGCTCGTTTCTCTTCACCGGGTCTTTCTACTAAGGCCTACGTAAGTGAGGCCCTTGTCTCTGATTCCAAATTTGGGAAGTTCCAGATTCAAATTCTAAGATAACTCCTGGATATTTAGCTCAGATTTTCCTTCTCTAGTCCTTTAGTTAGTTTCTTCCGCTTTGTGACTTTAGAAAGGAGCTCTTTGCTAAAACCATTACATTGTTGTTGAGTCACAAAATCCTCTTTAAGGTTTGCTGCACCAGCTACTAGCATTCATTTCGAGACATGACTAGATCGTTCCGACTGACCATCGTTTCCATAACTTTAACACCTTTCTAAGAGGTGTGACTTCAAGGATAAAGTTAGCAACTTTGTTTGATTGCTCAAGCCTCTCTACACTATTGGTTAACCTCTCTCGCTACCCTCCACGACCCTTTTAGTAAACGTTACAGTGACAATCTCACTCACGTGCCTACTTAATTAACTTTGGGGCTTTTTAGTGCAATCACTAGCTCGTTGAAAGTTTTAAGTCATGGTAGGAGTAACTCAGACTTAGGTCTCCTTTGGTTGTCGTGACACATGGAAAGCCTCATCGAACTTTACCAATTTTATTACAAAAATGCTCCAAAAATTTCGGCAGCACAACGACATAACTACCACAATGCCAAAATTTTATCTAACACCTGTTTGATAGAAATTGCACTTCTAGAATCAGACAGCTAACCAATCATGCCTCCAACTTCATTTCAGGATACTCAGAGTGCAGAACACACGATACAAAGAAATGTCGGACAATCAAATATAAGTAGAACTCAATTGCTTTAATTGTAAACAATAACTCTTTAAAGACAAGAAGATTTAACAACCAAGTTACAACCTTAACTTTAAAAACAACCTTTAAAAAAATGTAATGAAATCCTCTTGACTTACCCTGCTTTAGAGCCTAAACAATTGTAGGTTATCGCATTAAGTGACAAAATTTCATTGCAAGTTCTAGGGATTAGAATGACCCTTTTTAAACAGGTTATTCCAGATACAGTTCGTACTCTATCGCTTTTAATCTTTCCTCAGCTGATGGCACAACGGAACAGTAATTCATGTCACTCCCCTTAATATCCTGCTCAAGTAATCACTTGAATATAATGCAACTTTCTTAATACCAATAGGGTTGGATATTTTACAATGGCATCCACTACATTTCTTAACTTTTCCGACTCTTTTGTCATGAAACCCTAACGTTCAAACCTTGAATACGAATACTTTATTTAACACCTCTAGACTTGGAACTTTTCAAGATTTACAATACTCCTTTGCTAAGGTTCTACTCATGAACTCGGTTGTTCAAGGTTTCCTTGAAAGATTTTCACTGTAATGTCTACCCTTTTTCTTTCCTTTGTCCAAACTACTCCTTTTAATAACGTGCAAGTGAGTCTTATCTTGACAAAGACTCCTTTAAGCCTTACATCCTGAACTCGGACATTTCCTTTATAATATTACTCACCTGAGGTCACATTCTCGTCTTTTCTTAACTTAACAAATTTCCTTATGCTCACCTTTTGAAGTTTACTTGAGCACTTAACTCCTTAGTGACCTTTCGACTACTTCCGTATCTCAGGACTTACTCTTCCCTCCTTATGCCTAAAGCAATCCTTCCGAATTGTCATTTCTGCCCCTTCTTAGGCTTGGTTAAACTAGAACGTCTCCGACAACTTTATCCCGACAATGATTTACCTTTCTCTTGAGCACTAAATCCATCAAGCCTATAAACATTAGGGGCATTTAAGTAAAATCTCTACAACCTTCATGATGTTCGTAAAGTGATTTGAAAGTCGTCTCGGGATATCTAATCCCTGGTTTATGACGGGCGCTAACTTGACTCCAAAATCATCTTAAGGAACACTATGCTCCTCGTCTTCGTGGAATAGGTCGCTCATTCAAAACGAAGAGATTTATCCTTAGCAACAACTGTCTCCACTTCTCATCTCTTATGCACACGCATAAGTATACCACTTTCTCCTTTATGCATCACACTAATACTTCTTATGGCGATAAACTACTATTAACTCTTATAAAGGAGGTTACGTACCTGTGACTTGGGTTCTTTTACTTTGTCAGGCATTCTGTAAGGAGTATTAGAAATTTCTCATTACTCTCTACTTTTAATTCCATACTTAAATCATCTCTCTGTGTTGGGGTAACTTTAAAAGATAAATCCTTCCTTATCTAATACTAGCGCATCGATCCTCGTGCTTAATCTCCTTAAACTTGGCCTTCTTCTTTTAGTAAGATTAAGGACTTTCTCAACTCTCTGTACTAATTGTTCATAAGGTCAAATTCATTAACAACCTTTCTTAAGGGCCCATCACTCTGGCCTTTACCAAGGAACCTTACAGTTCCATGTTTCTAATGGTCGCTCGACCACTGCCCCTATACACTTTACTAATTGAAAGAAGTTCCTCAGCTTGACTGCTATATAGCGAAGATGAGATTAAAAGCACTTTCCTCTATTAACCGAATTCTCTCTCCTTAAACCTCTGATCGGGAAAGGAAACTTTACTACCTAAGAGTTCAAGGTTAACCTCTCAGGCTATTTCTTTCAAGTTGTACACATATATCTAGTCCAACAGGTAGAAATTAGTAGCGAGGTTTCTTATACACATTCCACAAACGTGAACACACCTGTGATCATATGAATGTCTATTTGTGCACAAGTTTCTGGAGTTCCGACAATCAATTCTCTTGTGTTCTCAAACTAAAACTCTAATTCCTTACTCTTCTTCTTCATACTTGTCCTTATTAAGTCTATTTAGTTTATGGTATCGCTTTTGAAACTTCGTATCATGCCTATCTGTGTAGTAACACATTAATTGTGTATATCTCTGTTTTCTCCCTCAGAGCAAAGGTCTAAATAAAATCGAAGTGTTTCAAGTATTTTGAAGAATTAAATTTTTGTTCCAACATTAACAATCTATCCTTCCTTTAAAGCTCGAGTCCATTTTAACACATCTTTGCTCTCTTTACTTTTGAACTCCTTGAATACCATACTTACGTATTCACTTGAAGGTGAAGGGCTTTATTTAAGAACCAACAAAGTCGAAAACTCCAAAGTGGTACGTTTACTAAATCTCATACCTTTCTATCCAATTGATCTAGCATGAATGAATGAGACTACTAACCTCTTACCGAACACATTCAAACTTTGAACTTCTCATGAGTAGTCTTAACTTTTATTATTGAAAGCTATACTTAAGAAATCTAGTTTCTTAGCAACCTTTAACACTCTAACCTCTTAAGTCTTACTTTTACTCCCTTGGTCAAAGCGGACCTTTTAATAATCCACAACATGTGTTTTATGGCTATAAAACTTCATTTTTAGCGTAAACATTCTTAACTAAAACATTTTCCTTCCCATCATCAATATCGTGGATCACATGTGTTCTCTTTCCTTTCTGCAGCGTAAGGTCACGCCAACTCTATGACCTATACGCATATAGATTCATATATAAGCATTTCATTTATGCATTTCCCTTTTCATAGACATATAGTTTAGCTCATACATTCTCATTCTTTCTTAGTTTGGAAATTCATCAAACTCGATTTTTATATAAAATATTTTCTCATAGAATACTAAATTCTCTTTTCATGAACAAATAAAACTTTTAGTTCAAGGCATACCAGCGGTGACTGGAGTTGCTACTTAGCCATGGGATACTTGTTGCTTACTCTGTAAGCGAGTCTACAAGACCTATAACCTTGGGCTCTGATACCAACTGTAATGCCCCTACTTTTACTACATAAAATCCTAGGGACATTACTACTCATGCATGCATTCGAGGCCTTAACTGAGCTTAAAACAAATAAAACTTGATAAATAAAGATCAATTTAATTTGGGATCCCATAGAAATACAAAACGTTTACAAGAAATATAATTAAATTCGGCCTCTAGTTTCAAAACTCTGTACTACATAAGCGGAAGACCATAATCTTTTACAATTCTTTCTAAATCACGGATGCGGAATTCATGACTTGGTTCCCATGGCTTCTGTAGCGCATCCATGCCACTCGCCTGGTATGCTCTCGTCTCTACCTGAAAACAACCTTTAAAACAAAGAAAGACACAACAAAGGTAGGGGGATGAGTATTATAAAATACCCAGTAAGTGGGGGGTCGGGATATGCATACACATACAATCATGATCTCTAAACTCATTCGTTACATACATAGATGGGATCTAAAACTTTCTAGAGTTGCCAGGTCTTTAATCCATGGCTGCATATTTAATTGTCAGGCCTTTAATCCATGACTGCTTATTCAGTTGCCAGGTCTTTAATCCATGGCTGCTCATATAATTGCCAGGTCTTTAATCCATGGCTGTATATTTAATTGCCAGGTCTTTAATCCATGGCTGTTCATATAATTGCCAGGTCTTTAATCCATGGCTGTTCAGATAATTGCCAGGTCTTTAATCCATGGCTGTTCGTATAATTGCCAGGTCTTTAATCCATGGCTGTTCAGATAATTGCCAGGTCTTTAATCCATGGTCAGATATTTAATTGTGAGGCCGATTTGGTCATCCTAAGTCATTTCAAATGATCTCGGGATAACCAATGTCCACACTATTCGTTAATTCATTTCGTGACATGCAAAACATGCATAAGGTCCCTTCAGTCTCATAATCATGGTGTACATATCACAAACATCATCATAAACACATCATTCATACTTCCTCATGGACAGGGCGAAAGATCATACTTTTGTAATAAACATGAAACATTCTCATACACACTACTCGTCTCTATTCTCACATGAAATAATGGGATCCTTTCACATAACATACGAGAATACTTTCACATAAAATAATGATTCATTTTCACATAATACATCAAGTATTTGCACATAAAATATCACATATTCTCAAAATAATATCTCGTGGATTTTCATGTGAAAAATATGAACTATTTCGCATAAAATCATGAAAATCATTTTCATTATTCCCATTAAAAGTTCGCAATTTACGAGGTCCCTTACTAAACCTTTTGAAAATCATTCACTCGAGATTCTCGAGAAACCCTTTGAAATATTCGCTTCTAAATTCAAGCCCTAAGCATGAGTTTTGAAAATTCACCTTCCAAATAATTCTTCAATTTTCATCCTTTAAAACAAATTCATATTTCAGAAATCGTATTCACTTCCTTTTTAAGATCGTTTGTAGAAAATCCCTTACCTTAACATAGCTTGCAACTCTTCAAGCTCCGCTCCTAATTCAGGTGTTCCTATCGGACTTGCTCTGGTTTCGAATTCCTTCAATTCAATCCATTTTCCTAATTAGACACATAATAAGTAAACTTATTTTTTTCACATCCAATAAGAGATAAGTCGAATTACTACTCACGGAGGTGTGAAAAGCGAACTCGGTGAATCAAAACAGGGTGGGAGCAGCCCGCGCGTGAGCATGTGGCGTGGCCGGCCGGCGCGCGCTGTGCGGCGGGCGCGCGCGGCGCGTGGTGGCGGAGGCGGCGCGCTGCCTTGGCGCGTGATGGCGGATTCTCGTGAAGTTCTTGAGCCGATCTAATCAAAACCAACCGCCATTCACTTGAAACCTGGTCGAATAACATCTAAAAACTCGAACCAAAGTCGGACCAACAACCCACGGAAACCGACCTCCGACGACCTCAGGCGCGTTCGAATGAACTCCACGGCTCTGAGCAAGGCGGTCGACGGTCGTAATCTGTGCGTAGGGGAGTCGGCGAGCTCGATCTGGCGTGTGGGTTCTTCCCGACGACTAGATCTAACGGGAAGCGTCCGATTGCAGCACTTCACGCTAGCTTCGATGGGGTGGCTTTACGCCTCAATGTTTCTTCTTCAAGAAATTCAGCGCGATCGCGACGATTTCGGCTGAAGGACGTGGACGGGGCACGAGCTTTGGGCGATCGACGGCGTGACTTCTTTGGCGGCTTTCGGAATAGTAGTGGCAACGGCGGTGGGATGGTCCGGGACGGCCGGTCTTTGGTCGTGGTAGAGCCCTCGTCGTGCGCAACAAGGAGGAAGAAAAGGTGGTCCTCGAAAATCGTGCCCTTTTAATAGAGAAAACCCTAATTCCTCTTTAAAACTAAAATTACCAAAATGCCCTTCTTTCAACTTCCAACTACAAAATGCCCTTAACCCTAACTAAATAATCCAATTTAACTTATATTTAGTAACACTCATATGTTTTCTCCTAAATTTTCAAAACTAGGAAAGTAAAACAAGAAACTCAAAGGTTCGATTAATTTAATTGGCATTAAGTTAGCCCATAATTCAGAATAAAAGGTACTTGGAGTTCTGGGGCGTTACAGCAACACTGCTGGAGTAACACTTCAACAGGCACGGACAAGGTGCAGTATTGCAACCCTACCATCAGCATTGCAACGCCGAAGGCGTTTCAGGAGATTTCTCAACGGGCAAAAAACGTTTTTTAAATTTTATTTAATATAAAAATGTTTTATATTAAATTTTATTAAATAATATTAATTTTAATTAATATAATTAGATTATATTAATTAAATTAATTTTAGGATGCCAAAAATGGTCTAATTTTGCTATTTAAATTATGCAATTGTTGTATAATTATTGTCATGCATAATGTATGCTTTTATTTTAGATATCCCACCTAGGTTAAGCATTACCATGTATCATTTATAATATACAATGTTATATTATATAGTTTGCATGTATTATTAATATAAGGTGTTATATTAATTTATGGACAACATTGACATGCATTATAATTCATGAGATTATTATGCTATGTATGTTTTATTATTCATGAGATGAATGATCAAGTACTATATCATAGTATGCATGTCACCTAAGGTTAATTATTAGTTTTAAAATGTTTAGAACTTGGAATTAATAGATCTTAGGTTATCTAGTTCTAATTAGATTAGAATTAGGAACCAAGTAATTTAAAAACAATGATTAAAAGAGAAACTCTGTCTAAGGAAGGTTCTGTCTAGGTTGGGGTATTTAAGTCGACTTTAAACTAACACCCGCACTGGAACCGACTGGAGGGAGTGAATTTTAATCAGAGGGTTTATAAATTATAGTAGCGTCAGCGAGTTTTTTAAGGGGTTAATAAACTAGAAATCATAGATTTAATATAAAGAGTTATATTAGAAAACTTAGGATAAAACCAATATAAAAGTTTTATTGATCATCAATATAAGAGTTATATTGATAAGTTTAGGTAAAACCATTAGCCGGATTTTAGCCTAAGTAAATTTCCTATAGAGTTAAAGTATCCAGTAGGAGGAAAAGTATATATGATACATATCTTTTCACCTATGTATCTCTGGGAAGTTCACACCGTGAGACTCATACTTGGCCTCGTGGCACAAACGGGAGCGTCCCCCTTCGAATGGTGTTTGTATGAGTCAATATCAAGGTGAATGGAGAAGGTACTTATAGTGAGTGGGAGCAGGTTTAGTGAAAACAAAACTTATGGTCTCTTCTGTCGGTTTACACCGTAAGATCACTATGGTCAGCCTGCTAGTTTGGCCTGGACCAGACAATCTCTTCGGAGGGCTTGATCATAGGGGATCGAACACAGTAGACACCCGAAAGGGATAAAGATTTTCTTAGTCTGCTTTTCAATCTAGTTCTCCTTCATGGATTTTATTGGATGGGGACTCAGGGTCTAAAGACAGAGGTTACACTCACAAGGTACATAAGAAGTGTATGTATCCTGACCGAATAATGGTAACTAAAGCCTATAGGAATAAGAGTTATTCTGGAATTAGGTTTTGGTCAAGAGTGTCTTGATCCAGAGGAGGAGTGTTTTTTATTACCTTTCGGTGTCATACATTCTAAACCTTTGGAGTATCATTGCAAATTATAAATGACCTAGGAATCATTTAATAATTAGCTAAAACATGATTGGATTAGACAATTATAACAAGAAACTTATACAAGTTTTTTTGTAAATTTTCAAAGAAAATGTCTAGCTCTATAATTTCCTTATCAAAGTGCGAAAAAATTAATCGGAGAGAACATGATGACATGGAAAAACAAACTCAACACTATATTGGTAGTGGATGATCGAAGTTTGTCTTGATCGAGGAGTGTCCTCAAAGCTGAGCTCGAATGCTACACGAAATGTTCGTGATGCATATGATCGATGGATCAAGGCCAATGATAAGGCTAAGGTTTACATGCTGGGAAGTATGTCCGACATATTAGTCAAGAAGCACGAGGGCCTGATGATCGCTAAGGATATCATGGATTCAGTGTAGAGTATGTTTGGACAACAGTCTACACAAGCCTGACATAATACCCTCAAGTATATATTCAACTCGAGGATGCCAGAGGGTTCCTCCGAGCCAGGTCAGCTTCATTCTGGAAACTCTTCCAGATAGTTTCCTACAATTTAGAAATAATGTTGTTATGAACAAGCTTACTTTTAATCTTACCTCCCTTCTGAATGAACTCCAGACCTTTCAATCTTTGATGAAAATTTAGGGATCGAAAGGTGAGGCAAATGTTGCCAGTAGGAGTTATCATAGAGGTTCGACCTCTAGATAAAAAACAGTGGCTTCATCTTCTTCTAACCTGAAAGGGAAGAAGAAAAACATGAAGGAGGTTGGTAAAGGGAAACAACCTGACAAAGCTGCCGCCCAGAAAGGCAAGAAGGTCAAAGAAGTTGTAGACAAAGGAAAGTGTTTCCACTACAATGAAGACGGGCATTGGAAATGGAACTGTCCGAAGTACATTGCAGAAAAGAATAATGAAGGTAAATATGATTTATTTTGCCTAGAAGCTTCTTTAGTGGATAATGATAAAACTGCTTGGATACTTGATTCAGGCGCCACTAATCATGTTTGTTCTTCTTTTCAGGGAATTGATTCCTGGCAGCAGCTACAGGAAGGAGAGATAACGCTCCGGGTTGGAAATGGAGAAGTCGTCTCAGCTGTAGCAATAGGCATGATGAATCTTAATTTTGGCAAGAAATATATGTTGTTAGACAATATATTAGTGAAACCAGGGTTTACTAGAAACCTTATTTCAATTTCTTCCCTTATAGAACAATGTATTTCTGTTTCTTTTTCTTTAAATAAAGTGTTTATTTTAAAGAAAGGTGTGGAAATATGTTCAGCTTCATTAGAAAATGAGTTGTATGTTTTAAGGCCTAATTCAGTCAAAATGGTTTTGAACACTGAATTATTTAAAACTGCAAACACACAAACTAAAAAACGTAAAATTTCTCTAAAGAAAATGCTCATCTTTGGCATCTTAGATTGGGTCACATTAACCTCAATAGGATTGAGAGATTGGTAAAAAATGGACTTCTAAATGAGTTAGAAGAAAATACTTTACTCAGATGTGAATCCCGCCTGAAGGCAAAATGACTAAAAGACCTTTTAGTGGAAAAGGTTACAGAGCCAAAGAACCTCTTGAGCTTATACATTCAGACCTTTGTGGCTCGATGAATGTTAAAGCCAGAGGAGGTTATGAATATTTCATCTCTTTTATAGATGATTATTCTAGATTTGGGCATATTTACCTAATGCATCATAAGTCTGCAGCACTTGAAAAGTTCAAGGCATTCAAGACTGAAGTTGAAAATCAATTAGGTAAAACAATTCAAACACTTCGATCAGATCGAGATGGATAGTACATGGATTTAAAATTCCAGAACTATATGATAGAACATGGAATTACATCTCAACTCTCAGCTCCCGGTACACCACAGCAAAACGGTGTATCGAAAAGGAGAAATAGAACCTTGTTGGACATGGTTCAATCAATGATGAGTTATGCTCATCTCCCTAATTTCTTTTGGTGTTACGAAGTAGAGACTGCGGGATACATTTTGAACAATGTACCATCAAAGAGTGTTTCTGAAACACCTTTTGAACTCTGGAAAGGACGTAAAGGTAGTTTATGTCATTTCAGAATTTGGGGTTGTCCAACACATGTGCTTGTGACAAATCCAAAGAAGTTGGATTCACGTTCAAAATTGTGCCTATTCGTAGGCTACCCAAAAGAAACAAGATGTGGATTATTCTATGATCATAAGGAAGATAAGGTTTTTGTGTCGACAAATGCCACTTTCTTAGAGGAGGACCACATAAGAGACCACAAACCAAGAAGTAAAGTGGTGTTAAATGAGTTAAATGGAACAATAGCAAAAGTTCCTAATAAAACTAGTACGTCAACAAAAGTTGTTGATACTAGCTTGTCTAGTCATGAGAGTCCATCTCAAGAGTTGAGTATGCCTCGGCGTAGTGGGAGGGTTATAACACAATCTGACCGTTACATAGGTTTATTTGAAACCCAAGTTGTTATACCAGATGACGGCTGTGAGGATCCATCGACTTATACACAACCGATGGTTGACAAAGACAAATGGGTCATAGCCATGGACCAAGAAATGGAGTCTATGTACTTCAATTCTGTTTGGGATCTTGTAGATAAACCTGATGGGGTAAAACCTATAAGTTGTAAGTGGATCTACAAGAGAAAGCGTGGTGTAGATGGAAAGGTGCAAACCTTTAAATGTAGACTAGTAGCAAAGGGTTATACCCAGGTTGAAGGGGTTGACTATGAGCAAACCTTTTCACCTGTTGCTATGGTAAAGTCTATCCGTATCCTACTTGCCATTGTCGCATATTATGACTATGATGTATGGCAAATGAATGCCTAGACAACTTTTTTTAATGGCAATCTTGACGAGAACATCTACATGGACAAACCCAAAAGGTTCATTGAACCAGGACAAGAGCAAAAGGTTTGCAGGCTTAAAAGGTCAATCTATGGACTGAAACAAGCCTTTAGATTCTGGAATATAAGATTTGATGAGGCAATCAAATCTTTTGGCTTTGATCAGAATGATGATGAACCTTGTGTCTACAAGAAAATCATCAACAGTTTTGTCGCATCCCTAGTTCTATACGTGGATGATATCCCACTCATTGGGAATGATGTAGGTTACCTTACTGACATTAAGAATTGGCTAGCTACGCAATTCCAAATGAAAGATTTGGGTGAAGCGTAGTTTGTTCTTGGGATCAAGATTGTCCGGAACCGCAAGAATAAAACACTAGCCCTGTCTCAGACATTTTACAATGACAAAGTGTTGTTGAGGTTTAAGATGCAAGACTCCAAAAAAGGTTTATTGCGTTTTAGATATGGAGTTCATTTGTCTAAGGAAGAGTGTCCTAAGACACCTCAAGGAGTTTAGGATATGAGACAGATTCCTTATGCATCAACTGTTAGGAGCCTGATGTACGCCATGTTGTGTACTAGGTCAGACATCTGTTTTGCAGTTGGAATGGTCAGTAGGTATCAATCCAATCTAGGACCTGAACACTGGACAGCGGTTAAAACAATCCTTAAGTATCTACGGAGAACAAGGAACTACATGCTTGTGTATGGGGCTAAGGATTTGATCCTTACAGGATACACGAATTCTGACTTTCAAATTGATAAAGATTCTTAGAAATCTACATCAGGGACAATATTTACTCTTAACGGAGGAGCTGTAGTATGGCGAAGCGTCAAGCAAGGATGCATCGCTGATTCCACCATGGAGGTCGAATATGTAGCAGCTTGGGAAGCAGCTAAAGAGGTCATTTGGTTAAGGAAATTCATATTAGATTTGGAAGTTGTTCCAAATATGAGTTTGCCCATCACGTTGTACTGTGATAACAGTGTTGTCGTGGAAAATTCAAGAGAACCCCGAAGTTACAAGAGGGGAAAGCATATTGAGTGGAAATATCATCTCATCCGGGAGATTGTGCATCAAGGAGACGTGATCGTCACGAAGATAGCCTCAGAGCACAACATTGCTGATCCTTTTACAAAGGCTCTCACAGCTAAAGTATTTGAGAGTCACCTAGAAGGTTTAGGTTTACAAGTCTTCCCCAACTAGGGCAAGTGGGAGTATATTGTACAAATGGTTGTAATGTTTTAGTACTCCACAAGCTTTAGGTCAAGTGGGAGATTGTTGGGATTTGTATCCTAAACATATGTAATTTTGATCAAATTAATAAAGAGTTATTTGTTTTGATAAAATTATATTCTTGTTTTATAAATCCAATAAACTAAACTCCAAGCTTATAATGTATCTTGAACATTAGTGTAGTAGACACTATTTGGATTGTGTTCAAGAGTATAACCTAAATGGTATATGATATAAGAATAAGGTTGGAAACCTTATTCTAGTAACACAATGGATGCGACCCACTTTGTAATTTGTACGAATGAGGTAATCCAACTCATTCATGTGGTTGACATGCGAGTGGGGGCATCCTGTATGAAGAGTTCATACAAGACCAGACTGCAAATTATTAGTCTAACTAGTATACCGTCGTTAACAGGATAAGACTGATAATTTATAGATGGTCATTAGTGACTCGACCTGAATCCTGAGCAAGTTAAGAACTCCTACTTGCAGGGGTTTGTTCTTATACTAGTATGGGTGAGAGTGGCCTGTAGCCGACTCAATAAGCCTACCTTCTTAGGGACAGAACCTCGTAGGTAGCTGGGGACTTAACTATGTAAGATGGAATTCACTCATTCCTATACTAAGGAATTAGATAGGTTGTTCCCGTAAGAACTGAGTCCAGGTCTTGAACAACGGGGCCTCGCCCTCTAAACTAACTTAAGAAGGTATGAGTCTATGGTAGGACCATAGACTTGTTGTTCATTAGAGGATCAGTGGTGCTTAAGGAACAAAGAGGTAATCATAGGGGTAAAACGATAATTTGACCCAACTGTGATTACGAACAACCTGTGAAGGGTCGACTCATGGGTAATGATTTCATCAATGGACACAATATAATCTACAGTGAGGAGTGTGCAACTACAAGTCTATGGTGGAGTGACTTGTAGTTAATGAATATTGATTAACTGAATCAAAGAGTTTGATCAGTTAATCTCACATTATTGAAGCTCATGAACTGTAGGTCCATTAGGTCCCTCCGTTGGCTCAACATGGTAATATTGAGGGTATAAAGTTAGGAATGAAATTGTAGAGTTCCATTTCATATATAAGGTGTCATATCAATTATATTTTATATAATTTATATAATATATGGTTTTAATGTGAATTATATTCACATATTAACTATATACTAATGAGAGAATGAAAGAGGGATATGATGGCAATTTCCATCCCATTTCCCTATAAATAGTTTCATGAGATGCAACTTTGAGATTGATCTTGTAACCCTAGAATACCATACTAGCGTGTTGTTGGAAAAGTTCCAAAACACATCTTCTCTCATAACCTCCACATCTCACCCTAAAGGAACCCACCTTCCTCCCTCACCTAGAGAACAACGGAGAAGATCTAGTGGTGGTATCTTCACACATTCGGGTTCGAGTTGCTGAGATCGTGACTATGGGAGAAGGAGTTCGAGAAGAAAGTGTTCTCCAAAGGTAATTTTCTTGTTGTCCTTGCTATATTACATGCTTAATCGTATTTATATTGTTCTTGATTGAAATCCATGAAACAAAATTAAGAACACGCGATTCAAAATCGTTTCCGCTGCAGGATTCGTTCCCTTCAGTAATGCCACGCCTTGCGTTGCAACACCACACCTACAACAAGTGTCCTCCCGCTTCGATGGCATTGCAACAATGTCCAACAGGGTTGCAACGTCGTCATCTGTCCAGAACTCCAACTTCTCAATTTTTTGCCTGTTTCCGCTCCGTTTCTTCACAACAATCCCTTGCCACGAACGCCACGGTCTTACAGACTCGATTTACATAAATGTTTCCCAAACATAAAAGGCCCTTACATTGATCTCATCAACAAAATGTAAATCGAACTAGGTGCCAAGAACCGAAAACATCCAATTGCAAAATCATTAACTATCATAATATAAAAATTAATGCAACCCACATAATTTAAGAAATTTACTGAACTAACAACGATTGACTCTGGTACCAATTGAAAGGAATGGATTTCCTACAGCGGAAGCGCGATGTGAATTGTGTTGTTTCATTGTTGTTCTGAATCTCTTAAAATTGAAAGTACTAATTACAATCTAGGCTATGTATGTTTTCTTGAGAAGAAAAATTGTAACTAAGATTCGATAATCTACCTCTTGAAGAACCGTTCTTCGAGTTTTCATTTTCCTGTCACGATCTCAACAATCTAACGATCTCTCCAACAAAAGTCATGAATCGACACTTGATTCAAGGGGACACCTCAACTTGATCTTCTTGGTTGTTCTCGGGAGGATGAGGGAGAGTAGGTGGGACTCCCTTTGGATTTTGGGTTAGAGAATTGTAGAAAGAGTTGAGTGAATTTGAGAGAAGATGGATTTCTCTTTGGGATGGAATTCCAAAATGAGATCTTGAATTAAGAAATATCTCACATTCCACTATTATATAGTGGTAAGTGGTTGACTTAAAATCTCCATCAATTTACCATTTTACCACAACTATATAATATGCAAATCATATTTGCATATCACATAACATAAGGTATCTCATATCTTATTATACAAATTTCATTTGCATAATTGTTGTTCGATTTAATTTCTCTCAAACAAATTCTCAAAATAAGCCTTAATTAAATAATTAGGCTATACTATTGTTTATTATGAATCTCATTGACATTCAACTATATATTATGTGATTCATATCTCATATAAATGATATAAATACCCTTTTAATGAATTTGAACACTTCAAATCCACTCCAAACTGTAAACCCTCATTTAGTCCAATTTGAGCCAACCGAGGGACCTAATGGACCTACCGATCATGAGCTCCAATGATATAAGATTAATCGATCAAACTCTTTAACCGGTTAATCAACATTCGTTAACTACAGGGGCACTCTACACTAACCCTGTAGTTGCACTCTCCTCGTCGTAGGACAATTTTTGTCCATCGTTATAACCAATGCCCGCGAGTCGACCCTTCACATGTTGTTCGTAGTCACAATTAAGTCAAATTATCGTTTTACCCCTGTGTCTACCTCTTGCTCCTTAAGCACTACTGCTCCTCTAATGAACAACTTTGTTGCATGGTCCAACCATAAACAACATCCCTCTCGGGCTAGTGAGAGGGTGGGGCTCCGTTGTTCAAGCCCTTGAGACAACACTTAAGGGAACAACCCCTCTAGTTTACCTAGTCAGGAACAAGTGAATTCCTTCTTGCGTAGTTAAGTTCTCAGCTCCCCACGTGGTTCTGCCGCCAAGAAGATAAGCATATTGGGCGAGCAACTCAGGCCACTCTCACCCGTACTAGTCAATGGATAGACCCCCGCAGGTAGGAGTTCGTAACATGCTCAGGATTAAGGAAAAGTTACTTATGGTCATCTACAAAATTATTAGTCTCATATCATAATAAAGTGTTAAATCGTGAGGACTAATAATTCACTGATCCGATCTTTTATAATTTCATTGCACGTGATGCCCCACATGATATATCAACCACATGAACAAGCTGGATCACCTCGTTTGTATATAATACAAAGCTGGCCATATCTACAATGTTGTCAGGATGAGGTTCCCAAACCTTTTCATATACTATACACTGTTCAGGTCAGTAACTCGAGTGTGATCCTCCTTGTGTGTCCACTACATACTGTTCAAGTTGTCTTAACTTTGACCCTGAAGATTAGTTTATTGGATTAAGTTTATAAAAATGTGAGATACAAAGTTTGAATACTAAAAAACCTTTAGTAATTCAACAATTATTACAAACTACACGAGATTATGGCATACACCCCAATAGAATCAACTACTCATGTTATATGGGCTTACAAGTTTGTCTCAAAACTTCAGCTTTCTTTCCTATCCAACTTATTTAATTTTTTTCTACTTGTACGGACTTTTAATGAGCACAGGACATTTGGGGTTGGATGTCAAAAGAGCTAAATGATGATGAGGTTCCTAAGGCTATAACTATCATATGGTGCGTGTGGAATTGTCTAAGCTCCCTCAAACAAGTGAATTAGAATGTAGTTCCTCCTAATCTTTCGGACTCCAATAGTCTCCAATTGGTGATTGAAAGAAATTTAAGAGACTTATCAGTTGCTCCTCTTCAGCAAGTTTAGAGAGCCCCGTGAATCAGAATGCATGGACCCCCTCTACATCCTAAAAACTAGAAGATAAATGCAGACGCCTCATGTTGTGAAACAAAATGGAGAGGTGGTCTTAATTGTCTAATTTATGACTCTCAAGGATCTCCCATCTGTGTCGGTTTGCAATCTTAAAAGCGAAAATGGCCCATCAAGACCATAGAAATGGCAATCGTCCTTGTCGGTTTACGATCGTTTGTTCGTCATTGTCAAAACTAATTTGAGTGGAGTGGTTGTGCCTTACATATTCCCCCATTGGTTTGTTATGGAATCAAAAATATTTTGCATGAAATTAGTTTTGTTGTGAGTGGTTAGACTGAGTTCTTAGTTACTCACTGTTCCAGGTTCTGTAACACTGCAACCCATACCCTAGCTAGGGCACCACTTTTGGAGTCGTTAGTTAGCTCGTCTTCATCCACTTTGCAAACAATTGTTGTGATGGTTTTCTAACTTTCTTGACTGGGTTAGGTGTGCTTGTATTGAAGACGATTGTTCCACCTTGTGGTTTGATATTTACTTAAAAAAAAAAAAGCATGCATGTTTGAATTGTAGCATGCATGTTTATATTGTGCATCTTGAACTGTTTGTGAAGACATACGAGGATCAAGAGTTCAAGAACCAATCTAAAGGGTTTATAGTATAGGGACGAGGTTAGGTATCTTATCCCAACAACACTATGGATACAACCCACTTTGTATTTGATACAAACCCAATAATCAAACGCATTTGTGTAGGTGACATGCGAGTGGGGGTATCCTACGTGATGAGTTCAAATAAGACTGGACCCCGAAATAAGAATCGGTAGATGTAACTTCGTTGACTAATTATGTTTCTATTTCAATAGGATGACCTAGGCAACTTGACCTTAATCCTGAGCAAGTTACGAACTCCTACCTGTGAGGGATTGTCCTTTGAATATTATGGGTGAGTGTGGCCCGAGATACGGACTCGATAAGTCTACTTTCTTAGGGAAAAAACTGTGTGTGCCCGGGGACTTAACCTTGCAACATGGATTCGCTCCTTCCCAACTTAGGGTAAGTAGATGAGTGTTCCCTTAAGTGGTAACTCCGAGACTTGAACATAAGACCCTACCCTCTCACTGGCTCGAGAAGAGTTTTTGTTTGTTAGTTAGACAATAAACAGGTTGTTCATTAGTGGAGCACTAGTACTTAAGGTCATAGATGTAACCTAGGGGTAAAATAGTAATTTTAACCTAGCTGGTGTTACAAACACTCATGAAGGATTGACTTGTTGTTATTGGTCTTTTATCCGTGGACACAAAAATATATCTACAGTAAGAAGAGTATAGTTGCGAGACTTTAGTTTGGTGTGCCCACAGTTAACGAATTTTGATTAAGTGGTTAATGAGATTAGTTAACTAATATTGTATCGTTGGAACTTCTAATTTGTAGGTCAATTAGGTCCACTTCCTAACTTATAAAGGGTTCTGAGATTGGTTGAGTTTTATTGGAATTTGAAATGTTCAAATTCACATTGGGAATTAACGTAATGTATGAAGATATATTATAATGTAAAGCTTTTATGTTGATGAAAACTTTATAATATAAATTTAATTTTGGATGTGATTAAAAATTAATTAACGAGAGAGTTAAATATTTGCAAGAGTTCAAATATTATTTGAATATGAATAACATTCATATTAAAAACTATACGTTAAAATTTAATGCACATAAGATGTACATTAAAACTCTAGGTTATGAGAGAATAATTAAATGTGATTTAATTATGAGACCTAAATTAAATATATGATTTTTAATTTGTAAATTAATTAATTAGTTAATTGGTGAGTTTAATTAAGTTAATTAAATTTATTTTAATAAAATTAAGTAAATCTATAGGTTGTGGGAGTTGTACATTTAAATCATATTTAAATGAGGACTAAATTTAATTTGATTAATAGTTAATTAAATTAATCATTTAATTTAATTTAATTAATTAATTTTAATATAATTAAAATTAAATGGTAGAACGTGTGTTTCAAATGTTCCCACTCTCCCTACTTCTCTCTTGATTCACTTTGTATGTTTATTGATGAACCAGAAAGAATGGGGAATGAGATCGATTTCTTGATTTCCTATCTGCGTGAAATTTTGTTAATCCCAAAAGTCAAAAATTGTTTCCCACAAACCTATAATCTTAGAAACTTAGAGAATAGGAAGTTTCCTCCGTAGTTGTGTTCTACTGAAAATTCCAAAGGATTTCAAATTGGTAATTCCTATTTCACATAAGAATTATTGCAGTGAGTTTCATTCTAGAAGTCAAAGGTAAGGATTTTTTAACCCTTTTATTTTAAAGAACAAGATTCTGATTGTTTTTGTGTTTTTTTACATGTTTCTCCAAGTTTATCGATTATTTCTCCAATGTACTGGTATTTTAGTTCCCAAAACGAAAATCGAGGTTTACAAACCAATTGGCTACTACTGAATATTAGGATTTCTATTCCATCAGCTAGTATCCGAACCAACTCCAATTTTCTTTTGTAAATTAAAATTTTTATTGGTTTTGGTGGGATTAATTATGGATATTTGGTTTCCCATTAGATTGTTTAGGAAGGTTTGAGCCCAAGTTTTATTTTACTACTTTGAAGTGTTCAATTTGTAAATGCAATTATGTTTTTGGGTAAACTAAAGTGTGAAAAGAGTCTGTATTTTTATTTTTGGGTCGTTCATGATCGATTTGGAAGAAGTTTTCTATGTGTTGGGGTTTGTGCCCTAAAACTGGTAGTTTGTAAATTTTGTTCTAATTAATACAATAAAGTGTTATTATTTTCAATAAAGAGTTATTATTCGTTATTTACGATATTACCCTTGTTTTAACCCTAAATCCAATAAACTAACATCCAAGGCTATAAAATGTCTCTTGAACTGAATGTAGTGTATATATTAAGGATCTCGGTTCGAGATACAACCTAAAGAGTCTATAGTAAATGGATAAGGTTTGGGTACCTTACCCTAGTAATACTATTGATATGGTCCACTTTGTATATGATACAAACACTGTGATCCTAAACATGTTCGTGTAGATGACATGCGAGTGGGGATATCCTATGTAATAAGATTACTTAAGACCGGACTGCGAGATAGTAACCGCTAGATGTAACTCCGTTGACTAGTTAGGTTTCTATTTCACTAGGATGACCTAGGCAACTTGATCTCAATCCTGAGTAGGTTATGAACTCCTATTTGCGAGGGCTTGTCCTTTGACTTGTATGGGTGAGAATGGCCAGATTCTCTGACTCAATATGCCTACCTTCTTGGGGACAAGACCGAGTGAGCGGTTGGCAACTTAACTTAGGAAAATGGAATTCACTCCTTCCCGCCTACTAGGGTATGTAGATGAATGTTCCCTTAACCGGTGTCTCCGAAAATTGAACAAAGGGTCCGACCCTCTGATTGGCCCGAGAGTGACTTCGATTTGTTGGTAAGACCACAAACAAATTGTTCGTTATAGGAGCACTGGTACTTAAGGTACAAGATGTAACCCAGGGTAAAACGTTAATTTGACCTAGTTGGTGTTACGAAATTCGTGAATGATTTACTTGTTGTTATTGGTCAATATCCGTGGACACAGAAATATATCTGCAGTGATAAGAGTGTAGCTGCGGGACTTTAGTGGAGTGTTCCCGTAGTTAACGAATGGTGATTAGAAGGTTAAATGAGATTAACCGAATAATTTTGCATCATTGGAGCTTCTGATCTGTAGGTCCATTAGGTCCACCTTCTAGCTCGTAAAGGGTTCTTAGATCGTTTGAATTTGAAATGTTCAAATTCATTTAGGGAATAAATTTAATATATATAGATACGTTATAATATAAAGGTTTGGAACTTTATATTGTAAATTTAATGTGTATATGATTCATATTAAATTATATGAGAGAATCAAATATTTGAAAGAGTTCAAATATTAATTCAAATGTGAATGAGATTCATGTTTCAAAACTATAAGTTAAAATTTAATATGCATTAGATGTGCATTAAAACTATAGGTTAGAGGGACAATTGATTAAATGTGATTTAATCCAAATTAAATGTATGATATTTAATTTAATTTTGGTTAAATGTGATTTAATTAAAATTGACATTTAACCAAAATTAATATTAATTTATAATTAAATATGATTTAATTATTAATTAACTTAATTAATTTAATCACGTTCCCACTTTCACTCTTCCTCTCCCTATCGAGAGTTAAATAGGGAGAGGGGATCTATGAATTGATTGATCATTTCTAAGGCAATTGGTGAATTGCTGACAATTTTCTCTCTCAAAAGAATTTCCCTTCCTTTTCACAAACTAGTTGGAATCCTTCCCACCAAGGATTGGATCTAAGTAGAAACTCAGAGAATAGAAGGTTTGTTGAGTGGTTGTGTCTTGGTTGGAGCAGAGAGGAACTTGGTGTTGATGTGTTACTGTAAAATCCAAAGGAGCAAGAAGTTGCTGTGGAAATTCGAAACTACAAAGGTAATTAGCATCTTTCCTTTTAGTTTAATATTTATACAACATGTGTTTGCATGTCTAAATTCCATGCCTAATTAGATTAGTATTATTATTGCTTATTCTGTATGTTTTTCCAATGTATTGGTATTTCTAGTAAACTAAAATAAATGGGCAATTCGATCTTAAGACACGTCTCCGCTACTCACGAGGATTAGATCTTGTTCAATTGGTATCAGAGCAATGCTTGTTTTGTTTTGTTAAACCAAATTGACATTGGATAGGTGGGAATTGCATTTGTTTTGCTGTAAAAGTGTTTAGGAAATTTTTGGCCTTAGTTTTAATTGTGATTTGATCAAATTAAATGTAAAGGCCACTGTGTTTTGGGTAATGAAGTACATTATCGAGTCTTTAATTATATTATGAGATGTTCGTGACAAGTTTGAAGCATTTTGGATGAGATTCGAGGGAGAAATCAACAAAAGAAGCCACTATATTCGAAGGATTTGGTTGCTGCAGAAGCAACAACGTTGCAACGCAGTTTATCAACGCTGAGGCTCCTATCGATACGGAAATTTGAGGGGTCAGCAGCGTTGCGCGACGCTGCCCCGATACCTGAAGCGCGCGCATAAGGAGGTGGTGTTGCAACACTCTCCTTAGCATTGCAACGCCGTGGCAGCTAGTGGTTCAAGCAGACCGGTTCAGGGGCAGTTCGAGCAGTTTGGGTCGTGGTTGATCCGGTTCGAGCAGTCTGGGCCCCGTTCCAAGTATTTTGGACCGATTTTGTAATAGAATTAGTGTAATTTTATTATTTTTCTTGCACTTTAGGGGCCAAATGTTTTCGATTTTATGGCTATTTTCTTTATAAATTTCATTTAGAATTTTTTCCACCTTAGGATAAGCATGTTCATACATTTTATTTGTATAATTGTTATATAAATATGGTAGAAATGCATGATTTATTTTATTTCTCATGAGTAATTAATTATAATTGTTATAATTAGATTATATGAAAAAACAAATAGCATGGAGCATGAAATTACTTAGTTTAAAACAAATGTTATTTTATTTAAGTAATTTGCTTAATTCAATTAGTTGAATGCGATTTATAATTCCAATTAGAAATCGTTTGTTAGATTTATAATATAGTTCCTTGTTATAGGCTAATCATTAAAATTTATAAAAGTTATAAAAAGCGGTTTTAGAAACCATAACCTATAACAAAGAACTGCATGCAAACATAGGAGTTTGGATTAAATAAAATTAGTTTTAAATTGTTTAAAATTAATTTAGACCTAAGTTTAATTTCTAATAGCATTAGAAGTTAGTCTTACATAATATTTTAAATAGTTTAAAATAAAGTAGGACAATAGAACATTGGTTATAAGGGAACTTTACCAGTGATGTTCTGTTTAAGGCTGGGGGTACTTAAGCTGACGGTTAACGTAACACCTCCTACCTGGGAACTGAACTGGAACTTGAGTTGAATTAACCATAGTCCGGTTTTATATCTAGGTAATTAAAATGTTTATTCACCTAGACATAAGGTTAGAATACCTAGTTATAATAGTTATCATAGGCATAGACTTAGATAGATTCTTTTAGCCAGAATCCGACTAAGTTAAACCTATAACCTAACCTTAGGAGCTTCAGTGGGAGAAAACAAGGTGTTCGCATTGAGTTTACTCCCACGTCCTCAAGAGTTCACATCGTGAGTTCCATGCTCGGCTACGTGGCGTCAATAGGGTGTCCCCTTACGGTAAGTGTTTGCATGGTTCAATACCAAGGTGAATGAGGGAAGTATCCATTGTAAATGGGAGCATGATGCGTGTCAATATATCCTACGGTCTCCTCCATTAGGGCACACCATGAGATTTCTATAGTCCGCTTGCTAGGTTGTCCTGGAACAACCAATCCCTACGGAGGGCCTGATATAAGGGTCGGAACACTGCAAACTCAAGAAATGGATAGGGTCTCTTAGGTAATTTGCCAACAGTTGCCTTCCTTAATAGTAGCATGTTGGCTTGGACCTATTGGATCTTAAAATGGTAGGGTCACATTTACGGGATAAGTTAAGCTAGTTAACAAGTCCTTGACCAAACGAACGGTAACTAAGGATCATTGGGGCATGAGATGTTCTGGTAGTGAGAATTAGCTGAGATAGTCTCAATTCAGGGGAGGAGTGACTGACACCCGACGGTGGCTTTTATTCTAAACCCTTGAAGTATCGTTGCAAAATTAAAGGTTTAATTTAAACATTAGGGTTCTTTAATAATTTTGTTAAAATTGATTGGATCATAATGAGTTAAAGGCATAACTAATTAGAACTATTTTTGAAATTTCAGCATATCGTCCTCGATAATAGCCTTACCCAAAAGTGAACGTTTAACTGGCAAAAATTATACTACGTGAAAGTCCAACCTGAGTACGATTCTAGTTGTTGACGACCTTCAGTTTGTACTAACTGAGGAATGCCCTCAGGTCCCTACTGGTAACGCTCCTCAATCTGTTAAGGATGTGTATGACCGTTGGATCAACGCCAATGACAAGGCCAAGGTCTACATTTTGGCTAGTGTTTCTGATATTCTGGCCAAAAAGTACGAGGGCATGGTCTCAACTCGTTAGATCATGAGTTCATTGCAGAATATGTTTGGACAATCGTCTGGACAGCTTGGACACGAATCCCTTAAGTATGTTTATAACTCTCGTATGAAGAAAGGGTCATCGGTGAGAGAACATGTTCTCGATCTAATGGTCCACTTCAACGTTGCTAAAATGAACGGCGCGATCATAGACGAGCAAAGTCAGGCGTCATTCATCCTAGAATCTCTTCCGAAGAGTTTCCTGCAATTTCGCAGCAATGCGGTTATGAACAAGATAGAGTACAACCTGACTACTCTCCTCAATGAACTGCAGACTTTTCAGTCTCTTATGAAGAATAAGGGACAGGTTGATGGAGAGGCAAATCTGTTTGCCCATTTCAGAAGGTTCCAGAAGGGTTCATCCTCTGGGACTAAGTCTTGTGGTCCATCTTTTAGGCTTAAGAAGACCCAAAAGAAGAAGATAAGAGGGAAAAGGAAGGTACCTTCTGCTGATAAGGGAAGGGAAAGGCCAAGGTTGCAGACAAAGGAAAGTGTTTCCGTTGCAACGTGGATGGGCACTGGAAACGAAACTGCCCAAAGTACCTTGCTGAGCTCAAAGAGAAGAAAGGTAAATTTGATTTACTTGTTCTTGAAACTTGCTTAGTGGAAAATGATGATTTTACCTGGATACTTGATTCAGGAGTCACTAATCACGTTTGCTCTTCTTTACAGGAAACTAGTTCCTTCAAGGAGCTCGAAGAGGGTGAGATGACGCTCAGGGTTGGAACGGGAGACGTCGTCTCAGCTCGTGCAGTGGGAGATGCCAAGCTATTTTTTAGAGATAGATTTATATTTTTAGAAAATCTGTACATAGTTCCCAAGATTGAGAGGAACTTGATTTTTATCTCTTGCTTAATTGAACTTGGCTATTGTATTCCCTTTACATTTAATGAAGCGTTCATTTCAAAGAAAGGTGTCAATATTTGTTCTGCTAAGTTAGAAAACAGTTTGTATGTACATAAACCGAATAAAACTAAAGCAATTTTGAATCATGAGATGTTTAAAACTGTGAGTATTCAAAGTAAAAGGCAAAGAATTTCTCCAAACAATAATACCCCTCTTTGGCATCTTAGACTTGGTCACATAAATCTAAACCGGATTGAGAGATGAACAAAGAATGGACTTCTAAATAAGTTAGAAGATGATTTTTTACCACCTTGCGAGTCATGCTTGGAAGGTAAAATGACTAAGCAACCTTTTATTGGAAAAGGTTATAGAGGCAAAGAACCATTAGAACTTATACACTCGGTTCTCTGTGATTCGGTGAATGTTAAAGCTCGAGGAGAGTACGAATATTTCATCTCCTTCATAGATGATTACTCGAGGTATGGTTATCTATACCTAATGCATCATAAGTCTAAAGCTCTTGAAAAGTTTAAAGAGTATAAGGCTAAAGTAGAAAATCCATTAGGAGAAACCATTAAAACACTTCGATCCGATCGAGGTGGAGAGTATATGGATCTAAGATTCTAGGATATTTGATAGAACATGGAATCCAATCTCAATTCTCGACACCTAATACACCTCAACAGAATGGTGTATCTGAAAGTAGAAATAGAATCTTGTTAGACATGGATCGATCTATGATTAGCTGTGCTCAATTGCCTGCTTCATTTTGGGGTTACGCAGTAGAGATTGCGGTACAAATCTTGAACACTGTTCCATCAAAAAGTGTTTCAGAAACACCTTTTGAGTTGTGGAAGGGGCGTAAACCTAGTTTACAACACTTCAGGATTTGGGGTTGCCTGACACACGTGCTGCTGACGAACCCAAAGAAACTAGAACCTCGTTCAAGATTATGCCAATTTGTTGGCAACCCCCAAAAAACGAGATGTGGTCTTTTCTACGATCCACAAGAAAACAAGATGATTGTATTAACAAACACCACTTTCTTAGAGGAAGATCACATGAGGAACCATAAACTGCGTAGTAAGTTAGTATTAAATGAAGCTACATATGAGTCAACAAGAGTTGTTGATCAAGTTGGGCCATAATCAAGAGTTGGTGAAGAAGTCGGTTCATCGAATTAGTCTCGTCCTTCTCAAACATTGAGAATGCCTCGACGCAGTGGGAGGGTTGTTTTCCAACCTGACTGCTACATGAGTTTAGCTGAAACTCAAGTTATCATACCGGATGACGGTGTAGATGATCCATTGACTTATAAACAGGCAATGAATGACGTAGATAAGGACCAATGGATCAAAGCCATGGACCTTGAAATGGAGTCAATGTACTTCAATTCAGTTTGGGAACTTGTAGACCAGCCTGAAGGGGTGAGACCCATAGGGTGCAGATGGATCTATAAGAGAAAAAGAGATGTTGTCCGAAAGGTAGAAACCTTTAAGGCTAGACTTATAGCAAAGGATTTTACCCAAAGGGGAGTAGTTGACTATGAGGAAACTTTTTCCCTTGTTGCTATGCTTAAGTCTATTAGGATACTTGGGAAATGGACGTCAAGACGACCTTTTTGAATGGTAATCTTGACGAGAGCATCTATATGTCTCAACCCAAATGGTTCATAACCCAAGGTCAGGAGCAAAAAGTTTGCAAGCTGAATCGATCCATTTATGGGTTGAAACAAGCATCCAAATCTTGGAACATAAGATTTGATACTGCGATCAAGTCTTATGGCTTTGACCAAAACGTTGAGGAGCTTTGTGTTTACAAGAGGATCATTAACGATAAAATAACTTTCTTAGTACTTTGTGTGGATGATATCCTACTCATTGGGAATGATGTAGGATACCTAACTAACATAAAGAAATGGTTGGTGACCCAATTCCAAATGAAAGATTTGGGAGAAGCCCAATATGTTCTTGGGATTCAAATTTTCAGGAATCGCAAGAAAAAAATGCTAGCTCTGTCTCAAGCGTCTTATATCAAAAAAATGTTGGCCTGATATTCGATGCAAAATTCCAAGATGGGTTTATTACCCTTCAGGCATGGAGTTCATCTGTCTAAGGAATAGTGTCCTAAGACACTTCAAGAGGTTGAGGATATGAGACGTATTCTCTATGCGTCTATAGTAGGTAACTTAATGTATGTTATACTGTGCACGAGATCAATTTTCACCCTTTAATGTTGGAGCTATAATATGGCAAAGCATCAAGCAGGGATGCATCGCTGACTCCATGATGGAGGCTGAGTATGTCGCTGCTTGTGAAGCAACTAAAGAGGTTGTTTGGTTTAGAAAATTCCTTACTGATTTTCCGTTATTCCAAATATGGAATTTCCCATCACCTTATCTTGTGACAACAGTGGTGCGGTAGCCAATTCGAAGGAACCTCGCAGCCATAAGCGAGGCAAGCACAACGAGAGGAAGTATCACCTGATACGAAAAATAGTGCAACGAGGAGATGTGACAGTCACAAAGATTGCTTCGGAGAACAATATTGCTTATCCGTTTACAAAGACTGTCACGACTAAAGTGTTCGAACAAAACAGAAAAGTCTAGGTCAACGAGATATGTACATAGGCTAATCTAGGGCAAGTGGGAGATATCTGATGGGTATATGGATGTCCTAGTTTATTGTATTTGTATCTCTGTAATCACGATTTTAGATTGTAATGTACCCCACTAGATTTTTAGTTCAAGTGGGAGTTTGCTGGGGTTTGTGCCCTAAAACTCATAGTTTGTAAATTTTGTTCTAATTAATGTAATAAAGTGTTATTATTTTCAATAAAGAGTTATTATTCGTTATTTACGATATTGCCCTTGTTTTAACCCTAAATCCAATAAACTAACATCCTAAATCTAGTGTAAAAACTCATAGGTTGTAAAATGTCTCTTGAACTTAATCTAGTGTACATATTAAGGATCTCGGTTCGAGATACAAGCTAAAGAGTTTATAGTAAGGAGATAAGGTTTGGGTACCTTACCCTGGTAATATTATGGATATGGTCCACTTTGTATATGATACAAACACTGTGATCCTAAACGTGTTCGTGTAGATGACATGCGAGTGGGGATATCCTATGTAATGAGATTACATAAGACCGGACTGCGAGATAGTAACCGCTAGATGTAACTCCATTAACTAGTTAGGTTTCTATTTCACTAGGATGACTTGGGCAACTTGATCTCAATCCTGAGCAGGTTACGAACTCCTATTTGCGAGGGATTGTCCTTTGACTAGTATTAGAGAGGGTGGCAAGATTCGCCGACTCAATATGCCTACCTTCTTGGAGATGAGACCGAGTGAACGGTTGGGGACTTAACATAGCAAGATGGAATTCACTCCTCACCACCTACTAGGGTAAGTAGATGAATGTTCCCTTAAGTGGTGTCTCCAGGACTTGAACAAAGGGCCCGACCCTCTCATTGGCCTGAGAGGGACATCTGTTTGTTGGTACGACCACAAAAAAAAATTTCATTAGAGGAGCACTAGTACTTAAGGTACAAGATGCAACCGAGGGGTAAAACGTTAATTTGACCCAGCTGGTATTACGAACATTCGTGAATGATTGACTTGCTGTTATTGGTCAAGATCCGTGGATACATAAATAAATCTGCAGTGAGAAGAGTGCAGCAACGAGACTTTAGTGAAGTGTTCCCGCAGTTAACGAATGGTGATTAGGAGGTTAATGAGATTAACCGAATAATTTCGCATCATTGGAGCTTCTGATCTGTAGGTTTATTAGGTCCACCTTCTAGCTCGTAATGGGTTCTTAGATTGTTTGAATTTGAAATGTTCAAATTCAATTAGGGAATAAATTTAATATATAGATACGTTATAATATAAAGTTTTGGAAGTTTATATTATAAAATTTAATGTGTATATGATTCATATTAAATTATATGAGAGAATCAAATATTTGAAAGAGTTCAAATATTAATTCAAATGTGAATGAGATTGATGTTTAAAAACTATAAGTTAAAATTTAATGTGCATTAGATGTGCATTAAAACTATAGGTTAGGGGGAAAATTGATTCAATGTGATTTAATCCAAATTAAATATATGATATTGAATTTAATTTTTGTTAAATGTGATTTAATTAACATTAATATTAATTAATAATTGAATATGAATTATTTATTAATAAAATTAATTAATTTATTCTTTTTTTATTAAATTAATTAAGGGAACGTGTAAGGATAACACGTTCCCACTTTCCCTCTTCCTCTTCCTCTCAACAGTTAAACAAGGAGAGAGGATCTGTGAATTGATTGATCATTTCTAAGGAAATTGGTGAATTGATGACAATTTTCTCTCTCAAAAGAATTTCCCTTCCTCCTTCCAAACTAGTTGGAATCCTTCCCACCAAGGATTGAATCTAAGTAGAAACTCAAATAATAGAAGGTTTGCTGAGTGGTTGCGTCTTGCTTGGAACAGAGAGGAACTTGGTGTTGCTTGTTGGATTTTGTGCCCTAAAACTCGTAGTTTGTAATTATGTTCTAATGATTATAATAAATTATTATTACTTCAATAAAGTAATTGTTCGTTATTTACGATATTGCCATTATTTTAACCCCAAATCCAATAAACTAAACATCCAAGGCTGTAAAATGTATCTTTAACTGAATGTAGTGTACATATAAAGGATCTCGGTTCGAGATACAGCCTAAAGGGTCTATAGTAAGGGGATAAGGTTTGGGTACCTTACCCTGGTAAAACTATGGATGTGGCCCACTTTGTATATGATACAAACACTGTGATCCTAACGTGTTCGTGTAGATGACATGTGAGTGGGGATATCCTATGTAATGAGATTACATAAGATCGGACCACGAAATAGTAACCGCTAGATGTAACTCCGTTGACTATTTAGGTTTCTATTTCACTAGGATTACCTAGGCAACTTGATCACAATCCTGAGCAGGTTACAAACTCCTGTTTGCGAGGGATTGTCCTCTGACTAGTATGGGTGAGAGTTGCCAGATTCGCCGACTCAATATGCCTACCTTCTTGGGGACAAGACCGAGTGAGCAGCTGGGGACTTAGCCTAGCAAGATGGAATTCACTCCTTCCCGCCTACTAGGGTAAGTAGAGGAATGTTCCATTTAGTGGTGTCTCCGGGACTTGAACAAAGGGCCCGACCCTCTCATTAGCCTGAGAGGGACTTTGTTTGTTGGTAGGACTAGAAACAAATTGTTCATTAGAGAAGCACTAGTACTTAAGGTACAAGATGTAACCCAAGGGTAAAACGGTAATTTGACCCAGCTGGTGTTATGAACATTCGTGAAGGATTGACTTGCTGTTATTGGTCAATATCCGTGGACAAAGAAATATATTTGTAGTGAGAAGAGTACAACTGCGAGACTTTAGTGGAGTGTTTCCGCAGTTAACGAATCTTGATTAGGAGGTTAATGAGATTAACCGAGTAATCTCGTATCGTTGGAACTTCTGATCTGTAGGTCCATTAGGTCCACCTTCTAGATCGTAAAGGGTTCTTAGATCATTTGAATTTGAAATGTTCAAATTCATTAGGGTATAAATTCAATATATATAGATACGATATAATATATAGTTTGAACTATATATTATAAATTTAATGTGAATATGATTCATATTAAATTATATAAGAGAATTAAATATTTGAAATGGTTCAAATATTAAATTCAAACGTGAATGTGATTCATATTTGAAAATTATAGGTTATAATTTAATGTGCATTAGATGTGCATTAAAACTATAGCATAGAGGGAATGTTGATTAAATATGATTTAATCATAAGTTAAATATATGATATTTAATTTAATTTTGGTTAAATGTGATTTAATTAAAATTAATTAAAATTAATTATGATTTAATTATTAATTAATTAATTAATTATTTTATTAAATTAATTAAAGAGAACATGTCACGATGACACGTTCCAACCTTCCCTCTTCCTCTCCCTATTGACAATTAATCAGGGAGAGGGCATTTGTTGATGGATCTGATCGATCAATTAGTCTGTGCTTTGCAATTTGGATTTGCTGGTGAAAAACTCTCTCTCTCTCAATTTCCTTTCTCTTCTTCCAAAAAGTTGGATCTCTTCCCACCTAGGGTGATCTAAGTACTCAGAGAATAGGAAGTTCTCTCTTTTGGTAGTGTCTTGCTTGGAGGAGAACACAGGTTTCTCTATGTGTTTCTTAGTTATTGGAGAACCACACTTGGAACAAGGAGTTGCTGAATCGTAGAAAGTACAAAGGCAATCATTTATGTTCTTTTTAGTTTAATTTCTCAATAACATGTTTGCATGACAATTATTCCATTTCTAATTAAATTAGAATGTATGCTTGTTCTGTTTTTCCCAATGTACTGGTTTTTGTATTTCAACCAAAATGAACTTGCAATTACGATTCGAAACACATTTCCGCTGCTCAAGAGGATAAGATCTCCATCAGCTGTGTTACTGTAAAATCCAAAGGAGCAAGGAGTTGCTGTGGAAATTCGAAACTACAAAGGTAATTACCATCTTTCCTTTTAGTTTAATATTTATACAACATGTGTTTGCATGTCTAAATTTCATGCCTAATTAGATTAGTATTATTATTGCTTATTCTGTATGTTTTACCAATGTATTGGTATTTCTAGTAAACCAAAACAAACAGGCAATTCGATCTTAAAACACGTTTTCGCTGCTCATGTGGATTAGATCTCCTTCAAAGGTTGACTAATTTGGCATTTTTTGGCAAATTGCAAAATTGGGGAGTTCTGCAATCACAACAACATCGAGACACTGTGACATTTTTTCAAAAGGATGGTCTGGTTCGGCCTTCTTCGTGCGATCTGACCCATTTGAGCCCGGTTCGAGTGGTTCAATCCGGTTCAAGGAGTTTTTGGCCTCGTTCGTATGTAAAATTAATGTAGTTTTATTATTTTTGTACTTTAGGGCTAAATGTTTTTGCCTATATGGTTGTTTATTTCTTTATAAATGTCATTTAGCTAAATTTCACCTTACGATATACATGTACATGCATTTTATTAATATAATCTAGGCTAAACATGCAATTTAGAGAAGAATAAATTGCATGTTTAGCCTAGATTATGGACAATGGTCAACTCACGGGCATTGGTTATATCGATGGACACAACTTGTCCTACAGTGAAGAAAGTGTTGCTACAAGTAGAAGTATCAACATACAATCTAGGCTAAACATGCAATTTAGAGAAGAAAAACATTAAGGTTTCGAAAACCAAACTCTTGAAGAACCATTCTTCGAGTTTTCCCTTCTCCGGTCACGATCTCAACGATCCAACAAACTCTCCAACGAAAGTCACGAACCGATTTCGGGGGACACCTCTACTTGATCTTCTTGGTTGTTCTCGAGAGGATGAGGGTCAATGGTGGGTCTCTCTTTGGATTTCGGGGTGGAGAGAATTGTAGACAATTGAGAGAATTCTGAGAGAGAATTGCTTTGTCTTTTGGATGGAATTCCAAAAAATGAGAGAATTCCCTATGGAATGTCTCACATTCAACCTATTTATAATGGTGTGTGGTGGAGTTAAAATCTCCACCATATTACAATCTAACCACAACTATATAATATGGAAATCACATTTGTATATCATATAATATAAGGTATCTCATACCTTATTATACAAATTAAATTTGTATATTTGTGGAATTTTAAATTGAATCACATTCAATTTAATTTCTCTCAATCTAATTTCTCCAAATCAACCCTAATTAATTAATTAGGCTAGGCTATAGTTTGTTATGAATCTCATTCACATTAAACTATATATTATATCCATTATATCACATATAAATGACATAATATCATTTTAATTAATTTGAACACTTCAAATCCACTCCAAACTGTAAACCATCATTTAGTCTAATTTGAGCCAACCGAGGGACCTAATGGACCTACAGATGATGAGCTCCAATGATAGGAGATTAAGCGATCAAATCCTTTGACCCGGTTAATCTACATTCATTAACTATGGTAACACTCCACAAAAGATTGTAGCAACACTTTCTTCACTGTAGGACAAGTTGTGTCCATCGATATAACCAATGCCCGTGAGTTGACCCTTCACAGGTTGTTCGTAGTCACAGCTGGGTAAATTTACCGTTTTACCCCTGTGTCAACCTCTTGCTTCTTATGTCCCACTGCTCCTCTATTGAACAACTTTATTACATGGAACAACCATAAACAACATCCCTCTCGGGCCAATGAGAGGGTGGGTGCCCGTCGTCCAAGCACTGGAGAAAACACTTAAGGGAACAACCCCTCTAGTTTCCTTAGCTCGGGAACAAGTGAATTCCTTCTTGTGTAGTTAAGTTCCCAACTCCCCACATGGTCCTATTCCTAAGAAGATAGGCATATTGGGCGAGCGACTTAGGCCACCCTCACTGGTACTAGTTAAAGGATAGACCCCCGTAGACAGGAGTCTGTAACACGCTCAGGATTAAGGACAAGTCACTAATGGTCATTTACGAAGTTATTATTCCTAAACTATTAACGGTGTTACATCAGTAGGTCTAATAATTCACGGTTTAGTCTTGTACAATCTCATTGCATAGGATGCCCCCACTCGCATGTCAACCACATGAACGAGTTGGATCACCTCATTTATATCGAATACAAAGCAACCCACATCCACAGTGTTGCCAAGATGAGGTTCCCAACCCTATCCATATACTATAAACTGTTCGTGTCATTAACTCGAACGTGATTCTCACCGTGTATCCACTACACGCCGTTTAAGTTCTCTCAAATAATATGACTCTGGAGCTTAGTTGATTGGATTATGTTTATAAAATGCGAGATACAAAGTTTGATAAATAAAAAACTTTTACTTATTAAATCAACTGTATTAAAAACACATGAAATTAGGGCATACACCCCAACAAACTCCACCTTGAACAAAGCTAGTGGAGTACAAATACATTTCTAAAATATAAAGTAATACATAAAAGTAATACAATAAACTAGGGTATTGAATACCCTTTTACAATACTCCCACTTTCCCTAGTCAGGAAGCACTTGAAGACCTAGACTCTCTAGGTAACCCTCAAACACTTTAGCCATGAGGGCCTTTGTAAACGAATAAACAACATTGTGCTCCAAAGCTATATGTGTGACGGTCACGTCTCTACGGTGCACAATCTCTCGTATCAGGTGATACTTGCATTCAATATGCTTGCCCATATTATGACTCTAAGGTTCTTTTGGGTTGGCTATTGCACCACTGTTGTCACTAAACAGCGTCACTGGCAAGTTCATATCTGGAACAACTTCCAAATCTAACATGAACTTCGTGAGCCAAACCGGTTCCTTAGAAGTTTCACATTTCGCAACATACTCGACCTCCATTGTGGAATCAGTGATGAATCTCTGCTTGATGCTTCACAACACTACAACTCCTCGTTAAGAGTGAACACTGACCCCGATGTGGACTTCCTAGAATCCTTATCGGTTTGAAAGTCAGAGTCTCTGTATCTCGTAAGGATCAAACACCCACTCCCATACACAATCATGTAGTCCCTCGGTCTACTAAGATACTTGAGGATTGCCTTTACGGTTGTCCAGTGTTCTAATCTTGGATTGGATTGATACCTACTGATAATCCCAACTGTATAACAGATGTCGAGTCTAGTACACAACATGGCATACATCAGGCTCCCTATAGCTGAAGCATAAGGGAGTCGTCTCATATCCTCAACCTCTTGAGATGTCTTAGGACATTGTTCCTTAGACTCGTGAACGCCATGCCTAAAAGGCAGCAAGCCTTCTTGGAGTTTTGCATTTTATATCGCGACAACATCTTGTCGATATAAGATGCCTGCGACGTGGCTAGCGTCTTGTTCTTCCAATTTTGGGCTATCTGGATACCTAAAACATACCGTGCTTCTCTCAAATCTTTCATTTGGAATTGCGAAGCTACCAATTTCTTAAAGTCAGTAAGGAAACCTACATTTTTTCCAATTTATACAATATCATTCACATATAATATAAGAAATGCGATAGTGTTGTTGATGATTTTCTTGTAGACACAAGGCTCATCAACATTCTGATTAAAGCCATAAGATTTGGTATCCTCATCAAACCTTACACTCCAAGATCTTGAGGCTTGTTTCAGTCCATAAATAGGCCTTTGAAGCCTACAAACCTTTTGCTCCTAGCCTTAAGCGATGAACCCCTTGGGTTGGTCCATGTAGATGGTCTCGTCAAGATTGCCATTCAAAAAGGCAATCATAACATCTATCTGCCATACCTCATAGTCATAATATGCAGCGATGGCTGGAAGGATCTTAATAGTCTTTACCATGGCAACAGGAGAAAAGGTTTCCACATAGTCAACCTTATCTCTTTAGGTAAAACCCATTTCCACTAATCTGACTTTGAACGTTTCTACCTTTCCATCAACACCACGTTTACGCTTGTAGATCCACTTGAAACCAATAGGTTTTACCCCATCCGGTTGGTCCACAAGCTCCTAGACAGAATTGAAGTACATAGACTCCATTTCCTGGTTCATGGCTTTAATCCATTCGTCTTTGTCAATATCATTCATTGCCTGATCATAGGACAATAGATCCTCACAGTCATGATCAGGTATGACGACTTAGGTTTCAGGAAAACCCATGTAATGTTTAGGCTGCTTGACAACCCTCCCACTACATCGAGGCATTCTCAATTCTTGAGAACGTACTTGAGCAGACGAGCTAGGATCAACAACACTTGTTGATGTACAAGCACCATCAACAACTCTTGCTAATGAACTGCCCATTTTGTTTAACACAATCTTGCTCCTTGGTTTATGATCCCTTATGTGGTCCTCCTCAAGGAACGTGGCATTTGTCGACACAAACACCCTATTTTCTTTAAGATCGAAAAATAGACCGCATCTCGTTTCTTTTGGGTAACCCACGAAGATAGGGCTCAGACATCTCATTTCAAGGAGCGAGGTTCAAGCTTCTTCAGGTTTGACACCAACACATGGCTCGAGCATCCCAAAATCCTAAAATGACGTAAACTACCTTTACGATCCTTCTAGAGTCCGAAAGGTGTTTTAGAAACAATCTTCGACGGAACTGTGTTCAAAATGTAAACCGCAGTCTCAACTGCGTAACCCCAAAACGAGTCAGAGAGTTGAGCGTAACTCATCATCGACCGAACCATGTCCAACAGGGTTCTGTTTCTCTTCTCCGATACACCATTCTTTTGTGGCATACCAGCTGCTGAGAGTTGAGACGTAATTTCATAATCTATCTTATAGTCCTGGAATTCGGTTCCCATATACTCTCTACCTTGATCCGATCAAAGTGTTTTAATCATTTTACCTAACTTGTTCTCATCCTCAGTCTTGTACTCCTTGAACTTTTTAAGGGCTTCAGACTTGTGATGCATTTGGTAAACGTACCCATATCTCGAATAGTCATCTATAAAAGATACGAAGTATTCGTAACCTTTACTCATCGAACCACAGAGGTCAGAATGTATAAGCTCCAGAGGCTCTTTGGTCTATAACCTTTTCCACTAACAGGTCGTTTGTTAATTTTGCCTTCGAGGCTTGACTCACAAATCGACAAAGAATTTTCTTTTAAGTCGCTTAGAAATCCATTCTTCACTAGTCTCTCAATCCTATTGAAATTTATGTCGCCTAACCTTAGATGCCAAAGGTGGGCATTTTCTTTTTTGAGAAACTTTTAACCTTTTCGTTCACGTTTCAACAGGTTTAAACATTTCAGTATTCATAATACTTTTCATCGAATTAGGCTTTGAAATATACAAATTATTCTCATGTGAAGCAGAACACAACACATTACCTTGTAAAGAAATAAACGCTTTATTCAATTCAAAAGAGATGGATATACAATGTTCAATAAGACAGGAAATGGAAATAAGGTTTCTAGTAAAGCTTGGAACTATGTACATGTTATCCAATAAAATGTACTTTCTGCCAAAGAAAAGCTTCACCAGATCCAAACCTGAGTGTTATCTCTACCTCCTACAGTCGTTGCCAGGAACTAATTCCCTGAAAAGAAGAACAAACATGGTTAGTGGCATCTGAATCATGTATCCTAACGGAGTCACTACTCTCCACTAAACAAGTTTCAGTAACAAGTAAATCACATTTACCTTCCTTCTTCTTATCGACAATGAATTTCAGACAGTTCCTCTTCTAGTGATCGTCTCCATTGCAGTAGAAACACTTTTCTTTGTCTGCAACTTCCTTGACCTTCTTACTCTTCTAGGCGGCAGCGTAGTTAGCTTTCCCGACCTTCTTCAACTTCTTCTTCCCTTTCGGGCTTGAAGATGAACTAATAGATTTTGTCCCAGAGGTCAAACCCCTATCAAAGGACCTGAAGGCAACATTTGCCTCAGCTTCCTGACCCTTGACTCACATCAAGGATTGGAAGGTATGTAGTTCGTTGAGCACGGTGGTTAGATTGTAGCTAATGTTGCTCATAACAACATTGCTACGAAACTGAAGGAAACTCATTGGAAGAGTCTCCATGATAAAGCTAACCTGGCTCGACTAATTGATCGAAGCACCGTTCATTTCTGCCAAGTTAAAGTGGGTCATCATGTCAAGAACATGTTTCCTAACAAACGTTCCCACCTTCATCCTAGCATTGAACACATGTTTGGGAGCGTCGTGTCTAACCTGAAAGGACTGTTGTCCAAACATATTCTGCAACGACTCCACGATCTCCTTAGCGGTGACCAGGTTCTTGTGCTTCTTAGCCAAAACGTCAGACAAGCGGACTTTTATGTAGACCTTGGCCTTTTCATTGGCCTTAATCCATAAATTGTAAACATCACGAACACTTTGTGATGTGGTCAGGTCAGACACTTGAGGGCAATCCTCATTAAGCGCAATTTAAGGTCATTGGTGACTAAGATCGTGTTAATATTATTTTTCCACGTTGGGTAATTATCTCCTATGAGTTTGTCAGAAGCTAAGAGGGCTATAATTGAACTCGACATTTTTGCTGGAAGGAAAAAACTTTGTATTACTTCTCGTAAAAACTTTTGGAAATCCAATCATTTTTTAGCAAATTTTTATTTTATGATCCATTGGTCATTAAAAACTGCAATGATACCCAAAAGATTTAGAATGACCACCACCGAAGGGTAGACAAAATCACCCCTCCTCTAGGACGAGACTTTCTCGACCAGACTCTAATTCCAGAATAACTCTTATTCCTATATGCATCCAGTCACCATTTTTCGATCGGACTCATTAACTCTTAATGATTCCAGTGAGTGTAACCCTCTATCTTTAAACCCCAGAGTTCTCATCCAAACAATAGCCGTCGAAGGGAGGACTACGTAGGAAGATAAACTAAGGTGATCGTATCCCTTTCAGAAATTAACGGTGTTTCGACTCCCATGATCAAATCCCTCCGTAGGGATTTTCTGGTCTAGGCCAAACTAGTGAGCAAATCATAGGTGTCTCATGCTGTGAATCGATAGAAGAGACCGTGGGCTCCATTTTCACAAGTCCCACTCCCACTCACTACAAGTACTCTCTCCATTCACCTTGAATTTTGATCCATACAAATACCATCCATAGGGGGCGCTCCCATTTGCGCCACAAGGTCGAGTATGGATCTCACGATGTGAAATTCACAGAGATTTGTGGATAGAAATATAAATGTATCTCGTACACTTTATTTCCTCCTACTCAACACTTTAGTTTAACGGGATTGACCTAGATAAACCTGTTGGGATTTATGCCCTAAACAAGTGTAGTTTTGTTTCAAATAAATAAAGATGTTACTTATTATATTCTCGTATATAAATCTAAATCTAATAAACTAAGTTCCAAGGTTATAATGATAGATCTTGAACATTTGTGTAGTAGACATAAGTTGGATTAAGTTGTGCAAGTATAACCTAAAAGGTCTATGGTATATGCATAAGGTTGGGAACCTTATACTGGTAATACCATAGATGCGACCGACTTTGTATTTTGTACAAACGAGGTAATCCAACTCGTTCATATGGTAGACATGCGAGTGAGGGCATCCTTTATAATGATATTATACAAGATCGGACCGCGAATTATTAACCTACTAGTGTAACATCGTTATCAAGATAGGTCTAATAATTCATAGATGATCATTAGTGACTTGACCTGAATCCTAAGCATGCTACAAACTCCTGTTTGTGAGGTTTGTCCTTAGACTAGTACGGGTGAGAGTGGCCTGTAGCCGACTTAATAAGCCTACCTTCTCAGGAACATAACTTTGTAAGTAGCTGGGAACTTAACTATGTAAGATGGAATTCACTCATTCCTGAATTAGGGAATCAGATAGGTTGTTCTCTTAAGAACTGAATCCGAGTCTTGAACAATGGGGCCCCGCCTTCTTACTGGCCTAAGAAGGATCAAGTTTATGGTAGGATCATAGACTGATTGTTCATTAGAGGATCGGTGGAGCTTAAGGAGCAAGATGTATTCACAGGAGTAAAACGGTAATTTGACCCAAGTGTTATTACGACCAACATGTGAAGGGTCGACTCACAAGTATTGATTATATCAGTGGATACAACATAGTCTGTAGTGAGGAGAGTGCAACTACGAGTCTATAGTGGAATCTCTCATAGTTAATGAATGTTGGTTAATTGAATCAAAGAGTTTGATCGATTAATCTTGTATCAATAGAGCTCATGATCTGTAGATCCATTAGGTTCCTCCGTTGACTCAACATGGAAATAAGGGTGGTTTATAGTTTGGAGTGAAATTGAAATGTTCAATTTCATGTTTAAAGGGATATATCAATTATATATGATATAATTGATATAACATATGGTTTAATCCATGAGAAATATATCATTAGAGCACTATAGGGGTAGGATGGTCATTTTCATCCTATTTTCCTATAAATATGTGCATGAGATGCACATTTGTTAACTTAATTCAAAAAGGCAACCCTAGTGCTCTCTTTGACAAGTGTTTTGTTGGAAGAGTTCCAAAATACTTGTCTACTTCAAAATCCCTCCCAACTCCAAAAGAGGTTCCACCACCTTCCCTCTCCTAGAGATATAACGGAGAAGATCTAGCAGACGGATCAAAACTACTTCGTAGTTGGTGAAGAACATGAGATCGTTGAGATCGTGAGAACAAGAGGATCAAAAGGAGAACGTGTTGTTTTTGTCTTCAAATGTAATACAACTGCTGTTCAATCTCAATAAACGTGCTTAATTTCTTTAGATATATGTTTTGATTAGATCTATGTAACTTCTTACAAGAACACACGATCGAAATCACTTATGTTACGGGATTCAATCCTATCAAAATCGACCATATTTACCTAGGTCTTCCAATAGAACTCTTATATTAGTTTAGCCTAAGTCTAGAATAAATTATTAACTTAGGTCTATGTGACTTTAATTTAATTAACACTTAATTAACATCACTCACGAGAATATAACCTATGGATCTCCATACCAAATTCACTCCCAAGTCGGTTCCCAGGTAGGGTTGTTCCGCAAAGTATCAACTTAAATATCTCAGCCTTAGATAGAACCTTCTTTAGACAGAGCTACTAATTAGTCACCATCCATAAGTTACATTTGATTTCCTAATTCTAATCTTATTAGAACTAGAAAACCTAAATCTAATTAATTCAAGTTCTAAACCATTTAAAACTAATTAATTAACTTATGTTATATGCATTTTTATGTTATCGTGTTTGATCCTTCATCACATGAATAATTAAACTATATAGCATACATTGATTACATGAATAAATGCATATCAATGCTTTTAATCTAATTAATATAACACATTAATTAATTAAAACATACATTATACTATAACTCTTATAATATAACCTAACATGCATACTATATATTATAACACTCATGATATAAACATGATTCATGAAATGCTTAAAACTATATGACATACATTATGCATATAATTATATCATATAACACTTGCATAAAATTAAATAGCAAATTGGACCGATTTTTGGTACCCTAGGGACATTAATTAAATTAATTAACATTAATATAACATTTATATTAACATTAATGAATAAAAATAATTTAATAACTTAATTTACAAAAAAATAAAAAATAGAAAATAATTTTCGACTGAAAACTGCAAAACCATGTCCCAACTCACCACTCCCCATGGAAAAAGGAAATGTTCAAATTCAATTATGGAATAAACATTAATCAATAAAGATACATTATAATATAAAGTTTTAGAATTTTATATTATAAATTTAATTTGAATATGATTCATACTAAATTACATGAGAGGATTAAATATTTGAAAGAGTTGAAATATTAATTTTAAATGTGAATGAGATTCATATTTAAAAACTATAGGTTAAAATTTAATGTGCATAAGATGGGCAATAAAACTATATAATAGAGGAAAATATGATTAAATGTGATTTAATCTTAAATTAAATATAATATATATTTACTTAATATTAATTAAATATGATTTAATTAATTGATTTAATAGTTAATTAGATTAATTATTAAATAATAATAATTAAAATGTGGGATCGTGTAAGAAGACACGTTCCCAATTTCCTCTCTAACTCCCTATCAATAGGGAGTGGAAGAAGTCCCTCTATTGCTTTATCTTCTTGATGGTGAAGAGAATAAGGTGATGTCATTTTGATCTAGAAAATTGTGAATTGTTGTAAGATTATTCTCTGAACCAAAAATTTCTCTTCCCTCACCGATTGTTGAATTCCTTTCCACCAAGGAAAAATCTAAGACACTCAAACACATAGAAGGTTCACATTATTGGTGGTTTCCTACAGAGAACAAAGAAGAAAATTTTTTGTTGTTGTTGTACATTTGGAGAAGCAAGGAGTTGCTGAGAAAGTGGAACTGCAAAGGTAATTGTTCTTTCCTTTCTAATTTAGAAATATACAACATGTTTAATCATGTTTTATCCATGATTAGATTAGAACTGTTTATCTCTGTTTGTTGCCAACGTATGGGTTCTTGGAATAAACCAAAACAAATAAAGTTAATACGATTTAATACCACGTTTCCGTTGTTTGTTCCTTTGCGATCTGAGATGGAACGTGCAGAGATTGCAGTCGTGGTAAGTCAGGTCACAACCCAACTGAACCAGTTATCTGTGTGATCGACCTCGAGGCAACGAGTTGTGGAGGCTCAGTAGGGAGACTCGAGTTTCGAGGATTTTTGGCATTAGGCAAGGGGTGATCAAGAGAGCGCATTTTTCGTGGTGGCAGATGGTGGGCTTCTGTTAAAGGGGCGATTGTGTGTTCCCGTTGAGTGTAGCCTCAAGGAGGAGATTCTGTCTGATGCCCATAGTTTCCCTTTTTCAGTGCATCCAGGGAGCACTAAGATGTACCAAGACCTGAAACATTTTTTGATGGCATGGAATAAAAGAGACGTGGTGGAGTTTGTCAACAGAAGCTTAGTGTGCCAACAAGTTAAAGCCCCGAGGAAAAAGCCAAAAGGTTTGTTGCAACCTCTAGAAGTATCCTAGTGGAAGTGGGAAGAGATCTCTATGGATTTCATTTTGGGGTTGCTCCGAACGGTTAGAGGATTCATAGTGATCTAGGTAATGGTGGATAGACTAACAAAGTCGGCTCACTTTCTGACTCGTAAGTCGACCTTTACAGTTGAGAAGCGATTGCCTGACAACGATGCCAAAACTTGATGCAAAAATTTCGAGTGCACTTCTACAACGTGCAAGTATACACGGTCGAGAGCAGCAAGTGATGAATTAATTTATTGATCCCATGAGGACTAGTTAGACTTAAATGGATGAGTGTCCCAGTAAATTTTCCTTATTGTTTTGCTATGCATGAGTATGCAAATTACTGTTGTAAATAAAAAAATTGATGCAATAAGTAAGAAAGATAAGACAATATGCAAGAAAATTAACTGAATTTAAATGAGTGGATAGGAGAATGCAAACAAGGGGGAAGATGCAAGAGACGAGATTTTCAATGAAAAATAGGCTCGGGTTAGGTTGAAGTTTTCATGTTCAATTGAACCAAATTTTGAGTGAAGCCTTGAATTTACTTACAGAAGTATTCAAATAAATTTTCCAAAATCACTAAGTTTTAAAACCTACAATTTCCCAATTTAGATCTAAATTATGCTCACTATTTAAGGTTCTAGGTGGGTTAATTATTCTTAATCAACTCAAGAATCCTAAATGAAATTTTAGTTTCCTAATCCATTAACTTCCATAAGTTCATGAATTCTAGAGAAATTAGAGTGACCAATTTTAATTCTCATGCATCGTTAAAATCAACAAAATTTCATAAATCCAATCATGATATCAATCAAAATTCAATCCAAAGTTACATTGAAAACAACCAAACCCTTGCCTAAGACAATTTAGTTCATGATAGCAATCTATTCACAAATCTCTAATGTAAGCATGCTTTCATCGTTCAATAAATCCAAACTAGGTGTTGTAACCGTTTCAAAAAATAACCCCAAATAGTCAAAATCTAGCTTAAAATCAATCACAAATTCAGCCTAAACAGTGAGCAATTCAACCTAAGATCAGTGTGTAAAACAACCCAAAAACCAGTGTTAAAAGTGGCATTGATAGCAAGCAAATACAAGGTATAGATTGGGAACGGGTTACGTGAGAAAAGTTCTTCGTTTTGCTTCAGTAAAGGCCTAGAAAAACACCTAAGTTGATGGTCTGAAGCAGTGTCCTTTACTTCAGCAAAGTCCCTCAATTGGCTTCAGCAAAGGGCTCTCGATTTCCTAAAGCAAAGGGCTCGATTGCAACAACCGATTGCAGTGACAACTAGTTTTTTGCAAATTCTGTACGACAGAGTTATCTGATAAACTGAATCTCAGAACGACGATCCAACCAGTAAAAAAGAGGTTCTATGAGCCCCCAACACGGTGACAAAAGTTCGGCAAAATCCAACGGTGGAAACTCTGGAAAACGAAAACTTTGTTAGCACCGTCTGTGAAAAACTGAACTGCACTGATGTTGTCAGTTTCGCTATAGCAATGACACCTTGATGCTCTCGGTTTTCCTACAGGAATGACACACTGATGCTCTCGGTTTTTCTACAGCAATGGCTATCAATTTTTTCCCTCGCTCGCGTGATTGCTACATCAAGGATCCTTGATGGTCTCAGTTTTTCTACAGCAATGGCTATCAATTTTTCCCTCGCTCGCGTGATTGCTACATCAAGGATCCCTCACGATTTTTCTCTCCAACACAGATCTTTGTTGTAGCAATTGTACGGTTCCCTTTTAGCCTCTCATTTCTTCTCGTGTTTGCGGCCATTTCTCTCCACCTGACACTTGTGAACCCTAGCCTTCTTATATAATGGTGTTGTCTTAAGTCCACAAATTACAAATAATACCCTTACAAGTAGAAAGACCATCTTACCCTTCGGGTAAAATGTCTAAATTGCCCTTAGGGGCTCCTGTAATTTTTAAACATCTCCTGCACACAGAAAAATCTCAAATAAATTCATCAATTAAATTAACTAAATATGAGAGGAATTTTTTGGAGTTAAAATTTTGTCTTCCGGTGTTTAATTACTTTTTAGCTTATTTTTCTAAATTTCTTAATTTAAATCATAAAAACATCAAAATCAATTCTTTTCGAACCTAATGCTTAAGTTAAAAATTTTCTAGCTAACATTCATAATTTAGGTATAAAATAACTGTGACGACCACGACCACAGGTACGGATTATTTATTTTATTTGGCGTTCTATCAACCTGTGTGTGTGTCGAGTCGGTTTAGTGAATCTCATCAAGCTCGGTGTTAGTGAGTCTTTGATTTTACTTAGCTTAAAACGAAATATTCTCCTAGATAATGATTTGTAAAATTAAAGGAAAAAGAAGGAGCAATGGCACTTTGGTTATTAATCACTAAATGAGGGTCACTTAGGACTTTTGATCATTGGCCTAGTTTTGTAGTATTTAAACTCCTTAAAGTGCAAATTGAAGCAAAACCCTAACCCTAAATTCATTGAAGCAAAACCCTAACCCTAAACTCCTTGTCTTCATCCTTGTACGTGTGCCCTAGCCGACAGCCACCCTTCGTGCTGCTCCTACTGCCGGCAAGCCTTCTGCCCACTTGCACTACAACTACCCTCGCTGGCGAACGCACCAACAGAGGTTGCTTCATCCGCTCGTCTGCAGCCCACACACGAAAAAGACTCAGCCACCAGGGATTACGCCGGAAATCGAGCGAGTCTTCAGCCGCCGTCGGAGCGTCCCATCGACTGCAGGCCGGAGCTTCATTCGCGCGTCCAGTCGCTTGCGCCGGCAAGCCGCCCCTGCAGCCACGCGAATTTTCGCGCGTGAACGTGAAGTTCCGCCGTGAAGAATTGCACCACGAACCTTCCGCCGATCGCGACCAAAGGTCCCAAATGGCACCGCCACCACGAGCTGCGGCAGCAAACAAGCTTCACCATCTGACGATCCGCGAGCACTGCAGCGAACCTCGCCGACTTCACGCCGCCGACCACCGCGCGTTTGTCACCGCTAGGTTTACGTACCTGGTGAGTGTTCGGGTTGAGTTTCGATTTCGATGAAAATTTATTCGTGATCTATTATGTATCTAAACGTCTAATTGAGAGTGTAAAACTACGGTTTCGAACACGATTGGTAGGAACGGACTGAATTTCAGGATCAAGACTTCCAAGTTTGGAGCAACCAAATCCACGTTCGGTTTATTATTCGAAGTCGAGGTAATTGGAACAAAGTGGGGATTTTAGACGCTCTCGTACTTAGATTCTTTGTATAGAATGAGTTGTGTAGTAGGATAACGAGTAGAAAAATTCTTGGCTGACAGGTGATTTGGAAAGGACCGTCAATTTAAGAAGTAGAAGGAAAGAGTGAGATCAAAGCTCGAGGTAAGGGACTTTGTGCCGAATCTTTTTAAATGGGATTAAAGAAAACGAACTTCAATATTTTATGTGAAATTAGTACGATATCTTACTTAAAAGGATTTAATGATTTTTATACGAGAATATCCCGAGATTTTATGTGAAAATACTTTGATATTCTATGAGAAATATCTCAATATTTTATGCGAGAATAATCTAGTATTTTATGCGTAGAATGTCTTTGTATTTTATGTAAGGATATTCCAAAGATTTCATGTGAGGATAGTACAAGATTATCTATGAGAATATTGCATGATTTTATACGCGAGTATTACGCCCTATCTGATGTGAAAAGTCATGATTTGCATATTAATGATAATGGTTGTGGCATGTACACTATAGTTATGATGAATGATGGGACCTCATGCATGTTATGTATGTCATGAAATGAATTAATGAAAAGTGTGGACATTGGTCTCCGAGAGCATTATGTGCATGGTCAAACATGCACAGAGACCCATGGGTCAAATTACAGAGGTCCATGAGGACTCAAATTATTACAGGGTCCATGAGGGACTCAAAATGAAATGTCTCAGGATGACCAGTCGGCCACACAAATAAAAAGGAAGTCATGGATTAAAGACCTGACAATATGAGAAAGTTTTAGGTCCCGCATATGTACATATCGAACAAGTTTAAAAGTCATGATTGTATGTGTATGCATATCCCAAACCTCGGTAGCGAGGTCACTTCATCGGGTATTGTTTTGCAATACTCACCCTTTCTTTTAAAAATGTTTTTCGAGTAAGGCCAAGGACGTGCGGTGGCGTAGTGACGAGGCGCGTTGCTAGAACCATGGGAATAGACATGATTTCCGCACATCTCTTTTATAACTAATGTTGTCCCTTATGTTTTTGGAGTTCAATTTACTTCACAGATTTTAATAGGCCATGTTAAACTGCTCCTTTTATTTGTTTTAAATGATTTAATTGGGATCCCTAAAGATTATTATTTTTATTGGAGGTTTATTAAAGATCTTTTATCTCTTGGCCTATAAATGCATGCATGTGTAGTAATGTCCCTAAGAGTTTAGTCATAGAAAAGTAGGGCGTTAGGTTGGTATGAGAGCCCTAGGTTTAAGGGTTCAGTAGACTTGCTTACAGTAAGCACGAGTAGTTCCCATGGTTGAACAACGCGTTAGGTCACCGCTGTATGCGTTACGTATTTTATTTATTAAGTAAATGATTATGATGTGATTCTGTTTTATGCATATACATGAACTTAAAACCCCAAGGGGTGATCCTATCTTATAGTTAGAAAGTAATGAAACCGAGTTAGAAACTCTCTCAGATTGTAAATGCAGACAAAATGCCACCTAGAGGTCGAGGGAGAGGTAGGGGACGTGGTAGGGGCCGGAGGCAAGGGAAAACGTTGGCGCCCAACCGGAATTACCGCTGGAACAGGAAGAGGTTGCTCCACCCGTACCAGACCTCCCCAAGGACCAGCCTGGCCGCCAGGAGAATGTACCTGCAGTTGCTCCAGTGGCGGATCAAGGGAACACTAACGTTATGACTATGATGGTAGAGGCTATGCACGGACTCTGAAAGTGCGAGCTCATGATAGCCACTCACCGCCCAAGCAAATCGTGGCGAAAACGATGCAACTCTCGAGTCTCGATATCCGAAGGACTTCGTGAAGTATGATCCCGCATCTTCGATGGGTCTTCCAAAGGACCCCACCGTGGCCGAGTTGTGGTTGTCCTCCATTGAGACCATTTTCAGGTGATGAATTGCCCCGAGGACCGGAGGGTGTCCTGTATACCTTTATGCTTTGAGGATGACGCGTATTTATGGTGGGAGTCCGCCAGGAACCATTGTCGCCACGAGAAACGATTACTGAATCATTTAAGGAAGCGTTCGGCGAAATTTTTACCTCTGCTGCACTTCGTTATAGGAAGCAGCAATTTCTACACTTGGCGAGCAATGGAGGGCGGTGGAGGTTTATGAGAGGAATTCACCCGTTTGTCACGCTTTGCCCCGAGCCGTAGACACACGAGGCAAAGAAAACAGAGCGCTTCATTATGGGACCTGGATGAGAATGTTCGAGGCTTCATTCAAGCACTAGCACCTCCCCGATTATGCCTCGCAGTGAGAGTGGCGAATTGATTTGGGTGCAGCGCAGACGCACCAGAGTAGTGGTTAGCCTTGGCAGGCGACATGGCAAATCATAAGAGGAAGTGGGACGACCAAATTCAAGCTCACAACGTCCCAAACGACACCGCATAGACCAGGACATTTTCGTGCGTTCAGTCCGAAACCACAAAGCCAACAGAACGGGAAATAACGGTGGAGATAAGCCACAATGCAAAGACTGTGGTAAGCGTGATTGGGGTAAGTGTTTGGCCCGGTCCGAGTGTGTGCTTCGGATGTGGGAAAGAAGGGCACAGAGCTAATAGCCGCCCGAGTCAAACCAAAGACTAGCCAACCTCGTGTTATCAATAGTGGGACCGCTGTGAGAAGCGGTTATACATCAAGGAAGAGCTTATGCAAGCACCAGTAAAAACAAATGGCTGGCTCGATTGATTAAGTGGTTACGGTGTACTTCCATTAATTGGGCACCTTGCCTTTGTATTATTTGATTCTCGTTCTACACACTCTTTTATTTCGCATCCTTCGTAAGTCAAGTGAGTTAGAATTAGAACGATTCATGTGATGCTCATCTCGCCTCCACTCCTGCGAGGATAAATTTGTTAGCCACTATGAAAGTCAAGGATGGTAGTGTGACCATCGCAGACCATGAGTTAACAAGAAATCTAGTAGTCTTAGACATGTCCGACTTTGATGTGATATTGGGCATGGATCGGTTAGCGCAGAAATGCATGCTTGCATTGATTGTTTCGGGAAGGAGGTAGTGTTTACTCCTCCCCGACCAACCCCGCTACAAAGGTTCAGAGGCACGATAGCGGTGAAGTAGGCCTAAGGTAATTCACGCCCTTAAGGCCGAAAGTTATTACATCGGGAGCTCAGGGCCTTTAGCTTGCATACTAGATGCAAGGTGTAATGAGATCTCTCGTGTCATCTGTACGGTGGTGAATGAATTTACAGACGTTTTCCCGAGGATCTCCCGAATACCTCCTCGAGAGGTAGATTTTAACATCTGGATTGGAATTAGGGACGACTCAGATATCCAAGGCACCGCATGTAATGGCAATGGCAGAGTTGAAAGAACTAAAAGTACAGCTTACAAGACTTACTAGACAAGGGGGTTTATACGCCTGCCGCTTCGCCTTGGGAGCCCCCGTGTTGTTCGTGAAAAGAAAGACGGATCCATGCGCTGTGTATAGATTACGTGGAGTTGAATAAAGTTACGATCAAGAATAAATACCCTCTTCCCGAGATTAGATGATTTGTTCGATCGATTCTGAGCAACAAAGATGTTCTCCAAGATTGATCCGAGATCGAGCTACCATCGATTGAGAATCGAAGAAGAGGATATTCCTAAAACGGATTTAGATCACGTTATGGGCATTACGAGTTCACAAAGATGCCGTTTGGGTTGACCAACGCTCCCGCCGCTTTCATGGACTTGATGAACCGCTTATTCAAAGAGTTTCTTGATACGCTCGTGATAGTATTTATCGACGATATAATCGATATATTCCGTATGTGATGAAGATCATGAAAGACATCTCGAGAAAAGTTTTACTCACGCCGAGAGAGAATAAATTATATGCAAAATTTTCCAAGTGTGAATTCCGCCTGATGCATCTTTCTTAGGGCATGTGGTGTCCGGTTTCGAGTCTCTGCTGACCCAAAGCAAAGTGGAGGCCGTCACACAGTGGGCTCTCGTCCGACCACCGCTACAGTGCAGGTACGTAGTTTTTCTCGGTCTTGCAGTGTTATTATAGACGTTTCGTGCGGGACTTCGCCAAGATAGCCATGCCCATGACTCACCGACGCGCAGGGAAACTCATTTGTTTGGGATGATGCTTGCGAGGCAAGTTTCCGTGAACTCAAGTACATTAGTGTCGGCCCCGATTCTTACAAATTCCCGAGGAACAGGAGCTTTGTGGTTTACAAAGATGCTTCTAAGAAAGGTTTGGGTGTGTTCTAATGCAAAGACGGTAAAAGTAATAGCCTATGCATCCCGACAATTGAAGACGCATACGAGAGGAACTATCCAACTCATGACTTGGAACTAGCAAAGCAGCGGGTCTTTGCATTAAAGATCCGAGACACTACCGTATGGCGAGAAAATTCAGATTTTTACAGGATCATAAAGTCCAAGTATCTGCTCACCCGTAAGGAATTGAACATGAGGCAACGCAGATGGTTGGAATTAGTGAAGGATTATGATATTGACATACAATACCACCCCGTTAAGGCTAATGTAGTGGCCGATGCCCTCAATAGAAAGCCAGTGCATACTTCAGCACGAGTTACTGACAGAGCAGAGAGTTACAGCGAGTTTGCACGAGCTGAAATCGCAGAGACTAGTAGGAAAGACCACGCTCGCTTAGCTCGGCTTAATCTGTGCAACCAACTTTGAGACAACGTATCATTGAGGCTCAACAGTGGACCTCGCTTAGTAGAAAAGCGCATCGCAGAAACCTCAGTGAATCGGGTAGTAGTTTTCCCTATCCACGATGGAGGGTTACTATTTCAGTGGACGATTATGTGTGCCGAGCGATGACGAACTGAAAACGGAAATCTTGAGCGAAGCCCATAACTCACCATTTTCTATGCATCCTGGTAGTACCAAGATGTATCGAGATCCAAAATACTGCGTTACGGTGGTGTAACATGAAACGCGACGTAGCGCAGAGTGTGTCGCCAAGTGTTTGACTTGTCGTGCAGTGAAGGCACCTAGGCGAGCAGACCCGCGAGGATTACCGCAACCTTTACATGTACCTCGCGGAAATGGGAGGAGATCTCTATGGATTTCATAGTCGGATCGCCTAGAACCTTACGAGGTTACTTCGGTAATTTGGGTCATAGTGGGCCAGATTAACCAAGTCAAGACATTTTATACTGTGGAAACCCACCTATTCTACAGATAAGTGGGCGCGCCTTTACACGGAAGAGATAGTCCGCTTGCATGGGATTCCAGCTAAGATTATTTCGCATGTGGATCCACGTTTCACCTCCAACTTCCGGAGGAGTTTACAGAGAGCGTTAGGTTCGCAGCTGAACTTTAGTATCTGACTTTTCATCCACAGCACGGATGGGCGCATGAACGCTTAAAACCAGAGATATTAGAAGATATGTTTGCGAGCTTGCACCCTAGACTTCCCTGTGAGTTGGGACACTCATTTGCATTTGATGGAGTTTGCTTACAATAACAATGATTATCGATCGACCATCTAATGGCTCCATTTGAAGCTCTCTATAGAAAACGCTGCGTAACTCCCGCTTTACGGAGGAGGTTAGTGAACGCCGCTTATTGGGTCCAGAGTTGGTACAGGTCACAAATGATGCGATACAAAAGATTAGGGCGCGGATGCAGACCGCCCAAAGCGGACAGAAGAGTTATGCCGATTCAAGGCGAAGGGACCTAGAATTCGAAGTTGGGGACCACGTGTTTCTTAAAGTTGCCCCAATGAAAGGGATTCTAAGGTTTGGGCGAAAAGGGAAGTTGAGTCCGCGTTTTATAGGACCATTTGAGATTTTAGAAAGGATTGGTGTGGTGGCCTCTGGTGATCGCACTCGCCCCTTCTCTGTCGTGCCAGCTCATAACGTATTTCATGTCTCCATGTTGAGGAAATACGCCTGCACTGACTCACGTCGTGAGACTTCGAACCACTACAACCTAGCGAAGATCCGAAGTTATGGCGAAATGACACGCGCGTGTGTTATTGCAAGAGATCGAAAGACTCTCCGTAACCGTGAGATCGACTTAGTTAAAGTGTTATGGCAAAACCACCGCACGGAAGAAGCCACCTGGGAGCGAGAAGAGGAAGTACGAGCTAAATACCCAGAATTATTTCAAGAATAGGAACTTTCGAGGACGAAAGTTCTTAAGGAGGGAAGATTGTGACGACCACGACCACAGGTACGGATTATTTATTTTATTTGGCGTTCTATCAACCTGTGTGTGTGTCGAGTCGGTTTAGTGAATCTCATCAAGCTCGGTGTTAGTGAGTCTTTGATTTTACTTAGCTTAAAACGAAATATTCTCCTAGATAATGATTTGTAAAATTAAAGGAAAAAGAAGGAGCAATGGCACTTTGGTTATTAATCACTAAATGAGGGTCACATAGGACTTTTGATCATTGGCCTAGTTTTGTAGTATTTAAACTCCTTAAAGTGCAAATTGAAGCAAAACCCTAACCCTAAACTCATTGAAGCAAAACCCTAACCCTAAACTCCTTGTCTTCATCCTTGTACGTGTGCCCTAGCCGACAGCCACCCTTCGTGCTGCTCCTACTGCCGACAAGCCTTCTGCCCACTTGCACTACAACTACCCTCGCCGGCGAACGCACCAACAGAGGCTGCTTCATCCGCTCGTCTGCAGCCCACGCACGAAAAAGACTCGACCACGAGTGGATTACGCGGAAATCGAAGCGAGTCTTGACCGCCGCCGAGCGTCCCATCGATCGCAGTCGGAGCTTCATTCGCGCGTCCAGTCGCTTGCGCCGGCAAGCCGCCCCTGCAGCCACGCGAATTTCTGCAGCGAACGTGAAGTTCCGCCGTGAAGAATTGCAGCCGCCGAACCTTCCGCCAGTCGCAGCCAAAGGTCCCAGCCACCGCCGGTCCACGAGCGCCTGCAGCAGCCTGAAGCTTCAGCCGTCTGACGATCCGCGAGCACCTGCAGCAGACCTCGCCGGACTTCACGCACGCCGACCACCGCGTTTTGTCACCCGCTAGGTTTACAGCCGATGAGTGTTCGGGTTGAGTTTCGATTTCGATTAAAATTTATTCGTGATCTATTATGTATCTAAACGTCTAATTGAGAGTGTAAAACTACGGTTTGAACACGATTGGTAGGAACAATTTGAATTCGAGGATCAAGACTTCCAAGTTTGGAGCAACCAAATCCACGCTCGGTTTATTATTCAAGTCGAGGTAATTGGAACAAAGTGGGGATTTTAGACGCCTCTGCATTTTAGATTCTTTGTATAGAATGAGTTGTGTAGTAGGATAACGAGTAGAAAAATTCTTGGTGATTGTGATTTGGAAAGGACCACAATTCAAGAAGTAGAAGGAAAGAGTGAGATCAAAGCTCGAGGTAAGGGGACTTTGTGCCGAATCTTTTAAATGGGATTAAAGAAAACGAACTTCAATATTTTATGTGAAATTAGTACGATATCTTACTTAAAAGGATTTAATGATTTTTATACGAGAATATCCCGAGATTTTATGTGAAAATACTTTGATATTCTATGAGAAATATCTCAATATTTTATGCGAGAATAATCTAGTATTTTATGCGAGAATGTCTTTGTATTTTATGTAAGGATATTCCAGTATTTCATGTGAGGATAGTACAGTATTATCTATGAGAATATTGCATGATTTTATACGCGAGTATTACGCCCTATCTGATGTGAAAAGTCATGATTTGCATATTAATGATAATGGTTGTGGCATGTACACTATAGTTATGATGAATGATGGGACCTCATGCATGTTATGTATGTCATGAAATGAATTAATGAAAAGTGTGGACATTGGTCTCCTGAGAGCATTATGTGCATGGTCAAACATGCAATAGAGACCCTATGGGTCAAATTACAAGGGTCTGTGAGGGACTCAAATTATTACAGGGGTCTGTGAGGGACTCAAAATGAAATGTCTCAGGATGACCAGTCAGCCACACAAATAAAAAGGAAGTCATGGATTAAAGACTGACAATATGAGAAAGTTTTAGGTCCCGCATATGTACATATCGAACAAGTTTAAAAGTCATGATTGTATGTGTATGCATATCCCAAACCTCTGGTAGCGAGGTCACTTCATCGGGTATTGTTTTGCAATACTCACCCTTTCTTTTAAAAATGTTTTTCAGGTAAGGCCAAGAACGTGCAGGGCGAGTGACGGAGGCGCGTTGCTAGAACCATGGGAATAGACATGATTTCCGCACATCTCTTTTATAACTAATGTTGTCCCTTATGTTTTTGGAGTTCAATTTACTTCACAGATTTTAATAGGCCATGTTAAACTGCTCCTTTTATTTGTTTTAAATGATTTAATTGGGATCCCTAAAGATTATTATTTTTATTGGAGGTTTATTAAAGATCTTTTATCTCTTGGCCTATAAATGCATGCATGTGTAGTAATGTCCCTAAGAGTTTAGTCATAGAAAAGTAGGGGCGTTACAATAACATAAGACTAAATGAATTGTATGCAATTCAAGTAAATTAAACACTAAAATTCTAGTAAAATAACTTTCCTATGGTGAGTTATCACCTGGTCATGGAGGGAATAGTAAGGTTGCACGCAGTCTCAGTAAAGATCGTGTCTGATAGAGACCCTTGGTTAACCTCAAACTTTTGGGTGAGTTTTCAGAAAGCTCTACAGGCACAATGCAACTTTAGTATGACATTTCACCTACAGACCAATGACCAGACAGAAAGGGTGAACCAAATCTTAGAGGATATGCTTAGGGTTTGTGTGTTATACTTCTCAGGTAGTTGGGACTCATACCTCCACTTAATCGAGTTCGCCTATAACAATAGTTATCAAGCAACTCTCGCCATGACTCCTATGTTGGGATTTGTGCCCTAAAACTCGTAGTTTGTAATTAGTTCTAATTATTGTAATAAAGTGTTATTATTTCAATAAAGTGTTATTGTTCGTTATCTATGAGTTTGCCTTTATTTAAACCCTAAATCCAATAAACTAAACATCCAAGGCTGTTAAATGAATCTCTAACTGAATGTAATGTACATATAAAGGATCTCGGTTCGAGATACAACCTAAAGGGTCTATAGTTAGGGGATAAGGTTTGGGTACCTTACCCTGGTTAAACTATGGATGTGGCCCACTTTGTATTTGATACAAACACTGTGATCCTAACGTGTTCGTGTAGATGACATGTGAGTGGGGATATCCTATGTAATGAGATTACATAAGACCGGACCACGAAATAGTAATCTCTAGTGTAGACTCAGCTTGACAAGTTAGGTTTCTATTTCATTAGGATGACCTAGGCAACTTGATCTCAATCCTAAGCGGATTACTTAACTCCTGTTCGCGAGGGATTGTCCTTTGACTAGTATGGGTGAGAGTGCCGGATTCATGAGACTCAATATGCCTACCTTCTTGGGGACAAGACCCGAGTTAAGGGTGGGAACTTAACTTAGCAATATGAAATTCACTCCTTCCCGCCTACTAGGGTAAGTAGAGAGAATGTTCCCTTAAGTGGTGTCTTGGGACTTGAAAAAGGGCCCACCCTCTCATTGGCCCGAGAGGACTCTGTTTGTTGGTAGGACCACAAATAAATTATTCATTAGAGGAGCACTGGTACTTAAGGCACAAGATGTAACCCAGGGGTAAAACGGTAATTTGACCCAGCTAGTGTTACGAACATTCGTGAAGGATTAACTTGCTATTATTGGTCAATATCCATGGACACAAAAATATATCTGCAGTGAGAAGAGTGCAGCTGTGAGACTTTAGTGGAGTGTTCCCGCAGTTAACGAATGTTGATTGGGAGGTTAATGAGATTAACTGAGCAATCTCGTATCGTTGGAGCTTCTGATCTATAGGTCCATTAGGTCCACCTTCTAGCTCGTAAAGGGTTCTTAGATCATTAGAATTTGAAACGTTCAAATCTATTAGGGAATAAACTTAATGTATATTGATACAATATAATATATAGTTTTGGAACTATATATTATAAATTTAATGTGGATATGATTCATATTAAATTTTGTGAGAGAATTAAATATTTGAACATTAAATATTTGAAAGAGTTCAAATATTGAATTCAAGTGTGAATGTGATTCAAAATTGAAAACTATAGGTTAAAATTTAATGTGCACTGGATATACATTAAAACTATAGGTTAAAGGGGTAATATGATTAAATGAGATTTATACCAAATTAAATATATGATATTTAATTTGTATTATTTAAATATGATTTAAATTAATAATTAAATTTGGTTTTATTATTATATTATTATTATTATTATTTTAATAATAAAATAAGGAAACGTGTCATCCAGACACGTTCTCCACTACCCCTCCCCTTCTCCCTATCGACAGTTTAACAAGGAGAAGGGGGTTGCTCATTATGATCGATCGATTGATCATTTTCCAATTGATATAAGGAAAAATTCTCTCTCTCTCTCAACCTCCATAATTCCCTTCTTCTTCCAATTGTTGGATCCTTCCCACCAAGGAAGATCTAAGCATTCAGAGACATAGGAGGTTCTCCTGTTGGTAGTGTCTTTCTTGGAGAAAAACAGAGAAGTACTGCTGTATTGCTGAAAAGCTAGGAGCAAGGAGTTACTATGCAGGAGAATTAGAAACTACAAAGGTATTCTTCTTCTTCCCTTTAGTTTAATTGTTAAACTTGTAGCATGTTTGCATGTATGCTATTATCCATGTCTAATAGGATTAGAATTTCCATGCTTGTTCTGTTTTTGTTTTTTAAGCAAAACAATCTTGCATATTATGATTCCAAATTCGTTTTCGCTGCTCAAGGAGATCCGATCTCCATCAATTGGTATCAGAGCAATGCTTGTATTGTTTTGTTTTGAAACAAAATTACATTGATTTGGTGGGAAATGCATTGGGTTTGCTGTAAAACTTGTTTAGGAATTTTTTGGCCTTAGTTTTCTTTGATTTTGATCAAATTGTATGTAAAGGTCTCTGCGTTTTTGGGCAAAAAGTGAATTATTGAGTCTGTAAATGAGTTACGAGTCGTTCGGGATCATTTTCAAGCAATTCGGTGGAGAATCAAGGGAGAAATTGCTAGTTGAAGCTGCTGTGTTCGAGGAAGAAAGTTGTTGTCGAAGCAACAGCGTTGCAACGCTTAAGAACGGCGTCGCAACGCCAGCGTCCCCTATCGACGCGGGCGTTCAGAAGTCGGGCGGCGTTACTACGCTGCCTCTCGGCGTTACAACGCCACCCCGATAGCAGGCGCGCGCGAGGATGAATCGGGCGTTGCAACGCTAGCATCAGCGTTGCAACACCGTGAGGCATTTCCAACAGTTGCAGACCGGTTCGGCTGGTTTGTTGGTTTTGGTCCGATTCGAGCGGTTCAAGGCTGGTTCAGGGTGTTTTTGGACCGGTTTCATGAAATAAAATTAATGTAATTTTATTTTTTCGCACTTTAGGGGCCAAATAATTCTGGTTTTACAGCTTTATGTCCTTATGAATGTCATTTAGATTATTCCCACCTTAGGATAAGCATGTTCATGCATTTTATTTATATAAATGTTATATGAATATGGTTTAATGCATGATTAATTTATTTTTCATGAGTAATTAATTATAAGTGTTATAATTAGATTATATGGTAAATAAATTGCATGGAGCATGAAATTACATAGTTTAAAATAAATGTTATTTTGTTTAAGTAATTTTATAATTCAATTAGTTGAATTCCTTTTATAATTCCAATTTGAATAATGATTGTTGGATTTATAATATAGTTTCTTTATCATAGGTTAATTATTAAATTTATAAAAGTTATAAATTAAAGGGGTTTTAGAAACCATAACCTATAATAAAGAAATGCATGCAAGCATAGGAACTTGGGTTAAAATTTAATTAGTTTTAAATCGTAAAATTAATTTAGGCCTAAATTTTTATTTAATTTCTAATAGCATTAAAAATTAGTCTTACGTAGTATTTTAAATAGTGTAAAATCTAGTAGGACGTTGGAACTTTGGTTATAAGGGAACTCTACCGATGAAGTTCTGTCTAAGGCTGGAGGTACTTAAGTTGACGGTTAACGGAACACCTCCTACCTGGGAACTGACCCGGAACCTGAGTTGAATTAACCTTAGTTCTATTTTATCTCTAGGTAGTTAAAATGTTTATTCACCTAGACATAAGGTTTTAAGACCTAGTTATAATAGTTATAATAGGCATAGACTTAGATAGATTCTTTTAGCCAGAATCCGACTAAGTTAAACCTATACCCTAATCTTAGGAGCTTCAATGGGAGAAAATGAGATGTTCGCATCAAGTTTACTCTCACGTTCTCAAGAGTTCACACCGTGAGTTCCATACTCGGGTACGTGGCGTCAATAGGGCATCCCCCTACGGTATGTGTTTGCATAGTTAAATACCAAGGTGAATGAGGGAAATATCCATAGTAAATGGGAGCAGGACGCGTGTCAAAGTATCCTACTGTCTCCTCCATTAGGTTGCACCGTGAGATTTCTATAGTCCGCCTGCTAGGTTGTCCTGGAACAGCCAAACCCTACGGAGGGCCTGACTATAGGGATCGGAACACTGCGAACTCCAAAAATGGATAGGGTCTCCTAGGTTGTTTGCCAACAGTTGTCTTTCTTAATAGTAGCCTGTTGGCTCTGGCCTATTGGGTCTGAAAATGGTAGAGTCACATTTACCGGATGAGTTAAGATAGTTAACAAGTCCTTGACCAAACAAACGATAGCTAAGGACCATTGGGGCATGAGATGTTCTGGTAGTGGGAATTGGCTGAGAAAGTCTCAATTCAAGGGAGGAATGACTGACCGCCCGACGGAGGGTTTTGTTCTAAACCCTTGAAGTATCGTTGCAAAATTAAAGGTTTAAACACTGGGTTTAGTTTAAACACTAGGGTTCTTTAATAATTTTGCTAAATTTGATTGGTTTTTACAATTGGTTAAAAGACATAACTAATTAGAACTATTTTGTTTTTCAGCATGTCATCCTCTATAATAGCCTTACTTAAAAGCGACCGTTTAACTGGTGAGAATTTTACTACGTGGAAATCCAACCTGAATACGATTCTTGTTGTTGATGACCTACGGTTTGTATCGACCGAGAATGTCCTCGGATCCCCTCGCTCGTAACGCCTCAATGCTAAGGAGGTGTACGATCACCGGATCAAGGCCAATGATAAGGCCAAGGTCTACATTTTGGCTAGTGTTTCGAGTTCGCCAAAAAGCACGAGGGCATGGTCTCACCGTGAGATCATGAGTTCGGCAGAAATGTTTGGACAACCGCCTTGACAGATTCGCAGCGAATCCCTCAAATACGCTTATAACTCCCGCATGAAGGAGGGGTCATCGGTGAGAGAACACGTTCTTGATCTGATGGTCCACTTCAACGTGGTGAGATGAACGGAGCGGTCATTGACGAGCAAAGTCGTATCGCTCATCCCGAAATCTCTTCCAAGAGTTTCTCGCAATTCAAGCAGCAATGCGGTGATGAAGAAGATAGAGTATAACCTGACTACTCTCCATAATGAACTACAAACTTTCCAGTCTCTTATGAAGAATAAGGGGCAGGCTGATGGATAGACAAATGTGTTTGCCCATTCCAGAAGGTTCCAGAAGGGTTCATCCTCTGGGAGTAAGTACTGTGGTTTATCTTCTGGGCTTAAGAAGACCTAAAAGAAGAAAATACGAGGGAAAGGGAAGGCACCTGCTGCTGACAAAGGCAAGGGAAAAGCCAAGGTTGCAGATAAAGGAAAATGTTTCCACTGCAACGTGGATGGGCACTGGAAGCAAAACTGCCCAAAATCCCTTGCTGAGCTCAAAGAGAAGAAAGGTAAATTAGATTTACTTGTTCTTGAAACTTGTTTAGTGAAAAATAATGATTTAACCTGGATACTTGATTCAGGAGCCACTAATCACGTTTGCTCTTCATTTCAGGAAACTAGTTCCTTCAAGGAGCTCGAAGAGGGTGAGATGACTCTCATGGTCGGAACGGGAGACGTCGTCTCAACTCGTGCAGTGGGAGATGCCAAGTTATTTTTCGGAGATAGATTTCTTTTATTAAAAAATCTGTATAGAGTTCCTAATCTTAAAAGGAACTTAATTTCTATCTCTTGTTTAGTAGAACTTGGTTATTGTATTTCTTTTTCAATTAATGAAGCGTTCATTTTGAAAGAGGGTGTCAATATTTGTTCTGCTAAATTGAAAAATAGCTTGTACGTACTGAAACCGAATAAAACCAAAGCAATTTTAAATCATGAGATGTTTAAAAATGCTAGTACTCAAAATAAAAGGCAAAAAATTTCTCCAAAGAATAATACCTATCTATGGCATCTTAGACTTGGTCATATTAATCTCAACCGGATTGAGAGACTCTCTAAGAATGGACTTCTAAATAAGTTAGAAAATGTTTCTTTACCTCCTTGCGAATCTTGCTTGGAAGGTAAAATGACCAAGCAACCTTTTACTGGAAAAGGTTACAGAGTCGTAGAGCCCCTAGAACTTGTGCATTCGGATCTTTGTGATCCAGTGAATGTCAAAACTCGAGGAGGGTACGAATATTTCATCTCTTTCATAGATGATTATTCGAGGTATGGTTATTTATATATAATGCATCACAAGTCTGAAGCTCTTGAAAAGTTCAAAGAGTATAAGGCTGAAGTAGAGAATGCATTAGGGAAAACCATTAAAACACTTCGATCCGATCGACGTGGTGAGTATATGAATTTGAGATTCCAAGACTATTTGATAGAACATGGAATTAAGTCTCAACTCACTGCACCTAATACACCACAGCAAAATGGTGTGTCAGAAAGGAGAAATAGAACCTTCTTAGACATGGTTCGTTCTATAATGAGCTATGCTCAATTGCCTGCCTCGTTTTGGGGGTAAGCAGTAGAGACTGCAATTTTGGAAGGGGCGTAAACCTAGTTTACAACACTTCAGGATTTGGGGTTGTCCGACACACGTGCTTGTGACAAACCCCAAGAAACTGGAACCTCGTTCAAGATTGTACTAATTTGTTGGCTATCCCAAAGAAATGAGAGGTGGTCTTTTCTAGGACCCACAAGAAAATAAGGTGATTGTATCGAGAAACGCTACGTTCTTGGAGGAAGATCACATGAGGAACCACAAACCGCGTAGTAAATTAGTACTAAATGAAGCTAGACATGAACCAACAAGTGTTGTTGATCAAGCTGGACCTTCATCAAGAGTTGATGGAGGAGCCAACACCTCAAGTCCGTCTCGTCCTTCTCAATCGTTGGGAATGCCTCGACGCAGTGGGAGGGTTGTTTCCCAACCTGACCGCTACTTGGGTTTAGCTGAAACTCAAGTTGTCATACCTGGTGACGGCGTAAAAGATCCATTGTCTTATAAACAGCAATGAATGACGTGACAAGGACCAATGGATCAAAGCCATGAACCTTGAAATGGAGTCAATGGACTTCAATTCAAGATGGAACTTGTAGACCAACTCAAGAGGATAGACCCATAGGGTGTAAATGGATCTATAAGAGAAAGAGAGATGCAACCGGAAAGGTACAAACCTTTAAGGCAAAAACCACGTTTTATGATTATGAAATTTGGCAAATGGACGTCAAGAATGCCTTTTTGAATGGTAATCTTAACGAGAGCATCTATATGTCTCAAATTCAGAAGGGTTCATAACCCAAGGTCGAGCAAAAAGTTTGCAAGCTCAATCGATCCATTTATGGGTTGAAACAAGCCTCAAGATCTTGGAATATAAGATTTGATATCGCAATCATGTCTTACTTTGGCTTTGACCAAAACAACATGAGCCTTGTGTTTACAAGAGGATCATCAACGACAAAGTAGCTTTGTTGGTACTTTATGTGGATGATATCCTACTCATTGGGAATGATGTAGGATACCTTACTGACATAAAGAATTGCCTAACGACCCAATTCCAAATGAAAGATTTGAGAGAGGTGCAATATGTTCTTGGGATTCAGATCTTCAGGAATCGCAAGAACAGAACGCTAGCATTGTCTCAAGCGTCTTATATCGACAAAATATTGTCCAGATATTCGATGCAGAATTCCAAGAGGGGCTTATTACCCTTCAGGCATGGAGTTCATCTGTTTAGGGAACAGTGTCCCAAGACACCTCAAGAAAGAGAGGTTATGAGACATATTCCCTATGCCTCTGCAGTAGGTAGCTTAATGTATGGTATGCTGTGCACGAGGCCGGACATTTGTTATGTAATGGGAATTGTCAGTAGGTACCAGTCCAATCCAGGGTTAGACCACTTGACAGCAGTTAAAAACATCCTCAAGTACCTAAGGAGAACGAGGGACTATACGCTTGTGTATGGGTCTAAGGATTTGATCCTTACTGGATACACTGATTCTGATTTTAAGACCGATAAGGATTCTCGGAAATCCACATCGGGATCAATTTTCACCTTTAACGGGGGAGCTATAGTATGGCGAAGCATCAGACAAGGATGCATCGCTGACTCCACAATGGAGGTTTGAGTATGTCGCTTACTTGTGAAGCAAATTAAAGAGGTCGCTTTGGCTAAGGAAATTCCTTCATCGATTTGGAAGTTGTTCCAAATATGGAATCTCCCATCACCTTATAATCAGTAATAAATGATGATGCGGTAGCCAATTCGAAGGAACCTCGCAGCCATAAGTGAGGTAAGCACATCGAGAGGAAGTATCACCTGATACGAGAAATAGTGCAACGAGGAGATGTGACAGTCACGAAGATCGCTTTGGAGCACAATATTGCTGATCCGTTTATAAAGACTCTCACGGCTAAAGTGTTCGAGGGTCATCTGGAAAGTCTAGGTCTACGAGATATGTACATAGGCTAATCTAGGGCAAGTGGGAGATATGTAATGGGGTATATGGATGCCCTAGTTTATTGTATTTATATTTGGGTAACCACTGTTTTAGATTATGTTGTACCCCACTAGAGTTTTAGTGCAAGTGGGAGTTTGTTGGGATTTGTGTCTTCAAACTCGTAGTTTGTAATTATGTTCTAAGTATTGTAATAAAGTGTTATTATTTCAATAAAGTGTTATTGTTCGTTATCTACGAGTTTGCCTTTATTTAAACCGTAAATCCAATAAACTAAACATCAAAGGTTGTTAAATGTATCTTTAACTGAATGTAGTGTACATATAAAGGATCTCGGTTCGAGATACAGTCTAAAGGGTCTATAGTAAGGGAATAAGGTTTGGGTACCTTACCCTGGTAAAACTATGGATGTGGCCGACTTTGTATATGATACAAACAATGTGATCCTAACGTGTTCGTGTAGATGACATGTGAGTGGGGATATCCTATGTAATGAGATTACATAAGACCGGACCGCAAAATAGTAACCACTAGATGTAACTCCGTTAACTAGTTAGGTTTCTATTTCACTAGGATGACCTAGGCAACTTGATCTCAATCCTAAGCAGGTTACGAACTCCTGTTCGCGAGGGATTGTACTTTGACTAGTATGAGTGAGAGTGGCCAGATTCGCCAACTCAATAAGCCTACCTTCTTGGAGACAAGACCGAGTGAGCGGCTGGGAACTTAACTTAGCAAGATGGAATTCACTCCTTCCCGCCTACTAGGGTAAGTAGAGGAATGTTCCCTTAAGTGGTGTCTCCGGGACTTAAACAAAGGGCTCGACCCTCTCATTGGCCCGAGAGGGACTCTGTTTGTTGGTAGGACCACAAACAAATTGTTCATTAAAGGAGCACTGGTACTAAGGCACAAGATGTAACCCAGGGGTAAAACGGTAATTTGACCCAGCTAGTGTTACGAACATTCGTGAAGGATTAACTTGCTATTATTGGTCAATATCCATGGACACAAAAATATATCTGCAGTGAGAAGAGTGCAGCTGTGAGACTTTAGTGGAGTGTTCCCGCAGTTAACGAATGTTATTGGGAGGTTAATGAGATTAACCGAGCAATCTCGTATCGTTGGAGCTTCTGATCTGTAGGTCCATTAGGTCCACCTTCTAGCTCGTAAAGGATTCTTAGACCATTAGAATTTGAAACGTTCAAATCCATTAGGGAATAAACTTAATGTATATTGATACAATATAATATACAGTTTTGGAACTATATATTATAAATTTAATGTGGATATGATTCATATTAAATTTTGTGAGAGAATTAAATATTTGAAAGAGTTCAAATATTGAATTCAAGTGTGAATGTGATTCATATTTGAAAACTATAGGTTAAAATTTAATATAGACTGGATGTACATTAAAACTATAGGTTAAAGAGGTAATATGATTAAATGAGATTTAATCCAAATTAAATATATGATATTTAATTTGTATTATTTAAATATGATTTAAATTAATAATTAAATTTGATTTAATTATTATATTGTTATTATTAGTATTTTAATAATAAAATAAGGGAACGTGTCATCCAGACACGTTCCCCACTACCCCTCCCCTTCTCCCTATCGACATTTTAACAAGGAGAAGGGGGTTGCTCATTATGATCGATCGATTGATCATTTTCCAATTGACAGAAGGAAAAATTCTCTCTCTCTCTCAACCTCCATAATTCCCTTCTTCTTCCAATTGTTGGATCCTTCCCACCAAGGAAGATCTAAGCATTCAGAGACATAGGAGGTTCTCCTGTTGGTAGTGTCTTTCTTGGAGAAAAACAGAGAAGTACTGCTGTATTGCTGAAAAGCTAGGAGAAAAGAGTTGTTGTGCAGGAGAATTAGAAATTACAAAGGTATTCTTCTTCTTCCGTTTAGTTTAATTGTTAAACTTGTAGCATGTTTGCATGTATGCTATTATCCATGTCTAATAGGATTAAAATTTTCATGCTTGTTCTGTTTTTATCAATGTATGGGTTTTTGTTTTTTAAGCAAAACAATCTTGCATATTACGATTCCAAATTCGTTTCCGCTGCTCAAGGAGATCCGATCTCCATCAACCTAGCCCTCTATGGGAAGAGATGCAGGCCCCCGATGTATTGGGGAAAGGTTGGTGAATGGAAGTTGTTGGGATCCGAGTTGGTTCAAGTGACAAATGAGGTCGTACAGAAGATGAAGGCAAGGTTGTTAACGACGCAGAGTAGGAAGAAGAGTTATGCTGATGTCAGGCGAAGAAAGTTGGAATTTCTCATTAGAGACCACATGTTTCTGAACGATGCACCAATGGAGGGGTGTTTTGTAGTTTGGTAAGAAAGGGAAGTTGAGCTCCAGGTTCGTTGGTCCCTTCAAGATCTTGGAGTGCGTTGAGTCGTTGGCTTATCAGTTTGCCCTACCACCGCCCCTTGCATCTGTCCATGACATGTTCCATATGTCTATGCTGCGAAGTTATCTGCCAGATGTTTTGCACGTAATCGACTTTGAGCCACTGAAGTTGGACAAGGACCTGAGCTACAACGAAAAGTTAGGGCAAATTCTTTCTCGTGATAGCAAAGTCCTGAGGAACAGAGAAATCAACTTTATTAACGTCTTTTGGCAGAACCATCACCTCAAGGAAGCCACCTAGGAGCGCGAGGAGAAGATGCGGGCAAGTTAGTTAGAGTTGTTTGAAGACTAGCCACTTTCGAGGACGAAAGTTCTTAAGGTGGATGGATTGTAACATATGCGTTCTTTTAATTTATTTTAAAAAGAAGAAGAAGAGGAATAGGGAGAGAAAGAGTTGGGGATGGCTTTGGGGAGGGGAAAGCCCTCCCCTTTCTTCGCGCGTTGCAGGCAAAGCGGTCGCCGACCATTTCGGCTGATAGCCAACGCCTCTCCCCCATTCTTTTTCTCCTCGTTTTCAGATCTTTCACTCGTCTACCTCTCCTTGCATATCCCTCTCGCCTACGTCTCTCTCTCGGTCTTCCTATCGTCGTCTGTCTGTTTGTCTGTCTGTCTCTCTCTTTCCCTCACCGTGATTTTCCCGCACACCATGATCGCCGACGAGAGCTTACTCGTCGTTCCCTGACAATCGATCAAGCCCTATCGAGTCACTACCGCTCCTTCTCTTCAAACCCCACAACCTCGCTGCCGTCGTGAAGGTCAAGACCGTTGCCCCTATCGAATGTCAGCCAACAGTCATCGCCTTGGTTCGACCAGTTCGTGCCTTTTCTGGTTTGTTTTCGTCTATTGAAGACCGGTTCTTAGTAGATCAGTCCACGAGGAGTCTAAATTAGCTCCCCAAACGCCACCTACTGCTGAGAACTGTGTGATCCCTCAGTTCATTCTTCAACTACTTTCGGACCTCTATTGGGTAAGTTTGAGTCTCTATAAGTTTTGTAGGCCCTTTTTTGTGTTATGGTTGCTTATCTGTGTTCGTGTTCGTCGTTAAGATTTATCTTGAAGCTGAGGTACTGCTTGGATCGCGCCCACACTTCTTAAGTTGCACGAGACCTCGAGATGTATGTAAGTAGTCATTTGGACTACCTCGCCTATAAGTGTAGGGGTTAGGGGCGAAAATCCATTCCTAGATTGAAGGGAATTGAATCCCATGCGGAAGCGATTGATCGCATATGCACTGAATCGTGTTACATAGAAGTTGCTCAAAACTTAAAAACTAATGCTAAGCATACTAATTTGAAAGCATAGATGTCTTAGAAGATAACCTTTGAAGTCCGATTCTTCAAGTGGTTCCTCGTCATCTATAAGCTCCTCTTCTCTACCAACGAATTCTCGAACACAACCAAGACCTTCTCGGTTGTTCTCTAGAAGAGAGAGAGAGGTGGGATCTCCTTTGGATTACGTATGTATTTTGGAGAGAACTTGAGAGAACTCTTGTGTTTGCTTTGGATGCAAATCCCACAAATGGTTCAATTTTCGTAAAATGCATCCAAAAGGATGCTTTTATAGGCAATTTAGGTGGAGACAAATTCTCCACCTATCTTGCCACTATCTCCACTTATTGTGCATAAATGCATAATATAAGGTGACAAACACCTTATTATATGAATCATATTCATATAATGTGGAGAAATTGGATTTGAATAAGTCCAATTTCATTTCTCCAAAGTTCTACCATATTTTATGTCCCAATTCCATAATTAGACATAATTAAGTTCAATATGAATCATATTTACATTGAACTATATATTATATCAATCATATCATATATAATTGATATATTCCCTAAATTTGAACTTGAACATTTCAAATTCATTCCAAAACATTATACCCTTTATTAAATTCCATGTTGAGCTAACTGATGGACCTAATGGACCTACAGCTCATGAGCTCTAACGATACGAGATTGACTAATCAAACTCATTGATCCCACCAATCAACATTCATTAACTACGAGTCACTGCACTAAAGACTCGTAGCTGCACTCTCCTCACTATAGGACAAGTTGTGTCCATTGATTTACCCAATGCCCGTGAATCAACCGTTCACAGGTCGTTCGTAGTCACAATTGGGTCGAATTACCGTTTTACCCCTATGACTGCTCCTTGCACCTTAAGCACCACTGATCCTCTAATGAACAATATGTTTATTGTATGACCATAAACATTATCCCTCTCGGGCCAGCAAGGGGGAGGGCCCTGTTGTTCAAGACTTGGATACAACTTTTCAGGGAACAACCTATCTAGGTACCCTAGAACGGGGAACGAGTGAATTCCTTCATGCGAAGTTGAGTCTCCAGCTCCCTACAAGGTTTCAATCCCGAGAAGGTAGGCATATTGAGTCGGCAACTGTGGCCACTCTCACCCGTACTATTCAAGGGATAATCCCCGACAGACAGGAGTTCGCAACTCGCTCAGGATTCAAGTTGAATCGCTATTGGTCATCGTTTGAATCATTAGCCCTAAGCTATCAACGGTGTTACTAGATTAGTCTAACAATTCTTGGTCCAGTCTTGTACAAACTCTTTGCACAAGATGCCCCCACTCGCAAGTCAACTACATGAACGAGCTGGTTTGCCTCGTTTGTATCAAATACAAAGTGGGTCGCATCCATAGTGTTAACAGGATAAGGTTCCCGACCTAATCCATCTACTATAGACCATTTGGGTGACATTATAAATGTGATCCTGGAGCTTAGTTTATTGGATTTAAGTTTGTAATTGTGAGAATACAAGTTTAAAGGGAAAAATAACAACTTTATTCATTTCCTCAAATAATTACAAATATGCGAGTTTAGGGCATAAATCCCAACAAAAATTAAGAACATAGCAGTAGTTGACTGTCCGATAGCATGTGTTTATTGTTTACCCTTACGTGCATGATTTTGAGCTTGCCTGTTTATGCTTGATCTGAATCTTGTGTTGTGTTGAGACATTAAACATGATAAATTTGAGGCTTGTTGTTTTTTCCCTTATTTAGAGGCATGTTAGTTTGGTGCTTAGTTCTGTGGTAATCCGGGAAAGTGTTGTGTAACTTAGGTTCAAAGCTAGCACAACACATCCTTGTGTAAGCCCAAGACTCCAGTGTAACCATTTGTAGGCGGAGAATCTAGGTTGGCGAGAATGACGTGGGTTTTGGAGTCTGCCCTCCATCTAGTAAACGTGATGAGAAATGAGATGTGGGGGGTTGTCTTCCATCTAGTTGACGAGGTTAGACACGGGATGTGGGGTTCGTCCACCATCTAGTAGACGAGATTAGATATGGGATGTGTCCATCTAGTAGACGAGATTAGATATGAGATGTGGGGTTCGTCCTTCACCTTGATTGAGGCATGGAGAGCGAGTCTTGTGGTCATGAGCACCGCAATTGGCACCAACCTAGTCGAGGATGTAAGGGTAGGACAGAAAAACAATAGGTCTGAGCATGTGTCACGTTCAAGGTGAATGTGGAATTCTGTAGAACGGGTTGGCGAGTTGTGAGTGATTAGGCTTAAGGCTTGACCCTTGTGTTGTTTTACTTTGGACGAAGTGGGCTACTTACTGAGTATTTTTATACTCACCCCTCACTTTGTTTGTTTTTCGTTGTAAGTAAGGTGAAACCCTGAGGTGACCAGTGTCGGCGAGGGCTTCGATGCTATGGAAGACTTGTTAGGACTTAGTTAGGATTATTGTTAGGAGTTTATGTTTATTCTCTTTTCACTCTCTGTTACAACGAGTTTATGGCATAAATCCCAACGTTGGGGTTTGTGCCCTAAAACTCTTAGTTTGTAATCATGTTCTAATTATTGTAATAAAGTGTTATTATTTCAATAAAGAGTTATTGTTCGTTATTTACGATATTGCCTTTATTTTAACCCTAAATCCAATAAACTAAACATCAAAGGTTGTTAAATGTATCTTCAACTGAATGTAGTGTACATATAAAGGATCTCGGTTCGAGATACAGTCTAAAGGGTCTATAGTAAGGGAATAAGGTTTGGGTACCTTACCCTGGTAAAACTATGGATGTGGCCGACTTTGTATATGATACAAACACTGTGATCCTAACGTGTTCGTGTAGATCACATGTGAGTGGAGATATCCTATGTAATGAGATTGCATAAGACCGGACCGCAAAATAGTAACCACTAGATGTAACTCCGTTGACTAGTTAGGTTTCTATTTCACTAGGATGACCTAGGCAACTTGATCTCAATCCTAAGCAGGTTACGAACTCCTGTTCGCGAGGGATTGTACTTTGACTAGTAAGAGTGAGAGTGGCCAGATTCGCCAACTCAAGAAGCCTACCTTCTTGGAGACAAGACCAAGTGAGCGGCTGGGAACTTAACTTAGCAAGATGGAATTCACTCCTTCCCGCCTACTAGGGTATGTAGAGGAATGTTCCCTTAAGTGGTGTCTCCGGGACTTGAACAAAGGGCCTGACCCTCTCATTGGCTCGATAGGGACTCTTTTTGTTGGTAGGACCACAAACAAATTGTTCATTAGAGGAGCACTGGTACTTAAGGTACAAGATGTAATCCAGGGGTAAAACGGTAATTTGACCCAACAAGTGTTACGAACATTCGTGAAGGGTTGACTTGTTGTTATTGGTCAATATCTGTAGACACAGATATATATCTGCAGTGAAAAGAGTACAACTGTGGGACTTTAGTGGAGTGTTCCTGCAGTTAACGAATGTTGATTAGGAGGTTAATGAAATTAACCGAGTAATCTCGTATCATTGAAGCTTCTGATTTGTAGGTCGATTAGGTCCACCTTCTAGCTCGTAAAGGGATCTTAGATCGTTTGAAATTGAAATGTTCATATTCATTAGGGAATAATTTATTGTATATAGATACGATATAATATATAGTTTTGGAACTATATATTATAAATTTAATGTGAATATTATTCATATTAAATTATATGAGGGAATTAAATATTTGAAAGAGTTCAAATATTAAATTCAAATGTGTATGTGATTCATATTTGAAAATTATAGGTTAAATCGTAATGTGCATGAGATGTACATTAAACTATAGGATAAAGGGTAAAATGATCAAATGTGATTTAATCATTTAATTAATATTTGAATTAAATGTGATTTAATATAATTAATTAATCGTTAATTAATTATTATATTAATTAATTAGAGAACGTGTCATGATGACACGTTCCCACTACTCCCCAAATCCCCAACTCCCCCTCGATATGGAGTGGGGAGTTACCCACTGAATGGTTATTCTTCTCCTAATGAGAAGAGGATGTGATAATCGATGGACGTTCTTGCAATTGTGAATTACTCACTCTAGAATTCTCTCTCTCAAAATTTCTAAAATTCTTCCAATTTGTTGGAATTCCTTCCCACCAAAAGGAATTGATCTAAGTGATATACTCAGAGGATAGAGGGTTCTCCAAGTGGTGTTGTCCTGCTGAAGAAAAACAGAGAAAGGTTCCTGTGTTGCTGGATTCTCTTGGAGCAAGGAGTTGGTGTGTGGAAAAACTACAAAGGTAACTTTTCTTTCTTTTAGTTTAATAGTTAAACAATGCATGTTTGCATATTAATTTCCATGTCTAATTAGATTAGAAGGCATGTTTATCTATGTTTATTTTCAATGTATTGGTTTTTTATTTTCAACTAAAATAAGCTTGCAATTACGATTCCAAACTCGTTTCCGCTGCTCAAGGGGATTAGCTCTCCATCAATTGGTATCAGAGCAATGCTTGATTTGTTTTGGTTAAAACAAAATTGCATTGATTTGGTGGGAATTGCATTTAGTTTGCTGTAAAACTGATTAGGAGTATTTGGCTTAGTTTTTTCATTGATTTGATCAATTTAATTGTAAAGGCCCCTGTGTTATTGGGCAATTAAATGTATTATCGAGTCTGTAATCGAGTTAAGAGTCGCTCGGGACCAGTTTCGTGCTTTTTGGTTGAGAACCGAAGGAGAAATTGAAGATTGAAGCTGCTGTGTTCGAAGGAGAAAGCTGCTGCCGAAGCAGCAGCATTGCAACGTCGTTCCTCAGCGTTGCAACGCTGAGGAACGGCGTCGCAACGCCAGACCTCCTTATCGACGCGGGAGTTCCAGGGGTCAGCAGTGTTGTGACGCTACCCCGATAGCAGGCGTGCGCGCAGACAAAGCTAGTGTTGCAACGCCCACATCAGCATTGCAACGCCATGACGCCAATTTAGAAGCTGCAGACCGATTCGAGCGGTTTAATTGGTTTTCGGTCCGGTTCGAGCGATTCGATCCCAGTTCAAGGTGTTTTGGACCGGTTCTTGTAATTAAATTAGAGTAATTTTATTTTTTTGCACTTTAGGGGCCAAATTATTCCGGTTTTACAGTTGTGTTTCGTTATGAATGTTATTTAGAATTTTTCCCACCTTAGGATAAGCATGTTCATGCATTTTATTTGTATAATTGTTATATAAATATGGTAGAAATGCATGATATAAATTATTTATCATAAGTACTTATTTATAATTGTTATAATTAAATAAATGTGGAAAATAAATTGCATGTAGCATGAAATTACTTAGTTTAAAATAATTGTTATTTTATTTAAGTAATTTAATTATTCAATTAGTTGAATAATTTTTTTATAATTCCAAATTTGAAAAATAATTGTTGATTTTATAATATAGTTCTTTGTCATAGTTATTAAAATTTATAAAAGTTATAAATTAAGGGGTTTTAGAAACCATAACCTATAACAAAGAATTGCATGCAAACATAGGAACTCGGGGTAAAATTAAAATTAGTTTTAAATTGTTTAAAATTAATTTAGACCTAAGTTTTAAGGGAACTCTATTGGTGAAGTTCTGTCTAAGGTTGGAGGTACTTAAGCTGACGGTTAACAGAACACCTCTTCCGAAGAGTTTTCTGCAATTCGCCAGCAATGCGGTGATGAACAAGATAGAGTATAACCTGACTACTCTCCTTAACGAACTACAAACTTTCCAATGTCTTATGAAGAATAAGGGACAGACTGATGTAGAAGCAAATCTATTTGCCCATTCCAGAAGGTTCTAGAAGGGTTCATCCTCTGGGTCTAAGTCCTGTGGTTCATCTTCTGGGCTTAAGATGACCCAAAAGAAGAAGATAAGAGGGAAAAGAAAGGCACCTACTACTGATAAAGACAAGGGAAAAGCCAAGGTTGCTGACAAAGGAATGTGTTTCCACTGCAACGTGGATGGGCATTGGAAGCGCAACTAACCAAAATACCTTGCTGAGCTCAAAGAGAAGAAAGGTAAATCCGATTTACTTGTTCTTGAAACCTGCTTAGTGGAAAATGATGATTTTACCTGGATACTTGATTCAGGAGCCACTAATCACGTTTCCTCTTCATTTCAAGAAACTAGTTCCTTCAAGGAGAGGGTGAGATGACGCTCAGGGTCGGAACGGGAGACGTCGTCTCAGCTAGTGCAGTAGGAGATGCCAAGTTGTTTTTCAAGGATAGATTTATTTTATTAAAAAATCTGTATGTAGTTCCTAAGATTAAGAGGAACTTAATTTCTATCTCTTGTTTAATAGAACTTGGATATTGTTTTTCCTTTTCGTTAAATGAAGCGTTCATTTTAAAAGAGGGGTCAATGTTTGTTTTGCTAAATTGAAAACGGCTTGTATGTACTTAAACCGAATCGAACTAAAGCAATTTTGAATCATGAGATGTTTAAAACTGCTAATATTCAAAGTAAAAGGCAAAGAATTTCTCAAAAAAATACCTATCTATGGCATCTTAGACTTGGTCACATAAATCTCAACCGGATTGAGAGACTCTCTAAGAATGGTCTTCTAAACAAGTTAGAAGATGATTCTTTACCTCCTTGCAAATCGTGCTTGGAAGGTAAAATGACTAAACAAACTTTTACGTGAAAAGGTTACAGAGCCATAGAGCCCTTGTAACTTATACATTCGGATCTTTGTGGTCCGGTAAATGTTAAAACTCGAGTAGGGTACGAATATTTCATCTCTTTCATAGATGATTATTCGAGGTATGGTTATCTATACCTAATGCATCACAAGTCTGAGGCTCTTAAAAAGTTCAAAGAGTATATGGCTGAAGTAGAGAATGCTAGGGAAAACCATTAAAATACTTTGATCCGATCGAGGTGGAGAGTATATGGGTTTGAGATTCCAGGACGATTTGATAGAACATGGAATTAAATCTCAACTCTCAACACCTAATACACCATAGCAAAATGGTGCGTCAGAAAGAAGAAATAGAACCTAGTTGGACATGGTTCGTTCTATGATGAGCTATACTCAATTGCCTGCCTCGTTTTGCGGATACGCAATAGAGACTGCAGTTCAAATCTTGAACACTGTTCCATCAAAGAGTGTTTCAGAAACACCTTTTGAATTGTGGAAGGGGCGTAAACCTAGTTTACAACACTTCAAGATTTGGGGTTGTCCGGCACACGTGCTAGCGACAAACCCAAAGAAACTGGAACCTCGTTCAAGATTATGCCAATTTATCGGCTATCCCAAAGAAACGACAGGTGGTCTTTTCTACGATCCACAAAAAAATAAGGTGATTGTATCGACAAACGCCACTTTCTTGGAGGAAGATCACATGAGGAACCATAAACTGCGTAGTAAAGTAGTGCTAAATGAAGCTACAGATGAACCAACAAGAGTTGTTGATCAAGCTGGACCTTCATCAAGAGTTGATGGAGAAGCTAGCACCTCAAGCCAGTCTCGTCCTTCCCAATCATTGGAAATGCCTCGACGCAGTGGGAGGGTTGTTTCCCAACCTGACCGCTACTTGGGTTTAGCTGAAACTCAAGTCGTCATACCTGATGACGGCGAAGAAGATCCATTGTCTTATAAACAAGCAATGAATGACGTGGGCAAGGACCAATGGATCAAAGCCATGGACCTTGAAATGGAGTCAATGGACTTCAATTCAGTATGAGAACTTGTAGACCAACCTGAAGGGGTAAGACCCATAGGGTGTAAATGGATCTATAAGAGAAAGAGAGATGCAACCAGAAAGGTACAGACCTTTAAGGCTAGACTTGTAGTAAAGGGTTTTACCCAAAGAGGAGTTGATTATGAAGAAACTTTTCCCCCTGTTGCTATGCTGAAGTCTACCAGGATACTCTTGTCCATAGTCGCTTTTTATGATTATGAAATTTGGCAAATGGATGTCAAGACTGCCTTTTTGAATGCTAATCTTAACGAGAGCATCTATATGTCTCAGCCCGAAGGGTTCATAACCCAAGGTCAGGAGCAAAAAGTTTGCAAGCTCAATCGATCCATTTATGGGTTGAAACAAACATCCAGATCTTGAAACATAAGATTTGATACGACGATCAAGTCTTATGGCTTCGACCAAAGCGTTGATAAGCCTCGTGTTTACAAGAGGATCATCAACGACAAAGTAGCTTTCTTAGTGCTTTATGTGGATGATATCCTACTAGTTGGGAATGATGTAGGATACCTTACTAACATAAAGAATTGGCTGGCGACCCAATTCCAAATGAAAGATTTGGAAGAGGCGCAATATGTTTTTGGGATTCAGATCTTCAGGAATCGCAAGAACAAAATGTTAACTCTGTCTCAAGCATCTTATATCGACAAAATGTTGTCCCGATATTTGATGCAGAATTCCAAGAGGGGCTTATTACCCTTCAGGCATAGAGCTGATCTGTCTAAGGAACAGTGTCCTAAGACACCTCAAGAAGTTGAGGATATGAGACGTATTCCCTATGCCTCTGCAGTAGGTAGCTTAATGTATGCTATGTTGTGCACGAGGCTATACATTTGCTATACAGTGGGAATAGTCAGTAGGTACCAATCAAATCCAGGGTTAGACCACTGGACAACAGTTAAAAATATCCTCAAGTATCTTAAGAGAACGAGGGACTATACGCTTGTGTATGGGACTAAGGATTTGATCCTTATGAGATACACTGATTCTGATTTTCAGACCGATAAGGATTCTCAGAAATCCACATCGGGATCAGTTTTTACCCTTACCGAGGGAGCTATAGTATGGCGATGCATCAGGCAAGGATGCATCGCTGACTCCACGATGGAGGCTGAGTATGTCGCTGCTTGTGAAGAAGCCAAAGAGGCTGTTTGGCTAAGGAAATTCCTTACTGATTTGGAAGTTATTCCAATTATGGAATTTCCCATCACCTTATACTGTGACAACAGTGGTGCGGTAGCAAATTCGAAGGAACCTCGCAACCATAAGCGAGACAAGCACATTGAGACGAAGTATCACCTGATACGAGAAATAATGCAACGAGAAGATTTGACAGTCACGAAGATCGCTTCGCTGCACAATATTGCTGATCCGTTTACAAAGACTCTCACGACTAAAGTGTTCGAGGGTCATCTGGAATGTCTAGGTCTACGAGATATATACATAGGCTAATCTAGGGCAAGTGGGAGATATGTAATGGGGTATATGGATGCCCTAGTTTATTGTATTTGTATCTCTCTAACTACTGTTTTAGATTATGATGTACCCTACTAGAGTTTTAGTTCAAGTGGAAGTTTGTTGGGGTTTGTGCCCTAAAACTCGTAGTTTGTAATTATGTAATAATTATTGTAATAAAGTGTTATTATTTCAATAAAGAGTTATTGTTCGTTATTTACAACATTGTCTTTGTTTTAACCCTAAATCCAATAAACTAAACCTCCAATGTTGTTCAATGTATCTTTAACTGAATGTAGTGTACATATAAAGGATCTCATACAACCTAAAGGGTCTATAGTAAGGGAATAAGGTTTGGGTACCTTACCCTGGTAAAACTATGGATGTGGCCCACTTTGTATATGATACAAACACTGTGATCCTAACGTGTTCGTGTAGATGACATGTGAGTGGGGATATCCTATGTAATGAGATTACGTAAGACCGGACCGCGAAATAGTAACCACTAGATGTAACTCCGTTGACTAGTTAGGTTTCTATTTCACTAGGATGACCTAGGAAACTTGATCCCAATCCTAAGCAGGTTACGAACTCCAGTTCGCGAGTGATTGTCCTTTGATTAGTATGGGTGAGAGTGGCCAGATTCACTGACTCAATAAGCCTACCTTCTTGGAGACAAGACCGAGTGAGCAGCTGGGAACTTAACTTAGCAAGATGGAATTCACTCCTTCCCACCTACTGGGGTATGTAGAAGAATATTCCTCTAAGTAGTGTCTCTGGGACTTGAACAAAGGGCCCACCCTCTCATTGGCCCGAGAGGGACTCGGTTTGTTGGTAGGACCACAAACAAATTGTTCATTAGAGGAGCACTAGTACTTAAGGTACAAGATGTAACCCATGGGTTAAACGGTAATTTGACCCAGCTGGTGTTACGAACATTCGTGAAGGGTAGACTTGCTGTTATTGGTCAATATCCGTGGACACAGAAATATATTTGAGTGAGAAGAGTGCAGCTACAAGACTTTATTGGAGTGTTCCCGCAGTTAACGAATGTTGATTAGGAGGTTAATGAGATTAATCGAGTAATCTCGTATCGTTGGAGCTTCTGATCTGTAGGTCCATAAGGTCCACCTTCTAGCTCGTAAAGGGTTCTTAGATCGTTTGAATTTGAAATGTTCAAATTCATTAGGGAATAATTTAACGTATATAGATACGATATAATATATAGTTTTGGAACTATATATTATAAATTTAATGTGAATATGATTCATATTAAATTATATGAGTGAATTAAATATTTGAAAGAGTTCAAATATTAAATTCAAATGTGAATGTGATTAATATTTGAAAACTATAGGTTAAATCTTAATGTACATGAGATGTACATTAAACTATAGGATAAAGGGTAAAATGATTAAATGTGATTTAATCATTTAATTAATATTTGAATTAAATGTGATTTAATATAATTAATTAATCGTTAATTAATTATTATATTAATTAATTAGGGAATGATACGTTCCCACTACTCCCCAACTCCCCCTCGATAGGGAGTGGGGAGTTACCCACTGAATGGTTATTCTTCTCCTAATGAGAAGAGGATGTGATGATTGATGGATGTTCTTGCAATTGTGAATTGCTCACTCTAGAATTCTCTCTCTCAAAATTCCCAAAATTCTTCCAATTTGTTGGAATTCATTTCCACCAAAAGGAATTGATCTAAGTGATACTCAGATGATAGAGGGTTCTCCAAGTGGTGTTTTCCTGCTGAAGAAAAACAGGGAAAGGTTCCTGTGTTGTTGGATTCTCTTGGAGCAAGGAGTTGCTGTGTGGAAAAACTACAAAGGTAACTTTTCTTTCTTTTAGTTTAATAGTTAAACAATGCATGTTTGCATGTTAATTTCCATGTCTAATTAGATTAGAAGGCATGTTTATCTCTGTTTATTTTCAATGTATTGGTTTTTGTTTTTCAACCAAAATAAGCTTGCAATTACGATTCCAAACTCATTTCCGCTGCTCAAGGGGATTAGATCTTTATCAACTCCCACTTGACCTAAAGCTAGTGGAGTGCATACAACATTACAATAGTGCTAATATAATAAACTAGGGCATTGAATACCCTTTGCTACAATACTCCCACTTGCCCTAGTAAGGTTCGAATGTGTAAAACTAGAGATTCTAGGTGACCCTCAAATACCCTAGTCTTGAGTGTCTTCGTAAATGTATCAACAGTGTTGTGCTCCGATGCTATCTTTGTGACGATCACGTCTCCTCAGTACACAATTTTCCGTATCAGATGATACTTCTGTTCGATGTGTTTTCCTCTCTTGTTACTATGATGTTCCCTCGAGTTGGCCGCTGCACTGTTATTAACACAATTAAGGGAGATTGAGATGTTCATATTTGGAACAACTTCCAAATCAAACATGAACTTGCTCAGCTAAACTGCCTCTTTATCCGCTTCACGAGCTGCTACATACTCAGCCTCCATAGTGGAGTCAGTGATGTATCATTCTTTGTTCTTCGCCAGACTACTGCTCCTACATTAAGAGTAAACACTGACCCCGATGTGGATTTCCTAGAATCCTTATCGGTTTGTAAGTCAGAGCCCGTATATCTTGCAAGGATCAGATCCTTAGACCCATACACGAGCATATAGCCCCTCTTTCTCCTAAGATACTTGAGGATTGCTCTTACCGTTGCCCAGTGATCTAAACCTGGATTGATACCTACTGACAATCCCAAATGCATAACAGGTGTCGGGTCTTATTGATAACTCTCGATTATGAGAGTTATTTAAGACCATTATTGATATCCTATTATTTAAATTAATTAAAAAGTAGGTGAAAGCATGAGTAACTGTTCAAGAATTACGTCATTTTCCTAAAGCTATAAAAAACTCACATATCATTATTTGGTTGCAGAAAGGTAAAACGAGGCAATTGTTTGGCTGACATGCGCAAATTGATCCAATTGCCTAGCTTTCGAAAACTGGCCAATGTAGTCACTTAAGTGCAGACGGAAAAGACGTTGGAATCAAGGAAATTATCCAATCGCGTCAAAATTGAAGGGAAAGAATCTAAGCCGATTGCCGAAAACCCTAAAGACAAGATACTCTATAAATAGGCAAGCAGCGCTTGATGAGAAGGGGAAGCTGGGGGGAAGAAGAAAATTATGCACAATAGTTATTGTCGTCCATCTACTATTGTTTTCTTACTTTGTAATTCAGTTTTCTAGTTCACACTTTCTATTTCATTTCATTCTTATGTTTTGAAATTATTTTTCCATAGTGCAGTGCACGTTGTTGTTGCCAGTTTATTATTCAAGTTCAGTTATTGGCCTAGTTCAGATTTTATTATTCAAGTTCAGAGTTTATTCAGTTCTGTTATGTATTCTTGGTGTCACAACTTGCTATTTGTTTTCAGTAAAATATTAATTATTCTGTTCACATTTGGTCGAAAAACTTTCTTCATTCGAACTTGACTATCCTCTCAGTTCATGCTCAAAAGTGGTAGGTCGAGACAGGCAGTTGAGATGCTATCGTATTTTATTCAGTTTGCATTTAACTTTATTATCTTATCCATCAGAAGCTAACTTCTCTTAAGGATTCAGAATGTGAATGCCCTAAGGGAAGACAACAAAACTCCAAGAAAGAGCAGTTTGGTTAAGACCTCCAAGTAGGTTTACTTTTGGTGATTGTATTGTGGGAAACCTTAGTCGACCATCTATGGTGACCGGTCAAGCTCGAGTTTGGCGTCGAAAGGGTCGACATAGAGCGAACTTCCCAAAGATAACGAAGTAAAGGGGCTTAGACATAAGGCAAGACTTCGAGACCATAGAGTCATGATTATAAAATACCTGAGATAGATCGACCATACACATAGGATCAATTACTCAGACTCCTAACGATACTTCACAGAAGGTCAAATGAGAGTAGGGCTTGGTTTACTTGCTTGGAAAGTTTAGTCGAATTACATTGTTCGTAGTCAAGCACTGATGCAGTTCAAGGCAATTGAGTTACGACAGCAGGAGAAAACAACCATCAGGCAAGGTAACACAAGGCAATAGCCTTGTTTTGCCTTTATGAGCAAGTATATCCGAGTGTCGTGCCATTATTGCCCCGCGCTGCAAGGTGTAACTGTCACGCGAGGCAATTGCCTCGAGTTTCCTTGTCTCTCATTAGCGAACTTAACATTCTGAATCCCCTTTTTCTTATTACTGCATTAATTTTAGACACAATCACCACATCACTTGTTAAAATTTTTGGTTACCTTTTGCAACCCATTCACATCTTGTTCATTCCTGATCAATCTTATTTCTTCGTTCCATTGGGGTTGATACTCGAATACTTCCAGTTTATATATTACTTTGATCGCATGCGCTTGCGCATTTTCGCCCCTGCCAAGTTTTTTGCGCCGTTGTCGGGGAATGACATTGATAATAAAATTGATCAGAGATACACAGAAGAGGATAGTTTGCAATTCAACACAAGCGCATTGGGCTAACCCAACGCGATTGCAAGGTAGTGGCAGTTTTTCTCTCTCTCCATAAACACTTTGTTTAATTGCAGGAAATTGCAGGATCAAGCATGATGCATGAGAAAAGAGCTCTGCCCCTTGGAACAAGATCCTAAGATAGAAAGGACTTTTCACTTCTGACGAAGACAACAAAGAAGAAAAAGAGTGCAGAACGTGAACTCGCAGATCAACGGTGAAATCGAACGTCTGCAAAATTCAAGAATGGCGAATATGAACGGTGGACAACCACAAACTATGGATAATGAGCAACAGCAGACCCCCATGGCTAATCCAATCTTCATTGCAGATGAAAGGAATATAGTCATACGAGATTATGCAACAACCACTTTTCAAAATTTGAACACAAGGATCATGGAGCCCAACATCAAAGCAAATCACTTCGAGCTCAGATTTGTGATGTTCCAAATGCTCAACACGATGGTTAAGTTTGCAGGATTACCAAACAAGGACCCACATAAGCACATCAAGACCTTCCTGCGCATCTTCAACTCATTCATAATCAATGGTATTTCTAAGAAAGCTTTGCGAATGAAACTATTTCTGTTTTCATTACAGGGTAATGCAGAAGCTTGGTTGGACTCATTCCCTCTGGATTCAATAAGGACATGGGACGAATTAGTGGAAAAGTTCATGTTGATGTATTTTCCACCCACAAACTTGCTCAAATTCAAGGGGATATTATCACTTTTAAACAGGGCATCAGTGAAGGGCTAGACACGGCATTTGAGCATTTTAAGAAGCTGGTCAGGAAGTGTCCGCACCATGGATTGCCTGCTTGTCTCCTTATATAACATTTCTATAACGGGTTTACACAATCATCCAAGACTTTAGTCAGTGCTTGAAGCACACAAGATCCTCGGTGCCACGGTATCGAGCAAGAGTCAGTGGGGGGACGATAATGTAAGTCATGTGTGTGGCATTGCAGGTGTGCACGAAGTAGACGCAATTGCCAACCTTAGTGCCCAGTTGGCAACCATGAATAACATGTTGAAGAACCTGGCGGTAGGAAACCAGGCATCAGTAGCAATGGTTAGCCAGACATCAACACCCATGTGCCCGTACTACCAAGAAGCCCATATATACGAAAATTGCCCACACAACCCTGCATTAGTGTGTTATATTGGCCAAAATAGAATGAATTCGTACTACAATAGTTATAACCCAGGGTGGCGTCAACACCGAAACTTTTTTGGGGAGGACAAAATTCTGGAAGCACGAGCCAGCCTCAATACACTAATCAAGGAGGCCCGCCTGGATTTAATAACACTTCACAACAGTAGTATGTACCTAGGAATGGAAATCAAGGACAACAAGGCCAAACAACAACAAGGACTTCATTAGAAAATATGATGAAAGAGTTGATGATAAATGAAGCCCTCATTCATAGTCAAAGGACATCAATTAGAAATTTGGAGGTACAAGTGGGACAAATGGCAAACGAGTTGAAAAGTAGGTCACAAGGTATGTTGCCAAGTAGCACGAAAACTCCACATCGAGAAGGAAAAGAGCAATGCAAGGCAATTACCTTAAGAAGTGGTTGAGAATATGAAGCCAAAGAACTCCCAAGAACTAAGAAGGATGGAAATCAACCTACGGAAGAGAAGAAAATTAAAGGGGATCTAGAACCAGACTATTAAGCAGAAATTGATCGAAATGGAAAAACAAGGCATAATACGGTAACTGGGTACAATCCACCAACAGAAGAAGGCAAAGCAGGGCAAAATGAGGCAAAAGAATATAAGTTGACCCCTCCGTTCCCTCAAATGTTGAAAAAACAAAACCAGGATGCACAGTTTAATAAGTTCCTAGACATCCTCAAGCAACTTCATATCAACATTCCTTTAGTGGAAGCTCTTGAGCAGATGCCCAATTACGTGAAATTCTTGAAAGATATCCTCACAAAGAAGCGTAGACTGGGGGAATTTGAGACGGTTGCTTTGACAGAAAACTGCAGTGCTCTACTCACTAGTAGGGTGCCACCAAAATTACAAGATCCGAGAAGCTTCACAATCCCTTGTATGATAGGGAATACTGACGTTAGGAGAGCATTATTCGATCTAGGGGCAAGCATAAATTTGATGCTTTTGTCAGTATTCTGCGAATTAGGAATTGGCCAGGCTCGCCCCACAACGGTGACACTGCAGCTTACCAATAGATCAATTGCATGACCTACCGAAAAAATTGAAGATTTCTTAGTGAAGGTTGACAAGTCCGTATTCCCAGCAGATTTCATTATTCTAGAGTGCAAGGCAGATCGAGAAGTGTCGACCATACTTGGATGCCCTTTTCTTGCCACAGGTCGCACTCTGATTGATGTATAAAAGGGTGAGCTAACCATGAGGGTAAATGACCAACAAATCACATTCAATGTCTTAAAAGCACTCAAGTATCCTGAAGAATTGGAGGAGATTTCAAGAATAGAATTGGTAGATGCAATTCATAATGAAAATGCAGATCAGGCATAAGAAGAAGATAACTTGGAAAGAGAGTATGATGCACAAGAAGAACCTGAGGCAGCTACAGATGTTGCATACATAGATCTCTTGAGAAATCCAGAAGATAAGGCAATACAGATTCAACCTTCAATTAAAGATCCACCAGAGTTGGAACTCAAACCATTACCGGCCCACCTGGAATACAGATTTATGAGAGATAAGGATACCTTACTAATGATTATTGCATCTAACCTTACTGACCAAGATGAGTGTTCGCTTTTGCAAGTCTTATCTCGCCACAATAAGGCTATCAGTTGGGCAATAGCAGACATCCGTGGGATCTGTCTAACTTTCTGCATGCATAAAATCAATTTGGAAGAAGGGGCAAAGCATTCAATTGAGAGCCAACAAAGACTAAACCCCACAATGAAGGAGGTGGTAAGAAAAGAATTCTTGAAATGGATGGATGCAGCAATAATCTATCCTATTGCAGATACCACATGGGTCAACCCTACCCAAAGTGTACCTAAGAAATGGGAATGACGATGGTCAAGAATGAGGAGAACAAGCTCATCTATACTCGAACAGTAACAGGTTGGAGAGTATGTATGGACTACAAGCGATTAAATAAGGCAACGAGGAAAGATCACTTCCTGATACCCTTCAGGGATCAGATGCTTGACCGCTTAACAGATTACCATCAACCCTCAAGATCAAGACAAGACGACTTTTACATGTCGCTATGGAATGTTTGTCTTCCGGCGAATGCCATTTGGGTTATGTAATGCCCTTACTACATTTGAAAAATGTATGATGGCGATCTTTTCAGATATGATCGAGAGGACAGTGGAGATATTTATGGACGATTTTTTAGTACATGGAGAGACTTATGAAGCATGTCTAAGGAATCTGGAACAGGTACTGCGCAGATGCAAAGAGACTAACTTGGTGTTGAATTGGGAGAAGGGCATAGAAGTAGATAGAGCTAAGATAGAGCATATCTCTAAACTCCTTATGCCGAAAAAAGTCAAAGATATAAGAAGTTTCCTTGGACACGCACGATTTTATAGTAGATTTGTACAGGAATTTTCATAGATAGCTAAGCCATTGTTCACCTTGTTAGAGAAAGACAAAACATTCCTGTTTGATGAAGATTGTCTGGCAACCTTTGAGAAGCTAAAAAAAGTGATTAGCATGGCTCCTATCATGGTGGAACCCGACTTGGAGAAACCATTTAAGGTAATGTGTGATGTAAGTGACTTCGTAGTGGGAGTCATTCTGAGCCAAAAGCGAGAAAGAATGTTGCATCCAATATATTATGCCAGCAAAACATTCAATGAGGCACAGGTGAATTACACGACTACGAAGAAGGAATTATTTACAGTAGTGTTTGCCTTTGATAAATTCAATCATATCTAATGGGCAGAAGGGTGGTGGTCCACACAGATCATTGTGCACTGAAGTGTCTCCTCACAAAAAAGGACAAAAACCAAGATTGATCTCATGGATATTACTACTGCAAGAGTTCGATTTAGAAATCCTAGACAGAAAAGGAAGTAAGAATCAAGTGGCAGACCATTCTCAATAAAGTGTGATTGGCAATTTCGGGGTTGGAACAACTTCCAAATCCATCATGAATTTCCTTAGCCATACGGCTTCTTTAGCTGCTTCACAACCTGCTACATATTCCAGTTCCATAGTTGAATCTGTGATGCATCCCTGCTTGATGCTTCGCCAAACTACAACCCCTCCGTTAAGAGTGAAAACTAACCCCGACATAGATTTCATAGAATCTTTGTGAGTTTGGAAGTCATAATTTGTGTATCCTATAAGAATCAAATCCTGAGCTCCATACACAAGCATGTAGTCCCTCGTTCTCCGAAGATACTTGAGGATTATCTTAACCGTTTTCCAGTGTTTTGGTCCTGTTGGGATTTATGCCCTAAACTTGTGTAATTTTGATCAATTAAATAAAGTGTTATTTGTTTTGATAAGATTACAGTCTTGCTTTTATAAATCCAATAAACTATGCTCCAATGTTATAACGTTTATCTTGAAATCAGTGTAGTGGACACTATTTGGGTTGAGTTCAAGATTGTAACCTAAATAGTCTATGGTATAAGAATAAGGTTGGAAACCTCATTCTGGTAACACCATGGATGCGACCCACTTTGTAATTAGTACAAATGAGGTAATCCAACTCATTCATGTAGTTGACATGGGAGTGGGGGCATCCTGTATGAAGAGTTCATACAAGATCGATCACAAATTATTAGTCTAACCAGTGTAACACCGCTAATGTGGATAAGACTAGTAATTTATAGATGGTCATTAGTGACTCGACTGAATCTTGAGCAAGTTAAGAACTCCCGCTTATAGGGGTTTGTCCATAGACTAGTATGGGTGAGAGTGGCACAGTGCAGACTCAATAAGCCTACCTTCTCGGGACGCGGAACCTCGTAGGTAGTGGGGAACTTAAGCTGTGCAAGATGGAATTCACTCATTCCTCTTCGAGGAATTAGATAGGTTGTTCCCTTAAGAACCGACTCGTGTCTTGAACAACGGGGCCACGCCCTCTATGAGAGTATGAGTCTAAGGTAGGACCTTAGACTTGTTGTTCATTAGAGGATCGGTGGTGCTTAAGGAGCAAAGAGGTAATCACGAGGGTAAAGCGATGAATTTGACCCAATGGATTACTGAACAACCCGTGAAGGGTCGACTCATGGGTAATGACTATATCGGTGGACACAATAATATCTACAAAGTGAGGAGAGTGCAAACTACAAGTCTATAGTGGAGTGACTTGTAGTTAATGAATATTGATTAAGCTGGATCAAAGAGTTTGATCGAGTTAATCTCACATCATTAGAGCTCATGATCCAGTAGGTCCATTAGATCCCTCCGTTGGCTCAATATGGTAATATTGAGGTTATAAAGTTATGAGTGAAATTGAAGTGTTCAATTTCATAAATGAGGTGTTATATCTATTATATATGATATAATTGATATAATATATAGTTTTAAGGTGAATTAGATTCATATATAAACTATATACTAAAGAGAGAATAAAGGAGGGGTAGGATGGTCATTTCCACCTCATTCACTTATATATATTGTTGCATGAGATGCAACTAGGTGAAGTCATTCTAAGTGATTCCTAGCCTTTTGTTGTTGTTGGAAAGGTTCCAAGACAACAAACATTTCTCTCACAAAAACACCTCATTTTTCCTAAAGGGAACCCACCTTCCTCTCTCACCTAGAGAACAACGGAGAAGATCTGGTGGTAGTGTCGGTGTTCGTACGAGTTTGTGTTGCAGTGATCTTGATCGTGAGAGAGGAGGAGCACTTGAAGAAACGTTCTTCAAAGGTAACATTCTTGTTGTCCATTCTATTTTATGCTTAATCTTGTTATTTGTGTTCTTGAATAAATCGTTGTAACTAAATCAAGAGCAGTCGATTCGCATAACCATTTGCTGGACTTCGATTCCCTTCAATTGGTATCGAGCCCAATTGTGTTCTTGATTTATGTTCTGGTTTTTTCAAGAATAAGGTGGGATTTACTGTTTTTGCATGAGATGTATGAACGATTTCGCAAAATTAGATGTTTTCAATTTTGGCACTTAGATTTACAATTTTCATTGAAATGTTCAATGTAAGGGCCCAGTGTTTTGGGCAAATTTAATTGTAAATCGAGTGTGTAAGTCCGTGTCGATCGAGGCAAAGCGGTTGCTGTGAAGATCGGAGCGAAAACGAGCTAGATATGGAGAAATCAAGCTGCTATTTGTGTCCAGCGTTGCAACGCTGTTCATCGGCGTTGCAACGCTGTGCTTGCGGGAGAAGGCGCGCCAGGAGGCAGCGTTGCAACGTTGTGGCGTTGCGCAACGCTCGGCAGAAGACGACAAAAGCAGCGTTGCAACGCCAAATACGTTTCATGCGAGGAGCAACGGGCAGAAAACATTTTTTTTATTGTATATATTAATTATAAAAACATTTTATATTTAATATATTTAATTTTAATTAATATAATTAGATTATATTAATTAAAATTATTTCTAGGGTGCCAAAATTGGTCTAATTTTGCTATTTTAGTTATGCAATTGTTGTATAATTATTGCCATGCATTGTGTATGCTTGTATTTTAGAAATCCCACCTTAGGTTAAGCATTTTCATGAATCATTTATAATATAAGGAGTTATATTATATAGTTTGCATGATTAATTAATATAAGGTTGTTATATTAATTTTTGGACAACATTGACATGCATTATTTTTCATGAGATGAATATGCTATGAATGTCTTATTGTTCATGTGATGAATGATCAAGCACTATAACATAGTATGCATGTCACCTAAGGTTAATTATTAGTTTTAAAATGTTTAAAACTTTGAAATAATAGACCTTAGGTTATCTAGTTCTAATTAGATTAGAATTAGGAACCACGTAATTTATAAGCTATGATTAAAAGAGGAACTCGTCTAAGGAAAGTTACATGCTAGGGTTGGGGTATTTAAGGCGATGGAAACGGAACACTCCTACCTGGGAACTGACCTGGGAGTGAAATTTAATCAGAGAGTCTTATGAATTACAGTAGTGTCAGCGGGTTTATTAAGGGGTTAATAAACTAGAAATCCTAAGTTTAATATACGGAGTTATATTAACAAACCTAGGATAAAATCAATATAAGAGTTATATTGATTATCAATATAAGAGTTATGTTGATAGAGTTAGGTAAAACCATTAGCCGGGTTTTAGCCTCAGAAAGATTCCTATAGACTTAAAGTATTCAGTGGGAGAAAAAAGTGTATGAGATACATATTTTTCCACCTACGCTATCTCCGGGAAGTTCACACCGTGAGACTCATACTTGGCCTCGTGGCGCAAACGGGAGCGTCCCCCTTCGAATGGTGTTTGTATGAGTTAATATCAAGGTGAATGGAGAGGGTACTTATAGTGAGTGGGAGCAGGTTTAGTGAAAACAAAACCTACAGTCTCTTTTGTCAGTTTACACCATAGACCACTATAATCGACCTGCTAGTTTGGCTTGGACTGGACAATCCCTTCGGAGGGCTTGATCATAGAGGATCTAACACAGTAGACCGAAAGGGATAAAGATTTCCTTACACTATTTTCCAATCTAGTCCTCCCTTCGGCAGATTTTATTGGATCGAGACTCTGAGATCTAAAGACAAAGGGTTACACTCACGGGGTACATAAGTTGTGTATGTGTCTAGACCGAAAAATTGTAACTAAAACCTATAGGAATAAGAGTTATTCTGGTATTAGGTTTTGGTCAAGAGTGTCTTACATTCTAAACCTTTGGAGTATCATTGCAAATTATAAATGGCATAGGAATCATTTGATAATTAGCTAAAACATGATTGAATTAGAGTTATAGCAAGAAAACTCATACAAGTTTGTTTGTAAATTTTCAGCAAAAATGTCTAGCTCTATAATTTCCTTATTGGGTGCAGAAAAGTTAACTGGAGAGAATATGATGACATGGAAAAACAAACACAACACTATTTTGGTAGTGGATGATCTGAAGTTTGTGCTAATTGTGGAGTGTCCTCAGGTGCCAGGCTCGAATGCGTCACGAAATGTTTGTGATGCATATGATCGATGGATCAAGGCCAATGATAAGGCCAAGGTCTACATGCTAGCAATATGTCTGACATATTAGCCAAGAAGCATGAGGTCATGATTACCGCTAAGGAAATCATGGATTCTGTGCAGGGTATGTTTGGACAACAGTCCACACAAGCCCGACATAATGCCCTAAAGTACATATTCAACTTGAGGATGTCGGAGTGTACATCTGTTCGGATCATGTCCTGGATATGATGGTGCACTTTAACATCGCGGAGTCGAATGGTGCTTCCATCGATGAGTCGAGCCAGGTCAGCTTCATTCTGGAAACCCTTCCAGATAGTTTCCTGCAGATTTAGAAGTAATCTTTGTTATGAACAAGCTTACTTTTAATCTTACCTCCTTCGAATGAACTCCGGACCTTTCAATCTTTGATGAAAATGCGAGGATCGAAAGGTGAGGAAAATGTTGCCGATAGGAGTTATCACGAGGTTCGACCTGCAGGACAAAAACGATGGCTTCAACTTCTTCTAACTCGAGAGGTAAGAAGAAGAACATGAAGAAAAAGGTTGCTAAAGGGAAACAGGTGACAAAAGCTGCCTTGAGAAGGGCAAGAAAGTCAAAGTCGTTGTTGATAAAGGAAAGTGTTTCCACCGCAAACGAAGACGAGCATTGGAAATGGAACTGTCCGAAGTACATTGCAGAAAAGAAGAAGGAAGGTAAATATGATTTACTTTGCCTAGAAGCTTGTTTAGTGGATAATGATAAAACAGCTTGGATACTTGATTCAGCGCCACTAATCATGTTTGCTCTTCTTTTCAGGGAATTGATTCCTAGCGGCCAGCTACAAACAAGGAGAGATAACGCCCGGGTTGGAAATGGAGAAGTCGTCTCACCAGAAAGCGATGAGGCACAATGAAGATTTATTTTTGCAAGAAATATGTATTGTTGGACAATATATTAGTGATACCAGGGTTTACTAGAAACCTCATTTCCATTTCTTGCCTTATTGAACAATGTATTTTTGTTTCCTTTTCTATGAATAAAGTGTTTATTTTGAAGAAAGGCTTAGAAATATGTTCAGCTTCATTAGAAAATGGATTGTATGTTTTAAAGCCTAATTCAGTCAAAATGGTTTTGAACACTGAATTATTTAAAACTGCAAACGCACAAACTAAGAAACGTAAAATTTCTCCTAAAGAAAATGCTCATCTTTGGCATCTAAATGTGAATCCTGCCTAGAAGACAAAATTACTAAAAGACCTTTTAGTGGAAAAGGTTATAGAGCCAAAGATCCTCTAAAGCTTATACATTCAGACCTTTGTGGTCCGATGAATATTAAAGCCAGGGGAGGATATGAATATTTCATCTCTTTTATAGATGATTATTCCAGATATGGGCATATTTACCTAATGCACCACAAGTCTGAAGCACTTGAAAAGTTCAAGGAATTAAGACTGAGGTTGAAAATCAATTAGGTAAAAGAGTTAAAACACTTCGATCGGATCGAGGTGGAGAGTACATGGATTTAACATTCCAGAACTATATGATAGAACTTTGAATTACATCCCAACTCTCAGCTCCCGACACACCACAACAAAACGGTGTATCGAAAAGGAGAAATAGAACCTTGTTCGACATGGTTCGATCAATGATGAGTTATGCTCATCTCCCTAGTTCCTTTTGGGGTTATGCAGTGGAGACTGCAGTATACATTTTGAATAGTGTGCCCTCCAAAATTGTTTCTAAAACACCTTTTGAACTCTGGAAAGGACGTAAAGGTAGTTTATGTCACTTCAGAATATGGGGTTGTCCAGCACATGTGCTTGTGACAAATCCAAAAAAGTTGGATTCACGTTCAAAGTTTTGCCTATTCGTAGGATACCCAAAAGAAACAAGGGGTGGTTTATTCTATGATCCTAAGGAAGATAAGGTCTTTGTGTTGACAAATGCCACTTTCTTGGAGGAGGACCACATAAGGGACCACAAACAAAAAAGTAAGGTAGTGTTGAGTGAGTTAGACGGAACAATAGCAAAGGTTGCTAATAAGAACACTAGTACGTCAACAAGAGTTGTTGATACTAGTTTGTCTAGTCAAGAGGGTCCATCTCAAGAGTTGAGTATGCCTCGATGTAGTGGGAGGGTTGTGATACAGCTTGACCGTTACATGGGTTTAGCTGAAACCCAAGTTGTTATACCAGATGACAACTGCGAGGATCCATTGACTTATAATCAAGCAATGGTTGACAAAGACAAAGACAAATGGGTCATAGCCATGGACCAAGAAATGGAGTCGATGTACTTCAATTCTGTTTGGGATCTTGTGGATAAGCCTGATGGGGTAAAACCTATAGGTTGTAAATGTATCTACAAGAGAAAACGTGGTGTAGATGGGATGGTGCAAACCTTTAAAGCTAGACTAGTAGCAAAGGGTTATACCCAGGTTGAAGGGGTTGACTATGAGGAGACCTTTTCACCTGTTGCTATGGTAAAGTCTATCTATATCCTTCTTGCCATTGTCGCATATTATGACTATGAGGTATGACAAATGGATGTCAAGACAGCCTTTTTGAATGACAATCTTGAGGAAACCATCTACATGGACCAACCTTAAGGGTTCATTAAACCAGGACAAGAGCAAAAGGTTTGCAGGCTTAAAAGGTCGATTTATGGGCTGAAACAAGCCTCTAGGTCTTGGAATATAAGATTTGATGAGGCTATCAGATCTTATGGTTTTGACCAGAATGATGATGAACCTTGTGTCTACAAGAAAATCATCAATAGTTCTGTCGCATTCCTAATTATCTATGTGGATGATATCCTACTCATTGGGAATGATGTAGGTTATCTTACTGACATCAAGGAATGGCTAGCTACGCAGTTACAAATGAAAGATTTGGGTGATGTGCAGTTTGTTCTTGGGATCCAGATTGTCCGGAACTGCAAGAATAAAACACTAGCCTTGTCTCAAGCATCATACATAGACAAAGTGTTGTCAAGGTTTAAGATGCAAGATTCCAAAAAGGGCTTGTTTCGAGACGGATTCCTTACGCATCAGCTGTTGGGAGCCTGATGTACGCCATGTTGTGTACTAGGCCTGACATCTTTTTTGTAGTTGGGATGGTCAGTAGGTATCAATCTAATCCAGGACTTTAACACTGGAAAGCGGTTAAAACAATCCTTATGTATCTTCGGAGAACAAGGAACTACATGCTTGTGTATGGGGCTAAGGATTTGATCCTTACAGGATACACGGATTCTAACTTTCAGACTGATAAAGATTCTCGAAAATCTACATCAGGGTCAGTTTTCACTCTTAACGGAGGAGTTGTAGTATGGCGAAGCGTCAAGCAAGGATGCATCGCTGATTCCACCATGGAGGTCGAATATGTAGCAGCTTGTGAAGCAGCTAAGGAGGCCGTTTGGTTAAGGAAATTCATGCTAAATTTGGAAGTTTTTCAAAATATGACTTTGTCCATCACATGTCAGACATTGCGATAATTGGTGGTGCGATGGCAAATTCGAGGAACCCCAAGTCACAAGAGGGGAAAGTATATAGAGCGGAAGTATCATCTCATCTGGGAGATCGTGCATAGAGGAGACGTGATTGTCACGAAGATAGCCTCAGAGCACAACATTGCTGATCCTTTTACAAAGGCTCTCACGACTAAAGTTTTTTAGAGTCACCAAAAAGGTCTAGGTTTACAAGTCTTCCCCAACTAGGGCAAGTGGGAGTATTTTGTACAAAGGGGTTTAAATGCCCCAGTTTATTGTATTTACATTACTGCAATGTTTAGTACTCCACAAGCTTTAGGTCAAGTGGGAGATTGTTGGGATTTATGCCCTAAACTTGTCTAACTTTGATCAATTAAATAAAGTGTTATTTGTTTTGATAAGATTACAGTCTTGCTTTTATAAATTCAATAAACTAAGCTCCAAGGTTATAACGTTTATCTTGAATTGGTTGAGTTCAAGATTATAACCTAAATAGTCTATCGTATAAGAATAAGGTTCGAAACCTCATTCTGGTAATACCATGGATGCTGCCCACTTTGTAATTAGTACAAATGAGGTAATCCAACTCATTCATGTAGTTGACATGCAAGTGGGGACATCCTGTATGAAGAGTTCATACAAGATGGATCGCAAATTATTAGTCTAACCAAAGTAACAATCGCTAATGTGATAAGACTAGTAATTTATAGATGGTCATTAATGACTCGACTAATCTGAGCAAGTTAAGAACTCCTCGCTTATAGGGGTTTGTCCTTAGACTAGAATGGGTGAGAGTGGCACATGGGCAGGCTCTCAATAAGCCTACCTTCTCAAGGGCGACGAACCTCGCAGTGAATCGGGAACTTAAGCTGCAAGATGAAATTCACTCATTCCTCTACCGAGGAATTAGATAGGTTGTTCCCTTAGAATCGACTCGTGTCTTGAACAACGGGCCGCCCTCTATGAGGGTATGAGTCTAAGGTAGGACCTTAGACTTGTTGTTCATTAGAGGATCAGTGGTGCTTAAGGAGCAAAGAGGTAATCAAAAGGGTAAAACGGTAATTTGACCCAGCTGTGATTACGATTAACCTGTGAAGGGTCGACTCATGGGTAATGACTATATCAGTGGACACAATAATATCTACAGTGAGGAGAGTGCAGCTACAAGTCTATAATGGAGTGACTTGTAGTTAATGAATATTGATTAACTGGATCAAAGAGTTTGATCAGTTAATCTCACATCATTGGAGCTCATGATCTGTAGGTCCATTAGATCCCTCCGTTGGCTCAATATGGTAATATTGAGGTTATAAAGTTAGGAGTGAAATTGAAGTGTTCAATTTCATACATGAGGTGTTATATCTATTATATATGATATAATTGATATAATATATAGTTTTAATGTGAATTAGATTCATATATAAACTATATACTAAAGAGAGAATAACGGAGGGGTAGGATGGTCATTTCCACCCCATTCCCCTATATATATGGTTGCATGAGATGCAATTAGGTCAAGTCATTCTAAGTGATTCCTAGCCTTTTGTTGTTGTTGGAAAAGTTCCAAGACAACAAACATCTCTCTCACAAAAACACCTCATTTTTCCTAAAGGGAACCCACCTTCCTCCCTCACCTAGAGAACAACGGAGAAGATCCGGTGGTAGTGTCGGTGTTCGTACGAGTTCGTGTTGCAGTGATCTTGATCGTAAGAGAGGAGGAACACTTGAAGAAACGTTCTTCAATAGTAACATTCTTGCTGATCATTCTATTTTATGCTTAATCTTGTTATTTGTGTTCTTAAATAAATCGTTGTAACTAAATCAAGAGCAGGCGATTCGCAATCGCTTCCGCTGCGGGGACTTCGATTCCCTTCAGGTCCTAGATTTGAATGATATCTACTGACCATTTCTACTGCAAAACATATGTCGGGCCTAGTACACAACATTGCGTACATCAGGCTTCCAACAACTGATGGATAAGGAGTTCATCTCATATCCTCAACTTGAGACGTCTTAGAACACTGTTCCTTAGACAAATGAATTCCATGCCTGAAAGGTAACAAACCTTTCTTGGAATCTTGCATCTTGGATCTTGACAACACTTTGTCGATGTAAGATGTTTGAGACAATGCTAGAGTTTTGTTCTTGGGATGCCGGACAATCTGGATTCCAAGAATAAACTGTGTCTCTCCCAAATCGTTCATTTGGAATTGCATAGGTAGCCATTTCTTCACGTCAGTAAGATAACCTACATCATTCCTAATGAGTAGGATGTCATCAACATATAAGACTAGGATTCCAGAGTCCTGATCCAACAAAATCCATCGAAGGGAGGATTAGGTTGGAAAATAAACTAAGGTAATCTTTATCCTTTTCAGGTGTTCACTGTGTTCCGATCGCTATAATCAAAGCCCTCCCAAGGGATTGTCTGGTCCAGGCCAAACTAGCAAGCTGATCATAGTAATCTCTCGACGTGAACCGATAAAAGAGACCATGAGTTTTGTTTTGACAGTTCCCGCTCCCACTCACTATAAGTACCCTCTTCATTCACCTTGATATTGATCCATACAAACACCATCCGAAGGGAGACGCTCTCGTTTGCGCCACGAGACCACGTATGGATCTCACGACGTAAATTTCCCGGAGATATGTAGGTCGAAAATTTGATGTATCATATACACCTTTTTCCTCCCACTAAGTACTTTAAGTATTTTAGGAATTTTACCTAGGTTAAATGTGGCTAATGATTTTACCTAAATCTATCAATATAACCATTTATATTGAATTGTTACCTATGTCTAAAATGAAGGGAATGAAAATCCCGCAGCGGAAATGACTTGAAACGCCGTGGTTTTCGTTGTGAAAAACGTTTCTTAAAAAAAACCTAACTCATTGATTCTAGGCTAAACATGCATTTCTATGACAGAAACAGTAAGGAAAGAGGTACTTATTTGTTGAAGAACGCTTCTTCAAAGTTTCCTTCTTCGGTCAAGAACCTTTTCGCAACTACGATCTCTACAAGCATGATCTCTCGAACAAAGAACTTGGACACCTCCAAATTGATCTTCTCAGTTGTTCTCGATCAGCTGAGGGAGAATGGTGGAACTCTCTTTTGTTTAGGAAAGAGAGAAATTGAGAGAGATTGAGAGAATGGGAGAGAGCTTTTGGATGGAATTCCAAAAAATGAGAGATCACTCTCTAAATCCTTCTTGCAAAGGTCCTTTTATAATGGCGAGAGGTGGAGTTGAAATCTTCACCTATTTACCATTTTACCACAACCTTATGTTATGCAAATCATATTTGCATAATACATATAATAAAGTATCTCATACCCTATGATACAAATCACATTTGTATAATTGTTAAATTTTAAATTGAATCACATTCAATTTAATTTCTCTCAATTCAATTTTTCTAAATTAGCACTAATTAATTAATTAGGCTAAACTATAGTTTAATATGAGTCTCATTCACATTAAAACTATATATTATGTTTATCATATCTCATATAAATGACATAAATACCCTTTTAATGAATTTGAACACTTCAAATCCACACCAAACTGTAAACCCTCAATTTATCTAATTTGAGCCAACCGAGGGACCTAATGGACCTAAAGATGAGGAGATCCAATGATCCGAGACTAAATTTTCAAACTCTGACCCAGTTATTCAACATTCATTAGCTATGGTAACACTCCACTAAAGCCCGTAGTTGCACTCTTATCACTGGAGGACAAGTTGTGTCCATCGATATAACCAATTCCTGTGAGTCGACCCTTCACAGGTTGTTCGTAAACACTGTTAGGTCAAATTACCGTTTTACCCCTGTGTCTACCTTTTTCTCCTTAAGTCCCACTGCTCCTCTAATGAACAATAACGTTGTATGGTCCAACCATAAACAACACCCCTCTCGGGCCAGTGAGAGGGTGGGCAGTCGTTGTCCAAGCCCTAGAGACAACACTTAAAGGAACAACCTATCTAGTTTCCCTAATCCAGGAAAGAGTGAATTCCATCTCACGTAGTCAAGTTCCCAGCTCCCCACGTGGTCCTGTCCCTGAGAAGATAGGCATATTGGATGAGTAACTGTGACCACCCTCACCCGTACTTGTCAAAGGATAGACCCCCACAGACAGTAGTTCGTAACACACTCAGGATTAAGATTGAGTCACTATTGGTCATCTACAGAGTTATTAGCCTTATATTGTCAACGATGTTACATCAGTATGTCTAACAATTCACAGTCCGGTCTTGTACAATCTCATTGCATAGGATGGCCACACTCGCACGTCAACCACATGAACGAGTTTGATCACCTCATTTGTATCTAATACAAAGCGAGCCGCATCCACAGTGTATCCAGGATTAGGTCCCAACCCTATCCATATACTGTAGATCGTTCGGGTCATAAACTCGAACATGATCCTACCTATGTGTCCACTACACACCTCTAAAGTTCTAGTTCTCTCGTAATTCAATGACCTTGGAGTTTAGTTTATTGGATAAAGTTTGTATATATGCGAGACACAAAGTGATGAGAAAATAACTCTTATTTATTTCAATAAGGAATATTACAAACATATACGAGATTAGGACATACATCCCAACATACATACCGAGGGTTTCTAGTTTATCAACCCTTAATAAACTTTGCTGACATTTTAATAATTTATAGACTCTAAGATTAATTCATTCCCAGGTTAGTTCCCAGGTAGGAGTGTTCCATTTCCGTCAGCTTAAATACCCCCAGCCTAAACAGAACCTTCCTTCGACAGAGTTCCTCTTAATCATAGTCTATAAATTACTCGGTCCCTAATTCTAATCTAATTAGATCTAGATAACCTACGGTCTATTAATTTCAGGTTCTAAACATTTTAAAACTAATAATTAACCTTAAGTGACATGCATACTATGTTATATTTGTTTGATCATCCATCACATGAATAATAAACATACATAGCATATTCATCTCATGAATCATAATTCATGTCAATGCTATCCAAGAATTAATATAACACATTATATTAATAATTCATGCAAACTATATAATATAACATTTTATATTATAAATGATGCATGAATATGCTTAACCTAAGGTGGGAATTTCATGACAATAATTATACAACAATTGCATAAATTAAATAGCAAAATTAGACCATTTTTGGCACCCTAAAATTAATTTTAATTAACATAATCTAATTATATTAATTAAAATTAATAAAATTAATCTTAATAAATCTAAAAATGTTTTATATATTAAATAATATTAAAAAAAATAAATTTTCGCTCGTTGTAGCTCTCTGTGAAATGCCTAATTTGCAATTAAAATTGCCCAAAACACTAGGCCCTTAAATTGAACGATTCAATGAAAAAATTGCAAATCTAAGTGCCAAAAATGTAAACATCTAGTTTGCAAACCGAACATTCATCTCATGAATTTCATGCATTCCTACCTATGATTTTGACAGATCTAGAACAAAACAAGAACACAATTGGCTCTAATACCAATTGATGGGATCGAATCCCGTAGCGGAAACGATTTGAATCGCGTGTTCGTGTAATGTGTTACGTAGATCAAATCAGAAACATACATAAAAAGCGAGTAAGCGTGCTCATTTGTTCCTCTCATTCTCACGAGCTCAACGATCTCACGTTGTCCACAAACTATGAAGTAGTTTTGATCCGCCTGCTAGATCTTCTCCGTTGTGTCTCAAGGAGAGGGAAAGTGGTGGAACCTCTTTTGGAGTTGGGAGGGATTTTTAGAGAGACAAGTGTTTTGGAACTTTTCCAACAAAAACACTTGCCAAAATAAGCACTAGGGTTGCCTTTTGAATAGCCTCTCAAATGTGCATCCCATGCACATATTTATAGGTAAATATGATGAAAATGACCATCCTACCCCTATAGTGCTGTTATGATATATTTCTCATGGATTAAACCACATTTTTATATCAATTACATCATATATAATTGATTTATCCCTTAAACATGAAATTGAACATTTAAATTTCACTCCAAACTATAAACCCTCATTATTTCCATGTTCAGCCAATAGAGGAACCTAATGGATCTACAGATCATGGGCTCCAATGATACAAGAATAATCGATCAAACTCTTTGATTCAATTAACCAACATTCATTAACTATGAGTCACTCCACTATAGACTCGTAGTTGCACTCTCCTCACTGTAGGCTATGTTGTATCCACTAATATAATCAATAGTTGTGAGTCGACCCTTCACAGGTTGTTCGTAATAACAGCTGGATCAAATTACTGTTTTACCCCTGTGAATACATCTTGTTCCTTAAGCTCCACTGATCCTCTAATGAACAATCAGTCTATGCTCCTACCATAAACATAATCCTTCTTAGGCGAGTAAGAAGGCGGTGCCCCGTTGTTCAAGACTTGGATTCGGTTCTTAAGAGAACAACCTATATGATTCCCTAATTCAAGAATGAGCGAATTCCATCTTGCATAGTTAAGTTCTCAGCTACCTACAAAGTTATGTCCCTGAGAAGGTAGGCTTATTGAATCGGCTACAGGCCACTCTCACCCATACTAGTCTAAGGACAAACCTCACAAGCAGGAGTTTGTAGCTTGCTCAAGATTCAGGTAAAGTCACTAATGATCATCTATAAATTATTAGACCTATCTTGTTAACGGTGTTACACTAGTAGGTTAATAATCGCGGTCCGGTCTTGTATAATCTCATTATACAGGATACCCCCACTCGCATGTCTACTACATGAATGAGTTGGATTACCTCGTTTGTACTTAATACAAAGCGGGCCATATCCATTGTGTTCCCAGTATATGGTTCCCAACCTTATGCATATACCATAGACCTTTTAGGTTATCTTTGAACAACTTAATCCATGTTGTGTCCACTATACAATTGTTCAAGATCAATCATTATAACCTTGGCACTTAGTTTATTGGATTTAGGTTTATGTGCGAGAACATAATTAATAACATCTTTATTTATTTTAAATATGATTATTACAAAACTACACATGTTTAGGGCATAAACCCCAACAACATAAGCCAAGTAAGTAAAAAAAGAGGGGAGTGTTATACATTATGCAAGTTGCTTGAACGTACTAGATAGTTAAATGAGTGTGCAGGTTGGAGAAGTGAAGTTGAAATAATTAACAGGACAAAGGCAAGATCAAGGAAATTGGGTTGATTTGTCTTGCCAGAGTGGCGCAGGCATGATAGTGAAATTGGACTGATCTGACCAGTCGGGATGCACAAAGGCAACACAACGCAATTGCCTTGCACTTTTGCGAAGCATTGCGCAAGGACAAGGAAACAATGAGAAGCTACTGTGCACATATGAGATTGAACCTCGCAGAGGAAAATGGAGGAAATTGCATCGTGAAAAATATTTTTAAAAAATAAGAACAAAAAGAGGCGCGCGAAGAAAAGGGTTGACCTAGGTCAATTCTATTTAAATACATCAACAACCGCCTACAGACATTTAAATTTTCAAACAGTCTCTCACCTACCTTCAGGCTTCCTCTCTTACGAATCGTCTCACCCCTTCACCTCTCTTAACTGTTTGAAGCACGATTCTCCCCCATCCTGTCGACGATGAATAACCCTAATGAATCGGAGTTAAGCAAGCAAGGAGATGACAAGGAGCCAGTTGATCTGTTCGATTTGGAGTCAGGATCTAGTGAGTGGGTTCAACGCCTTCGAGGGCTTGCCAATGATCACAGGGAAAAAAGACAAAATGGGACAAAACCCATATCCGTTCTATCGCCCTTTCGACCAACTCTGGCAACGGAAGACCCTAATCCTGTGAAAGAATTAAAGAGGGGAACACCAGAGTGGCGAGAAGCGGTTTGCGCAATGCATGCAAGGAGGAGAGCGGCGTAACTCACAACAGAACTAAAGGGTAAAAGACGAGCATTAGAAGAAGAAGAAGAAAAGCGAAAAGATGATAAACGACCAAAGAAGCAACCTAACGACTGTGAACCGACATCTGAATCGAAAAAGGAACCCCCTGTCTCTGAAATAAAAAAAACCTAGATTCAAAATTTTGGCTAGGAAGAAGGTACCTATATTGATGCTAGAAGAAAGAGAGGAAAGAAAGAAGAAAAGAAAATTAGATGTCGAAGTAGAGAGGATTAGAAAACGAGAAGAAGAGAGGCAGAAAAGAGAAGATGAAGAGAGACGTTAAAAAAGGGAAGTAGAAGAATTGAAAAGGAAAGAAGAAGAAGAGCAAGTGAGAAAGCAGCGAGAGGAGGAAGAAGAGAAAGAAAAGAGGCAATGAAGAGAGATTAAAGAGAAAAAGTGAAGAAGAACTTAAGAGAAAGAAGGATGAAGCCGAAAAAAAGAGATTAGAGAATGAGACCTGGGTGAACGAGACCATTAAAAAAGCCAAAAAGATAAATGAACAGTTCACCCAACAATTGAAGGCCTCAGAGGAACAGGTTAGAAGACCTTCGAGATGGTCTTCTAATGAGATGGGAGAACAAAGCAACAAGGCAGAGCTGGACTCTCAGTAAAAATCGATTCCTAAGAGAGTATCATCTTATTCTCTGTTTTTTAACATAGAAAATTTTGTCGATGATTAGGACTCTTCAGATGTGCAGTCTCATACCTCTCCAAAACGTGCATCACCACAATAGGAGGAGGAAGTAGAGGCACAAGCACAATAAGAACAAGTTGATAAAGCAATGGAAGTAGAGAACCAGGAACAAGAAAACTAGACCACCAGTAAGGACCAAGAAGAAGAAGAGAATGAAGAGAATAGAGAAGAGAAATAAGCGGAATAAGAAGGCAGGAAGAAAGAAAATAAATAAAATATAAAAAGAAGGGCAAAATAACCAGTTGCATAAAGGGAAAAGAAGCAAACGACCCCAATACTGAAGCTGAAGTGGAGAGGCAAAATAAGGAAATTGCCAAACTCGGCTTCATTGGGGAGCGGGGCTTCTTTGAACAGGCAGGCAATCTCCCTAGATTTATATCAACCATGATCAAAGCACAAGGCTGGGAGAAACTTTGCCAGCACCGCCCCTCTAGCAAACATCAGATTAGTAACCGAGTTCTACGCAAGGATCGAAGATGATTCAGATAAGGTTACTATGAATGGGAAAAAGGTAAGCTTCTCAAGCAAGGCAACCAACAAAATGTTTGCCTTGCATTCATACAAAACTGTCAGGGGGAATAGAGCAACAGAAGAGCCGACTGATGAACAACTCAAGGAAGCACTGCAAATGCTCACCCCAGAAGGAACGCAATGGCAGGCAAAAAGCATCTACTGCAAGGAGACTTGAAGAGTGAACCTACAGCCTGGTTAAATTTCATTCGCAACCGCATCCTGCCAACAACACACGAAGCAAAGATTTCCGAGGAATGGGTGACGTTACTCTACTGCATGCACAAAGGCCTAAAGCTCAACAATGGACAGTTAATCTCTAATGAGATCCGGGTAGGGACAAAAAAGACAATTGGGAAATTTTTCTTTCCCTCCTTAATCACTGAGCTATGCAGGGAAGCGGGTGTGGTTGTGACCAATCATCAAATGAGCACGAAGGCCCTAGACACCACTGGAGTCCAATCTTTAATCCTGTATAACGATTGAAAGATGAAAAAGCAAGGGAAAATAGAGGGCAGATAGACGAAAGACACTGAGGAGAAGGCAATTGCCTCGTAACTTCAAGAATTATGGTCTGCTCTGGAACGGATGGAGAAAAAGGTTGAACTCTACTGGGCCTATGTTCGGCACAGGGATGATACGTTGAGGAAGACCCTCATCTTGTAATCAAAAGGAAAAGGGACACCAATCCCAGACTTCCCTGCTGAGTTGAGGCTAGAAGAGATAAATCAGCATGAAGTGTCCTCATCCACTGCCTATGGAAGTTTTCGCCTTGTTCGACCCTGCAGGAATTTCTTTTGAATTTGTCTTCTTAAACACTTGAGAAGTTTACTTCTAAGACTTTGTCTCTCCATGCTTTGTTTCAATTTTTTAATTGATTGGTTGATCTGTTGCATCCTGATCCTTTATTTCGTCTGTGATTTATCACATTTATGCTCGATTACTTTGTGTATGTTCGCCTACTGTGAATTTTAATGAAAATAATAGAGAGATCAATGAGTTCTTTAAATACGGTTGGACTAGAAAATCATTGCTCGACCAATCCATTTAATAGACAGGGACCCAAGCGTATAGATTTTAGACGATCTCAATGATGATGTTGGGAACATCACTTCTTTAAACACCAAGCTTCTGTCACCACAATCACACCTAAACCTTACAACAAATTCCTTGTAATAATGCTCTTAATATTCCCAAAATAGGTACAATGAGGACATTGCCCATTCCAAGTGTGGGTGGGATAGTACCTAGTCGACTCACAAATCAGACTCAAGGTGAAAGTTGTTCTGTAAAAAAAGGGGGGGAAACATGCTCTACCTTTAATGAAGATTTAGTAATAAGGGAAGGTCATGACACCCATGATCAACCTTGCATGAAAAATCGATTGAGAAATAAAGCAAGCAAGGCAAAGTTTCGCATAGTGATGTGCACTCGTAGCAAGACATTGATACCACAAATTATTGGTGAGTTGGAGCAAATGTGCAATTGACTAGAGAAACATGATTTCCAAAATAAAAATTTCAAGGAACGATTAAGTCGAAAGAAGTTAAGAGGGGAAAAATAAAAAGAAAGAAAAGCAAGGGATCTTGTTATATAGGAAATGGTCAAAGATTGTGGCGACAACATGGTGGTGGAAGGAGGAACACCATCTGAGAGATTGAACGAAATGGGTAATCAGGACCCTTGAAAGAACAAACGGATTAAGAAAACACATGAATGGCTTGAGAACAAGCAATGATTCAAGTTTAGGGGTGTGATAACTCTCGATTATGAGAGTTATTTAAGACTATTATTGATATTCTATTATTTAAATTAATGTTCAAGAATTACGTCATTTTCCCAAAACTATCAAGAAAACTCACATATCTTTATTTGGTTACAAGAAGGAAAAACGAGGCAATGGCGTGGCTGACAGGCACAAATTGATCCAATGGCCTTGCTTTCGGAAACTGGCCAATGCAGTCACTTAAGTGCCGACGGAAAAGACGCTGGAATCAAGGAAATTATCCAATCACGCCGGAATTCAAGGGGAAGAATCTAAGTTGATTGACGAAAACCCTAAAGACAAGCTACTCTATAAATAGACAAGCAACGCTCAATGAGAGGGGGAAGTTGGGAGGAAGAAGAATATTTTGCATAATAGTTATTGTCGTTCATCTGCTGTTGTTTTCTTACTTTGTAATTCAATTTTCTAGTTCAAACTTTCTACTTTGTTTCATTCTTAAGTTTTGAAGTTATTTTTCCGCAGTGCAGTACACGTTGTTGCTGTCAGTTTATTATTCCGGTTAAGTTATTGTCCTAGTTCAAATTTTATTACTCCAATTCAGAGTTTATTCAAGTTCGTTTTATATTCCTTGTGTAGCAACTTGTTGTTTGTTTTCAGTAAAAGATTAATTATTCGGTTCAACTTTGGTCGAAAAACTTTCTTCATTCGAACTTGATTATCCTCTCGGTTCTCACTCAAGAGTGGTGGGTTGAGAAGGGCAGTTGAGATGTTGTCATATTTTATTCAGTTTGCATTTAACTTTATTATCCTATCCATGAGAAGCTTACTTCCCTTAGGGATTCGGAATGTGAATGCCCTAAGGGAGGACAACAAAACTCCAAGCAATATCGGTTTGGTCCAGACCTCCAAGCATGTTTACTTTTGGTGATTGTGTTGTAGGAAGCCTTAGCCGACCATCTAAGGTGACCTGTCAAGCTCGAGTTCGACACCGAAAGGGTCAACTTAGAGTGGAGTTTCCAAAAGTAACGAAGTAAAGGGGCTTAGACATAAGACCCAAACGTTGACCCTAGACGTAGGACAAGACTTCGAGACCATAGAGCCATGGTTATAAAAAACCTGAGATAGATTGACCATAGACATATAGGATTAATCACTCAGCCTCCTAACGATACTTGACAAAAGGTCAAATCGGATTAGGGCTTGGTTTACTTGCTTGGAGAGTTTAGCCGAATTACATCGCTGGTATTCAAGCACTAATGCAATTCAAGGCAATTGAGTTGCAACAGTAGAAGAAAACAATCATCAGGTAAGGCAGCGCAAGGCAATAGCCTCGTTTTGCCTTTGTGAGCTAGTATGTCCGATTGTCGTGCCATTATCGCCCTGCACTGCAAGGTGTAACTGTCACGCGAGGCAATTACCTCGAGTTGCCTTGTCTCTCATTAGCGGACTTAACATTCTGAATCCCCTTTTTCTTATTATTGCATTAATTTTAGACACAATCACCACATCACTTCTTACAATTTTTTGTTAGCTTCTGCAATCAATCCACATCTTGTTCATTCCTGATGAGTCATATTTTCCCGTTCCCTTGGCTTGATACTCTGGAATACTTCCAGTTTATATATTACTTTGATCGTGTGCGCTTTCGCGTTTTCGCCCTTACCACTTGTACACAACATGGCGTACATGAGGCTACCTACAACTGATGCGTAAGGGATCTGTCTCATGTCCTCAACTTCTTGATGTGTCTTAGGACACTGTTCCTTAGACAAATGAACCACGTGCCTGAAAGGTAATAAACCCTTCTTGGAGTTCTGCATCTTATATTGAATCAACATTTTGTCGATGTAGGATGCTTGAGACAGGGCTAGTGTTTTCTTCTTGCGGTTCCAGACAATCTTGATCTCGAAAACAAACTGCGCTTCTCACAAAGCTTTCATTTAGATTTTAATTTTTATTGTTCGTGAGGAATCCTACATCATTCCCAATGAGTAGGATATCATCCACGTATAACACTAGAAAAGTGATAGTACTGTTTATTATCTTCTAGTATACACAAGTTTCATCGATACTTTGATAAAAGTCATAAGATATTATAGTCTCATCAAACTTTATATTCCAAGACCTAGAGGCTTGTTTCAACCCATAAATGGATTGTTTAAGCCTGCAAACTCTTTGCTCATGGCCTTGTTTAATGAACCCTTTGGGATGGTCCATGTAGATATTTTCGTAAAGATTGTCATTCAGAAAGGTTGTCTTCACATCCATTTGCCATACTTCATAGTCATAATATGCAACAATGGCAAGAAGGATGCAAATAGACTTGATCATGGCAGCAGGAGAAACGATTTCCTCATAGTCAATCCCTTCTTGTTGGGTGTAACCCTTTGCCACGAGTCATGCTTTGAAGGTATGCACTTTCCCATCTACACCACATTTTCTCTTGTAGGTCCATTTATACCATATAGGTTTAACCCCATCAGGTTTCTCCACAAGATCCCAAACAAAATTGAAGTAGTTAGACTCCATTTCTTGGTCCATGGCTTTAATCCATTTGTCTTTGTCAATGTCATCCATTGCTTGACCATAAGACAATGGGTCCTCACAGTCATCACTAGGTGTGACAACTTGGGTTTCAGTCAACCCATGTAACGGTCAGGCTGTGTAACAACCCTCCCACTACATCGAGGCTCTAAAAATTATTGAGAGGGACAACTTTGACTAGACGAGCTAGGGTCAACAACTTTTGTTAGTTTCCTAGCAGTATCAGTAACCTTTACTGTCGTACTGTCTAACTCTTTTAACATGATTTTACTTTTAGGTTTGTGATCCCTGATGTGATCCTCCTCAAACAAAGTGGTGTTTGTCGACACAAGCACCCTATTTTCCTTAGGATCGAAAAATAGACCACCCTTGCTTCTTTAGTGTAGCCCACAAACAGGCATAATTTTGAACGAGGCTCCAATTTCTTCGAGTTTGTCACTAGCGCATGGGTTGGACATCCCCAAATTTTGAAATGACATAAACTACCTTTATGTCCTTTCTAGAGTTTGTAAGGTGTTTCAGAAACACTTTTTGAAGGAGCATTGTTCAAAATGTACACTGCAGTCTTTACTGCATAACACCCAAAACGAGTTAGGGAGGTGAGCATAACTCATCATCGACCGAACCATGTCTAACGGGGTTTTGTTTATCATATCTGATACACCATTTTTTTTTGCATACAAGGGGCTGAGAGTTGAGACGTTATTCCATGTTCTATCATATAGTCCTTAAATTCAAGGTCCATATACTCTCCACCTTGATCAGATCGAAGCGTTTTGATGGATTTACCTAAAAGGTTCTCAACCTCAGTTTTATATTCCTTGAACTTTTCAAGTGCCTCAGATTTGTGATGTTTTAGGTAAATGTATCCATTCCTTGAATAATCATCTATAAAAAAGATGAAGTATTTATATCCACATCGGGCTTTAATACTTATTGGACAACAAAGATCTAAGTGTATAAGCTCCAAAGGTTTTTTGGCTTTATAACCTTTTCCACAAAAAAGGTCATTTGGTCATTTTGCCTTCAAGGCACGATTCACATACAGGTAAAGAACTTTCTTCTAACTCGCTTATAAGTTTGTTCTTCTCTAATCTCTCAATCTTATTGAGCATTATTTGACCTAACCCTAAATGCCAAAGATTGGAATTTTGTTTAGGAGAAACTTTTTGCTTTTTATTAGTTCGGGTATTTGCTGTTTTAAATAATTCAATATTCAAAACCATTTTAACTTAATTAGATCTTAAAACATACAAATTATTTTCAAGTAGAGCAATACATAATTCCATACCTTTCAAAGAAATAAACGCTTCATTAAATTGAAAAGATATTGAAATACACTGTTTAATAAAGCAAGAAATAGAAATAAGGTTTCTAGTAAACCCTGCAACTACATACACGGTATCTAATAACAATGTTTTTTTGCCAAACAGCGACTCTACCATGCCCACAGCTATAGCTGAGATAACATCCCCATTTCCAACTCTGGGTGTTATCTCCCCTTCCTGCAGTTGCTACCAGGAACTAGTTCCCTGAAAATAAGAACAAACGTGGTTAGTGGCTAGGTATTTAGGGAAACAAATCAAATTTACCTTTTTTCTTCTTAACGGCTAGGTATTTAGGGAAGTTACGCTTCTAGTGCCCATGTACGTTGCAGTAGAAATATTTTCATTTTTCTGCACTGTCCTTGACCTTCTTTCCCTTCTGGGTGGCAGCGCGGTCACCTTGTTTCCCTTTGGTCACCTTTTTCATATTCTTCTTCTTCCCTTTCGGGCCTGAAGAAGATCTACAAATTTAGTCCCCAAGGACGAACCTCTGTGAAAAGACCGTTGGGCAACATTTGCCTCACCCTTTTGTCGCTTGACTTTCATCATACACTGAAAGGTTTGTAGCCCGTTGAGGAGGGTGGTTAGGGTGTAGCTAAGCTTGTTCATAACAACGTTGCTACAAAATTGTAGGAAACTATCTGGTAGAGTTTCCAGTATGAAGTTTACCTGACTCGACTCATTGATAGATGTTTCATTCATCTCTGCCTTATTAAAGTGGGCCATCATGTCGAGAACATGTTCCCTGGCAAACGCCCCCTTCATTCTTGCATTGAAAATGTGCTTGAGAGTGTCGTGTTTGACCTGAAAGAACTACTGTCCAAACATGTCTTGCAACGATGCCATAATCTTCTTGGCAGTGACCATTTCTCATGTTTCTTAACAAATATATCAGATATATTGGCTAAGATGTAGACCTTGGCCTTGTCATTGACCTTGGTCCATCTTGAGTGTGTCACGAACACTCCGTGCCACAGTCGGGCCTGACACCTGAGGACAGTCCTCAGTGAGTATAAACTTCAGGTCGTCCATAACTAAAATTGTGTTAATGTTATTTTTCCAAGTTTTGCAATTGTTTCTAATGAGTTTCTTGGCAGCCAAAAGTGAGATAATCGAACTCGACATTTTTGTTGAAAAATAAGAAAACCCCTTCTATTATTATCTCTCATAAACCTATGTTTAATCCAATCATGTTTTAGCAAAATTAATCTATGATCCCTAGGTCAATTAATTTGCAATGATACCCAGGTTTAGAATGTTCGCCACCGAATGGTAGTTGAATCACTCCTCCTCTGGGACGAGAGAATCTCGACCAAATCCTACTACCGGAACAACTCTTATTCCCTAAAGGTTCTAGCTACCATTTTCGATCTGGATCCATTAATTTTTAATGTATCCCATGAGTGTCACTCTCTAACTTTAGATCCTAGAGTCCCGATCCAACAAAATTCGTCGAAGGGAGGACTAATTTGGAAATACAATCTAAGGCAACCCTATCCCTTTCGGGAGTTCGCTATGTTTCGACTGTTATGATCAATCCCTCTGAAGGGATTGTCTGGTCCAGGCAAAACTAGCAAGCGGATCATAAGAATCTCACGATGCAAACCAATAGAAGTGATCGTGGGACCCGTTTGCTCAATTCCCGCTCCCACTCACTATAAGCACTTTCTCCATTCACCTTGCTCTTGACCCATACAAACACCATTTGAAGGGGGACACTCTCATTTGCTCCACAAGGTTGAGTATGGATCTCACGGTGTGAACTTAACGGAGATGCGTAAGTGGAAATTAATGTATCATATACACTCATTTCCTCCCACTAAGTAATTTAGAATTAACGGGATGACCTAGATTATGATTTACCTAATTCTACCAATATAACATTTATATTAGAGTTATCTAAGTCTATAAACCATTTATTAAAACATAGGTCTATGCTTTATTAACATTTTGATAAATTGTTGGGGTGTTTGCACTAATCTCGTGTAGTTTGTAATACAGTTGTTATAAATGAATAAAAGTTATTGATTCGTCAAAACTTTGTATCTCACATTTTATAAAACTTAATCCAATAAACTAAGCTCCAGGGTCATATTATAGTACTTAAACAGTGTGTATTGACACATGGGAAGGATCACGTTTGAGTTAGTGACTTGAACGGTCTAAACCTCATCCTGGTCACACTGGGGATGCGACCCGCTTTGTATTAGATACAAATGAGGTGATCCAACTCGTTCATGTGGTTGACATGTGAGAGGGGGCATCCTGTGCAATGAGATTATACAAGACCGGACCATGAATTATTAGCCTACTGACGTAACACCGTTAACAGGCATGGGATTCACCTGTCTAAGGATCAATGTCCTAAGACAGCTCAAGAAGTTGAGGATATGAGACGCATCCCTTGTGCTTCAGCAGTGGGGAGCCTTATGTATGCAATGTTGTGTACTAGGCCCGACATCTGTTATGTAGTCGGGATTGTCAGTAGATATCAATCCAATCTAGGATTAGATCACTGGACAGCCGTAAAGGCAATCCTCAAGTATCTAGGGAGAACGAGGGACTACATACTGCTGTATGGAAGTAGGGATTTGATCCTCACAGGATACACAGACTCTGACTTTCAGACCGATAAGGATTCTAGGAAATCCACATTGGGATCAGTGTTCACCCTCATCAGAGGACCTGTAGTGTGGTGAAGCATCAAACAGGGATGCATCACTGATTCCACGATGGAAGCCGAGTATGTAGATGCTTGTGAAGCTGCAAAAGAAGTTGTTTGGTTTAGGAAGTTCATGCTAGATTTCGAAGTTGTTCCAAATATGAACTTTTCAGTGACCTTGTTTTGTGACAACAGTGGAGCAGTAGCCAACTCAAGAGAACCTCGAAGTCATAAGAGGGGCAAGCATATTGAACGCAAGTATCACCTGATACGGGAGATTGTGCACTGCGGGGACGTGGCAGTCACGCAGATAGCATCGGAGCACAACGTTGTTGATCTATTTACAAAGGCTTTCACGGCTAAGGTGTTTGAGGGTCACCTAGAGTCTAGGTCTTCGAGTTCTTCCAGACTAGGGCAAGTGGGAGTATTGTAAAGGGTATTCGTATGCCCTAGTTTATTGTATTACATTCATGTATTACTTTGCATTTGAGAAATGTATATGTACTCCACTAGCTTAGTTCAAGTGGGAGTTTGTTGTGTTGTTTGCCCTAATCTCGTGTAGTTTTAATACAGTTGTTATAAATGAATAAAAGTTATTGATTTGTCAAAACATTGTGTCTCGCATTTTATAAAACTTAATCCAATAAATTAAGCTCTAGGGTCATATTATAGTACTTGTACGGTGTGTAGTTGACACACGGGAAGGATCACGTTTGAGTTAGTGACCCGAACGGTCTACAGTATATGGATAGAGTTGGAAACCTCATCTTGGTCACACTGTGGATGCGGCCCGTATAAGATACAAACAAGGTGATCTGGCTCGTTCATGTGGTTGACATGCGAGTGGGGGCATCCTGTGCAATGAGATTGTACAAGACCAGACCGTGAATTATTAGACCTACTGATGTAACACCGTTAACAGTAAAACTAATAACTTCGCAGATGACCATTAGTGACTCGTCCTTAATCCTGAGCGTGTCAGGAACTGCTGTCTACAGGGGTTTGTCCTTTGACTAGTCCTGGTGAAGGTGGTATGGATACACCCAATATGGTTGCCTTCTTGGGGATAGGACCTCGAGGGGAGCTTGGAATTTGACTACGCAAGAAGGAATTCACTTGTTCTCGACATAGGGAATCTAGAGAGGTTGTTCCCTTAAGTGTTGTCTCCAAGGCTTGAACAACGGGTGCCCACCCTCTCACTGGCCTGAGAGGGATATTGTTTATGATTGGACCATATAACAAAGTTATTCATAGAGGAACAGTGGGACTTAAGGAACAAAAAGTAGACACAGGGGTAGAACAGTAATTTGACCCAGTAGTGGCTTCAGACCAGTTGTGAAGGGACGATTCGTGGGGATTGGTTATATCGATGGATACAACTTGTCCTACAATGGTGGGAGTTCTGCTACGGGCTTTAGTGGAGTGTTACCGTAGCTAATGAATAGTGATTAACCGGATTAAAGAGTTTGATCGGTTATTCTCATATCATTGGAGCTCATCAGGTGTAGGTCCATTAGGTCCCTCGGTTGGCTCAATTGGAAAAATTGAGGGTTTATAGTTTGGAGTGAATTTGAAGTGTTCAAATTCATTATTTGGGTAATTATGTATATTATATGTGATATAGTTGACATAATATATAGTTTAATGTGAATTAGATTCATAATAAACTATTGAATAACCTAATTGAATAAGTGCTAAATTAGAGAAATTGAATTGAGAAAAATTAAATTGAGTATGATTTAATTTATTATTACATAATTATGCAAATAGGATTTGTATTATAAGGTATGAGATAGATACCTTATATTATGTGATATGCAAATATGATTTGCATATCATATGGTTGTGGTAAAATGGTGAATTGGTGGAGGTTTTAACTGTTGGGTTTTATGTCCTAAAACTCGTGGTTTTGTAAACTGAATGTATATTCTATATCACAATAAAGTTGTTATTGAAATTTATTCAGTAAAGGTGTTATTGACTTTTGTGTATTGTGTAACCTTAATCCAATAAAGAACCCTTGGCTATAGGATGAATACTTGAACTTTATGTGTGACATAAAAGTGGATCAAGTTCAAGTTATAGCCAGAACAGTCTATAGTATAAGGATAGGGTTGGGGACCTTATCACGGGGGACACTATGGACGCGACCCACTTTGTAGAGAACAAGCGATGTGATCCTAAATCGTTCATGTGGAGACATGTGAGTGGGGAAGCGCCTATGCAATGAGTTTGCATAAGATCGATCGCGCAATAGTCACTTAGACTTTATAACTCCGTTTCTCGTCTTAATCGACTATATTCATACGATGACCTAGGTAACTCGATCTTAATCCTGAGCGTTCTATGGACCCCTATTTATTCGGATTATCCTTAGATTTGCATGGGTGAGAGTGGCTCAAGACTGCAAACTCAATAAGCCTCCCATTTCAGGGATAAAATCGGGTAGATAGTCGGGAACATAGTTCAAAGAAGATGGAATTCATTCCTACCCTTTCGGGATTAGTAGAAAGGTTGTTCCCTTAAATCTTGACTCGGGTCTTGAACACGGGCCCATCCTCTCATTGGCCCGAGAGGATTTGGTTTGTTGGTTGGACCACAAACCAATTGTTATTAGAGGATCGGTGGAACTTAAGGAACAAGAGGTAATTGACAGGTAAAACGGTAATTTTGACCAAACCTGTAATTACGAATGACCCGTGAAGGATCGAATTACTAATCATGGTTATATCGAGTGGGCGAAATATATCTGATGTGGAGGAGAGTGCACCACTAGGCTTTAGTGGAATGTCCTGGTGGTTAACGAATGTTGATTAGCTAGGCTAAAGAGTTTGGCCTGTTAATCTCGTGATCGTTGGAGCTCATGATCTCAGAGGTCCATTAGGTCCTCCTTACTAGCTCGGACTTAGCCTTATAATTTTTTGAGAGAAAAGAATTTGAATTGTTCAAATTCAACTTTGGGAGAAAGCGTTATAGCTTAATTATGAATTAAACTATAATTAATAAGAGGTGGATATATTTAAATATGATTTAAATATTGGATCGGTTTATTGCATGAATAAAGATTCATGTTCGGAAAAACGATCGGGATTGGACAATTTATTTAATTTAATATTTAATATTAAATTAAATTAAAAATTAATTAATTAAATTAAATTTTGAATTATTTAATTAATTAAATTAATTTTAATTTAAAATCATTTTAATATTGATTTTTGAATTAAAATTAAATGAAAATTGGTGGATTTTCATGGATTTTCAATAAAATCCAAATACAACTTGCCCAATCCCTCTCATCTTCAAAATTCACCAAAATTGGCCACCTCCATCTCAAAGCATCCTCATCACCCTTGAGTTGTCACTCCATTGAAGCTTTTTGAAGCTTTATATAATGGTGATTTTAGGGATGTAGAGAGAATTTTAGAGAAAATTCAATATTCCCGAATTAGTGACCTTTGAGGTTTTTTCTTCCAAATTCTCTCAACCTAGGATCCCACAATCCGTTCTAAGGCCCGAGGATAGTAGGGAAGACTCTAACGGTCGATCTCTACTGAAGTGTTCAATCTTGAAAACCATCAACCGGTGAAGAGAATTTGATCTTCAAAGTTGAGTTTTCTATCCCTCGGTTTTTCCAGCTTTGAGCATGCATTTTATTTTACAAAATTGATCAACTTAGAGTGTTCAAGATCCAAAATTGCTTCCACTTTCTTAATCTACACTCTTTCATTAACTCCACCATACACCATTATAAATAGGTGCTTTGTGAAGCACTTTGGGTTACTGAGCCTTCATTTTTTTTAAATTCCGTCAAAAGAGAAAGAAAGATCTCTCTCTAATCTCTCTCAATTCTCCATACCTTCTCTCGATCTTAAATTCCAAAGAGAGTTCCACAACTCTCCCTCTACCTTCCAAGAACAACCGAGAAGAACTTTTGGATGTGTCGTTGTTCGTGAGGATCGTTGGATCGTGAGAGATCGAGAAGGAATAGCTATAAGTTGTCTATAAGAGGTTAATAAATCGTTTACTCATTGTTTTCCTTCTTAATTCAACATGCTTAACTTAGTTTTTATGAGATAAATTATGTTTTTAAGAAATTACACACACAACGAATCAACGACGTTTCACAACGTCTTTTGCTGCGGAAAATCGATTCCCTTCAATTGGTATCAGAGCCCAACATTGCTCTTCGTTGTGTATTCTGTGATTTCTTAAAATTAAGGTGGATTTCATTAAATTCATGAGATGAATGTTAATGGTTTGCAAAATGGATGTTTTTGAATTTGGAACTTAGACAAGATTTACTTTTTTCATTGATGAGATCGATGTAAGGGCCCATTATTTTGGGCATTATTGTATGTAAATCGAGTCTGTAAGTCCGAATCGTTTGTGGCATGAGTTGCTTTTAAGAAACGGAGCGAAAACTGGTGAAAAACTTAAAGTGGAGTTGTTGGACAGAGGACAGTTTTGCAACGTTGTTCATCAACGTCGCAATGCTATCTATGCGGTTGGATGGCTTGCAGCAGGCAACCGTTGCAACCCTGAAGAGTGTGGAGGCGCGCGCAGCACGTTGCAACGCCAGTGGCGGCTTGTCAACGCTACGTGCGTAGCGCGCGCTGGAGACGTGAATCAAGCACAGCGTTGCAACGCTACCCACGGCATTGCAACGCTGCTTCGATAGTGGGCAGTTCCAGCACCTTTTCGCGGGAAGTGGACGAAAAAAAGGCTTAGTGGCAGTATTTTTGGCCATTTTCTCTAAATTTTATTTTTTATTTAATTTATATGTTTTGTAACTTAAGTTTGATTTAATTCCATTAATTAATATTGATATAAGTGTTATATTCATATTAATTGATTTAATTAATTCCCTAGTGTGCCAAAATCGACCCATTTTGCTATTTTATTATACACGTGTTGTATGATTTAAATTATATGCATAATGTATGTCATATAGTTTTAAAATCTCACCTTAGGTTAAGAATTTCATGCATCATGTTTATATTATAAATGTTATAATATATAGTATGCATGATAGGATTTTACTATAAGAGTTATAATAAAATGCATGTTTTAATAAAAGAGTTATATTACTTAGATTAAAAGCATTGACATGCATTTATACATGTGATGTATGCAAGTTATAGTTTAATTATTCATGTGATGAATGATCAAGCACAATAACATAGAAATGCATGTAATCTAAGTTAATTATTAGTTTTAAATAGTTTAGAACTTGAATAATTAGACAGTTTTACTTTTTCTATTAAGATTAGAATTAGGAAATCAAAATATAACTAATGGATGGTGACTAATTAGTAACTGTGTCTAAGGAAAGTTTTGTCTAAGGCTGGGGTATTTAAGTTGGCGCTATGCGGAACACCCCTACATGGGAACCGACCTGGGAGTGAATTTGGTCCGGAGATCCATAGGTTATATTAGGCGTGAGTGTCGTTAATTAATCGTTAATTGAATCTACTCACAAAGACCTAAGTTAATAATATGATTATAGACTTAGGCTAATCCAATATAAGAGTTATATTGGTAGACTTAGGTAAATATTAGTCGATTTATCTAGGTCAATCCCATTAATATAAAGTGTTGAATGGGAGGAAATTAAGTGTATAAGATACATTTAAGTTTCCATCCACAAATCTTCGTGAAGTTCACACCGTGAGATCCATACTCGACCTCGTGGCGCAAATGGAAGCGTCCCCCTACAAGTGGCATTTGTATGGGTCAACATTCAAGGTGAATGGAGAGAGTACTTATAGTGAGTGGGAGCAGTACCTGTGAAAAAGGGACCCACAGTCTCTTCTTTCGATTCACACCGTGAGGCGCCCATGATCTGCCTGCTAGTTTGACCTGGCCCAGACAATCCCTACGGAGGGCTTTGATCATAGAAGTCGGAACACCATGAATTCCAGAAAGGGATACGATTTTCTTGTTGGTTAGCCTTCATTGTCCTCCCTACGACAACTATTTTTTGGACGATACTTGGAAATTTAAAGATTGAGGGTGACATTCATGGGACACATTTTGAGTTAATGGATTGAGACTAAATAATGGTAACTAGATACCTAATGAAATAAGAGTTATTCTTGAATTACGGTCTGATCGAGAAAGTCTCATCCCAGAGGAGGAGTGATTTTGTCTACCCTACGGTGGCGGTCATTCTAAACCTTTGGGGTATCATTGCAGTTTTAAATGACCTGGGAATCATAGGATAAAATTTTCTAAAACATGATTGGATTTTTTAAAAAGTTTTTGCGAGAACTTATACAAAGTTTTTTTCTTTCAGCAAAATGTCGAGTTCAATCATAGCCCTTTTAGCTTAACATAAACTCGTTGGTGACAATTATCAATCGTGGAAAAACAATATAAACACAATCTTAGTAACATACGACCTTAAGTTCGCATTCACTTAGGAGTGTCCTCAGGTGCCGAGCTTGACCGCATCACAAAGTGTTCGTGATGTGTATGATCAGTTGATCCGGGCCAATGAAAAGGCCAAGGTCTACATTATAGCTAGCTTATCTGAAGTTTTGGCTAAGAAGCATGAGGTCATGGTCACCCCCAAGGAGATCATGGAATCGTTGCAAAACATGTTTAGACAACAGTTCTTTCAAGTTAGGCACGATTTACTCAAACATATATTTAACGCTAGGATGAAGAAGGGCACATCTGTTAGGGAACATGTTCTCGACATGATGACCCACCTTAATTTAGTGGAGATGAATGGAGTTTTGATCGATATGTCGAGCCAAGTCAGTTTTATAATGAAAACTCTTCCGAAGAGTTTCCTTCAGTTTCGTAGCAATGTTGTTATGAACAAGATAAGCTACACTCTGACCACCCTTCTTAATGAATTACAGACCTTTCAGTCCTTGATGAAAGTCATAGGACAAGAAGCTGAGGCAAATGTTGCCTTCAGGTCCTATCAAAGGGGTTCGACCTCTAGCACAAAGTTTGTAACTCCTATTGGACCGAAAGGGAACAAGAAGAAGGTGGGTAAAGCTGACCGCGCTGCTGCCCTCGAAGACAAAAAAGTCAAGGTTATTTGGAGAAAGGAAAGTGTTTTCACTCCAACGGGGACGGTCACTAGAAGAGGAATTGTCCAAAATACCTTGTCGAGAAGAAGAAGGATGGTAAATCATATTTACTTATTGTTTAAACTTGTTTAATGGAGAGTAGTGACTCTGTCTGGATGCTTGATTAAGGTGGAAAAAATCTAAATGACATTCATAAAGAAATAGTCGTAAAACTGGAAAATTTTGGCTCGTAAAGTGAAAAAATAATAAAATTACACAAATTTTATTACAAAATCGGTCCAAAATCCATTGAACCATAGTCAGACCGCTCGAACCAGACTGCCGACGACCCGAACGGCTCGAACCGCCAATGAACCGGTCTGCTTCATCCAATTGTTGCTACGACATTGCAATGTTGAGGAGAGCGTTGCAACGCTGCATCTATTCGCGCTTGCTTCAGGCATCAGGGTAGCGTTGCAACGCTATGAGACGACTTTGCAACACTGCTGACCCCTTAGATTCCTTGTCGATAGGAGGCGTTGGCATTGTGACGCCGTTCTTCAGCATCACAACGTTCATGAATGGCGCGTAACGTCTGCTTTGCACGCGATGCTTCTTCTTAAAAAAATAATAGCTTCCAATGGCAATTTCTTACCCGATATTTATCTGAATGGTTTGAAACTTGTCAAAAACGACACATAACACTATTACAAACTCGATTATGCACTTAATTTCTCAAAACGCAGGGGCCTTTACATTTAATTTGATCAAATCAAAATTAAAACTAAGGCCACAAGTTTTCTAAACAGTTTTACAACAAACAAAATGCAATTCTCACCTAAGCAATGCAAATTTGCTTCAACCTAAACAAAACAAGCATTGCTCTGATACCAATTTAAGGGAATCAAATCCACATGAGCAGCGGAAACGTGGTTTAAAATCGATTTGCTTATTTGTTTTGGTTTACTTCAAATACTAGTACATTGGCAAAATAAACAGAGATAAGCAATCTAATAATTAAAGCCTGGATAACACATGTACGCATGTTGTACAAATTGTAAAACTAAAAGGAATTCAAAGTTTACCTTTATTGTTTCCTTATTCAGCAACTTGTTGATCCAAATGTACAATAACAACAAACAAGTTTTGTTCTTTGCACAGTAGGACAACACCACTCATGAAACCTCCTATCGTCTGAGTATCTAATTAGATAAATTCCTTGGTGGGAAGGAATCCAACAATTGGAGGAATGGGATAAGAATTTTTTAGAGAGAGAATTCTTTTTGCAAAAATCCTTTTACACGAAATTTTCATTGATTCACCAACCAAACTTCTTTGCATTGAGAAATTAAAAGGCAGAGGAGCACTTCCCCCCACTCCCAATCGATAGAGAGTTAATGGAGAAGTGCGGAGCATGTCCTCCTTGTTCGGGTTTGTGCCCTAAAACTCGTAGTTTGTAAATTTTGTTCTAATTAATGAAATAAAGAGTTATTATTTTTAATAAATAGTTATTATTCTTTATTTACGATATTGCCCTTATATTAACCCTAAATCCAATAAACTAACATCCAAGGTTGTAAAATGTCTCTTGAACTGAATGTAGTGTACATATAAAGGATCTCGGTTCGAGATACAACCTAAAAGGTCTATAGTAAGGGGATAAGGTTTGGGTACCTTACCCTTGTAATACTATGGATATGGCTCACTTTGTATTTGATACAAACACATTGATCCTAGCGTGTTCATGTAGACGACATATGAGTGGGGATATCCTATGTGATGAGATCGCATAAGACTGGACCGCAAAATAGTAACCGCTAGATGTAACTCCGTTGACAAGTTAGGTTTCTATTTCACTAGGATGACCTAGGCAACTTGATCTCAATCCTGAGCAGGTTATGAACTCCTGTTTGCGAGGGATTGTCCTTTGACTAGTATGGGCGAGAGTGGTCAAATTCGCCGACTCAATATGCCTACCTTCTTGGGGACAAGACCGAGTGAGCGGCTGGGGACTTAGCGAGATGAAATTCACTCCTTCCCATCTTTTATGGTAAGTAGATGAATGTTTCCTTAAGTGGTGTCTCCCAGACTTGAACAAAGGGTCTGACCCTCTATTGGCCTGAGAGGGACTTCTGTTTGTTGGTAGGACCACAAACAAATTGTTCGTTAGAGAAGCACTAGTGCTTAAGGTACAAGATGTAACCCATGGGTAAAATGGTAATTTGACCCAACTTGTGTTACGAACATTTGTGAAGGATTGACTTGTTGTCATTGGTCAATATCTGTGGACACAGAAATATATCTGCAGTGAGAAGAGTGCAGCTGTGGGACTTTAGTGGAGTGTTCCTGCAATTAACGAATGTTGATTAGGAGGTTAATGAGATTAACCGAGTAATCTCGTATTGTTGGAGTTTCTGATCTGTAGGTCCATTAGGTCCACCTTCTAGCTCATGAACAGTTCTTAGATCGTTTGATTTTGAAATGTTCAAATTCAATTAGGGAATAAACATTAATGTATATAGATAAATTATAATATAATGTTTTGGAACTTTATGTTATAAATTTAATATGAATATGATTCATATTAAATTATATGAGAGAATTAAATATTTGAAAGAGTTCAAATATTAATTTAAATGTGAATGAGATTCATATTTAAAAACGTTAGGTTAAAATTTAATGTGCATGAGATGTGCATTAAAATTATAGGTTAGAGGAGATATAGACTAAATATGATTCGGTCTTAAATAAATATATGATATTTAAATATTAATTAAATATATGATATTTTATTAAATTTGATTTAATTAATTAATTAATTAATAGAAACGTGTTAGGAGGACACGTTCCCCTCTTCCCATCTCACTCCCTATAGATAGGGAGTGGGGACGGTCTCCTTTGTCTTAACTCTTCAACGGAGAGGAGTTTTGATTTTGATCGATCGATTAATCTATGGTGCAATTTTGGAATTGCTCTCTCAACTCTCTCTTTATCAGTTCCCTTCTCCTTTTCATCCAATTGTTGGATCCCTTCCCACAAAGGGTAGATCAAAATTTCTCAGAGAATAGGAGGTACTCCAAGTGGTAGTGTTCTGTTGGAACAGAGAAGAACTATGGTTTGTTGTGTTGTTGTGCAATAGGAGCAAGGAAGTTGTTGCTGGAGATTGAAACTACAAAGGTAATTAATACCTCTTTCCTTTTAGTTTTATAACTTATACAACATGTTTGCATGTTTAGAATCCATGCCTAATTAGATTAGATTTATTGCTTATCTCTCTGTTTTTACCTAATGTATCGGTATTTGAAGTAAACCAAAAAATTCAAGTATTTGATCCTTTAAACCATGTTTTCGCTGCTCACGGGGATCAGATCACCTTCAATTGGTATCAGAGCAGTGCTTGTTTTGTTTTGGTTGAAACAAATTTGCATTGCATAAGTGAGAATTGCATATGGTTTGTTGTAAAACTAGTTTAGGAAATTTTGGCCTTAGTTTTAATTTCGATTCGATCAAATTAAATGTAAAGGCCCCTGCGTTTTGGGCAATTAAGTGCATAATCGAGTCTGTAATTGACTTATGCGTCGTTCGTGACAAATTTCATGCAATTCGGATGAGTGTCGAGTGAGAAATCACCATTTGAAGCCACTATTATTCGAAGAAAAGAGTTGCTGAAGAGCGGTGTCGCAATGCCAAAGCCCCTATCGATAAGGAAATCCGAGGGGTCAGCAGCGTTGCAATGCTGCCCCGATACTTGACGCGAGCGCGAGAGGAGGCAACGTTGCAACACTATTCTTAGTGTTGCAACACTATTCTTAGTGTTGCAACGCCGTCGCAGTTGCTGGGTCAAACAGACTGGTTCAGAGGCGGTTTGGGTCGTGGGTGGTCCGATTCGAGCGGTTTGAGCTCGGTTCCAAGTGTTTTGGACAGGTTTTGTAATCAAATTATTGTAATTTTATTATTTTTTGCACTTTAGGGGCCAAAATTTCTGGTTTTACGGCTATTTTCTTTATGAATGTCATTTAGTATGTTTTCCCACCTTAGGATAAGCATGTTCATGCATTTTATTTGTGTAATTGTCCTATAAATATGAGAGAAATGCATGATTTAATTTATTTTTCATGAGTAATTGATTATAATTGTTATAATTGGATTGTATGAAAAATAAATAGCATGGAACATGAAATTACTTAGTTTAAAATATAGTGTTATTTTATTTAAGTAATGTGCATAATTCAAGTTTTTGAATGCACTTCCAATTTGAAATTGTTTATTGGAGTTATAATAAAGTTCCCCGTCATAGGTTAATTTATTTTATAAAAGTTATAAAAGGGTTCTAGAAACCATAACCTATAACAAAGAGCTGCATGCAAACATGGGAACTTGGGTTAAATAAAAATTCGTTTTAAATTATTTAAAATTAATTTAGAACTAAGTTTAATTTTAAATAGGATTAGAAGTTAGTCTTACATAGTGTTTTAAATAGTTTAAAATATAGTAGGACAATAGGACATTGGTTATAAGGGAACTCTACTAGTGATATTCTATCTAAGGCTGGGGGTACATCAGCTGATGGTTAACGGAACACCTCCCACCTGGGAACTGACCTGGAACCTGAGTTTAATTAACCATAGTCCTGAGTTATGTCTAGGTAATTAAAATATTTATTCACCTAGAAATAAGGTTAAAAGACCTAGTTATAAAAGTTCTAATAGGCATAGATTTAGATAGATTCTTTTAACCAGAATCCGACTAAGTTAAACCTATACCTGAACCTTAGGAGCTTTAGTGGGAGAAAACGAGATGTTCGCATCGAATTTACTCTCACGTCCTCAAGAGTTCACATCGTGAATTCCATGCTCAGCTACGTGGCCTCAATAGGGCGTCCCCCTATGGTAAGTGTTTGCATGGTTCAATACCAAGGTGAATGAGGGAAGTATCCATAGTAAATGGGAGAAGGACGTGTGTCAACGTATCCTACGGTTTCCTCCATTAGGTCGCACCGTGAGGTTTCTATAGTCCACCTACTAGGTTGTCCTGGAACAGCCAATCCCTAAGGGGGGCCTGACTATAGGGATCGAAACACTGCGAACTCAATAAATGGATAGGGTCTCTTAGGTAATTTGCTAATTTCTTAATAGTAGCCTGTTGGCTCGGATCTATTGGATCTAAAAATGGTAGGGTCACATTTACTGGATAAGTTAAGTTAGTTAACAAGTCATTGACCAAACAAACGGTAGCTAAGAATCATTGGGACATGAGATGTTCTGGTAGTGAGAATTAGCTGAGATAGTCTCAATTCAGGGGAGGAGTGACTGTCCACTCGACGGTGGCTTTTGTTCTAAACCCTTGAAGTATCGTTGCAAAATTAAAGGTTTAAATTAAACACTAGGGTTTTTTAATAATTTTGCTAAAATTGATTGGTTTATAATGGGTTAAAGGCATAACTAATTAGAACTATTTTTAAAATTTCAGCATGTCATACTCGATAATAGCCTTACTCAAAAGTGAACGTTTAACTGGCGAGAAATATACTACGTGGACGTCCAACTTGAATATGATTCTGGTTGTTGACGACCTTCGGTTTGTAATAACTGAGGAATGTCCTCAGGTCCCTGCTCGAAACGCTCCTCAATCTGTTAAGGATGCGTACGGTCGTTGGATCAAGGTCGAAGAGAAGGCCAAGGTCTACATTTTGGCTAGTGTTTCTGAAGTTCTGGCCAAAAAGCACGAGGGCATGGTGTCAGCTCGTGAGATCATAAGTTCGTTGTAGAATATGTTTGGGAAACCATTTGGATAGCTTCGGCACGAATCCCTCAAGTATGTTTATAACTCCTATATGAAGAAGGGATCGTCGGTGAGAGAACATGTTCTCGATCTGATGGTCCAATTCAACATGGCAGAAATGAACGGCGCGATCATTGACGAGCAAAGTCAGGTGTCCTTCATCCTGGAATCTCTTTCGAAGAGTTTCCTACAATTCTGCGGCAATGCGGTGATGAACAAAATAGAGTATAACTTGTCTACTCTGCTCAACGTACTAAAGACTTTCCGACCCCTTATGAAGAATAAGAGGCAGGCTGATGGAGAGGCAAATCTGTTTGCCCATTCCAGAAGGTTCTAGAAGGGTTCTTCTTCTGGGACTAAGTCCTATGATTCATCTTCTAGGCTTAAGAAGACCGAAAAGAAGAAGATTGAAGGGAAATGGAAGGCACCCACCACTACAAACAAAAGCAAGGGGAAAGCAAAAGTTGCAGGCAACGGAAAATGTTCCCACTGCAACGTGGGTGGGCACTGGAAGCGAAACTACCAAAAATACCTTGTTGAGCTTAAAGAGAAGAAAGGTAAATTCGATTTACTTGTTCTTGAAACTTAATTAGTGGAAAGTGATGACTTTTACTTGGATACTTGATTCAGGGGCCACTAACCACGTTTGCTCTTCTTTACAGGAAACTAGTTCCTTCAAGGAGCTCGAAGAGGGTGAGATGACGCTCGAAGGTCGAGCGGAGAGCGTCGTCTCGGCTAAATGCTGATGGGAGATGCCAAGCTATTTTTTAGAGATAGATTTTTATTTTTAGAAAATTTGTACATAGTTCCTAAGCTTAAGAGGAACTTGATATCTATCTCTTGTATAATTGAATGTTGATATTATATTTCTTTTTCAATTAATGAAGCGTTCATTTCAAAAAAGGGTGTCAATATTTGTTCTGCTAGATTAGAAAACGGTTTATATGTACTTAAACCGAACAAAACTAAAGCAATTTTAAATCATGAGATGTTTAAAACTACAAATACTTAAAGTAAAAGGCAAAGGATTTCTCCTAATAATAATACTTACCTTTGGCATCTTAGATATGGTCACATGAATCTCAACCGGATTGAGAGATTATCTAAGAATGGACTTCTAAATAAGTTAGAAGATGATTATTTACCTCCTTGAGAATCATGTTGTGAAGGTAAAACGACTAAGCGACCTTTTACTGGAAAAGGTTACAGAGCCAAAGAACCCTTAGAACTTATACATTCAGATCTTTGTGGTGTCGTGAATGTTAAAACTCGAGGAGGGTACGAATATTTGATCTCTTTCATAGATGATTATTCGAGGTATAGTTAGTTATACCTAATGCATCATAAGTCTGAGGCTCATGAAAAGTTCAAAGAGTATAAGGCTGAAGTAGAGAATGCATTAGGAAAAACCATCAAGACACTTCGATACAATCGAGGTGGGGAGTATATGGATCTAAGATTCCAGGACTATTTGATAGAACATGGAATCCAATCTCAACTCTCGGCACCAAATACACCTCAGCAGAATGGTGTATCTGAATGGAGAAATAGAGCCTTGTTAGACATGGTTCGATCTATGATGAGCTATGCTCAATTGCCTCCCTAGTTTTGGGGTTACGCAGTAGGGACTGCAGTTCAAATCTTGAACGTTGTTCCATCAAATAGTGTTTCAGAAACACCTTTTGAGTTGTCGAAGGGGCGTAAACCTAGTTTACAACACTTTTGGATTTGGCGTTGTCCGACAGACGTGTTGGTGATAAACCTAAAGAAATTGGAACCTCGTTCGAAATTATGCCAATTTTTTTGCTATCCCAAAGAAACGAGAGGTAGTCTTTTCTACGACCCACAAGAAAACAAGGTGATTGTATCGACAAACACCAATTTCTTGGAGGAAGATCACATGTGGAACCACAACCCATGTAGTTAGTTAGTACTAAATGAAGTTACGGATGAGTCAAGAAGAGTTGTTGATCAAGTTAGACATTCATCAAGAGTTGATGAAGAAGCCGACACATCGAGTCAGTCTTGTCCCTCTCAATCATTGGGAATGCCTCGACGCAGTGGGAGGGTTATTTCCCAACCTGACCGCTACTTGGGTTTAGCTGCATTTCAAGTTGTCATACCTAATGACGGTGTAGAGGATCCATTGTCTTATAAACAGGCAATGAATGACGTAGATAAAAACCAATGGATCAAAGTCATGGGCCTTGAAATGGAGTCAATGTACTTCAATTCAGTTTGGGAACTAGAAGACTAGCCTGAAGGGGTAAGACCCATAGAGTGCAAATGGATCTATAAGAGAAAGAGAGATGCAGCCAGAAAAGTACAGACCTTTAATGCCAGACTTGTAGCAAAGGGTTGTACCCAAAGGGAAGGAGTCAACTTGAGGAAACTTTTTTTCCTGTTGTTATGCTTAAGTTTATAAGGATACTCTTGCCCATAGGCGCATTTTATGATTATGAGATTTGGCAAATGGACGTCAAGACTCCCTTTTTGAATGGTAACCTTGACGAGAGCATCTATATGTCTCAACCCGAAGGGTTCATAGCCCAAGGTTAGGAGCAAAGCGTTTGCAAGCTAAATCGATCCATTTATGGGTTGAAACAAGCATCCAGATCTTGGAACATAAGATTTGATATTGCGAACAAGTCTTATGACTTTGACCAAAACATTGATGAGTCTTGTGTTTACAAGAGGATCATGAACGACGAAGTAGCTTTCTTAGTACTATATGTGGATGATATCGTACTCATTGGGAATGGTTGGTGACCCAATTCCAAATAAAAGATTTAGGAGAGACACAGTATGTTCTTGGAATTCAAATTTTCTGAAATCGCAAGAATAGAATGCTATCTCTGTCTCAAGCATCTTTTATCGATAAAATGTTGGTCTGATATTCGATGTAGAATTCCAAGAAGGGCTTATTACCCTTCAGACATGGAGTTCATATATCTAAGGAACAGTGTTCTAAGACACCTCAAGAAGTTGAGGATAGAGACGTATTCCATATGCCTCTATAGTAGGTAGCTTAATGTATGTTATGTTGTGCACGAAGCCAGATATTCTTTATGCAGTGGGAATAGTCAGTAGGTACCAGTCCAATCCAGGGTTAGACCACTAGACCGCAGTTAAAAATTATCCCCAAGTATCTTAGGAGAACGAGGGACTATACGCTTGTATATGTGACTAAGGATTTGATCCTTATTGGATACACTGATTCTGATTTTCAAACCGATAAAGATTCAAGGAAATCCACATCGCGATCAGTTTTCACCCTTAACGGGGGAGCTATAGTGTGTTGGAGCATCAAGAAAAAATGCATCGTTGACTCCACGATCGAGGCAGAGTATGTCGCTGCTTGTGAAGCAGCTAAAGAGGTTGTCTGACTAAGGAAATTCCTTATTGATTTGGAAATTGTTCCAAATATGGAATGTCCCATCACCTTATACTGTGACAATAATGGTGCGGTAGCCAATTCAAAGGAACCTCGCAGCCACAACCAAGGCAAGCACATCAAGAAGAAGTATCACCTGATACGAGAGATAGTGCAACGAAGAGATGTGACAGTCATGAAGATCGTTTCGGAGCACAACATAGTTGATCCGTTTACAAAGACTCTCATGGCTAAACTGCTCGGTGCTCATCTGGAGAGTCTAGGTCTACGAGATATGTACATACGCTAATCTATGGCAAGTGGGAGATATGTAATGGTTATGTGGATGCCTTATTTTATTGTATTTTGTATCTCTGTAACCATTGTTATAGATTGTAATGTACCCTACTAGAGCTTTAGTTCAAGTAGGAGTTTATTGGGGTTTGTGCCCTAAAACTCCCAGTTTGTAAATATTGTTCTAATTATTGTAATAAAGAGTTATTATTATCAATAAAGAGTTATTGTTCATTATTTATAATATTGCCCTTTTATTAACCCTGAATCCAATAAACTAACATCCAAGGCTGTAAAATGTCTCTTGAATTGAATGTAGTGTACATATAAAGGATCTCGATTTGCAATACAACCTAAAGAGTCTATAGTAAGGGGATAAAGCTTGGTTACCTTACCCTGGCAATACTATGGATATGGCTCACTTTGTATATGATACAAACACAGTGATCCCAGCGTCTTCATGTAGACGACATGTGAGTGGGAATATTCTATGTGATGAGAAAACATAAGACCGGACCGCAAAATAGTAACCGCTAGATGTAACTCTGTTGAATCGTTAGGTTTCTATTTCACTAGGAGGACCTAGGCAACTTGATCTCAATCCTAAGCAGGTTACGAACTTTTGTTTGAGAGTGATTGTCCTTTGACTAGTATGGGTGAGAGTGGCCAGATTCACCGACTAAATATACCTACTTTTTGGGGGCAAGACCGAGTGAGAAGTTGGGGACTTAACTTAGCAAGATGGAATTCACTCCTTCCCTCTTATTAGGGTAAGTAGATGAATGTTCTCTTAAGTGGTGTCTCCGGGACTTGAACTAAGGGTCTGACCCTCTCATTGGCTCAAGAGGAACTTTTGTTTGATGGTAGGACCACAAACAAATTGTTCATTAGAGAAGAACTATTACTTAAGGTAAAATATGTAACCCAGGGGTAAAACGGTAATTTGACCCAACTGGTGTTACGAACATTCGTGAAGGATTCACTTGTTGTTATTGGTCAATATCCGTGGACCTAGAAATATATCTACGGTGAGAAGAGTGCAGCTACGGGACTTTAGTTGAGTGTTCTCGTAGTTAACGAATATTGATTAATGGGGTTAATGAGATTAATCGAATAATCTCGTATCGTTAGAGCTTCTGATCTGTAGGTCCTGACACGTTCCTTTTTTATTTATTTATTATATTATTAATTAAATAATATAATTAATAAACTAAATCATATTTAATTAATCATAAATTAAATATCATATATTTAATTTGGATTAAATCACATTTAATTAGATTTCCCTTTAACCTATAGTTTTAATGCACATCTTATGCACATTAAATTTTAACCTATAGTTTTTAAATATGAATCTCATTCAAATTAATACATGAACTCTTTCAAATATTTAATTCCCTCATATAATTTAATATGAATCATATTCACATTAAATTTATAATATGCATCCATATACAATAATGTTTATTCCCTAATTGAATTTGAACATTTCAAATTTAAACGATCTAAGAACCCTTTATGAGCTAGAAGATGGACCGAATGGACCTACAGATCAAAATCTCTAATGATACAAGATTATTAGGTTCATCTTATTAACTTCCTAATAAACATTCGTTAACTGCGAGAACACTCCACTAAAGTACTGCAGTTGCACTCTTCTCACTACAGTTATATTTATGTGTCCACGGATATTGACCAATAACAACAAGTCAATCTTTCACGAATGTTCGTAACACCAGTTTGGTCAAATTACCGTTTTACCCCTAGGTTACATCTTTTACCTTAAGTAGCAATGCTCCTCTAATGAACAACCTGTTTTTGGTCCTACCAACAAACAGAAGTCCCTCTCAGGCCAATGAGAGAGGCAGACCCTTTGTTCAAGTCTCAATGACACCACTTAAGTGAAACATTCCTCTACTTACCCTAATAAGCGAAAAGAAGTGAATTCCATCTTGCTAAGTTAAGTCCCTAGCTGCTCGCTCAGTCTTATCCCCAAAAAGGTTGGCTTATTTGTTGGGATGTATGTCCTCATCTCGTATATGTTTGTAATATTCCAAGTTGAAATAAATAAGAGTTATTTTTTTATTACTCTGTTTCTCATATATTTATAAACTTAATCCAATAAACTAAGCTCTAGGGTCATTGAATTATAAGAGAACTAGAACTTGAACGTTGTGTAGTTGACACACATGGAGAATCACGTTCATGTAAATGACCTGAACGGTCTACAGTATACGGATAGGGTTCGAGACCTAATCCTGGATATGTTGTGGATGCGGCACGCTTTGTATCAGATACAAACGAGGAGATCCAGCTCGTTCATGTGGTTGACATGCGAGTGGGGGCATCCAATGCAATGAGATTGTACAAGACCGGACCGTGAATTATTAGACTTACTGATTTAACACCGTTAACAGTATAGGACTAATAAATTCGTAGATGACCAATAGTGACTCGATCTTAATCCTGAGCGTGTTACGGACTCCTATCCACAGGGGTCTGCCCCTTGATTAGTACGGGTGAGGGTGGTTATTGTTACTCGCCCAATATGCCTATCCTCTTAGGGGCAGGACCACGTCGGGAGCTGGTAACTTGACTATGCGAGATGAAATTCACTCATTCTAAATTTTGGGTAACTAGAGAGGTTGTTCCCTTAAGTACCGTTTCCAGAGCTTGGACAACAGGCACCCACCTTCTCTTTTGCTCGAAAGGGATGCTGTTTATGGTTGGACCATACAATGTTGTTGTTCATTAGAGGATCAGTGGGACTTAAGGAGCAAGAGGTAAACATAGGGGTAAAATGATAATTTGACTCATCTTTGACTACGAACAACCTGTGAAGGGTCGGCTCACGGGTATTGGTTATATCGATGGACACAACTTGTCCTACAGTGATGGGAGTGCAGCTACGGGCTTTAGTGGAGTGTTACCGTAGCTAATGAATGTTGAATAATCGGGTCAAAGAGTTTGATCGGTTAATCTCAGATCATTGGAGCTCGTCATCTGTAGGTCCATTAGGTCCCTCGATTGGCTCAAACGGGATTAATTGAGGGTTTATAGTTTGGTGGGAATTTGAAGTGTTCAAATTCATTAAAATGGCATTTATTTCATTTATATGAGATATGATTGACATAATATATAGTTTGATATGAATGAGATTCATAATAAACTATAGGTTAGCCAAATTGGTTAATTAGTGTTACTTTGGAGAAATTGATTTGAGAGAAATTAAATTGAATGTGATTCAATTTAAAATTCTACAATTATACAAATGTGATTTGTATAATAAGGTATAAGATACCTTATTATATATATTATGTAAATATGATTTGCATATTCTAAGGTTGTCGTAAAATGCTAATTTGATGGAGATTTCAACTCCACCACTCACCATTATGTATAGGCTTTGCAAAAAGCCTTTGGTAAGACATTTGCTAATTTTTTGGAATTTCCATCCAAAGAGCTTTCTATCTTCACTCAATTCTCTCTCAAATTCTCTCTAACCCAAACCAAAGGGAGTCCCACAACTTTCCCTCAACTAATCGAGAACAACCGAGAAGACCTTTCGGGGTGTCACTGTTGCTCGGTTCAAGAGATCGCTGTCGCCACGTACCTGCGACGCGGAGCGGCCGACGTCCTCAAAAAGGGAGGATTTAAAAGGAGTCGCCACCAATCTTTTTTATGGTGTGATTGGGCACCAAAATAGAATAAAATAACTTTTAAAAAAATGGTATGCGAAAACCAGATTTTGGGTTCGGGAGTTGTTTGTGTATGGGGAAGGTGTTAGCACCCCACAACACCCGTTTAAAACGGTGGCCAAATTTAATCTTGAATTGCACAAATTTTAGAAGGACAAAAAAAAACGTATTTAGGAAAATGAGATTTTTAAAACAATGTCTTATTTTACCCCTCATTATTCCAATATTTGGAGTCATGATCCCATAAAATAAGTGGATGAAAATCCATTAATGTTGTTGCATTGAAATTATTTCCAAGATTTTGGAAATAATATCACCTCAAGAATATGAGAAAATTTTACAATTTTCTCAAATCCATCCTAGGATAACTTCTTATAAAATAAAGTTTTTTTTAAAAAGGTTTTAATTAAATTCATTTTTTTAGACCAAAATCTCGGACTCCCAAAGATAATGATCACTCACCTCAAGAATTCTAGAAAATCAGACTCCCAAATATTTCTAGATTCCGTCGTAGGAATTTTTAGGAAAAAACGACCTTAAAAGAAAAATCACATTTTAAGAAAAGGTTTTAAAACTTAGAAAATAAAATATTTTGGCTTTGAAAACAAACTTTTGTGAAACAAAAAGGGCAATTTTAAAGAAATCGAGAAATTACAAAAAATGAGAATATGGTTTGTAAAAAAATAGAAATCACTAAGAAAAATCAAAGTTAAACAAAACAAATAAATGCAATGAGAAGATAAGTTGAGCATGCATGATAATTTATTTATAGCAAATAAATGAACAAACATAATATACAAATATGATTGAATTTTCTAAAAAAAAAAACAACGTATTGGAGTTGATCTTGGACTTCCAAAGAATCAATTCCTCACCTCAAGAAAACTAGAAAATCGGACTCCCAAATATTTCTAGATTCCGTAAATGGCATATTTTTTTATAACAAGAAATATAAGTTTAAAGAAAAAAAAAACAATCACATGAAATTAACAACATGGTGAAAATACTAAGAACAAAATGATAAATAAATAGATAAGATATATGACTTGCAAATAAAGTATGTAAATAGATGCAAAAATCAAATTTTGGAGAAAGAAAAAAATAAAAATAAAATAACAATAATAAAAAAAAATAAAAGAAAGAAAGAGTAAATAAATGAAAAATAAAAAAAATTAAGTATTAGTGACAAATATCCATGATTTGACCATACCCAAATTTTGAAAAATAGCACTATGGGTAGAGGTACAAAAAAAAATAAAAAAAAATAAACTTTTTTTTTTAATTTTTGTTTTTATTAGCCATTTACTTTTTAATTTTTCAATTACCTTTTCACTCTCTCGCATTATTCTTATAATCACCTTTTTCAACTTTCTTGTCTTTTCAACTTGTTAGGTTTTTTTTCAAATGAGAAACAAAAGCTCTTTAAGGCCACAACATTTTTTTTTTTTTTTAAACAAAACTCTATTCACCCATACTAACCTAATGTAAGTTATGTACACAACCAATTTCACAACACTTTCTCCTTTTTTTTTTCTCTCTCTCTTTTTTTAGTATAATGAAATCAAGAGCTAAGAAGAAGAAATATGGAGAAAGGAAAATGATAGATAAGTAGGGGAGATAAACCATAAAATAAAGTTAGTAGTATCAAGATCTTAGACATTAATGCAAACAAAAAATGGACAAAGATTCACATTATAATAAAAGTAAAAAGAGATGTAATAAACAACAAAAATAAAAAAACAAAACTCATAAAATCCTTACTCAACTATTGTTTTTCAGGGATATTTAGAGATGAAGATGAAGATAAAGTTAGTATAAAAAACATAACGATAAAATAAACAAAGATTCACATTGTAATAGAATAAAGAAAAGATGTAATAAACAACAAAAATGAAAGAAAAACTCATAAAACCCTTACTCAACTATTGTTTTTCGGGGAAATTACAAAATAAAGATGAAGATCAAGAAGAATGTATCAAGAACAACCAACTAGCTTGTTGTTTGAGGTGTGGATCCTTGGAACAAAGTCCTACCAAATGCAACCTCCAACTAAGCTAGGGTTATTTTTTGTGTTATGGGATTTTGGAGTATTTTTTTTACAAAAAAAAACTCTCCATCTTTATGGTTGTGAAGGTATTTGGCTATGGAGTTTTGTAGAGTTGAGAATGGATGAGAATGATGTGTGGGAGTAGGGTTTTTGTGAGTTGTGTTCTTGAAGAAGAGAAAGAGATATATATAAAGACTAAAAGCAATTCCTCTTTTGTGTATAAAACCAAAAATCAAAATTGTTGCAATTTGAAAATCCAATGCCAAAAGAGAACTTACACTTAAAAAGACCAACAACAATTTGGTCAAACGAAATAAACAACCAAAACTTACTCACTTAACCAAAAATTTGTCTTTTCTCCTAAAAACCAAGATTTATCCAACTTCTAAAAAACATTAAAAAACATTAACAAATAACAAATAAATAATCAAAGTGAGCTAATTTAAATAATAAAAAAAAGCATGGATATTGGTAATCTAACAATTTAATAAAAAAAATGAGCTAGACAAAAATAGGTAGCTACAGCATGCCCCCTTCGTACATCCTTGTAGAAGTAAAAGGTGGACGAAGGTATAGACACAATTTTGTTTGGCCAAAGTTTAGGTGCATACATGACCATATTATGAAAGTGTAAAAGAGAAAGCTTCTAAAGTCTACCGACACTATGTAAAATATATGAGGTAAACGTTGGGGGCAGGGATAAACAAGCGCCACCGCAATGAACATTTCGAATGCCAGAGAAAAATAAACGATACATGACAAGATAAAACACGCTGAGGGCTAAGGATAAACAAGCACCACTGCAGCAAAAAAAGTGTCAAGGGCCACGGATAAACAAGCGCCACATGACAAAGTAAAACACGCTAAGGTTCAGGGATAAACAGGCACCACTACAGCAAAAAAGGTGTCAAGGGCCAGGGATAAACAAGCGCCACATGACAAGATAAAATACTCTGAAGGCTAGGGATAAACAAGTACCACTACAAAAAAAAAGGTGTCAAGGGCCAGGGATAAACAAGCGCCACATGACAAAGTAAAACACACTGAGGGTCAGGGATAAACAAGCACCACTGCAGCAAAAGGTGTCAAGGGTCAGGGATAAACAAGCGCCACATGACAAAGTAAAACACGCTGAGGGTCATGGATAAACAAGTACCACTACAACAAAAAAAGTGTCAAGGGCCAGGGATAAACAAGCGCCACATGACAAGATAAAACACGTTGAGGGTCATGGATAAACAAGCACCACTGCAACAAAAAAATGTCAAGGGTCAGGGATAAACAAGCGTCACATGACAAAGTAAAACATGCTGAGGGTCAGGGATAAACAAGCACCACTGCAGCAAAAAGTGTCAAGGGCCAGGGATAAACAAGCGCCACATGACAGAGAAAATGAAACACGATGGATGCAAACACCATCATAGGAAATCAAGCATACATACGAAAATCACACATGAAGGCATGCATGCATGTATATGATTGATTGATATATTCATTTACTGCTAACTTTTTCTTTTTCATATTTATTTCGAAAAAAAGAAAAAGTTATAGCGTACAAAATAGCTCGTTTATACTTCTCCCTAAATGTATCATGGGCTTGAACTGTGATTTAACTTGTGTTCTCGCCTCGAAACTTTAAGATATGATTGAGAGTGGTTATTTGACACCATCTAGAAATTATAGAACTGAAGGTAAAATGGTGAGTGAAACAGGTCAATTGTACAATGCTTTATTAGCAAGATTTGCATTTTCCAAGTTGGATGATTCGTCCTCTTGAATATTTCACCCAATAACGCCTTCATAATTTTTTCATGATGATCACTTTGAAATAGGGGGCCCTCTTCAAACACGCTCATGTTCTTGAACTTTCTTTCCTAAGCTTGGGTCAATTTCCTTTAATATGATTGTCTTCTACTTCACACAATCATATTTAGAATGACAATTCATATTTAAAAGGATGATACTTCAGCTTCAATTGATGAAACCACTTTCATGCTGAGGAAAAAGGGAAATGTCCCAGTTGATGTATAAATTGACATACAATAGCCATACACTGGTCGACTACCATTTTTTCGACGAAAATCTCATGATACTTGGTTAGGTGCTCCCTCTACACCAACTCAGTTTTAAGCACAAAAGAAACAATGCTTCAAAATCATTGTATCCATACTTGAACTCATGAAGAGAAGTTATGAGGCTCAAATAAACACGTTTTCTAGAAAAATGTCAGTTCAACTACTTTTAGAAGTTCCTGGCATGACATGGTTTCTTTTCTCTCATTTTATTAATTTCAGTTACTTGGGCAACATATCACATGCTTCACTTAAGATCAAAGATGAACTTTGAAATTAATCCACAAATCAATGTCATTTCCAATCCTAATGTCATTCTAATTCAATGCCCCAGATTCGCTCTCTAGTTACAAAATTCTGCCAAAGAAATACGCAACTATAACCACAATATACTCTTTATAGAATAGTGGCTACTAATATATTAGTTTATCGGGCACTCAATTTTTGTTGGAGCTCAACCATTTCTTATTACCCATGTTCTCATTCTTTTGCACTTAATATAAAAATGTTTGGCTTGTACTCAAACTTCACAACTTGTCTAACTATTTACTCAGTCATTGAACTCACTGTGCAAGCTTTAAACTTCTTGATAAGAACTTTTAATCCCCTTACTCTTTAACTCTTCAAGTAAGTACTTTTGTTTTTTTTATGTTTTTTTTATGCACTCAAAGAATCCTTCATGTCATAGCCCTTCTTCTTGGAATGACAACATTGGTGATGAAGTTCACCCTAACTTCTAGGCTTATGACCTATCAGGCAAGACACTCATTCTCCTAACTTTCTTTTCTTTAGGATCAACCCTCTTATTGTATTCCCCTTAATTCTCAGAGTGGCGACAGCTTTGTATGAAGCTCACCTAAGCTTTGGGAGGTTTGCAACAGTCAGGTAATCACTCATCCCTTCTTTTATTCAACATTTTTTTCTCTTTTTTTGTTAAAGGGAGAGGAGTGAGTCCTTAGGAGAAGAGGAGTGCTCTTCGAGGTGCACTTTCTTATGATAGATTATTTTTCTTTAGGGTCACCTTATCCCAAATAACTTATCAATGACCCTTAATGAGTTGAAATCCATAGTAAAGGCTCCAATCTTTTTTTCTTTTTTTTTTAGAGATAAGGAGTTTAAAAGTTCTTAGTATAAAGCTAAAGGAGCAAGTTCTCTTGAGATAAACGGTTATCAAACATGAAACATAGAGACTTGCTAGATTCTTTTTAAATTAGGCACAAAAGACCAAGGTTGGTGGCATAAGCTAGATTGAGCTCTTTAGAAAAATTGAATAAACGAGCACAACATAAAAGAAGCCAAAATTCTTTATAAGTACAGAGGGTCAATCATGCAGTATTTAAGAGACTATCATTTTTTAAACATAGGTATGACTCTCTTTTAATCGAAAGATTAAAGTGCCCCTGGTACAAAGGCATCAATCACCACCTTAGATAGAACTGATGTGTATTACTCTTGCATTTCTTCGACAATTGGCAATTTATTTGAAACCCTAATTACATAGCTCAAAGTCTGGCAACTTGAACTTGGGAGGGAATAGCCATGTCTGAGATCAAACACAGTTGTTTTGTGTCAACAAGACCATAGTCATTGGTGTTTTCTACTACTCGCAGTATTTCTTCTAGAAGACCTAACCTTCTTATACCGCTAAAAGCTTCAGAACTTCTACTGCAGTTCTCAATGTGTGGAGAGATGGAGATGAAAATAAAGTTAGTAGCAAAACATAACAATAAAATAGACAATGATTCACATTGTAATAAAAGTAAAGAAAAAAATGTAATGAACATCAAAAATGAAAGAAAGCTCATAAAAACCCTTACTCAACTATTGTTTTTCGGGGGCATTTCAAAATAAAGATGAAGATGAAGAAGTTGGTGTCAAGAACAAACCAACTAGCTTGTTGTTTGAGGTATGGATCCTTGGAACAAAATCCTACCAAATGCAACCTCCAACTAAGCTAGGGTTATTTTTGTGCTATGGGATTTTGGAGTATTTTTTTTACAAAAAAAAAAAACTCTCCATCTTTATGGTTGTGAAGGTATTTGGCTATGGAGTTTTGTAGAGTTGAGAATGGAAGAGAATGATGTGTGGGAGTGTAGAAAAAGTAGGATTTTTGTGAGTTGTGTTCTTGAAGAAGAGAAAGAGATATATATAAAGACTAAAAGCAATTCTTCTTTTGTTTATAAAACAAAAAATCAAAATTGTTGCAATTTGAAAATCCAATGCCAAAAGAGAACTTACACTTAAAAAGACCAACAACAATTTGGTCAAACAAAATAAACAACCAAAACTTACTCACTTAACCAAAAATTTGTCTTTTCTCCTAAAAACCAAGATTTATCCAACTTCTAAAAAACATAAAAAAAAAATTAACAAATAACAAATAAATAATCAAAGTGAGCTAATTTAAATAATAAAAAAAATAGATATTGGTAATCTAACAATTTAATAAAAAAATGAGCCGGACAAAAATAGGTGGCTACAGTTATAATAGTAAAAATAGGCATAGACTTAGATAGATTCTTTTAGCCAGAATCCAACTAAGTTAAACCTATACCCTAATTTTAGGAGCTTTAGTGGGAGAAAACGAGATGTTTGCATCGAGTTTACTCTCACGTCCTCAAGAGTTCACACCGTGAGTTCCATGCTCGGCTACGTGGCATCAATAGGGCGTCCCCCTACGGTATGTGTTTGCATGGTTCAATACCAAGGTGAATGAGGAAGTATCCATTGTAAATGGGAGCGGGGACGCGTGTCAACGTATCTCTCGGTCTCCTCCATTAGGTTGCACCATGAGATTTCTATAGTCACTTTGCTAGGTTGTCTGGAACAACAAACCCTACAGAGGGCCTGACTATAGGGATCGAAACACCGCGAACTCCAGAAATAGATAGGGTCTCTTAGGTTGTTTGCCATCAGTTGCCTTTCTTAATAGTAGCCTGTTGGCTCGGGCCTATTGGATCTGAAAATGGTAGGGTCACATTTACGAGATGAGTTAAGCTAGTTAACAAGTCCTTGACCAAACAAACAGTAGCTAAGGACCATTGGGACATGAGATGTTCTGGTAGTGGAAATTGGCTGAGAAAGTCTCAATTCAAGGGAGGAATGATTGACCGCCCGACGGAGGCTTTTGTTCTAAACCCTTGAAGTATCGTTGCAAAATTAAAGGTTTAATTTAAACACTGGGTTTAGTTTAAACACTTGGGTTCTTTAATAATTTTGCTAAATTTGATTGGTTTTTTACAATGGGTTAAAAGGCATAACTAATTAGAACTATTTTGGATTTTCAGCATGTCGTCCTCAATAATAGCCTTACTTAAAAGCAACCGTTTAACTGGTGAAAATTTTACTATGTGGAAGTCCAACTTGAATACGATTCTCGTTGTTGACGACCTACGGTTTGTACTGTCTGAGGAATGTCCTCAGATCCCTGCTCGTAACGTTCCTCAATGCATTGGGAGGCGTCGACCGCATTGGATCAAGGCCAATGATAAGGCCAAGGTCTACATTTTGGCTAGTGCTTCGAAGTTACGGCCAAAAGCACGAGAACATGGTCTCACTCGTGAGATCATGAGTTATTGCAGAAATGTTTGGACAAGCTGTCTGAGGAGATTCGACACGAATCCCTCAAATACGTTTATAACTCCCGTATGAAGGAGGGGTCATCGGTGAGGTAACACGTTCTTGATCTGATGATCCACTTCAACGTGCCTGAGATGAACGGAGCGGTCATTGACGAGCAAGGTCGTGCTCGTTCATCCCGGAATCTCTTCCAAGAGTTTCCTGCAATTCATGAAGAATGCGGTGATGAACAAGATAGAGTATAACCTGACTACTCTCCTTAATGAACTACAGACTTTCCAGTTTCTTATGAAGAATAAGGGACAGGTTGATGGAGAGGCAAATCTGTTTGCCCATTCCAGAAGATTCCAGAAGGGTTCATCCTCTGGGACTAAGTTTTGTAGCTCATCTTCTAGGCTTAAGAAGACCCAAAAGAAAAAAATAGGAGGAAAAGGGAAGGCACCTGCTGCTGACAAAGGTAAGGGAAAAACCAAGGTTACAGATAAAGGAAAATGTTTCCACTGCAACATAGATGAGCATTGGAAGCGAAACTGCCCAAAATACCTTGTTGAGCTCAAAGAGAACAAAGGTAAATCAGATTTACTTATTCTTGAAATTTGTTTAGTTGAAAATAATGATTTTACTTGGATACTTGATTCAGGAGCCACTAATCATGTTTGCTCTTCATTTCCGAAAACTAGTTCCTTCAAAGAGCTCGAAGAGGGTGAGATAACGCTCAGGGTCGGAATGGGAGACGTCGTCTCAGCTCGAGCAGTGGGAGATGCCAAGCTATTTTTCAGAGATAGATTTCTTTTATTAAAAAATCTGTATATAGTTCCTAAGCTTAAAAGGAACTTAATTTCTATCTCTTGTTTAATAGAACTTGGATATTGTATTTCTTTTTCGATTAATGAAACATTCATTTTGAAATAGGGTGTCAATATTTGTTCTGCTAAATTGAAAAATGACTTGTATGTACTGAAACCGAACAAAACGAAAGCAATTTTAAATCATAAGATGTTTAAGAATGCTAACACTCAAAATAAAAGGCAAAGAATTTCTCCAAATAATAATACCTATCTATGGCATCTTAGACTTGGCCATATTAATCTCAATCGGATTGAGAGATTCTCTAAGAATGGACTTCTAAATAAGTTAGAAGATGATTCTTTACCTCCTTGCGAATCTTGCTTGGAAGGTAAAATGACCAAGCGACCTTTTACTGGAAAAGGTTACAGAGCCATAGAACCCTTAGAACTTGTACATTCGGATCTTTGTGGTCCGGTGAATGTTAAAGCTGGAGGAGGGTACGAATATTTCATCTCTTTCATAGATGATTATTCGAGGTATGGTTATCTATACCTAATGCATCCCAAGTCTGAAGCTCTTGAAAAGTTCAAAGAGTATAAGGCTGAAGTAGAGAATGCATTAGGGAAAATCATTAAAACACTTCGATCCGATCGAGGTGGAGAGTATATGGATTTGAGATTCCAGGACTACATGATAGAACATGGAATTAAATCTCAACTCTCTGCACCTAATACACCACAGCAAAATGGTGTGTCAGAAAGGAGAAATAGAACCTTGTTAGACATGGTTCGTTCTATGATGAGTTATGCTCAATTGCCTACCTCGTTTTTGGGGTACGCAGTAGAGACTGCAGTTCAAATCTTGAATAGTGTTCCATCAAAAATTATTTCGGAAACACCTTTTGAACTATGGAAGAGGCGTAAACCTAGTTTAAAACACTTCAGGATTTGGGGTTGTCCGGCACATGTGCTCGTGACAAACCCAAAGAAACTGGAACCTCGTTCAAGATTGTGCCAATTTGTTGGCTATCCCAAAGAAACGAGAGGTGGTCTTTTCTACGACCCACAAGCAAAACAAGGTGATTGTATCGAAACGCCACGTTCTTGGAGGAAGATCACATGAGGAACCACGTACCGCGTAGTAAATTAGTACTAAATGAAGTTACTCATGAATCAACAAGAGTTGTTGATCCAGCTGGACCTTCATCAAGAGTTGATGGAGGAGCCAACACCTCAAGTCAATCTCGTCCTTCTCAATCGTTGGGAATGCCTCGACGCAGTGGGAGGGGTTGTTTCCCACCCGACCGCTACTTGGGTTTAGTGAAAACTCAAGTTGTCATACCCGATGATGGCGTAGAAGATCCATTGTCTTTTAAGCAGGCAATGAATGACGTGAGAGAAGGACCAATGGATCAAAGCCATGGACCTTGAAAGGAGTCAATGGACTTCAATTCGATATGGGAGCTTGTAGACCAACTTTGAAGGGGTTAGACCCATAGGGTGTAAATGGATCTATAAGAGAAAGAGAGATGCAGCCGGAAAGGTACAAACCTTTAAGGCTAGGCTTGTAGCAAAGGGTTTTACCCAAAAGGAAGGAGTTGACTATGAAGAAACGTTTTTCCCTGTTGTTATGCTAAAGTCTATAAGGATACTCTTGTCCATAGCCGCGTTTTATGATTATGAAATTTGGCAAATGGACGTCAAGATCGCTTTTGAATGGTAATCTTGGCGAGAGCATCTATATGTCTCGGCCAAAGGTTTCATAACCCAAGGTCGGGAGCAAAAAGTTTGCAAGCTCAATCGATCCATTTATGGGTTGAAACAAGCATCAAGATCTTGGAATATAAGATTTGATACAGCGATCAAGTCTTACGACTTTGACTAAAATGTTGATGATTCTTGTGTTTACAAGAGGATCATCAACAACAAAGTAACTTTGTTAGTATTTTATGTGGATGATATCCTACTCATTGGGAATGATGTAGGATACCTTACTGATATAAAGAATTGGTGTGACCCAATTCCAAATGAAAGATTTGGGAGAGCGCAATATGTTCTTGGGATTGGATCCTCGGGAATCGCAAGAACAAAACGCTAGCACTGTCTCAAGCGTCTTATATCGACAAAATGTTGTCAAGATATTCGATGCAGAATTCTAAGAGGGGCTTATTGCCATTCAGGCATGGAGTTCATCTGTCTAGGGAACAGTGTCCCAAGACACCTCAAGAAGTTGAGGATATGAGACATATTCCCTATGCCTCTGCAGTAGGTAGCTTAATGTATGTTATGTTGTGCACGAGGCCGGACATTTGTTATGTAGTGGGAATAGTCAGTAGGTACCAGTCCAATCTAGGGTTAGACCACTGGACAACAGTTAAAAATATCCTCAAGTATCTAAGGAGAACGAGGGACTATATGCTTGTGTATGGGTCTAAGGATTTGATCCTTACTGGATACACTGATTCTTATTTTCAGACCGATAACGATTCTCGGAAATCCACATCGGGATCAGTTTTCACCCTTAAGGGGGGAGCTATATTATGGCGAAGCATCAAGCAAGGATGCATCGACTCCTGAATGGAGGTTGAGTATGTCGCCGCTCAAGCAACGAAAGAGGCTGTTTGGCTAAGGAAATTCCTTACTGATTTGGAAGTTGTTCCAAATATGGAATCTCCCATCACCTTATACTGTGACAACAGTGGTGCGGTAGCCAATTTGAAGGAACCTCGCAGCCATACGCGAGGTAAGCACATCAAAAGGGAGTATCACCTGATACGAGAAATAGTGCAACGAGGAGATGTGACGATCCACGAAGATCGCTTGAGCACAATATTGTTGATCCGTTTACAAAGACTCTCACGGCTAAAGTGTTCGAGGGTCATCCGGAAAGTGCGGGTCTCTAGAGATATGTACGTGAGGCTAATCTAGGGCAAGTGGGAGATATGTAATGGGGTATATGGATGCCCTAGTTTATTGTATTTATATCTCGGTAACCACTGTTTTAGATTATGTTGTATCCCCACTAGAGTTTTAGTTCAAGTAGGAGTTTGTTGAGATTTGTGCCCTAAAACTCGTAGTTTGTAATTATGTTCTAATTATTGTAATAAAGAGTTATTATTTCAATAAAGTGTTATTGTTCGTTATCTACGAGCTTGCCTTTATTTAAACCCTAAATCCAATAAACTAAACATCCAAGGTCATTAAATGAATCTCTAATCTGAATGTAATGTACATAAAAAGGATCTCGGTTCGAGATCTGACCTAAAAGTGGTCTATAGTTAAGGGATAAAGTTTGGGTACCTTACCACTGGTTAAACTATGGATGTGGCCCACTTTGTATTTGATACAAACACGGTGATCCTAACGTGTTCGTGTAGATGACATGTGAGTGGGGATATCCTATGTAATGAGATTACATAAGATCGGGACCACGAAATAGTAACCTCTAGTTTGTAACTCAGTTGACTAGTTAGGTTTCTATTTCACTAGGATGACCTAGGCAACTTGATCTCAATCTTGAGCGAGTTCACGAACTCCTGTTCATGAGGGATTGTCCTTTGACTAGTATGGGTGAGAGTGGCCAGTTCGCCGACTCAATATGCCTACCTTCTTGGGGACAAGACCAGGAGTGAGCGGTTGGGAACTTAACTTAGCAAGATGAAATTCACTTCTTCCCGCTTACTAGGGTAAGTAGAGGAATGTTCCCTTAAGTGGTGTCTCCGGGACTTAAACAAAGGGTCTCTCATTGGCCCGAGAGGGACTATGTTTTTTAGTAGGACCACAAACAAATTGTTCATTAGAGGAGCACTGGTACTTAAGGTACAAGATGTAACCTAGGGGTAAAATGGTAATTTGACCCACCGGTGTTACGAACATTATCTGAAGGATTGACTTCCGATTATTGGTCAATATCCATGGACACGTAAATATATCTGCGCGGTGAGAAGAGTGCGGTTGTGGGACTTTAGTGGAGTGTTCTCGCGATTAACGAATGTTGATTGGGAGGTTAATGAGATTAACCAACAATCTCGTATCGTTGGAGCTTACGATCCAGTAGGTCCATTAGGTCCACCTTCTAGCTCGTAAAGGGTTCTTAGATCATTTGAATTTGAAATGTTTTCAAATTCATTAGTGAATAAATAATGTATATTGATACGATATAATATATAGTTTTGGAACTATATATTATAAATTTAATGTGAATAGGATTCATATTAAATTACTTGAGAGAATTAAATATTTGAAAGAGTTCAAATATTAAATTCAAATGTGAATGTGATTCATATTTGAAAACTATAGGTTAAAACATAATGTGCATGAGATGTACATTAAACTATAGTATAAAGGGTAAAATGATTAAATATGATTTAATCATTAAATTAATACTATATTTGAATTAAATATGATTTAATTTAATGAAATTAATTAATTAATTAATTAATTTATATATTATTAATTGGGAACGTGTCAAGAGGACACGTTCCCACTACTCCCCAACTCCCCCCTCGATAGGGAGTGGGGAGTTGCCCACTGATGCTTCTTCTTCTCCTGGTGAGAAGCAGAAGATGATCGATTGATCAATTTTTGGTTGAAAGACTGAAGAATTCTCTCTCTCTCTCAATTCTAGAATTCCCAAAATTATCCAATTGTTGGAATCCTTCCCACAAAGGATTTTGTTCTAAGAACTCAGAGATATAGAAGGTTTTCTTTGTTGGTGGTGTTCTGTTGGTGAAAAACAGAGAACTTTTGAAGTTCTTGAGTTGCTGAACATTGGAGCAAGGAGTTGCTGCTCTGCAAAACTACAAAGGTAATTCCTTCTTCCCTTTAGTTTAATTGTTAAACTTATTTTGTTTGTATGCAATTAATCCATGTCTAATAGGATTAAAATTTCATGCTTGTTCTGTATTATTTATCAATGTATTGGTTTTTGTTTTAATTAAAACAATCAAGCAATTTAACGATCCCAAACACGTTTCCACTGCTCAAGGAGATCAGATCTCCATCAGGTGGTACACCTTTAAGTAGTGAAGCAACTACTAGTTATCGGAGACTCATTGGTCGCCTATTGTACCATACAAATTTCTCGACCAGATATCTCCTTTGCTGCTCATCTCCTTAGCCAATTCCTTCAAAGGCCAACAGATATTCATCTACAAGCAACTCAACATCTATTACGTTTCCTTAAAAGTAGCATTGGGCAAGGTATATTAATCAAACCAGCTGCTCGATTTAATCTTCAAGCCTTTGTAGATGTTGATTGAGGTGCTTTGGATACCAAAAGGTCAGTTACTAATTTTTGTATATTTCTGGGTGATTCTCTTATTTCATGAAAGTCTAAAAAGCAGGAAATCGTCTCGTGTTCCTGAGCTTAATCTAATTATCGAGCTTTAGCAGTTGTGACAAGTGAACTTCTATAGATCCATCAATTGTTTTCTGATTGTCAGATATGTTCAAAGCTTCCTGCCACCATTTTTTGTGATAATCCGGTTGCTATATCTATTGCCTCAAATGCCACATTTCATGAGAGAACGAAGCATATCAAAATTGACTGCCACTTTGTCAGAGACAAGATCATTGATGGTTTTCTGAAGTTGTTGTCGATTCGATCTTCTTCTTAGTTAGTTGATGTCTTTACTAAAACACTACCTTCTGCTTTGCTATATTCCATCATGCGCAAGTTAGGAGCCTTTGATCTCCATGCTTCAACTTGAGGGGGAGTGGCAAATATATTGTTGTAAAACAGTTTATTGTTTGTTATTGGGTTGTTAGATTTTTTAGTCGTTGGGCTTCTGATATATTAGTTAAATGGGTCAAGATTTTGCCTATTTATAGAGGAGAACTTTTGTTAAGATGATATATGAGTTTTATTCATTAATAATATAAAACTATTCTCCTCAATTTGTGCACTTTGATAGAAAATTATATTTGTTCGAACTTTCATCATTTTTTTACGATGAAATTCAACTTTTTAAGAAAACATTTGAATACTTAAGCTAAATTCTAAAAATAAAAATAAAAATTGAAAACTACTTTTGTATATTCGGTTGGATAATCAATTGTATTTTGATTTTTGGATTTAAAAATATACAATGAGTTTCATCTTCTCTACAATGGTTTCCATTTTTCTTAAAGAAACAATTGAGTTTCTAAACTAAAGTAAAAAAATAAAACTATTTTTTGAAAATTATTTTTTAAGTTTTAAAAACCTGTTTTGATTTTTGAAAAAATAGGTAAAAAAGTAGATAACAAACTAGAAAAACCATAGATGGAAGTAGTTAAATACCCAATTTTTAAAATCCAAAAACAAACATACAAAAAATCAAATAGTTATTAAGCAAGGTCTTGAGTTATTTTAGTTTTTAGTTTTTTAAAATTGTAGTTGTTTTCTCACATTTTCTTTATAATAATTTTCATCTATCTTAACGAAATTTTTGCATTCTTAGCCAAATTTTGAAAACATAAATAAGATTTCATTAACTACTTTTTTTAGTTTTCGAAACTTGGTTTGGTTTTTAAAAAGATTAGTAAAAATGGATTAAAAAAAAACTCATACGGGGAAGTATTGTTTATAAACTTAATTTATTAAATTTTCCCGATGGTATCGTCGTGTCGAGCTAGTCCTTAAATTTGTAAAAGTTTCTATTATAGGTCATTCAACTTTCATATTGTGTTTAATAAATTTCTATTATCATTGGTTTAGTTTTTCGACAAATGAGTTTATTTCCAGAAGTTTAAAATATTTGGTGGCAAAATTAATATTAAAATTGATGATGTAAAAATAGAGATCAATTACATACAAAATTAGAAATTCGTGTACTTATAATTAAAATTTTTTAAGGTACGAAATTAAATAAACACAATTTTAAAAGGGAACTTAATAGAAAATAAGCCTAAATTTTGAAGGACCGAACTCAAAATATACGCCAAAAAAAAAAAAAATTACTTTAAATGATGCGACTAACTAAATATTCACATTTTTTATATTAATAAAGACATTCCCTTTTAAAAGAATAGATAAATAAGACTCTATAGATTGTTCACGCAGATATAAATACAGATTCTTTACACACCAAAATTTTCAATCTCTTGAGAAACTTTCTTTTCATTAATATGAGAAAGTTAATGGATAAGGAAGAAGATTTGAGTGTATTATTCTCAAATCCATTTTCTGAAGATTTAAATTCCCATATTCTCAATTATGATGATCATCATCATCATCTCTCAACTCATCTTGCAGCAAATCACAGGCTTCAACCACAAGCCAAACCACAGGTTTCTTCGCTTCTAAAACCTTCTTCTCTAAATGGGTTTTGATCTTCTGTTTCTGGTTTCAATTTTTTCTAATTTTTTCTAATTTTGTGTTTGTTTTACGTAGCTTATTAGCTTAAATTTTTGAGTTAATTGGTAGTTTAACTAAAAGAAGAGGTTTGGTTTATTATTATTTTTTTTATAGGGAGAGTTGATGGAAACTCTGATGAAGTTGCCAGCAATTGGATTAAAGCTTAAAATCTCACCATCTTTGGTCAAAGAAATGCAAGGAAGCACAGAATGGAAAAGGAAAAGGAAGAAGAAAAAGCAAAATGAAACAGAAGCAAGAGTTAATCATAATGAGGGTGAAAGGTTGAAGGCCTCCATTTTAGGTGCATTGATGCTTCAAATTGGGTCTTGGAAGGTATATTAATTAATTATATTGTAATTTTATGTTAGACTATGTGATATAATTAAATTAACTCCAAACTCTTAGCTTAAACTTCTAGTTTGATTGATGATTTAAGATGGTATCAGAGCAGGTGGTTCAGGAGGTCCTGTTTTCAAGCTCCTGCAAAGTCAGTTTTCTCCCCATTTAATATTGATTTAACTTGTTTGACTTTTCATCAAATTTTAAAGCCCACAAATGAGGGAGAGTGTTAGATTATGTGATATAATTAAATTTACCCAAACCCTTAACTTAAACTTTTAGTTTGATTGGTGATGTAAGATTTTAATTTAATTTGAATTTGTCGTTTGTTTTATAATTAATATAGGGGTACTGTGTGCAGGTAGTGGGTAGAAATGAAGGTGAGTTAGTGGCAAAATTCTATTTTGCAAAGAGGCAGATTGTGTGGGAGATTTTGAGAAATGGGTTGAAGGATAAAATTGAAATTGAATGGTCAAACATTATTGGAATCAGAGCTTTCATGGAACAAAACAAACCAGGAATCTTGGAATTGGAGGTAATTAATTAATTGGAATGGAATGATTAATAAATATTTAATATTATTAATATTGTGTTTGTGTAGTAATTAATTAATTAATTAAGAAGCTAATTAGTTATTGTTTTTGAGTTTTTTGCAGCTACGCCATCCCCCAAAATTTTACAAGGAGATCGAACCCGAGCCACGCAAACACACGCAGTGGACCGATGGATCGGATTTTACGGGAGGCCAAGCTTCAATAAACAGGTTTAAATAATTAATCATTTTAAATTAAAATTAAAGAACTAGCTTATAAATTTTAATTTAATTTAATATTATAAGGAGGCATTGCATTGTGTTTCCTCCAAGAGTGTTGGACAAACACTATGAGAAAGTGTTAGATAAGGATAAGCATTTGTTTGAGCTGAGTCAAAGGCCTAATTTCCCAACTTTCAATCAAATTTATGAGGAATTCAACAAGACCTTATTCAAAATCCCTAATCTTTCTCTAACATCAGGTATATACTTAACAAAAACTTCATTTCAATTAACTAATTTCATAAATTATTATTATAATAATAATTTTTCTTTTCTTCCCTTTTATATATATATAGTTGTTGATTACACATCACATTTGAAGGAGATTATAACCCACCAACACCAACACCAACACCAAGATCATACAATGTTGCTGAGATCAACATCTGAAGCTGAAGCTGAAGCATCAGCCAATTATAATATAATTTATAATGAGGGAATGGCAGTGAATGAGTATGATCATGCAGCTTTTTACTCTCCAATTCCAATGCCTTCTATGGTTTGGTTCCCACAACATAGTGAAGCTGCTGCAGCTACAGCTAATTTTAGTCTCCAGCCAAGCTCAAGTTTTTATCATAATATTGATTGTTTCAATGGGACTGTTATGAACATGAGACCCTCTCAAGTTTCAAGTCCCCAATTTCTTAACTATCCCTCTTACTCAAATGTACTCTAGATCTTCCTAACTTAAATCAATGAATAATTTTAAATTACATCTTAATTTATAGTTTACTTCTATACATTAATGAGCATCATCACAAATCAATACCCTAGGTATGGTTTTAAAAAATGATATACATGTATGGTTTATTCTTTGCGTATATGTTTCATTAAAATGAACTAATGGGAAAATGTAATTTGGAAACTCGTAAAATGTTTGAAACTTGCTATGGATAAATTTAGACAATGAGATCAAACCAAGAATGGAGAGTTAGTAGAGATAAAACGGTTGGGATTTATGTTCTAAAACTTCATAATTAATGATTTATTTAATAATGAATAATAATTTTTATGATTTTATTTGCAATATAATATTATCAATTATAACAAAAAATCCAAAGTTATTAATCTAATCTTTAATTGTACGTGGTTGACATAAGGGAGGATCATGTTCAAGAAATAACCTGCAGGATCATGGTATATGGATAAACTTGGGTGTCTTATCTTGGTAATACTATTGATACAATCTACTTTGTAATAGTTACAAATGATTTGATCTAAATTGTTTATGTGGAAATATTTGAGTAAAGTATTATATACAATAATAAATTTGTGTAAGACTGAACGAAAAGATATTTAATCTCTTTTTATAAATTCGTTAATTGAGAAGATTAATATTTCATCAAGATGATCATACATGACTCGATCTTATCTGAACATTTTAAATGTGACTCAGTCAAGATTAATATTGACTTGAACATTTCAAAATTTTCTTTCAACTAAATTGATCTCTATTTGTTCATATGAACTAGCAAGAGGATCTTATGGTTTGATTTGACTAAAGCTTTTATTTTCTGTACAGCCTGCTTATGCTCAGTTGTCCAGGGTTTTGCATTTTTTCTTAATCTTTGAAACAAAGGTTTGCAAATTGGCCTTAGATTTTTTATAAAATCTAAAATGTAGTTGAAACAACCCAAAAACCTTTGTAATTGAGTTTTGTTTATAATTTGATCAGGAAAATTATCAACAAATTCTATGGACCTGCAAATTGGTTTAATTTGGCTCATATAGATTTCAAAACCAAGAAATCTGATCTTTGTTTGAAACAACTTTATTTTTTAGACTGAAATAACTAAACCATTTTGTTTAATTATTTTTAGAAATTTTTCTAAATGAGAAAAATGTTGATCTATACCTATAGAAAAAATTAAAACATCATCGATATAGATAAGTGAAAAACTTTGAATCGGATCAAGAATATCACTAATGATCTTTTAGAATTCTGATGGAGCATTTTTACAGTCAAATGACATAACGTTCCATTCATATTGTCCAAAAGGAACATTGAATGTTGTTTTGTAACGATTCTTTTCAGCAATTTGTATTTGCCAAAATCCTGACTTCATGTAGAATTTGGAAAATACATTTGCATTTGAAATTCTTTTTAGTAAATCATTTTTGTTAGGAATTGGATTTCTAATCCATTCCAAAACTTTGTTTAATGGTTTATAATTGATTACTAACCTGGGCACTCCACGTTCCTTCTCGGTTGCGTTGTTTACATAGAATGTTGCACAAGACCATGGGCTTTTACTTGGTCTAATAAGCTTCTTTTGAATCAATTGCTCTATCTTCATTCTGCAGTGTTGGATCAAACTGAAAATCATTTGGATGTGTCTGGCTTTAGTTGGAATTTTGCTTTAATCGAATTCTTTAATGTAGCGTAGTTCTACCTCGTGCCTTTTTCTATCCCAAAATGCATTGGGATGTTCTGCACAAACTTCTGCCTCAATTTTGTCTTTCAGTACTTGAATCTTTTCTTTTATTTCTTTCTCTTGTAATCTTTGTTCAATTCTTTTATAAGAGATTTCTTCTTTTAAGAAAGCTATTTGTTTCTCTTTCAAGTCAATCTCTATGACCTCTTTATCTTCTGTGAGGACTTGGACCTTATGAACTTGCATACACCGCTTGAACTCAAAGAGTATTCTTTTACCCAGAATACTTGTAGAAATATCTCCATCAGAGACTTTGAATGTGTATAGTTGAGTTATAAATGGTGTTCCTAAGACCATGACTTGGCTTAAGCTTTTGACTAATAGAAACGAGGTCACGAAGCAAATACCTTCTTTGCAGATGTGTGCTTTGGATAATTTATGGTTGATCTTTAAAGGAACTCCATTTGCTCCTCTTAAGACTTTGGTTGTTTTTTCAAAATATTTTGAAGGTATAATTTCTTCATGGATGCAGTTTTGATCAACTCCTGAGTCTATCAGGGTTGGTAGAGTTACACTGAAATCTCCAACCTTTAGGGTAACTTACGTATACCATTTTTTGTAAGGAATCTTTGATATGGTGTTTAGAAATACTTGCTCGTCAATAGAGACTTGTGGCTCCTTTATCTCTACGGTTTTTTGCTTACCTTTTCTGAGTATAGCCACTTCATAATTAACTTTAGTGAATTCTCTTCTGAATTCTTTCTTGAGCTTTGAGACTTCTTCCTTCAGGTTGCTGATTTCAAATTGTAAGTCTTGAATTGAGACTTCTTCCTTGATAACTGTCCTTCCTAAGACATAATTAATCATGATTGGCGTGATAACTAAAATGTTTGCGATTCCTTTGTTCTTTTCTTCCTTGACTACTTTCTTGAGAGAGTCACGAAGCTGTTTAAGAATTGTCTCCTTCACCTAGTCATCAGGTACTTTAACTAAGAGTTCTAGGAGTACCTCTTGATCATCTGTTAGAACGTTTATGCAACTGTAGCAGTTCAATAATCTCCCTCCTTGAATATGTATCAGATTCCTCTCTCATCTCGAGGATGTCAACATTCGAGCTTTCTTCTAATTCTGATTAGTTGCTTGAGTCTGAACCGAATTCCATAAGAAGTTCCTTCTTGAACTCCTCATCAATATTTAATTCGTTTATTCTTCCTTTCATTGGGCATTAATTTGAGCAGTGCCCGAATTTCTTACTTGAAACACTGGACCTGCTTTCTTGATCTTTTTTGAGCTTGCTCGTAATAAGGTTACTGTTTCTTCTTGTTTCTTCTGGAAGCCTTCCTTTTGAGTCCACTTGATTTCCTATATGCTCTAATATGAGCATAAAGGAGTATTTCTTCTATGGGAGTATCGCCTGATTTTTTTATGCTTTTGCTTTTGTCTTTGAGACGGAGCTTGAGTTATAGGATTGACATTATACATGTCACGGAACTGTCCAAGCTCTTTTCTTCTATTGGCCTTCGTATTTGATATTTCGTTGGCCTTCTGTTGTAGACATTGCATGGTGCCAAAATTAATTATATGGGTTATCAAATCTCCATATGATAGTTGTTCCCACTTAATTTCTCCTCCAAATCCAGATTTTAGATGAAGAATCAGTTGAGACTGGAATAATTTTGGAAGTCCTGAAATGAATCGTTCTTTCCAATATTTTCTTTCGCAGTCTTCTCTTTAGTAGACTTCTATCAGAAAATTATCTTTGTACCACATGAAGTCTTGTAACTTCGGACATCTCAGATTTTTAAGAGTCATACTAGCTAGAGTTTTGTAATTATTGGTCTCTCCTATGAATGCTTTTGCTAAACCATGAGTAAAGGTGAGAACTGCATCTTCAACTGTGGTTTGCTGTGTTGCTGTGTGGAGCAAGGAAGTTGTTGTTGGAGATTGAAACTACAAAGGTAATTACCTCTTTCCTTTTAGTTTAGTGTATTGTACAACATGTTTGTATGCTCAGTTCCATGCTCTAATTAGATTAGATTGAATTGCTTATTCTGTATTTTTTTTCCCAATGTATCGGTATTTGAAGTAAACCAAAATAATCAAGCATTCGATTCATAAAAACACGTTTCCACTGCTCACGGGGATCAGATGTCCTTCACATAGCACGCTCAGGATTAAAATCGAGTTACCTAGGTCATCGTATGAATATAATCAGTTAAGACAGTAAACGAAGTTATAAAGTCTAAGTGACTATTTCTCGTTCCAATCTTATGCAAACTCATTGCATAGGACGCCCCTACTCGCATGTCTCCACATGAACGATTCAGGATCACATCGTTTGTACTTTACAAAGTGGGTCGCATCCATAGTGTCCCCAGGATAAGGTACCCAACCCTATCCCTATACTATAGACCGTTCTAGCTATAACTTGAACATGATCCACTTTTATGTCACACATAAAGTTCAAGTATACATCCTATAGCCAAGGGTTCTTTATTGAATTAGGGTTTCAAAATATACAATTCACTTTATTCAATAACACCTTTATTTGAATAAATCTCAATAACATCTTTATTGCAAAATAGAATATATATTCAATTTACAAACCCACGAGCTTTAGGACATAAAACCCAACAATATGGATAGGGTTGGGAACCTCATCCTGGCAACACTGTGGATGCGACTCACTCTGTATTATATACAAACAAGGTGATCTAGCTCGTTCATGTGGTTGACATGCGAGTGGGAGCATCATGTGCAATGAGATGGTACAAGACCGGACTGTGCAATATTAGACATACTGATGTAGCAACATTAACAGTATAAGACTAATATATTTGTAGATGACCATTAGTGACTCGTCCTTAATCCTGAGCGTGTTACAGACTATTGTCTACAAGGGTCTGTCCTTTGACTAGTACGGGTGAGGGTGGCTTGAGTTGCTCGCCCAATATGTCTATTTTCTTGGGGACAGAACCACGTGGGGAGCTGGAAACTTAACTACGTAAGAAGGAATTCACTCGATCCCGACCTAGGAAAATTAGAGGGGTCATTCCCTTAAGTGTTGTCTCTAGGGCTTGAACAACGGGGCCCCACCCTCTCACTGGCCCGAGAGGGATGTTGTTTATTGTTTGGCCATGCAACAAATTTGTTCATTCGAGGAGCAGTGGGACTTAAGGAGCAAGAGGTAGACAAAGAGGTAAAACGGTAATTTGACCCATCTGTGACTACGAACAACCTGTGAAGGGTTGACTCACGGGCATTGGTTATATCGATGGACACAACTTGTCCTATAGTGACGAGAGTGCAACTATAGGCTTTAGTAGAGTGTTACTGTAGTTAATGAACGTTGATTAACCGGGTCTCAAAGAGTTTGATCAATTAATCTCGTATCAATGGAGCTCATCATATGTAGGTTCATTAGGTCCCTCGGTTGGCTCAAATTATACTAAATGAGTGTTTAAAGTTTTGAGTGGATTTGAAGTGTTCAAACTCATTAAAAGGGTATTTATGTCATTTATATGTTATACAATTGGCATCATATATAGTTTAATGTGAATGAGATTCATAATAAACTATAGTATACCCTAATTAATTAATTAAGGCTAATTTGGAGAAATTGATTTGAGATAAATTAAAATTGAATGTGATTAAATTTTAATTCCACAATTATGAAAATGTGGTTTGCATAATAAGGTATGAGATATCTTATAATATGTGATATGCAAATATGATTTTCATATTATATAGTTGTGGTATTTTTGTGAATTGGTGGAGATTTTAACTCCACCATCCACCATTATATATAGGTGGAATGTGAGACATTCCATAAGTTTGTCTCTCATATTTTGGAATTCCATCCAAAAAAGAAAGCAACTCTCTCTCAACTCTCTCTCAATTCTCTACAATTCTCTCCAACCCGAAATCCAAACAGTGTCCCACCACTCTCTCTCATCCTCTTGACAACAACCAAGAACATCAAGTGGAGGCGTCCCCTTTATTTCGTTTGTGGTACGTTCGTGATTGAGAGGTTGTTGGATCGTGAGATCGTGACCGGAGGAGGAAATGCGAAAAAGAGTTCCTTAAGAGGTAGGTTCTTGAACCTTTACTTTTTCTTTTTTCTTCTCAAAAGCATTGTTTAATCTAGAATGTATGTAGATACTTTCAATTTTAAGAAAATTAGAACAACAACGAAATAACGACGATTCACATCGCACTTCTACTGCGGGAAATCTATTCCTTCAATTGGTATCAAAGCCTAACGTTGCAATTCGTTGTTGGTTTGTTAATTTTCTTAAAATTAGGTGGGTGTAGCATTAATTTTTCATGTGATGAATGTTAATGGCTGGTGAAATGCTTGTTTTCATTTTTTGGCACTTATACATTAATGTTGATGAGATTAATGTAAGGGCCCTTTTGTTTTTAGGCATTATTAGTGTAAATCAAGTCTGTAAGTTCGTGTCGTTCGTGGAAAGAGTTGTTGTGAAGAAAAAGAGTAGAAACGGGCGAAAAACAACAAATTTCATTTCTGGACAGAGGACGACATTGCAACCCCATAGAATAGGGTTGCAACGACACTTATGCGGGAGGATTCACGCTGTAGGTGCAACGATGCAACACCAGGCGCGAAATTGCAACGTCGTGCGCGTTGAGTATCGCAGCATTGCAACGTTGCATCGTAGTGGGCATTTGGTGCGAGAATTCCACGCGAAAGTGGTTTTATGGGGCAGTTAACTTCGGTTATTTTTCGAAAATGTAGTTTATTTATTAATTTATTTTATTAAATTAAGTTTTTAATTAATTAAATTAATGTTCCTAGGGTGCCAAAACCGGTCTAATTTTCTATTTATTTTATGCAAGTGTTGTATGAAATATTTATATGCATAATGTATGCCATATAGTTTAAAATCCCACCTTAGGTTAAGCATATCATGCATCATTTTTATATTATAAGTGTTATAATATATAGTACGCATGATTAGGTTATATTATAAGTGTTATAATATAATGTATGCATGTTTAATTTAATTAATATAAGTGTTATATTAATAAGATAAAAACATTGACATGCATTTTATACATGTGATGCATGTATGTTATAAAGTATGATTTTCATGTGATGAATTAATAAGAAAGCATTATAACATAGAAATGCATGTAACCTATGTTAATTAATTAGTTTTAAATGGTTTAGAACTTGATTAATTAGACTTAGGTTTTCTAGTTCTAATAAGATTAGAATTAAGAAATGTGTTGCGTTCTGCTTCACTTGAGAATAATTTGTATGTTTTAAAGCCAAACTTGGTCAAAAGTGTTTTAAATACTGAATTGTTTAAAACTGTTGAAACGCGAACGATAAAGGGAATTGAATTTCCTACAACCGAAGACATCGTGAAATGTCGTTGACTCGTTGTGAAACATTTTTTTTAAAATTGAAAGTGTCTCATACATTCTAAATTAAACATGTTGGAAAGAGAAGAAAAACAGAAAGTAATTTGTTACTTACTTGTTGAAGAACTCTTCTTTGATGCTTTTTCTCCTCCAATCACGAATTGTCTCGAACAAACGATCTCAAAGATCTCGTTCCTCGAACCGAACAACAGGGACACCTCCGAAAGAACTTCTTAGTTGTTCTCGGTAGGTTGAGGGCGAGTAGTGGAACTCCGTTTGGTTTTTGGATTTTGAGAGAAAATATGAGAATTGAGAGAATGCTCTTGCACTTGTATGTGAGAATTCCAAAAATGAGTGAAACCTCCAATAAAGGCTTCTTACAAAGCCTTTATATAATAGTGTGTGGTGGAGTTAAAATCTCCACCAATTCACCATTTTACCACAACCATATGATATGCAAATCATATTTGCATATCACATAATATAATGTATCTCTTACTTTATTATACAAATCTCATTTGCATAATTGTGGAATTTTAAATTGAATCACATTCAATTTAATTTCTCTCAATTCAATTTCTCCAATTAGCACTAATTAATCAATTAGACTATACTATAGTTTATTATGAATCTCATTCACATCAAACTATATATTATGTCAACTATATCACATACAAATGACATAATTACCTAATTAATGAATTTGAACACTCAAATCCACACCAAACTGGAAACCCTCAATTTGTCCAATTTGAGCCAACCGAGGGACCTAATGGACCTACAGATGACGAGCTCCAATGATCCGAGACTAACCTGTCAAACTCTTTGACCTGATTATTCAACATTTATTAGCTACGGTAACACTTCACTAAAACCCGTAGCTGCACTTCCATCACTGTAGGACAAGTTGTGTCCATCGATATAACCAATGCCCGTGAGTCGTCCCTTCAAAGGTTGTTCGTAGTCTTAGTTGGGTCAAATTACCGTTTTACCCCTGTGTCGACCACTTGCTCCTTAAGTCCCACTACTAATGAACAACTACGTTGCATGTTCCAACCATAAACAACATCCCTCTCGGGCCAGTGAGAGTGTGGGCGCCCGTTCTCAAAGCCCCAGAGACAACACTTAAGGGAACAACCCCTCTAGTTTTTCTAATTCGGTAACGAGTGAATTTCATCTTGTGTACTTTAGTTCCCAACTCCCCACGTGGTCCTGTCCCCAAGAAGATAGGCATATTGGGCGAGCAACAGTGGCCACCCTCACCCGTACTAGTCAAATGACAGACCTCCGCATACATGAGTCCGTAACACGCTAAGGATTAAGGACGAGTCACTAATGGTAATCTACGAAGTTATTAGTCCTATACTGTTAACGGTGTTACATTAGTAGGTCTAATAATTCACGATCCGATCTTGTACAATCTCATTGCACAGGATGCCCCCACTCGCATGTCAACCACACGAACGAGCTGGATCATCTCGTTTGTATCTAATACAAAGTGGGTCGCATCCACAGTGTAATCAGGATTAGGGTTCCAACCATATCCGTATATTGTAGACCGTTCAAGTCATTAATTCGAACGTGATCCTCCCTGTGTGTCCACTACACACCGTTCAAGTACTATTTCTCTCATAATACAATGACCCTGGAGCTTAGTTTATTGGATTAAGTTTATAAATATGCGAAACACAAAGTTTGAATATATAACTCTTATTTATTTCAACAATAAATATTACAAACTACACGAGATTAGGGCATACACCCCAACAAACTCCCACTTGAACTAAGCTAGTGGAGTAGATAATACATTTGTCAAATGTACAGTAATACAAAAAGTAATACAATAAACTAGGGCATTGAATACCCCTCTACAATACTCTCACTTGCCCTAGTCAGGAAGCACCCAAATGATAGAGATCGGATCCCCTTAAGCAACAATTTGAAATCGATTTTGCCAGTTTATTTTGGTTGAACACAAATACCAATACATTGGTGAAAAACAGAGATAAGTATACATTTCTAATCTTATTAGGCATGGATATAATCATGCAAACATGTTGTAAAAATAACTAAACTAAAAGGGAATTCGAAATTACCTTTGTAGATCAAATCAACAACTCTTTGCTCGTCTATGACAACAACACAGAAGCGTTCTTCTCCTCTGTTCTTTCTTCTCCACAGAGACAACACCACGAGGAAAGCCTTCTATGGCTCTGAGTTCCACTTAGATCTCCCTTGGTGGGAAGGGTTCCAACAATTTGGAAGAGAAGGAAGGGAATTAGAGAGAGAAAATTTTCTATTTTGCAATTCACTAATCACCCAGAATGAATCGATCAATCCATTCACATATCCCCTCTCCCTGTTTAACTGTCGATAGGGAGAGGAAGAGGAAAATAGGAACGTGTCATCCTGACACGTTCACTTAATTAATTTAATAAATAAATAAATTAATTAATTAATTATAATTAATAATTAAATCATATTTAATTTTAAATTAATATTAATTTTAATTAAATCACATTTAACAAAAATTAAATTAAATATCATATATTTAATTATGATTAAATCATATTTAATCAACATTCCCTCTAACCTATAGTTTTAATGCACATCTCATGTACATTAAATCTTAACCTATAGTTTTCAAATATGAATCACATTCAGATTTAAATTTAACATTTGAACTCTTTCAAATATTTAATTCTCTCATATAATTTAATGCGAATCATATTCACATTAAATTTATAATATATAGTTCCAAAACTATATATTATATCGTATCTATATACTTTAAATTTATTCCCTAATGAATTTGAACAATTCAAATTCAAACGATCTAAAAACCCTTTACGAGCTAGAAGGTGGACCTAATGGACCTACAGATCAGAAGCTCCAACGATACGAGATTATTCTGTTAATCTCATTAACCTCCTAATCAACATTCGTTAACTGCGGTAGCACAACACTAAAGTCCCGCAGTTGCACTCTTTTCACTGCAGATATATTTCTGTGTCCATGGATATTGTCCAATAACAGCAAGTCAATCCTTCACGAATGGTCGTAACACCAGTTGGGTCAAATTACCGTTTTACCCCTTGGTTACATCTTGTACCTTAAGTACCAGTGCTACTCTAATGAACAATTTGTTTGTGGTCCTACCAACAAACAAAAGTCCCTCTCGGACCAATGAGAGGGTCGGATCCTTTGTTCAAGTCCCGAAGACACCACTTAAGGGAACATTCATTTACTAACCCTAATAGTCGGGAAGGAGTGAATTCCATCTTGCTAGGCTAAGTCCCCCAACTGCTCGCTCGGTCTTGTCCCCAAGAAGGTAGGCATATTGAGTCGGCGAATCTGGCCACTCTCACCCATACTAGTCAAAGGACAATCCCTTGCGAACCGGAGTTCGTAACCTGCTCAGGACTGAGATCAAGTTGCCTAAGTCATCCTAGTGAAATAGAAACCTAACTAGTCAATGGAGTTACACTTAGTGGTTACTATTTCGCGGTTCGATCTTATGTAATCTCATTACATAGGATATCCCCACTCACATGTCATCTGCACGAACTCGTTAGAATCACAGTGTTTGTATCATATACAAAGGGGGCCACATCCATAGTTTTACCAGGGTAAGGTTCCCAAACCTTATCCCCTTACTGTAGACCCTTTAGGTTGTATCTTGAACTGAGATCCTTTTTATGTACACTACATTCAGTTAAAGATACATTTTACAGCCTTGGATGTTTAGTTTATTGGATTTAGGGTTAAGACAATGGCAATATCGTAAATAATGAACAATAACTTTTTATTGAAATAATAAAACTTTATTACAATAATTATAACATAATTACAAACCACGAGTTTTAGGGCACAAACCCCAACAAACTCCCACTTGAACTAAAACTCTAGTGGGGTACATTACAATCTAAAATAGTTGTAACAGAGATACAAATACAATAAACTGGGGCATCCATATACCCCATTACATATCTCACACTTGCTCTAGATTAGCCTATGTACATATCTCGTAGACCTAGACTTTCCAGATGACCCTCGAACACTTTAGCCGTGAGAGTCTTTGTAAACGGATCAACAATGTTGTGCTCCGAAGCGATCTTCGTGACTGTCACATCTCCTCGTTGCACTATTTCTCGCATCAAGTGATACTTCCTCTCGATGTGCTTTCCTCGCTTATGGCTGCGAGGTTCCTCCGAATTGGCTACCGCACCATTGTTGTCACAGTATAAGGTGATGGAAAATTCCATATTTGGAACAACTTCCAAATCAGTAAGAAATTTCCTTAGCCAAACAACCTCTTTAGCTGTGTCACAAGCAACGACATACTCAGCGTCCATCGTGGAGTCCGCGATGCATCCTTGCTTGATACTTCGCCATCTATAGCTCCCCCGTTAAGGGTGAAAACTGATCCCGATGTGAATTTTCTAGAATCCTTATCGGTCTGAAAATCAGAATAAGTGTATCCAGTAAGGATCAAATCCTTAGTCCCATAAACAAGCATATAGTCCCTCGTTCTCCTAATTACTTCAGGATATTTTTAACTGCGGTCTAGTGGTCTAACCCTGCATTGGATTGACACCTACTGACTATTCCCACCGCATAACAAATGTCTGACCTTGTGCATAACATAACATACATTAAGCTACCTACTGCAGAGGCATAGGGAATACGTCTCATATCCTCAACCTCTTGAGGTGTCTTAGGACATTGTTCCTTAGACAAATGATCTCCATGCATGAAGGGTAATAAGCCCCTATTGGAATGTTGCATCGAATATCAGGCCAACATTTTGTCGATATAAGATGCTTGAGACAGAGCTAGCGTTCTGTTCTTGCGATTCCTGAAAATCTGAATCCCAAGAACATACTGCACCTCTACCAAATCTTTCATTTGGAATTGGGTCGCCAACCAATTCTTTATGTCAGTAAGGTATCCTACTTCATTCCCAATGAGCAGAATATCATCCACATAAAGTACCAAGAAAGCTAGTTTGTCGTTGATGATCCTCTTGTAAACACAAGGCTCATCAATGTTTTGGTCAAAGCGATAAAACTTGATCACAGTATTAAATTTTATGTTCCAAGATCTGGATGCTTGTTTCAACCCATAAGTGGATCAATTGAGCTTGCAAACTTTTTGCTTCTGACCTTGGGTTATGAACCCTTCGGGCTGAGACATATAGATGCTCTCGTCAAGATTACCATTCAAAAAGGCAGTCTTGACGTCCATTTGCCAAATCTCATAATCATAAAATGTGGCTATGGACAAGAGTATCCTGATAGACTTAAGCATAGCAACAGGGGAAAAAGTTTCCTCATAGTCAACTCCTTCCCTTTGGGTAAAACCCTTTGCTTCAAGTCTAGCCTTAAAGATCTGTACCTTACCGACTGCATCTCTCTTTCTCTTATAGATCCATTTACACCCTATGGGTCTTATCCCTTCAGGTTGGTCTACAAGTTCCCATACTGAATTGAAGTACATTGACTTCATTTCAAGGTCCATGGCTTTGATCCATTGGTCCTTGTTCACGTCATTCATTGCCTGTCTATAAGACAATGAAACTTCTACGTCGTCATCAGGTATGACTGAAGGAAATGAGAGTCCCAGCGCAGCAGAAGATGATTGAATCGTCGTGGTATCGTTGTGCAATTTAATTTCATTAAAATTAAACTATCATATAGTATAGGTTAAACATGCATTTTAGAAAGGAAAAACAGTAAGTTTAAAGCTACTTACTTGTTGAAGACAGTCTTCAAGCTTTCCTTCCGTAGATCACGAACTCTTCGTGTACTCGTTCTCAACGATCTCGATCTCCTTACACGAACAACGATCGGACACCTCCACTTGATTACTCGGTTGTTCTACCTTAGGTAGAAGGAGGATTGTGCGATCTTTTTGGTTTAGGGAGGAGAAGTTTGAGAGAGTTTTTTGAGAGAGAAAAGATTGTTGCTTCTTTTGGTGAGAATTCCAAAAATGAGCAAAAGCATAATGAACCTTTCTTGCAAAGGGGTTTATATAATGCGGATAGATGGAGTTGAAATCTCCACCTATTTACCATTTTACCACAACCATAGGTTATGCAAATCATATTTGCATAACAACATATAATAAGATATGTCATATCTCATTTTACAAATCACATTTGCATTATTGTGGATTTTTAAATTGAATCACATTCAATTTAATTTCTCCAAGTTAGCCCTAATTCAACAATTAGGCTAACCTATAGTTTATTATGAATCTCATTCACATTAAACTATATAATATATCATTCATATCTCATATAAATGACATAATTACCCTTTAGTGACCTTGAACACTTCAAATTCACACAAAAAGTGTAAACCTTCTATTAACCTAATTTGAGCCAACCGAGGGACCTTATGGACCTACAGTGACGAGCTCCAATGATCCGAGATTAACCTGTCAAACTCTTTGATCCGGTTAATCAACATTCATTAGCTACGATAACACTCCACTAAAGCCCGTAGTTTCACTCCCGTCAGTGTAAGACAAGATGTGTCCACTGATATAACCAATGCCCATGAGTCGACCCTTCACAGGTTGTTCGTAGACACTGCTGGGTCAAATTACTATTTTACCCCTGTGTGTACTTCTTGCTCCATAAGTCCCCATTGCTCCTTTAATGAACAACAACATTGTAATGGTTCAACCATACACAACAACCCTCTCGTGCCAGTGAGAGGGTGGGCGTCTGTTGTCCAAGCCCTGGAGACAACACTAAAGGGAACAACCCCTCTAGTTTCCCTAAACGCGGGAACGAGTGAATTCCATCTCGCGTAGTTAATTTCCCAGCTCCCTGCTTGGTCCTGTCCCTGAGAAGATAGGCATATTAGGCGAGTAACTGTGACCACCCACTACTACAAGAACTATATTTCTTGACGTTTATAAAATATCGAATTTTGCTTTAATTGACGTTTTTCAAATCGTTAAGGAATCCACCGTCAAGAATAATATACAATACTTGACACTTATAAAATGTTATGTATAGTCTTTTTGACGCTTATAATCTGTCATTTCTAACATGAAACCTTGACACCTTTTATTCGTCAAATATAGTTTTATCTTGACTTTGAAAAAGTGTCAAATTTGTGTTAACACTTGACATTTTCTCTATGTCAAATATATTTTTATCTTGACGTTTCAAGAATGTCAAATATAAATTACATGATAGTTTAAATGAGTCAAATATAATTTTATCTTGACGTTTCAAAAATGTCAATATGAATTAGATCTTGACACATTATAATGTCTTGTTAGTTTGTGTTTTTTTTTTCAATCTATTAAATATTCCCTATTATCTTGAATTTTCTGCATTGCGTTCCAATAATTGGTTATATTTAAAAATGCATAATTTCATCAACCAATCTTCCACACTTCAACAAAATTCACATCTTTAACAATATCAAACTATTAAGCTCTTGAAGAATTCTAAAATTACAAGGACTTATCAAAGCTCATGTCAACAATTCAAAAATTACAAGAACTATTGTAACGATCCTAAACCATAAACTCAACTAACATTCAAGGAGGTTTACAAAATAGGAGAACTTTATATTCATTAGCCTAACACACTATAAAGAGTTTAAACATGAAACTTATTGACCATATTATGACCAAAACTTGGAAAACGTGACCATAATTCTACAACACCTTTGTCACCCGCCAAGTAGTTGAGTATTACCTGCAAAACACAACATTAAGCAACAAGGGTGAACATAAACATACTAAGTAACAAATCTACCTCTAATAATTCAGAACTCTAAAACATGCAACGAGTGAATTTACTCAATCATGTCAACCCCTCTTAAAACAAAATGATCTCGAATACTAGCTACCCATCTGCCTACTCCACTCACTCCCTCACATCCTGAATAGTGAAGGAAAGTAATCCTCACTCTAATCCTAAGAAGCATGCTCAAAGGGGGGGAAAATGAGATCTAACCTAATGTCATAAACGTCGACCAAGGAGGATTAAGACGATTAACATATTTACAACACTTACAGGGGTTCAAAAAAGATTAAAATGCACTTAGACTTACCAATATGGCTCAAAGCCTCACTAGTTGATGCTCGAATCAACTTCCTTTTTCTAAATCGACTTCCATGGCTTATGGTTAACCAAAATGAACATATTCGTGTTATGACCCATAGATGAAAGTATTAAAAACTACAATTAAAAGGTATTCGGGCAATAGAACCAATGTAGGATAATTTAATCTAGTTTGAATGAGCTTAAAGGGACTAACCAATGTAGGATATATTTATCTAAAGATAGACTTCTCTTCTTCAAGCTAAGGATAGGCTCATTTGAGTAAATTTCACTCTCCTTTTTCATGAAAAATAGAAGAAGACGTCTGAAGGAGATGACATACTCATGGAAAAAATACAAAGAAATTAAGTAAGATTGAGGGAAAAATCAGCCTAGTTTGTTTGCCTTACTAGTCTGTCAATTGAGGTCAATATGCCTGTTTGAAATGTTCAATGTTGGGTTGAATTTTTGATACATTTGTTGAGTTATTTAGATGGTCAACGGTTGTAACTTTGATTCTTGAGGTGTTGTTGATATGATTGTCTTCATGTGCATCATCAATTTATCAGATGCTGAAAAGAAAGAATAACAATTTTAGTTTATTCATCATAATGAAGATTGCAATAAGCACCTACTTTTTTTAATTAGCATCACAATTCTGTTGGGACTTTTTGTCCTAATCTCGTGTTTGTAAATTACTATTTGAAATTAATAAAGAGTTATTCATTTCATCATTTTGTGTCTCGCATTTTATACAAACTTTGACCAATAAACTAAGCTCCAAGGTCATTGAATATATGTGAGAACTAGAACTTGAACAGTGTGTAGTGGACACACAGGGAGGATCACGTTTGAGTAAATGACCCGAGTGGTCTACAGTATATGGATGAGGTTGGAGACCTAATCCTGGATACACTGTGGATGCGGTCCGCTTTGTATTAAGATACAAACGAGGTGATCTGACTCGTTCATGTGGTTGACATGCGAGTGGGGGAATCCTGTACAATGAGGTTGTACAAGACCGGACCGTGAATTGTTAGACCTCACGATGTAACACCGCTGATGATGAGGACTAATAACCGTAGATGACCATTAGTGACTCGACCTGAATCCTGAGCGTGTTACGGACTCCTGTCTGCGGGGGTCTGTCCTTTGACTCGTACGGGTGAGGGTGGTCAAAGCTACTCGCCACCTTCTCAGGGACAAAACCAAGTAGGGAGCTGGGAACTTAACTACGCGAGAAGGAATTCACTCGTTCCCGCCTTTTGGGAAACTAGAGTGGTTGTTCCCTTAAGTGTCGTCTCTAGGGCTTAAAAAGGGGTGTCGACCCTCTCACTGGCACGAGAGGGTTGTTGTGTATGGTTGGACCATTACAACGTTGTTGTTCATTAGAGGAGCAGTAAGTAGAATCCGCGGTAAAACAGTAATTCGACCCAATAGTGTCTACGAACAACCTGTGAAGGTGATAACACACAAAATGTGCTATCCTTAGGCTTAATAATTGTTAGTTTTATGATAATTTCAGGGCTTTGATGTATTTAAATCATTGAATTTCAGGTAAAGAGCACAAACAAGACGATTGGAGACATTTTGGATCACTCGGGATCGAAACGAGGCTATTTGGAGCTTAAAATAACATCAAGTGGAAGTGAAAGGACCAAACCAAGCTTGAAGACTCGAGGTGATGGCATTGCAACGCCGAACGTGCAGCCTTGAAGCATCGACGAACACTGTCGATAGCGTTGCAACACTGCTTTGCAGCGTCGCAACGCTATCTCGATAGGAAATCGCACATGAAGGACCGCACAACGGGCGTTGCAACGCTGCCTTGCTGCGTCGCAACGCCACTTCGAATTGCGTCGAAACGCCACTTCGCAACGCAACGCCGCTTCATAGGTCCATTTATGGACTGAAACAAACCGCAAGGTCTTGAAATATAAGGTTTGATGAGACAATTAAATCTTATGGCTTTGATCAGATTGTTGACGAACTTTGTGTTTACAAGAAAAACGTTGACAAAGCTGTCGCATTTCTAATATTAAAAGTGGATGATATTCATCTCATTGGGAATGAGGTAGAATATCTTACTGACGTAAAGAAGTGGCTAGCTTCGCAATTCCAAATGAAAGATTTGGGAGAAGCTCAGTATGTTCTAGGTATCCAAATAGTCCGAAACCGGAAGAATAGAACGCTGACCATGTCTCAAGCGTCTCATATTGACAAGATGTTGTCTAGATATAAGATGCAGAACTCTAAGAAGGGCTTGCTGCCTTTCAGGCACGAGGTTCACCTGTCTAAGGATCAGTGTCCTAAGACTCCTCAAGAGGTTGAGGATATGAGACGGATCCCCTATGCTTCAGCTGTAAGGAGCCTGATGTATGCCATGCTGTGTACTAGGCCCGACATCTGTTATGAAGTAGGGATTGTCAATAGGTATCAATCCAATCAAGAATTAGATCACTGGGCAGTCGTAAAGGCAATCCTCAAGTATTCTAGGAGAACGAGGAACTACAACTTAGTGTATGGCGGTGGGGATTTGATCCTTATGGGATACATAGATTCTGACTTTCAGACCGATAAGGATTCAAGGAAATCCACTTCGGGGCCAACCTTCATTCTGAATGGAGGAGCTGTAGTATGACGAAGCATCAAGCAGGGATGCATTGTTGGGATTTTTGTCCTAATCTCGTGTTTGTAAATTACTGCTTGAAATGAATAAGAGTTATTTATTTCATTAATATGTGTCTCGCAATATTCACAAACTTTTTCAATAAACTAAGCTCCAGGGTCATTGAATTTATGAGAGAACTAGAACTTGAACGGTGTGTAGTGGACACACAGGGAGGATCACGTTCGAGTTAATGTGTCACACCCCCTTCCGAACTACCTCCTAACTCAGCTCGAAAGGCGCCGTGAAGCCAATAGACATTGTTTATCTCTTAACAATACCTGTTGACCCTGATACACCTGATAAATGTACTATGTTCGAAAATGGAACACTTAAACATGACATAGCGGAAACTGGACAACTATTAAACATATACAAGGAGAAACCATTCACAGGTCTCTCTTGGAAACTCAAAGTCTAGTGCATCAGAAACAACACAAGACAAACCATTGTTTATACAACCTCTAATGTACAAACAACTATAACACCAAAGTCCTCTCAAAATAATTTACAAACATAGAGACTTGCTAGACAAAACCAGCCACGTACAAAGTATTTATCTTATGAAGCTTTAGCAGACTATGGCGATAACTTTCGGTGCCAGGAGCTCGATCTCTACCTGAAAGGTTTGAAAACATAGAAGGAATGAGCTATGAAGCTCAGTGAGTGACTGTGTTTAATATCTGTAACTTGAAAACCATGAGCATATGCATTTGTATTCAAGCATTGAAAGTAAATGTAGAATCATAATAGACTTTCAGAAAATCAACAAGTATATCATCAAAATCTCGTAAGGCATGTAAATGAGATAAACTTTTTTAAAAACATTTCACAATCCACGTTGTGTAGGGCACGCCCAGTACAACCAACGTTTACTCTACGATGTAGTGGGGCCCGCCCAGCACTCCCATCGTCTTTGTCGTAGTGGGGCCCGCCCAGCACTCACGACAGCGCTGTTGTCACGGAGTACACTCAACGTCGACAACAGAATAAGACCTGTGTGCACACGGTACCATAAAGCCTCGGGCTCAATATCTCAGAAAATCACATGAAACATTTGAACATGCCTGCTTATCTTTTCTTTCATAAAACTCAAAACTTACTCAAACTTGTTCATAAAAGCCGAATCTTTAAAACATACTTGCTAGTACATGCTTGCTTGAAATCATAACATTTCCATAAATTTTGGCAACCATTGGACATATGCTCATGTATAAACTTTATAAAGACTTTTAGGGTCACAATGAACACTTGAAACATTTCTAGGAAAACATGAATACTCATAAACATGTATTCAAAAGAAAGCATAATGCATTGAAAACTTTATTCTAGCAAAACTTGCATTTCTTGAACATAATTCAAGCATATATACACTTTTGATGTTCGTTTTATCACTCACAGTGTTTGAACTAGAATCTTAGCCCGTACACTCGACCTATTTGCTCTTGGCCTGTCAAACAAACCAAATTCATGTATTAGAAGTTCGAGCTCATGGTTTTTAACCTTAAAACTACAAGAAAACACACTTTCAAAAATTCCAGCATTTTCAGATTTTCTGCCCTGTTTTCAGACAGACATAACCTCTTCATTACGTATCCAAAAAGAATGTACTTTATACCAAACTCTTCCTTTTTGAACCCTCTAAAACTATTATGAAGACATGAAAATGAGATTCCTAACGTATTGGTTAGAAAATACCTCAGTAGCTTAACCCCTAAATTGATCCTGCTGCTGTTCCAGATTTCACTTCCTGCTGCAACCCGAAACTTAACCTGATGATTACAACATCTTCCAATCATTTTCTTCTCACGATTCCTTCATAAAACTTGTAGGAAATTGAATAAGATTTCTAACCATACCAATTAGAGCTTCTAACTCCAAGTATACAGATCCGAATAACCAAAAAATCAGAGACCTCTCCGATTTGACAGCAAATTTCTGTCTTCTGCCTTCCTCTTAACAAAACAACAACTTAACATCAGAATTGGCTCGAGCTTCCTTCACGAATTTTGTTCCAATATGAGTTAACTTTCATGAAACAAAACCTCAACCCTTACCTCTTCCTGTGGAGCTCGAGAGAAGGTCAAAAATCAGGACTGAGTCCAGAGTTAATTTCCTTGCTGCAATAAAGAATCCCCTTGAGTTCTCCTCTTTTCTTCTGCAACTCCAGCTCAAATCACCAAAAATGGTCTCCTTCTTCTTCCTTTCTCCTTCAACCACGAAGCTTCAGCCTTAGTTTGTGATGAAAGAGAAGAAAATGGAGAGAAATCCCTTTTTAAAAAAGTCAATCGGTGGAAGAGGTATTCCTTTGTCTTTTTGCACTTTTGTTTTTTTCATTTTCTATTTCTTTTTCCTTTTCTTTTCTTTCCTTTATCTTCTTTCTTTCTTTTCTTTTCTTTTCTTTTCTTTTCTTAACAAAACAAAATAACTTAATATAAAACATTTGTTTCATTTCCTTTTCTTCTTTTGTCTTTAAAAGCAAAACAAACCAAAATGGTCTAAACTTTCTTTCCTTGTTTTCCTTTTGTCTTTCACTTCATTTCTTTTCTTTTTAAAACATGGGAAACCAAGTTTTAAACATTCATTTCTTCTTTCTTTTTGTTGTTTGTTAATAAGGAAGTTCCAAAGAAAGATCTCGGGTTTACAACTTACCTCCCCTTGAGAAATTTCGTCCTCGAAATTGAGTAGTCTTATGTGAAAATGATTGGGTACTTCCTCCTCATTAGATCCTCTAACTCCCAGGTTGCCTCCTCCACTCCGTGATGTCTCCAACGAACCTTCACGAGTGGGATCGTCTTGTTCCTCAAAACTTGCTCTTTCCTGTCGAGGATTTGAACTGCATCCTCTACGTAACTCATGTCTTCTTTCAACTCAACTGGTTGTGCTTGCAACACATGTGTCGGATCTGGGATATACTTCCTCAACATGGACACATGAAATACATCATGTACTCGAGATAGTTCTCTGCTGAAACTCCAAACAGAGGGTCTTGCCCCAACTCGTCCCCAAGCATTTGGATAAGGACCAATATATCTAGGGCTTAGTTTACCCTTCTTACCAAAACGAAGGACACCTCTCCATGGAGATAACTTCAAGAAAACTTGATCTCCAACTTGGAATTCTAAGTCCTTTAAATCGCTTATCAAATAATTCTTCCAGCGGTCTTGTGCTACCTTCAAATTTTCTCTGATTACCTTAATATTGTGTGTAGTAACTTGTACCAACTCAGGGCCGATTAGCTTCCACTCTCCAACTTCATTCCAACATACGGGCGTTCTACATGGTCTTCCATACAGAGCCTCAAATGGTGCCATACCACTACTCGACTGGTAGCTGTTATTGTAAGCAAATTCCATAAGCGATAGGTGTGTATCCCAACTCCCTTTAAATTGAAGGACACATGCTCTCAACATGTCCTCTAAGGTCTGGATGGTCCTCTCTGACTACCCATCTGTCTGAGGATGGAATGTTGTACTAAACTTCAGCTTTGTTCCCATAGCTTTCTGTAAGCTAGGCCAAAACTTAGAAGTAAATCTTGGATCTCTATCTGAAACGATAGACACTGGCACTCCGTGTTGACTCACAGTTGGCCGACGATATATAGCTTAGCTGGTGATCAAGCGTGAGACGTCGCTTTAATCCAGTACAAACCGTCTTTGTTTTAGTGAGTCTATCCACTATTACCCAAATACCATCATGCCCACTAGAAGTGCGTGGTAATCCAAACGAGAAAATCCATAGTGATATGCTCCCACTTCCACTCCAAGACCGGCAAAGATGGGTTAAGGAGTCCTCGACCTCTGTCTAATGGTTTTAACTCGTTGGAAGATCAAACATCTATCAACATAATCAGCTATCTCTCGTTTCATTCCAGGTCACCAATACGTTCCCTTCAATGTTTTGTACATCTTGGTGCTTCCTGGATGCATAGCGTAAGCTGAACTGTGAGCTTCCTCTAGAATAGCATCTTTAAGCTCACTAAAATTCGGAACACATAGTCTTCCTTGCCTTTCTATGGCCCTGTCTGATCTCATCTTAAACTCTGCTTTTGGGCCCTGTTTGGACTTCCCAAACATTTTCTGCAAGTTACTATCCTCTGGTTGTCTTCTCACAACCTCTCACTGACAGTGAAGACTCGACTGAACCGAGCTAAAAGACTCCACTGAACTCTCTACAATCACAACCGCCTTAGAATCCCTTAGAGTTCTTAAAAATGTTGCTCGAATACCACACAAGGCATCCTAGGAAGTCTTGACTTCACCGCTCAAAGCATCTGCTACCACATTCGCCTTCCCGGATGGTATTCTATAGTACAATCATAATCTTTAATCGAGTTCTAACCATCTTCTCTGCATCTCATATTCAACTCCTCTGCGATCAAAGATATACTTCAGACTCTTATGATCCTCGTAGATGTGACACCTTTCACCAAACAAGTAATGTCTCCAGACCTTCAGTGCTAGAACAACTGCTGCTAACTCAAGATCGTGGGTAGGGTAATTACATTCATGCTTTTTCAATTGTCTTGACGCATAAGCTATTACTTTTCCTTCTTGCATCAGAACACACCCTAAACCTTGTCTCGAGGCATCACAGTAAATCACATACTCTTTTCCCGTTACAGGAAGTGTCAGAATAGGTGTTGTAACTAACCTCCTTTTCAGCTCCTGAAAACTCTGTTCATACTTATCTGACCACTCAAACTTAGCATTCTTTCTTGTCAAAGCTGTTAAGGGTAATGCTAATCGTGAGAAATCCTCAACAAACCGCCTGTAGTATCCTGCCAAGCCTAGGAAACTACGTACCTCTGTCGCACTGGCTAGTCTCTCCCAGTTGACTACAACTTTAACTTTATTTGGATCCACACTAACACCATTTGCTGAGACAACATGCCCCAAAAACACTACCTGATTCAACCAAAACTCACATTTGGTGAATTTAGCGTATAACTGTTTATCTCGTAGTGTTTGCAGAACAATCCTCAGATGTTCCTCATGAGCTTTCCTGTCAACTGAGTAAACGAGTATATCATCAATAAATACTATCACGAACTGATCCAAATACTGGTGGAATATCCTGTTCATGAGGTCCATGAAAACTGCTGGTGCATTCGTCAAACCGAACGACATTACTAGAAACTCATAATGCCCGTACCTGGTTTTGAATGTTGTCTTAGGAATATCTGATTCCCTTACCTTTAACTGATGGTATCCTGATCTCAAATCAATCTTAGAAAACACTGATGCTCCTCGTAACTGGTCAAACAAGTCATCAATACGGGGTAAAGGATACTTGTTACGTATCGTGACTTTGTTTAACTGTCTGTAATCAATGCATAATCTAAGGGTACCATATTTCTTCTTTATAAATAACACTGGAGCTCCCCAGGGTGATACACTAGGTCTGATGTATCCCTTATCAACTAGTTCTTGTAATTGCATCTTGACTCTTTGAGCTCACTTGGAGCCATTCTATACGGCGCTGCGAAATAGGTGTCTTTGTTCTGGTAGCAATTCAATAGTGAACTCTACCTCCCTATCGTGGCAACCACGATGAGATCTGTTGGAAAAACATCTAGAAATTCGTTCACAACAAGAACATCTTTTGGTTTTAACTTTTCTTCGTGCACCTCCACTACGTGAGCAAGAAACGCCGTGCATCCTTTTCTCAACAACTTCTGAGCTTTGAATGCTGAAATCAAACTCGTAGAAATAATCTTCTTTTCACCCCTGAAAACCACTTCAGCCAACCCTGGTTTTCTAAAAACAACTTCCTTTTTATGGTAATCCATGGAAGCATAATGAGTGAATAAGAAATCCATCCCTAAGATTGCATCTAACATCTGCAACTCTAGTGGAAGAAGATCCACTAACATATTGAGACCTTCTACTAAGACCTCACAATCTCGCAACACTGAATTGACTAGTAAATCATCACTAACTGGAGTGTATATAACTAACTCTTCAAATAAAGGCTCTAGCTTCTTACTAAGCTTAGTTAGGAATATACTGGAAACAAAGGAATGCGTAGCACTGGATCTATCAAAACACATGCGGGTACATTACAAATAGAAATCGTATCAGAATCACATCCGTGCATCCTCTCGCTTCTCGCTGAGTCATAGCGTAGACCTTTCCCCTCGTTGCTTAGGTCTCCCTAAATACCTCGTGAGCTTAACCCTAAATTGATCCTCGCTGCTTGTTCCAGATTTCACTTCCCTTCACAGAACCCAAAACTTAACTGATGATTACAACATCTTCCAATCATTTTCTTCTCACGATTCCTTCACGAAACTTGTAGGAAATTGACAGCAAATTTCTGTCTTCTGCCTTCCTCTTAACAAAACAGCAACTTAAAATCAGAATTGGCTCGAGCTTCCTTCATGAATTTTGTTCCAATATGAGTTAACTTTCATGAAACAAAACCTCAACCCTTACCTCTTCCTGTGGAGCTCGAGAAGGTCAAAATATCAGGACTGGTTTGAGTTGATTTCCTTGCTGCAATAAAGAATCCCCTTGAGTTCTCCTCTTTTCTTCTGCAACTCCAGCTCAAAATCACCAAAAATGGTCTCCTTCTTCTTCCTTTCTCCTTCAACCACGAAGCTTCAGCCTTAGTTTGTGATGAAAGAGAAGAAAATGGAGAGAAATCCCTTTTTAAAAAAGCTTCAGCCCCACGAAGCTTCTGTACAAGACCGGACCGTGAATTATTAGACCTACTGATGTAACACCGTTGACAGTAAAGAATAATAACTTCATAGATGACCATTAGTGACTCGACCTGAATCCTGAGCGTGTTACGGACTCCCGCTCATGGTCCCGTCCTTTGACTAGTACGATTGAGGGTGGTCACAGTTACTCGCATAATATGCCTATCTTCTCAGGGACAGGACCAAGTAAGGATCTGGGAACTTAACTACGCGAGATGCAATTCACTCGTTCCCGCCTTTTGGGAAAGTAGAGGGGTTGTTCCCTTAAGTGCTGTCTCCAGGGCTTGGACAACGGGCGCCCACCTTCTCCCTGGCCCGAGAAGGGTGTTGTGTATGGTTGGACCATCACAATATGTTGTTCATTAGAGGAGCACTAGGGACTTAAGGAACAAGAGGTAGACACAAGGGTAAAACGGTAATTTGACCCAGTCGTGTCTACGAACGACCTGTGAAGGGTCGACTCATGGGCATTGGTTATATCAGTGGACACGTAATATTCTGCACTGACGGGAGTGCAGCTACGGCTATAGTGGAGTGTTACCGTAGCTAATGAATGTTGATCAACCGGGTCAAAGTGTTTGACAGGTTAATCTCGGATCATTGGAGCCCGTCACTGTAGGTCCATTAGGTCCCTCGGTTGGCTCAATCTGGGTTAAAAGAAGGGTTAATGTTTTGGTATGAAATTGAAGTGTTCAATTTCACTTTAAGGGCATTTATGTCATTTATATGAGATATGAATGATATTATATATAGTTTAATGTGAATGAGATTCATAATAAACTATGGGTTAGCCTAATTGTTAAATTAAGGCTAATTGGAGAAATTAATTGAGAGAAATTGAATTGGATGTGATTCAATTTAATTAATCCACAATTGTTGCAAATGAGATTTGCAATATAAGATATGAGATATCTTATATTATGTGGTTATGCAAATGAGATTTGCATAACTTATGGTTGTGGTAAAGTGGTAATAATGTGGAGATTTTAACTCCATCATTCCACTATTTAAACCCTTTGCAAGAAGGGATTGGTAAGATTTCTCTCATTTTTTGATTTTAATCAAAGAGAAGAGATCAAAATTCTCTCTACTCTCTCAATTCTCCTCCCTCTCCAAAACTCTAGAGTCCCACAACTCTCCTCTTCTCCAAAGGAAGAACAACCGAGACTCCAAGTGGTAGTGTTTGAATTCCGTTCGTGGGAAGCGTTCGTTGAGATCGAGAAGCACGAAGTGTTCGTGACCGAGGAAGAAACCATGAAGAGAGTCTTCAACAAGTAAGTACTTTTATCTTAGTGTAATTTCTTCCTCTTTTGCATGTTTAACTTAGATCTAAGAGTTAGATCGTTTTGAAAAAATTCAAGTAGGGTAATGATACCATGACAATTCGATCGTCTTCCGCTGCGCGGGGATTTTCATTCCCTTCAATTGGTATCAGAGCCATTTCGATGGTTCTTCATTATGCACTTTTTTTTTTTTTGTTAAAATAGGTGGGTATTTTACTTTGAATTCATGAGATGAATGCTGGTTTGCGAATTTGGATGTTTTCGATTTTCGCACTAGATTAGATTTACAATTTATGTTGATGAGATCATTGTAAGAGCCCGTTGTTTTTGGGCATTTTGTTGTAGATCGAGTCTGTAAAGTCCGAGTCTTTAGTAGCAAGAGTTGCTGTGAAGAAATCGAAGCGAAAACGAGCGAATTTCGAAGCACAAACAGCAAAGGTGTTTGCTGTACAGGCGACGACGTCTCACGCTGCTCTTTGGCGTCTCAACGTTGTGCCAGCAGGAGCAAGGCGCGCTGCAGTACAGCATTGCAACGCCGTTGGCGTTGAGAACGCTGGGTTGACGCTGGAAGCGACAGCGTTGCAACACTGCACGCGTTGAGGAGCAGTTCACGAGCAGTTGCAAACTTGGGCGGTTGAAGTTGATTCTTAGTGGGCAGTTTTTTTTCGAAATTTAATTTGTTTTTTAAATTTCTTTATTTGTAAAATGTATTTACTTTATTTATTTAATTATTTTGTTAAATAATATTAATATAAGTGTTATATTAATGTTATTTAATTAAATAATTGCCCCTAGGTGCTAAAACCGGTCCAATTTTGCTATTTAATTATTTTATGCATGAGATGTATGATTTAATTAAATTCTATGTGCATATTGTATGTCATATAGATTTAAAATCCAACCTTAGGTTAAACATTTCATGCATCATTTATATTATAAGAGTTATAATATATAGTTTGCATGATAGATTATATTATAAGAGTTATAATATAATTAAATGCATGTTTAATTTAATTAATATAAGTGTTATATTTTTTAGATTAAAGTATGCTCATGCATTTATATTCATGTGATGAATTATATTATGTTATAGTATATAGTTATTCATGTGATGAATGATCAAGCACTATAACATAGAAATGCATGCAACCTATGTTAATTATTAGTTTTAAAGAGTTTAGAACTTGAATAATTAGACTTAGGTTTTCTATTTTCTAATGAGATTAGAAATTCGGAAATCAAAGTTTAGTCTATGAATGGAGACTGATTAGTAACTCTGTCTAAGGAAGGTGTTGTCTAAGGCAGGGGTATTTAAGTTGACGCTTGAACACCCTACACCAAAACCGACTGGAGGAAGTGAATTCGGTCCGAAGATTCTTAGATTATACTTATTGTGAGTGCCTCTAATTAAAAGTGTTTTAATTTACTCACATAGACCTAAGTTATAATTTGATTATAGACTTAGGTTAATACCATATAAGAGTTATATTGGTAGACTTAGGTAAATTTTAGCCGGTTTATCTAGGTCAATCCCTATTAAAATTAAAGTGCTGAGTGGGAGGCAATAAAGTGTATGAGATACATTTGAATTTCCAACCACAAATCTCCTTAAAGTCCGCACCGTGAGATCTATACTCGGCCTCGTGGCGCAAATGGGAGCGTCCCCCTTCGGGTGGCATTTGTATAGGTCAATATCATCGTGGATGGAGAGAGTACTTATAGTGAGTGGGTGCGGGACTTGTGAAAACGAGACCCACGGTCTCTTCTTTAGATTCACACCGTGAGACGCCTATGATCCGCCTGCTAGTTTGGCCTGGACTAGACAATCCCTTCGGAGGGCCTGATCATGGGAGTTGGAACACCGTGAATTCCCGAAAGGGATACAGTTTCCTGGTTGATTTTCCTTCTTGGTTCACCCTTCGGTGGCTTTTGTTTGGACGGATGCTTCGAAACTTAAAGATTGAGGGTGACCCTCACAGAATTCGTTAAGTGTTAATGAATTCGACCGAACAATGGTAATTGGACGCCTGATGGAATAAGAGTTATTCTGGGATTAGGGTCTGATCGAGAAAGTCTCGTCCTGGACGAGGAGTGTTCTATTCACCCTTCGGTGGCGGTCATTCTAAACCTTTAGGATATCATTGAAAAATTGTGAATGACCTAGGGATCATGAAACAATATTGCAAAAACTTGATTGGATTTCAAAAAGTTTTTTTTTGCGAGACTAACACAAAGTTTTCTTGATTTTTCAGCTTAAAACATGTCTAGCGCAATAATAGCTCTACTCGCCTATGATAAATTAGTGGGAGATAATTACCAAAGTTAGAAAAATAACATAAACACAATATTGGTAACTGACGACATTAAGTTCGTGTTGTTTGAGGAGTGTCCTCAGATGTCGGGCTCGACTGCGTCGCGAAGTGTTCGCGATGCATACGATCGATGGATCAGGGCCAATGAAAAGGCCAAGGTCTACATCATTGCCAGCATGTCTGATGTATTGGCAAAGAAGCATGAGTTGATGGTCACTGCCAAGGAGATCATGGAGTCCTTGCAGGAAATGTTTGGACAACATTCCTTTCAGGTCCGACATGACTCGCTCAAATACGTCTTCAACGCACGGATGAAAGAGGAGGCGTCTGTCCGTGAACATGTTCTAGACATGATGACCGACTTTAATCTGGCTGAGATGAATGGGGCTTCGATCGATGAGTCGAGCCAAGTCAGTTTTATTTTGGAGACTCTTCCGAAGAGTTTCCTTGATTTCAGAGTAATGTCTTTGTTATGAACAAAATTAGCTACACTCGACTACCCTCCTCAATGAGCTACAGAATTTCCAGGTCCTTGAACAGGGTCAAGGCATCAGAATCTGAGGCAAATGTTGCCTCATGTGTCTTATCACGTGGGTTCGACCTGCAGGGCGAAACTGCGTTGCTCCTTCACACCCAAAAGGAAAGAAGAGGATGAAGAGGGGTAAATCGATCGAGTCGCGCCTGAGGGCAAGAAAGGTCAAGGACGCTGCAGAGAGAAAGGAAAGTGTTTCCACCGCAATGGGGGCAGACACTGGAAGAGGAACTATCCAAAATTCCTGGACGAGAGGAAGAATCAAGGTAAATGTGATTTACTTGTGACAGAAACTTGTTTAGTGGAGAGTAGTGACTCTGCCTGGATGTTGGATTCGGGCGCCACTAACCATGTTTGTTATTCTTTTCAGGGGATTGATTCATGGCAGCCGCTACGAGAGGGTGAGGTGACTCTATGGGTTGGATTCGGGGAGCTTGTCTCTACTGCAACGATCGTGCAGTTGAAGCTACATTTTGGCAAAGAAATAAATTTTGTTGGACAATATGTATATAGTTCAAGGGTTTACTAGAAACCTAGTTTCTATTTCCTCCCTTTTAGAATAATGTATTTCCGTTTCATTCCATGGTAATAAAACGTTTATTTCCAGAAATGGTAATCTTATTTGTTCTACTTCACTTGAGCATAATCTGTATGTTTTGAAACCTAATTCGGTCAAAAGTGTTTTGAATACTGAATTATTTAAAATTGCAGAAACACAAACTAAGAAAGCGGAAGTTTCTCCTAAGAAAAATGCCCATCTTTGGCATCTACGGTTAGGCCACATTAATCTCAATAGGATTGAGAAACTAGTGAAGAGTGGACTTCTAAACGAGTAAGAAGAAAACTTTTTGTCGGTGTGTGAGTCATGCCTTGAGGGCAAAATGACCAAACGTCCTTTTAGTGGAAAAGGATATAGAGCCAAAGAGCCTCTTGAGTTAGTACATTCGACCTCTCGTGGTCCGATGAATGTTAAAGCTCGTATAAGGTTATGAGTACTTCGTGTCTTTTATGACGATTACTCGAGGTATGGGTATATTTACCTAATGCACGTGAAGTCTCAGAACTCTTGAAAAGTTCAATGAGTACAAGATCGAGGTTGAGAACCTCTTAGGTAAATCGCTTAAAACACTTCGATCGGATCGAGGTGGAGAGTACATGGACACTGAATTCAAGGACTATATGATAGAACACGGAATTACGTCCCAACTCTCAGCGCCTGGTATTCTACAGCAGAATGGTGTATCGGAGAGGAGAAACAGAACCTTGTTGGACATGGTTCGGTCTATGATGAGCTATGCTCATCTCCCTGATTCTTTTTGGGGTTACGCAGTGGAGACTGCGGTCTATATTTTGAACAACGTTTCGTCGAAGAGTGTTTGTGAAACACCTTTCGAGCTATGGAGTGGACGTAAAGGCAGTTTGCATCACTTCAGAATTTGCGGATGTCCGACCCACGTGTTGGTGTCAAACCCAAAAAAGTTGGAACCCCGTTCGAAATTGTGCCTATTCGTAGGTTACCCTAAAGAGACTAGGGGTGGTCTGTTTTACGATCCTAAGGAAAATAAGGTGCTTGTGTCGACAAACGCCACTTTCCTAGAGGAAAACCATGTCAGGGATCATTTACCAAGGAGTAAAATTGTGTTAAATGAAATGGACAATACATCAGCAAGAGTTGTTGATGGGGCTAGTACGTAAACAAGTGTTGTTGATCCTAGTACGTCTAATCTGTTGGAATTTTTGTCCGAATCTCGTGTTTGTAAATTACTGTTTGAAATTAATAAGAGTTATTTATTTCATCACTTTGCGTCTCACAATATTTATAAACTTTTCCAATAAACTAAGCTCCAAGGTCATTGAATTTATGAGAGAACTAGAACTTGAACGGTGTGTAGTGGACACACAGGGAGGATCACGTTCGAGTAAATGACCCGAACGGTCTATAGTATATGGATAGGGTTGGAGACCTAATCCTGGATACACTATGGATGCGGTCCGCTTTGTATTAGATACAAACGAGGTGATCTGATTCATTCATGTGGTTGACATGCGAGTGGGGGCATCCTGTGCAATGAGATTGTACAAGACCGGACCGTGAATTATTAGACCTACTGATGTAACACCGTTGACAGTAAAGAATAATAACTTCATAGATGACCATTAGTGACTCGACCTGAATCCTGAACGTGTTACGGACTCCTGTCTGCGGGGGTCTGTCCTTTGACTAGTACGATTGAGGGTGGACACAGTTACTCGCATAATATGCCTATCTTCTCAGGGACAGGACCAAGTAAGGATCTGGGAACTTAACTACGCGAGATGCAATTCACTCGTTCCCGCCTTTCGGGAAAGTAGAGGGTTGTTCCTTTAAGTCTTGCCTCGGGGCTTGGACAACGGCGCCCACCTTCTCACCGCCCGAGAAGGGTGTTGTGTATGGTTGGACCATCACAATATGTTGTTCATTAGAGGAGCGAGGGACTTAAGGAACAAGAGGTAGACACAAGGGTAAAACGGTAATTTGACCCGGGGCCAGTGTCTCTGAACGACTGTGAAGGGTCGACTCATGGGCATTGGTTATATCGGTGGACACGTAATATTCGCAGATCGACGGGAGTGCAACTTACGGGCTATAGTAGTGGAGTGTTACCGTAGCTAATGAATGTTGATCAACCGAGTCAAAGAGTTTGACAGTTTAATCTCTGATCATTGTAGCCCGTCACCGTGAGGTCCATTAGGTCCCCTCGCTTGGCTCAATCAGGTTAAAAGAAGGGTTAATGTTTTGGTATGAAATTGAAGTGTTCAATTTCACTTTACGGCATTTATGTCATTTATATGAGATATGAATTATATAATATATAGTTTAATGTGAATGAGATTCATAATAAACTATGGGTTAGCCTAATTGTTAAATTAAGGCTAATTGGAGAAATTAATTGAGAGAAATTGAATTGGATGTGATTCAATTTAATTAATCCACAATTGTTGCAAATGAGATTTGCAATATGAGATATCTTATTTTATGTGGTTATGCAAATGAGATTTGCATAACCTATGCTTGTGGTAAAATGGTAATAATGTGGAGATTTTAACTCCATGATTATTCCACTATATAATCCCTTCTTGCAAGAAGGAATTCAAGCTAATCTCTCATTTTTTGGATTCTCACCCAAAAAGAAGAGAATTCTCTCACTTTCTCTCAACTCTCCTCCCTCTCCAAAACTCTAGAGTCCCAGAACTCTCCTCCTTTCCAAAGAAAGAACAACCAAGACTCCAAGTGGTAGTGTTCGGATTCCGTTCGTGGGAAGCGTTCGTTGAGATCGTGAGGCACGAAGTGTTCGTGATCAAGGAATATTTTGAAGAATTGTCTACAACAAGTAAGTACATTCTTCTCGCTGTAAATTTCTTCCTTCTATTGCATGTTTAGCCTAGATCTAATAGTTAGATCGTTTTGATAAAATTCGAGTAGCGTAATGATACCATGACGATTCGATCGTCTTTCGTTGCGCGGGGATTCTCATTCCCTTCAATTGGTATCAGATCCATTTCGATGGTTCTTCATTATGCACTGTTTTTTGTTAAAATATGTGGTTTGAATTCATGAGATGAATGCTGGTTTGCGAATTTGGATGTTTTTCGGTTTTGGCACTAGATTATATTTGCAATTTATGTTGATGAGATCAATGTAAGAGCCTGTTGTTTCTGGGCATTTTGTTTTAAAACGAGTCTGTAAGTCCGAGTCGTTCGTGGCAAGAGCTGTTGTGAAGAAATCGAAGCGGAAACGGGCGAAAATCAGTGAAGAACAACAAAGGTATTTGTTGTTCTGTCGATGGCGTTGAGACGCTGTTCATCGACTTCTCAATGCTATCCTTGCAGACGGACGCCCTGCTGTAGAGCAGCGTTGCAACGCTACGACATGGAGAGCACGCCGACGCGGCAATGGCGTTAACGCCGCCACTTGCGTTACAACGCCACACGCAGCAGTAGTGGCGGTTGCGCCTTCGATTTCATGCGAAGTGGGAGCTTGATGCTTAGTGGGGTAGTTATTTTTGATTTTTTAATTATTTTATTTAATGTAAAATGTATTTTGTTATTTTATTTAATTATTTTGTTAAATAATATTAATATAAGTATTATTTTAATGTTATTTAATTAAATAATTGTCCCTAGGTGCCAAAACCAGTCCAATTTTGCTATTTAATTATTTTATGCATGAGATGTATGATTTAATTAAATTCTATGTGCATATTGTATGTCATATAGATTTAAAATCTCACCTTAGGTTAAACATTTCATGCATCATTTATATTATAAGAGTTATAATATATAGTTTTCATGATAGATTATATTATAAGAGTTATAATATAATTAAATGCATGCTTAATTTAATTAATATAAGTGTTATATTTTTTAGATAAAAGTATGCCATGAATTTATATTAATGTGATGAATTATATTATGTTATAGTATATAGTTATTCATGTGATAAATGATCAACCATTATAACATAGAAATGCATGCAACCTAAGTTAATTATTAGTTTTAAAGAGTTTAGAACTTGAATAATTAGACTTAGGTTTTCTTATTTCTAATGAGATTAGAAATTAGGAAATCAAAGTTTAGTCTATGAATGGAGACTGATTAGTAACTCAGTCTAAGGAAGGTTTTGTCTAAGGCTAGGGTATTTAAGTTGACGCTTGCGGAACACCCCTACCTGGAAACCGATCTGGGAGTGAATTCGGTCTAGAGATTCTTAGATTATACTTATCGTGAGTGCCGCTAATTAAAAGTGTTTTAATTTACTCACATAGACCTAAGTAATAACGTGATTATAAACTTAGGTTAATACCATATAAGAGTTATATTGGTAGACTTAGGTAAATTTTAGCCGGTTTATCTAGGTCAATCCTTATTAAAATTAAAGTGCTGAGTGGGAGGGAATAAAGTGTATGAGATACATTTGAATTTCCAACCACAAATCTCCGTTAAGTCTGCACCGTGAGATCTATACTCGGCCTCGTGGCGCAAATGGGAGCGTCCCCCTTCGGGTGGCATTTGTATAGGTCAATATCATCGTGGATGGAGAGAGTACTTATAGTGAGTGGGAGCGAGACTTGTGAAAACGAGACCCACAGTCTCTTCTTTCGATTCACACCGTGAGACGCCTATGATCTGCCTGCTAGTTTGGCCTGGACCAGACTATCCCTTCGGAGGGCTTGATCATGGGAGTTGGAACATCGTGAATACCTGAAAGGGATACAGTTTCCTGGTTGGTTTTCCTTCTTGGTTCACCCTTCGGTGGCTATTGTTTGGACGGATGCTTGGAAACTTAAAGATTGAGGGTGACACTCACAGAATTCGTTAAGTGTTAATGAATTCGACCGAACAATGGTAATTGGACGCCGATGGAATAATAGTTATTTTGGTATTAGGGTCTGATCGAGAAAGTCTCGTCCTAGAGGAGGAGTGTTTTGTTCACCCTTCGGTCGCGGTCATTCTAAACCTTTAGGGTATCATTGCAAAATTTTAAATGACCTAGGGATCATGAAACAATTTTGTTAAAACTTGATTGGTTTTCAAAAGTTTATTGCAAGATTAACACAAAGTTTTCTTAACTTTTCAGCTTAAAACATGTCTAGCGCAATAATAGGTCTACTCGCGTTCGATAAATTAGTGGGAGATAATTACCAAACTTGGAAAAACAACATAAACAAAATTTTGGTAACTGAAGACATTAAGTTCGTGCTGTCTGGGAGTGTCCTCGGATGTCGGGCTCGACTGCGTCGCGAAGTGTTCCCGATGCATACGATCGATGGATCAGGGCCAATGAAAAGGCAAAGGTCTACATCATTGTCAGCATGTCTGATGTTTTGGCAAAGAAGCATGACCTGATGGTCACCGCAAAGGAGATCATGGAAGCCTTGCAGGAAATGTTTGGACAACAGTCCTTTCAGGTCCGGCATGACTCGCTCAAATACGTCTTCAACGCACGGATGAAAGAGGGGTCGTCTGTCCGTGAACATGTTCTAGACATGATGACCCACTTTAATCTGGCTGAGAAGAACGGAGCTTCGATCGATGAGTCGAGCCAAGTCAGTTTTATTTTAGAGACTCTTCCGAAGAGTTTTCTTCAGTTTCGTAGCAATGCTGTTATGAACAAAATTAGCTACACTCTGACTACCTTCCTCAATGAGCTACAGAATTTTCAGTCCTTGAACAGGGTCAAGGCATCGGAATCTGAGGCAAATGTTGCCTACAGGTCTTATCACAGGGGTTCGACCTCTGGGACGAAACCTGTTGCTCCTTCACGCCCAAAAGGGAAGAAGAGGATGAAGAGGGGTAAAACTGATCGAGCTGCCCCCCCACAAGGGCAAGAAGGTCAAGGACGTTGCAGAGAAAGGAAAGTATTTCCACTGTAATTGGGGCGGACACTGGAAGAGGAACTGTCCCAAATTCCTGGCCGAGAGGAAGAATCAAGGTAAATGTGATTTACTTGTGACAGAAACTTGTTTAGTGGAGAGTAGTGACTCTGCCTGGATATTGGATTCGGGCGCCACTAACCATGTTTGTTATTCTTTTCAGGGGATTGATTCATGGCAGCCGCTACGAGAGGGTGAGGTGACTCTACGGGTTGGATTCGGGGAGCTTGTCTCTACTGCAACGATCGGCGCAGTGAAGCTACATTTTGGCAGCAGCTAAATTTTGTTGGACAATATGTATATAGTTCAAGGGTTTACTAGAAACCTAGTTTCTATTTCCTCCCTTTTAGAACAATGTATTTCCATTTCATTCCATGGTAATAAAACGTTTATTTCCAGAAATGGTAATCTTATTTGTTCTACTTCACTTGAGCATAATCTGTATGTTTTTAAACCTAATTCGGTCAAAAGTGTTTTGAATACTGAATTATTTAAAATTGCAGAAACACAAACTAAGAAAGCGGAAGTTTCTCCTAAGAAAAATGCCCATCTTTGGCATCTACGGTTAGGCCACATTAATCTCAATAGGATTGAGAAACTAGTGAAGAGTGGACTTCTAAACGAGTAAGAAGAAAACTTTTTGTCGGTGTGTGAGTCATGCCTTGAGGGCAAAATGACCAAACGTCCTTTTAGTGGAAAAGGATATAGAGCCAAAGAGCCTCTTGAGTTAGTACATTCTGACCTCTGTGGTCCGATGAATGTTAAAGCTCGGGGCGGTTATGAGTACTTCGTGTCTTTTATAGACGATTACTCGAGGTATGGGTATATTTACCTAATGCACAGGAAGTCTGTAACTCTTGAAAAGTTCAAGGAGTACAAGACTGAGGTTGAGAACCTCTTAGGTAAATCGCTTAAAACACTTCGATCGGATCGAGGTGGAGAGTACATGGACACTGAATTCAAGGACTATATGATAGAACACGGAATTACGTCCCAACTCTCAGCGCCTGGTATTCTACAGCAGAATGGTGTATCGGAGAGGAGAAACTTGTTGGACATGGTTCGGTCTATGATGAGCTATGCTCATCTCCCTGATTCTTTTTGGGGTTACGCAGTGGAGACTGCGGTCTATATTTTGAACAACGATTCGTCGAAGAGTGTTTGTGAAACACCTTTTGAGCTCTGGAGTGGATGTAAAGGCAGTTTACATCACTTCAGAATTTGGAGATGCCCAGCCCACGTGTTGGTGTCAAACCCAAAAAAGTTAGAACCCCGTTCGAAATTGTTTCTATTCGAAGGCTACCCTAAAGAGACTAGGGGTGGTATGTTTTCCGATCCTAAGGAAAATAGGGTGCTTGTGTCGACAAACGCCACTTTTCTAGAGGAGGACCACGTTAGGGATCATTTACCAAGGAGTAAAATTGTGTTAAATGAAATGGACAATACATCAGCAAGAGTTGTTGACGGGGCTAGTACGTCAACAAATGTTGTTGATCCTAGCACATTTAGTCAAATTCGTTTCCAAGAGTTGGGAATGCCTTGACGTAGTGGGAAGGCTGTGAGACGGCCTGATCGCTACATGGGTTTAGCTGAAACCTCAGTTGTCGCTCGTGATGATAACTGTGAGGATCCATTGACCTATGATCAGACAATGCTTGATGTTGACAAAGACGAATGGATTAAAGCTATGGACCAGGAAATGGAGTCTATGTACTTTAATTCTCTATGGGAGCTTGTGGATCAACTGGATGGGGTAAAACCTATTGGTTGCAACTGGATCTACAAGCGTAAATGTGGCGTAGATGGGAAGGTGCAGACCTTCAAAGCCCGACTAGTGGCAAAGGGTTTTACCCAGGTTGAAGGGGTTGACTATGAGGAGACCTTTTCACCTGTTGCCATGGTAAAGAAGATCAGGATCCTTTTGGCCATTGCCGCGTATTATGACTACGAGGTATGACAGATGGATGTCAAGACAACCTTTCTGAATGGCAAACTTGAACAGACCATCTACATGGACCAGCCCAAAGGGTTCATTACCCAAGGCCAAGAGCAAAAGGTTTGCCGGCTTCATAGGTCCATTTATGCGCTGAAACAAGTTTCGAGGTCTTGGAATATCAGGTTTGATGAGGCGATCAAATCTTATGGCTTTGATCAAAATGTCGACGAGCCTTGTGTCTACAAGAAAATTGTTGACAAAACTGTCGCATTTTTTAGTGTTGTTTGTGGAATATTCTTCTCATTGGGAATAAGGTAGATTTTCTTACTAACGTTAAGAAGTGGCTAGCTTCGCAATTCCAAATGAAAGATTTGGGAGAAACTCAGTACGTTCTAGGTATCCAGATTGTCCGGAACCAGAAGAACAGAACGCTAGCCTTGTCTCAGACGTCTCATATTGACAAGATGTTGTCTAGATATAAGATGCAGAACTCCAAGAAGGGCTTGCTACCTTTCTGGCATGGGGTTCACTTGTCTAAGGATCAGTGTCCTAAGACTCCTCAAGATGTTGAGGATATGAGACGGATTCCATATGCTTCGGTTGTAGGGAGCCTGATGTATGCCATGTTGTGTACTAGGCCCGACATCTATTATGCAAAGAGGGAATTGTCGGTAGATATCACCCAATCGAGATTAGATCACCGGGCACCGTGCGTAAAGGCAATCCTCAAGTATCTTAGGAGAACGAGGAACTACAACTTAGTGTATGGCAGTAGAGATTTGATCCTTACAGGATACACGGATTTTGATTTTAAGACCGATAAGGATTCTAGGAAATCCAGTTCGGGGTCAACCTCCATTCTCAATGGAGGAGCTGTAGTATGGCGAAGCATCAAGCACGGATGCATCGCTGATTCCACTTTAGAAGCAGAGTATGTTGCGGCTTATGAAGCTGCAAAGGAAGTTGTTTGCCTTAGGAAGTTCATGACGGATTTGGAAGTTGTTCCAAATATGAACTTATCGATCACACTGTTCTGTGATAATAGTGGTGCAGTAGCCAACTCACGTGAGCCTCGGAGACATAAGAGAGAGAAACACATTGAGCGCAAGTATCATCTGATACGAGAGATTGTGCACCGTGGAGACGTGACAGTCACGCAGATAACGTCGGAGCACAACGTAGTTGATCCATTTACAAAGCCCCTAATGGCTAAGGTGTTTGAGGGTCACCTAGAGAGTCTAGGTCTTCGAGAGCTTTCTGACTAGGGCAAGTGGGAGATGTGTAAACGGGTATTCAATGCCCTAGTTTATTGTATTACTTCATTGTAATTTATGTACATTTCAGAAATGTATTTTCTCCACTAGCTTAGTCCAAGTGGGAGTTTGTTGGGATTTTAGTCCTAATCTCGTGTTTGTAAATTACTGTTTGAAATTATTAAGAGTTATTTATTTCATCACTTTGTGTTTCGCAATATTTATAAACTTTTCCAATAAACTAAGCTCTAGGGTCATTGAATTTATGAAAGAACTAGAACTTGAACGGTGTGTAGTGGACACAACGGAAGGATCACGTTCGAGTAAATCACCCGAATGGTCTACAGTATATGGATAGGGTTGGAGACCTAATCCTGGATACACTGTGGATGCAGCCCGCTTTGTATTGGATACAAACGAGGTGATCTGACTCGTTCATGTGGTTGACATGCGAGTGGGGGCATCCTGTGCAATGAGATTGTACAAGACCGGGATGCGTGGAATTATTAGACCTCACCGATGTAACACCGCTGATGGCGATGGGACTAATAACTTCATAGATGACCATTAGTGACTCGACCTAATTACGAGCGTGTTACGGACTCCTGTCTGCGGGGGTCTGTCCTTTGACTAGTACGGGTGAGGGTGGTCACAGTTAGGGGTCTGCATCGGTCGGTCGGGGTCGGTTTTTTACAAAAATCGACTCCGAACCGATCTGGTCGGTTTCTGAATAGCTGAAACCGAATTGCCTTTTTGGAGGCATAAACCGACCGACCGACCGACTGGTCGGCTGGTCGGTTTGGTAATTTTATACTTCAGTTTTTTTTTTTTAACTTAATAGAATTCAATTCGGTTGTTTCTTGTCTTGAATTTGCTCATTTGGAATTCGAATTTTGAACTTTGAAGTTAAGTTACAATGTATCTTTCCTCTTCAATTTTTTTTTTATAATGCTGCCTTTAGTTAATAGTTATCATCCATACTCCACTTCATACACCATAGTACTTTAATTGCAATTGGTTCTTTTTTTTCCTTGAATTTGCTCATTTGAACTTTTGAACTTCAAATTTTGAACTTTGAAGTTACACTATATTTTCACTCTTCAATTTTGTTTTTTTGTTCCTTTTACTATTTTAGATTTAAACCCTTATTAGTTATCATCCATACTCCATAGTACTTTAATTGCAATTGGTTCTTTTTTTCCTTGAATTTGCTCATTTGCTCATTTGAACTTCAAATTTTGAACTTTGAAGTTACACTATATTTTCACTCTTCAATTTTTTGTTTTTGTTCCTCTTACTATTTTAGATTTAAACCCTTATTAGTTATCATCCATACTCCATAGTACTTTAATTGCAATTGGTTCTTTTTTTCCTTGAATTTGCTCATTTGAACTTTTGAACTTCAAATTTTGAACTTTGAAGTTACACTATATTTTCACTCTTCAATTTTGAAGTTACACTATAGGAATATGAGTCATAACTCATAATAACGTAAATAGACAAAATAACAATTCACAACATTCTTGAAGAACAAAAGTCTTTCAAATCACAACTATTAAACAAGGGTCTTTAAAATCACCAAGTTACAAACCCGTTGACAGTAAGGACTAATAACTTCGTAGATGACCATTAGTGACTCGACCTGAATCCTGAGCGTGTTACGGACTCCTGTCTGCGGGGGTTTGTCCATTGACTAGTACGGGTGAGGGTGGTAACAGTTACTTGCCCAATATGCCTATCTTCTCAGGGACTGGACCAAGTAGGGAGCTGGGAACTTAACTACGCGAGATGCAATTCACTCGTTCCCGCCTTTAGGGAAACTAGAGGGGTGTTCCTCTGTTCTTCGTCTCCGTGGCTTGGACAACAGACACCCACCTTCTCACTGGCCCGAGAAGGGTGTTGTGTATGGTTGGACCATCACAATATGTTGTTCATTAGAGGATCAATGGGGGACTTAAGGAACAAGAGGTAGACACAAGGATAAAACGGTAATTTGACCCAGTCGTGTCTACGAACGACCTGTGAAGGGTCGACTCATGGGCATTGGTTATATCAGTGGACACGTAATAATCTGCACTAACGGGAGTGCAGCTACGGGCTATAGTGGAGTGTTACCGTAGCTAATGAATGTTGATTAACAAGGTCAAAGAGTTTGACAGGTTAATCTCGGATCATTGGAGCCCGTCACTGTAGGTCCATTAGGTCCCTCGGTTGGCTCAATCTGGGTTAAAAGAAGGGTTAATTTTTTGGTATGAAATTGAAGTGTTCAATTTCACTTTAAGGGAATTTATGTCATTTATATGAGATATGAATGATATAATATATAGTTTAATGTGAATGAGATTCATAATAAACTATAGGTTAGCGTAATTGTTTAATTAGGGCTAATTGGAGAAATTAATTGGGAGAAATTAAATTGGATGTGATTCAATTTAATTAATCCACATTTATTGCAAATGAGATTTGCAATATGAGATATGAGATATCTTATATTATGTGGTTATGCAAATGAGATTTGCATAACCTATGGTTGTGGTAAAGTGGTAATAATGTGGAGATTTTAACTTCATCATTCCACTATTTAAACCCTTTGCAAGAAGAGATTGGTAAGCTTTCTCTCATTTTTTGATTTTGATCAAAGAGAAGAGATCAAAATTCTCTCTACTCTCTCAATTCTCCTCCCTCTCCAAAACTCTAGAGTCCCACAACTCTCCTCTTCTCCAAAGGAAGAACAACCGAGACTCCAAGTGGTAGTGTTCTGGATTCCGTCAGGGAAGCGTTCGTTGAGATCGAGAAGCACGAAGTGTTCGTGACCGAGGAAGAAACCTTGAAGAGAGTCTTCAACAAGTAAGTACTTTTATCTTGCTGTAATTTCTTCCTCTTTTGCATGTTTAACTTAGATCTAAGAGTTAGATCGTTTTGAAGAAATTCAAGTAGCGTAATGATACCATGAATATTCGATCGTCTTTCGCTGCGCGGAGATTTTCATTTCCTTCATGCATCGCTGATTTCACTATGGAAGCGGAGTACGTTGCGGTTTATGAAGCTACAAAGGAAGCTGTTTGGCTTAGGAAATTCTTGACAGATTTGGAAGTTGTTCCAAATATGAACTTGCTGATCACACTGTTTTGTGACAACACTGGTGCAGTAGCCAACTCCAAGGAGCCTCGGAGCCATAAGAGAGGCAAACACATTAAGCGGAAGTATCACTTGATACGAGAGATAGTGCACCGCGGCGACGTGAAAGTCACGCAGATAGCGTCGAAGCACAACGTAGCTGATCCATTTACAAAGCCCCTCACGACTAAGGTGTTTGAGGGTCACCTAGAGAGTCTAGGTCTTCGAGTATTTCCTGACTAGGGCAAGTGTGAAATGTTCAATTTTGGGTTGAATTTCCGATATATTTGCTGAGTTATTTAGATGGTCAACGGTTGTAACTTTGATTCTTGAGGTGTTGTTGATATGATTGTCTTCATGTGCATCATCAATTTATCAGATGCTGAAAACAAAAAATAACAATTTCAGTTTATTCATCATAATGAAGATTGTAATAAGCACGTACTTTTTTAATTAGCATCACAAATCTGTTGGGACTTTTTGTCCTAATCTCGTGTTTGTAAATTAGAATTTAAAATTAATAAAGAGTTATTCATTTCATTATTTTGTGTCTCGCATTTTATACAAACTTTGACCAATAAACTAAGCTCTAGGGTCATTGAATATATGTGAGAACTAGAACTTGAACGGTGTGTAGTGGACACACAGGGAGGATCACGTTCGAGTAAATGACCCGAACGGTCTACAGTATATGGATGAGGTAGGAGACCTAATCCTTGATACACTATGGATGCGACCTGTTTTGTATTAAGATACAAACGAGGTGATCTGACTCGTTCATGTGGTTGACATGCGAGTGCGGGATCCTGTACAATGAGATTGTACAAGATCGGACCGTGAATTATTAGACCTACTGATGTAACACTGTTGACAGTAAGGACTAATAACTTTGTAGATGACCATTATTGACTCAACTCAAATCCCGGAGCGTGTTACGGACTCCCGCCCCAGGGTCTGTCCTTTGACTAGTACGGGCGAGGGTGGTCACAGTTACTCGCCCAATATGCCTACCTTCTCAGGGACATAATCAAATAGGGAGGTTGGAACTTAACTACGCGAGAAGGAATTCACTTGTTCCCGCCTTTAGGGAAACTAGAGGGGTTGTTTCCTTAAGTGTTGTCTCTAGGGCTTGGACAACGGGCGCCCACCCTCTCACAGGCACGAGAGGGTTGTTGTGTATGGTTTGACCATTACAACGTTGTTGTTCATTAGATGAGCAGTGGGGACTTAAGGAGCAAGAAGTAGACACAGGGGTAAAACGGTAATTTGACCCAGTAGTGTCTACGAACAACCTGTGAAGGGTCGACTCATGGGAATTGGTTATATCAGTGGACACGTAATATTCTGCACTGACGGGAATGCAGCTACGGGCTTTAGTGGAGTGTTACCGTAGCTAATGAATGTTGATTAACCGGGTCAAAGAGTTTGATAGGTTAATCTCGGATCATTGGAGCTCGCCACTGTAGGTCCATTAGGTCCCTCGGTTGGCCCAATCTTGGTTAAAACAAGGGTTACTATTTTGGTGTGAATTGAAGTGTTAAATTTCACTAAAGGGCATTTATGTCATTTATATGAGATATGAATGATATAATATATAGTTTAATGTGAATGAGATTCATAATAAACTATAGGTTAGCCTAATTGTTGATTTAGGGCTAATTGGAGAAATTAGGTTGAGAGATATTGAATTGGATGTGATTAAATTTAATAAATCCACAATATTGCATGTGTGATTTGTGATATGAGATATGAGATATCTTATAATATATGGTTATGCAAATATGATTTGCATAACCTATAGTTGTGGTAAAATGGTAAATAGGTGGAGATTTCAACTCCACCTATCTCCTTTATTTAAACCCTTCTTGCAAGAAGGGTTGTAGGCTATTCTCTCATTTTTTTGGAATTCTCACCAAAAAGAAGAGATCTCTCTCTCACAAACTCTCTCAATTTCTACTCCTCCCTTCACCTACACAAAGATCTCACTATCTTCCTTCTTCTAAAAGAAGAACAACCGAGAAGCCAAGTGGTGGTGTTCTTGTTCGTGAGAAGAATTCGAGATTGTTGAGTTCGAGAAAGCACGAAGAGTTCGTGGATCATTGGAAGGAATCTTGAAGAAAGTTTTCAACAACTAAGTAGCTTCTTTACTTGCTGTTTTTCTTCCATATTAAGCATGTTTAGCCTAGATCTAAGAGTTAGATTGATTTTAACGAACAATAGTTGCATAACTTCACCATGACGATTCAATCGTCTTTCGTTGCGTGAGAGTTTCATTCCCTTCAAAATCAAAGAAATGAAGACATCTTTCAAGGAAATACATGAAAATCCAATTAAACCAACACCAAACTTGCTTAACATCATCATTTTAATTAATAGAGGCACCATTCATGTTTCTTGTGGTATAACCGAAACGTATCCTCACTTGAGAGCCATGGCCAATAAACTAATTTAGAACTTCATGTTCCATCATATGTTATCTCTTCAAAACATCAAGCTCTTTAAAGCAAAACATATTATGAAAGGTGAAAATTAATGGCATAAAAATTTAAGTTATGTATTGTGGTAATTACAATTTCCCAAAAATTATAGCCGAAAAAGAGAAAAATAGTTGGTTTACCTCTTCAACGATGAAAAAATAAGAGTGAGTTTCATCATAACTAAATTTGCAAATTACAAAGAGCTCATGATGAATAAACTGAAATAGCAATGTTTAATAGAAAAAAAAAAGTAACCATGTCAGTTATAGACACACCAACGTCTTTTCTAAGATGCAGAAAAGGAATTCAAAAAAGATACTTCACAATTTTAAACCTGCAGATATGCAAAATGAATCAAAGTTGGACATTCAACTATATATTTTAGAATAAAAATTTGGTCACTGTTCTACCTTATGGTTGGATGGTCTAGATCCTTGTTCTTCTTAATAACTTTCCAGATTTGTTGTGCCCTTTATAGCTAATATTTAAAAATTTTCTCAATTCTATGTTTGGGGATGAAGGAGAAAACAAAATAGATTACTTTCATATGGTGTTAACGATCAATAGAGAGTTTCACAAGATCCATATACCTGTTCGTTGAATTGCTTTTCTTTTTCTTCAGAACTAGATAAAGCAACAACTTTAACCTGAGAATTCAATAGAAATAAATATGGATCACCATAGAATTTTACTTCCCTCCTATAGAAATCCCATTTGACATAAAGAAAATGAGGGTTCACAATAAAAAAAAAATTGCATATCCTTGTGGGTTTGTGGCTTAGGAATAGAATCTCATATCTACAGTTAAAATAGAGGTGGAGAAATGCAAATGAGAATAAAATAAATAACATTTTCTGGGTACCGCAATGATTAAGAGGAAAGCACCGATAAGTTAGCTTATATGTACATCCTCTCTAAGAACATGCTCTAATTTTTCGGTGATGTTTATATACAGAAAAAAATGAACAACAATTATCATATAATATAAGAAAAAAGTTAAGATGTTGCATCAAAAGATTCTTCAACAATCGCTTATACAACTACAAGCAATACTGAAACAACTGAAAATATAAAATGAAAAGGATGCCACTAGACAACACAATTAACACTAATTCAAACTCCATCAATAGCTCAATAGATTAGTAAAAAGATTGATTAATTAAAACAACTCAATTACAACTGCAAATTAGCATTGTCAATATAATAGTAATTCAGACCAAAACTTACCATTTGTGGCCCATTCACACCAGCTAGAATGAATTCTTATGTTGAAAATGAAACTAATCTCAAGCATAATTGAACAACACAATCTTAACTTGTATACATTCCTTTATAATTTCTTATTACTGTTAACCCCCTGCTTAAGGAAAGATAATTTTTGTAGAAGCTTTCTTTTTCTAATTTTCTTTATTCTTTCAGTCTGCCTTATATGGTAGCAAGTTTTGTTTTTTAACGTTAAGAAAATAATAGAGATGAGATCCCTTTTATATGATCTTGACTTATTGCAGCCTTATTCCTTAAAAGTTTTCACTTATGACTCTCTAGTGGTGAGCTTTCTGTCAAACTCAAAGAGGTCAAATAAAACAAAGCTAAAGAATTTGCAAAAAAAATCTCCTAAATGGCGGTAAAGACAAAAGTTTGATTCGTTCCCTAGCACCATAAAATTAGATAAGATAGTCCTGCTTTAAACACGAAACAAAAGAAAATTCGGGCACAAAGTGGAAAATTAGCTTCCTTAGAGGAGGAGAAGTCAACTAACTTCATATTTTCTCTTTGCAATAGGCTTCAATGGGCATTCTAGAAGACCCCCAAACACGGCACCTTGTCTATCGCCAACAACCTATCGATCATGAGGAAAACAACTCCATTATTAAACAAACATGAAGTTCTGCACTGGTTAGCTCTTCAGCAGAATTAAGATCTCATTAGACATAGAAGAGTCATAAAATCAACATACTAGCAAACAAGGACCGGAAAGTTCACTACTTTTGCGTATGAGTGTTCGAAGAGATATGCCATGTCTCAATGTACTGTTGTTCATTAGAAGGAAACTCAGTTAAGGTCATAATGTACCAAACTATCTTCATAGGTAACCAATCTATAACATTTCAAATAAATTACCTATGTAGAAAGATCCATTGTCGATCAGTGTAAATGGGAAGCTAAAAAAACTCATAAACTCTAAATTGAGCAGATTGGTGTACATGGAAATAATGTTGTCAATCAGATTGCGTGAGGTTAAAGAAGATTTCGAGATGTACAGAAGATTGCGTGAGGTTGAAGAAGATTCTTACCTTTCACGAGGATGTAGAGAACCCGCAAATCTGTGAGAAGTAGAAGAAGAGAAACCGCTTGAGATGATGTTGGTGTGAGGTTGAAGACGAAAAAGATGTGAGAAGAAGAAGAAAAAGAGAAACCGTAGAGAAGTCAAAAGGTTCTTACCTTTTCACGAGGATAAACTAGAGAAGATTTCGAAAGGTTTTTACCTTGCACGATGAACCAGAGAAACCGTGCTGTGAGAAGTAGAAAAAGTGAAATCAATGTTGGCGTGAGCTTGAAGACGAACCAGATGTGGGAAGAAGAAGAAGAGAAACTGCAGGTCGACAAATCGATTGTAACGGCGTTAGGGTTTCTTTTTATTTAGTTTAGAAAAATAATAAAAAAAAACGTCACTAAAATTGAGCGCTTTTTTCATTTTGTTTTACTTGATGTTTAAAAAACGTCAAGTAAAGTGTAAACGAGAAAAAATCTAAAATCTTTGTCATCCTCCGTGTTTTTTAATTTTTCTTGACGTTTTTCTTTAAAAACTTCGTCCTACTTGACGTTTTTTCATAAAAACGTCAAGTATTTAAAACTTACAAGTGTCAAGAAATATATAATTTGTAGTAGTGACCCTCACCCGTACTAGTCAAAGGACAGACACTTGCAGACAGGAGTCCATAACACGCTCAGGATTCAGGTCGAGTCAATAATGGTCATCTACGAAGTTATTAGTCCATACTCCTAACGGTGTTACATCAGTAGGTCTAATAATTCATGGTTCGGTCTTGTACAATCTCATTGTACAGGATGCCTTCACTCGCATGTCAACCACATGAACGAGTCAAATCACCTCGTTTGTATCTAATACAAAGCGGGCCGCATCCACAACGTATCTAGGATTAAGTCTCCAACCCTATCCATATACAGTAGACCGTTCGGGTCATTAACTCGAACGTGATCCTCCTTGTGTGTCCACTACACACCGTTCAAGTTCTAGTTCTCTCATATATTCAATGACCCTGGAGCTTAGTTTATTGGACAAAGTTTGTAAAAATTACGAGACACAAAATGATGAAATAAATAACTTTTATTAATTTCTAATGTTAAAATGACAAACTAAACGAGATTAGGACATACATCCCAACAAACTCCCACTTGGACTAAGCTAGTGGAGCAAATACATTTCTGAAATGTACATAAATTACAATGAGCTAATATAATAAATTAGGGCATTGAATACCCGTTTACATTTCTCCCACTTGCCCTAGTCAGGAAGTACTCGAAGACCTAGACTCTCTAGGTGACCCTCAAACACCTTAGTCATGAGGGGCTTGTAAATCGATCAGCAACATTGTGCTCCGACACTATCTTTCTTGATTGTCACGTCGCCGCGGTGCACAATCTCCCGTATCAGGTGATACTTCCGCTCAATGTGTTTGTCTCTCTTATGGCTCCGAGGCTCTCTGGAGTTGGCTACAACACCACTGTTGTCACAAAACAGTGTGATCGACAAGTTCATATTTGGAATAACTTCAAAATCCGTCATGAACTTCCTAAGCCAAACAAGTTCCTTTGCAGCTTCACAAGCCGCAACGTACTCCGCTTCCATAGTGGAATAACGATGCATCCTTGCTTGATGCTTCGCCATACTACAACTCCTACAGTCAGAATGAAAGCTGACCTCGAAGTGGATTTCCTAGAATCCTTATCGGTCTGAAAGTCAGAATCTGTGTATCCCGTAAGGATCAAAACCCCACCGCCATACACTAAGTTGTAGTTCCTCGTTCTCCTAAGATACTTGAGGATTGCCTTTACGGCTGTTGATACCTACTAACAATCCCTACTGCATAACAGATGTCGGGCCAAGTACACAACATGGCATACATCAGGCTCCCTACAGCTGAAGCATAGGGAATGCGTCTCATATTCTCAACATCATGAGGAGTCTTAGGACATTGATCTTTAGACAAGTGAACCCCATGCCTAGAAGGCAGCAAGCCCTTCTTGGAGTTCTCCATCTTATATCTAGACAACATCTTGTCAATATAAGACGCTTGAGACATGGCCAACGCTCGCTTTCTTAGGTTTGGACTATCCGATACCTAGAACATACTGAGCTTCTCCCAAATCTTTCATTTGGAACTGTGAAGCTAGCCATTTCTTTACATCTGTAAGAAATCCTACCTCATTCCCAATGAGAAGAATATCATCCACGTACAATATCAAAAATGCGACAGTTTTCTCGACGATTTCTTGTAGACACAAGGCTCGTCAACATTGTGATCAAAGCCATAAGATTTGATTGCCTCATCAAACCTTATATTCCAAGACCTCGAAGCTTGTTTCAGTCCATAAATAGACCTATGAAGCCAGCAAACCTTTTGCTCTTGGCCTTGGGTTATGAACCCTTTAGGTTGGTCCATGTAGATGGTTTCGTCAAGGTTGCCATTTAGAAAGGTGGTCTTGACATCCATCTACCATACCTCGTAGTCATAATACGCGACGATGGCCAGAAGGATCCTGATCGAATTTACCATGACAACAGGTGAAAAGGTTTCCTCATAATCAACCCCTTCAACCTGGGTAAAACCCTTTGCCACTAGTCGTGCTTTGAAGGTCTGCATCTTCCCATCTACGTCACGTTTACGCTTGTAGATCCATTTGTAACCAATATGTTTTACCTCATCCGATTGATCCACAAGCTCCAAGACAGAATTGAAGTACATCGACTCTATTTCCTGGTCCATTGCTTTAATCCATTCGTCCTTGTCAATGTCTGTCATTGTCTGATCATAAGTCAATAGATCCTCGCAGTCATCATCAAGGGGTGACGACTTAGGTTTCAGCTAAACCCTAGTAGCGTTCAGGCTGTCTCACAGCCCTCCCACTACGTCGAGGTATTCCTAACTCTTGGGAACGGACTTGACTTGACGTGCTAGGATCAACAACACTTGTTGACGTACTAGCCCCACCAGCAACTCTTGTTGATGTACTGTCCATTTCGTTTAACACGATTTTGCTCCTAGGCAAATGATCCCTGACGTGGTCTTCCGGAAGGAAAGTGGCGTTTGTCGACACAAACATCCTATTTTTCTTAGGATCGTAAAATAGACCACCCCTAGTCTCTTTTGGGTAACCTACGAATAGGCACAATTTTGAACAGGGTTCCAACGTTTTTGGGTTTGACACCAACACATGGGTCGGACATCCCCAAATTTTGAAATGACGTAAACTACCTTTACGTCCATTCCAGAGTTCGAAAGGTGTTTCACAAACACTCTTCGACGGAACGTTGTTCAAAATATACACCGCAGTCTCCACAACGTAACCCCAAAAAGAATCAGGGAGACAAGCATAGCTCATCATCGACCCAACCATGTCCAACAGGGTTCTGTTTCTCCTCTCCAATACGCCATTCTGTTGTGGCATACCAGGTGCTAAGAGTTGAGACTTAATTCCGTGTTCTATCATGTAGTCTTGGAATTTTGTGTCCATATACTCTCCACATATCCGATCGAAGTGTTTTTATGATTTTACCTAATAGGTTCTCAACCGCAGTCTTGTACTCCTTTAACTTTTCAAGAGTTTCAGACTTCCTATGTATTGAGTAAATCTACCCATATCTCAAATAGTCAGTCATCTATGAAAGATACGAAGTATTCGTAACCACCTCGTGGTTTAAACCTCATCAGAGCACAGAGGTCAGAATGTATAATCTCAATGGGCTCTTTGGCTCTATATCCTTTTCCACTAAAAGGACGTTTGGTCATTTTGCCTTCGAGGCATGACTCACACACCGGTAAAGAGTTTTCTTCCAACTCGCTTAGAAGTCCACTCTTCACTAGTCTCTCAATCCTATTAAGATTAATGTGGCCTAACCTTAGATGCCAAAGATTGGCATTTTCTTTTAGAGAAACTTTAAATCTATTAGTTCGTGTTTCTGCAGTATTAAATAATTCAGTGTTCAAAACGCTTTTGACCGAATTAGGTTTTAGAACATACAAATTAGACTTAAGTGAAACAGAACAAATGAAGTTACCATTTCTGGAAATAAACGCTTTATTGCCATTGAAAGAAACGGAGATACAATGTTCTAAAAGACAAGAAATAGAAACGAGGTTTCTAGTAAACTCTGGAACTATGTACAAATTATCTAATAAAATGTAATTCCTGCCAAAGTAGAGCTTCACTTTGTCGATCGCTGCTGCAGAGACAATCTCCCCGGATCCAACCCATAGAGTCACCTCACCCTCTCGCAGCTGCTGCCAGGAATCAATTCCATGAAAAGAAGAACAAACGTGATTAGTGGCGCCCGAATCTAATATCAGGGCAGAGTCACTACTCTCCACTAAACAAGTTTCAGTCACTAGTAAATCACATTTACCTTGATTCTTCCTCTCGGCAAGGAACTTGGGATAGTTTCTCTTCCAGTGGTCGTCCTCATTGCAGGAGAAACATTTTCCTTTCTCTGCAACTTCCTTGACCTTCTTGCCCTTTTTGGCGGCAGCTTGGTCAGCTTTACCCTTCTTCATCTTCTTCTTCCCTTTCGGGCGAGAAGGAGCAACAGATTTAGTCCTAGAGGTCGAACCCCTGTGATTTGATCTGTAGGCAACATTTGCCTCAGCTTCCGGTGTCTTGATCCTTATCAAGGACTGGAAGTTCTGTAGCTCGTTCAGAAGGGTGGTCAGAGTGTAGCTTATCTTGTTCATAACATCGTTGCTACGAAATTGAAGGAAACTCTTCGGAAGAGTCTCCAAGATAAAGCTGACCTGGCTTGACTCATCGATCGAAGCCCTGTTCATCTCCGCCAAATTAAAGTGGGTCATCATGTCCAGAATATGTTCATGGACAGATGCTCCTTCTTTCATTCGGGCGTTGAAGACGTGTTTGAGCGAGTCCTAGCTGACCTGAAAGGACTGTTGTCCAAACATGTCTTGCAATGACTCCATGATCTCCTTAGTGGTGACCATCAACTCATGCTTCTTTGCCAATACTTCAGATAAGCTGACAATGAGATAGACCTTGGCCTTTTCATTGGCCCCGATCCATCGATCGTATACATCATGAACACTTCGTGATGCAGTCGAGGTCGGCAACTTAGGACACTCATCAGTAAGCACGAACATAAGGTCGTCTGTTACAAGTATCGTGTTAATATTGTTCTTCCACGTTTGGAAGTTATCTCCCACTAACTTATCTTAAGCGAGTAAAGCTATTATCGAGCTAGACATTTTGCTGAAAAAATCAAATTAAAATTTTATGTCAGTCTCGCAAAAAACTTTTGATTTCAAATCAAGTTTTAGCAAAAATTAATCCTATGATCCCTAGGTAATTTAAAATTTGCAATGATATCCTAAAGGTTTAGAATGACCGCCACCGAAGGGTGAACAAAAACACTTCTACTCTAGGACGAGACTTTCTCGACCAGACCCTAATCCCAGAATAACTCTTATTCCATTAGGCGTCTAGTTACCATTATTTAGTCGAATTCATTAACACTTAACGAATCCCGTGAGTGTCATCCTCAATCTTTAAGTGTCCAAGTATTCGTCTAAACAATAGTCACCGAAGGGTAAACTACGAAGGAAAACCAACAAGGAAACTTTATCCCTTTCGGGAATTCACGGTGTTCCGACTCCCAAGATCAAGGCCCTCCGAAGGGATTGTCTGGTCTGGGCCAAACTAGTAGGCGGATCATAGGGATCTCACGGTGTGAATCAAAAGAAGAGACCGTGGGTCCCGTTTTCACAAGTTCTGCTCCCACTCACTATAAGCACTCTCTCCATCCACTATGATATTGATCCATACAAATACCATCCGAAACGAGACGCTCCCATTTGCGTCACGAGGCCGAGTATGGATCTCACGGTGCGGACTTTAAGGAGATTTGTGGTCGAAAAATCTAATGTATCTTATACACTTTATTTCCTCCCACTCAGCACTTTATATTTTTTTTCGAGATTGACCTAGATAAACCGGCTAAAATTTACCTAAGTCTACCAATCTAAGTCATATATTGTATTTAACCTAAGTTTATAATCACATTATTACTTAGGTCTATGTGAGTAAATTAAACAACTTTTACTTAACGAAACTCACGAAACATATAACCTAAGAATCTCCGGACCGAATTACTCTCAGGTCGGTTTCCAGGTAGGGGTGTTCTGCAAGCGTCAACTTAAATACCCCAGCCTTAGATAAAACCTTCCTTAGATAGAGTTACTAATCAGTCTCCATTCAAAGATTATTTTGATTTCCTAATTCTAATCTTATTAGAACTAGAAAACTTAAGTCTAATTATTAAAATTCTAAACACTTTAAAACTAATAATTAACTTAGGTTACATGCATTTCTATGTTATAGTGTTTGATCATTCATCACATGAATAACTATACTATAACATAATATTCATCACATGAAATTAAATGCATGAGCATACTTTAATCTAAAAATATAACACTTATATTTAATTAAATTAAAACATGCATTTAATTATATAATAACACTTATAATATAACCTATCATGGAAACTATATATTATAACACTTATAATATAAATGATGCATGAAATGTTTAACCTAAGGTGGGATTTTAAATCTATATGACGTACATTATGCACATAGAATTTAATTAAATCGTACATCTCATGCATAAAATAATTAAATAGCAAAAATGGACCGGTTTTGGCACTTAGGGACTTTTATTTAATTAATTAACATTAATATAGCCTTTATATTAATATTAATTAAGAAAATAAAATAAATAAACATAATAAATACATTTTACAAAATGAAAATAAATAAAATTAAATTAAAATAACAGACCACGAGGCCTCACATCCATCATGCCCCACGTCTTGCGAACTGGGCGGGGGAACCGCCTTCAACAAACGTAGCGTTGCAACGCTGCAGTGCTCAGTGTTGCGCCCCGCGCACTCCACGCCTCGGCGTTGCAACGTTGCTCTGCAGCCAAGCCTCTGCCCTCAATTGCAGCGTTGAGACGTCGATGAACAACGTCTCAACGTTGTCGACAGAACAATAAGAACCTCTTGTTGTTCTTCGTCTTTTCTCGCACGTTTTCGCTCTGATTTCTTCACAACATCTCATGCCACGAATGACACAGACTTACAGACTCGATTTACATTAAAATTTTCTCAAAACACAGGCCCTTACATTGATCATGTCACACCCCCTCCCGAACTACCTGCTAACTTAGCCCGAAAGGGTGGCGTGAAGCCAACAAACATTGTTTACCTCCTAACAATACCTGCTGACCCTGTTTTACCTGATAAATATACTATGTTCGCATATGGAACACTTTAACATAATATAGCGGAAACTTGACAACTACTAAACATACATAAGGAGAAACTCTTCATAAGTCACTCTTGAAAACTAAAATGACAAGTGCATCATAACAACACAAGACAAACAATTGTTTATACAACCCTTAATGTACAAACCGCTATAACAACATAGTCCTCTCAAAATAAACTATAACATATAAGGACTTCCTATACAACACCAGCCACGTACAAAGTATCAAGACTTAAGGAGCTTCCAGCAGACTATGGCAGGATGTCAGGTACGAAGAGCTCGATCTCTACCTGAAAAGTTTGAAAACATTGAAAGAATGAGCTATGAAGCTCAGTGAGTGACTGTATTTAAAATCTATAACTTGTAAAACATGTCACCTGAAAACTATGAGCATATGCATTTGTATTCAAGCGTTAAAAGTAAACGTGGAATCATAATAGATTTTCAGAAAACCAAGAAGTATGTCATTAAAATCTCGTAAGGCTTATAAGTGATATAAACACTTTTTAAAACATGTCACAATCTACGTTGTGTAGGGCACGCCCAGTACAACCAACGTTTATTCTACGATGAAGTGGGGCCCGCCTAGCACTCACTACAGCATTGTTGTCACGGAGTACACTCAACGTCGACAACAGAATATGACCTGTGTGCACACGGTACCATAAAACCTCGGGCTCCATATTTCAAAAAACATCATAAAATATTTGAACATGTCTGTTTATCTTTTCTTTCATAAAAATCAAGCTTACTCAGCTTGTTCATAAAACGGAAAATCTTTAAAACATACTTGCTAGTACAAACTTGCTCGAAATCATAACATTTCCATAAATTTCGGCAATCAATAGACATATGCTCATGTATAAATTTCATCAAGACTTTTAGGGTCACAATGAATACATGAAACCATATCTAGGAAAATATTTATACTCATAAACATGTGTTCAAAAATAAAACATAAAGCATTGAAATCTTTCATTCTAGAAAAACTTGCATTTCTTAAACATATTTCAAGCATATGGTTCATTTTCGAAGTTCATTTTGTCACTCACAGTGTTAGAACTAGAACCTTGGCTCGTACACTTGACCTATTTCTTCTTGGCCTGCCAAACAAACCAAAAACCATGTCTTAGAACCTCGAGCTCATGATTTTTAACCTTAAAACTACAAGAAAACACTCCAACCAATTTTCCAGCATTTTACAGATTTTATACCCTGTCTTCAAACAGTCATAACGTCTTCATTACTAATCCAAAAATGATGTACTTTATACCAAATTCTTCCTTTTTGAACCCGCTAAAAATCATATGAAGACATGAAGTTGAGATTCCTAACAGATTGTTCGAAAATACCTCAATAGCTTCTTCCCTAAATTTGTCCTGCGATTTAAGATATATTTTAATCGTTTTCGACTCACAATTCCTTCATAAAAGTTGTAGGAAATTCAATTATCTTTCCAACCATACCTAATAGAGCTTATGATTCAAACGCTACAAATCAGGACAACCCAAAAACTAGAGACTTCTTAGATTTGACAGCAAATTCTTTCTTCTGCCTTCCTCTTCACAAAACAATAACTTAACATAAGAATTTGCTCGAGCTTCCTTCATGAACTTTGTTTAAAAATGAGTTAGCTTTCAGGAAAAGCAAACGTCAACACTTACCTATTCTTGTAGAGCTCGAGAAGATCAAAATTTCAGAACTGGTATGAGTTGATTACCTTGCTGCTATACCAACTTCCTTTGAGTTTTATCCCTCTCTTCTGCAACTTCAACCCAAAAATCACCTTCTTCTTCTTCCTTAAACTTCACCTCACGAAGCTTCAATTTTTGTTTTGTAAAGATAGAGAAGGAAAATGAGTAAGAAAGTGCTTTTAAAAAAACTTAGGCGGTGGAGGCTTTTTATATTTTTTGTCTTTTACCCCTTTTTGCTTTTTCCTTTTTTTTGCTTTTGCTTTTTCCTTTTTATTTCTTGATTTTTCTCTTTCTCTTTCTCTTTCTTTTCTTTTCTTTTCTTTTCTAAACAAAGCAACACATAACTTAATAAAATAAACATTTCTTTCATTTTCTTTTCTTCTTTATCTTTAAAGCAAACCAAACCAAAATGGTTTAAACTTTTCCTTCCTTGTTTTCCTTTTGTCTTTCACTTCATTTCTTTTCTTTTTAAAACAAGGAAAACCAAGTTTTAAACATTCATTTCTTCCTTTCTTTTATTTTTTTTTCTTTTCTTTCTTGAATTCCAAAGTATGATCTCAGGTTTACAACTTATCTCCCCCTTAAGAAATTTCGTCCTCGAAATTTAGGAGTCCCTAAGTGAAAATCGTCGGATACTTCCTTCTCATTTGGTCCTCTAACTCCCAGGTTGTCTCCTCCACTCCGTGATGTCTCCAACGAACCTTCACGAGTGGGATCGTCTTGTTTCTCAAAACTTGTTCTTTCCTGTCGAGGATTTGAACTGCATCCTCTACATAACTCATGTCTTCTTTCAGCTCAACTGGTTGTGCTTGCAACACATGTGTCGGATCTGGAATATACTTCCTCAACATGGATACTTGAAAGACATCATGTACTCGAGAAAGTTCTGCTGGAAACTCCAGTCTGTAGGTTGTTGGCCCAACTCGTCCCGTTACTTGATAAGGACCAATATACCTAGGGCTCAACTTACCTTTCTTGCCAAAGCGAAGGACACCTCTCCATGGAGATAACTTTAAGAAAACTTGATCTCCGACCTGGAATTCTAAGTCCTTTCGTCGCTTACCTGCATAACTGTTCTGACGGTCTTGAGCTACCTTAAATTCTCCCTGATTACTTTAATATTATCTATCGTAATTTGTACCAACTCAGGACCGATTAGCTTCCGCTCTCCTACTTCGTTCCAACATATGGGCGTTCTACATGGCCTTCCATACAGAGCCTCAAATGGTGCCATGCCAATACTTGACTGATAGCTGTTATTATAAGCGAATTCCATAAGTTATAGGTGTGTATCCCAACTTCCCTTAAATTGAAGGATACATGCTCTCAACATGTCCTCTAGGGTCTGGATGTTCCTCTCTGATTGCCCATCCGTTTGAGGATGGAATGTTGTACTAAAATTCAGCTTTGTCCCCATAGCTTTCTCAAGCTAGGCCAAAACATAGAAGTAAATCTAGAATCTCTATCTGAAACTATGGACACTGGCACTCCGTACTGACTCACAATTTTATCGACGTATAGCTTAGCAAGCTGATCAAGCGTAGACGTTGCTTTAATCGGTATAAATCGTGTTGTCTTAGTGAGTCTATCCACTATTACCCAAATACCATCATGTCCACTTGAAGTACGTGATAATCCAAACAGAAAATCCATAGTGATATGCTCTCATTTCCATTCAGGCACTGGCAATGGATTAAGGAGTCCTCCTGGGTCTCAGTCTAACTGGTTTAACCTGCTGGCAGATCAAACATCTATCAACATAATCAGCTATATCTCGCTTCATCCCAGGCCACCAATATGTCCCCTTCAAAGTTTTGTACATCTTGGTGCTTCCTGGATGCATAGCGTAAGCTGAACTTTGAGCTTCCTCTAGAATAGCATCTTTGAGCTCACTAAAACTCGGAACACATAGTTTTCCCTGCCTCTCTATGGCTCCGTCTGATCTCATTTTATATTCTTCTTCTGGGCCTTGTTTGGACTTTCCAAACATTTTCTGTAGGTTACTATCCTCTGGTTGTCTTCTCACAATCTCTGCTACGAGCGAAGACTTGACTTGGAATTGAGCTAAAAGACCCCTTGAATTCTCTGCAATCACAACTGCCTTAGAATCCCTTAGAGTACTTAAAAATGTTGCTCGAATACCACACAAGGTATCCCTAGGAAGTCTTGACTTCCTTCTCAAGCATCTGCTACCACATTCGCCTTACCAGGATGGTATTCTATGGTACAATCATAATCTTTAATTAGTTCTAACCATCTTCTTTGTCTCATATTCAACTCTCTCTGATCAAAGATATATTTCAAACTCTTATGATCTGTGTAAATGTGACACCTTTCACCAAACAAGTAATGTCTCCAGATCTTCAATGATAAAACAACTGCTGCTAGCTCAAGATCATGGGTAGGGTAATTACATTCGTGCTTTTTCAATTGCCTTGACGCATAAGCTATTACTTTTCCTTCTTGCATGAGTACACATCCCAAACCTTGCCTCGAAGCGTCAAAGTAAATCACGTATTCTTTTTTCGGTACAGGAAGTGTTAGAATAGGTGTTGTAACTAATCTCTTTTTCAGCTCCTGAAAACTCTGTTCACACTTATCTGACCATTCAAACTTAGCATTCTTTCTTGTTAAAGCTGTTAAGGGTAGTGCTAATCGTGAGAAATCCTCAATAAACCGCCTGTAGTATCCTGCCAAGCCTAGGAAACTACGTACCTCTGTCACACTGGCTGGTCTCTCCCAGTTGACCACAACTTCCACTTTATGCGGATCCACACTAACTCCATTTGCTGAGACTACATGCCGCAAAACACTACCTGATTCAACCAAAACTCACATTTCCTAAATTTAGCATACAACTGTTTATCACGTAGTGTTTGTAGAATAATTCTCAGATGTTCCTCATGGACTTTTCTGTCAACCGAGTAAACTAGTATATCATCAATGAATACTATCACGAACTGATCCAAATACTGGTGAAAAATCCTATTCATGAGGTCCATGAAAACTGCTGGTGCATTCGTCAAACCGAATGGCATTACTAAGAACTCATAATGCCCGTACCTCGTTCTAAATGTTGTCTTAGGAATATTTGATTCCCTTACCTTTAACTGATGGTATCCTGATCTTAAATCAATCTTATAAAACATTGATGCTCCTCTTAACTAGTCAAACAAGTCATCTATACGGGGTAAAGGATACTTATTACATATCGTGACCTTGTTTAACTGTCTATAATCAATGCATAATCTAAGGGTACCATCTTTCTTCTTTACAAATAACACTGGAGCTCCCCAAGGCGATACACTAGGTCTGATGTATCCCTTATCAACTAGTTCTTGTAATTGCATCTTAAGCTCCCTGAGTTCACTTAGAGCCATTCTATACGACGCTTGCGAAATAGGTGTTGTTCCTAGTAGCAATTCAATAGTGAACTCAACTTCCCTATCAGGTGGCAACCCTGACAAATCTGCTGGAAAAACATCAAGAAATTCGTTCACAACAAGAACATCTTCTGGTTTTAGCTTTTCCTCTTACACCTCCACTACATGTGCAAGAAACAACGTGCAACCTTTTCTCAACAACTTCTGAGCTTTGAATGTTGAAATCAAACTCGTAGGAATAATCTTCTTTTCACCCCTGAAAACCACTTCAGCCAACCCTGGTTTTCTAAAAACGACTTCCTTTCTATGGCAATCCATGGAAGCATAATGAGTGAATAAGAAATCCATCCCTAAGATTGCATCTAACACCTGCAACTCTAGTGGAAGAAGATCCACTAACATATGGAGACCTTCTACTAAGACCTCACAATTCCGCAACACTCAATTGACTAATAAAGCATCACCAACTGGAGTGTGTATAACAAACCTCTCAAATAAAGGCTCTAGCTTTCTATTCAGCTTAGTCAGGAATATACTAGAAACAAAGGAATGCGTAGCACCTGGATCTATCAAAACACGTGCAAGTACATTACAAATAGAAATCGTACCAGTAATCACATTTGGTGCATCCTCCGCTTCTTGCTGAGTCATAGCATAGACCTTTCCGTGTTGCCTAGGTCTCCCTACAACTGCCTTCTATTTTGCACCACTCGTGCCCTCTCCTCCAGCTACTGGAACTCTCGGTTGCTCAACTGTTTGGGACCCAACTCCCTGGTCCCTCTGTGCGGTTGCTCTAAGTTGTGGACAATCCCTCTTGAAATGACCTGGTTGTCCACACTGGTAACACACATCGACACCAACAAGACATTGGCCTCGATGATTCTTGCCACAATTCGCACATGGAGTTCTCCTTGTTACACTTGCAACAGACTCCTGCATTGTCTGTGGTCTTGCTGTGGATCTGGCAGACTGACTAGGTGCTCTTTGACTCTGCCTCCGATAGGCACTACTAACATTCATCTGCCTCGATGTTTGGCCGCCAGCTCGATTCTTAAAGTTCTGACGACTTGAAACATTTACTCTAGGTGTGAATCTTCGCTGTTCACGACCCCGAAAACTGCTCGTTGTTGAAGGCCCTCGAGTAGGGTCCATTACTGATTGCGCCTCTGTTATACTCTACTCAACACGTAGAGCAGTCTCTACCAGCTGAGAAAAATCAGTCCACTTAGCAATGGTTGTGACTGGGGTACGTATCTTAGGTCGTAACCCTCTTTCAATTCTTCGACACCTGTCACTCTCAGATGCCACAATTACTTCAGCATACCGCGACAACTCAGTATACTTTCTCTCGTACTCAGCCACTGATAGTGACCCTTGCTTCAGTTCTAAAAATTCATCTCTCTTCGCCTCACGATACGTGCTAGGATAATATTTATCTTCAAATATGCCTCTGAAAGTTTGCCAATCGAGAGTGCGTGCATCATTGCACCTGACTAGTATTGATTTCCACCAACCCTCTGCTTCCTTCTCTAGCAAGAATGTGGCCAATTTGACTTTTCGCTCTCCAGGGCAACTCATCACATCAAAACATTTCTCCAGCTTATTCAGCCAAACCTCGGCGTCAGATGGATCTGTGGAACCCTCAAACACTGTGGCTCCTAGTTTCTTCAGTCGTTCTATTCCATACGCCTTCTCTAGATCACTTGGCCCTACTCTCTCTGGCCTGCCTACCTCCTGTGAGGAAATGGCATGTTGCTCATCTCTGGCCTCAGTTTGGACTCTCGGAGCACTAGATTCCCTCTCAGATTGCCCTTGGGTAGGATCCTGCCTCCTGCCCTGATCCTGCCTGTGTCGTCTGCTAGTACGTGGTGGCATGACTCCTATAACATATCAACATATTAGACATGTTATGGATACTTAACTCAAATACACAATACTAAACTTCTATTCACATTTTAGCCCTAACTGGACTTGCTTTTATCCTTACTTGAACCATACTCTACTAGTTCAATCTGATCTAACTCAATAACTTGCTATGACTTTTTAGTTTATTCTCAGAGCTAAATTGCCCTGTCTCATTCCCATGGAGCTAACTGCTCTGATACCAAGTTGTCACGCCCCCTCCCGAACTACCTGCTAACTTAGCCCGAAAGGTGGCGTGAAGCCAACAAACATTGTTTACCTCTTAACAATACCTGCTGGCCCTGTTTTACCTGATAAACATACTATGTTCGCATATGGAACACTTTAACATAACCCAGTGGAAACTTGACAACTACTAAACATACATAAGGAGAAACTCTTCATAAGTCTCTCTTGAAAACTAAAACGACAAGTGCATCAAAACAACACAAGACAAACCATTGTTTATACAACCCTTAATGTACAAACCACTATAACAACATAGTCCTCTCAAAATAAACTATAACATATAAGGACTTACTATACAACACTAGCCACGTACAAAGTATCAAGACTTAAGGAGCTTCCAGCAGACTATGGAAAGATGTCAGGTACTAGAAGCTCGATCTCTACCTGAAAAGTTTGAAAACATTGAAAGAATGAGCTATGAAGCTCAGTGAGTGACTGTGCTTAAAATCTATAACTTGTAAAACATGTCACCTGAAAACTATGAGCATATGCATTTGTATTCAAGCGTTAAAAGTAAACGTGGAATCATAATAGATTTTCAGAAAACCAACAAGTATGTCATTAAAATCTCGTAAGGCTTATAAGTGATATAAACACTTTTTAAAACATGTCACAATCCATGTTGTGTAGGGCGCGCCCAGTACAACCAACGTTTACTCTACGATGTAGTGGGGCCCGTCCAACACTCCCATCGTCTTTGTCGTAGTGGGGCCCGTCCAGCACTCACGACAGCATTGTTGTCACGGAGTACACTCAACGTCGACAACAGAATATGACCTGTGTGCACACGGTACCATAAAGCCTCGGTCTCAATATCTCAGAAAACATCATAAAAACATTTGAACATGTCTGCTTATCTTTTCTTTCATAAAACTCAAGCTTACTCAGCTTGTTCATAAAACTAAAAATCTTTAAAACATACTTGCTAGTACATACTTGCTCGAAATCATAACATTTCCATAAATTTCGGCAATCAATAGACATATGCTCATGTATAAATTTCATCAAGACTTTTAGGGTCACAATGAATACTTGAAAGCATATCTAGGAAAATATTTATACTCATAAACATTTGTTCAAAAATAAAACATAAATCATTGAAATCTTTCATTCTAGCAAAACTTGCATTTCGTAAAGCATATTTCAAGCATATGGTTCATTTTCGAAGTTCATTTTGTCACTCATAGTGTTAGAACTAGAACCTAGCCCGTACACTTGACCTATTTCTTCTTGGCCTGCCAAACAAACCAAAACCATGTTTTAGAACCTCGAGCTCATGATTTTTAACCTTAAAACTACAAGAAAACACTCCAACCAATTTTCCAAAGATTTTACAGATTTTATACCACTGTCTTCAAACAAATCATAACTTCTTCATTACTAATCCAACAAGGATGTACTTTATACCAAATTCTTCCTTTTTGAACCCTCTAAAAATCATATGAATACATGAAGTTACTATTCCCAACAGATTGGTTCGAAAATACCTCAATAGCTTCTTCCCTAAAATCCACATGCTGCTGTTTGTAGAATCAATTTCCTGCTGCACAACAAATGTGTCCTGCGATTTAAGACATATTCCAATCGTTTTCGACTCACGATTTCGTCACAAAAGTTGTAGGAAATTCAATAAGCTTTCCAACCATACCTAATAGTGCTTCTAATTCTAACGCTATAGATCAGGACAACCCAAAAACCAGAGACTTCTCGGATTTGACAACAAATTCTTTCTTCTGTCTTCCTCTTCACAAAACAGTAACTTAACATAAGAATTTGCTCGAGATTCCTTCATGAACTTTGTTTAAAAATGAGTTAGATTTCAGGAAAAGAAAAATTCAACACTTACCTCTTCTTGTAGAGCTCGAGAAGATCAAAATATCAGAACTGGTCTGAGTTGATTACCTTGCTGCTATACCAACATCCTTTGAGTTCTATCCCTCTCTTCTGCAACTTCAACCCAAAAATCACCTTCTTCTTCTTCCTTAAACTTCACCTCACGAAGCTTCAGTTTTGGTTTTGTAAAGATAGAGAAGGAAAGTGAGTTAGAAAGTGCTTTTAAAAAAACATAGGCAGTGGAGGCTTTTTATATTTTTTGTCTTTTACCCCTTTTTGCTTTTTGTTTTTTTTTTTGCTTTTGTTTTTTCCTTTTTATTTCTTGATTTATCTCTTTCTTTTCTTTTCTTTTCTTTTCTTTTCTAAACGAAGCAAAACATAACTTAATAAAATAAACATTTTTTTCATTTTCTTTTCTTCTTTATCTTTAAAGCAAACCAAACCAAAATGGTTTACACTTTTCCTTCCTTGTTTTCCTTTTGTCTTTCACATCATTTCTTTTCTTTTTCAAACAAGGAAAACCAAGTTTTAAACATTCATTTCTTCTTTTCTTTTGTTTTTTTTTTTCTTTTCTTTCTTGAATTCCAAAGTATGATCTCGGGTTTACAGATCACATAAACATAAATGTAAATCTAATAAAAGTGCCAAAACTGAAAACATCCAATATGCAAACCAAAATTCATCTCATGAATTAAAGCATCTACCCACCTAATTTTAACAAAATTAAATGCACAAGAAGAAGCCAACATTGGCTCTGATACCAATTGAAGGGAATGAGAGTCCCAGCGCAGTGGAAGACGATCGAATCGTCGTGGTATCGTTGTGCAATTTAATTTCATTACAACTAAACTATCATATAGTATAGGCTAAACATGCATTTTAGAAAGGAAAAACAACAAGTTTAAAGCTACTTACTTGTTGAAGACGGTCTTCAAACTTTCTTTCCGTAGATCACGAACTCTTCGTGTACTCGTTCTCAACGATCTCGATTTCCTTACACGAACAGCAACCGGACACCTCCACTTGGTTACTCAGTTGTACTACCTAAGGTAGAAGGAGGATTGTGTGATCCTTTTGGTTTAGGGAGGAAAAGTTTGAGAGAGTTTTTTTAGAGAAAAAATTGTTGCTTCTTTTGGTGAGAATTTCAAAAATGAGCAAAAGCATAATGAACCCTTCTTGCAAAGGAGTTTATATAATGGTGATAGGTGGAGTCGAAATCTCCACCTATTTACCATTTTACCATAACCATAGGTTATGCAAATCATATTTGCATAACCACATATAATAAGATATCTCATATCTCATTTTACAAATCACATTTGCATTATTGTGGATTTTTAAATTGAATAACATTCAATTTAATTTCTCTCAATTTAATTTCTCCAAGTTAGCTCTAATTCAACAATTAGGCTAACCTATAGTTTATTATGAATCTCATTCACATTAAACTATATAATATATCATTCATATCTCATGTAAATGACATAATTACCCTTTAGTGAGCTTGAACACTTCAAATTCACACCACAAATGTAAACCTTCTATTAACCCAGTTTGAGCCAACCGAGGGACCTTATGGACCAACAGTGACGAGCTCCAATGATCCGAGATTAACCTGTCAAACTCTTTGACCCAGTTAATCAACATTCATTAGTTACGGTAACACTTCACAAAAGCCCGTAGCTGCACTCCCGTCAGTGTAAGGCAAGATGTGTCCATTGATATAACCAATGCCATGAGTCGACCCTTCACAGGTTGTTCGTAGACACTATTGGATCAAATTACCATTTTATCCCTGTGTTTACTTCTTGCTCCTTAAGTCCCCACTGCTCCTCAAATGAACAACAATGTTATAATGGTCCAACCATACACAACAACCCTCTCGTGCTAGTGAGAGGGTGGGCGCCCGTTGTCCAAGCCCTGAAGACAGCACTTAAGAGAACAACCCCTCTAGCTTCCCTAAAGGTGGGAACGAGTGAATTCCATCTCGCGTAGTTAAGTTCTCAGCTCCCTACTTGGTCCTGTCCCTGAGAAGATAGGCATATTGGATGAGTAATTGTGACCACCCACACCCGTACTAGTCAAAGGACAGACCCCCGCAGACAGGAGTTTGTAACACGCTCAGGATTCAGGTCGAGTCACTAATGGTCATCTACGAAGTTATTAGTCCATACTGTTAACTGTTGGGGTTTGTGCCCTAAAACTCGTAGTTTGTATTTTTTATGTTCTAGTTAATGTAATAAATTGTTATTACTTCAATAAAGTGTTATTATTCGTTATTTACGATATTTGTGTTTTAACCCTAAATCCAATAAACTAAACATCCAAGGCTATAAAATGTATCTTTAACTGAATGTAGTGTACATATAAAGGATCTCAGTTCGAGATACAACCTAAAGGGTCTATAGTAAGAGGATAAGGTTTGGGTACCTTACCCTTGTAAAACTATGGATGTGGCCCACTTTGTATATGATACAAACACTTTGATCCTAACGTGTTCGTGTAGATGACATGTGAGTGGGGATATCCTATGTAATGAGATTACATAAGACCAGACCACGAAATAGTAACCACTAGATGTAACTCCGTTGACTAGTTAGGTTTCTATTTCACTAGGATGACCTAGGCAACTTGATCTCAATTTTGAGCAGGTTACGAACTCCTGTTTGTGAGGGATTGTCCTTTGACTAGTATGGGTGAGAGTGGCAAGATTCACCGACTCAATATGCCTACCTTCTTGGGGACAAGATCGAGTGAGCAGCTGGGGACTTATCCTAGCAAGATGGAATTCACTCCTTCCCGCCTACTAGGGTAAGTAGAGGAATGTTCCCTTAAGTGGTGTCTCCGGGACTTGAACAAAGGGCCCGACCCTCTCATTGGCCCGAGAGAGACTCTGTTTGTTGGTAGGACCACAAATAAATTGTTCATTAGAGGAGCACTAGTACTTAAGGTACAAGATGTAACCCAGGGGTAAAATGGTAATTTGACCCAGCTGGTGTTACGAACATTCGTGAAGGATTGACTTACTGTTATTGTTCAATATCCGTGGATACAGAAATATATCTACATTGAGAAGAGTGCAGCTGCGGGACTTTAGTGGAGTGTAAATTACTATTTGAAATTAATAAAGAGTTATTCATTTCATTATTTTGTGTCTCGCATTTTATACAAACTTTGACCAATAAACTAAGCTCCAGGGTCATTGAATATATGAGAGAACTAGAACTTGAACGATGTGTAGTCGACACACAGGGAGGATCACGTTCAAGTAAATGACTCGAATGGTCTACAGTATATGGATACGGTTGGAGACCTAATCCTGGATACACTGTGGATGCGACCCGCTTTGTATTAAGATACAAACGAGGCGATCTAACTCGTTCATGTGGTTTACATGCGAGTGTGGGCATGCTGTACAATGAGATTGTACAAGACTGGACCGTGAATTATTAGACCTACTGATGTAACACCGTTGACAGTAAGGACTAATAACTTCGTAGATGACCATTAGTGACTCAACCTAAATCCTGAGCTTGTTACGGACTCCTGTCTGCGGGGATCTGTCCCTTGACTAGTACGGGTGAGGGTGGTCACAGCTACTCGTCCAATATGTCTACCTTCTCAGAGACAGAAGCAAGTAGGGAGCTGGAAACATAACTACGCGAGATGGAATTCACTCGTTCTCGCCTTTAGGGAAACTAGAGGGGTTGTTCCCTTAAGTGTTGTCTCCAGGGCTTGGACAACAGGCGCTACCCTCTCACTGGCCTGAGAGGGTTGTTGTATATGGTCGGACCATAACAACGTTGTTGTTTATTAGAGGAGCAGTGGGGACTTAAGCAAGTAGACATAGGGGTAAAACGGTAATTTGACACAACAGTGTCTACGAACAACCTGTGAAAGGTCGACTCATGGGCATTGGTTATATCAGTGGACACGTAATATTCTGCACTGACGGGAGTGCAACTACAGCCTTTAGTGGAGTGTTACCGTAGCTAATGAAGGTTGATTAATCGGGTCAAAGTGTTTGATAGGTTATTCTCAGATCATTGGAGCTCGTCACTGTAGGTCCATTAGGTCCCTCGGTTGGCTCAAACTAGGTTAAATGAAGGGTTAATGTTTTGGTGTGAATTGAAGTGTTCAATTTCACTTAAAGGGCATTTATGTCAGTTATATGAGATATGAATGATATAATATATACTTTAATGTGAATGAGATTCATAATAATCTATAGGTTAGCCTAATTGTTGAATTAGGGCTAATTGGAGAAATTAATTGAGAGAAATTAAATTGAATGTGATTCAATTTAATAAATCCACAATTATACAAATATGATTTTTAAGATGAGATATAGGATATCTTATATTATATGGTTATGCAAATATGATTTGCATAACCTATGGTTGTGGTAAAATGGTAATAATGTGGAGATTTTAACTCCATTTCCATTATTTAAACCCTTCTTGCAAGAAGGAAAGTGAATGATTCTCTCATTTTTTGGATTTCACCAAAGAGAAGAGATTGAATTTTCTCTCAAACTCTCTCATTTTCTTCTCCCTTCTCCAAAACACCGAAGTCCCACAACTTTCCTTCTTCCAAAAGAACCATAACCGAGAAGCCATTGGTGGTGTTCTGGTTCGTGAGAAGAGTTCGAGTTTGTAGAGATCGAGAAATACACGAAGAGTTCGTGGATCTGGAAAGGATTTTGAAGAGGGTCTTCAACAAGTAAGTATCTTTTACTTGTTGTTTTTCTTCCCTTTTTATATGTTTAGCCGAAACTATTAGATAGTTAATTTTAATGAAATCGAGTAACATAACAATACCACGACAATTCGATCGTCTTCCGCTGCGATGAGATTCTTATTCCCTTCAATTGGTATCAGAGCTACTCGTTGGTTCTTCGTTGTGCACTGTTTTTTCATTAAAATTAGGTGGGTAAAGCCTTGATTTATGAGATAAATGTTTGGCTTGCATAATGAATGTTTCGATTTTTGGCACCATAATAGATTTACAATTTAAGTTGATTTGATCAATGTAAGGGCCCGTTGTTTTTGGGCATTTTGTTGTAAATCGAGTTTGTAGGTCCGAGTCGTTCGTGGCAAGGGTTGCTGTGAAGAAATCGGAGCGGATACGGACGAAAAACGACGTCTCAACGCTATACTCGCGGGCAGATGCGCGCTGCAGGCACAGCGTTGCGACGCCAGGCGCGATGTTGTAACGATCGGGCGTTGAGAACGTGATGTGCAACGCTGCACGCTGCAGCTTTGCAACGCTGCCGCGTAGTGGACGGTTACCAGCGAGCAGTTGCGCCAGACGTGAGACGTTGCTTAGTGGGGGTTTTTTTTAACGTGATTTATTTATTTTTTATTTGTAAAATGTATTTTATTAATTTATTTTATTAAATAATATTAATATAAAAGTTATATTAATGTCATTTAATTAAATAAATTGCCCCTAGGTGCCAAAACCGGTCCATTTTTGCTATTTAATTATTTTATGCATGTGATGTATGATTTAATTAATTTCTATGTGCATAATGTATGTCATATAGATTTAGAATCTCACCTTAGGTTAGACATTTCATGCATCATTTACATTATAAAAGTTATAATATATAGTTTGCATGATAGGTTATATTGTAAGTGTTATGATATAATTAAATGCATGTTTTAATTTAATTAATATAAGTGTTATATTTTTTAGATTAAAGTATGCTCATGCATTTATATTCATGTGATGAATTATTTTGTTATAGTATGTAGTTATTCATATGATGAATGATCAAGCACTATAACATAGAAATGCATATAACCTAAGTTAATTATTAGTTTTAAAATGTTTAGAACTTGAATAATTAGATTTAGGTTTTCTAGTTCTAATAAGATTAGAATTGGGAAATCAAAATATAGTCTTTGAATTGTGACTGATTAGTAACTCTGTCTAAGGAAGGTTTTGTCTAAGGCTGGGGTATTTAAGTTGACGCTTACGGAACACCCCTACCTAGAAATCGACCTGGGAGTGAATTCGGTCCGGAGATTCTTAGATTATACTTATCGTGAGTGTCGTTAATTAAAAGTTGATTAATTTACTCACATAGACCTAAGTAATAATGTGATTATAAACTTAGGTTAAATACCATATAAGAGTTATATTGGTAGAGTTAGGTAAATTTTAGCCGATTTATCTAGGTCAATCCCGAAATTTATAAAGTGCTGAGTGGGAGGAAATATAGTGTATGAGATACATTTAATTTTCGACCACAAATATCCGTTAAGTCCGCACCGTGAGATCCATACTCGGCCTCGTGGCGCAAATGGGAGTGTCCCCCTTCGTATGGTATTTGTATGGGTCAATATCAAAGTGGATGGAGAGAGTACTTATAGTGAGTAGGAGCGAGACCTGTGAAAATGGGACCCACGGTCTCTTCTTTCGATTCACACCGTGAGACCCCTATGATCCGCCTACTAGTTTGGCCTGGACCAGACAATCCCTTCGGAGGGCCTTGATCATGGGAGTCGGAACACCGTGAATTCCCAAAAGGGATACAGTTTCTTTGTTGGTTTTCATTCGTAGTTCACCCTTCGATGGCTATTGTACGAACTCACAGGATTCGTTAAGTGTTAATGAATTCGAGTAAATAATGGTAACTGGACGCCTAATGGAATAAGAGTTATTCTGGGATTAGGGTCTGGTCGAGAAAGTCTCGTCCTAGAGGAGCAGTGTTTTTGTTCACCCTTCGGTGGCAGTCATTCGAAACCTTTAGGATATCATTGCAATTTTTATATGACCTAGGGATCATAAGATTAAATTTTGGTAAAACTTGATTGGTTTTCAAAAGTTTATGTGAGACTGACACAAAATTTTATTTGATTTTTCAGCTAAAAATTATGTCTAGCTCAATAATAGCTTTACTAGCTTCCGATAAACTAGTGGGAGATAACTTCCAAACATGGAAGAATAATATCAACACGATCTTAGTAACGGACGATCTGAAGTTCGTGCTTACTGAGGAATGTCCTCAGTTGCCGAGTTCGACTGCATCACGAAGTGTTCGTGATGCTTACGATCGATGGATCAGGGCCAATGAAAAGGCCAAGGTCTATATAATTGCCAGCTTATCAGAAGTCTTGGCAAAGACCATGAGTTGATGGTCACCGCTTAGGATATCATGGATTCGTTGCAAGACATGTTTGGACAATAATCCTTTCAAGTCAGGCACGATTCACTCAAGCACGTCTTCAACGCCCGGATGAAAGAAGGGTCGTCTGTCCGTGAACATGTTCTAGACATGATGACCCACTTTAATCTGGCAGAGATGAACCAGGCTTCGATCGACGAGTCGAACCAGGTTAGCTTTATTCTTGAGACTCTTTCAAAGAGTTTCCTTTAGTTTCGTAGCAATTCTGTTATGAACAAGATTAGCTACACACTAACTTTCCTCATCAATGAGCTACAGAATTTTCAGTCCTTGATGAGGATCAGGGCACCGGAATCTGAGGCAAATGTTGCCTACAGGTCTTATCATAGGGGTTCGACCTCTAGGACTAAACCTGTTGCTCCTTCTCACCCGAAAGGGAAGAAGAAGAAGATGAAGAGGGGTAAAGCTGACCGAGCTGCCGCCCAAAAGGGCAAGAAGGTCAAGGAAGTTGCAGAGAAAGGAAAGTGTTTCAACTGCAATGGGGATGACCACTGGAAAAGAAATTGTTCCAAGTTTCTTGCTGAGAGCAAGAATCAAGGTAAATGTGATTTACTGGTTACTGAAACATGCTTAGCGGAGACTAATGACTCTGCCTGGATTTTAGATTCGGGCGCCACTAACCACGTTCGTTCTTCTTTTCAGGGAATTGATTCTTTGTAGCCGCTGCCAGAGGGTGAGATGACTCTACGGATTGGATCCGGGGAGATAGTCTATGCTGCAGCGATCAGCAAAGTGAAGCTTTATTTTGGCAGGAATTTTTTATTGTTGGACAATATGTATATAGTTCCAGGGTTTACTAGAAACCTTGTTTCTATTTCCTGCTTATTAGAACAATGTATATCTGTTTCATTTAATGGTAATAAAGTGTTTATTTCCAAAAATGGTAATCTTATTTGTTCTGCTTCACTCAAGTCTAACTTGTATGTTTTAAAGCCAAATTCGGTCAAAAGCGTTTTGAATACTGAATTGTTTAAAACTGCAGAAACGAACTAAGAGAGTTAAGGTTTCTCCTAAAGAAAATGCCCATCTTTGGCATCTAAGGTTAGGCCACATTAATCTCAATCGGATTGAGAGGCTAGTGAAAAGTGGACTTCTAAGTCAGTTGGAAGAAAACTCTTTATCGGTGTGTGAGTCATGCCTCGAAGGCAAAATGACCAAACGTTCTTTTAGTGGAAAAGGATATAGAGCCTAGGAGCCCCTTGAGCTTATACATTCTGACCTCTTTGGTCCGATGAGTGTTAAGGCACGAGGTGGTTACGAATACTTCGTTTCTTTCATTGATGATTATTTGAGGTATGGGTATATTTATCTAATGCATAGGAAGTCTGAAACTCTTGAAAAGTTCAAGCAGTACGAGACTGAGGTTGAGAACCTATTAGGTAAAACACTAAAAACACTTCGATCCGATCGAGGTGGAGAGTATATGGACACAGAATTCCAGGACTATATGATACAACACGGAATTATGTCCCAACTCTCAGCACCTTGTATGCCACAACAGAATGGTGTATAAAAGAGGAGAAACAGAACCCTGTTGGACATGGTTCGGTCGATGATGAGCTATGCTCGTCTCCCTAATTCCTTTTGGGGTTACGCAGTGGAGACTGCGGTTTACATTTTGAATAACGTTCTGTCGAAAAGTGTTTGTCAAACACCTTTCGAACTCTGGACTGACCGTAAAGATAGTTTACACCATTTCAGAATTTGGGGATGCCCGACCCATGTGTTGGTGTCAAACTTGAAAAAACTGGAACCCCGTTCAAAATTGTGCCTATTCGTAGGTTACACAAAAGAGCCAAAGGTGGTTTGTTTAATGATCCTAAGGATAATAGGGTGCTTGTGTCGACAAACGCCACTTTCTTTAAAAAATATCATATCAGGGATCATGTGCCTAGGAGCAAAAATCGTGTTGAACGAAATGGACAGTACATCAGCAAGAGTTGCTGATGAAGCTAGTACGCCAACAAGTGTTGTTGATCCTAGCACGTCAAGTCAAGTTCGTTCCCAAGAGTTGGGAATGTCTCGACGTAGTGGAAGGGTTGTGAGACAGCCTAAATGTTATATGGGTTTAGCTGAAACCCAAGTCGTCAATCCTGATGACGACTGCAAGGATCCATTGACCTATGATCAGGCAATGGCTGATGTTGACAAGGACGAATGGATTAAAGTTATGGACCAGGAAATGGAGTCAATGTACTTCAATTATGTCTGGGAGCTTGTGGATCAACCGGATGGGGTAAAACCTATTGGTTGCAAATGGATCTACAAGCGTAAACATGGCGTACATGGGAAGGTGCAGACCTTCAAAGCACGACTAGTGGCAAAGGGTTTTACCCAGGTAGAAGGTGTTGACTATGAGGAAACCTTTTCACCTGTTGCCATGGTGAAGTCGATCAGGATCCTTCTAGCCATTGTCGCGTATTATGTCTACGAGGTATGGCAGATGGATGTTAAGACCGCCTTTCTGAATGGCAACCTTGATGAAACCATCTACATGGACCAACCCAAAGGGTTCATTACCCAAGGCCAAGAGCAAAAGGTTTGTCGGCTTCATAGGTCTATTTATGGACTGAAACAAGCCTCTAGGTCTTAGAATATAAGGTTTGATGAGGCAATCAAATCTTATGACTTTGATCAGAATGTTGGCGAGCCTTGTGTCTACAAGAAAATCGTTGACAAAACTGTCGAATTTCTGATATTATACGTGGATGATATTCTTCTCATTGGAAATGAGGTAGAATTTCTTGCTGACGCAAAGAAATGGCTAGCTTCGCAATTCCAAATGAAAGATTTGGGAGAAGCTCAGTATGTTCTAGGTATCCAGATAGTCCGAAACCGGAAGAACAGAACGCTAGCCATGTCTCAAGCGTCTTATATAGACAAGATGTTGTCTCGATATAAGATGTAGAACTCCAAGAAGGGCTTGCTGCCTTTCAGGCACGAGGTTCACCTGTCTAACGATCAGTGTCCTAAGACTCCTCAAGAGGTTGAGGATATGAGACGGATACCCTATGCTTCAACTGTAGGGAGCCTGATGTATGCCATGTTGTGTACTAGCCCGACATCTGTTATGCAGTAGGGATTGTCAGTAGGTATCAATCAAATCCAAGATTAGATCACTGGACAGCCGTAAAGGCAATCCTCAAGTATCTTAGGAGAACGAGGAACTACAGCTTAGTGTAAGGCGGTGGGGATTTGATCCTTACGGGATACACAGATTCTGACTTTCAGACCGATAAGGATTTTAGGAAATCCACTTTGGGGTCAGCCTTCATTCTGAATGAAGGAGTTGTAGTATGGCGAAGCATCAAGCAGGGATGCATCGCCGATTCCACTATGGAAGCGGTGTACGTTGCGGCTTGTGAGCTGCAAAGGAAACTGTTTGGCTGAGGAAGTTCATGACCGATTTGGAAGTTGTTCCAATGAACTTGCCAATCACACTGTTCTGTGATAACAATGGTGCAGTAGCCAACTCAAGGGAGCCTCGGAGCCATAAAAGAGACAAACACATTGAGCGGAAGTGTCATCTGATACGGGAGATTGTGCACCGCGAGGCGTGGATCATCACGCAGATAAGCGTCCGGCTACAACGCACTGATCCATTTACAAAACCCCTCACGGCTAAGGTGTTTGAGGGTCACCTAGAGAGTCTAGGTCTTCGAGTACTTCTTGACTAGGACAAGTGGGAGATGTGTAAATGGGTATTCAATGCCCTAGTTTATTGTATTACTTCATTGTAATTTATGCACATTTCAGAAATGTATTTCTTCCACTAGATTAGTCCAAGTGGGAGTTGGTTCGAATTTTTGTCCTAATCTCGTGTTTGTAAATTACAATTTGAAATTAATAAAGAGTTATTCATTTCATTATTTTGTGTCTCGCATTTTATACAAACTTTGACCAATAAACTAAGCTCCAGGGTCATTGAATATATGAGAGAACTAGAACTTGAATGGTGTGTAGTGGACAAACAGGGAGGATCACGTTCAAGTAAATGACCCAAACGGTCTACAGTATATGGATACGGTTGGAGACCTAATCCTGGATACACTGTGGATGCGGCCCGCTTTGTATTACGATACAAACGAGGTGATCTGACTCGTTCATATGGTTGACATGGACTTGGGGCATCCTGTACAATGAGATTGTACAAGACCGATCGTGGAATTATTAGACCTCATCGATGTAACACCGCTGGCGTGTGAAGGACTAATAACTTCGTGATGATCATTAGTGACTCGACCAATCCCGAGCTTGTTATGGACTCACGCCACGAGGTCCGTCCTTTGACTAGTACGGGTGAGGGTGGTCACAGTTACTCGTCCAATATGCCTACCTTCTCAGGGAGAGAACCAAGTAGGGAGCTGGGAACTTAACTACGCGAGATGGAATTCACTCGTTCCCGCCTTTAAGGAAACTAGAGGGGTTGTTTTCTTAAGTGTTGTCTCCAAGGCTTGGACAACGGACACCCACCCTCTCACTGGCCCGAGAGGGTTGTTATATATGGTCGGACCATAACAACGTTGTTGTTCATCAGAGGAGTAGTGGAGACTTAAGCAGCAAGAAGTAGACACAGGGGTAAAACGATAATTTGACCCAGCAGTGTCTACGAACAACCTGTGAAAGGTTGACTCATGGGCATTGGTTATATCAGTGGACACGTAATATTCTGCACTGACGGGAGTGCAACTATGGGATTTAGTGGAGTGTTACTGTAGCTAAGAAGGTTGATTAACCGGGTCAAAGAGTTTGGTAGGTTAATCTCGGATCATTGAAGCTAGTCACTGTAGGTCCATTAGGTCCCTCGGTTGGCTCAAACTGGGTTAAAAGAAGGGTTAATGTTTTGGTGTGAATTGAAGTGTTCAATTTCACTTAAGGGCATTTATGTCATTTATATGAGATATGAATGATATAATATATAGTTTAATGTGAATGAGATTCATAATAAACTCTAGGTTAGCCTAATTGTTGAATTAGGGCTAATTGGAGAAATCAATTGAGAGAAATTAAATTGAATGTGATTCAATTTAATAAATCCACAATTATACAAATATGATTTGTAAGATGAGATATAGGATATCTTATATTATATGGTTATGCAAATATGATTTGCATAATCTATGGTTGTGATAAAATGGTAATAATGTGGAGATTTTAACTCCATAATTTTCCATTATTTAAACCCTTATTGCAAGAAGGAAAGTGAATGATTCTCTCATTTTTTGGATTTCACCAAAGAGTAGAGATTGAATTTTCTCTCAAACTCTCTCATTTTCTTCTCCCTTCTCCAAAACACCAAAGTCCCACAACTTTCTTTCTTCCAAAAGAAGCATAACCGAGAAGCCATTGGTGGTATTCTGGTTCGTGAGAAGAGTTCGAGTTTGTAGAGATCGAGAAACACACGAAGAGTTCGTGGATCTGAAAAGGATTTTGAAGAGGGTCTTCAACAAATAAGTATCTTTTACTTGTTGTTTTTCTTCCCTTTTTATAAGTTTAGCCTAAACTATTAGATAGTTAATTTTAATGAAATTGAATAGCATAACGATACCACGACGATTCGATCGTCTTCCGCTGCGCTAGGATTCTTATTCCCTTCATGTCTTTCTTAATGGTAGCTTGTTGGCTCGAACCTTGTGGATCTGAATATGGTAGGGTCACATTTACGGGATAAGTTAAGCTAGTTAACAAGTCCTTGACCAAACAAACGATAGCTAAGGATCATTGGGACATGAGATCTTCTGATAGTGAGAATTGGTTGAGAAAGTCTCAATTCAGGGGAGGAATTACTGACCGCCCGACGAAGGCTTTTGTTCTAAACCCTTGAAGTATCATTGCAAAATTGAAGGTTTAATTTAAACACTGGGTTTAGTTTAAACAATAGGGTTCTTTAATAATTTTGCTAAATTTGATTGGTTTTTAATGGGTTAAAAGGCATAACTAATGAGAACTATTTTGGATTTTCAGCATGTCGTCATCAATCATAGTCTTAATAAAAAGCGATCGTTTAACTGGTGAAAACTTTACTGCGTGGAAGTCCAACTTGAATACGATTCTTGTTGTGTGACGACCTTCGGTTTGTACTGATTGAGGAATGTCCTCAGGTCCCTGCTCGAAACGCTCCTCAATCTGTTAAGGAGGCGTACGACCGCTGGATCAAGGCCAATGATAAGGACACGGTCTACATTTTGGCTAGTGTTTCTGAAGTTCTAGCCAAAAAGCACGAGGGCATGGTCTCAGCTCATGAGATCATGAGTTCGTTGCAGGATATGTTTGGACAACCGTCTAGACAGCTTCAGCACGAATCCCTCAAATACGTTTATAACTCTCGTATGAAGGAGGGGTCGTCAGTGAGAGAACACGTTCTCGATCTGATGGTCCACTTCAACGTGGCTGAGATGAACGGCACGGTCATTGAGCAAAGTTAGGTCTCGTTCATCCTGGAATCTCTTCCGAAGAGTTTCCTACCATTCCGTAGCAATGTGGAGATGAACAAAAAGGAGTATAACCTAACTTCCCTCCTAAATGAACTGTAGACTTACCAGTCTCTTATGGATGATAAGGGACAGGTTGATGGAGAGGCAAATCAGTTTGTCCATTCCAAAAGGCTTCAGATGGGTTCATCCTCTGGAACCAAGTCCTGCGGTTCTTCTTCTAGGATTAAGAAGACTCGGAAGAAGAGGAAAGGAGGAAAAAGGAAAGCTTCTGCTACTGCAGACATTGAGCTCAAAGAGAAGAAAGGTAAATTCGATTTACTTGTTCTTGAAACTTGCTTAGTAGAAAATGATGATTTTACCTTGATACTTGATTCAGGAGCCACTAATCACGTTTGCTCTTCTTTTCAGGAAACTAGTTCTTTCAAAGAGCTCGAAGAGGGTGAGATGACGCTCGTGGTCTCAACAGAGACGCTGTCTCACTCGTGCGATGGGAGATGCCAAGCTATTTTTTAGAGATAGATTTTTATTTTTAGAAAATCTGTATATAGTTCCTAAGATTAAGAGGAACTTAATTTCTATCTCTTGTTTAATTGAACTTGGCTACTATATTACCTTTTCATTTAATGAAGCGTTCATTTTAAAGAAAGGTATCAATATTTGTTATGCTAAGTTAGAAAACGGCTTGTATGTACTTAAACCAAATAGAACTAAAGCAATTTTGAATCATGAGATGTTTAAAACTGCTAATACTCAAAGTAATAGGCAAAGAATTTCTCAAAATAATACCTATCTATGGCATCTTAGACTTGGTCATATAAATCTCAACCGGATTGAGAGACTCTTTAAGAATGGACTTTTAAACAAGTTAGAAGATGATTTTTTACCTCCTTGTGAATCATGCTTGGAAGGTAAAATGACTAAGCGACCTTTTACTGGAAAAAGGTTACAGAGCCATACAACCCTTAGAACTTATACATTCGAATCTTTGTGGTCCGGTGAATGTTAAAGCCTGAGGAGGGTACAAATATTTCATCTCTTTCATAGGTGATTATTCGAGGTATGGTTATCTATACCAAATGCATCATAAGTCTGAGGCTCTTGAAAAGTTCAAAGAGTATAAGGCTGAAGTAAAGAATGCACTAGGGAAAACCATTAAAACACTTCCATTCAATCGAGGTGGAGAGTATATGGATTCGAGATTCCAGGACTATTTGATAAAATATGGAATTAAATCTCAACTCTCAGCACCTAATACACCACAACAAAATGGTGTGTCAAAAAGGAGAAATAGAACCTTGTTGGACATGGTTTGATCTATGATCAGCTATGCTTAATTGCCTGCCTCGTTTTGGGGATATGCAGTAGAGACTGCAGTTCAAATCTTGCACACTGTTCCATCAAAGAGTGTTTCAGAAACACCTTTTGAATTATGGAAGGGGCGTAAACCTAGTTTACAACACTTCAGGATTTGGAGTAGTCCGGCACACGTGCTAGTTACAAACCCAAAGAAACTTGAACCTCGTTCAAGATTATGCCAATTTGTTGGTTATCCCAAAGAAACGAGAGGTGGTCTTTTCTACGACCCACAAGAAAACAAGTTGATTGTATCGACAAACGCCACTTTCTTGGAGGAAGATCACATGAGGAAGCATAAACCGCATAGTAAATTAGTGCTAAATGAAGGTACAGATGAACCAACATGAGTTGTTGATCAAGTTGGACCTTCATTAAGAGTTGATGGAGAAGCCAACACCTCAAGTCAGTCTCGTCCTTCTCAATCGTTGGGAATACCTCGACGCAGTGGGAGGGTTGTTTCTCAACCTGACCGCTACTTGGGTTTAGAAACTCAAGTCGTCATACCTGATGACGACGTAGAAGATCCATTGTCCTATAACCAGGCAATGAATGACGTAGACAAGGACCAATGGATCAAAGCCATGGACCTTGAAATGGAGTTAATGGACTTCAATTCAGTATGGGAACTTGTAGACCAACCTGCAGGGGTAAGACCCATAGGGTGTAAATGGATCAATAAGAGAAAGAAAGATGCAACCGAGAAGGTATAGACCTTTAGGGCTAGACTTGTAGTAAAGGGTTTTACCCAAAGGGAAGGAGTTGACTATGAAGAAACGTTTTCCACTATTGTTATGCTTAAGTCTATTAGGATACTCTTATCCATAGCTGCATTTTATTATTATTAAATCTGGCAAATGAACGTCAAGACTGCCTTTTTGAATGGTAATCTTGACGAGAGCATCTATATGTCTCAGCCCAAAGGGTTCATAACCCAAGGTCAGGAGCAAAAAGTTTGCAAGCTCAATCGATCCATTTATAGGTTGAAACAAGCATCCATATCTTAGAATATAAAATTTGATACTGCGATCAAGTCTTATGGTTTTGATCAAAACGTTGATGAGCCTTGTGTCTACAAGAGGATCATCAACGACAAAGTAGCTTTCTTAGTGCTTTATGTGGATGATATCCTACTCATTGGAAATGATGTAGGATACCTTACTTACATAAAGAATTGGTTGGCGACTCAATTCCAAATGAAAGATTTGGGAGAGGCTCAATATGTTCTTGGTATTCAGATCTTCAGGAATCGCAAGAACAAAACGCTAGCTTTGTCTCAAGCATCTTCTATCGACAAAATGTTGTCGCGATATTCAATGCAAAATTCCAAGAGGGGCTTATTACCCTTCAGGCATGGAGTTCATCTGTCTAAGGAATAGTGTCCTAAGACACCTAAAGAAGTTGAGGATATGAGACGTATTCCCTATGCCTCTGCAGTAGGTAGCTTAATGTATGCTATGCTGTGCATGAGGCCAGACATTTGCTATGCAGTGGGAATAGTCAGTAGGTACCAATCCAATTCAGGGTTAGACCACAGAACAACAGTTAAAAATATCCTCAAGTATCTTAGGAGAATGAGGGACTATACGCTTGTGTATGGGACTAAGGATTTGATCATTACTAGATACACAGATTCTGATTTTCAGACCGATAAGGATTCTAGGAAATCCACATCGGGATACGTTTTCACCCTTAACGGGGAAGCTATAGTATGGCGAAGCATCAATCAAGAATGCATCGCTGACTCCACGATGGAGGCTGAGTATGTCGCTGCTTGTGAAGCAACTAAAGAGGTTGTTTGGCTAAGAAAATTCCTTACTGTTTGGGAATTGTTCCAAATATGGAATTTTCCATCACCTTATACTGTGACAACAGTGGTGCGGTAGCCAATTCGAAGGAACCTCGCAGCCATAAGCGAGGCAAGCACATCGAGAGGAAGTATCATCTGATACGAGAAATAGTGCAACGAGGAGATGTGACAGTCACAAAGATCGCTTCAGAGCACAACATTGTTGATCTATTTACAAAGACTCTCACTGCTAAAGTGTTCGAGGGTCATCTGGAGAGTCTAGGTCTACGAGACATGTACATAGGCTAATCTAGGGCAAGTGTGAGATATGTATTGTATTTCTATCTTTGTAACCACTGTTTTAGAATATGATGTACCCGACTAGAGTTTTAGTTCAAGTTGGAGTTTGTTGGGGTTTGTGCCCTAAAACTCGTAGTTTGTATTTTTTATGTTCTAATTAATGTAATAAATTGTTATTACTTCAATAAAGTGTTATTATTCGTTATTTACGATATTGCCTTTGTTTTAACCCTAAATCCAATAAACTAAACATCCAAGGCTGTAAAATGTATCTTTAACTGAATGTAGTGTACATATAAAGGATCTCGGTTCGAGATACAGCCTAAAGGGTCTATAGTAAGGCGATAAGGTTTGAGTATCTTACCCTGGTAAGACTATGGAAATGGCCCACTTTGTATATGATACAAACACTGTGATCCTAACGTGTTCGTGTAGATGACATGTGGTGGGGATATCCTATGTAATAAGATTACATAAGACCGGACCACGAAATAGTAACCACTACATGTAATTTTGTTGACTAGTTAGGTTTCTATTACACTAGGATGACCTAGGCAACTTGATCTTAATCTTGAGCAGGTTACGAACTCCTGTTTGCGAAGGATTGTCCTTTGACTAGTATGGGTGAGAGTGGCCAGATTCGCCGACTCAATATGCCTACCTTCTTGGGGACAAGACAGAGTGAGCAGCTGGGGACTTAGCCTAGCAAGATGGAATTCACTCCTTCCCACCTACTAGGGTAAGTAGAGGAATGTTCCCTTAAGTGGTGTCTCCGGAACTTGAACAAAGGGCCCGACCCTCTCATTGGCCCGAGAGGGACTCTATTTGTTGGTAGGACCACAAACAAATTTTTCATTACAGGAGCACTAGTACTTAAAGTACAAGATGTAACTCATGGGTAAAACGGTAATTTGACCCAGCTGGTGTTACGAACATTCGAGAAGGATTGACTTGTTGTTATTGGTCAATATCCGTGGACACAGAAATATATCTGCAGAGAGAAGAGTGCAGCTGCGGGACTTTAGTGGAGTGTTCCCGCAGTTAATGAATGTTGATTAAGAGGTTAATGAGATTAACTGAGTAATCTTGTATCGTTGGAGCTTCTGATCTGTAGGTCCATTAGGTCCACCTTCTAGCTCGTAAAGGGTTCTTAGATCATTTGAATTTCAAATGTTCAAATTCATTAGAGAATAAATGTAATGTATATAGATACGATATAATATATAGTTTTGGAACTATATATTATAAATTTAATGTGAATATGATTCATATTAAATTATATGAGAGAATTAAATATTTGAAAGAGTTCAAATGTTAAAATCAAATGTGAATGTGATTCATATTTGAAAGCTATAGGTAAAAATTTAATGTGCATAAGATGTGCATTAAAACTATAGGATAGAGGGATAATTGATTAAATGTGATTTAATCTATATTAAATATATGATATTTAATTATGATTAATTAATTATATTATATTATTTAATTTATAATTTTGATTATTTATTAAATATTATAATTAAATAAAAAAAAAGGGAACGTGTCAGGAGGACACGTTCCCCATGTCTCCCAACTCCCTAATCGATAGGGAGTGGGGAGTTGCCCTCTACAGTGTTCTTCTTCTCCTGGTGAGAAGAGGATGTGGTGGTTGATGATTTGATTAAGCTCTCTGTAGAAGAATTCTCTCAATCTCTCAATTCCCAAAATTCTCCAATTGTTGGATCCTTCCCACCTAAGGAAGATCTAAGTAGAAACTCAGAGTCATAGGAGGTTCTCACTTCTAGTAGTGTCTTGCTAGGGGGAGAACAGAGGATTTTCTCTGTGTTGCTGAATTACTGGAGAATCACCTTTTGGAGCAAGGAGTTGTTGTTGAGGAAAATTACAAAGGTATTTTGAATTCCTTTCTTTAGTTTATTTTAATTACACAACATGTTTGCATGTAAATATCCATGCCTAATTAGATTAGAAATGCATGTTTATCTCTGTTATTTTTCCAATGCACTGGTTATTTTGTTTTTCAACAAAAATAAGCTTGCAATTACGATTTCAAACTCGTTTCCGCTGCTCAAGGGGATTAGATCTCCATCATTAAAGGTGTTACATCAGTAGGTATAATAATTCACAGTCCGGTCTTGTACAATCTCATTGTACAAGATGCCCCCACTCGCATGTCAACCATATGAACGAGTCAGATTAACTCATTTGTATCTAATACAAAGCGGGTCGCATCCACAACGTATCTAGGATTAGGTCTCCAACCCTATCCATATACTATAGATCGTTCGGGTCATTAACTCGAACGTGATCCTCCCTGTGTGTCCACTACACACCATTCAAGTTCTAGTTCTCTCATATATTCAATGACCCTGGAGTTTAGTTTATTGGACAAAGTTTATAAAAATTGTGAGACACAAAATGATGAAATAAATAACTTTTATTAATTTCAAATGTTAAAATTACAAACTAAACGAGATTAGGACATACATCCCAACAATGACGACTTGAGTTTCAGCTAAACCCAAGTAGCAATCAGGTTGGGAAACAACCCTCCCACTGCATCCAGGCATTCCCAACGATTGAGAAGGACGAGACTGACTTGATGTGCTGATTTTTTCATCAACTCTTGATGAAGGTCCAGCTCTATCAACAACTCTTGCTGGTTCATGTGTAGCTTCATTTAGTACTAGTTTACTACGCTGTTTATGGTTCCTCATGTGATCTTCCTCCAAGAAAGTGGCGTTTGTCGATACAATCACCTTGTTTTCTTGTAGGTCGTAGAAAAGACCACCTCTTGTTTCTTTGGGATAACCAATAAATTGGCATAATCTTGAACGAGATTCCAGTTTCTTTGGATTTGTCACCAATACGTGTGTTGGACAACCCCAAATCTTGAAGTGTTGTAAACTAGGTTTATGCCCCTTCCACAATTCAAAAGGTGTTTCTGAAACACTCTTTGACGGAACAATGTTCAAGATTTGAACTGTAGTCTCTACTGCATATCCCCAAAACGAGGCAAGCAATTAAGCATAGCTCATCATAGATCAAACCATGCCCAACAAGGTTCTATTTCTCCTTTCTGACACACCATTTTGTTGTTGTGTAATAGGTGTTGAGAGTTGAGATTTAATTCCATGTTTTATTAAATAGTCTTGGAATCTAAAATCCATATACTCTCCATCTCGATCGGATGGAAGTGTTTTAATGGTTTTCCCTAATGCATTCTTTACTTCAGCCTTATACTCTTTGAACTTTTCAAGAGCCTCAGACTTATGATGCATTTGGTATAGATAACCATACCTCGAATAATCATCTATGAAAGAGATGAAATATTCGTACCCTCTTCGGGCTTTAACATTCACCGGACCACAAAGATTCGAATGTATAAGTTCTAAGGGCTCTATGGCTCTATAACCTTTTCCAGTAAAAGGTCGTTTAGTCATTTTACCTTCCAAGCAAGATTCGCAAGGAGGTAAAGAATCATCTTCTAACTTGTTTAGAAGTCCATTCTTAGATTGTCTCTCAATCTGGTTGAGTTTATATGACCAAGTCTAAGATGCCAAAGATGGGTATTATTATGAGAAATTCTTTGTCGTTTACTTTGAGTATTAGCAGTTTTAAACATCTCATGTTCAAAATTGCTTTAGTTCGATTCGGTTTAAGTACATACAAGCCGTTTTCTAACTTAGCAGAACAAATATTGACACCTTTCTTTAAAATGAACGCTTCATTAAAAGAAAAAATAATACAATAGCCAAGTTCAATTAAACAAGAGATAGAAATTAAGTTCCTCTTAATCTTAGGAACTATGTACAGATTTTCTAAAAAGATAAATCTATCTCTAAAAATGTATTTTGAATCTCCCATCGCACGAGCCGAGACGACGCCCCCGCTCCGACCACGAGCGTCCATCTCACCCTCTTCGAGCTCCTTGAAGGAACTAGTTTCCTGAAAAGAAGAGCAAACATGATTAGTGGCTCCTGAATCAAGTATCCAGGTAAAATCATCATTTTCCACCAAGCAAGTTTCAAGAACAAGTAAATCGAATTTAGCTTTCTTCTCTTTGAGCTCAGCAAGGTACTTTGGGCAGTTTCGCTTCCAATGTCCGTCCATGTTGCAGTGGAAACACTTTCCTTTGTCTGCAACGTTGGCTTTTTCCTTGCCCTTATCAGCAGCAGGTGCCTTCCCTTTCCCTCCTATCTTCTTCTTTTGGGTCTTCTTAAGCCCAGAAGATGAACAACAGGACTTAGTCCCAAAGGATGAAGCCTTCTGGAACCTTCTGGAATGGGCAAACAGATTTGCCTCTCCATCAACTTGACCCTTATTCTTCATAAGAGACTAGAAAGTTTGTAGTTCAGTAAGGAGAGTAGTCAGGTTATACTCTATCTTGTTCATCACCGCATTGCTGCGGAATTGCAGAAAACTCTTCGGAAGAGATTCATAGATGAACGAGACCTGACTTTTCCCGTCTATGACCGTGCCGTTCATTTCAGCCACGTTGAAGTGGACTATTAGATCGAGAACGTGTTCTCTCATCGATGACCCCTCCTTCATACGAGAGTTATAAACGTCCTTGAGGGATTCGTGGTGAAGCTGTCCAGACGGTTGTCCAAACATGTTCTGCAACGAACTCATGATCTCACGAGCTGAGACCATACTCTGGTTCTTTTTGGCTAGAACTTCAGAAACACTAGCCAAAATGTAGACCTTGGCCATATCATTGGCCTTCATCCAGCGATCATACGCATCTTAATAGATTGAGGAGCGTTTCGAGTAGGGACCTGAGGACATTCCTCAGTCAGTACAAATCGAAGGTCGTCAACAACAAGAATCGTATTCAGGTTGGACTTCCACGTAGTATAGTTTTCACCATTTAATCGTTCGCTTTTCAGTAAGGCTATAATTAACAACGACATGCTGAAATTTCAAAAGTAGTTCTAATTAGTTATGCCTTTAACCCATTATAAACCAATCAATTTTAGCAAAATTATGAAAGAACCCTAGTGTTTAAATTAAACCTTTAATTTTGCAACGATACTTCAAGGGTTTAGAACAAAAGCCACCGTCGGGTGGTCAATCACTCTTCCTCTGCATTGAGACTATCTCGACCAATTCTCACTACTAGAACATCTTATGTCCCAATGATCCTTAGCTAGCGTTTATTTCGTCAATGACTTGTTAACTATCTTAACTTATCCCGTAAATGTGACCCTACCATTTTCAAATCCAATAGGTTCGAGCCAACAGGCTACTATTAAGAAAGACAACTGTTGGCAAATTACCTAAGAGACCCTATCCATTTCTGGAGTTCGCGGTGTTCTGATCCCTATAGTCAGGCCCTCCGTAGGGATTGGCTATTCCAGGACAACCTAGCAGGCGTACTATAGAAATCTCACGGTGTGACCTAATGGAGGAGACCGTAGGATACGTTGACACGCGTCTTGCTCCCACCTTGGTATTGAACCATGCAAACACTTACCGTAGGGGGACGCCCTAGTGACGCCACGTAGCCGAGCATGGAACTCACGGTTTGAACTCTTGGGGACGTGAGAGTAAACTTGATGCGAACATCTCGTTTTCTCCCACTGAAGCTCCTAAGGTTAGGGTGTAGGTTTAACTTAGTCGGATTCTGGCTAAAAGAATCTAAGTCTATGCCTATTATAACTGTTATAACTGTTATAGCTAGGTTAGGGTGAATAAACATTTTAATTACTTAGATATAAAACAGGACTATGGTTAATTCAACTTAAGTTGCGGGTTAGTTTCCAGGTAGGAGGTGTTCCGTTAACCGTCAGCTTAAGTACCCCCAACCTTAGACAGAACTTCACCGGTAGAGTTCCCTTATAACCAAAGTTCTATTGTCCTACTATATTTTAAACTATTTAAAATACTATGTAAGACAAACTTCTAATCCTATTAGAAAATAACACTTAGGTCTAAATTAATTTTAAACAATTTAAAACTAATTTAATTTTAACCCAAGTTCTTATGTTTGCATGCAATTCTTTGTTATAGGTTATGGTTTCTAAAAAGCCCTTTAATTCATAACTCTTATAAATTTTAATAATTAACCTATGACAAAGAACTATATTATAAAACCAAATTGGAATTATAAAAAATTATTCAACTAATTGAATAATTAAATTACTTAAAAAAAATAACATTTATTTTAAACTAAGTAATTTCATGCTCCATGCAATTTATTTTCCATATTATCTAATTATAACAATTATAAATAAATACTTATGAAAAATAAATTAGATCATGCATTTCTACCATATTTATATAACAATTATACAAATAAAATGCATGAACATGCTTATCCTAAGGTGGGAAAAATTCTAAATGACATTCATAAAGAAAAATAGTTGTAAAACCAAAATAATTTGGCCCCTAAAGTGCAAAAATAATAAAATTACACTAATCTTATTACGAAACCGGTCCAGAACTCCTTGAACCGGCTCAAATCGCTCGAACCGGTCTCACGCCTTCAGTTTGGCGTCACGCGCGTTACGCTGGCGGACTGGCGTTAACGCGCCGACTTCATCCGCACATGATCGCATCGGTACCGCTTGTAACGCCGAGGGGGCGATTGCAACGCTGTCGACCTCCCAGAGAGATTCTGCATCGATAGAGAGTCTCGCGGCGTTGCAACGCTGTTGCTTCGGCAGCAACAATTTCCTTCGAACACAACAGTTTCAATTGCCAAATACTCCTTTGATACTCATCCAAAATACACGAAACTGGTCCCAAACGACTCACAACTCAACTACAGACTCGATTATGCACTTAATTGCCCAAAACGCAGAAGCCTTTACATTTAATTTGATCAAATCAAAAGAAACTAAGGCCAAAAAATTCCTAAACCGTTTTACAGCAAACAAAAATGAAATTCTCACCTATCCAATGCAAATTTGTTTCAACCAAAACAAAACAAGTATTGCTCTGATACCAATTGATGGAGATCGGATCCCCTTGAGCAACGAAAACGTGATTTAAAATCGATTTTGCCAGTTTATTTTGATTGAACACAAATACCAATACATTGGTGAAAAACAGAGATAAACATACATTTCTAATCTAATTAGGCATGGATATAATCATGCAAACATGTTGTAAAAATAACCAAACTAAAAGGGAATTCAAAATTACCTTTGTAGATCAAATCAGCAACTCCTTGCTCGTCTATGACAACAACACAGAAGAGTTCTTCTCCTCTGTTCGTTCTTCTCCACAGGTACACCACCACGAGGAAAACCTTCTACGGCTCTAAGTTCCACTTAGATCTCTCTTGGTGGGAAGGGTTCCAACAATTTGGAAGAGAAGCAAGGGAATTAGAGAGAGAGAGAATTTTCTATTTTGCAATTCACTAATCACCCAGAATGAATCAATCAATCCATTCACATATCCCCTCTCCCCGTTTAACTGTCGATAGGGAGAGGAAGAGGGAAAGTGGGAACGTGTCATCCTGACACGTTCCCTTAATTAATTTAATAAATAAATTAATATATTATATTTAATAATTAAATCATATTGAATTATAAATTAATATTAATTTTAATTAAAACACATTTAACCAAAATTAAATTAAATATAATATATTTAATTATGATTAAATCATATTTAATCAACATTCCCTCTAACCTATAGTCTTAATGCACATCTCATGCACATTAAATTTTAACCTATAGTTTTCAAATATGAATCACATTCACGTTTAAATTTAACATTTGAACACTTTCAAATATTTAATTCTCTCATATAATTTAATATGAATAATATTCACATTAAATTTATAATATATAGTTCCAAAACAAATTTAAACGATCTAAGAACCCTTTACGAGCTAGAAGGTGGACCTAATGGACCTACAGATCAGAAGCTCCAACGATACGAGATTATTCAGTTAATCTCATTAACCTCCTAATCAACATTCGTTAACCGCGGGAACACTCCACTAAAGTCCCGCAGCTGCACTCTTCTCACTGCAGATATATTTCTATGTCCACGGATATTGACCAATAACATCAAGTTAATCCTTCACGAATGTTCGTAACACAAGCTGGGTCAAATTACCGTTTTACTCCTAGGTTATATCTTGTACCTTAAGTACCAATGCTCCTCTAATTAACAATTTGTTTGTGGTCCTACCAACAAACAGAAGTCCCTCATGGGCCAATGAGAGGGTCAGACCGTTTGTTCATGTCCCAAAGACACCACTTAAGGGAACATTTATCTACTTACCCTAATAGTCGGGAAGGAGTGAATTCCATCATGCTAGGCTAAATCCCCAACTGCTCACTCGGTCTTGTCCCCAAGAAGGTAAGCATATTGATTCGGTGAATCTGGCCACTCTCACCCATACTAGTCAAAGGACAATCCCTCGCGAACAGGAGTTCGTAACCTAGGATTGAGACCAAGTTGCCTAGGTCATCCTAGTGAAATAGAAACCTAACTAGTCAACGGAGTTACACCTAGTGGTTACTATTTCGCGGTCCGGTCTTATGTAATCTCATTACATAGGATATCCCCACTCACATGTCATCTACACGAACACGTTAGGATCACAGTGTTTGTATCATATACAAAGTGGGCCACATCTATAGTTTTACCAGGGTAAGGTACCCAAACCTTATCTCCTTACTATAGACCCTTTAGGTTGTATCTCGAACCGAGATCCTTTTTATGTACACTACATTCAGTTAAAGATATATTTTACAGCTTTGGATGTTTAGTTTATTGGATTTAGGGTTACGAGAATGGCAATATCGTAAATAACGAACAATAACTCTTTATTGAAATAATAACACTTTATTACAATAATTAGAACATAATTACAAACTACGAGTTTTAGGGCACAAACCCCAACACCAATGACCTAGACTCTCTAGGTGACCCTCAAACACCTTAGTTGTGAGGGTCTTTGTAAATGGATTAGCAATGTTGTGGTCCGATGCTATCTGTCTGACTATCACGTCTTTGCGGTGCATAATCTCCCGTATCAAGTAATACTTGTGCTCAATATGCTTTCCCCTCTTATGACTCTAAGGTTCTCTCGAGGTTGCTACTACACCACTATTGTCACAAAACAAGGTCACTGACAAGTTCATATTTGGAATAACTTCAAAATCAAGCATGAACTTCCTAAACAAAACAACTTCCTTCGCAGCTTCACAAGCCGCAACATACTCGGCTTCCATCGTGGAATCAGCGATGCATCCCTACTTGATTCTTCGCCACACTACAACTCCTCCATTAAGAATGAATATTGGCCCAAATGTGAACTTTCTAGAATCCTTATCGGTCTGAAAGTCAAAGTCTGTGTATCCCGTAAGGATCAAATCTCCACTTCCATACACAAGGCTGTAGTTCTTTGTTCTCCTTAGATACTTGAGGATTGCCTTAACGGTTATCCAGTGATCTAATCCTTGATTGGATTGATATCTACTGACAATCCCAACTGCATAACAAATGTCGGGCCTAGTACACAACATGACGTACATCAGGCTCCCTACAACTGAAGCATAAGGGATCCGTCTCATATCCTCAACCTCTTATGGCGTCTTAGGAGATTGATCCTTAAACAGGTGAACCCCATGTCTGAAAGGCAACTAGCCCTTCTTGGAGTTCTGCATCTTATACCGTGACAATAACTTGTCAATGTAAGATGCTTGAGACATGACTAGCGTTCTATTCTTCCAGTTTCAGACTATTTGGATACCTAGAACATACTGAGCCTCGGTCAAATCTTTCATATGGAATTGCGAAGCTAGCCATTCCTTAATGTCAATAAGAAATCCTACGTCATTCGCAATGAGTAGGATATCATCCACATACAATATCAGAAATTCAACAGTGTTGTTGATGATTTTCGTGTAGACACAAGGCTCATCAACATTCTAATTAAAGCCACAAGATTTGATAGCCTCATCAAACCTTATATTTCAAGACCTCGAGGCTTGTTTCAGTCCATAAATAGACCTTTGAAGCCTGCAAACCTTTTGCTCTTAGCCTTGAGTAATGAACCCCTTGGGCTAGTCTATGTAGTTGGTTTCGTCAAGATTGCCATTCAGAAAGGTCATCTTCACATCCTTCTGTCATACCTTATAGTCATAATATGTGACAATGGCCAGAAGGATCCTGATAGACTTTACCATGGCAACAGGAGAAAATATTTTCTCATAGTCAATTCCTTCTCGCTGGGTAAACCCCTTTGCCACTAGTCTGGCTTTGAAGGTTTGCACCTTCCCATCTACGCCACGTTTACCCTTATAGATCCACTTACAACCAATAGGTTTAACCCCATCCGGTTGGTCCACAAGCTCCCAGACGGAATTGAAGTACATCGACTCCATTTCCTTGTCCATAGCTTTAATCCATTCATCTTTGTCAACGTCTGCCATTGCCTGATCATAGGTCATTGGATCCTCGCAGTCATCATCAGGGGTGACGACTTGGGTTTCAGCCAAACCTATGTAACGCTCAAACTGCCTCACAACCCGTCAAGGCATTCTCAACTCTTGAGAATGAATTTGACTAGACGAGCCAAGATCAACAACACTTGTTGATGTACTAGCACCATCAGCAACTCTGCTGATGAACTACCCATTTCGTTTAACACAATCTTACTCCTTCGTAAGTGATCCTGATGTGGTCCTCTTCAAGGATTGTGGCATTTATCGACACAAACACCCTATTTTCCTTAGGATCGTAAAATAGACCACCTCTTGTCTCTTTTGGGTAAGCTACAAAGAGGCACAAGTTTGAACGGGGTTCCAACTTCTTCGGGTTTGACACCAACACATGAGTCGTGCATCACCAAATCCTAAAATGGTGTAAACTGCCTTTACGACCAATCCAGAGTTCGAAAAGTGTTTCAGAAACACTCTTCAACAAAACTATGTTCAAAATGTAAACCGCAGTCTTCACTGCGTAACCCCAAAAAGAATCATGAGACAAGCATAGCTTATCATTGACCGAACCATATCCAACAGGGTTTTGTTTTTCCTTTCCGATACACTATTCTGTTGTGGCATACTGGGTGGTGAGAGTTGGGACGTAATTTCATGTTCTATCATATAGTCTTGGAATTCAGTGTCCATATACTCTCCAACTCGATCTAATCGAATTGTTTTAATCGTTTTACCTAACAGGTTCTCAACCTCAGTCTTGTACTCCTTGAACTTTTCAAGAGTTTCAGACTTTCGATGCATTAGGTAAATGTACACATATCTTGAATAGTCAGACACTTTAGGTTTATTTCGTTAGATATATTTTGTGAACGATAATATTTTTTTATACTTTAATTTTTGGGGGTTTGATAGCATGCCATTAATTCTTTTGTCATGAATGAATGTATCGTCAATGATGTGAAATAGTAAACACCCTTTTAACAATCCTTCATGAAGTTTGTTTTAGACATTGATCATAAGTTATCTGCCTAATTGCATTTTTTTTTCTTTTATTGTAAACCTTACAAATATTCAATTGATTTCGATTAATTACATATTAATTGAAGAATTTAATTCATAAGGGAAAAAATAACAAAGTTTGATAACATACGATCATGTTCAATCATTATGCAAGTCAATATTATACACATTCATTACACTGAAGTTATCATACAACATAAGTTCGATGTTCACACCTGAATTCAATGTTGGAACTTGGTGGTATTGTGTTTTGAAGACAAATGTTTTACCCTTAAAATAAACTACACCAGATACCGCTGCATAACTAACCTCAACTTTTTACCCCAAACACACATTCAAAACTCAACTCATGACCTAAAAACTGACTATTTGTAGCATCAGGGGGTTGATTGTGTAGTTCATCAAGTTTCATTTTAGACATTTTCTAAGTTTCCTTAATAGTAAAAATGACACTTAGACTCTTTTGTACTTTAATTTTATTTTAGGCATCTTCTTTTATTTTTTGTTTTATATTTAAAACTTTTCATATTTTTTTTTCAGATTTGTAGCGGTATAATCTTGAAGATCTATTTTCTAAAAATATGGATGAATACGAAGATTGAAGCCTTCAAGATTAATTTTGTTTTCTTTTTTATGTATTTGTTTTTCTTCTTAACTGTAGTACATATACATATTGAACATTTTGTTCAATATTATTTCTTTTATTATTTTTTGTTTTAAAATGATATTATAATAAACTATCAAGTAGAATAGGAATAAATAATAAATAATAATAAAAAGAAAAATACTGCAAGTTTTGCCAGCGCACATTGTGTCGGCAAAAGTGAACTTCTCCAGACGCATGCATTAATCGTGGGGAGAAACTTTTTTTCGACGCAATGAAGTTCACTTTTGCCGACGCAACACCATTTTCGTTGGATGTGGCTTTGCCGGGGCTATGCCGACAAAATAGTCGACGAAATATTTTCGTTGGCCAAGACTTTTTCGGACGCAATACTTACATTCCCTGATGCTTTGTTGCGTCGAGAAAAGTAAAAAGTTTTGTAGTGTCAACATTGCACCCCAAACACAGGTTTTATGCATTCAACTCAACTCAACTTTGCATCTCAAACACACTCAACTCAACAACAAGAGATAGTAAGGACCAATATGTAGTGGGATGGAAATGCGAGTAGAAGTATGAGAGGTGACTCAACAACTCTCGATTTTAAAGAGAGTTTAAAGTCTAGATATGATTTAATTTGATTGCGAGAAATGGAAACATGATTTTATGATGATTAACTCGTTTTTCAATTAAGATGAAAATGAACGAACATTTTAGTTATATTTTTAGTATATGACTCAAGGTTGAAAACTTAGTTTTGAGCATTCACTTCTCTTGATTTTTAATTTCAATTTTGTAAAAAAAAAAAAAAAACTTTAACTATTTTCAACTTTATTTTTTAGCATTTTCTTTCAATTTTAAATGAGTTTTCTTTAACTATCTCCTTTTACTAACTAGATTTTATATGTTGTTTAAGTTTAATTTGATTTCTTAAATCTTGTCCTACGAACTACCTAGATTTTATATGTTAGATTAGATTTTCTAAATCTTGTTTTCGATTTGGTTATTTTGATTTGTTATTTGAATTGTTTTTAATTATATCTCCATGGGTTTAATTTATTTGATTTGGCTGTTAGGAAAGGTTTTCTAATCCAATTTATATTCTCAAATACAACTCCTACCTTATTGTTGGGTGATTTTATACATTAAAATATTTAGTTGTTTGGCCATTAAAATGCATATTTAAATTTAATCATCTATGTTATTACCCTAAGGTAATTTAAATTTACGTTAGGCGTTGTAAAATATAAAAATGAAACGAAAAAAAAAAAATGGGGGGCGAAGTAGGAATGTCTATAAAAGGGGGTGGAAGGAAAGAATGGGATTAAAGGATGAGTTTGAAATGGATAAGAAAAATGAAGAAGAAAATGAGAAGAAATTGTATATTACTTCAGAGAATGGTGAATCTTCCAGTTTTTCAATAATCTCCGGAGCCGATCAGCTTGATCATTTTTCCAAAACTGGAATCCTCCCTCAGGTAATTCCATTTCTTTTTTCATTTCTTAACGATCTTCAAATTCAAAACCCTAATCTTAATCTAATCACAAATTAAACTAATTACAGTACTAATTCAACTACTCTTTCTTTTGCATTCATAGAGCGTTAATTCTTTGTACAATTATGGGTTTTTTTTTTTCCTAATCATTTTTTAACCTAAGACGAACTAGGGTTAACTTCAATAATATCTTTAAGTGGGAGATAATGGAGTTCTCTTAATTTTATGCTTTCATGGACGTTTGATTTCAATATCTTGGATTTTCTTTTTCTTTCTTGGGATCTCTGTGTGAGGAAAGAAAACCCTAGAGCGAGAGAGAAGATAAGTTTTAAAAAATTCAGTATGCAAAGAAATATCCGTGGACTGTAATAATATGGCTAACAATTTTATGAGAAAATTGAGGGAATAATAATGGCTCGAATGGGTTTAGATTAAGAAAATAATTAAGTGGATTATAAAGAGATTGAATGTAAGATTATTATGCTCTAATTTTTGTTATGGATTGATATGTAGGGTGAAGAAACAATTGAAGTAGTCCTAAAACTTCCAGCACTTCGTCTTTCTTCTCTACTTGCAGCAATGGAATTAGAAGAGAATACAAAAATTTCAATTCCAGCTCCATTCTCAAACCTACCAAGTATCTTAAGTGGTCGTTCACTAATCCCTCTCCCTCCCATAATTGAAGAACAACAACAACAATTCAATACTCCATCTAATGAAAGAACAATCACTTCTGGACCAAGCAGCTCTTCTTCTTCTGACCTCCCTCATCTCGTCTCCAATGGCGCTCCGGCCCTCTTCCTTCGTATTGGCTCGTGGCAGGCATGAGAAAAAAGATAAACCAAGGCAATGTGGCTGGTAGTTTAACCCTGTTGGATGTATGAGAAAGAAACTTAAACTTACGGTTTTACCGTACGTTCATCCAAGAGTTTAGATCAAATCAGCCACATTGAATCATTTAATTTTCCCTAAACTCTTCTTCCTTTTTCACCATTAGTTGAAATGGGGTTTCTCATTTTTGTTCTCTTTGGTTTGATATGCAGGCAGTACCCAAAAATGAAGGTGATTTAGTATTGAAATTTGATTATAGGACCAAGAAAATGGCTTGGGAGATTGTGAGGGAGGGGCCTTCCAAGCATAAAATAGAAATTGATTGGTCTAATATCATAGGGATTGAAGCTGCCATTGAAGACCATAGACAAGGAATCCTCCAACTTGAGGTTAGTTTAATTTTCATCTTTCATTATTTTCTACTTTTGATTTATTTTTACCCATTTGGTTTTTATTTAGTTATTTCTTTTTAAAACTATTGAGAGTTTGATGTTTGGATATGATCCCTTTCTCTTCATTTGATGCATATTTTCTATTATATTTCATACCCATTTTGATGTTTGAAACCCTTTTTAAAATAGTAAACTGCTCATGACAATATGTTTAGATATCACTCTCATTAATTTTGGGTTTCTTTTTCATGAACAGATGAGGTTATTCTTCTTTGCATACCAGAACTTTGTGCCCAAATAGTAATGGTCATTGATTTATTCATCACCCATTTGGGTTTTAGTTATTATTTTTAAAAATTAGAACTTGGAAGCCTTTTCAAAATAGTCATTTTCTGCTATTTAGACAAAATTTCAATGAAAATATGTTTAGATAACACTTTCTTTAGTTTTATTTTTCATGAATGATTTGGTTTGTAGAACAAATTATGATGTTATATTCTCTTATTCTCAAAATTATGAAATTGCAATATAGTTACTTGCATGAACCATTGTAATAGTCTTGAATTCATTCATACATATTTTGTTTCGTTTTTCAAATTATTTTTCATTTTTTCCAAACGAAAAATTCATTTAGGATATCACAAGATCTTATTCATGGATAATTTGATTTTTAGAATAGATGATTTTATTCTTCTTCTTTTCAGATTTATAGGTAACAATTTTGAAAACAAAAATAGGAGAAAGTCTTAAGTTTATTGTCTTCCACATGTTCTTAGAAAAAATATATATTTTTTTTAGTTTTTAAAGTTTTGTCGTAGTTATTTTTTTTTAAGTTTGTATTTTAAAAAGTAGACTTTTACATAGAATTTCTCTATGTTCAATTTTTTCACTTCTAGAGCTACTACTTTTCTTTCTTTCTTTCTTTTTAAAGCTATTGATTATTATTTATTTTTAAAATGTGGCTAAAACTCAACACTATATATAATGATTAGTAAATAAGTTCTTAAATCATCGACAAATTTCAATTCATTCAATTCAACTGGTTCAAACTAAATAATTATAACCTCGTTTGATAACCATTTTGTTTTTTGTTTTTAGTTTTTGAAATTTAAACCTAAAAATACCATTTATACCAATGAGCTTATATGTCTTCTTATCTACTTTGTACCTATGTTTTCAAAATCCAAACCAACTTTTGAAAACTAAAAAAAAATAGCTTTCAAAAACTTGATTTTGTATTTAGAATTTGGCTAAGTGTTCAAATGTTTATTTAAGGAAAATAATCTCTATCCTAGAGAAATTAGGTGAACATAAACTTAACTTTCAAAAACAAAAAACAAAAAATAAAATGGTTATCAAACGGGGCCTATGTTATAACTACATTCAAATAATCTGAAACTTTAATAGATATATTCATTTTGTGAATGGAAAAAAATCAAGTTAGTTCAATATAAATGGTTGTATTTTTCCCTTTTGAAGCTGCAAAAACCACCAAGATTTTACAAGGAGATTGAATCCAAACCTCAAAAGCATTCCAAGTGGGCAGATGAATCAGATTTTACAGAAGGCCGAGCATCTTTAAACAGGTAATCATCTCAAAAGTGAGTGTTAGTTAGGTAAAATAATGTATATTTTTTTCTTAAAAAAAAATGTTTTTGTTAGGGTGGAGGGATTTGAGGTCATAGGTACAGTTGAGCTATGTTCTTGTTGGGTTTAAAAAAAAAAAAGCTTAATGTTTTGAAAATTTTCCTGGATCTAATATTTTTTAAAATTGAATAAAGGAAAAACTAACCTGATCAGTTTTAAATTAAAAAAATATGACAATAAGAATATAACAATATGAACATATTATCTATACGTCACTTGCTTTATCTTTCTAAAAATTTCGAGGACTAAATTAAAATAAATTTTTTAGACATGGAAAACCAAATTATTAGAAATAATAATAAATAGTACAGACGAAAACTATATTTAGGGGTTTGTTATGTACAAGTAATTTTGTGATGTTATCAATTTTCAGGAGACACTTTTCTGTATTTTCACCGGGAGTGCTTGGTACACATTATAAGAGACTAATGAAAAACAAGCATTTGTTAGAAGTAAGCCAAAAGCCATTTCCAACCACTCAATCCCCTTACTTTCCTCAAGATTAGAGAATTAATCAATGTGTTTTTTTTTGTTTTTTTTTTCTCATTTCATTTTCATTTTTTCCTTACTTTTTAGAGTTTAGAGATCATGTAAAGTTGATAAACAGTTGTTTGGTATGCATGGTAAACTTGTTTTTTCCTCAAGCGCCTATGAATTCATTAGTTTCACAGTCAGCATAGAACTTAAGCTTCTAGAATAGGCCATTCATGCTATAAATACAACTACGAGATCTAATGTTTTTGTTACCTCATTCTTCTTATTTACAATTCTAATACAAGAGCCAACTTGAATATAGATTAACTAGTTAAAGCGCATGCCTTAACTTAGAGATAAGAAATTCAAATCTCCACCCAGTGTTATTCTTGAACTCAAAAAAAAAAAAACCAACATTCAATCTCATTCTTCTTAGAGTCAAATATCTCCATCATAAAAAGGTAATTAAGTATTTTTTAAGGCACAAGAAAAAAGAAGAAGGAGATGAAAAGTGTTCGCAGTGCTAACAAAGTCTCACATTGGCTAGGAAAAGAAAAGATTTATACTTAATAACTGAGGATAATTATCTCTAACAAAAAATAAAGTCATGAGATTTTATGTCCAAAATGAACACTAAAACAAATTTGGGATACAATGACGAACATGAAAAAACATGCCTGGGATACAATGACGGACATAAAAAAGCGCGCTGAAATTTTTTTAAAAAAATGAAATTCATCTATAATGACGGGCATTGCCCGTCATTATAGAGTACCTTCAATGACGGGCAAAGGCCGACATTAAAGATCTTTTTAATTTAATTTCTGACAGATACTATATATATAGGCGGCTCTCTCATCCCTCATCTAACCCTTACCCTCGTTTCTTCTCTCTCACTTGCGCCGCCCCTTCGTCCACCATTTGTCTTTCGTTGTCAATGCAACTAACGTCGTTTGTCGTGATATCGACATCGAACGTCCTTCGTTGGCCAGATCTCCACCGTCGTCGACCTTCCACCGAGCTTCCTTCATCGAGTCTGTCGTCGTCGACCTTCCATCGAGCATCCTTCACGGACCCGGATCCGCCGCACCGCCGCCGCCGAGTCCACCGGTTCATCGCCGCGTCTGTCGCCGCCGCCGAGGTCACCGTTAGGTGATAGTTCGTGGTTCTTTTTTCCTTTTTTATTTTGTTATTTATTTTTTTTTAGATCTGATTTTTTTTGTAGATCTAATATTTCTTGACTTCAAACCCTAACATTTCTGCTACTGTTGTCATATCGTAAGTTTCCATGAGCATGCCTGTAGCAGAACATATATAATTTTATTGTTTTTTTTTCCTTTTAGTTTGAAAATGAATCATTGTTTTTTTTTTCTTTTAGTTTGAAAATGAATCGCTTTTATTCTTCACAGTATGGAAAATGAAGTAGTAGGACAAAGTAAATGAATAATACTTTAAATAAGACTATCTTCTTCACAGTATGAAACTATTTTAAGAAAATAAATATATGCGGAAGGTACTCTATATACAAAACTATCTTCTTCTTCTTTTTTATTTTTTTAAAGATGTGCAGAGCAAAGTAAATGAATAATACTTTAAATAAGAAAAAAAAATAGAAGAAAAGAAAAAGGAAAGGAAAGTAAAATTATACTGACGTCGATTCACAACCCTTTCCTCTGTTGCATTTGTTGTTCGATGTAAAAGTTCCAAGATTAGTGAGGATGACATCAAAAAGTATATTTCAGACCAGGTTGGTATTTTTATTTTTTCTTTCTCTTAGATATTTAGAACTTTAAAGTATATCTCTATTTCAATGCGAGCTTCTGAACTTTCAATCTTATGTTTAATAGGTTCATAAGTTTTAAAAAAAGTCTTAATAAGTTCATGAACTTTCATTTTGTGTCTAATAGAAAAAGGAATAAATATAGTGATAATTTGATTCTTCGTCGCCGTAGTAAATTTCTAAAACTGTAAATTTTGAAAAATGATGGATTAAAGACTTATTAGACACAAAATTGAAAATTTATGATCTATTTGACCCTTTTTAAAATTCAGAGGCCCATAAACATAAATATGAATACTCAAGAACAAATTAGATACTTTTTATAGTTTATAAACCAAATAGACATAAATATGAAAGTTAAGGCTCTGTTCGATTAACCATTTAGTTTTCTTGTTTTTGTTTTTAAAAATTAAGATTAAAAATATTACTTCTACCATTGAATTTCTATGTTTTCTTATCTAATTTGTAGAAATGTTTTCAAAAACTAGTCTAAGTTTTGAAAACTAAACAAAGTAGTTTTCAAAAACTTGGTTTTATTTTTGAAATTTGGCTAGAGACTTAAATGGTATCTTAAGAAAGATGGAAGTTGTTGTAGAGAAGATATGATAGTCAATGAATGGTTTGAAGTGTAGGTTGCCGCTTAGAGATTGATTTGGGGCTTGGGGTTGAGGATAGGGGTGAGTTGGTGCTTATGAATGGTTTTTTAGTTTATTGGATATAGTTCTATGGTTATCCTTCATAAGTTTTGTTAAGTTTAGTTCCAATTTGTTTAAGTTAGGTTCGGTTTATTTAGTTTAGTTAACTTTTGAGCTTGAGTTTTGGGTAGTTTCGATACTTATAAAATAGTTTGTTTTGAATGCAGGATGGAAGAAAAGGACTACATTTGTTGTTGTTTCTCATGGAATTAAAGCAGAAGTAGAGTTCAAGCCTGTTGAACACCCTATCAAGCCTCCCAACAACAACATGTCAATTTAGTGTCAAGTTCAAGTTGAAAGGTTTTAGAGTCTTGTATTTATTTTATTTAGTAATTTTGGTTATCTTTGAAGTTGGATGTAGTTTGTAGAGGGAAATTTTATGTGTCTATGTATAGAGAGAAATTTTATGTTTTTTTAGTTCAAGAACAAAAGTGTACTACATATTTTAATATTTTATTAATGAAATGATAAGACAAATATTGTCTCATATTTGATCTTTTAACATATTAATATTTATTTTATTAATAAATTTTTTAGTATAAATTTAGTATTAATGCTACAATACTGTCCATAATTAATAAAAATTTAGACTAGAAAAAAATTATTACAAATATAGATGACGAAAAGTGGGCTTAAAAGTATAAAATTGGGCTTTAATGACGGGCATTGTCCGTCATTATAGGGTTTTAATGATGGGTATTGTCCGTCATTAAAAATGCCCGAAATTGTATCTTACAATGACGGGCGCTTTAATGACGGACGCACGCCCGTCATTAAAACCCTATAATGATGGGCAATACCAGTCATTAAAGCCCAATTTTGTTCTAGTGAAACAATATCATACCATTGTATAGATTATTGATGGGATGAAGGAAAATGTTAGTTCAATATTTAATTTGTTTTTCCCCCTTGGTGAATCTGCAAAAACCACCAACATTTTTCAAGGAGATTCACTGCAGATGCAGATTTTACACAAGTCAAAGCTTCTTTAATCTGTTGATCTAAAATGGGATTGTTGTTTCTTAAATACATATTTTGAAATTTTCAATTTGTTTAAAACAACTCGTTTGGTCTAATTTTTTTTAAATTACTTTGTCAAGAAAATAGACACAACAGAAATTAAATTTAATACAAGCAGGCGAAATAAAAATCGATGAAAGAACAAACCGTTGGCAGCTTCATTAGTTTGGTCGACGATTCAATTGAACCATCAGCCTTTTCGGTTGGTTGACCAGTTAAAACTAATAGAACTGTCAACGGTAGGTCTTCGATTGCCCCTTTCTCCATAGAAAAGTTGACCGGTTGAGCTTACCATTCGACACATTATAGAATTTGCCGACGATTTGATGTTTTGTCAGCCGTTCCATTATTTATCCCTGTCGGCATAACATATTTTTCTTCGCTTGTTTTGTAGTGCTGCCAAAAAGTAAATCATGAAAATTTAAATTTTTGTAGTCATGTGAGAGACTAACTTCCAATATTCATATATGTATATGATTCAACCTTTGACTTTTTATTAAAGTTATGTCTTAATTACCTGGGATCTTAAATAAGGAGGTCCTTACAAAATTAGGAGTGTTCCCTCAGTGCATTCCCACTACTTTTAACAAACTTTTTATCTAACAGTCGAGATCTCTTGTTGGATATGCTCGTTACTTGTTTAGCTTGACAAACAAGTATTTCACTTTTTTAAATAGTTTCTTTTAGTATAAAAGCTTTCCGTTACAGCACCAGTTAATGTGAAGTTTGTACCTATCATGACGATTCCAATGACTAGCTCGAGTGAAGTTCAAGCTTTGATTTGTGTTTGACTAGTTCTTGGGCTAACAAGGCAATACTCATTGTTGTCCGCGATTATGATTTAAGTTATGATGATAAAGCTCTCTTTGAGAAGATCTACTACTTTACAAGCCAGGGGATTCAAAGTTAAACCTCCTTCTATTGCATAAGATAAAAAAGCGATATGCAAAGCACCAAAGTGGTTGCAGGAACAATGCGCTTTGGTTATCAGGCGCCCCTCTCTAGTTTCTGGCGGTTTCCAATATTGAACTAGCCTTTCATCATCCTACTGATAATTCTCATTTATAAAAATTATTTAGCATTTTTACTTAGTTATTCTTGTTATTTTATATGTATTATTTGATATAAAGGCTAGAAAAAAATTGGTTTAAATTGAATTATTATCGAAAGCATTTTAAATTAAGTGGAAAAAAGGAAATAAAATGTAAATGAAAATCACACTTACTTGATGTTTTTATGCATGAAATTAAAGATGACAACATATTTGGACTTTTAAACAAAAGTTGTAATTCTCCAAAAAAAAATAGGAATTTTGTGGGATATTGTCTCTCCACTATTTCAGCTGTAATTTTGAGCAATTGTTCAAGAAGGAAACCCTAGTCCAAATTCTCTATAATAAAGGAAGAATGTTGGTATTTATGCCATAAACTCGTGGATTTGTAAATAGAATTTATTTGTTCAATAAAATAAGAGTTATTTTATTCATTTTATGGACTTACTTAAACTTAAATCCAATAAACAAACATCTAAGGTTGGGTACCTTATCCTGGTAATTTTGTGGATACGACCCACTTTGTATTTGATACAAACAAGTTAATCCAATTTGTTCATGTAGTATAAACATGCAAGTGAGCGATGAGTTCGTACAAGGCTAGACCGAGAATTATTAACCAAATGTTGTAACGCCATTAACTGTTTAGGTTTAATTATTCATAGATGATCATGATGGAATTTAGATCTCAATTGCACAGCGAAAGTTACATTTGGATCAAAATCTCGTTTTGGTTTGGTAAAACCAAATACCTAGTACATTGGTAAAATACATAATTGATAAACAATTAGGCATGGAGTAAAACAATAAACATGTTGTATAGTTTCACTAAACTAAAGGGAAAAACAAGTTACCTTACTACAAGTACCACAACACCTTGCTCCTTTTGGTTGAACAAACTTCTTCTGTTTTCTTTTTTCCGACAAGACACCACCAAAAGAAGATCACTTCCTATCCTCTAGATGTTTAGATTTCACCTTGTGGGAGGCTTCCAACAATTGGATAGAGAATTCTTTTGTGAGAGAGAGAATGAGAGAGGGAGAGATTTTTCCACAAAAATCAATCGATCAACCAACCAATTCAATCATCCCATCAATTTAATAAAAAGAAGGAACACCCCACTCCCTCTGTCCCTATCGAGAGGGAGATGATGTGGTAGTGGGAACGTGTCAAAATGACACACTCCCTTAATTAAATTTAATTAAAAATAATAATTAACTTATTTAATTAATTTAATTAATTTAATTAATAAACAATACAATTAAATCATATTTAATTATATATTAATACTAATTTTGATTAAATCAAATTTATCCAAAAAGTAAATTAAATATCATATATTAAATTTAGTTTATTTATGATTAAATCACATTTAATCATTTTCCCTCTAACCTATAGTTTTAATGTATATCTTATGCACATTAAATTTTAACCTATAGTTTTAAATATGAATCTCATTCACATTTAAATAATATTTGAACTCCTTCAAATATTTAATTCTCTCAATTAATTTACTTTGAATCATATTCAAATTAAATTTATACTATAAAGTTTTAATCTAGATAAAAACTTTATATTGTTGGATCGGTATGGCAACCCTAGATGGGGGGTGAATAGGGTTTAATTAAACTTTTTTTTAAGTCAGCCCAATTTATCTAATTAACAAACTTTTTAAAAAACAATTAAAAAAAATTAAGAGAAATTAATGCAATATGCAAGATAGATAAAAAGTATAACAAAAATTAATTTTATCTAATACTTAGCAGTTAATTAAGAAACAAATTAAAGCATGCGTAAATTACTACTATTAATTGCAAAAATAAATAGAAAAGAGTTAGAGAAGAGAACACCATAATTTTATAGTGGTTCGGTCAAACTCGACTTACTCCACTCCCCAAGCGCCTCTTGGGAATTTGAATAAAAAAAATTGCACCGACTCTTTCCACGGATTAGAGCCCAACCGCTACACCGCTCTTTTTACGGGTTCAAGAGCAAACCAGATCCTTTCCACGGCTTAAGATCAAACCGTTACAAATTTTGGTAAATTTGAAGAACACAAAAATACACTCTCTTAATAGAGTAGATTTACAAATTTTTCTCTCACAAATTAATATTCACTACAAAATTCTAACTCTCTCAAGAATGAGATGAAAAGAAAAAAATGGAGAGCTTGGAGAGAGCAACAATGGAAACTTTTGATTTTTGGAGGATTGTAAAATGCCAAAAACTTGTTTAGAAAATTGGGGAAGAAGATGGTATAAAAAGAGAGGGAAATGAGGTAAAAACCAAATTTTAATTTAGACCAATGGATTATGGTAAAAGAGAAATGGATGGTGGAGATTAAAAGTAAAAAGAAAAAAATTATTAAAAGAATTAAAAATAATAATAATAATAATAATAATAAAAATATTATTTTATATATATGTTAGTAACGGAAAAAAAAAATTCATTTTTGATTTTTTTTTTAAAACTCTTCGAACTTATGACCTCTTAGTTATGAGTTATACTTAATGCCAGTTGAGTTATGCTCTTGTTGGCAACTTTTTTTTTTTCTTTTTGAGTGATTTGAGTGATTCAAGAGGCATTGGAATCGTTATTCCGAGCTCTATGCTATGGACACTTCAAAACATTAAAACTATTAGTAATTAATAGCAAGTTTGTTATCATCAAAATATTAATTAATTTTAGATTAAGGCCCAAAAAGCCAACAATCTCCCCCTTTTTGATGATGACAAACCATTAAAAAAAAAACTTGAAGTTCATAAAAAAATAAGATAAGCCAAGTATTCAAGTAATAATTTCAATATAAAGTCCAATGTGCCACCATAAACTTCATACTTGAACAATCACTCAAATAAATATAATATATCATTCTTCCCCCTAAATTAATGCAAAATTAAAACATGATACAAATTTTAGAACATATTTTTCTCAAACTTCTCTCCCTTTGGAATCATCAAAAAGACACAATTAAGAAAAATTAAGAACTACATGCAAGCTCCCCCTAAGAACATGAATACATACTTTAGATAACTCCTCCTATCAATATGCCTTAGAAAACTAAATTATAGATTCAAGAGGCATCACAACGAATAATACCAAGCTCAAGCCTATTTTTGCAAAAATTTTCTTCATTCAAAGGCTTGGTGAAAATATCCGCTAATTGATCATTAAAGCTCACATAATCAAGAATAATATGACCATTTTGCACATGCTCTCTAATAAAGTGATGTCTAATATCAATATGCTTAGTCCTAGAATGATGAAGAGGATCAAATTAATAGCACTAGTATTATCACAAAATATAGGCACATTATCAAATTTTAATCCAAAATCACAAAGAGTTTGTTTCATCCAAAGAATTTGAGCCCAACAACTAGAAACCACAATATATTCCGCTTTGGTAGTGGATAAGGCAACCAAATTTTGCTTTTTACTAAACCAAGATACTAAAGAGCTACCAAGAAATTTACAAGTTCCACTAGTACTCTTACGGTCAAGTAAGCTTCCGACAAAATCTGCATCGGAATATCCTATCAAATTAACCTCAACATTTCTAGGATACCATAAACCTAAATCAATAGTCCCAAACAAATATTTAAATATTCTCTTAAGGACATGCAAATGGGATTCCTTAGGACAAGATTGAAATCTAGCACAAAGACATACACTAAACATGATATCAGGTCTACTAGCGGTTAAATAAAGTAGAGATCTGATCATACCTCGATAAGTTTTTACGTCTACACATTTACCTTTTTCATCCTTGTCAAGCTTAGTGGATGTGCTCATAGGAGTTTATGCAATTTTACCTTCATTGAACTTGAACCTTTTGAGCAAATTCTTTGTGTATTTCTCTTGACTTATGAAGATACCATCCTTGAGTTGTTTGATTTGAAGTCCAAGGAAGAAACTAAGTTCTCCCATCATACTCATCTCAAACTCACTATGCATACATTTAGAAAATTCTTCACACAAAAAAGGGTTAGTAGAACCAAAGATAATATCATCTACATAGATTTGTACTAAAAACATATCATTTTCCTTAGTCTTAATAAAAAGAGAGTGTCAAGTTTACCCCTTTTAAAACCATTCTCAAGTAGAAAATTACTAAGCATATCATACCAAGCTCTTGGAGCTTGTTTTAAGCCATAAAGAGAATTTTTCAACTTATAGACATGATTAGGTAAATCAAAACTTTCAAAGCCCGGAGGTTGTTCTACATAAACTTCCTCCATAATATAACCATTTAAAAAGGTATTTTTCACATCCATTTGATACAAGATAAAATTTTTATAGGAAGCAAAAGCAAGTAACATTCTAATAGCTTCTAATCTAGCAACGGGTGCAAAACTCTCTTCATAATCTATACCTTTCTCTTGACAATAACCTTGAGCTACAAGTCTACTTTTAGTTCTAATGATATTTCCATTTTCATCCATTTTATTTCTAAGGACCCATTTAGTCCCAATAATAGAAGCATTAGAAGGCCTAGGGACTAATTCTCAAACTTTGTTCCAATCAAATTGATTTAATTTTCTTGCATAGCTAAAATTCAAAATTAATCATTTTCCGCATCTTTAAAACTTTTAGGTTCAATTTGAGAAACAAAAGCAAGATTATTAAACAAATTAAGAGAGGAACGAGTTTTCACACCTTGTTCGGGATCACCAAGAATCAAGTCCTTGGGATGGGATGAAGCATACCTCCATTCTTTAGATATAGATGAAGAACCATTTTCTTTCTTTTCATTGAACCTCACTTCTTGCTTACTTGAGTCAATTTCCTTGCCTTTGTCACTAACAAGTAAATCTCCAAAATTCCTTTTTAAATCATCACTACAAATAGACTCATTAGAAACATTATTGCAAGATTCATCAAATACAACATGCATAGATTACTCAATAATTAAAGTTCTCTTATTGAAAACTCTATAGGCTTTACTAGTAGATGAATAACCTAGAAGAATACCAACATCCGTCTTAGAATAAAATTTTCCAAGTTTTTCTTTGTTGTTCAAAATAAAACATTTGCAACCAAAAACTTTGAAATACCCAATATTTGGAATTTTGTTGTGCCAAAGCTCATAAGGAGTTTTATCTAAAGAAGGTCTAATTAACACTCTATTTAAAATATAACAAGCGGTGTTAACGACTTCCGACCAAAAATATTTAGGCAAATCATACTCATGCAACATTGACCTAGCAAATTCTTGCAAAGTACGATTTTTCCTTTCAACCACATCGTTTTGTTGAGGAGTTCTTAGAGTGGATAAGTTATGAGAAAAACCATTTTCTTCACAAAAATTTTCAAAAGCAATAATATCAAATTCTCCTGCATGATCACTCCTAATTTTAGAAATAAAAAATCCTTTTTCATTTTGAACTCTTTTTGAAAAACTAGAAAAACTTTTCAAAGCATCATTTTTATATTTTAACATCAAAATCCAAGTAAATCTTGAAAAATCATCAACTATCAAAAAAGCATTCAAAACTAGCAATTCTATAAGGGCCAAATAAGTCCATATGTAATAGTTGAAGGGGTCTAGATGTAGAAATCACAGTTTTAGATTTGAAAGAGGACTTGGTTTGCTTACCCATGTGACAAGCATCACAAACTTTATACTTTTCAAATTTAAATTTAGGTAGACCTCTAACTAAAGAATTCTTGGAAATATTTGAAATTAAGTGCATGCTAGCATGTCCTAGTCTTCTATGCCATAACCAAGAATCATCATGCAAAGCCGAAAGACATTTATCACTAATAGGGTAATCATTCAAATCAATAGTATACACATTTTCATCCCTATTACCAACAAACAAGACTTTTCTATCACTAGAATTTTCAATGATACAATTCTTTTTATCAAACACAACTCTAAAACCTTTATCACATAATTGACTAATACTAAGTAAATCATGTTTTAGACCATCAACTAAAAGTACATTTTCAATCAAAGTAGAAAAACTATTACCTATACTACCCTTACCAATAATATTACCTTTCTTGTTGTCACCAAAAGTTACTAAACCTCCATCATTTTTGGAAAGATTGACAAACTTGGATTGGTCTCCCATCATATGCCTCGAGCAACCACTATCCAAGTACCACTTGTTTTCTTGGAGACTTTCAAACATACCTACAAACAAAATTATTCAAGATTGATCTTTTGGTACCCATACTTGTTTGGGTCCTAGAAGGTTAGAATTTACAAACTTGGGAACCCATATTTTTGCATTCACATTTAAAGCATTGGATTTACACAAGTAACAAAAATAAGCTTTATGTCCATACTTGCCACATGAGAAACAAACAACATTATGCAAAGATTTATCTCTTACGACAAATTTATGCACTCTACTTTTCTTGGAGAAATTATTTCTTGGAGCATTGTGAAACTTTGCTCTTTGAGAAAAATTTCTTCTTGAAAAAGTAGTATGAGCATATTTCAATTTAAAGCAATTAGGTCTAATATGACGTTCAACACCACAGTGATGACATATAGGCACAAAACTAGATTTATCATGCTTAGACTCAATCTTAGGCATATTATGATTAGGCAGAATGAGAGATGATTTAACAAAGATAGTTTTAGAACTTGAAGGAGTAAACCATTCATCAATATAGCCTAAACCTCTTTTATCACCATAACGTTTGCCTACTTCAATTATTTTGTCCAACCTTTGAGCACCAATTGTCAACTTTTTAATAGACTCTTTAGCCTTACCAAGTTCTTGAAAAGCATTTTATTCATTTTCCTTAAGCAATTTAATCAAATTATCTTTTTCATAACTATCATGCTCAAGAAATCTAACTTTATCAAGCAAGACATTTTTTTCATCACAATCAAAAGCATGCTTATCACAAGAGATATTCATTTCATCAATTTTCACAACATTATGCTCATTTTCTTTTAAGCAAGCAATTTCATCAAGTAAAGACTTATTTTCACTAGTTAGAGCATTGTATTTCTTTTTAAGCACAACATATTTAGAACCAAATTGATCTATGTCATTTTGCATATTTTCAAAAGCTTCAAATAATTCATCATAAGAAAGGGGTTCTAGAGTTACCTCATCATCTTGTTCATCACCCTTGTCACTATGAGCCATGAAGCAAAAATTTGCTACTTCTTCATTGTCACTTCCACTTCCACTTTCATCACTATCATCCCAAGTGGCTTTCATTGCTTTCTTCTTGGATTTCTTTGATGATTTGAGGAGAGGGAAATTCGTTCTTATGTGACCCGATTTCTTGCATTCATAGCATGTTACCCTCATCCTTTTTACTCTTTTCACCATTTGACTCTTTTTGGTTTGAAATATGTTTATTGAATTGTTTCTTCCTCTTAATGAACTTTTTATACTTACGTGAAAAATATGCAATATCTTCTTCATCAAGAACACCTTCATCTTCGGATTAAACTTCCAAGGATAAAGTCTTTAAAGCAATATCTTCTTCTTTTTGGACTCATCCTCCATGTGTTCCTTCATAGTGATCTCATGAGTCATGAGAGAGCCAATAAGTTCCTCCAAAGGAAGTTTGGTGAGATCATTTGCTTCTTCAATTGCCGTCACCTTAACTTTCCGAATCTTAGGTAGAGATCTAAGAATTTTCCTAACATTTTCCGAGTTAGTATAAACTTTACCAAGACCTTTCAAAGTATTTGTAATGTTAGTAAATCTAGTAAACATCTCGGTAATAGATTCATTAGCATCCATCTTAAACAATTCATAATTATGAACTAGCATGCTAATTTTTTATTCTTTAACTTGATTAGTTCCCTCATGAGTCACTTCAAGAATATTCCATATTTCCTTAGCCGAAGAGCACATAGATATTATATTAAATTCATCCTTACTCAAAGCACAATAAAAACAATTTATAGCTCTAGCATTAAGACCATACTTTTTCAAATCAATTTCATCATATTCATTTTCTAATTTTGTCACATCATTTTCATTAACAATTTTCATGGAAATATAAGGACCATTAATCACATTTAACCATAAACTATAGTCAACAGATTACAAATAAATTTTCATTCTAGCCTTCGAATAAGAATAATTTGACCCATCAAAATAAGGAGGCCTAGAGGTGGATTGTCCTTCAATAACACCATTTACTACTAGGTTTGCCATAAAACTCAAACAATAAACTTTATAAACAAAATTTTAAGACAACAACCTCGCTCTGATACCAATTGTTGGATCGGTATGGCAACCCTAGGGGGGTGAATAGGGTTTAATTAATTTTTTTTTTAAGTAAGCCCAAATTATCTAATTAACAAACTTTTTAAGAAACAATTAAAAAATAATAATTAAGAGAAATTAATGCAATATGCAAGATAGATAAAAAGTGTAACAAAAATTAATTCTATCAAATACTTAGAAATTAATTAAAGAAACAAAGTAATGTTGGGATTTATGCCCTAAACTTGTGTAATTTTGATCAATTAAATAAAGTGTTATTTGTTTTGATAAGATTACAATCTTGCTTTTATAAATCCAATAAACTAAGCTCCAAGGTTATAACATTTATCTTGAAATTAGTGTAGTGCACATTATTTGGGTTGAGTTCAAGATTATAACCTAAATAGTCTATGGTATAAGAATAAGATTGGAAACCGCATTCTGGTAACACCATGGATGCGACCCACTTTGTAATTAGTACAAATGAGGTAATCCAACTCATTCATGTAGTTGACATGCCGATGGGGGCATCCTGTATGAAGAGTTCATACAAGATCGATCGCAAATTATTAGTCTAACCAAAAGATAACACCGCTAATGAGGATAAGACTATTAATTTATAGATGGTCATTAGTGACTCGACTGAATCCTCGAAAGCAAGTTAAGAACTCCCGCTATAGGGGTTTGTCCTTAGACTAGTATGGGTGAGAGTGGCTGTGGCCACTCAATAAGCCTACTTTCTCGTGGGATAGAACCTCGTAGGTAGTCGGGAACTTAACTGTGCAAAGATGGAATTCCCTCATTCCTCTCCCGAGGAATTAGATAGGTTGTTCCCTTAAGAACCGACTCAGTGTCTTGAACAACGGGGCCCCGCCTCTATGAGGTATGAGTCTAAGGTAGGACCTTAGACTTGTTGTTCATTAGAGGATCGGTGGTGCTTAAGGACCAAAGAGGTAATCACAGGGGGTAAAACGGTAATTTGACCCAATTGTGATTACTGAACAACCTGTGAAGGGTCGACTCATGGGTAATGACTATATCAAGTGGACACAATAATATCTCGATGAGAGAGACGCAACTACAAGTGTATAGTGGAGTGACTTGTAGTTAATGAATATTGATTAAGCTGGATTAAAGAGTTTGATCGGCTTAATCTCACATCATTGGAGCTCATGATCTATAGGTCCATTAGATCCTCCGTTGGCTCAACATGGTAATATTGAGGGTATAAAGTTATGAGTGAAATTGAAGTGTTCAATTTCATACATGAGGAGTTATATCAATTATATATGATATAATTGATATAATATATAGTTTTAATGTGAATTAGATTCATATATAAACTATATACTAAAGAGAGATTAAAGGAGGGGTAGGATGGTCATTTCCATCCCATTCCCCTATATATATGGTTGCATGAGATGCAACTAGGTTAAGGTTTTTTACAAGCTCCCTTTTTGTTGTTGTTGGAAAGGTTCCAAGACAACAAACATCTCTCTCAAAAATACCTCACATCTCCTAAAAGGAATCCACCTTCCTCCCTCACCTAGAGAACAACTGAGAAGATCCGGTGGTCGTGTCTTCGCACGTTGGAGTTCTTGTTGCTGAGATCGTGACCGTGGAGAGAGGAGCACTCGAAGAAAGGTTCTTCAAAGGTAAATTCTTGCTGTCCATTCTAATTTTATGCTTAATCTAGTTTTTCATGTTCTTGAATTTACCGTTGTAACTAAATCAAGAGCGCGCGATTCGCAATCGCTTCCGCTGCGGGGACTTCGATTCCCTTCAATTGGTATCAGAGCCTAATTGCGTTCTTGATTTATGTTCTGGATTTTTCAAGAACAAGGTGGGATTTACTGTTTTTGCATGAGATGTATGAACGGTTTTGAAAAATTAGATGTTTTCAATTTTGGCAATTAGATTTACAATTTCCATTGAAATGTTCAATGTAACGGCCCGGTGTTTTGGGCAAATTTAATTGTAAATCGAGTCTGTAAGTCCGTGTCGATCGAGGCAAAGCGGTTGCTGAGAAGATCGGAGCGAAACGAGCAAGATTTGGAGAAATCTCATTGTTATGCGTGGTGCGGCGTTGCAACGCTGCTCATCGGCGTTACAAACTGCTGCGCTATGGGGAGAAGGCGCGCGCGAGGCAAAGCGCGTACCAACGCTCAACGAGAAAACGAAAGGAACAGCGTTGCAACGCCAGATACGTTTCACGCAAAGGAGCAACGGGCAGAAACCGAATTTTTATTATATATATTAATTATAAAAACGTTTTATTTTTAATATATTTAATAATTTTAATTTTAATTAATATAATTAGATTATATTAATTAAAATTATTTCTAGGGTGCCAAAATTGGTCTAATTTTTGCTATTTTAATTATTCAATTGTTGTGTAATTATTGCCATGCATAAAGTATGCTTGTATTTTAGAAATCACACCTTAGGTTAAGCATTTTCATGCATCATTTATAATATAAGGAGTTATATTATATAGTTTGCATGATTAATTAATATAAGGTTGTTATATTAATTTTTGGACAACATTGACATGCATTATTTTTCATGAGATGAATATGCTATGAATGTCTTATTATTCACGTGATGAATGATCAAGCACTATAACATAGTATGCATGTCACCTAAGGTTAATTATTAGTTTTAAAATGTTTAGAACTTGGAAATAATAGACCTTAGGTTATCTAGTTCTAATTAGATTAGAATTAGGAACCAAGTAATTTATAAGGTATGATTAAAAGAGGAACTCTGTCTAAGGAAAGTTCTGTCTAGGCTGGGGTATTTAAGCTGACGGAAACGGAACACCCCTACCGAACCGACACGGGAGTTAAATTTAATCGTAGAGTCTATAAATTACAAGATGGCGTTAAGCGGGTTTATTAAGGGGTTAATAAACTAGAATTCCTAGGTTTAATATAAGGAGTTATATTAACAAACTTAGGATAAAATCAATATAAGAGTTATATTGATTATCAATATAAGAGTTATGTTGATAGAGTTAGGTAAAACCATTAGCCGGGTTTTAGCCTAAGAAAGATTCCTATAGACTTAAAGTATTCAGTGAGAGGAAAAAGTGTATGAGATACATATTTTTCCACCTACACTATCTCTGGGAAGTTCACACCGTGAGACTCATACTTGGCCTCGTGGCGCAAACGGGAGTGTCCCCCTTCGGATGGTGTTTGTATGAGTCAATATCAAGGTGAATGGAGAGGGTACTTATAGTAAGTGGGAGCAGGTTTAGTGAAAACAAAACCTACGGTCTCTTTTATCGGTTTACACGGTTAGACCACTATGGTCAGCCTGCTAGTTTGGCCTGGACCAGACAATCGCTTTGGAGGGCTTGATCATAGAGGATCTAACACAGTAGACACCCGAAAGAAATAAAGATTTCCTTAGACTATTTTTCAATCTAGTCCTCCCTTCGGCGGATTTTATTGGATCGAGACTCTGGGATCTAAAGACAAAGGGTTACACTCACGGGGTACATAAGTTGTGTATGTATCCAGACCGAAAAATTGTAACTAAAACCTATAGAAATAAGAGTTATTCTGGTATTAGGTTTTGGTTAAGAGTGTCTTGATCTAAAGGAGGAGTGTTTTTTATTACCCTTCGGTGTCATACATTCTAAACCTTTGGAGTATCATTGCAAATTATAAATGGCCTAGGAATCATTTGATAATTAGCTAAAACATGATTGGATTAGAGTTATAGCAAGAAAACTCATACAAGTTTGTTTGTAAATTTTCAGCAAAAATGTCTAACTCTATAATTTCCTTATTGGGTGCGGAAAAGTTAACCGGAGAGAACATGATGACATGGAAAAACAAACTCAACACTATTTTGGTAGTGGATGATCTGAAGTTTGTGCTAACTGAGGAGTGTCCTCAGGTGCCAGGCTCGAATGCATCACGAAATGTTCGTGATGCATATGATCGATGGATCAAGGCCAATGATAAGGCCAAGGTCTACATGCCGCAAGTATGTCCGACATATTAGCAAAGAAGCATGAGGGCATGATTACCGCCAAGAAATCATGGATTCTCATGGGGTATGTTTGGACAACGAGGCACACAAGCCCGACATAATGCCCTAAAGTACATATTCAACTCGAGGATGCCAGAGGTACATCTGTTCGGGATCATGTCTTGGATATGATGGTGCAGTTTAACATCGCGGAGTCGAATGGTGCTTCCATCGATGAGTCGAGCTGTGTCGACTTCATTCCGAAACCCTTCCGGATAGTTTCCTGCAGCTTTAGAAGTAATGTCGTTATGAACAAGCTTATTTTAATCTTACCTCCCTTACGAATGAACTCCGGACCTTTCATCTTTGATGAAAATTCGTGGATCGAAAGGTGAGGCAAATGTTGCCGTGAGGAGTTATCACGCAGGTTCGACCTGCGGGACAAAAACAATGGCTTCATCTTCTTCTAACTCCGAGAGGTAAGAAGAAGAAGATGAAGAAGAAGGTTGGTAAAGGAAAACAGGCTGACAAAGCTGCCGTCCAGAAGGGCAAGAAAGTCAAAGACGTTGCTGACAAAGGAAAGTGTTTCCACTGCAACGGAGACGGACATTGGAAACGAAACTGTCCGAAGTACATTACAGAAAAGACGAAGGAAGGTAAATAGGATTTACTTTGCCTAGAAGCTTGTTTAGTGGATAATGATAAAACAGCTTGAATACTTGATTCAGGCGCCACTAATCATGTTTGCTCTTCTTTTCGTGGAATTGATTCTGGCAGCAATTTACAGCAGAGAGAGATAACGCTCCGGGTTGGAAATGGAGAAGTCGTCTCACCAGAGCAGTGAGGGGCACAATGAAGCTTATTTTGGCAAGAAATATGTATTGTTGGACAATATATTAGTGATACCAAGGTTTACTAGAAACCTCATTTCCATTTCTTGCCTTATTGAACAATGTATTTTTTTTCCTTTTCTATGAATAAAGTGTTTATTTTGAAGAAAGGTTTAGAAATATGTTCAGGTTCATTTGAAAATGGATTGTATGTTTTAAGGCCTAATTCATCAAAATGGTTTTGAACATCGAATTATTTAAAATCTATAAACGCACAAACTAAGAAACGTAAATTTCTCCTAAAGAAAATGCTCATCTTTGGCATCTAAGATTGGGTCACATTAATCTCAATAGGATTGAGAGATTGGTAAAGAACGGACTTCTAAACGAGTTAGAAGAAAATTCCTTGTCAGTATGTGAATCACCTAGAAGGCAAAATGACTAAAAGACCTTTTAGTGGAAAAGATTATAGAGCCAAAGATCCTCTAGAGCTTATACATTCAGACCTTTGTGGTCCGATGAATGTTAAAGCCGTGGGAGGATATGAATATTTCATCTCTTTTATAGATGATTATTCCAGATAGGGGCATATTTACCTAATGCACCACAAGTCCAAGCACTTGAAAAGTTCAAGGAATTCAAGACCGAGGTTGAAAATCAATTAGGTAAAAGAGTTAAAACACTTTGATCGGATCGAGGTGGAGAGTACATGGATTTAAAATTCCATAACTATATGATAGAACATGGAATTACATCCCAACTCTCGACTTCCGACACACCACCACAACAAAAAACGGTGTATCGGAAAGGAGAAATAGAACCTTGTTGGACATGGTTCGATCAATGATGAGTTATGCTCATCTCCTAGTTCCTTTTGGGGTTATGCGTTGGAGACTCGCAGTATACATTTTGAATAGTGTGCCCTCAAAAGTGTTTCAAACACCTTTTGAACTCGGAAGGGACGTAAAGGTAGTTTATGTCACTTGAGAATATGGGATTGTCCAAAGACATGTGCTTGTGACAAATCCAAAGAAGTTGGATTCACGTTCAAAGTTGTGCCTATTCGTAGGATACCCAAAAGAAACAAGAGGTGGTTTATTCTATGATCCTAAGGAAGATAAGGTCTTTGTGTCGACAAATGCCATTTTCTTGGAGGAGGACCACATAAGGGACCACAAACCAAAAAGTAAGGTAGTGTTGAGTGAGTTAGACGGAACAATAGCAAAGGTTTCTAATAAGAACACTAGTATGTCAATAAGAGTTGTTGATACTAGTTTGTCTAGTCAAGAGGGTCCATCTCAAGAGTTGAGTATGCCTCGACGTAGTGGGAGGGTTGTGATACAGTCTGACCGTTACATGGGTTTAGCTGAAACCCAAATTGTTATACCAGATGACAATTGCGAGGATCCATTGACTTATAATCAAGCAATGGTTGACATTGACAAAGACAAATGGGTCATAGCCATGGACCAAGAAATGGAGTCTATGCACTTCAATTCTGTTTGGGATCTTGTAGATAAGCCTGATGGGGTAAAACCTATAGGTTGTAAGTGGATCTACAAGAGAAAACGTGGTGTAGATGGGAAGGTGTAAACCTTTAAAGCTAGACTAGTAGCAAAGGGTTATACCCAAGTTGAAGGGGTTGACTATGAGGAGACCTTTTTCACCTGTTGCTATGGTAAAGTCTATCCGTATCCTTCTTGCCATTTCCGCATATTATGACTATGAGGTATGGCAAATGGATGTTAAGACAACCTTTTTGAATGACAATCTTGAAGAAACCATCTACATGGACCAACCCAAAGGGTTCATTAAACCAGGACAAGAGCAAAAGGTTTGCAGGCTTAAAAGGTCGATTTATGGATCAAACAAGCCTCTAGGTCCCGGAATATAAGATTTGATGAGGCTATCGATCTTATGGTTTTGACTTGAGAATGATGATGAACCTTGTGTCTACAAGAAAATCATCAATAGTTTTGTCGCTTTCCTAATTCTCTATGTGGATGATATCCTACTCATTGGAAATGATGTAGGTTATCTTACTGACATCAAGGAATGGCTAGCTACGCAGTTCCAAATGAAAGATTTGGGTGATGCGCAATTTGTTCTTGGGATCCGTTGTCCTAATCGCAAGAATAAAACACTAGCCTTGTCTCAAGCATCATACATAGACAAAGTGTTGTCAAGGTTTAAGATGCAAGATTCCAAAAAGGGCTTGTTTCCTTTTAGACATGTAATCCATTTGTCTCAGGAACAGTGTCCTAAGACACCTCAAGGAGTTGAGGATATGAGACGGATTCCTCACGCATCAGCTGTTGGGAGCCTGATGTACGCCATGTTGTGTACTAGGCCTGACATCTATTTTGCAGTTGGGATGGTCAGTAGGTATCAATCCAATCCAGGACTTGAACACTGGGGAGCGGTTAAAACAATCCTTAAGTATCTTCGGAGAACAAGGACCTACATGCTTGTGTATGGGGCTAAGGATTTGATCATTACAGGATACACGGATTCTGACTTTCAGACTGATAAAGATTCTCGGAAATCTACATCAAGGTCGGTTTTCACTCTTAACTGAGGAGTCAGAGTATGGCGAAAGCGTCAAGCAAGGATGCATCGGCGATTCCACCATGGAGGTCGAATATGTAGCACTTGTGAAGCAAATGGCAAGGAGGCCGTTTGGTTAAGGAAATTTATGCTAAATTTGGAAGTTCTTCCAAATATGACTTTGCCCATCACGCTGTATTGCGATAACAATGGTGCAGTGGCAAATTCGAGGGAACCCCGAAGTCACAAAAGGGGAAAGCATATAGAGCGGAAGTATCATCTCATCCGGGAGATCTTGCATAGAGGAGACGTGATTGTCACGAAGATAGCCTCAGAGCACAACATTGTTGATCCTTTTACAAAGGCTCTCACGGCTAAAGTATTTGAGAGCCACCTAGAAGTTCTAGGTTTACAAGTCTTCCCCAACTAGGGCAAGTGGGAGTATTTTGTACAAAGGGGATAAAATGCCCTAGTTTATTGTATTTACATTATTGTAATGTTTAGTACTCCACAAGCTTTAGGTCAAGTGGGAGATTGTTGGGATTTATGCCCTAAACTTGTGTAATTTTGATCAATTAAATAAAATGTTATTTGTTTTGATAATATTACAGTCTTTCTTTTATAAATCCAATAAACTAAGCTCCAAGGTTATAACATTTATCTTGAAATCAGTGTAGTGGACACTATTTGGGTTGAGTTCAAGATTATAACCTAAATAGTCTACGGTATAAGAATAAGGTTGGAAACCTCATTCTGGTAACACTATGGATGCGACCCACTTTGTAATTAGTACAAATGAGGTAATCCAACTCATTCATGTAGTTGACATGCCAGTGGGGGCATCCTGTATGAAGAGTTCATACAGGACTGGATCACAAATTATTAGTTTAACCAGTGTAACAACGTTAACAGGATAAGACTAGTAATTTATAGATGGTCATTAGTGACTCGACCTGAATCCTGAGCAAGTTAAGAACTCCTGCTTATAGGGGTTTGTCCTTAGACTAGTATGGGTGAGAGTGGCCTGTAGCGGACTCAATAAGCCTACCTTCTCAGGGACAGAACCTCGTAGGTAGCTGGGAACTTAATTATGCAAGATGGAATTCACTCATTCCTCTACTGAGGAATTAGATAGGTTGTTCCCTTAAGAACTGACTCCAGGTCTTGAACAACGGGGCCCAGCCCTCTATGAGGGTATGAGTCTAAGGTAGGACCTTAAACTTGTTGTTCATTAGAGGATCAGTGGTGCTTAAGGAGCAAAGAGGTAATCACAAGGGTAAAACGGTAATTTGACCCAACTGTGATTACGAACAACCTGTGAAAGGTCGACTCATGGGTAATGATTATATTAGTGGACACAATAATATCTACAGTGAGGAGAGTGCAACTACAAGTCTATAGTGGAGTGACTTGTAGTTAATGAATATTGATTAACTGGATCAAAGAGTTTGATCAGTTAATCTCACATCATTGGAGCTCATGATCTGTAGGTTCATTAGATCCCTCCGTTGGCTCAACATGGTAATATTGAGGATATAAAAGTAGAAGTGAAATTGAAGTGTTCAATTTCATACATGAGGAGTTACATCAATTATATATGATATAATTGATATAATATATGGTTTTAATGTGAATTAGATTCATATATAAACTATATACTAAAGAGAGATTAAAGAAGGGGTAGGATGGTCATTTCTATCCCATTCCCCCATATATATGGTTGCATGAGATGCAACTAGGTTAAGGTTTTTTACAAGCTCCCTTTTTGTTGTTGTTGGAAAGGTTCCAAGACAACAAACATCTCTCTCAAAAATACCTCAGATGTCCAAAAAGGAACCCACCTTCCTCCCTCACCTAGAGAACAACGGAGAAGATCCGGTGGTCGTGTCTTCGCACGTTGGAGTTCTTGTTGCTGAGATCGTGAACATGGAGAGAGAAGCACTCGAAGAAAGGTTCTTCAAAGGTAAATTCTTGCTGTCCATTCTAATTTTATGCTTAATCTAGTTTTTCATGTTCTTGAATTTATCGTTGTAACTAAATCAAAAGCGCGCGATTCGCAATCGCTTCCGCTGCGGGGACTTCGATTCCCTTCAATTAAAGCATTCATAAATTACTACTACTAATTGCAAAAACAAATAGGAAAGAGTTAGAGAAGAGGACACCGTAATTTTATAGTGGTTCGGTCAAACTCGACCTACTCCACTCCCCAACCGCCTCTTGGGAATTTGAATAAAAAAAATTGCACCAACTCTTTCCACGGATTAGAGCCCAACCGCTACACCGCTCTTTTTACGGGTTCAAGAGCAAACCCGATCCTTTCCACGGCTTAGGATCAAACCGTTATAAATTTTGGTAAATTTGAAGAACACAAAAATACACTCTCTTAATAGAGTAGATTTACAAATTTTTCTCTTACAAATCAATCTTCACTACACAATTCTAACTCTCTTAAGAATAGGATGAAAAGAAAAAAATGGAGAGCTTGGAGAGAGCAACAATGGAGACTTTTGATTTTTGGAGGATTGTAAAATGTCAAAAACTTGTTTCGAAAATTGGAGAAGAAGATGATATAAAAAGAGAGGGAAATGAGGTAAAAACTAAATTTTAATTTAGACCATTTGATTATGGTAAAAGAGAAATGGATGGTGGAGATTAAAAGTAAAAAGAAAAAAATTATTAAAAGAATTAAAAAAAATAATAATAATAATAAAATATTATTATATATATATGTTAGTAACGGAAAAAAAAATTTTGATTTTTGATTTTTTTTTTAAACTCCTCAATGGTCAGATTGCATTTAATGCAATCTGACTTTTTTTAAAAAACAAATTTATAACTAACGGTAATTATATATATATATATATATATATATATATATATATATATATAATTAATTTTTATTTTATTTTCTTTTTATTTTAAAACAAATAAAAGCCCACCAAATGTTACTCTCCCATAGGTCCACATGTCACACTTTAATTGATCTACAATGGTGACTTGGCCGTCATGTCATCGCGCCAGAAAATTTCCATTCAAATTTGTTTTGGCCATATCTTCTTCGTTTTAGCTCCGATTTGAGTGATTCAAGAGGCGTTGGAATCGTTATTCCGAGCTCTATGCTATGGACACTTCAAAAAATTAAAACTATTAGTAATTAATAGCATATTTGTTATCATCAAAATCTTTATTAATTAATTAATTAAAATTTATTAATTTTAGATTAAGTGACAAAAAGCCAACATATATTATAATGTATCTCTATACATCATGCTTATTCCCTAATTGAATTTAAACATTTCAAATTCTAATAATCTGAAAACCGTTTACGAGCTAGGAAGTGGACCTAATGGACCAACAAATCAGAAGCTCCAACAATACAAGATTATTCGGTTAGTCTCATTAATCCCCTAATCAACATTCGTTAACTGCGAGAACACTGCACTATAGTCCCACAGTTGCACTCTTCTCACTACGGATATATTTATGTGTCCATGGGTGATGACCAATGACAACAAGTCAATCCTTCACGATTGTTAGTAACACCAGTTGGGTCAAATTACCGTTTTACCCCTAGGTTACATCTTTTACCTTAAGTCTCAGTGCTCCTCTAATGAACAACCTATTTATGGTCCTACAACCAAATAGAAGTCCCTCTCGGGCCAATGAAAGAGTCGGACCCTTTGTTCAAGTCCCGAAGACACCACTTACTAGGTTGAGTCACAGGAACATTCATCTACTTACCCTAAGGTCGGGAAGGAGTGAATTTCATCTTGCTAGGCTAAGTCCCCAACTGCCTGCTCGGTCTTGTCCCCAAGAAGTTAGGCATATTGAATCGGTGTCTCGGGCCATTCTCACCCGTACTAGTCAAAGGACAATCCCTCTCAAACAGGAGTTCTTAACCTGCTCGGAATTGAGATCAAGTTGCCTAGGTCATCCTATTGAAAAAGAAACCTAACTAGTCAACAAAGTTACATCTAATTGTTACTATTTCGTGGTTCGGTCTTATATGATCTCTGAAGGGAATGAGAATCCCTGCGAAGCGGAACACGATCGAATCATCAAGGTATCGTTATGCTACTAGAAATTCGTTAAAACGATCTAACACTTAGATATAAGTTAAACATACAAAATGGAAAGGAAAAACAGTAAGATGAAGTTACTTACTTGTTGAAGACCCTCTTCAAGAACTCCTTTCCTCGATCACGAACACTTCGTGCTTCTCGATCTCAACGAACTCAAACTCACGAACAAGATCCGGCCACAACCACTTGGAAACTCGGTTGTTCTTCTTTTAGAAAGAAGGAAGATGGTGGGATCTTAGTGTTTTTGGTGAGGAGAGAAATGGAGAGAAAATTGAGAGAGAATTCTCTTCTTTTGGTTAAAATTCCAAAAATGAGAGAAAAGCTTAAGAAACTCTTCTTGCAAAGGGTTTAAATAGTGAAAGAACATGCTCCACATTATTACCATTTTACCACAACTATAGGTTATACAAATCACATTTGCATAACCATATATTATAAGATATCTCATATCTAATTATACAAATAAAATTTTCATAATTGCGGATTTTATTAAATTGAATCACATCTAATTTAATTTCTCTCAATTAATTTCTCCAATTAGCCCTAATTCAACAATTAGGCTAACCTATAGTTTATTATGAATCTCATTCACATTAAACTATATATTATATCATTCATATCTCATATAAATGACATAAATGCCCTTTAAGTGAAATTGAACCCTTCAATTCACACAAAAAACATTAACCCTTCTTTTAACCCAGATTGAGCCAACCGAGGGACCTAATGGACCTACAGTGACGGGCTCCAATGATCCGAGATTAACCTATTAAACTCTTTGACCCGGTTAATCAACATTCATTAGCTAAGGTAACACTCCACTAAAGCCTGTAGCTGCACTCCCGTAAGTGTAAAATATTACGTGTCCACTGATATAACCAATAACCATGAGTCGACCCTTCACAAGTTGTTCGTAGACAAAGCTTGGTCAAATTACCGTTTTACCCCTGTGTTTACCTCTTTTTCCTTAAGTCCCCACTGCTCCTCTAATGAACAACATATCTTGATGTGTCCAACCATACACAACACCCTTCTCGAGCCAGTGAGAAGGTGGGTGCCCGTTGTCCAAGCCCTGGAGACAACACTTAAGGGAACAACCCCTCTAGTTTCCCTAAAGGCGGGAACGAGTGAATTCCATCTCGCGTAGTTAAGTTCCCAGCTCTCTACTTGATCCTGTCCCTGAGAAGATGGACAAATTGGGTGAGTAACTGTGACCACCCTCACCCGTACTAGTCAAACGACAGACCCCCGCAGACAGGACTCCATAACACGCTCAGGATTCAGGTCGAGTCACTAATGATCATCTACGAAGTTATTAGTCCTTACTGTCAACGGTGTTACAACAGTACGTTTAATAATTCACGGTCCGGTCTTGTAAAATCTCATTGCACAAGATGCCCCCACTCGCATGTCAACCACATGAACGAGTCAGATCACCTCGTTTGTATCTAATACAAAGCGGGTCGCATCCACAACGTATCCAGGATTAGGTCTCTAACCCTATCCATATACTGTAGACCGTTCGGGTCATTAACTCGAACGTGATCCTCCCTGTGTGTCCACTACACACCGTTCAAGTTCTAGTTCTCTCATAAATTCAATGACCCTAGAGCTTAGTTTATTAGAAAAGTTTGTAAAATTTGCGAGACACAAAGTAATGAAATGAATAACACTTTATAATTTCAAACAATAATTTACAAACACGAGATTAGGACAAAAATCCCAACAAACTCCCACTTGGACTAAGCTAGTGGAGAAAATACATTTCTGAAATGTACATAAATTACAATGAAGTAATACAAATAAACTAGGGCATTGAATACCCGTCTACACATCTCCCACTTTCCCTAGTTAGGAAGTACTCGAAGACCTAGAGTCTCTAGGTGACTCTCAAACACCTTAGCTGTGAGGGGCTTTGTAAATGGATCACTACATTGTGCTTCGACGCTATCTCGTGGATCACACGTCTCATGGTGCACAATCTCCGTATCAAGTGATACTTCCGCTCAATGTGTTTGCCTCTCTTATGGCTCCGAGGCTCTGCGAGTTGGCTCTTGCACTGCTTGTTGTCACAAAACGATTGTGATCGACAAGTTCATATTTGGAACAACTTCCAAATCATCATGAACTTCCTAAGCCAAACGACTTTCTTTGCAGCTTCACAAGCCGCAACGTACTCCGCTTCCATAGTGGAATCAGCGATGCATCCCTGCTTGATGCTTCGCCATACAACAACTCCTCCATACAGAATGAAGGCTGACCCCGAAGTGGATTTCCTAGAATCCTTGTCGGTCGGAAAGTCAGAATCCGTATATCCCATAAGGATCAAATCCCCACTGCCATACACTAAGCTGTAGTTTCTCGTTCTCCTAAGATACTTTAGGATTGCTTTTACGGCTGTCCAGTGATCTAATCCTAGATTGGACTGATACCTATTGACAATCCCTACTGGATAACAAATGTCGGGTCTAGTACACAACATAACATACATCAGGCTCCCTACAGTTGAAGCATATGAGATTCGTCTCATATCCTCAACCTCTTGAGGAGTCTTAGGACACTAATCCTTAGACAAGTGAACCCCATGCCTGAAAGGCAGTAAGCCCTTCTTGGAGTTCTGCATCTTATATCTAGACAACATTTTGTCAATATAAGACGCCTGAGACAAGGCTAGCGTTCTGTTCTTCCGATTTCGGACTATCTGGATACCTAGAACATACTGAGCTTCTCCCAAATCTTTCATTTGGAATTGCGAAGCTAGCCACTTCTTAACGTCAGTAAGAAATTCTACCTCATTCCCAATGAGAAGAATATCATCCACATACAACACTAAAAATGCGACAGTTTTGTCAATTTTTTTCTTGTAGACACAAGGCTCGTCGACATTTTGATCAAAGCCATAAGATTTGATCGCCTCATCAAACCTTATATTCCAAAACCTCGAAGCTTGTTTCAGTCATAAATAGACCTATGAAGCCAGCAAACCTTTTGCTCTTGGCCTTGGGCAATGATCCCTTTGGGCTAGTCCATGTAGATGGTTTCATCAAGTTTGCCATTCAGAAAGGTTGTCTTGACGTCCATCGCCATACCTCGTAGTCATAATACGCGGCAATGGCCAGAAGGATCTGGATCGACTTTACCATGGCAATAGGTGAAAAGGTCTTCTCATAGTCAACCCCTTCATCCTGGGTAAAACCCTTTGCCACTAGTCGGGCTTTGAAGGTCTGCACCTTCCCATCTACGCCACGTTTACGCTTGTAGATCCATTTGCAACAAATAGGTTTTACCCCATCTGGTTGATCCACAAGCTCCCAGACAGAATTGAAGTACATCGACTCCATTTCCTGGTCCATAGCTTTAATCCATCATCTTTGTCAACATCAACCATTGCCTGATCATAGGTCAATGGATCCTCGCAGTCATCATCAGGAGTGACAACTGAGGTTTCAGCTGAACCCATGTAACGATCAGGCTGTCTCAGAGCCCTCCCACTACGTCGAGGCATTCCCAACTCTTGAGAACGGATTTGACTAGACGTGCTAGGATCAACAACAGTTGTTGACGTACTAGCCCCATCAACAACTCTTGCTGATGTACTGTCAATTTCATTTAACACAATTTTACTCCTTGGTAAATGATTCATGACGTGGTCTTCCTCCAGGAAAGTGGTGTTTGTCGACACAAGCACCCTATTTTCCTTAGGATCGTAAAATAGACCACCCCTAGTCTCTTTTGGGTAACCTACGAATAGGCATAATTTCGAACAGGGTTCCAACTTTTTCGGATTTCACACCAACACGTGGGTCGGGCATCCCCAAATTCTGAAATGGTGTAAACTTCCTTTACGACCATTTCAGAGTTCGAAAGGTGTTTCACAAACACTCTTCGACGGAACGTTGTTCAAAATATAGACCGCAGTCTCCACTGCGTAACCCCAAAAAGAATCAGGGAGACGAGCATAGCTCATCATCGACCGAACCATGTCCAACAGAGTTCTGCTTTCTCTCTCCGATACACCATTACTCATTTGTGGCATACCGTGTCTTTGAGAGTTGGGGCGTAATTCCGTGTTCTATCATATAGTCCTGGAATTCAGTGTCCATATACTCTCCACCTCGATCCGATCGAAGTGTTTTAAGCGATTTACATAACAGGTTCTCAACCTCAGTCTTGTACTCCTTGAATTTTTCAAGGGTTTCAGATCTTATGCATTAGGTAAATATACCCATACCTCGAGTAATCGTCTATGAAAGACACGAAGTATTCATAACCACCTCGAGCTTTAACATTCATCGGACCACAGAGGTCAGAATGTACTAACTCAAGGGGCTCTTTGGCTCTATATCCTTTTCCACTAAAAGGACGTTTGGTCATTTTGCCCTCAAAGCACGACTCACACGCCGGTAAAGAGTTTTCTTCCAACTCGTTTAGAAGTTCACTCTTCACTAGTTTCTCAATCCTATTGAGATTAATGTGGCCTAACCGTAGATGCCAAAGATGGACATTTTCTTTAGGAGAAACTTTCACTCTTTTAGTTCGTGTTTCTGTCGTTTTAAACAATTCAGTATTCAAAACACTTTTGACCGAATTAGGTTTCAAAACATACAAATTATTCTCTAGTGAAGCAGAACAAATTAAGTTTCCATTTCGGGAAATAAACGTGTTGCGTGCAAAATTTATGGTAATGCAATACCGCAGTGTACGGGTCAAGTTTTAGTATAGTGATTTGAGAGTCCAAGTATCGTCCTCGGGAATGGGTTTCTAGATTAATTAATTACTAAGATACTAATTCTCAATTTTAGCTAAACCAACAAAACATGGATAGGTGATGAAAGTAAAAGCAAACAACAGACTAACATGTGGAGACACGAATTGATAGATTTGAGGAAAATGATTTTACAAGTTAAAGACTTAACTAACACATGCAATGAACCAATGAGATTAATTTATAAACAAGAAGTAAAATACTCAAGAAAATCTCTCGATTCTTAGTGAGCCTCGCACATGCAATAAACTCCATAGTCTCCATATGAACCTACGACATGCACGACATTAAGCAACTTCTTTATGTGTTTCCCTAAGATTTCTAAGTCATTCTCATGCCAAATTTCTAAGGGTTTTGACAATTTTGCTCTAATTCAAGCTTTATCTCTCGAGTCCACTTAAACCAACAAATTAAGAGTTAAGAACGAATTGCCAAAAATAAGAACAAAACATGCTTCAATACATAGCAATTGAGTCTTAACAAGTAAATCAAATCCTAACTACAACATTTAGCTACTCTAAATCACATGAAAATCAAGCTAAACATGTAGAAAACGTCTTAGAACGCTATTACAAATTGAAAGAAAAGGAAATTAAACTAATGTGTCGATGCCGGTCCTTCGTCTCCGAGCTCGCGTCTTCGATCTCGAACCTCCACGGATGCTTTGACTCCCAAAAACACTCTTTTCTCTCTTCTTACAAAGTGTATTTCAAAAATAGGGCAAAAATCTAGCAAATTCGGCTCCCTTTGCAAGAAGAAATAATGTTGTATTTATAGGCTCAATCGATGCAGCGTTGCAACGTTGTACCCTAGGCGGCTGGCAGATATGGAATGTCTCGATGGCGTTGCAACGCTGAGGGCAGCGTTGCAACGCTGCTACCCTAACGTGCGCGCCTCTTATCGAAGTGGCGTTGCGACGCTGCAAGGCAGCATTGCAACACCCTCTGTGCGGTCCTTCATATATGCTTCCTTATCGAGATAGCGTTGCAACGCTGCAAGGCAGCGTTGGAATGCTATCGGCAGTGGTCTTCAACGCCTTTAAACAGCACGCTCGGCGTTGCAACGCTATGGACAGCGTTGCAATGCCATCACTTCGGGTCATCATGCTTGGATTGATCCTTTCTCTTCCAATTATTGTTTTTAGCTCCAAATAGCCTTGTTTCGATCCCGAGTGATCTGAATTGTCTCCAAATGTCCTGTTGAAGCTCTTATCCTGAAATTGAGTGATTTAAACACGTAAAAGCCCTAAAATGATCGTAAAACTAGCAATAATTAAGCCTAAGGATAGCACATTTTGTGTGCTATCAAAACGCTTTATTGCCTTGGAAAGAAACAGAAATACATTGTTCTAATAGGCAGTAAATAGAAACTAGGTTTCTAGTAAACCCTGGAACTATATACATATTGTCTAACAAAATGTAGTTCCTGCCAAAATGTAGCTTCACCGTGTCGACCTACCATCTGCAGTGAAACAAGCTCCCTGATCCAACCCGTAGAGTCACCTCACCCTCTCGCAGCTGCTTTGCCACGAATCAATCCCCTGAAAAGAAGAACAAACATGGTTAGTGGCGCCTGAATCCAATATCCAGGCAAAGTCACTACTCTCCATTAAACAGGTTTCAGTCACAAGTAAATCACATTTACCTTGATTATTCCTCTCGGCTAGGAATTTGGGACAATTCCTCTTCCAGTGTCCGTCCCCATTGCAGTGGAAACACTTTCCTTTCTCTGCAACTTCCTTGACCTTCTTGCCCTTTTTGGCGGCAGCTCGGTCACTTTTACCCCTTTTCATCTTCTTCTTCCCTTTCGGGCGTGAAGGAGCTACAGGCTTTGTCCCAGAGGTCGAACCAGTGTGATAAGACATAAAGGCAACGTTTGCCTCAGCTTCCGACGTCCTGATCCTCATCAAGGACTGGAAGGTTTGTAGCTCGTTAAGAAGAGTTGCCAGTGAGTAGTTTATCTTGTTCATAACAGCGTTGCTACGAAACTGAAGGAAACTCTTCAGAAGAGTCTCCAAGATAAAACTGACCTGGCTCGACTCGTCGATCGAAGCCCCGTTCATCTCCGCTAGATTAAAGTGGGTCATCATGTCTAGAACATGTTCACGAACAGACGACCCCTCTTTCATCCGTGCGTTGAAGACGTATTTGAGCGAGTCATGTCGGACTTCAAAGGACTGTTGTCCAAACATATCCTGCAAGGACTCCATGATCTTTTTAGCAGTGACCATCAACTCATGCTTCTTTGCCAAAACATCAGACATGCTGGCAATGATATAGACCTTGGACTTTTCATTGGCCCTGATCCATCAATCGTATGCATCACGAACACTTCGTGATGCAGTCGAGCCCGACATTTGAGGACACTCCACAGAGAGCACGAACTTAATGTCGTCAGTTCCAACATTGTGTTCAAGTTGTTTTTCCACGTTTGGTAATTATCTCCTACTAATTTGTCAGACACGAGTAGAGCTATTATTGAGCTAGACATGTTTTAAGCTAAAAAATTAAGAAAACTTTGTGTTAGTCTCGCAAAAAACTTTTGAAATCCAATCAAGTTTTAGCAAAAATTGTTTTTATGATCCTAGGTCATTAAAAAATTTGCAATGATACCCTAAAGGTTTAGAATGACTGCCACCAAAGGGTGAACAAAACACTCCTCCTCTAGGACGAGACTTTCGCGATCAAACCCTAATCCCAGAATAACTCTTATTCCATTAGGCGTCCAATTACCATTGTTTGGTCGAATTCATTAACTCTTAACTGATTCTGTGAGTGTCACTCTCAATCTTTAAGTTTCCAAACATCCGTCCAAACAATTGCCACCGAAGGGTGAACCAAGAAGGAAAACCAACTAGGAAACTGTATCCCTTTCAAGAATTAACGGTGTTCCGACTCCCATGATCAGGCCCTCCGAAGGCATTGTCTTGTCCAGGCCAAACTAGCAGGCGAATCATAGGCGTCTCACGGTGTGAATCGAAAGAAGAGACCGTGGGTCCCGTTTTCACAAGTCCCGCTCCCACTCACTATAAATACTCTCTCCATCCATGATGATATTGACCCATACAAATGCCATCCGAAGGGGGACGCTCCTATTTGTGCCACGAGGGCGAGTATGGATCTCACAGTGCGAACTTAACGGAGATTTGTGGTTGGAAATTAAATGTATCTCATACACTATATTTCCTCCCACTCAACACTTTATTTTTATTAGGGATTGACCTAGATAAACCGGCTAAAATTTACCTAAGTCTACCAATATAACTCTTATATGGTATTTAACCTAAGTTTATAATCATATTATTACTTAGGTCTATGTGAGTAAATTAAAACACTTCTAATTAACGACACTCACGATAAGTATAATCTAAGAATCTCCAGACCGAATTCACTCACAGGTCGGTTTCCAGGTAGGGGTGTTCCGCAAGTGTCAACTTAAATACCCAAGCCTTAGACAAAACCTTCCTTAGACAGAGTTACTAATCAGCCTCCATTCATATACTAAACTTTGATTTCCTAATTCTAATCTTATTAGAACTAGAAAACCTAAGTCTAATTATTCAAGTTCTAAACTCTTTAAAACTAATAATTAACTTAGGTTGCATGCATTTCTATGTTATAGTGCTTGATCATTCATCACATGAATAACTATATACTATAACAAAAAATAATTCATCACATGAATTTAAATGCATGAGCATACTTTAATCTAAAAAATATAACACTCATATTAATTAAATTAAAACATGCATTTAATTATATTATAACACTTATAATATAACCTATCATGCAAACTATATATTATAACTCTTATAATATAAATGATGCATGAATATGTTTAACCTAAGGTAGGATTTTAAATCTATATGACATACATTATGCACATAGAAAATTAATTAAATCATACATCACATGCATAAAATAATTAAACAACAAAAATGGACCGGTTTTTGGCACCTAGGGGCAATTATTTAATTAAATAACATTAATATAACAATTATATTAATATTATTTAATAAAATAAATAAATAAATAATAAAAATACATTTTTACAATTAAATAAAATAAATATAAGAAAAATAACTGCCCAATAAGCATCCTCTCGCCCACGGTGTGCGAAACCGCCTCACGAATCGCCTTGTATCGCGTCTTTGCGTTGCAACGTCGTGGCGCGGCGTTACGCCGCCAAGGCCCGCGTCGAGTCAACCCGGCATTCAACGCCGCCCCTGCAGTGCGCCTTGCTCCCGCTGGCACAACGTTGAGACGCCAAAGAACAGCGTCTCAACGTCGTCGCCTGTACAGTAAACACCTGCTGTTTTGCTTCGAATTTCGCCTGTTTCCGCTCCGATTTCTTCACAGCAACTATTGCTACTAAAGACTCGGACTTACAGACTCGATTTACAACAAAAATGCCCAAAAATAATCGGTTTTACATTGATCTCATCAACATAATTGTAAAACTACTCTAGTGCCAAAAACTGAAACATCCATTATGCAAACCCAACATTCATCTCATGAAATAAGGTAATTTACCCACCTAATTTTAACGAAAATTAGTGCATAACGAAGAACCATCGAAATGGCTCTGATACCAATTGAAGGGAATGAGAATCCCCGCGCAGCGGAAGACGATCAAATCGTCAAGGTATCGTTACGCTACTACAAATTCATTAAAATGATCTAACACTTAGATCTAAGTTAAACATACAAAATGGAAAGGAAAAACAGTAAGATGAAGTTACTTACTTGTTGAAGACCCTCTTCAAGAACTCCTTTCCTCGATCACGAACACTTCGTGCTTCTCGATCTCAACGAACTCGAACTCACAAACAAGATCCAGTCACAACCATTTGAAAACTCGGTTGTACTTCTTTTGGAAAGAAGGAAGATGGTGGGATCTTAGTGTTTTTGGTGAGGAGAGAGATAGAGAGACAATTGAGAGAGAATTCTCTTCTTTTGGTTAAAATTCCAAAAATGAGAGAAAAGCTTAAGAAACTCTTCTTGCAAAGGTTTAAATAGTGAAAGAACATGCTCCACATTATTACCATTTTACCACAACTATAGGTTATGCAAATCACATTGGCATAACCATATATTATAAGATATCTCATATCTAATTATACAAATCACATTTGCATAATTGTGGATTTTATTAAATTGAATCACATCCAATTTAATTTCTCTCAATTAATTTCTCCAATTAGCCCTAATTCAACAATTAGGCTAACCTATAGTTTATTATGAATCTCATTCACATTAAACTATATATTATATCATTCATATCTCATATAAATGACATAAATGCCCTTTAAGTGAAATTGAACACTTTAACTCAAACCAAAACATTAACCCTTCTTTTAACCCAGATTGAGCCAACCGAGGGACCTAATGGACCTACAGTGATGGACTCCAATGATCCGAGATTAACCTATCAAACTCTTTGACCCAGTTAATCAACATTCATTAGCTACAGTAACACTCCATTAAAGCCCGTAGCTGCACTCCCGTAAGTGCAGAATATTACGTGTCCATTGATATAACCAATAACCATGAGTCGACCCTTCACAGATTGTTCGTAGACACGGCTGGGTCAAATTACCGTTTTACCCCTATGTCTACCTCTTGTTCCTTCAGTACCCATTGCTCCTCTAATGAACAACATATTGTGATGGTCCAACCATACACAACACCCTTCTCGGGCCAGTGAGAAAGTGGGCGCTCGTCGTCCAAGTTCTGGAGACAACACTTAAGGGAACAACCCTTCTAGTTTCCCTAAAGGTGGGAACGAGTGAATTCCATCTCGCGTAGTTATGTTCCTAGCTCCCTAATTGGTCATGTCCCTGAGAAGATAGGCATATTGGACGAGTAACTGTGACCACCCTCACCCGTACTAGTCAAAGGACAGACTCCCGCAGACAGGAGTGCGTAACACGCTCAGGATTCAAGTCCAGTCACTAATGGTCATCTACGAAGTTATTAGTAGGGGTGTACATAAGTCTGGTTGGGTTGGGTTATGCTAGTTTTTTGGACCAACCCAAATTTTCGGGTTGGTCATTCTTCCAACCCAAATAACCCTATTTATAAGGGTAATTACCCAACCCAACCCAACATTTTCGGGTTGGGTTGGGTTAAAAATCATCTAAGTTAGCTTTTTTTCTTTTTTTTTTTAAATTTAAAATATAAAAAAACTAAAATTAATATAAATATAAAAAATTCAAGAATTAAAAAACTCCAAATTTCTTTATACTAAATAACAACTATAAAACTTAAATATTCCATTACAAATTTACAAATATATCAAGAAACTTCTAAATAAATCGCCATCATTTAAAACAAAGACTATTTGTTTCTCAAAGATTGAATTAAAATTAGCCACTTAGTTTCAATTTATATTATGAAAAATTACACCCTAATGACTTAAAAAATATATTTTTAAGAGTTATTAAATAATAAATAATTATGAAATTAAATAAAAATAAATTAAATACATGTATATTTAGTTATATGGTAGGTAAAAATATAATTTTTAAAATTAATAATAAGTTCGAGTTGGTCGGGTCTACCCAAATTAATTTTAGGTGAACCCACGAACCAACCCAACCCGTCGGGTTGGGTTGGGTTGGTCGGGTTGTTCGGGTTATCGGGTTTTTTGAACACTCCTAGTTATCAGTCCTTACTATCAACGGTGTTACAACAGTAGGTTTAATAATTCACGGTCCGGTCTTGTACAATCTCATTGCACAGGATGCCCCCACTCGCATGTCAACCACATGAACGAGTCAGATCACCTCGTTTGTATCTAATACAAAGCGGGCCGCATCCACAACGTATCCAGGATTAGGGTCTCCAACCCTATCCATATATTGTAGATCGTTCGGGTCATTAACTCGAACGTGATCCTCCCTGTGTGTCCACTACACACTGTTCAAGTTCTAGTTCTCTCATAAATTCAATGACCCTGGAGCTTAGTTTATTGGAAAAGTTTGTAAAATTTGCGAGACACAAAGTAATGAAATGAATAACACTTTATTAATTTCAAACAATAATTTATAAACACGAGATTAGGACAAAAATCCCAACAATCTCATCACATAGGATATCCACACTCACATGTCGTCTACACGAACACGTAGGATCACTGTGTTTGTATAAAATACAAAGTGGGTCATATCCATAGTATTACAAGGATGAGGTACCCAACCTTCTCCCTTTACTATTGACCCTTTAGACTCTTTCTCAAACTGAGATCCTTATATGTCTACTACATTCAGTTTAAGAGACATACAACAACCTTGGATGTTCCTTTATCGAATTTAGGGTTAATATAAGGCAATATAGAGAAATCATGAAATAAACAATAACACTTTATTGATTTAATTAGAACAGTATTACAAACTATGAGTTTTAGGGCATAAAACCCAACAGATCATTAATAACTCGACCTTAATCCTTAGTGGGTTACGAACTTCTATCTGCATGTGAGAGGCTAAGGCTGTTAGAAACCCTAGCCACTTTGTGAGACAAAGTGTTTTTTCAAAAATTCTATAACATCTTTTCTCTTTAACAACTCTTCATACTCCCTATTTTAGAGAAAAACTTCATTTTTCTCTCTAGAATTCTTCCAAAAGGATTGACTCCCACAAGCCAAATCTTGTCCAAGAGAATAGCGGAGAAGATCTTTTAAGGTGTCTCAATGTAGATCTAAAAGTTGTTCGGTGTGGAGATCAACAGAACTTTTGGAATCACGATCTACAAAGGTATGTTGTAGATCTAACTTTACATGCTTATCTTTAGAGTTTCGTGTGTTTTTACAGTTTGTACTTAATTCAAAACAAATACGAGTTCACACGCTTTCACTGCGGGAAATTTGATTTTCTTTGAAGGAGAAGCAACAAGAAGGATCATCTGTTTTTCTATTGTTTTCAACCTCAATTACTGTTGTTTCATAAATTTTTGCTGTATTTTTTGTTGTCAATTTTCTACTGTCAACTTTCTACCACTGTTTTTTTCCTTTTATTTTCATGCCCCTTTCAACTTCAAAACTCAATTATTCCTGAATGAAAGTTGAAGAAAGTGAAGACTCAATTCTACTTGAAAAAAGTGAACTTGAATCGATTGAGTACGAAGTGAAAAGGGAGTTGTTGTGTTTTTCTATTTTTTAGAATTTATTTTCTTATTTATTTAAGTCATTTGCATGTTTTAGGAACATAGTTGCTACTGTATTTTTATTCATATAGTTTGATTTCGAGATTCAACTTAGTTTCTTGAATTTTATTATATTATCGACATTGAGTTATTAGTTCCTAATAAAATTTTCATTTTTTTCGAATTAATTTCTTCTTACTCAAGTTTTATTCTAATTTCTTTTTGTTTTTTTAGTTTTGATTAAGTTATTTTCATTATTACATTCTAGAATTTTATCTATTTCTTCTCTCATTCTTAATTATGCATTTTTATTACTTTAAAGCTTTATTTTTCACTTTTACAATAAGAAGTTAATTTTTCTTTAGTGATTCAAGTTTGTGAATGCCCTAGAGGAAAGATGTCAAGCTTAAACCTAAGAAAAAACAAACACAAATTAGAATAAACCCTAAACAAACTCGTTTTTCTTATTTTTTTGATTTTTTTTCTTAGTTTCTTTTGCCAAAAACACCTCCTAATACTTTACACCCCTGGATACCGAACTTTCAATTTGAAAACAATTTTTGCCAAGCTTTGAATTTTGTTATATTTGTTCATTGTGGGTACGATACCCTGGAGTACTTCCAGTTTCTTATTATTTCAATCACGTGCACTTGCGTGAGTAGTGATCAAATTCTTGGCGCCGTTGCCGGAGAATGAAATTTTTAACAAAATTTATTTTAGATACACAGATTGCAAGCATATTACAATTTCAATGCAATTTGCATTGCCAGTTGGTTGAAACAACAATTATATTGTAAGTCGATTTCAATTGCATAGCAGTTGCAATGTTTCTATTGTAGGAAGCCCAAACATGAATTGCAGGTACTTGTGAGTTTAGTGCATGCAAAAAGAGTTTTGTCTCTTGGAGCTAGATCTTGAGATAGAAAGGACCTTCCAACTACCTTCCACCTACACCGTAGACAACAAATGAAGAAGAAATTGCAGGAGTTGATTGGATAGAAAGTTCGTGAGAAAACTACTTTACAGGAAGTAGAAATAGATCCGTCTGTAGCTGATCCTCATGTAACCCTAACAAATGGAGGAAATCCACACAATGCAAATAATATGCAACAACAAAGGGAATTCCTTTAGCAAATCCTAGGAATAGAACAATAAGAGACTATGCAACTACAACTTTTCAAATTTTGAATACAGGAATTACAGAACCGGCCAATATAGTGGTAAATCATTTTGAACTCAAGCTAGTGATGTTCCAGATGTTGAACACCATAGGTCAATTTGCATAACTACCCAATGAATATTCCTATAAACATATCAAGATGTTTTTGTGAATATGCAATTCGTTCATAATAAATGTGATTTCAGAGGAAGCATTGCGCCTAAAATTATTTTCGTTTTCTCTATAGGAAAATGTTGAAGCATGGTTGGACTCATTCCCTCTTGACTCCATAAGAACGTGGGACGAGCTACTTGAAAAATTCCTCATGAAATATTTTCCTATTACAAAGAATGCACATATTCGAGGAGAAATAATCACATTCAAGCATGGAATACATGATGGGTTAGACACCATCAAGAAACGTTTTAAGTAGTTAGTTAGAAAATATCCACACCATGGACTTCCAACATTTCTCCTTATAGAATACTTCTATAACGGATTAACACAAGCGTCGAAAACTTTCGTCAAGACATCTACCAACAAATCATTGTTGACTAAGATGGTAAATGAGGCTCAAGAAATTTTTGACTCCATGGTCTCAAACAACAACCAATGAGGAGAGTTGGTGCCTTGTCATACAACAAGCGCGATAGGAATTAATAAGGTTGACATAATTACAACACTAAGCACGCAAATACAACAATCAACATGTTGAAAAACATGGCTTTGGAGGATCGAGCCCCAAACGCAACCATAAATCACACTTCTATCCCTACTTGTGTTTATTGTAACGTTAATAACATTTTCGACAAGAGTCCTTATAACCATGCTTCCATGTATTATGTAGGGTAAAACAGAGCAAACTCGTACTCCAACACATACAACTCGGGTTGGCGCTAACTTGTCCTGGAATGGACAAAATGTAGGAAACTTAAACTGAGAGCGCCACTGGGGTTCAAAAATCAACCACGACAACAATACACACAGAAAAATGTGAATCCAATGCAACAACAATCGACAGTCCATGGTCTATCCTTGAAGAACCTGATGAAATAATTCATGACTAAAAATGAGGCTATCTTGAGCAAAAATGATTTCATCATGTAGAGCTAAGCTGCCATCATTCAGAGCCAAGCTGCATCCCAACGTAATATTGAAATACAGGTTGGATAATTAGAAAATGTGATGAGACATAGACCACTAGGGGCATTACCAAGCACTACAGAGAATCCACAACGCGAGGGGAAGGAGCATTGCAAAGAAATTACATTAAGAAGCGAACTCAATTATGAATGTCCAGAAATGCGTAAGGAGCAAGAGTGTTCAAAGAAGGCCAAGAGTTTAGGAGAGTTGAAAAGAACGATTGAATAGAAGAAGAAGTACAATAACCTATAAAGGTAAAATCTGGTGAAACAAAAGATGAAGTGGTCGCAAATAACCCAAAACAAGTCCAAAACAAACAATTCTGAGTTACAGACCATCACCACCTTTTCCAGAAAGATTCAAGAAAAAGAATCATGACACTCAATTTAACAAAATTTTAGACATCCTTAAAAAACTCAACATTAACATTTTATTAGTGCAAGCGCTTGAACAAATGTCTAATTATGCAAAATTCTTGAAGAATATCTTAACAATGAAGCACAAATTTGAAGAGTTTGAAACTGTAGCCCTAATAGAAAATTACAATGCTCTAATCACGAGTAAATTGTCACTAAAACTACGAGATCTAGGAAGTTTCACAATCCCTTGCATGATTGGACGCACAAATGTAGGAAGGGCACTTTGCGATCTAGGAGCAAGCATCAACCTGATGCCCTTATCAGTCTTTAGGAAGTTGAGAATTAGTGAGGAAAGACCTACCACTCTAACATTGCAGTCGATAGATAGGTCGATAGCTCATCGAATAGCGAAGATTGATTATATGTTTGTTAAAGTAGATAAATTTATTTTTCATGTTGACTTCATCATCCTCAATTGTGAAGCTGATAAAGATTTCCCAATCATTTTAGGAAAACCATTCCTCGCAACCGGTAGAACAAAAATCGATGTGTAGAAAGTAGAACTCACAATGCGAGTAAATGATCATGAGTTCAAATTTAGCGCACTCAATGTATCGAGTTACCCAGGGGAGATGGAAGAATGCCCAACGATGAGATTTAAAAATCTTTACATTTGCATGAGTTTCAAGTGGATAAGGAAGAAGATTGTGAAGGAAAAGATGAATAAATGACATCTCAGAGAGTCTTGATAAATAATTTAATGATCAAATCCCAATAGAAATTCCTCAATGCAAAACTGAAGTTCAGATGGATAGGTCTTGTTGTGATTCAATAAGGAATTGTAGATTTACAAGATGAAACAAAAAATATTTTCAAAGCCATTGGTTAAAGAATCAAGCTTTATTGGGGAGAAGACCGAAAGAGGACAAGGTCAATCAACCTGATCAAATGTGAGTAAGTATAAAAAAAAACTATTTATATCAATTGAAAAAGTATTACAAAAAAAGATCCTTTCCGAGTAAGGTACTTAAGCTGACCGTTTAGAGAACACCACTATATAAGGATCTACTTGGAAAAATGTCTCAAAATTTCAAAATTTTGAAATAAAGTAAGAAAAATAAAAAAAAGAAACGAAGGTATGAACTCTTTGTGTGAATTTCTTAATAATTTAATTCTGAGTATAGATGAAAAGGAGAAAACAAAATGGAATGACGAGGACTAAAATTGCAATTGCAAGACAATGACATTTCTGAACAATGAGGCAAATCGAAGGATAGGAATGCAATTACAAAACAAAGCAAAACATCAAACATAAGGAAAGAATATTAAGGCAATTGTATAAGAACGAGGAAAACATCAAGAATAAAAGGAGAATTGCAAATGAAATGGCAGATGTGTTGGATTTTTGACAACATATTGGAAGTGAAATTGTCCCACATCTGAAAGATGCATGAAAGTGATGGGCTTCTGGCACTATAAAAGGAGTCTATGGCTTTGGTTTCAAAGCATCTCAATTAGAAATACTTTAAGCTTGGAGTACTAGCTCTAGTTAAATTCCCTCTTTATATTCTCTGGTCTGAGAGTGAGGAAAAGGGTGTGAGTGGTATAAGCTTTGGGAGAGTGTTTTTGTAATTGGGGTCGGGGAGAGAATTCTATGTGATTGTAATAATTTTTTACATAGTGGAATTTCTTTCTGTTCGTGGTTTTTTTCTCCGGGTTTGGAGTTTTTTCACGTAAATTCTTGTGTCTCTTATTTTGTTGGTTTCTTTTAATTTCTCGGTTTATTTCTGCTTATTCCTAGTGGTGGGAGGTTTTTTCCCAACAAGTGATATCAGAGCATTAGGTTTGTAGTTTCTTGAGTTTCTGAGTATGCTCTGTGGTTGCAGCATTGTCTGAACTTCCACATCAGAAAACATTTCTTGAAACGGGCTATAGTTGTTCACTATTTGCAGATTCACTAGGAGGGAAGCAGATATGTCAAGCTTTATGAGTCCGGTAAAGATTGATGTAGAGAAATTTGACGGAAAGATGAACTTTGGCTTGTGGCAAGTGCAAGTCAAAGATGTGCAATCTGGGTTACACAAGGATTTGAAGGGAAGACTGAGTTGTGGTGTTCCTGAAAAGTTAAGCGGTGATGGTGATCCAACGGAGTCCCGTGGTGGTTCCAACAAAAGTTCTAAGAAGCCTAGCATGCCAATCTGGAATTGGAAGAAGAAGAAGAAAGACTTCGTGCAAGATAAAGGGTGCTGGGAAGGCGGGCGGTCTGGACACATGAAAAGGAATTGTCCTAACAGAGCAAGTTCGTCAAAAGGCTCTGGGTCGGATGCTAACATGGTCTCTCTCGTCAGAGGAGATGGTGACTTCTTATGAAGAAAGACAGAATTCATCCTTATGGTATGTCCGCTTTGCCATGATAGAGGATGTGATGTTAGCGGTTCCACAAATTTGCACACGGGCATTGACTTGGCGGTTATGCAAGGTGTGTGGTGGAAGTTATGTCGATGGCTGAAGAACTTCCGGGTGAGCCAAGTAGGTGGAAGTTACACCATAAATCTCAGCTGGGTATATCGGCATGTGACGAAAAAGAAAAGTCTTGGGAAGTGGCATTCCAAGTGGTCTACTTTTATGGTGGAGTAGGTTATAATTCTCTGTGTTGAGGATTATGATTGTCAGTAAAGACAATGATGCAAAGAGAGATGATGGATTCTTCAAATATCTTGCCAAGGTGGAAATTGTTGGGTTTTTGGCAATATATTGGAAGTGAAATTGTCCCACATCTGAAAGGTGCATGAAAGTGATGGGCTTCTGGCACTATAAAAGGAGTCTATGGCTTTGGTTTCAAAGCATCCCAATTAGAAATACTTTAAGCTTGGAGTACTAGCTCTAGTTAAATTCCCTCTTTATATTCTCTGGTCTGAGAGTGAGGAAAAGGGTGTGAGTGGTATAAGTTTTGGGAGAGTGTTTTTGTAATTGGGGTCGGGGAGAGAATTCTATGTGATTGTAACAATTTTTTACATAGTGGAATTTCTTTCTGTTCGTGGTTTTTTTCTCCGGGTTTGGAGTTTTTCCACGTAAATTCTTGTGTCTCTTATTTTGTTGGTTTCTTTTAATTTCTCGGTTTATTTCTGCTTATTCCTAGTGGTGGGAGGTTTTTTGGGTTTTTTCCCAACAAGATGATGTTTGAGCCTCTGATGATTATGTAAGTTTTTCTTTACACCTTAAACTTTACCTCTTAAGGCTACAATAGTATAAATTTTAACTTATCTTTGTCTCTTGCATTTTGTCATGCTGTATAAATTAACTTTCAAGTTGTTTGAAGTTCAATATTAGTTATGTTTGAAGTTTTCTTTTTGTATGCCCCAAATATGTCTCAAAGTTAAAAAAAAAAAAAAAAAATCTTGATGATGATATTTAGAATAGGCTCAACTCAATAAACACTTATTAATTGTCAATCCAATTTTATGACTTCTTTACAAACCATAGCACTTTACCATTCATCATCTCTAGCTTGTGTTTCTATAATTATAGAATTATTAAGCCCGTAAATTTGTATGCCCTCTCAACCACCCCAAAGCCTAACTAGTCAATGAGCGCATTGTCGTATCTTATGTTTGGGGGATAGACACTTTACATTATTTTTGTTGACACCACATCATTATATTCATTTTTTTGCAATTCATGAAATGTAAACAAATTGCGAGTTATTGTATGAAGGTTGCCAAGTTTTTTTTTTTAAAAAAAAAAGAAAAAAGGGGGATACTCATCTTTCCAAGAATTAACTTAATAACAAGAAAAGGTTATGACACCCATGATTGCCTTTACATGATAGGTGTTGGGTTTTATGCCCTACAACTCGTAGATAGTAAATGTGAACATTTGGTTATTATCAATAAAGTATTGTTTGAGTTTATTCAATAAAAGTTATTTTAGATTTCATATCAGTCCCCATCCAACAAAAATTCGCCGAAGGGAGGACTAAGATGGAAAACAAACTAAGACAACTCTATCCCTTTTGGGAGTTTACGTTGTTTTGACTCCTATGATCAGACCTCTGAAGGGTTCGTCTGCTCCAGGGAAAACATGCAGGCGGAACATAAGAATCTCATAGTACAAACCAAGAGAAGAGACCGTGGGTCTCATTAACACAAGTCTCGCTCCCACTTACTATAACTACTCTATCTATTCACCTTGATATTGACCCATAGAAACACCATCCGAAGGGGACGTTCCCTTTGCGCCACGACAGTGACCACACAAATTAATTTATAAACTTTTTAATGTATTAATCTTGAGTGTAGTGACCACACAAATTAATTGATAATATCCTTTTGAGTTTGGATGCTATCTTCTTTTTTAGGTAGGAGATAATTCTTTATTATCTTTTTTTTTGTTTTTTAGAAAAAAAGAGAAAATAAAAGGGTTCTTTTAAAACGGTCTCCTTTAAACCCTAACATTTTCACTAAACATTTTGATGGTAAAAAAGAGAAAAAAAGAAGACGTAGGTTTAAGCATAATTTTAATGCACAATTATTGTTAGTTTAGTTGATTTAACATGCGTACTTCTCTTTTTTATTGTATGAAAATTAGTTAGAATAGCAATCCAATTAATTTTTTTGGCATTTTTTAGTTTTTTTAAGCATTCGAGATTTGAGTTTCCCGAAGGCCATCCCAAACGTGATTGTAGAAAATGAGGAGAAAATGACCAATTTACCGAGAGTGAAGTACAATACACTCCACGAAGCCCCTACTTGATGCTAAAGAAAAAATAGTAAGGTGCAAGGTAGAGTTGAGGCACTGTCTCATAACGTGCAAAGGTAAGGTAGTGTTGAGACACTATCCCAATCGTCTTTAAGCTTGAATAGTGAGGTTAAGTCGGTGTTATGGCTAGCTCCAAAGATGTTTGTTTAATTAGGGGGTTGCTTCATTTTTTATAAAACGATTTTTTACTTTTTAGGTCAATAATACACATAGAAAGAAAGCCTCCATTCCTCTACTTTCATCTCTTTTCCCCTTGTATTCAATTTATATCTCTTAGTTTTAGCTTAGTATATGCTTAGATAATTTTAATTATAGATGTGTGTGATAGCATGCAAATATGCTATCTTATTTGTTATATTTTAGCTAGTTTTTATACTTAAAACATGAGTTTTCATGACATTTTATGGTTAATTTTAGGAAACTGAGCTTGAGAAGCAAAAATAGAGTGTGTCAAGACTATTTTGGTGCAATTTGGAGCATGTGTATGCTTAATTGAACTCCCAAGAAAAATATAGATATATTTTGAGCATAGAAAATATTCTGGAAGATTCTACATTGAATCATGATTCCAACGCATCAAACTAGAGATCATTCGGACACCCGAGTGAAAAGATATGACAAAAATGGTTGCAGTGGGTTGGCTGGCAGCAAGCGCATTGTTGGGACGTTGTTGCCTAGCATCGCAACGGGGCACAGCGTTGCAACGCTGTCCATGGGTTGCAACGCTGTGCCAACTTCCTATAAATACATCCTTATGAGCCCATTCGAAAGGGACCCGAATTGTATGGAATTTTCGACCTATTTTCGACTTTTACACTAAAAAATGAGCAGAATACTATTCTTTGGGGGCCAAGCACGTGTGAGGAGGCCCGATATCGTGACAGGAGGTCTGGAACGAAGGACCGACATCATCGCCGACGAGTTTTCTTTCTTCTTCCTTTTAGTTTGTAGTTTTGTTATAGATTCTAATACGACATTAACATGTTTTTTATTGTGATTATGAGTAGCTAATTGTTGTAGTTAGGGGACTGATTAGCATGTTTTGAACTTATTTAAGTATGTATTGAACTTATGTTTGTGTTGCATTATTTTTGCTAATTCTTTCTTAAATTAGTTGATTTTCTTTGGCCAAGTTTAGCATAATCTTGTTGGTTCAAGTTGATTCGAGAGAAAAGACTTAGATTAGAGCAAAGTTGTCAAAACCTTAGTAAATCTGGGCACGAAAGTAACTTAGGTTCTTTGGGAAACGTTTTAAAAAGTTGCTTAATGTCGTGCATTCTTTTATAATTCATAAGGTAATTTTAGGATTTATTGTTGTGCATGAGAACCACTAGAGATCAAGAGACTCTTTTTAATATCTTTACTTCTGGTGTATAATCTCACAACCTTAGTTCATTGAATGTGCTAAATAAGGAAATACTTGTGAAATCAATTCCCCTAACAATTCTTACATATTCGTGTCTCCACTTGTACATTTACTTTTCTATCTTTATTTTCACCTTTTATCAAAGTTTTGTTGCTTTAGATAAAGTTTAGAATTAGTATCTTGGTAGTTTATCAATCTAGAAAACCATTCATGAGGACGATACTCTGAACTCAAAATCACTATATTAAAACTTGACCCGTACACTTGCATATTACAATATCATTTTATGCAATAAGTGTTGGGGTTTGTGTCCTAAAACTCGTAGTTTGTATTTATGTTTTAATTATTGTAATAAACTGTTATTACTTCAATAAAACGTTATTGTTCATGATCTACGAAATTTCCTTTGTTTTAACCCTAAATCCAATAAACTGAACATCCAAGGTTGTTGAATGTATCTTTAACTGAATGTAGTGTACATATACAGGATCTCGGTTCGAGATACAACCTAAAGGGTCTATAGTTAGGGGATAAGGTTTGGGTACCTTACCCTGGTAAAATTATGGATGTGACCCACTTTGTATATGATATAAACACTGTGATCCTAACGTGTTCGTGTAGATGACATGTGAGTGGGGATATCCTATGTAATGAGATTACATAAGACCGGACCACGAAATAGTAACCACTAGATGTAACTTCGTTGACTAGTTAGGTTTCTATTTCACTAGGATGACCTAGGCAACTTGATCTAAATCCTGAGCAGGTTACGAACTCTTGTTTGCGAGGGATTGTCCTTTGACTAGTATGGGTGAGAGTGGCCAGATTCGCCGACTCAATATGCTTACCTTCTTGGGGACAAGACCGAGTGAGCGATTGAGAACTTAACTTAGCAAGATGGAATTCACTCCTTCCCGCCTACTAGGATAAGTAGAGGAATGTTCCCTTAAGTGGTGTCTCCGGGACTTGAACAAAGGGCCCGGACCTCTCATTGGCCCGAGAGGGACTCTGTTTGTTGGTAGGACCACAAACAAATTGTTCATTAGAGGAGCACTGGTACTTAAGGTACAAGATGTAACCCAGGGGTGAAACGGTAACTTGACCCAGCTGGTGTTACGAACATTCGTGAAGGATTGACTTGCTGTTATTGGTCAATATCCGTGGACACAGAAGTATATCTGCAGTGAGAAGAGTGCAGCTGTGGGACTTTAGTGGAGTGTTCTTGTAGTTAACGAATGTTGATTAGGAGGTTAATGAGATTAACCGAGTAATCTCGGACCGTTGGAGCTTCTGATCTATAGGTCCATTAGGTCCACCTTCTAGCTGGTAAAGGGTTCTTAGATCATTTGAATTTGAAATGTTCAAATTCATTAGGGAATATATTTAATTTATATAGATACGATATAATATATAGTTTTGGAACTATATATTATAAATTTAATGTGAATATGATTCATATTAAATTATATGAGAGAATTAAATATTTGAAAGAGTTCAAATATTAAATTCAAATGTGGATGTGATTCATATTTGAAAACTATAGATTAAAATTTAATGTGCATTTGATGTGCATTAAACTATAGATTAAGGGGTAAAATGATTAAATAAGATTTAATCATTTTGTATAATATAGTATTTAATTAAATTTGATTTAATTAAATGAGGAGAGTACAACTACAAATCTATAGTGGAGTGACTTGTAGTTAATGAATATTGATTAACTGGATCAAAGAATTTGATCAGTTAATCTCACATCATTGGGGCTCATGAACTGTAGGTCCTTTAGGTCCCTCCATTAGCTCAACATGGTAATATTAAGGGTATAAAGTTAGGAATGAAATTGAAGTGTTCAATTTCATATATGAGGTGTTATATCAGTTATATATGATATGATTGATATAATATATGGTTTTAATATGAATTAGATTCACATATAAACCATATACTAATGAGAGAATAAAGGAGGGATAAGATGGTAATTTCCATCTTATTTTCGTATATATAGTTGCATGAGATGCAATTTTGAGGTAAGCTTTTTGAGAAACCCTAAAGTATCACATAGTTGTGTTCGAAGAGTTCCACACACAATCTCTCTCACAACCTCACACCTTATCCTAAAGGAACCCACCTTCCTCCCTCACCTAGAGAACAACGCAGAAGATTCGGTGGTAGTGTCCGTGATTGTTCGGATTCGAGTTGTTGAGATCGTGATCGTGGGAGAAGGAGCACTTGAAGAAAGAGTTCTTCAAAGGTAATTTCTTGTTGTCCATTTTGTAGAAGCATGCTTAATTTTAGATCTAGTTCTTGTTTATGATATCCATGTAAAAAAATTAAGAACACACGATTGACAATCACTTCCGCTGCGGGATTTGATCCCTTCAATTGGTATCAGAGCCAATTGTGTTCTTAATTTTTCATTCTGGATTTATCAAGAACGAGGTGAGATTTACTGTTTTTCATGAGATGAGTAAACGGTTTGCAAATTAGATGTTTTCGTTTTTGGCACCATAGATTTACAATTTTTCATTGAATCATTCAATGAAAGGGCCCGATATTTTAGGTAATTTTAATTGTAAATCGAGTCTGTAAGTCCGTGTCGATCGAGGCAAAGTGGTTGCTGAGAAGAACGGAGCAAAAACGAGCAAGAAAATTGAAGTGTTGTTGTTATTCTGTGAATGGCGTTGCAATCGCCAGCACTGCAGCGCAGCGGTGAGAAGGCACGCATTGGAGCCGATCACGCGCTTCAACGCGTAAGAGGAAAAAGTGGTTGCAACGTCAGATCAGTATCGGTTACAACGCCACAAGTGCTTTCACGGAAAGGAGCAACAGGCAAAAACATTTTTTTTATATATAATGAATATAAAAACCTTTTATATTTATTTATATTTATTTTTATTGATTTCAATTAATATAATTATATTATATTAATTAAAATTAATTTTAGGGTGCCAAAAATGGTCTAATTTTGCTATTTAAATTATGCAATTGTTGTGTAATTATTACCATGTATAATGTATGGTTTTAATTTAGATATCCCACCTTAGGTTAAGCATTTCCATGCATCATTTATAATATAAAGTGTTATATTATATAGTTTGCATGATTAATTAATATAAGGTGTTATATTAATTTATGTACAGCATTGACATGTATTATAATTCATGAGATGATTATGCTATGTATATTTTATTATTCATGAGATGAATGATCAAACACTATGACATAGTATGCATGTCACCTAAGGTTAATTATTAGTTTTAAAATGTTTAGAACTTGGAATTAATAGACCTTAGGTTATCTAGTTCTAATTAGATTAGAATTAGGAACCAAGTAATTTATGAACAATGATTAAAAGAGGAACTTTGTCTAAGGAAAGTTCTGTCTAGGCTCGGGTATTTAAGTCGACTTTGAAATGGAACACCCTACACCGGAAACCACTGGAGTGAATTTTAATCAAAGAGTTTATAAATTATAGTAGCGTTAGTGGGTTTATTAAGGGGTTAATAAACTAGAAATCCTGGGCTTAATATAAAGAGTTATATTAGCAAACTTAGGATAAACTCAATATAAGAGTTGTATTGATAAGTTTACGTAAAACCATTAGCCGAGTTTTTAGCCTAAGTAAAATTCCTATAGACTTAAAGTATCTAGTTGGAGGAAAAGTGTATATGATACATATTTTTCCACCTACGTATCTCCGAGAAGTTCACACCGTGAGACTCATACTTGGCCTCGTGGCGCAAACGGGAGCGTCCCCCTTCGGATGGTGTTTGTATGAGTTAATATCAAGGTGAATGGAGAGGGTACTTATTGATGGAGATCTGATCTCCTTGAGCAGCGGAAACGTGTTTGGGATCGTTAGTGTGCTTGATTGTTTTGCTTAAAACAAAAACCAGTACATTGACAAATAAAACAGAACAAGCATTAAATTCTAATCCTATTAGACATGGATAATAGCATACATGCAAACATGTTAAGTTTAACAATTAAACTAAAGGAGAAGAAGGAATTACCTTTGTAGTTTAGCAGAACAACAACTCCTTGCTCCAATGTTCAGCAAATCAAGAACTTCAAAAAGTTCTCTGTTCTTCACCAACAGGAACATAACCAGTAGAGATCGCCTTCTATATCTCTGAATCCTTAGATCTTTCCTTGGTGGGAAGGATTCCAACAATTGGAGGAATTAGGAATGAGAGTGTGAGAGAGAGAGAATTACTTCTGTAAGTTCCAAATTCATTCATCGATCAACTTCTTCTTCTCACCAGGAGAAGAAGAACCTTAAGTTGGTAACTCCCCACTCCCTATCGAGGGTGAGTTAGGGAGAACGTGTCCTCCTGACACGTTCCAAATTAATAATATATAAATTAATTAATTAATTAATTAATTTTATTAAATTAAATCATATTTAATTCAAATATAGTTTTAATTGAATGATTAAATCATATTTAATCATTTTACCCTTTATACTATAGTTTAATGTACATCTCATGCACATTATGTTTTAACCTATAGTTTTCATATGTAAATCACATTCACACTTGAATTCAATATTTGAACTCTTTCAAATATTTAATTCTCTCACTTATAATTTAATATGAATCATATTCACATTAAATTTATAATATATAGTTCCAAAACTATATATTATATCGTATCTAAATACATTAAATATATTCCCTAATGAATTTGAACATTTTAAATTCAAATGATCTAAGAACCCTTTACGAGCTAGAAGGTGGACTTAATGGACCTATAGATCAGAAGCTCCAACGATACGAGATTGCTCGGTTAATCTCATTAACATCCCAATCAACATTCGTTAATCATGAACACTCCACTAAAGTCCCACAACCGCACTCTTCTCATCATGGATATATTTCTCGTGTCCATGGATATTGACCAATAACAACAAGTCAATCCTTCACGAATGTTCGTAACACCACCGGTCAAATTACCGCTTTACCCCGGGTTACATCTTGTGCCTTAAGTACCAAAGTGCTCTCTAATGAACAATTTGTTTGTGGTCCTACCAACAAACAGAGTCCCTCTCGGGCCAATGAGAGGGTCGGGCCCTTTGTTCAAGTCCCGGAGACACCACTTAAGGGAACATTCCTCTACTTACCTTAGTAGGCGGAAGGAGTGAATTGCATCTTGCTAAGTTAAGTCCACAGCCGCTCACTCAGTCTTGTCCCCAAGAAGGTAGGCATATTGAGTCAGCGAATCTGACCACTCTCACCTATACTAGTTAAAGGACAATCCCTCGCGAACAGGAGTTCGTAACCTGCTCAGGATTGAGATCAAGTTGCCTAGGTACACCTAGTGAAATAGAAACCTAACTAGACAACGGAGTTACAACTAGAGGTTACTATTTCGTGGTCCGGTCTTATGTAATCTCATTACATAGGATATCCCCACTCACATGTCATCCACACGAACACGTTAGGATCACAGTGTTTCTATCAAATACAAAGTGGGCCACATCCATAGTTTTACTAGGGTAAGGTACCCAAACCTTATCCCCTAACTATAGACCCTTTAGGCTGTATCTCGAATCGAGATCCTTTTTATATACATTACATTCAGTTAAAGATTCATTTAACAACCTTGGATGTTTAGTTTATTGGATTTAGGGTTTAAATGAAGGCAAACTCGTAGATAACGAACAATAACACTTTATTGAAATAATAACACTTTATTACATTAATTAGAACATAATTACAAACTACGAGTTTTAGGGCATAAATCCCAACAAACTTTCACTTGAACTAAAACTCTAGTGGGGTACATCATAATCTAAAAGCAAGGGTTACAAGAGATAGAAATACAATAAACTAGGGCATCCATATACCCCATTACATATCTCCCACTTGCCCTAGATTAGCTTATGTACATATCTCGTGAACCTGCACTTTCCAGGATGATCCTCGAACACTTTAGCCGTGAGAGAGTCTTTGTGTTTAATCAAAGCAATATTGTGCTCGGCGATCTTCGTGGATCACACATCTCCTCGTTGCACTATTTCTTGTATCGATGATACTTCCTCTCGATGTGCTTTCTCGCTATGGTCGCGAGGTTCCTTCGAATTGGCTACGCACCACCGTTGTCACAAAGATAAGGTGATGGGAGATTCCATATTTGGAACAACTTCCAAATCGCATGAGGAATTTCCTTAGCCAAACAAATTCTTTTAGCCGCTTTCACAAGCAATGACATACTCACCTCCATTGTGGAGTCGTCGATGCATCCTTGCTTGATGCTTCGCCATACTATAGCTCCCCGTTAAGGGTGAAAATCGATCTCGATATGGATTTCTCGAGAATCCTTATCGGTCCAAAATCGTAATCGGTGTATCCGGTGAGGATCGATCCTTGAACCCATACACAAGCATATAGTCCTCGCGTTCTCCTTAGATACTTGAGGATATTTTTAATCACGCCCAAAGGTCTAATCTCGACTGGACTGGTACCTACTGACTATTTCCACTGCATAACAATTGTCCGGCCTCGTGCATAGCATAGCATACATTAAGCTACCTACTGCAGAGGCATAGGGAATATGTCTAATATCCTCAACTTCTTGAGGTGTCTTGGGACACTGCTCTCTGAGACAGATGAACTCCATTCCCGAAGGGTAATAAGCCCTCTCTGGAATTCTCGCATCGAATATCCGACAACATTTTGTCGATATAAGACGCTTGAGACAATGCTAGCGTTACGTTCTTTGCGATTCCTGAAGATCTAAATCCCAAGAACATACTGCGCCTCTCCCAAATCTTTCATTTGGAATTGGGTCGCCAACCAATACTTTATGTTACTAAGGTATCCTACATCATTTCCAATGAGAAGGATATCATCCGTATAAAGTACTAACAAAGCTACTTTATCGTTGATGATCCTTTTGTAAACACAAGGCTCATCAACGTTTTGGTCAAAGCCGTAAGACTTGATCGCAGTGTCAAATCTTATATTCCAAGATCTTGACGCTTGTTTCAATCCATAAATGGATCGATTAAGCTTGCAAACTTTTTGCTCCTGAGCTTGGGCTATAAACCCTTCGGGTTGAGACATATAGATGCTCTCGTCAAGATTACCATTCAAAAAGGTAGTCTTGACGTCCATTTGCCAAATTTCATAATCATAAAATGCGGCTATGGACAAGAGTATCCTTATAGACTTCAGCATAGCAACCGGGAAAAAAGTTTCTTCATAGTTAACTCCTTCCCTTTGGGTAAAACCCTTTGCTACAAGTCTAGCCTTAAAGGTTTGTACCTTTCCGGCTGCATCTCTCTTTCTCTTATAGATCAACTTACACCCTATGGGTCTAACCCCTTCAGGTTGGTCTACAAGTTCCCATACTGAATTGAAGTCCATTGACTCCATTTCAAGGTCCATGGCTTTGATCCATTGGTCCTTGTCTCACGCCATTCATTGCCTGCTTATAAGACAATGGATCTTCTACGCCATCATCGGTATGACAACTTAAGTTTCAAAATAAACCCAAGTAGCGGTTAGGTTGGGAAACAACCCTCCCACTGCGTCGAGGCATTCCCAACGATTGAGAAGGACGAGACTGACTTGAGGTGTTGGCTCTTCCATCAACTCTTGATGAAGGTCCAGCTTGATCAACAACTCTTGTTGGTTCATGTGTAGCTTCATTTTGTACTAATTTACTACACGGTTTGTGGTTCCTCATGTGATCTTCCTCCAAGAACGTGGCGTTTGTCGATACAATCACCTTGTTTTCTTGTGGGTCGTAGAAAAGATCACCTCTCATTTCTTTGGGATAGCCAACAAATTGGCACAATCATGAACGAGGTTCCAGTTTCTTTGGGTTTTTCACAAGCACGTGTGCCGGACAACCCCAAATCCTGAAGTGTTGTAAACTAGGTTTACAGCCTTTTCAAAGTTCAAAAGGTGTTTCTGAAACACTTTTTGATGGAACACTATTCAAGATTTGAACTGCAGTCTCTACTGCGTATCCCCAAAACGAGGCAGGCAATTGAGCATTGCTCATCATTGAACGAACCATGTCTAACAAGGTTCTATTTCTCCTTTCTGACACACCATTTTGTTGTGGTGTATTAGGTGCAGAGAGTTGAGATTTAATTCCATGTTCTATCAAATAGTCCTTGAATCTCAAATCCATATACTCTTCACCTCGATCGGATCAAAGCGTTTTAATGGTTTTTCCTAATGCATTCTCTACTTCAGCCTTATACTCTTTGAACTTTTCAAGAGCTTCAGACTTGTGATGCATTAGGTATAGATAACCATACCTAGAATAATCATCTATGAAATAGATGAAATATTCGTACCCTTCTCGAGCTTTGACATTCACTGGACCACAAAGATCCGAATGCACGAGTTCTAGGGGCTCTACGGCTCTGTAACCTTTTCGAGTAAAAGGTCGCTTGGTCATTTTACCTTCCAAGCAAGATTTGCAAGGCGGTAAAGAATCATCTTCTAACTTGTTTAGAAGTCCATTCTTAGAGAGTCTCTCAATCCGGTTGAGATTAATATGACCAAGCCTAAGATGCCATAGATAGGTATTATTATTTGGAGAAATTCTTTGCCTTTTATTTTGAGTGTTAGCATTTTTAAATATCTCATGATTTAAAAATTGCTTTTGTTTTGTTCGGTTTCAGTACATACAAGCCATTTTTCAATTTAGCAGAACAAATATTGACACCTTCTTTCAAAATGAACGCTTCATTAATTGAAAAAGAAATACAATATCCAAGTTCTATTAAACAAGAGATAGAAATTAAGTTTCTCTTAAGCTTAGGAACTATATACAGATTTTTCAATAAAAGAAATCTATCTCCAAAAATAACTTGGCATCTCCCATCGCACGAGCTAAGACGACGCCTCCTGCTCCGACCCACGAGCGCCATCTCACCCTCTTCGAGCTCCTTAAAGGAACTAGTTTCAAAATGAAGAGCAAACGTGATTAGTGGCTCCTGAATTAAGTATCCAGGTAAAATCATTATTTTCTACTAAACATGTTTCAAGAACAAGTAAATATAATTTACCTTTCTTCTCTTTGAGCTCAACAAGGTATTTTGGGCAGTTTCTCTTCCAGTGCCCATCCATGTTGCAGTGGAAACATTTTCCTTTATCTGCAAGCTTGGCTTTTCCCTTGCCTTTGTCAGCAGCAGGTGCCTTCCTTTCCTCCTATTTTCTTCTTTTGGGTCTTCTTAAGCCTGTAAGATGAGCTACAGACTTAGTCCCGCAGGATGAACCCTCTCGAACCTTCTAGAATGGGCAAACAGATTTGCCTCTCCATCACTGTCCCTTATTCTTCATAAGAGACCGGAAAGTCTCAGAGTTCATTAAGGAGAGTAGTCGGTTATACTCTATCTTGTTCATCACCGCATTGTCGCGAATTGCAGGAAACTCTTCTAAGAGATTCTAGGATGAACGATACCTGACTTTGCTCGTCAACGACCGCTCCGTTCATCTCAGCCACGTTGAAATGGACCATCAGATCAAGAACGTGTTCTCTCACCGATGACCCTTCCTTCATACGGGAGTTATAAACGTATTTGAGGGATTCGTGTCGAATCATCCCGTAAGGTTGTCCAAACATTTCTGCAATGAACTCATGATCTCGCGAAATGAGACCATGCCCTCGTGCTTTTGGCCGTAACTTTAGAAACACTAGCCAAAATGTAGACCTTGGCCTTATCATTGGCCTTGATCCAGCCGTCGTACGCCTCCTTAACAGATTAAGGAGCGTTACAAGCAGGGATCTGAGGACATTCCTCGCTTAGTACAAACCGTAGGTCGTCAACAACGAGAATCGTATTCAAGTTGGACTTCCACGTAGTAAAATTCTCACCGATTAACGGTCGCTTTTAGTAAGGCTATTATTGAGGACGACATGTCGAAAATCCAAAATAGTTCTAATTCGTTATGCCTTTTAAACCTATTGTAAAACTAATCTAATTTAGCAAAATCATTAAAGAACCCTAGTGTTTAAACTAAACCCCACCGCTTAAGTTAAACCTTTAATTTTGCAACGATACTTCAAGGGTTTAGAACAAAAGCCTCCGCTCAAGCGATCACATTCCCCCTTGAATTGAGACTTTCTCACCAATTCTCACTACTGTAACATCTCATGTCCCAATGGTCCTTAGCTACCGCTTGTTTGGTCAAGGACTTGTTAACTAACTTAAATCATCCCCAGAAATGTGACCCTACCATTTTCGGATCCAATAGGCCTTGAGCCAACAAAGCTACTATTAAGAAAGACAACTCATCGCAAACAACCTAAGAGACCCTATCCATTTCTCGAGTTCATGCGGTGTTTGATCCCTATAGTCGACCCTCCATAGGGTTTGGCTGCTCCAGACAACCTAGCAAAGTGACTATAGAAATCTCACGGTGTGACCTAATGAAGGAGACCGTAGGATACGTTGACATGCGCCCCTGCTCCCATTTACTATGGATACTTCCCTCATTCACCTTGGTATTGAACCATGCAAACACATACCGTAGGGGACGCCTATTGACACCACGTAGCCGAGCATGGAACTCATGGTGTGAACTCTTGAGATTTGAGAGAAAACTCGATGCAAACATCTCGCTTTCTCCCACCAAGTTCCTAAGATTAGGGTATAGTTTTAACTTAGTCGGATTCTGGCTAAAAGAATCTATCTAAGTCTATGCCTATTATAACTATTATAACTAGGTCTTAAAACCTTATGTCTAGGTGAAAAAATATTTTAATTACCTAGAGATAAAAATAGAACTAAGGTTAATTCAACTCAAGTTCCTGATCGCTTCCTCAGTAGGAGGTGTTAGTTAACTGTCGACTTAAGTACCCCTCAAATTTAGATGAACTTCACCTAGAGTTCCCTTTATAACCAAAGTCCTAAAGTCCTACTATATTTTAAACTATTTAAAATACTATGTAAGACTGATTTCTAATCCTATTAGAAATTGAAACTTAGGTCTAAATTAATTTTAAACAATTTAAAACTAATTATATCTTAACCCAAGTCCCTATGTTTGCATGCATTTCTTTATTATAGGTTATGGTTTCTAAAACCCCTTTAATTTATAACTTTTATAAATTTTAATAATTAACCTATGATAAAGAAACTATATTATAAATCCAACAATCAATATTCAAATTGGAATTATAAAAGAAATTCAACTAATTGAATTATAAAATTACTTAAACAAAATAACATTTATTTTAAACTAAGTAATTTCATGCTCCATGCAATTTAATTTCCATATAATCTAATTATAACACTTATAATTAATTACTCATGAAAAAATAAATTAGTCATGCACTCAACCATATTCATATAACATTTATATAAATAAAATGCATGAACATACTTATCCTAAGGTGGTAATAATCTAAATGACATTCATAAAGATAAATAGCTGTAAAATCGGAATAATTTGGCCCCTAAAGTGCAAAAAAAATAAAATACATTAATTTATTTCATAAAAACCGGTCCAAAAACACCCTGAACCGGCCTTGAACCGCTCGAACCGGACCAAAAACAATTGAACCAACTGAACCGGTCTGCAGCTGCTGGAATGTCCCATGGCGTTGCAACGCCCGCTTCGTCGTCTTGCGCGCGCTCAGTATCGGTAAGCGCTGTAACGCTGAGGCGAGGCGGCGTTAACAACGCCGCCGACCTCTTGGTCGCCCGCGTCGATAGGGAATGCTGGCGTTGCGACACTGTTCTTCAGCGTTGCAACGCTGCTGCTTCGGCAGTAGCTTTCTTCCATGAACACAGCAGCTTCAACTTGCAATTTCTCCTTCGATTCTCAACCGAAATGCTTGAAATTGGTCCCGAACAACTCGTGACTCAATTTTGCACTTTTTGCCCAAAAACTCAGGGTCCACATACTAATTGATCAAAATCAAAGTAAACTAAGGCCAAAACATTCCTAAACAAGTTTTACAGCAAACCAAATGCATTTCCCACCAAATCGATGCAATTTTGTTTCAAAACAAAACAAATCAAGCATTGCTCTGATACCAATTGATGGAGATCTGATCTCCTTGAGCAGCGGAAACGTGTTTGGGATCGTTAGTGTGCTTGATTGTTTTGCTTAAAACAAAAACCAGTACATTGACAAATAAAACAGAACAAGCATTAAATTCTAATCCTATTAGACATGGATAATAGCATACATGCAAACATGTTAAGTTTAACAATTAAACTAAAGGAGAAGAAGGAATTACCTTTGTAGTTTAGCAGAACAGCAACTCTTTGCTCCAATGTTCAACAAATCAAGAACTTAAAAAAGTTCTTTGTTCTTCACGAACAGGAACACAACCAGTAGAGATCACCTTCTATATCTCTGAATCCTTATATCTTTCCTTGGTGGGAAGGATTCCAACAACTGGAGGAATTAGGAATGAGAGTGTGAGAGAGAGAGAATTACTTCTGTAAGTTCCAAATTCATTCATCGATCAACTTCTTCTTCTCACCAGGAGAAGAAGAACCTTCAGTGGGTAACTCCCCACTCCCTATCGAGGGGGAGTTGGGGAGTAGTGGGAACGTGTCCTCCTAACACGTTCCCAATTAATAATATATAAATTAATTAATTATTTAATTAATTTCATTAAATTAAATCATATTTAATTCAAATATAGTATTAATTGAATGATTAAATCATATTTAATCATTTTACCCTTTATACCATTATGTTTTAACCTATAGTTTTCGAATGTGAATCACATTCACACTTGAATTCAATATTTGAATTCTTTCAAGTATTTAATTCTCTCACTTATAATTTAATATGAATCATATTCACATTAAATTTATAATATATAGTTCCAAAACTATATATTATATCGTATCTAAATACATTAAATATATTCCCTAATGAATTTGAACATTTCAAATTCAAATGATCTAAGAACCCTTTACGAGCTAGAAGGTGGACCTAATGGACCTACAGATCAGAAGCTCCAATGACACGAGATTGCTCGGTTAATCTCATTAACATCCCAATCAACATTCGTTAACTGCGGGAACACTCCACTAAAGTCCCACAGCTGCACTCTTCTCACTGCAGATATATTTTTGTGTCCATGGATATTGACCAATAACAACAAGTCAATCCTTCATGAATGTTCGTGAACACCACCACCGGTCAAATTACCGCTTTACCCTCGGGTTACATCTTGTGCCTTAAGTACCAAGTGCACCTCTAATGAACAATTTGTTTGTGGTCCTACCAACAAATGAGTTCCTCTCGGGCCAATGAGAGGGTCGGGCCCTTTGTTCAAGTCCCTGAGACACCACTTAAGGGAACATTCCTCTACTTACCCTAATAGGTGGAAGGAGTGAATTCCATCTAAGTTAAGTCCCCAGCCGCTTACTCGGTCTTGTCCCCAAGAAGGTAGGCATATTGAGTCGACGAATCTGGCCACTCTCACCCATACTAGTCAAAGGACAATCCCTCGCGAATAGGAGTTCGTAACTCGCTCTGTGATTGAGATCAAGTTGCCTAGGTCATCCTAGTGAAATAGAAACCTAACTAGACAACGAGTTACAGCTAGAGGTTACTATTTCGTGGTCCGGTCTTATGTAATCTCATTACATAGGATATCCCCACTCACATGTCATCTACACGAACACGTTAGGATCACAATGTTTATATCAAATACAAAGTGGGCCACATCCATAGTTTTACCAGGTAAGTGCACCAACCTTATCCCCAACTATAGACCCTTTAGGTCAGATCTCGATCCGAGATCCTTTTTATGTACATTACATTCAGTTAAAGATTCATTTAACATCCTAGGATGTTTAGTTTATTGGATTTAGGGTTTAAATGAAGGCAATGTAACGCCCCTACTTTTATAACATAAATTCCTAGGGACATTACTACTCATGCATGCATTCGAGGCCCTAATTGACTTTAAATAAGTAAAAGTTGATAAGTAAAAATCAATTTAATTTGGGATCCCATAGAAATACAAAACGTTTACAAGAAACATAATTAAATTCGGCCTCTAGTTTCAAAACTCTTTGTTACATAAGCGGAAGACAATAATCATTTAAAGTTCTTTCTAAATCATGGATGCGAAATTCTTGACTCTTGCTCCCATGGCTTCAGAGCGCATCCCCGCCACACTACCTCGGTATGCTCTCGCCTTTACCTGAAAACGTTTTAAAACAGAGAAAACACAACAAAGGAAAAAAAAGGGGTGAGTATTATACAATACCCAGTAAGTGGGGGTCGGAAAATGCAAACACATGCGACATGACTTTCTTTTAAACATGACTTTTATACATGACTGTGATTCGTGACTTTTGAAATCATAAAACTTTCTGTAGTGGGACCTAAAACTTTCTTTCATAAAATCATGACTTTTTCTCTTTGGCTATGCGTGGTCAATTGAATCTACCTGAGTCTTTTCATTTTGAGTCCTCACAGACCCTATAGGTTTGAGTCCCTCACAGCACTCCTATAAGATTTGAGTCCCTCCACATGCACCCTATAAGATTTGAGTCCTCACGGACTCCCTATAAGTTTGAGTCCCTCACAGACTCCTATAAGTTTGACCCATAGGGTCTCGATGCATGTTTTACCATGCACAAATTCTCAGAGAACAATTGCCACACCCTACATAACATGTTCATGTTCACACAATATGCATGAGGTCCCATATGTCACCACACAAAATATAGGCAAATATAATAACGCACAATCACATAATCATGACATAACTTTCATTAATTCAAAACTCCGAGTCAATCAATCATAAATTAAAGCACAATACATTTACCTTTTTCTTAAATACGTATTCACCACAATAACATAATCCAATAGCTCACTATATGTAAAGATACATAACAGTGTAAAAGAAACTCCTTTTCAAATACTTTAAAAATCATTTCTACTCGGGTCCTTTAAGACCTTTTGAAATGTTACTTTTCTAAGTTCATGAGTGTAAGTTTCGGGAATTCGCCTTTTTGAAATAAATCCTCAAATTTCATCTTTTAATAATACATATTTCAAGAAATCATATTCACTTCCCTTTTTAAGATCGTTTGTAGAGAATCCCTTACCTTGGGTTTCAATCAAAGATCTCCAAGAGCTCCTAACATCTTGTCTTTTCTTTCACGTTCAACTCGACACTCAAATTTCAAACTCTCCACTAACAGCTACTAGAAACGGACTCGGGGAACGAAACGGAGGCAATTTTCTAGGTCTGGAATGCGGCGGCGCGTGGCCGGAGTGCGGCGGGGCGTATGGCGGCGCGTCTTGGCGCGTGGAGTACAGATTCAGAAAGCCCACTTGTCGATCTACACGAAACCGGTCACCAAACTTCGAAAACCGACTGAAAAAGAGACGAACCGCCTGAACCAAACGTTGTTGTTGCCGAAAAACCCATCTCGCCGGCGTGAACAGGATCAGTAAAGGCGTCTTGGATCGCCGGAGGCAGCGTGCCTGCGTCGCATGCGATGTCTAGGTCGATGGAGAAACGAGCTCGCCTTCCAGTCGGCGGTGACCAGTGAACGAGCTGCTCCTAGTCGACGATGACGCCTGTCGTTTGTCTCGACGGCAGCAGGAGATCCCACCAGTCCACAACGCCTTGACGTGCGACAGAACTCACGACTGTAGGGGACGCCAAGCTCACCGGCGGACGACGAGCCGCAACCTGGCGGTGACGAAGAGAGGAATCTGCGCGGTTGGGCTATCGTGCGGCTGAAGTGAAGAGGAAGGAGAAGATGAACTGCCTCGTAGGACGTGCCTCAAAATAAGAAACCCTAATTCCTCCTTTTAGCAAATTACGAAAATGCCCCTCTCCTTAACCATAACAACTTAAATGCCATTGAGCTCATTTGATTTCTTTCAAAAGGCCTCTAATCAACCAAAATTCTCAAATAACATTATATTAATTGAAAATTGTAACTTCAAAGTCTAATTAATTTAAATTCTAAGGAATTAGACTAAAACACAAATTTAAAAGGTACTTAACGTTCTGGGGTGTTACAGGCAAACTCGTAGATAACGAACAATAACACTTTATTGAAATAATAACACTTTATTACATTAATTAGAACATAATTACAAACTATGAGTTTTAGGGCATAAATCCCAACACTTATAGAGTGGGAGCAAGTTTAGTGAAAACAAAACCTATGGTCTCTTCAGTCGGTTTACACTATAAGATCACTATGGCCAGCCTGCTAGTTTGGTCTGGACCAGAAAATCCCTTCGGAGGGCTTGATCATAGGGGATCGAACACAGTAGACACCCGAAAGGGATAAAGATTTCCTTAGTCTATTTTTCAATCTAGTCCTCCCTTCGACATATTTTATTGGATGGGGACTCTGGGGTCTAAAGACAGAGGGTTACACTCACAAGGTACATAAGAAGTGTATGTATCCTGACCGAATAATGGTAACTAAAGCCTATAGGAATAAGAGTTATTCTGGGATTTGGTTTTGGTCAAGAGTATCTTGATCCAGAGGAGGAGTGTTTTTTATTACCCTTCGGTGTCATACATTCTAAATCTTTGGAGTATCATTGCAAATTATAAATGACTTAGGAATCATTTAGTAAATAACTAAAACATGATTGGATTAGACAATTATAGCAAGAAACTTACACAAGTTTTGTTTTGTAAATTTTTCAGCAAAATGTCTAGCTCTATAATTTCCTTATTGGGTGCAGAAAAGTTAACCAGAGAGAATATGATGACGTGAAAAAACAAACTCAACATTATATTGGTAGTGGATGATCTGAAGTTTGTGCTAACTGAGGAGTATTCTCAGGTGCCAGGCTCGAATGCTCCACGAAATGTTCGTGATGCATATGATCGATGGATCAAGGCCAATGATAAGGCCAAGGTCTACATGCTGGCAAGTATGTCGCCATATTATCCAAGAAGCATGAGGGCATGATGACCGCTAAGGAAATCATGGATTCAGTGCAGGGTATGTTTAGACAACAGTCCACACAGGCCCGACACAATGCCCTCAAGTATATATTCAACTCGAGGATGCCAGAGGGTACATCTGTTCGGAATCATGTCCTGGATATGATGGTACACTTTAACATCGCGGAGTCGAATGGTGCTTCCATCGATGAATCGAGTCAAGTTAGCTTCATTCTGGAAACCCTTCCAGATAGCTTCCTAATGTTGTTATGAACAAGCTTACTTTTAATCTTATCTACCTTCTCAATGAACTCCAGACCTTTCAATCTTTGATGAAAATTCAGGGATCGAAAGGTGAGGCAAATGTTGTCAGTAGGAGTTATCATAGAGGTTCGACCTCTGGATTAAAAACAGTGGCTTCATCTTCTTCTAACCTGAAAGGGAAAAAGAAGAACATGATGAAGGTTGGTAAAGGGAAACGAGCTGACAAAGCTACCGCCCAGAAGGGCAAGAAAGTCAAAGAAGTTGCTGACAAAGGAAAGTGTTTCCGCTGCAACGAAGACGGGCATTGGAAACGAAACTGTGCGAAGTACACTACGCAAAAGAAGAAGTAAGGTAAATATGATTTACTTTGCTTAGAAGCTTGTTTAGTGGATAATGATAAAACTGCTTGGATACTTGATTCAGGCACCACTAATCATGTTAACTCTTCTTTTCAGGGAATTGATTCCTGGCAGCAGCTACAGAAAGGAGAGATAACGCTCCGGGTTGGAAATGGAGAAGTCGTCTCAGCTGTAGCAATAGGCACGATGAAGCTTTATTTTGGCAAGAAATATATGTTGTAGACAATATATTAGTGATACCAGGGTTTACTAGAAACCTTATTTCAATTTCTTGCCTTATAGAACAATGTATTTATGTTTCTTTCTCTTTGAATAAAGTGTTTATTTTGAAGAAAGGTGTGGAAATATGTTCAGTTTCATTAGAAAATGGGTTGTATGTTTTAAGGCATAATTCAGTCAAAATGGTTTTGAACACTGAATTATTTAAAACTGCAAACACACAAACTAAGAAACGTAAAAATTCTCCTAAAGAAAATGCTCAACTTTGGCATCTTAGATTGGGTCACATTAACCTCAATAGGATTGAGAGACTGGTAAAGAATGGACTTCTTAATGAGTTAGAAGAAAATGTTTTACCTCTATGTGAATCCTGCCTAGAAGGCAAAATGACTAAAAGACCTTTTAGTAGAAAAGGTTATAGAGCCAAAGAACCCTTTCAGCTTATACTTCAGACCTATGTGGTCCGATGAGTGTTACAGCTAGAGGAGATGATGAATATTTCATCTCTTTTATAGATGATTATTCTAGATTTGGGCATATTTACTTAATACAACATAAGTCTGAAGCACTTGAAAAGTTCAAGGAATTCAAAACTGAAGTTGAAAAACAATTAGGTAAAACAATTAAAACCCTTCGACCAGATCGAGGTGGAGAGTACATGGATTTAAAATTCCAGAACTATATGATAGAACATGGAATTACATCACAACTCTCAGCTCCCGATCGCCACAGCAAAACGGTGTATCAGAAAGGAGAAATAGAACCTTGTTAGACATGGTTCGATCAATGATGAGTTATGCTCATCTCCTTAATTCTTTTTGGGGTAACGTAGTAGAGACTGCGGTATACATTTTGAATAATGTGCCATCAAAAAGTTTTTCTGAAACACCTTTTGAACTCTGGAAAGGACATAAAGGTAGTTTATGTCATTTCAGAATTTGGGGTTGTCCAGCACATGTGCTTGTGACAAATCCAAAGAAATTGGATTCACGTTCAAAATTGTGCCTATTTGTAGGCTACCCAAAAGAAACAAGAGGTGGTTTATTCTATGATTCTAAGGAAGATAAGGTTTTTGTGTCGACAAACGCCACTTTCTTAGAGGAGAACCACATAAGGGACCACAAACCAAGAAGTAAAATTGTGTTAATTAAGTTAGACGGAACAATAGCTAAGGTTGCTAATAAAACTAGTACGTCAACAAAAGTTGTTGATACTAGCTTGTCTAGTCTACATAGTCCATCTCAAGAGTTGAGTATGCCTCGACGTAGTGGGAGGGTTATAACACAACTTGACCGTTACATGAGTTTATCTGAAACCCAAGTGTTATACCAGATGACGACTGTAAGGATCCATCGACTTATAATCAAGCGATGGTTGACAAAGATAAAGACAAATGGGTCATAGCCATGGACCAAGAAATGGAGTCTATGTACTTCAATTCTGTTTGGGATCGTATAGATAAACCTGATGGGGTAAAACCTATAGGTTGTAAGTGGATCTACAAGAGAAAGCATGGTGTAGATGGGAAGGTGCAAACCTTTAAAGCTAGACTAGTAGCAAAGGGTTATACCCAGGTTGAAGGGGTTGACTATGAGAAAACCTTTTCACCTGTTGCTATGGTAAAGTCTATCCGTATCCTACTTGCAATTGCCGCATATTATGACTATGAGGTATGGCAAATAGATGTCAAGACAGCCTTTTTGAATGACAATCTTGACGAGAACATCTACGTGGACCAACCCAAAGGGTTCATTGAACCAGGACAAGAGCAAAAGGTTTGCATGCTTAAAAGGTCCATCTATGGACTGAAACAAGCCTCTAGGTCCTGGAATATAAGATTTGATAAGTCAATCAAATCTTTTGGTTTTGACCAGAATGATGATGAACCTTGTGTCTACAACAAAATCATCAATAGTTCTGTCGCATTCCTAGTTCTATATGTGGATGATATCCTACTCATTGGGAATGATGTAGGATATCTTATTGACATTAAGAATTGGCTAGCTATGCAATTCCAAATGAAAGATTTGGGTGAAGCACAGTTTGTTCTTGGGATCTAGATTGTCCGGAACCGCAAGAATAAAACACTAGCCTTGTCTCAAACATCTTAAATAGACAAAGTGTTGTCGAGGTTTAAGATGCAAGACTCCAAAAAAGGCTTATTGCCTTTCAGATATGGAGTTCATTTGTCTAAGGAACAATGTCCTAAAACACCTCAAGGAGTTGATGATATGAGACGGATTCTTTATGCATCAGTTGTTGGGAGCCTCATGTACGCCATGTTGTGTACTAGGCCAGACATTTGTTTTGTAGTTGGAATGGTCAGTAGGTATCAATCCAATCCAAGATCTGAACACTGGATATCGGTTAAAACAATCCTTAAGTATCTACGGAGAACAAGGAACTACATGCTTGTGTATGGGGATAAGGATTTGATCCTTACAGGATACACGGATTCTGACTTTCAGACTGATAAAGATTCTCGAAAATCTACATCAGGGTTAGTATTTACTCTTAACGGAGGAGCTGTAGTATGGTGAAGCGTCAAGCAAGGATGCATCGCTGAATCCACCATGGAGGTCGAATATGTAGCAGCTTGTGAAGCAGCTAAAGAGGTCGTTTGGTTAAGAAAATTCATGCTAAATTTGGAAGTTGTTCCAAATGTGAGTTTGCCCATCACGTTGTATTGTGATAACAGTGGTGTCGTGGCAAATTCAAGGGAACCCCAAAGTCACAAGAGGGGAAAGCATATTGAGCGAAAATATCATCTCATCCGGGAGATCGTGCATCGAGGAGACGTGATCGTCACGAAGATACCCTCAGAGCACAACGTTGTTGATCCTTTTACAAAGGCTCTCACGGCTAAAGTATTTTAGAGTCACCTAGAAGGTCTAGGTTTACACGTCTTCCCTCACGAGGGCAAGTGGGAGTATATTGACAAAGGGTTTAAATGCCCTAGTTTATTGTATTTACATTATTGTAATGTTTTAATACTTCACAAGCTTTAGGTAAAGTGGGAGATTGTTGGGATTTGTGCCCTAAACTTATGTAATTTTGATCAAATAAATAAAGAGTTATTTGTGTTGATGAAATTATACACTTGCTCTTTAAATCCAATAAACTAAGCTCCAAGGCTATAATGTATCTTGAACATCAGTGTAGTAGACACTATTTGGATTGTGTTCAAGAGTATAGCCTAAAAGGGTCTATGGTATAACAAAAAGGTTGGAAACCCTATTCTGGTAACACCATGGATGCGACCCACTTTGTAATTAGTACAAATGAGGTAATCCAACTCCTTCATGTGGTTGACATGCGAGTGGGGGCATCCTGTATGAAGAGTTCATACAAGATCGGACTGTGAATTATTAGTCTAACCAGTATAACACCGTTAACAGGATAAGACTGATAATTTATAGATGGTCATTAGTGACTCGACCTGAATCCTGAGCAAGTTAAGAACTCGTGCTTATAGAAGTTTGTCCTTAGACTAGTATAGGTGAGAGTGGCCTGTAGCTGACTCAATAAGCCTACCTTCTCAGGGACAGAACCTCGTAAGTAGCTGGGGACTTAACTATGCAAGATGGAATTCACTCATTCCTACACTAAGGAATTAGATAGGTTGTTCTCTTAGAATCGACTCCGTGTCTTGAACAATGGGGCTCCGCCCTCTATGAGGGTATGAGTCTATGGTAGGACCATAGGCTTATTGTTCATTAGAGGATCAGTGGTGCTTAAGGAACAAAGAGGTAATCACAGGGGTAAAACAGTAATTTGACCCAACCGTGATTACGAACAACCTGTAAAGGGTCGACTCATGGGTAATGATTATATTAGTGGACACAATATAATCTACAGTGAGGAGAGTGCAGCTACAAGTCTATAGTGGAGTGACTTGTAGTTAATGAATATTGATTAACTGATCAAATCAGTTAATCTCACATCATTGGAGCTCATGAAATGTAGGTCAATTAGGTCCCTCCGTTGGCTCAACATGGTAATATTAAGGGTATAAAGTTAGGAATGAAATTGAAGTGTTCAATTTCATATATGAGGTGTTATATCAGTTATATATGATATGATTGATATAATATATGGTTTTAATATGAATTAGATTCACATATAAACCATATACTAATGAGAGAATAAATGAGGGATAGGATGGTAATTTCTATTATATTTCCCTATATATAGTTGCATGAGATGCAATTTTGAGGTAAGCTTTTTGAGAAACCCTAGAGTATCACATAGTTGTGTTGGAAGAGTTCCACACACAATCTCTCTAACAACCTCACACCTTATCATAAAGGAACACACCTTCCTCCCTCACCTAGAGAACAACGGAGAAGATCCGGTGGTAGTGTCCTTGATTGTTCGAGTTCGAGTTACTGAGATCGTGATCGTGGGAGAAGGAGCACTTGAAGAAAGAGTTCTTCAAATGTAATTTCTTGTTGTCCATTTTGTAGAAGCATGCTTAATTTTAGATCTAGTTCTTGTTTATGATATCTATGTAACAAAATTAAGAACACGCGATTAAAAATGGCTTCCGCTGCGGGATTCGATCCCTTCAAGGTGATACTTCCGCTCAATGTGCTTGCCCCTCTTATGACTCTGAGGCTCTCTCGAGTTGGCTACAACACCAGTATTGTCACAAAACAGTGTGATCGACAAGTTCATATTTGGAACAACTTCCAAATCCATCATGAACTTCTTAAGCCAAACAACTTCCTTTGCAGCTTCACAAGCCGCAACATAATCGACTTCCATCGTGGAATCAACGATGCATCCCTGTTTGATGATTTGCCACACTACAGCTCCTCCATTCAGAATGAAGACTGACCCAGAAGTGGATTTTCTAGAATCCCTATCGGTCTGAAAGTCAGAATCTGTGTATCCCGTAAGGATCAAATCCCCACTCCCATACACAAGGTTGTAGTTCCTCGTTCTCCTAAAATACTTGAAGATTGCCTTTACGGTTGTCCAGTGATCTAATCCAGGATTGGATTGATACTTACTGACAATCCCAACTGCATAACAAATGTCGGGCCTAGTACACAACATGACAGACATGAGGCTCCCTACAGCTGAAGCATAGGGGATTCGTCTCATATCCTCAACCTCTTGAGGAGTCTTAGGACATTGATCCTTAGACAAGTGAACTCCATGCCTGAAAGGCAGCAAACCCTTCTTGGAGTTCTGCATCTTATATCTAGACAACATCTTGTCAATATAAGACGCCCGAGAGACATGGGCAAATGCTTACTCTTCTTCGATTCCCGGACTATCTGGATACCTAGAACATACTGGGTCTCTCCCAAATCTTTCATTTTGAATTGCGATGCCAGCCATTTCTCAACGTCAGTAAGAAATCCTACCTCATTCCCATTGAGAAGGATATCATCCACATATAATATCAGAAATGCGACAGTGTTGTTGACGATTTTCTTGTAGACACAAGGCTCGTCAACATTCTAATTAAAGCCATAAGATTTGATCGCCTCATTAAACCTTATATTCCAAGACCTCGAGGCTTGTTTCAGTCCATAAATAGACCTATGAAGCCAACAAACCTTTTGCTCTTGGCCTTGGGCAATGAACCTCATGGGTTGGTCCATGTAGATGGTCTCGTCAATGTTGCCATTAAGAAAGGTTGTCTTGACATCCATCTGCCATACCTCATAGTCATAATATGCGGCAATGGCCAGAAGGATCCTGATCGACATTACCATGGCAATAGGTGAAAAGGTTTCCTCATAGTCAACCCCTTCAACCTGGGTAAAACCCTTTGCCACTAGTCGGGCTTTGAAGGTTTGCACCTTCTCATCTACGCCACGTTTACGCTTGTAGATCCATTTGCAACCTATAGGTTTTACCCCATCCGGTTGATCCACAAGCTCCCAGACAAAATTTGAGTACATCGACTTCATTTCTTTGTAAACATCTGTGATTGCCTGATCATAGGTTAATGGATCTTTTCAGTCATCATCAGGGGTGGTGGTCCGTCCCTCATCCAGTTGTGCGACTCGAGGTGTGATCCTTAGAGTCAGAGGGGTTCGATAGAGTCCTTTGCCCTAGTGCAGGCCCGAGAATGAGTCTCGTGGTCAGTTGTTGCCAACCTAGTTTGGAAGCTAAGGGTAGGATAGGACTGAGAAATCTGAGTGAGGTATAGGGCCAAGATGTTTGTTGAGGTTGTGTGGCGGGCTAGGTGTCGTTCTTTCGTGTATTTTTGTACTCATCCCGTTAGTGTCGTTCTTTTGTGTGGCGGGCTAGGTCTAAGGTTGTTCTTTCGTGTTCTTTATTCTTGGACGAAGTGGGCTACTTACTGAGTATTTTTGTACTCATCCCTCGTTTATTTTCTTTGTTGCAGGTAAGACAAACCAGTGAGATGACCATCGACGGCGAGACCCCTGCGAGGCAATGGAAGACTTGTAGGATTTAGTTAGGGGTTGTTGTTTAGAAGTTGCTTTCATTTCTTTTTCTTTTGTTGCACTCTACTTCTTTAGTTGTGTTTAAATCTTAGCATGTCCCGTTCTTTTCATTCGAACGGAAGTATGTTCTGTTATGTTTTCTTTCGTGTTCAAGCATGTGTTGATGTTACATGTTGTCTGAGAACTCCGAGGGACCTAAGTCCAGCCTGTTGATTTCTGTGTAGTTTGGAGGAGGTTGGGTTCCCTTGTGAGCCTTTTTGAAGTGTTTTAGTTCAGGTTCAGGTATTACAAATTTCTGATTTGTCCAGGTTGCAGCGTTATGCTGCCGGATTTTCGGCACAAGCGGTACAACAAGGTGCACCTTCCTTTTCGGTGGCTCAATCATAGGAACTCCACAGTTAAGCGTGCTTTGCTTGGAGCAATTCTATGTTGGATGACCTCTTGGGAATTTTCCTAGGAGCATGTGAGTGAGGACAAAGCATGCTAAAAAGGACCCGTGCTGATTTGTGAGGAAAGTCTTCACTCTTACAAGTAGTCATGGATGATATAATGACGCAACAAGGTCGCAGGAGATCCTAGGCCTGTGGCGTTACATTAGTTTTAGGAGGTGGAGGTAAAGGGGGAATGACCATAATACACAAACCATGTTTCGTGAGATAATTGGCAATATCACGAAGATCAAAAGGGAGAGAAGTGGAGGTTGGTGTGTACTGAATTTTGGTGAAATTGGTATATGAGAAGAGGTAATCAGTAAAGCCACTAACAGTTCAACACAAAACAGTGGCTTAATGTCATGTGGAACGGGCGGAAGAAAATCAAGGGGAAGGGTTGAATCGATTGAAGGGTTATCATCGAACACTGTAAGATCAAAAGGTTCGGGCTAGAAGTCAATGTCAGGGATGTTGGGATTTCTGCCCTAAACTTGTGTAATTTTGATCAAATAAATAAAGAGTTATTTGTTTTGATAAAATTATATTCTTGCTTTATAAATCCAATAAACTAAGCTCCAAGGTTATAATATATCTTGAACATCAGTGTAGTGGACACTATTTGGATTGTGTTCAAGAATATAACCTAAATGGTTTATGGTATAAGAATAAGGTTGGAAATCTCATTCTAGTAACACCATGGATGCGGCCCACTTTGTAATTAGTACAAATGAGGTAATCCAACTCATTCATGTAGTTGACATGCCAGTGGGGGCATCTTGTATGAAGAGTTCATACAAGATCGATCACAAATTATTAGTCTAACCAAAGATAGCACCGCTAATGTGGATAAGACTAGTAATTTATAGATGGTCATTAGTGACTCGACTGAATCTGAGCAAGTTAAGAACTCCCGCTATATAGGGTTTGTCCTTAGACTAGTATGGGTGAGAGTGGCATGTAGCCGACTCAATAAGCCTACCTTCTCGGGGACCCAACCTCGTGGTAGTGGGGACTTAACTATACAAGATAGAATTCACTCATTCCTACATTAAGGAATTAGATAGGTTGTTCTCTTAAGAATCGACTCCGTGTCTTGAACAACGGCCCCACCTCTATGAGGGTATGAGTCTATGGTAGGACCATAGACTTGTTGTTCATTAGAGGATCAAGTGGTGCTTAAGAACAAAGAGGTAATCATAGGGGTAAACAAAGAATTTTACCCACCGTGATTACTGAACAACCCGTGAAGGGTCAACTCATGGGTAATGATTATATCAAAGGACACAATATAATCTACAGTGAGGAGAGTGCAACTACAAGTCTATAGTGGAGTGACTTGTAGTTATTGAATATTGATTAACTGGATCAAAGAGTTTGATCAGTTAATCTCACATCATTGGAGCTCATGAATTGTAGGTCCATTAGGTCCCTCCGTTGGCCCAACATGGTAATATTGAGGGTATAAAGTTAGGAATGAAATTGAAGTGTTCAATTTCATACATGAGGTGTTACATCAATTATATATGATATAATTGATCTAATATATGGTTTTAATGTGAATCAGATTCACATATAAACCATATAATAGTGGGAGAATATAAGAGGGATAGGATGGTAATTTCCATCTCATTTCCCTATATATAGTTGCATGAGATGCAACTAAGTGGAGATTTTTCAAGCTTTTGAAAACCCTAGTGTACCATTTGTTGTGTTGTTGGAAAAGTTCCAAAACACAATCTCTCTCACAAACATCTCATCTCACCTAAAGGGAACCCACCTTCCTCCCCCACCTAGAGAACAACGGAGAAGATCCAGTGGTGGTATCGGTGATCGTTCGGGTTCGTGTTGTTGAGATCGTGAACGTGGGAGAAGGAGCACTTGAAGAAAGAGTTCTTCAAAGGTACAAATCTTGTTGTCCATCTAGTTAATATATGCTTAATCTTAATTAAATTGTTCTCGAATGTAATTCATGTAACTAAATTAAGAACGCACGATCCACAATCACTTCCGCTATGGGATTCGTTCCCTTCAATTGGTATCAGAGCCCAATTGCGTTCTTGATTTACGTTCTGAATTTTTCAATAACAAGGTGGGATTTACTGTTTTGCATGTGATGTATGAACGGTTTGCAATTTAGACGTTTTCAATTTTGGCACTTAGATTTACAATTTTCATTGAATCGTTCAATGTAAGGGCCCGGTCTTTTGGCAATTTTAATTATAAATCGAGTCTGTAAGTCCGTGTCGATCGAAGCAAAGTGGTTCCTGAGAAGAACGAAGCGAAAACGAGCAAGGAATGAAGATTCCATCATGTCGTTTCTGTGTGCAATGCTTGCAACGCTGCGCTTGCGCATGAGGCGCGCGATCGAGGCGCGCGCGGTAACGCCGCGCCAAGCAGTAACGCCGGCGGCGCTTGCGCAACACGCCCAACGCGTAAACGGACAAGGCACAGCGTTGCAACGCTGACGCCACAGGCGTTTCACGCGAAGGAGCAACGGGCGAAAATCGATTTATTAATTTATATATTAATTATAAAAACGTTTTGTATTTAATATATTTATTTTATTTGATTTTAATTAATATAATTAGATTATATTAATTAAAATTAAATTTAGGGTGCCAAAATTGGTCTAATTTTTCTATTTAAATTATGCAATTGTTGTATAATTATTGTCATGCATAATGTATGTTTTTAATTTAGATATCCCACCTTAGGTTAAGCATTTACATGCATCATTTATAATATAAAGAGTTATATTATATAGTTTGCATGATTAATTAAAATAAAGTGTTATATTAATTTATGGACAACATTGACATGCATTATTTTTCATGAGATGATTATGCTATGTATGTCTTATAATTCATGAGATGAATGATCAAGCACTATAACATAGTATGCATGTCACGTAAGGTTAATTATTAGTTTTAAAATGTTTAGAACTTGGAAATAATATACCTTAGGTTATCTAGTTCTAATTAGATTAGAATTAGGAACCAAGTGATTTATAAACAATGATTAAAAGAGGAACTCTGTCTAAGGAAAGTTTTGTCTAGGCTAGGGTATTTAAGCTCACGGAAACGGAACACCCCTACCTGGGAACTGACCTGGGAGTGAAATTTAATCAGAGAGTTTATAAATCATGGTAGCGTCAGCTGGTTTATTAAGGGGTTAATAAACTAGAAATCCTAGGCTTAATATAAAGAGTTATATTAGCAAACTTAGGATAAACTCAATATAAGAGTTGTATTGATAAGTTTACGTAAAACCATTAGCCGAGTTTTTAGCCTAAGTAAAATTCCTATAGACTTAAAGTATCTAGTTGGAGGAAAAGTGTATATGATACATATTTTTCCACCTACGTATCTCCGGGAAGTTCACACCGTGAGACTCATACTTGGCCTCGTGGCGCAAACGGGAGCGTCCCCTTTCGGATGGTGTTTGTATGAGTCAATATCAAGGTGAATGGAGAGGGTACTTATAGTGAGTGGGAGCAGGTTTAGTGAAAACAAAACCTATAGTCTCTTCAGTCGGTTTACACGTAAGATCACTATGGTCAGCCTGCTAGTTTGGCTTGGACCAGACAATCCCTTCGGAGGGCTTGATCATAGGGGATCGAACACAGTAGACACCCGAAAGGGATAAAGATTTCCTTAGTCTGTTTTTCAATCTAGTCCTCCCTTCGGCGGATTTTATTGGATGAGGATTCAGGGATCTAAAGACAGAGGGTTACACTCACAAGGTACATAAGATGTGTATGTATCGTGACCGAAAAATGGTAACTAAAGCCTATAGGAATAAGAGTTATTCTGGCATTAGGTTTTGGTCAAGAATGTCTTGATCTAGAGGAGGAGTGTTTTTTTTATTACCCTTCGGTGTCATACACTCTAAACCTTTGGAGTATCATTGTAAATTATAAATGACCTAGGAATCATTTGATGATTAGCTAAAACATGATTGGATTAGACAATTATAGCAAGAAACTCATACAAGTTTTGTTTGTAAATTTTCAGCAAAAATGTCTAGCTCTATAATTTTCTTATTGGGTGCGGAAAAGTTAACCGGAGAGAATATGATGATATGGAAAAACAAACTCAACACTATATTGGTAGTGGATGTTCTGAAGTTTGTGCTAACTGAGGAGTGTTCTCAAGTGTCAGGCTCGAATGCGTCACGAAATGTTCGTGATGCATATGATCGATGGATCAAGACCAATGATAAGGCCAAGGTCTACATGCTGGCAAGTATGTCTGACATATTAGCCAAGAAGCATGAGGGCATGATAATCGCCAAGGAAATCATGGATTCCGTGCAGGGTATGTTTGGACAACAGTCCACACAGGCACGAAACAATGCCCTAAAGTACATATTCAACTCGAGGATGCCAAATGGTACATCTGTTCGGGATCGTGTCCTGGATATGATTGTGCACTTTAACATCGCGGAGTCGAATGGTGCTTCCATCGATGAATCGAGCCAAGTCAGCTTCATTATAGAAACCCTTCCAGATAGTTTCCTACAATTTCGAAGTAATGCTGTTATGAACAACCTTACTTTTAATCTTACCTCCCTTCTGAATGAACTCCAGACCTTTCAATCTTTGATGAAAATTCAGGGATCGAAAGGTGAGGCAAATGTTGCCAGTAGGAGTTATCACAAAGGTTCGACCTCTGGAACAAAAACAGTAGCTTCATCTTCTTCTAACCTGAAAGGGAAAAAGAAGAACATGAAGAAGGTTGGTAAAGGGAAACGAGCTGACAAAACTGCCGCCCAGAAGGGCAAGAAAGTCAAAGAAGTTGCTGACAAAGGAAAGTGTTTCCGCTGCAACGAAGACGGGCATTGGAAACGGAACTATCCGAAGTACATTGCGAAAAATAAGAAGGACTGGTAAATATGATTTACTTTGCTTAGAAGCTTGTTTAGTGGATAATGATAAAACTGCTTGGATACTTGATTCAGGCACCACTAATCATGTTTGCTCTTCTTTTCAGGGAATTGATTCCTGGCAGTAGCTACAGAAAGGAGAGATAACGCTCCGGGTTGGAAATGGAGAAGTCGTCTCAGTTGTAGCAGTAGGCACGATGAAGCTTTATTTTGGCAAGAAATATATGTTGTTAGATAATATATTAGTGATACCATGGTTTACTAGAAACCTTATTTCAATTTCTTGCCTTATAGAGCAATGTATTTCTGTTTCTTTCTCAATGAATAAAGTGTTTATTTTGAAGAAAGGTGTGGAAATATGTTCAGTTTCATTAGAAAATGGGTTGTATGTTTTAAGGCCTAATTCAGTCAAAATGGTTTTGAACACTGAATTATTTAAAACTGCAAACACACAAACTAAGAAACGTAAAATTTCTCCTAAAGAAAATGCTCATCTTTGGCATCTTAGGTTGGGTCACATTAATCTCAATAGGATTGAGAGATTGGAAAAGAATGGACTTCTAAATAAGTTAGAAGAAAATACTTTACCTGTATGTGAATCATGCCTAGAAGGCAAAATGACTAAAAGACCTTTTAGTAGAAAAGGTTATAGAGCCAAAGAACCTCTTGAGCTTATACATTCAGACCTTTGTGGTCCGATGAGTGTTAAAGCCAGAGGAGGATATGAATATTTAATCTCCTTTGTAGATGATTATTCTAGATTTGGGCATATTTACCTAATTCAACATAAGTCTGAAGCACTTGAAAAGTTCAAGGAATTCAAGACTGAAGTTGAAAATCAATTGGGTAAAACAATTAAAACACTTCGATCAGATCGAGGTCGAGAGTACATGGATTTAAAATTCCAGAACTATATGATAGAACATGGAATTACATCCCAACTCTCGGCTCCCGGTACACCACAACAAAACGGTGTATCGAAAAAGAGAAATAAAATCTTGTTGGACATGGTTCGATCAATGATGAGTTATGCTCATCTCCCTAGTTCATTTTGGGGTTACGCAGTAGAGACTGCAGTATACATTTTGAACAATGTGCTCTCAAAAAGTGTTTCTGAAACACCTTTTGAACTCTGGAAAGGACGTAAAGGTAGTGTATGTCATTTCAGAATTTGGAGTTGTCCAACACATGTGCTTGTGACAAATCCAAAGGAGTTGGATTCACGTTCAAAATTGTGTCTATTCGTAGGCTACCCAAAAGAAACAAGATGTGGTTTATTCTATGATCCTAAGGATGATAAGGTTTTTGTGTCGACAAATGCCACTTTCTTAGAGGAGGACCACATAAGGGACCACAAACCAAGAAGTAAGATTGTGTTAAGTGAGTTAGACGGAACAAAAGTAAAGGTTGCTAATAAAACTAGTACGTCAACAAAAGTTGTTGATACTAGCTTCTCTAGTCAAGAGAGTCCATCTCAAGAGTTGAGTATGTCTCGACGTAGTGGGAGGGTTATAACATAACCTGACCGCTACATGGGTTTATCTGAAATCCAAGTTGTTATACCAGATGACAACTGCGAGGATCCATCGACTTAGAATCAAGCGATGGTTGATAAAGACAAAGACAAATGGGTCATAGCCATGGACAAGGAAATGGAGTCTATGCACTTCAATTCTGTTTGGGATCTTGTAGATAAGCCTGATGGGGTAAAACCTATAGGTTGTAAGTGGATCTACAAGAGAAAGCGTGGTGTAGATGGGAAGGTGCAAATCTTTAAAGCTAGACTAGTAGCAAAGGGTTATACCTAGGTTGAAGGGGTTGACTATGAGAAAACTTTTTCACCTATTGCTTTGGTAAAGTTTATCCGTATCCTACTTGCCATTGCCGCATATTATGACTATGAGGTATAGCAAATGGATGTCAAGACAACCTTTTTGAATGGCAATCTTGAGGAAAACATCAACATGGACCAACCCAAAGGGTTAATTGAACAAGGACTAGAGCAAAAGGTGTGTAGGCTTAAAAGGTCAATTTATGGACTGAAACAAGCCTCTAGGTCCTGGAATATAAAATTTGATGAGGCAATCAAATCTTATGGTTTTGACCAGAATGATGACGAACCTTGTGTCTACAAGAAAATCATCAATAGTTCTGTCGCATTCCTAGTTCTATATGTGGTTGATATCCTACTCATTGGGAATGATGTAGGATATCTTACTGACATTAAAAAAATTTGCTAGCTACGCAATTCCAAATGAAAGATTTGGGTGATGCACAGTTTGTTCTTGGGATCCAGATTGTCCGCAACCGCAAGAATAAAACACTAGCCTTGTCTCAAACATCTTACATAGACAAAGTGTTGTCAAGGTTTAAGATGCAAGACTCCAAAAAGGGTTTATTGCCTTTTAGACATAGAGTCCATTTGTGTAAGAAAAAGTGTCCTAAGACACCTCAAGGAGTTGAGGATATGAGACGGATTCCTTATGCATCAGTTGTTGGGAGCCTGATGTATGGCATGTTGTGTACTAGGCCTGACATCTGTTTTGCAGTTGGGGATGTTGGGATTTATGCCCTAAACTTGTGTAATTTTGATCAAATAAATAAAGAGTTATTTGTTTTGATAAAATTATATTCTTGCTTTATAAATTCAATAAACTAAGCTCCAAGGTTATAATATATCTTGAACATCAGTGTAATGGACACTATTTGGATTGTGTTCAAGAATATAACCTAAATGGTCTATGGTATAAGAATAAGGTTGGAAACCTCATTCTAGTAACACCATGGATGCGGCCCACTTTGTAATTAGTACAAATGAGGTAATCCAACTCATTCATGTGGTTGACATGCGAGTGGGGGCATCCTGTATGAAGAGTTCATACAAGATCGGACTGCAAATTATTAGTCTAACCAGTGTAACACCATTAACAGGATAAGACTGACAATTTATAGATGGTCATTATTGAGTCGACCTGAATCCTGAGTAAGTTAAAAACTCCTTCTTATAGGGGTTTGTCCTTAGACTAGTATGGGTGAGAGTGGCCTGTAGCCGACTCAATAAGCCTACCTTCTCAGAGACAGAAGCTCGTAGATAGCTGGGGATTTAACTATACAAGATGGAATTCACTCATTCCTACACTAAGGAATTAGATAGGTTGTTCCCATAAGAACGGACTCCAGGTCTTGAACAACGGGGCCCCGCCCTCTATGAGGGTATGAGTCTATGGTAGGACAATAGGCCTGTTGTTCATTAGAGGATCAGTGGTGCTTAAGGAACAAAGAGGTAATCACAGGGGTAAAATAGTAATTTGACCCAGCCCTGATTACGAACAACCTGTGAAGGGTCGACTCATGGGTAATGATTATCTCAGTGGACACAATATAATCTACAGTGAGGAGAGTGTAGCTACAAGTCTATAGTGGAGTGGCTTGTAGTTAATGAATATTGATTACTTGGATCAAAGAGTTTGATCAGTTAATCTCACATCATTGGAGCTCATGAACTGTAGATCCATTAGGTCCCTCCGTTGGCTCAACATGGTAATATTCAGGGTATAAAGTTAGGAATAAAATTGAAGTGTTCAATTTCATACATGAGGTGTTACATCAATTATATATGATATAATTGATATAATATATGGTTTTAATGTGAATTAGATTCACATATAAACCATATAATAGTGGGAGAATATAAGAGGGATAGGATGGTAATTTCCATCTCATTACCTTATATATATAGTTGCATGAGATGCAACTAAGTGGAGATTTTTCATGCTTATGAAAATCCTAGTATACCATTTGTTGTGTTGTTGGAAAAGTTTCAAAACACAATCTCTCTCACAAACATCTCATCTCACCTAAAGGGAACCCACCTTCCTCCCTCACCTAGAGAAAAACGGAGAAGATACGGTGGCAGTGTCAGTGATCGTTCGGGTTCGTGTTGCTGAGATCGTGAACGTGGGAGAAGGAGCACTTGAAGAAAGAGTTCTTCAAAGGTACAAATCTTGTTGTCCATCTAGTTAAAATATGCTTAATCTTAGTTAAATTATTCTCGAATGTAATTCATGTAACTAAATTAAGAACGTGTGATCCACAATCGCTTCCGTTGTGGGATTCGATTCCTTTCAGGGGATAGATTTAATCGATGGTGGGTTGGAGAGATAGGCTTCAGTGTCAGACGCATTAAAGGGTAAAGTTGGTTGTTTGAAGTTTTTTAAAGAACTTATAAGAACAAGGATCTCTGTAAAGAGTTTCAAAGGATGATGTTATCCAATTTCGGGCATGCCAAGAAAGTGATAAAGAGTGAGATGAGTGCTTTCCATGTTTAGTAATCTTGGCTTTACTTCCCCTAGAAGATTCATCGAAAGCTATTGAAAAAATTTTCCGACCAATTAAAACTGATCTAGTATAGTAGTTCTATAACGCCCCAGGCCTAGGATTTGGATCAAGATTTGGAATCCAGACTCGACCCCGACATTCTCCTGCATCCCCTACGACCTGGCCACGCCACCATACCATCTATACCATCTTTGAACCGCTTGCGAGAATGAACTTCCCTACAAACCAACATGAGTCCTTTCAGCATGTTTTGTCCAGGAAGATTCCTAGGAGGTCACCCAACATAGGATTGCTCCAAGCTAAGGGAGTTGCTATGATTTAGCCAAGGTGCACCTTGTTGGTATAGGTAGTAGTTATCAATTCTTTTAAGTCGTTCTCAACCATACTTTCATCTTTCTCAACCATACTTTCATATCCTCAGGATCCCTCTCATTAAGACGTGGTCTTGGCTCATTCATGTACCCCTCCTTATCTCGGGTGTCACAAGTTCCAAGGAGAAGGGAGTTGAATATCCAAGGATCCCATAGTGGCTACTCATTCGTCTAAGGGTTTTTTGCCTTTTCTTGCTTAGATGCATTTTCCTTCTATATTGTTTTTCAAGATTCATGACGTCTAAATAAATCTCAAAATCGAAGACCCATGAGAAGTGATTATTTCCATTAATATCAAGGGATGCAAACTCTAGTTTCATAAGTTTTATCATAGTAACTCTATCAAAAGACATTATATTTATATCAGAAATTTAATATAAATCACACATGTAAAATAAACAACATTAAATTTATTAACAAAAACTTACTTGTAGGAACCTTCACTGGGAAAAGAGGCTACTAAAATGTATAGAAAATTATAAAACTTACTCGAGATACAAAACAAGGTACGAAAATGTATAGAAAATTACTAAAATACCATAAGTTTTATAGAAAATTACCAAAATATCCTTTTAAAACCACAAGGGGTGCAAACGGTTCGGTTCAACTCAATTATTGGGTAAAACTAGAGCCGAACCAATAATTTTTCAAAGGAAATGTGAAAAATTGCCACCGAACCGCCCTCAATACAAGTCAAACTGACCAAACCACTTAAACCGTCGGTTCATGCGGTTCAATTTTTTATTACCCTTTAATTAAAAAATGAACAAAGATTAGAGGTCGACTCGGGTTACAAGACCAGAAGGTTACAAGGCGCATCATATGCCATTGAGGTTGTCAATAGTTTTTTATATAATTGCTTTATTTTAAATATATATACTATTGACTCGGGTTTATTCAATTTGATTTTTCCAAATCCGAAACCAACAAAATAATATCAATTTTTATTAAATGTAAACTGTAACTGCCAAATCGAGCCAATTCCAACCCGAACAAATGGGTGATTTTAGTTGGTTTAAGCAATTTTTTTATTTCTAAATTTTCGCTTGCACCCCTTAAAACTATTGTATAAAACCACCAAAAGAAGTTGTTTTTACCAAAGTACTCTTTCTCATACAAAGTGATTTTTTTCATTAAATAAGGGCATGTTTAGGAGTGATTTTGGAATGACCAAAATCACTTTTGACATGTCTAAAATCACTTTCCTTTCAAAAGTGTGATGTTTGACAATATTGAACAAGTGATTTTGGAAGAATCCAAAATCACTTGAAGTGATTTCCTATCAATTACTTGAGAGGTGATTCCCGAGTAATTTTTATCATGTAATTGTGATTTAAAATGACTATTATTTCATTTTTGAAAAATGTATACTTTTGGTGACGGGTAAAACCTGTCATCTTTTGTAAAAATTCATAAATTTCCATCAAAAAATGAATTTTTTCAAAACCGTCACCATTAAGTTCATCTGTCATTTTTTTACAAAATGACAAGTTTTCTCTCTCTAAAGTTTTTATAATGTGTATCTCTTACTTTATTATCTTTTTATCTTTTCATTCATTTTTCTCTATAATGTTTTTAACTTTCTTTGAATTCTTTTATTTCTAAATTTTTTTTTTGTTCCTCCCTATCATTTTCGTATATTTTTAAATCTTTTCTCACTAATTTTTTTATCTCTTGCTCTATAATTTTTGTTCTTGTACTTTTTTGTTCCTAACTCTTAATTTTTTTCTCTTCAATCCTCGTTATAAATTTTATTCCTAAAATTTTAATCATCTTACCCAATTTTTTTATCTCTCTATCTTTATTCATAACGACCCTACTTCCCTAGACTCTTTTCCTAAAGTCGTTACTAACCATGCATTCATTTGAGGTCAAACCCAAAAGAGTCAAGAAGTAAAACAAAAAACGAAATACCTTCTTTATTGGGACCCCAAGAAATCAACCGTTTTAAACAAGGTTCACTCGAACCAAAATAAAGAAAAATTCAAATCTGGCCTCTAGTTCAAATAAAGTTCAACACTTGACAAAAGAAGTTTAAATAAAAACGAACAGAAAACATGAAACGAAGTTCAAAATATGCGGAAGACATGACTTCTATTCCCATGGCCTTCGCAACGCATTCCCGTCATTCGCCCTGTAGGTTCTTGGTTCACCTGAAAATATTTTTTAAGAGAAAGGGTGAGTATTATGAAATAATACTCAGTAAGTGTCCCCACTACCGGGGTTGAAAAATAAGCTGTCAAAACAAACCATGGCTTTACGTGGGACACACACATAAAAAAACATATTTCATGGCTTTTTCTCTTCGGCTATCAGTGGGAAATTAAGACTCCTGATACATGGCCTCTTAGTTTAGGTCGACCCTCACTCTTTCGTGACTTACATAGCATCTAATACATATACATATATATATCTGAAGTTTAACCGCCACGGCCTTCGTAAGCATTTTCATTTTTATAAAATTTCTCTTCGGCCATTAGTGGACGATTAAGTTCTCCCGGATCATGGCCTCTAGTTCGAGTCAACTCTAACTCATACATTACTTATATAATGAATATTATCAGGAAGATTTCACCATAGCCTTCGCAACATTTTTCAAGAATTACATACTCAGGGTCCCAAAAGAAATAGTAACAACATTCGTGCAAAAAAAATCTCATGGCATGAACATATATAGAAAAATCAAAATGCTCAGTTTCAAACGAACAACAAAATGACTTTCATGGCCTTTGGAATAGTTATAAACCAACTAGATCATGACATTTAAAAGAGACCTCTCAAACAGATCATGACATTCACAAAGGAATTTTCAATCATGACATTCACAGAGGACCTTTCAGACATATCATGGCATTTAAAAGAGACTTTTCAAACATTTCATGGCATTTAAATGAGACTTTTCATACATATCATGATATTTTTCGAACAAGCCCTTAAATTTTGAGTTTTAGAGTTTCGTGTGGGTTCCCTTACCTTAGCTTCGTTCAACAACTAAATCCTTAAACCCTTGCCACGTGTCCAGACCCGAACCTCCATCCCAAAGTTCTACGAAGGTTGCTGCATTTTCCGGCGCAATCTACTTGTCAAACCGACGGCGGCGGCGGCGACAGTTGCGGCAGCGACGAGCGGAGATAAGTTTCGGAAAGCCCACACGCCGATCTACACAGAACCAGTCGATTCACCCCGAAAATCGATTCAAAAGACGGTGAACCGACCAAAAGAAGGTGCGGCGGCGAACCCACAAACGCGGTTTTGACACGCGAACCAGCGGACAAATGACTTGATAGGCTTGATGGTTGCGGCCTCCAACAACTCGAACAACGCAGCGCAACGTGGTCTCCACCGGCGACTCAACTACAGGCGCGAGGGGCGCACTCTTCCGGCGGCTCGCACAGACGCGAGGAGGCGTCCTTCTGACGACTCGAACGGAGGCGATGGCACGTCTATGGCTTGGCGACGCATCTGCAGGGGTGCACGACTTCGACGATGCGACTCCGGCGACCTCAGGCGATGATCGACGGCGCTGCAAGGGGGGTAGGAAGCTAGGGCTTCTGTTTGTGAAGAAGAGAGTGAAGGGAGAAGATGGATTGAATAATGTGCCACTAAAAGACAAAAATGTCTTTATCAAAACCTAACCCTAAATCTCTCTTTTTTTTTTTTTCCAAACAAGACCCTCTCTAGCCCATTAAACTACCAAAACCCTTAAAAACTCAGTTCTTAACATTTCAATTACTCAAAACACCAAATAAAGGGTACTTGGAGTTCTGGGGTGTTACAATCTTCCCTCCTTAAGAACTTTCGTCCTCGAAAGTTCCAAATCTTGAATTTGGCTATGGGTACTTAACCCACATTGCTTTCTTCTCGCCTATCAGGTAATTCCTTATGTTCAAAGGTTCCACCACAATACCCTGACAAAATTTGGTTTCTTGATTACGAAGGATCTTATACCTGTAGTTGACGCCCATTTCAACTCTACTGGCTCTGTAGGCCTTTAGTTAAGTGATGCTCCTGACTTGAGTCCCATGCCCGAGTTTACTCCTAGATTGGAGATACCTCTGAAAGTCCAACTTACTTACTTAGCCAACCCTCTACATTTTTTTTTTCTACTTCAATCTAATCCTTTACCACCCATAAGGTAAGGATCACATTTAATCATTCAATTCAAGTCATTCCTCGTAACTTAGGTGCTCATTCAAATGTAAGGGCTCAAGATCAAACATCTGAGATAAGTTTGACACCTACTTTCTCAACGTAGAGGTATGGAATACATTATGAGCTACAAAGATATGGCAACAATGCGAACCTGTAAGCCACGAAGTAAATTCAATCAAGAATTTCAAATGGCCTAGTAAAGCATGGACTTGGCTTCCCTTTGTGATCAAATCTCAAAATCTCACTCAAAGTCTAATGTATAAGCTACTAGCATTTCTGTCAAGGTATGGCTCAATCGCCTCCTCACTTTCCAGAGATGTGACTCATTAAGGGTAAAGTTTAGCAAGCTCGTTTGGTGGTTCAGGATTCTCTAAATTGTCGAGCAATCCTTCACGGTCCTTGGTAATCTTATAATGAACGTAGTAGTGATAGCCTCACTCACATTTTTATTTAACTTTGGGCGTTTCTAGCGAACATCAACATCCACTGTAAGCTTTAAGCCATGATAGAAATAACTCAAACTTAGGTCTCTTTTGATTGTCGTGATGCACAAAACGTTCTATAAAAACTCTACCAAGCCTACTACCAAAATGCTTCAAAAATTTTGGTAGCATAACGGCATAACCACAACGATGCCAAAATTTCCAAGGTACCTATTTAACATAAGGTTGCACTTCTAAAGTTAGACAACCAAACAACCATGCCTCCAAACTTCAACTCAAGGCAACTCAAGATTCAGAAATGCACAATATGCAAAAAAAGATAAACAACCAAAACAAAGGTGAAACTAAGCTTGTTCAGCAACTTCAAACAATAATGCTTAAGAGACAAGATAATCTAGCAATTCTATCACGATCTCAACTCTGAAAAGAAATATAGAGAGTGTGGTAAATCCTCCTTAATTTACTTTGTTCTGGTGTTTAACCAAATATAAAATATCCTGCGAAATATCAACAATTTATTGCAAGTTTTGGACCATGCACGAAGAAACTTAGCTTATGTCTCTCTACTTACTACCAGTCAAAGAAATGAACCTTTTAGTATCATACTAAGACATAAGTTAACCCCTTCTTAGCAATATCATCGTGACCCTAACCTTTAGTACCACTAAAACAATTAATTCTAAAGATTAGAGGCAATTATTCTACTTCCTTTTAATAACCTTGGATAAGTTCTATTTCTAACTTTTCTGAACTTTTAACTTGCCTGACCATGAAGCTTATAAATGTTTCATTTCAATTCCACTTATAGGTTGCAATAACTCTGTTGGTTTCTGTCTCGGTGTTTTTACTTACTGCCAAACTAGACACATCAAACTCTTGCAGTCTGAGATTCTAGAAACTTATTTCTCAAGGCTCACCCCACACAAATGAGTTGCCTTTCTAGATAAACTAGATTAGGGGGTAAGGCCATCTTGGGGAAATCCTGTATCAAACGTTTGCAATAACCAGGTATTCCCAGAAAACTTCGTACCTCAAAGATAGTGGTCGAATGAGGTCACTGTGTCACTGCCTCTATCCTTGTAGGATTCATAAAGATTTCTGTCTTTGGCATCACGTGTCCTAGGAAGGATACTTGTCTAAGTCTAAATTCTAGAGAACTTTGCATACATCTTACTTTCCTTGAAGTTACCAAAACTCTTCTACATTGCTTCTCATGTTCCTCTTTAGACTTAGACTGTACCAAACTATCCTCAGTAAACTCAATAACAAACGTATCCAAGAATTATTTGAATACTCAATTCATTAAGTCCATAAAAAACTGCAAGTGTAATAGTCATCCCAAACAACAATACTGTAATTTCATATTGTTCATAACGTGACCTGAAAGCTGTCTTGGGGTATCTTCATCTCCAATTCTCTGTAACCTATGCACAACACATAGATACATCTTTCTCCTTTACGATCAACATTAATACTCTTTAGGGTGATACGCTAAAATGATCTTTTTGCCTTAAAGATCCTGTACTTACACCTTGAGCTCTTTTGACTCTATTCAATCATCTTGCAAAGGATATTAGAAATAACTGGTACTTTCTACCTTAGCTTCATGCTCAAGTTTACTTTCTGTGCTAATGGTAGTCTCAAAAGATCAAAGTTACTTTTCTCGAACTTGATCTTTTCTCCATTAGTCAAAATGACAACCTTTTCAGTTTCTTGTACTAATTTGGTTCTAAAATAAAAAACTCCACTTAAAAGACCATCAACCTATCCCTTACTAAGTAAATTTTATAGTTTCATTCCAATGGTTGTTGACCACTATAACTGTATGAAATTCAAAATTAAAGAGGTTTCTCAGTTTGACTCCTACACGACAAAGACGAAACTCACCAAAACTTTCCTCTAACATTCAAATCATCCCTGTTTAGCTCTCTGCCCGAGGAAAATGAAACTTTAAGCCAAAAAGGAATTTCAAAGTTGAAGTCTTATACAATTTCTCCCAACCTACACTGAACATAAAGTTGGAATGAGTAGCGAAGTTCCTCATACAAATTTCAAAAGCTTAAACACACAGATGACCATGTGAACGTCAAATTGTGCACAAGTATCCGAAGTCCAGGCAATAAACTCTTTTATGTTCTCAAACTAAAACTTTATCTATTTACTTTTCCTCTTCATACTTGCCTTTGTTAAGATCATTAAGCTTATGGTATCACCTTTGCAACCCCACACCATGCCTATATTTGTTAAGGTCATTAAGCCTATGGTGTTATTTCTAAAGTTCCATAACACACCTATCCTCAGTCACATATTGTTGCCTCTACTCATTTATTTGGTATGGATAAGATCCAAGTGTTTCGAAGCACCTTGAGAACTTAACTCCCATTTCATAACTAGCACCCCAACTTCCAGTTAAGTCTCAAGTCATTATCAAACTACTTTGACTTTTTGTGTTTTGCATCAACTAGGATGGATCTTTTAAAGAGAGTTCTTTATAAAAAAACCTAACATTTATCTTTAAGTTTTCATATTCCTTTGGCATGGCATAGTGGTCATACACATCTTTTCTTTTGGAAGTTCCATTCAAAATACAAGAACTTCAATATTATGTGATCCTTTGAAAAACAGACCTTAGCTATTTAAAGCTCATTTTCTCTTCACCTTTCAACTCTTTAGATTTTACGTCCAAGTACTTGATTGATGGTGAAGAAACTTTCTTCAGGACTAACGAAATTAGGCACTCCATAGTGGCATATACGCTACACCTCATGACCTTTCCATCCATTTGGCTCAACACGTATAAATAAGATCAGAACATTTTACCGAACACGCTCAAACCTTGAACTCTTCAAGAGTAGTCATAACATTTATCTTTCAGAGTTTTACTTAAGGAACTTAGTTGCTTAGTAACCTTTTAAACGACTTCAGCCCCTTAAGAATTACTCTTACCTCCTCAAAGTTTTACTTAAGGAACTTAGTTGCTTAGTAACCTTTTAAACGACTTCAGCCCCTTAAGAATTACTCTTACCTCCTCAACCTAAACTGATTCCTTCTATAACACAAAGACATGTGTTTTATGTCAATAACCTCCATTTAAGCATGAACATTCTTAACTCTTACATTTTCTTTTCTATCATCAATAATAGGGATCACACATAATCATTTTTCCTCAACATAGAAACACATCATGGTCAATGGTTGTATCATATAGATATATCTTCACATATAAGCATTTTCTTTCTATAAACAAACAGTACAAATCATGCATTCACATTCTTTTTTATCTCAAAAGTACAATAAGCTCGTATCTTATATACGTATGACTTACATATACATGTACACACTTTTTTTTTCATGAATAAAATAAAACCTTATTTTAGAAGCATACCTGGCGATGACTAGGAATTGATGCTTAGCCATGGAATTCCTAACACTTACGATGTAAGCAAGTCTACAGAACCAATAAACTTGGGCTCTGATACAAACTATAACGACCCTACTTTCCTAGACTCTTTTCCTAAAGTCGTTACTAACCATGCATTCATTTGAGGCCAAAACCAAAAGAGTCAAGAAGTAAAACAAAGAACGAAATACCTTCTTTATTGGGATCCCAAGAAATCAACTGTTTAAAACAAGGTTCACTCGAACAAAAATAAAGAAAAACTCAAATCTGGCCTCTAGTTCAAATAAAGTTCAACACTTGACAAAAGAATTTTAAATAAAAACGAACTTAAAACATGAAACGAAGTTCAAAATATGCGGAAGACATGACTTCTATTCCCATGGCCTTCGCAACGCATTCCCATTATTCGCCTTGTAGGTTCTTGTTTCACCTGAAAACATTTTTTTAAAGAAATGGTGAGTATTATGAAATAATACTCAGTAAGTGTCCCCACTACCGGGGTTGAAAAACAAGTTGTCAAAACAAACCATGGCTTTACGTGGGACCCACACATAACAAAACATATTTCATGGCTTTTTCTCTTCGGCTATCAGTGGGAAATTAACACTTCCTGATACATGGCCTCTTAGTTTAGGTCGACCCTCACTCTTTCGTGACTTACATAGCATCTAATACATATACATATATATACCGGAAGTTTAACCGCCACGACCTTCGTAAGCATTTTCATTTTTATAAAATTTCTCTTCGTCCATTAGTGGACGATTAAGTTCTCCCGGATCATGGCCTATAGTTCGAGTCAACTCTAACTCATACATTACTTATATAATGAATATTATCGGAAGATTTCACCATAGCCTTCATGAACATTTTTCAAGAATTACATACTCGGGGTCCCAAAAGAAATAGTAACAACATTCGTGCAAAAAAAATCTCATGGCATGAACATATATAGAAAAATCAAAATGCTCAGTTTCAAACAAACAACAAAATGACTTTCATGGCCTTTGGAATAGTTATAAACCAACTAGATCATGGCATTTAAAAGAGACCTCTCAAACAGATCATGACATTCACAAAAGACTTTTCAATCATGACATTCACAGAGGACTTTTCAGACATACCATGGCATTTAAAAGAGACTTTTCAAACATTTCATGGCATTTAAATGAGACTTTTCATACATATCATGATATTTTTCGAACAAGCCCTTAAATTCTGAGTTTTAGAGTTTGGTGTGGGTTCCCTTACCTTAGCTTCGTTCAACAACTAAATCCTTAAACTCTTGCCACGCGTCCAGACCCGAACCTCCATCCAAAAGTTCTACGAAGGTTGTGGCATTTTCCGGTGCAATCTACTTGTCAAACCGATGGCGGCGGCGGCGGCAACGGCGACAATTGCGGCAGCGACGAGCGGAGACAAGTTTCGGGAAGACCACACGCCGATCTACACAGAACCAGTGGATTCACCCCGAAAATCGATTCAAAAGAAGGTGAACCGGGCAAAAGAAGGTGCGGCGGCGAACCCACAAACACGGCTTTGACGCGCGAACCAGCGGGCGAACGACTTGATAGGCTCGGCGGTTGCGACCTCCAACGACTCGAACAACGCGGCGCAACGTGGTCTCCACCGACGACTCAACTAAAGGCGCGAGGGGCGCGCTCTTCCGGTGGCTCGCACAGACGCTAGGAGGCGTCCTTCTGGCGGCTCGATGGAGGCGATGGCACGTCTATGGCTCGACGACGCATCTGCAGGGGTGCACGACTTCTCCGGCGACCTAAGGCGATGATCGACGGCGCTGCAAGGGGGGTAGGCGGCTAGGGCTTCTGTTTGTGAAGAAGAGAGTGAAGGGAGAAGATGGATGGAATAATGTTCCACTAAAAGACAAAAATGTCTTTATCAAAACCTAACCCTAAATCTCTCTCTCTTTTTTTTTTTCCAAACAAGACCCTCTCTAGCCCATTAAACTGCCAAAACCCTTAGGTCCTGTTTGGTAGGCAATCCGGATTCTGTTTTATGTTTTCGGATTCACTGAATTCAGCAAATATATGTGTTGGCAGCGTGTTTTTGAAAATTGTTTTCGGGTTATGTGATCCAAATAGTAGAAATTCTTAAAACAACATTTTTATGTTTTTATTGTATCCAGATTCTGAATTTGAAATTTTAAACTACAGAATTGTATTAAACAAAGATAAATTCTTAATAAATATAGTATTTCATGTTTATAAACTTAATTTACTTTTGTTAAATTAAAATATGTATAATATAATATATTATATTATATTATATAATAATTATATAAAATTTATTAAAAAAAACATATGCTCATAAATTAATTAATAATGTCTTATATTCAACCTAATATTTAGCTTTGCAACTCCAACTAGTTTTATGATCTATAAATATATTATAGAACACACTTTAAACTATTGTTTAAAATGGAATTAATTTTCTAAATCTTCTACCAAACACATATCTGAAAACATGAAATACAACTATGTTTTCATTGAATCCCTTGTTTTCAAATTTTTGTTTTCGGATTGTCTACCAAACAGGCCCTTAAGAACTCAGTTCTTAACATTTCAATTACTCAAAAAACTAAATAAAGGGTACTTGGAGTTCTGGGGTGTTACATTATTTTTCTAATATTTTAATTCCTCCATATCTCTAACTTGATGATTATAAAATCCCTTTTGAAAACAAACATTAATCATTTTTAAAAAAAATATATTTCTAATTAAATTTAAATTCACCTTTACAACATTTTAATTTAATATTAAAATAATTATAACTAAATAATTTTTATAAAAAATTAATTATAATTAAATGATTAGCTTAAAACACTTAGGTTAAAGTCACACCCAAACATGCCTTTTGAAAATCACTTAATTGTATACAAATCACTATTAAAAGTAGGGGTGTACATAGGCTGGGTTGGGTTGGGCTGGGGGAGATTTTTAGACCAACTCGAAAATTCGGGTTGGTAATTTCTTCAACCCAATCAACCCTATTCATGAGAGTAACCCAACCCAACCCAATGTTTTCGGGTTGGGTTGGGTTGGGTCACCGGGTTAGTTTTTTTTTATTTTTTTATAATGTTTTAAATTATTTAAAATATTTTTTTCTTGAATTAATAACTAAAATCACATAAAATTCAAATATCAAACTTCAAAATTCATAACATCTTAACATTTGTTAGAAGTCTAAAAGAAAAACATAAGAAATTAAAAAATAATTCATTTATAAGTATATATTTAATTAAAATAAAATTAAAAAAATATAAACTTTAGGTTGGGTTGGGTCAACCCGAGCCTAAAAAATTCAACCCGAGGACCGACCCGAAATTTTCGGTTCTCCAAATTTCTAACCCAACCCAAACCGAAAAAAAACCTAACCCTATCCAACCCTTACGGTTTGGGTTGGGTAGTCTGGGTTGCTCAGGTTATCGGGTTAGTTGTACACCCCTAATTAAAAGTGTAGAACCAAACATGAAAATAATTATATGAAAATCAGTTTTAAATAAATCAATTATAAACAAATCAATGGTACTAAAATCAATATTTCTAGAATCATTCACAAACAGAAAGTGATTTTGGAATCACCAAAATCACTTTTAACATGTCTAAAATCACTTTTCTTTCAAAAATGTGATGTTTGGCAATATTGAACAAGTGATTTTTGAAGAATCCAAAATCACTTGAAGTGATTTCCTATCAATCACTTGGGAGGTGATTCCCAAGTGATTTTTATCAAGTGATTGTAATTTAAAATGACTATTATTTCATTTTTTAAAAATGTTATACTTTTGGTGACGGGTAAAAACCGTCATCTTTTGTAAAAATTCATAAATTTCTATAAAAAAAATTATTTTCTCAAAACCGTCACCATTGAGTTCATCCGTCATTTTTTACAAAATGACAAGTAAGTTTTTATAATGTGTATCTTTTACTTTATTATTTTTTTATCTTTTAATTCACTTTTCTCTATAATGGTTTTAACTTTATTTGAATTTTTTATTTATATTTTTTTTTGTTCCTCCTATCATTTTCATATATTTTTAAATTTTTCCCACTAATTTTTATCTCTTGTTCTACCTTTTTTGTTCTTGTACTTTTTTTGTCCCTAACTCTTAATATTTTTTTCTCCTCAATCCTCATTATACATTTTCTTCCTAAATTTTTTATCATCTTACCCAATTTTTTTTATCTCTCTATCTTTATTTCTCTAATATTTTAATTCCTCCATGTCTTTGATTTGATGATTATAAAATCCCTCTTGAAAACAAACATTAATCAATTTTTTTAAAAAAAATATTTTTAATTAAATTTAAATTCACTTTTACAACATTTGAATTAAATATTAAAATAATTTATAACTAAATTTGTTTAAAAAAATTAATTATAATTAAATAATTAGCTTAAAACACTTATTTTAAAGTCACTCTCAAACATACTTTTTGAAAATCACTTAATTGTATGAAAATCACTATTAAAAGTGTAGAACCAAACATGAAAATGATTATATGAAAATTACTTTTAATAAATCAATTATAAACAAATCAATTGTACAAAAATCAATATTTCTAAAATCATTCTCAAACATGCACTAAAACATCTACCAAATGTCACTATTTATAGGCAATTTGGAAAGTAAGGTGTTGGTCAATTGGGGAGGAGACATTTATTACAGATGCATCTATTGTAACATTGTAAGGCCTCCCATTATGCAAGTTTACAAGAGGAAGGGTAAGGAGGGAATTGCTAGAGGAGGGGGAGGGACCACTTGAAGAGAGAGAAAGTTGGTTAGTGCGGAGTGTGGTATTTGTACCCTGCTATGGGGTAGTGTGAGAGGTAGTTAGGAATTTTGGAGTGGAATGTGGTAAGGAGAGTTTTCCCACCTCTCTCGAATAGTGGTGGTGCATCTTGTTCTTTTCTCTCATCAATACAATCAATTACGAATAACCCTCTTCTCTATTGAAGAACTATCAATAGAGGGGGAGTTGGTTTCTTTTATCCCATTATTATTGTCTCTGTTGTTGTTGTGATTTATCTGAGTGCAGGTGGTTATTTGGATACCTTACAAATTGGTATCAGAGCACGTTAGTCCTGGGGAAAACAAGGAGCATGGCTGTGGAAGAAAGGCTCTCAGGAGCAGAGAAGGAAATAGTAGCAATGAAGAACTCATTACGGAGTATGGAACGAACGTTCGAGAAAGGCTTAGAGAAGGGATTAGAAAGAATGGCTCTCGAGATGAGGGAAAATCAGAAAGCCTTAGTGATGATGATTGCGGAAAGTTCCGGAGGGAGGAGTCGTGGTAAGGATGAGCAAACCTCGATCAATGTGGTCGGGGAAGAAGGAGAATCCTCTCAAACACAGAGAACAGAGGAGAGTCGAGACCGAAGCAAGTTCAAAAAACTCGAAATGCCAGTTTTCGATGGAACAAACCCAGATGCGTGGTTGATAAGGGCGGAGACCTACTTCGAGATTCATCAGTTGAGTGATGTAGAGAAGATAAATGTGTCGATCGTTAGTTTTGAACCCAAGATTATCAAGTGGCATCGGTGGACTAACAATTGGAAAAGGGTGGCTTCCTGGAGTGACCTGAAAGAAAGAATGCTCGATAGGTTCCGACCTACACAAGAAGGGAGTCTCTGCGCTCGATTTCTGGCAATCAAACAGGAAGGTACCTTGGCTGAATTCCGGGAGCTTTTCGAAACATATTCAGGGCCATTGCTGGACTTACCAGAAGACGTACTCGAGAGCACCTTTCTCAACGGCCTGAAACCGACCATTAGGGCAGCGGTGATTAGCCGACAACCAAGTGGGCTTGAAGATATTATGAAACAGGCCCAGCTCATCGAGGATAGGGAGTTGGCCGTAAAGCTGGCGACTGAGCCCAGTGAAGCGAAGGCCCATTCGGGTGGAACCCAATCTTCCGGGGCGAACGTTAAAAAAGGGACAAACCGGAATGACGACCGACCGCGTAATGAAGTAACGATTTCGCATTAAATAACCCTAATCGCCAAGCCCTTTGCCAAGACGCGTTTATGATGCTTGAATTTCGAGCTAAGAGAGAAAGGATCAGTAAGCATTTGCGGCGACGAAGTACACGAAGGATCACCGTTGTAAGAGAATTGATCTGAGGGAGCTTCAAGTCATATGGGCAAGCGAATTTGGTGAAGTGGAAGTAAACCAAAGAGAAGCGGAATTCGACGAAATTGAGGAGGAACTCACAGAGACCAAGGTGAGCGCTATGGAAGTCGGAGATACAGTCGAGTTGGATTTGAAATCGGTCATCGGATTTTCCACTCCGGGAACTATGAAAGTAAAGGGAATGGTGGGACAGCGAGCCGTTATTTTACTCAGTGATTGTGGAGCTACCCACAACTTTATCTCCCAGAGCATTGTGAACGAGTTGAAACTGCCGCAAGCACATACAAATAACTATGGCATTGTGATGGGGAACGGTGTTGCAGTGAAAGGTAAAGGGATTTGTAGAGACGTGTTAATCCATCTACCGGAACTAACTATCAAGGAAGATCTTCTGCCCTTAGAGCTCGGGGGAATAGACGTAATTCTGGGAATGCAATGGTTGAGAACGCTTGGACTCATGGAAGTAAATTGGTCAGAGTTGACAATGACATTCAAGATTGGAAGCAGCACAGTGACACTCGGGGGGATCCTTCACTAATCAAGGCCGAAGTGACCTTGAAAATGATGGCTAAATCGTGGACTGATACGGACCAGGGATTTCTGGTAGAACTCTCCGAATTATCAATGCATAATGAAGCATACGAACAGAGCCATGGCAGATTCGAAGAACAAAACACCCTCCGGGAGAAATACGAGACCTCCTACAAGATTATAGAGACATATTTTGTTCTCCCGAGGGAGTACCTCCTCAAAGAACTATTGATCACAAAATAATCTTGAAGGAGGGCCAACCGCCAGTGAATGTCCATCCATATAAGTATGCGCACGCCCAGAAGAATGAAATTGAACGCCTGATCCAAGAGATGCTATCATCAGGAATTATACAACCAAGTACCAGCCCATTGTTAGTAAAAAAGAAAGACCGAGGCTGGCGCTTCTGTGTGGACTATCGAGCATTGAACCATGTAACAATACCCGATAAATTCCCGATCCCTGTAATAGAAGAGCTATTAGATGAATTGCACGGGTCGACTATATTTTCAAAATTGGATCTCAAGTCAGGTTATCACCAAATCAGAATGCGGTCGGAAGATATAGAAAAAACAGCTTTCCGCACTCATGAAGGACACTATGAGTTCCTAGTTATGCCTTTTGGCTTAACAAATGCCCCGGCGACCTTCCAAGCATTGATGAACCAGGTATTTAGACCTTTTCTCAGGCGATGTGTGCTGGTTTTCTTCGATGACATTCTGATTTACAGTCCTGACTTCACGTCACACCTAACACACCTTGCCTTAGTCTTCAGCGTCCTAAGGGAGAATCACCTGGTAGTCAATGCAAAGAAGTGTGTGTTTGCCCAACGACGGGTTGAGTATTTGGGCCATTGGGTAACAGAGAAGGGGGTGGAAGCTGACCCGGGGAAGATAAAGGCTATGATGAATTGGCCATTCCCAAAGAATATCAAGGAGCTGAGAGGTTTTTTAGGCCTCACTGGGTATTACAGGCGCTTTGTGTTGAATTATGGAACCATTGCGGCACCACTACATCAATTACTTAAAAAAGATTCTTTTGTTTGGTCCGAAGAGGCTTCCGAAGCATTTGTGAAGTTGAAGGAAGCAATGGTATCTGTCCCTGTTCTGGCCCTTCCAGATTTCTCCATTCTTTTTGTCATCGAAACAGATGCCTCCGGTACGGATTTAGGGGCGGTTTTATCCCAGAAACAGAAACCAATTGCTTACTTCAGCCAAGCATTATCAGAGAGGGCAAGGGGCAAACCAGTGTATGAAAGAGAGTTGATGGCAATTCCCTTAGCAGTGCAAAAGTGGCGCCACTATTTGTTGGGGCAGAAGTTCATGGTGTTAACCGACCAAAGGGCGTTGAGATGTTTGCTCGAGCAAAGAGAAGTACAACCTGAGTATCAAAAATGGCTGACAAAGCTCTTGGGGTATGACTTTGAAATCAAGTACAACCCAGGATTATTGAATAAAGCAGCAGATGTTTTATCTCGGAAACCCCATTGTGCTGAATTAGGCTCCCTGACAACACCCTCTATACTTGATGTGAAAGTCATACTCGAAGAGGTTGAAAAGGACAGTGATTTGCAAAAAGTAAAGCAAGAAGTGTTAAGGGATCCTACTTCCCATCCTAAATTTGCCGTGGAACAAGGCCAACTGAGGTATAAGCACAGATTAGTCTTATCGCAGAAATCAACCCTCATTCTTTCAATCTTGCAGCTATATCATGATTCGGTCATGGGAGGGCATTCCGGATTCTTACGAACATACAAGAGACTCTCTAGTGAATTATATTGGAAGGGAATGAAGAAAGAGGTCAAAGCTTATGTGGAAAAGTGTGTAATTTGCCAGCGCAATAAACCAGAGGCAGTCTCCCCGGCCAGCCTACTACAACCTCTACCCATACTCGATCGAATTTGGGAGGAAATATCCATGGATTTCATTGAAGGCCTTCCTAGATCTAACGGGGTTGATTCCATCTTGGTGGTGGTCGACAGACTAAGTAAGTATTCTCATTTCTTAGCCTGAAAACACCCTTATTCAGCTAAAGATGTGGCCAACAGATTCGTCCGGGAGGTTGTGAGATTACATGGATTTCCAAAGTCCATAGTGTCTGATCGGGACACCATCTTTATGAGCCATTTCTGGCAGGAGATGTTCAGACTTCAAGGCACTCAGTTGAAGAAGAGCACGGCCTTCCACCCCCAAACAGATAGGCAAACTGAACGGGTAAATCGTTGTATTGAGACATATTTACGGTGTTTTTGTAATGAACAACCGAAGCGAAGTGGGAAAAGTGGTTGTCTTTGAAATGGTCAATATTGGTACAATACCAATTTCCACATATCCTTGAATACTACACCTTTCAACATCGTTTATGGCCGCCAACCTCCTTTGCTCCTCGCCTATGGGGATAAAAAAACGACTAATGATACCTTAGAACAGCAGTTGAAGGACCGAGACCTGGCACTAGTGGCTTTAAAAGAACAGTTACGATTGGCACAGGAGAGAATAAAAAAACAGGCCGACAAACATCGAAGAGAACTCGAATTTGAAGTTGGGGAACAGGTTTTTCTGAAATTAAGACCCTATAGGCAAAGATCTGTAGCTCAGCGACGGTGTGAGAAACTATCGCCAAAGTTTTTTGGTCCCTATGAGGTGCTAGAACGAATTGGTAAGGTAGCCTATAAATTTGAAATTACCAGAAACAACCTCAATACATCCTGTTTTTCACATATCCCAATTAAAAAAGGCTATCGGTACTCGATTACTGTCCCAACCTTCACCTCCGTTATTTTTTCGAGGACTATGAATGGACATCGAGCCCACTGGATGTTCTGGGGACACGCTGGAATGCAGACAAGCAACAATGGGAATGTTTAATCCATTGGGAGGAGACTGAACCGTGTAATGCCACTTGGGAAACTTATCAACTCATCAAACAACAGTTTCCACAGTTTCCCCTTGAGGACAAGGTGCAAGTGAACCCCGGGGGTATTGTAAGGCCTCCCATTATGCAAGTTTACAAGAGGAAGGGTAAGGAGGAAATTGCTAGAGGAGGGGGAGGGACCACTTGAAGAGAGAGAAAGTTGGTTAGTGCGGAGTGTGGTATTTGTACCCTGCTATGGGGTAGTGTGAGAGGTAGTTAGGAATTTTGGAGTGGAATGTGGTAAGGAGAGTTTTCCCAGCCTCTCGAATAGCTGGTGGTGCATCTTGTTCTTTTCTCTCATCAATACAATCAGCTGAATAACCCTCTTCTCTATTGAAGAACTATCAATAGAGGGGGAGTTGGTTTCTTTTATCCCATTATTATTGTCTCTGTTGTTGTTGTGATTTATCTGAGTGCATGTGGTTATTTGGATACCTTACAAACATCCATAATAAAAGTTATTATTTATTTCTCAAAAAATTAGTACTCAAATGCTATGCCTTATTACAACACAGAAGCAAACCCCATGACAGCAGCTTCTTCAATTTTCCTGTTTTAACTAATGAAACTGATCATTTCAAGATGCTCCCATAAATATGATAGCCATAGCCCCTCCAGCTTTAAATGGCCAAATGTTGAATCATTTTCTTCAAAAAGATGCAAATACAATCCTATTCATCATCTGCTTCAAAAACAGCATAAGAATTATTCATTATTCAGCAATGTGATGAACTGACACTGAAATGAATGGATTCAAAGGACTTCAAAATCTATTTTGAATTTTCAACACCTAACCTACTAACTATATGTAACTTCAGTACTCATACATTTAAACATTTCTTCCTCAAATAAATGAACTAAATACATGCCTAGGTTAGATTTGAGTTCCATGTTTAATACATCCCTAAACTTTAAAAAGTGTCTAATAACTCTTAAAATTTTTAATTTTGTATCTAATATGATTCAAAATTTTGAAAGTTTAAAAACTTATTAAACACTTTTTAAAGTTTAGAGACTTATTGAACACAAAATTTGAAGTTAACTAACCAATCAGACATGTAAATTCAGAGACCTATTAGACCCAAGCAAAATCTAGGAACCAAACTTATAATTTAATCATTAAATATATGACAAAATTTTACCATTAAAACGATTGTTAGTACTATAAAAACTAAAAAACACCTCTTTTTCACTGAATATGGGGCAAGAAATGTTCATAAAGCAGCACAAAGTTTTATATTCTATCTTTTTAAATATATAATATGTGACTTTTAAAATGTTATGGTATAATATTTTAATGTAAAGAGAACTCCTTCATTTGTCACTTCCCCTCTGTTTCTACTCGAATTCAATATGCTCTGAAATCTAGTTTAACAAAATTCAGATGCTAGATTACCATAAATCGTAGTACAACTTTACGGTTCATCTCCATTTTTGTCCAAGGATGTCGACAAATAGTTCAAAATAAAGCTGTCGAGATCTCCCTCAAGAACCGAGTCAGGATCCGAAACCTCGTAATTGGTACGAAGATCTTTTACCATTCGATAAGGCTGAAAAAATCAAGCAATGGCTAGTTAGAGGTGACTGAAGAATAATTCATAAACAATACACTACAGGTGGATTGAAATTGCACCATGCTAAAATCAACTCACATGGAGCACATAACTACGAATTTGGTTTCCCCAAGTTATATCAGATAGACTCTGTGTGTGCTGTGCATTCATCTGAGCTTGCCGTGCCATCTCGAGCTGATTTAATCGAGACTGAAGTACTGCCATAGCTGAGGCCTTGTTTTGATGTTGTGATCTGTGTTATTTCCCATTCCAATAAGCAATGATCCAGCAGTAGTTTTATTCATCTTAATGAACCAGTTTTAATCTTTATAATGAACCAGTTTTAATCTTTCTTACCTTTCATTTTGACAAGTTGCTGTGATCCCTGTGGGTATATGCACTATCCTCACGGCACTATCAGTGGTGTTGACACTCTGACCACCAGCTCCTCCAGACCGGAAACGCTCAATTCGAAGATCTGATTCATTGATTTGTACATGAGTCGAAGCATCACCCGTGATTGGAATGACAGCTACAGCAGCAAATGAAGTATGTCGTCGCTTGTTACTGTCAAATGGAGAGATGCGAACCAAACGGTGCACACCCACTTCTGCTTTGGCATATCCAAACGCGTATTCGCCGTCTAATTTTATTGTCGCTCGCTGGAATAACAGAATAATTTGTAAGATCTAGCGTTTTATAACTCAAGCCAGAGATTGGATCTGTTTTGGCAATTTTACGATTAAGAGACCAAAGAGATATAAGAATCTTCAACTGTTAAACATTATACTAGCTAGCAGGAACATGCAGATGCAGATTTAAGCTCATACTCATTTTTGTGAGATATCACAATGAAAAAATAGACAATTGAAGTTTGCAGAGAGTGAACCTTGATTCCTGCAATCTCACCCGGCATTTCTTCCATAACAGTAACCTTGAAACCACGTCTTTGAGCCCACATTTTGTACATCTGCATGACCATCGCTGCCCAGTCCATGCTCTCGGTGCCTCCAGCTCCAGCTTGAACCTGTTTGATCGACAAAAATTCAAAAGGTTGCTGGCTGTACTTCTATATTATTCACTGTTAACATTTTTCAAAACTTGAGTCCGACAATGAACAAAGTAACGCCATATATGAGAACAATTCAGACAAGAAACAAAGATTAGCAGCACCAAATTAAGCTGACCTCGATATAACAAGAGCAAGAATCGTTCTCCCCAGCTAACAAAGCTTCAAGCTCTTTCTCTTTTGAATTTCTTCTCATACCGAGCAGAGCATTTAGCGACTCCTGCAAAAGGCCGTGCATTGTACAGGATTAAAAGAAAAGAAGAGAAAAGATCTGTCAACTCCCTAAAAAAATTGGTCTAAATTCAAATGAAATGATTAACATTTATCTCACTAAGAGATGACAGCTTCAGACTTACAAAAAGCATTTGTTAAAGGGAAAGAATTAATTCAAGGCAATAATAACAGCAATCTTTGTCAAACCTAGAATTCTCGATAAATATACACCAAAATGGAAAACTCTATATTTCCCACTAGTTTTTTTATAAGCAGTGTCGGTGTCGGTAACGCTGTCCCACACTTCGCATAATACTTATGACACACCTCACAAATTCTCGAGGAGACTCCAACTACTCCAATGCCAGCTCCAAGAGGCAACAAGATATTAAGTTTTCAGATTGGGAGCTTGAACCCAGAACTCTGATCATCAACCATCTTGAGTTCTTACCATCAGGCCACGTAAGGTAACTCTTTCTTTCTCACTATAAAGATACCATGTTCAGGACATTCTTATTTACTCTGTTCTTGATTATGAAAAGACATAAACTACATAGTTACCTCACATACTGAGAGGAAGGGATGCACAAAACTCAACACATTCAAAAACAACAAAAACAAAAGAAAGAATACATGCCTAGAAGATGAATTTAGAGCCCACCGATTCCAACTCCGTATCATTCTCTTCTCTGGCGAGCTTTATCATGTCGATATGCTCAAGCAATTCTCTCTCCAATGCCTTGATCTCTTTAATCTTACCCATAATAGAACCATGCTCCCGACTTATCTTCCCTGCATGTGCAGCATCATCCCACAGATCAGCTTTATTCAACTCCACAGATAACAACTCCAATCTCAACATCAGCTTCTTCCACTGCCACCCCCAAACATTCACAATGATAATCAAAATTTTAAGCATTTAAAAACATCAGGAGGACAGCTATAAAATCATACAACCCACTGAAAAACGTAAATTAGTTGAAAATTTCTGATTGGGAGATCGTGTAAAAACCTGTAAACGCTTCTTGATTAGATGAATGGATTGGGCAATTGCAGCCGCATGGCTCCTCCAATCGCTCTCGCTCTCGTCAAGTATCGTCCATCGATTTCCCATAATTCCTTCGACTGTAAGCCCATCGGCTGTTGAGGGCTCAACCACTACCTGAGTGGAAAACAAGCGCAAGGCGCTAAAGAGGAACCCATAAATCTTCTTAAAATCAGATATCCGGCGATTGAAAAGGACATAATTTTGAGGAGTAGCTGATGAACATTGAAGCTCTGGGATTAGCCGGTGACTGGAGATGAATACGCCTCTGTGATTGAAGTTTCGGAAGAGGGAGGAGATTCGATTGCATACTCGTTTTCGGAGAGTGAAAATGGACATTTTTCGATTTGAATTGAATGAAGAATCATACAGATTTTCTTAGCGAAGCAACACTGAACTCATGGGTTTAGGGTTTTGGAAATCTTTCATTGAATTGTGATTGTGTAAAAATACTTAGAATCTAATATTCCAAATCGGGGATGTAGCTCAGATGGTAGAGCGCTCGCTTAGCATGCGAGAGGTACGGGGATCGATACCCCGCATCTCCAAAACTTCAGTTTTTTCCTTCAATTTGTTTCTTATGATCTTCGTGTTCTATTAATTCCCCCAACTCTAGTAGTTTTTTTTTCCCATTTTTAATTTAATCATTAAATATTTTATTTTTTTAACTGTTAATTCTTAATTTCATCCTTATTCTTTTAGGTTTTTTAATTTTTTTTTAATATTTAAAATATTTGGATAAATTTGATGAATCTCATCAAAAATTAAATCCTAAACATAGAAAAATGTTGCACTTTTTACCTTTTGTTCAAATTTTAAAAGTCTCCCCCACAGTTCAATAAAATCAAACCTTACACCTCTCAAAACTAAACTATAATGTTTGTGTGTGTTTTTTTTTTTAAATCCAATTTTGTAATAGGAATTATCTTATTATTTATTAACATACATTTTTCAAAGTTTTTCATATAAAGATATTTGAGGAGGAAAAATTGAAATACTTGTTGAAAGTTTAAAATAAAAATTGATACACATAGGTAAGTTACAATTTTTTTCCCTAAATATTTACCATTCATTTCTTCCATAAAAAGATTATTAACTTTTAACTCGTCTATCACCAAAATGCAATCCATTATCGACAAAATTATTTATTTTTCTTATAAATGACATGTTCATCCATCCAAATGTGTTCATTAAACAATAATGTAAACCAACTTTATATTCATTTAGTTTTTTATTTTTTATTTTTAAAAATTAAGCTTATTTTCGTATGAATTCTCTAGGGTCAATTTTATTAATATTGTAATTTTTAAAACTTATTATAAAAATATTGTAATTTTAAAACTATTTATATTAATATTGTTGTTTTTTTACAGATGGCAAATGGTCAAAAAAACGGAAGATGGTCGTCTCTTCATATCCAAATGTGCACAATCTGGCAGATGGAGACGACCATCTCAAAATTTTAAAGAAAAGGCATTCTTCGCACAATGGTTTAGTGGTTATTTAGAATACCCTTGTTTTCTGGGTTCGAGTCCAACCAAACATACCTTTTAAGTATATTAAATATTATATTATATTATAATTAAAATAATAATTTTATTTAAAATCAACTCAGAATGACGTAAATGAAAATGTTTGTTTCACAAAACCTTATGAAGTAATAAGAAAGTTTATCTATTTATTTTCTAAAAAAGAAATGGCAATATAATATTTAATTTACTTAAAATGTTAAAATATAGTAAAAAATAATAAATTACAATTTACTTAAGATATTAAAAAAAATTAAAATCAACCTAAAATGACGTAAATGAAAATGTTTCTTCAATGTATTATCAGAGCAATAAGACAAATTATCAATTTACTATTTTATTTGATTTAAATGATAATTATTTGCTATCTTATTTGAAAAAAGAAAAGAAAATATGTCTTATTGCTATCTTATTTGAATTAAATGATAATTTTTTTTTCTTTCTTCTATTTATTTTATTTAAATCAAATAAGATATCTTATATTTTTTTAATATTTTAAGTAAAATGAATATTATATTACAATTTATTTTTTAAAAGTAAATTGATAATTTGTCTTATTGCTCGATAATACTTTGGAAGAAGAACATTTTCAAAATTGATAATAAATTACAATATAATCTATATTTTAAAAATTAAAAATATCTTATTTGATTTAAATAAAAGAAAATAGAGAAATAGAGAAAAACGAAATAATGAAAAAACTAAAAGAAACAAGAAAGAAAAAAAATGTTAAAAATCACATCTGGTTGGACTCGAACTCAAGAATAAGGGTTTTCTAAAATGCCACCAAATCGCTGTGCCAGGAATGCATTTTGTTTTAAAATTTGAGATGGTCGTCTCTTGAAGAGACAATCATCTGCCAGATTGTGCACATTTGGACACAAGAGACGACCATCCTCTGTTTTTTTGACCACCTGCCACCTGTAAAAAAACAACAATATTAATATAAATTGTTTTAAAATTACAATATTTTTATAATAAGTTTTAAAAAGTGTAATATTAATAAAAATTGCCCGAATTCTCTACAAAGGTTTCCATATTTCTTAAGTAAACATTTGATCAAATTCTTAGTCAAATTCTAAAGATAAAAATAAGAAATTGAAAACTATTGTTTTTTAATTTTCAAAACTTGATTTGATTTTTGAAATTAAACTTTCAAAAACTTGACTTAGTTTTTTAAAATATTGGTAGAAAGTGGATAACAAAACAAATAAACTTATAACTAGGACCCTAAGAGTAGTGTTTATGAACTTAATTTTCAAAAATCAAAAATCATAGTTTGATAACGGAGTCTAAATAACACGCTTTCAATTTTCAACCAATTATGAGAATTTCTAATACATTAAAAAATGTTAAAGAATGGAATTCTAACTTACCTAATCTGATTATTTGGTGTATCTATATAGCTTATTTTTATTGGAAGAACTTCTCAATAACCCAAAAAAACACAAACAAAAGGTGTCTTCTGTTTTTAACACAAAGTTGTTGGCCTAAACTCACCAAATGTCTAGCTTTTATCCACAACAAACACTATCAGCTTCTTTTTCCTCTCCCTCATCTCACTAAAAAAAAACCTCTTCATTTTCTTCACCATTTTCCATCTCCTGTGTTGGCCTAACTTCCAACTGCCATGGCCTTCACCTTAGTCTCCTATTCACATGATATATATTATCACCCCTTCTTAATTTTCTCACAACTCTAATGGCTTCCCCAATTAGCTTCCTCTTCATCGTCATCGTTCTCGCTCTCGCTGTCTTGCTCCATTGTCCCTCAGGTCGTCGTCCCATTCGAAATATTCTAATCCGACATAGTTCCCTCTTTTGTTTTCTTCGATGTCAGTTTTGATTCAAAGATGGTTAATTCTCATGATATGATCTATTTATTGTTGTTGTGACAGTTTGTTCTGAGGAGATTCAAGGACAAGTAGTGACTGAAGCCTTCAAATGTTTTGACAATAAGTTTGTATGTTTTCATCTCTCTCCTTTTGTTTTGTTTTTTGAGTTTCTTGTGTGTGTGTTTCAATTTTACATTTTTTTTAATGATTTGTAAGCTTTTTTTTTTTTTGTTAGATATACAATGGGTGTGAAAGTGCTTATAGGTTGAATCCAAGTGGGAGTTTCAATGTCCCTCCTGAGGCTACTAATTTGTTTTGCAATGGACCGTGTTTGATCGAAACACAACTTGTGCTTAACTGCCTCAACGACGCATTTGAAAACTTCTTATTTTACAATCAAGCCACGGTGCAAAACGTTCAAAACGCCCTCCGCTTCGGTTGTAGCTACTCAAGCCAGAGAGGTATATGTGTGAAGTCAGTTTTAAATAAAGTACATATTTAGAGATATAATAAAACTTCAATTTTGTCATAGAATTAAGTAGTAGCTAGATAGATAAATATTGTTTGAAGATATGATTGTCAGTTTTTTGTTAGAGTCATTATCATTCGTTCCCATGATAATATCTCTACTAGAGCGAGACTTTCCTAGCATAATTTGAAAGTAAAAGAGTTAGGAGAATATATTATATAGGTTAAATAATTATACAAAATACTCCTAAACTTTAAGGTAAGTTTCAGTTATGCCCCCAGACTTCAAAACTTTCATTCTACCCTTCAAAGCATGAAAGTATTATTATACTCTAATAAGTTAGACTAATGAAATTTATTTACACACTAATAAATAGACGCTAGCTCTCCCATATATACCAAGGAGTTTTTCATTCTATCATTTTCTCACAAGATAATACTAGTTAGTGAGTCAAGTAATTTTAACAAGAGTGCAACTAAAATATCTTACATAAATAAAACTCGTTAAACTGAACGATACATGTTTACCAGAAAAGAGATAACATCTATACTAATACGAAATCTTTGGATTAATAGAAGTCAACAATCAATTTTTTTTTTTTTTTTGTTTACTTTAGAATTGCATATTTTCTAACATCACTTTTTTCCCAATTGCTGTTTATTGTTGTAGGGAACTTCAATCCGGGATTGTTCATGCAAGGTGAAATCAACAAAGCCCACAGCTTCCAAAAATGGTTCACATTATATAATATTGTTCTTTTTCTTGTTGGGTGTTGTTTTTTCATCTTATAATAAACATTCATCTCCCTAAACATATACTTGATTATCTTCCTCTACTTTCAATTTTGAAATGAAAAACTTTCCATATTCCATTTCAATATATAAGAAATAAAGATATCCCATCGTTGAAGATATTAAAAAAAAAAGTGTCATCGTATGAATTAATTAGGAGCAAGCAAATTATAATTCAAAATACAGCGCCTTGAAACTAAAACCCTAATTATAAATTTATATAGCAACGACGCTAAAGAAAAGAACGTAACGACAATGAGAGCAATAACTTATATATCTTATAAGCTATGAAGTTTCTCTTTACTTTTTCTATGTCGGATCCTCGACATGGAGCCTTAACCATCACAAATAGCTCACAAGAACAAACATAATCTTTCAAGTTATAATTATTCAAATTCTCAGTGTACTATTCTCTCTTTGAAAATTTAGACTTCTTCTTTCTTCACAGCCAGAGATTCTGTGCATTTTTTTTTATAGAGATATAAATGATGGATGTTCTGTTGAGGATCTCACATTGAAAAAGTGGAGAAAGCTCACAATATATAAGATATGTGGGTTATTGCTTTTATCGTCAATTGGTTTTGAGATGGAACCTCATATAATCTAATATGGTATCAGATCTCATTAAACACAAACGGGTATTCGGTCTAAAGATTGAAATCCAAGAATGGTGAACCCAAAAAGGCACCATCTTGAGGGGGCATGTCGAGGATCCCACATTGAAAAAGTGGAGATACCTCAAAATATATAAGATATGTGGTTGTGGATTACTTCTTTCATCGTCAATTAGTTTTGAGATGAAACCTCATATAATCTAATATGTTCATATTCTTAGAATTTCTTTTAGTGTATTTATTTATATGGTTTGAGTTTGATTTTCAATATTAATCGTAATTCGTGAAGTAAACGGACAATGCAAAGATACATGTATTTTGTATTTATTTGTACAATGAATATTTTTTTTTTAATGGATTAAAGGGCAAACCAAACTAAATACAGCTAGAGTCCACGAAAAAGAACCCAAAAAAAAAAAAAACAATTCATCTCCTAAATTGAAAATAAAAAACAATTCATCTCCTGAATTGAAGATTAAGTTTTGTTTAATAACCATTTGGTTTTTAGATTTTAAAAATTAAGTCTTTTTTTTTGTCTAATTTTTCTATCATAGTTGATCTTTTCTTGAAAGCATATGAATTTATAGTCAAATTCTAAAAACAAATTACTTTTTTTTTAGTTTTCAAAACAATGTTTGATTTTTTAAAACATATTTAAAAAGTAGATAACAAAACAAGAAAATTTAATTATTTATAGGTTCAATTTTTAAAAACCAAAAACTAAATCCATATTTGATAATCATTTGATTTATGGTTTCTGAAAATTAAGTCTATACACCTTAGTATTTATAGACTTAATTTTCAAAAACTAAAGTCCGTTTGATAACCATTTAGTTTTTTTTATTTTTTTATTTTTGAAAATTAAGCCTATAATTACTACTTCCACCTATGGGGTTTCATGTTTTTTTATCTACTTTTTAGATGTGTTTTAAAAAACTAAGCTAAGTTTTGGGACTAAAAGAGTAGTTTCTAAACACTTGTGTTTTGTTTTTGGAATTTAGCTAAGAATTCAAGTGTTTTCCTGGGAAAAATGGAAACCATAGTAGGATAAATGGCGTCCATTGTAAGAAAATGGTGAGAAAATAAGTACAATTTTTAAAAACCAAAAACAAAAAATTAAGGCTCCGTTTGATAACCATTTGATTTTTTGTTTTTGTTTTTTGAAAATTAAGCCTATAAATACAACTTTTACCCTTAATTTTTCATGTGTTTCTTATCTAATATTTAGATGTCACTAGTAGAAAAAAGGGTTTTAATGACGAGCAATGCCCGTCATTAAAGGGTTTTGATGACAGGCGCACGCCCGTCATCTATGCAAGTGTCATTGTATGTTACAATGACGGTCGGGTTTTGATGACGGGCAATGCCTGTCATTAAAAGTCTTGCCCGTCATTAAAAGTGGGTTGGAACCCAGTTTTTAATGACGGGCATTGCCCGTCATGAAAAGGTGATTTTTAATGACGGGCATTGATGTTTAATGATGGGTAAAATTTATATTTGAATTTTTTTAAAATAAAACTCATTGTCCGTCATTATTTTAGTTCATAATTTTTTATTTAATGACAACCAATGCTCCCGTCATCGTTTTTAGCATAATTTAATTAAAAAAAAAGTTAATAACCCGATGGCTAACCAACAATATTTAATAACTAATTACCTGAAATATTGCAAATATATTAACTCCTATATTGAAACCCACACATGAAATCACTATACAAATTTACAAACTTGCAACAAAAACACTTTTATATCCAAAACATACATGAAATCACTAAACAACATCCAACAAAATTATTTTTTAACCAAAACAATGCACAAAGAAAACTTTTATATCCAAAACTCCAAAACCATAAACTACTATATTACAAACCATAAACTCCTATATCACAAACCTTAACCATAACTCGTATATCACAAACCTTAACCATAACTCTAAAACCATAAACTCCTATATCACAAACCTTAACCATAACTCTAAAACCATAAACTCCTATATCACAAACCTTAACACCTATATCACAAAAACAATAAAATCTAAAACTAACACGAAATCAAGCCAATAAGTAAAAATTTCGGCATGACCTCTACAGAACATCAGCTAACCATAACCTGAAACATTGCAGAACACTTTTATATATCCAACAAAAACATGAAGTCACAAATTCATCCACAAACATCCAACAATCATTCCTTTTACGAGAAGAACATAACTTCATTATAAAGAATACACATGAGACGATTTCTACATAACCTTATCGCCTATATCACAAAAACCATAAACTCGTATATCACAAACCTTAACCATAACTCTAAAACCATAAACTCCTATATCACAAACCTTAACACCTATATCACAAAAACAATAAACTCTAAAACTAACACGAAATCAAGCCAATAAGTAAAAATTTCGACATGACCTCTACAGAACATCAGCTAACCATAACCTGAAACATTGCAGAAAACTTCTATATATCCAACAAAAATATGAAATCACTAATTCATCCACAAACATCCAACAAACATCCACAAACATCCAACAAACTCCAATCCCAGATTCAGAAGAATGAGGCCACCCGCCTCTCCATAAACTACTAAATATTATATACAATTCTACTATATACATTATAAACAAGTATATTGTACACCTAACCAACATATTAACTTAACTTCATACAAATCTAGTACTTTTTCACAAAATTCAGAAATCCACAAATGGGTTATACAAATCTGCCAACAAAATCCGCCCATTGTACTTGAATCTCGTCGATTTCTTCTTGTTTATATGCAGTTTTTGTGTTAAACTACAAAGAAAAATAATATATAATAACATTAGACTAAATTATATTTTGAATCACAAACTAGATAAAATAAAAGTACTTACAAGGTTCATTATAGGGATACTAGAATTATATATGATTTCTCGTATATACTTCTGTACATAGTACCCGCACTCTACAGAACCCGGTTGATGGGGGCACTACATGCAAAATAATTTAAAAAATAGCATGTTTGAGTTAAATATTGTTCCAACGTTGATCAAAACAATCGAATATATCAATTATGTTTACCTTTACAAGTTTTCAAGTGATGGCAGAACGATATTGTGGAAGTGAGTGCTTGGCTTGCCACATTCTCAAGGATCTAAAGAGTTTGAAGCATTAGAAAAATTAATAGAACCCGGTTGATGGGGGCACTACATGCAAAATAATTTAAAAAATAGCATGTTTGAGTTAAATATTGTTCCAACGTTAATCAAAACAATCGAATATATCAATTATGTTTACCTTTACAAGTTTTCAAGTGATGGCAGAACGATATTGTGGAAGTGAGTGCTTGGCTTGCCACATTCTCAAGGATCTAAAGAGTTTGAAGCATTAGAAAAATTAATAGAAAGTAATTAATTCTAAAGGTTTGAAACACTTACCTATTTATTGTTCCTTGAAAACTTTCTTCGATCTTACTCCTCAAACGAGTTTAAGACATAAACGGTGTTTGCCTCATGGATGGATAACGATCAACATCCAATGATATCTATTAAAGTTATGAGTATTCTAATATCATTGTTTTATGAACAAAAAACATATAAATAAGTTGAATGTGAAGTAAACTTACCCAGTATTATATGGGATGAAAACTTGTTGATCCAAACCCAAATTAACCATTTCTAACCTGTTAGCCAGATTTATACAACGTGTTTCTTGACTTTTAACAAAATTAGAAATTGTTATTTGATCAACTAGCAAGAACTTGGCGATTATTTCATAGTCACATACAGTCCAAAGATACCTAAATAAAAGTAAAGTTATTTTATAAAACATTCAAAAGCGTAGTCAATATAGTTGTGAATGAAAGATGTTGTATACTTACGCAATGTATGCGACTATGCAGGAGTACCTTATCTCCACCATCCCACAATAATGCAGGATATCATCGCGATGTAAATAAATTAACTTTTTCTCCCCGAACATGTGCTCGCTCAACGTAACTTGAATCGTATCATCTTCTTGCATCGATAACATGCATAACGATTCAGAAGTTTAATAGTCACGTGAGCATTTGTGTACTTTGTAGAATGTGAAGTAGGCACATGTACAGAAACATCCGACTTATGTTTTGCTGGAGAAGCCACCTATCACAACAAAACAACATTTAAATGTGTAAACAAAGAATATAGTAATTTTAAACATTGAGTTGAAGAATTTCATACCTTTTTTCCCTTATTAAAAATGACAAGGTCACGAGGCCATGCCATAAAATTTCCCATAGATTGACTCAGGGACTCTACTTCTCCCCGTATAGGAATTGGTAATGGAGCATCTTCACCTACGATCATGTCCACTACCACTCTAACATTTTCAACTCCTAAGGGAACTCCATGGACTGTGGGAAATTGAGCGTCAGACGTGTACATTGTGCCTACAACAACCACATTATCCTTTGATCCTATTGCTAGATGGCATGGAGTTCCCTTCAAAAATTAAAAAACAATGTCGGAATAAAGTATCATATATCACATCTTATGATCAAAAAAATTCCACAAAATCCTAATTACCTCTAAAATTTCTTCCACCTCGTCAATGACCTCCTTGTCTTTTGGATGATTACTGCCTATGTGATAGCATGCAAATATACTATCTTATTTCTATATTTTAGCTAGTTTTTATACTTAAAACATGGACATTCATGGTATTTTATGGTTAATTTCAGGAAATTGAGCTTGAGAAGCAAGAATTGAGTGTTTTGAGACTATTTTGATGCAATTTGGAACATGTGTGTGCTTAATTGAAGACCCAAGAAAAGTATAGATGTATTTTGAGTATAAAAAGTATACTGAGAGATTCTACATCGAATCACGATTCCAACGCATCAAACCGGAGGTCATTTGGACACCCGAGCGAAAAGATATGACAAAAATGGTCGCAGTGGGTTGGCTGGCAGCAGGCACAGCGTTGCAACGCCGTACCGAAAAGCCCTATAAATACAACATGTTGTTTTCATTGCAAAAGGAGCCGAATTTGATAGTTTTTAGCCCTAGTTTCGAAATACACACTCTAAGGGGAGAAAAAAGAGCATTCCTGGGGAGCCAAAGCGTTTGTGGAGGCTCGAGATCGTGACGGGAGCTCGGGAACGAGAGACCGACTTCGACACATAAGTTTATTTCTCTTTCTTTTAGTTTGTAATTGAGTTTAAAGACTTTTCCTATGACTTTAGCTTGTTTTTATGGTGATTTTGAGTAGCTAAATGTTGTAGTTGGAATTTGATTAGCATGTTTTAGATTTATTTGATTATGTATTGAACTTTGTTATGTTATTTATTTTTGGCAATTCATTCTTAATTTCATTTATATCTTTGGTTTAAGTGGACTCGAGAGAAAAAGGTTAAATTAGAACAAGGTTGTCAAAACTCTTAGAATTCTAGCATGAGAATGACCTAGAAATCTTAGGGAAACGCATAAAGAAGTTGCTTAATGCCGTGCATGCTTAGATTTTATATGGAGACTATAGGATTTATTGTATGTGCGAGGCTCTTGAGAGATCGAGAGACTTTCTTGAGTAATTGACTTCTTGTTTATAAATTCATAATATTAGTTCATTGCATGTGTTAAATAAGGAATTATCTTCTGAAATCATCTTCCTTCAATTCTATCATATTCGTGTCTCCAATTGTACATTTATTTTCTATCTTTCTTTTCACTATCCATCAAAGTTTTGTTTCTTTAGCTAAAATTAAGAAAAAGTATCTTGGTAATTAATTAATCTAGAAACCCATTCCCGAGGACGATACTCTGTACTCAAATCACTATACTAAAACTTGACCCGTACACTTGCGGTATTGCAATATAACTCTACGCAACAAGTTTTTGGCGCCGTTGCCGGGGAATGGCGATTATTTAGATTAATTAATATTAGGAGAAAATTTAAAATTTTAGACTAAAGTTTGTTTGTATGTTTTTCCTTATTTGTTTGATTGTTGTTTCCTTGTTTGCTTTATTTTAGCTTTATGTGTTGTTTGTTGTCTTTGTCCCCTGCATTTGGTTGTGTTGCTATTGTGTGAAGTCTTGTTGTGAAATTACTGATTTTTCAAGTATGACTTTGCATAATTTTGAGTTTCCACCATTCTATTATCCATCCCGGGACCCTATGTATGTGCACCCTGATTTCTCTGAATCTCATCTGTCTAATTTTTACCATTCTGTACCTGAAATTGATGAACATTCATGTAATGGTAGTTATCTAGGCAGTTGGAACCATAGTTCTTCATACCTTGACCAACCCATAGAAAAATCTTCTCTTGTGGACAAATTGAGGGAATATACTCTAGAATTGAAAATTAAAAATTTGGTTCATGAAGAGTTCGAAAGGTTGAATAGGTTAGAAGCTAAAGTGGTAGAACTGTGGGAAATAGTACAGGATAGAACCCAATATCTTAACCAGCTAGTAATTTCCCTTAAGGCCTTACAGGAACAATTTATTATCCTTACCACTGAGAGGGTGCCACCTAGGAGGGTCTGTTCACATGATAGTGAGGATAGGTTGGGGAGATTGAGACACACCATAATCAAAGTTAGTGAGGAGACATCGGTATTGTAATCACTTCCACAGAGGAAACCCAGGTGATAGGGTTAGAGGCTGAGAAGTATTCTCCCCTTTATTCACCAGAAATTTCCTTAATTGTTGATAACCAATTGTCATACACTCACAAGTCATGTTTTGATTTCAGCTCTTTCATTTTATTAAACAAAAATACAAAAAATAATTATGTCTCTGGTGCCCATGAAAAGCAAGATAGCCTTTTAGACTTAGAGGGCTACATTGATTCAAGCAAGAAGGGCCCAGAGAAGTATGAGCAATTTTATGTGCCCTGATAAGTCACCGTCTAGCTAAAGACGTTAAAGAAAGCGCTTCTTGGGAGGCAACCCAAGTTTTATGTGTTATGTCTTTATTTTATGTTTTATTTTCTAGTTGTTGGTGTTTTTCTTTTTTTTTTATCTAACTTCTTTCTTTTTGTTTCTCCAAGTGTATGCCCAAAGGGAGAGCTGCAGACTTGCACCCTTTTGATCCTGAGATCGAGAGGACCTGTAGGAGACTCCTAAGGGAAGGAAGAGCAGAACCTCAGGAGATGGCTGATCAGGAGCTCATCAACAACCCTAAACCTATCAGGGAGTATTTCCAACCTGCGTTTAATTCTGAGCAGGCTGAAATAGTCCATGCCCCTATCAATGCTAATAACTTTGAACTGAAAACAGGGCTGATACAAATGGTTAGGGAAGGTGCTTTCAAAGGCCTAGCCACGAAGATCCTAACTCTCATCTTCAAATTTTTTGGAAATCAGGTACATTTAAAATGAATGGTATCTCTCATTGATAGTATTCGCTTACGTCTCTTTCCTTTTTCCTTGCGTGGTAGAGCCAAAGAATGGCTAGGGTCCCTTCCTCGTGGAGTATCACTTCCTGGGAGGAGTTGGCCCAAGCCTTCATGACCAAATTCTTTCCACCAAGTAAAGCCGCAAAGTTGAGGACCGAGATAGGAACATTCGAGCGTGAGAGGGAGAAGCAGCTTATTTGAAGCACGGAAAGGTACAAGGACATGCTCGGGAGGTGCCCACAAAGATGGCTATCCGCACGGCTCCAGTGCAATACTGTTTTATAATGGACTCGAAGGTAAGACCGGACCATTCTGGATGTCACCGCTTTGGAGGGGCTTTCATGGCGAAGGTCGCGCGTAAGCACGTGCCTCCCGGAGGAAGTGTCAACCGCCCACTACCGCTGGCCTCTGAGAAAATGACATGATCTAAGCCGATGTTGGATTATATCAAGCCGGACGAGGTAACCTCTCTTAGATCTCATATGGCGTCTCTCACTCATGCCTTAAATAATTTTGCAGATCACCACAGATGGGATGTTCTCTCAATGCTCCCACCCAATGGAGAATCCACCATGGAGCAATTGCACTACACGAACAATAGAAGCAACCACTATGGAGGAAATCGGACTCGAGAATAACCTACCAACACATTACAATCCAGTTTGAGGTATCATGAGAATTTCTCTTATGCTAACAACAAGAATGTGTTGAATCCTCCTACAGGGGCATGCTTCTACATCGAGAGGAAACCATCTCTGGAAGACACATTGCACTCCTTCATAGTTGAATCCGTAAATCGGTCCAACCACCGAGAATGCAATCACCATTTATCTCGTATATAGTGACCATCATGGAGCTGCGCAATAAAGAATATAGAGACCCAGATTGGCCAAATGAACACATCACTCCAGGCACTGCAAGCAAGGAAAGAAACACCTTGAGGGAGTACAGTCTAGCTAAAGACGTTAAACAAAACGCTTCTTGGGAGGCAACCCAAGTTTTACTTACTTTTGTTTTCCTGTCTTTAGCTTGCTTTAGTTGTTTTTGTTGTTTTCAACTCTTAGTTAGTTGTTGTTTTACTTCGTAGGTTGTGGAGATGCCCTTCTTCGTTGAAATCCATGCTCCCATTCGAGAGGAACTCCAACACACATGCTTTGGCTATCCAAGGAACTCGAAAGATCTCCATCACCCGGGACAGATGATGCTTCACTTCTACCCTTATACTTGCCACATGCTTATTTCTACAAACATTGGGGACAATGTTTAGTTTAAGTTTGGGGGTGGGATTGTGTTTATTTGTTGTGACTGTCCTGAGTATGTGCTGAATTGTTGGTTGATCTTTTATATAAGTATGAGTATGATAGCCTAGGATGAGATATAATTGAAAATCTTTGTGATTCTGCTGAAACCTGAAAGCATGACATGAATTTGAGTTAATTTAAAAAATTTTCTTGAGTTTTTCCTGCATTATATGCACATAGCCTTTGTTCCTGTAGTTTTGAAATGCTTAGAACAAAGTTATTAGGCTTAGAAGTTTGATGTCACCTCGATAGGTCTGAAAATTGATTTGAGAGTTAAACTGCAGGATAGGGGAAATGACAATATGAAGTGCATGATCTGTATAATATGTGCATTATGTGAAAAAGTTTATTTTTGTTGTCTATTTGTAAAAAAAAATCGTGAGGACAAAAAGAGCTACCTTCACTGTGATCAGTTAGGCCACTCATTGAGCGAGTGCTCTAGGTAAGGGTCCCTGCAGTGGATGTGTGAAAGCTAGTGTCCTTGCACAAAAAAAATAGAAAAAAATAGAAAAAAAGTGGCATCAAAAGAGTGATTAAGTGCTGAGTAAAGTTGTTTATTTCTGAATGTGGAGAGGCTCAAAGATTAGTAATTAAGACCAGTGTAGGGGGAAGTTGAATGGAGAACCTAATAAAGTTGATCCGGGCTTAGTAAAAATGAAGGGAACATAGGCTAACCACACACACACGTAGGAACACTTAGGAAAAGTTTTAAATTACTTGTTGAAGTGTTATGTTTAAGTGTTTCCTGTAATTGCAAAATTTTCTCTTAAATCTTTGAGCCTTAAATCAAATGTATGTTCAAGAACAATCTAATGTTTAACTCTGTTTTTGCTCGAGACTAGCAAAAGTTTAAGTTTGGGGGTATTTGATAGCACACAAAATGTGTTATCCTTAGGCTTAATTATTGCTAGTTTTATAACGATTTTGGGGCTTTTACGTGGTTAATTTATTCAATTTCAGGTAAGAGCTTAAACGGAGCTATTGGAGACAATTTGGATCACTCGGGATCAAAACGAGGCTATTTGGAGCCAAATAGAACATCAAATGGAAGTGAAAGAATCAAACCAAGCTTTAAGACCCGAGGTGATGGCGTTGCAACGCCATATAGAGCGTTGCAATGCCAAACGTGCAGCCAAGAGGCTTTGAAGGTTACAGCGATGGCGCTTAACGCCGCTTTGGCGGCGTTACCACGCCATCTCGATAAGAAGACGCTTATGAAGACCGTGCGGTGTGCGTTGCAACGCTACCTTGCGGCGTCGCAACTGATTTCCGATAAGGGCGCACGCATGAGAAGCCGCACAGAGGGCGTTGCAACGCTCCCTTGCAGCGTCGCAACGCCAGATCGATAAGGGCGCGCGCGTTAAAGTAGCAGCATTGCAACGTTGTCCCTAGCGTTGCAATGCTACCGATAGTTTCCATATTTACCACGCGTTTAGGGTACAACGTTGCAACGCTGCCCCATTGATGCCTATAAATACAACCTTATGATTCTTGCAATGGGGAGCACAATTTGGTAGAGTTTTGCCCTAAATTCGAAATACACCTTGTAAGAAGAGAGAAAATAGTGATTTTGGGAGCCAAAGCATTCGTGGAGGTTCGAGATCGAAGACGGGAGCTCAGAGACGAAGGACCGACATCGACACCTAAGTTTATTTCTCTTTCTTTCAATTTGTAATAGAGTTCTAAGACGTTTTCTACTTGTTTAGTTTGGTTTTCTTGTGATTTAGAGTAGCTAAACATAGTAGTTAGGATTTGAATTACTTGTTATGACTTTCTTGTGATGTATTGAAGCATGTTATGTTGTTATTTTTGGCAATTCGTTCTTTACTTTTCAATTTGTTGATTTAAGTGGACTCGAGAGATAAAACTTGAATTAGAGCAAAATTGTCAAAACCCTTGGAAGTCTGGCATGAGAGTTACCTAGAAATCTTAGGGAAACACATAAAGAAGTTGCTTAATGCCATGCATGTTGTAGGTTCATATGGAGACTATGAGTTTATTGCATGTGTGAGGCTCACTAAGAATCAAGAGATTTTCTTGAGTATTTCACTTCTTGTTTATAATTTCATCTCATTGGTTCAATGCATGTGCTAGTTAGGTCTTTAACTTGTAAAACCACTTCTCCCAAATCTATCAATCTGTGTCTCCACATGTTTGTTCGTTTGTTTGTATTTACTTCAACCAACTATCCATGTTATGTTTCTTTAGCTAAAATTGAGAATTAGTACCTTAATAATTAATTAATCTAGAAACCCATTCCCGAGGACGATACTTGGACTCATAAATCACTATACTAAAACTTGACCCGTACACTGCGGTATTGCAATATAATTTTACGCAACACTATGCTTGCAGACTTTTTGGAAGGTGAGCACGACATTTTGTTGTCAGACTCTTTGCTTGATTTTGATTTCACTCGAGGAATGTTAAAGTATGTTGATGGTTTGACAGACATACCTATTCCTCTAACACACCATTTGTGTTCTGGCGTGCCTAATGCTTCGGTCAATATGTCTTTACCTTTATTCTTCATAGCTAGTTCGTCCTGTCACAACCATTTAGATTAACATTGAAACTAACCATAAGATATTTAAACTAAGAATCATTTTTACATCATATTAAAATAAAAACATATTGACTTATGATTCGACCAGCGCATTGTTTGGTTTCATCATCGAAGTATTCATTATTTTTTACTTTTCATGCCTATATCCATAAGGTGGCACGAGTGGAAGGATCTTCCGCCAATTCCTATAAAAACACACAAGTTATTAAATCTCATTTATGGAAAATTATAAGAAATAATGTTACTCACTAGTTCTTCAACTAAGTTGGCATATCCTTTGCGAGAGATGTGATGATTATATTTACATTTCTCTCTCCTTTCCTTTTGTACACGACTTTGTGCCTGTATCACATAATAGAATCAATTTAAATCATTTTAATACTTTTTTTACTAACTTTTAAAAGCAATAAGTATAATGTACTTACCTCCCATTCTTCCGATAATCTAGCATTCACAAATGCTTCCCATTGGTTTTGATCAATATGTGAATACTTTTGTGGAGGATGCTTCAACAAGGACGACTCATCCTTAAATGAAAGTATGTGTTTTTGATACAACGTGTATTAAAATGTTCAAAATTTATTTGCCGCTGATTGTGTAAACCCGAGAATCATTCTTTGGAATTTCCTTATAAAGAAAAAACAAAGAAAAGAAGAAATGAATGCATAGAACTTGGTTTTCCTTGTTTTAAAAAGAAAAGAAATGAAGTGAAAGATAAAAGAAAAACAAGGAAGGAAAAGCTTAAACCATTTTGGTTTGGTTTGCTCTAAGAATAATGAAGAAAAGAAAATGAAAGGAATGGTTATTATATTATGTTTTGTTTAGGATAGAAAAGAAAAGAAAAGAAAAGAAAAGGAAAAGGAAAAACAAAGAAAGAAAGTGGAAGGTGGGACACCCACCTTGGTTTTTCTTTTTAAACAACCAAGTTCCTTCGAATTTCTTCTCATTTTCATCAAAGAGGAGCTGAGGGTTCGTGGGAAAAGCTTAAAGGAAGAGGAAGAAGGTGATTTTGGAGCTGGAATTGCAGAAGAGAGGGAGAGAACTCAAGCAAATTAGTATAACAGCAAGGTAGTCACTCTGCCATGTTCTGATATTTTGAAGTTTACGAGCTCCACAAGAAGAGGTAAGTGTTGAAATTTGCTTTTCCTGAAAGCTAACTCATTTTTCAACAAAGTTCGTGAAGGAAGATTGAGCAAATTCGGATCTTAAGCTACTGATTTGTGAAGAGGAAGACAGAAGACAGAATTTGCTGTCAAATCCGAGAAGTCTCTGGTGTTTTGGTTGTACTGGTCTGTAGAGTTGGAATAAGAAGCTCTAATAGGTATGGTTGGAAAGCTTATTGAATTTCCTTAAACTTTCATGAAGAAATCGTGAGTAGAAAATGTCTAGAAGATGTTTTAAATATCAGGTTAAATTTGTTGTGCAGCAGGAAATCCGAATCTGGAAACAACAGAATTCTGTTTTTAGGAAAGTAGCTTTCGAGGTATTTCTGAACCAATCTGTTGGGAATTTCAATTCCATGTCTTCATATGATTTTTAGAGGATTCAAAAAGGAAGAGTTTGGTATAAATTACATTATTTTTGGATAAGTAAAGAAGAAGTTATGGCTGTCTGAATACAGGGCAGAAAATCTGAAAATGCAAGAAAATTTGAAAGTGTGTTTTCTTGTAATTTTAAGGTTAAAAAGCATGAGCTCGAGGTTCTAATGGTTGAATTTGGTTTGTTTGACAGGCCAAGAACAAATAGGTCGAGTGTACGGGTTAAGACTCTAGTTCTAACGCTGTGAGTGACAAAACGAACTTCAAAAGTGTTTATATGCTTGAATTATGATTTAAGAAATGCAAGTTTTGCTAGAATGGAAGTTTTCAATGCTTTATGCTTTCTTTTTGAACACATGTTTATGAGTATTCATGTTTTCCTAGAAATATTTTCAAGTATTCATTGTGAGCCTAAATGTCTTGATGAAATTTATATATGAGCATATGTTTATTGAATTTCCAAAGTTTATGGAAATGCTATGATTTCGAGTGAGTATGTTTAGCAAGTATGTTTTTAAAGATTTCCAATTTTATGAACAAGCTAAGTAAGCTTGAGTTTTATGAATGAAAAGATAAACAGGCATGTTCAAATGTTTTCATGTGATCTTCTGAGATATTGAGCCCGAGGCTTTATGGTATCGTGTGCACACAGGTCACTTCTGTTGTCGACGTTGAGTGTACTCCGTGACAACAGCGCTGTCGTGAGTGTTGGGCGGGCCCCACTACGACAAAGACGATCGGAGTGTTGGGCGGGCTCCACTACATCGTAGAACAAACGTTGGTTGTACTGGGCGTGCCCTACACAACGTAGATTGTGACATGTTTTAAAAAGAGTTTATATCATTTATATGCCTTACGAGATTTTAACGATATACTTGCTGGTTTTTCTGAAAAGCTATTATGATTACACAATTACTTTTAACGCTTGATTACAGATGCATATGCTCATAGATGACCAGGTGATATGATTTACGAATTAGTAGTTTCCTTTTAAACTCAAGTCACTCACTGAGCTTCATAGCTCATTCTTTCAGTGTTTTCCCACTTTTTAGGTAGGATTGAGCTCCCGGTGCCTAATAACTTGCCATAGTCTACTGGAAGCTCCAAGAGTTTGATACTTTGTACGTGGGTGGAGATGTATATGAAGTCTATATGTATTGTAGAAGGACTTTGAAGTTATGTTTATGTGTACATTCTAGGTTGTGGCTGTGTAAGCCATGGTTGGGAATGTTTATGGTTGTGATGTTCATATCTCTTTCAGTTTTCCAGAGAGTCTTAAGTAGGGTTACCCCTTACGTAGGTTACGTAATTGTCAATATTCCGTTGTGTTATGTTTAAGTGTTTCTTATACATGTTTAGTGTGCTTATCAGGTAAAACAGGGTCAACAGGTATCGTTAGAAAGGTGAACGATGTCTGTTGGCTTCACGCCGTCTGTCGGGCTAAGTTAGCAGGTAGTTCGGGAGGGAGTGTGACAGATTGAAGAATACTATTTTTGGACCGAGGGTCGATCACAAATGACATCTACATAAGAAACACATAATAAATGGTTAAATAACTCTATATATTAAGAAGTTCGTAGGGAAAAATACTATTATTATTCTTACCTCTACAGAATCAAAAATTTTATTTTTCAATTCTTGGGGAACTTCTTTCCAAGTCTTGTAACTTAATGGAATTTGTTGCCTAACGCAAACTCCAATATAACTTTGCATTTGGTTTGCATTATCCCAAACACTCTGACCTTGATTGTTGTATTGGATGACTAAGCGTTCTCCTGTAGTCCTTACGCGTGCCAGACCACGTCGATTAGTATGCCTAGCCTCCATTTGGATCGATACGTTCACTTCATCGTCACTTGATCCACTCATTGTAACAATCTGTAAAAAAAAAATATCATGAAAAAAATAAGTTATATTAGCGCATAAGACATATGAACTCATAAAAAATTATAATAACTAAACAATGACATACCATATTTAATACATTATTTATCGATCCATATACCATCACAATCATTTCTAAGATATGTGGATGACATTTCGTCGATTTCATGGGTCGCGTCAATATTAGGCATTCTTTCTAGGACCCCATATCCACAATCTTGAACGATATCAACATCAGCCTCAAAATATTCTTCTTCAACTATTCTTTGAGGAGGGGTTAAAACCACCGACCATCGAGGATCAAGCGGGTCTTTCACATAAAATACTTGTTTGGCTTGAGATGCTAAAATAAATGAGTCCGATCTATGTCCAATTCGATTAAGGTTGATGATTTTGTAAATCCAAGGTCATCTACTTTAAGTCCATTATTATTCTCAACCCAGTCACATTTTAACAAAATAAATGTCAATTTTCGGTAATCAATCTCCCAAATCTCTTGTATTACACCATAAAAGGTCATGTCTGACATAATCAAATTTTTATCCTTAGCGCTGGAGACTTGCATTGTGTTTGCTGTTATAAGAATTCCACTATTTTGGGTATTCCTAATATCATCACGTTTCTTCGTATGATAATCAGTACCATTGACCACATAACCTCTAAATGTGGCTACATCTGGACAAGGCCCATGAGCTATCCATCTTAAAGAAGGTGATATGGAGTTGTTTGGCACCTCGAGAGCAAGTTGAACCTGAAAATATACGTTGTAAATTAAGTAGGAATAAACATTAAACCCACTCATTACAATAGCTTCATCTCAAGATTACCCGATCACGCAACCATCTGCTAAATGTGCGATTATGTTCATCTTGAAACCACTTTTTGTTTTTGGATCTACTGGGATTGAGTCTAGATAGAGTTTCCATGTGTTTCCTAAATTCATAGAACACATGAAAATTATTACATCATTCCATAGTTGAAAAGTTATGCGAAAGAATTGAGATTTACGTACCCTACATATGGAAGCACGTCATTCACATTTTGAAGAACATAAAGATGAGCTTGATCCAATTGTTCCTTACTGAGTTTGATATAGTGAGCAACAAACAATGGTCTATCAAAATCTGATTTCTCTTTCCTTGTCGTTGAACGTACCCCAATAGACTCAACCCCAGAGAGAAATTCAGAACAAAATTCTACAGCCTCCTCCATAATATAATTTTCTCCAATGCATCCTTCTGATCGGTTTCTATTTCGCACATAACCTTTTAGAACTTTCATATATCGTTCAAAAAAATACATTCACCTCAAATACACTGGTCCACAAAATTCTATCTCTCTTACAAGATGGACCACAAGATGTACCATTATCGTGAAGAATGCCGGTGGAAAATATTTCTCTAACAAGCACAAAGTAACCACTACATCCTCTTGCAAGCCTTTTAACTTTGATGAATCGATCGCCTTACTACATATGGCATTGAAAAAGAAACACAGGCGAATAATTGCATATCTAACATGATTTGGTAAAATACCACGTATAGCCACAGGTAATAATTGTTGCATAAGAACATGGTGGTCATGCGATTTAAGCCCATAAAGTTTCAAATCTGTGAGCGACACTAAACTTTGTATATTGGATGAATAACCTTCAAGTACTTTAATTTCTGATAGTGTCTTACACAAATTCAATTTCTCCATCCGCTATAGTGTATAACATGCTGGAGGTAAGAAGATTATTTTCTCTCATAATTGAGGGGCCAACTCCTCCCTAATGTTCAATTCAACTAAATCTAGACGAGTTTTTAATCTATCTTTTGTCTTGCCGGGAATATCAAGTAACGTGCCAATAATATTTGCACACACATTCTTCTCAATATGCATCACATCTAAACAATGTCGCACGTCAAAATGTTTTCAGTATTCTAACTCAAAGAAAATAGACTTATTCTTTCAATAAGTGCTTGAAGGATCTCCTTTATTTTTTTCCTTTCTTGGCTTCTTTCCAAACGAGTATTGAAGTCTACTAACTTTCGCAAGAATTTTCTCTCCACTTAACGGTTCAGGAGTAAATTTCAATTCTTGTTCACCATTAAAAGCTTTCTTCTGTCTTCTATATGGATGATTATGGGGTAAATATTTTTGATGTCCAAGATATGCCATCTTTTTCCCTTTTGGCAAATAAGTGGTTGACGTTTTTTCCCCACATATTGGGCAAGTATGATATCCTTTTACTATACAACCACACAAATTGTCATATGCAGGAAAATCATTAATAGTCCACAATAAAATAGTTTTAAGTATGAAAGATTGTCCATGATTTACATCGTAACACTGAACTCCATCATTCCAAAGTTTTTTCAGAACATCAACTAATGGAGCTAAATAAACATCTATGTCATTCCTTGGTTGTTTAGGCTCAGATATTAATGCATCTAACATAAAAAAATTTCGTTTCATGCATAACTATGGAGGTAAATTGTATGTCACCAACATAACTGGCCAACAACTATATCTACTACTAAGATCACCGTGTGGATTGACTCCATCAGTTAAAAGAGCAAGACGGAGATTTCTAGGTTCTAAACCAAACTCTGGCCATAAATTGTCTACTTGCTTCCACGATAGTGTATCCGCAGGATGTCGTATGTACCCATCAATTACTCGTTCATTAGCATGCCAAGTCAACAAACTCGATATTTCTTTACTGCGAAACATTCTTTCAAATCTTGGAATAGGAGAGAAATACCACATGACTTTCGCCGGAATGTTCTTCATCACATCCTTTGAATTTTTACAAAGCTTCCATCTTGATGTTCCGCATGTAGGGCATAACTTCTACATCTTCAAGCTCTTTTCTAAACAAATAACAATCATTACTACATGCATGAATCTTTTCATACTTCATTCCAAGAGTACACAAGATTTTTTTGGCTTGATATGTAGAGCTAGGAAGTTCATTTGGACTTGGTAAGATGTCACGAACCAATGCTAACAACTCAGTGAAACTCTTATCGCTCCATCCAAACTTTGCTTTCAAATTATATAACTTTATCAATGCAGATATTTTGGTAAAATTGTTACAATTTAAGTACAATGGTTTCTTGGCATCATCTAACACTTCTTCAAATATTGGAGACCTGTCATTAAAATAGTTATGTGCAACCTCAAACATTCTTATTGTGTCGCCAACATCTTCGCCCTCAACTTCACTTTCTCTTTTCTCTCATTCTAGAGTGACTCACCATGCCAAATCCATGTTCTATAGCTTTCATCAATGTCATTAATATATAAATGGTCTCTTACGACATTCACATTTTGAGACTTTGCATTCACACATTTCAAGCATGGACAACAAATGACACCTGGCCTATTTGAATGTCGTATACCATTTTAGATAAACGTCTCAACTCCTAAACGATATTCTGATGACATTCTATTCTTTGACATCCACGACTTATCCATAACTATAAATCTGGCGTCTTGAAAGTTCAATCTACAACAAGAATAATAGTTACTTAAACTTATGTACTTACTATGTCCTTAGGAAGTCGCCGAAGAAAAAATAAAACTATCAAGGAGTTCACTACTTACTCAATTTCATGATGTTGATTCAAAAGCCAACATCATGATATTTTGGACTAATACCATTTCCTCTCATCCACAAACCCACTACTAATATTAAGAAAATTAAACATATGATCCTAACCAAACATGCTAAACAAAAGTTTTCAACCATTCCTCGATCACTATTAATATTAAGAAAATTAAACATATGAAATCTAAACTCATAAAACTTAACACAAACAAAGAATTAGAATTAAGAAAAATTTAGGAAATTCTCACTTTTTCCTCAATAATGTAATACAAGTTATTAACCTCCTTCCATCCATCCCCAATATAAAAGTAAACTTATCTATTTTAAACTCATAAAAAATTATAGCATAATCAAAGAAAATAGTAGTAAAAACTTAGGTATCTTGAAGGTGGGATTAGTTAACATGGTACCTAAATTAAAATGAGAAATCCGATTATGAAAACCAAAAATAAATGCCATAAGTTCTAACTAATATAGTTTCAAATGGTTCAATTTCTTCTTTGAACTAATATTGAGGTAAGTTTGATAGTAGGTAAATTTTCATTAAGTTAAAGTGATTATTTTGTAGAAACTAATTTGAATCTCAAACTTAATATTGAGTTAAGTTTGAGATTCAAATTTTAAATTGGGTCGAAAAATGAAAATTTGAACTTGATAGTAGTAATCAAGAATGGACTTTTAATATCATGAGAGAAGTTCCTCATATGTTTCTTGGGTAGCTTTTACAATATTGAGGCTTTTGAGACTTCTTCAACTACCTAAAGATGGGGTCAGCTCCAATTTTGGATGCAACCCTTGCATCACATTTTTAATGTTTGTAATGTCAATTACCATCAATCCTTAAAAAATGTTTCTAATGTCATTAATTAAACTAGACTTAAATTAGGTAGAAACTGAACACATTTTCACTTGAAAGAAAAAATCATGCATAACATGTAGCTTTGAACACATTTTCTTACAACCTCAACCATATTATATATATTTTTAAGTTTTTAAGGCTACATAAAAATTGCATAATCCATAACATGTGACTTCCATTTCAACTTGTGCCCTTCAACATTTCAAGAGCATTTCAAGATAACTGACATAAAAACAAATTAAAGGGGCAGATTTGGACCTCAATATAGCAGATCTACAAACGAAGGGTGTAGATCTGGGCCTCACGCTTCAGATCTGGTCGGCGGCGACTCCCAAATGGACGACGGCGATTTGGTGCTTGGTGGACGGCGGTTTGGTGCTCGGTGGACGACGGTTTGGTGCTCCGTTGATGGGTTGTGAAGAAGAGAGTGAGACAGAGTGATGGTCGGCGGCGACTCTCCAAACGATCGGTCGGCAGACGACTCCCCAAACGATCGGCCGACGGTCAGACAGTGAGAGAGAGAGTGAGATCGAGAGTGAAGATGGCGGCGGTCGACGGCGACTCCCCCAAACGAACGACAGTGATGGTCGGAGATGGGTCGTGAAGAGGGTGAGAGAGAGTGAGATCGAGGGTGGAGAGAGAGTGAGAGATGTGAAGAGAAAGAGTGAGAGCTGTCGTTCGATGGGCCGGGTGAGGTGTCCGAAAATATTTTTTTTAATTAATATATCCTATAATGACGGGCAATGCCCGTCATTGTATCTCCATTTCAACTTACCCTCCTCACATTTCGACTGTCCGTCATTGTTTTCCGCCCTCAATTTTTTTTGTCTGTCATCATATCCCAGTTTTGTTCTAGTGTGTGTTTTCAAAAATCAGGCCAAATTTTGAAAACAGAAAAAATAGTTTCCAAATACTTGATTTTGTTTTAAAAACAAGTTAAGAATTCAATAGTTTTCTTAAGAAATATGTGTGTCATTGTAGCGAACATGAAAACCCATTACAGAGAAATGGTGAGAAAACAAGTATAATTTTCAAAAACTAAAAACTAAAAGCCCGTTTGATAACCATTTTATTTTTGGTTTTTAGTTTTTGAAAGTTAAGCTTATTTTCACCTAATTTCTCTACCATAGAGATCATTTCCCTTAAGTAAGCATTTAAACTTTTAGCCAAATTCTAAAAACAAAGTCAAGTATTTGAAAACTACTTTTTTTAGTTTTCAAAAGTTAGATTGGTTTTTGAAAACATAAATACAAAGTAAATGAAAAAAAACATATAAACTCATTGGTAGAAATAGTATTTTTAGGTTAATTAAAATTTCAAGAACTAAAATCCAAAAACAAAATGATTATCAAACGGGACTTAAATGATTATCAAACGAGTTCTAAATAATTATCAAACTGGACTTAAATAATTATCAAACGGAAGTTTTAGTTATGAACGGTGGCAAATAGTTACAAAAGGAAGAAGTCTCCCCGACATCACAAGAATGTGAGAAATGTTGTTTCTTCAAAAGAATTCGATTCTACCATGATTGGGGGGAGAGAGGATACCGAGTCTGTTAGGGGGCGTTTGGATCGCAGAGTTGGGTTGAGTTGAGTTGAGTTGTGCAGAGTTGTTTTGTCAATGAGTTTTGGAAATCAGTGTTTGGTTTGCAAAGTTGAGATGAGTTGAGTCAGGAAGTCAGTGTTTGGTTTGCAAAGTTGAGTTATTATGTCAGGGGTATCTGGTGCAGTTGTTTGTAAAGTGAATAAGTCTAATTTTTTGTGCTTTTTTTTTTACTTTTTTGTTTCCACCAAATCAATTGCAAACATATTTATCTACAATTTCAAAATTTTATTATGAGATCAATTACAAATTTATAATATATATTACCATTTGCAAGATGTATGAGATATTTAGAACAGTACTAGATATTGAGATTGATATCAATTTTTCTTCTTCCCTAAAAATCATTTGGGTAAAATACCTTTTTGGTCCCCGAGTTTTGAGCAATAGGTGCCTTTGGTCCCTGAGTTTTTAAAATAGACCCTTTTAGTCCCCCAGTTTTGAGAAATAGATTTAAAAGGTCTCTCATGTTATTTTTCTATTTTTTAATTCTTTTTTAATTAATTATATAAAATCAATATTTTTTAATTAAAAAATATATATATTGTCTCTCTCATCTCCTCTCTCCCTCCCTCCTCCCTTCATCTTCTTCTCTTCTTCGTTTCTTTTTCCCTCTCAGCTCACATCTTCTATCTCACTCTCTCTCCTCTGTACATCACATATGGAACTTTTACATAAAAATCTCTTAAGTTTAATCTAGAGGTTCAAAACTTAAGTGGGTTTCAAAATAATGATCATAACTTTGATTATGGATTATGGGTCATTTGAGAAGATTGAGGGAAAAAACTAAATCTTAAGAGAGATTTTTTTGATTTGTTGCAGTTTTGTAAATTGAAGGGTGGGTAGTTGAGATCCACCCTTTTGAAGGGTTAGAGAGAGTGAAAAAAAGTGAGATACATGAGAGAGTGTGTGAAAGATCATTGTGGGAGAGGAAAAAGGAAAAGAAGAAAGAGAAGGAAGATGGAAGGAGGACAGATGAGAGTGTAACGAGAGAATTAAGAGAGAATTTATTTTTTATTTTTCTAATTAAAAAAAATTCTATATTAAAAAATATTGATTTTATATAATTAATTAAAAAAGAATTAAAAAAATAAAAAAAAAATACATGAGGGACCTTTTAAACCTATTTCTCAAAACTGAGGGACTAAAAGGGTCTATTTTAAAAACTCAGGGACCAAAGGCACCTATTGCTCAAAACTCGGGGACCAAAAAGGTATTTTACCCAAATCATTTTTATCTTATGTAAAGTGAAAGATCAGTTTTTTTTTTTTACTTTTTTTTCCTTACTTTGTTTTCACAGCAAATCAAATACAAACACATTTATCTACAATTTCAAAACTCAATTATGTGATCAATTATAAAATTACAATATATATTACCATTTGCCAAATGTATGTCAGGAATATTTACAAAACTAATGGATATTGGGTTTGATATCAATATTCTTTTTCCAATAAAATTCATTATTTAGAATTTTTACTCTTCAATATGCACTTTATTCCTTTTTTATGCACATGTTCACCACCATTTTTTTATTTTAATTTAAGTAGGTATTAATTTAGTATTAATAATTTGCATATAAATAGTGTTTATTAAATTCTTCTAAACACATGCATTGTCTATGGACATCTTTAGAATGGAATAAATAGTTTACCTTGCGAAAATGTTAAAAATATGCCAACAGACTTAAATATTTTATGTCATATTGAAGTTGCATATCTACAAAATATTAGACATGTCATCAAGGACTTAGCAACGCTGTTATGCTACCGAAACTTTCGGTGCAAGCGATGTTGCTTAGTAACGTCCCTAGGAAATTTTGAGTTTGAAAAATTAGGGTCGTTACAGTTGTTATTAGAGCATGAGTTTTAGATTCTGCATGCTCGTCTACATCGTAGGCAGAGATCATTATAGCCTCTCGCAGGAAGTCGCCTCGTTATCTCTAGGTTTGTTTTTATTTTGTAAAGTAGTTAAAGTTATTTGAGTTGCTTGTGTGTTGACACTTGTTATGTTGTGATTTTGACTTCTTTGTTCTTGTGCTAAGGTATTTTAGAGTTTAAGTTTAGATTATGGTTCGAAGACGTGACCGATGTAAAGTTCCAGCCTTTAGAGGACGAAAGTTTTTCTTAAATGAGTATATTGTGACACACCATAAAATTAGGTGTTTTAATTGTATTTGTTTTAAATTTAAATCTTTGGATAATCAGATCAGAATTAGGGAAGGGTGTTTCAAAGTTTAAAAAAGGATTAGGATTTCTGTTTTAAAAAAGTTTAGGATTTCTTTTCCTAAAAAGATTAGAATTCCTTGTTCTAAAAGGATTATGAATTTTTGGTGCCTATTTAAATTAGAGTATTAGCAATTTAAACGCACACTTCAAAACTCTTCTCATATTCTTCTTTTCTCCACTTTCTTCATCTCGTCGGGTCGTAGTCGGAAAGTAGTCGGACCGTCATCGGAGAGTTGTCGGACCATCATCGGAGAGTCGTCGGACCTTCACCGGAGAGTTGTCGGGTCGTCGTCGGAGAGTCACCGGATCTTCGTCGGAAAGTTGTCGGATCACTGCCGGAAAGTACCGTACGGTTGAGTTAATAACCCAACTCCATGGAGTTGGGTTATTAAGTCACCGATTAAAATTGTTGGTGAACCAAACAAGGAGTTGGTATATTAACCCAACTCAACCCAACCCAACCCCATAAACCAAACACCCCCTTAATGAAGTTTGCTTGTATTTATAATTTAGTTTGAAAAAATTTATATTATACGTTTGATTTTAAACTTTTAAGTTTTTTTCTTTTTTAAACTAACTTTTAAGTTGTCTTTAAAAAATGTTATGGTAAAAATTAATTTATACTCCTAAATTTTAGAAGTTGTAGTAAGTCCTGGTACAACTGGAATCTAGCAAAATCGTCTGCAGAAATAGTTACCGTTCTCTCAAGTGTATCATTTGTAGCGCAAGCTGAGCTACTTCAGGTCTTTGCCCCTATTCAATAACTTCCAACAGTCGTTTCATGTGACCCGACTTACAACAATAGTTACATATAATGTCTTATGGCTCTTGTCGTCGATGATGATCAGACCCAAGTCTCTGGTAGTTCCCGGCAACGGACCCATATCTCTGATGATCAGAACCAGGTCTTTGATGACCCGACTTACCATTCATTCCTTTAGTGACCTTAGGATCATTGCGACTAACTAAAGCAATCATTAGACTCGAGAAATGTAAGAGCCGATTTAGGAATTTTCTATATGGAGAACTCTACTAAAAACTTCATCCATAGAGGGAATCTCAGAACCTGAGAGAATTTGTGATTTGGCCATATCAAATTCAGAGGAAAGGCCATTAAGAAAGCTCATGACACCCATTTTTTCTCTTTGAGCTTGTTGAACCTTTATGTCAGTACTAAATGGGAGCAAAGTGTTCAATTCTGCACATGTCTTCTTAACCTGCATAAAATAATTTGTGACAGATCGGTCTCCCTGTTTCGCATGATAAAGAGTTGTGCAGACTTCATACATTCGATTAATTTGCTCTTTTCCTGACTATAAGAATTCTAAAAATTTGAGCAGTTCTTTTACAGAATCACAGTGATTTACCAATCCAACCACCTCACTCTCAATCGAATTCTTGATTTGAATATACAAACATGCGTCATCGTGCAATCAAGTCCTCCTTATATCGTCCTCTAGTGGATCTTGATCGATATGATCATCAATCTTAGGGCTTCGCAAATAGAACCTAATTATTCTACTCCAATCATAATAGTTTGAATCATTCAACTTATGCTCTGTGATCTTTGACGAAAGGGAAACCAAGTTGGGTACAACCATAGGTTTCATCTCAGTCATTCTTAAGGAAACAGTAGGTTAAATTCAAGGAAAACAACAAAAAAAAAAAAACAGATCTGAAACAGTACCCAAAAAATAAATGCCTTAATCTCACCCAAAAGCACAAAACCGTGACAACCAAGAGGCTAATGTCGAAACAAACTTAACAGACAGACCGAAAAAGTCAATCGGAGATGAACCTAACCTGCGGCGGACAGAATGTGCTTCTCACGTGCTCTCACGTGCCGGCGCGTGGCGGTGAACACGGTGACTTCCGGCGGCGCATGAGCTTCACGCGCGACTGCTTTCAACGAACGGCGACAACGGTTCTTCTTCTCTGACGGCGGTGCTCCCCCTAGGCTAGGTAGTGTCGACAAACAACCACCCTAAGTGATGATCCAAACTTCAAACCCTAACCTTACTTAGGAGGAAGAAACCCTAATTTTCAAATTCAAACCCTAAACCCTAGAGGTTGCTCTGATACCATGTAACACAGAATTGAGAAAGAAAATATTCGTTTTATTCACATTTGAGCTCTATGACAAATATATATAGGTATACAAAGAAACCCTAATACTAAAGAATGCACAATTACGATAAAGGACAACAATATATATATTATAACACTCATAAGTATGTGTTCAAAAAACATAAAGCATTTAAGCTAATTCATTCCTAGGAAGTCTTGTATTTTCATAAGCATTAAAATCGTTTTCGAAACTCGTTTTGTCACTCACAACATTAAAACTAGATCCCCGACCCGTATACTTGACCTATTTCCTCTTGGTCTGTCAAAAAAATCAAAACCAAGCATTAGAACTTCAATCTCATGAATTTCAAACTTAAGATTATAAATATCATTCCATCCATTTTCTAGCATTCTACAAATTTCATACCCTAACTTCACATACTCATAACTTCTTCATTACTTTGCCAAAAATGATATACTTTACACCAAATTCTTCCTTTTTGAACCCTCTAAGATGTATCTGAAGAAATGAAATTGAAATTCTCAAAGGATGTGTCTTTAAATACCTCAAAAGCTACTTCCTTAAAATTAAGTTTCTGCTATTTCCAGAATCGTTTTTCTACTGCACCCCACACTTGACCTGAATTTTAAAGCCACTTTCAATCATGTTTTACTCATGACTCCTTCATTAAAGTTATAGAAAATTAAATAAGTTTTCCAACCATACCTACCGAAGCTTCTAATTCAAACTCTATAGATAAGAATGTCTCAAACACCATAGGTTTCTCATATTTGATAGCCAATTCTCTCCTCTGATTTCCTCTTCACAAATCAATAACATAAAGTCATATTTTTCTCGAGATTCTTTCACAAAATTTGTTTAAAAATGGGTTAACTTTTAAGAAAATCAAATCTCACCTCTTAACTCTTCTTGTGGAGCTCAAAACAATTTAAACATCAGTAGTGGGTAGAATTACCTTGCTGCCATGGAAGCTTGTGTTGAGTTTTCCCCTCTCTTCTTCAACCCTAACCTCCAACAAACTCTCCCTTCTTCTTCCTTCAACCCTCTCTCATGAAAATCTCTGGTTTTCTTTTAAAGAATGAGAAGCAAATGGGAGGAAAAGGTTTAAGATGGGTGTTTAGCAGTGGTGCTCCATTTTCACATTTCTTTTTTTTTTTTCTTTCTTCCTTTTTCTTTTCTTTTCTTTTCTTTTCTTTATTTTTTAAAAAAAAACAAAACATAGAGAAACTCATCAAAACATTTCTTTTCTTTTTCTTTTTCTTTTTATTCCATTTCTTTATACCACAAATTCCACAAATGTTTTAAACATTTATGTGTTTTCTCTTTTTTCTTTCTTTTTTGTAAATAAATTCCAAAGAGAAATCTCGAGTTGACATCAAGGGTCGTGAATTCTAATTTTGCCAGATTTGCCATAATAACACTATCAAGAGCATTATATTTATATTAGAAATTTAATATAAACTAAATATACAAAATAACATTTAATTATAAAAAAATGTACCTTTAGGACCTACCTTCGACGGGAGAAATGGTAGAGCCTCGTGCTGATAACATGTTGTGAAATTGGAGGCGAAACTGGGTACCAAGATTTTACCAACACATATTATAATAATAAGAAGAATAAGAATAAGATATTGGAAATTGGATATATATATAATATAATATAATATAAATAAAAGAAAGTGGAATTATATGACAAACTTAAATAAAGAAAAGAAATTAGAGAGAAAGTGGAATGAGAGAAAATTTATTGGAGAACTTCAACTCAATGGTGTGTTTTTATTTTCTACTATAAGCCACTATTTATATGCAATTTGGAGAGCATGATGTGGTCTATTTGGACACCAATGTATGGGTTTTGTTGGACACATGGAAGACATTTTGGCTATGGAGAATTTGTCACTTGGCATGAGTATCAAAGTAGCAAATGTAATAGACACTTACATGTGTAATGTTTACTAACTTTTTTAATATTGACCTAACCAATACAAAGACAATTATAGACAATTACTTAACTAAAATATTATTTGATAATAATTTTTATTTTCTAAATTTATTCTATTTGGTCTATAACTTTTAGTCATTCCGTATTTAAAAATAATCATTTTGATGTTTCAATTTTCAAAATGGTTATTATTATGCGTGACTTCAAGTTCTCAAGCCATCATATTAATACACATATTTGAAAGTCAGGCACCTACAAAATAATGATAACTAAATAATTTTTATCTTTTAAAAGTTCAGACTAAAAGTTCTTATACTCCTAAACCTTTTAATAAGTTTGTGAATTTTTAAGTTTGTGTCTATTTGGTTTCTATACCTAAAAGTTTCTAATAAATTTTTCAATTTTTAATTATGTATTTAATAGATCTTGTGTTAATTTTTATCTGTGTAATGCTTACATGTCATGTTGCATGTATATTCAAATTACATGGTGAGCTTATTTCGAGCAATTTCGAGGGTTTGATTGTGACCACCATAAGTATAACTTAACTGGTTAAAGTATATACCCTCAACCAATGATTTAAGAAGTTCAAATCACCCACCAACCCCATATGTTGTTGAACTCTTAAAAAAAAGAAAAGGTATTCAATAGCGTAAATGTTAAATAACTAACAAAGTTACCCTGAAGATCTATTAGATACAAAATTAAAAGTTTACGAATTTATTAGAAACTTTTTAAAGTACAAGAATTAAATAGACAAAACATGGCCCTATTAAAAATTTGGGAAAAATCCCAATTTATACCCTTAAACTTTGAAGGGTTGTATCAATTAGAACCCTAAACTAATAATTATATCAATTAAAATTAACTTTTATAAGTATATCAATTTACACCATTGGTTAGATTTCATGTGAAAAACGTTAGCTCACATAGGTAGAGACTTATAATTATATCAATTAAACTTCTAAACTTTTGTAAATGAATCAATTTAGACCTTCCATTTGAAAATCGTCCACGTGTCAATTCTCACCTTACAAACTTCTTCAATTCATCTTCTATTCTTTCTCTATTTTTCTCTAACAATTTAGTAAGACTTACGTAATAAATTTGTTGCTATTTTGACTAGATTTTTGGATGAGAACAATATTATTTAGATATATTTGAATTAATTTTAGTTGGAATCACTTGAAGTAGAGAGATGTTTGTTTCGTGAAAATGATAAATTGATTGTGAAATTTGGATGAAATTGACTGATTCGAATATGAAAATTTTAGGGTTGCTTTTTGTCATGGATGATTATTTACATTTGATTTTGAATTATCCTATTTGGGTATTTTTTTTAAAAAAAATTATATGCTAACCTTTTTTCTAATTTGGAAAGGTAATCAAAGATGAAAAAAAAAAGTATTATGTAACTCTTTATAAATTTGTAGAGTAAAATAAAGGGAGAAGAAAAGATGAAAAATTGCTCACATTTTGTTAATCGACATTTGAAAGACGTCGAGAATAGATGCATGAATAATATTTAAATAGAGAGTCTAAATTGATTCACTTATGAAAATTTAGAAATTTAATTGAGACCATTAAAGGTTTTTACACGTGTAAACTAACGTCTTTCCAAATAGAATTTAAGAGTGTGTGTATTTATATATTATGAAAGTTCAAAATTTTAATTGATATATTTATAAAGGTTCAACAAGCTCAAAGAGAAAAGATGGGTGTTATGAGCTTTCTTAATGGCCTTTCCTCTGAATTTGATATGACCAAATCACAAATTCTCTCAGGTTCTGAGATTCCCTCTTTGGATAAAGTTTTTAGTAGAGTTCTCCATACAAAAAATTCCTCGTCTGGCTCTTCTGTTTCTCAGTCTAACAGTGCTTTAGTTAGTCGCAATGATCCTAAGGTCACTAAAGGAATGAATGGTAAGTCGGGTCATCAAAGACCTGGTTCTGATCATCAGAGATATGGGTCCGTTGTCGGGAACTACCAGAGACTTGGGTCTGATCATCATCGACGACAAGAGCCATAAGACATTATATATAACTATTGTTGTAAGTCGGGTCACATGAAACGACTGTTGGAAGTTGTTGAATAGGGGCAAAGACCTGAAGTAGCTCAGCTTGCGCTACAAATGATACACACAGAGAAGCGGTAACTATTTCTGCAGGCGATTTTGCTAGATTCCGGTCGTGCAGACTACTACAAGCATCTTCTTCATCGAATCCTATTGCAACTGTTGCTGACTCAAGTAAGAATCAATGTCTCCTTACATCTTCCACCAAATGGATCATCGACTCTAGTGCCACAGCTCACATGACAGGTAATTCTAGCTTATTTTGTACCTCTTTGTCATCTGCACCTTTTCCATATGTCACTTTAGCAGATGGTTCGGCATCTTCTGTTCTTGAATCTGGCACCATTAACCTCACACCCTCGCTCTCTTTATCTTCTGTCTTACATTTACCTCGACTTTCGTTTAATTTGATTTCTGTTAGTAAACTCACTCATGACCTTAATTGCCTTATCTCATTCTTTCCTGGTTATTGCTTGTTTCAAGATCGTATGACGAATAAGATTATTGGTAAAAGATATGAGTCTGAAAGCCTTTACATTTTTTATCAACAAATACCGAAAGTTGTGGCATGCTCTGGCGTTGCATCTCTGTTTGAAGTCCATTGCCGTTTAGGTCATCCATCTTTGATTGTGTTGAAGAAAATGTATCCAGAATTTCTTTCTTTGACTTCGTTGGATTGTGAGTCGTGTCAGTTTGCAAAATTTCATCGTCTTAGTTCGAGTCCTAGGGTCCATAAATGAGCTAGTGCTCCGTTTGAATTAGTCCATTCTGATGTCTGGGGTCCATGTCCTTAAAGTCCAAAACTGGATTTCTATATTTTGTTACTTTTGTCGACGATTTTTCACGTCTGACTTGGTTATATTTAATGAAAAGTCGATCTGAGTTACTTACTCATTTTTGCGATTTCCATGTTGAGATTCAGAATCAGTTTAATGCCTCTGTTAAAATTTTGCGAACTGATAATGCGGGTGAATATTTTTCTAACATGTTGGATCTTACTTGTGTACAAATGGCATTCTTCATCAATCCTCTTGCGCTGATACTCCATCCCAAAATGGGGTCGCTAAACGAAAAAATCCACACTTACTTGAAACAGCTAGAGCTTTATCCTTTCAAATGAATGTACCAAACCATTTTTGGGCAGATGTAGTTTCAACAACATATTTTTTGATAAATAAAATGTCTTCTTTAGTTCTTCATGGTGAGATCCCTTATCGTGTTCTTTGTCCAACTAAATCTTTGTTCCCAATTGCACCCAAAATATTTGGTTGCACTTGTTTTGTTAGAGATATCAATCCTCATCGTACGAAGTTAGATCTAAAGTCCTTAAAATGCATCTTTATGGGTTATTCTCGTGTTCAAAAGGGGTATCGTTGTTATTGTCCTAGTCTTAACAAGTATCTTGTCTCTCCTGATGTTACGTTTTTTGAGAATTTACCTTTTACCCCATCATTGTCGAGTTCATGTCAGGAGGAGGACGACACTCTTATCTATGAGATCGTCTCTACTTCATCTCTCCCTACTCTGCCTCCTTCAGCACCTATCCCTCAGTGTCCGCCTATTACCCAAGTTTACACCAGACGGATACCACAACATCCTTCAGACACATGTCCTATGCATGAAGATTCTTCGACATCTCATCTAGGTGTTGGGATTTATGCCCTAAAACTTGTGTAATTTTGATCAAGGAAATAAAGAGTTAGTTTTTTTGATAAAATTACAGTCTTGTTTTTTAAATCCAATAAACTAAGCTCCAAGGTTATAACATATATCTTGATAATATATATATCTTGAACATCAGTGTAGTGAACACTATTTGGGTTGAGTTCAAGAATATAACCTAAATGGTCTATGGTATAAGAATAAGGTTGGAAACCTCATTCTAGTAACACCATGGATGCGACCCACCTTGTAATTAGTACAAATGAGGTAATCCAACTCATTCATGTAATTGACATGCGAGTGGGGGCATCCTGTATGAAGAGTTCATACAAGACCAGGACCATGCAAATTATTAGTCTAACTAGTGTAACACCGCTAATGTGAGGATAAGACTAGTAATTTATAGATGGTCATTAGTGAGTGACCGACTGATCTGAGCAAGTTAAGAACTCCTGCTTATAGGGGTTTGTCCTTAGACTAGTATGGGTGAGAGTGGCCTATAGCCGACTCAATAAGCCTACCTTCTCAGGGACAGAACCTCGTAGGTAGCTGGGAACTTAATTGTGCAAGATGGAATTCACTCATTGTTACACTAAGAAATTAGATAGGTTATTCCCTTAAGAACTGATTCCAGGTCTTGAACAACGGGGCCCCGCCCTCTATGAGGGTATGAGTCTATGGTAGAACCATAGACTTGTTGTTCATTAGAGGATCAGTGGTGCTTAAGGAACAAAGAGGTAATCACAGGGGTAAAACGGTAATTTGACCCAACTGTGATCACGAACAACCTGTGAAGGGTCGACTCATAGGTAATGACTAGATCAGTGGATACAATATTATCTACAGTGAGGAGAGTGCAGCTACAAGTCTATAGTGGAGTGACTTGTAGTTAATGAATATTGATTAACTGGATCAAAGAGTTTGATCAGTTAATCTCATATCAACTGAGCTCATGAACTGTAGGTCCATTAGGTCCCTCTGTTGGCTCAACATGGTAATATTGAGGGTATAGAGTTAGGAATGAAATTAAAGTGTTCAATTTCATATATGAGGTGTTATATCAATTATATATGATATGATTGATATAATATATAGTTTTAATGTGAATTAGATTCACATATAAACCATATACTAATGAGAGAATATAGGAAGGGTAGGATGGTCATTTCCACCCTATTTGCCTATATATATAGTTGCATGAGATGCAACTAGGTTAAGGCAAGTGAAGCTAAGCACTTGGTGAAACCCTAGCCTCTCTCACATTGTGTTGGAAAAAGTTCCAACTACAATTTCGTGAAACACCTCACCTCTCCTAAAGGAACCCACTTTCCTCCCTCACCTAGAGAACAACAGAGAAGATCCAGTGGTAGTGTCCGTGATCGTTCGGGTTCGTGTTGCTGTGATCTTGATCGTGAGAGAGGAGGAGCACTTGAAGAAGGAGTTCTTCAAAGGTAATATTTCTTGTTGTCCATATTATGTTTATATGCTTAATCTAGGTAGAATTGTTCTTCAATGTAATCATTGTAACTAAATTGAGAACGCGCGATTCACAATCGCTTCCGCTGCTGGACTCGATTCCCTTCAATTGGTATCTGAGCCAATTGCGTTCTTGATTACGTTCGAGATTTTTCAAGAACGAGGTGGGATTTACTGTTTTGCATGAGATGTATGAACGGTTTGCAAATTAGATTTTTTCGATTTTGGCACATAGATTTACAATTTTTCCATTGAATCGTTCAATGTAAGGGCCCGGTGTTTTCGACAAATTTAATTGTAAATCGAGTTTGTAAGTCCGTGTCGATCGAGGCAAAGTGGTCGCTAAGAAGAACGGAGCAAAAACGAGCCAAAACAATGGAGATTGTTGTTGTTCTATGAACGGCGTTGCAACGCTGTTTATTGGTGTTGCAACGCCACTGCAGCAGGCGCGCAACTGTAGAAGGCGACAACGTTGTAACGCTGAGGCGTTGCGCAATGCTAGACGAGAGGTGCGCTTCAACCGTTAGATGAAGACAAACTGCAGCGTTGCAACGCTGGTATCAGCGTTGCAACGCCACAGGCGTTTCACGCGAAGGAGCAACGGGCAGAATTTTGTATTTATTATATATAATAAATATAAAAACGTTTTATATTTATTTATATTTAATTTATTTAATTTTAATTAATATAATTAGATTATATTAATTAAAATTAATTTTAGGGTGTCAAAATTGGTCTAATTTTGCTATTTAAATTATGCAATTGTTGTGTAATTATTGTCATGCATAATGTATGCTTTTATTTTAGAAATCCCACCTTAGGTTAAGCATTTTCATGCATCATTTATAATATAAAGAGTTATATTATATAGTTTGCATGATTAATTAATATAAAGTTGTTATATTAATTTATGGACAACATTGACATACATTATATATCATGAGATGATTATGCTATGAATGTCTTATTATTCATGTGATGAATGATCAAACACTATAACATAGTATGCATGTTACCTAAGGTTAATTATTAGTTTTAAAATGTTTAGAACTTGGAAATAATAGACCTTAGGTTATCTAGTTCTAATTAGATTAGAATTAGGAACCAAGTAATTTATAAGCTATGATTAAAAGAGGAACATTTGTCTAAGGAAGGTTACTGCCTAGGTTTGGGGTATTTAAGCCGAAATTAAAACGAACACCCCTACACGGAACCGACTGGGGTGAAATTTAATCAGAGAGTTTCTAAATTACAGTAGCGTCAGCGGGTTTATTGAGGGGTTAATAAACTAGAAATCCTAGGTTTAATATAAATAGTTATATTAACAAACTTAGGATAAAATCAATATAAGAGTTATATTGATTATCGATATAAGAGTTATATTGATAGAGTTAGGTAAAACCAATAGTCGGGTTTTAGCCTATGTAACATTCCTATAAATTTAAAATATCTAGTGGGAGGAAAAGTGTATATGATACATATTTTTCCACCTACGTTATCTCCGAAAAATTCACACTGTGAGACTCATACTTGGCCTCGTGGCGTAAATGGGAGCGTCCCCCTTCGGATGGTGTTTGTATGAGTCAATATCAAGGTGAATGGAGAGGGTACTTATAGTGAGTGGGAGCAGGTTTAGTGAAAAACAAAACCTACGGTCTCTTTTGTCGGTTTACATCGTTAGACCACTATGGTCAGCCTGCTAGTTTGGCCTGGACCAGACAATCCCTTCGGAGGGCTTGATCATAGGGGATCGAACACAGTAGACCCCCGAAAGGGATAAAGATTTCCTTATTCTGTTTTTCAATCTAGTCCTCCCTTCAGCGGATTTTATTGGATGGAGACTCTGGGATCTAAAGACAGAGGGTTACACTCACGGGGTACATAAATTGTGTATGTATCTTGATCGAAAAATGGTAACTAAAGCCTATAGGAATAAGAGTTATTCTGACATTAGGTTTTGGTCAAGAGTGTCTTGATCCAGAGGAGGAGTGTTTTTTATTACCTTTCGGTGTCATACATTCTAAACCTTTGGAGTATCATTACGAATTATAAATGGCCTATGAATCATTTGATAATTAGCTAAAACATGATTGGATTAGAGTTATAGCAAGAAACTCATACAAGTTCGTTTGTAAATTTTTCAGCAAAAATGTCTAGCTCTATTATTTCCTTATTGGGTGTGGAAAAATTAACCGAAGAAAACATAATGACTTGGAGGAATAGACTCAACATTGTCTTGGTAGCACATGATCTTAAGTTCGTTCTCAATGAGGAGTGTCCTCAATTCCCTGCTCAAAACACACCTCAAACTGTTGAGAGTGCATATGACCGCTTGATTAATGCCAATGAAAAGGCAAAAGCCTATATCCTAGAAAGCATACCTGATGTTTTAGCTAGGAGGCTGGAGGGCAAGGTCTTAGCTCGTGAGATTATGGATTTTGTGCTAAATTTGTCTAGACAACCATCCAAACAAATTCGGCATGAAGCCCTAAAATTCGTTTACAACGCGCACATGAAGGAGGGAACGTCAGTGAGAGAACATGTTCTCAATCTGATTGCTCACTTCAACATAGCGGAATTAAACGGAGCGGTCATGGATGAAAAAAGTCAGGTTGTGTTCATTCTAGAATCTCTTCCGAAGAGTTTTCTGCAATTTCGTAGCAATGCAGCGATGAACAACATAGAGTATGATCTGACTTCTCTGCTAAATGAGTTGCAGAATTATCAGTTTCTTATGGATGATAAGAGACAACAGAATGGAGAGGCAAATTTGTTTGCCCATTCCAAAAGTTCTCAGGAGGATTCATCCTCTAGGACTAAGAACTGCAGCCACACTTCTAAACTTAAGAAGATATTGAAGAAGAGGAAAAAGAGCAAATAAAGAGCAATCGTCTGGCAAGGAAAATTTGTTATTTGATAACATGTAGCTTAAGGGTTTATTAGAAACCTTATTTCTATTTCTTACCTTAGCGAACATTGTACTTCATTTTCTTTTCAATTGAATAAAGTGTTTATTTCATTGGAAAAGTATTGTACTATGTGTTGCTCTTCTTGAGAATTATTTGCAATGGTTTAATTCAGTTAAAATAGTTTTAACAGTGAATTATACAAAATTGCAAGTACACGAACTAATTTCTCCTAAAGAAAATGCTCGTCTTTGGCATCTAAGATTGGGTCACATTAATCTCAATAGGATTGAGAGATTGGTAAAGAATGAACTTCTAAAGAAGTTAGAAGAGAACTCTTTGCTTGTATGTGAATCCTGCCTAGAAGGCAAAATGACTAAAAGACCTTTTAATGGAAAAGCTTATAGAGCTAAAGAACCTCTTGAGCTTATACATTCATGTTGGGATTTGTGCCCTAAAACTCGTAGTTTGTAGTTATGTTATAATTAATGTAATAAAGTGTTATTATTTCAATAAAGTGTTATTGTTCGTTATCTACGAGTTTGCCTTTATTTAAAACCCTAAATCCAATAAACTAAATATCCAAGGTCATTAAATGAATCTTTAACCAGATGTAATGTACATAAAAAGGATCTCGGTTGAGATACAAACCTAAAGGGTCTATAGTTGGGGATAAGGTTTGGGTACCTTACCACTGGTTAAACTATGGATATGGCCCACTTTGTATTTGATACAAACACTGTGATCCTAACGTGTTCGTGTAGATGACATGTGAGTGGGGATATCCTATGTAATGAGATTACATAAGATCGGACCATGAAATAGTAACCTCTAGTTGTAACTCCGTGACTAGTTAGGTTTCTATTTCACTAGGATGACCTAGGCAACTTGCAATCCTGAGCAAGTTACAAACTCCCGTTCGCGATGAATTGTCCTTTGACTAGTATGGGTTTGAGTGACCAGATTTGCCGACTCAATATGCCTACCTTCTTGGGGACAAGACCGAGTGAGCGGCTGGGAACTTAACTTAGCAAGATGGAATTCACTCCTTCCCGCTCACTAGGGTAAGTAGAGGAATGTTCCCTTAAGTGGTGCCTCCGAGACTTGAACAAATGGCTCGACCCTCTCATTGGCCTGAGAGGGACTCTGTTTGTTGGTAGGACCACAAACAAATTGTTCATTAGAGGAGCACTGATACTTAAGGCACAAGATGTAACCCGGGAGTAAAACGGTAATCTGACCCAGCTGGTGTTACGAACATTCGTGAAGGATTGACTTGCTGTTATTGGTCAATATCCATGGACACGCGAAATATATCTGCGGTGAGAGGAGTGCGGTGTGGGACTTTAGTGGAGTGTTCCATGATTAACGAATGTTGATTGTGAGGTTAATGAGATTAACAGAGCGATCTCATATCGTTGGAGCTTATGATCTGTAGGTCCATTAGGTCCACCTTCTAGCTCGTAAAGGGTTCTTAGATCATTTGAATTTGAAATGTTCAAATTCATTAGGGAATATATTTAATGTATTTAGATACGATATAATATATAGTTTTGGAACTATATATTATAAATTTAATGTGAATATGATTCATATTAAATTTTATGAGAGAATTGAATATTTGAAAGAGTTCAAATATTATATTAAATGTGAATGTGATTCACATTTGAAAACTATAGGTTAAAATTTAATGTGCACTTGGATGTACATTAAAACTATAGGTTAAAGGGGTGATATGATTAAATGAGATTTAATCCAAATTAAATATATGATATTTAATTTGTATTATTTAAATTAATAATTAAATTTGATTTAATTATTTATTATTATTATTATTGTTATTATTTTAATAATAAAATAAGGGAACGTGTCATCCAGACACGTTCCCACTATCCCCTTCCTTCTCCCTATCGATAGCTTAACAGGGAGAAGGGGTGTGCATTTTTGGATTGATCGATTGATTTTTTCTGCAATTTTGGTGAATTGCTGCAAGAAAAATTCTCTCTCTCTCACTCTCATTCCCAAAACTTCCAATTGTTCGAAACCTTCCCACCAAGGTTGATTTAAGCAGAACTCAGAGACATAGGAGGTTCTCCTGTTGGTTGTGTTCTTGCTGGAAGAAAAACAGAGAAGTTCCACAGTTGGGTTGTTGTACTGTTTGGAGCAAGGAGTTGCTGTTGGAGAAAGTCTACAAAGGTAATTCCTCTTCCTCTCCTTTAGTTTAATTGTTAAACTTTACATGTTTGCATGTATGCCATTAAATCCATGCCTAATTAGATTAGAGTTGATTTCATGATTGTTCTGTATTTTTGGGTCAATGTACTGGTTTTTGTTTTTAGCAAAACAATCAAGCAAATTAACGATCCCAATCACATTTTCGTTGCTCAAGGAGATCAGATCTCCATCAATTCAGACCTTTGTGGTCCGATGAATGTTAATGCCATGGGAGGATATGAATATTTCATCTCTTTTATAGATGATTATTCTTGATTTGGGCATATTTACCTAATGCACCACAAGTCTGAAACACTTGAAAAGTTCAAGGAATTCAAGACTGAGGTTGAAAATCAATTAGGTAAAACTATTAAAACACTTCGATGGATAGAGGTGGAGAGTACATGGATTTAAAATTTCATAACTATATGATAGAACATGGAATTACATCTCAACTCTCAGCTCCCGGTACACCACAGCAAAATGGTGTATCAGAAAGGAGAAATAGAACCTTGTTGGACATGGTTCGATCAATGATGAGTTATACTCATCTCCCTAGTTCCTTTTGGGGTTACGCAGTAGAGACTGCAATATACATTTTGAATAGTGTGCCCTCAAAAAGTGTTTCTGAAACACCTTTTGAACTCTGGAAAGGACGTAAAGGTAGTTTATGTCATTTCAGAATTTGGGGTTGTCCAGCACATGTGCTTGTGACAAATCCAAAGAAGTTGGATTCACGTTCAAAATTGTGCCTATTCGTAGGTTACCCAAAAGAAACAAGATGTGGTTTATTCTATGATCCTAAGGAAGATAAGGTTTTTGTGTCGACAAATGCCACTTTCTTAGAGGAGGACCACAAACCAAAAAGTAAAGTAGTGTTGAGTGAGTTAGACGGAACAATAGCAAAGGTTGCTAGTAAAACTAGTACATCAACAAGAGTTGTTGATAATAGCTTGTCTTGTCAAAAGAGTCCATCTCAAGAGTTGAGTATATCTCGACGTAGTGGGAGGGTTATAACACAACCTGACCATTACATGGGTTTATCTGAAACCCAAGTTATTATACCAGATGACAACTGCGATGATCCATTGACTTATAATCAAGCAATGGTTGATAAAGACAAAGACAAATGGGTCATAGCCATGTACCAAAAAATGGAGTCTATGTACTTCAATTCTGTTTGGGATATTGTAGATAAGCCTGATGGGATAAAACATATAGGTTGTAAGTGGATCTACAAGAGAAAGCGTGGTGTAGATGGGAAGGTGCAAACCTTTAAAGCTAGACTTGTAGCAAAGGGTTATACCTAGGTAGAAGGGGTTGACTATGAGGAGACCTTTTCACCTGTTGCTATAGTAAAGTCTATCCGTATCCTACTTGTCATTGTCGCATATTATGACTATGAGGTATGGCAAATGGATGTCAAGACAACCTTTTTGAATGGCAATCTTGAGGAAAACATCTACATGGACCAACCCAAAGGGTTCATTGAACCAGGACAAAAGCAAAAGGTTTGCAGGCTTAAAAGGTCAATTTATGGACTGAAACAAGCCTCTAGGTCTCTGAATATAAGATTTGATGAGACAATCAAATCTTATGGTTTTGACTGAATGATGATGAACCTTGTGTCTACAAGAAAATCATCAATAGTTCTGTCGCATTCTTAATTCTCTATGTGGATGATATCCTACTCATTGGGAATGATGTAGGTTATCTTACTGACATTAAGGATTGGCTAGCTACGCAATTCCAAATGAAAGATTTGGGTGATGCACAGTTTGTTCTTGGGATCCAGATTGTCCTGAACCACAAGAATAAAACACTCGCCTTGTCTCAAGCATCTTACATAGACAAAGTGTTGTCAAGGTTTAAGATGCAAGACTCCAAAAAAGGCTTGTTGCCTTTTAGACATGGAGTCCATTTATCTAAGGAACAGTGTCCTAAGACACCTCAAGGAGTTAAGGATATGAGACGGATTCCTTAGGCATCAGTTGTTGGGAGCCAGATGTACGTCATGTTGTGCATTAGGCCTGACATCTGTTTTGCAGTTGGAATGGTTAGTAGGTATCAATCCAATCCATGACTTGAATACTGGACAACAGTTAAAACAATCCTTAAGTATCTTGGAGAACAAGGAACTACATGCTTGTGTATGGGGCTAAGGATTTGATCCTTACAGGATACACAGATTCTGAGTTTCAGACTGATAAAGATTCTCGGAAATCTACATCAGGGTCAGTATTTACTCTTAACGGAGGAGTTGTAGTATGGCGAAGCGTCAAGCAAGGATGCATCGCAGATTCCACCATGGAGGTCGAATATGTAGCAGCTTGTGAAGCAGCTAAAGAGGCTGTTTGATTAAGGAAATTCATGCTAAATTTGGAAGTTGTTCCAAATATGACTTTGCCCATCACGTTGTATTGCGATAACAGTGGTGCAGTGGCAAATTCGAGGGAACCCCGAAGTCACAAGAGGGGAAAGCACATTGAGCGGAAATATCATCTCATTCGGGAGATCGTGCATAGAGGAGACGTAATTGTCACGAAGATAGCCTCAGAGCACAACGTTGCTGATCCTTTTACAAAGGCTCTCACGGCTAAAATATTTGAGAGTCACCTAGAAGGTCTAGGTTTACAAGTCTTCTCCAACTAGGGCAAGTGGGAGTATTTTGTACAAAAGGTTTAAATGCCCTAGTTTATTGTATTTACATTACTGTAATGTTATAGTACTCCATAAGCTTTAGGTAAAGTGGGAGATTGTTGGGATTTATGCCCTAAAACTTGTGTAATTTTGATCAAAGAAATAAAGAGTTATTTATTTTGATAAAATTATAGTCTTGCTTTATAAATCCAATAAACTAAGCTCCAAGGTTATAACATATATCTTGATAATATATATATCTTGAACATCAGTGTAGTGAACACTATTTGGGTTGAGTTCAAGAATATAACCTAAATGGTCTATGGTATAAGAATAAGGTTGGAAACCTCATTCTTGTAACACCATGGATGCGGACCACCTTGTAATTTGTACAAATGAGGCAATCCAACTCATTCATGTAGTTGACATACGAGTGGGGGCATCCTTTATGAAGAGTTCATACAAGACCGGACTGCAAATTATTAGTCTAACTAGTGTAACACCGTTAACAGGATAAGACTAGTAACTTATAGATGGTCATTAGTGACTCGACCTGAATCCTGAGCAAGTTAAGAACTCCTGCTTATCGGGGTTTGTCCTTAGACTAGTGTGGGTGAGAGTGGCTGTGGCCAGGCTCAATAAGCCTACCTTCCGAGGGACGGAACCTCGTAGGTAGTGAGAACTTAAGCTGTGCAAGATGGAATTCACTCATTCCTACACTAAGGAATTAGATAGGTCGTTCCCTTAAGAACTGACTCCAGGTCTTGAACAACGGGACCCCACCCTCTATGAGGGTATGAGTCTATGGTAGGACCTTAGACTTGTTGTTCATTAGAGGATCAGTGGTGCTTAAGGAACAAAGAGGTAATCACAGGGGTAAAACGATAATTTGACCTAACTGTGATCACGAACAACCTGTGAAGGATCGACTCATAGGTAATGACTAGATCAGTGGATACAATATTATCTACAGTGAGGAGAGTGCAGCTACAAGTCTATAGTGGAGTGACTTGTAGTTAATGAATATTGATTAACTGGATCAAAGAGTTTGATCAGTTAATCTCATATCAACTGAGCTCATGAACTGTAGGTCCATTAGGTCCCTCTGTTGGCTCAACATGGTAATATTGAGGGTATAGAGTTAGGAATGAAATTGAAGTGTTCAATTTCATATATGAGGTGTTATATCAATTATATATGATATGATTGATATAATATATAGTTTTAATGTGAATTAGATTCACATATAAACCATATACTAATGAGAGAATAGAGGAAGGGTAGGATGATCATTTCCACCTTATTTGCCCATATATATAGTTGCATGAGATGCAACTAGGTTAAGGCAAGTGAAGTGTTGGGATTTATGCCCTGAACTTGTGTAATTTTGATCAATTAAATAAAATGTTATTTGTTCTGATAAGATTACAGTCTTGCTTTTCTAAATCCAATAAACTAAGCTCCAAGGTTATAACGTTTATCTTGAAATCAGTGTAGTGGATACTATTTGGGTTGAGTTCAAGATTATAACCTAAATAGTCTATGGTATAAGAATAAGGTTGGAAACCTCATTCTGGTAACACCATGGATGCGACCCACTTTGTAATTAGTACAAATGAGGTAATCCAACTCATTCATGTAGTTGACATGCGAGTGGGGGCATCCTGTATAAAGAGTTCATACAAGACTGAATCAGAAATTATTAGTCTAACTGTATAACAATCAAGTAATGTGATAAGACTAGCAATTTATAGATGATCATTAGTGACTCGACACGAATCACGAGCAAGTTAAGAACTCCCGCTTATAGGGGTTTGTCCGTAGACTAGTATAGGTGAGAGTGGCACATGGCCGACTCAATAAGCCTACCTTCTCGTGACGAGAACCTCGTAGGTAGCTGGGAACTTAACTGTGCAAGATGGAATTCACTCATTCCTCTACTAAGGAATTAGATAGGTTGTTCCCTTAAGAACTGACTCCAGGTCTTGAACAAAGGTAGGAACTTAGACTTGTTGTTCATAGAGGATCAATGGTGCTTAAGGAGCAAAGAGGTAATCACAGGGGTAAAACGATAATTTGATCCAGCTGTGATTACGAACAACCTGTGAAGGGTCGACTCATGGGTAATGACTATATCAGTGGACACAATGATATCTACAGTGAGGAGAGTGCAGCTACAAGTCTATAGTGGAGTGACTTGTAGTTAATGAATATTGATTAACTGGATCAAAGAGTTTGATCAGTTAATCTCACATCATTAGAGCTCATAATCTGTAGGTCCATTAGATCCATCCGTTGGCTCAATATGTTAACATTGAGGGTAAAAAGTTTGGAGTGAAATTGAAGTGTTCAATTTCATACCTGAGATGTTATATCTATTATATATGATATAATTGATATAATATATAGTTTTAATGTGAATTAGATTCATATATAAACTATATACTAAAGAGAGAATAAAGGAGGGGTAGGATGGTAATTTTCATCCCATTCCCCTATATATATGGTTGCATGAGATGCATCTAGGTCAAGTTATTCTAAGTGATTCCTAGCCTTTTGTTGTTGTTGGAAAGGTTCCAAGACAACAAATATCTCTCTCACAAAACACCTCATTTTTCCTAAAGGGAACCCATCTTCCTCTCTCACCTAGAGAACAACGGAGAAGATCCGGTGGCAGTGTCGGTGTTCGTACGAGTTCGTGTTGCGGTGATCTTGATCATGAGAGAGGAGGAGCACTTGAAGAAACATTCTTCAAAGGTAACATTCTTGCTGTCCATTCTGTCTTTTATGCTTAATCTTGTTATTTGTGTTCTTGAATAAATCGCTGTAACTAAATCAAGAACGCGCGATTCGCAATCGCTTCCGCTGCGGGGACTTCGATTCCCTTCATGAAGCTAAGCACTTGGTGAAACCCTAGCCTCTCTCACATTGTGTTGGAAAGAGTTCCAACTACAATTTCGTGAAACACCTCACCTCTCCTAAAGGAAACCCACTTTCCTCCCTCACCTAGAGAACAACGGAGAAGATCTGGTGGCAGTGTCGGTGATCGTTCGGGTTCGTGTTGCTGTGATCTTGATCGTGAGAGAAGAGGAGCACTTGAAGAAAGAGTTTTTCAAAGGTAATATTTCTTTTTGTCCATATTATGTTTATAGCTTAATCTAGGTAGAATTGTTCTTGAATGTAATCGTTGTAACTAAATTGAGAACGCGCGATTCACAATCGCTTCTGCTGCGGGACTCGATTCCCTTCACCAGGAATTTGTGATGAGCTTCCCATTGCCCTTCGTAAAGGTAAACACACTTGTACTTACCCTATTGTTTCTTGTGTCTCTTATCACCAATTGTCACAACCTACATATTCTTTTGTTACATTCCTTGATTCTACCTGTCTTCCTAACTCTGTTCATGAAGCTTTATCTCATTCTGGTTGGCGTAATACAATGATCGAAGAGATGCATGCTTTAGATGATAATGGTACTTGGGATTTGGTATCTTATCCTGCAGGAAAGAAGCCTATTGGATGTAAATGGATTTTTGCCATTAAAGTTAATCCCGACGGATCTGTTGCTCGCTTGAAAGCCCGCTTAGTTGCTAAAGGTTATGCTCAGACTTATGGGATAGATTATTCTGATACATTCTCTCCAGTTGCTAAATTGACTTCTATTCGATTATTTATTTCCATGGCTGCTACTCACGGTTGGCCCTTGCATCAGCTTGATATTAAGAATGCCTTTCTCCATGGTGATCTTCAAGAAAAAGTATATATGGAGCAACCACCTGGTTTTGTTGCTTAGGAGGAGAGTGATAAAGTTTGTCGTCTTAGAAAATATTTGTATGGATTGAAATAGAGCCCACGCGCATGGTTTGGTAAATTTAGTCAAGCACTTGAGCAATTTGGAATGAAGAAAAGCACATCTGATCATTCTGTCTTTTATCAACAATCTGAGAAGGGTATTACACTGCTTGTAGTGTATGTCGATGATATCGTTATCACTGGAGATGATACTTCAGGTATATCCTCTTTGAAAACTTTCCTTGTGGTCGGGCCATACTAAGGATCTGGGAACATTAAAGTATTTCTTGGGCATTGAAGTGATGAGAAGCAAGAAAAGTATTTTTTTGTCGCAACGGAAATATGTACTTGATTTGCTATCTGAGACCGAAAAACTAGGAGCTAAACCATGCAGTACTCCGATGATACCTAATTTGCAACTCACCAAAGAAGGAGAAGCATTTAAAGATCCTGAGAGATACAGAAGATTGGTTGGAAAGTTGAATTATCTGACAGTAACACGACTAGACATAGCTTATTCAGTAAGTGTTGTGAGCCAATATATGTCTTCGCCTACTGTGGATCATTGGGTTGCAGTTGAACAAATTATATGCTACTTAAAAATTGCACCTGGATGCAGGATCTTATATAAAAATCACGGTTATACAAAGATTGAATGTTTTTCTAATGTTTACTGGGTAGGATCTAAAGAAGATAGAAGATCAACATCTGGATATTGTGTTTTTGTAGGAGGAAATTTGGTGTCGTGGAAGAGTAAGAAGAAAAATGTGGTATCACACCCAAGTGTTGAGTCAGAATATAGAGCTATGTCGCAATCTGTGTGTGAAATAGTGTGGATACATCAATTTTTGTATGAGATTGGATTTAATATGTCTATGCCAGCTAAATTGTAGTGTGATAATCAAGTTGCACTTCACATTGCTTCTAACCCAGTGTTTCATGAGAGAACTAAACATATTGAAGTGGATTTTCACTTTATTCGCAAGAAAATGCAACGAGGTTTGGTGTCCACAGGATATGTGAAGACTGGAGAACAATTGGGAGATATTCTTACTAAAGCCTTAAATGGAGCAAGAATAAATTATCTGTGTAACAAGCTGGGCATGTTTGACATATTTGCTCCAGCTTGAGGGGGGAGTGTTATAATATATATTGTTGTCCTTTATCGTAATTGTGCATTGTTTAGTATTAGGGTTTTTTTTGTATACCTATATATATTAATCATAGAGCTCAAATGTGAATAGAACGAATATTTTCTTTCTCAATTCTGTGTTAATATTAGGGTTTCATTGTTTAATATTTTCTTTCTCAAATGTGAATATTTTCTTTATCGTAATAGAGCATACATCGTTTCCTAGGAATGATTTCAAATGCTTGTTGTGAGCTTAGATTTTCCCTATGAAATTTACATGTGAGCATATGTTTATTGATTTTCTGAAATTTAGTGGAAATGTATTTTAATTTCAAGCAAGCATGTACTAGCAAGTATTGCTTAAAGATTTTCAGTTTTCACGAACAAGCTGAGTAAGCTTGAGTCGTACGAAAAAATAGATAAGCAGGCATGTTCATGAAGGGATCGAATCCTGCAACGGAAATGATTGTGAATCGCGTATTCGTGACTTTGTTACATAGATCTATAACAAGAACAATATACTAAAGATTAAGCATGCATTTCTAATTAGGACAACAAGAAATTTACCTTTGAACAACACTTTCTTCACGATCTCCTTCTCCAACGATCACAATCTCAGCAATACGAACTCGACACGTGTGAAGATCCACCACTAGATCTTCTCCGTTGTTCTCTAGGTGAGGGAGGAATGTGGGTTCCTTTAGGATGAGATGTGAAATTTTGAGAGATGTGTGTTTGGAACTTTTTCAAACAACACAAATGTGGGAACTCTAGGTTTCACAATAGCATACATCAAAGTTGCATCTTATGCAACTATTTATAGGGAAATAGGATGGAAATTATCATCCTATCCCTCCTTATTAATTCTCTCATTAGTATATAGTTAATTTGTGAATCTAATTCACATTAAAATTATATATTATATCAATTATATCACATATAATTGATATAACACCTCATATATGAAATTGAACACTTCAATTTCATTCCTAACTTTATACCCTCAATATTACCATGTTGAGCCAACGGAGGGACCTAATGGACCTACAGTTCATGAGCTCCAATGATGTGAGATTAACTGATCAAACTCTTTGATCTAGTTAATCAATATTGATTAACTACAAAGTCACTCCACTATATACTTGTAGCTGCACTCTCCTCACTGTAGATAATATTGTGTCCACTGATATAGTCATTACCCATGAGTCGACCCTTCACAGGTTGTTCATAATCACAGCTGGGTCAAATTACCGCTTTACCCCTGTGATTACATTTTTGTTCCTTAAGCACCACTGATCCTCTAATGAACAACAAGTCTATGGTCCTACCATAAACTCAAACCCTCTTAAGCTAGTTTAGAGGGTGGGGCCCCGTTGTTCAAGACCTGGACTCAATTCTTAAGGGAACAACCAATCTAATTCCTTAGTCTAGGAATGAGTGAATTTCATCTTGCCGAGTTAAGTTTTCAGCTACCTACGAGGTTCTGTCCCTTAGAATGTAGGCTTATTGAGTCGGCTACATGTCACTCTTACCCATACTAGTCTAAGGACAGACCCCTATAAGCAGGAGTTCTTAACTTGCTTAGGATTCAGGTCGAGTCACTAATGACCATTTATAAATTATCGATGCGTATCCTGTTAGCGATTGTTATCTTGGTTAAACTAATAATTTGCGATGCTGGTCTTGTATGAACTCTTCATACAGAATGCCCCCACTCGCATGTCATCCACATGAATGTGTTGGATTACCTCATTTGTACTAATTACAAAGTGGGTCGCATCCATGGTGTTACCAGAATAAGGTTTCCAACCTCATTCTTATACCATAGACCATTTAGGTTATACTTTTGAACACAATCCAAATAGTGTCTACTACACTAATGTTCAAGATTCATTATAACCTTGGAGCTTAGTTTACTAAATTTATAAAGCGAGAAGATAATTCTATCAAATCAAATAACTCTTTATTCATTTGACTAAAATTACACAAGTTTAGGGCACATATCCTAAGAATCTCCCACTTGACCTAATACTTGTGGAGTACATAAAACATTACAATAATGTAAAATACAATAAACTAGGGTATTTAAACTCTGTGTACTATATACTCTCATTTGCCCTAGTTGGGGAAGACTTGTAAACCTAGACCTTCTAGGTCACTCTCAAATACTTTAGCCGTGAGAGCCTTTGTAAAAAGATCAGTAATGTTATGCTCGGAGGCTATCTTCGTGACAATCACGTCTCCTCGATGCACGATCTCTCGGATGAGATGATATTTTCGCTCAATATGCTTACCCTTCTTGTGATTTCGGGGTTCTCTTGAATTTGCTACAGCACCACTGTTATCATAGTACAATGTGATAGGCAAACTCATATTTGGAACAACTTTCAAATCTAACATGAATTCCCTTAACCAAACGACCTCTTTAGCTGCTTAACAAGTTGCTACATATTCGACCTCCATGGTGGAATCAACGATGCATCCCTACTTGACGCTTCGTCATACTACAACTCCTCCATTAAGAATAAATACTAACCTGATGTAGAGTTCCGAGAATCTTTATCAGTATGAAAGTCAGAATCTGTGTATCCTGTAAGGATCAAATCCTTAGCCCCATACACAAGCATGTAGTTCCATCTGCAAAACAGATGTCTGGCGTAGTACACAACATGGCGTACATCAGGCTCCCAACAGTTGATGCATAAGGAATCCGTCTCCCATCCTCAACTCCTTGAGGTGTCTTAGAACATTGTTCCTTAGACAAATGAACTCCATATCTAAAAGGCAATAAATCTTTCTTGGAGTCTTACATCTTAAACCTCAACAACACTTTGTCGATGTAAGATGCCTGAGACAATGCTAGGGTTTCATTCTTGCGGTTCTGGACGATCTGGATCCCAAGAACAAACTGCGTTTCTCCCAAATCTTTCATTTGAAATTGCGTATCTAGTCAATTCTTAATGTCCGTAAGATAATCTACATCATTCCCAATGAGTAGGATATCATCCACATATTGAACTAGGAATGCGACAGAACTATTGATGATTTTCTTGTAAACATAAGGTTCATCATCATTCTGGTCAAAGCCAAAAGATTTGATTGCCTCATCAAACCTAATATTCCAGGACCTAGAGGTTTATTTCAGTCCATAGATTTACCTTTTAAGCATGCAAACCTTTTGCTCTTGTCCTGATTCCATGAACCCTTTGGGTTGGTCCATGTAGATGTTCTCGTCAAGATTGTTATTCAAGAATGTTGTCTTGACATCCATTTGTCATACCTCATAGTCATAATATGCGGCAATGTAAAGTAGGATGCGAATAGACTTTACCATAGAAACAGGCGAAAAGGTTTCCTCATAGTCAACCCCTTCAACTTGGGTATAACCCTTTGCTACTAGTCTAGCTTTAAAGGTTTGCACCTTTCCATCTACACCACGCTTTCTCTTGTAGATCCACTTACAACCTACAGGTTTTACCCCATTAGGCTTATCTACAAGATCCCAAACAGACTTGAAGTACATAGACTCCATTTCTTGGTCCATGGCTATGACCCATTTGTCTTTGTCTTTGTCAACCATCGCTTGATTATAAGTCGATGGATCCTCACAGTCGTCATCTGGTATAACAACTTAGTTTTCAAATCAACCATGTAATGGTCAAGTTGTGTTATAACCCTCCCACTACGTCGAGGCATTCTCAACTCTTGAGATGGACTCTCTTGACTAGACAAGCTAGTATCAACAACTTTTGTGGACGTACTAGTTTTATTAGCAACATTTCCTATTGTTCCGTCTAACTCACTTAACACACATTTACTTCTTGGTTTGTGGTCCCTTATGTAGTCCTCCTCTAAGAAAATGGTATTTGTCGACACAAAAACCTTATCTTCCTTAGGATCATAGAATAATCCACCTCTTGTTTCTTTTGGGTAGCCTACGAATAAACACAATTTTGAACGTGATTCCAACTTCTTTGGATTTGTCACAAGCACATGTGTTGGACAACCCCAAATTATGAAATGACATAAACCACCTTGACGTCCTTTCCAAAGTTCAAAAGGTGTTTCAGAAACACTTTTTGATTGCACATTATTCAAAATGTATCCCACAGTCTCTACTGCGTAACCCCAAAAGGAATTAGGGAGATGAGCATAACTCATCATTGATCGAACCATGTCCAACAAGTTTCTATTTCTCCTTTTCGATACACCATTTTGCTGTGGCGTACGAGGAGCTGAGAGTTGGGATGTAATTCCATGTTCGATCATATAGTTCTAGAATTTTAAATCCATGTACTCTTCACCTCGATCTGATCGAAGTGTTTTATTTGTTTTACCTAATTGATTTTCAACTTCAGTCATTAATTCCTTGAACTTTTCAAGTGCTTCAGACTTATAATGCATTAGTTAAATATGCCCAAATCTAGAATAATCATATATAAAAGAGATGAAATATTCATAACCTCCTCTGGCTTTAACATTCATCGGACCACAAAGGTCTGAATGTATAAGCTCAAGAGGTTCTTTGGCTCTATAACTTTTTCCACTAAAAGGTCTTTTAGTCATTTTGCCTTCTAGGCAAGATTCACATACAGGTAAAGTATTTTCTTCTAACTCATTTAGAAGTCCATTCTTTACCAATCTCTCAATCCTATTGAGGTTAATGTTACCCAATCTAAGATACCAAATATGAGCATTTTCTTTAGTAGAAATTTTACGTTTCTTAGTTTGTGTGTTTGCAGTTTTAAATAATTCAGTGTTCAAAATAGTTTTGACTGAATTAAGCCTTAAAACATACAACCTATTTTCTAATGAAGCTGAACATATTGTTGTGATTTTTGTCCTAATCTCGTGTTTGTAAATTACTGTTTGAAATTAATGAAGTGTTATTTATTTCATTACTTTGTGTCTTGCAAATTTTACAAACTTTTCCAATAAACTAAGCTCCAGGGTCATTGAATTTATGAGAGAACTAGAACTTGAACGGTGTGTAGTGGACACACGGGAAGGATCACGTTCGAGTTAATGACCCGAACGGTCTCTGATATATGGATAGGGTTGGAGACCTAATCCACGGATACACCGTGGATGCGACCCACTTTGTATTAGATACAAGCGAGGTGATCTCGACTCGTTCATCCGATTGACATGCGAGTGGGGGCATCTGTGCAATGAGATTGTACAAGGCCGGATAGTGAATTATTAGACCTCACCGATGTAACATCGTTGGCGATGAGGACTAATAACCGTGAGATGACCATTAGTGACTCGACACGAATCACGGCGTGTTACGGACTCGCATCTGCGAAGTGCGTCGCTTTGACTAAATGCGGGTGAGGTGGTCACGATTACTCGCCCAATATGCCTATCTTCTCGAGGACAGGACCAAGCAAGGAGCTGGGAACTTAACTACGCGAGATGAAATTCACTCGTTCCCGCCTTTAGGGAAACTAGAGGGATTGTTCCCTTAAGTGTTGTCTCCAAGGCTTGGACAATGGACACCCACCTTCTCACTGGCCCGGGAAGGTTGTTGTGTATGGTTGGACCATCACGATATGCTGTTCATTAGAGGAGTATTGGAGACTTAAGGAACAAGAGGTAGACACAGGGGTAAAACGGTAATTTAACCCAGCCGTGTCTACGAACAACCTATGAAGGGTCGACTCATGGTTATTGGTTATATCAGTGGACACGTACTATTCTGCACTGACGGGAGTGCAACTACGGGCTTTAGTCGAGTGTTACCGTAGCTAATGAATGTTGATTAACTAGGTCAAAGAGTTTGATAGGTTAATCTCGGATCATTGGAGCCCGTCACTATAGGTCCATTAGGTCCCTCGGTTGGCTCAATCTGGGTTAAAAGAAGGGTTAACGTTTTGGTGTGAATTGAAGTGTTCAATTTCACTTAAAGGGCATTTATGTCATTTATATGAGATATGAATGATATAATATATAGTTTAATGTGAATGGGATTCATAATAAACTATAGATTAGCCTAATTGTTGAATTAGGGCTAATTGGAGAAATTAATTGAGAGAAATTAAATTGAATGTGATGCAATTTAATAAATCCACAATTATTGCAAATGTGATTTGTAATATGAGATATGAAATATCTTATAATATATGGTTATGCAAATGTGATTTGCATAACCTATGGTTGTGGTAAAATGGTAATAATATGGAGATTTTAACTCCATGTTCTTTCACTATTTAAACCCTTTGCAAGAAGGGTTTCTTATGTTATTCTCTCATTTTTTGGAAATTTCACCAAAAGAAGAGAACTCTCTCTCAATTTTTCTCTCTAGATTTCTCCACTCTCTCAACCAAAACGAAGTTTCCACAAACTTCCTTCTTTCCAAAGGAAGAACAACCGAGAAGCCATTAGTGGTTGTGTTCGATTCTTGTTCGTGAGAAGAGATCAAGTTCGTTGAGATCGGATTTTCGCGAAGAGTTCGTGATTCGCTGGAAATGAGTTCTTGAAGAGGGTCTTCAACAAGTAAGTAACTTCAACTTAGTGTTTTTCCTTTCCATTTTGTATGTTTAGCCTAGATTTAAGTGTTAAATCGTTTTAATAAAATTTAAGTAGCGTAATAAGACCTTGACGATTCGATCGTCTTCCGCTGCGCGGAGATTTTCATTCCCTTCACATATTTTCACACCTTTCTTTAAAATAAACACTTTATTCAAAGAAAAAGAAACAGAAATACATTGTTCTATAAGGTAAGAAATTGAAGAAAGGTTTCTAGTAAACCCTGGTATCACTAATATATTGTCTAACAACATATTTCTTGCCAAAATTAAGTTTCATCGTGCCTATTGCTACAGCTGAGACGACATTTCCATTTCCAACCCGGAGCGTTATCTCTTCTTTCTGTAGCTGCTGCCAGGAATCAATTCCCTGAAAAGAAGAGCAAACATGATTAGTGGCGCCTGAATCGAGTATCCAAGTAGTTTTATCATTATCCACTAAACAAGCTTCTAAGCAAACTAAATCATATTTACCTTCCTTCTTCTTTTCTGCAATGTACTTCGGACAGTTCCGTTTCCAATGCTCGTCTTCATTGCAGTGGAAACACTTTCCTTTGTCTGCAACTTCTTTGACCTTTTTTCCCTTCTAGGCGGCAGCTTTGTTAGCTTTTTTCCCTTTACCAACCTCCTTCACGTTCTTCTTCTTCCCTTTCAGGTTAGAAGAAGATGAAGCCACTGTTTTTTATCTAGAGGTTGAACCCCTATGATAAATCCTACTGGACACTTTTGCCTCACCTTTCGATCCTTGAATTTTCATCAAATATTGAAAAGGTCTGGAGTTCATTCATAAGGGAGGTAAGATTAAAAGTAAGCTTGTTCATAACAACATTACTTCTAAACTGTAGGAAACTATCTAGAAGAGTTTCCAGAATGAAGCTGACCTGGCTCGATTGATTGATGGAAGCACCATTCAACTCCGCGATGTTAAAGTGTACCATCATATCCAGGACATGATCCCGAACAGATGAACCCTCTGGCATCTTCGAGTTGAATATATACTTGAGGGCATTGTGTCGGGCCTGTGTAGACCGTTGTCCAAACATACCCTGCACTGAATCCATGATTTCCTTAGCGGTCATCATGCCCTCGTGCTTCTTGGCTAATATGTTAGACATACTTGCCAGCATATAGACCTTGGCCTTATCATTGGCCTTGATCCATCGATCATATGTATCACGAACATTTCGTGTAGCATTCGAGCCTGACACCTGAGGACACTCCTCAGTCAACACAAACTTCAGATCATCCACTACCAATATAGTGTTGAGTTTGTTTTTCCATGTAATCATGTTCTCTTGTTATTTTTTCGCACCCAATAAGGAAATTACAGAGCTAGACAGTTTGCTAAAAATTTACAAAAAACACTTGTATAAGTGTCTTATTATAATTGTCTAATCCAATCATGTTTTAGCTAATTATTAAATGATTCCTAGGTCATTTATAATTTGCAATGATACTCCAAAGGTTTAGAATCTATAACATCGAAGGGTAATCAAAAACACTCCTCCTCTGGATCAATACACTCTAGACCAAAACCCAATGCCAGAATAACTCTTATTCCTATAGGCTTTCTTTACCATTATTCAGTCAGGATACATACACTTCTTATGTATCTTGTGAGTGTAACCCTCTGTCTTTAGACCCCAGAGTCCCCATCCAATAAAATCCGCCGAAAGGAGAACTAGATTGAAAAACAGACTAAGGAAATCTTTATCTCTTTTGGGTGTCCACTGTGTTCGATCCCCTATGATCAAGCCCTCCGAAAGGATTATCTGGTCTAGGCCAAACTAGCAGGCTGACCATAATGATCTTACGATGTGAACCGATAGAAGGGACCATAGGTTTTGCTTTCACTAAACCTGCTCCCACTTAGTATAAGTACCTTCTCCATTCACCTTGATATTGACTCATACAAACACCATCCGAAGGGGGACGCTCCCATTTGCGCCACGAGGCCAAGTATGAGTCTCACGGTGTGAACCTCCCGGAGAAACGTAGGTGGAAAAATATGTATCATATACACTCTTCCTCCCACTAGATACTTTAAATCTATAGGAAATTTACTTAGGCTAAAACCCGGCTAATGATTTTACCTAAACTTATCAATATAACTCTTATATTGATAATCAATATAACTCTTATATTGATAATAAATATAACTTTTATATTGATTTTATCCTAAGTTTGCTAATATAACTGTTTATATTAAGCCTAGGATTTCTTAATAAATCCACTGACGCTACTATAATTTACAAACCCTCTAATTAAAATTAATTCCCAGGTCAGTTCCCATGTAGGGGTGTTCCGTTTCCGTCAGCTTAAATACCCCAGCCTAGACAGAACCTTCCTTAGACAAGGTTCCTCTTTTAATCATTGTTTATAAATTACTTGGTTCCTAATTCTAATTTAATTAGAACTAGATAACTTAAGGTCTATTAATTCCAAGTTCTAAACATTTTAAAACTAATAATTAACCTTAGGTGACATGCATACTATGTTATAGTGCTTGATCATTCATCTCATTATTAATAAAACATACATAGCATAATCATCTCAAGAATTATAATGTGTGTCAATGTTGTCCATAAAGTAATATAACACCTTATACTAATTATACATGAAAACTATATAATATAACACTTTATATTATAAATGATGCATGGAAGTGCTTAACCTAAGGTGGGATATCTAAAATAAAATCATACATTATGCATGACAATAATTATACAACAATTGCATTATTTAAATAGCAAAATTAGACCATTTTTGACACCCTAAAATTAATTTTAATTAATATAATCTAATTATATTAATTAAAATTAAAAAATAAATATAATTAAATATAAAATATTTTTATATTTAATATATAAATAAAAATAACGTTTTCGCCCGCTTGAAAAACTGTTGAAACGCCTTCGGCGTTGCAACGCTGCATTTTGTCCATTTTGGACCGTTGGAGCGCGATGTGAAACACCTTCGGCGTTGCAACGCTGATGATGATAAGCGTTACGCGCTTTCCTGAATCTTGGCGCCTCGTGCGCAAGCGTGGCGTTGCAACGCTGCACCTAGACAACACGTGATCCTCTATTGTTTTGCTCGTTTTTGCTCCGATCTTCTCAGCAACAACTTTGTCTCGTTCGACATGGACTTACAGACTCGATTTACAATTAAAATTGTCCAAAACACCGGGCCTTTACAATGAATTGTTCAATGGAAAAAATTGTAAATCTATGTGCCAAAAATGAAAACATTTAATTTGCAAACACGTTCATTCATCACATGAAAACAATAAATCCCACCTTTGTTCTCGATAAATCCATAACAAAATCAAGAACACAATTAGGCTATGATACCAATTGAAGGGATCGAATCCCGCAGCGGAAGCGATTGTGAATCGCGTGTTCTTTATTTTGTTACACAGATTTCAATCAAGAACGATATATATAAGATTAAGCATGCTTTACAATAAGGACAACAAGAAAATTACCTTTGAAGAACGCTTTCTTCTCGAACTCCTTCTCCCACGGTCACAATCTCAGCAACTCGAACCCGAACGTGTGAAGATATACCACCACTAGATCTTCTTCGTTGTTCTCTAGGTGAGGGAGGAAGGTGGGTTCCTTTTAGGGTGAGATGTGGAGGTTATGAGAGAAGTTTTGTTTGGAACTTTTCCAACAACACAATAGTATGGTATTCTAGGGTTACCAAAGATTGGTGTCAAAATTGCATCTCATGCAACAATTTATAAGGAAATAGGATGAAAATTACCATCCTATCCCTCATTCATTCTCTAATTAGTACATAGTTAATATGTGAATCTAATTCACATTAAAACCATATATTATATCAATTATATCACATATAATTGATATGACACCTCATATATGAAATTGAACTTTTCAATTTCATTCCTAACTTTATACCCTCAATATTACCATGTTGAGCCAACGGAGGGACCTAATAGGCCTACAGTACATGAGCTCCAATGATGTGAGATTAACTGATCAAACTCTTTAATCTAGTTAATCAATATTAATTAACTACAAGTAACTCCACTATAGACTTGTAGTTGCACTCTCCTCACTGTAGATTATATTGTGTCCATTGATATAATCATTACCCATGAGTCGACTCTTCACAGGTTGTTCGTAATCTCAGTTGGGTCAAATTACCGTTTTACCCCTGTGATCACTTCTTTGTTCCTTAAGCACCACTGATCTGCTAATGAACAACAAGTCTATGGTCCTACCATAGACTCATACCCTCTTAAGTCGGTTTAGAGGCGGGGCCCGTTGTTCAAGACTGGACTCGATTCTTAAGGGAACAACCTATCTAATTCCTTAGTGTAGGAATGAGTGAATTTCATCTTGTATAGTTAAGTCCCACTACTACTGCGAGGTTCTCATCACTGAGAAGGTAGGCTTATTGAGTCGACTCTGAGGCCACTCTCACCGTACTAGTCAAAGGACAAACCCTATATAGCGAGAAGTTCTTGACTTGCTTTCGGGATTCGAGTCGAGTCACTAATGATCATCTATAAATTATCGGTCTTATCCTCATTAACTGCTTGGCGTTATCTTGGTTAGACTAACTGAGACAATTCTAGGATTTTATTCTTGCGGTTCCGGACAATCTGGATCCCAAGAACAAACTGCGTTTCACCCAAATCTTTCATTTGGAATTGTGTAGCTAGCCAATTCTTAATGTCAGTAAGATAACCTACATCATTCCCAATGAGTAGGATATCATCCACATATAGAACTGGGAATGCGACAAAACTATTGATGATCTTCTTGTAGACACAAGGTTCATCATCATTATGGTTAAAGCCAAAATATTTGATTGCCTCATCAAATCTTATGTTCCAGGACCTAGAGGCTTGTTTCAGTCCATAAATTGACCTTTTAAGCCTGCAAACCTTTTGCTCTTGTCCTGGTTCAATGAACCCTTTGGGTTGATCCATGTAAATGTTCTCGTCAAGATTGTCATTCAAGAATGTTGTCTTGACATTCATTTGTCATACCTCATAGTCATAATATGCGACAATGGCAAGTAGGATTCGGATAGACTTTACCATAGCAACAGGCGAAAAAGTTTTCTCATAGTTCACCCCTTCAACTTGGGTATAACCCTTTGCTACTAGTATAGCTTTAAAGGTTTGCACCTTTCCATCTACACCACGCTTTCTCTTGTAGATCCACTTACAACCTATAGGTTTTACCCCATCAGATTTATCTACAAGATCCCAAAACGAATTGAAGTGCATAGACTCCATTTCTTGGTCCATGGCTATGACCCATTTGTCTTTGTTTTTGTCAACCATTGCTTGATTATAAGTCAATGGATCCTCAAAGTCGTCATCTGGTATGACAAATTGGGTTTCAGATAAACCCATATAACGGTCAGGTTATGTTATAACCCTCCCACTACGTCGAGGCATTCTCAACTCTTGAGATGGACACTCATGACTAGACAAGCTAGTATCAACAACTCTTGTTGACGTCCTAGCATTATTAGCAACCTTTGCTATTGTTTCGTCTAACTCACTTAACACACATTTACTTCTTGGTTTGTAGTCCCTGATGTGCTCCTCCTCTAAGAAAGTGGCATTTGTCGACACAAGCACCTTGTCTTCCTTAAAATAGTCCACCTCCTGTCTCTTTTGGGTAGCCTACAAATAGGCACAATTTTAAACGTGAATCCAACTTCTTTGGATTTGTCACAAGCACATGTGTTGGACAACTCCAAATTCTGAAATGACATAAACTACCTTTACGTCCTTTCCAGAGTTCAAAATGTGTTTCAGAAACGCTCTTTGATGGCACATTGTTCAAAATGTATTTCGCAGTCTCTACTGCGTAATCCCAAAAAGAATCAGGGAGTTGAGCATAACTCATCATCGATCGAACCATGTCCAACAAGATTCTATTTCTCCTTTTCGATACATCATTTTGCCGAGGCATACCGGGTGCTGAGAGTTGGGATGTAATTCCATGTTCTATCATATCGTTCTGGAATTTCAAATCCATGTACTCTCCACCTCGATCTGATCGAAGTGTTTTAATTGTTTTACCTAATTGATTTTCAACTTCAGTCTTGAATTCCTTGAACTTTTCAAGTGCTTCAGACTTATGATGCATTAGGTAAATGTGCCCAAATCTGAAATAATAATCTATGAAAGAGATGAAATATTCATAACCTCTTCTGGCTTTAACATTCATCGGACCACAAAGGTCTGAATGTATAAGCTCAAGAGGTTCTTTGGCTGTATAACCTTTTCCACTAAAAGATCTTTTAGTCATTTTGCCTTCTAGGCAGGATTCACATACAGGCAAAGTATTTTCTTCTAACTCATTTAGAAGTCCATTCTTTACCAATTATATTTCTCAATCATGTTGAGGTTAATGTGACCCAATCTAAGATGCCAAATATGAACATTTTCTTTAGGAGAAATTTTACGTTTCTTAGTTTGTGTGTTTGTTGTTTAAATAATTCAGTGTTCAAAACAGTTTTGACTGAATTTGGTCTTAAAACATACAAGTCATTTTCTAATGAAGCTGAACATATTTTCACACCTTTCTTTAAAATAAATACTTTATTTAAAAAAAATGAAAAAGAAATACATTGTTTAATAAGGCAATAAATTGAAATAAAGTTTCTAGTAAACCCTGGTATCACTAATACATTGTCTAACAACATATATTTCTTGCCAAACATAAGCTTCATTGTGCCAATTGCTACAGCTGAGACGACATTTCTATTTCTAACCCGGAGCGTTATCTCTCCTATCTGTAGCTGCTGCCAGGAATCAATTCCCTGACAAGAAGAGGAAACATGATTAGTGGCGCCTGAATCAAGTATCCAAGCAGTTTTATCATTATCCACTAAACACGCTTCTATACAAAGTAAATCATATTTACCTTCTTTCTTCTTCTCGGTCAGGTACTTTGGACACTTTCGTTTCCAGTGTCCATCCTCGTTGCAATGGAAACATTTTCCTTTGTCAGCAACTTTCTTGACCTTCTTACCCTTTTGGGTGGCAACTTTATCAACCCGTTTCCCTTTACCAACCTTCTTCATGTTCTTCTTCTTCCCTTTCAGGTTAGAAGAACATGAAGCCACTAATTTTGATCCAGAGGCCAAACCTCTGTGATAACTCCTACTGACAACATTTGCCTCACCTTTCGATCCCTGAATTTTCATTAAAGGTTGAAAGGTCTGGAGTTCATTCGGAAGGGAGGTAAGATTAAAAGTAAGCTTGTTCATAACAACATTACTTCTAAATCAGAAGAAACTATCTGGAAGAGTTTCGAATGATGAAGTGACTTGGCTCGATTCATCGATAGAAGTACCATTCGAGTCTGCGATGTTAAAGTGTACCATCATATCCAGGACATGATCTCGAACAGATGAACCCTCTGGCATCCTCGAGTTGAATATGTACTTGAGGGCATTATGTCGGGCCTGTATAGACTGTTGTTCAAACATACCCTGCACTGAATCCTTGATTTCCTTAGCGGTCATCATGCCTCGTGCTTCTTGGCTAATATATGGGACATAGTTGCGACATATAGAGACCTTGGCCTTATCATTGGCCTTGATCCATCGATCATATGCATCACGAATATTTCGTGTAGCATTCGAGCCTGGCACCTAAGTATACTCATCAGTTAGCACAAACTTAAGATCATCCACTACCAAAATAATGCTAAGTTTGTTTTTCCAAGTCATCATGTTCTCTCCGGTTAATTTTTCCGCGCCCAGTAAGGAAATAATAGAGCTAGACATTTTGTTGAAATTTACAAAAAAAACTTGTATAAGTTTCTCGCTATAACTATCTAATCCAATCATATTTTAGCTAATTATCTAATGATTCCTAAATCATTAATAATTTGCAATGATACTCCAAAGGTTTAGAATATATGACACCGAAGGGTAATCAAAAACACTCATCATCTGGATCAAGACATTCTTGACCAAAACCTAATGCCAAAATAACCCTTATGCCTATAGGCTTTAGGCTTTAGTTACCATTATTTGGTCAGGATACATACACTTCTTATGTACCTTGTGAGTGTAACCCTCTGTCTTTAGACCCTAGAGTCCCCATCTAACAAAATCCGCCGAAGGGAGAATTAGGTTGAAAAATAGACTAAGGAAATCTTTATCCCTTTCGGGTGTTCACTGTGTTCGATCCCCTATGATCAATCCCTCCGAATGGATTGTCTGGTCTAGGCCAAACTAACAGGTTGACCATAGTGATCTTACGGTGTGAACCGACAGAAGAGACCATAGGTTTTGTTTCCACTAAACCTGCTCCCACTCACTATAAGTACCCTCTCCATTCACCTTGATATTGACTCATACAAACACCATCCGAAGGGGGACGCTCCCGTTTGCGCCACGAGGCCAAGTATGAGTCTCACAATGTGAACTTCCCGGAGAAAAGTAGGTGGAAATATATGTATCATATACACTTTTCCTCCCATTAGATACTTTAACTCTATAGGAAAATGACCTAGGCTAAACCCGGGTAATTATTTTATCTAAACTTATCAATATAACTCTTATATTGATTTTATCCTAAGTTTGCTAATATAACTCTTTATATTAAACCTAGGATTTCTAGTTTATTAACCCCTTAATAAACCCGCTGACGCTACTATAATTTATAAACCCTCTAATTAAAATTCACTCCCAAGTCAGTTCCCAGGTAGGGGTGTTCCGTTTCCGTCAGCTTAAATACCTCAACCTAGACAGAATCTTCCTTAGACAAAGTTCCTCTTTTAATCATTGTTTATAAATTACATGGTTCCTAATTCTAATCTAATTAGAACTAGATAACCTAAGGTCTATTAATTTCATGTTCTAAACATTTTAAAACTAATGAATTTAACCTTAGGTGACATGCAATTCTATGTTATTGTGCTTGATCATTCATCACATGAATAATAAAACATACATAACACATTCATCTCATGAAAAATATGCATGTCAATGTTGTCCATAAATTAATATAACACCTTATATTAATTATACATGCAAACTATATAATATAACACTTTATATTATAAATGATGCATGGAAGTGCTTAACTTAAGGTGGGATATCTAAAATAAAAGCATACATTATGCATGACAATAATTATACAATAATTGCATAAATTAAATAGCAATATTAGACCATTTTTGGCACCCCTAAAATTAATTTCAATTAATATAATCTAATTATATTAATTAAAATTAATAATATTAAATATAATTAAATATAAAATATTTTTATATTTAATATATATAATAAAAATAGTTTTTTCGTCCGTTGGATCCCTCATGAAACGCTTATGGCGTTGCAATGCTGCATCTTGTCCGTTTGCGCGCTAGTTAGGCGCGTTACGAAACGCAACTTACGCCTTCGGCGTTGTGGCGCTTCGTCTTTGGCGTTACTGCGCCCTCTTCGTCCCAGCGTTGTGACGCTGGTTGGAGCGTTGCAACGTTGCGTCTCTTTGCAGCCTGAAATCCGCCTCCACGGCATTGCAACGTTGTATGCAGAACAACAAGTAGTCTCCACTGTTTTTGCTCATTTTTGCTCCGTTCTTCTCAGCAACTTCTTTGCTTCGATCGACACGAACTTATAGACTCGGTTTACAAAAATATATGCCCAAAACAATAGGCCCTTACATTGAACAATTCAACGAATTATGCAAATCTAAATGTCAATAATGAAAACATCTAATTTTGCAAACCGATCTATCATCTCATGAAATCAGTAAATTCCACCTTCATTCTTGATAAATCCAGAACAAAATCAAGAACACAATTGGTCTCTGATACCAATTGAAGGGATTGAATCCCACAGCGGAAGCGATTGTGAATTTTGTGTTCATGATATTATTACACGGATCTAAAACAAGAACAATATAATAAAGATTAAGCATGCTTTACAACTTAGGACAACAATAATTTATCTTTGAAGAATACTTTCTTCACGAGTTCCTATATTTGTAGTTGCACTCTCCTCACTGTAGATTATATTTTGTCCATTGATATAATCATTACCCATGCGTTGACCCTTCACAGGTTGTTCGTAATCACAGTTCGGTCAAATTACCATTTTACCCCTGTGATTACCTCTTTGTTCCTTAAGCACCATTGATCCTCTAATGAACAACAAGTATATGGTCCTACCATAAACTCAAACCCTCTTAAACTAGTTTAGAGGGCGGGACCTCGTTGTTCAAGACCTGGACTCAATTCTTAAGGGAACAACCTATCTAATTCCTTAGTTTAGGAATGAGTGAATTTCATCTTGCATAGTTAAGTCCCCAGTTACCTACGAGGTTTTGTCCTTGAGAAGGTAGGCTTATTGAGTCGGCTACAGGCCACTCTCACCCATACTAGTCTAAGGACAACCCCCTATAAGCAGGAGTTCTTAACTTGCTCAGGATTCAGGTCGAGTCACTAATGACCATCTATAAATTATCGGTCTTATCCCGTTAACTAGCGTTATCTTTGTCGTGACTAATAATTTCTGCGATCCGATCTTGTATGAACTCTTCATACAGGATGCGCCCACTCGCATGTCATCCACATGAATGAGTCGGATTACCTCATTTGTACTAACTACAAAGTGGGTCGCATCCATGGTGTTATCAGAATAAGGTTTCCAACCTTATTCTTATACCATAGACCATTTAGGTTATACTCTTGAACACAATCCAAATAGTGTCTACTACACTAATGTTCGAGATATATTATAACCTTGGAGGTTAGTTTATTGGATTTATAAAACGAGAATATAATTTCATCAAAACAAATAACTCTTTATTTATTTAATCAAAATTACATAAGTTTTAGGGCACATATCCCAACAGTAATTTCATGTTCTATCATATAGCTCTGGAATTTTAAATCCATGTACTTTCCACCTCGATCTGATCGAAGTGTTTTAATCGTTTTACCTAATTGATTCCACGATGGAAGCTGAGTATGTTGCGGCTTTTGAAGCTGCAAAGGAAGCTGTTTGGCTAAGGAAGTTCATGCTGGATTTGGAAGTTGTTCCAAATATGAACTTGCCAGTGACCCATTTTTGTGAGAACAATGGTGCAGTAGCCAACTCGAGAGAAGCTCAAATTCATAAGAGGGGCAAGCATATTGAGTGGAAGTATCCCCTAATACGGGAGATTGTGCACCGCGGAGACGTGACAGTCACGTAAATAACGTCGGTGCACAACGTTGTTGATCCATTTACAAAGGCCCTCACGGCTAAGGTGTTTGAGGGTCACTTAGAGAGTCTAGGTCTTCGAGTGCTTCCTGACTAGGGCAAGTGGGAGTATTGTAAAAGGGTATTCAATGCCCTAGTTTATTGTATTACTCTATTGTATTACTGTACATTTGAGAAATTTATTTTATACTTCACTAGCTTAGTTCAAGTGGGAGTTTGTTGGGGTGTATGCTCTAATCTCGTGTAGTTTGTAATATTTCATGTTATAAATAAATAAGAGTTATTTATTCAAACTTTGTGTCTCGCATTTTTATAAACTTAATCCAATAAACTAAGCCCCAGGGTCATTGAATTATGAGAGAACTAGAACTTGAGCGGTGTGTAGTGGACACACGGGAGGATCACGTTAAAGCGTTAATGACCCGAGCGGTATCTGATATCACGGATAGGGTTGGAGACCTAATCCTAGATACGTTGTGGATGCGACCCGCTTTGTATTAGATACAAACGAGGTGATCCAGCTCGTTCATGTGGTTGACATGCGAGTGGGGGCATCCTGTGCAATGAGATTGTACAAGACCGGACCGTGAATTATTAGACGTACTGATGTAACACCGATAACAGCATAGGACTAATAAATTCGTACACATGACCATTAGTGACTCGACCTTAATCTTTGGCGTGTTCACAGTTCCCGCTGCGAAGTGCCGTCCTTTGACTAGTACGGGTGAGGGTGGCCACCGATGCTCGCCCAATATGCCTATCTTCCTCGAGAGCGAGAACCACGTGGGAGGCGGGAACTTGACTACGCAAGAAGGAATTCACTCGTTCTCGACTTAGGGAAACTAGAGGGGTTGTTCCCTTAAGTGTTGTCTTTAGGACTTGAACAACGGGGCCCCACCCTCTCACTGGCCCGAGAGGGTTGTTGTTTATGGTTGGACCATGCAACATTGTTGTTCATTAGAGGAGCAGTGGGACTTAAGGAGCAAGAGGTAGATACAGGGGTAAAATGGTAATTTTACCCAACAGTGTCTATGAACAACCTGTGAAGGGTCAACTCATGGGTATTGGTTATATCGATGGACACAACTTGTCCTACAGTGATGAGAGTGCAGCTACGGGCTTTAGTGGAGTGTTACCATAGCTAATGAATGTTGAATAACTGAGTCAAAGAGTTTGACAGGTTAGTCTCGGATCATTGGAGCTCGTCATCTGTAGGTCTATTAGGTCCCTCGGTTGGCTCGAATTGGACAAATTGAGGGTTTACAGTTTGGTGTGAATTTAAAGTATTCAAATTCATTATTTGGGTATTTGTGTCATTTATATAAGATATAGATGACATAATATATAGTTTGATGTGAATGAGATTCATAATAAACTATAGTATTGTTGGGATTTATGCCCTGAACTTGTGTAATTTTGATCAATTAAATAAAGTGTTATTTGTTTTGATAAGATTACGATCTTGCTTTTATACATCCAATAAACTAAGCTCCAAGTTATAACATTTATCTTGAAATCGATGTAGTGGACACTATTTGGGTTGATTTCAAGATTATAACCTAAATAGTCTATGGTATAAGAATAAGGTTGGAAACCTCGTTACGCAACACCATGGATGCGACCCACTTTGTAATTAGTACAAATGAGGTATTCCAACTCATTCATGTAGTTGATATGCGAGTGGGGGCATCCTGTATGAAGAGTTCATACAAGACTGGATCGCAAATTATTAGTCTAACCAGTGTAACACGTTAACAGGATAAGACTAGTAATTTATAGATGGTCATTAGTGACTCGACTTGAATCCTGAGCAAGTTAAGAACTCTTGCTTATAGGGGTTTGTCCTTAGACTAGTATGGGTGAGAGTGGCACATGGCCGACTCAATAAGCCTACCTTCCTCGAGGGTGACGAACCTCGTAGGTAGGCCGGGAACTTAAGCGTGCAAGATGGAATTCACTCATTCCTCTCTACCGAGGAATTAGATAGGTTGTTCCCTTAAGAACTGACTCCAGGTCTTGAACAATGGGGCCCCGCCCTCTATGAGGGTATGAGTCTAAAGGTAGGACCTTAGACTTGTTGTTCATTAGAAGATCAGTGGTGCTTAAGGAGCAAAGAGGTAATCACAGGGGTAAAATGGTAATTTGACCCAGTTGTGATTATGAACAACTGTGAAGGGTCGACTAATGGGTAATGACTATATCGGTGGACACAATAATATCTACAATGGAGAGTGCAACTACAAGTCTATAGTGGAGTGACTTGTAGTTAATGAATATTGATTAAGCTGGATCAAAGAGTTTGATCGATTAATCTCACATCGATGGAGCTCATGGTGCAGGTAGGTCCATTAGATCCTTCCGTTGGCTCAATATGGTAAAATCGAGGGTATAAAGTTAGGAGTGAAATTGAAGTGTTCAATTTCATACATGAGGAGTTATATCAATTATATATGATATAATTAATATAATATATAGTTTTAATGTGAATTAGATTAATATATAAACTATATACTAAAGAGAGAATAAAGGAGGGGTAGGATGGTCATTTTCATCCCAATCCCCTATATATATGGTTGCATGAGATGCAACTAGGTTAAGGTTTTTGATAGAATTACAAGCCCTCTCTTGTTGTGTTGTTGGAAGAGTTCCAAAACACACATCTCTCACAAAAACCTCACATCTCCTAAAGGGAATCCACATTCCTCCCTCACCTAGAGAACAACGGAGAAGATCCGGTGGTCGTGTCTTCATACGTTGGAGTTCCTGTTGCTGAGATCGTGATCGTGGGAGAGAGGAGCACTCGAAGAAATGTTCTTCAAAAGTAATTTCTTGTTGTCCATTCTATTATACATGCTTAATCTATATTTTATGTTCTTGAATTAATCGTTGTAACTAAATCAAGAGCGCGCGATTCGCAATCGCTTCCGCTGCGGGGACTTCAATTCCCTTCAAGTATAGCCTAATTGATTAATTAGTGCTAATTGGAGAAATTGAATTGAGAGAAATTAAATTGAATGTGATTCAATTTTAAAATCCACAATTATGCAAATGAGATTTGTATAATAAGGTATGAGATACCTTATATTATGTGATATGCAAATATGATTTGTATATCATATAGTTGTGGTAATATTGTGATTTGGTGGAGGTTTTAACCCCACCACACATTAGTATTTAAAGGCTTTGCAAGAAGTTTTTGGTAAGTTTTTTGCCATTTTTTAGATTTCCATCCAAAGAGAGCAAAAGAATTCTCTCTCAACTCTCTCTCAATTCTCTCAAACTCTCCTCACCCAAAATCCAAAGGGAGTCTCACCTACTCTCCCTCTACCTCCCGAGAACAGCCGAGAAGACATTTTAGAAGTGTCTTGCAACACTGTTCCAGGATCGAGTTCGAGGGGTTCGTTGGTTCGAGAGAGATCGTGACCGGAGGAGGAAAGCGTTGAAGAAGAGTTCTTCAACAAGTAAGTACCGAGATACCTTACTGTTTTCTTCTCTTTTATGCATGTTTAGCCTAGGATCTATGAGATAGGTTCGATTTTAAGATAAGAATTACTCAATGAAACAACGACGTTTCATAATGTCTTCCGCTGCGGGAGTTCCAAATTCCTTCATCAATTCCTCTAGAATTCTCCTCACCCAAAAACCAAAGGGAGTCCCACATACTCTCCCTCAACCTTCCGAGAACAACCTAGAAAATCCTTTGGAAGTGTATTGTTGTTCATGTAAACCCGAGATCTTTCTTTGAAACTTTCTTATTATCAAACAACAAAAAGAAAGAAGAAATGAATGTTTAAAACTTGGTTCCCCATGTTTTAAAAAGAAAAGTAATGAAGTGAAAGACAAAAGGAAAACAAGGAAGAAAAAGTTTAAACCATTTTGGTTTGTTTTGCTTTTAAAGACAAAAGAAGAAAAGGAAATGAAAAAAATGTTTTATATTAAGTTATTTTGGTTTTGTTAAGAAAAGAAAAGAAAAGAAAAGAAAAGAAAGAAAGAAGATAAAGGAAAGAAAAGAAAAGGAAAAAAAAAATAGAAAATGAAAAAGCAAAAGTGCAAAAAGACAAACTCTTCCACCGATTGACTTTTTGTTAAAAAGGGTTTCTCTCCATTTTCTTCTCTTTCATCACAAACCAAGCTGAAATTTCGTGGTTGAAGGAGAAAGGAAGAAGAAGGAGGCCATTTTTGGTGATTTTGGGCTGGAGTTGCAAGGAAAGGAAAAAACTCAAGGAATTCATTTTTACAGCAAGAAAATCAACTCAGACAAGCTCTGATTTTCTGTTCATCTCGAGCTCCACAAGAAGAGGTAAGAGTTGAGCTTTTGTTTCATGAAAGTTAACTCATATTGGAACAAAATTCGTGAAGGAAGCTCGAGCTAATTCTGATGTTAAGTTGCTGTTTTGTTAAGAGGAAGGCAGAAGACAGAAATTTGCTGTCAAATCCGAGAGGTCTCTGATGTTTTGGTTGTTCTGATCTGTATACTTGGAGTTAGAAGCTCTAATTGGTATGGTTCGAAAGCTTATTCAATTTCCTACAAGTTTTGTGAAGGAATCGTGAGAAGAAAATGATTGGAAGATGTTGTAATCTTCAGGTTAAGATTCAGGTTGCAGCAGGAAGTGAAATCTGGAACAGCAGAGAATCATTTTAGGGGTTAAGCTACTGAGGTATTTTCTAACCAATACGTTAGGAATCTCATTTCATGTCTTCATAAGAGTTTTAGAGGGTTAAAAAGGAAGAGTTTGGTATAAAGTAAATTCTTTTGGATAAGTAATGAAGAAGTTATGGCTGTCTGAAAACAGGGCAGAAAATCTGAAAATGCTGGAATTTTTGAATGTGTGTTTTCTTGTAGTTTTGGGGTTAAAAACCATGAGCTCGAGGTTCTAATACATGAATTTGGTTTGCTTGACAGGCCAAGAGCAAATAGGTCGAGTGTACGGGCTAAGATTCTAGTTCAAACACTTGTGAGTGATAAAAGGAACTTCAAAAGTGTATATATGTTTGAATTATGTTCAAGAAATGCAAGTTTTGCTAGAATAAAGTTTCAATGCATTTATGCTTTCTTTTGAACACATGTTTATGACTATTCATGTTTTCCTAGAAATGTTTCAAGTGTTCATTGTGACCTAAAAGTCTTTATAAAGTTTATACATGAGCATATGTTCAATGGTTGCCAAAATTTATGGAAATATTATGATTTCAAGCAAGCATGTACTAGCAAGTATGTTTTAAAGTTTTCGATTTTATGAACAATTTGAGTAAGCTTGAGTTTATGAAAGAAAAGATAAAGCGGGCGTGTTCAAATGTTTTTCATGTGAATTTACGAGATATTGAGCCCGAGGTTTTATGGTGCCGTGTGCACACGGGTCTTATTCTTTGTCGGCGTTGAGAGTCAGTGACAACGTGACAACAATCGTGAGTCTTTGGCGGGCCCCACTATGACAAAGACGATGGGAGTCTTTGGGCGGGCCCCACTACATCGTAGAGTAAACGTTGGTTGTATCTTGGCGCGTGCCTACACACGTGGATTGTGAAATATTTTTAAAAGAGTTTATCTCATTTACATGCCTTACAAGATTTTGATGATATACTTGTTGGTTTTCTCGAAAGTCTATTATGATTCCACGCTTACTTTCAATGCTTGAATACAAATGCATATGCTCATAGTTTTCGTGTCACATGTTTTACAAGTTACGATGTTTAACACAAGATCACTCACCGAGCTTCATAGCTCATTCCTTCTATGTTTTCAAACCTTTCGTAGAGATCGAGCTCTCGCACCTTTGAGTTCTTGCCATAGTCTGCTGAAGCTTCATAAGTTAAATACTTTGTACGTGGCTGGTTTTGTCTAGCAAGTCTCTATGTTTGTAAATTATTTGTGAGGACTTGGGTGTTATAGTTGTTTGTACATTAGAGGTTGTATAAACAATGGTTGTCTTGTGTTGTTTCTGATGCACTAGACTTTTAGTTTCCAAGAGAGACTTGTGAAAGGTTTCTCCTTGTATATGATTAATAGTTGTCCAGTTTCCGCTATGTCATGTTTAAGTGTTCCATTTTCGAACATCGTATGTTTATCAGGTGTATCAGGGTCAACAGGTATTGTTAAGAGATAAACAATGTTTGTTGGCTTCACGCCGCCTTTCGAGCTGAGTTAGCAGGTAGTTCGGGAGGGGGTGTGACAGTTCAGTTCGAGGATCGAGTTCATAGAGATCGTTGGTTCGAGATGGATTGAGATCGAGAAGGAGAAAACGTTGAAGAAGAGTTCTTCAAAAGGTTAGTAGATCTTTACCTACTGTTTTCTCTTGCTTTTATGAATGTTTAGCCTAGAATTAAAGTAGTTTAATTCAATTTTAATGATTTGCACAACGAAACAACGACGTTTCACGACGTCTTCCGCTGCGGGAATTTAAATCCCTTCAATGACGAGCTCCAATGATTCAAGATTAACTTGTCAAACTCTTTGACCCGGTTATTCAACATTCATTAGCTACGGTAACACTCCACTAAAGCCCGTAGCTGCACTCCCATCACTGTAAGACAAGTTGTGTCCATTGATATAACCAATGCCCGTGAGTCGATCCTTCACAGGTTATTCGTAGACACTGCTGGGTCAAATTACCGTTTTACCCCTGTGTCTACCTCTTGCTCCTTAAGGCCCACTGCTCATCTAATGAACAACAACGTTGTATGGTCCAATCATAAACAACATCCCTCTCGGGCTAGTGAGAGGGTGGGCGTCTGTTGTCAAAGCCCTAAAGACAACACTTAAGGGAACAACCCCTCTAGTTTTCCTAATTCGGGAACGAGTGAATTCCATCTCGCGTAGTCAAGTTCCCAACTCCCCACGTGGTCCTGCCCCCTGAGAAGATAGGCATATTGGATGAGTAACTGTGACCACCCTCACCCGTACTAGTCAAAGGACAGACCTCCGCAGATAGGAGTCCGTAACACGCTCAGGATGAAGATCGAGTCACTATTGGTCATCTACGAAGTTATTAGCCCTATACTGTTAACGGTATTACATCAGTAAGTCTGATAATTCACGATCCAGTTTTATACAATCCCATTGCACATGATGCCCTCACTCGCATGTCAACCACATAAACGAGTTGGATCATCTCGTTTGTATCTAATACAAAGTAGGTCGCATCCACAGCGTATCCAGGATTAGGTCTCCAACCCTATCCGTATACTGTAGACCGTTCGGTTCATTAACTCGAACGTGATCCTCCCTGTGTGTCCACTACACACCGTTCAAGTTCTAGTTCTCTCAAAATTCAATGACCCTGGAGCTTAGTTTATTGGATTAAGTTTGTAAATATGCGAGACACAAAGTGATGAAAAATTAACTCTAATTTCAATTTGGAATTTTACAAACATATACGAGATTAGGACATACATCCCAATACTAGGAACTCATCACTTCTTTGCACCTTTATGAAGTGGGACCATTTTCACTTATAATATATTGTCAAAAACCCTACAAATTCTACGTTAGCAAGATATTTGAAGAATTCACAAATTTTGTTGCATCATTGTCTTTACCGACAATCATAATCCTCAACTCAGAGAACTATAACCTATTCCACCATAAAAGTAGACCATTTGGAATTTCACCTTCCAAGTCTTTTCTTTTTCATCAAATGTTGATAAACCCTGCTACAATTTATGGTGCAGATTTCACCTGCTTGGCTCACCTAGAAGTTCTTCAGCTATCGACATACCTTCCACCACACACACCTTGCATAACTGTCAAGTCAATGCCCGTGTGCAAACCACATCACAACTTCTACCATGGCAAAGCGGGCATATCATTTCTCCACATTAATCTTTATTGGACTCATAAAGCTTGACATAACTGCTTCACTCTTACCAAATCTGCAAATAGTGAACAACTCACATTGTAGCCCGTTAGGCCATTTCACCTAAAGCTCTGATACCACTATTAGGGACAACAACAATGTCCACTTTGGGCATATGCCCTCATAACTTTACTTTTGGTTTCACCCAAAAAGCCTCAAACCAATGGAGATAGTGTCCCTCACTTATAAACCCACGATCTTCCTCTTATCTAGCCTATGTGGGACTTTGGTCGCACTCCCAACAATCATCTCCTTGAACAAAGTACCAACCGAGCCTCCCCTCAAATAGTCATCTATCCGTCTAGCTCTTATCCTTGCCAACTCCCTTTACTAGAGCACACCGCCAGCCCAGACCAACTCCTTTACTCGGAGCACACCGCCTATCTGATAGAACTCTCTACTTCGGATCTCCACCATAACTACACCTTCAAGGTTCACCTCCTTTATTCGACACCCAAGGATTCTACCTATCATGGCTCAGGGCATGACTCTGAAATGTATTGAACCATTTTAGTAGTGAGCCCAAAACGTACAAATAAATATTAATGGGGCACGTTAATAATTCTTTTATATTTAAATAATCTAACCAGTATTTCAAAATTTAACACTCCTAACCAATTAAATGTGGGATTAAATGTGGCTTTAAATACTGGTCCAAATAAGTATTTCCAAATAAATAAACAACACGACATTCTTTCTTGTATTTCTTGTTAAATGATTTATAGAAAATTAATGAGAATACTAATATTTATATAAATTTGAAAAACTAAAAAATAGTATATGTATATAAACAAAACTGTTATCCAAACATATTTGTTTCTAAAATTTTGTTTTTGGAAACAGGGTTCAACTTCAAGCACATCAAGTTGAGAGAGAGTTATGTGTTGCTTCAATGGAGGGTAAGTGTGAGTAAATATTGAATTGATGTTGGGGCCTGTCTGGCTCTCTAGAAAATGACTACTGTTTTCAGTCAAATCAATTTTTGGCTATTAAATGTCCACTTTCATCTGTTCTTATACACTAATTATTTTTATAGCCTTTATAATTTCTTCCGTTGATAAAAAACATTAAACCTCAAAAATTATTTTTATGACTTTAGGGTTATTATCTGTGATTTTTTAACATCAATATTTTCTATATTTTTTATATGTGAGTTTGGTCAAGCTATATTTTGATTTTTCTTAATGTCTTGTTTTATCTACATCAGATCGAGTTTTTATCCGACCATATTTTTATCGATTAGTCGCGTTATAACAATAACCATAAGATATTTTTTATCGATATCTATATGGCAAGTCATTGCAATAACGATAACGATAACTATAATCATATTTTTTATGTTAGTCGATATATTTTTATGCAATATTTTTATCGATGTCATATTTATATTGATATCGATACGACAGACCATAGATATCGATAACGGTAACTTAAGGATAATTGATATGTTTTATGCATGCCATATTTTTTATGCGAGTTTTGGTCAAACTATATTTTTATCGCTTTAGATATGCAAACCATATTTTACACAATCATATTTTTTACCATACTTTTATATTGATAATAGATATATTTTAAGGTCAAGCCAAATATTTATCAATATCATAGACCAAACCATATTACGATTACGTTTACCAACAATCCAATTACGTTTGCGCCTAAATCTATTACGATTTGATAAACACACATTTAATTAAACTCTCAATTTTGTATGTAATAAGTTTTCGATATTTTCTTTCGAAACTAATAAGTTTTCAATTTAATGTTTACCTAACATGTTAATTGTATTATTTATCAATTACATGGAAGGCTAATTTCAAATTAACTTAAACATTTTGTAGCGTAAATGTTAAAATGATAAAGTTCACAATAGAAGTCTATTAGAATCTTTTAAAAAATGGGGACTACATTCTCAACTTTGAACACGAAGAGAGTTTAGAGACCTAAAAAAAAATCTAAAAATAAAGTGACTAAATAGACACAACCATAAAAATTCTAAACGTATAATTTAATCATAATCATATTCAAGGAAAAAAATAAATTCTAAAGAACAATTATCCAAATAAAATTTGAACAAAACCACGTTCTATAGTTTTAACAGGCCACCTCTGTATAAAAGAAGAAAAAATTATATTAAAAAAAATTAAATTATCATTTTAATCCAAATAATTTGCATTTGACTTCAATTCAGTTTTTATGATTTTTTAAATACTTAAAACACCATTGGATTCATTCAAGGACCAAAGGATGACAATTTCTATTTTACACAACACTCATCTAAATAAACTATGTTTACACTATATTTTGGATACTACCAATAGTACTATACTCTCCATGTTTACACTATATTTTAATATTAGTGGACCCACATAATTTTCAAAAGGATCTTTTGTGATGATAAATGAATAAATGGTAGTAGTATGAAAAAAATTTCATACTCTAGTACTAGAATTTTTTTCGTTCACACTATGTTTCTAGTGCTACGGTAGTACCACACTCACTCATATATCAACTCATCATCTCTCTATCAAATAAAAAAAAGTCATCTCTCTATCAAATAAAAAAAAGTGTGTCTCTCTCGAGAGAAGTATCTGCATTTAATAATGTGAGAGACATTCAAAAGATTTAACAAAACCAAACAGACTAAATTGAAACTCTTAAACCCAAGGAAACTAAATTGAAATCAAGTAAAAAAAAAAAAGAGTGCTAAGGAAATGAGAAATAATGTGATATTACTTAGCTTAGCTCTTTGTGTAATGGAACATTTTGCCCCATTCATGAGAGAGAGAGAGAAGAAAAGAAAAGTTGGGTGAGAAAAATGAAAAGATGCAAAAAGGACTTTAGGGAAGTAAGATAGGTGGGCATATTCAGAGAGTACCTATTGATAATAAACATCAGTGGGACCTCTTCATTTCAATTTCAGTAAGCCCTTAGATTTTGACCAATCAACATCAGTGACCCAACTCATTGCTCTTTTTTCTTTTCTTTTCTTTTGCATCAGTAACATGTCTGATTCATTACAAGCAAAACCCCAACCCTCATGCCATTCCCAATAATGCACCTAGGACTACTGATGTGATTCTCCCACTGTTTTAACTCCCTATTTTCCTTACTTTTCTCCCTATTCTCATTAAGAATGAATTACAAAAACTAATCTTTATTTGGTCCATGCACTTGTATACTTTAGAAATAAAAAACATATTACCTAAAAGATGAATGTAAGCCTCTTAAGCTTTCTGCATCAAAGATGGCTTAGTATTCCTAATCAAGTGAAGGAAATTAAAAAAAAAAAAGTTGTTATTAGACAATCTATCTTTTTGATTCTATCTTTGAATAGTAAAATGTTTGTTATCTATAATAAGTGGCTACAAAGATTCAACTGATGACTTCAATAATATTTGTAGTCACATGTTAGACCAATTCACATGAATTTCCAAATATGGAGAAATATTAACAAATAATGATTTAAGCATCACATGAAGAAGACTGACAGGAAAAAGATGGAACCTAAAGAGAAGCTGCCAATTCAATAATAGCCAAAAGGAGTAGACAAATTGTGTGGGTTTGATTTCACAAAAAAGTATATATATATATAATTTGACTAGTGTCATTATCTGAAACTGCTTTATGCATCAATGTCCAGAAAGAGAGACAAATATCCATTCATATTGCAACCCACCCCCAAAAAAAATCCACTTGCAAATAAATGAAGCTGTTTTGGAGTGTTATGAAAAGAACATTTAGAACAAAAATCCAGTAGTCATAAAAATAAAAAAAAAAAACTAGTGAAATCATGACTTGATAAATATTTTTTTCTTTTTAGTTTATTTGTAGGCTTATCTTTTATTTTGATCCTTCAACTTTTGAATATGCTATTCTTTCAACTTTGCATCTAAAAAAAGAAAAATATTGTAGCCATTGTTGCTAATTTTTTAATACAGTGTATGACAAAAACTTCTAGGTACATTTTTTCTTCATTTATCTAATCAATAGATTTTTATATAAAGGGTTCTAAGGTGCAACAAGTTAGCTATTGAGTTTCTAAATAAATCTAAACCTTTATTAAATGATTGATGAAAAATTAACAACAAAGACAAAAGTAGGCTTTTCTACAAAGTTTAGAAACTAAAACCAAATATTTCAAAGTTGAGACCAAGACTTCCTTTCAAAGTTTAGGAACCTAAATCATTAGTTTTATAAAATAACTATTAATAGTCTTAACCAATCTTGACCTTGAATGCTACCCAAAAGCTATTCTTAAAACAAGTTATGAAGACAAAAGTAGAAAGTTGATTTTAGAACAACAACCAAAATGACAACCAATCAACACTTGTTTTCCAAGTTCCAACCATCCCAGCAATTGATGATCCAAAGTGTGCATAACCATCAAAACACATGGACCTAAGATTTGATGCAACAAAAGAAAAGTTTTCCCAATGCAAAATTGTCATCTTCCTGCAGTTAATGACAAGCATGGCCATTGGGCCTTGCTTATCTCAAAAGAAGTCTATTTCATGAACACAAAATCACTAATCTATGTTGACATCAGCTTAAAATCTCAATGGAATTAATTCAACATCAACCCTTCTCTTGTTGAAGGGAGCACAGAAATGAGAGACTCAAAAACAGATGCAGTAAGAACTAATTCATATTTCATAGGGATAAATTTACAGAACCACCATATTGGGGCAAAAATGGGGTCATGAGTAAGAACCCCATCACTCAAACAGCCTTTTCTTTCACACTAAAATGGAGAAGAAGACATTATTTCATAGAAGAACCTAAACAAGTGGGTTAAAGAAACCAGTCATCAAGAATAATCTACATAGCTGAGAATAGGATTTTACCTGGAAGAGACAGAATTCAAAGCTTTGGCAAATCCATTTACAGCTCCATATCCCTTTGAGCTGAATCCCAAGCAGCCAAGCAATCCTTGCCTGTAAGGCAAGAAAGTCTTCTTCTTCATCTCCTCTGAGTGAGCTCTGTTAGCAGTGTAATGACGCTCATGCGGCGATGGCGGGACTCTCCTCTTTCCAACTCCATTTGCAGGCTTCCCAGCCCCATCTTTCTTCGCTCTAACTGTTCCTTTTGCTTTCTTCCCTTCTGAAGATCGACCCACCAATGGATTTATGAACTTCTGCTTAGCAACACTCTGGTTTGCTCCTCCTGATTTCTTCTCTTTCACAGGAGCAAACGATATGTTGGACCAGAAATTGTTGTTGCTTCTTCCTTCGCTTTTACTTCTATACAGAAAATCCTTCAGAAAAACCCATCTCTTCGAGCTCCTTCCTGCCGAAGACGATCTCGAAGATGAAGCCGAAATCGAAGGAGTACTGGCCTCAGAATTGGAAGCTGTTTCTTCAACCTTCTCGATTACTTCACTTTCTTCACAGTTTTCCTTCTCAGTTACAGAGCATTCTACATTGATTCCGTCTCCATTCTCGCTCTCCGTCCAGTCAATCGGCGAATTTCTCAACGGCGACATGGATCTAGTTCTCCGCCGCTGCAATTTATCCCTCAGCCTAAGATCCCTCCCTCGAACAAACTCAACGATCCCATCCCCTTCTTCATCCCCAACCTCCAGGTTCAGCAATGGCGCCAATGGCAACTCCAAGTGCGTCGAGAGCTTCATCGGACGGATCTTCCCGTTGTGAAACAACTCATCGGCGGAGCTCATCGACGCCGTGGAACTCGAGCCGCCATTAGACCCAAACCTAGCGGAGAAATCGAACTCAAACGAAGAAGAATGATTCTCCATGGAAGCAGAAGTGGAGTAAGAGGTCGGGTTTTTGGTGATAGCAAAGTGCATAGGGCTAGCCGGAGCACTGTAAAAGAAGCCGGAAACGGGGCCGCGGCTGGGGCTGGGGCTGGAAGGAGCACTGACGTAAGGAGTGGAGCAAGCGCTATCGAAATCTTCGAAAGAGAGGTCGGGGTCGGTGGAATCGAGAGATTCGCCATTGATGGAGTTTTGAAGCTCTGTTTGGGAGTCTGCAATGGGAGATTGGGATTCCATGATTTTGGTGCTCAGTTCACAGAGCTTCAAGGAAGGAAAATGGGAGCTCTCAGTTAATTAATAGACTCGAAGAAAAAAAAGCATCCCACCAAAATTTGAAAATAATAAAAAAGAAAATCTACATTTCCAAATCTGTTGAAAATTAATTCAACTTGATGACGACAATAAATGTTTAGTTGTACAAAATTTTAAAAAGTTTTAAATCTCATTTAATGGTGCTATACTAAATAGACAAGATGTTTTGTTAGTTAGGACAACTAATGATCCTTTTTTTTAGTTTTTATTTTTAAATTCCATTATTCTAAGTATTCCATGTTATTGGAGATATTTTTTTTTGGCAAAATCAAAATTTAATTTGGTAACCTGCATTTTTAATTTCATCACATTGTACCTTAAATTTAGATAAATGTTGTAATTTTTTTAATAAATTTAAATAATTATTGTAAATTTTTCCTCTCAATAGCTTGTGTTTGAACAATCATTAAAAGAAATATGCATTCTCATTCTCACACGTGTTTTAATGAATTCGAAAATATATATACTCATAGGTAATTGATGGAACTTTAAAGAAAAAATCATATTCTTTTTAAATTCGTGACTTTTTTAGAGTTATTTAATAGTTGATTTCATTGATCCAACTCAATTTGGTGCAAAAATTGTTTTTTATTGAAATTTAAGGAGATTTTTACAGTATTTTTCTTCTCTAAATTAGTAATGAATTAGCATAAATTAATTAAACATAAAGTAAAAATTGCAACAACGGTATAAATGTTGAGTTGAATATGAAGAAATTAAAATTTTGGGTTGTAATTGATACGTCTTGCTAAATTGAAGAGTATAAATGCGTCTCCCCGCTTTCTTCTACTTATTCTGTTCGAGATATTTTCACTTTTTAATTTGGATGATGCTCCTATCAAATAATGAAGTCTTCATATTTTTATAGCATATGCATTATTTTTTTTTTCTAGTTTTGGTCAATCAAAACCAACATGATTTTGATTTTGAATCTCACTCAAAATGTCTATGTACTATTATTGAAAAAAGATTATTCGCACTCTTAATTTAGATTATGTTTGAATCACTGGGTAATTCTCTAATCGAACAAAATGATTATCGAGTCTTCGTTCAAATGATCAATATTAGTTCTTCATGATTGAACATAATGGTAATTTAATTGAACTCAACAACTTGTGGAAAAACAAAAAAAAGAACAAACGAAATTACTAAATACAATTGAAGTAATGTCACTCATGAAAACAAAAAAGGACATATTTTAGAAATTTTTTTAGGGGTATTTAGGGAAAGCTCATCTAAAATATCATTCTTTTTTCAAAAGAAATTATACAAAACCGTTTTTCTTTGTATATAATCTATATTTCAGAAATTTCTTAGAACCATTGACAAATTTTTATAATTTCTAAAGTTTTGTTTAATAGAAATCAACCCTAAAATATATTAGGGCCTATTTGATAATTATTTAGGATTTGTTTGATAACTATTTTGTTTTTAAAAATTGTGTGTTGTTTTCTTACAATTTTTCGATAATTTTTTTCATATTTTCCACAATAATTTTCATCTTTCTTATAAAAATATTTGAGTTTGTAGCTAAATTTCAAAATTAAAAACAATTTTTTAAAAAAAAAAACAATTTTTTTTTTTTACTTTCAAAACTTGCTTTGGTTTTTGAAAAAAAAAATAGATAAAAAAATATGGAAAGGGAAGTAGTATTTATAAGGTTAATTTTTAAAAACCAAAAAGAAAAAAACCAAGTGGTTATCAAACGCGGCTTTAGTTTTTTTTTTTGGTTTTGTGAAAATTAAGTCTAAATACTACTTCTAGTTTTAGGGTTCCTTATTTTGTTATCCAATTTTCACGTATGTTTTAAAAAATTAACTCAAATTTTAAAGACTACAAACAATAGTTTCCAAAAGTACAAATATTTATTTTAGAACTTTCAACCAGCTACATTTAGGGGAAGAAAAACAAGAACATTAAGACATAAAGATAACATTTGGTTAAAACGTTCAAAAAGTTTTCTATAGTTGTTTTTTTTTTTCTTTCTAAAGATGTATTTAATTCTTTTTCTAAAAATGTGCATTGACAAATATTTTATAAATAAACACCATTCAATAAAAAGCTATTGTAAATGCACTCTAAGAGGCCTATCTAAATTTGATTTATTAATCTAAGAAATTTAAGCATTTTTAAACTATGTATATACTTTGGTTTAACATTGGTTTAACGTTCAAGTGAGGGATAAAAATTCTAACGTTTGAGTCAAAATAAGAAACCACACGTGTTTTATCTTACAACTATATTAATATTGACATTTTTTTTCAATATGTACTTAGAATATGAAGAGAAATGAATTTCATAAACTTAAGTTTATTATATATATAATATACCTAATATTTTGTTAAAAAACTATAATACTAGTATATGGTATGAGAGTTTGATTTTAGAAAGTTTAAATGCATTTAACAAGCTTCTAAGTTTGAATAAGAAAAAGTCAAATATCGATGTGGTTTCTAAACTTTAAGTTATACGAAATGAACTTATAATTCAAATGTACTTAAAAATTCCTCCTCGCGGTGTGCTATTTCTTGAATTATTCGGTCATACAATACTCATTGAGTACAAAGAATAAAACATATTTCAAGTTCGTCGTAGTTCTTGATCATTTCATGTCATCAACACATGGTTGAACCATTTACAATGGGAGAGGGTGCAGATATGCACACGAAATTAGGAGTTTAGATAGGAGAATACATTATCACACTGAGTTTAGTTAAAACTAAAAAGTGGTTGACCCACTTTCATTCGCCAAGAAAAATGATCTTGTGTTTCACAGAAACAAGAAAAATAACCATCTCGCTCTTTCCTTTCTTTGTTGCAACATTTTTCTTTCCCAGCGAGGATGTTGGGATGTATAAAAACAACCTTTTTTTTTTTCAGAATACCTAAAAACAATTCCTAAGTTAATTAATAATCAAATGTTAGAACCTCATGGGTCCTAAAATAATAAAATTGATAGAGAAATTCATAGACCTTAGTGAAATAAGAGGGATTGATGATAGAAATATAGAGATTATGATAGATAGATATCATACATAGAAACAACAAAAAAAATCATAAGAAAAAGACAACATAGTTATAAAATGAAAAACAGAGTATAATTATGTATCATTTAATAAACTTATAATTTTAGTCCTTCCATTTTTAACATAATGGATGATAAAAAGAAAAGAACCTTTTTTTAGTATGTCTAAGTTATTGGTAGTTTCAATTCATAAAAAAGTTATTATCATTCTTTTAGTTGTACTTAAAAAAAAAGATTAAAATATCTCTTATGCTTTTTACTCAAAATAACTAAATGAATTTTTAACCAATACTAATCAATTTTTATGAATATTCAAACTATCATTAATCACATGTGTAAATAACTTTGTTATGTTATATTTTTGCTATTTTACACTAATGATGTGATAATAATTTTTTTTTTCAAAAAAAAAGTATAGAAACAAAATTGAAATAAAGGTTTAGAAAAGCACATGGACTAAGTTGTAATTTTACGTAAAATTCTTTAATATTTGACTTTGAGGGGAACTTTAGTCGATACAATAATATTTTGCAACAACTGATATAATCTAAAATGAGAAAAATAACGAGAAAATAAATAAATAAAGAAAGAAAGAAAAGAGCTTTAGAAAGAAAAAAAAAATATTTAATTTCACTTTATTGTGACGTCGAGCACCAATTGTTCTTCTGCCATCCCCCATTTGGATCACGTGGCATGTTCCCATTCCCCATACTCTTTGGGTTTTTATAATATACATCTTTTCTACTTTTTAACTTTTTTCCACAACACATTCAAATCATAGCCGTCCAAGTTGACACAAATTCAACATCATCATCAACTTCAAAATAAAATAAAACTACTTATTAGTTATTAATATTAACACTATCATGATTCATCACATAAATTTAATTTTTGTCTTATGTTATTTCAATTAAATAGGTTAAAGTTTGTCGTAAGGGGCTCTAGTTCTCTCTGTTGGTTGAAAAAATAGTAATAATAATACAATAATAATAATAATTACTATTATATTTAATCTCTCATTCTATAGGATAAGCAACTAAAATAAGAGTTACAAATAAATAAAGGTAAAAGATAGGAAAAGAGAGAACTAGACCGAAATTTATATTCGCCCTAAACTTGGAACTACGTCAAGTTTTCTGCAATTATACGTTCTAATATAGTGGAAGATTACAAAAGAGTCTCACAATTCAATGCCACAAACTAACCCTCAATGCCTAATAAAGACTATTGACTTCCAAAGTATCATAACCCGATAACTTGAAATAAACAATAAAGAAAACCCACAAGAGAAAACTCACATTTTTCTCTCTCAAAGTTTACTGCCACACTAAAGGCATGTTTGGGAGTGATTTTGGAGTGACCAAAATCACTTTTGACATGTCTAAAATCACTTTCCTACCCAAAGTGTGATGTTTGACAATATTAAGCAAGTGATTTTGGAATAATCCAAAATCATTTGAAGTGATTCCTTCTCAATCACTTGGGAGGTGATTCTCAAGTGATTTTTATCAAGTGATTGTAATTTAAAATGACTATTATTCATCTTTGAAAATAGTATACGTTTAATGACGAGTAAAAACCGTAATCTTTTGTCAAAATTCATAAATTTCCATAAAAAATGAATTTTTTGAAAACCAAAATCACTATTAAAAGTATAGAACCAAACATGAAAATGATTATATGAAAACCACTTTTAATAAATCAATTATAGACAAATCAATTATACTAAAATCAATATTTCTAAAATCATTCTCAAACATGCACTAAGACGGTTTTGAGAAAATTCGCTTTTTATGGGAATTTATGAATTTTGACAAAAAACGACGGTCTTTACCTATTATTTCAAAAAATGAAATAATAGTCCTTTTAAATTACAATCATTTGACAAAAATCACTTAGGAAACACCTCCCAAGTGATTGAAAAGGAATCACTTCAAATGATTTTTTATTCTTCCAAAATCACTTCTTAATATTGTCAAACATCACACTTTTTGTAGGAAAGTGATTTTAGACATTTACTTTCTGCAAAATCACACGGTCATGCCGCAAAATCACTCGAGGATGATGACTAAAGTCAAAACTCACACACATATATATGAGTAACTTGCTGCAAACCTAAGGGCATAAGTGGTCTTTGAAAATGGTAGTTTGGCCCAATAAAAAAATCAAGTTATATTGGGACTAATTTTGGAGATAATGGTGTTTAAATAAATAATGACACATTTATGGTAGTTTTAAACTTAAAAATTTTTAAAATGTAAAAAAAATAAATAAATTACGAATATAAGGTTGTTTGGGAAACTATTGTTTAAAATAGGGTACATAAATCGTGTACCACGTTCATCTAACTGAATATTGCGATGAACTACTGCTTCCCTTCTTCGACATTGTAAAATAGTAGTAGATTGTGAATCCCAGATTGATTGAGAACGATGTGCACGCTACAAATATAACTGAGTTGGATTGGATGGTCCAGGTTCCATAGGTTATACTGGAACATTGTAAAACCAAATAAACCAATAAGATAATAAAATCCATTACATATAAACTAATAAGATAATAAAGTCCATTACATACAAAAAAAAAAAAAAATAGTTCAAACAACTACTAAGCTTGTTCCATAAATTAAATATGAAGCTTAACCCAAAAACTTACAACAACTTGAAAAACTAAGCCCAATCCAACCACAATCATAAACCAATAAAATAAGCCCAATCAAAAAACTCAATCTATGAACATGTACAAAACTAATAAATCCAAAATTAAAAAATTCAATAGTCAAAACCCTAACAAAAATAAACCCTAATTTATGAACCTAGTCCAAAATCAACCCAATCTAAACCCTATTAAAATAAGGTTAAAAATAACATACATCAAAACAACTCACCAATCCATAATATAGATTTATGCAAATAAATATCAAAAGAATAAAAAACAAGGCAGAAAACATATAGATCCATGACAAAAACGTACAGATCTGGCCATAAACTTGCTGAAAAATTATTTTTAAAAAAAAAACTATACTGTTCAGATCGGCAAAGGTTGGGCGGTTTGGCGGAGACAGTGATCTTTGCGACTCGCCATCAAGCAAGGCGTCATTGGTAGGTCGCGCTGATGAGGGAGATGGTTGCTCAAGGCGGCGATGTTGATGCAGAGAGAATAGGGTTCCTCGATGGAGATAAGAGAAAATTGATGAAGATCTGATCTCCTTGAGCAGCGGAAACGGGTTTGGGATCGTAAATTGCTTGATTGTTTTGCTTGAAACAAAAACCGATACATTGACAAAAAACAGAACAAGCATGGAAATTCTAATCCTATTAGACATGGATAATAGCATACATGCAAACATATTAAGTTTAACAATTAAACTAAAAGAAGGAATACCTTTGTAGTTTCAACTAGTAGCAACTCCTTGCTCCAAACAGTACAATAACACAGGAACTTCCAAGAAACTTCTATGTTTTCTTCAGGAAAGACACTACCAACAGGAGAACCTCCTATGTCTCTGAGTGCTTAGATCTTCCTTGGTGGGAAGGATCCAACAATTGGAAGAAGAAGGGAATTATGGAGATTGAGAGAGAGAGAGATTTTTGCAACAATTCTCCAATTGCATCAAATTGATCGATCAATCAGCCCACACCCCAGTTTTTTTTTAAAATCAAATTTAATTATTAATTCAAATAATACAAATTAAATATCATATATTTAATTTGGATTAAATATCATTTAATCATATCACCCCCTTTAACCTATAGTTTTAATGTACATCTAGTGCACATTAAATTTTAACCTATAGTTTTCAAATGTGAATCACATTCACATTTAATATAATATTTGAACTCTTTCAAATATTCAATTCTCTCATATAATTTAATATGAATCATATTCACATTAAATTTATAATATATAGTTCCAAAACTATATATTATATCGTATCTAAATACATTAAATATATTCCCTAATGAATTTGAACATTTCAAATTTAAATGATCTAAGAACCCTTTACGAGCTAGAAGGTGGACCTAATGGACCTACAGATCAGAAGCTCCAAAGATACGAGATTGCTCGGTTAATCTCATTAACTTCTCAATCAACATTCGTTAACTGCGGGAACACTCCACTAAAGTCCCACAGTTGCACTCTTCTCACTGCAGATATATTTCTGCGTCCATGGATATTGACCAATAACAGCAAGTCAATCCTTCACGAATGTTCGTAACACCAGCTGGGTCAAATTACCATTTTACCCCTCGGTTACATCTTGTGCCTTAAGTATCAGTGCTCCTCTAATGAACAATTTGTTTGTGGTCCTACCAACAAACAAAATCCCTCTCGGACCAATGAGAGGGTCAGACCCTTTGTTCAAGTCCCGGAGACACCACTTAAGGGAACATTCCTTTACTTACCCTAGTAGGCGGGAAGGAGTGAATTTCATCTTGGTAAGTTAAGTTCCCAGCCGCTCACTCGGTCTTGTCCCCAAGAAGGTAGGCATATTGAGTCGGCGAATCTGGCCACTCTCACCCATACTAGTCAAAGGACAATCCCTCGCGATCAGGAGTTTATAACCTGCTCAGGATTGAGATCAAGCTGCCTAGGTCATCCTAGTGAAATAGAAACCTAACTAGTCAACGCAGTTACAACTAGAGGTTACTATTTTGTGGTCCGGTCTTATGTAATCTCATTACATAGGATATCCCCACTCACATGTCTTCTACACGAACACGTTAGGATCACAGTGTTTGTATCAAATACAAAGTGGGCCACATCCATAGTTTAACCAGGGTAAGGTACCCAAACCTTATCCCCAACTATAGACCCTTTAGGGCTGTATCTCGAACCGAGATCCTTTTTATGTACGTTACATTCGGCTAGAGATTCATTTAACGATGCAGGATGTTTAGTTTATTGGATTTAGGGTTTAAATAAAGGCAAACTCGTAGATAACGAACAATAACACTTTATTGAAATAATAACACTTTATTACAATAATTAGAACATAAATACAAACTACGAGTTTTAGGGCACAAATCCCAACAAAAATGGGGTGGGTGGGTCCTTTAGGGACCACTAACTCGTGTACCTGGTACACGAGATCCATATGAAAATCGTGTACGGTGTACACGATTTCCGTGGCGACAACTCAGCCCGTCTAGCTGACCTGACACTAACCGTGACCAAGGACCGCGATTCATTTAATAACTCGTGACCACCAGCCGTGATAATTGAAAATTGTGACCCCCGTACACGATTAATCTACCCCAGATTTGGAAATAGTTTTAAACTCACCCTATTTCTCTCATTATATTTTAAAATAACATTATTTTTTTAAAAAAATCTGTTATATTGTTATTATTTTGGCTTCACAATTCTTAGCACTCTCTTGATTTTACGCTAGAGTTTTATGGGCATAAGGGTAACCTATTGGTCTGCTTAAGGGATTCAAATTGATCGTGTTGCAGCTGCAGGGGCGGACCCATATACTAATGTTTGGGGGTCCGACAAATTATTAAGGAGAAAAAATGCAGTAGTAGAATTCGAATATGAGCATTGGTGGAATTAGATGAAATGTTTTACCACTGGGACAACAAAATGTTTCTTTTCCTAAGATGCATTACACAAAACTATAAGTATATATTGTTATTGTTTTAAACCAAACCGTTACATACTATAGGGTTTTTTTTGTAGTCCCCTTGGGCAACCTTTTATAGAGATGGAAAGCTTTGTGAAGCGCTTGAGGAACCGAAGATCAAGGAAGAGGAAGACGAAACCAATGTGGTGGAGGTTAATGACAACGAACTCATGAAGAGGAGAAGAATTTATAAAATGCGCTCATATGCGAACCTTTAACCACCAAACTTGTAACAAACCAACACGGGGATCTTTCAGCATGCTTTGTCCTCACTCACATGCTCCCTGAAAAAATTCCCAAGAGGTCACCCAACATAGGATTGCTCCAGGCCAAGCACGCTTAATTATAGAGTTCCTATGATTGAGCCACCGAAAATGAAGGTGCACCTTGTTGGTATAGGTAGTAGCTATTAATTCTTTTAAGCCTTTCTCAACTATACTTTCATATCCTCATGGTCACTCACACATACCCCTCTTCCTCGGGCACCATACTTTCATATCCTCAGGATCTCTCTCATTCAGATGCAGTCCTGGTTCATTCATGTACCCCTCCTTATTTCGGGTGTCACATTTGTATATCCTGAGATTTTTAAAACAACGACTCTAAGAATTTGGAATCTTGAAGATAAAGTAGAACTCGAAACAATGGGCAAAAATCTATTTCTCTTCTCTTTCTGAAGCAACATGGAGAAGAAAAGGATAATCGATGGTGGACCTTGGATTTATGATATACTATACAATTCCATGAAATTCCTCTAACTAATTGAAGGACCAAAAAGTTAGTTGTCGCGTTGGGAAATACTACAGGAATCTCGAGAATATATGTAGAACTCAACGAAAAAGGAAAATGCTAGGGAGATGCTATGAATGTTAGAGTCAGACTTGATTTAAAAAGTCCTTTGAAAAGAGCGACAAAGTTAAAAGTGGGATCTATGGTCGATGAATAGTGGGTGTATATCACTAATGAAAAATTATTAGACTTTTGCTACCTTTGTGGAAGAATGAACCATTTAGTAAAAGGCTGTGAAGCTGAGCATGGCAAAAGGAGGAGAGGAACATCAGTTTTGATTATGGCTGAAGGCTTCAATATCAAACAGAGGCACCAAATCTATGACAAATTTAGACAACAAAGGAGATAACCTGAGAAGGTGAGAGTGTGATAGAGAATTTTTGGAAAAAGGGAAGCAACGATGACATGGGCATGAGCCAAGCGAAGAAGAGTTAGATGAAAATAATAACAAAAACCCAACAATTTGTTGGGGTGTATGCCCTAAAGTCGTGTAGTTTGTAATCGTTTGGCGTTCATAAATAAAATGTTATTTTTCATCAAATCTTGTATTCTCGCAATTTAAACTTAAATCCAATAAATTAAACTCCAGGGTCATGTATATGAGATCTTGAATGGTGTGTAGTAGACACACAGGTAGAACCGCGTTCAAGTAAATGACCCAAATGGTCTATATATAGTACATGGATAAGGTTGAGAACCTCATCTTGGTAACACTATGGATGCAACCCACTTTGTATTTGATACAAACGAGACGATCCAACTCATTTATGTAGTTAACATGCGAGTGGGAGCATTCTGTACGAGAAGATTGTACAAGACTGGATCGAGAATTATTAGACTACTGTAGTAATACCGTTGACAGATTATGACTAATAATTTGTAGATGACCATTAGTGACTCGACCTAAATCCTAAGTGAGTTAAAGACTCCTGTCTATGGGGGTTTGTCCTTAGACTAGTACGGATGAGAGTGGTCAGAGTTGCCGACTCAATATCCCTACCTTCTCAGGGACAGAACCTCGTAGATAGCTTGGAACTTAACTCCGCAAGAAGGAATTCACTCGTTCTCGAGCTAGGGAATTTAGATGGGTTGTTACCTTAAGGACTGAATCAAAATCTTGAACAACGAGACCCCACCCTCTCATTGGCCCGAGAGGGACGTTGTTTATGGTAGGATCATAAACTTGTTGTTCATTAGAGGATCAGTGGTACTTAAGGAGCAAGAAGTAATCACAGGGGTAAAACGATAATTTGACCCAGCTGTGAGTGCGAACGACCTGTGAAGGGTTGACTCACGGGCATTGGTTATATCGATGGACACAACTTGTCCTACAGTGAGGAGAGTGTAGCTACGAGTCTATAGTGGAGTGACTCGTAGTTAATGAATGTTGATTAATGGGATCAAAGAGTTTGATCAGTCAATCTCGTATCATTGGAGCTCATGATCTGTAGGTCACTCGGTTGGCTAAACATGGAAATAATGAAGGTATAAAGTTTTGGAATGAATTTGAAGTGTTCAAATTCATATAAGGGATTTAATATCAATTATATGTGATATGATTGATATAATATATAGTTTAATGAGAATATGGTTCATTAAAAACTATGTTATTGCCTAATTATGGAATTATGGAATAATTAGAGGAATTAAAAATGAGAGATATGAAAAATTGAATATGATTCAATTTAATTTCATATTAAATATGGTTTGCATATTATGGTACATGATACCTTATATTATGCAATTATGCAAATATGATTTGTATAATGCATAATAAGTGGAATTAGTGGACTAAATGGGTGGAGAATTTATCTCCACCCTCACTCACTATAAAAGCATCATTTTAGATGCATTTGGTAACTTCATCTCTCATTTTTTCGATTTGGAGAATTCAAAATCAAAGTGCTCTCTCAATTCCTCTCTACAAGTCTCCCTTCCACCAAAAGGAACCTCACAATTCTCCCTCTTCTAGAGAACAACCGAGAAGATCCTTTGGAGGTGTTCCATTCAGGATCGTGTAGAGGTCGTAGAGATCGAGAGGATCACGAGAAGAAATCGTTCTTCAAAGGTAATTTTCTCTTTCTCCCTAAATGCTTAACTTAGTGTATGTTTTGAGTTAGTTTGTGTAACCTAATCGAGAGCAACACGATTCAATTCGCTTCCGCTGCGGGATTCGATCCCTTCAATTAGTATCAGAGCCAGGTTTTGCTCTCGGTTATGTTCTAAATTTCTCAAATTTAGGTAATTTCATGAGATGAATGTGGTTTGCAAAATAGATGTTTACACTTTTTGGCACTTAGATTTACATTATTTTTCATTGAAACGTTCAATGTAAGGGCCCGTTGTTTTGGGCAAAACATAATGTAAATCGACTCTGTAAGTCCGTGTCGTTCGTTGCAAGACCGTTGTTGTAAAGAACGGATCAAAAAACGAGCAAAAATAGAAGGTGTTCTGTTCTGTACAGAGCACGACGTTGAGACGATGTGCATTGGCGTCTCAACGCCATGCTCTCGGATGATGGCTTGCAACAGGCACAACATTGAGACGTTGACCATAACGTCTCAACGGCGTGTGCATCACGCTGGAGAGACGTGCGAAGGATGGCACATCGTTGAGACGCTGATCACAATGTCTCTGTTGGGGCGTATACCCTAATCTTGTGTAGTTTGTAATATAAAAAGTTATTTATTTATCAAACTTTGTATCTCGCATTTTATAAATTTAATCCAATAAACTAAGCTCTAGGGTCATATTATTATGAGAGAACTTGAATGGTGTGTAGTGGATACACGGGGAGGATCACATTCGAGTTATTGACCTGAATGGTCTACATTATACAGATAGGGTTGGGAACCTCATCCCGGTAACACTATGGATGCGACCCACTTTGTATTAGATACAAACGAGGTGATTCAACTCGTTCATGTGGTTGACATGCGAGCGGGGGCATCCTGTGCAATGAGATTGTACAAGATCGGACGGTGAATTATTAGACCTACTGATGTAACACCGTTAACGATATAGGACTAATAACTTCGTAGATGACCATTAGTGACTCGTCCTTAATCCTGAGCGTGTTACGAACTCCTGTTTGCGAGGGTCTGCCCTTTGACTAGTACGGGTGAGGGTGACCTGAGTTGCTCGTCGAATATGCCTATCTTCTTGGGGATAGGACCACGTCGGGAGCTGAGAACTTAACTACGCAAGAAGGAATTCACTCGTTCCTGAGCTAGAGAAATTAGAGTGGTTGTTCCCTTAAGTGTTGTCTCTAGGGCTTGGACAACGGGCGCCCACCCTCTCACTGACCCGAGAGGGATGTTGTTTATGGTTGGACCATGCAACATAGTTGTTCCCTAGAGGAGCAGTGAGACTTAAGGAGCAAGAGGTAGACACAGGGGTAAAACGGTAATTTTACCCATCTGTGACTACGAACAACTTGTGAAAGGTTGACTCACGGTCATTAATTATATCAATGGACACAACTTGTCCTATAGCGAGGAGAGTGCAACTACGGGCTTTAGTAGAGTGTTACCAGAGTTAATGAATGTTAATTAATCGGGTCAAAGAGTTTGATCGGTTAATCTCTTATCATTGGAGCTCATCATCTGTAAGTTCATTAGGTCCAATTTAAAATTCCACAGTGAATGTGAATGAGATTCATAATAAACTGAGGGTTTACAGTTTGGAGTAGATTTGAAGTGTTCAAATTTATTAAAAGGGTATTTATGTCATTTACATGTAATATGATTGACCTAATATATAGTTGAATGTGAATGAGATTTATAATAAACTATAGTGTAGTCTAATTAAGGGCTAATTTGGAGAAATTGAATTGAGAGAAATTAAATTGAATATTATTCAATTTAAAATTCCACAATTATGTAGATGTGATTTGTATAATAAGGTATGAGATACCTTATATTATATGATTTGCATATTATATAGTTGTGGTTAAATGGTAATTTGGTGGAGTTTTTAACTCCACCACACCTTTATAAATAGGTGTTGCAAGAAGCACTTGGTAAGCATTCTTGCTATTTTTTGGAATTTCATCCCAAAGTGCAAGAAAGTTCTCTCAACACTCTCTCTCAATCTCTCAACTCTCTCCACCCTAAAATCCAAAGGGAGTCCCACCACACTCCCTTATCCTCCCGAGAACAACCGAGAAGATCAAGTGGAAGTGTCCGATTGATCCGTTCGTTGTACGTTCGAGGTTCGAGAGATCGTTGGATCGTGAGATCATGGCTGGAGGAGGAAACACAAAGAACGGTTCTTCAAGAGGTAGGTTTCGTGAAACCTTTTATGTTTTCTTCTATGTTTTGCATGTTTAATCTAGTTAGAAATAGTTTCTTTCAATTTTAAGAAAAACGGAACAACAACGAAACAACGACGATTCACGTCATAATTCTGTTGCGGGAAATCCATTCCCTTCAATTGGTATCAGAGCCTAAGGTTGCTCTTCATTGTTGGTTCTAGAATTTTTCTTAAAATTAGGTGGGTAGCCTTAATAATTCATGTCATGAATGTTTTGGTTTGCAATTGGATGTGTCGGCTCTTGGAACTTAGAATAGATTTACATATTTTTGTTGATGTGAGCAATGTAAGGGTCCATTGTTTTGGGCATTATTGTATGTAAATCGAGTTTGTAAGTCCATGTTGATCGTGATAAGAGTTGCTATGAAGAAACAAAGCGAAAACAGGCAAAAAATAACAAGGTGTGTTACTGTACAGAGCACGACGTTGCAACGCTGTTCATCGACATTGCAACGCCATGCGAGCGGAAGGAGGTTGTGCTGTAGACCAGCGTTGCAACGTAGCAACGCCACTCGACGTTGTGACGCAAGTTCGACGTGGAGCAGTACGGCGTTGCAACGCTGGCCATGACGTTGCAACGCCACTGCGTTAGTGGAGGCAGTGCACGCAAATTCCGCGGCGAGTGGCTTTCAGGGGCATGTTTGAGCGGTTTTTTTATTTGTTATTTATTTATTTATCTTAATTTCTTTTATTAAATTAAGTTTTTTAATTAATTTTATTAATTAATATTAATATAAATGTTATATTAATGTGAATTAATTTAATTAATGTCCCTAGGGTGCCAAAACTGGTCCAATTTGCTATTTATTTTATGCAAGTGTTGTATGAAATATTTATATGCACAATGTATGTCATATAGTTTAAATCTCACCTTAGGTTAAGCATTTCATGCATCATGTTTATATTATAAGAGTTATAATATATAGTATGCATGATAGGTTATATTATAAATGTTATAATATAATGGACTCGTTGCATAACATGTTTGGACAACAACCCTTTCAAGTTAGGCACGACACTCTAAAACATGTGTTCAATGCTAGGATGAGGAAGGAACGTCTGTTAGGAACATGTTCTCGACATGATGACCCACTTTAACTTCGCAGAAATGAAAGGTGCTTCGATCGATGAGTCGAGCCAGGTCAACTTTATTTTGGAGACTCTTCCGAAGAGTTTCCTACAGTTTCGTAACAATGTTGTTATGAATAAAATTAGCTACAATCTGACCACCCTCCTTAACGAACTACAGACCTTCCAGTCCCTGATGCGAGTCAAGAGGCAGAAAGCTGAGGCAAATGTTGCCTTCAGGTCCTTTCACAGGGGTTCGACCTCTTGGACAAAGTCTGTGGGATCTTCAGGCTCGAAAGGGAAGAAGAAGAAGTTAAAGAAGGTTGGTAAAGCTGACCGCGCTGTCGCCTCTATGGGCAAGAAGGTCAAGGAGGTTGCAGAAAAAGGAAAGTGTTTCTACTGCAACAAGGACGACCACTAGAAGAGGAACTGCCCCAAATTTCTTGCCGACAAGAAGAAGGAAGGTAAATATGATTTACTTGTTACTAAAACTTATTTAGTGGAGAGTAGTGACTTTGCCTGGATACTTGATTCATGCACCACTAATCATGTTTGTTCTTCTTTTCAGGGAATTAGTTCCTGGTAGCGACTGCAGGAGGGTTAGATAACACTCAGGATTGGATCTGGAGAAATTGTCTCGGCTGTAGTTGTGTATTGGGGTGTATACCCTAATCTCGTGTAGTTTGTAATATTCTATGTTGAAATAAATAAGAGTTATTTTTTCAATACTTTGTGTCTCGCATACTTTATAAACTTAATCCAATAAATTAAGCTCCAGGGTCATCGTATTATGAGAGAACTAGAACTTGAACGGTGTGTAGTGGACACACGAGTAGGATCACGTTCGAGTTAATAACCCGAACAGTCTACAGTATACGGATAAGATTGGAGACCTAATCTAGTTTACATTGTGGATGCGACCCGCTTTGTATTAGATACAAATGAGGTGATCCATCTCGTTCATGTGGTTGACATGCGTGTGGGAGCATCATGTGCAATGAGATTGTACAAGACCGGATCGTGAATTATTAGACTTACTGATGTAACACCGTTAATAGTATAGGACTAATAACTTCGTAGATGACCATTAGTGACTCATCCTTAATCCTGAGCGTGTTATGAACTCCTGTCTGCGGGGGTCTATCCTTTGACTAGTACGGGTGAGGGTGGTCACAGTTACTCACCCAATATGCCTATCTTCTCAGGGACATGACCACGTGGGGAGCTGAAAACTTAACTACGCAAGATGAAATTCACTCGTTCCCGAATTAGAAACTCGAAGGTTGTTCCCTTAAGTGTTGTCTCCAGGCTTGGACAACGGGCGCCACCCTCTCACTGGCTCGAGAGGGATATTGTTTATGGTTGGACCATACAACATAGTTGTTCATTAGAGGAGCAATGTGACTTAAGGAGCAAGAGGTAGACACATGGGTAAAACGGTAATTTGACCCAGCTGTGACTACGAACATCCTGTGAAAGGTCGACTCACGGGCATTGGTTATACCGATGGACACAACTTGTCCTACAGTGATGCGAGTGCAGCTACGAGCTTTAGTGGAGTGTTATCGTAACTAATGAATGTTGAATAACCGGGTTAAAGAGTTTGACAGGTTAATCTCGGATCATTGGAGCTCGTCATCTATAGGTTCATTAGGTCCCTCGGTTGGCTCAAATTGGACAAATTGAGGGTTTACAGTTTGGTGTGAATTTGAAGTGTTCAAATTCATTCATTGGGTATTTATGTCATTTATATGTGATATAGTTGACATAATATATAGTTTGGTGTGAATGAGATTCATAATAAACTATAGTATAACCTAATTGATTAATTAGTGCTAATTGGAGAAATTGAATTGAGATAAATTAAATTGAATGTGATTCAATTTAAAATTCCACAATTATACCAATGAAATTTGTATAATAAGGTATGAGATACCTTATTGTATGTGATATGCAAATATGATTTGCATATCATAAGGTTGTGGTAAAATGGTAATTGGTGGAGATTTTAACTCCACCACTCACCATTATTTAAAGACTTGGTGAGAAGCCTCTTGGAAGTCACTTGCTCATTTTTTGGATTTCAAGATCCAAGAGCTCTCATCTTTCTCTCAAACTCTCTCAACTCTCTCTACACTCTCCTTACCCAAAACCAAAGGGAGTCCCACATACTCTCCCTCAACCTACCGAGAACAACCGAGAAGTCCTTTTGGAGGTGTCCCTGTTGCTCGGTTCGAGGATCGAAAATTGTCGAGATTGTTGGTACGAAAGAGTTCGTGACCAGAGAAGAAAACGCTGAAAAAAGGTTCTTCAACAAGTAAGTACATCTTTTACTTTCTGTTTTCTTCTAGTTTACAGCAAGTTTAGCCTAGAATTAATGAGATTAGTTCGATTTTAAGAAATGCATTGCACAACGAAACAACAATGTTTCACGACATTTTCCGTTGCGGGAATTTTATTCCCTTCAATTGGTATCAATACCAATTTTTGCTCTTCGTTGTGTATTCTGTTATTTCTTAAAATTAGGTGGGTAACCTTTAATTTCATGAGATGATCTTGCTAGTTTGCGTATTGGATAATTTCGATTTTTGGCACTTAGATAGGTTTACATTAAAAGTTGATGAGATCAATGTAAGGGCCCGTTGTTTTAGGCATTTTTTTTAATGTAAATCGAGTCTGAAAGTTCGTGTCGATCGTGGCAAGGGTTGATGTGAAGAAAATGGAGCGGAAACGGGCTATTTCGATGAAAAACAACAAAGGGAGTTTGTTGGAATCTCATTGGCGTTGTGACGTTGTTTTTTGACGTAGCAATGTCAACCGTGTGAATTGAAGGTTGGGTGCAGTGCAACGTTGCGACGCAAGGCATTGGGCACACGAGGCTTGACGCTAGACGCTTCAGCGTTGCAACCTGACCACGACTTGAAGTAATGGAGTCCAGTTTTGACATGAAAGACACCGGTTTCTCGATCATAAGACACCACTGCATGTTTAGTGGGTCGTGAAGCCCACTTCATAATCTTATCCAAAGCATACGTGATATACATTCCATTAGTTGGAGCGTTAATAATGTTATATTTCTCTCTTTGTTCGACGACGATTCTTATTTCTTCTCTTCTTTTCTCAAAATACTCTACACACTTGTAGAATGTAAGTTATGGAAGTGCAGTGATCGACAACATATACCCTCATTTAAGAACTCCATTCATGCTCTCTGTCAAGTTAGTGGTCATCCACCCATATCTAAACCCTTCGTCGTGTGATTGAGTCCATTTGTCGATACTAATGTTATTTAAAAAACTCATACAAGTCTCATTCATTGACTTGATTTGTTCAACAACTTTACTGTAGTTATGGACTTGATGTTGACAACTAGCACGATAGACCAAATTCTCAATTTTCGACACTTATATTTTGCATTAAATTTGCTGGCAATGTGTCGTAGACAAAATCGGTAATGAGAATTACCATCGACCCAACCATTTGCTGGAGAGTTAACAACAGAAATTATACCTCCATGTCGATCTGAAATTAAACATATATCTTTCTGTGGAAAAATCTGACGAAGGTGTTTCAAAAACCAACCCATGTTTTCCGGCACTCTTCGTCTACCACAACAAACGCAAGTGGAAGCAATTTGCCATTGGAGTCAACTGCTGTAGCAATTAATATCTTTCCTCTATATTTTCCATATAGATGAGTTCCATCTACTAGAATTATTGGTCGACATTTTTTGAAAGCCTCAATCCAAGGGCCAAAAGGCCAAAAAACTGAAGTAAGTATGGCATGCCCGATATTTTCACTGTAATATTTAACTTTCCACTCTACACGTTTACCCGTATTTGTATTCTTCACCATGTGCATCCACTTAGGCAAAAGTTTATACGAATCATCCCAATCACCAAATATTTTTATCAAAGCCTCCGTTTTCCCTTCCCATACCCTTTGATAGGGGACATGATAGCCATATTTTTCTTTTATATCAATTTGCAACTTTGATACACTAATCGAAGGCTTATTTTTCACACTTTCACTAACTTCTACGACAATCAATGTAGAATCCAACTGCATGTGACTTTGATTTAACTCAAAATAAAAACTATTATATTTCTCACCATATTGGGTGATCTCAAAAAAATCTTGAGATTTTTTTTATAGCACGCAACCACCATCTGCAACCATCCTCCCATTTTTGACATCTTACTGCCCATATTGCAGGTGTTGATTCCACAACCTCATATGGGGAGTGACACTTGATTGCAAAACACTTTACCAAATGTTGAAGAATCTCCTTATTATTACAAATTAACCCTTTATATAGTAAGTTTCCTTCGATAACCACTGGTTCTCGGAGGAGATCATGTTCTATAGTGTTATTCATTGCATCGCTATCTTGTTGGGATGTATGTCCTAATCTCGTATTTGTTTGTAATACTTATGATTGAAATAAATAAGAGTTATTTTTCATCACTTTGTGTCTCGCATATTTACAAACTTTGTCCAATAAAATAAGCTTCAGGGTCATTGAATTATGAGAGAACTAGAACTTGAACAGACACACAGGGAGGATCACGTTCGAGTTAATGACCCGAACGGTCTACAGTATACGGATAGGGTTGGAGACCTAATCCTGGATACTCTGTGGATGCGACCCGCTTTGTATTAGATACAAACGAGGTGATCTGGCTCGTTCATGTAGTTGACATGCGAGTGGGGGCATCCTGTGCATTGAGATTGTACAAGACCGGACTGTGAATTATTGACCCACTGATGTAACACCGTTAACAGTATTAGACTAATAACTTCGTAGATGGCCAATAGTGACTTGACCTTAATCCTGAGCGTGTTACGGACTCCTATCTGTGGGGGTTTGTCCTTTGACTAGTACGGGTGAGGGTGGTCACAGTTACTCGCTCAATATGCCTATCTTCTCAGGGACAGGACCACGTGGGGAGCTGGGAACTTAACTACGCGAGATGAAATTCACTCGTTCCCGACTTTAGGGAAACTAGAGGAGTTGTTCCCTTAAGTGTTGTCTCTAGGGCTTGGACAACGGGCACCCACCCTCTCAATGGGCCGAGAGGGGTGTTGTATATGGTTAGACCATTACAACGTTGTTGTTCATTAGAGGAGCAGTGAGGACTTAAGGAGCAAGAAGTAGACACAGGGATAAAACGGTAATTTGACCCCAACAGTGTCTACGAACAACCTATGAAGGGTCGACTCATAGGCATTGGTTATATCAATGGACACAACTTGTCTTACAGTGACGGGAGTGCAGCTACGGGCTTTAGTGGAGTGTTACCTAGCTAATGAATGTTGATTAACCGGGTCAAAGAGTTTGAAACGTTAGTCTCGGATCATTGGAGCTCGTCACTTGTAGGTCCATTAGGTCCCTCGGTTGGCTCAAACTGGATTAAAAAGGATTTACAGTTTGATGTGGATTTGAAGTGTTCAAATTTATTAAAAGGGTAATTATGTCATTTATATGAGATATGGTTGACATATTATATAGTTTAATGTGAATGAGATTCATAATAAACTATAGGTTAGCCTAATTGTTTAATTAGGGCTAATTTGGAGAAATTGGATTGAGAGAAATTAAATTGAATATGATTCAATTTAAAATCCACAATTATACAAATGTGATTTGTATAATGAGATATGAGATATCTTATTATATGTGGTTATGCAAATATGATTTGCATAACCTACGGTTGTGGTTAAATGGTAAATAGGTGGAGATTTCAACTCCACCTATCACCATTATATAAACCCTTTGCAAGAAGGAGTTTGTAAGATCGAGTTTCAGTTTTTGGATTTCTCACCAAATGAACTCACAATTCTCTCTCAACCTTCTCTCAAATCATCTCTTCCCTTTCCCCAAAAGGAGTCTCACCCACTCTCCTTCTACCTAAGGCGAACAACCGAGAAGCCCTTTCGGAGGTGTCCGGGTTGCTCATTGTGCGAGGAGATCGTGATCGTTGAGATCATGAACACGAAGAGTTCGTGACCGGAGAAGAATTTCGTGAAGAACGGTTCTTCAACAAGTAAGTTTTCTTGTTGTTTTTTCTTCTAAAAGCATGTTTAGCCTAGGATTTATGTGATAAATTCGGTTTTAAGAAAACATTTTTCATAACGAAACCACCACGATTCCATCGTCTTTTCTGCTGTGGGAGTTTCATTCCCTTCAATTGGTATCAGAGCCAATCGTTGTCTTTTTCGTTGTGCAAATATTTTTCTTAAAATTAGGTGGGTTGTACTTCAATTTATGTGATGAATTGTGGTTTGCAAAATTGGATGGTTTCGGTTTTGGCATTTTACCTTTAGATTTATTTTCGTTAATTAGATCAATGTAAAGGCCCGTGTTTTTGAGAAATTTAGAAAATAAATCGAGTTTGTAAGTCTAGGTCTTTGTCGGCAAGAGTTGCTGTGAAGAAATCGGAGCGAAAACGGGCAAAAAATGACGAAGAACAGCAAAGGTATTTGTTGTTACGTCGACAAATGTCTCAACATTTGTCGCGTGCGATGGTCGATCTGATGCGCGCGCAGCAACGCCAGGCGTGGAGCACGCGAGGTGCAATCTTTGAGCATTGCGGCGTTACCAGCGCCGCCCCGCGGCGTTGCGGCCTTTGCATGCGTGATGGGCGGTTCGGCGCAGCTTTCCACGCGAACGTGGGAGGTGGTTGATTTCTTCTCAACATGGGGCATTACTTCATTTTATTATTTATTTTATTTTATTGTAAAATATTTTTTAGTTTTTATTAAATTAAATTTATTAATTAATATTAATATAATAGTTATACTAATGTTAATTAATTCATTAATGTCCCTAAGTTCTAAAACCGGTCTAATTTTTGCTATTTATTTATTTTATGCATGAGATGTATGAAATATTTAATTCTATGTGCATAATGTATGTCATATAGATTAAAATCACACCTTAGGTTAAACATTTCATGCATCATATTTATATTATAAGTGTTATAATATATAGTATGCATGATAGGTTTATATTATAAGAGTTATAATATAAAGTATGCATGTTTTAATTTATTTAATTATAAGTGTTATATTTTTTTAGATTAAAACAATGCTCATGCATTTAATTCATGTGATGAATGTATGTTATAGTATAGTATTATTCATGTGATGAATGATCAAGCACTATGACATAGAATGCATGTAACCTAACTTAATTATTAGTTTTAAAATGTTTAGAACTTGAATAATTAGACTTAGATTTTCTAGTTCTAATAAGATTAGAATTAGGAAATCAAATATGACCTTTGAATGGAACTAATTAGTAGCTCTGTCTAAGGAAGGTTCTGTCTAAGGCTGGGGTATTTAAGTTGACGTTTTGCGGAACACCCCTACCTGGGAACCGACTTGGGAGTGAATTCGGTCTGGAGATTCTTAGATTATATTTTTCATGAGTGTCGTTAATTAAAAGTTGATTAATTTACTCACATAGACCTAAGTTAATAATGTGATTATACACTTAGGTTAATTCAATATAAGAGTTATATTGATAGACTTAGGTAAATATTAGTCGATTTATCTAGGTCAATCCTGATTAATATAAAGTGCTGAGTGAGAGGAAATAAAGTGTATAAGATACATTTAATTTTTCGACCACAAATCTCCGTAAAGTTCACACCGTGAGATCCATACTCGGTCTCGTGGCGCAAATGAGAGTGTCCCCCTTCGGATGGTATTTGTATGGGTCAATATCAAAGTGGATGGAGAAAGTACTTATTGTGAGTTGGAGCGGGACCTGTGAAAATGGGAGCCACGGTCTCTTCTTTTGATTCACACCGTGAGACCCCTATGATCCGCCTGCTAGTTTGGCCTGGACCAGACAATCCCTTCAGAGGGCCTTGATCATGGGAGTCGGAACACCGTGAATTTCCGAAAGAGATACAGTTTCCTTGTTGGTTTTCCTTCTTGGTTCACCCTTCGGTGGCTATTGTTTGGATGGATACTTGGAAACTTAAAGATTGAGGGTGACACTCACAGAATTCATTAAGAGTTAGTTAATGGATTCAGACTGAAAAATGGTAACTGGACGCCTAATGGAATAAGAGTTATTCTGGTATTAGGGCCTGGTCGAGAAAGTCTCGTCCCAGAGGAGGAGTGTTTCTGTTCACCCTTCGGTTGCGGTCATTCTAAACCTTTGGGATATCATTGCAAATTTTTAATGACCTAGGGATCATAAGATAAATTTGTGCTAAAACTTGATTGGATTTCAAAAGTTTTTGCGAGACTGACACAAAGTTTTTACTTATTTTTCAGCAAAATGTCTAGCTCAATAATAACTTTACTAGCTTCCGACAAATTAGTGGGAGATAATTTCCAAACATGGAAAAACAATATAAACACGATTCTAGTAACTGACGACCTTAAGTTCGTGGTCACTGAGGTGTGTCCTCAGGTATCGGGCTCGACCGCGTCACGAAGTGTTCGTGATGTGTACGATCGATGGATCAGGGCCAATGAAAAGGCCAAGGTCTATATAATTGCCAGCTTGTCTGAAGTCTTGGCAAAGAAGCATGAGTTGATGGTCACCGCTAAGGAGATCATGGAATCCTTAGAGGAAATGTTTGGACAACAGTCATTTCAGGTCCGACATGATTCGCTCAAACACATCTTCAACGCTCGGATGAAAGAAGGGACGTCTGTCCGTGAACATGTTCTGAACATGATGACCCACTTTAATCTGGCGGAGGTGAACGGGGCTTCGATCGATGAGTCGAGCCAGTCGACTTTTATTCGAGACTCTTCCAAGAGTTTCCTTGATTTAAAGTAACAATGTTGTTACGAACAAAATTAGCTACACTCTAACAACCCTTCTCAATGAACTACAGAACTTCCAGTCCTTGATGAGGATCAGGACACCAGAAGCTGAGGCAAATGTTGCCTTCAGGTCCTTTCACAGGGGTTCGACCTCTGGGACAAAATTTGTGGCTCCTTCTCACCCGAAAGGAAAGAAGAAGAAGATGAAGAAGGGTAAAGCTGACCGTGCTGCCGCCCAAAAGGGCAAAAAGGTCAAGAAAGTTTCAGAAAAGGGAAAGTGTTTCCACTGCAATGAGGACGACTACTGGAAGCGTAACTGTCCCAAGTTCCTTGCCGACAAGAAGAATCAAGGTAAATGTGATTTACTGGTTACAGAAACCTGTTTAGCGGAGAGTAATGACTCTGCTTGGATATTGGATTCGGGTGCCACTAACCATGTTTGTTCTTCTTTTTCAGGGAATTAGTTCCTGGCAGCAGCTGCGAGAGGGTGAGATAACAGTACGGGTTGGATCCGGGGAGGTTGTCTCTGCTGCAGGAAGTACTTATTATTAGATAATTTGTACATAGTGCCAAGGTTTACTAGAAACCTTATTTCCATTTCCTGCCTTATTGAACAATGCATTACTGTTTCTTTTGAATCTAATAAAACGTTTATTTCTTTCAAAGGCAATTTACTTTATTCTGCTCCACTTGAGTCTAATCTGTATGTTTTGAAACCAAATTCGGTCAAAAGTATTTTGAATACTGAATTATTTAAAACGGAAGAAACACGAACTAAGAGAGTAAAAGTTTCTCCTAAAGAAAATGCCCATCTTTGGCATCTACGGTTAGACCACATTAATTTCAATAGGATTGAGAGACTAGTGAAGAGTGGACTTCTAAGCGAGTTGGAAGAAAGCTCTTTACCGGTGTGTGAGTCATGCCTCAAAGGCAAAATGACCAAACATCCTTTTAGTGGAAAAGAATATAGAGCCAAAGAGCCCCTTGAGCTTATACATTCTAACCTCTGTGGTCCGATGAGTGTTAAAGCACGAGGTGGTTACGAATACTTTGTATATTTTATAGATGACTATTCAAGGTATGGGTATATTTACCTAATGCATAGGAAGTCTGAAACTCTTGAAAAGTTCAAAGAGTACAAGACTGAGGTTGAGAACCTGTTAGGTAAAACTATTAAAACACTTCGATCGGATCAAGGTGGAGAGTATATGGACACTGAATTCCAGGACTATATGATAGAACATGGAATTACGTCCACATTCTCAGCATCTGGTATGCCACAACAGAATGGTGTATCGAAGAGGGAAAACAGAACCCTGTTGGACATGGTTCGGTCGATGATGAGCTATGCTCGTCTCCCTGATTCTTTTTGGGGTTACGCTCTTGAGACTGCGGTGTATATTTTGAACAACGTTCCGTCGAAGAGTGTTTGTGAAACACATTTCGAACTCTGGAATGGACGTAAAGGCAGTTTACACCATTTCAGAATTTGAGGATGCCCAACCCATGTGTTGGTGTCAAACCCGAAAAAGTTGGTACCCCGTTCAAAATTGTGCCTATTTATAGGTTACCCAAAAGGGACTAGAAGTGGTCTATTTTTCGATCCTAAGGAAAATAGGGTGCTTGTGTTGACAAACGCCACTTTCCTTGAGAAAGACAACGTCAGGGATCATTTACCTAGAACTAAAATCGTGTTAAACGAAATGGACAGTACATCAACAAGAGTTGCTGATGGGGCTAATACGTCAACAAGTGTTGTTGATCCTAGCACGTCTAGACAAGTCTGTTCCTAAGAGTTGGGAATGCCTCGACGTAGTGGGAGGGTTGTGAGACAGCCTGAACGTTACATGGTTTAGCTGAAACCCAAGTCGTCACTCTTGATGATAACTACGAGGATCCATTGACCTATGATCAGGCAATGGAAGACGTTGACAAAGACGAATGGATTAAAGCTATGGACCAGGAAATGGAGTCGATGTGCTTCAATTCCGTCTGGGAGCTTGTGGATCAACTGGATGGGGTAAAACCTATAGGTTGCAAATGGATTTACAAGCGTAAACGTGGCATAGATGGGAAGGTGCAGACCTTCAAAGCACGACTAGTGGCAAAGGGTTTTACCCAAGTTGAAGAGGTTGACTATGAGGAAACCTTTTCGCCTGTTGCCATGGTAAAGTCGATTAGGATTCTTCTGGTCATTGCCGCATATTATGACTATGAGCTATGACAGATGGATGTCAAGACCGCTTTTCTAAATGGCAACCTTGACGAGACCATCTATATGGACCAACCCAAGGGGTTCATTACCCAAGGCCAAGAGCAAAAGATTTGTTGGCTTCATAGGTCTATTTATGGACTGAAACAAGCCTCGAGGTCTTGGAATATAAGGTTTGATGAGGCGATCAAATCTTATGGCTTTGATCAGAATGTTGACGAGCCTTGTGTCTACAAGAAAATCATCGACAACACTGTCGCATTTCTGATATTGTATGTGGATGATATCGTTCTCATTGGGAATGAGGTAAGATTTCTTACTAACATAAAGAAATGGTTGGCTTCGCAATTCCAAATAAAAGATTTGGGAGAAGCACAGTATGTTCTAGGTATCCAGATTGTTCGGAACCGGAAGAACAAAACGCTATCCATGTCTCGCGTCTTATATTGACAAGATGTTGTTTAGATATAAGATGCAGAACTCCAAGAAGGGTTTGTTGCCTTTCAGGCATGGAGTTCACCTGTCTAAGGATCAATGTCCTAAGATTACTCAAGAGGTTGAGGATATAAGACGAATTCCTTATGCTTCAGCTGTTGGGAGCCTCATGTATGTCATGTTGTGTACTAGGCCTGACATCTGTTCTGCAGTTGGGATTGTCAGTAGGTATCAATCCAATCTAGGATTAGATTACTGGACAACCGTAAAAGCAATCCTCAAGTATCTTAGGAGAACGAGGAACTACAACCTTGTGTATGGGAGTGGGGATTTGATCCTTACGGAATACATAAATTCTGACTTTTAGACCGATATGGATTCTAGGAAATGTACTTCGGGGTCAACCTTCATTCTGAATGGAGGAGCTGTAGTATGGTGGAAACATCAAGTAGGGATGCATCGCTGATTCCACTATGGAAGCTGAGTATGTTGCGGCTTGTGAAGCTGCAAAGGAAGTTGTTTGGCTTAGGAAGTTCATGGTAGATTTCGAAGTTGTGCCAAATATGAACTTGTCGATCACACTATTTTGTGACAACAGTGGTGTTGTCGCCAACTCCAGAGAGCCTCAGAGTCATAAGAGGTACAAGCACATTGAGCGGAAATATCACGTCGAAAATTGTTCACCGCGCGACGTGATGATCCACGCAGATAAGCGTCGAGCACAACGCGTTCTTGATCCATTTATAAAAGGCTTTCACGGCTAAGGTGTTTGAGGGTCACCTAGAGAGTCTAGGTCTTCGAGTGCTTCCTGACTAGGGCAAGTGAGAGTATTGTAAAGGGTATTCAATGCCCTAGTTTATTGTAATTTATTGTACATTTGAGAAATGTATTATTTACTCCACTAGCTTAGTCCAAGTGGGAGTTTGTTGGGATGTATGTCCTAATCTTGTATTTGTTTGTAATACTTATGATTGAAATAAATAAGAGTTATTTTTTCATCACTTTGTATCTCGCATATTTACAAACTTTGTCCAATAAACTAAGCTCCAGGGTCATTAAATTATGAGAGAACTAGAACATGAACGGTGTGTAGTGGACACACAGGGAAGATCATGTTCGAGTTAATGACCGAAACAGTCTACAGTATACGGATAGGGTTTGAGAGCTAATCTTGGATACGTTATGGATGCAGCTCGCTTTGTATTAGATACAAACGAGGTGATCTGACTCGTTCATGTAGTTGACATGCGAGTGGGGGCATCATGTGGAATGAGATTGTACAAGACTGGACCGTGAATTATTAGACCGACTGATGTAACACCGTTAACAGTATTGGACTAATAACTTCGTAGATGACCAATAGTGACTTGACCTTAATCACGGCGTGTTACGGACTCCACGGCGGGTCCGTCGCTTTGACTAGTACGGGTGAGGATGGTCACAGTTACTCGCCCAATATGCCTATCTTCTCAGGTACAGGACCACGTGGGGAGCTGGGAACTTAACTACGCGAGATGGAATTCACTCATTCCTGACTTTAGGGAAACTAGAGGGGTTGTTCCCTTAAGTGTTGTCTCCAGGGCTTGGACAACGGGTGTCCACCCTCTCACTGGCCCGAGAGGGGTGTTGTATATGGTTGGACCATTACAACGTTGTTGTTCATTAGAGAAGCAGAGGGGACTTAAGGAGCAAGAAGTTGACACATGGGTAAAACGGTAATTTGACCCAGCAGTGTCTACGAACAACCTGTGAAGGGTCGACTCATGGGCATTGGTTATATCAATGGACACAACTTGTCTTACAGTGACGAGAGTGCAACTACAGGCTTTAGTTGAGTGTTACCGTAGCTAATGAATGTTGATTAACCGGGTCAAAGAGTTTGACAGGTTAGTCTCGGATCATTGGAGCTCGTTACCTGTAGGTCCATTAGGTCCCTCGGTTGGCTCAAACTGGATTAATAGAGGGTTTACAGTTTAGTGTGGATTTGAAGTGTTCAAATTCATTAAAAGGGTAATTATGTCATTTATATGAGATATGATTGACATATTATATAGTTTAATGTGAATGAGATTCATAATAAACTATAGGTTAGCCTAATTGTTTAATTAGGGCTAATTTGGAGAAATTGGATTGAGAGAAATTAAATTGAATATGATTCAATTTAAAATCCACAATTATACAAATGTGATTTGTATAATGAGATATGAGATATCTTATTATATATGTGGTTATGCAAATATGATTTGCATAACCTATGGTTGTGGTTAAATGGTAAATAGGTGTAGATTTCAACTCCACCTATCACCATTATATAAACCCTTTGCAAGAATTTTGTAAGATTGAGTTTCATTTTTTGGATTTCTCACCAAAAGAACTCACAATTCTCTCTCAACCTTCTCTCAAATCATCTCCTCCCTTTCCCCAAAAGGAGTCTCACCCACTCTACTTCTACCTAAGGAGAACAACCGAGAAGCCCTTTCGGAGGTGTCTGGGTTGCTCATTGTTCGAGGAGATCGTGAACACGAAGAGTTCGTGACCGGAGAAGGATTTCGTGAAGAACGGTTCTTCAACAAGTAAGTTTTCTTGCTGTTTTTTCCTTCTAAAAGCATTGTTTAGCCTAAGATTTATGTGATAAATTCAGTTTTAAGAAAGCATTTTTCATAACGAAACCACGACGATTCCATCGTCTTTTCCGCTGCGGGAGTTTCATTCCCTTCATATCTAACTGAGTGAATGATTCTGAAGGAATAACATGTTCCCTGCCACTAAAGTTTAATTCCTCAAACTCATCGTCTATTTCAGTTCTGAAATCTTTATAACTATTGTCTACAACCATGTATTCGACATCACATGGTGGGGCAACTGATTCAGGCTCAGGATCTATACATTGACTTTGTTCAATGCACTGGTTAGGGGTTTCTTCCAAATCATGAGGATCTATAATGGCTCGTTTCACACTAATGTATAAATTCACAAGAGACGGGATTGGCATCGCAATTGAGAACATTGAGTTCATTGCTTGATGGTTAGGAATTGGTATCGGTGTATATCTTATTGTTCCAGATAGTGTTAACTCAGGGTGTCTATACACTATCTCTAATTGATTAGTCGTGCACATCTACACCAAGTGATAATCCTACCATCTCAACAAATTGTTCAAATATGACCCAACTGTTCACATTAATCGTAAAACTTCCACATGCTTCTTGGTCATAATCAACACCATCATTCATAGAATGGTTTTGGTGTAAAACAAATCCTAAACATTTATCTCCTATTTCTATAAAGAAATAAAAAGATATAAATCAACCCCAACATTTTACTTTAGTAGTTTTTACCCTAAATTTACTTTATTTCGTTATTAATCTTATTAAAAAAACCCTAAACAAATAAATTATGAAAAAATAAAACAAATCATGAAAAAATAAATTCAACCTAAATTAAAAAAAATCAAAGAAATAATCTCATAAATAATATCGTAGACAAGATCTTTTTTTCCTATTTTGAACAAATTAAATAATAAATAATATTATAAACAACAAATTAAATCCATACTGAAATCCTAATTTTTTTTCTATTTTAACAAATCATACACAAAATTAATTTTTCTTCCATTTTTAACTAACTAAATCATAAACTAAAATCATCCAACAAAAAAAAAACTTCAAAATCATACACAAAATCAATTTTTAACTAATAATATCATAAACCAAACTCATCCAACCAAAAAAAATTATCTAGTCAATAATATGGAACTCATGATTTAGATCTACAATATACACAAGTTATATTGAAAGAAAAAGTAACAAAAGTATGAAAAAACCTTACGAATGGACAATATACGTGGAGATTGAATAGTCTACGATCCTCTACCACAAAATGACAAAGATGGTGGGGTAGATTCTGAGTGGGGCACACAAGAGGATGAATAAAAATGGTGAAGTGGGTAAAATGGGTTTTGAGGAAGGATGAAAACAGACAAATAAAATGTTTGGGAAGAAGATGGGGTTAAAATGACTCTGTTAAGAGACGACCATCTTAAAAACGAATCTGATGTTTTAGAGATGGGCGTCTCTTCAAGAGACGATCATATCTAAGTGCGTGCAACGTGTTAGATGGTCGTCTCTTGAAGAGGCGACCATCCTCCGCGTATTGATGGCCGTCTCTTCAAGAGACGACCATCCGCCAGCTATAAAAAAACTACAATATTTTTAAAAATAGTTTGAAAATAACAATATTTTTATAAAAAGTTTAAAAAAATACAATAATAATAATAATAAGCCCAGTATTCTGAGCTAATACAAGAATAGGAATCTTTCGAGGACGAAAGTTCTTAAAGAGTGAAGATTGTAACGCCTCGAAACCCTAAATACCATTAAATTTGTATTTTGGTTTGATTTAATGGAAAATAATTAGTTGGGCATTTAATTTGCATAATTTAAGTTAAGTTTTTGTGCAAACTAAAGAGAGATCAAGTAAATTGGAGTAGTTAATTGAATAAATGGTAAAATTGTGGTTTTATAGAAAGAATAACGACATTTTTGGAAATTTAAGGAAAAGTAAACTAGGGGTTTGTCTCATGTGGGCACACATACCAAGGACACTATTCACTTTCTCCTTCCTCAAACCCACCCCACGACTTGAAGAACTCCTCATGTCCTTCAACACTTCGTTCGTCGTTGCTCCGACCGATCAGACATCGAGTACCGTCGTTCAGCACGCGTCGAAACCGCTGTGACGAGCTGCCAAGTTCGTGAAGCTTCGCCGGAGTTCGCGTCGCTACAGCCGCACACGAGGATGCAAGCCACTGAGATGCGCAATCATCGTATGCCGGAAGTTCGTGTTCCGTCGTCTCCGTCTAGCCAATCGATCGCCGTTCGCGTTGTCCTCGCCCGAAGCTCGTCCAACCGTCTCATGTCGAGTTGCAGCTCACCAAATTCGCCACCCAGCTCGTCGAAGAGCTTCCAACCGTGAAACCCACCTCCTTTTCGAGTTTGGTTTGGTCGGTTCGCCTTCTTTCTGGTCGATTTTCGTCACTTAGAGACTCGTTCTGGATAGATCGGGCCACGAGCATTTCAAAGTTATACTCCACGCGCCACCACTTCCGTCCACGCGCCGCCGCTAGCCGGAGTTAGTCTGACTCAGTAAATTCAACCCCCTAAGCTTGATTTGGACCTCTGTTGTGGTAAATTCTAGTAGTTATGGCAAGTTATTTCATAAAAATTCATTGATGACTCCTTAATTGAGAAGTTGTTTTATGAATAGGAAATCAAGGATACCAAAGGGTGGGTAAGGGACTTTGAAACGAATTGAAATCACATAATCAAGAAAATATTCGAGCTCAAATCATCGAAAAACTAAAGTCAAGGTAATTAATTAGGAAATAAGGAAGACCTCAAGTTCTTGCAATTTAAAATCCATTGGGTGCTTAATTTTAGAATCTGATTGTTGGACAGGTTTGAAAGACTCCTTGAGAGAGGAATTGAAGTTTAGATATTATTAGAGCTGAAGTTAAGGTAAGGGATCTCACGTCGACTTCTAACGGGATAAAATTTTCAAGTCATGTTTTCAAGAACTTTTGTTCGCATAAGCTATGAACTTTTTATTATTTTCATGACCTTTATGCTTGTAAAATTTCTATCTTTTAAGCCATGAATGTTGCATCTATATAAATGAAAATGTGATATCTGATTTCATGCTCACTGTGATTATTACACCACTAGTTTAATGAACATGTTGGGACCTTATGCATATATGTATGTTTCATGAAAAATCGTTTACGAAGGTTGTGACAATTAAGCTCTTGATATATAAAACAAAAATGCAAGTTATGAGTGAAAAGGGGTTTGTGAGGGACTCATATGAAAAAGGGTTTGTGAAGGACTCAAACCAAAGAGGCCATGGATCAGGAGAACTTAATTGACCACTATATGTCGAAGAGAAAAGCCGTGATATTTTAAGGAAGTTTTAGGTCCCGTTTATGAAAGTTTTAAGTTATGTTGCATGTGATTGCATATCCCAACTTCGGTAGTGAGGTCACTTACTGGGTATTATTTTATAATATTCACCATTTCTTTTTAAAATGTTTTTAGATTAAAGCAAAAACATACAGGGTGAATGACGTGAATGCGCTATGAAAGTCATGGGAATAGAAGTCATATCTTCCGCATCTTTTAAACTATTATGTTTTATTTCATGATTTTCTCTGATGAAAATGACTATGGTCAAGTGTTGTGTTTGATTTCAAAACCGAGGTCGAAATTCAAACTGTATTTATTTTAATTACTTTGTTTTCTTGTGGGATCCCAAATTTAAAATGGTTTTATCTTCATTAAATTGTACTTCCCAAATGTTATTTTATGGCCTCAAGTGCATGCATGTTTAATAATTGCTCTAGAAAGAGAGTCTTAAAAGTAGGGATCTTACGAAGTAATATTAAAGTTAAATTACAAATTTAGTTTTTTAATTTTTAGGATTATGTCTATTTAGACTTATTAGATACAAATTAAAATTTCATTGACTTATTAGACATTTTTTAAAAAAAAAAATTAGAAATTTATTAGAGATAAAATTGAAAGTTCAAAAATCACATCTAAAAATCTATAGACTAAACTTATAATTTAACTTAATATTTTAATTACAAAACTATCAAACAATTATCTTTATAAAGATATAAGCAATGAAAAGAAACTTGAAATCCTTAGGAAAGATTTTCTAAAAATAAAATTAAATTTTTTATGCAATTATTCATAAAATAAATTACTAAAAATTAAAAAATATATATATTTATATACTTTTTTTTTTTTGTGAATATACTTGTATTTATAGGCCTTTGGAACTCTGAGTGAACTCCAAATTGACAGGTTGGCTAAAAATAATTTATTGAATTAAAAAATTACATTGATAACGCTAAAAAATATAAAATAATTTAATTAGAATTAAAAATATTTTTTTCCCGAAAATTGATCTGCAGGAGTGACGGAGAATATATTTTCCGTCCCCGACCCCGACTCCGACCCGTTCCCATCTCCATTCCGATTTATATATATATTTTTAAATATTTTTATTTGTATATATATAATAAACCATAATTCAAATTTTTTATTAAATATCATTTTATTTTTTTTAAGAAAATTGAAAAAGTATCTTAAATATTTAATTAAGAATTAACCATTTAAATACAAAAATTTAAAAGAAAAAAAAATTATTTAATAAAATTTAGAAAAATAAAAAAGTAAACGGGGAATAATTCCCACGGGGAACCCAATCCCCCCAATTCCCTGCAAGGAATCTCTGCCCCGCGAAATTAAATAGAGAATTTTGTGGGGACGGGGAATGAAATAGGGGGTGGAGACGAGGACGGGGAAGCATTCCCCAACCCCGCTCCGTGGACATCACTACTACTGACATTTTTTTTTTTTTTGGCAAAAAGATGCAGAAGCCAAGAAACGAATCCAGAAACTTTCATTAGCAAGCATGCTCACCTACTGTTGAAATAGTTGCAATATGTGTTCATGAGTAAACAAATTATAATATTGACTTTTCTATAAATAAAAAATACAAATAAAATTAGTTCGAGGGGAACACGTGCCCCTCCTAGTCTCTAAGTAGATCCACCCACAGTATAACTAACGATTTTAATTTTAGTTCTCTGTAATTAGTAATCCTATATCAAAGATAAAAGAAGAGTTAAATCGAAAAAAATTAAAGGGACGAGTTTGTTATTAATTTTTTTAATAAAAAAATAATCTATATTAATCTTCTCTTTATGAATTTTAGACACATATTTACATTGTTAGAGTGATTATATAATATTAAATTTACCATAATTTTTCCACTTAAGTTTTTGAATTGATTGGTGATTTACATGATAGCAGAATAGAAAGTTCTCCGCTTGAACTCCTATTATTGATATAATATTTTAACCGTGGACATATAAGTAAATTTAAATTGAGTTGAGTAGGTAAAAAATGGTAGAGAGAATTTAGCTCTTTATGAGACAACATCTTGTGAGGTCTGAGCCATGGGAACAAAACCATGGGATCCACATCCCCTCTTAGTCCCTATCTTATAATTATATAATATGCTCAACTTTTATAAGAAAGAGAGAGAGAACTTTATTTGACACATCAATTGTGGTTTCATATCTGTCACAAAGGACACTCTACCCTCCATTATCTAGGGATTGATCAATGCAAAATGATGTGACAATTGGATAAAATCATCATACATAGCTTATTCTTTTTCTCATTGAGATCTTTAATATATTTTTTTTTGTGGTAAATTATAAAAATATATATATATATATATAACATGAACTTTACCATTTTGCTTAAAAAATATCTATGTTTTCAAAATTATATTTGGAGTAGAAATCTATTAGCATGTTAGACAAACTCAACATAGCAATGACTAAAAGACGCATGCCTAGATGAAAATCTGAAACAAAACGATGTTTTGCCATGTCGACTTTTTGTCGAACAGTCTAACAGATTTTCTACCTGAAAGGTCGAGTATAATATTGTAATTTTTAAAAGAAATGACAAAGTCCAAAGGTAATTTTTATAATTTAATCTTTTTTCTTTAATTCAACATCTCAGAAGGTTGAATATTCAAACTTGTAATCTTTTGGTCAAGAATATCTATTTTAATCCGTTAAACTATGTTCAAGTTGGTGGTTAGTGGACTTAGACTTTTTAGAGGGATGTTGATAAAATAAAACACATTTTTTAGCCTAGTTTAAGGCTTGACCCTTTTTTTTTTTTTGTGGTTGTACATATTCATTGTTATGTAGTTAATGTGTTAGGATAATGAATCTGTTGGTAAAAATTATGTTTGAAATGAGTTTTGAAGCATCCAATGTTGTAGCAGCTGTTGACGTACAAATTATTGCAGGTGTTTCTGATTATTTGAAAAGTGTGTCTAATGCCAATGTATAAGTGCTTATTAAAAAAAAAAAAAAAAAGGAAATTCCAATGTTTAAGTGAAGGAACTTACAAGCTCGAGTAATTATGGAACAATGTTATAGAGTGTCATTGCTAGCATACGAATTCGTCACTTTAAAATGAACTTTACAATTGTGTTTGTTCTCATATGGGAATGATGTTATGGGTCGTCAGTCTATTTGTTAAACAAATGAATTTTTTTTGTATTTGGTGGGCCAAAAATAAACGTGTTTGTTTATCTAGAAAGTCTAGAAATTTTTTGGATATGATGATAAAAAAAAATAGAGAGAACAAAGAGAGAACAATTTAGTTTTTCAGAGAAAACTTTCATAAAATGTCACTTGCTGGGGTTTCTACGGTTAGATTTGGCAGACAATCAGCCTATTGGAAACACATAAGACCTCGTTTTAAATGGTTAGATCGTTAGAGTTTCGGTTTGTCAAAAATCACTGATGGATAGAACCTACAAAACTGAGTTATATTTCTCATCTTTCATCTCTCAATTGTTGTTCTCTTATGTATGGAACCGTTGGTGGGTTGTGAACCTTTGTATGACTGATTTGGTTTCTTTTTCCCTCAATTTTATCATAATAAGAGAATGTGAGAAGGGTGGACTCCTCACAAGTCTCGTGTATTTTACTCTTCACATCGAAGAGGTTTTTCACGTATAATTTTTTGTGTTGCTTGCGTTTTGTTAGACTATGTTGATATAATTAAATTTACTCCAAACTATAAGCGGAAGTTTTTAGTTTGATTGGTGATTTAAGATGGTATCAGAACAGGTGGTCTAGGAGGTCCTGAGACTATGTTAATATAATTAAATTTATTCAAAACTATAAGTTTAAGCTTTTAGTTTGATCGGTGATTTTAGACATTTAGTCTTCTGCATTTTGATAGTTTAATGATGGAGACAATTAGTTTATGATTACTCTAGATAAAAAGACCACGATTAATGTAAATTACACACATAAACATCTCATCACAAACAAAATCTTTCAACTTCTTTTCATGCTTATATCTTTTCTATCATTTTCGTTTTTAATTCTTGAGAACACAATAGTTCACGTGCTTAATTTAAATTTCCTAAAATTTAATTTCCATTGAAATTTGGTTAGATTTCTAACCCAAAGAGTTTCGACTTGTTTGAATGATGTTTGTTGTATCTTAAAAGATAGATGGTCGCATCCGGAATATTGATTTACTCAAAATGAAAGAACGAAAACCAAGAGATTGGAATATTATTGTTTGTATTTATTATTATATATATGAATATTGAATATATGCTGTGATAGTTGACTACGGAATATGATTTTCAGAAAATGCTTAGGACATTGAAATGACTTCTCCCAACCAACCCAGTCAAAGATGAAACAACCTTACATTAAAAAAATAAATAAATAAAAAATCTTACTATTCAGTATTAAAGAACTTGTTAAATATTATTTAATATATATATTTTTTTAGTTCTAAATATTTAATATCTTATATGTATAGTTTTTTTTTTAATACATCTTAAATGTATAGTATAGTTAGGAAATTTGGAAACTAAATCCTAATTCTGAATGTGTTTTTTAAGCAAAGATAATAGGTATATTTTAGTTCAATAATAAAAATAAAAAATCATTTTAATGTTTAATTAGTCCATAGCTCGATTGACATCAAGTAAAACTTATGACCAATAGGTCATGAGTTTGAAACCTCCACCCCAAATGAAGATATACTCAAAAAGAAAAGTCTTAAATTCTTGAAAATAATTTTAAAGGGATTTCATTCAACGAATCAAAACATTATTTATTTTCTTAAAAGCTAGAGGTATTATTAAAAGAAAACAAAAAAGGAAAATATCAAAGACAATGATTTCGAATTTTTATTCTTGGTTGAATTTAGAAAAAAAAAAACAAAAATAAAAACAAATGCATTCTCAGAAAGCACCTTTCGTGCTTTTAATATTTTCCAAAAATATTTTTATATTATTTCCAACACAAATGATTTTGAAGGAGATATGCATATGAAGCATTTTGAAATATACCTAAAAGCAACTTAATGTAGTTATAGTATGAACAACACTTTCGAGATGCAAACATATATTGGTGTCTTAAATTATTTTTTATAACTTGAACATATCAATTAGCTAAAGGAATTAATTATAACCTCTCTTAAGACTTAGGGGTTGTTTGGAGCGCTGAATAGGTTATAATAACAGGAGTTATAATAATTTGTGAGTTATTATAATATGTGAAACATATAATATTATTTAAAATCTAGAGTAGTATAGTTTGGAATTATAATAATCTGTGTTTGGGGTGCAGAGTATTTCACAGGTTATTATAACAGTGGTTATAATAACCAGCGGGCCAAACAGATCCTTAAAGGTTCAAATTTTGAACCCTCTCCATATCTAAGTTATAATATTTATAAGGAAAAAAAATCTTGTAGATATACAATTAAAACACACCAAATTTGCAGCATACAACATAATGAGAAGATTTATGTACAAGGAAGAAAATATAAATTTGTAGATTTTCTTTGTGAGTAAAGCGAAAAATATATCTCATTAAGATTATTACTTTGTTATCTATCTATTTTAGTTTACTCCAACTCTATAGACTAAAGAGAACCTAGCTTAATCAACATCTCAGGTGTATTAATGACCAGAGAATCTATCTTAAACTTTTACAAGCTCATAAAACAAGAATTCTTCCTATCATGAATAATAATGAATTCTCATACTTAATTGGCATTAAAAGATGTGTCACATACAACCAAATATTATTAAATTACTTTATAAAATCTAGTATCAAGGAGAAATTTCCTTTTTTAAATTAAGTTCCATCATTGTGACATTATTCTTCATCCCACAATATTAATAATTTATAATATCTTCTTCACAGTTTCAATTCAACCAATGATTTTCTTGATTTTCCAGGCAATTGTCAACCATATACTCCATCATCCTATTTTAGCACCTACTTTCCCTCTAAATATTTCATGGGGGACCTCCAAAAGCTTTGCACTGCAAAATTTTAAAATTGAGGACCTGCCTAAGTCACATGCTAAGGCTACTTTATGAATTAAAGAAAGACAGTCCTCAAAAACCTTTTTTTTTCTGTTTTTTTTTTTTTTACTTAATTGCCAAAATTTAAAAAAAAAAAAGAAAAAAGAAAAGCTTTTTAAAAGCTGGAAAAGAGAGGAAATGAATAAGAAAATAAGAAATTTTTTGTAGGTGACTATTCACATTTTTTATATTGACAAATATAGTAACATGATTATGATTTTGCAAATTTGACTTTTTTTTTTTTTTTTTTACTTTTCATGCATATTTGTAAATATTTTTACATAATTTTCTTTTTAACATTTAGGTTATTTATATATTATTTTTATTATATATCGTTGACAAACATCTATTTGTGAAAAGAGTGATAGAATATCATTTTATATTTGTCAATAATAACATTGATATAGACGTATATCACAATAGAATATTCTTAAGGATAGATGACTATCAACAATATATGTCACTAATAACAATAATAGTGATATATGCCTAGCACTAATAGATTGATAGTCATTAACAAGTGATAGACATGAAAATGTCAAAATAGACAAGTAAATAATTATTTATAAAAAGAATTTTGGTCTCGGAGATTTAGATTGTGTATTTGGTCCCTTAGGTTTCATTAGAGACAGTTTGATCCTTCAATTTTCAAAAATGATTCTAGATAGTCTTTTGACCGTTAATTAACTAATTGAGAGTGATGTGGCAGTTAAAATTGTTGCTTGTGTATACTTAGTTGTAAAATTTATTAATTTAATATTTTTTAAGGGTAAGGTGGTTTTTTCTCTCTCTCATTCTTTTAATTTAATTTAGAGACAATTGAGCAAATAGCAAAATGGGCATAAAAATATTACAAATATAGCAAATTGTTAAACTATTTGCATATATGACAAATTTTCATTTAAATTACTAAAAAGTCCATGCACATGTCTTTAGTTCAAATGAAAATTGGATTCTCATCTTACTTCATTTCTTCCTCAATTTTTTTTTTTTTTAATAATTTTTTTGTGATTTTTTCTTCCTTTTTCCAACGTTTGGTCGATCGACTAAAAATCCTAGGTTCAATCGATATCCAACCTTCAACTTTTTTCTATAGTGATTGGAGTCTATCACTAATAGACTTCCATCACTGTGTTGTGATAGAAATCTATCAGTAATATAAGTTTATCATGATCACTGATAGACTCCTATATGTGTTGTTTCTCTCTTTTTATTGAAGTTTATTACTTACTCCTATCACTATCATTTGGTGTAGTGCAAGTTTATGACTGATGAAAGCATATATATTAATTTGTACAATATGAATTACTAAAATTTTGAATCTTGAATCATCTAGTGTTAATATAGATTAATTTTCATCATTGAATAAAACTAGGATGTGTGATTGTGGTTGTCACAAAGCTGCAGTCGTTGCCCTTCTTGCCATGTCTGGAACTCTCCAACTTTATCGCTGCGCAACCAACTTTCTTCATTTTAGTACTTTGATCTCACAAATAATCTAATCAGAGTTTTGGATCTTTGAATACACTTATGAAACTCGTTCTCTCAAACAATCGCTACTTGAGGCTTATACCAACGGAAGTCAATTCCTGCTCGAAACTATAGTTATTGGATTAAAGTTGCAATAAAATCTTTTAGAGCTTGTTTGGCCCACTGGTTATTATAACCCGTGTTATAATAACCTGTGAAATACTCTACACCCCAAACACAGACTATACTACTCTGGATTTTAAATAATATTATATGTTTCACATATATTATAACCTCCTGTTATTATACCTGTTATTATATGTTTCACATACTATAATAACCCACAAACTATTATAACCCACTCAGTGCCCCAAACAACTCCTTAGTTTTTTTTTTTATTTGAATCCAAAATAATTTGCTTATGCCCTCACCTCAGATTAATTATAACGCCCCAGAACTCCAAGTAACTTTTGATTTGTGTCTTGGGTTAATTTATTGGAAATTAAATTTATTGGGTATTGAGGCTTTGTAATTTAATGAAGGATTTTTTACACAAATGTATAGATTTGTGATACATATTTACATAAATGTACATAATATACCACTTATTTCACTCATAGACTTTTTTAGTGATTTTGGGTCTAATATACTCTTTATCTCTCTTTCATAAATTCCTTGGCAGATTTTTTATTATATATATATTTTTATTTTATTTTTATTAATTACTAACACGATTTTGGGTCTTAATTGCATATACTTTCCATATGTGATAAGAACATATTTGAATATATTTTCCATAAACATTTCTTTATCTTTCATACTATTATTCCTTAATTAATTAACACCCGATTTATTTATGGTATATTACTCAAAATCGTAATTATTCACATACTTTTGTTATTTTTCATTTCTATCGTTCACATCATCCCATTTTTTCATATACTCACTGTACGGGAAGGATCAATACATCAACCACGTGTTTCTTTATTCATTGCAATGTGTATATATGTTATTTATTGTGTATTGTGTAGTACTTTGTTTAACTCGATTCGGGTTGCGTATTTTGTTTAACTTTGTTTAACTATGTTTGATTTACGTATGTTATTCAATCATATATGTATAATTAGTAAATGACATGTATTAATGTTTCGTTACGCTTTTGTATTTCATATGTGTTTATGATGTATATTTGAAGGAATATGGACAGGTAGCACAGTGGATTATTTACAGATCATGTGTATACATTCATTTATATATTATATACCCCACTGTATATAGTTCGTTCTAATACGTTTCAATGTAATATTTACTTTCATAATATACACAATTGTATATATTATATACTCCATTCACTACAAAAAAATTGACCTATTTCGACAATTTTTTATCGAAGGTTCTAAAAAATCTTTGAGAAATATATACATTTATCGAAGGTATTTAAAAAACCTTTGAAAAATATCTACTTTTTATCGAAGGTTATTAAAAACCTTTGAAAAAGATATGTATTTATCGAAGGATTTTAAAACACCTTTGAAAAATATATGATCATTTAACAAAGGTTTTTAAAAACCTTTGAAAAAGATATTATATTTATCAAAGGGCATTACGAACCTTTGAAAATAATATGATCTTTTATCGAAGGTATTTAAAAAACCTTTGAAAAATATCTACTTTTATCGAAGGTTATTAAAATCCTTTGAAAAAATGTGTATTTATCAAAGGATTTTAAAACACCTTTAAAAAAAATATGATATTTTATCGAAGGTATTTAAAAACCCTTTGAAAAATATCTACTTTTTATCGAGGGTTATTAAAAACCTTTGAAAAAGATGTGTATTTATCAAAGGATTTTAAAACACCTTTGAAAAATATATGATCATTTAACAAAGGTTTTAAAACCTTTGAAAAATATCAACTATGTATCGAAGGTTATTAAAAACTTTTTGAAAAGATATTTATTTATCAAAAGTAACTAAGAACCTTTGAAAATAATATGTTCATTTATCGAAGGTATTTAAAAAACCTTTGAAAAATAACTCTTTATATAAGTCATTAAAATTTTTTTAAAAAGATATTATATATTATATTTAACTTTTTATCGAAGGTTCTTAAACTCCTTGAAAAATATATTATATTTAATATTTTATTGAAGGTTATTGAAAACCCTCGAAAAAGGTATTATATTAAATATTTTAATATTTAAATATTTAAAAACAAAAATCTAATCACGAATCTTCAAGGACATAATTGAATATATTTAATTTTGATAGTGGTGATGGTGTAATTTAAAAAGAATTGATTCGTGTTCTGAGTTATTTAATCAGCTTTATATATGTGAAGTAGAATTAAATAAGCTATTCTTGTTCAGCTTTATATTTAATTTTTTTTATAATTAAAAAAAAAAGCTCAGTCGCCCGATTGATAATTAAAAAAAAAAGAGAGGGGTTGATTTAGGGTTGAAGATTTAGCCGGTTCATCTCCTTCCTTCTCTTCTTCTCCATAGTCACGATACCACACATTGCCCAACCTCTAAACCGCCTTGCACCAGTTGCTGGAGACAAGCTCAGTCGCCGGATCTTCGCCCTCACGCCAGATCTGTTTCTACCAATTGTCGATTAGATTTCGCCCAGTCGCACGCCGAAGAATCGTTCTCTGACAGTTCTCCTTCGATCCGTGTCATTCTCCTGCAACTTAAGCTCATACTTGCACCTCCACTGCAACCACCACCGGACGACGACCTGCTCAACGCCGCAACCTGCACAGTTCGTTGGATCTGACGCCTTCATTGGTGTTGTTGTCGCGTCGTCGTTCTCCCCTGTTATCGCGCATACTAGAAGAGAAGGAAAATTGGTATTACATATTCTATACTTCTATTCTTAATTAAAATTGGTATTACATATTCGAATCTTCAAGGAAAATTGGTTCTCCCCTGTTATTCTTTACTTCTATACTCTGTCATGAATTCTTCGGTTTTTATTTACTATTTGTTTGTTTGTTTTTCCCCTCATTAATTCGAATTCCTATTAACATATTTTGATTTGAGTTATTGAAATGTTTTGTTTTGCAGTTTGGAGAATTGGTATTACTGAATCATCGATAGTGATGATCATTATCACGATAGTGAATACTGATATATTGATAGTGATTTTGATTTGAGTTATTGGTATTACAGAATACTGATATATGAAGATGCTGCAAAAAGAAATGCCTTTAAATCCTAGATTTTAGTTAACAACGTAGAGTGTAGCTCCGTGGATCCACCATGAACTAAAATAATCCATACGTGAACTTTGTTATTGGAATTTTTTGAAAATACAAAACTAACCGAACTAAAAGTCAAATATAAAAGGCCTCTCAAGGTGTCCGTTGCATTGCAAATTAGATAAAATGCATTCTATATTGGGGAATGATCTTAGTAAAAGCCGAGTACAAGAAAGGCAAAAGCAGAATGTTTTTATACTAAAATAGTTTTTTAACCCTTCAGTTGGCATTCCAATATATTTAGATGCTAAACTATCTTTTTATTTTTGTTCAATAGTAAAGAGGCAAAGCGTAATTTCTCTGTGTATATGTATGTATGTATATATATGTGTGTATGTATGTATTATAAATATATGTATGAGTAGTGGCATTACAATGTAAGGTATATGTATTTGTGTGTGCATTACAATATAGAGACCAAACAGATTGACTTCTCTTATTTGCATCGAATTGCAGTTGGGGTTGCATTCACAAATGCCTATATTTGGAACTCTGTAAGAGCTATTCTTAATATTCTTCAATATTTTGTTAGTTTCTAACTCTCTTTACTTGTTCTTTTAACCGTAGGTTTCTTTTGTACATAGCTAGAAGCGAATTAATCATCTATAAAAATATTCTGTATGAAGTGAACATATTTTGATATGGTATCGAAAGTCTTTAAAAGTGATTGCTACTTTATTTTATTGTTCTTCAAGTTTGGCAATTTTGGTGGGAGGTTTGGTTTGGCTAGCTTATCATTATGAAATTGAATTATGAAAATTACAGAGAAGAAATGACAAAATTCTTTGGCTATTATGCATCTTGTTTGCGAATGTTACCACAACTATCTTTACATTAGTTCAAAATCATGAATTCAATTTTAGTAACTTCCCTAGGGGATTTGGACCTGAAAACTAGGGTCATTACACCTTATTTGTAGGCGAGGGAGTGATAGCTAAGATATGTAAGAGCATAGTAATTTCCAATGTGAGGTTGAAGAATGATGATAAAGAACTATTTGAAATGAATTATTACTGTTGTATAGTAGATAATAAGAGAACCTGAGATCGATAATCAGGCAGATCGATAATTAGAACGAAACCTCTTTTATTACTGTTGTAACCAATTTAGACTTCTCTTTAAGTCTAAATTGGAGCTTCTTTGCGAGACTAGTCTCAATATGGTGGGAATTAATCAATGAAATATTGATTTCTTACAGAAAAAAAATGATCCCAAACTCACGTTTAGTCAATGCCTTTTCCAATTCTAAAAGTGTTTCACTTCTGTATTGTTCTCAAAAGTCATCTGGAATAGAGACCATGGTTTTGCATTGATCTGTTTGAATGATTTCCGAATTTTAATGTTTACAGGAGGATCCAACCACTAGGAGGTGGCTGCAACAGTTGCTACACAATGTAAGAATGAGTAGAGTTCCAGCACTTCAGGCAGGCGTTGGATTTGATCATATGATGGTCAACTAAAACTGAATTGTATGTTTCGAATTTTTACAGTATTTGTTATATAGTCTCACAGTTTACAGCAATGCTAAAACTTGTTTATTTCTCTGCTGCATTTATTTGTAAGCATTAATTATTGTTGTAATTAGGATGTTGTGTCTGAAAAAGAAAATGCATTTAACTTGAACAATGCCTTTTCGAGTAAAGGAATTATACATGTTCATATCTGCCGATAGAAGTGCTTTTTGCTGCTTGCTCTGTTTACCTTAAATAATCATATTCAAAATTTAAAAAACATGTAACATATGAGATTTATGGTTTCTCTTAAAAAAAATAATTAATAAATAAAAATCTGTGTGCATCCATAAATAGGAAGATCAGATTTTCCCCTATAAATGTGATTTAGTAAAATGTTCATAAAATATTTATCATGTATTGACTTGTGTAAATATAGTAAAGGAATTTCTAATCCTTGATTGTTAAATAACATTAGTCATTTTTTTTCTATCATTTTTTTCCAAATTAAAGTTTTTGTTGAACTTTTTGTTTTTGTTATGACATTTATTCTCAGCTAATTACGTTGTTTATAAGTTCATCTTTTTTTCTGTTGGAAGCAGAAAAGGTGGGAATTAAAATTTTGCCCAACTTTATCTCTGTTGATCCCGAGAGGGATACGGTAGAACAAGTGCGGGAATACGTCAAAGGTATATGAGAGTCGAGTTTTCCATCTATCTACCATACTTGTTAGACATACCAAATTAGTATAATTTTTGCCCTAATGTATTTTAGTTGCTAAACTTAACGTGAATTGCTCACCTAGATGAATTTTGAGATAATTACTTTGCAATTGTTGTCTATAAGCTTAATTTCGCTACAATTTTTACTGACTCCTTGTTTAAGTAGAGTCATGAGCACTTTTGTCTATAAGCTTAATCATTCTTTTTTACACATCAATTTCTAGGTAATCTCTTGCTTTTTACAAAGAAGTATACTGCCCATTTGCTACACGCTTGTAACATGGATAAGAGTTGGATGCAAATTGGAAATCGAGCATTGAAAGAATATAGATATGGAGTTAGAAGTTTTCTAGATTTTGCATTTATGCATGCAACATCAGTCAAATTTCTTGTCCATGTAAGAGATGTAATAATGCGATGCCTTAAAACTCGAGATGACATTGAAGTAGATTTGTTAATGTTTGGGATAGTTCCAAGTTACACTCAATGGACAATGTATGGTGAAGAAAGTTTGTCATATGAAGTAGGAGAAAGTGATAATGGTTCTGATGATGAAGACATTTTTGAAATATTAGAGGATCATTTTGGTGTTTTTAACACCAAAGAATTGAACTAGTAAAGGAGAATCAAATAAACAGGGTTATGATGAAGAACCTAATGAGGATGCTTCTAAGTTTTATAGATTGTTGAATGATGTAGAAAAAGAGCTTTATCCTGGGTGTAAGAGATATTCTAAATTATCTTTCATTATGAAGTTGTTTCATCTAAAGTGTCTTGGCAATTGGAGTAATAAATCGTTTACTTTACTACTTGAGTTATTAAAGATGTATTTCCGTAAGGCATTGATCTACCTACTAATTACTATGAGACAAGGAAGATCCTTCAAGATTTAGGGCTTAATTACTCAAAGATAGATGCATGCTCGAATAATCACTACTATATTGGAAGGAAAATGCTAATGCAGACAAATGTACAGTTTGTGGAGAATCTAGATGGAAGCCAGAGGAAACAAATAAAAAGAAGAAGGTTCCACAAAAGATTTTACGATATTTTCCTCTAACTCCAAGATTAAAAAGATTATATATGTCAAGAAAGATCGCATCAAGTATGACATGGCATTTTAATGGACGAGTAGATGATGGGGTTCTTAAGCATCCTGCTGACTCTATGGCTTGGAAAACACTTGATGAATCATATAGTTCATTTGCTTCAGAGCCTCGAAACGTTCGACTTGGATTAGCCAGTGATGGGTTTAATCCATTTGGAAATATGAGTCTCTCTTATAGCCTATGGCCAGTCATTCTTATTCCATATAATTTGCCACCATGGATGTGTATGAAAGAGCCTTATTTCATGTTGTCATTACTCATTCCTGGACCTAAAGGTCCTGGTAATGATATTGACATCTTTTTACAACCATTGGTTGATGAGTTGAAGTTGTTATGGGAGGTAGGAGTTGAAACTTATGATGCATCACTAAAACAAAATTTTAACATGCGTGCTGCATTATTGTGGACAATTAATGATTTTCCAGCATATGGAAATTTATCTGGTTGGAATACAAGAGGTACCTTAGCTTGTCCTTCATGTAATTTTGATACTCGCTCACTTTTTTTGAAAAATAGTGGAAAAATGTGCTACATGGGTCATCGTCGTTTTTTACCTATAGAACATGAATGGAGACTACAACAAGAGTTGTTTGATGGACTTATTGAACAAGAATTGCCTCCTAAGGAATTGTGCAGAAGTGATATTCTTGAACAAGTGAATCAACTTGGGGAACATGTTTTTGGAAAAAGTGTGAAAAGAGAAAGCGGTCTAAACATTGGCTAAAGAAGAGTGTATTCTTTGAGCTACCTTATTGGAGCACTTTATTATTGCGACATAATTTAGATGTCATGCATATTGAAAGAAATGTTTGTGAAAATTTGATTGGTACGCTGTTGGATATTAAGGGAAGGACTAAAGATAATTTGAAGTCTCGTCTTGATCTTCAAGAAATGGGAATAAGAAAGGAATTGCATCCAGTACAAGAAGAAAACAAAGTGTACTTACCAGCTTCACGTTGTACATTATCATTGGATGAGAAAAATGCATTTTGTGAGTACTTGAAGACATTAAAAGTTCCAGATGGATTTTCTTCAATGGTTGGGAAGTGTGTCAATCTAAAAGAAAGAAAAATATATGGTCTTAAAAGTCATGACTATCATATTATTATGGAATATTTGCTTCCATATGCATTGCAAGGGTTGATGGAAAAGGAAGTTCGAGATGTATTGATTAACCTGAGCAACTTTTTTAAGATTTTGTGCTCAAAAGTGGTTAAAATAGATGATCTAAATATGATTGAAGATGAAATTATAAGAATTCTTTGTAAAATGGAAATTGTGTTTCCTCCATCATTTTTTGATATAATGGTGCATTTATTAATTCATTTACCAAATGAGGTTAGAATTAGTGGACCAGTTCAATATAGGTGGATGTACCCATTTGAAAGGTACTTAAGTAAGCTAAAAGCTTATGTACGCAATCGAGCTCATCCGGAAGGTTCTATAGCTGAAGGTTACATCGGTAATGAATGTGTAATGTTTTGCACTAGATATTTTCATACCATTGAGACTAAGTTCAATCAAAAGAGAAGAAATGAAGATGATGATCATAGTTCTTATGAAGGAATATCTATCTTTAACCAGTTGGTCGTCCTATGCGACCAGGTAAACAATCAAAAAGGCTAACAATAGAAGAGTGGAGACAAGCCCATACTTACATTTTAAAGAACTGTGATAATGTCTTACCATATATTAGGTATGTAGAATTTACATTAGTTTTAATTTTTTAATATTTTAAAGTAGAATCTAAGTTTCTTGAAAAATTTGTTTAGGGAGCACATACAAGGATTACAACATGTTGACGCCAGAAATGCACAAAGAAAGCATGATAAAGAGTTCGTAGAATGGTTTGAAAGTCATGTAAGTAAGAGAGAAGACATGATAATTGTGATATTTATTTATCAATATATAGTTTCTACTCATTATTAAATATGATAATATTGTCTTTGTAGGTTACTAAATTGTATAATGATGGAAGCAATGAAGTTGAAAAACAAATATTAGATTTATCTCGAGGTCCATCACAAGAAGTAGTATGCTACAAAGGATATATTGTTAATGGATTTAGATTTCGTATCAAGGATGATGATGATTTAAGAAAAACACAAAATAGTGGGGGTAGTAGTGAGAGGAATCGACGATCGAGAATACTTTGGCATCGTGCATGATATTATTGAATTGCAATATATGGGCAAAAATAAAGTTGTTCTGTTTAAATGTAAATGGTGGAATATCAACAATCACAGTAGAGGCATTAGAATTGATGATCATGGATTGACTAGTGTGAATACAACCTACACATTGGCTACAAATGAGTCATTTGTATTAGCTTGTCAATCTGAACAAGTTTTCTACCTTGAAGACAGAAGAAATCCGATATGGTATTTTGTGTTGAAAATTGATCCAAGAGATTATTACAAAATTCCTATAAACATAGATGAAGATGGTCAAGAAGAAGATGGCGATGGAGGAATTTAATATTGTTGGGGCATTTTGAATCAACTCCTTTCTTTTCCCTTGTTTAAATTTCTGTCTCTTTATCTCTCACTTTCAGCTGCTATAATTTCTATAATGTTTAATTTTTTTAGTACGATTGTTGAATTTAACACTTTTTGGCCAATATCTTGGGTTTTTTTCGCTTTTGCTCAGTTTTAAGTTTATGCTTTGTTTTTGTTTAAATGATAATGATATTCGACTAGTTAAACCATTATCTAAATTGGCTCTTTTTCCTTTGCTTCTTTGTCTCTACTACTTGATTATTTAATGCACTCATGTTTTAGCATTTATTTATTTCTCTTGCTGAAATTTTTTTCCTTGTTACTTGTTTATTTTCTTTTCTTAATTAATGTTATTGCTTGTTCTAATTGAATGTATAATTTCTTCTCATTAAGTGCAATACAACTTGATTGAAAAAGAATGAAAAGCTCCTCATCACATAAAGCAAAGATCAAATTCAATAATGGAAATAGTGTGGATAGTCATGAGAATAGCACGACTACATCTACTTGCAATCAAATAGTTGATGATCGGCAATCTTCAAAGAAAATCAAAAACAAAAGTTGGTATAGAAGCTTCATCATCGTTTACGAGGAGAAATTGGATCAACACAAGTTGGTCATAAAAAGTTTGTTAGTGCGGTGTATTATTCTGCTTTGAATATATTATTTTTCTTTAATTTGGCTACTAACTTATTTTCTTTTTTTCCTTTGTACTTTAGAATCTTCTTTTTAGGTCAAAGAAAAGTACGTGGTCCCACACGTAATCTCAAACTGGTTAAATTACCTCGTGGGATTAGATTTGAAGTATCATGGAGGAACAAAAGACCAGTTGGAGATAATGCTGATATTTTCAAAGCCCAATGCACTATCTTAGCTCGACAAGTCAATTTTACTCCTCTACAAGTGAAAAGTTGGAGAGCTATTGATACAACAACAAAAAGAAAGCTATTTGAGCTTACATTGGTATGTATTATAAACATGTAGTAGTTATTTTATTTATTTCTTGCATTATTAAATTACAATTATCATTCTCTTTGTAGGAGCGGTTTAAAGTTGAAGGTCGTGAGACTTCAGTGTTGCTTCAAATTCATCGTTCTTATAATAATTGGAGAGATAGCTTAAAGAAAAAATGGTTGTACAAATATGAAACAATTGCAGAAGCTTTGGCCAATATTCCAAAAGAAATTACAAGAGATGATGCAGAATATCTTGCAAAGTTGTGGAAGTCAACTGAATATCAGGTTATATTCTAAATTTTAGTTTCTTGTAAATAAAAAAAGTTTGATTATTGCTTTAATTTGTAGTGATGCTCATTCTTCTATATTTCTTAAATGTAGGAGATGTGTGAAAGGAACCAAAAGAACTGTTCTAAATTGAATGTATATCACACATGTGGTTCACAAAGTATACAACAAAGAGTTGAAAAGAGAGTAAATCAACAATTACAGGAACTTCTTTTAATTTAGTAAAATGATCTAATATATTTTTAACTTAAATATAGGTTCGGGAAACTAATAAAGAACCTAGTCGAATCAGAATTTGGGAGCTAACGCATTTGAGAAATAATGGAATTGCTGTGAATGAAACTACTCAAGAAAAAATGGTAAGTAGTGATACTTTTATCTTTAATATGAGACATAATGGAATGGTTGTATCAGAAGTGTTGTGATAAAATTGGTTGCAGTGGAAATAGTACCACATTATCCATCTTTTTCATGTCATTGCCTTAATCCTTAATGATGATATTGTGGCATGAGAAGCTGCCTATAAGAATGGTTTAGTCAGTTTCCTCAAATCTACTTTTGCAATGGGATTTTGGATTGTTTGATGGTTTACATTGTCCTTTTTTTTCCTTTTGTTTTGTGTTTCCTTGCAATTACCTATATCTTTTGCTTCTCTATAATTACAAATGGGGTTAAAATTAAGAGTTATGTGTTACGTTCATTCTTCTTTTTCCTTTGAAGTTGTTAGTTGCATATATGTGTTAGTTAAAGTTGTGATCACGTTGAATTCTGCCTTATTTGAGTATTTTCTGATCTTTTGGAAGGCCAACCATTTATTGAATGTAATTTGGAAGAGGTTGGGTTTTGTAAATCTTTTGGAGTGCTTTTATGTTTAAAACAGGTCAGGAAAAATGTGGGTTTTGTCTAGCAATGTCGTTATGCTGTCAAAATTCTGACTCTGATGGTGTTGCTTAGTAACTTCCCTAGGGGATTTGGACCTAAAAACTAGGGTCATTACACCTTATTTGCAGGTGAGGGAGTGATAGCTAAGATATGTAAGAGCATAGTAATTTTCAATGTGAGGTTGAAGAATGATGATAAAGAACTATTTGAAATGAATTATGTTGAAATTCATTAAGAGGGACATGGAAGATAGGGATCTAGATACTAGGAGGAGGATAGCTTGTGAACTTCTTTACAGTTTTTATTCCATGAAATTTCTTTACAGTTTTTTATTGATTCATGGTTTACATTGGCGCTTGTTTTCCTTTTGCTTTGTGTTTCCTATGCAGTTATCTATCTTTTGCTTCTTTGTACAAATGAGGTTAATTTTGATTTTTAATTTGTAGTCAAGTCTCAAATCATATGCTTCTCAAGTGGTTGATGGTACACTTGACATGAACGAGGACGAGATTTTTGTGCAAGTTTTTGGACCAGAGAAGCATGGACGTGTTCGTGGCTATGGGGTAGGTGTTACTCCTTCTGAGTTGTTTGGATCATCTTCCAATGTACGTGATCTTGAACGTCGTCTTAATGAGTCAGAACGACGTCTTCAAGAATCTGAACGACAAAGAAAAGTTGAGGTACAAACCCTCAAAGATCAAATTGTTGAATTAGAAAATCGTTTTGAAGATAGATTCCAAACAATGATGGCAGAGATGCGTAAACAATTTGTTATTAATTGATTATGTAGTAGTTAAATGTTTGAGAACTTTTGTAGTTATTTTGTTCTAAGTTGTAGTTATTTTGTCTATATAAACAATTTATGAGATCATGTCAAAAGTATTTTGTCTATATCTTTGTACTTGCAATTCAGGGAATTACATGTAAGTAGCTATTATATTCATGTGCTAAAACATTTTCCAAGAGATTTTTCGAAGGATTTATGAATCTCGATAAAAAGTATTTACAAGGCTTTAAAGTCTTTGAAAATAGTATTATAAACCTTTAAAATAATAAAAACCTTCAAAAGATAATTGAAAATAAATAATTATCGATAAACAATTTGACAATTTTTCGAAGATATATGACCTTTGAAAAATAATCATTTTTGAAGGTTGATATACCTTTGATAAAAGCTTTTTCGACAGGATCTATTTCGACACTTTTTGAAGGTTCTGTTAACCTTCGAAAAAAGATTTATCGAAGGTTTGTTTAGTACTTTTTCGAAGGTTGTGACCTTCGAAAAAAGTCAATTTTCTTGTAGTGATTGTATATAGTTCTTCGTTTGAAACAATATCCGTAAGAAACTATTTGAAAGCACACTGTATCTGGGTCTTGTAATTGTGTTGGTATAACTTGAGTTTTCGGAGTATGTACTTCACTATCCATATCAACTCAATTTTCTGTTTTATTATTATTTGTATTTGTATTTTCTTCCTGCAATAACACATAGATCGTATCATATAAACTTATCAATATGACAAATAAGCTTAAATTTATATTTTCATACCTCAGATTTGTTAGGCGTGAATGTGACAAAATACAATCAATCTAAATTCTACCAGATTCAAACAATATATATTTTATTCCAAATCCCAGATCAGGTTATAATTCCAAATATTTTGCGGAATAATCAATTTGGAATTAGCAAGCCTAAAAGAGTAGATAAACCAACCTAAACCTTTAAGCTACAAGAACGATAAATAAAAATGTTTAAGGGATAGAGAAATTGACACCAAATTTATATTGATTCACCCAATGATGTCTACATCCAGTTCTATGCTACCGATGCAGGTTCCACTATAATCGTCAGGGAGGAAGTTACAAGAGTTTAAAACGCTCAATGGTGATTTCTCTCACTTTTCTCTCAAGGAAAAGACTCACAAATCACTTTACAACAAGCTCTCAAAACTCTTCAATGGAAGAAAAACGCTCTTGTAAAACAAGTAAAAAAAAAAAGAAGGCCGTAAACCCTCGCTTTTCTTTTTTTCTCTCGGTACAACCTTTTCCTGCAGGTCTCGATATAAGTCTTCAACCTGCTGCAAACATATAAATATATAAATATATAATATATTTAGGTTAAGAGAAGTAATGGCCATGGGCCATGGGCCTTTTTTTTCTTTTTTTCATATTTTGGCTCCATTATACCTAACAATCTCCCACTCGGAGACAAAACCCAATCAACATGTCTCCACTGCAATGGTAGCGACTCCTCTCTACTCGTGGAGAAATCCAACTGAAGTTGCACACAACTTCAGTTTATCAACAGGAACGGTCTTGGTAAACACATCCGTTGGATTCTGACTTCCTGAAATCTTTTCAAGTACCAGCGCTCCATCTTCCAAAACTAATCTGATAAAATGATACCTCACCTGTATGTGTTTCGTTCTCGAATGAAACACTGGATTCTTTGCTAAATGAATAACGCTCTGACTGTCACAATGCAAAGTCCCCTTTCCCAGTTTCAAGCCAAGTTCTTCTAAAAAAGTATGAAGTCATATCATCTATTTACTTGCCTCAGTAACAACAACATACTCAGCCTCTGTAGTAGACAAAGCTACTATTTTCTGCATTCTAGAAACCCAGCTAATAGCAGTATCACCCAAAGTAAAAACATACCCGATAGTACTTTTCCTGCCATCTGTATCACCTGCCATATCTGCATCTACATAACCCTGCAATTTAAAATCTGACCTTTTAAAGTGCAGAGCATAATCAGTTGTCCCTCTTAAATATCTGAAAATCCACTTCACAGCCTCCCAGTGCTACTTCCCTGGATTAGTCATGTATCTACTAACAACTCCCACTGCATGTGCATGTCTAGTCTTGTGCAAACCATGGCGTACATTAGGCTTCCTATAGCTGAAGCATATGACACTCTAGACATGTGATCTCTTTCCTGCTCAGTAGTGGGTGAATGCTCCTTAGATAATTTAAAATGACAAACTAATGGAGTACTCACAGGTTTTTCATCTTCCATGTGAAATCGTTCAAAACATTTTTCACATATTCTTCCTGTGACAAAGTCAATGTACCGTATTTTCTCTCAATCCTCATTCCTAAGATTTGTTTGGCAGCTCCCAAATCTTTCATATCAAATTTTTTAGATAATTCAGCCTTTATCTTCAGAATTTCCTGTTTGTTTGCACCTGCTATCAACATATCATCAACATATAGTAGTAAAATAATGCATGAGTTACCTTCAGACCTTATGTAGCATTAGCAACAATGATCTGCCTGACATCTCTGAAATCCACTGTTACACATAAAACTATCAAACTTCTTATACCACTGTCTGGGAGCTTGTTTTAGACCATTCAAGCTTCTCTGAAGTTTGCAAACCATTTTCTCATGTCCCTGAACTGTAAAACCCTGTGGCTGTACCATGTAAATTTCTTCCTCCAAATCACCATGAAGAAAAGTTGTCTTTACATCCATCTGTTCTAGAAACAGATCCTCTTCTGCCACTATTGACAACACAGTTCTAATAGTAGTTTGTTGGGATTTTTGTCCTAATCTCGTGTTTGTAAATTACTGTTTGAAATTAATAAGAGTTATTTATTTCATTACTTTGTGTCTCGCAATATTTATAAACTTTTCCAATAAACTAAGCTCCAGGGTCATTGAATTTATGAGGGAACTAGAACTTGAACGGTGTGTAGTGGACACACAGGGAGGATCACATTCGAGTTAATGAACCGAACGGTCTACAGTATATGGATAGTGTTGGAGATCTAATCCTGGATACACTGTGGATGCGACCCGCTTTGTATTAGATACAAACGAGGTGATCTGACTCGTTCATGTGGTTGACATGCGAGTAGGGGCATCCTGTGCAATGAGATTGTACAAGACCGAACCTGAATCCTAAGCGTGTTACGGACTCTTGTCTGCGGGGGTCTGTCCTTTGACTAGTACGGGTGAGGGTGGTCACAGTTACTCGCCCAATATGCCTATCTTCTCAGGGACAGGACCAAGTAGGGAGCTGAAACTTAACTACGCGAGATGGAATTCACTCGTTCCCGCCTTTAGGGAAACTAGAGGGGTTGTTCCCTTAAGTGTTGTCTCTAGGGCTTGGACAACGGGCGCCCACCCTCTCACTGGCCCGAGATTGTTGTTGTGTATGGTTGGACCATTGCAACGTTGTTGTTCATTAGAGAAGCAGTGGGGACTTAAGGAGCAAGAAGTAGACACAGGGGTAAAACGGTAATTTGACCCAGCCCTGTCTACGAACAACCTGTGAAGGGTCGACTCATGGGCATTGGTTATATCAGTGGACACGTAATATTCTGCACTGACGGGAGTGCAGCTACGGGCTATAGTGGAGTGTTACCGTAGCTAATGAATGTTGATTAACCGGGTCAAAGAGTTTGACAGGTTAATCTCGGATCATTGGAGCCCGTCACTGTAGGTCCATTAGGTCCCTCGGTTGGCTCAATCTGGGTTAAAAGAAGGGTTAATGTTTTGGTATGAAATTGAAGTGTTCAATTTCACTTTAAGGGCATTTATGTCATTTATATGAGATATGGATGATATAATATATAGTTTAATGTGAATGAGATTCATAATAAACTATAGGTTAGCCTAATTGGAGAAATTAATTGAGAGAAATTAAATTGGATGTGATTCAATTTAATTAATCCACAATTATTGCAAATGAGATTTGTAATATGAGATATGAGATATCTTATATTATGTGGTTATGCAAATGAGATTTGCATAACCTATGGTTGTGGTAAAGTGGTAATAATGTGGAGATTTTAACTCCATCATTCCACTATTTAAACCCTTTGCAAGAAGGGATTGAAGAAGCTTTTCTCATTTTTTGGTTTTGACCAAAGAGAAAAAACCAAAATTCTCTTTACTCTCTCTCAATTCTCCTCCCTCTCCAAAATCACAAGTTTCCACAAACTTCTTTCTTTCCAAAGGAAGAACAACCGAGACTCCAAGTGGTAGTGTTCGGGTTCCGTTCGTGGGGAGCGTTCGTTGAGATCGAATCACGAAGTGTTCGTGATCGAGGAAGAACCCTTGAAGTTTTTGTCTACAACAAGTAAGTAAACTTCTCCTTACTGTTTTTCTTCCTCTTTTGCATGTTTAGCCTAGATTTAAGAGTTAGATCATTTTAACAAAATCGAGTAACGTAATGATACCACGTCATTCGATCGTCTTCCGCTGCGCGGGGATTCTCATTCCCTTCACAGTTAATTTAACTACAGGAGAAAATATTTCATTAAAGTCAATACCTTCTTTTTGTTGAAAGCCTTTGACTACAAGCCTTGCTTTATACCTTTTGCTACCATCAGGCTCTTGCTTAATTCTATAAACCCATTTGTTCTGCAAAACTTTCTTACCTCTTGGTAACTCGGCCCGGTTGCCATGTGCGATTACATCATAAGAGAATCCATCTCATCCTTCATGGCCAACTCCCACTTGACAGAATCTTCCAGTTGAACCGCCTCATCATAACATTCAGGTTCACCTCTGTCAGTCAATAATATATAGTTCAAAGTAGGGGAATACCTCTGTGGTGGTCTAATAGTCCTGATAGACTTTCTGACTGTTGTAGGTGGCGTTCTCTGAACTTCATCAAGCTCTACAGTCTGCTCATTTGGTCCCACAACTGGTTCCTCAGATTTCACAACTGTTTCATCAGGAGTAACTGTATTCTGATCTTCAATTCTCACTGTCCTAGTCTCAACTTAAGGAGTACTTATATACTGAGTCTTCTCTTCTGGGTTTTCATCTGACTCTGTATTAACTGTTGTTCTGTCTTTGTATAGAACTTTTTCATTTAAGATCACATCCTTGCTTCTGAGCATCTTTCTATTTTGGTCATCCCAAAATTTATAGTCAATCTTAACTCCACCATACCCAATAAAGTAACACTTCTTGGATTTTGCATCTAGTTTACTCCTATCTGCAACATCAATGTGAATGTAAGACAAACAACCAAAAACCTTTAGATGAGAAAGGTTTACCTGTTTACCGCTCCAGACTTCTTCAGGCAACTTGAAGTCTAGTGATGTGGTTGGACTTCTATTGATCAGATAGGTCGCCGTGCTGACTGCCTCTGCCCAAAACATCTTAAGCAATCCTTCATGTAATCTCATGCTCCTAGCACACTCATTCAGTGTCCTGTTCATTCTCTCAGCCACACCATTCTGTTGCGGTGTCCCTGGAATGGTCTTAACCATCACAATTCCACTGTCTGCACAGTATCTTTTGAAATTCCCATCAACATATTCACCACCGTTGTCTGATCTCAAGTTTTTAACTTTCAGACCTGTCTCATTCTCAACCATAGCCTTCCAAGTTTTGAAAACAGAAAATATATCAGATTTATGTTTGAGAAAATAAGTCCATACCTTCCTGCTTGAGTCATCAATGAAGGTCACATAGTATCTTGAACCACCAATGGAAGATACTTCAGAGGGCCCCCACACATCAGTGTGAACTAACTCCAACTTCAAGGATTTTAGCTTTGCTCCTGTCTTTGAGAAACTGACACGCTTCTGTTTCCCAAATACACAGCCTTCACACAACTTGTGTTCAACTGCCTTTAGTCCCTGTAACTTCCCCGCAGAGTGAAGAATTTTCATACCTTTTTCAAATATGTCCCAGCCTGTTATGCCATAAATCAGTCTGACTCGAATTATCCACAACAGCTACCATATCTTTATCATTGTTGTTGACATACAGAGTCCCTAGTTTGCTTCCTCGAGCAACTATCGTGGCACCTTTAGTAACCTTCCGATTCCTTGGCCAAAAACGGACCTCACATCCTTCACCGTCTAACCGCCTCTACGTAAATCAAATTTTTCATCATATTCGAGCGTGACGTACCTTGCGAATTTTCCGTGAACCATTCGCCATTTTCAATTTCACATCACCGATCCCAATGATGTCCAAAGGTTCTCCATCGACTAGATACACCTTTCCATGATTTCTGCAACATAATTTTCAAGAATATCACGTTGTCTGTAGTATGAAATGACGCTTTGAATCTATCACCCATGGGTCATGGACACTTTCCACTACCAGAACCAGAGCATCTTGTGTCTTATTAGCAACCACATTTGCACCAGGTTCATTCCCCTCAGTTTTCTTTGGAGTCTTGCAGTTCCATTTCAGATGTCCAGTCTTACCACAGTTCCAACATTCTAATTTGTTGTTTCTAGACTTACTTCTGTTGTTTTTCGATTTACCTCGATTCCCGCGACTTCTGTTATTACTCCTATCTCTATCCACATTCAATGTTGAACCCGAAGTAGAAGTAACACCTGAGTCCTTTCTACGAATCTCTTCTGCAATTGTAGAATCTCTAACCTGTGAAAACTGTAATTTCTCTTTCCCACATGAATTAGAAAGTGCAGATTTCATGGTTTCCCAGCTATCAGGTAAAGATCTCAACAACAAAATCGCATTTAGTTCATCAGTAGATTCTAACTCAACAGCAGCCAATTTGTTTATCAACAAATCAAATTCATTAATATGAGTAGTAACAGATGCACCTTCAGCCATCTTCAAATTAAAGAATTTGGTTGCGAGATATACCTTGTTGTTTACAGAGGGTTTTTCATACATGTTAGACAGCTTCCATTAGCTCTGTTGTGGTCGTTGCCTTCGCTACACTGCTTTGCACATTCTTTGTCAAAGTTAATCGAACAGTCCCCAACACCTTTCTATCTAATGTTTTCCATTCAGCTTCTCCCATGTCTTATGGATTTCCTTCTAATGGCAAGTCCAATTCCTTTGAATGCAAATAATCTAATATCTGACACTTCCAAAACGAAAAATCAGATCCATTAAAAGTAACCAATTTCTCATATCCTCCTGACATCGTTCTACAGCCCAATGCTCTGATACCACTTGTTAGGCGTGAATGTGACAAAATACAATCAATCTAAATTCTATCATATTCAGACAATATATATTTTATCCCAAATCCCAGATCAGGTTATAATTCCAAATATTTTACGGAATAATCAATTTGAAATTAGCAAGCCTAAAAGAGTAAATAAACCAACCTAAACCTTTAAGCTACAAGAACGATAAATAAAAAAGTTTAAGGGATAGAGACATTGACACCAAATTTATACTGGTTCACCCAATGATGGCTACGTCCAGTTCTCTGCTACCGATGCAGGTTCCACTATAATCGTCAGGGAGGAAGTTACAAGAGTTTACAACGCTCAATGGTGATTTCTCTCACTTTTCTCTCAAGGAAAAGGCTCACGAATCACTTTACAACAAGCTCTCAAACTCTTCAATGGAAGAAAAACGCTCTTGTAAAACAAGACAAAAAAAAGAAGGTCGCAAACCCTCGCTTTTCTTTTTTTCTCTCGGTACAACCTTTTCCCGCAGCTCTCGATATATGTCTTCAACCTGCTGCAAACATATAAATATATATATAATATATTTAGGTTAAGAGAAGTAATGGGCCATGGGCCTTTTTTTTTCTTTTTTTTCATATTTTGGCTCCATTATGCCTAACAAGATTGTACCTGGATAATCTCATTTTCATTCCTTTTTTTGGTTTTCTTCTATAACTACCTACTAATCTTGCACTTCTCCTTAGATTTTTACTGTTTCCCGTGTATCTATCTTTAGTCATTACCTATTATATATCATTTATGCATATGAATATCAGTTATAAACTTCGTCAAACATTATAATATATATACACAATGTTATATAATAAAATCTCTAAAATCATCTAACATATACAGAGTCATATTTCATAAATATATTCCTATATTTAAACTGTTAAATACATTTAAACTTCATATATTACTATGTTTAACTATATTCTTGTTCAAATTTAACATAATCCAGTGTGTAAATAATTTTTCGATTTAGTATCTCAGCATACACCTATTATAAACATCAGTTTTCTCAAAGAACGCAAATATATTGGGTCATATTTCATAAATTGTCATATTTCATAAATTCCTATATTTAAAGCGTTAAATGCATTTGAACTTCACATATTACTCTGTTTAACTATATTCCTTTTCAAATTTAACATATTCCAGTGTGTAAATAATTTTTCAGTTTAGTATTTCAACATACAACCAACATAAACATCAGTTTTCTCAACTAATATGACATGCACAACTATTTATCACAATAAACTTCAATTTATCAAAACCAACTACTTATCCTCCAATTTTTCTTCATTTTCCTCACAGTACATGAAATCCTAAACCGTCAAAACTACAAAAAATCAAGAAACCATAGAAAACATATCAGATATACCCATAATGAACAATGTTTTCATTGTATAACCCACAAGAAATACCGCATTGACTCCCAAACCCTATAGTGTAAAACAATATACTGTAATTCAACTTACTGCAACGATGAAATACGAAAAATGTGTGTTCTCTTCTTCCCTTTCCTTCGCAGTTCAGTCGTCCCCATCTTCGTCTACCATGTGTCCATGGGAGGAAGTCGATTTTCACTACCTAAAGTTTAGGCGAAACTTTGTCCCCCAATTTCTGTTTTTCCTATTTCTACTTCTTTCCAACCTTTGATTAAAGGGTTTTATATATAAATAACCCAAATTAGAGGCCCATGTTATAATTCTGTATATAATTCTCCATTTTTTACATAAATGATCATTTTGACCCATTTTTTACATAAAAGTCAGAGGCCTTTTACGAAATGGACCTTTATGTGATATGACAGTTCTTCAAAAAAAAAAAATTGAGGCATTCAAACAGTTATATATTTCAAAGGTTATGCAAATTAAGGATTTTGTATAATTAAAGGCCTTTTTTAGAACACTTAAATAAATAGGTTTGAGGGCTTAAGTGTGGTTTTATGGAAAGAAAAAGGGCATTTTCGGTATTTTTGCCTAAGGGTGAGGGGAATAAGGTTTCTTCTTTATTTCATAGTGGGCACAGTCTTCGAGGTTGACCTTCACCATCTTCTTCATCCTTACTTCAATCGTGAACCACACCAACGTCGAACGCCAGTTGTCGGTTACTTCTTCGATTAGTGTTCGTTGCCAGGCGACAACCCAGCGACGACCACCATACCTTCGACCGACGTGTCGTCCCAGTTGCGAGCATCACCGCCTCACGTCGCGCGTCGTTCGTAGCTGAGTCCAGCAACACCGTTTTCGTTGTGCGCCACCCGTAGGTACTCTTCGACCGCCTCACAGCCGAGCATTGAAGTTGGCTCCGTCCTCCTCAGCCGCTCGCCCACGCGAGACAGCAGCCTCTTTGCATCCGTGAAAAACAAGGTCACCGAAAACACGTTTCCAGCCGAACCGCCGCTTTTGGTTGGAGCTTTTGGAGAGTTTTTTCGCTCGATTTTTGGAGTTTTAGGACCGGTTCTAAGTAGATTAGCTTACGAGCATTCCAAATCTAGTCTTCATGAGCTGTGAAGCTCTGCCGCCGCCGCTCGTCGGAGTTAGCCGATCCGACTCGTTTCTTTTTTAAGCTCGCCTTGGGTCTCCGTTGTGGTATTTTTGCTGGACCTGCGCTAACTAATTGGATATTTAGTAATAGGATCTTTTATTTAAGTTGTTTTTTATGGAAATCTGATCTCCTTGAGCAGCGGAAACGTGTTTGGGATCTTAATTGCTTGATTGTTTTGCTTTAAACAAAAAACAGTACATTGACCAAAAATACAGAACAAACATGGTATTTCTTATCCTATTAGACATGGATTAATTGCATACATGCAAACATATATTTAACAATTAAACTAAAGAGAAGATAAAGAATACCTTTGTAGTTTCTAATTCTCCAGTACAACAACTCCTTGCTCCTCTAAAAGAAATCAGCAACACAGGAACTTCCAAAATTCTCTGTTTTTCTTCAACAGAACACCACCAACAGTGAGCACCTTCTATATCTCTGAGTTCTTAAATCTTCCTTGGTGGGAAGGTTTCCAACAATTGGAAGAAGAAGGGAATGAGAGTGTGAGAGAGGGAATTCTTTCTGTCAATCCAAAATTGATCAATCGATCCAAAACTCCTCTCCTCCATTGGAGAGGAATAAAACGAGGGATCACCTCCCCACTCTCTATCGATGGGGAGGGAGGTGGAGAACGTGTCCTTCTGACACGTTCTCATTAATTTAATATTAAATTAAATTAAAAATATTAATTAAATCATATTTAATTAATCAAATTAAATATCTTATATTTAATTAAGATTAAATCATATTTAATCATATCCTTCCATCTAACCTATAGTTTTAATGCACATCCAGTGCACATTAAATTTTAACCTATAGTTTTCTAATGTGAATCACATTCACACTTAATATAATATTTGAACTCTTTCAAATATTCAATTACATATATAATTTAATATGAATCATATTCACATTAAATTTATAATATATAGTTCCAAAACTATATATTATATCGTATCTAAATACATTAAGTTTATTTCCTAATGAATTTGAACATTTCAAATTCAAATGATCTAAGAACCCTTTACGAGCTAGAAGATGGACCTAATGGACCTACAGATCAGAAGCTCCAACGATACGAGATTGCTCGGTTAATCTCATTAACCTCCCAATCAACATTCGTTAATCTGCGAACACTCTCACTAAAGTCCCACGGTACCGCACTCTTCTCACTGCAGATATATTTACGTGTCCATGGATATTGACCAATAACACAAGTCAATCCTTCACGAATGTTAAGTAACACCACCGGGGTCAAATTACCGCTTTACCCTTGGATTACATCTTGTACCTTAAGTACCGGTGCTCCTCTAATGAACAATTTGTTTGTGGTCCTACGAACAAACAAAGTCTCTCTCGGGCCAATGAGAGGGTTAGGCCCTTTGTTCAAGTCCCGGAGACACCACTTAAGGGAACATTCCTCTACTTACCCTAGTAGGCGGGAAGGAGTGAATTCCATCTTGCTAAGTTAAGTCCCCAGCCGCTCACTCGGTCTTGTCCCCAAGAAGGTAGGCATATTGAGTCGGCGAATCTGGCCACTCTCACTCAGACTAGTCAAAAGACAATCCCTCGCGAGCAGGAGTTCGTGTAACTCGCTCGAGATTGAGATCAAGTTGCCTAGGTCATCCTAGTGAAATAGAAACCTAACTAGTCAATCTGAGTTCTGACTAGATGTTACTATTTCGTGGTCCGGTCTTATGTAATCTCATTACATAGGATATCCCCACTCACATGTCATCTACACGAACACGTTAGGATCACAGTGTTTGTATCAAATACAAAGTGGGCCACATCCATTGTTTAACCAAGGTAAGGTACCCAAACCTTATCCCCTAACTATAGACCCTTTAGGCTGTATCTCGAACCGAGATCCTTTTTATGTACATTACATTCAGTTAAAGATTCATTTAACAACCTTGGATGTTTAGTTTATTGGATTTAGGGTTTTAAATAAAGGCAAACTCGTAGATAACGAACAATAACACTTTATTGAAATAATAACATTTTATTACATTAATTAGAACGTAATTACAAACTACGAGTTTTAGGGCACAAATCCCAACAATTTTACGTTTAGATTTAGGTGGCTGAGATCGTAGGGAGTAAAATTAGAAAGGTTCCCAAGCCTAATCGAATTAAGAATCTAATTCAAGGTAATTAATTAGGAAATATTGGAAGTTGGAAGTTCTCTGATTTAGGAAATAAATAATCTTGAATTTAAGTAATTGATGATTGGACAAGTTTGAGAAAGTATCTGAACTTAGAGATCGAATTTTAGAGATCTTAGAACGAAGCTCAAGGTAAGGGATCTTGTGTCGAACTTTTAAATGGGATAAAAGATTTTTATTTCAAAGTATTTTATCATTTCTACTTTTGAAATTATTATGTCCTAAAGTAATGTCTTATTTCAATCATGAAAGTTATGTCATGAATTATGATTTATTGTTTTTCTCATCATATGTGCATCAAAGTTTATGAATGATAGATGGGACCTCATGCATGTATGTATGTCATAAAATGATTGTAAAAGGGTTATGGCAATTGGTCTCCTGAGGTTTTTATGCATGGTCAAACATGCATTAGAGATCCTATGCGTCAACTTATAGGGGTATGTGAGGGATTCAAAACCTATAGGGGTCTGTGAGGGACTCAAAGCTTATAGGGGTCTATGAGGGACTCAAAAGTATAGGAGTCTGTGAAGGACTTAATATGAAAATACTCAGGCTGACCAATTGACCTCAAGCCAAAGTAAAGTCATGTTTGAGATATGAAATTTTTATAAAGAAGTTTTAGGTCTCACATATGAAAGTTTTATGTGAAGTTTCAAAGTCAGATTGTATGTGTATGGATATCCCAAACCTCGGTAGCGAGGTCACTTACTGAGTATTATTTTTATAATACTCACCCTTTCTTTTTAAAATGTTTTCAGGTAAAGGCAAGAGCATACATAGCGAGTGACGGGGGCGCGTTATGAAGACCATGGGGACAAAGCCATGTTTTCCACATTTCTGTTTTAGCAGTCATTGTTAAATGATTTGTTTTCTGCTTTATTAGCATAGAGAATTTAAAATTGAGGCCAAACTTATTCATGTCGTTTTAATGTTTTGACTTTTTGGATCCCTAAAAGCGATTTTGATTGTGTTAAATTGAATCTATTTTTATTATATTTTATGGCTTAAAAACGCATGCATGAATAGCAATGTTCCTAGGAAGTGTGTTTTAGAAGTTAGGGGTGTTACAGTTGGTATCAAAGCCCTAGGTTATGGGTTCTGTAGACTTACTTACATCGTAAGCACTAGTATCTCACGGCTAAGTAACCAGTCCCAGTCATCGCCAGGCATGTTTCTGAATTTTTAAATGGAACTAATTGCTTCATTATATGACCATGCTTCTAGTAAACATCTTCTGGCGATATTATATGAAGACAACACAACATGTATAGATCAAATTAAGGGAGGATATATCAAAGGAGATAAGACAAAACATATCTTATTGAAACTTTTCTACACCCATGATCTTGAAGAAAATGGTGACATCAGTGTACAACAAATTTGTTCAAATGATAACCTGACAGACTTATTTACAAAAGCATTACCAACTGCAACCTTTGAAAAATTGGTGCACAAAATTAGAATGCAGCGACTTAGAGATCTCAAGTGATGTTTCCATGAGAGGAGTGGATGGGGGGAAGTAAATATATTGTATTCTTTTAGATTATATAAAATATATACTTTTTTCCTTCACTGTGATTTTTTTCTCATTGGATTTTTTCCTAGTAAGGCTTTAACAAGACATATATTATATAAAATAGACATCTAACGGGGGAGTATTATAAACATATGAAATGAATAGATGTTCATTTCTTATTTACCCATGTGTCATGCTCTATTGGCCATGTGTCTTTCACGTGTCATAAGTTTACTCATGGTTGATGTCCAAAATTGATCCACTTGTTTCATGCCAAATAACCTATAAATAGTGACTTTTTGTGGATAATGAAAAACACAATTGGTGCAAAATAGATCAATATTCTTTTCCTTCCTCCACTTTCTTGCCTTAAATTTCCTTTTATTTAATTAATTTTATTTTGCTATATTATTAATATTATATATATATTAAATTCTTCCTATATTATTATTATTATTATATGTATTGATAAAGTTTTAGTACTCGTTTTTGTCTCCCATTTTCACAACAATCATTATATTCTAACTTTTCACCTTCATCTCATTGGTTAATTTTATGCATATCATTTAAATTTTTAGTTTCAATCTACTTTAGACCTTTATTTTTAAAAGTCGGTTATTAAAATTCTAAAAAATTTTAAAATCCATTATCAATAATAATGGTAGGTAAAGTTCTAAATTTTAAAATGACAAAATATCCTTTTAGTTCTTGAGATTTGAAATTTGTGCCTATTTAATCCCTAAAATTTCAAAAGGACACTTTAGTCCCTAAAATTTGAAAAATGGTTCTAGTTTGAAAAGTGGTTCTAAATAGTGCATGAAGTTAAGTTGGTTGTTACATGACTAATGAAAAAAATGATGTGTCATCTCCCGACAATTTTTAAATGAAGTGACAAAATTTATATTATTTTAAAACTATATAGCTTTAAAAAAAAAAAAAGATATATATTCAACCATGAAAAAATATAACAAAAAGAGAACAACAAACTTAAACAGTTGACTGTGTCATTCCGTCGGACGATTGACGTTGTCCATTGTTGAAGCTCCAGACGCCCCGTCGCCGCTCCATTTGACCGACAGTATTTATGGGTCTGTGCCACCCAAATTTGCAACTAATAGGCAGCATGCGTCTGTACTCCGATTTGCAACCAAAACACAGCTGGTTCGATTTTCGAATCTATTTCGACTTGAACCTTCAATCGTTTGCAAATTCGACTGCTATAGCGAATTTTAGATAGCTTTTGAGTTGGGTAATTTAAATTAATTTGATTGTGATTCGTTTTAGGAGACCCATTGTGTTCTGTCCAAAAGAGCAAAATTTGGATATTTTTTTTATCTAGCTTCACGATAATTTTGGGTGAGCTTGAGAGGCCATAGGTGATGTAACTCAAAATAGACTTTAGTTTCAGAGGTACTAATTTAACTTTCTTGTTAGTTGGTGTGTTAGTGAAGCTAAAAAAATTCTCAACATTCTTGATCTTGGAAAGCTTCTCAACATTCTTGATCCTGAAAAGCTTCTATGTCACGTTTACCATTGAAACTTTGGAGTTGAATATTGAATCTGTAATCGCTTGCGTCCCCTTGTGTCGGTGGGTTTCCCATAAACCTCCTTTCCTCTTCCAGTACTATAAGTTCTTCTCCTTCGTTGGATGACTCGAATTCTTGGTAGTTTTTTCTTGGAGGAGCATGTTCTTTAAATCTTTCTCAGTCGATCTTGAACATTCCCCAAATTTGGGTACCTTCGCTGATTATTTTGCCATAGTCTCAACGAGTTTATGGATCTCACCCACGTTCCATCGAATAACTTCAACAGCAGCTTCAACCGACAACAAGCGTTTAATTGTAGAGTTAGGTGAGAGGGTGGCGCTTTGTTCCGCTTCTTGTCTCGTGGAAGTTGATTCTCCTGAGGTTGCAATCTTCCTTCCAATCATTTTATCTCTCAAATCTTGAAGTTCTTATACCAATTTGATGTAGCTCAAAATAGAGAAGTCTTTATCATCTCAAAAACTTCACAACTTGCTTGTTAACCAAATAACCCCACGGTAAATAATTCAATAACCAAAACAACCAAAACAAACTAGGCTCAATACAAAATAAGGATCACTGGCTAAAATACATCAATAAGTTTTTCTATTTTAAGTTGATTGTCGACTGGATTTTTAATTTAGAAATTTGTTTGCTAAGCAGGATTCAAAAGGGTCGCCCTACTCGGAATTAGGATTTGAAATTTTGGAGTCAAGGATAAGGTAAGGGTTCTCATGTCAAATTTTAAAAATTTGAGAGCTAGAATTTGAGAAGCAATGTTTCAAGTAAAGCAAGCTTTAAGTTAATTTCACTTTTAAAATTTTTTGAGAAAGAAATTTATTGTTTTGCTTGAGATATTTTTTCTTTTTTATTTTGGAGGCTATGATTACAAATTATGGTATAAATACATGAATTATTAACTATGGTATACACTTTTTTGTTTTCCATGATTTGTTGCATCATTGTATGAATGAAAATGTTGGGACCTCATCATTGTATGAAGTAAAGCATGCTTGTATGCTGATGAAAATAGTAATGCGAAGGTAGTGACAAATAGCATTCTGAAATTTTTTTACAAATGCATGTCATGAATGAAAAGGGACGTGAATAGGTCATTTTTGCATGTGATTGCATATCCCAAACCTACTAGTAGTAGAGTCACTTATTGAGTATTTAAAAAAAAAATAACGATGCAACTAGGAGAAATCCAAAAATTTTTCTAACACTTGGATAGGAAGAAAACACTTCATAAATTCTCATAAACGTGTTTAGCCCCCACCAAACTACAATCTGTTGGACAAAGTTCCTCAGAGTCAATAGGCAGGCAATCAATTAACCATCAACACAGAGCACAAAACAACCACCAACAAAGACAAGAACTACAACATGCTAGGAATCAATAAAAAAGCAATTAACTGAATCCAACAAAGTTTACAATTCCAAAATAAGGGTCCAGCAGAAACAAACGACATCCTAACTAAACACTACTGAGACTTAGAACTAGGGTAGCCTCCATAGCCTCGCTGTATCGCCACCGTCGCCAACCGCCTCAAGGTTTTGCCTTACCTGCACCTAAAACAAACAAGGGAGTAGGGTGAGTATAAACATACTCCGTAAGCAACCCAGTTAGGGTCCAAATTAAATCAACAACAAATACCGAAACCTCAAGCATAGCTACACACAACTCAAGGACGTGACACAATGGTCTAGGGTTCCTACCCTTTTCCACGGGCCCTGTCATTCACATTAGGTACAAGCTCCTGCTCTACCCTTAGCCCCAAAACATAGATTGACGTCGGGCGACAATAAACCCACCCTCCCACTCGCATCCACGGGAGTCGCTCCCTAGGCTAAGACCAGGTGAAAGAACGAACCTACCATCCTCTGCTCGTCGGGAATCACCCTTAAGCCACAACACCAGACGATAGGACCATTCCAACCTTCCCATGCTCGTCAGGAATCACTCTCTGAGCTACATCACTAGATGATGGATTGGGTCCACAATCTCACACCCTTCGAGAATCATTCCTTGGGTCACATCTCTGGACGAGGAATGAGTCTCATGTCCTATGCTCAATGGGAATCGCTCCCTAAGCCTCATCCTTGGATGGAGGAATAGGTCCAACATCCCATGCTCACCGAAAATCACTCACTGAGCCACGTCTCCAGATGAGGGAATGGGGCCCACATCTCCTACCCACCGGGAATCACTCCCTGAGCCACATCTATGGATAAAGGAACGGTCTCGCATCTCAAGTCTAAACTTGCCAACCTAGAGGTTCGAGCCTACTAAGGATAATACGGGGCTAATGGGGCGATCATAGGGGCTAGTTGTGTGATAGGTACGACCCTACGGTAACCTGTTCAACCCTTGTGTTGCCACAATCGAGTCTCTAACCGCAATTGCATTCCCTTTCCAACATCGCACCCACAACACACCACCGCCTAATCCTAAACAAGTCGAGCACCTTTAGTCTGTGCCACAACTAGCAACAAAATCAACAGGGGCATGCTACACCACCCAAGAGATTCTCACAGCAGGCCGAGTTACACACAACATTCGGTTAACATGCTACAACTAGGCATTCATGCACATGCTACAGAACAAGCAAAAACATTCCTCGAAGTCAGATATTTGTCAACAAATAGCACAAATACAAGGAGCAAGCCAGTTTCACAAGCAACACCGTCTCACAAACTCTATCACTTATGAGTAAGGGGCAATCTAACTAACTACTTACCTGTAATAGAACGCAGCAGTTAGCTAGCCCTTCCTAAAGTAGATGCGAAGCTCGCTTGCGAGTTGCTAAAAGAACCTACAGGCCAAAATACCATAACCATTCAGTCTCAACGATTTAACCAAGCATACTAGCCACCAACTAATATGAGTTTTGGTTCACCAACACCACAACTAATTCGGACCTAACTATCAATTGCACAAAAGCAAGGTTGAAGCCACTTACTTACGATCGAGTGTGTCGAGCAAGTTCTACACCTAGCCCTAAACCTCCTAGAACCAGTCTTCTCGCCAATGCTCACAACCCTGACCAATGGAAATCAAACATTCTAAGCTACCTAAACCCAAGCTTTGCTTCCTTAATCCTTGTCCTTTCCTTAGTATGCATTCTTCCCGTTGTAATTCCCTTCCTGGCTATTAGCTATATTTCCTTATTTGTACAAATCTACTCCTTTAAAATCTAGGGTTGTAATATACTGAAAAATACATAGAAAAATTCTTCTCTTGTAAAAGTTACATGGTATCAGAGCCATAATCGAGAAGAGAATACATCTTAACTGGTTTATTCAAACCAATACCAACACTTAAACCTCGAGGAGGACCTAGTTTCAGTGGTGTGTGCAACTTGGTTTCATCACCGGCAGACCATCACGAGTCGAAACTTTGAGTGTTGAGATCGTTATTAAAAGCTTCTTCTGGTGTGTGCAATCTGAATTTCATTGTCGGTAGCCCATCACAAGTCGGAAGCTTCAAGTGTTTCTTCGATCCGTTGAGTTAGTTTGCCGCTGTCAAGATTGCTCGTGGTTACAACTGGGTTTCTTAAAAAATCTCAGCACCTCAAGGTCGGAAGTTTCTGGGTTTCTTCAACTTTGTTGATTTTAATTCAACACCTCAAGGTCAGAAGCCTTTATAGTTAAATTTGTGGTTCTCTAGTTTTCTTTAGTGCTCATTCAAAAGCAAATGGCAGCATGTGGTAATTAAGTGGCAACCCCACTATTTTTTTAATCTTTGTTTACTGAGTGGCCCGTACAAGCATTACAATTTTAAAATTTATAAATCCCAGCCAGTCTTTTGTGTTCTAGACTTGCAGTGATTTGTCTATTTTGAGTGAAAACAAAAAAGAGGGAGATTAATGGCTTCATCTTCCACAAATACTGCACCAATGATGGAAGGAGGAGTTCTTCAAATCACCAACCATAAGCTGAATGGTAGAAATTATTTGTCATGGTCCCAATTTGTCATGATGTTTATTTGTGGGAAAGGAAAAGAAGATTACCTATCCGATAAGAGTTCAACTCTCGAAGGCACAGATAAAAAATATAAGGTATGGAAAGCTGAAAATAACATGATTATGTCTTGGTTGATATCCTCTATGACCACAGAGATTGGAGAAAACTTTCTCCTGTACACTACAACGATAGAGATTTGGGAAGTTGCTCGTGAAATGTACTCTGATCGTGAAAATACATCTGAATCATTTGAGATAGAAGGGAAGCTTCATGAGCTACGACAGAGTGACATGCATGTTACTCAATACTTCACTCAACTCTCTCGATTGTGGCAACAACTTGATATGTTTGAAAGTCATAGTTGGGAATGTGATAAAGATGCATCCAAATACAAAAAAAATAGTTGAAAAGAAGAGAGTATTCAAATTTCTATTGGGTTTCAACAATGCATAAAAATCCCAAACACAATCTATGAGGCCCTCAAACACCAAGATTGGAAGAAAGCTGTGATGGAAGAGATAAATGCCTTGGAAAAGAACCACACATGGGAAATAATAGATCTACCTAAAGGTAAGAAAACTGTAGGGTGCAAATGGATTTTTACCATCAAATACAAGGTAAATGGTGAGATAGATAGATATAAAGCAAGATTAGTTGCAAAAGGGTTTACTCAATCATATGACATTGACTACCAAGAAACATTTGCTCCTGTAGCAAAACTAAACACTATCCGTGTTCTTCTCTCCTTGGCTGTGAATAATGATTGAGTTCTTCACCAATTAGACATAAAAAATGCCTTTCTTAATGGAGATTTAGAAGAAGATGTTTATATGCATATCCCTATTGGAATGGAGACACCAGAAACTACCAGTAAAGTGTGTAAACTCAAGAAATCCCTGTATGGTTTGAAACAATCTCCTAGAGCATGGTTTGAGAAATTTTCAAAGGTTGTAAAAAATAAAGGGTTCCTACAATGCCAATCTGATCACACTTTATTTGTCCAACACTCTCTCCAAGGAAAAATAGCTATTATTATTGTCTATGTGGATGATATCATTCTTACAGGTAATCATGAGGAAGAAATAAGAGACATAAAGTCACTCTTAGCAAAAGAGTTTGAAGTAAAAGATTTAGGGTCTCTGAAATATTTTTTAGGCATGGAAGTAGCTCGCTCAAGGAAAAGTTTGTGTATCTCTCAAAGAAAATATATTCTTGACCTTCTAAAGGAAACAAGTATGCTTGGGTGTAAACCTGCCAACACTCCTATTGATCCTAATCACACTTTTGGCAAAGACAATATTTTGGCTAATAAAGAACAATATCAAAGACTAGTTGGAAAACTTATATATTTCACTCACACTAGACTTGACATATGTTTTGCAGTTAGCTATGTAAGCCAATTTATGAACAATCCAACCAAGGAACATATGCAAGCAGTCTACAGGATCCTACGATACTTAAAAGGAACACCGGGAGAAGGATTGTATTTCAAAAAGTCAACAAAAAGAAAAGTCGAGGTATTCACTGATACTGATTGGGCAAGTTCAAAAGTAGATCGAAGATCAACTACTGGCTACTGCACCTTTGTATGGGGCAACCTAGTAACATGGCGAAGTAAAAAACAACCCGTAGTGTCAAGAAGCAGTGCTGAAGCTGAATTAAGAGCGCTCGCACAAGGAATATGTGAAGGAATATGGATCCAAAGAATCTTATCTGAACTAAAAATAAAATCAGAGACACCAATGGAAGTCTATTGTGATAATCAAGCCACCATAAGCATTGCCAAAGACCCAGTTCACCATGATCGTATAAAGCATGTGGAAATTGATCGTCACTTCATCAAAGAGAGAATTGAAAACAAAAGTATGTCCCTCAATTACATACCAACCAAGATGCAACTTGCTGATATCCTCACAAAGGCCCTATTCAAAGGCTCATTTGAAGATCTAAAAGCCAAGCTGAATGTTATTAATATATACAATCCAGCTTGAGGGGGAGTTATGATTATTAACCCTTTATGGCAATTTCCTAGAATTATCCTCTCCTTTTATTTAATTCCCTTATTTGCTTCCTTAATCCTTGTCCTTTCCTTAGTATGCATTCTTCCCGTTGTAATTCCCTTTCCTGGCTATTAGTTATATTTCCTTATTTGTACAAATCTACTCCTTTAAAATCTAGGGTTGTAATATATTGAAAAATACATAGAAAAATTCTTCTCTTGTAAAAGTTACAGTACTGAAGATCAGTCAGCCCCCAGGCTTTTTAGAAACTCACCCAAAAGTTAGATGTGAACCGAGGGTCCTTATCGGACACGATCTTTATCGAGACTCCGTGCAACCTGACTATTTCCTCCATGAATAGATGTGTCCACTTCTCAACTGTATACGTCAGCTTCCCAGGCAGAAAGTGTGTCGATTTCGTCAGCCTATCCACGATCACCCAAATCACAGTGAATCCTCAAGTCGTTCGGGGCAATCCAGAAATGAAATCCATGGAGACCTCTTCCCACTTCCACTGAGGTATCTCCAAAGACTGCAACAACCCTGCTGGCTTCTGCCTTGGGGCTATAACTTGTTGGCACACTAAATATTTGCTAACAAACCCTGCCACATGCTTCTTCAATCCACGCCACCAGTAGAACTGTTTCAGATCTTGATACATTGCTCCCCGAATGCACTGAAAAGGGGGAACTATGGGCCTCAGACAAAATCTCCTCCTTAAGGTCACTCCCATCGGGCACACACAACCGTCTCCTGATAGAAGTCCACCATCCACTGCCACAGAGACCTCACCATCCCGATCCACCCTTGCTTGATACCAATAGTCCTCGAGGCTCGGGCCTCCCTGTTAAGCCTCTATGACTTGTTGTCTCAAGGTCGGTCGAACCGACAACGGATTTAGTTGAGTCGTGACCTGACTTACCACGACTGCTATCTTTGTGCGTTCCATGTCAAAACACAAACGAGCTTGCCTCATAACCAAGACTGAAGTATGAGCCACCTTTCTACTAAGGGCATCGACGACCACATTCGCCTTACCCGAATGATATAGTATCTCAACCTCGTAATCCTTCAAAACTTCAGCCATCTCCATTGCCTTACATTTAACTCCTTCTAAGTGAAAAGATACTTGAGGCTCTTATGATCCGTATACATATGAATCCTCTCCTCGTACAAGTAGTGTCTCCATATTTTTAAGGCAAAGACCACAGCAGCCAACTCCAAGTCACGAGTTGGGTAGTTCCGTTCATATTCTTTCAATTGACGAGAGGCGTAGGCGATCACCTTCCCATGTTGCATTAAAACATACCTCAGGCCTTTCTTGGAGGCATCGTTGTAAACCACAAAGCCTCCCAAGCCATCCGGTACTGCAAGCACAGGTGTCGAGACCAACCTGTATTTGAGTTCCTAAAAACTCGCCTCGCAAGCATCGCTCCATACAAAGGCATTTCCTTTCCGGGTCAACTGAGTCAAAGGAGTGGCTATCTTGGGGAAATCCTTAATGAAACGCCAATAGTAACCCGCCAAGTCCAAGAAGCTTCGCACCTCCGTAACTGTCTTAAGACGAGCTCAATCTGTGACCACCTCTATCTTAGTGGGATCCACTGATACGCCTTCTTTAGACACCACGTGTCCAAGGAAAGCTACTCTTTGTAACTAGAACTCACACTTAGAAAACTTAGCATACAATCGGTTAGTCCTCAAGGCCGACAACACCTTTGTCAAATGGGTTTCATGTTCCTCCTTTGACTTGGAGTATACCAAAATATGTGTCTAGGAACTCTTTAAACACTCTGCTCATCAAATCAATGTGAACTCATAAGTCATAATGTCCATATCTGGATCTGAAGGCAGTCTTCGGGACGTCCTCCTCCCTAATTCGCAACTGGTGGTATCCGGAATGCAAGTCGATCTTAGTGAATACAGTCGCCCCCTGCAACTGATCAAACAAATCATCAATTATGGGGAGCAGATATTTGTTCTTTACCGTTACTTTATTCAGCTCTCTATAGTTGATGCACAATCACATCGACCCTTCCTTCTTTTTCACGAACAACACTGGTGCGCCCCACGACGAGACGCTGGGACGAATGAACCCTTTGTCCAGGAGCTCCTGCAAGTGAGTCTTGAGCTCCTTTAGTTCGGTCGAGGCTATCCTATAGGGAGCCTTTGATAACGGAGTCATCTCGAGCTCGAGCTCAATTCTAAAATCTACTTCTCGAACTGGAGGTAGTCCAAGCAACTCCTCGAGAAACACATCAGCAAACTATCTAATCACAGGGACCGAAGTCACCTCCACCCCATTTCCCCTAGTATCTGAGACACTAGCTAAGAGGGCCCACGCCCCTTGGCTCACTAACTTCCTTACTTTTAGGGTTGAATCACCTTGGGGATCGTTCTAACCTCAGTCCCTATAAACTTAAAGTTGGGTTTCGTCGGAGGTTGGAACACCACCTCCCTGCGATTACAATCGATATTGGCATGGTTCGCAGCCAACCAGTCCATGTCTAGGACATCGAAGTCACTCATTTCCAGAACCTCAAGCGTCACCTCTAACATATGACCTACCACTAGTACCTGCCCAAACTTAATCTTTTCCCAAGCTATCAACTCTGCCCCTACCAGAGTAGCAACTAACAATTCAATATCCAAAGGTTCTACCTCTAACCGAGCTTGACCAACAAATACAACAGAAATAAAAGTGTGTGTGCAATCAGAATCAAATAATACAAAGATCAGGTGGCCCATAATGGGTAATGTACCTGTCACCACTGCGTCAGATCCTCCTAGATTCTTCCGCCGTCGCATAAACTCCGTCATTATGGTGGTTCGCTTGGGTCGTTTCGTCTTTCTTCACAATGCAAGCCCATGCCAGATGCCCTGATTTTCCACACTTGTAACAAACCCTCTGATCATTATTTCTCTGCCTACACACGGTTGACAAGTGTCCCACCTTACCACAGTTATGACAGATTTTACTGGCTGCATGACAGGTTCCGTTGTGTTGCCCCCCACACCTGAAACACGAAGTCCTACCTGGACCCTGCATCGATTGTTGACCTTGTGCCCTAGGTCGATTTGACCTAGTAAAGGCCTGATCAAATCTTCTTTTTTGGCCCGACCCCAGCTCGACTCGCCCACAGTAATCGGTCAGGTGTTGGCTTCCTTCGACTTTGAAGTACAGGTGTCGAGCAGGGATGCCACTCGAATGGCTGCAACATATGTCTTGGGCTCATGTGCAACCACTGCCCCCTGTATGTCGCCACGTAGACCCATGAGAAACCATTCGACCTTCTTCTTTTCTGTATTCACCAAGTCTGCAGCAAAATGAGACAACATGGAAAACTCATGCTCGTACTCTTCTACCGACTGACTCGGCCCCTGCTTCAACTGAACAAACTCCCTCTGCTTTTGGAGTCTAGCCACGGCTGGAGAGTATTTCTCAAAAAACACCTCTTGGAACTTTGCCCAGGTCATCGGTCCCTCGCTAATGTCAATGGGTCGTACCGCAGTCTGCCACCACTGGAGGGCACGACCCCTCAGCGCGTAAACTACGCACTGAACCCTCTGATGCTCAGGGCAACACATGCGCTCAAATAGTGTATGTCGATGATATCGTTATCACTGGAGATGATACTTCAGGTATATCCTCTTTGAAAACTTTCCTTCAGGGTCAGTTTCATACTAAGGATCTAGGAACATTAAAGTATTTCTTGGAAGTGATGAGAAGCAAGAAAGGTATCTTTCTGTCACAACGGAAATATGTACTTGATTTGCTATCTGAGACAGGAAAACTAGGAGCTAAACCATGTAGTACTCCGATGATACCAAATTTCCAACTCACCAAAGAAGGAGAAACATTTAAAGATCCTGAGAGATATAGAAGATTGGTTTGAAAGTTGAATTATCACGCGATAAGAATACCACTGACATATAGCTTATTCAGTGAGTGTTGTGAGCCAATATATGTCTTCACCTACCGTGGATCATTGGGTTGCAGTTGAACAAATTTTGTGCTACTTAAAAGCTGCACCTGGACGTGGGATTTTATATAGAGATCACGGTCATACAAAGATTGAATGTTTTTCTGATGCTGACTGGGCAGGATCTAAAGAAGATAGAAGATCAACATCTGGATATTGTGTTTTTGTAGGAGGAAATTTGGTATCGTGGAAGAGTAAGAAGCAAAATGTGGTATCACGTTCGAGTGCTGAGTCAGAATATAGAGCTATGTCGCAGTCGGTGTGTGAAATAGTATGGATACATCAATTTCTGTCTGAGATTGGATTTAGTATGTCTATGCCAGCTAAATTGTGGTGTGATAATCAAGCCGCACTTCACATTGCTTCTAACCCAGTGTTTCATGAGAGAACTAAACATATTGAAGTGGATTGTCACTTTATTCGCGAGAAAATACAACGAGGTTTGGTGTCCACAGGATATGTGAAGACTGGAGAGCAATTGGGAGATATTCTTACTAAAGCTTTAAATGGAGCAAGAATAAATTATCTGTGTAACAAGCTGGGCATGTTTGACATATTTGCTCCAGCTTGAGGGGGAGTGTTATAATATATATATTGTTGTCCTTTATCGTAATTGTACATCCTTTAGTATTAGGGTTTCTTTGTACACCTATATATATTTGTCATAGAGCTCAAATGTGAATAGAACGAATATTATTCTTTCTCAATTCTGTGTTTTACAATACCAACTGTAACACCCCTAAATTCCAGACAATCCTATCTAGGGCGTTAGCCCAAGTTACACCGTTCGCACCGAAATTTCGACAGCATAGCAACACAACTAGGAGAAACCCAAAAATTTTCCTAGCACCTTGATAAGAAGAAAACACTCTATAAATTCTCATAAAGGTGCCCAGTCCCCTCCAAACAACAATTTCAATCAGGCTGAGCCTCAGTTCCTCAGAGTCAACAGGCATGCAATCAATTAACCATCAACACAAAGCACAAAACAACCACCAACAAAGACTAGAACTACAACATGCTAGGAATCAATAAAAAAGCAATCAAATGAATCCATCAAAGTTTACAATTCCAAAATAAGGATCCAGCAAAAACAAACGACATCCTAACTAAGCACTACTAAGACTTAGAACTAGGGTAGCCTCCACAGCCTCGCTGGATTGCCGCCGGCGCCAACCGCCTCAAGGTTTTGCCTTACCTCGACCTAAAACAAACAAGAGAGTAGGGTGAGTATAAACATACTCAGTAAGCAACCCACTTAGGGTCCAAATTAGATCAACAATAATAAATACCGAAACCTCAAGTATACCTACACACAACTCAAGGACGTGACACGATGGTCTAGGGTTCCTACCCTTTGCCTCGGGCCCTCCCATTCACCTTAGGTACAAGCTATTGCCCTACCCTTAGCCCCAGAACATAGGTTGATGTCGGGCAGCAATGAACCCACCCTCACACTCGCAGCCATGAGAGTCGCTCTCTAGGCCAAGACCGAGTGAAAGAACGAACCTACCATCCTCTACTCGTCAGAAATCACTCCCTAAGCCACATCTATGGATGAAGGAACCGGTCCCGCATCTCAAGTCTAAATTCGCCAACTTAGAGGTTCGGGCCTACAAAGGGTAACACGGGGCCAATGGGGTGTTCGTATGGGCTTGTTGTGTGACAGCTACGACCCTACGGTAATCTGTTCAACCCTCATGTTGCCACGATCGAGTCCTTAACCACAACTACATTCCCTCTCCAACATCGCATCCACAACACACCACCGCCTAATCCTAAACAAGTCGAGCACCTTTAGTTTGTGCCAGAACTAACAACCAAATCAATAGGGGCACGCTACACCACCCAACAAATTCTCACACCAGGCCGAGTTACACACAACATTTGGTTAACAGGCTACAACTAGGCATTCATGCACATGCTACAGAACAAGCAAAATCATTCCTCAAAGCCAGATATTTGTCAGCAAATAGCACAAACACAAGGACCAAATAAGTTTCACAAACAAAACCGCCTCGCAAACTCTATCACTTACGATTAAGGGGAAATCCAACTGACTACTTGCCTCTAATAGAACGTGGCGGCTAGCTAGCCCCTCCTAAAGTAGATGTGAAGATCACTTGCGAGTTGCTAAAAGAACCTTCGGGCCAAAATACCATAGTCATTCAGTCTCAATTATTTAACCAAGCATACTAGCCACCAACTAAGACGACTTTTGGTTCACCAACACCACAACTAAGCCAGACCCAACTATCGAGTGCACAAAAGCAAGATTGAAGCCACTTACTTACAATCGAGTGTATCGAGCGAGTTCTGCACCTAGTCACGAACCTCTTAGAACCAGTCTTCTCGCTAACGCTCACAACCCTGGCCAATTGAAATCAAACATTCTAAGCTACCTAAGCCCAAGCTTAGCATAATATACTTGAAATTATAAATTGGGGCAACCCAACAACGATTTCATGAAGCTCAAGGGCATTCAACTTATAGAGTTAAGGCCGAAAGCTTACCTACTCGCTTGGGAAACCTTTCGACACCAAACGACTCACCGCCTCAGGCCACACCCTCAAGCATTGAAATCACAGCCCTGTCCAAGACAAAAAATTGACCAATCAGAACATAGAGAGAGGGGGAAATGGATTAAAGATTGAAAGGGGGTTTGGTTGTTGGTCGTTCGCACTCGAATCAGTGGATGGCAGTGGGTTTTCACGCAGACGGAGTTGGCCGAAATTGGTGTTTGTGGGCTTGATATATGGATGTTAGTTTGATTAATAGAAAATGTTTAACCTACCCATCTTAACCCCCCCGACGGTTGATCTTCACGACCCCTTTCTTCCAACTTTTATCGTTCGCTCCGGTGAGCTCTGGCTTCTCCATTCGACGTCGCCGCCATCGTCCATCGTTGTTGTCCATCGTCGGCCTCGCGCACTAGAGTCGCCTTGCGAGTTTGTCGATAAAGTCGTAGATCTGTGGAATCTGTTGTCACCGTGTGGGTTAGTTGGAGATCCGCTCGCCGTCGCCGCGCTGAGTTTGTCGTCGTCGCCTTCATCTTCAGAGATCATCGACACGTCTTCCCGTCACCGGATCCGTGAGTGGTCTTCGCTGGAGCTCGTCCCTTTTGATTCCGGCGGCCTGTTTCGATGGTTTCCTTCTCTGGTTTTCCATTTGCTGGTTTCTGATTGTTGTCAGTCTTCGTGGTTGCTTCGGCTTTTGTTGGAAGTCTGCTTTGGCTAAAGCTGGTTTGTCTCCCGGGCACTCCAATGAGTAATAATTCTTGTTGCATTGGTAACAATCTGTTTAGGATTTGGAGGGTTGATTCGTTGATCTTTCTTCAAGATGGCTTACGTGATTCGGTGATCTCGTTGTCCTTGGTTCATGTCCGATGGTTTTTGGAGTCCTCCACGGCGATTGTTTCAAAATCTTCTTCATACTTTGCACGAAGGAAGTTCAGAGATGATACAACAACTTTGAGATTATTTAAGGTGAGTTCGTATGCAGATTGGGATGCGGTGGGGCTTGTGTGGCCACCTTTGGGAAGCAAGAAAACATTTTGCATTCCTCTTGGAAGGTTTTTGAATGGTTGGAAAGTTTTTAAGGATTTGCTTGGCGAATTCATCAATTCTTTGGAGGGTGCGAGTGCGCTGGAACCTTGTTGTGCTGGTATTTCTTTGTCGGATTTGGTTGGGGATGGCATTAGTAGTTTTAAGGGGTTTCTCGTTAAGGGATTTGGCGGGGTTGCTATGGGGGTTGTGAGGGATTGCTCGTTGTTGGATAGTGATTCTGCTCAAGTGAAAAGGCTTTGGGTTCAGAAGTCTGGAGAGGTAGTTGATGTTGACTTCTCAAGGATCCTTGTGGTGACTCGTTCGTTTGCCCCATATTCCTTCGTTGACTATCAAGAAAGGGTTGGAGGCTCATTTTTTAGTGTTATTTAAAATCAATCCGTTCATGAGTGACAAAGCCCTTTTGTTGGTTGATGATATTGTCAGTGACTTTTCTGTTTCCAGCATTGGGAAATGGCAAGTGATTAGTAATCTCCATTTGAAAATTGAAAGGTGATTGGATCGTCTACATAGTTTACCGATCGTAATTGGAGGGTATGGGGGTTGGTTAGTAATAAAGAATTTGCCTTTGAAGCTCTGGAAAAGGGAGGTTTTTGAAACAATTGGTTTGCAACTGGGGGGTTTGGTGGATATTTCTTTGGAGACCTTGAATCTTCTTAATCTTTCAGGGGCTAGAATCAAGGTGGCTCACAACTTGTGTGGCTTCCTCCCGGCATCAATTAGTGTGGTTGATCCAATTCTGGGGGAGTTTTTGTTGAAGTTTGGTGAGGTGGAGTGTGTGGATCCTCCTCCTTTGTTATCGGGTTCCTTGGTATTAAAGGATGTCTCAAATTCATTGGATTTGGCTCGAATTTCTGCGGTTATGAATGATGAGCTGGGGTTTAATCTGTACTCTTCCCCTGTTGATGATCTTTTTTCCTCACAGGTTTGTCTGGATCCAGTGGTGGGGGCACCCTCTGGGGTTTTGATGGAAGGTTCAGTGGAGGTCGTCAAGGTAGGGATGATCTGTTTGTTGAGTTAGGGGAGGATAGTTCAGTTCGTAACTTGGATAGAGTTGCAACCGACCTTTAGTAGAGGTTGGCGGGTTTGGGGCTTGTTTGGTTGGAGGTGCGGTTGTCTTACCTGTACAAGGGTCTTTTTCTCCTTCGTTGGTTGTTCCTGCTACGAGAGTGAAGGAGGCTTTCCGTGAAAAGGTTTATTCAAGGAAAGGAAAGGTGAGCGCGGTGGAGCTTGTGGAGCAGAAGGGAGATTTTCCTGATTTTTTGGAGCATCCGGAGTGTATCTTGCAGCCACTGATCTCTCCTCTGCCTCGTGCTAGGGCTTTTGACAAAGTTGATTCAAGCATTCCTTCCTTTACCATTGAGGAATGTAGGGTTGGCCCTATGGAGGTATCTTTGTTTAAAGCTTCTTTCCAGCATTCTACACCAGCTCCTAAAGATGTGGGTGGATTCTCCCCTTTGGTTGATCTTGACTCGGTGGTGGGTTCGGTGGTTAGTTTGAGCAGTCTAGAGTTAGGATCCAATTGCTTCTCCTTAACTAAAAATTTAGGGGTGGATCCACCTATTCTCAATCTGGCAAGGTTGTTTGATTCACCAAGAAGTTCGTTGTTGGTGGAGGAGGGTGATTCAGAGTGCCCTAAGGAGTTGGGCAGGTTTAGATCTCTGATAAAGGCGAGTGGGTTACAATTTAAACAAGTGTTGGGAGTTGGTAAATCCATTCCTGTTTAATGGAGTTTGTTTCGTAATCTTTTTGGGGTGTGGGTTGTGGTTCAAGGAGAGTATTTTTGTTGATTTATATCTGAAGTTTTGCCCGGTTGAGGTGCTTTTTCAGGGATCAGAGTTCGTTTTCGTGTTTGTTTTTGGTGATCAGTTTGTTTTTTGGAGTGTCGTTCGGCTTGGTCGGTTTCATGTTGAAGCTTCTGGCAGTTTTGGGAAGGTCACTGCCTTTGTGGATTTTTCTAGTTTACTCGTTTCTGAAGTTTGGTTTTGGTGGCTTCTCGGCGTCAGCCTAGTTGCTTGGCTGGAGGCTTGGAGTGTTTGGTTTCTCGAGGGTCTCTTGGCAGGTCTCGAGTTGTGCTTGTTTCGGGGTTGAAGAGAAAGTAAAGCTTTGGTTTAAGGATTTTGGAGTTGTTTTTTGGGTTTGCTTGGATCTGGGGGTTTCTTTTGGTCTTCACTCATGGTTTTTTTTGCCTTGTACTGGTTTTGCCTTTGGGTTTACTTTGGTCTTTCTTGCTTGGGTTGTTTTGTTTGTATGTCGAGCATTAGTCTCTTGTTTTGTGTTTGTTTTGTACTGTGAGCTCCGGCTCTTTTCATTACTTCAATGAATATATTTTGTTACCTTGTCAAAAAAAAAAAAATTAATAGAAAATGTTTAAACAAACTAACATCCATAATTGTAGGCAAAGTTATATATTTTAGAAGGGAAAAATATACTTTTAGTTCTTGAGGTTTGGAATTTGTTCCAATTTAGTCTTGGAAGTTTCAAAAGAACACTTTAGTCTCTAAAGTTTTAAAAATGGTTCTCAATAGTCTATCATATATGGAGTTAAGTTGACTGTTACTTGAAAAAATGTGTCATGTCCAAGCGACAATTTTTAAAAAGTGTCAAAATTTCTATTATTTTAAGATTATATAGCTTTTTAAAAAATATATATATATATGTATATATTCAACCATGCAAAAATAGAAGAAAAAGAAACAAAAAACCAAAACAATTATTATTGACAATACTTTGGAGGCGAAAACGGAAATAGAAACTAAAAAGTGTCTATAAACCTTTTAGGTTGCAAAATGCAATGAAACAAATGAGCAAAGTTCGAAAATTCCAACCAATTCCATAGAATAATTTGCTATAAAACAAAAAAAAAAAATTCCAAAACAAAACCCTAAAAATGGCAAGTGAGGGAGAGATTTGCCTCGGAAACTGGAATAAAAAGCCTCAGAAAATTCGAATTCCACAACATGAATTTTCCAGATATTAGAATCTCATAAAATCACAGAATTAAACAAATTAGAGAGAGATACCGGCGATGGAGGCGGGGCGACGGCACTCGGCGGGTGGTAGGAGCTCCCGCGGGATGGGGAATAATATGGAGACGATTAAAGAAAGGAGATCTCGGAAAGAACGAGTGTTTGAGGCAACGAAATCGGTGGAGGAATGGTGGAAAGATCCAGAGACGAAGAGGAAACGGCGAGTGGTCAAATACAAATTCTACGCTGTCGAAGCCAAACTCAAGCGTTCCATTACCAAAGGCTTCAAATGGATCAAGAACAGCTGCGCCAAAATCATCTCTCGATTTTGAATTAATTACGCCCTAACAAACAATTAACACCTAATTATTCTCATCTCACATAATCACACATAAATACTCTTTTTTTTTTTATCGTTTTTATCGTGCTTCAATTTGTAATTAGTTTGTAATTGAAAAAAGAACTTAAATATATGTTTTTCTCTCTAGCGTTTGCGTTCGGGTGCTTTTAAAAAAATAACCTAAATATATATAATCTTAGTTCCAATCTTTTTAGAAATTTAATATTTCTTCTTCCTGGATTTATTTTTTCAAATAAGTCTTTGTTTTTTGTTTTTTTTTTTTTTCCTTCGAGTAAAACAAATTACAGGAAGATCAGCATAAATCCTCCCAAACTTCATCTTTCCATTATCCTACGGTTGGTTGATCTAATTTATAAGCTTCTTGATTTGAGTCCGGTGAAATATGCTTAAAAGAAATTTCTAACCAATCTGCTTTCAGTGATAAAATCAAATCAGTGAAATCTCGAGCCTCAGAGTGATCGGCAATGTGGGCTTCTATCAGAATGGCCTCTAGAGAATCAGATTCTACCATGAGTGGTATTTCCTTTGTTTGAGATATACATCAAATCTTTGATTAAATTACTAATCTCCAAAATCAAAATAGGTCAGTTCATAGTAATAAACGGATGACTAGCACTAATCACTCGCCCTTCCCAATTCCGAACAAGCCAACCTATAATGCCAATGTTCTCCGCGCATACACCAACAGGCATCTGTATTAAGACTCCACCAACCTTGAGCAGGTGGTTGCCATTTATGTGAAATTTTATATTAATTTTGAATTAAAATTAAAAAAAAATTCAAATTTTATTTTTGAATTAAATTTGGACCAAGTTCATATTTAGGTGAGTAATCTCCTTGGTTTCTCAAAATTCTCCTAGCTTAAAGAAGTTAGATATGTCATTTAATTAGAGAAGAAACATCAAGAGTTAGTGAATTTTATAGAAAATTGGGATTTTCTGGTTTTTAGACCTTTGTCTCTTCTTCTTCCAAATTCTCTCAATTTGGTTCCTACAATCTGTTCCAAGGCTCGAGGATAATGGGGAAGACACTAGAGGTGGTCCACAATGTGTTTGTGACAAGAAATTTCACACGGATTATGAGAATTTTGAGCTTTAAAGGTAGTGTTCTTCCTTTTCTGTTTTTTCAGTTTTGAGCATGCTTTTTATATTGTAAAATTGACCAAATTAGACCGTTTAAAATCCAAAATTGTTTCCGCTTTCTTAATATTAACTTTTTCAATGATTTTGTTTGAATTATATATATATATATATGAAATATCTTCATTATATATGATATTTGAAAATAAATATGCAGTATGAAAATCTCATCTAATGTTTAATTCATATTACATTTAGCATACTTGTTTCTTATATTTAAGTAACAGAATGAGAGGTCAAAGATTAAGATATAATTGATCCTTTCATATTGTACTAAAAAAAATTGTTCCTTTCGTTCCAAATACCACCGTATAAAATTTGTACATGAATATAGCAAGTACATGTAATATAGATATAGTTAACTTAACCAGGTGAATTAATCTAATGGATATAAAACAGAAGGATGAAAATTTAGAAAAAGTGAAGAAAAAGAAAAAATATTAAAATGAATAAACTATACTTACCCATATTATCAATGGGAGATAGGATGAAATAAAAATGATCTTTCAAGTTTTTTAGCTACAAAAGTTGCTTTATTGTAACAAAGGTAGATTTTCAATAGTGAATAAATGGATGAAGAATACTTGAAGCAAAATGAAGAAGAAATGCAAGATCAATCCTCACAAGTGATGAAGTTTATGGAGAATGAACAAAAAGTAAAAGACAATTTAGAATGTGATTTAGATGCTATTAATTTCAAAATATGACAAATATGGAATAATACAAAAAAAACAAATAAAAATTTATAAAATTAACTCAAATTGATTTGTTTAATTATTATTTTTTAATTAATTCACTTATTATGCTATTAACCTTCTTAAATTAGAATCCAAATCGTTAATAGATAATAATGTAAAATCATTTATTTAATTATATTCCATTAAATAAACGTAAGTGTATTTCGGTAGGATAAAAGTAGTAATTAATAGGCAAAAATCCTCCTATGTAAATTTTGTTAAATTAAGACACTATTGGAATTGGGATGTCTTTATGACTTATTTACCATAATTTCTCTACATTTTTCATATACTCACTGTACGAGAAGGATCAATACATCAATCACGTGTTTCTTTATTCATTGCAATGAGTATGTTATTTATTCTGTATTATGTAGTATTTTGTTTAACTCTGTTCGGGTTACGTACTCTGTTTAACTTTGTTTACCTATGTTCGGTTTACGTATATTATTCAATCATACTAGTAAATGACATGTATTAATGTTTCGTTATGCTTCTGTATTCCATATATGTTTATGATGTATATTTGAAGGAATATCGACAGGTAGCACAGTGGATTATTTACAAATCATGCGTATACATTCATTTATATATTATATACCCCACTGTATACAGTTCGTTCTAATACGTTTCAATGTAATATTTACTTTCATAAGATATACACAGTTGTATATATTATATATATTGCATTACATATACAATATTAACTATCTGATATATTGTATTTCAATTCTATAGGTAGTAGTGATATATTGTTCCAAGATCTCCCATAAAGAATAGGTATAACACAACTATCTTTAGAATTGAAATACAATATATTAGATAGTTAATATTGTATATGTAATGCAATATATATAATATATACAATCGTGTATATATTGTGAAAGTAAATATTACATTGAAATGTATTAGAACGAACAGTAAACAGTGGGATATATAATATATAAATGAATGTATACGCATGATCTGCAAATAATCCATGTGCTACCTGTCGATATTTCTTCAAATATACATCATAAACACATATGTAATACGTAAGCATAACAAAATATTAATACATGTCATTTACTAGTTATACATATATGATTGAATAACATACGTAAACCGAATAGAGGTAAACAAAGTTAAACAGAGTACGTAACCCGAACAGAGTTAAACAAAATACTACACAATACACAATAAATAACATACTCATTGCAATGAATAAAGAAACACGTGATTGATGTATTGATCCTTCTCGTACAGTGAGTATATGAAAAATGTATGATATGAACGATAGAAATGAAAAATAGCAAAAGTATGTAAATAATAATGATTTTGAGTAATATACCATAAATAAATCGAGCATTAATTAATTAAGGATAATATTATGAAAGATAAGGAAATGTTTATGAAAAATATATTCTTATCACATATGGAAAGTATATACAATTAAGACTCAAAATTGTGTGGATTTTCCTATTTCCCCTTCTTTCCAAAAATGAAACCGTTCGATTGCCAATTTTTTTTTAAATTACTGTCACATCACACGAAGGGCAAATTTGTAAAAGACGTCTAACTTTTATGTAAAAATGGGTCAAGATGGACAATTATGTAAAAAACAGTGAATTATACACAAACATGTAAAATTGGCTTCTAATTTGGGCTATTCATGTATAAAACCCTAATTTGTCTTTGTTTAATGTGCAACCTAACTGATACCAGGCCCAATTTTTTTTGGTTGAGAAAATACTAGGCCCACTTAGTCTGCCTTACTCCTTTCTTTATATATTATAAGAGCAATTGGGCTGGTAGCAAAAAGGCCCAATATAATTGCCCATATATCAAATGTCTCAATCTATTTGCAAAAATAACAAAAATTTGAAAAGAGAAATTGAAATTACTAAAACACCCCACGTTATATCAGTGATATCACTGATAGGATGCTATCAGTGATATCGCGGATAGGATGCTATCAGTGATATCATGGATAGAAGTCTGTTTATTTAATAACTAATTTTTTTGTCTGTTTATTTAATAACTAATTTTTCTTATAATTTTAGTTTTCCATCACCCCCATTGATAACAAACGAAGAAGAAATCATTGATAGGATGTTATTAGTGATATCATTGATAGAAGTTTGTTTATTTAATAACTATTTTTTTTGTCGTTTGGGAATGGTTACACGATTGTCAATGTGTTATAGTGTTAGACTTCTATCATCTTATATCAATGATAGAAGTCTATCAGATGATAGAACTGATATGAGTGATAGAAGTCTATAACGATTGTCAATGTGTTACAGTGTTAGATTTCTATCATTTGATATCAGTGATAGAAGTCTATTAGGTGATAGAACTGATAAAAGTGATAAAAGTCTATAACTCTATTAGACTTCTTGTTCTTCATGAATATTATTCTATCAGGCTTGTGATAAATGTCTGTCACTGATAGTTGTTTATCAATCATTAATTTCTTTCTAGTGATAGCTATCAGTGATAGATGTCTAATAGAAGTGATAGACTACTATTGTGATATCTATCACTGATAGAAGTGATATCTATCAGTAATAGTTGTCTGATAGACTTCTACCATAGTTGTCTATCTATTACCTATTACTCATAACTTTTCTATTATCTATCAGACTTATTGTTCCTAACTGACTTCTATCATTGTCTATCCCTAATATAAGTGATAAACTACTATCACTATTAATGATTGATAGAAATTAAAGAAAAAGAAGTGATAGACTACTATCACTGATAGAAGTAATAGGCTTCTATCAGTGATAGTTGTCTGATAGACTTCTACCTATCTATTACGTATTACTCATAACTTTTCTATTAGACTTCTTGTTATTCATGATTATTAACTTTTTTCTTCTATCTGACTTCTATCAGTGATAGATGTCTATCACTGATAGTTGTCTATCAATCATTAATTTTTTTCTAGTGATAGATGTCTATCACTGATAAAAGTGATAGACTTCTATCAGTAGTAGTTGTCTATCACTATCACTGATAGTTGTCTATTTGTTAACTACTATTGTTTGTTGTGTGGTCTTCAAATTTTCTCATCAGATGCAAAAGTCCTTGTGTTCATAGTATTGATATTAAACTTTTGAAACAATCACAAACCTTGTATTGATAGTATGAATAGTATGATAACAACAATATTGAGTTCTATCTTGAAAAAATATATCTAAAACTAATTGTCAAAAATTACATCATGGTAAAAATGGTGGAAAATTACATGTCTTACGATTGTGACCAACACGATGACAATGACTACATTTTGTGTGACTTCTTGCTTCGGCAATCGACGAAATCCTTTGCTTTCACGGTCTTCCTGCTTGACGTTTAACAATTGGAGGTAATGCATTCATGTCAACATCTATCGAACTCCATTCAGAATGATTCCCAATTGGGCGGATTACACCTCCGTAAGTTGTCACTCCCATCACTAATTGCACAAGAGGAGCCATCAAAACAAGCATCATTAATATGAGCAACTAAAGGATATCTTGTATTTTGATCTTCCACTAAAGTTAAAAACCAAGCAACATCAAAACAACGACATGGCGTTAGTTAATAACATCCTCATTGCTATGTTTTTTTCTCATTAATATTACCTAATTTTCTAAAGTATTAATATTAATATCAATATTAATATTAACATTTTCCCGAGAAAATGAAAAGAAAAATGCTACCGATGGAGAGAAAGAAGAGGGGGTAGTGTTTAGATTCCGAGAAAATTCTTGTAATGTAAACTTAAAAAAAAAAGATGAAGAAAAAATTGATTAATATTTTCTTAATTTTGGGGTGTGTGAAAGCGGAAGTTTGGTGAAGTGCCAACTTGTTGTAGTGTCATTCCTCTCTCACATTAACAAACTAGATGAGCCCCACTTTTATATTTCCTAATTTGTTTTCTTGAAAAAGGGAAGAAGAAGGAAATACTGAGGAAGGAAAAAAAATAAATAGATTTAAGCCAAGGGTATAATAGGAATTATGAAAACAATTTAAAGATTTTTGCCATACTTGCAATTATTTTAAAATGTTGCTATATCTACAAGTAGTAAAATCATCCTTGCTACCCATTACAAATTCTCTATATTATATATAATTTACAAAAGAAAACAACTAAACCCTAACTAATTATTCACTATTTTTCTTAGCTAATATCAACACCATTCACAATGCTTCACTCTCCGACTCCATTTGTGTCAATTCTTTTCATCCTCACCCACAAGCACTGATGGTCAACCAATCGACATTGCAACTACCCATGACCAACGTGTCGGTAATTTTTTTTGTTGTTATTGAGGGTGCATTTGGCGCGCAGAGTTGAGTTGAGTGCAGGAAATCTGTGTTTGGGGTGCAGAGTTAAGTTGAGTTGTTGCAGGAAATCTGTGTTTGGGGTGTAGAGTTGAGTTGAGTTGTGCAGAGTTGAGTTGAGTTGAGTTGTGCAGAGGTATTTGGTGCAGTTTTTTTTAAGATCAAATAATCAATTTTTATCTTACTATGGTTTTATGATCAAATAATCAGTTTTTATCTTCCCATCATTGATGATACATTCATTTATGACAAAAGAATTAATGACATGCTATCAAATCTTACGAAATAAACATGAAGTGCTTGTGGAGTAGGTGTTCAACCAGTCCTACCAAGTATATGCAAGTAGTATCTCTTCTTGGATTGTGGTGGGACTTGGAAGAAACAAACCATCTTTTGCATGTCTTCGACTAAAGAGATCATCATTGGTCAACGCTTCTATTGCATACAGTTGGCCTACAACATTTTTACGTCTAGCGGATTCCATTTCATATTTTCCTTTTCTTAATCACTTCTCTATAACCTTTCTTTTCGTTTCAGCAACGGAACTTATGGATAATTTAACTTAAACCCCCTATTTTTTTGTAACTCCGTAAAATCAAATGATTTAATTGTATTTGACTTAAATTTGAATTTTTTTATAATCAGATAAGAATTATGAATATAGAGATTTTTTAGGAAAATGGTGTTTCAAAATCTAAAAAGGATTATGATTTATGTTATAAAAAAAAAAAAATAAAAAAAGGATTAAGATTTTTTTATTAAAAAAAAAATTAGGATTTCATTTCCTAAAAAATAGGATTTCTTGTTCTAAAAAGATTAGGACTTTTTGCTACCTATTTAAACTAGACTAATTACAACTTAAAGGATGCACTTCAAAACTCTCCTCTTCTTTTCCTTCTTTTCTTTTCATTTCACTCTTCATCTTGTTGGACAATCAGGCGGAGTTTCACCGGAAGTCGTCGGGTCACCGCGAGAAGTCGCCAGAAGTCGTCGGACCACCACCGGAGGTAGTCGAACCACCGCTGAAGGTCACCGGACCACCGTCGGAAGCCGCCGGACCACTGCAGGAGGTTTTCGGAAGTCGTTCGACCATCGTCGAAGGTCGTCGGACCACCGTCAGAAGTCGTTGGAATGTGAATTGATTTTGTGGGGAGATGTAAGGTGAGAAAATTGAGGGAAATATTTGGAAAGTGGGGAGTTGAGAACTCAACCCAACTCAATACCCCAAACAATGATTGGTTTTTTAAACCAACTCAACTCAACCCATATCATCCATCTAAACACACCGTGAATAACAAAAAAGTAAATTCTTCATTAGGGATGAATAAAGATTGGTCTCGCCAATTCTTAGAAATTTTTAATGGGAGAAAATCCAGTTATAAATGAACCAAATCAAAATTAACTAAACCATCATGGTTTGATTCCAAAATCAGTTTTGGTCAGTTTAACATCTTCAAAACTGATATGTTTGATTTGGACATAACCTCAAATCATGAACACCCCTAGTATGAAGAGTATTAGTCGTGAGACATAAGCTTCACGAAAAGTAGAGACCATTACTAATCAAACACCAATAGTGTGAAATAATTCTTTATTCTGATTCACAACAAACTCTAAACACTCACGCAATAAATTTTTCACCAAGAATCTTAAATACAGATTTCATTGAGTTGTCTTGTCTATTATCGACGCCTCAACGTCAACTTCGGCGTCAATTTCAAATCCTTGTTAGGATCTTGTTTGTGGATCGAAGATCCTAAATTCCACGTCAGGGGTTAGATATATTTAGTGCAAATATGAAAAATGTTCATAAAATATTATTAGTGCAAATATAAATATTAGATAATAAGAGATATTTGAAATGGTTATTTATTAATTTATCTATTTTTTTTAATGACTTTAATTTGCTTGAATTTTAAAAATATCTACCAATATTTATATTTCATTGACATTTTTTGTTTTCATCAATATTTAAACATTCGGATCTAACCAACACACAGGACATTGCAGTTAGTGAGGATTGAATCCAGTTAGGACATATGGCGAGGAAGCCGAGTAAGACTCGGGATGCATTCAATTCCTAAGAAAATGTGAAGGATGATACTGTCGACGTATAACCATTCAATCCAGGCCATTTAGGAGAAGCTGGGTGACATCATCACTTGATAGAAGAGATAGAGACGATCGATTCAAGACAAGTGCAAACATATCTTTAATCGTTTCCAGTTGTATTTTGTAATTTTATGCCCTTTTCAATTACGAAGATAAGGTTAAGTGGGAGTCCTGTCCCACCTGTTGGGGGTTGTGCCCTAAAACTCGTAGTTTGTAAATATTGTTCTAATTATTGTTATAAAGAGTTATTGTTAAGTGTTTACAACATTGCTCTCCTTTTAACCCTAAATCCAATAAACTAACATCCAAGGCTATAAAATGTCTCTTGAACTGAATGTAGCGTACATATAAATTCTTTTAGTTCGAGATACAACCTTAAGGGTCTATAGTATGGGGATAATGCTTGGGTACCTTAACCTGGTAATACTATGGATATGACCCACCTTGTATGTGATACAAACACAGTAATCCTAGCGTGTTCGTGTAGACGAAATGTGAGTGAGGATATCCTATGTAATGAGATTTCATAAGACCGGACCACAAAGTAGTAACCACTAGGTGTAATTCTGTTGACTAGTTAGGTTTATATTTCACTAGGATGACCTAAGCAACTTGATCTCAATCCTGAGCAGGTTGCGAACTCTTGTTTGTGAGGAATTGTCCTTTGACTAGTACGGACGAGAGTGGCCAGATTCGTTGACTCAATATGCCTACCTTCTTGGGGACAAGATCGAGTGAGCTGGTGAGGACTTAACTTAACAAGATGGAATTCACTCATTCCCGCCTATTAGGGTAAGTAGATGAATGTTCCCTTAAGTGGTGTCTCTGAGACTTGAACAAAGGGTCCAACCCTCTCATTGGCCAGAGTGGGACTTCTGTTTGTTGGTAGGACCACAAACAAATTGTTCGGAACACTGGTACTTAAGGTAAAAGATGTAACCCAGTGGTAAAACGGTAATTTGACCCAGCTGGTGTTACGAACATTCGTGAAAGATTGACTTTCTATTATTGGTCAATATTCGTGGACACAGAAATATATCTGCAGTGAGAAAAGTGCAGTTGCGGGACTTTAGTGGAGTGTCCTGCAGTTAACGAAAGTTGATTAGGAGGTTAATGAGATTAACCAAATAATCTTGTATCATTGAAGCTTCTGATCTGTAGGTCCATGATAACACACAAAATGTGTTATTCTTAGGCTTAATTATTGCTAGTTTTATGTTAATTTCAGGGTTTTGATGTGTTTAAATCACTCAATTTCAGGTTAAGAGCTTGAACAGGACGATTGAAGATATTTTAGATCACTCGGGATCAAATCGGGGCTTTTTGGAGCTTAAAATAACATCAATTGGAAGAAGATTGGACAAACTTAGCCATTTGACCCGAGGTGATGGCGTTGCAACCCTCTGCATAGCGTTGCAACGCCATCCGTGCTGTTTTGAGGCATTGAGGAACCATATTGATAGCGTTGCAATGCTTCCTTGCAGCGTCGCAATGCTATCTCGATAACAAACCAAGTTGAAGAGTCGTGGCGAGGGCGTTGCAATGCTGCTTACTAGCGTTGCAACGCCAGATCGATAAGGACATGCGCGTTAAGGTAGCAGCGTTGCAACGCTGTCTCTAGCATTGCAACGCTGTCGACACTTTCCATATATACTACGCGCCTAGGGCACAACGTTGCAACGCTGTCCCTAGCGTTGCAACGTTGTGTCGAAAACCCTTATAAATAGAACATGATTTCTTCTTGCAAACGGAGCCGAAATTGATAGAGATTGGACCTTAATTTCGAAATATACTCTGTAAGAAGAGAAAAGTGAGCATTCCTTGGGAACCAAAGCATTTGTGGAGGTTCGAGATCGAGATGGGAGCTCGGAGAAGAAAGACCGACATCGACACATAAGTTTATTTTCTCTTTCTTTCAGATTGTAACACCATTTGAAGACGTTTTCTACACTTTTAGATTGGTTTTCTTGTGATTTAGAGTAGCTAAATGTTGTAGTTAGGATTTGATTCACACGTTTAAGACTTGTTTGCTTTCGTATTGAATTATGTTTTGTTATTTATTTTTGGCAATTCGTTCTTTAATTCCTTGATCTTGTTGGTTTAAGTGGACTCGAGAGAAAAAGCTTAGATTAGAGCAAAGTTGTCAAAACTCTTAGAAGTCTGACATGAGAATGATCTAGAAGTCTAAGGGAAACATATAAAGAAGTTGCTTAATGTCGTATATGCTTTAGGTTCATATGGAGACTATAGAATTTATTGTGTGTGCGAGGCTCACTAAGAATCGAGAGATTTTCTTGAGTATCTTACTTCTTGTTTATAAATTCATTACATTAGTTCTTTGCATGTGTAAAATAAGTGTTAACTTGTGAAGTCAATTTTCTCCAAATCAATCAATTCGTGTCTCCACTTGTTTGTTTATCTTTTATCTTTACTTTCACCATCTATCTATGTTATGTGCTTTAGCTAAAATTGAGAATTAGTATCTTGGTAATTAATTAATCTAGAAACCCATTCCCGAGGACGATACTTGGACTCTCAAATCACTCTACTAAAACTTGCCTCGTACACTTGCGGTATTGCACAATATAAATTATACGAAACAAGTTTTTGGCAGCGTTACCGGAGAATGACGATTATTTAGATGAATTAATATTAGGAGAAAATTTGAGATTTTTGACTAAAGTTTGTTTTTCCTTTTTTATTGTGTTTTCTTTCCTTATTTGTTCTTTATGTGCTTGTTGTGTGTTTGTTGTTTGTTTCCTTAGTTGTCTTAATTCAGTTTTGTGTGTTTTTGAGTCTTTGTCTCTTATTTTGGTTGTGTTGATTATTGTGTAAAAGTCTTGAATTATCGATTTTAAAGTATGACTTTTCATGATTTTGATTCTCCACCATTGTACTGTTCCTCTCAAGACCCTAGGTATGTGCATCATGATTTTTCTGGGTACCATTTGCCTAATCCTTACCATTCTGAATTTATGATTTATGAAAATTCTTTTAATGGTAATCATATAGGCACTTGGAACCAAAATTTCTCGTACCCTGACCAACCTATAGAAAACTCTTCTCTTGTGGACCTATTAATGGAATATACGTTGGAGTTGAAAATTAAAAATTTGGTTCATGATGAATTAGAAAGGTTGGATAGGTTAGAGGCTAAAGTGGTAGAGCTTTGGGGAATAGTACATGAAATAACTAATTATCTTAATCAATTAGTAATTTCCCTTAAGGTCTTACAGAAGCAATTCCTTATTCTTACCACCGAGGAAGAGCCACCTAGGAGGACTTATTCATACGATAGTAAGGATGGGTTGGAGGAGACTGAAACACACCCAAATCAGGTTTGTGAGGTAGACAATGGTAATACAATCACATCCACGGAGGAAATTCAGGTGATAAAGTTCGAGGCTGAAAAGTCCTTTCCCCTTTTATCTCCAGAAATTTCCTTTAATCTTGATAACCATTTGTCCTATACTCACAAGTCTTGTTTTGATTTTTGTTCTTTTATTGCAATAAACAAAAATAAAAAAAATAATTTTCTTTCAGGTGCCTAGGAAAAACAAGATATCCTTTTATACTTGGAAGGCTATATCGATTCAAGCAAGAAGGGCCTAAAGAAATACGAACAATTTTATGTACCCTGAGGCCAACCTAGGGCTATACAGTCTAGCTAAAGATGTTAAAGAAAGCGCTTCTTGAGAGGCAACCCGAGCTTTACATTTTTGTTATTTTTATTTTCTGTATTTAGTTTGTTTTAGTTGTTTTTCAGTTCTTAGTTTACTTACTAGTTTGTTGTTTGTTTTTGTTAGGATGTGATGATGTCTTCCCTCGTAGAAACCCATGCTCCCATTCAGTGGAACTTCAACTCACATGTCTTGGCTATTCAAGGAATCCAGAAAAGAAACTGAAGATCTCCATTACTCAGGACAATATTGTTCACTCTTACCCTCCTTACTATTTGAGCTTATTTTGCGACAATGTTTAGTTTAAGTTTGGGGGTGGGATGTTATTGATATGTTGTGACTCTCCTGAGTATATGCTGAATTGTTGATTGATCTTATGCACAAGTATGATTATGATAGCCTAGGATGAGAATTAATTGAAAATTTTTGTGATTCTGCTGAAACTCGAGAGCATGATATGAATTTGAGTCAATTTAAAAATTTTATTGAGATTTTCCTGCACTATTATGCACATAGCCTGTGTTCCTGTAGCTTTGAAATGCTTAGAACAAAGTTATTAGGCTTAGAAGTTTAATGTCACCTCGATAGGTCTAAGAACTGATTTCAGAGTTAAACTACAGGATAGGGTGAATGACAATACGAAGTGCATGATCTGTATAATATGTGCGTTTTGTAAAAGGTAGTTTGCTTTTGTTGTTTGTTTGTTAAAGAAAAAAATTCGTGAGGGCAAAAAGAGCAACCTTCACTGTGATCAGTTAGGCCACTCATTGAACGAGTGCTCTGGGTAAGGGTCCTTACAGTGGATGTGTGAAAGCTAGTGTCCTTGCACAAAAAAAAAAGAAGAAAATAGAAAAATAAAAAAAATGATTAAGTGCTGAGTAAAGTGTTTATTTCTTGAATGTGGGGAGACTCAAGGATTAGTAATTATGACCAGTGTAGGGAAAAGTTGAATGGAGAGCCTAATAAAGTTGATCCGGGAATAGTAAAAATGAAGGAAACATAGGCTAAGCACACACACGTAGGAACACTTAGGAGAAATTTTAAATTGCTCATTGAAGTAATATGTTTGAGTGTTTCCTGTGGTTGCCAAAATTTTCTTTTAAATCTTTAAGGCTTGAATCAGATGTATGTATAAGAACAATCTCATGTTTAATTCTGTTTTTGCTCGGGACTAGCAAAAGTTTAAGTTTGGGGTGTTTGATAACACGCAAAATGTGTTATCCTTAGGCTTAATTATTGCTTGTTTTATGTTAATTTCAGGGATTTGATGTGTTTAAATCACTCAATTTCAGGTTAAGAGCTTGAACAGGACAATTGGAGACATTTTGGATAACTCGAGATCAAACCAGGGCTTTTTGGAGCTTAAAATAACATCAATTGGAAGAAGTTTGGACAAACCTAGCAATTTGACCAGAGGTGATGGCGTTGCAACACCCTGCATTGCAATGCCATCCGTGCTGATTTGAGGCGTTGAGGAACCATACCGATAGCGTTGCAATGCTGCTTTGCAGCGTCGCAACGCTATCTCGATAAGAAACCAAGTTGAAGAGCCGTGGCGAGGAAGTTGCAACGCTGCTTACTAGCGTTGCAACGCTAGATCGATAAGGTCGCGCGTGTTAAAGTAGCAGTGTTACAACACTGTCGACACTTTCCATATATACTACGCGCCTAGGGCACAACGTTGCAACGTTGTGCCGAAAACCCTTATAATAGAACATGATTTCTTCTTGCAAACGGAGCCGAAATTGATAGAGATTGCACCCTAATTTCGAAATACACTCTGTAAGAAGAGAAAAGTGAGCATTCCTTGGGAACCAAAGCATTCGTGGAGGTTCGAGATCGAGATGGGAGCTCGGAGACGAAAGACCGACATCGACACATAAGTTCATTTCCTCTTTCTTTCAGATTGTAACATCGTTTGAAGATGTTTTCTACACTTTTAGTTTGGTTTTCTTGTGATTTAGAGTAGCTAAATGTTGTAGTTAGGATTTGATTCACATGTTTAAGACTTGTTTGCTTTCGTATTGAATTATGTTTTGTTATTTATTTTTGGCAATTCGTTCTTTAATTCCTTGATCTTGTTGGTTTAAGTGGACTCGAGAGAAAAAGCTTAGATTAGAGCAAAGTTGTCAAAACTCTTAGAAGTCTGACATGAGAATGATCTAGAAGTCTAAGGGAAACATATAAAGAAGTTGCTTAATGTCGTGTATGCTTTAGGTTCATATGGAGACTATAGAATTTATTGTGTGTGCGAGGCTCACTAAGAATCGAGAGATTTTCTTGAGTATCTTACTTCTTGTTTATAAATTCATTACATTAGTTCTTTGCATGTGTAAAATAAGTGTTAACTTGTGAAGTCAATTTCCTCCAAATCAATCAATTTGTGTCTCCACTTGTTTGTTTGTCTTTTATCTTTACTTTCACCATCTATCTATGTTATGTATTTTAGCTAAAATTGAGAATTAGTATCTTGGTAATTAATTAATCTAGAAACCCATTCCCGAAGACGATACTTGGACTCTCAAATCACAATACTAAAACTTGACCCGTACACTTGCAATATTGCACAATATAAATTATACGCAACAGTCCATTAGGTCCACCTTCTAGCTCGTAAAGGGTTCTTAGATCGTTTGAATTTGAAATGTTCAAATTCAATTAGGGAATAAACATTAATGTATATAGATACATTATAATATAAAGTTTTGGAACTTTATATTATAAATTTAATGTGAATATGATTCATATTAAATTATTTGAGAGAATTAAGTATTTGAAAGAGTTCAAATATAAATGTGAATGCGATTCATATTTAAAAACTATAGGTTAAATTTTAATGTGCACATGATGTACATTAAACTATAGGTTAAGAGGATTTTTTTTTAAATGTGACTTAATCAAATTTTAATATAATTAAATTAGTTTAATTATATTATTTTAATTAATTTTATTAATTAAATAATTTTTTTAAAAAAAGAGTAACGTGTAGATGACACGTTCCCACTCCCTCCACCTTCCATTTTTTCCTCTCCCTCTTATCGATACATATAGTGGGAGTTGGGAGAGGAGGTAGATGACTCACTTGAAGCAATTAGAGAATTGCTGGTAAAAATTTTCTCTCTAGAAAAGCATCCCTTACTTCTTCCAATAGTTGGAATTCTTCCTACCAAGGATTGATCGAAAGAATTCAGAGACATAGGAGGTTTGCCAACTGGTGGTGTCCTGTAGAAAATACAGAGGATTTTTGGCTTACTGTGTTGTTGTGCATTTGGAGCAAGGAGTTGCCGAACAAGGAAACTACAAAGGTAAACTTCGAAATTCCTTTTAGTTTTAGGATTTGTATAGCATGCTTTTAGTATTGCTTAATTCATGCTTTGAATTGTTGAAATTGCTTATCTATGTTTTATTTACCCAATGTACTAGTATTTGAAGTAAACCAAAACAAACGAGTAAAATCGATCTTTAAATCACGTTTCCGCTGCTTAGGGGATCAGATTCCCTTCACCACCAACCAAAAATCAAATCATAATCATTTACTTTTTGGAAAAGAAAGATTTCAAAATGACATAAGGTCAGTCAGGGTCCTGTCTTATCGACCACCTTTGGAATTATTTCTCGATGTTTTCAATTTTGTCAAGATGTGTGAAAAATCTTGTATAGGATTTTGATACTGTGAGCAACACATGGAAAAATTCTATATAAAGAGCCCACGTTCGACACTATAATCAGAATTTCTGAAGATGATATTCCAATGGAAGACGACTACACAGAGTATCGACCTTTTATCAATGAAGACATCAATATGTATCGAAGGTATTTTAAATACCTACATATTGGATGCGTTCAAGTTGTCATAAAACCTCTCTTTAGAACGGGATTAGATGTTCTAGTCTATATCGCTCTAAGTCTATATCGCTCTAAGAGACTAACGACACCTGAACTTCTCTGATTTTTTGTTAGAGATAGTTCAATCAAATCTTGAAAACATAACAATATTATTTTCTTGCAAACATGATTTCACCGTTGCTCTTGAAGGCAAAAATATCTTTGATGTACTAAGTCTAGATATTCGAGGAAAAGGATTACGACTAAAAGATGGATCTTATCCTTTTGCGATCCTCTTTAGGTTGTATTACAAAATGATGCACACCAATCTCTCTCCAAAAGCTTTAGGTGTATCTCCAAGAAATTATACCATGCTAATGGAAGTCAATCTTAAAAAGTCCTCAATGATTGTTCTAAGAAAGCTCAATTGGAGTGAGTAACCTCGAATCCTATTTGGAGTATCGAGCATGCCACTCTCCCCAAAAATAGGCAGAACACTACTGCCCATATAGCCAAATATGACGATGGACATGTCGAAGTTAAATTCCAAGAAGAACCTAGACATCCTCGAATTCAAGAAATTATCAGTAGTCGCCCAAGCGTGTATTTAGACACCAGGACAACTACTAAAGAAAGATCGGTCACTAGGTTTAAGTCCATGTGAATGTCTGTAGACATTGATCAACCAGTCCCGGACATTCAATATGAAAAACCTGAAGGATCCATTTCTCCGACTCAAACTGATATGGAGCGATAATCTAGATATATATACAATCAGATCAATGTTCTCTCTGCAGATGAGAAAGAAACAACTGTAGAAGATGAAGCTATATACGAGAAGATGTATGATGATTACATCGATTGTTATATTCATCAAGAAGATTGGAGTAACCGATCTAAATTCCTTATGAAAGACAATTTCTTAGCTTTAATAAAGCAAAAGATTCTCAAAATAGGCTAAATATTCTTAAAAAACCCATTACAGGGGTTACTATCAGTGGAAATGAAGTATCTTCTAAATACCCTCCTAAAGAAGAAGCCACATTTCCTCATCCATTGGTCCCAACTTCTATAATATTTGTTGGGATGTTTGTCCTAATCTCGTTCTGTTTGTAAATTAACATTTGAAATTAATAAAGGTTATTTATTTCATCATTTTGTGTCTCGCAATTCTTACAAACTTTGTCCAATAAACTAAGCTCCAGAGTCATTGAATATATGAGAGAACTAAAACTTGAATGGTGTGTAGTGGACACACATGGAGGATCACGTTCGAGTTAATGACCCAAACGGTCTACAGTATATGGATAGCGTTGGAGACCTAATCCTAGATATGTTGTGGATGCGACCCCTTTGTATTAAGATACAAACGAGATGATCTGACTCGTTCATGTGGTTGACATGCGAGTAGGGGCATCCTGTGCAATGAGATTGTACAAGACCGGACTGTGAATTATTAGACCTATTGATGTAACACCATTGACAATATGGACTACTAACTTCGTAGATGACCATTAGTGACTCGACTGTTAGGATGTTAGTCCTAATCTCCTTCTGTTTGTAAATTGACATTTGAAATTAATAAAGGTTATTTATTTCATCATTTTGTGTCTCACATTTCTTACAAACTTTGTCCAATAAACTAAGTTCCATGGTCATTGAATATATGAGAGAACTCGAACTTGAACGGTGTGTAGTGGACACACAGGGAGGATCACGTTCGAGTAAATGACCCGAACGGTCTACAGTATATGGATGGGGTTGGAGACCTAATCACGGATCTGGGATACGATCATCGACCGCTTTGTATTAAGATACAAACGAGGTGATCTGACTCGTTCATGTGGTTGACATGGGAGTGGGGGCATCCTGTACAATGAGATTGTACAAGACCGGACCGTGAATTATTAGACTTACTGATGTAACACCGTTAACAGTATGGACTAATAACCGTGAGATGACCATTAGTGACTCGCCAGGAATCCTCGGCGTGTTACGGACTCCTGCTCTCTGAAGTCCGTCCTTTGACTAAATGCGGGTGAGGTGGTCACGATTACTCGCCCAATATGCTTATCTTCTCAAGGACGGGACCAAGTAGGGAGCTAGGAACTTAACTACGCGAGATGGAATTCACTCGTTCCCGCCTTTAGGGAAACTAGAGGGGTTGTTCCCTTAAGTGCTGTCTCTAGGGCTTGGACAACGGGCGCCCACCCTCTCACTGGCCCTAGATTGTTGTTGTGTATGGTTGGACCATTGCAACGTTGTTGTTCATTAGAGAAGCAGTGGGGACTTGAGCATGAAGTAGACACAAGGGTAAAACGGTAATTTGACCCATCAGTGTCTATGAACAACCTGTGAAGGGTCGACTCATGAGCATTGGTTATATCAGTGGACACATCTTGTCTTACACTGATGGGAGTGTAGCTACGGGCTTTAGTGGAGTATTACCGTAGCTAATGAATGTTGATTAACCGGGTCAAAGAGTTTAATAGGTTAATCTCGAATCATTGGAGCTCGTCACTGTAGGTCCATAAGGTCCCTCGGTTGGCTCAAACTGGATTGAAAGAAGGTTTACATTTTTTATGTGAATTTGAAGTGTTTAAGTTCACTAAAAGGCATTTATGTCATTTATATGAGATATGAATGATATATTATATAGTTTAATGTGAATGAGATTCCTAATAAACTATAGGTTAGCCTAATTGTTGAATTAGGGCTAATTTGGAGAAATTAAATTGAATGTGATTCAATTTAAAAATCCACAATAATACAAATGTGCTTTGTAAAATGAGATATGAGATATCTTATAATATGTGGTTATGCAAATATTATTTGCATAACCTATGGTTGTGGTAAAATGGTAAATAGGTGGAGATTTTAACTCCACCTATCACCATTATAAAAACCCCTTTGCAAGAAGGGTTCATTAATGCATTGCTCATTTTTTGATTTCTCACCAAAAGAAGCAACCTCTTCTCTCTCAAATTCTCTCTTCTTCTCTTCCCAAAACGAAAAGGAAGGACCCCACAATCCTCCTTCTTCCTAAAGTAGAACAACCGAGAAACCAAGTGGAGGTGTTCGATCGGTGTTCGTGTGAAGAGTTCGAGGTCGTTGAGAACAAAGAAAGCACGAAGAGTTCGTGAACGAAGGAAGGAATCTTGAAGACGGTCTTCAACAAGTAAGTACTGATGGAGATCTGATCTCCTTGAGCAGCGAAAACGTGGTTTGGGATCGTAATTTACTTGATTGTTTAGGTTGAATAAAAAACCGATACATTGACAAAAATACAGAACAAACATGCTTTTAATCTAATTAAAAACATGGAGATATACATGCAAACATACCTAAATTTAACTATTAAATTAAGAAGAGAAAGGAATTATTACCTTTGTAGTTTCTAATTCTCCAGCAACGCCTTGCTCCTAGCTTAGCAACACAACAACACAGGAACTTACAGAAGTTCTCTGTTTTACAGAACACCACCAATAGTGTAAACCCTCTATCCTCTGAATGCTTAGATCCTCCTTCGTGGGAAGGATTCCAACTTTTGGAAGAAGAAGGGAATGAGAGAGAGAGAATTCTTCACAGCAATTCTCCAAATTGCAAAAAAACAGTAAAGATCGATCAATTGAACATCAACCCTCTTCTCCCTGTTAAACTGTCGATAGGGAGAAGAAGGGGGGTAGTGGGAACGTGTCTGGATGACATGTTCCCTTATTTTATTATTAAAATAATAATAATAATTAAATCAAGTTTAATTATTAATTTAAATTATTTTTAAATAATACAAATTAAATATCATATATTTAATATGGATTAAATCTCAATTAATCATATTACCCCTTTAACCTATATTGAGAGAAATTAAATTGAATGTGATTCAATTTAAAAATCCACAATAATACAAATGTGATTTGTAAAATGAGATATGAGATATCTTATAATATGTGGTTATGCAAATATGATTTGCATAACCTATGGTTGTGGTAAAATGGTAAATAGGTGGAGATTTCAACTCCACCTATCACCATTATTTAAACCCCTTTGCAAGAAGGGGAAGGTAAGCATTTACTCATTTTTGGAATTCTCACCAAAAGAAGCAAAGTGAATTCTCTCTAAAAGCTCTCTCAAATTCTCCTCCCAAAACCAAATAAGGATCCCACAATCCTCCCTCTACCTAAGGAAGAACAACCGAGAAACCAAGTGGTGGTGTCTAGATCGTTGTTCGTGTGAGGAGTTCGAGATCGTTGAGAATGAGGAGAACACGAAGAGTTCGTGATCGGAAGAAGGAAATTGAAGACGGTCTTCAACAAGTAAGTACTAAGAATTTACTGTTTTTCCTTCTAGAAAGCATGTTTAGCCTATACTATGTGATAGTTTAATTTTAACGAAATTGAATTGCACAATAATACCACGACGATTCGATCGTCTTCCGCTGCGCTGAGACTCTCATTCCCTTCAATATTCTCTTCACCTTACAAAACTATTGATGAAGAGAAGACAAACACTGTTGGAGTCAGAGAAATTAAAAATATCCAACAACAACTCAACTACTTGAACAAAGTTCTCACTACTTTGTCGAAAACAGTTAAAGAAATTAACGCTGTCAAAATTGTTAAGACTATCATTAGATCGGATCGTGCTAGACTTCCAAAGATAGATCCCAACAGACCGATCACCCAACCAAATGTCTATGACCTAAAAATAGGAAGATAAGACACAAAAGATCTTCTTTCCAAAATAAATAAGAAAATCTCAAAGATGAGTATTTTTGTAGATCCTAAAGATGTTCCAGAAGCATCAAAGAAAGATGTCAGTTTTGGGTTCCCAAAAGATCAACAGACAATATCAATGTGATTAGAGGAATTGATGATTCTTCTATATCAAAGATTCTTCCCATCAAAACTTACAATATTGTATAAACAATCATTATTTCAAACCATCTCCTCTTGATCTAAGATGGCATGATTACAAGCAAGAATCCTGCGATTTTGACAAAATTCTGTTGTTACATGGAATATCGATGGTTGTTCTGAAGGACAGATGATGACTATGTTCCAAGAAATGTTTGTTGCCGCCACGACTTATAGCAGAAAGTTCGACCAACAAGAAATAGTCAAGGCTCCCACTTCTGGTTTCACTGGAAACTTAAGAATTTGGTATCATAATCAGCTAACCGAGGCCAATCAGGAAACTACCACGTCCAAATTGTTGGTGAGTATGCCCTAAGCTCGTGTCGTTTGTAACAGTTCTTGTATTAATAAATAAAACTTATTTGTTATTCAAACTTTATATCTCGCCTTTATAAACTTAATCCAATAAACTAATCTCCAGAGTCATACTTATGAGAACTTGAACAGTGTGTTGTGAACACACAGGTAGGATCACGTTCGAGTTAGTGACCCAAATGGTCTACAGTATATGGATAGGGTTGGGAACCTCATCCTGGCAACACTGTGGATGCGACCTACTATGTATTGGATAAAAACGAGTCGATCCAGCTCGTTCATGTGGTTGACATTCGAGTGGGGGCATCTTGTGTAATAAGATTGCACAAGACGGAACCGTGAATAATTAGACCAACTGATGTAACACCATTAATAATTTAGGACTAATAAATTCGTAGATGACCATTAGTGACTCGATCTTAATCCTAAGTGTGTTACAGACTCCTGTCTATGGGAGTTTGTCCTTTGACTAGTACGAGTGAGAGTGGCCTGTGTTGCTAGCTCAATATGCCTACCTTCTCAGGAGCAGAACCACGTGGGGAGCTGAGAACTTGACTACGCAAGATGAAATTCACTCGTCCTCGAGCTAGGGAAACTAGAGGGGTTGCTCCCTTAGGTGCTGACTCCAGGGCTTGAACAACGGGGTCTCACCCTCTCACTGGCCCGAGAGGGACATTGTTTATGGTAGGACCATAAACAAAGTTGTTCATTAGAGGATCAGTGGGACTTAAGGAGCAAGAGGTAGGCACAGTGATAAAACGGTAATTTGACCCAGCTGTGACTACGAAGAACCTATGAAGGATCGACTCATGGGCATTGGTTATATGGATGGACACAACTTGTCCTACAGCTGGGTGAAATTACCATTTTACCCATGTGTCTACCTCTTGTTCTTTAAGTCCCACTGCTCTTCTGATGAACAACTTTATTGCATTGTCCAACCATAAACAACATCCCTCTCGGGCCAGTCAGAGGGTGGGTGCCCGTTGTCCAAGCCCTAGAGACAACACTTAAGGGAACAACCCCTCTAGTTTCCCTAGCTCGGGAACGAGTGAATTCCTTCTTGCGTAGTTAAGTTCTCAACTCCCCACGTAGTCCTGTCCCCAAGAAGTTAGGCATATTGGGCGAGCAACTCAGACCACTATCACCCGTACTAGTCAAAGGACAAACCCCCGCAGACAGGAGTCCGTAACACGCTTAGAATTAAGGACGAGTCACTAATGGTCATCTACGAAGTTATTAGTCCTATACTGTTAATGATGTTACATCAGTAGGTCTAATAATTAACGATCCGGTCTTGTACAATCTCATTGCATAGGATGCCTCCACTCGCATGTCAACCACATGAACGAGCTGAATCACATCGTTTGTATCTAATAAAAAATAGGTCGCATCCATAGTGTTGCCAGAATGAGATTCCCAATCCTATCCATATATTGTAGACCGTTCGGGTCATTAACTCGAACGTAATCCACCCCGTGTGCCCACTACACACCGTTCAAGTTTTCTCTAATAATATGACCCTGGAGCTTAGTTTATTGGATTAAGTTTATAAAATACGAGATACAAAGTTTGATAAATAAACAACATTTATTTATTAAATCATCTGTATTACAAACTACACGAGATTAGGGCATACACCCCAACAAACTTCCACTTGAACTAAGCTAGTGGAGTACATCATACATTTCCCAAATGTAAAGTAATACAATAAAGTAATACAATAAACTAGGGCACTGAATACCCTTTTACAATACTCTCACTTGCCCTAGTCAAGAAGCACTCGAAGACCTAGACCCTCTAGGTGACCCTCAAACACCTTAGCCGTGAGAGCCTTTGTAAATGGATTAGCAACATTGTGCTCTGAAGCTATCTGCGTGACGGTCACGTCTCCGCAGTGCACAATCTCTCGTATCAGGTGATACTTGCGCTCAATATGCTATTGGGATATATGTCAATTTATTTCATCACTATGTGTCTCGCAATTTTACAAACTTTGTCCAATAAACTAAGCTCAAGGGTCATTGAATTTATGAGAGAACTAGAACTTGAACGGTGTGTAGTGGACACACAGGGAGGATCACGTTCGAGTTAATGACCCGAATGGTCTACAGTATATGGATAAGGTTGGAGACCTAATCCTGGATACGCTGTGGATGCAACCCGCTTTGTATTAGATACAAACGAGGTGATCTTACTCGTTCATTTAGTTACATGCGAGTGTGGGCATCCTGTGCAATGAGATTGTACAAGACCAGACCGTGAATTATTAGACCTCACGATGTAACACCGTTAATTGATGTTGGACTAATAACCGTAGATGACTAATAGTGACTTGACTTCAATTCGGGCGTGTTACGGACTTACATGCGAAGTGCGTCATTTGACTAAAATGCGGGTGAGGGTGGTCACAGTTACTCGCTCAATATGCCTATCTTCTCAGGGACAGAACCACGTGGGGTGCTGGGAACTTAACTACGCGAGATGGAATTCACTCGTTCCCAACTTTAGGGAAACTAGAGGGGTTGTTCTCTTAAGTGCTGTCTCTAGGGCTTGGATAACGGGCGCCCACCCTCTCACTGAGCCGAGAGGACTGTTGTATATGGTTGGACCATTACAATGTTCTTATTCATTAGAGGAGCAGTGGGGACTTAAGGAGCAAGAAATAGACACAGGGGTAAAATGGTAATTTGACCCAGTAGTGTCTACGAACAACCTGTGAAGGGTCGACTCATGGGTATTGGTTATATCAATGGACACGACTTGTCCTACAGTGACGAGAGTGCAGCTACGGGTTTTAGTGGAATGTTACCGTAGCTAATGAATGTTGATTAACCGGGACAAAGAGTTTGACAGGTTAGTCTCAGATCATTGGATCTCGTCACGTGTAGGTCCATTAGGTCCCTCGGTTGGCTCAAACTGGATAAATAGAGGGTTTACAGTTTGGTGTGGATTTGAAAGTGTTCAAATTCAATATATGGGTATTTATGTCATTTATATGAGATATGATTGACATATTACATAGTTTAATGTGAATGAGATTCATAATAAACTATAGGTTAACCTAATTGCTTAATTAGGGCTAATTTGGAGAAATTGGAATGAGAGAAATTAAATTAAATGTGATTCAATTTAAAATCCACAATTATACAAATGTGATTTGTATAATGAGATATGAGATATCTTATTATATGTGGTTATGCAAATATGATTTGCATAACCTATGGTTGTGGTTAAATGTTAAATAGGTGGAAATTTCAACTCCACCGATCACCACTATATAAACCCTTTGCAAGAAGAATTTCATAGGCTTGTGGTTCATTTTTTGGAATCTCACCAAAAACAACAAACATTTCTCTCTCAATTTTTCTCTCATTTTCTGTCCTCCCTTTCAACAAAAGGAGTCGCACACACTCTCCTTCTACCTAAAAGAGAACAACCGAAAAGCCTATCAAAGGTGTCTGGTTCGTTTGTTTGTTCAAGGAGATCGAGTTTGTTGAGATCGTGTTCGTAAAGAGTTCGTGACCGAACGAGGAAAACGTGAAGAACTGTTCTTCAACAAGTAAGTATTCCTTACTGTTTTCCCTTCTAAAGCATGTTTAATCTAGTTTTTATGTGATAGAAACAATTTTAAGAAAGCTTTTTTCACAACGATACCACAACGATTCAATCGCTTTTCTGCTGCGTAGGATTTTCATTCCTTCATATGCTTGCCCCTCTTATGACTCTGAGGTTCTCTCGAGTTGGCTACTGCACCATTGTTGTCACAAAATAGGGTCACTGGCATGTTCATATTTGGAACAACTTCCAAATCTAACATGAACTTCCTGAGCCAAACTGCTTCCTTAGCAGCTTCACAAGCCGTAACATGCTCGACCTCCATCGTGGAATAAACGATGCATCCCTACTACTCCTCCATTAAGAGTGAACATTGACCCCGATGTGGACTTCCTAGAATTCTTATCGGTCTGAAAGTCAGAGTCTGTGTATCCCGTGAGGATCAAATCTCCACTCCCATACACAAGCATGTAGTCCCTCGTTCTCCTAAGTTACTTGAGAATTGCCTTTACGACTGTCCAATGATCTAATACTTGATTGGATTGATACCTACTGACAATCTCAACTACATAACAGATGTCGGGCCTAGTACACACATGTCGTACATTAGACTCCCAACAACTGAAGTACAAGGGATCCGTCTCATATCCTCAACCTCTTGAGGTGTCTTAGGACACTGTTCCTTAGACAGGTGAACCTCATGCCTAAAAGCAGCAAACCCTTCTTGGAGTTATGCATGTTATATCTGTTAGGTTTTATGTCTTAAAACTCATGGGTTTGTAAACTGAATGTATATTCTATTTTGCAATAAAGATGTTATTGAGATTTATTCAGTAAAGATGTTATTGAATAAAGTGAATTGTATATTTTGAAACCCTAATCCAATAAAGAACCCATGGCTATAGGATGTATACTTGAACTTTATGTGTAACATAAAAGTGGATCAGGTTCAAGTATAGCCAGAACGGTCTATAGTATAGGGATAGGGTTGGGTACTTTATCCTGGGGACACTATGAACGCGACCTATTTTGTAAAGTACAAACGATGTGATCCTGAATCGTTCATGTAGAGACATGCGAGTGGGGGTGTCCTATGCAATGAGTTTGCATAAAACTGGACCGAAAAATAGTCACTTAGACTTTATAACTCCATTTACTGTCTTAACTGACTATATTCATACGATGACCAAGGTAACTCGATCTTAATTCTGAGCATGCCATGAACTCTTGTTTATTCTGATTATCCTTAGATTTGCATGGGTGAGAGTGGCCCGAGATTGTCGACTCAATAAGCCTCCCATTTCAGGGATTAGACCAGATAGATAGTTGGGAACATAGTTCTTCAAGATGGAATTCACTCCTACCTGCTTTAGGGATTAGTAGAGAGGTTGTTCCCTTAAGTGTTGACTCCGGGTCTTGAATAAAGGGTCCACCCCTCTCATTGGCTCGAGAGGGATTCAATTTGTTGGTTGGACCACAAACCAATTGTTCATTAGAGGATCAGTGGGACTTAAGGAACAATAAGTAATTACAAGGGTAACACGGTAATTTTTTACCTAGCTGTAATAACGAACGACCTGTGAAGGATCGACTTACTAATCATGGTTATATCGAGTGGATAGAAATATATCTACAGTAAGGACAGTGTAGCCACTGGGCTTTAGTGGAGTGTCCCGGTGGTTAATGAATGTTGACTAGCTAGGCTAAAAAGTTTGGTGATGGAGATCTGATCCCTGCAAGCAGCGGAAACGTGTTTTATGGATCAATTGCTTGATTGTTTTGGTTTAATCCAAATACCAATACATTGGAAAAACATACAGAATAAACAGTATTTAATCTAATCTAATTAGAGCATGGAAACTAATCATGCAAACACACTGAAAGATATCTAAACTAAAAGGGAATTCGAAATATTACCTTTGTAGTTTCCACACAACAACCCTTTGCACCAATTGTACAGCAACACAACAACAAGAACTTCCTCTGTTCTTTTTCTCCAACATGACGCCACCATTTGGATAAACCTTCAATCCTGTGAGAAACTTAGATTTACCTTGGTGGGAAGGTTTCCAACTTTTGGAGAACTAAAAGAGAATTTCAGAGAGAGAATTCTTTCAGCAATTCAACCAAAATGCACAAATGATCGATCAGTTCCTCACTGATCCCCTCTCCTTGTTTATCTGTCGATAGAGGGAGGATGAGGGGTAGTGGGAACGTGTCATCCTAGCACGTTCCCTTAATTAATTTAATAAATAAATAAATAAATTTAATTAATAATTAAATCATATTTAATTATAAATTAATATTAATTTTAATTAAATCACATTTAACCAAAATTAAATTAAATATGATATATTTAATTAATTTTCTTGAACCTATAGTTTTAATGCACATCTTATGCACATTAAATTTTAACCTGTAGTTTTTAAATATGAATCTCATTCACATTTAAATTAATATTTGAATTCTTTCAAATATTTAATTCTCTCATATAATTTAATATGAATCATATTCACATTAAATTTATAATATGAAGTTCCAAAACTTTAATTATAACGTATCTATATACATTAAATTTATTCCCTAATGAATTTGACATTTCAAATTCAAACGATCTAAGAACCCTTTACGAGCTAGAAGGTAGACCTAATGGTCCTAAAGATCAGAAGCTCCAACGATATGAGATTATTCAGTTAATCTCATTAATCTCCTAATCAACATTCGTTAACTGCGAGAACATTCCACTGAAGTCCCACAGTTGCACTCTTCTCACTGCAGATATATTTATGTCTCCACGGATATTGACCAATAGCAGCAAGTCAATCCTTCACGAATGTTCGTAACATCAGCTAGGTCAAATTACCGTTTTACCCCTGGGTTACATCTTGTACCTTAAGTACTAGTGCTCCTCTAATGAACAATTTGTTTGTGGTTCTACCAACAAACAGAAGTTCCTCTCGAGCCAATGAGAGGGTCGGGCCCTTTGTTCAAGTCTCGGATACACTACTTAAGGGAACATTCCTCTACTTACCCTAATAGGCGGGAAAGAAAGAATGCCATCTTGCTAAGTTAAGTCTCTAGCCGCTCACTCGGTCTTGTCCCTAAGAAGGTAGGCATATTGAGTCGGCGAATCTGGCCACTCTCACCCTTACTAGTTAAAGGACAATCCCTCGCAAACAGGAGTTCGTAACCTTCTCAAGATTGAGATCAAGTTGCCTAGGTCATCCTAGTGAAATAGAAACCTAACTAGTCAACGAAGTTACATCTAGCGGTTCTATTTCGCAGTTTGGTCTTATGTAATCTCATTACATAGGATATCCCCACTTACATTTCATCTACACGAACACGTTAGAATCACGGTGTTTGTATCATATACAAAGTGGGCCATATCCATAGTATTACCGGGGAAAGGTACCCAAACCTTATCCGTTTACAATAGACCCTTTAGGTTGTATCTCGAACCGAGATCCTTTATGTACACTACATTCAGTTCAAGAGACATTTTACAGCCTTGGATGTTAGTTTATTGGATTTAGGGTTAAAACAAGGGTATATCGTAAATAACGAACAATAACTCTTTATTGGAAATAATAACTCTTTATTACATTAATTAGAACAAAATTACAAACTACGAGTTTTAGGGCACAAACCCCAACATTTGGTCAATTAATCTCGTATTGTTGGAGCTCGTGATCTGTAGGTCCATTAGGTCCCCTTACAAGCTCAGACTAACCCTTGTAACATTTGAGAGAAAAGAATTTGAATTGTTCAAATTTAGTTTTGGGAGAAAATGTTAATTATATGTGATATACTTAACGTGTCATAGATTAATTATGAATTAAACTATGATAAAGAAGAGGTGGACGTATTTAAATATGATTTAAATATTGGTTCGATTTATAACATGAATAGGGATTGATGTTCGAACGGTCGATTTAAGAAATCGAGATTGGTCTAATTATTTTATTTGATATTTGATATTAAATTAAATAATTATTTAAAAATAATTAATTAAATTAATAAATTAATTTTAATTTAAAATTTATTAATTTTGAATTAAAATCAAATGAAAATTCACATTGAATTTTGAAGTTTCAATTGGACCAAACTCAAAAGGGTGAACAAGCTTCTTTGAATGTCAAATTCACCATAATTGAGCACCTCCTTCTTGTTTAATATTTCTCATCTTCTTGTTGTCATCTTCTCCTAGCTTAAAGAAGCTTTTGGTTTCTTTAATTGAACAAGAAACCAATGGATTAAGAAGGATTTATCAGAACTTTTTCTGATTTACGTTTTTAGACCTTTCTCCAATCTCTCTTCAAATTCTCTCTATCAAAGATCCCACAATCTGTTCCAAGGCCTGAGGATAGTAGGGAAGACACTAGAGGTTGTCCAAAAAGTGTTTGTGACAAGAAATTGCCTACGGATTAGGAGAATTTTAAGCAACAAAGGTATGTGGTATGTGTTCATACTCTCTGTTTTTCCAGATTTGAGCATGCTTTTTATTTTGTAAAATTGATCAACTTAGAGTATTCAAGATCCCAAATTGCTTTCGCTTTCTTAATATAGACTCTTTTAATATCGCGACAACATCTTGTCGATATAAGATCCCTGAGACATGGCTATTGTCTTGTTCTTCTGGTTCCGGACTATCTGGATACCTAGAACATATTGTGTTTCTCCCAAATCTTTCATTTGGAATTGCGAAGCCAACCATTCCTTAACGTTAGTAAGGAAACCCACATCATTCCCAATGAGTAGGATATCATCCACGTATAATATCAGAAATGCGATAGTGTTGTTGATGATTTTCTTGTAGACACAAGGTTCATCAACATTTTGATTAAAGTCATAAGATTCGATAGCCTCATCAAATCTTATATTCCCAGACCTCGAGGCTTGTTTCAGTTCATAAATAGACATTTGAAGCCTGAAAACCTTTTGCTCCTAGTTTTGAGCGATGAACCCCTTGGGTTGCTCCATGTAGATGGTCTCGTCAAGATTGTCATTCAGAAAGGCCGTTTTGACATCCATCTGCCATACCTCATAATCATAATATGCGACGATGGCCAGAATGATTCTAATAGACTTTACCATGGCAAAGGGAGAAAAGGTTTCCTCATAGTCAACCACTTCTCTCTTGGTTAAACCTTTTGTCACTAGTCTGACTTTGAAGGTCTGCACCTTCCCATCTACACCACGTTTACGCTTGTAAATCCACTTGCGACCAATCGGTTTTACCCCATCCGGTTGGTCCAAAAGCTCCCAGACAGAATTGAAGTACATCGACTCCATTTCCTGGTCCATGGCTTTAAATTCATTCGTCTTTGTCAACGTCATTCATTGTCTGATCATAGGTCAATGGATCCTCGTAGTCATCATCAGATATGACGACTTGGGTTTCAACCAAACCCATGTAACGTTCAGTCTGTCTCACAGCCCTCCCACTACGTTAAGGCATTCTCAACTCTTGAGAACGTACTTGACTAGACGAGCTATGATCAACAACACTTGTTGACGTACTAGCACCATCAACAACTCTTGCTGATGAACTATTCATTTCGTTTAACACAATTTTGCTCCTTGGTTTATTATCCCTTATGTGATCCTCCTCAAGGAATGTGGCGTTTGTCAACACAAACACCCTATTCTTCTTAGGATCGAAAAATAGACCACCTCTCGTTTCCTTTGGATAACCTACGAAGAGGCACAACTTCGAACGAGATTCCAGCTTCTTCGGGTTTGACACCAACACATGTGTCGGGCATCTCCAAATCCTGAAATGACGTAAACTAGCTTTACGACCATTCCAGAGTTCGAAAGGTGTTTCAGAAACACTCTTCGATAGAACTCTGTTCAAAATGTATACCACAGTCTCCACTGCGTAACCCCAAAACGAGTTAGGGAGATGAGCGTAACTCATCATCGATCGAACCATGTCCAAAAGGGTTTCTGTTTCTCCTCTCCGATACACCATTCTGCTATGGCATACCGGGTGCTGAAAGTTGGGACGTAATTCCATGTTCTATCATATAGTCCTGGAATTCTGTGTCCATGTACTCAACACCTTGATCCGATCGAAGTGTTTTAATCGTTTTACCTAACTAGTTCTCAACCTCAGTCCTGTACAACTTGAACTTTTCAAGAGCTTTAGACTTGCGATGCATTAGGTAAACGTACTCATATCTCGAATAGTCATCTATAAAGGAGATGAAGTATTCGTAACCTCCTCGGGTTTTAACACTCATCGGACCACATAGGTCAAAATGTATAAGCTCAAGAGGCTTTTTGGCTCTATAACATTTTCCACTAAAAGGTCGTTTGGTCATTTTGCCTTCAAGGCATGACTCACAAATCGGTAAAGAATTTTCATCTAACTCGCTTAGAAGTCCATTCTTCACTAGTCTCTCAATCCTATTGAGATTTTTGTGGTCCAATCTTACATGCCAAAGATGGGCGTTTTCTTTTGGACAAACTCTTAACCTTTTTGTTCACGTTTCAGCAATTTTAAACAATTTAGTATTGAAAACACTTTTGACCGAATTAGGCTTTAAAACGTACAAATTATTCTCAAGTGAAGCAGAACACAACACATTGCCTTTGAATGAAATAAACGCTTTATTATATTCAAAAGAAACGAAATTACTGTGTTCATTAAGGCGGAAAATAGAAACTAGGTTTCTAGTAAACCCTGTAACTATGTACAAATTATCTAATAATAAGTACTTCCCGCTAAAGAAAAGTTTTACCGTGCCCACAGCTGCAACCGAGACAACTTCTCCGGATCAAACCATGAGTGTTATCTCTCCCTCTTGCAGTCGCTGCCAAGAACTAATTCCCTGAAAAGAAGAGCAAACATGGTTAGTGACGCCTGAATCAAGTATCCAGACAGAGACACTACTCTCCACTAAACAAGTTTCAGTAACAAGTAAATCACATTTACCTTCCTTCTTCTTGTCGGCAAGGAATTTGGACAGTTCCTCTTCTAGTGGTCGTCCCCGTTGCAGTAGAAACATTTTCCTTTATCTGCAACTTTCTTGACCTTCTTGTCCTCCTAGGCGGCAGCACAATCATCTTTCCCAACCTTCTTCAACTTCTTCTTCTTCTCTTTTGGGCTTGAAGATGAACCAACAGATTTTGTCCCAGAGGTTGAACCCCTATAAAAGGGCCTGAAGGCAACATTTGCCTCAGCTTCATGTCCCTTGACTCGCATCAAGGACTGGAAAGTCTGTAGTACATTGAGAAGGGTGATCAGATTGTAGCTAATTTTGTTTATAAAAACATTACTACGAAACTGAAGGAAACTCTTCGGAAGAGTCTTCATAATAAGGCTGACCTAGCTTGACTCATCGATCGAAGCACCGTTCTTCTCTGCCGAGTTAAAGTGGGTCATCATGTCGAGAACATATTCTCTAACAGACGTTCCCTCCTTCATCCTAGCATTGAACACATGTTTGAGAGCGTCGTGCCTAACCTAAAAGGACTGTTGTCCAAACATGTTTTGCAACGACTTCATGATTTCCATAGCAGTGACCAGGTTCTCGTGCTTCTTAGAGAAAACTTTAGACAAGTTGGCTATGATGTAGACCTTGGCCTTTTCATTGGCTTTGGTCCCTCGATCGTACACATCACGAACACTTCATGATGCGGTCGGGTTGGGCACCTGAGGACATTCCTCAGTGAGCGCGAATTTTAGGTCGTCGGTGACTAAGATTGTATTTATATTATTCTTCTACGTTTAATAGTTCTCACCTACGAATTTTTCGGAAGCTAAGAAGGCTGTAATTGAACTCGACATTTTTGCTGAAAGAAAAAAAACTTTGTATTAGTTCTCGCAAAAACTTTTGAAAATCTAATCATTTTGAGCAAAATTTAATCTATGATCCCTAGGTCATTTAAAATTGCAATGATTCCCCAAAGGTTTAGAATGACTGCCACCGAAGGGTAGCAAGAATCACTACTCCTCTGGGACGAGACTTTCTCGACCAGACCCTAATTTCAGAATAACTCTTATTCCTATAAGAATCCAGTTACCATTTTTCGGTCGGACTCATTAACTCTTAATGATTCCTGTGAGTGTAAACATCTATCTTTAAACCTCAAAGTTCTCATCCAAACAATAGCCGCCCAAGGGAGGACTACGCAGGAAGATAAACTAAGGTGATCGTATCCCTTTCGGGAATTCATGGTGTTTCGACTCCTATGATCAAGGCCCTCCGAAGGGATTGTCTAGTCCATGCCAACTTAGCATGTGGATCATAGGCATCTCACGGTGTGAATCGATATAAGAGACCGTGGGTCCCGTTTTCACAAGTTCCGCTCCCACTCACTATAAGTATTATCTCCATTCACCTAGAATTTTGACCCATACAAATACCATCCGAAGGGGGACACTCCCATTTGAGCCACGCAACCGAGTATGGATCTCATGGTGTGAACTTAATGGAGATTTGTGGATAGAATTTAAATGTATCTCATACACTATAATTCCTCCCACTCAACACTTTAGATTAATGGGATTGACCTAGATAAACCGACTATATTTACCTAAGTCTACTAATATAACTTTTATATTGGATTAACCTAAGTCTATAACAAATTATTAACTTAGGTCTATGTGAGTTTATTTAATTAACACTTAATTAACGCCACTCACGTGAAATATAACCTATGAATCTCCATGTAACACCCCGAAAAAGTGAACACAACGATTCGAGGCATTACTTCCAAGTTGTGTCGTTCGCGCCGAAAATCCGGCAGCATAACGGTGCAACCTGGACAAACCGAAAAATTTGCAGAAAACCTGAACCTAAACGAGAGCACTTCAAAAGACTCACGAGGGTACCCAACCTCCACAAAACTACACAGAAACAATAGGCTGGGCTCCAGTCCCTCGGAGTTAACAGAGATCTCAAACAGCAGAAGCATGCTTTGAATACGAAAGAAAATAACAGAACATGCTTTAATCCAAACGAAACATGAATGATACAAACTATGTTTAAACACAAACGAAAGAACATAACGCAACAGAAGAAAAGAAAGTGAAAGCACAACTCCTAATGCAACCCCTAAGTCCTACAAGTCTTCCATAGCCTCGCAGGGGTCTTGTCGTCGGTGGTCATCTCAGCTTGGTTTGCCTTACACCCAACGCAAAAAAATGAAATGAAGAAGGGATGAGTATAAAAATACTCAGTAAGCAGCTCACTTCGTCCAAGAGTAAAGAACATAAGAACGACCTTAGACTTAGCTAAACACGACACCTAGCCCGCCAAACAACCTCAACACACATCCTGGCCCTACTCTTACTCAGTTTTCTCAGTTCTGTCCTACCCTTAACTCCTAGACTGGGTTGGCAACACGTGGCCACGAGACTCATCCCCGGGCCTGCACTAGTGCGAAGGACTCTATCCAACTCCTCGACTCTAAGGATCACACCCCGTCGCGCACAATGGATGGGGCGGACAACCACATCCCATAAGCATCAAAGCGGTACTACTGCGCGCAAATCGACTTCTCGGGCTCATTCCGGCCTGCACTAGGGGGAAAAGACTCTATCAAACCCTCGACTCTAAGGATTGTACCCCAGAGTCGCATTAAATGCTGGATAGAGGCGGACCATCACATCCCATACATCATCGTCATCTCGCCAACCTCCTCTAGTCTCGGTCTACTAAGGGTTACACAGATACTTAGGTCTTGGGCACCTGCACTAGGGCTAGTTGTGCTAACTAAAATCCTAAGGCTCAACGGCACTTCTCGAGTCACTACGAGACTAAGCACGTGACAACTAGGCTTGGGACAAGCAGGGCGTATAACTCTAGCATAATACCCGATTTCAAAGACGACATGTACCTCTAACACAATCATCGTTCTCGGCCAAGAAGCTTAGTGCGACTTTCCTAACAAGATCACATCTAAGCACGAAAGGAAATCCTTATAGCACGAAAGGATAACGACTACAACAACGATTCATCACATTCACAACAAAGGGCGGGCAACATAAATTCAAGTATCGCAGAGTCTACCACGACCTAGCATGCTACTACAAGTCCAGTACGTTACACATTCTAAAACATTTAGTCAATCAAATCCGAAACAACATAGCATGCAGCGAAGTCCCCTAAGCCCTACACTTAGGGGTGGTTTAGTCCAAACGACTACTTACAGTGAAAGCCAACGACTACTTACAGTGAAAGCCAACGACAACGAGCGACTTTGAGTAACGTGGCGTGCTCCAAACGTACTTCTACTTTCAATTAAACCCTAACGAAGAGCAATCACGACAAGAGTCAATAAACCAAACACGACGCAATGAACCTAACACAGAAACTAAAAGAGAGGAGCGAAACTCACCCACGAAGTGCCAAAACGGACTAAGGGACGGGTGGCGGCCCAGGCGGAAAGGGGCGGTCACGGCGGCTCTGCGGCGCGCGCGTGGACCGGCGGACGGCGGCGGCGGCGACGCGTGGACTTGACGGCGACGGCTCGTGGGCAATAGATCTGGAATCCTCACGACCCGATCTATCCAGAACCGGACTTCGCTCGTCGAAAATCGGCCTAAATATGACCTGAACCAGCCGAACCAATCGACGGGTCTCACGGATCTAGGTTCGCCGGCGACCTTGCTGCGTTACGGTTCGTTTTCCGGCGGCGTTTGGACGAGAACCTGCGGCGGCGAGAGGGAGAGAACCGTGAGAGAGAGGGGGAAAACGGAGGGAGAGAGAGACGGAGAGGGAGAGGAGGGACCGTGAGAGAGATAGGGAAAACGGAGGGAGAGAGAGACGGAGAGGGAGAGGAGGGACCGTGAGAGAGAGAGATGCCGCGAGAGAGAGAGGAAGAAGAAAAGGGAGAACGAGAGAGAGGAAGGAGAAAAGGGGGAGGGTGTCGCCGGTCGAAACGGCCGGCGCCAGCTCTCTTGCGTCTTGCGAGAGAAGCGAGTCGTTCGCCCTCGACTTCTTCTCTGTTATTTATTTATTTATTTTTAAAAAAAACTAAAGAAATTCAACCGACTGTAACAGTCTACCCACCTTAGAAACTTTCGTCCTCGAAAGTAGTTAGCTCTTGAACAACTCTAGGTAACTTGCTCGCATCTCCTCCTCGCGCTCCCAAGTGGCTTCCTTGAGATGATGGTTCTGCCAAAGGACCTTCACAAAACGGATTTCCCTGTTCCTCAAGACTTTACTATCACGAGCAAGAATTTGCACAGGTTTTTCCTCATAACTCAGATCCTTGCCTAACTCCAGCGGCTCAAAGTCGAGAACGTGCGACACATCTGGCACATAACCTCGCAGCATAGACACATGAAACACGTCATGGACCGACGCAAGGGACGGCGGTAGGGCCAACCGGTATGCCACTGGTCCAATGCGCTCCAGAATCTCGAAAGGACCAACAAACCTCGGGCTTAGCTTTCCTTTCTTACCGAACCTCAGAACACTCCTCATAGGTGCAACTTTCAAGAATACAAGGTCCCCAATGGCGAACTCCAACTCTCAACGTCTGACATCAGCATAACTCTTCTGCCTACACTGAGCCGTTAACATCCTTGCCCTGATCTTCTGTATGGCCTCGTTTGTCACTTGGACCAGCTCGGGTCCCAACAATTTCCGTTCACCAACCTCTCCCCAACACACCTGGGTCCTGCACCTTCTCCCATAAAGGGCTTCAAAAAGGGCCATACCAATAGTTGTCTGATAACTATTGTTGTACGCGAACTCCATCAAGTGAAGGTGTGAGTCCCAACTACCTGTGAAGTCCAACACACATGCCCGAAGCATATCCTCCAGAATCTGATTCACCCGTTCCATCTGGCCATCGGTCTGCGGGTGAAACGTTGTACTAAAGTTACTTTGAGCCCCTAGGGCTCTCTGAAAACTCACCCAAAAGTTCGAGGTGAACCGTGGGTCTCTGTCAGACACAATCTTCACTAGGACTCCGTGCAACCTTACTATCTCTTCCATGAACAAATGTGTCCACTTCTCAACTGAATAGGTAGGCTTACCAGGCAGAAAGTGAGCGGACTTGGTTAGTCTATCCACAATCACCCGATCATCACAATCCTTTTTCATTGTTCGGGCAATCCCAAATAAAGTCCATGGAGATCTCTTCCCACTTCCATCGAGGTACTTCCAATGTTGCAACAACCTCGGCTGGTTTTGTCCTCGGGGTTTTAACTTGTGGCCCACCCAAAAATTTGCTGAACAACCTTGCCACATCTCTTTTCATTCCACGCCACCAGTAGAATATTTTAAATCCTGATACATCTTAGTGCTTCCGAGGATGCAATTTGAAAAGGAGAGTTATGAGCATCAACCAAAATCTTCTCCTTGAGACCACTCTCTCGCCGAGGAACACACAAAGCGTCCCTGAGCAGTAGTCCACATGCTGCTCACATTACAGAGAACTCACTTTCTCGCCACTTCTTGCCTGGCGCCAACAATCTTCAAGACTAGAGTCTCCCTGTTGTGCCTCAATAACTCGTTGCCTCAAGGTCGGCCAATCATCGACAATCGGTTGGTGGCCGTGACTGACTCAACACAACTGCTATCTCTGCACGTTCCATCTCTGAACGCAAAGGAACTTGTCTCGTGACCAGGGCTGAGGTGTGAGCCACCTTCCTGCTAAGGGCATCAGCGACAACATTCGCTTTGCCTGGATGGTACAGTATCTCAACCTCATAGTCCTTTACTAACTCCAACCATCTGAGCTGTCTCATGTTCAACTCATTCTGAGTAAAAAGATACTTGAGGCTCTTGTGGTTTGTGTACATCTGAATCTTTTCCCCATATAAGTAGTGACGCCATATCTTCAGAGTGAAGACCACGGCAGCCAACTCTAAATCATGGGTTGGGTAATTCCGCTCGTAATCCTTCAACTGACGAGAGACATAGGCGATCACCTTTCCATTCTGCATCAACACACAACCCAAACCTTTCTTGGAAGCATCACTGTAGACCACAAAACTTCCTGAGCTATCAGGTACTGCAAGCACAGGTGCAGAGACTAACCTATGCTTGAGGTCCTGAAAACTCGCTTCACAAGCTTCACACCACACGAACGAATTTCCTTTTTGAGTTAACTGAGTCAAGGGTGTGGCTATCTTGGAGAAATCCTTAACAAACCTCCTGTAATAACCGGCCAAACCCAAGAAGCTTCGCACTTCAGAAATAGTTTTAGGACGAGGCCAATCTTCCACTGCCTCAATCTTAGCAGGATCCACTGTCACACCCTCTTTAGACACCACGTGTCCTAGGAAGGCAACTCGCTGAAACCAGAACTCACACTTGGAGAACTTTGCATACAATTGGTTGGTCCTCAGAACTGTCAACACTTCCCTCAAATGCACTTCATGCTCCTCCTCTGACCTGGAGTACACCAAAATATCTTCGATGAAGACGATCACAAAGGTGTCTAAGAACTCCTTGAATACCCTGTTCATTAACTCCATAAATGATGTCGGGGCATTCGTCAAGCCAAAGGACATCACAGTGAACTCATAATGTCCGTACCTGGACCTGAAAGCAGTCTTCGGAATGTCCTCATCCTTAATTCTCAACTGATGGTACCCTGACCGTAGGTCGATTTTAGAAAACACTGCCGCTCCTTGCAGTTGGTCAAACAAGTCATCGATCCTAGGTAAAGGGTATTTGTTCTTCACTGTCACCTTGTTCAGCTCTCGGTAGTCAATGCATAACTGCATCGACCCATCTTTCTTCTTTACAAACAACACGGGCGCACCCCAAGGTGAAACACTTGAACGGATGAACCCCTTGTCTAGCAGTTCCTGCAACTGAGTCTTAAGCTCCTTCAGTTCTGCTGGCGCCATTAGGTAGGGAGCTTTAGACAACGGAGTCGTTCCGGGCTCCAGCTCAATACTGAAGTCTACCTCACGGACCGGGGGTAGACCAGGCAACTCTTCAGGGAAAACATCTGCAAACTCTCGAACAACAGGAACCGAACTCAACTCTGGTCCTTTGTTCTTTGTATCAGTAACACTCGCCAAGAGAGCCCAAGCTCCTTCAGTTATCAATTTCTTTGCCTTGAGAGCTGAAATCATCTTCGGAATTTCTCCAGTCTCGATTCCCTTGAACTTGAAACTGGATTCTGCCGGAGGGCGAAACACAACCTCTCGACAATGACACTCGATGTTGGCATGGTTCACAGACAACCAATCCATGCCCAGGATTACATCAAAGTCGCTCATATCCAGCACAACCAACGTCACATCTAGCACGCGACTGTTACCACTACTGCGACGGACTTAACTTTTTCCCGAGCTACTAACTCTCTACCCACCGGGTAGCTCTGCCAGTCAACGTCTAAAGGCACTACCTCTAATCGGGCTTGTCTCACAAATACAAATGCGAAAAATAAAAGAGTGCGAGGAACCGTAATCAGCGAGCAAGGGCCAAGTGGCCAGAAGCGGGTAGTGTACCTGTCACCACAGCACCAGAACCTCCTGCGTTCCTGTTTGCACTCGCATAAACTCCACCCCTCTGGCGGTTTCCAGACTCGTCCTTCTTGGCAGATCAGAGGCCTTGGCGGTGCGAGCTTTCCACGATATAACGACTCACGATCTCGACTCCTGCACGCACACACAATCGACAAGTGCCCCAATTTTTCACAATTGTTGCAGATCTTGCTAATCGCATGGCGAGCCCCAGGTCTTTGAACTCCACATCTATAACATGAACCCCTGCCGGAGCCTGCTGGGGTTGATGTCCCTGAGTCCCGGATCTGTTTGGCCTAGCAAAGGCCTGCTCAAACTTCCTCTTCTCGACATTGGTTCCGAACTCGACTCGCCCAAACTCTGGTGAGAAAACGAACCCATGCGATCTCAGTGCAGATCATCAATCGGGGGCCACGCTACTCGAACTGCTGCGGCATACGTCTTGGGATCGTGAGCAACTATCGATCCACGTACACCTCCTCGCAAACCTGTGAGGAAACACTCAACCTTCTTCTTCTCTGTATCTACCATATCAGGGGCGAACCGAGACAATGATGTGAACTCATGCTCGTACTCCTCAACCGTCTGGTTCGGCTTTGCTTGCCGCATACAAACTCGGCCTTCTTGTCAATTCTAAGCACAGCCGGATAGTACTTCTCGTAGAACGCTTCTTGGAACTGCGCCCAAGTTATCAGTCTACAGTATATGGATGGGGTTGGAGACCTAATCCTAGATACACTATGGATGCGACCCGCTTTGTATTAAGATACGAACGAGGTGATCGGACTCGTTCATGTGGTTAACATGCGAGTGGGGGCATCTTGTACAATGAGATTGTACAAGAGCCAGGACCGTGAATTATTAGACCTCACGATGTAACACCGCTTGATGTAGACTAATAACTTCGTGAGATGACCATTAGTGACTCGACTGAATCATGAGCGTGTTACGCACTCCGTCATGCGAAGTCCGTCCTTTGACTAGTACGGGTGAGGGTGGTCACAGTTACTCGTCCAATATGCCTATCTTCTCAGGAACAGGACCAAGTAGGGAGCTGGGAACTTAACTACACGAGATGAAATTCACTCGTTCCCGCATTTAGGGAAAGTAAAGGGGTTGTTCCCTTAAGTGTTGTCTCCAGGGCTTTGACAACAAGCGCCTACCCTCTCACTGGCCTGAGAAGGTTGTTGTGTATGGTCAGACCATAACAACGTTGTTATTCATTAGAGGAGCAGTGGAGACTTAAGGAGCAAGAAGTAGACACAAGGGTAAAACGGTAATTTGACCCAACAGTGTCTACGAACAACCTGTGAAGGGTCGACTCATGGGCATTGGTTATATCAGTGGACACGTAATATCTTGCACTGACGGGAGTGCAGCTATGGGCTTTAGTGGAGTGTTACCGTAGCTAATGAATGGTGATTAACCAGGTCAAAGAGTTTGATAGGTTAATCTCGGATCAATAGAGCTCGTCACTGTAGGTCCATTAGGTCCCTCGGTTGGCTCAAACTAGGTTAAAAGGAGGTGTAGATACCGTATTTGGTCCGTTATTTTTATTATTTTCAATTACTTTATTTTAGTTATGTTTGTTAAAAAAAAGGTTTATTTTATTTTATTTTATTTTCAATCGTTTTCTTTTTCTTTTTCTCTTTATTATTTATTTATTTTACCTTTTATTTTACGTTGTTTATTTATTTATTTTATTTATTTATTCTTTTTTTTAAAAGAAAGGTTTGCTTTTTTAGGTCACGTATCTTTTTCCTGCTCTCAGCTTATCCAATCTCTTTCTCCCACTCTCCCACTCCCACATTCTTCTCGTTCTCTTTTCCACATCTTTCCTCCATCTCCTCAATCAATCTATGGATGTTGATGAGTTTTCCCTTATAAATAAGTGAGGAGAGAAGGATAAAAGAAGGGAAGGGAGGAGAAGAGAAGAGATCGATAAACAGATTGCCAAATTCCTCCACTGGGTTTATACTTCAGGTAATCTTTTTATATGACATAGGTTTTAATTTAGTTTTAATTTTTATCTTCTGTTTGAAATAGGTTTAGGGTTTAACTTTTCCAAATTTGTTTTGAATTCTCTTGTATATCTTACTTTAGATTTTTTTTATATATATATTTATTCTCATTCATTTAGTTATGTTTTGAATTTGATTTAATAATCTGTATATATTTATTTAGGTTATTTAAATTTTGATTTTCATTTATTTTCCTATTGTATCTTTTAATTTATATTTTATTTTTCATTTATTTGCCTATTGTATCTTTTAATTTATATTTTATTTTGTTTTAAATTTGATTTAGTTTGGCATACATATTTGTTATATTGTTATCTATACATATATGAGATTTGTATTTATTCAATTTGTAGATCATTTGATTTGTATATTTTGTTTAGGTGGTACCTATTTGTATTACTTGTAAATTTTATTTGGTTAATCTGTATATTTGTGTTTAGGATAAATGTTCATTATTTTTCTGCTTATTTGATCATTCTGTATAATATTTGTTTATGTTGTATATTATTATTTGTTATTTGGCCAATTTGTATGTTCGTTTAGGTTGAATGTTTACCTGCAATATTTATTTGTTTATTTGGTCATTATGTATATGTTTAAGTTGTTTAATTTTATTTATTTGTTTATTTGACCGTTCAGTATATTTGTTTAGGTGATTTATTATTTATTTGTTTATTTGATCATGTATATTTGTTATTTGGCCAATCTGTATGTTTGTTTAGGATGAATGTTTACCTGCAATATTTATTTGTTTATTTGGTCATTATGTATATGTTTAGGTTGTTTAATTTTATTTATATGTTTATTTGACCATTCTGTATATTTGTTTAGGTGATTTATTATTTATTTGTTTATTTGACCATTCTATATATTTGTTATTTGGCCAATCTGTATGTTTGTTTAGGTTGAATGTTTACCTGCGATATTTATTTGTTTATTTGACCATTCTGTATATTTGTTATTTGGACAATCTTTTTGTTTAGGTTGAATGTTTACCTGCGATATTTATTTTTTTATTTGGTCATTATATATGTTTAGGTTGTTTAATTTTATTTATTTGTTTATTTGACTATTCTGTATATTTGTTTAGGTTGCTTATTATTATTTTTTTTGTTTATTTGGTCAATCTGTATATTCGTCATTGTATGTTTATATGTGATATTTATATTTATTTGGTGATGCATACTTTTTGGACACTATGCATTTTATACTTTAATTTGGCTAGATTTAGCCATTGTATTTAATGTTTGCATATTTCAATTCAACCTATTGCATGTTTTGATTGGTTAGATTTGACCCTTGTATATATATATGCGAGTTTAACAAATTTTCCTATCTTTTTTATTTCATTTAAATAAAATTAAAATTTCTTAATTTGTTGGAATACATTTGACCTAAAAGTTAGGAGTTCTGAAATAAGAACCCTCTATTTTTTCAACTTTAAATTTTGACGAAGTTTGAAATAAAACAAATTTGCCCACTTTTAAAATTAGATTTCTGAAATAAGAACCCTCCATTTGTTAAAATTGCATTTTGGCATCATAGTTTGAAATAAAACAAATTTGCCCCCTTTAAAATTGGATTTTTGAAATAAGAACCCTCCAATATTTTAAAATTACACTTTGGCATCAAAGTTTGAAATAAAACAAATTTACCTTTTTAAAATTGAATTTCTGAAATAAGAATCCTTCAATTTTTCAAAATTACATTTTGGCAATGATATTTGAAATAAAATAAATTACCTCCTTTAAAAATAGATTTCTGAAAGAAGAATGTTTCGTTTTTAAAATTAATAACTTGGGTTTCTAAAAAATAGGAGTTTATTTTGAAATGTCAAAATAAGTTCCAAGTTTTTCTAATGACATTGAGCCACTCATAGTTATTAATTCATATTTTATTTTTAAAATGTGGATTAATAAATTTTAGGACATTTAAATAAAATACAAAAAATATTTTTCTTTGAACCAATAAATAAAAAGGATAATTTTAAAATAAAATGTGGTAACCGGTTTTGAAAAACGGGTGTTGTAGGGGTGCTAACACCTTCCTTACACTCAATCAACTCCCGAACCTAATTTATGGCTTCACAAACCAACCTTACACTCAACCGACTCCCGAACCTAATTTATGGCTTCACAGACCAACCTTTTTCCTTTAAAATGGGTGACCAATCACACCCTACGATTATTGGTGGCGACTTGCGACAGCTTGGCGACTCCACTGGGGACTTTAGAGAGTCAAGCCACTCAAATTTTATTTTTCCATTATCCTTTTATTAATTATATTTGGTTTTCTTTCATTTTGTAATTATTTATATAATTTTTATTTTGCATATTAACATGCATTTCCACACACCTTTCACAACTCTATACCCGAGCTTTACCCTTTAGGATTAGAATTGAATATGTAGTAGTGTTGACCTTCGAGGGGATCGCGAATGCCCCCGTGTAGGTGCATGAAAAATCCTTACTCAAGCTGATTTATTTGTTATTTATAACATTTAAATTAATTTGGGGACCTTTATCTCCTAGGATTAGAATTTCATCCTCACATCATGTTTAAGTTTTATTTTTAACTCTGCACTAATTAATTCGATGTTCTTTTATTATTTGAGTTATTTGTTTATTATCCACAACTATTGTTATTTATTTATTTTTTACTATTTATTTTTTTTAAAAAAAAAAAGAAAAAAACTCTTCTAAGTCAATTTTAGTTAGCCCATTCTTTGTGATTGTTTGTACTTTTTCTTTTTTTAAAAAAAAAATATGGAGGAATTCGAAGTAATTTTGACAAAGAAAAGATTTACTTTCCCGTGTAAGATTAAAGTTTTAAGTTTGTTTATTATTGGTTATTATTTCATTTACCTTTCTTTTAAAGCATGGCATTGCATATTTAGTCAAGTTATATTTTAGTCACATATACATCAAAGTTACATTTTAGGGTCATCATATCTTAGACAAAGTAATGTCGACCTTCGAGGGGTTTGTGAATGCCCCCGTGTAGGCGCATGAAAGTCTATACACTTTTCATTCTCTAAAATAATTTTTATTTATTATTATTATTATTATTATTATTATTATTATTATTATTATTTTATTTATTTATTATTTTGAAAGGGAACAAAAATGAGTGCCAATGTACCTATTGAGTCAATACGGTCTGACGAGCTAATGATTGTACTACAATGGGCAGAACAACTGCAATTAAAACATGGGGGCAACCTATATCTTCATCAAGTGAAGTAACACTACCTTCTTCTTGTCAAGTCTAACTAGTTCCTAATGAATTTGGAAGATTGAAGACCGTTTAGGAAGGTTTGACACCAGAACGTTGACTTAGGTTCTCAAAGAGATACAACCACATAGTAGATTTGATGTATATTGTAGTTAACCGTTTTGCTGTACAAACTCTAGTGGACTTTTGGGATCCCGCATATAGATGCTTCATATTTGAAATCATTGACCTAGTGCCGACCATTGAAGAATATCAAACGATATTAGGTATTCTAGGGAAGATCGATGATACAGTTTATGGCTTTAATCCTCAATCAGTAGCGTGGGAGAGCCTATCTAAGTTACTTTCAATACAAGCAATGAAATACAAAAGTATGTGAAAGTCAAGGGGAGTGAAGAATCAATACCAACAGATTACTTGATAGACCTTGTTTATAAGTACCTAAATGAAGAAAAAGGTATAATTTTATTGGCTATTTGCATTTATGGGACAATGTTATATCCAAAAGCAAAAGGGTACATAGATGGACATGTTGTGAAGTTATTTATTAATATAGAGAGGGGAGTAAACCCGGTCATACCTCTTCTTGCAGAAACTTTTCGAGCACTAAATTATTGTAGAGCTACTGAAAAGGGAAAGTTAAGGTGTTGTGTTCCTTTGCTATATATTTGGATGCACAACCACTTTAAATTTCTTGAAGATTTTATGTGCCCAAAAATCAATTTCATGTGCACACTGAATTTGTGAGAATATAATTGCAGAATTTGGCACGACCTCGTGGGATTCAAGTTTCCCTAAAAAGGAAATGTGGTTGTCGTTCTTCTCAGAGATTAAGTTAGAAAGTGTTGTTTGGAAGGCACGTTGGATGCCTTTGAAAACCATGGTATATCAGTGTGGTGACTTCCACACAGTTCCCTTAATAGGCCCATGGGGATGCATTCATTATGCGCCATTAATAACTCTGCGACAAATGTGGTTCAGGCAATTTATACCAGCGACTCATGGCATGAAGCACTTGGAATTCTCGTACAACTGTGAGGATTCAAACGAAAAGAAACAACACGTGTTAGCTTCTTGGAAAGAAGTGAGAAAGATGAACAATACCAACCATTGTGAAGGAGCCACTTCAGAATATTTGTGTTGGCGTGTAAAAAGGAAAAATAGTTTGATGAAGTCCTCGACCTGTGAAAACATTGGAGAACATTCTAACAAAATAACAACAAATAAGCCTAGCCAATGGGCTTCAGAGCAAAATAAGATGTTAGAAAGGAATCGAGACCTCGAGCAAGAGAATGAGAAGTTACGTCGAGATGTTAGTCACTTAACTAACCTAACAGCTCGAACTAATAAAAAGCTTGACGAAGTAGAAAAAACCTCAAAAGATCGATCCAAGCGGGAAAGAGATTATGATGAGGAAAATAAGAGGTTGAACAAGGAAAACCACACACTAAGGAACCAAAACACAGCACTACGAAGGAAGGTTCACCTACAAGAAGACAAGATCAGAGACTTTGTAGAAGCTAAGGAGACCCTCATGAAGCTGGTTAGCGAGTTGAAAGAAACCGTTAATAAGCGAGAGGTACAATTCGTTGAGTTTGAGCAAGCTAATAATACCCTGCGCCATACTTTGGACGATTTACATATGAAACTAAACGATCACGGAGGAGTATGAAATTATGAGGAACTATGCAAGTTCACTGGACCACCAACTGAAAGCATGTCAAAGATCAAGCGAGCAGTTATTAATTCAAAAGGAGCAGTTGGAACGACAGTGTCATACAATGAAAGAAGACTATGATGTCTTGAGAAGTGACCTACAAGGGATCATCGAAAAAGTGAACCAAACAATGCGTACAATCGCGATAATGGCTAGAAGAGATCGAGGATTTGCAGAATGGGCAAGGGATCTGCGAAGGAGTACTTCACCAATGACATCAAATGCGGATGAACTATATGAGTTTCTAGGGATGATCAGTAGAGACCTTGGATACTTTGGTCACTTTCATTAAATGTTCCCTTTCCCAATTTCGTATTTTCTATTTTATTCTTTCTTGGTTAATTTGTAATTTTCTTTCAATCTTCAATAAAATAGAGTTAATTAGTTCATGCATCATGGTTTTTTTTTATATCATTCTGAATTTTAATTCATACTTCAGAGTTGTCAAAATAGCTCGATCACCACGAATCCGCCATACTCAAGCCACTAGATACAAAAGAAGAATTATGGAAGAACAAAGCTTAGAAATGGAAAAAACGAGGAAAGATATCGAGGAATTACGAGGGAAGCTAGATGCCATCCTTATCCTTTTGGAAAAGAGCAAGACAACAATCGATATTGCTCAACCTAGCAAAGTAGTTAACGATCCTCTCAAGATTAATTTTAACTCAAGATATCGACGTACAACCCGTTGTATGCGACATCACAATAGAAACAAATTTCGTTCCCTTTTAAGACAAAACATGCCCCTACAAGTGGCCAAACTGGAACTTCAATCTGTAAGGAAAGACCATCGAGGGTAACTGTGTTGGGATTTATGCCCTAAACTTGTGTAATTTTGATCAATTAAATAAAGGGTTATTTGTTTTGACAGAATTACAGTCTTGCTTTATAAATCTAATAAACTAAGCTCCAAGGTTATAACATATATCTTGAACATCAGTGTAGTGGACACTATTTGGATTGTGTTCAAGAATATAACCTAAATGGTCTATGGTATAAGAATAAGGTTGGAAACCTCATTCTGGAAACACCATGGATGCGACCCATTTTGTAATTAGTACAAATGAGGTAATCTAACTCATTCATGTAGTTGACATGCGAGTGGGGGCATCTTGTATGAAGAGTTCATACAAGACCGGATCACAAATTATTAGTCTAACTAGTGTAACAGATTAATGAGGATAAGACTAGTAATTTATAGATGGTCATTAGTGACTCGACTTTGAATCTGAGCAAGTTAAGAACTCCTGCTTATAGGGGTTTGTCCTTAGACTAGTATGGGTGAGAGTGACACTGTGGCAGACTCAATAAGCCTACCTTCTCGGGGACGAACCTCGTGTGGTAGTGGGAACTTAACTGTACAAGATGGAATTCACTCATTCCTACACTAAGGAATTAGATAGGTTGTTCCCTTAAGAACTGACTCCAGGTCTTGAACAACGGGGCCCCGCCCTCTATGAGGGTATGAGTTTAAGGTAGGACCTTAGACTTGTTGTTCATTAGAGGATCAGTGATGCTTAAGGAACAAAGAGGTAATCACAGGGGTAAAACGGTAATTTGACCCAGCTGTAATTACGAACAACCTGTGAAGGGTTGACTCATGGGTATTGATTATATCAGTGGACACAATATTATCTACAGTGAGGAGAGTGCAGCTACAAGTCTATAGTGAAGTGACTTGTAGTTAATGAATATTGATTAACTGGATCAAAGTGTTTGATCAGTTAATCTCACATCATTGGAGCTCATGAATTGTAGGTCCATTAGGTCCCTCCGTTGGCTCAACATGGTAACATTGAGGGTATAAAGTTACGGATGAAATTGAAGTGTTCAATTTCATATATGAGATATCATATCAATTATATGTGATATAATTGATATAATATATAGTTTTAATGTGAATTGGATTCACATATTAACTATATATTAAAGAGATAATGAAAGAGGGATAGGATGGTAATTTCCATCCCTATCTCCTTATATATAGTTGCATGAGATGCAACTAGGTCAAGCTAACCAAAAGTGATTCCAAGCCTTTGTTGTGTTGTTGGAAAGGTTCCAAAACACAAACATTTCTCTCACAACATCTCATATCACCTAAAGGGAACCCACATTCCTCCCTCACCTAGAGAACAACGGAGAAGATCCAGTGGTCGTTTATTCGTCCGTTCGTGTTCCAGTTGCTGATGATCGTGGGAGAGAGGAGCACTTGAAGAAAGGTTCTTCAAAGGTAATATTCCTTGTTGTCCATTATGTTTATATGCTTAATCTAGTTGTTTTCGTTCTTGAATGTAATCTTTGTAACTAAATCGAGAGCGCGCGGTTAACAATCGCTTCTGCTGCGGGATTCGATTCCCTTCAAATTGTTACTGTTCCCAATCTTGACAATCAAAAAGTCAGGAAGGGATTGACTGGGGGTGAGAATGTCTCATCTGACGAGAACCTTGAGGTCTTAGAAGAAAGGTTGAGAGTAATCGAAGGTACTTATGTATTTGGGAACATAGAAGCTACTAATCTGTGTTTAGTGCCAGACGTGGTACTCCCACCAAAATTCAAGATACCAGAATTTGAGAAATATGACGGAACGTCCTACCCCAAAAATCATCTTATTATGTACTGCAGAAAAATGGTAGCGTATGTTCAAAATGATAGGTTATTAATTCATTGCTTTCAAGATAGTTTGACTGGCCCAACATCTCGTTGGTATATGCAATTGGATAGTGCACAAGTCTGTTCATGGAAAAACTTAGCTGATTCATTTTTAAAGCAGTACAAACACAATCTAGACCTTGCTCCTGATCGACTAGATTTACAACGGATGGAAAAAAAATGATGAAAATTTTAAAGAATACGCTCAAAGATGGAGGGATACTGCTGCTCAAGTACAACCTCCTTTGACGGATAAAGAGTTTTCTGCCATGTTCATCAATACCCTAAAGTCTCCATTTTATGATCATATGATAGGGAATGCTTCAGAGAATTTCTCAGACATCATGAGGATTGGGGAAAGAATTGAGTTTGGAATCAAGCACGGTAGGATAAGTCAGGCCACAGAATCTTTGACAGCCAAAAAAGGATCCACTTTGAAGAAAAAGGAGGGAGATGTACAGATGATAGGAAAGGTGGGGGAATTTCCTCAACAATCCCATCAACAGATGTCACAGTACCCACCAGGTTATTATCCACCCTCGTATGGATATTACCCATATCAAGTAAATAGTGCATCTGCTCTATATGTTCCTTACTCAAGCCAAGGTTCAAGACCAATGATGAATCAAGGCTTCCAGCCTCATAAGCAGCAACAGGTGGTCACCACTGGACAACAGGGCAACAAAGTAACATAGAAGCCTCAGTTTGAACCTATTCCAATGACATATACAGAACTTTTACCTCAGTTGTTCCAGAATCTGCAATTGACACCTAAGCCCTTACGACCTTTGCAACCCCCCCTATCCAAGATGGTATGATCCGAACGCTCATTGTGACTATCATGCAGGAGCTGCTGCGCATACGACAGAAAACTGTATCGCCTTGAAGTATAAGGTACAAGAGCTCATCAACACAGGGTGGTTAAATTTCAAAAAAGAAAAGGGCCCCAACGTCAATAAGAATCCATTGCCTAATCACCAAGTAAATGCGATAGAACATCAGAGTGTTGATGCAAAAGCACAGGTTTCAACAATTGTGACCCCGTTGGAAAAACTTTTTAAAATTCTACTTGTTAATGGCTATGTATCTGTAGAATACTTATACCCAGATTCTACTCAAGAAGAATATAATGATAACTTGGCCTGTTCATTTCACGCTGGGGCAAAAGGTCATTCTTTGGATCGATGTCACCACTTTCGCAAGAGGGTCCAAGAATTGATGGACATGAAGGTTTTTACTGTTGCACAATCTCGTGGCTTTTATCCAGATAATGAAGTGGGCACTATAGAAGGACTTTCCTCTAAAAAGGTTGGTTTAAATGTGCCTTTTAAACCTCTCACAATCTTTCATCGCAAAAAGACCACCCTACTTGCTACTGATCTGAAGCCAATCACCATCCATATGCCAACTCCTTTTAAGTATAAAAGTTCGAAAGCAGTACCTTGGAGCTATGAATACAAGGTGTCTATCAACTCAGAAACACCGTCACTTCTTATCGACAATATCACCGAAGTGAGGGGCCAGACACGAAGTGGGAAATGTTATACTCCTAATCCGCTTGTAAAGCAATGTGAAAATAAGGGAAAAGAACAAAAGTTGGGTGTTAAAACTAGTACAGGAAATGATGATGAGCTCCATGAAACATTAAACGAGATGAAGACCAAATCTTCTGTGTCTGAAGATGATGCCCAAGAGTTTCTAAAACTGGTTAAACAAAGTGAATACAAAGTGATTGATCAATTAGCTCGAACACCTGCAAAAATTTTCATATTTTCTTTGTTGTTATCCTCAGAAACACATCGAAATATGATACTAGAAGCATTAAACCAGGCCTATGTTCCTAATGACATCACATCAGACAGTTTGAACAATATCGTGGGAAATATAACTGCGTGCAACTCCATAACCTTTACGGATGATGAGATACCCCCAGAAGGTACAAGACACACAAAGGCACTTCATATTTCTGTCAAATGTAAAGATTTCTTGATCGCAAAAGTCCTAGTTGACAATGGATCTTCATTGAACACAATGCCAAAATCAACCTTAGAAAGGTTGCCTGTTGACATGTCTCACATGAGGCCTAGCGTTGTGGTAGTAAGGGCTTTTGATGGAACACGCAGTCAGGTAGTTGGAGATATTTATGTCCCAATACAAATAGGTCCTTGCACATTTACTATAACCTTTCAAGTTATGGACATCCCGACCGCATACAACTTTTTACTAGGGCGTCCTTGGATTCATTCCGCAGGAGCTGCCCCATCAACACTCCACCAAAAGCTAAAATTTTCAGTTGGAAAAAGTCTAGTAATTGTCTTGGGATAAGAGGATATTTGGGTTTCGATACCAGCTTCAATGCCTTATGTTGAAGCGGCAGAAGATGCTTTTGAGTCATCATTTCAAACTTTTGAGGTTGCGAGCGCCACGTTCCTTCATTGAGAACCTAAGAAATTCAGATTCAAACCACCAAGTGATTCTTATAAAAGTAATAGTTGCTTGGATGATATTTTGAGCCTAACCAGAAATATGAAAATATTTGGGTTGGGGCACAAACCCAATAGAATGGATATGATTAGAGTACAAAAGCAGGAAAAGGAAAAACGGTTAGCCAGATTGGAAAATCGTGAACTAAAGCATCAGGAAGAAAGGATTCCTCCTCTCTACCATTCTTTCAAAAGTGTTGGTGTACTTCATCCAAAGAGTTGTGGAGATTATGCAATCGCAACCGTGATTGAAGAAGAAGAAATAGGCCCATGGATCTACCCATGCCCAAAGAATTTCAAGCTTGACAATTAGAGTGTTATTGAATCGTCGTTATTTGTTGTTAAACTGTCAGAGTAATTGCCCATCTTTTGTTTTAAATTATTTTGATAATTTAGGGTTTCCTTTGAGTCCAAGTTAATTCCAGTCATTTCATATTGCTTTTTTAAATTTCCAACCCACTTATTCTTTGTTCAACTTTCTTTCGTTATTTAATGGAAGTTATGATCCTGTTTATATTTCTTTGCTTTGTGTATTGTTTCCTTCAAGCCACAAATTCATTATTTCTTTATTTTTCCTTATTTTCTTCTCTTTTTCTTGTGCCAAATAAACAACGTCTTAAAACGTAACGTTGAGTTCGAATGTGCAAACGATTCTCGATGCGAATTTGATACTCCTATATACAATGTTGAGTCTGATGAGGAGATAGAAGAAGAAGAAAGACACCTCGAGCCTACCCCCAAGATGATGGAAATAATGAAACAAGAAGAGAAAATGTTAGACCCCCATGAGGAATTAACGGAGACAATTAATGTAGGGTCACAAACAGAGGTTAAAGAGGTTCAAATTGGCACCAACATCTCCGTAGAAACTCGTAAAAAATTAATTGATTTACTGATGGAATATGTCGATGTGTTTGCCTGGTCTTATCAAGACATGCCCGGATTAGATGAAAGTATTGTAATGCACCATTTTCCACTCAAACTTGATTGTAAACCTGTAAGACAGAAGTTACGGAAAATGAAGCCAGGCATGTTGGTAAAGATAAAAGATGAAGTCAAGAAACAAATTGACGTTGGATTCTTAACTGTTGCTATTTACCCTGAATGGGTGGCAAACATTGTTCCTGTGCCAAAGAAGAATGGACAAGTAAGGATATGTGTTGACTATAGGGATTTGAATAGAGCAAGTTCTAAAGACAACTTTTTGCTCCCTCATATTGATGTATTGGTAGATAATACTTCTGGATTCTCTACCTTTTCTTTTATGGATGGATTTTCTAGCTACAACCAGCTCAAAATGGCATCTGAGGATCAGGAAAAGACAACTTTCATTACACTGTGGGGAACATTCTGTTATAAGGTTATGCCGTTTGGACTTAAAAATGCTGGGGCAACTTACCAACGAGCCATGGTCACATTGTTCCATGATTTGATGCACAAAGAAATTGAGGTTTACGTGGATGATATGATTGCTAAATTGAAGAAGGAGGAAGAACATGTAAAAATCCTCCGCAAATTATTTGATCAGTTGAGGAAGTTTAAACTTAAACTCAATCCAAATAAATGAATATTTGAGGCAACCTCAAGAAAACTGTTAGGATTCGTTGTTAGTCAAGAAGGCATCAAGGTAGACCCTGACAAAGTCAAAGCAATTATAGAAATGCCACCCCCGCAAACTCTGAAGGGAGTGAGAGGTTTTTTAGGGCGAATAAATTACATTTCGAGATTCATAGCGCAATTAACCATAACAGGCGAACCTATTTTCAAGCTACTTCGCAAAAACAATGATGGAACTTGGAATGAAGATTGTCAAACTGCATTTGATAAAATTAAGCAGTATTTACAGAACCCACCAGTTCTTATTCCTCCAGTTCCAGGGCGTCCTCTTATCTTATATCACAGTAACAGAAAATGCAATGGGGTGTGTGCTTGGACAACACGATGACTCCGGTAGAAATGAGCAAGTTGTGTATTACCTAAGCAAGAAGTTTACTAATTGTGAAACTAGGTATTCCTCTATGGAGAAAACATGTTGTGTGACGACCGCCATCTCAGGTACTATTAGTTATCTTAATTAACACTCTATTAGCCGCTGTATTTAGTTGGATTGGTGTTTTTAATCAAGCTCGGTGAGAGTGAAACCTTAATTTTGGTTTAGTTAAAGTGAATGGCTCCTTATAGAATAAGATTACTTATGAAATTAAATGGAAAGGAAATGACAAGGACACTTAGTAAATAATGCCTAGGTAAGGGTTAATTGGGACTTTTAACAATAACCTAGACCTCATTGTTCAACCCTATATTTATATATATATATATATTTACAAGAGAAGAAGGTTGGAACCAAAAACCCTAACCCTAATCACATCACCTCCATCTCATTTTACAAACCCCTAACCCTAACATAGTATCACCTCCTTCTTCTCCCTTCTCGTTCACTCAACCCTAGCGGAACCCGGATCCACCGTGCCGCGCGCCACCGCATCATCCGAGCTCACGAACGCCCGGCCGAGCGTGGTCGTGAGAGTACTCGTCTTTGCGCCCGGAGAATCAACGGCCCCTAACCTCGTGGGCGAAGACCCACGGACGAACAGCCGAGCCTGCGAATCCACCGAGTTCTTTGCTCGGGGCATCGTAACGCCGCCGCCGGATTGCGGCCAAGACCTCCAGCGATCGGGATCCGTTCTGCGTCCCGAGATCGCCGCCGCCGCTCGTGAGATCGAGGTGCAAACGGTCCCGCGAACGCCCGTCGCGCGGCGGCAGCAGATCCTACCGCGCCGCGGAAGATTTGATCCTCGTCCCCGCCGTCCCACGAGTTTCGCTCCGTGCGTCCGTGGCGTGGCGGCCACCACCGCCAAGTCGTCCGCCGCCCGCTCGAGATCATTCGGCCGCCAAGCCGAACCCTCGGCCGCTACTCTTGTTGTGGAGAACCGTCGCCGGTCATTCGTGACTCTCGGCCGCCGCCGTCGGCCCACTCCGATCGACGCAGCACTTTCAATCTTTGAAACATTAACTCGGTGAGCGAGCTGGTTTAATTTTCGAACTCGTTGGAGATTTACTTGTGACCTATCGATTAGATTAAGCGTTCGATTGAGAATTTAAGCTACGAGTTCGAACACGTCTTTGTAGGAACCGAACTTGGAGCGGAATTGGAGGTCGATTGCCAAGCAAGCTAAGGAATATTGAGTTCTCGCGTTGAAAGCCGAGGTAAGCGGGACCACGACATCTTAATCACCGATATTTAGGGTATCGCATGATTAGGGTTCTAGTGAATACTTGGAGTTTAAATTCGGAAATTGGTGTGAATCAGGTTTCACTAAAAGGAGAATAGGCAGGGAGTTCGATTAGGTTTTGGAATAAAAATCGAAGCTCGAGGTAAGGGACCTTGTGCCGAACTTTTAATGGGAGTAAATGAAAATGATTTTCATGATTTTATGCGAAATAGTTTATGTTTTTCTCATGAAAATACACAGTTATTATTTTGAGAATACGTGATATTTTATGTGCAAATACTTCGATGTATTATGTGAAAATGAACCATTATTTTATGTGAAAGTATTCCCGTATGTTATGTATAAGGACCTCATTATTTTATGTGAGAATAGGACAGTAGTTCGTATGAGAATGTTTCATGTTTCTTACAAAAGTATGATTTTTCACACTGTCCATGAGAAAGTATGAATGATATATTGATGATGATGTTTGTGATATGTACACCATGATTATGTGACTGATGGGACCTCATGCATGTTTTGTATGCCACGAAATGAATTAACGAATAGTGTGGACATTGGTTATCCTGAGATCGCTATGTGCATGGTCAAACATGCAATAGAGACCTATGGGTCAAAGCATGCGAGAGTCCATGAGGACCCAAATGAAATGACTCGGGATGACGATCGGCCTCACAATTAAATGAACAGCCATGGATTAAAGACCTGGCAATTAAATGAACAGCCATGGATTAAAGACCTGGCAATTAAATAAACAGCCATGGATTAAAGACCTGGCAATTAAATAAACAGTCATGGATTAAAGACCTGACAATTGAATGAGCAGCCATGGATTAAAGACCTGGCAACTGAATAAGCAGTCATGGATTAAAGGCCTGACAATTAAATATGCAGCCATGGATTAAAGACCTGGCAACTCTAGAAAGTTTTAGATCCCATCTATGTATGTTATGAATGAGTTTAGAGAGCATGATTGTATGTGTATGCATATCCCAAACCTCTGTGGCGAGGTTACTTACTCAGTATTGTTTTGCAATACTCACCCTTTCTTTTAAAAATGTTTTTGAGTAAAGGGAAGGGCGTGCGGGCGTGTGACGGGGCGTTATTAGGACCATGGGAACCAAAGATGATTTCGCATATATTCTTATTTTGAACTATTGTTGTCTCTATGTTTTTAATTGGAGTTAAACTTACTTACAGTTTTTAATAGGCCAAGCTGATGTGATGTTTTTAAATGATTTGAATGTTTTGTTTTTTTTGGGATCCCTGGAACTATTTACGTTAATTGGAAATGGCTTTTAAGTTCTTTTTATCTCTCGGCCGATAAATGCATGCATGTGTAGTAATGTCCCTAGGAATTTGGTCATAGAAAAGTAGGGCGTTATAGTTGGTATCGAGCCCTAGGTTTAAGGGTTACGTAGACTTGCTTACTGAGTAAGCACGAGTAGTTCCCATGGTTTAACAACGCTTCCAGTCACCACAGTGCGTTACGATATTTTATTAAGAAAGTAAATGATTATGATATGATACGATTTTATGCATATACATAACCTTAAAAGCCCCAAGGGTGATCCTATCTTATGATTTGAAAGTAAAGGAAATGAAAGTTAGAAACTCTCTATATTGTAGTTTTGACATAATGCCACCTAGAGGCCGAGGGAGAGGTAGGGGGCGTGGTAGGGGCGGAGGGCAAGGGAAAACGTTGACGCCCAACCGGAATTACCCCACGGATCGGGAGAGGTTACTCCACCGTTCGAGACCTCCCCGGATCACCGGCCGTCGAGAGAATGTACTGCAGCTGCCCCATGTGGCGGACTGAGAACGCCAATGTTATGACTATGATGGTGGAGGCCATGCGAGTCTAGTCACGAGCTCTGATAGCCACCCAGTGGCCCCCAGCAAATCGTGGGGCGGCGATGCAACTCGAGTCTCGTTACGAAGGACTTCGAGGAAGTATGATCCGAGATCTTTCTATGGGTCTTCTAGTGACCCCACTCATGGTCGAGTTGTGGGTCGTCCTCCATTGAGACCATCTTGGTGATGAACCGCCACGAGGACCGAGAGGGTGTCTGTGCGACCTTCATCTTTGAGGATGACGCGTACTTGTGGTGGAGTCCGCCCAAGGAACCATTGTTGCCCAGCGGAGAAACGATTACTTGGAATCTATTCAAAGAAGCATTCTCGCGGAAATTCTATCTGCGCGGCTCGTTCACGAGAAGCGGCGAAATTCTTACAGTATGCGAACCGGGCAGCGATGGGAGATATATGAGGGAATTTACCCGTTTGTCCCGTTTGCCCCGAGCCGGTGGATCTGAAGCAAAGAAGACCGAACGCGCTTCATCATGGGGCTAGATGAGAATGTTCGAGGCTTTATCCAAGCATTAGCACCTCCCGATTACGCCTCCGCGCGGTGAGAGTGGCGGAATCGATTTGGGTGTGCAGCTCGGGGGCGCACAAAGTGGTGGTGAAGTTAACTCAAGCGACCATAGCGAATCATAAGAGGAAGTGGGACCACCCAATTCCAGCTCCACAGCGCCCCAGCGTACATCGCATGGACTGAGGCATTTTAAATGCGAGTTCGGCCGAAACCACAAGTCAGCGGATCGGGAAATAGCGGTGGAGATAGGCCACAGTGCAAAAGAATGTGGTAGCGACCTTTGAGGTAAATGTATGGCCCGATCCGGGCGTGTTTCAAGTGTGGAAAGGAAGGGCACAGAGCTAATAATCGCCGAGTCAAGCCAAAGCACTAGCCACCACAAAGTTATGAATAGTGGGCTCTTTGTGGAAGCCGCCATACATCGAGGAGAGCCTATGCAAGCACCAGTAGAGACATCTATGGCTCGGGACTCGGTGGTTCTGGTACACTTCCATTACTTGGGCACCTCGCCTTTGTACTATTTGATTACAGTTCTACACACTCTTTTATTTCGCATCCTTTGTAAGTCAAGTGAGTTAGAACTAGAAACGATTCACGATATGCCCTATCTGTCTCCTCTCATGCGGAATAAATTTATTAGCCAATATGAAAGTCAAGGATGGTAGTGTGACCATCGCAGACCATGAGTTAGCAGTGAACCTAGTGGTCTTAGATATGTTTGATTTTGATGTAATATTGGGCATGGACTGGTTAGCGCAAACCATGCTTGTATTGATTGTTTCGGAAGGAGGTAGTGTTCACTCCTCCCTAACCAACCCGCAGCTCTGAGTTCAGAGAGGCACGATAGCGGAAGTAGGCCTAAAGGTAATTCTCGCCCTTAAGGCGAAGAAAGTTATTGCATCGGGGAGCTTGGGCGTCTTAGCTTTGCATACTAGATGCAAGGTGCCGCGAGATCTCAGTGACATCGGTATCACGCGTGAATGAGTTTACTGACGTTTTCCCGAGATCTCCGAATACCTCCAATCGGGGAGGTAGATTTTAACATCAGATTGGAGTTGGGGACGACCCGATATCAAAGGCCCCGTCTGAGAATGGCACCAAAGAGAGTTGAAAAGAACTAAAAGTATGCGATTACAAGACTTGCTAGACAAAGGGTTTATATGCCCAAGCGTTTCGCTTCACCGGGAGCACCACCGGTATTGTTCGTGAAAAGAAAGACGGATCCATGCGCTTTGTGTATAGATTACGAGGAGTTGAATAAAGTTACAATCAAGAATAAATATCCTCTCCCGAGAATAGATGATTTGTTCGATCGATTTGCAAGGAGCGGCGTGTTCTCTAAGATCGATCCGAGATCGAGCTACCATCGATTGAGGATCGGTGAAGGGGATATCCTAAAACGAGATTCGAGATCACGTTATGGGCATTACGAGTTCCACGGTGATGCCGTTTGGTCTCACCAATGCTCCTGCCGCCTTCATGGACTTGATGAACCGTTTGTTCAAGGAGTTTCTTGATACGTTCGTGATTGTGTTCATCGATGATATATTGATATACTCGGTGTGATGAAGAGCATGAAATGCACTGAGGAAAGTCTTACTCACACCGAGAGAATAAGTTGTATGCAAAATTCTCAAGTGTGAATTTTGGCTCGCATGGCAAGTATCTTTTCTAGGGCATGTGGTGTCTGGAAGTCGAGTCTCTGTTGATCCAAATGGGCGGTGGAGGCCGTCACACACGGTGGCCTCGTCCGACCACCGCTATAGTGCAGTACGTAGTTTTCTGGGGTCTTGCGGGGATACTATAGGCGTTTACGTCACGAGTTTTGCCAAGATAGCCATGCCTATGACTCACCTTGGCGTAGAAAGGAAACTCATTTGTTTGGGATGACGCTTGTGAGGCGAGTTCCGGGAACTCAAGCACGCAGTTAGTGTCGGCCCGATTCTTCTGATTCCCAGAGAGAGGGGAGCTTTGTGGTTTCTGGTGATGCTTCTAAGAAAGGGTTGGGTTGTGTCTTGATGATGCAAAGACGGTAAAGTAATAACTTATGCATCCCGACAATTGAAGACGCCGCAGAGGAACTATCCAACTCATGACACGGAACTAGCAAAGAAGATGGTATTTGCATTAAAGATCCGGAGACACTACCCGTATGGCGAGAAAATTCAGATTTTCACAGATCATAAAAGTCAAAGTATCTGCTTCACCCGAAGGAATTGAACATGAGGCAACGCAGATGGTTGGAATTGGTGAAAGATTATGATATTGACATACGATACCATCCGTAAGGCTAATGTAGTGGCCGATGCCCTCGTGAGGAAGCGATTGCATCATCTGCATGCGCGCGAGTAGGACAGCAGCAGAGTTACAGCGCGAGTTTGCTCGAGCCAAATTGCGGTGCTAGCGAGGAAAGACCACGGCTCGATTAGCCACATTAACAATGCAAAACCGACCTTGAGGCAACGTATTATAGAGGCTCAGCGGGTGGACCCTCGGTTAGTGGAAAAACTTATCGCTGCGGTAGCTACGGTGAGTTGTGAGAGTTTTCCCCATCCACGGATGGAGGATTGCTATTTCGAGGGCGATTGTGTGTGCCGGGCGATGACAAGCCGAGAACCGAGATCTTGAACGAAGCCCATAACTCACCATTTTCTATGCATCCCGGCACCAAGATGTACCGAGATCTCAAACTTGATCATTTTGGTGGTGTAACATGAAGCGCGACATAGCGAGTTTGTCGCCAAGTGTTTGACTTGTCGGCAGTGAAGGCACCTGAAGCGAGACCGCGCGGTTTTCTTTAACCATTACATGTGCCTCGGTGGAAATGGGAGGAGATCTCTATGGATTTCATAGTTGGGTCGCCTAGAACTCTCACGAGAGTTACACGGTAATTTGGGTCATAGTGGGCCAGATTAACAAAGTCAAGACATTTCATACCGAAAACCCACCTATTCTACAGATAAGTGGCGCGACTTTACTGGAAGAGATAGTCCGTTTGCATGGAATTCCCGGTCAAGATTATTTCGATGAGGATCCACGTTTCACCTCCAACTTCGGAGGAGTTTACGAGAGAGCGTTGGTTCGCGATTGAACTTGATGCGACTTTTCACCCACGAGGCGGATGGGCGATGAGCGTAACGATTAAACCAGATATTAGAGGATATGTTGCGAGCTTGCACTTTAGACTTCCTGAGCGGTTAGGACACTCATTTACATCCGATGGAGTTTGCTTATAACAACGATTATCGATGCGACCATCGGAATGGCTCCATTTGAAGCTCTCTATGGAAAACGTTGCGAAAATCCGATTTTGGGAGGAGGTTAGTGAACGCCGATTGTTGGGTCCGAATTAGTACAGTCACTAATGAGGCAATGCAAAAGATCGAGAACACGAATGCAGACCGCCCAAGTCGGACAAAAGAATTATCTTGACACGAGGCGAAGGACCTAGAATTCGAGGTTGGGGACCACGTGTTTCTTAAGGTGGCTCCAATGAAGGGAATTCTAAGGTTTGGCCGTAGTAAAGGAAGTTGAGTCCGCGATTCATCCGGACCATTTGAGATTTTAGAGAGGATTGGTGCAAAGTGGCCTCTGATTAGCACTTTGCCGCCTTCTCTTTCAGTGATTCATAACGTATTCCATGTCTCCATGCTTTGAAAGTATATGTTCCGGACCCACTCATGTCATAGACTTGAACCGCTGCGATTAGCGGAAGATCGAGTTATGGCGAACGCAGCCAGCATACAAATTATTGCAAGAGACCAGAAAGACCTCCAGAATCGCATGCGAGATCGGCTTAGTTAAAGTGTTATGGCGCGAACCACCGCATACGGAGGAAGCTACAGGGAGCGCGAGAAGAGGAAGTCTGCGCTAAATATCCTGAACTATTCCAAGAATAGGAACTTTCGAGGGCGAAAGTTCTTAAGGAGAGAAAGATTGTGACGCCACCGCCATCTCGGGTACTATTAGTTATCTTAATTAACACTCTATTAGCCAGTATTTAGTTGGATTGGTGTTTTTAATCAAGCTCGGTGAGAGTGAAACCTTAATTTTGGTTTAGTTTAAGTGAATGGCTCCTTATAGAATAAGATTACTTATGAAATTAAATGGAAAGGAAATGACAAGGACACTTAGTAAATAATGCCTAGGTAAGGGTTAATTGGGACTTTTAACAATAACCTAGACCTCATTGTTCAACCCTATATTTATATATATATATATATTTACAAGAGAAGAAGGTTGGAACCAAAAACCCTAACCCTAATCACATCACCTCCATCTCATTTTACAAACCCTAACCCTAACATAGTATCACCTCCTTCTTCTCCTTCTCGTTCACTCAACCCTAGCCGGAACCCAGATCCACCGTGCGCTAGCGCGCCAATTGCATCATCCGAGCTCACGAACGCCGGCCCGACGTGGTCGTGAGGAGTACTCGTCTTTGCACGACCGGAGAATCAACGGCCCCTAACCTCATCGGCGAAGACCCACGGACGAACGCCGAGTGCAGATCCACCGAGAGTTCTTTGCTCGGATCGTATGCGCCGCCACCGGATTGCGGCCGAAGACCTCCAGCGATCGGGATCCGTTCTGCCCGAGAGATCGCCGCCATTGCTCGTGAGATCGAGGGTGCGGCCGTCCCGCAACGCCCGTCTGCGCGACCAGCGAGCCCTACCGCGCCGGGAAGATTTGATCCTCGTCCCGCCGTCCCACGAGTTTCGCTCCGGCCGTCCGTGGCGGCTTGCCCACCATGAAGTCGTCCGCCGGCGCTGCTCGAGATCATTCAGTATGGCCAAGCGAACCTCGGCCGCCGCTCTCATAGGGAGAACTGCCGCCGCGGTCATTCGTGACTCGACTTCGGCCGCCGCCGTCGGCCCGCCTCGTCGGCACTTTCAATCTTTGAAACATTAACTTTCGGTGGCGAGCTGGTTTAATTTTCGAACTCGTTGGAGATTTACTTGTGACTATCGATTAGATTAAGCGTTCGATTGAGAATTTAAGCTACGGGTTCGAACACGTCTTTGTAGGAACCGAACTTGGAGCGGAATTGGAGGTCGATTGCCAAGCAAGCTAAGGAATATTGAGTTCTCGCGTTGAAACCGAGGTAAGCGGGACACGACATCTTAATGCAGTATTTAGGGTATCGCATGATTAGGGTTCTAGTGAATACTTGGAGTTTAAATTCGGAAATTGGTGTGAATCAGGTTTCACTAAAAGGAGAATAGGCAGGGAGTTCGATTAGGTTTTGGAATAAAAATCGAAGCTCGAGGTAAGGGACCTTGTGCCGAACTTTTAATGGGAGTAAATGAAAATGATTTTCATGATTTTATGCGAAATAGTTTATGTTTTTCTCATGAAAATACACAGTTATTATTTTGAGAATACGTGATATTTTATGTGCAAATACTTCGATGTATTATGTGAAAATGAACCATTATTTTATGTGAAAGTATTCCCGTATGTTATGTATAAGGACCTCATTATTTTATGTGAGAATAGGATGATGAGTTCGTATGAGAATGTTTCATGTTTCTTACAAAGTATGATTTTCTGCATCGTCCATGAGAAAGTATGAATGATATATTGATGATGATGTTTGTGATATGTACACCATGATTATGTGACCGATGGGACCTCATGCATGTTTTGTATGCCACGAAATGAATTAACGAATAGTGTGGACATTGGTTATCCCGAGATCGCTATGTGCATGGTCAAACATGCAATAGAGACCTATGGGTCAAAGTAATCGTGAAAGTGCATGAGGACCCAAATGAAATGACTCAGGATGACCAATCGGCCTCACAATTAAATGAAACGACCATGGATTAAAGACTGGCAATTAAATGAAACGACCATGGATTAAAGACTGCAGCAATTAAATAAACGACCATGGATTAAAGACCTGGCAATTAAATAAACAGTCATGGATTAAAGACCTGACAATTGAATGAGCAGCCATGGATTAAAGACACGCAATGAATAAGCGATCATGGATTAAAGGCCTGACAATTAAATATGCAAATGCATGGATTAAAGACACAGCAACTCTAGAAAGTTTTAGATCCCATCTATGTATGTTATGAATGAGTTTAGAGAGCATGATTGTATGTGTATGCATATCCCAAACCTCTGTAGCGAGGTTACTTTACTCGGTATTGTTTTGCAATACTCACCCTTTCTTTAAAAATGTTTTTCGAGTAAAGGAAGGGCGTGCGGCGTGTGGTGTGGGGCGTTATTAGGACCATGGGAACCAGCATGATTTCCGCATATTCTTATTTTGAACTATTGTTGTCTCTATGTTTTTAATTGGAGTTAAACTTACTTACAGTTTTTAATAGGCCAAGCTGATGTGATGTTTTTAAATGATTTGAATGTTTTGTTTTTTTTGGGATCCCTGGAACTATTTACGTTAATTGGAAATGGCTTTTAAGTTCTTTTTATCTCTCGGCCGATAAATGCATGCATGTGTAGTAATGTCCCTAGGAATTTGGTCATAGAAAAGTAGGGGCGTTACATGTTGTGCTTTAGCATGGGTCGCACGTCGTTTAAGACAATATATGTTGTATCACACAACATGACTTTTCTCAAAAATGGATCCTATGAAATATATCTTTGAGAAGCCATCTTTATCAGGACGAATTGCAAGGTGGCAAGTTCTTCTATCCGAATATGACATCACCTATGTGACTCAAAAATCAATAAAGGGAAGTGCCCTTGCTGATTACTTAGCACAACAATCTATAGAAGACTATGAGCCAATGAAGTTTGACTTTCCCAATGAGTATGTATTCACTACAACAGTAGAAGAAGAAGGAGACAAATCAGAAATGTGGACCATGTTCTTTGATGGAGCTTCAAACGAGTTGGGTCATGGAATAAGGGTGATATTAATATCACCCAAAGGAGAATTGCTCCCTCTCACTGCCAAGCTTTGTTTTGACTGTACACATAACATGGCTGAATACTAAGCATGTTTAATGGGCAACCAAGCTGCTTTAGATATGAAAGTTAAGAAACTTCAAGTCTTGGGGGATTCTTTGTTGGTAATCCATCAATTAAGGGGAGAATGGGAAACCAGAGATGCTAAATTACTACCGTATAAACAACTTATATCAAAGTTGTTTCTGAACTTTGACCAAATTTCTTTTGATTATTCGCCAAGAGAAAATAATCGAATAACAGATGCATTAGCTACATTGGCAGTTATGTTTAATTTGGATTTTGATGAAGAAGTCCAACCAATCAAAGTTGAGAAACGAGATACTCCAGCCTCTTGTATGAATATTGAGAGAGAGTCAGAAGACCAACCATGGTTTCAAAAAATCAGACAATATTTAAAATATGGAGAACATCCCCTAGGAGCGTCAGAAAATGATAAACGAACTCTTAGAAGGTTGGCTACGAAATTTTTCTTGAATGGAGAAATACTTTACAAAAGAAACCATGATATGATGCTACTTAGATGTCTGAGTGCAACAAAGGCTAACCAAATTATGAAAGAAATTCATAGCGGAATTTGTGGGTCTCACACTAACTGGCATATGATGGCTAGGCAAGTCTTAAGGGTTGGATATTATTGGTTGACCATGGAAACAAATTGCATCAAATATGAAAGAGAATGTCATAAATGCCAGATTTATGAGATAAAACTCATGTTCCTGCATCTGAACTACATGTCTTAACGACTCCTTGGCCTTTCTCCATGTGGGGAATAGACGTTATTGGTCCTATTGATCCAAAGGCTTCAAATGGACATCGTTTTATCTTGGTAGCCATAGATTACTTTACCAAATGGGTGGAAGCAGTTTCTTATCGTGAGGTGACAAAAGGCGTTGTGATCAAATTCATTAAGAGGGAGATTATTTGTCGTTACGACCTCCCTGAAACCATAATCTCTGACAATGCCAGAAACTTAAAAAACAAGATGATGAGTGAATTGTGCGAGCAGTTCAAGATCAAACATCTCAATTCAACTCCCTACAAACCAAAAATGAATGGTGTCGTGGAGGCTGCCAACAAAAATATAAAAAGAATTGTTGAAAAGATGACAATAACATACAGAGGTTGGCATGAAATTCTTCTGAAATTCTTCCCTTTGCTCTACATGGCTATCGTACTTCAATTCGTACCTCAACTGGGGCAACACCTTTCTCTCTAGTTTACGGTATGGAGGCAGTCCTTCCAATTGAGGTAGAAATTCCATCATTGAAAGTCCTTATGGAAGCTAAGTTAGAAGAAGCTGAATGGGTCCAAAATCATTATGAACAACTCAATTTCATCGAGGAAAAGAGACTGACAACATTAAACAGAGGTAAACTCTACCAAAGAAGGATGATGAAAGCTTATGATAAGAAAGTCCGCTCAAAAAGTTTCAAAGAAGGAGATCTTGTGCTAAAAAAGATTCTTCCTTTCCAAAAAGATCATCGAGGAAAATGAACTCCAAATTATGAGGGGTCGTTTGTGGTAAAAAAGGCATTCTCAGGAGGAGCTCTAATCTTAACCAATATGGATGGTCATGAGTTATCAAGCCCAGTTAATTCAGATTATGTTCGTAAATATTATGCATAGAGGCTCATATCATTTTCTTTGAAGGCTAGATATAGTGGTAGGAGGTTTGGCAAGTGTTGGGGAAAGTTACACATCAATTTCGGTGTTCTGTTTAAGGGGTTTTTCTCTTTGAACCTTGGGCTGGAAATTTTTCCATATGTAGAAGATTTTCGTACTCAATAAATCATGTCTTTCTGCATTAGTCATTTTTTTCCTTTCTTTCTTTTTTCCTTTCTCCTATTTCATCTCTCTCTCTAGTTGCCTTGATTATTATCGCAATTAGGAATGAAATTGGGCATATCCGAGACTTTTAAAAGCAATAACGTCTGTCATGGCATTGGAAACCAATAGTGTTTTGTCAAATAAGAGAAGTGTTTAGAAAACAAGGTACCCTTCAAGTAAATTGGGATAAAGTCATCATTTGCATTTTGGTGGCAAATAGGGACAAACTTCATCATTACATAGGAAATTTCTAAACTAGGGCAAAACCATTATCTTCAATTTAGCTAGTGACAAGCCAAGATAAACTGGGTCAAAGTTATTATTTTCATTTTGGTGGCAAATAAGAGTAAACTTCATCATTACACAGGAAGTTTCTAAACTGGGACAAAACCATTATTTTCAATTTAGTGGCAAGCCAAGATATTGTGGTTAAGTCGTTATCGTCGTTTTGGCGGCAAATTGGGTTCAAGTTCTTCACAACAAAGGAAATTTAGATACTGGGGTAAAACCACGCGAAACCTTCTTGTCTTGGAATGGTGGTCGAGCTATTTTGATTCTAAATCGTCCCAAGATAATGGATTCGTGTTTCATATTTTTCATTTTTAAATCATTTGCGTGTTGCATGCATTTAAACGTAATCTACTTGTGAAAGTTTCAAATGCATAAGAGTAGTCTCGGATTAAGGGTAAAACCTCTGCATATTGTAAGTTCAATCCTCTTCAAAGTCAAGTTCTTTTACCAAACAAAGTATTATGTGTTAACACTCACGTTTCATGCATATAGGCACGCTCCATTCATGAAAATTTTCAACGTGTTCAAAAGAACTCTGCTCTTCGTAATTGATTTTTGACAATAAAGTTTTGAAATAAAAATCATTGCCTTTTGAAGCAAATTTCTTAAATACGAAATCTCTACTTCACAATTGATTTTGGCAACAAAGTTTTGAAATAAAAACCGTTGCCCGTTTTAAAATTTCTGAAATAAGAAATCATTGTTTTATATTTAACTTTGACAATAAAATTTTGAAATAAAAATCATTGTCTTTTCAAGTAAATTTCTGAAATACAAAATTCCTACTTCGTATTTGATTATGACAACAAAGTTTTGAAATAAAAACTATTGTTCTCTTTAAAACAAATTTCTGAAATAAGAAATCTTCATTATGGCACCAAGGGTTTGAACTAAAAACCGGTCCATTTCAAAGTAAATTTCTGAAATATGAAATCTTTGTTTTTCTTTATGATTTTGACAACAAAGTTTTGAAATAAAAATCGTTGTCCCCTTTTACAACAAATTTCTGAAATAAGAAAAATTTGTTTTATGTTTGGTTTTGAAACCAAAGTTTTGAAATAAAAACCAGTCAATTTCAAAGTAAATTTCTGAAATATGAAATCTATGCTTTGTTTTGTGATTTTGACAAAGTTTTGAAATAAAAACCATTGTCCCTTTTAAAACAAAATTTTTGAAATAAGAAATTTCTTATTTGCATTTGATTTTAACAACAAATTTGTGAAATAAAAACCATTATCGTAAAAAATATATTTGCCCATTTTAAAACAAGTTTCTGAAATAAGAATCTTTATTCTATGTTTGATCTTTGGCAACAACGTTTTGAAATAAAAACTCTTGTGTTTTTTAAAATAAAATTTTGTTTTTATTTTGGTCAAATCGAGCCTTACCGTCCAGTTGAGGTCGAAGTCTTTGTCTCTTAAATTCGTCACTCTCTCGAAATAAAAATTCACTACCCAAATACTTTATTTTTTCCTTTGTTTACCCTTTCAATTCCTCAAGAATACACAAAGGGAGGCAAACTGTAGATACTATATTTGGTCCGTTATTTTTATTATTTTCAATTACTTTATTTTAGTTATGTTTGTTATAAAAAAATTATTTTATTTTATTTTATTTTTCAATCGTTTTCTTTTTCTTTTTCTCTTTATTATTTATTTATTTATTTTACTTTTTATTTTATATTTTACTTTGTTTTTATTTTATTTTTTTTTTTTTTATTTTATTTTTTTTTAAAGAAAGGTTTGCTTTTTTAGGTCACGTATCTTTTTCCTCCTCTTTTTTCTCACCTTCTCCAATCTCACTCTCCCACTCCACCATTCTTCTCGTTCTCTTTTCCACATCCTTCTTCCATCTCCTCAATCAATCGATGGATGGTGATGAGTTTTCCCTTATAAATAAGTGAGGAGAGAAGGATAAAAGAAGGGAAGGGAAGAGAAGAGATCGATAAACAGATTGCCAAATTCCTCCACTGGGTTTATACTTCAGGTAATCTTTTTATATGACCTAGGTTTTAATTTAGTTTTAATTTCTATCTTCTGTTTGAAATAGGTTTAGGGTTTAACTTTTTCAAATTTGTTTTAAATTCTCCTGTATATCTTACTTTAGATTTTTATTTATATATATATTTATTCTCATTCATTTAGTTATTGTAGTATGTTTTGAATTTGATTTAATAATCTGTATATATTTGTTTAGGTTATTTAAATTTTGACTTTCATTTATTTGTCTACTGTATCTTTTAATTTATATTTTATTTTGTTTTAAATTTGATTTAGTTTGGCATACCTATTTGTTATATTGTTATTTGTACATGATATGAGATTTGTATTTATTCAATTTGTATATAATTTGATTTGTATGTTTTATTGGGTTGTACCTATTTTATTTGTTTAGGTGGTACCTATTTGTATTACCTGTAAATTTTATTTGGTTAATCTGTATATTTGTGTTTAAGTTAAATGTTCATTATTTTTCTGCTTATTTGATCATTCTGTATAATATTTGTTTATGTTGTTTATTTTTATTTGTTATTTGGCCAATTTGTATGTTTGTTTAGGTTGAATGTTTACCGATATTTATTTGTTTATTTGGTCATTATGTATATGTTTAGGTTGTTTAATTTTATTTATTTGTTTATTTAACTGCTTCAGATATTTTTGTTTAGGTGATTTATTATTTATTTGTTTATTTGACCATTCTGTATATTTGTTATTTGGCCTGTATGTTTGTTTAGGTTGAATGTTTACCTGCTATATTTATTTGTTTATTTGACCATTCTGTATATTTGTTATTTGGCCAATCTGTATATTTGTTTAGGTTGAATGTTTACCTGCGATATTTATTTGTTTATTTGATCATTATGTATATGTTTAGGTTGTTTAATTTTATTTATTTGTATATTTGACTATTCTGTATATTTGTTTAGGTTGCTTATTATTTTTTTTTGTTTATTTGGTCAATCTGTATATTCGTCATTGTATGTTTATCTGTGATATTTATATTTATTTGGTGATGCATACTTTTTGGACACGATGCACTTTATACTTTAATTTGGCTAGATTTAGCCATTGTATTTAATGTTTGCATATTTCAATTTCAACCTATTGAATGTTTTGATTGGTCAGATTTGGCCATTGTATCTTTATGCCAGTTTAACAAATTTTCCTATCTTTTTTATTTCATTTAAATAAAATTAAAATTACTTAATTTTTTGGAATACATTTGACCTACAAGTTACGAGTTGTGAAATAAGAACTCTCTATTTTCTCAACTTTAAATTTTGACAAAGTTTGAAATAAAACAAATTGCCCTTTCGAAAATGAGATTCCTGAAATAAGGACCGTTCATTTTTAAAATACATCGTGGCAATAAAGTTTGAAATAAAACAAATTTGCCCACTTTTAAAATTGGATTTCTAAAATAAGAACCCTCCATTTGTTAAAATTGCATTTTGGCATCATAGTTTGAAATAAAACAAATTTGCCCTTTTTAAAATTGGATTTCTGAAATAAGAACCCTCCAATATTTTAAAATTGCACTTTGGCATCAAAGTTTGAAATAAAACAAATTTATCTTTTTAAAATTGAATTTATGAAATAAGAATCCTTCAATTTTTCAAAATTACATTTTGGCAATGATATTTGAAATAAAATAAATTGCCTCCTTTAAAAATGGATTTCTGAAATAAGAATGTTTCGTTTTTAAAATTAATAACTTGGGTTTCTAAAAAATAGGAGTTTATTTTGAAATGTCAAAATAAGTTCAAAGTTTTTCTAATGGCACTGAGCCACTCATAGTTATTAATTCATATTTTATTTTTAAAATGTAGATTAATAAATTTTTGGACATTTAAATAAAATACAAAAAATATTTTTCTTTGAACAAATAAATAAAAAGGATAATTTTAAAATAAAATGTGGTAACCGTTTTTTAAAAACGGGTGTTGTAGGGGGTGCTAACACCTTCCTTACACTCAATCGACTCCCGAACCTAATTTATGGCTTCACAGACCAACCTTTTCCTTTAAAATGGGTGACCAATCACACCCTACGATGATTGGTGGCGACTCCAAACCTTTACCTCGAAAGAGACCCTTGGGAGAGAACGTCGGTCGCTCCGCGTCGCGATGGCGTTGCGACAGAAGGGTTTACTGTTTTGATGTGAATTGAAGTGTTCAAGTTCACTAAAGGGTATTTATGTCATTTTATGAGATATGAATGATATAATATATAGTTTAATGTGAATGAGATTCATAATAAATTATAGGTTAGCCTAATTGTTGAATCAGGGCTAATTTGGAGAAATTAGATTGAGAGATATTAATTTGGATGTGATTCAATTTAATAAATCCACGATATTACAAATGTGATTTGTAAAATGAGATATGAGATATCTTATAATATATGGTTATGCAAATATGATTTGCATAACATATAGTTGTGGTAAAATGGTAAATAGGTGGAGATTTCAACTTCACCTATCTTCATTATTTAAACCCCTTTGCAAGAAGAGTTGGTTAAGCATTTGCTCATTTTTGGATTTCTCACCAAAAAGAAGCAATCTCCTTCTATCATTTTCTCTCTAAAATTTCTTCTCCTCCCTACCAAAACAAAGAAGATCCCACCATCGTAGAGATCGAGGAGAACACGAAGAGTTCGTGATCGTGAACGGAAAGGAAAATTCGAAGCACGTCTTCAACAAGTAAGTACTTGTTGTATTTTCTTTCCATTTTATGCATGTTTAACCTAGTTCTAAATGTTAGATTGTTTTAACGAATAATAGTAGCACAACAACACTACGACAATTCGATCGTCTTCGGCCGCGAGAGAGTTTCATTCCCTTCAATTGGTATTAGAGCCATACGTTGGTTCTTTGTTGTGCACTGTTTTTTCATTAAAATTAGGTGGGTATAGTCTTAATTTATGAAATAAATTGTTGGTTTGAAATTATGGATGTTTTCGGTTTTGGCATTAGAATATATTTATAATTTTATGTTGATGTGATCAATGTAAGGGTCCGTGTTTTGGGCATTTTGTGGTAAATCGAGTCTGTAAGTTCGAGTCGTTCGTGGCAAGAGTTGCTGTGAAGAAATCAGAGCAGAAACGGGCGAGAAACGACGAAGAACAATAAGAGGAGCTTGTTGTTCTGTCGACAGCGTTGAGACGTTATTCATCGGCAGTGTTGCAACGCTGAGGCGTGGAGAATGCGGGGCGTGACGCTGGAGGCTGCAACGTTGCAACGCTACAACGTAGTGGCCAGTTGGGTGAGGCGCGTGCGCAAGCAGAACGTGGGGCTTCTTCGTGGGCAGTTTTGAACGTGTTTTAAATTGTATTTTTAATTTGTAAAATGCATTTTTTTTAGAATTTATTTATTTCATTAAATAATATTAATATAAATGTTATAGTAATGTTATTTAATTAAATAAATCCCCCTAAGTGCCAAAATCGATCCATTTTTGCTATTTAATTATTTGATGCATGTGATGTATGATTTAATTAAATTTCTATGTGCATAATGTATGTCATATAGATTTAAATTCTCACCTTAGGTTAAACATATTCATGCATCATTTATATTATAAGTGTTATAATATATAGTTTGCATGATAGGTTATATTATAAGATTTATAATATAATTAAATGCATGTTTTAATTTAATTAAATATAAGTGTTATATTTTTTAGATTAAAGTATGCTCATGCATTTAATTTCCTGTGATGAATTATTATGTTATAGTATATAGTTATTCATGTGATGAATGATCAAGCACTATAACATAGAAATACATGTAATCTAAGTTAATTATTAGTTTTAAAGTGTTTAGAACTTGAATAATTAGACTTAGGTTTTCTAGTTCTAATGAGATTAGAATTAGGAAATCAAAATGTAATCTTTGAATGGTGACTGATTAGTAACTCTGTTGTAAAGGAAGGTTTTGTCTAAAGGTCGGGGTATTTAAGTTGATGCTTGAACACCACTGCACGAAACCGACTTGGGAGTGAATTCGGTCTGGAGATTCTTAGATTATATTCATCGTGAGTGTCGTTAATTAAAAGTTGATTAATTTACTCACATAGACCTAAGTAATAATATGATTATAAACTTAGGCTAAATACCATATAAGAGTTATATTGGAAGACTTAGGTAAATTTTAGCCGGTTTATCTAGGTCAATCCCGAAAAATTATAAAGTGTTGAGTGGGAGGAAATAAAGTGTATAAGATACATTTAATTTTTCGACCACAAATCTTCGTTAAGTCCGCACCGTGAGATCCATACTCGGCCTCGTAGCGCAAATGGGAGCATCTTCCTTCGGATGGTAGTTGTATGAGGTCAATATCAAAGTGGATGGAGAGAGTACTTATAGTGAGTGGGAGCAGGACTTGTGAAAACGGGACCCACGGTCTCTTCTTTCGATTCACACCGTGAGACCCCTATGATCCGCCTGTTAGTTTGGCCCGGACTGCACAATCCCGGAGGGCCTTGATCATGGGAGTTTAACACCGTGAATTCCCGAAATGGATACAGCTTTCTTTGTTGGTTTTCCTTCGTGGTTCACCCTTCCGGTGGCTATTGTTTGACTGGATACTTGGAAACTTAAAGATTGAGGTGACACTCACGGGATTCGTTAAGTGTTAATGAATTCAACCAAATAATGGTAACTGGACGCCTAATGGAATAAGAGTTATTCTGGGATTTGGGTCTAGTCGAGAAAGTCTCGTCCTATGTGTGGAGTGTTTCTGTTCACCATTCGGTGGCAGTCATTCTAAACCTTTAGGGTATCATTGCAATTTTTTAAATGACCTAGGGATCATAGGATTAAATTTTGCTAAAACTTGATTGGTTTTCAAAAGTTTATGCGAGACTGACACAAAATTATTTGATTTTTTCAGCTAAATATATGTCTAGCTCAATAATCGCTTTACTCGCTTCCGACAAGTTAGTGGGAGATAACTTCCAAACGTGGAAGAACAACATAAACACGATTTTAGTAACTGACGACCTGAAGTTCGTGCTTACTGAGGAGCGTCCTTAGTTGCCGAGCTCGACTACATCACGAAGTGTTCGTGATGCATACGATCGATAGATCAGGACCAATGAAAGAGCCAATGTCTATATCATTGCCAGCTTGTCTGAAGTATTGGCAAAGAAGCACGAGTTGATGAACACCGCTAAAGAGATCATGGAGTCGTTGCAAGACATGTTTGGACAACAGTCCTTTCATGTCAGGCACGATTCGCTCAAACACGTCTTCAACGCCCGGATGAAAGAAGGGACGTATTTCCGAGAACATGTTCTAGACATGATGACCCACTTTAATCTGGCGGAGATGAACGGGGCTTCGATCGACGAGTCGAGCCAGGTCAGCTTTATTTTGGAGACTCTTCCGAAGAGTTTCATTTAGTTTCGTAGCAACGCTGTTATGAACAAGATAAGCTACACTCTAACTACCCTCCTCAATGAGCTCTGCAATTTCCACCCTTGATGAGAATCGGACACCTAAGAAAGTGAGGCAAATGTTGCCTCTGAGTCTTATCACGCAGGTTCGACCTGCAGGACTAAACTCGCTGCTCCTTCTCGCCCAAAAGGGAAGAAGAAGATGAAGAGGGGTAAAGCTGATCGAGCTGCCGCCCAAAAGGGCAAGAAGGTTAAGGAAGTTGTAGAGAAAGGAAAGTGTTTCCACTACAATGGGGATGGTCACTGGAAGAGAAACTATCCCAAGTTCCTTGCCGAGAGGAAGAATCAAGGTAAATGCGATTTATTGGTAACTGAAACATGTTTAGTGGAGAGTAGTGACCCTGCTTGGATTTTGGATTTGGGCGCTACTAACCACGTTTGTTCTTCTTTTCAGGGAATTGATTCCTGGCAGCAGCTGCAAGAGGGTGAGGTGACTCTACGGGTTGGATCCGGGGAGATAGTCTCTGTTGCAGCGATCAACAAAGTGAAACTCTATTTTGGCAGGAATTACTTATTGTTAGACAATTTGTACTTAGTCCCAGGGATTACTAGAAACCTTGTTTCTATTTCCTGTCTTATTGAACAGTGTATTTCAATTTCCTTTGATTATAATAAAGCGTTTATTTCTTTCAAAGGCAATTTGATATGTTCAGCTTTACTTGAGTCTAACTTGTATGTTTTGAAACCAAATTTAGTCAAAAGCGTTTTGAACACTGAATTAGTTAAAACTGTAGAAACACGAACTAAAAGAGTTAAAGTTTCTTCAAAAGAAAATGTCCATCTTTGGCATCTAAGGTTAGGCCACATTAATCTCAATTGAATTGAGAGACTAGTGAAGAGTAGACTTCTAAGTCAGTTAGAAGAAAACTCTTTACCGGTGTGTGAGTCAAGCCTCGAAGGCAAAATGGCCAAACGTCCTTTTAGTGGAAAAGGATATAGAGCCAAGGAGCCCCTTGAGCTTATACATTCTGACCTCTGTGGTCCGATGAGTGTTAAAGCACGAGGTGGTTACGAATACTTCGTTTCTTTCATTGATGATTATTCGAGGTATGAGTATATTTACCTAATGCATAGGAAGTCTGAAACTTTTGAAAAGTTCAAGGAGTACAAGACTGAGGTTGAGAACCTGTTAGGTAAAAAGATAAAAACACTTCGATCGGATTGAGGTGGAGAGTATATGGACACTGAATTCCAGGACTATATGATATAACACAGAATTACGTCCCAACTCTCAGCACCTGGTATGCCACATCAGAATGGTGTATCAGAGAGGAGAAATAGAACCCTGTTGAACATGGTTCGATCGATGATGAGTTATGCTCGTCTCCCTGATTCCTTTTGGGGTTACGCAGTGGACACTGCGGTTTATATTTTGAACAACGTTCCGTCGAAGAGTGTTTGTGAAACGCCTTTCAAACTTTAGAATGAACATAAAGGCAGTTTACACCATTTCAGAATTTGGGGATGCCCGACCCACGTGTTGGTGTCAAATCCGAAAAAGTTAGAACCCCGTTCAAAATTGTGCCTATTCGTAGGTTATCCAAAAGAGACCAGAGGTGGTCTGTTTTACGATCCTAAGGAAAATAGGGTGCTTGTGACGACAAACGCCACTTTCCTTGAGGAAGACCTTATCAGGGATCATTTGCCTAGGAGAAAATCGTGTTGACAAAATGGACAGTACATCAGCAAGGGTTGCTGATGGGGCTAGTACGTCAACAAGTGTTGTTGATCCTAGCACGTCAAGTCAAGTCCGTTCCCAAGAGTTGGGAATGCCTCGACGTAGTGAGAGGGTTGTTAGATAGCCTGAACGTTACATGGGTTTAACTGAAACTCAAGTCGTCAATCCTGATGACGACTGTGAGGATTCATTGACCTATGATCAGGCAATTGCTGATGTTGACAATGACGAATGGATTAAAGCTATGGACCAGGAAATGGAGTCGATCTACTTCAATTCTGTCTGGGAGCTTGTGGATTAACCGGATGGGATAAAATCTATAGGTTGTAAATGGATCTACAAGCGTAAACGTGGCGTAGATGGGAAGGTGCAGACCTTCAAAGCACGACTAGTGGCAAAGGGTTTTACCCAGGTCGAAGGGGTTGACTATGAGGAAACCTTCTCACCTGTTGCCATGGTAAAGTCGATCAGGATTCTTCTGGCCATTGTTGCGTATTATGACTACGAGGTATGGCAGATGGATGTCAAGATTGCCTTTCTGAATGGGAACCTTGACGAAACCATCTACATTGACCAGCCCAAAGGGTTCATAACCCAAGGCCATGAGCAAAAGGATTGTCGGCTTCAAAGGTCCATTTATGGACTGAAACAAGCCTCGAGGTCTTGGAATATAAAGTTTGATGAGGCAATCAAATCTTATGGCTTTGATCAGAATGTTGACGAGCCTTGTGTCTACAAGAAAATCGTCGACAAAACTGTCGCATTTCTGATATTATATGTGGATGATATCCTTCTCATTTGGAATGAGGTACGATTTCTTACTGACGTAAAGAAATGGCTAGCTTCGCAATTCCAAATGAAAGATTTGGGAGAGGCACAGTATGTTCTAGGTATCCAGATAGTCCGAAACTGGAAGAACAGAACGCTGGCCATGTCTCAAGCGTCTTATATTGACAAGATGTTGTCTAGATATAAGATGCAGAACTCCAAGAAGGGCATGTTGCCTTTCAGGCACGGGGTTCACCTGTCTAAGGATCAGTGTCCTAAGACACCTCAAGAGGTTGAGGATATGAGACAGATCCCCTATGCTTCAGCTGTAGGGAGCCTGATGTATGTCATACTATGTACTAGGTCCGACATCTGTTATGCAGTAGGGATTGTCAGTAGGTATCAATCCAATCCAGGATTAGATCACTGGACGGCCGTAAAGACAATCCTCAAGTATCTTAGGAGAACGAGGAACTACAGCTTAGTGTATGACAGTGGGGATTTGATCCTTACGGGATACACAGATTCTGACTTTTAGACCGATAATGATTCTAGGATATCCACTTCGGGGTCAGCCTTCATTCTGAATGGAGGAGCTGTAGTATGGTGAAACATCAAGTAGGGATGCATCGCTAATTCCACTATGGAAGTAGAGTACGTTGCGACTGGTGAAGCTGCAAAGAAAGTTGTTTGGCTAAGGAAGTTCATGACAGATTTGGAAGTTGTTTCAAATATGAACTTGTCGATCACACTGTTTTGTGACAACGATGGTGCGATGCCAACTCCGTGGAGCCTCGGAGCCATAAGAGAGGCAAACACATTGGCGCGTAGTATCACCCGACACGGAGATTATGCACCGCGACGACGTGATACATGCGAGATAGCGTCGGAGCACAACGTAGCTGATCCATTTACAAAGTCCCTCACGGCTAAGGTGTTTGAGGGTCACCTAGAGAGTCTAGGTATTCGAGTACTTCCTGACTAGGGCAAGTGGGAGATATGTAAACGAGAATTCAATGTCCTAGTTTATTGTATTACTTCATTGTAATTTATGTACATTTCAGAAATGTATTTGCTCCACTAGCTTAGTCCAAGTGGGAGTTTGTTGGGATGGTTGTCCTAATCTCGTATAGTTTGTAAATTACTATTTGAATTTAATAAAGAGATATTTATTTCTTCATTTTGTGTCTCGCATTTTATACAAACTTTGACCAATAAACTAAGTTCCAGGGTCATTGAATATATGAGAGAACTGGAACTTGAACGGTGTGTAGTGCACACACAGGGAGGATCATGTTCGATTAAATGACCCGAATGGTCTAAGTATATGGATGGGGTTGGAGACTAATCCTAGATACACTGTGGATGTGGGTCGCTTTGTATTAAGATACAAACAAGGTGATCTGACTCGTTCATGTGGTTGACATGCGAGTGGAGGCATCCTGTACAATGAGATTGTACAAGACCGGACCGTGAATTATTAGACTTACTGATGCAACACCGTTGACAGTAAGGACTAATAACTTCATAGATAGTGACTCGACCTGAATCCTGAGCGTGTTACAGACACCTTTCTGCGGGGGTCTGTCCTTTAACTAGTACGGGTGAGGGTGGTCACAGTTACTCGCCCAATATGCCTATCTTCTCAGGAACAGGACCAAGTAGGGAGCTGAGAACTTAACTACGCGAGATGGAATTCACTTGTTCCCGTCTTTAGGGAAACTAGAGGAGTCGTTCCCTTAAGTGTTGTCTCCAGGGCTTGGACAACGGGCGCCCACCTCTCACTGGCTCGAGAGGGTTGTTGTGTATGGTCAGACAATAACAACGTTGTTGTTCATTAGAGGAGCAGTGGGGACTTAAGGAACAAGAAGTAGACACAGGGGTAAAACGGTAATTTGACCCAACAGTGTCTACGAACAACCTGTGAAGGGACGACTCATGGACATTGGTTATATCAGTGGACACGTAATATCTTGCACTGACGAGAGTGCAGCTACGAGCTTTAGTGGAGTGTTATCGTAGCTAATGAATGGTGATTAACCGGGTCAAAGAGTTTGATAGGTTAATCTCGGATCATTGGAGCTCGTTACTATAGGCCCATTAGGTCACTCGGTTGGCTCAAACTGGGTTAAAAGAAGGGTTTACTATTTTGATGTGAATTGAAGTGTTCAAGTTCACTAAAGGGTATTTATGTCATTTATATGAGATATGAATGATATAATATATAGTTTAATGTGAATGAGATTCATAATAAACTATAGGTTAGCCTAATTGTTGAACCAGGGCTAATTTGTAGAAATTAGATTGAGAGATATTAAATTGGATGTGATTTAATTTAATAAATCCACAATTACAAATGTGATTTGTAAAATGAGATATGAGATATCTTATAATATATGGTTATGCAAATATGATTTGCATAACCTATAGTTGTGGTAAAATGGTAAATAGGTGGAGTTTTCAACTCCACCTATCTCCATTATTTAAACCCCTTTGCAAGAAGGGTTGGTTAAGCATTTGCTCATTTTTGGATTTCTCACCAAAAAGAAGCAATCTCCTTCTCTCATTTTCTCTCTAAAATTTCTTCTCCTCCCTACCAAAACAAAGAAGATCCCATCATCTTCCTTTTTCCAAAAGAAGAACAACCGAGAAGGCAAGTGGATGTGTTCGTTCTTGTTCGTGAGAAGAATTTGGGATCGTAGAGATCGAGGAGAACACGAAGAGTTCGTGATCTTGAACGAAAAGGAAAATTCGAAGCACGTCTTCAACAAGTAAGTACTTGTTGTATTTTCTTTCCATTTTATGCATGTTTAACCTAGTTCTAAATGTTAGACTGTTTTAACGAATAATAGTAGCACAACCACACCGCGACGATTCGATCGTCTTCCACTACGAGGGAGTTTCATTCCCTTCATGGTAAAGTCTATCCGTATCCTATATGCCATTGTCGCATATTATGACTATGAGGTATCACAAATAGTTATCAAGACAACATTCTTGAATGGCAATCTTGACGAGAACATCTACATGGACCAACCTAAAGGGTTCATTGAACCAGGACAAGAGCAAAAAGTTTGATGGCTTAAAAGGTCAATCTATAGACTGAAACAAGCCTCTAGGTCCTGGAATATAAGATTTGATGAGGCAATCAAATCTTTTGGCTTTGATTAGTATGATGAACCTTGTGTCTACAAGAAAATCATCAATAGTTCTGTCGCATTCCTAGTTCTATATGTGGATGATATCCTACTCATTGGGAATGATGTAGGTTATCTTACTGACATTAAGAATTGGCTAGCTACGCAATTTCAAATGAAAGATTTGGGTGAAGCGCAATTTATTCTTGGGATCCAGATTGTCTGGAACCACGAGAATAAAACACTAGCCTTGTCTCAGACATCTTACATCGACAAAGTGTTGTTGAGGTTAAAGATGCAAGACTCCAAAAAAGTTTTATTGCCTTTTAGATATGAAGTTCATTTGTCTAAGGAACAGTGTCCTAAGACACCTCAATGAGTTGAGGACATGAGACGGATTCCTTATGTATCAGCTGTTGGGAGCCTATGTATGTCATGTTGTGTACTAGGCTAGACATCTGTTTTGCAGTTGGAATGGTTAGTAGGTATCAATCCAATCCAGGACCTGAACGCTGGACAACAGTTAAAACGATCCTTAAGTATCTTCGGAGAACAAGAAACTACATGTTTGTGTATGGGGCTAAGGATTTGATCCTTACAGAATACACGAATTCTGACTTTCAAACTGATAAAGATTCTCGGAAATCTACATCAGGATCAATATTTACTCTTAACGGAGGAGTTGTAGTATGGCGAAGCGTCAAGCAAGGATGCATCGCTGATTCCACCATAAAGGCCAAATATGTAGCAGCTTGTGAAGCAGCTAAAGAGGTCGTTTGGTTAAGAAAATTCATGTTAGATTTGGAAGTTGTTACAAATATGAGTTTGCCTATCACGTTGTATTGTGATAACAGTGGTGTCGTGGCAAATTCAAGGGAACACCGAAGGCACAAGAGGGGTAAACATATTGAGCGGAAATAGCCTTAGAGCGGAAATAATCTCATCCGGGAGATCGTGCATCGAGGAGACGTGATCGTCACGAAGATAGCCTCAGAACACAACATTGTTGATCTTTTTACAAAAGCTCTCACGGCTAAAGTATTTGAGAGTCACTTAGAAGGTCTAGGTTTACAAGTTTTTCCTAATTAGGGCAAGTGGGAGTATATTGTACACAGGGTTTAAATACCTTAGTTTATTGTATTTTACATTATTGTAATGTTTAAATTATGTATTCCACAAGCTTTAGGTCAAGTGAGAGATTGTTGGGGTATGTGCCCTAAATCATATGTAATTTTGATCAAATAAATAAAGAGTTATTTGTTTCGAAAAAATTATATTCTCGCTTTATAAATCCAATGAACTAAGCTCCAAGGTTATAATATATCTTGAACATCCGTGTTGAAGGGAATGAGAATCCCCGCGCAGCGGAAGACGATTGAATCGTCGAGGTATCATTATGCAACTTGTGTTTATTAAAATTGATCTAACACTTAGACCTAGGCTAAACATGCTTAAAGAAGAAGAAATTTACAGCAAGTAGAGATTTTACTTACTTGTTGTAGACAAACACAACAATTTCTTCCTCGGATCACGAACTCTTAGTGCTACTCGATCTCAACTAAACCTTCCCAAAAATGGATCCCGAACACCACCAAATGGTCTTCTCAGTTGTTCTCTTTTGGTGAAGGGAAGTTGGTGGGAACTTATTTTTGTTTTGGAGAGGGATGAGAAATGAGAGAGTAGAGAGAATTCTCTTTTCTTCTCTTTGATGAAAAACAAAAAATGAGAAGAGAGCTTACCAAAACCTTCTTGCAAAGGGTTTAAATAGTGGAATGAGGGAGTTAATATCTCCACATTATTACCATTTTACCACAACCATAGGTTATGCAAATCTCATTTGCATAACCACATAATATAAGATATCTCATATTGCAAATCTCATTTGCAATAATTGTGGATTAATTAAATTGAATCACATCCAATATAATTTCTCTCAATCAAATTCTCCAATTAGCCCTAATTCAACAATTAGACTAACCCATAGTTTATTATGAATCTCATTCACATTAAACTATATATTATGTCATTCATATCTCATATAAATGACATAAATGCCCTTAAAGTGAAATTGAACACTTCAATTTCATACCAAAACATTAACCCTTCTTTTAACTCAGGTGGAGCCAACCGAGGGACCTAATGGACCTACAAAGGATGGCGGGCTCCAATGATCCGAGATTAACCTATCAAACTCTTTGACCTTTAATCAACATTCATTAGCTACTCAGAACACTCCACTATAGCCCGTAGTGCACTCCCGTCAATCGCGAATATTACGTGTCCACTAATATAACCAATGCCCATGAGTCGACCCTTCACGGTTGTTCGTGACACACACTGGGTCAAATTATCATTTTACCCCGTGTCACCTCTTGTTCCTTAAGTCCCCACTGCTCCTCTAATGAACAACATATTGTGATGGTTCAACCACACACAACACCCTTCTGCCACGGTGAGAAGGTGGGCGCCGTTGTCCAAGCCACAGAGACAAAGACTCGAGGGAACAACTCCTCTAGTTTCCTAAAGGCGGGAACGAGTGAATTCCATCTCGCGTAGTTAAGTTCCCGACTCCCTACTTGGTCCTGTCCCCGAGAAGATAGGCATATTGGGCGAGTAATCGTGACCACCCTCACCCGTACTAGTCAAAGGACGGACCCTCAAAGACGCGAGTCCGTAACACGCTCGAGATTTAGGTCGAGTCACTAATGGTCATCTACGAAGTTATTAGTCCCATCACAAGCGGTGTTACATCGGTGAGGTCTAATAATTCACGGTCCGGTCTTGTACAATATCATTGCACAGATGATGCCCACACTCGCATGTCAACCACATGAACGAGTCGGATCGACTCGTTTGTATCTAATACAAAGTGGGTCGCATCCACGGTGTATCCAGGATTAGGTCTCCAACCCTATCCATATACTGTAGACCGTTCGGGTCATTAACTCGAACGTGATCCTTCCCAGTGTGTCCACTACACACCGCTCAAGTTCTAGTTCTCACACAAATTCAATGACCCTGGAGCTTAGTATATTGGAAAAGTTTATAAATATTAAGAGACACAAAGTGATGAAATGAATAATTCTTATTAATTTCAAACAATATATTACAAACACGAGATTGGGACAAAAATCCGAACAAACTCCCACTTGGACTAAGCTAGTGGAGAAAATACATTTTCGAGATGTACATAAATTACAATGAAGTAATACAATAAACTAGGGCATTGAATACCCGTTTACACATCTCCCACTTGCCCTAGTCGGGAAGCTCTCGAAGACCTAGACTCTCAGGTGACCTCAAACACCTTAGCCGTGAGGGGCTTGTAAATGGATCGACTACGTTGTGTGCTCGACGCTATCTGCGTGTGACTATCACGTCTCCCGGTGCACAATCTCCCGTGTCGAGATGATACTTGCGCTCAATGTGTTTGCCTCTTATGGCTCCGAGGCTCACGTGAATTGGCTCGCACCACCGCTTATTATCCGCGAGCAGTGTGATCGGCAAGTTCATGTTTGGAACAACTTCCAAATCCGTCATGAACTTCCTAAGCCAAACAAATTTCCTTTGCGCCTTCACAAGCCGCAACATACTCGCCTTCCATAGTGGAATCGCCGATGCATCCTCGCTGATGCTTCGCCATACTACTGACTCCTCCATTCGAATGAAGGTGACCCCGAAGTGGATTTCCTAGAATCCTTATCGGTGCGAAAATCGAAATCCGTGTATCCCGTGAGGATCAAATCCCCACTACCATACACTAAAATTTGTAGTTCCTCGTTCTCCTAAGATATTTGAGGATTGCCTTTACTACCGCCCATGATCTAATCCTAGATTGGGTGATATCTCACCGACAATTCCCTCTTTGCATAAATGGATGTCGGGCCTAGTACACAACATGGCATACATGAGGCTCCCTACAGCTGAAGCATATGGAATCATCTCATATCCTCAACATCTTGAGGAGTCTTAGGACACTGATCCTTAGACAAGTGAACCCCATGCCTGAAAGGGAGCAAACCCTTCTTGGAGTTCTGCATCTTATATCTAGACAACATCTTGTCAATATAAGACGCCTGAGACAAGGCTAGCGTTCTGTTCTTACGGTTCTGGACTATCTGGATACGTAGAACATACTGTGCTTCTCCCAAATCTTTCATTTGGAATTGCGAAGCTAGCCACTTTTTAACGTCAGTAAGAAATTCTACCTCATTCCCAATGAGAAGAATATCGTCCACATACAACACCAAAAATACGACAGTTTTGTCAACGATTTTCTTGTAGACACAAGGCTCGTCGACATTTTGATCAAAGCCATAAGATTTGATCGCCTCATCAAATCTTATATTCCAAGACCTCGAAGCTGCTTTTGATCCATAAATGGACTCGTGAAGCCGCAAACTTTTTGTTCTTGGCCTTGGGCAATGAACCCTTTTGGGTGGGGTCCATGTAGATGGTCTCATCAAGTTTGTCATTCGTAAAGGTCGCTCGACGTCCATCCGCCATAACTCATAGTCATAATACGCGGCAATGGCCGAAGGATCCCGATCGACTTTACCATGGCAATAGGTGAAAAGGTCTCTCATAGTCAACCCCTTCAACACGGGTAAAACCCTTTGCCACTAGTCGGACTTTGAAGGTCCGCACATTCCCATCTACGCCACGCTTACGATTGTAGATCCATTTGCAACCAATAGGTTTTACCCCATCCGGTTGATCCACAAGCTCCCATACGAATGAAGTACATAGACTCCATTTCACGGTCCATAGCTTTAATCCACTCGTCTTTGTCAACATCAACCATTGTCCGATCATAGGTCAATGGATCCTCACAATCATCATCGGGAGCGACAAGCGAGGTTTCAAGAAAACTCATGTAGCGATCAGTCGCCTCACCCTCCCACTACGTCGAGGCATTCCCAACTCTTGGGAATGGATTTGACTAGACGTCTTAGGATCAACAACACTTGTTGACGTACTAGCCACATCAGCAACTCTTGCTGATGTACTGTCCATTTCATTCAACACAATTTTACTCCTTGGTAAATGATCCCTGACGTGGTCTTCCTCTAGGAAAGTGGCATTTGTCGACACAAGCACCCTATTTTTCTTAGGATCGTAAAACAGACACCCCTAGTCTCTTTAGGGTAACCTACTTAATAGGCACAATTTGGAACGGGGTTCCAACTTTTTCGGGTTTGACACTAACACGTGGGTCGGGCATCCACAAATCCTGAAGTGATGGAAACTGCCTTTACGTCCACTCCAGAGCTCGAAAGGTGTTTCACAAACACTCTTCGATGTAACGTTGTTCAAAATATAAACCGCAGTACCCCCAAAAATAATCAGGGAGACGAGCATAACTCATCATCGACCGAACCATGTCCAACAAGGTTCTGTTTCTCCTCTCCGATACACCATTCTGCTGTGGCATACCAGGTGCTGAGAGTTGGGACGTGATTCCGTGTTCTATCATATAGTCCTGGAATTCAGTGTCCATGTACTCTCCACCTCGATCCGATCGAAGTGTTTTAAGCGATTTACCTAAGAGGTTCTCAACCTCAGTCTTGTACTCCTTGAACTTTTCAAGAGTTTCAGACTTCTTGTGCATTAAGTAAATATACCCATATCTAGAGTAATCGTCTATGAAAGACACGAAGTACTCATAATCACCCCGAGCTTTAACATTCATCGGACCACAGAGGTCAGAATGTACTAACTCAAGAGGTTCTTTGGCTCTATATCCTTTTCCACTAAAAGGACGTTTGGTCATCTTGCCGTCAAGGCATGACTCACACACCGGCAAAGAGTTTTCTTCCAACTCGTTTAGAAGTCCACTTTACTAGTTTCTCAATCCTATTGAGATTAATGTGGCCTAACCGAAGATGCCAAAGATGGGCATTTTCTTTTGGAAAAACTTTTGCTTTCTTAGTTCGTGTTTACTGCGAGCTTTTAAACAATTCAAAAAGATTCAAAACACTTTTGAGTGAATTGGGTTTCAAAACATCTGATTATTTTCGAGTGAAGCTGAATAAATAACATTCCCTTTGAAAGAAATAAATGCTTTATTAAATTCAAAAGAAACTGAAATACAACGTTCAATTAAGCAGGAAATTGAAACAAGGTTTCTAGTAAACCCTGGAACTATGTACGATTGTTCAACAATAAGTACTTCCCGCCAAAGTGCGACTTCACTGTCGTCGATTGTCAGCAGCGAGATAAGCTCCCGGATCCAACCCGTAGAGTCACCTCACCCTCTCGCGGTAATTTGCGAGAATCAATCCACGAAAGAAGAACAAACGTGGTTAGTGGCGCCCTGAATCCAATATCCAGCAGAGCACTACTCTCCACTAAACATGTTTCATCCACAAGTAAATCACATTTACCTTGATTCTTCCTCTCGGCAAGGAATTTGGGATGCTTTTTCTTCCAAAGTCCGCCCCATTGCAGTGGAAACACTTTCCTTTCTCTCAACCTCCTTGACCTTCTTGCCCTTATGGCGCAGCCGACGACGGGGCTTACCCATCTTCATCCTCTTCTTCCCTTTCGGGCGTGAAGGAGCAACAGGTTTCGTCCCAGAGGTCGAACCCCTGTGATAAGACCTGTAGGCAACATTTGCCTCAGATTCCTTGACCCTATTCAAGAATTGGAAATTCTGTAGCTCATTGAGGAGGGTAGTCAGAGTGTAGCTAATTTTGTTCATAACAATTGCTCTGGCCCAAGGAAACTCTTCAAGAGTCTCCAAAATAAAATCGACTGTCTTGACTCATCGATCGAAGCCCCGTTCATCTCGGCCAGATTAAAGTGGGTCATCATGTCTAGAACGTGTTCACGGACAGATGACCCCTCTTTCATCCGTGCGTTGAAAACGTATTTGAGCGAATCATGCCGGACCTGAAAGGGCTATTGTCCAAACATTTCCTGCAAGGACTCCATGATCTCCTTGGCAGAGACCATCAGCTCATGCTTCTTTGCCAAGACATCAGACATGCTGGCAATTATGTAGACCTTGGCCTTTTCATTGGCCCTGATCCACCGATCGTACGCATCGCGAACACTTCGCGACGCGGTCGAGCCCGACATCTGAGGACACTCCTCAGAAAGCACAAACTTTATGTCGTCAGTTACCAAAATTGTATTAATGTTGTTTTTCCAACTTTGGTAATTATCTTCCACTAACTTATCCGGCGAGTAAAGCTATTATTGCGCTAGACATTTTAGCTGAAAAATTAGAAAAAAAACTTTGTATTAGTCTCGCAAAAAACTTTTGAAAACCAATTATGTTTCAACAAAATTGTTTCATGATCCCTAGGTCATTCAAAATTTTGCAATGATACCCTAAAGGTTTAGAATGACCACCACCGAAGGTGAATGAACACTCTTCCTCTAGGACGAGACTTTCTCGATCAGACCCTAATCCCAGAATAACTCTTATTCCATTAGGCGTCCAATTACCATTGTTCGGTCGAATTCATTAACACTTAACGACTTCTCGTGAGTATCACCCTCAATCTTTAAGTTTCCAAGTATCCGTCCAAACAATAGCCACCGGGGGGTGAACCAAGAAGGAAAACCAACCAGAAATCAGATCCCTTCGAGGAATTCACGATGTTCAGACTCCTATGATCAAGCCTGCGAAGGGATTGTCTCGTCGAGCCAAACTAGCGAGCGGATCATAGGCGTCTCACGGTGTGAATCGAAAGAAGAGACCGTGGGTCTCGCTTTTCACAAGTCCCGCCCCACTCACTATAAGTACTCTCTCCATCCACGATGATATTGACCTATACAAATGCCATCCGGAAGGGGGACGCTCCCATTTGCGCCACGAGGCCGAGTATAGATCTCATGGTGCGGACTTTAGAGGAGATTTGTGGTTGGAAATTCAAATGTATCTCATACAATATATTTCCTCCCACTCAGCACTTTAATTTTAATAGGGATTGACCTAGATAAACCGGCTAAAATTTACCTAAGTCTACCAATATAACTCTTATATGGTATTAAACTAAGTTTACAATCACATTATTAACTTAGGTCTATGTGAGTAAATTAATTAACACTTAATTAACGGCACTCACTCACGAAAATATAACCTAAGAATCTCCTGACCGAATTCACTCCCGTGTCGGTTTCGGTAGGGGTTCTCATGGCGTCAACTTAAATACCCCAGCCTTAGACAAAACCTTCCTTAGACAGAGTTACTTATCAGTCTCCATTCAAAAGTTATATTTGATTTCCTAAATTTCTAATCTCATTAGAAAATTAGAAAACCTAAGTCTAATTATTCAAGTTCTAAACACTTTAAAACTAATAATTAACTTAGGTTGCATGCAGTTCTATGTTATAGTGCTTGATCATCCATCACATGAATAATACTATACTATAACATACATTCATCACATGAATAAAATGCATGATCATGCTTTTAATTTAAAAATATAACACTTATATTTAAATAAATTAAAACATGCATTCATTATATTATAACTCTTATAATATAATCTTATCGTGCATACTATATATTATAACTCTTATAATATAAATGATGCATGAAATGTTTAACCTAAGGTGGGATTTTAAATCTATATGACATACTTTATGCACATAGAAATTAATTAAAATATACATCTCATGCATAAAATAATTAAACAGCAAAAATGGACCGGTTTTTGGCACCTATGGGCAATTATTTAATTAAATAACATTAATATAACATTTATATTAATATTATTCAATAAAATAATCAAATTAATTAAATAAATACATTTTATAAATCAAAATTAAATAAAACACGTAAGAAACTGCTGCCCATGATGTGAATCAACCCACGTTCTCGCGAAACCGCCTCCAAAGAATCGCCTCAACGCGGCGCTGCGGCGTTGCCAACGCTTGCGCCTACGCCGTTGAGCCACATTCTCAACGCCAGCGGCGTTGTAACGCTACGCCCAGCGTTGCAACGCTGCTCTGCAACAATGCCTCCGCCCGCAAGAACAGCGTTGAGACGCCGTTGGGCAGCGTTGAGACGCCATCGGCGTAATGGCAAACACTTTATCGTTTCTTCCATCGATTTTTGCCTGTTTCCGCTCCGATTTCTTCCACGGCAACTCTTGCCACGAAACGACCGGACTTACAGGACTCGATTTACAACAAAATGCCCAAAAACAATGGGCCCTTACATTGATCTCATCAACATAAATTGTAAATCTAATCTAGTGCCAAAAACCGAAAACATCCATTATGCAAACCAAACAATCATCTCATAAAATTATGGCAAAATACCCACCTAATTTTAACAAAATAAAGCGATTGCATAAACGAAGAACCATCGAGATGGCTCGATACCAATTGAAGGGAATGAGAATCCTCACAGCGGAAAGACGATTTGAATCGTCGAGGTATCATTATGCAACTTGTGTTTATTAAAATTGATCTAACACTTAGACCTAGGCTAAACATGCTTAAAGAAGAAGAAATTTACAGCAAGTAGAGATTTTACTTACTTGTTGTAGACAAACACAACAATTTCTTCCTCGGATCACGAACTCTTCGTGCTACTCGATCTCAACTAAAACTTCCCACAAATGGATCCCGAACACCACCAAATGGTCTTCTCGGTTGTTCTCTTTTGGAGAAGGGAAGTTGGTAGGAACTTGTTTTTGTTTTGGAGAGGGATGAGAAATGAGAGAGTAGAGAGAATTCTCTTTTCTTCTCTTTGATGAAAAACAAAAGATGAGAAGAGAGCTTACCAAAACCTTCTTGCAAAGCGTTTAAATAGTGGAATGAGGGAGTTAATATCTCCACATTATTACCACTTTACCACAACCATAGGTTATGCAAATCTCATTTGCATAACCACATAATATAAGATATCTCATATCTCATATTGCAAATCTCATTTGCAATAATTGTGGATTAATTAAATTGAATCACATCCAATATAATTTCTCTCAATCAAATTCTCCAATTAGCCCTAATTCAACAATTAGACTAACCCATAGTTTATTATGAATCTCATTCACATTAAACTATATATTATATCATTCATATCTCATATAAATGACATAAATGCCCTTAAAGTGAAATTGAACACTTCAATTTCATACCAAAACATTAACCCTTCTTTTAACCTGGTGGAGCCAAACGAGGACCTAATGGACCTACAGTGGATTTAGCTCCAATGATCCGAGATTAACTGTCAAATTCTTTGACCCGGTTAATCAACATTCATTAGCTACGGTAACACTCCACTATAGCCCGTGAGCACTCTCCCGCGGTCACGAGAATATTACGTGTCCACCGATATAACCAATGCCCATGAGTCGACCCTTCACGGGTTGTTCGTGAGACACTACCGGGGTCAAATTACCGCTTTTACCCCAGTGTCTACCTCTTGTTCCTCCTAAGTCCCCACTGCTCCTCTAATGAACAACATATTGTGATGGTCCAACCACACACAACACCCTTCTCGGGCGGTGAGAAGGTGGGCGCCGTTGTCCAAGCCCCGGAGTCGACACTTAAGGTAACAACTCCTCTAGTTTCCCTAAAGGCGGAACGAGTGAATTCCATCTCGCGTAGTTAAGTTCCCTCACCCTACTTGGTCCTCATCCCCGAGAAGATAGGCATATTGGGCAAGTAATCGTGACCACCCTCACCCGTACTAGTCAAAAGACGGACCCTCAAAGACAGAGTCCGTGACACGCTCGAGATTGGTCGAGTCACTAATGGTCATCTCACGGTTATTAGTCCCTTCATCACAGCGGTGTTACATCGTGAGGGTCTAATAATTCACGGTCCGATCTTATGCGATCTCATTGCACGGATGCCCCCACTCGCATGTCAACCACATGAACGAGTCGGATCGACTCGTTTGTATCTAATACAAAGTGGGTCGCATCCACGGTGTATCCGAGGATTAGGTCTCCAACCCTATCCATATATCAGAGATCGTTCGGTCATTAACTCGAACGTGATCCTTCCCGTGTGTCCACTACACACCGTTCAAGTTCTAGTTCTCACACAAATTCAATGACCCTGGAGCTTAGTTTATTGGAAAAGTTTATAAATATTGCGAGACACAAAGTGATGAAATGAATAACTCTTATTAATTTCAAACAACATATTACAAACACGAGATTAGGACAAAAATCCCAACACGTGTAGTAGACACTATTTGGATTGTGTTCAATAGTATAACCTAAATGGTCTATGGTATTAGAATAAGGTTGGAAACCTTATTCTGGTAACATCATGGATGCGACTCACTTTGTAATTGTACAAATGAGGTAATCCAACTCATTCATGTGGATGACATGCGAATGGAGGCATCCTGTATGAAGAGTTCATGCAAGACCGGACTGCAAATTATTAGTCTGACTGGTATAACGTCGTTAACAGGATAAGACTGATAATTTATAGATGGTCATTCGTGACTCGACCTGAATTCTGAGCAAGTTAAGAATTCCTGCTTATAGGGGTTTGTCCTTAGACTAGTATGGGTGAGAGTGGCCTTTAGCCGACTCAATAAGTGTAAGCCCTAAACCCTATTCTCTTTTATCATTGATCACTTGTTCATGATGTTTTGAAATAAGCAAAGTCGTATAGGTTGCACTAAACGATGTCGTGATCGAATTTGGGAATCTATTGAATTTGGAGCTACAATGTGTCTAAACTTCATAAGGGGATAGGTAAACCATTGAAATAAGCATATTAAAAGTTGCATTGAAGTAAGTTCAACTCATTAGCAAATTGGAGGAGTTTTAGGTGCATCAAGTATTGAATGGAAGATCATATGTCTTACAAACTTAGGATAAGTTGGCTAAATGCTTAAGGTTTATTTACACACTTATTTTGTTGTTTTAAAAAGGTGATTAAGATGTAAAAACTGAAGGAGGAGCTGGCAAAGGGAGGTGAAGCTTCGAGTTAAACAAGCCAAGTAGGTGCTGTCAAATTCACGTAAAAACAAAAGCAAGCAGCTGGAAAAAGGGTCATCTTCAATCGACCATATCTCTCTATCTACTGAACCAAATTCGATGATTGTTGTGTCCAACTCTCAGAAATTGAGTGTAGAATACGAAACTGGTCGGCTTTACAGAAAACAACAAGAGGACGAAGGAGAAAAGAGCAGAACAGTGAAGGGTGTTCAAGTTTCTCAGGTAGCAGAACAATATGAGGAGATCAGTCTGTTTTGAGCTCTTGAGGAGGAATTAGAAGCTGAAATTTTGAGGTAAGTAAGCTAAGATGTTGTCCTTGAGGTTTATCAAAAATATTTGGTGGTTGTGTTGATAAATTTTGAGGAACCCAAGCTGAAATTTGAACTCAGAGTTTTAGGTGAAAGGGAAAAACTTCTAGCAAGAGATTGAGGGAGATTTTCTTTCATTTCTATATACCTTACAATCAATTGTGTGTATGGTTATTCTGAATTGAGTTATGGGACTGAGTTAGACCTGTTTCTAAGGTGCAAGGAAAGGAATTGATGCTACTGTTTTGAAGAAGAAGGCAGAAGACAGAAGTATGCTGTCAAATCCGGGAAGTCTCTGATGTTTTTGTTGTTCTGATCTGTACACTTGGAGTTAGAAGCTCTAATTGGTATGGTTCGAAAGCTTATTGAATTTCCTACAATTTTCGTGAAGAAATCGTGAGTAGAAAATGTCTAGAAGATGTCTTAAATATCAGATTAAATTTGTTGTGCAGCAGAAATCCGAATCTGAAAACAGCAGAAGTCTGTTTTGGGGAAAGTAGCTTTCGAGGTATTTCTGAACAAATCCGTTTGGAATTTCAATTTCATGTCTTCATATGATTTTTAGAGGGTTCAAAAAGGAAGAGTTTGGTATAAATTACATTATTTTTGGATAAGTAATGAAGAAGTTATGGCTGTCTGAATACAGGGCAGAAAATCTGAAAATGCTGGAAAATTTAAAAGTGTGTTTTCTTGCAAGCTTTAAGGTTAAAAATCATGAGGTCGAGGTTCTAATGGTTGGGTTGGTTTGTTTGATAGGTCAAGAGCTAATAGGTCAAGTTTACAAGCCAGGGTTCTAATTCTAATACTGTGAGTGACTCTATCTTTAAACTATGCTTGGCCCATGTTTTTCTTAATAAACATAATTGTTGATCATTGAGTCTTGTTTGAACTAATTATGTATAGCTTCATGGAGTCCCTAACATAAAGTTCATGATGGAACCTAAGCAAGCTTGAATTAGTTGTAACTATAAATCCAAGTATGGAAACTAAATTATGAGAGTATGCTTTCCTTTAGAGAATGTTTTGTGTAAATCCACTTGGGAACATGTTTAGATGATAATGTGAAATTGTCAAGAAATTGTTGTATGTGTTATAAAGACATGATTTCCATGGTAAACAAGTTATGCCCTTGATCTTGATTAACCCCTAATACTGAAGGACATTCGAGAAGGTACTTAGGGGGGAATGAATCATAATTTCCCGATAATTAAGGACAATGAGAAGGTATTCGGGTAGTAAATGGTCTTACCTTAATACTGAAGGACATAGAGAAGGTATTAGGGAAAACCAAAGGGCCAAAGGTATTCCACGTGCACGTGAGAGAGGTATGAACCTTGTTGGTACAAATGTAACTTTACCACCTCTATGGTTCGAAAGTGGTATCATGCTATGTGTTTTATTGTTATGAGCTTCTACATTATTGATCTATCTACACTCAATATAATACTATATTATGAGTTATGTGCTATGCATAAGTGGTGACTTGTGTAAATTGGAAGCATGGTTTGTTTATGTTAAGCTAACTTCTACTTATAATCTGCCATTATTATGCTTCACCTTTGAGCTTATAATAGACACTCACTGAGCTTCCTAGCTCACGTTTCTCTATGTCTACTCTTCCCGGTGTGCACGAGTTTCAGTGCTTAGCCATCACAAGACCTACTTGCCACCACGCCATTTAGCTCCTTGTATATACACTTTCTTTGTATATGGTTTGTAGTGAGAACATATTAGATGGGTTGTTATAAACTTGGAAACTTTATGACTATCTAAAGAACATAGTAAAGGAAGTGAATGTATTTCATATATAAGTGTATATCAGTGTTTTACTTTGCTTATTCAAACATGATGTGTTACGTCTATTTTAAGTTAAGTCTTGGGTTAGTCAAGGAAAGCCAGCAAGAGATTTTGTTATCTTTGTCTTTGCATCTCTTCCTAGGTTAGGCAAGAAAGCTGGGACGGGGTGTGACAATAAGCCTACCTTCTCAGGGACAGAACCTCGTAGGTGGCTGGGGACTTAACTATGCAAGATAGAATTCACTCATTCCTACACTAAGGAATTAGATAGGTTGTTACCTTAAGAACTGAGTCCAGGTCTTGAACAACGGGGCCTCGCCCTCTAAACTAGCTTAAGAGGGTATGAGTTTATGGTAGGACCATAGACTTGTTGTTCATTAGAGGATCAGTGATGCTTAAGGAACAAAGAGGTAATCACGGGGGTAAAACGGTAATTTAACCCAACTATGATTACGAACAACTTGTGAAGGGTCGACTCATGGGTAATGATCATATCAATGGACACAATATAATCTACAGTGAGGAGAGTGCAACTCAAGTCTATAGTGAGTGACTTGTAGTTAATGAATATTGATTAACTGGATCAAAGAGTTTGATAACTTAATCTCACATCATTAGAGCTCATGAACTGTAGGTCCATTAGGTCCCTTCGTTGGCTCAACATGGTAATATTGAGGGTATAAAATTAGGAATGAGATTGAAGTGTTCAATTTCATATATGAGGTGTTATATCAATTATATGTTATATAATTGATATAATATATAGTTTTATTGTGAATTAGATTCACATATTAACTATATACTAATGAGAGAATGAAGGAGGGATAAGATGGTAATTTCCATCCTATTTCCCTATAAATAGTTGCATGAGATGCAACTTTGGGCTAAGACTTTACACATAAACCCTAGAGTTCTCTCATTTGTGTTGGAAAGAGTTCCAAACATATTTCCAAAAGATCTCCTCACCTCATCCTAAAAGGAACTCACCTTCCTCCCTCACCTAGAGAACAACAGAGAAGATCTAGTGGTGGATCTTCACAAGGTTTGGGTTTGTTGCTGAGATCGTGATCGTTGGAGGAGGAACTCGTGAAGAAAGTAATCTACTAAGGTAAATTCTTGTTGTCCTATACTTGTAAAGCATGCTTAATCTTAGTATATTGTTCTTGTATTTTAGATCTGTGTAACAAAATCATGAACACGCGATTCACTATCGCTTCTGTTGTGGGATTCGATCCCTTCACAGTTTGGAGTGAATTTTAAGTGTTCAAATTCATATAAAGGGTAATTATGTCATTTATATGAGATATAATTGACATAATATATAGTTTAATGTGAATGGGATTCACAATAAACTATAATATAGCCTAATTATGGAATTAAGGCTTAGATTGGAGAAACTGATTTGAGAGAAATAAAATTGATTGTGATTCAATTTTAAATTTCACAATTATACAAATGGGATTTGTATAATAAGGTATGTGACACCTTATACTATATAGTATGCAAATGTGATTTGCATATTATATGGTTGTGGTAAAGTGGTGGTAAATACGTGGAGAATTTGTCTCCACCACATACTACTATATATTGGTGCTTTTAGAAGCATTTGGTAGCCAATGCACTCATTTTTGGTTTTCCACAAAAAACACGAAAGAGAATTCTCTCAACTCTCTCAAATTCTTTCTCCTCACCCATATTCCAAAGGGAGTCCCACAACTCTCTCTCATCCACCGGAGAACAACCAAGAAGATCGAGTGAAAGTGTCCAAAGATCGAGATCGGTTCGTGGATCGTTCAGGAGATAAAGCGAGATCGTTGAGATCGTGACCGGGAGAAGGAATTTGTGAAGAAAGGTTCTTCAAGAGTGTTTACTTGCTGTATTTTTCCTTCTCCTTCCATGCTTAGCCTAGATATTACATGTGATGTATGTTAATTTTAAGAAAACTTACACATCGAAAGCAATGCGATTCACATCGTTTCCGCTGCGGAATTCAATCCTATCAATTGGTACCAGAGGCATGTTTTTTGCTTATCGTAATGTTATGTAATTTTTCTTAAAATTAGGTGGGTAATCTTTACATTTCATGTGATGAATGTTGAGGTTTGCAATTGAATGTTTCAATTTTGGCACTTTAGATTTGATTTGCAAATTTCGTTAAAAAGTTCAATGTAAGGGCCCGTTATTTTGGGCAAATTTGTTACAAATCGAGTATATGCAGTCCTTGTCGATCGTGGCAAAGAGTTGTTGTTAAGAAACGGAATGGAAACGAACCAAGAACAGAAGTGTTATGTTCTATACAGAGCACGACGCTGCAATGTTGTGTGACAGCGTCGCAACGTCGAGCGTTCGATCCCAGACGTGCTGCAGGAATGGCATTGAGACGCTAGGCGCAACTCTCAACATCGCGCGGGTTGCGACACGTTCCTTGGGGTTGAGGCGCACAACGTTGCAATGTCGTGCGTAGTGGGCAACAAGATGGGGCATTCACGAAAGTTTTTTTTTTTTTTTGCAGGAAAAGGGGCTGGTGCACAACGTGGGAGCTCTTATTAACCGGAATTTCATTATTATTTTTATATTTATTTTATATTTTGGTTATTTAATTAATTAATATTGATATATGTGATATATTAATGTTAATTAATGTCCTTAGGGTGCCAAAATTGGTTCAATTTGCTATTTTAATTATGCAAGTATTGTATGATTATTTATATGCATATAGTATGTCGTATAGATTTAAAATCCCACCTTAGGTTAAGCATTTCATGCATCATTTTTTATATTATAAGAGTTATAATATATAGTATGCATGATTAATTAATATGTGTTATATTAATTAAATTAAAAGCATTGACATGCATTTAATTCTGGTGATGATATATGCTATATAGTTTTATTATTCATGTGATGAATGATAAAGCACAATAACATAGAAATACATGTAACCTAAGTTAATTAATTAGTTTTAAATGGTTTACAACTTGAATTAATTAGACTTAGGTTTTCTAGTTCTAATAAGATTAGAATTAGGAAATCAGTATGATTTATGAATGGTGACTGATTAGTAACTCTGTCTAAGGAAGGCTTTGTCTAAAAATTTGGGATATTTAAGTGACGTTTAACTAACACCCTACTACCCAAAAACCGACTTTGTGAGTGAATTTGGTCCGGAGATTCATAGATTATATTACATGAGTAGCGCTTATTAAGAGTTAATAAATATACTCACATAGACCTAAGTTAATAAGTTGTTATATACTTAGGTTATTCCAATATAAGTGTTATATTGGTAGACTTACGTAAATATAGCCGGTTTCTCTAGGTCATTCTCGTTAACCTAAAGTGTTGAGTGGGAGGAAATATAGTGTATGTGATACATTTAATCTTCACCTATAAATTTCTTTTAAGTTCACACCATGAGATCCATACTCGGCCTCGTGGCGCAAATGGGAGCGTCCCCCTTCAGATGGTATTTGTATGGATCAATATTCAAGGTGAATGAAGAGAGTACTTATAGTGAGTGGGAGCGAGACTTGTGAAAATGGGACCCACGGTCTCTTCTATCGATTCACACCGTGAGGCACCTATGATCTGCCTGATAGTTTGGCCTGGACTAGACAATCTCTTCGAAGGGTCTGATCATGGGGGTTGGAATACCATGAATTTCCGAAAGCGATACGATTGTCTTAGTTTATCTTTCAACATAGTCCTCCCTCGGAGGCTATTGTTTGGATGGGAACTCTGGGGTCTAAAGATAGAGGGTTACACTCACAGGATTCATTAAGAGTTAATAAGTCCGACTGAAAAATGGTAACTAGATGCCTATAGGAATAAGAGTTATTCTGGAATTAGGGTCTGGTCGAAATAGTTTCGTCCCAGAGGAGGAGTGATTTTGTCTACCCTTCGGTGGCGGTCATTCTAAACCTTTGAGGTAACATTGCAATTTTAATGACCTAGGGATCATAAAATAAATTTGCTAAGAAATGATTGGATTTCACAAAAGTTTTTGCGAGAAACTAATACAAGGTTTTTATTTCAGCAAAATGTCTAGTTCAATTATTGCACTTTTAGCCTTGGACAAATTAATAGGCGATAACTACCAAACGTGGAAAAACAACATCAACACAATCTTAGTTACTGACGACCTAAAATTCGCGCTCACTGAGGAGTGTCCTCAGGTGGCAGGCCTGACTGCGGCACGAAAGGTTCGTGACACATACGATAGGTGGACGACAAATGAAGAGGTCAAGGTCTATATCTTAGCTGGCGTGTTTGAAGTTTTAGCTAAGAAGCATGAGAGCATAGTCAACGCTAAGGAGATCATGGAGTCATTGCAGGACATGTTTGGACAACAGTCATTTCAGGTCCGACACGATGCTCTTAAGCACATCTTCAATGCGCGAATGAAAGAGGGAACGCCTGTCCGGGAACATGTTCTCGACATGATGGCCCATTTTAATCTGGCAGAGATGAATGGGGCTTCTAATCGATGAGTCGAGCCAGGTCAGCTTTATCTTGGAGACTCTTCCGAAGAGTTTCCTGCAGTTTCGTAGCAACGTTGTTATGAACAAGATAAGCTACACTCTGACCACCCTTCTTAATGAACTGCAGACCTTCCAGTCCTTGATGAAAGTCAAGGGATGGGAAGCTGAGGCAAATGTTGCCTTCAAGTCCTTCCATAGAGGTTCGACCTCGGAGATCAAGTCTGTAGCTTTGTCCTCTTCAGGCCCGAAAGGGAAGAAGAAGAAATGAAGAAGGCTGGGAAAGCTGACCACACTGCCGCCCACAAGGGCAAAAAGGTTAAGGAGGTTACAGATAAAGGAAAGTGTTTCTATTGCAATGATGATAGGCATTAGAAGTAACTGTCTGAAGTTCCTTGTCGACAAGAAGAAGGAAGGTAAATATGATTTACTTGTTACTGAAACTTGTTTAGTGGAGAGTAATGACTCTGTCTGGATACTTGATTCAGGCGCCACTAACCATGTTTGCTCTTCTCTTCAGGGAATTTGTTCCTGGCAGCAACTACAAGAAGGGGAGATAACACTCAGGGTTGGATTCGGGGAGGTTGTCTCAGCCGCAGCAGTGAGCACAGTGAAGCTGCATTTTGGCAGGAAGCATCTTTAATTGAAAAATATGTATATAGTGTCAGGGTTTACTAGAAACTTTGTTTCTATTTCCTGCCTTATTGAACGTTGTATTTCAGTGTCTTTTGAATTTAATAAAGCGTTTATTTCTTTCAAAGATGTTGAGATATGTTCAGCTTCCCTTGAGAACAATTTATATGTTTTAATGTCTAATTCGATCAAAAGTGTTTTGAATACTGAATTATTTAAAACTGTTGAAACGCGAACTAAAAGGTTAAAAGTTTCTCCTAAAGAAAAATACCCAACTTTGACATCTAAGGTTAGGCCACATTAATCTCAATAGGATTGAGAGACTAGTGAAGAATGAACTTCTAAGCGAGTTAGAAAAAAATCTTTACCGGTTTGTGAGTCATGCCTTGAAGGAAAAATGACCAAACAACCTTTTAGTGGAACCTTATAGAGCTAAAGAGCCTTTGGAGCTTATGCACTCTAACCTTTGTGGTCTGATGAGTGTTAAAGCTCGGGGAGGCTATGAATATTTCATCTCCTTCATAGATGATTATTCGAGATATGGCTACGTTTACCTAATGCATCATAAATCTGAAGCTCTTGAAAAGTTCAAGCAGTACAAGACTGAGGTTGAGAACCAATTAGGTAAAACGATCAAAACGCTTTGATCAGATACACAGACTCTTACTTTCAGATCAATAAGGATTTCTAGGAAATCCACATCGGGGTTAGTATTCACTCTTAACAGAGAGGTTGTAGTATGGCGAAGCATCAAGTAGGGATGCATCGCAGATTCCACGATGGAGGTCGAGTATGTAGCGACTTTTGAAGCATCTAAGGAGGTTATTTGGCTAAGGAAGTTCATGATGGATTTGGAAGTTGTTTCGAACATGAACTTGCCAGTGACCATGTACTATGATAACAGTGGTGCAGTAGCCAACTCGAGAGAATCTCGGAGTCATAAGAGGGGAAAGCACATTGAATGGAAGTATCTCCTGATACGGGAGATTGTGCATTACGGAGACGTGACTGTCACGAAGAAAGCTTCGGAGCACAATGTTGTCGATTCGTTTACAAAGGCTCTCACGGCTAAGGTGTTTAAGGGTCACCTAGAGAGTTTAGGTCTACGAGTCATTCCTGACTAGGGCAAGTGGGAGTATTGTAAAGGGGTATTCAATGCGTTAGTTTATTTTATTATTTTGCATTTGAGAAATGTATTATGTACTCCACTAGCTTTAGTTCAAGTGGGAGTTTGTTGGGGTGTATGCCCTAAGCTCATGTTATTTGTAACAGTTCTTGTATTAATAAATAAAAGTTATTTGTTATTCAAACTTTGTATCTTGCATTTATAAACTTAATCCAATAAACTAAGTTCCAGGGTCATACTTATGAGAACTTGAACGGTGTGTAGTGAACACACAGGTAGGATCACGTTCGAGTTAGGGACTCAAATGGTCTACAGTATATGGATAGGGTTGGAAACCTCATCCTGGCAACAGTGTGGATGCAACCTACTTTGTATTGGATACAAACGAGGCAACCCAACTCGTTCATGTGGTTGACATGCGAGTGGGGGCATCCTGTGCAATGAATGTTGGGATTTGTGCCCTAAAACTCGTAGTTTGTAAATAATGTTCTAATTAATTTAATAAAGAGTTATTATTATCAATAAAGAGTTATTGTTCATTATTTACTATATTGCCCTTTTATTAACTCTAAATCCAATAAACTAACATCCAAGGTTGTAATATGTCTCTTGAACTGAATGTAGTGTACATATAAGGATCTCAGTTCGAGATACAACCTAAAGGGTCTATAGTAAGGGGATAAGGCTTGGGTACCTTACCCTGATAATACTATGGATATGACCCACTTTGTATGTGATACAAACACAGTGATCCTAACGTGTTCGTGTAGATGACATGTGAGTGAGAATATCCTATATGATGAGATTGCACAAGACCAGACCACGAAATAGTAACCACTAGGTGTAACTCCGTTGACTAGTTAGGTTTCTATTTCATTAGGATGACCTAGGCAACTTGATCTCAATCCTGAGCAGGTTACGAACTCCTGTTTGCGGGGGATTGTCCTTTGACTAGTATGGGTGAGAGTGGCCCGAGTCGCCGACTCAATAAGCCTACCTTCTTGGGGACAAAATCGAGCAGGCAGCTGGAGACTTAACCTAGATGGAATTCACTCTTTCCCGCCTATTAGGGTAAGTAAATGAATATTTCCTTAAGTGGTATCTTTGAGACTTGAACAAAGGGTCTGACCCTCTCAATGGCCCGAGAGGGGCTTCTGTTTGTTGGTAGGAGTACTGGGACTTAAGGTAAAAGATGTAACCTAGGGGTAAAACCATAATTTGACCCAGCTGGTGTTACGAACATTCGTGAAGGATTGACTTGTTGTTATTGGTCAATGTCCGTGGACACAGAAATATATATGCAGTGAGAAGAGTGCAACTATGAGACTTTAGTGGAGTGTTCCCGCAGTTAACGAATTGTTGATTAGGAGGTTAATGAGATTAACCGAATAATCTCGTGTCATTGGAGCTTCTGATCTATAGGTCCATTAGGTCAACTTCCTAGCTCGTAAAGGGTTCTTAAATCGTTTGAATTTGAAATGTTCAAATTCAATTAGGGAATAAACATTAATGTATAAAGATACATTATAATATAAAGTTTTAGAACTTTATATTATAAATTTAATTTGAATATGATTCATATTAAATTATATGAGAGAATATAATATTTAAACTCAATTAGGGAATAAACATTAATTTATAAAGATACATTATAATATAAAGTTTTAGAACTTTATATTATAAATTTAATTTGAATATGATTCATATTAAATTATATGAGAGAATTAAATATTTGAAAGAGTTCAAATATTATTTTAAATGTGAATGAGATTCATATTTAGAAACTATAGGTTAAAATTTAATGTACATAAGATGTGCAATAAAACTATAGGTTATAAGGGAATGTGATTAAATAACCAAATTAAACCTATGATGTTTAATTAATTAATTAAGGAGTTAATTAATTCAATTAATTAAATGTGATTTAATTAAAAGATTTTTTATATTAATATAATTAAATATGATTTTATTATATTTTATTAATTCATTTAATATTTTTTAATTTTAAATTAATTAAAAAAACAAACGTGCCATCAACACGTTCCCCACCACTTCTTTGTTCTTCTCTCTTTCCCCATCACAAGTATGGGGAGTTGAGAGAAGGTTGGTTGATCAATGGTTTTTGGTACAATTGTGAATTGCAAAAACACAAAAGAATTCTTCTCTCTCTCGAAAAACAATTCCCTATACTTCCAATTATTGCAAAACCTTCCCACCAAGGTTTGATCTAGGAAACTCAGAGGATAGGAAGTTCTCTAAGTGGTGTTGTCCTGTTTTATAGAGAAAAGAAGAACGAGTTCCTGTTGCTATAGAATTGCAATTGCAAGGTATTGTTGTCAACCCGTGAAACTACAAAGGTAATTCACTGATTCCTTTTGGTTAGGTTATGTACAACATGTTTATTTTAACTTCAATCCATGCTTTAGTTTAACTTGCTTATCTTTGATAATTTGCCAATGTATGGGCTTTTTTGGAATAAACCAAAACAAACAAGTTATTCGATCTCAATTACACGTTTTCGCCGCTCACGGGAATTCGATTCCCTTCAATGAGAACAATTGTACAAGACTGGACTGTGAATTATAAGACCAACTGATGTAGCACCGTTAATAGTTTAGGACTAATAAATTCGTAAATGACCATTAGTGGCTCGATCTTAATCTTGAGCATGTTACGAACTCCTGTCTGCGAGGGTCTATCATTTGACTAGTACGAGTGAGAGTGGCATGTGTTGCTCGCTCAATATACCTACCTTCTCAGGGGCAGAACCACGTGGGGAGCTGGGAACTTGACTACGCAAGATGGAATTCACTCGTTCCCGAGCTAAGGAAACTAGATGGGTTGTTCCTTAAGTGTTGACTCCAGGGCTTGAACAACGGGGCCCCCACCCTCTCACTGGCCCAAGAGGGGCGTTGTTTATGGTAGGACCATAAACAAAGTTGTTCGTTAGAGGATCAGTGGGACTTAAGGAGCAAGAGGCAGGCATAAGGGTAAAACGGTAATTTGACCTAGTTGTCACTATGAACAACCTGTGAAGGATCGACTCATGGGCATTGGTTATATCGATGGACACAACTTGTCCTGCAGTGAGGAAAGTGCATCTACGGGGCTATAGTGGAGTGTCCCTATAGTTAATGAATGTTGATTAACGAGATCAAAGAGTTTGATCAGTTAATCTCAGATCATTGGAGCTCGTGATCTGTAGGTTCATTAGGTCCTTGGTTGGCTCAATTTAGGATTAAATGAGGGTATACAGTTTGGAATGAATTTGAAGTGTTCAAATTCATATAAAAGGTAATTATGTCATTTATATGAGATATAATTGACATAATATATAGTTTAATGTGAATGAGATTTATAATAAACTATAGTATAGCTTAATTATGGAATTAAGGCTTAGATTGGAGAAATTGATTTAAGAGAAATAAAATTGAATGTGATTCAATTTTAAATTCCACAATTAAATGAGATTTGTATAATAAGGTATGTGATACCTTATACTATATAGTATGCAAATGTGATTTGCATATTATATGGTTGTGGTAAAGTGGTAAATAGGTGGAGAATTTGTCTCTACCACATACCACTATATATTGGTGCTTTTAGAAGCATTTGGTAGCCATTGCACTCATTTTTTGGTTTTCCTCCAAAAACACAAAAAATAATTCTCTCAACTCTCTCAAATTCTCTCTAACTTTCTCCTCACCCATACTCCAAAGGGAGTCCCACAACTCTCCCTCATCGATGGACACAACTTGTCCTACAGTGAGGAGAGTGTAGCTATGGGGCTATAGTAGAGTGACGTCATAGTTAATGAATGTTGATTAACGGAATCAAAGAGTTTGGTCAGTTAATCTTGGATCATTAGAGTTCATGATCTGTAGGTCCATTAGGTCCCTCAGTTGGATCAATTATGAAATTAATGAGGGTATACAGTTTGGAGTGAATTTGAAGTGTTCAAATTTACATAAAGGATATTTATGTCATTTATATGAGATATAATGGATATAATATATAGTTTGAGATCGTGACCGAGAGAAGGAATTTGTGAAGAAATGTTCTTCAAGAGGTTAGTATACTTGTTGTATTTTTCCTTCTTCTTCCATGCTTAGCCTAGATATTACATGTGATGTATGTTAATTTTAAGAAAACTTGTAACACAACGGAAGCAATAACGCGATTCAATCCTCACAAATTACAAGGACGAGAGTAAACGCAAATGGTCAAGAAGAATAATACTTGACTCATGAATCAAATCAATTAAACACTTTGTAGGTCGATCAACCCTATAGAGTGATCAATCAACTGAAGCTCTTCTATGACTAAAATGTCACAAAATGAATGATTTCAAATGGTATAAAGGCACCTTTATGACTCGTCTTTACACATTAACTACATGCGGGGATGTCATTTGGAAACAGAAATATGTTTCAGGCCTCCCTCGTTACATAAGTCAAAAATTTTGTACTACCATGTGAACACCTCTGGCGGAATATAAATCGATTGGAATCTCTTACTTACGGAGATATCAATAGCACCATCCAATCTATTTGTTTAGAGTTACGTCAAGATGATAAGCATAACTCAAGGATTGCCAAAGATTCTGATTATCGAAAAGAATTAGGATCTTTTTGTAAACAATACGGTATGGATAATATTCCACCGTCAAAGAAAAAGAATCATTCTTCTAAAAGACTTTTCGGCAAAGGCAAACGAAAGGATTCTTCAAAAGAGTATTCTCAAAAGAGAAAATACTATAGTAAGAAGAAGAGAAATCCTTCTTCCAAAAGGAACATCGTTTGCTTCAAATGCAAAAAGGAGGATCATTATGCTAACAAATGTCCTCTTGTTAAGAAGGTCAACAAATTAGAAATTGATGAAGAAACGAAGCAATCTCTTCTCAATATTCTAGAGGCAAGTGATATGTCCACTGATGAAGATTTCTCTTCTGACGACATGATCAATGAGATTAAGGAGAAATCATCGGATGAATCCTCTTATTTAGATGATGATTCAGACAGGATGCATTAATGTCGTAACCAAATCTCAGGAAAATCTTCTCGAACTAATCGAAGGAATTCCTGATGATAATACTAGAAGAAAAATGCTTTTGAAGCTTAGAGAAGATTTGGAAGCTCTTGAAAAAGATCAAAAGCAGTCGATCTATTTTAACTTAAAAAATGGGTTGAAACGATTAAAAGATGGAGAATCTCCAACTCCAACAAAAATCTCAGAACTACAGCTGGAAGTAAGAACTCTCAAAAGAGAAGTTGTTGAAAACAAGCAACAAATTGTTAATCTTGAATATGCTTTCATAAAGATTCAAGAGCAAGCAACAACAAGGAGAATTGTTGAGACAGTAGAGACATTCTATCGACAATTTGTTAATGATGATAGTGTCAACTACATTAACAAAGTTTTCAATTAGAAATGGTTATCAAAAATCACTATAAAAATCAAAGACTACAGTATCGACGTGATAACTCAAATCAACTCAGGTGCTGATCAAAATATCATCCAAGAAGGATTAATACCTTCTAGATATTTTGAAACGACTAGGCAAGTCTTGAGGGGAGCCAATAATCAACCACTATCGAGAAATTATAAAATTTCGGGAGTTCATGTGTGCAATAAAGATATGTGTTTTGTTAACACATTTCTTCTCATGAAAAGACTAAATGAGGAAATCATTATTGGAACATCATTCCTCACTCAATTATTCCCATTCACTGTTTTTGAGAAGGGAATTTCATCTCAGAAGTATGGCAACGAAATTATCTTTGAGTTCTGCAGCCCGATGACTCCAAGATATATTTCAACTATTGAAGATGAAATCCATAATCATCTTAACAAAATTGCTAAGAATGAAAGGCAGATCGAATTCCTTCAAGATGATATTAAATATAGAAGGATTTTTTAAGTAATTACAAAACCTTCTATTCAAAGTAATATTCAGATGATTCTAAAAAGAATTGAATCTGAAATTTGCTCAGATATCCCAAACGCCTTTTGGACAGAAAACAACACATAGTGGATCTTCCATATGTGAGGGATTTTGATGAGGCCCAAATCCAAACTAGGGAAAGACCCATTCAAATGTCCAAGAAGCTCGCCCAAACCTGCAAAAGGGAAATAGATGATTTACTCAAGAAATGTTTGATAAGCTCATCAAAAAGCCCATGGTCTTGTGCGACTTTTTATGTTAATAATCAAGCTGAAAAGGAACGTGGCATTCCTAGATTGGTTATTAACTATAAACCTTTAAACAAGGTACTCAAATGGATTAGATACCCAATACCTAATCGTCAAGATTTGCTTAGCGTATAGCTTCTGCAAAACTCTTTTTAAAATTTGATATGAAGTCTGGTTTTTGGCAGATTCAAATCAATAAAAAGGATCGGTATAAAACTGCATTTAATGTACCATTCGATCAATACAAATGGAATGTAATGTCATTTGGTTTGAAGAATGCTCTTTCAGAGTTTCAAAAAATCATGAATGACATTTTCAATAAATATCAAAGACTTCACAATAGTTTATATTGATGATAATCTTGTTTATTCTCAAACAATAGATGATCATTTCAAACATTTGAAATGTTTTATCTACATTATTAAAAAGAATGGTCTTGCAGTATCTTTGCCCAAGATCAAATTATTTCAAACAAAGCTACGTTTCTTAGGATATGATATCGATCAAGGAATTATCAGATCTATCCAAAGATCATTGGACTTTGTGGATAAACTTCCTAAAATCATTCAAGATAAAACTCAGCTACAACGATTTCTTGATTGTGTTAATCATGTCGGAGATTTTTTAAAAGATCTTCGTACTATTTGTCTATCACTATACGACGGATTTAAGAAAAATCTAAAGTCATGGAGTGATGAGCACACTAGTGTTGTCAAAGCCATTAAAGCTTTATCAAAAAGCATCCCATGTCTATCACTAGTGGATGACTCAGCAAGCATGATCATTGAAACCGATGTCTCCGATCTCGATTACGGAGGTGTTCTCAAACAGGGTATTAATGTAAAAGAATCAATTATCCGTTATCATTCTGGAATTTGGAATAGTGCCCAGAAAAAATATTCCACTGTAAAAAAAAAAAATGTTAGCTATAGTACTCTGCGTTCAGAAGTTCCAAGGAGATTTATCAACAAAGATTTCCTTATACGAACTGATTCAAAGGCAAGTAAATATATCTTTAAAAAAGATGTCAAAAATCTTATTCCAAAGCAAATCTTTGCAATATGGCAAGCGATTTTATCTTGTTTTGATTTTCGCATTGAGGCTATAAAAAGAACTGATAATTGCTTAGTTGATTATCTCTCGTGAGAACATCTCTCGAAAACAATCTCTAAGCTCTCTCTCTTAAGGGATTTAGAATTCCCGCAGCGGAAGACGTTGTGAAACGTCGTTGAGTCGTTGTGTTATTCTTATCTTAAAATCGAACTAAACTACTTTAATTCTAGGTTAAACATGCAAAGTAGAAGAAAAACAATAAGAGATTATGCTACTTACTTGTTGAACAACCATTTTCAATGTTTTCCTCCTCCGATCACGATCTCTCTCAAACGAACGATCTCCTTGAACACGATCCTCGATCCGAACAGTAAGACACCTCTAAAAGGGTCTTCTCGGTTGTTCTCGGGAGGTTAAGGGAGAGTAGGTGGGACTCCCTTTGGCTTTTGGGTGAGGAGAGATTGAGAGAGAATGTTTGCTCTCTTTGGATCAAAATCCAAAAAAATGGCAAGAGTGTTACCAAAGGCTTCTTGCAAAGCCTTTAAATACCATTGTGTGATGGAGTTAAAACTTCCACCAAATCACAATTTAATCACAACTATATGATATACAAATCATATTTGCATATCACATAATATAAGGTATCTCCTACCTTATTATACAAATCTCATTTGCATAATTGTGGAATTTTAAATTGAATCACATTCAATTTAATTTCTCTCAATTCAATTTCTCCAATTAGCATTAATTAATCAATTAGGCTATACTATAGTTTATTATGAATCTCATTCACATCAAACTATATATTATGTCATTATATCTCATATAAATGACATAAATACCCAAATAATGAATTTAAACACTTCAAATTCACACCAAACTGTAAACCCTCAATTTGTCCAATTTGAGCCAACCGAGAGACCTAATGGACCTACACGTGACGAGCTCCAATGATCCGAGACTAACCTGTCAAACTCTTTGACCCGGTTATTCATCATTCATTAGCTACGGTAACACTCCACTAAAGCCCGTAGTTGCACTTTCATCACTGTAGGACAAGTTGTGTCCATCGATATAACCAATACCCATGAGTCGACCCTTCACAGGTTGTTCGTAGACACTGTTGGGTCAAATTACTGTTTTACCCCTATGTCTACCTCTTACTCCTTAAGTCCCACTGCTCCTCTAATGAACAACTACGTTGTATGGTCCAACCATAAACAACAACTCTCTCGTGCCTGTGAGAGGGTGGGGCCCCATTGTTCAAGCCCTATAGACAACACTTAAAGGAACAACCCCTCTAGTTTCCCTAAGTCGGGAACGACTGAATTCCTTCTTGCGTAGTCAAGTTCCCACTTCCCCACGTGGTCCTGTCCCTGAGAAGATAGGCATATTGGGCGAGTAACTGTGACCACCCTCACCCGTACTAGTCAAAGGATAGACCCCCGCAGACAGGAGTCCGTAACACGCTCATGATTAAGATCGAGTCACTAATGGTCATCTACAAATATTAGCCCTATACTGTTAACGGTGTTACATCAGTAAGTCTAATAATTCACGGTCCGGTCTTGTACAATCTCATTGCACAGGATGCCCCCACTCGCATGTCAACCACATGAACGAGCTGGATCACCTCGTTTGTATCTAATACAAAGCGGGTCGCATCTACAGTGTATCTAGGATTAGGTCTCCAACCCTATCCATATATTGTAGATCGTTCGGGTCATTAATTCGAACGTGATCCTCCCTGTGTATCTACTACACACCGTTCAAGTTCTTAATTCTCTCATAATGCAATGACCCTGGAGGTTAGTTTATTGGATTAAGTTTATGAAAAAATGCGAGACACAAAGTTCAAATAAATAACTCTTAATTTATGTCACAAGGTTCAAATAAATAACTCTTATTTATTTACAACTAGGAATATTACAAACTACACGAGATGAGAACATGCATCCCAACACTCTCCAAAATGTTCCCAAGTCGACCTCGACCACCTCCACTAGGACGGCCACATACGCCTCCTTCCTCAATCGACCCTGACTAAAGGGTTCCTCAATAATCAGCTAGTTCTCAAAAGAGAAAATGCCCCATTGCTCAAACATCTACACTTCCTCCTATGAATTCTGATAATTACATGATGGACCTTGAGTTCGAAACAATGACCAGACATCGCCAAGGTTCCTCTTCAAGGAACTTATCCATAAGGTCAGGAGAAAATCATATTCAAGTTTCCTCCTCTCCTAATTCAACTAGGTCTTTATCGCCTTCTTCAACATCTGGATCGACTCCAAGAAGGGATCAATCCTATGCTAGAACAGTAAAACCTTCTATTTTTCAAGCAAGATTGCAAATAACAGGTTACCATATAAAAACATCTCTAGAGGAGATAATCATCAAACTAGAATTTGATGGTTTTTCCCCTCTTAAGGTTTGCAATCAAATATATCCTCGTTGGTTTCAATTCAGACCCAAAGATATTTTAAAAATAAGAAAATTCTACGAGTTCATTTTAGTTGATACTAAATCAGCTGAAATTACTCATGTGCCGGATAGAAATGATCCGACAAGGATTATCTTTTGAAAATTGAAAATTCTTAAGATTATAACGACATCTCATTGGCCACAAGGGATGTCGGTACCATGAAAAGTTTCAAAGAATTTTAAATCACAAACATATTGCTACCATGACTATATGATGGCAAGGTATAATATATTTTTGTATGAATCATATAATCATTCATGGTTTGTTACATTTTGTAAGAAGTCTTACAAACATAACTTTCCGAATTGGTTTCAAAAGTGATGAAGTTATTTCGGTATTTCTCAAGAAATTTTTCTTGTAGAAATACAAAAATCATTCCATCTTTTTACAAATAGTGTCCACTCAAGCATTTGCGATGATGTTTAGATTCTTTTTATTCTTTCAATTACCTTGGATTTTCAGCTGGAATCACCAACTAGCTCTAAGAGGAAAGTAACTCTTAATAAAGTTTTGAAAATAAAATGGTGAGAATAATTCGGCGTATCCCATCTCACTAAAGAAATGATCAGTAAATTTCTTAAAGCTAATCCTCACTATTCTCGGCCAGAAGAAGAACAACTTCTTCTTCAGAGAAGTTCACTTATTTCTTCTCTAGTCGGAGTGTCTACAACATCCGAGCTACCGACTATCATTCAAAGTGTTTCTCAAAACCAAGATGATAATCGACCCAATCAAGAAGGAATGCCTGAAAATGATGATATCATTTCAGAGTCTTCCGTCAACGATATCGACTTTGAATACGACCCGTATTTAAATTTCGATATTCTTGATCCATACTATGATTCCCAACCAGGATGATTAGTATAATTTTGGAAGAAAAAAAAGTATGTAAATATTTTTGTACAATTTTTCCACTTTGCATATGTCATCGTGGTTTCGAGGGATCTCCAATTAAAAGGGAGATGGTGGAGATAGCAAGCTCCAGAAGTGGATCTAACCAACCCACAAACTCAGCGCGATTAGCGAGGATTAAATCCAGTTAGGACATAATTGTTACGTCCAATTTTTCGAATAATTTCAAAGGAGAAAGGGTGAATGCTCAGGGTAATAATAGCGGGGAAGCCAAGTAAGATCTGAGATGCATTCGATTTTTAAGAAATTGTGAAAGATGATACTGTCGACGTATAGCAATTCTATCGATAGAAATATCTACCAATATTTATATTTCATTGACATTTTTTGTTTTCATCAATATTTTTTGTTTTCATCAATATTTAAAGATTTGACAAAATCTAGTGCATGTTATTAAAAAGTTCCATAACTTTATATTAGTGGACTTATAAACGAGGTGACTTCATAATTTAAGTTATGACTTATCTTATGAACAAAATGCTCCCTTATAAATCTCCCAACATTATTTCCTAGAATTTGCAATGATAGCTAATTTTAAATTACCTTGAGAAACTAATTTGTTATTTGCCTATAAATAACTTTTACTTAAAATTACAATAAATGAATAATTTGCTATTCAATTAACGTGTCAAATAATCCATTAGCATGGTGATTAGTCATTTCAAGTCAATCAATGTGATAATGATAACGGCAATCCAAACATCCAAACATAACTAAAAGATCCTAATTCAATCTATGCAATTGTTCAACTAACAAAAAAAAAAAAGCAATAATATTAATATAGTATTTCTTAATAATAGTTTAATAATAAAAAAAAATGGAAAGAAGTTCCATTTATACTCTAAACTTCTAAACTTCATATGGTATATCAATTTTTACATAAAATTTTTAATTGAACACTAAACTAGTATCAAAATGTTAACGTTTGTTCTTTCTTCAATTTTCACAATATTCACCCGTAATCTTAATAAATGTCAAGTAAAAGTCTTACAAATTTCAACATAAATCAAATCTTACACAAAATTAAGCTTGATAAATGCGTATGAACAAAATTTCCAAAACTCACAAATTTTAATAAAAACAAACTTTCTTATCATCTTTTTCTAAAATATCATCAATTTGTACATGATATATGTTTTATAATTCATTAAAAGAATATAAGAATAATTCTGTAATAATTTTTCAAAAACATTCTAAGGTAAAAATTGCAATTTTTTCAAGTTTAAGTTAAATATTACAACGCTTATAATTTAAGATGCAATTTGATAAATTTTAGTTTAGAGTAAAAATTGATACATTTGTCAAATTTAGGAATAAAAAATGAATCTTTTTCCTTAAAAAAAACCCAATCAATAATTCACAATTAGAATTCAATAGAGATAAGTCAGGATTTCACCTTGATTAATAATATATTAATTTAACTTAAATACATTGTTTTAACTAAACCAATACTCAACTTAACCATAACACAATTGATTAGATATATATTCTCAACTAAAAAGTCACTCTTAGACGTGGTTCGACAATTTAAAAAAATATATTATAATAATAAAAAAAAAACAACTATTTAAATTGACTATTTTTAAATATCACTTGCATGGCAAACCTAGAATGCAGCATTCTTGTATTTTATCGTCATTCTCGTTTAATCTTATACACATATTGAACCATTTTCAAAATAGAGTTCTCATTCTGAAGGAAAGCAGGAACTAAAATTGAGTGCGTTTTTTCCAGTTCAACTAGAAGTATAAAATCTAAACCTAGCTCAATTAATGGAGACATTAGCAACTTTATTTAAAAGCCAAAAGTTTAAATTTCTACTATAATACCTTCTAAGTTCTAAATTAAAGCGTCAAGTTGGAAATGGTCTCTTCGAGCTGCCTTCAAGGTAAGCAAAGCTTATCTATAAAGATTAGTAGGGGCAGTCAGGAGCATAATGCAAAGCCCTATACATGGATTAAAAAATTTAGATTAAAAAAAAAAGGGAACTGATGATATCCATAATCCCAGTGATCAAGATTGAAACAAATTGATCCCATCTACTTGGTAATTCCTAGTCCTTACTCCTCATTCCTCTTATGCCAAAGGCAATGATAGAGGTATGAGGATATTCAAACAGAAAATTGGCTGCATCATTCATATTCACATAAGCATGCTTAATTATGTACACATTTACTATCTCAATGGAAACACATGGAAGATTAATAAATAATTCTGATTTAAATGAAAATGTACACAAGGGCAGAAGTGTACCATCAGGATCCTAACATGATTGATTGACATTACAAGTCGGTTGCAACTTCTGGTTCCTTTTTGTTTTTGTTTTTTTTCTTTTTCGGTTTCGGAGGGTTATCCATGTGGGAGACCTATAAATTAATCCAGAGTTAAAAAAACAAAAAGATGAGTGAGAGAAGAGGATAGCTTGTCAAAGTAGTGACGAATCATTTTTTGCGGATGAGGATCCAAATTTTCCACATTTTGCCAATCGATAACAGATATAAGAATTAAGAACAACAAACTTACAATAAAGGATTTCCACTCAAGTTTCTTTTGCCCTTCTGATGTCGTAGTTGGTTGTGACTGATCTCGAACATGTCGGAAGATATGGACGAGCACAACAGCATCAAGAGCCGCATATTCTAGCTGCTCAACAAGATTCCTTTCGTTTAATGAATGATTTATTTGATGTCTTTGGAAGAGGAATTAAAAGAAACATAAAAAATATACCGGAGATATGTTGTTCTTACTATTGAGAGAGAAATGAGAAAATGGGAAGTCTATTTATTTCATTCTAAAATGCTCCATATAAATACACATCTTAAGTCTAAAAATAGATTACACAATGTTATCAACTAATCCCACTAACTCCACAAGACTAGAAACTTAGGCTTAACTACAACTAAAAAAAACCTCAACTATTTCCTAGAAACTAGGAATTGACGACCAACTCAAAACTAATGTGCAGTTTTGAGTTATTAACAAGAAAGAAACATGAGAGAACCCAGTTCGACAGCATCTTGTAAGTGGTAAACAACTGGGTGTATGAGATAATTTCACCTTTACAAGATCCATAAAATACATATTTCTTAGTACAATGTGAAAAGGGGGGAAAAAAAGAAACATCTTCCACAGTCATTTATCTTTTCTACAGAACTTGAAAAAACTTCAATAAATATCCATTTGTTAGTGACAGCTCTACTATCAAAGTTCAATTAGTTTAAAAAAAAAAACATATTGTGGTTTCAAATTCGCTTACCCCATTTTAACCTTTTGTCAACAATAAAAACAAAGATCCAAATATAACATATCTTCTAACTCACATCAAATGGTCATGTACATAAAATATTCATACACTTTCTGCTACTTTTGTCGATTCTCCATCAATAGGGAAGCGAGAAGCAAAACGAATGTAAGATATCAGAAAAGAAAAGAAACTGACCTGATTCACCGTTAAGGGTCGCTGTTCCCAGTCACTGTTTCTTCTTGTCTTGTTCAATTCAGCTCCCAATACTTTCTAAAACAATTACCACATAAAAAAATAGATTGATTTCTAAAGAATATTGAGTTTATACATAATTTTTAAAAAGATAAAAAGATAGAAATCAATAAAGCTTTGCTTGATAAAGAGTTGTATCAGAAGTAGGTCATAGTATGAGAAAAACCAATTAGGTACCATATCAAATTCAAGGAAGAAGAGACTTTCGTGTAATTGCAGTTATGTTACCTTCGCAAGCCCTGATAGACCTCCACTATGATCAAATACATTTTGAATGTCCAATAACATCTCATAGTGTTTGAAACACTGTAATGATTCATACGAATGGGACAGTTGCTTTATGTCGCATTGAAAATTGTAACCTACGAAGGAGAAAGCATTTACTCAAATTAGCAACCCTAGAAAAGGAAAGAGGGTTGGTACATGTAAATAGAGATGTAGCGGCAACAGAGGCACTTTTTAAGACATGGTGTTTATTTCTCAGGGATATACAAAGGAACGTAGCCAATTTAGCTTAGAGTTAAGGCATTTCTACTCTCTCTAAGAGGTCATAGGTTCAAATTTCCTACCCCACATATGATCTAATATTCTTAAAAAAAAAGAAACAAGGAAGATGCAGCAGCAACAGAGGCACTTTTTAAGACATGAAGGAGTTTATTTCTCAGGGATATATATATATATATACAGCTTGATCAATAAGAGAAAAACTTCTAGACATCACTCAAAGGCTTCAAGTCATTGCTCAAAGTCGAACATTCAGATATCACTTACCAAGCTTCAAAATGCTAGAAGACTGCAAGATGCGGGTCAGGCAATTATCTAAAATGCCGGGTACATCGTCGTATAACTTTATCAGGTCAAAGATGAAAACCATTTTCTCGGAAGCAATTTGCATAATAGATACCTGGACATAATATGATGAAACCAAAGGGAAAATTTCACACTATAAAAAATCAAGAGTTGCTTATACATAAAGTCAGTTCTCTCAAAAACAAAACAGCTAGAACACTATAAATATCCAATTGCCCAATAAATTCTTTAAGAATCAATAACTACAGTTTGGATGGCAGCAACTACCAACAAACCAATTTACTCTGCATCCTACAGATTGCCAATAAAAAATCTGGTTATGAAGATCGTTTGTTTCTTTTTCTGGTAAGAAGAAATTTCACTATAATATGAAAATTATACAAAGGGGAGTAAAACCAAGCCCCAAGCCAAGGAAATTATACATATATATAACAAAAAATCCTTTCAATTAGATTTAGTTCTTGTACTTTCAATAAATCTTAAAATTAGAGTCTCTGTTAATTTATGGTTAATTTAAATAAAATCAATCTCTATCATTATTTTATCAAGTTCGATAAAAATTAACTTCAAACTAACAATAAGGACTAATTTGAAAAATTGTTGGAAGTACATGGACTAAATTTGGAGATTTCAAAATATAGGGACTATAATGGAATGAGTCCAAAATACAAGGACCAAAATGATGTTTTAACCAAAAAAAAAAAAAGAAAAAGAAACAACCGGTGGTATAGATACAAGGTTACAAGAAACGAATCGGAGGAGGAGAAAAGCGCTTACAGAGAGCACCAATTTATCAGTGATTACCTTGTTTGGTTTCTTGCCCTTTATATAGTTAGGTTTCCACTCACAATCAACACCGATAACTTTGCACTCCTCAATATGGCATATTGCATGATTTAAAGCATCAGCGCTATCAACCCACAATATATCTCCAACAATGAGTTGATTAATATTCAAATAGTTATTTTGTCCAAAAGCTCCCTCGCGTTCTGCAGAAAACCAATATGCAAGTTGGGTTAACCATTATGAATCAGAAAAGGTAAGGTTTTATACAATACAAATGAAATTTAATGATTCAAAGCTCCATATAGCTAATGCCCAAGGGCAGTAAAGCTATATAATGTACAGGAACCAGGATTTAGTCCTAATAGTGGAAACCATCCGAGGTCACCCAAAGATAATTTACAACTAAACTGATGGTTACCCAAATGTTTCACAAGACTTGGCTAGCCACAAAAAGATAACGTACCAGAAAGCTAGATAGTAGTGCATCATGTTTTGGTCCTTAGTTTGTAATACAGTGGCATGAGAATAGGCTACGGGAATTGGGGGGTATTTTGTATGTTGTGTTACGTTTTGAAAAACCATTCGGCTACTGGAGCCTTTTCTTGGCCTGGGGCTTGCTCTAGAAAGGAGAGTACTCAGCTTCTCAAACTGCTGAGATTAGTATGTGTTTGTGGCTGTTTTTTCTGATGATTTCCTGCTGTTTTACTCTGTAATTTGTGACATAGACCAACTGAGGTTTATCACTAACCAATGTGCACAGTATAGGAAAGCCTTTGGATTTAGCTAGAGAACAAAAGGTGGCATGTCACGACTCACAATAAAGGTTGTATTAGAACATCGAGCACCCTCCCAAAGTTTTATAATTGCCACTTTTCAAAAATTGTATTCAAGGAACTGCTTGAATGCCTTCCATGGGTTTTAAAAGTGATGTTGCAGGATCTTGTTAAAAACCCAAAGAAATCCATGTCATACTTTCTAAGAGATTAGAGCTTTTGCTGGGACATGTTCTTATATTCCTTAAAGAAATTTTGTTTAAAAATACGTGCGCCATAAGGCACACATTGCTTCAAAAAGGGTAAAATTACCCAAATTAAAAGCCTTTCCTTCTCCTGTCGATCACCCAATGAAAGAAGGTAGAATTACTGTCACCATTAGTGAGCCACTAAATTTTACTACGCTGTCTCAAGAGAGAGAAATGTGAAATCAATATTCCAAGTGTTGCTACACAGCGGCATGCACTGATTGGTAGCAAGGGCCAGAGTTTTCAATTACATTCAGAGATTTGGAAGTAAAAGATTTAGGCCCCGTTTGATAACCATTTTGTTTTTGGTTTTTAGTTTTTGAAAGTTAAGCTTATGTTCACCTAATTTCTCTACAATAGAGATCATCTCCCTTAAGTAAACATTTGAACTCTTAGCCAAATTCTAAAAAAAAAGTCAAGTTTTTTAAAGCCATTTTTTTTAGTTTTCAAAAGTTGGCTTGGTTTTTGAAAATATAGGTACAAAATAGATAAGAAAACATATAAACTCATTGGTATAAATAGTATTTTTAGGTTTAAATTTCAAAAAGTAAAAACAAAAAACAAAATGGTTATCAAACGGGCCCTTAGCTATTATTTCTGGCTCCTACTATTTGGCCTAGTCTATCTAAACTATTTCTGGCTCCTACTACTTGGTCTAGCCTATCTAAACTATTTTGTAACAATTAGTTTTTTTTTATCTGGACTCTTAGCTCTTTCTTTTGTACTCTTCAGATTTTATATGAAAAGTCTATGCGTTCTTATCAAATTAAGAAATAAATAAAGAAGCCAACAAGAGCATAGCTCAACTGGCATCGAGTATGACTTATTACCAAGAGATCATGGGTTCGAATCCCCACGCCGAATCCCCCACCCCTAATTGTTGATGTACTCAAAAAAAATAATAATAAATAAATAAATAAAGAGGTTGGACTTGAGGCAATAAAAACAAAAGTAAAGAGGACTGACTTAGGGTAATAAGGAATGGGCTAAGCTAAGCCTACAAGATGGTTCGTAGTCCTCACTTCTGGATAATAACCTAATATGAGGTATTGATTTTGATAAAGCTGGAGACAATTGCCAAACCTTCGCGCAGTGATAATGATAGGAATGCTTACAAGGGTATATGAGTAATTGGTTAGGGGTTTGTTAGGGTATTTGGTTATAACTAAGGAGAGTGGGAAAGGGAAAGGTAAGTATTGATTTAGTGATTTGGTTTAGGGATTGAGTGATCTCAAGTTAGGGAGGGTCCAAGTTCCTCAAATTACTTGGTTATATTGTAGTTTTGTTATCTTTCCTATTTCAATATGTTGTGAAAATATCAATAGGTATCTGAGTCGTCGATTCTGGCCATGGAGTTATCGTGTGAGGAGTTGTTGAAGTTCGTTGATCGCTTCGAATTATTTTTGATTCATTTCAAGCTGAAATGAGGTTGAGTTCCAAAGAAATTAGAGAGAGTATGGATTTGTGTCAAGCAGAGTTGCAGAGAAATGAAAGAGAATTACAGAAAAATAACTACAAGTTCTAGAGAAATGAAAAGGGGGTTTTATTGACAGAGAGAAAAAAAGAGATTGCGGAAACAAAGAAAGAGATGGTTCTAAGAACAAAGAAAGAGACGAGACAACCACAAAGAAGGAAAAACCAACAAATTCCTCAAAGGAACTCAATGCAGAAAACAAGTGAGAAAAGGAGAAAGAATTGGTCGAGGAGGAACGAAACCGTATGGAAGCAAGGGAGAGAAGTTGTAGGACAAACTAGAAAACATGGCTACTGCAAAACGCCGATGAAGGATTGGGGAGGCCGATCAATAGTTCGTCGGAATTCGAAAACCTCGCACGGAGGGACTTGAAAGCCGCTCAAGATGAAGGAGAAAGAATGTCCAAAGGAGACTCGTCTGCAAGGAGAAATCACTGACAAGGAATTTTCAATGAGAGATCACCCTCGACGACTTCTTCTATGGTTGGAGATGAAAACTCAAAGGAGACACCAGCGCAAGAGTCAAGAAGCGGCAGATGAATTGGAGGTGGGCGGTCACGTAAAACATGGAGAAAAGAAGAGAAAAATGATCATTGGAAGGAGTTGCCGGCAGTGATGGTCAGTATGGTTGGAGATGATGACTTGCAGCTGGAGGTGTGAATGCATTTTTCATAGAGAGGAAGGCAAAAGAATACCTAGTTACGTGAATGGTCAGAAAAGTAAGTGGTGTTGAAAATTATGATTAAAGTTAGGACATTCTTCTAATTTAGTTTTATGATTTATCTTTTTTTTAGATATTTTAAGTTTTTCCTTTTTTCTTTTGACAAGGCAACAAAGATTTCATTGAAATAATGAAAGGAGACTAACGCTCCAAGTACAAAGCTTTCAAAGAAAAAGAACAACTTGAGGAAACAAAAATAACAAAGAGAATACAATAGAACTTCTAAAAAGAACAAAACAAAGCATAGATCCAAGAAACAAAGGAAAACCCCAAAACCCAACCGAACAACAACAACAATTGGCAGCCGAAGCGAAAGTAGCAAAAAAGAACCAAACAACCACGCCTAACCACAACAAACCCAAACAAACAAAAGAAGTAACTCAAAAAACCAGCCGAAACCCACCAAGACAAACCCGCTAAAAAAAACGACCCAGAACTATCTCAACAACCAACCAACAAACGCACAAAACAAAACACACAACACTGGCCAACTGCAAAAACAAAGCGATAAACTGAGGGCACCCCCCAAACCAAAACCCCACCGAACATAAACTTCAGACCAACCAGCTTAGAAACACCCCCAAACCCTCATGCTTTACGAGAGAAAATCAATGGATCGAAGCTGTTGGTTATTCTCTTTATTTATTAATAAGGAAATATTAGATATTCCCTTATTTGTCAATAAATATTATTCCCTTGTATTTGCCATAATATAGTGCTGTGATTTTATTTCCTTGTATGTAAATATAGGTTTCTCCTATATAAGAAACCTTGTACCTTCATTGTAATACATAGAAAATATTTCTACTCTTATTATTTTCTACATGGTATCGTGAGCGAAACCCTAACTCTGCTTCAAACCCTAATTCCCTTTTACAAAACCCTAAATCGGGTCAGAACCCTAATTCCCTTTTTTTTAAAAAAAACCCTAATTTCTTTCGTTTTTCACGAGCAACATAGTGAAGCATACACATTGAAGAACCGGCAAAGACCCATACATACCCACGGCCGGTGAAGCATACCTGCGAAGAAGACCCACGACGAACCGGCGAAAGAATACCCGCAGCCGTCCCACGAAGTTCCGACCCGCGAAGCATACCCACGAATCCAACGGTTTTGCCTGCGATTCTTCACCCGCGAGCTGGTCGGATTTCCTTCAAAGATCGCCACCGGATCTCGCGCCGTCGGACTTCCTTCTAGCGCCTAGAAACATCGCCGAAAACTCCCGCGAGTAGTCGGCTTTGTCTGCGTTTGTTGCTTCCTGTTCCCTTACGTCTAATTCTTTTTGTTTTTCAGTAAAGGGAGTTTCTGTTTTTGCTTGGTTTGTTGTTACTGTGTGGTGTTCTCCAACAGAATGTCAGACAATAAGTTCTTGCCGCCATTGTAAAACCCTCGGATGGTCGGATCCACTCCAAAAATCTCCTGTTGTCCAAATTACAACCATTCAACTTAATGGCGATAACTTCTTTCGTTGGTCGCAAAAGTGTTCAAATGTACATCCGAGGACAAGGGAAGATTGGATACCTTCTCGGAGACAAATCCATACCTGCAGAAGACGATCCTCGTTCATTGTATGGGATACTGAAAACTCCATGGTGATGACCTGGTTAGGTATGGGATGCTGAAAACTCCATGGTGATGACCTGGTTAGTAAATTTCATGGTAGAAGAAATAAGTTCTAACTATATGTGCTACTCTACTGCTAAGGAATTGTGGGAAAATGTGACTCAGATGTATTCTGACTTGGGAAATCAATCACAAGTGTTTGAACTCAATCTTAAACTGGGTGATATACGACAGGGAAATAATTCTGTTACACAATACTTTCATTTGTTAAAACGAATTTGGCAGGACTTGGATTTATTTGATACGTATGAGTGGGAAGTCAACCGATGATCAAAGGCTTCTACAGAAAGTTGTGGAAGACGCAGGCGGATTTATAAATTTCTCGCAGGACTCAACGTTGAATTCGATGAGGTTAGAGGACGAATATTGGGAAAAACTGTACTCCCAAATATTAATGATGTGTTCTCTGAAGTTCGCAGGGAAGAGAGTCGCAGAAGCGTTATGATCGGAAAAAAGGTCATTGATTCAGTTGAAAGTTCGGCTCTAGCAGTTGAAGCTACAGCACATAAGGCATCAAATCAGACACCTAGAAATAATGATAAGCCTCGAGTTTGGTGTGATTACTGCAACAAGCCTCGACATACTCGTGAAACATGCTGGAAACTTCACGGGAAACCTGCTAACTGGAAGAGTAATAAGCATGGCCCCACTTCATCTGATGACAGGAGTATAAATCAACACTCATCTGGTAATCAATCATCCTTCTCTGCTAATATTGCTGATTCTAATCCATTTAGCAAGGAGCAAGTCGATCAACTCCTGAAGCTGCTAAAGGTCAATTCATCATCGGGTAATCCAAGTGTTTCTTTGGCACAAACAGGTACCTGTCCTCAAGCCCTTTCTTGTCTTACTTCCTCCCCATGGATCATAGATTCCGGCTTCGATCACATGACCGCTTCCTCAAAGTTATTTGAATCATACTCTCCGATGTCTCAGAATGCGAAAAATTCGAATTGCAGCATTGTAGTTTTAATTCCATTGCGGAGAGGAAAGGAACTATTAGACTATCCTCAAACATTAATCTATATTCTGTATTGCATGTTCCAAAACTAGAATGCAATTTGTTATCTGTCAGTAAAATATCTAAGGATGCTAATTGTCGTGTCATCTTCTGTGATTCCCATTGTGTTTTTCAGGATCAGGGGTCGGGGGAGATGATTGGGCGTGCTAGAATGCTTGAAGGTCTCTCTCTGCTTTGAGGAACCCTCGACTAGTCATAAAACAGTTCAAGGCTTGAGTAGTGTTAGTTCTTCCCCTGTTAAAGAAACTATTATGCTTTGGCATCGTAGATTAGGGCATCCAAGTTTTTTCTATTTAAAGTATCTGTTTCCAAATTTATTTAAAGGTATTGATTGCTCCATTTTTCAGTGTGAAAGCTGTATTTTTGCAAAAAATCACAGATCAACTTATTCACCCAACCCTTACAAAGCATCTACTCCTTTTTACCTAATTCACAGTGATGTTTGGGGACCTTTAATTTTAACTCATAGTGGAAAACGGTGGTTTGTCACCTTTATTGATGACCATACCAGGTTAACCTGGATTTATTTGCTAAAAAACAAGTCAGATGTGAAAGATATTTTTATCCAGTTTTATAACATGGTTGAAACTCAATTCCAAACTAAAATTAGCATTGTGCATTCTGATAATGGAAAAGAGTATTTCAATGAATATTTAAATGAATTCTTTAAAATCAAAGGTATTTTTCACCAATCGACGTGTCGTGACACTCCCCAACAAAATGGCATTGCTGAAAGAAAAAATAGACACTTACTTGATGTTGCTCGTGCACTTATGTTTTCTATGCATGTTCCTAATTATTTGTGGGGAGAGGCTATTCTCACGGCAGCATATCTTATTAATCGAATGCCTTCAAAACTTTGGATTTTAAGACACCCCTAAATCATTTTAAAACCTTTTTTCCTCCGTTTCTTAAGCTTATTTTCTGATTTACCTATCAAGGTTTTTGGGTGTACAACATATGTTCATCTTCCTAACATTTGTCGGTCTAAACTTGAGCCTAGGGCTTCTAAATGTATTTTCGTTGGATATGTTTCAAACAAGAAAGCATACAAATGTTTTGACCCCATACAGAAAAAATATGTTGAAAGCATGGATGTTTTATTCTTGGAAGATCAATCCTTTTTCAAATGCAAATTATCTTCGAGGAGATGGTATCTAATTTAGAAGATAATTTCTGGGATACGTCTCCTCTACCCACACTCATTAGCCCTGAGGTTACAAACTCTAATTCTCCAATGCCAAGTGTGGAAAACTCTTCTTCAGGGGGAGAAACACTACAAAGTGGTCTTATTGATCGAAAACTTGAGCTACAGGTTTATACTAGAAGGGGTGTAAATCAAAAGAACCAAGACCAGAGAGTAGATCTATCACAAGATCAATCTAAAACTCCGACAACTGATCCTGAAGATCCAGGTACTTTATTTTCCATTCTTGCTTCAAATCACTTATCCGACATATCCGATCTTGATATCCCAATAGCCCATAGGAAAGGCACTCGTAATTGCACCAAATATCCCATATCAAATTACCTTTCCTACCATAGACTATCTAATAATCATAGGGCCTTTACCTCTAGAATAACAGACTTATTTGTGCCAAGGAATATACAGGATGCCCTAAATGATACGAATTGGAGGAAAGCGGTTATGGAAGAAATGAATGCTCTTATACAAAATGGCACTGAACATAGTTGAATTGCCAAAAGGTAAGAAGATCAGAGGATGCAAATGGGTGTTTACTATAAAGTGTAAAGCCGATGGGGGTATTGAGAGGTATAAAGCCAGACTCGTTGCTAAAGGTTTCACTCAAACCTATGGAATTGACTATCAGGAGACATTTGCCCCTGTTGCTAAAATTAACTCTATAAGAGTATTATTATCTGTTGCTGTCAATGCAGATTGGCCCCTTTATCAACTTGATGTCAAGAATGCATTCCTCAATGGGGATCTTGAGGAAGAGGTATTTATGGAACCTCCACCTGGTTTTGAGAAAGAAATTGGGATTAACAAAGTGTGCAGATTAAAGAAAGCTCTATATGGACTTAAACAATCTCCGAGGGCGTGGTTTGAACGATTCGGGAAAGTAGTTATGAGCTATGGATTTTATCAAAGCCAAGCGATCATACTATTTTCTATAGACATCTTGAAAATAACAAAGTTGTCGTTCTAATAGTGTATGTTGATGATATTATTATCACAGAAATGACGGCAGAGAGTGACCACCTTGAAGAAACAACTTGCAAATGAATTCCAAATTACAGGACTTGGGAAGTCCAAGTATTTTCTAGGAATGGAATTTGCCAGATCAAAAGAAGGGATCCTTGTAAATCAGCGGAAGTATATCGTTGATTTACTCGAAGAGACAGGCTTACTTGGGTGCAAGATATCAAAAACTCCTATTGAGCCAAACTTAAAATTGCAAGTTGCAACAGAGGAGATGTAAAAGATAAAGAAAAATATCGAGACTGGTAGGGAGACCCATTTATTTGTCACATACACGACCTGACATTGCCTTTGCTGTAAGCGTGGTGAGTCAATTTATGCATGCCCCAGGACAATCTCATTTTGAAGCAGTTTACAGAATTCTAAGGTATTTAAAAGGCACTCCTGGAAAAGGCATACTATTCAAGAAACATGATAATTTACATGTCGAAGTATACACTGATGCTGATTGGGCAGGGAGTATAACAGATAGAAGATCTACTTCTGGGTATTGCTCGTTTGTTGGAGGCAACCTAGTCACATGGAGAAGTAAAAAACAGAGTGTGGTGGCTAGAAGTAGTGCTGAAGCTGAATTTAGAGCCTTGGCTCATGGAATTTGCGAGGGCATATGGATAAAACGATTATTGGATGAATTAAAATTTAGTCAGGATAGACCAATGCATATTTACTGTGACAACAAGGCAACTATTTCCATTGCCCATAATCCGGTTCTTCATGATAGAACAAAGCATATTGAAGTAGATAAACACTTCATAAAAGAGAAGATTGATGCAGGTGTAATATGTACTCCTTATCTTCCTACAACAGAACAGGTAGCTGATGTGTTAACAAAGGGACTTCCCAAATTACAGTTTGACAAGATGATCTCCAAGCTGGCAATGGAAGATATATTCAAACCAGCTTGAGGGGGAGTGTTGGTTATTCTCTTTATTTATTAATAAGGAAATATTAGATATTCCCTTATTTGTCAATAAATATTATTCCCTTGTATTTGCCATAATATAGTGCTGTGATTTTATTTCCTTGTATGTAAATATAGGTTTCTCCTATATAAGAATCCTTGTACCTTCATTGTAATACATAGAAAATATTTCTACTCTTATTATTTTCTACAGAAGCAACCGCAGAAGCAGGGTCAATTCCTCTAAGCTGCAAACCACTAGGTTTGATTAACGATTCAAATCTACTTAGCTCAGGAGGCATGACTGGATCTGCAAGAGGAACCACACAATTCATAGTTTCATTAACAACTACCAAGCTACTTTTAGGCTGACCAGGAGTGCTGAAAAGTCCACCTAAATTAATGGTCTGAGAACTATCCCTCGAACTGACAACCAAATGCAGCGCATGCTTTGAGGATTCCTGCTCCAGACTACTTAAGACTTACCATCGAATCCACCTCCCAATCCTCCAGTCCATTCAAGCTAGCGAAGTCAAACTTTTTAATAACAAGGTCCCTTGGTTGCAAACAAGCTCGATAAAAATGCACACCTGAGTTACCAATAATGTGCTTTCCAAAATTCACAACCTTCTCCTTAACAGCTGAAGTGACCCCTCCATGTAATTCTGAACCCTCACTCGGAATCAGAAATTTAGTAGCCGAATCGTCAAAATTTTCACCTTGGAAAATAGAGGGCTTGTTAGCCCCTATGGGCACATCTTTCATCTTGCCCCTTTTCCTAGTATAATATTTAGAATAAGATGCACAAAAACTATTTGTGACCTCTTTTGCCGAATCAACTGCATAGCAAGCCCCAACCCCGCAAGCCTCTAGAGTAACCCCAACTGACTTTTCAGCTTCACATCCATTCAAATTACTGATCAAGGGGTGACCCTTCTCCACAAACCGACCATCTCCCCCCATTAAAGCCTCCACTGACTCACCCGCCAAATTCCCATGTGCAACCACCACCACAGGATTTAAACAAATCAGTGAGGAAGTGAGGTCGATACCTGGGGAAGAGGATTGGTTAGATCCAACCTCATCATTCATAACCAGAGAAATCCTAGCCAAATCTACTGGATTTGAGACATCTTTTTCCTTTTCCTTATTGAGAAATGATTTTATATCTATCATTTTCCTTATTGAAAAAGGATTTAATACCTTGTATTTATATTGGTTCTTGCATAATTGAAAATCAATGAGAAATACTAAAATTTTCGTGGTATCAGAGAGCCAGTGAAAAAGAAAACTCTAATTTCTTCATAACCTATCAGTCGTCGCCGCCTTTTCCTTCATCAGAGTGTTCACCGTCATTAAGTCGAACAGAACCTCACCTCTGACCATCTCCTTTGGCGCTGCCCAGATTACATAGAGTGGCATTAAACCGCAATCACCTCTTCAATATCTTGGATATATTTTTTTTCGATTTCAAAGCCTACTACTCCAATAGAGCAACTTCTCTCCGGTGCCAAATTTCTTTTAGCTAACGATAAACAGTTTTTTTTGTTGGAGTTGTTGCTGATTTTTTTTTTCAAGTTTGTTTTAATATGGCTTCTTATAAATCCATCGAATTAATCTCCCATAGTCAAGGAGGATATGATTCTTATATCACAAGTCACACAATACAAGGAACGGACTGGTTGCACAGAAAGTTACACCTACTGCTCTGACGGTTAGTAAAGGAGGGATACATGCCTGGATTATAGACACTAGAGCTTCAGATCATATGACAAGGAATCCATCTCTGTTTCAAAACTATCAAGCTGACACCTCTAACTCCTCTGTGAAAATTGCAGATGGGTTATACTCCAAAGTGGCAAGGACAGGTTCCATTCAAGTTACTCAAAATTTATATCTTAACCATGTATTATATGTGCTAGGATTGGATTGTAATTTATTTTCAATAAGTAAATTGACACGTGATTTTAAATGTGATTATATTTTATCCAAACTTATGTGTTTTTCAGGATTTGAAATCGGGGAAGATGATTGGTAGTGCTAAACTTTGTTTTGGGCTCTATCTTCTCAATTGTGATCAAGGCTCACTAGCATTTGGAGATAAGCCATCTTTTTATCTTCCTTTGTTCCTAGTAGTAGTAGTCAATTTTCGAGTATTAGTAAGTTGTCTCATTTTGTCAACCAAGATAGTGAAATTATGTTATTACACTATCGGTTAGGCCATCCAAATTTTGTGTATCTTTCAAAATTATTTTCAATTTTTTTTGTAATATAAATCTTGCATTGTTCCATTGTGAGATTTGTCAGATTGTCAAACATACTCGTAACCCTTATCCTCGCATTGATTATAAACCATCAAGTCCTTTCTCATTGATTCATACCGATGTCTGGGGTCCTTCAAAAATTAAAAATATCTCGGTAGCTCGTTGGTTTGTTTCCTTTGTTGATGATCATACAAGAAATACATGGATCTTTCTTATGAAAGAAAAATCTAAAGTTTATCAACATTTCATACATTTCCATAATATGATTCAAACTCAATATCAAACCAAAATTCGTGTTCTAAGAACAGACAATGCAAAAGAATTCTTCAATTCATGTTTGGGAGATTATCTATCAACTCAAGGGATTCTCCATCTTAGCACTTGTGTTGACACCCCAACAAAATAGGGTAGTTGAACGCAAAAATTGTCATCTTCTTGAAGTTACTCAATGTTTGATGTTCTCTACCCATATTCCTAAATTCTATTGGGGAGAAGTCATTCTCATTGTCACATACTTGATTAATCGCATGCCCACTCGTATTCTTAAATTCTCTACTACTTGTCAAGTTTTTTTTCAATCTTTTCCCCATCTTTGTGCTCAATTTCTTGATTTGGTCCCTAAAGTTTTTGGGTGTAGTGTCTTTGTTCACATTCATTCCCAACATCGTAGTAGTTGGATCCTCGAGCCCATAAATGCATTTTCTTAGGATACTCACCAAATCAACGAGGATACAAATGTTACTGTCCTATCACCAACCGGGTATATGTCACTAAGGATGTTATGTTCTTCGAGCATCTACCATTTTATTCCAAAAATGATCGTCGGGGGAGAAGATGAGTGACAATTAGTTATGGATCTCGTTACTTGAGACTGAACCCGAATCTGTTACCCTACTTCATTCTCCTCCTCAAGATCCTATGGCTCTTCCTATTTCTCCTGAAACAAGTCCACCAAATGTTGTTGCTCCAAATGCTAGTGAAAATCTCCTCACCTATCAAAGGAGAAACAAACAAGTTGAGAAAATAGATTCTAGAACAAATCAACACTCTCCAATGTTTGAACCGATTTTAACATCCAATGAACAATCCATAAGTGAGGATAAAGGTGAGATGGGAGAGGATGTAACATCCCATGAACAATCGATAAGTGAGGATAAAGGTGGGACGGGAGAGGATGTAATTCTAGAAGTTGATGATTTAGACTTGCCAATTGCAGTAGGAAAAGGAGTCAAGAGTTGCAACATTCATCCTATAGGAACTTATGTGTCATATGATGGATTATCTGAGTCATATCGAACATTTCTTTCAATTATTGATAATGTTCAAGTACCAACCAATATTCATGAAGCATTAAAACATCCTGGTTGGATGAACAGCGGTAGATCTTTCTTTTCAATGAACAGCTCGGCGTACTTAGCTTTAAGCTGTTGTATTTCCTTGGTCAGGTCATTCTCTTCCCGTTTAGAGCTCGCTTTACTGCCTTCCATCGATTCCTTCACTACTACGTTTTGGAGACCTACAAGGAAGCCTTGGTCTTCTTCGTTCCAGTCCCTTAGCATCATTTTCAGTGAGACTTGTGCTTTCGTTAAGGAGGGTCCCCTTTTAATGTGATATGTCTTCCCCCACATGCAAAAGTCATGGTGAGTTCTGTCCACTCTACCTCCATCACTCCCAAGGATCTTAACCAGAGCATTCTTAGGATTACATCGACTCCTCCTAGGTCAATAGGTAACAATCCTCTTGGAAAGACATTTCTGCCAGGTGTATCATCACTTCCTTACACATCCCTTGTCCTGTCTTCGTCGATTCATTTCCCATCACTATTCCGTAGTTCAAAGTGTCCACCCGAGGAAGTTCCAATTCATTGGATAGCTGTCGAGAGATGAAGTTGTGGGAAGCCCCACAGTCGACCAATACTATTACCTCTCTCCCTTTGATTTTGCTGCGTAGTTTCATCGTGCTGGGTTTTGAAATTCCCACCAAGGATTTTAAATCCAGCTTAATATGTTCCACTCGCAGTTCTCTGAATTCCGTTTCGGCGAGGACCCACTCTTCCTCCGGTTCACCCTCTTCTTGTTCAACTTCGATGTCGCCGGAGTTACTCTCCCACACCACTCTCAGTTCTCGTAGTTCAAGTTTTTTGCAGCGATGGTCCTTCGAATATTTTTCATCACAATGGGAACATAAACCTTGTTCTCTTTTTGCCTGAAACTCAGCGTCTGTCAACCTTCTGGGCTTGAGTCTGCAGCGATTAGGGTTGGGTTTTTCAGGGACCGAAATGGATCGTAAGTAATCATTGGGCTTCTGACTAAGCCTTCCGTTGTTGGGCCCAGTCGTCTTAGTCTCTGTCCTTGGGCTCGATTTTTTTTCACTTCCTTCCAACCCTAATACCCACTCCTTCTCCGCTAATTTTAGGGCGAACTCTCGATCTTCGATCAGTTGGGTCTGCTTCATCGCATCCTCCAACCCTTTTGGTTCCCTACTGATAACGAACGCCTTGATCGACGAAATCAGGTCGTTGAGGAAGGTGTTTTCAAGAACGTCCTCTGCCAGTCCGAGTAGCGGTCCCGAATATGACTCAAATTTTTTCTATAATCCCTTACTATTCCATCTTGTTTGATCGAGAGAAATCGTCCGCACGGATTACCTTCTTGAGTTGGTCGATAACTCATTAGCAGCCTTTCTCTCACGTCATTCCAGTCGGCGATTTTCTTTCGGTTGCTCGTCCATCGGAACCTGTCAATGACGTGGGGATCAAAGCTTACTATCGAAACGTTGATCTTCTCTATGTCGCTTAGCTGATGTACTTCGAAATAAGTTTCTGCCCGTATCATCCACGCATCGGGGTTGTCCCCTGTAAACACCGACATTTCAAGTTTTTTGTACTTACTTCGGTTTGCCATTGCCTCCATTTGTTTACTTTGCGATGAGTCCACTCCTTCTACCATCGTGCTTGACGATGGGACGCCTGGCTGTTTGCCTTTAGTTTCGCTGGTTTCAGCATTTTCGGTTATCTTTTTCCCGGATGACCCTTCGGCTAACATAAGGACTAGAGCCTTCTGGTTCTCCCTCATTTCTAAGGTCATTCTCTCCCACCCTCGCTCTAGTGTTGATTCGAACCCACGCAATTTCTCCTTAATTTCAGCGATATCCTTCTCTGTACGAGAGATGCTCTCCTCCATAGCCATTTTACGTGTTTTCCCCAGATCGACGTGCTCTGATACCAATTTGTTAGGTATCCAAACATTGAACTCATGATAACCAACTAATAAAGATAAACAGAGGAAAGAGAGGAACCAACCCTTCGATGATTGATAGTTCTTCAATACTGAAGGGGGGTTATTTCATTGAATCCGATGGAAAGGATAGTAGGACAACACAAAAGCACAGCTATTCGAGAGGTTGGCTCCCTTCTTACAAAATATTCCACAAAATAAAACCTGCCTTCCCAGTGATACAAAAAAGACCCTTTAACGCCCTCACTCCCATGCTCTCGTACGTACCTCACGAATTATCCCCAGTGGTCCCCGGTTCCCCATACATATTTACCCTCTTGCCCCTTCTAGAATATTTGTGTATAATCGGGGGTCTAACAGTTTCTCATAAAAAAAATGAGAAATACTAAAATTTTCAACTAGGTTAGCCTTTGGCATGGATTAACAAAATTACTTTTGAATGGGTTGAATTGAACAATCATCTTGAGGCCCATTTCTTCTTAAAAGCCAAAAACAAGGCTCATGCTAGACAAGTTTGATTTTGGGTTGAATTTTTCAATGTTTTAAACTCAGAACTTGACTCAATTTGGTGTGCCCTATCCACAAAGCAACCCTAGTCGCTGCAAGCAATTCCTATCTGTTTTTAGCCGATATTGCCATCCAACACCTAGAGTCACCTACGTACGACCGAAGATCACTGTCCACCGTTGGACATTGTCGTTTGTCGATGTTTGTCACCATTTGTCGTGCCTCCTCTCAGAGTTGTTTGTTATTGGTGTTTTACAGTTCCGATGATGTCCATTTTCCCTACTACCTCTATCAACGACATTTTTCGGTCATCACTACTCGACACCGTCCAACACACCCATCACACTTCATTCCAGCCTAGCCTAATATTTTGCAGGGCTAATTTACAAAAGCTTGGAGGGTCATAGATTTGAGTTTATTTCTTAACAAAAAAAAGGTGATCTTTTTGATGTTTTGCCACACCTTGAGGACAATGTGTGTTTTAGGGGCAGGTAATCATAGAAATGCTTATAAGGGTATATTAGTAATTGGCTAGGGGGTTTGTTAGGCATTTAGTTATAAATAAGGAGAGTGGGAAAGGGAAAGGTAAGTATTGATTTAGTGATTTGGTTATAGGCCTTGAGTGATCTCAAGTTAAGAAGGGTCCAAGTTCCTCAAATTACTCGGTTATCTTATAGTTTTGTTATCTTTCCTTTTTCAATATATTTTGGATCATATCAATATCTAAGGAGTTGTTTGGGACGCTAAGTGGGTTATAATAGTCTATGGGTTATAACTAAGAAGCACGGACACTTCATATTTGGTGAAGTGTCCGTGTCGGACACGTGTCGGACACGGACACGTCCGGACACGCTTCAGACACGTGTCCGACACGCAATTTTCGTGTCCTTTTTTTTTTTTTTTTATTTTCAGACACGCTGGGACACGCTGGAGACACGACACGCTCCTTTTTTTTTTATTTTCAGACAATTTTCGTGTACTTTACGTTTAAAATAAAGTAAATAATAATAATAAAAAGAAAATAAAAAAACAGCCAGCCCTAAAAAACTTATCGCACGACTTCTGCTGCCCTGCTGCTTTCGTCTCCTTCTGCTGCTGCTTCCGACGACTTCTGCTGCCCTCCAAAGAAACCGGCGACTTCTGCTGCTTCCGACGCCGCGCGCCACTATTCCGACGCCGACAACCTCTGCTTCTTTGCCGTGCTTCCGAGCGGCGACCTGCTTTACTTCTTGTGCTTCCTAATTTCCTAAACCATCGCATCGCACCACCTCAAAGCCCAAAGGTTTGTTGTGTTTTCTTGGTTATGAGTTTCTTAGTATTGTTGTGTTTTCTGCTGCTACTTCGTGCTTTACTGTTTATTACTAAAAAAAATTTATTACTAAAAAAAAAAATGTTCTCTGTTTATTGTTTAAGTGTTTACTGTTTAGTAACAAAAAAAAGTTTGGTTTTCTTTTTCATTATTAGATGGCCTCTTCCTCATCTAGTAATTGTAGTCAATCGTCACTCCCTTCAATCTCTAGTGATAATATTGAGGATGAATCAAAGCCACTTTGGAAATATGTGACCAAGCATCAAAAATTGAATGAAGGAGGAGGCAATTTCTCATGGCAATGTAATTTTTGTCATTGCATAAAGAAGAGTTCTTATACAAGGGTAAGAGCTCATTTATTGAAGTTAAATGGTCATGGAATTGGACCATGTCTAAAAGTTACCCCCCAAGATATGGTTGATATGCATAGATTGGAAGACGAGGCAAAGAATCGTATGGCTAAAAAAACCCCTAAAAGCATTCCTTTACCACCTCCAATCATATCTATTGGTGGAGTTAGTGTAAGTAATCCTCCTAGTCCTAGTACAATTAATTTTGAACAAAAGAAAAGGAAAGGTGCTCCAAGTGCAATAGAGAAGTCGTTTAACATGGCATCAAGGGACCAATTACACGCTCTTATTGCTCGGATGTTCTATTCTTCAGGGTTGCCTTTTCATTTAGCAAGAAATCCCCATTTTATAGGTGCATTTACTTATGCTGCAAATAATTTATTGTCGGGATATGTGCCACCTGGATACAATTTGTTGAGAACAACTCTTCTTCAGAGAGAGAAGGCAAATGTTCAAAGATTATTGCAACCCATTAAAGACACATGGAGCGAAAAGGGTGTGAGTATTGTGAGTGATGGATGGAGTGACTCACAAAGAAGACCTTTGATAAACTTTATGGCAATTACAGATGGTCAACCAATGTTTCTAAAAGCAGTAGATTGTTCAGGTGAAGTCAAAGATAAGTATTTTATCGCAAACTTGTTGAAGGAAGTCATTAATGAAGTTGGCCCTCAAAATGTTATTCAAGTGATAACTGATAATGCTCCTAATTGCAAGGGTGCGGGGCAAATTATTGAAGCACAATTTCCAACAATTGTATGGACACCATGTGTGGTGCATACTCTTAATCTTGCCTTAAAGAATATATGTGCAGCAAAGAATGTTGAGAACAACCAGCTAGTATATGAGGAATGTTGTTGGATTTCCGAGATTGCCAAAGATGTGTGATGGTTGTGAAGAACTTTATCATGAATCATTCAATGAGACTTGCGATTTTTAATGAGTTTGTATCTTTGAAATTACTTTCTGTGGCTGAAACACGTTTTGCTTCCGTCATTATTATGCTCAAGAGGTTTAAACTCATTAAAGGAGGTTTGCAAGCTATGGTTATTAGTGACCAATGGACATGTTATAGAGAGGATGATTTAGGAAAAGCAAGACATGTGAAAGAATTGGTGTTGGATGATGTATGGTGGGACAAAATCGACTATATCCTTTCCTTCACCTCACCTATATATGATATGATTCGGGTTTGTGATACTGATGCACCTAGCCTTCATTTGGTTTATGACATGTGGGACACTATGATTGAAAAGGTGAAGATGGCAATATTTAGACATGAAGGAAAACATGGAGATGAATTCTCTTCCTTTTATGACGTGGTGCATAATATTCTTATTGATCGTTGGAACAAGAACAATACCCCACTCCATTGCTTGGCACATTCTTTGAACCCAAGGTACTTTTTGATCCTTACATTTTTTCCATTCTTATTCCATTTGTATTATAATTTCTAAAGTTCAACATTTAAATTTTCTTAACTTATATAAATATTTAGGTACTATAGTGAGCAATGGCTTAAAGAAGGCCCTAATCGAGTACCTCCACATAAAGATATTGAAGTAACTCGTGAGAGAATGAGGTGTCTCAAGAGATATTTTCCTGATCCAGAAGACCGTATAAAAGTGAACCTGGAGTTTGCAAATTTTTCAACAAAGGGAAAAGATTTTTCCGACATTGATTCCATAAGTGAGAGGTATCGTTCAAATCCTAAAGATTGGTGGGCTGTCCATGGTGTCTATGCACCAATCCTTCAATCAATTGCTTTCAAGCTACTAGTACAACCTTCATCATCTTCATGTTGTGAGAGAAATTGGAGCACCTACTCATTTATCAACTCTGTTAGACGAAATAAGATGATGCCTCAACGTGCAGATGATTTGGTATTTGTCCATAGTAATTTGCGTCTTTTGTCAAGAAGAACTCCAGAATATTCACAAGGAGAGACGAAATCCTGGGATATTGCTGGAGATTGTTTTGATTCTTTTGAGGAAGTTGGAATGCTTGAAGTAGCAAATTTATCATTGGATGAACCAGATTTAGAGGCTGTGGTCTTTACTGATGATGGTAGTGGTAGTGGGTTTGACAAATGTGATACTGATCGTGATCGAGATGAAGACAGAGTAGAAGTTTGAGAGGAGAGTTTTAGTCTTTTTTTTTTGTATGGAAGAATGAGAATGACTTTCTAACTTTCTAGTACTTTCATTTGTATTGTAATATTTTGTTGTATTCACATGTTGGATATTGAACTTCTTAGTATTGTTTGTCATTTATGTATTAATGAAGCACATATTATTTAATATATATACACATATTACCTAAAAAAATAAAATAAAGAACGTGTCCCCCAACGTGTCCGTGTCCTACATTTTTAGAAATTGGCGTGTCGCCGTGTCCGTGTCGTGTCCGTGTCCGTGTCCGTGCTTCTTAGGGTTATAATAGTTTGTATAATTATATAATATTATTTAAAATGCAGAGTTGTTTAGTTTGAGTTATAATAGTCTGTGTTTAGGGTGCAGAGTTATTCACAGACTATTATAACATATGTTATTATAGCATGCACCCTAAAGAGGCCCAAAGGGGTTGTTTGGTGTGTGGGTTATAATAGTTTGTGGAATACTCTGCCTCCCAAACACAGACTATTATAACCTAGACTAAATAACTTTGCATCATAAACACAAATTACATAACTCAACAGACTATTATAACTCATGCTATTATAGCTCACTCGTTGCCCCAAATAGCCAAATTATATAATTCTACAGACTATTATAACCCACAAACTATTATAATTCATGTTATTATAATATACTCATCGCGCCAAATAACCCCCAAGTGATCAAGAGAATACAAAACAGATGTCATACCTTTGATATTCAAAAAACCTGCAAGGGGGTACCTACTGCAAAGTTCATCAACCTTTTCAAAATAACCTGCCTCCAATGCCAAGTAAACCTTAAAACACATAAAGCTTAGGTAAAATTACGAAGGAGAGCTTTGAGAACTATATAAGAAAATACAAACTGACATTCAACAATTAAAACATTTTCCTCATGTAACAAGGCATATATATTCCTTGAAATCTTCGAAATATGAGTAATCCACGGTCAACCCACCAGATATTCAAGAAACTGTTTATTGCTCTTTGTTTTTGCCTCAGCAACATCCCAGCATCCTTTCTGGGCTAAATTCTTCAAGGAGCTAGATAGAATTATAATTATTCATAAGACTTTCAACCAATGGAGACAGAGACCAATACCAAAAGCATAAGAAAAATGGAGTTCAAAGATGAAAAATGTAGCATAGGGGTCTAAGAAGATTGGACACGGACACGTCAGACATGTTATTTTAAAAAAAAATATTAGATAATATTAAAAGACCAAACCCAAAATACTTTAGCTTTTTTTACTAACTACTAAAAATAATTAAAATAAAAAAAAATATGAATGAAAATTTAATTGGCCATTGGATTTTGTTTAAAATTTAAATACATAAAACCCAATAAGTCATATGAGTCCAAATCCAAACCCAATAAAGACAAAACCCTAATGTGCCAAATACCCCTTAAGAGCCCTAAAAAAAACTACTTAATTACTTTTATCTTTCTACAAACCCTAACCCTAAAAAAACTCATTTCCTCCCCCATTTCAACTTTCTACTTTCCCTCCCTCCCCACATTTCTACTTCCCTCCCCCAATTCTCCTTTCCCTCCCTCCTCGATTCTTCTTTCCTTTCATCTTTCCCCACCTTCATTCGATCTCCCTCCAATTCTCCTTTCCCTCCCTCCTCGATTCTTCTTTCCTTTCATCTTTCCCCACCTTCATTCGATCTCCCTCCCTCTAGCTCCGACTTCGCCGCCAACCATCTCTACCAACGCCATCGTTCTACAGGCAACAAGTTTGGTTTTTTTTTTTGAGAAGGAAAGGTTTTTTTGAATGTCGTGTTTGTGACGTGTTTGTGGCATGTCCATCACGTGTCCGAAATTAAAAATAACAATAAAAAATAGGACATGGAATTTTGCATGTCGAACACGTGTCCAGATGTATCCGTGTCTAAAACGTGTCTGACACTTAGAGTTAAACAAGTGTGTCCATGCTTCCTAGGGTCATTGAAGTACCTCTCTTTACACTTCTGATAGACATCAGGGAATTCCTTCTGAAGATCATTTTTCTTTATAATGCCATATGCACTTTTTACCTTGTTTCTGTCCATCAATTCCTGGACAAGCAGACATAACATTGGCTTTCCCATGAATGTGGCCCATTTCTCAGCTGCTTTGAATTCATTGCTCTGTAACATGCTATAGAGAAGAGACTGCCCAGATTGGTGAATGGAGAAATGCTCTAATAGATCAACAGCTGACACGTAAGACTGAGATTCTATTAACTCAGAAACATATTGTTCAACGAAGTCTTTAGCTGAGCCAGAGGAACACCTTCTTCTTTCCTTTGATGCATACAGAACGTTCTCGATGTTGGTCAATTGAACATCAAATACCTGTAAAATCTTCACAACTATCCTCTCATCATGCTCAATGAATCCGCCAACAATATCCATAAATAACTGAGCAGCCAGGTCCCTTGCCTTGTCAAGGTCTGCCAGGGTTGTCACCACTTTCAAAAAACGTTGGAGAGCTGATGTAATCAAGTGACTAAATCCTTCACTATATAGCCCAAATATAGGCAAGACATATAGGCAATGAATAACAAATGTAGCTGGTCCAGGTCGTGGACCATTATGAAGTACTAGATGAACTTGTTGCTGAAGAAATCGAAACTTCTTAGTCGCTTTCAATGTGCCTACATTTGTACTCGGTGACATTAAAAATGGAGAACATAAACAGATAAGAGTGAAGATAAACAGAATAACTCGTATAAAGGTATGGTAAAAAAAAATGTGTACTTGATGAGCTCTATATATTGAAACAACTAACTTTATGTTTGGCAAAGGTTGAAATGTTGAATATAATAAACGGCATATCGGGTGAAAAATTTAGGCAAAACCATTTAAGGCAGGAAAGAAAGTATTTGACACCTTTACTTCAAAGTGAACCTCAAAAAACACAACTAACTTGAAGAATACTTGTTGACCACCTAAGAACAAAGTTTATTTTAGATAGTGAAGAGCAAGGTTAGTCAAATTCTATCAAGTTCACATACGAATCAATTGGAAAACTTTCCTTCCTCTTTTGTACATTTTATTAAATCTCGTTTTTTCCTTCTAAAAAAATAAAATTAATATACGAATCAAAACAATCAAAACAATCAAATCAAGATAAGATTTTCATTTCATATATACACTGAGACAGAAGTTCAAATAATGAGGAGTGCAAAACAGCAGAGCTTCCCCATACATGATACATCATAAGAAACAGGAGGATACATACCACGAATATAACATTCTTTTAGAAGGTATAAGAATACAACAGGGGATATATAAGATAGATCAGAAAGGGAATGCACAGTAATGTTCCACGCTAGATGAGTTTGATCTATAGGGTTGTGTGGTTCAGCAACACTTTGATCGAATCCCATGCCAATGAGAAAATGATGGTCCTAAAACATTAAGAAGAAAAAGAAACTTGAATAGAGAATGACAATGACAATGATTAAATAATAATAAAAATATATACACTGGTTCCACTAAAACTACACATCTCTTGAACAACGGCAAGGTAAGTGATTGGTGCTACTTAAATAGTCAACTTAAAAAATGCTACAAGATAATCTTGGGATGCTATAGCTATCACGGTTACTTCAGTATTTTTAAAAAGAAAAAAAAAATGAAATAGAAGTCCTAGACGGTTCAGACTACAATTATATAAAATTGAAAATTGTAATCTATGACAAAGGACTTGTAAGCAAAATAAATGTGGAAATAGGCATGATGATTCATGATGTAGATAGCCTAAGTTGTTTTTTTAGAAATATAATATTGGGAGACTGATAGGAAAATGGATCTACTTATTATATTAACATCAATGTTAATTACAATTGGGTAAGAAGCCATTACATATAAGCTTCCGTTTTAGGATTGGGATTAGTTTAAAACTAAAAAGCACGGATACGAATATAAAACATGGATACGATATGACACAACATGGACACTGTGACACACCCGTTTTTAAAAACCTAGGACATGGACATAGCAAGGACACATATATTAAAATATACATTTTTTAAGTATATCAAGAAGGAAATTCAAAGTCCATAAGTTTATGCATTTATATGCTTAACAATAACAGATGATGTATTTTGCTCTCAAAATGTCTTATATGTCTATTTAGTATACTTAACAAATGTTCGATAGGTATCTATCAAATATTGGACCTATATTGACTTTGTACAACTAGTGTCTACCACATCTATTGTGCTAATAAGTATCTGATACATGTCCAACAAGTGTCGGGCACGGACACACTAGCCAAACTAAAGTGTTAATGCTTCTAAGGTTTAAAAGAACCAGGAATTAGCCCTAGAGTATCTCCCTATAACTAAATATAACCCATCTAAGACTTACAACTAACTAACTAATACAGATAAATATGCCTATATAAGCCAACAGCATATCTTGTAAGCATCCAACTGCACTACCATTGATAATGAAAGAGCCAGTTATGCTAAATACAGTCTCCTTGGTTATTTCATCTGAACTAAACTACAACTACCAAAGCCCTTTTTCCTTTCGTAATTTCTTCATGAACCTACTTGGTATGTCACATTAGCTCCAGACTCCAACTAACCAGGAAGAAAATTGCTCCAAAAAGAATTTGCTGATACAAAAGAAAGTTGCAGTAGTACAAACAGGAGAAACACATAACAGCTTTCAAAAACTTCATGAGGGAAAAGTAATTAAAGGGATATTCAAATATTTTTTCTCAACATTGATCTCAATAATCATTTTGCAGACTAATTTTAACTGGTTCCATTTTTTAATTTAAAAAGATTTTTAAGTCTTATGTTTTCATGTTCTTCTAATATGTATAATTTTAAAGCATAAGATATTTAAATCAAGATGTACTGAGAAAATAATTAATAACTGTGAGCAAACAATTAACTGGGAAGACAGCCAGGAGAACACACATGAAAGTAACAAAATACCATCCCTAATTTTTACTCTTATTTCTCCTTTTCCCAATGTCTTCAAGGTAAACGATTACTCGCCGTTTTATTTCCATTCATACATTTCATAAGAGAGAAGCAATGGCAATGTTAAATCGCAGCATGTGACCATAAAACCCTTATTAAATGGACTTCAAACACAACTAATAAGAAAATAACAGTGGATTTTTTTTATTAAAAAAAAAAAACTTTCATTTTTTTCTCAATGAAAGTTTGGTTTCTTAAAAAAAAAAAAATCAAGAAGACGATAATGGTAGAAAGAACCACCATCTAGGGACCAAAAGAACCACCATAAAGGGGAGGGTCATATCTTTAGAGACTATAGATTACTCACAAGACAAATAGCCCAAATAACTGCAACAACTATTTCAATTTATACTTTTCTATTTTTACCATGGAGGCCAAAGATACCTATAGCCAATAACCATAAAGTCCCCTCCCTGTGGATGATACACCAATTAAGGTTGAAAGGCTCACAATATCCCTGATATTCATTAAAAGAATGTAGTGCAGCACCAGATGGTCCACTATGAGAGAATTGTAGAAAGGGTAGCTTGGATGAGGGTAAGTTTTCCCCTTCATTCGTTAAGTTTGCCCCTATTTTTCTCCACCACTAGGTTCCAGAAATTCAGTGTGTGAGGGTTGCCTCCAACGGGAAGCCCTAGGTAATTGATAGGTCATTCAAAGTAAGAACAAGAAAGGGTGTAAGCAAAAGAACTTACCTCTTCAAATAGAACATTAATGCTGACAACAGTACTTTTTTTTATAAGTAATTTTGAGATGTGACAACTTTTTAAGAGCCTCAATTATAAGTTCTCAATTTTTGTTAAATCGTCCAAGAAAAATATGTCTTCAGCAAGTTGCAAATATGTAATCACTACTCTGCTTGCCAAAAGCCTTCATGAAGCAAGTAGCTAGAGATATTGGCAATATGAAGAAATGGGAAGGGGAAAGGAATCCTCTAGCCTTATATACCTTGAAAGCTATAGTCTTATGTCTCAAGCTAGTCACATTCCTTCAAATACTTTTAGCGTGCACCAGAGGTTCAGAACAAGTATACATCCCCAGCAATATTTAAAAGGTAGAAAACATCAGGAACCCACAAACATTTAAGCTCTTCTTCGGTTTACTTTGAATATAAGTATTCGTGTACACTGGCATCAAAGTTCAGATCTGGGAAAGTTTCAACATTTCCTAATTTGTTTTTATAATTTTCTACCTCTTCATTTTTTGCAGCTAATTTTTTGAACCCAGTAATTTTACTAATAATTCTTTCAACGATTGCATCTTAAAAGACCAACATCTGTTAAAAAAACTAGCTTCATTCTACATTTATCTGCCTATATAGCCTTAGTTCAATAAGGTTTTGCCCTGACTATGCCTTTTGCCTTCAGGCACCTTCTAAACTGTTATGTGCTTTCTGAACACTATTGTTCCTCTTGAAATTTGTTTTTTAGAATATATGTCAAACAAACAATCAACATAAAAAGTAAAAAATTGAAGAAGAAAAAAAGTCTATTTTATATTTTTAAGACCAAACTCTATTTTTAGCCTTAGCTTCTAAACAGCCTAAAAATAGAGTTTAAGATGTGCTTTTATTCACAAAAGAACAGTGAACTTTGTTGATCTTTTTCTTTATGAACCACTTTAACAAGCTGACTTGTTCCCTACTTTTATCCCCCAAGTCAAGTCAAAAAAGGAGACCCCAGTTGACATTTAAAAACCGTGAAGTGTACATGAAGTATACTAAATTGTTTACACTAAAAAAGCCAAAATGTAATAAAGGTGACAAGAAACAATATTCTAAGAATAACACAACATACACACTCATGGTCAATAACTCGATGCTCAAAAATTATCAATAGAAAATCGCAACAAAGAGAACAAAATCGGTTTTCAAAATCAAGCGTTCCAGAGAAATATGTGAAAGCACCAAAACAATTGAACAAAAAACACAACCAAATAGAACGAATCCAGAAACATTCAAGCGAGATTAACAACAACTCGGAGCCAAACAGCCAATCATCAAGCTTAAACGATCATATTGCCGAAATGCTGCGGGAAGAAAAACGAGTACAGCACCTCAAACTCGAAGAACTTCAAATTTCTTCCCAGTTTTTCCTTCTTTTCGTCAAATTTCTCAGCGAAAAAACTCAGAGAAGCAAATCAAGACAACTAGGATAGAACTTACCGTGCCAGAAGGAACCCGTGTCGTTTTGAAAAAGAAAATTTCTTCTGTGAGTACGTGCGAATGCGGCGACTGCGTCAAGAGTGCGAATTCAAATTTACAATATATTTAAATATTCTCCATGACTCTATCGATATTCATCAAATTAAGAGATCGAAGAAGAGAGACGGATTATGAAAAAATTATGGCCCACCGGATCCTATATGGAATTGGCCGGTCTGTTTCTTCTTTCCCCATTTTTTCGGTTGAAAGAGCAAATTTCGCTATCTTTTGCATATGGAAAATCCGATTTTGTATTATGGTTGAATATAAAATATCTGTAATCTATATTTATAATCTATAATTTTATAATATAATAAAAAGTGAGTATGATGAAAAACTTTTTTTTTTAACACTTTTGTTCTTTTTCAATTTACTAGTTTACAAAATATTCATTATTGACTAATTATAAATAGTTAATTAATTAATTATTATTAATAAATATATGGAATTTAATAGGTTGGAATGGAAAAGTTTTTCCTACCACTTAAATATTTTTTTTTAATTATAATTCATAATACAATTTTAAGAACACAAGAATTTAAAAGGTTTTGTAACTTCTCATCACCTACTACTATAAATAATGAAGGATTTCACCATTTTTTTCACCAACCTTAGAGTCTTCTTCTTCTTTTTGGTTATTTCTATTCTTTGCTCTCAAATCCTGTTTAATCTCTAAGGCTCTTCAATCTTGAAAGCATCTCGATCTGATATGAAGATGTTGGTAGTACATTTAAGTTGCAAATGTTGCATGTGTCGTCAATCTTGAAATGATATGAAGATGTTGGTGGTACATTCAAGTTGCAAATGTTGCATGTATCGAGTCGTTATCTCCGATCATAGGCTTGTAATTTTGCAACTCTACTTAGATGGAGTTCAATAATAGTGTTTATTTATCTATTTGTAATTATTTTTTTAATAAAATAGACAAATCTATTTTAGGGAATGTATAGGCATAGTTTTGTATTCTTTGTTACTATTTATTAGTGTTATCTCATGTATTGTTATGGTTTTAAAAAAATAAAAATATAGATTGATTATTTTAATTTAATTTAAAATAGTATAAAAATATTGAAGTTTAAAAAGTTTTACAATTTCAATAAATTATAGGTTGAATTTAGAGCATAAAATATATATTTCTATATAATATTGGACTTAATTGTCAATGCTCCTATTAAATTATGTTATTATTAATTTGTGTTAAAATTGACAAATAATTATTGAGATTTTTTTCTCACATCATATATCCATTAATATAAACACTATTGTCTTTTTTTTTTTATTATTATTATTATTATTATTATTAATTATCCTTTAAATAAAAATGAAAATACAAGTAGTTGAAAGATAAAAGTTTTTTTTTTAAAAAAAAAACTTAGTGATGAATAGTTAAAATATAAAAAGTTGTACCGCTTTATTTTTTATAAATTAATTCTAAAAATTTATGAATTTAACTTTAATTATATTTAATAAAGAAAAATGGTAAGAGTTTTTTAAGTTACTTTTGATTTATTTATTTTTATTATTATCTTTCTTTAAAATTATTTTATTAGTTATTATCATTTAATTAAAATATAAATCTTTATAAAAAAAATAAAATATAAATTTCATTCATTACTATAGATGTTATTAGATTGTATTTAAATTAATAGAAAAATAATTAATAAAAAATTGTACACACAACTCACATCCACCTCCCACTAAAAATTATTGTTTTTATTTATTTAATTTTAATTATTTTATTATTAATTATCATTTAATTAACATATAAGCATTTGAGAGATGAGAGCTAAAACATAAAAAGTTGTATCTATCTATTGTTATAAATTGGTTTTAAAAATTTATGAATTTAAGTTTAATTATATTTAATGATGGAATTCAAGAGTTTTGTAACTATTAGTTAACTATATAAAGAAGTTTCTTCAACATTTTTTCACCAACATTTAAGTTTTTTTGGTTTTCTTTCTTTCTTTATTCATTTTCTGTTAAAGGTTTGTTTTTCTTTATTTTTTCAACATTCATCTTACCTTGTCTTTTGATGCAATGTTGATTTCATGCAATTTAAAAAACACTTAGATGTGCAACAAAATGGATTATAAATTTATAGATGATATACTACCAATTGAACTCAAGTGCAAATATGTTTTAAATATATTGATATTATCTCTTATATATGTATTTTTAGTGCTTATTTTATAATAATAATTATAACTATTAAGAAATTTATATAGTATATTAACTTTTAAATTTATTTGTAGTAAATAGATTATATTCCTCAGTTTTCTCCATAAAGCCACAAAAATAAGAAACTATATTATTACTTTTTTTATATATAAATAAACATGTTTCTTTGTGTTAAGTATAAAATAAAAATAACAATACATACATACATATATATATATATATAAATATATAAACACGTGGAAAAAATTAGATTTTGATTTAGTATAGTTCTCCACAATCTAACTATTAATATTAATTATATTATTTTTACCATTTTTTATAAAACTTTTCACACCCCACATAGACTAGAAGAATAAAATTTGAGTAATGATGAATAATTAATTATTTAATTAGTTTTTAATTCATAATGTAAAAAGTTAAAAAAGTTACGATACGACATATTAGAATACAAAAAGATTGAATTTATTCAAAGTTTTATTCATTTGTTTCTATAAGCAAATTTTGAAAAGTTATAAATTATTTTAAATTAACCGTTAATAATGAATTTTTAAAAGGTTTGAAATTTCTAAAGTTATATTTCTTTTTTGTTTTACTTTATCGAACATTTTTTAAACTATTTTTCTAAAAAAAATTCTGACACATTATTTAAAGAATTAGTACATAATTTTTTTGAATTAAGTCAATAACACAACCACTTGGCTATTAATATTTTAAAAAATAATAATATTACAAAACCTTTCTCGATTATCTTTACTTATTAATTCGGTTTAAAAAAAAATTAGATTAGAAAAATTTCTCATACTCCACGTGTAATGTAGCAATAGGGGTGTACAAGTAGCCCGATAATCGAACAACCTATACTACCCAACTCAAACCGTAAATGTTGGGTATGGTTAGATTTTTTTCGGTTTGGGTTGGGTTAGAAGTTTGAAAAATAGAAAAGTTCGGGTCGATTCTCAGGTTGTGAGACTTAGGTTGACCCAACCCAACCCAAAGTTTATATTTTTTAATTTTATTTTAATTAAATATATACTTATAACTGAATTATTTGTCAATTTCTTATGTTTTTCTTCTAGACTTATAACAAATGTTAAGATGTTATGAATTTTCAAGTTTGATATTTCAATTTTATATGATTTTAGTTATTAATTCAAGAAAAAAAATGTTTTAAATAATTTTAAAAATTATAAAAAAATAAAAATAAAATTAACCCGATGATCCAACCCAACCCAATCCGAAAATATTAGATTGGGTTACTCTCATGAATATGGTTGGTTGGGTCGAAGGATGAAGCAATTATGTTAATAACTATTTTAACTATTTAAATAAACTTAAATAAATCTAAGTTATTATATCATTAAACTGAATAGTTAATATGGATTTAACTTTTATTTTTATAGTCAAAATGACTAGGTTTGCGAACTCAAGTTGTTGGATTATGGAATGTGATTAAATAGTTATTGTTCACCCGATCAAGATCTATTGCAGGTGAAAATTACTTTTCTTTAAATCTTGTCAAAATATATGTTACCTTAATTTCCTTTACATACATAAGAGACAAAAAGTAATTGTATGAATTTTAGTGGACATTTTGGTAAAAAAAATTTTATGGAACGGTACAAATCATGACTTTCTTTTATGGCTTACCAATATAACTATTTAGAGCATGAATAATATTATACTTAAAAATATTATATGAATTTGAATTTATTTAATTTATCATTTATCATGACTAATATTGTTATTATCTTATTTTAAGAGTTAATGGTTGGTAGAATTTTTTAATTTAATTATTACAATTATTATTTGATACTCACTTCTGCTAACCAAAACAATATGAAATAATACTAAATTCGTTATTTTTTTAAAAAATGATAGTGACATATTTTTTAATATAAAGTTTTCTTATAATATTGCAAATTTCAACATGAATACAAAATTTATTCAATCATATTATAGATTACGTTAGAATTTATTTATGTCCTCGCAAAATTAGGTACATTATCTTCAAAATATATTGTTCACGAAAATATTTTTATTCAATTTAAAAAATATATATATTTAAATTATATTCATGCTTAAGTTTTATATATTTCATTATTTACTAGATTATATTTTTCTACACGTTGAATGTTTATAAATGTTTAGAATTTAAAAGATTAGAAAATAAAAAAAAAAGTAAATTTAAAAAGCCACAATATTTGAAAAAGAAATAGTCTATTTTACCCTTTATAAAATCTTATAATTACAAAACATGTTATCCTAACTAATTACTAATAATTATAAATAATTATAAATAATGACATTTAAATAGTTGGAATATAAAAGGTCTCTCTTTATTTACTCCGTCACTAACTTAAATTATATTTAATTTAATTTTTTATGATAATTATGTTAAATTTAATTACATAACAATAATATAATTTAATTATATTTAATGAAAATTTGAACACAATATACTATCAATTATATTTAATGAAATTTTATATAAACATAATATTTAAAAACAAATTAACAATTAAAAATATTTTTTAAAAACATAAATTATATAGAGTTGTAACGCCCCAGAACTCCAAGTACCTTTATTCCTGAATTATGGGTTAATTTAATGCAAATCAAATTAATCGAACCTGTGAGTTTCTTATTTTATTTTCTCAGTTTTGAAGATTTTAGGAGAATACATATGGGTTTACTAAATATAAGTTAAATTGGATTATTTAGTTATGGCTAAGGGCTTTTTGAAGCATTTAAATTTGTTTAAGGACATTTTTGTAATTAGTAGTGGAAAGAAGGGCATTTTGGTAATCTTGTCTAAAGAGAAGGAATTAGGGTTTAACCCTAAAGAGAGGCACGGTTCGAGGTACCTTATCTCTTCTCCCTTCCCATCCGCACGTAGCATCCTCGCGAACGGAGGAGCCCCGCCACGCAGCTCCTCACCACCCTCGTGGATTCTGTGTCCGTGCCTCCACCACGCCACTCCTCGCAAGCTACCGTTGAACATTTGATCCGCCGGAACACGACCCCTTTCGCACCGTAGTCGGCCGAGTAGACCCACCTCCTTCTCCGCCTCCTTCCACGCTCGCTGCTCCTCCCGCATCCATTGTGCAGTCGCGATTGACGATCAGCGAGCTCTACAACTCACCGCCACGAGGAGCTGCGCCGACGCTCGGCTTCTGGCTTTACGCGGATCCGTCTTGGCCCGAGGAGTCGTCGCCGCGCGTGTGAGAAAGCCGCCGAAATACCAAAAACGCTTGAACCGCCAAGCAAGCGCCCACACACCAATCCGCCTTTGGTCCAAACCGTTCACGGTCTCCCGACCGCCATTAACTCCCGATCGGCCATTAAACCGACACCGGTTTTGAATAGATCGGCTCACGACGTTCACAGATCTGACTTCCACGCGCCGATCGCGCGGTCTCCGACATCGCGATCGCACGCCGCCACCACCGCCGCCACGGAGCTGCTTTCTTGGTCCACCTGTTTTGATTTCCCGAGTGCGTTCTCAGCCTCCGGTTGGGTAATTTCGCTTGATTATTACTCGATATTCCAACTAATTGCGATGTAGACTCTAAGTTATGCTCATGTTAACTAATTAAGGAATTGATGAAATGGAATTAGGAATCCGGCGTACTAATCACGATTGTGATGAACACTGGGTTAGGAACGGAGCATGAGGAGTTTTAAGCGAAGGCTATGGTAAGGGATTTTTCTATAAATTATTTTAAAAAGGGAAGTGAATATGTTTTCCGAAAGTATTAGTTTTAAAAAGAACGAATTCCAAGATTTATCTGAAGACAGAGTTTAGAAAAGTATTTCACTCTTTAACTAGAGATGAATCCAAAAGATTTAAGGGTTTGAGAGGTCCAAACTGAAATGATTTCAAAGTATTTGGAATAAATTTTGATACAGTCATGGTTAGATATGTAATTTGAGATCTTTCATATCTGTCACTGTGTTGGATATATATACGTATATTAATTGCAAACATATTTATGATTTACGATTGAAAGTTATGCTATGATTTATGATTTACATGATTGTTGCATCATTATGAATGCATAAGTATATCTGATTGAATAATGGGACCTCATGCATATTGTATGTATATGAACATGTCATGTAGGCTGTGGCAATTGGTCTCCTGAGAACTTATGCATGGTAAAACATGCATCAGAGACCCTATGGGTCAATATTACAGGGGTCTGTGAGGGACTCAATATTACGTGGGTCCATGTGAGGACTCAAATATTACAGTGGGTCATGAGGACTCAAACCTGCTGAGGTCCAGTGAGGACTCAAACCTACAGGGGTCTGTGAGGGACTCAAAATGAAAAGACTCAGGTAGACCCAATTGACCACGCATAGCCAAAGAGAAAAAGTCATGATTTTATGAGAAAGTTTAGGTCCCATTACAGAAAGTTTTACGATTTTAAAAGTCACGAGTAATAGTCATGTTTAAAAGTCAGATTTGAAGGAATATCATATGCATGTGTTTGCATTTCCCAATTTCACTTACTCGGTATTTTATAATACTCATCCTCTACCTTTGTTGTGTTTTCTCTGCTTTTTAAAATGTTTTCGTGTAAAGTCGAGGAATACCAAAGTAGTGGCATGGATGCGCTACAGAAGCCATGGGAATCGAGTCATGAATCCCGCATCAACGATTTAGAAATAATTTTTAAATGATTATTGTCTTCCGCTTATGTAACATTGAGTTTTGAAACTAGAGGCCGAATTTGGTTACGTTTCTTGTAAACGTTTTGTATTTTCATGGGATCCCAAAACAAATTGATTTTTATTTAGCAACTTTTACTTATTTAATTTCAGTTAGGGCCTCGACTGCATGCACGAGTAGTAATGTCCCTAGGATATTTCGTTCTAAAAGTAGGGGCTTTACAATAGTCAAACTTTTTAAAATAAAAATCTAATATTTTGATACATAATTAACTTTTAAATTAAGAATATGAAAGCTGTTGTTGCCAAATTTTGGACAGGAGAACGCAGACCTTCGTGACAACGACGGTAAATTTGTAATTCTGGGGGAAGAACGCAGCCTGCAGGAAAACCTGGACACCGGTGTGGTGTAGGTCACACCAACTCCGATGCTTAAATCAGAGAGAGTTTTAAAGAGAATTTTAGAGTTGTAGGGTGTTTTAATGGTTGGAATGAACTTATCTGGCTCTCCCTTTTCTGAGAGAGCTTAAATAACTCCTCCCTAGGGTTTTTCGTGGGTTTCTGTTGCTTAATGGGAAAAGGAAAGGTCGAAAGTGGGTTGGAACCGGGCCTACAGACTAAATGGGATCGATGCAAGGGCTCAGAGTGGGTCTTGTATCTAGTCGACCTCGGCCTCGGCCGAGGCCGACCACGCTTGGGCCGAGTCCAAGCTCGGGTCTCCCTTTTGGCTTATTGGGTCAAGGTAGAGCCCAATTTGGGGCTTTATCACCTGGTCGCCCTCGGCCTCGGCCAAAGGCCAACCACGTGCTTGGGCTAAGCCCAAGCACGCCCTCTCGTCCCTTTTCGCCTCGTGTCAGTCCATGTTCGATTTCAGTCCATTTGGACTTTCTCGTTCGGCCTTTCGTTGTAGCCCTTTAACCAACCCGTTCAATCCAATTTCACCCATAACAAAAGGTTTGAATATAAAAGGTTTTTTTATTGATTTAACTTATGAAAATTAATTATATAGTTAATGTTTTTTACATTAATTGTATTTAATTTAATTTAATAATGAAAGTTCAAGCATTTTAAGATTTTCTACAACTCCTAGCTACAACTATATAAGGGCATGTTTGGAAATGATTTTGGAATAACTAAAATCACTTTTGACACGTCTAAAATCATTTTCCTATCAAAATTGTGATGTTTGACAATATTGATTAGTGATTTTGCTTTAACTTTTTTTTTTTCTATTTGAAAATTTCTCTACCTTTATATTTTCTTTTTGTATAGCTTTTGTCTATCACCTTCTATTTTAAATCTCTATGCAATACTTTTTTTTAATAATTTGATGATTCTAAATGGTACAATTTTTAATATATTATTAAATTGACTAATATATTATTTTTTAAACTGACTAATATATTATTTTATATTTCTATAAATATAAAATTATTAATTAAAATAATTTAAATTTAATACATTTTTGTTCAATGTTACAATTTTTAGACTTTTATCAAATATATCATAATATATTTAATTTAATATTATATTTGAATTAATTAAAAAACGATAATATTATATTTGAATTTAAGTTGAGTTTTCATAAAGTTTTTTTAAAAAAATAATAAGTTGAGTTTTGATAAAATAATTTTTGTGTTCTTTTATAACTTTTACAAAATTTTAGATTTAAATTTCTTACTTCATTTGAGATTAAAGTTTCAAAACAACAATTAAGATGGTTACATTTAATATTATTTTCACATATAACATGTAAAATAAATAAAAAAAATTACCAACTAAATAAGATTAACAATTTACTTAAATAATTAAAATTTTCAAAATTAAATAACACACGTTGCTAAAACACTATTGGTTTAAATGGTTGTAAAATCGAGATGCAAAACAAGGTACGTTAATGTAAAGTTTTAATATCAAATGAAATTTCAATTTTACCTTAGTAAAAATTGTAGAAGGTAGTGAAATTCCTTCCATTGCACAAACTTGGCATCTTGTTGTTGAATATGAAGTCACCAAGAAGCAATAAAATCCAAGAGTATTTTTTATCGATAGGTTTTTTCTCATACAAAGAAGTTTTTTCTCATCGTCATAAGATCCACCAATGTCACTATATCTAGGTAATTTAGCAAGTAAGATGTGGAACTATTTGGACACTAAGCATAGTTAGTTTTAAGACATATGGAATTTTGACACATGGTCAATGAGGGATAAGACACATGAAATTTTAGACACATGGTCAATGGGGATAACACATGTCACACCCCCTCCCGAACCACTTGCTAACTTAGCCCGGGAGACGGCATGAAGCCAACAGACATTGTTACCTCTTAACAATACCTGCGACCGACATCGCTTTACTCGATCAACAAACTATGTTCGTGATATGGAACACTTTAAACTTAACACAAATGAAACTGGACAACTATAAAACATACATGAGGAGAAACTCTTCTTAAGTCTCTCTTGAAACTAAAACGAGCAAGAACATCGTAACCACAAACAATTCAAACCACTAATTAAACAACCACAACCTCTAAAGCACATACGACTATAACTACATAGTTCTCTCAAAATAATTTACAAAACATATGGACTTGCTATACAACACCACCACGCATAAAAATATCAAACTTATGAAGCTTCAAAGAGATTGTGGTAGGTTTTCGTGCATCGGAGCTCGATCTCACCAAAAGCGGAAAACATCGAAAGAATGAGCTATGAAGCTCGATGAGTGACTTGAGTTTAAAAGAAAACTATTAACTCGTAAATCATATCACCTGGCCATCTATGAGCATATGCATTTGTAATCAAATGTTAAAAGTAACTGTGTAATCATAATAGCTTTTCATAAAAACCAGCAAGTATACCGTTAAAATTTCGTAAGGCATGTAAATGATATAAACTCTTTTTAAAACATGTCACAATCTACGTTGTGTAGGGCACGCCCAATACAACCAACGTTTAGAATGCTGGAAAATAGATCGAAGGGTTTTTGCAATCCTAAGCTTGAAATTCATGAATTCGAAGTTTTAATATTTGGTTTTGGTTTGTTTGACAGGTCGAGAGGAAATAGGTCGAGTATACGGGCCGAGAATCTAGTTCTAACTCTGTGAGTGAAAAAACGAACCTCGAAAATAATTTTTATGCTTGAATTATGCTTAAGGAAATACAAGATTTCCCTAGAATGAAATGGTTTAAAAGCTTTATGTTTTCTTTTGAACACATACTTATGAGCATACATGGTTTCTTAGAAATGATTTTAAGTGCTCGTTGTGAGCTTAGATTTTTCCAATGAAATTTACATGTGAGCATGTGTTTATTGATTTACTGAAATTTAGTGGAAATGTTATAATTTTAAGTAAGCATGTACTAGCAAGTATTATTCAAAGATTTCTAGTTTTCCCGAGCAAGCTGAGTAAGCTTGAGTTTTACGAAAGAAAAAGATAAGCAGACATGTTCAAGTATTTTCATGTGTTTTTCTAAGACTTGAATGAGTAAATGACTGAGATATTGAGCCCGAGATTGTATAGTACCGTGTGCACACAGGTCGTTTTCTGTTGTCGACGTTGAGAGTACTCCGTGACAACAATGTTGTCGTGAGTGTTGGGCAGGCCCCACTACGACAAAGACGATGGGAGGGCCCCACTACATCGTAGAGTATACGTTGGTTGTACTGGGCGTGCCCTACACAACGTAGATTGTCATATGTTTAAAAATGGTTAATATTGTCGATATGCTTTGTTAGATTTTAATGACATACTTGCTAGATTTTTGAAAAAGCTATTATGACTACATGTTTATATTTAACGCTTGATTACAGATGCATATGCTCATAAATTATCAGGTGATATGATTTACGAGTTAACAGTTTTTAAACTCAGTCACTCACTGAGTTTCATAGCTCATTCTTTCAGTATTTTCCAACTTTTCAGGTAGAGATCGAGCTCCCTGTGCCTGATATCCTGCCATAGTCTGCTGAAACCCCTATGAGTTTGATATTTTGTACGTGGGTGGGGTTGTATAGCAAGTCCATATATATTTTATAGATATTTTGAAATGAATGTATAGTTATGTTCGTGTATGCACTAGAGGTTGTAGTTGTATAAATCATGGTTAGGTATGCTTTTGGTTGTAGTGTTCCCTATCGGTTAAGTTTTCGAGTGGGCATTAAATATAATTGTCCTTTACGTATGTATGGTAATCTTTAAAGTTCCGTTGTGTTGTGTTTAAAGTATTTCATTTACAAGTATAGTATGTTTATCAGGTAAAACAGGGTCAACAGATATCGTTAAGAGGTAAACGATGTCTGTTGGCTTCACGCCATCTTCCGGGCTAAGTTAGTGAGTAGTTCGGAAGGGGGTGTGACATTTTTGTTATCTAAACTTCTTCTTTTTAAGCCAAATTTTTGTTCACATGATTTTGACACATTTAACTTTGAGTGTATTAAATTTTACTTAATTCGAAGAGCCCTAACTATTTTTTACCAAATTTACCAATCTACCTCTGTCATAAACCATAATCTCTATAGTTTTTTACATTGTGATCAATGAAGGTATTTTTGTTAATCAGGTTATTTGTGAATTTGTGCATAAACTCTTGCTTTTTTGCAGTACTTATCTTAATTTCGAACATTTGCAAGTAGTTTCAGAACTTAAAAAAAATAAATCGTCTAGTTATTTTCTTTTCTTTGTTCATCTCACATAATTCCTTAAATCTTGAATTTTAAATTCTTGTTTCTAGATATCTTGTTTTTGTTATTTTGTTTCCTAGTTTGTTGGATCTTGAATATTAGGTTCTTGATTTCTATTCATTTTTTTTTCATATTCTACTATTCTTTGCTCGAGTTTAACGCTTTACAATCATTTTTACTTGATTTGTTTCTAGCTTGCTTCTCTAATCTTTGTTGCAAAGTCTTGGCTCTTGGCTCATCACCCTATCTTTGAGAGAGATTGCATCTTGTAAGGGAGAACTTACATGAAATAGAGTAAATACGAGTGAACTCCATATGTTGAATGAAACATGTGAGGAAGTAAATTGTGAGGTCCAATTTTCTTTATGCTAACATCTTTTTGCAGCCATGTATGCAAAAAGGAGATCTAAAAGGAATGACCATAATGTTGATCGCAATAAGCCTCCACTGTTCTTTGGGAATATTTTCAATACAGAGGAGTATCTTTATTGGGAGGAGGAAATTGATGTCATATTTGATCACCACCACTATAATAAAAAGGGAAAGGTAAAATTTATCATCTCTTCATTTGAGGATTATGCCCTAACATGGTGGAATATTTTGGTGTCGAAAAGGAGAAAAAGTGGAGATTATTCAATACCCTCATGGAAAGAGATCAAACTTCTAATGAGGAAGAATTTTGTTCCTAAGTCTTTCCACAAATTGTAAACTTTAAGACAAGGGAGCAAGAGTGTTGAAAATATTACGAAGAGATGCTTGCATTGCTTGAGGAGATTAATTTATATGAGGATGAAGACACTATTATTGGTTAATTCTACCAAGGACTTAATGAGAAGATTGCCAAGATGATTGTTGAACGAGAAGAAATTCGAACTTGTGAGGATTTGGAAGAGATGATAGGCATTGCCATCAAAATAGAAAGACAACTCGAACAAAAATCTTCAAGGTACATTAAATCTAAGTCTAGCTCCAACGCCAATACATTTGTGAAAATGGTTAGTTTACCTACCATGTACGAGTATTTTGATAGGGTAGAAAGTGGAAAAGAAAAACTTATCAATGTTGTACATTTGCATGATAATGATAGTTTGTCTAGTAGGTCAATAGATAGCAAAAAATCACATGATTTTAATCTTACTACTACTATTGTGCCACTTATTTCTAGAGAAACATGTTGTGTTAATGGTAGTGGGAGAGAGAAAGTAGATGGTAGTGAGCTTGAAACTAGATTATTTTGTGATGACATTGTTAGTACATTCAATCACAAAGTAACATGTGATCCTACTCTTGTATCAATGCTTCCAAGAGAAGTAAAGCTCGATGTGTGTGAGTTGGAAAATAAAAGGCATGAAACCGAGGAAAAAACAATAATAGAAATCTATGAAGAAGAAAAATGTGAAAACACAAATGAGAGAGAAAAACAAGTGAGTAATACTCGGTCTAGAAGTCAAAATGAGAGAAAAACCAAGAATGTGCCTTTAAAAACTTGTGAGGACAAATCTATCTTGATTTCAAAATAAACCATTCTTGAAGTTCTTGAATAAAACATATTGTTTTTTGACAGGTGAGCTTCAACTAAGTTTGTTTAGTTTTTCTTTTGAGTTTTTGCATGTTGTTAAAGCATTGAACATGAAGCAAAACTCAAAGATTAGCCCAAATTCTTTCTATGGTTGCAAACTACATGTAAATTGAAAGAGTCATCATTCTTTATCTAAAAGAAATGGAATCCAAGAGGAGATGAGTCATTGACATCTCATGCTTTTGATGTTGTTTTACCAGGGAGACCATCCAAGAGAAACCCAAAAAGAGTCACACCATTTTCTTCTCATGACTTTAAGACTGCTTTACAAGGAATTAATTTGGATTCGAGGATGAATCCTTCAAAAGAAGGAGATGATGATGTGAACTGTCAAGGGGTTAATTTATTTTTAGTATTTTAATTAATAATTTTGATGTTGTTTTAATGATTTTCTATTTTATCCTTCTATGCCATATTAAATAGGAGTATTTTTGTCATTTATTATGATGTGCCATTTAGGGTTTGAGAAGCTATATAAAGCTTGACCATTAGGTTGTACAGAAGGATAGTTTTTACATATGAATGAAGTTTCTGTGATTTGATACCACATCATCACTCTCTTTGCAATTCTTGAGTCCAGAGTTGCAAGCCAAGGTAGGTCTGATCAACTTGCTTGTGGAGTGTTCAATCCTTGAGAGAGGAACTAGTTTCCTTACCTCTTGGTCTTCAATCAACAAGGTAATCCTTATCTAATCTTTCCCTTGGGATTGAGATTGAATTGATTTTGGAGTTTTAGAATTTACTAGTTAGGGGTTCATATAATCAAAGGGTTCTTAATTTTTAAAACTCTAGGGTTTTCATATACACGAACAAATCAAACATGCGATAAAAGAAAAAGAAATGGTGTAGACTCTTAACGCCTCCCTACAACATTGCCTTAACTGATCATCACCTAGAGCGCTAGCACAAGTATACACTACTGCGCTAGCAAGTAATACCTGGTTGATATTTCAAGATCGATTCTCCACACGAAAGGTTGTGCTTTTCTCTCTTTAAATTCTGTTGTATAAAGGGTATTCAATGCCCTAGTTTATTGTATTTACATTTATGAAATATTGTTGTACTCCACTAGCTTTAGTTCAAGTGGGAGTTTGTTGGGATGTATGCCCTAAACTCGTGTAGTTTGTAATTATTTGATGCATATTAATAAAGTGTTATTTTCATCAAATTTTTTATTCTCGCAAGTTAAACTTGAATCCAATAAACTAAGTTTCAGAGTTATGTGTTTGAGATTTTGAACAGTGTGTAGTAGACACACAAGTAGGATCACGTTCAAATAAATGACCCAAATGGTCAATAGTACATGGATAAGATTGGGAACCTCATCTTGGTAACACTATGGATGCAACCCACTTTGTATTTGATACAAACGAGGTGATCCAACTCGTTCATGTAGTTGACATGCGAGTGGGGGCATCCTGTGCAATGAGATTGTACAAGACCAGGCCGTAAATTATTAGACTACTGTAGTAACACCGTTGACAGATTAGGACTAATAATTCGTAAATGACCATTAGTGACTCGACCTAAATCCTGAGTGAGTTACGGACTCCTGTCTATGGGGGTTTGTCCTTAAACTAGTACGGGTGAGAGTGGCTGACTCAATATGTCTACCTTCTCAGGGACAAAACCACGTAGGTAGCTGGGAACTTAACTCCGCAAGAAGGAATCCACTCGTTTCCGAGCTAGGAAATTTAGATAGGTTGTTCCCTTAAGGACTGAATCCAGGTCTTGAACAACGAGACCCACCCCCTCACTGGCTCGAGAGGAACGTTGTTTATGGTAGGACCATAAACATGTTGTACATTAGAGGATTAGTGGTACTTAAGGTGCAAGAAGTAGACACAGGGGTAAACAATAATTTGACTCAACTGTGACTACAAACGACCTGTGAAGGGTTGACTCACGGGCATTGGTTATATCGATGTGTTGGGATTTATGCCCTAAACAAGTGTAGTTTTGTAATTATCATTACACAATAAATAAAGTTGTTATTTATTATATTCTCGCATATAAATCTAAATCCAATAAACTAAGTTACAAAGTTATAATGATAGATCATGAACATTTATGTAGTAGACATAAGTTAGATTAAGTTGTTCAAGTATAACCTAAAAGGTCTATGGTACATGAATAGGGTTGGGAACCTTATACTGGTAACACCATGGATGCGACCCACGTTGTATTTGGTACAAATGAGGTAATCCAACTCGTTTATGTGGTAGACATGCGAGTGGGGACATCCTGTATAATGAGATTATAAAAGACCGAACCGCGAGTTATTAACCTACTAGAGTAACACCGATATCAAGATAGGTATAATAATTCATAGATGCTCATTAGTGACTTGACCTGAATCCTGAGCAAGCTACGAACTCATGCTTATGAGGTTTGTCCTTAGACTAGTATGAGTGAGAGTGACCTGTAACCGACTCAATAAGTTTACCTTCTCAGGGACATAACTTTGTAAGTAGCCGGGAACTTAACTATGCAAGAAGGAATTCACTCATTCCTGAATTAGGGAATCTGATAGATTGTTCTCTTAAGAACTGATTCCAGGTCTTGAACAATGGGGCCCCACCTTCTTACTAGCTTAAGAAGGATCAAGTTTTATGGTAGGAGCATAGACTGATTGTTCATTAGAGAATCAGTAGAGCTTAAGGAACAAGATGTATTCACAGGGGTAAAACGGTAATTTGACCCAACTGTGATTATGAACAACCTGTGAAGGGTCGACTCACAAGTATTGATTATATTAGTGGATTCAACATAGTCTACAGTGAGGAGAGTGCAACTATGAGTCTATAGTGGAATGACTTATAGTTAATGAATGTTGATTAATTGAATCAAAGAGTTTGATTGATTAATCTTGTATCATTGGAGCTCATGATCTGTAGATCCATTAGGTCCCTCAGTTGGCTCAACATGGAAATAAGAAGGGTTTATAGTTTGGAGTGAGATTGAAATGTTCAATTTCATATTTAAAGTGATATGTCAATTATATATGATATAATTGATATAACATATGGTTCCATCCATGAGAAATATATCATAAGAGCATTATAAGGGTAGGATGATCTTTTCCATCCCATTTCTCTATAAATATGTGCATGAGATGCACATTGGTTAACCTAATTCAAAAAGGCAACCCTAGTACTCTTTAGACAAGTACTTTTAGTTGGAAAAGTTCCAAAGCACTTGTTTTCTTAAAATTCTCTCCCAACTCCAAAAGAGGTTCCACCACCTTTCCTCTCCTAGAGATACAACGGAGAAGATCTAGCGGACGAATTGAAAACTACTTCGTAGTTTGAGAAGTATGCAAGATCGTTGAGATCGTGAAAACGTGAGGATCAGAGGAGCACGTGCTGCTTTGTCTACAAAGGTAATATACTTGTTGTCCATATGATATAATAAGCATGCTTAATCATTTTATGTAAGTTTTTTATTTGATCTATGTAATACATTACAAGACACACGCGTTTCAAATCGCTTCTGCAACGGGATTCAATCCCATCACGATGGACATAACTTGCCCTACAGTGAGGAGAGTGCAACTACGGGTCTATAGTGGAGTAACTCGTAGTTAATGAATGTTGATTGACGGAATCAAAGAGGTTGATTAGTTAATCTTGAATCATTGGAGCTCATGATTTATAGATCCATTAGGTCCCTCGGTTGGCTCAATATGGAATTAATGAGGGTATAAAGTTTCGAAATGAATTTGAAGTGTTCAAATTCAGTTAAAGGGACTTTATATCAATTATATGTGATATAATTGATATAATATATAGTTTGATGTGAATATGATTCATAATAAACTATACTATTGCCTAATTATGGAATTATGACATAATTAGAGAAATTAAAATTGAGAGATATGAAAACTTGAATATGATTCAATTCAATTCCACATTATGCAAATGTGATTTGCATAATAAGGTATATGATACCTTATATTATGCATTTATGCAAATTTAATTTGCTTAATGCATAATTGGTGGAATTAGTGGGATAATGGGTGGAGAATTCCTCTCCACCCTCACCCACTATAAATAAGTGCATTTAGATGCATTTTGAACTCATGCTTCTCATTTTTTAGATTTGGAGAATTCCAAAATCAAAATCTCTCTCAAAATTCTCTACAACTCCCTTTAGACCAAAAATGATCCCACAATCCTCACTCATCTTGAGAACAACTGAGAAGACTCCTTGGAGGTGTCCGGTTCGTGTTCAGTTCGTAGAGGTCGTAGAGATCGCAGGAGGGATTACAAGAAAAAATTGGTTGTTCAAAGGTATTTCTTTTTCTCCCTAAAATTGCTTAACCTAGATGCATATTTTTGAGTTCAATTCTAGTAACATAATCGAGAGCACGCGATTCAATTCGCTTCCGCTGCAGGATTCAATCCGTTCAAATTCAAGATCTTAAGCAACTACTTCTTAAGCAAGCTAAAACAAATCTTGCAGTATCTTTTGATGGTTGTGAAATGAATGAAGAAATATAAATAAAAGTCAATGAAACTGGGAAATGATGCAATAAAAATTAAGGAAACGAATGCTTGAATAAAAGTTCTAAAGTTATAAAGCTCAAGACTTAACCCCGACACCTCTTACCACAAAAAATCACCATGTAAGATACTTATGCGGTAGAGTTTATCTACAACCTATGCTTGGAGTCCTTTGAACACCTCCCTCCCGATACCGCGTTCATGCACAATAAAGGTTGGATTCCTCTGTGGAACTATTGTCTCAATGACTGCCGACCTAACTACTGCCTTCAAGCAATTGAGATATCCCTAAATCAATTCAGTAGCTATGTTCTATCCTTGCTCTGCTCAAATTTTCTCCACGCACTTAGACCATCCCGGTGCCTAAACATGCTACTACTCGAACTCGATTGGCCAAATGAAGCTAAAGAAATTTAAATAGATGCATTCAAGGAGAAGATTGTATGCATCTCTACTGTATTTTGTATTAGAAAATGGATGAACTTAGGATAACATGAAGGCCTCTAGGTAAAGTCTTGATTCAGAAAATTAGCTATGATAATACATATTAATTGATGATTTCGAAAACCCATGCAACAGAAGCCAATTGAGAATCAACTCGCAATTTAATAAAGTTTCCAAAATACCAGTACATTGGCAAAACTAGAACCATTCTACAAAATTAAAATGAGTCTAAACAAATATAAGAAAACTTACTTGTTGTAGATTATGGAAATAAGCAAAAGGAATTCCTTTTCTCACTACAAGAAAATGGGTCTTTCCCGACGCGTTTAAACATTGGGATAGTTTACAAACGATGTCGGCATAGGCTCTCTCGAGGTCGTTTTACACATTTCGGCATGCCTCGACATAGGTATTGTTGACGCGTAAATGCTCCCACATCGGCAGTGATGGCCTTTACTGACACAGATGAGACACCATCGACAAAGTCTATTTGGTGGATCATCTATCGATTTGTTGATAACGACGTCGCTAGATACTAGAACTGCTGATGCGGTCAAAGCACACATCGACAAGTCCTCCTTGTATGGTTTCTGCCAACGCGCAGAATCTAGCGTCAACATAAATGGTCTATGCTGACGCGTTTAGGTTGTGCATAGACATAAATAAAATAGTTTTTTTAGCTTTGTAATTTCTTTAATCTTAAATTTTAATTTCAACCCTGTTGGACGAATATAAAATAAAACAGAATCTAAAAGGCATTTGAAACATAATATGGATTAAATAAACAAACCAAGCTGTAATTCTTACCAAGTTGTCTTTATATATAAAATAATAATAAAGTATTATAATTCGAAATTAGAGATCGATAATAAAATTACATAAACTAAACAAAAAAGGCACTCGTAGATCCATCTTGAAATTTCGCCTGCATAATATTACTTGACCTCAGAGTACCAAAAAATAAAAAATTAACTTATTAATACTTTAGTCTACAGTACTTCATAAACAACAACATATTATTAATGAATTATAAAGTTCAAAATGTCATTAATTAAACATTTGGTTTTCAAAATAAACTAAATAAAGTTCGAAAGTTCATAATGGTATATGAATTACATAAGCCAATCATAACATATTCAACAACTAGCAGTTTGCTAAAAAAAAATACAACTCATTCAAACTGTTAAGGACAACAAACCCCGACAATTCTCTCTAATGGTATGATATTTTCCACTCTGGGCATAAACCCTCATGGTTTTGCTTTTGGTTTTCCAAAAGGCCTCATACCAATGGAGATAGTGTCACCACTTATAAACCCATGATTTTCCTCTTATCTAGCCAATATGGGACTTTGGTTATACTCCAAAAATCCCAACAATCCTCCCTTCAAACAAAGTACCGCTTCAAGCCTCCCCTCAAATAGTCATCCTTCTGAATTACATTCGAGCAAATTACTAACGACTTTTCACTAAAGTACACTGACGACTCCTCACTAGAGTAAACTGCGTTGTCAACTCCCCAATGGAGTACACAACATTCAGAAGCTCGACCACGGATTCATTATGACTATGTCGACGGCTCGCCTTTTTTGTTCGGCACTTGAGAATTCTACCGACATGGCTAAGTCAGGGGTCCGACTCTGATACCACTTGTTAAGGACAACGAACCCCAACAAATCTCCACAATGGTATGATATTGTCTACTTTGGGCATAAAACTTCATGGTTTTGCTTTTGGTTTCCCAAAAGGCCTCATACCAATGGAGATAGTGCCCCTCACTTATAAACCCATGATTTTTCCCTTATCTAGCCAATGTGAGACTTTGGTTGCACTCCAACAATCCCAACAATCCTCCTCTCAAACAAAGTACCACTGCGAGCCTCCTCTCAAATAGTCATCCCTCTGAATTACACTCGAGCATAATATTGACTACTTCTCATTGAAGTATACTGACCACTCCTAACTAGAGTACACTGCGCTGTTAACTCCCCACTGGAGCACACAACATCCGGAAGCTCGACCACAAATTCACTACGACTATGTTGCTGGCTCGCCTTTTTTGTTTGACACCTGGAGATTCTACCGACATGGCTAAGTTAGGGGCTCGACTATGATACCACTTGTTAGGGACAATCGATTATGACAGATCTCCATAATAGTATTGCCCACTTTGGGCATAACCCCTCATGGCTTTATTTCTGGTTCCCACCAAAAGGCCTCATACCATTTGGAGATAGTGTCCCCACTTATAAACCCATGATTTTCCCCTTATCTAGCCAATATGAGACTTTAGTTGTACTCCAACAATCCCAACAATCCTCCCCTCAAACAAAGTACCACTTCGAGCCTCCCTTCAAAATAGTCATCCCTCTGAATTACACTCGAGCAAAATACTAACGACTTCTCACTGAAGTACACTGACGACTCCTCATTGGCGTCACTGACACTCATCACTGGAGTAAACTGTGTTGTCAACTCCCCAATGGAGTACACAACATTCAGAAGCTTGACCACGGATTCATTATGACTATGCCGACAACTCACCTTCTTTGTTCGACATTGGCATGGCTAAGTCAGGGGCCCGACTCTGATACCACTTATTAAGGACAACGAACCCCGACAAATCTCTACAATGGTATGATATTGTCCATTTTGGGCATACACCCTCATGGTTTTGTTTTTGGTTTCCCAAAAGGTCTCATACTAATGGAGATAGTGTCCCTACTTATAAACCCATGATTTTTTCCTTATCTAGCCAATGTGGGACTTTGGTTGCACTCCAACAATTCCAACTATCCCCCCAAACAAAGTACCACTTCGATAAGCGAGACCCCATACTTGATAATTCGAAACGCCAGATAACAGATTCAAGGCATCGTTTACAAATCTCCACCTTGGCTTGAATTCTCTCACAGATAACAAATGTACCAGATGCAACTCAGAGGTTACCAGATGTACCAGATGCAACTCAAAGGTTACCAGATGTACCAGATGTAACTCAAAGATTACCAGATGTACCAGACTTTCTCTCTTGCCTCAGAGTGTCCCCAATAGGGATCACTAACGACTTAAAACGTTTAGCAAGTCCAAACAATGTTTGAACTTGCCATACTGAACAGGCTTGGTGAACATATCAACAGGATTATCAGAAGTGTCAACTTTCATCACCTTTACCCTCTTCTCGCTTCTTAGGAAATGATACCTCACATCTATCTGCTTAGTCCTCTCATGATCGACTTGATCCTTGGTCTGACATATTGCACTCAAACTATCCTAATTTATAATCGCCTGATCATGATGTAAACCAAGATCACCAACTAGTCCTTTCAGCCATATTCCCTCTTTTGCAGCTTTTGTCAATGCCATATACTCTGCCTCAGTAGTAGACAAAGTAACTGTAGGCTATAAGGTTGCCTTCCAACTGACAATAGAACCACCAAGAGTAAACACATAACCAATCATAGATCTTCTACTGTCCACATCTCCAGCACAGTCAGAATCACAATAACACTTCACTAAACATTCTGTATTATTCCCATAAGCAAAACTGAGATCAGACGTACCTCTAAGGTAACGAAAAATTCTCTTCACAGCTTGCCAATGTTCCTTTCCAGGTTTTCCCATGAACCTGCTGACAACAATAACAACATGTGCAAGATTAGGTCTAGTGCAAACCATAACATACATTAAGCTTCCAACTACACTAGCATACGAAACTCGAGACATGTATTTATTCTCAACTTCAGATTGTGGTGCAAACTTAGCAGACAAGCGAACATTTGTAGTACTTGGAGTATCTATAGGCTTAGCTGATGACATGCCAAACCTGGACAATATCTTCTGAATGTAGCCTTTCTGTGTTACAAAAAGCTTATTCTGACCTCTTTCCGTATAAATTTCTATACCGATTTTTCGTGCAACACCTAAATCCTTCATTTCAAACTCAACACTGAGAAGGTCTTTTAGCTTCCGAATATCAGACTTCGACTTTGCAGCTATGAGCATGTCATCTACATATAGGATCAGATAAACTCTCAAATCATCATCTGACTTGTTGTGGTACACACAACAATCATATGGACTCCTATTGTAGCCTAGCTCAATCATATAGTTGTCAAACCTCTTGTACCTTTGCCTTGGAGATTGTTTTAGCCCATACAAGGACTTCTTCAACTTGTAAACATAGTCTTCCTTACCAGGACACTGAAATCCATCTGGTTGGGACATGTATGTCTCTTCTTCTAGCTCTCCATGTAAGAAAGTTGTCTTCACATCTAGTTGCTCAAGTTCTAAGTTCTGATGTGCAACCATAGCTAGTAGCACTCTAATGGAAGTGTGTCTGACAACTGATGAGAAAATCTCATTGTAGTCAATTCCTTCTCTCTGCGTGAACCCTCTTGCAACTACTCGAGCCTTATACTTAACACCCTCAGTAGGTGAGATTCCTTCCTTCTTTTTGAAGACCCATTTACAAGTAACAATCTTCCTCTCCTTAAGTCATTTGACGACCTCCCAAGCCTTATTCTTATCAAGTGACTCCATTTCATCACTCATCGCAGCAAGCCATTGAACATATTCACTACATGAAATGACTTCTCTATAGGTGGATGGTTCATGAGGATCCACCTCTTCAACAACCTGCAATGCATAAGCTATCATGTCTTCAAAACCATACGTCTTTGGAGGTCCAACACCAACTCTTCTAGCTCTATCAAGAGCTATACTTGGCTGGCGTACTCCTGAACTAGTCAATTCTGGCATATCAGTCTCTATAGCAATAACTGACATATTAGTTTCTGTAACAGTCATTGGTGTATCTGTCCCAAGATCAGCAGACTTATCTTGTCCATCTTGGTTCTGTGTTTCACTCTCATCTAGAGTGAACTGCAACTCCACCTGTTTGTCAACATTACTGCTTTCTCCTGCAACAATGAACTTCACAACAGAGTTAAACAAAGAATTATCATCAAATATGTAAACCCGAGATCTCTCTTTGGAACTTCCTTATTAAAAAAAACTAAAGAAAAGAAGAAATGAATGTTTAAAACTTGGTTTTCCTTGTTATAAAAAGAAAAGAAATGAAGTGAAAGATAAAAGGAAAACAAGGAAGGAAAGCTTAAACCATTTTGGTTTGGTTTGCTTTAAAAAGAATGAAGAAAAGAAAATGAAAGGAATGGTTATTATATTATGTTTTGTTTTGTTTAGGAAAGAAAAGAAAAGAAAAGAAAAGAAAAGAAAGAAAAGAAAAGAAAGTAAAAGGTCAAAAGGGAAAAAGAAAGTAAAAGGTGGGACCCCCACATATGTTTTTTTTTTAAAGTAAGCCATATCCCTTCGATTTTCTTCTCATCTCAACAAGGAGAAGCAAGGATTTTCATGGGAGAAGCAGAAAAGAAGAGGAAGAAGGTGGTTTTTGGAGCTGAAGTTGCAGAGGAAAGGAGAAGAACTAAAGGTATGCTTGTATAACATCAAGTTAATCAATTCAATCCTATTCTGGTTTTCTGTTCATCTCGAGCTCCACAGGAAGAGGTAAGAGTTGAGGTTTTGTTTCGTGAAAGTTAACTCATATTGGAACAAAATACGTGAAGGAAGCTCGAGCCAATTCTGATTTTAAGTTGCTGTTTTGTGAAGAGGAAGGCAGAAGACAGAATTTGTTGTTAAATCCGAGAAGCCTCTGATGTTTTGGTTGTTCTGATCTGTATACTTGGAGTTAGAAGCTCTAATTAGTATGGTTCGAAAGCTTATTGAATTTCCTACAATGTTCATGAAGAAATCGTGAGTAGAAAATGTCTAGAAGATGTTTTTAATTATCAGATTAAATTTGTTGTGCAAAGAGGAAATCAATCTGAAACAAAGAGAATGTCATTTTTAGGAAAGTAGCTTTCGAGGTATTTCTGAATCCATCTGTTGAGAATTGCAATTTCATGTCTTCATATGATTTTTAGAAGGTTAAAAAAGGAAGAGTTTGGTATAAATTACATTATTTTTGGATAAGTAATGAAGAAGTTATGGCTGTCTCAAAACAGGCGAGAAAATCAAAAATCTTTGGAAAATTTGAAAGTGTGTTTTCTTGTAATTTTAAGGTTAAAAGCATGAGCTCGAGGTTCTAATGGTTGAATTTGGTTTGTTTGTGAGCCAAGAACAAATAGGTCGAGTGTACGGGCCAAGGTTCTAGTTTTAATATCTGTGAGTGACAAAACGAACTTCAAAAGTGTTCATATGCTTGAATTATGTTTTAAGAAATGCAAGTTTTGCTAGAATGAAAGTTTTCAATGTTTTATGCTTTCTTTTTGAACACATGTTTATGAGTATTCATGTTTTCTTAGAAATGTTTTCAAGTATTCATTGTGAGCCTAAATGTCTTGATAAATTTATACATGAGCATATGTTTATTGAATTTCCAAAGTTTATGGAAATGCTATGATTTCGAGCAAGTATGTTTTAGCAAGTATGATTTATAGATTTTCTTGTTTTATGAACAAGCTGAGTAAGCTTGAGTTTTATGAAAGAAAAGATAAGCAGGCATGTTCAAATGTTTTCATGTGATTTTCTGAGATATTGAGCCCGAGGCTTTATGGTACCGCAGTGTGCACACAGTCTTATTCTTCATTGTCGACGTTGAGTGTACTCCGTGACAACAACGCTGTCGTGAGTGCTGGGCGGGTCCCACTACGACAAAGACGATGGGAGTGTTGGGCGGGCCCCACTACATCGTAGAATAAACGTTGGTTGTATTGGGCGTGCCCTACACAACGTAGATTGTGACATGTTTTAAAAAGAGTTTATATCATTTACATGCCTTACGAGATTTTAACGATATATTTGCTGGTTTTTCCTGAAAAGCTATTATGATTACACAGTTACTTTTAACGTTTGATTACAGATGCATATGCTCATAGATGGCCAGGTGATATGATTTATGAGTTAATAGTTTTCTTTTAAACTCAAGTCACTCATTGAGCTTCATAGCTCATTCTTTCAGTGTTTTTCCCACTTTTCAGGTAGAGATCGAGCTCTCAGTGCCTGATAACCTGCCATAGTCTGCTGGAAGCTTCACAAGTTTGATATGTTGTACGTGGGTGGAGTTGTATAGAAAGTCTATATGTATAGAAGAAGGACTATGAAGTTATGTTTATGTGTACAATCTAGGTTGTGGTTGTGTAAACCATGGTTGGGTATGTTTTGGTTGTGATGTTCACATACGTTTCAGTTTTCCAGAGAGTCTTAGGTAGGGTTACTCCTTACGTAGGTTACGTAATTGTCAATATTCTTCTGTGTTATGTTTAAAGTGTTTCTTATGCAAGCATAGTATGCTCATCAGGTAAAGCAGGGTCAACATGTATCGTTAGAGAGGTGAACGATGACTGTTGGCTTCACGCCGTCTGCCGGGCTAAGTTAGCAGGTAGCTCGGGAGGGGGTGTGACAACTTGGTATCAGAGCAGTTAGCTCCATGGGAATGAGACAGAGCAAGTTAGCTTTAGAAGAAACTAAAAAGTAAATAGCAAGTTATTGAGTTAGTTCAATGGAACTAGTAGAGCATGATCCAAGTAAGGATAATAGTAAGTCCAGTCAGGACCAAAATGTGAACACAAGTCTAGAATTGTGCATTTGAGTTAACTATTCATTACATGTCTAGTATGTTGATATGTTATAGAAGTCATGCCACCACGTACTAGCAGACTATGAAGGCGGGATCAAGACGGGACACAGGATCCTACCCAAGCCCAATTCGAGAGGGGATCTAGTGCCCCGAGAGTCCAGATAGGGGCCAGAATTAAGAAACATGCTAATTCCTCACAGGAGGTAGGTAAGCCATAGAAAGCAGAGCTAAGTGACCCAGACAAGACATATAAAATAGATCACCTAAGAAAATTAGGAGCCAAAGTGTTTGAGGGTTCCAAAGATCCAGATGACGCCAAGGTTTGGCTGAATACGCTTGAGAAATGTTTTGATGTGATGAGTTTTCTTGAGAAGCGGAAAGTCAAATTGGCCACATTCTTACTGCTGAAGGAGGCAGAAGGATGATGGAAACCAATATTAGCCAGGTGTAGTGATGCACGTATTTTAGACTGACAAACTTTTAGAAGCATATTTGAAGATAAGTATTACCCTAGCACGTATCGTGAGGCAAAAAAGGATGAATTTTTAGAACTGAAGCAAGGGTCACTTTCAGTGGCTGAGTATGAGAGAAGGTATACCGAGTTGTCACGGTATGTTGATGTGATTGTGACATCTGAGAGTGACAGGTGTCGAAGATTTGAAAGAGGGTTACGTCCTGAGATACGTACCCTAGTCACAACCATTGCAAAGTGGACTGATTTCTCCCTACTGGTAGAGACTGCTCTACGTGTTGAGCAGAGTATAATTGAGGCACAAGCAGTAGTGGAGCCTACTCGAGGGCCTTCAACGACGAAGCGCGTTTTGGGTCGCGTGCAGCGACGATTCACACCTGGAGTGAATGTTTTGAGTCGTCAGGACTTTAAAAGTCGAGCTGGCGGCCTGACATCGAGGCAGATGAATGTTAGTGGTGCCTATCAGAGGCAGAGTCAAAGAGCACCTAAATCTGCCAGATCCACAGTAAGACCACTGACAATGCAGGAGTCTGTTGCTAGTGTCGCAAGGAGAACTTCATGTTCAAATTGTGGTAAGAATCATCGAGGCCAATGTCTTGTTGGTGTCAATGTGTGTTACCAGTGTGGGCAGCTAGGGCATTTTAAGAGGGATTGTCCACAGTTGAGAGCAGCCACACAGAGGGACCAGGGAGTAGGGTCCTGGATACTTGAATGCACCCAAGAGTTCCTGTAGAGTGCAGGAGAGGCACCAGTGGTGCTAGATAGAGAGAAGGAGTTGTAGGGAGACTCTGGCAACAGGGAAAGGTCTACGCTATGACTCAAAGAGAGCAGCAGAGGATGCACCGTGTAAGTGATTATCGGTACGATCTCTATTTGTAATGTACCGCACGTGTTTTAATAGATCCAGGTGCTACACATTCCTTTGTTTCCAGTATGTTCCTATCTAAGCTGGATAAGAGGTTAGAGCCTTTATTTGAGAGGTTAGTTATATACACGCCAGTTGGTGATGCTTTACTAGTCGATGCAGTGCTGAAGAATTCTGAGGTCTTAGTAGAAGGTCTCAATATGTTAGTGGATCTTCTTCCACTAGAGTTGCAGATGCTAGATGCAATCTTAGGGATGGATTTCTTATTCACTCATTATGCTTCCATGGATTGCCATAGAAAGGAGGTTGTTTTCAGGAAACCAGGATTAGCTGAAGTGGTTTTTAGGGGTGAAAGAAAGATTATCCCTACAAGTCTAATTTCAGCATTAAAAGCTGAAAAGTTGTTGAGGAAAGGTTGCACGACATTTCTTGCACACGTAGTGGAGGTGCAGGAGGATAAGTTAAAACTAGAAAATGTTCTTGTTGTGAGCAAATTTCTTGATGTTTTTCCAGCAGATCTGTCAGGGTTGCCACCTGATAGGGAAGTAGAGTTCACTATTAAATTGCTACCAGGAACAACATCTTTTTCGCAAGCGCCGTATAGAATGGCTCCAAGTGAGCTCAGAGAGCTGAAGATGCAATTAAAAGAACTAGTTGATAAGGGATACATCAGACCTAGTGTATCGTCCTAGGGAGCTCCAGTGTTATTCGTAAAGAAGAAAGATGGTACCCTTAGATTATGCATTGATTATAGACAGTTAAACAAGGTCACGATACGTAATAAGTATCCTTTACCCCGTATAGATGACTTGTTTGACCAGTTAAGAGGAGCATCAGTGTTTTCTAAGATTGACTTAAGATCAGGATACCATCAGTTAAAGGTAAGGGAATCAGATATTCCTAAGACAACATTCAGAACGAGGTACGGGCATTATGAGTTCTTAGTAATGCCATTCGATTTGACGAATGCACCAACAGTTTTCATGGACCTCATGAACAGGATTTTTCACCAGTATTTGGATCAGTTTGTGATAGTATTCATTGATGATATACTAGTTTATTCGGTTGACAGGAAAGCCCATGAGGAACATCTGAGAATTATTCTACAAACACTACGTGATAAACAGTTATAAGCCAAATTCACCAAATGTGAGTTTTGGTTGGATCAGGTAGTGCTTTTGGGGCATGTTGTCTCAGCAAATGGTGTTAGTGTGGATCCAAATAAAGTTAAACTGTAGTCAACTGAGGGAGACCAGTTAGTGCGACAGAGGTACGTAGTTTCCTAGGCTTGGCAAGATACTACAGACGATTTGTTGAGGACTTCTCACTAATAGCATTACCCTTAACAACTTTGACAAGGAAGAATGCTAAGTTTGAATGGTCAGATAAGTGTGAACAGAGTTTTCAAGAGCTGAAAAAGAGATTAGTTACAACACCTATTCTGACACTTCCTGTAACGGGAAAAGAGTATGTGATTTACTGTGATGCCTCGAGGCAAGGTTTAGGGTGTGTTCTCATGCAAGAAGGAAAAGTAATAGCTTATGCGTCAAGGAAATTGAAAAAGCATGAATGTAATTACCCTACCCATGATCTTGAGCTAGCAGCAGTTGTTTTAGCATTAAAGATCTGGAGACATTACTTGTCTGGTGAAAAGTGTCACATCTTTACAGATCATAAGAGTTTGAAGTATATCTTTGATCAGAAGGAGTTGAATATGAGACAGAGAAGATGGTTAGAACTGATTAAAGATTATGATTGTACTATAGAATACCATCCAGGTAAGGCGAATGTTGTAGCAGATGCACTAAGTAGGAAGTCAAAACTTCCTAGGGACGCCTTGTGTGGTATTCGAGTGACATTCTTAAGTACTCTAAAGGATTCTAAGGCAGTTGTGAGTGCAGAGAATTCAGGGAGTCTCTTAGCTCAATTCCAAGTCAAGTCTTCGCTCAGAAGCAGATTGTGAGAAGATAGCCAGAGGATAGTAACTCAGAAAAAATGTTTGAAAGTCCAAACAGCCCCGAGCGAGTTTAAGATGAGATCAGACGGGGCCATAGAGAGGCAAGGAAGATTATGCGTTCCGAGTTTTAGTGAGCTTAAAGATGCTATTCTAGAGGAAGCTCACAGTTCAGCTTACGCTATGCATCCAGGAAGCACCAAGATGTACAAAACTTTGAAGGGGACGTATTGGTGGCCTAAGATGAAGCGGGAGATAACTGATTATGTTAATAGATGTTTGATCTGCCAGCAGGTTAAACCAGTTAGACAGAGATCAGGAGGACTCCTTAATCCATTGCAGTGCCGGGGTGGAAATGGGAGCATATCACTATGAATTTTCTGTTTGGATTACCACGTACTTCGAGTGGACATGATGGTATTTGGGTAATTGTGGATAGACTCACTAAGACAACACGGTTTATACCAATTAAAGCGACGTCTACACTTGATCAACTTGCTGTTGGCATGTATGTCCTCATCTCGTGTAGTTCGTAATATTCCAAGTTGTAAATGAATAAGAGTTATTTATTTCAACATTGTGTAATAAATAAGAGTTATTTATTTAAACTTTGTGTCTCGCATTTTTCATAAACTTAATCCAATAAACTAAGCTCCGTGGTCATTGCATTATGAGAGAACTAAGAACTTGAGCGGTGTGTAGTGGACACACAGGAGGATCACGTTCGAGTTAATGACCCGAACGGTCTCGATATGGATAGGGTTGGAGACCTAATCCGGATACACTGTGGATGCGGCCGCTTTGTATTAGATACAAACGAGGTGATCTGTCTCTCGTTCATGTGGTTGACATGCGAGTGGGGGCATCCTGCATGCAATGAGATTGTACAAGATCGACCGTGAATTATTAGACTTACCGATGTAACACCGCTAATGATATAGAGCTAATAAATTCGTAGATGACCATTAGTGACTCGACCTTAATCCTCGAGCGTGTCACGGACTCCATCTCATGCGGTCCGTCCTTTGACTAGTATGGGTGAGGGTGGCCACCGTTGCTCGCCCAATATGCCTATCTTCTCGAAGCGGGGACCACGTGGGAGAGTGGAACTTGACTATGCAAGAAGGAATTCACTCGTTCCCGACTTAGGGAAACTAGAGGGGTTGTTCTCTTAAGTGCTGTCTCCAGGGCTTGAACAACGGGGCCCCACTCTCTCATTGGCCTGAGAGGGTTGTTGTTTATGGTTGGACCATGCAACGTAGTTGTTCATTAGAGGAGTAGTGGGACTTAAGGAGCAAGAGGTAGACACGAGGGTAAAACAATGAATTTGACCCACCGTGACTACGAACAACCCGTGAAGGGTCGACTCATGGGTATTGGTTATATCGATGGACACAACTTGTCCCACAGCTGATGAGAGTGCAACTACGGGCTTTAGTGGAGTGTTACCGTAGCTAATGAATGTTGAATAACCGGGTCAAAAGAGTTTGACAAAGTTAGTCTCGGATCATTGGAGCTCGTCACGTGTAGGTCCATTAGGTCCTCTCGCTGGCTCAAATTGGACAAATTGAGGGTTTACAGTTTGGTGTGAATTTGAAGTGTTCAAATTCATTATTTGGATATTTATGTCATTTATATGAGATATAGATGACATAATATATAGTTTGATGTGAATGAGATTCATAATAAACTATAGTATAGCCTAATTGATTAATTAGTGCTAATTGGAGAAATTGAATTGAGGGAAATTAAATTGAATGTGATTCAATTTATAATTCCACATTTATGCAAATGAGATTTGTATAATAAGGTATGAGATACCTTATATTATATAATATGCAAATGTGATTTGTATATAATATGTTAATTATTTTTTTTGAAAGCATAACCATGCATTTATTCATGTGATGATTTATGTTATACGTTTTAGTTTATTCATGTGATGAATGATCAAGCACTATAACATAGAAATGCATGTAACCTAAGTATTAATTAACTAGTTTTAAAATTGTTTTAGAACCTGTTATTAATTAGACTTAGGTTATCTAGTTCTAATAAGATTAGAATTAGGAAATCTAATGTGACTTATAAATGGTGGCCGATAAGTAACTCTCTGTCTAAAGGAAGGTTACTGCTAGTCAGGGTATTTAAGTCGATGTAAATGGAACACCCTACACCGGGAACCTACCTGGGAGTGAATTTGGTCCAGAGATTCATAAGTTATGTTTATCGTGAGCGACGTTTATTAAAATGTAAATAAACTATAGACCTAAGTTTTAATAAATGGTTTATAGACTTAGGAAATTCCAATATAAATGTTATATTGGTAGACTTAGGTAAATTATAGTCGGATTTATCTAGGTCATCCTGTTAACTCTAAAGTACTTAGTGGGAGGAAATGAGTGTATATGATATATTAATTTCCACCTACGCATCTCCGTTAAGTTCACACCGTGAGATCCATACTTGGCCTCGTGGCGCAAATGGGAGCATCCCCCTTCGGATGGTGTTTGTATGGGTCAAAAGCAAGGTGAATGGAGAGAGTGCTTATTGTGAGTGGGAGCGGGACTTGTGAAAACGGGTCCCACGGTCTCTTCTAATGGTTTGCGCCGTGAGATTCTAATGATCTGCCTGCTAGTTTGGCCTGGACCAGACAATCCCTTCGGAGGGCCTGATCATAGGAGTCATAACAAAGCGAACTCCCGAAAGGGATAGGGTTACCTTAATTTATTTTCCAACTTAGTGCTCCCTTCAGTGGATTTTGTTGGATCGGGACTTTGGGATCTAAAGTTAGAGGGTGACACTCACGAGATACATTAATAGTTAATCGATCCAGATCAAAAATGGTAGCTAGAACTTATAGGAAATGAGAGTTATTCCGGTTATAAGGTATGGTCGAGATTGTCTCGTCCTAGAGGAGGAGTGATTCGACTACCCTTCGGTGACGGTCATTCTAAACCTGTGGGGTATCATTGCAAATTAATTGACCTAGGGATCATAGATTAATTTTGCTAAAACATGATTGGATTATACATAGGTTTTGTTGGGATTTTTGTCCTAATCTCGGGTTTGTAATATATTGTTTAAAATTAATAAGAGTTATTCATTTCATCACTATGTGTCTCGCAATATTTATAAACTTTTCCAATAAACTAAGCTCCAGGGTCATTGAATTTATGAGAGAACTAGAGCTTGAACGGTGTGTAGTGGACACACAGGGAGGATCACGTTCGAGTTAATGACCAAACGATCTACGATATATGGATAGGGTTGGAGACCTAATCCTGGATACACTGTGGATGCGACCCGCTTTGTATTAGATACAAACGAGGTGATCTGACTCGTTCATGTAGTTGACATGCGAGTGGGGGCATCATATGCAATGAGATTGTACAAGACCGGACCGTGATTTATTAGACCTACTGATGTAACACCGCTGATGAAGGGACTAATAACTTCGTGAGATGACCATTAGTGACTCGACCACGAATCCCGAGCGTATTACGAACTCCCCGTCATGCGAGGGTCCATTATTTGACTAGTGCGGGTGAGGGTGGTCACGATTTACTCGCCCAATATGCCTATCTTCTCAAGGACGTAACCAAGTAGGGAGCCGGGAACTTAACTACGCGAGATGGAATTCACTCGTTCACGCCTTTAGGGAAACTAGAGGGTTGTTCCCTTGAGTCTTTGTCTCGTGGCTTGGAAAGCGGCGCCCACCTTCTCACCGCCCGAGAATGGTGTTGTGTATGGTTGGACCATCACAATATTTTGTTCATTAGAGGAGCGGTGGGGACTTAAGGAACAAGAGGTAGACACAGGGGTAAAGCGGTAATTTGACCCACCTGTGTCTCTGAACAACCCGTGAAGGGTCGACTCATGGGAATTGGTTATATCGGTGGACACGTAATATTCTCGCATGATGGGAGTGCGACTACACGCTATAGTGGAGTGTTACCGTAGCTAATGAATGTTGGTTAACCGGGTCAAAGAGTTTGGCGGTGTTAATCTCGGATCATTGGAGCCCGTCACTGTAGGTCCATTAGGTCCCTCGATTGGCTCCACCTGGGTTAAAAGAAGGGTAAATGTTTTGGTATGAAATTGAAGTGTTCAATTTCACTTTAAGGGCATTTATGTCATTTATATGAGATATGAATGATATAATATATAGTTTAATGTGAATGAGATTTATAATAAACTATAGGTTAGCCTAATTGTTGAATTAAGGCTAATTGGAGAAATTAAATGAGAGAAATTAAATTGGATGTGATTCAATTTAATTAATCCACAATTATTGCAAATGAGATTTGCAATATGAGATATGAGATATCTTATATTATGTGGTTATGCAAATGAGATTTGCATAACCTATGGTTGTGATAAAGTGGTAATAATGAGGAGATATTAACTCCCTCATTCCACTATTTAAACCCTTTGCAAGAAGGGTTTGGTAATGATTCTTCTCATTTTTTGATTTTCACCAAAGAGAAGAAAAGAGAATTCTCTCTACTCTCTCATTTCTCCTCCCTCTCCAAAACTAAGATCCCACCATCTTCCCTTCTCCAAAAGAGAACAACCGAGAAGATCACTTGGTGGTGTTCGAGAACGTTCTGGTAGAAGTTTTCGTTGAGATCGAGTAGCACGAAGAGTTCATGACCCGAAGAAGAATTTGCTGTGTTTGTCTACAACAAGTAAGTAAAATCTCTTCTTGTTGTATTTTTCTTCTTCTTCAAGCATGTTTAGCCTAGATCTAAGTGTTAGATCAATTTTAATAAACACTAGTTGCATAATGATACTTTGACGATTCAATCGTCTTCCGCTGCGTGGGATTCTTATTCCCTTCAATTGGTATCAGAGCCATCTCGATGGTTCTTCATTTATGCATTGTTTTATTAAAATTTGGTGGGTATTTTGCCATAATTTCATGAGATGATTTCTTGGTTTGCATTATGGATGTTTTCGGTTTTTGGCACTAGATTAGATTTACAATTATGTTGATGAGATCAATGTAAGGGCCCATTGTTTTTGGGCATTTTGTTGTAAATCGAGTCTGTAAGTCCGGGTCGTTCGTGGCAAGAGTTGCTGTGAAGAAATCGGAGCGAAAACAGGCAGAAATCGGTGGAAGAACAACAAAGTGTTTGCTGTTCTGTCGATGGCGTTGAGACGCTACCCAACGGCGTCTCAACGCTGTTCTCGCGGGCGGAGGCTTTGCTGCAGAGCAGCGTTGCAACGCCGCTGGCGTTGAGAACGCGGCTCAACGCTGTAGGCGACAGCGTTGGAACGCTGCCCACAGCGTAGCAACGCTGCACACGTTGAGGGCAGTTGCTGGAGGCGGTTTCGCGAGAACGTGGGCAACTTTCACATTATGGGCGGTTTTATTTCGTATTTTTTTTTGTTTTCAAAATGTGATTATTTATTTTATTTAATTATTTTATTAAATAATATTAATATAAATGTTATATTAATGTTATTTAATTAAATAATTGTCCCTAGGTGCCAAAAATCGGTCCATTATTGCTATTTAATTATTTTATGCATGTGATGTATATTTTAATTAATTTATATGTGCATAATGTATGTCATATAGATTTAAAATCCCACCTTAGGTTAAACATTTCATGCATCATTTTTATATTATAAGAGTTATAATATATAGTATGCATGATAGGATTATATTATAAGAGTTATAATATAATGTATGCATGTTTTAATTTATTTAAATATAAGTGTTATATTTTAAATTAAAAGCATGCTCATGCATTTAATTCATGTGATGAATGTATGTTATAGTATAGTATTATTCATGTGATGGATGATCAAGCACTATAACATAGAAATGCATGCAAACTAAGTTAATTATTAGTTTTAAAGTGTTTAGAACTTGAATAATTAGACTTAGGTTTTCTAATTTTCTAATAAGATTAGAAATTTAAGAAATCAAATATAACCTTTGAATGGAGACTGATAAGTAACTCTATCTAAGGAAGGTTTTGTCTAAGGCTGGGGTATTTAAGTTGACGCTTGCGGAACACCCCTACCTGGAAACCGACCTGGGAGTGAATTCGGTCCGGAGATTCTTAGGTTATATTCTCGTGAGTGCCGTTAATTAAGTGTTAATTAATTTACTCACATAGACCTAAGTTAATAATGTGATTATAAACTTAGGTTAATACCATATAAGAGTTATATTGGTAGACTTAGGTAAATTTTAGCCGGTTTATCTAGGTCAATCCCTAATAAAATTAAAGTGCTGAGTGGGAGGAAATATAGTGTATGAGATACATTTGAATTTCCAACCACAAATCTCCTTTAAGTCCGCACCGTGAGATCTATACTCGGCCTCGTGGCGCAAATGGGAGCGTCCCCCTTCGGATGGCATTTGTATAGGTCAATATCATCATGGATGGAAAGAGTACTTATAGTGAGTGGGAGCGGGACTTGTGAAAACGAGACCCACTGTCTCTTCTTTTCGATTCACACCGTGAGACACCTATGATCCGCCCGCTTAGTTTGGCTGGACCGCACAATCCCCTTCCGGAGGGCTTGATCATGGGAGTCTGAATCTGGTGAATTCCCGAAAGGGATACGGTTTCCTAGTTGGTTTTCCTTCTTGGTTCACCCTTCTGGCTATTGTTTGGGCGGATGCTTGGAAACTTAAAGATTGAGGGTGACACTCACGCTGAATTCGTTAAGTGTTAATGAATTCGACCAGAACAATGGTAATTGGACGCCTAATGGAATAAGAGTTATTCTAGGATTAGGGTGGTCCGATCGAGAAAGTCTCGTCCCAGAGGAGGAGTGTTCTGCTCACCCTTAGGTGGCGGTCATTCTAAACCTTTAGGTATCATTGCAAAATTTTGAATGACCTAGGGATCATGAAACATTTTTTGCTAAAACTTGATTGGATTTTAAAAGTTTTTGCGAGACTAATACAAAGTTTTTCCTTATTTTTCAGCTAAAAATGTCTAGCGCTATAATAACTTTACTCGCTTCGGATAAGTTAGTGGGAGATAATTACCAGAGTTGAAAAAACAACATCAATACAATTTTGGTACAGGACGACATAAAGTTCGTGCTATCTGAGGAGTGTCCTCAGATGTCGGGCTCGACCGCGTCGCGAAGTGTTCGCGATGCGTACGATCGCTGGATCAGGGCCAATGAAAAGGCCAAGGTCTACATAATTGCCAGCATGTCTGATGTCTTGGCAAAGAAGCATGAGCTGATGGTTTCCGCTAAGGAGATCATGGAGTCCTTGCAGGAAATGTTTGGATAACAGTCCTTTCAGGTCCGGCATGACTCGCTCAAATACGTTTTCAACGCACGGATGAAAGAGGGGTCGTCTGTCCGTGAACATGTTCTAGACATGATGACCCACTTTCATCTGGCCGAGATGAACGGGGCTTCGATCGACGAGTCGAGCAAGGTCAGTTTTATTTTGGAGACTCTTCCGAAGAGTTTCCTTGATTTAAATAGCAATCTTTGTTATGAACAAAATTAGCTACACTCGACTACCCTCCTCAATAAGCTACAGAATTTCCAATCCTTGAGCAGGGTCAAGGAATCGAGGCAAATGTTGCCTCTCACGTGTCTTATCACGGGGTTCGACCTCTGGGGAAAAATCTGTTGCTCCTTCACGCCCGAAAGGGAAGAAGAGGGGTAAAACTGACTGTGCTGCTGCCCACAAGGGCAAGAAGGTCAAGGAGGTTGCAGAGAAAGGAAAATGTTTCCACTGCAATGGGGGCGGTCACTGGAAGAGAAACTGTCCCAAATTCCTGGCCGAGAGGAATAATCAAGGTAAATGTGATTTACTTGTGGATCAAAACATGTTTAGTGGAGTAGTGACTCTCGCTGATATTGAATTCGGCGCCACTAACCACGTTTGTTCTTCTTTTCAGAGGATTGATTCCCGCACGGCATTGCGAGAGGGTGAGTAACTCTACGGGTTGGATCCGGAGCTTGTCTCTCTTGCGCGATCGCAGTGAAGTCGCACTTTGGCGGAAGTACTTATTGTTGGACAATCTGCACATAGTTCCGAGGTTTACTAGAAACCTTGTTTCAATTTCTGCTTAATTGAACAATGTATTCAGATTTCTTTTAAATTGAATAAAGCGTTTATTTCTTTCAAAGGGAATGTTATTTGTTCAGCTTCACTTGAAAATAATCTGTATGTTTTGAAACCCAATTCAGTCAAAAGTGTTTTGAATACTGAGTTGTTTAAAACGCAGAAACACGAACTAAGAAAGCAAAAGTTTCTCCAAAAGAAAATGCCCACCTTTGGCATCTTCGGTTAGGCCACATTAATCTCAATAGGATTGAGAAACTAGTGAAGAGTGGACTTCTAAACGAGTTGGAAGAAAACTTTTTGCCGGTGTGTGAGTCATGCCTTGAGGGCAAAATGACCAAACGTCCTTTTAGTGGAAAAGGATATAGAGCCAAAGAGCCTCTTGAGTTAGTACATTCTGACCTCTGTGGTCCGATGAATGTTAAAGCTCGGGGCGGTTATGAGTATTTTGTGTCTTTCATAGACGATTACCTAATGCATAAGAAGTCTGAAACTCTTGAAAAGTTCAAGGAGTTCAAGACTGAGGTTGAGAACCTCTTAGGTAAATCGCTTAAAACACTTCGATCGGATCGAGGTGGAGAGTATATGGACACTGAATTCCAGGACTATATGATAGAACACGGAATTACTTCCCAACTCTCAGCGCCTGGTATGCCACAACAGAATGGTGTATCGGAGAGGAGAAACAGAACCTTGTTGAACATGGTTGGGTCGATGATGAGCTATGCTCGTCTCCCTGATTCTTTTTGGGGGTACGCAGTGGAGACTGTAGTTTATATTTTGAACAACGTTCAGTCGAAGAGTGTTTGTGAAACACCTTTCGAGCTCTGGAGTGGACATAAAGGCATCACTTCAAATTTTGGGGATGCCCGACCCACGTGTTGGTGTCAAACCCGAAAAAGTTGGAACCCCATTCGAAATTGTGCCTATTCGTAGGTTACCCTAAAGAGATAGGGGTGGTCTGTTTACGATCCTAAGGAAAATCGGGTGCTTGTGTCGACAAACGCCACTTTCCTAGAGGAAGACCACGTCAGGGATCATTTACCAAGAAGTAAAATTGTGTTGAATGAAATGGACAGTACATCAGCAAGAGTTGCTGATGGGGCTAGTACGTCAACAAGTGTTGTTGATCCTAGCACGTTTAGTCAAATCCGTTCCCAAGAGTTGGGAATGCCTCGACGTAGTGGGAGGGTTGTGAGACAGCTTGATCGCTACATGAGTTTAGCTGAAACCTCAGTTGTCGCTCCTGATGATGACTGTGAGGATCCATTGACCTATGATCAGGCAATGGTTGATGTTGACAAAGACGAGTGGATTAAAGCTATGGACCAGGAAATGGAGTCTATGTCCTTCAATTCTGTATGGGAGCTTGTGGATCAACCGGATGGGGTAAAACCTATTGGTTGCAAATGGATCTACAAGCGTAAACGTGGCGTAGATGGGAAGGTGCAGACCTTCAAAGCCCGACTAGTGGCAAAGGATTTTACCCAGGTTGAAGGGTTGACTATGAGGAGACCTTTTCACCGCTATTGCCATGGTAAAGTCGATCGGGGATCCTTTTGGCCATTGCCGCGTATTATGACTACGAGGTATGGCGGATGGACGCCCAAGATAACCTTTCTCGAATGGCAAACTTGATGAGACCATCTACATGGACCAACCCAAAGGGTTCATTGCCCAAGGCCAAGAGCAAAAGGTTTGCCATACTTCAGGTCCATTTATAAATTTGAAACAAGCTTCGAGGTCTTGGAATATAAGGTTTGATGAGGCGATCAAATCTTATGACTTTGATCAAAATGTCGACGAGCCTTATGTCTACAAGAAAATCGTTGACAAAGCGTCGCATTTTTGGTGTTGTGCGTGGGCGATATTCTTCTCATTGGGAATGAGGTAGAATTTCTTCTTGACGTTTAAGAAGTGGCTAGCTTCGCAATTCCAAATGAAAGATTTGGGAGAAGCTCGGTATGTTCTAGGTATCCGTTGTCCAAACCGGAAGAATGCGAACGCTAGCCTGCGCTCAAAGCGCCTTATATTGACAAGATGTTGTCTAGATATAAGATGCGAGAACTCCAAGAAGGGCTTCTTGCCTTTTCGGGCATGGGGTTCACTTGTCTAAGGATCGGTGTCCTAAGACTCCTCAAGATGTTGAGGATATGAGGCGGATTCCATATACTTCACCGTAGGGAGCCCGATGTATGCCATGCTTGTGTACTAGGCCCGACATCCATTATGCAGTAGGAATTGTCGGTAGATATCACCCAATCCAGATTAGATCACCTGACACGGTAGTAAAGGCAATCCTCAAGTATCTTAGGAGAACGAGGAACTACGACTTAGTGTATGGTAGTGGAGATTTGATCCTTACGGGATACACAGTTCTCGATTTTCGGACCGATAAGGATTCTAGGAAATCTACTTGGGGTCAACCTTCATTCGAATGGAGGAGTCAGAGTATGGCGAAGCATCAAGCGAGGATGCATCATCGATTCCACTATGGAAGCGGGTATGTTGCGGCTTGTGAAGGCGCAAAGAAGTCGTTTGGCTTAGGAAGTTCATGACAGCCGATTTGGAAGTTGTTCCTAACATGAACTTGCCGATCACAATCGCTCGTGATACTTGGTGGTGCGATAGCTAACTCCACGTGAGCCTCGGGGCCATAAGAGAGGCAAACACATTGGCGCAAGTATCATCCGATCACGTAAGATTGTGCACCGCGAGAGGCGTGGCGATCACGCAGAAAAGCGTCGGAGCACAACGTGGCCGATCCATTTACAAAGTCCTCACGGCTAAGGTGTTTGAGGTCACCTGAGAGTCTAGGTCTTGAGAGCTTCCTAACTAGGGCAAGTGGGAGATGTGTAAACGGGCATTCAATGCCCTAGTTTATTATATTACTTCATTGTAATTTATGTACATTTCTGAAATGTATTTTCTCCACTAGCTTAGTCCAAATGGGAGTTTGTTGGGATTTTTGTCATAATCTCGTGTTTGTAATATATTGTTTGAAATTAATAAGAGTTATTCATTTCATCACTATGTGTCTCGCAATATTTATAAACTTTTCCAATAAACTAAGCTCCAGGGTCATTGAATTTATGAGAGAACTAGAGCTTGAACGGTGTGTAGTGGACACACGGGGAGGATCACGTTCGAGTTAATGACCCAAACAGTCCTACAAAGATATGGATAGGGTTGGAGACCTAATCCACGGATACACTTTGTGGATGCGGCCGCTTTGTATTAGATACAAACGAGGTGATCCGACTCGTTCATGTAGTTGACATGCGAGTGGGGGCATCATGTGCAATGAGATTGTACAAGACCGGACCGTGATTTATTAGACCTCACCGATGTAACACCGCGATTGTGATGAGACTAATAACCGTGAGATGACCATTAGTGACTCGACACAAATCTTGAGCGTATTACGAACTCCCCGTCATGCGAGGTCTGTCTTTGACTAGTGCGGGTGAGGGTGGTCACGATTACTCGCCCAATATGCCTATCTTCTCGTGGGACGTAACCAAGTAGGGAGGCTGGAAACTTAACTACGCGAGATGGAATTCACTCGTTCCCGCCTTTAGGGAAACTAGAGGGGTTGTTCCCTTGAGTCTTGTCTCCGTGGCTTGGACAGGGTGGCCACCTTCTCACCGGCCCGAGAAGGGTGTTGTGTATGGTTGGACCATCACAATATGTTGTTCATTAAAGGAGCGGTGGGGACTTAAGGAACAAGAGATGACACGAGGGTAAAATCGGTAATTTGACCCAGTAGTGTCTCACGAACAACCTATGAAGGGTCGACTTATGGGAATTGGTTATATCGATGGACACGTAATATTCTCGCGACTTGATGGGAGTGCAACTACGAATATATAGTGGAGTGTTACCGTAGCTAATGAATGTTGGTTAACCGGGTCAAAGAGTTTGGCGAGTTAATCTCGGATCATTGGAGCTGTCACATCGTAGGTCCATTAGGTCCCTCGGTTGGCTCCACCTCAGGTTAAAAAGAAGGGTAAATGTTTTGGTATGAAATTGAAGTGTTCAATTTCACTTTAAAAAACATTTATGTCATTTATATGAGATATGAATGATATAATATATAGTTTAATGTGAATGAGATTCATAATAAACTATAGGTTAGCCTAATTGTTGAATTAGGGCTAATTGGAGAAATTAAATGAGAGAAATTAAATTGGATGTGATTCAATTTAATTAATCCACAATTATTGCAAATGAGATTTGCAATATGAGATATGAGATATCTTATATTATGTGGTTATGCAAATGAGATTTGCATAACCTATGGTTGTGGTAAAGTGGTAAGAATGAGGAGATATTAACTCCCTCATTCCACTATTTAAACCCTTTGCAAGAAGGGTTTGGTAATGATTCTTCTCATTTTTTGATTTTCACCAAAGAGAAGAAAAGAGAATTCTCTCTACTCTCTCATTTCTCCTCCCTCTCCAAAACTAAGATCCCACCATCTTCCCTTCTCCAAAAGAGAACAACCGAGAAGATCACTTGGTGGTGTTCGAGAACGTTCTGGTAGAAGTTTTCGTTGAGATCGAGTAGCACAAAGAGTTCGTGACCCGAAGAAGAATTTGTTGTGTTTGTCTACAACAAGTAAGTAAAATCTCTTCTTGTTGTATTTTTCTTCTTCTTCAAGCATGTTTATCCTAGATCTAAGTGTTAGATCAATTTTAATAAACACTAGTTGCATAATGATACTTTGACGATTCAATCGTCTTCCGCTGCGTGGGATTCTTATTCCCTTCACGTTTAATGCGAGAAAATAATACAAGGTTTTTTCTTATATTTCAGCAAATATGTCGAGTTCGATTATTTCTCTTTTGGTTGCCAAAAAACTCATTGGAAATAATTACCAAACATGAAAAACAACATTAATACGATTTTAGTTATGGACGACCTGAAGTTCGTACTCATTGAGGACTGTCCTCAGGTGCCAGACTCGACTGCGGCACGAAGTGTTCGTGATACATTCGATAGATAGATCAAGGCCAATGACAAGGCCAAGGTCTACATCTTAGCCAGTATATCTGATATATTGGTTAAGAAGCATGAGAACATGGTCATCGCCAAGGAGATCATGGCGTCGCTGCAAGACATGTTTGGACAACAGTCCTTTCAGGTCAAACACGATGCGCTCAAGCACATTTTCAATGCCAGGATCAAGGAGGGGACGTCGGTCAGGGAACATGTTCTCAACATGATGGTTCACTTCAACGTGGCAGAGATGAATGGAGCATCTATCGATCAATCGGGTCAGGTCAACTTCATTTTGGAAACTCTACCAGATAGTTTCCTGCAATTCCGTAGCAACGCTGTTATGAACAAGCTTAGCTTCACCTTAACCACTTTGCTCAATGAGCTACAAACCTTTCAGTCTCTGATGAAAGTCAGGTTAAAGGAGGGTGAGGCAAATATTGTCCAACGATCTTTTCACAGAGGTTCGTCCTTGGGGACCAAATCTGTAGCCTTATCTTCTTCAGGCCCGAAAGGGAAGAAGAAGAATATGAAAAAGGTGGACAAAGGGAAACAAGCTGACCGCGCTACCGCCCAGAAGGGCAAGAAGGTCAAGGACGCTGCAGAAAAAAGAAAATGTTTCTACTACAACGTAGATGTGCATTAGAAGCGTAACTGCCCCAAATACCTGGCTGATAAGAAGAAAGAAGGTAAATTTGATTTGCTTTGTGTTGAAACATGCTTAGTGGAGAGTGATGACTCTACCTGGATATTGGATTCAGGGGCCACTAACCACGTTTGCTCTTCTTTTTCAGGAAACTAGTTCCTAGCAGCAACTGTAGGAAGGGGAGATAACATTAAGAGTTGGAAATAGAGATGTTGTCTAAGCTATAGCCGTGGGCATGGTAGAGCTACTATTTGGCAAGATACTACTTTTATTAGATAACGTGTCTATAGTTCCAGGGTTTGCTAGAAACCTCATTTCTGTTTATTGCCTTATTAGTCAATGTATCTCAATTTCGTTTCAATTTAATAAAGCGTTTATTTCATTGAAAGGTATAGAATTGTGTACAACTCTACTTGAAAATAATTTGTATGTTTTGAGACCTAATTCAGTTACAATGATTTTAAATACTGAATTATTTAAAACAACAAATACGCGAACTAATAAAAAGCAAAAAGTATCTCCTAAATAAAATGTCTATCTTTGGCATCTAAGATTAGGCCATATAAACCTCAATAGGATTGAGGGATTGGTGAAGAACGAACTTCTAAACGAGTTAGAAGAAAGTTCTCTACATGTATGCGAATCATGCCTTGAAGGCAAAATGACCAAACGACCTTTTAGTGGAAAAGGTTATAGAGCCAAAGAAACATTGGAGCTTGTACACTAAGACCTTTGTGGTCCGATGAGTGTTAAAGCCCAAGGTGGGTATGCATACTTCATCTCTTTTATAGATGATTATTCAAGATATGGATACATTTACCTAATGCATCAGAAAACTGAGACACTTGAAAAGTTCAAGGAATATAAAACCAAGGTTGAGAACCTTTTAGGTAAATCTATCAAAACACTTCGATCTGATCGAGGTGGAGAGTACATGGATCATGAATTCCAGGACTATATGATAGAACATGGAATAACGTCCCAACTCTCAGCACCTAGTATGCCACAACAAAACGATGTATCAGAAAGAAGAAATAGAACCCTGTTAGACATGGTTTGGTCGATGATGAGTTATGCTCATCTCCCTGACTCGTTTTTGGGGTTATGCAGTAGAGACTGCAGTATACATTTTGAACAATGTTCCTTCGAAAAATGTTTCTGAAACACCTTACGAACTCTGGAAAGGACGTAAAGGCAGTTTATGTCATTTTAGAATTTGGGGATGTCCAACCCATGTGCTAGTGACAAATCCGAAGAAATTGGAACCTCGTTCAAAATTATGCCTTTTGTGGGCTACCCTAAAGAAACGAGAGGTGGTCTAGTTTTTTATCCTAAAGAAAACAAGGTGTTTGTGTCGACAAACACCACTTTTCTTGAGGAAGACCACATCAAGGATCACAAGCCTAAAAGTAAAATCGTGTTAAATGAGTTAGACAGTATGCCAATAAAAGTTACTGACAATACTAAGAAACCAACAAAAGTTGTTGATCCTAGCTCGTCTAGTTAAAGTTGTCCATCTCAATAGTTGAGAGAGCCTTGATGTAGTGGGAGGGTTGTTACAAAGCCTGGTCGTTACATGGGTTTAACTGAAACCCAAGTTGTCACATCAAGTGATGACTGCAAGGACCCATTGTCATACGATCAATCAATGGATGACATTGACAAAGACGAATGGATAAAAGCCATGGACCAGGAAATGGAGTCTATGTACTTTAATTCCGTTTGGGATCTTGTGGATCAACCGATGGGGTTAAGCCCATAGGTTGTAAATGGATCTACAAGAGAAAACGTGGTGTAGATTGGAAGGTACAGATCTTAAAAGCTAGACTCGTGGCAAAGGGCTATACCCAACGAGAAGGGGTTGACTATGAGGAAACCTTTTCTCCTGTTGCCATGATCAAGTCTATACGAATTCTTCTTGCCATTGCTGCATATTATGACTATGAAGTATGACAAATGGATGTCAAGACGACCTTTCTAAACGACAATCTTGACGAAAACATTTACATGGACCAACCCAAAGGGTTCATTGAACAAGGCTATGAGCAAAAGGTTTGCAAGCTGAAACAATCCATTTATGGGTTGAAACAAGCCTCTAGGTCTTAGAATATAAGGTTTGATGAGGCTATCAAATCTTATGGCTTTTATCAAAATGTTGATGAACCTTGTGTATACAAGAAGATAATCAACAGTACTGTCGCTTTTCTAGTGTTGTATGTGGATGATATCCTACTCATTGGGAATGATGTAGGGTTCCTCACTGACGTGAAAAACTGGCTGGCTACGTAATCCCAAATGAAAGATTTGGGAGAAGCGCAATTCGTTCTCGGGATCCAGATAGTTTGAAACCACAAGAAAAAAACACTAGCCTTGTCTCAAGCATCGTATATCGACAAAATGTTGATTCGATATAAGATGCAAAACTCCTAGAAGGGTTTATTGCCTTTCAGGCACGGGGTTCATTTGTCTAAGGATCAATGTCCTAAGACACCTTAAGAGGTTGAGGATATGAGACGAATCCCTTATGCATCAGCTGTAGGTAGCCTCATGTACGCCATGTTGTGTACTCGACCCGACATCTGTTATGCAGTTGGGATTGTCAGTAGGTATCAATCCAACCCAGTATTAGATCACTGGACTGCGGTAAAAGCAATCCTCAAGTATCTTAGGAGAACGAGGGACCATATGCTTGTGTATGAGGCTAAGGATATGATCCTTTTAGGATACACGGACTCTGTCTTCCAAACCGATAAGGATTCTACGAAATCCACTTCGGGGTCAGTGTTTACTTTTAACGGAGGGGCAGTAGTCTGGCGAAGCATCAAGCAAGGATGCATTGCTGACTCCACTATGGAGGCTGAGTATGTAGCAGCTTGTGAAACAACTAAAGAGGTAGTATGGCTTAGGAAGTTCGTGACTGATTTGGAAGTCGTTCCAAATATGAACCTCCTGATCACCCTTTATTGTGATAACAACGGTTCGTGGCCAACTCGAGAGAACCTCGAAGTCACAAAAGGAGAAAACACATTGAACGGAAGTATCACTTGATACGAGAAATTGTGCACCGAGGAGACGTGATCGTCACGAAGATAGCATCGGAGCACAACACTACTGATCCATTTACAAAGACTCTCACGACTAAGGTATTCGATGGTCACCTAGAAACTCTAGGTTTACACATTAGAACTTGACTAGGGCAAGTGAGAGTATTGTATCAAAGGGTATTCAATGCCCTAGTTTATTGTATTTGTATTATTGTAATGTTCTATGTACTCCACTAGCTTTATGACAAGTGAGAGTTTGTTGGGATTTATGCCCTAAACTCGTGTATTTGTAATTATTTGAGGAAATGAATAAAGTTCTTCTTTTTTTAAATAAACTTGTGTTCTCGCAATTACAAACTTAAATCCAATAAACTAAGCTCCAGGGTCACATTTAGAATGTGACCCGAATGGTCTATAGTAGATGGATTAGGTTGGGAAGCTCATCCTGTTAATACTATGGATGCGACCCACTTTGTATTAGATACAAACGAGGCGATCCAGCTCGTTCATGTAGTTGACATGCGAGTGGGGGCATCCTGTACAAAGAGTTTGTACAAGACTGGACCAAGAATTGTTAGACTGATCCAGTAACACCGTTGATAGGTTAGGGCTAATAATTCAAACGGTGACCAATAATGATTCAACCTAAATCTTGAGCGAGTTACAAACTCCTATCTACCGGGGATTGTCCTTTGACTAGTATGGGTGAGAGTGGCTAGAGTTGCGACTAAATATGCCTACCTTATCAGGGATGAAACCTTGTTGGGAGCTGGGGACTCAACTTCGTAAGAAGGAATTCACTCATTCCCGTTCTAGGGTAAGTAGATAGGTTGTTCGCTTAAGAGCTGAATCTAGGTCTTGAACAACGGGGCCCTCCCTCTTGCTGGCCCGAGAGGGATAATGTTTATGGTCGGACCATAAACTTGTTGTTCATTAGAGGATCAGTGGTGCTTAAGGTGCAAGAAGTAGTCAAAGGGGTAAAACGGTAATTTGACCAAGCTGTGACTACGAATGACCAGTGAAGGGTTGATTCACGGGCATTGGTTAAATCAATGGACACAACTTGTCCTACAGTGAGGAGAGTGCAGCTACGAGTCTTTAGTGGAGTGACTCGTAGTTAACGAATGTTGATTGACGGGATCAATGAGTTTGATTAGTCAATCTCATATCGTTGGAGCTCATGATCTGTAGGTTCATTAGGTCCCTCGGTTGGCTCAACATGGAATTAATAGAGGGTATAAAGTTTTGTAATGAATTTGAAATGTTCAAGTTCAAATTTAGGGATTATATCAATTATATGTGATATGATTGATATAATATATAGTTCAATGTAAATATGATTCATATTGAACTTAACTGTGTCTAATTATGGAATTAGGACATAACTAATGGTAGAACTTTGGAGAGATGAAATTGGATTTAATTAAATCTAATTTCTCCACATTATGTGAATATGATTCATATAATAAGGTGTTTGACACCTTATATTATGCATTTATGCATAATATGTGGAGTTAGTGGCAAATGGGTGGAGAATTTGTCTCCACCCACATTACCTATAAAATCATCCTTTTGGATGCATTTTGGGACATTTTGAACCATTTGTGTAGTTTTGCATCTAAGGCAAACACAAGAGTTCTCTCAAGCTCTCTCTCAAAATATCCCTAATCTAAAAGGAGATTCCACCTCCCTCCCTCTCCTAGAGAACAACCGAGAAGGTCTTTTGTCGGTGTTCGAGGATTCGTTCGTTGAGAAGAGGAGCTCGTAGACGACGAGGAACCACGTGAAGAATTCATCTTCGAAGGTAATCATCTAATTCGTTTATGCTTTCAATATGTATGCTTAGCTTAGATTTTCTGTTTTGAGTATTTCTATGTCACACAATTTAGAGCAAAGGCGATCATTCGCTTCCGCACGAGATTCAATTCCCTTCAACACCATCATAACAGTTTGCTCAACAACACATATTCATAAAAGCATGCTCAAAAGCTCCAAAATATGTCAAAGATAATACAAATTATTCAAATATTAATACTAAAGCAATAAAGTATACAACATTATCACAATCAATTTTTGCATCATCATACCTATTTTGATGGTCCTCCTAGTGGCTCCATCATTTTCTTAATCAACTCTTGCATTTCTGCTTGATGTTGTTGCATTTGAGCATTAAAAAGTGTCTAAATCCATTACTCCATCCTTTCTTCAACCCTTGTCAACTTATCAAGTGCTTTTCAACCAGTTGCTGAAGGAATCGAATCCCGCAGCGGAAGCGATTGTGAATCGCGTGTTCTTAATTTTGTTTCGCGGATTTCAATCAAGATCAAAACAACTAAGATTAAGCATGCTATATAACAAGGACAACAAGATGATTACCTTTGAAGAACTCTTTCTTCAAGTGCTCCTTCTCCCACGATCAGGATCTCAGCAACTTGAACCCGAACGTATGAAGATTCCACCACTAGATCTTCTCCGTTGTTCTCTAGGTGAGGAAGGAAGGTGGGTTCCTTTAGGATAAGGTGTAGTTGTTGTGAGAGAGATTGTGTATGGAACTCTTCCAATAACACAACTATGTGATCCTCTAGGGTTTCTCAAAAAGCATTCACTTAGCTTGGCCACAAAGTTGCATCTCATGCAACTATATATAGGGAAATAGAATGGAAATTACCATCATATCGCTCCTTTATTCTCTCATTAGTATATATTTTATATGTGAATCTTATTCACATTAAAACTATATATTATATCAATTATATCACATATAATTGATATAACACCTCATATACAAAATTGAACACTTCAATCTCATTCCTAACTTTATACCCTCAATATTACCATGTTGAGCCAACAGAGGGACCTAATGGACTTACAGTTCATGAGCTCCAATGATGTGAGATTAACTGATTAAACTCTTTGATCTGGTTAATCAATATTCATTAACTACAAGTCACTCCACTATAGACTTGTATTTGCACTCTCCTCACTGTAGATTATATTGTGTCCATTGATATAATCACTACCTATGAGTCGACCCTTCACAGGTTGTTCGTAATCACAGTTGGGTCAAATTACCGTTTTACCCCTGTGATTACCTCTTTGTTCCTTAAGCACCACTGATCCTCTAATGAACAACAAGTCTAAGGTCCTACCATAGACTCATACCCTCTTAAGTCGGTTTAGAGGTGGGGCCTCGTTGTTCAAGACTGACTCGATTCTTAAGGGAACAACCTATCTAATTCCTTAGTGTAGGAATGAGTGAATTCCATCTTGTATAGTTAAGTCCCCAGCTACCAACGAGGTTCTGTCCCTAAGAAGGTAGGCTTATTGAGTCGGCTACAGGCCACTCTCACCCATACTAGTCTAAGGACAAACCCTATAAGCAGGAGTTCTTAACTTGCTCAGGATTCAGGTCGAGTCACTAATGACCATCTATAAATTACCAGTCTTATCTTGTTAACGGCGTTATACTTGTTAGACTAATAATTTACAGTCCGGTCTTGTATGAACTCTTCATATAGGATGCCCCCACTCGCATGTCAATCCACATGAATGAGTTGGATTACCTTATTTGTACTAATTACAAAGTGGGTCGCATCCATGGTGTTACCAGAATAAGGTTTCCAACCTTATTCTTATACCGTAGACCATTTAGGTTATACTCTTAAACATAATCCAAATAGTGTCTACTACACTGATGTTCAAGATACATTATAACCTTGGAGCTTAGTTTATTGGATTTATAAAGCAAGAATATAATTTTATCAAAACAAACAACTTTTTATTTATTTGATCAAAATTACATAAGTTTAGGGCATAAATCCCAACAGTTGCACCCTTAGCTCGTCAACATTTCTACTTGAGGACCCACCTGATGAACTGCTACTTAATTTTCTAGATGATTTAGGGGTCTTAGTGTTGGGATGTATGTCCTCATCTCGTGTAGCTTGTAATATTCCAAATTGTAAATAAATAAGAGTTATTTATTCGAACTTTGTGTCTCGCATTTTTTCATAAACTTAATCCAATAAACTAAGCTTTAGGGTAATTGCATTATGAGAGAACTAAGAACTTGAATGGTGTGTAGTGGACACACAGGGAGGATCACGTTTGAGTTAATGACTCGAACGGTCTACAATATATGGATAGGGTTGGAGACTTAATCTTGGATACATTGTGGATGCGGCCCGCTTTGTATTAGATACAAATGAGGTGATCCAACTCGTTCATGTGGTTGACATGCGAGTGGGGGCATCCTGTGCAATGAGATTGTACAAGACCGGACTGTGAATTATTAGACTTACTGATGTAACACCGTCAACATTATAGGACTAATAAATTCATAGATGATCATTAGTGACTCGACCTTAATCCTGAGCGTGTTATAGACTCCTGTCTGCAGGGGTCTGTCCTTTGACTAGTACGGGTGAGGGTGACCACTGTTGCTCGCCCAATATGCCTATCTTCTCAGGGACAGGACCACGTGGGGAGCTGGGAACTTGACTACGCAAGAAAGAATTTACTCGTTCCCGAATTAGGAAAACTAGAGGGGTTGTTCCCTTAAGTGATGTCTCTAGGGCTTGAACAACGGGGCCCCACCCTCTCACTGGTCCGAGAGGGTTGTTGCTTATGGTAGGACCATGCAACGTAGGTGTTCATTAGAGGAGCAGTGAGACTTAAGGAGCAAGAGGTAGACACAGGGGTAAAACGATTATTTGACCCAGCAGTGTCTACGGACAACCTGTGAAGGGTGGACTCACGGGTATTGTTATATCGATGGACACAACTTGTCCTACAGTGATGGGAGTGCAACTACGAGGTTTAGTGGAGTGTTACCGTAGCTAACGAATGTTGAATAACTGGGTCAAAGAGTTTGACAGGTTAGTCTCGGATGATTGGAGCTCGTCATCTGTAGGTCCATTAGGTCCCTCGATTGGCTCAAATTGGACAAATTGAGGGTTTACAGTTTCATGTGAATTTGAAGTGTTCAAATTCATTATTTGGGTATTTATGTCATTTATATGTGATATAGATGACATAATATATAGTTTGATGTGAATGAGATTCATAATAAACTATAGTATAGCTTAATTGATTAATTAGTGCTAATTGGAGAAATTGAATTGAGAGAAATTAAATTGAATGTGATTTAATTTAAAATTCCACAATTATGCAAATGAGATTTGTATAATAAGCTATGAGATACCTTATATTATGTGATATGCAAATATGATTTGCATATCATATGGTTGTGGTAAAATTGTGATTTGGTGGAGGTTGTAACTCCATCACACAATAGTATATAAAGACTTTGCAAGAAACTTTTAGAAAGGCTTTTGCCATTTTTTCGGATTTTGATCCAAAGAGAGCAAATCAATTCTCTCTCAATTCTCTCAAACTCTCCTCACCCAAAATCCAAAGGGAGTCCCACATACTCTCTCTCAACCTCTCGAGAACAACCGAGAAGATATTTTAGAAGTGTCTTGCAATTTTGTTCGAGGATCGAGTTTGTGGAGATCGTTGATTCGAGAGGGATCGTGACTGGAGGAGGAAAGCGTTGAAGAAGAGTTCTTCAACAAGTAAGTAACATCTTACCTTACTGTTTTTCTTCTTATTTGCATGTTTAGCCTAGGAATCTATGAGATAGGTTCGATTTTAAGATATGATTTACACAATGAAACAACGATGTTTCACAACGTCTTCCGCTGCGGGAATTCCAAATCCCTTTACTTAGGTCCCCAACCAAGGCCTTTAACGTGGTCTGGACGTCTCTCCAACACCGACTTGTAAATTTTCGCTCTCGAAAGTGGTGTGAACTCTTCTTGACTAGAGGTCTCGTACAACTGGATCATTTTGTTCTGCAATATAATTGAAATAACAACATGAGACCTTGAATAACCTTAAATAACCTTTACCCAAAAAAAAAAAAAACTTACATGTGCCTCATCGGCGATCAAATTGACATATTTTCCACTTTTCGAGCGAAAATGGTGCGAACTCTTCTTGACTAGAGGCCTCCTACAACTGGATCATTTTGTTCTGCAATATAATTGAAATAAGAACATGAGGCAATCCTTGAATAACCATAAATAACCTTTACCCAAAAAAAAACTTACATGTGCCTCCTCGACGACAAAATTTACCTACTTTCCACTTTTCGAGCAAAAGTGGTGTGAACTCTTCTTGACTAGAGGCCTCCTAAAACTGGATCATTTTGTTGCAATATAATTGAAATAAGAACATGAGACAATCCTTGAATAACCTTAAATAACCTTTACCTAAAAAAAACTTACATGTGCCTCCTCGGCGACCAAATTGACCTACTTTCCACTTTTCGAGTGTGTCAGCTCGAATAGGTCAACAAGTCCTATATCTCGACCTTCTTTCTCTTTCTATAATTCAAATCAAAAGAAAAATATGTTACCAAAGATTTGTAAACATATGAAACAAACAGAGTAAAAGTTATTCAACCTATTGCATCGTGTTGCACAGAGATGTAAGTCTTTGACCACAACTGTGGTTGAATGTTAGAGTCGTCTGACTATGTTGACCACTCTTTGATTTTTCCTAACGAAATAAGACTGTAGGCAACATAATATAATAATGTTGTGAACGCTATATACCTGAAATTCAGGATCCTCGAATCTAGTACATAAGGCATGCCAATCTTCAATGACATTCTTCAATCGAGTAGGTGGGTTTGCACATGCCTGCTCAAGAGTGCCAAACTTCTTGTAATGCTTGTCTAACTCAACTCCATACTCCTTAAATGTCATTTTCATTTGTATGAATTTAACGACTTCTGGCTTGGAGAAATCGAATGCAAAATGATTTTACACATAAAAGAAAATTATTATAACATTTATTTTATATTTAAAAATCATATCAAACAAATATCTCAACTTACCAATAAACTTGCTTTAGTCAGGTCTATTGCAGCTTGAGGTACGACTGAAGGGATCGAATCCCGCAGCGGAAGCGATTGTGAATCGCGTGTTCATGATTTTATTACACAGATCTAAAAACAAGAACAATGTACTAAGATTAAGCATGCTTTACGACTTAGGACAACAAGAATTTACCTTTGAAGAATACTTTCTTCACGAGTTCCTCCTCCAACGATCACGATCTCAGCAACGAACCTGAACCTTGTGAAGATCCACCACTAGATATTCTTCGTTGTTCTCTAGGTGAGGGAGGAAGGTGGGTTCCTTTTAGGATGAGGTGATGAGATCTTCTAGAAATGTGTTTGGAACTCTTTCCAACACAAACGAGAGAACTCTAGGGTTATGTGTAAAGTCTTACCCAAAGTTGCATCTTATGCAACTATTTATAGGAAAATAGGATGGAAATTACCATCATATCCCTCATTTATTCTCTCATTAGTATATAGTTAATTTGTGAATCTTATTCACATTAAAACTATATATTATATCAATTATATCACATATAATGGACTTACATTTCATGAGCTCCAATGATGTGAGATTAACTGATCAAACTCTTTGATCTGGTTAATCAATATTCATTAACTACAAGTCACTCCACACTAGACTTGTAGCTGCACTCTCCTCACTTTAGATTATATTGTGTCCATTGATATAATCACTACCTATGAGTCGACCCTTCACAGGTTGTTCGTAATCACAGTTGGGTCAAATTATCGTTTTACCCATGTGATTACCTCTTTGTTCTTTAAGCACCACTGATCCTCTAATGAACAACAAGTCTAAGGTCCTACCATAGACACATACCCTCTTAAGTCAGTTTAGAGGGTGGGGCCCCGTTGTTCAAGACCTGGACTCAGTTCTTAAGATGGGACCAACCTATCTAATTCCTTAGTGTAGGAATGAGTGAATTCCATCTTGCATAGTTAAGTCCCCAGCTACCTACGAGGTTCTGTCCCTTAGAAGGTAGGCTTATTGAGTCGGCTTCAGGCCATTCTCACCCATACTATGCTGGGATTTGTGCCCTAAAACTCGTAGTTTGTAATTATGTTCTAATTAATGTAATAAAGTGTTATTATTTCAATAAAGAGTTATTATTCGTTATCTACGAGTTTGCCTTTATTTAAACCCTAAATCCAATAAACTAAACATCCAAGGCTATCATATGAATCTTTAACTGAATGTAGTGTACATATAAAGGATCTCGGTTTGAGATACAACCTAAAGGGTCTAAAGTTAGGGGATAAGGTTTGGGTACCTTACCTTGGTAAAACTATGGATGTGGCCCACTTTGTATTTGATGCAAACATTGTGATCCTAACGTGTTCGTGTAGATGACATGTGAGTGGGGATATCCTATGTAATGAGATTACATAAGACCGAACCACGAAATAACAACCTCTAGCTGTAACTCTATTGACTAGTTAGGTTTCTATTTCACTAGGATGACCTAGGCAACTTGATCTCAATCCTGAGTAGGTTACGAACTCCTGTTCGCGAGGGATTGTCCTTTTACTTGTATGGGTGAGAGTGGCCAGATTCGCCAACTCAATATGCCTACCTTCGTGGGGACAAGACCGAGTGAGCGGCTGGGAACTTAACTTACCAAGATGGAATTCACTCCTGAATATTTCCTTGAGTGGTGTCTCCGGGACTTGAACAAAGGGCCCAACCCTCTCATTGGCCCGAGAGAGACTCTGTTTGTTGGTAGGACCACAAACAAATTGTTCATTAGTGGAGCACTGGTACTTAAGGCACAAGATGTAACCCAGGGGTAAAACGGTAATTTGACCCAGCTGGTGTTACGAACATTCGTGAAGGATTGACTTGTTGTTATTGGTCATTATCCGTGGACACGAAAAATATATCTGCGAGTGAGAAGAGTGCACCATGGGACTTTAGTGGAGTGTTCCCACGATTAACGAATGTTGATTGGGAGGTTAATGAGATTAACAAGGCAATCTCGTATCGTTGGAGCTTACGATCTGTAGGTCCATTAGGTCCACCTTCTAGCTCGTAAAGGGTTCTTAGATCATTTGAATTTGAAATGTTCAAATTCAATAGGGAATATATTTAATGTATATGGATACTATATAATATATAGTTTTGGAACTATATATTATAAATTTAATGTGAATATGATTCATTATGTGAGAGAATTAAATATTTGAAAGAGTTCAAATATTAAATTCAAATGTGAATGTGATTCATATTTGTAAACTATAGGTTAAATTTAATGTGCATTAGATGTGCATTAAAACTATAGGTTAGAGGGAAGGATATGATTAAATATGATTTAATCTTAATTAAATATAAGATATTTAATTTGATAAATAGTCAATTAAATTAATTATTATTTAATATTATTATTAAATAAATGGAAACGTGTCAGGAGGACACATTCCCCACTTCCCTCTAACTCCCTATCGATAGGGAGTGGGGAAGTTATCCCTCTGTACAAAGCTTCTTCTCTGTGTGAGAAGCAAGTTGATCGATAGATTTGTCTTCTGAGCAATTAAAGAATTGCTGTAAAGAAAAACCTCTCTCCCTCACTCTCTAATTCCTAATTCTTCCAAAAGTTGGATCCTTCCCACCAAGGAAGATCTAAGCACTCAGAGACATAGAGGGTTTTCCTTGTGGTGTCTTTCCAACCAAGAAAAAAGCAGAAAGCTTCTTGGGTGTTCTTTGTGTTCTTTGAACATTAGAGCAAGGAGTTGTTGTACCGAGAAGAAACTACAAAGGTAATAATTTCCTTTCTCTTCTTAGTTAATTGTTAAACTTTAATCATGTTTGCATGTACTACTCCATGTTTAATTAGATTAAAGATGTATGCTTATTCTGTATCTTTTGTCAATGTATTGATTTTTTATTCAACTTAAAACAATCAAGCAATTACGATCCCAAACCACGTTTCCGCTGCTCAAGGAGATCAGATCTCCATCATACTAGTTTAAGGACAAACCCCTATAAGCAGGAGTTCTTAACTTGCTCAGGATTCAGGTCGAGTCACTAATGACCATCTATAAATTATCAGTCTTATCCTGTTAACGGTGTTATACTGGTTATTCTAATAATTTGCAGTTCGATCTTGTATGAACTCTTCATACAGGATGCCCCCACTCGCATGTCAATCCACATGAATGAGTTGGATTACCTCATTTGTACTAATTACAAAGTGGGTCGCATCCATGGTGTTACCAGAATAAGGTTTTCAACCTTATTCTTATACCATAGACCATTTAGGTTATACTCTTGAACACAATCCAAATAGGATTTATAAAGCGAGAAGATAATTCTATCAAATCAAATAACTCTTTACTCATTTGACTAAAATTACACAAGTTTAGGGCACATATCCCAACAATCTCCCACTTGACCTTGTGGAGTACATAAAACATTACAATAATGTAAAATACAATAAACTAGGGCATTTAAACCTTGTGTACAATATACTCCCACTTGCCCTAGTTGGGAAAGACTTATAAACCTAGACCTTCTAGGTGACTCTCAAATACTTTAGCCGCGAGAGTCTTTGTAAAAGGATCAACAATGTTGTGCTTGGAGGCTATCTTCGTGACAATCACGTCTCCTCGATGCACGATCTCCCGGATGAGATGATATTTTCGTTCAACATGCTTACCCCTCTTGTAACTTCGGGGTTCCCTTGAATTTGCCACGACACCACTGTTATCACAATACAACGTGATCGACAAACTCATATTTGGAACAACTTCCAAATCTAGTATAAATTTCCTTAACCAGACGACCTCTTTAGCTGCTTCACAAGCTGCTACATATTTGGCCTCCATGGTGGAATCAACGATGCATCCATGCTTGACGCTTCGCCATACTACAACTCCTCCGTTAAGAGTAAATACTAACCCTGATGTAGATTTTCGAGAATCTCTATTAGTTTGAAAGTCCGAATCCGTGTATCCTGTAAGGATCAAATCCTTAGCCCAATACACAAGCATGTAGTTCCTTGTTCTCCGAAGATACTTAAGGATCGTTTTAACCGCTGTCCAGTGTTCAGGTCCTAGATTGGATTGATATCTACTGACCATCCCAACTGCAAAACAGATGTGTGGCCTAGTACACAACATAGCGTACACCAGGCTCCCAACAACTGATGCATAAGGAATCCGTCTCATGTCCTCAACTCCTTGAGGTGTCTTAGGACACTGTTCTTTAGACAAATGAACTCCATATCTAAAAGGAAATAAACCTTTCTTGGAGTCTTGCATCTTAAACCTCAACAACATTTTGTCGATGTAAGATGTCTGAGACAATGCTAGGGTTTTATTCTTGCGGTTCTGGACAATCTGGATCCCAAGAACAAACTGCGCTTCTCCCAAATCTTTCATTTGGAATTGCGTATCTAGCCAATTCTTAATGTCAGTAAGATAACCTACATCATTTCCAATGAGTAGGATATCATCCACATATAGAACTAGGAATGCGACAGTACTATTGATGATTTTCTTGTAGACACAAGGTTCATCATCATTTTGATCAAAGCCAAAAGATTTGATTGCCTCATCAAACCTTATATTCAAGGACCTAGAGGCTTGTTTCAGGCCATAGATTGACCTTTTAAGCCTGCAAACATTTTGCTCTTTTCCTGGTTCAATGAACCCTTTTGGGTTGGTCCATGTAGATGTTCTCGTCAAGATTGCCATTTAAGAATGTTGTCTTGACATCCATTTTCCATACCTCATAGTCATAATATGGGTCAATGGAAAGTAGGATACAGATAGACTTTACCATAGCAACAGGCGAAAAGGTTTCCTCATAGTCAAATCATTCAACCTGGGTATAACCCTTTGCTACTAGTCTAGCTTTAAAGGTTTGCACCTTTCCATCTACACCACGCTTTCTCTTGTAGATCCACTTACAACCTATATGTTTTACCCCATCAAGTTTATTTATAAGATCCCAAACAGAATTGAAGTGCATAATTCCATTTCTTGGTCTATGTCTATGACCCATTTGTCTTTGTCTTTGTCAACCATTGCTTGATTATAAGTCAATGGATCCTCACAATCGTCATCTGATATGACAACTTGGGTTTCAGATAAACCCATATAACGGTCAGGTTATGTTATAACCCTCCCACTACGTCGAGCCACTCTCAACTCTTGAGATGGACACTCTTGACCAGACAATCTAGTATGAACAACTCTTGTTGACGTACTAGCATTATCAGCAACCTTTGCTGTTCTTCCGTCTAACTCACTCAACACAATTTTACTTCTTGGTTTGTGGTCCCTGATGTGGTCCTCCTCTAAGAAAGTGAAATTTGCCGACACAATTACCTTATCTTCCTTAGGACCATAGAATAATCCACCTTTTGTTTCTTTTGGGTAGCCTACAAATAGTCACAATTTTAAACGTGAATCTAATTTCTTTGGGTTTGTAACAAGTACATGTGTTGGACATTCCCAAACTCTGAAATGACATAAACTACCTTTACGTCCTTTCCAAAGTTCAAAAGGTGTTTCAGAAATACTCTTATGACACATTGTTCAAAATGTATACTGCAATCTCTACTGCATAACCCCAAAAGGGATTAGGGAGATGAGCATAACTCATCATTAATCGAACCATGTCCAACAAGGTTCTATTTCTCCTTTCCGATACACCATTTTGCTGAGCCATATCGGGTGCTGAGAGTTGTGATGTAATTCCATGTTCTATCATATTGTTCTAGAATTTTAAATCTATGTACTCTCTACCTCGATCTGATCGAAGTGTTTTAATTGTTTTACCTAAATGGTTTTGAACTTCAGCCTTGAATTCCTTGAACTTTTCAAGTGCTTCAGACTTATGATGCATTAGGTAAATATGCCCAAATCTTGAATAATCATCTATAAAAGAGATGAAATATTCATATCCTCCTCTGGCTTTAACATTCATCGGACCACAAAGGTCTGAATGTATAAGCTCAAGAGGTTCTTTGGCTCTATAACCTTTTCCACTAAAAGATCTTTTAGTCATTTTGCCTTCTAGGCATGATTCACATACAGGTAAAGTATTTTCTTCTAACTCATTTAAAAGTCCGCTCTTTACCAATCTCTCAATCCTATTGAAGTTAATGTGACCCAATCTAAGATGCCAAAGATGAGCATTTTCTTTAGGAGAAATTTTACGTTTATTAGTTTGTGTGTTTGCTATTTTAAATAATTTAGTGTTCAAAACAGCTTTGACTGAATTTGGTCTCAAAACATACAAACCATTTTCTAATGAAGGTGAACATATTTCCACACCTTTCTTTGAAATAAACACTTTATTTAAAGAAAATGAAAAAAAAAATACATTGTTCTATGAGGTAAGAAATTGAAATAAAGTTTCTAGTAAACCCTGGTATCACTAATACATTGTTTAACAACATATATTTATTGCCGAACAAAAGCTTCATCGTGTCAATTGCTACAGCTGAGACGATATCTACATTCCCAACCCGGAGCGCTATTTCTCCTTTTTGTAGCTGCTGCAAGGAATCAATTCCCTGAAAAGAAGAGCAAACATGATTAGTGGCGCCTGAATCAAGTATCCAAGCAGTTTTATCATTATCCACTAAACATGCTTCTATACAAAGTAAATCATATTTACCTTCTTTCTTCTTCTCGGTCAGGTACTTTGGACAATTTCGTTTCCAATGTTCATCCTCGTTACAGTGGAAACATTTTCCTTTATTAACAACTTTCTTGACCTTCTTGCCCTTTTGGGCGGCAACTTTATTAGCCCGTTTCCCTTTACCAACCTTCTTCATGTTCTTCTTCTTCCTTTTCAGGTTAGAAGAAGATGAAGCCACTGATTTTGTTCCAGAGGTCGACCCTCTATGATAACTCCTATTGGCAACATTTGCCCCACCTTTCGGTCCCTGAATTTTCATCAAAGACTGAAAGGTCTGGAGTTCATTCAGAAGGGAGGTAAGATTAAAAGTAAGCTTGTTCATAACAACATTACTTCTAAACTGTAAGAAACTATCTGGAAGAGTTTCCAGAATGAAGCTGACTTGGCTCGATTCATTGATGGAAGCACCATTTGACTCCGCGATGTTGAAGTGTACCATCATATCCAGGACATGATCCCAAACAGATGAACCCTCTAGCATCCTCGAGTTGAATATATACTTGAGGGAATTGTGTCGGGCCTATGTAAACTGTTGTCCAAACATGCCCTGCAACGAATCCATGATTTCCTTAACGGTCATCATGCCCTCGCGCTTCTTGGCTAATATGTCAAACATACTTGCTAGCATATAGACCTTGGTCTTTTCATTGGCCTTGATCCATTGATCATATGCATCACGAACATTTCGTGTTGCATTCGAGCCTGACACCTGAGGACACTCCTCAGTCAGCACAAACTTAAGATCATCCACTACCAAGATAGTGTTAAGTTTGTTTTTCCAAGTCATTATGTTCTCTCCGGTTAATTTTTTCGCACCTAGTAAGGAAATAATAGAGCTAGACATTTTGCTGAAATTTACAAAAAAAATTGTATAAGTTTCTCGCTAAAAAACTATCTAATCCAATCACATTTTAGCTAATTATCTAATGATTCCTAGGTCATTAATAATTTGCAATGATACTCCAAAGGTTTAGAATGTATGACATCGAAAGGTAATAAAAAAAACTCATTCTCTGGATCAAGACATTCTTGACCAAAACCTAATGCCAGAATAACTCTTATTCCTATAGGCTTTAGTTACCATTATTTAGTCAGGATACATACACTTCTTATGTACCTTGTGAGTGTAACCCTCTGTCTTTAGACCCCAGAGTCCCCATCCAATAAAATCTGTCGAAGGGAGGACTAGGTTGAAAAATAGACTAAGGAAATCTTTATCCCTTTCGGGTATCCACTGTGTTTGATCCCCTATGATCAAGTCCTTCGAAGGGATTGTCTGGTCCAGGCCAAACTAGCAGGGTGGCCATAGGGATCTTACGGTGTGAACCGACAGAAGAGACCATAGGTTTTGTTTTCACTAAACCTGCTCCCACTCACTATAAGTAACCTCTTCATTCACCTTGCTATTGACTCATACAAACACCATCCGAAGGGGGCGTTCTCGTTTGCTCCACGAGGCCAAGTATGAGTCTCACGGTGTGAACTTCCCGGAGAAACGTAGGTGGAATTATATGTATCATATACACTTTTCCTCCCACAAGATACCTTAACTCTATAGGAAATTGACCTAGGCTAAATCCGGCTAATGGTTTTACCTAAACTTATCAACATAACTCTTATATCGATTTTATCCTAAGTTTGCTAATATAACTCTTTGTATTCAACCTAGGATTTCTAGTTTATTAACCCATTAATAAACCCGCTGACGCTACTATAATTTATAAACCCTCTGATTAAAATTCAATCCCGTGCCGCCTCCTGTAGGGATGTTCCATTTCACACTACTTAAATACCCAAATTTGACAGAACTTTCCTTAGACAGAGTTTTTCTTTTAATCATTGTTTATAAATGTCACACCCCCTCCCAGCTTACTTGCTTAACCTAGGAAGAGATGCAAAGATAGAGATAACCAACTCTCTTCTCGCTCTCCCTGACTAACCAAAGACTTAACCTAAAATTAAACGCAACGCAACACAACACGTTTGAACAAGCAAGATTGAACAGTGAATACACATATAATCACGACACATTCACTTCCAGTACTATGTTCTTTAGCTAGTCATAAAGCCTTCAAGTTTATTACAACCCGACTAATATGCTTTCACTACAAATCATATACATAAGAAAGTGTATATACAAGGAGCTAAAACGACGTGGTGGCAAACAGGTCTTGTCAAGGCTAAGCACCGGAACTCGTCACACACGGGAAGAGTAAACATATGAATACGTGAGCTGGGAAGCCCAGTGAGTGTCTATTTTTAAAACATTATAAGCTCAAAGGTGAAGCATAATAATGGGCATACTATAAGTAGAAAATAACTTAATATTTGTTTGTAAACATAATCTAGCCATGCTTCCAATTTACAGGTTTAAGTCACCACTTATGAATAGCATAAATCTCATAATGCAGTACTATATTGAGGGTAGATAGATCAATACAATAAAACTCATGGCATGATACCGCTTTCGAACCTTAACAGTGGTAGAGTTATATTTATACTAATAACGTTCATTCCTCTCTCACGTTCACGTGGAATGCCATTGGCACTTTGGTTTCCCCTAATACCTTCTCTATGTCCTTCAATATTAAGGTAAGACCATTTACTACCCGAATACCTTCTCATTGTCCTTCAGTATCGGAAAATCATGATTCCTTCCCCCCTAAGTACCTTCTCTAATGTCCTTCAGTATTAAGGGTTAACAACAAACATGGGCATAATTTGAATACCATGGAAATCATGTTTTAATAATACATACAACAATTTCTCAACCTTTTCATATTATTTTCTAAACATGTTCCCAAATAGATTTACACAAGACATTCTCTAGAGGAAATCATACTTCCATAATTAGTTTCCATACTTGGACTTATAGTACAAACTAATTCAAAACATGTTTAGGTTCCATCAAGAATATTATGTTAAGAACTCCATGAAACCATACATAATGAATTCCAGCAAGATTCAATGATCAACATTTATGTTTTTGAAGAAAAACAAAGGTCAAGTATAATTCTAAAATAGAGTCACTCACAATTACCAAAAGAGTTTCAAGGATTATAAGCTATTCCTATCTCTGTTTGCCCTGAAAATGAATTTAACAACATTAATTCCTTTCCTTATGCACCTTAAAAACAGATCTAATTCAATCCCATAACTTAATTCATGATAACCATACACACTTGGTTGTAAGGTATTTAGAAATGGAAGCACATCTCCTTCAATCTCTTGCTAGCAGTTTTTTCTTTGCAGCTAAGATTTCAGGTTCAATTTTCAGTTTGGGTTTCTCACAATTTATCACAACAACCACCAAATATTTTTTGATAGACCTCAAGTACAACATCTTAGCTTACTTACCTCAAAATTTTAGCTTCTAATTCCTCCTCAAGAGCTCAAAACAGACTGATCTCCTCACACTGTTCTGCTACCCGAGAACCTCGAACACCTTTCACTGTTCTGCACCTTTCTCCTTCGTCCCTTCGTATTTTCAGAAAAGCCGACCGGTTTCGTATTCTACACTCAATTTATGAGATTTTGACTCAACAATCATCGAATTTGGCTCAGGAAATTACGAGATGTGATCGTTTGAAGATGACCCATTTTCCAGCAACTTGCTGTTTTCCTACGAATTTGACAGCACCTACTTGCAATGTTTAACTCCGAGGCTTCACCTCCTTTGGCCAGCTCCAACTTTAATATTTACATCATAATCCCCTTTTTAAAACACCAAAATAAGTAAGTAAATAAATCCTAAGTATTTAGTCAACTTATACTAAGTTTGTGAGGTATAAGATCTTCCATTCAATACATATTGCATCTTAAACTTCCCCAATTTGCTAAAGCTTTTAACTTACTTCAATTCAACTTTTAATATGCTTATTTCAATGGCTTTCCTATCCCCTTATGAAGCTTTCAACACATTGTAGCTCCCAATTAAATAGATTCCCAAATCCGATCACGACATCCTTTAGTGCAACTTATATCATTTTGCATATTTCAACACATCAAGTACGAGTGCAAAATGATAAAAGAAAATAGAGTTTAGGGCTTACAATTTACTACCCCCTTAAGAGGAATTTCGCCCTCGAAATTCAGCACGAGAAAAGTTGTGGGTACTTTTCTTTCATTTGGTCCTCGCTCTCCGATGTTGCTTCCTCGACGTCGTGATTTCTCCACAACACTTTTACCAGTGGTATTGACTTGTTCCTAAGCACTTGTTCTTTCCGATCCAGTACTTGTAGAGGTTCTTCCTCATATGATAAATTCTCCTTAAGTTGTATTGGTTTTACCTTGAGCACATGTGATGGATTAGAAATGTATTTCTTCAACATTGATACATGGAAAACATTATGTACCCGAGACAATTCTATCGGTAAAGCTAATCTGTAAGCTGATGGCCCTACACGCTCCAGAATCTCGTAAGGCCCTATATATCTCTGCCTCGCTTTTCCCCTTCCTTCCGAACATGAAAAATACCCTTCCACGGAGATAGTCTCAGAAAACTTTGTCTCCGATTTCAATTCTAAATCTCTTCTTCGTTTGTCAAGATAGCTCTTTTGTTTATCTTGTCTTTGTCTTCACTTTCCTCGATAAATTTAACATTCTCCGAGGTAACTTGGATCAACTCTCGCCTATCGCCTTCCTTTTCTCCTATCTCCCCCAAGAAATAGGGGTTCTACATTTTCTTCCATATAATGCTTCAAATGCGGTGCCATTCCGATGCTAGAATGATAACTATTATTGTATGCAAACTCCATCAATGATAGGTGAGTCTCCCACTTTTTCCTTTATATTGCAATACGCATGCTCGGAAGCATGTCTTCGAGGGTCCAATGGTTCTTTCCGATCGACCATCGGTTTGTGGATGAAATGTTGTACTAAAGTGCAACTTAGTTCTCAAGGCCTCTTGGAGACTCGACTGAACTTGGAAGTAAATCTCGAATCCCTATCCGACACAATAGATACTGGGGCTCCGTGTTGGCTTACAATCTCGCAAACATATAATTTAGCAAGTTTATCCAGAGTAAAAGTTACCTTGATGGGAAAGAATCGAGCGGCCTTAGTCAATCTGTCTACTATCACCCAAATCCCGTCATAACCACTCGGTGTTCGGGGAAGTCCAAATAAGAAATCCATGGTTACATGCTCCCACTTCCATTCAGGTATTGGGAGTGGATTTAGAAGCCCTCCTGGTTTCTGTTGTTCAGGTTTCACCTGCTGACAAATTAAACATTTAGAGACATACTCTGTTATTTCTCGTTTCATTCCTGGCCACCAATAATGGTTCTTTAAGGTCTGATACATCTTTGTACCTCCTGGATGCATCACATAGGGTGAACTATGTGCTTCTTCTAGTATCGCATTTCTCAAAATTTCATCTTTAGATACACAAAATCTACCATACTTCATCAACGCTCCATCACGCCTTACTTTGTAATCTGCTCTCTGATTCAAGTTCACCTCTTCTATCAATTTCTTCAGGGTAAGATCTTTAGCTTGACTTGAGATAACATTATTAATCAAGGTAGGTCTTACCTGAAAATGAGCTAATAAATTCCCTTTGTCACCAACATACACTTTTGCATTAGAACTCTTGAGTTCCTCAAATGAGCCACTCTAACAAAGATTAAGTGAACCCCACGTTGCTTCGACTTCCTACTCGGTGCACATCACCTACAACATTAGCCTTCCCGGGTGGTATTCAATCGTGCGATCATAATCTTTTATCAATTCAAGTCACCGCCACTGCCTCAAATTCAACTCTTTCTGCTCAAGATATATTTTAAACTTTTATGGTTTGTGTAAATACAACACTTCTCACCAAATGATAATGCCTCCAAATCTTTAAAGCTAACACAATCACTGCGAGCTCCGGATCATGAGTAGGATAATTACATTCATGCTTTTTCAACTGTCTTGATGCATAAGCGATCACTTTCCCATCCTCGCATAAGCACACATCCAAGGCCCCGATGTGAGGCATCACAGTAAACCTTATACTCTTTTCCCGTGGTGGGTAGAGTTAGTACCGGTGTTGTGACAAGTCTGTTCTTTAACTCTTGAAAACTTTTCCCACACTCTTCACTCCACTCGAACTTCGTATTCTTCTTTGTCAAATCAAGTTAATGGGAGAGCTATCTTCAAAACCCTCAACAAAACGTCGATAGTATTCTCGCAAGTCCCAAAAACTACGGACTTAGTTATTGAAGTGGGTTGCTCCCACTTAACTATAGCTTCGTCTTCTCGAGGATCCACTTAAACTTCAAATTCACGACACTCGTGTCCTAAAAACACAACCTGCTCCACCCAAAACTCACATTTACTAAATTTAGCATACAACTTCCGATTTCGTAATGTCTGTAGCACTAGTCTGAGATGTTCTGCATGCTTCTCTTTACTTCCTGAATACACCAAGATGTCATCAATAAATACTATCACAAACTGATCAAGGTAAGGATGGAATACCCGATTCATGAGATCCATGAATGCTCCTGGGGCATTTGTTAACTCGAATGGCATTACCAAGAATTCATAATGCCCATACCTTGTCCTGAAAGCTGTTTTTGGTACATCAGAATCATTGATCTTCACCGATGGTAACTCCGATCGTAAATCAATTTTGGAAAACACCGAGGCACCCTTTAGTTAATCGAATGTGTCATCTATGTGGGGCAAAGGATATTTGTTACGCATCATTACCTTATTCAGTTGCTCGGTAATCAATACATAATCGTAATGTCCCATGCTTCTTTTTAACAAACAACACAGTGTGCCCCACTGAGATACACTTGATCGAATATAACCCTTATCCACCAACTCCTCGCAAGCGGAGTTTTCAATTCCTTGGTGCCATCCTATACTGGGCTTGAGATATTGGCGTTGTTCCCGGCATCAGTCTATGGTAAACTCCACCTCTCTATCGTGGCAACCTCATAGCTCTTCCGGGAAGACATCTAAATACTCACATACTCGAATGTCTTCGTGTTTCAATTTACTCACTGGTGCACAAACTACATATGCAAGATATGTTGTACAACCTTTCTTCAATAATTTTCTAGCTTTTATAGTTGATATCATACAAGTAGACAATATCTTCCTATACCCCTTAAACACAACCTCAGTGTCGCCTGGCTTCCTCAACACAACTTCCTTCCTATGACAGTCCATTAAGGCATGATACCTAGATAAGAAATCCATCCCCAAGATAACGTCGAACTCTTGAAGATCTAAGGGAATCAGTTCAGTAGTCATAGTCATACCATTCACTTCCACCATACAATTAGTATAAACACTACAGACTATTAACATATCACCAATAGGAGTATAAATACACAACTCCTCAGATAAAGGTTCTAACTTCGCAAGAATGCTAGCAACAAACATTTTAGAGATAAAAGAATGCGTAGCTCCTGGATCTAATAATGCATGTGCAGGTTTACTACAGATAGAAAGTGTACCCGTGAACAACTTCCTCGTGCATCCTCCGCCTCCCTGTTGTGTCATAGCGTAAATCTTTCCCTCGTTGCTCCGGGTCGACCTACTGTCCCTTCCCGCTTAGCACTACTAGTGCCTTCTCCTCCAGCTACTCCAAGTATTTTCTGTCTGCTGGTTCACGGCCTGCGACGTGGTTCTCTCATCCTACCATGCCTTCTTGCATTAGTCAGGCATTCCCACTTTAAAGTGACCGCTGCCCACGCTTGACATACATTTTCGCCACTCAAACATCGACCCCAATGATACTTTCTACAAGTGCTTTGCACAAAGGTTTCCTTGTTGAACTAGCTACCGACTCACCGGTTGCCACCACATGCGGAGTCCCTTTGGCGATCCTATCGTAAAACTTGATCCTGTTGCCTCTCGCCTTTCCCCACGCCCACCATGCACTCACCCTTGGAGTAGTTTGCCCACCACGATGGGGTTTAAAGCTTCCTTTCCGAGAGACACCTAGAGTGAATCTCCTATTATCTCCTCGTTGGAATCGGTCTCGTGGTAAACCAATAGAATAAGTGGTATGACCACCACCTACAGCTCCTTTTCCCATTCTATCATCTACTAGGCTTCGTTCTACTCGTAATGCCGTCTCGACAAGCTTGGAGAACTCATCCCACTCCGAACTTGCTGTCACAGGCGTTCGAATCTCTGCTCGCAGACCATCCTCGAACCTCTTGCATCGATCTGTCTCGCTTGCAACAATAGTGCTAGCATACTTTGATAACTCTGTGAACTTCTTCTCATATTCTATTACAGTCATCGACCCCTGAATGAGTCCTAGAAACTCGTTCCTCTTCCCATCACGATATGAGCTCGGATAATACTTATCTTCAAAGGCTTTTCGAAACTATTTCTAGCTCCAAGCATCCCCTTTTCTGCTCTATGTTATCTTCCACAAATCATCTGCTCCTTTCTAGAGTAAGAATGTTGCTAAATCGACCTTCCTGTCTTCAGGGCATCGCATGACCCTAAAACACTTCTCAATCAGATTTAACCAAACCTCAAAGATCATCGGCGGATCCGCCGTGCCTTCAAATGTTGTTGCACCTAAGGCCTTCATCTTTCAATGCCATACTTTTTTCCGGATCTCATGTGATGATCCAACACTTTCAACTAATCTTTGAGTTATCCTCGTGAAGATCTGCTCCTCCATGTTCACCTCTTGCGAGGATGACTAGACTCTCCTCCGATACCTCTCTTCCTCTATCACCGGTAGCTTCTTGAGTTCCGCCTCCACTTGCCTCGCCTCGTTTGCCACCTCGAGCCATGGTCCTAAATTATACAATCTTATTAAAATAGTTAAGACAACAAGCTCCTAGTTTAATGCATGAACCTAGTTCCCTTCCCAAAACTTTTGCTCTGATACCAAGTTGTCACACCCCTCCCAACTTACTTGCTTAACCTAGGAAGAGATGCAAAGACAGAGATAACCAACTCTCTTCTCGCTCTCCCTAACTAACCAAAGACTTAACCTAAAATTAAACGCAACACAACAAGTTTGAAGAAGCAAGATTGAACATTGAATACACATATAATCACGACACATTCACTTCTAGTACTATGTTCTTTAGCTAGTCATAAAGCCTTCAAGTTTATTACAACCCGACTAATATGCTTTCACTACAAACCATATACATAAGAAAGTGTATATACAAGGAGCTAAAACGGCGTGGTGGCAAACAGGTCTTGTCAAGGCTAAGCACCGAACTCGCTCTCACTACACAGGAAGAGTAAACATATGAATACGTGAACTGGGAAGCCCAGTGAGTGTCTATTTTTAAAACATTATAAGCTCAAAGGTGAAGCATAATAATGGGCATACTATAAGTAGAAAATAACTTAATATTTGTTTGTAAACATAATCTAGCCATGCTTACAATTTACAGGTTTAAGTCACCACTTATGTATAGCATAAATCTCATAATGCAGTACTATATTGAGGGTAGATAGATCAATACAATAAAACTCATGGCATGATACCGCTTTCGAACCTTAGCGGTGGTAGAGTTATGTATATACTAATAACGTTCATTCCTCTCTCACGTTCACGTGGAATGCCATTGGCACTTTGGTTTCCCCTAATACCTTCTCTATGTCCTTCAGTTTTAAGGTAAGACCATTTACTACCCGAATACCTTCTCATTATCCTTCAGTATCGGGAAATCATGATTCCTTCCCCCCTAAGTACCTTCTCTAATGTCCTTCAGTATTAGGGGTTAACAATAAACATGGGCATAATTTGTATACCATGAAAATCATGTTTTAATAATACATACAACAATTTCTCAACCTTTGCATATTATTTCTAAACATGTTCCCAAATAGATTTACACAAGACATTCTCTAGAGGAAATCATACTTCCATAATTTAGTTTCCATACTTGGACTTATAGTACAAACTAATTCAAAACATGCTTAGGTTCCATCAAGAACATTATGTTAAAAACTCCATGAAACTATACATAATGAATTCCAGCAAGATTCAATGATCAACATTTATGTTTTTGATGAAAAACAAAGGTCAAGTATAATTCTAAAATAGAGTCACTCACAATTACCAAAAGAGTTCCAAGGATTATAAGCTATTCCTATCTCCGTTTGCCCTGAAAATGAATTTAACAACATTAATTCCTTTCCTTATGCACCTTAAAAACAGATCTAATTCAATCCCATAACTTAATTCATGATAACCATACACACTTGGTTGCAAGGTATTTAGAAATGGAAGCACATCTCCTTCAATCTCTCTTAGCAGCGCTTTTTCTTTGCAAATAAGATTTCAGGTTCAACTTTCAGTTTGGGTTTCTCAAACTTTTTCACAACAACCACCAAATATTTTTTGATAGACCTCAAGTACAACATCTTAGCTTACTTACCTCAAAATTTCAGCTTCTAATTCCTCCTCAAGAGCTTAAAACAGGTTGATCTCCTCACACTGTTGTGCTACCCGAGAACCTTGAACACCTCTCACTGGTTCATCCTTTAGTGCAACCTATATCATTTTGCATATTTCAACACATCAAGTACGACTGCAAAATCATAAAAGAAAATAGAGTTTAGGGCTTACAATAAATTACATGGTTCCTAATTCTAATCTAATTAGAACTAGATAACCTAAGGTTTATTAATTTTATGTTCTAAATATTTTAAAACTAATGAATTTAACCTTAGGTGACATGCAATTCTATGTTATTGTGCTTGATCATTCATCACATGAATAATAAAACATACATAACATATTCATCTCATGAAAAATATGCATGTCAATGTTGTCCATAAATTAATATAACACCTTATATTAATTATACATGCAAACTATATAATATAACACTTTATATTATAAATGATGCATGAAAATGCTTAACCTAAGGTGGGATATCTAAAATAATAACATACATTATGCATGACAATAATTATACAACAATAGTTGTGGTAAAATGATTTACATAACCTATAGTTGTGGTAAAATGGTAAATATGTGGAGATTTCAACTCCACCTATCTCCATTATTTAAACCCCTTTGCAAGAAGGGTTGCATAGAGCATTCTTTCATTTTTGGAAATCTCACCAAAAGAAGAGACCATTCTTCTCTCAAATTCTCTCTCAAAGAATTCTCCTCCCTTCACCAAAACAAAGAGAATCACACCATTCTCCTTATTCTTAAAGAAGAACAACCGAGAAGCCAAGTGGTGGTGTTCTTGTTCGTGAGAAGAGTTCGAGATCGTAGAAATCGAGAAGCACACGAAGAGTTCGTGGATCGTTGGAAGGAATCTTGAAGAAAGTCTTCAACAAGTAAGTATTATCTTTAACTTACTGTTTTTCTTCCATCTTATTGATAGCACACAAAATGTGCTATCCTTAGGCTTAATAATTGCTAGTTTTATAATGATTTCAAGGCTTTTACATGTTTAAATCACTCAATTTCAGGTTAAGAGCTTAAACAGAGCTATTGGAGACAATTTGGATCACTCGGGATCGAAACGAGGCTATTAGGAGCTAAAAATAACATCGATTGGAAGAGAAAGGATCAATCCAAGCTTGAAGACCCGAGGTGATGGCGTTGCAACGCCATGTAGAGCATTGCAACGCCGAATGTGCAACCAAGATGCGTTGAAGCCCCAGGCGATAGCGTTGCAACATTGCACTCCTTCATAGCTACAGGGCATGCTTCTACATCAGAAAGGAAACCATCTCTGGACGACACATTGCACTCCTTCATAGCTGAATCCAGAAGTCGGTCCAACCAACTGAAAAATGCAGTCACCAGTCTATCTGGTATAGTGACAAGTCATGGAGCTGCAATAAAGAACATAGAGACCCAGATTAGCCAAATGAACACATCACTCCAGGCACTGCAAGCAAGGAAAGAAACACCTTGAGGGAGTATAGTCTAGCTAAAGACGTTAAACAAAGCGTTTCTTGGGAGGCAACTCAAGCTTTACATCTTTGTTGTTTTCTGTCTTTAGTTTGTTTTGGTTGTTTTTCAGTTCTTAGTTTAATTAATAGTTGTTTATTTTGCTTTATAGGTTGTGATGATGTCATCCTTCGTTAAAATCCATGCTCCCGTTCTGAGAAACTCCAACACACATGCTTTTGCTATCCAAGGAACTCAGAAAGATCTCCATAACTCAGGACAGTATTGTTCACTCTTACCCTTATACTTAATTTGTGCTTATTTCTGCAAACATTGGGGACAATGTTTAGTTTAAGTTTGGGGGTTGGATGTTGTTTAATTGTTGTGACTGTCCTGAGTATGTGCTAGAACTCTTGATTGAATTTTTACATAAGTATGATCATGATAGCCTAGGATGAGATTTAATTGGAAATTCTTGTGATTCTGCTGAAACTTGAGAGCATGACATGAATTCGAGTTAATTTAAAATTTCTCTTGAGTTTTTCCTGCACCATTATGCACATAGTCTGTGTTCCTGTAGTTTTGAAATGCTTAGAACAAAGTTATTAGGTTTAGAAGTTTGATGTCACCTCGATAGGTCTGAGAACTGATTTGAGAGTTAAACTGCAGGATAGGGTGAATGACATTATGAAGTGCATGATCTGTATAATATGTGAAATCGTTTGTTTTTGTTGTTTGTTTGCTATAGAAAAAAAAATTGTGAGGGCAAAGAGAGCTACCTTCACTGTGATCAGTTAGGCCACTCATTGAGCGAGTGCTCTGGGTAAGGGTTCCTGCAGTGGATGTGTGAAAGCTAGTGTCCTTACACAAAAAAAAGAAGAAGCAAATAGAAAAAAATGATAAAAAAGGAATTAAGTGCTGAGTAGAGTTATTTAGTTCTTGAATGTGGGGAGGCTCAAAGATTAGTAATTAAGACCAGTGTAGGGGGAAGTTGAATGGAGAGCCTAATAAAGTTGATCCAAACTTAGTAAAAATGAAGGGAACATAGGTTAATCACACACACACGTAGGAACACTTAGGAAAAGTTTTAAATTGCTTGTTGAAGTATTATGTTTGAATGTTTCCTGTGATTACTAGATTTCCTCTTAAATCTTTGAGGTTTGAATCAAATGTATGTATAAGAACAATCTAATGTTTAATTCTGTTTTTGCTCGGGACTAGCAAAAGTTTAAGTTTGGGGGTGTTTGATAGCACACAAAATGTGTTATCCTTAGGCTTAATAATTGCTAGTTTTATAATGATTTCAGGGCTTTTACATGTTTAAATCACTCAATTTCAGGTTAAGAGCTTAAACAGAGCTATTGGAGACAATTTGGATCACTCGAGATCGAAACGAGGCTATTAGGAGCTAAAAATAACATCAATTGGAAGAGAAAGGATCAATCCAAGCTTGAAGACCTGAGAGGATGGCGTTGCAACGCCATGTAGAGCGTTGCAACGCCCGAATGTGCAACCAAGATGCGTTGAAGCCTAGGCGATAAGCGTTAACGCCGCTGCTGCTGCGTCGCAACGCTATATCGATAAGATAAAGCGCACATGAAGGACCGCGATAGAGCGTTACTGCGCGCTTCTTGCGCTGTCGCAACACCGTGATCGATAGGAAGGCGTGCGCGTTAGGGTAGCGGCGTTACAACGCGCCTCAACGCTACAACGCCATCGAGAGTTTCCTTATTTACCAGCCGCCTAGGGTACAACGTTGCAACGCTGTCCCTAGCGTTGCAACGCTGCACCGATTGAACCTATAAATATATCATTATGCATTCTTGTAAGGAGAGCCGAATTTGGTAGATTTTCCACCCTAATTTCGAAATACACTTTGTAAGAAAAGAGAAAAGAGCATTTTTGGAGCCAAAGCATCCGTGGAGGTTCGAGATCGAAGGCGGAAGCTCGGAGACGAAGGACCGACATCGACACATAAGTTTAATTTCCTTTTCTTTCAATTTGTAATAGTGTTCTAAGACATTTTCTACTTGTTTAGTTTGATTTTCATGTGATTTAGAGTAGCTAGACATTGTAGTTAGGATTTGATTTACTTGTTATGACTTTCTTGCTATGTAATGAAGCATGTTTTGTCCTTATTTTTGGCAATTCGTTCTTTACTTTCTAATTTGTTAGTTTAAGTGGACTCGAGAGATAAAGCTTGAATTAGAGCAAAATTGTCAAAACCCTTAGAAATCTGGCATGAGAATGACTTAGAAATCTTAGGGAAACACATAAAGAAGTTGTTTAATGTCATGCATGTCATAGGTTCATATGGAGACTATGGAGTTTATTGCATGTGTGAGGCTCACTAAGAATCAAGAGATTTTCTTGAGTATTTTACTTATTGTTTATAAATTCATCTCATTTATTCATTGCATGTGTTAATTGAGTCATTAACTTGTATAATCACTTCCCTCAAATCTATCAATTCGTGTCTTCACATGTTTGTTTGTTTGCTTGTCTTTACTTTCAATCTACTCTCCATGTTATGTTTCTTTAGCTAAAATTGCGAATTAGTATCTTAGTAATTAATTAATCTAGAAACCTATTCCCGAGGACGATACTTGGACTCATAAATCACTATACTAAAACTTTATCCGTAGACTGCGGTATTGCATATCAATATTATTTTACGCGACACTTATGCATGTTTAACCTAGTTCTAAGAGTTAGACTATTTTAACGAATAATAGTTGCACAACTTCACCACAACGATTCTATCGTCTTCCGCTGCGTGGGAGTTTTATTCCCTTCAAACATGATGTTTCACCATCTACCTTAGATCAATCACCTACACATGAAGTTGTTAATGAGGAAGAGGAAGAGGATAGTCAAGATTTAACAAGTTATCAGTTAACTAGGGATAGGATTAGGAGAATCGTTGTAGCTCCCACTAGGTTTGGGTATGCTGACCTTATATCCTATGCCCTAGTTATAGCTAATGAGTTTATTAATCAAGAACCACAAACTTTCAATGAGGCCATAAATAATGAAAATAAAGACAGGTGGTGGGTCGCAATGAAAGAAGAGTATGATTCTTTGATTAAAAATCAAACTTGGGTTCTTGTTAATAAACCATTAAAAGTTAAAACTGTAGGTCGTAAGTGGATTTATAAAGTCAAAGAGAACCCTTTAGAAAACAACAAGCCTAGGTTCAAGGCTAGGTTAGTAGCCAAAGGGTTTACTCAAAGGGAGGGTATAGACTATGATGAAGTTTTTTCCCCCGTTGTAAGACACACCTCTATTAGAATTTTGCTTGCCTTTGTTGCTCACTTTGATCTTGAGTTAGAGCAGATGGATGTAAAGACCGCTTTCTTGCATGGTGAGCTTGAGGAGACCATTTACATGGATCAACCACCTGGATTCGAAGCTCCCAAACAAGAAAAGAAGATTTGTCTTCTTAAGAGACCGTTGTATGGTTTAAAGCAATCCCCACGTCAATGGTATAAAAGGTTTGATTCCTATATGCTATCTATTGACTTTTGTAGAAGTAAGTATGATAGTTGTGTGTATTTCAAACAAATCTCTGAAGTGAATATTGTTTACTTGCTTTTATATGTTGATGACATGTTGATTTTTAGCAAAACCATGCATGAAATAAATAAGTTAAAGAATCTCTTAAAGAAGGAGTTTGAAATGAAAGACTTAAGCAATGCAAAAAGAATATTAGGAATGGATATTATTAGAGATAGAAAAGAGAAGAAACTATATTTGTCTCAAAGTGAATATATAACAAGACTAGTTAAAAGATTGAACATGCATGATAGTAGGAAGGTTAGTATTCCTTTTGGCAAGCACTTTAAACTATCTGTTGATGATTCACCTAAAACTCCAAGTGATATTGATGAAATGCATGACATTCCATATGCTAATACTGTTGGGAGTCTTATGAATGTCATGGTTTGTACTAGACCTGACCTTGCTCATCCACTTAGTGTTGTTAGTAGATTTCTTGCTAATCCTGGTAAACAACATTGGAATGTTGTTAAGTGGATTCTGAGATATCTTGCATGTCATACAGATTTATGTCTTGTTTATGGTGGAGAAAATATAGTTGATAGCAAGAATATTGAACTTGTTGGATATGTTGATGTTGATTATGCTTCTGATATAGATAAACGTAGATCTTTGATGGATTTGTGTTTAGATTGTTCAATTGCACAATTAGTTGGAAATCTAGTTTACAGATCCTATAGTTGCTTTATCTACAATCAATCTGAGTATATTGCATTAATCAAGCTATTAAGGAATCTTTATGGCTTAAGGGATTGTATCTGAATTGTGTTGTAGTGATAATGTTTCGTGGATCGTGCATTGTGATAGTCAAAGTACTTACATTTATCTAAAAATCATTCTCACCATGAAAGAACTAAACATATTGATGTTAGGTATCATTTTGTAAGAGATGTCATCAATGATGGTTTAGTTTCATTAAAAAGATTACTCTTGATTTGAATGTTGCTGATATGTTTACTAAAGCATTACCTTGTGATAAATTTAACCTTTGTGTGAGAATGTTGCAGCTTGATCATGGATAATTCTGAATCTTATTTGAGAACTAATTATAGGTCCTCTTCTTAAGTTTATGATATATTGAAATCAAGATGGAGTTTGTTATATTTATTGGTTTCAATTATCATAATCAAATTATTTTTAGATTAATTAATTAAGTTCTTGTTTAAAGGGCTTAATTAGGAATTAATCTAAAATGGCTTTTTTGGACCTTGTTGATTTATGTTCTCAAATAAAAGACCTAATTTGTTGGGCCCAAAACTGGAAGAGCCCAACTACATTCTTGATCTTCTATCACCCAAACCCATTTGTTCTCTTTTTGTTATTATAAAAAAGGTGTATGGGCCTTAAGTGAAAGAGTGGAGTGTATTGGGTCATTTTTCTTCATTAAAGGGCTTTATCAAGAGAAAGAAAAGAGGGAGAGAGAGAAAGAAAAGAGGGGTCTCGTTTCTTTTATCAAAAGAAGAGAGAGAGAGAAAAGAAAAGAGAGGTCTCGATTTGAAGGGTCTCGGTTTTTTAGGGTTCCCTTTCTTTTCCTTTTCTTTTATCGATTAGAGGGAGTCCATGCCATAGATGAAGCAAGCTGCAGTCCGCCGAGTTGCTGCACAACGTGGACATTGGAGACCTTCGATTGAAGGTTGTTGTAGATGAGTCTGTCGGTCGTTCGAAGTGCAAATGTGAAGCTTCATTCCAATCTCTGATTTGAGTTCCTCTTCAAAGGTTGTATCTCTCATTTTCTTTAATTTCTTTCTGATTAGATTAGAATCAAGATTTAATCCCAAAGGTTGTTAGACTCCTAATCTTGAATAAAGTTTGGTTGTAGTCTCTTTTTGGACATAAATCTTTGATTCTTGTTAAATCCTTTTATGTTGAATGTATCTTTGTTAATCTTGCTGGAAAATCTGTATTCTCTTGTATATCTCTAATAAAATTGTCTAGCAAAGACTTAAAACACCTTTGCAAGTGGAGTAGGTCGTTTTATGACCGAACCACTATAAATATTGGTCTTTTTTTATTGTTCTTTACTGTTTCTGCACTTTTTTAAATTATGTCCAACACCTTAAATTGCCTAAAAATCAATTATAAACTCTCTGTAAACACCTCAAACTGATCTAAAATTGGTTAGACATAGGATTTGGATCTTGGCTAATAATAACAGATTCTATATGGATAAAACACATTCATTGAACATTCCAATGGAAGTTCGTTCACTGGATATAAAGAAAGATATATTTTGACCTCGAGATGATAATGAAGAACTACTTAGTCCTGAAGTACCATATCTTAGTGCAATTGGTGCACTTATGTATCTGGCTAATAACACAAGACCAGATATTGCATTTTCAGTAAATTTATTAGCTAGATATAGTTCATGTCCTACAAAAAGACATTGGAACGGAGTTAAGCATGTACTCCGATATCTTCGGGGGACGATTGATATGGGTTTATTTTATTCTAACAAATCCAGTTTTGATCTAGTTGGTTATGCATATTCTGGATGTTTATCTGATCCACACAAAGCTAGATCTCAAACAGGTTATGTATTCACATGTGGAGGTACTGCTATATCATGGTGATCAGTGAAACAAACTATAACGAACCTAGTTTTCAACCCAACTTCAACTAGGGACGTCACTAGATAGCACCCTTTGCGCCAAAATTTCGACAGCATAACGACGCTATTCGGACAAAACCAAAAATTTACTTGACCTGATTTAAGCAAGAAACACTTCTAAGGATTTACTCAGTGCCCGACCTCCTCCAAACTACAACAGAACAGGGTCGGGCTCCAGCAGAACAACACGCAGTAAGAGCACACACACCACCCACAACAGTTAAACAAGCATGCTAAGCCAGAAACTAAGATGAATAAATATCATGCTCAACAACAGAATGTCCAACGAGTAACAAACAGAAGTCACAGTTCAATTCATAGATACAAAGAATTGCCTAAGCTCAAAATAAAAGTTCCTCTAAGACAAAAAGTGGTCTCATAGCCTCATCATGTCGCCACCGTCGCTCTCCAGCTCACTGTTTACCCCTACCTGCAACCAAAGACATTAAAGTAGATGGGTGAGTATAATAATACTCAGTAAGTAGCCCACTCACGTCCAAGCTACAATTGCACAACTGCACACACAGAGATAAATCAAGTTTGCAACAAAAAACATCCTAGGGACTCATGACTAGGTACCCTCGAGCATATCTCACCCCGAGACTCACCGACGATCAAGGAACTTAGGTGGCCACAGACGGGGATGCACCCCAATGCGAAAGAGTGATCACTCTAACGCCTACACTGAAATGCAATAGAGTCTCAACTCTAAAGTCCACACAGATCGCACAAGGGTGGCCCACCCAAGTGCCTACACAGCTTGCAAAAGGGTGCACTCGACCCTAATGCCCATACAGCTCAAAAAAGGGCACACTCGACCCTAATGCCCACATAGAGATCACAAAGGGCGCTCGACCCTACGTCCACACAACTCGCAAAAGGGCGCACTCGACCCTAATGCCCACACAGAGATGTCAGCCTAGAGGTTCTGACTCGCTCGGGGTCACTCAGTGGGTTTGGTGATGCTAGCCTAGAAGGTCAGACTCCACTGCCTCTCCTAGACTTTCCCCTTAACCCTTCCATGGTCATCTTAAAAACCGAGTTCCCAACCATCGGCCTAACCAGCCAACCACACAGCCTGCCAACCAATCCTTGGCTCAACAACAAAGCTAACCAACCATTCATGGCCTAAACCACCACACAGCTTAACCTGCTCGGTTCTAGGGTCAAGAGCACAACACACACTACCACACAGGCTCGAGTCTCAGTTAGCAACCAACCACAAGCAACACAATCACTACTCGCATGAGAGTCAAACCCAACACACAGAAGTAAGTACACGATATACACAACAAGAACATGATATTCAGAATCTAATGTACCAAGCAATAATCTAACAACCACACAACAGTTATAAAGCCAACCACAACGACCCTATGCTCAAACTCATCCGCTTACGAGTTTGATGTTTAAACCAACCGACTACTTACCTCGAATTAAGTGTGCACTGAGAGGACCTTACTCCTGCTAGAAGCCCTAAGCACCCACAGTTACAAGCTGAAACAATCCTCTGCTCGTTCTTAGCCTCGAGATTTCCTCCAAAGACCTACTCCTTCGCCAACGGATTTGCTCCTCAATTTCCTTCTCCAAGGACGTTTGATGAGAAGCTCAAGGCTGCCAACCCAATTTAAAGCGAGATTTAGAAATATTTGGGTCCCTG